>CM059018.1:30895544-35895544 GCA_030272315.1 Paspalum vaginatum | reverse complement strand
AGTAACTAGCAGTAAACACTGTGACACCGGACCCTGAACACCGTCATGGCGATCTCTTGCCTACTTGCCGAAGATGGACTTGATCCACCACAGCCCGCCGTCCCTGGGGCTCTGCTCGCTCTCCGGCGGCGGGTCAGGGTGTGCCGTCCTGCGGAGCTTCGACACGTCGTACCCTTCCTCCTTGGCCCGCTCCAGCAGCTCGCTGTACACGCCCTCGTCCATGTGCGGCTGCCTGCACAGGATCTGCACACGCGCACACGCAGATCAGAACTGAGAAGGCGCATCCGGAGGCCAGGCGGAGCACGGGAACTGGGGACAGGCGTACATACTACATACCCAGAGGTACTTCCTGGAGGGCTGTCCGACGAGCGCGTACTGGTAGTCGGCGTCGACGTGGAGCACCCAGTAGTCGCCGGTGACGGGGATGACGGGGAGGAAGGGCGGCACGAAGAAGCGGACCTTGAGCTTGGCCTCGTCGCTGGCCGGGTCGGCTCGCCAGGCCGTGCCCTCGATGTGGCCGCGCCGGCCGTCGGTCCACGTCTCGTTGAGCACCTTCACGGTGCCGTCCGGGTTGAGCGTGTAGGTGGCGCGCGTGTTGGTGCCCGTCTTGGGCTGGAACGTGGACGGGAAGCACGCGATCTCGTACCACCGCCCCGCGTACCGCTCCAGGTCCAGGTTCCGCACCACCCGCATGGCCATCGCGACGTCGGTCCCTTGCTGGCGGCGGCGGCGTGGGTTTAGATGGGAGAGGGGGAGGAGGAGGTGCCGAGGTGGGGATGCTTGCCGGATGCGTGTGCGAAACTGCGAATGCGAGCAGCGGCGGGGGGATAGGGATGTGCAGCCAGTAGAGGCAGGTGCGGGAGACGTGGACGATTGTGGGCGATACGTTATCGGAGCGTGTTGCTCGGTGCGGTGCGAGTCGCGGTCCCGGCAGCAATTCCCTTTCGGCTTTTGGGCCGGGTTGGGCTGGGACCTGTCGTGCCGGGCCGCCGGGGTTTTCCTTTCTTGTTCTGGCGGCGGTCCTCGAGCGCAACGCGGTGCAGGGGGTAAAAAAAAAACGACCTATCAAACAAACGGCTCTCGATATATGTCCCACTAGAGCAAATACGAGTTTAAATATGGTTTGATTCGCATTTGACGAATGCAAATGCCAATGGAACTACTACGTCTCGTCTATTTAACATATGACGCTGTTGACTTTGAAACATAATTTTGGCTATCCATCTTATTAAAAAGATTACGGAAATATAAAAAAGATGTGCTTTGTAATAACCATTAATTATAAAAAATTCACAACAAAATTAATGATACTTATTGAATAAAACAATGGTCAAATGCGTGTACTAAAGTTATAATATCATACATTCAAACCTTTGTTTATATAATGTTTTGTTAGAGTGATGTTGTGATATCTTGTCTTCGAAGGATCCAAGTTCCCTAGTGACATATGGAGCCTTCGGTACTCACATGCTCAATTTTGTACATTTTTTCCTCACTTTACTATGTTGGCTTCAAGTTGACAAATAATCACAAGAAGAAGAGTTAGAATAAGCATGTGCATTAGCCTCCTTGTTTGAGTGGTTATTATGGGTCTTGGCCGGGAGTTTCTACTGGTGGTGCTTTGCCCTTGGATGGCATGATGCCTACATGCCCTTTCTTGGAGTTGATGCACGGTTGCCCATTGATCATCGCCCTTGCTTAGCCCATGGCCTTTTGGAGGGATTAAGGCAATGCCATTCTTGATAATTAGATGCATTTATTCTTAATAGTATACCTTGTTATTCTTATTTGACTCACTCATGAGGCATTACGACCTAACTTGGCCAACATTTCATTTCTGCACTTGATTCTCCAAGGCCGTTGTCATGACAGGATTAGCAGCACACATTTTTATACCAACATAATAACATCTTTACAACATTTACTTGTGGAGGCACCGGACTCTACGGTTACTACGGGATAGAGAGAAGTGCTTTTCCAAGGAGTACTGAAATTGTACTTCTAGGTGTTTGTGTTAGACCTTCAAGCATGAAAAACTCTCTTGAAGTTGAGCACTAGTTATGTTGCCGAACAACACAATATTATTCGCCAAGGAAAAATCTTTGTTCAACTTCTCTATGAAGTCATTAGTTGGAGAGTTTCTCCATCTTCTTCCTCTGTTTGGCTCCTTTTTTTTCCTTCTAAAGGTGGTACCTAAGTCTAATTTGTCTACATATCTTAATCATGGTATTTAAGTGTATTATTTAAATAATTGGTGTAGATATTAGCTACTCTTTTTAACCCACGTTTGCATAATTGAAACATTGTAATATTCGTTGTTTTTGCTAAATTTGAGTCTATGTCTGTGCAGTGTTTATCTTCGACAATGTTTCTCTCCTATGTAAATTTTTTCTGGTTCAGCCCCTGTTTTCTAGAGCAAAATAGATTTATCATTTGTCAGTCTCATTAATTGTTGTTGTTAAATTGTACGGTGTAAAATGACAAAACAGAACGTGGACAATGACGTGCTGCCCGTTGGGCGGCCGAGAATTCGGCGTCACCAGCCCGTTTGGCTGCCGAATCACCACCGGTCATTGTCCATGTCCTCTCCGGTCCTCCGCCTTGGCTCCCGCTCTATTCAACCCACCCTGCTCACGTGGCACGTCGGCTCCTGCTCCTGTGTCCAACCACCTTCCCCTGTTCCGTCCTCCCCCCTCCTCGTCCGCGCTCCGCCCCCTCGTCCTCCCAGCTCGCCACCCGCGTGCGCACCGGTGCTCCCCAGGAGGCGAGATCCAGACACGACGCGCCACCACCTTCTCGCGCTGGCCGGCCCCCGGTGACGGCCAGTAGGCAGTAGGAGCGCTCCGCCTCCGCCGCCATGGAGGCGTCTTCGTGGGACGCTCTCCGCAAGCAGGTGAGTTGCCAGTCTCCCCCGCCTCTCTCGAGCCCAGGCTCATCTCGAAACGGAGCTTCTCCCGCGCAATTCCATTGCGGCGTCACGGAGATCTGGCTGGTCTCCAGGGCATTGGGGTTCTGTTTTGGTCAACCCTTTTGGGTTTGTGGCGTAATTCGGCAGCTAGAGAGACCATCCTACCGATACTTGCGCGTTCTGGAGAGGTTGGAGAAGCCACGATTTGGGTGATCAGAGTGAAACATTGCTGCAACGTTAACCCGATCCCCAGGATTACCATGTTCAGTATTCTTACGACATTATTTATCAGTTCTAATTTCGTACTGTGAACTGCATTCCCCTGCTGGTTAATGTGTTGTGTGAGGCTATGATTAGGACAACACCTTGCTGTAGCATTTGTATTTATGTTATAAGTGTCATCTCTGTTGTAGAGAAGATGCAAACTTGCAAACCTTGTGATCTGGTGGTTACAGTTAGACAACTCAAGCCACATGTTTGTGTTCTCTCGCTTTAGCAGTTCTCATTTGATGTCTTGACGGTTGCTATTATATTGCTCACTCTGTTCCAAATTGTAAGGGCTTTGGATAGATTCATGGCATATTCCATGTATATGATTAATGGTTAGCATATGTGTCTAGATTCATCAATATCTATATGAACATAGACAGAGAAAATGAGAGAAAACACTTTACAATTTGGAACAGAAGGAGTATTTGCAACAACACATCTGGCTCCATCTCTTAAAATAACTGTTAACTTTAGCTGCCCACTGTATTTGAAAAACAAACTGTTTTCTTGAAGGCAAGGAAGCTGGAGGCTCAGCTAGATGACCAAATGAATGCATACCGTAAATTGATTTCTATGAAATCTGATGGTTCGGCGAATGACATCGAGTCTGATATAGAAAGTTCACTGAAACAACTTCAGCAAACAAATTCTCAGATGCAGACCTGGGTATCATCAGGAGGCTCAGAAGTCCTCTCTCACACCTTGACTCGTCATATGGAGATTTTGCAGGACCTCTCACAGGTTACCATTTCCATTTCCTCTTGCAAATATTGAGTGCTGAATTCGTAAACACTGTAGTTATCTTAAAATGCAATCAGATTAAGGCAAACATTAGTTTTCTAGCTCGATTTTTTTTTGCCTCGACCTTGAAAACATAAAATAATGCTTGCGATCAATACTCCTAGGAATGGCAAAAATGTAATGACACTATTTTTCTCCTTAATATCCTGTCGTTGCTTTATTCTAATGCAGGAATTCTTCCGCCTCCGGTCAAGTATAAGAGCAAAGCAACAACACACTTGTCTCCTTGATTTGAAAGACTTTGATAGAGCAAGCTTTGATGTTGAAGATGCTGCAGGTTACCCTGATCAATCTCTCCTAAAAGAACAAGCAGCTATCAGCCGGAGTACTGGACAGGTATGATATAAACTCATATTAATCTGGTTTCTTTTCATATGATTTAAAATAACATGGCAGTCAAGCTTCACCAAGAAATTGCATTTATGACTAGACTGACCATATTTGGTGTGTGTCCCAACTCCAAAAACAGCAAACAACACTAAGTAAAGGTCTGGTGCACATTTTTTATGAAAACATACCTGATAGTAGAATCTTGTCTTAAAAAAAACTGTCTTAAGGATGATGTGACTCTTTTTCTTAAAATCGACATATTATACTTTTGTGTGAACTTATGTTATCGAGCAACTACCTCAACTGTCTAGGTGACATCTCTTATGTATACAATTATTAATTGCATTTTTTATCTCATCATACTAGAAACTATCTGAGCCTACCCCAACTTGCTTGGGACTAAACAGCTTTGTTGTTGTATACTAGAAACTATCTGCATTTTACTCAAATAAAGTTGAGAAATCCCTCGAGTTTCTATTTTGACAAAATGAACCTTATGTCAGGTCATGCAACGTTAGTGTACAAATGGTTGAATATTCCAAACATGTTGCTATGGGAGTACTGGCAGCCATTTTAAGACTCAAGATTATTTTGAATCTCAAAGGAAAGAAAAACTAACTATTGTTTTGAATCATAGAGGCAAATCCGTATTTGTGAAATGGAATCATATCCCCGTGTTTAATTAGGGATGCTTACATCAATTTGATGGAAGAGACATTTCTTGAAGTATTAAGTAATTGCAAATCATGCATGGGTCACCTCCATTTTAAATATATTGAATTCAAATCTAGAGTTTTGCACCAATACCCCCATAATTCCATACTGAGTAGGCCGGCCATATATATCCATGGATCTTTTGTGAAACTTCCTTCTTGTGGGTGTGCACATGGAAAGTTCAATTTTGGTTCATATAGTGCAGGATTTAGCAGCTCTCACTATTATTTTAACCCTTATTGAAAAATGAATTTTGCATTGAAACAATATTGCAGATGGATAATGTGATATCACAAGCCCATGCGACACTGGGTGCACTTGTTTCGCAAAGATCAGCATTTGGTGGAATTTCTACAAAAATTAGCAATGTTGGCAGTCGTCTCCCTACGGTATCTTCCATATCCCTTGCAGTTGTTTCCAAGTAATTCTGCCCAACATCCTGTATACATCTGACACTTCCATCACTCTCGCAGATCAATCACATCCTTTCATCAATCAGAAGGAAGAAATCAATGGACACAATTATTCTTTACCTAGTTGCCTCAGTTTGTGCGTTTCTTATTTTCATCTACTGGTTGTCAAAATAGCATTGTCAAATCACGGTAGTATAGCTTGCGAGCTATGATAAGTATTATACATGCTAGTCATAGGTGTTTGAGAATTGAGATTTGAGACAATAGTAGTTCAGTGTTGTTACAACTCTATTTGTGTCAAAGCAACATCAGACAACTATCGCTCATATTGAGCTACCTCACTCACATTTTACACTCAACTCAGTAAAGAAATATTTGATGTGTTCTGAATACTTGCATACCTCCGTGATGTGATCCTCCCTCTGAGTGCACTCCGAAACACTGGATCAGGACAAGTGCAAAAAGTTTCGACTTTTCTGTAGTTATTCTGGCTGTTACTGCCAGCCACATGTATGGCGATGATGCGAATTAACATGACATTACTATAGTCCATAGTGAATAAATGAGACGTTGTACTCTTAAAAGTGGGTAGAGTTTTTTTTCGAAAGGAAGATACTTCACCTATATATAACCTGTGAGAACAAGAGAGAGTAGAATGCTCGATTCATTGTCAACGTATAACTACAGTTGATCCTGGTCAATGCTATCTGACAGATGTAGATCCGCCTGGTCTTCAGGCTATTTGTTCGTGCAGGCCGTTCGATTCGTTCTCTGGCCGTTGGCCTCGTCATGGTCCTGATCCTGGTCCTGCAATATATGCACATCACCTTGATCAAGTGAATGAATCGAGCACTCTCTCTTGTTCTCAAATGGTATCAGAGGTCTTCACGATCCACACTGCTTTCTTCCGCTGCTCTCCAGTGCCCCATGGCATCCTCTGCTGACTCCACTCCGTCCAACACAGCAATCCATTTGCTGCCTCTCCCGCTCCACCGCCGGCTGGGGTCCAGCATCGCCCTCATCGACATCCGCGCTCATGTTCCTAAGGTCCTTGCCCTCCAACGATCAATGGACCAGTCGATTTGGCGCCATCCAGCCTCGTCGGCTCGCCACGCATGAGAAGCACATCGAGGGAGCCATCGATGTGCTTGGTGAGCCCGGACTTGTCAAAGGTAAGTTCAAAGAGTGTAAGCTATTACCGGTAGTTGGACTCCCCCGAGCAGTGGCGGAGCCAGGAATTTGGTTTAGGGGGAGCATTGTCGACGAGCAACAAAATATAAAGACAAAAACTCCATTTTAACAAATATAATAAGCACTATATCATTCAACTATATGGCTATAGATAAATGACTATGACATATTAATAGAAAATATACAAAAAAATCATGATTTTACGCTAAAAATAGACATACATACCATTATTTGTAGAAAAAATAGAGTACATGCTCTTTAACTTTAGGAATGTTGAGGGGTGCTTGGCCCCCCTAGACCCCCCCTCCCTCCGCCCATGCCTCCAAGAAAAGGCGTTGGGAACATGGGCACGGATGTTGACGACGGTGATGCTGGATGCAGCCGCCGGTGGAGCGGAAGAGGCAGCAAAGGGATTTTGGTGTTGGACGGGGTGGGGTCAGCGGATCGGAGGCAGAAGGATGCCATGGCGTACAAGAGAGCAGCGGAAGAAAGCGCAAGGTGACGTGCGTCTGTTTGGTTGTCGTCCCAGCGTAGCCTAGCTAGCTTCCGTAGGCCAGGCTAGACATAGTCCGGCTGCAGCTGGTTTTGTACAAAGTTGATCTGTGTTTGATTATCGATGGCCATAATCGTATACAAAATTAGCTCGTGTTTGGTTGACTGCGGCGCCTGTGCTCCTCGTTCCGCCCTCCCTGACACTCCCGCCTGCGCTCCTCGTCGCCATGGAAGCCCGACGCCACCGCGGCTCCCCCTCCTCGCGGCTGCTGGCGTGGCTCCCGCTCCCCTTCCTCGCCGACGCGGCTCCTGCTCCTCCTCGCGTCCACCGCGCGTGGCCCCTGCTCCCCTTCCTCGGCGACGCGGCTCCCGCTCCTCATCGCGTCCGCTGTCGCGGCCCCTACTCCCCTTCCTCGCGACCGATGGAGCCGCGGCTCCCCCCTCCTGGCTGCATCCGTCGGCGCAGCTCCCTCTCCCCCTCCTCGCGGTCGCCACGGCGGCTCCCGCTCCCCTTCCTCGTGGCCACCTCCGCGTCATCGCCGTCCTCTGTGTCAGGGGCGGAGACAGGCCCAGGCCACCCGGGCCATGGCCCGGGGCGCCAGCCGCTCAGGCGTGCAACCGTGCAGGTGCGCCGGCCAGGCAGTGGCGCAACCACGCAGCGGAGTGCCACTGCCACCGGCCGCCTTGCTGCTACGCTGCAGCGCTAGGCCGCCAGCGCGCAGGGGCTAAAGCAAGGCATGTAGCAGACCATAGCGGGCTAGTGGCTAGGGGCTCAGGCGCGTAGCTAGCAGGCCAGCAGCTTCTCAAGCGTCAGGGGACAGTCCGGCAGGGGGCAGCTCACCACCACAGTCCACAGACCGGTAGTGCTAGGCTTGCTAACATTTGGGTAATAAATTGAGGTTGTCTATTTATATAGCATTAGTGAATCGTTGACAACGAGCTCAATTTAATCATATTAGAGGTAGAGAATAAAAAGGCCAAGGACATTGAGATCCATTTTTTCGCTTCAATGACAACACCAGTTATTCCAGCACAATGAAGATATGAAAAATCGTAGGATTAATCTAACTCGTTTGAATGTTATTTACAAAATCTTGTTCTAAATTTTTATTTTATTATTTTTGCTACATATTTTAAATATTTAATATATGTTTCTTTTTCATTTTTGCAGTTGGTTTTACTCATAGAGTTGGAACAATTGATGAAGAAGAATGAAGATATTACTCCGCAGTGGTGGTTTCCATATGCTATCTATCTTTACAATATTTTGTAATGTACTTTTTGAACTATATTATTTTTTAGTATATTTTTGCCACAATTTTGGTACAAGTTCGGCTCGAGGCTTGACTCAATCCTGGCTCCGCCACTGCTCTGTGTCGTCGTAGCCGTCCTCCTCGTCGTCGCCGGCCACCTCCGCAGCATCGCTGTCCTCCATAGCATCGCCGGACACCTCCTCTACGTCATTATACAGGGAGCTCAGGACGAGCCCACGGAAGCGCAGCGGGGCACAACGGGCCTGGCCTAGAAAAGAAACACCGATTTGAGCGTTCCTCTAGAGCCACCCCGCGAGCCCAGTTTTGCTCCGCGGCAGGCCTGGCTAGGAGTACGGTCCGTGCCACCAAACACTGGCCCCATACTGCTGCGGTCCTGGCTAGGGTCGGGGCGCAGCTACCAAACGGTGGGCAGGATCGGGACCATGACGAGGCCAACTGCCAGAACGATTCCAACTCCTAACGGCCTGCACGAACAAACAACCTGAAGACCAGGCGGATCCTACATCTACGTGCAGATAGCATTGACCACTACACTAGCTAAACAAAATCTAGATCAGGATCACTGTAGTCTTACGTTGACATAACCCATTCAGACAACCGCGTTACAACTTATACAAATCAAATCAATCCAAACCTTTTGATTAATATAAGTGAACCACCAATCCGCCACCCAAGTGAATAAACCATTTTCTTCTAGTTCTAAAACATGCTTCTCATCGCCCCCGTTCCATGTTACAACCAAAGGATGAAAGGAATCACAGCCGGATTATTTGATGGCAAAAGCTGGCCTGCTTCCGGGGAAAAAACCCCTCCTAGGGGAGTATAGACAGTAACATCCATAACATATCTGACACCACAGAAATAAACTTCAATAACAATGAAGTGCCAAGATTGCGAAGTGGTTCAAGAAAAACTAATTAACCCAGCAAGAACGTTCATTTTTTGATATGATGCTCAATGTTCTTCAGCCATCTGGTAAGTTCAGTATGCTCCTTCTTTTCCATGTACGCATGGAGGAATGCAGCTAGGTCATCAGTAACTCCTCTTTGCTCCAAGTAATCTCGGAGCGCGTTTTGCATCTCCTCATCTAACTCGCTGCTCACCAGAACAAACAAATTAATTATCAGTATATGCTTTAAAAATTGAGGAAAGAAGTATCCATTTCATATTTGTCTATAAAGAAGCTCATCAGTTGGAAGAGCTATTGAACCATGTCCTGAATCAGTCCATGGTCAGCTCTGCTTCCCACTCCTTAGTCAGCCATACATAATTGCTGTAAAGAAGACATCTTCTAAAGAACGAGACATGTGAAAAAAGAACAGGGCTTGCAATAAATATTTAATCCTTACTTTTGTTGTATCTAACAAGTTAGCACCGGCGAATTGTGCATAGCTCAATTGGCTAGGTTTCTTATGTGGGAATGACCACCTGGGTTTGACTCTGGGTAGTGTGGATGTATATATATGGGCGGCGACGGTGAACAACAGCAGCCTGGCGGCGGTGGAGTATGTGTATGCAGGGCCGCGGCGTGGTGTTTGTGCAGGGCAGCGCCATCACCTGAATGTGTGGCCACACACTCACACGATGCCGTTGCCTTGCACAAACACCACGCCGTCAGGCTGCCGCCCCTCACCTTTGCCATACACAGAGAAATAGCCATCCAGAGCTGCCAGGCCGCCGTTCTCCACATCTACGTAGAGCCGCTGGGCTGCTCTATTCTTTTGTCAATCTAAAGGTCGGCTGCCAATTCTCTCAGTCGGCATTCATAAGGATAGGGAGTGAGTGTATGTTTATAGGAGTGAGTATGCACGCATAATTGCATATACATGAGCGTTTGATACTTTGAATCTATACTATTATGTCTATATCTCAGAAAAAAGAAAGTTAGCACCAGTCATTCTTCAAATGAAACACAGGTTTGTGTATTTTCCACAGAATTTGCAGCATTTCCTTTCGCAAACAAAATGCAATCAAATTTTCCTAAATAAAATATGAATTGCGAATAGAAAGAGATTCCAACCTTTCCCCATCCTTTCATGAATGATAACAACATCATTACTTGACTAACAACAAGCCCGTAGCATATTTTAATCACTAGCAAGGTGTGTGCCAACAGCCCAACACCGAAGCAGCAATTGCTACTAGAGCAGCACTGCAGCATGGCTGCCAAAAGTTTACATTTCCACGCAAAATTTAGAGATGTTTATGAATTCCCATATATATATGATAGGAGTATCACCTGAATTGGGGCCCGACGTACTGCTGCACAGACACATGCCCGCCGCGGCGTACGGGGAAGACGCTCAGCACCTCCATCTCATCGGGCCACGCGGAGCACTCGAATGTGAGCGCCAGCCCAGGCCGCGCGGCCTTGGAGACCTCGACCTTGACGCTTATGTGAAACCTGGGCGGGCCACCCGTGTCCGAGCCCGAGCGGGAGGGCGGCAGCGCGCCGTCGACCAATGTGGCGTCCACCCTGACCTCCTCCTCCTCATCCCCCTCGGCCGCAGGGAACACCCGGCGCAGGCGGGCCCACGGCTCGCCAGGACGCTCCTCGATAACGAAGGGCGCGGGGGGAGTGGGTGATGGTGGCGTGACGGAGTTTTCGACTGAGGAGATCTCGGAGCGGACGGAGCGGAGTAGGCGGTCGACGAAGGCGGAGCGGCGCATGTCGGAGATGTAGGTGCGGGACCGGAGGAGGCGCGGGGGGCTGGGGGAAGAGAACGGGCAAGTGCCGAGGTGGGGGCGCAGGCGGAGCAGCCGCCGCGCTAGCGCCATGGTGACGCTCGTCGGCGGCGGGGTTCGGAGGATTTTGAGGTGGTTTTGCGGGCCGTCGAATTGGAAGGGGGAGGGGAAGGGAAGTGGAGCTTGTGCACGGAACTTTGACCATAAATTTCTTTAAAAATATATTTTGAACAAATAGAAAACTATCGTCATGTTAAAGAGCTTTTGAATATGAATTCAAGTATATAACATGTGTATACTAAAAAATTATGGATTTGACTCAATTGTAGTCAAAGATGAAAAGGTTGAATTTTTCCAAAATATATATGCCTTATTTTTTGGATGGAGAGAGTACTACGATTTATAGGTGTGAGGAAAATAGTCTCTAAACCTGTCGCCACGAGAAACCGGCGGGCGAGAGCCCTGCAGCCGGGCACACGAGGAGCCGGAGATCGCGTTGCTACTACGCTCGTCTCTCTGGGTGGCGGCTCCGATCGGCTTCTGAGCAAAGCTGATCAGCGGTGGTGCGGGTGTGCCACCTGGCTTGACCTTGCAGTCAGAAAAGTTGGGTGGATGCAGTGGTTGGCTCTGATTCTCCCTGCATATAGCCGACGTAAACGTTAAATTCTTATCTGATCGCTCAGATCGGCAACTCACTGCTTGTGAGACTCCATTGACAGGTATGCCGATTCCAGATGGTCCGGGATGCACGTGTGTATATGTATATATGTGTGCACACACTAGTTAATTGTCCGTACGTTGCTACGGGTATAATATATTTGATGAAATAATAATTATTGTAACAAATATTCTCCAAAAGAAAAACTGCAATTGACACACGAGTTTACGTATTCCACCGGTGAAGTTGACTCAAATAAAATCACACGTTATCAGTTTCATGAAATAAAACCGGTATCCTATCAACACGTAATCAGGAATAGAATTAATCACATTGTCTTATATTAAACCAAAAATTGCCTGAAGAAGTACAACAGAAAATTGCCTGAAGAATACAACCAGAGTAAGCTCGGATAAAAGCTCAGATAAATATGTTGATGTGTTTTGATAAAAAAACTCTCTAGACCTACAGTACAATGACACCAAACATGGGACCATGATCAATAGCCATAAAGAGTCACCTGGTCCTAGATTTTCAAAGCAATCAGTCAATTTTTTCTTACTCCCTACAAACTTCAAATTTGGTTGAAGACCTAACAGCAATACAATCTATTTTTACGATACATGAATCTGATTTTAGCTGATGCTAAAACATCTAGTTATGCAACAACACCTGCTTATACCTTGTAAAGGTACTGAGACCAACACCAAATGAATTGTCCCTACAAAGGAGGGTTGGCCTTCTGTCGAGTTTGAACTTCCTAAACAGATGGTTTCTTTGGTGCAGAACAAGCATGAGCATCTAAATCAAGGCCAACATCTGCTGCAAGCTATAATTGAAGACTCATCAGCAATCCACTCACAGGCCACACGGCCACAACACAATGTGACACACTCCACTACTCTAGGCAACATGCTGTTGTGATGAGAGAAATTGACACACCACTACCTTTCAGTATGCCCCACTACTAAATCTTTGAGTGAGCCTACATTGGTCGTCCCCCTGATCCTAACCACCTCCTCTAAGGTGTCGTACGGAGGCCCGACGACTGCCAGGAGCTGTAGGAATTCAACATTCATCAGTCTCAAATGTTAATCATAAGCTATGCTAAGACCTCAAGCAATGGCGTGGCCGCGTGGGTGTTAGAGAAGAACTAACATCGGCATAGTTCATCAAAGAGGAGATCAGTTAAACTAAGGTGACAAATGAACGCCGCAGAAACAGAACCTGTGGACTGTGGAGTGTGCAGGTGGAACCTGGGGCGCACAATGGCAGCCTCAGCGCTGACGATTCGGTGAGGACGAGAGTCTAGTGCCTCCCTGCCTCCCCCACCGTCGTGGTTGTATCCTGTTGACCTGCCGAAGTACTTAAACAAATCTAGAAATGTTTTCCAAGAAATGATAAATCATGATCAAATGCCACCAAGCTAGATGTACCAAACCCACTAAAACAGAGAAAAGGGCCACTTCTTGCTTTTAAAAGAAACAATAACGGCGACCAACCATTCCAACCTGAGAAATGGTATTTGTGTTTTTTCCTCAATTGTGAGAAACAATGACCTTAAGAGGTAGAGGTTTTGATGATTAATAACAACTTAATTATGTTACTAATGAGTTCATGACATGAAGGTGTTACCTTTAATATCGTGCTCATTGGTTGACGACCCCTAAATTCAATATACACGAAGGTCGGCTTGTTGGTTGGATAATCTAGCGCGAAGATCAAGGATTAATAGCTCTAAGTGCCATAAAGTTGAAAGAAGAGCACTTGGAGATTCTTTTCTAGTTTCAAGATAAGCCATACTATCAAGGAGGGTCGAGGTGAGGAGCTTGATGCGCTTTCATTCTAGAGTTTTTCTCAATTTTGAGTGCATCTTAGTCCTAAAGCTCAAACATACTAAAATGTGCTAAAACTCACTCACCTCGGTCATTTGAATCAAAAGAAAAACCCTTGAAAAAATCTTCTTTAGTTTTCGAATCAAAACAGTGCTGGAAACAAGTTTTTATATGCCAGTGGACTGTCCGGTGGTGTTAAATCACATGTGTCCTTAATGGTTCGGTCAGTGGATTTAATGCCCACCGGGACAGTTATGGACAGAGGGTTTGTCTAGGATGTCTTTGGGTAAATTAGCCCACCGGACCGTCCGATGGCTCATCACCGGACTGTCTGGTGCCTTAGCCGGATGTTCTAGACAGGGAGGTGTGTTTGTGGGCTTGTTGAGAAATCAGCCCACCGGACCGTCCGGTGGTTCACCGCCGGACCAGTCCAGTGGCTCTTTAGTCCATGGCGTGAAACGGAGTTTTCAAAATTATGCAGCACCCGACCGTCCGGTGACTAACCACCGGACCGTTCCGGTGAGTACGCAGAAAAATGTTTTTCGTACAGTAACGGCTAGTTTTCAAGCTAGCCTCTATATAAAGGACTTCCTCCTCCCTCCATTTACCACATTTGTAACTATGAAACACACACACACACACACAAAGGTCACCCGAGCACCAACTCCATACAAATTCTTGAGCTTTGTGGGCAAGAGACTAGTAAAAGAGAGAACTCCTTGAGTGAGAGTTGAATCAAGTGAAGACCAATGTTTGTTACTCTTGGTGATCGCGATCACCTAGACGGCTTGCGAGTCGTGCCTTCCGCGGGCTTCCCGGAGATTGTGAGAGAAGCAGAAGAAGGCCCTTGCGAGGGTATTGTGAGTGGTTTGGAGCCCACCATTCCGGAGTGGAGAAGGGCATCCTCAAGAGAGCACTTGGTCCGTAGATCAAGGGGTTACTTGACCTTTGCGAAGGTCACCTTACCATTCTCTTTCCTTGCGTGGGAGAGGCCAGTAGCTCCTTGTGTGCTATGCGGGAACAAGGCCTTGCGAGGGGCGCCAAACCAGGATTAGGGGAGTCGCGACTCCTCGATACCTCACGAAAAAGATCGTCGTGTCATCTCTTCTCTTTACATTCCGCATTTACTTTCATGCAATTTACATTCCGCAATTTACATTCTTAGAGTTGCATGCTTGGCTCTAGGTTGCAAACCTTTTGTTATCATGTAGAAGTCTAGCCACACTTAGTTAGGCACTAGGGTGAATTGGGACTTGTTCATTAGGGTTCAATTTCAAGTTTAGAAATTCGAAGTCAAATTCACCCCCTCTTGGACATCTTGATTCTTTCAATTGGTATCAGAGCCGAGTGCTCATTGGTTGAGGCTTCACCGCCTTGAGCAAGATGTCCGGTAAGGAAGGACCTCCGCCTGTGTTCGATGGCGATGACTTTCCATATTGGAAGATCCGTATGGAGTCCCTACTTGGAAGCCTTCAACTGCCGCCATGCATACCGCTGCCGTCACCGGCTTCCCGGCCATGGTGGATAAGAACAAGCCCACTCTTACTGGATCTTAGTTACGAGCGTTGGAATGCCAAGGCTCGTAACATCCTTTTTCGTGGCTTGAGCAAAGATGTATTCAACCGCGTGAGGAACATTAAAGATGCTCACAAGCTTTAGGAAGAGATTTGTGCTCTTCATGAGGGGAAACCAAGAGCGAAAGAGAGGAACATCATAGTATGCTTAGCAAGAAGCTTAATGATTTTTGCATGCTTCCTCATGAAAATGCAAATCAAATGTACTCACGATTGAATATTCTTGTAGAAGAAATCAACTGATCTTGGTTTGACTCAAATTGCTGAGGCTGATGTGGCAAGAAGAATATTGGACCTTTTGTCAGTCGACAAGTATGGCCACATCGTCACCTATCTTCATCAAACCGACCTCACCAAGGCAACTCCCTCTGGTGTGCTTGGCAAGATCAACGCACATGAAATGTATATGAAGATCACACCGGATGAGAGTTCTTCATCCAAAAAAAAGGATCTTGCCCTCAAGGCAAGTTCAACTAAAGAGAAGAAGTCCACCACCAAGAAGATTATTGTTGTGGATAACAAAGAGGATGATAGTGAAGAAGAGGTTGCATTGCTCATCCGCAAGGTCACTAGTGCCTTGGGGCGACTTGATAAGAAAGGCATCAAGTATTCCTCAAGCAAGAAGACATTTTTTCCGTCTAAGACGAAGCTTGAAGAAACGGAGTGCTACAATTGTGGCAAGCTTGGCCACCTCTCCTTCCAATGCCGTGAGAAGAAGAACAAGAATAAGAAGGAGAAGAAGTACCACAAGCATGACTCAAGTGATGATGAGAAGAAGAACAAGAAAAATGGCAAGAAGCAAGTCAAGAACAAGCTCTTCAAGAAGAAAGGCAAGGCTTACATTGTAGAGTGGATGACTGGATGAGGAAACATCAAGCAATCCCTCATCCGACTCAAGTGACAGTGAAGATGAAGCAGTTGTGGGGCTTGCTATTGCCTCCATCTCTACACCGCCACCGGCTTCATCAACCTCTTCATCCCCTTCTCACATATGCCTCATGGCTAAGGGTGACAAGGTAAAGACTCTTGATGATTCTTCGATGGTGATGATGACTTGCCTTCCTATGATGAACTTGCTAGTTTAGTGCAACAACAAAACAAAGCAATTAGCAAGTTAAGTGCAAAGCTTGATAAGGCAAAAGTTGAGAAGAAAACACTCTCGAGCAAGTGTCTTGACCTTGAAGCTAGTGATGATCAAGGCAAGTATGAGAAGATGAAAAACAAAATTGAGAGCCTTGAAGAATCCAACAAAAAGTTGCTTGAGTCCAATGAGAAGCTCACATCAAGCAACAAGCAACTTGTCATGGAACGTGATGCTCTTGACAATGGCTACAAGATGATCAAGAAGTCTCACATTGAGCAAACTCATGAAATCAAAGAGCTCAATGAGATTATAGAAGAGGTCAACAAATGCTACAAAGAGTTGACATCATCACATGAAGAGCTTAGTACAAAGTATCAATTGTTGCAACTTCACAATATTGAGATTGATGAAGCAAGAAAGAAATTAGAGCTCAACCTTCAAGCTCTACACTCAATTCATAAGATTGATGAATCTCCTAATGACATCAAGTCTTGTGAGAAGACATGTGTGCCCAAGAGTGATTATGAGAAGCTAGTGATTGAATTGAAGTAACTCAAGGGCAAGATGAGTAAATCTCCCATCGCACTCAAGGATTGTGCTAAATGCAAGAGCAAGATCTCACTTGAGAAAGATGCAACTATTCTCATCAAGCTCAAGGATGAAAATGACAAGCTAAAGCAAGAAGTAAAAGATGTGTCCTCTAGCAACAACACCTTGCTTAGAGGGCAAATGAAGTATAGTGAAATGCTCTCCTATAGGGCCGTGAACTATGAAGGTGTTGGTCTTGGCTTCCCACCTCTCAAGCACACATGAAAGCCGGCTCCCTCAATCAAGATAGAGAAGCCAAAGTGGTGCATTGATTGTTTGACCGAGGGTCACTTTGCTTTTGAGTGCAATGCTCCACCCAAGAAGCCACTTGCAAAACAATTGAGAGCATTTGCATTCAATGCTCACTATGTGGTCAAGAGAAACTCAAGAGGACAAGTGAAGGTTCACTTCTTGGGAAAGAACGATGAGACTAGGCCAAAGAAGCTATGGGTGCCCAAGTCACTCATTCCCAAGTTGCCTCTCTCACCTAATGAGAAATGGACACCTAAGCCTAAAGTTGCACCTATTCTCAAGTGGTTGCCCAAGTCTTAAACTTGATTTGCTTGTGTGTAGGTGAACTACAAGACCGGTGGAATCACATTGGGTGATGGATAGTGGATGCACTCAACATATGATCAGGTGATTCCCGGATGTTCACCTCACTTAGTGACAAGGTAGAGGGATTTGACAAGATCACATTTGGAGACAACTCAAAGGACAAGTTTGAGGTTTGGGCAAGATTGAAATATCAAGTGATCATTCAATTTCAAATGTGCTTCTAGTTGTTTCTTTGAACTTCAACCTCTTGTTGGTTGGTCAATTATGTGATTTGGGTTTCCAATGCCTATTCATGCCAAATAAAGTGATTGTGAGCAAAATTGATGGTGGTGAAGAGAGTTGCCATCATAACAATCTATACTTTATTGATTTCAACTCAAAGAAGGCCAATTTGCAAGCATGTTTGTTCTCCAAGACTTCCAAGGGTTGGTTGCGGCATAGAAGGCTTGCTCATGTGGGTATGAGCACACTCAAGAAAGTGATGAAGAAAGGCTTAGTCTGTGGTTTGAAGGATATCACTTTTAAGAAGGACAAATTATGTAGTGCTTGACAAGCTGGCAAACAAGTTGCAAACACACATCCAAGCAAGACTTTCATGTCCACTTCAAGGCCGCTAGAGTTACTTCACATGGATATTTTTGGTCCCACAATATATACAAGCATTGGTGGCAACAATTATGGTTTTGTGATAGTAGATGACTTCTTAAGATACACATGGGTTTATTTTCCTGAGGACAAAACCGAAGTGGCACATGTCTTTAGCAAGTTTACCAAGAGAGCTCAAAATAAATTCAACACTTCTATGGTGAAGATTAGAAGTGACAATGGCAAAGAGTTTGACAACACCAACATTGAAGAGTATTGTGATCAAGTCGGCATCAATCATGAGTTCTCCTCTACCTACACTCCTCAACAAAATGGTGTAGTGGAGAGAAAGAACCGCGCTCTTATCACTCTTGCAAGGTCTATGCTTGATGAATATGGCACTAATGAGAAGTTTTGGGCCGAAGCCGTGAACACCGCTTGCTATGCCTCCAATCGGTTATTTCCTCACCGCCTTCTTGATAAGACTCCATATGAATTGCTCAATGGGAGAAAACACAATATCTCATATTTTTGGGTGTTTGGTTGTAAATGCTATATCTACAAGAAGCGCTAACACTTGGGTAAGTTCTAAAGACGTTGTGATATTGGTTTCTTACTTGGTTACTCATCAATGTCCAAAGCATACCGCGTATTTAACAATGCCACCGCCATGGTTGAAGAGATGTATGATGTGGAATTTGATGAATCTAATGGCTCCCAAGAAGCACATATTGATGTTGCGAACTTAGATGAGAAACCACTTGTAGAGGCTATGAAGAATATGCCAATTGGTGACATCAAGCCAAATGAGGATGAAGATGAAGTGCAAATTGCTGATCAACCATCCTCATCAATGGTACCTCAAGTTGGTAGTGAACAAGATGATCCACTTCCAAATGAAGATGTTCATGTACCATAAGAGAAAGTTGAAGAACAAGCTCAAGATGTTGCTGCACTGGTACAAGCACCTCAAGTGGCACCTCAAAGAAGAAGTCAACTCACAAGTACACACCCACAAGATCTCATCATTGGTAGTGCATCAAGAGGAGTCACAACATGATCACGCAACATTGCCTCATTTTGTCAAGCCTACTCATTTGTCTCTAGCATTGAGCCAATGAATGTTGATCAAGCTTTGAGTGATCCGGATTGGATAAATGCAATGCATGAAGAGCTCAACAATTTCACAAGAAATGAAGTTTGGACACTTGAAGCTAGACCCAAGGATGCTAGAGTGATTGGAACTAAGTGGGTGTTTCAGAACAAGCAAGATGATGAAGGCAACATTGTGAGAAACAAGGCAAGACTTAGTGGCAAAGGGTTACTCTCAAATTGAAGGAATTGACTTTGGAGAAACCTTTGCACCGATTGCAAGATTAGAGGCTATTCGGTTCTTACTAGCTTATGTCTATCACCTTGACATGAAGTTATATAAAATGGATGTGAAGAGTGCCTTTCTTAATGGATACATCAATGAGCTAGTATATGTTGAGCAACCACCCGGGTTTGAAGACCCCAACAACCCCAATCATGTGTATAAGTTGTCTAAAGCTCTCTATGGATTAAAGCAAGCACCTAGGGCTTGGTATGAGAGGCTTAGGGACTTCCTACTCTATTCACCAAGAAGATGGATGATGATCTCTTCATTTGTCAAGTGTATGTTGATGATATTATCTTTGGCTCAACAAATGAAGATTTTTGCAAGGAATTTGGCAACATGATGGCTAAAGAGTTTAAGATGTCCATGATTGGTGAGCTCACCTTCTTCCTTGGGTTTCAAATCAAGTAATTGAAGGAAGGAACATTCATCTATCAAGAAAATTACACCAAAGATCTACTCAGAGATTCAAGACTGGATAATTGCAAGCCAATCAGCACTCCCATGGCATCCAATGGACACCGACGAAAGCGGCATCAAGGTGGACCAAACCCTCTACCGGTCCATGATAGGTTTATGTGCTTCTAGGCCAGATATCATGTTTAGTGTGTGCTTGTGTACTCATTTTCAAGCCGATCCCAAAGAATCCCACCTCTCCGCGGTGAAAAGAATTCTTCGGTATCTCAAGCACACCCCTAGCATAGGTCTTTGGTACCCTAAGGGCGCTAGTCTTGAACTTTTGGGCTACTCAGATTCGGACTTTGCCGGATGTCGAGTTGAGCGCAAAAGTACCTTCGGGGGTTGCTACTTGCTAGGGCGATCGCTTGTTTCTTGGTCTTCCAAGAAGCAGAACTGTGTGTCCTTGTCCAATGCGGAGGCAGAGTATATAGCGGCTGGTTCCTCTTGTGCCCAAATTCTATATATGAAGCAAACACTTTTGGACTTTGGTGTGAAGCTTGGTAGCGTTCCTCTCCTTTGTGACAACGAGAGCGACTTTAAGCTTGCAAATAACCCGGATAGGACTTTACATTTGTCAGCAATCTCCTTCCTTAAGGGAGCTTGTGCTTCGCGTGATGCGATACGGACTGTGGCTGTTTCTACCTCCCCCTGAAAGAAGCCGGAATATGCCACTGGGTGAAGTACGTGCCTCAGGTCAGCATGCAGTTGATCCTCTACTGGTTCCAATGTTGCACAAAGGGCCTCGCTATCTTTGACCAACTGCATGACCGGGCCACCAAGCAGTCTCGCCATCTCTTGAAGCCGAGCAGTTACATCGACTGACACTAAACTTGGGTGGCGATGAAGTTCTTTCTTGATATTGTTCTGAGTCGAGGTCCAGGGTAGAAGGATCAAAGTTGAGCAGCATGGACAAATTGATAGACTCTAGGAATAACAAATTTTCAAGAAAATTTGAATGAAAGAAATTCAAGTGAATAGTGAGATCACCTCTGTGTTTTGAGAAGCCCCTTCATCAGCATTCTGATGCACGTCAGGATCAGGATTAGCTTGGTGATTGGAAGCACTGACATTATCAGAAGATAGGGTAACCGTTGAATGTCTTAGGGGCCTGCTTTTCTTGAAGCGGTGGAATGTCACCTCTATTGGTCGAACCCCCTGTCTGCAATGCAAACGGATACACATCAATGCGTATGCCGATGAAATAAGAGTATTGCTAAATACTTATAGTTGATTCGGTGTGGTCGGAAATAGAGGGGGAAGGGGATTGCGCTCTAGAGCTTCTGGTCTTCTTATAATAGGATCTCTTGGCCGGTGATTTGCTTGTATCATCACGCCTGTGTTTTGAACGACCACTAAAAATCAACACCTTGTCAAGGGGTGGTGATGACTTTCGGTACAAAGGCATGGGAGCCACGGGCGAATAGCGAAAAGCCTCCCCTAAATCATCAACCGGCACAGGTCTTTCTTCACACTGCATCTGGAAATATTTTGGAATGCCATAGGATATGTTGTAATCAAGATAACTGTGGTAGGATAAATTACCTCTTCTGTTGAAGGATTATAGGAGGAGTTGATGCAGCGGAGTTTTATGTCGAGCGGTCCACGGAACAAATGTGTCTTCCAGCTATCCTACCAGATACTAAAACCTTCTTCCGTATGCGTGAACTCCATGTTGCACTGGGATTGGTGGGGAGAACTCAGCAAAGAGGGCATATGCACAGAAAGTCAGAAGCCGTTCACTAAGATCGGCTCGAACTGAGATTTTCTCGTGTAAGTGAGGAGGGGTCCGATTTAAGCCAAATTGGCATGCAACTATGATAGGCAGGTAAGATTCATAGCCAGTCTTGGTAACCCTGTTACTAGTAC
Organism: Paspalum vaginatum; assembly: GCA_030272315.1. Lineage (NCBI taxonomy): Eukaryota > Viridiplantae > Streptophyta > Magnoliopsida > Poales > Poaceae > Paspalum > Paspalum vaginatum. The sequence goes on along the minus strand of CM059018.1, from coordinate 35,873,881 downwards.
TCATACTCACAGAAAGCAAGCAAGGACAGCTCATGGTAGCATATTTCTGCCGAGTTTCTTCATCATTGGCAAAATTGTCTAATCTGAAGGAGGGATTTTTGAAATTTACTGAATGAGAATAGATGTTAAAGATGACTTTAGTATGTTCATGATAGAATAATTTGAACCATTTGGTTATCTCTGTTTCATTGGGTTTGCTACCAGGGAGTCGATACAAGACCTGACCAAAAGAAGTACATCGAATGAGTTTGCCCGAAGAATCTGGGAAGAATGTTTCCTGCAGACGAGGAAAGTTCAGGATATGGTGCTGGAAATACAGTTGACACCAGAGATGCAGGAACCACCAAGGGCCACCTTATTTGATACGTTCATTGCTCAACAACCTGGCGGTGTTCAGAGAAAGATGTCGGTACAAAATGCTGAGGAACAATTTTCCCAAAGCAAACTGTTGACCGTTAGCAAGAGCATCGGCTAGGTTTAGATAGTTTTTAGTTGGAGCAAGGGAAGGACTGTAGAAGAGGAAATGATCCAGCCAAAGATTTAGAAAGGTTGTATGCTCTCTATGGCCGACCATCCCTGAGCATTTATTGTGGTAATCAGTGTACTGACTCCAGTTTTTTGTCATGGCTTTGTCGACAATTTTATGTCTACATTCCTCGAGAGAAAAAGGAGAAGGATAGGCTGAGCTGACATCTAAGCCCAAAATCCTGGTTACATCCATTAGGGTGGGGGTCACGGGAGCTTGACCAAACAAAAAATAGTTCAGTGAATCAGACCAGAAATAACCAATTGCTCTCAATAGGTTTTCGTACTTCTCTATAGGTGATAGAGTCAGGGAAAGTGCATCGGCTATGCTTGTGTTCTGCTAAATAGATGACTCGTGGTACTTGGCCACTCATCTGTACCAATTCACCCATTCCTCCTTAGGGGAACGGCCAAGCACTAAGTTGGTCAGTCCAGCATTCTGGATCTAGATTTTGGGCTACGAAAGGGATTCGTTTGGTTTCGGCAGAAATTAAATCCGATGGTGGTTCAAAAGATTGAGGACCTAAGCTGAAAGATTTTGATATTGGAGACTGAGAAATCAGGATGTCATTCAGTTGCGCATTCACAACAAGGCATAAGAGGAACATGAGTAACGCAAAGAGACATCATTTCCTGTGAAAGGATATGGGCTGGAGTAAATACCTTCAGCCCAAAAATCTTCTGAGACAACAATTCTACCATTACTAAGCTCGTTGCGTCCGCCATGCTTAGGATTTAAAAGGAAAAGCTAGATGAGGGGCGTAGCTGGCAGAGTAAGCTAAGGCAAAGTGCGTGTTATGTGGTATTAAACAGTTGCAAGTTCAAAGTTCGATTTCGATGTCGATTCCCCAAAGATGAGCCGATGGAGCAGCGGCTGGAATTTTAGTCAAGTGGGACTGAGCCTGAGACTGTAGGCCGATTTTTGAATAAGGTTACGGCAGTCAAGAGAAATGGAATCCTGATTCGATGCCATGCTATCAGATCGGCTAATGACAGCTCCAAGCAGAAAGGGAGAAAAAGATTAATTAACATAATACTTCATTCATTACTAGATATTTTTACAAGACAAAATACCAAACAAAAGATAAGTGGAGCTAATCTCTTTAGGAGCCGATGCAACGGCTGTTAAACCCTAGGTAGTTAACTAATCCGCCTATTGCACATCGGCTAGTGCGGTGCCAACGACGTCTGTCCTCCACTGCCGGCACCGCCACCGACACTGTTGCCAAGAAAGGCCCCTTCACCGGTGACGACGCACAAGGACGCTACACCATTGGCGATGGTGGGGATGACAGCTCCTTTCGCTTCCTCTTTGACGCAATGAACCAGGGCATGTTGACTTTGGAAGAAGAGGAATAGTCGAGGACAGCCGCCCCAGTGTCGGTGCAGCCGCTGGTGACCTCGCCTGTGGACTCAGAGTCTTTGTTGACGCCAAAGTCCCAAGAAGGGGCACCATCTTCGTAGTCAGAGGGGAGCTCTGAAGGCGGCAACGGCGGTGTTGGTGGAGCCGCATTCCATGATGGAGAGCCCAACGCATCTTCTGGGTCCTCATCTACCCCGAGGAGCACCGCCAATGGGGGACTTGGGATGTCTGGACCCTAGGTGGCGAACCAAGCTTTGTCGGCCTCGGTGAGCGGCTCCTCCTCCGCTGCATCACCTACCTCAGGCCGGCAACACCGTAACAGGTTTTTGAGCCACAAGTGGGGGAAAGCCTAGCGGCACCTCCGAAAAGGGAGGCAGCGGTGGCGGAGAAGGCGACTTCGGTGGTGGAGTAGCGTAGCTCCCTACAGAAGATTCCATCAGCGGTGATTTCTTGGAAATGATTGGGGTTTTCTTGCCGATGGAGGGGAGAAAGAGGATGGAGAATAGAGCTACAGTCATGGCAGTGATTTAATACTGCTTGATGAGGAAACGAAGCGATGCCGGGAACAGTCTTCGAGAAAGGCGTACGGAAGGACGTGACTAGAATTACAGAACCGTATGGCTCCTCGTCTTCGCATTTTCTTGAGTTTTGAAATAATTATTATTGCCAAAACTCGGGGGGGGGGCATGTGTTATCACCAAAATCTAGCCAATGGGTGTTTTCAAGCCAATCTCTCTCGGCGCATCGCCACCCCTGAGCAATTAGAGTTTTCATGGTAATCGTCATGATGCTTAAATGTTTCTTAGATTCATTAGGGCACTAGGGCGTGAGCCATATGGTGAACCGTATACTGAAGCGTTTTTTATGGCACGGTTTGCTAGTTACCCCGGTGAAGCGAGAGTTACCAGCTACCCAGATGAATCCCATGCCAAGCTCTCTTGGCGCGAGATCCATCGGTTATCTCGATGAATTCCATGACGAGCTTTGCTCGCACGGGATACATCGCGCATTTTGCATGTTGGTCGATCTGTTCATGTTGCCGTGCCTAACATCATAGATCAGTCATCATGTGGCTCGTTTTTACACTACCTACTCGCTTGTCACAACCCACGACGTGTCGCTGCAGCACATGCACGCGACATGCCGATAGATCAGCATATCACGGGCACTCTATCTATGCACGTTGTAATATGTATCTGTTTATCTAGATGGTTTTCTTTGGAGATCCTGGTTTGAAGCCGATCTGGCTATGCAGATCTTTTATATCATGCTTTCGGATAGGGTTTACTTTTATCTCACTCATGGATGTGGTGTTGGCTATTGTTATGCTTTATTTATACCTCATTGACCGTCAAAGCATCGACATGAATGCCGAACGGAGTTCACGATCTCTCGTGGTGCCGATCTGAGCGAAACGGTAAGAACTTAACATTTAAATCTATTGTGTACGCTTTACAGGGAGAAGCAAAGCCAACCACCGCATCCGCCCAACCTTCCTGGCTGCAAGGTCAAGCCAGGTGGCATGCCCGCACCACCACTGCCACACAGATCGGCTGCGCTCGGAGCCGATTGGAGCCGCACTACAGGGAGATTAGTGCAATAGCAGCGCAATCCCCGGCTCCTAGTGTGTCCACGCCGCGCGACTCTCGCCCTCAGTTTTTCGTGGTAATAGAGACTTGGCCAGGAGGCCAGGGTTTGATCACCCATTGTCAACCTTCCATTGTTGCACCTTGTTTCACCATGTTTTGCATGTATTTGCATCGTGACATGTGTTTCTGCAAGATCTTTGTACAGAACTCGTGGAACTAGTTAATATGTATGAACCTTGCATAAAAGTCTCCCTTGAAAACATGAAGTATTGGTGGTCGAAATCGGTTATAATGACCACCAACAGTTACACAGACCGAAGTCGTACGCTATGGAACTTTTCCCAAAAACCCTTTCGTTCCACACATTCACACACACACACACACACATTCAAATAGTTCATCAATTTTTATCATAGTTGATTGGTGAGCATTTCATATGCACGCTACTTCTAGGTTGGCTAGAGTAGTTATCGTACCAGGTTTTCCTTAGTAGCAAAAACAATGCAAGTTTTATTGTTTGTCAGGCCATAGGCTGTGTTTGCAAAAACTAGGTATTTTATGCATCAAGTGGGGATTCGAGTGGATTGCCATCGTCTAAGATCTTAATGCAGCGGAGGTTGGGAGTTGGTTCTTTGGGCTCCGGCTTGGTGGCAATGACTTCGAGCTTCTGGGTGGCTTCTGGGACGACGTCTACGCGTACACACAAAAGGAACACATATAAACAACACTCATTCATGCTTAAATTATTTTTGGAAAGGTACGGATGGGTAGAGTGTGATTTTAGATGAATTTAGGAAGAAGAATCTTCGAAATCGGAGTTAAAACGGAGAAGTTGTGGGTTTTTTAGGGTTCGAGGGTAATTGTTGGCCTTTTTGGAAAGTTGGAGGGGCTAGTTGGGCTTATCCGGAGCTCGGCTCGTTTGCCGGTCTAACCATCCCAAGAGCAGCCTGAGGCCTACCTTTCTCACGCGCGTGGTGGCTGGGCAGGCCTAGCGGTGCGGGGGAGGGCGGACGATGCAGTGTCGGGCCCACGTGCCATTGATATGAGTTGAGGGGACATCGTCACTCAGGAGTGGAATGGTGGCACCGCTGAACTGGCATGAACTGGTCAAACCATGGTGGCATGATGGCGGTGGTTCCTCGCCGGTTTGCCATCGTCGCGGCGATTCCGGTGAGGGAAACAGGCGGGTGAGGGTTAGTCGTTGGTGGCAAATTCATGGATGGTGACTGGGCTTGTGATTAGGGTGAGGGTAGGGCTAGCGACGCTTGGCCAGGAGGTGGCACTGGCGGCGTGGTGGTGCGGTGAGGTGGTGGGGAGTGTTGCTGCAGGGTTTTGGGCTCTGATGGTAGGGTTTGGCGTGATAGGTTGAAACTAAGCTAGTGCTGACTTTTGCTCAGATGGGGAGGCAGTGGAGTGGGGGAATTTGGTGGCAGGGGGAAGGGCGGTGTCCTACAACGGTGTGGTGGTGCTTCCCGAGGCCCGAGCAGTGCAGACACACCAAGGAATTTGGAGGGTGAAGAGTGCATGGCTTGGCCAATGAGTGGTAACATGAGGTGTGTGGTGTAGTGAAGGCTGCAATTTATACGCTCCACAGCGGCTCGGCTGGTGGCGCGGCACACCGAGAGGCCGGAGGCGGATTGAATGCTAGGGTCGGCAAGTACGGAGTTGGTGGCGCTAGGGACAAAAGTAAGTCACTCATGCGATGGTGGCCGGTGGCGGTGTAGTGCGACGTCAGTGGTGAGCGGGACCAGGGCTGCTAGCAACATGGTGGTGTCATGTTCCGAGGAGAGGGGTGACCACCTGTGGTAGCGCAAGCAGGAGCTGCGGTGGTGGGAAGTTGGTGGGGTGTGAATGAGGGCACTGGTGAGGATGGGGTTAGGTGATGGGCTAGTGGCCAGCGTGAGCGGTGCCGGGCGGCAGTGAGCGCGGCAGAACTGACCGGTGGGTCCCGACCGTCAGTGAGACTGGCTGGCGGGTCCATTAGTCAGTGAGTTGAGTAGAGGCTCAGGGCTCCTGGGCCAAGGGTGGCGCACGACCTAAGCGAGAGGGAGGCAAGCCGCAAGTTGGGCTACGCCGATGGCGTGGGAAGCAGGTCGGGCCGGCCAGTTGAAGAGGGGGTTTATTTTATCTATTTTGTATTTTGGATGTGGATTTTTGGGTAAGGAGTTTGGTGGGGTTTTGTGGCGTGGAAAAGTTTGGAAAGTGTGAGGATATGTGGTTGGCTTTTTCTGAGAGGTAGGCAAATTGTTGGGAATATATTTTGAAACACATGTTTTGAAACTCACGATGATTTAATTTGGTGATTATTCACTTGGTAGATTTTTTGGGTGTTACAGACACTTGGGGTACAAACACCTGAAAGGAGTGATATAGAGCTCAAGATAAAACCTAAAGATCACCAAGAAGATCCAAGACATCAGTCGAGTAAAGCCAAAGGTGCGGTCCTACTGGCAAGTTAGTGGGCTGATGTCAGGTGAGAACTGAAGACAGAGACCCGATGCAAATTACATGCACCGGACAGTACGGTGATCGACCATCGGACAGAACTAAGTAGAGGAGGTGAAGGAGTGACCGCATGCAAGTTACACGCATACAGGGATACCATCAGATGAAACGGATAGAGACTTATTTAAATCAAGACCTTCGGTGATTGCACACATTTGACGGTCTGGTGACCAGCAACGGTCAAGTCAAGGTCTGATAGTTGACTTCTATGGCTAGTTGGGTGTAAGCATCATACGTCTATGGCTAGGGAGAGTGGTCCTCAGTGTTTTGTTCAATTCTCACCTCGGTGGATATGGCTCAGAGAGTGCTCCAGAGAGGCCTGCAGAAGACCCTGCTTGCGAGTGGAGGTTGATTGAGGATACCCAGGAGTTACTCGACTGGAAGCTTGACCCTTGCCAACCTTGATCCTTGTGTAGGGCTTCAACTAGGATTACGGGGAAGGATGCATGCCTTCTGGATACCTTGATAAAAATCTCACATCTCCAACTTGTGTCATCATCACCACTATCATTAGTAGTTTGCATTCTGAATTATAACTCTTTAGCTTCTGCACTTTACTTTCTTACTATATTTTGCTTTACATTCCTAGTGTAGCTTGATTGGCTAGTTGCTAGATGAAACTTAGGTTGCAAGTCATTTAGGTAGAGATTATTCTTGTTTATCTTTTGATAAGTTGTTTTTTGTGAGCCTTTAGTTTTTGGAATCCTAATTTTCCCCCCTCTTAGGCTGACAAGTTAGGTCCCATGGTTTTGTGGACAACATGGTATTTTTGGATTATTATTGGAAACTACTCTCTAACTTAAAATTTTCATGGCTTGTCTAGCCCTTGCCTAAACATCATGGTTATGATGTTGCATTGAAACCGTAGTGCATTTCAATACAACTAGATAAAACCATAATATTATTATGACAATTGCGAAAATATGGCATTTGAAACTATAATTTTGAAAAAGAATGCTTCCAAACTTGCCCTAAAAGGTAAAATGTTGGAGATATGATGTACCAAGGCACCAATGTGTTTAAGGTGCCATTTCTTTGTCACATACAAGTGAGCTGCATATACACTTAGGCGTACGCACCAATCACCAACACTAGCACATGACCATGGGATCCCTATGACGTACTCAAGGTTCTAGGTAGAAAGCCAATGCTCAGAGAATAACAAGAGGATCAACTATGAGCTATATTTTCCCATCAACTGCAAATGCTCCACCAATCTTAGATTATCCACAAGAAATTTTATGTTGTATCAAGTTAGCAACCAATTTATATGAAATTCAAATGGACCAAAGAGTTTGACGTTACTCATTTTATCCCAAGGATGTTTCCAAAATAGTTACATAGCATGTGCACTTCAGCAGTGTAGTTCGTAAGTGTGACACCACAAATGCATGGTTAAAACAGCAAAAATACATGAACACATAATGTGGTTTTTCTCTTGGTGAAGAAGGTATACCACTTCAAGGTCGCTAACATTTTTGGGCAATCACACCAAAAGCCAACACCAACTACTCTCCGTGAGAATAAATGCATGGCAAAAACAGCAAAAAAAAAACATGAACACATAATGTGTTTTCCTCTTGGCGAAACAGGTATACCGCTTCAAGGCCGCTAACATTTTTGGGCAATCACACCAAAAGACAACACCAACTACTCTCTGTGACTCCATCTCAACACCAGAATGCATGCAGTCCTAGTTTTGTCCTAAGTCAATTTTTTTTATGTTTGACCACATTTATACAAAATATTATCAACATCTATGTTACCAAACATATATAACATGAAATTAGGTTTCATGATGAATCCAACTATGCATACTTGGCACCATAAACATGATATAATTTTATATAATGTTGGTCTAACTTTAACTTGTTTGCCTTTCCAAAGGACAAAGAATGACGTGCTCAATCAAGTACAAATTAAAACAATTGAACTAAAGGAACCACCATGGACCACTAACATATTTGCTTTGCCAAATAATGAATTCAGACCTATTATTGTTTGATGCAACATTTGGTAAAGGGTACCCATAAGATAATTTCCAAGGGCAACCCTCTCAATTCTAAGCTATCCTAGACATGAATACTTGGCTGCAATTTAGACAAATAAATAAGTGTTCTAGGTTCTAGAGAGGCTGGTAATCTTCTCTCAAATCTATAGTCCTTGCCGAAAGACTAAAATATCCCTAGGCCCTGTTCGGTTAATCCCTCACCAAAGATGATTGGAAGGTATTGGGTGGGTTTTTTGACTTGCAAGGGATTTCCCTCAATCCCATCCAATCCTCCTCAATCCTAGGCTAACCGAACAAGCCAAGGAATAAACAATCTATAGATGGCCTTAAAGAAAAAAATCTATCCGAATGGCCGCAGCGCCTCTTTGACTTTGTTTTGCTTCAAGCAAGCAACTCGAAGTCTACCACGTGCCCACCTTTTCGCCATGTACCCACAATTTTCGGTCAAATTGTGAAACAATCCGCTTGAGTTGTTTTGAGGCCTAAACCACCAAACCCTCTCGGCTTGACATGTATCCCTAATCCCCTCATCCTTGGACTCTAATCAAGTCCCTCACACTCGTTGTCTTGACCTAGTCTCCCTTGTCTCGGCCACGCCTTCTTTAGAGCATGTCCTTAGCTTCTCGTCATGTTAGGGTGGATTGCATGCAGCATCATCCGGCTTCTCTCTGCTCTAGATGTTGTTCACCGTGTCTAGTCCATCGGCGTGCACCCTCGTTTTACCTTCACCATTCGCCGGCGACCCCATGTTGCATCAATTATTACCTGCACATCACAAACCAACCAACACGTATTTTCATGAGAGTTGCATTATTATGTTATTCATAATCAGCCTGAATTGATAAAACCGACTTATCATGTGCCAATGACTCGTCATCCTTCAGAGTCAACCTTGACTCCTCAGTAATTAAAAAGAAAAGTTCTTCTCTTTTCCGGAATTTAGGACATGCCTTTTTTTTCTATAGCAAAGGGCACAAAGCTAATAACCACATGAAAAGTACTCTACCGTCCCAATTTATAGGTCGCTGTGACTTTTTTGGAACCAAGTTTGACCGCTTGTCTTATTTCAAAATATTTGCAAAAATAAAAAAAATCAATTCATAGTTAAAGTATATTATATGCTAAACTAAATCTAATGAAAATAAATGGTAATTGTGAAATTTTTGAATAAGACGAGAAGTATTTGAAATTGCATCGGGTGACGTACTTTAGTTGTTGACTTTGATGGTGCCTCTCGATTGTAACATCATTTGCCAGAACTAAATTAAATGAAAGCCCAATTATTATTGAGATCGTCTAATTAATAAACAAGAAATAAAGAAACAATTGGGTTTCATTATTAACAAGAAGGTGAGAAGTCAAGTCTTCCAAACAGGATCGGAGGTGCAGTCGAATTCTTATATATGTTTCCATTTACCTAATGACCCCCCCCCCCCTTTCGACTAAACATGACCTAGTGTGTGCTGTCAATGATCATATCAATGATGGTCCGTAGACACATGGACATGGTTAGGTTACATGTATAGTAGTACGAATATACTTCGTCACATCAAAGATAACTAGCAGACTGCATGTGCTTTGCTACGGAACGGAACATTTGGCATTATATTCTTTCCATTGCGATGTATATTAGTACATATATAACTGCGTTCAAACCACAAAAGAATGTGAGTTTACTTGGTTAGCATGGGCTGCCTACTTGCTTCCTGTTTTTGCTGCTCGAGGCTAGACCTGATCATTGACTGCCCGACCCGAACCGCCTGTCCGAAAAATACCCGACCTGGTCAGATCTCTGGGACAAAGTATCCAACTTCTAACTCGTGCTTATGGCCCATTCACGTCTTATTGAAGCTGCAAATGAATCTGAAAATTTTATGTCCCCAATGGTGGCAGAAATGAAACAGAAGTTCGATAAATATTGGACTGATTATAGTACCATACTTTCATATGCTGCTGTTCTTGATCCTCGCTACAAGTTAGAATTCATATCATATTACACTAAGCTTTAGGTGATGATGGCCAGCGTCGGGTTGATATGCTTAAACAAACATTGCAACAACTTTTTGAAGGATACAAAGATAGTGTTATTTCTCCTTCTGTTGATCAAGATAATTCAAAGAAACCTAGTGGTGTGAGTGGAGATCCCGATATGTTTAGTGACTACGGTACATTCTTGAGTTCACGCCGGACTCATGAAGAGAAAACACAATTAGAGCTTTATTTGGCTGAGCCAGCAAAGGACATAAATGAGAAATTGGATGTGTTGGACTATTGGAACAAGGCATCAGCACGCTATCCAGAGGTTGCCTCGATGGCGCGTGATATTCTAGCTATCCCGGTGTCTTCAGTTGCCTCGGAGTCAGCCTTTAGCACAAGCCGCAAAAGTCATAACCCACACTCAGAGTTCACATAGTTCTAAAATTATTGAAGCTTTGATGTGTCTGCAGGATTGTTACCATGACAGGATGGATGAAGGTAAATGCAATTACATCAAGTTTGTCAATTATAGTTCTCACTTATTTCATATTTGCCACTAACTATCTTTGTTGCCTTTGTTGTGTAGCATCTACTGGTGGTACAAATAGACAAGAAGGTGGCACTACTACAGTTGGAGATGAAGAGGGATCTAATTCTGAATGTGAGCATCAAGTCCATTCTGTTCTTGTCAATTTAACATAGAATTGACACATACATGTTTGCTGATTTTTCTCCTTCGATCTGAACACTCCCCCTGGAAATGAAGCCCAACACAAGTTAAAATTATCCATGTGCAGTTGTGCCAAGCTGTGAGGCTGCTACTATGCTGCATTCTGCTGCCACCGGTATTATATTTATTTGGGACATGTTATTTTTATCACTTGTGAGCTAAACACTGTAGACCTTTGGGGCATGTGCTATGTCCGTGTGTAATTCTGTGATTGAGACCCATTATCTCATGGTTAATCATCCCATTTTGTCACGTTTATTGTGCTGCGATCCATTGTAAATTGTAATTCTGAGTCCCCTGTTTCTGTTGTACCCTGTGGCTGTCGGGTCACCGGGCCGGCCGCAGGTCGTCGGGCGGGCTCAGGTCAATTTTTTGAGGTTTCCGTCGGGCTACGGGCGGGCGTGGGCCAACCATTTTTCTGTCGGGTTTTTTCGGCCCGACCCAAACCTGACCCTAGGAATGATCGGGTCTAAGTCCCAATTTATAGGTCGTAGTGACTTTTTTTCACCAAGTTTGACCGGCCCGTCTTATTCAAAATATTTATGAAAATAGAAAAAATTCAATTTATAGTTAAAATATATTATATGATAAACTAAATCATAATAAAAATAAAAGATAATTGTGAACTTTTTTGAATAAGACGAGAAGTATATGAAATTGCATCGGGTGACGTACTTTAGCTGTTGACTTTGATGGTGCCACTCGATTGTTACATCATTTGTCAGAACGAAATTAAAATGAAAAACCCATTATCATTGAGACCATCTAATTAACAAACAAGAAATAAAGAAAGAATTGGGTTTCATTATTAACAAGAAGGTGAGAAGTCAAGTCTTCCAAACAGGATCCGAGGTGCAGTCGATTTCTTATATATGTTTCCTTTTACCTAATGACCCCCTTTCGACTAAACATGACCTAGTGTGTGCTGGCAATGATCATATCAATGATGGTCCGTAGACACATGAACATGGTTAATTTACATGTATGGTAGTACGAATCTACTTCGTCACATGAAAGATAACTAGCGGAAGAGTGCATGTGCTTTGCTACGGAACCGAACATTTGGCATTATATTGTTTCCGTTACGATGTATATTAGCGTATATAACTGTGTTCAAACCACAAAAGAATGTGAGTTTACTTGGTTAGCATGGGCTGCCTACTTGCTTCCTGTTTTTGCTGCTCTAGGTCGAGGCTCACGTTGGCTAGCGGCCTAGCGCTGCCGGCGGTTCGTTCGGAAGCGACGCACGAACTGCTCCTATAAGGAGCAAGAGACAACTGCAGCTAACAACAATGGCTAGCGTGCTGAACTAGCTGGACAAGGTCAATGGCCTATCTTCACATCAAATGTTATTTGAATGTAAAATTTTATTTTGTGATACGTTACTATTTTATTATTGAGTATAATGCACCATTAGTCCATTAATTTATTTTGGTTGTGTTGGTTATGTCCATCAACTTTTAAAGTTCATTTTCAAAGATCCTTTTAAGATCCATTAATTTTTAAAGTGGTTCATCGTAGGTCCATACCCCTTCGTTTGATATTCTATTTTCCATTTAGCTCCCCGAAATTCTTTTCACCATCTCACATGTGCCCTTCTTCCTTTCCTGCCACGTCACCGCCTCTTCGTTGCCCCCACATCCAACGCCTCCGCCATCGCCTCGCTGCTCACCTTCATGGAGGTCGGGACATCAGAGAAGAAGTCGTTGCCCTCTAGGAGGGACCGGACGCTGGGATCATCCTTGTCATTGGCGCTTGGGTTGGGCTCTAGCGAGCAGTCGTCACCTGAGCAGCCTCTGCTGCCAGAGTGCCTCGCCATCTCCGCCGCAACCCCTACCATTGGGTCTCCTCTCCCCACCCGTGCCATGCTAGGGGTTGACACGCTCGTGTGCCACTGGGTGGTGGTGTGCACAGCAGAGGGAGGCTTCCACGAGTGGTGCGGCTATGCGTACGCTGAGGCAGTCATCGTGGCCAGGGGTGCCGGCCTAGATGGGGAGAACAAGGAGCATGCTGGCAGGCAGTCTTGGGCGAGGTGGAGTAGGCTAGGATAGGGTGCCTTGGCAAGGTGGAGAGGGCCATGGAAGGGTGGCTTAGGGGCCATGGCGACCTAGGGAGACGCCCCCCCCCCCGTGGAGGTCCCCGGTGGCCCTAAGCCACAATGTCCTTGGTGGCCCCTACCAGACGGCAGAGGCGAAGAGCGCTAGGAGAAGGCGGGGGCGGTTGAAGCAATGGCGGTGGTCCCGGTGGATTTGGGCAAGGAGAGAGTGACAGTGGCGGCAAGCGAGGTCCTGGCGGCAGCGACTAGCGGGTCCTGGTGATCGGATCCACGCCATGAGTGTGCATATGGGTCCCAAGGGCACATGTGAGATGGTGAAAAGAATTTCAGGAGGCTAAATGGAAAATAAAACATAAAACGAAGGGTACGAACCTACGGCGAACAACTTAAAAAATTAATGAACCATAAAATGCACTTCAAAGTTGATGGACCTAACCGACACAATCAGAAAAGTTAATGTACTGACCGCGCATTTTACCCTTTATCATTATACTAGTATGCATCAGCTACTGTAGCAAAAGAGGACAAGAAAGAGATTGTTGATATATAATATATGCCATCCAAATATACAAGGGTCATGAAGACATCACAGCTTACAACCACAATGAAGGCAACAACTCTTCATTATATATAAGTGAAGTAAAGGTAAAGAGTGGCAAGCGAGGCAGCAAGTCGATCGATCAGCAGAGCAACTTGTGTAGATGGCCACACCATTACTGCCATGCCTCCTGCTCGCAGCATTATTATCAGCTGCCGCCGACGCTGAGATGAGCACCATCTCCGGCGGCTGCCGGACAGCTGCGGCTGCCGGGATCCGTCCGTCCCAATTTATATAGTCCGTTTGATTTTTTTATACTGTGTTCGACTAATTATCATTCATTTTCATTCGAATTTGGTTTAGCATATAATATACCTTAACCTATGATTTATATTTTTCTATATTTTAGTAATTTTTTTAATAAGATGAGTTGGTCAAACTTGTTATAAAAAAAATCAAACGACTTATAAATTGGAACTAATAAGGAGTATTCATTAAAAAGAATGTGTGAATATGTCATGGCCACATCAAAGGTATTCACGAAGACCTTGTATATAGTGGTCAAATTAAATGAAGCATAGTAGCTAGCAGGATACCTCAGTGACCACTCATCAGTGGAGAAGTATGAAGTTGCATCGGGTGACGTGTACTTTAGTTGTTGACTTTGATTGTGCCTCTCGATTGTAACATCATTTGTCGGAAGGAAAATGAAAGCCCAATTATCGTTGAGACCGTCTAATTAACAAACAAGAAATTGGGTTTCTTAATTAACAAGAAGGTGGGAAGTCAAGTCTTCCAAACAGGATCCGAGGTGCAACCGATTTCATATGTTTCCATTTACCAAAGCTAATTAAGGAGCCCTTTCGACTAAACATGACCCAGTGTGTGCTGGCATGATCATATCAATGATGGTCCGTAGACATATGGACATGCCTGGTTACATGTATAGTAGTACAAATCTACTCCGTCACATCTAAGATAACAACTGCAGCTAACAAAGGCTAGCGTGCTGATCCATGATTAGACCTAGCTGGGTAAGGTCAATAGCCTATCTTTACACCAAATGTTATTTGAATTTAAAATTTTATTTTGTGATACGTTACTATTTTCTGATAAACAGAACTGAACTTTATAGGTCCGTCATTCATATATATCGAGAGATACCTTGAGGGAGGTTCGAAGAGCTACGTATCAACTACTGTAGCAAAAGAGTCGAAGAAAGAGATTGTTGATATAAAATATATGCCATCCAAATAATAATGTAAGGGTCATGAAGACATCACAGCTTACAGCCACAGTGAAAAAGGCAACAGCTCGTTATATAGAGTGGCAAGGCGAGCCACCAAGTCGATCGATCAGCTAGCAACTTGTGTAGATGGCTATACCATTACTGCCATGCCTCCTGCTCGCAGCATTACTATCAGCTGCCGCCGACGCTGAGAGCACCACCGCCAGCGGCTGCCCGGACAGCTGCGGCGATATGAGCATCCAGTACCCGTTCGGTATCGGCGCCGGCTGCTTCCGCAAGGGCTTCGAGATCATCTGCGACGCCGGCAGGCCAGTGCTTCCCGGTGCCACGATGCCCATCCCGGTGAACCACCTCTCCATCAGGACGGCGGAGGCCCGCGTGATGCTGCCCATCGGGTGGGAGTGCTTCAACGCCTCCGACGTGGTGCACGCCTGGAGCGACGGCGACGTGCAGTTCAACCTGGAAGACGTGTACCGCATCTCCAACACCCACAACCAGCTCGTCGTCCTCGGCTGCAACACCCTGGGCTACATCCGGAGCCAGCGGACGCAGGGCAACGACTACCCCTACGCCTACTACACCGGCTGCTTGTCTTTCTGCAACGACTCCCGGAGCGCCGTCGACGGCGCCTGCGCCGGCGTCGGTTGCTGCCGCGTCGACATCCCGCCCGGCCTCACCGACAACACAATTTACTTCAAGGACTACACCCACAAGGCGAGGCTCGACTACAGCAGCTGCGACTACGCTTTCCTGGTGGAGAAGGAGAACTACACCTTCCGCACCGCCGACCTCAAGATGGACGTCAACCGGACGGTGCCGGTGTGGCTGGATTGGGCCGTCCGTGACAACCTTACGTGTGATGAGGCGGAGAAAGCGCAGAAGAGCGCCTGCGTGAGCTCAAACAGCGAGTGCCGCAACTCTGTCAATGGACCCGGGTACGTCTGCAACTGTAGCGTGGGCTACGAGGGCAACCCCTACGTCGTCAATGGTTGTACCGGTAAGTGCATGTATAATTGAAGAAGTTGCACTATTAACAAGTACTAGAACACTTCTTGATCAAGATCGCTTTGTTATTTATTGCGTAGAGGTTAGCGGCCTATGCTGTAAAATTTTATACAGGACTAACTCAATAATCTTCCTGCTGTGGATCCACATCACCATGTGACATGAAGACTTTTCAAGTTTCCTGACTTAGCAGTTAGCACCCCACCACCATGGTAGATGGGCCATTGGAGCTAAAACTAGCCAAAACTTTAGACTCATTAAGTCTGTCTCTAACAGGAGTACCCATATATAGCCTAAATAGGTTGCTGGGTGGAGACTTAAATCCATGACGGCACCTATAACATGCCGTTTATGCTGTAGATGTCCAGACGTGCTGCATGGCACGACTGCCCGAGCACGAGTTGGGCACGGCAAGAAGACGCTGACATGCCGTGTCGTGCCAGCTCCTCGGTCCAGGCATGGCATGGGGACGCTCTAATTGTGCCATGCTAGCACGCGAGAGCCTAGGTGGCTCGTGGTGCCGTGCCCGCCCAGCGACACATGCCTCATCGCGCTGCTCGAAGCCACATGCTGCCGCCGTGCGTCACCGCTCCACTCGCCGTTGTCGCTTCCCTCACCGTGCACTACCAAGGAGAGGTGGAGAGGAAGGGGCATCATTAGGGGAGGCAAAGAGCTTGAGAGAGAGAGAGGGGCCCCACCTAGGGAGACAAAGAACCATGGAGGAAGGACCGTCGTGTCGCCGCCTGGTGAGTGCTGAGGCCGGGAGGGATGATGGATTCGTGGTCAGGAGGGAAGAAAGTCTAGGGCCGGGCCATCGTGGAGAGAGTCAAGTCAGAAGAAACGGGAGTCGACAATCCGGCCGCCGGGGTGAGAGTCAGGTCGGGAGGAATGGGAGTCGGGGCCCTCGAGCACGACTGGGGAGAGAGTCCAGCGGTGGCGGCTAGGGAGAGAGTAAGAAGTAAATTAACGTTTCTTTCACCTTGTATACGAAGAGAGATGATCGGTGGTAATTATGGACCGTCGGGCTGACCGGGCCAGATGGCTTAATGGCCGTGATCGTGCTGGCACTGACGGGCTGCATTCTCGGCCTAAGGACGGCACGGGCATGGTCCCACTAGGTGTGCCGGGCCAATTCTGTGCCGTGTTTCACGGGACCACTCGGTGGGCACGGGCCATATATACATATTTAGTTTACGCTCTCTATAATCGTCCAAGTAGGAATGAGAAATATATAAGCAAAAGTAAATGATTGCCGTTGGCTCTGGCGAGAGTCTATACACAATTTTCCATGCACAGTGGGGCTAAGTCATCTATTTCTCTTCAATTTCTCTGTGGGACCGTGAGTGTAAATAGAAGATAAAGAGAGCAAAGTTGAGATGGAGGTGCCACATAGGACTAAAAAGAGCAAATCGACACTAATCATTGCGGGTGCCCTAACACACCTCCAACTAATGGCCTATATATATAGTGCCTCTTTTGGGGTTGATGAGAAGGGGTACTATAAATAGGTCTCTTTCTTGGAACTCATTTTGGGACTCCAATTAGAGGTGGCAAAACTGGGTATTGACTCATAATCCCTCTAGGATCCGAATTAGTTGTCATTTTAGAAAAGTTATAAGTTAAACTTTTAAAACTTTGACTATATATAACTTTTATATCATTTAGTTTTAAATCTTGAAAGTCATATGTATAGATTTGCCTTAACAAGTATTTTCATAAAAGTATTAAATTCTAGAATGTTTATTTATATTTTAATGAAAACATTGGTCAAACTTATGTTTTGAAGACCGTGTCGATGTCCAAATCGATGGACTTAGAGGGAGTACATACACTACAAAATGGGTCTCCACTTTTGGGTACCGTGGTTAAAGATGACAAAGATCTTTTGTGTCCTACTCCTATATGAGCCTACAACCTAGCAAGCTCTTAGACCTAACTCAGCAAATAGACTATAACTTGATGAGTTTTGGCTACTTATGATCACTATTATTGAATTTGCAACTGTGCACTAAACAATATACTATTTTGGATTTAGCATTGGTTCTTCACAGGCTTGCTCACTGTGCACTGAGTTTTCCACGAGACCGATTATGTGTTTTTTTTTTTTTGGTATACTATTAGTAATATGGGAATTCTTTCATTAGAGTTTCGATTTACTAGAACTTTTAGGGTTAGGTTATGCTTTCTGACACCTAGCCAAATTATATGGGTGTTGATCTATTAGTACCACATAAGTACTGTGTATACATATTTAGTACCGCATTGGCTTAATTGAGCAAGGATGGAATTAACTTAAAATACTTTACCATCCAACCATGCATAGAATCTCTGATGTAACTCTTTTTGTAGGAAGTGAGGGTAAAAATGTTGATGTGGGGATATGTGTATCCAGGCCCATCCTTTGAAAGGAATAGACAATGCGTTTTTGGAAGGTGGGAATATTGCATTAATTTGTACTTGCGTAGATGACTATGACACGGGATGGCTGGTCCAGCAATCTAGGAATGTGAGAAAAAATAAAGGAGAAATTAAAAGGAAGGATACACACTTGATTGATGTCCTTTTAAAATTAATTCCTAGATAAAGAAACTACCTAGCGGGTATGGGTACAAGCCTAGGTAAAAAAATAAAGGACTAAATGGTGGAAACATTTCACTTGTATCTGTTTTAGGCATTTTTTCAACCATTTTTAATACTTTCCAACCTATACAGTGGGACCGATGCGAGGAGTACTGGGTGAAAAATGGTATCTGTGAAAACTCACATTTTGATTGCGTTGATAGGGACTCATTGAGCTATAGTAGAAACTTTTTGAACAATTTGAATCATGTTGCCTTTTTCTGCTATAACTAAACACCAGTTTTCTCCGTTCATTTTTTGCATTTGAGAAATTCTCTGATCCAAAGGTGTTTTTTTTTTTTGCATGAAGCACTTCGAGCTGCTTCGCCTCCACATTAGCCACATGTTTAATACTAACATATTAACCCAATTCCTTATCCAAAACACATACTACAGTAGAAAGTAGCATATCTCCTGTCAGGGTAGTTGTCTAAAAAAAGTAATTCTAGTTTTATTCTTAGTCTCACCTATTAAAGCTTGACCAAATTTATAAAAATATCAATATGGTAGATATATTATGAAGATATATGCCACGATGAATCTAACTATACCCATTTTGTATCATAATTACTGATACTTTTCTATATAAATCTGGTCAAACTTTAAAATGTTTGACTTAAAAAAAGTAGAATGTCTTGTTTTTTAGAAGAAGAGTATAATCTCAGCTGAGTAGAATGTTTATTCATTTTATTTTGTTTACTTTTTAATTGTATTATTTATGTGAGCTAGTTAGGCACCTACAGGTTTATAGTAAGGAGTTACCTATTTCAAAATCTTAAATAAGAGTATTTGTACTTAATTAGATGTCCACTGTTGTCTCTTCCTAATTGGAATACAATCACGGGTTACCGTTTGTGTACAGATATCAATGAGTGCAAACGTGGCGATGAATATCCATGTAGAGGCGTTTGCCGGAATACATTGGGTTCATATGAATGCAAATGCCGCTCGGGTTTCCACAGCGCTGATCCCTTTAAAGAGCCTTGCAACCTCAAATTTCCTCTTGCAGCAGTGATTGCCTCAGGTACATATACATATGCCATGTGTACATTCTCTTGTTATATAGGCCTCATATATATATAGTACAATTCTTGCGTTGAAAATTTCTTCCACAAGAGATACAACCAAAAGTTTTGACTAGCTTTTACAATATGTATGTGTATATAGCTGTCCGTTTCTTTCTTTCCAAGACGCATGTATATTTAATTGTCCTTTTTCCCTGTGTGCATATAGCCATATACCATGCTTTTGGTCACAATTAATATGACTAATTGGAGCATCCATGCTAGTATTTTTCATGGCTAATAATCTATCAAAAAAATTCTAGAATTACATTCTGTTTTAGCATAAATATAATAGTATAGGAGATCATGTGAGGTTCATATAATTTAAGTTTCTTCATGGGAAAAAGGTCATGAGGGCATGATTGTTTACCCACCAGCATATATAAACTGGGTTAGATAAGTTGGATAGGGAAACATATAGTATTCTTATTTTAGTATGTACCAAAAATATGGGACTGATACCATTTAAATTTATTTGTTAAAACTATTTTCTCATACCAATGTCTACAGGTAACCTGTGAGGAATGGTACCTAGTGATAGCAAAAGTATTTTACAACCATTGTAAAATAGCTCAACTGTAAACAAGAAAATAAAGTTATGTTGCCAAAATGCCCAACAATATATTTTCCTTGAGTTTATTATAAACCAACACCAATAAACCAACTTATACAAGTTGGGCAGGAAAACAAACACAATAACTAAATGGGAAAGTCTATGTTACAACTTGAACTATCACAGTCACAGTCGTCTAATTCTCAACCATGAATTTTCAAACCAGGTACCAATGGCCCCTAAACTAACAAAATCAGACGAAACACCCCTGGTCATGTTCAAAGTGGTTTATGTTTTCTATTTTTAAAACAATAAACATTATTTAATAATAAAACAAATTAAATTCAGTTTAAATAAGAAAAGTTGAAACTTCTACTATCTAGGAATATAATCTATCTATTGATGCTCTATTTGGAGATTTTTGGAACTTGTTCCGATTTCTAATGTTCTTCTTAGAGCAATAGAACACTATTGTAGGAATAAATAAGCATAAACATCTTCAAATAGAGCATAGATAGGTATATTACACTTTTTAGAAAAAAATGTACAATTTTTATATTTTTCTGATATAAAATAAATTTGTTATGAATTCTTAGATATTAAACAAGGTTTTATTATTTTGAATTGAAAGCCACCTTTTAATATCGCTTTCAACAGGGCCATGGCAGTGTTTTGTCCGGTTTGGCTAACATGGGCCTGGCTACCCGGTTTCGTTTCGGGGTTGAAAATTCGGACGGCCTTGATAATCTGAGGTTGTAAAACAGACTTCTCCCACAACAACAAAAAATAGGTTTTTGCCTCATGGGACTACATATGATTATTATTTTCAATGCCGAGTTAATCCTCCTGGAAGGTTCGGGGTGCTCCATGATATGGAGGTACACGTAAAACCTAAATAAAATCCAGTGCGTGTGTCCTATACAGGGTTCACAAAATCCTTTCAATGTAGCCGACGATTTTGACCGAAATTTTATATCTTTTTTAGTTTTCAACCGAAATCCATCAAAATTCAAACCAGAATTCACTTCCCGGACAGATCCGGAATCGGAAAATTTTACCGAAATCCAGTACTTTCCGTCCTAAAGTTTGAACCATGGTCCTTGGGATGAAACCGGGACGAATACGAGCGGATAAGTGCGGATACAAATACAGATAATTATTTTTTCCTAGATTGGATTTGGGTACGAATAGTCCGATGTAGCTACATATCACATCGCCATACTAATGTCCAATTTTAAATCTCTAGATCCAGATACGGAGATAGAATATTAACTATTCGGTTTGGATATTAGAAATCGTGTTTAGTCTTTGGACCCCTTCAGGACTGACGGATAACCAAGAAATATCTGTCCCAATTTGTTCCATCCATTCAGAAATGCAAGGTACTCGTCCTGCTAATAAAAATTTGTCCTGAGTATAAGCTTTTCTGGGTACATTGGGACACCATTTATATATTATACTTGGTATTTTCATTAACGGCCTTGGTTAGATGAAAAGAGACTTTAATTCCTTGAGCCTAAAATGATTGTTTACTCTTTTCAATGTAATGTTAGTGAGGAAGATGGCTTTAATGAAGAGTATATACGGGCTATATAACTTAAGGTATCTTAAAAGTACTAGCTAGGGGTGACAGTGTGACACCTTTTATTTTAGGAGAGTAGGTATCAAAGACGTAAAATCACACAACCTTGAAAAATCTACACATGAATGTATCCATCTAATAAAGATAATTTTAATATGATCACTGTTAAATAATGTACGTTTGAGGTTTGCACATGTCTAACCGAAGACACCACTAGAGAGCCTACATGTCAAGGTTATTCCCGTACGTAGATGTATGGACATTAAATGTGTATGCACCTAGCAAGGAAAAATAAACAATGAATCAAATGCTCATGCTTATTCTAAAGATTGATCCAGAAGCTGCAGTTGCATTCTTAGTGGGGAGAAACTTTTGGATGCTAAAGTTTCTCTACAACTTTAGTCAGGTTGTCTTGTTCAAAAAATTTATTCAAACATTTAGAAATACATGTCATGCTTAAACCGTCTTTAGTTATAAATAAATTATAATAAATAAATGATGAGTTATGAAATATTTTGAATAATACAAATAATTAAAGTTTTAGAAAAAATTCAATCGGGTCATACATTTGTGAACGGAGATATTAGGCTTTTTATGGGATGCAGACACATTTTTTAAACAAAAAAAATTATTTTTGTGGGATGGAAGCATAAGCATAGGTTTCCGAAAAATTCAAATTATGTAGTTTATCATTGATTATGATTACTAGGTTGCATACTTTTGTTGTTTATGTAGGTGTGGCAGGTGGTCTTCTCATCGTATCAGTTGTGGTGTTTGTCTGGCTTCTCCGCAAAGAGATAAGGAAGACGAAAGAGTACTTTGAAAAAAATGGGGGTCCCACGCTAGAAAAGGTTACCAAGATCAAGCTATTCAAGAAGCGGGAGCTTATGCCAATTTTAAGAAGTAACAATCTTATTGGAGAAGGTGGATTTGGTGAGGTTTACAAGGGGCATGTCGGAGATGAGCTAGTAGCAGTGAAGAGGCCCAAGAAAGTCAACTTGGCTGACCAATTCACCAATGAAGTTATCATCCAATCACGAGTCATGCACAAGAACATTGTCAGGCTCGTTGGCTGTTGCCTAGAAGTTGATATCCCAATTTTGGTCTATGAGTTTGTGCCGAAAGGCAGCCTTGATGACATTTTGCACGGCAGCAGAGAGTCTCTGGATTTGGATCAACGTCTGGATATTGCTGCACAATCCGCTAGGGGTCTGGCTTATTTGCATTCAGATACCATCACGACAATTCTGCATGGTGATGTTAAGCCAGCTAATATTCTTTTGACTGATGACTTGGTGCCGAAGATGTCTGACTTTGGTATATCTAGGATGATTACCGTCGACAAAAAGTACACGAGAAATGTCATTGGTGCCGTGAGCTATATGGACCCAGTTTATATGCAGAAAGGAATATTAACGAGTAAAAGTGATGTCTATAGTTTTGGAGTTGTCCTCCTAGAACTCATTACAAGGAAGAGGGCTTCAGATTCTGAAAGCTTACTAAGCAATTTTCTCGATGCTTACAAAAAGGAGAAGAGAGTGATTGATTTTGTTGACTCAGAAATTGCAGTAACACAGAACATGGAGCTTCTTAATAGTCTGGCTGGAATGATTGTAGAATGCCTTGATCTTGATGTTGACCGAAGGCCGGACATGATAGATGTAGCAGAGAATCTTCGCATCATGCTGAAGAAATCACGAAGAGAGAAGACTGAAATATGAATTCTGGTCAGTTGACGCAGATTGAAGTTGTACTTGCGGAAGGAGAAATGAAATGAAATTGGGAAGTACGGAGTACGTACTAAATTTCGATTCAAAGCCGTAGCTCATAGGAAAGAAATGAAATTTCTACTGTTTCCCGCCACAAAAGTGTATCGACGATTTGACTGGTGAGGAAGGCCGCACATCACCCTTTTTTTTATACATCTGTCAAACCATATCCATTCACCGTGTCTGTACTGTAGAATAATATCATCAAACACCTTGCTTTCACTTATTACTTAGGATAAGCATCGTTGCTTTGTGAATGCATCAAATTTGATTGATAGCCGAACTGCCGGAGAAATTGTATATCAGCGCAGGTGTGTTCGGATGGCTGTCTGTGGCTGTGCTGTGCTGCCACTGCAGCAGCGAGCCGGCAGCCACAGTTTGCCGCATCGCGTATTGGATTTTTTTATTTTTTTTGATATAAGGCTCCAGCTATATTAAATCAACAGCAGGTTACAAGCTGGATGAAGTTTGGTCCCCAGTCAGTAGCAGCCGGGGACTGAAGCAAATCTATGGCAGGGCATAACCCATGTACATGATTAGTACATCTGAAACTAGCAAGCGTATGCATAGTTTGTCTAGCCTTTTTTGCTTGATTGTGAGCTACGGTATTATTCAGCCTGTTGATCTTGCTGAAAGTACAATCCTGAAATTTTGCATTGGAGACGATTAGAGCCAAAATGGGTCTAATTCTCCAGTCCGGAGCCTTCTGAACCGGGTCCTGCTCATTGAGCGTAGAAACCAGTTCTTGATTATCTGAAAAGATAGCAGCGGACGGTATCTGTAAGGTTGTGGCGACTGTCAACGCCAGGTGCAGCGCCATCGCCTCGGCTTGTATCGGACTGTCCACGTGGTGAGCCTGAGCTTGTACCTTCAACCTGTAAGTTCGACCCTGTATTTTTCCTTTGAAGAATAGACCTAAGCCTGCTGGAGAATTTGCAGATGTCACCTGCTGCTGCATAAAAGAGGCATCAACCAAAATAACAGCATGTGTATCCGGCATGATTGGGGAGGGTTTGAGAGCAGGGGCACAATTAAGGGAGCCTGGTTTGTTCATTTGTTTGTTAAGGTTTAGTAGCATGTCATTAGTATGCAGATCAGCACTGACTTGCATGTGTATTTGGTGAGCATTCCAGGTTTTATTGTTAAACCTCTTATCATTTCTAGCCTTCCAAATGTACCAAAGAGTGGAAATGGTTTTGTGCAAGAAGTAGGAAGCGTCACTGTAAGACAAAATGGAACAAATAGCTTCCTGCAGGTTTGGGTGGCTTTGGATTGACATATCTGTTCTTATTGAAGGGCTGCTGGAGAACCAAGTAGCTCTAGGAAGGGAGCAGGCAAAGAAGAGATGCATATCATCCTCTACTTGGCTGCAAGCAGCACACTTTTCGTCTTTGTGTTGAGAGAATCTAGACTCTACTAGCAGTGGCAAGGGCGTACCTTAGCAACCTCCAAAGGAAGGTTTTAAGTTTTGGTTGCAGATTTGTATCTTTCCAGGCTCTGTTGAGAATAATTAAAGCTTGAGAAGAAATACCTCTAGATCCCTGCATGGTAGGAGGAGACAAGGGAGCAGGACAAATAAACTTGTAGGCTTCTTTGGTTGTGCAAATACCTTTCCTTGAGGGTTTCCAGATGAGAATGTCCTTAGAAGTAGTGCCTACCACAGTAGTAGAAGTGATAATCTGTGAAGCTTGGTGGTCAAAAATTTGATCTATGAGAGCAGTGTTCCAGTTTTTTGTGTTTGGGTGCCATAAATCCTGTACTTGGTTGGGTAGAGGTCTAACAGTAGTGTTTAGATTAAGGTGTGAGTGAATATTATCCCAAATAGGGCACCAAGGATCAGACCAGATATTGATTTTACCTTCATGAATCTGATATAAGCAATTTTCCTGTATATAATTCTTCATAGATTGTATTGAAGACCAAAAGACTGATCTTGTCCCTGTATTTGCCGCCTGCCAAAAGGAAAGATGAGGGTGATATTTTGATTTCAATACCTGGGAGAGAAAGGGGTCTTTTTGGGCTGCCACCATCCACGCTGAATGGGTGAGCAGGCTTCTGTTCACAGTGTATAGATTCTTGATTCCTAATCCTCCTAAGTGCTTGGGTTGGCAAATATCTTCCCAAGCTCTGAAGCAAATTGTCTTGGATGATCCTTCGCTCATCTGGCCTTTCCACCAAAAGTTCCTAATGATTGCTGTAATTTTTTCAATGAGATCTTTAGGTAACAGGATGTTAGTCATGTAGTAAATTGGAATAGAAGCAAGAACTGAATTGATGTAAACAAGTCTTCCTGCATGGCTGAGGGAATTGGCTTTTAAACCTGTGAGTTTTGCTCTAAATTTATTAAGCAAGAAATTGTAAGCATTGTTCCTATTTCTGTAGTTTAAAAGCACGGGGTGACCTAAATGGATGGTGTCATTTTGCATGAGGGGAACTTGGAACGTGGCAAGAACCATGTGTTTCTGCTGATCGGTTACCTTTCTACTAAAGAGGATGGAGGATTTGTTCCAGTTCGGGGTTTGGCCCGAGGCTTGGCAGAAGTTTTGGAGGAGGGTGCTTATACCTGTAATTTCCTCTGCGGTGGTCTGTCCACAGACTATCAAATCATCTGCAAACAGTAAAGAGTGAATGGGAGGGCAATTGAGCCCTAGAGTAATGCCTTTGATCTGTTCTTGTTGCATCGCTTGCTGTAGCAGAATAGACAATTCATTGATAGCTAAGACAAACAAGTAAGGAGATAAAGGACATCCTTGCATGATTCCTCTTTGGGCAGCAAAGTTACAGTAAGGTTGACCATTAATAGTGATGGAGAAGGACGTGGTAGAAATGCAATTTTGAACCAGATTGCAAAAGTGTGGGGAGAAACCTCTCCTAGTCAACGCTCGCAAGATAAGGACCATTCAATGCGGTCAAAGGCCTTAGCTAAGTCAATTTTAAGCATAGAAGCTTGTTGATTCCAGTTTTTCAAGGAGAAAGAGTGGGTTATTTCCTGAGCTAGAATGATGTTTGTAGTGATATGTCTACCTGGAATGAAAGCTGCTTGAGAATGATCAATGTAAGTAGGTAGATGATTCTTAATTCTTTTGGCAATGGTAGAGGAGATGATTTTATATATTACATTGCAAAGACTTATGGGTCTGAAATTCTGAGCAGAGTTTGCATTCATCCCTTTTGGGATTAGAGTTATGAAAGTTTTGTTGAGCTGTTGAGGCAATTCTCCTGTTTGATAGAACCTGTTGATTAACTGCACAACATCCTGTGCAATCCATGGCCATGCTGCCTTATAGAAGGCAGCATTGAGGCCATCTGGTCCTGGTGCTGCATCGTTTCTCATGTTCTTGACTGTAGTCCAAATTTCTTGTTCCGTTGGGACTGAGTTTGTGAAGGCATCATCAATTGTGTCTGCTTCCTGGTTTCCCTGCAAAATAGGTTGCTGTACATGCATACTATCAATCTGAGAAGTGAAGAGGTTAGTGAAATATCCTTTGAAATAATCAGCCATATGCTCATTAGTTGTCAGAGTGTGCCCATCATGGGTGATAATAAAAGGAATTCTATTTTTCCTAGTCTCTTTTAAGGATACACTTATGAAAGAATGCTGTGTTTCTGTCACCCATTGTCGCCCATTGCTTTTTTGCTCTTTGTTTGTGGTAATCGTCTTGTTTCTGCAGAGTGTTGTGATGCTGTTGGATTAGTAACTGCTGGCTTCTAAGGTTTTGTAATGTTGGGTGCTGTGCCTGCAAAACAGATAGATGATTTTCTATAGATGTTAGTTGTTGAGATAGGTTTGGTTTCTTTCTCCACCATACTTTAAGGTCCGAAGCCAGATATGTAGTCTTCAGGTTGAATCCTCTTCCTCTTGATCTTTCCCAGCTTGTCTTAGCCACCTCCTGAAAATCAGATTCCTGGATCCACCAATTTTCAAATCTGAACGGTTTTTTAATCTTTACAGCATTACAATCAACTTTAATTAGAATTGGACAGTGATCACTATATAGCATTGGTAAATGATGAACTGAAGTATTAGGGAAGGAAGCAATCCAATTAGCATTGGCTAGGCATCTGTCCAATCTTTCAAAAGTAGGCATAGTGGAAAAACTTTTGTTGGTCCAGGTGTATGCAGGTCCATTAAAACCCAAGTCACATAAACCACAGTCCTTTATCCAAGCACAGAAATTAGATACATAAGCATGATTCGCAGGTTTTGGACCCAACTTCTCCCTTACATTCATAATGTTATTCATATCCTCCATACATAACACAGAAGTGTTGGGGTAGTTTACAACAAAATTTAACACATCCTGCCAGATCATATCAGTTCTAGAGTGATGGGGGTCACCATAGACGCAAACTAAGGCAAAGCTGAAGGCTAAAGGGGCAAACACAGCTTCAGCTAGAATGTAGTTGGGAGAAGAGCTGACGACCTTGATATCAACATCCTGCTTCCAAAGGAGCCATAACCCTCCTGACTGACCTAGCGCTGGGACTACATGAGCATCATCAAAAGCTAGTTTAGTTTTTAGAGCATTTATGTTTTGAGACTTTTTCCTAGTTTCTGAAACAAAGATTAGCTTAGCATTAGTAGTTGTTGCAATCCTCCCTAGGTGGTTCATGGTAGGGCTGCGGAGGCTACCACCCGAGCCTCTACAGTTCCATGCCAGAAGATTCATGGCCCCTGTGGCGCCTTATGGGCTGGCGCTAGTGCCTCTTGAGGAAGTTGTCGAAGGAGCTGAATATCTTTGTCAGTGTGTTCTGGATCACCTTGGCTGCTTGGATGGAGCTGATCTTGAACTGTAGGCTGGTCCTGGGGAATGGGAGCAGCACCCACATCACCAGCAACCAGACCCTAGCCCGGGGCGAGGAATTAGAGGAAGGCCTGCTTGGCCAAGTTCTCCATAAAGCTCTTACACCTGCTGCTGAAGTTCTCCCTGCTCTCCTGGCTGGTCGCTCTGAATGTTGAGATGTCGTAGAAGGCTTCTCCCCATCTGCTGTGTAGGATCTTGGATACCGAGATGAAAGTGAAAACCTTCCAGAGTAAGGCTGCCAAAGTGAATAGGAGCATGGCCAGCACTGTTTCTTTGGGCTTGAAGATGAGCTCTTGAAGTGGAAGCACCGCCAATACCTAGATGGAAGATCCCAGGAGCGGCACCTAAATCTCCACCGAAGCTAGGAGGAAGCGCATCCCAGCCGCTAACTCAAGCTCGAGTCCTGCTTCGCGGTGAGGGACTTGAAGGCCGGTTCCCCTGTGGTCCTCCAGCTCTGCTTGCTGCGGCACTGTCGGGAGTTGGTGAGCGCGGTCTTCTGCTGCCCGCAGTAGATCATTGGCTCTCTTCCATAGTTCTCCTCCAGATGTTGGAAGGGCGAGGTGCCTCCCTGAATCTGGGTCTGCGTTGAGGAGGAGTGGTGCGGAGCTGCTTCTCTAGGGTATGGGGCAACTGAGGTTGTTGAAGGGTGGGCAAGATTGGCCCTCTCGCTTGGCCGAGAGAGAGGAGTAGCGGATCTCCATGGCTGGGATCTCTCCCAGCAACGGGGAAGGTTTGAGAAGGAGCAAAACTAGGAGCAAGGTGATTGAATTGATTTTGTGTGGAGCTCTGGGTTGGTTGGAATCTATTTTTGGCAGGCAGGGTATTAGGATGTGAATGCGCTGGTTGAGATCCATGGGGAACTCCAAGTTCTATTGAGTTGTGTGAGGAATAGGTAGAGACTGGAGAACAAGCTGAGGTAGCGAGGTAGGGGTTAGAAGGGTCCTTGAGATGGAATCTTTCTGGATGGGTACTTCAAAAGCAGTGCCAATGGGAGCATGCGACCCCTGGCTAGTGTGAAGACCGCCCCCCTGATTCCTCCACTCCAGAAGCGCCGTGTGTTCTGTCAAGGACAAATTGGCAGGACGAAGCTGAGTGAGATGGGCTTGACTAGCAACAGTGAGGTTGGGGTGAGTTGGCTGGCTCTGAACGGCTGCCTTTCCTTTATCTTTATCTTCCTGTGGGGTGACACCAAATTTGTTTTGAAACTGGAGCAGGAGCGGGGATAGATTGAGGTTGTCTTGAGCCATCGTTGCTCGCTGAGGGATAGCTTCTGCATTTGTCATCCATGGCCCATAAACTTGATAGGGGACCGGTGGACCACTTGTCTGACCATGGACCATCTCCATTCGTTTTGCACAGTGACTGCTGTTGTGGAAGAAGCCTGCGCAGAAAGTACAGATCTTGTGTATTTTCTCATAGTGCACATAGGCTGTGATGGATCGGGCTGCATCCCTTGATATGAGCATTTTGTCTGCCGCTTTCTGAGAAACGTTTATTTTGGCTCTAGCAAACATATACAGGTCATTACCACAAACTGCATTTCTGTGTAAAGGCTCTAGATCAGAGAGCTGTCCTACTTGAGAGACTAAAGTGCGCAAGAGCTTTTCTGACCTCATGGTGTCTGGGACTCCATAGAATCGAACTAGTGACATAGAGCATATGAAAAGTGAACTGCTCTAGGTGCTTTGTGCAGGGTCAGCTTTCTCAAAAAGCAGAGTTTCCTTCCTAATGCTCCAGGGTTGCCTAGCCCAAACTGCTTGGAGTGCCTCCAAATCCTTGAACCGAGCCAAAAGCATATTCTTCTGAACTTTTTGTACCTTGTAGAAATGCTTACCCCATCCTCACATCATGTCGTTCTTGACCGTCTGGATGGAGATGTTGTCAAAAGTGCTTCTGGGGTCCGCCAGCTTCATCAGGATTCCATACTCTGTGTCCTCCTGCTCCCTCGGTAACTCCTCCTCTTGGATATGGATCACGGGTGCTACAGGTTGAAGGTTGATATTTTGCATCGAGCCTATGATTGAGGGAAGGACTAGATCGGCGTGCGGAGAGGAGGGATCTGGTGGGAGGGCCATAGCATTCGGCGGAGGATCGCCTGTGGGTTCCATGGCGTTGCTAGAGTCGGAGGAAGCGAGAAAGGTCGAAACCGTGGCTTGACTACCATATATATACTTAGCTAAGAACCAGACGGGGATGTGCGGATTCGAAACTAGAAGAATCCCGGAAGACGCGTGTTGTACCTTGGTTGACTTACCTTGCTGTTGATTCGACTGGAGAATCACCGCATGAGCTTCGATTGACACCTGCCCCTCCGTCTGATCTCCGTCAGGGCCCATTACCAAAGGTGCGAGATGTGCATCCGGAGGGGGATCGGCTTCGTTTTTTGTTGGAGCGCTGGATTGAAGCAGTGGGAGGTGGGGCGGAGGGGATTTGCCGGGGAGCGGTGATGGCGGCGGCGGCTGCGTAACGGCGGCTAGGGTTAGAAAAGCGGTTTTCGCCTTGCGGCGGCTACGGTAGCTTCCACCGACAAGCGGTACTCTCTCTTGTCCTGCTTGTCTTTGTGTCTCATCGCGTATTGGATTGGACTATTGAAACAGACAGACGGTGCAGCAGCTCTTGCCGAACGGCTGAGCTGCCAACTGCTGCCCAAGCAGCCGCAGCCCGTCGCTAGCAGCCAGCCGAACAGGCCCAAAAGAACTCATGAATGTTTTTGATCTGGGATGGGCAGATTAGAATGGCAAAGATGTACAGTTTCCCCTACAATAGGAGAGAACAGGCCAAGTCCTTATTTGACGCGCGCACGCCGTGAGCGTTAGCAACATGCAAGCACACGTATTCTCACAGTAGAAAATTGTCCAGTACCTAACTCTAGGCTGTGGGCTTCTAAGAGCGCATGTCCTGCTAGAGGCCGCCTTGATTTTATACATATATGTTGATTAGATTTGTACCCGTGCGTTGCTACGGAGATCCAAAATTTCTCAAACACAATTAAAGTTCCAAACCACATTGAGCCACAACTTATTTCTTCGCTCTTAGTTACTCTCTCTTCCGTTTAGAAAAGTATCTCATCTTCAACTCATAACTGCCTAAGTAATCCCACCCTCCAAACAATGAAATTAGATTTCGGCATCAAGATATGCATAAGGGCTCGGGGCTAAGTAAAACTCTGTGAAGACCACTCTCTAACTCTGCCCTACAATGGTTTCCTCCTCCCCCCTAGTCGTTATAAATTATAACGAAAGAAAAATATATTTAAGCTATTAGATATGTAATTTCTTGTTCTGGCTTCCTACTTTGTCTATCTAACATGCAGACTTCGTTAATATATTTAAGTTATACGTTCGGCTTTACTTGAGTCATTATTTCTATTTTATGCTCTTCACAGCTAGACTCAGAATTTACTTAATTATCAAAGAATTCCTCATCATCAATTACTTGGTAGTGCATTTGGTCACCTACACGCAGACTATTACCCTTTAAACTATTGATCTTGGCTAGGAATCTCCTCCGGGTTACTCTAGACCAACTACTGCTAGGCACGGAAGATAGCGATTGAGGGGGTGTTTGATCTCCCCAAGCTAAAATTTAGCCACTGTCACATCGGATTTTTGAACGCTAGTTAGAAGTATTAAATATAGTCTAATTATAAAACTAATTACACAGATGGGGACTAAACAACGAGACGAATTTATTAGACCTAATTAATCTACAATTAACAAATATAATGCTACGGTAACCCTTCATTAATCATGGATTAATTAGGCTAGATAAATTCGTCTCGCCGTTTACTTCTCGTCTGTGTAATTAGTTTCCTAATTAAACTATATTTAATACTTTTAAATAGCATCCAAACATCGGATATGACGTGAACTGGATTTTAGCCCCCAGATCCAAACATCCCTTGATTCGCGGTCAGTCAGGCTGTCTCCAATGGAATTTTCTAAAATGGTTCCTCAAAACACTGTAACGGCACTGTTTTGCACTATAGCTGACATGACGTACAGACAAAAGTATGATTTGAGGAAGTAGGATGAAAAATGTTGTTGGAGATAGCCCCACTCAATTATTTCGGCACGCGTCCCGCTGTATTTGTAGTGTAAGTGCAACAAGGCTCCTTAGTGGTTTTGGTGTTTAAATGACAATGCGATTAAAGGTCTAATCTCTTGTGAGATGTTTTGACAGGTTTCTATAGGTATATATTGTCAAATGTAATAAAATAAACAGAAATGTATTTGTCTATGAATAAGCATGAATCACTCATTTGTTGAGCGATACATTGATCATTCACGAGTGCATACCATGACATTGTCTAAGTGCAGGACATCACTGGTGTTGTTTTATTAATGCACTTTGAGACACTGGGCTTTCATATTGAGAAAGGTGACTTTAAATTGTATTTCTTTCATTTGGACATCGCTAACTTAATTGAATTTCTCATATATAACAAGTGGCTGATCATGAAGACACTCTATTGCATATTAAAGCCAATAATGATCAAGACAAATTGAATAAATGGATAATGAGCAAATGTGCTCCATGTACCTATCGAAGAGGTCTTCTAAATTGAAGTCCAACTATTTCGCTCAAAGAGTATTGCTCACAAAGGAAGAAGCTCAGCTCCACTATCTCTCTCTATGGATATATTTCAAGACCGCATTTTTCATCAAAACAAGACTCAAGTGGATTTCATCTAGATTTATATTTATCTTGAGAATAGGTATGCTGGACTATCAAGAGGGAAGCAAAGCTCGGAAGTCTGTAGTAAACATGTACTCACAGCTAGTTCAGAGAGTGTCGAGCCAAAATACTCCTCGTGAGTTGTTCTTGTGCTGAGGGTGGGTTCACCGGATTGTCCGGTAAGCCTCACCAAACTATCCGATGAAGGCTGAGCCCAGAGCCGAGAGTGATCTCTCTGATCTTTTCCTTGTGCTTTCGTCTCCTAGTTAGGTGTATATCTAATGTAGACAACACCTACACTTTGCTCATCTGTTGACCCAGGCTCAGTGCCTTAGCCTTTGATCAGGGAACCCCTCACCGGACTATCCGGTGGGCTCTACCAGACTGTCCGGTAGAGGGGGTTTGAGCTCCAACGGCTAGTCCGCCTCTACCGGACTGTCCGGTATGGCACACCGGACTATCCGGTGATGGTCTGACATAGGCCAACGGCTAGTTTTGTGAGGGTGGGTATTTATACTCCCCACTCACCTCTAGTTGGGGCTGCTGCTTCTCTCCACGTCCATATTCATCCAGAGGCTCCTAGCAACACCTCTCAACACTCTCTTTGTGAGATTGAGCTCTATTTGTGAGATTCTTGAGTTGGGAGAGGATTTGTAAGATTGTGTGAGCTACATTGTGAGCACCTAGCTTCTGACCACAGTTGGCAAGCATTTCCGGGAAGCGTTTTTGTTACTCTCGGAGGTTTCCTTCTAGACGGCGAGAGCGACCTGAAGGGCACCCGGCTTGTGGGTGCCACTTCTCTTGTAGGTGATTACCCCGCTCTTCGGAGCATTTGCAGTGAGCACCTTCATAGCCTTGGTGGTTGTGAAGGGGAGGCCGTGAGTTGAAAAAGACTCAATCTCTTGGTGGGCGCCTCAATGGGGACGTACAGACACTTGCGGGTGTGCCCGAACCTCGGAAATAAAATCCTTTGTTGTGTGTGCTGTGCCCCTGCTGGGAGACCCAAGCTTTGTGCTTGTGGTTGTTTTACTTGCTTGCATTACATTATTGCTTCCGCTACCATTATTATTTGTGTGCAAGTTCTCTTTGTGAGTGTAGAGACAAAGTGTTGTTGAGATCATCATCAATATACAAACACATTACACAGCTCCACATAGCTCGATAAGTATTTACTCGCATATTTACCTTGGGGGTTTCAGTTTCTGTGTGACACCGGACTATCCGGTGTAGAGTACCGGACTATCCAGTTATACCAGGACTGTCCGGTTGTACCCACCGGACTATCCGGTGTGAGTGCTGACAGTGTGTTTTGAAGTGGTGTAAATTTTCAGTTACAGTCTATTTCACCCCCCCTCTAGGCGACATCTAGGTCCTCTCATGTAGGATAGAGAACAATAGCCAGAGGCACCGTACGTTTGTACCACTCGGCGGGCACTCACTGAAGCGGTCATGCGCCAGAGCCCGGCCCTATGTGTATATGAGTTGTCTATGCATTATTTTTTCTGTGTACAGTAGTGTTACTAGTATATATGAATCTTTTTACACGTTTCACTGCACATAGTCTTACCACCGAGCTAGTCGAAGCTGAAAAGTGAACAGATCACGAACTGAGGCGAGCCAACACTTGGGCTGAAACCAGCGCATCTCCATCTCCCATCCCCTATCACTGTTGCCAATTATCTCACCCTCTATCTACAGTACAGAACAGTGTCGTAATAGTGCCGTATTTAATTTTAGAGAAGGAATATGAGAGCACAGCTTGGTTTCAGCCTTGTGGGCCAGTTTGCAACGCGGCTCAGGATTCCCTGACTTCACTGAGAGAAGTCACTGAGCACCTGTACCGACTTTCGGATGATTGTGAACCGTCCGATCTGAGACAAGCGGATCAAATTTGATGCTACAGCGCAAAACGGTCCCCCTCCGAACCATTATTCTGTGAACAGTGGATGCTACTAGTGAACACTTACTATTCATCTAGCCTCTCGTAGAACTGTTCGCAGGTGACTTCTCTCAAGAAAGTCGGTGAATCTGAGCCCTTGCAACACAGTGCCTAGCCTGACCGCGCCATGCCAAATGCTTGGCCGCGAACAAAAATGGCGCCACACTTTCGGCGAGCTGTGGCATAAGAAATGAACTACGACGCAGCAGTCAGGCTATGGCGTGCCGAAGGTTGGGCGGTGAACCAAACGCAAGCCAAGAATTAGGCACAGAAGCTGTGGCACGGTGTGGCAAGTTACGGTAGCGAACCAGCCAAATTTAGCCTTCGTTCAGTTCGGTGCCAACTGCCAAAGATTTACAAAGCCGGGCCCATTCCCGCTTGATTTGCTAATTATTGTCTGCTTGTGGTCAAAGTTGGTCAACCCAGGCCTCATCAACGCTACTGATCCAGATGTGTTCAGAGCCCCAAACCAAAAAGGTCCTCACTGTCAGTGCTAGCTGTGGCACATGCTGGCGCATCTAGCCCAAATGCCGTGATCAGTGGAGCTTGACGATTAGAAGAACAGGGATACCGTAGCAGGGCCGCTAATGATATGGCAAAGCCAGCAGTCACATATGAAAGTGGACCGCAGTTCATCATGTGAACGAGCGCGTCGCGATCTTAACAACCGGTTCCCGTGACCTGGACATTCATGATTACGGTTTAGACTTCTCTGGCGGGCAGGGGCTCCTGCTGCAGCTAATTGATCGACAGAGGGATTCGCGCTCGAGTGCGCGGCGAAAGACTGAAAAAGAGAAACAGAACAGGCCGGTGACTGGATATTAGTCCAAGCTGATAGTTTGTGATGAGCACTGCTCCGTCTGTGCTGAATCTGAATCCATTTAGCTTTTGCAGCTTGCTAACGTAACTCGAGCTCGATTCAATATTCCAATCCCACAAAGACACTCTTATGTAACAACATGGCGCCGAAATTTCCTGCGCCACGGACCGGAGAAACGGCCCGGCCACGCCGCCGGCGCCGGCGGCTACATGCTCAGCGGCTCAGCGCTGCCGCTGCATCGAGAGAAGCCGTCGCCGTTCCGCATCAGACCATCAGTGATAAAAGTGGCAGCACACGGGGGCGGCGGCGAGGGCGAATCCGCTGCTGTGCAAGCAAACACGTTACACGTACCCGCGCGCCGTACGCGTGGTGCAACGCGGCACCACACGGCACGATCCTCTACTGCGCAAGGCGCGGGGGCCGCGGCCGCCCCCGGCCTGCCTGCCTTGGATCCGCGCGCACCCGGCGCTCCCGCCCCGCCCACAGGCCACAGGTCCTCGCCACGTGCCTGGCAGCCGTCTCCCTCCCGTGATCCCGTCGCGGCGGGTGACGCGAGGGCGGAAACCGCCGGCCCCAGCCTCCGCAGTCCCCAATCCATGCGCAACGGCTCCCAGTCCCAGCAGAGCGCGGCGAAAACGACACCGCCGGGGCCCGCCCCTCGCCCCACGCGCACGCCGTGCCCGGCTTCTCCCCGCAGACGCAACGCCAGCGCGGGCGGGGCACCCGGGGCCGGTCGCCGGCCCGCCGCAGCGACGATCGCCTCCGCTACCCTGACGCCGACGGCGTGACGGTCCCGCCCTCCGTGCACGCACCACTCTGTCAGCCAGGCGGCCGGCATCCGCGGAGTCGCTGTCGCTCGGCATCCTCGGAAGCCAGCGACAAGCTGGGAGCAGAGCGCACGTCGCGACGCGAGTTCGTTCGGGATCGGAACCCCGGCAGATCGGGCATCCGGCTTTCTCGTCGGTCACCAGGGTCAATTTCCAGACCGATGCTAGCTGCGTTTCCGGGGCAAAGCTGGGGTTGAGAGGACGACTAGCAGTGGCAGCACACTCATGGTTACGTGACGCGAAAGGGAACGCAACCTGGACGTGATGCTGTTATCCAAGTTAGTGCCATTCTTAAGTGACTTTGATGGTAAGGTTGCTGTTCTTGGCAGCATGCTAGACTAGCCACTACAAGCATAGGGGGTTCCGTCAATCACTCCGGCGTTAACAGGGCACCGTAGCCTGCGGAACAAGGTACAGTAGCACGGCAGACGCGTATCAGAGGACTCGGTTCACCGATCGGGCATGACCAGAATTGGTCACGCCCAGTTACTGTCAGAGCTGGATTACTCATTAACAATGTAGAGTAGAGAGCTCTGTCGATCACTGAGCACATGAAAAGTACGAGAGGCCGAGCATCCGTCCAGGTCCCAATCCTGCCAAAGCTCCAACATCTACCTGAACTGCAGTGGAACCAACTGCCGAACAAACAAACAGAAAAGAGATGCTTAAACAGCAATGCTAATGATAGCGAAGCCACAAACTGTGTACTGAAGAGCATCTTCGTGTGAGTGTGAACGTCACGGTCGTAACCACCGGTGTTTAGGACCTAATAACACCTATGCCTGTGTGGTCTATAGACAATTAGAACGACTGCTGCTGCCACAGCCAACTGATTGATGGATAGATCACTTTTGAGCGGAGCAGGTGACATAACAGATACACACGGATTTGACATAACAAAGCGGTCGATGCTGATCAGTAGTTAAACTACGGTGAACTGATTCCAAGCTGCTCAAAATTGATTTTGATGGATACGAAACAGACTTGGTGTTGAGCTGAATTCGATTCATTTAAATGCTGACCGAGAGGTGCAAAACTCAAATTGCAACCAATGGGGAAAAAAAAGTTCAACACTAGCCGCTTAGCGATGGCGCTACTGTAACTCAAGCTATCCCGAATCAAACCCCTCCAAGCCCAATCTCTTAACTGCACAAGAACATTGCGACAACCTACGGAGAAAATTTACCATCGCCACCAAACCAATCGAATCGGAACAATGCCGGCGTTAGCTCTTCCAGGCGTAGATCAGCAGCGAGAAGCCGTCGCCGCGCTGCATCGCAGCCTCCTCGGGGCTGGCCCAGTCCATCACCGTCGACCCACTGGCCCACGACGCCGTCGAGGACGCCACGGACGCCGACGACGACGAGCTCTCCTTGGCCAGCCTCCGCCCTCTCCCCTTGCGCCTCTCGCCGCCGCTGCCCGTCTCGCTCCAGTCCCGCTGCCCCCACCGCGCGAGGTAGCCTCCCCAGCCGCCCGCGTTCCTCCTCGTCGCGGCCTTGTCGGGGGAGGGGTCCTGCTTCCCCGAACCGGCCTCGCGCTCCTTGCCGCCGCTGGCGAGCTCGAACCGGAAGACGAGCACCGCGTGGGCGTGGGCGTGCGTCGAGGCGTCCGCGGGGGCCGGCTCGCGCGGCGGGAAGAGCCAGTTGTGGAGGTCCCACGAGACCTGGACGGCGTCGCCGCCCCCGAGGTCGACCCGCTCGCTGCCGCGGAACTTCCAGCGAAGCCGCCGCACGTGGAGCACGCGCTCGCCGTCGACGGAGACCGACATGCCGACGTCCGCGCGCTCCTTGTCCCTGTCCTTCTCCTTGTCCCTGCCGCGGCCTCGGGCCACGAGATCCACGGAGATCTCCCGCTCCTTGCCCTGGACGGCCACCCAGGTGGTGTGGCTGCGGCCCCGCCCGGCGCCCGCGTCGCGCAGCGTGACGTGCTCCCGGCGGGAGAGGAGGGCGGGGCGCGGGGCGCCAGGCGGGCGCTGGGCGCGGGTCCTCCGGTACGCGGCGTCGGGCAGGTCCCCGGCCGCGAGGACCATCTCGCCGTCGACGACGACGGCGACGAAGAAGGCCGAGGAGGGCTCGGGGGAGCCGGAGCCCGGGAAGCGCGCGCGCGAGAGGTCCCACACCAGGTCGACGAGACGGTCGCCGGCGCGGAACCGCCTGGAGCCGCGCCGGCGCCAGAGGAGCCAGGGGCGGACGCGGAAGGCGAAGGTCTCCTCCTCGTCCGCGTCGTCGTCGAGGTAGCCCGCCCCGGACGCCGAGGAGGTGGAGCCGGGCGTGGGCGGCGGCGACAGGCGGAGCACGGTACGGAGGGCGAGGCCGAGCGACGTGCGGGACCAGGAGAGCGCGACGAGGCCGAGGTGGGTCTCGTAGACGGAGGTCGCCAGGCTGGGCCCCGCCGCGCCCGCGCCCGCGCCCGAGGACGGCGCCGCCGCCCCGGCGCAGCGGAAGCACGCCGCGATCGGGCCGGGCATCGCTCGCGTGGGCACCGCAGTGCCGGCGTGGCGCGTCGGATGCTACGAGGTGAGAGCGAGACGCTGCCGCTGCGCTAGTACTAGATGGGAATCGGAATGCGGGTGTGCGCTGGGCTGCGATGCGAATCCAAAGCGTGTGCCGTCGCCGTGTGGGCGCGGGGAAGCCAAAGGGAGGGGAGGAGGCCGGAGGGGCTCTGTGGTCTCGTGGCGTTCCGCAAGTGGCGGGGCGGGGGTTGCCCGCTTGCCGCGGCACGGTTCGCCTCGACAAGACATATAGCTGCGTCCCCATTTGACATTTGGTAGAGCGTCACAAAGAGGTCTCTTAAATTTAATCCCTATATATGTTTACACTAGCGAATATACCAATACCAGTGAACTGCTAAAAAATAGACGATTGTCAAAATTTGTAGATGCATTCTCATAGTTCGTATCATCATATGAATTTAATCTTGATCAAAGATTTTTGTGGGAAGTGGCCATCTACTGTCATAGAGCAGAGCAACAAGTGAGCATAGACAATATATTGCGTGAAGGTATGAGGTCGTTCTTTTAATCAATAGCACTGTATTTTTATTGTTTTTATGTAAAACCATGGTTTCTGTAAATATTGTAGTTTTTCAGTCTCAAGGTGGTTTGGTTGACATATATGAAACACCGTTTTAGAAACCATGGTCTACCCAAAATCACAACATTTTCTCAGTTTTGGATACTGCACTCCTGACCGAAGTTTTCTCCCGTGCTCACGTGTACCTGCGCTTCGGCGTCCCTTTCCCCACCCTCCCTCGTTCCGCTCGCCCTCCCATGGATCCCGCCATGGCTGCCTCCCATGGATCCCTCCGCGGTTGGCTCCCGCCGTGGCCGGCCTCGCCTCGGCAGCTGGCCCTGTTTCCCATGGATCCCGTGCGACCGCCTCCCATGAATCCCTCCGCGGTTGGCCCCGCCTCCCATGGATCCCACGGCGGCTTCCTCCGCGGCTGGCTCCCCCGCGATCGCCTCCCATGGCTGCCTTTGTGACCGGCTTGCGCCTCCGCAGTCAAATCCTGCCACAGCAGGCCCCGCCTCCATGGCCGGCTCCCGCCGCCCTCCTCCCACGGCCAGATCCCGCCGTCCCCTCCTCCCGCCTCCGTAGCCGCCGACGCAGATGCCGTCGGCCGTGGCTCCCGCCGTCCCTCTCCCGCCACCAGCCCCCCCTCTTGCCGCAGCAGGCCCCGCTTCTGCAGCCATGGCTCACGCAGCGACCGGTCCCATCTCCACAGTCGGCTCCCACTTCCCTTCCTCCTGCCTCCGCGGCCAGCCGATGCCGTTGGCTGTGGCTCCCGCCGCCCCTCATGCAGGTTTGGAACCAAATACTGTATTCTCAAACTTGGAATCAAAAGAGTACTGGTTTTCAGGAAAATTGTGAAGAAAACCATGGTATTTGAAACTATGGTATTTATGACATGGACAAAAAAAAACCATGGTATTTGAAAACCACATTTTTCAAAATCTTTGCAACCAAACCGGCCCTTAGGCATTATTTGGTTGCACGGGTATTGGAGAGGATTCAATCACCTAGGGGTCAAATTTGAATAGAGAGATTTAATCTCTCTCAATCTCCTCCAACCTCCATCAAATCGAACGAGCCCTTAGACCCTCTTTGGAAGCACGATATATTTGCAGTTTTTAATCAATGCCATGCTATTAAAGCATACTGTAGTATTGATTCAAAAAAGTGTTTGGTAGCTCCTTGAGAAACACAGTTTTGAAAAGTATGGTTCAATCAAAACCATCGTATTTTTCAGTATTGGAAACTGAATTCTGGACCAAAGTTTTGTTCGGTTTTCACACGCTTGGCGTGCCCCCATCCTCCCTCGCGGAGCCCGTCGCCCTTCCTGCGGCCTCCGGTGCGCCGCGTCGACCCGCTCCCGGCCTCTGGACGCC
Organism: Paspalum vaginatum; assembly: GCA_030272315.1. Lineage (NCBI taxonomy): Eukaryota > Viridiplantae > Streptophyta > Magnoliopsida > Poales > Poaceae > Paspalum > Paspalum vaginatum. The sequence continues at coordinate 35,833,291 of CM059018.1, read as the reverse complement.
GGCGCGGTCCACAGCCCCGTCCCCCCTCGCCCGGCTCGATGCCTGCCCGTGCGCGTGCCTCCTCCTGGCAGGGCACCACCAGCCCACGCTCTTGCCTCCTCCCAGCGAAGGCGCAGCCTGCCCCCGCGCCTGCCTCCTCCCGGCGGGGCGTCGCCCGCTTGCTCCTGGCAACAAAGTTTGTCACGGCACCATCCTCCTCCCGTCGCGCCGGCCCTGCCTCCAGCGACGGGAGCAGTGCCGACTGAGAAGGAGAGGGGCCGGCAGCGGGTGCGAGGATGACGCGTGGGAGGGGGAGGGGTAGGGTGGCGAGCGGTTGGAGCGGGGTTGCGGGGAAAGGGGTGTTCATATTGTGGTTTTCCAATTGAACCAAATGGTCATCGGTTTTAAGCAATACTATGACTTTATTGCGGTATTCGGATACTGCAATATTTGTGTCATGACAATCGTAAACTGTGGTATTCCAAAACACGGTATATAAAAACTACGCTACCAAACAGGCTCTTAATGGTTTTTCTTTTAAACCTTCTTAGCCGCCGCCCTAGCATATCCTCTTGCCAGCTGCTTGTGTTTATCTGTGCATTTCTGTACGTTTTATTCCTTTTTGGTTTTGTGTAGCCGTTCGTCTTGTATCAAACTTTTCTTCTTTTTAGCGAAGAAAAGTATACTCAGCAAGGATCATAATGGTACTATTGCACAAAAATAGGAAAGAGAGTCAAGTAGTAGTAGTGTTTGTATGCTACATGTAATGTAGTGATCCAAAACTTGCTAGTACGAGGATACGAGCGGGGCTAACTGTTTTGCCATTTCTGTGGACCTAATTTCCCTTTCTTGCAAAAAGCATTCGCTAAACTAGACATAGCGCCAGCACAGGGGACAGATCCAGTGGACCCCCCAGCCCCCAAATCTGCTGTGCAGCTGTAAATGTCTCAGTTTGCACCCCAGCCTTTGCTGGCTTTTCCTCGCTGGACGAATAGTGGGGTGACCACCCACCACATCGCTTTCCACCCAATGTCACAAACTCGCCCAGGCTAGACGTGGCCGAGTCTGTCACTCTGTCCTGCGCTCTGCATTGGGTCGGTCCGTAATTCCGAGAGAGGCCGAGGTCAGATGATGTGCCTGCAAATCACCGTATCACCCGGCTACCAGCGTGGCACTAGCTGTGGAACCGTCCAAAATCTGCACAGCCAGGAGCCAGCACCAAGCAGGAGTCGTCTCGTCCAATAGAACCTTTTTTTTTTTACTGCAGGCTTGTAGCATGCGCGTGAGGTGGACAGGGACCGCGTTTTCTCCCCTGCGAGCTTTGGAACGGCGACCGAGGACCGGGCCGGACCGGCAGCGGCAGGTCAGGATCGAGCCGAGCCATGGAGGGCAGCAGGGCACGCGATCAAACGGCGACCAGCGGTCAAAGTTCGCTCTTCGCTGGAGCCCCGGGGATCGAGGGGTTGATCGGCCGGCGACGCGACCGGACCCCGCGCCCCCCTTTTGACGGGCAGCCTTGACGGCCAAAAGGGGAAAGTGACGTGCCGTTCGACGGGGTCGTCGCCGTCGGTCGCCCGCACGCCCGGTCGTACGCGTCCGGACCGACCGCGCAGAACAGACCTAGGGCCTCGGTTGCACTGCATCGGACTCGGGCCGCGCCACGTCCTGGCGTCCTTCTCCTCGGCGCCTCAGCGGCGCTGCTGTGTCGAGAGCCGCAGGGGCGCAGGGCCAAGGGCAGATCGGCCGGTGTGCTGGGTGCTGCAAAACGAGGGGCGGGCAGCGGCGACGTGTGTCGTCTCCGGCGGCGCACGACAACGCCGGCCGGTCCCAAGCGGACGGGCGGCGGATCCGGTGAGCGAATGGATGGATGAATTGGCCGGGGTTGTTTCAATGCCCGTGGCCGTGGGCAGGCCCAAGCCTAGCCGGGGCCAGGCTGCCCAGATGAATTGAGCCCCAATGCGCGGGGCTGCTGGCTGCCCTGCCTGCAGCTGCATCCTCGAGACCTTGACCTGCGGTGTCCACTTGCCATGCCCCAACTGATGGCGCTCGTAAATCTGAGAGGAGAACTAGCTGGAGGCCTGGAGCGTGACGTCAACCGCTCACCTAGCAGGCTAGCACGACGAGACCAGACAATGACACGTGATTATGTGAATGATGGAGCCTGACGTGCTGTGTCCAGCACAAGAACGTACGGACTAAATGACAGAATCAATGACATCAACACTACGCACGTATCGTTGCTGGAATCACCCTCACGTAGAAGGATAGCACGAAACCAGAAGCGGAAGACTACGAGCATGTTTTGAAGCGCTGCAGAGTTCGATCCCTCTCACTGCACGAATTTCCATTTGATAATAAAAATCTCTCCAGCTAGCAATGCTAGAGTTCAGGGTTTTTTCGAGACTCGTTTGAGGTTCCATCCTCTTAATAAAAAACCTGAGGCTGTCTATCTTCCGCGGCTCTCGGTTTTTTTTTTGGAGCACTGTAATTTTATGGTTTTAATACAATCCTCGAAGATACTATGGTATTTTGTTGAAAATGTGTTTGGTCGATTTTGAGAAGATTTCGTTTTCAATACTATGAAATTGACAATACATAGTATTTTTAGAATAGTGTAAACTCCACTCTATACCAAAGTTCATCCAAGTGAACAATAATAGTAAAACCACAGTATAGCTATGAAACCAAACAAATGCCAGAATATTATGATTTTAGTAGCAAAGACAAATACTATAGTTATATCGTGACCAATAAGATCATGGTATTCTAAAATTATGACTAATACAAACTATGGTATTTTAAAATTATGGTATTACGAAAACTTTAGTCCTAAACAGACCATACGGCTAAAATCACGGGGCATCTCTGTTTGGCCATACGGTGTTTCTTGTCATGTTGAAATCATGGCACATCTCCGGACGGTTCTAAGGCCGACTGCAACAATTTATGCATTTTCAGCAACAGTTGGTGCAGAAAGTTATACATTTTGCACAACATGCTCCTCGTTTCCCACATACTAACAGCAACTGTCAAGAGAGTGCAACTACCACCCTCAGTTCCGTACGCTTTCACAATATGCATATAAACAAACTGTTGCCCTGTCTTATCGATTTTGCAAAATACACAAACAACCATTTGCGCTGCACGCAGCCCAAGATGGGATCACAGAGATGATGCGTGTGCTTGATTTGCAAGAACAAAAATGGTATGTTTTTCGTTAAAAAAGAAGTTAGCATGAAACAACCATTCTCATTAAGTAATCCTCTTATTTCCACTCCCGCAAAAAACCAAGGCTGCAAAAGGCGCTAGGCGGAATATAGACGATGGCCCTCTGCCTAGCGCCTAATCGCGCCTAGGCGTTCCTAGGCGAGGATGAATGCTGGAGGAGGGGAAGAGAAAGGAGAGGAAACATAGCAGGGCCGAGGAGGGCGCAGAGGAAGGCGTCACCTCCACAAGCCGCCCCTCTTCTTCGCTGCTCTGCTAGCCGCCGCCCTCCTCCGCGGCTCCGTCGGCCACCCCTCTCCTCCACCACTGAGATTCGGCCCTCCTCCACGCCACCACCATATCCGCCCCACCGCCAGATCCGCCCCCATCCACCGTGCCGCCGCTAGATCCGCCCTCTCCTCCGCTGCTTCTCCCTCCTCTGCCACCTGCTGTCGCCTTGGCCGTGCATACCCCCTCGGCGAGGCGGAAGCCCTCCGCCCAGCGCGGAAGCGCACCCAGGCGAGCACCTAATGTCACCTTGTGTAACATTGAAAAAAAAACTCATTCCCACCAAATAAACGAGATAACTCTAAACACTTGTATGATAAAACTTAGTTCACTTCTACCAATTCCTTTCGACCAACTAAGCTATCAAGTGTTTCAATCCATAGAAAATGGGCCGAAGCGGGGCACCAGGCTCAGCTTGGAACTACCCTTCATCTTTAATTCTTTCACACCCAGCACACCCAAATGAACAATTGCACCACGTAATGGATGAACCCGCACAGTTTCTTTCCTTTTTACAGAACCAAAGGCAGCACATTCCAGAAATATTTGCAACCTGCAAGCTCTTAAAACTATACCAGAACTGATTTAACGCAATATAGCCAACATATAGCATGACGATGCAAAATTTCAATACAGATGCAGACCGTTTCCAGTTTCAAAAATGCTCAAAATCAGAAGGCGACACGAGAAGGCATGATGATTTCTGGAACCAGCCTCCACCGAAGCAATCAGAAACAAGCAGAATCTGCATCTTCCAAAGCGTCCTGGTTGCTGAAAAGCATAGCAGATCAGCATGAGCATAGAGAATTGCAACATTGATGGGGGGGAAATGAATTTCAGTATACATGCTTGCAAATTTTAGCTGCCACTTTTACTAGTTGGCATCCGTAAACCAGCCTAAAATTCATGAACATTAAAATGGTAATGGAACATGGCAGCCAAAAACTGCTAATGCATGATTCATCATACAAACTGAAACAATGCATATATATATATATATAGTTCACATACATCTTGATATTACATTCTGGATGACACCTTCACCACCGCAGGAATTCAACTTTTATTTTCTCGTAGCCACTCAACAAAATTGTCTAGAATCAAAGGCCAAGCAAGGTCTGAATCGTAATTGTCAAGTGATGGGAAGTTTATCTGCATTAGAAAAAGTGAATGCCAAGTGTCAATGACAGCATAAAAAATTGCTAAAACCTGGCAAAGCGAATTACAAGATTTTGCTATCCTTAAAAAATGAAATTCTGCAAAACTGGGGGTGTGGAAAACATGACCTCATTACAAAACCGTATAAATCCCATCCACTGGTCCATATTGATCACCTTGTAGTCATTTTGGTACTGAAACAGAGTTCAAATATAGTATGTTGATTAAGCAATGAGCCCAACAATAGGAAGGATGAATAAATAAAACCCTAAAAATTGGGCATTTTGGATCCATGACATATGTGATAACTACATTTTTCAAAGTTGGATTTCATGTTGTAAATCATGCCACTCAGTGTCATTCCAAATAACATGAAATCTAATTTTAAGAGATGGGAGTGGCATGGATACAATTTTGTATAAAGAATTAGAATCCATTACCTTGAGGTAATTATTAAGCTTGTCAACTTGGGGGCGGAACTGCAAGCCTAATACTAGATTCAGCAACTCACAAGCAACTGGTATTTCTATACACTTCTTCTTATCCTCTGACAAACATAACCAAGATATAAAAAAAATGACAAGTTTGGTCACTTTGCTGTGCATTTATAACTTGCAATAGCAAGTAACATTACCTGTGAGGCAATAACGAAATGCATATGTATAGAAATCCTGGAAATTGGTGGGCCTTGTAACCTGGATTTAGTAGATAAAAAATGTCATCAAGTAACACTTACATTCCATTGCAATCAAATGGTGGCAATATCTTGTGCTATATCCATAAGAGAGAATTCTTGATGCAAATTAATTTATTCAATCCACAAACTAGATCTCTGAGATGCATGGCTCCACTTATAGTTGGGAGACAAACTCACCTCCTGAACCAGTTCTGGGAATGCTTTCTTCAGCTTGCTGATACTGTCAGCTCGAAGAGCTTTCAAGCCAGTTCTCCATTCATCCTGATAACACAAAAGTATGCATTAGTCAACACTTGAAAGCATAGAACAATTACGTACTGTTAGAACTTAAACATCTTCTTCAATGAAGAGCAGCATGGAATCCATACCAAGGTAAAATAGCCTTGCTTCTCACAGCCCATTTTCCTGATACAAAGGTATATGGTATTTATTAGATAGTGCGAAAGGAATGAACAACATTGGAAATTTTAGAGAACAGATCCATACCATGCTAACATTAGAATCCTAACATCAGTATGGGGAACTTCAAGGTGAGAACAGAGCGTTTCAATGCCTTCTGGACTGTTCCAGCACATTAAAAAATGTTACATTAGTATAATTGGCATGCCTCTTCAAGTTGCGAAGAACATGAACCTTTTTGGTGGTTGCATGAAGTGAGTAATGAAAACAAAAGGACAACTTGAAAATAATAACATAAGGCCTTGTCCGGTTTGAGTTGGATTGGAGCGGATTGAGGGGGATTAAATCCCTAACAAGTCAAAATACCCCTCAATCCCCTCCAATCTCCTTCAATCCTAGGCTATCCGAAACAAGGCCTAACTTTGCAAAAGAAGACAGTAAAAAAAAAAACTTTGCAAAAGAAACACAGCATATCTTCTAATATCTATCAAGTACAACAGACATATATGAGCTTATACAAGGCAACCACACTGTGCTACTTTAGTAGACAACACTTCCAACTGGTCATCCCAATGGATCTGAATAAATAAAATTATCATATGAAAGCAAAAACCACCAACAGTGAGAACCACAAAGTCAAGGTACTGCCCTTAGTCAGCACTCAAGGTTGTGGACTTGTGGTTTGGTCTACGGTAGCCATTATATTTAGAGCTTCTCTGTTGGATTCATTTTCTAATACCAAACAAAGAAGCAACATATTGTTTTGTCTTGGTTTGGTAAATTAGCATTGTCTTGGTTTGGTTTGGTGTAAGCATTCCTGTCCAGTTGGTGCAATATATGGTTGGCAAAAGTGTAGCTATTATTAAGCACAACAAGAAAAAACAGCTCGCACATCAACCATATGATAGAAAGGGGATCATTATGAGCAGGAAACATAAAATGGGGAATCACTGTGAATCGAATCACTGGGGAAAAAACTTACTCAATCATGCCAGAAGATTTATCAGCATACATATAGAAAAATTGATCAATCCGTTCTACTTCCTTGGAAACTGCTTTAGTGGGGCCTGGAGATAATAGTGAAACTGTTACAAGAAACAGGTAAATGGAAAGCACAAGCATAGATTCCAAAATTAAGTCAAAGATCCAATTTCTAGATGATAGCCTAGGAAACAAAACAAAATTACAGAAAGAAAGCTACAGATAGCATAATAAAATAGCGGTCTAAAATTCAAAATGTCATACGAGGGCCCACTCATCCATTGCAAAGAATAAACATAAAGGTGTATAAATATTGCTGCAATGTGCACAACTGTGTATTTGCGGGGGGTCGATCTGTCTCAAAGTCATCATGGTAAAATACCATGTAAAGGTTTAATGTTAGCCTAACAATATAGTCCGTCCGTCCAAATTGTAAGGGGTTCTGGCCCTTACCTTATCCGTCCATGTTCACATAGATATCAATGAATCTAGACAAATATATAAAACACATACATGCCGCATGAACCTATTCAAAAGCTAGAACCCCTTGTAATTTGGGGCAGAGGGAGTAACTAGAAAACAGCAATGCATTTGGGCAGGTGGACACACAAATCCATGCATGTGGACATATAAACATGCACTCTTAAGACACCAAGACAGATAAGTATGAGTAATTTGACAATTAATTGAAGAAGAAAAGGAATCAGCGCAGCTCACCACGTTGTGCTTTCCTGCTGGTCAGGTTTGTACTGACTCCTTTTCTTTTTCTGTTTTGTTTTTCATTTACTTGTTCCTCACCTAAATATAATTGTTTGCTTAGTATTCATTCATATATACATATCCTAAAACAGAGAGCACAGGAGCCCCTGCTCATAGCATTTGAAGAACAATATACTGAAAGTTGTAAATGTAGCACAAATAAAATGAAAACTAAAGCCAACCAAGACACAAATTGAGCAGATGGGCAGTTTACTGAGAATTAATTAAAGAAGTTGTAGTTCCATAATAAGAACTTGTTTAAGCTTCATAATTTTAAGGCTTCCTACTTCCTAGAGTAGGATTGAATATTAGAGAAAGACACAGTAAATTCATCAGATAAAATTAAGTGCTTAAATGAAAAAGTTCAAATTAGTAGATTGGGAGATGAAGCAGCGTGAGATGATTTTAGTTACGTGAGACAGCAACGCTGAACTAGTGTTGAGCAGCTATCACATACGAAGTAGGTTAATCTCAATTATGGAAAGAATGCACTCTCGTGGCTCTTTATATATACACTTGAAAATCAATTCACAAAGGTCGGCAAAGATTAGACCTGCCTATTTCCATCCTTCTTTACAATGAAGACAAATCTGTTATCAAATGAACGAATCCACGGCCGATTCCGCATCAAATTCAGTCCAAGATTCAATCACACGATGATCGTACAACCACAACGACAAATCGCCAAAACCTCTCAAACTCCCCCACGCCCTTTCAATCTCACATCGAACGATCTATAACCCCACATACCAAGTCCCCAACCACCAGAGAATCGGACCATCGATGCGCTCAGGCACGGCGCAGCCTCGAGATTGGATCTTCCAGAGGGAAAAAAAAAAACACCCGCATCCAATCTCGCAAACTGGAATCCATCCGCACCGCCCCCGAACTAGCGAGCCGATCAAGGAACAGTAAAACAAAGCGGGGAGGGAGGGATCCCGGGGTGGGGCGTTACCAGCGCTGGCGGTCGCGGCGGACGACGACGACTTCTTCGAAGCGCGCCTCATGGTGGCGGCGGGCTGGCTTGCTACTGTACCCACCTTCTTCCGTCGCTGATTCGGGACCCCCTCCGGTTTTTCTCCTCTCGGCTCGCCGAGTTCTCTCCTCTGCCGATTGCGAGTCCCGAGTTCGCTGTCGCGGGGAAGAAGAGAAGGGGAGGAAGACGGAGAGGGGCGCAGGTGGAGCCCTCTATTCTTATAGGATTCGGCCCACGTGCGGGCCCGGATCGATACACGGGCCACGGGAGTCTTGATTTTCCTTTTGCCAACACCTATTGTTTTTTTTTTTCAGAAACGCGTAGGGGTGAGTAAAATATAACCAAAACCGATTAACCAAACTGAACCGAATTAACCGCAAAAATCGGTTAAATCGGTTAACGGTTAATTCCAGCGGTTATTTTTTTTGTCATATCCTTTAACCGCACATTATTTCGGTTTTGATGTGGCATTAACCGAATTAACCGAACTAGCAAGTTAAGTGTAATATTTATGTATTTTGTGTATTAAATATACGTGTAATTATGTGAGATATCAAGATTTTCAAGTTTTCATACTTAACATATTTAAATGAGACTATATTTATTGTTTTTTCTAGCTTTCTAAGCTCGTTTTAGTGGCTAGTAACTTGTAGCTGATGTCATAATGTCATTCTAATTTGCTTGTTATTGATGTGTAATATATATTTCAGTTAATCGCAAAACCAAACCGATTTAACCGTAACCGAATTTATGGGTTAAAAGATTTCTAGTTATAATTTCGGATTAAGAGTTTGACATAATCGAAATACTTCAAAACCGAATTAACCGAACCATTTTAACCGCACTGAATCGAACATCCAGCGCTCGAGACGCGCCATGGTCACGTACGCTGATGGCGCGACCCTGCGGCCGCTGGCCTGGTAGAAGCTAGGCTGGCCTGTTGGGCTTAAAGACGGGTTTAAGGCCTAATCAATGCAAACGCTATGAAGTGCCAGGATGGTACAAAACGCTGAGCTCGCGACCCTTGTTGGCCCGTGCGCGGCCCGCTGGTGGTTTTCATATTGCAGCAGAGAAGCACAACGTACCATGAAATTTAATCACTGGACAACGTGTGTCACTTTTCAAGAATGACATCATCGATGATGTCAGCAAGGAAGAATTAGTATATTTCATTTCATTGCCCGTTACGATGACATCTATAAAATGTGCCCTATATTATATATGTTTAGAAAATATTTACTACTAAGTAGCAAGTTATATACAAAATTGGATGAAAGTTTCATACTGAACTATCATAAGTTACCATCGTTAAACTCGCCACTTATATATCTATCAAGTTTTATATTTCTCTCAAGTTACGTATTACATGTGTAGCAATTTTCTTATTTATTAAATTCATATTGAGAAAACATAATAACTTGTTACAAACTCCAGAGGGTGATAGCAATACAACATATGAATTACTATCATAATATTTATTCACGACTTACTACACTATCTCTATTTATTTTGATTGTGTCACTGTAAATAAATCGACAACGGTTTTTCATATAAGTTGATAAACCGTTTTTATACAACTTACTACATAATATTCTATAATGTTAATGTAGCAAGTTATGTTCGTCTATATATAACTTGGTATATAACATTTGTACAAGTTGTGAAAACTATTACACATAAGTTAGGGAAAGAACTACTACAAGGTATACAGTTGATAACATTGCCAATTTTATATAAGTTTTTACATAGTTTGTATGTAACTTGCCGCTATATAACATAAGTTGATAGTTGTATAAACTGTATCAAAACATATTAAATATGGATGTTTTGTAGAGCTCGTCACAAGGAACATAATATTAAATATGGATGTTTTGTAGAGCTCGTCACAAGGAACATAACTGTGCAAACGGATTTGAAAACGGACGCTCTATAAGGGAGTTATCCTCAAGGGCGGAGACAGGGGGCTGGGAGGGGTCAAGCCCCCCTATGATTGGAAATTTTGCACTAAAATTTTCAAATTCAAATAAAATTTTAAAAAATTAGTACTATTGGCCCCCGATCAATGAAAAATTCAAGTTTCTAACTCTGCCACTGGTTATCCTCGTCTAAAGAAATTGCATCTTCTTTTTAGCGATGACGTCCTGACGTCCTTTTCAATCCGCTGGGCACTAGACACGCTAGGTGGAATAGCTTACGCGCTTTTGCTATGCACTTGTACTGTAGTGGACATGCTATGTGGGATAGGGACCAGGGTTCGCGCAATAGAGAAGTCGCGACAGGGTCGCACTTTATCGCGGCCCTTTTTTTTACACGTGAATATGAATCTTGATCAAGGTCCAAGTCCAATCCGAGCCATCTGCCTGTCCGCATTAGCACACCGCCCAGGCGCAAAGGCATAGCACCCAAATCCGGTTTGATTGGTTCGAGACCAAAGTTATCCAGGCCAAAATTTAGACATGTTTGACCACATTTGAAGCGAACAAAAAAATTATTATTTGGCTAAATATTTCTTGAAATTCAAACATGATCAAATATAGCTAAAATTTGGCCTCCAACCAATCAGGCCCTCGTATTAAAAAAAGTAGCCTTCCTCCCACAAGTACTACTACAATACAGTGAGTCTAACACCACGAAATAAGCACCCCCCCCCCCAGATGGCTCATCTTCGAAGCACCGCCTTCCTAGTCGATGGCCCCAGCCGTCACTGCCGCATGTTTAGGGTTCAAAGGTTAAGATATGGGGGTTGTTGGGTCTCCCTGTCCTGAAGATCGCCGAATCCGCGTGGGAGCTCAGAGCCGCAAAGGTTAGCTGGCCCAACAGAAAGGCAACCCCACCTAACACACCTTGAGGTCATTGAGTTGTCCTAGGCTAGCATTCTCCCCCACATGTATGCCATAGCAGTCCTACCACCCATAGTATAAAATAACGCGCTATAGCGACGCTATAGCGTTTTCAGGGGCATAACGCTACGCTTTGTCGATTTTCACCGCTATGGCAGCTGCAACCTGATTTAGCGCGCTTTAATGGCGCTAAGTAGTTTAGCATAGCACAAAGAATAACGGCGCTATTTCCATTTCCGTTGGTGGGACAAAAATTTATGGCTACGCTCCACATAGGCCCACTAAAAACCTAACTCTTTATCTTATGCACTTAGTATTCTAAGTTATGCACTTAGCGTTCTTTGCTTTATGCTTGTGGTATTATCTATTTGTTATTGAAATTGTTAGTCTGTGCAATTTCCTCTCTTTCATGCCATTAACTTGTTAACTGAACAAGCAATAGCACTTAAATTGTGCTCATGTATATTTCTATTTTTTCCTATTTTTTAAAACACGCTATTGTCTACACTTAACTTGTGCTCATGTATATTCCTATTTTTCCTATTTAAATATTGGGTGCATGTTTGGTAGCAAAGTCTTTAGCCATCTCTAGGTACATTTAGACAAAGTAGAGTTTAAAGTATAGATATTGGGATTGGTAATCTGTTGGATATAACCTTAGACACCATGGTATACACAATTGTCAGGAACAACTATACCATGGCTTTATTGCATCCCACTAAAACCACAATATTTTCTTAGGATCGGTGCTTTTTTGGTTCTATAATTTTCATGAGTGGCAAAGTCATAACAGTATGCATCCAACCGTCTTGAAAATAATCATGCATGGAAATGAATATCTCAATTGGACACCAATATTGTTTCCACCGGACCAAAGTTTAATACTAAGAGGAACAAAAACCATTAGTCCGACAAGTAGCAGAATATTGTTTTCACAACACAATAGGAGTCCGCAACTTCTGCAAACCTTGGTTCACAAGTTTTGGTCGCAAACGTTCACTCAAAAACAATACTCCCTCTATCCTGTAATAACTGATGTTTGAACAAAGATGAAAAACTCCTACTGCGGGTCCCGTAAAGCCTCCCCTATCATCCGAGACAACGCCGTCCTCCTCCACATCTGCAGGATTGGAGTCCATCCCCTACATTCTTCCTCTTCTACTCTTCTCTGCGGTTGGAGGAGTAGCAAGAACAATCCTTTCGCGCGTCGAAGCGGAAGAGGGGAAAAGAGAAGCCTTGGAGGAGGGCCAAGCCCTGAGGCGAGCGGTGAAGGAGAGGAGGCTTGGAGACAAGCGGCGGCAGTGGAGTGGCCATGGCCTGCGGCGAGCGCCGAAGGAGAGGAGTAGCAGCGACCGCTGCAAGGCCGTCATGGCCCCACGGCAAGCACGGAGGAGAGGAGTGGCATTGGCGCTGGCGGGGCCACCATGGACCACAGCGAGATAACAAAAGAGAGGAGTGGAACTGTGGCAGGCCCATGGTGAGCCGTGGAGAGGTGCAGCAACGGCAGGGCCACGGCAATAGGGAGGATAATTGGTATGGAAGGAGAGGAGCAGTGGAGAGGGCACATCGGTGACATCCTATGATGCACCGATACTATATACTGATACGTCGATACTGATACTGCGATACGGCACCAGCCCAAAAATAAGGATACGCCGATACTCTGAGTATACAAAATAATAATAAATAAAAATAACAATGAAGATAATTAAAAAAAGCATAGTTCAATAACACATTTCAGACAACATAGTAGTTTGTTCTTGCAATAAAGTTCTAAAGAGAAATAACTGATAATACGAGATAGCAAATAACATTTAGCATATAACAAACTAAATGAAACTTCGAGACTAAGGTTGGTTTGTGCCATAACAATCGAAGAGGTATCGAAGTGTATCGAGATTAATTTTATTTATTTTTCTGCCCTTATTTTCTGATACTTTGCTGATACGGTATCGGAGGAGTATCGGTGTATCGAAGTATCACATACGTATCGAGATACTGATACTGTGGTTCAGTGAAGTATCGGTGTATCATAGGTGACATCTAGCAGGGCATGTCGGTGAGATCCAGGACACGGTGATGGGCACGGGCGGACAGGGCCGCAGAGGGTGGAAAAGAAATGGAGCTGGAAAATTAAAAATAATAAATATAATAATAGATAGTGGGCATGGCTGTAAGAGAACTTGATATTGATGATAGAATCTTTTACAAAGGTGTATCACTTAGGGTTTGTTTGGCAACTTCATTTTTCTTAAGGAATAGAGGGAAACAGAGGGGAAATTAGTTTATTTTCTCTCAATTCCCTCGATTTTCTAGAAAAAAGAGATTGCCAAATAGCCTTGAGGAATAAAATATATAGGTAGCCCTGCTAATGAATTGGGCTGCAACAGTTTAATTATTTGAGTTCTCCCGCAGACACTTGAGTTGGAGAGTAATGGGCTAACATCGTCAACAAATTGGTTTGGATTGGTTCACGTTGATCACGGTTTCCAGCAGATTTTCGTGAGAACGTGATTGCACGTGTGCCTGCTGCCACTCGCATGCCTGGCACCATACCTCCACCGCACCCACACTCAACTCACGCCACCACACGTGCCTAAGCAAAATAATAAAATGGATTGAATTGGTTTGATGGAACAATGAAACATGTGGGATTGGTTTGGTTCCTAAGTTCTGTATGACCGTATCCACTAAATTCTGTATGACCGTATCCACAGGATTGACAAAGGAGTAACGCACTGACGGTTCCTAAACTTGTAGCGGTCCGTAAACTTTTAAAATGCACATCCAAATCCCGAAACTTGTATTTTGTGTTTTTTCGGTCTCTAAGCTCTCAGAGTGCACATCTCGGTCCTTAAACTTTGTTTGATTCTCACCATTGTCCAAACATATTTCAATTCATTCGCATGGCCTATTGACTCTACGTTGTGGTGGATCTGACATATGGAGCCCACATGAGACATCCATTTATCTTCTTCCTCCCTCTGACTCATCGTTGCCCCTTCCACCAATGCCGTCACTGCCCCTGCCTTTCCATGCCACCAATCTCACCCTTACCTAGAAGCTCTTTTAGGAGGAGGTTGTAAAGGGTGTAGGGTGACGTTGCTTGATGTGGATAGTGGCGGAGATGGTGATAAAAGTATTGTGAAAGAAGAGGGGGTTAAGTACAACACAACAAGTATATGGTAGAGGGAAAGGAGAGGGAAGGAGCGAGAGGACGAAGCATGTAGGTATATATCACCTTCATGTTAGCACATGAAGTCAATGGACCTTGGATGACACTTAAAACGAGTTTAAAGATCAGGATGTGCACTTTCAAAATTTAAGAACCAAAACGACACAAATTACAAGTTTAGAGACCTGAACGGGTACTTTGGGAGTTTAGGTACCGCGACACAAATTACAAGTTTAGAGACCTGAACGGGTACTTTGGGAGTTTAGGTACCGGAATAACATGACTCTACAAATTTAGCGCATTTTACTCTTGATAAAGTTGTCAGAAACGTTCGTCCGTTCATCAATGCGATGCTGTTCTTCAAATTCGAGTTGATGACTAGTACTATAACACCTTTCATTTCCTCTATTTACGAAATCACCTTTCATTTCCTCTATTTACGAAATGTGTCATGTATTCATGCCTGTACTCTCTACATATGCAAACCCACATTGGGGATCAGAGCACATTGCGGTACCACTTCACATCTCAGAATAAAAGTGAGGATAAAAGAAAATTGCGAACGCCTGCCAAAAACTATATACTTCTTCGGTGGGAGAAGAGGAAAATTGCGAGAAGAAATGGAATTAACTTAATTAGATTGGTGCAGCACTGTCGGGATTCACGCGGTTCAGTCGAACAGTGCCCAAAATGTACTCAGGCAGCTCTTCCTCTTCCTTTGCCTGCAAAGATAAAGAAAGCTATTAGCACGGTCACTGCTTGCTAAATTCACGAAGCTGTTCTGAGCACAGCAGGGACACGGGGATGGCATTTCTTAAGATTATGCTTTGATGTAAAGTCTAAATATGCAGAGATTGACAACCGGGGCTCATTGTTGATATTAAGTTGGGAACGTCGGGAATAATGACTAAGTTTTTTTATCTGGTAAAAACGTTGAGATTATTTTAAAAGTTTTTGTTGGTAAATCTCAACAAAGTAGATCTGAAGTTGTGCAAGTTCCAACCACAGCTGTGGTGGACATGAATCTCCATGTGAAGACAAGAATGTAAGGAATTAAAAGCTTTATAGGGAAAATGGTAAAGGGACACGGTTGTTTCAGATCTGAATTGTAAAGTATTACAGAGTACCTCAATAAGAATAGCAAGATCAACAACGATGCTTGTGACATATCCCAATACTAGACCAATAATGCTCCGGGCAACAGATGATGAACCAATGTCAACATCAATCTGCAAAGTTATTTTCACATATAAGGACACTGGGAATTGTTCGAATTGAAAAAATAATTTACAGCAGTCAAAATAGGTGAAAAACCAAACAGCTAAGCAAAATAAAATAGCTATGGTTATTCGCCATATATGTACATTAGTTACGATGTACTTTGACCCACCAGCACAGTTCTTCCCTACGCTAAAACTGATACGGAGTATTTGCAAATTTTAGGTTAGGTACAAAGAAAGAAAGAGGTATACTCTGTCTACGGTGGTAAAGGTTTAGGAAGAAGGCATTCTCTTTTTTTTCAATTGATTACCTCTAGAAAGTTATCTTGACGAAGATAATTGCATGTTACAGCTTTGCCCAGAAGGCAAGCTTTTGTTCCAACGGCGCGCTTTACCATCCAATAACCCTGAGATCATTTCGTACATTAGTTCACATACAAATCATTACATGCACGGTAGTATGGTACATTAAGCAAAGACATGCATACCTCAACAATGCTTGGTATAAGTTTAAATCTGGCATCTCGGAATGTGTCAGTTCCATCAATAAATCTACCCAATAAAGAATCTTTGTTCACTGGCCTCTCTGAAGCGTAGTACATTACCAAGTTATAATTTGGTTTTGCTGGAACCTGCATATTTGTCCTGGTCATAAATCACATGTCTATCCACAGAAAAGGGGATGGCAGGTTCTCCAATGAAAAAGGACATGATTGTTCGCTAAGCACAAAGCCAAACTATAATTTTAGACAACTTAATAAACTCATAACTGTAAGTACCTGCAAATTTATAACCAATATGAAAGGAATCTTCTTTGCAGCTTCTGACTGTAATGTAAAAAAGAAACAAAAAATTAGGCACACAGGAACATGTATGTGGAATCACATAGTACAGCAAGTGTCCCTTGTAAACTAGTAGCATTCAAGAGCCCCTTGCAAACTAGCATTAACGCTAAAAAGCATTACCATTATTGTTGATTATACAATCTTCTGTATTTTAGCTTAGGGCTTCTAGTCATTCACTTAGAACTAGTAATTGTCCATAGATTCACAGAAGGGTGTTGACAGTTGAAGGTCTAGCCTTATCTGACACCAGATGATCATCAAGATGGTCAACGGAATCAATACTCCCCAGGCCTATCTGCTACTTCAAGTTTATCACAAGAGACAAGGTTAAGCTAGCGCTAAGCATTTGACTAGCTTAATCCAAAGCTCAAACCCCTCCAGAAACAGAAGCTTCCAGCAATGCAGCTAATTCCTATGATCAATAAACTCTAACAGTATCAATGTTATGGGTGGAAATAATGCTTGTGAGGTGCAAAGTTGCTATAACAGATTGGTAAAACAAAGGTTTGCCTTTTCTTTTAGATTGGTCTACAAACCGAAAAACTGTAATTTTACATAGCTAAAGGTTTGGCTTTCCTTTTAGATGAAACCAGAATGATGACCCGCGCATTGCTGTGGGATCGCATGATCTATTTAAGAATATTAGAACTTCGATGAAGCGGTACACTATCATTAACGCATCTTAGTGGGTGGTCTGGATCACTAACGAGGATATATGAATGCATTGTAGTGGGTGATGTGGCTCACTTATTTGGATTTGAATGCAGGGATAGACTATCAATAGATGCTAGTGGGATTTGCTCTTATAAGAGGTATAGATAGATACGCGGCTCAAGATACAACATACAAGAAAGTCTACAAGATCATGGCTGCGAAGATTACAAGACTAGACATTGCTTACTGCAGAGGACGCACCAAGAAAAATATGTAAAATCAAGGCAATCAAAAACGAATTCTAATACTACATTAACTCTAAAAGCAGCAACTGATTGCCACCACTGTAGAATATTGGCAATGCTTATCAAACAATCTTGTATATATGAAAAAACTGCTTAACAAACTAGCTTACCTGCACAAGGCTTTTGGGATGTAAGGCAACTGAATCAAAGCGCTCATTAACCTTGAACCAATCGACTGCAATTAGCTTTAGAAGCGGATCCCCACCAACAATCTGTTTATATACACACAAGATGTCACAAACTACCATTGAAACAAAGGTGCCTGTCATATAGAACAATGTTTGGCCAGAAGGTGACCATTTTATTGATAGTTCACTTTTGCTTTGTTCCAAGTCAAACTTCTCTAACTTTGATCAAGTTTAAAGAAAATAAACATATATTAACATCAAATTAGCCTGCCCCAACCTGCTTTGTTATTGTTGTAGATCCACCATGAAATATGTTTTGATAGTACAGTTATTTGATATTGTGGATGTTAATATATTTTTCTAAAAACTTGGCAAAGTTAAGAGAAATTGTGACTTAGGACAAAGCTAAAGTGAAGTATAATTTGGAACAAAGGGAGTGTAAAACAAGACAGATGCAGGTGAAGGTTCCACAACATAGCAGCATTGATAAATAAAAAAATCACAGCACGTAATCCAATAAGACCTAGTGGAGAAATCACTTTAGTCTGTTTCCGATATCCATTTGATTATTTACTGCACATAACAAGTAGCTGTCGTGCTCCCTGATATGGTTATACCTTGGTGTAATCTGTCAAGTAAGTCTTCCCCCTGATCATAAACTTTTCTCCACCAGGTGCACTCCAAGAATTTGGATCATTTTTCGCTCTGCGAAGGGTGCCATGGAAGTGGCTGGGGTCAACAGTTACAGGAGTAGAATTTGTAACCAATTCACTTGTCTCAACCAAAGCTGTAGGGAAAATTGAAGCAGTTAAGATTTAATGGGAAATAAACTGGCTGCATTAAATGGATGAAATAGAACTAAACTAGGAAAAAAGAGAAAGTTGAGAGGGGAGGAAAGGGACATTATAATAGGGGCTCTGGAGTTATAAAATGCACAATTGAAGTAAAATCGTCTCAGTTTTATTCTCGAACACGCAAGAGAGCTGCACATATTTATATATAAGAGGTGGGGGGGGGGAGGGTAAAGAGCCCCGTACAAGAAACCCACTTCAACCACCCAATTGGGAGGAAGAAGGGGTTGTGAATACATAACGACTCTGCGCCTGGAACAAACAAGACCGACATCTAGAAGAGAGAGGGTTATAACATCCCCCCTCCACGACCAAAACCAACACTCACTAGAGCCTGGAAGCTCCTGCTAAGCACCCCAAAGGGAAGGAGAGGCACCAACATCATAAATTATAATTTATAATTTTTTTGAATAAGACTAGTGATTGAAGTTTTAGAAAAAAATCAACCGTGACTTACATTTAAATACGGAGGAGTAAATGATAATGTTTACATTTGGACATGGAATTTGACTATTAGATGATATTTACATAGTTATTTCTAAGTACACAAGTGGTCACCTTGTCCAAGCGGTATCATATACTCCCTCCATTCCAAATTATATATCTTTAGACCTTTTTAACACTAGTTTTGAACACTTATCTTATTCAAAAAAATATAATTATTATTTATTTTCACTGTGATTTAGTTTATCGTATCATATACTTTAAGGATAACTTGATTTTTTTTATTTTTTACATTTTTTTGAATAAGACGAGTGGTCAAACTTAGTTCCAAAAAATTCGATTCACATATAAATTGAATTGAAATGGAGGGAGTAGTATTTAAAAATGGAGGGATTATTATGGATACACAAACTTCTCTATGTAAACACTGTCTCTGCACTTCTACAACAAACTACTAGGATTTCTGTGTGCACAAATATATCTGTACCTTGTGCACAGATAGATACATGTTTGAGTTCGTTGGTGGCTTGGTGCCCTGGATTTTGTGTGTAATTTACTAATTTTTTATTTTAGGTTTTTGAAACTAAAGTTGAATGCATGTATCTTTGTCATTATATTTATTCAGCAATGCAACAAAATTTGAGAATCACGTAGTTAAAATTTGACCTTTAGTTGTCTTTAAAGCCAAACCCGCAATAGCCCATGACACATTCTTCAACTTCACTTTTCCAGCCTGCACAGATATTGAACATTTGTTGCTGAACATAATAGGGCCATCTGTATTATGCAATCCTGATTTCTAACTATAGTGTTCACCTTTGGAGTTATTTCATCATCATCACTATCCTCATCTTCGAAGGATTCACCTCTAGTAAGTGCATCATAAAACTGGTCACCAGTTTCAGTATCTTCAAGTTCACTCTGGATCATCAAAGGTTCAGATGCATTTGACTTCACTACTGTTGAAGGCAAATCGGATGTCAAGGCTGGATTAGCTGCAAAGTACTCTCTTAGACCTGGCCATAAAAAAAGGAACAAGGACTTCATTGTATAATCAAAATTAATTTGATATTTGTTGAGACAGAAGTAGATCTGACAAACCTGCTACTTGGCTGAGCAAAGCATAAGGGATACTTTTGTCAAAATTTGAGGAATGCCTTCTCTTCCATCTGCCCCAAAAACTCCGAGAAATCTCCAACATAAGAGTAACAACACACTTTGGACTTGATGATCCTGATGTGTTTAGCTTCCTTATTTCCCATGTAGATGCTAAAAGACATAGCAAAATTAATAAATTCGAAAGCAATGTAGGAATTCAATGGAATTCTAAATTAGGCCATAGGGAATTTGGGGAACACCGCACACACTTGGATTGGGAATTGACTGTAATATACATAGCCATTGTGGCTTGATGTAAAAGAAAGAACGTGTACAGTATATTATATGGCTATACAACCCCTAATAGTTCTGATCAAGTCAAGTTGTAAATTCATCTTGCCAAGCTCAAGTCCTAAGGCTGAATCCAGCAGCTCCCCTATCTTCCATCCCCTATCTACTATTCCAACTAACTTTTTTTCTGTCTACAGTATCAGAATTAATTGCGCACAGTGGATGGGGGAGCTGTTGGCTCCAGCCTAAATTCAATAGTCCCTCAGATAAGGAATTCATATGTGGTATAGCTGATTCAGAATCCAGCAATAAGTTTAAAGATACAGAGTTCATGCACATTCAGTCACAACCATGAAGTTGGATAAAATATTTGCCATAATTTTTTTCTAGTTGGTGTGCTGGTGGACTAAATCATAACTAAAGTTTTTGGAAGTTCAGTTTGATACAGGTATATCGAAACATCAGGAACTTGCAATCTTTGCTAATTGGAGCTTTCATATACTAAACAAAAAGTATAAAAGTTATGAACTTTAGGTGTTCAAACTTTTCCAAAGTTTCTTATTTCACAATAAAATCAATGGAAGGCAAAGCTCGAAGCTGCAGGCACAAATGAATGCTAAGAAAACAAAAAAACAAGAAAGATAAATCTTACGGTTGATTTGTGTGCGTTCATAACCATGCTTTGGAGGTCTTTTGTTATGAGCAGCAGGACACTGCAAAATGGCTGCATAAGAGAAAAGCTGCATGAACAACTCAATTATGAACCTATAAAGCACTGCCAATTTCCTTGAGAGGTAGGACATAGTCACAACAGGATTTGTACTGTACATCTGTTCTTTTGTTGAACACGCAAGATAACTGTACATCTTTTATATTAAAGAAGAGGAGAGAGATAAAACCCATAGACAAGAATCAGCGAAGATCACACACGGTACAAAACCCGGAACACAATTGTTCTGCTACCCAATTACTACTCCCTGATACCCAGACTCTGGAGCTTTCTAGGCCTTCAGCTCATCCAAGAAGAAACATCGGGCATCTAAGAGAGAGGAGGAAGAGCCCTAGAAAACACAATTGTTTATTTGAATCCACAAGGCCCACGCGCCCAAAATAACCACGATATGAAGCCCTTCCTTTTAGTTTTCTCAACTCTTCTACAAGCCTTTCTCAACCAATCAGTGAAACATAGCTCAACCTGTCCTGGTGTTAATCAGCTCATGCCTAAAGGCTCCAAAAGGTTGACCCAGAATTGGCGAGCAAAAACACAGGTTGTAAGGATGTGCTATGCCGATTCCTCTTCTTGATCACATAAAAGGCATTGTTCTGGAAGAGGAATCCCTCTCCTGGCCAATCTATCAGCCATCCAGCACTTATTCCTGATAGCTAGCCAAAGGAACATTTTGCATTTAGAGGGGCCCAGGATTTCCACAACCTTTTCTGCAACACCCTGGTTTCCAACACAACCAGAGGCTACCAAACAAAACATATAAATTACTGAGTCAACACTTCACCCAGAGACAAACAAAGACGTAGTTACATATGCGAGGACGAAAGTGAATGAGAGGTGACACACATGTGGGTCCGTCCCACGAGGGCCGGACCATAAGCAGATTTTGGAGCGTGCTGCACATGAACATATGTGTCGGCCCGTGGAGGGGACATGGTATGGCTATAGCACCGAGAGAGGTCCTAAGTATTCGTCTGCCGTGAAAGCAGTAAGCTGCCGAAGGCGTCAACCCTAAAAGGAGGGGAGAATGTAATACCCCGGCCCATTAGTGTTCTAGTTTCAACCCATTAGTGTCCCATCCAGTGATTAGTTATGAGGGATGGGTCCATCCTTATTTTTTGTTTGGTTATAGGGATTTGGATGTGTAAGATGGATGGTGTTTTATACCCGTTAGGAACTGTTGGTGTGGGATCCATATTTCAGCGAAGGACCCCACCTGTCAGCCGCACAACCATCGTCTTCTTCACCCGGCTTCCCCCGTGGCAGACACACACTGCCACCGTCCGCCGCACGCTGCCGTCGCCACTATCCACCTCACGCCTGTGAGGGACTCAAGTGTACCGAGTCCGGTCTTTCGTTCTGGCTGTGATGAGTGCTTGTCAACACCGAAGACTTGCTGAAGGATGAGCGAGTACCTCCTAAGCGTGACCTGGAGGAAAGTCCACTGAGCGTTCCTGGTGGCGGCGCCCGAGTGCTACCGTGGCATGACAAAATCCCTGCCGAGCAGACTGGCAGGTGGCTTGGGCTGCAGTCCAAGTTAGGCTCGGCCCATAAGTGTGACCTTGGGTGCGGGACGGTGTCGTGAGCCGTAAAATCACTCAAGACTGGAGGTCCAATAAGCGTTTACCGGTTCAAGCGTCAAAACCGGGCCCAACTATCGTTTCCTGGTTCGACCGTCAACACCAAGGCTAGTTGCTGATATCGCCAAAACCGGAGGCTACCCCCAAGGGATGAGCTACTAGACACGTGGAGGACATCGGGACAAGGCGGAGAAACCGAAGTTGCAAGGACTCCATCGTGGCCGTTCATCCAGTTATTGCGCTCTGTTCTAGCCTCTACGGGCCTTCTTAGTGTAAGAGTCTGTATCTTAGGAGGTCTAGCTACAAGACTGCCTTAGGGCTTAGTCTGTAGTATAAATAAGGAGAGGGCTGGTCATTTGTTCTCTCTCTTGGCTGGTTTTAGGGTTGCTTAGACCTAGGTTTAGGCAGCAATTTTCGTTCCCAAGCAAGAGCAACATGTTTAGTGGGTTTTAGAGTGATCTAGCCCCATAGAAAGAGGGTAGGAAGTGGGAGGCTGCTTGGAGATCGGGTTCCACCTTGTATTCAGACCTTGTGACCTGATTTGGAGTGAAATAGAATGGAATTCGTGGCCAAGTCTTGAGTGCTTGTGTGCAGCAATCTCTTTCCCCCCTTTCCCTTTGGTTTTTGGGTGATTTCTCAAGAGCTTTTGGTGCTTTGGTTTGCCTACGAGATTCCCCCACTCTTTTGCTGTTTTGGACTTGCAAGGACGTGGAGATTGTCTTAGAACATCTCAATCCCGCAAGATTGCCACAAGCAAGTTGTTCTTGAGTTTTCCCCTTTCTTGCCAAGTATTCCCCTCTTCATAAGATCTGAAATTCCCGCTAATCCCGTGATCTTTCCAATAGATCTTTTGGGAATAGCTTTGGAATAGTGCTGTGATAGCCTTTGCCAAATTTTCGTGAAGTTTAGAGAAGATTTGGTCAAGATGTCTTTGGGAGCTCATTTTCTGCAGCTTTGTCAGCGTGCTACCAAACAATCCGGTGCGTGCTACCGGACAGTCCGGTGGGTGGCTGCGCAGGCAGTTCTACCGGATAGTCTAGCGTGCTACACCGGATAGTCCGGCGTGCTACCGGACAGTCCGGTGTTAACCTAGCTGCTGCCTTCTTCGGCTCTTTTCGTTTGGGTGTTTCGTCTGCGGCTTTGGTTGGCGACTCTCTGTTGCATGCCCATACTCGAACTAATTGGTTCATCCAATGAAGCACTTGACTGTGTAGAGTGGCTAGCGGAGCTTGCTTTCTAAGCTTCAAGCCTTGTTCGTCCATCTCGTGGGCGCTTGAGCAATTTCTTCCGCTGTTCTGCTTCCTCTTTGAGTCCTAGGGTCAGTAGCACTCAGTTGCTACGTGATCTTGCTCAGTAGAGAAGAGAGAGCTTTTGGGGTTGCAAATTTTAGGCGTCGACCTATTCACCCCCCTCTAGGTCGCCCTTTCGATCTTCAGCCTGCAGCGCCGCCATCTGCCTCGAGCCACCGGCCTTGTCCTCTGCCGTTGTCATCCGCCATGAGCCGCCGGCCTCGCCCTTCCTTCTCTCTCCGCCGTGGTGCTCCTCGAGCTGCGGCCACCCAGCACGCCCGCTGGCGCCACCTCCCGTGCTTACGAGGACATGCATGACCTCCCGCGCCACCGGGATGGGCGTCACCTCCCACCTCGGACGTCGTCTCCGCTCCACCACCTTTGCTCCATGCCACGCCCTGCCACCACTTTCGCTCGCTGCGCCGCCGTCACTTTGGCTCCGCGTCGTCTCCGCCCCGCCGCCACTCCCGCTCAGTGGTGCCATCAAGCCAGTGCGCCTCACCACCCACATGACAGAAGAACACTGACGCGTGACGGGGACGAAGTGGGGCGTCCCTGTCTGGCCTATTTGAGAGGATGGGGGCGTCCCGCATCTGGAGGGAATATTCCCTCTAGGGGACAATCCCACCCCACTTAAACCCCAACAAAACACTACTGGAATAGGGACCATTCCATCCCATCCTCTTTGGTCCCTGAACCAAACACATGGTAAGTAGGTTCAGGCTAGCTTATAAGCTTCCGTGTTCCAAATGTATCAATTTGTGAGGTCCATCCCATAATTTTTAAATTTGGAATGTCAATGCCACCTAAATCAATTGGTGTAGCCACTTTCTCCCACGCAACTAAAGATGGGCGTGGTTCGGGTTGGGCCATTGGTTCACTGAACCGGCCCACGAAAATGAACCTTGGTTCACCGAACCGGCCCACGGAAATGAACCTGATGGCTCCTTCTCAAATCCACACAGATGATTTGGTTATGCGGATCGAACCCTACGGTCGAGGGGGTCGACCCACGCCCTCGTGTCTCCCTCTGGACCCCCGAGTCCCAACTCGGCGGCTCCCAAGCGGCGGCGGTACCTCCCGACTCAACGGCTCCCAAGCGGCATCGGCGCCCGAGCGGCGGCGGCGCAGCACCTTCTGACTAGGCGGCGACGGTGCCCGAGCGGCAGCGGCTCAGGTACGTTCTGGAGCTGATTAAAATGGGATCTGCGTCGTGGTTCGTGTGGCTTTGACCTGCGGGTCCATGGCACTACCAAAGATCCGTTTTCCGCTGGCTGGTCTTGGCCCGGATCTTGGTCCTTGGTGCAAATATTTTAATTAAACCACTTCTTGCTGCCTGGTGAATTTGCAATGCATATTTTGCTGTAAGGGCGGATGTCATTCTCATAGCATTCAAGTTTATTTGCTTCAATCGCCAAACATGCAGGAGCTCATCACTCACTTGTGAGTTGGAAGCAAGTGACACTACTTGCTTGAACAACTATCAAGTGGTAGCTAGTGTAATGTTCTGATGAAATGCGTACACTATGAAGTTTGATTGAGATTAAGCACACCTGCTTTGCTCACTGAAGTGTATTGCCTGTGTTTGAAGTTCAAGACAGATCAAGCTCGTGACGCGTTCACTGGTTA
The DNA here is from genome assembly GCA_030272315.1 of Paspalum vaginatum. Classification (NCBI taxonomy): domain Eukaryota; kingdom Viridiplantae; phylum Streptophyta; class Magnoliopsida; order Poales; family Poaceae; genus Paspalum; species Paspalum vaginatum. The sequence continues at coordinate 35,807,774 of CM059018.1, read as the reverse complement.
AAGCTCAAGACTGTTTGGATTGTGGAGCTCACATCAGTGAAGTTTTAGGGATGGCTAGATACTTTGGTTGATCTTATCTTGTGTATTGTGTTTTGTGTCTTTTGTTGCATTTTGCTGGCGATAATGTCACATCAGTTGATCGAGCAGTTAGCGTGACAATGGGGTGTCGTGCATATGCTGCATCTCTTGTGACTTAAAGCTGGTAAAAACTGTTGTTTTGCTGCCCCCCATCTGTCAGATATGCTTGGACATGTGGTTCACCGTTGGCTGCATCTTCTGTTGTTCTTGGACTTGTAGGATCACTTTAATATTTAAAGAAAAGGACACGGTACGTGACTAATCTGCAGGATTTGAGTGGTTGGTGTGTTTCTGTAGAATAAGAAATGGAGCGAACCATAGTATCCGTTGGGTCACCTGAGGTCCAGCTAAAGAGAAATTGGAGCATCCAGGTGCTCCACATTAATAAATGGATTCATGGTTCGGTTGTGGTTCGCTCCACGGATGACCCACCCCTACCTTTACATGCAACCAAGCAGCAACCCCCATTAATATCTTTCCTTCCTTTCCATAGTAGTCCTCTTCTCAGTATCTATTGCCTTGATCAGCCATTTTAGTACCTTTATCACAATTAATAAGCCACTTTCTACAAATTAGGTTTAAGTACAACTTTTATAGCACGCTACTGTAACTAGAAGATTTAGAAAATCATTTGTATAGATACCCAGAAAAGCAAAGCTACTACTAGGTCCTGCTATTTAAAAACCAGACACCAGTCAGATCCATGAATCGTGATGATTACATACAAAGTACATCGGGCTAGAGTGATTATCACTTGTCAGCCCATGTAAAATGTTTTATCATGTATTACTCAAAAACATCTGGAGGAAGTTTGTAAACTTAAACATAAACTGGCATTTTTTTTCATGTAAATATATCATATTAAAATAAATCCAGAAAACATAGGAACCTTTATATTGACTAATATCATCTAGAAAACTGCCACCTATTTCAGTCTAGGCGAACCTAATAAAATGTTTTAGGACACATATCTCTTAGGGTTTCTAATGAGGGTAAATCATATTCAGAACATTGTTACCACAACAGCGATACAATAGATTAAGTTACTTACTATATGCTCCATCTTGTCCGCAAAACCATTGTCTGGAGAAAACAAAATCCTTCTTTGCTTTCCACCTGGGAACAACCTCTATTTTATAGCAGAAGTGATATTTTAAGAAAATTACAAGTTTTACGATAGTTGGAAAAAATAGAAGCCGTCCATCAGAAGAGATCTAACGGTTTAAAAATAGGCGGTACCACGGTACCGGTTCCCGATGGTACTAAATAGTAGGGTCCGATACCAAAAATGGTGGGACCGGTACCCATATTTTTTATTTTTTAATTCCACAAAAAGCATAAAAACCTTTTAAAAATAAAAAAAAATAGTGGTACCATCAAGTACCGTATGGTACCGGTGGGTTCCTTTCCAACCACCGTAAAATATCTCTAAGAAAATACTCACATGTGCAAGAATAACCTATGGCTTCTTATTCAACAAGATGAAGGATGATCAGGAAAATACGAAAACAAGTGTGCGTTACTAATATCAATATTCGCCCAAATCCCAAAAGATGGTACTCTTATCATGCTCAGATGATCGTAATAGATGTTTTACAATAATGTCTACTCCCTCCATCCCAAATTATAAGGGATTCTAGCTCTCATTTTTTCCATCTATTTTCATAAGGATGATGATGAATCTAGACACATATACAAAACACATACATGGAAAATTGCATGAATCTATTCAAAGTCCCTCCCAAAATTGGTAAAAAAAGCATAGAAATAGGTTAAGGTTTGCATGATATGGTAAATCTAGGGATAGCAGGAAGAACAGGCTAGTTGCCCTCCCTCTGGACGCTCTGACTGCTTTTAGGGTTCTTCTTGCTTGCCTTTGATAGATACATCACCTCTCCTTATATAGAGAGGTTTACTTGACCCCTAAGCAAATTTCCTAACTGAATCAATTTAACCTACCTCTTTCCTAACAAACCTGATAATACCAATCCAATCTAATCGCAGCACTGCTCGCGCTACAGTAACCGCTCGAACAGTACCGCCTGGTCCGACTACCATAACATTGCAGCTGCATCAGAATCATACAAGGTAATGAGATAAAAGTACCAATTTAAATATTTGGGTTCATAGGTCCCATAAACCACATCGTAGTATCCATCAATTGCTTCTACCAACTCCAAATCAGCTGTCAACATATCCCACCTGCATTGAACAAAATTTTAGTAGGGCTAGCAGTCAATCGAATATAGTGACAGTTTATTTTCCGTTCTATCCATAGGGAGAAAGGAAAGGTTAACATATGTTCCATTGTAAGGTGCAGATCAATGTCCCATAGTTTTATAAAGAATCTCCATAGTTGACTTCTAGCTTACTCGTATCGCTTATGCTTATCAAGATCAAGAACCGCTTCAAACACAGTATCAGGGTTTGCACCAACCACCCCAACAGACTTCAGAAGTATTCCCTTTCCACCCTACGGGGAGAAAGTAGTATTATACAAATTTTCCCTAGAAAGAGCATGTTGAAAACTTGAATATAAGATTGGACAGCAATTAACACGAGTGGAAAAACACAAAACATGCATTCAGGAGCAATATTTATTTCTGTCTGTGAGGGATGTGCTACAAATCATTGCATGCAGATGGATCTCACCATTTCACAAGCCTGTACCACTGTTCTGTGCTTTATCTAGGGAAAAAAGTTGGATCGGTGAATCAATCAGTGCAAGGAAGTTCCGATAAGTGAAACAGTGATATGAGCATGAAAGTTGTTTATGCTGAAGTAAGTATCTACAGATAGAATGTGGCCACATAATCATCACTAGTAGAATCTTAGACAAGTAGCAGGCAAATATTATGAGGAAGACATCTTTAATCGCTTTGCATACTGCTCACTGGAGAGTTCCATATTTGTTTAACAAGGACATCTAACAAAGAGACAAAGGAAATGGATCAAAAGAAATGAATCATGACAAAATGGCTAAGTTCATGTTCATTGGGAGGAGGATGCAAAGCTGCATTAGTATGCCATATGTTTGACCCTAGAGGAAAATAGTTTTATCACCTTTGGGTTTGCAATATCTTCAAAGATTCTGATACCTGCATAGATATAGAATTGAGAAAGGATCAAAGATAAGTTGAGTATGGTTCAATATAACCACATGACTTTCAATTTTCCATTTGCCTCTAAGAATATGAATAGCAGAAACAAAGGTAATCACTTAAAAGTCATGCTATTAACCTACTTGGAGGATTATTTATGCTGTTAATAGGTCGTATCACAAATTCAAATATAAAGAACATAATCCTCCTCTAAGAATAGTAAGGTTTAGATTGCCCATATCATATCATCTCAGAAGCTCCAACAGAGCTGAAGAAGAAAGACTACCTGACAGCAAATTGACCTAATCGCTAATCTAAGTTTGGCTCTTGTGCTTCAGAAATAACAGTTGCAACATTTTATGTCACTATACCAACGATGCAGAAGAGCAAGATATATCAAATTAAAAGAATAAGCATAGTACCTTATCCAGAAATAGAAATCAGGAACTCCAAAATATTAATCGTTTTCCTAAAAGGCATGTCTGTGTTTTATTCTCCTTGGCAGTTTTTTTGGGTTTGTAAGGGTTCTTGCACCTTTTTCTTCTTAATATAATGATACACAGTTCTCCTGTGTGTTCGATAAAAGAACTCTGAAATATTAATCAAAACATTTTAGACTCATTTGTGATAGCAGGGTACATATTGCCCACTGAGTTTGTCTTGATCATGCATGTGGATGGCTGAGAAGCTTCAATTTTGTATGAATTCAACAAAACTCGAGTTGCTTTATTCTGTATGATTTCTCTTGCAATGCAAACTATCCAAGATAAGCAGTGCCGTACAAAAGGTACAAAGTAGCTATTTTTACTACAGCGAAGTGTGCATTCACTACCAGAGCTTTTTTCCAGGTAAAGGGATAGAAAGGTACGTTATGTAGTTCTACAAAAATGAAAATATAGTTGGATAACCATCCAAAAGCACAATGCTTGAAAGGGATTAATAGAGCAAATACAGGCACCTGAACTAAATTGCTTCTAAGGTCCTACAGGAATAGTATATATTAAATATACCATTAAACGTTCGAACATATCTCCATTCATGTGCTTCAAATGCATCTCCAGTATCACCTCCAAAGTTTGTATTAACCCTTTCCTGGCTTCGAAGATCTGAAGACTGACGAAGGAGCATTTCTGGCCCTGCAAAGAAAATGCAATAAAAAAATTAATTTCGGTATGGAAAAATCTAACACATTGTTAAATATGTCAAGGACATATAGCTGGTAAATATTTCACAATTCGGTTAACTCAAACGTTTGATTATTCTACAAGCAAGTAGCCAAATGATCTCCTTTGTCACGACATGCCTGAATGGAATCCTTCTCCTTGTGATGTTTGGCCTACATTGCCATTGATCTGTACTGTGACTTAGCCCTTCCTCTATATCCAGCTGAGCTCCTTGTGATGTTTGGCCTACATTGCCATTGATCTGTACTGTGACTTAGCCCTTCCTCTATATCCAGCTGAGCTCCCAATCTCCTCTATGACCAGCCAAAATCCTATCTTGTCATGCCCAGTTAGTCGAGGACATGGATGTACACCTAGAACCCAAGTTCAAGTCCTCGTAGAAGCGAATCCAGGCGCCTATTTCTTCCTAATAGAAAAGCCGTATAATTCTCCTAGGTTGGTCGAGTTCTTTTGCCATGCCGGACCTACTTGACATCTTTTGGGCTGCATTGCCCCTCACATTGTTCACTCCTGGAGAAATATTCTCGTACCATATTAGTGAGTAAACTCACCATGCTGTGGTAAATGTTGGGTGCATCGTGCTGTGCTCCCGATCTGACACTGCTCTCATTCCGTCACTCGCATCACATGCTATTGTTGTGGCAGCTATGCTCAACGAGTCACGGAGATAACCGAAGCTACGGCCAGGCCAGGTTTGTCGCTGACCCATTGCTGTGATGTGATGAGCCGATGTTCGAGGCTGAGAGCAAAGCATGGCAGCGCCTAGGACGCCTGCGCACAGCCCCGCGGCATTGGCTTCCCTCCATGCGCAACAGGCCGTCGGCGCTAGGTCATCGAGCAGGCAACGGAAGCAAACAGGCAGGCGGAAGGAAAAATTCTTAGTATTCTTCTTTCGTGAATAGGGGTACGGGAATGTCACGTGTAACGGGTGGCAAGATGTGTAATTACCCCCCAACTCCATTGTCAGCTCACGCGGAGTAACAACTCGGTCTGGACGCCAGCGAGAGCAGGGACTAGACGCACACAAACGCACACTGAAATGGAAACCACGTACACAATCTGTTTTTGTGCTGCTCAACTGCCACAACGTTTCTGGGTCCTCTACATAGATCAAAGCAAATTACAGAGCTAAAGAATCGGCCAACGGGCCGACATGCGCACCACGGCCTCCATGCGACAAGTGCCATCAGAAATGTCGGAGAACATGGCACGAACGACGCGCTCCCGTGCAAAACCAGCAGCACATCAGAGCCCAACTGAACGTGGCCGACTATCCTGGACATGGCCTGCTACTAGCAAACTGAAAAACAACAAACTAATTGCCGGACTCAAGGTTTATTCACACATTCTCCTCCTAAAACTTGTGACTAGACTATTCGACTCGAGAAAGCCCAATTTTCTTGGAGAGTTTCCAGAACTTATCTCCGCAGAGAGGCTTGTGAGAATGTCAACCGACTGCTCACTAGTACTGATGAAACTCACCTCAATTTGGCCACCATGTGCATACTCCCATATCAGGTGAAAGCGCATATCTGTGTGTTTACTCCGGTCGTGATGCACTGGATTTTTTATCAGGGAAATCGCTGATTTGTTGTCCACCCTCAACCTTGGTTTGCTCACCTCTGTTCCCTTGAATTCAGCTAGCAACCGAGCCAGCCAAACTGCCTGACAGGAAGCTGTAGCAGCTGAAATATACTCAGCCTCACAACTTGACAGTGCTACATCCTTTTGCTTTATTGATTGCCAACTAACCGCACTGTCACCAGGGAAGAAGAGAACTCCAGTAGAGCTTTTCCGGCTATCCAGATCTCCAGCTAAATCGTTGTCGCTCTACCCTTCCAACTCTGCTTGTTGTTTCTTATTCCTGCCATAGTGAAGACCCCACCCACTTGTGCCAGCAATAAATCTCAGGATGTGTTTAACTGCTGTAAGATGTTTCATCGATCTTCCATAAATCTGCTGACATATCCCACTGCCGTCCAGAGCGCCCGCGCCTTGAGGTCCACCATCATCAACGATGCCCAGTCAGAATAATTGGTCTTGGTAAGTGCGGGGTAGCTAGTCTCGCCACCCACCTCACGAATCACCTTCTAGACGGTGAAGCCCACCTTCTGGGGTAGCTAGTCCAGCCGCCGGCGATGTCGCCGCCACCATTCTTGCGGTGGTGGAGGTGGAGGTCCGGCTATGGGATTATTGAGGAAGCCACGCTCTTGATCCCAACGTTGGCACCTCGCCGTGGTTGTCCACAGACTTCAACCGACCCTAATGCCACGTGTCAACTCATGCCAAAGAAAAGACTCGGTCTGGTCGCCGGCAAGAGCAGGGAGTGGACACACGCAAACACACGCGAAGTGGAACACACGCACACAATCTGTTTTTGTGCTGTTCAACTGTCGTAGCATTTTCTGGGTCCTCCATATATTGATCAAAGCAAATTACATCGCTAAAGAATCGGCCAACAGACCAACATGCACACCACGGCCTCCATGCAACGAGTGACATCCCAAACATCGGAGAACATGGCACGAGCGACGCTCTGCTGTGCAAACCAGTGCACGTCAGAGCCCAACTGAACATGCCTGACTATCGTGGACATGCCCTGCTACTAGCAAACTGATAAACACCAAACTAATTGTTGGACAAGAGGTTTATTCACACATCCATGAGGTACCAAAAAAAAGCATTTTCAGAGCACGAGCTCTAGTAAAACCATGGAGTTGGGGGTAGATCCATTTTTTTCCTAGGGCTAGAGTTTGTGGAGCCAGCACCGTTTGGCTAGAACAAGCTAGAGTTGAGCTGTTTTTGGTGAAGCAGAGTAGTCCCAACCCCACCCCCACCCCCCGCCAAACACACACCACCACACCACACCCCAAACCCCAAATTCATCATATGCACGAAGAAAGGAGTTGAGTAAAGGCCTTAATTCCCTCGCCATTTTGGTTGCCAAGGAGATTTGGAAGCATCAGAATGCTTGTGCGTTTGAAGGAAAAACGCCTTGTGCTCAAGCTGTCCTACAAACTATGGCGAATGAATGTACTCTTTGGAGTGTGACAGGAGCTTCGGCTCTTCAGGAGCTACTCACACGCCAACTCATCTTCGGGAGATAGATGGTGGTGTGTGTCGCTTTGTTTGTTTGTATTCTCTTCTTAATGAAATGACTCGCAGCTCTCCTGTGACTAGGGGTGGTAGTGGGTCATGATCCAAATGTTTTTTCACAATCCACATGAGTGCTTGATGATTTTTAGTTCAAAAATGAATAGGAATATGATTCGATTCGTTTTGGGTCTGATCGGCCCTTTACCACCCCTACCTGCGACGTTCAAAAAAAAGATATCAAAGGGGCAGTGGGTACTTGTTCTTGACTGTGATGTCATTCAAGGGCCGATACTCCCGGTAATCAATGCATAATCACTTAGTGTGATGGTCTTTCTTCTCAACAAATAGTGCCGGACAACCCCCTCCCCCCCCCCCAAGCTTCATCTAACTATTCTTGAAGTTGCCCTTCCACCTCTATCAATTCATTTGGTGCAACTCTATAAGGTCTTCGTGAGATAGGTGCCATGCTAGGGATAAGCTCGATCGCAAACTCAACATCTCTATCGAGTGGGCGTCTGAGACGGTCCTATGGAAACACATCATACTACCAGAATTTTCTCAAGTGGTGTTGCTTCAATGGCATTCACGGTGTTGGACAAAGCCCCAAGGCTCGGTAGGTGAACAAGTACCACGGAATCGTTAATTGTGGATTGCAATTTCATCATTCTAGCGTGAATGTCCAACACCACTTTGTGATCGGTCATCCAATCCATCCCAATAATGATATCAAGTCCTTGTTATTGCCACATATATGGATCTGGCAACAGCAAAGTTTCCTACAGCGTCATTTGGTGATGAGAACGAGGGGAGGAAAGAGAGGATACGAGGGCAATGCCACACAAAAACATATATACATGGACAGAGGAGATTGAGGACAGATACTAAAACATATAGCTCAAAAAGTTAATCAATCTGTTTGCCCAAGGTTTTATTTTCATTGTTTTAAATTAGAGTGAAAGGAGGTGGGAGGGAATGCCACTCACAAACAGGTCTTTTCTAGAAGTTAAGTCAATGTTGCAGCTTTACTGTTACCTTTACCAATTCTTACAAGTTTCCCTAAGCCTTGTGCATATCTCCTAACACGAGGCCGATGCCCATCAAAATTTATCCTACAGCAGTCAAACATTTATGTGATGTCAGGATTTCAGTGTTTCACTAGAGAAAGTTATTCGTAGATAGGAAAAAGATATCCTGTTATCGTACTCATTTTCATTTTGCAATCTGTTCCGGTTAACCCCTCTCACACGGTCATGATCTGCCTGCACAAAAACAGATAGAATAAAGATGTGCTAAGTAAATAAACATGAATGAATCAAATATAGCAGTGATTTAATGTTAACGCTAACAGCTGCAAATTTGATTATCTGAATTTAAGCTAACGTTATGTATAATTTCTTGCATTTGCACATTTTGGGCTATTCTATGACCAACATCAACACAAACTGAAAAAACATAAAAACACTCTTTCAGCTGAAGTGCCTAGTTTGGTTCCATGTGAAAGTCTGACCCAGAATTGCATGAGGGTGTAGAGGATGAATCCATAACCACATTAACTACACCTAAATATAGCAATTCTTTTTTTTTTTGATAGTACGTGCTAAAAACCAACCTGCTGTTTGGCTTGTTCAAATGCTTCGATCCATTTCCGGGCTTCACCAGGACTAGCACATGCTATCTATCAAAAACACAAAAGCAGTGACATTTAGTTGCCGGGGAGGAATGGGGTTTACAGATTTTCAGGCACACCATAAGCTGAGTACCTCTCCTTTCTTTGTTTGATCCAACCGATTGTACAACCTCAGGACATAAACATCCTATGTTTACAGAAGAGAAACTGGTTATTTGTTATGATAAAAAAAATGATGAGATCAAATAGCACCAAAAGCTAATATTTGTTATATGGAAATCACAGAAAAAAATGTAATGTTTCCTAGAATTCAAGTAGAGATGATATAGGAACACATAATAGCTATTTCATTGGAATCTAGGGGAGAAATAAAGGTTTACCCCATGATTGACCCTCCGGCGACCAAGCTCCTCCACCATCAGAGTGTGACTAACAGCACCCTTTCGAATAGGTTCCTGGAACAGAAATGTTTAAGAAGAAATAAGCCTCCTTGAGAATTTCGAGAGAAAATGAGAAACATTCTATAGAATTGTCTCCAAGCATAGCTATTACCAACTGCACGACACAGTGGACATGCATCCACACCAACCGTAACTCACTTTGTGGATATATATATATATATATATATATATATATATATAGGCACACTCTAAAACAGTACTACCTATATATATATATATATATATATATATATATATATATATATATATATATATATATATACCCAGCATTAATACAGATAAGAGAAACTAAAAAACCCAGAACAACCCCTGAATCTAAATACAGACAGATTTGGATCCAGATTCTATCATTCTAAGCGGCACAAACCACATATCATGTAATAGCAACATGATCAAAGCCAAAAAAAATACAGGCCAAAAACGTGCCCCCAAATGCTCATTCGTGTAGTTGTATTTCCTAGCAGACATGGCAATGAGGCTGCAAATACATGGGCGGCACATTTCCAATGCTAATCCCAGCATTTTACTATATGTATCAGATCAAAGTATCAAACCCAAACTTGCCAAATCATGAGCAGCAAGCGTAGGGAACTCGAGCATGTAGTACTTGACAAATTCATATAAAATTCAACAGGTTCAAAACAAGGTAAATATTCGTGCATTCTTAGCAGATATGAGTATATGACCGAGATCTAGCAGCTAAAAATTCTCAGGTTCAAAACGAGGCGAACTATTAGGAAACCAACGATACAATTAGAACAGGCATCAGCACGAAATAGATGAGTCCCGAGAGGATGCGGTTTCAGTTTTTCAGCAACAGCAAGGCCCAGCCCAAACCCCATCCTGTCTGCCCCCCAACAGAACCAAAACATTGCAAGCATGCAGAGGGTGGGGGGGGGTATGTGGTAGAGCGAGGGGAAACCTACGAGTTCCGGGTTGGCGTGCGGATCCCGCTTGTACATGGCGACGAACTTGCCTCGTATGACGAGGAAGCGGAGGTGGCAGTACTCGTGGCCGATGGTGTTGACGCCGAGGTGGTACACCCACCCTGAGTACTCCTCCGTGCTCCGGCCGCTGCCCCCGCTGCCGCTGCTCCGGCTGCCGAGGTCCGGCGATCCGGCCTCCGAGAGCTCCACCTCGAACACATCTCCGGGTGGCGCGGGCGACTTCGCGGCCGTGGCCATCTCCTGCCGCGCGCGAGATGGATTCGGACGGAGAAGGGCGGAGCCGCGGAGGGTGAAGTGTGAAAGGGACGAACGGGAGCTCGGATTTTGGTAGCTGTATCCCTCGGTTCTGATGTCGCAATTACCTTTCGCGAAAAATTTTTTATATGGAGTGCTCCGGCTCCGGGATGGGAAAGCTCGAGCTCAGGTGTGACAGTGTCCTGACGGGCCCCTCTTGCAGCGAAGCCGCTGTGATGGAAAAAGAAGCCGTTAGCTTCGAGGTTGCTCCGTTTGCCTGGCCCGGGGAAATGGAGTTTTCTTTTCCAGTTTCACATGGTCTCCATTCCATGTCAGTTGGATTTGGTTGACAAGGCATGCTAACCAGCAAATTTTTACCTTGGGTAACTCGTGGGCCGAGTACATAACTTACACTTGTCTAAGTCTCTAAGATAACGTGGCTATAGATTTACTATAATACTCCAAGTATTTAGATTTTACTACCACCAGAACCAATCACCTGCTCCTCCCCCATGTGCAGGGTTGGTGCCGGTGCCACGGAGAACTGCGATGCGAACTGTGTTCACCCTCCGTCGCAAACCCAACCGGACGCGTGAGAGAAGCTTTTGTGCACGCGTGGAACGTCAGATGAGAGGAGAAGTCGCCAATTGTAAGTATGCTTGGCTTTTGCAAGCGGTCATCCAAGGCATAACTGTGCCGACATCCAACGTGCATTTTTACCCCCACGACGTCTTCTCTCAGTCAGTCTCCTGCTAACACATTACACATACGGAGTATATGGAGTTATTAAAAACAGAGACAGGTAACAGGTGTCTCCCACAGGTTCCACAATCCGGTCTCCTCGCGGCGACGGCGACAGAGCCGGCTACCGACTACCGGCTGGAGTGGTCCAGGTCCAGCTGGCTGCAGCACTGTTGGACCTGGACTCCTCCACAGCTGGCCCGGCAGGTGGCCTCCTGTTGCAATTCAAGGGCCCACGCCACGGAGCTGGAATGCTTCTTCCCCCTCCACGAGCACGACCACGTCGACAGGCTATTTAACTATTGTCACTAACCTGCTGCCCAACCTACTATGTTAATTATATATATCTCTGCCAGCGAGCGTCCGATCCGGAAAAAAAATCGACGCTCCTTTTCCGATATTAGTTTTTTTAATTATTTGTTTCAGCAGTTATGTCACGATGTTTCACCATGTGCTTTCCTCAACTGTTTCGTCTATTTTTTTTAATTTTTCACCAGATTCGTGAATCTGAAATTTTCATTCAATTCAAGTTAATTTTTCATATCCGCCGTTGTTGCAATAGTGTATTTTCAATGTTTTATCAGTTGTTCGTTGATATTTCGGTAGTTATTTTCTCATGTTTCGTGCATCGCTCGATGCGTCGCAGTCCAGAATTTTTTTCTCCAAAATATCGATGTTGCAACAGTTTAAATTTAATGTTTCAGCAGTACTTCGTTGATGTTTTGGCAGTTCAATTCTGATGTTTCGTCTGACTTTTTTTAAAATCTCTTCATTGGTTCGCGTATCCGAAATTTTCATTCAATTCAGTTAATTTTTTCATATCTGCTGACGTTGCAAAAGTGTATTTTCAATGTTTCATCAGTTGTTCGTTGATGTTTCGACAGTTCATTTCTGATGTTTAGCATATGACTTAGGGCGGTTCGCTTGGATGGCTGAGGACAGTTCGATCGGACGTTGGAGGATGTGTCCGATGCGCCCGGCGTCCGCTCAGACGTCCGGACGCTGGCCCTTCCGTATAGTCTAGCGATGTTTTGTTACATTTTTCATGCTCTCATGTGACCCATAGCCTTACACGCACCAACCAGGCAACCACCGTCCGACGCCGTCGTTCTCGGAGAAGGTGGTGGGCGTTTGTGCGAGCCACTGACCAGGCATGCCTCTTGTCCGTGTACGTTCTTGCAAAGAACATACGAACGAGAGGACTGGACAATTTCGAAGGGTTTTTTTTTCGAAGAAACGACCTGGGAAGTCGTGAATTCCATGCCAAATTAGTTTTGTACCGCCGCATAGCGTTTGCGAGCTGCTCTCGCGATCGGTGGTCGTCCAGGAAATTATTGAGCATGCATGCATGCTCATGCTCGTCTCCAGCTTTGAGCCACTTGCTTAGTGCGGCCGCCTGACCTTTTCTGCGTCCAAGCTTCAAACCATGGACCAAACGATTCTGACAGAAATTATTAAAGCACATCATTTTCGTTGGTACAGGGCACTCCCAAGTCGTAACTGCGGCCCTCTTCGATACTGGTCCTTGTATCCTGTTCTATCGTCTATTTGTAGGCTTTTTAAAACATTTTATCCTATGTATCAAAATTCTCTCTAACAATATCCTTCGTATATCAAAATCCTATTTTAGTGACAACATTTTTATGTATATATAGGCACACTCTAAAACAGTACTACCTATGTTCCAAAAAGAACATAATTCTAGCAATGCGCCTAGAGAAGTGCTTTGTCCATGTGTATACCTAGAATTACATTCTTTTGGAGACACATGCAGTATGTACATATTTAATCCTTGCTTAAGTCATTGTCCAAAACATGATAAATGGACATTTTAGAGGTGAAAGGAAAAAAAATATCTCCTATATACAAAGAGAGGGCACTTTAGAGGATAATCTTTACATAGGAATCTTCTCTACCTATATATATATAGGTCTGAGGACCCTCCTGAGAAACCATTGGAGATAGACAAATAGCTTTATGTCATCTTTGGAATGCAAGAATTTCACAGTAAATAGTCCTAATTTTATAAAAAAAAAAGCAAAAAAAGAGAGAATTTTCCTTGCACTCTATAATGCAGGAATAGATAAATTTTCTCACACTCTAGACTTCCTAGGCCATCACTACGCCAACATAAGAGTCACTCATGCCATGACAACAATGTAACCACATTGATTCATAGCTATTGGCTTTGATCGGTTGCGCTTCTACATAGCCACGGACCATTGTACAACAGCTGAACAAACTCTATCAAGTAGAAAAAAACAGCAACATACTATTGGATTACACATCCCTAGGGTTTAAATTTATAGGGAAATAACAAAAACAACAGGGCCTACAGTTTTGCCAGGAAAAGTTCCCTAAAAAAATTTCGATGGGAAAGGAACCGCGCACTACGATTTCTCAACGAAAACTCCCAGCAAAGAACATTCCCTAGGATGAGGGCAATTCTTATAGAAATACTCAAGCTCTTTGCAAAATAGCAAATACATAGCTTGTCTGGATCAAGTTTTATGTTATACGAGTTTCCTCGTCAGCCATGGTGCCCAGCGTTGCCTAGATTTTGGTACGAGCACCCTGGCACTACTCTGATTGATTGGCAATTGCCTAATTGGTTGGTTAAGATCATTTGTAGTGGATGTTTAAAATAGATTTCATTCTCATTAAACAATATGTCACCAAGCAAATATGGTTACATGGTTGGAAATTAACGAGGGATGAGATAAATGAGAAGAGGTAAGTAGTAGTCTCTCTACACGGTAAAAGATTGGGTTTTGTTAAATCTATTTTACCCATCGTCACCAGCTGTTCGCGGGTGAACTTTGCAGTCACAGTGATGCAGAGCCGACGACCACTACGCACTGTGCCGCCTGGACCCCGACGACACCGGCTGCGCGGCCGCGTTACCCCCGTTGTCCCAGCGGCTGGAGGTGAAGCGGTGAACATGTCCTCTCCGGCTGACTCGTGCGCACCTACGTGGCAGCGTTTACCCCCCCCCCCCCCTCCGTTGTGCCAGCGCCTGGAGACGAACGTGTCCTCTCTGTCTGAGTCACCTCCAACGTACGTCCGTGTCTTCGGATATTCGTTGGGCCACCTCACAGCGATGCGGGCACCAACAATTGCCCAATGTGCTACCCGGACACCGAAAACACCAGCTGTGCAGCGGCGTTAGGCCGTTTCCAGCAGTGGAGGACCAAAACTAATTGTGGGCCCAATGCACAGTAATGGGCGGTCATTACTCCAATGGGTCAGGGGCAGCATCGGTTAATGTGCACATTTCTTCTCCGCTCGACCGAACGACGGCTTCCTCGCTCGCTCCTGCTGACCTCCTATCGCCTCTGCACCTCCACCGCTGATCCGCTATCGCCTTGGCCGCCGAGGGGCCGCCGCCTCGTGCGCCTCCGCCACTCGCCAGATCAGCCGGCGTCCGCGCATCCCCTCGATCCCATTCGCAGCTCCATCTGCGGCCATGTCGTTCGCGGCTGCACACAGCGCCAGCCTTCACCCGCGTCATGGAAGACCTTCTCTAGCTCTACGGCAACGAAGCTTCACTTTTGTCAACCATGGAGTAGGTGAGCTTTTGTTATCTCCGATCTACAATTACTGTAGCCCTAGCTCGATTTACCGACAGACTCCGTTTCATCACCTTTTATCGGACCAAATGCGCTACATAGGTGCTCATATAATGACCATTACCTTCCATTTGCCATGGATTCTTGCTGGAGTAAAATCCATCTCTGGTCCCTAAACTTGTCTTTGTGTGTCAACCCGGTCCATAAAGTTTAAAAGTGACCATCCCTAATCTTGTCTTTGTGTGTCGACCAGGTCCCTAAAGTCTCAAAGTGACCATCCCGATCCCTAAACTTGTCTGAGTGTGTCAAACCAATCCCTAAACTTGCCTTGTTATCTCAACCAGGTCTCTAAACTTGTCTTAGTTAACCCGGTCCCGGTCCAAATGGTCGCTTTGAGACTTTTAGGGACCGGGTTGACACACCGAGATAAGTTTAGGGACCGGAATGGTCACTTCGAGACTTTAGGGACTCGGTTGACACACGAAGACAATTTTACGAACCGAGATGGTCACTTTAAAACTTTAGGGACCGGATTGACGTACCAAGACAAGTTTAGAGACCAGAGATGGATTTTACTCTTCTTGCTGATTAAGAATCGTCCATTCTCGTCCTCTTGCAAAAGCACTGTGCGTTGCATGTGAAATACATTCCGTTGTCACTGTAGTAGTTTGCAAAAAACTATAGCTAATTACTTCTTGACAACTAAGCGTAAACTCACCCTGCAATATTGCTACTCGATGGAATCGATTCGTACTATAATATTTTCTCCTTGTGTGCCTGCAGTGGCCGCCCATGTTCACGCCGGAGGCAGACTGGCCATTTCCATCTACGAACCTACCCCTTCCCTGTCATTTGGATTCTGAATCCAGTAGCAGCGACGATGATTGGTTGATGAGTGACAGCTGTGAGGATGATGAAGAGGACATCTGCATGCTGTTCGGGTTCGCTGTCCTGAACGGACACATGAAACCACGGAGACAGGGAGGTTCAGTCCGTGGAAGGAAGGCCGTCCTTCGGGGCCTCCGCTTGGGTGCCCTACGGATCGACCTTGACTACTTTGGCCTCGTACCTGTGTACAATGGAAGGATATTCCGTGCACCGTGACTTCCCAACTTCAATCGATTTGTTCGTCAGTCTATTTAATTTGAAGCGCTGGCAGGTCACTATATCTTAAGCTGAATCCTGATTTTGCATTCTTTGTAGGTACCGTATGTAGAGGCCCTTATTTGAGTACATTTGTAACACTCTAGCGTCCAAGTACTCGTACTTTAGGCAGTTGTCAAACTGTACTGGACTCCTCGGTTGTAGCACAAGGCAGAAGTGCATAGCCGCGATGCGTATGCTCGCATACACCTCATCGGCGGACCAAGTCGATGCCGAGGTTCGGATGGGCAAATCAACCATCCTAGAGGCCACCAAACTTTTCGTCTGTTGAATCGTTGAAGTTTTTGGGGACATGTACTTACGAAGGCCAAATGCACATGACATAGGGCGTTTGTTGCACATAGCTGCTTCTAGGGGTTTTCCTGGGATGCTTGGAAGCATCGACTGCATGCATTGGGCGTTGGAGGCCTGTCCCACCAGTTGGCACGGATTCTTTATAGGGCATGTCGATGAACCAACAATCATTATGGAAGCAGTTGCTGGCCCTGATCTCTGGTTCTGGCACACTAACTTTGGCCTTCCAGGGTCTCTCAACGACATCAACGTGCTCGACAGGTCGCACGTGTTTGATGAGCTTGCATCTGGCAATGGTCCGCAGGTCCATTACACAGTGAATGGCATAGATTATAATATGGGGTACTACTTGGCCGATGGTATTTACCCTGATTGGGCCACTTTAATCAAAGGTATCCGCTGTCTAGCAAATGCTAAGGATACAGAAAAAATATGGAGAGAGCCTTTGGCATACTTCAAGCTAGGTATAAGATTGTCAAAATGCCGACAAGGTTCTGGGACCAATAAGACCTTGACTACAACATGAAAGCTTGTATCATTCTGCACAACATGACCATCGAAGTTGAACGTCAATCTTCCTTTGCCTCGAGTAAGTGACTATGAATGTGCATCTGCACCAGCCCTTGGTACCTCAACAAATGTGTTTGAGATAGAAGCACGCATTGAAAGGCATAGAAGGATTCGAAGCAGAACCACACATCATGAACTACGGGCTGATCTGGTTGAATATGTGTGGCAGCATTTTAGACTAGTATTTGTTACAAACCTATTTCAATTTTATGCATTTTCTTTGCTTCTCAACTGAATGGCAATTTACAACTGTGCAGGCAGCAGTGACTAGGAACTGCAGGAGGAACTGCATGTGCTATTTGATAGGGATGCTGCAATGCCAATATTTTGCATTTTGTTCGCCAATTTCTGGCCCACTTTCGATGTTGTAGATTTGAATGATTGTGTGTCTTAACTGCAACACATTTCATTGTGAGCTGTATGGACAGTGCAACCTAGATAAACTAGGATATGTGACAGATTAAGCATGGGTGTGTTATTGTGGTGCTAATTTCGACCATGTACTTCTTTGTAGTGAGAAACTCTCATTTATGAATGCAATGGTACTAGCATTTCAATCACTCGAGTATTTGCACTTGTTTATTACTAGTTATGTCTTATTGTTCAAGTTGAATCTGTCTGCTAAATTAATCTAGGCAGTGAAAGTATGCAAATAAGCAGCAAAGTCAAGTTTGTATCAGCAGTACATTTTCCAAGAACAGAATCAGTAGCAGAATTTTAACCTGCAACCAGATTCTAGTCCTCTCAGCTATAAGCTGAATTCTTTGCCTAAGAATTTTCGGATTGGCACAGCATGCAGACATTTATCAAATAATTTAGATAAAATGCGAAACATCACTAAATGACAGTGCAACCAGATAAATTACATTGCTCACACTACAGAATGACATGGGTTCGTCAACCAACAAATGATAGTAGAACAGTTCCTCGAACATTAGATGGAAATGAGTCATCCGACCAAATAACTTACATCGCCAATCGTACTACTACACCAACAGCAGGTGACAAGCATAACCAAGATTACAACATGAACTGGAAGGGTCTCACTACATGAAAACGGAACAGAGCACAGCTTGATGGCCCAAGATAGACAAATATGGACAGCTTCAGTGGCTGCCTCCTGCACCGGCCTCTTCCTCCATCAGCCTCTCTTCCTCCATCAGTCTCTTTAGATAGCGCTGCTGCTTCACACGGAGCCATTCCTGCTGCACTTCATTAAAATCAGATGGGTTGCATAGCATTACTTTGTTTTCTTCCTGCTCAGCCACTAGCTTCACCTGCTTCTCCTGGATGGCAAGTTGACGCTGTCGGGCTTCCTCCATACGAGCTTCGATTTCTGCCTTACGCGCATCTTTTTCTGTCTTGCATGCATTTTTTTCGGCCTTTCTGAGCTTGGTACAATTCCAATTTCTTCTCCCAGCTTGTTCCTATTTGCTGCATGACTTCAATGAAAGCAGAGGAAGCATTGGAGTATGCACTGTCGCTGCTGCGATGCTTCTTGGCAGAGTCGCGGCCCATGGGCCGTGTCTTTTCAGTTTCAACAGGTCCCGATGAAGTTGGTGCTCCATCAGACGACACCACATGTCCTCATTCTCATCATCTTTATTCTTCCCAGGCATATAATCTAGCCATTTTCTCTCATTCCGTAGAATTTCCCAACAGTGCATCCATTTGAAGGGTTTCTCATACAGTTGCCGAAACAAATTCTCCGCCTCCTCGATCTGTGCAACGGCATGTCACAAAAATTAGAGTGAACACTAGAATAGTAGATTATGTGAATTTATGAGTTTGGGGTAGGGCGTTACCCTATCTTGTTGAGTTGTGCCGCTCGGTTTTTTCCTATCCACCTCTGTCTTGCAACCACAGAATTTTGAAACCCCTTTCTGGATCTTTGCCCATCTTTTGGACAACGCACCAGGGTTACGGTATGTCTTGCCAGTATTGTTTGTGTTGAAGTAGTTTTCAATCCGCTCCCAGTACGCTTCTCCTATTTGGTTGACACCAACAATAGGATCTTTGCATACATTTAGGAATGCAGAGCACAACTAGTTTATCTTCAGCGACACTGAAGTTCTCTTTCCTATGATAGCCTTCCTTTGGCAGCAGCAGGTGCCTTGGCCTTACCGTGACGGCCCTGGTGGTTAAGTCATCTAACCTCCCGGTTGCACGTGACGGCCTGGTGGTTAAGTCATATAACCTCCCGGTTGCATGTAGTTGTGTCCGAACCAAGCAGGGTGCCATGGAGGAGGAATGGGTTGCGGCATAAGGAGCTTCTAGATCAATGGTAGTGGAGGGGTACATGACGTAGCTATCAAAAGGTTGACCGACATTGTATTGTTGCTCACTGGATTGAGGATGATGGGGTGTCAGTGGGAACAGGGGGTATTGTAGGTGCTGGGAGGGGAAGGCACCCCGCGTAACATTGTTGGAGTCGTCCATTTTCTTGATCGGTGTCACAGGATTGCTACACAAACATGAATGAAACACGAGTAATTGAAGTACATGAGCTATCAGTTAAAATGATAAGAACAGGTTTACATATCAACAAAATATGAGCATGCTGTTTAAGCAGGATGAAAAGGGAAAACATTAAAAGAATATCGACAATGGAAGCCATCTAGTTTGTGATTAAGATTATTTTAACTAACCAGAAGACATCTTGAGTTTAAAAGAACATCGACAATGGAAGACATCTTGAGTTCAATATAAAGTTTATTCACCACAGAGAGACAATTAAAGCTAACCCGAAGTTGCTCTTTATAAAATGGTAACATGAAAGGTACAAATTTAAACAATAAGATTATTTTCACCATTACAGCACATGCAAGCATACCCGAACAAAACCTTTGCAATCAGTAATTATAAAATTGATGTACAACAAATAAACCCTGAACCAAAACGAGCAGGAGAAAGGTAGCTGTGTTTCAGGTGTACCATCGCCATGCCAATTTGGCATGTGGAGCCATCGCCAGAGCGTAGAAGCAGCAATGGCTACGCCTCTGCGGCGGCGATGCTGTACCCGCGCCGCGTCTTGGCGGAGGGGTGCCGGCGATAGCTTCACATCTAGGCAAATCTCAACAGAATATACACACCTAGACACCGCCGCCCTAGATCTGGATCGACATGCAAGTTCAAACTCAAACCTAATCCCGTCCGCACCAACCATAGGAACGAGAGGTACTTGCTTGGTGCTGCAGATGAAGAAGAAGCCGTTCCCGGCGTGGACGACGACGACGATAGAGAGAGCGCCGGCAGGGCGTCGGTCTGGACGCCCTTGTCCGGCATCAATGTCCTCCGCGCCTCACTCTTTTGGCCTAACTCCTGGAGCCTACGACGCTGCCGCCGCCTGCCACAGTCGCCGGAGCCGCCACTGGATTTCGATTTGGATGCCAGATCGACGGTGGACCAAACGCCGGAAGCGCTACGGCGGCGGGGTTCGAAGGGGAACGGGAGAGCGAGCCCAGATGCTTTTACGCTGCCGGATTTGGTTTCGGTGGGTGGCCACGGTAGGAGACGAGCGGTGTTTAGTCTTTGTTACTGTGCACCTGGGCCCGCAATTAGTTTTGGTCCTCCGTTTGGTCCTCCGCTGCTGGAAACGGCTTACCCCGCCGTAGCGGCTGCTTAGAGGTGAACGTGCGCAGCCACGACCAGCACACGTCGTCCCGCCGCCTCAACATTAACATTTGCAACATGCATGTCTTCTGATGATAATTTTTTATCTAAAAATCATGAATTGGGGTGTTGAAGTCTAGATAACCCCTGAAGTTTAAAGTAAAGTTTACATCACACCCTAACCTATGAAATCGGATATTGCACACCTTGAAGTATGTAAAATAGGATAAAAACACCACTTGTGGCGGCTTTAGAGAGCTGTTTTGCCATGTAGGACAACCACCTAGGCTTTGGGTGCTACGGTGGCAAAGTGCCATACATGTCAGTTTGTCTCCTTCCAACTAGCACCCACTACCATCCATGATGCACGAAGCCGCTGCCTCCTGTGCGAAACTGCCCACGCGAGCTCCTGCGGCGAGCGTGTCCGGCGGCGGGGCAGGCCCTTGAAGCGCTCCAATTTTCATAATAGTACTAAAATATGTTTTATTACTGTCTCAAGAATCTGTTAATCACATTCTTACGTCAGAGTGATATAGATCCTGCCCTAATCGGGTCGGACACCAAAGGACATAGTTTTGAAAATCTAAACAGCGGAATTTAAAATGTAGGCACATCTTCATCACGCCACAGTTGGGAAACATGTCGTAACCTTTATTCGTTCTCGGACCAGTATATGTCCATAGCACTGAGAAAAACAACAACAAAACAAGAGTGAGTATATACGTACTCAGCAGCCTATTTTTTTCCAAAGGAATTTTGTAAAGACTAACACTGTATGCTATGCTAGGATATATCTGTAGCTTAAGATAGTTTTGCAAAAAGTATTTGTACGTAGGGTTTGAGATATTTGTCAAGTTTTAATCTTTTTGAAAACTAAGTTTTTCCAAAAAGGTTTGTCACTGGATTTTTCCGGTCTAAAGTGGCGTATGGCTTTCCAGCCAACACATTTTTCATACATCCAACGCCTACTGCTGAACCAAAAATCATTTTATTCAGGTTCCAAACCAATTCTATTTTATTTTATGAAAACCGTTAACTGAAGAACCAAGCCGTAACTCATCCATACCAGTGGCTCCTAGACTATTCGAATACGTTTTAATCTAATCAGAGGTTATACTGATTCCCACAAGTTGGACTCAGCGCCACGTTACCGTCGTAACTGCCCAAATTCCAAACCAAGCCATTGCCTTTGTTTCATCACCTAGCAGAACTTTATGGTTCGGGCACCCGAATCACTCCAGTACCTCGCGGTACTTCCGTTCACAATCACTCATTCCTTAGCCTTAGGGATGAAAACAATCGGAAATGATCGGAATAAGGCTAAATTGTTTTCAGTTTCATTTTTTTGAAACAAAAGCGAAAACGATATTGGCGGAAACGAGTACGGTGCCGGCATTACGGAACTTCGAGAATGAAACTATCCGATCGGGAATAGGTAGATATCGGTTAGGAATCGATAATTTATAATTTAAAAACGATTAGCGAATACCATATATAGGTTTAATAAATTAAGTTTGTAAGATAAATATAATTGCTTCATTTTAACTCAACGTCATCTTAAATTACAAATATTGCACGTACTATTAAAAATAACGACATATTACATACCAAATCTAATAATACAAAACTCAAGATAACTAAGCAATTCAAATTCACAAATATGATTATTGATTTACCATTTCAATATGCTCACATTAGATGGCAAGGTAAATAAAATCTAGGCTAAATGGAGGTTGTAGAAGTGCGTATGATGGATGATGATTGATGGCCTTGTGTTGCATATGGACGCTTATACTAAACTGCTAAAAACGGTATAATATCAACGGTAATTACCGCAAAAATACAGTAAAACTCGGAAACGATTGGAAAGAGAAAAATTCGTTTTCATTTTCGTTTCCGTATTTTTTTACCGTTATCGTTTCCGTTTTTTCGGTTACCGTTATCATTTCTGTTTCACCCTAAAATCACGGTAAAACTTTGAAAACGAGCTCCGGTAAACGGAATTTTCGGTTACGGCTTTTATCCCTACCTAGCCCTTTATGCGACAGCACATAAGCTACTAGGCTATCCATTCCGGCTCGGGCTTGACCAATGCTTCGTACAAATCGAGTGGTTGTACTAAAAGAGTTATGCAAGATAAAATTATAACGATCCTTACGGAGAGCTCTGATAGAACCATTCCCACTTTTCAATGCTCGACATGGAGTAACCGCGAGTCGCTAAGTTACCTGTTCATACCCTGTTCTTATGGCTGTTTCGGCGGTAGCCGTATTCTCAAAAGGTCGATTGCCGGTGTTCTTCTCTATTTTATTTCAAAAAACACACACATCCACTCTCCCATACCCATCATATCCCATATCAATAACATCGAGATTATAATAGATAATTAAATATCAATAACATCGAGATTATAATAGATAATTAAATGAGCGATTCCACGTATGCGTACTATTTCTAAAATAGGCTTAGGTGGCTGTACATTTGCTAGGTTACCTTAGCAAGTAAAATATACAAGTTTTTATGTGATTAACAGGCCAAAGGTTGTGTTTGCAAAACATAAAAATTTATATATCAAGTGGGGATTCCAGTGGGCTTGCCTTGCAACTCGAATAGTGATAAGCTGACGTATGATTAGTACGTTTTCTCCTGTTTCCTGGTTGAATATCCCAGTGATTGGACTGCTTGGTCTCTCTGGTGCTTCCTACGTGTACAAATAAGAAACACGCAAATCGAGGCATAATATGAGGTCAATGAGTTTGGTAGTATAGAGCTTGAGTTGAGGTGATGTGAACCTGTTGGATTCCTACTGGCGGTATCTCTGCAAACGGTTGGGGTGTAGTAAGAGTTCGGGCGAGTTGGCGGGCTCGGTGGTGGACGCGAGGGGCGGGGTCGATAACGCCGAAAGGGTGGCGGTCGCATGATGTTTCTGAGGAGGGTCTTTTTTTTCGGAGTAATGGAGAGGGCAATGATGTTTAGATGATTTTTGGTATCGTCATCGTCCGAACTCAAAGCCCGGAAAAACTAGGGCATGATCCTTGAGGATCTAAGTGGAGTGTACGAATAGGTAGGGGCTTGATTTTAGATGAATTTATGCGTAAGAATCACCTAAATTGGAGATAGAACGGAGAAGATACATGGTGTTTATTGGCTAGGGAGTAGATATAGACTTATTGGAAGGTTGGAGGAGTGGAATTGGACCTTTTTTCAGGTGAACTACTGCTTTTGGCCCACGGGCAGGGAAACCTGGGCCGAGGGCGAATTTGGCCCAAGCGGCCTGCTTAGCCCGCGAGCGCCTAGACTATTTAGCCCATGCGCGTAGGATGGGTGTGTGACCCACTGGCCTGGTCCAAAACGGCCCACACGCGAGCGCGCGTGGCGCAGCGGCTGTTGGGCCTTCTAGCACAGGGGCGCGGCTAACGCCGTTCGGCCAGTGTCCACGTGACTAGAGGCATGGGGGAGGGGGACGGCGATGGGTAGGGCGAGACGGCACGGGTTTTGGCCCGGGTCAGGGCGATTCGAGCGGGTCGAGCACGACGGTCTGAGGGCGGCGAGGCCAATAGGGTGAGCACCAGGGAGGGTGGTGCACACGGTGGCGGTTTTGGGCATTCGAATAGGTGGCTGGTGGTGCTGTCTCCACGGTACCGCGACGTGAGGTGCACACCGACGGCAAGAGGCGCACACGCGGCGGCAGCTCTGATGGAGGGGGAAGTGCTGCGGTGAGGTGCCCGGTTGGCGGAGGTAGGCAAAGCGGAGCTCGGGTTGGTTGGGATTGAGCTCTGGTGGCCTACATAGGCTGGGGATTTGGGCGGTGGCGGTTTTCGGCTGGGGGTGGCACACCAGAGCAGGGGGGTGGGGAAGGCCGTGGCCCGCTACGCACAATGCTCGGGTCGCCCCGGGGACTGATCTTGCGGCGGAGTGCGAGTGGGGTGAGCGGCCGGGGAGGGGCATGGGCTATTTGTAGCTGGTAAAAGGAGGATAGTGAGGGCGGCGTGGTGCGCGATGGCGGCGGGACCGAGGGCTTGGCGTAGCGTGTGGTGCGGAGGCAGAGCAGGGTGTCGCGGCAGGGTCAGGGGCGGCCGGGGCCAGGCGCGGCGTGCGGCTCGGTGGAGGCTGGAGGCGAGGTCCGGGTGCGCTGCTAGGTGCGGGCGCAGCGGATCTGCGCGCCGGAGAGAGGCCATGGGCCCACGTGGTAGTGAGAGAGAGGCGGGGGAGGGTGTCGGCTTGGTTGGGCCGGCTCGGCCTGGCGGCCTAGGCGGGAGGGGAGGCGGGCTGACGGGATCAGCTTAGGCCGGTTTGGTCAGGGCGAGAGGGGGAAGGGGTGGGCTGCGGCCCAGGGAAGGGAAGGGGATTTGGATTTAAATTTTGAATTTGGATTTGGAATTTAAAGTAATTTTGGTGGAGGATATTTTGGGATAGCCGGATTTTTGTTGAGTTCACATTGGCACACTCAAATCAGTACCAGCAAGGTTTCTCAAATGTTGATTTTGGACTAGGGGAAGATTAGAAGGAACATTTTTGGGTCCTAATTTTCAAGGCGTTACACCCCCGCGCGCGAACTCCTCGACGGTGCGGCGCACATGCTCAGGCAGCGCGTGGCAGGCGTGCTCCCTTGGTGGGGTAGGCCCTCGCGCTCGATCTCATCGGCGGTGCAGGACCCCCACGGTGGGCATGCTCCGACGACCACGTGGCAAGTGAGCTCCGCGGTGACCCCACGACAGTAGTGATCCGGCAGCGGGGCGGCCCCAGCACACGCAAGTTCCGCGGAGGCATGCTCCGGCGGCGGCGCGGCCCCCGTGCGCAAGCCCTGCGATAGGCATGCTCTCGCGGCAGGGCAGGCCCTACCCCCGAGCTACGTGGCTGCGCGGACCTCGTGGCATGCGTGCTCCGGCGGCTGGCGCAGACCCTCATGGCTGGAGAGCTCGGTGACAATGTGCTGGCCCTCCACTCCAGCCCAGCGGGCGAGCGAAGCCAGGGGCACAATGCCCCAGAGGCAACGCGCTGTGGTGCGGCCAGGCGGAGTGAGAGAGGAGTCCCGAACGGCACCATGGCACCCAAAGCCTACGTGGCTGTCTTACATGGCAAAACAGCCCCTCCAAAACCGGCATAGGAGGTGTTTTGTCCGGTTTTACATAGTTTAAGGTGTCCAATATCCGGTTTTATAGGGTAGGGGTGATGTCGGCTACACTTTAATGGAGAGATATTGCCGTGTAGTGGCTACCATACTATATTGCCACAAAGGCGACGACAAAATGGAGAGAGAGAAAGGGAGAAGGAAAGAGTAAGATGGTGGATGGACGAGGGAAATAGCTTGATAATAGAAATGTGTAAAATATTCAAAAGAAAAAATTTTGATATGAAAGATATACTCACTCCGTATTTTAATATATGTCAATTTGATTTTTTTCATAAAATGTTCGTCTTATTAAGAACGATTTAATTAAACATAAAAAAAATTATGCTCAAACTTACCACAATAATAAAACAACAGAGTAAGTCTCAAAATAAATAATAACTTATAATTTTTTCTAATTATTAAAACGGATTCAAAGGCTTAGATAGAAGTCAAATAAGACATATTTAAAATTGGAGTGAGTAATATTTTAGGAAAAGGGCTAATATTGTTTTGGGGACGAAATTTGGCGGTGATCGGAGATAGTCCAAAGCTCGGGACGCCCACCAGGTGCTCCAATGTCCTGTCCATTGGGCAGTTTCCACGTGCGCAGCCTGCAGGCAAGCGACCTACCCAGGCGGCCAAACTCCCACCCAACGGGCAACGGCGTTCGAGTGCGCCATGCCGGCCAACTAACAAACAGAACGGCATCGGCATCCAGCGCCGTTGTGACCCGTTGTACTCATGTACCCCAGTGCCCCGTTGTGAGGCAGCGCCGCAGCAGCGCGGCCAGCGCCGGGGCTGTCGGGCACCAGCGACCAGCCCACTCTCCAGTCCAGCCCCACGCCGACCTGAGCACTCGCAAGCCGACGCGACGCAACGCGGAGCAGAGAGCATCGCAACCAAACGAGGGAAAATGCTTCTCCGCCGTTCGCTCTGGCAGGTAGGTGCACGCTCCGACGCTCGTCTCCGCCTCCGGTCACTTCCTCTGCCGCAGCATTTCCGTCGCGATTCGCTCCGTGTTCCAGCCGCCGTACGGTCTCGTCGGCGCCCGCTCTCGCGCTTGGCGCTAGGGATCGATCTCCGCTTAGATTCGCCAGTGCCGGTGCTTGCTTCGATGATCTTGGTGGATTACATCATTGCAGGTTAGCTCGTCCTGCGTAGAAGCGGTTGCGATGCGGGGTTTGTAGATTTGTACGGGTTGTGGCCCTCGGCCACGATTCAGGGAAGTCTCGAGCTGGATACAATAGGTCCGCATTTAGTGTTCTGCTGAATCTGCTTCCTGGATTATAGGAGTCGGAACAATCAGGGCTCTAGTATCCTATTGGTCATGCACCACGTATTTTATAGAGCTATATATATGTCAAGTACGAGTTATTTTGTGGGTCAATGATTCGTTTGCGCTCATTGGTCGCTGTGGCCAGTGTGCTATTGGTTGCTGTAGTCAGTGTGCTGTTCGATAATGATGGAAACGTCCATGTCTCTGAACTTTGGGGTGTTGTGCTGACTGCTGAGTGCTGGCTTGGTATTTGCTGCCCATACTTGGTGTTGAACTTTCAGACTAGTCAACCTGGTGGACATAAGGGGTTTGGATTTGTTTTGTAGTATATGCAATATTTTAATACAAGTAACAATTTATTTTGGTGGTGCTCTCTGATTATGCTGTGTCGTGTACCTGTGCTTTACCAATGTATTTGTGCTTTGGACCAAAAGAAAGCTTCACAGATCACTTATCTCTAGGGGCTTGTTTAACTGGTACTGATGGACGGTTGATTTAATGCTTGCTGATTTTGCCCATGGTTGGGCATATACTGGCATCAATATTGGATCCTTGTCCTATCTAGCTGCTGTTTGTTAGTGCTTTCGGTCTCTTTCATTAGTCATAGTTTTTTTTATTTCCAACTCTTCATTTGCTTATTTGTTAATATTCAGTACTGGGGCCAGATCTTAATTTCGTCCCTTTTCCTAAATGCAGCCAATGTTGCTTTACTTTTTCATGAAATTTATTTTCCTCCATCATTTGTTATGTAGCAAACAGCTCCCAGTCAATTGTGCAGATCTAGTATCACGTTCGGCTGTTAGAACAACATTGTTGTATCAGTTAATTCTTAAATCTGTTCTTTCCCTTCCCTGATTTAAGATTGCTAACTGCAAAGTTTACCTTAATTTTGTTGCAGGTTACTAGAGGAGCACCACTTTGAACTCATTGAATAACTGTTTGTGATGGCTGCTGCTTTAAAAACAAGTGGCAGTTTTTGTGGTGCACAACAACAGCAGCGTCTGCAGTCAACAAGGGATCAGTTTTTACTTGGTTCTTCCCATTCAAATTTCAAACAATGCAAAAGCAAGAAGATAATAAAGCCTGCTCCACTTTGTGTCAGAGCTACTTCCTCCAAACTGGAATTAGATTTTAATGATCCGTCTTGGAAGCAGAAGTTTCATGAAGACTGGGAAAGACGGTTTAATTTGCCAAGTATTACCGATATATATGATTTGAAACCAAGGACAACTACATTTTCACTCAAGAAAAACAGGTCTCACTTGCCCCTTTGTTCGGCATTGATTGAGTTAACTTTCTTTCTTCTTCTAAGATACTAAATACGTAACGCAACACAACATTGTCTCATGCAACACAATATGCTGTCACCCTAGCAGAACTCCTACAGGTGACTGAAAATGTGGATATGTGGAATGGTTATGTTAACAATGATGACCGGGCACTGTTGAAGGTCAGTATTCCCTTAGGACATTAGCATGATGTATCCCTGCCCTTTTGGGCTTGTTTAAATCTTCTTAGAGCTCTTTTTCTTCTTGACATAATGATACATAGCTCTATTGTTCCAAGAGAAAAAAACTTTTAATGATTAATTGGTTCTTAAAAATTCATATCTCAGTACCATCTGAAAAGTGAAAACTGTGTGAGGGTTTGCCACTCTGTCACACAAGAGGAGACATTACTTTAAACACCGGCAGTCTTTAATGTGCAAATTTGAATCATAGCCTTATAATTGTATTGATATGTCAGGGGAAGCTATAAACAACACAATGTATTGTACGTGGTTTGGTGAAACCTTAACTAATGTATTCATAGGTCAATTGAAGCAGTGCCAAGCATCTATTACGCTTACCATCACTGCATTTAGCATCTCAGGAAGCATACTGTTCAGGAAACAAATTAATTATGTTCTTATAGAATGGTTAACAGTAGCATCCTTGTTCAGGTGATAAAGTATTCCTCACCTACTTCTGCTGGAGCAGAGTGCATTGATCCTGACTGTAGCTGGGTGGAACAATGGTACATTTTCTTCGATATCATTATCTACTTCTGTGCTACTGTTATCTCATATCAGCTTCCACCTTTTGTTTTCAACAGCAGAGCACCCGTTATTTATTTATTTAACTTAACTCATTAAATGTTAGAAAGGTGAAGCAGTGATGGGTTTCTGTAGGGTGCATCGAGCAGGACCACGCAAGGAGATATACTATGAGCCTGAGGAAGTAAAAGCTGCTATAGTTACATGTGGAGGTCTATGCCCTGGTTTGAATGATGTCATCAGACAGGTCCTTATCTTTAAGAAATGTCCAGACATTTCTGTATTTCAAACTCAAAACTCTTGTCATTCACACCGAATATCAACTTGAATGAGGTCAAATCCTCTATGATCATTTTTAACATTAGGTCTGTGAAAATGTGCTTATATTCTATATTCTTTAATTGTTCCACCTTGCTAGAAATAAATCAAGATATGAAAAGTTTTTAATTGAATTGACAAATAAGATAACCTATATACTTGATGTGAATAGTAAAGATGGGTCAATATCCATGTCCACATAAGATTGACAACTAATCTATTGCTTTGTTTTATGTCTGATTATTCTGAACCAGAAATACAAGCATTGTTAGTTTGTAACACTCATTCAAGATGACTTTGATTCTATCAGCAGATATATTTTGTATTTGTTAGTATATGCTTTCATCTCAATGGATGATCTTTACTCAATGCTCAGAGAACATTCAGATATGTTCTCCAACTTCCTTAGAAATAAGGGGATTTAGCATATGACTTAGAGAGTGTATTTGCACTTGCAGATAGTATTCACCCTAGAGACATATGGTGTTAAGAACATTGTTGGAATTCCATTCGGTTATCGTGGATTTTTTGAAAAGGGCCTAAAGGAAATGCCAGTAAGAATGCTTCTCTATATAACCATTTTCTGAAACTTTTTGCTCATGATGTTCTTAAGCTTCATTTTGACAACATCATCCAGCTTTCATGTGGTCTAGTGGAGAATATAAATCTTAATGGTGGAAGTTTTCTTGGAGTTTCTCGTGGTGGAGCTAAAACCAGTGAGATTGTTGATAGTATACAAGTAAGCAATGTGAGATTTCTAATGTTAAATAGTTACTTTTTTCTTCTACAATGATATGGATACGATTTTGTAGGCCAGAAGAATTGACATGCTTTTTGTACTTGGTGGAAACGGTACCCATGCAGGGGCAAATGCTATCCATGAAGAGGTTCTTATTACTTTGTTATGATTTTTATATTATCATTCGATATTATGTTTTCCTACCTGTTATGGCCTTTTCTCACTGTGAATCAATTATTCATGAATGCTTGGGGAGTCTTTTGAGCGTTGCTCATTTGCAACCAAAACTAGGTGCAGATTTATGTGTTTGCAGGAAAGAAAAACTATATGTTTTACTCTGAATTCATATTGCCCTCTTGTTTTTTATGTTGAAGGTTAGATCATTTTATATTCGTCTCCCCACAATTTCAGTGCCGTAAGAGAAAGCTAAAGGTTTCAGTTGTAGCAGTTCCAAAAACCATTGATAATGATATACTTTTGATGGATAAAACATTTGGTTTTGATACAGCTGTGGAAGAAGCCCAACGAGCCATTAATTCTGCCTATATAGAGGTAGGCTGATAATACTTGCTTTGTACGCTGTTCTGTAATTGACACTGTTGAGGTACAAGGTTTAAGAAAAATGCTTGCATGTAGATGATCTTTTTTTATTTTATGTTGCACTACTTTTAGGCACGCAGTGCTTACCATGGTATTGGTTTGGTCAAATAAATGGGAAGAAGCAGTGGTTTTATTGCAATGCATGCTTCCCTTTCAAGTGGGCAGGTCGATGTCTGCTTAATACCTGAGGTAATGTCAATGTTACTCTTACTATATACTTAAAACTACCCTTTTCTCGTCATGCATCAATGTACCAACAAAAGCTCAATATGAATGAAGGTCCCGTTCACTCTAGATGGAGAATTTGGTGTTTTGCGGCACCTTGAGCATTTGTTAAAGACAAAGGGATTCTGTGTGGTTTGTGTTGCAGAAGCTGCAGGACAAGTAAGCTAAAATTCACACTGTCTGGCCTATACCTACTTCTGTCCCATGTGTATAGTGGCAATGCAGTTTTACTTTTTCCCCTTTCTTTCACTTTTTATTACAGGAGCTACTGCAAAAATCTGGTGCAACTGATGCATCAGGAAATGTGATATTGAGCGACATTGGTGTTCACATGCAACAGAAGGTTGTATTTGTTAAGTCTTTTCATTGGGTGGATTTTATGATTTACTGATTGTCCTGTCAATATAGACTGTAGAGTTTTAGATTAGATGACCATGATTACATCACATTTAACTATTATCTGCTCATTTACCAGTTGCTAAACCAATGATTTCCTGGTTTCTGTTTTTCTGTTACCATGTTTCTTTTCAGATGTCGTCAATCATATGACGACATTACTTATACCTTACAGATTAAGATGCATTTCAAGGACGTTGGTGTTCCAGCTGACGTGAAATACATTCGACCCAACTTACATGGTTCGCGCATGCCGTGCCAACGCATCCGATGCAATTTTGTGCACCGTGCTTGGACAAAACGCTGTAAGTTGCCTCTTGTCCCCGCATGCCTTCGGTGCCTACCTTCTCAATTTACACCTACAGTCTAGTTTCTTATCTGGAATTTGTATGAGATGCCTACAGGTCCATGGAGCATTTGCTGGTTTCAGCGGCATCACTTCTTGCATCTGCAACACTCACTACGTCTACCTTCCAATCACAGAGGTCATCAAGGCACCGAAGCGTGTGAACCCCAATAGCAGGATGTGGCATAGGTGCCTCACGTCCACTGGTCAGCCTGACTTCCACTGATCTGCCATCCCCCATCGCTTAATCAAATTGCAGATTTCCTGGCTCTAGATTATTTATCATTCTTTTGCTGATTTGCTCCACTCACATCACGTGGTTCCAACTTCCAAGATAATAGCCAATAATGCTAAACTGATAGACTAGACTTTGGCTGGTTTGTATGCGAGGGTGCCTTTGTCCATTGATCCGAAGCCCTGGATGTTACAGATTGGTCACGAAAATAATAAGCAAATCGGAGGTGCCATGCGATATTTCATTTTCTTCGCCTGTGGTTGTGGGAAACTGGAAATATCTTCACATGTAAACGGCACAGAGCTCCTTCTATGGCCTTGTGCTCTGTAAACTGTTCAAATGTCAAGCCGCCCTACGACAATGGGCCTGGTCAGCTGCAAGCTAAACTGTAGGTATGAGACCATCACCGGCGAGGCGAGTCTTTGTTTCAGGTAAGACCACGGGGCGTCGTCCTATGTCTGGGCGTGCCCAGAGGACATCTGGCGCTGCCGCAGAGGCAAGCACGGTTGGGGGCTCCAGCAGGTGGTGTGTGCATGTTGCAGTGTTGCACAATTGGGCGTGTCTGCTTTGGGGGTAGCCGGGTAGGCAGTGTAGATGGTACAGTATATTATCCTGTTCGTATTTGACTCCGAATTCGTTTAGAATGTCTGAGATCTGATCCGTATCCGAATTTGGATATTTATTATTTGATCCCCAAGTACTGAAAGGTAGATAAATACGATGTCGATAGCTGTCTAAGTCTCATCCGGACTATATTTGACAATATCTGTATTCGATCCGAATTCAAAGAGAAAATATGAAAATAAATACGGTATTAGTAATATTCGTTCGTATCTGATCTGATTACACCCTCTACGGGGAGCTTTCCCTTGCCTCCCTTGCTTTACGCAACGAGGACCTTTGGCAATGGGTGAAGCTACAGTGGATGTTTATCCACCTATTCCAACTTATCTATCTGTCTACTAGTATCACTGTAGCATATATATTCATTTTACTCCAATCATTGGGGATAGGCAGGCAAAGTGGCAAACCATGCCCTACATGTGCCAGAGCACTCTCGGCCGCCGTCGCTACAAGGTATGGGGGCAGCTGGCGTGGCCAGATTGCCTAGCTTCGGCGGCATGCGGTGGAAGGGGAGCTGTGGCGGCATGCATGAAGTTATAGGCTACCAGGTCGAGAGTTTTAATTGAATGGTGTTAACATATTCAAGTGATTTGGTTATTGCACCATCAGGCTATGCAAGTGGTATGTTGTATCAAGATTAACAACATATCCGTGGCCATTGCTCCACTAGTTAATTTTCGCCGCGAAATGGCAAGCATAGGTGTTGTTTATAGTGAATTAACATGCTAGCATTGTTTTGGTTTAATGTTTTTCCCACATGTGCAGATATGAAAGTTGGCCATCCTTTCCTCAGAAAAATTATGGTCGTGGAAAGCAAATATAGACTATGCACCTGAACAAACGGTTGCAGTAAACTCACCTTTTTTTTTCTCGAACACGCAGGAGAGCTGCGCATCATTATATTAAGAAAGTAAAAAAATCTACATAACTTCATATAGCCTTTAAAAGACAAGACCCCACACTAGAAACTCACCACACACGCTAGAACTCGACCAACATCAAGGAGGAGTGTCATGGCCATAAGCTACGGAGCCCTTTGGCTCCTGCCATGCACCAAAGACGAGCATCATCTTTTACATTGCTCAAGATTCTATCCAAACTAGGTGAGGCTCCCTCAAACACACACATGTTTCTATGCTTCCAGATCCACCAAGCACCAAAACCACCAAAGAAATAAATCCCTTGCGTGATTGCCTTGGTAATTGCCGTGTAGCCTGACGCCACCACTCTATAAAAAGGTTAACCTGTCTCGTCCCAAGTTCGATTCACTCCCACCTAGCCTACGGGTTGTGCCCCCATAGCGAGCATGCCGATATCTCGGTCTCCCCTGTAAGTGGGTACAAAGCTCCCCCAGGCCACCTTTCTCTCAACTAGCGGGTAGAAACGTGTCTCTGTGCTTCGGACGAGTCCAGGAAAAACTTTACCGATCCCATATCCCGGATAAGCACTCTAGCAATCTTATGCCGACCAATAGGCGAACGAACGAACGGACCTTATATGATTCGGGCGGAGTCCGTAGTGCGACATCATGAAAAGTAAATACTAAAATAAAATCTCCGCCTGGTCTCCATTTAAATCTATGAGCATAAATAATAATTGCCATAAAAGTAATATCTTTGTCATTTTAAAATCACCTACGCGACGAGTGACTCCATTCACCCGTGTCTACTCGTACCTAGCAAATTCTAGGCAGACTCGTCCTACGAACCCTAAAGTATAGGTGCTAGGGTCAGGGCGACCAGGGAATCTAATGCAGGTGTCTTCGGTCAACTCCTAATGCGGATGTGTAAATATCAAACAATTAACATTGTATTAGCTGGGTGAAATATTGTCCTGCCTACCTTCTTCACTAGGGTCAGGAGCTGCCTCCTGAGCTGAAGTCAGGCACTGGTCGATCTTCCTGCTCCGGGTTCTGCTCTTCCTCGGGCTCCTCTACGATCGGCTGCTCCTGCGGGTGCTCCTCGCTCGCGGGATCTATATGCATGGACATAGTGCAATATGAGTGCATGAAAATGCGAATGCATGCTTATGGTGCAGACGAGATGTAATCATCCGTGATCAACCAGCGGAGTTATGCATTTTTGTGTCGAATCGTATTCAATACTAAGAAATCGTATAAACTATCACCTAAAGTAGGTTAACATATCGCATGTGGCAACACGAGGTTGTGCAACAAGTAGTCGACTACTAACCGACCATTATTATGATCACATAGTGAGCATACTTTACTAAAGCGATTGGTTTATTTGTCCCCTAAATTATTGTATCGAGTTCAGATTACTAAACAGCGCAAAGTGAGCTGAAATAATTATGATACAAATATGATCCCTGACCATTACTACTGGCCAAATTTCAGCCATGAAGGTGTTGTAGATTAATTATTAGAATTTCAGCAATTTTTATAGCTATTTAATACTCAGATTTGTTATAAATAGCAGGAAATGAATCTGAACTTTCCATTTTAATAGTAGGTATAACAGGGTACAAACTTCATGTACAAAAATCAGTGAGCTAAATATCTAAGGTTTCATAGGACATCTATTTTCCATATAATTATTTTAGTTTATTTAACTTTGCAATTGAAAACAATAGCAAAAAAAAAATCATCAAAATGTTTTTTGGAACCTAAAATTGACTACAAAACACTCTATTTTTTTCTGAAATTTATTTTATGGTTTAGGGCCACTTTTCCTATTATTTAGTTAAATAAGCAATTAATTTGGAAATTCCAAATCACACCTCAAATCTTACATGCATACCTCCAAACTTTTTCTACCAACTAAACATACCTCAAAGTGTTCCTATAAAATCCAACACAATTCTCTTGAGCAAGTTTTATATGATAAGTATTTTCCTCTCATTTTTATTGCACAAATCCAACCCTAGGGGTAGATCTGGTATTTAATAGCAAGTGATAGGGCTACAAAAATTTCTCAGCAGATCCACATTTCACATATGAGCTACTCACAAGATTTCATAATTTGTGGAGACCATATGACCCCTTTTTACCATTTATCTAGTTTTAACATGCATGCACTATTCTAGGGGCAAATCTGTCATTCTCCACTCAACCATCATGCCCAGCTGATAGATCTATCCTCTAGGAGTGCAATGCAACTGGTTTTATATTTTTAGGATTTTTCTTTGATTTGTTATGATTTTTCAATGTTCTCAGCCGAAAATAAAGAAATAAATGGGAAAAACCCTAGATCTGAGGACCTTCACGTAAATAAACGTAGACTTCGGGGGTTAACTTGCAAGATCTGCAAGACTCTAATAACAGTGCTGTGGATTGAATCGCAAAAACCACGAAGTGTGGGGGCTAGATCGCGAAAACGGCGTCTTCTTCCGCCCTGCTTCTTCTACCTTGAGCAGGGAGGGAGGGGCTCGGCGGCGCATGGCCGAGCAAGCCCTGCGGGGCACGGCGTCCCGCCAGTAGGAGGTCGGGGAGGGAGAGTAGGAGGTGAGGAAGCTTACCCCCAACCTCAATCGGCGAATGCGACGGCGTGGAGGGCGGAATCGGCCGGCGATGAAGCTCGAAGGCGCGGGACTTCGGCGGTGAAATACGGTGCGGGGAAGGGGCAATGTGTGGCGGAACCGCCGATTTAATCTGGACTATGCACACCTGCCACCTCTGGCTTGCAGTGCGATTAGACCGAACTAAACCCGGTCGTCCGTCGAGAGTCATTCGGCTCCCGATATTACCTTTTCCCAGGGGAACCGACATCATACACATCTAGCCCACGATGGAGCCACAACAGATACATCATCTCAGACAGTTGAATATAGCATATATAAACTTATTTTACAAACCAGTTCGAAATAAAGATATAAATTTCAATATAATGCCATACGAAAGGCAAGTTTGAATCAGATAGCGGAAGCGAATTCAAAAACATCTCACAGCGGAAACAAAATACTTTAGCAATCCTCATGCAATGATGATCAAGGCGAGCAGCACCGAGCCCACCGATACTACCCTCCTCCAAGCACTTGTCCAGATATCGTCGTTACCTGTTCTCACGAGGTGGGGGCAAACCCTGAGTACTGATTACTCAGTAGGACTTAATGGAGTAGCTTACGGCTGACGCAAAGCTTGCTTGCTAGCATGTGAATCCTTAGCCATTGATTTTAAATAGAAATATAATATCATAATGTAATATGTTTCATCATTGGTATATAACTCCATAACAATAATAATATCTTGCAGTAATGTAACCAACACAATAGCACAATCATATAGTATTTGAAAACATGAGTAATAATTATAAAAGATTTAAGTAGTTACTACATTGTCCCGTGTACATTATCAGTATTCCCACACCTGGTGGGTATCAGCGATTCGAATCGATTTTAATTTCCTGGGAATAACTATCATGCCAGGGGTATATGCTTAGTAGCCATCGCGTTCCCACGTATAGCCCCAATCTTAACCTATCTCGTCCCAAGTTTGATTCACTCCCGCCTAGCCCCCGGGTTGTGCCCCCATGACGAGCCTAGTCGACATCTCGGTCTCCCCGCCATGAGTACCAAGCTCCCCCGGACCAACTTCCTCTCAACCTGCGGGTAGGAACGTGTCTCTGTGCTTCGAACGAGCCTAGGAAAGACTTTACCGGTCCCATTCTCCGGATAAGCACTCTAGCAATGTTATGCCGAACAGCAAGGCGAACAGCGGACGGGCCTTAAACGACTCGGGCGGAGCCAAAGAGTACAACAACGCACACCCCCAAATAAAATTATTCTCCGCCCGGTCTCCAATTAAATCATGAGCATAATAATAACTTTCATAATAGTAAGATTTCTGAAATTTTGAAATTTCCTACGTGATGAATGACTCCTTTCACTCGTGTCTACTCGCACCTAGCAATTCTAGGCAACTCGTCCTGCGAACTCTAAGTATAGGTGCTAGGGACCAGGGCGGCCAATGAGTTTAATGCAAGGGTTTTCAATCAATTCCTAATGCGGATGCGTAATAAAACAATCAATTATTTTGTTAGCTGGGAGAAATCATGGTCATGCCTACCTTTGCTTATGTTTCTCAAAACTAACGAACTAAACTAGGTTAGTTTGCCGGGTTGTGGGGTTTTGCCCCAGGCAACCCCTTGATCACTTAGGACTGCTTCTCCTTCCAAACACGACTGATGGGCCCTCCATGTCGTGCTTGGGGCTTAGTTGGTCTTCTAGACCACCATCGCCTATTGTAGCTCTACGCACTTGCTTCTTGATCACGTATCTGCAATGATCGTCACTATATGAATGATATGCATAATGCAGTGAATGAGATGCATAAATATTAATCACACATATGAACAGTTATTCCAAGGATAGACAACAAGGTGACTGATAATTACTTAATTAGGAAGTACCCTTATGGCCATTGAGCAACCACACAATCATGAAGTTATCAATATACAACTATTGATCACACTGGCAAAAATGTTAATGATGTGGCTCGATAAAATATGTCATAGTTATCTTGTCACTTATATTACTAAGATCGACTTGGTAGTGGTGTTTATTTCCATTCAGTAACGAGTTGGAACCATACACCTTCA
Source organism: Paspalum vaginatum (assembly GCA_030272315.1). Classification (NCBI taxonomy): domain Eukaryota; kingdom Viridiplantae; phylum Streptophyta; class Magnoliopsida; order Poales; family Poaceae; genus Paspalum; species Paspalum vaginatum. Next base: position 35,769,634 of record CM059018.1, on the reverse strand, counting down.
TGCATTTATAGAAACATTAAGTAGTTATACCACACATTTCATTTACTTAATGAATTAAAACTCAATATTCACTTCAGGTGTTTTACATGAGCAAGTGAGTTAACTTTTCAACAAGTGTGACATGGAGAGCAATAAATAGTATTCAACAAGCAAACAAGGTGAAGTATGCATCATTTGAATTCATATGAAACATTTCCTATTTATAATATGCAATATGTTTTATTTATTGAATTAAAATACACACATTGAGTTCAGTTTGTTAAACAGTTCCAATTGAGCTCAACTATTTATGGCATGCATATGAGTACTGGATAATGACTCCAACAAAGGAGATGTACAATAATTATAGAAATTCTAACAAGTTTATTTGGCTTTTAGTTCACAGATTTATTATAAATCAAGGAAGAGGTCTTTGGCTTTGATATCTTAACAGCAATTAAAACATGGCATGAGCATCATGTATAAAATTCGGTAAGTTAAATGATCAAGGTTTGATAGCACATCTATTTTCCACTTATTTAATTTAACCTATTTCATATGCATTTCAAATCAGTGGCAATAAAATACACAAAAATGTTTTCTGAGACTTAAACCTGAACTATGATACACCATGATTTTCCTTAGAATTCACTAAACCCGCCAGAACCACTTTTTCCTATTATTTAGTTAATCATGCAATAATTGATCATTTTCAAATCACCAACAAAACTCAACATGCACAGTGCCACAATTAATCAGCGAGCTACTTACATTGTAGAGAGCATGTATAAAATACAGCAAGCTATTTAAAGTACCTTTTATATAGCAACATTTTCCATGTTAATTATATACTTAAGAGCATGTCCAGGGGCAAAACAGTAAGCATATATTCAATGCTAAGGCTACCAAAAATCACAACATGCATACACAGCCTAACAAAGCTACTATCCAAGTTTCATAAATTTTGGAGTTCATTTCGACCACTTTTGGCATTTTATTTGTTATAGCTAACATGCAACTAAACAGGGGCAAAAGGGTCATTCCATGCAGCAAGACCTCGCTCATTGTACAGATCTACTCATAAGCAATCCAACAAATCAAGTTTCACAATTTAAGCATTTTTCTACAAATTTTTAGAGCATTTTGAAGTTCATATACCAAATCCGGAAGATAGTCAAATACAACCCTAAAAATGGACCTCTATGCAATTAAATCTAGTTTGCAGGGGGTAGCAACCAAAAGGCCTAAGACACATTAAACAGTGCTTTGATTTCATTGTATCTTCAGGGTTGAATCTACAAAAGCCCAAAGACTCGGGTTAATATGTGAAACGGCCATAGATCTAGGGGGTTATACATAAGAACCGCAACACACAGTAAACAGTGATGCGAATAGGAAAATGGAAGGGTTTTTCTGCAAAGTTTTGGGGCCCTTCTTCTACCTCTAGACAGGGGAGAGGCCGCGCACAGGGAAGGGCATCGCGGGCTGCTCTGGCGGCGTGGGGGCCCGGCCTTGGAGCCGAACCGCCCCGAGGAGATGTTCCCGGGCACGGGACGTCTTTCCCGCCAGGCAGGCACCGCGTGAGGATGAGGAGGTGTGCGCAGGAATTCGCGATGAACCGGAGATGGCCATGGCGCTTAGGGACGGCGAGGGCGCGGCCCGATTCCGATGGAGGAGTGGGGGAGCAGCTCGGCTAGGGGCGCGTGAGATGCGCAGTGAGGTGGGGAGTCCGGTGGTGGAGTCGAGGAGGCGCGAGGATGTGCCGGTGGTGGCTGTTCCGCGACGAGATGAGGCCGGTGGCCAGTGGCGAGCGACAGTGCTCGCGTGGGGAGAGGGTGCAGGAGGCATTGGTGAGGCCGAGGATGTAGGGGAAACGGCAGAGGAGGGCGACGCGGATGTGGTGCTTGCGGTGGATGGAGGAGGAACGTCCTGAGGCGGCAGCATTACGGAGCTCAAACTCCATGGTCATGGCGGGCGGCGCTCTGCTCGGCTCAGCACCAGGGTAGGGAGAGGCAGAGAGGCTCATGGAGAGTGGGCTAGGCGGGCGTGGGGAGGCCGGGACGCGTCCAGGTGAAGCCAAAGGCGCGTACAGGCCGGCAGCGGTGCCGCGACGTCGGCCGTACTCCGGCGGCCGCGTGGCAGCCGTGGTCTGGCCATGGCCGGTCGCCTCGGATCAGGATGGCCCACTCGTCAGTGAGACAGGGAAGGAAGAAAATAGAGAAAATGAGGAAACACATTTGGACTGGTTTTGTTTGGTTCTGAAAATGGCCTATTTGACCAACTTAAGGGCCGAATTTGGAAAAGACCCAATTGGATGAAATGTTGCACCTTTTGAGATCTACAACTTTGTCAAAAGGACTAATACCAGATTCCAAGTATAAATATGATTTAAATTTGAATTTAACCTGCTGACTCCAGTTTGACCAGCAGACCCTTTCAGTTTAGAAATTCCAAAAGTCTATTTTAGGGTCACTTTCATACAATGTGTTTTATACCAATGTTGTTCAGAATTTCATGATATACAACTTTATTGTATGAAGTTTTGCATGATGAAGGCCGTTGCTTAGTGAAATTTGAATTTACTTAACAAGTTAAGTTTGGACAGAATTCACATGTCGACAGAGAAAGGCCCAAAACATCATCCAAACCATTATGCATGTCAACACGAAAAATACCAAAGTTATTAATCATGAAGTTGTCTACAAGTTTGGTATATAAAGTTCTGTCTAATTCACCACAGATTTTGAAATACCATTTCAAACATACTCAGAGTTTTGGTAAAACAACACTTTCCCCTTTTGTAGAGTCTTTCTTATTTTTAACTTTTGGAGTATCAAATGGAGTTCAATCATATCAAGGTCTAGTGCATTTGAAAGGTTATGAGTTCAATTTCATTTCATAGAAAGGAAGACTTTGAAGTTATATGGTCAAATCGAAAGTAATTTCGGAATAAAATTTGGAAAAAGTGTCAATCCTAGACTTAAGCAAAAAATTTCATGAGTGTAGGCTATTTGGGTTTGGTTGAACTTTTGGGCCCCTTGACACCTGACTTTGAAAATAGTAAAATAGCATATTTGAAGGCAACATCTTGAACTAAAACTTTTGTATTTGATGTCTATCATGAAATTGTATAAATGTCTAACTAATCAACCAAACAACGGAGAGTTTTGCATATCCAACTTGAAAATTTTTGTCTTAGTGATTTTCTGGCCCTAGTTGTTGTTATCTTCTAAGCATGATTAAGTCCAAATCCTTAATTAACACTAATGTAATTGCGTGTCAAGGCTTTTGAGATGCCGGGGGCATCACACAATGTCGGCCGGAGTTTGAGAGGAATGGTGGAGGGGAGGTCGGGGATGGCTGGTGTGGTGACGGGGAAGGGCTGGGAGCGAGCGGAGGTGGCCGGGCGCGAGCTCGAACGATGGTCTGTCAATGGCGGACGGAGGAAAAACGGAGAGCGCTCTGAAGGGAAAGAAAGAGAGGGAGGAAGGCGCGGCGTCCACTTATGGGCGCGCCCGAGGGAGGCACGATCCACGTCGGGGTGCCCCGGCCGTACGCCGGGGGCCACACGGTGGCCAGCGGCTCGGCAGCACCGGTGCGGTCAGATCGCCGGGCCTACATGTCGGCGAGAGAAAATAAAGAAAAAGGAAAACACAAATTGACTAGTTTTTCTTCCCTCTGAAAAACACCTAAACGACTAATTTAGAGCCTGAATTTGACAAAATCCCAATTGAATTAAATGAATAAAATTTCATGCTCTACATTTTTGTCAATAGGCTCAGCATCAAGTTCTATTGAAATTTTTGGAGAAATTTGAGTTTGAACAGACTGACTCAACCTTTGACCAACATCACTCAGCAGATTAAAAATTCCATATGTCCATTTTAGTGTCATTTTCATGCAAGGTGAAGTATACTAAAGTTGTTTAGAATTTCATAAGCTACAACTTTATTATATAAAGTTTTGTATGAAAGTGAACCTATTTCCCAGAAATTTGAATTTACTTGAGAGGCCTAGTTTGAACAAATTTTGCATGTGGACAGAAAGTGGCCCAAAACCCTAAGAAAACATTTGTGCATGTCAAAGCACCAATTACCAACGTTGTTCAACATGAAATTGTATACACTTTTGGTATATAAAGTTTCACCCCATTCCCATTAGTACTAAAGTTATAAAGCAAACACAAATGCCGTTTCAGAAAATCTGGGTTTAACTTACATCGAACCACTTAACCTCCTCATCCCCTGTACATGAAATGTCTATGAAATGATGTCAATTACGCTAATGATGCCAATGTAATACACTTGAGATTCCCGGGGCATCACAAAGTAAGACCATAGTGCTAAGTTCATGTGGCAAAATGATCGACCTCCAACTCCAAGTTTGGGATGATAATATGATGCCTTTGTGTAAAAAAAAGGTGCTTGGAGTACCTAGGATATGAGTACATGTCACATGGTCACGTGAATTGCCAAACCCGGCACACAGGGGTGAGGTGGAGATACCAAAGGTATCTCTTGTCGATTCCTTTCGGCAAAAACCTAGCCCGCCACCACTGCATAAGGAGTAGAATCAACTCCTTAACCCTTAGACCACCTATGGCTTGTCTCTTTTCTCATTCCGTCATAGCCTACATAGAAATAGAGGGAGGAAAAGAGAGGAGAGGACGGAGGAGGATAGCGCGAGATGCATCAAGGCGGAATGCCGTGCCCAAGGTGGAGATGCGCCACCACACCTGCACAAGGTGGACTCCTGTAGCCATGACGTTGTACCCTACGGCTATATCTCCTTCCCCGATGTCGTGCCATCGCTCGTCGCTGATTTGCTACCCTTACCCTGAGTCATGAACATCTACTCGCCATCCGATTTCTCGGGTGAGCTCGCCATGCTCCCATAATCTAACCCTATGCCGCAGACTAGGGCCAAGCACTATCTTCTGCCCTTGAGTGTGTTGCCATTGCGGCGTTCCTACGACCGGTCACCGCTTCGATTGAGTGTCCGCTGTTGTGCCCGCATGTTCCGAGTGCTACGCCAAGTACCGTCGACACCGTGTGAAGAAGGCGTTCAAGTTGGGCTGTCGAGGGCACCATTGTGCATGTGAGTCCCGCGAGCAACACCAAACTTTGCCATCCTTGCATGAACCACAGCGCCATACGCACATGTTCCGTGCGTGACGTTGAGCGCTGCGGTCATTATGAAAAATGGTCTCTCATGCTACACATTTGTGTATATGTTTTGGTGATTGATTGACAAATAATATTTAACACTTAGACTGATGAATTTATCTAAATGTACATTCTCAGATGCCGAACCATGGATAAAAGAAAAAGAAAAGTAGAAGGATAGGGAGAAGTTTGAAGGAAACATATACGGTTTAAGGACAAGGATTAGCTTGAGGCTATTTTCACAGGATGCTCAACCAAATATCCAACTGCAGCCTGACTGGGCTCCGCTGGGCGTCATAGGAGGGAGTACGACGCAACAGTGAAACGACGATCCCGCAGCCCGCTCCTAAATCCCCACCTCGTTATCAAAAAAGGGGTAAAATAAAATCGTCGCCTCCGCCGTCCGCATTCACGCGATGGCGCCGCCGCCGGATCTGATAGACGACGCCATCGCCGAGATCCTGCTCCGCCTCCCGCCGGACGATCCAGCGTGCCTCGTGCGCGCCTCCCTCGTCTGCAAGGCCTGGCACGGGCTCGTATCTAACCCCGCCTTCCTCCGCCGCTACCGCGCGTTCCATGGCGCGCCGCCCATGATGGGCTTCCTCCACAACACCTATGACGAAGCCCCCTGCGCTCGATTCGTCGCCTCCGCCTCCGCCTCCGCCTCCGCCGGTACCTCCGCTTCCCCCTTCTCCGCGCCGGCGTTCGGCCACCTCAATTGGTGGGTCGTCGAGTGCCGCCACGGCCGTGTGCTGCTCCAATCTTTCGACTGGCCTGCGCCCACGCGCCTCGTCGTCTGGGACCCCATCACCGGCGTCCAGCAGCACGTGCCCATGCTTGGGTACCCTTACTCCTACCACGCCGCAGCCGTGCTCTGTGCCGCGGACGGCTGCGATCATCTCAACTGCCACGGCGGCTCGTTCTCCGTCGTCGTCATCGGCGCCTACGACGAAGAGGATCTTAGAAGGGCGAGCGTGTACTCATCCGAGACTGGCACATGGGCTACGTCTACGTCCTCCTCTATTCAACTAGAAGCCTACATCGAGGAGAGGCCCAGCCTCCTTGCCGGAGACGCGCTCTACTTTAACGTTCAGAAAGGCCAAAGAATTCTCAAGTACGACTTGGTTGGGCGGGGCCTACAGGTGATCACCGCGCCGAGCATGGACGAGGAGATGGAGAGCATTGTTGTGCCCGCAGAGGATGGTGGTCTGGGACTTGCCGGCGTGAAGGATGGTAACCTCTGCCTATGGTCGTGTCAGGCTGGTCCTCACGGCATTGCAGAATGGGTGCAAGGCAGGGTCGTGAACCTCAGGACGCTGCTCCCCAATCTTGAACCGTCAGGTTGTCTCGATGTGATTGGCTTTGAAGAGGGCACATCTATCATTTTCATTAGAACAGATGCTGGCGTCTTTGCACTCATGCCCAAGTCAGGGCAGGTGAAGAAGGTAGGAGAGACGGCCTACTACGCCATTGCACCCTACGTGAGCTTCTACACTCCAGGTAGTGGACCTTTTGCTTATCTTTAACATGTACACCTTATATATGTTTGTGACTTTGTGTTGGTGTCTAATATGCAGAATTTTAATGAGACAGACAGCAAAGTAAAATTTTACTCAGCAGCATAAAAATGCAAATCATGATGTTTGTGCCTAGTTGTTGTCCAAAAGTTATTTATGATCATAGGAAAATAGAAGACTGTAATCTCATATGCAGTGCATTACTTTCACCAGTTTTTAATTCTAGTGTCTACTACAAAACTTTGCATCTGACCATTCTAGTTGTACTTCAAGTCGCACAATAAGATTTAGCAAAGCCAAATTTTAGTATTTATTTCTTTGTGGTACCTGTTCACAGAAAATGAATATGTAAAATTGAAAGGTTGCAATCTCATGTGCTCCATGATGGCCTAGTCTTGATCTGGTTTTAGATGTTAAGAACCATTCTTGCAATTGTGCAGATATTTATGGAACTTGATGATCTTTTGTTCTTTTACTTTATGCATTTATGGCCAATCTGATGCATGTTCCAAACCCAATGGTATAATAATTCAAATCTACATGGCTCAAATATGTGTAAATGTATTGCATGGTTGAAAGTTTTCTGCATTGAATCTTTCCAGATCTTGCTAAGGGCAGATTGCTACCACCATGAAGATGCAGTGATCCACCCATTAATATGACCTGGTACTATTGACTTCTCAAGGAGATGGTTATTCAAGCATTTTGGTTTTTATTTGAACAGTTTATTAATGAAAAAAAGGTTTACAATGTTCATTAGAAATGTTTAGTTTGCTAGCTGTGCAGTCTTAGTAAGAAACCATAAGAAATGAGCTGGATATCATGGCCAATAGAAAATGTTTAGTTTTGAGTTAAGCAGTTTAAGGAATTGATTGATTTCATTTGGGCCTTTTTGTTTTTTTCAATAAAGGATACCCTGCATTTATAGAAAGCAATTAGAAGAACGGTAAAACTTCTGTAGTAACTAGCTTTACAGTCAGAGCACCGCTGCTTGCACAGAAGCAAGTACAACAGAACTAGAACTAGACCTGTCTAGAAAATACAGTTAACATAATTCAGAGAGTTTCATATGACAGTGACTATGTCTTGGGACATCCGTTCTGCTCTTATTGTGTTACTTCCTCCAATATGTGTTTCACCTTTGATGCTTGCTCTTCCAATCCACTCCAATTAGTTGCATTTTGTAAGACCCTCCATTTCTGCAGATAGGGCAGTAGTATGTATAAAACATCAGAAGAACTAGGGAATTTCTTTTCTATTGCTATTTTATTTCTTCTCCTCCAGATCCCCACGTCATTGTTGCAGAAACAAAAAGGACCAAATCATAATTTGCCACTCCCAAAGGCAAACTATTATTCAAGGAAATTTTTGCACATTTATTGGTAATTTATATATCCCATCATAACGCCTCTGATAGAAACCACAGGAATTTAGCGAACTCACACCTGCAAAATATAGTAGAACGATCTATATTCAGGTTTCCACAGAGCACACAATTCATCTCTTTTTCCTGTTTCTGGCTACCTCTTTTGCACTCTGTTTTGGAAGGTTAGGCACAGGGGGGAAATTGTTTGAGGGGGCGTATTCTTGAGTTTCTGTGTTCGCTTATTTGTCTACACTTTGAAGGATAACATGTAGATCTTGTGGCGTAGCAACCTTATTTTTTCCAGCAACAATTTGATTTGCCATCATGTTTGGCGTAGGATTAAGAGTTTGTAGCATATACAATAAAATTGTATTGAGCATCTATGTTTAATGAAAATAAGAACAAAATTGCTCCACCAAACTTTTTCAATGCATCCATGCACCAGCTCTGGCTCCAAAAACATCTGGAGCTGGAAATGACGGCCTCCAAAAATTACTATACGGTGAAGCCTTGCGACACACCCGTCAGAGCCTATGTCAACGGTCTAAGGTAATGCAGACCCATGTCTCCGTGCCCATTCATCCTATATGCGCACTCGGTCAGATGCCACGGCTCCTTTTCCTCGTGCATAACCCCTGATAGTACCCGTAGCAGTCAGGATCCGGCACAAATGGATGCTCCATGGGCAGGCAGGCAGGCAGGCCGTGCTTCTGAATCCCCACAGTCCTCCATGATGCCTCCATAGAGATTGTTGAGGTGGATGAGCTCTCTCTGGTAAAAGTGCTAGGGAACACCGACAGATACACATGCGGCAGATCACTCTCTTGCAGTAACTAGAGTATATTTCTCCTTTACCCAAACATTTGACATTCTGGCATGTTCAGGGTCTGGGTGTTCTGCACTTCTGCTCTCGCTGTCATCGGAGGCATGTTCAGGGTGCTCGCAGCTTCTGTGCCGGCCATGGTGGTCACTGACTGGTGGAGATGCGACGGGGAGTTCCCTTGTCCTCTGTACGCAGACTAAGCTCTCCTGACACAACATGGGAAGGCAAAGATTGTTTCCAGTGGAAAACTGCAGATGGTGCAATGAGTAAACGGTGTCAATCGCCCCTGTCCTGCTGGTATGGTAGTAACCCAGAGTTCGCCCTGTGTTGGGTATGATCCTGCTGTCTTCCTGGGTGAGAAGTCCGGATTGGCCCGTCAGGCGTTGCTGTGCGAGCAACGACCCAGGCATGGTACTCGTGCATCGTCGACATCTCTATCTCTTCTGTATTGCAGTCCACAGCAACTAGCCATAGCTTCTCGTTCAGCTCCACCAGGAACACATCATGATCATTCAGAAATTTGGAAAACTATAAGTACCAAAGTTCTAGAGAAAAACAAACCATAAACTTTTGTATAGAAACCTAAGTCAGAATCCAAAATATAATAGTTAAAATTGGTAGGTCAAATAAATGTGATTATGTTATAAATGCGCTACCACTATAGTACTATTATGTAATGAATACTCTATACCAGACTTGTTAGGGATTGCCATTCTATTATGTAGTCTATACCACGTCTATTGGGCTGTGACTTGGTGACATTCTATTAAGGCATGCATGTCTTCTGTTAAGCTATGCAACGCTAGACATGTTATTATGCCAGATTTGCCCCTAACATTGAGTAGATGTTTATGACAGAGTTGGTGATGCATTGCTAATTTTCAGAAGTCTACAAATCTAAATTGCTCACAATTGTTTCAACGGCTGCATATTGTTCATTCATTACCAACTCATCACCTAAACAACACGTTGCAACAAGGTTTTCACCAACATTTCAACTACATAACCTGCATTGTTCTCACTTCACCAACAACAGCCTCAAGACAAGAAGTACCGGCAACAAAAATGGCCGTACCAACTAACACTAAACAAACGTTCAGCTATCATCTTGCTTTCAACTGTAGACTTTAAAGTAACCATTGCATCATTCAGAGCGTCGCGTGAGGCAACAAGACAGACATTTCGTTCAACTCGAGCTATGGCCTCCTTGTGCAAGTCATTTGCTTCCTAGAACATTTCAAGCCCAGTTCCCCTCATTTCTTCAACTCCTCTTATCTTATTTGAGTAAACTTGTGGAAGAATGCTAAGCATCCAATTAACTCGACATATTGTTCTCGAACATATAAAATCTGCATATTGTTCCTCGAACATATAAAATCTGCACGCCATCGGAGTCTACAACATATAAATCAATCAAAATTGCTCACTCATTCCCATCAAATTGGACACCGGATCCATAAGAAACAAGCTAACGCTGAACCCAACTACACTAAGGTCCTGTTTGGAAGCAAAGTTTTCAATACTATGGTTTTAGAATACAATAGTTTTATATTGGTCATGATATAACCATATTATTTCTTCTCTCTATCAAAACCATAGTATTCTAGAAAAGTGTTTGGTTCATAGCCATACCATGGTTTTACTAGGTCTCTTGCTCACTTGAATGAAAAACTTTGGTATGGAATGGAGTTTACAATACTTCAAAAATGGATTGTGCTACGGTATACAAATTACTTTTTAGGAGGTAAAACTTCAAATAGATCTGAGCCGTTAAATTAAGAGATAATAAAATAAGTAATATAATAGATTAATTGGGAAAGAATTAAAAAGAGAAAAAAAACCGGTTCTCATCCTCACGCACGCCTCCGTCTGATCCGCTCCTCGCGCCGAACCCATGCATCGACTCCGCTCCCTCACGCCGAACTCACGTTCAATACAAAATGCAATAAACACTTTATTATTTACGAATTTTCATGTTTAGTAACGAAATGGATATCATCTCCATCGATCGGTCACGTCTCCATCGATCGATCACGTTCAATACAAAAGAAGGTCCAAGCCGGCCAAGTCCGTTAGTTAATTATGTATTCTGATTGTTTTGATATTATCATTTAATAAATAATTTTGGCCACGTCTCCATTGAACGAACCATCACGTTCGGTGCAAAAGAAGATCTGTCCAAGCGGCAAGTCTTCAGTACAAAAGAAGGTCCACACCGAAAAAAAAAATTTTGGTCACGTCTCCATTGAGGCAACCGTAGCAGGGGCCTGCATCGAAGGAACGATCATTCCGTCCAAGCCGGCACGTCCTTCGGTTAGTTGAGGTAAATCACTTATCATTACCCTAATTGTTTTGATATTAGGATTTAATAAATTATTTTTAATTGTCCTTAGGTAATACTTTATTTTAACTACTTAGATCTCACAGAATGGACTGGTCCACAGTAGTTTTCAGGATACCGTAGCAATTGTCCTTCAAAAATACTATGGTATTAGAAATACCATGATTTAAATACATAGAGTTTACAAACACCTTTTGATCTAAATACTATGGTATTTGAGAATATCCATGAAAATATTTTGTTTCCAAATAAAGCCCTAAGTCTTTTGGTTCACAGCACGGTCACTAGGGAGGTGGATCCAGATTTATCACGGGCCAAAGAAGGTTTGGAGCCCCTGGCAATTCTTGACACTATGGTTTATACATAGAAGCAAGGTCAGAGAGAACAATGGAAGACAGAAATGGCAAATGTATTGAAGATGATGGTGACCAAAAAAAAAAAAAAAAAAGAGAGAAGGTCCCGGCCCTTGCTGTTACAAATTTTGCCAAGACAAAAGATAGACGTTTGCAAATTGCAAAGAACTTGTTCATATAGAAAGTTGTTAAGGTCAACTGAAATTTAGCCAGTCTGTTTCCAAAGCGAATTGAGTTTTCTTGCTAGACTCACATCCTTCCAAATCTCAGATCACAATTTCTTTCTGGTTAGCAAATGTCATAAAACTGAGAACTACTCCCCAAGATTACCTTTTTACAAACCAAAAATGATCTGCACAATGCATCCATGGGAACTTTATGACGAAACTTGATCACAGAGAAGTTATTGGTCAACTGACGGAACTCGCCGCCAGTCCTGCTCTGAAGTCTGAACTTCCATCTCCATCCATGACTCATGCTAGACCTTGAGTCCTTCATGATTCAGATCCCGTCCTCTGGTACCTACCGCACTTGTGAATCTGCAGCTGCACCGAGTGCATCTTCCGCGCCACAGACCCCCATATCATCTGTACACCGTCACCTGAGCGTGAAGGGTACTGGTACTCGAAATGGCGAGCCACCTCCTTCAGTCTCATCCACATCTTGGTCCACTCGTCGCGCGATATGCCCCGGAGCAGGCGCAGCAGGAAGCCCTTCTTGGCGGCGTCGGCGGCGCGCACGAACACGGAGAACTCCGAGTAGTCCAGCACGTCCTCGAAGGGCAGCTCGATGTCGTCGCTGATGATGACCGGGACGCAGTGGCTGACGATGGCGTCGAAGAGCCGGTTCGAGGACGGCGTGTCCCCCGCGATGTTGAGGCAGAACTTGGACGTGGACATGCCCGCGGTGGCGCGCCGGATGCCGTTCTGCCGGACGCTGCCGTAGGTGAAGTGCACGTCGTGCTCGTCCTTGAGGAGCTGGTACAGCCTCTGGCGAACCTTCCCGCCCTGAAACGCCAGCCGCCACAGCATGTTCGCTCTCTCAAACGCTTCCAGGAATCTGATCTTTGATAATCACTGAGGAGAAGATGGAGAACAGAGGGCTCACAGCTTTCCTGTGGATGGCCCCCTGGAAGTATGCCAGGACGGGGCGCTGCTCGAACGTCGGCGAGTCGCCGTCGCCGAGGGAGCGGACGACGTGCATGTACGGCGCGATGACGTCCTTCTTTAAGTTGGCGACGTCCGGCGAGTACCTCCCGAAGTCCGACAGCACGAACATGGCGGCGCTGAGCTTCTTCCTGGCCTCCATCATGCTGTTGGGGTGGTGCGGCACGATGAGGTGGTTCTTGCCGCCCCACTTCCTCCATTCCTCCTTCCTCATCAAGTACTTCACCAGCTCGGCCTGCAGGACCCTGTTCCTGCTCGCCCGCTCCCCGCGGCGGAGCTTCGAGTGCCGGTTGTAGCTCAGCGACGCGAAGAACGGCACGAAGAAGACGTCGGCGAGGCTCGCGTTCGTCACCCTGACGGCGACGCACGGCCTGCCTCTGGCCGCGTCGCTGCCGGGCGGCAGGGCGGAGGAGAGGATGTCCAGCGTGAGCCAGTACGCCACGCTGTGCTGCAGGTTGAGCCCGCCGGGGTAGTGCGGCACGGCGCGCGCGTCGCGGACGTCGGGCCACGCCGCCTTACCCTTCCCGTCCCACCCCAGCATCCCGAAGTGGAACTCCGCCGGCAGGTCGTACACGTACACCCTGAGCGCCTGCGCTACCCGCGTCGCACCTCTCGCCCCGTTCCCCTTCGCCTTCTGCTCCCAGTGGCTCCCGGATCACCGGATCGCTCAGCTTCACCGCGCGCGCCGTCGCGTTACCGCTGGCCGGCACGGCCGACGGGATCGACGCTGGGTCTCCGGCGGGGCGCCTGTCTTCCTTCGCGGTGAGCGCGGACGTCAGGACGGCAGAGTCGGGCATGGCGACGTTGATCCTGGAATTGACGAGAGCCCAGCAGGAGAAGGCCAAGAGGGAGGACGACCAGGAAGACCACGAATCGGAGGGCCCTCCGGTGCTCGGGCGGCGGCAGTGGCGGCTGCATCTTCCTCTCCACCACCATCCAGGAAAACAACACGCGAGAGATTCAATTCACCACTCTGCATCCTCAAGAACCATCGTCTTCCAAAGAGGAAATTCAGGAACCGGTGATTCGAAGATCAACGCGCGCTTCCGGCCCTCCTCAGCGCCAGCGGTCAGGTTCATCGTTCCGTGGACCTCGACCTCTGCGTTGGATGCATGCTGTGAAACTGTGATCCTAGGATGATGGCGATGTGTTTGTTCGACGTACCATCATTTCGACTTTCGTGGTTGTTTGCATGTTGTTTACCTTTGAAGATGTCAACTGCATGCGCCATGCGACGCGACCAAAAACTTTTTCCATGGTCAAAGCTGGTGGGATCGAAGCCCCTGGTATTCTGACGTGCATTGCACACAAAGTCAGCTTTGGAGCTCAGATGAGTTCGCGTGTCTTCTTTCACGTGAAACTCTATCGAATCTGTGCTCGTTAATTTCATTGCCATATGTCAGTGTCATCAGTACGTGGTATGTCATTTAATATGATTGGAACTCAAAGGAAAAAAATTATTTAACCCTCTAAACTATGAAAGGTTAGATACATAGACCCCAAACTACAAAACCTGATATCAGATGGTCTTATAAAAAACATCAAATTACTCAGCATGTATATGGATGTTTCCGGACAACCCATAAACTAATTTTATGCAAAGCATAATCCTCTAACTATTTTAGTTTATACACAATCTACCTCTGTGTAAATTAGTATTTTCTGATTTCTCTACACTAGTCAAGTTTTAAGCTAAAATTTTATGAGGTCATAGCCGTCGTCATATCTTATATTCGAAAAATACATTAAATGTTTCCAAATGTTATTTTTCCTTATGATTTTCAATTAGTAATACTAATTTATTATTTGATGCCAAACCTTTCAAAAATAATGATCTAAAATTATTATACATTTTTCTAGCATAAATTATAATGGCCGCTACCAACCTTGAACTTAAACTTCAACTTGTATATGAAGAAAAAAATTGTTGTTAGGAAGACCAGATCAACAGAAATAGCTGAGAGTCGGTGGTCTGAGTATGAAATTAGTTTACGAGTTATCTGGATAAATAGGCTAGGGTAATTTGGACTTTTTTTCAAAGTTTATCTCTTGAATGGTCTATCTCTTGACTGACTATCTAGAGTTATGTGGATCCCATCTGTAAGCATGTTGTCTTGAGCATATGGCTAACCAGAAATGAAACAAGATCTAGCACACCTGCACTCCTCGTCCCTCTCTCCTCAATATCAGCTATTTGTGTTGATCCTCCATAGCCGGCCATTAAATACGGATTTAGAGACATGACTGGCTTCCCAACCGATAGCTAAGGGCTCCTCTGATGGTTATAGCCATCACTAGCTAGGAGAAATCCACCTCATTCTGTGGGGTCTCTTGTCAGGATTTCATTGGATACCACCCATCACCAAGTCATATGCTTAGAGCTAGTTAGAAACCAAAAAATAGCTATTTACCTTTTGATGCTCTTTCTCCTCCACATCTGCCATCCGAACTTAGCATCAAATAGCTAGTCCAAATAGTTCCATTGGGGACGCCCTAATCTACTTGCCTCTATAGCTCACGATACTAGAGTAGTCAGCGCTCACCACTTGTCATTGCTATGTAGATATATAATTCTAGGTGCTACTTCAATAGAGGAACATCGAGACAATTAACTATGTAATGAAAACTTTATCCTAACCCTCATGTGTTCTGATAGGTGGTGTGGACGTTCAAACTGATGGCGCAAGTGCCTAGGGGTGGAGGGAGATGACTAGTGGCGTGCGGTGTACGAGTAGGCATGGGCGATGGGTGGCATGAATATCTCAATGGTTGGCGGCGTAGTCGGTGGCACACAGACGACGGAGGCAGGGTTCACAATATTGTTTGAGCCTACATTGCCGGGAGCCCGATTAGTTATAACAGAGAAGTTATATTTGATTATTGTGCATAAACCATGTATTTTCAAATAACTTTTGTAAATAAAAAATAAAAAATGAACAGCGATTAGGCACCCGGCTTACCCCTACAGCATCCTCATGATAGACGCCGGTTAGTCAGTGATATTGTGAACTCTAGGCCAAGGCATGGGAGAAGCGCCGTGAATACTGAATTGCACATGCGACGGTGAGTGTTGACAATGTTCATCTGTACACGATGTAATTTGCAAAGGCAGTCTTAGTGGTAGAAGTGCGAAGTTGTTGAAAGTGTCAAATAACCAATTCTCTGGTGGGACCATCGTCCTTCATGAAGAATTAGGGATGTTTGAGGTAATGCCTAAGCCAATTAATCATTTGACATGTTGCGGTTATCTCCATTCACGAATCATACCACGACGACTGTGTGTTCGACCATGATATGCAACTGAGTCTGGCATGTCCAACACATATATAGTGCTCGAGATTCAGGGTGTTGAACAGTACGTAGATGTGTTCAGGGGCAACAGAGGGGGGCGTTGAGGGGGCAAGCTCTGCCCTTATTGAAGATGATTTGCTTAACAAAATCTCTAATGGCCTTGATAGTTTTGATGATTTTTAAAACATAAGCTAGTTTGTCCCCCTATATGTGAGTACTGGCTTCGCCCCTGGGTGTGTTTGTGCATCTGAAAACACCATGGAGACTCTACTTCACAATTACGCAGGTGCATATATGTGTGTCCTGAGTCATGCTATTTAGCTCGGATGGAATTACTATCGGTCCTATAGTTGCTCGAAACTACGGTG
The DNA here is from genome assembly GCA_030272315.1 of Paspalum vaginatum. Classification (NCBI taxonomy): domain Eukaryota; kingdom Viridiplantae; phylum Streptophyta; class Magnoliopsida; order Poales; family Poaceae; genus Paspalum; species Paspalum vaginatum. The sequence goes on along the minus strand of CM059018.1, from coordinate 35,753,265 downwards.
CAAGGGCTTGGGTAAATGAAAGGGTAATGATTGTGGTTCTCGACTACTCTTATCTAATTAACAATCAGCAGGGACATGGTTATGCATACTTGGCTTATCTTAGTCAAAATATGATGCCACTTCTTAGTTCTTCAGCATGCTGGTGAAAGCATGGAAATTCATTATGGTTTTTACCTTGCTGGTCACTCTTGGCTGCCTTCTTGTTGAAGCACCGAACACCTATTGGCAGATACTGAAACCAGTGAAGGAGCACTTGGAAATTTTCAATATATAGATCCAATGGTTTCTAACATGCATAAACTCATGTTGGGGGTTAAGTGCATCATCCTAGATGCAAGTCGATGGGACTGGGTTCTCTGAAGAATCACCAGGAACATAGGTGGCAGCGTTTTTCTTGCTTGAGGCGAGCTCTCACTCGACTCCTATCCCCTTCCTCCTGTATCAAAACCTTATAGCAACTTCGAGGAACAACTGTACTCCCTCTTATTGGTGTTTGAGTCACTCCAATGAGTGGCCCTTGGCATGGACCAATTATGGCGAAGCCGATGGACCAATATGCACCAAACACATGGTAGAATTCACCTTAATTGTTATTAGTAAGGATTCAATTTTGCAAAAAAAAAACATTTCATAAAAAAACTGCAAACATTTCATTCTCCTGTTTGTCATTTAAACCTTAAACTCCTAAACCATCTAAATCAGGCACCTAATTGTATAGCATTCAATTTTAGACCTCCGAGACTTTTTCAAAGTGGTTTCGAATTCAAATAAAAAACAAAACATTCAAACACCTGATAAAATTATGGAAAAATCTTGGAATGGGACACTAGGAATTTAAAAAACAACTAATGTGCAACAAGTAAATTCAAAAAACTCGTAAACAACATTTAGTAAATATAAAAATGAAATAAAATCGTTATAAAAAAGGAAAAAGGTAAATGCATATTGATCATGTCATCTATAACGAGAAATAGATTCATTATCTTTGTTTACTAACACCATCTAGAAATTGAGACGTGGCCTAAATGTACATATGACAAAAAATATTTTTTAAATTATTTAGATTTCTAATATCTTTTGTACGGAGCGTGCAGAACTTATTTCATGGTATCTATGTGTTTTTATGGGACTCCTCGTGTCCCAATACATCTTCAAGATATCCCCTTAAATTTTGATCCATTTGAATATTTTTTCCTTATTTAAATGTAGAACCACCTTGAAATTTACCAAAAACCAGCCTCACAGATCAAATTTAAATAGCATTGAGATGCCAAATTTAGATGGTTTTAGAGTTTGAGGTTGAAATTAGACAATGGATTAGTTGAGAGGCTAAAATTGACTTACTGATTGGCAGTTGATGTGGCAGGATAAAAACGTCGTCTCAAACGGCTATGGAAAAAAAAAGATAACAACGCTTTTTAAATACTGCCTTTGGAAACTATGGGAAAATTTTCCACAGGTGCCTGTTAGTGTTTTTTGAAATAAATTCCAGGCGCTCCTACCAAGTGGAGTGGCATATTTATTACTGTATTAGAAAGGCATGCTTGCCAAGATGATAGCGAGCTGTCAGTGCCTAACGGATCACCTCTATACCTCTGCTGCTTTTTATAAACACGTGGGATGGTAGAATAATCTGACAACTATATGTGTTACTAGCAATTGGCCCATGCATTGCAACGGGAGATAACAAATTTTTGTAAATTTTGATCCTATATTTTGACTGGCCAATGAAATTCTTTTTCTGTTAGTGTGGGATATTCTGTTAAGTTTCTCCTCAATGAGAGGCGGTGCGGGTGCGGGAGGCGGCGCAACATGCGAGGCGGTTCGATGGCCGCTGCGGGGGCGATGCACGAGGCACGGAGGGGGAGACGGCGAGGTGGCTCCTCCTCCGCCGGCAAGGAGGCCAGGCGCGTAGGGGCGCAGCCGCCGGATCCGCAAGGCAGAAGGGAAGGAGGCGGCACAGGGTGGGTGGGGGGTGGGGGTGTCGAGGCAGACGGCGACGGACCAATGGAACGGGTGGGGGCACGGGGTGCACGTGACTAAATTAAAGGCATAAACTTATTTTGAGTAGTGCATGAAATGTTTCATAAAAATTAAAGCCTCCTAAATCTACATGCCCAAACATAAATTTAAATTTATTAACCATTTTAATTGTATATCACACTAAGACAATTTATTCATAAACAATGAAAAATCAATAATTATACTAAAAACTTAAAATGATCATTCACATCCCGAACACCTTAAAAATTATAAAGGTTCACATCTTATTATTTAAGCATGCATAAAACAACTTCAAATTTAATTACATAGGAACTTAAAAACTTAAAAAAGAAAAACATGATCCTAGTTTTGGGCCCAGTTATTGGTGGCCCAGTTTTTGGTGATACCACTGCCCCCACCGAAACCCTAACCCTCTAACTCCCCCTCGCCCCACGGGCCCGCCTGGCCCGCCTCTTCTCTCTCGCCCTTTCTTTCCTCTCCTCCCTTCCCTGCTTCTTCCTCCGCCTCGGAGGAGATCCACCACGCTGTTTCCCGGCTTGATCTGGGGCCCCCAGCGCCTCGTCCCGCCATATCCACCCAGAGAAACTCCGCCCGTCCGCGCCGCGGTCCGACCGGATCCGTCCCGGTGGAGCTCCACTGTACCTCCTCCTGGCCGGATCCGGCCCGTGACTGGCTGCTAGCCTGCGCGAGCCTCTTCTGTGCGACAGCCATGCGCCAGGGCTCGAGGCGGCATCAGCGGATCTTGCTGTGCGCGGAGGCGCCACTAGGCGTGGAAGAGGAGGGCTATGGCGCCCCGACGGAGGGGAGGAGATGATGCGCCGAATGGGAGAGGGGGGCGGGGAGGACGACGCCGGCGTAGGCGCGTGGGGGATGGATCCGGCGGCGATGGAGGCAGATCCTTGGGCCGCCGAGTACGCGTTCTCCCTCGCCTGCGCGCAGTGGGCGGCCCACCGCATCTTCCACTCGGGTGCCGCCGACAGCACATTGTAGCCCGCGGCCCCGCCCACCTCCTTCGCGCCCGTCCCGCGCCATTGGCCCAGTCCTCCACGCCTCTGCCGGAAGCCGCCACCCATCCTCTGTGACGCCTCCTCCTCTTACCTCACTGGCCTGGGGAAGCTCTGCGCCTCGTCCTGGGAAGTTCCGCTAGCCCCTTCCTCCGGTCGCCTCCCTCCTCTCCTCCACGCTGGTCAAGGAACCGTTGGCCTTCTCTTTTTTCCCTCCGCCTCCTCGTCCCCGCCCGCCTGCTCGTCGCGGTCGCCTCGTCCGTGCCGGATCCGCCTGTGGCCGCGGCGACGGTGCCAAGCGACGGGAGGCGGGGCCGCGTGGTGATGGGGCTAGCCGTGCGAGAGGCGGCTGCAAGCTGATGGTAGCCTGACGACGGCGAGGCAAGGGCGCACGGCGACGAGGCCGGACGCATGCGAGCGGTTGCAGGCGGCAGGTGCGGGGTGGGAGGCGACGCGAGAGAGGCAGGGTGGGAGGCGGCGCGGGGATGGGACGCGGTACGAGATAGGAGGGGTGGGAGGCAGGCGGGTGGGTGGGATGGTGGTACATCGACGGACCACGAGAATGGGAACCGTATAAACTTTTAAAGAGTAGAGATTTGGTTGCACGCATATATATGGGCTGACCAGACCCACGGGATAATTGTGGCATTCCTTGACCTTTGTGGCTTCCTGGGGCGCGAAGATTTATATTGGGCTTGACTCTTGGGATATGGATTTTCAATTCTGTGGTAAGCTTGGCTGGTCTGGTGCAGCCATTAATTGAACTAATGATGCAGTAGTATATGGTTAGTGTATATCAAATAATTTTAATTTATTTTAAAGTAGAATAAAGCTTAATAACAAGGTAAATTATATATTATTATGGTGTTGTAACACGTAATATGATCATTAATAGTTAATTTGCACTTGCAATGGTAAGCTTGCTCACTGAATACAAGGAATCTGTTAACAAAGGAGGACCAACCACATACAGACATACACAAAATAGCTGATTCTAATCCTTTTATTCGAAACAAGGACTGATCATTTCATTCTCTTTTAGCTGTGTCCAGAAGAAGCACGTAATCTGCACTGTAGCAACACTGTTTGAATTAGTCCGCTGTTGGAATCAGTCTTGTACCTTAATAATAAACCAAAGAAAAAGACCCAAAGATCGTTCCGTCCTTGTAATCAAAATTCCCTATCTCCAAAATCATAGACAGAACTACAATGCCTCTGCACAAAACACCTGCTACGATTTTGTGCCGCGCAGTAAATTTAACTAATTTCAAAACGGAAGGAAGACCACGTGCGCTCCGACCCAACGGTCCGACGGCAGCAGCCTTGACGACGGTCACCTTCCCCGTCGTTCCAAGGTCCAACAACAACTAGGGCGCTGTCATGAGCAAAGCACCCTGCGGCCGCCAATTATCACCCACTCGCCTCTCCGCCGCTCCTCACGCGTGCCTCCCTGACTCGCCTCATGTGATGTCGTGACCGATTCCCCCCAGGCCTACGCGCCTGGTAGCCCGATCCCTACTCCATCAGCCAAAGCGTGGCTAGCCGCTAGCAAATGCCTCACAGCTCAAAACGTAGCCTGCGCTACTGTACACTTGTACCCCCCCCCCCCCCTCGCGCACCCTCGTCTCGCATCATCACCCACTGACTCATCGACAGTGATGACATGGCCTTCTCGTCTCGTCTCCTTTCCCCCCCTTTTTTTTTCTTTCCCCTTTTCTTTCTTTTAGTTTAGTAGTAGAAAAAACGACCGCTCTTAATTATTCGTGTATAGGAGAGTATTTATTTCACTCATTTCTCTGTCACTCTCGCTCTCACTCTTGTTGGCTCTTCCCATTCTTATCTCCTCCTTTCGCTTCACCTCCCCACCTGTAGTTTTCTCCTCTCCCCGCTCGTCCCTCCTTGTCCCTGTCCTCCACCCGGGGCCGGGGGCAAAACAGCCGAGGTGTCAGCGACCGGTAAAATCTTCCTCGCAGCCGCAGGGTGTTCTGCTGCAGCTGCAAGCGGCGGTGGTGTGGTGAGGCCGGCTTCCTTGGAGTCGGTCGGGGATGGAGGCGGTGCTGGACGTCAAGTACCGCCCGGCGGCGCTGTTCTCGAACGGCGGCGTGGCCGCGGCGGCCGCCGCCAAGAAGATGAGGCTCGCCACGGCGCCGGCGCCGGCGCCGGAGGCGGGGGTCTATGCCTACCGGGAGTGCCTCAAGAACCACGCCGCGAGCCTGGGCGGCCACGCGCTGGACGGGTGCGGCGAGTTCATGCCCGCGCCGGACGCCGACCCCGCGAACCCGAGCTCGCTGAGGTGCGCCGCGTGCGGCTGCCACCGCAACTTCCACCGCCGGCTCCCCGAGGCGCCGCCCCCGCCGCCGCCTCTCCTCGCGCTGCCCCCGCCGCCGCCGCTGCAGCAGCCGGCGGTCGCGGTGCGTGACAGCCGCGCGGCGCCGGCGCGCGGGGAGGAGGCGCCCGAGGACCGGGTGCCCGGGGCCTTCGAGGACGAGACCGACGACTCGGACGACGGCTCCGACTTCGACGACGACCGCCCGCTGTCGCCGCTGCCGGCGCCGGCCGTGGGCCCGCCCGGGTACCTGCACCACGCCTCCACGCCGCCGCACATGCTCCTCGCGCTGAGCACCGGCGCGGCGCCGGGCGTCCACGCGCCGCGCCCGGCCGCCGCCCCGGTGCCGCCGGCGCACGCCGCGGCGGCGGCGGCGGCGGCCGCGGCGCGGAAGCGGTTCCGCACCAAGTTCAGCCCGGAGCAGAAGCAGCGCATGCAGGCGCTGTCGGAGCGGCTGGGGTGGCGGCTGCAGAAGCGCGACGAGGCGCTGGTCGACGAGTGCTGCCGCGAGATCGGCGTCACCAAGGGCGTCTTCAAGGTCTGGATGCACAACAACAAGCACAACTTCGTCGGCGGCCACAGCGCGCGCCGCAGCGCCTCGGCCTCCGCAGGGGCTGCTGCATCCGCCGCTACCGCCACGGCGGCTGCTGCATCCGTCCACCCTTCGCCCCACGCCGCCGCGGTCCACCCTCCCGCGCACGCCCCACCCGCCGCCGCGGCGCCGCCCCCGCCCCCGGCGCCTGTCCACGCTGACTTCAACATCAACGGCACCGCCGACTACTTCCGCGTCCAAGCGTCGTCGGCGAGTGGCGGCTCGCCGCAGTCCTCCTAGTCGGTCGAGTGGTTCTTGTGTAGCCTCGTGTCTAGTTAACCAACAACCCTAATGGAGATGGGAGTCATTGCTGGCTGGGTGCGTGCATGGCGCCCGCCGCCGCCAGGGAACCAACGAAGCTTTGCTGCCTGCTGGTCTTTGTTAATGGTGGAGCCCGGGAACAACGTTGAAAAATGTGGGCTTTTGGGATCTGATGATGTAATGATGCAGGATCAGTAGCGCTTATTAGTACGGGTACTACAGTCGTAGCTAAGTGGTAGACTGTTAGCGTAGCTAATTAATTGCTCCTTTGTTTAGGCTGTGGATGATGGTCGGTCGGCATGGGTCGGATGTGATTGGCTGATTGCCCTTGTCTTCGTCTAGGATCTCATGCTGTTCTTGAATGGGTGGAAAAAAATGGTTTTTATGCTGTTGATTGATCTTGAACTAGCGTGAGGTTGCTTGCTCTGTACTAGTATTTGCTAGTATTTTCTTTTGGGCCTCGTAGTAGAGAAGAGTGGGAGCAGTGGTGGTGTCATACTGTCATTGACCATCCCTGTAGGCTGTGGTAACAGTATTTGTTCGGGAAGCTGGAATATTTATTGCGAACAGCAATAAGCCAACGAAACAGTAAATACGGGACGGTCCACTAGTCTGACCAGTAGCTGCTACAGTATCAATGCTGGTCCGAGCTCGTGAAACGGCTCGTGGGCTACCTACAACTTCTTGAATGATCATGCATCGGGAACTCTTTGCTTCTTGACCTTGCTCTTGCACATGCAGTGGGGCCACAGTGCAGCTCAGTGCGCCAAGTTTGTTTTTACTGTCAAAGTGTAAAACCACCCAAAGGACTTGGGGTGCCGGACTATTGGTAGTAGTCTGGTTCTGGGCACTGTAAAAAACCTCCTGGCTACTAGTACTAGAATTGATGATGCATTATTACCAAGCAAACCTATGAAACCTGGCTTCTGCTCTGCTAAGCACAGTGCCGAATCCCTGGGCTTTGGAGTTAATGGAATTGCAGGGCAGCAGGGAGCAGCAGAGACTTGAGAGGGGGGGACGGCCGGACGGTGCCGTCGGACGGCGCCTGGTTTTGTCGCGGTCGTGGGCTCGCCTGCCGGCTAGCTGCCGCAACGGCGCCGAAAAGAAAAGAGGCGCCTCCGCGACGCGCTGTGCCCTGCCCCCGTCGCTTTCGTTTCGGCTGCTGGCGCTGGGCAGAAAGTTCCGGCCTCCGACTAGTCTCGTCGTTTCTCTTTGTACCTAGCGGAGGGAACCGACGAGCGGCTCTCAAAGCATTGCCGTTTTGTTTGTTTCGATTGTGTGTGCCATGCGAAATAGCGCAGCGATTATGCTCCTGTTATGATTATTGTTTTCCTACAAACAGCATTCCTTTTGCATGCGCTCATGTGTGCCACCTTTTCTTCGTCTCGCTCGGTCGCTCTCACCTTTTTCTTCAGGGCTAGGGATCGGTTCGGATCGAACTTACTTTGGAACCGAATCCAGATAGCACAACTTACCGTATTTATTTTCAGATATGGATAAGGATATTATCAGATATACACAGTACAAAACAGAAATCTCGGATATGCATTTACATTTAGATATATATTCAATTTCGACAGCAACTGGTATCAATTGGCTTTATCGATGGCTTTTGTATAACACAAAATCATTAATCGAAGTATGGTTATATAAACCATGTTGACAAAGGCAGCTAAAAAATATAATTACAATTGAATATTTCAATGGCTAAACATATACTAATAAAATTATAATCAATTACTCCCTTTGTCCTAAGTCAAACTTTTTAAGCTTTGACCAGTTTTATAGAAAAAAAACATCGATGTTCATAAAACCAAATAGGTACCTTGTAAAAATATATGTGATAACGAATCTAACCATACTCATTTGGTATTATAAATATTTTTATTTTTCTATATAAACTTGGTCGAACTTTAAAAAGTTTGACTTCGGACAAAACTAGAATACCATGTTTTCTGCGGCGACAGAGGGAGTAGTATTTTAGCAAACAATAGTTATCAAGAAATAATAAAGTAAAATAAAATGTACTAAAAATCCATCAACAAATAAATGAAACATTTTATAACACCATATTTTAAAATTTATTAAACTTATTCTTTATACATACTTAGTAATATTGATACATCATTACTCATTAGTAATATTAAAGTTATTATCATTATTCATTTTTCACATAAATAACTTTTAAATAGTTTAAATCGTGTGAATTTTTAGTAATATTAAAATCTGTATCATTTGGCATTTAGTTATTTGTCATAAAAATATTTTTTAGATGGCTTCACAAAATTCTTTATTCTTCACGGATACGGACGGTATCAGATGTTCCATATTTTTCTTAATATATGGGTTTAGATATAGAAAAGTATAAAAATGATTTGGATACATCTATTTTGGCTCTATATTTAAAACGAATATAATTTCGGATGTGCACATTAATGTTTTTGTGACATACCGTCCTAAAACGAAGTCTTTTTTTCCCCGCCCATCACTCTCTTTACTCTTTCTGTCTCAATTTACAGGTCATTTGATTTTTTGACACCAAATTTTACTTTATCACCTTATTCAAAAAATTCATAATTATTATTTATTTTTATTGTGATTTAGTTTATCATATAATACACTATAACTACGAACTGGATTTTTATATTTTCATAAATATTTTAAATAAGATGAATTTATGCTTAAAAAAATCAAGCTATTTATGAATAGAGACGGAGGAAGTATATTTTTTCCCAAACTTTGTCGTCGATGGCTCTGCAACTCCCCAAATGATCTGGCTGCTGGGTTGCTTCGTGGGGCTCACGTGGGTGATGATCCTAAGACCGTGGTTACCAGGACGTACATCCGTACTGTGCACAATGCACAATCATTGTTTTTTCACTCTGTGTACAGTGCGCAAACAGTGTTTTCCACTCTCTGGTGAACTTAGCCTAAACCCCTGACAAACTATAACCCTGCTCCCGGGCGCAATGGCACGCTGCCTTTGCCGATCACGCTCCGCCTATCTTTCCCTATTCTGATTCCTTCCCGGTTAAGTTTCCAAAAGGCATTAGCAGTTATATAACCGCAGGATGTTGCCGTAATTAGAAATGGCTTTATGCATGCAGCCACGGCCCGTAGTATGGATTAAAGAATTGTTGCTGCACCTGCTGATCTTTGTGTCTCATCCTGATCAGCTATAGATGGCCAAACGGGCGACATGGCACGGCACGGTATGAGCTCGGCTAAGGGCACGGCACAATAGGGTACGACACGGTTAGGCACGATTAGCTAACCGTGTCGTGTCGTAACGTCCAGCGTGCCCAGATCTTTGTCCGGGCACGGTACGCCATGGACACAACTGTGTCGTGCTGGCATGGCCGTCATGCTGAGACAGTCCGAGCCCGGCTCAATACCTCGTTCGTCACAATAACATATGCAGAGAGAGCAAGCGAGCGAGGCATACCTGTGGAGGTGGAGACGGGCAGGGTGCGACGCGGTCACGTGGCAAACACCAGGAGGGGAGGGGGGCAAGCGCACGACCGTAGTTGACGGCGATGCCGTGGGACTTGGTGGCGCCGGAGAACATCACGTAGAGGCGATGGGGTTGGAGTCCACGAGCCCCGCCAACTCCGAGCAGCACGGTGCGTCGATCTCGCCGCGCCATACGTGCCAGTGCCACCGTGGCCGGTGCTGGCGGGAGAGCTGTCGCCGCGCCGCCGCGGCCACGAGCAGCACAGCCGCCAACGCAGCCATGGCGAGAGGAGCGGGGTGCGCGGTGGCCAGCGAGCGAGCGGTGGGAGTTGGGCGAGCGGCAGCGAGGAGGTGGGTGAGAAGGTCGGCGACCGGCGACCGGCGAGCGAGCGGTGGGAGGAGGGCGGGAGGCGAGCAAGCGAGCCGCAGGAGGTGAGCGAGCGAGGAGAAGAGCAGCCGATGGGAGCACTGGAGAACTGGGGACGAGAATGGCTAGGGTTTCAGAAAATGATTTTATTTTGCCGACCTTGAAGGACCGGAGACCGTTAATGGCCTGTGCCGTGCCGACCCGGCGTGCTTGATTTCTCCACAGGCACGACACGGCTGCGAGGCCGTGCCAAGCACGGGCCCACCACGCGCCGTGCCGGGCCGTGTCGCGGGTCTTGAGATTTCTGGCCATCTATGTCCCTGCTCATCGCAAAGATAGATCAATCGTTTTTTTTAAAAGAAGAGGGTGCTGTAGATGATCGTTCTGGAAAAGAAAGAACAGTACGAAAGATGGGCAGCGAAGCCAAGCAAAAGATTTGGGCGACCTGCTGAAGCGACAGGTCTGCCTGAGCACTCGACGGCCTACGGCCTCTGTCCTAGTGTCATACTGTCACATGCCATCCACTTTCCCCCCGTCGGGTTCTGTTTCCGGTTGTCAGCTAGCTGCCAAGCAGAGTGTGGACGACGCTGAGGCTACCCTCAACGGAAGAAGGAAATGCAACTTTTACGGTATAAATCGACACTTAACGTTATTATAGACAGAAAAAAATAATTAAAATAGTGATAAAAATTTATTTTAGTCAGTCTGTTGGGATAGTTTAACGCGCACACACGACAAGCGCTTTTAGGTTAATAGCTTCGCCATGCTGTCCTTTATTATTATTTTAACTATTTTTCATTCCGTCTATAATACAGAACAGTACTGTAACGGTGCGCCATTTAATTTTATACAGCCATATGGAGACCCGCTAGGTTCAGCCTTAGGCTATCCACACTCATTCAACCCTAAATTTCTACACAAAAAAAATATTCCATCATAATCCGCAAGATCATCTACCCTATACCACAATCTTCCGCAATCATATTGTGCACCATATCGTATGCAACTAGAGAAATTGTGCAACTATGCAATCCATACATCGGAGCCGTCCACAGCCCATCCATTGGCCGGAAAGAGAGGGCACATCTTTTTGCAAAATACCTCCCGCCTCCTCACGTTTTCTTAACAAATAGGTCCTTCCCTTGAATCAGCTCGACGCATCATTCGTTTCCTTTCGCCTCTCGCGAGTCCCACACATTCCCGATCCATGGCGGACTCATGCTTGGCGGCGCACCCCAGGTGACGGCTGTGTCCCCCACCCGTCTGGTGATGGAGGTCTCCCTAGCGACGATGGACTCGGCCGCTCTACCCACGCCTCGCTCCACTCGTGCCGACCCCTAGTGGTAGCGCCACATCCGCTCCGCCTGGAAGCCGCGCCACTTACACCGTCGTGTCGGCCACCGACCACGCCGGCCTGGTGAACACTCTGCTTGTCGCCTGCGCCACGCTCTCCCTCCCGCTCGCGTCGGCCCCTGGTGGCCGCGTCGACCACATCGGCCTGGTGGCCACTGTGATGCCCCCGGCATCTCAAAAGTCTTAACACGCGATTAGATTAGCGGTAGTCAAGGATTTGGCTTAGTGATGCTTAGAGAAGAGCAACAACTAGGCTAGTAAACCACTAAGTCGAAAATTTCAAGTTGAATATGCAAAACTTTGTGTAGTTTGGTTGAGTAGTTGAAAACTTACACATTTTCGTGCAAGACATTCAATACAAAAGTTTTAGTTTAAGATATTTCCTTCAAATGTGCTATCTTGTCCATTTCAAAATCAGATATTAAGGGACTCAAAAGATTCGAACCAAGCTCAGTTAACCTACACTCAGGGAATTTTGCCAAGTCTGGAGCTGACACTCTTCCTCAAACTTCGTTCTGAAATTACTTTTGTTTTCGCTATAGAACTTCAAAATCTACCTGACTAGGAAATGAAATTAAACTTATCACCTTTCAAATGAACCTAATATCAAAGTTATTGGACCCCGTTTGATACTTCAAAAGTTGGAAACAAGAAAGACCATACATAAATTGAAATTGCAGTTTTGCAAAACCCCTGAGTACAATTGTGACTATAGTTCAAAATATAATGTGTTTTGGACCAAACTCTCTATAACAAACTTGTAGACAATTCTATGTGGATCAACTTTGTTATTGAGTGTGGTAACATGCACAAAGGTTTAGGTGGAGTTTTGAGTCGATTAATGAAAAAGCAGAAATCTGCCTATACTTGATCGGTAAGGCAAATTCAAATTTCAATGGAACAAAAGTCCCTATCATGCAAAACATCATATAAGAAAGTTGTAGATAATTAAAAACTACACAACATTGGTATAATACTCTTTTTCTGAAAATGAGCATAAAATGGACTTATGGAATTTTCAAATTGGAAAGTGTTGTTGGTCAAACTGGAGTCAGCAGGTTAAATTCAAATTTATTCATAGTTAAACTTGGAATCAGGTATTAGTCCTTTTAACAAAGTTGTAGATCTCAAAAGGTACAACATTTCCTTCAATTGGGTCCTTTTCAAATTCGGCTCCTACGTTGGTCAAATTGGCAAAATTCAGAAACTTAGTTAGCTGGTCAAACCTCCTTCTTTCCATTTTCGAGATTTTCCTTTTTCTTCTGTGACAATGACACGCGGGCCCCGCTGGTCAGCTCGCTTTGGGTCCGCGTGGGGACGACAGCTCCGTGGGCCCCACTTTGTCCCCTCATCCATTTCTCCATGCACTCGGTCCATAGTTTCCTTTTATCTCCCTCGCGTGGGTCCCGACTGTCAATGGGCCTTGGTCCAGTGGACTCAGTCCGCGCCGCGTCGCCCTTCTCTCTCCCTGCTCAACCGCGCCCACGCGGCACCGGCCCCTGGATGCCATGGCCACGCGCCGCCCTGGCCGCCCTGCCCGTGCCCCGGCCTGCGGTCTGGGAGAAGCAAGGCGCTGCTCGCCACCCCCTGCGCACCACACTCGCCCTCACTCCCTCCCTCATGGCTCCCTCCCACTCCTCTCCGCCGCCCCGAGCTGCGAGCTCGTCGCCCGCCATGGCTGCCAGTCGAGCTCCGGCGGCGAAGCTCACGGAACTGCCGCCCCGAGCCTTCCCCGGTCGCGATAGCTCGAGCACCGGCCCCGCCGCTCCCTTCCCTTCAGTTTCCCCAAGGGGCCAAGACCCGTTGCCGCTCTGAGCGCCACCCCACACGCAGCCCTGCTCGCCGCCCCCATGGCTACCGACGGCCACCGTGAAAAACCACCTTCCGGCGTTCCCCCTGCCTCCAGAACCCGTTCTCCCTATGCGTCACCTTCCGGCGCAGCTCGAGTGCCCTTTCACGGCTCCTCCCGCCACCGGTGACGTCGGATCGAGTCATCGCCGCCCCCAAGCTCTACACCCGGTTCATCGCCAGTTCACCCGCCGTTCCCCGCTTTTGCGTGCCTCCCCACCGATCAAGACCTGGGGGGAACGAATCCCCTCCACCGGGAACGCGTTCCCAGACCGCCGCGACGCCCATCCCGGCCCCCACGATGCGGCGCAACCGCCGTCTCCCCCTCCCTGCGCGTCGGTCGAACGAGGAAGAAGAAGGCTGAAGAAGATGGTTGTTTTACAAAAATCCCCCTGTCATATTTCATTTTTATGCGCCCTGTTTGATTACTGTGCATTGAGTCTTGCGGATCTTGCGTTCTAGCCATTGAAAGTTAGGGCTATTCACGGATTAGTCCTGGACCTAGTTTTTTTTCGATTTAACTTTGGTAATTCGGCCGAAACTTTGGAAATTCGTAATAAATCAAATAAAAATCAGAAAAATACAAACTTTGTGGCAGTGTACTCCTATTAAGTAGATCTACAGAATAGATATGATGGTTGGGTATGAAAAGACCTTTTTGCCCCTATTAATGTGCATGCATGAAAAACTTTAATAAATAGGAAATGTGGGTAAAATGAGCTTCAAAAATTTTGAAATTTGGGCAGAGGCCTTGTGAACATGTGTAGGCTCTGTATAAATTTTGGTAGCCCTAGCATTGACTGTTTAATTACTATTTTGACCTTGGCTTGTATTTAAGCACATATTTAATTTAAGAAAAGGTTGCTATGGTGAAAAATGTTCCAAGTGACTTTAGGGGCTTGGTATGAGCTCTAGGTTATGAACATGACTCACTGCTAGAGTAGGAGGCGGTGCATGTAAGGTTTTGGCTCTGATTTGAAAATGGTAGAAATAATGCATATTTACGTAAATAATAGAAAATGTGATACTAGTATATTAATAAATGCTACCATGGATCGTATTTGGAAACTTAGGAGTATGTAAACCTTAGCCACTAAGTTGGAGTGCAATGTAGGTCTTCACTACTATTTTAGAAATGCGTGATATAAATGTTAACCTAGCTAGGTGGAAAAGAGTTGTTTAAGTGAGCTCGGCCATTCCACATGAGTCGGTACTACCCTATCACACACCCCCACGTTGTTATGTGTGATAAGCTAAGCTATCTTAAGCGATGGCTTGTACGATTTCTTAATGCTAAACAAGTTTCATCACAAAAAATGCATAATGTTATTCCATAAACCCTGATTTCTTGCATTGCACTCGCATCATGAAGCAAGCATTGCACTAATACATGCTCCAATTGCACTATGTCATGCATATAGATTCCGCGAGCGAAGGACAACCGCCGGACCAACCATTCGTAGAGGAGCCAGAAGAGGAGCTGCACCAGGAACCAGAGGACCAGCAGCAGGGACCCGACTACGCTCCGGAAGAAGCTACTAACCCTAACGAGGAAGGTAGGCAGGACCATGAACTTCCTAGCTAAAATAATAATTGATTGTTTGATTACGCATCCACATTAGGAGTTGATTGAAAACCCTTGCATTAGATTCCCTGGCCGCCCTGGCCCTAGCACCTATATATAGAGTTCGTAGGACGAGTTGCCTAGGCTCTGCTAGGTGCGAGTAGACACGAGTGAAAGGAGTCACTCGTCGCATAGGTGGTTTCAAAAATCACAAAACTTTTACCATCGAAGAATGAATATTATGCTCATGACTTAAATGGAGACCGGGCGGAGAATAATTTTATTATGTGGTGTGCGTTGGCTCCGCCCGAGTCGTTTAAGGCCCGTCCGTTGTTCGCCCATTGGTCGGCATAACATTGCTAGAATGCTTATCCGGGGAATGGGACCGGTAAAGTCTTTCCTGGGCTCGTCCGAAGCACAGAGACACGTTCCTACCCGCTGGTTGAGAGGAAGGTGGCCCGGGGGAGCTTGGTACTCATGGCGGGGAGACCGAGATGTCGGCAGGCTCGTCATGGGGGCACAACCCGGGGGCTAGGCGGGAGTGAATCGAACTTGGGACGAGACAGGTTAAGATTGGGGCTATACGTGGGAACGCGATGGCTAGTAAACATATACCCCTGGCATGATAGTTATTCTCGGGAATTAAAATCGGTTCGAATCGCTGATGCCCACCAGGTGTGGGAATGCCAATACCATTGACGTTCAACGTAGTAACTACTTAAATATATCATATTTATTACTCATGTTTTCAAGTACTACATGTTTGTATTGTATTGCTTACATTCCTGCAAGATATTATTATAGAGTTATATGCAAAAGATGAATCTTGATACTCTATGTTGATATACTACTGTTTAAAATCAATGGCTAAGGATCCACATGCTAGTAAGCAAGCTTTGCGTCAGCCGTAAGCCAATCCATTAAGCCCTACTGAGTAATTAGTACTCAGGGTTTGCCCCCACCTTTTGAGAACAGGTACCGGCGACATCTGGACAACTGCTTGGAGGAGGGTAGTGCCGGTGGGCTCGGTGCTGCTCGTCTCGATCGTCGTTGCATGAAGACTAATAAAGTATTTTGTTTCCGCGGTGAGATGTTTTTGAATTCGCTTCCGCTATTTGATTCAAACCTGCCTATTGTATGGCATTATGTTGAAACCTATATCTTATTTCGAACTGGTTTGTAAAATAAGTGTATATATGCTATATTTAACTGCCTGAGACGATGTATCTGTTGTGGCTCCACTGTGGGCTGAATGTGTATGATGTCGGTTCCTCTGAGAAAAAGGTAATATCGGGAGTCGAATGACTCTCGACGGACGACCGGGTTTAGTTCGGTCTAATCGCACTGCAAGCCAGATGTGGCAGGTGTGCTTAATTCGGATTAAATCGGCGGTTCCGCCACAGCCGCGCTGGGCTGGTCAAGCAATAATCAATAGTGTAACACTAAGCTGGAGCTGAAGATCAATAACAGAAGAGAGGCGCCCATCCTCCATGTGGCAAAGGGAAGGGGTGTCAAATCGCCCAACATCCATGGCAGCGTGGCGGGATTCTATATGCACAGGTGAAAGGTCACAATCTTCCGCAAGCGAAAGGGCAGGGGCATCCATGCGCCCAACAATTCACGGCATCCATGGCGGGGTGGCAGCTGGGAACCGAATTCACGATGGCCAGCACGATCGTCGGGCAGAGCCGTTGCCTGGAGACCGCCATCGCTGAGGAACGGGTGCGAGGCAGATGAACCGCCGCGAAGGATTGAAAGCGAAACGATGCGGAGGAAAGGGTGCGTGCCCTGATTCTTAGAATCTGAGGGAAGCACCTATTTGTGAATAAAACTTGAAGTGGCGGGTGGTATTTTGTAAAATGCACGGCCCTGTTTCTCTAGCCGATGAATGCGTTGTGAATGGCTTAGATGTAAGGATTGCATAGTTGCATTGCTTTCTCTAGTTGCACAGGATACATTGCCATCATATTAACCATATATCCAACTCTATACCAACTACCATTTACTTTATTATTTATTTTCACCTTTCCCACCCCACCGGCCCCACTGTGCACCGCCTGCGGGCACACTCGAAGCTTCCTCCGAGCGCTCCCCGGCTCCCAGTTGCCTCCCGCCTCCTCCCTGCCTCGACGCCTCTCCTCTCCCGCCGACGCCTGGCCATCTCCCAGCCGGCCCTCTCCCTCCACCGTTGCGAGATCCAACTCCCCTCGCTCTCCCCCACCACTGCTCGCGTCGTTCCCACATCTCTGCTCGCGCCATTCCCTCCCACGTCGCGCCTCGTCCTTGCCCACCATGCGGATCCGACGCGGGGGAGAGAACAGGGCACAGATCCGGCATCGCGGAGCCTCGTCCGACGAGCTTGGTGGGGCGCGGCACGAATCCACTAAGGTTGAGCTTCTCGGTGCTACTGGCCATGGATCTGCCTTTGTCGGCTCCTACTCCTCCCCAGGCCGCATCCGCTTGGTGGCCCCGGCTTCCTCTTCCTCCGCAGTGATGACGACGCCGCGCCGCTTTGTCCTCTAGCCACCGCGGGCTCGCCGCGCACCGGCCATGGGGCCAGATCCCACCACCGCGGGATCTTTCATTGCCAGAGCGGCTCATTGGCGTCTTCCTCCCTCGCCCCCCACTATCGTGGCTGCTGCTCCACTCTTCCGACCCATGGCGTAAGGAAGAAGCTGTTATGCTACGTCGGAGAGAGAAGGGGATGGAGTAGTAGAGACATGGCACTGTATCTGAGGTTTTCAGAGGTCACCCTAAACTTGGGGTGACCTTTACGGTACACCGTTGCAGCCTCTCAACCCTATATCTTAACTGTATAGCTTTAGGGTGAAAGGTGCAGCAGCTGATTGCGAACAACCTTACGTCTTCCCTGTCTTCTCCAACCGCCAGTGATCTTTTCTGGCTCCAACCGCCCCTATTGCTGCCCGCTGCTGCCTCCCATCGCCAAAATACTTGCCTCCTCCGCCACCTCCACCCATGACTCCGGTAGCTCCCGTCGCCGCCAGCCTCTACGGTCTACCGCTAACCTTCATGACGACGTCGCTCCAACACCCGCTCCAGCAGCTACCGCTGCCTCTGCTAAACCCGTTGTCCGCCACTAATCTTCGACCACCTCTCCCCCGCCTCCTCCACCGCCCACCAGCCGTCCTCCACGGCCTAGCTTCGGAGGCTCCCGCCGCCTCTGCTCCGCCGCCCACCAATTGCCTCCATCGCCGATCGGTGACATCTCCCGACACCTCCTACAGGTCCGATGAACACAACCCTGTCACCCGGCAACCCGGGCCCTGAACCCTAACCTCATCGACGGCGGGCGTGGCGGTGCCCGCTTAGTGGGCCATGGGCCATGCGAGGGCGTGTGCTTGAGGGCGAGGGTCACGTTAAACTTTCTGCAGAGTTTAGGGTCATGTTTGGTTTAAGGCCCATAGTGGTCAGGCCAAATTTTGGCCACGGTTTACCATACAACACAATTTTCATCAATATTATTTATTTGGTTACTGCTAAGCCATATAAATGAGTAATTTATTGTTTGATTAAATTTTAGTTAGAGTCAAACGTAGTTAAATTGTTGCCAAAATTTAGCCTAGCACCTGAGAGCCTTCAAAACATGCCCAAGAACACGAGGGATTTTTTAGAATCTGAATCATATCCACAATCCAAACGCCACCGAATGCTAGAAAATTATCTATCAACACCTAGAAAACATCAAATGTCATATATATCATCAGACTTTTTTAACTTCTCCCTGTACCATAGCAGTCACAGGTGGTTAAACAGCCACTAACCCTTCTTTCACAGGCATGAGAGAAAACAGATAGCAGAAAAAAGGGTAGTCCTGAGCGGCGGTGAGGGGGGCGGGATCGGCGTGGCGGATGGGAGCGCCGGGCTGTGGCCGCTGACAAGGTCACGCAGGTCAGTTGCGAGTGCGGCCGGGAGTGCGGTGAAGCACAGGCTGCATCCACCGACGGGATCGCGCGTGTGTATGATCGAGATTAGTGAATAGATGGTTTTAACTAAAATCAAAGACACTAGGCAAATTTAATTAGAAGCACAAGAGAATTAAATCTTCAAGGCTATGTTGAGCTAAGTGGGTTTACAACCTAGGATGACAAGATAGCAATTCAATCTCTAGTAATGTAAATGCTCAAAGTAAATACACGTAAGTAAACTGAGCAAAGAAATCACCACACTAGAGACCGAATTTTTCCCGTGGTATCGATGACTTGCCGGTCACCCCTAATCCACGTTGAGGTGGATTCAAAGCATCCAACCACTCCTGTATCAAGACTCCACTTGATCTTTGAGCTGGATTGGCCAATCAACCTCTCAAACCTTGATTCCACTAGAGTTGCATTTCACCACTCTAGTGAGGCAAGCACAAGGCCTCTCACAACCACCACCTTAGCTCCTTCATAATCTTCTTTGAAGAGCTTGACAGGGAACCTCCACCAAGACATCTAGGAGGTGGTAACCTCCAAGAGTAACAAACCAATGATGCTTGCTTGATGGACTCCTAGTGCTTCAAAGCTCACACACTTGATGCAATGCACTAGGAAGCTCTCAATCTCACTAGAATGCAATCCCAAGCAATATGAGTAGGAGGGAGGAGATGGAATGCTCAAGAATGATCAACAAATGTTCCAAATGACCAAGAGAGGTGCCCAGCTCCCGGGCACATGATATATATACTTCCCCTCTCCTCTACTAGCCGTTGTGAGACAAACTCACGAAAATACGGAGTTCGAGGACAGTCCATAGTACAAACCTCGGACAGTCCACACTTAAAAACCAACTGCCAGTTTTGCATTTAACGCTTGTCAGAGTCACTAAAAAATGAACTACGGACAGTCCAACACACATGGCCTAGACAGACCGCCGTTCACGCAGAAGAAACACTAGGGACTCTGCAGCTCTGGAGGTACTGGAACAAATGACTAGTGGACAGTACGTCCTGGGGGCACGGACAGTCCGCCGTTCACAAGAAATCCTCCGGCAGAACCCTCTAGCTCCCTGACCCAAACTACAGTTAGTACTGCAAACAGGCCGCCCCTCGAGGCTGGACGGTCCGCAGTAGAAGCACAAAAACAAGCAGGGAGCAGACCGTTTCTGATGGGAAATTTGCTCTCAACTGCGGACAGTCCGCTACAATAGGCCGGACAGTCTGCCACTCTGAAAAAAAATTAGCTCATTCAAAAATAGCTTTTGAATTGAATTTTCTTTTCACAAAACAAAGCGCAGTTAGCCCTCATGCAAATGTGTCAACTATATGAGCGATGAGGCACTACAAGACCGTCAAGTAAAAGACATCGACCCCTTTTGATATTACGACTATCTAGTATATTAATCCGGTCAATTCTCATCTCTAAACACTTTTTGACGGTCAAATAAAAACCTATCAAATACATTTGTCTTGAGCTATCCATCACCAAGAATAACTTCTAGCTTCCAAAGTTTCCGATATAGCTCTTCTTTGTATGGACCATCCTACGTTCTCAATCTTATCAATAAAATTGTTAGTCCACACATATTGTCATTAATTACCAAAACGCCAACTAGGGGCCCAGATGCTTACAGCGGGGCGGCTGCAAGCGTCTCTGGGGAGCGGGGCTGTGGCCATCGACGGTGTCGCTCGGGGCGGCAGGGGCCGGTGAAGCGCAGGGCTATGGCCGCTGGTTGGCCTTGGGGAGTGTTTGGGGAGAAAGAAGATGAACTCGAACGGCTTGGGCTCGCTAGCAAAAGGGCAAAACAGCCATGTGCAAGTACAGCTGATCTCTCCATGCTGTACTAGCACAATTTTAACGGAAGTAACCGAACGGCAACGGAGAGAACGAAAAAAACTATTTCTATGGTTGACATGACTTTATTAGTTTTCCAGCGGCTTGCCAATAATTCTCTTAACATTCAATTGCCTACAGAAAATTCTGTCTACAATATGATACATCGGTAGTGGAGGACCAAAAGGTCATGGATAGGACATCCATACGCTCGCAGGGCATGTTTGTTTGGTTGAAGATATTTAAGGCTATCCTCGCGGAAGGTTCTATCCAACCTTTTGTGTCACTTTTTATTTTAAACTCCACCCTGTTTACACTATTTTGCACATTCTTTACACCGTGGGTGACAATAGCCTAATGGCTATGCTAAATTTAAGTTACGATTTGACCGTTTTAACTCTAGACTAAATTAAGCTACACCATGCAACTTTCTTTCAGTGACTTAGCTGTGCCCAAGACATTTAATGAGAAATATGTTGTTTAGCTTAATTTTAGGTAATGACTTCATCGTGCCAGGCCGTGTGGTAGCCTTTCCGCATGGCCGCCATGCGGCGTGCTCCCGTACACACAGATGCATTACCCCGATCTTACCCTTTCTCTGACTCCCGATGCTTAATACTTCAGACTTCTAGCTTTGTCCTCCTCACAACCCTCGCGCTCTCCCCCTCGGCTCCTACACCATCGATCTCCGTCTCAATACATGAAAACTCTAAATCTGGCTGACGACGAATTAGCAACCACCTCCTTCTCTCCCCCTTTGCTCCCCTTTTGCTTTGCTATCTGCACAACGGTTGGTTTGCTCCGGGCCTCCGTGGTTCCATCCACTATGACACTCCACACTCAATATAGCGCACCACCACCCGCCGCTGCCTGCCACGGTGGAGGCTAACTCCTTCGTGGTCCCATGGTGGCTCGCCACCACCGCCTGCTCCCCGCCGCCGTCCTCGCATTTGTCGTCCTCTCCCTGTGCCTGCATCGTCTTCCTCCTCGCCGCGATCATGCTCGCTGCCGCTACAGCCTCAACGACAGACGCACGCCGCCGGAGCCCCTCCTCGGCTCTGACCAGGCGCGTCGCCGCTGTGGGGGTGGGGGCTTCTGGCTCACCCACTCCCTGTCATCGGCCCACGCCGATCGTGCTGCTCGTCCTCGCGCTGCTCCGTCCCCGTCTCCATGCCACGCGCGGCATGGGTCGTGGTGGACCGCGGGTTTTCTCTCCGCACACGCACTCGAGCACCTCGCAGCCGCCGGGGCCGTCGTTGCCGCTGAGAAGAAGCATGACGGGCGTCGGCGCACCTCCGTCTCTTCTGGCTCAGCACCGCGCTACTCATTGCGCTCTTCTCCGGGTGTGCTGCCACGTGATACCTCGCCAGGAGCCACTCCTCCCCGACGACCAGCTCATGCCACTCCTCCGCTCCTTCGTTAGGCAAATGTAAAGGGTTTTGTTAGGAAAATGCTCGTTTTAATTAGGCGAAAATGCTATTTTTCTTTAGGAAAAAATACTATAGATTATCTGTATTTACTAATACGTTAGTATGCATACATGTATTTATACTCTATATTCAATTCTAACATTGATACTAACATAGATGTATCCCAATTAATTTTATCATTTCTCTCTTCATGTAAATTAAATATAGAAACATGAAAGTATTCATATTTGTGAAAAGAAAACACCTGATGAAACCATCTAATAGTTATGTCTATGACTAATAACTAGATAATATTACTAAATATATATTAAACTATTTAAAAGTTACCTCTATCATAAATGATAATTATATTCATTTCAATATTTCAAACTATCTTCCCATTATAACTATTTAAAAGTTATCTATATGGTAGTAGCTGATGATATTGATTAATATGACTAACTATATATAAATACCACATGTGTTTCTTTTTAATGTTTCTTAGTTAAAACCAAGCTGGTTAGTGACAAATATTAGAGAACGGAGTTAGTATTAACTAATAGACTTGATAAACTTAATATAATATATAGCATGAATATGCCTAAGATAACTAGTTTTAAAAAACTTTGGTTTATTTATTTTTTGACAAAATCACTTTTAATTTTTTAGATCAATTTATTTTTGATTTAATTATATATCTATTGAAATATTTATTTATTTATAATTTTCTTATTTTGATATATTAAATCACTAGAATATTTATTATAAATATTTTATTTAATGTGCTATGTTTGTCTACGTGTGTTACGTACCTATGCTTTAATCTCTACATGTGCTGCTTTGCTCATGGTCGAGAGGATCATGATGTTCTCCGAAAAAGCACAAACAATGTCCTGTCATCAAACATTCCCAAAGGATGCCTGAGTGAATTTTCTTCTTTGTGATGGCCTTTTATGCAGATCTTTGGAAGAGGAGCACCACTTGCAAAGCTGCAATTTTGTGATGTTGCGCCATTCATAGTTAAAGCTCTAGAGCCTCGAAAAGGTATCTTTGTAAGGGTAGTTTTCTTTTCTCAATCAAGTTCTAAAACTTATATAGAAAACCTTTTTTTAAGTCTCTTGAGTATTCTATGTTTTTAAAATCATTGCAATATTAAGAAACTTGTAATATTAGTCTTTATTTATACTACTTATGTTCACAAATCTATGGCTTGGTCAATTTTTTCCATAATTTTAATCATTTGTCTTATAAAAAAGTATTCAAAAATGTAAAAACACAACACATACTCAAACTACATTTAGTGATACAACATATCACAATAAAATAAATGATAACTTGTATAGTTTTGTTTTGAATAAGATGAATAATTGAAGTTTTGAAAAAAAAAGACAATCGCGTCATATATTTGAACGGAAGGGGTAATATATTATATATGGATCAACTAGCGCCACTGGTCAACTTGTACAATTAGTTTTAGCTAATCCAAATAACCCAGCTTTAGCTAAGGGCAAGGCTACAAGTCGAAGGACCTGGGTGGACACTTTAATATACACACAACACATGCAATCTAATACAAGTCTAACACAATGGAAAAGCAGGAACGATACTATTGGCAGTTAATATAAATAAAAACTAACAAAATATTATATGGTATGCTTGAAAAAAAAATCTCGGTGAGGTTGGCATACTAAAAAGTGACAATTAATAATATTAGAAAATATTGGATTCATGAAGAGGGGATTAGTTGATAAAAAGGAAAGCAACTAATTACCTCCTGGTACTATGACGATTTCCCGTTTTCTCCCCAAATCTTATACGGCGCGGTCGACGGCGCGCGCGCGTCGCGGGCGCGGGCTTTCCAACCAACAGAGGGAAGAGGCCATCGGAGATTCGGAGGTTGCATGCGGCTGCTGCCCCGCGACTTCCCCCGGTGCTGCTCCTCGCTTCGCGCGCTGCGAACGCGCGCACGCGTGACAAGAAGGCCGCATTTTCTCCAAGCGATCCATTGCAACATCATATCATTTGTAACTGACGTCACTTTTTGGATCAACTAGTGTTAATAATTACCTACTAAAATGAGCTCTAGCTGATCCAAACTGCACAGGAAATTGTGAGGCCTAACTTGAAGTATCCAACTAGCAGGTTCACCACAGCTTAACCATTAACTATAGCTTATCATATGGAAGGAGGCTATGAATCTGGAATTAATAAAAAGGGGTATTTCCAGGGGTTGTATTCCTGAACAATAGGAAGACAGTGGACAGTATAGGCACTACGATCGAAATTCCGAAATGTTTTCACATGTATATGTATATCCATATAGTACAGACATCAATGGTTACTGATTAGGACCACATGCGTGATGATTAGAATTAATGAATTCATCAACTCATTGAAGCCACAGACCTTTTGCTGAGAAAAGTATTGAGCATGGACGACGCAAAATCGCATTATTCTTTTCATCGCGCGTCGAGTTAGAAAAAAAAAAGAGATTCGGATAAGAGCTGCGACGGGGTAGAATCATGCGTTGTCAGGACAACCATGCGCAAGCGCGAACGAGGTCCAAAACAGTCCGTGTATTTCGTGGGTAAACAAGTGGACCAGAACCACAAGTGACAACAAGCATCCATCAGTGACCTTCCCAAGTGCAACTGACATTTTTGGGTGGCACTCAATATCTCTTCTTCGGATTTTTCACGCCCTCCCCAACAAAGATTCGCTGTGGATAATATAGCTAGCTAGGAAGCTGCGTGCTGAGACCCGCCTAATCCTGACAGTGATTCCAAGCATGCCTTGGTAGGCCGAGTCCACGCGAGGATCCCACATAA
The DNA here is from genome assembly GCA_030272315.1 of Paspalum vaginatum. NCBI lineage: Eukaryota > Viridiplantae > Streptophyta > Magnoliopsida > Poales > Poaceae > Paspalum > Paspalum vaginatum. The sequence goes on along the minus strand of CM059018.1, from coordinate 35,728,485 downwards.
GTTGCATGATCCTGGACCTCCCTAGTTCCGCTGCACAAAACTGATGATAACACTAGTTATTTTCTAGTAGTATCGATGAAGCTGTGTGCCTGTGTGGATCATTAAAAGTCTCGTTGTTCTCTTTAATTTACTTGTACTTCTATTTTAAGTTATATTCTATATAAATTTTATGGTGATCGAAAAAAATAGAAACCGTCTATACGAGGAGATCTAACGGTATAGAAATAGATTGTAACATGGAATCGATACCAGACGGTACTAAATAGGTGGATCCGGTATTAAAAATGGTAGAACCGGTACTCATATTTTTAAATTTTTTAATTTCACAAAGGAGTTGCCATTAAACATAAAAAATGAGCAGTATGGTCCGGTACGGTGGGTATTTTTCTGACCACTGTAAAATATCTTGTTTTTTGAACTCGTGCAATTTGATCTAAACCGACACAAATGCGTCTTGGATTCAACAAGGTGGCTATAACGTTCCATGCAGCAGGTCCAGATTCTAGACTAAGGTGCACGGTGCACCTCACAACTTACAAAAGGTTGTCCGTGAAACAGAGGGAGACGGTGATGGCCGAGGAGATGAGGATCTTATCTCCGAAAATCCAACCAAATTAAAGTCAGCCGAAAGCTTCATAAGATTACAACTTTTCCACCATTTTCTCTACCTTTTCTATTCCAAACGATCATGATAACAAGGAGTCCATTTTTATCAACACCTAGAGTTTCGTTTGGAACCTACATCCGAATAGACAGGTCTTAGAGAAATCTCATTACCTAGCTATGATCCATACTGGGATACCCAACATTAATTACTAATAAAGAATTATAGAAACTGAAAGCCCCATTATTTGTGGATTAAGATTTTCTTGGTATTCATGCAGAGGGGTGATACTAACTAAAGCTAGCAAAGTGAAATTGGTAAGGGTGTAAAAGATGTTGTTTTCACCATAACGATAAAATGTTAAGCGTATTTTTTCCATTGTTATATTGCTGAAAGGTATGGCCTATAATACATGTTGCTTCAAGTCTTATTTGCTAGGGAACGTGCCATATATATCTGGTACTTGCTATGTGGAATTAGCAGAGAACTAGAGTTGTTCATTCTGTGATGTGTGGTGGCTACTTGCTATTCGCTATGGCTGTACAGAAATAATATACTATTTTCTTTCTCTTAAATTATAAAGGTCTAGCTTTTTTTCCACATTTATATGGATATTGATGAATCTAGACACATATTGAATACACATGTATGGGGTAATAAATGAATCTAGTAAAAGTCTATAACTTCTTACAATTTAGGACGTAAGAATACATTAGTAATGCATTTCTCTCTTGCAAATTATCTACTCAGCCACACATCGATTTCGTACTTCGGCTATGTTGTAGAGATATGGTTGGCGCATGTGAGCAAAAAGTTTTTTTTTGCCATTCGTATGGTGGCAGCCTAATTTTAAAAGTAAGCCTACGTTTCTTTTCAAATCATTATGGCTGTGGCTAACCTGGCTAGGCAGAGGCAATCTTAAAAATAATAACAAAAATCTTTACTCAAAAAGGGTTATGGACATGTCCAGAGGTGTATGTAGCGGCAGAACGGGTGGGGTTGAGCCCCTGCTACCATCCCACACCCATATCTTTTAGGTGGTGTTTGGATGTGATGGAATTAGTATTGTGGCAGTGATACAATGGGAAAATAAAGTTTAGGATAGAGATAGACTATATCTGACTATTCACATTTTTTCCCTATTCCTCTGTCCAAACACGAAATAAATCTTATCCCACCATTTTTATCTCTATACAACTCATTTATCCCAATAGCCAAACACCAGATTAGGAAGAAAGAAGTATAAAAGGGATGAAAAAAAAGAGCAAAAGAGAAAGAAGAAAGGAGAGCCGCTCCTGCTCCTACCATCTGGCTGTGTCCCGACAATTTTTCTAAAATCATTTGTAATTGATATCACTAATAGATATCGCTATCATTAGTGAAATTGACCCAATGACCCTAATGCATGATAGTGCGGTCTATATTCACCCATATAAGGCTAAGGTCACAAGTACAGTGGGTCTGCAAAACACTATAAAATGAGATTTGAAATGGAAGGTGGGCTAAAAAGATCGGTGAGCTCAACCTAACCAAACAACTATAACCAAACAGAGATGATGATATCTTTGAGTGACATGGTTGGAGTTGGCATTGGGCAATGCCTACTTCTACCCATCATTTCTGCCTTGCCGTGACTCAATGGGAGATCCAGAGGTTTTGTAACCTGTTCCCCATGTGGTTGTGGAGTGTGTAGTGATATGGAAACGAGATGTCAACAGCAGCCACACACACAGAAGGGAGGCGTAGCCGTGACGCGCAGTGTGCACAATAGACTAATTGGGGCCCACTTGTCAACCTCCATGCTAGATTAACGGAGAGGGCATCTATCATTTTGTTAGGACAGAAGGAAATGAATTTGAAGTTTGGAGAGAAGGGGAGGAATTTGAACGACCTCTTTAAAAATTTTGGAATAAAGGAAGCTACAGATGATCTCGTGGACTGTTAATTGTCCTAGGGCACCCTTAGAATACAGAAATTGAAAAAAAAAAGATTACACAAAGCAGTTAAAAACATAAAAACACTCATAATTGTGAGTGACCCCGCCAACAGGCGCAAACAACAACAGCCATGCCTATAATAAGGCGAGACATTGTTAGTGACCACGCCAACGGGTCCAAAAAAAAAATCCAACCCAGCTGAAGAAACTATAAACTGAAGCAAAAATCTAAAGGGCGACGGGTCACATGGGAGGGAACCGCGTGACCACCTGCGGCCGGCTAGGCCTGCGCGCCCCGGCCTGTGCGTGCCCCGCGCCTCTTGCCAAGAGGAGTTGGGCCTTCGTGCACTCTTTAACTATCCCATCATATAACGTTCTAAAATTTTAGTATCTGGAAATTTTTTTAATTTTTTTCTAATTTAAAATCAAATTTTTGAAAATGTTGAATGTTGCTTATTTGTTTTGAGTGTGCTAATATGAGCTCAACAAAATTTCCAATATCGCAAATACTCTCCACCAAAATTCATTTCCAAAATTCAATTCGAAAAAAATATTCCCGCGCCACTTCGAACTTCCATCTCTGCGCCACTTGGACCCCCATCTCCACGCCATGTGGACTTCCCATCTCCGCGACACTTGGACCCCATCTCCGCGCCATGTGGACCTCCCATCTCTGCGACACATCATCGGCCTCCCATCTCCACCAATGGCTGTCCGCGGCAAGCACATCCGCGTCCACCACTTTCACCACGCCGACAACCAACAGAACTGAACACCGGTGAGCCCCTGCCCGTTGCTCACGGCGGCGCGAGGCAAGCAGCCGAGCAGAGGCGTCGCTCGGGTCTGCTCGTGCCCCTCTGCCTGTTATAACAGCCCCCTCTCCTGTGAATGACAGGTGTATCCACCTATTATTTTTTTCACACCAATCACCAGCCACCGGTGATTCGCCCATCACTGACCATGTGACTTTCGAGCTAGCAAGTCCAATCGTGTACCATTCTTTTCTTCTATTCATTTATTTCCGAATTAATCTCTTGACCATACGAGCCCCAATTCCATCGATTTTTCTTTCTAAATTCATCAAAAATCAATATTTACCGTCCACATTAATTTCATAATTTTAGGAGTTTTTATAGCCGCCTACAAGCCGGTGCCACATTTGACACTGTAGGCGTGGACCGTTGACACTAGCCTGAAACTCTAGTCGCAAGCAATCTAGAAATATTTTCTATTCTTCCAAAATCCAAAAACACGATTTTATCCTCCAGTTTTCCAAATATTCAGATTTTGAAATATTTCAGAAATATTACTTTCTTTTTTTTTTCCGAATATACAAAATTCATATCTTTTCTGTTCCAACTTCCGATTTGGATGATTTTTTCGCCTAAATTCATTTAAAATCAAGCTCTACCTACTCATACACTCTACATAATAATTTGTCCTAGCCGGAAGCCGCTGTCATGCCACCCTGACGTCGTCCTACGCCCAGTTAGTGCTTCGCGCCGGTCGCACAAACATTGTGAGCCTGGTGATTGATGCACTTATCCACCTCCTCTACATAAATCCTAAAGGTTACTATCTTAGTCTGTTCGAGCCCTGAATTCAGATGAGGACGATACCGAAAATCATCTGAACATCATTGCTCTCTCCACCACTCCAAAAAAGATCTTCTCCAAAACACCAACATGCGACCCCCACCCCTTCGGCGTTGTCGACCCCGCATCTCGCGTCCACCACCCCTTCCTTGGTATCTCCGTAACTGTCATTACCGAGCCCACCAACTCGCCCGAAAACTCGCTACACCCCAATCACTTGCAGTAATACCACCAGTAAGAACCCAGCAGACTCTTATCTCCGCAATCCAAGCTCTACACCACCAAACCCGTTGAGTTCATATTATGCTTCGATGTGTGTGTTTTCCTTGTTTGTACACTAGGCCTTACCGGAGAGTCCGTCGGCCTACCCCTCGCGGTATGCTATGCGATGGTCTGCGCACAATACGTCCAACAACTGTTATATCAACCGCCTCAACAATGTGAAAGGCGAGTCCACTGGAAATCCCACTTGATGCATAAATTTCCTAAGTTTTTTATGCACAACCCTTTGGCCTGTTAATCACGTAAAAACTTACATGTTTTGTTTGCTAAGGTAACCCAGCAGATATACAGCCACTTAAACCGATTTTAGATATAGCGCGCGTAGGTGGGATTGCTCATTTAATTATCTTTCATAATCTTGACATTATGGATGTGAAATATGATGGGTATATGAGAGTGGTTGTGTGTGTGGTTTTTGAAATAAAATGGAGAAGAACCCCGGCAACCGACTCTGTCGGAATACGGCTACGCGACGAAACAGTCATAAGGACAGGGTATGAATGGGTAACTTAGCGACTTGCGGTTACCCCATGTCTTGGGATTCGTGTAGAATACCGGGTAGGTGGTTGCTTGCGCTGTCGAGCATTAGAAAGTGGGAATGGTTCTACCTGACCTTTCTGTAAGAACCGTTATGTTTTTCATCTTGCCTAACTCTTTTAGTACAATCACTTGCTCTGTATGAGGCATTGGCTAGGCCCGAACCGGAGTGGATACCCTAGCAGCTTTTGTGCTGGCACACATGGGGTTAGGGGATGGGTGGTGTGCCAACGGGTGTACCGCGGGGCACTTGAGTGGCTCGGATGGCCGAACCCTTAAAGTTCTGCTAGGGGATGAAACAAAGACGACGGTTTGGTTTGGAATTCGGGCAGTTACAACGGTAACGTGCCGCTGAGTCCAACTTGTGGTAATTAGTACAACCTCTGATCAGAGTAAAACCTATTCGAATAGTCTGTGTCCACTGGTATGGATGAGTTACGGCTTGGTTATTCAGTTAGCAGTTTTCGTATAATAAAATGGAATTGGTTTGGGATTGGATAAAAATAGTTTTTGGTTCAGCAGAGGATGCTGGATGTATGGAAAATGTGTTAGCTGGAAAGCCATGAGCCATTTTGGACCGGAAAATTCAGTGGCAAACCTTTCTGGGAAAAACTCAGTTTTCAGAATGGTTAAAATTTGACAACTATCACAAACCCTGCATACAAGTATTTTTCTGCAAAATTATCCTAAACTCCAGATATATCCTTGCATACAGTGTTAGTCTTCCCCAAATTCCTTTGTAGGAAGGTGGGCTGCTGAGTACGTATGTACTCACCATTGCTTTGTTGTTATTTTCTCAGTGCAATGGATATACATCGGTCTGCGAACGAGTAAGGGTTACGACCTGCTTCCCAACTGTGGACGTGAGCAAGATGTGTCTACGTTTTATATTACGCTGCTTAGATTTTCAGGGCTACGTCTCTTGTTATCCGACATGTTTAGGGCAGATCTGTATCACTCTGATGTAAGAATGTGATTACCAAACCTTGATATGGTAATAAAGCACATTTTAGTCCCATTATGGAAATTGGGCGCTTCACCTCGCGACTTCAACTTATACCTTGTATTTGCAACAACTTACTGATTTTTTAATCATATATGTACACAACTTGTTATTTTGCACATAATTTTTTCTGCTCATGTGCACAATTTGCTATTACTACGCACACAACTTGTCGTTCGTTTTGAAAAACATCATAGATCTCACGAACTCGCTGCATAATCGTATAAACTTGCTACACGTTACATAAACTCGGTACATAATCACATGAATTTGATATAGCAGGAAAACTCGCTACAGATGCTACGAACTTTGCTACATAATCACATTAACTTGCTTAGACATTCCATGACCTACTACATAATCACGTAAACTTGCCACAACATGAACTTGCTACATGATCCTATTAACTTGATATACAATCATATTACTTGCTAAATATTATATGACTTGCTACATCTTTTCGTACATGACTTGCTAGAACTTGCCACAGACTGAGAGGTGGCGCTATCGTTTATCGACGGAGGGGGCGGCGCGGTCATCGTAGGGGGGCGTCGCGGCCGGGGACGGAGGCATGGGGTCGCACAGGTGCGGGATGGAGGCACTGCGGCTAGGGTGCCCTCGGCCGGGGATGTAGTCAGCGGAGGGGGGGCGGCCGGAGGAGAAAGAGGAGGGAGGTATGGGCGACGCAACACGGGAGGGGGATGAGGGGTCGCGCGCTTTGATCGCGCAACAGGGTCGGGCGTTATCCTGGTCCTAAACTGAAGTGTCCCAAATCGGAATTTCCAAATACTCATTTGTGTTTAAATATAGGTTGCAATAATTTTTGTCTATAACTTCAATAATCCGTATTATTCAAAAAATTTATGTAAACATATAAGAAAAGCCATGCTCAAACATCTATATAATGATAAAACAATTTACAACAAAATAAGTAATAACATATATTTGTTTAATAAGATGAACGGTCGAAATTGTGAAAAAAAAAAAAAACAAATGCGACTTATATCTAAAGATGGAGGGAGTAACTTGCGGAATATTAACGAGGTTTGTTTTCTTCCAGCTTTATGTGACCTCGATTCGTTTATAGGCTTAAAATTCCCTTTCGTTCATTGTTTTGTGGAAAACGGTGGGGGAACGGGATGGGGTGACTTCTATATGGCTGTTGGCCCATAACAAAGTCGATGTGCTCGTAGGTTTTCGATTTGGGAGTGACTCCCTATCATCCGGATGATTACGTGTCCAGTTTTCATTCGGATGATATGCGTACAGTTTTCATCCGGTTTTTCTCCTCCTAAGTCCATCTCCCTCGCGATAAAAAAAAGTCCATTTCCCTCCTTCCTCCCCACGACCCCACCTCTCCACAGCCAAGGGGGCGAAGCCAACGCGCCCGACCCCGCCGGCCTCTTCTTCCTCGCACCGACCCCTCTGGCCTCCTCCCTCGGCAGCGGGCTCTTCCCCGCGGCCGTGCGGCCCGCGTCCGCCATGGCAGCTCGACCAGCAGCGCTGCCCTATGCGCCCGGCCTCCCACCTCCTACCGCGGCAGCGCGGCCGGCTCCTCCTGCGCAGCTTTGAACGGCGACGTGGCCCCAGCCTTCTCTTCCTCGCCCCCGACCCCTCCAGTATCCTCCTTCGGTAGCCCGGCTCCTCCCCGCAGCGGCGCGGCCTGCATCCGCCATGGCGGCCTCGGCCGGTGGCGCTGCCTCGACCGGTGGCTCGCCTCTTACCACGGTGGCGGGGCCGGATCCTCCTGCGCAGCCTCGATCGGCGGCGTGGCCCCACGCGCCCCCCAGTGGAGCCACCATCTCCTCCCGCAGCGGCCGGTGTAAGCGATGGCGGCTCGAGCGGCAGGAGCGGGAGAGGGGGAAGGGGATGGAGGCCAAATGAAAATAAAAAGAAAAGGAAAAACAAATGGGCCAAATAAAAAGCCCACTACATACACAAATCTTACGCTACGTTTGGATGTTGGTATTGCACTTCGGAATCCAGAAATTGGTATTGGTTGTTGTGAATGCATATGTTTGGATGTCACAGAATTGAGAATCAGAAACGTCCAGGCAATTCCGTGCGGCATTCCTTTTCACTCGCCCAGCCTGCCAACGATTCAGAGGGCGCCCGCTCTGATTTCGGTGGAATTGGCTCGCTCTCCCTCCCCCGCTCCACATAACCTTTCGCGCCCCTCCCAAAATCCCCCGCCCTGGACAGTAGCGACGCACGGGAGAACTGAGGCGGAGCGACCGACGACGACGGCGCAAGTGCAGCGCGGCGGAGGCAAGTATCTCTCCCTTTGTTCTTCGTCCTCAATCGATGTGGTCTCCTCCTCGCTCGCCCTTCCCATCTTCCTCTCCGTTCTCCTTGTTCCCTCTCCTCCACTATGCTAGGGCGCAATCTGGGTCACCCTCGCTGATGGCTTACTGTGCTATTCTCCATGTTCCATGGTGCCATCCATTGCGTTATGTCTTTGCTCAGCTTCAATCTCACCCTTTGCTCATCCCCTACCAGAACCCCCCATGCTCGCCTGCTTCCTGTTCGATGTATTTCCAGTTCCAAATGTGGCGGTCTGCCTAATCTCCTCTGCGTTACAACAGCCTCTCACATTCCAGGCAGCCAAGGTATAAAATCTTTTTGTGTGTTTTTCTATGATTCACTTCCATTCTGTTTGATTTGTCACCTAAATTGTTCATTAACAATAATTAATAATGTGTGTCGTAGCCGGATTATGTCAGACCAAGCATTAGATTTGCACTCATCATACATAATTGAAGAAAATAAAAGAAGGAAGAGGAGAAGGATTGTGTTGGCAGGATTTACTTTTCAAACTATTGCTGCTACGCTATCATACTTGCATGGTGGCAGGCGACCAAGGGAGCTGCACAATTTTATTGATGATGAGCACAAGCATACACTTAGGAGATATTTGCTTAAAGAAATATATGATGGCTCTGAGGTGACATGCTATGATGAGTTACGCCTAACTAAAAGGAATTTCCATGATTTGTGTGCTATGTTACGTGAGAAGTGTGGCCTCCGTGACAGTGTGCATAGTAAAGTTGAAGAAAGAGTCGCCATGTTCTTGATTATTGTTGGTCATGGTCTAAAAATGAGGCTGCTTCGTGGAACCTTTAAGCGATCTCTAGAGACTATTAGTAGGTTCTTTTCAGATGTGTTGGAAGCCATTCTATCTCTGTCTGGTGAGTTCATCAAGCTTCCCGATTCTTCGGTTGAGACTCCCGAAGATTATAAATGGAAGTGGTTTAATCATAGTCTTGGTGCATTAGATGGCTGCCATGTTAATGTGTGTGTTAATGTACTTGATCAAGGAAGATATAGAAACAGGAAGCAGCAAATCACAACTAACATGTTAGGTGTGTGATTGGAATATGAAATTTCTATATGTGCTGCCCGGTTGGGAAGGTTCTGCTTCTGACTCGAGAGTCTTGCGTGATGCAATGAGAATGAGTCGTCAAGATGCCTTTGTTGTACCAAAGGGTACGACTCTTTTCTTGAAACTTTTTACAACAACATTTTTCTTTTTCTTTTTAGCTGATGATTGGTTTAACAATAGGTAAATATTATTTAGTTGATGCTGGATACACCAATGGGCCTGGTTTTCTAGCTCCATATAGATCCACTCGCTACCACTTGAAGGAGTGGGCTGCAAGCCAACAACAGCCCCAAACTCCAAAAGAGCTATTTAATTTGCTTCATGCTCGTGCTAGAAATGTGGTAGAGAGAACATTTGGCTTATGGAAGAAAAAATGAGCTATTTTACGCGAGCAAAGTTTCTTTGACATAAAGGACCAGGTATTAAATATTTAAGTGGTCCATTGAGTAAAATTTCAACTTAACTACATTTGATACCATATTAATCTTTGCGCAGATTTGCATTATTAATGCTTGTTGTGTTTTACACAACTTTGCAAGAGATAGGCAGCATGAGATGGATGATATATTATTGCAGGAAGTGGACAATGAGATAGCTACTTTGCCAACGGAGGCAATAGACGATGCTAATTTGATAAGAACAGTTCAAGTCTCAACGGAGTGGAACAATTTTAGAGATGAGCTAGCTAATGACATGTTTGCTGAATACCAAGCCAACCATGGGCCATAGGATGTGTGGAGGTTCCTAGCTGGGTTGTTTTCTGTGGGGTTTTGCTGTTCCTAGCTTTTGTGTGGTACATTGTTGGTGCTAACTTTTGTTGATGCATGGCACAAGTATAGGATGTGTGTCTATGCTTGCTAGCTAGGGTCTTTTGTGTGCTTCCTAGCTGACCTGTTCTTTTGTTGATGCAATGCATTGTCATATGATCTATATGTAAGGCTGCTAGCTAGGGTCTTTTGAATGTTTCCTAGCTGACCTTTTTCTTTTGTACATGTAATATATTGAAGGATGAAATCTATATATACATATTAATATATGTTACTTATCTTAATTGGAATTATTCTCATGCTGCCATTTATTCCTACTTTAATCAATTTAGCACAATGGCTGAGCATAAAGCAAAGAAGGGTAGTCGTACTTACCTCACATGGACAGATGCAATGGATCTAGCTCTTTTGGAAGTTCTTGTGGAGCATCACAACAATGGTGATCGTGGTCAAAATGGTTGGAAGCCACATGTCTATAATGCAGCCATAAGAAATGCGAAGGAGAAGTGCAATGTTGATATCACAAAGGAGAATATATCATCAAGGGGCAAGACCTTTGACAAGCATTATGAAATCATTAGCAAGATACTTTCTCAGAGTGGCTTTGGGTGGGATTGGGAGAACAATAGATTCTCAATGGATAGTGAAGATGTTTGGGATAGATATGTAGAGGTATGGGTACATATCTCTCTTCTCTCTTGCTCTTGTAGCTTCTAATTTTTCTTTACATGGTAACATAATTTGCTTTCATTTTTGTAGATGTGTGATTATTTGTCCATTGTACAGGCTAATAAAGGAGCAGCATGCTACAAGACTAAAGTGGTGAAGAATTGGGATTCAATCTGCGCTATATACTCCAAAGATCATGCCAATGGTGAAGGTGCCAAGACGGGGACCGAAAGTGCACAAGACCTGGTGCATGACACTACTACAGATGGCAATGATGACTCTCCTCCAATGTTAGCTCCAAAGAAGCAGCGAACTGGTGATGCAATTGTAGGAATGCTTACAGAAATGAAAACATCTTTTCAGGAGGCTATGCAGTCAAATGCGCCGATAGAATTGCCAAAGAAGATTGCTCCATCTATTATCTTTGCGGCACTTAAGGAAATTCCTGACTTAGCTCGTGGAGACATGCTGCGATCCTATGGTATGCTATTAAGCCGTGATGACCGCATATTTGAAGCACTTATGGAGCTCCCAATGGAAATGAGGAAAGATTGGCTGCTGTTTGAGAATGATAGGAAGTGAAGTCCACAACATAAGGATTCTTGATGTGCTAGTCCACAACATAAGGATTCTTGATGTGCTAATTAGTTGATCTTTTGCAATTTTGGCTGCTAGTAAAAGCTTTTTATTAACATGTTATTATGGCTGCTAGTTTCTGCACAAAGACTTGTATTTTGCTACTTTAAGACTTTGCTGCAATGTATTAATTAAGACCATGCTATATTGATTAGTTAAGACCTTGCTGCAGTATTTTAATTTTTTTTTGAAGTACTGTTGCTGTCAAAATATATTTTTAGAATATTTGTCCATGTCATTTTTAAATTACAGCCTATTATGATTTTTTTTGGGAAAGTTTCATGTCTACATTTTCAGGTGTGATTATATACATGTGCATACTGTTATACAACGTTCATACTTTCCACAGCTTCTAACACCAAGCTGTGTCCATCCAAACGTGTGCTGGAATTGCTTTCTCCCCTAGAATTTGAAGTCTCAATTCCATGGTCATCCAAACAATAGATTCTCATTTGCTGTCCATTTCAATACCTTGCTGATTTGGAATTGAACACCAATTCAATTCCTACGAACCCAATACTGACATCCAAACGGAGTGTTAAAGCAATCACACCCACACAAAAGGGAATGAAATGAGAACTGAAAATCATCCGGTGGATAAATAAAAATTCTGCTCGATTTTCCTTCTCGGAGGAACACGTAGTGATCTCAAAGTTTTCACTATTCATCATCCAATTGAGTCTCTCTTAATTGCTCCGTTCAGTTCTTTTTCTTTTTGTTCTTTTGTCTGTAGCTAGTTAGTTTTTTTCTCTTCTTCCATTTTTTATTTTACTGTTTATTTTTTATTTTTCTAGTTTCTTTATTATACTCCATCAATTCTTTTTATTTGTCATGTTTTAGTTTAAAAATAAACTAGTGGGCGACAAATATTTAAGAATACAGGTAGTATTTTTTTTCAAATAAAAATTTACGATTATAATATGTGTTACTTTCTAGGCATGAGCTAGATTTGGTATTTCAATTAGTAATGACGTGTCACATTGTAATTGAATGAAAAACTGGATGATTCAGAGACACAAAATCACTCAGAAGAATAGAAGACATGTTTTTCTAGGCATCATGTGGCAGTATGTTATTGACTAATAAAGTGGAAGATAGAAAATCGAAAAATCTACTATAGGTAGGTATCGCATTTTGTTTTTTTACCGAACCACGTGGCATTTTCTTATTGGTTACAGAGGTGGAAGAAAATAATTGCAAAAATCTTCCGAAGATAAGTAGTCAATCACATGTCCCAACAAAAAATTACTCTATTTTAGGATTCTTTCGTATGATTTGACGAAATATTTTGAGGTAACCTTTGACTAAAATGTGTTCAGACAAACAGCACAAATACACGAAATGGTTTTATTACCAAACTAGACTCATGGTTCACCCTTCACCGCAATGCCAAAACGTAGCATGCTTGGTTGACCACGCCACGCCACGCCGCGCCGCTCAGCTAGCTGCAGACTTGCAGCCGCAGGCCGAAGCTTGTCGCCGCCGCTCTTCCTGTTCCTGTGGCGCCCCGACGGCACCTCCCATCTTGCGCTCCTTGGCAGCGGCGAAGACCTTGGAAGCCCACTGCGCGAAGTATGCCTCGTCGAGGCCGATCTGCCGGTTCTTGAAACAGCTCAGGATGTCGGGCGAGCCAGGGCAGGGCTCGCCGTTGGGATCCCACCATGATCCCTCGTGCCGCATCCCGGCCCGGTCAGCCATCCACCGGTACACGAACTGCCCGCCACCGGCCCTCTGCCTCCACCCCAGCGGGTAGAACTCCATGATGCTGCTGTTCCTCTCCATGAACAGCAAGTTCGTCAGCTGCGCGCCGTGCGGCGTTATCAGCACGTCCGTCGCGCTCAGCAGCTTCACCTGCAAGGTGGGGAAATAAAAAATACTATATGGATTCATGCATGCGTTCCTGCACGCGCGAGCACTGTTGTACGTACCTGGTCGCAGAACGTCAGGTTGTCCGTGCGCGCGGCTGTGACCGCGCACCCGGCGACGCGCGCGCACTCCTTGTCGAACACGCGCGCGACGGCCGCCTCGTCCTTGAACGCCCGCGCACCCGTGCGGAACAGGAGCGTGACGCGGAGCGCGGACCGGTCGCGGCGCAGCGCGTCCACGTCCGCGACGCCGCAGTGCGCCCTGGCCTTGCACCGCATGAAGTCGAACGCCCCGAGCAGGCGCTCCCTGGTCAGGCCCTCCATCTGCCTCCGGAACACCACCGCCTCCTCGAAGCACGCGGCGGGGCCATCGGCCGCCGCGTCATGGAACGTCTCGAGGACCATCTCGCGGCCCGTCGTGGCCTCGGCCAGCGACGCCAGCCACCCGCTGGCCCCCAGTCCTCACCGCCGCGCCGTTGTGGAACAGCGCCCACCGCACCGGCGCCGCCGCGCACCCGCCCCTGGCGTGCCACGACGCGAACGGGACGAGCGCCGAGATCCCGTGCCAGAGGTTGCGGTAGTCGTAGGACATCTCGGACACGAATGTCAGCCCGGGCCGGAGCGCCGCGCCGCGGGGCAGCGCGTCGCGCCACGCGAGCGCGTAGGCGGCGTCGGACCGCGGGGGCGCGCGCACGCAGAAGACCCGGCCGGAGGACGCCGCCGACGGGAGGACCAGGTTCCTCGCCTCGCCCTCCGGCTCCGAGCTGTCGTTGAGGGCGCTGATGAACCATTCCCCCGCGCGCTTCCGCCGCGGGTCCCGGAGCGGGAGGAAGGTCACCGACGCGCGGAGGCGGTCGAGGACGCCGTCGACGGCGGCGCGCTGGCTGGCGCACCGGGCCACGGGGGAGAAGACGCCAAGGGTTTGTAGCTGGACAAGGAAGAAGACGGCGAGCAGGAGAGGAGCAAGAAGGCAGAGCGCTTTCTTGAGGCGGTGTAGACGACTAGTAGTGGTTCTGTTCTTGGCCATGGCGATCGAGCTGTTCGCCCGTCGTTTCAGGATGCTTGGCCCGTGAGGCTCTGCGGTGGAATAAGATGTAAACGCTGGTGATGCATGGTCATGGATACGTAGAGGAAATGGCACGCTGACCCATCACCCATTGCTGCGTTTGACGGCGCACGATAAGGAACATGAGAACATGATGCTTCTTTTCGGTATACTAACGCTATGGTGTACCCAATGGTTCCTCCAGCCGCAAAAAATGGATACACGTTGTTGCCCTAAGATTTGAGTTTTGTCAACAAATAGTGTGAATTAATAATTAAGCTAAAATCAAACCGTGTGGCGTGGAGTAGAAAGCGAGAAAAGCGTATTATACAGCAGGATCAAGTACGGATCATGGATGCACAGATTCCGGCTAAAAAGTGACACTTGAGATATGTGAATTGAACGCACATTCAAACTCAAGTAAGCTTAGGGGGTGTTTGATCTCGGACTAAAATTTAGTCCCGTCATATCGGATGTTTAAACGCTAGTTAGAAATATTAAATATAGTCTAATTATAAAACTAATTACACAGATAAAGACTAAACGGCATGACAAATTTATTAAGCATAATTAATCTATGATTAGCAAATGTGATGTCACAGTAATCAGTCGTTAATTATGGATTAATTAGGTTTAATAAATTCATCTTGCCATTTACGTTTACTCTCGTCAGTGTAATTAGTTTTCTAATTAAACTATA
The DNA here is from genome assembly GCA_030272315.1 of Paspalum vaginatum. Lineage (NCBI taxonomy): Eukaryota > Viridiplantae > Streptophyta > Magnoliopsida > Poales > Poaceae > Paspalum > Paspalum vaginatum. The sequence goes on along the minus strand of CM059018.1, from coordinate 35,713,464 downwards.
TTTAGTACTTCTAACTAGCATATAAATATTCAATGTGACGTAGACTAAATTTTAATTTTTAGATCCAAACACCTGCTAATCGTCTCCGTACACGCACTCGTCCCCACACAACATAGGGCCGGATAAGTTCAAAACTCTGGCCATGTGGCATGAGATCTCTCAAAGCCCACGCCAATAGTACCACAGGAACAGAATGAGCTCAACGGGTCCAGATCTATCATGTGGGAACATCGGGAAAGAGGGCAGCAAATACATTTTCTATAGAACGTCTCTCTATTCTAGAACATCCGGAGCAAGTAGCTTGTCATATTGTACGGGGAGGATATCTCCCAGCATATATGGCTTAATTTAGGGGTGAAAACGGAGTATGGACGGATAGCAGGGTTCATGATTGGGTAGGGATTTAGGATCGGGTACGAATAGTTTGAGACGGGACGGATATGGATACAGAGACCGGATATTTATCCGGACGGATACGGATATTAATTAGCCGGATACATATGGATATCGGATACTCGTCGGATAATACATGAAATGCTTATCGTTTTTTACAATTCAGTTTGCGCATCAGCGCATAAGACAACTAAACAACAGTATTGCATATACCATAAATTAACATGACAATATAACAATAAATTCAGATCATACAATAGTTCAACACAATAGTTCAAATATAATGACAACGTTTTAATCACACAATTGTAGAGAGTTTGAGCATGACTTGTTTACATACATTTTTTGAATAAGACAAATATTTAAGTTTTGAAAAAAGGTCAAATGAGACTTATATTTAACTACGGAGGGAATATAAAAGATCGACACTTGACCCTACGAGTGTATAAGCCATAGTGACATTTGATATTGTATATGCAACACGTTGACATACGGTTTATATACGCTACTAACCTAATTAACATGCTAAATAAATTATTTTTGATCATTTTATCACCAATATGGCTTTAAACAAATAAATGATGAACTACAAAGTTGTAGATCTCGTCGAGTACTACAATTTTCATATAAACTTTGTTTTCATCCGAGTTCATACGTGAATGTTATGATTTTTATAAATATCAAATACACAGAAAAAGAAAAACGGGTACCCGAACCTGGGCGATAAAGATTTGGGGTTCCGATCTTTTGACAGGTATGGATAAATCGGTTTAAGGGTGGACATCTCGACGTTGGTGAAGAAGGATTCGAGCAAAATATCGAATCCTTACGATCACTATACCACTGCTCCGATGGTTATCGACCGCGTGACGCGCGCAATCGACCTCGTCAAGAAGACTATCGTTCCTGTAATGCAACCGAGAGAACACAAGAAAAACGAGAAATAAACACAATCAAGATTAATTTTATGTACAAGTTGGGGTTTCACAAACCGTTGATAGCGAAACTGTTTGATAACAGACTAATCTAAGCAAAACTCCTCTACCTTAATGACGGCTACATAATATATACAAAAGAGAAGTCTAGAGGACAGACAAGAGGGTGGCCGAGCAACCCTAGGGCGTACAAGGCCAGCGGGCCAAAACCCTAGGGTTGCAGCACCTTGGCAGATTCTGATTATCGTGTTTTTTCGACGATTCCCATCTACTCTGAGCTTATTTGGGACTAAGGCCAGATGGGTTGGAAAGCTTATGTCCTTAGTTTTACGTTGATACATAGTGTGATACCCAGTATCTTAAGCCCTAATTAAGCATGTCATCATATGCATTTTTCAATTAAAACAATGAAAAGGAAAATATGTCATTTACTATTTTTAAATAATTTTTCAAATATGAGAAGAATTTCTTTTCTCAAACCTTTCAAAAAGGATCTTAGTGAAAAGTTCTACTCAAATATTCCTTCTTTTTAGACCTTGAGGTAAATCCTTTTATTTGGGGGCTTGATTTGAATATATACACATCTTTATTAAAAAAAAGGGGTGAAACTGGCGGCCCAAAAACCACAGCGGCCCACCCCTGTTTCCTCGGCCCACAGAGCCCACCGCCCTCTTCTTCAACCCCAGGCGAAAGGGGATTTGCTCCCACCTGCCGTTGCCCTTGCTCCCGCCCCTGCTTCCTGCCGCGCCCACCGCCGCGCCACCACCACGGCAAGCTGTGGGTTGATGTTGGCCGCACCTCACCTCACCACATGGACCCAACCCACAGTTGCTTCGTCCTCTTCCATCGCTTCTTCTCGCGGCGCCCGTAGAAGCTCACCGTCATCTCTCGCCGCTCGTCGATTCAATCCATCATCATCCCGGCTAGCACCGCCTCCTTGCGCCCTATAAATACATCATTAAGCTCCTTCCTAACACATCACCACTCATTCCTCAGTCGACCACCACAGTTCCTCTCACTCCCACTCTGCTCAACTCCGATGAGCTAAGCCACCACCCAAATTCGCCGCCTCTACTGCCCCTCCTTCTAATTCCGGTAAGTGCCGGCCTTGCCAAACCTCTCTCCACCTCCCAAGAGCTCTTTTTCTTCTATTCCACACCGGAGCCGAGCTCTCCGCGAGCTTCTTCGCACCGGCCATGGCGCCCCAACCCTGACCGCCATGGAGAGCCTCCTTCCGGCCATCGAATCACATCGCCAACCCCACCATCATGTTCGTCATGACGATGTAGTCATCGTGCCCCTGACCTGGTCACCGGAACCGGCCCGGCGATGAAGAACCGCCGTCAACCGTCGCCGGCGGTCCAGTTTATTACCTTCCAATTTGACCGAACCAAACCGCCGTTACCATCCCCTAACACCGTCACCCTTTGAGTCACTGCCAGGTGGGCCCGCAAACAACGGCGTTAGCCACGCCGTCCCCTCCAGGCAGGCCGAGTCCGTCGGCCGAAAGGAAGAAAGAAGATAGGCCCGATGGCCATTTGGGCCAGGCCGTTGGGCCAAAATAAAAGGATTTCTCGGTTGAATTTAAACAGGGATAGAAACTAAACCGATTTAGTTATTCAAGGGGTAAAATAGAACTTTAGTAAAAATAACTTTCTGGGCCTTGGGCTTTTTCGAATTTCTGAATTTAATTCTTTCCTATTCTAAATTCTTTAATTCAGATTTATTTAAATTATGTTTACCTTTAATTAATTTAATTAAACAAATTTTATTTTTTTTCCATCCTTTCAAATAAATGATAAAATTATTTAATAAATCTTTATTTTTGAAATTTATATATTCTTAATAAAATCTTTTAAATTCTTCTAATTCAATTAAATATTAATAATTAGTTTTCTAATATTTTAATATCTCAACTTTTATTAATAATAATAACAAAATTCTTTTAAAAATCCTAGAAAATATATTTAAACCTAAAATCATATTTTAATTTTAAAATAAATAATAATAATTTTAAAATTAGGAAAGGACCTGCAAATTTAAAATTTACACCAACCTTTCCTTCCAGAAATTTTTAAAATTCTTAAATTCACAGGTTGATTGTCCTCATATTTAAAAATCTTGCATATTATGCATCTAGGTGCGATAAATCCTTCGTCTTTCACCGGAGAACTTCCTGAAGCCCCCACATCCGAGGTCTTTGAAGCAGAAGCCCAGGAAACCACTCCAGCCCCAGAAGAAGAATCTTTTGAAGTCTCTTTTGATCCAAATACTTTAAATCCTAGGCAAGCCCCGGTGTATTTACTTATTTTATTTCGAGTCCTTTAAATTAAATACGGGTTATGTTTGTGCATTAAAATTATGAATTGCTTGAAACCCTAGAGCATATCGGATTCCTGATTCAAGCATAATAAATCCTATATGTATAGATTAAATGCTTAGTTCAGCTCAATGATAGGTTACGCTTTCTTTGAAAAGAACACATCTTAATCTTTGTTACTTTGAGACTAATCTAAGACGATTTCTTGAGTTATTTAATTGGAAACAGGTGGACGGGATCAGTTATGCTTTTGAGAAACAGTGATAAAAAAGGTTAATGAATGAACATGATTGAGATCCTGATCCTATCTATGTCGTATAAGGCCGTCCGATGTTTGGCCATGTTTTTGGCTTTCGAACGCGCCTCTTTCACTTGTCGTCCTCGTCATGGGCTCCGATAAGCCTCTCATCCTTTGTACCTAGGGTTGGACTGTGGTGAGACCAACTGGATGGAGGGAGACAGGCGAGTGTCAGAGTACACTCGGGTTCGGTGAGGGCAGTTCAGACTAGGTGGCAACGAGGATGTTGGGTTGTCATATGTGGGGTCGTTGTGTATACATATAACTGGTGTTTGAGTATTTATTCCCGAGAATATAAAATTGATTCGAATCGCTGGGCTTACCAGCTATAAGAGCTGAATCATCACCAACATCATGGTTAAGAAAGACCAATGTTTTATTTAAAATTAATCTTATAAGTGTTTGCCTTGTTTGATAATAGAATAAGTTAAACTTAGATTTAAGTGAAATTTAAAAGAATTAACACCCTAAAAGCTAAGGATCTACTTCTAGGTTTTTACGTTTGTATTGACCTCATCAAACCAACTTTAGGATAGCAACTAAATTAAGTTCAGCAGACGGGTAAGACTTGCTAAGTAAATTTTACTTAATGATTTTTCTTTTAGTTTATTCAGGTTCAGAATACATTCTCTTCAAATGTGATCCTTCTTTTTCGGCTCATTAGTGAATTAACATCTTGGACATGATGCAACTTACTTTTAAGAATATTTTGTTAAAAGTAGACCATCCTTTGATGTATAAGAAAATAATGGGGTCTGCTCTATTTGTATAAATAAGGGTATTGCATTAAACTTATGAAGTTACTGTAAATATGATTTAAAAGTATTGTAATCTAAAGACTCCTTCGTGAGTTGCCTTGAAGTTCGATTTTTCGGAAGGCTTGTCAAGACTTGTAAATCTTGACAATCCACCGAAATTAACTCAAGATTGATACTTAGGTATTAAACTTGTGTTAAATTCCGGCGGTTCTGCCACACATAGAACGCTCAAAACGGAGTCCGTATATGGCCTGGGCGTCCGATTTACTAGAGTCTACTTCTGTGGTCTGAACCGGCCTCTCGAATAAAATAGACCTTAACTCGAATTAGACTTCAAACTCCATCTTTCATTGGCCTTCATTATATGCATGTTAAACATGTTCTCATCATTCTCCATTTTTTGGTTTTGAGTCGTTCCTGATTCAAAGTCGTTGATGCTTGCGGAATTAGATGTCATGCTTGACATTATCCAACCTTATTCTCTTTCTTGAAATTTATTTAATTTGTTGTGACACAACAAACAAAGAAAAGGGAAACTCGTCATGATATGATTAAAGTTTGTGCAGCCTTCTAACTAATCACATTCACCAACACGAAGAGAGTTCCAATTTGATAAAATATAAACGCAGTGCACTATATAATCTATTTTACAATTATATTTGCCAATAACATTATATATTTGCTTAGATAAACATAGCAAATCAGCACTAAAACAAAGTTTATTCTCAAAATAATTTAGATTGCAAAGAACATCGAATTCAATGTAACTCAAAGTATTTAAAGAATTCAATAATTTCAGCTCATTTGACGCATTAGTAATAGGAAGAAAATGTCTATTTTCAGCATAAGTGATTGGTTTCAAAGCAGAAATATCGAGTTGATTAACTTGCTGTGGTGTAGCAACAGACAAAACATTATACCATATTTCTTCTTTATCATAGGGAACAACAAAATAATCATTCTGTGGCAAAGAAAAATTATAAATAGATGCCATCATTGATTGCTCTACATTATCTTGACTTGTGGCTAAACTTGATACATTAAAATTTTCATCACATTGAGCGATCACTGAACATATATCATTACATTTGTTTACATGATTGCCGCACTGCGTAATGCATGGAAAAGAAACCAACTCATATCTATTCTCCTTATCAATGTCACAACGCAACATAGTATCATGCAATCATTAGAATATTCATTAATAGAACTATTGTCTTGATCAAAACGTTGCAATTTCTTTTTCAAATCAGGATTATAAGTAGAAAGAATAAAATTACTACACATAGACTGTTTCAGCTTGGACCATATACAATGATCTTTACCATGTTTAACTAAACTATTCCACAAAAACATAGCGTAGATAGTAAATTCACTAGTAACATATCGAACACGTTGATGGGTATGAATCATATGATAATTAAATTTTTTGTTTAACAATCATCTCCCAATCTAAATGAGTATTAGCACCATATGAACTATCAGAGGGAAGAATTTTAAATTTGACACTAGCAAACTGGTTATCATCATCACCCTTTTTACCTTTTCTGGCTCGATGTGAAGGTGGTAGCTTATTTTTTTTACGTGATTGAAAAGTCTTGAGAAGCGTCTTTGGAGGCAGAAACTTTGTTCTCCGTAGTTTCAAGTCGAATAGCCAAATTATTTACCGAAACGCGCAGATCGTTAATGACTTGAGCAACTTCCACTCTGAAATCACCAATAAACTTGTTTTGTGCAACAACGAATTCGGTCAGCTCGTCCTTTGAGGCACAGTCATTGAATCCTTGTGAAGAATCATCTTCTGACATGGTTAAAGAAAACTAAGACAGAGAAAACGAAACAAGATTATCCCTATATACTAGGTAGGTGGAATCTCTCACACGTAAAGCGTGTACCAAGCGATTGTAAATGTTTTCACAGTACACAACAAGAAGACGATGTCGATCTTGAAGAGATGATGGCGGCCAAGAGGCGATAACACACCTGAAGCGTGAGGTGATTGCAGGACCGACCTTTGCTGCTCTAGAGTATATATGTGGATCTTTGGGAGACACAATATGTAGTAAGGTATAGCAAAATTCGAAATTAGATAGCAAAATTGAATAAATGTCCAAAGCTTTTGTCAAAGTTGCTGGTCTAAACTTGTTTCCAGAACTAGCTCAAGCAAGGAAGTCACACATATAAAGCACAAAGGATACAAAGGATGTAAACACTCCTGATTTTTTTCTGTTTTTTTGTGCGGCTCTTTTTTGATGCACTTGCCTTTTCTTTTTTTCTCCACAAGTACCGCAAAACAAGATACAATTTAAAACAATGATAACATTCTCGTGTGTATGTGACATATTTTCTACTCAGAGTTGTACAGCAGATTAGATAATCTTAACGGTTTCAAATACCAAAACTTAGAATACCAAAGTTGTATATCTAGTTTTTCTCTTTCTTTACGGTATAAGGAATACCTTTTTTGGAGAAGAGAAGCTAAAGATATTGACTCCGAAATACACGCTGCTCAGAAAGTTCTGGATCACAAACTAAGTTACTCCCAACAAATATTACGCCTGATAATGAAGTTTTCTGCATATCTCACAATTGACAAAGTTGTAGATAATTTCATAAACTTTCCATAAAGTACTAGAACACAAAATTATAAGTTCGTATTAGAAAGATATCATGAAAATACCGAACTGGACAGAGAGGATTCCGAACCGGACGTGACGACGTGATGAAAACGGACACGGTGACAAGATGCACAACTCAAACTAAACTAAGAACGCGATCTACAGCAGCAACACAACTATGACCATGGACACAAACTCAAAGATACGTACTCTGAAATCAAATTATGCAAAGGCTAAACATGGTGATGGGACAAAATGAATTACGAATCATAATTTTTTTATGGTTTTTTTGGTCTTTAGGAATATAAATCATTCAAACTAAGGGACACGCGACAATATACCTCACGGGAAACCTGAAGCTCTGATTACCAAAACCGGTGTCGTATCACCCTGGCAGATTCTGGTTGTTATGTCGTTTCAACGATCTTGTCGACTCTGAGATTATTTGGGCCAAAGACTAGATGAGTTGGAATGCTTATGTCGTTAGCTTTTCGTTGATACGTAGAACGGTCGAAACGGAGTTTGTATGTGGCCTAGTCGTCCATTTTACTGGGGCTTACTCCTGCAGTCCGAACCGGCCTCGCGAATAAAATGGACCTCAACTCGGATTGAGCTTCAAACTCCATCTTCTCCTGGGCCTTGATCATATGCATGTTGTACATGTTCTCATCATCGGGTACCCGTATCCGCCCTCCTATCCCGGGTATTGGCCGTCCCGTATCCGGTGTCCTATTATCTAGGTAGTACCTGTATCCATTCCGGATGTAAAAATACCTGTATCCGTATCTTCGTCCCGTTTCAATACCGGTATCCAATACCCGCTGTGGGTACCCGTCCTGTTTTCACCTCTAGTTTAGTTTAGGTTAACAGTTTTAGAAGGAATTTTAGGGAGTAAAAATGCTGGTGTGGGAGGGGATGCAGAGGAAACTAGAGGGAGTGAATTTGAATGACATTGAAGATATGGTGTGCTAGAAGCTAGAAAAATCAAGGGAAATTCACATATATATATCATGTATAAATCGATGATATCTCTATTATATTTGGCCATGTTACTGATTTGAGGATGTTGGATATTTGGAGTACCAGTATTCCTCTCAAAATTCAGATCTTTTTTATGGATGGTGTCGCATGATAGGATCCAAATGACAGTGCAGTACAGTTAACTAGCAGGAATTTAGATGGATTTTTGTATAGCTGAGGAAAATGTTCAACGCTCCTGCTCTATAAATATTAGGTGGCAGTGGGTGTGTAGTGTTGGGATAGAGACAGTTTGGGCTAGGATAGGATTCCAGATAGTACTGCAACCAGTGGGTACGTAGCGTTGGGGTAGAGAGAGTTTGAACACACCTTGAAATTCCCTTATAAAAGAAAAGACCTGGAAATTAACTTACTGCAACTAACGGATGCAACACCAATTCATTGGGTTGTTTGTGGTAGCTAGTGTGTGTTTGGAACTCTGGAGTGTAAAGTTTTGGTAAGCATTGAACATCCCAAGCTGCACCTTTGTTAAATAGGAATAGAAGAGCCCCATCCGGGGCTTACAAAGTTGACTCGAGTTTGTTCGGTAGAATCCATGCACAACAACTGTCTAGGAAGTATTGTACAACAAACTTTGTCATGTACAACTAGTGGAGCTACTAGAACAAACTCTAGTCTCATTGTGTTGCAATATATGAACTCATCTTAACATCCTCCCTCGATCTTAGAATGTTATTGTTGGTAATGTGCAGTGGCAACCCCCAATGATGTGGATTGGATATATGTATGTGTGCCCTAAATCCGTGCACGATTAGAGTCTTAATGGGCCTCCGAGGTCAAGACTCCTAAGTGCTTAAGAGTGCGTGGCTTTGAGGACATATGTGGTTCGACCAAAACCATAGCTGCCGCCAATGGTTCAAATCGACTCACCGGTTCCACCAATGGTCCATCAGTTCAACCGGTCTATCATTTCTATTGCAGTTCAAATCGACTCACCGGTTCCACCGGTGGTCCATCAGTCAACCGGTCTGCTACTCACACGCACTGTAACGATTCGAAAACAGCTAATGGAAGTGGGGACTATATATATCCTTTCCCCACCTCCTTTCTCTTGGTTGGAACTCCACCAAACATGAGACAACAGCTCCTTGTGCATTCACTCCTCTCCCTCACTCTCCACTCCTTTGAGCTCAAATCCTCCATTGATTGTGAGTGTGAGTTAGTGAGTACTTGTGAGAGCATTCAAGACTCCGTGTTCTTCCTCTCTCTTGTTCTTTGTGAGTTTTGGTGACCCTTAGCAATCTTGGTGGACTTATTACTCTTGGAGCCTCGTGCTCTTATACGGCTAGGCATCACCCGTTGAAGCATCCGTCTTGTGTGGATTGCTGCAGGAAGTTTGTATTACCCCGCTCTTGGCGCCTCATAGTATGTACTCTCCGCCGGTCTTTATGATTGGGGAGAAGAGGTAAGGTCGTGAGCCTAAGCCCTTTGTGGGTTCCTCAACAACGAGGACATTGTGCACACCTTTGTGGTGTGCCCGAACCTTGAGATAAATCTTTGTCTTGTGTGCTTGCTAATGGTGCTTTGCGTTCTTCATATTCATAATGTTCTTGAGCGTGTTTACCTTGTTGTGTCAAGTTTTGCGTGGATTTATCTCTTGTGTAGGTATCAAGGCTAACCCTTTCCAGATGTGCAAGAACAAGCCTCCAAGATCCTTAGAAGGCATTGGTATTGCATTTACTCGAGTAGATTTAGAGATCAATTCCGTTTATTCTCGTTCCCCACCAGTTGAACTGATGAGCATCGGTTCAACCGGTCTGACCAGTTGAACCGGTCCACACTAGTCCAACCGGTTTGCTACTGATTTTCTCTTGTAGTTTGTATACTTTTTCAGATTAGCCTATTCACCCCCCTTTAGGCTATTTTTAGTAACACCAACTTGAATGCCGCCACATGTGAAGATGACAGAAACTTGTCGTATATCATGTCATTTCTAATATTCCATGGCACCAAGAGAAATACATACACATATGCTCAAAAGTAACCTATGATCATCACCTCCTCTCACAAGAAATCAATTAAGCAAGCGGGCAGCGCCCACAGAAATACCACAATAAGGAAAGAGAAAAAAAGCATATGTTGAATTGGCCCTAAGTTTCATACAATTTGCATTCAATTGGCCTCAACCCATTTCTCCACTTCAGCTATTCCGTCTATTGAATTTTATCACCACAAGTCAAACAAACAAATATACATACCTTAAAGAGCACTCTGCAGCTCCAGATAATCTCTACCATTTGTTTTGTCAACCACATCGCCAAACATCATCAATTTGTACAATGATCTAGCTGAATATTGGTCTGATTTCTCCAAGACGCAACTAACATTTGATAATTGTACATCACATCGCATCTTCTACAATTGAAACCATTCTACCAGATTTTTAGGCATAAGATATATTTTTAAGTAAATGAACCTACCATTAGTTGTACTCCATTTACTCACTGACACCATTTTATCTAAGCAAATGATATCAGGGGGTGTTTGGATCCTGGACTAAAATTTTAGCTTCCGTCACATCGAATGTCTAGACGCTAGTTAGAAGTATTAAATATAGTCTAATTATAAAACTAATTACGCAGATGAGGAGTAAACGGTGAGACAAATGATTAATTAGGCTTAAAAAATTCATCTCGCCATTTACTCCTCATCTGCGTAATTAGTTTTATAATTAGACTATATTTAATACTTCTAACTAGCGTCCAAACATCCTATGTGATAGGGGCTAAATTTTAACCCCTGTATCCAAACATCCCCTAAATTATAAAACTCTACCTCCAAAGGTTTAACCAGGTATCTATCCAAAAGCGACTTTGATCACATCCTTACACAAACACTTTCCGGCCCACCTCTCCCTCCCTTGCTTCTTTCCCCACCAAGACCAGACTTCCTCAGCCCAACAATCGACCGTGCGTCAGCACAACCCAATGGCCAGCTAGTGTCCTCCTTGGCTCCTCCAGTCTTTCTCTCCCTTGATGCCAATCGGGCTTCTCCCATTAGGTTTCTCTCACACATCTTTTTCTTTTTTTTCTCTTGATAGAACGGCAACGCGCCCTATCACACTCTACTACTTGGGTCAGCCACCTGGTGCCACCTGCACCATCGACTGCCCGAGCAGTGGCGGAGGACAGAAAAAAAGGAGGTATGGCGAAAAAAAGAAAACATAAAAAAAAGACAACATGGTTCTTAGAAAAAAAAAGTCAAGGAAAAATGAAAAGAAAAGGGAAGAAAACAGCCTACACCAAGGTTCGAACCTGGGTAGAGCTAGACAGCAGTGAAGCTACCACTACACCAAAGCCATGCTTAGGTTCTACATGAAACGCACACCTTTTTATATGGTGAGGTATGGCAGCTGCCACACCTCGCCACAGTGGGTCCTCCGCCACCGTTCCTGAGCCATCACCTCACTTGACACCTTGCCAGCATGTGACCTGCCTTTTGCCACTTTCGTTGCCTCACCACCATCGCTATCACACCGACTGTGCCATGACACCGCCCGCACAACACGGGATATTTATTTTTTTGCCACTCTTATGGATGACCACTCTCCATTTATCACTCTTGTGGTCGTTTTTGCATATTTGCCATTGGAGAGAGGAAGTTTCCTAATAAAATGCCTTTTTTCTGACGTGGTGCGCCACTTGGTCAGTTTTGTTGAGGTGTCATGTCACCGGAGCATGCCAATGTGGCAATGGCACAATGCCCTTGCAATCTCTAATATGCTCTCTCTATGACATGCGGGACCCACCTGTCATCTCTTTCTTCTTCCTCTGGCATTTGCCTCGTGTGCCATGCCCTGCCCGCTCGCTACGCACCCTGCCTCACGTGCCATGCCCCATAACACCGCGCCTCCACCGGCCCCGCGTGGCTACGTCCGCTCGCCTCGCCGCAGTCGCACATGCCGCAGCTCGCCTCCCGCCGGGGCAGCAGCGAGGTGCGCGGGCTCTGGCTCATGGTGCTGCTGCTCCTGCCCGTACCCTAGATCCACCGTCGTGGAGGGCTCAGGGTTAGGGTAGGGCACGGCAGCGGTGAGGCTGTGGAGGTTGAAGGACCGAAGCCCGGACGGCACACGGGCCAGGCACCGGAGCTGCTCCCACCCCGCGGCTGCCGCCGTGGCGTCGCCTTCCCTCTCGCCCGCACTGGCCGCCGGGCGCTGGCCCCGGCGCCGCCACGTTGGAGGTCACCGCGATGGTGCCGGTGATGATGTTGAGGATGACGAAGAACACGGCCAGGGTGAACTATCCATGGATGGCGGTCCACAGCGCGGGGATCGCCGCTTCTAGCATCTCGCGCGCACCGCCTTGATCCAGCCGGTCTGTGGCGAGGTTTCAGTGGTGGTGTCTGTTGGGGAAGCGGAGGAGGCAGGGATGGCAGGGGTGGTGATGGGGGCTCGGCCGACGACGGCCCGTGCGCCGAGGGGTAGAAGCAGAGGCCAGAGGGGAAGGGAGAAAAGAACCGGGGCACAAAGGCCATTTAACATGATTTCGCCACGTTGGCATGCTCCGTTGGCACGACACCTCAGCAAAACTGACCACGTGGCGCGCCACGTCAGCAAAAAGGCATGTTATTAGGAAACTTTCTCTATCTAATGGCAAATATGTAAAGACAACTGTAAGAGTGATAAACGGAGAGTTGCCATCTATAAGAGTGGCAAAAAAATAAATATCCCACACAACACAACCATGAATGGTGAGCATCTAGGCATTGGCACAACACCACCTCCTCCACCTATAAAAGGGCATCGATGATCTTTGCTCTCCACTACATATGCGGTGCCTCCCCTTCTAAGATCTAACGAGCTCCAACTCCACGTCCATGCTATCTTGTTGCCATTGTGGAAGAACTTTTCTTCGGTGGAGGCAGTGGACAGAAGGCCACCATGGAGCATACTTGCAGCAGTTGGTTAGGAGTTTGGATGGATGGTTAAAGTGGTGCGGACGAAGCTTTGGTCTATTCCCCTGTATACGATGAATGGTCGTTTTTTACTTTTAAAATAATTTATTCAAGTCACACCTAACAAAGTTAAAATAAGTGGTAGTTGAAGCCTTCGTTTTTTAAACATAAAAATACAATCACAAAGTTTAAACACACACAAAGGCAAAAACACCATTAACGTTTGCTAGTAGGACACAACATCAATGCCTTAGCAAGGTTTAGCATTACGTACCGAACTCCCCTCCACCTAGACTACTAGAGTCCGCACTCTGCTGTCTACTACAGATTCTGTTGATCGAGCAAATGAGTCCAGGAACATAGAGCACGTGGCGTACGTGGAACCTTTATGTGCTTACGTGGTGGTCATTTTTCCCCTGGGAGAAGCTTACGTGGCGTTTGAAGTTACGCACATACCTCACCGACCCATGTCGCGCCCAACTACCCGCCGTCACCGGGGCAGTGGGAGATACAATACATAGAGAGAGATGCAGTCAGATACGGAGATGCCAAACAACTGTCTGTGCTCTCACACACTCTGTAGATTAATGGCTGGGTTGGATGACCTCAGGCGGAGGCTGCGGCCCCTGTTCTTCGACGCGGACGGCAATGGTGCGCCCGCCGCCGGCCCTCTCGACGGCAGCGAGGTAACGAGCCCCCGAGCCGACCCCGAACCCCTCCCTCGTACTGTATGCTCGAGTCGAGTGGATATTGCTTGTTATTACTACCAACCCACCCGGTGCTCTTGCGCCAGTCCTTTTTATGGTCCGGTCCTGCAGTGTCTTTTGCGAGTCCTCTCACATCCTCAAGACCTCAACCCCCGCGGGAATATCATACAGAAATTATAACAAGCGTCTCCTTTTTCACTCCTTGGGGGACTGCATAACGAACTCTCTTGCCTTTGGGGAAATAGTTGACTGTATGTATTGCCTATTAGACGACCGTAGTGAAACTATGTTCTACATTTACCAAAAATAATACCTTCAAGCTTATTTGGACCTTTTTTTTCCCGAGAGCATTTGGGGGAGGAGGGATTAGATTTGTAGGTTTCTGTTTGAAGTCTTGATAGTTCCCAGGGATCCAAATCCTACTCCAAGGATTCAGTGCAAACTGTACAAAATTGAACTAAATCTTAGATAATTATAGAGACGCCCTTCCTATCGTTTCAAAAAAAAAAAAAAGAGAGAGATGCCCTTCCTACCCAATGGAGTCCTAAAAAAGGAGCACCACAGGTTTAGCTTGAGCGATGAGCGTGGTTCTTCACAAAGTGTTTCACTTCCAGTTTCTACTTCTCTTCAAAAAAAAAAAAAAATCGCCATGGAGTTTGTAACCCTGAAGAGTGAAATGCTTCGTCCATCATGAGTTCATCCCATAAATTATTTTGGTGGAACGGGTAGGGGCTAAGCCAACTGTCAACGTTAGGGGGGACGGACTGCTATTATTTGTGTTAACAAAATCAAGACCATCAGAGTTTTTACAATGGACCGGCCAATTCCTCAAACCAAGCACGCAATAAGTTTGTAGCCTCTCCCGTTTGACCTGTTCACTTTCCACGGTTTCTTTTGTGCAGGTTTTGGAAGGTGGAACTATCAGTTTGCTGAGTAGATCTTGTACCGAGTATAACATCAGTGAGCGTGGGTTCCATAAACGGAAGATTGGACAAGATGAGGCAAATTCTTCAGATAAGGCATACCCATGTTCATATCATGATATGCATATTTTTGGTTCTATTGGTAGTGGGTCAAGCAGTGTTGTTCAGAGAGCTATTTCTGTACCAGCTCATCGAATTATGGCCTTGAAGAAGATGAATGTTTTTGAGAAGGTTAGATTTTATATGCCTTACCAATCCCTAAAGAAAACACTAGCCACATTCTTAATTTCCTTTTTCAGATGGAGATACTCTTAATCTCTTATGCACTGGCTTTGTTCTTGTTGAGTAATTCACTTTTCAGAAGACTCTGTTAGGTCTACATGTAGCCCATACTTAAAGGAATTCATGAAAATGAACTTCCATGTTTACTTCGGTTTTGAATCTATATAGCAGTCTGATGTTGCTAACTATTTGGACCAGTGTGGATCAAGCAGATTTTGACGAAAAATACACTGAACAAAAGCTTCTTGCATTAGAGTTCATACAGAAAATTGTTTTAGAATTTTTTAATATAATCTGCCAAGTTAATCTCTTATGTTAGGCCTTTCTGGGCTGCTGGCATGGGAGCAATACATCAAAGACACTTCAAGTTTTGTCCTTTTTCTGAACGCTGCATCTGTATGCCAATTCTTTTTTAGGTTCCTGTTGTATTTCAGTATCAAATTATTATGATACTGTTTACGAAGGGAAATACAGAAGGGAAGGGCTCAAGTTACTATGCATTTATGAATACCAGGAAAGGTAGATAATAAAATAACAGGAACATGCAACCCCAATTGAAAAGTCAGAAAGCAGGATCATGCCGCAATAGCATGGTTATTGAATTTACTTTTGGCATACAGATGTGACATTCAGGAAGAGACAACCAGAGCAAACTCTTCAAGTGCTTATTTTTGCATTCTCAGGTCATGTGTGAGTACCTCTCTTAAGGGTCTGTGGTACTCCCCTCTCTGAAACCAAGCCAAGGACCACTTCTTGTTGTCAAGTTTTTCTTTTCTCTCTTCAAATTCGACCTCAAGGAGAAGGCATTCCCCTGGCTTTGCCTTAAAGGAGGGGAGTACCAATATATAAGCATTCATGTTATGATATCATTCTTCTTTTTTGTTGTTGCTGCGGCTGTTCATATGTGCCACAGGCAAATTTATTTACCTATCTGTTCATATATGTCACAGGATAAAAGAGCGCAAATTCTTAATGAACTGGGAACATTTTCAGAGGCTTGTTGCTATCCAGGTTTGGTTGAATTCCATGGAGCATTTTATGCACCTAATTCTGGAGCAATATGCTTCGCACTTGAGTATATGGATGGAGGTTCATTGGCAGATATTATCAGGGTCAAGAAATTTATACCAGAACCGGTTCTTGCACATATGTTGGAGAAAGTGTTGCCAGTATGTTTTACTTATAAATTTGGATTCTATATTTATTTACATACAGCCTGTAAACAGGTATGTTCTTTTTTAAGTCACTAGCCATCCTATTTGTATTTTAGGCCTTGTGCTACCTGCATGAAGTGAAGCATGTAGTGCACAGAGATAAAAAACCAGCAAATTTGCTTATAAATCTCAAAGGCGATGCAAAAATTACGATCTTTGGAGTGACTTCTGGTTTGCAAGATTCAGTGGGAATGGTATGGTACTTCTTGGTGACCAAACATTCTTTTAAATTGCTTATACCCTGCTAGTTATAAAAATTATACAGTTAACAGTTTGTGCATATTGAATAATCAATACATATGTCTAGTAAATCTCTTCCAGTGTGCTAGCTTCATTGGCACTGTCCATGTATATGTCTCCTGAGAGAATTAGGAACAGTCACTACTCTTATTCTGCTGATATCTGGAGCCTTGGGCTGTCAATATTGGAGTGTGCTACCGGAAGATTTCCATATGATGTAAATGGGGGACTTAGCAATCTCATGTTGCAGGTGAGGTGATGTTCATCCAGTGTGTCTGCCATCTGTATGTCTTTTATTAAGTTATTATTGATCATCTTCTTATGATGAAATACAAATACAATATTTTCTTCATCTTTGATATGTGACTACTAGGGCTGGCCTTTTGTTTCGTTTTGTTCATTTTTTTCTCAAGTTACAGCTATCTAAATCTGGGACTGCTTGGCTCCTAAAAATGTAAGACTTAGGAATTCGGTCTCGGTTTTGGTATTAAGTAATGACCGAACTAAACAGAGTGGAGAAGCCGAGGAGGTGCCACCAGCCACTGCCCACCAGGTGATGTGCCCTCGTGCACTTGCTGGGAGGCCTGGAGTGGAGGCGGCACTGGGCATCATGCCTCACATCTGCAGCTGCAGGGAGGTCCAGAGTGGAGAACATGCCACCGTTCACCCCCTGCAGGGAGGGCTGCTACGCATCTCGCCTTGCATACCTTCAATACACAGGAAGGGCCGGAGAGGAGGGAAGAGAATCACTGGTGGACCGACTGAGAGTTGTTAGCGTCACAGGCGATGGGCGATTATCACCAGTTGGATGGTCAGATAGGAGTTGGGGAGGGAGGACGGGGTGAGGTGCCCTGCCAGCTGCACGTACAGGATTGTAGCTGCCAGCAGCAGCTAGGATTTGGGGTGGGTGAGTTCATATATGCAGAGGTTACAGATGCACAGTTCCCGGTAAATAAATTTGGTTATTTGAGCTGAAGACCGAACTTATGACCAAAATTTTCAGTTTCGGTCGTATTTTGGTTCGGCCATTGGGTAATGGGTAGCTATTCCCACCCTAGTGACTAGCATGTGAGATGAGCTAGCAGATTTATTGCCAAACATTTTTGTCTTCCTTTTTCTCTATCGTGGTCTCTTGCTGGTTTGGAGTTTGATATCTTAGTCTTTTCCATATTTCTGATAGATTACTATTTTGTTTTGGGGTGCTTCTAGTTTCTGTTCTGCCCTCTGAATTGGTTATCTGATGAACACAGTCATACACAAATTTTTAGCAATACATGGCGAAGATAAGTCTAGGGCATAAAATTTCTTACCGTAGTGCATTGGCCCCATGCTACCTCATCGTCACCCCTTATTTTACATATGAGCAACGAGAATCGAGAACCTCTGCTTGAACATATATTTGACTCTTTATGTCACCGTACTGTGTTGCAGATATTAGATGATCCATCACCAACAGCTCCAAAAGATGTTTATTCTTCAGAGTTCTGCTCGTTCGTCAGTGCTTGCTTGCAGAAAGATGCTGACGCAAGGCCAACATGTCAGCAGGTACATTGATATCTTATTTCAAGTAGTTCTATTTCTGTACCAAAAAATTTAGGTTAGAACTTGAGATCAAACATCATGAACTGCTTCAGTTATAGCAGTTGTTATAATTCGTAAGCCGTATATTGCTGAGGTGATAGTTTTGGCATGCTGATGAAACTCATTGTATTTGCTGGTTATAATATTATGTGTTCCATTAACATGTTGAGCATCCTGCAGCTTTTATCGCATCCTTTCATCAAGAAATACAGGAGAACTGGTATGGACTTGTCCTCGTATGTTAAAAGTGTTTATGAACCAACAGAAAGATTAAGACAACTAGCACATGTGAGTTTCTTATGACCATTGTCAGTCTATAATTTATATGGCATGTATATCATGAAACTAGTGTATAGTTAGGCCGGTCAATGTAATATTGTTGCGTCCAGGCTCATTCTTGAAAAATAATACTGTCAGTCCGTCACACACCTAATTAACTAACTCAATAATCAAGGTCGCCTCAGTTGCCTGCTGAAGGATTTGAGTTCAGGACTCATGAATCATGATGCATCCGATCCAGCCGCATCTAGAATTTTGTGCATGTATACTTCTGCTCTTATGGTTAACCATTTTTCCTCGAATACACTGGAGAGCTGTGTATCATTTATATAGAAGCCCTAACAGACATAGACAAGACACACGTCATACCTGAATGCAAAACATAAGTGACGGTGACTAACAGAAAATTTACCAGAACATTAATGTCCAGACTTAATGATTAAAAATTGCAAGGTATCTATTAGAAGGAATCTATGTTGTGGGCCAGTATATAAACTTTGTGTTCCTGCTGGCATACTGTGACGACGACTTCAAGCTCAGCATGGCATCAGAGCAGTACTCCAGGCTGTTTCAGACACGCCAGCACCATCGGCATCCCACACCAGCGCTAATGCCAACACCAGCGTCCATTGGTGAACTTTTGAGTTCTGATAGAATGCTTCCGTTGGTGCGGTTGACTTCAGCGAGCCAGGTTCAGAGGCAGCCGCTGGGCAACAGGACCTACTCTCGCCGGATTGGAAAGGTGGCGACAGCCAATGCACCCTAGATGTGCAGTTTGGGATATAGGGTGCAAAGGAGAGGATTTATTAACAATTACTAAACTGCCCACGATTACAAAACTCCATGTTTTAATGTATCAATCTCAATCCTAAATCAACGGTTCACGCTATTTTAGAGGGAAGGAACCCAAGGTACCTCACAAGCGCCGTAACAAATCTCTATTTACTAAAAAGTAAAAACATTCTGAAAATGAATGGTCATGAAAGTGACTTTTTTTGGTTCTCGAGTTGAGGAAGTAGGTGGAGTATAAACACTCAGAACCGAGCAAACCCTTTTCTGAACAAAAGAACCTGTAGAAACTTGGCGGCCTGGACCACACGTTTCTGCTCCAAAAATTATGTCACTTACTCACTTAGGTGCATTCAACCATGACATCATCATCTGTGCACCAAACTTACAATCTGCCTTGTATTTTTTTGTCATCTAGTATATTTGGGGTTAATTTCCATTATTGTGGAAGGTATCATGTTTACTCTTACGCAATAGGTAGGTAGTAACATTAATTAAGCTACTGGCACATAAAGTTTGCTTATTGTTTTATTTACTTCAGATGCTTGCTGTACATTACTATCTTATTTTTTATGGTTTGGGTAATATCTGGCGCCACATGAAAACATTCTACAGAGAAGAATCTGTTTTCAGGTATGATATTACTAATGTGAGAATCAAATTTACCTGAGCATCAATGTGTTTCCAAGTTCTACAAAAGTGCACGCTTTATTTTTCTTTCTGCTATGCTCATTTTACCCTTGCTCTTGTAGTATCAGTTGAAGAAAAATTCACTATTCTTCATTTCCTAGTACTGTTGAGCATAATTGCAGACCGGTAACCCATTGTTTTGTGGAAACTGAATTGAGTAATATGTTGACATTTTTTCTGGTCTTTTTTTCTCTTCTAGCTTCTTAGGTGAAACACATTTCGACCAAAGTAACATAGTTGCAACCTTGTCAAGGATAAGGAAGATACTGAAAGGCAAACATCCTCACCATAAGCTTGTTCATGTAATAGAGAAGGTTCGCTGTTGCGCACATGGGGAAGAAGGTGTCGCAATTCGTGTCTGGTTCATTCATTGTGGGCAATCAGCTCCTTGTTTGTGGAGATGAGCTGCGAGCTGAAGGGATGCCAAGCGCTGATGAAGTCCCCTTTGACATCATGAACAAGCGGATCGGTCACTTCCGAGAGGATTTCTTTATGGAACCAGGAACTTCCATTGGGTGCTTCATCATATCAAGGCAAAAACTATCCATCTTTGAAACATGAAGGCAACTTCAGCTATCAGGTCAGCACAGAAGCAGTGTCCTGTATGTACAATTTATCTTTCTAGCTTATATGACTTCGGGGTTGTGGAATCTGTGTGTGACAGTGTGAGGACTGAAAAGAAGCTGAAAGCACATAGCATTGACTCTGCATCAAGCCTTACTTCATAGCCTTTCAGTAAAAAGTTATGAACTATTGAACTGCATGTCAGTGTCATACAGTATGAATTTGGGTGGCAGACATGAGAAGCGCTGATCTCTGGATCTCTGCCACAGCTCATTAGAAGGCAGTCTGAGAAGTAGATCAGCTGATACACAATGCATGTACAAAAGAATTGTAAAATGCACCTGACAGAACCGTATGGGTTCCACAGTGCCTGTACCTGTTAAAAAAAGAAATAAAAATACCAGGTGAGAAGGCTTGAAGACCCACATGCCACTCCGGTGGCAAAATTTCTGTAACGTCTATCAATGGTTCAAATGAAAACTTATACTCTTTACATGTCCAAATTAGTTGTTTAAAAAATCTATGAATCAAACTTTTAAAACTTTGACCATATATAGCTTTTATATTATTTAGTCTTGAATGTTGAAAGTCATATGTATAGATTTATCTTAACAAGTATTTTCATAAAAATATAATTTTTTTAGGATATTTATTTATTTTCAAATAAATACATTGGTCAAACTTATATTTTAGAGACCATGTCGATATCCAAAACAACAACTAATTCGGACCTTGAAGGGAGTAAGCCATAACTATGTAATTGCATAATAATTCTTGATTTGTTTTTACCTTTTTATATGCCTTCACGGACATCTATTTATATATTATCATATCATAATAAGGGGAACGTTCCTCCAAAAATTGCCATGTTAACTAGAAAAAAAAGACTTCAACGTGGATTTTATCACCATCTAAGTGTCTACATTAAATCAAAGGTCTTATATATACGTAGTAGTAAAAAGGGAGTGTGTACATCATTGACTTATCTAACCATCCAACGGTAACATTAGTCTAAATATATTGTATCAAATGCAAGTAATAAGAAATGCCAAATTCGCAACAAAAAGAGTCAAATAAAAAAGAATCCAACAATGATTATAAGAGATTCTCCTTAGAAATTACCACATTTACTGTTAAACTGAGTGGGGTCCGTCGGCTTGTTCAGCCTGCATTCGTCAACCAAAGACGAGAGACGACCCCTGACGGCCGGCGTCCCCTCCCAGCTTTGCCGCCGGCACAGCACGACCCCGATGTGACGGAGACCAGAGGCCAGGTAAACATGAACAGTGATCCATGGCCTCCACCACGCATGCATCGCCCAGCGCCACACGCCGCAGCTACAGCCCCTGTCCCTGTCCGTAGGCTCACTGGTGACGAGACGATGTCCTCCCCAGTTCCCAGCTGCAACTGCACTCCTCTCTTCAGAGGATGATTGCTGGAGAGAGGATGATTGCCGGAGCAGGCGAGCAGCAGCGCATCATCGATCGTCTGTCTGGCTGTCTGCTGAAACCGGAGTGGAGCTAGATATATACACAGCAGCACATCAGGTAGCTAGCTAGCGGCACTGTTTGTCTCGCCACGCACCGGCGTGCCACCGGCACCGGGAGATACCGCGACAGCGACGGCGCCGACGACGCCTGCCTTGCTAGCTAGCCCACTGGCCGCGAACGGAATGGGCAAAGGCGAGAGCTTTTTTTTTTTTTTTTTTTTTTGCTGCTGGTCTCGTCGTCCCCTTCCCCTGGCGTCTCGTCGCCCGTGCTCCCTTCGCCGTCAGAAATCTCTCACCCGTCTTCCGACCGGTCGGGCGGCCCGGCGTCGTGGTCGCCGGAAATCGCGACGTGCTCCGACGTGACGTGGCAGGGTCGCCAAAAAGGCAAAAAAGTTAGCGGCGTGGAGGCGCGATGCGAGTCGTCTCGGCGGGGTTTCCACCTCCGGGGTTGACGCGCCCTCACGCATCGGCGCTTCGGCACCGGTCCCCGTGCTTGGCAGCCAGGGCTGGTCGAGTGCTCTGTTCTGGACTTCTGGGGCACCCTCCTCCCAAGACGCCGGTGGGGTGGGCGCCGACGCCGACTGATTCGAATGAATCTCCTGTGCAGCGGTAGGGTCGTACGTAGGCGTATAGCGCGTCCAAAAACACGTATGAGAGCCTCGTAATCTCTGAATCTTCTTGGGCAAGTATAGAAGTGGACAGTAGATCTACAGTGCGGAACTGCCAATGCTGAGGTTGGATATCGAAGCGTACTTATAATTTCAACCTATTTGAATAAGCCATGCTCTCAGTTATCGAGCACCTCTTGGATGTTAGATTTCGCTGACAAAATTTATGGAAGATCGAGTTTATAGACATGAGTATATTTACTTATTACAAACTTATGGTGTTTGGTGTAACCAGTGGCGGAGGCAGGCTCTCCTCTGTTTTATCTCATTCCTTCTCTTTCTTTCTCTTCTTTGTTCAAAAAAAATATTGGAATGATTTATGGGGCTCCAAGCACACGGAAAGACTAGAGGATGGACCAAATTTAAATTTCACTATGTATACAATATACAATGTTCATATTCTGCAGATTATGTTTATTGGTCCATACTTTGGTTTTTCTGCTTGACACAAACTTAAAGGCTATATTTTTGCTTATGACAACTTGATCAGATGCAATATATGGCCATACTTGTTTTTCTGTTTTCCCTACGTTGGTGCTGGCAGGCGAGGCCATGGAAAAAAATAGTCTATGCATTTGCCATTCTCCTGACGACACGAGATCAACAAACACCAATTTTCAACTTGCTTAGTAGAATCGCAAAATGAGAGCCGAATTCTAGGTTCCCACGGACGGCTTTTTAGGCTGTGTGCACAGTAGGAGGTGCAAAGTATAGAATCTGTACTGTAACAACATTTGGACACGTAGAATAGAATTTAAATATGGACGATGTAGTAGGAGTGTGTAGACCGTAGAGTGTGCTTACTGTCACCGGGTGGTGGATATGGATATACAAAACACTAGTTTCTATACTGCAAACATAGTGGAGTTTGAAATATAGATGGTGGATATAAATGAAAAACGACACCAATGAGCGTGGAAACAAAATGTACTAATGTTATGTTATGGTCCTTCTGGCGTAATTTAAAAAATATTGAAATTGTTTCGATTAAATTTCTTTGACAAATAATTGTTTTGGTTAAATTGACAGGATCAAGGGCCAATTGATGACAGTTTGATTTAGCGGGCATAACCCATTGCTGTAATTTTATAAATATCTATGTCGTATTTCCCGACGTCATCCGCAGTTGTGTTTACCGGATTGTAAATCGTAAAAAAAAAATTACTTATTTGGCCTTTAAAAAGTTGGTGTTTCTTTCTTTGGTCTAAAAATTATAAATCTTTCTAGTTTAGCCACAAAATTTTGCTTGATGCCTTCCTTAGCCCTTCCGTCGGTTTGGAGCTCCAACAAATGTTAAGTACAGTGTAATTCTACCCCTGGCCCTACGTGTCATCCCTTCTCTCCCCTCGTTCCCCTTGCCAGACCGGCCTCCACCTGTAGCTTTCACAGGACTTTGCCTCCGGCGGCCAAAGGTGCTGGCGACACCACCACCAACAACCTGACACACGACTCCCGTGGCCACAACGTTGCACACTCGCGCTTGAGCCGGACGCGCTGGCCGTGTCCTCGCACGCGGCGGCCGTGCCTTCGAACCTTGAGCCCGCACTGGCATCGCGCAACACTGCGTCCCCGGCCTAGCGTGCGCAGCGCTGCGTCCCCGGCGCTGGCCTCGCCTGCAGCGGCCGCGTGCGTCCCCTTGCAGCTGCGCACCCGCCCGCGGCAGCCAGCCCCGCCCCCCGCCCACGCCCGCGCTGGGGAAGAGGGGCTGGCTGGAGAAGAGAGCTAGCGCCATCCCTGTCAAAGCAGGTCACGCATGCGGCCCCCGGAGTCAGACAGCAGAGCAGCTGGGCGAGGCGGCTGGGCAAGACCGACGGCGCAGCCAGAGCCGGTGGGGTCGTGGGCAGGCGGCGGCACTGGTCGCGGGCGCGCAGCGGAGCCAGGGCCGGTGCGGGTCGCCGGCGCGGCAGAGGCCGCTGGTGAGGCTGTGGCGCTCCAGAGGCGAAGGCAGCCCGACCTTTCCTCCTCTCCCGGGAATGAAGCAGACGGCCACCTGAAGCGAAAGGAAAGGGCAAAAATGTCATTGTACGCCAAAGTTAACACCGTTAGACCTGTAATCTAACGGAAAGGCCAGAGAAGGCACCAAACAAATTTTTGTGACCAAATTAGTAAAGGTTTATAATTCTTAGGCCAAGAAAGAAAACACCAATTTTTTAGAGCCAAATAAGTAATTCCTTCATCGTAAAACTGCAGACCAAGTGCCGCTTAAACTTGCAGTACGGTGCAGGTTTAAATGTGTGGAACTGACAACCGCGGCAGTAAATCAATTCACATTACCTCCTACCAAGTGCAGTACTTTTTATAAGATTCAATTCGATGAGGCCAATTCAGTTCCACGATATATTTGCACTTCTTGAGGCAGGACAGGACCAGTGCCAGATCCATGCCCGGACAGCCGAAGTAGAACTGTAACAAATTTATGCTATGCGACGTGAAAACTCCTCCATATTTCAGATTTCTGAGAGTACGTTCCTTTTTTTTTTTTTGCACATTTTTTATTTTTAGAACACACATGGTCTTTTGAGGTCGATGGAATCGTCTATCTTATTGTTTATATTTAAACTTTATTTTATTTACATTATAATTATAATATTTTTTTACTATGAAAGATGATAAGACGATCTACTGGAACTGTCTGAGACGGCAGTGATCTGCAAAACGTTTTTGGATTATATGTTGAGGTGGCCCCACCACGCCTAGCTGACGGGCCAATGAACGAGACCCCGGGACCAGGTCCACCGTCCACGTACAGCACAGGCCACTCCTCCCTACAGTGCCTTCATTGTTTCAGGGCCAAGCGTGTTTCGTTAGGCTAAGATCACCAGAGCGTGTATCTGTACTGTCTACGGTACGTAAACAGTATTTTTTCGCTCTGCGTACAGTGCGCAAATAGTGTTTTTCACACCATATCCACCCTTTGGTGACCACGTCCAGGACAGAGACATACGCTAGTGCACTGTATCGCCCGCCAAGGGCACGGCGGGACCATGGTTTTATTGCTTACGTGCGAAGCTGTGTGCATCTTGGGTTTTAGCTCATCAGTCTATAAATAAAAAGTATAAACCATGCACACTGTATGTGCCTATATATATATGTATACAGTGGTCTATATAAGGGTATATTTGGATCAAGAGGCTAAAGCTAAAATGACTAAAACCAGTGAATAAATTTTAGCCACTCCTGTTTGGATCCGGTGACTAAAGTAAAGACTAAAGGCTTTATTACTATGTAGAATGACTAAAATGCCCACCCATCACTGCGTCTGCGTTCTTTCTTCCCCGCTCCTCGCTCCCCGCCCCCACAAGCCCCCTCTATCCCATGCCTCCTCCATCCCACGATCCCATGAGCCCGCACAAGCACTCGCGGGTCGCTTCCGCCACGTGCCCCGTGGCTGCCAAGGCGCCGGCGGCCCCACCTGCGGGCCTTCCGCCAATGCCGCCCATCGCTCGCCACAGTCGAGTAGTGTGCCGTCGTCGTACTCGGCGCGCGCGGGGACTAGTACGCCGCCGTCGACGGCTCGACACTGCGGATGAGCGGTAGGACTCCCACAGTGGGGACGAGCAGCTAGCGCGGTGGACAGAGTGCCACCCCGAGTTCCTCCTAGCCTCCGTTGCAGATCCAGGCGCCGCTAGCCTCCTCCTGCGTCCGGCATCGTTGGAGATGACCAAGCGCCCTCCCCGCTTCCTCCTCCCGTCGGTGGCTCCTCCTCCACGCTCGGCGGCACGTGGACCTATGCCTCTCCCACGCGCGGATCTGTGCCACCACTCCATTCGCCTCTCTGCCGTTGGCGAGTATCCGTGGTGGTGGTTGCAGGCGGGGGCAGCGGGGGATAGGAGAGAGAGGGCACAGAGAGAAAGGGCAGAGAGAGGGTGGGGACCGAGGGAAAGGGTGGGAAAAAGGGGTACTTTAACTCCTTTTAGCTCTTCTTTGGAAACTAATGGGGTTAAAACATTTTAGTTCTTTTTAGTTCTCGATGTTATAGTTCTTTAGTCTTTAAAGTAACTAAATTTTAGCTCTATTTGTTTTAGCCTTTGGATCCAAACAGGCCTAGTACTACTGATATTGTTTTGCCTCTACCAATGCATAATGATGTGCTTTTTTCCAGATATTTTTATGTACTGTTGCCATAGCAGGAATAATTCAAGAAAGGGGCATGCTTATTTGGTTGGGCTCCGGCCCTCCTCTCATGTCACTTGGTTAGTTGTAACAGAACCTGAACACCAACACTCTTGTTGGCGAGGATCTATTCTATCAGTGGACGGAATCTGTCTTGAGAAAATTCTCTACAGGCCATCGAATGTTAGAGAATTTCTCTACAACCCGCTGAAAAACTCGCAATGCCATGAAAGTCATCCATTCCATTTTTCGGTTCCCTGTGAGCCACTACCGCCAGGGCCGTCAAGTTCTGTTAGCATCTGTAGACGCATATAGGTATCGTATTTTTGTATATGTCCATTTTACCCTCGCTCGTTATGAGGTGAAGTCAACAGAGCAGCCGACGTTAGAGGTCAAGCCTGGGCGAGCAACCTGGTGCACGCGGCGCCACGCCGCAGCAGGTTGGTCCTCCGCACCTCCGCGCCGCCGACCCATCGAATCCCAACGGCAAGGACCGCGAAGGCTTCGCGGTGATGCTGCACATCAAGGCGCCGGCGCTGGTGGGCGGAGAGTCGCGGCCTGGTGGGCTGGATCTCGTCGCGGTGCTCGACGTCAGCGGGAGCATGGCGGGTGACAAGACGTCGTCGCCTTCTCGGACGGGGCCCGGCGAGTCACTCGTCTCACACGCATGTGCGAGGACGGGAAGGCCGCGGCAACGTGCGCCGTCGAGTTCCTCGTCGCGGCCGGCTTGTCGGCCACCGATGTCCGTTGCCCCTGCCCACGTCGGAAAAGGCCCACGTCCTTCTCCCCTGCTTTTCCCCTCGCCTCGCTGCCGCCTTCCTGGTCAACTCCACCGTCGTCGAGCTGCGCCTCCCGGGCGTCGGCCTTGGTGCCATCCCACCGGCCACGCTCAGCCGCCTCACCAACCTCCGCGTGGCGAGGCGACGGAGGTAGCAGATGCGGGCACAGCATGCCGGAGACCGACCGCGTGGGCCCACACAGGCAGAGGCAGGCGACGGTGAGGCAAAGGCCGGGGGTGCGGCCTAGGCAGCGCGGCCCTGCGCGGCCGGAGGTGGGTGCCGACAAGACGGGCTGACGACGGGACGAAGGAGCGGGGGCGGAGCGGCCTGGAGAGCGGTTCAGATGTGGAAAGATGGAGGAAGGGGATGACGTGTGGGGCCATGTGTCAGTGAGAGAAGGTAAAGAGAGGCAAGAGGGGCAATATTGTCATTTTACACTGCACTTAACGGGCGTCATTGGCACTGTTGACAGTAGTGGCTCACAGGGAACCGAAAAATTGAATGGATGACTTTCACGGCATTGCGAGTTTTTCAGTGGGTTGTAGAGAAATCCGCTAAATTTCGGTGACCTGTAGAGAATTTTCTCGTGTGTCTTCGGTCGGCCATTCAATTTCCTTCTTGTTCCAGTCGTGCGCAAATCCCCATTGGGAATTGCTCTCGCCAACAGTGGATCGGAGGCGGCAAGCATTGGAGAACAGCATGGAGACGGACGGACGCTTCTTGGCATTGTGACATGCAGGTGCAGGTATACATTTTAATTCCTTTTTTATAATAGCATATTGAGTAATTTATATGCAAATTTAGACAGTTATTTTAATTCGTATTTAATAATGGCATAGTGGATAATTTATGCAAATTTAATGGGCTGTTTAATTCATATTTCATAATGGCGTGATGGGCAATTTTATACACATTTGAGGGATTATTTTATTTCATCTTTCATAATGTCATGACGGGTAATTTTTAAAAAACTATAATAGATCTAATGATCATTATTATTAGAGCTACATGATTGATGACGTGATGTTTTTTATGTTTTATGAAAATTTTTAGGATTTATTATTTTCCTAAAAAATAGATTTATTATTAGAGCTACATGATAGATGACATAATATTAATTATATAGAAAACATATCTAATGGCTATTAAGATTACAATCTGCAATCGATGGTATGATGTTTCTGATTATTGTGAGAATTTCTATGATTTTATTTTTTATTTATAGCATCTTGTGAGGATTAATAAGGAGGCTCAAAAAAAGTCTGTAATTAGTAATAGCAAAATTAGATACAAAATATCTGTTTCATAGAAAGATTTTAGTATCTTTATGAAAAAAAAGTGGGACCATTTAGTAGTGTAATTTGTAAATAGGGAAAAATTTGGCAAAAAACTGAGAGAAGAAATGGAAAAAATCTGCCAAAAAAGAAAAAATTTGTTTCGTTAAGAGTTGAACTCAAAATCTTTCATAATGACAGAGGTAGGTAATTACTTAGAAAACAGATTTAATGGCTATAAATATTCCAATCTGCCAATTGTTGATTGGATGTTTCTGATTTTTGTGATAATTTTTAGGATTTATCTTTTTTCTGATGCGTTTTGTGAAGATTAACGTAACAGTAAGATGCAGCAGATTGTCCATATGACTTGTCTATCTACTGTTCCAATCACCTTTCTTTCTGTGTACATTAGAGCTGCGATGTGTAGACAGTTTTTTTACACGTTCCAGTACGCATACTCTTAGACTAAGGTAAGCAATGAATGTGTAAGACTACCTGCACTCCACTAAGGCTGTCTCCAGCGGAATGGACAAAAGGACTGCATATAGTACAAAACAGCACTGTATGGCTACTGTAGATAGAGAGAGGTGATTGGAACAGTGTTTAAGCAATCAATATAGACAAGCTATTTGAGACGGTCTAAGCCACGACTCACGCTACCTCCAGCATATTGTAACCATGTACCAGAAAATATGGCTGCAGCCCATTCCGCTATCGCTCCGCTAAAGCTACCGAAAATGCTCCCTTCGGCCAGGCTTGCTGGAAGTACAACATTCCGGTATCGGCTGCCGTCGCGGGCCCCACCAACGACCTCATCTTCGCAGGCTCGGCGCGTAAGAGGAGAGAGACAACGTTGAGGCCGGGGGCGGTGAGGCACGCATGCGCCAGATCTGCGGCGAGGAGGGAGTGGAAGATGGAGCTTGACGAGGAAGACACCCTAGAGCCGGATGCTAGGGAGCGGAGGAGGCGGCGGCGGACCGGACCACCGCCACGGCACACGCCCACCCTCGTCCCCGGCGGCGGCACAGCCGCATGCACCCTTGTCGCCTGCTCACCGCACGTGGCACCGTTGCTGTCGGCTAGCAGATCTAGAGATTGAGGGAGAAGGAGGCCGACGGCGAGAGGGGAGGTGGCGCTCGGTGATGGACGAGGAGGGGATGCGCGTGTGAAGCTTAGGGCGATGGGCTAGGAGAGGAGTCCGAGTAGGTGGAGGAGGGCGAGCAGATGCTCAGGGTGAGGCCACGAGACTGCATGCAAAGGAGCGAGGAGAGGAAGAAGAGTCAGTGGGGCTTGCATGTCATGTGGCGTGGTACGATGGAAGGTGTATTGATAGGGTTGTTGGATGTAGATGAATATAATATTGAGTAGTGGATATAAAAGAAATATATAGAATAATTTATATGGAGAAAAAATTTACTAATGAGTCCTGAAATATTTCTTTTAGCAAAGAAATATAGAATAACAGGGTACGCAGATAGCCTAAAAAAGTGCAGACACCCAGACCCAACTGCCCCGCGGCGGCGCGGCCCCGACTCGCCGTCTCGCTAGGCTGGCAGTGGCGCTACACTGTTGTGGCAACTGGCAACGTGGCATCCTTCACATCAGCCCAGCTGGACTCACATCGTAAGCACATTTATTTTATGTACGAAATGCTTGTGTTTTCCGAGGAGAAAAAAAGGGCAGACAAACAGCGATAATAATGCAAAGTAGGTAGCGTTGGTTACGGATGTTTATGTTTGGAACTTTATGTTTTCATATAACTATTTTTATGAAATTTTTGCGTTCCAAATGAATCCATATTGGATTTCTAATCCAGATTGATGGGATTATGGGATCCAAAAATAATTAGTAGAAATCATTAATAAATCAAATAAAACATCCACATATTTGATCCACATGAGATGAAGATTCACTTGCTCATTTATGAATCCTCCAAAACTTATATGCATAGAAGAGTTTATCAATTTTGAGAAATCTGCTCGCTCAATTTACCGAGGGTATCCATGGATAAGTTGTACGTGCTTGCGTTTATATGTGCAATTATACACTGCGTATTTATAAATGCTTGCGTCAGTATTTATTTCGAAAAAAAACAAAACTACTCTAGTTAGTTTTGGCTCAATTAATTTCCCAACAAAGAGTACTTTCCCAATCAAAAACTGAATCTTAATAGGTTTTCCATTTTTTTTCTCTTGTGCGTATATATGGATGCCATGATGATAACAATAACTATATGTCAATTAAGAATTAAATATGGTGAGGTGGAATTGGCTGGACCATCAATTCATCCAGACCGAGACATGCATGAGGTCTTCTCCTAGCTAATCCACAGGCATGACTGAAAGGGTCATGCATGTGGGAGCTTTATGCACCCCCAACATGTCAAACAACCTAAGCCATTGGCGGGCGTTAGGTGCGTGTAGGTGGGGGGTGTGTGGGCACGCCATGGCCAAGCTGGGCTTATAAATATCTGCGTGTGTCTGCACTGTGATCTAGCTAGCAGCTAGGGCAGCTGCTCCCTCCTCAGCTCGCCGCCTGTACTCGTCAAACCACAAGATGCAGGGCGAGCCATTACTCCTTTCATAATCTCTCTCTCAACCATTCAGAGCTAGAGGCCAGTCTTCTAGGCGGAGAAGAAATCAAGGACCAGCTGCAGTAGCTGCGCGGGCTGCA
This sequence comes from Paspalum vaginatum, assembly GCA_030272315.1. NCBI lineage: Eukaryota > Viridiplantae > Streptophyta > Magnoliopsida > Poales > Poaceae > Paspalum > Paspalum vaginatum. Next base: position 35,681,943 of record CM059018.1, on the reverse strand, counting down.
GGAGATCGAGATGATGAAGAGGATGGTGATCCTGAGGCGGTGCCACCCTCCGCCGCCGCCGGGGGTGCTCCTCGGCGGGTGCGGCGGCGGCGGCGTGCGCTATGGCGAAGTGCCGGCGGAACCACGCGGCGAGCATGGGCGGCCACGCCGTGGACGGGTGCCGCGAGTTCCTGGCCGAGGGGGCCGAGGGCACCACCGGCGCCCTCCGCTGCGCCGCGTGCGGGTGCCACCGCAGCTTCCACCGCCGCGTGGTGCAGCGCTGCTGCTGCGACGCCGCGGCCACCGCAGCCGCCGGCGGCCGGTGCGACGACGGCTGGTCACCGGAGTCCTCGGCGGCGTCCAGCACCACGCCCAGCTAGATCACCGAAGCAAAGATCAGCTGCAACCCCAGGTCTGCCGCCGTGCGCTGCCTGCCGCATCGCAGGTGCCGAAAAAAGCCCATGCGCGCTACTCGATCGGTCCTTGTTGGTCGCGTGATGTCGCCGCCTTCTTCTCGATCTGTCCCTCCCTGACTAGGCTAGCTAGCTACCTCTCGATCATGTCTCTTGCCTAAATTATTATTGCCTTTCTCTTGCAATATTGTAACTTGTACCAATTCATCACACCACACGCTCCCCGTGTCTGTATGCTGCCCCCCCTTTTTCCCTTTTTGCATGAGGTTATTGGGTTTCTATGATGGCTTGCCGGAAACTATATAGTATTGAAGAAGCTTTATTGTCAGGCCACTATGCGTGGATGATGGTGAATTGATATCCTGTCGTCTCCCTACCTCTCCTTCTGTTCAGAAAATACATACTTTTACAATAGTTTCACAATTAATTTGAGCGGTGAAATTTAACCACTTAATTTGTTTTTTGTAGAAATAAAAAAACAAACTCTTTCGTTCAGTCTTCCGTCAGTATATATGCTATATTTTTGGTCCCCAAGTCACAGCAAATAAAATGCAATTTGATCGTCAATTTTGTCTTATAATATATTGATCATAATGTGATCATATGGCCTGAAGTTTCAGATACAAGCTCAAGTATAGTTAGGGCCCTTCTTTTCGCCACTAGTTTATTTATTACTGAACAATGTTTTTTATTTTGCTATACTGTACCTCGGTAAAAAAATCCGGCAGTAGTCAAAGTTGCTTATTATTAATCGCTAATAACCGGGCCGGAGACAATAATTTGTAGCCATTTATATCCTTAAAACGTAGTGCTAAAATAACAGGATGGTACGAGAATCCATCCAGTGTACTCCCTCCGTATTTAAATATAAGTCGCGATTAATTTTTTTTCAAACTTTGATCATTCGTCTTATTCAAAAAAAAAATGTTTAAACAATATAAGAAAACTAGTCATGCTTCAAACTCTCTACAATGCTAAAACAAATCACAAAAAATAAATGACAAATTATAAATTTTTTTAAATAAGACGAGCTATTGAAGTTTTGAAAAAAAATCATCTGTCCACTTTATATTCAAATTCAGAGGGAGTACAAAACTTTCTCAACGCCGCGACGAACAGGCGAACCATCTGATGTCAGTGGATACGGAATTCATTTACTGATCATGTATCATCACAGCTTTGGCGCATCATACTACCTATCAATGGTACATCATAATGGAGCACTGCACCGTCATACTATATATGTGCAGTTGATGAACCTTACTGATTTTGCTCATAAATCCATGGGGGATACTACAGCACACAGTAAAATAAAAGGCAACAGCAGCATAGTACTGTATTCGTAATAAGTACTTGTAAGGTTAATTACAACGGGTCTGGCTTTATTTCTGTGCAGTGCCCGATTGTAAAGTTTTCTGGGCCCAATGAATCGGGGCCGCGTTTTGATCGAGCAGACCTTATTGATCATTCATGGTGTGGCTGCGGCTGGCCTGCTGTGGACACAATCGAAAACCCTTTTTTTGTGCATTTTGACATTTATGTGGTAGGGAAAGTTAGATGGCGTGCGCTCTTGCTTGCACCTTGGTTCATGGGCGACAGACAGCGGCATCAAAGAGCAGCACGGCAACAATAATGTGACGTTAGATCCCTCGCACGGCCGGAATTATGCACGTTATAAATGAAAATGAATGGTGGCCTCGTGTGTTTGTGCGCGCGCGCATTGTTTGCTCGATGATCGTTTTTTTTTTTCCACTTTGGCGAATGATGAATGATTGGAAATGATGCGAGGCACAGATCGATTACTCCATTCAAAGTTTCATCGCGTATTCGCGTGCATCCGCCGTTTGTACTTTACCGCGCAAGGGAAGTACTCATATACTACTATATCAACTTTTTTAGATAATGATATACTACTATATACACAGCTCCCTCCAGTCATCTTTAAATAATGTTTGGCGTTTTAGACATCTAGCGATCACGATTATCAAGATACCACTTTAATAACAAATTAATAGTACAGTGAATATATATGTCAAAAAATATGTCATGTGTTAAACTATTATTAAAGACTAATACTCTCTTCTTGCGGACTCACTTTCTGAATCTGCATAACTAGCTAGATATATCATAAAAGTTGTCGACCGAAAGGAAAAGCCAATCGCTATATATGCCTATTACCCAAGCGTGTGTGTGAAGTAAAAATACTACTAGTTATTAGCATGCTAGCAACTCAGCCAGTTAGGCTTTTTATGGTTCCAGTGCAAAGTCACTTCAACATCAAGAATGCCACGTCAAATGAAAATATGATACTACTAGAAAAAACAAGCTCTACAATACATATTATCATACCAACATATCCAAGATAACTACATCATATGTTGTTGTGTCTTTGAAAGTGGAGATAATATCAATGTATTATATTTTGTGTCTCAACCTTAGATATCATGCCAAAGTAGTATCTTTACAAGACGAAGCTTTCCTATCTTTTTATTAAATACTTTAACATATAAAAATCATGTGATACCTAATTAATAAATATGATATTACCCAACAAATAACCTTATTTATTTTTTACTTCTGCACAAGAATAAACAAAGTAGATTAAATAACCTTAGTAATTATTATTATTTATTAGGGAAGATGGCTCATTTATTTGTGAGATTGGACGCATTGAATAAGCCGACATAATAAATGTAGAAATTCGAAACCCAGGTAAAAGATGCATAGAAGTTTGCCTACCCCTATTCACAAATGCATGGAACATTTGATTTTCTTAACTTTGATCATTCATTTTATTTAGAATTTTCATAATTTATCATTTATTTTGTATTTTTGTTCTGGTTTGTTTTATCACGAAATGTAGTTTGAATATGACTTGTAGTTTTATATATTTGAATACATTTTTTTGAATAAGACCATGATTAATTTTTTTTATAAAAGTCAACTGCAGCATATATTTACGAACGTAGGGAGTATAAAATAAGCTATGTTTCAAACAAAGTTGAAAAAAAAAAGCTAAAGTAAACTATATTTGGAATAGCGGAGTACTGCTAACTCGTATCAACTTATGTTTCCACACATGGACCACAAATTAGAAGTTCATACTACTCTTTGGCCCATAATTAATCAAACTAGTTAACTATGGTCTCGTTTTTGTTTATATTCCAACACAATATCATATATTTGGTTCCTGTTATAATCTTAATTTGGTTTCAGTAGACTTGGGTTACGGGCTATCACCATGTATGCTACTCAATTCCATTCATAAATTTTTTCCATTACATTACTCCTACATATATGTGTTTGATGTGTATAGCTCGAGATATGTGATTGATATAAAAATGCCCATCACTCCCTGTAAGCATGCGTATATGGTCTACAAAGTTGACACACATCATACGTATATATCTTGAGTTAGTTTTTCTCTTTTATAATAGTGAGAAAAATTGATAATTTGGAAGCACATATCTGAGTAATTCGGGATCTTTTTTAATGACAAAGGTATGTTGGCTTCCTTTATGGAAAATATATGTAGCTTAGATGTAAATCTAACATATTACTTTAGATTTCTTTTGATAATGACACGGATGGATAATTTAAATGAAAAAAAATAGGGTGACTTTAGAATACCTTTTAATAATGTCATGGATGAATGAAAGTACTGTTTTAGCAAATATAATAGATCCAATAGCTAATAATATTTGTCAGTAATGGTTAGACCCAGTGTATGGATGGATGGATGTTTCTGAATTCTGATTTTTTTAGAAGTGTTAGAATTATCTCCTTTGTAATGGGTACTTTGATGAGTAATGTAGAGTCTCATCAAAAGATGCCTTCGACGGCTACTTTGTTATCAGTGATCATAATCTATTGAAATGATGGTGGATGTTTCATTTTTTTAAGGACAATTTATATGGTTCATCTCTTCTTTTGTCGTGTCTTGTACTCAAAATATATGAGAGACTGTATCCCTCTTGTTATAGCAAGTTCCCAACGCATGGTATAACATGTGCTTTTTCATGCATGGCATTCATTTTGCATCGTATCTAATCAATAGGGAAGTGATTGGTATTAATGTACAAGTTGAGCTTACACATGCATGTATTAACCAAAGGGCCATGCGTGAATTGCGATCACTCTGTATGCGAGTGCGTGTATGCAACCTACTGGTTGATCGATTTGTAACACGGGGGGAACATATTCATGATTCCCATCGGAAACGAACTGCCGTCTCCTCTCGTCTCTACCACTCTTGCACCTTTTGCGACGACATATCTTGATGAGCCAACAATAATAACCCAGACATATTCGCAGCTATATCTTGTTTCCCCATCATACCATGCATACAGCACTAGGAGATCATGGTCCGCTGGACGCCTGGACGGCGGGGCTCTCTAACAACCCTGACGTGTTCTCCATGAGCTGAGATGCCCAGCGGCCACCATCGGCCGACCGGAGAAGCTCGGATGCGAACGCAACTGGAGCCCCGACCGACCAGCCCGGCGCATGCGGTCGCAGCTGGAGTCCCGACCGTACGACAAGATCGAGGAAGACGAAGGTGAAACTTGCGCGTCTTCGAATCACCTCTCTCCCCTACTACCAAATACCAATTACCGTCACCAGACCAGGCCGGGCCGTATTTGTTTTCACCAAGGCCGCGTGTCGGTGCAAGGCTCAGCCCGGCCCAGCCCAATCCACGAAACCTAGCCGGTCGTGGATTCGGGCCTACCACGGATCGGAGACGGACCACGGGTACCTCTTCTTCGACTCGGGCTCGGATCCTCCGGCCTCATAAAGGGGGCCTCCGCAGGCCGCTACCCACACGACGAGTCGAGACTCGAGACCCGGCGCCGCGCAAGTCACCGGCCAGCACCCGCGCGCGCACAGCGTACTCTCGGCTTCGAAGCGGCGACGCACCCACCAGCGATGGCTATGGCGGCGGCGGCGGCGGAGGCGAAGCAGCAGCAGCAGCAGCAGGGGGCGGCGGCGGAGGCGCGCTGCGCGGACGGCGGCTGCCGGCCTTACGGCGGCGCGCCGATGTGCGCCTGGTGCTACGCGGAGAAGATCGTCAAGCCCACGGAAGAGCTGGAAGCCTTCATCGCCCAGATAAAGAGGGTCCCGCGGGCATTGAGCGACGGCCCGCCGCCGCGGCTTCCGGGGTCAGCCGGGCTTAGTTTCAGGAGGAGCACGCGAGACTGCTCTTGAGCCGGTAGCGATTGCCTACGTCGGATGTGATTATTAGTTACAGTGGTAGAGTGCTGTAGATGCTAGAACCCTGACCATGATCAGAACTCAGCCGGCAAGGTCAGGGCTCAAGCGTCCGTGATTTGCTTGTTCGTTTCCATAATCCGTGCGTTCCATATTACAGTATTTGTAACTAGCGCTATACGTTGTGTTCCCACGTGGGTTAGTGTAAACATTAGAAAATTTATGTATAAATTTGAGATGAGTGTGTTTATCTTTATCTATCTATAATTCATGGCTATATTTAACATTTATCTTTTGTAATGGCACGTAGCATAAAGAGCGAGTTTAAGGAAAACTAATTTTCACCTAATAGACTTATACCCACATTGACCCGTAGACCAACCGTTGCCCCACAAACAGGGGAGAGGGCCCACCCAAAGCCGGTTTACCACGGCAGACCCGCACGTTCCTGCTGTGGAACCGGCCCTAGGCGGAGAGCCTCCTTCAGATTTTTCTCACCCATGATAGAGAGCGTACCTGTGCCCGCAGATCACCTAGGAGCCAAACATTGCAGCCCATTAATCCCGATATTGGTTCATTAAAGCCCAATCCTAAGAAATACACAATACATCCTCAACGAATCCAATAGTATACAATACCACATCGCTATATAAACAATGACTAAGCCTGCTCATAAACATTCAACAAACATGCCCTTCGGAAGGGAACAAGGATGATATGATCTGAGGTGGAAAGAGCTCATACCTGGCACGGGACGAAGAGGGGGGAGGGGCTGATCTGGCTGCCGCGAGGCCGGATCCGGGAGCCGCGCGCCAGGCGGCATGCCGGCACCGGAGGCTAGAGGCGGCAGCTGGGTCCCCGACATCGACTGGGAGTGTGCGAAAGCGTGACCGGGCGGCGACCGGACATCGACAAGGTGGGGGCGATGTGTGGGGGACCGACCAAGAGATCGCCGCCGCTAGGCCACTCAACGGCCGCGCGCCCACCGTGGACGCGCGAGCCGGCGAGTGGCCTGGCGGGCAGGCGGTTTGCCGAGGAAAAAGAGAGAGCTAGGGTTTTGTGCACCCCCAGGTCGGCGGTCACCGTATATAGGCGAGGGGAGGCGGCAAACGCTGCCATCCAATCGCAATGGACGGCTGAGGAAGCCCTCCCGCTGAACCGGGTCGGGCCGCCGAAATTGAGTTTTTTTTCTATTATTTCAAATTGAGTTTTTAAATTACTTTCTAAATATTTCTAGAAATACAAGTGTCTATGAGATAAAGAAAAAATGGTGTGATCAACAGGCTACATTATATACTTTTAATAACTCTGAAAACACTCACAAAGATAATAAACTTCATGACTCTAAAACATTCAATACAATTAATAAAACATAAAGCCCATTGTTTCTCAAATATAAAACTTTAAAACACATTAAGAAATGTAATAACTAACTTTGACACTCTAAAAATGCAAGTGCATCATGTCTATGAGACAAAGGAAAAATGATGTGATCAACAAGCTATATTATATACTTTTAATAACTCTGAAAACACTCACAAAAATAATAATAAACTTTGTGACTCTAAAACATTCAATAAAATTAATGAAACACAAAACCCATATTTTCTCAAAATATAAAACTTTCACAAAAAACTTTAAGAAATGTAATAACTAACTTTGACACTCTAAGAGTGCAGATGCGCCACGTGCGGAACGCAGCATGCATTTTTACTAGTATAAAGTTAATGTTATCTCTTACGACTGACAAAATAAGTAATTTATATGCAAATTTTAGTGGTAATTAAATTCATCTTTTGTAATAGTATGGTGGATAATTTATATACAAATTTACAGAGTGATTTTAATTCGTACTTCATAATTGCATGGTGGTTAGTTTTTTTCTAAATAAATTGAACCAGCAACTATTATTGTTAGAGACTAACTAAAGGGTATTATGATCTTTATGAGAATTTCTAAAACTTATGTTTTTTTCCTACGGTTAGTGGTTAATATTCATATAAAATTTTTATCCTAACTTATTAAAAAATTCAACACTATTACGAAGAAATAAGAGTTGACCTGCTGGTCTAGCTTTCTGGTAGCGGGCTAACACGGCCCAGCTCTTCTATCCAGCTAGTATTAGCAGTAGGAAGGCCCAGGCCCAGCCCAGGCAGCGCGGCGCACTGTTGGTCGGCGCGGTCCTAATCGTCCTTCCCGAACTCGTCATGAATCCGCAACGCTGCTATCCATTCGTGCTACAGTTGAGCGAGGCGAACAGCGGCGATTTCGTTCTCCTTGCCAGCGGAAGCGCCGATTCTCCGTGCCTCCGGCGGTCCTCGAGATCCCGAATGCGTGGAGAATCCGTGTCTTCTTGCTAGGCAGTGTAGATTAGGTCATAGTTCTTTTAGGTGTGTGTTTCCAGGCGGTGACGACGAGACGGCGGCGGTGCCGTCGCTATGGAATAAGTCCCTCCTGATCCTGTCCCCGTCTTGGCCGACGTTCACTCCGACACGGACGAGAGATCTGTGAGGGCGGAGTTCGCCGGAGCCGGAGGTCTCGCAGAGGTGAGGCTCTTTCTGGATCTTGGTTTCTCCGATGTAGGAGTCTGCTCCTCGGTGTTTCAACCAAGTTTAGGCGGAGACGTCGATGGAGCGATACAGAAGGACAGTTGCTGGGATTGAGGATGAAAGGTTGGTGGACTTGGGTTTCTATCTTGCTGCTTGCCGGTGTCGTACTCAAGTCCATGGTTGGAGAAGCATGGGGTGCGTCCTCGGCCGAAGTTCCTCCACTGGTTTGTTTCTTATGCGGCTCGTTCAAAAGCCTCAGTGCGATGGTGCTTCTACTGACCTTGGTGTCCTCGCTGCTCCTCCCCTTCTCTGGTGCTGGCCTGGCCAACAATGGAGGACGAAGGTTGCAGCAGCAGACAGTCGGATGTGGAGAGCACAAAAGATCTTTGGGATCTCATTGTAATTTTTCTTTTACGCAGGGTCTTTTGTGTAAGTAGGTGTGGACACCTGTCCTCTCTGTATCTTTCTAGAGTGTACCTGTATTTGGTCTGTCTTGTGTATGTCTTTGTTCCCGTATAATATAGGTCCGTACGCGGTTGCATACGTTTTGTCAAAAAAAAAAAATCCGCAAAGCTGCTCCCATCCGGTTCCCATCAATGGGGGCATGGCGCACCATGAACGGAGCGCGCACCGGCACCGACGCCGCCCGGTACGGCCTCTGCCTGCCTGACGAGCCGACGACGAGATCGGTCGGCCGGCTAGCCATAGGTAGAGCATGCGTCGCGTGTGCGTGGGTCGTACGGATAGGACCGGTGTTATCGATACTACTGTCCGGCGAATCTGGGCATACATACATGTCCAAATAGAGTGGCAGAGACAGTGATGTTTCGAACTTGGAAGTGACGCTTAGACCAGTGTTATGGTTAGTGTATCCGTATTATTGTTACAATGTATAAATAGTATTTTTTTATTTTATATATAATGCGCAAACAGTATTTTTTACATTTATATTCACTCTGGTGACATTGGTCTTCAGCTGCATACGGAGTTGATGAGGATCAGCTACAGCAAGCACGCATGGGAGCACACCAAAAGGACGAGGCTGAAGTAGTGACCAGGTTTTTCGCATGACTTGCTTCTATTCTGTGTACTCGCCATCACCTGATCTCCAAGCGAGACCCTTGTTTAGCCCTCTTAATGAAAAACGAGCTATGTCTCCGTTCGCAAAAACAAAAAAAACAAAAAAAAGAGAGAGACCGTTGTTCATATAATTATAATTATATATCAGAAATATCACTGAGCAACGCAGGTCGTCCATAATTGTATGTACGGTGGCATGTTTCAATTGAAGTGATGGTTAGCTAGCTTATGGAACTTGTAAACAACTTCCCAGCGTGTTTCTTTTTCATGTCATAAATCGATTCATTGCTTATGTCTCTCATACTTCTATTTTTGATGTTGTTTTCCGGGGAAAGGAGAGCTTTATGAATTATACCCGACCTGCCACAACTGCGAGCCCCTTCTTAGAGAACAGGTTACCCCGCTTTATTCCGCAAAACAAAGCTTCAGAGAGTTTCAGTTTACGCCCACGCATATCGAGGCGATGCCATGTACACCCACAAACAAAATTCGATAGAATTTAACAGCATCTATCTTTTTTTAAGAGGACTTGTGTTTTTTTAACTCTTCGAGAATTTATCTTTGATACAGCTGCGTGCTGGATGGCGTGTGGAGACGTCTTATGAAGATTAGAATAGAAAGTTTTGAATTTTTTTCTAAAAAAGATGTATTTTGTTTCTCCTCCAACTTATAGTACGTATATAAAAGTAAGATACGTTATATTGCCTCCGTCCATAAATGTATGATCAGGTTGATTTTTTTTTCTCAAACTTTGATTTTTTTGTCTTATTCAAAAAATTTATTCAAACATATGATGACATAAATCGTACTAATGTAGTGAGAAATCAAGTGACAAGAAAAATAAATAATAATTTATGACTTTTTTAATAAGACAAACCGTCAAAATTTAAGAAAAAGAGTTAACCATATCATACATTTGTGACGGAGAGAGTTTATAATTATGGCTCAAGAACATTAGTCTCGCAAAACAGTGTTTTGGAATTGGATGGCAAGAAAGATTGAAATACAATAAATAAAAAGGCTAGGGCGATCTAGCTATGAGCAAAGGAGTAATCTCCATCAGGAATTAATTGGTGGCGCAGCAAGTCTCGGCGCCGTCCAATGAAGGGGAGATGGCAATAATTGTGCATGGCTTGCCAGTTAAGCTTGATCATCCCCAGGATGACACGACAAGGGAAAAGGCTCGTTCGATCGCTTCCTCCCACTTGCAGTCGGCTGGCGTGGAGACGGAGGTGTGCGAAGTCCGATATTTCGTACGATCTTTGGCTGATGCTACCGGTTCGTCTATATTTTAAATTCTATTTTATTGTGCATACGGTGTCGATGCAGTGTTTTGCAGCTCCTGATAACCATAGCCTCAGCTCCCGTGAAGAAGGAAACATATATATCTTGCCATCTTTTGGTGCAAAATGGCTGCCGCGATGCTTGGGTCAGCCATATCCATTGCCCATACATTATTGTGCACTGCGCAGGCAGCAAGCCTGCAGGTCCGCCAATCCGTGGGACAGAAGTACCCGCACGTCTCCTTGGTCTGCGTGGCAATTAACTCGACCGTAGAAGAAAGAGCAGCAAGTCCAACTCGTGTGCGGCGGTGGGTCTCGGTGCCTCGTCGGCCGTGACGTGAGACGTCTCAGACGAGCTAGGGCGGGGGCACTGGGTGGGTGCCATGGATGACATGTACTCGGGACGACACGACTCGACGAGACGAGACGACGACGGACACGGGGCCGAGTTGGGACCGGGGCATGCATATCGCACGGCGGCTGCTGACTCTTTCTTTCACTCTGCAGGCCTGCCAGCCTAGGTGCAACGCAAGACGGCGAAGGGCAGGTTTGGTTTGGTTCGCTCGTACGTCCACGTTGTTACTTGTTACACAACAGTGCGCGCGCTGGCCTGCTGTGTGTGCGGCCAATAAATACGGAGTAGAGCTGGCCACCTTGCTAGATCTACTAGGTTATAAACTGATAGCAGATGGGAGTGACGTTGTGTCTGCTGCATAGGTTGAGACCAAGTCGAGCAAATGCAAATCGTTACAGTATGAAAATGACACCGGTAGACACGTAATAGCATGGACGAAAATCGAACGAATCATTCTATCAACGACGCAGGTCGAGATGGAGAGAGCCGTCGGCCGTACGGTTTACTGTACGTAGCAAGGGGCTCCTGCCTGTGCTAGAACTAACAGCCATCGATCTCGCGTCAGCGCTCAGCGCTCCGCGCAAAGGCAGGTGTTGAAGCGGAGCACGCAAACTCGGCCGGTCCCCGGTACTGATTCTGTTGACTCTCCGCTCATGATCAGGACGGGCGGCCGCGCGCCTGGCCTGTGAGGGAGCCGCGTATGCGTCGTCTCGTCGATCCCCGTCGGCTGACTTCCCGGTTCCTCCGATGATCCATCCTTGCCTTGCCTGCGCGCGGTATTTATGGCACTGGGCAAGTGGGCAGTCTGGGCCGCCGGGGGTGCTGCATGCCAGCTAGCGGTGCAAAGACCGTGGATGATCCCTTCCCTTGTGTTGTCCGGCCGGGTTCTCGCCCTCGATCGCCACATGGGTTCGATCGATCATAGGGGTGTAGCAACAGTCGATCGCATCAAATGCGACGATTATATGATCTCCTACGGTATTTATATGATCATCCTAGTACTACTACTATAGGAATAGGAGTACTACCCTAGCTAGATCATGGCACCGTGAGGATTGTCACGGTGAGTGCAGTGGTACGTGAAGATGGATGCGCATGTGATTTTAGGCGATGCAAATGCATATTGGAAACAGCGCAGGAAACGAGGCAGAGAGGATGTGCGAAATGCACGCCGCGCTCCACCGGCGGCTACCGATAGCCTCACATGCATATGCCTCAAATGCATACGTCTACGGATAGCCACATTCAGATACTCTTTATCATTTATCATTAGTGTATGGCCCGCCTTCTTCTATCACAGTGGTTGTAAATACTCAAATAGCTAGCTGATATGGAGATGAAAGTGTTAGAGCAGTATGGAAACGTCTATGGATCGCTCAAAATATCCGTGCACAGTCACAGACGACTCCGGATGCACGATGTTTGTTAACGAGGTTCAGCCGAAGCTTACATCCCTAGGGCATGACTATAGACGTTTCTCTCCATTATTATTAGATAGCTATGCTAGCATCTGGGTACTCTACGACAACGCCGCATCTTCACGCCAAGCTATCTAGTCGTCCTTGTTACAACAGCAGCCCTCCCTTCATATTTACGAGGAGGTCTAGGTTACATAGTTTGACTAGGACTCTACCATATACCGCTAATACAACTCAAAGTTCAATCGCAACCGAATTCGTACAAATATTCGATACATATCTAACAGAGAGGACAATAAAAATTGTAATTTATCTTACCACTGTGCTTTGGTCCCATACGCAATAGTTTTAATTTTTTTTAAATAAGTAAAATCTCATATCTATTTGTTCGTCATTAGCAATTTTTTTTCATGTAAGAAAAAAAACACATCTAACTTAGCGAATAAATAGCGATCTAAGACGCCTCGTACTTCTCATAGTGGGGTGCCCGTGCGCCTTTCTCTTTTTGCTCCATCACCGTTCAATCCTAGGGAACGATACCCCCTCTCCGCTACTACAGATGACCAATAAAAGCTCCCTCTTTCCCACTGCTGCACTGGTACAGTTGTACTAGTACTGGAAATTAAACGCATCCAACACTCGTAACGGTATACATAGTACTGATACCGAAAAATGACCAGCAGCTTCACCTTGCTTGTGGTACGTACGTACGCACGCGAGTACGATAGATCAATGGTGGCTACCGGCGGCCGGAGTGTGCAAAGAAAAGCAGCCAGCTAGCCGAGCCCCTGCTCCCCTCCACATGGATTAATATAGGACGATGCTAACCCCTGTGTGCGCGGGATTTGGGGCTCCCGCGCATGCACCCTCCCTGCTCGCCATGTGTTCCGAATTGCCATTGTTCATCTTTTCCACCCTGTCCGCTTGCGTCCTCGTCGCCGTCGCCCCCGCCCCTGCCCTCCAACCGCGTCTCCGGTGGCTATCGCCGCTGAATCCGCTGCCTCCTCCCCTCCGACGCTAACCCGGCCTCGCCGGAGTGGCTACGCCGGGCTCCCCCGCAACCACCGCCTCCCCTAGCTCTGGCAGCGCCCCCGCCGCCCTCCACACTGCCGCCAGCTAATCCAGGCTTCGCCGGAGTGGCAACGCCCGTGACGCCTCCGCCACCTGCACCACCCAACCGCCGTCCTCCACCACGTGGCTGGCAACACCCCCACTGCCCGGCCTCGTCGCCCATCGTCCACCACCACCGCCAGTCAGGCCGTCGCCTCCGAAGCTCCCCTTTAAGCCCGCAGCCATCCAAATCCCCACTTTGGAACCCAATCCCAACCCCGAAACCCAAATCCCTAACTTCCGAGACCCCAAATACAAGAGGAGGAGGATGGGCCTACCTCATTGCCGACCATCGGAGCACGAGCCGCCGCCAGCTAGGCGCTCACCGTCACCTCCAGTAGCATCGGAGTCCTGGGAGGAAGAAAGGGCACGCTGTGACGCGCAGGCGCACGGGCGGAGATGCAGCCGACGGGATTGGAGAAGATATTTTTTTTTGACCGGATCTCTGGACGCCGTTGATCAACAGATGGACGGCTCGGAACGGTGCGCGCGGGGATCACCCTCATCCCGCGCGACCGAGCCATATAGCATTTATGATTAATATACAGGCCCAAGCAGCCGCAAAAGGTTGCAACGACACCACCAGCATCGTCGCACTTACCGCCGGCGTTGCAAAGGCGCAAGCTGCACAGGTCATGCCGTCCATGGGAGTTTTTTTTTTACAGCAGCTTGCTAGCTTGGGCATGCATGCATGTGCATGGGGCGCCCGTGGTGCCACTGTGCCAGTGCCACGCTGCAACGCGAGGCGCATGGCGATGCGGTTTGCGTTGCGTGCTGGCGATGGCGAGCTGAGGAGGAAAGGGGCCGGGGAAAGGTCAAAGCAAAGGGAAGCTTTATTTAGCGACCCGCAAGCGTGAGCATTCAAGGCTTGCCTGCATGTTTCCAAGGGCAGGCAGTACGTGTGAGTGCGACACACACGCACCTCTCTCCCTCTGTCTGCATGCTTTGGCTTGGTTCCTTTGCTCTTTATTACTGCTGACTGACCGCCTGATGCTGGTGCTGGGGCATGGAAATTAAAATGTGCATACAAATGTTCCATTATGCGATGATGAAACATGATTTTATTCAGAGCTCCTTTGAAACACATGAATCCAAAATCATAGAAATAGGAAAAACATAGAAATAGGAAAGGAATTGATATGAAAAACAGAGGATTCAAAACTAGAAGAAAAATCTCTATAGATGACACGAGAGAAATATAGGAATGCTTAGAGTCCACTATGTAGTTAACGTAACTTATCATAGCCTACGTATGTACTGTTTTGCAAAGTGCCATTTTTTTATTGTCGTTGCTTGCTCATTAATGACTAAATAACCAGCCATTTGCCTTAAACCATGGTAGACAAAAAAAAGGACACAAACACGCATGCCTAATTATTAACAATCTTTGTGCAAATGACCGCAAAATAGTTAAAAATGGGAATGTACTAAATTATATAATTATAAAGGTAGTTTTTATAAATTATAAACAATTAATTCGTGATTGCATGTGTGAACCCAGAAAATAGCATGTTTGGTCTACGTTCAACATCATCTTATCCTGCATGCATCTGGAATAGGTTTGCGCGGAACTAGCTTGCTGGGAGCACTATGTAGGATGCCTTCAGTCTTCATGACAGACTACTCTAATAACTCACGAAGCAAACCAAATGACTCCTATGTTCGGTATTTTGTGATCAGATGACAACGAAAATCCCGTCATCCAAATACGCCAATAGTCTAAGATACATTTACTCAATATATTATCTAATCTATATATGTTGATTTTGGTATTCCGGCCCGCCCATTGAAAATTTTCTGGTTCCTGCCCATCCGGTAATGGCTTATTTGTTATTTCAATGGTAGGCGACGTTTCCGCCGACAGTAATGCATTTGTGGTGACTTCATGATCATGAATCTTGAGATGTCTCACCAACCCAGTTCAACGGAGGTGCTCATGGGTAGAGTGTGCGTGTGTACGTTCATAGTGGTGAGCGTATGCACATATGAACGCCTACTTGTATTATGTTTGAAAAAAGCTATAGGTTTCAAATTTATCAATAAAATTTTAATATTTTTTATCTATTAGCATAACTAACCCTTGCATGTGAAAACACATGAGATTCATACATGTACGTACTAATTTTGCTGAAAAATAGAGCTCTGAAATTAAGAACTCCGCTGTTGCTTTGAGCTCAACACGCATAACACCGAACAACTACACTAGAAATGAAATATCTGAACTTACATGGAAATGGATTCCATGCTTCCGGAATTGCAGGAATCTATAGAATTGCATTTTTTTGGACCACACGGATTTTATTGATCTCCAGGAATTCGATCCGCTGCACTCTGCAAGATTTTGGGGTGCGCAAATTAAGGCCAAGCATATCCTATAGTTGTGTGGAAGGATCGAGAGTTTTGCTTAGACAAGGACATGTAATTCGGACACTACAAGAGTGAAAAAAAAGAGAAAACTTCTGACAGAATAGATGTACTCAAGATACCTATTAGTGCCAGTTGCATTCTCACTACAAGAGGGATATACTAGTATGCGGTATGCCTATGCATGAGGTTACATCAAATGTTATAAGTTTTATGGTGTGGTTGAAAAAAATAGGAGTCGTTCATCAGAAAAGATCTAATGGTTTAAAAATAGACTGGTACCATGGTACTGATAACCGACTGTAACAATATAGTAGGATCCGTAGACTATGGGGACCTCAGTGCGGTGGATTGTTTTTCAACCACCGTAAAATATCTCAAAATGTTAACCTGCGAAAGACAGTGACGCTTAAATGCAGTGTCATGGTCTACGGCCGAGGCCCCCATGGTCTCGCCATCACTGATGGAAAAATTAGGTTAAGAGTCCTATTAATTCATAGCAGCTGTACAACAAGCTCCATATTGCAGCCTGATCAGGCTGTCCGGGTGCAATAGGGCATAGTCCCCTACGTAGCACATCATTATAATGTTGCCCATTAAACACCGGTGCCTTTCTGCACTATATATGTGTAGATGCATACCTCTGCCACATCATGAGCCTTATATATTCATTGTGTTTTGCTGTGTTATGCAAAAAACTGCGTCATGTTTCTGTACTATACGTGTAGGTAATAAATTGTTTACTGCTGTAGTAAAAACTACAGTTCTGAAATTGTTATGCTTGACAGCTTGGGCATTATGTATGTAGAGGTTCCGTATATATTATAGGGCTTAGATTATTTCTTAAAAGAAAATTGTAGGTTCTACCTACCGTGGTTTTTTTCTCTCATGCCATTCAAATGCCAGTTAAAAGTGTAAATTGTTTACTGTTGTAGTAAAAACTAACAGTTCTGAAATCGTTGTGCTTGACAGCTTTACACAAAAATCAGGAGAACAGACCGCCACAAGGGACAGGAGTTAGATAAACATCAAGTACATAGTTTGGACCACAATACCACATGATTCTCATGAACGAACGAATCAAATCAATCCAACAGAAAAACAAAACCAATATGCACTTATCTCATATATTCACTGCATGCATGGCGGCTTTTGGAGGTACATACTACTCGAATTACTCATCGGGATGATTTTAATTAGGATAAAAGATGATCGCTAAGTCTAACCCCACCATGCATGCAATCCTAACAAGGAAACGCAAAATCTACGGAAGATTAGTTTAATTTGGATCATGCATGCAGTACGGGTGAACAACACAGAACAAATTTTTAGATTCACTAGCTAGTGATTAGGTAAACAATGTCGTAAACAAGGAGAAAACAGCAGCATGCAGTAGAAGAGCCGCCACACTCATCCTGGCCAAAAACATTGGGGAAGGTGCAAGGGATGTAACAGTGTTCGGCAAACCAGTAAGGATGGCTTATGTGCGCTGATCACTCCATTAGATCCGGGCGTATACAAAAATCCATATTAAAGAGCAAGCTAATTATTCAATACTCCTTTGTCGTACGAAATCGGTGTAGAAACCAAAACACTATAACAACTATGCATTTCATCCTTCATTTCTCTGACAAGGACTTTGGTCCCAATATAATGGCCCCCAATGCAAGTAGATACGTCCCTATACATAGCTCTATTGAATTAAATGGCATGTGAAATTAGTCAACATCGATCTTTTGTAGGACAAAATTGATTTAGAGCAAGAAAATGAAATATTGAAAGAATGCAACCATGAGTTGGAAGGTGCTTATAGGACCCCTGTTGCCCTAGCAGCTAGATCCGGCCCTCTAGTACATCCTTGTTAAATAGCATAGCAATAAAATATTCAACATTTTGATATTTTCTAGGACTAAACCGATGTAGTGTGTAGTAATAAGAACCTAAAACATTACAATGGTTACATACATTATTTTTTTTATCCTATTACAAAGAGTGAATTGCACGACAGGTCTTTAAACTTTTCCCGCTGTACCATCTGAGTCCATGAACATTTAAAGTGCACAATCAAGACCATGAACTTTTTTCCACTGTACCATCTAGGATCCATTAACTTTCAAGTGCACAATTAGATCAATGAACTTTTTCAGTTATACCATCTGGGTCCAACCGAGACCAGTTGAACAAACTTTGCCAATGTGGACAAATCCAAGCGTGTCCACCGTGGCTGCCGGCATCACGTGAGTCGCTCGAGGAGCGGCCGTGCGGGGAGGGTGCGCCGGTCTGGAGACAAAGCGGTGCAGCCACAGTCCACACCGTCTCGCTCCTGTTGTTGACCCGCACTCGCCCCTGTCCTCCTCCTGCCTCTCCCACCGCTAAATCCACCACAGGCGACCTCATCTCGCGCCTTCGCCTGGGCTCAGCGGCGTCCTGCGCGGCGGCGCTAGATGAGTTGCCTGGCGTCGCGCCCACGCTGCTACCGCCTGTCCGCGATGGTTGTGGCTGCACCGCACTGCCGCCGTTGGCGCGCCCTCCCAGCGTGGCCGCTCCGCGAGTGACACACGTGACACCGACAGCCAAGGTGGCAAGCGCAGGCATGTCCACGTAGGCAGAGTTTGCCCGGTTGGCCTCTGTTGGGCCCAGATGGTATAGTAGGAAAAGTTCATTGATCTAATTGTGCACTTTGAAAATTCATGGACCCAGATGGTATAGCGGGAAAAATTCATGGACCTAATTATGCACTTTGAAAGTTTATGGATCCAGATGGTATCGCCAGAAAAGTTAAAGGACCTGACGTGCAATTCACTCTATTACAAATTTTACGGTGGTTGGAAAAAATAAAAGCCGTCCATCAGAAGAGATCTAATGGTTTATAAATAGGCAGTACTACGGTATCAGTACCAGACGGTACTAAATAGGATGGTCCGACATCTATAACTCAGGAACACATCCAATGGGTTTTAAAAAAAACTCATGAGACAATTTGTGGTGGTACCGCTCCATTTCAGTTTTTCTAGTTAAATTATTGAATAATTAAAATAAACAAGAAAATGATATTGGTACCGGTTCCACCATTTCTGGTACCGGGCCTACCTATTTGCTACCACTTGGTACTGATACAACGATACGACCTATTTTTAAACCGTTGAATTTCGTTTGATGGACGGTTCTTATTTTTTCTGATCACCGTAAAAGTCGTAAAAACGCAGACTTGTTTAAATTCTCTCACGCTAGATGCCAAAACCCTGAACCTAAGGTCCTATTAGACTGCAACCACTTGGCTATAAGGTAAAAAAAACAAAGTATTCAAAGAACCGCATCATATATTTCATTTATTCTCCTATTACTGGTTCCGTGATTCTTCCCTTTCAACGTCCCAGCAAATCCAACCAATGTTCTACTCGTAATTGGTAGTCCAAACCCACAGTTAGATAGCTAAAAAAACACTACCTTGGGGCTCACTTCATCCGTGTGGAAGGTGTTGCCGTGTTGGGTTGGGGTATACACAAGTGCGTACAAAACCGCGTACAAAACCGGTCATCAAGGCTTTGGTCCCAAATTCCCAATGGCCCCAAGTACATCCGTCCCTATACATACCTATATTAAATGACATGTCCAATTAGTCAACATCAATCTTTTCTAGGACTAAATTGATGTAGAGCAAGAAAATGAAACGATGAGCAAATGCAACCATGAATTTCTCTCTCTCTCTCTTTTAACCCAATGAAGACACCACGAAGATCGACTGGACGTGCCACGAAGTGGACACAGCATGCTTGCAGCTATACGTATTTTAGTGAAAGAGGACTCAGATGGTTACATGCATGTAAAACTTAAGGAAACATTCGACGTGTGACGTTTTATTTAACTTAGACATGTTTAAATTCGCTCACGCTAGATGTCAAACCGAGGATCCCAGCTGCTATTGGCTGCTGCCAAGTCTGCAACCACTTAGCTATAAGTTAAAAAACCAAAAACAACCGCGTCATATAGTTTCAGTTCTTCCTTTTTTTACTTTTTATTGAATAGCGTAGATGTGTCTCAGCCTGTATACAGTTACGTGTATCTGTATGGATTGCCTTAATATTAATTGTAGTGTTATCCTAAACGCTAAACGGTAAACAGTTGGTCATCCTTTATTTAGCGTTTAGACCGTTTAAACGGTGTTTACATGAATTTAAACGGTCTGAACAGTTCTGTACTATAGCATTAAAATATACATATTTTTACTTAGATAACAATAGAATATCATAGCAAATATAAATATTTATGCATCTAAAAAATAAATGCATATCCTATACATTCAACAAATCTAATATAAATATTTATATATGTATAATATAAGATATTTATATTGATGCATGAAAAAACTCAAATGCATATGACATTGTTCACCTAAACAACACGTTAAATGGCCGTTCAGCCTGTTTAATTCCGTTTAACCCATTTCTGTTTAGACTGTTAAGGCTGTTTAACACCGTTTTTCACCGTTTAAACGGTTAAATAGTCTAATTGACCGTTTACACTTCTAAACAGCACAGTTGTGCACCGTTTACCATTTAAACGCCGTTTAGGCGAACACTGCCTAATTGTGTGAAGAGTGGAAAGCGATGATGAAAAAAAAGATGACAAGCCAGGCAATCAAGGGATGAGGCAATGGAAAGAGAAAGAAGAAATGAGAAGAAAGGAGACATCTTGATTGGCGTCTTTCTTTTTTATTTATTCCAATACGAGAAAAATACCCGGTGTGTATGGCTTTATGGGTATAAAACGAGGTAAGAAAATAAAAAACTAAATGTGGCACGCACGCTGTAAACCGCGTCTTAGCATATGTACAGTTGACGGCTTTACATGGGTCGCATGAAGAGCGAATGTCATCAAGGAAAAGAAATAAAAAGGCCGGCTGGGCAATACTAAACGTGGCATGCACGCTGTAAACTGCGTCTTAGCATGTATACACTTGATGGGTCTACATGGATCACATGAAGAGCCAATGGCATGGAGGAAAAGAAATAAGAAGGCCGGCTGGGCAAGGGAGAAGGTAAACGAAAGAGAAGTAAGAAATAAAAAAGGAAACTACTTGATTGGCATCTTTTTTTATTTATTCTAAGACAGAGAAATACTATGTGGGCATAAGTACCAAATAAGTTGAGAAAATAAAAAAATAAAGGGTGGAAACATTTCCTTTCTACCAGTTTCATGCCTTTTCCGACCTTTACAACTTGTACAGTGGGGCCTTTGTGAGAGACGCAGAGATTTTCATGAAGTGAAAACTGGTATTGCGAAAATTTGCTATAATGTAGATTGGATGGGTCTTTCCCTTTCAACGTCCAACCTTCTCTCTTCCCCCGACAAACAATATTCCCTGTATATTTAAATATAAGTAGCAATTGATTATTTTTTATAACTTCAATCATTCGTCTTGTTCAGAAATCTTACTATTATTAATTTAATTGGAGAATCTTTTTGAATTATTCACGTTAATCCTCACTAAATGCGCTAGAAAAAAGATAAATCCTATAAATACTCACAAAAATCATAAACATCTGACATCCATCATGTAGCTCTAATAATAGTATCCATTGGAGCTAATATATTTTTTAAAAAAATTACCCACCGTATCATTATTAAAGATGAATTAAATAACCCCTAATTTTGCATATAAATTATCCATCATGCCATTTTTAAATATGAATTAAAATAAATCTTAATTTTTCATATAAATTGCCCACCATGCCATTACAAAAGATGAACCAAAATAATCACCTAAATTTGAAAAAAAAAATTACCCACTAGGTCATTATAAAATATGAATTAAATTCCTCTAAACTTGCATATAAATTACCAACCAAACCATTATAAAATATGAATTAAAATAACCTCTAAATTTACATAAAAATTACCCATCACACCATTACGAAAGATGAATAAAAATTACTCCTAAATTTGCATAAATTGCTCACCAAAATATTATATGAAACGAATTAAATAGCCACCTCTAATATTACTAAAGATAAAATAAAATGACAACTCTAAACTAAAAATATGTTGTTATAAATAAATATTATTGTTAAACTTGCCTTTTGACTTTAAAACTCTAGCCATGCTAGAGCACATGTCGATGGACTAGTTTTGTATAAATATATAAGAAAACAAGTTACGATCAAGTTCTCAGTAATGATAAAACAAATCTGAAAAATCTTCATCAAATATTAAAAAGACTGAGTGATCCTATGGTCCAAACTCTCGTATCTTACATGTAGGCCCTGCTTATCTAGATTTTATTCATGAGCATGGTTCGGACTACAGGAGCAGCCCACGTAAAAACATATATGCATGTCGTATATAGAACTTGTCTTAGGAATCAATTGGAATTGTTGAAATAATATACATGGAATTTATTTATGCGCCCAATTCGGATTGTAAGAGTTGCTCACGTGAAAATGTATGCTGAGGCCGTGTACGGAATCTATTTTTGACGTTATGTATATTGATGGAAAACTAAAGGGATAATCTTTCCAACCCAATTAACACTACCCTAAAATGCACTGACAATTAATGGCATTATCAAAACAATATGATATATAACTTTTTCGTGAGTCTACATGTGATTTCTCCATTTGCAGCACACGGACATTTTTCTAGTAAATTATAAATTAAAATTTTTTTGAATAAGATAAACAATTGAAGTTATAGAAAAAAATTAACCACAACTTATATTTAAACTTGTCAAAATGCATGTCCGTCCTCCACATGGCTAAATAAAAATATTATTAATTTTTATTATTACATGCAAAGGTTTAATGTAAGTTCGTACGGAATATTATGGTAGGTTTTTTTCATTTATCATCGTGATAAATAGATGATGTTTAAAACTTATATTCCTCATACATGAGCCACGTGGGGCCGGTGGATACTCTTATTACTAATTTGTGATAATTATTAATTTTCCATGTTGAAAAAAAGGAAAAAAACTAAATTTAACCTCAGTGCCCATCCCATTAAATCAGAGCCCACCCCAGACCAGCGCCCACCTCATGTAAACCGTCCATTCCGATGCAACGGTTGACTAGCGGGGTATATAATCAGTCGGTGCTACCCCGAATCCTAACGCTATCCATTCTCTCCACTCACCACTTCCCACTCGCCACTGCCGCCTCTCTCTCTCCCCTCCCGACTCGATCTGCCGCCGCCGCTCCACTCGGGGCCGGATCCGCCCAGGCGCGTAGCCTCCTTCCGGTGCACGGTGGCCGAATCGGTGGACACGCGGCCTCCTCCTCCTCCAAGGCCTCGCGGCCGGCTGCTGCGCGCTAGCCTTCTCCAAGGCTTGTGAACGGCTCTAGCGTGGCGCCTCCTCTCCCAGCGCGCGGCATCCTGATTGGTGGGCGCGCAACCTAGCAGCGGCGCCCTCTTGACGGCCGGCCCCCTCCTCATTCTCGTCCTCCGTATCGCCGCCGCCTCCTCCTCCCCCGCCCAGATCCTTCGCTGCCGCACGAGAAGGATTGGAGGTGCTGGAGCGGGCTTCCTGTGTGGATTTTGTTGTTGCCGCAATATCATCCCCCATTTCTTAATCAGTTTTCTTTCTCTTTGCTGGAGCGGGCTTCCTCCCTTTTCTTTCAGCTTGTTGGAGCCGATTAGTGAAGGGACAATGCTTATGTGAGCTTGTTCAATACTTCAATTATAGATATAGACCTGTTTTTTCATAATTGCGGTAACGGTTTGGTACTAATTATAGTCGTATATGTTCTATTCGCTCGTCATTGTTGGGCCTTTGTCTATTTGATAAGACTAAGAGGCATCTATGCGGGTTTGATCTAGGGTTTAGAGTCCCATCCGACTGGGACTAACTCGCGTGTATATGAATCTCCGGTGAAAAAAACCACGGTTTCTGGCAGAAACTCGTAAGAATCGCCATAAAACTAGGTGGTATCCCCACAGTACTACGGTAGTCCTTAAACCAATTTTAAAATTTAAAATTTAAAATAATTTTTGAAGTAAAATTTAGAGGTGGAAATACTACTTTGATTGCAAAGAACATTTTCATATGGACATCGTATTTTATAGCTTGTTTATATTAATTGAGAGAGATCGATTTTATATGATCAATCCTTCATATGTTTACATCTTGGTTGTAGAAAGTTTATAGCATGGTGTATGAACTAAAAGTTGCATGCATGGATGCTGTTAACCATAGAAAATCGATAAAAGACTTTAATAAAATGCCTCAGTGAATGGTGGTGTGGCTTGTAAAGACTCATGGATGATGTGGATAGCTTGCATGTTGAGAAAAAATAGAGTTAATGATATTTAGCAGGCTTCACTTGTATAGGTTACTAGATGATACCCCGCGCGTTGCTCCGGGACTTTTTAAATTATTTTTAGAGTGAAATTTGAAGATAGTAATATTTCTGTGATTGCATAAACTTATAACATATTCATCATGGTTAAGAGATATCAGCTCTTAAATGATTGAGCATACTCGTTTGTCTAATTAGTTTGCATGCACGAGTTCTATAAACCACAGATAATCGACTAAAGACATTAATAGAGGATCTTAGTGAATGGTGATGTGGAGGTGATGTGTATAATTTGCATGTTGAGAGAAATACATTAAATGAGACATAGTGTGTTGTGCTTGTATAGTTTATATAGATATAGATTCCTTTTCATCATAGGGAGAAAGTTGTGTGGAAATGTGTTAATAAACAGATATGCCTCGTGGGACTGCATGCATTGTGGGGACCACATATATGCTTTGATCGAAACTCTAGATCGATGGATACAAGGGAATCTAAGGAAAGGTATATAATTGGGTTTTGTTATATTTGGGTAAAAATAATTTTTTCTAAACTTGTTTTTTACAGAGTAGACAACGAGGAAGGGAGTACAAAGTTAATGTGATGTGTACACACCCGCGTGAACACATAGCAAATTTTTAAAGGCTGTGAAAAAGCATAACGCCGTGCTGTGATTAGGTAAACCATGCCATAAATAAGGTGAAAACAATAAAAGCACAGCTACATCACCCCATACATGCCGAAAACACTGCGGAAGACGCTCGAGGGTGCTACATTTTACAAGTAGATTTGTCCTTGCACATACCTCTATTAAATACGGGCATGTCAAATTATTGAACTTAGATATTTCATACGATGATTAAATTGACGCAGCGTAGTTTCGGCACAGAAAAAAGACGGGCTAAAAAATTGAAATACTCCTTCCAGTATATATGATGCTTTTTATTCAAAATTACACTAAAAAATTCATATTGTTAATAACCGAAGAGAGTGTATATTTCATTTCATTTAGGAAAACGAGCACGAATTACTAAGAACAAGTTAAGGGATGCATAAATTCTGTAGGGACTACTATTGTTCTTATGGATGCACAATTCTTTTGGTTTCCGATGCACATCATCATCATCATCATATCATCCGCTTTAGGACTAATTACTACGGCTGCTGCTGCTACATCACCATTCATCCTCCAGTTACCCACTGACTAGTAAACAGACTTACTGCATAGTTACATAGCATGATCAGTTCCAAACCCTAATTAGAAGACCAAAAGCCCAAAGAAAGAAGCGAGGAACTGGATTAGCCAGCTAACAAGCTAGATCACCACCAGCTTTGTTCCTTTGCGCTGCGTCGATCTTGATCGTCACCAGGGACTCGAGTTCCTGGCTTCTTTCTTCTTCTTCCAGCCTGGTCACCGGTACCTTTATTTTTCTGTTTATTTTTTCCTTTTCTTTTCGCCCCCTCCCCTCAGCTTGAGTTCGGCTCGCTCCCCGCCGCGGCCGGCCTAAAAGAACTGGCACGGGTCGGCGAGCGGCACGGCCATGAGGTCCGCGTCGCCGTGCCCCCCGATGCCCATGCCGTCGTCGAGCAGCCAGCTCTCGAGCATCGAGAAGGACGGGCCCGCGTCCTCCGCCTTGCAGTTGCTGGTCCCGGTGGACCCCTCGGGCGTCCGCGCCGTGGCGCTGTGGCTGGCGGTCGCGGACGGGCCCTCGCCGCCGGAGACCGCCGACGCGGAGGACCTGGAGGCGGAGGCCGCCTTCGTCGCCCCGCCGGGGCGCATCCAGCCCTCGAGCAGCCGCGCGATGTTGTCGGCGCTGGAAGCGTACGCCGCCGCCTTGCCGGCTACCGGTCCCGGCAGCGGCAGCGGCTCGGGCTCCGGGGCCGGCTCCGGCTTGGCGCTACTGAGGGCCGGCGCCGGCGCGGAGGGGTCCAGGGCCAGCGCCTCCCGCAGCGCCTGGCGCGCGGTGTGGATGTCCGTCTGCAGGCGGCGCTCCCACTGCCCCTTGGGCGCGGCCGCCCTGCCGCTCTTGGCCTCGTCGGTGGCGCCGGCTGGGCCTCCGCCGCCGCCGCCTCCCCCAGCTCCCGCCGCCGCCGCCGCCTTGCCGAGCTTCTTCTTGAGGTGCGTGTTCCAGTAGTTCTTGATGTCGTTGTCCGTGCGCTCCGGCAGGTAGGACGCGATCGCCGCCCACCTGGCAGGACACACAAGCGCTCGCTCCTTGTGTTAGGGCGGGCAGGAGAGGAATCGCACGGGAGAGGAGAGGGCAGCCGTACGTTCATGATTGGTTACCTGTTGCCGAGCAGCGCCTGGAGGTGGACGATGAGCCTCTCCTCCTGGTCGGTGAAGTTGCCGCGCTTGATCCCCGGGCGCAGGTAGTTGGTCCAGCGGAGGCGGCAGCTCTTGCTGCAGCGCATCAGGCCTGGGGGTGGATGCATCCGTTCCATGGACGGGACGGCAACAGCACACGTCAGTCAGGAATCGCACAGGCACAGTAGAGAAGAAGAAGAAGAAGAAGAAGAAGAAGAAGAGAAACAAAACAAAACAAAAAGGGAAGGGAAAATCCATTCCCGGCAGGCAGGATCTATGATCGATCCCCCGGTAGCTGGCTAGCTGCAGTGGCTGTACGCTCTGGGAGGGAGGGACACGGGTACGTACCGGTGTTGGTGGGCACGGCGCGCCAGTTGCCGGGGCCGTGGTCCTGCACGTAGGAGACGAGGACGAGGTCCTCCTCCGGCGTCCAGGGCCCCTTCTTGACCCCGCCCTTCTCGCAGCACGGCGGCCTCCCCATGGCGCGCGCCTCCGATCCTCACTCAGCTACCTATGCTATGCTTGGCCAGAGCCAGAAAAGGGGCGGTGAGGATGGAGATTTGACCCCCTGGCCCGGCTCTGCCTCTCCTCTCACTTTCCCCGGGGGTGAGGTGAAGTGAAGTGCAGTGAAGTGCGCGAGACAAGGGTCCAAGTCCAAGGCAGGATGGTGAGGCGGGCCGGTCGGTGCGCTGCTGGGGCTCTTTATATAAGCTGGCCGGCTGGCCCTCCCTGCGACCCTGCCCTGCCCGGGACGGGAGCCACCCCCGCCTGCATTTGACCGCACCGCGCGACCAGCCTCTTCTCTACTGTGCACAGGCGCCAAGGCCGTGCGTGGTGACACACGTGCGCGCGCGCGCGCTCGTCGTCGCGACGGGGGCGTCACCGGCTCACCGCAAGGGGACACGCGCGCACGCCGACGACCGGACTGTGGACTGGATCGGACGAGAGCGAGCTGGCGGCGCCGCTAAGCGACATATGACCGGAGGTAGCTAGGGACGACGAGAGACGCCAGGGCGGACCCGGACCGGCTGCTGGCCTCGATCTGGCTCTCGTCTCGCGTGTCGCTCGCGTCGGCCGTCAGCAGCGTCGGGCCGCGCCGGTGTCGTGCAGCAGCGTCTACTTCGGTGTGCCGCCGTGTACGACGTGCCCGCGGCGTGCGCGCATGCATGTGGGCACGACTGCACGGGACGGAGGAGAGGGAGAGCACACGTAGTAATGCCTGCGGTTCTGGGTTGCTCTCCAGATTGGAGATCGATCGGTGATTCTTCCACTGTCCCAGATCCAACAACACAACACCGACATGTCCCGGCCGATCGAGAGCGAGAGCCAGCGAGGATCGGAACTGACGGACGGCCGGCAACGACACCCGGTTTGGTTGCAGCACTTCCTCACAAGTTAAGCCCTTCAACTTGCATATATGACGATATTATCTGCAACTACAACAGAAAAAAAAAAGATAAGTACAAAAACTTGTTCAATGTCTCGATCGTGGCGAGTCAAGTGGGAACGGGGGTCTTGTTTTCGTTCCGGACAAACCTGTGTATTCGTCACCAGACACACGCACGCACCTTACCATTGTTGTTGTTGCAACTTTGCAAGCTTGCTGTAACGAAATGTCGACGTATATTGTAAAAAGTGACATGTACACGTACGATACCTAGTAGTTGCTACTCGAGTGATATTCTTGCTAAAAATAAAAAAATAATATTAATGGCGGCCACCTCTGGTCCTCTTCGCTTTTGTTTTGTGATAAAATGGTCCACGACCACACGTACGTCGGTCCGTTCATGCTCGAGTCACTTTGACTACAACGCAATGAAGTAGTGAAGATGTGATCGCCCACCTTAAGTTGTTTCTGTTTCCGTTTCTATTTCTGTCATGTTTTGAGGAAATTAATCAGACCAACCACGCCCGCTTTCGCGCATACCGAGGTAGGTTTGACTGGGATGCAATCGAAGCCACTAGGGGCTGAGGGTTCAATGAGACAATGAGGTAGGTTTGACTAAAACACAATGAAGAATTCAAGCTTATAAGCAACCAGAGTTTTTTTTTTTTTTGCCTTTGTTTTGTGGAGGTAAGTGGTTTAATTGCACATCTACTCCTACATTGCATGAAGAAGTAAGTTTGATTGGAAAGCAATGAAAAAGTTATGTTTTGTTTCCAATATGCATGTAGGTGGGATTATTGTTTTGTTCAACTATATATGGTTTGTGCATCTCTAGCTGCATGTTGAAGTGATTGGAGTCCAATGGGGTAGTGAAGTTTGCATCCACCTAAAAATCAGTTTCTTTTCTTGTTTTGTTTTGTTGAAATTAAATGGTCTACGTGTGAGTTTCTTTTTTTGCATGCGTAACAGTTGACTGGAATGCAACGATACGGCAATGTTTAAATGTATAAGAGGGTGTTGTTTTTGTTTTGTTGCGTGGGAATGGTCCACACATCAGTTTGCGCATGCTCGAGTGAGTTTGACTCGAATCCAATGATGAAACCATGGAGTTTACATGAACCTAAGACCATTTTTGTTTTGTCAAAATTAAATGATATATGCATCCAGCTTTTACATGTTTAAGTTAGTTTGACTAGAATGCAAAGAAGTGGTGAAGTTTGCATGCATATCAGGGGTTTTGTTTCATGTGAATGGTATGTGCATCTGATTGGTGCAAGCTGATAAGTTTTACAAGAATACAGTGAAGCAATTAATGGAGTTTATATGAAACTATGAAATGATATTTTCAGATGGAATGTATGTTTGATTGGAATGAAAGGATAAAGTAGTGAAGTTTACTATATGAGTGAGTTTTGGCCCTGTTTGGAATATTTTTTATATAGACATTTTCTGAGAAGTTGGCTACCTAGAGAATATGCTGGCCAGATAATCTAGGTGGTTATCAATAAATGGCCCTATTCTACGATGTATTGTTTGGTTGCTGAATAAGCACATATTGTATATTGTGAGTACTTTTACATTAGATTTAATAATTCAGTTTTTTTATTTTTAATAAGATGAACAATTAGGTCTTCGACTTACAACAATATTCATGAGTATTGCATAATTGAACAAAGTAGCACATTAAGAAAGGAAAATACAAGAGCATGTATAGGTGATCAGGTCAAAGTCATGCAAGTTTACCATGCTCATAGGTTGTCGCACAAAACAAACGTTCCAAACAAACTTGCATATTCGTCACTAGACAAACGCACGCATCTTACTATTGTTGTTATGGCAACTTTGGCAAGCTTGCCGTGACAAAATGTTGACATATATTGTAAAAAGTGACACGTACAATACTAGTAGTTGCTACTCGAGTGATATTCTTGTTAAAAATAAAAAATAATAGTAATGGTGGCCACCTCCAGCCTCTGCACTTTTGTTTTGTGACAAAAATGGTCCACGCGTACGTACGTTGGTTCGTTCATGCTCAAGTCACTTTGACTTGCAGCGCAATGAAGTAGTGAAGCTGTGATTGCCCACCGTAAGTTATTTCAGTTTCGGTTTCTATTTTTTGTCATGTTTTGAGGAAATTAATCAGGCACCACGCCGCTTTCACGCAAACCAAGGCAGGTTTGATTGGGATGCAAGTGAAGCCACTAGGGGCTGAGGGTTCAATGAGGTAGGTTTCACTAAAACACAATGAAGAATTCAAGCTTATAAGCAACTGAGGTTTTTTCTGCCTTTGTTTTGTGGAGGTAAGTGGTTTAATTGCACATCTACTCCGGTATTGCATGAAGAAGTAAGTTTGATTGGACAGCAATGAAATACTTATGTTTTATTTTAAATATGTATGTAGGTGGGATTGTTTTTTTCAATTATATATGGTTTGTGCATCTCGATCTAGCAGCATGTTGAAGTGGTTGGAGTCCAATGGGTAGTGAAATTTGCATCCACCTAAAAATCCGTTTCTTTTCTTGTTTTGTTTTGTTGAAACTAAATGGTCTACGTGTCAGTTTCTTTTTTGCATGTGTAATAGTTGACTGGAATGCAACGACACGGCAATGTTTAAATGCATAAGAGGCTATCATTTTTGTTTTGTTGCGTGGGAGTGGTCCATGCATCAGTTTGTGCATGCTCGATTGAGTTTGACTCGAATCCAATGATGAAGTCATGGAGTTTACATGAACCTAAGACCATTTTTGTTTTGTCAAAATTAAATGATATATGCATCCAGCTTTTACATGTTTAAATTAGTTTGATTAGAATGCAAAGAAGTGGTGAAGTTTGCATGCATATCAGGGGTTTTGTTTCATGTGAATGGTATGTCATCTGTTGGTGCAAGCTGAAATATTTATAGAAATACAATGAAGCAATTAATGGAGATTATATGAACCTATGAAATGATATTTTCAAGCGGAAGTATGTTTGATTGGAATGCAAGGATAAAGTAGTGAAGTTTACTATCTGAGTGAGTTTTGGCCCTATTTGGAATAATTTTTTATATAGACATTTTCTGTGAAGCTACCTAGAGAATCCGCTGGCCAGAGAATCTAGGTTGTTGGTTGCTGAATAAGCACATATTGCATATTGTGAGTACTTTTACATTAGATTTAATAGTTCATTTTTTCTTTTTAATAAGATGAACAATTAGGTCTTCAACTTACAGCAATATTCATGAGTATTGCATAATTGAACAAAGAAGCACATTAAGAAAGGAAAATTCAAGAGTATGTATGGTGATCAGGTCAAAGTCATGCAAGTTTACCATGCTCATAGGTTGGTGCACAAAACAAACTCATCTACAAGATTAAGAGAGACTTATGCTGCTTGCAAGCCTAATGGCAAATGATCATAAAAACTAGCCAATAAATTTTAAAAATCTGACCCGAGAGATAAGATGGTATTGCCAATGTAGGTTTCAAATTTCTTTTTTAATGGATGACCTCATAGATAAGATGGTATTGTTATGGCCACATGGCCCATTACGTACATGGCTTGATCATGTACAACTATTTTTTTCCTGTATTTTTTTAAAATGATACCACGGTTTTTATAGGAAGTGAATAACATGTTTACATCATTGGGGATTCTAGTTCTTACACATGAGAGCAAACGGAAACATGTTTTTTTCTAACGAAGAAAATGCGCCCTGGACCTTGGGAGAGCAAAAAGGCCACACCTCCTAATATCCTAGTACATCAAATTTCTCCCATATCCAAAACTAGGACGTTGCTAATAGTAAAACCCTTTAACCAACTCCTCACACGGCACATAGCTGAAATCATCATCCTCTCATCCAATTCCTTAAGGAGAAGGGTCCATTTATGCACATATGCAACAGCAGAGAACATCACGTACTCCAAGCGGATGGTGCAAAAAATTTCTCAATACCTGTTGGTTTCGAGTACACCAGAGAGCCCAAACAGAACCTGCAAATATAAAAATGCGAAGCCTATGCGGTTCCTTGAACTTAGTAAACAACCATCCTCCCCAGAGATTAGCACTTGAGGATGGACAACAGTCTCACACAAACACTCTGCAAACGGCACCATACTATTTTTGCAATAGGACAGTGGAGAACAAGCTAACTATGGTGACAACATAGATGCAACCAAGAAAACTGCAGGGAATAAAGTGCATCGAGTAAGGGAGAAAGGCAAAGACAGAAACTGATTTTTTCCTGTGGTATCAGAGGTTTGGTGCCCTCCCCTAGTTCACGTTGTACCGCACACCGAGTGCAATGACATCTTTCATGTCACCAAGACAGTGGGCACTCTCCAGGAGTCTCTGTTCACCATCCTGGCAAGGTGGAGCTCGAGCCTTGTACAATCCTTGTTCTTTGGGCTTCCATAGTCCTTAGCGAGCTCTGAGAATGCCCCCTGGTCACCAAGTCCACCTATGTGCTGCCAACACCAAGAGTAATAAGCCTTCGGTTTTCACTTGATCTTGATCCTCACCAAAACGGATGCACAAGCCTAAGACCCTCTTCTTGCTCTTAAAGGTCTGAGACTTGAGTTGTTTGATGAAAACTATGAAGCACAAATGACTCTTGAGGTTGCTGTAGTTGTAGGAGTGTCAAGAGTAGTGAGAGGGAGCCAGGGAACCCATATACATAGGCCTCAACGCCTTGGAGCCATTGTAAAAGTAACTTTGCTAATTCAGTGTGCATCGGAAGGTCCAGTCAGGTCATTTTACTTAGGGTGGACCTTCCAGGCCATGCACTTTTTCACCTGTCTAATCAACTAACCTATTACTGTGTATATATATAGGTCCAACCAATGGTCCGACCTTGGATCAAACCTTTCGGGTCCATTGATCTACTTTTGAACTCCAGACTAGCTAATAACCTGCATAAACAGTCCGACAACTTGTCCGTCCTTGCCAGGTCTGACTTTTCGGTCTGAGTAGCTCCAATTAACCTTGAAAAATTACCATCTTCGAAAGGATTAGTCTGCCCTTGTTGGGTCGGACCTTCCGGTCCATTGCAATCCATTTTTCTAAATTCTCATGGCTCCTATAGTCTTAGTCCATCTTTGAGGTCCGATAGAAGTGGATTGGAAGGTCTGTTCCACATACTGCTTGATTGGTTGCTTGTTGCCACCCGTGCCTGCACCATGGAATGCAGCGATCTAGTGTTTGATTACTCAGAGCCTGGCTCTACATATTCAAGACGGGTGTTTGATTGAATGTGTTTGGGTGTGGAACAAGGCTGGCACGATGCTCAAAGAGCCCTAGGCTAGGCTCTCTAGAAATGAGTTCCATTTTCATATCTCTAGGGCCCTGAATTTAATTTAGAAGATTTTCACTATAACATGAGCAATTTTATTTGCAAATGCACAAGAAAATAAAAACCAGGATCTCCTAATGGATATGCTATGCACATACATAAACTATGTCATTTCGTTAGAATTACCCTAGTGCAAAGGAAGAAAATAATAAACCAGGATCTCCTAATGGATATGCTTGTGTACATACATAAACTATGTCATTTTCTTAGAATTTTATTTGGCAAAAACACGCCTATTGCCCACAGGGCCATCTTAGACCTTAGTGCAAAGGGTGCACTGGCCGAGGGCCCATGGCTAGGAATTAAGTAGGACCCATGTGAGAACATGTGACGGTGCACTAGCATTTTAGCATTGCCCATGCGCATAGATTTTATCATTACATTTCGTTATGTCTGCACTCCACTCACAATAATGCTCGCAACCACAAAGACATTGTCGTGTGCTAGTGTCGTAGCTGATACGAAGAGCTTGTGCTCTGTAAGATGCAAGGTAAATATTTAGTTTAATCTTAAATGATCCTTATTACTAAAAAAGGTAAAAAAAACTCAAGCACTCAACTGAAATTTATGAATTTAACCATTGAACAGACTTAGGTTTTTCTGTTTTAAGGACCCATGGTGTCATGTCACCACTAGGACGCTCCAAACTATTGAGCCGGCCCTGGTTTGCCCATTGCAGTCACGGGCGTGCTGGCCTGCTAGGAGCATGGGACATGCATGGCATAGACGCTGAGGAGCGAGGAGTATGCAACTCCGCAACGGGATCCTGCTGAGACCATATTTAGAATTTGTTTGGACACAAACATTGAAATTCAAATTCTTCGGCTTTAGGCTTGAATGACACCGCAAGAATCCTCTAATGTCACCCCAGTTAAAAACCCTACAAATCACTTAAAACGCAAACATGTTATACTGCTATTTTTTGTAGACCCAACCATTATCCAGTATCCACAACAATAGACATCTTACGTAAAGCATTTGTATCCTACCTAGTACATACAACATCCGTCCCGTAATAAACGTATTTGTAGCATTCAGAATTTGTCAATGAAAAAAGTACATTTGCAGCCTTTGGACCACAAATATAGCTCTATTAATTGCATGTTTTCAAATTTTTTTCAATGTGCATACTATCTCTAATAAGTCTCAAATACTTCGCGCGTTTTGGATAAATACATTGCTTTGATCAATATCATTTGTTAGGATATAAATGATCATCCTAAAAAATTATACAGTTGTGAAAATACTTTTTAAGACAAATCTATGCATATGACTTTCAAGTTTCTAAACTAAATATTTAAAGTCATTTATTGCCAAAAGTTTAAAAAGTTTAACTCAAACCTTGTCTAACTCCAAATATTTATATTAAGACTTCGAGGGAGTACACATTTAGTTGATCACATTTTTTTTCAACGCTCGATCTAATAAGGTATATGGTTGGTTAGCAATTTTGGCCACAGATACTAAAGTCATTTGTCAAGATGACTAGTTTGTCCAAAAAATCGCAGATATGTGTTTACTGGTGAACTTGTGCTTTTTAGTTGCCTAAAATAAAAATTACAAAAATCAAATTAATTATAGTGAGCCATGCAATCTGGCACAACACCTTTTATAATTTAAATTTGGCAGTTCAAACACTGGATATATGAGAAAGAATTGGCTATATACATATTCGATATATGAAGGTGCTTCTGTGAAAGACAGAAAATTTCCGTCTATACTTTCTTTCTTTTTTTAAAAAAAAGTCCATGTAATTACTTCTGTACACCTAGGAACTAATTTGGATGATATCAGCTTGCTGTTTTTTTTTTCAAAATATGGTATAGATGCACATGCTTACAAACGCATGCATACTCAGAAACAAAAGATTGTTGTAGCCATTGTTCGAACTCAGTTCACGATATCACCCGTTATGTCTATTTGCATTGCCATAACAATCCATACCTTTCGGCTGACAATTCCACATTCATGTCATACCTTAGGTTATGTTGTATTTCAGAATTGCTTTTCATGTGCCTTCATGCTTCTTAGGGCACTGTCCTTCCATGTGTTATGTTGATATGCCTTCCACAACTGCTCCATGTTTCTGCTAGACCACTTTAATTATTTTCACGAATTTCAGAATGACTTTAATGCTATATATATCTGTACGGTTGGCAGCTGGTAGAGTACTATTTGAGATTAGAATTGGCCAGTCATGTTTTTTTCAATGTTCAAATGTTAGCACTGCATATGTAAACTTGGGAGAACTCCTTTTATTTTTTTTCTTGTTGAAAGGCACATGGGTTTATTACGATTTATAAATTAGACCTAGTTTGGATAAACTCGGATTGAGAGGGATTAGAGTGGGGGTGCAGTGGGAGGGATTGAGAAAGATTTTGATCTATTGTAGATTTAAACACACACCAGTCTCTCTCCACTCCAATCCCTTGGCCTTAAGAGTAACAGCTAGCTGAGACAGTGTTGGGTGAACCTCGTCGTCCCCTATGGCCCCATGACCCCATGACGAATTGCACCAACTGTTACGACTTGTACTGTCAAGGTTTAGATCATGGTTTGCTCTTTTGGAAGGTTTTCATGGAGTTGGCGCCTAAGTAGGGTTTGCACATATTGTTTCTTGAGTTAGGTCCTTATAAAATGACACGTTTAGCTTTAATAATTTGCGATACTGACTCAAATTTCATGGAACTCTCGTCTTAACTACCTACTACATGATTGGCCACTAGTACAAAACCAACTAGTACCACCATTTATAGTAGGAAGTGGCGGTAATAGATGCATCACTATTGGTTGTAGTTACTATAGCCGCATAATAGATGAAAATAGGAAAAAACAGCAATGATACTCCACAACAATTTTCACAATTCGGTTCATGATACAAACCAGTAGTGATAGACTGTAGCATTACCAGATTCTTTTGGAGCCTGCAATGATGTGTCAGTGACCGTTATCGTTATCTCGGTCACCTATTTAATCTAAAAATAAACTGGCACATATGCCAAAATTTCCCTGGATGTACCAACCAACACATCACTAGCCTCCTCGCCACCGGCCATCTCTCCTACAATAATGCTGCTCCCCGCTCACCACCACACAACACAATGCCGCTGACCATCTCCGCCACCTTGTGTGGCCCCTGCATGGTTGGAAGGGCTGTGACCGTATCCGACCCGAGAGGAGAAGGAGAAAAATTGGATCGCTAATTCGCACTTCTAAAATTTAGGGTTTTTGTAACTCCAAAAAATCACTAAATGAATATTGCTTAAATAAATCATTCGATTTTCAAAGATCATTTTTACAAACAGATATCAAAACTCCCCAAAATCTTCCCTACAAACCATCTACCAGTTTTCTCCAACCTCTCGACCAAAAAAAAATCCTCCAAAAGCCTACTTGGTGTTCTCTTCTCACAAAATCCTTTCCAAAAATCAAACCAGAAAAAGAAAAAGGGAAAAAACCCCGGATGGGCGGACCCCCTCTTCCTCTGCAGCCCACCCGGCCTTCCCCTCTTTCCCTCCCTGCTCGGCCTGCTCGACCAACCTCCCCGCCACGCTCCTTCTCCCTCCAGCTAGGGCTGCCAGGACGTGACCCGGCCTAGCACGCCGAGCCTTGCCCTTCTCTCTACCACCCAGCCCTGCACGCCAGTGCCCTCCCTCCTTGTTGACTACCTAGCCCTAGCTGTCAGCTCCTCCTCCCTTCCACGACCACCAGGCAATGCCCGCGTGGCGCTCGCCAACGCCAGCCTTAATGGCTCTACCGCCGTTGTTGCCGCTAAACCGCCTGCACCACGCTCATGGCTATACCATCGTCCGCAGCCACCGACCATGCATGTCACATGGCCACGCCTGTCGCCACTCGTGGCTCCACCTTCCACCATGACAAACCGCACCACTAGGTCGTCCCCGTCTAGCTGGCTATAAATTAGCCTCGCCCCACCGGTCGCCACTCCGCCCCGTGCCCAAACTCAGTAGTTAGCACCAATGGCCACCTTCACCACTCACCTGCACCACACAGAGCATCACCGCTATGAGTGCACTCGCCGCAGTGCACACACTACCGGCCATCGCCCCCCCCCACCAAATCCACCCTCCCCAGGTTACCCTTCTACTAAATTGAGGTAAGCATAGGATCCCGCCCTAGCGGCGTGCACCCGTCCCCACTGCTCTCTGGCTTGGAGCTGCCTGAAACACCGGTGCGCCACCGCACCATGCCGCCTGTCTTGCTGGCACTCCACACCACTAGGGCGAACCATTGCCCCCCATCCTCAGCATCAAGGCCACCGAGTCCACCACACCGGCTTCACCCCATAGGCCGACCTTCGGTGGTGGAACCGCCTCGCTGGGGCGATGAATTGCTGATGGGACACACAGGCACTTGGTCCAACGGCCCCCACCGGTTGAATTGGTGTGCCGTCACACCATCCGCACCGTCGTGTCGTCGACACGTGGGCTCAGTGTGACGCCGCCCCACGCCGCTGTCTTCCCCCTTCACGCCACTGGGCTGGCCCATGGGCCACGCAGGCACGACAAGCGTTGTGGATGGGCCAAGGCCGGCTTGCTAGGCCGCATGCACAAATTCGCCCTGAGAAGCATTTCTCAATTTCTATAAGTTTATAATATACACTTAATTCATAAAAGCCCTATAACTTCTCCTGTCCCGACTCCAGTTTTCAATTTTCTACTTCCTAAATTCTTCTAAAAACATCCTCTACCTGATTCTACCACTCCAAAATATTTTGAGCATGTATGTTTGGCTTTTTTATGTACGTTTTTGTGTGTGTACTATAGACATCGTCCCCGAGGACGCTCAGGAGCCGGAGACAACTGCTGCAGACCAGGAGCTCTGAGGAGCCTAGCCCCGACCTCCACTGTGACGAAAACATCGATGATGGCAAGTCCACTGGAATCTCCACTTGATGCATAAATCATCCAGTTTTTACCACCACAACCCATTGCCATGTTAATCAAATAAAATCTGCATATTTTGCTTGCTAAGAAAACCTTGTAGGATAGCCATCCAAACTAATCATAGAAGTAGCGCGCTTAGGTGAGATCACTCACTCAAGTATCTATATTAATCTTGATGATATGATGGGAATGTGATTATAGGTGTGGAATGTGTTTTTGGAAAAATGGGGAAGAACCCTGGCATACAACCTCGGTCGGCTAAGCCACAGTAGAGGAGGGTAGGAGAATCAAGGTGCCATTCTCACGATTACCTAGAGGTCTGGACTTCATGGAGAAGATCAGGGAATATGATTTGCTTGCGGAAATCGAGCAAAGGAAAAAAGAAAGGAAGCTCTGCCCTGGCTCATATAAGGATCAAGTTGAAGTTTCATCCTGCCTAACCCATTGTCATACAACAACTCGATGTTGTATGCGGCAACACTTGGTCGGAACCCACAGGGAACAATCGGACGGATGCCGATGAGCTGGGGAGCAATGGGAGACTGGGAATGAGGGAAAAAGTGTTGAGTGCGTCATGGGACACTAGGCGACTGGTGTGTCCTAGGTCTCTCACGATTGAAGTTTGGGGAAATAATTGTGGGAGAATGACCATGAGCAGGAAAGACCTCAAGGCAATTAGTGTCCTAGACCAAATTTGTGGGTAAAGTGTGCATCTCTGATCAGAGTATAAATTCTATCCGGATAGTCAGTGTCCTCTGTATGGACTAGGTTACGGCCTAGTTTTGACAACCAGTTGTTCCTAAAATGAAGTGGGACATGGATGGGATAAAACTTGAATTTTGATCCACCAGTGGATACTGAGTGCTACGGTAGATACAGCTTAGTAGCGTTGGAAAAAATGTGTTGGCAGGATGCCATGAGCCACGGTTGGACCGACAAGTCTAGTGGCAAGCTTTTATTAGGAAAAGTGTTTTCATAAGATTAAAATTAAACTATTGAACCTTACATATGAAAATATTTTCCAGCAAAATACCCTCAGCCTTAGATACCCCTTGCATATATTTATAGCATAGACCCCAACTTCTTACGGAGGAAGGTGGGCTTGCGTGCATGCTTTGTTGTTGTTTTTCAGACAATGACAATGACCTACTCTAGACGCTCTTTGGCTAGGTTATGCTCCTACTTCCCAACTAGCCCGTGGCATTGGGCTTTGAAGGATGCTTCGACTGTATCTTATTTTGATGCATGTCTATGTAATCATATTGTAATCGTTAAGTCAAACTTGGTACTACTGGAATAAATGTGTTGCTATCCCTTGGGACTAGCATTTATATCATGTTTGAGTTCCTGAGAAATTAGGGGTGCTTCAGCTTTCTAGTGCATATGATAAACCTATCACGTTCCTACACAAGCTAGTTAAGTCTAAGATTTATCTATGTACTCTTTAACTTACCCAAAATACTTGCAACTTATAGCCAAACATAATCAAGCTAACTAGAAAGGTAAAGGCACACAAGAAGGTAAATGCGGAAATGTAAATGCGGTATGCAAAGAGAGTAAGACCAGAGGGATGCAAACTCCCGAGGAGACATGAAGATTAGTTTAGTGTGGTTCACCACAAATGGCTACGTCCATGAGCTCGCCACCAAAGGCAATTGAGCCAGGCACTAAGACTTCTGATCACTGTCTTGCACTAGCCACCAAGGCTCCTAGGCAAATAAAGGCTAAGTATCACCAAGCCACCAAGGCAAGGCCACCGCCACCGTGTCTTCGGTCACAAGGCATCGTTTATTAACTAAGGAGTTTGAAGGGTCTCCACGTCCTCACACAAAAGTGTCGTTGCCACTCCACACCAAAAAGGTGGGTTAGCAATGAGTACAATATGACTTAACTGCATTCAAGTCTTCCCAATAGCCCACACAGGAGCTACACTCAAGAAGAGCTCGCAAGCTCACTCTCTCAATGCTCTAATCTAGCTTGGATTAAGCACTAAGAATTCTTATGGTGGAGTGGATGATATGCTTGGAATACTCTTCTATACTTGTTGTGGTCTTAAGTTACTATAACTCCTTTCAAATGGCTGGGTGGGTGGCTTATATAGCCCCCAAACTCAAAGTAGCCGTTAGCCAAAAGCTTGCTACAAAGTGTATGGAATACATCATACCATCTGGTCCTTTGTACAACTAGCCGTTGAATTAGCCACTACGCTCCAAAGGTCTGACCTTCAAGGGTCATACCTTTCCGGTCCATGTATCTCCTAGCTCTCTTCATATCACTTGCTGGAAAGGTCCGCTCCATTCAACTGTATAGGATTAGACCTTTCGGTCCTTGTATCCTTGTCGTTTAGATGGTCCACTCCATTCAACTTCTGATGATAGGACCTTCCTAGTCCTCATATTTCGCCAGGCATCCATCTCTCAGCCCCTTTAGGAGAGTTGGTCCAATGGTTAGTCAGACCTTAAGGAGACCGGACCTTCTGGTCCTCACAAATACTATGAGGACCCCCATTAGGGTGGCCCTTCAGGCCTTGACTTTGGCCCTAGAACCTAAGCACCTGAGAATGTGCATCTAGAAAAGTTTGTTAGCCCTTGTATTATTTGTCAATCAATCACCAAAACACATATATGGAAATGTGGTATAAGAGGACCTTTTCCTTACAGTGGTGCACCTAGCCATCTCTTGCCGTCGTCATGCGTCCCTTGATAGTTCTGTCTCCAACCCAAGGTGAAGAGCTCATCCTCCCTTCTATGGATATCAAGACCCATGGATGAAATCAAATATCTGCGATTTTTAGCACAATTCTATCTTTTATTGCAATTAGAAGATTTTTTGAGCAAATGCAATCATAAGAAATTACTTGTTCATATATCACCTATGATGGCATATTCGTCTACATTCCATACAAATTCTACCAAATTTATCTCATATTATGCCATATTCATTCAAATTCTTTCACATAGGATAGCAATGAAATGTTGATAACCACAAATGTCCCTTTTTCTATCAACAGTGTGATTATGTCTTGTCAATTAAACTAAACTAAACTTGGGTACATCATGTTTTGCTTGTCAAGTGAAAGAGGATATAACTAGTGGAAGAGGAGGCAATGAGGTACCAAGCCATGTTCATATCATGATGCCCAATGTCTAGTTCCCCAAGAACACGATCATTGGGCATGTGGAAGTAAGAATACCTTTCATAGGCGACGGCAACATGGCACCTAGAGTTGTAAGCTGAAACCCTAGTTATTTGGTAAGAAATTTAGTTTTTCGTGTCTGTGATTCAATTGTAGTGAATTGACCTTGACTGCAATATGTGATTTATGATCTTGGAGGGACGGAGCCTATGGCTCAGTTAGCATTGCAGGGTAGTCTACACCATGCATCGACTTCTTTTGAGATAGAGCGGGGTATGGTATAAATACCAGAATTTAGGCCACATTCAATCTGAGCCTTCCTTAGGTGAGTGCACTAGTTCGTGAACTCTTTTATCTTCAGCAATGACATGGACGACCGATTAGTGATATCAGCTACACTAATTTTCTCCTTGCTTATAGGTCGTCACCGTTTTGAGCACTAGTGTTATATGTATAAGAATGTTATGTCAATGATAGACATTTTGTATTAGGAACCTTATTGATCATGTAGAACCTTGCTATAGACGGGACCGTTGAATAAAGTTTGCTAGAATAAACACCCGATGGAGGGAGCAAAACAAATATTTAGATTTTGGGTCTACTCGGTAAAGCTTCTTGTGGCTGCAGCTAGAGTCGGAGAGCTGCCGCTGTTGCTGAGCCTAGATGTCCATCGATCTCTTTCGACATTGAACCGCCTTGAATATTGTTTTTTATAAATGAAAAGCAATACTACATTTTAGAAAAGAAAAACGTGCTGAGACATCTCAAAACGAGGACAGCCTGGCTAGCAATGCCAATCTGCACTATTTAATGGGAGAGATTAATGGTGGTACGGACCTCTTTTGTGCGTCTAGAGGCCCAATTTTTTAGGAGCTGTTCGCTTTATCACAAGCTTATTATTGTGTGCTTTTGATTAACTACCGACCATATGCATAGCAATAAAAGCAAAATATAGTAGTGGTCGGTATGCATGTGGGCACGTCATTGCATGAGGGGTGACAAGTTCTTCAGGCGTTCTCCTCTAAGACTAGGTTCATCGGGACATCCATCCAATTCCCGTTCATCTACCATTCTCAACTATTTTTGTCTAGCAGTAGCGCTAGAGCGTTTTGGACACTCTTTTCTTTTTAAGCCAACCGGTGAGCCCAGTCTAACGCGCCATCCGCTCTGGGCCGCTGGGCGATAGCTGCCCGTCGGCGTCGTCCACGGCCACGGGCATCGTGGCAGGGGGCTCGTTTTTGCGCCACGGTGCCGCATACGCGCAGGTTCCATCCATCAGCAGTGCATCTGCGAGCCATCAACAGCAGCAAGTACAAACTCGTCCTCCGCTCGGAGAGCTGAGCTAGAGACCTGCTTGCCCCCCGGAACTTGGCCGCAGCACGCGCCGAATCGTCCATTATTGTCATAGAGAGAGACATGAGTATTCGCCCGTTCGTATTCGTCCATAAAGAGCTTGCCCACGGCGCGCGTGCGTTGCCATTGAATACAATCAAGTCAAGAGCACGCCCGTGCTGCCGTACTAGGCACGTGGGTCAACCAAACGGACCTATAGAGAATCGGGGAATCGCCGGCGGTTCGCTCCGCTGCTTGAAGCGGAAACGACAGGTCGGTCATGCATCGTTGCAACTTGCAATGCCGGATTGCCGGCTCAATGCCCGAGCACGTGTTGTTCAGCTTACCAGGAACAGTTCCAAACGCTATTACCCTCCTTGCTTCGTAAGGATACAGAAGAATTGAAATATGAGTAAATAGGTTAAACCAATAATATATCTAAATTAAAATTTATCATTCTACATATGTTTTGATCCAAAAGATAGCATTTTTTTTTACCGGTGAATTGTTTGGAATTGTACTGTGAAGTTCTTTACTCTCCTTTTCTCATCCAAAACTTTTAAATTCTCTTTTGTCTTCTCACATTAATAGAGAACAGGTAGTTATTGTAATAAAATTCCAATTCAAGAGACCCAAACAGCCTCTCAGATCATTTTTCAAAAATCGTACGGGAGAAAAAAGATTAGCTACACTGGAAATTTTCTGAACCAGCTCTTTGCACGGCGAAACGGATCTCTCGTTGGACTGTAGTAGGTAGCAAGCAACAAATAACATGATCGAGATCGTGGAAGGTATACAGTACAGGTCAGTACCAGTCGCGACTATCAATTAGTGCTGTGCAGTATCGACATGTCGAAACAGGAAGCGGATACATCGACCGCTAGCTGTACGTACGGGCGTTTCGGAGCATAAATCCAGGACAGCTTTGCTGTGGCTGGAATTTAACACATCTCTCTTCAAAATGAATGAGTACAGCCACTTGCTTTTCTCTGTCACGTCTCCACATATATATGTTTGACTTTGACATGTGTTTATTACTT
The DNA here is from genome assembly GCA_030272315.1 of Paspalum vaginatum. Taxonomy (NCBI): domain Eukaryota; kingdom Viridiplantae; phylum Streptophyta; class Magnoliopsida; order Poales; family Poaceae; genus Paspalum; species Paspalum vaginatum. The sequence continues at coordinate 35,638,451 of CM059018.1, read as the reverse complement.
GGACTGTTTTAGCTTCAAATCTGTCCGTTTGACGCGGGGTCAATGGCGACACGCATCATTCGTCGTTCACAGTACAACGGAGTAGGAAGGTCGTATTAACAGGGGTTAACATGATATAGGACATTGCTATAGCTCCGTTCCGTTTGTTTTCGCTTATGTGATGCTGGCGACGACAGAGAATTACGAAGGATCTTGGCACCTTGCCAACAAACCGGCCCGTCTTAGGCATAGTTCGGTAATCTCATATTAAAGGGGATTGGGGTGGATTCCCTCTCTATCTCACTTTAATTTTCTCTCAATCGCTTCTCAATCTACTCCAATCTCCTTTAGTCCTTATTTGGATAACATCGGATTAGGAAGGATTGCAGTGGATTGAAAGGTATTGAGGAAGAACTTTGATCTATTGGGAATTTAAACACACTCCAATCCTTTTAAAGTACTCCAATCCGATATTATTGAAACAAGGCCTCAATTTGAAATTATCCAAACTAGCCCTTAAGATTATTGTTTCCACAGTAGTAGCCGACTAGCCACGATGAAGCACGCAGATTCTGAATGTGCCACAGATAGAACTAGGCCTATAGAGCTTTGCAATGGGGAGCTCAAGCCCAAATTATACCCACAAGAAGCAACCATCAATGTGTCATGTAACTTGGTGCGTGCTGCGTGCATATATTGGTGAATGGTGATTGCTCTCTGACTTCGTTTCGTGCCACACACAAAAAGATGTAATAATCCTGAGTCAATGATGCCATGTCCTGATTCTCATGTTCTTACACTAACCCCGCCTAGGTTCAAAAAGGCCGTGGCACCTGGAGATGCGACTTTAGGACCAGTTTGTAATACTAACATGTGGTAAATTTTACCAACCAGTATTAATGCCATAGGTATTTAAAATAAAAGAAGAGTGTCTGCGATTAAACATGACTATGTGATGTTGCGGTAAGAAAAGATCCCGCAAGATGTTATTAGTCTTGAGTTTGACCTACTGGTTCCTAACAATAGTACTATTTCATAGCTATTTCTCTAGTAGTGTTAATTACAAATTGATACTCGGACACAAGTAGGTTACACGTGTCCTAGCAGAGATGAGAACAGTACATGTGGAGATAATTTCAACAACTAGCAGCTGAACATCTCTAGAAGTCAAAATTACAGTTACAGTGTTGACTTTGGGCTGTATGTACAAGTGTCTCCGGTAAGGCGGTAATGACAAGTGTTAGCGGGCTCATGTCATATCCCATCCATCCAAAAAGCTTGGAAGCGATAAGTGTATGTTGCGTTTTATGTTAGATGTGTTGTTTGTTGGGAGTTGGGGCACTTAACACAGGTTTAGTGTCTGCTGATTAGACGGGTCGTCATAATAAGTGATTGAGACTGTAATAAGTTTAGTCATACGATGTCTTTTTCCTTATGGTATTAGTAGCAGCATTTTTGTCATATTTGGACTCAAATTATTTTCCCTGAGTTCATGTTTCTTCTTCTTCTTTGCCAAACTTTACAAGTACTATATAGTACGACGTAGTAGCAGTGTTCCTTCAAAAGTTTTCTTTCACGATCGAATGCAAAAGTTTTGGATCACAAAATAACCCAAAGTGTGAAAAATCCAATGTTTCTTGCCTCGAATCAAAAGTTTTTCTATGGAATTGAAAGTTTCATAATGGAAAAAAGGCACAAGCAATTTTGTGGGTTTAGGGAAGGGAGATGATGCATACCAAGGACAGGCTAGCAGCTGTTTGGGTTGATGGAGGTTAACCTCATAAATTTAAAGTTAATTAAGCAGGACGTGAACCTAAGTGGCTGGACTCAACTTGTTGAGCTAGTACTATCATCACGCCCTCACACACATGCTACTCCTACCTTTTTCTGTGAAAACTGCAATTTGAAACAACTGTATTTTCAGATTTACTGAGAGATTATAATAGGGAAAAATGCGTCGAAAGACGATGTCGATGCAAATACAAGCAGAGTAAACATGTGAACAACTGGGGCTCTGTTTGGAATGTTCGTGCTCCTATAATTCCTCAGTAAAATTGAACATTTTTTCGTAAAAGTTCTAGTATAATTTATGTGAAACTCATTCGTTCTAAACATGTACTGAACGGACAACTTAGCAAGTAGACTCTGAGGCTTTGACGCCCTTGTTTCACATTCGCACTGTACGCTGCTGATCCTGATCGTCCTCCACGCCGGCCCGCCAGCTGCCTGCGCGGCGCCTCTACTCTGCCGCTGCCGCTCAGGCAACAGACACGACACACGGGACACCACCTTTCATTGCTTCAGGGAAGGCCCTTGATCGATCGGTTGCTGCGATACGGGCTACACGGATAAGCTGCGGGGTAGCTGGTGCTGGTTCGGTGCCCCGTCGGGGTCGTCGTCTTCCTCGGCTCGACATAGGCATGCAGCTGCAGCTAGCCATGAAGGAATTCCGTGCGTGCGTGCGTGCAGTGCAGTGCTGTGCGGCGCGTCATGCATGGAGTCAATATACGCAGCAGTACGGCTGCGGTCGGCTCTGCTAGCACTCTATTGCCGCGGGTATAGTGTATCTGATCAGCACGTGCGCGTGCCGGGTCTTAAAAGCCCGCGTCTACCTCGAAGGCTCGACGCACACAACCTAGATCATCAGATCATCATCAGGGCTGGCCAGCCAATGAGCATGGATCATCGTCAACGGCAGTACACTGTACACCGAGTAGTATTGATGCTACATACAGGGCGAGTCCCGCGCGGTCGATGACGACGCGTCAGCCCTGCCTGTTGGATGCGCTCTTATTCGCACATAAAGGGCTTGTCTACGACTGATATGGATAGGACGATTGCTATTAGCATCATACAAATTGACCCATTGAGGAAAAGCCTAGGTACCGGATGGATTATCAAGTACAATGTTGGTAAGGACAATAACACCGAAGGCATCAAAGTCTTAGGCCTCCTTTGGAAAGCGGGAATTTTTTTCCCAAATCCTTAGTTTTTTTTGCTTTCAAATTGTTTTCTGTACAATTTCTATGAATTTTCTGCATTTCAAAAGAGGTCCTTAGATTTCTTTCACCGGAAGGTCAGGTGACAGCGAGGGGGCATCATACCATCCCGATGGAATTGATAATGCATACATTCGGAGAAGAAAAAAGTCCATTTTACAACTTGAATTGGTCAAGAAGTCTGATTTTCAACCTCACGCTACGAAATTGGACAACCAGTACCCTCAAACTGGCAAAAAGTCCGATTTACAACTCTGAGCTGTTTCTAAGGTGGTTTCAAAGACATGGCATGTGGAACCACATGATAGTGCACTCATTTTTTTATTCTCTCTCAATGACATGTGGGGCTCACTTGTCATCTCTCTCCAAAGCCTCTCTTCTCCCTCTCTCTCTCCGTCAACCGCAAGCTGCAGCCACCGCCATGGTGGTCCCCGAGGCAGAGGCACAGTGGCGGCCTTGCTAGGCGCAAGGCAGAGCCGGCTCACGATCCAGCAAGGCAGAGGTGCAGCCAGTGGCGATGGTGCGGGGTGAGGAGCGGGTCTGAGTGATGACGACCCTAGATGACGTGAGGCAAAGGGGTCGGTTGGAGGTGTGGCGGCTGGCAATGGCATGGGTTGAAGGGGCGGCGGCTAGCGATGGCGCGGGTCGAAGAGGCCGCGGTGGCGCCAGCAAGAACGCGGGTCAGTGAACACATTGGCGATGACGTGTTGACGACGGTGGTGGTGGACCTAATCTTGATGTAATCTTGATGGGGAGACGGGGAGCGACAACAAGGGTGAGCGCATGAGTTGCGCGGGAAGGTAGGAGTCTGAAAGTGGCGACCTCAGGGCAGAAGGGCCGGTCAAAGGTGGCGTTCCATGTGGAGGTGCGTCCAGCGATGGTGGCAGTGCTCGTAGGAAGGGGTAGAGGGTTGGATATGTGCTTTAAGGAATGGTGCAGACGTGGTGGAGGACAAGTCGGGGCTGGTGGGCTCATCGCTTGAGCGAGAGGAGGCTCAGAGCAGTGGGCTCTTGAGCTCACCGAAGCTACAATGGCGGTGACTGCAGCCTGCAGTAGACAGAAAGAGCCAAAGAGGGAAGAAGAGAGGCTTTGGAGAGGGATGACACATGGGTCCCACATGTCTTGAGAGAGAGAATGAAAAATGAACGCGTTGACATGTGGGCCCCTCATGCAATGTCTGCGAAACCGCCTTCGAAACCGATTGGGGTTGTAAATCAAACTTTTTGCCAGTTTGAGGGTCCAGGTTACTCGGTTTCGTAGCATGAGGTTCAAAATTGGACTTCCAATTTGAGGTTATAAAATGGACTTTTACCTTTGGAGAAAGAATCACCCGTCACTGGATGGTCTTATGGTACATCTAGATGGTGACCATAATATCCGGTGTCCTCAAGAAATTTTGAATCTATTATTTTCGTGAGTTTTGTTCAAAATTTTCCTTGGATTTGGTGAGTAGTTTTAGGTCTATTTCCACACCTTTTGGATGGGGAAAGCAAAAGGATAGAAAGAAAAGCGGATCAGATCAGAGTAAATAATGATTGCATATCTTTTTTTTTCTTTTGCTGTTTTTCAATTGGTCATGAAATAATTCGGATCTAGGCATGTATGAGGATTTGTTAGGGAACCTTAAACGGTGTGGAGTTAGAGCGTTGTCAAAGCGGAAGTGGATTTTAAAAAGTTAGGTAATACATGCTTACATGTACTGTAATTTTTTATAACATTTTATAACTAATAAACCTAAAAAAGTTCACATATGAAAGGATACATACATATATTATAGCACAGAGATCAAGATGGGATTGAACTTCTAGATCATAAAAACATTCATAAAAGAAATGATTCATATATGCACAAGAATACATGTACAACTACACAATGGCAAAGCTATAACTAATCGATGGGGGGGTGCACATACCTCGTGGGTGCATAGATTTAAGTCATGGGGTGTATATATGGTGACATTTTAGACATAATAAATGTTTTTGCATTTTTTCTGTGGGTGCATGTGTACCAAACCCGTATAACATGGGGGTGTTCGAAGCTTACATTGATGATACGATGCCACCGAAAATCACTTTACAGATTTGAAGTTAGCCTTTGAGAGGATGAGTAAATATTGTTTAAAGATGAATCAATTGAACTGTTCTTTTGGTGTATCAGCTAGAAAGTTTTAGGGCTCCATTATCTATGGAAAGGGCACAAAGATCAATACCAGGCTCCCGCATACAAAATGGATATGCACAAAAATTACGGACAATATTAATTATACGTTGCTAAAAGTCAATGTCTTTGCACTTAGCGTCAAGGTGAAGAATGAGGCTGATTTTGCCGTTGTGGGGGGTGGGGTGCAAAACATTAAGGGGATTTACTATTTGGCATAGAGTTGCACTAGAGTTGTAGGGACGACATGTCTAAATTCCTTTGGTGATTTTATTTCATTGTGGTGCAACAAATATCTAACACTTTGCTAATGTCTTGATGTATTTAAAAACATATACCTTGATAAATGTTTAGATCCTACTTCATCCTTGGTGATTTTAGCATTGCCTATATTCCTAGTGATAATAATTAGTAAGGAAATGAACTAGCACAACAGGCATCTAACTATCATGTTTGATTGCTATGTGTTTTTATATCATTTAAGTCGGCATTAAGCTTTATAGTGTTGAGAAGGCTGAACATTAGGCCACTGTAGTTCCACTTGTAGATTGGAGAAAGTCTATTATTTATTATTTGTAGGATCCTAGCAAGGGAATTGACAAGAAAGTTTAGCGATTGGCATTCTAATATACATTGCTTGATGGTGACTTATACAATCGAAGTGGTAATAATATTCTTCTTGAGTGTTAATGGTAGAGGCGCATGAGAGCATTTGTGGTGCTCATTTCATAAGATGAAGTGGATGTCGATGAGAGCTGGTTTTTATTAGCTACAATGACTGATGATTGCCTCAAATGCTAAAAGGGTTACCAAGCCTGCTAGAAATTCAGTAATGTTTAATTAGTTAATTCTACCATGTACATCCTATATACAATAAAGCCGCTGCCATTATAGGGTTAGGGGTTGGATTTTATTGGTCAAATACATTCTACATATTTAAAGGGACATCCATTTTACTGGTGTGGTTACCAATTATTTTACCAAGTGGTCTGAAGCCATACCACTCAAACCTAAACATTGATTACATATCAAGTTCTCCTTTTGTTCGAATCATATAAGATTAAGTCGTTAAATTCTTCATCATGGTATGTTTAAACCAAGAGTTAAGTCAATTCCACCAATAATATTTTGATTAAGCTTATGCTGAAAAAGATAGAGAAAAGTCCTAGGAAATGGTATGAGATATATAGGATTAAGTGCACGGAAGATCTAAGGTAAGTCCATATGAGCCTGTGTACTGACATGGTCTGTTTTGCCTGTAGAAGTAATTTGTACGCTTTGAGATTAGTTAGGCATAATGACTTATTGGTAATTTGTACGCTGATGAGAGGTTTAAAGCTTTGCAGGCCATTAAGAAGGAAAAGTTGAGTGTAGCATTGAGTTATAATTAAAAAAAGTCAAGCTGAAAAGCTTTTAAATTGGTGAATTAGTCTAGGAATTAATTTTGCCAACTAGTCCAAGAGATAACAAGTTTGGAAGTAGTCTCCCATGACCATTCGTATTTGGTGAAATCATTAATTATGAGGTGAGTCGATGCCTCAAGTTCTCAATGGTAAATATTTGAAAATATTTTTATTCAAGTGTTTGGCAGGATGTTTTAACATGTATAACCGATATAAGAAACATTTTGCTCAATGTTCATAGCTGATGCTCATAAACATCACCCTTAGGTTTTATAATCACGCTTGATACTTGAAACATCACCCATAGACTTGTAATATGGCTGATGGTGTGCTATAAATCACACTTAAACATAAAATCAATGCTAAAGTTTTTTCGGCACACAAACTTCGCTAGAAACAAGGGCCATTTGTTAGCATCATAAATTGGTTCACTGTGAAAAAGTTCAAGGAACTAAGGTAGCAAAGACATGAGCACTATATGTCCTTCACTCGAGCTTTGGATTCCATTTTGGTATGACACAAGAAGGGTCTAGGGAGCAAGCCAAGTGATGAAATCTTTAATGTGCACTTTTGGAAATAGGAGACAAAACAAGCTAAAAGGCACTAAGCACTCTATTTTTTTACTAGGAATTGAGAAGTACCATCACAGCTTCGTTAGGCCATTCCCAAAGAGGGATTACATTGCATAGCTACTAAAAATATCACATCAGATTTTGTCTAGATAATAGTGTATACTGCGTTTCATCTAAATAGAACTCTCACCGCTTCTATGAAACTTTCTCTATATGTCTCTTCATAAATACCTTTCCATATGACTAAGCATGCTGATGCATCATAGTGTTTAATGAGAATTAAATTCCAATAAAACTTCAAATGCTCTTATGGTACATCGAGAAAGTCACCGACGGACGAGTTTTAAATATGTTATTTTGACAAGATCTATTTGATGTTGAGCTTGAATTTGGTTAAGGCCTATTTTCACAAGTCATAGGTTGGGGAGAAATCCAATGGAAGTCTATTATAAAATACCTTACTCCTAGTCTACGGTTGAGAAGTGGAATAGAAGGTCAATGAGGCCCAATTTATAGTGTTTTTAACGGACTAGGCGACTCCGATAAAATTTTTATAAAATCCTTTGTATCAACGATATGAAAGTAAAACAATCCACGTCCCGATCGACTCTAGCGGTTTGACGTGCGCGCCTCCCACGACCGGGTCTCGTACGTGTAAGTCAGTAAGTGTCTTTCGTTGCCTCTCACAATGGTTAGGCTGAAACCAGCGGCGCCTCCATATCCCTCTCCAAAATTAAATACGATACTATTATGACACTATTCTCCGCTGGTTTCAGTCTTACTGCGGTGCCTAGTTACGCGAGCTGCGAGGTAGTACCGTGCTACCACGCGAACTACCTCGCAGCTCGCGTGCACCTGTCGTGGTCCAGCTTCGGCATGCGTGCACCAGGCTCTCTTTGCTGCTGAAATCGTGAGCAGCATCGCCAACTGTCAACCATTTTTTCGGGTAGAATACTGGTGCGCCGGAACCGGAAGCGAAACCTATGACAGACACGAACACGACGGCGCCCGACCTCTCGCCGGTGCAGCTCTTTTGACTCTTTGTCCGTTTGTCGCCCATCATTGCTTTTTCTTCCTCGCAGTTGTTTTCGTCCTCGCATAAGGTTGAATCCGATATAGAAGAAGCGGAAGCAGGAAGCCGAAGGATATCCATAGCGAACGAGGAATAGGACATGCATAAAAAGAGCGTCGTACCAGGGGTAGAGGTGTAATCCGTCCGTATTCGAGTTCCGATCCATCTAGAAGGGTTAAGATCCGATTCATATTCGAGTCTGAACTTTTAGTATTCGGTCCGTATCCGTATCTAAGTACTTAAAGTTAGATAAATATGATCTCACTTAAAGTTAGATAAATATGATGTCGATAACCATTTAAATTTTATCCGACACATTTGATCAATATCTATATCCAATTCGAATCCGAAGAAAAAATATAAAAACAAATATGATATCAACAATATCCATCCGTATTCGATCCGATTACACTTTGCGCCGGCAGGCCGCCGTCAACTGATCACAGCTGCGGCGGGCCGTCTCCCGCTCCGACCGTGTCCGTGCACACAACCATGAGCCCGAAAGTGCAGGCCGGGCCCAAAGTGGGGGTTCGATCCTCTGCACTACGCCTAAAACTCAGCCCATCATCACCTCGACACAAAACGCAGCCCACGAACACGTCACAACAAGCCCAGCCCAACAAGCGGCCGCGACGAGGAAGCCCAACCACCCGCGCCAGCCGCCAGATCAAGCGGCCAACCAATCCGAACCGTCCGCTCCGCGTCGCCTCCCGAGCCAACCAATTTATACCCCCTATCGGCGCCGCCGCGCAGCCCCTCTTCTCTTCGCCTTCCTTCCCTCTTCCCATCCCCCCAGCAAACCAAGCCTCCCTAGGGTTTTACCGGCGGCGGCGGCGAGATGGTGCAGCGCCTCACCTACCGGAAGCGTCACAGCTACGCGACCAAGTCCAACCAGACCCGGGTCGTCAAGACCCCAGGTGCGCGCGCCCCGTCTATCCATTCCTCCTGGCTCGATGCGATATGCGTCCGTGGGGTTCGCTTGTTGATCTGTGTCGTGCGCCGGTGGGTTTGATGGGTCCGGTGGATTCCTCGCAGGTGGGAAGCTTGTGTACCAGTACACCAAGAAGAGGGCGAGCGGGCCCAAGTGCCCCGTCACCGGGAAGAAGATCCAGGGGGTGAGTGATTGGTCGTGATACACCAGCTCTACTGCTTTGCGTTTGCTTTGGTTGCGGATGCGCGTGGTCTGTCTTTCTAGTGTTACGGTGCATTGGCCCTAGGTTTGAGCTATCTATATTCATGGAACGGTGAACTAGATCTTGATTGGTTGTTTAGATGGTTCACGGTATCTTTTGTCTTACGATGCTGTGTGTGGATTTGCTCTGGCTCGGGCAATTAGCCACAGCATTACGCTTGTATTGGTCTATAGGAGGATGTGTAGCTAAATGCCCTTTTTATTCTATCTTTTTTTATGTCTAGACCTTTTCCTTGGAAATGGTAGTCTCATGTTCAATGAGAGTACTGTTGGTAAACTAGTTCTGTGCTATCCCTGTCATTTGGGCAAAAATGTGTTACTTGCGACCACCATAAGATTTCTGTTGTTTGCAAATGATTTCGTTGCTTACCACGTGCAGAATTAAGATTGACATGTTATCGATTTGTCAAGTACTCTTTTCTGCTTGCTTCATATTTATCATTTTGTCTCACTTCAGCTTGCATGCATTGAGTTTTACATTGTAATTGCAAGCTGTTTAATGAAATGGTGTTCCTGTGGTCTGTGAAATCGAGTGCCTCAAATTCTTAAATTGATAAACTAGGAGAATCTGTGTTATGTTTTAAACATTGCTGAGTTGTGACAAATGTTGTTCCTGTGGTCTGTGAAATCGAGTGCCTCAAATTCTTAAATTGATAAACTAGGAGATTCTGTGTTATTTTTTAAACCGTGCTGCTGAGTTCTGACTTATGAGGAATACGGTACAGATCATCATCCTAAATTTGCAGTCCAAGCAGTGTCCAACTGTCTCTGCTGTTGCTGTCTGTGCTATATAGTGTTTCTTTATTTACATACTCTTGTGTCCAATTGTCAATTGTTTATCTGATGAATTAGTGTGATTGTGCCAAACATTTATGTCCTGGTGCTGTTGCCACTGAAGCAAAATTAGCTGAGTTTATTTTCCTGGCCCTTTCCTGTTCAGTAAATACAATCATGTTAAATTGATCAGAATCACTTCCTAGGCCTTATGTTTGGTGTTTGAGGCTGAAGTTTCAGTTAGCTGGGTTTATAACTTTGTGTGGAGTCTTTTCTTCAATTTGTGCATGGATTATATTTGTTGATGTTTGCATAGCAAAATATTCTACCTGATTTAGCCATTGCTCAAACGCTCCAGCATGATTTATCATTTAGGTGACATCATCAGCTAATTTGATTGTGTGAACAGGTCCTAATAGCCACCAAAACCATGCATTCTTCTACTAACCTATGTGAGCTTACCACTTATTTTCTAATGCTATTGTTTACTATATTTCCAGATCCCCCACTTGAGGCCTGCTGAGTACAAGAGATCCAGGTTGCCTAGGAACCGCAGGACTGTGAACCGTCCTTATGGTGGAGTGCTCTCTGGAACTGCTGTTAGGGAGAGGTAAGTAAACGGATGATATAGATGTTTGTGAATGTCCATGATCTGTCATTTTGTAATCTTATGAGTTACAACTATTCTCTGCAGAATCATCCGAGCTTTCTTGGTTGAGGAGCAGAAGATTGTCAAGAAGGTCCTGAAAATACAGAAAACCAAGGACAAGACAGCCACAAAGTAGAGCTCCTGGAATGGAAGCCTAACGCTGTTTTGTACACTGCAAAAAAGTATTTTTGGTGGATGGAAAATCTAGTTGCCTGTGTTGATGTTTAGCGTGTGAGAGACATACCTGTTGAGTTTAGAGCGTCTGGAAACTGGAATCCTTTTCACCTTCCATTGTTGGAATATCGGGACATATGTTCACCTAGTTGCTTTGCTATGAATTCATATCATATCTGGTTCCGATCAGGTTGTCGAATTTACCTTCTGGTTTGTAGCAATCTTTTTCGTACATGACCGTTTGCTCTCCTGTTACACTTCGCCCCCCCCCCCCCCCCCCCCCCCCCCTTCCCCTCCTATGTTTCTGTTTCTGTTCGAGTCTACGTGAGACTGCTGCAGGCTGCAGTTTGATAGTATTGGTTGTTGGTATCATAAGTTTTCGAACAGGAACTGTAATATTATCTCAGAACACTCAAGGATTCGAAAGTGTATTTACGACATAACTGGTACGCACGCGTAGATGCCTAGATGGCACTCCTTATCAAAACTGAACAAAAATATATGTTTTTGACTTTTTGCAGTAAATAGATTACCGGATGATGGCAACTCGCAAGCCACATCATTTCTTTATATGGAACCTACCAGATAGAAGTGTCTCTCTCACACCATGTATACCGTATTGGAACTCAAATTGCAAAGTGCCATAATGAGCGTAGATTGCGGTGTTGCGAAAAGGCGCCCTAGCCTGGCCCCGTCGCCTGGGCTGCCGGCGCCGCGCCCTCCCTTTCCCTTCCCCCCTTCTTGCTCTCTCCCTCGCCCCCTCTCTCTCTACTTGCCGCCTTCCACTGGCCAAGTCCGCCGGCTGGATCCACCTCTTGACGGCCGGATCAACCGGCCGGGTGGCCGGACTGGCGCGGCTAGCCAGGCCGGGCGACGCCGCGCGTTGCCGCCACCGGGCGCCACGCCATTCGGCGATGGGGCACCGCCCCCGGACGCGTCCCCTCCGGCGGTGTCGGGGCGCCGTCCGCGCCCGTCACCACCGTCGCTCGCCGCGCCGGCGTCGGATCTAGCACTGAAGGCCAGGCCGGGCATCGCTTCTCGTCGCCCCGGCCGCGCACCACTGCCGCCGCCGAGCACCTGTGCTGTTCAGCGTCTGGCCGTCAGCCCCAGACGTGTCCCCTCCGGCGTGTGCAGGTCGTCTTGCCCGCCGCGCTGGGTCACGCCCTGCTGGGCCTCCCTGGTCTCTCGGCAAGCGCCGCCGCCTCCTGGTGCGGGCCATTGCCATTATGTCGCGTGTCCACCAGCTGGCCGACGCCACTACGTCGTGGGTCTGCCAGCTGGCCACACCAATCTGTTGGTGGTTGTTGTCCTCTTGGGTTGAGCCTATGCTCCACGTTGGCAGTTCGCCAACCTTCGTGCCGTGCGTCGATGTGGCCTTGTTGTCCCATGGGTCGTAGCCATCTCTCCATGTTGAGGATTGGCTCCCATTTTCTCGGGTGGTAGATTTGCTCTCTGATGCGGTTGTTTCGCTTTTGTTCCGGTTGAAGCTTTGCTCCCCACGGAGTTGTTGTTGTGTTGTGGCCGTGCTGTGGAGGCGGAGCTTCCTACTTCAGTTCAGTTGCTTCATGGGTTCGCCAGGGCTGCTTCGATTTTAATGTTTGGCCTGCAAGGTTGGCGCCTTTGGGGTTAGCGAGTGAAAGCTCTGTTGATAGCGGCTGCTTCATAGACGTAGTGACCCATTGAGGGCGTTATCATGGCCACTCTAACCTCTTGTCTTGCGAAAGCTTCGGCCGTTGGCCTGATGGTGGCAGCGTCTGAGCATCGTTCTCCTTCTTGAAGGCACCACCTTGTGTTTTTCCTGTGGCTTTGGACTTTCTGAGTAGCCCGAGGCCTTTTTATTTCGGATTGCAGTGGGTTTCTTGTTGTAACGGGCAGTGGTGTGTTAAGATGTTTCTCTATTTGTATTTTACTTTACTATGGTTCGTAAGCTCCGGCTTACTCCTGGTAGATGTGATCTGCTACCTTCTTAATGCAAAGACGCGACTTGTATCACGTTCGCCAAAGTGCCATAATATGGCAGCTCATCCAGGAGAAAACTCAAGAATTCCACAAGTTATGCAATAGCAGTAGACCACCATAGATGAGGCCTGATCTTGATATTACAGGCGTGCACCTTTACGGGTGTCCAGGCATTGACGCTACCGCTTCCTTCAGGATCAAGCCACTTACAACCATTGCATTTAAATTTAAAGAACCCACTAAAACATTACTTCCATGTTGCGTCCAACACTGTTGGATTTAGGGTTTGTTTAGGAAACATCATTTCCCTAGGGATTAGAAGGGAAATGGAGGGGTATGAAAAAAAATTAGTTCATTTTCCCCATCCCCCTCAATTCTCCTCACCCTCCTAAAATACCTAGGGGAAATGAGGTTTTTCCAAACAAGGCCTTAAAGTGAGAAAAAACAACTTCCATGTTGCATGCAACGCCAACTTATCGGATTCTTTCCCGTTTGACCACAGGCAGAGCTTGGCCATGTGGCCATGCCGGACCTTCACATAAGATAGAAAAACGTGGTCGACTGTATTATTGCAATAACAAAGTGACACATCTTAAAAAGCAGAATAAACCTATCATTTGAAACATCAGATATATCAAACGAAACATTTGAAAATTATTGATACAACTTTTTAAAAAAGCACAGTTGCAACATAAATAACATTCATGTCATAGAACGAACTTAACATTTAAAACATCAGAATATAATAATATATCAATTGAAACATTGAAGAATTAATAATACAACATTTGAAAAAGCACAACTTACCACATAAATAACCATCATGACATGTTGCGCATAAATTTAATGCAACAAATTAAAAACGCAGGCAAGAACATCTAGTAATTGCTGTTACAACATCTCAATCATCGGGGAAAACAACACCCTGCGTATAGGATGGGATTATGTTTTACTAAATATCTCAAGCTGAAACTTGCCGCCCACAGGAAGGATTATGTTTTACTAAACCTCCTTGTTGTGTGGTGCATGTGCACGAGGAGATAGAAGATCCAATATAACTATTGCAACATCACATATGAACAGACGAAACATTGAAGAAGAGCTTTCGGAACATTTTATGGTTTAAAGGAGATCCCGTCCGGACGCATGAGCCACAGCTTTCCCAATAATGTTATGCTGATATAAGCATTCAGACATGCTCTAATATTTTCACACTGAAAGTGCAATATTATCTCAGAACAGTGAATAACTCGATATGGTATGTACTGACACAAGGTTCCTTCTCTCCGTTAGCTTTGCTGTTAACAGTGGTATAGCTCACAGTATGTACATGGCACTCCTAACCAAAACTGAACAAAAATATATGCTCTGTGCAGCTAACAGCAATGCTAACAGATGAAGGATACACACACACCCACAACACTGTACATATAACCTATGAGATAGTACCTCACATTTTCTGCAGTCTGTAGTGCAATGCAAACTGCAAACTGCCCTAGTGTGGCAGGTCAGTCTGGACAGCAGCTGGGCTCAGGAAGGACTCCCAGGGTATGTTGCATCTCCATTCCTCTGAAGAATCTGCACCCAGATCAAAAGGGAAGTTGATCCTCCCCACAGTTTCCCAGTCATTGCTGTTCATGCTGAAGCCATTGCCAGCCTTCTTGGTGGATGAGTCCTGGCTCCTGCCACCGATTCCACCATTGACGTCGGCAGAAGAATCGACTACGAATCCACTGAGGTGATGATCAGGCTGCGCGCTGAAAAAGATTGGCGCAGCGACTGCGGCCTTTTGTGGTGCTTGCGCTTCGAAAGGGAAGGTTACAGGGAAGTTATGGGGTTCCACGGATGTACTGCTGTTGAAGTTGATGAGCTTGCATGAGGAGCCGTCTAGAGATGGGTTGTTCCCCTTCTGCTGCTGCTGACCATGAAAGCCATGTGCTGCCGGTGAACTGGCTTGAAGGTGCAGGGGGTGCAGCTTGCAGTGAGCTCTCAAGAGCAAACTCTGAAGATTGCACTGACTGCAACGCAGAGAACATATCTGCCTCTATTGTCCCAGGCAGTGGAGGCCCCCAGGTGTGCGACAGCGCTCGCTGCGCCATGGAACTGGTTTTCTTGAAGATCCTACAGATAGTCCAGGAGTCCTGTTTGTGGCGCAGGAAAAGACTTATTTCAGAACTTGCCAAAACAACATTTGAATTTAGCTCTTGAGCTGAAAAATATAAATTGGCAATGCTTACGTTGAGTGGAATAGTTTTGTCGATCGATCGCTTTGGGAGCGAGGGATCCGTGAGCGAGGGGAGCCTAAACTCATGCATCATCCAGTCAGTTTTCATCCCTCTCGCTGCTCTCCCTTTGTAGAACACAAGGGATTTCTTCAGACCTATGCACTTGGTGCCCTCAGAGGAGTAGATTGGCCTGTCTGTCCCTGTGGCCTTCCAGAACCCAGCTGCTGTGACTCTGTTTGGTCTCACGCTGTTGCGGTATTTCCGGTCCCTTGGGCAGTAGAAGTACCACTCTTTCTCACCGGTGCTTGCAAGCTCTGTCCATGAACAAGAACAATGGCGTCAGAATACTAAAAAGAGCAAACTTATTCACTATATGTTGGGATGCAAATATTTAAAGTTCATACAACTTGGACACATTCACCAACAAAAAAAGGTGAATGTAAAACAAGTTCTGGAGAAGGCGGTATGTTCTTACTTGGGAGATCCCATGGATCATACTTGTAGATGTCCAGCTGCCTGATGAGCTCAATGGAGATAGGCTTTTGCTGGATCTTTCTCTTCAGGTAGAAACTGACCAGCTCTTCGTCGGTGGGATGAAACCGGAAACCCGGCATGAGGATCTCATCTGACTTGTCCATGATGATATCATTTCTCTCCTCCATACCTTACAAAGGGGTCGGATGAAGCTTGAAGCCTGCTTGCTGCTAGTAACAAACTTACAAAGTCTGCTGTTGTACTACTTGCAGTATCCGGTGAATGGCTTTCAGGGATGAAGCTACTGAGGTGAAGACAACCACCGAGAGCTGTATACTATTGCACTTGCAAATCTATTACACACCATGTGTATATATATGAAAAGCCAGAGCTGCTGCTTGGAATGACTAGATGAGGCCCACAACTCTGAAGATTAAAGAATTGTATTTACTTCCTTCTCTATTTGAAGCTGTCATGGTATTTTTTATGCTGGATTAGTGACTCAATGAAGACAATCTATGCAGCCAAGGAGACTGTCTCAGTCCCTTTCGGTTCACACTTAGAATACCCCGAGTACGGCAGTCAAAACAAACCTTAAACTAAGCAACAGTGCTTTCTAGATTCCATTTACCAGTTTGTGCCTCCCCAGGTAAACAAAAGAACCGAAATCATACTCCAGTACACCGAAGTTTGTTGCATTCAAATTTTCAACTGAGCCAGGCAGGGTTATGGAACTCTGCTCAAGTGCCTTTTATTTTAGCTGCATGAACTTCAAGATATATTCCTCCAGTTCTGGATCCAAAAATCCCTTCCCATGCAGTTGTATGCATAACTTTTGTCAGTTTATGTGCTTTGGGATTCTAAAAATAATTTGTGACCACTCAATGCATTTCGTGTCGAATTTGACATAAGCTTAACTCTCTCTCTCTCTCTCTCTCTCTCTCTCTCTCCTCTCTCTCTCAGAGAGAAGCTGGTTTCTCTTCAGAAATTCTTTTCTGTTACCCATAGACAGTGATGGCCTGACCTGCTGTGTAACTTTCTCCATATATTTATTTATTAACAAACCAACGTGCGTGGCACTGCGGAGTGTTGGAAGGGCGAAACTTGTTATTCTAAGCACAGTTTGCATGCACTAAATTTTATTGCATGGTGAGTTGCCACGGTGGAAACCTAGTCCAATTTGCTCCAACAGTCAGCTTGCTTAATCGCATGCTGGCTCTGGCCGGCCTTCCCACGTGGCTTCTTATTCCATGCTAGTCCATAAGACTACGTTTTAAAATATTACAAAACTTTTGAACATACTAGCATGTTGGATTGGATAGCTTTGCTGAGTAGGTGAGCCAGTACTATAGATTCACAATAATGAAAACACACAGTGTCTTTTGAGCTATATCTAGTGCATAATTCGCTTGAAAAATTGCTGTAGAAAACATTTTTTAGTGAGAATCTTTACATGCTTTTGTGCCTTATGCAGACCGGAAAGTACTGTAAGATACAGCATGTACTACGTAGTTCTAAATAAAAACACACTCAGTATCACAAGAAGAGTATTTTCTTTACCAATTTTTTTTCTGGAGAGCATTTTCTCAGAACTTTCACATGATCTTTCAACATACACTATAACAAAAACAAGCAACAACATGTGTTTAAACCGATTTAAAGCTTTCTGTCGTTTAATAACATCCTTGGTTTATTATCTTTGTGTTTGCAAAACCACACAAACAAAAGCATCCAAGATCAGTCACTTAAACAATAGACAATGGCGCGAAAACTCTGAGTTTTTGCCTCCTCCAATCGCTGAAGGACAAGGCTTCGCCCGTGCGCGCAAGTCAAATACCCGCCAAGAGTTTTTGTTCCATTCTCGTGTCTCCACAATTCCCGGCAACACCATTAACCCCCCGGCTTCGGGACAGCAAACCCCATCTCGATTTGGAGCGCTTGCTGTCTCCTTCCATGGCCTCGGACTGCAGGCCTGAAACCCAAAAATGTCAGAGCAGAGCAGATTCGTGTCAGCGTCAAACCCTTCAAACTCAAGCGACCTTCCAGCTTCTTGTTCTTGGGTTGCTGCTTCTTTGGAACATATGTCCATGTTGCCCGTGTTGACCAGATTAGTGTGTGTTTGCACGCTGAGAGCTGAGAGCTAACGACCTCATATTTTTTAGGGAATGGAAAGATAATTAGTTCATTTTTCCTTCACTTTCTTTCATTCTCTAAGAAAAATGAGTTGCCAAACTAGCCCTGAGGGACTATGGCAGCATATAGACTGAGCGGTGAGCTGCTTCCGAAATTCGTTTAACTTTGTTTAAAGCCACGATGCCCCTTTTCCTCTCCAAGGAGACTGCTTCATCTAACTAGAACCTCCAGGATTGCACACAGGTGAGGGGGCCTATGAGGCAGTGTGCTGGGTTGGGCCTAATTGAAAAACTTTCTAGGTATGATTTACTAGAATTGCTTTACAAGGTACAGCGTAAGTCGGTGCAAAATCGTAATGCCGAACTAATTTTTGCGTATCCTCTTTTCGTAATATATATATATATGTTTAACCCGTAAACCTGCTGTACCTCACTGTACCTATCAGAACAACTTCTTTTTACTTTCCTCGGTATCGTTCAATCCAACTCGAGTATAATATTCTGATGAATTAATTGTTCTGAGCTGTTAATCTCTTAGCTACAGTACATTGCAACTAATTGAACATGCAGTTCTTTAATGAAATGCGGGTTTACAATTTGTCCTGGAAAAAAACTAACTGAACACAAAAATTGTCCAGCTCTCCAAATCATCTAGCACGGAAAGAAAAGGGTCTCCCCAAAGACATACAAGGTTGTCTGTCAGCTGTAGCATCCAAACAAAAATACAATTTGGTGATCCGTACATACATTTTGTTAGCCTAATTTCTTCATAATCAAGCAAGAGGCGGCACGAGGTGAACTCGTACTACTATCATTTATTACTTTTACAGCAAAGTCATAGTAGCTTTAAATTCTGGTCCAATCGAGCTACATCGAGAATGAATGGAGCACATTAAGAACCTTGCAGCCAAAGCATTGCTTTGGAAGGATTCGTCAAGTGGGTTAAAATATTTTGAAATCAAGTGTTTGCTTCGTAGTGGTTCAGAAAATCCTTCGGAATATTATGTTCGTGCGATTGGACTCCACTTGTTGAATTTGAGAATACGTGAAATCGATAAATTGCAAACAAGACTTCTTAAATCAACCCAAACGTAATCTACCTTGGTTGCTCGTAAGGGAAATAATTATATACATAGGAATTATCTACATTTCTACACTTGCTGTTAACACCTCGAATGGGAAACTCTGACTTGTGTTACCCACATCTACACACTTAGATTTTTTTAATAATGATTTACGAATTAGATAGAAGCCATCAATATAATACAACAAAGAGTGGGTTAATATATGGGCATGACAAGAAAAAAACGTCAAATCAGAAGAAATTCTACATCATCACAGCCATTTTCATCCCATTGTACATATCTGTTGTCTCAAGATAAGGAATTAATCTTTGAATAAGTAACGTAAAACCATGAATAATAGAAAAAGGTCTCCATACAGGAGACCATCTCAATCCTAGTCTTCCAGCGCAGATAAGCAGTTCCTGTCATACATCGAACATTCTTTACACTTTCCATCTCTATCCATGCACACGATAACGCAAACGGCGGGATTTTCCTGTTCCAATTCTTCCAAAGCCATGACACTTCTAATCGCTATAGCGACGCAGAAAATTCTGCTGAGAAAGTAACATGTAACATCCAAATCCTAATGTGTTCACTGGGAAAAGGGGACAATCCAACAGATAGCACCCCAAAGAATTTTTTTACCCTTCGAATAACGTTACCAGGTAAGACACCAGCTACCACTGCTGATTAATTACACGGTATTGATTGAAGAAAGCCCCGACCCATTGGTTGCAATCTTGATGTTACTATCATTCACAGTTTTCTGCAATCATACAGGAACACCTAACTGACAAGAAACACCATCATTAAGAGTTGGAAGATTGAGAGTCTGATATACACAAATAAGAGTCCACTGTGAGAAGGGAAATGGATACAACTAGCCTAGAAAAGACAAATGAAAATATAGATCTTCTACATGTAGGTGAGAACCATTGTTCTGATTATAGCATTTGTAAAATGCTACCAATTTCAGCTTAGACATTTTCTGAAAATGTCCTTTAAAGAGCACATATAGTTTCATAATATGAAAGGCACTCCTACAAATTAAGTCCTTTGTTAAATGCAAGTTTACATTCACACATGCACATCTTAATCAGATAGGATGTGGGTCACTATCAGAGTAACTACCTGTCCCTCTACTTGATGATTCTTATCAGGAATTCAGGATTGATCAAGCATGTTTTACTATCTGTGGCCACACAACAAATGGTGATGACCCTAAAGCATAAGGTATCAAGTTCACAGTATTTGGATACATGAAAACAGATTAACAGAGCCACCTTTTATCTTTGAGTCAGCAAGCAAAATAAAGTAACAAGTCTTTCCTTGATCAATGGAACGAATTGAAGGTCACTCCTATGATTCTAAAGCTATTGCTGGCAATTGATACTGGATGAGAATAAAATGATATATTTGATATTTCTTATAGACTATTTTGCAACGAATAGCTACCTGACTGTTTTAGCGATCCTAGTTACTAAGCAACACAGCTCATACATTCTTGTAACAAGAGAACACTGTATCTGGTCATACGGCTATCTCATCTAGTCCATGGGGAGTGGATAGCAGTGGCAGGAACTTTTTAATGATATGTTTAATTGGCCAGGAGTATGTGCTAATAACACAGCTCCCAACTTACAAATATAAAAATCAGTACAGTAGCATTAACTCATGGAGTCAATGGAAGTAATTGAAATAGCAGGCTAGCAAGAATAGTGAATAGGGAAATTTTAATGGAATAGGAAAAGCACAAGAATTGAGGTACCCTGGATTCTTCGCAAGAAAGAAGCACTCAACATTGGGACATAGACTCGAAGGAGAATTTCCATGAGATTGAACCTGAAGCTAAACTTCCACCAAACTTCCTATGTTTTGTATAACTTCGTACAAATCCTAGAAGGAAACACATAGGGTTTACATGTACCTTTCCTGTAGGATTCTGTTCCTGTAAATTCCTACATTCCAAACATAAAATTTATGCTTTCATGTGCATGTACTAGAATCATGTGCCTACCACAAAGTGCAAACAGTTATCACAGAAATAGCTCACCCTATTCAATTGCCTTGAAACAAATGATTATACATAGCATGATTTCTTCTGGAACTCTAAATTTTGACTTACAAAGTGCTCTAAGAAAAATAGTGCATCTCAGTTTTTTATCAGATGGTATGCATCAATTCTAAATGCACCTGGTTAAGCAAAGGATAGTCTAAGAATGTATTTCTATTATTGTGTATTTTATAATGACATACTCCAACACAAGAATGCACACCATGAAATTAACCTAACCAAGTGAAATCTTCAAGATGCCTGCAAAATCTCCCTGATATCATATCCCTGCATCTGAAGCACAATAAGTACTTCCATTAGTTTTATGCGCTTTGAATAAACACATTTGAAGCAATCTGATTTAGGATTATCAGTGACATACATCCTCTTATCTCACAAGTCCATTCGAAATTGGGCACAAGAATTAAGGTGAGTGATACAATGACTATACTACCCATCAGTCATTGCTAGAGGTAAGATGGTTGGTAAGTGTATTGCATTAATTAGTGTGTATTTAAGTAGGGTAAACATGGATTAATGGATCAAAAAATTGCGTTGGAGATCATAGCCATATATTTGGTTCAATTAGGAAGGTAGATGGATTTTGGGGTCGGAGGATGTAACTTCATAAATAGGTCTGAATTAGCTGCCTATATAACTTAGTGGATAATAAAGAGTATTAGATGAGTTGCCCCTACTCTGTTCAGTACTCTCAATACGACTCCCTCTCTTCCAAAATATAAGGCATGTTTTAGTTCATTTGGACAAGACCAACAATTAGGGCATTACTATATAATAGTTTTTTTGTGAAACAAATTCGATGGCTATTAAATTTGAGTTCAAAAGTACTTATAATTATGATTTTGTAGCACACTTATGTCATACTAAGTGAGTAATTGTTGGTCAAAGCCTAACAGAACAAAACATGCATTACATTTTGGGACAGAGGGGGGTACCTGATATATTTTACCTAGAAGAAAAATAAGGGTCTAGAACAAAACAGCAAGAAATAAGATCTACCTGAAGAAAGGTTAGCAATAATATTACTCCAGAGTTCCAGATAGCATGTATTGTAATTGGAGTTAGAAGATTTCGAGTTTGAGCATATGAAAATCCTAAGACAACACCTGTGCACATAAAAATATTGGAGGAAATATGATCAGCTGTAAATGTGAAATCATGTGCTAACACAGTAATTCTACATATCACATACGACTTTGAGATCTTCTATGGTTATGTTTGGTCTAACTATGCTATGGTAGTGGGATTTAGATACTGCACATTCTTTTGTGGCTTCATGCCTGTTATAAATGTAGACAATTACCAAGCATGAAAAGCTGTGGAAATTCTCCTGGTGTAAAATGAGCAAAGGCAAACACTGCAGCAGTGATAAGCACAGCATATGGAGTAGACAACCTGTACCAGCAACAGATTATACACAGGTTAACAAAAAAGCAATAATTAGATTGCACTAATTTAAAATGTTCTACTTCTACAGATAATATTTTGAAAGGAAATATCCAAGAACAAAATATTTAGTCCATGAATATTTACCACATAGTCAAGGATACCATAAGAAATCCTCGAAACACAGTTTCCTCCAAAATTGGTGCTAAAACCCCAGTGATGCCCAGCAAACAGGCAGTGCTGCAATGAGAAAAGATGTTTAAAAATCAAGTAGTTTATCTTGCCTGACCTATACACAAAAATACAATAACTAGTAATAAATGGAGGCCCAGTGCATGTGCTCCCATTTGCTCGTGGTCCGGGAAAGAGGGGCTTTAGTACGCAGCCTTTCCCAGCATTTCTACAGAAGGCTATTTCCATGACTCAAACCCTCCTAGTCACAAGGTGGCAGCTTTACCACTACACCAATGCTCATCCTCATAAAATAACTTGTAATAGCTTAAGGAAAAAAAGGAGGAAACAGATAAACCATATGCCCGCACCTGATGTTTGATGAGCCAATCAGTGGCAATAAAAGGACCAGCGAGTCAGTCTGAAGACAAAGTTCAAGAACTGGATCACTATAGGTAATATTCAGCTAGTACATGAACATGGTGGAGTTCCACATTTATGTGATATCTAAATAGTTTTCTTTTTCAATCCTGACCAAGTAATCGTATGACTCCTAATGAGATCTCTCCAACAGTTTATATTGTGAAAAATTATCATGTATAGAGGACTAGGCGCATGTAACTAAGACAGGACAGTGGAAGAAATTATCTACAATGGGAAAAACTTTTCCCCAGATCCCCACAGAAGAGTCAACTTGCAATATTCATATTTCCTATATATATTTTCTGTCAAAAAGAAGAAAGATGGATAACATTTGGACTGCTCACTAAGTCAATTGAACTATTGAAGACTCTTTTGAAAAGAAAAGGATAATACAATTCCTTTAAAAAGAAAAGGACAATACCTCTCTCTGTGGTGTTTCACCACTCAGAAATGTCATAGCAGCACCAGCTAAAGCAATAGTAATTATTGCAACAAATAGGCCGATTGCAGACCACAGAAGCCACCCATTTTGCACCTTAAATGGTTCCTTGAATTCTGAAAGTTTAAGGATACAAATATTACCAGACCCATTGTTCAGAGCTTAAGAGCAACCTGAATATAAACAAACAACCATAGTAGTACACACAGAAAGAGGCACGATTGAGCACACATCTCTATTGGATGTTATGTAATTTCAGTACATTAAAACGTCTTAGTTCTGCTATCAAGTAAGCTAGTCTTTGGAAAGGATCAAAGGAACTAACGTCTGACTGATGCATAAGCGAGAACATGAACATAAATATAGCAAGATCAAATTCTTACCATAACGAAATATATCATCTGAGAACGGCCGAAAGGTACTGGTGATGCCAAATATAACTCCAAGTGCAGCTCCCGTTGTGCAACTGCAATTGCAGACAGAAAATGGCAAGCAATGTCACTATGATACTTCCTACAGTTTTTTTTTTCTTTATGATGCTGATCAGTGCGAATTTACACTGCTCAACGCCATACATAAGAAATCAGAGGGAGTAATATTCAGAGCATGCAGAGTATATAGTAACTGAACTGAAAGCTATAGTACAAATATGTTTTTTACATAGGGATAGGAACTTAGATATGTACAATTGTCCCAAGAAGAGTACTTCTGCCTTCTCATCTAGAGTTGCCTCCCCAGCTTGAAAACCTAGTTGCTCCAAAATAGACTGTTCAACCATCCCTGTCAGAAGAAAGCTGTCTAAAGAACATTCAGCAACATTTCCAAGAAGGCATTTGCAACAATTCAATATCTCGAGTTTATTCGGCTGAGAATAATGCTAGGATATTGCTCCGATGTTGAGAACAGAACGCCACAAACAAATGTATTCAAAGCATATTTGCATAAATGGAATTTTTACACAACGCTATAATTATTGGAAGTGACAATCTCGGTACCAATCCGCAAAAGGTGGAATACCTTACTGAACATGCCACCATGGTGAGGGAAATGGTCGGCCACTCCCAGGGCACATCCCACCGGCGGAGGACTGGCCACTCATCCAAGATTTTCTCCTATTAAAACAACACCATTGCAGCTGAACAACATCATTGCAACTTGCAAGACAATTGATCATAGTTTTCAACTGAATTCTCATAAAAGTTCGCAAATTTCATAGCTTTGCCCACAACAGCATTTCTTAGCGCACGCACCTTATTCGGTGGAGGCATGGGCGGTTCCTTCTCCGCGTCGTGGAGACAGCGGCAGGCGAAGCTGCCCGTCGCCACCGACCGCCGCCCGGTCCTCGGCGGCCGCACTGAACGGCAGCATGTTCTTGGTACGGGAAACGACTGAAGAATCCGCCTAGAGAGATGGAGGTTTGGGTGTCTGCTGGGGCGGCGGCGGCTGCACGGCGGCGGTCGAGGGCGGAGGATGGGGAGAGGCGGCGGCGAAGCCATCGAAACAACCGTTGGGACGGACATCCGGAAGGCACGCGAGAGGGAGAGAAAGTGGGGGGGCGCAGGGAGAGGCGGCGTGCGGGAGGCGGAGGGGCACCGTCGGCTGGTGGCGCAGTGCAGGCAGAGGGAGAGGCAGGCGCTGAGGGAGGCGGTGGCCGCCGGCGCGGGGGAGGCGGGAGGAGTGGCCGCCCGGAGGGAGAGAGAGATATGGAGTTTTTTTAGGGTAAAATACGTCAAGGTGATTCATCCTCCGCGTGATTCATCCTACCCCTAAACTTTAAAACTGCACGTCATCTCTAAATTTGTCAAGATAGTTTATCCTGATACCTAAACTCTCCTTCCAATAAGGGGTTGTCACTGGACTCACGAGTCCTATGTGGCTGAAGGCAGGCAAGCCAACACCCACAAAATCCTACCGCTACTGGGTCATGCCTTGTGGCAACCACAAAGCGACAAATCCCAACCACACTTGGTAAAAGACTAGTTGAGAAACCAAGCCATAACTCGTCCATACCTATAGACAATGAACTACTTCCTCTGTCTCAGAAAGACTGTCGTTCTACAACCGCGAGGACAAAATAACAGACAGAGGAAAGGACCAAAGTGCCCTTGCTCTGCATTGGCCGTCGCTCCACCCGCCGTTGAGAGCCGCCGCTGCGCAGTCGACCTGTGGCCGAGCGCCGCCGCTGGGAGCTCCACGCGCTTGCCCCCTGTCCCCACTGAGAGCTCCACGTGACCGCTGCAGAGGGGGGGCCGGCGATGGAGGAGCCGCGCCGCTGCTCTACCCGCGGGGGCCGCCGTTGCCGGGAACTCCGGGGGCTTGCCCCTGCCCCCGTCGGGAGCTCTGCGTGACCACTGCGGAAGGGGGCCGGCGATGGAGGAGTCGCTGCCACTGCTCCGGGCGTGGGAGCCGCCGCCACTCCCAGGTGCCACCGCGTGCATCACCTCGCCGCAACCCTCGCCGACCGCGGAGCCTGCGTGGGAGAGAAAAATGTGAAGGTGCCATGAGGGTGGGAGAAGGGGGACTGTGAGGGTGGAGAAAGTGAAGAGAGTGGTTGATGGTAGCAGGCCCCACTGAAGACAGAGGGTGAGAAGCTACGCAGACAACACTTTTTGTGGGACAACTTTTGAATTGCAGAATGACAGTCTTTCTGGGATAAAGGCAGTATTCGAATAGATTCATACTCTGGGCAGAGAGGGTACTATGACCCACAAGTTGGACTCAACGACGATTTACGGTCGTAAATGTCCAAATTCTAAACCGAGCCCTTGCCTTCGTGTTATCGCCAAGCAGTGCCTCAAGAGGGTCTAGGCCACCCAATCGTACAGTGTCCCCCGTGACACTCCAAAAACCCCCAAACAAATCCCTTAGCCTCTTGCCACATCGGCACCGCAGACAACTGCCAGATATTCATTCTAGCTTGGGCTCAGTTGCTGCTCCACACAGCATCGAGTTGTTGTACCAAAAAGGGTTAGGCAAGATGAGACTTCAACTCGGTCCTTCAGGGTAGAAACTTCCCCAAAGCTCATTTCCGATCCACACCATCCATTCCTCTCCACGAGGTTGGATCCTAGATAAACCGTGATAATAGTACCTAGGCATTCCACCCTTAAACACATGGCATAGACGGCCAGAGTCATTAGCCGGGGGTCTTACCCCATGTTTTCCAAAAACACCAACCCACACACACACACACCCCGTACCCACCACCGTATTTCCAACAACAAGATTAATATAGATAATTTGGTGAGCGATCCACCTAAGCGTGCTACGTCTAAAAGAGGTTCAGGTGGCTATCCTACCAGGTTTCCTTAGCAAGCCAAACATGCAAGTTTTATCATTTGACATGACAATGGGTTGTGTGTATAAAAACTAGGTAATTTATGCATCAAATGGGGATTCCAGTGGACTTTCCCTTTGCATAGCTGGTGTGGCGTGTACAACTGCCTAGTGTCGAATCTGAGCTCGGAGTAGAACCTCTTAAGGGCTCGACCAATTAGACTCTCTGGTAAGGCACAATATGAGCTCGACAAGAGTTTGATTTGTTTTGAGGGAAGGGTTTTGTGAGTTGTTTGGTGGCTCATACCGGTGGCTCTAGTTCTAGTGAACTGAGTTGCTCTACGGGAAGGTGTTGCGCTGCAAGTCACCCATACCACCGGGCCCGATAGCGATCGTTGAAGAGACGCCACGGCCGGGGATACGGACGGACATAGCGAGGCCGCATGGTGATGAGGAGGGTTTCTGTGGGACAACGTCGACAAAAAGTGTGAGATGTGCTACAGAAGAATCGAGACTAGAAATGAACACTAGTCGGGTGCTTAGTCAGTCTCGCTTATCGCAACAGTGTAGCCTGACAGCCATCCACTTAGCGCGAAAGAGGGGAGGGCAGCGCCTTGGTCGTCGTCTACATCGAGCCCATGTGATCGCAACATGGCGACATGGGGACAACATGACGACACTGATAGGTTAAACTGATCGGGACCAATTGTGCCGGTGCTACACATTCGGTCAACTCAATGGGCTGGGTGTAGCTCCATTAAATGGACCGATGCGAGAGTGGTGAGAGATTGTGAGATGTGCATGGATGTGTAGTGCTCGATGTATGAAGAATTTAGGCACAAGAATCGCCCAAATCGGAGCTAAAATGCGAAAAAATGGAGTAATTGGTGGAAAGAGGTTATTTTTATTCACAGAGCAAAGTTCAAGGGGTGAAATTGACCTTTAACTCATGAACTCTCGGCCTGCGTTGGGATTTCAGCCCACATGGCCCTTTTTTCTACTTTTTCTACTTCTGGCCTAGCTCGCTACACAGCCTGCTTGGCCATGTGGGCCAGCCCATGCGTCCAGGGGAGGGTGGACAGTGCAGCGCCATCCTGTTGGGCCCACCTGTCAGCGATAGGGTGCAGGCGACGGCGTCACGGGGAGGTGGATGACAACTTGGACCAGTCGGACCGAGGTGAACTGGTGGGGTTGGCGGTGGCGGTTCCTCATCGTCGCACTGGTTCTCGTGACAAGGGCATCAGCGCAGCAACTAGCTCGTCGACGCGAATTCAGGGGGTGGGTGCCTTGCTGGTGGTGAAGGAACAATGGGGTCTGTCCACAGGCGGCCATGGTCGCCACGAGCGAGCACGGTGAGGCGAGGGAAGGGAAAATGGGGCTAGGCGGAGGTGGAGGGCGGTGCGTAGATGCTCAAGGTGGGAGGAATTAGACTAAAGTGGATGCAGAACGGAATAGTCCGTGGTGCCTTAGCTAGGGGTGAGAGGCAGGGCATGGCGGCGTGCCTCGCTGCGTGCGAGAGGGAATGAAGGTGGGGAGAAAAAGGGCAGCCGGTACTCAGGGGTGTGGCGTGGGCATGGCAGTGCTCACCGTCGATCGAACCCGGAGCTGATGGCTGGCGAGCGAGCATGGCGACGGAAGGGAAAAGGGAAAGAGGGTGGAAGGAATAGCCTCAATCCACGCATGCACCACCCGATAGTGCACGCAGCATGCGGTAGGAGGAATCGCGGCTCGTCAGGGCCCCTTTTATAGGCGGAGGTGAGAGAGGGGGAGGTGGAGAGCGCCGGCGATAGCAAATGCCGCCGGGAGGAAGCAGACAAGGGGGAGGAAGAAGGACGACGATGAGTGGGGTGGGCCCGTTGTCAAAGAGAAAAAGGAGGGAGGAGGGTGTCTAGCCGGGTGAGGCCCATGGTAGAGAGAGAGGAGGAGGAGGAAGGGGCTAGTGGGTCGCATCAGCCTGGGTCAGGGAAGGAGGCAGGCCTGGCCGGCTAGGGCGAGCGAGGAGGGAGGGGGAAGGGCAAGTAGGAGGAGGGGGATTTTGGATCTTGGATTTTTTTGTCCGTGGGACACTGCCCAAGCGTGTATTTGTCTCGCACACACTACTTAGACTCATAGTTATTAGGATAAGACCGGATGTCGGTGAGGCTCTCGGTTCATGGTTCAATTGGTCCAACCAGTCAAACCGCCGATTCAACACAGTTCAAATAGATATAAGAATATGTCTAACCAAACAACTGTGCTGCAGCGTGGTGCTAAGGACAGAACTTATTAACCTACAGGTCCTGTGTTCGAGTGCCCAAGTGTGCTCCATTTTCTTCCATCGTGGTGGTAAGGATAGAACTTAGAGGAAATGACATTTATGCCCTCGTCTTCTTCCTATCTTTAGTTGCCTGCATGTGCTGTTGTCTTTGCTACTGGCCAGTGATTTCTCATGGCCGCTCTTTGTCTTCGCTCTATGACTAGAAACCACCTATTGAGCACCAAATCGGGCAGACCTACCTCCGATTGCTCACCGGACTGTCTAGTGGGCAGGGCCAGACAGTCCGGTGTCGCTGGACAGTCCGATAGATAGGGCCGGATAGTCTGGTAACGTCGAATCTGAGTAGAATCTCACGATTTGTATGTGATCTGATTGCATCTTGACTTATAAAAGGGTCCAGACCTCTCTCCCTATAGATATAAAGGGATACGGACGATTGAGAATACATCCAATCTATTATTTATTTACTTTTATGTTGTCTCCGTTCCCAAACCCTAATTCTCCTTCTCCCTCATCCGTGTTGTTTTTCCTCTGATCTCCATGACTAGGGATGACACCCTAGGCTTGCTGGATGACCTAGGGCATACCGCCGACATCTGCGCCCTGGCGGAATCCCTCCTGGGCTGGGTTAGGTCGCCGACAGTTCCTTTGCTAGTTTGCTCATAAACTAGTCATCCTTCATCACATAAGTACGATAATTATCGTTTGCTGGTTTGTTCGTAAACCTCGCCGTGCATCACGTAAGCATGATAGCTATCCATCTCTAGCGCCGCTAGGGTTTCCCGAGCTTTCGGCCCTTCACGTGACAGTCCGGCGCTAGCCACTGGAGAATCCAGCGCACCGGACAGTCCGACGCACAGTCGAGGCTCTAGGGTTCTTCAGTGTCTAGTGCGAAATTGTGCCAACACCACCACACTTGCCTACATCGTGTCTTTCCGTGCCAAATCGGAGCGGAAGGGAGGACAGAGCTAGAGCGACCTTCATCGGGCGGAGCCACAGAGGGGAAGCCGGAAAGCGATGAAGCTTGGACCCCGACGGCACGATGGAGCTAGACCCTGGCGGTCGGAGGAGGGACGACGCTAATCCGTCTACTGCCTTTCGCTCACCGCAGATCCGCCACCGTCGAGGAGGAGCGGCGCCCACGGCAGAGCCGCCGGGTACAACACGACGAAGGTGAGCTGGCGGCCCCGTCCTTGGGATCCAGTGCCTGTCACGGAGAAGGAGGGGCGCCCACCACGGATCTAGCAGCACCGGCTACGACGCATCCAGGCGAACCTGGCTACAGCGCGGCAAGGCAGAGGCAGGACGGCGACCACGGCTACAGTGCAGCGAAGGCGAGCTAGCGCCCCTGACCATGGCGCGCCTTCGCGCAAGCGTCCCGGCGGTAGAGGCGAGCCCGCGTAGGCGGATCGGTTGTTAGAGATGAGAGGCAGAGGGAAGACGAGAGAGGGAGGCAGCGATGGTGGGGCAGAGCACGGGACGGGAGAGGGGCATAGACTAGTAGAAGAAGATAAGCTGGAGTGTGAATAAGGGCATTTTAGTCTTTTTACTAGATGCTTCCACTCATTCAGGTTGAAGAAGAGTTTTTTAATAGAGGCAGTGTGTTGTGCACATAGGTGCGTTTTTTTACGGTGTCCAACGGCCTAAAATGACAAGCAATGTGTGCTCTATACAAAACCACTCTTCCGTGGTGTGCTGCAGACAAAAAAACCCTTAGATTTTCCGATTCGAATTTGGACTTTGAGGTTTTGGAGAGGGAATTTGAGGTGATTTTTGGTAGGGAATTAACTCAGAATATTTGGAGGAGTTACGGAAATTTTGTTGAGCTCATAATTGCACACTCAAGCAAACAAGTTATTGAAATTTGATTTTGAGTTTTAGGGAGAATTTAGAGAGAAATTTTTGAGGTCAAATTTTGGGTGTTACAGGCTGATGCGACGCAGTCTCACCGCCCGCAAAGCTCAAACCCAAACACCTACCCTATATCTCCTTTGCCCGGGCTGCCGGTATTTTTGAGCTGTTCCACATCCAAGTTCCGTAGGCGCTCCGCATGTGGTGCAGCACTGTTACCCGATGCATGCGGCGCGCCTGCATGCCCCACGCAGGAGCGCATGAGAGCAGGGGTCGGGCGCGCATCACAACATGCACACCGGCTAAGGATTGAGCACGTGGTGCCCGTATTCTCCGATGCTAGCGCAGACGGGCTAGAGAACGGTCACGGGCCCTTCTCATCACAGACCATCCAGGGGCAGAGATGCACGCAGCATCTTGCCACATCTGTGGCTTGGAACCAGCACATCAAATTCGAGAAAATTCTAAGACATCATTGATATGCATCAGTAGCGTCCGTTTTCTCAAAAAAAAAAAAAAGGCAGACCATATGGATCAGTTTTCAAGTACTCTCTTTAACCTTCAACTCTTAAATGCACAAATATCAGAACAATAAACATTTATCATGTCACTAGATTTTCTTTGTTTTCAGAAACTATAACAAACCTTCACTTGAATAGAGCGATGCATGTATCAAGGAATGCACACAAGCTGAAAAAACAACAAGCTTAATGTAGACACATCTACTTTTTTACATTGTTCTTTACCCATAGAAAATAGGATGCAGGTATCTCCACAATTCATAAAAAATATATAACCCTTGCTGTCAGCATGCCATCATTCTGAGTATTGAAAATTGTAATTAAGAAAAGACTAAGTTAAAAATAGTAGTTAAATGGGCTTGCGTTTGGGTTAAGAGTCCAAATAGAGTAAAAAATGGTAGAAACTGGGAGGAGGGGAGAGCTGAATAAGAGATCTGATCTATCCTAGATAGGAAGAGTCTTGCTGCCATCCTTCCTTCCCCGCACACTGCGGTCTCAATCCACATGTTTCCACTTAATAGCGGCTTCCCACCCCTGCAAAGCTCACCCAACCAACTATCCTATATCTTCTTTGTCCGGACTGATGATATTTTTGGGTAGTTCCGCATCCAAGTTCCATAGGCGCTCCACATGTGGTGTAGCGCTGTTACCCGACGCACGCGGCGCAGCCGCAGGCCCCACGCGGGAGCGCGTGAGAACGGGGGCCACACGTGGGTCACAACGCGCGTGCCAGCTAAGGATTGGGCATGTGGTATCCGTATTCTCCGAAGCTAGCAGAGACGGGCAAGGGGACGGTCATGGGCCCATCTCACCTCAGACCATCGAGAGGCAGCGGCGCACGCGGCATCTTGCTACATGTGTGGCCCGTGAATAAATGTACACTTTGCGTCCAATCCTCAGCTAGTTGGACCCAGCACATCAAATTCGAGCAAATTCTAGACATCATTGATATGCATCTGTAGCGTCCTTTTTTGGACAAAAAGCCAGACCATATGAATCAGTTTTCAAGTACTCTCTTCAACCTTTAACCCTTGAGCGCACAAATATCAGAACAATAAGCATTTGTTATGTCATTGGATTTTCTTTGTTTTCAGGAAGTATAACAAACCTTCGCGTGAATAGAGGGATGCATGCATCAGGAATGCACACAAACTGAAAAAACAAACAGCTTAATGCGAAGACATCTAGTTTTCTACATTGTTTTTTACCCATAGAAGATGGGCCACAGGTATCTCCACAATTCACAGGGAATATACTGCCCTTGCTATCACCTTGCCATCATTCTGAGTATTGAAATTTGTAATTAACAAAAGAATGAAGTTAAAAAATAGAACTTAAATGGGCTTGTGTATGGTTTAAGAGCCCAAATAGAGTAAAAAATAGCAGAAGCTGGGAAGAGGGGGCAGCTGAACAAGAGATCTGATCTATCCTAGTTGGGAAGAGTCTTGGTGTCATCCTTCCTCGCCCGCACGCTGCGGTCCCAATTCACACATTTCCACTTAATAGGGGAGTAACAAGTCATGTCATAGCGGCTGATGTGACACAATCCCACCCCCGCAAAGCTCACCCAATGTGATGCCCCCGGCATCTCAAAAGTCTTAACACGCGATTAGATTAGCGATAATCAGGGATTTGGCTTAATCATGCTTAGAGAAGGGCAACAACTAGGCTAGTAAACCACTAAGTCGAAAATTTCAAGTTGAATATGCAAAACTTTGTGTAGTTTGGTTGAGTAGTTGAACACTTACACATTTTCGTGCAAGACATCCAATACAAAAGTTTTAGTTCAAGATATTTCCTTCAAATGTGCTATCTTGACCGTTTTCAAAAATCAGATGTTAAGGGGCTCAAAAGTTCGAACCCAGCCCAGTTAACCTACACTCAGGAAATTTTGCTAAGTCTAGGGTTGACACTCTTTCCCAAATTTCATTCTGAAATTACTTTCGATTTGACTATACAACTTTAAAACCTTCCTTTGTATGAAATGAAATTAAACTTATTACCTTTCAAATGCACTAGACCTTGATCTAATTGGACTTCATTTGGTAATTCAAAGGTTGGGAAAAGAAATACTCCACATAAATTGAAACTGCGGTTTCATCAAACCCTTGAATACAATTGTGCTCATAGTTTAAAATGTAATGTGATCTAGCTCAAACTTTCCATATCAAACTTGTAGACAATTTCACGCTTTACAACTTTGGTATTTTGTGTGTTGACATGCATAAAGGTTTGCAAGGTGTTTTAGCTCATTTTCTGTCTTCTAGTGAATTCTGTGCAAATAGACCTGAATGGAAAATTCAAATTTTGAGCAAACAAAAGACATGATCATACAAAATTTTGTATATGAAAGTTGTAGGTCATGAAAATATGAACAACATTGGTATATAAATATTCATGTGAAAGTGCACCTAGAATGGACTTATGGAATTTTCAAATTGAAAGGTGTTGTTGGTCAAACTGGGGTCACAGCTTTTGAATTCAAAATTCTCTAAAAATTTGAATATAACATGGTGTCACAAATTAAAACAAAGTTGTAGATCATGAAGTTTAGATCACTTCTTGTATTTTGAGTTTCCACTAGTTCGGCCATTAAATGTTTCAAAAACTCGAAATTCAGACCAGACACATAGCAGTCAAAGGACCTTTTTCCAATTTCCAAATTTCCTTTTTCTCTTGAGTGTAAGACATGCGGGCCCCACCTGTCGGACTTTGGATCCCCGAAGACCGGAAACCGCCATCCGCACCCGGTATTGCAAAACCAGTTTCGCTCCACATGGACCCGGTGTATAGACCCCTCTCCCTTTCCCTTGCGCTGGACCCACCTGTCGGCCTCGCCCGGTCTACGGACCCGACCCACCGCGCCCCCTCCTTCTTCCTCATCCCCTTCCTCGCGTGCACGCGGCAGCAGCGCTCTGCGCACACCCATCCATGGCCGCCAGCACGCCCTGCCACCCCGGCCTGCCTTCAAGGGGAGAGAGCCAGCAGCGCCTCGCCATTCCCCCTCGCGTCACCCACTCCATTCTCCCTACCAGGCCCTCTTCCGGTGCTTCCCTGCTTGTCGCACCCGAGGGCACCGCCATGGACGAGCTCGAGCTCGAGCTCGCTCAACCGCCGCTCCCCACCTTCTTCCTGCAAGCAAGGTGCGCGTGAGCTCCGCCGCTACCAGCTCCATCTCTCCCGGGAGTCCTAGTCCGCCAAGACCACCTCCAATCGCCCTTCCCACGCGAACGCCATCGCTCATCGTCGCCGCGGCCGCACCTCCTCGCGGACACCCACCGTCAAGCACCTCCCCGCGCCTCCAACCGCCTGTGCCGGACTCGTCACGCCACCGCGCTGCTCGCGCGCTGCCTCGGGGCTCCGGTCCCCCACTCCCCCACCAGATCGAGCCGCCGCCCCGTCCTCCGCGTTGCCTGGCTCCACGTCCGGTTCACCGGCGTTCCCCGCCCGCTCCGGACTCCTCGCGCGACGCCGTCTTGGGGGAAAGGGAGCCCTACGCCGGGAACACGTCCCCAGACCAACTCGGCTCCAAGCGCGCACCCCCACGCGGCGCGCCGCGCGCGAGAACCTCGGCGGCCACGAGCGCCCCTGCCCCTGTCGAGAGGTTGAAGAAAGACGCAGTTTTTGCTATTTAGCCCCTGAGATTTCGCCATTTTATGCTTCCGTTAAGCGCGCTATTCACTGAGTCTCGGTTTTCTTCCCTGCAGGCCCCTGAAGTCTAGATTTAATCGCATTTGAGTCCCTGGAACTAAAGGATTTTCATTTAAGTGCATTTTTATGAGCTGTGAATTTCAAAAAATCATAACAAATTAAATAAAAGTCCTAAGAATGTAAACTCAGTTGCATTTGCCTCTTATTGAGTAGATCTACAGAATGGATATGATGGTTGGGTATGAAAAGACCTTTTTGCCCCTGTTATTGTGCATGCATGAAAAACCTTAATCAATAGGAAATGTGGGTTAAATGAGCTTCAAAAATTATGAAATTTGGGCAGAGGCCTTGTTAACATATGTAGGCTCTGTATAAATTTTGGTAGCCCTAGCTTTGACTGTTTAATTACTATTTTGCCCTTGTCTTGCATTTAAGCATATATTTAACTTAAGAAAAGGTTGATATGGTAAAAAATGCTCAAGGTGACTTTAGGGGCTTGATATGAGCTCTAGGTTATGAACATGACTCACTGCTAGAGTAGGAGGTGGTGCATGTAAGGTTTTGGCTCTGATTTGAAAATGGTAGAAATAATGCATATTTACGTAAATAATAGAAAATGTGAGACTAGTATATTAATAAATGCTACCATGGATCATATTTGGAAACTTAGGAGTATGTAAACCTTAGCCACTAAGTTGGAGTGCAATGTAGGTCTTCACTACTGTTTTAGAAATGCGTGATAGAAATGTTAACCTAGCTAGGTGGAAAAGAGTTGTTTAAGTGAGCTCGGCCATTCCGCATGAGTCGGTACTACCCTGTCACACATCCCCCACGTTGTTATGTGTGACAAGCTAAGTTATCTTAAGCGATGGCTTGTACGATTTCTTAATGCTAAACAAGTTTCATTACAAAAATGCATAACTTTATTTGATAAATCATGATTCCTTGCATCGCACTCGCATCATGAAGCAAGCATTTCACTAATACATGCTCCAATTGCACCATGTCATGCATATAGATCCCGCGAGCGAAGGACACCCGCCGGACCAACCGATCGTAGAGGAGCCCAAGGAGGAGCTGCACCAAGAGCCGAAAGACCAGCAGTAGAGGCCCGACTTCGCTCAGGAGGCAGCTACTAACACTAGTGAGGAAGGTAGGCAGGACCATGATTTCTCCCAGCTAATATGATAATTGATTGTTTCCTTACGCATTCGCATTAGGAGTTGATTGAAAACAATTGCATTAGATCTCCTGGCCGCCCTGGCCCTAGCACCTATATATAGAGTTCGTAAGATGAGTTGCCTAGGCCCTGCTAGCTATGAGTAGATACGAGTGAATGGAGTCACTCGTCGCGTAGGTGTTTTCAAAAATTTCAGAAATCTTACTTTTATGAAAGTTATTATTATGCTCATGATTTAAATGGAGACCGGGCGGAGAATAATTTTATTTGGTGGTGTGCGTTGTTGTATCATTTGGCTCCGCCCGAGTCGTTTAAGGCCCGTCCGCTGTTCGGCTGCTGTTCGGCATAACATTGCTAGAGTGCTTAACCGGGGAATGGGACCGGTAAAGTCTTTCCTGGGCTCGTCCGAAGCACAGAGACACGTTCCTACCCGCTGGTTGAGAGGAAGGTGGCCCGGGAGAGCTTGGTACTCATGGCGGGGAGACCGAGATGTCGGCAGGCTCGTCATGGGGGCACAACCTGGGCGCTAGGCGGGAGTGAATCGAACTTGGGACGAGACATGTTAAGATTGGGACTATATGTGGGAACGCGATGGGGCTAGTAAGCATATACCCCTGGCATGATAGTTATTCCCGGGAATTAAAAATCGATTCGAATCGCTGATGCGCACCAGGTGTGGGAATGCCAATAACACTGTCGGGCAACGTAGTAACTATTTGAATATATTATATCTGTTACTCATGATTTCGAATTCTACATGTTTGTATTGTATTGCTTACATTTCTGCAAGTTATTATTATGTAGTTTTATGCAAAAGATGAATCTTGATACTCTATGTTGATATACCACTGTTTAAAATCAATGGCTAAGGATCCACATGCTAGTAAGTGAGCTTTGCGTCAGCCGTAAGCTAATCCATTAAGTCCTACTGAGTAATTAGTACTCAGGGTTTGCCCCCACCTTTTGAGAACAGGTACCGGCGACATCTGGACAAGTGCTTGGAGGGGTAGTACCGGTGGGGCTCGGTGCTGCTCGCCTCGATCATTGTTGCATGAAGACTACTAAAATGTTTTGTTTCCGCGGTGAGATGTTTTCGAATTCGCTTCCGCTATCTGATTCAAACTTGCCTATTGTATGGCATTATGTTGAAACCTATATCTTTATTTCGAACTGGTTTGTGAAATAAGTTTATATATGCTATATTCAACTGCCTGAGATGATGTATCTGTTGTGGCTCCATCGTGGGCTGGATGTGTATGATGTCGGTTCCTCTGGGAAAAGGTAATATCGGGAGCCGAATGACTCTCGACGGACGACCGGGTTTAGTTCGGCCTAATCACACTGTAAGCCATAGGTGGCAGGTGTGCTTAGCTCGGATTAAATCGGCGGTTCCGCCACACCCAACCACCTACGTTATATCTCCTTTGCCCGCGCCGCGCCAATATTTTTGGGCAGTTCCGCATCCAAGTTCCATTTGCGCTCCATGTGTGGTGCAACACTGTTACCCAACGCACGCGGTGCAGCCCCAAGCTCCACATGGGAGCGCGTGAGAACGGGGGCCGGACGTGCATCACCATGCGCGAGCCAACTAAGGATTGGGCATGTGGTGCCCATATTCTCGGAAGCTAGCAGAGACGGGCAAGGGGACTGTCATGGCCCCTTCTCATCGCAGACCATCGAGGGGCAGCCGCGCACGCGGCATCTTGCCACATGTGTGGCCTGTGAATACCTGTAGACTTTGCATCCAATCCTCAGCTAGTTGGACCCAACACATCAAATTTGAGCAAATTTTAGACATCATTGATATCCATTTGTAGCATCCTTTTTTTTTTTGACAAAAAAAGCCAGACCATATGGATCAGTTTTCAAGTACTCTCTTCAACCTTCAATTCTTGAGTGCTCTCAAATATCAGAACAATAAGCATTTGTTATGACATTGGAGTTTCTATGTTTTCAGAAAGAAAAAAAAACCTTCACTTGAATAGAGAGGGATGCATGCATCAAGGAATGCACACAAACTGATAAAAACAACCACCTTAATGCAATGACATCTACTTTTCTACATTGTTCTTTACCTATAAAAGATGGGCTGCAGGTATCTCCAAAATTCATAGGAAATATACAACCCTTGCTATCAGCATGCCATCATTTTAAGTATTGAAATTTGTAATTAAGAAAAGACTAAAGTTAAAAAAATAGTAGGTAAATGGGCTTGCATTTGGGTTAAGAGCCCAAATAGAGTAAAAAATAGTAGAAGCTAGGAGGAGGGGGTAGGTGAACCAGAGATCTGATCTACCCTAGATGGGAAGAGTCTTGTTGCCATCCTTCCTCCCCCGCACGCTGCGGTCCCAATATACACGTTTCCACTGAATAGGGGAGTAACAAGTCACGTCATAGCGGCTGATATGACGCAATCCCACCCCCTCAAAGCTCACCCGACCACCTACCCTATATCTCCTTTGCCTAGGCCGCCGATATTTTTGGGCAGTTCCGCATCCAAGTTCCATAGGCGCTCCACACGTGGTGCAGCATTGTTACCCGACGCACGCAGCGCTGCCGCAGGCCCCACGCGGGAGCGCGTGAGAACAGGGCCAGACGTGCATCACAACGCGCGTACCAGCTAAGGATTGGGCATGTGTTGCCCGTATTCTCCGAAGCTAGCAGAGACGGGCAAGGGGACTGTCACGGGCCCTTCTCACCGCAGACCATCGAGGGGCAGCGTTAGCACGCGGTATCTTGCTACATGTGTGGTCCGTGAATACCTGTAGACTTTGCATCCAATTCTCAGCTAGTTGGACCCAGCACATCAAATTCGACCAAATTCTAGACATCATTGATATGCACATGTAGCGTCCCTTTTTCGGACAAAAAAGCCAGACCATATGGATCAGTTTTCAAGTACTCTCTTCATCCTACTCTTCAACACACAAATATCAAAACAGTAAGCATTTGTTATGTCATTGGATTTTCTTTGTTTTCAGAAAGTATAACAAACCTTCACTTTGAATAGAGGGATGCATGCATCAAGGAATGCACACAAGCTAAAAAAACAACCAGCTGCAGGTATCTCCACAATTCATAGGGAATATACAACCCTTGCTATCAGCATGCCATCATTCTAAGTATTGAAATTTGTAATAAAGAAAAGACTCAAGTTTTAAAAATAGTAGGTAAATGGGCTTGCGTTTGGGTTAAGAGCCTAAATAGAGTAAAAAAATAGTACAAGCTGGGAGGAGGAGGCAGCTGAACAAGAGATCACGTCATAGCGGCTGATGTGACGCACTCCCACCTCCCAAAGCTCACCCAACCACCTACCCTATATCTCCTTTGCCCGGGCCGCCGATATTTTTTGGCAATTCCGCAGCGTTGTTACCCGACCCAGGCGGAGCTAAGGATTGGGTATGTGGTGCCTGTATTCGCCGAAGCTAGCGGAGATAGGCTAGGGGACGGTCACGGGCCCTTCTTGCCGCAGACCATCTAGGGTCAGCGGCGCGCACGACACCTTGCTACATGCATGGCCCGTGAATACCTGTAGACTCTGCATCCAATCTTTAGCTAGTTGGACCCGGCACATCAAATTCGATCAAATTCTAGACATCATTGATACGCACCAGTCACGTCCTTTTTTTCTGATAAAAAGGCCAGACCATATGGATCAGTTTTTGAACCCACAAATATTGCAACAGCAAGCATTTGTCATGTCACTGGATTGTCTTTGTTTTCAGAAACTATAACAAACTTTCACTTGAATAGAGCAATGCATACATAAGGAATGCACACAAGCTGAAAAAACAACAAGCATAAGGAAGAAACATCTACTTTTTTCTTTACCCATAGAAAATGGGCTGCAGGTATCTCCACAATTCACGGAGAATATATAGCCCTTGCTATCGGCATCCCGTCATTCTGAGTATTGAAATTTGTAATTAAGAAAAGACTCAAGTTAAAAAAAGGAAACCCTCCTAAAAATTTTTTGAAGTAATTTGGTCAGCCAATTTTTAGCACTAGTCTTAGCATACTAAGGTTCTTCTACTTACTGGTCTAATTGACTGAACTACTATTGAAACCTTCACTGCACTCTACTATTGATGGGCTCAAATTCAGTAATAAGACAACAGAATATGCAGGCTATCGATCATTGTAGGCTGCAGCTGGTTGGATAACAATGAGAAAAATTACATAAACTTCAATGTACCAAAGAGAAGTATAGTTCTAGAGCTAGTGAGGTAAGATCCCGTGAGGAAACTAGGAAAGTTCCTGTTAAAGCAAATCCTGGTGTGGTGATGTGGCACCACTAAATAGTGACACTACTTCCATGTGAATTGCTCCTTGTATTGTATCCCTTGCAAACAAGGGGGGCATAAGCAAGCATATGGTGTGGAACTCAGAATATTAATCAATCGAAGATTATAGCCCATCCTATGCCATTTGTACTCCAGCCTGCATTGTAGCAACTTGGTGGTGGGGATGGGCAGCGTCCATGGTGGCACGGCGGCCCTAGGGTTTGAGCTAACCACGGGCGGAGGGAGGATGGCGGCCGCGGGCGGACTCCGGATGCCGACCGTGGGAGCAGAAAGGCGAAGGGGGTACAGGATTGGGGACCGCGGGGCTGGACCGGTCGGATGGGATTTTTGGGCGGGGTTGGACCGGTCGGGCAGGCTGAACCGGACGGTCGCGTTAACGAACCGTCTCAAAGTTTACTTTCATTGCTTCTACTTTCTGCTGACTGAATTGGCGTGGCGCAAAAATAAGTGTGTGAAGGAGGAACTTGTGAATTTAAATTGGACAAGAGGGCTTTGGAGGATGGACACCGAACAACAGCTAAACGAATTTCTTCTTTTGTGGGAACTTCTTCAAGAGGTGCAGCTCTCAAATCAAGATGATTGTATAAGGTGGAAGTGGACTTCTGATGGCATCTTCATCCAAGTCAGCCTACCTAGCTCAACTCAGAGGGTCTTTCTGTTCTTTTCAAGCTAATACAATCTGGAATTTTCATGCTGAAGACAAGCACAAGTTCTTCATGTGGCTCCTTGTGCAGGCTAAAGTGCGCACTGCCGACAAATTGGCCCTTCGGCAATGGCCTTGCAATCATGTTTGTACATCTGTGATCAACAGAAATAAACTGCCGTTCACCTATGCCTTAGGTGCCCTTTTGCCCTTCGGGTTTGGGAGGCTGCTAGGGCGTGGTCGAACAATGTGATCACGCCTCCAACAGTGCTCAAGCATTGAGGACTGGTGGGCGCGCGCTTTGCATGGTAAACCAAGGGAACAACGGAAGACAATTTCTGGAATCTTATTGTACGTTGCTTGGAACATCTGGAAGGCGCAGAACATGCGAATTTTTGAAGGTAAATGTACCTCCCCGGCAGTGGTGTTCTCCCTGGCCAAGGATGAGATGGCGTTGAGAAGAGCCGCGTGTGGTCAGCCATGTCTATGATAGTTTGTGTAGTGTTTGCCGCTTGCGTGCGGGCTTTGTTTCTTGAGATGTGCTTAGTCTCTTCTATGTAATCACAACTTTGTATCACATGCTTGCTTTCCTTCTTAAATGATATAGCAGTGCTCCTGCTCTTCAGTTCAAAAAAAAAAAAATTGGGCACTATAACAGGCATTATTGATAAAGA
Source organism: Paspalum vaginatum (assembly GCA_030272315.1). Taxonomy (NCBI): domain Eukaryota; kingdom Viridiplantae; phylum Streptophyta; class Magnoliopsida; order Poales; family Poaceae; genus Paspalum; species Paspalum vaginatum. The sequence goes on along the minus strand of CM059018.1, from coordinate 35,596,773 downwards.
AAATCAGAGGCATGTAAAATAGATATGTCTATAAGTAACAGATAAATAAAATTGCTATCAGTAGCTATAATTCTGATTGTGAGATTTGTAATTTACTCTCTCTTTCCTAATTTATAAGGTCATTTGATTTTTTAACACTAAATTTTATCGGCTCGTTTTATTTAAAAAACTTCACAATTATGAAATTAATTTTTTTTCTACATTTTTATAAATATTTTGAATGATACAGGCCGGTCAAATTTGATATAACAAGTCAAATAACTCATAAATTAGGATGGAGGGAGTAGATGTCAACAATTAATCTTTAGAAAAACTAACTTCCCTTGGGTAGCAGTGCAGCTTAACTTATGAACAAGAAATACTTTACGTCTAAAAGCAGGTGCACAGAATCAGAATCAGAATCTAATAAACGAATGAAATCATCCTAAGTCCCCTAAACAAATAGTTTTAGACTATGGAAATCAAAAAAAAAAGTCGTCGACAAGCATAATTGCCAGATTTGCTAGAAAGACGTGATAGCAGTGATGATGAAAATCGTTACCATACCTAAGCACAAAATTCCACAAATCAAAAACATTTATTTGTTGGCTATTGAATAAGTTCGCTGCCAGAGAAAATAAACTACATCAAGTCTTTCCCAATACGTCCATAGTCATGGCAACAATTTTATTTCGTATGTCATTGTCATATTCTACGGTTTTGAGAAGAATAGGTCTTTGGATTAGAAGAAACATAAACATATTCAGCGTCGCTTGGTAATCGCCCCTGTTTTTAGAATCCAGAGTATCCTCATGTAGCACCGGATTAAGACTACTATAATATACTGAATCCGTGCCAATTGGAGGGATTTTGTAAACCCGTGGACCAAACGACAATTCAGTTCTAGCAGCTCCATTAGTGCAGCGGTGGTACCATGGTCAATTCAGGGACATTCATTAGCAGAGCAATTGTTCATTCTTTTTCATTGCATATCAGCAGAGCAATTGTTCATTCTTTTTCATTGCATATCAGCAGAGCAATTGTTCATTCTTTTTCATTGCATATCTGTAGCCCAATTTTACAGTGTTCTTTAGTTCTAGCAGTTGTTTATAGTATAAGTACCACTTATTCTCAAAATAGTTTTCTAGGCTAGTTTTGAAAGACAAAAAAAAAAAGAAAAAGATTTGCATCTGTGGTGCTTGATTATCGAGGTCCTACAGTTCATCCATCTCTTAATGAAAATTCAGATATTCCTTCCGTTTCTTTCAACATCAGCGGTTTCATGAAACAGTATAAACTGCAATCCTGAATCAAACTTCAGAAACGATATGTGGAGAACATGTCGAGAAGAGAACTAAAATAAAGTTTATTGTTACTGTCTATAATATAAAGAATGGCTCCTAAGATAAAAGGAACATGCAACCTATCCTCACTAAAACTCTTGTTCCAGTCTTCTCCCCATCTGCATCGTCAGATCTTGTCGAGCTTGGGCGCCACGACAAGCGGGTTGTTCTTGGCGAGCTGCTCCCTGTCAGCCTCCTTAAAATCGAAGCTGCAGGCGTGCTTCTCGGCGTAGCGGTGCATGGAGCAGAAGGTGCCGCCGCAGCGGCAGGCGAACCCCAGCAGCCCGACCTTCTTGTGGCACGCCAGGCACCGGTTGGGCGCCGCCTTCACCGCCGGCGCCTCGACGGCCGGGGCGCTGGAACTGGCGGCCGAGATCTGCGGAGGCAGCGGCTGCTCGGGCGCGACCGCCACGACCTTCTCCACAGCGGCGGCGGGGGCGTGCACGGTCTTGAGGAAGCCCCGGTAGCAGCTGGAGCACATGTTGTTGGTCGCCGCGGAGCCGAAGAACCCGCACCCGTTCGCGCACGGGACGGCGGCGGGCGCCGCCTCCTCCTGCTTCCCCGTCTCCATGCCCACGGGGCCGATCTCCTTCGCGGCCGGCGTCGCCGTGGCTACCGCGGCGGTGGAGACGGGATCTTGGCCGGCGGCGGCGCTGCTGCTGACCAGCTGGCCCTTGTAGCACTTGGAGCACAGGTTCTTGGTGGCGGCGCTGCCGAAGAAGCCGCACCCGTTGGCGCACATCGGCGCCGCGCCGCCGCCGGAGACCTCCTGCCCCTCCGCCATGGACGGATCTCGGTGGTGGTCTCGCCGCTAGCGAGAGGATCGATCGGATCGTCGCGGCGCGAGGAACGGAGGTGGTATTATCGCGTGGATGAGTTCAATCGTGGAGTGCCGAGACGTGCCCCTCGGCCCTCTTTATTGCGGGGAGGCGGACGAAGCCGAGTCCGACCCGGCTGCCGTATTCGATTGGGGTGATGCGTTCACGCGACGCGGTCGGTTCGAGTCGGTGGCAGGAGGCGGCTCGGGTACTGCACTGGACTCCACCGGAAGGTTCTGGTAGTTTCTGGGACAAATCTCCTTTGAGAACTAGGGGCATGCTTGGCTCTATGGGTCTGCTTGGTTGTGGTTGGTTGTCAATCCTTTAGCAAACCAAAATTTTAGTAAATTTAACCGTGTTTGAATTTAGATAAAAAATTAATCAAATAATGAACTTTTTAATTCTCATGGGTTGTTTAGTCTCTAAATAACTCATCCGAACTGAGAAATTTATTCTTTGAATGAATTTTAATTTATGTTCAAACACGGTTAAATTTACCTAAAATTTTGGTCTGCCAAAGATTTGGCAACCAACCAAGCAGGCCCTATACTAACATTTATTCAAACAATAAAATTTTTATTTATATAGTTTATTTAAGAATAAAACACAACTCATACTCAAAATATGTTTAGTAAGAAAACATATCATAACAAAATAAATGATAAAATGTGAATTTTTTTATAAGACTGAGTGATCGAAGTTTAAAAAAAACCCAACCGTATCATACATTTGTGAAGGGAAGGAGTATTAGTTTTGTTATACTGGTATAAAAACATGTGTTGTATATTTTCAAAATTATATAATGTATAATAGATATCTTTAACTATAATATAATATTAGTTTATACAAATGTCTTCATATAGTTTTACATTGATTCATTTATTGATTTTGTATGTGCCACGGAAATTTTATTTTTATGATGTAGAAATAAAATGTGTTATTTTATTTTATTTCTAATATAGCTTAGGATTTGAGCAGCTTGACTATATTATTTCAAATACCTTATATCTTAGGTGATGTTTGGATGGACAAGACGGTGAGATAGAGATAGGAATAGAGGCAATGAACTCCAAAGAGAGAGAGGGGGCATGCAAGGGTCAGTTGGTTACTTGGTTAAGTTCCAATTCTTCACAAGCCAAAATAATGGCATCCAAATGTAGCACCCTGAAATCCGACCCTAGAAATTTTTTCTCTAAATCCATCCCTAATTCAAAATCAATTTTCAAAATCTTGCTTGTTGTCAAGCGGTTGATATGAGCTCAACAAAAATCTCCAGATATTCCAAAATATTTCTCCATCACATTCTCCACAAAAGTTTTCCTAAAAGTCTTCCCCAAAGTCCCGCCCAAAATCCCTTCCAAATTCCAATCCAAAAATCCAAAAAAAGGGTCCCCCAGCCGAACAGCCCAGCCACCCTGTGGCCCATCTCATCCTCCCCTCTCCCCCTCGCCTAGGCCACCAAGCCATCGGCGGCCCAAGCACCGCCTCCCCTCACTCATCATCGCTGCCACCCCAGGCCCATGATTCTCCCTCACTGACAATGTGGCCCCATCTATCGGCATCTCCCTTTCCCTCTTCCTCCACCTCCGACCGAACACACGCGCCACGCACACGCCGCGTCACGACGCACCGACGCTAGCCCCGCAGCGCCACCGCGTCAACCCCACCGGCGTCGTGCCTCCCCGCACCACTTGTCGCCACCACATTGGTCCTCCCCCACCGGGTATACGTCAATCCGCCGCCCTGAGCTCCAACTTACCCCCCCCCCTCCCGCCCCTCGCCAGCTATAAATAGCCCTCCTTACACCACTCCGCCACCCTCACCATAGAGCACCGCCACGACCGGCCCCCGACACTCACGGGAGCCGCTAGCCGCAGACACCCACCCTTCCCCCTTCCCCCTTCCCTCAAGGCACGCCTCGCCACCAGCCAAATCCTCCACCCACCGGCCTCCTAAGCTCGATTGTCCTCACCAAGAGCTCTGCCATGCCTCCCTCTACCGCTCGCCGCCTCCTCTCCACCTCCTATCAAGCCACCGATGTGCTCTCCCCTCACCGCCAACGCGCACCCGCGCCGTTGCCCCGTGGAAACCCCAACTCCGGTCACCTTTTCGAACGTCCAACCCCTGTCACTGTGTACACATCTCTGTCCCAATGCTCGCGTCGATAGCCTCGTCGCCGAAACCGACGCCGCCGGCAAGAAACATCAATGAACCAAGCAGAAACCCCGTCAGACCGGCTCGACTGGTTCACCCACCGTGTTTCCCCTAGACGCCATCTCGCTCTCCTTAGTCACCAACACGTGGGCCTTACGCCCACGGTGTCAACGGTTGTCGCCCTCCCCTCCTGGGCCGGCCCAGTTGGCCGCGGCGCACCGCGAGCACTTTTAGGGCCGCCGTAGGCTGAAGGCCACCCCTGGCCCAAGTTGTTTCCCCGCAAGCCGAATTTGAGAAGTTCCCTTGATAAAAGTCCAAATCCACCCCCTCAAATAACCAGAAAGTCTACTGCTACACCTCTACACTAAATACTTCGTATTTTCTCCGTTTCAACTCCGATTTAGGCGATTCTTGTGCCTAAATTCATCTAAAATCAAGCTTTATCTTTTCATATACTTTTTACAGTATTTTTCCCTAGGCCAGAAGATGTCGTCATTCCACCATGATACCGTCCTACGCCCAGTCAGTACCTTATGCTGGCCCCACAAACTTTGTGAGCCTAGCGATTGAAGTTGTTGTTCTCTTACTCGCTATAAACCCAAAAGGATCTTGTCTTGGTTTTTCCAACCCTCGATTTAGATGATTCTGACCCTTGAAATCATCTAAAAACCCCCCCACCGCTTGCATTCCATCGAGCCTTACTCTTCCATCGCTATCTTCCACATAATCCTTCTCGACAATCGTCATGTGGCCGCTGTCCTGATAGTTTTGTTTCCACCCTGGCAGCCTAGGCCCGCTACCATGGCATTTCCGCAATAACCGCTACCGTGCCCGGCAGCGTGGCCGACAGCTCACAGCCCTAACTCGCTGCATCTCGCAACTTACTAGAACCTACACCACTGGTAAGCGCCACCAACAAAACCACCAAATAGTCCATACCCGTCTCAAATATCCTTCCATTCCCAACACTCCCAAATCATGTTGAGCTTATGTTATACCTTGACATGTGCGTTTTCCTTGTTTGTGCACTGTAGGTGATACCTAGAGATTCTGATTGGTACACCCCTTGCAAGGACCTTCACTGATGATCGAAGCCAGCAACTAGCAATTGCAGCATGATGTTATATCAGTACGCTCAGTGGATGATGTATCATCGCACCCAGCAGTTGGTATACCAATGTGTTCAGTAAATGATGTACCCTCGCCTCCAACCATCGATGTATTGTCAGTCTCAATAAAGCGAACGGCAAGCCCACTTGAATCTCCACTTGATGCATAAAGTTCCTATTATTTACAAACACCAATCCTTGCTTGTTAATTAACACAAAACTTGCATGTTTTGCTTGCTAAGAGAAACTAGTAGGATATAGCCACCAAAGCCTAACATAGATGTAGTGCGCATAGGTGGGATCCCTCACTCAATTATCTATCATAATCTTGATATTAGGTTGGATTATGGATATGGAATATGGTGGGTGTAGGGATATGGATGTGTGGGGGTTTTGAGGAAAATGGGGAAGAACCCCGGTAGACGACCTCGGTCGAAGTACGGCTACGGTCCTGAAAGAGCCACCTAAGGGTAGGGTATGAACTATGTTTTGTAACTCACTGGTTCCCCAATTTCCCGGACGTTGTGGAGAAGGACAAGGATGTGGATTGCTCACTGCGTCGAGCATGGTTCTGCGATGTCCTGTAAGGACCGATGTTATATTTCATCTCACCTAACCTTTAAATTGATACAACCACCCGCTCTGTATGAGGCAGGGACTAGGCCTGAACCAAAGTGGATAGTCTAGTTGCTGCCGTGTTGGCGCACAAGGGATAAGGGGTGGGGTTGTGTGCTGAGGGAATGTCGCGGGACACTAGGGTGCAGCAAGGCTGCTCGGATGCCTAAAGCACTGCTAGACTGATGAAATAACGGCGATGGCTTGGTTTGGTTTGGAATTCGGACATATACGATAGTAAAATTATCGTTGAGTCCAACTCGTGGGTCATAGTACAACTCCGGTCAGTAGTAAAATCTATTTGAATAGTCCATGTCCACTAGTATGGATGGATTACGGTTTGGTTTCATAACTAAGTTTTCACAAAAGCGTGAGTTTTGGGTGGAATAAAATGGTTTTGATCGGCAGTGGATGCCAGTGCTACAGGGATAAAACCCGTTAGCAGTGTGGAAAATGTGTTGGCTGGAATGGCATATGCCACGATGGCAAACCCCTTTTGGGAAAGTCTTGTTTTTTATAAAGAATAAAACTTGATAACTAGCTTGAACCCTGCATACAACATAATTGTTTCTATGCTAAAATATCCTAAGCTCTACATATATCCTGCATGTAGTGTTAGCTTTCCCCTAACTCCTTAAGGAGAAAGGTGGGATGCTAAGTACGTACTCATTGAAGGTTGGACCGACGCCTAAAGCGGGGTGAATTAGGATTTCTAAAACTAAGGCTCTCTAAAAACTACAATTACTAAGCAAAATCTATGCAAGATAAATCTAACTAAGTAAGTGTTGCTACCTCTACCGTGGCCAAGTCTTGCAACCTAGTTCCTACCTAGAAACTAACCTATCAAACTAGTCTAGGAATGTAAGCACACAATTGCAACGAAAGTAAATAGCAGAAGCTAAAGAGATAGGTAGAGAGATGCAAACTCCTGATGACGATGAAGGCGATGGCACACGGAGGAAACACGGCGATATTTTTCCCAAGGTTCAGGAATGCAAACATGCATCTACCCCCTACTCTTTGTTTGGCACCCCCTCCCCCTCAAAGGAATACGGCCTCGCCCATGCAAGGGTAGAGGATGTCAAAGTGACCTTCACAAAGGTCAAGCAATCTGGTTGGGTCTCCGGATATCCTCGGTATACACCCACCTAGTGCTCTTCTCTCGCGTAGTCTTTTGGACTATGGCCTCGCCCACGCAAGGGTAGAGGATTATCGGGGCCGTTGGGGTCTTCTGTAGGCCTTCTCACAGAGCCACCCATCGTCTCAACTAAGGAAGCTTTTGGCCAACATGCCGAGAGCCTTCCTCCCTCTCAAAAGTAAGGAGGCGGACACTCCACACTCCAGAGGGTCTTGCAAGACTTACAAGCCCCATACTTACAAAGGTAAGCGTGCACACAAGCACGGGTAAGACAAATCGGCCTAAGTAAAGATGCTTTGCAAGCTATCTAGCTATGCCAGGATGTGCTCTTATGCTCCAGTGATGGTTGGGCTCTAAAATATGTTTCTACACTTCAAATAGGCTTAAGGAATGTGTCTCAATATTACAATGAGCTCAGGAGTCACTAACCATAGTGTGGAGGCAGGCCATGAGGGTATATATCGCCAGCCTCAAAAGTCAAAACTAGCCATTGGAAGCTTTCTTTCCTTTTCTGCATGACCACCAGACCGTCCGGTGAACCACCGGACCGTACGATGCGTGTAATTGACTTGCCATTGAAGTCAATCGTTGGACTTGAAAATTCAACCGTTGAGACCACCAGACCGTTCAGGTGCTACACCACCGGACTGTCCAGTGCGTGTTGGAGCTTGGGTCTTCAACTTGTAGTCCTCCCTGTCCAGAACGTCCGGTGCTTGAGCACCGGACCGTCCGATGCGTGTAAACACTGGGACACGGTCTTCTCCATGTCGTCAGCCTAGAACGTCCGGTGGTATCACCGAACCGCCTGGTGGTACACCACTGGACCATCCGGTGCGTGAAAATGCACCTCGGTCTTGAATCTGAAGTCTTGGCCTTCTTCTACTCGCCGGACCATCCGGTGGGGCTCCACCGGACCGTCCAGTGCGTGAAAAATCTAGCCCGCTGATTGGCTAGTGGGACCGCCGTGTCAGGACAACCGCTTCCATCTTGATGGAGTCTTGGGTCTTTTTTTTAGCCTTTTAAGTCCTCCTTTGAGGTGTTTGTACCCCAAAGTCCATCTTCTTGCACCCTTGGGACTTAAACAAAAATACTTACATGCACATTAGTCCCTGATGGTACATATTGTCACCTCAACCACCAAAATCACAATAGAAAACTAGGCACAAGGCTTAGAGCCCATTTTCCTTATACTCACCCTTACCTTGTTGTTGTTTTCAGTGAAGAAGATGAGATTACCATGTATGTAGGACGAGTAAAGGCTACGACCTACTTTGCAAACGTGACTTGTGGAAGTTGGGCCTATGTTTTTTATTCCACTGTTTAGTTTCAGGGCTGCACCCCTTGCTGTCTGAACCAATAAGGTTCTGATGTAAGAATGTGATTATCAAACTCTTGGGAATGGTAATAAAGCATATTTTAGCCCCATTTATGGAAGTGGGGCGCTTCACCATAGTTATGGCTTGCTAAAATTAGGACATGCCAAAGTTAGGGAAAATTTTTCTTTGGCAGGCACTTGGTTTAGTTCTAGTACATGGTAGCCAATATTTTCTCTTCATGTGAATTTCAAGAAAAATTTAGTGACTTGACATTATTTTTGTCTAGAGACATTGGTGTGTCAAGGTTTTGGTAATGAACCAATCAATAGCCAAAATCTTTGGCATGCCTTGACTTTGGTAGGTTTTGGACCTCCAACCAAACATACCCTTACACTCGACCGGTCACAAAAGAAGATTTCATTAAAGAAGAAGATTTATAACGTTGTTGGTTCCTGATGTGGAATTGCTCTCTATAAAAATAATGTTGTGATAATGTACTCATAAAGTCAAAACCTTGCATGTTATTGCGGGTAATCGTCAGAACAATTATAATAGCACGATTTCATTAGAACATACAAATACTATAGCTTAAAATATAAGCATATATGAGTGCCAAAAACACTTATCTTACTATTAGAACTGTTTACCCTAATGCAACTATGCAAAGCTAAGTATACCGACAGCAACATGCTCATGCTATGTTAATTGGGCCGATTGCATTTTACCGTCACTTTGAACTGTTAGAGAGTACTTTTTTTCATTAAAAATTAACTTTAGGTAGGGGCAATTTAGTATTTCCACATCACTAAAGATTTTCATCTATTTTATAAATTATTTTTTTCTTGAAAAACTTTGTTGACTAGTAAAGGAAGCTGATCTGAGTCAGTAAAAAGTGATTTCGAGGGTAAATTTGCCTTTCATGATTTTATCCAATTAGTGGCAAATATGCAATTTGTCCATGTTGATATGGCTAGTAGTAGCCCTCGATACTTAGAAACATGAACATCAGCATGCTGCATCGAGTTATGGAGCTAGGACAGATGGTAGAAAATTAAATTCAATGATACTAGTACCGGAACATAATAAGAGTATAGTTCTTCAGAAATGATAGAATGCAAAAATTAGTGAATTGACTGTTTAGATACTCCCATGAACACAATTTTGCAGAGATAACAGAAAAGGAAAATCTAATGAGGTTGGACCCAAACTAAACTTCTCCAAAATTATATATATGAGACAATCCGTAGGGCGTAGGATATACAACGTGTGTGGTGCGCACACGAAGGGGGAGGGGTGAGCCCTGGCCCCTCTATGATTTCAATAATTGTTGTTTATACGTTAATTGAGAAGTTATTTTTGTACTTTTTTTTATGATAGAGAAGAAAATGAGCACCCCTAGTTCTAAATCCTGGATCCGCCTCTAGGTAAAAGGCACCTAGAATATACATGGTATATATGCTGTCACAAATTAAATCCGCCGTACCTCATAAGTGTACTAGAATCATATATCATTTGGTGAATGGAAATGTTGGTACAGCTGGAAAGAGAGCTTCTGTTGATCATTAGACATGATATCTCAGGATTACATCACAAGATTGAAACCGTTTGGCAGTTGCTGTGTATGAAGACTGCCCATGCACAAAATTGTAATTACATTCAACAACACTTTTGGGAATAATACAGCAATGAGCATGCACAAATGACACCACAACCCACATCCTTCTATCATATACAGGGGTTGCGGCTCAAACTCAGCAGGTTAATTCTGCAAGGCAGAGTGCTGAAGCATGATTGGCCACAGGATAAGAAATCAATTTAGGAAAATCTACATACACTGGTCACTGGTGCTCCACTGCAAGAAGTCCACCCTCTCCCAGCGCCAAGGCGCAAGGCTCATCGACTGACCCTGGTTATGATGTACCTGGCCTTTCTCCATGTCGTAGACCGTCTTCAGCTGAGGCCTTCTCCACCTCAGGATGGAGAATGCTGTAAATACAACCACAGTAATGAACAGAAGCGGAACCAAGACAGAAGAATCATAGCTGTTCAGATATGGAACTGATGGATCTGAGTACTCTGTTCGGTTCATCGTCGTCTGCACAATGAAAGCACCCAATGCCCAGTCAACAGGCACACCATGGATTTGATTTACAACATCAATCCTGAAACAAAATTCATGTAAATATCCAGGTTTAAAACAGAATAGAACTTTAGAGTATAGAAAAGGATTCACCTTTTATGATCCAGCGGCATTTTTAGCGTATCATGTAGTAGAGCAATAATATATGCTGAGGAAAAGCAAAAAAGCAGCAGCTCTCCCTCGTTAAAAGAATTGTACTTCTTCTTAATCTTTGTCCAATCCCCATGGCAAAATTTCTCCCCAGCAGCCATCAGATCAGAAAGGAATGACTTTGAGTGCAGACCAAAGAACTGTTAAGCGATCAAATATTAAAAAAGAATTTTGTACTAAAGAAGAACGAATATTTAACATAAGAGAAAATGGACAATCTTGACCCAAAGAAAATGCAATGCTCCTATTATGTGTGTATTATATTCAAATTTAACTTTCTGAAGATCCCCAACCATAGAGAAAGAATTAGACCTTTGAAGTATGGTAAAAATTTTCTGTCGCTAAAAATTTCCCTTCCAGCTCTGGTACAAATGCCGCTCCAAGGCGGCACTCATGATATGTACATCCCTCTACAAAGAGAAATAGAGAATACACTTAGTTCAATTATGCCATGAAATAAATGAGAACGAGTCAACGAGATACTGCGCCAAAACTGCAGTCATTCAACATATACATGTATGAATAAAAGCTGTAGTCATTCAATGCTCAAAGCTAAAAATAGCAATTAATTCTGCAACTAGAGTTTACTAACATTAGCACATGAATTTAATTGGCAAGTAGTCACCATACAAACTAATGCATTCTTCAGTCAAATATGATATCAATAACTCTATCGTGATTGGGATGCTTTAAAAGGTTGTTACTGGATATAGGACATCAGAAATTAAGAGCAACTTTCATTTCATCTAAAAAAATAAGCTAAAGGCGTGGAAAAACTTTTCTTATTAAGAAGACAATATAGAAGTGTTATATCTTACTCGTCCCAGTTTTTTCTCGAACACGCAGGAGAGCTGCGCATCATTATATTAAGAAGGAAAACTAGGAGTCTAAATGACTCATACAGCCCATAAAGGGCAAAACCCCACACTAGAAACTCGCCACACACACTAGCTCACGACCAACACCAAGAAAGGGTATCATGGCCATAAACTACAGAGCACTTTGGCCCCTGCCATCCACCAAAGTCGAGCTTCCTCTTTTGGTGTTGTCTCACTAGAACACTATGGCTGTCTTTTGGTGATACTGTTCACAGACAAGGGGTCAGAGCTTTTCTTTCCTTACTGCTAACCCACCTAATCTAGCGAAAGTGACAAACATTACAGCCTAAGTAGACTTAATCTAGGCACCTTAGCCTATTTGAGCTAAGGTTAGCTAGCCTAGTTATTTAACCCTGAACTGGGTGCAGTACATCTTTGGACATCATGCAGTTTTTTCTGTAACAAAAGTATATGCAAAATAGCTTTTAGTCTCATCCTTCCCACGGAATTCAGTAAATAGATATTGATACCAAATAAGAATTGAAGCATTGCTGAAGAAAATAAAGATAATGATAAAACACTATGAGGTATAAGCGCAGATGGCTACCCTTTCCTTTTTGTAATAGTGTTAGTGCTGCAGATCTACACTCGAAGAAGTTCCCCACAGCATGAGCAAAAGGTCTGTACTCAACCTTCGGCTCAAGAACACTAACTGGGAGTTTAACTGATCCTGCTATGCGTGAATATCCCCTTGGAGTGCAAGGGTCTTTGTACTTAGCTTGAGAAATCAAATGTGTGGCCACTGCATAAGCATACTCAGATTAGACATGATGACTCATGAAAGATGCTGGAGTTATGTTTGTCAGAGCTTTAGGCCTATAAAGTCATAAGCATAAAGAGAATGAATACAAGAAGAAAAATCGGCAAAAGCATTAAAAGCATTCCCAAGTGCAATCATTTTAAAGTAGAAATGCAATGAACCAATCAACTTACTTGAGCTAAGGCCAGGTGAGCTAAGCAAGTCATGGAGTGATTCATATGCTACATTCTGCACACAGAGTGAGAGAATAGTCAGCACCTAACTGACCATAAAGTGTATCTTGGCTAAATTGCAGGTTGTGGTAACATAGTTCCCTTGAGGTAGAAAGTCTAAAAGAACTTCGACAACAGATAAAGGTGGGCGGACACAAAACCAATATTTATGCACACAACTCACCAGACCAAGATGCAAAAAGCTGTGGCTGTACAGATTATATGAGGCAGCACCAAACTTAAGCATATGAGAGAACTCTGGAGGCAAAGGTTCACCCGTAATAAATGCCACCTGTTTGAATATGGATAGCAAAATAGTAAGGACAAATGAATTTTACTGAAGGAGGATCGATTCCTTAGTCTGAAAGCAAAAACACATAACCTGAACAGAGGCACCACCAAGTTCAATTATCCCAGTGGTGTCGTTTGGATCACTGCCTAGTGTCCCCAGTGCATAATTTGCTGCAACCCATGCGTATATCCCTTCCTCAGCCCCTACACAGCATTTCGATGTACTTGCATTATCATCTTAACAAAGATACTGAATTCGAATCAATTAAATGTTCCCCCATAGTCCGATGCAGACAGACTATCCCAATTCCACAGAAATCCCCAGTTGTAGTGAAATGTAAGCTCACTATTTTCAAAACATGAACTTTCAGCTATCTGTAGCATGGAAGATCACGCATTTCCAGAGCATGCAATTCAAATGAGAAAGAAGCTGAGCAGATTTACATTGTTACATGCCTGAGATCACGGTGGCCCATTCGTCCAGAAACCGGAACCCCGATCCCCGAAGCGCTTCCCTGCAAGACTGCAGGACGGAGTCGGCCACTGCAGAATCTATGAGCCGCAGCCCAGCAGTGGCCATGAGCCGCACCTCAGTTTCCCCCCAGCTCTCCCGCGGCACACGGCGCCGGGCGAACTCCACCAGCGGCGCCAGCGACAGCCCCGCGCCGCTTGGGTCCGCCGCGAAGGACGACAACCCCGGGGTCGCTTTCATCGAGGCCGTGCGCGACCAGTCCAGCTGCAGGAGCCCCGCCGCCGCGCGGTAGGCGATGACGTGGACGCGGCTCCCCGTGCTGCCGGCGTCGATGATGACACCGTAGCTCGGGGGCGCCGAGCGGGATGCGAGGAGGAGAAGGGCGAGCGCGGACACTGCGAGGAGCGCGACGGCGCCGGTGAGACGCCGGCGGGAGCTAGGTTGTCGGCGATGGGCGGCCATCTTGGTCGGGGCGGTGGGGAAGGGAGGAGCGGGCGCTAGGGTTTGTTCCTTCGGCTCGCCGCGGGCATTAGGGCGGCGCATCGGGGGTCGGGGAGATCGGCCCCGGCGGTTCGTTCTAGGGCGCGGCGCGTCGGCGGCGAGGTGGGTGCCGGCGCGCCGCGGTGAGGTGGTGGCGGGATCCGGTGAGGGGGGTGACCGTGGAGGCCCGGGTGTGCCGGGCAATGGAGGGGAAATTGACCGTTCGAGAGAGGACAGGTGGCAGCACGACAGTTATTGTCGCGGGCGTGGTCTTCGCCGTTGGGCCGTCACGCCACAGATCCTGTACACGGCCACACGGGTGTCGGTTCGAACTGCATAGAATTTGAATATAAAGGATGGAATAGACCTCATCTTTGAAGATTACTGTTACTGCAAGCATGCATATGACAAGAAAACCAAGCGATTTCCCACGCATTGGTACAGTTTCACATGATCGATGTTGATAGTGCTCCATGAATATTGCGCTCATTTCCATGTAGTGCATGCTGTGGAAGGAAAAACAACGATGCATAGTTAGATTTATACGCAAATTATTTACATGATGTGCACACCTGGCTAACTGAGCGCAGCTCTACTGATTAGATTTCATGCGGTGGAACTGTCCTTTATTTGACATTTGATTTTTTCTATGATTTAACGGTTTTATTCTTTCGATGGTAAGCAACATTTCTGTTGATAGCGAGACGTCTACGATAATTTTGTCAATCTCAAGATGGAGGTCCAATTCAGTTTTACGAATGTGCTCATCAGGATTCGAGATAGTGTGTGTGCATTTATAGGGAGGGTGAGTCTCTTCTCTCCTATTTAAAAAGGACGAAGTGTTTCACCACTCTGTCTCTCTCGCATTCCGCTTGCCCGGTCGCCCCGCCCACCCTCTCGCCCTAGAGGATCTCTCACCGCATTGCTCCTTCCGTCCCCTTCCTAGAAGCACCTGCCACCGCCGCCCTCGCTACGCGCTGCGCGCCGCCCGGGCAAGGATCTGCCGCCGCCTCCATCGCTCCACGCTCCCCGCCGTCCCGCGGGGATCCGCAGCCGCCGCCCTCGCTCTGCGACGCCCTCGCTCCGCGCTCCCAGCCGCCCGCGCGGGGATCCGCCTCTTTCAGTCACCGCTCGTCCTCCTCGCCCTCTCCCCGCTCGCCAATCTTGCCATATGAGATCCCATCCTCGGCCTTGGTCGTTGCGCGGCGTGAGCCCCACTAACCCGCGGCCTCCGCTCGCCCGGGTCCTCCTCCCTCAACGCTGGCACGCCCTCCTCCTCACGCCATCGCCCCCGCCGCACGCTGTGCTACCCCTGCCCAAGCTCTGCGCGGAGGAGGATCCGTCGCAGGTGCTCGCGCGCCGCCAGCTCTCACAGTCCAACAGACGCTCCACCTTGCGCCCAATGGAAAGCCCCTGCAACTCCTCTCCTCGTGCCATGCATGTGGATGTGGACTAAGGTGATCTCTTGCTTTGTGGATTGTTTTTGGATTGCTTGGTGGATCCATTGTTTCCTCGCAATGCAAAAGCAGTAAAGCAAATGCCATACAATGTTAATAAATGTCAATAGCTATATGCTAAAGCAGTAAAGTATGCTGGATGGAATACCTAGCATAATTATGCTACATGTAGCATTACCAATGCTATATGAATACCTAGCCCTCATGCTCTTAAACTTTGCTATTAAAGGGAACAACGTTATTTCAACAGCAGTAAGAGATAGTGTAGCATTTCAAAATGTGAAGTATGTTGGATGGAATCCATGACAAAACACAATAGTATGCTGGCCAATTCAAAGTAATTGATGAAATGCCTATTATTCATTTGATTAGTTGAAGATGAAGATTTGTGCAACAGAAAGCACGCAGCATCCATGCACCTGAGAAGCTGATAGTAGTGACAGCCGGTGGCGGTTAGGCAAGCACAGTTGGGTGCCGTACTGCTGTCGCCTGCGGATGGTATGGCGGCCAGTCGGGCGCGAGCGCCCGGGGCACGGGTCTGGTGAAGATGAGCAGCAGCCTGAAACACGCCGCGGTGGGGAGCAGCTCTGGTGAAGACGAGCAGCAGCTGAAACAGGACGCAGCGGTGGGGAGCGGCTCTAGTGAAGACGAGCAGCGTCCGAAACAGGGCGCCGCGGTGGGGAGCAGGTGTGGTGTGAGAAAGCAGCCGCCGAAACAAGACGCCGCAGTGGTGTACGACGACTACAACACGTGCGGCAAAAGCGGACCGAGGTTTGCCAACCATTTCTCTGAATCTGATACTTCAACCATTGGAGTGCCATCTAAGATATGTGTCTTCCTAAGTTTTAAGCAAAGAGTGCCAGATCAAGTACATGGCCCGTTGCTTCAGCAAGGGCGTGGTCATTTGCATCTTCTGAAAAAGAAGAAGAGACAAGTCATTTACATTTGATTACCCTACTTTATTTTCATTTTCTCAAATATAATGCTTAATCACATAGCTACTGATGACCTGACCGAGTTGAGGGTACAAATTCAATCCTAAGTGTACAGTAAATTTTAGACTGAAAAAGATAGGACTTTTATCCTTTCCAGGATATATATGCATGTCTAGCTTGTTTCTTGCTTCAGAACAATGGTGGCAATTTTGATCGCTATAATTTATTGATAACTAATTAACTGTCAATCATATTTGGTAGGAGATATTTCAAAACAAACGTTCAGTCTGTTTCAAACTCATGATATAATTCTTGATGTTCAGATAATGGAAGGAGCTGAGAACACATTGACCTGTAATCAACAAAACAAGGTGAACACAGATCCAGCGGTGTCACGACATAACAAACCGAAGAAGCCCTACACAATTGAAGTTTTTTCATTTGGTACTTATTTCAACTGGCCTTCAATTTTCTTTTCCTTTTGCTTTAAAGGTCCCCTAATCCTTTTATTATGCTACTGTTTTTTTTAGATTATGTTTGCACCAAACAAGATGAATCTATTATTGGATACATTGCATCACAACCACCTGGATTAGCATTTTTTCTAACCTTTTAATAATATGCCTTATTTTCATGTTATCTTTTCATAGGTCCTTCAGACAGAAATTGTGTGCCATCATGCATGAGACAAAAACACATGCTCTTTCCATTCATAGCATGCCGGTGGGCGAACAAGAGTTAAGAGACGAAATCTGCAACTATATCATGTCAATCGGTCATGATCAAGCTTTAGAGTAAGCCACTAATTATTCATACGCGGTGCAACTACAAATGTTATATTTATATATAGTAAGACAGATGCTATTTGTTTGAATACACGTGGATGCGTATGATTGTTTTATATATAGGAAAGAATGGGTGCTAAGCTCCAAACCATACCCGATTGCCTTAAGTGCCAAGAAAATCCAAGGAATATTAAGAAAGGACCAAGCAATGGATGTTTGTTGTTTCAACCTTGCTGTACGGAGCCTTGCCTTTGAAGAAATCCAGAGCCTGAAAAGATGGAATAAAATTGTGTCAAAGCACCTATAGGGATCTGAAGTTTAGTGTAAGTTTTTTCAGTGCCCTGTAATAGCTTCTTTTTTTTGTCATTTTCCTAAGCCTTCGACCTGTTTGCTATAGGCTGCTTGCCAATTCGGGGAAGGCCCTAAGTATCGTACCAAAATTGATTATAAACAACTAGCGAAATTGGTTCTTGCCTGGCCTTGGATAAGCTTCGATGTCTCAAAGTGTACTTTGGTAATGTTCCTTACTTTTTCTACTATAACACCGTGATTTTCTCGGTCTTAATGCTATATTTTTCATTGCAGATTTTTATTCCATATGCTAAGGATGGCCCATGTGCTAAGGATGGCAAGTTCTTGTTGTTTGTGCTAGATCCTTAATGCCAGTATTGTATCTATATTAGACCTATCTTATGATCAACAGTCCACTAGGGACGCATATGCTAAAAACTCAAAGGATCTTTGAAGTGCTAAGGTATTCATGGAAGTGAAATGTCGTGGGTGGAATGAAAATGCATACCCCTGAGATCATATGACCGCAAATGGCGCTCAAATAAACATAAATAGGTAATTACATTATTTGAACTCACAAATAGCAATTTTTACATAGCTTTGCAACTGTCGATTTGTCTGCAGGGAAGAAACTGGTTATTTTGTCCTACTTTTCATGCGTGTATGGAATGGTGAAAGTTTACAAACACCAATTTGCACGGTGAGTCTACAGCGACGTTGGTAAATGAGCCTTAATTTTTTTATATGCTTATATGTATTGTATTTTTTTAGGATGCCTATGAATTGAGGAAGCACGTATTGGTAAACCTACTAACATTCAAGGGAAATCAATGTGAAAGCAACGTACCTGAAGCTATACAGGAAATATCTTAGGCACTATATTAGTCTCACAAATAGAAAAGCATGAGATATTGCAGTGTTATCTTGTCTAGGTGATGTCAAAAACGTGTACCAAGGTCTTGAAGTTGAAGATTATTTCTATGTGTCCTTCAAACGAAACTATGTGACTATGCAACATCAATTGAAATTTTTTACCGAGAATAAATGTTTTTCGTTGTTTATATGTATTGTCCGTAGCAACGCACAGGCCACTAACTAGTGTACACACATGTATGAGTTTACGGAGGTGCTCATTGGGATTCGGGATAGAGTGTGTGCATTCATAGAGAGGGTGAGTGTACACGCATGTACGAGTGTCTTGCATTGTAATGTGTTTCAAATCAAACTGTGAGACATCTCTGGAATTGCCTATTGACACATCTCTTTCATTAATGAGCTTAGCATTAAGTTTTATATTGCATATTCTCCTTTACAATTGAGTACTATTTCCATTGTTATTGCCCACAACTATATTTTGTTTGTAAATTAACTCCTTTTATCCTTTAATAATTTTATGAACTCTTATTATATAAATAAGTTGCTTCAAGTATTTAGATATAACATAAATTACAATATCTGCATACTTACTGTCAGGAATAAACCTACAAATAGAAATAATATGAAAATGAATCTAAGGCTCTGTTTGTCTCCTAAGAATTTAGGAGAATTAAAATGTGACTAAATAGTTGAGCCAATGATGTGTATGGATTAGGAATTCATGATTCCACATATATACTAATCTCAAAGAAAGTGATTTTTCTTTTCCACCGGTGAATTATTTGGAATTGTATCAGTGAAAGTTCATTGCTCTCCTCTCCCCACCAAGACTCTAAAATTCTCTTTTTCCTTCTCATATTAGTGGAAAACAAGTAGTTATTTAATGAAATTACAATCCAAGAGATCCAAGCGGAGGAACATATTATAGTCCACCATGAAAATTAGCTAAGTAACGTGTAAAGGATGGACATTTTGGTTGGAAGGGACAAATGGAACAAATGAAAATACTAAGAAAGAGTTTTAATAACTTGATAATCAAGTAAAGTAGGTAATGTTGTACGATCTTTGCAAATTGTAGCTTGCTATGTAGATTTTCCAGACCATCAGCAGTTAATTACCAAATGAAGTAGTATTGGCCATATAATATCCTGTTTGCAAGAAAGACCCATAGCATATAAAAATAAAGGGACGCAAATATCCTGAATTTGTATATGAAGGTAATATTCTTGTACCTACATATTCCGTTCACTTTAAAGAAACTAGAAAATAATCAGCAGGGAGACCTGATAGGAACAACGTCCATGATCCAGCAGGAGCATGAAAAAGAAAGTAATGTGCTCAAAAAGAGTAGTAAAGAAAGAATATTACCCTGAAAGGACCTTGATGTCGCTTAGAGAGGGGTAAATAGGACTGATCTATAACTTTCACCATTTAAAACAACCTGTCAAGCCCTAACACCGGATAGTCCGGTAGCAGCATATCGAATAGTCCGGTGAAACACAGAGGAATGGCTCAAGATAATGTAAATGCACAATAACCACTTTATCGGCCTATGTGATGTGATCTCAAATGTTTCTCCTGGTGATGTAGACCTTATCAGCACTGCACATCCTGCACTCACAACAAGTATTTGCACACAAGAGATTAGTAGCGGAAGCAATAATATAATGCAAGAAGATAGAATGCAAACAACCACAAAGCACAAAGCTTGGGTCTTCCCAGCAGGGGCACAGCACACAGGATACAAGATTTATTTCTCGAAGGTTCGGTCACAACCGCAAATGTCCCTACATCCTCGTTGAGGTGCCCACTAAAAGCTAGAGTCTTTTATAACTCTCGGACTCCCCTCACCAACCACCAAGGTACGATGAGGATGCTTACTAAGCAGTGCTCCGAAGAGTGGGGTGTTACATGCTTGAAATGTGGTACCCGCAAGCGGGTATTCTTTGGGACGCTCTAGTCGTCTAGGAGGAGACCTCCAAGAGTAACAAAATTTTTTTTGCCGAAAATGCTTTGTCAACTTGTGCTCAGAAGCTAGGATGCTCACAAATGCTCACACAAACTCACAAGAACTACTCCCAAATCAAAATCTCACAAGTTTTGCTCATTCTCACAAAGAGAGTGGTTGGGAAGTGTTTCTTAGGACCTCTGAATGAATATGAACGTTTGAGGGAAGCAACAACCTCAACATGAGGTGGTGGAAGGGTATAAATATCTATCCTCCAAAAACTAGTCATTGTATCTGTGTTAGAGTCCCACCGGACTAGTCCGGTGGCCTCTACTAGACTGTCTGGTAGAGGGCAAATAACCAGTTGAGGTTTAAACCCCTTCTACCGAATAATCCGATAGGGCCCACCGGATAGTCCGGTGAGGGGTTCCCCGTCCTAGGGGCTAAGACAGAGCTTTGGTCACTGGTAAGAGAGGTGCTGGTGTTGGTCTCCATTAGAGGTACATTAGGCTTAAGAGTTAAGCACAAGGAAAGATCATAGAGCTCTCATACTCGGTGCCAAGATCATCATAAGAGATGAGATGGCTCGACACTCTCTGGACTAGCTAGAGCACATAGTTGACTAGTAACATTTCGAGTTTAGCTTCCCTTTTTATAGTACATCATATCTATACTCATGATTAAATAAAAATCTAGATGAAATCCACTTGAATTTTGACTTGATGAATAATGCCGTCTCGATCAATTTCAATAGAGAAATAGCCAAGCTGAGATTTTTCTTCTGAGGGCAATCTTCTTTGAGCTGAATAAGTTAGACTTTCAATTAGAAAACATCTTCAATAGGTAGATAGAGTACATTTGCTTATTATCCACTCAATATATTTGATCTTCATTATGGTTGGCTTAGATATGCAATAGAGATACTCTGAGTTTAGCCATATGTCATTTGTAGAATATTCCAATTAGTATTGTAAGAAACATAGATTACACGTCACTTTTCACGACATGATATTCCAGTAGCCTCAAAGTGCATCAATAATAGATAACCAATAATAACACAATGTGGGCAATCCAACTCATTAGAGATAGCCATTGTACATTATGACACAATCAAGTAGCCGAAGAGATAAGTATCCAATATCATAATGTCCAATAGAGAGATGATCCATGGGTAAATATTCTTCCAAATCAATTGATATACAATAGAGATCCATTAACCTCAATACATACGAAGGATATACAACTAAAAACATTTATACTATACATATGAGTGATTTTATGCTTGATCATGAGATATATATACATTAGAATTCATTTATTTACATTTGACCACACATAATACACCTGTAAGAACCTGTCAAGATACTTCACAAAGAAGTTAGACCTTTAATCGCGTTGTCACTCAATACACTAAAACCACTAAGTAGATTTGTTGCACTTACAATCTTCCTCTTTTTGGTGATTGATGACAATCCTGATTAAAGCTTACATAAGATAAATAAATTAAATACATGAGTACTTAGATATTTGGTATGCTCCTCTAAATATGTGCTTGAGTTACAAAACCTAACCCAACCCGACACCACACATTGCAATAAGCATGTGGGTTGTTTGGTTTTGGCGCCAAGTTGTGGCATTTTGCACCCATCCGACACCGCATAATTTATTTTTACACCATAGAAGACCACACTTGATTCAAGTGCCAAACTTGGGGCACTTGATTCAAGCACCAAAAATGCGGCATGAGCTATCTTTACAATCTTCTCAAATCGTATCTCTCGGATGTCAATAAAAAATGCCATCACTAGATCAAAGACAAGCACAAATGTACGACATCCAAAACTCCACGCCATACCTTGAATAAGGACCACATGTATAAGAATGAGTCAACCAGAGTAAATACTTGGTACTTAGTGCCATATTATGTTGACAACTGAAATGTGGTTGCTTAAATGAACAATTCTACTCTCCTGAGGGAACCATGACGACAACATAAAAATGATATCTGACCTGCCTCTTGACTTTCCCGGTTTTAAACATCGATCTGATCTAAACAATAGAAGATTGGAAAATGATGCTTACAGTAAGTAGCTGGTATTCATAATTAATTCGCTGGTAGTGAAATGGGCATAGTTACTGAAATGAACAGTTAATCTCAAAGCTATTGTCGAGCGTTGTCCAATTCCGCGGAAAGCATCGAGTAGGCATAAACCATCGGGGTTCGTTTTACTTAGAAAAAGGTTCTTGTTGAAGGCAGAGTTCATCAGGAGATTGAATCTTCTTGTTGCAACATCTAAGGGACATAAGCTAAAATAATTGACCATTGCTTAGGTTCATCAGGAAATTGAAAATTAATGGAAGTACAAGTCATAACCGTGGGACTCATGGATCTAGAGAGTACAAATCAGGACGCCAAAACTACTCTTGTGGCTATTGGGCCTGCTCGGCGTGCTGGCTGTCGCTGCCTGTTGCTGCGCTCTAGCTAAAGCTGCAGCAAAACAGTAGGCCATGCACTCTCGGGACACTGTAGCAACAGTGAAACGCGCAGTCTGCAGCGAAACGAACAGGCCCATTACCTGTGAAGGCATTACCAGATTGAAACAGAAAAGGACCTACAAAGCTTGGTGCCACCGGTAAAGTTCTCAGCGGCAGTGTTGGAGATGTCATCCTCGATGCACTTGGGCAGAGGCAGGCGATGCCCTTCCATGGCTAGCTACGAGAAGGCGGCCTCGTGATACGGGTTACAAGGGCTAGGGTTCGCTACGGCCTTCACCCTCTCCACCAAAATGTTGCTGGGTGGGTTGTGCGGGCTAGGGCTATTGTCACAAGACTTTGTATCATACTTTTTATTTCAAACTCCACTATATTTAGCATCTAAAGTGTTTTGCATTTTAATATGCACGTCCTGTGACGTCAGCCTTAGTCGCACAAACCAATGTGGGATTGATATGCGAGATTTCGTGGATTAGCGGCGCGGGCTAGAGGTGTACTAGGCGTGAGGGAACGGAAAATACCTTCTCCCTGCGCTGCCCCATCTGCTCCCCGCCTTTCCATCAAATTCACAATATTTAAAGCTAGTTTAACAACCTCATTTCTCCAAACGAATTGGAGGGAATTTGGGAGAACGGAGAGAAAAATGAACTAATTTTTCCTTCGTTTCCCTAAATTTCTTGGGAAAATAAATTTGCCAAAGGGCCTTACGCGAGATTGCCACTGATATAAGGGAGTGTTTGGATTCGGAGGCTAAAATTTAGCCCAAGTCACATCGGATGTTTGTACGCTAATTAGAAATATTAAATATGATCTAATTATTAAACTAATTAAACATACGGAGATTAAACGGAGACGAATTTATTAAAACTGGTTAACCATGATCAACGAATGGTTACTGTAGCATCATATTTGATAATCATAGATTAATTAGGTTTAATAAATTCGTCTCGGCTGTTAGTTTTCGTCTGTGTAATTAGTTTTATAATTAAATTATATTTAATATTTTTGTCAGCGGGATCCAAACACCTCGTGCAACCAGGCCGCTCCTCTTCCCCCATTCTCTCCCGAGTCTTCTCTCGCACTCACCGACGCCGCCGTCTCCGTGGCAGGGAGATTAGGGTTGGGGCGTCGCTGGTGGGACTTGGCCCGCCGTCGGCCTGCCGCCTGGCCAGCACACACACTCCTCACGCCCAACCGTGTCCCGTCACCGCACCCTCTCATCCGTCGGACGCCAGTCCTCCGGAGCCGCCTGCCGCCGCTCGTCGGAGCCACCATCGAGGGCACGGGTGCTCCAGGAGCCAGCCAGGCCATCCTCCCTTGCGTCCAGGCCATCCTCCCCTTGCGTCCAGGCCACCTGTGCTCCACAGACTGAAGGCGAGTTCCTGCTTTTCACTCTCGCTCAGATCTGGCCATGTCATGAAGATGCAATTTTGTTCACTGCCCAATGAGATTAGGTGCCCGTGGCCTAACCACGTAGCATTGGTGAATGGAGGATTCACGTAGTTCATATCACTTCGTTCGTTCCCATTTTACTGCCTTGAAAATTCTGCTATTTGCTTGATATGCTGCTGTTGTGAGCATGGACTCGTTTGATAAAAGAAATAAAATGTACTGCTTGATTAGTCCAATTACTGCAATATGACTGCACATGTTTTTGGCAATTACAGTGCCATGAAGGAAGATAATGCGGGCTGGTGTGATGAAAATGTCAAGATTGTTTGCGAAATATTTGCCGAGCAAGTTAGAGCAAAGAACAGATGAGGTTCCTAATACAGTTACGCGTGCTCAACAAATTAATTGGTGAAATAGCATAGCCATGCAAATTAACAACTGGGAATAATGTATCCTAATACATGATGCCAGTTGTGCTTGATGGCTGAGCGTACTATAGACAATTCGATCATAACCTTCTCCTTTAGGAATCACTTCACGGAGAGACAGCCAAACACTGATTTCAGACAAATTCATTTCTACCATAGAATAACTCAGAATCACTTCACCGGAGAATCAGGGAGCAGAGCTGGAGAATCATGGAGCATAGCTCTGCCAAACAGGCCTTATACAACTGCATACATGTATCTACTAGCTTCCAATTGGTCTGCCCCTGATTTCTCTATTGTTGCACTCGTGTTGGTACGCCTGCAATGTTTATGATAGTTTGATTTGCCCATTTCATGCTCATCCTCTTTTTCTCATTGTTAGCAAAATAGCAAGTTTTGAAGGTATAACCTGAGATGTTCCTGATGTTTCCCGTGTGGGCTTATGCACATGTTGTTTTCTATTGGATATATCAGCACCTAGTTTTTTCTATTGCATGCTATTTTGATGTGCACCAATAACGTTTTTTTGCTTACTGGCTTATTGTTGTGCCTACTGTTCTATACTTCTATATGATTAACTGTCTGAATAAATCTATGTTTCTGCAAAAAATAATAAGACAACCTAATTATGTATTTCGTTCTCTGCTTTGTGCAGCCAAGCTGGGCAAATGGCTTCCAGTGCACGAAATATCATGTTTCAGCGTCTCAAAACACTAACTGTAAGCCCCGCATTGGCATCTGGTGTGACCAGCCAGCCTCACCAGCTTCAGCAGTGTGCGCCAGTGAGTGGCACAGCCAAAGGAAAGGGTAAGATCAAAGCAGGACAGCCTTTGAAGCGTTCCTCCATTGGAAAGAAAGGGGCCCCTTCCACTGGTGGGGGTGGGGGTGGCCGTGGTCGTCGTGAGGCCATGGAGCGCATTACTCAGATTTCAGAGTCTTGTCTCAATGCCTCTACGCCTCTGCGGCACTTGTCCCCCAAGGAGCGTCTTCGCGAAGCTAAACGTGAGGAGCTTGGACTTATCTCCAAGGAAAGGCAACGCGAGCTTGATATGGCCAAGGTCAAAACTAAAGCCAAATGCAAAGGTACTGGCAACGATGACGGGGGTCGTGTGCTGATGGGTCCACCTGGCCTTGACTATATCAGTCTTGGGCTGGTTGATGAGGAGGCAATCCCCAAGTATGAACTCACAGTTGAGGATGGTCGGCGACTTGCCAAAGAATACAGTCGTGTGCTAATGCGGCGGCACCGTTCAAGGCAAACGGCAGAGTCAACGCTTCTGAAGCTAAAAAAGGAGGCCATTGCCGCGCTCCCTGAGAAGCTGCGAGCTGCTGCTATGGTACCTGACATGACACCTTTCCCTGCAAACCGATACATGGCGACACTCACACCACCAATTGAAGGATACATTGAAAAGGTGCGGGATGCTGCCCAGAAGCACTCTGTGAAGGAGAAGCTTCGCTGAGATTCGAGGGAGGAAACTGTCTCCACAGAAGGTGAGAGTTTATGTTTAGGAAATTATTATTCATTCATTTCCATTGCATTTGGCTTAAATGTTGTTTTCATTTGCATAAATTAAGCTACAATGATCAGATTTTCTTGACAAATCATTACATTTTTTGCTGTGTCAAATACTTTTCATGGCACCCAGAATTTGTTACTGAACCCATTTCTATTATTAAGAGCATCTTTTTATCAACCTATTTGTGTTATTAATTGCAAAAAAATGTGTTGCCTCCCTGTGAGCCTCACCAATGTGTGCTGAATATTTTACATGGCATCCATAATTTCTTACTGAACCCATCTGTGTTATTAAGAGCATCTTCATAGCAACGTATTTGTGTTATTACAACAACAACAAAGCCTTTTAGTCCCAAGCAAGTTGGGGTAGGCTGGAGTTGAAACCCAACAAGAGTCAACAAGATCTTTGTGTTATTAAGACGAGAATGTTTTTGTTGCATCCCTGTGATCCTCAGCGTTGATAGTATTGTTGCAAGATGAGATGGAAAGTGCCTTGCCCAGGCTCCCCCCTCCCTCCACCTAAAGTCATGCTTGTTATTTCTTACTTTGCTTTTGAAGGAATTGGACATATTACTTGCTTTACCTCTAAATTCTAGATCTCATTGCCTTCTTCTTTCTTCTCTTATGAAGAAATTGAATAAATCACTCCCTCCATCGCAAAATATAGTTCCTTTTAGCCATTTTTCTGCCCGTCCATATTCGGATGGATGTTGATGAATCTAGACATGTACAAAACGCATTCATTCAACAATGAATGAATCAATTCAACAGCTAAAAGGAACTATATTTTAGTACTTGCTTTGCATCCATATACTAGAATCTCCTTGCTTAGTGCTAGTGCTGTTGTGGAAGAGAAGATAAAATCAAGTATTGCTAGCAGTTAAGTGCATATAGACTTAATTTGTAATAGTAAATGCACTATACTCGGTCATAGATCAGAAGTTTAGTATCAGAAGCTCATAATATAGGTTGAGGATTTTTGAATAATGCCTTTGTGAAACAAGAGTATGAGTTGGTACTCTCTCTTTCTTTTTGTGAGAAATCTGAGCTTGGGGATTTTTGTAAGCTAGTATGCTTGAACAAGATAGCTGGCACATAATTCATTCCAAAGAAAACTCTATTTATATTTTGTATTAGACTATGTCTCTCTTGCATGAAGTGAATCTCACATGTCCAACATCACTACCTTAAAATCTACTATCTTCAACTTAAAGCATAAATAGCCTTATTTAGTTTGCATCTTTTTTCCCATTTCTGGTAATTGTTTTCTTCTGTATTTTCACTAACTAATTCTCCTTGTTGAAGTCTTATTTTTCCTCCACTTTTCTTTGCAGGTGAATGAATTTCAACCTAATATAGAAGAACAACTTTCACAAATTGTGTATCTTTGCCAAGCAACAGTTGTCAACTTTCCAATTTGGAATAGAGGCCTCGATCAAGTTGTTCCTAGACTGCTATCTCCACTTTCTCGCTGATTTAGGATGTTTTAAGGTTGTTGACAGCGACTTCTTCTGTAATAAAGGCGTAGCATAGCATCGGTATAAGTGAGACCATGAGGTTGAAGAATATCTTGCTCCTCACTAAGTCCCAGAGGTTCCTATGCTTTAATTACCATCTCGCCTGGATGTTCTTTGCTAGATACCTGCAACCCCTGGGGTTGTGATGCAGCACTTGTGCAGTTGTGATTTTACTTGCATCACAGCGCTGTTAGTTTGTCAGTAATATCATTTTGGCATCAAAATGGCTTCAAATAGAAATGCTATGCAACATATAAATTTTATCTTCATCAATACAACAGTTACGATTTTTTTTTAAAAGTGCACTTCAAGAAGAAAATAAAACAGGTGTGATATGTTTTTTATTTTTTTCGCTGGTACATTTGGCGTTAATTTTATGATTTCAACGTTTATTTTTCCAGAAAACCAAGTAATAAAAAAAAATATAAAACTTCCATGGTGAGCTATATTCTCTTCAGCTATCCCATCCCATGCACTTCACCCACATCCGGTCATGAGCTGCTAGTGTATTAATGTACTAATCCAGCATGATGTATGGGTCAAGTCCTCAAGGGAGGGTTTGTGCCTTCGGATGCTCCATTCCGTGTCTGTATGCTATCATGATATAGTGTCCAACTCAGCAGCAAGCCTCAATTTTAGAGATGCTTTGTTAATTCGTAACTGTACAAGTGACACTGTGTAACAGGTGCTGATCCTAAATTTTTGCTTCTTCCGTTGAGTAGGTCATGTGATGATGCTAGTTGTGTCGAGCAGGCGCGAATGCTTCGACCTCCATCAGCAGATAGCTTTTTCTGCAGAAGGCTTACACCCGGTACAAGCCCATTGTCTGAGAGGAGTAAAGAGTTAGGCTGATTACAACAGGAAAGACCAAAGGACGGTTTTGCACCGTAAAACACTGTGTGTCCGTGAGTGGGAGAGAGAAAACGGGGAGTGGAATGGTCCTCTTGTTGAAGCAGACGCAGGCCAAGATCACTCGGATTAGATATCCTAATTGCTTTGTACTCCTTCCATCTCAATTTATAGGTCGTTTGATTTTTTTAAAACTATTTTGATTATCTCGTTTTATTCAAAAATTTTGTGAAAATATAAAAATATTCAAGTCATAGTTGTATATTATATGCTAAACTAAATCACAATAAAAATAAATGATAATTGTAAAATTTATTAATAAGACGAACACATTAAATTTGATGGGAAAAAATCAAATAACCTGCAAATTGGAACGGAGGGAGTAGCATCCACCATTTATATGTTGGGTACTAAGACCATACTGAAGGCCCAAATGGAGCATCCAAAACACTGCTTTGCACAGGAAATTTGAAATATGGACGGTTTGATGGATTTTTTGGTGAAGAAATTTGAAATATAGACGGTTGGATAGATTTTTTGGTGAAAATAGCCTAGCAACAGGAAGGAATACCTCCATTTCAGGAAGAGGCTCTTCACCACATTAATTGTAGCGGGGAGGTGACTTACTGTGGCCCTTAAGTTCCACCAAAACTCAGTCCACTATTTTTTTTCTTCTAAACTCATGTATTTAAACGTGTATTTTCTCAGACCAAACGCCCCCAACTTAACATGTCGTAATTAAATTGTGAAAAAAATCATTAGAGCCAATAAAGCATGTTATATGAGTACCATTTATACTTGACGACGCTCTAAAGGTGTGTTTAGTTTACGGCTAAATTTGTGGCCCAATGTCAAATTTTGCCGTGGGTTTGGCCACGAAGCAGTTGACCCGTTGGCACTTGGCAACGAGCCCGTGTTGACCTGGCATGAATTCAACGGCCCAGATGCACGCAAAATTCAAAGCAGAATCTGGCCATGTCCTCGCCCGCGCCCGTGCGGCGGGTCATGGCATCGGCACCGCGTCCCGCCCGCTCTCCCGGCGCAACCCCGACCTCCTCCTCCTCCTCCGTCGCCGCCGCGCTCCTCGCCTCCGCCTCGGCCCTCCCGGCGCGCCGCTTCTTCCAGCTCCACGCGCACCTCCTCCGCACGGGCCTCCTCGCCGTCTCCTCCGCCGCCACCACCTCCGCCTTCCTCTCCCTCGCGGCCGCCTCCCTCCCGTCCTCCCGCGCGCTCACCGTCCTCTGCCACCACCTCGTCACGCCGTCTTCCCTCCCATCCACTTTCCAGTGCAACTCCATCCTCCGCGCCCTCTCGGATCCCCCCGACGCCCTCCGCTTCCTCCTCCGAATGCGCGCGCTCGGCCGCCGCGGGAATGCCTTCACCCTAGCCATCCTCCTCAAGCCCCACTGCGCCCTCACCCACGCGCGCCAGCTCCACGCCAACGTCTTCGTGGAGGGTCACCTCCGCGACGCCCTCCTGGCCACTTCGCTGATGAGGTGCTATGTGAACTGCGGGGACGGGGACGGTGCGCGCAGGCTGTTCGACGAAATGCCGGCGAGGGATGCGGTCGCGTGGAACGTCCTGATCGCATGTTATGCAAGGAACCGGCGGACGAAGGATGCATTGAAGCTTTTTGAGGAGATGAGGGGCAGGGAGAGTGAGGCCGAGCCAGATGACGTCACCTGCATCCTGCTCCTCCAGGCATGCACAAGCCTCGGTGCACTCGATTTCGGGGAGCAGGTGTGGGCGTACGCGGAGGAGCGTGGTTATGGGGGCGAGCTGAAAGTGCGCAACTCGTTGATCGCAATGTACTCGAGGTGCGGGTGTGTGGATAAGGCATACCGGGTGTTCTGTGAAACTCCCCGGAAGAGTGTGGTCTCATGGAGCGCGATGATCTCAGGTTTCGCGGCAAATGGCTTTGGGAAGGATGCTATCTCACTGTTTGAGGAGATGATCAGGTCAGATGTTGCTCCTGATGAACAGACATTTACTGGTGTGCTTTCTGCATGTAGTCATAGTGGGCTGGTTGACGAGGGGTTTAGATTTTTTGATATGATGCGCTGTGAGTATGGATTGAAGCCGAATGTTCGCCACTATGGGTGCATTGTCGACCTAATGGGCCGCGCTGGCCTGCTTGATGAGGCTTATGAGCTTGTGACAAAAGAAATGAGAGTTGCACCAGATGCAATGATTTGGCGAACTCTTCTTGGTGCTTGCCGGGTCCATGGTCATGTTGATCTTGGGGAGTGTGTGATCAATCATCTAATTGAACTGAAGGCACAGCAAGCTGGGGACTATGTTCTACTGCTGAACACATATGCAGCAGTTGGGGAATGGAACAAGGTAGCAGAAGTCAGGAAGTTGATGCAGGAAAAAGGAATGCAAACTACCCCTGGCTGCACGACTGTAGAGCAAAATGGTGAGATCCATGAGTTTACGGCAGATGATGATGCACATCCAAGGAAGGTGGAGATTTATGAAAAGCTCGGTGAGATAAACAGGCATTTAAGGATTGCTGGTTATGTTCCAAATGTGTCATCAGAGTTGCATGATTTAGATTCAGAGGGGAAGGAAAGTGCCCTCACTTATCACAGTGAAAAGCTGGCAATTGCTTTTGCACTCCTTGTGACACCACAGCACAGACCAATAAGGCTTGCGAAGAATCTTCGAGTCTGTGTAGACTGCCACAATTTCACAAAGGTGTTTTCTGGTATTTATAACCGATTAGTTATTGTCAGGGACAGAACACGGTTCCATCATTTTGTGGGAGGAAAGTGTTCGTGCAATGATTATTGGTAGTCCACTCTTGCTTGTTTGTTGCCTTTGCAATGCATCACAAGGATGTGAAGTTACCATATGTAAATTGGATGCTGGAGCAACAGTGAATGCTGGAATTGACACCCTTGGGATCATAAGCACTTTATGAGCTTTAATGTGATGACAAGAAGGTTTCCACACAATTTGTTTCTGGCTTGTCTGCTATCATAAGTAGTTGATTGCCACTATAAGAACATAAGAACTAGGCCCCGTATATGAGGTCTTTACGACAATGCTACATGCTCAGCCATACCAGTATTCATAATCTTGCCTACAACAGCAATATCCAAGACTCAGTGACTCATATCAGATGTTGACTAATTAGGAGGATCATTTATATTGGTAATAGAAAACATAAACATGATTTGTTACATGTAGTTGTGTTTCCATTAAAGAAAATCATGATATGTTATCATGCGTTAGAATATATTTCTGTGCAAGGAAAAAAAGGAACTGATGACAAATAACGTCACTTTTTTGTTTAGTCTGTCAAGAGAACAAGTTCAAGTGCATTGTGCCTAAAAGTTAGGAAATACATGTGGTGACTACTGCTGCAGTGTGATTGCTTCATTTTGTAGATGGGCAATAGTTAATTTAAGGTACAAGTCGAAAAAAATGAAAATGAGTGCATCAATTTGGCAGCATATACTATACACAGAATACAATGAGAGACTCTCATGTCCACTGTTGAAGGACCTCTGGAATCATTTGCATCAGGGGCAAACACTGCATGGTCAACAGAGCAAGTTGAAAGCAGTAAAGCACATGGTTGAGTGAAGTCCCGTAAGTGATACTGATACTATAGGTATGTTGTTGGATTTTCTTTCAAATCTGAGCATCTTGTTCTATTGATAATATAATCAATTTTTGCATCGACAGTTCTTTGGTAAAATGATAGCAACTGCCTAATACTGCACCTGAGATCTAGTGCACACATATGTCTGGGTAAAATCCAAACAGTATATAATAGATTATATGGACGCTGGTGTTGGTGTTACTTGCTGACCAGAAACAGTATAAAGAGGGGGTCATTCTAAAAAAGGCTAGTCCAAACGCATCACCTCTATACTTTCCTTCTGACAACAGGTTTTGTCCATAGATTGATTTTCTTTAAAATGACCGTCGCTGCTGGCGCAGTGGTCTACGGAGTCTCTCCACTTGTGGCCTAGAGGTCCTGTGTTTGGACTAGCCTTTTTGAGAATTATGCCACTTCGCCACATCTCAACTTGCTTGGAAGCTTTCAGCACTGGGTACTCCTTTATGTTTTTCTTGCATCCACCTCTTTTCTCAAGTTAGATCTGGCTGCTAGTCACATAGCAACTTGTCTGTTTTGGCACTACAATTTGTTGGGGGAATTTGAAGTTTTGACATGTAAATATTTGCTTGCCTATAATGGAACCTGGTTTACTCTATCAGCATATCCTGGAGACTGTATAATCTTCATACTATGAATTCCCACAAGGAGCATGGTTGATGAAATGATAGTATGATACGTAGCTCTCCCGCGTCGTTTGAGAAAAAAGATATGCATGTACTCAAGTATTGCTTGCATTTTCCCCCAGAAGCGAGTCTTAATTGTCATAGCATAATGGGCCTTACCCATGACCTCACCTTTGCTCCTATTTCTATCTTCCATGGAACAGGGTGTCCCTTGATGACTAACAATGGATTTTTCTGGTCAGCAGCTGACCCCAACACCAGCATCCACATCTTTGATGAATTGATGATTGTTGATATGATGGCCAAAAGCTTTGGAATCAAATTTTTGGAGGTCAACCAACATCATCCACTGAAAGTATATGCATCAGGAATGTACAATGGTGAAATGCAAAGTGCACATTTGCATATTCAACTGAACAAGTTGAAAGTAAAACATTGAGCAAATCCTAATACTGAATACTGATACCATCAGAATAGGTAAGTTACTGAACTTCCATTGGTGGCAGATCTGAACATCTTGTTTTGATTGGCCCTATTACCTATTTTGCACTTAAAATGATTGACTTACTGTTGCATGACCGACTGAAATCTGAACAAATAATGGTGAAAGAAAAGTGTGCATTCGTCGAGCCAACTAAAAAAGTTGGAAGGTCATGACTGGCTGAAGCCCCATAATTAGTACTGGCAGTATAGGTACATTGCTGCAATTTTCTTTGATGGCAAAACTGAAATGCGAATATCTTCTTTTGATTGATCATATTACCCATGACTAGCAAGTTCTGGATGCTGCATCCATACTTTAGTGTACACATATATCTGGGCAAATTCTAAACAACGTATAATATATCATATGGGGATTATGTGGTGAATATAAATATATTAGACTTGTCTGCATTTGATGGTCTTGATACAAGTAGAGCTGGCATCCCTGTAATCAGAACTTCTCATGAAAAGTTTACGCTTTACCCTTTTATGAGTGCCTGAGGCCTACCAAAGATTCTATCGACAGCAAGTGGAATGCGTAGGAAGGTATATACACGCAAATAATAGATTGATTAGGAAGATCGGGGGAGTACGTATAGTCTAGGACGTACTACTACTGGAGTCCTAGTCCTCGACTATTCCTAATCCTTCTCTATCTACTGTGTCCCAGGCACAGTTACAGGCAATGGCCTGACCGAACAGCCATACAAGCCCAATGGACCAGCTGAGTATTATCACAACAGGGACTCTAATACATATTCTAACAGAATGTCCACTCTCAACTGCATCTGTCCCTTTAAAGCCTTTTTCATGAATGATGTTTTGCGCAGAGATTGATTCTATGTGCTTATCTTCTCCACTTTGTTTTATTTTCTCTACTTCCTTTCCCAAAATAACATGGCTGTTAGTCACACGGCAGCTTGTACTTACTGGTACTGTAATTCCTGGGGAATTTTGGAGTTCCTCACGGAATATGTTTGTTTGCACAGAATGTAACCTGGTTTAATCTATCAGCAGATCCAAAAGGCAATAATGGGGGTGTTTATACTGATTACAAGTTACAAGGAATACCCAATAACCCACAAAGGAGCTTGATACATGCATCTTCTGAATTATTGATTGCAATTTTTTTATGGAAACTGAGTCTTCATTGGCATACCATTCACGTCTTCGTTAAGTTTATGATTGCCGATGTGAAGGCTGAAAGCTTTGGAATCAAACTGCGGGAGGTCAGTTCGGTTACCACAAAGTTTATTTTTTATCTTCTTAGTTCCATACTAGTATTGATGGGTCACGTCCAGTTGTCCGAGCTGTTCGGCTAATCCGATGGTCGTTTACGTTCTCCTGCTTGACGTCTGAGTCTGAACACCATTGGCACCAAGGTGTGAATGGGAATACACAACTCGAATTCAGCGTGTGCCCAATGATTTGGAACATACTTAGTTTTCTCACGGTTGATGTGACCTTGTGACACGTATTTGTTGTTGCCTCTCCTCTCTGACAGGCATATCCGGAGCACAGTGGGAATATCCCCGCCAAGAAGGTTCGTGCTTGATGTCTCTGGCCTGGTTCTGTTCCATCAATGATTGATCCTCGATTCAAACCTTGTATCCTTTGGTTGTTGATCAGGATTTGCCGCTCCCCTGCACGTACTGTGAACGAGGCAGTGCACATGCTTCGTCACTAAATTCGTCGAGGCCGCTGATTGAGTCCATCAGTGAGGTTTCCCTGAGCTAGGGAGATGCTTTGTAGCCAAATTAGTCGTGCGCCTGCACGCGATCGGCGTGGCACCTTCAGTGCATTTTTAGGTTTTTAGTGTAGAGCACTCATTTCCTAGTTGGTTGGTGCCGTCGACCGTCGTGCGCCTTGTGAGGAAGCCTTGAAGCAGGGATAAGAAGACGCGTGACTGAAGAAGTGTCGCGATCAACGCCGAACATTTCTTCAACCGACCTCTGAAAAAAAAAAAGGTGTCGAGCAACGACAGGCTTGGCTTCTCGGATGAGAGATCAGCGAGAGGAAGCAACAGGTTTCTGTTGGATGGCAAGTCGTATTAGGTGGACCTAATCGTGGCTTGCCGCGTCCTAATCCTCCTTGGATAACGGACGACAGCCGGCGACGTTTATCGCCGGTGATGTGGTCGACCTCCGGCGAAAAAACCCAGACGGCGCTTTCATATCGTTCCTGCTAATCCTGCCGTCGTCACTTGCTAAACATGGGTCGCAGGGTTAAGATCAAACTCGCAACTTCGTCTACACGCAATGAAACAGACGCATTCTCGTGCATGTTTGTTCAAAAAAAAAAAAAAAGGCAAAGTACCCATGAACTCTTTGTATCTCTGTTACTACTTAGCTCCAAGTCAAAACTTAAAGAAGAACATATATTAAAGCATTTGCAATGCTAAATAAATTACAATGCAAACGTATTTTCCATGATAGATTTAATGGAAAAACCAATCTGATGTTACATGTGTTTGAGAATTTCTATGATCTTGTACATAGCATATAAATATAAAATTGGCGTCTGCCTGACCTGCAAGAGAGGGGCCGTCCGTGTGCCCCATACCCTGTACCGCTCATATCTCTGTCGCGGTGTCTCTCTCAGGCACGGTGGCATGGCTTCCTCTCCGTCGCACGCCTCATTGTCCGGCGAGTGCTACGGCGTCGGCGGCCGTGCCCGTGCTCCGCCCGCCACGCACGTTCACTTGACATGAAGCTAGAGCTGCCGCCTCGCTCGCTCCTGTTTCCCCACCGTGACAACGAAGGCCCACCGGCGACACACACCGTACGTACGCGGTACGCCGTTGCCGGCGGCATTACGTATGAACGCAACCCTAAACTGCAGCGTGGCATTATCCCAGCCCATATATCATCGACCGATCACACGGGTGGTACATGCATGATGCATGTC
This sequence comes from Paspalum vaginatum, assembly GCA_030272315.1. NCBI lineage: Eukaryota > Viridiplantae > Streptophyta > Magnoliopsida > Poales > Poaceae > Paspalum > Paspalum vaginatum. The sequence goes on along the minus strand of CM059018.1, from coordinate 35,560,781 downwards.
GCATGCACCGTACCGTACCACGGAGAAAAAAAAGGTCGGCTGCGAAACGTGCCAGACGCCGATCGATCGAGTGCCGCCGCCGCCGAACGTACTGTATCATCATTGGTCACGCTCACAATGAAAGCAAGTCGTGCTTCGCACGCTCGCGAAAAAAAAAGAACAATGAAAGCAAGTACTACTACTCTCTCAGTTCCAAAACAAAACAAAAATTGCATTTGAAATTTGCCCCAAAAAATGCAATCCTATGCTAACAAGTAACATGTGCTGTATTAATGGATAGTATCTTTTCTAAGGAGCATGTGCATTTGATTATTTGTTTTTTCTTTTTAAAGTTGCTTGTGCATTTAATTGTAAAATTCATTTTTTTCCTTTCCAAGATGTATGTGCATGATTAAATAGGGACATGTATCATTAACCTGTCTTAAAAATGCTTGGAATGCATGTTGATTGGATTGATAGCATTTGGAATTTGTTTCAAAAAGAATACAATATTAATGTTGTATTAATGATTATTAGACCTTTTTTTCTTTCTCAACATGTATGTACTATATGATTGAGGAATTATGTCATTTCTTATGATTATGACTAGTAATCTGTATTTACAATGCCAAGATCGAGAGTATATTGCAATTGTTTTCCACTCGCTTCATTAATTTCAATTTCAACGATGATTTTATTCACATCCAGCCATGCACGCCGACCCCGCCGACCCTTCCATTTGGATGGAGCTCGATCGACCTCCTCTCCGATCCGACCTGTCGCTCTCCAACTGGGCGGCTCTACTCTCCTTCCACACTTGCTATCTAGGCTGCAGCAAGCAACCAATCTCGCTCACTGCCTCACTCCTTGATTTAATGAATTGCACGATTCCTTTTTGGATCAGATTTTCGTTTCCTTTTGGTCCCATGGAATATGCTATATTGGACATTGACATGCGTGGGCACCCATTGCTGTGGATCCACACCTTTCCTCCAGAATCGTGACCCCACCCCCAAAGTTTCCCTATAAATTCGCACCCCAGGGCCTCTCGCCTCCTCCATCCATCGTCACCATCGTCGTCTCCTCCGTTCCCGTCCCTGCAACCACACAGCTGTGACTTGTTTGTGAGCTTGTAGCATCAAACCATCTCCAAGAATTCAATTAATCCCTAGCCAGGTCTGGGCATGGCGGCTCGCCTCTCCGTGGCGCTCCTGCTGGTCCTGGCCGTGGCCGGGCGCGCGGCGGCGCAGGACTACGACTTCTTCTACCTCGTCCTGCAGTGGCCGGGGTCCTACTGCGACACCAAGCAGAGCTGCTGCTACCCCACGTCCGGCAAGCCCGCCGCCGACTTCGGCATCCACGGCCTCTGGCCCAACCGCGACGACGGATCCTACCCGCAGAACTGCGACCCCAACGCCGACTTCGACCCATCCAAGGTGCATATATATGCGATTCTTTCTTCTCCTGCTCTGCACGCCATTGTTGCTCTGCAAGTGTTTCGTGATGCCGGTTTGTTCTCAATCTTTTGTCTTCACGTTATGGATTATGTTATTGGCGCGTTGCTAGCCGTTGGACGAGGTCGGGTCTTCCTTGTGGTGCCAAGGGCCGTGCCGTGGGCGTGCAATTTATTCTGGGGCATTTTGTTTACGTTCTGTTGTTTCGATTTTCGAACGTCCACCTCTTTTTGTTTTTGGGAAGGTCCAAATCATCTTTTTGGTATGGATTGAAATTCAAACCACAAATTAAGGATGATGTGAGATGAAACTCGAAAGGACAGGAATAAATCCCCTTTTGACCTCACTCCAAAAAAAGCAGCATCTTTTGCCTTGTATAAAACATACCTAGATTTCTTCTAGGTTTTTCCACTCGTTTTTTCCGTGAGAAAAGATATCAACCAAATGTTTTAGGGGTTTTCAACACTCAAATTTCTTTACCAATCTGAGAATGCCACGTCAACCCTCTTCCCCAACTCCGGCAAACGAGGTTAGGGGTTCGGGGTATGCATTAGGGTTTAGGGTTTCGGGGGTGGGGGTTCAGCCCGACAGAGGTGGTGGATCGAGCCGGCGGAGCGGCGGTAGCCACTAGTTGCAGGTGGCAGAGGACGGCTGTCGTGCGGTGCCAGTGGCGGGGGCGTCAATCTCCACCTTCATTCGCTACCCCGCGAAGCTGGGTTAGCGTGGGTGGGGTCATGATGGCGGGTCCGGCAGTAGTAGTCGTCGGAGACGCGATTGGAGGGCTGGCTGGGGCGACAGCACGAGGAGGCGCGCGGTGCAGTCGTGGGCGGCGGCAGATCCGGCAGTGGAGGCTGAGCGACAAGGTTGCGAGGAGGAGTTGTGCATGTGCGGGGCACCGAGTGGCGAGTGGATGGTGTCGGGTGTCCGCTGTAGGCGGATGATAAGGTAGAGAGAGAACGAGAGATGAGTGGGATCTGAGCCCTTGATCCAAAAATGGGGTGACGGGTTGATTCGAAACACCCAGCTGAGCACGTACTCTTCTTTTCCGCCGTGAAAAACATAGATACCGGGTCATTGCACATCGTCGTCGCAGTTTGGCACGTACGTTGCAACAGTGTTGCATGTCCAATCGTCCATGGACGACTCAGATGTTGGCACGCTGACACACGTTGCCCTTGGCCCTTTTTGCAGGTGAGCGACCTGCTGAGCAGCCTGCGCGCCAAGTGGCCGACGCTGGCGTGCCCGAGCAACGACGGCACCACCTTCTGGTCGCACGAGTGGGAGAAGCACGGCACCTGCGCCGCCGACGTCTTCGACGAGCACGGCTACTTCCAGTCGGCGCTGCGCCTCCGCGACCGGCTCCGGGCCCTGAGCGCGCTCACCGCCGCCGGCGTCAATCCGGACGGCGGCTACTACACGCTGGCGCAGATCAAGGACGCCATCAGCCAGGGCACCGGCTTCGAGCCCTACGTCGAGTGCAACACCGACGAGGCCGGCAACAGCCAGCTCTACCAGCTCTACTTCTGCGTCAACGCCGCCGGCGACAGCTTCATCGAGTGCCCCGTCTTCCCCAACAGCAAGCCCTGCGGCAACAGGATCGAGTTCCCGGCCTTCTAGTCTATCTCACACTCACTGTCACTGCTGCTTTAATGTTCAGTCTTTCATTCCCAATTCATGGGTAATCTATTTTGCCAATAAAATGCACTGTATGTTGACGCAACGATGCAATCGGCATGGTTATTACCTTACATTCAGAAAAAAAACAAGAGTTAAAGTTCAGGAAAACAGTTCTCATTCAGTCATTCACAGGTGACAGGTCCAGGAACTACTGAACTAGCAGTGTTTAATCGTTGTACGTCATCTCATTACCTGCTTAACAAAACGATGGCCTGACCACATCTGATGTCGCTTCTGAGGCTAACGTCACTGCCCGTCTATATAACCGCTTACATTTAAAACTTTGCATTATGTTAGAGATCGACAAGCAAAGAACCAAAATAAAAAAGATCAAACCAATCACACACACATAAACATTTAACGTTGAAAACCCCTCGATATGAAGAAAAAAGAACCACGGGGCACCAGGCAGCCACAATTTTCACTATTTCGTAGAGTGTTTACGAAACACCGTATGTTATGCAGCGGCTTACAAAAGGATTATATAGCAACCACTTCGCTCCCCAACTTGACCGTCTCATAGAATGTGGATCACAATTCAACACTTTCTGTACAGTACGTACACCCATTAATTTACACTTTCTAGTGACATCTGTTAGATTTGATCTCGGAATGGTCAAGAGACCGAACCGAGATGGACTCCGCGCTCTGATCAGGGGTGCGACCCCACCCTTCTTGGTTGTGGCCCCGGTCACAGTGCGCTATAAAAAGAGGGGCCCAGGGGCCGGCACGGAAGCCAACGCAACCTAGTCGCCGTCAAACCCTAGCCCAACAGTCCACCGAGGGACCCGATCTCCTGGCGCACCAAGTGACTGGAAGGCCCTGCCACTCCTCGCCGCCGCCGACCCGATGGCCGACGACGCCACCAACCAGGAGCCACAGAGGTAAAGGGAGGAGGAGGCCAAGACGGCGAAGGAGCGCCGCCTCAAGGAGGAACAGGAAAAGGCCGCCGAGGATCACCACCAACCAAACCTCGTTGGCCATACACCATCGGTCGCACCCTTTCCCGGTACCAAAGGTGATATCTCTCCCCCTCTCCCTCTCCCTCCTAGATCTACACTTGAACACCATATACTCCCGCTAGAACCCGCTAGTGGTAGGGCTCTCGGAGCTAGATCGATACACTAGACTACAACATTTGGCATCAGAGGGGCTTGTCCTGAACCCTAACCCTAGCGGGTGGATGAGAATCACAAGACTCAAACCGAAATCGACTGGATCTTAAGCCTTTAGGCTCGGATTCAAGAAAAACAGCAAGAAATAGGGAGAGGATTCAAACCCTAACCCTAGAAAAACACCAACCCGCAAGAACTCGAAGGCCCTCAGGGCTTACCTGGCTCCGCAGGCCTCGCTGGCGTCCGGGTAGAGGCTCGCCGGTGCACGCACTGCGGGTGACAGAGCGCACCACCGCGGGGCCGCTCCGGTGGCGGTGCGTCCACCCTCGGGCGGGTGCGCGCGCCAACGTGAGGCTGCGTGGGCGGCGACGCCGGACTGTCTCATCCTCCCACTCTCTTTTTTCACCGGCGATGGTGAAGAAAGTGAGGTGAGCGGCAGCGGACAGAGAGCAAGCGGCGTGGAGGAGAAGCGTTTGTACCCTGCCGAATTTTCCGGGTACTTATACCCTGTACGAACGAACGATAGCCGTTGGATCCGATCGGACGGCCGACAGTGAGGCGGGCGAGCGCGCGTCGAAGCTGGGCTAGGCCAGATGTGCGGCCCACCCCGCTAGAGAAGCTGTTTGGGCCATCTTGGGCCATTTCAGCCAGATTCACAGCGCAGTGAATTTTCTTTTTCTCTGCAACTTTTTTCTAGATTATTGATTATTGATAAATGCCTTTTTTGCATGATGAATAGACTTTATGCTTGGAGTTAAATATACAGAATTGGATCCTTTAGTTTAGACCATGTTTCCACTACTGATGATATGATTTTTTAATGTGCATTATCTCTGAATTTTTTGAAACCAACGTGAATAATTATTTAGACACATGCATGTTATTAGATTTTTGTATGGCTTTATCGTTACTTATTTAAGCAACATTAAATTTTAATGATGAGTCATGAATATTTTCTAAATGTTATTCTTTTTTCATCCAAATCTAGAATAGAGTTTGGATTTATGCATGTTTAAATTTTGACCAACGTTGATTTTAACTCATGCATGAGGATTTTATGTTGCTATTGAGCATGATCTAATTTGATTTATATTTCATTGTTGATGAAGGGCTTAATGTTGCGATGCACCTCATTCAGATGGAGAAAAATGATCCGCTCAAAGGGAATAACTATCCCTCTTGGTGAAAGAATATTGACATGATGCTCACTTTGAATGACTTGAATTTCGCACTCCAGACTGACAGACCCACTAAGCCTGCTACAGGTGATGCTCAGTATGAGCAAAAGATGATGCAGTATAGCATCGAGAAAAGAAAGTGGGAGATTTCGAAAAATAACTGTTTCAAGATTATTCGACATCTCATTGACGACTTTGTTGGCGTCTCTTAGCCATAACAGGTTTTATTCCGTAAGCGCACGGAGACCGCTCTATCCTTTCACCCAGAGTATTCCGAGTATCATATTTATCCACAAGAAAGCGGCAGGCGAGAGAATATGATTGGATAAACTCAATATCGAAGTCACCGTACTTTAATAAATGTACCAACTAGTATCTAGACAGGGTAAGTTTGGTAAAGATAGGTGTATGGTGAAGAAGTAGATAGACTACCTAAGATACACGTAGAGAGGTATAGTTGCCGGGGAGGACAACGAGTGAGATAAAGTTCCCAAACTCTATTCTATTCGGCTACAAAGACTATGTCGTGGTTAACTAAGGAAACCCAAGTAACAAGTCAAGGTCTCGCGTGGAGCGAAATTCTAGCGCCCTCGAGGGGTCAGGGGATAGATAGTTGACCACCGAAAGAGAACCCGGCTATCACCTATGGGCCTCTCGAATGAATGGGCCTAGACTACAGAGGCACATCACACACTGTCACCGAGTGGGGCTACCTAGCAAATTTGCGTGAAGAGGATGGCACGCTATAAACGTACTCAAGGAAAGCTTGAGTAACAATAGATCGTCCTTGATCAGAGGAGAGGACCTAACCAGAGCCTAGCGTACATGTTGGATTATAGCACCGGCAAGAATAACAAGACTTGACTAACCAAGATAACCACAGCCTAAGCCTAGCAAGTATGCAAAGAAAGGTACACCACACTTGCAAGAGATAGAAGTAAAGTAAAGCATAAATATATTATACTGAAGATAAGAGTACAAAGATACAAGAACTTTACCACAAACTCAGAGATATCTCCGAGAACTCCGAGGCAAAGCTCGACTCACTCTAACTCCCAGGGCTATCCTAACTACTAAGATGTGGGAATGGCACTCTCTAAGGTAGAATTAAGCTCTCAACTTCTCCACACTTTTACAAATGAGCTCACATGGCCTATTTATAGTCTGCAACCAAGAGGTGTACTTGTAGGTGGCTGAGGTCAGTTGGGGGGTGAAGTCAGTGGTCGGTCGAGCATGCAGGGGGTCGGCCAACCTAGCCCCATGGTCGGGCGACCACCCGATCCACTGACTTGGCCATCCAACAGCTTGATCTTGCCTCCTCACGTCGGTTGGCGGTTCGGACAGTTGATGCATGTGTAGAATGCAGAACTTGGGAGGTCGGCCGACCATGCACAAGGTCGGCCGACCAGGTGTCTTACCCTGATTGGCTGCTTGCCTCCTCCCACGGATTTGTGACATCAACAATCCTTGTCTTGATGGTCTTTCGGCCCTTGGATTCCTCGGATGCTTGGTACAATGGTTGGATTAACATCTCTTTGTGTTTTCTTGCATGCAGGGATGAAGTGGAGTCAAAACCCCCTTGGTGAGGTGGTCGGCCGACCTGCCACGTGGTTGGCCAACCCTGGCAAGTGGCTAGGCAGACCAGGGAGGGTCGGCTGACCTTGGCCAGGTGGTTGGCTGACCTGAGGGTGGTCGACCGGTCTGGGCCATGGTTGGCCGACCATGGGATTTTCCCCATTTCAGCCCATCATCATATATAGTCCATGTTTCATCCAATTTATGTGAATTTCCGTACCTGCAACCAAATATTTATACACAACTAGTGGAGCTCATTAGTAGTAAGGATTAGTCCATTTTTATTCACATGCTTTGCTTCATTTGGTGGATAATTGACGGTGGATATCGTGAGATTACGACCGTCAATGGACTCCATTGAGGGGTCCATACCAGAGTGCACTACTGCTAAAGAGCTTCTAGATAGACTAAAAACTTAGTTTACTGGATCCTCCAAGGTGTATGCCATCGCTTTGGTAGATGATTTGACCAACACGAGGTGTGAAAGTTCTGGAGTGCGATCCTATATCCAGAAGATGACAAGCACTGCCGCTAAGCTGAACAAGTACTTGGGCAAGGATTTGGCTGAGGACTTTGTGGTGCACATGATCATGAAATCGCTTCTGAAAGAATATGAGACATTTCATGTGACTATAACACTACTGTCAAGGATAAATGGACGATTGACTAGCTTATGGCCTAGTGTTTGCAAGAAGAGGAGAGGCTGAAAAGTCACAAGAGTGACTCTTTCAACTATGCCTCGCATCAGTCAAAGAAGATGAACAAGAACTCCAAGCCAGTCTTCAAGAAGGGGCCTAAAGGAGATTCTGGATAATCCTCGAGCAAGCCCCCTGTCATTAACCACAATCATGGTAGAGGGAAGAACCCAGACAAATTCTTCCTTGTGCCATGAAACACTTGCCTGCATTGCAAGCAAGAGGGGCACCATAAGAAGGATTGTCCAGATTGGTTAAGGTCTCTCGTCCAGAAAGAGAAGGTGCATATCAAGTGACTTTTATTGATGAATCCCTGTACTTAGAATTTTCCACTAATGCTTGGTGGATTGACTCGGGTGCAACTCGGCTTCCGAACAAGGAGGATGCTGGGAAAGGGCAGAAGAAGCATTAGAGTTGCTAACAGAAAAGAAGGCCCAGTCCAAGCCATTGGAGATCTTTCTCTAAAGTTAGATGATGGTTTTATACTATTATTGAGAGATGTTCTTTTTGTTCCCTCTTTAAAGAGGAATTTGATTTCTATCTCTAGACTTGATGATGAGATGATACATTGTCATTTTGGGAATCATAGATGTCTTATTCGATGTAATGACAAAGATGTTGGTCTCGCCATCCGACGAGACATGCTTTATTTGCTTTTCCAATGCAATGTTGTGAATGAGATTGATGCATCCGACTCTGTACCTAAAACGATTGTGACAAAGAAATGAAAAAGAAACGATAGAGAAACTTCATCGAAATTGTGGCATTGTTGCTTAGGCCACATTTCGAGGGGGAGGATAGAACGATTGATAAAAGGAGATATTCTCCGTCCATTAGACTTTACAAACTTAAAGCATTGCATTGAATGCATCAAAGGAAAATTTGCGAAGCAAATTAAGAAAAACGCAAAGTGTAGCTCAGGAGTATTGGAGATAATCCATGCAGACATTTGTGTTCCTTTCCCTGAAAGGACTTTGGACGGTTATGACTCGTTTATAACGTTCACAGACGATTACTCTCGATATGGTTATATCTACCCCATCAAAGAAAGATCAGAAGCATTAGACAATTTCAAGATATTCAAAGCTGAAGTGGAAAATCATCATGAGTTGAAGATAAAGATTGTAAGATCTGACCGTGGGGGGGGGGGAGTACTACGGTCGATGGAGTACTACGGTCGACATATGCATTATGGACAAGTTCCTGGACCATTTGCAAGGTTTCTGTGAGAAAATGGAATAGTAGCCCAGTATTCTACACCGGGTGAACCTCAGCAGAATGGAGTAACAGAAAGAAAAAATCGCACCTTGATGGACATGGTGCGAAGTATGATAAGCTACTCGACTCTTCCGGTTAGTCTGTGGATGGAGACATTAAAAATCGCCATTCATATACTTAATCAGGTCTCCAGTAAGTCTGTCCCTAAGACGCCATATGAATTACGGATTGAGAGAAAACCCACGTTGAATTATTTGCACGTTTGGGACTGCCCAGCTGAGGCCAACATATTTAACCCCTCAGAGGGAAAATTAGATGAAAGGACAGTGAGTTGCCACTTTATTGGCTATCCTAAAAAGTCGAAAGGCTTTAGATTTTACTGTCCAGATAGACACATGAAATTTGTTGAGATGAGACACGCACTGTTTCTGAAAAATTACATGATCCAAGGGAGCACGACACCTCGAGAAGTGAACCTTCGAGAAAAGAGGACGCATGTCCCATTTCCAATGGTGAAAGAACCATACTTCTCGATGCCTGCTGAGGTAGCACCACCAGTTCAGCCAACTGTTGTTGCAACCCTTGCTGTGGATGTTGGTTCATCGAGCACGACGATGAATGAACGAGAACTTACCCCGGTCCCTTAACTGTCTCCTGCTGCAATCAGTGAGCCTCCGACTCCTGCTGCAACTAAGGCTATGGAACCGGAACAAGAAATTGTGCCTACCAATCCACCACCAGAGCAGCCTCAAATAGAGGAACAAGATGTAGACGTGCACTGTATGTGTGTCCAGGATCTATTTTCCACACATACAGCCGACTTCATTAGTGAATACCAATAGACAGTGCATTATATAAGCGAATAAAACTTAGACTTGACACAAAAGTCAATATATCAGAGTATAGCGGAACTTATATCTCGTAGCGGAACTCCATCTTCACAGGAAGATTGACTGGGGGGCACGTACGCCTAAACGCCTTGTAGGCTTCTGGACCGACTTCATCTTCAAAGCATCATCAATTTGGATAGAGCAAAGCTATATTGTTTGGGATAACAAGGGTGAGTACATGGCGCACTCAGCAAGTATTCCGTTTAGGATAAAATGGACCGGCTATAGAGTGGGCAGGCAAAGCAATCACTTTTAGTTAGTCAAGTTTTAATTACTAATAGTGATTAGCTTAAACCCATCCCTTAACTGAAATAACATTAACAAATAACGTATATGAAAATAAACCACCATCATACCACCATCATCCCATTATCATCCCATCTTTACCATCATTGCCATGAGTCCTTTTTCTTTGAAAAACTCTAATTTGTGAGGGTCCAGGCCACTATTAACCGTGAGCACGGCTGATATATCAATTTTAAATACTCTTGAGAGGTTGTACATCTTTACCCACGACCCATGATTCCCATATACCAAGAGGTGGCTAAACCCCATATATTCGTTACCTTAGATGAATCGGTAGGGTTTCATTACGAGACCTTTACAAAGAATTCCTAGAGTGTAGCCATCCATTCCAGGTTACCGTTACCCAGGCATAAAAGTCCCCTCTCAAAGGGTGACTGACAAAAACCAAATAAACCAAACTGCACCCACTCAGGAGAGCGAGTCTTATACCAAGCAACGCCCCCCTTACGCCATCTTTCAAGTAAGGACGTCACATTCCATCCCTTGTGGTTGTACCGTTTTCCTAGGTGGTCACTCGGCGAACAGATCCTTAGGGTGAGGCAATCGAGCAAAAACCAACAAAAACATGCTCAAGTCCCCATGTTGCAAAGTAACCGAGCTTTTATCATCATTGCATCATTAATTAAATAAATATTAGCAACATGAGTAAAATGTGTTGAGCGCTAGCATTAATCTACACATCACAGCCCTCCCATAGGATGAAACATTGACAGAAAAATAAGTGGCTAATCATCCTTAGGTTGAGCATTCTTGGTTGTGCAATAAAGTAAGTTTTTAACGTGAATAGGATAATAGGTCAAAGAATACTTGCCTATATTTTCAAGTATATAGCTGCTCGATCAAAGAATTCTTCACTTGTAAGTCTTGAAAAGCTTGATCTTCACTCTCACGTATGATACTCGTTCAACATGTGGTAACACAAACAACATACAAAACAGACAAACATACTTGCATAAGAACAATACACCAATCAAAAGGAAAGCTTTATAATAAAACACGTTTCAAGAGTGGAGGCTCGTTGCTACGGTCTCGAGAGAGCAAGAAACACTGAAAACAGAGCTAAAATTGATAGGACACACCAATAAAAGATTTGCATTAGGGATCATCAATGAAAAGACTATGAACTTCGTTTATTTAAAGTAATAAAATAGTGTAGATGGATATTTCAGAGAAATAGCCAATCTAGAATTAATCCATCTTATATTTGAATTGGAAACCGTACTTGACACTAATCAAATTTAATTATAAATATTTCATGTTAGTTAGACCATTTAAACAATATAAATTTTCAAAAGACAAGCTTATGAGATCAACTACCTGAGGCTTTGCACATTATAACCAGTGTTACTCCAATTATCATAACTCTATAAAAAACGAGGTATTAACCTATGCATATTTCAATTAGAAAGCGGTTCAGTAAATATTAATCAAGTTAACATGCAATTAATATAAAACTAGGATTTAAACACAATTAACTTTTAATCGGAAAACTACTGGAATCGGAATTAGTCAAATTAATATGCGTTGAGGAAAAGTGAGATTGAACCCTAAATTGATTTTATTTACAAAAATAATGAGAACATCATTAATCCAATTAATGTTTATATTTAAAATCATCAACACCTGAATAAGATAAACATGAACACTAAAGCGTATGTTTCACTGTTACGAATCTAACGCAATAAGAACGGCATAAAACGGAGCTAAAACGAATTATATAAGAGATTAAAGATCAAAGTGGCTTGAACATGATAGATTAACTATAGCTGAGAAGGACTAGGAGATGATATTCGTGACTTAAAAGAACAGTGCACGCGAAAAGGTCAAGGAGCAAAGGTTCGATCTTGAACTAGAGGCATAGATTGGATCGTATATTTAGATAGAAAGATGCATATATGGACTATTATAGATATTACCAGGAGACCTTAAAAGAATGTATTATAGACATGATCTAGAGATTGGGCAAACCTTCTTTGTTCACGTGATGCATCTTCGTGGCTGCTTTTTGGCCAGCGTCCAGGCTGCTCTATTCGCGAGTGCAAGGGACGATGGGCGAAGCTTGGGCCTTCGGCTTCTTCCGAAGGTCGCTGGAGGCTGGGCATGGTCTGCTGCTCACGTTGCAAGACGCATGACGAGAAGGAGCTCGGGAACGGGATGCAGCTGGAGGGTAGGACGCCATGGCTTCAGCTATACGAGCGACTGACGGGCGACGCGTTAAGCAACACCGTCGTAGCTTGGCACCGTGCACGTGCCATCTGGGCTTGGGAACGTCAGCTTGACATCACTTGCCTCCGGCTCATTGGGGAGGCCATCCCGGCGCAGCGACGAGCAGCACCGGCGGCATGGGATGGATCCCGCTACCTGGGGCCACGCAGCGCATGCGGACGAAGGAAGGGCGGCCGGTGGCGACTTGGGTGCTGAGGGCGTGCGGCAGCTAGGGCATAGAGGGCTGCGGGGCCTCAGCTCTTATAGGGGCGACGAACCTTGGAGTGTGGACCAAGGCAGGCGTGGCAGAGGCCGTCGTGTCCAGCGTGGACACAACGCGCAGAGAGGAAAACAAGGGCACAGCCACATGATGCTTCGTTTGGCACAGGGACGATGCTACAACTTCTGGACTTCTAGCATCTTGGACTTCCGTGGACAGCGAGAGTCCCAAGTAGACTTTGACAAGAACACCAAATAATTTAGATATTGGACTGTACTTCAAAAAATGTTAGACTTTGGAAAGAGAGGATGGATTTAGGCCTAAAGGATCATGTGGTCCGTTGGCTACTTGCCAGCTGGTTACGATGACAGGGTGGACGTTCATTCCGTGTCGCCTGATTAACTTCAAATTAGGCACACACACACGAGTAAAGAACGAGGGCGTGGCGATGACAGTAGAGGCGCGTAGCCCTAGGGCATGGTCCTATATATTTATAGCGGCAGGGGTGCTAGGCTTGCGTGTCACCCAAGCCGGGGAAGAGACGGCGGCGTGCGCGTGAGAGTCTGGCTCGACCCGTACTCGTGTCCTGGCAAACTCTGCGTGAACCGGCAAAACGGTGAGCTAGAACCGGCGGAACAAGGCGAAATAAGGGCTGGGATTATGTGTTTAGGCGTTCTACCTGACGGCGAAGCACTGCGTCAAGAGCTTGGTGGCGGTGAGGATGTGTAGACCAGGAACGCAGAAGCGTGAACGTGCGGCAGATGGCGCGGCGGCTTGAGCGTGGAAAGCGAGCTAGGGCTAGGTTTTGGACAGGCTAGGGCATCGGGTTGGTGCCTTATATCGGGGCGGAGCTCCGAGTCTTGCGGATGGGGTAAGGGAAGGTGGGTTGTGGCAGGCCGAAAGAGGGAAGAGGGGAGGAAAAAGGAACTTTTCCAGAATATTTGGAGAAGAAGAAATTATTTGCAAGTTTAAATGAATTTGAATTCAACCAAACAACTCGAAATCATCCAATAAAAATATGCAAAAGCATGTATGCTCAGCCAATGTATTTTTGCTTGGTTTGATTTTACTTGATTAATAAGGAAAAACGACTGAATATTTATAATGTGAAGCAAAATAAATAAATCCTAAGTAAATTACATTATTTGGCGAGGAATTTTCATGTACCGAAAATCAAGGTGTTACAGCAATCCATCGTTGCATCGTCGACAATGTACACTGAGTTTATTGCTTGTTTTGAGGCAACAGGACAGGCAACGTGGCTAAAGAAATTTATACCCGGATAGAGAGTGATATATAGCATTAAAAAACCACTCAAGATATACTGCGACAATTCATCAGCAGTAGACTATTTTCACAACAACAGGTCAAGTGGTGCAACGAAACACATTAACATTAAGTTTTACATTGTGAAGGAGAGAATCCAAGATCACACCGTTGACGTTGAGCATTTAGGAACCGAAGAAATGCTTGGGGATCTGCTGACTAAAGGCGTTTCACCATAAACACTTAGCCAGCATGGGTTTACAGAAAGCCCTATGATTCTAGATTGAGGGTTGTTAAAACAACCATCTCAAAGAAAGCTTTGTTCTGAGATAGAAAGGTGTATTGTAGTCAATTAGTTCAATTTCACATAATTGGCTTTTGAACGCTTTGGTCTCGGTATGTTGATTTGTCGAGGAACAAAGCCTAGAATGATTTTCAAGCTGATGAGACCGAGATCAACGGGGGAGAATGTTAGATTTGATCTCAAAACGGTCAAGAGACCGAACCGAGATGGACTCCATGCCCTGAACGGGGGTGCGACCCACCCTTCTAGGTTGTGGACCCCGATTAGTGCGCTATAAAAAGAAGGGCCCAAGGGCCGGCATGGAAGCCAACGTAACCTAACCGCTGTCAAACCCTAGCCCAACAGACCACCGAGGGACCCAATTTCCCAGCGCACCAAGTGACTGGAAGGCCTTACCACTCCTCGCCGCCGCTGACCCGATGGCCGACGACGCCACCAACCAAGAGCAGCAGAGGCAGAGGGAGGAGGAGGCCAAGGCGGCAAAGGAGCACCGCCTCAAGGAGGAACAGGAGAAGGCCGCCGAGGATCACCACCAACCAAACCCCATTGGCCATACGCCACCGGTCGTGCCCTTCTCCGGTACCGAAGGTGATATCTCTCCCTCTTCCTCCTAGATCTACAATTGAACACCATGTACTCCTGCTAGAAACCGCTAGTGGTGGGGCTCTCGGAGCTAGATCGATCCACTGGACTACAACAACATCAGTACACCCATCAAACGTGTGTGGCAATCAAAGGTGTCTCATGTTATTGTTGACGCGACTGGACTTATTTGCGCCAGGATGTCCAAAGTCTAGGTGTTCCATGGAACATCGTTCCAGATCAAGGAATGGGTTGAAGTGGAACAATGTACTGTTCTCCTCGCTCAAGTGGAACATTGGATGTAGGGATGCCACTGAGTGTCCATTCCCCGTACCCAAACCCACTGCTATTTGGGGAGTGTTTGGATTATCCATTGCAACATGAGCGTGGATAGGATAGGTGACCCAGCCACCTGTCGTACCCATTTCTCCTAGCCATGGCCCATGGCCGCGCAACGGCAGCGAAGCAGGCTGAGATCGATGCAGCTGGCATCAGTGGCTTGTTGGAATGAGAGAGAGGGAGCTACCAACGCGAGATGCAGCTACCACGCAGAAGGGCTCTGCCGGCACTAGAGAAGGCAATGGGTACCCGACATCCGAAAACCCGACGGGTTTTACCCGATATAAAGGCGGGTATGGAAGTATTCTTTCACCCGCGGATACATTAATGGGTGAAAGCCTCTACCTATCGGGTATGGGTACGGCTGCGTACTACCCATACCCGCGTACCCGTGGATAAAATATACCCGTGCCAAATTATATGCCCTCAGCAATTCATTTTAACTTGGCCCAAACCAACCACTTCGGCCAGCCCCGCACACTGCATATAAACAGCGCAAAGTACCAAACTTCAAACCCTAGCCATAATTTCCCAATCCCCACCCTTCTGGCTGGCCGCCGCCAGTCTCCCCATCTCTCGAGTCTCAAGTTCGTCTATCCATGAATAAATCGGAGGGTCGGAGTCTCAGACGCCGCTCGTCCATCCCCGCCTGCTCGCCACTCGTCGGTTGCACCGTGCACCACGGCTTCCCCCCCCCCCCTCCGTTTCTTGCGTTCTTGCTCCTACAGCAGCGTGGACCCCAAGAAGCAAGCCCTCGCAGGAGTCGCAGCTCATCCCTCCACTACTGCCGGCCCTGATCTACTGCGCTTCCTGATCCTACAGCAGCACCGGAGACCAAACCCCAAGAAGCAAGCCTGTGAGACGCATTTGTTGTTATGTCTTAGTCAACTCATGTACTGTGTGAATCTGACTCAAACTTGCTGTTGCTAGTTGCTATCGGTGTTTAGTGGTGACTTGGTATTGGTGATGAATTAATGATCTATTATGTGATGAACTTGTATATGGTGTGTGGAATGTTGATCAATTTTCTTGTTTTTTAGTTATCATTTTCTGATTTTTGTTATCTGGGTATCTATCGGGTGTGGGTTACCCGTCGGGTAAAGATACCCGCTCGGGTGCGGGTACGGGTAAAATTCTTTACCCACCAACGGGTGTGGTTTTCTTGTCGGGTAAGATTTTATTTCGCGGGTACGGGTATGGGTTAGCAGTACCCAGTAGGTACGTACCCGTTGCCATCTCTAGCTGGCGCTCGCCGCTCCCTTCTCCAGGCGCAGATGGCCGGTGAGGCATGGCGCAGCTAGCCGGCGGCTCGGGCCGCGCCGGAGGGCGCCTGCGGAGCGGGGCTGCCCGGGAGGGTGCCGGCAGTGCTGGGCATGCAGGAGGGCCTTACTCCCACCCACAGAGGCAGTTCGGTCCTATCCACAGCCACACCGGTGACCGCGCCCACACCCACTGCCGCTGCCGCGCTCGCTCCCATCGGTGGCAGCGGCCGCACCAGCGACTGCACTCCCGTCTTTGATGGCGGCTGCGCTTCCTGCCCGCAATGGCACCTTCACAGCAGCAGCGCGGGCAGGAGAGAGGAGCGCGACGAGCTGCGGTGGTGGGCGGCTAGCAGCCTAGCAGGAAAGAACGAGCAGCCAGCGGCGCAAGATGATGAGCAGCTCACGGAGTCACGGGTGCGGGTGCCTGTAGGGTTTATTTCTTGTGGGCCAATGATGTTGGGCTCATGGTGACTCCGTCTTTGACGGCGGCTGCGCTTCCTGCCCGCAACGGCACCTTCACAGCAGCAGCGCAGGCAGGAGAGGAGCACGACGAGCTGCGGTGGCAAGCGGCCATGGGTTACTGGCCCAACGTTCCTCAAATTCAGGAATATCGTTCCACGTTATAAAAAACTCGACCAGCGGGGGTAAGACCACCCCCGGGGCATTGTTTAAGATGAAGACCCTTACATAGCGGCACAGTACCGGTGAGAAAGGGACATTCCAAAGAACTATGCTTTGGCGTAGGACAGACAAGAGGATTTTTTTAACCACAGCCTGAAAATTCACTCCCACCAGGAATCTAACTCAGGACCTGCAGAGTGCCTCAGGGTATACCTAACCAACTCGGCTAGGACCCCTTGGCTCGTTCCACGTTATCGGTCCACAATTAGATGGTTCGCGTTCTGGTTATCGAATAAACCATATAGGGAGGTATACCTCCTTCGTTCCATGCCTTCAAAAAATGGCGACCCTCATCCCACGTTCTGATTCCGCAATCTCATCGTCCTGAGAACCTGGCTTCTTAGCTCTTATCTCAAATTTTCATACATGCGTTTTGGTGATTTATTGGCAAACAACACTTGAACTAATAAATTTGTCTAGATACACATTCTTAGGTGCTTAGATCTAAGGGATGAAAAGAAAAAGTTTGAGGGCAAGGCCTGAAAGGCCGCCCTAATGGGGGTTCCGATCCTTGCAACCCCACAGTGTTTGTGGGGACCGGACGGTCCAGTCCCTTAAAGGTTGGACTAATCGTCGGATCAATTCTCCCGAAGGGGCTGAGAGATGGATATCTAGCATCGGACTAACCTTCAGACCAGTTCGCCCGAAGGGGTAAGAGATGGATACTTGGCGAAATTTGAGGACCGGAAGTCCGATCCTCAGTAGTTGAATAGAGCAGACCTTTTCTGGCTAAGGAAGGCAAAGCAGCATGGCTAAAAGGACCGGAAGGTACTCCACAATTGAATGTAGTGGACCTTTCCAGCAGGTGACAGGAAGAGAGCTGATGCATGGACCGAAAGGTCTGGATCCTCGAAGGTGACGGACCATTTTGGCCAAAGGTGTAAAATTTGCAGCAGTAGGAGAATTACATGGTCCGTTCGGTCCATATACTTTCCGGCAGCCTTTTGGCTAACGGCTAGTTTGAGTTTGGAGGATATATATGCCACCCTACCTAACCATTTGATGTTAGTTGGAGCTACTGAAGATCACAACAAGTATAGAGGAGTATTCCAATCATACCATCCACTACAACCATGAGATTAAAGCTTTGAGAGAGTGATTTTGCGAGTTTTCTTGAGTATAACTCATGCATGGGCTATTGGAAAGACTTGGCTGTAGTCAAGCCATATTTTACTCGTTGCTAGACCCTCTGTTTTATGTTAAGCGACAGCAACACCTTGCGCGTGGACAAGGAGACCCTTCAAACTCCATAGTGAAGACCTGGTGACTTGTGACCAAGAGAGACGGTGGCAGTGGTTGAGCCTTGGTGGCTTAGTGACACTTAGCCTTTACTTGCCGGGATCCATGGTATCTAGCACAAGACGGTGGTTGGGATAATCTTGGTGCCCAGCTCGGATCACTACAAGAGATGGGCCCTTCTATGATGTTCTCAAAACGTCACAAATAAGGTTTTTTATGTCGTGGAATACATTTTATGATGACACAATGATGAAAATCCTCTTGTCATAGAAGGTGAATCTCTAAGCACCATCCATTACAAAACGAAACAAAATGTCACTAACTCTATAACAATTACATTATCATCCCAAACATCTATGACAGTTAATACCGTCATAAGAACCTTCATAAGCAGCTGCATGAGGCATTGCCATGTGGCTGATGACATGGTTTCATGACATAGATGGTGATCTGGCAGATGGAGTGGCAGATGACGTGGACAAATTTTATAACAAATTTAATCATCACAAACTTGTTTGGGCTAGTTTTACATAGCCCAAATGTTTGGGCTTAGCCCATCGAAAATGTTTGTAGACAGATTTTCACAGCAGCCCAACTATTAGATAGGCCATTGCAAAAACATTATACCATTCTAGTAACGTCACATATCGTGTATATATATATATAGAGCACGTCCATTCATCAATTGCATCTTTGATGCAACCATACATCCCATACATCACCAGAATTAACCAATATCAACATCCACTGTTGGGGTAAGGCTCCAACATTAAGAGAGTAACACTAAGTTCATGCTCGGTTAATGTCTTGTTTGCTAGCTTTGCCCCATGTTTACGTAAAGTAGCTCGAGCCCCTATCTGTGCCTAATAATCCCAGATGTAGACACCCCCTGAGTAGAGGCTCAACAGGATCTTGCACAATGCAAAAAACACATCATTAGCAACAAGAACACGCACACCAAAACCAGTTTAAGCACAAGCAGCCGAAATGACTGCAAAAAATAAGCGAACGACCACAAAACAGAATAGAAACTCACCATGGCTCTGTGGGATGTAAATCCATGGACTTGACCCTCTCCAACCATTGCGCGAACTTCCTCTGATCACCACAAAAGAAACCAAAATCAGCGAAAAAAATTCAAACCGACGGGAATGACACAACAACGGAGCGGGGACCAAGATCCAGTGAGGTTGCTCGATCAGGCGCACCTTGATCTCCAACGGTCCAACCTGAGCAGCTGTGGGAAACACATTGGTGTATGATTCGCATTTTCATATATGCATAAATTTTTTGATAAGATGAAGGATTAAAGTTCAAAAAAGTCAACTACATCAAATAAAAAAGAACGAAACAATACTTGTTCGTAGTTGAACATTAGACTTAATTTGGCAACTCTTGGATTGATAAAATTGGCGGGATTAAGATATCGTTAAATTCACAGTAGATTAAAATTCTTCTCAATTTCTCCCAGGTCCACTTTAGTCCTGTTAGATTTGATCTCGGGAACCCCGGAGTTGATTGCGCACCCTGATCAGGGGGCAGCGACTTTTCTCTTTGGTTGTGGCCCCCGGTTAGAGTGCGCCATATAAAAGACGGGCCTAGGGGCCGGCACAGAAGCCAACGCAACCTAGCCGCTAGTCAAACCCAAGCTCGACACCACTAGAGGGACCCAATCTCCCAGCGCACCAAGTGATTGGAAGGCCACTGCCACTCCTCGCCGCCGTCGACTTGATGGCCGACGACGCTACCAACCAAGAGCAGCAGAGGTAGAGGGAAGGAAGAGGCCAAGGCAGTCGAGGAGCGCCGCCTCAAGGAACACGACGAGAAGGCCGCCGAGGAAAGCCGACAGCGTGATCAAGGAAACCCCATTGGTGATGGACTACCGGTCGCGCCCTTCCCCAACACCGAAGGTGATCTCTCTCCCCCTTTCTCCTTCTCCCTTCTAGATCCACACATGAACACCATGAACTCATGCTAGAACCCGCTAGTGGTGGGGCTCTTGGAGGTAGACCGGTCCACCAGTTCTAACAATTGGTATCAGAGGGGTTCATCCTAAACCCTAACCCTAGCGGGCGAATTGATCTTCGGATCAATGAATAAATGAAATGAAATCGATCAGATCTTGATCCTTTTAGACTCGGATTCAAGAAAACAGAAAGGAATAAGGGGAGGATTCAAACCCTAACCCTAGAAAAACCTCAGCCCTATGAGAACAAGAGAGCCCAGAGGGCTTACCATGGCTTTGCCGGCCACACCGGCGTCTAGGGAGAAGGCAGTGCAACCACCGCCGAACGTTGCGTGCGTGCGTGCGCTGTGGGGCCACTCGGCGGCAGCACGTCCACCCTCGGGTGGGCGGGCGCGCCAACAAGAGGCCGCACGGGCGGTGCCGCCTAACCGCGCCATCCTTCTCCTTCTCTCTCGCTGGTGACAGTGACGGAGGAGGGGCGGCGGCGGCGATACAGAGAGCAGGCGCGGGGGAGGGGAGAAATGGCCTAGGGTTTCCACCCAGTCGGATTTTTCAAGCATTTATACCCTTCCGGGATGGACGTCAGTTGTTGGATCTAAACGAGCGGCCGAGATGAATGTGGGAAGATGCGCCGCCATATGGGCTAGGCCAAATGCAAAGCCTAGGCCCAGGTTGCCTCGGCCTAGCCCGCGTCGCCCCGCCAAAGCAGGCCTTTGGCCATTTTGAGCCGTTTTCGGCCAGATTGAGAATAGTGAAGAAGATTTTTTTTTCTTTTTCCGTTTACTACATAGTACGCTTTTGCATGATGAATAGACTTTATGCTTGGAGTAAAATATACAAAATTACACACTTGATTTAGACTTTGTTTCCGCTGCTGATAATATGATTTTAATGTGTATTATCTCTGAATGATAATTTGAAACCAATGTGAATATTATTTAGAGACATGCATGTTATTAGAATTTGTATGACTTTATCATTACTTATTTAACCAACGTTAAATCTTAATGATGAGTCATGAATATTTTCTGAATGTCACTTCTTTTTTCATGCAACGATGAATCTAGAATAGAGATTGTCGTTATGCATGCTTTAATTGTGACCAACATTGATTTTGTTTCATGCCAGAAATTTATTGCTTTCGAGCACGATCCTAATTTGATTTATATTTCATTTTGATGAAGGCTTAAATGTTGCTGATGCTCCTCACTCATTTGGGGACGATTGATCCGCTCAAGGGGAATAATTATCCCTCTTGGTGAAAGGAAATCGACATGGTGTTCAATTTGGCTGACTTGGATTTCGTACTCCAGAATGACAAACCCACTGAGCCTGTTACAGGCGATGCTCAGTATGAGCACAAGATGATTCGGTATAGCATCGACAAAGTGAAGCTGGGAGAAATCAAACACTCAAGTGTTTGATGATCATTAGACACCGCATTGATGACTCCATTGAGAGGTCTATACTAGAGTGCACTACTGCTAAGGAGCTTCTGGAAAGACTGAAAACTAAGTTCACCGGATCCTCCAAGGCGTATGTCAGCGCCCATGTAGATGATTTCACCAACACGCGGTGTGACAGTTCTAGAAAGTGCGAGCTTATATCCAGAAGATGACAAGTAATGCTGCTAAGCTGAACAAGTACTTGGACAGGGATTTTTCTGAGGACTTTGTAGTGCACATGATCATGAAAATGTTTCCAAAATAATATGAGACATTTCATGTGCACTACAACATCACTGTAAAGGATAAATGGACAATTGACCAGCTAATGGCTCAGTGCTTGCAAGAAGAAGAAAGACCTGAAGAGTCACAAGCGTAGCTCGGGAGTATTGGAGATAATCCATAATGATATTTGTGGTCTTTTCCCTGAAAGGACTGTGGACGGTTTTGACTCATTTATAACATTCACGAACGATTAGTCTCGATATAGGATACATCTACCCCATCAAAGAAACATCACAAGCATTAGACAAATTTAAGATATTCAAAGCATGAAATCGAAAATCAGCATGACATAAATATAAAGATTCGTAAGATCTGATCGTGGGGGGAGTACTACGGTTGACATACGCAGTATAGACAAGTTCCTAGACCTTTTGCAAGGTTCCTGCGAGAAAATGGAATAGTAGCCCTAGTATTCAACACTGGGTGAACCTCAGCAGAATGGAGTAGCAGAAACAAGAAATTGCACCTTGATGGACATGGTGCGAAGTATGATAAGCTACTCGACTCTTCAATTAGTCTGTGGATGGAGGCATTAAAAACCGTCATTCATATACTTAATTGGGTTCCAAGTAAGTTTGTACCTAAGACGTACATACGAGTTATGGACTGGGAAAAAAGCCCATGCTGAATTATTTGCACTGTTTAGGACTGCTCAGCTGAGGCCAAGATATTTAACCCCTCACAAGGTAAATTAGATGAAGGACAGTGAGTTGCCACTTTATTGGCTATCCTGAAGAGTCGAAGGCTTTATATTTTACTATCTAGATAGACACATGAAATTTGTTGAGATGAGACACGCAGTGTTTCTAGAAAATGACATGATCTAGGGGAGCATGGCACCTCGAGAAGTCAACCTTCAAGAAAAGAGGACGTATGTCCCATTTCCAATGGTGGAAGAACCTTTCTTCTCGATGCCTAGCTGAGGTGGCACCGTCAGATCAGCCAACTGTTGTTGCAACTCCTGCTATGGATGTTGGTTCATCGAGCACGACAATGAATGAATGAGAACTTACCCCAGTCCCTAAGCCATCTCCTGCTGCAACCACTGAGCCTTTGTCTCCTGCTGCAACTAAGGCTACAGGACCAGAATAAGAAATTGCGCCTGACAATCCACCACCAGAGCAGCCTCAAATATAGCAACAAGATGTGCCCTTGAGAAGGTCACAAAGAGTTAGGAGAACTACAATCCCTGACAATTACGATGTGTATGTCAGTTAGGATATGGCCCTAGAGGGAGATCCCACTACATATGAGGAAGCCATGAGAAGTCCCAACTCTGTCTGAAGTGGCTTGCCGCTATGGAAGATGAAATGAGATCTATGGATACGAATAAAGTCTGGGACGTAGAAGAAATTCCCAAAGGAGCAAAGAAAGTAGGCTGTAAATGGGTCTATGGGTCTGTTTCGTTACTTGTTTATCTATAGCCCGGCCCCCTCCCCTGGCCAACCTAGCTGTGGCTAGGCCACCATGGGCTATCGTACTCCAACAGACTCTAGTTTGGTTGCAATCTCTACAGTAGCCCGGCCACACCTGGCTCCTATTTTGTTGCTCACTGTCCCATCCCGCACTCTTCCACCTTGCCGACGGAGACGACGAAGACGAGGCGGCTGCCGCAGCTGACACCACTGCCACCAAGCTCCTATCGCTCCTAGATTTGGCCGAGTGGGGTGGAGGAGGAAGAGAAGGATGTGAGAATATCCGGCTCCTCATCGCTCGCATCGTTCTCTGAGGCACTACCGCTCGCACCGTCCGGCTCCTCCCCGGCGAGGCGAGGCCACCCGCCTGTACCCCGGCGTGGTGCTGCGGTCGGCATAGGCCACCTCTACCCCGTGAGGCACGTCCGCTGCCTGCAAGGCCTAGCAAGGCACCGCCCCCAATGATTGTGTCGCCCATCCGACGTGGGGAGAGGGAGAGGATGAGGGAGAAGGTGCTCCCGCGGCCGCGTCACTGCCCGGCGACCGTGCCGCCCTCGACGCAGGGAGGGAGAGGATGGGGGGAGGTGCTCCCACGGCCGCGCAGCTACCGGGCGACCACGCCGCCGTCGACACAGGGAGGGAGAGGACTGGGGCAGGTGCTCTCGCGGTCACGCCCTTGCCCAGCAACCACGCCGCCCTCGATGCAAGGAGGGAGAGGACGGGGGGAGGTGCTCCCGCGGCCGTGCCCCTGCCCGACGACCGCGTAGTCGTCGACGTAGGGAGGGAGAGAATGGGGGAAGGTGCTCCCGTGGCCACGCCCCTACCCGGTGACTGTGCCACACTCGACGCAGGGAGGGAGAGGACAGGGGAAGGTGCTCCCGCGGTTGCCCGTTGCCGCTGGATCTGCAGAAGGAGAAGGAGAAAGACGGAGAGTCCAAGGAGCTTCCTCCCACCGGCGATGGAGAGCGGAGCAGGACGGGTGCACGAGGGGAGGGGAGAGGGCCACGCGAGGCGCACCGCTGCCCAAATTGGGCGGGCCACAATATAACGGCCGGATCATCCGTTCTCGCGGAGCCACCAGTGGGGGCTCAAGTTGCACAGTTTAGGTTGGGCTAGAGGAACGGGGTCCTTGGCCAAACACTGGCCATGTCCTGGCGTGGCCTGACCAGCCCGCTAACCAGGCAACTAAACAGCCCCTATAAGACCAAAAGACACTCTAGAGGGAACATCGAAAGATACAAAGCCCAATTAGCGGCGAAAGGCTTCACTCAGAGAGAGGGAATCGATTACAACGAAACTGAAGCGCCCCAGTTTCCATACTGGGACTAAAATGTGTTTTATTACCATCTCAGGGTTTGGTAATCACATTCTTACATCAGAGTGATACAGATCTGCCCTAACGGATCGGACCACAAAGGGGTGTAGCCCTGAAAATCTAAGCTGCGGAATATAAAGCGTAGGCCCATCTTCCTCACGCCACAGTTGGAAGCAAGTCGTAACCCTTACTCGTTCTCATACCAATATATGTCCATAGCACTGAGAAAAACAACAACAAAGCAAGGGTGAGTACATACGTACTCAGGCAGCCCACCTTCTTCCATAGGAATTTTGGGGAAGGCTAACACTATATGCAAAGAGATATCTGGAGTTCGAGGGAGGTTTTGCATAAAAGTAGTTTGTATGCAGGGTTTGAGATAGTTGTCAAGGTTTTATCCTTTCTAAAAACTGAGTTTTTCTCAAAAAGGGTTGCCACTGGACTTTTCCGGTCCAACATGGCTCATGGCTTTCCAGCCAACACATTTTTTTCCATACACCCAGCATCCACTGCTGAACCAAAAACCATTTTATCCAGTCCCAAACCTATTCCATTTTATTTTATGAAAATTGCTAACTGAAGAACCAAGCCGTAACTCATCCATACCGGCGGACGCGGACTATTCGAATAGGTTTTACTCTGATCTGAGGTTGTACTAATTCCCACAAGTTTGACTCAGCGGCTCGTTACCATCGTAACTGTCCGAATTCCAAACCAAGTCGTTGCCTTTGTTTCATCACCTAGCAGAACTTTAGGGGTTCGGGCATCCGAGTCACTCCAGTACCCCGCGGTACTTCCGTTCACATCCACCCATTCCCTAGTCCCTTGTGCACCAACACAGAAGCTACTAGGCTATCCACTCTGGCTCGGGCCAGGCCAATGCCTCACACAGAGCTGAGTGGTTGTACTAAAAGAGTTAGGCAAGATGAAAAACATAACGGTCCTTACGGAGAGCTCAGGTAGAACCATCCCCACTTTCCAATACTCGACACCGCGAGCAACCATCCACCTACCCGGTATTCTCCACGAATCCCGAGACATGGGGTAACCTGTGAGTCGCTACGTCACCCGTTTATACCCTGCCCTTATGGCTGTTTAAGCTGCGTAGCCAGTATTCCGACAAAGTCGGTTGCCAGGGGTTCTTCCACATTTTATTTAAAAATCACACACATCCACTTTTCCATACCCATCATATTCCATAACCATAACATCAAGATTGTGATAGATAATTAAACGTGAGCAATCCCACCTATGCGCGCTATATCTAAAATAGGCTTAGGTGGCTGTATATTTTGCTTAGGTTACCTTAGCAAGCAAAACATGCAAGTTTTAATGTAATTATCAGGTCAAGGGTTGTGTTTGTAAAACATAGAAAATTTATACAACAAGTGGGGATTCCAGTGGACTTGTCTTTCACTCTGTTGCAGGCGGTTGATATAACAGTTGCTAGGACATGTTGGGCGCAGACCATCGCATAGTATGTCATGAGGGGCAGGCCGAATGGACTGCCCGGTAAAGCCTAGTGCACAAACAATGAAAACACACAAATCGAGGCATAATATGAGCTCAACGGGTTTGGTGGTGTAGAGCTTGGATTGCGGAGGTGAGAGTCTACTGGGTTCTTACTAGGTGGTATTGCTGTAAGTGGTTGGGGTGTAGCGAGTTTTCGGATGAGTTGGCAGACTCTGGTAACGACAGTTACGGAGATGCCAAGGTAGGAGTGGTGGACGTGAGATGCGGAGTCGACGACGCCGAAGAGGGTGGTGGTCGCATGATGATGTTCGGAAAGAAGGCGGTCCTTTTTGTGGGGTGATGGAGAGAGCAAGTGATGTTCAGATGATTTTCAGGTATCATCATATCTGAATTCAAGGCTCGGATAGACCAAGGCAGAAACCTTTAGGATTTATGGAGAATTGGAGATCAACGGTATCGATCACCAGGTCACAATGTTTGTGCGACCAGTGCGAAGCACTGACTGGGCGTATGACGACGTCATGGTGGCATGACGGCGCCTTCCGACCAGGACAAAAGATTACGTGGAGTGTATGGGTAGGTAGAGCTTGATTTTTGATTTTAGATAAATTTAGGCGAAAGAATCACACAAATCGGAGTTGGAACGGAGAAGATATGAATTTTGTATATTTGGAAAAAGAAAAGGAAAAAGGAATATTCTTGGAATATTCCAAAATCCGAATATTTGGAAACTGGAGAATAAAATTGTATTTTTGGATTCGGGAGGAACAAAAAATATTTCTAGATTGCTTGCGAGCAGAGTTTTAGACTGGTGTCAACAGTCCATGCCCGAATGTGACAACGGCTTGTAGGCAGCTCTGGAAGCTCGTAAAATCATGACATTAATTCAGGGTAGATATTGATTTTTGGTGAATTTAGAAAGAAGAATCGATGGAATCGGAGCTCATATGGTTGAGGGATTAAATCAGGAATAAATGGATGGAGGAAAAGATTGGTACACAATTGAACCATCGGCTAGCAGGTGACTTTTGGTGGGAGCTTCTCGTGATTAAGCTAATCACGTTTTGGACTGGCTCAGTGTTTTTGGCGTGTGCAGCGCATGGGTGCGCGTTGGTGGGAGGAAGGCTAGGCCCACCTGAAAGATTAGGGACAGGAGGGGGATTAATCAGAGAGACAGAGCAGGGTAGGCTCGAGCGGAGCAGCAGCATCAGGCTGCTCGCCTTGTGCCACCGTGAGCAGCGGCAGGGACTCACCGAAGCTACGTCTAAGTAGAGGTTCCGGCCATCATTTTCTGATCCTAGGCATCGAAAAAAAGAGGATGACGAGGGAGTTCAGCTCTCGGTGGTTGTCAGCGTGGTGGTTGTCGGCGTGGTGGAGGTGGTTCTCTATGCTAGTTTAATTGGACTGAGATGGCTCCGTTGTGGAGAATTTTGCGGCGAACTTGCCTGTGGTCAAGAACGGAGAACGGAGAAATTGGAGCAGGATGGAAGGTGTTCGCAGCAGGCAACGCCCGGGTGAGCCGGAGGCTGGTCGTGGCGGTGGTGAGCTTGGTGTGGGTGGAGGCACGAGGGTGGGGGGGACTATTTATAGCCGGTGGAGGAGAAGGCCGATGACGTGTCGCGGAGATGGAAGGTCCAAATGGCACGGGTTTTGGAATTGAATTTTGGAAAGAATTTTGGTGGATAGTATTTGCGATATTTGGAATTTTGTTGAGCTCATATTAACACACTCAAAAAAATTAAGTAAACATTCAAAGTTTTGAAAATTTTGATTTTGAATTAGGGAGAGATTAGAATAAAATTCCGGGTGCTAAATTTTGGGCGTTACCGAAACCTTCTCACATGTTTTGTCAACAGACTACTTTAGAATTATTATGGCACTAGTTGCTCATTTTAATTTGGAATTACGCCAAATGGATGTAAAGACAACATTATTGAATGGAGTGCTTAATGAAAATGTTTTCATGGCTCAACCTAAGGGTTTTGTTGTGGAAGGAAAAGAAAATATGAGATGCCACCTAAAGAAATCCATTTATGGATTGAAACAAGCTTCAAGACAGTGCTATTTGAAGTTTGATGAGACCATTTCAAAGTTTGGTTTCAAAGAGAATGATGAGGACAACTGCATTTATGTAAAGTTAAGTTCCGAAATGGAAGGTATATTTTCCTAGTCTTGTACGTGGACGATATCATACTAGCTAGCAGTGATATGGATTTGTAGCTAGAGATGAAGAGATTTCTATGCTTGAATTATGATATGAAAGATCTAGGGGAGGCTTCCTATGTCCTAGGGATTCAAATCCTCAGAGAGAGAAATAGATGCATACTAGGACTGTCTCAGTAGACATATATTGAAAATGTCTTGAAAAGACATGGTATGCAAGCTAGTAATGCAGGGCATGTTCCGATAGCCAAGGGCGATGAATTTGAGAATTTTCAGTGTCCCAAGAACCACTATGAGAAGGATCAGATGAAATCGGTTCCATATGATTCAGCGATTGGAAGTACTATGTATGCACAAGTGTGCACACGCCTTGACTTGGCATTCACAACCGGAATGCTTGGAAGATACCAGTCAAATCCTGGAAGAGCTCACTAGATATATAGCTGCGAAGAAAGCCTTTGAGATATTTGCAACGAACAAAAGATCTCATGTTGACATACAGAAAGAATGATGCCCTACAATTAGTAGGCTATGCAGATGCAGACTAGACAAGGTGTAAAGACACCAAGAAGTCCACATCTAGATACGTAGTTCACTCTGGCAGGAGAGGCCGTATCATAGAAAAGTTGCAAGCAATGCATCGTTGCATCGTCGATAATGTACACTGAGTTTATTGCTTGTTTTGAGGCAACAGGACAAGCTATGTGGCTAAAGAAATTTGTACCCGGTTTGAGAGTGGTGGATAGTATTGAAAAACCACTAAGACTATACTGCAACAATTCATCAGCAGTAGACTACTGTCACAACAATAGGTCAAGTGGTACAATGAAGCACATTGACATTAAATTTTATGTTGTGAAGGAGAGAATCTAGGATCACAGACATCGAGCCTTTAGGAACCGAAGAAATGCTTGCGGATCCACTGACTAAAGGCAGTTTCACCCAAAGTGTTGAACAAACACTAGCTGGCATGAGTTTACATAAAGGCTTATAATTCTGGATTGAGGGCTATTGAAACAACCATCTCCCAGAAAGCTTGGATTTGAGATAGAAAAATCTACTGTAGTCAATGAGTTCAATTGCACGTAACTGGCAATTTGAACGCATTGGTCTCGGTATGTTGATCTGTCGAGGGACGAAGCACATAATGATTTTGAAACTGATAAGATGAGATGAAGGGGGAGAATGTTAGATTTGATCTCGGGAACGGTCATGAGACTGATCCAGAGTTGATTCCGCACCCTAATCGGGGGGGCGCGACATTCCTCTTTGGTTGTGGCCTCCGGTCACAGTGCACCATAAAAAAGAGGGCCTAGGGGAACCTAGCCGCCGTCAAACCCTAGCCCGACACCACCCGAGGGACCCAATCTCCCAGCGCACCAAGTGATTGGAAGGTCACTGCCACTCCTCACCGCCGTCGACTTGATGGCCGACGACGCTGCCAACCAAGAGCAGCAGAGGTAGAGGGAGGAAGAGGCCAAGGCGGTGAAGGAGCGCCGCCTCAAGGAACAGGAGGAGAAGGCCGCCGAGGAAAGCCAACAGCGTGATTAAGGAAACCCCGTTGGCAATAGACCACCGGTCGCGCCCTTCCCCAACACCGAAGGTGGTCTCTCTCCGTCTCTCCTTCTCCCTTCTAGATCTGCACATGAACTCGTGCTAGAACCCACCAGTGGTGGGGCTCTCGGAGCTAGATCGATCCACGAGTTCTAACAAGTCCATCTCAATTTAAGAGTTGTCAAACTAAAGCTAAGGTGGTTCCTGCACTAGCATGAAATAAAAGAATACTTTGTGTCTTTGTCAATATCATTTTTATATGCACATATGTACATCGAGTGCATGCGTGCATACACTCTCTGACTTACACGCCAATAATAGCTATGCGGAAATCTATATAAACACAGACCAGTCTATGCCATCAACTCTAGCTCCTAGTTCTTTCAACTCTCAAGCTTCCAGATCATCGCGAGGCCCACATACCACTACGATTTTTATTATCTGTTTTTATCTTTTTCTGTGGCTAAGAATACTTATACATGCACTCAGAGAAGCTAGAAATAGCACACGCGTATTTCACTTCATAATTTTAGTATTTTATTTACTACTTCTTATCTTATAAATATTCATATCCGTATTTACTACTGTGAAATTCCCACAGGTATCATCTAGATGTCTATACTCTAGTAGTTCATATGCCTTGCATTCGCAGACCACCTAAAGCCACTGCTAAGCAAGATGAGGTACAGTCGGTCCATAAACGTTGACGCTTGCTTGCAAGCCTCCTCTTACTTGCGCGTAACACGTACAACTCGAACTCGACATGCTTGCATGCCGAACGATATATAAATCCGCACCCCTGGCCTCTCGCCTCCTCCATCCACCGTCATCGTCTCCTCCGTTCCCGTCCCCGGCCGCAAGCCCGCAACCACACAGCTGAGCTGACAGCATCAACCACCTCCAAGAAATAATCCTAGACAGATAGACAGACAGCCAGCTCTGGCCATGGCGGCGTCGCGCCTCTCCCTGGCTCTCCTGCTGGTCCTGGCCGTCGCCGGGCGGGCGGCGGCGGAGGACTACGACTTCTTCTACCTCGTCCTGCAGTGGCCGGGGTCCTACTGCGACACCAAGAAGAGCTGCTGCTACCCCAAGTCCGGCAAGCCCGCCGCCGACTTCGGCATCCACGGCCTCTGGCCCAACCGCGACGACGGATCCTACCCGCAGAACTGCGATCCCCGACGCCGCCTTCAACCCATCCAAGGTGCATATATATGCGATTCTTTCTTCTCCTGCTCTTGTTCTTTCCAAGTTTCTAGGTCTCCACGCCATTGTCGCTCGATCTGCAAGTCTTTCTTGATGACGGCATGTTTGCTCTCATCTTTGTCTTCACTGCACGTTATGGTTTATGTTCTTGGCGCGTTGCTGTTGGACGAGGTCCTGGCCTTCCTTTTGTGCCAAGTGCCACTGGTGGGCATGCAATTTCTGATTCTGGCCTGGGGCACTTTGTTTATGTTTTGTTGTTTAAAGGTCATAGTCATCTTCTTGGTATGGATTGAAATTCAAACCACAAATCAAGGGTGATGTGAGATGAAAGGACAGGAATAAATCCCCTTTTGATGACTTCACTCCAAAAACAGCATCTTTGCCGTGAAATGAAAAACACATTGTCGCTCCAGTGTTTGGAACGTTGGCACGCTGACATGCACGTTGTCCCCTATTAATTTTGCAGGTGAGCGACCTGCTGAGCAGCCTGCGCGCCAAGTGGCCGACGCTGGCGTGCCCGAGCAGCGACGGCAACACCTTCTGGTCGCACGAGTGGGAGAAGCACGGCACCTGCGCCGCCGACGTCTTCGACGAGCACGGCTACTTCCAGGCGGCGCTGCGCCTCCGCGACCAGCTCGGGGTCCTGGCCGCGCTCACCTCCGCCGGCGTCAACCCGGACGGCGGCTACTACACGCTGGCGCAGATCAAGAACGCCATCAGGGAGGGCACCGGCTTCGAGCCCTACGTCGAGTGCAACCGCGACGAGGCCGGCAACAGCCAGCTCTACCAGCTCTACTTCTGCGTCAACGCCGCCGGCGACAGCTTCGTCGAGTGCCCCGTGCGCCCCAACAGCAAGCCCTGCGGCAACAGGATCGAGTTCCCGGCCTTCTAATCTGTGTCAATGTCTCACTGCCGCGTGCTTTTCAGTTATTCGTAGTCCTTTTGCTCATTCCCAATTCATGGGTAATTTATTTTCCCAATAAAATGTACTTACTATATGTTGATGAAATGATGCAATCATCGGCATGATTGTTACCTTACTCACATTCAGAGAAAAAAATAAAGTTCAGGAAAAACAGTGTTCTCATTCACAGGTTCAGGAACTTTTTTAGATAATGACAGGTTCAGGAACTAGCAGTGTTCAATCGTTGTACGCTATACCATTGCCTGCTTTCAGGTAGCTGCAATCCACACAACGCTGGCCTCTCCATATCTGATCTGATATCGCGTCTGGCCAAACTCACAACCTCAAAAGTGATGGAGTAGATGGCACTCATCAAACGTGTGTGGCTCACAGTCACAAGCGCCTCATGTTGTCGACGCGACACGCCAATACGCCATGCAATTGTGGCCGTGAATATGAAACCATGGCGTGCACGGGCAGGGCATTCCATTCCCAGGTACGTTTCCCGTCCAACCCAAAAGATGGCACTGATGCGCAACACACGTACACGCCTGACTTCCAAGCAGAGAATAACACACAAGCCAGCAGACTCCAAAAGCAGAGATCAGTAGTACTCCAGGACACCACCAGCCATTTCTTAGCTCTACACCCGGTTGTTTTGAGGTCTCAAAACACACGATTTTTCAGTGGAAAGTGATTCAATTGTTCCGACGTGTGCTGACACTCGAAATCTATGTCCATCCATATCACATCAAACGGCTGCCCCATCTGTCTAGTCTAATTAACCGCAAAAGCAAAAGGACACGCAGACCGTCACCCTTTTTTTGCATAAGTACGTACGGTGCCGTAGTTGGTCATACGCCATGATGATGATACAACCGTGCTCATGCATGGCAACAGTGTCCGAGCAGAGCAGTAAAAGACGGATTCTCTGGTGCACAACTAGCGTAGAAAGAGAGATGGTGGTGGAGATGAGACCCACAAACATGTGTCACTCAAATATATGCTAGTGACATGTTTTGTGGAACAAATTATGAATCATAAAGTGATTTGTTTTTGTGAGAAGGAGGGAGTAATAGATGAATCAAATCTTAAAGCCACAAAGTATATGTAAAAATATTGTACTACAACTAATGTGGCAAAGATCACTATAATTACATCAGCAAAATGCACTGTAATTATAGTTATAGTAGTAAAATACACTGTAATTACAGTGCAAATATACTGTAGTTAGAGTGTAAATATATTGTAGTTACACTGTACTTACAGTGGTAAATACACTGAAATTGCAGTGCTAATACACTGTAATTACTGTGTAACACTGTAATTATAGTGCACTAATTCAAAAACGGGAAATTAAAAATCCATGAACAGTGCACCGAGCACAAAGGAAATGGAGGAAAACCTATATTATAGTTACATTGTACTTACAGTGGTAAATACACTGAAATTACAAGTGCTAATACACTGTAATTACGGTGCAACACCGTAATTATAGTGCACTAATTCAAAAAAGGGAAATTAAAAATCCATGAACAGTCCACCAAGCACAAAGAAAATGGAGGAAAACCGCCTAAATCATGATAATGTCGCATGGCAAATAAGAATGATCTGATCAAGCATTACCAATGGTCTGATCACAGAGCTGTCAAACCAGCTAGGTCCCATAAATAGAGACAAAACGACAATAAAAAAGTCACTTTTAGATTCAAGGGACAAAAAACAGCTTGGTGGGCTGATCGGTCGGCACCAAAATCGAGTGTTGGAGCCGCTAGAAACACTCAACGACGTATAGCTTTTCTGTTCTTATACTGCTGCCTTTTCTTTTGGTGTTTTTGGTTGTGAACTCCGGATCTACCGAAACATATGCTACCTTCCAGCCGTCCCTGTCGCCATAACACAACAATTGCGACTATATTAGCTAGTCAACCAATGAGACAATCATACAGGAGAAAAGATAATAACTTTAGTAGGCAAGTAGGCCATGGCTTCGTCGCTGAAAAGGGGAGCGCGACAATGCAACTTATGCAAATATGGCACAGATCACTCTCAACGGAAAGTAATTTATTAGATTCTTTGTAGTTTGTAAACTCCAACAAGCTACAAACACAAGCACAATACAGAATGGGCAAAATTCATGTGTAGTGTTAAACAAGGCCTGGTTCAGGAAACAGGCGATAAACTAGGGGGACGTCCAGCCCCCATGTAACCATTGGAAACTAACGGCAACGATCGTAGCTCATCTGGAGCATCCTCCTATGTGACGACACGAAAAAATTCTAGGCTGCAAAACTAAAAAAATCCATTCATCACCATTGCTCGTTTATTCTCTTCTTGGGCATTTCCACCTCATCAGCTTCACTTCAAACAGATGCAGCAGCTTCCTGCTGTTTGTTCGCGAACAGTGACGCCCTTCTCGATGCTTCCCTTCAACTCGGCCTTCAGCGCCTCAAGCGCCTTGGCCTCATACTCGGTCACTCCTTCCATGTCAGCCGAAATGACAGATTCAACACCGTTCTTGCCAAGCTTGACTCTTGACGCGAAGAACGGCAGGTCAGTTATCTCTGACTGAACAAATGTGCACTCATAAACATCGGGATCACCAGCCAGTGCACGGAGTGACGACTCGACGAATCTGGCAGCAGCGTAGGCCATGGAGAGCGTAGCAGACCCAGCACCAGCCTTGGCCTCCACCACCTCTGTTCCAGCATTCTGTATCCTCTTTGTCAGCTCCTCGGTTTCCTCATCTGTGAAGGTGACAGATGGCCTGGTCTTCGACAGTAACGGGAGAATTGTGATTCCAGCATGACCACCGACAACCGGGACATCAACATCGATGAGCTTGAGGTTCTTCTTCTGGGCCACGAATGTGTTAGCCCTGACGACATCCAGGGTGGTAACTCCGAAAAGCTTCTTGGGGTTGTAGACACCCTTCTTTTTCAGAACCTCAGCGGCAATTGGCACCGTGGAGTTCACAGGGTTGCTGATGATATGGATGAACGCCTCCGGGCAATTGTCTGCAACAGCCTCGACAAGCGACTTGACAATGCCTGCATTGATGTTAAAGAGGTCATCACGGGTCATGCCTGGCTTCCTCGGGACCCCGGCCGGGATGACGACGACATCCACGCCTTTCAAGCAGTTTGCTAGCTCGGAGGCCCCGGTGAAGTCCAGGACCTGAGCAGGCGTGTTGCAGTGGCTGAGATCCGCAGCGACGCCCTTGACATTGGCGATATCATACAGCCGCAGCTCGGACACCAGAGGAGACATCTTGATCAACAGGCCCAGGGGCTGACCGATGCCGCCAGCAGCACCGAGCACTGCCACCTTGTAGGATGCCTGAGGAGATATCTGAGATCCAGACTTTGCCTTGGGCACAATCCTTGGGGCAACAGACGCCCGAAGGGATATAATCCTACCCAGGAATGATAACTCGGATCCAAAGCCAACGGACGACGGCGCCTTCAAGGCAGCGTAGCTTGTGGCCCCATGGCTCCTTGGCTTTTGGATCTGCCCAGCCTGAGTGCTCGCTGAGGTGAAGGCAACGGTTGCCGCCATGCCTGACTGCAGTGACAAAGTTCGGTTAGATTTACATGCAGGTGAGACAGCAATGATAGATATGCAGGTGAGATGGCAACTTGAACAATATATAGCACTTTAAAAGCATTAATTAATAACCAAGGATGAAACTTGTATGAAGCAGGTGATCTAGAACAGTAAAGACTTCTGCACTTGTCACCAAGCATAAGTAGTTAAACGAGGACACAAATCGATACTCGGACTAACAATTACGCCAGATCCATCAGGACCCTGCGTAACATCACACTGGCATATGGAAATTATTGTTGATGAGTTGGGCCTGACTTGCAGTCGTAACGTGGATCACTCATCAGCAAAATCGGTCATGGGTTCATGACAGAGTTCTCTCTGGTGGGGTTACCTGTGGCTAGATCAAACTGGCTTCTAACGCGTACTCTGATATAAACGTGCTACTGCCTTTTTATCAAAAAAAGAAAAAAAAAAGAGAGAAAGTGCTACTGCCTACTGGGAAGTTGACAACTCGAACAGAGAGGCACGAAACGAAACCACCGAGCAGATCGCGCCGCCGCGCACGCCGTCCGTCGAACGCGAACAGATCGGGAGCGCAGCTCCCGCGCGGGAGCACTAGACTCCTAGAGACGCCCAGATTTACACAAGACTCGACTCGAGGGAAGGCGCGGCCGAGAGAGAGGGAGAAGAGACGGAGCGGCCGGCACGGCACCGACCTGCAGTGCAGGGTGCAGGCGACGGCGGAGGGGCGCGGCCCGGGAAGATCCAATCCAGCCGTAGGAGGAGAAGGACAGGACTCAGGACAGGAGAGGAGAGACGGTGGGGCGTTTCGTCGGCTTACCCTGCCTCTGCGCGCGCGCTCCTCACCCGGCCGGGTGGCTCTTCAAGGCTCTCTCCCTTTTCCGGCGCCTCGCGCCTCGTTGGGGTCTTTGGGGAGGCGGTCGGAGAACGGCGAGCGCCCCGTGAGCAGCGGCAATGGCCAGCGGTCGGGCGGGCACGGGAAAGCGGTCGCTCGTCCCCGGACGCGGACGGACGGTCGCAGGAAAAGAAAAGCGGGGGCGGTGCGGGGGCGGCGGCGCGTGCCCGTGGTTCTTTTCTAGTGCGCCGACGGAGGCAGGCGGCGACTGCGACGTGCGGCGCGGCCTAGGAAACAACGGCGGGGATCCGCTCCCGGGCAGCGCGAGCGCGGGTGGACCCGGTCCACGGACGCGCGCGCCTGGGGGTCCTTTCCGGCCTTCGGGAGCGGGGCGCGGCCCTGGTGCACCGGGTGTTTGGAGGGGAGCTGGGGGTAGGTGCTTGTGCTGGTGGAGCCGAGCGGGCCGGCGCACGCGCGCGGCCACGGCCAGTGCCAGCCCAGGCGCGGATTCGGGGGGGGGGGCCCCCGGCCGTTTCTGTGTCCTTTTTTTTTATTTTGATCCTTTTTGCAAATTTTTTCTACAAACATAGACTCCTAACGATTTTTTTTTAAATGGATCTGACGTACACGTGTGCTACTGCTAGTTAACGCCAACGTTGCCAACGTCAGCGCTGATGTGGGCGCTGCTCCGGACCTCGGCGCGGAGTGCATTGACGCGGACGTCGGAGTACACCTCAGCGTGGGGGCAGTGCACGCAAAGCTGTCTGAAAAGCTAAAACATGCATGAGAATACATATACATTTAGGATTTTGTGATTTTCGTAGAAAGGTAAATTTATGTCCATTTGATATGGGACAAATTTCATGAGATGCATATTGTTATCCTTTGCATGACAAAAATGTGTGGACTAAAAAATATACGTTAAAGTCTTTAGAAAAGAAAATAAGTGTGTGTGCATTATTTATGCATAGTTGATTCATGTTAAATAAGATAAAACATGAAAATCGCTTTGTTAGCCATACCATTACACGGATTATCTTGTGCAATCAGTATTTGACATGGGGCTATTTCTTAGTTGTACACAATTTGACTCATTTGCTTAAAGCTAATCAATATTACCAAATATATAATAATTTCATATGAGCTCCTAACATTGTGATCCTAGTTGCGTTAGCTTGATGCGATCATGTGCTACAATTCAAAAGCGATAGCCTAGTAGAAATGGATAGTTTCTATGGATGCCGATCATTCCATTTTTCATAAAAAACAGCAATGGTTTTATTTCATGAATTCCATTTAATTCATGCTCATGTGCTACTTTTAAAAATGAGCGCACGTTACATTCTCTCTTAGTTAGAAGTGCAAATGTCGGTTTAAAGAGCAAGTTGATTAATTTTTTTAAAGCAATTAGTCTAGTTCATCTGAAGTCATATCATGAACATGTAAAAAAAAGAATTTGGATTGCACGTATCTGTAAAAACGTGGTACAGGGTGACATCAAGCTAAAAAAAAAAGAAAATAGAATTTGGACTGCACATATCTGTAAAATTAAAAATAGGGTTCGATGTATTAGAAGCTCATGCAAAATTAGCTACTATGTGTTTATTAAGTAATATTAGAACATTAAGTCGTAAAATGGACTAATAAAAAGATATCCGCACAAAACCATTTAATACACAAGATAGACAAGAGACAGAATACACGGGGAGAGTTGTTTTCATGATTGTTGGATTTAAGATGAATTAAATATAAAATAAACAACATATACACAATTACTTATTTTTAGGCATTGTAATAAATATTTTTTGAGTCCATATGTTTTTATCACGTAGAGCATAATATTATGAATATAATTACGTAGAGTCCATATATTTTTTTGCCCTGCACCGGGTGTTTGGAGCGGAGCTGGGGGTAGGTGCCTGTGCTGTGCTGCGGGGAATATCCCCCGGGCGCATGCAGGGGCAGGGCAGGAGAAACGCCGTTGCTGCCTTTTCGACACGTCTCTTTTTGTTTTTTTGTGCCCCTTCCGTTTCGTTTTTGGCTGGCGGTGGCTGGTTTGGGGCTGGCGCGCGGGGACGCCGCTGTCCTGTCTCGTCGACGTGTTTGACGCGTATTCTCTGCGCCCAGCACGGGCGGGGCCCGCCCGCGGCTCACACATGCGAGTGGGCTGCAAACAAAGCCTGGGCCTCGGGCCAGATGGATGTCGCTGGGCCGTCACCGTGGGACTGGCCCGGTATCAAGCAGGCCCAAGTTTCTCTCACACGTAGAGCTTGGGCCTCGCTTTCTCAGACATCGAAACCAGTTCCGATGGCCCGCCTCACGTAAGCGGGCCAATAGGCACGCACGCACTATACTTGCTGGCGTGTAGACCACAGGCCGGCCACACCTATCAACCCGGGGAGGTTTCCTTTCCTTTTTTTTTCCAAACTTTTGTCATGGATTGGGCCTCCATACTAGCCATGAGCTCACTGGGCCGAGACATGAGGGCTGGCTCTCTGCATACAACGGGAGGATGGGAAGGCGGAACCGGAATCGAGGAAAACCAGAAACGTCTGAACCTTCGTCTAGCTGTAATCACTCCGAACCTCTCCCCTGTTGCTGCTCTTCACGATCTATACTTCCAATTCTTCTCTGATTTTATTCCAGTTTGCCATAGTCCCCCGTTGTTGTTGAGTTGAGCGGTAGAGGAACGTAACAACTTTCTAGAACAACAAGGTATTGGCAAGTTACACCTAAGCCCTATTTGGCTCCTAAAAATTTAGGAGAATTGAAATATGACTAAATAATTGAGCCAATAATACATATGGATTGGAATCTATCATTTCACATATGTATTAATCCAAAAGGTTGTTCTTCTCTTCCACCGGTGAATTGTTTCTAACTGTATCATAAAGATCATTGCTCTCATTTTTCCAGCCAAGGCTTTTAAATTCTCTTTTTCTCTTCTCATATTTGTGGGGAACAATTAGTTATGGTAATGAAATTCCAATTCAAGAGACCCAAACAATCCCATAGTATAAAAGAAAGAGGAAATGGATGATAAAGCCATCATTTTCAAATAAATATGCAACATAGACACAATGAAAGAAAAGTGATTGAAAAGGTAATAAAATCAGTCCGAAAGAAATGATTAGCAAATCGCGAACAAAAAAAAATCATGTACTCGCTGAAAAAGGAAAAAGATTGAAAATATTTAACAAAATCATTAAAATGAAGTAAAGAAAAATAAACCATGATCACATTTCGCAGATAACTTTTTCTTGGCCAATCGGAAGTTGGCCTCAGCTCGTTGCTTTGCAATAGTTAGAATCTGGCATTGCCTCTTTGTTAAATTTGCATCCATGCACCGGACGGGCTATGTCTCGTTGTTGGTGCTTGTTATGTCAATGCACATACCTACCTCGTTACATGGTGATTAATTAACTCTGAAATTCGTTATGCCACGGAGTCTGATGATTGAAGCAGGCAGTCTCCAATTCTCCATATGCAAGGTTTCGACTCAGATCTTGTTATTAATGGCCAGACATCGAACGACCAAACCAGATCATGCTTATTGTCTCGTCGTTTAATCCTCATCTGTATAATTAGTTTAATAATTAGACTATATTTAATATTTCTAACTAGTGTTCAAATATCTGAGGCGACGGAGAACTGAAATTTTAACCAAAAGTCCAAACAACCCGGCCTCAAACACGATTCGCACCATGTGTCTTGGCATTCCTATGTAGTACTTACTCTGGCTGCATACTATATGTACGTGCTCCGTACTTGGGCTAGTCTCCCTGCCAGAGATTATTCGTTTCTTTTCTTTTCTTATTCTTTCGCGGGGAGGCAGATAGATCTTCAGATCTATCGAGAGCCAGAGATGCTGCTTTACTGCGTCCGTTGAATCTCTATCAAGTCCGGCGCCAGGAAACACGTAAAGTGGACCCACTCGTCCACGCCATTGGTCGCCATGGGAATTATCATGAAGATTATGGGGGCCCTAAAACCTGCCTGCACTGATCATGCTCATGCTCATTGGGCACCGTACCGCACTCGATCCGCCGCCACCCAGTGGTCGTCGCAGGGCAGCAGGTACGGTGCCTTGCTGGATTTGACAAATGGAGTGCGACAAATAGGGAAAACCTAGCAGCTAGCGCGTGATGGACGGAGCCACGGAGGACGATCGCTTCAACTTTTTCAGAACGGAATGATCCAGA
Source organism: Paspalum vaginatum (assembly GCA_030272315.1). Taxonomy (NCBI): domain Eukaryota; kingdom Viridiplantae; phylum Streptophyta; class Magnoliopsida; order Poales; family Poaceae; genus Paspalum; species Paspalum vaginatum. The sequence continues at coordinate 35,520,266 of CM059018.1, read as the reverse complement.
GAAAGGTTGTTCATTAAATTTAAAGGGCCACCGTGATTTGATGGAAGCTGGATCGATGTTTCACAGTAACACACGAGTACACAACTACACATGCGACCAATCCAACGGAATGCAATGCAATGAGTAAAAACGTGCGACTTGCCCCTTTCGGCTCCAGCCTAGGCCATGCTGTGCTGAAGCTATGACGTCACTCTGGATGAAGTAGAGAGACAAGTGACGCGTGCAGCCGAGGCAGGCGAAGAAGCGGTCCAAGAGAGGCCGTCCCAACCCACGACAAATGTACATGTACTGTACCTGTACGTACGTATGTGCCAGCAAGAGTTGGCCAACCGAGGCGCGGCCCACTCATCCGCCTCAACCGAATCGCGAATTCGCGATAAGGCCGCATGTGGCAGCAGTGGGTGTGTTACATAGGTCAGGTCATTTTCGCTGTATGTTTTATTTTGATTAAATCCAGTTATACATTGGTACGTTTGGTGACATGCAGTGTATTTATAAAAAGAGAGGTAGAAAGTTTTGTGAAAGAACAAAATTTTTATCTAGATGAAACTTAAGATGCACATGTGCCTAAAATCCAAAGTACGAAATAGCGCTATAGTGTCGCTATAGCGTTTCTACATACTTGACGCTAATGCTATTGCAGTACGAAATAGCGCGCTAATAGTGTTTTTGAAAGGCTGACGTTAAATTCTATAGCGTACTATTTTGTATATCGATAAAATCTGATGTGGCACGTTTGGTGATGTGCAGTTAATGAAACCTTCCACTAGGATGGCCTTATCCGTGCACCATTTTTTGTAGAATTGTTGGAAAAAAAAAGAGAAGGGGCCAGTTTTGCAGATGGGCAGATGGATCATCAAAGTGGCCGTGGGGGCATCAGGAAACAGTGCGCGATGATCTGTTATTCTTCGCAGGAACAGGAATTACGTGCATATCACGAGACGACCATGACCAGCCACTGTGCACAGCACACCAGCTGTATTATGAGGACCCCTTTTTTGCCCTTTTCGCATCTTGTCTGCCGCCACTGATCTGTGCTGGCCTGGGGGGCCTCCAGCACAAGCTCAACAGCTTTCTTGCATGGACAAAAATTAGAATAATGCCCTGCCCGTGCCACATGGAAGAAAAGGGCACCGAGGCTGAGAGAGCGACCATGCACGGTCCACGGATCGATTCCAAGAAAAGATATAATAAAGGACGATATCGATCGTTGATTGTCGGGCACACCGCACATCACATGTCGTGTAACACGAGTAGAGTCTAGAGTGTAGAGCAGCTACAGAACGTGCATGGTGCATGTCGCCGGTTGGAAAACGGCCCGCCCGCCGGTCTGGGCGCTTGGTTTGGTTGGATTTTTGTGAACTAAAATACTACACAATACCTAAGAAAATCCACATTCCAAGCTGGGTTGTAAGATATTGGCACGAAACCTAAGAACATTATTTGAACTGTTTGGGTGTGTTAAGCTGCTTTTCTTGAGACGGATTCGTAGAATGCATGGGAACCAAACGCACCCCTTGCTAACGGGTGAAACTACTACTTTTTTTTCCCTGGCCTAGCTCCTAGAAATGAACATGGACCTATCTCGAAGCAACCATTTGTGTCGGGGTGGCCACCATGCGTTCCACGGCGCATGATGCAAACACTGTGGGCCTCGTGAATTGCACATGCACAACGGTTGGTGTACGGTAGTAATCGCATCTCAGGCTTTGTTCGGTTCGAGGGACTAGAAGAGATTAAAGAGATTTTTTTCTTACCTAAATTTAGATATAAAAAGATTTAATCCGTTCAATTCCTCTAACACGCCTTGAGCTAGCTGTGTGTACACCCATGCATTATAGGTTTTGGAAAATATTGACGCGCGGTAGTTGTCAAGGTAGAGTTGGTAGCACCGAGAAGACGCACGTCGCTCCAAAAGAAAACCTAGGTAGCTAATCGGCCGGCCTGTAGTAAACGAAGTAGGCAGTAGGTGATGCTTATGTAGTTATGTGTGGAACTGGAATCTAATTGAGACATCAAATTAGTTATTACGTCCAGTCAACATTATGTACTAGGTACCTATAGTATGTGCTAGCTAATTAGCTAGTGTGTTTAATTAGTTCGTTCGTGCTACTAGCTCGATCCTCGTAGGAAATGCCATCATTGGTGTTCTCTCATCACGTCTCAATGTAGTTATTTGACAACCCCGTTTGGCTACTACGCGCGCCAAGCTTGACCTCCGCACCACGAAACCAAAAAGGTCGACACCGACGGGCGGACGATGCCAAAACACACAGCATCTCTCTCTCAAAGACGACCGTGATGGCACCCGATCGATCGAGAACGAAAGGTTCTCCAGCCTCGTGCGCCCGGCCCGTCCATCGGCACGTCTCTACGTTCGGGAAAATGGCACTTGCTGCACCGTGTCCGGCCGGTCCCTGCATAGCACGTATATACAGTACCGTGGGCTGCGTGCGGTGCGCGTCGTGCGTACGTCACCACGCGGTACGCGCGGCACCTGACGTCACTGCGCAAAGCGTCATGCCTGCCGTGTGCAACCCTCCGTCGTCGTGTTTTTCGTTTGGATCTCTCGTACGTGTACAAACTCCGTGCCCTTCAGTATAGTTTCAACTTTCAATCTAGTAGCATGTACTAGTACTAGCTAATAATCCTGATTAGTCCCAGGTCGGTGAGCCTTTCTTCATCAGTAATTAATGCAACTAACACGCTGTATATATATAAACGGCATGGCACGAGAATCTGTTGTTGTTATATACGTAGTTAGGTTCGCACTCAAAATTTCCATCTGACGCTTGACGAGAGAAATGGACCAGTTGCCCCTCGATCCCGATATATCGAGCGGCGCCGGCGACCTTTCCTCCTCCCGCTGCTTCTGCTTGTTTCCATCGTCAGAGCCACGGCAGGGGGCCGGACGCCGACGGCGGTTGATGGGGGCGCATGCCGCCGGCCGGGGACGGACTAGACTAGATAGCCAGTGTGGCCGGCTCGCCGCCGCCCGTACTAGCATGAGCGGCGCGCATACCAGGCCCGGCCCGTCCGATCCTCACCTGCTACAGTCCCTGCCGATCCAGCGCTGGTTGGCCAGCGCGCGTCGTCCTCCGCCTGCGGTGGTCGCATCCCGAGACACGGCGACACTGTACACGCGGTGCACGCTGGTGAGAGAGCCAATGGACCGACCGGGGCAGGCGCAGCGCAGCGCATTGTCCGAAGCGACGCGGCAGCGAGCGGTCGGGGTTGATGCTGATGCCGACGGTACGGCCATGCACGCAAAGCACACGCGGCCTGCTGGGGAGCTCTCATCTTTTTTCTTTGTTTGCCTCTCTGTGTTACGTGGCGTACGTTTGCCACTCCCGCGCTCGCGCTCCGTGGAACGCGATATCGACCTACGTTTACACATGCGAATTTCGTCCTTAGAGACCATCAAAGTGACCGTTTCGACCGGCTCCCAAAAATTCCCACGTGGCTCAGTTTCGTTCTTGGTACCCATGCCAAATCGGCGCGCCCCGTCAGCATCCAGCCATAGATAATTAGGGCATATTTGGAGCATAGGTATTTAACTTGAGAGAAGTTTGTGGACTGTATGAGCTTCGTCTCAATTTCATACACAGACTCCCGATATAGAAACTATATGCTAAAATATTGATAAATGTAAAGTTTTCCACCAAGGTTTCAAATGGCGGGATATGTTATTTGGTTGTAACCTCCTTAAAAAAGGCTATTAGATATTGAAACATATAGTAGAAGCTATTTCATTTAATAGTCTATTGTAAAAAATATGAAAACATTCATTATGTATGTAGAAACATGGAACTAAATTTTTTTTATTAATATAGATACTCAAATACTAAGTCCATGTTGATATGAATATTAATACAGTACATGTCCAAACTCCAAAGCTACATGGGAATATGTCTCTCTAGGTCCAGTACTTCAACCAGTCAATTGGTCATCATACTCCTAAGTCCTGACTATAGTTAATACTAGGTGAATACCCCGCGCATTGCTACGAAAACTTAGAAACAATTTTAGATGAGCATCAGATGACTAATAAAGGAGAAGAGGAAATTGTTAATATTCATACTGAAACAAAAAAGGTCACAAAAGTGTACTTATACTAAGGAAATAATGTGATTTTTCTGTCGCTGCAGTTGTCATGAGATTTTTCCTCTTTCATGCAGGAAACGTTGGCAACTTTGTCAACACATGGTTAATTGGTTGTTGCTTGTTGATGTCTGCTGCCTGAGAATTCCCTGTGAGGTATAACGATGCAAAGAACAAAAACAAAGAAGGGCTTATATAGTGAATAAAAAGAGAAAATGGAATAGTTTATTGATCCTTCCCGTATCTCCTGAAACCTCTGCGCAGGACCTCCTGACCCTTTCCCCGTCTCCGCAGCTGCCTGAGTTGAATGCTGGATAGCGAGGAGGGTGGCAACGAGGACAACTCAGTTTTTGTCATGGCTCTCTCCTTCCTCCGTCCTCTCTTGTTCTCGCTCCAGCAACAACGGCCGGCGTGGCAGGAGGCCTGATCTGTGTGAAGGAGACTGAGCAGTGTGGGGGGAAGCTAGATCTAGGCAGCGCCGGTGGTTCTCCAGCTGGAGCCGGTGGGTGCAGACATCCTTTTGCCGCCGGCGACGCTAGTAGTTGGTAGCGACGTTGGAGCTTGCAGTGGGTGTGCAGAGGCCATGTTGGTCTGCAGCGACATCAGCACTCCGGAACAAAGGTCCCTTCCTCTACTTGTGGTCGCCCGGGTCGATTGCCATCGCCGGAGCCAGGCAGGTCTCTCATTATTCTTCTCATCTTCCTCATGCAGATGGGCGTGCACGTTTGCCATTAGAGTTCAGACGTCCCGGTCTGTTTTATATGGTAGGAGGTAAAATGAAACGTTGCTGCATTTCGGAAGTTAGATGGTCATCGGTTTTCTTAGGGAGGTGGATCGATGGTGGAAGGATTTAATGGAGCGGCGTGAACTCCATGGAGGAGACGGCGTTGCCGTACCTGTGCGGCAGCGCTGCGTTGTGGAGGGACGGGGGTACGGTGTGCGGCGTGGCACTGTTGGTGAGGATGCCTGCTGGGCTGGGCTGGACGGAGAGCTGGTTCATCGTGGCGATCGTAAAGTGCAGAGGAAACTTCACATGCGTTACATGCCACGGTGAAACAGTGGAGAAAAGAAGATGCCGTGGATAGGCTGAGCATCAAGAGAATTGGAGTTAATGACCTATAATAAACTTAACTTTATATAGAGTTTATAGATTCATATCCATTCCACATCTAACAAGTCAACAATAATTCAATGGCCACGTCTAAGCCAAATCGGAGCTAAAGCATCTTAGCTGCCATAGCAGAAAAATTAGCAATAGCACAGAGGCAGGCCCTCTGGAAAGCTATACAGGCTATTTAAAACCATGTTTCCACTTCTTTTTCTGAATTTAAATTAAAAGAGGATACCAAACATGGCAAGGAATTTAAGCCTCCTGTGAGGATAGTATACGTTTTCCCTGTGGACCATCTATATTTGGCATAAAGACCGGGGCCATCATGGACACCAAACAGTACACAATATTACAAGATTGGAATATACAAACACGTGACTACAACAATTTAATAAAAAATTCCACTTCACAATTACGGAAAATTTAAACTTTAATAGCACGATTAGTACAAAAATTGGGGCAGATCATATATAACTTCATCAACATTGACTAGGGATGCAAGACGGGTTGCCTGCGAACCCACAAATAGTTTATTTTTTGCATGTTCTGCAAAAAAACATAAAAAATGAAATATTAAAAATGATCTATTTGCATATTCACAGACAATCCTCCATGCATCCCTACTTGGCCTCCCTGACCCCTTCCCTCTGCCTCTCCTAGTATTACAACGAAATGTATACCCTTTCGAAGATTTCTTCCCACAAAGAATGTATCTTCTTGTTAGAACATGAAAGCACTATATAAAAATAACTTTCGAGCTGTGTTATTAAAGTAGTTTTTTTAGTTGTACAAGCTTATGAAAAGTTTAAAGTTCATTCTAGCATATTGTATCTAGGACCTTTCCATGGATGTATAGTACCTTAAGTTCATTTAGTGGAGGACTCCTACCATAGTACCACGTGGCACCCAAAGTGCATGTGAGAGACCCTAGATGACGGTATGTTCACAGGGCACACGGCTGTTAGAAAGTAAAAGATCGAGCGAATGGAGAATGAATCGCCTTGTAACTTTCTATTGATCTTGTACATATATATACATTGTGAAGAGGTGGCTTCACACCCCTTCGGGATTTACAGAAAGAGTGTGAAGAGTCACAACTCTTCACTAATAGACACCTATTCACTAATTAACTAATTACTCTAGTCTTGATCTTGATCACGAACAGTCGCATCCCTTGATGAATGGTTGTGTCCCTTTACGAATGGCTGCCTCTTCACAAGAATGAGATCACCCTTATATTTTGGTTCTCAACACTCCTCCTTGATCGAATCCATCATATGTAGCTGTCTTTGGAAAGTTTAAATTAATTTCTATGCCTAATATCATTTAAAAACCCAGTGAGAAAAATAAATGATACGACATATGCCTTGTATTGATATTGCCTCATTAAAAACTTTATATAAGTAAAACCTCAATGAGGAGAAAAAACTTATATAAAGAAAAGAGTACAATATAACAGGAATATAGTTATTTATCAGAGAGATACTCTCTCTGAACTCTGCAAATCTCTAAGTCATCTAATATCTATTCCTTCAACATATTTAGAAAATGTGTAATAAGACAGGGGGCTTAGTGAACAAATCAGTGATGTTATCACATGATTTGATTTGCAGTATGTTTATCCTTTTGTATAAGGACAAACCAGTTTTAGAGCAATATGTTTAGTGATGTTGTTCATAACATAACCAATTTTCATCTAAACAACACAAGCTGCATTATCTTTGTAGATAATGGTAGGCGAATTTGATATGCTTAATATTATCCTTTAAAAACTCTTGTGGGGAAAAATAGATAATATAATATCGTGATAATTCTCCTAAGTTCCTTAAGGAAGAGAAGAATTATTGATTATTTATGAATCTAACATGCCTCGTATCATCCTCTAAAAACCCCTGTGGGGAAAAATAGATGATACAATATTTATCCAAATGTTGATATTGCCTCATTAAAAACTTTATACGAGAAACCTTAAAAGGGGAAAACTCATACAAAGAAAAGAATACAATATGGTGTTCGAACAAGTTTATGAATTCAAGGAAGACTCCCCCTGATTCCTGCAAAACATAAGTTGTCTTATACCAACTCTTTCAACATATTCATAAAATATGTAGTATGGTAAAGGCTTTGTGAATATCTTTATAAGATATCACACAACTTAGTTTGTAATATGTGTTCCAATCCATTAACTGGAGAAAACAATCCTGAGCAAAAATACATATCAAAGTTGCACCAAGTATAATTTGTCTACACCTCTACAACATAAGGTTGATGGTTCAATTAAACCAATACTACATTACTAAAGTATGTAGTTTATCATTCTACGAATCCAAAGCTATTCTTGGGGCTTCATATAATCAACTTGATTATTTATCAGAATGATCGGTGAAAATGTGCAAATATCTTTATCAAAGACATCAATAAATTGGGACCTTTTCCACACAATATATAAATTGTCCATAATGCTTGAAGGATCAAATAAATTCTAAGATCTCAATTTCTTTTATTAAAAGATACCAAGTTCTATCCAGTGAAAATCTAATATTGGTTTCTTTTATAAAAGATATCAAAATGTCTAAGGCCTCGAGATATCTAAAGATATCCTTTAACTCTGACCATTGTCTTTTGGTGTGAGCAACGCTATACCTTTGCAAGTAGATTCATCGTAATTGCAATACCTGGCCAAGTACTATTTGCAAGATATGTAAGCGTACAAAAATGCATTGATATATAGAACATGTATTCATATATATCTCTTTTCCATCTCCCCATTAATGTCCAAAAGAGTCCTTTTCTAAAGGACTTTAGATGGTTACGACTTATCTATATTGATTTATATCAATATTTTCTGGATTTAGATAATTTTTTGAACACAACTGTCCAAATAATATTAGATTATAAATCCATATGCCCTGTTGTATACTCCGTCTTTAGATTACTATGTGTTATTTGATAGTGTTCATCGCTAATGATATCAATTTCATTGACCAATCATTAGGGGAGCATAAAGTCCAATTAAAGACTTCTAGACAAACACCCACATATGTTTAGTAATCTTTGTGTACCCTTCTTAGGAAGGATTCACTAAGTCAATTGTACCTTTCTCGACTTAAATGCTTTTAAGTCAAAACATTGACTTTATTAGCACTACACTTTATATGTTGCATATTTGTGTATAAATGTTTAACACCCAGTGACCCATGCTACATTTGTCGTCACTACATCTATCAGCTGCATGTATAGATGATTTTGTACTGCCAAATAATTATCGGAAATTATTCATCTCACTGGTAAAGGATTTTGTGGAGCTTCTCGTTGAAAAGCCCAAAGGGCCAAGGAGAATTGGTTCGGCTTCTGGATTAAAGGCTTATGCTCCTTGTTCATATCTCACTGCCTGGTTTCCGAATGCCAATATTGGACGGAAACGTTATGGAGTATTAGCATACAAGTATATACCTCTTAGGAAACAAAGCTATTTCTGTTGTATCATAACATTCCAAAAATCCAGAACGAGTGCTGGGGATATTCTGCCATGGTCTTATTCTCTGGATGGAATATTGTACTCAATTCAATCAGAACAGTTTGTGTCGACATACGTAACTTAAAATATATTATTCTCCAATTAATGTGAGATCAAATCTCATATATGTATACACGCCCTTAATCTATGGTGGATTCCTAATCACCATAATTAGGGATTTTCGATATCCCACGTTCGACCATGTATGCATTCGAAGAGAGTTCGTGGACCAAGTCCACTTAGGGGCTCATCAATTTCAGATTGACGTGCATTCACTGTCTTTCTCTGCCTTAAAGCAGATTAATCCTGCTAAGATGCCCTCTTCTCTCCCTCTTAGCATTGACGGGAGTAAGAGTTGTTTTATTTGGTATCTCCACTCTTTCAGGCATATTTCTAGCTGAAATAAAAGACTTTATTACGCCCTTATAATAAGTAAATGCATATGGCAGATTAGTTTTCAATGTTTTGAAAATCATAATTTTCTGAATGCAAAGTTCAGAGTACGTAATCCCGAGCCTGAAATAATTTCACTTAATTTTTTGGCTATATATCCTACATAATTCTCCCCCTAATGCCTAAAAAACGCTCATTTACAACGTACGGGCCGTATATGGATCCTCGCCAAAAAGATACTAAGTGATTAACGGAGACTTTAGTCTCAGAAAGATCCTTATTTCTGAGAGGGCCCATAAATGTACGTTAAGGTGGTGAGATTAGGTTGCATATAACAAACCCGAGTTTACCCAAATTGGAGAATACAGTGGGATTATGTTATTGCAAAGGAGATTTTGCAGTTTAATCACACAAGCCAGGAACGTACAGTACAACCTGACTCCCAAACATATTTGTTGGGAATGGAGGGCAATCTATTAGTTATGTGATGATCTTAATCCAAAGATTCTAATTATCTTGATATGAATTCTGAGGGCATACAATTGTCATTAAAGGCACAAGCTATGAATTCAATAATGTTTAGTATAATAACTTCACAACTTGAGTCATCATATTCATGACTTCATGGTTTTGTATGAACACTAAACCTGAATAAGGTAATCTAAAGATGTATCTTTAATTATGAAAAAAACTTAACCTATCCATAAATTATTTATATCGGACTACACATATCTTCTCTTGAAATGTGTTAGGAATCTTAGATATATTTAGATCATATTTTAAGATAAGAGGATCTTAAAATAATTTTCCATGTGTTGTTTATCGTACACATACAATAGGAAAAAATATAACAAAAAATATTGCCAATAATTTCACAACATCCCATGGGGACAGACAATTTTAAAATATACCAAAGTTTTGGAATGAATCAAATGTCTAAGAAATTACTTTATTTGCAACATGTTGTATGGTCTTGATGCATATACCATATCCGTTGTTGTCAACGTATGTTTATATAGGAAATAAATTGTATAGATGTCTCTATAATTCAGTAAGATATGAGTTACACTCATTATCCATATGGGGCGGTACGACCAAACCAACTATTATATCGTATATAACGATCGTCAAAACATTCCATATTCATTTAGAAGAACTTAGATGTTTTGTATAGCCTTGCTTATAGTTTTTGTGGCATTCATTCACCATTTAGAATGGTGCACATACATATTCGAGACAAGTATTTAATGAATTTTTACCCAATACATTAAAATGTGTGACATATTGTTGAATCTCAAATACATAAGTATGAGATATACAACAAACGTGCCTTGACAATTTTTAAATATTACATCATTTTTATTTGGACATTTTTTATGTGAATAGACATTGAGATCACAAAAATTTCAAACCTGAGTCTTTCAAAATATATTCAATGAACAATATGTCTATTCTCGTGAGGTTCTCTTATTTTAGGAGAGAAATGCTGTTACACGATCCATAAGATCCAATGATAAACAACCAACCTCTAGCTTATGGTTTCTTTAAACTTTTAGTATACATCAAATTGGAACATTATAAGTATGGCATTGTTAAGCAAATTGCTAAATCAAAACTACAATCATGACAATTACTTGTCATATGTCTGTTCTGTATTGCCATTGTTACTCTTATTTGGTGCATTGATTTTTCTTCGTCAATTTGAATAATAAGCCAAAAATGCATAAAATTGCTCTATAAAATACTCTTATTGAATATTTCTATGGAATCATATGGTTTCTCAATAATAGCAAAGATACCAATTTATTTGATCTGTTATGAAACCTTTCCCTGATGGGTTCCAGTATATACTTCCACACTAGTTCATAGAAAAACTTATTTTAATGTCCATTATTCATGGAGATTAAAGATGCCCATAGGGCGAGCTCATAGAACTTCGTATCTACTATCCCAAGCATGGTATAAATCTATTTATTTAAAGGTAATGTTGTAATAATCTAGATGCAAAAGTCATCGAGTCTTCATATCTTGTCAATGTATTTGGATCATTAGAAGCCTTACATAAAATGCCGACTTCACAAACATATCATTATCAATAATGGTATATATTTTGTAGATAATCTTTATATCTGAAACATAGAGTAGATCTCTCAGTAGTAGGCAATTAAACTGCTGCTATAGATATAGTCTCTGGGCTGATATATTCACATAAGAACATAACGCAGCCAATGTTTAAGGCTACACTACCCTGTGTATAAACAAAACTACCAGGAATAATGGTTATCACTATAAAGGTGTAAACCATAGATCCAAAATATTAATTCCACGGAAAACACTATGTAGGTAATCATCAAATTTGGATAAATATGATGTAAACCTCTCAGTGACGGATGAATAATTTGTTGCAATCGGCATGGTCTCTAGGCAGAATTATTCGTGAGAATAAAATACAGCCAATACCTATGACTCTGTGACCTTGTGTTTTTAATCCCAAAATGATACAAAACATTCATCAAAATATTCTGCATTTAATCCTAAGTCAACCAAAACGCACTTAATTGAGAGGATTTTTCTGTTAAAATTCATTTTTCAAAAAAATAAAAAAAATTAACAAGGTCGTTATATTGTTAAAGTCATAGACTGAAACAATTTTGCACTAATTACATAGTATAATAATTAGATAGGGCTGTAGTTTTATGAAATATATTTTGATTCACCGCAAAAGAGCCACATTTCGCGAAAAATCTAGGTTTTCTCACAAATTTCCCTTATTGACAATTAAATGTTAATTTTAATTGTGAGAGATTAGTCATAAAAATCCTTTGACAAATGAAATTAACTTAATTGTGAGAGTTTCGGTGTAAACCTTTTTTATAATTAAGTCATATTTCTATTTGTGAGATTTTTCGGTATATATATATATATTTATTTAAAACATACCATCACATGTAAATATTCATATACATTCACATATGATAATGAAAACTGCATCAGGGGCCTAAATAGTAAAGACACATGCTGATAATTTTTGCAGAATGCAAAATTAGTAACTCATAGGTACTCAAATGCATAATTGCGGGGATTACTGAAATAAAACAGTAGTAGATAGATAAAGATGGTAACAGGCCGAAAATTAGCTTGTAGATCAATTTGGTCCGCTGGGGCCCATGAAGGGGCGCGGCTTTAGCACTTTTCCGGTGCGGGCCTGAGCTGTGTAGGCGGCCCAAGACGGCGGCAGGGGGCGGCCCAAGACGGCGGCAGGGTGAGATGGCTCGAGCCGACTAGGCCGGCCTGCCCACCCACGGCGACGCATGGAGGCCCGCGGCGGGGCTCGGGATGGCAGCCCATGGCCAAGCCCAGCCCATCCAACGGGTACAAGGGGGAGCGGTTAGGGTTTTCAACACTAACCGTCTTTCCTATCTCCCCCTGGCTGCCGCCGCCGCTCGCGCCTTGCCGCCTTTGTTCGCCGTCGATGGAGGGCGCCGCCACGGTTGTTGGGCGCGCCGTGGCCATTGTAGAGCCGGAGGCCCGGGCGACGAGCCATGACTACGCTGGTGTGGCGGCGCGACGCTAGGAGGCACGGGGCCGGGGAACGAAGGGTGTTGGCCACTGACGATGGGGGAGCGGGACGCAGGGCGGCGCGGCCCCGGCGGTGAGGTCAGGGTGCGCCGAAGCCAAGCACCCGGTACGGTGCCAAGGTGGCGTTCACATGAAGGCGGAACAAGGTGCGGCATATCTGCTTGCGCATGCTGTAGGGGTCGAGGACGCCGGCACGGTGGGTCTCGTTGAGGACGGCGGCAAGTATCACAGTGACCACCAAGTGCATGGTAAGAATTGGCATCTTACTGTTGTTGATCTCGCCGGAGTTTTCCTCCTTTCGTTCTTTGTTCTCGGCGAACTTAGGGTGTGAGCGATATGTTCATCGGAGAAAAACGTCCATTAACAGACTTATGAGTTGAACCCAAAGAAAGAAAAAAAATTGTAAGGAATCGTGAGTTCTTCTCTGTCTGTTATCGTCGACGAACTTCATGGCGTTCCTGTTCTTGGCGATGGAGTCCGGCGAGCGTGCGTTTCCATTCATCGGACTTCCTTCGGCTGAGGAAGAGGGCTCTAGTGCGAGTCCCATGGTACAGTAGTGTCGATGGAGGCATCTTCTTCCTCTAGTGTCGACGCCGGCGAACGTCGGAGCATGGAGAACGGTGAGTTCATTGTCTCTCCGGCGTTTTCTGTTCTTGTCGCCGAAACTCAACCGGTTGCTGATTAGCGTATCGTAGAGACTAAGTGCTGATAACGTGTTAGAAAATAAAAGATTGAGCGAATGGAGAATGAATCGACTTGTAACTTTTCATTGATCTTGTACATATATATACATGGCGAAGGGGTGACTTCGCACCCCTTTGAGATTTACAGAGAGAGTGTGAACTAATAGATACATATTCACTAATTAACTAATTACTTTAGTCTTGATCTTGATCACGAACAGTCGTATCCCTTGACGAATGGTTGTATCCCTTTACGAACGGATGCCTCTTCACAAGGATGAGATAACCTTTGTATTTTGGTTCTCAACAACGGCCAGGGGCAGAGCTTTGGTTGTGCTGCCAGTTGCATTTTTTCCCCACTAAACAAGCAGTAAGTTTTGCATTATTGTTCATTGTTGTTTTAAGTTCAATTATTATATAGAGTGCGCACTCCTAGTTTTACATGCAAGCTCCACCACTGCACGCTGCACCAACGTGGCGTGACCCATAGCACGGAATTGAGCAATGGGAACTTGGGAAGAGGTTTGAGGACCAAAGGTGCTATTTGAACAGCTCACGGACGAAAAGTGAGCATCGGCTGGAGGTTGGAGACAAAACGTGCGTCGCGCGGTAAGGAACTTTGTGGGGGTCAGCGCTAGTTGCAACGTCTACACCACCAGGTATGCATATGCATGCACTGTACGGTGGAAGCTGTGATTTATTGCGAGCGCCATGGAGCAGGGCTTTTATCAATAATAATTTGGGAGCGATGCAGCGCTCTACAAACTGCTGTATCTATCCATGTGTCGTGTTTGGCTACCTGCTAGTACTATACTGTCGAGATCGAGACAGTGCTCGCCATTATTGATGCTAATCCCTTTTTTGTCTACCTTGGATTATTGCTGGTACATAGCTACTCCTAACTAGTATGTGATTTGGGAGGATCCATGTGTGGCAACTATCTCCTGAAGGGTCTTATTTAATAGAGTACACAAGCTCATTCAAGAAAGCAAGTCACCCATGTGGAACTATGTTCTTTTTTTCTTGTGTTTTCGTACACAATCTCATTCAAGAATGAAAGTTAAGTCATGCATGTGGCACTATTTTTTTTATAAAAAAAAACGGAGTATGCGGGTTTTATAGCACAGCAATATTCACCAATCCAGTGTAATGTGTCTTGAAATCCGCCCGGAGAGAATTTCAGAGAATGTCCTGTCCTGTGTGTCCTGGAATTCCACTCGCCATCTCATCACCGGCCTTTCTCATCAGAGAGGGCCGGCCGTCTGGCACAGCAGAAAGGGACTTCGCAGCTACCTCATTTTTGGATGGCTGCGACCACCGCAGTCTGCCGCGCCGTGAGGGCGAGATGATCCCTAGCTTTTATATGAATCTCTCTGAGCGTAAAGGGGAGGGGAACAAATGTATACTGGTACTAGCTCGATCTACTGTAAAGCCTCTCATGGTTTCTGCCGCTGCCGGGCGATATCAAACGCATGGTAATATTCTGAGTATCCGGCCTGCTGGACCATGCATCTCCGTTCTCCAGGGATGCTTGGATGAGTTGGATCTGGAGTTTCTTCTGACGCGAATTGGATCTGGAACTGGAAGGCGTTGCGTGGCGTGGGACCAGGAGCGGACAAGTTGCCATTTGCCTGCCAACCCGGAGCGGCAGGTAGCGATGGCTCTTGTGGTCTCTCGTCTCCTCCGCATGTTCCTGCGGGGCGTTGGGTGGGAAACTGGAAATGATGACCAGTTGACCACGGCCTCACACGCACTGCTGCGATTGTTGAACTTGAACCTGGCATGGCGTACGTTTGCGCTCGTGGGTCAGTGGGTGGGGGCGCGCCTTCGTTCTGGCTACGAGGGGGGGAAGCCGGAAGAGAGCACACTGCCGCGTGGTTGCTCTGTGCGCGCGCTCGACCTGTGGTATCCACCTTGGTTTCGACCGGTGGGGGCGCTGATGAGTGATCATCGACCAATAATGTCCTTCTGCTGACCCTTGTTCCTTGTGACGATCTTCTCGTGATTCCACAGGGAACAACACCCAGCCCACACCCACAGCACTTTACGGGTTCAATAGCTTAAATGAAACCAGATGATCTCAAGGTCTAGAATACCTGACAGTATGGAGCTTCCTGCCGCGCTCTGCGGAGGCGGTTTACTAACGATATTTGAACGATTTATCGTTGATAACCGAATGGTAAGGCTGGATAAATTCAACAAAGAAAATGTAACTATCTTATCTTAGAGCATCTCTAACAGTGCCTAACGGATTAGCTCCCAATAATCTAGTTTAGGGTCCTCCTAAAAACTATTGGGGTAAATAAAATACACACTACTCCAACAGTTCCCAAAAACTTTTTCCCAATCAGCTGTCAACCAGTTCAACGCACGGGAAACAAGAAGGGAGCTCATCGACGGCGGCCGGCGGGCTCTGCTACTTCAGTCGCAGAGGCAGATGAGCCTGTCTCTCACCAGGTCACTGCATGCCATAGCTGATAGCCAGCCAAGATCTCTGCGTGAAGAAAAAAAAAGAGAGAATCATTTGCGCCCTTGGCAAGCGGAGCAACCAACTGATGTAAGCCAGAAAAAAGATCATTAAATCGAGAAGTACTCAAGCAGCCGGCACCAGGCGAGCTTGGGTTCATCTCGTGGGTCCTCGTGCTAACCGTGGTGATGCAGCGAGCCGAGAGGGTGGACCACCTTGCCTTGGGTAGAAGAGCACGCAGAGGGAACTGACGACGCGAGAAACAAGGAATGACAGATTGGGAGTGCAGCTCATCGGCGCATATCTGAGGCGCGAGGAGGATGTTTTTGGGCGTGCGGGTATTTTGGGAGCACGGTTAGGGAGCTGTTGGAGTGGGGTTTTACGTGTTTACTCCTAAAATACTGTTTTGGGCAAATTTATTGGATACCGTTGGAGATGCTCTTACTATTACTAATTAATTAGAGGTTCTTTTTAGAGCCTCCACGTTAATCCTTCCGAAACGCACCAGAAAAAAATAAATTCTAAAAAATCTCAAAAAATCAGAAACATCCAACCATCAATTGGCAGATTGAAATATTAATAGCCATTAAATCTGTTTTCTAGGTAATTATCCATCTCTGCCATTATGAAAGGTTTTGAATTCAACTCTCAACGAAAACAAATTTCTTCTTTTTTTTTGCAGATTTTCCCTTATTTTAATATGTTTTCTAAGTAATTACTCACCTCTGCCATTATGAATGGTTTTGAATTCAACTCTCAACGAAAGCAAATTTCTTCATTTTTGGCAAATATTTTCCTATTTTTAGATTTACTCTCAGTTTTTTGTCAAACTTTTTTCTATTTACAAATTTACACTACTAAATGATCACATAACTTTTTTTTATTAAGATGCGAAAAACCTTTCTAAAACAGAAATTTCGTGTATGATGTTGCCATTACTAATTGAGGACTCCTTTTGTAGTCTCTTATTAATCCTCACAAGATGCGTTAAACATAAAATAAAATCATAGAAATTCTCACAATAATAAGAAACATCCTATCATCAATTATAGATTGAAATCTTGATAACCATTAGATCTGTTTTCTACGTAATTAACATCCCGTTATCCATCATATAGCTCTAATAATAGTGGTCATTAGGTCTATTATAGTTTCTAAAAAATTATCCACCATGGCATGAAAGATGAAATAAGATAATCTCCTAAATTTGTATAAAAATTGCGCATCATGCCATTACGAAATATGAATTAAATAATCCCTTAAATTTGCATAAAATTACCCACCATACTATTATGAAATACGAATTACGACAACCCCTTAAATTTGTATAAAATTACCTACCATGCCATTATGAAATACGAATTAAAACAACCCCTTAAATTTACATATAAATTACTCAATATGCCATTATAAAAGATGAGTTAAAATAAGCACTAAATCTATATATAAATTACCCAATATGCCATCATAAAATATAAATTAAAATAATTTCTAAATTTGCATATACATTACCCACAATAACATTACAAGAGATGAATTAAAAAACAGTTCTAATATTATTACAGATTAAATTTATATCCCCTAAAACTCTAACCCGTACGAGAGCACGTGTTCATAAACTAGTCTGCTTAATGCCGATATAGGGCAGTTCAAGTGGCGGATCTATGATCAACACTTAGCTGGGGCCGGCTACTCCACTCTCTTTCCATTTCTCTTTATATTTTCCTTATTTCTCTTTTTCTATCTCTATTTTTATCTTCTCCCTTCATTATCCATGTCCATAAATTGTAGTGGAGACTTAGGATGGGCTTCATTGTCTGCGTCGGGGTAGTCAGGGGCTAGAGCCCTGGCCGGCCCGGTGCTGGATCCGCCCCTGGACCACCATCGTCATTCTTTGCCATAGTTATTATAAAATCAGAAGAAAAAAACAATAAGCCATTGGTTTACCTATCTTTTCCAAAGACAATTTCTTTACATATTTTTGTACTGCTAGGAGCTAAGGTGTCAATAAGGGAAATTCTCGCCGATAATTATCGAACACCTATCTGTATTATAAACCTTATGCTTTTGTCATAGCACACTGTAATCCTCGTTTGATGCCAGTAGGAAAAAGAAGAGAAACCACACGGTCCATGCTTTTGCTAGTTAGAACTAGTCAAATGAGTTTGACCTCTAAGAGTAACATATGTTGTTACAATAAATGTAAAGTCACCGCTAAATTTATATTTAAATTACCCATCAATACCATTAAAAAGATGATATAAAGTAACCCTCCTAAATTTACATTTCAATTACCCACTTATGATGGTATCAAAAACAATTCAATGCGATTCTCTAAATCTATACCTAAATTACCCACTTTTTATTATAATAGCTAATCTATCAATCCCTTAAGGTTGTATGTAAATTACCCATCTCTACAATTATCGGGGTGTGTAAAATTGTCCACCCCTTAGTTTACATATAAATTACTAACATATGTTGTTCGATACAGATAAACACAAAGTGCACATATGTATGATTGCAACTTACACACTTCTATTACCAATGATAAATTACTTCATGAAAAATATATTGCATACCTACATATGTATTGCGTACACACACGTATGTACGAGGGACTAGGGTTAAACTTTTCGTTCCGGAACCACTGAAATTTGGTGAACTTTCCTGTTTTCGGTCCCATGCGAAACGCACTTTCAGGTTCGGAATTTGATAGATTTCGATAGAAGTCAATTTTTTTATAAAAAACGAAATCTGAGCTACAGTAGACAAAGTTGTGAACCCTGCGAGGGATGAATATGTTTTCTATAGTTTAGAAATTATAAAAAATATTTTAACTAATCATGCATCAATGGCATTGCTGATTTACTCTAAAGTTTACTAACCCAGAATGAAAATCAAGTGTGTAAGGCTGCCACTCTGTAAGACTTCAGTCTAATACATTCTCTCACAAGGCTAAGATCACCACACGACCTGTTTAGCTATCCCACCGTGTATATTTCAAACTCTCTGTTACAATGTTATACTTGCATATTTATATGCATGCCCTGATGACCTTAGCATACGCACATAAAATTGACACCACAACTATTCCATTCCTAGGATCTGTTTAGATACATTCAACTAATTAGCTACACAAAATTATAGAGGACTAGCTGATTTGGATCAAACATTTCTCGCTAATAAATCAATTAATATGTGTGAAATCTATTAGCACATATTAGTTGGTTGGTTCCAGCTAATACTAGCTAATTTTTAGGAGCTCTTTTCCAAATTGTAAGTAGTTTTACCTCTCCTTTTATTCGTTCATGTTCATTAGATGTTGATGAATCTAGACACATATTAAACATATGTACATAGAGAAATGAATCTAGTGGAGCCATAGAACTCCTAACAATTTGAGATAAAGGAAGTAATTTTTAGTTAATCCGATGGGGTCTTAAAAAACTTGCTTGGAGATGTGGGCGGCCGTATTCAAATGGGGTTTGACTTATAAGAGTAGCACTCTTCATCAACACCATGAGTACGCACTACTTCTCCGTCTGCAAGGTGCAAGCTAAGGAGGTCGTCGGCATCCAGCTGCGATTTCTAATGAATGAAATCGTCGCTCATACCAGTGACCCTCGTTTGGACGCCCAAAACCATGTTCTATGTTGCACACATATTGTAGACTGAGAGTAGTTTAAAATATGAACGGTGGATAGATAGAATTTGTGAGCATACCTCATGTGTCACATAGCTCCGAGGCATCGCCTGCTCCTTGTCTTCCTGGCCGCTGACAAATATTTCAACTGTGAGGTAGCGTGGAGCAGAGCAGGAGACTGCAAAAGGTTCAGCATCAAATGGATAAAAAAGAAAGTGGCGGTGTTTTGATCTCAATACCCAGAACGAAGTCGAAATAGAAGTTTTTTTATTTACAGCGTGTAGGGTTCAATCATCCCCTTGTTTTGCCAACCAATCTCATCTCAGGTCGCCCGCCACCACGGCTTCTTCTTGCTCCTCCCACTCCCCCTTTTTTCTACACCAATGATAAGAGGCAGGCGCCACCGTCAGGATTCAGAAGCGGGCCCAAAATACCCTCCTCGCGAGTCCCCAGTCACCACCCCGTGTCGTCTACTCCTACTCATCTCTACTGCGCGGTTGAGCCTGATCACCTCACACTGTCACACGCAGCCATCAGCCAGCCCACAGGTTGCCATCACTGTGTGTCTCACGCACGGCGCGCTCATGGCGGGGGCATGCATGATTTACGCTCACCTCACCAACCACCAGGTTAACCTGGATTAATCCTGATTATTCCTGCCGCCGGCGGTCTATAGGCATGCGGCGAGCTCCTGTCTGTGCTGTCCATCTCCCTTTGCCTCATGATCTGGGGCAATTAAACTAACAGAGCCAAGAACAGCATGTGCCGGGCCGGAGACGCGGAGCCGGAGCCATAGCCGTATATGGCCTCTTGGCTTGCGACCTATTACGTCCCCATCATGGCTCGCCCGGGGCCGGGCGCCACCACCACCACCCCTACTACCACGCCATACGCCTCCGTCCAAGCTATATAAGCCGGCGCCATTGTACGCTTCCTCCATCCGCCACTGCTGCTGCTAGCTGGCCGGCCGGCTAGCACAGGTGCCTGCGTGGAGGCATAGAGCTGGCATCTGCTGCCAGCAGGCCGCCCGCCCAAGATCCGGACATCCGGGCGTGCCACCCGCGGGATCCATCATGGCCCACGCCGCCGGCGCCGGCGCCGCGCGGGCGTGGTGGCCGTGGCAGGAGGTGCCGGTGCGCGTGGACTGGGCGGCGGCGGCGTCGCAATGCGCGTGGGTGTGGGCGCGCGCGCGGGCCCTGGTGCTGGCCCCCGCGGTGCGCGCGCTGGTGCTGCTGTCGCTGGCCATGACCGTGATGATCCTGGCGGAGAAGCTCTTCGTCTGCGCCGTCTGCGTCGCCGTGCGCGCGCCCCGGCTGGGCCCCGAGCGCCGGTACCGCTGGGAGCCCATGGGCGGCGCCGCCGGGGACGAGGAGGAGGCCGGCGCCGGCGGCAAGTTCCCCGCGGTGCTGGTGCAGATCCCCATGTACAACGAGCGGGAGGTGAGTGAGCGAGTGAGCCGGCCCGGCCCTTGCGCGTTTTACTAACAGTAATAACTGCCGCCGCAGTGGTCAGTGGACTCGATGAGCATGAGCTGGTACCGGTAGAGGGGTCAATTGATTCCACCTCCATTTTTTGCGTGTTTCCTGTGCATGGGCTGGGTGGTGAAATGCTCCACTCCAGGTGTACAAGCTGTCGATCGGCGCGGCATGTGCGCTGGAGTGGCCGACGGAGCGGCTCGTCATCCAGGTGCTGGACGACTCCACGGACCCCGTTGTAAAGGTACGCTGCGCCGCCGGCCGGCGACCCCTCTGTCTCTCTGCCTCCCCCCCCCCCCCCCCCCCTTTGCCTTTTTCTGATTGGCGGCAAGCAGCGAGTGGCCATTGGCCAGCGCACTTGAGGAGTGCGGGCAGTTGAGTGAGCCAGGGACAGGCGAGAACCGACGAAGCACGATCCACCTCGTCGCCGGCCGCCGCGCGATAAAGAATAGAGAATTACCCGTGGCCGTGGGCCTCGCACATGGCAGGCAGGCAGGGGGGCCGACGTGTGCGTGCGTGTGTCCCACCAGTGTACACGTCGGCGCCGTCGATGCCACCCAGCCACCACTCCACTCACTCCCACAAGTGACAAGCCGCGTCAACACGTCGGCTCGCTCGCGGCAATGCCTGCCCTGCCTCTCTGACTCTACCTGGCTGCACGCCGCCAATCCGTGAATCCCATCGCAGCATAGGTTGGTACGCTGGTTTTCGTTCGTGGGCGCCGCTGCCAATAATTTACCCCCTCCCCGTCCCGCCCCGGCACGAGGCAGGCCAGTCCATAGTGGCCGTGGCCCGTGTCCTCTGACTTTTGTGGCGCTCCGAGCCCGAGCGTCGCTTGCTTGCCGATGCGGCGATGCCTTGCCGGCCGGCATGGGCGCGCGGGGCGGAGTGGACCGCCGCCGGGGTTCCGGCCGGGGACCAGTAAATTAAAATAGCCTCCACCACTGGCCGCGGCCGCCGGCGGTCAAGCACGCTAGCAGAGCTGCTCTGCTTCTATTCCACTTGGATGGATGGGAAGCGCCGGCAGCCGCCGCCTTGGCCTTTGTGGCGGTGGCCCTGGCCGCCGTGCCGCGGCGGACCATGGTGCGCGCACGCACCGGCAATGCAACCGTGCTGCCCTGCCACATACGATACATCTGCGCGGCGGATCCACCAGACGGCCCCGGCGGACACTGTGCTCCGTCTCGCCGCATGCGTACTCCACGAGCAGCCTGCGCGGTCCCGGTGCCGGCCCGGACTCCACAGACACGGACGCCTCGGCCGGGCGGGGCCCAGACGTGCGTCGCATCGATGGGTCCACGGCACCTTTTGTTCCCTCTTTCTCCACACTATTATGCATTTATGCCCGTCTTGAGATGGAGAGGTTCGCCACACGCCCGCACCTTTGGTGACCACGACGACCACGACGGCACGACACATGATGGAACCGGAATCAGGGCAAGCTAGCAAATAAAGGCGCCTTTGCGCTTTATTATTAGACGGAATTAATGGCCAGAGAGATTACTATTAGCACTAGCTCCCCTTGTCGTTCGTTCTCCAGTACGTGCTCCCGTGACCACCTTTGCCGGTGGCAACCTTGAATTCACTGTTGGCACACAGAGCCGCGGCCATTGTCTCCGTCGCCACGCCGCTCCAGATCGATGGCCATCCATCCACCCTCCGCCGCCGCACGAGCTCCTCCAGATCTATTTGCACGCACGCATGGCTCCAGCTCCAGCAGGGCACTGCGCTGCGCACCAGCCATGCTCATCACTCATCGGAAGAGAGAGCGAGAGAGGAACAAAAACCCACAAGGGCACAAGGGAGTGTACGCGCGTCTGCGCGAGCGGGCGGCGCCGGGCGCTTTGTCTGCGCGCGCGCGCCCCGCATTAACTCGCCGTCGCTCTCGCTCTCCGCCGGAGCCGCGACGAGGACGACGTGGACGCCCGTGTTCCTTGTGCTCTAGTAGGTCTAGTAGCTGCGCGTGCTCGCTTGTGTGGCCATGGGGCAGTAGGGCACCGGATGCCCGCGCCGCGTCTCCACCATCCACCTGCCGCCTGCCGCGCGGCGGGATCTCGCCATCTCAGCGTGCCGCCAGCCCGCCACCATCACTCGGTCTCGGGGTGCTGATGCTGGATGCCGCGAGCCCCACCACTAGCCACGATTCGCTGCCAAGCCTCACATGGACTACAGGAAGCCTGTCTCCACACGATCGAGCTAGGAGTGTAGAACCGGCACTGTCCTTGCACTGCTCTCCAGTAATGACAATCAACCACCCTTTGGTTTCTTAAACCCTGTCTGCTGCTAATGTCGGATATGCTGGCCATGGCGCCGCTACAGAGCAGCAGCAGCACTAGTAGAATGAATGGAGCCTGCTCGAGAAGGCACTTCTTAACGCTGTCCTGAACTCATCCATCGATCCGGACTTTTCTTCTTCTTCTTCTTCTTCTTCTTCTCCTCATGAAGCATTTCGCTCTTGTTAATAAAAAGAACCGTTTCCTTTCATTGCGAAATCGTCCAGTTAGGAGAAAAGATATTCCACGGACATTAACATCCCAATTTACAAGAAATAACGCTCACTTGTCAAGAAGAAAATAGTTCCACGGAGAAAAGGGGGCCAAAATGTTTATGGCCATCGTAGATGTGCCACAAGATCGGCAATTCGGCATGGGGGCGCAACTAGTAGCTCAAGTATTGCACTACGTACAGTATAGTATACTAGTACTAGTATACGAAGTTTTTCAGAGCTCCCATAATTGGCAGCAATTGAATTCGGACATCGTACCCGTTTTCCGGCATGGGCCTCTTTTGTTGTTGTTCTGGCAAGCGTGCTGGGGCCTGGGGGCTGGCTGTACTGTATGTGGGCCGGGCTGCAGTCTTAGCGCGTCATGGGCTCGCAGCAAAGGTCAGGGGGTGGGGTGGGGTCGCCCTAGACGAACTCCGGCGAGGCTCCGCCGATGTGGCGGCGCGGGGACCTGCTGGGGCCGTACCGGCCAGCCTGGTGCGCTGGAGATGACAGCGAGGGGTGGGTGCCACGGGGAGGGAGGATATCCCTTGGGGACGCGCCGTCAGGGCGTCTCGTGCCGAGCCGTGGGAGGTAGGGCACGTATGGGTCTGGCTGGCGCACGCGACTACTAGCGCGTCCTGCTCGTGGAAAGCGGACGACGGATCGATTGGAAATGGGTTCCATTCCTGGAAGCAATCTGGGATGCGTTTTCTCCTGTTATTATTATGCTGATGGTGCGTTTCCTTCGATTCCAGGATTTGGTGGAGATGGAGTGCCAGAGGTGGAAGA
This sequence comes from Paspalum vaginatum, assembly GCA_030272315.1. Lineage (NCBI taxonomy): Eukaryota > Viridiplantae > Streptophyta > Magnoliopsida > Poales > Poaceae > Paspalum > Paspalum vaginatum. The sequence continues at coordinate 35,496,020 of CM059018.1, read as the reverse complement.
GCAAAGGCGTCAACATAAAGTACGAGGTGAGGGGGAACAGGAAGGGGTACAAGGCCGGCGCGCTCAAGGAAGGGCTGAAGCACGACTACGTCAAAGACTGCGAGTACATCGCCATGTTTGACGCCGACTTCCAGCCGCAGTCCGATTTCCTCCTCAGGACCATCCCTTTCCTTGTGCACAACCCGGAGCTCGCCCTCGTCCAGGCTCGCTGGAAATTCGGTTAGTCATCTCTTGCCGCAAATTTGTTCTGTTAGTTTCACACCTGGTGCGGTAACCCTTCGGTTGTTGTTCTAAGCGCCGGCGAACCGTGTGCGCAGTTAATTCTGACGAGTGCCTGCTGACGAGATTCCAAGAGATGTCGCTGGACTACCATTTCAAGTATGAGCAAGAGGCAGGATCGGCGGTGTACTCATTCTTTGGCTTCAACGGTGCATTCATCGTCCCCTCGTATATGCATAATTCTAGTATCAGACCTCATGACTGTTGGCCTTACCATAGCAATTTTCATCGTTTAGGGACAGCTGGTGTCTGGAGGATCGCAGCGATCGATGACTCCGGGGGATGGAAGGACCGGACAACAGTGGAGGATATGGACCTGGCTGTCCGTGCAATGCTGCAGGGATGGAAATTCGTTTACGTCGGTGACATAAAAGTATGCTGATGCTCCTTTACTCGCCTGTAGTAGGAAATTCAAGAACATAGCAAGAAACGAACCTAACGATCCTCAGCATACTGCATCTGTACGTGCTTAGGTCAAGAGTGAGCTACCTAGCACATTCAAGGCATACAGGTTCCAGCAGCGCAGGTGGTCGTGTGGACCTGCAAACCTGTTCAAGAAAATGATGGTAGAGATTTTACGAAACAAGGTGTGTGTGTGTGTTTTCCAGATTCTCTTCGCAAGCGCAACATATCACAGTATTGCCTGACAGGTTCACCTTTTCTTTGTCTTGTGTAGAAAGTGTCATTGTGGAGCAAAATCCACCTATGGTATGATTTCTTCTTTGTCGGAAAGGTTGCTGCTCACACGGTGACATTCATCTACTACTGCTTTGCGATCCCTGTGTCAGTTTTGCTCCCTGAGATTCAGATCCCCCTCTGGGGGGTCGTCTATATCCCAACATGTATCACCCTCTTGAAGGCTCTTGGCACACCGAGGTAATAAGCGCGCCAAGGCTCAAGTTTTTTTTTTTTTTTGGATGGCAGTACTTTTGTTTCATCATTTAACACCTGATGACATGAAAGCTTCCCGCGGTTGCAGTTCATTTCACCTGGTCATCCTCTGGGTCCTATTTGAGAATGTCATGTCGTTGCACCGGATTAAAGCTGCAGTAAGTGGTCTTCTTGATGCTGGAGGACGAGTCAATGAGTGGGTTGTCACCGAGAAATTGGGTGACGCCAACAAGACAAAGCCTGGCACCGATGGATCAGATGCCGTTAAAGTGATAGATGTAAAGCTAACAGAGCCCCTTGTCCCGAAGCTAGCGAAGAGGCAGACAAGATTTTGGGAGAGGTAAGTTTATGTATTATCATTAAGAATTTGTTGAAGCCAACATGTTAGGTACTTTTCAAACCTTAGTATAGATTTCTATGCACCTTTCAGAATGCGCGTAGTGTTAATGCCGTACTTTATAGTGTTTTCAAATGCTTATAAACAATCTCTATATCAGGTACCACTGCTCCGAACTTTTTGTTGGAACCTGCATAATTCTGTGTGGTCTCTATGATGTGCTTTATGCAAATAAAGGATACTACATTTTCCTCTTCCTTCAAGGCACAGCTTTCCTTGTTGTCGGTTTTGGATATGTCGGCACAGTACCTCCTTGTACCGCATAAGCTATCATGGACAACTGATATACCTGCTTACGAGAAACTGAGTGCAACCAAAGCCCCTCTCTCCTGCACATATGGACTCCAGAATCCAATGATAACTAAGCATTATTAGTCCCAACAGTCTTGGCCAGATATGATCCAACCACTCTTTACTGCCAAGGTCATTCAGATATGGTCGTCATCCTTCCTGGCAGTCTTGGGCCAGATTCGATCCAACAGTTCTTTACTGCAAAAGTAGTACCAATATTTTAAATTCATAATAACAGTGTTTACTGAAGCACCATGATAAAAGGGAAAAATGATTGGTGCAGCAGCATTTGGTTCAGATCCTGTAGGGATTCATTTCACAGCCATGGAAGAACTGAGGCAGTTGTAAATCAAATAGCACTAGCTGCCAATTCCTGTAGATTTCCGAGCATTTAGTAATTTTTTTGGCAGTTAAGTGATATAGCATTTCCCTTTCTGTGAATTCAGATTCATAATGGAAGATTGCTGTCTTCCTTCCTCAGTTCGTAACCTGCGTAGGCTGAAACTTGCAAATGTAAATTGTTTTGTAACACTAATAACTCTGTCGAATTCGGGCAGATCTTGAAATGCAATATAATTGTAGCATGTAACTTTTGACCTGTAAGCCAAAGATGATTTCTGAGCAACAAGTCTGATCAGACATTTAACTTGCGCAAACTCTAATGAGTTGACGGGTCGCGCTCGGAGGTCAGCGCGCGACCCCGCGCTCCCGGCCCGCGCGGCCTTAGCCTGTCAGCGGTCAGCCGTCTCCCTCGCGCGTCCCTGCCCACACGTGCCGTGCGCCCTCGGCCTCCAGCCCACGCGTCGCGGGCCTTCGCGTTTTGGGCGGGCCTTCATGGCTTTTTTTTCAACTATGTTCGCACACTTTCAACTTGCAGACGTTATACAATAATTTGCTGTATTTTATATCATCTAATGTACATAATTTGCGGATACTACGTTCACAACTTATTGCTGTTTTAAAAAAAACATCATAGTTCATATGAACTTGTTACACAATCAAATAAACTTGTTACATAATCACCTGATGAACTTGGTACATAATTACGTGAACTTGTCATACCAGAAAATTTTTGCTAGAAAATTCCATAGGCTAGCTATATAATCATATGAATTTGCTAAACATTACATAAATTTTGCTACGTAATCGCATAAACTTACCACAGCAGGGAGTTGCTACATGATTCTATGAACTTGCTACATAATCATGTGAACTTACTAGATATTGCATATCTTTGCTACATAACTATGTGAACTTGTTACATTAGAAATTTTTGCTACAGAATTCCATGAATCATATGATCACATTACATAACTTGCTACATCTTTCGTACACAACTTGCTACACGTCGGGGCTTTGGCATTGGGGGTATCCGCGGACGGCGAGGCGGCGCGGCCGGGCAGTGGCCGGGGCGGGCAGAGGCACCGCGGCCGGGGGATGGAGGCTCCGTGGGCGGGGACGGAGGAGCCACGGCCAGAGCGTGCGTGGCTCGGGGAGGGAAGCGCCGCGACCGCCTGAGGAGACACACGGCCGAGGGAGGGAAGCTCCGCAGCCTAAGGAGGCTGTAGGCGGGAGAGGCAGCGCGGCCAGAGGAAGAGGGGGGCGCGTGCGGCGTAGCGTGGCCGGAGAGAAGGGGTCGCGCAAGGGCGTCCTTAACTTGCTGTGGCACGTGGACTAGTGGCTGCAGCAGGCAACCCAAGATTCAAACATTGGTCACATAATCAGAACCGTCGCTTGCCCAAGGGACAGAGGACCTTGAACTGGACGAGTCTCCACTGCCGTAGTGCTCGCTGATGTGTAGGTCCACACGTTAGTCACCCAACGTCAGCCAACTGCCAACGGATCCGGTTCCCCTTGAACATCTCTTACATTCCTCTGTCCAACGTTGGTCGATGGGCTCCCACTGAAGATCAAGGGTGCCTTCCTCAGCAGCCTCCTTGATCTTCAGCCTGCTGTAGAATCACAAGGCAGGAGGCCAGGAGATCATCCGTAGCGCAGCGACGAAGCTCAGGCTCTGGACACACAGGGCAAAAAAAAAAAAAAAAAAAAACCTCAGCCACAAGGAATCTTAGTTTCCAGCAGATCGTCTATCTCATTGGCTATATTTGAACTCTTCTCTGTTCAATGTAACTACAATGTTATTTTTGTACTATGAACGACTGTACAAATGATCAACTGGATTTGATTTAATCTCTTTTTTCTGTGTGCCATAGTCCGTCCAAAAAGAAAAAAAAAACTAATAGCAACTTCATCATTTCTCATGGATTTCACAGGGAGTGAAGTCCAATTTACCACCTTGAACTTGTTATACAATTTTAAATGTGCCCCCCCTCCCCCACCTCAACTCCAATGCTAGATAAAGCATCCCCTAAACTTTTAAAACCGGTTAAATTATCCCTTAAAACGGCTTCACAATGTGACCATGCTTTTATCTTGTCTCACCGACATGTGGGTCATACTTCCCCTCTTATTCCTCCTCCCTCTCTCCTTGCCACCTCCCGACCGAAGAGAGGTGTCGTGCCCGCGGCACGTCGATCAAGTGGACGACACCCACCAGCTCGCGCTCCTGCCACAGCACGTGGTCGAGGAGGCTGCGGCAGCGAAGGCAGAAGCGGACCGTGTGGAGAATTCCCTTGGGCGAGGCACTGTCCCAGTCGATGAAGGACACTAGGTGGCCAGCTAAGAGCACCGCGATGGCTGCCGCGGACACGTCGCAGGAGAAGAGCGCAGAAGACGAGATCTCACCAACGAGGCAGCGGTGTTGGGTGGTGGAGTCGTCGCCAATAGCCTCAGAGGCGTGGGGTGCGGTCACAGCGCAGAGGAGCGGCAAGGCAGAGAGCACGCAGTCCTCGACGGCGGCGAGGGCGAGCAGACGACCCTGAGGTCAGAGACGGAGCACAAGGCGGTGGGGTAGAAGCGCCCCACGAAGTTCAGGAAGAAGCGTGCCACGTCCTCCACCGTGAACCGCACATGTTTCCGTGCTAGCGTCCCTCCAGCACACTGCACATCCACCCAAAGAGAAGAACTGGATCAACAACTGAATCAACCAACGCGAAGAGAGAGGGGCGGGGAGGAAGAAGAAAAGGTTGAAGTGGGACCACAAGTCGGTGAGATAAGGTAAAAGCATGGCCTACGTGTCAGGAGAAAAACACTTTGTAAAACCACTTTACACGGGGGTTAATTTGACCAGTTTTAAAAATTTACGGGGTGCTTTGTCTAGCATTCGAGATAAAGTTTTTTTTTTCCAAATTCGGTAACAAGTTCAGACAGTAAATTAGACTTCACTCTTTTCAGGACATCTTCTGGTTCTCATAGCTCTTACACGACCAATGTTCGGCAGAGTAGACATCCCAAGTTGCACCAGTAACAGATCACCATGTTTGCTGACCAAATTCTCACTGACCTTTCTGTTTTGGCATCCTGACTCCAAAACGATCATTTCGCCATGCTCAGTCTTTGAGCAAGAGTTATCTTCGTCGACCATATTATGGCCGAACCATCTGAGCTCGGCCCAACAAACCCAAGTCTACTTGATCATTCCATGCTCCCTCATCTGGCCTAGATCATGTCTTCGTAGCAAGTGGGATGAACTTAACTAGCACATTGTACGGTCATGGACCTCGGACACACACACACACACAAAAAAAACCGAGGATTTAAGGGCTGTCTGGTTTGCGCAATTGCGCTGCAGCTCGCCGCACCCAAACTTAGGCAGCGCGAACCTGAGGCGCAAAAACAAGCGCCTCACAATGTAGACTGCACTGCAGCAGGGCAGGTGTAGCGCGCCTTAATTGAGCGCCAAACCAAACAGCAGTGTCTACGTTATTGGGCAGGCGAGGGGACTGAGGCAACAATCCAAACAACCTCTTTTGTGGAGGCATCACCGAATTATCACCCGAATTTATTTCGATGTTTACTATTACATCAAATGAGTTTGAAGAAACCAACTTATTTATGCTACTTAGCTTGGGCAGGAAAAGGAATTCAAACTGTCAGTCCAGGAACAGCACAAGCACCCCGCGAACGAAGCCCACACAACAAAACCAAGCTAACAAAATCTCGACAGTTAACACATTTCACTACTTGTCTGCCTCACTTGCTTTGTAGGAAATCCAGTTTCTTGCTTCCAAATTCCCCGTTTCGCATCTTCTTTCACAATGCCTCTTGCTTGCTCTCTGAAGATATACACAAGGTACAAACTTAGAAACACATAACGAACAATGATACATAATAGATTATTGTGGAAGCATACCATTTCATTCTACTACCTGAAATGTGCCCTAAAGGGGCTTCCGGGCTAGAAAGAAGTACATGGGTGTGAAGATTTCCTTCCTGCAGTTATTTATTGAACAGTAAACAATGGAGAAAATCCAACTGAAATGTAGACCATCTCACTGGAACTATAGTGCTGCGGTTCTGCTTTCTGGTTCAGAAACAGACTTACTTGCCACCCTCTACAAGACCTTCGGCAGCCTTTTCAAGGAAATTAGAGACCCTCTCACTGCCTTGTGGAGCAAGACCAACGTATTCCAATGCCTTGACCTGAACAATATCAACAAGAGTCAGTTGTCATCCAAAGATAGGAAATGCGCAGAACAAATTGGATAGTACAAGTGACAAATTGTATCTGGAAATAACAAATATTTATTGGCTTCACCATTGTGCGAGTAATCATACGTCCCACAGATGTCAAACGGAAGCTACTCAAGGAAAATCTGCTTGGATCCAATGGCAGGTACCAAGGCAAGGGGGAATCTTCAGCAAGATCCTTATCCCAAACAACCTGGATGAAGAAAAGGCCTACAAATTACAATCTGCACCCATTGGCTAGGCTATGAAGCTACATCATAGCAAAGAGAAAGAAATAACTAAACAATCAGAAGTCAGGGGAATACACATAAGTCTTACCTCAAACCCAGCGTCTTTTACTGCCTGAAGACATTGTCGAGTGCTTCTAATATCTGGCAGGCCATTGCCAAGCTCAATTTCATCCTTAATCCTTTTATGGGTCGCATTGTTTGGATCATAATGATCAGTAATGCACCACTCATATACAGCAAAGCACTGACCCGGCTTCAAGACACGATATATCTCCTTATAGCAACCAACCTTTGCAACAAAAAACACCGATTCAGTTTTCCACTACAACAGAGATCAAAATCAATCGTAAACCTTAGCACAGAAGTGACAAATTGGGGAAAAAAACGAAACCTTACTGGATCAGGTGCATGACATGTTGCCTCAATGGCATAAACAGCATCAAAAGTATTGTCATCAAATGGCGTCTTCATGAAGTCGGCCTGCATTGCATGAAAACATAACACTATCATTTAACTTAAATTTAATTCAATGAACTCCATCCGGGTATCATCTTATGTTAAAAAGAACAGAATCTTCACAATGTCTGCATGTATCATGGACTAATATGGTAAAATGTGGACAATATAAACCCTTCTAAGCCCATTGAAAACCATCAACCTTGCAAGTTGATTATATATTCATGCAAATGTGTAGGGTCGTTAGTGTAACAAAATCTGCACTAAAAAGAGGCCAATCACTTTGTCATTTTCAACAGATAAGCAACTGTGCAGGCTTGTTTTCTGACAACGAAGATAATTAATGGAGTAGCGCAAGCAATTAAAAGAGCTAAAACAGAAAGAAATGTGGCCAAGTAACTATACCTTGACAAAATCACAGGTTCCACTAACTCCTGCCAACCTATTGAGCTCCTGAACGTTCAATATTATGTTAGCATAATAGCAGAATGACAAATGGTGTAACAATGAAAGATGCTAATTTAACAAATACAGTTACAAATAACCTTTCCCCTGGTTATCTGGTATTCATTGTTATTCAGTCCAGTAACTGAAGTTGAGCTGCATGAAAACCACCACATGATTGAGTCAACTGTGGGTTTTTAACAAAAAATGAATCAATAATGAAATGAAAGAAGTCAGTGCTCTAAATAAGCAGAGAGATTGCTTCGTTTTCTTCTTCCTCAACTAGAAAACACCATCCCACCCCCCCCCCCCCCAAAAAAAAAACACAAATTCGCAAGTCCCAACTTGTACGCGAAAAAGATTAATCAACTCTAATACATTATCCATTGGCTATGCATGTTAAAAAATTACAGATCAGTACATGACAATTCACGTGCATTGTCCAAAGAATCAAACCTAAATCTTGCAATTTCTCTCAGTGGTCCACCTATTCCGCAGCCGACATCCAAAACCTACAGTTAAAAGATGAAAAGCACATCCACTGGTCAGCATAAGAGCAACAGAAACAATTCTGAATTTGATTTCAATAGGACATCTGACCTTCATTCCTGGTTTCAAGCCAAGCTGCAGGGCAAGAAAATGCTCATGCCGTTTGATGCTTTCACGTAAGGATTCTCCGTTCCATCTAACATAATATGTGAAGTTCAAGTACCACGGAAGCATGGACCATTTATAAGCACAACCTATGCTACCTTTAGAATAGGCAATAAAACACTTATTTGTTCTGATAAATCAAAGACCAACGATGTACTCGGTCTGCAAGGAATTCTCACCTGTGAGCAAAGTGGAAGGATTCACCCCAACCATACTCATAGAAGCTAGTGGCAAGATCATAATATTTATTAACCTGATAAATCAGAAAAACGTCAGCTGCTGATTATATTATCTCCATCAGATAAAATGTTAATAAAGGAATATAGGCAAACAGAAATGCAAGCTAAGAACTTCTGCCGAAGCTCCAGTTAACTACAGAGTTTCAGTACGACTAGAATAAGGGGTGTCAAAATGACAAAAAATAAATGTTCTCTCCAAAAGGTTATATTACCATATCAGTGTAGTTGGATTTTCTTGCATCCTCCTTCCCTCCATAATACCCATGATATTTTTCATACCTTGCAAAATAATTTTATATAAAAATCAGAGTAAAGTACACATGATTACTGGATGAGCTTTGTTTGAAAAGGAATGAACATTAAACAAAAAGCACTCTGGCCAACCTAGGAGGAACTTTTTGAATTAAGAAGAAATAGACCAAATTTGCCTCAGAATCAGAAAATGAACGAACAGAATATGGACCAGGTTAGTCCCGTTCAGCAGTTTATTCAGTATGTTTCATGAGAAGGGGGCAGAAGAACATCTTGATGGGTCATGCAGTACAGTACTATGTGCAATATGATTATATGCATGAGACAGTTCACACGGCTAGTACTAGATTTAGGGACCAGATACTGGACACACAATGCACATTGAGTCCAACCAACCACTAAACATGAGAGCATCTAATAATTCTGCACAGATCAAGGGCAACATAGATATTACTTGCTCGGGGGCAATGATACTACACAGGATGCTTGATTCTAAAGGCCCTCATTGGATAATAAATAAACAACCTGTTAGATGATCCTACAGAGCAAAAAAGGTATTCTTTTCTTCTATTCTAGACCTGCAAAGACAAAAGTTACAAAATGTATGCTTGGAAATCTAAACCAAGAGAACACAAGCAACTGCAATTACAAATGGTGTGCAAGTACAGTCAAGTCCTCGGTTGTATTTATTCCCAAAAGTCATCAGGAGCTAAATAGTATCCGCGAAACCCCACAAATAGCTCCCCAGATTCAGATACATACTCATCGACTGCTGACTTGACCTCCTCCTTGTTGATCTTCCCTCCAAGGCCAGACGCAAGATCCAGTGCTCCCGACTTCGACATCGTGGACTCCGCTGCAGCCGCGGCCTTGATGGATCAAATGTACCTGCAATGTTCGTGGCGGCAATTAGAGCGCGCCCATTCCCCAAGATCCTGGACCAATCCCGTCCACACCAACACCACGACGAAGCATAGTGTACATATGGACATCCAGTAATTTTCAAAAGTCTAAGTTAGTAGGTATCACACCTTGTGGGCGCTTGACGCCGGCGAAGAACTGGCGAAGGGCGGCGGCGCTCGGCCAGTTGTCGCCGCAAGAAAAGAAAGGCGAAATACAGATACAGCCAGAGAGGTGCCGGCGAACAGCTGCAAAGAATGGGCTTTCCCGTTTAGCCACTAGGCCTTGTTTGCATCATTCTGTTTGAGTAGTAGGACAGACTAACCTGGTCCATAATGGGGTGTTTGGTTATTGGCATAAAATTTAGCCCATATCATATCTAATATTTAGATGTTAGTTAAAAATATTAAATATAGTTTAATTATAAAACTAATTACTCAGATGGAGACTAAACGAGATGAACTTATTAAGCTAATTAATCTATGATTAGCAAATGTGATGATACAGTAACTATTCAATAATCATGGATTAATTAGGTTTAATAAATTCGTCTCGCCGTTTACTCCTCGTCCGTGTAATTAGTTTTCTAATTAAACCATATTTAATACTTCTAACTAGCATTCAAATATCCGATGTGACGTGGACTAAACTTTAGTCCTCGGATCCAAACACCCTAGTAGATGTGTTTTGACAAGCCATTTTTTAACAAAAAAAGCTCCTATTTTTAAATGAAAATATTCAACTTTACCTGAACACATGTTTTAGCTTTACGATAAAAGATTTCAGATTCAAGTGATAAATGTTCTAGGTTCACCAACAATGTTGTAGCGATGTCATTGCGATTTTACGACTCTTTGAAATATGCCATTTTAATTTAAAACATCTGCATCTTCTACCTCAATCATCCCCCTTCTCTCTTCCCTTTCCCCTGCTTCTCCCCAATCCCGAACAGCAACACGTCGTCGAGCCTGCCACCGTCGTCCGCCCAGCGTGGTGACGTCACCCCTCCCAGCTCCCCTCGATGCGGTCCCCTCTCAGCTCTTCTCAACGCCGTCCTCTCCCAGCTCACATCGCCACCCCTCCCAGCTCCCGTTGCCGCATCTCCGTCCCCCTCAAGTGGCTGCCCCACCCCTCTCCGATGAGCTTGGCCTCCATGGACTTAGCCTCCACCCCTCCCGTGGCAGCCCCACCCCTCGCCGGCGAGCACAGGTGGAGGCCGGAAAGGGCGAGGGGATGTGCGGAGCAGGGGGTGATGCAGACGAGGTTGGTCCATAAGGTCATGACCTCCACCGCCGCCATCGTAGACACCATCGCCCGTGACTCCGTGAGTGCCATGGATTGGATAAGATGACAGGAGAGGGAGAGGGAGGAAGAAGATAAGAGCAATTTGGTCCAAAAATGCTTCAAATGGGTAAGTAATAGAATATATCAGAGAATTGTGAAATTACGATGGCACATACAAAATATCGTGAATAACATGAATAGCAATGACACATCTTATAACCGTGATATTTGTAATGTCACCTATCTGATTAACCCAAAGAAATAATCTATCTTCATACAAAACTGTTCTAGCTTAAAACAAAAGGGTTTCCCGCCACATTTATATAATTCGAATGCAAAAAATGTTCTCTGAGCAAAGAAATAAGTTGTAGATTCAAGAGAAATCTATTCTACACTATATGTAATTTGCACCCATGATATGTAAAAGTTGCCCTCTGTTCTTGTTAAGAAACAATATTAGTACCAGCTAATCTTTAAATTTTGTACGCCAACTCTTAGAACATGCAGCCCTGTTAGGAAGGGAAAATAAAATATGATAATAACGTCCATGTATTCTCGTCGACACTACCGATTCCTGCATATTTCGATATTGTCCTTTTCGTTGGCCTATCTGCCGTCTGCATCTTTCACTGTCCAGGCTGCACCTGCACCTACACCTACACCACACGTCCATACCAGAGGTTGCCAGAAACTGATGAGTGGTGTACAAGGCTGCCTCCAGCGGGACCATTCCTGCCTATTCTAATTATTTTCCACTGTATCTATAATAATATTAAAAAATCGTTTTGTATCTATAGTCGATATATGCATCCGACTGAGATGGTCCAATAGTTACAAGGAGCAGAGGACGATGGTGCGGTCAAATGGACAGCAGTCTCCTGCAACTTTGTTTTATCATAAGCCGCGACAAAAGCGCGTGTCGTACGTACGTGCAGACTGCTGCCGGTGCAATTGATGTTGCGTACTGTAGCATGCCAAATGCTCAGCTGCTAATTAACAAGGATGCTACTCCACCTTGGACGTAGGGTCAAGCACTTGAGGACAGCCAGCACGGCCTGCACCTCAGAATCAGCGCAACTTGACACTCGAATCTGCGCGATCACATGTTTTCTTATCTTACCAGTAATAAAGCTCCACTTCACGTGAGTCGTTTTTTCCCGAGGACGTGAGTGGTTTGAACGCTCCTATCACTCGATTTATTTTCTTTCACTATTTTTAACTTGTTTTCTATGTCCGGCGAGGTTAGGATCTAGAGTTGGCGGGTTGGGGGCTCCAGCGAACTGGTTGGAGCTAGGAATTTGATTTAGGAAGGATTAATATCGACAAGCAACAAAATGTAAACATATGAAATACATTTTAAAATCACGATTAACAGAAAAACTAGAGTTAAAAATCATTGTTTCGTAGGAAAAATAGAGTATATGTAATTCTTACAATCTTGGGGGATGCACGCCCCCTAGACCCCTATCTCCGCCATCAAACTATTCCATTGTCGGGCTTTGGGGAAGGCTACCTGCCAAGCCTGCCACGTGGAGACAGACGCAGGGCAGTGGGGATGCCAGCAGTCAGATGCTGAAGAACGACTAATGAGTAGTGTTGAGCTAAGGGTTCGATCGCTATAGATGAGGATGATTGAAAAATAAAAGATGTATACAAGTCATTAGAAAGCTAAGTTTTTTAACGAGTAACTAAAATATTATATTTTCTAGTATATATACTATCTTCGTTCATAAATATTTATCCACCGCTAAATGTGACAATTAAAAAAACGGAGGGAGTACTACAATATTGTATTGGAACCATAAAAGCTAATTTTGCTATAAAACATATCTCCGAATCATCGTATTGAAACTAGCACACATTTGGGTTTCACAGTTTCCTCGAGATTAGCATACTGTGCTTTACAAATTTACAGGTCCATTTGGTTCGGAGTTTGCAATATTCCAAAAACACTATATTATTGCCAAACACCATGGTATTGAAATAAAGTTTCTAACAATCAACCAAACATTGTCAATCTAGGATACTATAGTACTCTTGTATGCCATCGTATTTTATTGAAAGCATAAAAATACCTATCTCCAAATATTCTCTTAGACATGACCAAAGGGCTTTAGTGAAGTTGCTCGACATATTTATCGAATCTTTGCATTAAGATTACGATTACAAATACAACAACACTGGGCTTGAGCTTATTCCCTTGAAATCGAATCTGCGTTTCGCTTTGCCGTGAACGTTGGGCTTGAGCTCCGCGTCCGTTGGGCCAGACGTCACTGTATCGCTCTAGTCCGCATCTGGCCGGCCCATTTACAGCTCCACCAAAGAGGCCCGTGAACTTGGCGCCAGAACACCCGCCGCGGCTGCAACAAGGCCGGAGGCCGGCGGATCACTGCGCGGTGAATTCAGGTAAGCGCCGACTCCCGACGCTGCAATGGCCAGGAACTTTCCTACCACAACGGCACAACGCTCTGTGCGAGTTCTCGTTTCACACTGACAGCATCCATCGATACCATCCTACTCCTATGCCGAATTGATCCGATTTATTATGCGGCCCTTTTGCCATTCGCTAGGTCTCAATATGCCTTTCGTGTAAAGCTGCTATGATGGCCTGATGGGGGTCTCATTCGTTTATTGTATGAAGGAACATTAGCATATTGAATGTCAATGATATCTTGTTCAACTTCTATGTCGCCTGATTCGTGGCACCACACTATTCTTCGTTCCTCGATCGGGTCACCATATTAGATTGCCATGTTGGTTCAGTGGACTTTCTTTGTGGCACGACATATCGCGCCGTTTCATTCTCTGACAAATTAAAACAACTCTGATAGGTATTGTATTGCTGATTGCCTGATTGTGCATCTCGTAGGTCCTTCAGTTTGATTATCTTAGAATTAGAGGTATTAGTCGACAATTTCATGTCCCCGCACCATCGTAAAGCTGATGCTTTCAATGGCCTCTTGGGTGCAGGAAGGGTCAACGGCTGGAGAAACTAGGAGACGCGACCACAGGCCAAGAGTCCCCTTCCTGAGAGATCCAGTTCAGAGCTTGCAACAGGTAGGTAATCTTGCACATACAATCAGCGTTGCCTCTTGTAGCTCTATTGGTTTGCTCGGGATATATAATCCATGTGAAGTGAAACTGTTGTCGAGGATGTCAGATCATTAGCTGCGTATCTTTGTTATGAGTAGAAGAGTGACTGGCCAACGGCTCAACGGCAGGTCGAGCCTCACGTACCTCACCCCTAACAGAGACCTCTCACACAGAAATCAAACAACCAAGCCCGCGTGCACCAGCCCTAATCCAGTCAAGATCATTGGTGCCTGTCTGACAGAACGTATATCAGCTTACCATCAAACAGCACGAGTCTGAAAAATACGGGAAGTAGTTAACCTACAAAAGGCTCATGTCACTGAACTTCGTTGATGGAATAAGCCACTGGTCGGGTGGGTCACACACAGTCATCTGAAAATATACCTATCTGAAAGCAAAAGCCTGGAAAACACTATCTGACGGGAAGCAGCGACAGAATCAATGTTACTGATGGATGTTGCCCCTCTTTCTTTCACGAAATCATGAGGGCTTTGGCACTGTATTCATCGGCCCATGAGGATTTGCCATTTGATATCTCACACTGACCCATGGACCCTACCATCCCTAGCAAGACACGACAATGCAACACTGGTGGCAAATCTTGAAACAACACTGAATGAGTGGCGAATCATCGAGCTTTGCCTTTGTCAAATTGTCAAGACAGTAACCTTTGGAATCGTTGTTGGGTCTTGCTATGATGACACATACAGAATATCACTAGTACTTCACTTGCTTCTTCCCTTAGCCTGTCGCATTCCCGGTCATGGGTTTTTGGTCACTGAAGATAGGAACAAGCATCCGTAGCAAATAGGCAGGGAATCCAGCCTAGACTGGCTCGTCTGTCTCTATATGATCTGCTCATATTCTTGATTCCTTTTCCCAGCAGGGGCACGCAAATGTGAACAATGCGCATAGTGAAGCTGGAATCAAGCGCCCAAGCTTGTAGGATTATTGGACTGGAAGAATATTTCAGAGGTAGGGTTCTGACTGTCTGAGCCACTTGACACCAAGTGAATAAGGAGTCGTGGCAGGTGATGAACCGGCAAAACCTGAAATATTCTTATAAAACTTTAGGTTCTTGCAGGCGTACAGAGGTCATGCATGGACTTGGGTTGATCAGGCATTTCTCTGTGCTGACTGTGTAAGATTCTTTGGTTTGTCGGTTTTGTAGCTTCTAGATGCAGTTAGGTAAAGGAGATGATATAGAACCTCTCAAATGCAGTTTTTTTTTAATTATAGATATTCGTTGCGTAGCATTTCAATTTTCAATATTCATTGCGTGTGCAAATCCATGATAATTTGATATATATATATCTATATATATATTGTAACTTTCGGAAAGCTGCACTTATAGGCCTGCTTTTTTGCTGCCTTTTCAGTTGTTGCCGATGTGAGAGCTTAACTTTATTATCCTATAGTTGCTGAAATTGGACTAGGGCTAGCTTGTTGCCTTGTTCTGCACAGAAACCAGGTTTGGCATTTTAACCTAGAGTTAAATTCTGTGCCATTCCCATCACCCATCCCGTTTGCCCGCTGAAGGCGCAATCTCACTGACTGACGGCACGTAATTGTAACTCAAGCAGTATACGTACGTCCTTGCATTGCAACTCAAGCATACTGCATGTGCACGAGAGTCACCTGCAGCTGGGCCTGCCTCTAGCTCCAGGCACATTTTTTTTACAGGAGGTACTGCGTGAAGCACGGGAATTCATATGCATGTAAATGAAAAATACACGTATCATATCATATCATGGAACGGAAGAGGCGGCGGTGTGGCTGCTGCAGAGTGCAGTTTAGGCCCTGCTGTGCTGTTGCAGGCAGCGGCAGACATTGCTCGAAAGCCTGGTCCCATGCCTTGAAGGAAGGCCGCCCCACCAATCATCGCCTCCCTCCCTGTGTCCCGATGCTCGCCACATGCAGCGGCAGAGATGCTTCTGATGGCGATCGCCTTCCCTTCCGACTACCTGTTGAGATCGATCTCTGATGAGCTGCCGTCCTCTGCTTCCTCTGCCTCTCCCTGCCTCTGCGGGGACGTACTCCTGACCGTGCCCGGCAGCACCGGCTGCTCGACGGTGCAGTCGCGCGTGCCAGCAGCGCACGTGCGCAGCCCCTCGGCGCCGGCGGGGGCCTGGCTCTCGGCCTCCGAGGAGGAGGAGGAGGAGGAGGACGTGACGCAGCTGTCGGCGCCGCGGCGTCGCGGCGGCGGCGGCGGCGAGAGGGAGCAGGAGGAGGAGGACAGGCACCCGGTGTCCTCCGCGGAGGCCAGCTCCGAGAGCTCCGCCTCGGCGGCCTCCGCGCCGGCCGGCGAGCCCAGGCCGTAGTGGTCGGCCAGGACCTCCTGCGCCCGGCGCAGCACCGACTGCAGGTACCGCCCCTGCGCCTCGATCCTCAGCTGCAGGTGCCGCTGCACCTGCCCATGCATGCATGCATCATCGATCTGCTCCAATTCCACCGTCGGAAGTCCCCCTCTACCTACGTACCTCGATGTGCTCCTGCAGCTTCCTCTCCATCTCCCTCTGCATCTGCGCCGTGGCCGTGGAAGAATCAGCTTCTTTGGTTCCGGCGCCTGCGCCCTCGTCGTCGGCAGCAAATGCACTGTGCAGCTCGGCAACGGTTTCCCCGCCGTGCTGGTCCGGCTGCTGGCTCTCCGAGGAGGAGGACGAGGACCGCTCCACGCTGTCGCCGACGCCACGGCTCACCGCCACCAGCCGGTACTTCTGCAGCAGCAGGAGGAGGAGGCAGGGCAGCACAGCACAGCAGCGCGGATGATGATCGCGGGGGTCAGGTCAGGTCAGGATTCAGCGCGCTGCGATCAAGAGGAAGCGGAGCGATCCGTCCCGATGGACGGAACAAAATCAGATCACCTGGAGGTGGCTCTTGAGGTGGTAGAGCGTGAGCCCCGGCACGGCCATCGCCCTCAGCACGGACTTGGGCGTCGCCTCTGCAAATGCCGACGGAAGGCGGCGGCGGCAGCGATCATACCAAACAGAGGATTAATTGGGAGCGGAGAGGGGGAACCGAAGGGAATCAAGGGCGGGTGGGCGGGCGGGCTCACTGTCTGCGCCGCCGAGCTGGGCCACGGCGAGCACGAAGCGGTCGTGCAGCTGGCGCGTCCACCTGAGCCTCGCCCTCGCCTCGCCGTGCTGCTGCTGCCCGCCCGACGATGCCATTTCCACCGTGCCCACCGCGGCGCCTCGTGTCTCAGCAGCAGCAGCAGCGTCGGCGTCGGCGTGGCCAGCATGAGAAGGCCGGAGTCGCAGACGACGACGACGCGCCGAGGAGCTGCTGCTAGCTACAGGCCAAACCCAACGGCGGCGGCAGCGGCAGTGGGGGGGAGAAAAACAACAAGGCCGGCAAGTGATCGGCCGATCGATCGATGTGGATGTGGATGCCGCTGCGCGGGGTGCTCTTATAGTGTGGCGGCTCTCGCCTCGCCTCTGGGGCCGGTTGCTTTCCTTTCCTTGGACTCCACCGCGGCGCGGCGCGGCGCGGGGCGGGGCGGAGAGATATTCCCGCCCCGTCTCCACCTCCCCTCCGGCAGTCCGGCGGTATATGTATGGATGTATGGATACGCGGATCGGCGGCAGGGGGAGGGAATATGGCGCGTGACGAGGCAGGGCAGGGCAGGCAAGCTGGGGGCCATGGCGTGGCATGGCGGCATCTTGTATCTTTGTGCTTGCGTCCTCCATGTCACCACCTCAATTGTTTTGCCGCTTTTGCTTTCACTTCCTTGACCTGAAAGAGGGGGGAGAATCTTTCGGCAGTAGGCGGGGCAAAAGCGGAACAGTTGAGCTACACTCACAGCCTCTATCTCTCTCTCTCTCTCTCTCTCTCTCTCTCTCTCTCTCTCTCAAAAGGATAGAGGGAATTGAGACTCTCAGAGAGAGGGAGGAGGAACCGAATTTAGTATTTTTTTTGTAGGAAACAAAAGTTGGGGCCGGGAAAGAAAAGATGAGCGAGAGAGAAGCAGGGAAAGAAAGATTAGAGAGAGAGAGAGAGAGGCGTGGCGATGGCACCGATTTTTCTTTCTCTCGTCCATGCATCGGCAACCGGCATTGCCGTTGTTCTCTGGCTGCTGTTTCCCTCGCCAGTCGCCCCGCTCGTTCCTTGGACGGGATTCTCGCAGCCCCACCCGCCACCGCCCCGTCTCTCCCCCACACCACACGGCACGAGCGCGGGGGCAACGGCCTCCTGCTCTGCAGCCTGCACGGCTGCACCAACACCAACAGAGGCCTGACGCTTTCCCGGCGCACGAAAAAAAAAAAGAAACTTGCTTTCAAGCCAAGACATACGCATCGCTTTGATCGGTCCATCCATCCATCCATCCACCAGCCTTGCTTTGATCTCTCTCTCTCTCTCTCTCTCTCTGACTCTCGCTGTGAAAAGAAGAACCGGCGGCGCCGACAGAGAAGGAACGCGCCGGGCGTGCACGCTCCGTCAGGGATCTTGCGTGCTGACCGGACAGGTGAAATGTCAGAAGTGCGCCTTCTTTCCACCCCCTCCGGCTCCTGATGAAGATGGAATATATCTGAGGAGCTTTGCTTTCGAGCACTCGATCGGTTTCAGCAGGGCGAGCGAGCACTCAGCTGCCTTGGCCTGTGGCGGTGGCAGGGGAATCAAGGAATCTAATCCAGATCTCGGCCCGGCTCACGCAACGCAGGCGACGGGCGGCTTTGCCCCGTCGCCGATCGCTCGGTGGCGATGGATCGAAAAAGGAAGCTTCTGTCGAAAGCCGCTGTGCCGCGGCGCCGGTGACGGCCGTCGGCCGTCTGGCCGAGTGACCGACCGGTCGCTGCCGCTCACCGGCTCGCGCGCATACTCTCATCATATTCTCCCTCCCCTGCCCATACAGCAGAGCAGAGCTACTGCAGTCTCAGCTGCAGCTGCAGCTGCAGCGGCGGTCCGTATAACGTCCAATGATGTATACGCGAGGAGGGTCCTTGCATTGGAAAAGACCCCTCGACTTTCTCCTCGTCACAGTTTCAGCGTGTGTCTGTGTGCGTTTTTCCCAGGAGCAGCTCCGGTCGCGTACGTGCGCAGAGCTTTGCGTAAAGAATTCACGCCGTACTTGTGCGGTGGCGGCACGCTCTGTCTGTCTGTCTGCCTGCCTGCCTGCCTGCCTGCCTGCCTGCCTCCGCTGAATGATACGTGCAGCGCCTGAATGAGAACAATGGCCTTTCAGACCTACTACTCCTCCCACCGCACAGTCTCGCAGTGGCATTCGGTTCCAGTGGTGTGCAGTCCCATGACCAAGTTAGCCCCGTGCCAAATCGACTCATCAGTGATTCTCTGAATTCTGAACCAGAGCACGTCGGTGTTCCAAGATGGGTGGCTACAGGAGCGGAGCGGTCCTTCTCACGGTTCCACTCCTCCGCTGGGTTCGCAAAAGATGCCCTGGGGCCTCGCTCGCTCGCTCGTCTCCTCGGCTTCTAGACAGACAGGATCCGTCCACACCACCGGCGCTGATTGCGATTTCATCCGTCGCCAAGCCCACACAGCCTTGCCGTCAGTCAGGCAACAGGCATCTCATCATTCCGCGTCTCGTCTGCCTGCAGCGCAGCCCATACCACCGTCATCTCATGCACCGTATGTTTTCCCATCCCGTTCCGTTCTCCTCCTGCGCGCATGCTGTGTCCGCTAGCTGCCGCCTTGCCTTGTGCGCTTGTGCTTGTCTGAATTTCCCAGCTGAATATTATTATATCCACGTGGCGGGCACGCACGTACCGGGCCTCTGCTGATTGCTGCCCTCCAAACGTACTCCAATCCAGCGTGAAACAAAAGCAAGCAAGGGGGGGCCCTGCGCCCAAAGCTTGAACCCGGCAACAACATTCTGGGAAGGAATCAAGGTAAAGGCAGGCTGGCTTTTGATCGCTTTAACCAGTCTGATCCGATGTTGCCCTCGCTCGATCGCGTAAAAAATAAAAAAAAACCGGCCTGCTCTTTTCCGTGTGCGTGCGTGTTCTCGATCGTGCTCCGTCGACTTTAGCACGCTTATTATTCCAGGCCTCCCAAACAAACAAAAGGAAGGGGGGGAAAACAACAATAAAGCAGCAGATTCCTGAATGATGCCCGGCCGGCCGGCCGGCGAGGAGGGAGGAGGATGAGGAGCTGCTGAGGAGCCACCAGCACTCACCGCGACGAGGAGTCACAGGCCATTTGGGCAAAGGCGAGCGCATCAATAATTCCTTTCCAAAGAGCCCATCAAAGTCTATCACCGGGATTGTTTAAAGGCATCATCAGCAGGCAGCAGGCGAGGGGCTGTGGGCCCGAGGGAATCGGGGAAAGCGGCCCGGCAAGATGCCAAGCATGATCGAGGGGGAGGGATCGGTGTGGTATGGGCCTGGTCTCAGCGAAGCAAAGGCATGATTGCTCGCTCCCCCCTGGGTAAACACCCACATAATTGCTGCATAATTACTAGTACCTGATTAGTATATGCTGGTTTACTTTACCGCCCTTCTGCTGTCCTTGCTAAATGTGTGTGGTCTTTCCATCACGCTCAGTTAATAATCTCGGGCCGTGGGACTGTGCTGCTCTGTCAGAGGAGTCTCCTTTTTCTGATAGTAGATAGAACGGTAAAAGAAAAAACATGGAGCGAGCAAATGATTGGGAAGCTGGGAGGGAGATGATTGTTGCTGCACTGCAGCTGCAGCTGCAGCTGCTGTTATTATTCCCTGATGATGCATTGGACATGGAGGATGGCCTCTCTGATGGTTTCACCATGAGCTGTCCCTGGCCACCTACGGGAATCTTGCTTTGTGGACTTTTTTTGGGGGGAGAGAGAGAGAGAGAGAGTTTGTGATAGGCTTTTTAGAATTTCTCGACTGGTGTGGTGGGTCACCGATTTTGGCGGAATAAAAATGGACAAATCTTCCTTTTGAAGAAAAGGCTACCGCGAGGATTGCAAAGGGATTTTCCCGGCGACGAGAATGGCTGAATAATGGTGGTCTTCTTCTTTTTCCTGTCCTGCTTCCCCTGCCTGAGAATAATTGCATATCCTTCGGTTGCGGTTGCAGGCCTCACACAGCTTGCAGACGAAGCTAGCCACTTGGGTAGGTTCTGAATATACTGAAGAACTACAACTACATACTCCTATGCTTTATTAGCACACATGTCTTCCCACTTCTTCAGGGATAAGGTGGGCAGGATTCCAGTGATCCACTAAGGAAAGGCGTTAACCGAATATAATCGCAAGCTAACCCGATGAGCTAGAAAACCACAGGGATCAAAAGAGGATCAGCGAAGAAAAAAGAGAGGATTCGGGTGCCGCGCATTAGCTAAACACACATAACATAGCTTATCTTGATCAAAACTCCACCGAATTTTCTCTCTTATGACCAGGCGCGCGTTAGACGACGGTCTGGTTAAATCCCAGGATGGAATAAACGCAAGAGGGGAAAAAAAAAATCTGTCGGCAATTTTGTCGGTGCGTCGCCTAACTGCTTCATTTTCCTGCATAACATCTGACACCCACCCACCCACACACACACAGAGAAGTTGCAGTATGCACTATGCAGAGGAGCGAGCTGAGTGACCGGCATATCAACATGCATTGCGGTGTATAGTTGCACTCCTAGGATGCTGCTGTTCCCTGCAATGGCTGTTGCACTCGTGCGTCTGGGGCCTGCATGCGATGCGCGCTCTTCATGATCTCTGATAATTGCAGCGGGACGGAGCCAGCTACCGGTTCAGACACAAACTCAAGCTCCCAAGACAGTTTAGGCACTGTTTTTTTTTCTGGGGTCCGATGCTCGGTTCCTGTTTATTCGACTGTGCCGCAAATTGTGCATGCATGGAGTGGTACAAGGCAGGGACATTCAGTGTCAAGTCCCATGGATCACTAGACTCTCTGCTTCAATGCTTTTTTTTTTTATTATTATGGACAAACTTTGCTTCATTGCTAAGGGTACGTGGATAGACGATGCCTTTAATTTGGATCGCTGCCTCTGGCTTTAATTTAGCAGTGCTGATTGCTGACATGCTGTAGCTCTAGGCTACGGCGAACAAAAGCAGCGGCGTCGATGGTGCCGCATGCATGGATAGATGGATCATGGATGGATGGCCAAGCGATAACTCTCTCTGAACAAAGCAAAGAACCACGCAAAGACTCAAAAGCACGCACTTCGCTTTGATTTGCAGAGACCGACGGAGCGAGTGCCCGCGCGCACGCACGCACGCGCTGGATCTATCGGAGTTCGGTTGGAGACGACGGATGGAACGATCGATAAGACGATAAGCATGAGCATGCCACATTGCATTGGTGGTGCCGCCCACATTTCACTCACTCGAGCAATAATATAAACACTAGCGCGGACCATGGCCAAACTTGAGATTTCAAGTGCGTGTGGGTGTGGAGCTCTGCTGCAGATGCAGAACATGAGCATGTACCTACCAGTCAAGGATGAGGGATCGGTAGTGCATTGTCGCCGTCACTATGTTTTTTACAGCACTTTGTTTTCCCTTCTTCTTTCCGGGGCCCGGGCCGGGGTGGGTGGCACGAGAAGGGCTGGTGTGGTTTCGGAGGCAGTACGTGGTGGCAGCAGTGCACACGGACACGGCGGCCGTCGTCGGGATCACGAGATGGGTGGCGAATACGGATCATCCGACAAGATATGGTCTTTGCGGAGATACGGATCATCCAGGAAGGCAATCATCAGCCGACGGCGCTAGTGCTTCATTCGGAAAGGAGGACCGACCGATGGGTGCGGTGCGCGAGAAAGTATATATATATACGGCGGCGGCGCACCGGCATTGCAAGCTCATCGCGGCGGCGTCGCAATGGCGGCCGGAATCGACTGGAATTTCAAATCGATCGGTAGTGGCGGGCCGGGCGGGGTGGATGTGGATCCGATCCGCGTGGCGTGGCACGCGCGGTACAACACGAGCGCAGCGTGTAACGAACCCCAGTACGTGCCGGCAGCAGTGCCATCTATCGATCTATCGGTGTGTACGTCCGCCGGCGAGGCCATGATTCCGCTGCATGCTGCTGGTCTCCACAAGCTGAGGTACGGTTACGGCGCGAGTTGTTCCTAGCTCGTGCATGCATGGGGGACGTACGTAGCAGTACGATCGAAGCAGCGCCGCATGATTCTCTCTTGTCAAGTACTGTGGTACTATTACTATACTAGTAGTGTGCTCTGCTGTACACTGTGTGTGTAGACTGTAGAGTGCAGAGCATGTGGCCCGGCCACCGGCGCCCTCAGCTTTGGCGAAGGAAGGCATGGCGTCAGTCCCGCCGACTGTAGGGACCTGCAGGGTTCAATCAATCCCCGCCGACTAATCTGGCTGGCCGTCGCCGAATGGTCATGGCGGACCTCGCTCGTGAGGAGAGATCGAGGATGGGATAATGGGATTGGGACCCGATCCGGGTCGGCCGCGCGCGTCGGTGGCCATGCCAGAGGAGACTGGCGGCGGGGACGGGGACGCGCCCCAGGAGCCGTGTCTCTCGTGCGGAGCCGGGGGACCTCCGATGTGTCTTTCGGAAGACAGGAAAACGAAGCAATTGCACGGCCTGCCACGGCCCATTTACGTTGGACTGAGCGGCCCACGAATCGCTGCTACAGTGTGCGTCATTAATTTTTTTCCCATGTCTAGCACACAGGTATTTTGACTTTTTAATTTATCTTTTTAAAATTGAGTCCTTGTAATAGCCGAGTCAACATATTTTACGAACATGGTTCAAAATTTCAGAATCATTAGTTCAACATTTTAAAACCACTGATTTAATACTTTGGAAAAAAAATATTTCAACACTTCCTTACAAATAGTTGAAATAGTATTTTTACAAATGTTGACATTGCATATATAAAATGTTGAACTAATATATCAAAATGTTGAAATGCAAAAAAAAAAAGAAATAAAAATAATGTATTGGATCTCATTTTGTTGTATTAATTCTAACAAATACTATGGTACAAAAAGATTTAAAATTGAATGCATTGTTTAAAAGAAACGAATGTTTGAAGTTTGGAATTTATTGATACCAATCCACCTCTTAGGCCGTGACACGTGTGGACTCAGCCACTTCACCGTGGGCAGGCGATGGTTGGATGAAGGATTCCTCGATTCCTCTGCATGCAGCGTGCGCATGCTGCCGGCCCACCCTAGCAGTCCACGCTCCTCTGCATGCAGCCCGCACATGCTGCCCACCCGCCCAGCTCCAGGCTCCAAACAATCTCGTTCATCTAAATAATATTGCACGAATCTCAAACAGTGGAAAATTCATTTGTTAAAAATCTAGTGGAAGATAGATAGGATTTCCGCTGGAGCCGGCGTCTGCAGGCGAGGCCGCGCGCTACCCATCAGGCCCGTTAGACTCGCTCCCACGTCCACCGCGCCAGAGAGGGCCTGGGGGATGCCGGGCCAGGCCGCACAGGGCCAGAGCACATGGCGGTTCCTCTTAGCAAAAGAGTCTATTCCTCTCTCAAAAATAAAAGCAAAAGAGTCTATTCAAGCTTCTAGAACTTTTAGGGAATGGTATTATACGATACTTATCATATTTATTTTTGGGTGGACTAGAAAGGCAACCACGTAAATAGTTAATGGAGCCATGTTGTCTGGTATTGAGGTTTGATCACAAAAACCAGACTTCAATGCTAGTGCAGACAGATCAAATAGACCTTTTTCGTTTTGCTCGTCTTGCGGCCCACGTAGTCAGCCCACAGGACGAGCTATGGAGTAAATGCTAAAAGGCCGACCAGCAGAAAAAGTTGGCCCAACAATGAGCGACCAATATCAGTTCCGGGCTTCTCATCCGCGCACACAATCCTCTGGAGTGACTATTTATTTCCCGGAAGATTTCCTTCTACCTCTATCTTCCACTTTCATCTTTCTCACAGAGCTCCACCCATGTGACTATCTCTCCTATCTCCAATAAAAATAGGAGTACAAGAGAGATGAAAAAGTGGAAGATGAAATGTGTGAGAAATCTGCCGGAAAATGTTTAGAAATTCTGCAATCCTACACCTCAAACTCAATGGAGGTGAATTTTGAATAATCTGTAGCATGCACCTAACCCTATGATTTTGAACAGCATTCTTAGTTCAAGATCATCTACGTAACACAACCTTCTAGGAACCTCATTTTTTATACTACCTCTGTCCTAAAACAATATAATGCAAGTTTTTCCCTAAATCATGCCGATCTTATAGAAAATATTATCAGCATATATGTCACCAAGCATATACTATAGGAAAAGTCTATTTTTAGCCATCGAACTATCGCGAAAATCCGGATTTGGCTATCAACTGCAAAACCGGGTATATCTAACCATCCAACTATTGAAAACTAGACAAATTTGGTCCACCAGGTGGTTTCAAGGGCGGTTTTCATTTTAAAAATAATATAAAAATCTATTAAAATTTAAAAAAATTCATAACTAATTCATTTTAAATCAGAAAAATACAAAACTAGTACCAAATTTTTTCTTAAAATGTAATCTATCCAGTAATGCTATACTTAAAGTTATATGGATCTCATTTATTACCCCTCCTGGTGTTTTTATTATTTTTAAAATGAAAACCGCCCTTGAAACCACCTGGGGGACGAAATTTGTCCGGTTTTTAATAGCTGGATGGTTGGATATACCCAATTTTGCAGTTCGATGGCCAAATCCGGACTTTCACGATAGTTTGATGGTCAAAAATGGACTTTTTCCTATACTAATATGAAAATGTTTCATGATGACTCAAAATTATACTTATTTGACATGATGAACATTGATATTATTTGTATAAACTCGATCAAACTTAATTTTATTTGACTTAAAACAAAATTGGGATGGCATTCTCTATATTATTTATAACGAACTTAGTAATGCTAATCTGATGTTGTTAATCCATGTAGATTTTGTATACCCATGCATGGTTAAAATTAGGAAATTTTGGCTCAGAACATACCAACACAGATGAACTTGTGCTGTTGTATTTATGGTTGAGGCATCCCAAGTTCAAGGCATTCATTCAATGCTCCATCCCTAGTGGTTCAATGCATCATCCCCTGCACAATCCTCAATCCCGATCGATGTCTTGCATGCGGGGAAAATTCCACCTGAAATCACGCTAGCAAGATCCAAGCACGAGGCATGCATACATGTCAGGAGCATGCATGCGTACAATGCATTGCATACAATACAATGCAAGCCGTCGTCGTCGATCGGCCTCATCAGCGCGGAATCCATAACGGCCCCAGCCATCATCGGCGGCCCCAGGTCAAGTCAATGAGCACTGAGCAGGCAGGCAGGACCCCACGCTGTGCACGACGCATCCTGCAGCGCCCATCTGCCCGGTGCCCCCGCCCTCGTGTCAATTTTGCTCCTGCAGCAGAGCCCTGCGCGCCAGCCGGGCCCGTGCGTCCTGCAGCTCCGGCGATCATATGGTGAAGAGTTGAGCGGCCAGATCACATCGGCAGCCGCAGTACCTGCCGTGCATGCGTGCATGATGCATGCCGCCCTGGCCTGCTTCTCGCTCGCTCGTCTGTCTGTCATCGAGGATTAATTCCCCCCTGCGGCGTCAGGGATATTCCCCGGCACACGGCCCCTGCCTGCCTCTGCTAGCCTTGACGGGTCTGCGCTCGGTGGCCACCACCACTCTCGCCAGCAGCAGCAGCAGCAGCAGCAGCAGCGCGCGCCGGCGACGACCGCGCCCTGGCGTAGCGGCATGGCATGCAGTCATGCACCCTGCGCTCGCCTGTTCTCATCATGGGATCCGGGCGGCAGCGGCACGGCACGGCACCACCTGCATGCATGCCCCTCTCGTCTCGGCACAGCACGGCGCGGCAGCCGGCCGCCCGGCGCGCGCTGCCATAACTCCGTTGCGCCCCGCGCGCTGCATGCCATGATGGCCGCGCGCGTCGCCCACCACACGCGCCCTACGTACACGTGCCCACAGCCGCACAGGCGAACAAAACTGTCGTCTCCTCTTCCCTATCTGTGTAGGTATCGAGGGAGAGCCCAGCCGGCGGCCGTGGTTGTTATTGATCGATGTGCTGCTGCGCCACCCGCCAGGCCTGGGAGAAAGTTCCGCCGAGCCGCCGGTCGGGGGAGGAAGTGGCGGCCCAGCCCCCAGGCCCGCGCAGGCAGGCAGGCAGGCACATGCCGACGCCGTGCGGTCGTCTCAGCTCGTCGACGTCGATCGGTCCCCGCTGCGCTGCCCGTGCTCATCATCAGCGCTCTAGCGGCAGTCGCAGTCCCCGTCCGATCCTCTCCGTCTCCGGTGGAGACGGACGGACGCTACGTGACATGCATGCGGCGTTCCAACGCCGCCGACGGCCGGCCGGTTCGTTCCAACGCCCGGTCGGTTCGTTCCAACGCCGCCGACGGCGACGCCGCCTAAAGGCCAGCAGCTAGCTAGGGCAGGGCACATCAGTTGCTGATCATCATGGGATTTAGAGGCGACGTATTGGCGGATCTGACCGTCGTCGCTGCCAATGGACCGGAGGAAGACGACGACGGAGCCCAAGTCTACGTCGACCTGTACCGAGAGATATAAGGCGATCCGTGCATGCATCATGTGGAGTGCACGCCCGTCTACGCTCCCATCTGTCCCCGACCTACGCGCTGAATCCACGGGGTAGCCATGTGGTAGGCTAGCTGCTGGCCGTGTACCACACTTGCCGTCGGTGTAGGCTTGTACAAGCAGGGAGATAAGGTACCCTGCATGCTGCGTCGCACTGCCGCTGGTCCATGTATGATATACTACCTACTCTTCATCTTGCGAACAGAATAAAGGTCACACACGAACGACGATCGAGCTCCGTGGTGCCTCACCCCTGCATTGCCATGATTGATCATCTGTACAAGCACGCAGGCGTACATATCAGCAGAACGCAGCATATGTAGGCGGGCTGGTCGATCGTCAGATCTACTAGGTACCTCTGATGATCGTTTATTGGGGGTTTAACGGCTAGCCCTTGAATTCGCGCTCTGATGGTGCGCAGCGGCCAGCGGTGTCAGGGACTGGGAGCGAGGAGAGAGGACAAAGAGTTTGGTCTGCTCGAGAGAACAGGCCGGGGGCGTATGTTTCAGAACGGATGCGCACGCCGCAGTGTGCCGGCCGGCATAGTGTCTCCAGCACACTGTCTATCTGAATTGCCAATTGATATTCTAATTATTTTTCTCTCTGTCTACAATAACTCTACAGTGCCAAAGAGTGCCAAACGGTATTACAGTCTGGGCAAACGGTTGGAGACAGCCTCAGGCGATTCAGACATTCGGGCGCGAATGCTCGAGGCTTTTTTACTCTGTATACATACTCCTATGGTTGATCGATCCCCAGTCCCCACCCCACCCTAGCCTGTGCGCGCTAGCTGCCCTGCCCATTCATTCAGGGTTCAGAGCAGCTCGGCAGGGGAAGCATGCATGCGTGAGCGCATGTCCGGTGACAGGCACTCTGGCACTGGCAGTGGCACAGCCACCTCTGGCCTGTCCCCGGCCCTCGCGCGCCGGCCCATGATTGCATCATCCCGCCGGTTAGAAATTCGCGGCAGTTGTTCTCGGGACCGCCGGCTGGTTCTTCGTTCTCACCGAGGCAAGCATGGAGCACGCGATGCATTGCATACACGCTGAAGCTCAGGAGGCAAAGCCAGGACCACGCAATGCAGGACAGCAGGAGTCGCTGCTATCTAAAGCTAGGGCTGCAAAACATCCCCTCTCCCTCGCAGCGCAGTGCACTTTGCTCATCATGATGATATCCTCTGCCTGCCCTCTGGCTGGGGCTGCGTCATCAACTCACATGCGGCGGTGGGTGCAGTGGGGACTACCGCCGGTGACGAATTTAGGGCTGCCAGCCAGCGCCATGCATGCACGCGCTCCGGCCATCGCAGGAGAGGAGCGCAGGGCGTCGGTTAGCGGCCGGGGACGGGGAGGGAGCCAGGGACAGAGACAACACATACATGCTGTTAGATGTTTTGCTCTCTGCGGCTCTGCCCAAGGGAACCGGAATCCTTTCGGTGCTGTTGTTTCTTTCTTTCTTTCTTCGTTTCCGTGATGCATGGGTTTAACCTTCACTCTCCCAGTTGTTCCTTTCACTGCTTCTTCTTCAGAGTTCAGTCCATCACCCATCTCCTGCTTCTCACCTCCAGTCTCCAGACCGACGGCTACGACTACGCGAGCAAAGCATGCTCTGTATTCTCGTGCGCTAGCTGTGACGATCTCGCAATCTAGGATCTTTCACACGCAGCTCAGCTGGTACGTGGTGACGACGCCTGACGGTCGAGTTAGTCTACACGCAATTCGGCGGCAGCGCCTTTCAGTTCGGACTTTCAGTTAGCGAAGCCGGCCGGCGCGTGCGTACGTGCGTCACGCGTGTGCGTCTACGCGACGCACACTCGATCGAGACGGGTGGATCGCATTGATTCCAAGGCCGTTATAGAAGAGGACGCGCATAAATGCGGACGCTTTGCAGGGGGGAGGCTTCGCCATGATTGTGTGGGGCGCGGCGCCCCCCCTTTGCTGCAGCGGGCGGATGCAGAATGTGCCGAGGCAGCAGGCAGGCAGGCAGAGGGCGTTGGTTGGCATGTGTGGCAGACTGGAGGAGGGATCGGGCTTGGAGCATGGTACCATGGCCGATGGATGTGTGAATCGACTTGTGTGGACCACGTACGTACGCCGACGACGCATCGCATCCATTCTGCCGCGGCCTCTACCCCATCCTTATCCCGTTCTTCCCAGTTACTGCTCATCACCTCCTGCTCCCATTCCCATGCAAGGCAACAGCACTGCATGCGCATATTGGCGGCTTTGTTATTCAGGGCAGCGTCGGCTTACCCGGCCGCGCACGACTCGGTGAAACGCTGGAAAGCGAAAGCGAAAGCGAAAGGGCCAGCTGACCAGACCAGCTCTCTGAAGTCTGAAGCTCTGAATGATGCCGCCTCGGCCTCGGCCTCGGCCTCGGCATCGCTGGTGGAAACCAAAGCCGGAAAGGCCTCGTCAGGGATGATCGGACGGGATGATCAGGGTTTCAGAGTTTCAGAGATGACCCGGCGTCTCTGGCTGGCTGGCCCCCGGCCATGCATGTACATTGCAAGATCTCCTCGTTCTCGATCCTAGGCTAATGCTCTCTGTCACGTACGCAGATGGTAAAGGCTGTGATCCTGTGAACTTGGGCAGCGGGGCTCCTTTCGTTCAGAGGGTTTGTCCAGGATCCTGTGACATACCGTGCCTTTGCAGAGAGGGTAGAGGCGCGCATCTCTTTGCAACCCCCGGCCTGTTCAGCAATCACCGGCTCACCGCCAGTGAACTAGCGTATCCTTTTGTTTTGGAAATAACGCTGGATTTCATCCGCCGGCTTCTTGCCTGAAAAAATTGCTGCGGCGTTGATCCGGCTGGCCGGTCTTTATCCAAAGGCTACTCCGTGGTCCACAGACTATTCAGCTTCTGAACGAGTATATGAAGCTACAAAGTATACTTAGCAGTGCTAGTTTCTGAACGAGAATATTATATACTACTCTTGTGCTACTGCAAATCATGCGTCTTTGGAGCACAGGCACGGCTGTATGCACGCAAACATACTAGTACTGTAGTAGCTAGCACAGCCTACAGAGTGCAGAGCACAAAAACACAACTGTCACTACTGAAGATCAGAAAGGTATTGACTAGCTATACACGATGAAGTAAAGCACAATGTGCACATCCTTTGTGATTTTTCTTTTACCAACGGCGTTCAGGGCACAATGGAGGAAGCGAGAATAAACAAACTTGAGCCAGATGCATGCAACACGTTTAAACAACTGATTACGTTTTAAAATTTCGTTATGTGTGTATCTTGTCTAGTCCAAGTTCATGCATCGATTAGACAGACACACACCTCCTCAATTTAATCTAGCTTTGCCAATAGACAAAGCCAACCAAATATTATATTGGCAGTTCGATAGAGGCAATGAATGATGAATCACCGCTGGAAAATAGGTTTGTATGTATCGAACAAAAAATGGTTTGTATGGCCGGTCAAATTGTAATTGTTTTCTACGTGAGTGAATTGCACGCCAGGTTCTTAAATTTTCCTCACTGTACCATCTGGGTTCATGAACTTTCAAAATGCATAGTTAGATCCATAAACTTTTCCCACTATAGCATCTGGGTCTATAAACTTTCAAAGGGCACAATTAGATTTATAAACTTTTCCTGCTATACCATCTGGGTCCAACAGAGACCAGCTGAGCAAACTTTGCCTATGTGGACACGCCCGTGCGTGCCACCATGGCTGATGGCATCACGTGAGCCGCTCGCAGAGCGCCGCGCGGGGAGGGCATGCCGGCGGCAGCAGAGTGGTGTGGCCACCTCCTGTCGTTGACCCGTGCACCGAGTGAGGGCGGCATCGAGCGTGGAAACGCAATGCGTGCAGCGGCAGCCGGAGACGAGCGAGGATGCGAATGCAATGGTGGCAGATGATGAGCGCGGACGTGAGCAGTCGTGGCCAGAGAGGAGTGCGGACGCGAAGCGCGAGCGTCCACATACAGTCGTGGCCGGAGAGGGGCGCGGACATAAAATGCGGGCGTGTCCACATAAGCAGGGTTTGCTCGGCTAGTCTCTATTGGACCCAGATGGTATAGCAGAAAAAGTTTATGGATCTAATTGTGCCATTTGAAAGTTTATGGACCCAGATGGTATAGCGAAAAAAGTTTATAAACTTAATTGTGCACTTTAAAAGTTTATGGACCCAAATGATATAATGAGAAAAGTTTAAAAACCTGGCGTGCAATTCACTCTTTCTATGTGGTGGTTCGGCAAACATCATGTACAGAAAATGTCTGTAGAAATAGGGCATTTATAGACGTGAGCCTGCAACTGCCTCCGAAAATTAGCTTCTGACACGGTTGATCTCATATGACCATATGTCGAAGTCATTTTTATACAAGGGACCACGTGATGTGTAATGGTTGTGGTACCTCTAGTGCTAATATGCATGCCATTTCCGTCATTCCACTTTCCGTGCATCCATGAAATCATTCATTCGCATCATAAAAAATTCAAAATTTATACATTTCTATCTCACCATAGATGATGAAAATGATCCTAGCCTAACAACCCCAAGCTATGCGCTTTTTGTAAGGCTGGTATCCCAAAAAGTTTACTAAAGAACTTTGAGAAGTTTGAATACCACAGTTATAATTCAAATCTTGATCTCTCAATTGTATTATTTTGAGTGACCTTAATTATCGCTCAAACACGCTCAATTTAAGTCATCCTTGGTCAGGTCAAGCTTTTCTCAAAAAACTTTAAACTTAGAACCTTAATAGAACTTTTTGTTCATAGCTCAAGTTTTTAAATATTTTATATAGAAACTCTAAAAAATTCAACTACAAAAGTTTTAGCTAAAAATATTCACATTCCTTTACTATCTTCAAATTCTCATTTTTAAAAGCCTCACCTAGTCAAATCTGGTCAACAATAGTTTAAATCAAGAATCAATTTAATTTTGATCAAATTTCAACCCTAGTAAAACTTCTGAATCTGTTCAAAACAATGCCTCAACTTATAAAACAAAGGTGTATTGTAGGTCAAGTACTACATTTTTATTGCACTGAACAAGTTCTAATTATGCCATTTGCACATTAGAATTTAGGCCCAAACCTTGTTTAAAATCATAGAAACCAGCAGCACTTGCGCAACCCCCCCCCCCCCAACAAAAAACTCAATTATGCAATATTTTATAAACAACTTCCAAATCTCCTTGACTATGATTTGAAACTAGATACTTATATTTAGAATAGAGCCAATGTTGTCTAAAATGAGCATCATTAAATATTTGAACCAATTTGTATTCTTCAAAGTATTGCCATATTTGAACTCGAACCTTTAAGCAAGATATGCAAAACACTCATTCATGAACAAGTTTTGTGTTTGAAACGTTTTGAAAACTCAAAGGAGTCGGCACTAATCAAAGAGGGCAATAATGGGGGAGCATGCCCTTATGTGTGGCATTCCTAGGGCACAAGCTCCACATCGACGGGCTCTCCTCACCACGCTGTGGTCATTACCCGCCATCATCATGCCCTCACCCGACACACAATTACACTGCCTATACTCAATTAGGCCTTGGCACATCTTGTTCCCCTACGCTCTTGAGACTAGACAACTGCATGCCACCCCTTTGTCATGCTAGAGCACCATCGTTGTCGACGCTCATCACCACCTGCGCATAGGGATGTTGCGCCGCCTGGCCAACCACGACTCTACCAAGCACTCAAGTCGGATTTCCTCACACACATAAGATAGTAGGCCCAGCTACCATGCCCATCTCCTCTATCACACACAGACCACACCCTCGCCTCTTTGCTTGGCCAGAGCTCAACCATAGTGCCAAGGCCCCACACTAGCCAAAATTTCCCACCGGTGATCCATCTGCCGCGGATTCCTACTAATACCTCCACCCCAACCTATACTGAACCTCTTCCCTTCTTTAAACTCAAGCTCTACACTTTAGGTCACCCACTCGGTCGACCGGAACAAGGAACATGTACTGATTTTGTTACCATGAGACCGCCTCACTATCGGCCACCTCCACACCAATAAACAAGTATATCCGCTTCCCAAAACCCTCTCGCACTTCATGCACACAACCTCACTAGGAGTGCCCTCCTTCCTAAGCTTCGTGCCCCGGTGAGCTTCGCCTTCGTCCGGACACCACTGACAAGTCATCAACTAACAGAACCCCATGGGTTGACACACCTGTGTCCTAAGCATGTACGGAGAGCCAAGGCCCGCTGCCAGTGACCTTGTGGTCAAAGCCTCACCGCACACAAGTTGATCTCTGTGAGACTAATGGGTGGGACTCATGGTCCACTTGTCTGCGGGCCAGCTGAGCCTTGGGGGCCTTTCCAGCTTTATTATACACATGGGTGCAATTTTTAACCACTTGTGAAAGAGAATGTAACCAGAAGATGTCCGAGAAAACCATTTTTACACACACCGAATGTGAATGTGCTAACCAGGGCAAGAGACGTTTTTAAGGAGGAAAAACACACACCAAAAATCTAGACTCTCTATATGGACGTGTTCAGTTCACTGCAGAAAGAGACAGTAAAAATATATCTCCTCCACGAACGCCAAGTCCAAAAAAAAAAAAACATTGGCAATGTGCTAGTGAAGAGACAGGGATATATATATAAGGCAATTTTCGGTGTTGACTTATATTAACCTAGCATGCTGGTGAGAGAAATTTGGGCAAGATGTGTGCAACACGTTCACGTGTTCTCATCTACCATAATGAAACCTCTATTGCTCTGCGGTGGAGTAAATGCTGTCCGGGGAAAAAGTACCTCAAACATTCTGCAAACATACGCACTATACACCTCTTGTCTAGTACATATATATAAATAATGTGTATAGCACGACTGTCGAACGTCAATGACGGAAAGGGTCCCAGGTTTTACATATAGGAAGTACTCAGTTCGTAGAAACAGAAATGAAGAAAAATTCTTTGGACCTTCTTTTACCAAGAAGCAATCAAACATTGACAGTCGGGTTACTACTACAAAATCGTTTTTTTTACATGCGGAAAATTTGTAAAAGCAGCTAAAGAAACAACCTCTATGTAAATGATTTTAGAACAACAGAAGTTTATCATTTGTACGTGCAGGCATTCCATTGCCTCTGGAAATCAGAACAATAGGGGTTGTTTGGATTATAGGGATAGAGATTTGGATAACATTAGGGTGTGTGATAGTAATTTGCACTCACATGTATTTCCATATATCTACTAATCCAAACAAAGGATAGTGTTATGCCGCACTTTATTTCCCTATCCTACTCTTCTTTTCCCACGGTCCAAACATTCCCTAACTTCTACATAGATATGTAAAACATCAACATTTATAATGAACCATATATTTTTAATGAATTCAGTAAACAGTCTCATCAAAAAAAAAAAAAACCTTCATCCTGAACATTATATGGCTAATATAAAAATGGTTAACACGCATAAAAAGGAAACATTAAACCAACTAAATATGGATAACGTTAGAAGTAAATTACATTTGTCTCTCACACTCTCTCGCCCTCTTCACCTAAATATAAATAACATTAAAAATAATAACATTATCAAATCACATATGTGTATGAATATATAACAATGAAATCAACTTAAAATTTTCAACTAGTAACTTTTCTTGAATTATCTAATTAAGTAAAAAATCTAATTCAAACAAGACTAACATATGAAATTATTTGTAAATAGTGGTGGCCTGTGAAAGTTACCCATGTATATGTGCACAGAATTTGCAACAAAAAACTCAATCATTATTCAATAACTAAAATGGACTAACTAAATAATTGAACCTATGAAAATCTTTTCGGTAACTCTTGCGAAAGTGTTAAATAACAAGTTGCTCACTCGATTCTGTAATCCAATGAGCAACCAAAGCAAAGATGTGGCGGACCGCCGATTTAATCCGAACTAAGCACACCTGCCACCCATGGCTCGCAGTGTGATTAGGCCGAACTGAACCCGGTCGTCCGTCGAGAGTCAAAACGACTCCCGATATTACCTTTTCCCAGAGGAACCGACATCACATACATCCAGCCCTCGATGGAGCCACAACAGTTACATCATCACAGGCAGTTTATAGTAGAAAATAAGTTAAAGTGCTTACAAACCAAATATAGGTAGTCAAATACCTATTCAAATACAAAACGGAAGCGTTGTTCAAAAATAATCTCACAGCGGAAACATAATACTTTAAGAAGTAGTCTTCAGGCAATAAAGAATGAGGCGAGAAGCACCGAGCCCACCGGTACTGCTCTCCTCCAAGCTAGTGTCCAAAAGACATCAGTACCTGCTCCAAAAAGTGGGGGCAAACCCTGAGTACTAATTACTCAGTAGTACTTAATGGAAGAGCTTACGGCTGACGCAAAGCTGGCAACTAACAGTTGATCCTTAGCCATTCTTTTTATAGTAATTAAAAGTTAACATGTAATTATCAACATCATCAAAATGTTCATCATCATAATATAACTTGCAGGAATGTAAACATACAAATACGAACATGTGGTATTGAAAACAAAACATATATAGTCATAAATACAATTAGATTGTTACTACGTTGCCCGTGTGTGACCTTGGCATTCTCACACGTGGTGAGCATCAGCGATTCGAATCGATTTTTAAATTCCCAGGAATAACTATCATGCCAGGGGTATATGCTTACTAGCCATCGCGTTCCCACATATAGCCCCCATCTCCACTCGTCCCATCCCAAGTTCGATTCAATCCTGCCATTCCCCCGGGTTTTGCCCCCTCAGGAGCGATACCACGGCCGCACCGGGTCAGCCCTCCCTCAGGAGCGATACCACGGCCGCACCGGGTCAGCCCTCCCTCGAGTACAAGCTCCCCCAGGCCTAACTCCCTCCAACAAGAATGGTAGGAACCTGTCTCTGTTCTTCGGATGGCACGAGTAAGACTTTCACCGGTCCATTATCCCGGATAAGCACTCTAGCAATATTATGCCGATCAGCAGGTGAACAGCGAATCGGGCCTTAAACGGCTCGGGCGGAGTCCACCAAACCATCCACATCATTTTTCATCATAATATACCCAAATCTCCGCCCGGCCTCAATTTAGTTCCATGACAATCATGTTTAAAGTTTTCCATATATTTTGAAAGCCTTTCCTTTGAAAACACCTATACGACGAGTGACTCCAATTCACTCGTGTCTACTCGCACCTAGCATTTCTAGGCATACTCGTCCTACGTACTCTATTGTAGGTGCTAGGGCCAGGGCGGCCAAGAAGTCTAATGCAATTGTTTCCAAACAACTCTTAATGCGGATGTCTAAACATCATTCAATATCATATTTGCTGGGAATTTATGGTCCTGCCTACCTTCCTCACTAGGGTTAGTAGCTGCTTCCTGAGCGAAGTCGGGCTCCTGCTGCTGGTCTTCCGGCTCCTGATGCAGCTCCTTCTCGTGTTCTTCTACGATCGGTTGGCCTGGCGGATATCCTTCGCTCGCGGGATCTATATGCATGACATGGTGCAATCGGAGTATGTATTAGTGCAATGCTTTGCTTCATGATGTGAGTGTGATGCAAGGAATCATGATTTAGGGGCTAAAGTGATGCATTTTCGTGATGAAACTGGTTTAGTATTAAGAAATCGTACAAGTCATCACCTACGGTAACTTAGCTTATCACATATAACAACGTGGGGTGTGTGACGAGTTAACATCGTTTTATGCGAGGCAACCGAAGTTTACTTCAATAAGCATTATGCCTACCATTTTCAAAAATAGGGTCAACCTTACGTGCACAGTACCCCATTTCAACAGTGAGCTATTTATACCACAGGGAGCACAAATAAAAGGTGTAAAACCCCTTTAGAGCATAATTTTCAATATGGTTACCTTTTCCTTATTTCTTTTTATGCTAAAATCACATGCAGGGGTAAAATAGTAATTAAAAGTGAGCACTTGAGCTACCAAAAATCACAATGAGCCTATATACCCTAACAACACTGCTGACCAAATTTGGCAATTTTTTAGACCATTTAGTCCACATTTCCCAATTATATTGATTTATCAAGCATGCACAAAACAGGGGCAAAACTGTCTTTTCATGCCCAACCATCCTACCCATTCTGTAGATTTACATAAAAGGAGTACAATGCAACAAGGTTTGTATTTTTCTGATTTTTATTCGATTTTTTATGATTTTTCAAAGTTTATGCCGAAAATATCAAATCTAAAAAGGAAAAACCCCAGATTCTAGACCTAACCATCATTATGTATAGATTACAGGGGCCTGCAGGGAAGAACTCATCGACTCAGTGCACAGTTAACAATCTGAGCGCGCAAAATTTAAATATTTCAGGGGCGTTTTTGCGAAACCACCTTCTTCTACCTTGGGCCGGTCGGGGAGGACGGCGCAGGGGCGCGGTCGCGTGCGTGCGCCGGTGCGTGGAGGCGCGGGGTTGAAACCGAGCCGCTCCGGCAGTGTGTTCCCGAAGACGTGCTTTCTTTCCCCTAAGGGCGCGTCGCACGGGGAGGTCGGAGCGTGCGAGGAACGCCGGTGAACCGGACGTGGAGTCGGGCGACGCGGAGGATGGGGCGGCGGCTCGATCTAGGGACTGGGAAACAGAGGGCCGACGCGGTCACACGCCTGGGTGCGCGCTGCAGAGGCGGAGTGGCGGTGGCGGTCGGTGGCACGGGGAGGTGCTTGAGGCGGCAGAAACTCGAGCTCGAAGCTCGAGCTCTAATGGCGACTAGGTGCGCTTGACACTCTGCGCGAGTGCGGAGGGTGAGGACCGGGGCCAGGATGGGTGAGCGAGGAAGGGGACCGAGCTCTCCGCTCGTTGTCCGCGGCGCGGGGTAGCGCGGGCAGGAGCCAAGGCAGGCCGGGCAGGGGCGGGCGCGTGGCCGCGGCGTGGCGCGCTGGCGCCCAGGGCGTGGCGCGCTGGCGCCCTTCGCCCGCCGCGTGGGCGCAGGGGAGGGGAGGAGGAAGAAGGCGTCGCGCGGGTGGACGCGGTCCATGGACCGGAGGTAGCTGACAGGTGGGGCCGCGGGAAGGAAATAAACTTGACTTGTATGGACCGGGTGCACGGGTGGGATGGCCTGGTGGGGCCCACAACTGAAGCCGTCCCCGCCCGGATCCAAAGCCTGACGGGTGGGTCCCACACGTCATACACACAAAAGGGAAATAAAACTCGAAAATGGAAAAATGGCTATTTGACCAGGATGATAGGGTTCTGAATTTCACATTTTTGAATATCTTAGAGGCCGAATTAGACCAAACTTAAAATAGAAAAGTTATTGTAAAATTGATAATCTACAACTTTGTCAAAAGGAGTAATACCAGATTCCAAGTATAAATATGATTTAAATTGAGTTTAACCTGCTGACCCCAGTTTGACCAACAAAATCTTCCGACTTAAAAATTCTACAAGTCATATTTTTATGCATTTTCATGGTAAATGTTATATACCAATGTTGTTCAGTTGCTCAGGAACTACAACTTTGATATACAAAGTTTTTCAAAATGTTGACTTTTGTTTCACAAAAATTTGAAATCTCTATTCAGATCAAATTTGGACAGATTTCTCAGTTTTACAGAAAATGACCTAAAACTCTATTCAAACCTGTATGCATGTCATGACACAAAATACCAAAGTTGTTCATTATGAAATTGTCTACAAGTTTGTTATGTATAGTTTTGTCAAATTCACAACAGTATTAAAGTTACAGGGCAAATGCAAATGCAGTTGCAGAAAAATCGGTTTTTAACTCGCTTCAAAAGACTTAACCCGCTCATGCCCCCTAATATGAAATGTTCATTCAATGATGCAATTTAGCTAATGATTCTAATGTAATACGCTTGAGATGCCTGGGGCATCACAGCACCCATCATTTCATACAAACATAGATTGATTTGTTTAAGAATATTTACTCAAAATGGGATACAATCATACTGAAATAGAGTTCCAAAATAACCTCGCAGCGGAAACCGTAACGTAATACTGATATACTCTTGCAGCGGAAAAATAAAACATCGAGCCATGGGTGGCAGGTGTGCTTAGTTCGGATTAAATCGGCGGTTCCGCCACAAAAGATAATTGCGATAGATCTAAAGTGGCAAGAGCTACCCAACAAGGTTTAATACTAAAGAAAGAGTGCACAAGTACCACAACACACATGCTACTCTAGAAGCAAATTAAACAAGAGCACTTCAAAAGGTGACTTAAACCAGAAGTTTCTATGACAACTATAGAAGGTTTTGAGGAAAACAATTTGAAGTTTGTCTATATATAGTACTTGAAACATGGATGAAGGAGCATCTAGGCTCCTAATTCAATTTTGATGATTAAGGGGTAGCATGATCATTGTGACTAATGTGTTTTTTGTAGTGTCAATCTTAAGTTAGGCCGCAATGATGGGCATTTGGTATTCTTGTCCAGTATTTGGTAGATTTAATATACACATGGTTCAAAGGTTTTACACAAATATTAAGGACTTTCTCATCCTAATTCTTGATTTGTGATGGGAGATACTTAGGTTAGGATATGTTTTGCTTTTCTTTGGGCCATAATATAAAGGACGACATGTATAAGTAGCTTGACTTAGTGAGACTACTGAGTTAGTGTAAGTGCAATCAACCTCTAAGAGGGTTTTAGTGAATGTTGACAAGACATTAAAAGTAACTAATGGCTTTCATGAGTGTGTTTATAGTTATTAAATGAAGTGAAATGTGCTATGAAGTTTATATCAAGCAAGGAAATGAATGCTACAATGTTATATCAAGCAAACAAGTGCTAAAGTCTTCCTGCAAGAGAGAAAAGAAGCCCCTCACTAAAGTTTCAAATTCATCGGGAGTGGTTTCCTAGTTGAAGGAAGTTTAGCTTTTACTAATTTATATCTTGAGTATAGGAACCGCCGTGCTATCAAGAAGGGTCCAACATGCTTCGCTCCGTAGGTCACAAAGCTCACTAGGTTCAAATCTTTCCACAAATATTCCATCCCATTTCATCTTGAGCTTCCTTGAAAATCTACCCTTACCACCGGTTGTCTCACTGGCACTACCGATCTGCCTTGGCCAGCACTGGTTTGCCAAAACTGATGCCTGACCGGTGGTCTGACCGGTCTAACTCTCCAGGCACCGGTCTAACTCTCCAGGCACCGGTCTGCCAAAACTGGTGCCCCACCAAAGGTCGGACCGGTCCAACCGGTTTGGCTCGTCCACCACCAGTCTGCCAAAATTGGTGCCCCATCGGTGGTCGGACCGGTCCCACCAGTCTGGCTTGACCACCACCGGTGTGCTGTTTCTGATGGCATTTTGAACTCCTCGTGTCCCACCAGTTCCACCAGTGATCCCATCGGCACCACCGGTCTGACTCCTGCTCGTTTGTAACGGTTCGAAATGACTAGTTGGAGGCCCCTGAGTATATATACTCTTTCACCTCCTCCATTTACTCTCTCTTGCAGTTCCACCCAACCTGAGACAAGTGCTTCAAGTGCATTCACTCATCTCCCTTCTCCCCACTCTCTTGAGCCTAAGTCCTCTATTGATTGTGAGTGAGAGTTAGTGAGACCTTGAGAGAGAGCATTCAAGACTCCGAATTTGTTCCCTCTTCCTTTCTGTCTCTTCTTCTTCGTGAGCTAGCTCTTGTGACCCTTGAAGCAAACTTGGTGGATTCATTACTCTTGGAGCTTCAAGATCCTAGATGGCTAAGTGTCGCCCGTTGAAGCATCTATCTCGTGTGGATTGCTCCAGGAAGTTTGTATTACCACGCTAGTTGAGAATTTGATAGTACCTCTTTGCCGGTCTTTGTGATTGGGGAGAAGAGGATAGGGTTGCGAACCCAAACCCTTTGTGGGTTCCTCAACAATGAGGACATAGGGACACCTTGGTGGAGTGCCTGAACCTTGGGATAAATCCTTGTGTGTCATGCTCGTTTGTGTTCATTGTGTTCTTGAGCTATTGACTTGTGTTCTTGCATAGTTTTGCGTGGATCTCTCTTCTATGTAGGTATCAAAGCCAGCCCCTCTCAGATATGTAAGAAATAGTTCTAAGAACCTCTAGGAACAAATGGTATTAAATTTCATTAGGTAGTTTTAGAGATCAATCTAGTTCTTTCTTTGCCTGATCGGCGCCACCCGTGACCACTGGTTCAACTAGTCTAGACCAGTTGATCCGGTCCACACCAGCAAGATCGGTCCAGCCACTGATTTCGGTTCAAGTTTGTGTTAGTTTACAGATTTGCCTAGTCACCCCCTTTAGGCAACTTTCAGTTAGTATGGTAGAAACTTGCTAAGTGTAGACATTACTAGCTTTGGAAGCCCAAAAAGCTAGCAACATGGTTAGAAAAGAAATTGAATTGAACTAGTTTTGAAAATGGTAGTCTTAGGAAAAATAGGCACTGGTTGCTTCATTGGATGGTGGACGGTACCAAAAGTGTAGCATCCTATGGTCTAGGTATTTTTTGAGTAAATAAAGGTAATCAAAGGATAGTTTAGTTGTCAAAGATATGTCACCAGAGAAACCACTGGATCTATTGAATGAAAACTATTGAAAATAAAACATGGTGGTCCATTTGTCCATGGAGTCAACAGTGTGTTCACTAGAGTATTAGAATTGGCTAAAAGCCAAGGTGACCAAATATTTTGGGCCTTGGTTTCCACTACCGAACTCAACATTGGTGTATTGGTGTCAGTGCTAATTAAAGGTGGACTACTAGGAACAAGATAATAATCCGGTGCTGATAATATGGTCACTAATATATTGATTGATGCATTGTCGTATAATAATGACTAGCTTGATGTTTGGAAGTCAAGGTTCACCAAGTGCTCTGGTGCCCTTGTTTGGATGCCAACAAATGACCAATGGTGTTGTTTTCTACAGCAAATCAGGAATTGCCTCCAATTTCTAGTTTGATGGGTGTGGGACTGGGGATTATAAATACCCCTTTCACTGCATTCATTATAGTTATCCACCTTGCCATCTGGTTGCACTTAATACCTTGAAAGGTGTTTTTAGGGCAATAATTCCCTCAAGATTTTGGGATTTCTTATGTAAAG
Source organism: Paspalum vaginatum (assembly GCA_030272315.1). Lineage (NCBI taxonomy): Eukaryota > Viridiplantae > Streptophyta > Magnoliopsida > Poales > Poaceae > Paspalum > Paspalum vaginatum. The sequence continues at coordinate 35,453,523 of CM059018.1, read as the reverse complement.
ATTAAGGATGCTCTTAGTGATCATTGGACAATAACTAGTATGCATCCACCTTTTACTTTAGGCTTGCTTCGTCAAGAGAGAGTCTTTGGTTGTTACTCTTGGTGATTGGCATTCACTTAGATGGCCAAATGAAGTTGGTCCTCTTGGTTATATTTGGATGGAGATTATGGAAAACCCAACGATCATTGTGTGTGATTTAGAATATGCCAGTATAGAGATGGAGAAGTCATATCCACTAGTGAGCATTTAGTCCTCATGTGGACTAAGGAGAAGGGATAAGCTTGCATGGGTGCTCCAACAACAACTAGCGGGGGGGGGGGGGGTTTCTCGACTCCTCGACACCTTAGAAAAATTGGCTTGTTTCCTTCTCTCTTTGATTTCATGCAATTTACTTTCCACATTTGAATTATGAGAATGTATGCTTAGTATATGTTGGCTCTAGGCCAAAAGTCTTTTTATGAGCAGAAAAATATTGCCATAATTAACCTTGTGGACTTAGGCATTCGGTTAAATTGGATCGATAAGTTTCGATTTGTGCAAATCGAGTAGAAGTCGAATTCACTCACTATTGGAAGTCTTGATCTATATCCCAATTATTCTAGAGCCTAAGGCCCATAGGAAACCGCTAGGAATCATCTAGAATAATCAACAACTATCTTGGCAAAAGGTGACAATGAGAGGCAAAGAAACTAAGGAGCCAACCAATTGTTGGAGCCTATGCCTAGCTCAACCTGCCCAGAGTCTTCTTGTTACCATGAGGTATCGAGGTATAACTAGATGGGACTAGGTGACGAATTCAATAACCAAGTTTAGTTGAGGACCACAAGGATGATAAGAGAGGGACATGATAGAGAGGTGGAGACAGAGAGAGGGAGAGAGAGAGTGCGTGTGTGAAAAAGAAAGATGGGGGAAGGAGACGAAGGGAGAAAATACGGAGAGGTAGGGAAGAGAATGCTAATCAACTACTATACAAAATAGCGTGCTATAGAATTTAGCGTCAGGCTTCCAAAAACGCTATTAGCGCGCTATAGCGCACAATAGCGCATTATTTTGTATTCAAATAGTGTTAGCGTCAAGTCTGTAGAAACGCTATAGCGTGCTATTTCGTACTATGACAACTATCCTATCTAATTCTTAGTTATGATTGGAAGAATTGTGTGATTATCTAATGATAAAGTCCTTGAGGCTTCATATCATTGTCTAAGGTATGATCGATGGTTGAGACTATAGTATAGATCCAGTTCTTGTTCTAGTTCATCGTGTTCTTGCTCTAGTTTTAGATCTAGTTCACCAGTTCGTTTAGCTATATAACTTTTATCTCTAGTTATGCTTTCTTGCTAGTTTGATTGTGCTTATTATCAATATAATATCAATTTAGATTGCTTGCAATATATTGTAATTAAGTTGATTAGAAGTTTGTTGATCTAATCATGCTAGATTCATATTCCTTATGTCCTTCGAATGCTTGTGTAGAATAGGAGGACTTTGATAGTAAACGAGCTATGAAGGGTTATCATCTTAGTAGGTAATTAGAGGGTTTTATTTAAAACTGAATTGCTAGTTGATTATGATCACTATGTTGGATCCAATTAGTCCCTAATTAGTGTATGATAAGTATCTTTTGATTTGATGTTCTAGTTATGTTCTAATTCTCTTTTATCTAACTATTGACTAAGTTTAGACCTAAGTAGTTAGTAGATTAGATCTAGATTAGAAACATATCTCATGATCAATTTATGCTTGGTTTGATGCCTAAATCTTTGTTAATTCATTTTTTATTTTTTTGTTGGTTTATATGGATTAATAAAACTCTAGGTGAAATACTTTGAGAGGAAACTACAACGGTACTATGAGCATGCAGTATAAATATTGTGAGCTTAAGAGACACCAATAATCATATATGGGTGCAAGTGCTTCTTTTTGGCGTTGTCGCGGAGTCATCCACAGTCATCAACTTATAGGGCTGCCCATGGACTTTTCCCTGTCAGTTTTGTATTAGTGGATGCAATAGTGTGCTAGCGCAGAGCAGGCAAATCATTAAGCATAAACACACACAAAAATCTAGTTTCTCTATGTGGTGCACTTGGTTCAAATGATAACAAATTTAAAAGATACTAGCTTGTTCATAAATATCCAACCAATACCAACATGATTTTGGATAGTCAGATGATAGAGCGATAGGAATCTCTGAGAGAATGTGCCACTCATGGGGAGATAGAAAGAAGGCAATTTACAAAATTGATCTTCACCAACATGATCCTAGCCTCCTAGGAAGAGGACTATCACTATATTGTACTATTTATGTTTTTTAAATGATGTTCAACCATTTATCTTAATTAAAAATTATGTATAAATTTACAAAAATATAAGTCGTGACTAGAGTACAATGTGCGATAAGAACAAGTCACTATAAAATAAAAGAATGCACTGTTTCTGTGAATAAAATTGATAGTGAATCATTGGTCCGAAAGTTAACGACACCATATTTTATACGTAATTAGGCCATATATTTTTAGCCAATGGGTACAAGGTAATTTCAATTTATAAAGCAACATTGCTCTCTTGTTGTTCATATTTAGGGAAAGAGCATATATCGTCTACTGGTTCCAATTGAGCATTTTGTACTATAATACCTCTATTTAAAGATTTGGAACTACTGGCTTTTATAAACAACTACAGGTCATATCTTTTTAGCCAACGGGTACAAGACAATTTCAGTTTATAAAGAAACATTGCTCTCTTGTTCATATTTTGGGAAAGAGCATATATTGTCTAGCTGGTTCCAATCGAGCATTTTGTACTATACTACCTCTATTTAAAGATTTGGAACAATTGGCTTTTATAAACAACTACTTGACCATTTGTCTTATCCAAAAAAAATTATTTATGTATCGGTTATTTTGTTCTTGTTTTACTTTTAATAGTACCACTACTAAAAAGTTATTTTGTACAAGTAACCAAAACAAATTTTTACAACAAGTATGTTCATACAAATAGGATTTTTGAATATGGGGTGGGTTTACCTCCTCCATGGTGGTTGCTTAAGATAACTTTATTGTGAGTGCATCTAGGCCTCACTCTCTTTATTTTGGTGACATGTGACAAAACAATCATTTGATCTAACTTGTTTACCAAGTGTTTGACAGGAAGTGATATAATAAAATCTGTGTAATGCACCTTCATGTATTATCAAGACTTACACAAGGTTAACAAGACATGGATATTAATTTCTCATGAGTTCATATGATATCTAAGTGGTGGCAATGGCTTGGAAGAGAAGAACTTGTGCTATTTGCTCTCATGTTGATCAAGTCACATTCAAGTGCATAAGTCAAGAAGGTGACTCAAAGCAAGTGCTTTATTAGTATTTTATTTTGCTTTGGGTTAGGAAAAATCGTACTATTAAGAGGGATCAAGTTTTGGAATGTTGTTTCCTCTTTTTCCCTAAAGCCATCCACCAAATACTTCATTTATATACCTTTCTATAATCAGCTAACTCAGAGTATCCAAGTCAGTATATGACCTAGCGCTTCTATCCAATTCTTTGTATCCTTAATCTGTCAACTCAAAGTATCTAAGTCAGTATCTGATCCAGCACCTCTGTCTGGTTTGTTGCCTGCTCAATTCAAATCTAACTCAGATGCTCCAAGTTAACCTAGAGACTCCAAGTTTGCGCTGAAACAGTCTGTAATGGCTCTATCCGTGAGGGGGAGTATTTATACTCCTTCCACCGCTAGCAGCCTCTCTTGCTCATTCCAAACCAAACCCTAGAACAAAAAGTCAAAGAGAAATTTGATTCCCCACTTCCCTCCTTGTGCTTGCTCTTGTGATTCTTGGGGTCGAGGAAAAGGGTGAAGATCCCAAGCTTGTGCTCCTCCTTCATGCTCTCTTGCTTGGGCTCTTGAGGTTGTTTTTAGGAAAGTTCATTCCACAACTTCAATTTGTTACTCTAGGAGTGAAGAACTCCTAAATGACTAGCAGTCTCCCAGAAGCTCTCAAGGTTGTTGTGAGAAGCTCCAAGAAATTTGTATTTCCCCATGAAGCTTGAGTAAGTCCCCGTTTCTTTGTGCGATTTGGGGGTGAGAAAAGGGTTGAAGACCTAGCTCTTTGTGGCCTCCTCAACAGAGACGTACGGACTTCTTGGTGGAGTGCCTGATCTTTGGATTACAAATACTTGTCTCCTTGTGTTGTGATTTACTTTGTTCATATTTCATTGCTACAATTCAAGATTTCACCCGATCTTCTTGTGAGCTTGATTCTAGGTGAAGACACAAGGGAGCTGACCAAGGCATCATTCTCCATCTTTTTGTTCAAGTAGAATAATCAATTTCAGCCATTTATTTTGAATTTCGTAGCTCTATATACACAGGTCTAGATACTCTGGTTTATCTCAGAGTATCTGGTCCACAGACTTATCCACTACCTAGTTTGTTTAAATTTTCAGATAAACGCCTATTCACCCCCCTCTAGGTGACTCTTAAGATCCTCTCAATCATATGTGACAATAAATCACATGTTTTTCCACGTGAAATATGTGTGTGATTTTACGATTCAATTGCATGACACACATCTTGCACATAGAGAAACTTGTGGCTAAGGCCTTGTTTGGACCGACTACACCTTCAAGCTATGAAAAAAGCACTAGCTAATCCAAAAAATCAGATTGAAGTCTAGTTTTAACATTCCCAATGTTGATGTTAGTTATTGCACGATTTTATACAAATTGTTGGCTACTAATAAGGTTCCATTCCATCAGTTGTGTTGAGAAATTCGGCTGCGATGACAAATTTGGAGCTAAATGAAGTAAGTTCTGGGATGTAGCCAGTCAATAGACCTAGGACCTGACCGAACGTCCACACCAACAAGATGGACAACCCCAAGCTAGGCTGCCCAACCACCCTCTGGTGGTCTTTCGATGCGTGACTTCTCTTGCATAGAAAGGAACACAATGTTAATCACATGCGACCATGGGATCAACAATTAGAGTGATCAAATGGCTGAAGACCGCATCACATGGATCACTCCGCAGGATCAATGACATTGTTGATATTTGTTATTTCACACTTTTGACGCTTAGCTATCCATTCTTCTGAAGAGAAACATATCGGTATTTGGACTTACCCTTGCTACTAATCGAGTTTCACTAGTTGTGTTTGATTATTTGAATGCAAGATGAACATTCAAGCAAATTATATACAAAGGAAGGCAAGCATGGAAGACAGGAGGGAGGCCTGCCAGTACCCTGGCCGGCCGACCACCCTCCTAGGCCATCGGGTCCTGCTTGGGCGCTCGGCCCTATAGGCAGGGTGTCCGGCCAAGTCCTAGCTGCCTAGCCCCATAGGCAGGCCACCCCACCAAGTCCTGGCTGCCCAGCCCTTGACAATGTCAAAGTGCGCTCCTCTTCAACCTGTGTGCACAAGAACACGTGTCAAACCAAACCCCACAAAGCAAGCCACACAAGCAACATGCAAAGCACTAGAACACCACCACTTCATCAATCCGAGTCCTAGATTGGTGAAATCAGTGATCTGGAAGAGGCACATCCAGTGGCTAAGGAAGAAACACACTCCAAATCCAATGGCCGAGGAAGAAGCACACTGAACTTGACTGTCGCGCCTGCTCAGAGGATGTATCAACTGTGGGATGTACAAACACGGTGGATCCAAGGGTCATAGAGCCGAGGGGTAGGCCATCCGGCCCCACCCCTGGCCATATGGCCTCTAGGTGGCTGCTCGACTTGCCACCTAGCTGCCGGGCAACTGACTTACCCGTCTCACAGACCTACTTCACATATAAATATCCCCATGCTTGGGAGGCTATAAATAGGTCTCGAGAGCTCATTTGCAAAGTGTGGAAGAATAGTAGAAGATCATACCTTAGAGAGATCCATTCTTGTCTTAAAAGCAATAGTATAGTCCTAGGAGTTAGAGTGAGCCTGAGTTTTGCCTCGGGGATTTCGGAATTAGCTTCGACTTCTATGGTAAACTCTTGTATCTTTTGTATTGCTACATTCTAGTATAATTCGGTTCATTTCCATATGTTTCAATTATACTTTACTTTACCCCTACCTCTTGGTTAGTGTCATGTACCTTCTTTGCACACAAACTAAGGCTTAGGATTATGTTTTACTTTGGATGGTCAAATCTTGCTAGACTTGCCAGTGGTATAACCACACCTAGTCTTAGAGCTAGACTGGTTAGTTCTCACCTTCTGATAAAGGAAGAGCTTTAGTCTCTAAGCTTTGCTAGAACATTGTTGCAGTGTGCCATTTTCTCCAGATCTGATTGATAGGTCCTCTGGGTGACAGCAGGAGTGTACCCTACCCATCATTCGGGAAGCCCGTAGGGATTAGCTAGTTCTCATTCGGTTGGTCAACTATCTACTCATTGCCTCCTCAGGAGGCAAAAATTTCGCTCAACACAAGACTCTAGTTTATCTTTTAGATAACCTTAGTCTAATTTTGAATAGTCCTTTGTAGTTGTTTAGAGTTAGAGTTTGGAATCCTTGTCTCACTCACTGTCCTCCCAAGAAACTATATATCTAGCTTCTGACTTATTTGGTCATTGATCTCTTGTTCCACCATACACCACTTTTATGTATATTATCCCTGTTTGAAGTATATCCAGTTTACAATTCACTCAGTTCAAACCTTTGATCAACCTATCTATTACCAATCGCTTCCTTGTGGAAATTTTACGATAGCTGCAATACTCCAAGTGAAAAGCTAAAATGAATCTCCGTGGTCTTGTGGAGTAAAATTTGTTACGCTAAGAGATGTTAACAGACATTAGCAACCTTAAACATCGAGCAAGTGACGCGATGCATCAAAGGGTTGAGGGACCATGTAGGGGAGCCAACCAACCAGCTACTTGGCTTCCTAGCCACCTACAAGGACAGCCACCCTTGCCACATGCCCCCCTATCTACAACCGACTTACCTACCACTATAACCCTCACTTGAAACCATAAATAGGCCCCTAGTTCGCTTTATTGGAGCAGAGAATAGAATAAAAGGTTATTCACACCTTAGAATAACCACTTCCATCCTTAGTAGTCTAGGTTAGAGTGTCCTAAGGGTTAGGGCCATCTCTAGAAATTTGAGGCCCCGGAGCAAAATACATATGGTGACCTCTAAAATTTAGAAAATTAAAGTTCAATAAAAGTAGAGGCACACTTTCATTAAATCAGATAACTTGAATTTGAATTTTTGTTATTTCATACAATAATTATAAACCAAAACCAATGTGATGGAGTTTACCTCGTTCGCTAACCGCTATTGGACAGCACTGCCTCACAGTACCCTCGTTCGGTGACACGAGAGGATCAAAGGAGATAAATAATCGTGATGATGTACATACGGTGGAAGAGAAGTGAAAGTCAACAGCATGCTGCCGATAACAAACCATATGGCCATATGGACCTTCGCTAATGACTAAAGGATAAAAATATGGAGGACTCACTAATTTGGAGGCCCTGTGCACATGCACAGCTCGCACACCCTTATCGACGGGGCTGCTATGGGTTAGAGTTGAGCCGAGCTTTGCCTCAGGATTTCGGTCATCGAAGTCTGGTAATGTTCTTGCATCTTTATCCTTTTGATTTTATGAGTTGAGCGCACGCGCGCGCACACACACGTGTGTGTATGTGTGTGTGTAGATTCATCTACCATCGTTAAGAGGTTAGTGTACCCTTGCTTAGTTATTAACCCTTTTTGTTTTGTGCACTAACTAAGGCTACTTTGTTGTGTTATCCTAGTGCCGTGAGCCTAGTCTGGCTAGTTCGTTGTCTAGCTAATGAGAGAAAAATTGTAGTTTTAAAGTTTTTGCTACCATCACCATGCAGCTTTGGTAGTACCTCATGGTGACAGTAGGAATGTACCTTGCGTATTCCACCCTGGCATTCGGGTAGGCAAAGAGTGAGTTCTTTGTAGGTGGATTCTTTCTACCCTATCCATCTCTGAATTGTCTGAGGACCGAGAAGGCGACCTAGAGGGGGTGTGAATATGTTGACACCTAAAACCTACCACCCCAAGAACCCTATCTTCTCACACATGCAAGATCACGTAGCAATGGGGTGCTACTGACCTTGGGACACGTTGATGAAAGCTTAGGGGAAGCACTCTAAACAACACTAAAAAGAACGGAAGTAAAATGACCAAAACAGCACTGAAAACACAAAGCATCTGATGGTCCGATGTGCACGGCGGACTGTCTGCCGTTCAGACGTGGACTATCCGCCGTTCAACCATCGGACGGTCCAATGAACGCATGGCAGCCAGGCTGCGAAAACTCTACCCTCAGCTTTTGTAAGCATCTAGGCCCCTATGTAAGGATCCAGATGCCCAAGAGGGGGTGAATTGGGCTAATTAAAATTTCTAAACAAAAAACCTTAGCCTAACGAAGCTACCTATTAGCCCACTTCACCCTAAGTGAGCACTAGCCTAATCAACAAATAAACATAGCATTACTCATGCTAGTAGAAAGAGAACAACAATGGAAGACTGAGCTAGCAACACTAATGACCATGAAATCAAGTGAACTACTAGTCAAGAGAGAAAACTAAGCATGGTGACTAAGAGATGCATCATATGAAAACAGCAAGTGCAACAAGAGCATCAAGAGGAGGGAAAAGGAAGAGGGACAACTGGATTTTTTCCCGTGGTATCGGAGGTTTGGCACCCTCCCCTAATCCACGTTGCGGCACACACTAAGTGTTTCACCGCCTCCTATGCATATGGGCGCTCACTAGGAGTCTCCGTTCGCCATCCCGGTAAGGTGGAGCTCAAGCCTTGTACACCATTGTTCTTCAGGCTTCCACAATCTCCTTGGCAAGCTCTAAGAACACACCTCGGTCACCAAGTTTGCCTAGGTGCTGCCAAAAACCAAGAGTAACAAGCCTCCAGTCTTCACTTGATCTTGATTCTCACCAAGATGGATGCACACAAGCCCTTGACCTTGGTCTTGCTCTCAAAGGTGTGAATATGTGAGTGGATGTTGCAAAGGTTGAAGCACAAATGGCTCTTTGAGTGTATAATTTTGCTGGAGTGTCCAAGAGCACGAAATAATCCCTGGGAACCCATATATATAGCCATCAAGCTGATAGAGCCACTGGAAAAGAAGAGGGTTGACCCAGTGAAGACCGGATAGTCCAGTCAGTAGCTTTTCCCAGGGAGCAGACAATCCGGTCCACGTACTTTGCCAACGGTCACTAAGCCATTGTGTCACTGTACTTCTATCTGGTTAATTGTTTGGTTTTTCAAAGCGGACAATCTGGTCCATTGTAGAGAAGCTGCTCACTAAACTAGACATTGAGGTGTAAGCTAAGTTTGCCTGAGCCCTTGTCCGGTCTAGCATACTGGACAATCTGGTCCACATATCCCTTGAACTTGAGCAAATAGCATAGCCTCGAGTTTCTTTGTCCGCCCGTTTGTCCTTTCCAAGAGATCGGACAATCCTGTCCTTGTAAACCCCGAATTTGTAGCTTTGGGTTTCTTAATCCGCCGTTTAGTCCATTTACACTAAATCAGACAATCCGGTCCTTCTGATTTGCATGAGGCTGAGATCGGATAATTTTCTTAACAATTCTATTTGTCCGGTCAGTTATTTCTGCTAAGAGCGGATTGTCCGGTCCGTTGTACAGTTTTTGGTTTCTGATTTTCCTCAACTGTTTCGATTTGAACTTTCATTTCTTTGGACCTTGAATGTCTGTAGCTTGCACCTTTATTGTTTTTGAGTCTATTAGCTTGTGTGTGCATCCATTCAAAGCAAGTCTCGAGATCAAGCTACTAGCCTTTGACCCCCCTTAATAGTGTGGACACTAGAAAAACTATGAACCCTATCTAAGCAAGAATCCTTCATCACCTCGATTCTTGACTCTAGAAGTGTCCTTAGCCTTCAAGATACGGATCCAAACCATGTCTGCTTCCACGAAATAAATCCTTGAAATTAAGGGCCACCATTTAAGCCCAATGAGCAACCATAATATTTATATTATCAGACCTGCACTCATGAGCTTATTAGAACACATTTAAGCTTGTCATTCAATCACCGAAACTCACCTTAGGGCCTAGATGCTTATAGTCTCCCCCTTTTTGGTGATTGATGACAAGTAAAAGTTGGCAAGAGTAGAGATGGTAAGTAAATTAAGAACAACGTCAACTACTCAAGCCTTAGGCAAGGAATGAAGCGCATGGAGCTCGAAGGCTCACCTAGAGTGAAATATACATGATAAACGAGTACTTGCACAAGAGCCAAATGTCATGTCCATCCACAAAGGGCAAAAGATACGACTGTCATACAAATCATCACTAAAAGCATGTCTCTCCCAAAAGCCCACAAAGCAAAAGAACTACCTACCCCTACCATCTCACTCCCAACCTATATCTCCCCCTTTGTCATCAAGGACCAAAGAGGGGATCTAATAACTCTGAGCGGGAGGCAGAGGGCGATGAGAGTGGAGCAGGAAGTGGTCATTGTTGTAGTCGTCGTCGTCGACCCGGTCGGGAATCTCCTCGTCGACGGGGTCAGAAGTTGTGTCTGTGGTCTCTGCCTCTAGAGTCTTGGGCACAGTATCTAGCTGTGTGGCTACCTACTCTGCCTCAGTTGCTGTAGTCTCATGGGGTGTGGGGTGTACAATTGAGGTATCTACCCCCGAGCTCATAGGCTGCGTGATCTGCTCAAGTATAGGCTGAGCTGTTTGCTCTAGCTGCTCTCTCCTAGAAGGGATAACTGTGGCGGTCTGTCTGAAAGAGGAAACTACAGCAGCTGTAACTGTCGGGCCCTGGACTGGTGTCTCAAAGGTAAGTGACATCATAGGTAGTGTTGAGATAACTGGTCAGTAGGTCAGTCCGTAGCAGTGGAGAGATAAGGAATGCCCCTAGAGAGGAAATCTCTGCCAACGAAGCTGAAGGGGTGAGCTGTGGTGGTGCAGGGACTATCTAATAGGGCACAGGCCATGGAGGTCTTAGCTGTCCTTGAATCTCAGACCTCAAATTTTCTATCTCCTGCCTGTACTCCTGGTGCTGCTCAGTAAGGGTTGTCCGAATCTCCTCAAGTATCAGAGTCTGGTGAGCCTCCTACCTGGCTGCCCTATCTCGAGTCTCTCTCTGAAACTCAAGCTGTGCCTGCTAAAGAGCCACTAGCTACTGTGTCTTCTCATGTTGTGCTCGTGCCTACTCTGCCTTCTGCGGGACGAGGGTCTAGAGTAGGCTCTGTAGAACGTCTGGCTGAGCAACCTATGCCTTGGCAACCTGTGGTGCCGAAGGTAGTGAAGGTGGACGTGGCTCTCCTGATCTTCCGGCCTCTGCATCGTGAGCAGCAGGTGGAAAGTACTGAACTGCCTCCTCATCCTCCTCGTTGTAGCCTGAGTCCGAGGTGGAAGAGGAGAAGTAGCAGGAGAGAAAACCCTCCTCTGTAGCCTCTAACTCCTCGTCCTCTATCCTGGCTATCTCTTGATCCTCCGTGGGTATCTGCTCCTTAGCTGTTCTCTGTGCTCAGCTACCCATGTGGCGGTCTACCCTCAAAGCTGGCCTGTATGTAGGGAAGCGAGTGCGTGTGTCACGGTACAAGCTGCGAGTGAAAGCGTCTGACTCACCTAACTGACTAATCATGTAGGTGATCCAGTGAGCATACGGCATCTGCCGCTTGGTCGGCATGCCATCCGTGATCACATCCTCAATCTCACCTAGAATAACATCGACAATATCAAATTCTGTGAAGGTGGTGAGGTGAGTGAGGATCGTCTGCTGCAGAGCTATCAACCCCTCTCTAAAACCAGCCTTGGGGATCAAAGATCTCGTCAAAATCTGCAACAGAAGCTGGAACTCAGGCCGAAGCCTATCGGGAGTCCTCGGGGTGTCAACTGTCATGGTGCCTCTAAACAAATGCTTGACCTCGTCAAGCAGTGGTGCATGACCTGGGTGTCCTCTGAAGGGCGCGGAAACTCCTGCGTATACACTCTCATGTATGGACAAACCTTGGAGAGGCACACCAAGCAACTCAGCCATCCTCTCTCTACTCCACCTGTGCTCTTGGCCATCGAACATGAAATGGATGAAGCTCCTCAAATCAGTAATGTAGAGCATGGCATAGAACACTCGAACTCAGTCTTCGACGTAAGTGCGTGACCTGGTCATCAGCTCATCAAGACCCTGATAGTTAGCAAAGTACTGCCTGAGGTTGTGCCTACTCACTCTCTGTGCTTTGTCGAAGTCTATGGCAGCATGGGGCATAAGCTTGTGTCCCACTCTTAAAGCACTCTCATACAAACTGGCCTATAGAACGGTCCAGAACCGTCTATCAATCTTGTGGTCACGACCCCAAGGGTAGAACTCATCAACTGTCATCTCATACCTTAAGGCCTTGATTGCCTTGGTCTTCCTCTACCTCAAATCTATCAAGCACAAATCCTCCGAGGCTGTCATGTTCCGTGGCCGAGTGTGTGGAGGCTCATGGGTTTGCTCCTCTCTGTCTCTCTCTACTCGTCGAGTCATCATGCAGATGGTGTGGCTCCTTTGTGAGTGCAAGGGCGACCCTCGCAGGGACGAGCAGTGCTCAAGGGACTAGCTGTCAAGGATGGAGACTACTGCCTGGTGCGAGAGGATCTACGCTCTCCAATCTGAAGTGAACCCTGGCTCCCCTTGCCTCGGCTCTCTCAACTGCGTCTGCTATGACCTGTGCTCTCTTAGCCTTCTTTTGGGCCTTGGTCTTATTTTTCTTCCTTAGATCCTCTGGGGCGGGCTCCTTGCCTTTCCTCTTCTCGTGAACCATCTGTCATTTAAATGAACAAAAGATAGGCAAGGAGAATTAGAGAAGATAGGAAATAACTAGACTCAAGGAAAGACCTAAAGCAAAGCCAAAGAACTTTAGCGACCTAGCAAGTCATGTCAACTATCAAATCTCAGGAATTTTAGCCAAAATTGCATGACCATCTCACAATTAGAGCCAAAAACCCCTTGTCCATGCTTAATTGACATGAAAAACTTAATTCCTCGACTGTAGAACATGCTAGGGTTACCGAGATCCCCCTAAATCTTGGCATATTATTGATAGAACATTGAACTGGTGCCACATTTGCTTTAATTGGATGAGAATTTGTACCAATTTGACAAAGATTGAATCAATTTCATGAAATTTTTAACAAATTTCATGGATTTGGACCTAGGGTTTCAAGAAATTGAGGAAAATTTGAACTAAACCCTAAGAATCTGAGAATCAGGAGCGCACCGTCGGAGAGAGGGAAGGGAGTTTGCCGGCAATAGAGAGGATGGCCCGGGTCGGCGCGGTGTCCGGTGGCGCAGCGGGCAAAGTGCACTGGCGGCGTGTGTGTGCGGTGGAGTAGGCGGCGCGAGGTGGCGACGTAGAGCTGGTGGCGGGCTAGGGGCGCGGGCGGCGGCATACGGGAGCGAGAGCGGGTCGGTGGCAGGCGAGAGCAAGTTAGAGCAAGGGCACGGGCAGAGCGGCGATGGTGGAGCGGTGGCGGCGAACAAAAATGAATGGGGAAGAAAGGCAGCGATTGGCCAAGTTCATGTTACTGGCCCCACCTGTCGGAGTCTGCGAAGACCGGGCAGTCCGCTTCAGAAGGTCGGACAAAACATCAGCCAAAAGATCCCATGACTGGATCTCAAAACATAGCGTTATCAGATACCGGACAGTCTACGGAGCGGACAAATGGCTTCTCTTGTCTAGTCTTCAGTAGAGTTTGATGCTGGTATCACATGGACCGGATTTTCCGACCTTCGGAATTGTACCAACATCCGTCCTGTTTTTCCTGAAGAATTTGATTGACAACACAGGGCCACCTACCACTGACCGGACAGTCTGAAACTTTTGACCATCCTGTAGACCGGACAGTCCGGTCTATAGAAAGACTGGGACTCAGCTGAAAAGCTTTCCCACTTTGCCTTCCACATATAAGATTCAACTAAACACATGTGTTAGGCTAGCAGGAACGAAACCCTTACCCCTCAAAATAGTTTGCATCCACAATGCATATAGTTTTGTTTTTGAAAATGCAAAAGGAGATTCGAAAAGAACCAATGGAAATGTATGAGTCTTTTCCGAAGAGCTCTAAAGATTTATTACTTCTGTCCTTCGGGAACATGACTCAACTAAACGTTAAGCGCCATTGATTTGCCCACTTTAATGAGTTGAACGATTTTGCATTGAGGGCAAAATTTCGTTCTCATTTAGTGGCTCCTTTGTGACACTACTACATGCAATGCCAAACAAGCTACCACGCAAGACAAAAATTATATATGCTTGCACATCTTTATGACAAGAATTATGCATTGCAGTAATTTGAATCTAACTTGTCAACTTTGAACCTCTCACAAGCTTCCTCAGGGTAAGCTCAACTATAAGCCTTGAGCAAAACCAAGAACCACCAGCTCAGGCTAGACCCTGCTCACCCTTATCTTGAAAGAGTCTAACAAGCACTTACTTATGGCGAAATGAATGCAATGCAACTTACATGATGTTGGACGAGTCCAACACGTTACGCTCACTTCGCAACCTAACAAAGGTACACTCATCTAAAGGTTTTGTGAAGATATCTGCTAATTGCTCCTCAGATCTCACTCCGATTAGGATGATATCACCCTTGGCCTCATGATCACGCAAGAAATGATGACAAATATCAATGTGCTTAGTGCGAGAGTGTTCAAACAGATTTTAGAAATTTAGCGGCGCTCTCATTGTCACAAAGGAGAGGCATGGAGCCACAAACAACACCAAAGTCCAAAAGGGATTGCTTCATATATAGGATTTGGGCGCAAGAAGCACCAAGCGCTATATACTCCACCTCCGCGGTGGACAAAGCTACACAATTTTGCTTCTTACTTGACCACGAAACTTGGGACCGCCCAAGCAAATGGCACTCCCCAGAGGTACTCTTGTGATCGACACGGTATCCGGCAAAGTCCGAATCTGAGTATCCCAAGAGTTCTAACTTAGCGCCCTTGGGGTACCATAGGCCTATACTTCGGGTGTGATTGAGATACCGAAGTATCCTCTTCACGGCCGTAAGGTGGGATTCCTTAGGAGCCGCTTGGAAGTGAGCGCACAAGCACACACTAAACATGAAATCCTCCTAGATGCAGTGAGATAGAGTAGCGAACCGATCATGGAGCGGTAGGTGGATTGATCAACGGATTTCCCGTCCACATTGGCATCAAGATGTTCATTGGTAGACATTAGAGTGTTGATCGGTTTGCATTCATCCATCTTGAGCTTCTTGAGTAGATCTCTGCAATATTTTTCTTGATGGATGAATATTCCTCCCTTCACTTGCTTGATTTGAAAACTAAGGAAGAAATTGAGCTCGCCAATCATGGACATCTCGAACTCCCTAGACATCATGTCACCAAATTCATGGCTTAGTTTCTCGTTAGTGCAACCAAAGATAATATCATCAACATAGATTTGACAAATGAAACGATCCCCATTAACATCTTTTCTGAACAATGTCATGTCGACTTTGCCGATCTTGAATCCTTGCATGATGAGAAAGTCCCTTAGCCTTTCATACCATGCCCTTGGAGCTTGCTTGAGTCCATACAGGGCCTTGTGCAACCTATACACATGGTTAGGCTTCCTCGGATCCTCAAATCTGGGCCGTTCGTCAACATAAACAAGTTCATTTATGTAGCCATTAAGAAAGGCGCTCTTCACATCCATTTGATAAAGTTTTATCTTATGATGTGAAGAGTAAGCAAGGAGGATATGGATGGCTTCTAGTCTTGCAACTGGGGCAAATGTTTCGCCAAAGTCCAAACCTTCAACTTGTGCAAATCCCTTTGCCACAAGCCTTGCCTTGTTGTGCACCACCGCACCATTCTCATCTTGTTTGTTGCGGAAGACCCACTTGGTGCCGACGATGTTCTTGTCCTTTGGATGCTCTTCAAGCACCCACACTTGATTGTGAGTGAAGTTGTTCAACTCCTCTTGCATGGCAATGATCCAATTGGGGTCCACAACAGCTTCCTCTACACAAGTAGGCTCCACACACGAAACAAATGAGTAATTCTCACAAAACGAGACAAGGTTACGAGATTGGGTTCTTACTCCCCTAGAAGGACTCCCTATGACTTGGTCGAGGGGATGATCCTTGGAGATGCGTTCATGTCTCACTAGTAGCCTTCTTGGTGCAATGGGTGGTGATGGCTTATCACTTGAAGCTTGTGCTTGCGGCATTTGTTCATCTTGATTGTTCGGCATTTCACCTATTTCACCTTGTTCATTTTCTTCTTGATCACCAACTTGAGGTGCCATGGAGGTGCTTGGTCTTGATGGAGAGTTACCTCCCCCTTGATCATTGTCTTCATGCACCTCTTCTGGCTTCACATCCCCTATGGTCATGTTCTTCATTGCGTCTCGTAGGGGTTCATCATCTACATTATCATGAGAGAACACCTCCCTTTGGGAGCCATTAGTCTCATCAAACTCTACGTCACATGTTTCTCTAATCATTCTGGTGGTTTGATTGAATACACGATATGCCTTCAAGTTTGATGCATAAGCTACAAATAAACCAACATCGTAGCGTTTCTCGAATTTACCGAGCCTTTTCTTTTTGTAGATGAAGCACTTGCACCCAAAGACCCAGAAGTAGGAGATGTTGGGTTTCCTCCCAATGAGGAGCTCATATGGGGTCTTGCTAAGTAGCCGGTGGAGGTAGGCGCGGTTTGATGCATGGCACGCCATGTTGATTGCTTCTGCCCAAAAATCCTCTGACGTGTCGTAGTCATCCAACATGGCTCTTGCAATAGTGATCAATGTCTTGTTCTTCCTCTCAACAACTCCATTTTGTTGAGGTGTGTAGGTGGTGGAGAACTCGTGCTTGATGCCTTCGTCATCACACCACTCATCCACCTTATAGTTCTTGAACTCGGAGCCATTGTCACTCCGGACCTTCACAATGTTGAGGCCAAACTCACGTTGGGCCCTCTTGGTGAACGTCTTGAACTTGTCTGGAGTTTCCCCCTTATCACCTAGAAACAAGGTCCAAGTATACCGTGTAAAATCATCAACAATGACGAGGCAATAGAGGTTACCACAAATGCTCTCGTATGTGGTAGGAACGAAGAGGTCCATGTGAAGTAGTTGGAGTGGCTTGGAGGTTAAAACGTAAGTCTTCATTGGATGGTGACTTGCAACTTGCTTGCCGGCTACTACACAACTTGTTCTTCTCGAATGTCACATCATTCACACTGGTCACCATCCCTTTCTTGACAACCTTTTTTAGTTGGCTTATTCCATTGTGTGCAATGCGATAGTGCCAAAGCCAACCCAAGGAAGACTTGGAGAAAAGGCATATTGTTGATGATGTCTCCATGTCGGTGAAGTCCACAAGGTAGAGGTAGCCATGCTGGAAACCTTTGAAGATCATGGGCTTATCTTTCTCACTTCTAACTACAACACCATTCTTGTCAAAGTCACATATTAGTCCAAGATGGCACAATTATGCGATTGAGAGAAGATTAAAGCTCAAAACTTAACAAAGGGAAAGCTAGAAATTGACAAATCGTTAGAGATAGCAATTTTACCCAACCCAATGACTTTGCCCTTAGAATTATCACCAAAGGTGACTTGCTCTTTGTTGTCGGGGTCTTCTAGTGAGGTGAACATACCATCATTGCAGGTCATATGTTGTGTGCAACCACTATCAAGAATCCAATGCTTTCCACCGGCTTTGTAGTTCACCTACACATAGAAAAGTCATTTTTGAGTTTTGGGCACCCACGCAAGCTTTGGTCCTTGCACGTGAGTGACTAGAACTTTGGGGACCCAAAGTTGCTTGGGGAGCCTTCCCTTCTTGCTCTTTATGTCCTTGCCAATGAACTTTGCCTTCACCTTGCCATTAACCTTGCTCAACAAGTAGATGTTATTGCCATACATAGATTTGAAGTTAGAAGGCAATTTAGGAGTAGGGCGGTTAGGAATGGGGCACTATGTAGTATGGTGACCGGTGATCATTCAATTGTTGCCATAGGAGCCCACTCCCTTGATGAAGCTATCTTTGACCTCTGATGAAGGAGTGTCATCAACTTTTGGCGGCTCGGGGTAGGACCCTAGCCCTCTTCCTTCAAAGTTGTGGAGATTGTAGAATAAAATCTCTTGGTGCTTCATCTCTCCTTTAATGAGCTTAGCTAGCCCACTCTGAAGGCTTTCAATTTGATTTTCCAATTCTTTCACTTTTGTTTCTTCACACTTAGGCAAGTCATTAGTATCAAGGGGACTAGGAGCAAAATCCTCACAAGAGGTAGAGACATTGACCTTCACCACATTTGGAGTGGTAGAGTGCTCAAAACTTGAGTCAATGATCTCATAGGCAATTTCAAGCTCTTGATACTTGTGAGACAACTCTCTATGCTCTTGCACAAGCCTCTTGTACTTCTCCTCATTTACCTTGCTAATTTCTTGATTTTTGAATGAGTCTTGACAAGGTCATTGTGTTTAGCAAGTAAAGAGTTGTAAGAAGCCTCGAGATCAATGTGCAACTTCTTTAGAGATGAGTTGCCCTCCTCAATTTGCTTGACATATGCTTTGGTCTTCACTTGCTCTTTAAGTAATGCATTATGCTTCTCAGGCAAATTGTGGTGGGTCTCCCCTAACTTAGCAAGAGTACTCTCAAGATGCTTTACATTGCCTTTTTCCCTCTTCATCACCAAAACATACTCATTGATCAAAGAAGCAAGATCATCGGAGGAAAGCTCATCATCACTATCATCTACTTCAATTTGTCATAGCTTGGGAAACTTGGCCATAAGGCACATGGGTGGTGGAGGAAGTGATGGCCCCTTGGTGGAGATGGCAAGCCCGATGAAGTCATCATCATTATTACGTAAGCCTTCACTTGTTTCTTTGTCCGTGACCCACTTATTTGTTTCGCACATGAAACTTCTTTATGGACCCTTCTTTTTCTTGGGGAAGAGCTTGGTCTTGCTTTCGCTCTTCTTCTTGTTGAATGGCTTGCGCTTGGGCTTTTGTTCCTCCTCCTCATCAGTGTCTTCCTTCATGTTCTTGCTCTTACGCTTGTCTAGCTTGGGGCACTCATACGAGATGTGGCCATTTTCATCACAGTTGTAGCATTTTTCTTGTCATCTCTCCTTGGACGGAATGCCTTCCCCTTGGAGTCGAAGTTAAACCCCTTCTTGTTGATCTTGGCATGAAGGCAGTTGAACTTTTTCATCATGAGAGCAAGCTCGGCATCCTCTTCATCATCAC
This sequence comes from Paspalum vaginatum, assembly GCA_030272315.1. Classification (NCBI taxonomy): domain Eukaryota; kingdom Viridiplantae; phylum Streptophyta; class Magnoliopsida; order Poales; family Poaceae; genus Paspalum; species Paspalum vaginatum. Next base: position 35,434,301 of record CM059018.1, on the reverse strand, counting down.
TTGTGTCATTACCATCTTCTTCTTGCTCTTCTTCACTTGACGAGCTTGGAGGTGGAAGGATCACCTTCTTGGGAGTGGAAGCTTTCTTGGTCTTGGCCTTGAGGACAATGGTCTTGCTTGGTGAAGCTTCTTTGGTCATGCCAAGAACTCCCATCTCATGAGCTCAGATTTGGCTCACCAATTCACTCACTTCAAGAGTGTCAATATTTTCCTTTTGAAGCATGGTATTGATGATGTTGTACTTGGGCTTGATGAGAATGCGCAAGATCTTGCAGTTGATTGTACCTTTGTCAAGTTTAGCAACATCAAGAGCATTAATGTCCTCAATGATGACATTAAAGTGAGAATACATAGCATTGCAATTTTCATAAGAATGCATCTTGAAGTCATCATATTTAGCTTTAAGCACATGATATTTTTGCACTCTAACTTTAGTGGTGCCCTCATGAATCTCAACAAGTTCGGCCCAAATATCACTAGCATCAAGTTTGCTTGAGACCCTAGCAAACACCTCTTGACTAATGCTCTCAAAGATAGCATTTCAGGCCCTAGCATTCCACTTGACTTGGTCATTAGTGTGCGGCATGATGAAACCATGCTCGGTAGCTTCCCACACTTCGGGGGCAATAGACTCAAGGTAGGCTCGCATGCGAGCTTTCTAATAGCTATAGTTCTTGCCCTCAAAGTAAGGGACCGAGCCACCCATGTTGGACATCTTGCTCTAAGCGGTGAAGCTTAGTGATCCAATGAGCAACGAGGCTCTGATACCACTTGTAAGGATCGGATGCCCAAGAGGGGAGTGAATTGGGCTAATTAAAAATTTTAAACGAAAAACCTTAGCCTAACTGAAGCTACCAATTAGCCGACTTCACCCTCTAAGCGAGCACTAGCCTAATTAACAAATAAACATAGCCCTACTCATGCTAGTAGAAAGAGAACAACAATAGAAGACTAAGCTAGCAACACTAATGACCATGAAATCAAGTGAACTACTAGTCAAGAGAGAAAACTAAGCATGGTGACTAAGAGATGCATCATATGAAAATAGCAAGTTCAACAAGAGCATCAAGAGGAAGGAAAAGGAAGAGGGACAACCGGATTTTTTCCAGTGGTATCGGAGGTTTGGCACCCTCCCCTAATCCACGTTGCGGCACACACTAAGTGTTTTCGCCACCTCCTATGCTTGTGGGCGCTCACTAGGAGTCTCCGTTCGCCATCCCGGCAAGGTGGAGCTCAAGCCTTGTACACCATTGTTCTTTGGGCTTCCACAATCTCCTTAGCAAGCTCTGAGAACACACCCCGTGTAATGCCCAGAAATTTAGGACCGGAGTTTTCTTTCCAATCTCCGTCCAATTCAAAATCAATTTTAAATTTCTTGTGTGTGATTAAGAGTACTAATATGAGCTCAACAAAAATCTCACAAAAATTCCAAAAATATTCTCCGCCAAATTATCCACAAATCCTTTCCAAAAATATCTTTAGGACAACATTCCAAAATCTTTCATCCAACTTCCAAATACCATTCCAAATTCTAGAAAAAGAAAAAGAAGAAACCCCTCCTCCCCTCCCTGGGCCGCAGCCCACACCACCTCTGTGGGTCGCAACCCACTCCCCCTCCTCCTGTTTCCCCCTCGGCCTGGCCGAACTGGCCCAAGGCCACCCCGCACGGCCCAAGTTGACGCAGCCCCTCCCACCGCTTGCCTGTAGGTCCCGCGTGCCAGCCACCCCCCTCGCTGCCACCCTAGGCCAGCGCCCTTCTCCAATTGCCATGCGGACCCAACCCGTCAGCCCCTCTCACTCCTTCCAGCCCTTGCGCGATGCACACCGCACGCCGTGAGAGCGCCGCGTGTCGCGACGCACTCCGGCCCCCACCACGCCGTGTGCCACCCCTGGCCGTTCCGTATCGCCCGGCCATTTGGCCCCTGCATCTCCTCACCATGTGTCGCCACACCAGCCTTGCCCCGTCTCCGCCGCACGCCATGCCAAGCCCCGGCTTCTCTCACCGCCGGCAATAAATAGCCGCTCCCTCCCCGCCGTTGGTCACTACTCCACCCCCGCACACTGCACGCCATGACCGACCCCGGCATCCCCAGGCTTCGGTAGCCACAGTCATGCCTTCCCCTCTGCCCTTCGCACTCACCATGCACTCCCGCCGAGGCAAACGCCACCACCACCAAGCCACCGCCTAAATACTCCCTGCCTTGAGCACCAAATCTTGATTACCCTCGCCCCTAACACCACCATAGCTCCATCTACCACCTCGGTGCCTCACCGCTCCCTTTCTGGCGTCCACCAATCCCCACCGCCACGCCTCCACGCCATCGGCGCGCACGCTCCCGCGACGCCGCCGTGGAGACCCTACCTCCACCCCTAATCCCTTTGCCCAACCCCGCCACTAGCTTTGCTGCCTCACCTTGAACGTCGTGAGGGTGACCCCATCGCCGGAACCGCCACTGCCAATTGGAACCGGCGGTGACCCCGTCAAACCGGCGTGAGCCAGCCAGCCTTGCGCGACGCACACCGCACGCCGTGAGAGCGCCGCGTGTCGCGACGCACTCCGGCCCCCACCACGCCGTGTGCCGCCCCTGGCCGTTCCGTATTGCCCGGCCATTTGGCCCCTGCATCTCCTCACCATGTGTCGCCACACCGGCCTTGCCCCATCTCCGCAGCACGCCATGCCAAGCCCCGGCTTCCCTCACCGCCGGCAATAAATAGCCGCTCCCTCCTCGCCGCTGGTCACTACTCCACCCCCGCACACTGCACGCCATGACCGACCCTCGGCATCCCCAGGCTTCGGTAGCCACAGTCATGCCTTCCCCTCTGCCCTTCGCACTCACCATGCACTCCCGCCGAGGCAAACGCCACCACCACCAAGCCACCGCCTAAATACTCCCTGCCTTGAGCACCAAATCTTGATTACCCTCGCCCCTAACACCAGCATAGCTCCATCTACCACCTCGGTGCCTCACCGCTCCCTTTCCGGCGTCCACCAATCCCCACCGCCACGCCTCCACGCCACCGGCGCACACGCTCCCGCGACGCCGCCGTGGAGACCCTACCTCCGCCCCTAATCCCCTTGCCCAACCTCGCCACTAGCTTTGCTGCCTCACCTTGAACGTCGTGAGGGTGACCCCATCGCCGGAACCGCCACTGCCAACTGGAACCGGCGGTGACCCCGTCAAACCGGCGTGAGCCAGCCTGCCCCGAACCGGCTCGGCCAGAGGCCGTGCTCCCCGGACACCATCCTCTCCCCTCCGTCCCCGACGTGCGGGCCTACGTGAGACACCGTTGCTGTGCTGTCACCCCGCCGTCGTGAGCCGGCCTGTCAAGCCACCCTAGCGCTAGGCGTAAAGCCAGGAAGGTCGCGTGCCGCCGCTCACAGTCCAAGCCAAACTGTTTTAGCCGAATTCCACCGCCGGCCCAAGTTTTCTCCCCGCGGGCCAGATCCCAAAAGTTCGCCAAGCAAAAGTATAAATCTACCCCATGATGTTTCCAAAAAGTCTATTGCTATCCCCTCCACACCAAATACTTCATATCTTCTCCGTTTGGACCCCGATTTAGGTGATTCTTGCACCTAAATTCATCTAAAATCAAGCCCTATCTATTCGTACACACCACATAGTCTTTCCCTAGCTAGAAGCCGCTGTCATACCCTCATGACGCCATCCTACGTCCATTCAGTGATTCACACTGGTCCCACGAGTTTCGTGTGCCTGGTGATTGATGCCGTTACCCACTTACTCCACATAAACTCAAAAGGTTCCTGCCTTGGTCTATCCGAGCCTTGAATTCAGATGACGATGATACCGAAAATCATCTCAACATCATTGCTCCCTCTATCACTACACAAAAAGATCTTCTCCCTTCCAAACATCAACATGCGACCGCCACCCCTTCGGCGTTGTCGACGCCGCATCTCGCGTCCACCACCCCTGCCATGGCGTCTCCGTAACTGTCGTTATGGAGCACGCCAACTCACCCAAAAACTCGCTACACACCAACCACTTGCAGTAATACCACCAGTAAGAACCCAGCTGACCCTCATCTGCTCAATCCAAGCTCAACACCACCAAACCCGTTGAGCTCATATTATGCCTCGATTTGTGTGTTCCATGTTTATGCACATAGGAGGCCTGAGAGAGGTCGAGCTATCCAATCAGTGGGACATTCAACCAAGAAACCGAAGAAAGCGTGCTAATCATACGTCTGCCCCTTACCCTTCGAGTCGTAAGGCAAGCCCACTAGAATCCCCACTTGATGCATAAATTTCCTATGTTTTACAAACACAACCCTTGGCTTGATAATCACATAAAAACTTGCATGTTTTGCTTGCTAAGGTAACCCAGCAAAATATACAGCTACCTAAGCCAATATTAGATATAGCGCGCATATGTGGGATCGCTCGTTTAATTATCTATCAAAGTCTTGACGTTATGTTGGATTATGGATGTGGAATATGAAGGGTATGGGAAACTGGATGTGTGTATTTGAAATAAAATGGGGAAGAACCCCGGAAAACAACCCATGGGTCGGGATCCGCCATTTTAAAGGGCAGGGTATGAACGGGTAACTTAGCGACTCGCGGTTACCCTATGTCCCGGGATTCGTGGAGAATACCGGGTAGGTAGTTGCTCGTGTTGTCGAGCATTTTAAAGTGGGAATGGTTCTACCTGAGCTCTCCGTAAGGACTGTTATGATTTTCATCTTGCCTAACTCTTTAGTACAACCACTCGCTCTGTATAAGGCATTGGCCAGTCCTGAGCTGGAATGGATAGTCTAGTAGCGGCTGTGTTGGCGCACAAGGGGCTAGGGAAGGGGTTGTGTGCCGAGGGGGTATCGAGGGACACCAGGGTGCGGCTCAAAGGCCTGAATCCCTAAAGCACTGCTAGACCATGAAGTGAGGGCAACGGCTTGGTTTGAAATTCGGGCAATTACGACAGTAACGTGCCGCAGAGTCCAACTTGTGGGAATGAGTACAACCTCTGATCAGAGTAAAACCTATTCAAATAGTCCATGTCCATTGGTATGGATGGGTTACGGCTTGGTTTTTCAATTAGAGTTTTCATAAAATAAAATGGAATTGGGTTGGGTCGGGATAAAATGAACTTTTGGTTCAGCAGTGGATGCTGGATATGTGGAAAATGTGTTGGCTAGAATGCCATGAGCCATGCTGAACCGTAAGCTCTAGTGGCCAACATTTTTGGGAAAAACTCAGTTTTCAGAAAGATTAAAACTTGACAGCTATCTCAAACCCTGCATACAAACTACTTTTATGCAAAACCTTCCCTGAACTCCATATATATCCTTGCATATAGTGTTAGCCTTCCCTAAATCCCTTTGGAGAAAGGTGGGCTCCTTACCAATGTACTCACCATTGCTTTGTTGTTGGTTTTCTCAGTGTTATGGACATATATTGGAGCGAGAACGAGTAAGGGACACGACCTGCTTTCCAACTGCGAGATTAGGCCCATGTTTTATATTCTGCTTCTTAGATTTTTAGGGCTGCGCCCTTTGCTGTCCGACCCGTTTAGGGCGGATCTGTATCACTTTGGTGTAAGAATGTGATTACCAAACCCTGGGATGGAAATAAAGCACATTTTAGTCCTATTATGGAAACTGGGGCGCTTCACCCCGGTCACTAAGTCCACCTAGGTGCTGCCAAACACCAAGAGTAACAAGCCTCTGGTCTTCACTTGATCTTGATCCTCACCAAGATGGATGCACACAAGCCCTTGACCTTGATCTTGCTCTCAAAGGTGTAAATATGTGAGTGGATGTTGCAAAGGTTGAAGCACAAATGGCTCTCAGAGTGTATACTTTTGCTGGAGTGTCCAAGAGCACGAAACGATCCTTGGGAAGCCATATATATAGCCCTCAAGCTGATAGAGCCGTTGGAAAAGAAGAGGGTTGACGCAGTGAAGACCGGACAGTCCGGTCAGTAGCTTTTCCCAAGGAGCGGACAATCCGGTCCACGTACTTTGCCAACGGCCACTGAACCATTGTGTCACTGTAATTCTGTCTGGTTAATTGTCTAGTTTTTCAAAGCGGACAATCCGGTCCATTGTAGAGAAGCTGCTCATTGAACTAGCCATTGAGGTGTAGGCTAAGTTTGTCTGAGCCCTTGTCCGGTCTTGCATACCGGACAATCTGGTCCACATATCCCTTGATCTTGAGCAAATAGCATAACCTCGAGTATCTTTGTCTGCCCATTTGTCCTTTCCAAGAGATCGGACACTCCTGTCCCTGTAAACACCGAATTTGATCAAGTAGCACAGCTTTGGGTTTCTTAGTCCGCCCTTTAGTCCGTTTACACTAAATCAGGCAATCCGGTCCTTCTGGTTTGCATCAGGCTGAGACCGGATAACTTTCTTAACAACTCTATTTGCCCGGTCAATTGTTTCTGCTAAGAGCGGATTGTCCGATCCGTTGTACAGTTTCTGGTTTTTTATTTTCCTCAACTGTTTCAATTCGAACTTTGATTTCTTTGGACCTTGAATGTCCGTAGCTTGCTCCTTTGCTGTTTTTGAGTCTATTAGCTTGTGTGTGCATCCATTCATAGCAAATCTCGACATCAAGCTACTAGCCTTTGACCCCCCTTAATAGTGCGGACACTAGAAAAACTATGAACCCTATCTAAGCAAGAATCCATCATCACCTCGATTCTTGACTCTAGAAGTGCCTTAGCCTTCGATATATGGATGAAAACCATGTCCGCTTCCACGAAATAAACCCTTGAAATTAGGGGCCACCATTTAAGCCCAATGAGCAACCATAATATTTATATTATCAGACCTGCACTCATGAGCTTATTAGAACATAATTAAGTTTGTCATTCAATCACCGAAACTCACCTTAGGGCCTAGATGCTTACACCCTAGTTTGTGGTTTGGTAATTAATGACAACATGGGTGGACTAACAATTTCTTTGAGAAGATTGAGAATGTAGGTTGGTCCATGCATAGAAAAGCTACGTCGGGAGCTTTGGAAGCTAGAAGTGAATCTTGGTGATGGATATATCAAGGCAAAGGTATATTGTAGGTTTTTGCTTTGACCGGTCAAGGGGTGTTTTAGAGAAGAATATTGATCGGATTAATAGGCTAAATAGCCGTACTATCAAGAGGGGTCAATGTCTTTTCCTTGACGGTCTTATAGTGCCTCATCGCTCATATAGTTGATACATTTGCATGTGGGCTAACTGCGCTTAGATTTGTGAAAGAAAAATTCATTTCAAATGCTGATTTGTATGGGCTGTTTTTTCTCAGTAAGGCGGACTGTCCAGCCCTAGAGGGCGGACTATCCGCAGCTGTGATTTAAATCCCATCAGAGTCGGTTCTGCTCCCAACTGGTTTTTTAGCGATAGCGGCAGACTGTCCAGCCTTGGAGGGAGGACTGTCCGCAGTTCTAACTGGGAATTTGGTAAGGGAGATGGAGTTTTCTACCGAGCTTTTTCATAAGAACGGCAGATTGTCCGGGCCCCTAGGGCAGACTGTCCACCTGCTATTTTTCCTGGCACCTCCAGAGCTGCAGAGTTTCTGAGTTTGAAAACGAGTGAACTGTGGACTGTCCGGATCTAGTGAGGTGGACTATCCGCAGTACTAATTTGAGTGACTCTGACACGTATTTAATGCAAAACAAGCCATTGGTTTTTAAGTGTGGACTGTCCGGGGTTTGTACTGCGGACTGTCCGCGAACTCCCTGTTTTCGTGAGTTTTGCACATAACGGCTAGTTGAGAGGAAGTGACCTATATATATCGTGTGCCTAGGACTTGGGTATCTCTCTTGGCCATTTGGAACACTTTGTGCATTCTTGAGCTTTTCTTCTCCTCTCTCTCTCTCTCACTCATATTGCTTGGGATTGTATTCTAGTGAGATTGAGAGCTTCCTAGTGTGTTGCATCCATTGTGTGAGCTTTGAGGCACTAGGAGTCCATTAAGCAAGCGTCATTCGCTTCTTACTCTTGGAGGTTGCCGCCTCCTAGATGGCTCGGTGGAGGTTCCCCGTCGAGCTTTTCAAAGAAGATTGTGAAGGAGCCGCAGTGGTGGTTGTGAGAGGTTTTGTGCTTGCCTCACCGGAGTGGTGAAAAGCAACTCTAGTGGAATCAAGGTTTGAGAGGTTCATTGACCAATCCGGCTCAAAGATCAAGCAGAGTCTTCATAAAGGAACGGTTGGATGCTTTGAATCCACCTCAATGTGGATTAAGGGTGACCGGCAAGTCATCGATACCACGGGAAAAATTCGGTCTCTTGTGTGGTGATTCCTTTGCTCACTTTACTTTCATGTATTTACTTTGAGCATTTACATTAGTAGAGATTGAATTGCCATCTTATCACCTTAAGTTGGAAACCCACTTAGCTCAACATAGGCCAGAAGATTTAATTCTCTTGCGGTTCTAATTAAATTTGCCTAGTGTCTTTGATTTTAGTTAAAACTGTCTATTCACCCCCCCTCTAGCTGATAATCTCAATCCTACAGCTTTGAACTATGGACTGTCCGCATGTCACTTGTGAACTGGCCTCCATTGTACCATTGGACGGTCCGATGGTCCAAAATCAGCCTTTCCAGGACGCAGAAAACAGCCTGCGAATCTGCCCAAAACTTGACCAAACGAGCTCCAAACTTCACGAAACTTTGAGGGAAGCTTGTCTAACACATGATGAAACTTTTCCCAAAAGATCCACTCCAAAAAATCATGGATTCTTCATGAATTTGACTCCTCAAGAAGTAAAGCACGTTGTCAAGAGAAAAACTACCGGGGGTTGCTCGTGGAACCAACAGATTTGGCACTTGAAAGCACAAATCCACAACTTCCTAGCAAGCGAAAAACACAACAAAAGAAGCACTCAAACTTGGCTAAAGCACAAACACCGAAAAGCCAAGATTTGTGCCCAAACATCAACTTAGAAGGGGAAAAAGAGCACACACAAGAGCTGAACAAAATCACATCTATTAATGGCCCAAAGGGGTCTCAAGATTTAGATTACAAAGAAGGATTTCATGCTCCAAGCTTCCTCCCACTTCCTACCCTTATTTTGTGGAGGCAAGATCACTCAAACCTCTCTAATCTTGATGCTCTTGCTTGGAACCCAAAATGGCTGCCTAAACCTAAGTCTAAGCAAACCCTAACCAGCCAAGAGAGATGGCTTATGGCAGCCAACCTCTTATTTATACTATAACTCTATTGGCCTGAGGCAGCTTTGCACTTGACACCTTATATTACAGACTCTAACACTAATAAGGCCCGTAGAGGATAGAAAAGACCGCAATAACTCGGATGAACGGCCACGATGGAGTCCTCGACGTCTTCGGTTTCTCTGCCTTCGCTTAATGTCCTCCACGTGTCCAGCAGCTCATCCCTCAGGGGTAACTCCGGTTTTGGAATACCGGCAACCAAGCCCTTGGTTTTGACACTCAAACTAGAAACAATAGTTGGGCCCGGTTTTAACACTCGAACCGGTAAACGCTTGTTGGGCCTTCAATCTTGAGTGACTTTACGGCTCACGACACCGTCCCGCACCCAAGGTCACTTCTATGGGCCGAGCCTAACTTGGACCGCAGTCCAAGCCACCTGCCAGTCCGCTCGACAGGGATTTTGTCACGCCACGGTAGCACTCGGGCACTGCCACCAGGTCACGCTTAGGTGGACTTTCCTCCAGGTCCCCTTAGGAGGTGCTCGCTCATCCTTCAGCAAGTCTTCAATGTTGACAAGCGCTCATCACAGCCAGGACGAAAGACCAGACTCGGTGCACTTGTGTGGCGGAACCGCCGATTTAATCCAGACTAAGCACACCTGCCACCTCTGGCTTGCAGTGCGATTAGACCGAACTAAACCCGGTCGTCCGTCGAGAGTCATTCGACTCCCGATATTACCTTTTTCCCAGAGGAACCGACATCATACACATCCAGCCCACTGTGGAGCCACAACAGATACATCATCTCAGGCAGTTAAATATAGCATATATACACTTATTTTACAAACCAGTTCGAAATAAGATATAGGTTTCAACATAATGCCATACAACAGGCAGGTTTGAATCAAATAGCAGAAGCGAATTCAAAAACATCTCACCGCGGAAACAAAATACTTTATTAGTCTTCATGCAACGACGATCGAGGCGAGCAGCACCGAGCCCACCGGCACTACCCTCCTCCAAGCAGTTGTCCAGATGTCGCCGGTACCTATTCTCGAAAGGTGGGGGCAAACCCTGAGTACTAATTACTCAGTAGGGCTTAATGGATTGGCTTACGGCTGACGCAAAGCTTGCTTACTAGCATGTGGATCCTTAGCCATTGATTTTAAACAGTAGCATATCAACATAGAGTATCAAGATTCATCTTTTGCATATAACTCCATAATAATATCTTGCAGGAATGTAAGCAATACAATACAAACATGTAGTACTTGAAAACATGAGTAATAATTATGATATATTTAAGTAGTTACTACGTTGAACGTCAATGGTATTGGCATTCCCACACCTGGTGGGCATCAGCGATTCGAATCGATTTTAATTCCCGGGAATAACAATCATGCCAGGGGTATATGCTTACTAGCCATCGCGTTCCCACATATAGCCCCGATCTCCACCTGTCTTGTCCCAAGATTCAAAGCGCCCCCACCTAACCCCCGGGTTGTGCCCCCTCGGGAGCGATACCACAGTTCTCTGGGTCAGCCCTCCCTCGAGTACAAGCGCCCCCGGGCCCATCGGCCTCCAGCAAGTGGATGGGCGGAGCCTCGAAAACTTCGGACAAACCCAGGTAAGACTTTACCGGTCCCATTCCCCGGATAAGCATTCTAGCAATGTTTTGCCGACCAATGGGCGAACAACGGACGGGCCTTACACGACTCGGGCGGAGCCAAACGCACACCACATAATAAAATTATTCTCCGCCCGGTCTCTATTTAAATCATGAGCATAGTATTACTTTCTCAATAGTAAAAGTTTTGTAACCTTTGAAATCACCTACCCGACGAGTGACTCCTTTCACTCGTGTCTACTCGCACCTAGCAGAGCCTAGGCAACTCGTCCTACGAACTCTATATATAGGTGCTAGGGCCAGGGCGGCCAGGAGATCTAATGCAATTGTTTTCAATCAACTCCTAATGCGGATGCGTAATGAAACAATCAATCATCATATTAGCTGGGAGAAATCATGGTCCTGCCTACCTTTGCTTATTCTTATCAAGCCAACAAACTAAACTAGGTTAGTTTGCGGGTTGTGAGGCTTTGCCCCAAGCAACCCCTTGATCACTTGGACAACTCCTCCTTCCAAACACGACTGATGGGCTCTCCAGGTCGTGTCTGGGGCTTACTTGACCTTCTGGACCACCGTTGCTCGAAGTAGTTCCTCACACTTGCTTCTCAATCACGTATCTGCAATAAGCGTCGCTATATGAATGCTATGCATGACATAGTGAATGAGATGCACGATCATCAAGCATACAACTGATTAAGCAAAATATGAGGCAAACATCTAGTTACGCATGTAATGGATTACTAGCTCAATCAAAACATCCCGACTGGCACTAGCATTAATATTACTTTTATGGACCCGAAGCAATCGTGTATGTGCAATCTCACAAGAACACATATACAAAAATCAAGTTGTCAATCATAAAGCTAACATGGTGATGTGAGCCGATAAAACATGCAATAGTTATTTAGTCATTACGATTATTATGGTAAGTGTGGGGGTTTTTATTGGATATACTAGTTTCACATTTTCTATTATTTACGTAAATTTGCATTATTTCTACCATTTTCAAATCAGAGTCAAAACCTTACATGCACCACCTCCTACTCTAGCAGTGAGCCATATTCATAACCTAGAGCTCATATCAAGCCCCTAAAGTCACATGGAGCATTTTTCTCCATAGCAACCTTTTTCTAAATTAATATATGCTTAAATACAAGACAAGGGCAAAATAGTAATTAAACAGTCAATGCTAGGGCTACTAAAATTTATACAGAGCCTACACATGTTAATAAGGCCTCTGCCCAAATTTCATAATTTTTGAAGCTCATTTTACCCACATTTCCTATTTATTAAGGTCTTTCATGCATGCACATTAACAGGGGCAAAAAGGTCTTTTCATACCCAACCATCATATCCATTCTGTAGATCTACTTAATAGGAGTACACTGCAACAAAGTTTGTATTTTTCTGATTTTTATTTGATTTATTACGAATTTCCAAAGTTTCAGCCGAATTAATAATCATTTTATTTAAAAACCACAGATCTAAGGACCTATAACTAATTAGACGTAGACTTCAGGGGCCTGCACAGAAATAAATATAGACTCAATGAATAGTGTTTAAACCAGAGTGCGCAAAAACGATAAAATGGAGGGGGATATTTGCAAATCCACCCTTCTTCTTCTACCTCGCGCCGACGCACACAGAGGGGAGGAAGGTGGGCTGCGCCGGCCGCATGGAGGCCGGAGTTGGAGCCGATGTGCTCCGGGGAGGCGTTCCCGGCGATGGGGATCCCCTTCCCCAAGGTCACGTCGCGTGGGGTGGTTGGAAGAGGCGGGGAACTGCGGCGTGAACCAGGGAGCGTGGCCGCGGCATGGTGGTGGCGGCACGGCTCAATCCGGTGGCTCCGGTGTAGAAGAGACGCCCCCGAGGGGTGCGCGAGTTGGGCGGCGATGAGGGGAACCCGGAGGAGGGGGTTGGAGCCGCAGGGACGGATCGAGGGAGGCTGCCCACGGCGAGGCCGGTGGCGCGATGGCGCATCTCGGTGGTCGCGCATGGAGGGAGGTGGAGGAGGCGATTTTGATGTACTAGAGCAATTCGATTCGGTGGAGTGGGACACGGCGGAGGTGGAGCGCGTGGTGGGTGCACGGGAGGCGGCCCGAGCTGGCAACGCAGCGAGCTCGTTGTGCCTGTCAATGGCGGGCGTGCTCTGCGTGTCTCAGCGCGAGCGGGAGAGCGAGGGCAGCCGGGAAAGAGAGCGCGAGCCAGAGGGAGAGTGGGGGCGAGTGAGAGCGAGGGGCCGGGCAGGCCGTGCTGGCGCCCATGGCGCGGCGCGGGCGGCCTTCGCCCGCCGCGTGGGCACGTCGCGCGCCGGGTGGAGGGAGGAGAGAGGATGAAGAAGGAGCTGCAAGCGCGGTGGATCGGGTCCATGGACCGGAGTCAATGACAGGTGGGTCCGGGATGAAGAGGAGGGAGAGTGGTCTATGGGCCGGGTGCACGAAATTGTGAAGCGGTGGGACCCACGGCTGACGTCGCTCTCGTCCGGATCCGAGGTCCTGACAGGTGGGTCCCACGCTGTCATACACACAGCGAGGGAAAGGAAATTTGAAAAATGGAAAAGTGATGGTTGACTGCCATGCCCCTTGTCTGAATATCGCATTTTTGAGTAAAAATAAGGCCAAATTATGGAAAACTCATAATACAAGAAATGATCTACACTTCATGGTCTACAACTTTGTTTTTATTTGTGTCACTATGTTATATTCAAATTTTAGGAGAAATTTGAATTCAAAAGCTGTGACCCCAGTTTGACCAACTGAAACCCTCAGCTTAGAAATTATAAAAGTCCATTTTAGGTGCATTTTCATGAAAACTTTTCCATACCATTGTTGTTCACAATTTCAACACCTACAACTTTCATATACAAAGTTTTGCATGATCATGTCTTCTGGTTGCTCAAAATTTGAATTTTCCACTCAGGCTTAGTTTCACATATTTCTCTAGAAGACCGAAAATGACCTAAAACACCATGCAAACCTTTATGAATGTAATCACACAAAATACCAAAGTTGTAAAGCATGATATTGTCTACAAGTTTTCTATAGAAAGCTTAGGCTAGATCATGTTACATTTTGAACTACAAGCACATTTGTATTCAAAGGTTTGGTAAAACTGCAGTTTCAATTTATGTGGAGTCTTTCTTGATTTCAAGCTTTGGGGTATCGAATGAAGTCCAACGAGATCAAGGCCTAGTGCGTTTGAAAAGTGATGAGTTAAATTTCATTTCCTAGAAAGGAAGATTTTGAAGTTGTATGATCAAATCAAAAGTAATTTCAGAATGAAATTTGGGAAAGAGTGTCGACCCTACACCTAGCAACATTTCTTGAGTGTTGGCTATCTTGGTTTGGTTTGAACTTTCGGGCCCCTTAACATCTGATTTTGAAAATGGTCAAAATAGCATCTTTGAAGGAAACATCTTGAACTAAAACTTTTGTATTTGATGTCTCGCATGAAAATGTATGAATGTCTAACTACTCAACCAGGTAACGTGCGACTCTCTATTTTGGATAGAATAATTTTGACTTAGTGATTTCTCCACCAATCCTCATCACTCTCTAAGCATAATTAAATCCTAATTCACCATTAGTGTTCATGTAATCGTGTGTCAGGGCTTTCGAGATGCCGGGGGCATCACAACTTGAGTCCCTCATTGTCGTATTAGCCTGAAGCAAGATCCTAACTTGAATCCTAGATATCTTCAATTAACTGCTATAGTTACCGGTGGTTATCTAGCAAGAGTAGCTCTAAATCTATTCAACTCGTCATCCTCCTAGACACCTTTCTAACTACTGACCCCTTAAGGTCACTGACTATTCTCTCTTCATACACGTTTCCCCTGTTAGTTACTGGTTGGTTTATTTATAAGAGTTAGAGTTATTGAAGTTTAGCTATTTAATTTACCTTTTCCTATCACTTCATCATAGAAATTACGATACCCTAGAGTACTCCAAGGTGAATTACAACGGTGATTCCATATGTTTGCAGAACATACTTATTCTTGGTGAGTAAGAATCGCCAACGCCTGATTTTGAAACATATAAGGTGTCCTACGGATAATGCAAATCGAAGCTATTTGATGTCTTACTCAGGCCTATCGATCGATCAAAATACTCCAAGACTCCACCTTTGTCATATATTCCATATAACATTCGATAGATATCATATTCATGGAATAAGATTCACTTTCAAGATGCTTTGATGGTGAAATGGTAGACACGCGTGACTCAAAATCTCGTGCTAAATAGCGTGGAGGTTGAGTCCTCTTCAAGGCATAATATGGAGAATGCTCATTCCCCGTAGAAATATTCCGGAAATCTGCGCCTAGCGCTCTCCTCTATCTTCTGAGGTTCTTAAGATCTCATCATCTAGCTTATAAAAAGCTGCAATCTAGTTTCTCCTGGCTATTGCATCTTATTATAAACTAGATTGATCCAATAGGGCCTCCGTGAGGGATGCTACCAAAATATGATTTGCTTATTTAATACTATGAATTATCTTAAATGAGAAGCTTATTAACTACAAAGTTGTATATCTCATTGAGTACTACATCTTTTATATAGATCATGTCTTCATTTGAGGTCATCTGCAGATTAAAAGTTAGCGCAAATTTCATATAGACCCTAAACGATCTCATATGAACTTACATCTAGTTGACTTCTAATTTTATATAAGGTCTACCTTTTATCTAACTTTTATACAGAAGTTATTGATTTATATGTGTAATATGTATTGGGGTTGCGTAAAAGGCTCGCTCTAAAATTGGATGCAAAGGCACTGTATTAAGTGATCACGTCTAGAAGCAGGCCATTTCTAGACAAGGCCACATTAATCAACTGCCTCTAGGAATAGGGACATTTTAAGCGTCCGTCTTAGACACCACACGGTTATTTCAAGATCCAGATAAGACGACCTTAGACATGACACGACCATCTAGCAAGTGTACCAAGTGTGTGCTTTGCACCGGATACGCCCGTTGATGGGGATAAACAAGAGTTGATGAGAAAATAAAATGGAAAAGAAGAACGCCTCATCACATGGCCGTGGCAGGGCAGGCACATCTCCTATGCATGCATGCCTATGCATTGGCAGTTCCGGGGGTGACGGGACTTGCTTTCCAGCCCTTCTTTTTTTAGGTCGCATCGCATGGCCGCCTGGCCTCCGTCGACCGGTTGGATCGGTACGGTGACAGCACCTCCCTCCTCCTCGCTAGCTGCCGGTGCAGGGGGGACTGTACTGTGGAGTATTTATTCACCGTTCGGCGTAGGTCCTTGACAATGCCCTCTCATTGTGGACCAGACGGATGCGTCTCAACGTGTAGCAGCGAAAGGGTACTGGCCTACCTGCTGGATAGGAGTACCCGCCAGTCACATAGCACAGTGGTACTGGTACCACACAGTGCACTAACCAGCTACGCCTGTCAATCTTGCTCTAGGCCAGCGGGCAGGGCAGGCCCTTTAGCTAATATATACTTTTATTTACATATATAAATATATACTATATATACAGACGCACACATACTATACTGAGTACTATAGTATAGGACAGGTGTGCGTCGTGGAAAATGAAGGGCCGGGCCAGCCGGCCAGGAAGGACGGCAATGGCCGGCGGGCGTCGCTCGTCACTGCTCAGCGTCACGTCGGCTCGGCCGGCCCGGCCGCACGCGCGCGGGCATGCATGCATGCATGACTGCCCGCGTCGGAACAATCTCGCGTGCGATTGCGTGTCGCTTTTCCTCATTCAGGGCCGGGCCGGAGCGCGACGACGACGCGATCGCCTTTGCTGCCGGCTTTCTCTGTACTCCCTCTCCCTAGTAGCTATTCCCATCAGAGGAGCACGGCGAGTGTCCGCTGTGCAAGCCGGTGCCGCCGCCCGATGATTCTCCGGGCAATAGGGTGGATCGTCCCTCCGCCGAACGTTGTCAAGAGCATAAAAATGGGCGTCCCTGCGCACAGTTCGTGGCTATCTAGTATAGCTAGCTAGGCTGCTAGGCCTGTTCGATTCGTACAGGAGCTAGCTGGCTGTCTCAGGCAGGAAAGCAAGCCGGCCCTTGGTAGCCATGGCCAGTGCCAGTGAGCTTAGCTTCCTAGGCTGTCCGATCCAGGGAACACAGCAAGCGTGAATATAATGGAGTTCTTGCATTCGTTTGCATACAAAACTAACCATCCATATCCAATCCAATTCAAGGGATAGTCTTTACTAAAGAAGGTTTCTTTACTTCCCGATCTAATTTGGTGAACAGAAAAGTTTAGTGAATCCTAGATTTTTGTGTTTTCAATTTAAACAGTTATATGTGAAATCTATATACGATTCCTATAGATTTTCACTTTTTTCAAAATGGTTCTTTACTTTCAGACCTAATTTGGTGGACAGGAAAGTTTAATGAATCATATATTTTTTTGTGTTTTCAATTTATACAGCTATATGTGAAATTTATATATGATTCCTATAGATTTTTACTTTTTTCAAAGGACAAGCTTCCGCAAACTCGGAGCCAAATGCATAGCCATACAAACATTACAAACATGTCATCTATATAGACATAGTGTGAGAGCCTAGCTATTTCCAACGGGTACCTCAAACCCATCCTCACTTTGCATTGTTGCACGGTTTTTTTCGAGAATATGCACTTTTCACTCTGCCAAACACCAATACTAACAAGCGTCCGGGTGTTCACTTGATCTTAATCCCTCACCAAGATGAATACACACAACAAGGCTAAGACCTTCTTTTGCTCACAAAGGTTTGAAACTCTCAAGTGATTGGTGAAAAGATAAAGCACAAATGGCTCTTGAAGTTGCTGTTGTGATTGGAGTGTCAAGAGCAGTGAAATGAAGGCAGGGAACACACATATATAGCCCTCCAAGCCTTGAAGCCGTTGAAAAAGAAACCTCGTTGATGCATCATACATCATTGGATAGTCTGATCTATACATTTTCCATGGTTGGACCTTCCGGTCCATGCAACTTTCCAATTGCCCAGTCAACTAGCCATTACAGTGGATAGGTCCGACCTTAGAATTGGAACTTCCGGTCCTATTAATCCCATTTGAATTACAAACTAGCCGTTAATAATACCAACAGTACCTTCTGGTCCGTGTGTCTTCTAGCTGGCCTTAGTTAGGCTGTCTCTAGCGGGATGGATAAATGGGCTGCCTATATACTGTAGCGCTACTTTAGACTAGAGAGAGAGGTGGTTGGAATAGTAGATAGGTAAAATGGATATCCATCCCGCTAGAGATAGTCTTCGAAAAACATTGCCTTGTGGAAAATTGGTCCGCCCTTTTGAGGTCAGACCTTCAGTTCCATGTGTTTCTCGTTGAGTTTTACTGAATTCCACTGATAGCTTCCAATTGATTCTATCAATTGTTTTCAGGGACATCGGACTGTCTAGTCCTTAGAGAATTTTTCTGCACTTTATTTACTTTAAGTATTTGAGGTTGAAATTAATATCTCTTGGACCATGAACCTTTACCACTTGTCATTGAGCTCGACTTGTGTGTGCATCTAATCTCGGTATAACTCAAGATCAAGCTACTAACCTTATACCCCCTTGATAGTGCGGATAATAGAAAACTAGAAAACACTATCTACATAAGGATCCACCAAGTCCTCAGTGATCCTTGAGTATAGATGAGTCCTTAGCCTTCGAGATTTGAGTGAAAACCAATCCGCATCAGCAATAAGTCCAATAAGCATGATAATAATTTTTAACCTTAACCTGCACTCATGATCTCATTAGACCACAATAAAGTTTGTCATTCAATCACTAAAACTCACCTTGGGGGCCAAGATGCCTACATCGTCTCCACGTGCCTCGTCTATCCCCCTCCCGCAGTCATCTACTACCATAACAACACTCGCAACCAACTTGTGTGTGTCCCTCACTGCCTCTTGCCAAGAAAGTCGTACCCCAGCCACCATCATGCATGAGCCATTTGTGCGAGGTACACCATTGTTATAGTCCACTCGCAACACTCGATCTTAGGTCGTACGATCACCACGCGAGGCCTGTGTTGACAGCACTTAAGCACGCCAATACTTATACTAGCAAGCTGCACAGTATCACGGTAGCTTTTTCTCAAGATGAGTATCTTGGGTTCTGTCAATCCGGGAATAATTATGTTTAAGAAACTATCTATCTAATATTAACTGAATTACTAACTAATTCTAATAGATCTAAAACAAGCTTTAAGAGATTATTAAGACTACTCTAATTATATCTTACTTAATAAACTAAATATGTTCTAAACAGGGTTTAAACTATAGCATAAAACGATAGAACAAGGCTTAGGCTAAAAACGTGGAAACGATAGGTTTAACATGGCAAAAGGATCCACAAGAGATATGAGACAAACATCCTTTATACTAAGGACAACCTTGAAACTAGATCTAATCATAAGCATAGAATAAACATGATCATGAATGTAAAGGATCTATTCGAACCTTTCCCCGGGCTCTACTGTCACTAGTAACCAGGTAATCGACGAACTAGCAAACCCTAACCATCTCTAAGCATGAGCAGATTCAATCAACTAATTAAAGTAAAAAGATCTACTAAAAGACATGAAAACGTTTAATTCGGCCGAAAAACCATGTTGAAATTAAGCATTGCAAAGATATAGATCATAAGTCATGTATAAACAACAAGCTAAGTCTAAAAGACAACCTTTATTGATCGAATAACAAGGTTTCATCATAGTATCGAAGAAAGTACAAGGAATTACTCGAGATACATCGTAAACTTTGAAGCATAGTCGTCGGGATGAACTCGACTGAAGAACATATCGAAATATGAACTCGAGACCTCCTCGGGAAGCGCCTGGTCGGGTCAGCCGACCGGCCTGGCTTCCTGCCTCCTCTTGCTTCCTCCTTTCGCCGAGATCGGACTTCTCGCCGAGTTGAACGCTTCTCGTCCCCGACCTCTGCCCTAGACTCTCGACTTGTAATGAATAATGCGGTGGACTTCCCTCCTTCCTCCCCTTAGGAGGCTCTATATTTATACCCCGGAGGGAACCCTATACATGGAATCTAATAGGTCGGTTCTAAGAGTCCTAGAACAATTAAAACATCTATTTCCATATATATTCATATCTCTAGAAGAGTCCCGATCGTCCATATCCTTCCTTGCTTGGAGATGAAGTCATCGTTTTAATCCTTCCCGAAATAAACCTTCCATATTCTGCAGCCTTTGGTATTTCAACCATAACTTACTCATCTGGAGTCCAATTAATGCAAACTCAGACTCTAAATTGTAGAGCTCGAAGAGATCTACAACTTTGGTATTCAAACTTTCTCCATTTGAAGTCGTTAAGGTCTCCAAATTGGGCCCACAAGCTGCTGCTGTAATGAATTTCGAGAAGATTTCAGGATTTAGTCCTTCAAGCAATCCTTATCTTCTAAGACTCTTCTCTTGTTGGGCTTCTTCCTCAATTGGGCTTTCAAGTTAGTCTTTCTTCATAGCATAAATCCTTTCTTCGAGAAATTCTCAAATATCCTCAATTATTCCCTATTTTCCTGCAAAAATAAATATTGCACAAAAACAAAGAGCATTCTCGAAAACGGGGTTATTTGTTAGTAAAATAAGAGTAAATGATAAGATTGACTCTCGAAAAGATATAAAATCATATGAAAATGATCCATAATTTTAGTATATAACGAGCGTCAACAGCCTGACGGCCCCTACCACCTCTGCTAGAACTATGTTCATTGTATGATGTGGTGACACTTAGTCTCATTCGCCTAGGTGAGATTTATTTATGTTCGGCCGTAACCCTATCCATGTGCCTATCAATTTTCTTTATTCATTGATGATGAACCTCAAGCTTGAGGCTTATTCTAAGCTTAAGTCCCTCTGTTTCCGACACTATGGATGACCCTATGGGCTTCAGCCCATCTACCAAACATAAACTATTGAGCCCTCCAACAATTTATTTCCATGGATGGAGAAGAGAGAAGAGGTAACATAGAGTTAGATGAGAGGAGAAAAATAGCAAACCCATGCAACCAATACCAAATTAAACATACCTAAATTTGTCTAATATAGTCTAATAATCCCCTAGAGTCACAACTAAAGTATCATGTACGGTGATATTAGGGTAGGATCACAAGGTTATAAGCCAATTGAAGTGAAAGCCGATGAGATTGCTAAAGCATTTTATCTCTTTGTGCTAAAGCTGAGGTAGCTGAGAGCAAGAGGTGAGATTGCTAAAGCATTTTATCTCTTTGTGCTAAAGTCATGTATAAAGTAGGTGTGTTGGGGATAGTTGGTGCAGAAGTCCTGCACATGAAGCTAAATCCATAAGAGGGAGCAATACGGAAGCGAAAAAATGGACTAAGGAAGATAGTAGGGCTAAGGTCAATTTTGTGGAGGCCCTCGATGACCTAGAAACAAGGGCAAAGATAGTGATTTGAAAAAGGTGTTCTAACAAAGAAAGCTTATGCTGAAGTCATTGTTCTTGAGGCCATCATGGATAAGACATGCAATGGGTTTTCAAGGCCCAAAATCCATCATGGACAAAGGCATCCATGTTGCATGTTCAAATAAGAGGGGGCATCTGTAAGGATCAGATGCCCAATGAGGGGTGAATTTGGCTAATTTAAACTCTAAATGAAAATCCTTAGCCTAAAGAAACTACTAATTAGCCCACTTCGACCCTCTACGTGCAGAAAAGAAATCTACTCATGCTAGTGGAAAGCAATAAACCTATGCATGCTAGTAGGCTATGCTAGCGACCAACTCGAGTGAAACTACTAGCCAAGAAGTAAACTAAGTATGATGACAACAAGACGCAACACAAAGAAACTTGCAAGGAAGTGCTCAAAGTAGAGATATAGAATTGGTTTTGAGGTTTGAAATCCTCGCATAGTCCATGTTGCAGCGCACAACAAGTGCAATTAATGCCATCTTCCATGTCACCAAGACGATGGGCGCTCTCCGCTAGGAGTCTCCGTTCACCATCCTAGCTTGGTGGAGCTCAACCCTTGGATAATCCCTTGTTCTTCGAGCTTCCATAATCCTTAGTAAGCTATAAGAATGCACCATGGTCACCAAGTCCACCTAGGTGCTGCCAAACACAAAGAGTCAAGGGTAGAGGCAGTATTGATGCCCTGGTATGCCTTGGAATACCCTACGTCTGCGCAATCGAATCAAGTATGTATATAAGTATAGATGTATAATGAATGTACATTGTAGTTTTTTTTTGTTTAGGGTTGGACCACGTAGTATTTCAAGCAATTAGGCCACATGTCATAGCCCAAAACTCATGAACTCTCTTGACCATCGCCGACCTCCTATACGGCGGTTGTGCGCGTACATCCAATCATCAAGGCCATCCAGAACTAGCGAAGCGGTCAAGCATGGAAGGTCGCGACTCGCTAGTCTACGCAGCCCACCGCCACCTGCTGCTGTGACAGCCTGCCTGACGTCCATCGAGCACTGCCTGCTCTGCATCCGTGAGTCCATGCGTCAGCATGTTGCACTCCCATAGCAGTCGCTTGTGGCCAGCCTTTCCCGCGCATCATGCACAAACTGCCATCGCTCATTGCTTCCACAACACCATCGCCGGTCCAATGCCCATTCCTCCACCCATCTAGAGCATAAATTTCTAAAGAGATTGTAATTTCCTTGCAATATTTTGTAGTTTCTCTTTAGAATTATGGAATATTTTCGTTAGGACATTTTATTTGTGCTACCATAAACATTTTTTATCTTTGATGAATGGGCAATTTTTGTGACTTAGGAATACCCTACTTTGAAAACCTGGCTCCGCCACTACCAAGAGTAACATGCCTTCAGTCTTCACTTGATATTGATCCTCACCAAGACGGATGCACACAAGCCTAATACACTTTTTTTGCTCTCAAAGGTGTGGAGTATAAAGTGAGTGATGGAATACTGAAGCTCAATTGACTCTTGCAGTGTATGTTGCTAGGTGATGAAGCGCCCTCATCCCACATGGACTAAAATGTGCCCGTTACCATTCCCAAAAAGGTTGTTAACCACATTCTTACATCAGATAAGTATAGATCTTTCCTAACAGGACAGACCAAAGGTTATGGTGATCCACTCCATGGTCGATGCACCACCCACCGCAAGATACAAAAAGAAAGGCTCTTAACACATAGCCCAAAACACGCAACAGAGATAGTACAACGGCCCTGTGCTATAAGCAGAGCCGAGAAGCTATGAATATTTTTTGTGCTACAATTCCATAGATCCCACCAAATTATAAAAGCTGAAAAACTTTGAGCTTCACCAAGCAGTGAAAGAAATTTCACAATCTAGAGTAGTTGAATAGTATAATCTAAGCCAAAAAAAAAGCTATATTGCCTAGTTCTTGAACATCTGTGTTTCCTAATCTTATGGGATGTAAGGTGTGTTTGGTTGGTAGCCACGTCTTGCCGCGCCTCCACTTGGATGCGCCTAAGATCTTTAGGTGTCTATGTTTGGTTCAATGCCACATGTGTGGCTTGCCAATTTTTTTAACTCTTTGCCCCCACTTGTTGTAGACTCATTTTCTTTTTAAAGTTTGCTAAGGTCATATTTGGTTTCATTAGCGGCTAATAATTAGTTGGCTAATAGCTCTTAACAAAAATTAGCTACCTAATTATTTACCGGGGTTTGGTTTCAATAGCTAATATATATACTTTTATCCTAATTTATAGGCCGTTTGTTTTTTTTACACCAAGTCTGAGCGGCTCATTTTATTCACAATATTTGAAAAAATTTAGAAAAACTCAATTCTTAATTAAAGTGTATTATATTTTAACTAAATCACAAGGACAGGCAAGTCAAACTTAGGTGTCAGAAAAGTCAGACGACCTGTAAACCGGGAGAAAGAGAGAGTTGCTAATAGGTACAAGATGCTTCTTATGTGCATTAACTAGATCGAGCTAGCTAATGAGATAGGATTGAGATAATTATTAACTGATTTAATAGTTTGCTACAGGGAGACAAACATGCCCGATTAACGGGGGGCTAGCCAAACTTTCTTGTGTGGCACCCAAACTTTGTGTAATACTAGGCATGGTAAATTGTGGCTTCTAATGAAAAAGGCCATCTCCCGTGGTTGTCCCATCTCATCTTACTATTATTAATTAGAGGCTCATTTTTAATCCTCACGAAACGCACCAGAAAAAAGATAAATCCTAGAAATTCTCAAAAAATAAGAAACATCCGACCATCAATTGTCAGATTGGAATATTAATAGCCACTAGATGTGTTTTCTAAGTAATTACCCACCTCTGCCATTACGAAAGGTTTTGAGTTCAACTCTCAATAAAAGCAAATTTTTTTTTAGCAGATTTTTCCTATTTTCAATTTATTTTCTAAGTAATTACCCACCTTTGCCATTATGAAAGGTCTTGAGTTCAACTCTCAATGAAAGCAAATTTCTTCTTTTTTGGCAGATTTTTTCATTTTTAAATTTACTCTCAATTTTTTGTAAAATTTTTTCCCATTTACAAATTTACACTACTAAATGATCCCGCAACTTTTTTCATAAATATGTTAGAAACCTTTCTATGAGACAAATATTTTGTGTCTAATCTTGATATTACTAACTGGAGACTCATTTTGGATCCTCCTTATTAATCCTCACAAGATGCGCTAAATAAAAGATAAAATTATAGAAATTCTCACAATAATCAGAAATATCCTATCATCGATTACAGATTGAAATCTTAATAGCCATTATATATGTTTTTTATGTAATTAACATCCCATCATCCATCATGTAGCTCTAATAATATATTTATTTTCTAGAAAAATGATAAATCCTAAAAATTCTCACAAAATCATAAACATCTCATCATCTATCATGTAGCTCTAATAATAGTAGTAGTCATTAGATTTATTATAGTCTTTAAAAAGTTACCACCATGACATTATGAAATATGAATTAAATAATCACCTAAATTTGTATAAATTACCAACCATGCCATTATGAAATACAAATTAAATAATCCCTTAAATTTGCATATAAATTGCTCACCGAACCATTATAAAAGATGAATTAAAATAAGCCATAAATCTGCATATAAATTACCCAATATGACATCATAAAATATAAATTAAAATAATTTTTCTAAATTTTACATATACATTATCCACAATGACATTACAAAAACTGAATTAAAACAATCGGCTCTAATATTATTACAGATTAAATCTATCTCTCCTAAAACTCTGACTCAAACGAGAATATGGGTTGACATACTAGTTTCTTAAAAAGTTAAACTCAACGTAACAGTGTTTTGAGTATCCACGACCACCGCGCAGGATGGCCTAGGACCATGAGGCGGCGAAGATCGGGATCCCATGCCGGTAAATGCGCCGTGCTCCTCGAATGGAAACATGGAAACCGAGTGGCGAGCTCTCTTTTGGCACGGCCACCGCTGGCGATCGCTGGGGCGCATGCGTGCGCACGCCGGTCCGTAGGGGTGGCGGGCGGGCGAGAGCGTACGTGCTCGGTGCTCTGCATGCTGGCCGTGCGTACGTGCGAGTTTCAATGCGCCGTGCCCAGGTGCTACAACGACGACCACACGCGCGGTGAGAAGGTGGTAACGGCGACCGGTGGTACTACCAGCATCAATGGCGCGCTCGCGGCCGGGACACGGCCGGTGATAATGGCCATGGCGCTGCCGCCGCTGGGCAGCGGGGACGGCTATGGACATTGAAAGGGAGAGGAAGAGGATTAATTTACTGCATGGTTAACCAGAGTGGCGCCGGTGTGGTGGTCTGCCTCTGGACGAAGCCGTGCGTGCGTGCGTGCGCGGCGGGGTCACAGGCTGACGGGCACAGTGCGCGTCCTGGCGCTGTCCTGCGCCCCGGCCGGCCCCGTGCAGTTGAAAAGAAAGGTGCCTGTAGTGGTTGCAGGGCTCATTCAGACAGCACTGGAGGGCATGCATGTTCTGTCAAGGCATCAGCTGGGCTCATCAGGAGCGAGGGCAGGGACGAGACGCCCAGGGAGGGGAGCGAGAATAGATGTCATCAAATGTGCAATGCAAGCCCGCCTCTCCGTCTATTGTTGGCACTCGTACCAGCAGCTGCACAACGAACCCAGCTGCAGCTACGTTTATATATTTACATATCTATTTAACAATTGCGACGAGCTAGCTACTACTTGTGGTGTTTTGTAGGATTACCCAAAAAAACAAAAGGAGAGGGGAAAAAGAAAAGGACCGGGAAGGAACCTGAAACCGCATGCTGCATGCACCTGCTGCTGGCCTCTGGCCTCTTTAATTTGCACTTGCCGATCGTACGTACTTGCGTCGCGTCCTGCTCCTTGAGATTCCTGCGCGCGCGCGCGCGCGAGAAGATCGCAATCTCTGGCTTCTTTAAAAAGGGCTCTAGCTCACTCGAGTACGTACTTTGGCCAGGTACCAAAACATTTAATCCAGTCAAGACGTACTCATATATATATGTATATGTACAGGACAAGGGTTTACTAGTAGTCGCCAGGAGCATATATCGTTTGATCGAGAGTATAAAAATTAGCAGTGACTCTGTTGCTTCTGACCGGTAGATTTGCGATCCAGTGCGCCGCGCCTGTACTTGGACGACCGAGATTCCCGGTCCTCATCGTACCTACGATGGCTTACTGGGATTATATTCAGACAGCATGCGCGGTCGCCAAGACAAGTTCTCGTCAGTGCCCCCGCCGGCCTCAGCACAGCTGCACCCAATTGCTGTGATGAACAACACAGAACTTGCATTATGTCATCAGAGATGTATATATATAACGCCGTGACAGCCAGCAAGACAGCAGTGCAATGTGAAGGCCGTTTAGTAGTTTGCACTGCGACGAGAGGAGGAGAAGGTGTCCGCGTACAAGCACGCACACACTTTGCAGTTTTCTCAGCCTGAATCCATCCATTCCTAGTGTCCCTCAATTTCCGGTCACTATTTCAACCGTTTTTTTTCTAACTACAGTGCAAAATAACGCTGTAACAATACCATATTCAAGTTCAGAGGATATGTACAGAGAGCCGTTGGGTGGTACCACAGTACAGGTGTACAGGAAGCCGGCCGGGGAGACGTCGTACTGTTGGGCGCATGTACGTGTACGTCGGGAGGGACGTACCGATGATCCACTGTTGCGAGTGGAAAATGGATGCCACTGGCGCCTAGTAGCTCTCTCGCTTTCTTTTCCTGCCCCCGGACTTGGCACACATGTGGTGAGATGACATCTACACGTGCGGTGGGGACGGCCGATGCTTTGTTAAAACTCGGTGAAAGCCATGAGAGATGGAGGCAGCAGCGGTGGTGGTGGTGGTAGACGACAGCTGGGACAGTGACAAGCCTCGCGTGCAGTGAGATCTTCTGCACCTCCCATGGCTTTTATCACACATCATGCAGTAAAATTAAACTGACGCATGTAAATACGTATATTGCAAGAGTATTGATCTGGCGTACGTGGCGTGTCGCCCCCGGCCCACCGGCCGGCCATCTCCTTCTCCCCGACCCGGAGCAGCTGAGGAGCCACCACCGGCGCGCATAAATGGGTGTCGGTCGGCGACCCGCGAGCCGCAGCAGCTAGCGCAGACGATCCCCTCCCCTCCCCGCGTCCCGCAGCACCGCCCAGCAGCTACCCTATCCAACAGTGAAAAGCACACGCGCTCCGGCCGGCCCCTCCTTCCCCGCCTGCCCTGCCCTGCCCTGCGCAGCGCAGCGTTTTCCTTTAGACAGGGAGCGAGAGGGCGTGCGGCTGGCTGGCTGACCACCCGACGGATCATCCATCCATCCATCTAGCTGCTTGAGCTGCGGCCGGCCGTGCGGGTTTCGATCAGGCAGCTAGCTGCTTCAGCGGAAGGAAGCTGAGCGATGCCGTGCTCGTCGCCGGCCCCGACGTGGCTGCTGCGCGTGGCGGCGGCGGACCAGGCCTCGTCGTCGTCCTCGTCCAAGGGCGGCGGCGGCCGCGTGCGCACGGCCGGCACCACCACCATGGACACGGCCGCCGCCGCGGCGGGCGGCGGGAACAATAATGCCGCGGGCGGCGACCACCAGGAGAGCAGCAGCAGCGGGCAGTCCCGGCTCGCGGCGCGCGGCCACTGGCGCCCCGCCGAGGACGCCAAGCTCCGGGAGCTCGTCGCTCTCTACGGGCCCCAGAACTGGAACCTCATCGCCGAGAAGCTCGACGGCAGATCCGGTACGCACGCACGCCTCCCATTGCGATCCACAGTACAGTCCACGCGAACGAATGCAACGTACATGCGATGTGGGTGGGTGACACTTGACACTCACGGTCACTGGCACACCGCCGTTGCAGGCAAGAGCTGCCGCCTGCGGTGGTTCAACCAGCTGGACCCCCGGATCAGCAAGCGCCCCTTCAGCGACGAGGAGGAGGAGCGCCTCATGGCGGCGCACCGCTTCTACGGCAACAAGTGGGCCATGATCGCGCGCCTCTTCCCGGGCCGCACGGACAACGCCGTCAAGAACCACTGGCACGTCATCATGGCGCGCAAGTACCGCGAGCAGTCCACGGCCTACCGCAGGCGCAAGCTCAACCAGGCCGTGCAGCGCAAGCTCGAGGCAGCGGCCGCGGCCGCCGCAATGCCGCAGGCGGCGGGGCCGGCCGGGGACGGCGGCGGCGGCCACCACCACCAGCTCCTGGCCGCCGCCCACGACGCCGCCGCTGCCTACGGCTTCGCCGACCCCTACGGCTTCAGCTTCCGCCACTACTGCAGCTTCCCGTTCCCGCCACCAGGCGCCGCCGAGGACACGGCGCCTCTGCCGCCTCCGTTCTGCTTGTTCCCCGGTGAGCACGCCTGAACACCGTACCCACTCTCTCTCTCTCTCCCTGCCAGCTCGGCAGGCATCACCATTGCCTACCACACTAGCTACTAGCATAGCACTGCACCCAGGAAGGAGGCGAGGAGTATGACGCAGACAGCCGGCCCCCCCGGCAACAGTTCCTTCCGGCCTGTGTGTGTGTGGCACTGACACATGACCCCGAGCGAAGAGATGCATGCAACAAAGCTCGGTGAAATGTGAATGTCACGGAACTGTTCTCCCAGTCCCAGGCAGTGAGAATCCTTGCCGGCATGGGTTTACTGT
Source organism: Paspalum vaginatum (assembly GCA_030272315.1). Taxonomy (NCBI): domain Eukaryota; kingdom Viridiplantae; phylum Streptophyta; class Magnoliopsida; order Poales; family Poaceae; genus Paspalum; species Paspalum vaginatum. Next base: position 35,405,492 of record CM059018.1, on the reverse strand, counting down.
GAGCCGGGCTTTGTTACGCGCGTACAGTGTCCGTGTGACGAGACCTATCCCTATCAACCCCCTACCTGGGGGCGGTGGTACGGCTGGGGCACCAGCGTTTCTACTGTAGTAGGAGGAGAGGCACGGTTCGGCACACACAGTACATTCAGGCGGGCAGGCGCACAGCATCGATGAACCATGATTCCATGACAAGGCACGCACGAGACCGAGGAGACGAATCAATGGAGGCCCGGCCGGCCTAGCCTCCGATCCGATCGCCCTCCCTGGCCCCTGGCCCCTGGCAGCCGGCCGTGCACGCAACACGCGCGGTGCGCCGGCCGGCCGGGCCACCGCCGGCCCCCGGCGTAAATGCGCTTGCTTGAAATAGGAAAGTGCCGTGGGCGGGGATCTCGTCGGCATGCATGCATCGGAAGACCAGGCACTGGCCACTGGCCGGCCGGGAAGACGACTTGGACTTCCACAGTGCCGCGCACTCGCGGACACGGAGAGCGACAGGGGGTCGCACAGCGCAGCGAGCAGTGTGAGGCCTAGCTTTGGAGATGGCGTGCCAGGGCGATGCCGCCGCCATCAATGCGCCGGCCGGCCTCCTGCTGTGCCTTCTCCTGTTCACCACTCATAACAAAGATCTACTACGGGAGTATCCGCTGCCAGTACCCCGCGTGCGCCTTCCTTCCTTGATTATGTTACTCTATTATTAGTTCCCTGATTAGTTTCGCCATTGCTGAGACGTCGCTTTCATTCCGACCATCGGTCGCTGCCATGCCACTGTCTGTCATGTCACGCGAGCTGAGCTGCAAATCTGCTTGTCTTTTGATGTCCATGGCCAGGGCCCGGCGGCGGAGTGGCGGCGGCGCACGCCGACGGCAGGCGCCTCCTCCCGTGGGCGCCCTCGGCGGACGCTGCCAGCGGCGGCGGGTACGGGGACAGCGCGCCGCTCCTGCTGCCCGTCCAGAGCGGCGGCGGCTGGCTCGTCGGCGGGCACCACCACGAGGCGCAGTTCGTCCTGGACGCCAGCGGGGGCGCCGCTGCGTTCGACGGGACGGCGACGAGACAGGGCGCCGGAGCTCACTTTGAAGCTGCTGCTGCCGCGGCGGCGGCGGCGGCGGCGCCGTCGCCAGCCTTCATAGATTTCCTCGGGGTCGGAGCCACATGAATGCGCATGCATGCTCGATTTCAGCGTTTGTTGCAGTTGCAGGTGGATCTATCTAGGACAGGTAGCTAGCTCGATCGACCTCTAGCCTCTAGCTAGCTTGCCATATGAGTACATCCATGGCTCAGCTTATGTAGTACTCCTACTACTAGCACTTTTTTTTTATTTGTATATCGTCTAGCTAGGAACTGGTGAGGGAGATTATTGAGCTCATGTGCAGTGGGGGCTTTGTAGAGGAGGATGCTTGGACTTTGATCATTTGGGATGGGAATAGTTACTTGATTAGCCCCCCCGGCCACATATATATATATGTATGTACGTATGCAGGCGAGAAAAATCGGTGATGGTGAATTGGAGAGCTTAAAACTAATTTGCAGATCGACTGTGCAGTGATTCTATGATTGGCCAAGTGTAGAGATGCATGAGAGGAGGGACTTGAAAGTTAGCCTAGGTAGGTGTACGTGGACTAGCCCAGAGCACATATATGGGTATGTATACGTAACAACGTACTGCAACTGCAAGCTCCCGAAACGCTACAAATATATAGGAGGTATGATTCCTTTTTCAGATTTGCAAATGTTTACACCAGTTCCGGTTTCCAAATTATATAAGTACATTCCACTTTACTTTTGTCTTAAGTCAACTTAATTTCTCTGACTTTGACCAAATTTAGAGCAAAAACGTACCAATCTCTACGTCGTCAAATTGGTTCATTGAATCTGTCATGGCATGTGTTTTGATAGTGCAATAATTTTGTATTGTATATGTAATATCTTTTTTCTAAAAATCTAGCCAATGCTTAAAAAGTTTGATTTAGGACAAAGCCACTCCACTATAGTTTAAAATGCATGCGTAGTAGTTTTCTTTTATCACCGAAACAGTCAAATTTAAAGCTGCGTCTCCACATTCTAAAATTCCAGATATGTGAGTCGCTGCATGTCTGTTTATTTAAAAACATGATGTTGTCCCTAAAGGCCTCAAGTTTGGCGCTCCATTTTTTTTCTTTGATCTGTTTTCATAGAGAAGACTACACGCCATTTGCTCCATGCCGGAAAAAATTCTCGTACTGAAATTCATCAATATATACAGTATTTCATGGAAAACTATCTTGAAAAACGCATGTGTTGCTTAGGTAGTTGGTTTGTGGGGGAACCAGCTCAACCACACTGTTTAGCAAATGATGTTGGTGCTGAAGGATTGCTTGTTGGTAACCCCCTTTGTACAGTAGCAAGGGGAAAGAACCCTCTGCTAGGCCTATTGTTGTTCTTCTTAATAGCTTGGCCCAAAGTCTTGTTTTTGGTGTTTCTGTTCCTAAGCATTCATTTATTTTCGCCATTTTAATTTTACATCCCTAGTTTGCCTTGGCCTTTTTGGTTGGCAATGCACAGTACATTGTGGCTAGTCTAGTGGCTATATTAGCTATAGCAGAGCTCTCCTAAAAGTGAGTTCAAGAGTGCACCCTAGCAAAGTGGAGCACTTATTAACTTTGCGCGACAAGTAATGCAGTAGATAGAGCCCTGAGGGCAGTCCCGATCCATACAGTTTTCGTAGCTTCCGCGTCATCCGGACACTACATGTAGAAACTATGTTTCTAATGGATGTTTTTAACTAAATTGTCATCTAATCCTCTTTCCTCTGTTGTTTCCTTACTCAATGCCCCCCTCTGTATCTTCTGGTTCTTATGAAAGAAATGGTTTCCTAGGCTGTTTCCGAGGGTTTTTCCATCCCTCATCTCATATTACTATTCTAACTGCCTCTAACTCTGTCTACGCTACTGAACAATGCAACATTTAATTTTAGAGAAACAGAATAGGAACTCCCCTAGAGATAGCTTTCTATGAAAAACAATTTACGTCTCTGTCTCTCTTTCTTTACCCCTACATCACCATTTTACTTGCATGGCCACATAATTAATTAATACTATGCTAGCTATTGCTATGGAAACTATACTAGTGATTATAGACATGACTTGCACGATGATAAAACTGATCGATCGAGGAGCACTGGCTATACATATATTAGCTATAGCTGGAGGACCGGCGCCTTAATACTACTATACTCATATTCGACTTTCACTGTCTCATGATGAGTGACACAAAATAAATCCTTAGCTTAGGGCTGTACTAGTGGGCCCACAACTACTTGGTGTTGTAATGATAACAAAAGCCGGGTTTGTCTGTAGTATGCGCTGCTGCTTGCTTGCTTGCTCCTCCGTCCGTAGCTTCCCGTCGTAGGAGCAATCAGCGAGAGCGAAGCTCTGCTACTAGCCATAACGCAGCAGGCACATAACTGGAAGGAAAGGGACTGGTCGAATCAGTTGAGACGTCCTACTCTCATATACCCTTCGTCCTCCATAGCGTGTCGGCCCGCCCTGTGAATTAAATGCCCTTGTCTCTCCCTGGCTCTATGAGCAGAGGGTGGCTGGCAGATAGAGTGGAGAAGAGTCTTTGTTCCCGCCGGGCAGATCGGCTCTGCTGTTCCAACTAATTTTCTGTTATGAGTTTGCGGTGGTTACAGGGTGTTTGATTTGCTTGGAGGAACGATAGTGTGTAGCGCAATGTTATTATGTTTATTTCCACGTCGACAATCAAACGTGATAAGGCCACACGTGATGGAGGAGTCCGTGGATGTCTTGCTAGTGTTGTGGTTTACATGGTGAGAAAAAATCGGTTCACAAGTGTTGTGTGTTATGGAAAAAAATTCTAAGTTTAATATAATCCTAGATTATTGGTATATCGATGGTGGGGAAGCGCACACCATACAAGGCGGTGGCATCTCTTACCTAACGGAGGGTTTGAGGCTTTAAGTGGAGGGCTCTTTCCGAGTGCGCGCGGGCCGCAGGAAGCGCGTGAGAGGGGCAGCCGGCGCGCAGGGACCCAAGGGGCGGCGCGTGAGAGGGGGCAGCGCTTCGAGGGTCGCAACGCGCGCGTCCGGTAAGAATTGGGCTTTAACTGCCGTGGACTCCCTTGAACATTGGCTTCATTTGCCATCGCTCATAGAGTTATAGGTGCTGAGCGAGCTCAATGGATCTGTTGCGCACTCTAACAAATAACAAGAGACTAGGGTCATCTATACTGTTCAACACAAAAATCCAAGCCATATCATACGTAAGAGGTATGCCGTGGAATCCGCTGGAACAAACGCAACCAAGATGATCTTTGTAAAAAAATGTACTTATTCATCCTTTTTAAAAAACTAAACAACAAGAAAAAAAAACAAAGAGAAACAATATACTACTATAACTGAACACATGCTTTGCGACCCATCAAAATCCACGTACTATATCAAAGCAACAAATAAATACCACTACGATTCTGTTATGCCTGACCCCGTTTCCGTTCCGATCGATGCCATCAGTTTGTTTTGTCGGGTTTGGCGCGTCCACTTCCTGGCTTCTACTGCTAGCTCTCTGCCGGACACGCGCGCACACTTGTGCACCAATGCAACATGATGAGCGGCTATCGGCCGCCGATTAGACCTGTCGGCCACATGCGCGCACATATATGCAAATGCAACACAAGAATCGCTCGAGCGCCGCGCGCGCGAGTACACACGCACGTACGTACGTACACACTTGGTCTTTGGTTGATCTCTACGTACCGGTGGTTAGTACTATCGTTGTCGTTGGTATACAGCAGGGGGCGCGCGCACACACACGTAGCATTCGCAATGCTGCCTGCGTGCTGCAACACCAGCAGCCTCAGCCTGCATGCACGCACTGGCGCACTCAAGTACGTCGCTCTCGCATAGGTGGTTGGTGTGCCTTCGTTTCCGTCGCCGGCCTCCTCGGCAACGCACCCGTACGGTGGGCGCCGCGCGGCGAATCAAGGTTCTTCAGAGCCATCGTCGCCCACGCGCCCCCTGCGCCGCCGTGACCGTGGGCACAGGCACATGAACTCTGGCTGAGTGGCTCCACATGGCACGGAGCCTCCACAATAACACACGTTCCCATCCAGGTGGATCGAGGCATAGACGTATATAGCAGGCCCGATGCATGTGTGTTAGATATCGGTGTCGATCGTGACCGACTTAAATGTAGGTGATTAGTACGTACTACTCCAGCTAGGTTATTGCCCGTGCTAGAATCTGTCCACCGTCCACGTGGGTTTGGCACGATTCATTAGTCTTGAAACTTTCAGCGACATGCCCATTAGGAGCGGGGCACTACCTACTTGCAGTGACATTCATTTCGTAGGAATGAAAAGTCGGCCATTTTAATTACTGCTTTGTTTCAGCTTAAATTAGACAGGCCATGTAATAATAACCACTAGTACAGATTAGCTTATACGGAGTATTAGACATCAGCGATCCACGCAATTGAGACGATGTAAACAGACCTGTGTCTTATATATATTTGAATCAGTCATCGTTGTGTATTAATCAGTTTCGAACTTTGGACAACAATAGACTACTGCAACCGAGCTGTGTATTATTATCTCATCTGTTATTCATTTGTCATAGACGTGATATATTTGGACATCTTACTTTTGCGCATCGTACGAATGCACACCCCGAAAATCTACCTATGAATATCTCTAAGAGGCTGAGTTGATATGTCTGGGATTCTGCAATAAGTATTGATGCCTCACGCCACATGCATTCGTCAATGATTATTGAAATAAATTCAAAAAAATATGAGTAATCCAAAGTTAAACTTAATTAACCCAAGTCGATAGGGTGCATTGAAACTAATTGATTGAGCTACACTAAACTTGTATATTTCTCAAATAACTCCATGAAAAATAAATACTACTGTATATTGATGAACGAGAAAGCATTTTGATTATTTTATGGTTCAAAGAAGTATATATAGTGGCAGAGCCATGATTTTCAAGTTGGGTATACGCAACTAAGATATAAATGCAGAAATTATATGTGACAATGCAAATTGAGTGAAAATGACATATTCATACCATAACAAATTTGAGTATAAGAAGAAAAATACCGCACAACAGGATCCTACGTCTTCTTAAGAAAAACTACCACACAAGTGCCGCAAGAGCATTACTATCTTGGGTGATGGGAACGGGGTGCCTGATCTTTCGTAATGTAGAGCGCTATTTGTTGCTAGAGCCCGCGCCATGACAGACACACGTGACATTCGGCCAGCGACGACGATGCAGCCGAACGACCCGACGGTGCTGTACTGGCTGGAGCTGCATGCATGGCTCGTGGCGGCGGCGGGCGACACGCTCGAGCCGCCATTGCCGCCTCCTCTGCGCCGCGCGGCCGCACGTGGCAGGGAGCGAAGCGAACGACGGACGGGGCCCCGGTCTCGGAGGGGCGAGCCGTGTATCATCGATGATCACCGCCGTGTCAGCGGCAACCAGCAGACTGCCACAGGATTCTCCCCCTCCCTCGAGCAACCCGCGCGCACGCATGCAGGCGCAGGCGACAGTGGTACGTGCCCTGGCGAGGCGGACGTGACGGGCGCGGCGGGGCGGGGCCCGCGGCGTCCCCCGCCGCGGCAGCGCCGGTCGGGCGCCTGGCCTCCCGGGGATCCTCTGCGCGCGGCGCGCCGGCGGCCGGCCGTTCTCGGTTCGGTCCACTTGCCCCCTCCCTGCCCCGCTCGGACATCGAGGGAGCCCGTGCGTGCGCGTGGCCGCAGCAGGCGTGATGCCAGCTTTCGTGCACGGCGCTGCCTGCGCCCGTCCGTACCACAGTGCCGCTGCCGCTGGCGCCCACCACCACCACCGGGCGGTGGTGGCTAGTGGGGTGATGTGATCTGCGCTCGTGCCCGCCGATGTCGTACGCCGCTGTAGCCGCGTTCGTGCATGACGCGGCGCCTGGCCCCCGGCCGGTGTGGTGTCCGTCACCCACGGACCACGCCGTGTCCGCGTGCCGCCGTCATGGTGCGGGGTGGAAACGGTGCCCCTGGCTCCGATCCCCGTGGGGGGCGGTTGGGTTGCTGCCCGTGCCGTGCCCGGAGCAGCGCGCGCGGTGAAAACCAGCGGCCGAGCGGCGGCGCCAACGGGTGAACAGCACAAGGATCCAGTCCAGTCCAGAACAGAACAGACCAGGCAGGACACAGGTGCACCTAGGGCCCCGTGATTACACATTGCCCTCAGAAAGAGCGATTGCTCAGGCACGCTCCATTTTCATAAGAGAAAATGGTTCCCCAGCACCAAAGATACAGAGAGTTTTTACATCGTTCCAGCCCAAAGCGTTGTGAACACCAGGAGAGGCACAGAACTTTGAAGCCGGTCCAAGAACATGCATTCTTCTTTATTAACTAATATACTCTGTATATTGCAATGTTTGCACAAATGAATTCTATGTTGTTAGAAAAAGAAACAAAGTAAGAAACAAATCAAGCAACAGGCACTGCATATTTCAGACAGTAAATAAATGCGCAAATTGTCCCTTTTCAAGTCCAACGCACAACCAGGCATAGCTTCAGTCCTGGACGCACCAACAATCAGTGGGCCCAGTGACCATAATGTCATGTAACTTGAAGTCTGAATAAACCCACGGCTCGCCAATAATTGCTCTCAGATTTCACAGCAGCAATGAGAGTTTCCTCATTGTGGTCATGGTAGTGCTTCAACTTTCTGTACACTACACTAATGGATTCTTTGGAGGAAACAATTTCCTCTAGGTCTTCTTGAGACAACAGCTTGGTTGTAGGCACAAATTCTTCGTCGTTAGAAAGCACAGTTTCTAAATCCGTGGATTCGACTGAGAAGTGATCCCCCAATGCCGTGATGACCCCATCAGTGAAAACTGATCGCGAAGGCATAACTCCTTCATGCGGCACAAGAAATCTGTGTGGTTCCTTGTCTGAGAAAAAACAAATAAAGAAATGTACATTAGTGATGAACATTTTAATTGGACCATTGCAATCTCTAAATCAAAACTGTAAAAAAAAGAGATACAATATCTGAAAGAGGCTCCATTCAAGTGTAAAACATAAACAATCAAGAACATCAGTAATACAGTAATACTGCTAGGTACAGGAACTACAAGATCCTTAGAATCAAAAGATATCTTCTTGGGTTCTATACAACAACAACATAGCCTTTTAATCTCAAATAAGTTGAGGTAGGCTAGAGTTGAAACCCAACCAAACCGCTAGAAAAGGGAAAGGTATTTTTTTTAAATTTTTTGAATAGGTTGCTTTCAACAAGAAAACAAGAGTTTTAAAAGATTTTGGAAAGCAGGCATGTGGAATCTTCTTGGTTCTATCCATCATTAAAATGAAAAATCACGGATCAAGTTATTATCTACCTAGAACAAAGAGAGAAGTGTGTGTTTTTTTCATTGGGGTTATTGTTGGGTCACTTTGGGATCAAACCTAGACAGGCGTAGCCCATCAATTTTTTTTAATAAAAGCGAAAATCAGCTCATTTCCAACAATAATCCATGGACTTCACACCATGTACATGCAAATTCTGGATCAAGAATCAAGGTAGTCAACCAATATCAGTTTGCAATATATACCTTTTGGTTCACAATAACTTATCATTCATGTGTACCCAGAAAATTCTTATATCGAATGATAGTAGCTTTTCACACTTCAGGTATGCATATCAGTATATGCTATAACAATAGTATTGCACAACTCCTATCTGGTGTAGACCAAGTGCAACAGTTTGCCCTTAAAAATTCCTCTCTACCTTCATATGGAATCATCACAAACCCAATCTAACTTTTCAGGTTCCAATGTTAACCCAATGGTCTGGCACTCTGGCAGTTACTCTTAAAAATTTTCTTTCCAGTTGAGTAATTGCAAGTTTTAATCAACGACCACCAGTTCTTGGATCTTACCAGTCAAGGATTGTAACAACTATTATTCAATCACACCAATTCTGGTGGTTATGGAGAACATTACAATAATACCTAGAAAAGACAATAGGAACTAAAGATGCTCAAATTTAATAATCTGATTGGAGACGCTTAGTTAAACATCATTCTCAATGGCTATCTACAAAGGATGCTTGAAATCAGATTGAAGACACAAACAAATAGAATCATACCAATCGATATTCAGGTGCACGCTTTGGGATTTTGAGATAATCCATATTTTCACATCATAATCCCATAGGAACGATGTGTGATGAACCCAACGAGGTTTCTTTGTTATTGACTGAGCATTTCCACCAAACTTACGATGGCTAAATGCACTAGTCTGAAAAATCAAACACATGATAAGTTAATCTCTTGGAAAGTACTGCAGTTTATGAACGTTACAAATCAGGTTCCTAACATATTTACTGTTTGGGATGCAAAATGTGACACTGGTGCCAAGGTGATTTGCTAACAATGTAAACTCGAACAAGGTTATGTTAAATGAAGGATAGTAACACTGTCCAGTTTAATGTAATTGGCAAGAGCTACAGTTTTATCACTTAGGAATACTTAAAAGATACACAGGAATAGACTGCATTTAAGCATGGCATTTTTGTTTAACTATATAAGTTATTAAATACAAAATTTGTTCACCCTTGGTGCTGATTCACCATACCATTCTCACGCAGATGAAATTCACCAAATCAGTGAAACACTTTGCTATATAACTGGCCACTCCACTCCATGATGTTCCGCGGAAAGGGCAGCAGCCCAGGGACAGCGCTGTTGTTGCATATGAAGGTCACAAACACCGTCCCCTGATCAACAATAACGGTGCCACCTCCACTGAACCTCCTCACGACCGGCACCTAGCCCCGGAGAACCGGGTGTATCTCGACAAGCTCCGAGACCCTCCTGCCGTCAGGAAAACCGAATTAATAACTCGACGAAGGCCACAAGCAGGGGGTGGGGGCAATGCACGACACACAACACATCAAGCCATTCACCCGGACATGCCCATGACGATGGTGGGCAGCGTCGTGCCATCGTTGATGAGGAACCAATTGTCCGCCGAGCGGCGCAGGAGCCGCTCGTCCAGCAGCAGCTGCCGCAGGATCGGCAAGCCGCGCATGGTGACGAGCCTCATAAGCGGGCGAGCCGCGCCGCTCGCTCCAGCCAGCCCGGAAGCAGCCATCCTTGAATCTTGACACCGCCACCAACCAGAGGCGCGTTACGTCGAACACCTGGCGTGCGGTGCGGCTCGGCGCCGCCTCCCGGATGAGCCGCTTGGGAGCTTGGTGGCTAACAAAGAAAGAGGCAGAGATGTAAGGCTTACCTCCTTGGCTAGGTGTCTGAAGACGGCGTGTGGGAGGCTGGCCGCCGTGCTGCGGCGGCGGACCAGCGATTCGCGGGCGTCCGGGGAAGAAGACGGAGTTATTCGGCTTGACGCGAGGAGACTTGTTTCTTCTGGTGTTCCTGTCTTCTAGAAGCACGTTCAGCTATCCATCTAAAAAGCCCACTAGCCCATTTAAACTTTTAGTTAACCGATGGCCCACCTTTACTCCCATCGGCAGAAGACCATCAGGCTGCTGGACTTTTTTCCCACGCTTCTTCGTGCGAGCAGATACAGAAAGCCAGAAGACCATCAGGTATGCCAAAATACGCACTAAGCCTTTTATTTTTGCTCTCTTTTGTAGTTTTTTGTCGTAAATACATATGTATATGGTTTTGTGTATTCAACATTTAAATAATCAGATTTCAATATTTAAAGCCTATTTCCACATCGTTTACTAAGAAATTGAATTAGTTTAACATTTTGCAAACACTCGTTCAATATTTTGACTTACCACATTCAACAATTATTGAGACCTCGTTAAGCATTTTGCAAACACTTGTTCCAAACATTTATATGTAATATGTTGAGATATTTTGTTCAAAATGTTAAAATGGCGTATTGTAAATATTGACTTTCGTCAAAATAAAAAAATATATTCATATTAGATCTTATTTTATTGCAGCAAGACTAAATAACATTGGGTCCAAACGGTGTTTAAAAATAGACAAATCGATTAGGAGATTTAGATAGATGCATTTGAAATACCAAATCCTGAACTCAAATCCACGTGTGCATCTCACCATCTTCCAACCGCAGCGTAAAAAGCCCCTGCAGTGCATGCCCGCTTGCCTTTTTAGCTGCATTGCCACATGTGCTCTCCTGATTGGCTGCACCGTTTTTAAACATTGGAAGTTACAACGAGAGATAGAGAGAGCTTTATGGGAAGGAGAGAGAATTTCATCTAGCTAAAATTTAGAATACACTCTTACCTATAAAAAACTGACGTGCCACTCTTGGAAATTGAAAACTGAAAAACATCCTATCGATCTATCCAACTTTCGGAAGATCAATAGGATCTCCGTGTTTACTCTCTCCCAGTAGGAGAATTCCCTCGTGTCCAGTTTGCCTTCAGCCCAATCAAGGTGGTGTCTTTTTGCACAATCCTGAGCCTGAACTGAGGCTGGCAGTCCAACCGGACTGGTGGATGCCGAGAGGGCTTGATTCAGCTTGTCTGGCTGGGCCCGTTATTTGCAGCTGGAAATGCAGCACGGCTTGGCTCATTTAGGCTCGCGAGACAAAGGGACAAGGTCAAAAGCAAGGAACAGGTGAGGCTAGGAAGTAGTAGGAATTAGGATGCCGAGCAATTAGGCTGGGCAATCAGTTTTTTGGGGTATGTTTAGTTTAGGGCCAACGATGCTAGACCAAATTTAGGCTACAGTTTGATTTTATATTAAAATTTATCCAAGCATCGCAATTTTTAAATCACATAGCTTGTTTTGGTCCAATTAAGCTATGTAAATGAAAATTTTGTTGTTTGATCAATTTTTTATTTAGAGTCAAATTTGGTCAAACTATGGCTAAAATTTGCCTTGGCCGCTTAGGACCCTTAACCAAACAGGCCCTGAGTACTGTGCCACAAGCACCTGCCGAGCTTCAGGTCCACTTTTTATTTGAATAATTTAAAAACATAATGTTAACTTGGAGGAATATATTGATTATTAATTTTTAAAAGTATTTGTTGATACATGTAATGTTGGTGGGTTAAAAAAATAAAATTTTCACAAAAAAATAAATTGAGTGAATGAAGAATAGATCTACAATATGGTTTAAACGAACACTAACTAACAGTCATCAAGCTTTAAGTGAATGAAGAATAGATCTACGCTAAGGTTCTAGTCTGCAAATTAGACAGTTGTCTAATTATAAGATCTATAAAACAATTAAAGTTGGATTAGCAATGAGGTTCTAAGCCTCGTGCTTACTGCTTAGTATACCTAATGTGATTTTGGATTTAGAAGTCGTGCTGAGTATATATTGTATAGCCCACTACTACAGTGTGTATCTATCTCGTTCCAGTTTTCCACACTGAGGCATTCAGGCATGCACTGACAAGCAAGTACGTAAGCACACAAAAGGAACCCCGTGGAGATAGATGATACCGAGCAAACAATCTCTACCCTTAGTACCTCCCCTTCAATTAATGTACAAATACCAGTCACTCCTCATCCCTCACTCTATTCACCATGCATGCATGCATTACAACACGGCCTGAATCTCCTCCTCTGCAGATCGATTAACGTACAACACGTGACACAAACTGATCTGGGAAAGGCAGAATCAACATCGATCGCATACGTCTCATCAATGCTTGTCTTCCGATCCCCATCAGCTCGATCACCATCAACGGATCAACTCAACCGGAGAGGGTCTGGATGATGGTGTTGTGCCATGGGTCGGACAGGTGCTGCAGCAGGTTGTCGAAGGGCCCCTTGCCGGTGACGTTGTGCTGGATCAGGAAGCCCAGGAACGCCAGCATGGCCAGCCTCCCTGCAATTAAGTAGACGGATCAGACGATCAGTATTCAGTAACGTACGTACATTGATATTTCATCTGTCATCAGACAAGAGGGTGGGGTGTCCCCGAGCCGATCGAGACGAGATGGTATATATGGTAATGGTCATGGTGCCCACCATTGGCGAGCTCCTTCTCCTTGGCCTCGAGCGTGGGCGCGAAGTTGAGCGGGTTGAAGACGCTGCCGGGGTACCCGCACTCGTGCGGCGGCAGGCTGTAGCTCTTGAAGATGGGGTCCTGGTTGACGCTGCCGGGGTTCTTGATGTCCTGCCACCGCCGGATCTCCACGTAGTGAAAGAGGATGAACTCGATCACGAAGAGCGTCGACGACGACGCGAAGTACTCCGACTTGCCGGCGTCGTACCACTGCGGCGCGTTGATGAGCCCGGCCTTGGTCAGCACCTCCGGGATCAGCATCCCCGCCACGCCCAGCATCGCCCACCGCCCGTTCACCAGCTCCGCCTGCACGAACCACCGCAGGTTCTCCGGGTCCTCCGCCAGGCCCAGCGGGTCGAAGCCGTTGTCACCCGGCAGGCTGCGCGGTGCACGTACGCACACATGGACACGGCGAGCATGTCAGTCGATCGCGCGCCGCCGGCCGGCCAGAGTTACTTAGAAAGAAAGAAAGAAAAGGCTCGAGCAGCACTGACCTGCCGTCGAGGTAGGCGGGGGAGGGAAGGCCGGGCAGCCACTCGCCCTTGGCCTCCGCCTTGAGGCTGCGCCTCGTCGCCGTGCGGCCGAGGCGGCTAGAGTGGCCGAGGAAGGCCGACGACGCCTTGAGCGACGCCGACGGGCGCAGGGCCGCGACCGGGGCGCGGGCGGTGACGGACGCCATGCTTCGCAGTCGCAGCAGCTTCCTGGGGGTGCTCGAGAGGAGATGGAGAGTGGCGGCTGGCGGGGGGAGATCGATCGAGCACGTCCGTTTTAGCCGGCAGGAGCAGAGCCTGGTTTGTATTAAACCGCCGCGTCGGGGCCCGGGGCCCCCCGGCGGGTGTGGCCAGGAGGCGCCGGAGCCGGTGGGCGGCGGGGATCGGCCGCGCGGGCGGATCGGACGGACGCGGTGCTCTCCGGGGACGGGTGTGTGGCCAATGGGAACCCGCGGCTCTTATCCTGCGTTATCCGGATGCCGGGATACGGGGCAATCAAACGGCGTGCTGCCATTGGATAGCAGCGTGGAGGCTCGGCTAGTGCTGGCGGCCACGTCGGACGGGCGGCCGCGGGGAATGCCTGGCTCAGATCGTTCGGGTCTAGATTTTATTATTATTATGATCGATCTCCACGCCACTCTTGTGCGGTCGGTTGTGTTGCGGTGGGGGAAAATCACGATTGACACTCACCCACGCATCTTCTCCTGTGCAAACGAAAAGGTTTTGGAACAGCAGTTGACTTGGGAGCATGACGGTGTAATAATAGGTCACGGTAGAATTCAGGGTAAAAACTATTCTTAGCCATATCTAAATATAGGTGGAGTTTGATTTTGACCATAACACTCAAAACAAAATTGTAGACCACCCAACTATTGAAACAGTTCATACTTAGCCACCTCCCAGTTTTGAATATGGTCTTTTAAATTTTATAAAAGATATTAAAAAAACTAGTTGCCAAATTCTTTCTAAAAATATGATCTATATCTGTTGATACTCTGTTCAAAGCCATTTGGATCTTATGTTCCTATCATTCGTAGCTCATACTCATAGATGTGCCTGCTATTTATTTAAATTTTCATTTTGCGTGTTTTGTGTTGATTGCATTTGTTAGTTGATTTATGATGTTTGAGTTCACTGTCCTGTTTGCAACCTACTGCGTAATCAATCGGATGATACAAAGTAAAGAAGTGTTCAAGCAATGCCTAAGTAGGATTATATATAGTGGAGCACTATCTATGAGGTTAGCATCTTTCTGACATTATACACACACAGAGGGACAGTTATTAAAGAAATAAATATCATAATTATGACAAATAAAACAATAGGTGCGTGGGAAAAATAAGATCCAAATAACCTCAAACAAAGCATTAAAAGATAGATAATGTTTTGGAAAAAAAAATTCAGTACTAGTTTTCTTTTTTTAGTTTAAACAAAATAAATATGAATTTTCTAAGATTAAATAATTTTTAATTATTCATAAAAAATAGAAACATTTGAAAAAAAATAAACTTCTAAATGTGAACGGTTTTGAAAATTGTCTGGAAGGAGATTTTCAAGCTTTGGTTTTATGGTGAAAAACTAAACTTCAGTGTTAGTGGGACTTAAAATGGCAAAAAATGGATTTTTTGCTACAATCTATGTTGCAAAAGGTCTAATGCATAAGAGCATCTCTAGCGGATTGAACATAGTTTCGAGAGGGTCGAGAAAACTAAATCCATGGGGATAAAGGAGGTGTGCTGCAGTAGGTGGAGAAAAAAACTCGTCCTCTGTCTCGCTGATATGTGGGCTTGTGGGGGACATATGTCAATGATCTTTTCTTCCTTTCGTCTTTCCCTCCCTCTCTCTTGGCCTTGCAGAGAGCAGTGCCGGTAGCCGACGTGGCGATAAGATGAACGACTTGAAGTGGCATTCCGCTGCCGCTCCTCCGATTTGCATGCAGTTGCCGGTTACGCTCCTCCGATTAGATCATTCTCAGTAGAGAGTTTCATGGCGCAGTTACCTAGAATGCCACATCAGCTTTTGTCAGTGTAGACTGAGTTTCATCTGGATGAAATTATCTCTTCTCCCATGAAACTCCCTATCTCTCTCCTCATAATTATTTTGTTATGTCACCAAATCTGATGATATGTCATAGTATTTAATGAAAATGAAACTATGATAAAACTCTAGCTGAAAATGAAACAGTTTTTGGGAGATTAAAACATCAAAGAAATTGAATTGTTTTCTCAACCAACTGGAGTACTCCTACCTACTGAAGTACTCCTGGGTTTTTGTCTCCTCCGTGCCCTGGGCGCGGCTGTACAGCGATTTATGGAAAAAGGTCGAAAAGAGATCATTTTCCCAATCCTATATGACCACGTACTGTGCACAGTGCACAAACCGTGTTTTGCCACTCTGTGCACAGTGCACAAATAATGTTTTGCACATCCATATCCACGCACTGGTGACACTGGTTTTACAATAAAAATTGCGTCAAAATTAAAATTCAATGCAATTCCTCGTCAAACGATTCATCAGCACACATCAGGAGATGGAAACAGCTTTTCAACGCTCGATCGTCTAAGCTATGGCCAGACCAGTATAAGAGCAATTGCATTGCTTTCTGAAACTGCTGAAGTATATTTTTGCCTCCGCAGAGTTGCTCTTACCATAACAGAACAGGGATGGAAACAGCCATCTCGTTCTCAGAACTTACCAGACCATAGCGCTTCTTAGAAAAGGCACGGCCATGCTAAAATCAGAATGCACGTCACCAGATAGACGCGCATAACACGGATGTGAGGTTTAAAATATAAATAGTGGGGTATGAAACGCCGTGAATTCGGCCGACTTCAATCTGCATTAAAAAAATTCGATATATCAACTAAGATTGAGCTCGGCAGCACCACGCGGGCTAATAGGCTAACACATTTCTATTTAGGTGGGCAGTTTTACAGGCACAACTGACGCAGAGGTATACTTGCGAACAAGGCTCGCAAGTTACAAGAGCTACATCCAAGAGTTACAATGCACTTCAAAAATTTCAAAAACGGCATACACAGACCACAGTTGCTGCATGCTACAGGCGTAATTGCTCTCTGATAATATTGAACCAAAGCAGCTTATTTCGGAAAGTACATTGGTTGGCCAGCTGGTGGTGCGTGGGGAGGAGCACCAGGGGGAATGCCATACTGTGGCATCTGCTGTGAAGCCTGAAATGATACAGGCGGGGGACCAGAACTCGATCCAATAGCAGGGTAGTGAGGCATGGAGTTTGCAATCAAGGGTTGGCTTGGGTATGCAGTCGATGCAGATGCAAAAGCCCCTGCCTGCATATTAGGATTCCAAGCAGGTGCTTGTCCAACAGGAGTTGATGCAGCTGTGCTCGCATAAAACGGAGCAGCTGGTGCAGTGTTCTGCCATGCCACTCCAGGTGAGCTCAGAACTGGTGCTTGTGCAGCAGCTTGCAGCTGCGCATTAGGGTCTAACAGAGTATAGTCCCTGCTTCTCTCATCATGCGCCTGAATGGAAACAAATAGGTAACTGATTAGAACAAGGCAAAAATAGGCAATGGTAAGACACAAGTAAAAAAAGATGTTGAGAAAACATACTTTGTCAAAATGAATGAACAATAGGCATTCTTTTTAACTAATTGAGCGAAATTCATTTTTCATTAGTCCGCATGGATATTTAATTCAATTGTTTTCTAATTTGCACAGCCTGAAACTACTATTTATACCTTTACATTGAGATCAGTATGACGAGAGTATGACAGATGAAGCTTACAGTAACCACCATCATATATGCAGTGCCCCTCCAAAGCTTGTTTAGCAACGGCTGCAATTGTTATATCTAAAAAAAGAAAGATTTGGTCGGTCAGATGAATCTACATTTCTCCATTAAAAATTAATGCTACACTTACAAACAAGGAATGAATTTACAGGACACTACACATTCCAGAAATCAAGGATATGGTCTCAAGGATTCTTGTTTGAGTTAAATGCATCAGTGGTCCATGAACTTGTCATGGTGTGTCACTTAGGTCCATGAACTTTGAAAATGTATTTCTAGGTCCTTCAACTTGTGAATTTGTCATTTAGGTCCAAAGTACCCAAAATGCCCCTGTATTTTGCTAACGTGGCGCGAAAAGTGTCTATATGAAGTGAGGCTGTTCACGGTTTGGGCTGAAACTAGACAAACCCGCAGCCCAACCAAGTCCAGACCGGTACACAGGTTTTGTATGTGTTTGCTGGTTTTCTGGGTTGAAACCGGTATCCATGGAAGCGGGTTAAGATCTCAAGCGGTTCGAACCGTTGAAACCGTCTTCAACCTCTCTGCAGTCTGCAACATAAAGAACGAGGGAGTGCGTTGTGTTGCCACACACAGATGTTGGCCCACCATCCACGGGAGTCTTCCTTTGTTGTGAAGCATCTCCAGACCATAGAGAGAGTGTGTTTCTGATTTTATTTCCCTCCAGTCTGACGGCGATGCAGCCTGTGATGGCAATGCATCATGGCCTGTACCGCAAGCAACCTCAGGCAGGCACGCAGCTGGACGGCAGCCGCCAGACAAGCCAGTGTGTTTTCAAGTCGAACGATCAGCTCGACCAGAAACCTAGTCCAAGGTCATGACCCACAAATAGGCTTCTCAGAGAGGGAAAAATTGGGCCAGTCTTGTAGCAATCAGGCCTGGTAGGGTTTCTTGCCGCATGCTGAAAAAAGAGGGGAAAAGATTGGGCCGGCCTTGAACTCTTGAGTCTTCATGCTTGCTATATTGTAACTGTATATACTATATACCATGTATATATGTTCTGAAACGACCGGCTCGACCAGGATCGACTAGGCTGGATTAGTCAGTTGGTCGGTCCCTATATGACTAGGTTCAACTAACCGACTTGAAAACATTGCAAGCCACCATTTGGAGCCTCCTGGCCCACCCCCCACACATGGCACATGATTACTCAGAGACAAGCTCAAGCTGGCCCAGCAAGAGAATAAGCCCATGAAAAACCCAACTAATACTCAGTTCTATTCTAACCCTACACAGCCGTCAGCAGTTCTCTTCGACTCTTCCGCATCAGGGTCAGGAACCTCCGCCACCTCTTTCTGCATCGAGGGCAGGGACCTCCGCCACCCAACTCCAGGAATCATCCAGCCTCTCTCCTCCTCGATGCTCTCGTATCCTCCCGCAGGGCTCAAGGTGCGCCCGTCGGCGGCAGCTCCGTGGATCCGCACCATACCCTGACGAGCTGCAGCGGCGAGGCTCAAAGCTTGCTCGCTGGCAGCGGCGATGCGGCTCTGCTCCACGTCGTGGCGAGCCACAACAAGCGGCCCTCAGCTGGATCCTCCCTGGCAGCAGCATGCGTGTTCCAATGGCCGTCGATGGAATCATGCTATCGACGTGATTAAAGCTCTGCAGGCTGCAGTCTCTGGACACAGCACGACACGCCAGCAAAGGATGCAGTTTGACACCGTCTAAACCATGAACCCAACCAAATCTAACCCACTGAGGCACACCATTCAACACATGCAAACCAAACCAACCCATTCAAAACCACTAGCTATGGTCTGGGTATAAACCGGTAGAAAACTGTCTTAAACCACGTATGAAAAGACCTGATATGAAGTCAGCGCCAATAGGGGTATTTGGGGCAATTTGGAACTAAATGACACATTTTGACAAGTTTAAGGACCCAGAAATGCATTTTAAAAGTTCATGGACCTAAGTGACACAACGTGACAAAGTTTAGGGACCGGTTTCATCAAAGCAGTCCAATTACAACTGGACCACTAACCGGTAGAAGCAGTACTGAGCACCAATAAGATAAGTGCCATTTGGATTGTCACACTTTTCAAGTATGTGTCTCAAACTCTCAACAAGCTAGAAAAAGACACAGATCTTATTAAAGACACTTTTTCAACAGCAGAAGCGCTGAAAAAACACATTGATAACAGAGGAACTGACTACTACTCTAGTCACCAACATGACAGGTAAACATGCCTAAAGCAGGACTGGCCAAATGCCACAATGAAAGCACAAAGATTATGACAGAATGAAAGTTTGGAGTAGAGCCTCTAGTAAGAAAGTATGCTTACAAGTTACAACAAAAGTTGAAAATGATCAAGGAATTACTAAAGGCAACTTTATAGCTGGTGGAAAGTTGCAGATGTCCGTTTTAAGCCTTCAAGAACTCCGACACCTCTCTGCTGAAGTTTCCAAACTTAGAAACTTATGAAGCAAAAAGGGAGAGAATAATAGAACGACTTGTTACTCATAAATATCGGAAAGATGGGCAGGGGGCAGGGGAACGATAGAAAATGTGATTGTATCAACACAATGTATTTTGAACCAAGTTTGGGAAAATAAAAAGGAATTCCGGGCCCCAATACTTTCAAACAGGGGGGCCATGACAGATGAAGTGCACACAACTACATGCCAATGTAAATTGCCAATGCATCACGGTGCACCGAGGTCAGAACATATTCTGTTGGGTGTCGTGGAGTTAGTACATACCTGGATATTGAATTAGAGCCTGCATTCCACCGTTCTTCTCAAACATTGCAATTTTTTGAACAGTACCAAAAGCAGAAAACACCTGAAATTGTCACATTAATGTAATTATACAGCTTGCCTTCAAATCGGTTCTTTATTTTAAACAAACAGATGGGGATGGATTATTATTACAGTGTGCAGAACATCCACCGTCACAGCATACTGCATGTTCTCAATTGATGCTAAAAGTACATTGCTTTCAGGCTCCTTTACCTTCCCATCAGGGCCTACAGTAGGCTGCAAATTTTCCTTTGTGTAAGAAACAAATTAAAAAAGGGGAGCGAAATGAAACATCATGAGATATGAATATATGAAGCATACCTGCACAATCCCCTCAATTGCTGTTTGGTTCACAGGAAGATAAGGATTAGTGTAATCCCTGATCAATCAACAAAATAGTGTCCCAAGGGGGAGTACAAGGTTAATAAATAGCACAGCACTAAAGATAAATAATTTTTAAGCATTATCAACAGGATTACAGGAAGCCACAAGATGCTTATGCTACTTTCTTGTACCTGCTGCGATGTGACTGAAATTTGATATTCAAATCCTTGTGCGCAGAAAAAGTTATGCGCATGTGACAGGCACTGATATGTTCTGGAAGTAAATATCTGAAAGAGAAATCACATAAGTAACTTTGTATTGGAGGCCTGATAATCCACAATAGCAATTAGCGAAATTGTAAAATGCATTACTTTGGGATGCTTCTTCCATCCAATGAATTTTTAGCTTCGAGAGCTGTTGGTGCATCAGTATACTGGATAAGTGCCTGTGAAAAGTCTGACCATTGAGCTCAGTGCAGAACATAGAATAGCTAACTCGGCAGAGGAATCACGTTACCTGGAATCCAGCTGCTTTCTCAAATGTAGCTATCTTGTGAACAAACCCAAATGCTGAAAATACCTATAGTAAATTAGGCACAAACAATTATCAGATAGTAACCTACTCCCAAACAAATGGCAGAATAGCAAGTGCAAGGTTTAGCAGAGAATAGATGGAGCACATCAGCCAATCATTCTGGAGGCATGAATTCACAAGGTACTAAGGAGGTACTAATCCTACTATACATCAGGAAATATGTGACATAGAGAGGAGTTCTATGCCGCAGAAGCAGTATCCAACACATAACGAACTTAACAGAAAAAAAAAAGTAATTTTGGGAGCTGTTTCAGTTCGGTGTTCTCAGTAAAGTACTTGCCTGCTGCACATTATACTATTATTCAGGGAAGAATCAATGCCTTAACTGTTTGAACATCCTAATGTTATTTCTTGCCAGGAACCCTAGAGTTTATAAATTAACAGAGTATAATTAACAGTAATGTTGTACATATTAAGACAAAATTCAGAGTTTGTCAAGCGACAGGAAGATATGGTCATTTGGAATAATGAAGGCAAATCATATTAAGCACAGACATGGTTACAAAAAGGTTGTGTAACAACTGAAAAAAGATTTCCTATGAAAATGACCGTGACATCATCACCACAAATGTTCAATAATAAACAGTAATAAACTAATAACAGATAAATCTGTGCAGCCCAAATGTGCAGCAAGCTGCTCAAGCAGCAAAGTTGATACATTCACTCATACATATACCAATACCATTATGGAAAAAATATAAATACTAACACTTACCAGATGAATAACTTCTATGGTAACATCATTAGGCTGAACACCTTCAAAAGTGACAAGCAGGACATTGCCAGAAGAATCACCGGTACCTTTATTGTTGGTAATTTCTTGCCTGTTTGAATATTGGATATATACAGTTTTGCCACGAACTTGAGCAGGTTCTGAAGATGAAGCATAATAGGAAACCATTGAAATTGCCTGGTTTTGATCAGCCTGAAAATGGGCATGTTTAAGGCTTTGTAAGCTCAGCCCAGTCCACAACTTCAAATCTTCTCAAGCAATTTTGAAAAACGATTTTCTGCTACTAGAAAGCATTTACATGGTGTTATCTTTTCCATAGAATCACATATCTTTATATAAAACGCCTTTTCTGAGGCCCCTCGTGAAATTTAACAGATCTTACAACAAGACAGCTGACACTGAACCCTCCCAAAAAGGTTTCCATTGCTAGGGGGTTACAATAACAATTGATGGTGCAAAAAGCACAATATATATCAACTAGACAGGCATTTAACCCTGATTCCTGTCAGCCATACCTATCCAGTAGAGGATGAGAAAGAAAAGATCTCTCAGTAACCAACAATTCATTCCCACCCATATAATAATGTTGTCGAACACTCTGAACTAGTAGACCCTGGATTAAAAGGAGCATTACAAGAGATCATAATCCTCCAAGTTCCATCCACTTTCACCTCACTCACCCTTCAGTGCAGTATAATATAACCATACAATACTTGACTGCTCACAGCAAACACATTAAGACAATTAAATTTTCCTCTATATATACATAATCAATTAATAAGTAAAAAAATAAAATATGTTTTCCTTTCATATATGTATCAGCATATCATGTGTTCTATACTTCCATGAAACAAATAAAGTGACTGATAAGAGATACGGCCACTTGCATTGAGCACAAACGCACCAAAAGTCTAGCTTACATTCAATAGGACATGGCCTAGGGGTATTGAAAGTCCATGTGACATTACCGCAAACGAAACCAAAAGAAAAGAATGGCATGGGCACTTTATATTGTCTAGTGAGAACATCGTATTCTAACGCACCTTAAAGTGGATGCATCTCATCCAATAGTGACGCTGTTGTTGGCACTTATATAAGTTATAATGATAATGATAGCAAACAGCAATCCACCCCCTAAGTTCGACCAATTCAATCAGACGAGATAAAAAACGATGAATCAATAAATCATCATCTAGCACAGGCTCCCACAAAATATATATAGTTTACAGCACGGGATAGCATACAATGGTTTCATCAACAGATGCAATCGCGTAACCTCTAAATCACACCGACGATCATGAACCCCCCCGCAATCCCAATCGTAAATACAGCATCCGAATTTCCGATTAGAGTGGAGCAGGGGCGAAGGGGCTTACAAACTCGACGAAGGCCTGGTTGCGGTTGGCGCCGACGTTGCACATGGTGTTGACGACCCTGCCGAAGGGCTTGCAGAGCTCGACGAGCTCCTCCTCGGTGCACTCCCACGGCATGTTCCGCAGGTGCAGCACCTTGGACGGCGTCTGCGTGTACCGGAACTGTGTCGCCGACCCCGACGGCATACTCGCTGGCTCCGCTTCCTCTCCGGCGGCCGGCGGCAAAGGGCGGTGGGAGCGCTGCTGCTAGGGTTAGGGTTTGGTGGGTTTTCTTATCGCGGAGCGGGGAGTGGAGCCAAGTCGAGGGAGGAGGAACCGCGCACGGGCGCTGAGGAGAGAGATTCGTTGTTCGGATCGGGATTGGGATGGCTGGCTGCGGCTGGGCTTCAGGGCTTGGGCACTTGGGATATAGTTGCGTGGTTCCAGAAGGAGTGGGCGTGTTTGTTTCTGTGCTAGCCTGTAGCCGTTTTTTTATCAAAGCCAGATTAAACCCATGTAAAAGGGTTTTATTTAGTTGCTTGTTCAAGTTTGTGCAGACTGGACATAGATGGTGTTTAATGTTTGGTTAAGAGTAAAATTCATACCCAGTCCTTAAACTTGTACGGGTATGTTATCCCGGTCCACAAACTCATAAAGTGTGACGTACCGGTCCATAAACTTGTTTCGGGTCTCAGTTTGGTCCAAGCGGGTTGTGGTCTCACCCATCCGACATGTGGGGTCCACATGTCGGCCTCCCCTCTCTCTGCTCTCTCTCATCCCCACCTCTTCTCCCTGCTCGAGCAGAGCGGAGCCAGAGCCAAAGCGAGCGCTGCTCCCATCAACCCCCGTCGCGCGGCCCGCTCGGCGGCGTCCCCGCTCCAGCCCTCCTCCGAGCGTCGCTCCCTCTAACCTCCGCCGAGCGGTCCGCTCGGTGGCGCCCGCTCCTGCCCTCCTCTGTCGCGCCGCGCCCTCACTCTCGCCCACCTCATCCGCGCGGCGCGTGTGAGAAACATGACCCTAAAAGGTAGAGATTTTGGTGATTAATGGCAACTTAATCATATTACTAATGAGTTCATGACATACAGGTGTTATATTTAATATTGTGCTCATTGGTTGACCACAAGAGACCCTCAATTCAAATTTCATGTAGGACGGCTTTGGAATGGTTGATCTAGCGTGAAGATCAAGGACTGCTATCTCTGAGTGTCGTAAAGTCGAAAGAAGGGCGCTTAGGGTTTGATTTGCTAGTTTTAGATGAGCCGTACTATCAAGGTGGGGTCGAGGTGAGTAGCTTGAAATACTTTTGATCAAAGTTATACTCAAAATCAAGTGCATCTTAGTCCTCAAGCTCAAACACTTAAAATGTGCTATAACTCACTCACATTTTCTAAAACAAATCAAAGAAACTCCCTCAAACTTTACTCCTTTTCAAAACGGTTCAAATTAGTGTTTTAGTGTGCATCGGTCCGAGTCCTCCAGCTTAACCCTCCATCAGGACCATTTGATGGTGCCACCATTGGACCGTCTAGTGACCATCGGACCAACTGGTCAAGGAGGCTTGCCACTACACTTTTTGGGCATAATTGTGCATCAGACCATCCGATGGTTCAACCATCAGACCATCTCATGGTCTCTGGGCAGTGGCGCGATTTTGAAAAATACGTGCATCTGACCGTCCTGTGGTCCAACCATCAAACCATCCGATGGTCGTGCAGAAACCGTTTTTCGTATAGTAACGACTAGTTTTTAATAGCCTCTGTATAAAGGAAACCACATTCCCTCTATTTCATACCTTTGCGACTAGGCATCACTCACACACACATAAAGGTCACCCAAGCACCATATTTCACATCATTCTTGAGCTTTGGAGCAAGAGACTTAAGAGAGAGATGACTTCTTGAGTAGAAGTTGAATCAAGTGAAGACTAATGCTTGTTGCTCTTGGTGATCGCGATCACCTAGACGGCTTGCGAGTTGTGCCTTCAGTGAGCTTTCAGGAGATTGTGGAAGAAGCGGGAGAAGACCCTTACGAGGGCATTGTGAAAGGTTTGGAGCCCACGTTCTGAAGTGGAGAAGGGCATTCTGAAGAGAGCGCTTGATCTTTGCGAAGGTTAAGAGGTTGCTTGGTTCTTTCGAGAACCACTTTGCCAACCTCTCTCCTTGCAAGGTTTGGGGCTGGGGTCTTTGCGAAGACTCTGCTAGAGCAAAGCCTTGCGAGGGGCGCCAAATAAAGACCAGGGGGAGCCGCGACTCCTCGAGACATCGGTAGAAAGATCGTCATGTCATCTCTTCTCTTTACATTCCGCATTTATTTTAATGCAATTTACATTCCGCAATTTTGTTATCGTGTCACCACAGGAAGCTTGACTCAAGGTTGCAAACCTTTTTATTATAGTGTAGAACTCTGGTCACACTTAGCTAGGCACTAGGGTAAATTGGAACTTGATGGATATGGTTTAATTTCAAGCTTCAAAATTACAAGTCCAATTCGCCCCTTCTTGGACATCTTGATCCTTTCAGCGCACCCCGTGGCGCCCCCGCTCCCGTCTACCTCGGCCACGCGGTGCGCCCGACGGCGCCCCCGCTTCCACCCACCTCGGCCTTGCAGCGCGCCCAGCAGCGCCCCCGCTCCCGCCCACCTCGGCCGCGCGGCGTAGCTGGCAGCGCCTACGCTCCCTCACCCTCCTCCACGTGCGTCCCGACTTGTGCCTTCTACTCGGCGTCATGGGCATGCCGCTCATGCCCGTCTCTGCCCCAGCACCACAGACAAGGACAAAAAAGGTGGAGAGGCGGTTGTGGATTGTGTCGGCCTAGAGGTGGACATAGTAGAGCGCGTCGCAGACGTCGGCAGCGAGCTGGAGGCATGAGTGCCAGGAGGCGAGCGGCATTAAGGAGGGGTTCTTGGAGTTGCGGAGCAGCGTGGCGTTGGGGGCAAGCTTGTAGGAGAGGAGGCAACGCCGAGGAGGCGTGCGATGGCAGCATGGTAGAAGTGGCCGAGGATGGCAGGCACACGGCGATGTCACGCGCATCGCGGTGGAGCGGGAGGCAGAAGATGGCGGCGGGTGGTGGCCACGGAGGGTGCAGCCCTTGACCCTGACGCTCTCGGCGATGAGCACTAGCAGCTGCCGTCGAGGAACCTGCTCTCGAGCAGGGAGAAGAGGTGGGGATGAGAGAGAGCAGAGAGATAGGGGAGGCTGACATGTGGACCTCACATGTCGGATAGGTGAGACCACAACCCGTTTGGACCAAACTGAGACCTGAAACAATTTTGTGGACCGGTATGACACACTTTGTGAGTTTGTGGACCGGAATGACACACCCGTACAAGTTAAAAGTTAAAGGACTGGGTATGAATTTTACTCTTTGGTTAACTATCTCATACTAGATAGATATGCTAGATAGGGATAGCTTGGAAACAATAAATAAAATATTTTATAAAAATCGTACGCTTAA
Source organism: Paspalum vaginatum (assembly GCA_030272315.1). NCBI lineage: Eukaryota > Viridiplantae > Streptophyta > Magnoliopsida > Poales > Poaceae > Paspalum > Paspalum vaginatum. The sequence continues at coordinate 35,379,014 of CM059018.1, read as the reverse complement.
TGTGGTATAGTTTTGTTCATGAAATTATTAGAAATATGGATATAAAATCGATTTGGAGAATAAATATTTTAATCAAGATATATAACAAATGAACCGAGTTTATAAAGCATCTCGTTTTGCATGATATGGCCAATCCTAGCCCGGGGGAAACCTGTGGCCTCATTTTTCATGGAGCCTGGCCTAGGAGTCTTCTTTGCACAAGGTTAGCCAGGCTAAAAATGAAATACAGGGAACTAAACACCCGAAGGCCCACACAAAGGCCTTGTTCAGTTGGAAAGGGATCGGAGGGGATTCAATCCCTCTCTAGTCACATTTGAATAGGGAGATATTTAATCCATCTTAATCCAAACAAGGTCGAAAAGCGAAAATGTTGCATCTAGTGACCTAGGTACAAGGTTATGCATCCTACCGATCACTTGTACTGCAGATAGCCCAAAGCTACATCAGGATGGGTCACCAAACGGTGTATTTAAACGTATATAACATTATAAATATGTTGATGTATATATAATGTGATAGGTAATTGTGACATTAGTCTAACAAAGTATAAAATATATTTGTTAAGTTTGGGTATAAACACCTCAATTGAATGACTAAAAAGCACAAGATAATATATAAAGATCACCAGTCACTACCCCCAAGACATCGATGAAGTAAAATCAAGGTGCTATTTTCTTTTGGCCGGTCAGTGGACCGATTTTTCGAGCACCAGACGGTTCAGTAAGACTACAATGAATGGTTCGGTAGGAAGAAATGGCCAATATTAAAGACCCAACACCATCTAGTGCAATTACATGCACCAGACGGTCTAATGATCAACCACTACACAAAAGAGGCCGAAGAGTTAAGGAGGGACATGTGCAACACACGCACTAGATGGTCCAATGATACATACATCGGAGAAAGTAGATAGAAAACATGTTCAGTTCAAGACCCCAACTGATTACACAACAGATGGTCCGGTGATGAACACCGGGCAATGGTTAGCATCGGTCAAGATCAAGTTCGACCAAGTTCAACTGCCGATTCAAATGGCTAGTTATAATTGTAAAAATCGGACGGTCCGGTGAGTGCTTGTGCATAGCAGCATTTTTCTAAAGCTAGTTCGAAGGATTACTACATTAGGCTATATATATCCTTTGTTCTACCTTCACAATATGCCTTTTGTTTTATAAAATGGCAAAAGTGAAAACCCGGTTGATCCGACGGTGGACGGCGTGAGTCATGATGGACATGATCCAATGGCAAATTGTGAAAGTAGGCTAGAATGTTGTGGGCCACGGTGGACGAATACGTCCAATGGTAGTGTTTTATGAAGAGACAAATGGATTTCAAAATTAAAAGAAAGAACTAATGAAACCTTGTATATAAAACATGTTTCTTGCAAAACACCATCAGCTCCACAAATCCCTAACTAACATATAGACATAGGTGGGAAGAAGGTGGCCTGCGGAGTACATTGCCTCACCCTTGCTTTGTTATGTTTTCACGACGACGATCTCATCGCTACGCTCTTCAGCTAGTTTGTGCTCCTGCTTTCTAAATAGCACGTGGCATTGGGCTCCGAAGGATGATCCTATTGTATTTTTATCTATATGTGCTTTTTATGTATTTTGTTGTTGTAACTTCTGAAACGCCCAAATTTCCATAATGGAACTAAAATGTGCTTTATTACCATCTCAAGGTTTGGTAATCGCATTCTTACATCAGAGTGATACAGATCCGCCCTAAACGGGTCGGACAACGAGGGGCGCAGCCTTAAAAATCTAAGCAGCGGAATATAAAACGTAGGCTCATTTTCCTCACGTCACAGTTGGGAAGCATGTCGTAACCCTTACTCGTTATCGGACCAATATATGTCCATAGCACTGAGAAAAACAACAACAAAGTAAGGGTGAGTACATACGTACTCAGCAGCCCGCCTTCCTCCAAAGAAATTTGGGAAATGCTAACACTGTATGTAAGGATATATCAGCAGCTTAGGATAATTTTGCAGAAAAATACTTGTACGCAGGGTTTGTGATAATTGTCAAGTTTTAATCTTTCTGAAAACTGAGTTTTTTTTCTAAAAAAATGTTTGCCACTGGACTTTCCGGTCCAAAGTGGCCCATGGCTTTCCAGCCAACACATTTTCCATACATCCAGCATCTTCTGCTGAACCAAAAACCATTTTTATCCAATCTCAAACCAATTCCATTTTATTTTATAAAACTGATAACTTAAGAACCAAGCCGTAACTCATCAATACCAGTGGACACGGATTATTCAAATAGGTTTTACTTTGATCAGAGGTTGTACTAATTCCCACAAGTTGGACTCAGCGGCACGTTACCGTTGTAACTGCCCGAATTCCAAACCAAACAGTTGTCTTTGTTTCATCACATAGCAGAACTTTAGTGGTTCGGGCATCTGAGCCACTCCAATACCGCGCGGTACTCCCGTTGGTACACCACCCATCCCCCATCTCCTTGTGCGCCAGCACAGAAGGTACTAGGCTATCCACTCCGGCTCGGGCCTGGCCAATGCCTCATACAGAGTGAGTGGTTGTACTAAAAGAGTTATGCAAGATGAAAATCATAACGGTCCTTACGAAGAGCTCAGTTATAACCAATCCAACTTTTTAATGCTCGACAGCGCAAGCAATCCACCTGCCCGGTATTCTCCACAAATCCCGGGACAAAGGGTAACCGCAGTTAGCTAAGTTACCCGTTCATACTCTGCTCTTATGGCTGTTTCGGCGCGTAGCCGTATTTCGACAAAGTCGGTTGCTGGAGTTCTTCTCCATTTTATTTCAAAACCACACACATCCTCTTTCACATACCCATCACATTCCATATCCATAATCTAACATAATGTCAAGATCATGATAGATAATTTAAATGAGCGATCGCACCTATGCGCGCTATATCTAAAATAGGCTTAGGTGGCTGTATATTTTGCTGGGTTTCCTTAGCAAGCAAAACATGCAAGTTTTTAGGTGATCATCGGACCAAGGGTTGTGTTTACAAAATATAATAAATTTATGCATCAAGTGGGAATTCCGGTGGGCTTGGCTTTCACTTTGTTGAAGCGGTTGATACAATAGTTGCTGGACGTATTTGGCGCAGAGTATCGCGTAGTATAACACGAGGGGCAGGCCGAACGGATTCTCCGGTAAAGCCTAGTGCATAAACAAGGAAAATACAGAAATCGAAGCATAATATGAGCTCAACGGGTTTGGTGGTGTAGAGCTTGGATTGCGGAGACGAGAGTCTGCTGGGTTTTTACTTGTAGTATTACCGGAAGTGGTTGGAGTGTAGCGAATTTTCGGGTGAGTTGTCGGGCTCGGTAACGACAGTTACGGAGATGCTAAGGTAGGGGTGGTGGACGCGAGATGCGGGGTCGACAACGCCGAAAAGGTGGTGGTCGCATGTTGGTGTTTTGGATATCTTTTCGTGGAGTGGTGGAGAGAGTAATGATGTTCAGATAATTTTCGGTATCGTCATCATCTGAATTTAGAGCTCGAACAGACTAAGATAGTAACCGTATTGATCACTAGGCACACAAAAATTGTGGGACCGGTGTAAAGCACTGACTGGACGTAGAACATCGTCATGGTGGCATGACGACGGCTTTCGGTCAGGACAAAAGATTATGTGGAGTTAATGAGTAGGTAAAGCTTGATTTTAGATGAATTTAGACGAAAAAATCGCCCAAATCGAAGTTGGAACGGAGAAGATATGAATTTTGTATATTCGGAAAAAAAAAAGAAAAGGGAAATGAAAATTCTTGTAACATTTTAAAATCCGAATATTTAGAAATTGGAGAATAAAATCGTATTTTTGGATTCTGGAGGAACGGAAAATATTTCTGGACTGCTTGCGAGCAGAGTTTCAGGCTGGTGTTAACGGTCCACGCCTACGGTGTCGAATGTGGCACCGTTTTGTAGGCTACTCTGAAAACTCCTAAAATTATGAAATTAATGTGGATCATAGATATTGATTTTTGATGAATTTATAAAGAAGAATCGATGAAATCGGAGCTCATATGGTCGAGAGATTAATTCAGAAATAAATAAGTAGAAGAAGAGAATGGTAACAGATTGGACTTGTTGGCTTGAATTACACTTGATTAGTAATGGGCTAATCACCGGTGACCAGTGGTTGGTGTAGAAAAAATAATGAGTGGATCCACCTGTCATTCACAGGATAGGGGGTTGTTATAACAGGCAGAGGTGCACGAGCAGACCCGAGCAGCGACTCTGCTCGGCTGCTTGTCTCGCGCCGCTGTGAGCAATAGGCAGAGGCCCACCGGCGTTCAACTCTAGTGGTTGTCAGCGTGATGGAGGTGGTGGACGCGGAGGTGCTCGCCGCGGGCAGCCATCAGTGGCGGCCTAGGAGCTCGTGGAGATCTCGATACAGGCAGGAAGAAGAGGAGAGCGCGGCTTGGGGATGGTGGAGGGTGGTGGCGAGGTGCTCACGGTCGGAGTAATCGAGCTATGGCAGCCGGTAGGCGGGGACTTTAGTGGCTATAGTGGTGAACACGAAAGAGGAGCAGACAGCTGCGCGTGCGCAGGAGGGGGAAGGTAGGGAGGAGATGTCCGCGGCGAGCAACGTCCGGGTGAGCCGGGGGCTGGTCGCGGTGGTGGTGAGCTTGGTGTGGATGGAGGCATGGGGTGTAGGGTTATTTATAACCGGTGGAGGAGGACTTGTCATGACGTGTCGCGTAGATGGAGGGTCTAAGTGGCGTGGAGATGGAGTGTCCACGTGGCGCGGAGATGGAGGGTTCAAATGGCGCGGAGATGGAGGTTCCAAGTGGCGTGGGGATTTTTTTGAATTGAATTTTGGAAAAGAATTTTGGTGGAGAGTATTTGCGATATTCGGAATTTTGTTGAGCTCATATTAACACACTCAAAACAAATAAGTAACATTCAAAGTTTTCAAAAATTTGACTTTAAATTAGGGAGAGATTAGAAAAAAATTACGAGTGCTAAATTTTGGGGCATTACAACTTCTAAGTCAGATTCTGTGCTACTTAATAAATAAATGTGTGTGATAGTCTCCCGAGACTAGTATTTGTATCGCATTTGAGTTTGTGAGAAATCGGATGCTTCAAGTAGTCATTGGAAAAAACTTCTCTGCGCGGTCTCGACTAGCCGTTAGAGTCATCATTGAACTTGTCTTACCGTTATTGATCACCAGACCGCTAGACGCATGTAATTGCTTGAGGTTTTGTTTTAGCATGTCCCCTGTCTACCTTGTTCGATGATTCAACGGATAGTCCGATGTGTGCATTATGCATGCAGTTGATTCTTCCTCCTTCGGTCTCTTCTGCTAGGCTTGTTGATGACTATAATGTTTGATACATAATTACTCAACAACCTCGTGCATATGTAATTGTACCGTGTCTTACAGACCATCTAGCCCAGTCTCTTTGGATCATCCGTTGCTTAAAAATAATTGGCCCGTTGATTGGTCAGCAAGACCAATGAGTTATGTCGCCTTGGTTTTACTCCGCCGATTTTTTTGCTTTTTTATTATCATCTTAAGGTGTCTATATCACAAGTCCATCGCTCACATGCCTGGAACTTCAATAAATATACTTACGACCACATTAGTCTCAAATTAGTCCATGTTTAACGTCAACCATCAAAATCACATTAAACACAAGTGTCGGCGTTTCGTCAGCCGGCAAGTGAATTTCTAGGTTAGGAGGACAGCGCTCGCTGAGTATTCGGGTGCGAGACAAGGGTTTATACTAGTTCGACGTGTGCCATGTCCAATGTAATGCTGATTGTATTAATTACTTTCGAGGGGAGACGAGTCCACAAGAGATAGGCAAGGGAGCCATGTGCTTTGTGTGTTGGGATTTCGATTTGACGATGAAGAAAGCTTTGCCCCTTCTAAGGAAACCTGCCCCCTTTACATAGGGAATTCCCTTTACATAGCCATGGAGCAGGTTACATGCATAAAATTAGAGAAAAACTAGGTAGGGTTCGCAACTAAAATAGCTCATTTCCTGCGAGTGTCCTTGGTGGCTGTGTTGCTCCTAGAGCCCCGTGCGACAGCGCCGTTCCTTAGAGTCCTAATGTCAGGCAATCCTTAAGCACCCTGGCTTAGCCCTCGGTCCTAGTGTCGTGTCTCGTGCAGACAATCACACCCTCGGATTGTGTGTCTCGGCCTCGCTGCTCGTCCTCCATGCCATCACGTGATGTCGGAGCGCGGGGATGTTAGAGGCGGCGCGGCACCGGGTGACTTTGCTGCAAGGCACCGAGGCTGCTGTTCACCAAGTCATAATCAGGCTGGTGCCTCAGGATACGGGAGCATCTCTTGGGAACCATGGGTGTCGGACATTTGTTATGAAGCTTCTTTGACAAGCTCCCGTCCGACCCTTTCTTGGAGGTCGCCAGGTCGGCGAGCCCCGTCCAATGCCGACCTTAGCTATGGAGTTGGCGGGTTCCGCCTCGTGTCATCCCTTGTTGTAGGGTTAGCCAGCATTTGCTTCGTGCTGACCCATCCACAGGGCCGATGACCTTTCGCCTGCGCTATGTTGCAAGGCCTACTCAGCTTCCCTTAGTTTGGCCAAGGGCTGTTGCTTAGGCCTATTAAGCGACGGGCCCTTGTAGAGATAGTCATCAACGAGGCTTACATCACCCATAAAATTATTAGAAACCCTCGTGACCGACGAGGTTAGGCAGGTCCGCAGATGTAGAGAAGGGGATCGAGGAAGGCATCCGGCAAGCAGTGAAGCTGGACGGTGGTGGGAGCTGCCAAAGCGAGTGGTGGAGGAACATTGGTGGGCGACGGAGGAGGCAGGGGTGTGGAGCTCAAAAAGGCAGTTGTGGCGGTGAGGTCAGCTATGACGGATCGGGGGAAAAGAAAGCGACAAGGCAACAAAGGTTAGCAACGGGAAGTGGCAAGGACCAGCCCAACCGAAGGAGGTGCCGGCGCGAGACAATGAGATATTTGTGAAATTATGTCCCAATTCACAAGCCTCTCAGAATGTGACACCCTAACCCACATATCAGTGATCTACAGTGACCCCACACATCATTACGATGTAATCTCAAATTCTAAAAAGCAAGCGAATTTGAGACCATTTTCTGAGGAAGACATCGGTATATTAACTAGGTCTGAAATTATTCGTTAATTAGCGGAATATATATCACGAGAGAATGGGAACATGCAACTGTAGCGATGTGATGGCTCTAGTGTGAACGCGCAGGAAGCGTTCACACCGGAGACGTGTCATGGCCATGGGACTGCCCTTTCCAGTGTGAACGTGCGGAGGAAGTGTTCACGGTGCGCGTTCACACCCGAGACATCACGTGAACAGGCTAGCCCAACCAACCATGGCCATTCCAAGACCCAGACTCACTCGTCTTCATCAGTCTTCATGCTTGCTTGATCCCAGATTTCCCGGAGGCTAAGGCGCGGCGCGTCCGTCCAAGACTCCAACAAGTCCAATCACCAATGGGTGCCAAGCCAGCACGGCGGCGCGGGGTGCTGGACCTGGAGGCGCAGTTCGCCTTCTTCCGGTCGCAGCACCGGCACCCCGTGAACGCGGCGGCGCACGCGCTGCTCACCTGGCCCATCCTCTTCACCAACCTCCTCATCCTCCACTTCCTGCCCCTGCCCCTGCCCCTGCCCGCGCCGGCCGACGACCCCGCGCTCGCCCTCGCGCTCGCCTACGCCGCCGCCTACCTCGCCGTGGACCGCCGCGCCGGCGCGCTCGCGGGGCTGCTCTTCCTCGCCGCGTGGGCCGCCAGCCGCGCCCTCGCCGCCCGCCTCGGCTTCGGCCCCTCCTGGAAGCTCGTCCTCGCCACGCAGCTCTTCTGCTGGACCTGGCAGTTCCTCGGCCACGGGCTATTCGAGGCAAGTCGGTCGCACAGATTGCGATCTATCCCTCCCTCGCTCGCTCCCATCGTCACGCTCTTTTATGCTGCTGATCCCGATTCCCGCTTTTTTTTCTATCTCTCTCCTTTTGCAGAAGAAGGGGCCGACTGTGAGTGAGCTTCCTGAGGTGTTCCTAATGGAGCCGTTCCTCATCTTCCTGCAGGCAAGCGCAAACCCCAACTCAGTAACACGTGCTAGTCCCTCAGCCCTATGCAGCAGAGCGCATGGAGATGAAACACTGAAACTGCGCTGGTTGAGTTGTGATAAATAATCCTTGATGAGTCTCGCTGCTTCTTTGTGTGTGCTTCTTTGTGTGCGCAGATACTGAACAATCTGTTCGGCTACGAGCCGTACCCTGGGTTCTGCAAGAACGTGGACATGAAGGTGGAGGCTGGTATCAGAGAGAGCAGGGGGCTCGAGCAGAGGAAGGCAAAGTGAGTGATTTGGTCCCGATTGTTCGGAGCGGGTGCGTGAGATCGTATCATCTGTACCAATGTACCATGTTGCATAGCACTTGTGTTGTTTCATTTGTAATCCGTCATACCGTTATAGGGTGTAGTAAGCATCAACTATCAACTATTATGAGCCTGAATCCCTACAAATTGGCAGGAAGAACTGAAGAAGGCACATAGTTTTTTTTTTTTTTTTTTTTTTATGATCTGAGCATTCACACGCACGCATTGAGGGCAGCCAGACCCAAAGTGGCAGCTGGTTTAGGTCCACATGGTCCAAGTGCTGTGGCAGTCAGAGTTGTAATGCACGTAGTGTTGGCCAAGTAATCAATTGAACACCCTCCCAACATTGGTCACCGCTAATTCATTCTTGGTTTACTGCCTCTAATTTGCTGCTCTGCGCCACAACCAAGATAACATTTCTTGTTTAAAATACCATTTCATAAGCTGAACTAGAATTTATAAAACCCAACCCCCGCCCTATTCTTTGGACATCTATATACATCAGCTGTCCGCAACATCCTTTGGGTTATCATCAGTTCCAGATTTATTCTCCTAGCTAAACTCTTCTGATCCAAGATACTAGCAATCATAAATGTAAGGATCTTAAAATTATGCCCCAAGTTACCATCAATCACAATTTCAAGATTCTTAATCTTTTGATCCAAGATACCAGCAATCACAAATTTAATTAATCCTCCGTAAGTTAAGGGTAACCAATGGACTATGGCCCTGTTTGGTTCCGCTTCTGTAGATCTCGCTTATCTGTAAAGCAATTTTTTCACAAAAGCGGCTTGTTGGAGAATCTGCTATGTGGAAAATCGAGGTGTTTGGCCATCTCGATTATTTACACTCCGGTACTCTCTCCCCCGTCTCTTCCTCCATCTTCTCCGTCGCCGAGCAGCATCCCCGCCTCCTCTCCCTGGCTCGGGCCACCTCCTACCTCGCCGGCCCTGCCTTCTCTCCTCCTGCTGGAGCCACCGCCGCGGCCGCGGCCTCCCCCGCTCGAGCCCCGCCTCCTCTCCTCCTGCTCGAGCCGGCTGCGTCCCGGCGAGGAGGCGGAGGCGGCCGAGGATTTTGGTCGGCAGTCGCGAGGAAGGCCGGCGTAGGCAGATCTGGCGGAGCTTGGGCGCCGGTGGGAGAAGAGGCGACGGCTCCTCCTTCCTCCACCTCGAGACCGGTGGCGCTCCTGCTCCTCCCCCATGGGCGACGCCTCGTCCTCCTCCTCCCCGGCGGCAGAAATGAGGAGCTTGGGCGGCGCCTCCTCCCCTTCCTCCCCGACGGTGGCGACGACGAGCTCGGGCGGCGCTTCCTCCTCCTCCCCCACGGCGACGACGAGGAGCTCGAGCGGGTAGAGGCGCGGGTGGACGGCGGCACTGGCCTGGTGGAGGCACCGGCGGGCGGAGGCGCAGGCCGACGGCAGGCGGAGGCGCTAGCGGGCGGAGGCACGGGAGAATCGGCGTCGATTTTTTCCAATCCCGAGTGGACGGCCGCGTACGAGATAAGCGAGCCGCCTGTGTAAACTTGGCTCAGAGGAGAAGCGGCGTGGGGAGAAGCCAAAAATAATCAAGGCGTTTGATGTGATTTTAGATTTTTTTGGCCAGAATCCGATTATAATCGGAACCAAACATGACCTATATATACCAAGCGCATATCCACCAAAAATAGGCAAGTCTCTTTTTAGTTCTTGCTCAGTTACTCGGAAACCATATCCAGAAATTTTAAAATCTTTGAAAATTTGCAAACTATACATTAGGCTATTGTCACTGGCGGATCTAGAACAAACTTCTAGGACGGGCTTCTTCGACCTTAGAACATTCTTTATTAGTGCCATTTCAAACGCATTTATGGTACAAATTTGTAGGGGCAGGGGGCTGGAGACCTGGCAGACCCATCCCTGGATCCATCCCTTCCACTTGAAAATTCAAGTTTAAATTCGAGCCATGCTATGCAACTATTTTTTTTCATTCTATGCTTCTCCCAAATAATTCAAGCTTGCATTTGAAATTTGGTGTAGATGTAGACAATAGTATCCCTAAACCCTTATACGCGACGACATATAAAAAATCATTAGGTACGGTTTTCTTGGCAATTTCCATTTTTTCATGTTTTGAAGTTCCTAACTAACGTTTCCATTATTGTTGATCCACAAACATATCCAGTATGAGCTTAATGAAATTCACAGACTACTTTAAAACTTAATGATGAATAGAAGTATGCTTACCAGCCGTACTTGAGGGACACTGACAGAGGACTGTTCTGCCTTCATAGAGCACTGGGCCGCCGTGTCCGTGATGGCGTCTTTGTATAATCCGCCACCGTAGGTCGAAGGCGACCTGACTATATGATTCGTGCATCCGAACGAGCACGCGAGGTTCCAACTTCCAATCGGCTAGCCCGCGCGGTCCCGCCCAAGCTCAATACCACGCCATCGCCGAGTCCCCCACCCCGTTCGAATCCGGGCATCCGGCACGGCACACTCGCCGCCATGCTCCCCGCCGCTCTCCTCCCCTCTCCACCGGGCCGCCTCCTCGCTTCCGTCCCTCTCCGTTGCCACTCCTCGACCCAGCACCCCTCTGCTGCCACCGCCCGCGGCCTCCTCCTCCGCGGCGCGGGCTCCCCCGTCGTCAAGCGCGTCCCCGACGGCGGCGGCTGGCTCCTCTGGCACCAGTCCGGCGCGCGCGTCGCGCTCTCCACCTCCCCGGACGGCCTCCGCTGGGGCTCCCCCGTGTCCCCCGACCCGCTGCTGCCCTCCGAGGACTGGTGGGCGTTCGACACCGCCGCCGTCCGCCCCTCCGACGTCCTCCTCATCTCCGGCCCCGCCGCGTCCTCGCGCCGCTTCCCGTCCTCCGCCGTCTACTGGCTCTACTACACGGGCTCCACCGACGAGCGGTTCGGCTCCCCGTTTCCCGACGCGGACGTCCCCGCGCTGCCCGGCCTCGCCATCAGCCAGGACGGCCGCCACTGGGCGCGCATCGAGGGGGACCACCACACTGGCGCGCTGCTCAGCGTCGGGGAGGAGGGGGAGGGGCCCCGGGGGTGGGGGGCGCGCTGCATTGCCGCGCCCAAGGTGGTGATGCACGCAGACGGGGACCTGCGGATGTACTACCACACGTTCGACGAAATGTCGCAGAGGCACGCGATTGGTTTGGCGAGGTCAAGGGATGGCATCCGGTGGACGAAGACGGGGAAGGTGCTTGAGGCAGGCCGTGCTGGGTCCTTTGACGAATGCGGGGTGCGGCATGGACATGTCGTTCGTGACCGTGCCGCTGGGCGTTATGTAATGGTGTATGAGGGTGTTGGTGCGGATGGGAGGGTGAGCATTGGAATGGCAGTGTCAGAGGACGGGCTGAAAGGGTGGAGGCGGTCCAGCGAGGTGCCAGTGCTATGCCCCTCTGACGACCCCCAAGGGTGGGATGGTGCTGGGATTGGTTCACCGTACTTGGTGCAAATGGATGGGGCCTATGATTGGAGGCTGTATTACATGGGTGTTGATAGGGATGGCGAGGCCTCGATTGGGATGGCGCATTCAGAGGGTCAGGCTCTTCATAAATTCAAGAAGTTCGATGCTGTTCTCATGTAAGGTGAAGTCATGTGTAGTTTCAGGTGATGTACATGTGGACTTCTGGCCCTTCTGGCTGGGCGGTGTTCACTTCACTGACAAAATTTTGTTGGATTCCATCTTGGCTGATCCTTCTTTACATCAGCAATGTACTCTTTTTTTTAAAAAAAAGTCATTATCCAGTAAATATGCCTCAGTGACTCAGTCATAAAAAAAGTGACCTTATCAAGGTCGATTAGCGTTTAAATGGTTGTTGGATAAACGTTTTTTTTTGGATTAGCAAGGCTAATGGCATGAATAGGTCTTAGGGAGAAGAAATGAAACCTGTTTGACCATTGAATATAGATTCTGGGTACTGACTCATAAATTTTCACTATGATATTTGGCACCATGATAATAATTGCAGGACTGAGGGGGTGGATCTGGATCTGACACTTATGAGAAGCCTGTTTTTCTATGATAGTCGTGCAAAAGACGTATAGTTTGGCATGTGCAGCAAACATAATTGACGAAGAGTTACAGTATGCACAAACATCATTTGCCCAAAAATGAAATAGTGAATCACTTTTCTGCCTCTCTGGACGAGAATATCCTGAAAAAATCAGCCTTGGTTGCTATGAATCAGACGCGGAAATTGGTAAAGCTGTGTGTCATTGTTTTCCCTACGAGCATATCTGGCTTCATCACTACAAGTTATAGGTCCATGAGTAATGGTCTGGTCTGGTCATCTGCACTGGCAAGGTCTGGACTTTTTATTCAATGATACTGACTGCATTTGTGTAAAAAAGAGTTGCGTATTCACGAAGGACTTGTTGAATCTGATTTATCTGCAAATTTACTTATTTACATGGATCTATATTTGATCTACTATCTGTCTGAAATCTTGAACTATATTACCCCCATCTATGCTATATGCATATGAATTTGGTTTGACAATTTATTTTCCTTTTCTATTCCTTTGCCTTTCTGTTGGTGGCTCATGTCGGGTTTCAACACTAGGTCCCTAGCCTACCCCGACTTGCTTGGGAATAATAAAAGCCTTCGTTGTGTTGTTGTGTTTCAGTCTCTATATATATGTCTCAATATATGGTCGAGTTACTTTTTTTATAATGCCTCTATTACTGATTTTAATTTCAAGCACAATTTTGAATTAACCAGCCTCTGTTCATCATATCTAAAACTCCACTCGGAGTCATATATGTGCATGCATTACTTTTAGTTCTTATTTCCATACTGGAAGGTAATTTTTATCTCTTATTTCCTACCCAATTCAGTGTCAAATTTGAAATTTCATTACCAGATTTGGCCTTCCAGATGTGCTGCTATATCTGAGAGAAGCTGGGTTCCAGGACTGTTGACATAACTATGGTAGGGCTACATTTAAGCTGTGACTTTTGTATTCATTTAAGTTTGTTATGTGTCATATTATTCATAATTACAATATACTAGGCTATCTTTTTAGTTTATGCAATATGCGTCATCCTGCATAACTACAATTCCAAAGCATTTCCCTCATAATGTAAATTTGCCAATAACACTTGGCAGCTGTGAGCTATAGTCTTGGCATAGATCTAGTCATGCCCTGGCTGGGTAGAATAATGAAGAATGTATGGATTATTAATTATCAAGGACAACTTTCTTGACGCTAACTTTATGTGCATCCTGTAATATAAACTTTCGCAAGGAAAACATTATGAGAGATTGTGCATTTTATTTTATTTTATTGCCTGTCCTTGATCATTCAAAATGTGTATTGTACTGTCACGTTTGTACCTAAATGATGGAGCACATTTACTGTCATACTAGTACTAGATCACACAGTGTGACAAGGCTTTTCCTGTCGATAAGGAGCTCTGATCATAGCTGAATTTGATGGGCAACACCTTTTACTAGATTGTTCTTTATTTCTTTATGCAGGACCCCTCATAATCCTTGATAGTTTTTGGCATCACCTAACTAAAACACACAGACTAACTGACTAGGTGTCATGAACCTAGTTCATGAGGGGATAAATGCCCACCGGGAGGATTAGCCGGACGGCGGCGGCTGCTGCTTAGATTGGGAATAGACTTAGACTGGGGTGATGAACTGAAGGCTAGATTGGTTTCTCATTGCTTAATTTAATTGATATAACTCCCCTCTTTAAGAGAGAGGGTTTACTTAACCCTAAAGAATAGATTTAATCTACTAATACTTATTTTATCCCTAACTATTCCCTATCCTTAGTCTCTAAGGTAGCATTTGTTTGGTGGACATGGTAAGATGGAATGACTCCATTCTTGGATTTGGAGATAGAATGATTCCATTCCGCGTTTGGTTGAAGGAATGGAACGGTTTCATTTTTTAATGTTTGGTTGAAGGAATGAGAATGAAGCAATTCTAACTCCTGTTAAATATGGACCCACATGTCATAGAAACATGCTTGAATTTCTTCTCTCACCCGCCCTCCATGGCTGCCTGCTGTCCGCACTCAACCCGCCGCCGCACCCACCCCTGCCCCGCCGGTCACGCCGCATCCGCGCCGCTCCGCCATTCGCGCCTCCCAGCTGCCGCCGGTCGCACCTCCTCCTCCGCGCACGCCGCCGGCTCCGGATCCGGCCGCAGCGGCTCCTCCTACGCGCGCGCCGGCGACTCCGGATCCAGCTGCGGCGGCTCCTCCTCCTACGCGTGCGCCGGCGGCTGCTCCTTGCCTCTCCGCTCCGCCTCGGCCTTGCTCGCTAGCCACGGATCGACCGGCAGTGGGTGGGCTCGAGCGCGCAGCAACGCAGATCGACCGGCGGCGGGGCTTTGCGAGGTGTGCGGCGGGGCTCCGCGAGGCGGGCGGCGGTGGCGGGGCTCCGGCGAGGCTGCTCCAAGAGGCGACGTGGAGTGCCTGCGCGAGGAGAGGACAACGGGAGGAGATGGCGTGTGCGAGGAACCAGCGCGTTCCACAAAATTTTTGGAACCCGACCAGTTCCGCATCTTTGCGGAATATTCCCAGGAGCGGTTCCGTTCCATGTACTGCGAACCAAACGCTTCTAAGACTGGAATAGAACCGTTCCATCTCAGCTGGCTCCCCAACCAAACGCCATCTAAACACCCATGTGGGACCTTGCTACAGTACAGAGGGTACCGTAGCATCGTACTGCAGCATGGGCCTGGCCTATTGCCCATTACACTAGGACTCAGCAAGACATGACTTACTTATCGTACTTGGACTTTCTAAACAAGTCTAATCGGCTAGGAGTCTTGGATATCTAATCTGGCAGGGTGATGTTCCATAATTGTATCAACAGGTAGTACCCTTCTTTGTTTTCCATTACTTGGTTTTTACTGGTTCTTTGGCACCAAATTGTTGCTTACTGTCTGTTACTGGCAATACTATCAACCATGGTAGTGGTTATTTCCAATGAAAGTGTCTTGGTCTATACTCATAGCTTGGCAACACCTTTTAGTATATAATATACTGTTGTTAGGGGCGAATCTGGGTCCAGGTCCAGCAGCAACAGCGCAGAGCTCACCTCTATCTCACACATCCGCATTACTGTGTTGATTTTATTTCGCATGGCACGGTGGCGGCTGTCCTGATGCCCTCCAACATCCTCGTATAGTTTTCATTCCCAATCTACCATCATTCCTCTTCGGTGCCGGCAAGGCGTCAACACTAGCAGTGGCATGCAAATCTATCCCAAGGCGTGCCAGTGCAAGGCCACATGAAGTGGCGTCTGTTGCTGGTCACTCCTTTGCGGTGCGGAGGCACACTTAGGCTCGGGCGGTCAGGCACAGCACACAGGTGCTCCTTCTCATTCCACATGCTGCCTATGGCAATGCTCCAGGCTCTGATTCTCCAATTCCCTTGCTGCAAAGCTTCAATGTTCTGTCTGTCCATCAGCTGGTCCTTGCTTTTGCTTAGGAATCACCAATGTCAATTTAACTGACTATTTACTGTTGATTATCTTTCATTATTCAGCCCTCTCTTAGGATCTGTTTGGAAATGCAGAAATTTCACAGGAATTGCACATGAATTTCACAGGAACGGGAATAATTTCCTGTGTTCCAAACAAGCCCTTACTCTATTTCTGTATCCGCCACTGACTGTTGTTACGGCAGCCTGCAGCCAACATCAGCGCACCAACATCTAGTATGTAATGTGATTTTAATTCCTCCTGGTGCACTCAACATATTTTGGACACCAACATCTAATTATGGTTCTATTGTGTGGTATTCACCATGAGTTAGATGTATTCCACCATTTTTCATCTGATTTACCTTTCTCTTAAGAGTCTTTGTTCTCTATTTAGTTTATTTTCTTATGCCTTCGATAGATTATTAGCTGGAAATTTAGCTTTAAGCTAGGTATATTTGCTTTAAAAAGGTGAATTGCATTCTTTGTGTAGAGAATTAGGGGAAACACCTCACATCCTTGATGGGGGGGTGGCTGTTATATTTATAGCCCGAATAAGCTTGTTATACAAGTAATGTACAAAATAAGATATACATGCCTAATCCTATCATATATACATGCCTATGCTTATACAGCCTATACATTATTCCTAATACCCGCCCGCAGTCTCAGCGGGAGGATCACGAATGCAGAGACTGGACCTAAAGTCAGTAAACAACTGTGCAGGAAGTCCTTTTGTCATGATATCCCTCAAATTGGTGAGAAGAAGGGACATGAAGCACCCGAACTTGTCCCAAAGCCACCTTTTCACGGACAAAGTGAATGTCAATCTCAATATGCTTCGCGCGCCTGTGATGCATTGGATTGGCGGTCATGTAGACAGTATTGACGTTGTCACAGTAGACCACGGTCACCGAAGCAAGTGGAATATGAAGTTCCTGGAGAAGCTGACGAAGCCAACAAGCACTCAGCCACAACATGTGCAACAGTTCGGTGCTCCGCCTCAGCACTGGAACACGAGACTGTAGTCTAGCATTTCGAAGACAAGGAGACGAGGTTGTCACCGAGGAACACACAGTAGCCGGAGGTGGATCGCCTGGAGTCAGGGGCAGCCTGCCCAGTCTGCATCCGAGTACGCAAGTCAGGGACTGAGGTGGCAAGGTACCGATGTGAAGACCAGTAGACAAGGTGCCCTTCACATAGCGCAAGATGCGCTTGATCAACGCCAGATGAGGCTCGCGCGGATCGTGCATGAAGAGACACTCTTGCTGAACGACGTAGGCCAAATCCGGGTGAGTTAGAGTCAAGTACCGGAGAGCACCGGCGAGACTCCTGTACTCGGAAGGATCGGCAGAGCACCATCCGTAGCAGAGAGTTTGGCCTGAGTGTCAACTGGTATCGCCGTAGAGTGACACTCGGCCATACCGTCACGCTGGAGAAGATAGACCGCGTACTGGCGCTGAGAGAGGAACAAGCCCGATGACTGACCGAGTGACGGAGGATGCCGAGGAAGTGGTGCATGGCGCTGAGATCAGTCATGGTGAACTCAGAGCAGCAAGAGGCTCATCACTCGCTGAAGTAATGCCGGCAACGAGGCGGTGAGGATGATGTCATCGACGTACAAAAGCAAGTAGGCGATGGTACTGCCCTCTTTGAAGACAAAGAGATAAGTGTCTGAAGTCGAAGCAGTGAACCCAACACGGCGGATGTAGGTGGCTGAACTGTTGGTACCATGCACGGGGCGCCTGCTTCACGGCCGTAGAGAGATTTCTGCAGGAGGTAGACATGATCTAGGGCAGCCGGGTTGACGAAGCCTGGAGGCTGCTGACAGTAGACCGTTTCATCCAGATGACCATGAAGAAAGGCGTTCTTCACGTCAAGCTGATGAATCGGCCATGCCCATGGATGCCGCGATGCCAAGGACGACACGAATCATTGCCGGCTTCACAACCGGGCTGAAGGTCTCGTCGTAGTTGATTTCGTGCTGCTGGGAGAAGCCACGAACCACCCAACGCGCCTTGTGGCGTGTGAGGGATCCATCAGTGTTGGGGGAAAGGGTAAAAGGTGCCTTTCCTCACTTAGGGAAAAAGGCCCGGCCCATGTAACACTTGTATTACATGTTTAGTCCCACCTTACCACTTCAAGTGAATGACTCCCCTTATTTCCTATAAAAGGGGGAGGATGTGTAAGTGGTGTAGGTGGATGGATGGATCTTCTTCCCTCTCCCTCACGAACTGTATTTTGTATATGTTGGCTTAAATTCGAAGTTACCCCTGGTATGAAGTTCGAAGTTACTCATTCTTGAATTTTGAAGCTGCCCTTGGTGTGAGCTTCGGAGCTATGACGTGTGATGAGTTCGAAGGTTTACCTTGTGGTACGTTCGAAGCTAGACTAACCCCAACGATCAGCATGAAACTTATGCTTGAAGATCCACTTGCCCGTCACGACATTGGCGCCGAGGGGACGGGGAACAAGACGCCATGTGTTGTTGGAGCAGAGTGCTCGGTACTCGTCTACCATTGCAGCACGCCAATTGGCGTCGGTGAGGGTGCTGCGATAGTTAGACGGTACAGGTGAGACGGACGTCAAGGTGGCGAGGTGCAGCTTGAGGTCCGCGCGGCATGGAAGCGGCACGCGCACGGGTGATCATCGGGTGCGAAGGCGGCGGTGGAGGTGGACGAGGCTTGCCGAGGTGGCCCAAGACGAAGAGATGCAGGCGGTGGAGGCCCCCGCAATGGTCGTAGAGGGGGCGTCGGCGGTGCTAACGGACCGGCAGGTGGTCTGGAGGACCGCAACTGGGGTCCGTGGACAACAGCCGGACGCGGTCGCCGCCCGTAGACGATGCCAAAGTGTCAAGGAGGTGCTGCCGGTGGGTCCTCCGGTGGTGGAGGCTGGCGTACATACACCAGTCCGTACCGGCCTGGTGGAACAGCTGCTGGAGGAGCAGCTGCAGCAGGTGCCGCCGCCCCTGCTGCTGCTGGATGTGCAGCAGGTGCTGCAGCAGGTGCCGTCGCCCCTGCTGCTGCTGGAGGCTGCAGCGGGTGCTGCTGCAGGTGCTGCCCCTGCTTCCTGGAGAGGTGGAGAGGCGCCTGGAGCTGCCGCAGTTGTTGGCCCGGCTGCCATAGGACTGGCAGGAGCAGCAGCCCGGCCTGCTGGGGCGAGACCAATGATAGATCCGCGCACAGGATGGCCGGATCGTCTGACGTCGAGGTGACCTACGGCTGCTCGACGCCCATAGGCGGAGCGACCGTAGGGGTGATCATCCTGGCAAGAGAAAGTCAAAAGCCGAAGTGGGAGAGGGGGTCGTGGTGTGTCCAAAGGGAAAGGAGGACTCATCAAAGACCACATGGCGGGAGATGATAATACGCCGAGAAGAGATGTCAAGGCAGCGATATCCTTTATGAAAGGAGGGGTAACCAAGAAAAACACAAGCTGTCGAGCGGGGAGCCAACTTGTGTGGTGTAGTGGCGGTGAGGTTAGGATAACATAGGCAACCAAAGACACGGAGGCTGCGGTAATCGGGAGAGCGCTTGAAGAGACGCTCATATGGGATGGGGTCACCGATGGCAGAGCAAGGTCGCCGGTTTAGGAGGTATGTGGCGGTGGAGAGTGCTTCAGCCCAATAGGTGGGAGGCATATGGGCGTGGATTAGCAGGGTGCGGCAGATATTGTTGAGTGTGCGAAGAACACGTTCTGCTTTGCCATTTTGAGGTGACGTGTAGGGACAAGAAAGACGGAGGAGGACGCCGGAGGTGTCGAGGGTGGCTTGGAGGGCGTGGTTAACGAACTCGCGCCCATTATCAGCCTGAATGGCCTTTACCGGGAGCTGGAATTGGGTCCAGGCATAGGCGAGGAAATTGGTTAGGTGATGATGCACTTCAGATTTGCATTCAGCCTATACATTATTCCTAATACTTTGTAACTGATCAATTGTAGAACCTACTTTTATGCTTTGAATTGTTCTTAAGTTGGTATCCTGCCTTTCTGATTTTGACACTGTAGAACATCAAGATTCATGTAAATTACCACTAACACTTTTGGTACTATTGCTAGCTAATCTGTGTGCCTCTGAAGTTGCTCACATGCATAAAGCAATAGACATGCAGAGTGTCTGATTGATCATAGAGGACCTGCACTGTACTGAATGCCAGTCTCATGTAATTTGTAGTTTCATTGTGGTGACATTAGTGTTTTTCACTTGCTTACTTGGCCAGTTTGCAAACTTAGAAGCACAAATGGTAACATACTAACATTTTAAACAAAAGTGGCAAATTATCACAACGAAAGTACCGGTTGAGATATGCAACATGAAAAATTGTTCTAAACACAATGATTCTTGACTCTTGAGACAAGGGCAGTTCTGCAGAATTACAGTGACTACCAAGATTTTATTTCAGGTATGCAACAAAGCTGTTGAATACGGTGGCACAGTCTTCCACTGGCGCAAGAGGTTGATCTGTTTCGGAAAGGCATGTGCAGAGGGAAGAACCTGTACTATTATCTCAATAATGGATTGCATAGTTATTTCAACGGGGCCAAGGCTGTCCTTTCTTCCTTCGTTGTGAGGTCAGCGTTTCTCTTTTGCCTTCCTGTTCAGTGGGTATCTCCACATGTTTTCAAAGTTTACACAACTCCCCAACATATCAACAGTGGCCATATATTACAATGCTTATTCTCAATCTCATGTAACAGTTTTGTTATCCTTTCTTTTCTTGCCAGTGTATTTTAGCTGAGGCACTTCTGTGTCATGTTTCTATAATGTGCACTAGTTCTTTCATGTTAAAATACCTATTCTTAGAATGACGTTTACCTATCTGTTTTTTTTTCCTGACATTCTTCTGGTAACTGTTCATCATTTTGGCAATGGTTTGGAGTAACTAAAGATCATATTATTTTTAAATTTGCTTGACAGTCTAATGGACACTACCTACATTTTGTTGTCATTCTAAGAGGACACCTTTCGTATCTGCTGTTCAGTCATTTTATACATTTCTTTATTTGAATAAAGGAATATAAATACTTATATACCAAAGTGGACTTGTTTACTGAAATTTTAATTTCACTTTTGAACTAAGTGTTATTCTGACTCGATCTTTCTGGTTAGTCATTCTGGGTTGGATTCCAAAGAGGTGGAGACACGACAACTTGGGCGTTGAACTAACAACTGTAAAGTCCTTGCCTCCTCGGGTCATTAATGTAGTGTCCCTGCTGTCGGTCCTGGTGGCTAAAGCATGCAGTTACTTCTAGTGCTAGGCAACAAAAAAGAAACTGACAGAAAGTAACACAATTTATTTACTACATCCCACACGATGGCTAATTATTTCACTTTTACATGCATGGAGAAAAAAATTGCATACTGTTTCAGCGGTTGTAGCATTTATTTGCAGTGCTCTTTCTGTTTCCCTTTTGACTTTAGATGATTCAATAGATTTTTCTGAGAGAGCAGACTGTATTCTAGACCAATGGAGGTGGCTGGGGTGGCAGCTCTGAGTTCACCATGCCGAGGACACCATTCCAATAATTCTTGTCCTCCTCATCTAATGCTTGGTTGCTGTATTCAGTCTGGCCATTGCCGGACTCACCCCAGCACTCTGATGGGTCATGCTCGTTGGATCCATCTAGCAGCATGCCTGTGAAGCCAGCTCCAACCCCAACCATTCCTGAGAACCACGGCTCATCACAGCCAATGAAGTCCCCTTCCCTCTCCTTGCCGTCCAGTCCGAGCACTTGGTGCCTGCTGAAGAATTGCCAATCACTTTCTTCACTCTCCAGCTCATCACTCTGATGCCACATCGCAGAGTTGCTTTCCGATACATCTAGTCTGTTGGTCCTGGGGGTTGGCAGCATACCACTATTGCTCCCTGTAAACGTCAGTGTGGAGGTAGGCGACTCCAGGTCTATCTCTGTACCCTGCCATGCATGCAGCATGTTAAGGCATGGAGAAGCAGCAGAGGCTGGTAAATTCGTTGGCCGCGCATGGAGTGTGGTTGGTGTCGGTGCTGCTGTTCGCATCTTCGATTCTCGAGCCAACCGTGCCTCTGCCTCTAGACGGGCACTCTCCCACTGAGCCATGTGGCTGAGGCTTGCTGCAGCCTTGGCTGATTTGTTGTCTGCGGTGCCAGTGAGAGTGCTACTGATGGATTTGTGGGTGACAGGGTCGATCCCCATTTTGGCCAACCTCTTCTTGAGGTGGGTGTTCCAGTAGTTCTTGATCTCATTATCCGTGCGCTTTGGTAGATGCGTTGCGATGGCTGACCACCTGAACGGTACCAGGAAACAAACATGTGGTTTAAAATTAACACTTTGTTTTCATATATCGTGTATGCTAAAATTCTTTATTGGAGTACAGAAAGAAGGTTATGGATGCATAGAAACTGAGTGAAGGAGCTGAGGTGAAAATTTTAAAATTACAAATGCCATGCCATAACTCGGTACATGTAGCACCTGCACTCAAAATACACTAGAAAGGAAGATTACGATTAAGGCTAAAATTGCAGCAATCAAAATCCATTATTTCTTGGTTTTGATGCAAAAGTACAGTCAGACGCCCTTAATTCATTGGCCATCACTTTCTAATTCAATATAAATACATTGATGATCCTTTCTTTTCTTTGCTTTCAGATGTGACAGGGGTTGATGTATATACTTTGTTGATTGTCATTAAATCGCAGTCTGACAAAAACAGACAATGCACTTCGCAGAAAGAAGTCAGAGAAAGGATCACTAGTGCTCTTAACACTTCAGGGGATATCACTACTGTAACACTGGAGCTGACTAATTCCATAGATGCTCACCTGTTGCCAAGAAGAGCATGAAGCTGGATGATGGTCTGCTCTTCCTGCAAGCTGAACTTGCCCCTCTTGATGTCTGGCCTCAGGTAGTTTGTCCACCTCAATCTGCAGCTCTTCCCGCACCTCTGCAAACCTGCAGGATGTTGTTGAATTCTCACTAAATTTGTTCATTTGCAAGATGGTGGAATTCAGTTTTTCCATACTCACCGGCCTTTGCCGGCAAGGCTCGCCAACTCCCATGTCCGTGCTCCTCAATGTAAGCAAGCAGCTTCTGATCCTCCTCCGGCGTCCATGGACCTTTCTTCAGGCCAATCTTCTCACAGCATGGTGATCGCCCCATTAAAGCTGTATGATGTGTATCTTTCTGAAGTGTGAAAGCTAGTGCAGAGGGGCTGAAGGATAAATAGAGCAGGACTAGAAGACAAGCCGCACCGCTACTGCTACAAATCATTAGCATGATAGGAGGTATGAGCACTGAATTTTCTATGCCTCATCATGACATAAATGCCCTTGTGTTGGTTTGCTTCAGTTTGGTTTTACGAGGTACAATTAGACGTACATCTCCTCGTTGATCTACTGAACGTAAAAATACAGTAACAAACAATTGTCTTCATTTGAGTGTCAGTTTAACACTGAGGTCCAGTTTGCTATGGCCCATGAATTAAATACCACAATAACTCCATGGTGATGAGGCCCCACTGGTGACACCAAATCCAGGTTGGTGTTGGGGCAAGGCAAAGAAATGATTCATTTCTTGGGGTGACATGGGTCAATGGTATGTCTCTGGTACTTGATTGAGAGATGAACCGTCTTAAAATTATTTGGACTTAGGCTTGGATGTTCCCAGTAAATATAGTGGCAATTTATGGCTTCAAGATCAGTCTTTTGATCAACTAGAGAGGTAATATATGGAAATTTCATCATGGCAAGTCTCTGTCACTATGCAGTTCTGGTGAGCAGCTATAATTAGAAGTATTTTAGGCTTATAATCAGTTCTGATGCAGCTATAATTGGAGTGGAGGTCGCTTTCAGTAATTCCATTTTTCCTATTTGATATATGATTGCATCTTGGTTTAAGCCTGAGCTGAAAGGACTAAATTATTGAGCCTAGAGTAGGGAATAACTTCAGAACTGTATATATGATTGCCATCTTGGTACCAGAGTCATTGGCTCCCGTGAGTTGTAGGAGGCGTCAGGTCATTGCCGTGTCACTTTTCAGAAGAAAAATAAGAGGAATGAATATCATTGCAGACTTTTTCCGATGAACTCTGTAATGATACTGTTTGCAGGTATGTTCAGCATAAACATATAGTGCAGTGCAGCTTGTACCAGTGTAGGAGAACTACTAGCTATATAGTCGTGAAATTCCCTCCTTTTCAGTTCAGCAGATCCTGTATTGCTTCCCCTTATTTTTTTTTTACTGGTATAAAGTGACAGGCTCCTCTGTGAAATTAACTGCAGTCAGAAACTCCAAAGTTAACTGCGAAATTACCTGATTGCTTATTTTACTAGTATTGTTTCAAACATTGACCGTGCCGAACTGTACATGTTACCTTCCATTAAAAGGTTCCTACACAACAATAAGATTGTTATTTGTCAAGTGTTAAGACTATCCTCTACGGCTCTACCAGACTACCCATTCCAATACCCATATTTTTATACTCTAATATGTAGTGTTTTGACTCTAGTATTTTGCATGGCCATATACATGAACAACTGGAGATAGCCTTACTCCTGATCTGATCTTACTGCAGAAAGTACAATGATTTATGAGATCACTGCGCTGCAGTACAAAGAGGAGGGTAACTGGCAACTGGGTGGCTACGGAAGAAGCAGAAATAAACTAACTGGCAGAGATTTCAAAAGCCAGACACGGAGTAGTGTCAATGATATCCTGAGTCCAATATTCGTAGCTAGATGTCATCCATAGATAAAAAGTGACATCACTTCTATATTAGCATAATAGATAGAAAATTATTCCCATGCCACTTCAATTTAAGTACATGTGACTATATCATGACCAATGGATTGACTAGATCATGTTTTTTAATCTTAAGGCCCCCTTGGACTGCTGGAATTTTTTTCCGAAATTCTGCATTTTCTGAACTGTTTTCTGTGAAATTATTGCATTACAAAAAGGCTCTAAATTGGCTCACAAATCATAGAGATTCATTAAGTATGTAGGGGTGGATTCACCACCTGGGTCGGCCGGAGCTCGAGCCCCAGCTACCCTAATGCGGACAATGGAGCACCTGCTTAGACTATCTGCACTCCTATCTTTTCAAATTTCTCTTCTAAAAGGAATATTGCAGCCTAGTCGACAAGATTTTTTCTCGATATCAACTTCTCCTTTTCCTCTATATTTTTCCTCCAAATCCAACTACCTAATATTTTATTATTCCTCTCCTAACTACCAATTCCTTTTCCATGTCTCTGGCGAGTGGGCCCAACCAACCAAAAGCTTCCGGTGCCCTCTTTCTTCCCCGCACGACCACACCTCACTTGTTTTCTCCCTCCACATCTCTCATCTCCATGGCGCCACTCCTATCCTCCCCACGGTGCCGTTGGCTAAATCTGTCACAGGCGCCACCTCCCGGCGCCGGCCAGAGCCTCTAGGCAATGAAGACCAACCCTCCCCACTTGCCTCCTCATCCTCTTCATCCATCACCGGCGCCGAGCGTCATTGAGCTTGGCGGATCCACTATCCTCTCCTCTCCTGCGTGGCCGCCGTCCTCTCTTGGGATGTAAGCGGATCGGTTAGAAGGCCTAGCGGCAAGTCATTTTTTCGCGGAGATTGCAGATATTCCGCAAAAAAATGACTTGCCTCTAGGCCTTCTAATTGGCACGCTTACATCCCTAACCCTCTCCTCTCTGTGTGGCCACCACCCTCTCCTCTCCACGCGGCCACCGCCCGCTTCTTCTCCTCGCATCCATCGCGGCCTGACCCCAAGCCGCCAGCCTTCCTCCCTATGATCCGGATCCGAGGGACGTCGGCCGTCTCCTCGTCGCGCGGCCGCCACATCGGATCCGTCTCCCGTTGCCAGCTCGCATCCGTCCCCCTCCTCGTCGTTGCGACCTCTGCCTTCTCACCGCATTCTGGCAGCGGCTGCCGCGCTCCAACGCTCCACCCCACCAGATCCGACCGCGGCTACCGCGCTCCGGTGCTCTGCTCCGCCAGATCCGGCCGCGTCCGTCCTACTCCGACGCTCCTCCCTGACCCTCGCCCCTGCCAGATCTGACCGATCCCTTCCTCTCTCCTCTTCCATCCACGCGCACGAGGAGAGGGTAGTTGCCGGGACTCATGACGCAACAGTGCATGCCGAGAAAGAGAGAGAGCCCCTCTAGATTTGGGGGAATGTTGTAGCTCCCCTCCTTTGGCGGAAAGGGTAGAGGGATGGGCTACAACAAATTTTACTCCAAGTCTTCACACTATAGATTTAGGGGGAAGGGGTGGAGTAGTGGGCTACGGATAGTCTTAGCCTCCTAAAATAATTTTAAATATGAATATAGAAGAGAGAAGAGAAAAAATAGTGGTAGAAGAAGAGAGAGTAGAGTAATTAGACCCACCACTAGTAAGTATGTGTGTCGAAAGACATGGGAGGTCTATTGTCTACTAGAATATGTGTGTTGGATATGTAGATAGGTTGTCTATACTCTCTTCGCCCCACATTATAAGAGATTTTAGGTGTTGAATAGATTTGTCTTATTTCACGTATATATTTTGTGTCTAGATTCTCAACTTCTATATGAACATTTAGTGAGGAAAAAGGCTAGAACCTCATATGATCTAGAATGGATAGGGCAGTGTGCAGTCCACTTTTAGTTCTTCTCATTAACTCATTGCAACATAACCAAAAATCTAATGTAACAATCCATAGAGCAAGTATAATAAGTGGCTTAGAGGAGAGCCTAAACTTTAGACATTGGTACTAAAAATTACAATGGAGATTCAATATTTGAATAAAGAAATTTTATGCTTGTGAAATTCATGTATACAATATATGTTGCTTTTAAGAATCATAGGTATTCAATTGAATACCAACTATTACCCCTAGGCCATGCCTTTGCCTTGCCTTTGCCTTTGCCTTAGAGCTTGCTACATGACATTTTTTTTACGTAGAGGTAATAGAAATACAAAAGAAAAGAGAAGTGGGCTCTTATGCAAGAGCTCGTCTCTACCCATGCTCCAAGACAAGCAGCGAAAAAGAGAGAATGGTCAACCAGTGTTGTAGCACACCTATTATATGAGGGATATTAGTGGCTTCATGTAAGTGACATGACAATATTTCAAAGAAATGGATGTTTTGGTTGGCGTGCAGTAAAAATATTTTAATTTTGGCCATCAATATCTATTTTGAATTGGTATGGCTAGATTCATTTTCAAAAGTAGTTTCAAAATGTTATACATTTGGTATATTTTGAATATATGTACTACCATTAATTGATGGACAAAGTGATGTCTTGGTAGTCGTGTCATTGTCTGAAACACCAACTATTTTGATATTGGAGAGAGTAGAACCAGTAGTTAACTCTATTCTTAGTCTAAGCTCTAATAGCACGTACTGTCTAGGTAGCGTTGGAGACACCCTATGATCAATTGAACATGCACTGCTTCTTAATGGCCGGCATGGAATGGCTTGTCTCCTCCAATTACTGTTTCATTAAGGTACATCTTGTGCAACTTTCAACATCCCTTTAAGTCACTCAGTGTTAGAGGTTGATCTCGACTCAGTCAAATGACTGAGCGGGATAAGCGCCCTGATGGGGGGCGCTCGATCTCATCCATGGTTGTGGGCTCCCGGTCACAAGCGCGATAATAAATAGGACAGAGACCGGTGCACAGTGAATCAACGTTCGTCGTGCACACAGCTCTGCCCATAGTTCCACACCCACCGATCTAGGGTTTTGCGCAGAGTGACCGGAAGGTCCCACCACCGCTGCCACTCTCTTCCTCAACCCCAATCTACACCAACTCCATGGCGCAAGACAACGACGCCACCGCCGCCGCCGCCGCAGCCCAGGAGCAGCTGCGCTTTGAGCAGCTGCGCCTCGACGACCAGCGCCAGCAGGAGGAGCAGGCGCTGGCTCGACGCCGAACGCCGCCGCGCGCAGCCACCTCCTAACCCCGACGCCGGCACCGAAGGTATGAACCCGATCTCTTCCTCTCCCTCTCATGAGATCTATTCCACACCATGATTCCTAGAACTGCACATGGGATTTGGGACTGGATCCATTTCTACAACTCGATGTAACCCTAGGACCTGAATGGTTGTATTTAGCGACGCAAGGCGGGTTACCGGCAAACTTACAAATAGTCTTTTTTCGAGGGTACCCATGAATACCACGAAAAAATAAACTATTTGTATGCTTTGTGGATAACTCGTCTTGCATTGCTGTATTCAAAGCGGTCTAAATTCTGAGCTCAGAGCTGTTCCGCGTCCTCAGTTCCTCACTGATGAACTAGAAGTTATCCTACTGCTTCAGGTTCACTATATTAACATTGCAGCATAATTGTTTGAGCTGTCCATGGTTCGAAGCATGATGGTAGGTGGGGAAATGCATGTTACGTTCATAGTTGGATGAACGGCCATAGGCAATAAAAAAACGTGTGATTTGTCCAAAGTCAGATGTCTGAAAATAGTCAAAGTACTCTCTTGAGGATCGATTGGTTTGGTTAAAGCACGGTAGTGCAAGCAAAAATGCCTGCAGCTTCAAGCTGCATTATTCCTGAATCCTGACTGCTCACTAGCTAGCTACGGAGTAGCTAATTAGTTACACCTTCAACATCTTTGATTTGGTCTTTCGTCGGCAGAGTTAATTCTTTTCTTAGGCTACGCATGAACTTTTCAGTGATCTGAGCTCATGTAGGTACGTGTAGTAATTCTTTACTTATTCTACAAATATCAGATATTTATTATAAACTGTTCTGAGTCTTCCGTAGGAATTGAAGGCAACAACGTTACGTTCGAGTCAAATACTCATATAAAGTAAACCCTGCGCATGCAGTCTTGTCAATTTAGCCACTGTACCGTTGTCAGGTGCGATCAATGTGACCTAACTAGAATATTGGATCGCGACATTACATCCAATAGTCCTAATGCGTGACTCTTCAAGCAACGTCAATATGAAGATTATTCCCAGATTATTCCTAAGCACTGTCAGCAACAGGAGATTTAAGTGGTTATTAGTATAAGCACATCTAAGTACTTCACCCGTGTTCATCTTTCGGGTTTTTCCCCACATGATAAAAAAATGTTAAGGGGTTCTTTCGTGTAAGCTTCAGGCATGAGCTTCGATTCGTTGTATGTCTAGTCTGGTAGTGCTGTGATGTTTGTCCTTTTTCCACACCTACACAGCTACACACATGAAACACGACGGCAGCAAGACATCAATGTTCCTAAAATTTGAATTTAGGGTAGTCATAGCAAAAAAAACAATATAAAATCAAATAAAACCAATACAAATAGTTGATTTTGTGAACTTGGACACTGAAATGCTAAGGGGTACTAGTGTTTTGGGTTAAATTCTAAAATAGTCATGGAACTACCGATGCTACCTTTTAGGTCCGCCCTGATGTTCTGCTACCATTTTTATACTACGAGGCGAAAGACATGAAACTAGAAAGACAACTGGAACGTTATGGATCAATTGGTGATCTGTATTTCCCTTTTATAGTTTTATACTATTAATATAAAATGTATCTTTTCCTTGTAGAAGTAATGCTAATATATCATTTTTGCTAGAAGTAATTTCTTCAGATTAGAGTTATATCAATCATTAGTTTTGCTACACTTTTTATGTAATGCTTGTTGCTCCTTCTATCTTAGAATAAAGCTACATTTAGGGGCCCTTTAGAAGGCAGGATTGTAACGGGAATCTCAAGGTAATTTCACAAGATATACATGAAAGCACATGATTTGGAAAAAATCCCGCAACCCATAGGGTGCCTTAGCATTCAAAATTTGTCCCATATTTTGAGTTCCCAAGCTTGATTTAAGGAGTTAATGGATGCAAATATCTTTTCTAGATTTTTTGTAGCATGGAAACATCCAAGGTGAGAATTGCTGTCATAAATAGATCAATTGCACCTCCTGGTAAGAGTTAGCGAGGGGGGGGGGTATACCAGATCTTTCACTTCTTTAGTTTAAAGGTAGTTAGAGTAATGTGCCTAACTAAAGCAAAAAAACTAGTCCGATTGTTGAGGACCATCTGATTTATATATTGTGCTCTTTCACTATGAATTTTCGTTATAGAATTAAACCGAACAATATCTCTCATCACACGTTAGGCCTAAATCTTTTACCAGAAGAATATATATTATCATAGCCTTCATAGGCTTCCAAGCATTGAGTTTTAAACTCTCCAATATCATATACGGCCAGAGATATTCACCGGCTAGGCTCCCCAATCTCCCTTGTCTTGTTGTATGAATTTTAACTCTCTCCAATGTTACAAAACGTGACCACACAAAATAGAGATATTCACAGCATCCCCTCAGCATCTGACAAGATTGTTGTTTATAGGCTCTAATACCAATTTGCCACTATAAGTTGCTCCCACACTTTTAACTTCTAACGTGGGACTATTTTTTACATCTAAAATTAGCCAGCAGCCATGGCATGTCGAGCCTGATATGAATTGCCTGGATGAGAAATAAAAGTTGACATGTTTTAAACAACATACGAGCTGTCTCTTTGACCTCGTTTTTGGAGCCACTAGCTAGGCATCAATCATAGTACAAGAGATGCTGACGCCAGTCTCCAGGTCCAAATGAAATTTGTCTATCACTATTCCAACCATCTCTCTGTATGTACAGTATTGCTACAAGTATCATTTTGTATGATAAGTAGACCATATGAACAACCCTATGATCAACCCTGTAGAGACAGCCTAAGCTGCATACTCATCGTCGTTGAAATCCACACGGAGGCTCGCAGGATATATAACTAGATTTTAATGTGCTGCGGAATGCCATATCAGCGTGTGACTTGGATTGGATCTCGTCTCCATGACGACCCCCTAAGGTTCATGAATCATGATTGCTGATGAGCTAGATTAGCAATAACGAATCCACCCTTTTGACTTGATTTATTTTCTCCGCCTGTTATATTGAAGCCACCCATCAAGCTCGGAATTAAATGGCATGGGCTAATCATTGAACAAAACTAACCTGCCTATCACTGATGTCGTCCTATCACCATTAATTAATTAACCAGTCTAGGCCTGCATGCACGCAAAAAAAAAAAAAACAAATTATCTTGATGCGAACACAAGGGGAGTACATACAAACTATTGTACCGACTGTGCCATGACAAACTGATGCCGTTGCAATGGTTTGTAATATTGAGTCTAGTGTTCGAGTGAGGTTGTCAGGTTTTTTAGGCACGGTTTTTTCTGCCTTAAAAAATCGTGACATTTTTCCTTTGTTCTCCTTCTATACAACTGCAACGGCAAATCTTTTGCCGTTTCTTTCAAACAAAAAAAATATTGTAAGGGCACGTCGTACGTTTTTCTCAAGTGAGAATAACTAGTTTTTATATATGCATATGCAGGCACTTCCTGATCGATATCTGGATTGAAGAAGATTACGTATACTGGAAACAAGCACGTATGTAGTGCATGGGAAATGCATTGAGTACACATCCATTTATGTACACATATATATCTACAAGTATTATTGTGTAGTCTTCTTTGCACCCATCAAAATCTGTGTGTACTACCTAGATGTGTGTTAAACACACTTAAACTTACTGACATAATTGCAATAATTGCCTACGTCTAATAAATGCGCGCACGCCCATATATATAACCCTACTGATCTATACATACACACACATGCATCAGATGAGATCGGGGACATGGAATACTTTTGCTTTCAAGAACCAAAGTTCCAGTAGAGGCCATCGAGGTGAAGGGGGTCAATGAACGCGGAGGAGATCTCGTCACAGCCGTCCAAATCACCGCCGCTGGGCACGTCGTTGCAGCCGTCGTAATCCAGCAACTCCGGCAGGTAATAATCTGCCTCGCCGGGCTGCATCCGCCAGATTGCTGGCGACGCGGAGCAATGCGCTCCCAGCAGCTGGTGATCATGGTTGAGCCACGACGGCGAGGCGGCGCAACCGGAACGACCGTGGTGGCTCATCTCCAGTAAATCCCCGTGGTGATGATCGTGTTGGCGATGATGATCACCGTCGTCCATGGCATGAGCACCGTTCGTGTGCCGGGTGCCAGTGGCTACTGGTGGCGCCGCCTCCCGATGATGCTCGCCGTCGTCGTCACAGCCGCCGTATGGCTCCACGGGAAGGAGATGGCCAGGGGAGCGGCGGTGATGATCATGCACCGCCTCCTCCGTTTCCAGCTGCTTGCTGTCGTTCATCGAGTGCTTCCTCATGAACACCTTGCATATGACCCACTCACTCTGCACATATATATATCGTTTCATGCTGCATGCAAGGAAAGGAATTAAGCATATGTAGCTGATGAGGTTGCATGCATGGATGTACATACCTGTGCTCCTCTGAGGAGGGCGCTGCTGCTCCTGTCGCCCATGGCGTACTCGTGCATCACCCACCCGGTCTTCTCCCCTCGCGGGGCCCTGCCGCGGTAGAACACGAGCGTCTTCCTCGTCCCGACGAGGCGGCCGCCGGCGGCCCTGCAGCTGTGCACGGCCTTGTCCTTCCCCGTCGACTTCCAATACCCCAGCCGCGTCGCGCGGCGGGCGCGCACGCCGGACGGGTACTTGCTGCCCCTCGTGCAGAAGAAGTAGCCCTCCTGCAGGTCTTCTCCTCCGGCCGCCACCGCTTGCTGGTCACCTGTGAACATTACCATGTCATCATCATCAAATGGCCGGGCAACTATAGGATAGCTTGCTGTTGATGATAGATGAAGCAGAGGCGTGCACACAGTGCGGCATACATGGCAGGTCCCATGGCTCCGACTTGTAGAGGTCGACGTCGCGGATGGCTGCCGTGGTGAAGCTGGCGTCCATGGCCTTCCTGGCGAGGTAGCAGGTGATGAGCTCCTCGTCCGTCGGGAAGAATCGGAAGCCCGGCGGCAGGAGCTCCATTTGCCGCCGCCGCCGCCGCTCCCCTGGCGATCAGCATCATATATAGAGTTATAGACAGATGATATATATTGATCAGGACCACGACAGCGATCACGAACAAGGTGCAAATCAAGAAGCAACCAATCTAAAAATTAATCTAGCATGTTTATTTGCACGAACACGCATGCTCCCCAAGAGAGATGGGTTGGAAAATTGTACGAAACGTACGTAGTGCAAGTAGGTGATGTACAGCCAGGTGCTTGGAGGTCGATGTGACCAGCAGGAGCGTAGCCATTCCCCTCGTTTTATAGTGGCGACTGGCGAGAGAGCCAGCGCGTCGATGTAGCAGCGCGTGCAGCCGTGCAGGTAGTTGGAGAGTAGACGTGGACGTCTCCGGCGCATGTACTACGGAATGACCGATGCATGCCAGACTCGGCTTCCCCAATTAGAAGAGGCGCTTATAGTAAAAGTGCCCGTTATTTTCCTAATCACACTTATACACAAAGACGTGCACACAGGCACGCAGGTCTAAAAAAAGATACACTAAGCACTATCTATGCCGGGATATGTCTAATTATGATCTAATGATGGTTTGACTTACAAAATGTGTTCCTACACTTCAAATGGGCATGGAGAATATGTCTCAACAATACAATAAATTCAGGAATCACCAACCATGTTGTGGAGGTCGGCCAAAGGGGTATATATGGGCCACACCTCCAAACTATCCGTTAGAAGCAATCTTCACTTATTTGCGTCACCACCGGACCGTCCGGCACGTGAATTCGGCTAGCCGTTGGAGCCAACTGTTGGACTGACTATTCGATCGTTGGAGCCACCGGACCGTCCGGTGCTACACCACCGGACCCTCCGGTGCGCGTTGGAGCCTGATCTTCAAATTTGTAGTGCTCCCTATCCAAAACGTCCGATGGTACCACCGGACCGTCCGGTGGTATTGCACCGGATCTTGAATCTTCAATCTTGGCCGTCTTCTACACGCCGGACCATCCGGTGGGGCACTACCGAACCGTCCGGTGCTTGAAAAATTCTGGCCCACTGACCGTGTCAGGACAACTGCTTCTGACGGGATGGAATCTTGGGTCTTCTATTGTGCCTTTTAGGTCCTCTTTTGAGGTCTTTGCGCCCCAAGTCCATCTCTTGCATCCTAAGACTTAAAAAAACACTTGTACATGCATTAGTCCCAAATGGTATGTGTTGTCAACTCAACCACCAAAATCACATTAGAGAACTAAGCACGAGGCTTAGGGCCAATTTTCCTTACAGAGCTCAAAGCCTCAAACTGTACACCGGCTGAATAGGTGCTGAAGCGTGTACTGACGCGTTTTTGATGGCACGGTTCACTAGTTATCCTGATGGATCTCGTATCGATTCCTAGCTCAACGTGACACACATTAGTTATCTGGATGAATCCCGTGGCAAGCTTTGCATGGCGTGAGATGCATCTTTACCTTCGCATGTTCATCGATCTGTTTATATATCTATGCTTCACATATTAGATCAATCTTTATGCAGCTCGTGTTACATTACCAAATCGTTTGTTACAATCCACGACATGCCGCTGCAGCGTGTCCACGCGACCTGCTGATAGATCAGCGTAGCTCGAGCACCCTAGCTATACATGTTGTATTATGTATCTATTTAGTTAAATAGAGTTCATTGGAGGTCCTGGTTTGAAGCCGATTTAACTATGCAGATCTGTTATATCATGTTTTTAGTTAGGGTTTTATATTTACTCATCTTTGGACGCGGTTCTGTCTTTTACTCTATTTATTCATGCACGCTCGATGGGCTACCCGATGTTTCTGCATCGGCTGACTGCAGTACACGACATCTCGTGGTTGCCGATCCTAGCGATCAGGCAGGAACTTGACGTTTAAATCCGTTGTGTACACTTTACAGGGAGAACACGAGCCAACAGTGGCGATCACCCGACCTTTCTGGCTGCAAGGTCAAGCCAGGTGGCACACCCGCATCACCACACACTACTAGGATCGATTTCCCCGCAAAAAGCCGATCGGAGCCGCACGACAGAGAGACGAGTGCAGGAGCAGCGCGATCCCCGGCTTCCGTGTGCTCTGCGCCCGAGTCTTCACCGCCGGTATTTGGGTGCAACAAACTTGCACTCCTGAATTGGGCAAAAAGTCCGATTTACAACCCCGAGCATTGTTAAAGGTGGTTTCTAAAGCGGTTTCACTGACATGGCGTGTGGGGCCCAAATGTCAGTGCATCTATTTTATTATTATTTCTCAATTACATGTGGGCCCACCTGTGATCTCTCTTTACCCTCTCTCTGTCATCTGTTGCAGCCGCTGCCGCTCCGGACCCCCCACGGCCCTCGCGGCCGCCAGCGCCGGCGCCGACTCACCTTGCCACTGCCAACCCCTTCGCCCACACGTGCGGCCGCCGGCAAGATCGTGGAGCACCTCGGGTTCGACTGAAAGGATGCAGCCGCGTAGGGCCGAAGCTGCGCAAAGAGCTGGGGGCGGCCACACGGGGTGAGGACACCGGGGCGAGTGCGGTGGCTGCAGCAGATGATGGAGAGAGGGGAAAGAGAGATGGTGGGTGGGCTCCACATGGAGAGAATAGAAAATAGACGCGCTGACATGTGGGCCCCACATGCCATGTCAGCGAAACCGCCTTAGAAAACCACCTTTGAGAGTGCTCAAGGCCGTAAACTGGACTTTTTACTAGTTCGAGAGTGTAGGTTACCCGGTTTCATAACACGAGGTTGAAAATCAGACTTCTTCAGCGGTTCAATGTTGTAAAATAGACTTTTCCCTATAATATAAGTCATCGGTGTATAGCTCTACTGTCTAATACCATGGTCAGGAGTGTCTCTTTGTCAATCAATTGAAAACTTGTTTTTATGTCAATCGATTGTTTGTTGACCCTTGGATTCAAATTGGTCGGCCACAAAAATCTGTGTTGTCCGTTTGCGTTACCCAAACCAAAAAAACAAGACGACTAATTAATTGCTTATTGCGCCAAGCTGAATTCAACGGTTGTCTCATTTTGAGGAATATGGCATTGTTTGGCACTGTTCTGATACTATAAACGGAGTGGAGTTTGAATTTAAGATATGGATATAAACGGACATATTTGCGGGTTTAGCGACGAGCTATTTTTTCGTGGGTTCCGCAGGTATTAGTTATGTCGCCAAGCTCTCGAGTAGTCCTCCTTACCTCCCTAATTTAAGGAACGAAATGAGAAAGCTACTGGAGATAGCTCAATTGTTGTCCCCCCTCCCCGCACCCAGGATGGCTTGAACTCCCATGGTCCCACCACTCCTCAATCGTTGTCCCCCCTCCCCGCACCCAAGATGGCTCGAACTCCCATGGTCCCACAGCTCAAAAGCCGGCTTGTGTCCCTTTCCTCAAGCAATAGTGCTGTGGCACATGAGAAATGGGTTTTGTTGTGCACAATCCTAATATGGGTTATTGGGGACGTGCAGAAAGCATATGGATGCGTGCGTTTTGTCCTCTTCTAGAAGTATATCACACCGTATATGGATTTTATTTTGAGCGTATGCACTGTTCACCGCCTGCCAAGATGTGACGCAACACTAAGGTGATTTGACGTTAAGCATTCCCCCATGCATGCACCGCGCACTCGATGGTTGTATTGAATACAAACTGGGATTCACGATGCTGTCAGTAAAACAGGTTGCGTCCATTGCTCACAAACCACACTGGGTTTCTATTGCGGTACAGCCTAATAAGACGAGTTGAATACAAATGGTCATATAAGGTACAACAATAGCACACACATCTGGTTTAATGGAATGTCAAGCGCTACGCTCACCACTGTTGGATCAAGCTCTAGGCACCGTGCCTTTCCTCCTCGTGTTTCTTTGTATAGTGCTTTTTGCTAAAATGGTGTTTGAGAACTCTTTGAATGGAAATATTTTCATAGCGTATGAAACTGTACGACAGTGAAAACTATACCATGGAAAAGGTGCGCAGTTTCTTGCCATGCGACACGGAGTACATATTTGATGTTTGAGCATTTCTTAGAATATATAAAAAACAACCAAAATAACCATATCAAAGAATATCATTTCAAATTATTTTTCCCTTTCATTTCACAAATACTTTGTATGAAAATGTATCACCATATGTAAATTAAAAATCACTCAAATTATTGCACGAGTAATAAAACCTTTTGGCACATGGTGATGCGCTCCATGCTCCCTTAATAAATTGGCAGGACATGTAAAAAGCATATGGATGCGTGCGTTTTGTCCTTTTCCAGATGTATATCACGTCGTATATGGATTTAATTTGAGCGTATGCGCTGGTCACCATCTGCCACGATGTGACACAACACAGAATGTGATTTGACATTAAGCATTCACCCATGCATGCACCGCACACTCGATGGTTGTATTGAATACAGGCTGGGATTCACCATGCTGTCGGTAAAACAGGTTTCACAAACCACGCTGGGTTTGTGGTACACCCTAATACAGCGAGTTGAATACAAAGGGTCATGTGGGGTACAACAGCAGCACACGCATCTAGTTTAATGGAATGTCAAGCGCTACGACTCCTAGTAATATTATCAACAAGATTGTGCAGTACTTCAATGAACCCTGAAGCTAGCTTCTTATCATAGCCATATTTTTCTATAAAATTTAATCTGCTACCACATCTTTTATCTTTTACAAGTACGAAACTTGCACCACATTATCCTGATCTAGCATGGCAGATGCAATAAGACCTAGATACACATTTGATGCTGACATAATACTTATGTGCAGTACCAGTTGCTCATCCCTATATGCACAGGACGCTAGATAATGGTATAGATAACCTCTAATAGGGTTAGCTACAACATAAATAAGATGTCCTCGGTGGCACAATAGATATTGTTGGATTTGATAAGGACGCAAATCAGGGAGAGACACATAGTATGAAAAAGAGAATAAGAAAAAGCTTATTAACTATAGATACACGCACAGTCACACACGAAAACATACCCACGGACTGATATTTATCAGTTCTACTACCTACAATTATAGATACACTCGAGCCTCAGTATAAAAAAGGAGAACAAAAAACAAGTTCATTTTACAGATACACGCACACATGAAGACACACACCCATATGAGAAAATCACTTAGGAAAATGTTACATGAAGACACACACCCACATGAGAAGATCACTTAGGACAATGTATCTAAGGTATCTCAGGCAACAGTGAAAAGATACATGACCAAGACAGTGAGGGGGAGGTGGTTGTTTCTCGCATTTCATTAACCTTTCTCAATATTACAATCAAGTCCTTGGGCCTTACACATAGGCCCTTCATCCTTACAAAAAGCGCCACGATAGGCCTATTTCCTCCAACACAAGAAAACAAGTTACTACATATACACGCAGACCCAACTAGACTGCAATCACAACAGTTCGAACACGGTCAAAACGGTCAACGAGTCGACTGATGTAAAACATCAGGTCAGTCGCTTGACACCGAGTAGAACTGGTATATGATAGTACCACATTTCAATTGTTTTCTGTTGAATCCGTGTTCGAAAATTTTCTATGTACGCATCCAACTTCCATAGTAGTATCTGTTGGCACAACCAATACATACAATAGTATACAACAAATAGGGGCATCAACAGATGCCCAGACAATCTAATTTGAAATGCACTAATCTGTCTTGTGGATCCCATGAATGATCAACGTAAAACAATGCAAATGAACCGTATCCTGCATTTAGGTCGACGGGTTGATAAGTTACTATCAACAGCCTGTTGATAAACAGCAGTACCAGCAATGTCGAAGGGTGGTCTTGTACTCATCTCGCCTGCGCTGTCAGTCAAGTAGTTTGTTGCATGTGCTGACACCCAGAGCTGCAGCTAGATGCCATGCTGCATGGAGGTAGGAAGCTTTGGGGAAGACATCATCAGCAATGAACAGTGCGCCTCCCAGGAGAGACGACATCTTGTGTAGGTTATGCGCCATCTTGAGTTCTGGATCTATTGATGCTCTTTTAGCAAATGAAACCTAGAGGTCAGGGAAAGATGTTACAATAGGTCGACTCAACACACAGAAATATGAATATGACATGATCAATAAAAATGATGTAAATCAAGCAAATGTAATATCAGCATATAACATGCTTACAACCCAATTGTGTTAAGAAATAAGATGGGTTTGAACTGCTTGCCTCCATTATCCCAGTGTGGACAGCTGAAACCATCAAGGGTTGAAATGGTAGGAGCAGTGTTGATGCTGCCATTAGAAATTTTGGATTCTCATCCCGCAGAGCTCTTGATAAACACTGCATGAAAAACGTCATGTCAAAATGACCAACCATATCATATTCTTCGGATAAATCATCCTAAATTATGTCTTGGTGCATCACCAAAGAGTTGACTGTGCATGCCAATCAGATATCGGTGCATTCTGAAAGACAGCTATCTAGCAGATAAATCGAACAAATTAA
Source organism: Paspalum vaginatum (assembly GCA_030272315.1). Classification (NCBI taxonomy): domain Eukaryota; kingdom Viridiplantae; phylum Streptophyta; class Magnoliopsida; order Poales; family Poaceae; genus Paspalum; species Paspalum vaginatum. Next base: position 35,339,933 of record CM059018.1, on the reverse strand, counting down.
GGTCACATGCTTCTTCTCTACTAATATATGAACAGCATTTTCTTGCTGTAGCTTTTCAATGATCCTTCCAGAATGGACATCTAGAGTAGCATGGATTCTGATTTGACGATAATCTTACGAGAATATTCCACTTACTAGTGTTGAAGTGGCAATCATTGTATAGTCTGCCCATCTCAAATATTTTCTTATTTCTCCCCGTGAAGTATGGTACAAGCTAGAAGCTATTCCAACTCCAATTAACGAGTTTGCATAAAGTGCAGTATTCAAGTTCTTTCTGCACAACTGGCACGTAACCGTTAGTTGATACTTGGTAGCAATCGAGAAACGAACAAGACAACAATATTTACAGAAGTGATTTTAGAGGTCCACTTGTGGGCTTGCCTTGGTGTTTGCAGTCCAAGAACAATGAAAGGGAGTGAGGTGACAACATTAGCAATAGTTTCGCCGACATGTTTATCGCCTGGTCAGAATAAGACTTGAAGTCACCAAATGAGTTGCTAGGAAATTTGTATTCTGCCATTATGATAGATCATAGGTTGCACATACAGGAGAGGCTACAGTGTATGGGTTTCAAGCATGGGGGTCTCTGCTGCCATAGTCGCCTGCAAAAACAAACTAAGCCATTAGTAAGCACAGTTTGATGAGTTTCTGGAGGGTATTCATGATGTGGGTCAGTAGGTGTTAGAAACCCACCGGATTAGCAAGCTCCGGCTTGAGCCCATACCCTCCTGCTGTGCACAAGTTGAAGAATCCATGATGCTAGTTTTGACAGGTCCATGATCACTGTACAGTGACTGACCTGCAAACTGTACCCCGTAGAGGCCATCCAGGCCCCCAGTAGGCCTTAAATCTTCTTGGGCTCCCATTTATTTATTTAACCTATTTCCACTTCCACGACTATCCCGAACAAGTGCCTGTCCTGCAAACTGTACCCCGTAGAGGTCATTTTGAAGCATAATCGAAACTTTGAATGCAAGGGATCTTAGTCTACATGAATACACAAACACCATAAAGAGTATGAACTATGAAACATTAGCACCATGCGAAGTAATCTTAGTCTACAAAACTTCATAGCTCTCCCCGGTGATCATTTTGATCATGGGGATATTAATTAATCTGCTATCCTGACACTAGGAACATGAGGAAAACGTGTCCAGTTAGTTATCCACAATCCCATTCCCACATCGCTTGCCGCAGTAGATTTCCACGATTAGGACTACTCGGACTAAGCTGTGAATTAGACGCCCTCCTAACCGACGAGGCAGCACAACAACCACCTTGGTTGCTCGCTCAACAGTCAACAACCACCACCAAGGGCAAGAAGTGAACCCCTTGTCGTCCACCGTATCCTAGCAACCATGAATGAAAAATAGGCAAACACACCGCGGCAAAGCAAGCAGGCGCAGCTCCGTGCACCCAGCAGCGTGCACACGGAGCACTCGTGGAGCCTAACTCCACAGACAAGCAAACGCCCGACGAAATCGCAGCGGTTCTTCCTTCGCTTGCCACTGGGCTGGGCAGCTTTGTCCGACGAAAAAGGAGCTCATCTGACAAGAGGAAACTTACGGGTGGGAGAAGGATCCCGGAAGGTCGGAGCTGCGCCTGCTTACGACGACCTTGCTCCCTCCACCCCACGCCCACCTCCCGCAGCGATTTGCTGCTGAGGGCGGAGCGAGGGAACTGGAGGAGAACTAGGGAGGGGGAGGATGCGGATTCCCACCTGATCTTTCCCCTCCCGTCTCCGTGGGGAATATTCGCACCGCATCTTCTCCCACGTTCCTCGCTTCCCGCGGAATGGAGGCAAGTGGGCCGAGGCGCCTCATGTTTGGGCCGGACTCTTTCCGCCCGCGGGAGGAGATGTACCGGGCTCCGGTTATAATCTCCCGTCATTTTCCTTTTCCTTTTTCTAAGAGGCAGGCTTACGAAGTCAGCGTTCGAATTTATATCGACACGGCACACCCACCCGCCGCGACGGCCTAGCCGCCTACCAAAGTCAAGCTGTGAGGTTTGTTAACAACAAACACTACGTCATCTCTTCTGGTACCTGAATTATTATATTACCCCTGTTCTCGTATATTTATCACCTTCTAATTTATTTTTGAATTAAATTTCAAAACGCAACGAATAAAAAAAACGGAGGAAGCACCACTGGTATTAGGGCATCTCCACTGTAGGGGAAAATCGAACTGAGGGTCGCATCTACCGAGCCAACAACACTGGAGCCGTCGAACCGTATGTGTCAGACAAAAAATTGACCTCTCTGCGGACGCCGAACCGAGAGAGCAAAGGCGCGAGCTGCTGTCTTGCATGCATGCTGCTGGGTGTCCTTCCGGCCATAAAATTGTTTACTTTAATTGAGATGCAGTCATGAAAGCGAGCTCTACTACCGTGCGAATTTTAGGTGGCGTTTGGTTCCGGAGCGGGATAGGATGGACCCGCTCTGTCGCTTGTTTAGTTTGTGGATATGGCAGTGGAATGGAACTAAACCATTCCCGGAGAGAGAATATTCGGTCTAGATTCGGAACTCGCTCGTCCCTCTTCGTGCCGTCTTCCTCTAGTCTGTCTCACGCACCACGTGTGGTGGCTGGCGACGCAGGTCGGGCAGAACAACGGCCCCGCACGGTAGCGGCGGCGTGGCCCAGCACCGCCAAAGGAGCGGCCCGACACAGTGGTCGCCGACGCGATTCGTCGCCGCAGGCGGAGGAGCGGCCCCGCGGGCGCGCCTGTGACGGGGAGGTGAGGCCGTGCAGGCCGGGAGGCGCGGTCGCGGCGGGGAGCGGCTGGGCGAGGCGGGGGAAGCAAGGTCGCGTGAGGCATGGAGGCGTAGCCATTGTTGGGCGTTCAGTCGCGGCTGCGGCTGGGTAGCGAGGCGCGACCGGCAGCGCCGCGCTGCGGAGGGGAGGTGCGGCCGCGGTGGGAAAGGGATGCGCGGCTGAGGTAGCCGAGCGGAGGTGCTGTCAGGGGAGTCGCAGTTGGAAGAAGATGCCCTTGACTGACATACAGGGCCCACATAACGGTGGCTAACGGGACCTGTTATCTTATCCTCCCATCCCTTCAACCAAACATAAAAATAGAGTTATTTCATCCCCACAACCAAACATAGACATAAAAACATTTCCATCTCTGAAAACAGAGGTGGAACCATTCTATCATACCACGTCCACCAACCAAATGCTAGCTTAGTACAATGACAAATCGATTTCATGCCTTGTCGATTGGCACAGGTACTCTGTATGTCAGCAGCAAGCAGAAACAAGGATATATTCCAAGTACATACAACCAACCATTGTGCTTTTTATTTTTATTTTTTGTTGCAACATAAACAGAGAAACAATCATGCACCTTTTTATGTGAATTTTACAAAACAATTCCATGACGAAGTCAAGACATATCTTTCGTCTGATATACTTCACCAATGTGCGCTTATTGTACTGGTACACTTACCGTTACCGTATACGAGTCTGACGTTTAAATGTGGGGTCCCTGGCCGTAGAATAAGGTAGAGGTGCAGACTATCCACTTCGCTGGTCGATGCAGACTGTGCACTTCGCTGGTCGACGTTGATCCGAGAACAGCTAACCGTAAGGCAACAAGTCTCCCCCAACGTTTCTTTTTAAAATGCGTGTGGCGTCACCAGTGCTGTAATACAGTTTAGCTTCACTAACATTTTTTTATTTGATTGGCATAAACTCAGTGCTAGAATCCCTGTTATCGGATCGACACAATTACACAGATACCCTGCCATTCGTGGGTCCTGGGTCTTATCCACCTCAGTCTGTTTCTAAAGAATACGTACCCATCCAAGAACTTGGCGTCGTTTAGTTAGCAAAGAAAGAAGCCCTTTTGATGGGCCACGCCCAAGGCATCGAATTCAATTCTAAACACCTTTAAATAACAGCCGCTCATCTCTTACGGTGCACCGATGGGTCCAATCGGGCATATATTTATATAAGGATATAAAGGAGAAAAAGATGAACATGCTCGAAGTTAGGCCTTTTGATTTTGGATGGATGCTGCTCAATGATATCGGTATCATATTCTACGCAATCTTTTTCACATGTTACGGATCTTGGCTACTAAGACGAGAAAAAACGGACTACTCTATCCGTTTTAAATTCAGTGTTAGCCTAAACGGTAAACAGTCGGTCACATACTGTTTAGCCATTATTCAATGCTAAACGGCAGTTTAAACAGATTTAAACGGTGTAAATGGCTAATTAAACGGAAATAATGGACCACTGCTTAGCGTTTAAACGGGCTAAATGACCGTTTAGGCGAACGGTGTTTAAATTATACATTGATCATTTGACCTTTTTAACATTAAATTTGCTTCCCCTCGTGTTTTTTTTAAAGTAAGTACATTTTCAAGTGATAAGGCCATCCCTTCCTAACGGGGATGAGTAAAAAGATATCTATCCTTATTCATGCACTGTTCCAACTAGTTCTCTTTCTGTCTACAGTAGCACTACATTGTTAAACATTATTATATCTACGGTAGCGTTACAGTGTCAAACAAGCGTTATAAACGGTACTTTACGCATCTATATACTCATGGGTCGGGGTTTGGTCTAACCCCCTGTTTGGCAAGAAGAGCCAGGCTCCGGCTCCGGCTCCAGCTCCGAGTGCACTATTCAGCACTGTTTAACGAACTGTACGGAACTATTCACCAACTGTAGCGGGAGCCCTTTCTCGTCTACCGTGCGCGAATATGAACTACGGTCGAGTTTTTGGCAGCTCCTCTTGCTCCTGCTAATGAACTACAATACGTGAAGTACGTGAACATGACTAAATAGTTGAGGAGCCGCGAACCGGAGCTCCAGTTGCCAAACAGGGCCAAATTGCTATATGGTAAACCATACATAACAAATTCTGTTGCCTTCTCCTTGCTCCGCTCTGCGCAGAGCCGACACTGCCACGAGTCCGCTACTAGGGTTGGACTAAGAGTGGAGTCGCTAGATCGGCTGGGAATCAGAATCAATGCCACGCCAGATATTATAGAATCAGGATCACGCCTGATTGTTTTAGGGGGAAATAGTAAAAGTGCATGACTTGGACCGTTGACGTGGTACTCCGCATCGGTCCAAAGGACGAGGTTGATCGCAAACGAATTCATTGAAGGATTTGAATAGCCGTTTCAATAGTTTAGGACGAAAAAAAGCTTAGGATGATAGTCAAGGGGGCAAATAGTCTATTCCACCTTTTCCTTTATTGCGGCGATGGTGGTGGCGGCATTACGTCATTAAAACATGAGTATCATGCTTTTAAAAAAGGAGATGATGTTAGTTGTTGTCGGCTAAGCACGTATACAGTATGACTGTATTAGTTATGCCAAAAGCACCTATAGGTTAGAGAAAGAAAAAGAAAAGGCAAAACAACTTGACATCAGCTGAGCCGAAGAAGACGCCGTGCCGGTGCCACGCCCATCCCATGCCCGCCACGCCCCTTTTGCCCATTCCCCGAGCCGGCCTCGCACAGTCGCACCGCACGAGCGCCCCCGACCCGCTCGACTCCCACCGCACCCGGCCGGCACCCCCTTTTTTTTAAAACAGCCGCGGCACACGACGCCGCCGGGCCGTCGCCCGTGCCGGATCCGACGGCCCCGCGCCTTTGTGCTGCGCCGTCGTGCGCACGCGGCACCCACCCCACCCGCCTCTCCTCTGTTTATTACCTGCCCCGCCGCGGCCGCTGCCTTGAATCTGCCCCCCCCGCGGTACACGCCCTGCAGCTCCCCCTGCTGCCTTCTCTACCCCGCGTCCCCCGAGATCGGAACCGGAGCCCTCCCGGCTCCCGCCGCCCTCCTCCGCCATGGCGCCGTCTCTGCTCGGGGTCACCTAACCTCTCTCTCTCTACCGTTCTCTTCGTCATGTGCGTTTGTTGAGCACAGGAGAGGTGGCGGGCCTGTTTGTTGCTCACGGCTCTGGGTGCGTGCAGGGGTTCACCAAGTCGCTGGCCATGACGGTGCTCTCCGAGATCGGGGACAAGACCTTCTTCGCCGCCGCGGTACGCCTCTCCTCCTCACCGCGCTTCCTCCCCGTGTCCTCTCCCTCCTGTCCTTCTGCTTGCCTTGCCTTGCCTCTGCATGCGTTGCCGTTGCGTGCGCCGTGTGGATGCGTAGACGCCTCAGGCGTACTCCCGCCAGGTCTTCGACGGTATGCCGCCGCCTCCGCCCTCTTCGCTCGGCGGGCGGTTGGGTGGGGCTCGCCGGCTCGGAGCACAGTTGCCGCTGACCCGATCCCGGACCAGATCGTGCGGTAGGTGCAGAGTCGCCGGTGGAGCGAGCGGCTGAATCTGGAAGCCTGAAACGCCTTGGAGTCGAATTCTTGGCCGGGTTCGCTTGTCAGTTAGTACCGCTCAGCTGAGATTACCTATATATATTTATATTTTTCTTCAAGTAGTGACAAGCTAGTTGGTCGCTGTAGATTGGGAGCTCGGGTTTGTTTACCGGTGCTCCTCCACTCAGGGAACCGGCCAAGCTGGGGACTAATTGCGCGCTTGATTTGCTGCTGCGGCCTGCGGCCGCAGATTGTTTTCCTCCTCAGGCCTCAGTTTAGCGTGGTGCGCGTGGGTTCCCACCGCATGTGGGTGCTGCCTGCGGACCGTGGAGCGCCAGGCCTGCGGTTTGCTGGAGCTGTTGCACTTGCCTGATTCGCTAACCTGCCACATCGGTAGGGTCCTTCGTCCCTGGTGGACTGATACTGGTTCTGATGAGATGATTCGTGCATGTCCTCTTCCAGAAGTGTTGTTTCAGCCTTGGAGTAACGTTAGCTTCAGGAACTGTCTCAGAGGGGATGAGGGATTTGACAGGGCTGGGCGTAGCAAGACAAACATACCCCTTTCTTGTGATAGGCTCACCGATATTTTCCGATGGCTGCTTTTATACGCTTCTTTTTTTTATGGCCCTTGTTTCGAGCACTGAAGTTACTCATGTTTGACTTTATCTTTGCTAGATTCTAGCCATGCGCCATCCCAGGAAGCTCGTCCTGTCAGGCTGTTTGACTGCACTAATAGTGAGCATATTCAAAATTTTAAATGCTGACTTATGGTGCCTTTTGTGTGTTTAATTTATTTTTTAAGAAACCGTTTAATTAATTTAGTTACTATTTTAGGTGATGACAGCTCTATCAGCTTCTCTAGGTTGGGTTGCACCAAATCTGGTAAGCCATTGTAACTGTTGGTGGAACTAAAGCTGTGTTTCATAGCTTTTTATGATGTCGAGAAGGCAACTGAATTTGTTTTGTGTTTGCTTAGATCTGTCACATTTTTTTTTTGTGAGCACTGCTGCTCAGACAGACCAAGCATATGGTAACCAATATGGACTGATAGGCATGATTTTTAGTAGTATATGTCCTGAGATATGAGACATTATTACTACATATGCCTATTTTTTTGATTGGTGATGTATTAAAGTTGCAGCTATAATCCCCTCAGTTCCTCACATATATTAGCCTGGCAACTAAAATGCATGCCCTATGTTTACTTGGCAGTATATCTTAGTCAAACTGACAACCTTGTCAAGTACGTATAATGGTTGAAACTATGTTTGGCACTCTCCTTGACACCAAGGAGTTTGCCTTAGTGTCAGATTTACCGTTGTACCATTTTCTTGTGATGCTATTACAAATTCTGTTGCTAATTATAGGTGATCCTTCCAAATGCTACTCAACTGACAGTATTATGTCGAAACAGATATCACGGAAGTGGACTCATCATGTGACCACTCTGCTGTTCTTTGTATTTGGCATTTGGTCATTGTGGGAAGGCTTCAAAGAAGATGGGTACTGATCTGCTTGTTGCCTTACAGTTTTTTTATCTGCTTTATGTGTTTGGTGGTGTAGCAATGGACTAGACTAAGTGATGCAACTTTCATTTCAGAGATTCAGAGGAGTTGGCCGAAGTAGAAGCAGAGCTGGTTGGCAGATCTCATCATTTATGATATTCTTTTCTGTACTGCAGTTCAAATAACTTGAGTTGTGCTCAATTTCCAGGATGCTGCCTTTAAGAGTAACAAAGGTGAATCTAAAAGTAAATCTAAGGTGGGCACACAAGGGACATTTTCGCTGTCATTTGTCAACCCGATTTTCTCGCAGAATGTTTTCACTTGCATAATTATATGATTATCACTTTGATTGCTGTGAAAATAGAAATCATAAATGAGAAAGAAATTGGCATTGTTGACAATTTTTGACCATTTAAAATGTTTGACATTGCTGACTTTTGAACATGGCGTTTAACCATTCGTGTTGTTCAAAATTTTGTACATATATCCAAAAATATAATTCATACATAAAATACCTTTAATATAAAATAAGTCACCAAAATAAATGGTACTCCCTCCATTCCAAATTGTAAAGGGCTCTAGGATTTGAATAGATTCATGGAATATTCTATGTATGTGGTGTGTCTAGATTCATCACCATCCATAATCCCATACGAATATAGGTGAAAAACAATGAGGATTATGTGTCCAAGCCAACGGTGTCAAACAGTTTAAAACACAGGGTAGTATATGATTTTGATGCATGAGACTTCCATTTCTTCTTATAGGGCATATTAAGACTAAAAAATGTCAAACTTCATAATTTTTTAACGAGCAATTAGCCAAATTATTTGCATGCTTAGTATCTATAAGTTATATCAATAGATTCGTGTTTCACAAATCTTAGATATGACATTGACTTTGTAACAATTGATGATATATTGTTAGGAATTGATGGTGAAAAGTGCATTTCTAAAGACTCATCCAAAAGCACTTAGCTTTTCATTTTCTTCGTATTCAATGTTTGCTCATCTGTGCATAAATCCTTCTATTTTTATTGTTTGGAGAACAATTTTATTTAAAGAACAAGTCGGTTATGAAAAGGTTGGTTATTGGTTTTCGCTTTCTGTTAGCCATATTTTTTGTTGCAACCACAGATTTATACTGATTGATTGCTATTTTGGATGTGAAACTCAAATCTCTGTCGATGTTAGGCAAATGAGGATACAAAGAAACAACAAAGACCGTTTCTCATGCAGTTCTTTTCACCTATTTTTATAAAGGTACCAGCTGCTGATAATATGCAAGAATTGTGACAGATATACCACTCTTCTGTTTTATCTGGAATCTTAATGTGTCCTTTGATTTATGCGATGTAGGCATTTTCTATAACATTCTTTGGCGAATGGGGTGACAAGAGCCAGGTATGTTGTATGAAAGTGTTATTCAAGCTTCAAAGCTTTGCAAAGCACATGTTGATGTCAGAAATAGTTAATGTTTCTTCTATATCCATGAACCTCTTGATAGATTGCTACTATTGGCTTGGCTGCTGATGAAAACCCATTTGGCGTTGTGCTTGGTGGAATCATGTATGAATAACTTCTTTTATTGACAAGTTCCTCAGTTTAAATTGTTTATTGGTTGTCCCTGTTAATACCTCTTATTGTGCTTAGAGCGCAAGCACTCTGCACTACTGCTGCTGTTCTTGGTGGAAAGAGCCTAGCCTCACAGATATCAGAGAAAATGGTAAGAACATAACTATTGTTTGAATGCATTTTCCAGACTGCATTACTTCCTGTGACCTATGAAGTGCAAAATGTCCAACATCTAATTAGTTCCCTGACTAATGTAGGTTGAACTATCAAGCGGAGTGCTATTCCTGTTGTTTGGCATCATGTCGTTGCTCTCTGGACCTGAGGGAGAGTTGTAATCCCTCCTGGAAACCTTGTTCAGCATGGCTGATTAACAGAGTTTCGCGGTACCTATTTTATTTGATTAGATGAGTGACGGCGACAAGCCGGCAAAAGGCAGCCATCCATGACGAACAGGATGGTGATTCATTAGCTTAGCCAACACATTGTAAACATTCTCACTCGTCATTCATAAATATAACAATGAAATGTTACTGAAACCTGCACCAAATTGCATTCTGTTGTGCCTAACACCAGATTATCTTCGGTGCAAGCTGCACCGTTTCTGAAATTTGGTTGTCGCAATACACTCTTGAACAAAGCTTTGACGTCGTATCATGTCACATGTGCCGGTGATCATTTGTCTCATAGTGTGCTGTCTCCTTATATTACATGGTAAGTTCTCTTAGGAACTGTGGTGAACTAAACGGCATAACAGTGGTGGCGGCATGGTGCAGTGTACTGAATGTGGCGCTATAACTTTCTTTGCCTTCCTATAAACAAGCCAGTATATTGTGACAGATATTGAATTACTGAGTGGGTTATGTGGACGCATAAACTGCTTTAGCTGAGTTATGAGTTAAGGTCCCTTTTGTAATGTAGGATTTTTTTTCCGAATTTTGTGTTTTTATGAGGCATGTTTGGAACGTAGGAACTTCATAGTGGAATTTCATATAAAATAGTTTAATTTCATAGAAAAAAGAAGAAGAATTCATGTGTTCTAATGAGACTTGAAATTGAATTGTTACTATGAAATTCCTACATTCTAGAGGTAGCATAATTTCACAGCATGGAACAGTCGGCTATCCTTTTTATGGCTGCAGCTGCTGCTTCTTTCTATAGTCACTACAGTATCTTTATGAGAGCAGAGTAGCAGCAAAAGCTAGAAGTAGTGCAGCCGAACAGAAAAAGAAGCAGAAAATAGGAAAAAATTCTTGTGTTCCAAATGGGCCTTTATAGAGAAAAAGCAGGATAGTTCAAATGGGCCTTGCAATGTACTGTCCTATCAAGCAATGCGATATGTGCTTTGCTCTTCTATCGAGTCTGCAATGTACTGTAATATTTCCGTTGGGTACAGCTCACGAACTCATTCTAGTGATGGATTATAGCCCATTTGGAAGGTCGCAATATACTCCGTAGAATTTAAAAAACGCTTGTTTTCTGGATTTGTCCTAAGTCAAATAATTCTAACTTTGATCAAGAGCAAACCATGGAAATATAATGTATAATGAATCTAATCATGCTAATTTGATAAATAAACATTATTATTGTTTTTTTATAAATTTGGTTAAAGTTATAATTGTTTGACTTAAGACAAACCTAGGAAACGATATATTTCAAGGCAGAGGGAGCCTCCGGTTAGTATTTCAGTGACGTCCGGGGCTGGGCAACAAAAATCTTCGCTAATTGAAATGCGGCATTTTAGTTGGAGCTTGGGAGGTCCTATATAAATCTGATCGGAAGGGGTACGAGTTTCCAGCACATCGGCGGTATACGCGATGATATATTAACCAAGGACATATGCGTAAAACATCACTTATTAATTTACTAGAACTGTTTGACTTACAAGTTACAACAAACTCAACATTTCTTATATTTTAGGGGCTCCAGTGTTCATACCCACTACATTGAAGCGCAGTTGTGATTTTGCCATTGTTTTTTCTAACTTTGTGATTTTGCCCTTTACTATTCACAGGTCAATGCGATTTTGCCTTTAGTCAACGGAAAAAGCAGGAGTGAAAATGCAAAGACCATGGGCAAAATCACGTTAACTTGTCAAAAGTAGAGAGTAAAATCACAATTGCAGTTCAAGGTGGAAGCAAGATCACCAAAAACCCTAAATTTTAGATCATCAGAGCACTATGACTGTTCCATGTTCTTGTACTTTTTTATCGAGGTACGAAGAAAATATAAAAGTATAGTATCAAAGTACGAGAGTAGTTGTTTATACCGTGCCTTTTAAAGTAGCAAATTCTTTCATGGTACTTAGAAAAGGTCTTTCTTATATCACATTAACAATATAAAAGAGCAAGGTTGATCCGTAGTTTTTAACCACAATATAAGTTATGTGTTTGTGCAAACTTGTTTTGGAGACATCTATACTCCTTTATAAATTATTGCATTGGCCACCTCAAAATTATTTTTAAGTTATAATTTTCTAATTTTGATTAAGTTCATAAAAAAATGGACACCAATATCTGTACAATCAAATTAGTTTTAATAAATAGACCATGAAACAAATCATTTCATATTACAGTTGTTAATACATTTTTCTAAAACTTGTTCTATTTAATTAGAGAAGTTTACTTAGAACAAATCTAAGATAACCTATAATCAATTTGAAGGAGGAAATATATGCGATTCCCAACTTTTTTTATAAAATAATATTTATGTTCATAGGTACGGTTAGTAATAGTGGTCAAAGATGATAGTGTTCATATGCGCCATGGATTCCCTCCAATCTCTTCCCGAAAAGACAACAAGAGAGAAACCTTTCGATCTCTGCGGTCTGCGCTTATTATGGGACACTTTACATTACAATGCGGTTAGGCCATCTCCAGCGAGCGTCTAAAATGACGACTGTCTATAGTATAAAACGGTACTGTAACGCTATTGTAGACAGAGTGAAAAGTAGGTGGAAATAGTGATAGACAATATGATAGACGGTCTGCTGGAGATGGTCTTAGTATGGGAGTATGAGACACTGTATGATTACAAAGACTACTCGCATACTCCTTCCGGTATCAAAATAATAGACGTTTTGGACAGTGACACGGTCACCAAGACATCACTTTGACCATCAATTAATAGCAATATGGATATTCAAATATACCAAAGGTGTAATATTTTGAAACTACTATTGAAGACGAACCTAGCCATACCAACTTCAAAATGTGAATTGAAATATTTAAAAAGATATTTATGGTCCAAACTAAAATATGTTGACTGCACGCAAACCAAAACGTCTGTTATTTTGAAACCGAAGGAAGTATATGATTTGAAAGTACTACACTTTACACACTCACTTCGGTTAATTCGTCCAAAGCACAACCGAGACAGCAGATTGGCATGCAGCAGGACACAATCATCAGTAGGATGCTGCGGCAGAAACCATCAGCAAATAACCAAAAGTTAACAGGGGTAAATGAGACCAGCGATGTGATGCATTTTAATTTAGCAGCAGGCCCAACCTTTCCAAACTTTTTAAGCCATGCCTGCACAGCGCGCGCGCACATTTTAGAATGATCTACTGAATGCATGCATATGCATGGTGCTGCTTTTGTGTTTTGAACTTTTGATATCTGCAAGAACAGAAAATGGAATGAATGCTGGTTCCCATAAACGAGCAAGCATATAATGAAAGGGCGCCTGTTCTTTGTTGCACTCCTAGCTGTGTTTTCTAAAAGAAGGGGCACCTTTCCTTGCCGTACAAGGGAAACATGGAATTAGCATTCAGGAGATCTGACAGTCTGAGAGAATGCGAAGAAAGCATTCTTGTCTTGTTTTCACTGCCTTTTTTTGGAGGCCAGAGCGAGGCAGCTTTTTTTCTAGCTTAATTTGGACGTATAATATAGGCATATATGAGAGTTGGAGCCAAAGATGGGTACGGTGGGAAGGTGTGAATAGTACGTACACTGCACCACCATGATCATCTGAGCTAATCTAATCCGACGTCCGCGCTCGGCCATTGCCTTGTGTGTTGTCGTCGCCCATTTTCAACCGTTGCTTTTCTTATTTTTAACCCTTTTTAATCTAGTATCTTATTTTTCACCTGCCTAAAACTATATTTTTAAAATTGATCCTTTTATTTAAATTCTGCATATACTCCCTCCTTTCCAATCTATATATCGTTTGACTTTATTTTTGATGTGATTTAGTTTAGCATATAATATACTTTAACTATAAATTGATTTTTTTATTTTTTACAAAGATTTAAATAAGACAAGTTGATCAAACTTGGTGTTAATAAGAATCAAACGACCTATAAATTTGGGACGGAGAGAATACATGCTTTGCTGCACTATCTGATGAATTGTGCAAAATGCAGATCCACATACATACTCTGTTGCACATGGTTTATTATGCACAATGCATTACATATGGAAATAACTGGTGCACCACTCATGCGGCATATATTGCATTTCTAAAACTATCCTGCACCAAACTTGAGAACGGATATGTTTTATGTAGATATTGGTAGGCAAATTAATTCTAAGTCCTGACACAAGATAAATCTAAAAACTATACACGCGCGTCCAAGATGGATGCCCTAGTCTAGGGGGCAGAAAAAGGTGTTGGAGACGAAAAAGGCGGCTTTATGTTAATTCTTCCGGAGGAGTGAAGCAAGAGCAAAGAAGGGCGCCGCGCCGAGCGTGGTCGAGTGCGCAGGTAGTAGCCGCCCAACGAGGAGAGCTAGCTCCCCGCGGCGACGTCATGATGGCGTGGCCATGATACCAAGAGCACGCACGTATCATGGGTGCTGGTGGTGGCGTCGTCGTTATCATCACCACCATGTATATCGATCCGGCTCCGGCCGGTGGCAGGGCCGCCGATCCGCGTCCGCGCATCTCCGTGCTCCGGCGGACGGGCTTCTTCTTGGGGGCTCGTGGCCACGCCGCCACGGTGACCGAGAAGCTAGCGCACGCAGGCAGCCCCAGCAGCGCGCGGTTCTGGTGAAGGTCACGTCACGTCGCCGCCGCAACTGAGAACGCCCGGCCGGCCGGTGCAGCGCAGACATCGAGAGCTAGCGCGCGCGACTGTGGAGCACGAGGGCGCAGACAATCATTTGGTCCTTCTTGAACGGCGTCCTCCGACAAAAAATTATAGCGCCCCGCCGCGCCATCCCCTCGCGTCTCGCGCGAAACAAGAGGCCCAAGTACGGAGGGAGGGAAGGGAGACAACAGACAAGGCACGCGTGGTGCTTTCTGCTAGCGGCCCTAGCTTTGTTGATCAGATAGATATTCAGATGAGATGCCAACAACAACCTTTCCGCGGCTGCCCCCTCGCTCCCACCCTCCTTCCCTCGGCTGCTTCGTTTCTCTGCTAGGAGTACTAGGCTAGGGGCGTCGTCGGCCTGCTGGAGGAGGAGGGGGATCAATGGATCATCGTCGGAACGCCCTTTATTTTATAGGCCTTTCTCTCGTGTCATCAGACCAGATCACCAGACTCTTTCGGCGGCGCTGGTCGGCTCGGTGGGGGTACCGTCTTCCTGCCCTGCCCTGCCGTGCCTGCCTGCCTGGGACGCACCGTACGTGATCATCGTCGTCAACGCCGCCGGCGGACTCTGCATGATCCCTGTGCATTCCCTATGGATAATCACCGTGGAATGCAAGCGCTAGCTCCATCTATCGCTACATACTGCTACTAGTACTCGCCAAATATTCTTGGGACCGACGTTTAGGACGTAGGTTCCATGGAAAATAAAAGCAGTGTACGATTCAGGAAAAAAAAATCCTACAATCTGAATGGATCCTCGTTAATTCGGAACTAAAAATTCTAGTACACGGGATCATAAGCACAAGTGACATGAAGGGACGTTCTGGATAAATGAACTCAAGTTTCAGAGCACACACGACCAGAAAGCCTACACCTTTCTTTTTTTTTTTTCAGAGCATTACAGAAGCTATATATATATGAAAATTTCTTTCTATATGTGCATGTAGCTACACTCATATCTGTATCTCAAGATTTTAAAAGTATCTGATCGAACGAAAAGTAATATAGATAAAACTCTGAGCGGAAGAAGAAAACAAAATGGATTCTAGTGACGCTCCACCATCTGCCGTGGTCAATGATCGCCCAACGGAGAGGACGATACACAGCACACCCTTCTCTGTTCCCTGCTGTGTGTGTATGTGAACTCTGAATTCTGTTCTCCTCTGCACACACCGCCCAACAGTTGATCCAAGCCCCAGCCGGGAGGACAGTAGAACAGCTCTGATCGGCTCTACATTCCGCTCTCCAGGTCTGGTGGTGGGCCATGGACGAGATCACGTGGAAACCAAGCTACGCATCAGTCACATCACACTTTTGAAAATATACTTCCTCCGTCCCATAAAAGGTTAAGGTTAGTAGAATGAGGAAATGACCCAAATACCCTCCCACCTGCCATGCGTGCAGGCGCCGCTGCTCCGGTGGGGCCTGCGAGCGCGAGCGCACCACCGCGCTGCCGAGCGAGGCTTGGCCGTGCCACTCGTGCCGCCGCTCCGGTGGGCCGTGCGCGCTCCGCGGAGAGGAGCAGGGCCGCCAAGCAGCGCTGAGCCAGGGCGCAAGCGCGAGCAAACTGCCGGGGGGGTGTGGGCGAGGGTGAGCAGGGCCGCGGCCGAGCTACCACCAGCGCCGCAGCGGGGCGTGGGGCCGCAGGCGAGCTGCCTCCACCGCTGTGCCGTGAGGACGTTGCCGCCGTTTAGTTCACCATGCTTGCCCCACCACCGTCGCACAACTTGCCGCACGGAAGGACGTGGCCCCCGCCCAGCTCGCCGTCTGGGAGGATGCCACCACCGCGCCCCTAGCTCGTGGGCTGCACCGCAAGGATGGAGCCGTGCGGGGACGCCGAGCCACCACCACGAGGAGCCGCGGTGCCGCCGGCAGGCCCGGCACAAGGATGAGGCCGTGTGGTGTGGGGGGCGTGCGTTCTGCTGCCCGCTGGTGTGGTGCCATGGTGTTGGTGTGAACGGAAGAGAGAGGGGGAGAGAAAGAGCAGGGAGATGAGCAACGAGTGGTTGAGAAGGATTGATGGCGGGCCCACAGATTAATTTAAGTCGTATCGGGTTGCGGAGTGCGCGTGCATGCTGTGAGCTGCGCGCTTGCGCGACTTGCTTTCTGGGACAAAATTCGAATTCTAGAACGACTTAGCGACTTGTTTTTTGGGACAAAATTCGAATTCTAGAACGACTTGTGTATTAGGACGGAGGGAGTATATATTACTGATCGTTCTACCAACCTGGAATAGTCTTGGATCGCCGCGCGCTGCACAGTGTTCCTAGACATTTACACGCAATGCGAAATGAGCGGTTAGTCTGAGAGACCATCTATCCCATTTCTTGTATAATTCACTTTGTCTAAGTTGTTGGATTTAGTCCTAGTATTTGGAGACGGAAAGCACAATTAGTACAGTTAGTAAATCAAGGCATATTTGGAAGGAAAAAAAGTTTTTTTCTTTCCATGAGTAGTGTTTGAATGTTGTTTCTTTGTTGTAAAGTTTGTACAAAATTCATGTGTACGTTTTGCATGCATTGCACTAAAACCACGCGTGCATATATATTGCATCTTAAATGATTGTGAAATGCCCGGTTTATAAAAAGCATGATCCGAATTCCAAACGTAGGAGCACGGATTGCATGATAAATTGTGACCGTTTAGCATTTAAAAACCCTGTCAATATATAAGAAGATAGTTCTAATGTTTACTGGATTATTAAATCAAGGGATCGGAGTAGTGACGACAAGTGGGCTTTGAAAGGCCTCTCATGAGAAAAGAAAAGAAGAATAAAACCTCATCTTTTCTTTGTACATAATGTATTGCATCTTGCGAACTATGACATCTTTGCCACAAGCCACATTCGTCTGAGCGCCTTCATTGCCCCCGGCTCTTCCACCCGGCTCCGGGCTCTGTTCGTTTTGCTGATCGAGCATAGTGGCACACTGGCACAGCACCGCGAGCCATCACAGCAGCGGAAGTTTCACGGCACGGCGCGGTGACCATGCGCCGTCCGAACGAACGGATCCTCAGCAGTCACATGGTTCCAGTTCGAAGGTCACGTACCGGGTCGTGGGTCCATAAGTTATAAATTTTGATAGATAAGTTATATCAATAAATTTTGATATGTAAATTATTTATTTAAAAATTGTTGTAAAATTTTGTTTGCATAAAAAATATTAATTTAAAATGTTAAAATCATTCATATGATTTTTAAATGAAGAATCATGTACAACTTTATGTATACAGAATTAAAACACATAACTACATAAGTGTCTATTTATATATAATGTTATGTAGCGTCCTTCGTTTTTAGATATGGGACAAAAATGAAAAATACTGAGCCAGATTTTATTCTAGTAAGTCGTTTGTTGTAGCATAAGGTGACTTTCGCCACAACTTCTCAAAGTTAACCGATGTAGCCTATTTTTTTTAGTTTTCACCTATTGATGCACAAATAACTTATAATTGTTTTAACGAAACAACTAAAGAATAATGTTAGGCAAACTACCTTTATTTGATCCCCCAACTATTCTATATTTTTTTTCATTGTCCTTAATGATTTCCCCATGCATGCGGAATGAGAACACAAAAAATGCCTAAAATAAAATGATACAAAACTGTTGGGAAATCTTACGGTAGGCTCATTAATTAGCAAGTGGTGGAACCGTATGGTGGCAGGCTCAATACATGAAGGGTGTGTCATGCCTGGACGCAAACAAAATGAGAAGCCATAAAAAAGAAACCTCTGCTAAGCGATAAAGTTCCTCCTCATTTGTCAGGTCTCCTTTGATTCCATTTTGGCGTGCATTCACCGGTGAGCTCTATTTGTCATATAGTATCTTTATGCATGTGAGCCCCCCTCCATGGGCAAACAGGGGCGATCCCGATCATCCACCATCACTACCCACCAAACCCTAGTCGTGTGACATCCACACCTACATCTACACCTGGACTGCAGACAGTTGCATCCCTACAAGTAGGTTATCCCGTGGTTCCTTCCTCTTTCCTTCTCTCTCCGCCTCCCCTTACATTGCCATCGGTCGCTTAGCTTGTTGTTGGAGTGTTTCTCTCTTGACATCTTCGGGGGATCTAGTGCCCTTTAGGTTGGATCCACATTCCATGGTGTGGATCTATGCTCCTCAAGGATGGACCTTCACAATGAACCGACCTCACTCGCCGAGGCGTGCCACCGTCATGCCATCCGTCAGCCACTGCTCAATGCTGCTAGGTCTTACTTGGCTGACATCACGCTGTAGCCCCCACCATCTCCCCGTTCGGCTTTGGCAGTCAAAACGGCCATGGCCCCCCTTTGCCATCGGTTCAAATCTCGCCATCCCTGTGGTCCTTGCCAGACATCCAGCGTCACTATAGGACCCACCCTACTGTTGTTATTGTGTGGGCCTCCACCTCTCAATCATGTTGTCGCTCTCTGGCCGATGATTGTCATCGCTACAAGACACTTTTGCCATGGTCGTGTGGCCTCTTCTCCCAGCCCGGCGTCGCCAGTGGCCTCTGGTTGTCACTCGGGACCATTACCTCACTCTAGAGCTCTTTGACCACCTCCAATTTTCTTGGTTGTTTGACTCGGAGTACCCTATGCCACCTAACCCTAGGTCTTGCGCGTGCTACTGTGATGTTGTATAATACTGTTAATTTTTC
Organism: Paspalum vaginatum; assembly: GCA_030272315.1. Lineage (NCBI taxonomy): Eukaryota > Viridiplantae > Streptophyta > Magnoliopsida > Poales > Poaceae > Paspalum > Paspalum vaginatum. Next base: position 35,320,907 of record CM059018.1, on the reverse strand, counting down.
GACATATCGGTGAACTGTTCATCTCATTCAAAAAACTATATAAATATATTATCTATATTTTGCGACATATTGTATTATTAATTGTATTTTACGCACGACTTATAGAAACCGCATAGTCCTTGCAGATCGAGAAAAATGGAAACCCAACAGTCTATATTGGAGGCATTCATATTCATGGATAGAGAGCGATAGAAGTCCCGCTGCTATAGGCAAGGAGATCGACCCGACCCGGGAGGAGAAGCCCCTCCCTCCCAACAAGTCACAAGTAGCCTAGTGCGCCGTACGTACACGAGCTAGGCCCTAGCCGTGTCTCGATGGAGCACTAGCAGGCAGGCGAGGCGACCACCTCATCATCTCCCCCGGGTGCGAAAAGGCCACACGACACATCGCGAAAAAAAAGCTATGGCGGACTGCCTAAAGCCACACACGGATGTCGCGTTGCACTGCGCAGTGGGCAGGTCGACACGACGAGCAAGAGTTTAAAAGCCATCACCACTCGGCCGTCCCACGCTTTCCTTTGACCGCCCTGCGCTGCGCTGCAAAAGAGGAGAAGCAAGCAAGAGAGGGAAGCACCACGAGGAGAACGGGCCGCCGCCGTGTCCAACGTCCCGTCCAAGAAGAAACCTTTCGATCGATCGATCGCGGCGACCAATCGGCCGGGGATGTGGGAGGGAGGAGGCTTCCACGGCACCCACGAGGCGCTCCTGCTGCAGGCCGCCGGCGGATCATCAGGGGCGGCGGCCGACTACGGCGGCCCCGCCCTCCTGCCGTGGCTCGGCCCGGCCGCCGCGCCGGGCTTCTCCTACATGGCCCCGCACCACCACCACGACGCGCAGCCGCCCGAGGCCGCGGGCCTCTTCGGCGCCGAGGCGGCGGCCAGCGCACCGTTTGGCGGCTTGGGCGGGTACAGCGATGGGGGGCAGCTCGGGGTGTTCGGGCTAGAGCCGCCGCCGCCGCCGCCGCCCCACGCTCTGGGCCTGGCGGCTGGAGGGCCGAGGATGGTCTCCGGCATCCTGGGGACCCTGCAGGCGGAGCTGGGCCGGATGACGGCCAAGGAGATCATGGACGCCAAGGCGCTGGCGGCCTCGCGCAGCCACAGCGAGGCCGAGCGCCGCCGCCGCCAGCGCATCAACAGCCACCTCGCCAGGCTCCGAAGCCTCCTCCCCAACACCACCAAGGTGATGATCGATTACTAGGCTGTCTTAGTGAGTACTGCACACCCATGCATAGATCGATGCGATGCCGATGCGATCGATCATCGCTACCTGCATGCCGTACATGCCCGTCCACGCACTCCCGTGCAGATCGATCGATCGATCTCGATCCATGGCCGCCAAACCCTAGAGCTAGCTTGACCAGCAGCTGGTGGCCTTGCAGAGAGATGGGCGATCGATCAGGCCTGGCTGCGCTCGCCCACCGTTCACCAGCTGCTCAGATCCACCATGAGAATTGAAGCTAACAAGATCAGCCTTAATTCCTTGCGCAAGTATTAATTCCAGCACACAGCTGGACTAATACTCCAATACAAGAAGAGCAGCACACCAGATGTGTTATACCTTAGCCAGCTGATCGACCTAGATGCTACCCAGCTTATTAACTAGCCAGAGTTTCTCTCGTTCGACAGCCGCTGGTGACACTGGCTGGCTCTCCTAATTAAACTCCCCGGCCCACTCATATGTCATATACTCATGTAGCATAATAATTACATGCTCGAAATGGATCAAGAGGCCGGCCGGCACGCCCAAATAATTCCCCATTTTTCTGAACCGCCTCAGCTCATATTTTGTTGCCTCCCTCATCAGCAATAATGCCATGTTTAACCACAATCAATGACCATGCTACCATGTACTTTCATTTCATTTCAACGGATCGATCTTGGGAAGAAGACATCATATATATCCTATACTACTCCCTCCAGAGTCCAGAGCCTTGTAGGGTCAGGACAAAAGTCTAAAGGAGACGACAAAGACAAGATGAGATGGTCATAGGTTAGACGACCAAGAGTGAGAAAATGGTCATAGCATAGGCGGCCATGTAGGCACCAAGCAGCAGCAAAGGTAGATAAATGGAAGGCTTTGGGCTCGTGGGAGACCGGACCGGGGTCACCTGCTGCATGCTTCTTCCCCTGCTGGCTACTGGGAAGGGGGGGAGATCGAGCGGCGGCCCGTGCAAGACAAGCGCGCACGCTCGTGTCAGTCTGTCAGAGAGCTCATCAGCCGCCTCCGCTCACGCTCGCTCCAAAAGCGGCAGGCAGGCCAGGAGGCCCGGCCGGCTGGGGAAGGGCGCGCATGCAAAGCCTGCACCCACGCGCGCCATTTTTGTAGCTTTTCCTCCATGCTCGCATGCACTCGCGCCACTCGATCGCCACTACACCTGCAGCCACCGCGGGCGCCTACTTGCACACGCACCCACTGGCTATGCTAGCCACTGTAGCTACCGAGCGCTGTACCCCTCTCTCTTCCCCGGCGGCCCCTTTCGCGCAATCATGCTTGCATGCATGCGAAGCCGGTTTGATCGGCTGATTTCAAGCGGCTAATGATGGCTCTGGTCTGATCTGTCGTGTTTGCTTCCGGTGCATGCGCGCGCGCAGACGGACAAGGCGTCGCTGCTGGCCGAGGTGATCGAGCACGTCAAGGAGCTCAAGCGGCAGACGTCGGCGGTGCTGGGCGCGGGGGGCGGCGAGGAGGCCGCGGCGAGGCCGCGGCACCACCTGCTCCTGCCCACGGAGGCCGACGAGCTGGCCGTGGACGCGGCCGAGGACGAGGGCGGCGGCGGCCGCCTCGTCGTGCGGGCATCGCTGTGCTGCGAGGACCGCGCGGGCCTCATCCCGGACATCGCCCGCGCGCTCGCCGCGCTCCGCCTCCGCGCGCGCCGCGCCGAGATCGCCACGCTCGGTGGACGCGTCCGCAGCGTGCTCCTCATCGCCGCCGCCGACGACGAGGAGGACGGGCGGGGCGATCATGGCGGCGGCGGCGGCGCGTCGTTCGCCAACCGGAGGCACGAGCTCGTCGCCTCCATCCAGGAGGCGCTGCGCGGCGTCATGGACCGCAAGACGGCGACCAGCGACACGTCCTCGTCTAGCGGCGGCAGCGGGAGCACCAAGAGGCAGCGCATGAGCGGCGCGCACGAGCAAGGTTCGCTCTAGCTTGTAAGCTGCTACTAGTGGCTACCTAGCTCCATGCATGCATGCCTCTCCCTCGACGATGCTAGCATGAAATATGCATGCATGCTTGCATGGCTAGCTAGCTTATATGAAACTCAAGTTAACTAGTATACTAGTTACAAAGCTATAGCCGTCGTCGCTTCCAAGTTCAAACTTAGATGATCGAGCTGGCTCTTCGTTTTTGCTGCTATGGTAATGGTGTGTGCATGAGGGAAAGAAAATGGAAACGCATGGATGTCTAAGGGAGCAGAGAGGGAGAGTTTTATGTGTATCCTCCCTTAAATATCTTTACTGTGTTTCAGAGTTTTTTTACTTACTTCGCGCGTATGTATCTGGGAGAGGGGCGAAATCGAGAGGTCGTAGTTGATAAACCTCTCAAAAACAGGGGGTGATAAGGGTGTACATCTATAATCTCTGGGTTACAATGGAAGATGGAATTGGTGGCCTCGCTATTTCTTCGTGATATTTTTCACCTTTCGTGATGTTGCTTGCATCCCTTACACAATGTATTTGCATGCTAATGCTATCCATTTTGTTATTCGTTTTTCGCCTGCCTCTCACATGTACATGTTCTGGTCTTTTAATTATACGATAGTTTCCTCCAAGACCCTTTCTCACAAATCTCCTAAAGTATTAATTTGCTAATGAACTGCATTCAGCTCATGTGGACCAACCAGTGACCATTTTTTTAACATATACCTATGGAACACCACAGATCAGCTAGTGGTGGTAGATATTACAATAGTAGTATTATAGTACTAATGATGATCTCGATCAATCTGATGGTCTGGAGACGCGGCCATGGCGTTTTGGTTTCCTACAGAGGCCTTTCTTTAATGATTTGTTTTGATTTGAACAATGTTTGTGACTCGTCTGGAATTTAGTGGTCTTGAGAGCTATCTCTTCTGATAAGTGTGGACTCATTGTCTAAAAAAGTTGATCTCTACCAACCTTCCATTATTAGTCTCGCAATACTGAGATATTGTCGTAAGTTTTGGGGTATAGGGATCAATGGTTGCTTCCTGCTGCAAATTTGATGCATTAATTCTTCCAAAGAGGACCTAATATAGCTTGGGTATGTAAAAGAGAAAGGGGGGATTAATATTACATTAAACGGAATAGGCAATATTTGCTACAAATGCCATATCTTCATTTTTGTATGACGTCAAAAAAACTTTTCTAGTTGTATATAATGTACAATGTAGTCCATATATTTACACTGTACGCCATTTTGAGGTGGTGAGAGACTGCAAGAACTCCAAGCTAAGGTTCATGCGATTACAAAGGTTTGTAGCTAGTTCACTTCAAGGTGGTCAGAGGGATGATTCTATCTTTCTTCTTCGTTCTGCAAAAAGAAAAAAAATAAAAAAGAAATATTTTTTTATCTTGAAACTTGAATGTCTTATTTGGTAGAATTTTGGGTTAATATGTTTGATAGAGTTTTTTTCGCAGGAAATATGCATGATAGGTAGACTTATGAAAACAGAAAAAATCTCTGAAATGTTTCAATGCAATAGAAGAGAATAAGTAATCCTTTTATATGATTAATGATGAAATAAAATGTTAATATTGTATATCAGAACACATAAATTTTAATTTGGACATATTTTTCTTTTGAAACGAACCAGGCAGGATTAATTTGGACATATGGTGAGTGGACAGTGGTGACTGATCATTATTTGGAATTGAAATGGCAATCCTTATTCGTTCTATTAGATATTGGTACATTGGTTGTTTTGGTCGTTATTCGTCATTATCAAGCTTGTTACCTTATAAATGGGGGTGGCGTGCGCTAATGTTGTCTAACAGAAGTGCGTGCTGATAATTTTACTACTGAAAGAACTAGTAAGTGTAGCTACCATAGTGAATTGGGATATTTCTGATACATGTAGAAAATAAGAATAATCTTGAGACTCTAATAGTAGGCCGGGATTCCGATCAAGATCTACCTTGCACCCTTTCGGGCATTTTTTTTTGGACTGTCCATTTGGCTATGTCCTTGATCGAGGGACATAAAAGGATCACGCTAGATTTGATGTCGTCGTCGTCAAGGCTTTTCATGCACCTGCTTCAACACACATCAATTTGTGTACCCTCTTTTCTTTTTACATTTTCTTGCGATCAAGCTAGAGAGGTCGAGCTATTAGCTAGCAGGGGCAGTGCATTTCTATGCAACGAGAAACATGGGACAAAACCAGAAGCCGGCAGGCTTAAAGGTTAAAAAAAGGTCTTGCTACGCTGGAGTAGGGCAAGAGGCCCCTACTGCACCATGCAGCAAGGCGCATGAAGCGAGGTGGACCATGCCTCCACTTGTATATCTGCACGCACGACCCATATGATTGCCACCCTCTCCATGATGATCACAGTGGAGCTTTGTCTGATCCCACCTGGGAACAAGGTTGATTGAGACATGTGAAGGAATACAGGCAATAATCATTGTTGGCATGAAACAGTAAGCAGGTTCGAGCCTTTTAGAATGAGAAGAATGGCTAAACTAACCAAGTACTACGAATTAAAGCGTGAAGTTCAGTACTGTTCTCCTTTCTGTTTAAAAAGTCGCGAAAGTCGTGCTAGAAAGGTTTCGGTTTCTAAGTATGTTATCCAGGTATATTTTACGATTTGTCATTGGACAAAGGAAATCTTGGTTATTGGTTACACAGTTTTCAATCCTCATATAGCTAGTATCTAGTCCCGCTCCAAACCCAAGACACTTTATCCTCGCAAAACCTTCCCCGCCACTACTTGCTAGCGATTATATTGTTCCCTGCAACTTTCCATGTTCAAGCAAACGCTTTTGTCTCCAATCCTATGTGCCTTCTCCAGTACGTCCTCCTCTCCGTTCACATCATCGGAATTGGGAACACGTCAGAGCATATTTATGCATCTCTAGCAAACAAGCCAAATCTAACTCTTCACAGCTCTTTTGGCGAGCAATCGGGAAGGAAATGTGAAATTAGTGGTGAAAGTTGACCGAAGAAATTAAAATGAAAAATTGATTTTTAGTGACAACCTTTTGTTTGGTTTGTGTAGAGAAAATTAAGAGAGGAGACTTAGTTGAGAGTTGCCTTTTAATCCTGATAAACAATTGAGATATAGTATTAATCTTGTACACAGTATAATTCTCCCCAATTCTTACCCTTGCGAAGTAATAGATGGAAAGCTCATCTAAACTCTCATTCCCCATCTCACCAAAACTTTTATTCCCACCAAACATATAAGACATTTCTAAACTTGTGTACTAAAACTCCCATTCCATTCCACTAATTCTTTCCGGTTAATAAACAAGCTATCAAATCTCTATATATTGCATATTGCATATTGCATAACCAATCTTCTATATCTAAATAGTAAACAGTTAGCTCATATTAACATATTTCTATGCGATCTCATAAAACCACATCACCATCCATTACTAGGACACATCATTAGTCTTTTCTGATGATTTTCTGTGGCTAATAACATATGTGCATGAAAATTGATAGCCTTTGCGAGTACAATGATACAAAATTCACGCAACAACGTGCCAAACCTACACATTTATAAACAAGAATACAAATATTTCAAATTTGTCCTGACACATAAATGGTTGGGATAAATTAGTACCATTCATTAATTAACGTGCCATGCTTCTTTTCCCACCTTCTAGACCAATCATTTTTTTTGCAATGTGCCTGGATGAGGAGTAAATGTCAATTTTATGATCTCCCTAAAATTAAATCATAAACATTCTAAGATATTTATATTTTATAATGTAGGGAGTATGTATTTCTTCAATCTTCACACTTAGCTGACTAGCCATATCTGGCACTCCATATATCCTATTGGCCTATATTTCATCGATATTCAACTTATTTGTAAATGTTTGTTTGCATTTACCATTTTAAATACATGTAAATGTTGCATCCTTTTTTTCATTTTCCTTATATAACTTGGGGGTGGATATTACTTTTTATTCTACATTTTATTATCCAAAATAATGTCGTTGGTTTTATGCATGCAACACATTAACGTGGAAAAATTAAATTTCTACTTCTACGTTTTTTTATCAAAAGAACATTAATATACCACTTCTTATTACAAATAATTATAGACTTCAGATAAAACAATGGTGCATATTTACAGTATTTTAGAATACATAATCACCATCGTGTTTCATTATAAATACACTATATTTTTGGGGATGAATAATACAATCCATAAACCGTATCGAGTTTCACAAATAGAAAAGCACAATTTTCAGTTGCAAGTTTGCAAGAAGTTGAAATAAAGGTTAAGTATAAAGACAAAAAAGTGAATAACAAATTGGTTCCTGCAAAATGGGTTCGATTTTAGAAGCAAGCTAGTTTTCTCAAATTCAACGAGTCTGAAACAGAGTTGAAGTTTAATAATTTTTGAGCAGTTAGAGCAAACAGCAAAGGAAATTACGAAATGAAAACCCCATTAGCTCCTCGAGACCTGGTGCTGCCTAATCCAGCCTCCTTGAATCAGAAAGGGCACAATGGTAATTCAGCCAAGAGCGAGCCTCGTCAAGTTCCAGCGTCGGGAAGTAGCAAAAAAAATCTCTAGGGACCAGTGGCCCAGGAAGCCCGGACCGCAGACTGGCCTTACAGGTGGCGTGGCGCTCCAGCGACGCCAACCAAATTACTGGGCCACAAATAATCCCGACCCCCAAACCGCACATCGAGCGGCCCACGGAGCACCACCACCGCGAGAGCAGGACCCGAGCTCGGACCCGATTTTTAGAGGCGAGCAGGCTCCGACGACCTCCGCCGATTCCGGGCGCGCGGGCGACGGCGGTCGGCGACATGGAGGCTGCGGTGCCCAGCCGTATCGCGCTCTCCGCGGCGAGCCGCCTTCCCCAATCGACACGCGGTGGCAGGTGCTCCGTCTCCCTCGCTCCCTGATCTTGGCTTCCCGTTTGTCTGTTTGTTACTTTTTTGCTGGATGCGATCTTAGGAGTGAGTAGTTGGTACCTTTCGCGTCCGCGTCCGTATTGGATAACGTTGAGGGGGTTCGTGCTGTCCACGCAGTTCTGGTCGAGCTAGAACGGTGGAGGGAATGGAGTGCTGGGTTGCAAATGGAATAGGAGTTTGGAGGAGGAAGTGCTGTTCTGGTTTTGCAAGTAGTTTGTCCTTATTTCTGAGTTCGGGAGGGGAAATCCTTTAGTTTCGTGGTATGGAATGGACGACCCTGTGTTGGCAAGAGGAAAGGAGTTCTCTCTGCGGTCAAATTACTACTAAGTCACTGACACAAACCGATAATGGGGGTAGAAGACTAGCAGTTGTAAAAGATCATATTTGGTCCATTTACAGGGGGGAAAAAAATCAAATACAGCCTCCAATGAACCAACATTCAAGACACATTTTACTACCATTGAATTGAAGTAAGCAATGAACCGTAGCTGCCCATCATTCTTTACAGACTATATTGTTCCTTGATGCTTGTCACCAATTGCTGATTTTTCTTGATGATGTTCTTTGAAACCACGAATGACTGAGATGATGGTTGAACCCACCATCTCATGTCCTCACCTGAAATGCCGAGGAAATCTTGCTCCTCTATCATCAATCAACTAATCCTCAGCCTTATGGTCCTGTATACTGTTGCATGACCGTGAAGCTATACTCCAATTTCATTCAGTTTTGTTTTCAGCCTGGAGACATAAATGTGCAGCCAAAACTGTGCTTGATTTATGATAACTTCCAATTTTGATAGAAATTTTGTTTATCATGTCATCCTGACCCCTGATTACTTATGTAGGCTTGTTATTATAATCTTTCGTGTTTATTTTTCTTCATATTCCGCAGGAGATAGATCTTTCATTTACAAGGGAAGATGCCAAAGTCTTGCAATTCCTATGGCTCTGTTAGCAGCTGCACCAGGCAAAGGTGGTGTGCTTGATCGTCCAGCAGAGAAAACTACTCCTGGCCGGAAGTCTGAATTTGATGTGAAGTAAGTGGTGTTCACCATCACATTTGTTTCTATTCCAAGTAAGTGTAAAATTCCAGGAATCTGGGATCTGAAAATTGCACTGTCTGAGTTTCAATCTTAATTGGAAAAAAGTCTACATCACCCCCTAACCTTAAGGTTTGAAAAACCAGACTAATAACCCCCTCGGGCGGTTTTGTGGGCGGTTTTGCTGAGGTGGTATGCCCACATGGCATCTCAGCGTACATGTGGCAGCGATGTATCCGCTGCTGTCGCCTCCGCCGGCTGCGTATCGCCATTGCCCGCAGCCACTGCCACCGTCTCCTGCTGGCTGCTGGCGCCTGCTGCTCGCTGTCGTCACTCGTGGCCCGCCTTTGCCGCCGGCAGACTGCCGCTGCCGCCGCTCGCAGTCTGCCGCCATTGCCTACTGCTCGCTGCCACGGCCTTCCGCCACCGGCGCCCACGGTCTGCCGCCACCGCTTGCTGCTAGCCGTCGTTACCGGTGGTCCGGCGCCTGTGGCCTACCGCTGCCGTTGCCCGCAGTCTGCCGTCGCTGCCTGCTGCTCGCCGCCGGATTCCGGGGCCTGCTGCCGCCGCCCATGGCCTTCAGCTACCAGTGCTTGCGGTCTGCCGTGCGCCACCGCTTGCTGCTCACCGCCGGAGCCAAGCGTGCCATGGCTGAGATGGGGATGTCAGCGGCCGGTGGCAGACCGGTGAGAGAAGGGAGCGGTGAGGGTTATTCACCCACTTACAGGTGGCCCCACATATTAAATAATAAAAAGGAACTAATTCACCCACTTACAGTGCCCTTAGTAACCGGGAACGTGGAACTATGCCACGTTCCTCGTCCCGGGAATGTTCGTTCCGTTCCGGGAACGCGGGAACAATTTCGTCCCCATAGTGTTAAAATCCTTATTTATGAGCGTACCACGTATCACGTTCCCGTTCCTCAACCCCATCGACCCGGGAACTTGGTTACTAAGACAGTGCCCCCACCCACGTGCCAGCGTGGCAAAAGAGCCTTGCAGAACCGTCCAGGGGTTATTTGTCCGGTTTTCCAAACTTTAAGATGTACAATACGCGGTTTTAAGATCAGGGTGTGATGTAGAATGCCCTCAAAACGTTAGGGGAATTATGTAGACTTTTCCAATCTTAATTTGAAACAGTTGATCAAACACAAATACACCATTAACATGCTCGAAGCAGATAACAAAGTTAACTACTCTGTATTCCTGTAACAACACCTTACAATTTATTCATGAACAAAGAAACTTATAATTGGAACTACTCGAGAGACACTGATGGCTTGGAACTACCTCCAACTGAGCTTGATGGCTCATAGCCCATGGCTGCACATCTATTTCTTGTTGCCATCTACAAGTTCCTTCGCTTTTCCATAAACTTATTTTGATATTACCATGGTTACTTCAACTAGGCCTCATAAATATAAAAAAGAGAGCCTCATCATGGAATCAGTTTCAGATCAATTGCAAATATAGTGGTCTTGTTGTAGGCTTCAAGTCAAGTGTTCTTGGGATTCAGTTTTTTCTTCTCCTTTTTTTTTTCTTTTTTGCATTTCTCTGCTTGGTATGGAGAGAAATTTCTGAGGCAGCTAGTGCTAGCGTAGCATTCACCAAAACATTAGATGCTAAACAGTTGGACACATTTAGCCACTTATTCAGGCTAAACAGCCATTTAAACATGTTTAAACAGGATACATATGCGATTAAACAGGCTCGGTTGGCCACTGTATCATTATAATGGTTTTTAAATGTGTTAATTCTTAAACATTCGTTTTGGTGAACAAGGGCAGTACCTATTGCTACAATTGGTAGGTGTATGGTTGCTTCCAGATTGGGGACTTGGGGTGTTCTGAAACTAAGTCATGCAGTTTTAATGTTGAATATTTGCAGGTTGTCTTTTTCTTCTTTTTCTTTGGCTTTCATGCTTCACCTCCAGGGTTGCATGAAATACTGCCGTGTATAAGATTTAGTGAATATAAGAGGAAGTTTTGGAGTATACCTATTTCATTTCAATTTTAGGCTGCTAGCATTAGTGAATGATTCAGCATTGCAGCCTGTTACCTACATTGTGGGTTGGATATTCAGATTCGTGATGAATCGGGTTTCTGAACTAAGAGGTTTGCTGTTGTTGTAGAGTCCTTGTTCTCCTAAACTCTGTTGTTCTTGGTGGTTCGCCAGGAATATCAGTTCATGTAGTAGTTCTCTCTTTTTTAGAGATTTAATTACTTTCAAATTATAATAGCATGTCATGAACATGACAAATGGTGTCATATAATTGTTAGAACTTTTAGGACACTATCTTGCACCCCCAAGTGCCTATACATGTGGGATGTGGCTTCTAGCTTTTTTTCATCATTATGTTTATGGGCTTATTTCAATGAGACTTGACAACACTGCAATTGCTATCATTGTATATGGCATATTGGCACATTGATGCCTAGTAAGAAAAGTGACCCTACACACCAGAATCCCTGTTGAGAGTGTACCTCACTTTCAGTTTTCTGGCTATCTAAATTGTTCGCATTGATCTGTATGTTACAAACATTCTAAAATGGTTATGGTAGTATTTGGTTTATACCTGATTGCACAGTTGGAGACCATGTTATCACCAATCCCTTTTGCTCTGCAGGAAATCCCGCAAAATGACGCCTCCATACCGTGTGATCCTGCACAATGACAACTACAACAGGCGCGAGTATGTGGTCCAGGTCCTGATGAAAGTGATCCCGGGGATGACAGTTGACAATGCAGTGAACATCATGCAGGAGGCGCATGTGAATGGGCTGTCGGTGGTTATTATCTGCTCCCAGTCCGAGGCTGAGGAGCACTGCACGTCGCTCAGGGGAAACGGTCTCCGAAGTTCCATTGAACCTGCGAGCGGTGGCTGTTGAGGTCTGAGGAATTGGTGCTCCTGTTTTGCCACGTATAGTCTGTAAATACCCCGCACATGAAGATAAAAAGCTGGGATGGGTGGGTTACATGCAGTTATCAAGAAGCTGAACTGCCTCTTGGGTAGGTGTACATGGTGTAAGGCTACCCTGTAGAAGAACGAACATAGCGTTTTCAGTTACGATTTACGAAACATTCAGTTATACCCGGCCTACTCCCTGTTTTGACTGTTGCTGCTATGTGGAACCACGGTTATTAGAAGTGAGTCACAGGCAGTTGTCCATCTTCACCGTACGAATCCAAAACTAAACCGCGGGCAACCAGTTGGGCCACGTCACTTGTTTTTTTATCAGCAGTAGGATTTTGATCGGGCTGCTCCAACATCAGTTGTAGGCATCCAGCGATCCAGAACTTTCCAGAGAATTCTAGAGCCACCTTTGTCGCCCCTTCCAGCCCGCCGCAGTCGCATCTCCCGGCCGCCCGCTTGGCTTGGCGGCTCGCTCGGTTAGTCGCCGTCCAGAGTCCGCCTCACCTTGTGGCTCACCCCTCCTCTCCAACTCATGCGAGAGCAAGACGACACGACACGGTCAGGCCTGGCGCCTCTGCCCTGTGGGTGCAGCGAAGCAGCTCGGCTTCGATTGTGGGGCCTCGCGCTGACGCGGCGAGGCACGCAGCACGCAGCTCTGCCAAGCACGGCCGACGAGCAGTTGCATGAGCGAGGCTTCGTGCCACCTCGGCCTCGGTGGCACGGTGAAGCGAAGCGCACGGCACCGCAGCTCCACCCGGCCGAGCCTGGAGCCCTAGCGGCCGGCTAGCTCTACTGCCTTCTCGATTGACCAGATTACGCATCCCTTATCTTCCCCAATCTACTCACTTGTCCTAATCTTATGTCTCCCACGGACTGCTTAGCCATGGATATCCTCCTAAATTTGTTTCTCTCTGTTCCACTGAGTTTGTACTTTGTACTATGTTGCTAAAAAGTTTCTGTCAGGTCACTAACGTCATAGGTCGTTGTAGATCTGACCACTATACTCCTGTACTCATGTAAAGCTCATTCATTCCCTCACAAAGTCCCTAAATCTCAGCTCTAAATGTGCTGGAAAAGCAGACTGATTTAGTATAGTATGATCTGATACGTGGAACTGAACCAACAGACTAATTTAGTATAGTATGATCTGATACGTGGAAGTGAAAGAAATTTGTTTACATGTCGAGCTATTTCTACTATAAATTAAAGTAAATAAGACATGCAGCTGTTCTGCGATTGCAAACCAAAACAAAAGTCTATTAGTTTTATATTAGAGCTCTGAATTTACACGATTGCTTCATCTTCTGAAAATTAGGATCTTGGGAACAACGCTAGGTAATGTGTTCAGCCTAACACACTTTCCTATCCTATAGAGGAATCCGAATACTACTGCCTGTATGGATCTATATGGCCCTACAATTTAAATTTATATGAAAGTTCATGTGAAATGTTAGTAACTCTTTTAAAGCGACGTGAAATAGGTCAAAACTCAATTAGATTCAAATGACATTTTGATACTAATGGCAGTCTCTACCGTCAATCCGTCATTACTACAACCACTTCTTACCACAACACCATACAATAATATCTGTCCTTTTCTGAACCAGAGGCCATTGAGCAGCTGAGGCAGGAGTGAGTATTATAATATGAGTAACACCTCTTGACATTAAACAAATCTGAAGAATCAAGGAGACCGATGCGAGTATAATCTTAATGAAAAAAATTGTACTGTACCTTATAATTCACATATTTTTTTTTCATGTATGTGAATGTCTCTCTATTGTTCAGTTTACCAAATATCCTGCCAACTCAATATTTCACTTCTGCCATCATCTTTTTGTGAACTATCTAAGTTACCTAGAGTATCTAGCGGGCGCCAAACTCTAGACTAAGGGACTACCGGTGTTTAGATATGATGACATATATGCAGGTATCATCGTCATATTGAGCATGTTTGGATAGCTGCCAACGGCTGCCTCCCAAAATTTGGTCGTTGACCATTGGCAACCTGCACATTTGGATGCTGTCTAAAGTTTGGCCAGACTTTAGCCAGCATACTGTTTCACAGTTCATTTGTGTGCCAATTTTTGACCGATGCATGGGCAGCCAAATCGGCCGCCAAAGTTTGGCAGGGCAATTTGGGTAAGCATCCAAGCATGCCCATTGTCTCATATTTGTATGCTTGGAATGGCCCTCTACGGAGGGTGCGGCAAAGCCGCCTGAGTCTGCACGTGGCATATACCACGCCAGGCCCTTCCTCTGACACCTCTCCCTCTGCCGTTCTCCCTCGCCGAGCGGTCCTTCTTCCAGGTAGTGCCACACTATCCCCACCTTCTTCAAGGTGATTGATGTTCTTGGTCAAATGGACCTTGCAAGAGGGATGAGAAAGATGGAACATGGTCAAATCGGAGAGAGCACATGTTCTCTGACTGTTCATCTACCAATCTTTTCTGTCACTTTGGGCAGATTCCTTTGTGCTGCTTCACTTGCTTGCCAGAATGTCAGCACAGTAGTCTCTTCTTTTCAACCGTACAGTTGTTTTTTCTTTCTCGAAAACAGCAGGACAACTGCATATCTTTGTATGAAAGAGACTGAAAACATAAGCTGTAGTTATGTCTAGATTTGAAAGACTGAAATGTTATGTAATATAGCTAAGGATGAAATGTTATAACGAATAGGTTGTACCTGGAGATGTGGTTGAGATGTATGGCATTTTTCTCCCAGTGCCATACTATGGACTTACAACAACGTGTGTAGGATTGGCTGCAGATACCACTACTTGGAAGCAATGTTTGTGACCCATATAAAGAATAAATAATCTAAGGTTCGTGCGCAATACATTTGTCTTCAGCAGTTGTCTGGTTAGCGAGGTTGTCTAGTACGCCCTGATCGCGAGCGCGTGGCCTCACCAAATCATTTCTCAGATCGAAAACTTTCACTTGTATATCACTCCGGTATACAGCAAGCACCTACTACTACTTCTGCTCCTGCTACCAACCAATACTCCCAGAGGGGAGGAGAGGAGAGGAGAGGAGAGGATCGGTGGAGCAAAGGAACAAGGCCCCCGGAACGATGGCCAGCGGCGGCGTGGTGAAAGCACATCCTGCTGGCACGCTTCAAGGAGGAGGTGACGCCGGAGCGCCTGGACGAGCTCATCCGGGGATACGCCGCGCTCGTCGGCGCCGTCCCGTCCATGAAGGCCTTCCACTGGTAACGCCCGCCGCTAATCCTCCGTGTTGCGTATAGCCCTGTACTTCCTTGGCCCTGCCTCTGCACCTACCGCCGCCGCCCTCTCGCCTCTGGGCTCTGCCAAAGGTCATCGAGCAGAGGCGGCGCTGCAGGGGTTGGCTCGAGGGACAGACAGGGCCGTGTCGGCGCCCCCGGCTCGCCGCGTTCCGCGTCACTCGTCGGAGTGGCCAAGTCGCAGGAGGATCGGAGGCAACGACCGCCGCTCGTCGGCTCATCGCCGCAGCCTCCGATCCTGCAGGATTGGATTGGATTGGATTGGATGGCCAGCAAGGGTTTCGCGTTTGGGGGGGCGACGGGGGTGGGGAACGAAATAATCGTTCAGAAGCGACGATGCGCCAGAAGGTTGGGCACGATATTCCTAGCGCTGTTCTATTTTTGTTTGCAAACCTATGATGTGCGTACATCAAAGTACGGGGCGTACAATTGTTGGTCCAAAATATGAGGCATATGCAAACATTAATTCATAATTTTTTTCTCTTTTAATATTGGCCATTTCCCTTTTTGTATGCTTGTGATGTATTTCTATTTGTGATAAAATCGTGCACACACGGCAGCAATGAAGGGACCATCTGAAACGTTATTTGCTAGCTTCACGAGAAATCCCATCTGCCTGGTTCATTCCCCAAGACTCTATGTTATCTACTGTATCGATTTATCAAATCTTGGCAATGTTTCAGTGTTCGTTATTTCCAGCTTTCTCACATTTTGCTCTTTGATTTACAGGGGAACTGATGTGAGCATAGAAAACATGCACCAAGGGTTCACGCACGTCTTCGAGTCCACATTTGAGAGCACAGGAGGAGTCAAGGAGTACATTGAGCACCCAGCACATGTTGAATTCGCAAACCAGTTCTTGCCTGTACTGGAGAAGGCTCTCATGATCGACTACAAACCGGCTTCTGTCAATTAGTGGCGGACAGTGAAGCCAGGGAGAGAGAGCATTTCTCAGTTCTTGTCATCAGTAATCCTTCGTGCTGTTTGCTGTAGACTTTCACTTTACTCTACAGTATACACTATTGTGGTGAATAAATTTGTTTCGCTTGGTTCCTTGTCGAGAATGGGCTTCGAGTTTTCTGTAGCTTCACTTGTTATAATTACACTTTCACATATGTGAGCCCATGTATCATTCTCTTCTGCACATGACCAACCTCTATTGCATTCACATTGTGCCCGCCGACACAGGATCTGACCAACACTCCTCCCCTGCCGCCTACCCTTGAGCTTGTGCCCGACAACACTAGACCTCGCAAAAACACTCCTCCCCCACACCCACTATAGGGCTAATCCCATGGAGAAAAGGATGATACGTGGAGCCCATATCATCTAGATCAGCGCATAGTTAGTATGCAACAAAGACATGTTATGATGTCAATATACGTCTCCGGGCCATGGTGAGATCTGAACATAGTTCATGTGCACAATTATGCAATTTGCCAGTTTCGAAAACCAGTATGACACATCTATCCAAGTTTAAGGTTCGATAACGGATTTTATTCTTCACGATTCTCTCATTTCCCGCTTCTTATCTAACCATCGATATGTTGGTACCAATATGCCAAGTACTTAGCAGCACAATGTACAACCCATAAACTTTCACCTCATTGTAATATGTAGAAACCACTTGGTCAGGTTTCCACTTAGGACACCTGCAAATTTCCGCCAACACGAAGAGATGGACCAACTGGGGTTTGGAAGATAGAAAGTAATGGTAACACTCACACATATTACTTTATTAATGACTCTTGTCCTAACATATTTATAAAGTGAAGAGGTCTTGTCTTTATCACAGAATGGTATTAATCACGCTTCCTACTGAATCCAAGATTTGTCTGTTATTTTTATTACAGAATGGTATTGTATTTCTCAGCTAGAGCAATTTTGTGTGTGCCTTTTCAAATTCTTGATGCGGTAAAGCAGGCCCTCTCAACAACTGAATCTAACATTATTTCCTAATTGTCTAAATGCTTACAAATTATTCCCTAATATATAAAATCTATATTGGTGGTCATGCCTTCCTAGGTCCATCCTTCAGCTGCCGCTTCATCCTGGTGTCCAAACATATCGGTTGTCACTTACTCTCCAATTTGAGAAGGCGATCAAGTATTGGTGTAATGGAATGCACCATACTACAGGGTGAGTGGTGCTGCTAAACATTATATCCCTACACCTAAGAAATGGCTTGCAAATTAACTAAATTACTGATTATTGTTAAGTTGTATGTGCTGCTCATAAGATACCATTTAGATAAGGCAAAAAATACTCTGCAACCTTGCATGTAACCTTGCATGTTGGATTCACTCTGGGCTCCAATGTTTATCTGCTGAAGTATTTGGTAGCAATGGTCATTACATAGCAATGCTTCTTGCAACCAGAGAGGTATACTCTCGGTAGCTATCGTATTGTAAAAAAAAATCAGCAGTAATTATAATTTTTATTTAATGCTAGCCTCTGAAAGGGCATTGACAGTTGTTAGCTAGTCTGAAGCCAAAGGCAATATTGAGTATAACATTAAATCATTTTGCAAATGATAAAGTAATGTTGGTGTCCATATAGATTGAGGAAGAGCAAACCATACTTTCAGCTAGGTTTAGGTTTTTAGGAAGTCCTCAACATGCATTTGATTGATTAAAAAATGGAATAGATTTGCCAAGCCCATCTGAAGACTCACCTAATAATAAGGTGGAGAGCTGCTCGTGAGCCATGACTACCCAGCGTTGGTAAAACAAAATCCTACTGAGTCCTTTGGATATGCTCCCCCCTAAGGGTATTGTATACAACGAACCTTCTTTAGAACTGCTGTAATTTTGAAAAAACACACACGCAAATACCCATGACAAGTACAGTTTAAATGATTTCCTACAATGCACAATAAAATGGAAAATAAAGTGCCTACCTTTCCTGGCTGTCATTTCCCTCTTACATATGTTTAGTCAAGGTACTTATATATGAATTGTACTTAACAAAACAGTCAAAATACAAATCATATGTAAATGTTATGGACTTGTAGAAATAGAGATGAATCTTGTATACTAAATGCAGACTCTGTGTGCATATTATTTTGTCTCAAAAACTGTTATCAGTTTATTGATTACTACATAGAGTGGAAAGTTTTTTTTACCTTCATTGATAAAGTGCCTTTCTATTTCTAGATAACCTATCCAATAACTCAGGATTGGCCTTCAGAAAGTCTCCAAGTAATGGATTTCTCTTATTTATACCTACCATGATCATCTTGTTCACTTTTTTCTCCATTAACTTTCTTGGTTCTCACACAAGTTCAACGCTGGTTGAACCCAAAGATGGCGCGGCAAGGCCGCGATTTACGAAACATTCAGTTATACCCGGCCTACTCCTGTTTTGACTGTTGCTGCTATGTGGAACCACGGTTATTAGAAGTGAGTCACAGGCAGTTGTCCATACTATATGAAACTGTGAATTTGCTGCAGCTGCTATGTGCTCTTCGTGTCCTGAGGTCGCATGTTGGAGACTGGCAGCGCTCCGCTCGACCAGCAGCCCAATGAGACCGGCCCAGCTACCTTCCTGGCCAGGTGGCCTAGCGATCAGCACCAGCAATTAAGCATCAGCTGGCCATAGCAAGCAGCCCACCATGCCCAATATGACATGTTTTTTCCTTTCACTTTCTTTTTCTTTTCCTACTTTTCATTTTCTTACATAAATCACAAAGAGAAAATACCAAACAACGAAAACTATATTCTAAAGAAGAACAAAATGTTTCGACCAAACATAAAACTGTTCTGAGAGCCAAGGAAAACATTCCAAGAAAAAAAATTCCAATCATGTAGAAATATTCTAGCTCGAGCTCGATTGAAAATAGAAATGGTTTTGAGCACTAAGAAGCATGGTCCTAACAAAGGGAAAAAATGTTTCAAATCACAAACGTATTCCATGCAAAAAAAATCCTGATTAGAAACAAAAATTGTTCTATGCACCGAGGAAAACATTTATTCCTGACCATGAGTAAAAAAAAAAAACTTCCGATCAACAATAGAAATTGTTGTGAGCACAAAGGAAACAGTTTGAAGCAAATAAAAAATGTTCTATGTTAAATAAATCTAAATTTTTTGCAATAGTTTTTTTCTAGAATTAAATTAAATAGAAAGTAATTAACTTTATAGAGTGAACATTTTATTTTCTATATAAACGCAACTTGAATAGGCTATAATAATGAGAGCTAGGGTTTTTGCGCGAGAGCGTGGTTTGGCGACTTGCGATGGGTTGAGATATGCTACGTAGGGGTCATTCATCCGCCTTATATAGTTTGACGGATTCTTGAGTTACTAGTCAGCTTCCTTCTATATCTCCTAGTCGGTTTAGATTACAAGAGATCAAACAGAATCTCAGTTTCCATCGCATCTCCCTTGATCTCTGTGAATCTCGGACCCTGAGTCTGAGTCAAGTGTCCTTCCACGCTTCCCTGAATTACGCCTTGATCTCCAAGCTTGCCCGACCGTCTTTGGGCCTGAGCTAGGCAACCGGCCCACGAGATCAGCCGTTCGTCCTTCTTAGGCCCTCCAATGGACCCATGTCCTGGATCCATGCCATGAGGAGCTAAGGATATCCATCCCCTACAAGCCCCCGAGGCTCGAGTCAATTTAGAAGACAATTAACTCGAGACTCCAAAGCCATCCTCAGCTCCGAATGTAAAATGCCACTGAGTCAAATAACTTACCCCCACAATGGTTGCACCGACTAGGTGCACCCGTTGGGTGTAGCCCCCGAGCTTTAAGCTGACTTGAGCAGCAATCAGCGTAAAGATCTAGAAGAATAACAGATTAAACAACCTTGCCTCCAGATCGATCAGCTTCTTATTTCATTGGTTGCACCGACTAGGTGCACCCAATGGGTATAGCCCCGAGCTTCAAGTTGACTTGCGCAACAATCATCTTGAAGGTCCAAAAAACTTAAAGACTCCGAAATATGAACTCCCCCGAGTCAACCGTCACAACTTTTCAATGGTTGCACCGACTAGGTGCACCCATTGGGTGTAGCCCCCAAGCTTCAAGTGACTTGAGTAACAATCATCTTGAAGGTCCAGAGAATTCCCCCGACCCATTATCGTCCGACTGGAATCTCCATGCTTTATTTCAACAGAAATTTTCAAGAAAAAATTCTCCACCCATTGGGTGTAAAATGTGAAACTGCTAAGAATACGAAGCGCCATCCCTTTCTTTGTCTTATGTGCATAACCTCGAAAACACAACCGCTCACAGATCCAACCTTCTTGCACCGTCACACGTGTAGATCTGCGACACGTGCCCGTCCCGAATACGAAACGCCATCCCAGTGCATGTACTTGCAGAAGCCAAAGCGGCACTTTGCCTGCTATATAACCAAGGCACGAGCCCTTCCTAGCAATCAGACCTTCATTTCCTTACGCATACACCACAGCCCTTTGCCGAGCACTCCCCTCTCTCCTGCCCAACACCATGGCCGACAACCGTCGCAGGAGCCGCCAAGAGTTCTCCGATGAGGAAGACGAAGTCTTCGTCGGCGGCTTCGGCAACGAAGACCCGACCAGCGACGCCGATCCCCATGGTGACAGCGACGACGAAGAGAAGAAGGAGGAGAAGGAGGCTCCTCCTCCTCCTCCGACTAGTACAACTAGAAGGAGAAAGCGATGCTTCGAGGCCTCAACCACCCCAGCCTCGGTGGCCCGGACTACGACAGTGACGAGAAGGAGGACACCGATGACGACGAGGATGAGGACTGGCAGCGACGACGGCGATGACGACAACGACAGCAGCGACGATGGCAGCAGCGACGAGGACTTTGCCCTGCGTCCCAAGAAGAGCCGTCGCATCGGCAATTAGTTTAGCAGTAGTGATTAGGAGTCTGATGTTCCGTAGTTAGGTCCCATGTATCCTTAGCAGTAATATGTAATGAACTTATCTTCCAATGATGTCTTATATTCTCATATGCAATCGCCCATTATGTGTGTGTGACAATGCTTCTATTCTCGTCCCTTGAACAACCACTATAGAGTTTTGCTGTACATCTGATGCTTACTTCACCATCGAGAATGAACCCTGTCGGACAAAACTGCCGCAACCCAAGTACTTAGTTAAAATTTTAATCTTCGAGGCGAATAATTTTCTGAGGAAACAACCGCCACCAAACATCCCTCAACCGAGTGAAGACATCCGACTTAAGTCATCCGAACGAACGATATCTGACTGAATTCTAGATAATCCTTATAATTGCAACGCCGACTGAAACCGTGCCGACTTAATATTATGAGAACTGCTGACTTGCCAGACTGATGGCAGATAATACTGACGGCGTGAACTTCCTTAATGAAAATAGAACTTCCCAATTTAACACCATTAGGTATTAAAGAGGACCAATACCCTAACGGTTCTTTCCACTCGAATACTCATTCCCCAATTTCCGAAATTATTCCGCTGCCAGCGCCAACAAACTTGAAGTCCTTGCCCAAAATCCCTCGAAATCGCACTAGAATCCTCCTCAACCATGGCTCCGAAAAACAATACAATCAGCGAGCACGGGAACACCAGCAAAGGGGTCCCGCATGATGAGAACCGGCCAATTCCGTCACCATTCCTTGCATTCTGTACGTCCTCCATCTCTGAATCTCACCAAATCCATCTTGTAGAAATAAGAGTTCTTCCCCCAAGGAGTTAGGCGGGTGGAGAAGTTGTGAGGGCGAAAAGTACCCCACAGAAGATACTCACGAATCTCTAGTTTTTGCCCCTTTCTTTGTGCACGGACTAGGACTGCCCCTCCGTTCATTCGCACGAGGTCTGCTCAATTTCTATTCTATTGACTTGTCACATCTGAACCCCAATTCCATTCTTCAAATCTCATTCTTTATCCATCTATGCGAAGCTTTCCTTAGAATTGTTCCGCATTTCGGTCTTTGGAAACACCTCTACCATTGCAAACCCAGTACCCGAGAAAGGGTCTTGCAAGTAGTTGGTGGAGCTAGCTTAGAACTGTGTAGGGGGCGCAGATCGGTGTACCTGGATATCCCACTCAAAGACTAGCAACAGGGGATGGCATTCCGAGTAGTTCTACATGAGCAATCATGGAAATTCCCTGCCACCCCGGTCGAGCCGACAGCCAAACACTAAGCTAAGCAGTTGGGAAGAAGCACTAACTGCAGAGAAAAGTGCTAAGGTAGAAATCTTGCTCAAGGACATTGCTGATTTGAAGGAAAACGGCCTAACTGCCCAAGGCATAGTCATTGACT
The DNA here is from genome assembly GCA_030272315.1 of Paspalum vaginatum. Lineage (NCBI taxonomy): Eukaryota > Viridiplantae > Streptophyta > Magnoliopsida > Poales > Poaceae > Paspalum > Paspalum vaginatum. The sequence goes on along the minus strand of CM059018.1, from coordinate 35,298,396 downwards.
TCATATTCTGGAGCATCCAACCCTTGAAGAATCGAGTCTATCCAGCCTATCTGTATGTTGGAGCAAGTGATCCCACCTGAGAAACCAGCCGAGTTATTATTGCAGAAGAAATCAAAGCTCGCATTGGTTTGATGCTAAGGGGTGATGTTGACAGTGAAAGATCTCCACAGCCCTACTCTGCGTGGCACCCTACTCCATCTGTAAGTATCTTGGCTTATCGATCAAATCAATTGTAAGATCTGATAATGCAAACACCACTGAATATACTTCCTGACTCAATTTTGCAGAGCAATATTGCCAAGTTTCTATCCGACCCACCCCAATAAGGCACGGACAAAGTGCTGAAACGAGGGTAGAATTTGACAACTGAAGAAATGGAAGCCGTTGTTGCTGCGACACAAGGTGAAGGCAACAATGAAGCCACCACATATATAGTCATTCCCCGCCCAGCTGAAGACTCTGAGGCTGAAGAAGATACTGGGGCTCTAGAAAAGCAAGCCCTCGAGTGTGGAGATACTGGAGCTGATGGCCAAGCCCCCAAGCGTGTAACTGTCACAAGAGAAGGCAGTCCTGCTACAGAGGTGCCCAAGCGCACCCGAGCCAAGACATCCACCATGAAAACCGAAGTCCCACAGAAGAAGAGAACAATCAGAGAGCAAGCCAAAATTCAGAAGTCCACTACAACCACTCCCAACTTGTCATCGCCATCCAAGAGGCCAAGCAAGAAGCCCTAAGTTCAGGAGAGAACTGATAATAGTGAAGGTTCTTCTCTGGGCCATATTGACTAGAGTATGCTAATCAATGAAGAGGAGGAGGAAGAAGAAGAAGTTCCCCTTTAGCATCGCGAGAGGAGTTCAAAGAAAATGCTGGACGCTGAAGCCACCTCCTCTCCCCCGACTCAAGAACCTATGCCAATGGAAGAGGAACTGAACCTGTCAGATGTCGATCTTGAACTAGACCAATTTGTGAAGGCAGTCCCACATCTGACTGAAGACAGTCTCATGCCGCCATGGTATGTCTGATTCCTTTAACTGTTGTTCGTCTACTCCACCTCTGCCATCAATTTCCTAACTGAATGAAATTCTGTATAAGCCTTCCATGGAACAAGACATAGTGCCTCCCGAGCTTGGGGCTAGCCCGACTGCAGCCCCCGAGCCTGAACCCCCGGACCGCTCGACTGGAAGCGCACCGAAAACTACATACAACCAGCAAGACAACATTGATACCAAGCCTCCAGTCGACTGGCATGACGCGCTCAGTAACCCGGGAGGAGAAACACCCTAAACAGCCCGGAGCGTCCCTTGGATGAGCACGAAACAACACATGAGAAAGAAACGACTGATAGAGGCGAACCAGCTAATACCGGGACCACGTTGGATACATCCGTACTGGTTCTAAGCACCCAGGATAGAGGCACAGGGCCAGCAGGTGACACAGGTGCCATTGCCAACACTGCCACGCTTGATCTGGTGGACTCAGACTTACAAATCGCCATGGGTCCTTCTGAATCACGACCATTCGCAGCCTTTGAGGTAAGGCATTGTCATCACTGTAACGATCTTTGATGTTGGTACTTGCAAGCAGCTAAACCCTTTTTTATAGGATTGGCTGGATCAAGCTTCACGATGGCGCGAAAGGCTCGCTCCCATACTTGAGAGCGATGTGACCAAGCTACGCCAATAGTTGGCCGACTCTGAGGCAACTTGTGCTGCTGAAGCCGCTAGTAAATGTCTACCCTCTAAGTCTCCATTGGGTCTAACATCTGGCATAATTATACTTGTACACTGCATTGGTCTATAGCTGCTGCAAAGAAGATTGCTCATCTGGAGAATGCGTTGGCTCAACGCGATACCTCACACCGCATCCTCATACTTGAGCGTGATGAAGCTCGAGACACTGCTCTGAATTTGCAGCGCAAGCTTGAACTAGAGAGAAAATAGCATGAGGTAACTCGCCAAGAATCCCAACTAACATATTCTTTACTTACAAAAGCCTATAAGCTGCATCGGTCCGCAGGATGAGGCACTGCAGTTAAAGAGAGAAATTCAAGAACTCTGAGAATCGCGAGATGGATTTGAGAAATCATTCTAGAATACTTCCAGTGCATTAGCAGTGCTTGAAACGAGCCATAAATTGACTCAGGAAGACCTTGAGAAGAAAACTTCTGAGTTAATTGAAGCCGACAGAATCTGAGTAGAAATCCAGAGCAAGAACAGAGACTCGGACAAGATACTGAAGTCCACGAGGCAAGCTCTTAAGGAATCACAACAATTGTCGAGAAATACCACAAAGACCTAGGATCTCGCAATGCGGAATTACGAAATTTCCAAGAAGAATTATGAAAAACTAAAGGCAGCTTATGAGAAGATCAAGGAGCTGATGAAGTTTGCAACATCCGCAATGACAACTATGCTGAATATATGCTCCCCAGAGGTTGGAGCCCCACGACCAGTGGCAGATTGAGTATCAACTTTGGTGGAAGACATCTAGAATCACCTCCGTGGAAGGCTGAAATTAGTTCTGCAGCATGTCCTACTAATGTTGAAGATAACCCGGCCAGATTTGAACTTAGCTAAATTGTCAAAAAAGGTTACGGTCGATCCTAGTGACTCGACAATAGACAAATATGCTGCAGAAATTCAAACTGTAGACGGGAAACTCATAGCAGAGTTTGAGCCATGAACTAGAGTTCTTGTTGCTGCATTTGTGTAAATGATGCCACATCCTTGTAATTGAATGATATCTACTATGGATTACTTCAAACTGCAAGAAAATGAGATTAGCATCCTAAGTTACTGTAAAATTGAATTAGCTGTTCTCACACGTATGATGACATGTGAAGCTAGGTCCTTGAGTTGGACCTACAACCCAAAGTTTCTCATGAAACACAGAGTTCGCGCGTGCACTGTCCTGAGATCGAAAACGTAGGCAAATATTCGATTTAAACTTTTACGTTTACTCGAACCGAATACTTCCGAGCGTGCGATGCATAGGGTCAGAGTGCACCCTTTTCTTAAGAGTAAGCGCATGCATGTAGCACTGGCTATCGGTTCATGACCTAGGCCAATTGCCCCGTAACGAGGGTCGGATTGCACCCTATCATGAGTACGCGAAGGCATGTAACACCAGTTGTCGCTCTACGACCTAGGATGATTGCCCTATAAGAAGGACCAGATTGCACCCTTTTATGAGTATGCCAAGGCATGTAATACCAGCTGTTGGCCTACGGCCTAGACTGATTGCCCCGTAAGGAGGGCCAGATTGCACCCTTTTATGAGTACGCGAAGGCATGTAACACTAGCTGTCGGTCTACAACCTAAGCTGATTGCCCCGTAATTAGGGTTGGACTGCACCCTGTCTTGAGTAGGAGTAGGCATGTAACACTAGCCATGAGTCAGGTCAGGACCCATGACTGATTGCCTGGTTACGCGAGGACGAAACACTACCATGAGAAGCATCATGCAGTCACGCCAGAAAAAGAGGACATGTGCACAGAGATCATGCATTTATTCATTATCTGAGTACATCCGACTGAACATGAGTGAGGACAAGTTAACTTGAAGTCACGACAACCACGATATTAATCATGAGTACAGACGAAGGTACAGTGCTCTGAGGCTTGCAGGAGCTCTAAGCGTAAAACTTGCAAAGATGCTCGATATTCTAATTACAAGTGATGAGATCCTGGCCGAGTGACTTCCGTGATGATGTAAGGTCCCTCCCAAGGAGAGGATAGCTCGTGACGCCCAGCCCCCTTGAGGACTCTACAGAGGACCAATTCCCAACTGAAAAGGAACTGAGGATGCATAATGCGCTCATGATAACACCGCAGAGTCTGCTGATAGCACACCGACTAAATCACCGAATTGAGTCGCTCTTCCTCAAGCCGAGTGGTTTCTGCCTCGGCGATATCCTTGAAAGCCAGCCGCGGTGCTCCATGTGCTAAATCGGTGGGCAGCACTGCTTCTGAGCCGTACACCATGAGAAGGGGTTATTACCGTTGAGAGCTTTGCTTGGCTGTGTTCTGAGACTCCAAACGATGTACGGGAGCTCCCTTATCCATTTTCCTTCCAGCTTTTCATCTTTGTCAAAGACTCTCTTCTTCAAAGCATCAAGAATCATCCCATTTGTGTGCTTGACTTGGCCATTGGCACGGGGGTGCGCTACCGAGACATATTTGACAAGTATAGACTTTTCACTGCAGAAATCGAAGAATTCAGAGCCTGTGAAGTTGGAGCCCAAATCTGTGATAATGCTGTTCGGGATCCCAAAGCGGAATATAATCTCCTGAATGAATTCTGCCACCTTTGCTGAAGTTAGAGATGCAATCAGCTTGATCTCGATCCACTTGGTAAACTTGTCAATGGCCACCAAGAAGTGAGTATACCCACCTTGAGCTCTCTTGAGTGGGCCGATCATGTCGAGCCCCCAGCATGCAAAGGGCCACGAGATAGGAATGTTCTGCAGCCGTTGAGCCAGGAGGTGATGTTGATTTGTGAAGAACTAATAGGCTTCATAATGCTTGACCGATTCTGCAGCATCCTGCTTGGCCGTCGGCCAGTAAAATCCAGCCCTGAATGCCTTTCCAACCAGCGTCCTAGAGGCAGCATGATTACTGCACTGCCCAGCGTGGATTTCCATCAACAGACTCTTACCCCGAGATATGTCGATGCACTTCAAGAGAACTCAGGCCGTGCCACGCTTGAACAGATCATCGCCAATCAATGTGTAGCTGGCCACGCGCCGAATGAGTCGCTCGGCTTCGGCTCTGTCATCAGGCTCATCACCGTCTCTGATGTACTTGATGATTGGGACCCGCCAGTTAGCCGGGGCTTCCTCCAAGCTCAGGACATGCTGTTTTGGGTGTTCTAACTCTTGATCAATGGATGGACGAGATAGCTCTTGGACGAACACACCTGGGGGTATTTTGGCTCGAGAAGAGCCGAGCTTAGATAGTAGGTCAGCATCTGCGTTGTTGTTGCGGTCCACGTGATGAAATTCTAGCCCATCGAACTTGTTCTCCATTTTGCGAACTTCCACGTAGTATTTGTCCATCACTTCGCTGGAGCAATCCCAGTCTTTGTTGACTTGACTAATCGCGACCAGGGAATCCCCATAGACCATGAGGCGCTTGATGCCAAGTGAAATCGCGATGTGCAACCCATGCAGCATGGCTTTATATTCTACTGCATTATTGGACACCGTGAAGAGGATCTGTAGCACATACTTGAGTTTTTCACCTTTTGGAGAGGTTAGGACGACTCCTGCTCTAGCCCCCTCTATTTTGAGCGACCCGTCGAAGTACATCTTTTAGAATTCTAGACGCTCCGGGTTCTCTGGTGCCTGGTTCTCCATCCACTCGGAGATGAAGTCAACCAGTGCTTGAGTCTTGATGGCGGTGCCTGGGCGGAATTCAATGTCATGTGCTCCCAGCTCACATGCCCACTTGGCAATTCTTCCAGTAGCTTCTCTGTTTCACAAAATCTCGCCATTGGGGAATGAGGTGACCACCATGACTTTATTCTCCTAGAAATAATGGCGTAGCTTGCGAGTTGTGATAAGGACCGCATACAGTAGTTTCTGAACCTGAGGGTACCTTATCTTAGACGGGCTGAGTACTTCACCGATGAAATAGACTAGGTGTTGAGTCGGCTAAACGTGTCCTTCCTCCAGCCTCTCGACCACCAAAGCATTATTGACCATGTGAGTCACGATGTAGAGGTACAATAGCAAATCTTCAGCTGTATGGTCTGCCGTGGCTCGGTTCGGTGATTTTAATACCTGAGGAGTTGTCAAGAATTTTTTGAGGGCTTCGAGTGCTTCCTGAGCCTCCGGTGTCCACTGGAATCTGTCCACCTTCTTCAATAGCTTATAAAATGCCATGCCACACTCTCCCAGCCGCGAGATGAATCGGCTTAGAGCAGCCATGCACCCAGTGAGCTTCTGGACCTTCTTCTGTGATTTAGGGGGCTGCATTCGGAGAATTGCGTTGATCTTCTCTGGGTTGGCTTCGATCCCCCTCTTGCTGACGACGAACCCGAGTAATTGCCCGGCTGGGACCCCAAATACACAGTTAGCGGGATTGAGCTTCCAGCAGAACCTTCTAAGGTTGTTGAAGACTTGTTGTATGTCGTTAATGATGTCCTCTGGATCCTTCGTCTTGATCACCACATCATCGACGTAAGCCTCGACAAGCTTACCCTAGTGTTCAGCCAAACACGTCTGGATTGCACATTGGTACATTGCCCTGGTGTTTTCAGCCCGAACGACATCGAGGTATAACATAATGCCCCAAAGGGCGTGATGAACGCGGTCTTCCCTTGATCTTCCATGGCCAGGCTAATCTGATGGTAGCCCGAGTAATAATCTAAGAAGCAAAGGAGGGAGCATCCTGCCGTAGAATCGACGACTTGATCTATCCTAGGCAGCCCGAAAGGGTCCTTCGGGTAGTGCTTGTTGAGATCGGTATAATCAACACACATCCGCCAGTCTACTTTATTCTTTTCTAGTACTAATACAGGATTAGCCAGCCACTCAGGATTCGTGACTTCTCCGATAAATCCGACAGCTTGGAGCTGAGCTAACTCTACACGGATCGCTTCCCTCTTGTCCGAGGTGAATCGGTGTAGCCTCTGCTTGATCAGCTTCGCGTTGGGGAACACCTTGAGTTTGTGCTCAGCCAGTTCCCTCGGGACTCCGGGCATATCTGCAGGCTTCCATGCGAACATGTCCCAATTGTCCTTCAAGAATCGGACGAGCGCGTCTTCCTATTTGGGAGGGAAAATTGCACTGATGGTCACCGTCTTTGAGGCGTCAGGGAGGTCGAGGCTCACTTGGTTGCCACGGTTGCTTGTATGGCCGAGCTAGGGACCGACTCATGAGTCAGGATTGGAAGATTGTCCTTTGAGAGTTGAGCCGCGTCATCAATGAGTCTGCGCTGAGCTGCCGTGGTAATTGCTGCGAAGGCCATCTGGAACGCCTCCCGAGCGCAGAGTGCAGAGCCCTTGAAGTCCGCCTGCACGAAGAGGACTCCATGTGGGTCCGGCATCTTCGGGACCAAGTACGAGTAGTGGGGGACGGCCATGAACTTGGCCAACCCGGGCTGCTTAATGATGGCATTGTAGTCAGAGTCAGAGGTTGCCAACTCAAAGCGGAGGGTCTGTATACGGAAGTTGTCCTCCTTTCCAAAGGTGACGGGCAGGCTGATGTGCCCCAGCAGATATTCTCCTTCGCCAGGCATGATCCCAAAGAATGGGCTGTCTGACTCTTGCAGGTCGTTGATGGAGAGCCCGAGAGATAACAGAGTCTTTTGGAACATCACATTGATGCTGCTTCCTCCATCGATCAGCATTCTCATGAGTCGACTCTCATGGACCACCGGGCTCACCAGCAGGTGATATTTGCTCAGGTGGTTGAAGTTAAGCCAATGGTTCGCCTGACTGAAGGAGATAGGCATGTCCGACCAGTTGTACGGCGTTGGAGGCTCTTGAGTAGCCGCCATGACTCGACGGTCGACTAGCTTCTGCTACCTTTTGCATTCTAGGGATCCTTGCTCCCCCCAATGATGACGTTGACATGCCTGTTGACGTTGGGGAAGCCAGCACCGGTGGCCCTGTTCTGCTAGGGCGGTGGCCCCTGATCGCGCGGCAGAGGTGCGCGGCAGAGGCAGAGGTATAAAGGGCCTACTGTGAGCGATCGAAGCCCTGAAGTCCCTGCAGTCGTGCAGGGTGTGATGCATCTCTTTGTGATAGGGGCATGGCGCGTCGAGGAGTTGATCGAGTGATCGCTCGCCCCCTTGACATAGAGGGACGTGCGGGCGCATGGACGGCAGCCCCACAGCCTAGACTTCCTCCCGAGGTGTCTTGTCCTAGCGGTGATCCTGTCGCGGGGGGTCCTCACGCTTCTCTCTTCCCCGATCTTCTCAACGTGCGTCGACCAAGTCCCCAACTCACTCATCCACGGTAATGTATCAGTCGGCATCGCAAAAGAGCTGCTCAGACATGACTGGGGCGTTGTGCAAGAGGGCCTTCACAAAATCCTCATTGTTGGAGCCGCGAAAGAAGTCTTCGATCACTGCCGCGTCAGCAATGTTGGGGATGCGGTTGCGCATCGACTAGAAATGCTTCAAGTACGAGTGGAGACTCTCGGTGTCTTTGTGCTTGATGGACTTGAGGTCCCATGGCTGTGCCGGCTTATCTGATAGCGACTGAAAATTAGTGATAAAGCACCGGCAGAAGTCGTCCCAGTTGTCGAAGCACATCTTGTCCCAGCACGATGGGGACATAAGCGGCCATCACGTCCTCGCTTGCCCCAGAGGCGCTGGCTGCGGTGGAGTACATGGCCAGCTAGCCGCTCAGGTCGTGCTTTGCGTCATACTTGTCGACGTTAGAAACTTTGAAATTCTGAGGCCACGCTACCCCATGAAGCCGCCTGGTGAAGGCTGAGATACTAACCACGCCTCGATGGGCTGGTTCACCCCGACCTCCATCTTGAGCATCTCCTTCACAGTGCCACAGGGATCGAGGGTGGGCTCCGCCCACTAGGTCGTGAACTCACCGTCGGGGGGTCGGGCTGTTGACAGAACCTCCACCCGAGTGAGCCCTGCCTTTGTCGTCGTGGTGAGGGGCCCATAGTCCCGATTGTAGTCACTGCGATGCCGGATTTCTTCTGTGTGCTGGTTTGCACATGATCTCTCGATGTTGCGGTGCGCGTCGCGCCCTGCGTTGATGGCGTGACGGGCATCATCGGCCGTGAGAGCGTCGGCGGGGAGGAGATGGTTAGCCACCTGAGTGAAGATTCGACGGTAAAGTTCCTCATCTGGAGTTTGAGGGAAGACATCCGCCAGCTGCACCAGTACTCCCCCTACTTGACTCGGGGTCCCCATGGCGGCGGCGAACTCAGGCAACAGGTTATGCCCCGGAACTGGTGCTGCGCGAGGCTGAACATGGTTCTCCCCGTCATGCGCTCTTTCGTGATCGTGTTTGTGCTGCTGGGCTTGCATGCGCTGGCGTTCCTGTCGTTGACCGTTCCTTTGACGATGAAACTCGGCCTTTTCTGGAGCCTCCCCAGGTTCGGATGCCACATCCTAGGAGATGGGGATGGTTGGATCTTGATTTCCTGCTTGATGATGATGGCGGATATTGTGGCGCCAGTTGTGAAGGCGTCTCCTATCATGCTGTTGCTAGCTTTCTCTGTTCACGGAGGGCTCGTCGTCAGAGATGGGGTCATCCTCTGGTTGGTCATTGATGACGAGGATCTCGGAGAAGTAGGTGGGGGACCTCGAGGGCGAGCTCGCCTAATCGTCAAGGAGCATTGGCGATCCCCCCTGAGTGAAGCCTAGGGTCAGAAGGCGTGGACCCTATTGCCATAGTCGTGGTCAGCGTGTCCTCAGGTGCAGCGAGAGACTCCAGATTGCAGATCATGTGTGGGCAAGAAGCCTCGCCGCCCTCTCGAGAAAGAGGTGGGTGAGACAAATGCTGTGAAGACGCTGGAGAAGAGACTCCCAACCTGACCACTGGACGCGAGTTGTGCCTGTAAGTGCAATCAACCTCTATGAGGGTTTTAGTGAATGTTGACAAAACATTAAAAGACACTAATGACTTTCATGAGCATGGATACAGTGATAAAATGATAAAATCAAGTGAAAGTGCTACTCACTCATATATCCAGCAAAAGAAGATGGTCTAAACTCATTATCAAGCAAACAAGTGCTAAAGTGTCATTGCAAGAAAAAGGAGAGGCCCCTCATTTATTTGAGGACAATTGAAAATGGTTCGCGCTCAAGTTCAAGGTTATTAGATTTATTTGCATCTTGAGTATAGGAACTGCCGTACTATTAAGGGAGTCCAACTTGTAGTGCTCCTAGTGTCATCAAGCTCACAATGGTCAAATCTTCCATCCAAATTCAAGTCCAAAATCTCATATTCAAATTTGCCCTTTCTCAGTGCCCACCGGTTGGACCGATTGGTTCAACTGATCTGACCGTTTGGTACAGATGACTAGCCTCTGATGTGCCCATCGGTTGTTGCTTGGCACCGATGGGAAGGTTTTGATGTCCCATCGGTTCCACCGATCCAGACCGGTTCAACCGGTCTGCCTCGTCTCCAAAGGCAACGGGTCAGTAAACGGCTAGTTCGAGAGGCGGAGTATATATACCCATTCACTCCTCTCTTTCTCTCTCTCTTGGCACTCCATCAACCCTAAGGCAAAAGCTCTGTGAACACTCACTTCTCCTTCTCCCTCTCCACTCCCAAAAGCTCAAATCGTTCCACGATTGTGAGTTTGAGTGAGTGAGATTTTGATAGAGCATTCAAGACTCCATGTTCATCCTCCTCTCTCTCTTGTTCTTTATGAGCTGTGGTGACCCTTGAAGCAAACTTGGTGGACTTGTTACTCTTAGATCCTCGTGCTCCTGGATGGCTAGGCGTCGCCCGTAGGAGCATCCGTCTTGTGTGGATTGCTCTGGGAAGTTTGTATTACCCCTCATAGTAAGTATCTCTCCGCTGGTCTTTGTGATTGGGGAGAAGAGGATAAGGTCATGAGCCTGAACCCTTTGTGGGTTCCTCAACAACGAGGACGTAGGGATGCCTTTGTGGTGTGCCCGAACCTCAGAATAAATCCTTTGTCTCGTGTGCTTGCATTGTGTTCTTGTTGTTCTTGTCACTCCCACCTTGTGTTGGAGAGTTTTGCTTGGATCTCCCTCTTGTGCAGGTTTTGAGGCTAGCCCTTCTCAGATCTATGAGAGCTAGTCCTAAGAAAGCTCTAGAAACTTACGGTATCAAATTTGGCTGAGTAGATTTAGAGATCAATTCATTTCTTTCCGCTGCTGTGCAGTTCTACCGGTGAACCTCGGTTCATCCGATCTAGATCAGTTGAACCGATCCGCACAGGTTGGAACTGGTCTGTCACTGCTATTTCGGTTCGAGTTTGTGTAAACTTGTAGATTTGCCTATTCACCCCCCTCTAGGCAACTTTCAGCGCTAAGTGGCGGTTTTGTGGCTCGAGGAAGAGCTGATGACGAGCCCCAGGCAAAGACCGGTCAACGGTTCTTTGACCGCATGGTAGACTTCATCGTCCACGAGTGACATGGACATTGACCCCAATACAGGGCGTCCCGGTGCTTCCCTGCCTCCCTCTTGAGAAGGAGGTGGTTGAGGTGGTTGTTGGCGGCGAAGGTTGGCGGCCTCCCGTCACGCATCCTCATTGTCTTTGAGGAGAGCTGTGGCGTGAGGGACGAATCGCAGGCGTGACAAGCTTTCCTGGTAAGTGGCCGTGTCGTGGCGAAGACCGAGAGGGAATCGGGACGGAGCCTGATCCCTCCCACGGCCCGGAACGCGGCGGTTTCGACCCCCGGTTGGCGGCGGGATCGAGACCACCCGGCATGGAGTAGTTGCTGGTGTGGGAGTTGGAGATGTATGGCGAACCTCTGGTTGTCGCGGTCTCCTCCCACGACTGATATGGGTCCAGACCCAGGTCGGGGAGGTAGAGAGCGCAGTGCACCGAGTTGGTGACGATGCGGTGGTCGGTCGAGGTGAAGAAGTAGATGCATACTCACGCCCATCCGATGCCACGACTGTCCGTTGTGGTCCTGAGCCAAGTTGACTCGGGGTGCGCCTCGATGATCCGCCTCGCAATGAGGTGGATGGAGCTAGAGTGGTCCTAATGACGGATTGGTGCGTCGGTGCCTGAGGATGAGCTGGCCCAACGCTGGCCATCGTGACGGTCGGCCGTTGGCGGACCGCCCGCTGAACAGATCTTGGAGCCGGTAAGGTCGAAGGAAGCTTCGGAGTTGGCGATGGGGCCTTACAGCTGTGCACCTCCTCCGTGGCACCGATGAGTCAGTGCAGATCACCGGTTTTGTCGGCGATGAACGAGATAGATCCAAAACAGATCATCTCACCGGGAGCGAACTTGACGACGTCAGTGGAGAAGTTGGCCATGGAGCTAACTTGATGTCGATGTCGCCGAGCCCTTACCTGGCGTGCCAACTGTCAGGGTTTTACACCGGCAGTGCACCATGGGATGCTTTTGGGGCCGGCAAGGTCGACGTAGCTCAATGGTTTGCCGGAAGAGCGACAGAACACGTAGATTTATATAGGTTCGGGCCGCAAGATGCGTAATACCCTACGTCCTGTGGCAGCGAGTTGTATTGATCTGAGGTCCGGATTACAATGAGAGCTAAGTCTTTTGCGTGAGAGCATGGTTTGGCGACTTACGATGGATTGAGATATGCTACGTAGGGGTCTCTCATCCGCCTTATATAGTCTGACGGATTCTTGAGTTACAAGTTAGGTTCCTTCTATATCTCCTAGTCGGTTTAGATTACAAGATCAAACAGAATCTCAGTTTCCATCGCATCTCCCTTGGTCTCCGCGAATCTCGTACCTTGAGTCTGAGTCAAGTGTCCTTCCACGCTTCCTTGAATTATGACATCCTTGCCTTGATCTCCAAGCTTGCCCGACCATCTTTGGGCCTGAGCTAGGCAACCGGCCCACGAGATCAGCCGTTCGCCCTTCTCAGGCCCTCCAATGGCCCATGTCCTGGATCCACGCCATGAGGAGCCAAGGGATATCCAACTTCCACAGTTCACTATAACACTATCTCGGCTCTTGTCTCTTTGTTTTTCCTGACCCAAAGTAAATCTAAATTAGGCCTAGCCTATATGTCATCAAATCCTTGGTGCCCCTATCTCTACTCATGTGGCTAATGGATCATGGTCTAGCCCCCTTCTCTTCTTCATCTTACACCAAACCTAGCTCCAAGTCCAACACATCTTTGAACTCCAGCTCTTCTTCTCATCTTGGGCCACCCGCAAAAAGGTTATGCCATCCTTCTTCTTTCCCCTTTACTCTCCCTATGCCCCTTGCTGTCTTGGTTGAAGCCCCTCTCTTCTTTTGTCACCCCTCTCCTTTGCTAGCTTAATTCAATTCCTTAACTTCGTAACAAACACATATTTCCCCCTAAATTCCCTTCTTAATTCCCTAGTTCTACCTTACCATAGTTGCACTATAACCCCCTCCTTAGTCTTATTTGATTCCTTCTATAGCTACTCCTGATGGCTAAGTTGAAACCCCAAAACGGTCCCATCTCCTCTCCATCCACCATGGCTAGCACCTCTCTGAACCTTCCTCTATCTCTTTCTCATCCCAAAATAGAAAACTTTTGCATCTATGTTCCTATTTAATTGTGGCAATCTCCATCTCGAGCATCTGATCAATGCACTAGAGAAGTTCTTCATCATCATCACCCTTTACTATTGCACCCTGTAACCTCTCCCTCATAACACTCATGTGTTTGTGTGGAGTCGAGGTGAGTTAACCAAAGTAATGAGTAATTTATCGATGGTTTCAATCTTTGGGAGTGGTTATATATGTACTATAGGGCATGGACTGCTCAAGGCGATGAGATGATGTGGTAATAAGTCCTTGGTGTGAGATACAAATCCTAATATAAGTAATGATTTCAATGATTAATAGTAGTGTTGATCATGCTACTAATTAATGAGTTCGTGATTTGAAGGAATGAGTACCTAATGTGCTCATTGATTATCGACCAATAGAGACCCCTCAAATTTATTTGATATTCATTTTCGATAGACTCAATACAGATTAAGGATCAATTAGCTCTAGGTGCCATAAAGTAAAAAAAAAGGATACTTAGGGTTTCATTCGCTAGTTTTTAGATGGTAGTGTTATCAAGTAGGGTGGGATTAGGGTTATTAGCTTGATAGGTCTCTCGTACATAGTTGGATTCTCACTTAATATGATCTTGATCCTCAAGCTCACGACAATCATAAAAGGACTTAAAGAGAAAAGAAATCAATTTGACTCAAGTCAGCTATTCAGGAGCTGAGATCCATTGAGCACTAGACGGTCCTGTGTAAATCACCAAATGTCTAGTGAATGTACCTAATAGAATTGAATGTATGGAAACCGCCATGGTACAGTGTACACTGTATGGGCTTGTTTTTAGGGAGCTCCAAATTACACTCAAAGGACACAGGATGGTCCAGTGTTTGTTCATGGGACTGTACGGTGAGTAGGCCCACAATGACCCTTGGCTGCCGCCCATTCTCTGCCATTTGGTCGCAAATGAGCTCTCCATGGCTTCCATCAAATTCCCCAATGTGAGAATCCCCTTCATATATCGGCTATTGGACACGACTGGGTTTTGGATGGTCTTTATGCTCGCTACCCTACTGCAGTGTGCTCCGCGGTTTTTGTACGTTCTGAGTGAACCAATGAACCCTTTGGCCAAAATGTATATTTTGTAGTTTTCACATGATCATGTAGAATGTTGGCCCATGTATGAGTGCACAACTTTTTAACTGTAGTTTTGGTGGTGGTAGCACTGGTCCCTCTGCAAACCCTGTAATTAGAAACCATACATGTGACCCCTATTGATCCAAGACCACCTGAACGTATCCCTAGTAGTGTGTGTTCTGTGGAGCCCCAGTAGGAATACTGCATATCTAAATGGTACAAACAGAATTATTTCGACCATCCGTATTATTATGGAAACTACATGTACACAATCAGTTTGTTTAACATGCAACAAACTACATGTTCGACCAGTCGGTACTATTAGGCCCTATTTGATAACAAAATTTTCTGATACTGTGGTTTTACAATACTATGGTTTACAATTGTACGTGATATAAATACTATAGTTTCTCAAAACCATAGTAAAAATATAGTATTTCTCAAAACCACAATTTGTTTGATTCCACATTATTTGTGTTCCACATCATCATCCTCCGTCCCTGTGACCGATCGCTCACAAGCTCCTTCTTCCTCTGCAACCCTCTCTCTGCCCACGCCGGATGGGCTGCCGCAGGCGGCGGGCAGCCGCCGAGAGTTTGCGCCGAGGCAAGAGCCTAGTGCGGCGGCGGGAGGCTGTGTGGGGGGGGGGAAGGTCGCACCAGGGAGGGAGCCTGCGCAGTGGGGGGAGGCCACGCAAGGGCAAGAGCCCGCACGGAGGTGGGAGGCCGCGCCGGGGTAGGAGCCCCCATGGTGGCGGGTGGCGGTGTGCAGAGGGGCGGCACTCGAGTCGCGTGGGAGGAGACGGAAGGAGGCCGATGCGTTTTTGACAGTGGAAAACTGAAAGTCCAGAATGGAGTATCCAATACTCCAAAAATACCACAGTGCTGAGTAAACCATGGTATTAGAAACTGAGTTTTACATGCAGCAACCAAACACATCTTTGCTCGGAATACCATAGTATTCCCACAAACCATGGTATTGCCTCAATACTCCAAAAATACTTTCATATCAAACCGGGGGGGGGGGGCTGTTTGGCAACACAATTTGTAGCAAAACCACAATATGTAGCTAGTAGTGACAGTAATATTGACAGTAACATCATGGTTTTGCTTTGCCCATGCGAAACCATGGTATTATTCAAAACCACAACCTGTTTGGTTCCCTAGCATTACATGGCAGCACTAATACTGTATTTGTAACTAACAAACTAACTTGTATTCATCCATGAACATTCACGATCAGGTGTGGGTTCTGGAGTTCACGAGTGGCCAAATGGTCAACACAGTTCAACAGTTTCAACAGTTCACTAGTGGCCAAATGGTCAATATAGTTCAAAAGTTCATGATTGACAGCAAAATAGAACCATAGTGGTCAATACCGTTCAACATGTCTTCAATGTCAGATGCTATTCTTGCCTTGAGCTCCTAGCCTCCCACAAATCTGCAATACATTGGTAAACACAACCATAGTAATCAGCCAATACATCGGTAAACACAACCATAGTAATCAGGCATAAGTCCCCAAGTATTGAATATGACCAACGTACAGGAAGAAGAGAAGTGGGACACTACTCTTTCCCCCTCCTAGCATGCTGTATATAAACATGTGCTTGTGTTTGTGCATTTCAACTCCAAGTACTGTTGGGACTGCATAATTAGAGAGATCAGGAGCGGTTTTTTCAGTAGGAAGAGAAGAGATGATGAAGAAATGGAGATTATAAATCAGTGGTTGGCTAGCAATTCCTCTCATGAGCGCACACCTGTGCACACTTCAATCCTTTCTGGAAGAAAGCATGTCAAAGAACTTCTCAACGGTCACAAGGTACGTGCTAGGAATGAACTGCGCTTGGAGAAAGAAATTTTTTGCAAGCTCGTAGAGGTTCTTCGTGACAACAATCTACTTACAAATAGTAGAGATGTTTCAGTTGAAGAACAATTGTCAATATTTATGTTTTGCCTTTCAACAAATGCAAGTAATCGTTCGATCCAAGAGCGATTTCAGCATAGCGGAGAGACTATTAGTCGGTATTTCAATTCAGTTCTTCAAGCTCTTGTTTCATTGTCATCGACGATAATACAACTACCTCCGATCAACACTCCAATCTAGATTTCTAGCAGCACTAAGTTCATGCCATATTTTAAGGTATATTTAGTAAAATACTCCATTTTGTTGCAGTTAGTAACATACTTTAGTTTCTGCTTGTGTACCGCTGTTAGTAACTTTAGTCTCTTGCAGGATTGCAATGGAGCGATAGATGGTACTCATATACCCATTACTATCTCTCCTAGCTTGCAAGACCCATATCGTAACAGGAAGGGTGGATTATCTCAAAATGTAATGGTGGCGTGTGACTTCAATGGTCAATTTGTGCATGTCAGTACTGGATGGGAAGGATCAGCTGTAGATGCTCGAGTACTACAAGATGCATTACTCCATGGCTTTTATGTGCCATCTGGTAAATTTTATTTAGTGGATGCAGGATATGCAAACACTCCGAATTTTATTGCACCATATAGGAATGTTCGTTATCATTTACAAGAACAAGGCAGGAGTAATCAGAGACCAAGCAATGCAAAAGAATTGTTTAACTTGAGGCATGCACAGCTACGCAACCATGTGGAACGCATTATTGGTGTTCTGAAAATACGCTTCCCAATTTTGAAATGTGCTTCTTACTATCCTATTGACACACAAAGGGACATTGTGCTTGCTGGTTGTGTGGTACACACTTTTATCAAACTACATGATGGGTTAGACCAATGGCTTAATGAAGATAACCAGCAAGTGAATCGTTCGATATAGTGGATATTCCAGATGGAGATGTGAACTATGGTGAAGATGTGTCGTCCCTCAATGAATGTAGACGTGCCAGAAATTTGCTAAGGAATCAAATTGTAGAGGCTATGTGGGCTGATTATGTTGCTTATGTCCAAAGAATTAACTAAGTCTGTAGGTTTATGTACTTCAAGCATGAATAAATTCTCTAGGTTTATGTAATTCAAGCTTGAATAAATCGATTGGAAGATGTGGGAGGGCTGGCATGGAGGGATGGCCGGCGCGAGGAAGAATTCGATTGGAAGATGTGGGAGAGAATATGCATACCGTTCTTTCCTTTCTTGTTGCATCCTCCCATGGGCTGCTTCGGCGTCAGCGACATCGTCGGCGTCAGCAGCCACGGCGGTAGGCGGCGGCGGAGAAGGCGGTAGGCGGCGGCGTGCGGGGGAGGCGGCAGTGGTGGTACACGGCGGCGGGGGAGGCGATAGGCCGCGGTGTGGGGGCGGCGGGCTGCGTGAGGGCGGCAGGGTAGGCAGCGACGGGCGGCATGAGGGCTGTGGTTTCATGAGGAAGGGGAAAGGATAAGGATGGCTCTACGCGGGAATAGGGGAAATAATGGCGCGCGAGGGAGGACAACGCGTTTTGGTGGAGAAAACTCCAGTCCCCAGTTTCCAAAACCACAAAATACTATGGTTTTGCTCGTACTGTGGTTTTCAAAACTGTGGTACCTAGATGCTAGCCAAACACCTCTTGGCTTATAATACTGTGGTATTCACCAAAACCATAGTATTGACTTTGGATACCTCGTTACCAAACAGACCCTAACAGTACATCTATGTAGTCCAAAGTGGTGAGACAAATGCCATGGATCGTTGACGATGCAATGCATTGGCCTAAGGCTAAGTCCAATGCCTCCTCCATCCTCCATTCCGTATCACTATTACAACTATCTCCACTCACATCTAGGTGCCGTTTGGATTGTGGGATATGGAGGATGGGAATGGGAAATGAGGTCCGAGGAAAATCTTATCCAGCGTTCGGTTCGTGGGAAAGGGAAATAGAAGGGATTGGGAAAGGGAAATAGAGGCCACTGATTCTATCCCGCCGGTGGGGGTGGGTTATGGTTGGGATAGGAGCTCCGTTGTCGAGTCCGGTGGAGAAAATAACAGTGCAGCCTTCGCTCGCCCGCGCTTAGCGGCATAGAACGCCGGCGCCGTGCCTGCAGGCCGTCGCGCGGCATGCCTGCCGAAGCACCTGTCCGCGGCGTGCACCGGAGCTGCGGAGGCTGCCGCTCGCCGCGTGCAAGCCCTGGCGTTGCACGCCTGCAAAGCCCCCATCCGCCGCGTGCGCCGGAGTTGCGGAGGCTGCTGCTCGCCGCGCAGGAGCTGTGCGCGCAGGCAGCCGGGCGAAGGGCCGATGCGGATAAGGACGCGTGCTACCTGCACTGGGAAGACGATGTGGTCCCCTTGTTTGTTCTTTTTCTTTTTTTTTTGCGCCGCCGTAGCCTGACCATTTCCCCGTCCCCAACCCAGCGCAAATGAACATGGTAAAAGGATTAGCTTATCCTTAACCTAGCCATCTGTATCCTAGCCCATATCCTTTTCCCTATGCCGGTGTGCATCCAAACGCCACCCTACAGTGCGTAACAGGGCTGTAACAGTACGCGAATTCTCATTGTATGAGCATCGCTGGACTTAGCCTAACTATACATCTACTGTAGTCCAAAGTGGTGAGACAAAAGCCATAGATCGTTGACAATGCAATGCATTGCGTGCTCCTACGAGAAATTAAAGGACAAGACTGTGGGTGCGGCCCACGCTAGCTGGTATTACTGCTCCCACGCCCACTCCACCAGGCCAATGACCAGCTGCATATTGCATAGCACTAGCAGTAGCAGGCGCCAGCTCGATCCTCTGGCACAGCTAATTAAGTCTACATCCGTGCGTGACTGCAGGGTGTTTGGATCCTGAGCTAAATTTCAGTTCCGTCATATTAGATGTTTAACGCTAGTTAGAAATATTAAATATAGTCTAATTATAAAACAAATTATACTAACGACTAAACGACAGGACGAATTTATTAAACGTAATTAATTTATGATTAGCAAATGTGATGCTATAGTAACAAATCGTTAATTTTAGATTAGACTTAATAAATTCGTCTCGCCTTTTAATCCTCTTTTATATAATTAATTTTATAATTAAATTATATTTAATATTTTTAGCTGAGGTACAAACATCCCATATAGCCCTTTATCCGAGCACGTAAGATCGCGACGCGGTGCCGACATTGACTATTGGTCCCCAAAATGTCATCCCGATATTCATATCCATCCGAAAAGACGGATGCTCTGACCTCCGACCGCCTCGATCTCAAGCCTAAAGGTGTGGCCACTGGCCAGCTGCTAGTGGCTATACTACGCACACAGCACCCAATATACGCGTCATGTCGAACGACAACGGGCGTCGTCTCAGCACGCACGCACGCACGCAGAGGATACTAGAATAGAGTCCACGCAGCAGCAGGCACGGTTGCTGGCAGTGGCAGAGATCAGGATCGCGGCCGGCCGGTGCGGGATGCGCACGTCGCCATGTCCACCCTAGGCAGCTGCTGGCGGCGACGGCCGGTGGCCTCATCGCGCCGCAGCTCCTACGCGTCGCCAGCTGCCGCCTCTCTCGGGGCCGGCGCCGGCGCCGGCCATGCACGCCTAGAGAAGCACACACATCTGTCTCTTCTGCTACGGAGTAGATCTCTCTGCTCGAACCACTCCGTGCCATTCGATTGACACCGACCGTACCTCCGCCCGCTAGGCATAGGCAGCAGCAGGTACGTACGGTACGAGACCAATTTCGCCGACATCCATGGCCATGATCACATCTCCGTGAGATTTAATTTAAGTACTAGTAGTATGTAGCCTGTACGCGCGCACCATGCACGGACGCACGCACGGTGGCGTGCTTGACCGGCCAAACATGCCCGTTCAGCTCTTAATAAATTTGCGCTTTGCTGCGCGATACCGCTCCCAGAGGCCAGCTTATTAGCTGCATGGAGCGTTAAACTAAGACCATCGGTGCGTATAAAACGATACTGTAACATTTTTATACTTCACGGAAATGATACTGTAACATTTTTATACTTCACGGTAGCCCTAGCTATAGCAGGGTTTTTTCTATAATCTGTACCAAATTAGTACAGAATTAAAAGTTGCTACCAGGTACAACGGCAGGAGAAGCAGGCCTGCCAATGCTATACTACTCAGTTTGTTTTCTTCCGTGTGGCGCGGGACGCAGGAGGCTTGTTACTTATTATTAAATGACAAAGTGCAATCATGCAATCAGTACATCCCAACATGTTTATTCACCTTTGTCAAATCGCGCCTCACGTCCTCCTCCAACCCCAAACAAGGCGCTATGGCATTGAGGATTTGATGCATGGTTGGTTGGATGTAATAAAATAGATGACAAATATTTGTTGATTCCACAATTGCACAAAGCAGCTGGATGCATCTAAATTCTCCCTATTGTATGATGTCGTAGACGGACCGGCACATTCTGATAGAGCTACTAGAATGCTGGACGAATAATATATTTTCCCCTCAAATCCGAAAAATAAGATATCATTTAAAAATTTCAGGAAAGATTAAGATGATTTGGAAAATGAAGACCATCATGCCTTTCATTTTATCTATGAAAGATGTTGGGGTTAGCTAGGTTACTAGGTCGCTATTGGATTATTGGCATCTTTTACTTGTGCAAGCAATTACTATAAATGTGAAGACCAGTGGTTAATCAGAAAATTAATCCTCGATGGAGAATAACTATATCACCTATTGGATGTCTACCGATATGGGTCTATGGTATTTGTTAATTAGAAAATTAATCCTTGATGGAGAATAACTATAACACCTATTGGATGTCTACCTATATGGGTCTATGGTATTTGCCTATTAGTGCATCTACTATAATAGCTATTGGATTTATTCTACTTTCAAAGAAACTACCAACCATGCCATTATTAATATGAATTAAACTAAACCCCTAATTTTGTTTATAAATTACTCACCACGCCATATAAAAGATGAATTAAAGTAACCAAGTACATTTAAATATAAATTACCCGGCCACTATGTCATTGTGAAAGATGAATTAAAGTAACCCCTAATTTTTCAAATAAACCAAGCCATTGTAAAAGTTGAATTAAAGTGAACCACTACATTTGTATATAAATTACTTAATATGAAATTGTGAATGATAAATTAAAGTAACACCTAAATTAGTATATAAATTACACACTATGTCATTATGGAAGATAATTTAAAAATCCCTAAAATTTGCATATAACTTACCAATATGCTAATAATTTTTGGACATTTACTGCCTCATTTTTATTGATGACCGAATTAGATATGGATAATGTTGTTAACGGAAAAATTGATAACATCGTCGATAATCTACAGAAAATTGAGCATCTAGCTTTTTAACACTGATGAGTCTAGTTTCTAAATGTTCTCAAGTTACAAGTTGAACTTTGCAACAACGTATCCCTCATTGAGACGATCAAAATGCATTTATGATCACCAAAAACTTTGGGATTCACATGAGAAAATTATGGTGACTAGAAGATTCCACATATTATAAAAACTAGAAGATCTAATTTTTTTAAAAAATGAAGGGGGCTTGATGTGTTTCTAGTGTTTATTGGACAAATTGTAAACCAATTTTAACCATGTTCTGTGATAGGTTCTCTCTACCATGAAAGGCCTATCCACATATATAAATGTGAAGGTTCATGACCAACTGATCGTATCCAATAAAAAAATGTGCATATACTTCATCACTCTATCTCAAACTCCTCCCAAATCATATTTCTACATTCTTCATTTATCTAGCACACCTATGTTAGGGCAACCAAATGTGCGCCTACCTAGACAAGGTCCCTCTTGCCCTCCGCATGTGTGATCGTTAGTCATGGACGAACCTAGTGGGTGGCCAAGGTATGACATGTCATACTGTAAGATTATGTTAACTCTTCATGATATGTTCAAACTGGTCAGAGCCTCACTTTCTAAGGTATGAAGTCAAGGTTTGAGTATTGTCGGAGATGTATTTTGCTTGGCCATTCGTTTTTTCATAGCATTGGTCGGTCATTCTTTTTCCCGCGAAGCATTGTTTGGCATACCTATGTTAAAGTCCTAAGTCCACCAGTATATTAAGCTTAGTTTGGGAGCAAAGCGTGGCTTAACCCAGGTAAGAAAAGCCACATTGGTAGGAACAAACCCTAGGTAGTAATTCACTCTCCCTTGTAAGAAGCTGACAAGGCAATGGAGTAGGCCATGAGGGACTAGAAAGGCGGCACCGCAGTTCACGAACCAATCGACGGGATACATTGCCCGACCTGTTGGGGCTGTGGGTTTGTCTCTAGTGGAAAATTGAAATTTCCAGTGCTAGGAGGGCTAATAGTATTATTTTTAACATTTATTTGAATTTTAAAAATTTTAATGTAATTTTTTCTACCATAGGGGCTCAGGCCTGCCCCTCCCTGTCCACACACAGGAGAGAGAGGCTTTGTCTGTAAACTTTTTTTCAAAGCTTATGTAAACTTTTTTTTTAAACTTGTAGTCTGTAGGCTTGTATGCACGCATCCTATCCAATCAAACTAAAGAAGCGGACACTCTAGAGAAAGAGGGAGGGCGTAATCTAGGGTGCAGAACAGGGATGCTATGGCAGGTAGTGGCGTGCTCATGCTGCGAAGCCTCTCTCCCCCTCTCTCTCTGTCTCTCTCTGAAGTTGCGTGCCATCTGATAACAAGTAGTACCACTCATCATGGCCCTACCCCTACCTTTAGAAAAATAGCACACATGCAGCTCCGCTGCTGCAGCTGTTAAATATATCCGAGGATGCCTGCCACAAATTCACTCGCAAATGCATACATTTGCTTGCTAATATAACCCTCGCGGCGTGTGGAGAGGAGAACCCAACCACCGCACAGGTATGCAAGTTCTGCCTCTACACCTAGCTATATGCATGTTACCACAGCACTGTCACTGTGTGTGCGCTCGCTCGCTCTTCTTAGGAATGGTCAATGCTAGCTCTGTGCAAATAAGTATGCTAGCTAGTACCCATGCATGACAAATAAGTATGCTAGCTAGTACCCATGCATGACATCACCACTAGCTAATCAAATGAACTCAATCATCAGCATAATAAGAGATATACAAACTTATATGACCTATTGCCAGTACAGGTTCTCACCTGTCATTTGCTTAGTTTGTGACCACTAAGCAATTGAATGAGCTGCAAGTAAACTTTTGAAAGAGCGAAGACATTGCGGTCATCAGAATCATCATCCAGAAGTTATCTGGTCTAATTATATTTGGTTCTATATATATTTTCCTGAATTTCAAAAGTACTTCATACTACTAAGTGACCTCACGATAATTATGAATGGCTTATTTTTTTCAATTTACCATGATATTTGAGTAAATCGTTCAATAGATACCACCACATCAGTTGACTATTAGAGCACAAATTCATGTTTCAACAATAATGAGCACAGCTGAAGTTCACCGAATTTCATAAAAAAGGCATGGATAATTTTCTATTAGAGATCTTATATTCCTGAAGACAAAAGAATAAAATTACTACTCATACTGGATGCATAATACTACTCAAACTGGCATAAATATTGATTAGGCCTTGAGAAGTCATGATGGAGTCCATTTTAATTCCGCAAATTAATTGCCTAAGTTATATGTCTTACTAGTGAGACGTTGGGCTGCCTGATTGTTAATCAAATAAAACGTTGCTGCTTACATATTCACTCGATGTCATTATTTTTGTGAGTATAACCCTAGATAATTTGTTTTTCCAGTACTATAAATACATGTGATCTATGCTTCAAGCCATATCATCATGAGAGAATGAGTATCATGCCATGCCATACCATCTAGAAACTTGCTATAGATGCATGTTGTGCATATGATTGTGCAAAACATGTCATGCTAAATGGTGAAAACATATTAATTATTAGTGAATCCATCAAAGAAAAGTATGCGAATGAAAGTAAAGTTAAACACAAGAAGCAATAAATGGCTTTATACTACAAGGTTTGTGAAAAGTAGGTACAGAGAATAGCCTTCATAAACATTAAACATATGATTATGCGGTAAGTAGCCTTTATGTACTGTAGAAACATGGCCTGAAAAAGTACAAAACTAAGACACATTAATCATATAATATAATATATGAGCTGTTCATGTTCTTAAATAATCCGAATTTTGGCTTATGTGTGCTTTGGATGTGGATGGCTTTGAACTTTAAAACTGCTGACTTTCTTGTTCACATGCCTATGTAGCTACATTCACCTTTAATAAATCAATAAGGGTATGTCCGAATACTTATTTATCAGTTTGAGTATGTTCACATACTTATTTTAAAATACCTCAAATAGTCACCACACGAAAAAATTACAAATCAGCCCCTGATTTTAATTTATTATGATAATACATTTATATTAATACATATAATGAGGTATGTCCATATACCTCAGGTATACTCGCATACCTCATGCACATACCACCACAGATAGCCTAGTATCATTGCATACTCCGTGTACATACCTTTCATTCGACCTGATACCCTCAAAATGTTGAGATACACAGACGAGTGTAGCTACATGCGCATGTAGAAAGGAATTTTCATATATATATATATATATATATATATATATATATATATATATATATATATATATATATATATATATATATATATATATATATATATATATATATATATATATAACAAAACCGTGCTAGTAGAACTTTAGATAGTCTAGTTGTCAAATGTGTCCTCTTAACATTTTATTGTTTTGGAGAATTTACTTTATTTTAGCCTTACCATAGCACATTTAAATGTGTTATGTCTTTTCGAAAAAATGTGAGTAGTGCTTGTTTATTAGCACTATTAAATACTTTTAGCTAACTCTACAAGTAGATAGAAACAAACAATTCTAGTCTACACGTAAGAACTGATGGACCAAAATTGGCAAACGCAGTATGTAGAAGCTTGGGCCAGCAGGTATACTGCCCCACGTTTCTTTGCCTTCATATGCAACTTCCTACCAGGTGTTCATCAATGATTGAACGCACATCTTTCTTGCTGTCATTCAAACAGTTCTATTTCACTCTCAACTTTTCTTGTGCATTTGACATATGTACCAATTAACGTGTCAAAACTTTACATTGACATGCTCTCTCTCATAAACAGGACATGTGTGAACTTCATGCTTTAAAAGATCATGGTATGGTCTGGGTACTTTTATTTTCTGGAGTCATGAAAAATAATATATAGCGAAGTGCCAGTTTCCCTAGATACGCACATGCAATTGGTTTCAGCTAGAACTTAGAAGTTAGAACATCGTCAGAACAACGAGAACACAACCCACTGAACATGGGGAATTTTTATGGTAGCAAAAAAAGTGAAATGTTTTCTCTCGATAAGGCCCTACTGTTTTTGTACAAAAGAACTACATTTAATATTTCTTGAAAACGGCTGGTACACTTATTAGGTTGCTGAGCAGGTGAAATAACAGAGAGAGCCAATATGAAACACATGATAGCCCCGATATATTATGTGAAGTGTATACTACTTGCTGTTGTAACTAAATTCTGGATGAATCGTACATAGTGTTCTTGAGAAAAATATCTTCTAAACAACATATATGCATTTATTTGACTTGTTAATGTGTTGTAAATTGTTCAGGTTTTGCAGTATGCAGATAAAATTTATGCTAACGAACTGGGGGTAAGTCAAGTGACCATTCTCAGCTGGTACGGTACTCCCCATCATGTAACTCTAAACAACTGAAATCATTATTAACAGTAAAATATGCCACCAGCTAATTCAGGTACATATACGTACATCCCATTCCAGTTCTCATGCAAATCTGCCATCTATTTCAGTTTAAGCAAAATATCCATATCCTTTGCTAATTTACCATGGGTCCTATGCACTTAAATGGATAGTTTTAGCAAAATGTTGCATGATTTCACCTGATAATAAATGGTAGAAATCTGCTGATCAAATCGCGTATCAAGGATCATACTCCCATCCCATGGAGCTTAGAAACTCAGAAAATGCAACTTCGGGAACCTCAAAAAATTAGCAAATCCGGAGACTAAATGCAAGAAACATCAAAAGCACGATTACAAAACGAATTCAATAACAGATCGAAGCAGCAAATTATAGGGTTAATTACCATTAAAGAAAAGTCGATACCACAAACCCAGGCTAACGGGTCTTGAACTCTTGACTGATATGTAGAGAACCAGCGGATCGATGTATATTTACTATGTAGCAACGGATCAAAGAAGCAGAAGGGTAATTACGTTGTAGAAGTCTTCAACAGCTTATAGAGTTTAGGCCTAAGTACCTTAACAGCATACCATGCAAGAAATCACCTCGGCATTCCTGTGCTGTTGCATCTCATCATCTCCTCGACCTGCAGCTGCAACTGGTGCTGCTGGTAGTAACAATACTCCAACTCGTCCGTCAGCTGCGGCGGCTGTGGTGGCATTGGCACTGCCGCTGCAGCGTTCGACATGATCCAGTCGAGCTCACCGTTGCCGTGCTCTTCCATGAGCGCCGCTGGCCCACCATGACCGACTCTGCTTCTTCCCTTCCCCCTCGGGTCCTTGAAATCGAAACAGCAAGCGCTCGAGGATATCCCCTCCCCTCCCCCCTTCACTGCCGTCGGCCCTGAGGCAAAGGCAACCGCCGGCTCCGCGGCGTCGCGGAGGCTGTCGATGGCCGGCTTGGACTGGGTAAGGAGCCAGTTCACGGTCTTGCTGGCCTTGTCGAACCCAAGCCGGTCCTGCAGCGCGAAGAACTCCCGCGCGACGCCGACCGAGAGCCGCATCCGCCGGTCGCGAACGCCCTGCGCCGTGCGGATCTTGCTGTGCCGATCCGTCCGGAACGGACGCTTCCGCGGCGCGGCAGCGGCATGGGCGCCGCCATCATCCACCACCACCAGCGGCGGCCCGCTCGCCAGCTCCCTCTCCCCCGCCGCTACCGGCGCCTGCAGGGGAGCCGAGCCCGTCACCGGCTGCTGGAGCACCGCCTCCAAGGTCTCCTGGTGGTGCAGGAACATGTCGGCGGGAAAGATCTGCCCGCTGTACCCATCCCAGGACATCGCGGTCGCCGGCATCAGGAAAGCAGCAGCTGCTGCGGTAGGGTTCGGTAGGAAGAATGACTGCTCTTGCTGGTAGACGAAATGATGGCGATGGTGATGATGTTGGTGGTTAGGGTAATGAGGTAGCAGCTGTGGTTCTGTGCACCATATAGCTAGTGCTTAACTAAACCAGTGCGTGTGATAAATAACTAACAGGGGTAGAACTGTAGAAGTACAAGCTTCTCGTCGCAGCGGTATATATATAACTGTCGTATAAATGGGTTGGGCTGCACAGTAGTACAAAACAACACTGTAACACTATTGTAGATAAAAAAAAAATTTAGAATAATGATAATCAAAAGGGAATATACGCTCTAGAGATGGTCTCAAGGATCCTATAGGGCAGTAGAGGGGCATCATGCACCTATAACTAGTTTTACCTCTATTGCTGCTGCTTATAGGAAAACATTTTGTATATGTTTATGTATGTAAAAACTATTAGTATTATCCATTATTTTTGTCTGATCAGAGATACTAAAAGAGAAGCTAAAAGCAGGATGACAGGGGTAGCTAGCTAGCTAGAGATGGAAGAGAAAGGTGCACACAGTAACTTACTGGATAAGAAATGCATCTGTATAGACAGGTCATTGAGTCGGTCAAGGCCTGACTAAGCTATGGCAAAGCTATATGTATATATTATTGACTATTGAGGGAGGAGATGGTGTCTGCATGCATACGCATATATGTATATTATTTTATTATACACATCTATATGTATACCCTAGTTCTCTTCTCTTGCTTCTATATCTCATCAGGTATTGATACATAGTGGCCCTCGATATGTTCAAAAAAAAAAAAAAAAAATAAGGGCCCTCGAGAGCCCAGAGTCCAAACACTGTGAAAGCTAGTACTGGCAGCAGCATGCATGGACCCCAAGGCGTTCACCAACAGCAAAGGTAAGGCTAGCTGCCTGGCTAGCTAGCTAAAAGGTGCATGCTGGTAGACTGACTGCTGGTATACTACCGGACGGAGACAAGGTTAATAATAAATCTTGAGGGAATCATACGATGTTGTCATATTAAATATAGCTAATTAAAATCTCATTTATATAATATCATTTTTTAGCGTAAATTTTATATTTAATATCTGGTTTATTTTTTTCTCACAGAACGTTTTGAAGTATGTGAACAATCAGTTTTGAGCTGACTATAAATAAACAACGTGTTTTTTCAAATCACCATAAATCTGACAGTGTTTCTCTTGCAGCCCGCTCGTACAGTGGTGTGTGGGCCCGCTCGTACAGTGGTGTGTGGGCGAATGATAAAGCCATTATTATTGAGAGGCCTATAAGCTTACTGTATGGCCAATGGGAGGCTAATGCGTCGTTTGTGCAGGTGTTTTGTACGATCAACCAGTGACCAGGGTCGGGAACCCTCCTACCTGCGTGTTATTTGGTTGGCCTAAGACTGTCCCTAGCGGACTAGCTAAAAGAGATTGTCTATCATTATTCTAATTACTCTTTTTTCTATCTATAAAAACGCTACAATGTCAATTTATACTACAGACACTCACTTTACACGCTTCCGTTGGGCATAACCTAAAACGGCCAAAGCTAAGGTTACTGTAATGACTATCTTGCTCTCTATACTTAAAACTAACTCCACTCTACAATGTATGTACGTGATCTTATCCACGCGTCTGTATACACGGTTTGACGCCGCCGCTGCTGGGTGGCGGGTCATCATCTCTGGGCGTAGATTATTCTCTTGCGCTTAAGGGTCTGTTTGTTTGGAAACAAAATATTTTTATGGTTTTAAAGTTATACTATGATATTTATATTTGAGAATATCATAGTATTTAGACCAAAAGATGCTTGGGAGCTCTTCTAAAAACTATGTATTTAAAACAATAGTATTTTGGGGTATAAAATCCTTTGGTCTAGACCAAAATTTTTCAGTTGTGGGAAGGAAGTAAAATCAAAATACTATATCTCCAAACATGTGCTTTGATTGTATTGATGTAAAAAATCATGGTTATGTCATGGTACTTGATAGACCATGGTATTGTAGAAATTATGGTTTTAAAAACTTTGTTTCCAAACAAACCCTAATTTTGAGTTTAATACTTGGTGAAATTGGGACAATGTGGTTTGTGTAATAACTAGTCGTTGTTTGCTACCATGTTTTCTTCACCATTATTTCCTACTTGTCACACCCAGGAACACGTCTCACATATATAATGACAATAGTCATATCACAAATCAGGCATAAAGGGTAAAAACGAGTACATAACGTCTAACATCACTTATTACATCAAGACACAAGTTTTATATCATAGTCATATAGCGGAAGCGTAAACGGAAACAACTCGAGCCGCCACAGGGACATCAACTGGGGAATTGGCACGCCTAGAACTCATCAAAACCCTGGACATACTCCTCCAAGCCTTCATCAACTGAACAACGGTTAGGTATCCTCCCAACAAAGAAATAAAGAAACAAGCGCGAGCATTCAACTGTACTCCACAAGCATAACATGAACTGTAAGGAAAATGGGCTCTAGGTCTTGTGCTTAGTTCCCTAATGTGATTTTGATGGTTGAGGTAACAACACGTACCATTTGGGACTAATGTATGTGCAAGTGTTTTTGTTTAAGTCCCAGGGTGCAAGAGATAAACTTGGGGTACAAACACCTCAAAGGAGGACCTAAAAGGCATAAGAGAAGACCCAAGCTATCAAACATCGGAAGCATGAAGTCCTGATACGGCGGTCCAGCTAACCGGACGGTTCGGTGAAGCCCCACCGGACTGGTCCGGCGAGTAGAAGACGGCCATGTTTGAAGATTCAAGACCCGATTCAATATCACACACCGAACGGTCCGGTGGTCTAAGGCTGTCCACACTCATCCAACTCTATACCTCCACTCTAAAAGAGAATATTCCTGTCCAGTCATCACAAATTTGAAATACAGTCATCAATCTTCTACGCTCGTGTGACTCTATATTTCCCACTCTATACCAACTACCATGTTATTTTATTATTTTCAACCCATTTCCCACCTCCTCTCTCTCCTTTATCCACTCGCCGCCTTCTCTTCCATCCGCGTCACCTCCACTTCTTCTCCGCCCACCGCTAGAGGCAGCAGCCAGCCTCCCTGTCCTTCGGCGTCCGCCCCTACCTTCCCACGCCTGCCTCCTGTCTCCCCGGGCTCGGCTCCCCGCTGGTAGAAGCCTCCTCGCTCATCACCATTCCACGAGCTCGGCCGCGGCGCCTGGCATCCATGGAGGGTGGATCCATGGAGGACGCATCTCGACGTCGCCAGCCCCTCCTCCCCAGCACGTCGCCGGACACGCTCCGCTTCTCCCCTTCCTCTCCGCGTAGCAGCACATCCGTCGGCGCCGCCTCTCCTGTTCCCCTCCAGCCGCCGTGTGCCCGCCACCTCCTCCTCTGCTCGTCCTCGTCCTCGCCGTTGCTCCAACCCCGCCTCCACCTCTTGATCCGACCACTTCCAAGACCTCCGCCACTAGCCACACCCTCCTCCTCCCCTCTGCCGCCGACAGTCTCTCCCACCTCCTCCTCTTCCTCCTCGCCGGCGATGGCACCGCACCGGCCCAGATCCGGTGCCTCATCTCCCCCGCCTCCTCTTCCTCCTCGCCGGTCATGGTGCCGCACCGGCTCCTCTTCCCTGTCGGTGCCGCCGCGGCCGGATGGTGACATCGCCGCCGCCTCTCCCGTGAAGGGCGCGAACACCCAGCCGTTGGTCCCTACTGCTGCCGTGTTCGACGTGGAGGAGAGAGGGCAGGATGGCGCGTGGACGGGGAGGACACTGAATCTGGCGCTTCCGAGGGCCTCACCGTATTTTTCCATCCCTGATACCGTCGCCCGCTGCAGCTGCTTTTTCTCTTTCGTCGACACTATCTTTTGCATGCCGTTCGTGTAGCGTGCGTCAGTGTAGACAGCCTAACACTGGATGGTCCGTTAGTACCACCGGACGTTCTAGGATGAAGGGAGAAGGAGCGGCTAAGTCCTCGGCACTTAACGCACCAGATGGTCCGGTGGTCTACCACCGGACGTTCTGGACAGAACGTATATCAAATTGAAGACCAAAACTCCAACACACACCGGACGGTCCGGTGGTTTGAACGGTCAGATTTCAGGTCCAACGATCGACTCAATAGCTAGCCAACAACACGCACCAGACGGTCGGATGGTCCAGTGGTCACGTAGGAAAGGGAAGAATGCTTCCAACGACTAGTTTTGAGGCTTGGGCTATATATACCCCCTTGCTCGATCGGCCTCCAATTTATGGTTGGTGACTCCTGAGCTCATTGTAGTGTTGAGACACATTCTCCATGGCCATTTGAAGTGTAGGAACACATTTTGTGAGCTCAACCATCACTAGAGCATAACTAGACACATCCTGGCATAGCTAGTGCTTAGTGCATCTTTGCTTAGGCCTTGTTGTCTATACTTGTGCTTGCGTGCACGTCTACCCTTTATAAATGTGGGGCTTGTAAGTCTTGCAAGACCCTTCGGAGTGTGGAGTGGCTGCCACCTTACTTGTGAGAGGGAGGAAGGCCCTCGACACGTTGGCCAAAAGCTTCCTTAGTGGAGTCGATGGGGTGGCTCTATGAGAAGGCCCGTAGAAGACCCCAATGGCCCTGACAATCCTCTACCCTTGTGTGGGCGAGGCCGTAGTCCAAGACTACGCAAGAGAAAGGGCTCTTATGGGTGTGTACCTGGGATATCCAGAGACCCAGCCAAGGTTACTTGACTTCCGCGGAAGTCACTTTGGAATCCTCCACCCTTGCATGGGCGAGGCCGTATTCCTTTGAAGACTACGCAAGAGCAAAGCCCTGTGGGAGGCGCCAAACAAAGAGTATGGGGTAGAGGCACGTTGGCTTCCCCGAACCTCGGGAAAAATCTCTGTCTTCATTGTGTGTCATTATCGTCATCGTCATCGGGAGTTTGCATCTCTCTGCCTATCTCTTTAGCTTTCGCATTTACATTTTTGCAATTGTGTGCTTACTTTCCTATAGTAGCTTGGTAGGTTAGTTTCTAGGTGAAACTAGGTTGCAAGACTTGGCCACGGTAGAATTAGCAACACTTAGGAAAACCATTGTGCACATAGTTAGATTTATCTTGCACAGGTTTTGCTTAGTACTTGTAGTTTTTAGAGAGCCATAGTTTTAGAAATCCTAATTCACCCTCCTCTTAGGCGACAGTCCATCCTTCATGACCCATGAGGCTCTAAGCTTGGCTGACATGATTGCATCGCTTTTAGTTGGTCAAGTTTATTAGCAACTATTTACTAAGGAGTGTAGATAAACCACTAGCCTAAAAGATATTGAATAAAGAATTAATCAATGCCATCATCATCAAAACCATATCCCAAACCAAGATCCACTAATCAACAGAAGGGTCTAGGCCACTCATGATCGTGAGTACGACTGATATATCAGTTTTACACTCTTGAGAGGTGGTACAACTTTACTCACAAGTCGTGAGCTACACCAAGCGTTCATCACACTGCCTTTGGTGAGATGACTGGAAAGCGCACTACAAGGCCTTTAGTGAAGATCACGTTGGTAAGGTGTAACTGCAAGGAATCAAGTGCAACAATGGTGAGGCCCACCTCCAAAGGGATAAGCACTCAGTACACTCAACCTAAGGCATTGTAGGGACCACAAAACCTTACTCCCCCTCTTGCCCCATATGTAAGTTACTCACAAACCAACATACCCTAATTAGTTAGCTAAGACTGCCCCATCCTCAGTCTTGTGGTTGCACGGGATTCCTAGATGGTCGCTTCAAGAACAGGTCCTTATGGAGAGTGGCTATGAGCAAAACCGACTAAGCACATTTCTTGTGCCTCCTAAACCATGTTGCTAAAAGCCATGTTTTAAAGATATATGAACCACTCAAGCACAGAGCACAGAGGGTAAAGCTCAACAAATTAAGTTGCATAGAACCATTAGCAAGATTATTAACAAAAGATACATGAGTTAGTGCATCACCTTGCAAACTTAACCAACATGCATTCCCATAGGTGAAGTATTGGATAAAGAGAGGCTCTTATATGGTCCTTATGGGTGCATCAAAATTAACACATGCATATGCAATGAGTATTAGATTATTAGGTGTTGTTCATGTTATACTTGCCTTCTTCAAAGGGACCTTGCTAATGCTGTTCAAAATCAGCAATCGGTGGTTCCTTAACTCCAATGAACGGTTCAACATCTAAACACATTCACAGCAACATACAAGCATCCAATACACGCATACATACAAGCATCCAATATACATGCATCCAATACATACAAGCAAATAAGAAAGAATAAGAAACAGTACACCATTTCATAAAAACAAAAGTTAAAACTATAGTAAAAACATCCTATGCATTGCTATGAGAACATGAGCACAAGAATCACTCAAATCAGAGCTAAAACATGAAAGTTATGCCCAAAACAAGCTCCTAGGGTCAAAACTGTGAAATACAAACTGAACCAAGGGCTGATTTGACAAAACTGAGGGCCTATTTGGAATTAAATTTGTCCATCGATGGTTTAGAGCTAAAAACCAAGAGCTTGGACTACGGGATAAAATCTCAGAAACCTCGAGGGGTCAAACTAATAAAAATAGGGAATTTTCCTAATTATTTTTCAACAGCGATGGTCTGGGGTGTTGCTGACATAGTGCTTGTGTGATGGTGATGTGGATCGCCACGTCGGCTTGGCAAGTGGCCTAGTTCTAACTGGGATTATGGAGGCTACGTGGCGCTCTATGCTTCTCTAACTAAGGTGTACGCTCCATCTAAGATCCCGCCGTGCATCGTAGATCGGACGACAAGGGTTGAAGGGACAATAGGGCACCGAGGATGACCAAAAACCACGGCGGTGCCCTCTTCACCATGGCGGCGCATCTCCAGCATAGGAGTGTTCCCACTCTCAGGTGCTCCACGAGCGACTAGAGCTAGGTAAGGAGCATAAGGGGATGGCATGGTTCTCCCTAGGGGCTTGTTGCTGATACGGGCGGTGCGACGAAGCTTCACGGCAGACGGAGATAGCTGTGAGAGCTGAAACTTGTGGACAGAGGCAACAGAGATGGATTTCCGTGTCCAATACCCACAGGATGCCTTCGCGAAGACCCTGTGAAGAAGTAAGTAGTGGTTAGAGGGTTGAAGATGACTCCGCCAGTGAGGAATTGAAGTAGCAACGCAACTTATCCACAACGAGCTCGACGGTGGATTGCGAGCTCTATGATGCATGGGAGTGCAATTGGAGTGGCAAAGTGGCAAAGGAGGTTGTGGTGAAGCTTGGCATTAGGTTTTATAGAGGAGAGGAAGGCCGGATGCGACGTGGGTGAGAAGAATCCGGTCGGCGGATTGAAGAAGGGTGGCGACGCAATGAAGAGGAAGAAATGGTCGCGAGGTTTGGGGGATTGAAGGCAGAGGGATTGAGGAAGGAGGACGTGGCTAATATCTAGGTTTCCACCCTTAGGGTGTCGACGTGACCAGGCGGAGCAAGGAATGGAGGACGGGATTCTAGTGGAAGGGAGCGAAAGAAGATGACAGGCGGGCCCTGCTGGTCAGAGAGAGGGATGGTGCAGCCCACCTGTCGATGGTGCGCGTGAGAGAGAGGGGACTGGCGCGTGTTGGGCCAGGGTTGGCCTAGGCGGGAAGGATGGGTGGAGTTGGGATGCGGCCTGGTTGGGCCGGCCGGCTAGGTTGGGCAATAATTCAAATAAATTTGAATATGAATCCTTAATTCACACAAACAAATAAACAATGCACCAACTTGTATGCACAAGGAATTTGGGCTAGGGTTGCTTTTATGTTCCTATTTATTTTAAATAAATTATGATAAATGTAAAACTAAGCACATAAACCTTAGAAAATTAAATAAATTACTTCGAATTTATTATAAAATGCTGAAATTAAAACTAGGGTGTTACACCTACTTATGAAGTAATATAAGAAGATCGGTGCAACTCTTGGTGCATTTAGTTGACCATGTGATGCATGGCTACTAGCTGAGGTCATGGTATATGGCAACCGCTGTACC
Organism: Paspalum vaginatum; assembly: GCA_030272315.1. Lineage (NCBI taxonomy): Eukaryota > Viridiplantae > Streptophyta > Magnoliopsida > Poales > Poaceae > Paspalum > Paspalum vaginatum. Next base: position 35,263,129 of record CM059018.1, on the reverse strand, counting down.
TTAGGTTTAAAAAGTGCATTATTTTTCTCTTAAAATCGTAAGTAACACATAGTGCAGTGGTTTTGATTCGACCTTTGACCTAGCGCAGTTTATGAGTTTGACGCTTGACTTGCATTTTTTGGCATTTTCCTTTCCTGTTTGTTTTTCCAATTAGCTAGCATATCTATTAAGTTATACCTTGTTTTATATTGTCGTCCTGCTCTGTCCATAGTCCAAAATTGTGTGTCATAGGATTACCACCATTTGTGGCATGCTTTACAAGTTTCAAAAAGCACGAGGAATAGACACTATAACAATAGTTATACCAGCTGAGGATGCACCTGCTGTTCAAATGACTTTGTTCCAACCCCTGCTGTGGATGTTGGTTCATCAAGCACGATTATGAATAAATAAGAAACTCAGACTCCCACAGTGTTTTAGCCTTTGGCTCCTACTGTGAGTGACCCTGAAGCACCAGAGCAAGAGATTGTAGATGATGACTCACCATCAGAGCAGCCTCAAGTAATATATAGAACAAGACGTGTCCTTGAGAAGGTCACAAAGAGTTAGAGATCATTGATCCCTAATGACTATGAGGCACGTACATATCAGTGAAGATATAGCCTTAGAGAAAGATCCCTCTATGCAAGAGGAAGCCATGAGAAGTATTGCAAGCATGAATGATAAAGTTAGATCTATGAGTGAGGATAAATTCCAGGGCTTAAAGAATTTCCTAAACGAGCCAAGACAATAGGTTGTAAGTTCAGTCTACAAGATTAATAGAAACCCCAAAGGGAACATAAGAAAGAAAGCAAGGATTGTGACAACATGCCTTCCTCAAAAATAAGAAACCGACTATGATGAAATGTTCTCATTGATCTGCCAAAATGACCCTTTTATAATCATTATGGCACTAGTTGCTCATTTTGACTTAGAATGATATTAAATAAGATGTTTGGAAAGGATTCCTTGAAGGAGAGCTAAAATAAAAGGGTTCATATGGTTCAACCCAAGGGTTTAAGTCATAACAAGAAAAGGAATAGATGAAATGCCACCAAAAGAGATCCGTTTATGGATTATATGAAAGTTTCTAGGTATTAGTACCTAAAGTTTTGATGAGACTATTAAAAAGTTTAATGTTAAAGGAGGAGGACAATTGCATTGCATTTATGAAAAGATTAAGGAAGGTGAGGTATATCTTCCTAAAGCTATATGTATATGACATTCTACTAGACAACAATGATGAGCATTTACTGCTAAAGACAAATAAATTTCTTGTCGTCGAATTACGATATGAACTACATGGTATGGATCCTATATGTCATGAGGACTCAAATCCATAGAGATAGAAACAAGAGCATACTAGAACAATATCACAAAAGATATATATAGAAAATATTCTAAAAGGATATAGTACACAAGTTTGTGATACAATGTCTGCGTCAACTGTCAAGGGTGAAAGATTAGATGAAAGTGTCCTAAGAGTAAGTATGAGATAGATAAGATGGAATTAGTTCCATATGCTTCAACGATCGGAGGCATAATGTGTGCTTGAGTATTCAGTCATCTTCACTTAGGTTTTATCATCGGGATACTTGGTAGATATCAAATGAATAACTGAAAACCTTTTGATTCATGCAAGGGATAAACAGACCTCATGATGACTTATGGAAAGGTAGATGCCTTTGAATTTTGGGCTGAGAAGATACAGATTGGAGATGGTGTAAAGATTCCATGAAGTCCATGTCCGGATATGTACTTACTCTAGTAGGAGGAACCATATTATAGAAAAGGGTTGCAAACAATCAGTTGTTACATCTTCAACATTGTACATTGGATTTTGTAGCTTATCATGTGGCAACAGGGCATGCAATCTGGATAGAGATATTTTGTACCCGGATTAAGAGTGGTTGACATTATAGAGAAAGCACTTAAGATATACTACGATAATGAGTCGGCCGTACAGTACTATCACAACAATAGGTCAAGTGTGACTGCCAAACACATGAACATTGAGTTTCTCATTGTGAAGGAGAAAATCTAAGATCATACAATTGAGAATGTGCACATCGTAGTCGATAGGATGATTGCAAATTTGCTCGCTGAGGTTTGCCACCCAATGTGTTCAGAGAACACCGGTATTGGGTTACAAGAAAACCTACTATCGTTGACTGATAGATGGGGTCACCCTGTGTGGCCTCTTCGTGAGTAGGAGGGGTTGGCCTGTGGCCAACAACGATGGAGATCTACATGAGCAGAACTTGGGAAGACAAGGGTTTAGAGAGGTTTGGGCCGACGATGCGTAATACCCTACGCCCTTTGAGTGTGTATGTCTGTAAGCTGAGCGAGCTTTGATGAGCTTGCTTGCCATTTACATGGGGCTAGTCCTCTCTTTTATAGTCCAAGGGAGGACTTCCTAGATTTGCGCCCTGCTTAGGGCACTGTATTATACAAAAAGCACTATCTACCCCTAGATTGGGTGGAGTTATGATATTCTAGTTGTACACACATCTAATGGGCGACACAGGAGTAGGTCTTGACTTGTGCAATAAATGATGTGACATTTCCTTTTTTTCTAAAGTGCTTCCCAATGATTGGCTCTGCAGCCCTCGCCTTGCCATGTCTTATGCCATGTGCCATGTGCCGTCAGTCATTAGGCTCATTAAATGTGTCCATTCTCACCATTGGACCGCATGACGCACATTTGAGCAGAGCGGATCCTTCCCTATTGTTTCCTATCCTTGCATTGAATGCAGGTCTTTGCTTTAAGTGCACGCCTAGACCCACAGCGAGCGGCTACATGGCTTACATGTACCAGCCCTGCCCCACAGGACTCGGCCCCTCTGGATCTAGGAGGGTCCACGCCTGAGGGACTCAAGTGTATTGAGTCTAGTCCTTCATCCTGGCTGTGAAGAGCGCTTGTCAACACCAAAGTCTTGCTCAAGGAAGACTAAGCAGAAGTCCACCTAAGTGTGACCTGGTGGCGGCGTCCGAGTGTGACCTTGGCGTGACAAAATCTGTGCCAAGTGGACGGACATGTGGCTTGGGTTGAGGCCCAAGTTAGGCTCGGCCCATAAGAGCGACCTTGGGTGCGGGACGGTGTCGTGAGCCGTAAAATTACTCAAGACTCGAGGCCCAACTATTGTTTCTTGGTTCGAGCATCAAAACCAGGGGCACGGTTGCTGGTATCCCAAAATCGGAGTTACCCCTGAGAGATGAGCTACTGGATACGCGGAGGACATTGGGACAAGGCGGAGAAAATGAAGTTGCAAGGACTCCATCGTGGCCGTTCATCCTAGTTATTGTGGTCTTTTCTAGCCCCTATGGCTTTCTTAGTGTAAGAGTATGCATCTTAAGGGGTCTAGCTGCAAAACTACCTTAGGGCTTAGTCTGTAGTATAAATAAGGAGAGGGCTGGTCATTAGCCTCTCCTCTTGGCTGGTTTAGGGTTTGCTTAGACTTAGGTTTAGGCACCCATTTTCGTTGTAAGAGGGTAGGAAGTGGGAGGCAGATTGGGGAATGAATTCCACCACTTGTACTTAGATCTTGTGACCAATTTGGTGAAGAAATAGATGGATTTCGTGGCTAAAGCTTGAGTGTTCCTTCCCTTCCCTTTCCCTTTGGTTTTTGGGTAAAATCTCAAGGGCTTTTGGTGCTTTGGTTAGCCTACAAGATTTCCCCTTCTCTTTTGCTGTTCTGGACTTGCAAGTATGTGGAGATTATGTCTTAAGTACATCTCAATCCGATAGGATTGCCACTAGCAAGTCGGATTTGAGTTTCCCCCTTTCTTGCCCAAAGACTCACCCCTTCACAAGATGTAAAATTCTCACTAATCCTGTGATCTGTTTCAGTAGATCTTTTGGGAAAAGCTTTGGAATAGGGCCTAGATAGGCTGTGCCAAATTTCGTGAAGTTTGGAGAAGATTTGATCAAGTTTAGGTTTTGGGAGCTCAAGTCACGCATACTCTGTCAGATAGTCCGGTAAGTTACTGGACAGTCCGATGGACTCTACCGGACAGTCTGGTGAGGGTCACCGGATAATTTGGTGCTTGGTTGTGCTGAGTGTGGTTACCGGACAGTCCGGTGGATACCAGACAATCCGATGTAAGCTACCGGACAGTCCGGCAGAGACTAGGTTTTGGCCTTCCTTGTCTCTTTTTGCTTGGGTGTTTTGCCGAGACTTTTGGCTGGTGTCTCTCTACTACATGCCCATACTCAAACTCATCGGTTGATCCAGAGAGGCACTTGATTGTGTAGAGTGGCTGGTAAGGCTCACTAGCGTAGGTTTTGGTCTATTTCGCTTTCATCCGTTTCATGGGTGTTTGAGCGACTTTCTTCCGCTGTTTCACTGCCTCTTTGACTCCTAGGATCAGTAGCACTCAGTTGCTACGTTATCTTGCTCAGAAGAGAAGAAAGGGGTTTTGGGGTTGCAAGTTTTAGGTGTCAACCTATACACCCCCTAGGTCACCCTTTCGGTCCTCAATTGGTATCAGAGCCAAGTTAGGGTCTTCTATACCTTAACCGGTTCTAGATACATAGAGAGGAGACCATGGATTTGTCCGTTGGCAAGATCCTAGGGTTCGATGGCTCAGATTTCACTTTCTGGAAGCAGCGCATGTCTACATTCCTTTAGAGCCAAAATTTGTCCATCGAGGGTATTTGTCAGGATGCTAGCTACCAAGTGGTAGAGAATCGTGTTGCCCAACAGTAGCAATGGGAACACAAAGATAACAACAAGGCAAGGAACTTTCTGTTTACTGCCTTGTGCCGCCCTAAGTTTGATAGGGTTGTGCACTTGAAGATGGCACATGAGATCTGGACTACCCTTAGTAACTTCCATGCGAATGCAAGAAATGGGGTGTTGCCTTACGATGACCATGAGCAAGCTTGCAAGCTTGTCTATGCTCTGGATCGGAGTATTTGGCAACTGAAGAAAGAGTCTATAGTTGAGTCAGCTGGCTATGAGACCCTTTCCACAGACGAGCTTTATAGCAAGTTGAAGGCTTTAAAGGTTGACTCTTAGGCGTATGCCAAGATGAGTGGAACAACTCCCAAGAGCCAAGCTCTTATGTCTGGCCCCAGCTGTGGTGGTGCTGATAACCCTAACCCTTCTGTTGTCTATGCTTTATCTCTGATTTTAGCTACAGAGGAAGAGCTTGGAGGACTACATGATGAGAAGTTGTGTCTGCTGTCCAATAAGTTCTAGTGCCGCTACTCCAACAGGATGAGCCGCATAAGAGGTGACAAGCTCCAATGCTACGAGTGTGGGAAGACAGACCACTTCATCGCCGACTACCCACAGAGGAAAGCTTAGGAGAAGTACTCCGCCAGCAAGCACAAGGGCGAGTACATCTTCGACAAGAAGAAGGGCAAGTACAAGGGCGACAAGAAGAAGCAGCCATTGTTCAACAAGAAGGAGTTTGTCAACCAGTACCAGAATCACGCCTAGGAGTGCGACCATGCTTTCCTTGCTAGCCTCAGTAACTGTGACGACAGCTCAAGTGACTTCAGCTCTAACAGTGACAACGATGATGAGAAGAAGATAGTCGGGCACGTTGGACTCAGCTTCTTCGGCAACGAGATCGGCTACTGCAGCATGGCGCTTATAGGAGACCAAGCCTGTGATGCCCTAGGCATCTCCCGAGCATTATCATGTGCATACTTTGTTTAATTACTTCTCATAAGCATCATCTCATCTCATGCTAATGTGCATTTGAGTCATATGAACAAACATGGTGAAAATAGCTAAGTGATACACTCAGTTTTGCAAAAATGACGCTACAAATGTGAGCATAACTTAAATCCTATGGAGATCTAGGTGAAACTTTTTATACCAAACTTGTAGGTCTTAAGGTGGTAAACAACTTTGTAACTTAGAGCTTGGATGGAAAATGGGCTTAACTTAGTGTAAAGGGACTTTTGGTGTTACCCAACAAACACACTCCAAATCTGACATATTTAGAATTCTTCATTTTTCTATATCCTAGAGTCCTTTTCATGCAAAGGTCCAATTGGGAAAGTTTTAGGCCATGAAATTTTGAACAACTTTGTCAAAAAGGCTTTTGGGAGAAAACGGCTAGAAATAGGACATTTGAATTATCCTAGGAAAACAGTTCTCAGTCCAAACTGAGGGCTGATAGTTAGATTCAAGTTTAAATAAAATTTAGATCCATAATTTGAACCTGCTGATTTTGACGAAGTTGTAGATCTCAAAGGGTACAACATTTCATTCAATTGGGTCCCTTTCAAATTCGGCTCGTAAATTGGTCAAATTTGAAAAATTCAGAAACCTGGTTAGTGGTCAAATCCCATTTTTCATTTTTCGGGATTTTCTTTTTCTCATGAGCCTATGACACATCGGTCCCACCTGTCAGGGCTGCGGGTTCCCGCCCGACACCCGCAGCTGTGGGCCCCACCGGCTCCCTCGCTCCATGCACCCGGTCCATGCGCCCTGTTCCTCATCCCCGGCCTTGGCCCCACCTGTCAGCCTCATCGGTCCATAGACCCAGCTCACCCGCGCGCCTCTCTCCTCCCTCCCCGCCCGGGCGTGCCCACGCGGCGCTGGCCTCTAAGCGCCGGGGCCACACGCGGGCCTCCCCGACCGCCGTGGCCAGGCGCCGCTGCCGCCCGCCGACAGCGCGCACGGCGCGCCTTCAAGGCGAGGGCGCGGCCCGGCCTCCTTTCCCCGAGCTCATTCACGCGTTCGGCCTCCGTCTCCCTCGCTCCCCACGCCCGGGTGTGCGCGCTCGCCATTGGAGCCGAGCTCGGAGCTCGAGCTCGCACCCTCCCCTCCGTCGCTCCCCGTGCCTCCACACCTACACCGCGACCTTCGCCTCGCTCCCGCGCACCTCGCGCCCTAGACCTCGTCGCCATTCCCCTCCCGAGCGCCGAGATCAGCCCCTACCTCGACGTCGCGACGCGCCAGTTCACCTCCGGTTCACCGCCGCCGTCCACCTCGTCCACGCCCTCTTCGACGACGCCGTCACCTCAAGGTAGAAGCCTCGAATGGGGAACACCCTCCCCAACCCGTGTCGCGGCCGCGGCGAGCTCCGGCTCGCCGGCGAGCGCGCTTCTTCCCGCGCGGCCGCGGGCGTCGCGAGGAAGAAGAAGGGGGCCGGGCAAATTTTAGATCCGGCCCCTGCTTTTTCCATATTCGCAAATTGGTTCACCGCGCTGTACGCTGAATCTTGCAAGTCTTGCGTACTAGCCCCTGGGGTTTCGAAACAATCACAATCTAGCCCTTGGATCTAATGATTTTCCTTTTAAATTAGTTATTCCGGCAGAAATCTTTGAAAAATCATAGAAAACTCAATAAAAATCAAAAAAATACCAAACTAGTTGCATTGTAATCCTTTTGAATAGATCTATCTGGTGAATATGATGGTTGAGTAGGAAAGTACCAATTTGCCCCTGATTTTATGCAAGGATGTAAAACCCTAATAAATAAGAAATAAGGACTAAATGATCTCCAAAAATTGCCAAATTTGAACAGCAGGGTATTTAGGGTATATAGGCTCACTATGATTTTTGGTAGCTCAAAGGTTCCCTGTTTAATTACCATTTTGCCCCTGAATGTATTTTTAACATAGAAATAATTGAAGAAATGATATTTACATAGAAGTTAGGCTCTAAATAGTTTTACACATTTTATTTGTGCTCCCTGTAGTGCAAATGGCTCACTGTTGAAATGGGGTACTATACATTTCAAGTTTAGTTAGTATTTTGAAAATAATGAATTCATGCATGAATAACTCGATAAATAGGAAATGTGGTTTAAATGAGGGCCAAAAATTCTAAGGCTTGGGTAGAAGCCTTACTAGCATACCTAAGCTTAGTATAAAATTTGATAGCCCAAATGCTTATTGTTTATTTACTGTTTTACCCTTGCCTAGTAATTAAGCTTATGTTTAGCAAAAGACAAGGGGTTTAAATAAAAATTAAGCCATAGGGGACTTCGTAGTATTTATCTGAATTCTAAATTGTTGAAAGTAGCTCACCGCTGAAAACGAGAGGCTATGCATGTAAGGTTTGACCTATTTCGAAAATGGTAGACATAAAGCCTATGTAAGTAAGTAAAAGAAATCATGAGACTAGTATATTAATAAATGCCACCATGGATCATATTTGGAAGCATAGGAGTATGTAAACCTTAGCCGTTGATTTGGAATGCAATGTAGGTTTTCACTACAGTTTAGAAATGCAGGATGGTAACGCTAAGCTGGCTAGGGTTAAGTAGGGTTCAAGTAGCTTCGGCCGTTTCATGTGGATCGATGCTACCCCGTCACGCCCCCACATCGTTTTATGTGACAAGCCAAGTTATCATAGGTGATGGCTTGTACGATTTCTTAAGGCTAAACAAGTTTCATCACGAAAATACATAATGTTATTCCATAAACCCTGATTCCTTGCATTGCACTCGCATCCTGAAGCAAGCATTGCACTAATACATGCTCCAATTGCACCATGTCATGCATATAGATTCCGCGAACGAAGATCAACCGCCGAACCAACCCGTCGCGGAGGAGCCCGAGGAGGAGCTGCACCAAGAGCCAGAGGACCAACAGCAGGGGCCCGACTCCGCTCAGGAGGCAGCTACTGACTCTAACGAGGAAGGTAGGCAGGACCATACTCAACCCAGCAAACAAATTATACTTGATGATTACGCATATGCATTAGGAGTTGCTTGGAACCAATTGCATTAGACTCCCTGGCCGCCCTGGCCCTAGCACCTATACATAGAGTTCGTAGGACGAGTATGCCTAGAAATTGCTAGGTACGAGTAGACACGAGTGTGTGGACTCGTCACGTAGGTGTTTTCAAAGTTACAAAAGCTTACAGTTATATCATTTATTATTGTTGCTCATGAATTAAATGGAGACCGGGCAGAGATTTATTTCAGTATATGCTTTTCATAAGGTTGCACTTTGGACTCCGCCCGAGTCGCATAAGGCCCGTCCGCTGTTCGCCTATTGGTCGGCATAACATTGCTAGAGTGCTTATCCGGGAAATGGGACCGGTAAAGTCTTACCTAGGTTTGTCCGAAGTTTTCGAGGCTCCGCCCATCCACTTGCTGGAGGCCGATGGGCCCGAGGGCGCTTGTACTCGAGGGAGGGCTGACCCAGAGAACTGTGGTATCGCTCCTGAGGGGGCACAACCCGGGGGTTAGGTGGGGGCGCTTTGAATCTTGGGACAAGACAGGTGGATATTGGGGCTATATGTGGGAACGCGATGGCTAGTAAGCATATACCCCTGGCATGATAGTTATTCCCGGGAATTAAAATCGATTCGAATCGCTGATGCCCACCAGGTGTGGGAATGCCAGTGCCTTTGACGTTCAACGTAGTAACTACTTGAACACCCTGGATATTATATTCATAGTTTTTGGAATACCACATGATTGAATTGAACTGTTTACCTTACTGCAAGTTTCTGTTATATTGAAAGTTATACAAATGATGAAAACTTGCTATTTATGTTACACATGTTACTGTTTAAAACTAAAGGCTAAGGATCCACTTGCTAGTAAGCCGCTTCGCGTCAGCCGTAAGCCAAATCCATTAAGACCTACTGAGTAATTAGTACTCAGGGTTTGCCCCCATATTTTGAGCGCAGGTATGGAATTCATGGTCTGCACTTGTGTTGGAGGCGGAGCATGCCCTCATTTAGGATGAAACGACATGAGTGGCACAAGGGCAACATCGGTGGGCTCGATGTTGTTACCTCTAATGCAAATCTTTTGGTGATATCATGGTGACCTCTGAACTTATATTTCCGCTGCGAGAAACTTTCAAACTTGCTACCTTATAACACTATGTTGGACCTGTATTTTGTTTAAAACCGGTTTGTAACTAAGTCTAGTATTATGCTATTCAACTGCCTGTGATGATGTATCTGTTGTGGCTCCATCGTGGGTCAGATGTGTATGATGTCGGTTCCTCTGGGAAAAGGTAATATCGGGAGTCAAATGACTCTCGACGGACGACCGGGTTTAGTTTGGCCTAATCACATTACAAGCCAGAGGAGGCTAATGTGATTAGTCCGGATTAAATCGGCGGTTCCGCCACAGCTGGTATCAGAGCCGATCATACACAGACAACAGACATATCATCCAGTTTTGATTTGCAAACCCATTTTCGAAAACCCTTTTCGAAGTACTGGCGGAGCGCTATTGGGATTTGCGGACTGTTGCGAACCCTGCATTCATGCTGATAGGGCAGAACTCTTTAAGGGGGGTGGTTACGCCATTCGGGTGTTTCGTGACCACTTTTCCTTCAACCAAAATTTTAGCTAGATCTTGTTGGCCACCGTTTCTCTCCCCAGCAATTCCCCAGTACTGGAGGAACACTGGGTGTGTTGGGAGAAATGGCGCCACTACGTCGTAGCTTAAAGAAATTCGTGGATACCACTTTTAGGGTTAGAGTGGTAATGTATGATGATGGTGATGATGTTGGTATGAGCATGCATTTTTCTGCAGGTACACTAACCACGTGCGAAATTAAGAACGAGTAGAGAACGACTAGTTGCATTAGGGAGTGCCGTGCATATATGTCACCGGATACTCGCTAGATATATAAATTATACATAAGGTGTGTGATGTGAGATCGAATAGGACGAGTCATGCATCATGTTTACTTTCATTGTTCATACTTGGGGGATTATTGCTAAAAGTCAAATAAGTAAAACGAAAGTTCAAAGATATCTTCTGCACACATCACCCTCTTAACCGTTGAAATTATATGCGACTAATGCCTATCACTGATTAAAAGTCTCTTATTTAAAAACAGATGGCCAGGACCAAGCAAACCGCCCGCAAGGCCAAAAGTGCAAGGGGACTCCGCTTACAGGAGGGAAGGGCTGCTCCCCTTCCACCAGTGACCCACACCCCTCCTCAGCTTGAGAACGGGATGGTCCACACCCGTTGCCGTGAGGAGAACGGCCTCGCGCAGATCATTTGTCGGGCTCTGCGTGAGATGAGGCGCAGACCGTGCCCCTTCTTCTCTGTGCAGACAGTGCACGCGGAGGGACATTGCATGGCCAGTGTTGTCCTCCCCTCGAGCCACACCGCGGTCCGGCAGACGATCACCGTCTACGGGGCCAATGAGGAGGACGCTTACGACAAGGTCACCTTGGCAGCCATCACCTCACTCAGCTCCTCGGGTGCAGCAGGGATGTCAGTGCTGCGCTACCTCCCCACCGACGGCTACGCCGACGAGTGGCTCCGTCATCACAACATGCTGGAGGAGCGGATTGACACCAGGCCCTATGCTGCGACCATGCAGTTTGCTCACAGCGTACACGGGATGTACCTCCATGCCGAGGACCGTGTCTCCCACTACCGCGACCAGCACATGTATGCGCAGGACCGTATTGAGGAGCTGGAGGCAGAGTTGGCCGAGGCACAGCAGCACCTGGCGCAGTACGAGCAGGACCCTTCAGTTGCCCCTGTGGTGGAGGATGAGGACAGCATGGTGTCTGACGCGCGTAACGGGCGTTAGAGAGTTTGATGGTAGCAATGTGTGATGAAGCTTTTTGTAAATGGTGCACGTTATGAGCGATGTTTTGTATTATACCGCTCCGTGCAATTTGCCATGACTGTACTAAACATTGGTGAGGTCGAGAGAACTCATTTATGTACGTCATGTAACCCGATGTTAGAACCTTAGGCTGGTGTTTCGATGTGATGGACGAGATGGCCCACGTATGTACTAAGTAAACCCTTAGTTTGTTAAGACCCTATAAGTATGGTTGTAGTAGTTGCTGGACGCGCATGGACAATGTGGAATGATGCAATGCCTTTAAGCTTGGAAAATGGCACCCGAATCTCAACTTGGTTGCAATTTGGAACTCGGGAGTCCAGCAGCTTCTATTGTGCATAGCATAAAAGTTTAGGACAACTTTTCTAATGATGATAAGACCTAGTCGGTCGTTTTGGTAATCAAATTATTAAAAAGTCAGAAGCTGCTGTTTACACCCGCGAAACTGCACGACCCGGTGACAACGTGCTATTGCTTGGCCTTGCGAGATAGAAGCTAACTGTTTTGTTACAAGTTACCTGTACTCACAATAAGTCTGTAGTCCTATGATCTTTCTATCACCGCATCTTTGCGCAAGGGCTATTGGACTGAACCTATATGGCTCCATTTTGCAGATGGTGAACACTCGCAATGGTCAATCATCGGGGCAGTCAGCGCAAGGCGCTCCACCCCCGCCGGAGTTGGCCACTCTGGTGGTCCAGCAGGCTGAGCTGATACGTTTATTAGCAGAAGACCGCCAGGCCCGTGGGCAACAGCAGCCACGGGAGTACCGGCCACGTGGCATCACCTACCAGGATTTCGAGGGGCTGCGACCCCCAGTTTTCACCAACTGCCCCGAGCCACTGGCGGCGGACGACTGGCTTCGCACCGTCCAGTCCAAGTTCACCCTTCTGCCAGGGATCAACGAGCAAGAGAAGGCTCGATTTGCTGCTCAGCTCCTTCATGGGCCTGCGGGGGCATGGTACGCCACTTTCCTCGCCATGCAGGAAGAGGGCCACGTGCCCACATGGGAGGAATTCCGTCAGGCTTTCCGGGCCCACTACATCCCGGCAAGTCTGATGGAACAAAAGCGTCGTGAGTTCCGAGACCTCAGGCAAGGTAACAGGTCCGTCATGCAGTATGTGCAGACCTTTATCCACCTCTCTCAGTATGCTCCGAGAGATGTTGCTACTGAGCCGGAGCGGGCCGAGAGACTCCTAGAGGGCCTTGACCCTACTCTCCGGACTCACCTGGCACGGCGCTACCAGAGTTTCACTGAGCTGGTAGATACTGCTCTCGACATGGAGAATCGTCTCCGAGCCGCCAACGAGGATCAGAAGCGCAAAAGGCTAGCCAACACATCAGCGACTGGCTCTTCCCAGAAGCAGAAGACTGCATACAAGCCCCAACAGCAAAATTATCAGCAGCCTCGCTATGTGGTCCGACCCAACCAACCAAGGTGGATCCATAGGGCGACGCCGCGGCAACAGTACCCCACCTATCGAGCGCCCGCACAGCTGTCAGCTCCCCGCGCTCCCATCGTTCCGGGGCCGGGCGCTCCCTGCTACAACTGCGGCAAGATCGGTCATTTCAGCAAGGACTGCAGGGCGCCTCGCAGGATCCAAGGTCCTATTCCTGTGGGTGGTAACCAGCAGAGCAAGCCGAAGGGGTTCATACCCAAGACAGGTCGAGTGCACTATGTGCACATCGAGCAGATCCCTGCAGGAGAGCCTGTTCTCGTCGGTACGTTCATGGTCAACGGTCAGCCGACCGTCGTGTTATTCGATTCAGGGGCTACTCATACTTTCATTAGTCAGTCATATACATCTAAGCACGGGGTAAAGACTTCACGTATAAAAGAGAAATATCAAATCACTGCGCCTGGGAACCCGATAAATACAAATCTGATAGTGAAAAGGCTAAGGCTGAGTATAGGAGAGGAAGATTTCACAATCAACCCTGTGGTGCTGCCACACCGGGGGATTGATATCATCTTAGGGATGAATTGGATGACAGAAAACAATGCAGTCCTGGATATTGGCAGCAGGACAGTGCAGTTAAGGTCTAGTGTCAGCGGCAAGATTCTACAAATACACATGCCAAACCAAAAACACATGACCCCCACAGTTAATGCGGCTGAACTACAAGAGGTTAAGAAGATACCGGTAGTGTGTGAATTCCCGGATGTGTTTCCGAAAGAACTTCCTGGACTACCACCAAATCGGGATGTGGAATTTGCCATTGAACTCGTTCCAGGCACGGCACCTGTGTCAAAAAGGCCATACAGAATGCCGCCTGATGATCTGAAGGAATTAAAAACACAGCTACAAGAACAATTAGACAAAGGGTTCATTAGGCCTAGTTCATCACCGTGGGGTTGTCCAGCTCTCTTTGTTGAGAAAAAGGATCATGGTGGGAAAAGGCTGTGTGTTGACTATCGGCCACTGAATGCAGTGACCATCAAAAACAAATACCCATTGCCACACATCGATATTCTATTTGATCAGTTAGCTGGGGCTAAGGTCTTTTCTAAGATTGACCTAAGGTCTGGCTACTATCAGATAAAGATTAGAGAAGAGGATATACCCAAGACAGCATTCTCTACCAGATACGGCTTGTATGAGTATTTGGTCATGTCGTTTGGGCTAACCAACGCACCGGCTTTCTTCATGTATATGATGAACTCAGTGTTCATGAATGAACTCGATAAGTTCGTGGTGGTATTCATAGATGACATACTAATCTACTCCAAAAATGAAAAAGAACATGAAGAGCACTTAAGGATCGTACTCACTCGGCCTAGAGAGCACAAGCTTTATGCCAAGTTTAGCAAGTGTGCGTTCTGGCTGAAAGAAGTGGGTTTCTTGGGTCACATACTATCTGAGAAGGGAGTTGCAGTTGACCCTAACAAAGTAGAAGATGTGCTAAATTGGAAGCAATCGGAGACCGTGACTGAAATCCGGAGTTTTCTTGGTTTAGCGGGCTACTACCGCCGCTTTATCAAAGATTTCTCCAAAATCGCAAAACCCATGACCTCATTGACCAAGAAAAATGCAAAGTTCATTTGGAATCCGAATTGTGAAGAAGCTTTCCAAACATTGAAGAAATTGTTAACCTCAGCACCAGTGCTAGCTCAACCGGACATTACCAAGCCATTTGAGGTGTACTGTGATGCCTCCGGCAATGGACTTGGCTGTGTCTTGATGCAAGAAGGAAGAGTAATTGCTTATGCCTCCCGTCAATTGAGAAAACATGAAGCAAACTATCCAACACATGACCTTGAGTTAGCCGCAGTCGTTCATGCACTAAAAATATGGAGACACTATCTGTTAGGCAACACATGTCACATCTACACTGATCATAAAAGTCTCAAATACATTTTCACACAACCCGAAATCAATATGAGGCAGAGGCGGTGGTTAGAGTTGATAAAAGATTATGATCTGGAGATACACTACCACCCAGGCAAGGCCAATGTGGTAGCAGATGCACTAAGCCGAAAAGCCCATTGCAATGTGATAGAAGCCCAACCTACAGCAAGAGTGATCTGTTGTGAAATAAATGAAATTGAAACACCTCATGAGCCACAAGTAGAACTTTATAATCTCATCGTTGAACCCTCTATCAAGGCACAAATCATAGAAGCTCAGAAGCAAGATAAGGGTATGGCTTATATTCGTGAGGGTATTAGTGAAGAGAAGAAGGCGTGTTTCACGCTTGATGACCAAGGCGTTCTGTGGTTCAAGAATCGTCTAGTGGTACCTAAGGACGTGGAGTTGAGGAAGAAAATACTAGAAGAAGCGCACACTTCAATGTTCACAATACATCCGGGCAGCAATAAGATGTACCAAGACTTAAAACAAAAGTTTTGGTGGACCCGTATGAAAAGAGAGATCGCCCAGTACGTATCCGAGTGCGACGTGTGTAAAAGGATAAAAGCTGATCACCTAAAGCCCGCTGGAATGCTTCAACCGCTTAAAGTACCAGCATGGAAATGGGAAGATATACACATGGATTTCATTGTGGGGTTGCCCCGAACAAAGAAGGGCTATGATTCGGTATGGGTGATAATAGACAGATTTACGAAATCGGCTCATTTCCTTCCTGTAAAAACAATATACCCCGCCAAAACCTATGCCGAGATTTACTTAGCTCGTATCCTTCCTTTGCATGGAGTCCCAAAGACCATCACTTCAGATCGAGGGCCACAGTTTGTCTCCCGTTTCTGGGAGCAATTGCATACAGCTTTGGGGACCACCTTGATTCACAGTTCGGCATACCACCCTCAAACCAGTGGTCAAGTAGAAAGAATAAATCAGATCTTAGAGGACATGTTAAGGGCCTGTGCACTAACTTACTCCACTAAGTGGGATGAGTGTCTACCTTTGGCAGAGTTTGCTTATAACAATAGCTACCAGAAGAGCTTGGAAATGGCTCCCTTCGAGGCTCTCTATGGTAGAAGATCCAGAACACCACTAAACTGGTCTGAACCTGGAGAACGTGTTACATTTGGTCCTGATTTAGTGACCAAAGCTGAGGAACAAGTGAAACTCATACATCACCTTCTCAAAAGAGCCCAATCCCGACAGAAAAGCTACTCAGATAAGAGGAAGAGACCACTAGTCTTTGGTGTGGAAGATCATGTGTATCTTAAAGTATCTCCGACAAAAGGGGTACAACGGTTCGGGGTAAAAGGGAAGTTAGCGCCAAGATACGTCGGTCCGTTCAAAATCATTGAAAGATGCGGAGCCGTCGCTTACCGGTTAGAACTACCACCATATCTGGCTGCAGTTCACAACGTGTTTCACGTCTCACAACTAAAGAAGTGCTTAAGAGTGCCGGAGAACGTGGTAGATACCTCTCAAATTCAGATTGAACCAGATCTCACATACGAAGAACATCCCTTAAAAATCCTTGACCAAAAGCAAAGATCAACCCGCCGAAAAACAATCAACTTTTACAAAGTTCAATGGAGTAATCACTCCGAAGAAGAAGCCACTTGGGAGCAAGAAGAATACCTACGCACTAAGTATCCTGATTTTCTACCGCCCCCTTCAACTCGGTATGTTGCTACAGTTTAATTTCAGAATCTAACCCCAATACGTGCTCAAACACAAAATACAACCAACTTAACCACCCACATCATCTCAAAAATCTCGGGACGAGATTTCTTTAAGGGGGGTGGGTTGTGATGCCCTAGGCATCTCCCGAGCATTGTCATGTGCATACTTTGTTTAATTACTTCTCATAAGCATCATCTCATCTCATGCTAATGTGCATTTGAGTCATATGAACAAACATGGTGAAAATAGCTAAGTGATACACTCAGTTTTGCAAAAATGACGCTACAAATGTGAGCATAACTTAAATCCTATGGAGATTTAGGTGAAACTTTTTATACCAAACTTGTAGGTCTTAAGGTGGTAAACAACTTTTTCAATTAGAGCTTGGATGGAAAATGGGCTTAACTTAGTGTAAAGGGACTTTTGGTGTTACCCAACAAACACACTCCAAATCTGACATATTTAGAATTCTTCATTTTTCTATATCCTAGAGTCCTTTTCATGCAAAGGTACAATTGGGAAAGTTTTAGGCCATGAAATTTTGAACAACTTTGTAAAAAAGGCTTTTGGGAGAAAACGGCTAGAAATAGGACATTTGAATTATCCTAGGAAAACAGTTCTCAGTCCAAACTGAGGGCTGATAGTTAGATTCAAGTTTAAATAAAATTTAGATCCATAATTTGAACCTGCTGATTTTGACGAAGTTGTAGATCTCAAAGGGTACAACATTTCATTCAATTGGGTCCCTTTCAAATTCGGCTCGTAAATTGGTCAAATTTGAAAAATTCAGAAACCTGGTTAGTGGTCAAATCCCATTTTTCATTTTTCGGGATTTTCTTTTTCTCATGAGCCTATGACACATGGGTCCCACCTGTCAGGGCTGCGGGTTCCCGCCCGACACCCGCAGCTGTGGGCCCCACCGGCTCCCTCGCTCCATGCACCCGGCCCATGCGCCCTGTTCCTCATCCCCGGCCATGGCCCCACCTGTCAGCCTCATCGGTCCATAGACCCAGCTCACCCGCGCGCCTCTCCTCCCTCCCCGCCCGGGCGTGCCCACGCGGCGCTGGCCTCTAAGCGCCGGGGCCACGCGCCGGCCTCCCCGACCGCCGTGGCCAGGCGCCGCTGCCGCCCGCCGACAGCGCGCACGGCGCGCCTTCAAGGCGAGGGCGCGGCCCGGCCTCCTTTCCCCGAGCCAATTCACGCGTTCGGCCTCCGTCTCCCTCGCTCCCCACGCCCGGCTGTGCGCGCTCGCCATTGGAGCCGAGCTCGGAGCTCGAGCTCGCACCCTCCCCTCCGTCGCTCCCCGTGCCTCCACACCTACACCGCGACCTTCGCCTCGCTCCCGCGCACCTCGCGCCCTAGACCTCGTCGCCATTCCCCTCCCGAGCGCCGAGATCAGCCCCTACCTCGACGTCGCGACGCGCCAGTTCACCTCCGGTTCACCGCCGCCGTCCACCTCGTCCACGCCCTCTTCGACGACGCCGTCACCTCAAGGTAGAAGCCCCGAATGGGGAACACCCTCCCCAACCCGTGTCGCGGCCGCGGCGAGCTCCGGCTCGCCAGCGAGCGCGCTTCTTCCCGCGCGGCCGCGGGCGTCGCGAGGAAGAAGAAGGGGGCCGGGCAAATTTTAGATCCGGCCCCTGCCTTTTCCATATTCGCAAATTGGTCCACTGCGCTGTACGCTGAATCTTGCAAGTCTTGCGTACTAGCCCCTGGGGTTTCGAAACAATCACAATCTAGCCCCTGGATCTAATGATTTTCCTTTTAAATTAGTTATTCCGGCAGAAATCTTTGAAAAATCATAGAAAACTCAATAAAAATCAAAAAAATACCAAACTAGTTGCATTGTAATCCTTTTGAATAGATCTGTCTGGTGAATATGATGGTTGAGTAGGAAAGTACCAATTTGCCCCTGATTTTATGCAAGGATGTAAAACCCTAATAAATAAGAAATAAGGACTAAATGATCTCCAAAAATTGCCAAATTTGAACAGCAGGGTATTTAGGGTATATAGGCTCACTATGATTTTTGGTAGCTCAAAGGTTCCCTGTTTAATTACCATTTTGCCCCTGAATGTATTTTTAACATAGAAATAATTGAAGAAATGATATTTACATAGAAGTTAGGCTCTAAATAGTTTTACACATTTTATTTGTGCTCCCTGTAGTGCAAATGGCTCACTGTTGAAATGGGGTACTATACATTTCAAGTTTAGTTAGTATTTTGAAAATAATGAATTCATGCATGAATAACTCGATAAATAGGAAATGTGGTTTAAATGAGGGCCAAAAATTCTAAGGCTTGGGTAGAAGCCTTACTAGCATACCTAAGCTTAGTATAAAATTTGATAGCCCAAATGCTTATTGTTTATTTACTGTTTTACCCTTGCCTAGTAATTAAGCTTATGTTTAGCAAAAGACAAGGGGTTTAAATAAAAATTAAGCCATAGGGGACTTCGTAGTATTTATCTGAATTCTAAATTGTTGAAAGTAGCTCACCGCTGAAAACGAGAGGCTATGCATGTAAGGTTTGACCTATTTCGAAAATGGTAGACATAAAGCCTATGTAAGTAAGTAATAGAAATCATGAGACTAGTATATTAATAAATGCCACCATGGATCATATTTGGAAGCATAGGAGTATGTAAACCTTAGCCGTTGATTTGGAATGCAATGTAGGTTTTCACTACAGTTTAGAAATGCAGGATGGTAACGCTAAGCTGGCTAGGGTTAAGTAGGGTTCAAGTAGCTTCGGCCGTTTCATGTGGATCGATGCTACCCCGTCACGCCCCCACATCGTTTTATGTGACAAGCCAAGTTATCATAGGTGATGGCTTGTACGATTTCTTAAGGCTAAACAAGTTTCATCACGAAAATACATAATGTTATTCCATAAACCCTGATTCCTTGCATTGCACTCGCATCCTGAAGCAAGCATTGCACTAATACATGCTCCAATTGCACCATGTCATGCATATAGATTCCGCGAACGAAGATCAACCGCCGAACCAACCCGTCGCGGAGGAGCCCGAGGAGGAGCTGCACCAAGAGCCAGAGGACCAACAGCAGGGGCCCGACTCCGCTCAGGAGGCAGCTACTGACTCTAACGAGGAAGGTAGGCAGGACCATACTCAACCCAGCAAACAAATTATACTTGATGATTACGCATATGCATTAGGAGTTGCTTGGAACCAATTGCATTAGACTCCCTGGCCGCCCTGGCCCTAGCACCTATACATAGAGTTCGTAGGACGAGTATGCCTAGAAATTGCTAGGTACGAGTAGACACGAGTGTGTGGACTCGTCACGTAGGTGTTTTCAAAGTTACAAAAGCTTACAGTTATATCATTTATTATTGTTGCTCATGAATTAAATGGAGACCGGGCAGAGATTTATTTCAGTATATGCTTTTCATAAGGTTGCACTTTGGACTCCGCCCGAGTCGCATAAGGCCCGTCCGCTGTTCGCCTATTGGTCGGCATAACATTGCTAGAGTGCTTATCCGGGAAATGGGACCGGTAAAGTCTTACCTAGGTTTGTCCGAAGTTTTCGAGGCTCCGCCCATCCACTTGCTGGAGGCCGATGGGCCCGGGGGCGCTTGTACTCGAGGGAGGGCTGACCCAGAGAACTGTGGTATCGCTCCTGAGGGGGCACAACCCGGGGGTTAGGTGGGGGCGCTTTGAATCTTGGGACAAGACAGGTGGAGATTGGGGCTATATGTGGGAACGCGATGGCTAGTAAGCATATACCCCTGGCATGATAGTTATTCCCGGGAATTAAAATCGATTCGAATCGCTGATGCCCACCAGGTGTGGGAATGCCAGTGCCTTTGACGTTCAACGTAGTAACTACTTGAACACCCTGGATATTATATTCATAGTTTTTGGAATACCACATGATTGAATTGAACTGTTTACCTTACTGCAAGTTTCTGTTATATTGAAAGTTATACAAATGATGAAAACTTGCTATTTATGTTACACATGTTACTGTTTAAAACTAAAGGCTAAGGATCCACTTGCTAGTAAGCCGCTTCGCGTCAGCCGTAAGCCAAATCCATTAAGACCTACTGAGTAATTAGTACTCAGGGTTTGCCCCCATATTTTGAGCGCAGGTATGGAATTCATGGTCTGCACTTGTGTTGGAGGCGGAGCATGCCCTCATTTAGGATGAAACGACATGAGTGGCACAAGGGCAACATCGGTGGGCTCGATGTTGTTACCTCTAATGCAAATCTTTTGGTGATATCATGGTGACCTCTGAACTTATATTTCCGCTGCGAGAAACTTTCAAACTTGCTACCTTATAACACTATGTTGGACCTGTATTTTGTTTAAAACCGGTTTGTAACTAAGTCTAGTATTATGCTATTCAACTGCCTGTGATGATGTATCTGTTGTGGCTCCATCGTGGGTCAGATGTGTATGATGTCGGTTCCTCTGGGAAAAGGTAATATCGGGAGTCAAATGACTCTCGACGGATGACCGGGTTTAGTTTGGCCTAATCACATTACAAGCCAGAGGAGGCTAATGTGCTTAGTCCGGATTAAATCGGCGGTTCCGCCACAAAGCTGGCTCCATCGACTTAGACGTTTGTAACAAGTCCAACACTGAGCCTCAGGTGAGCGATGATGAGGATGATGCCATGTACGCCGCTTTGAAGAAACATGATCGCTTACATGGAGTAGCTGCTAAGTACCTTAGGCTTGCAAATGCTAAGGTTGCTACTTTAAAGACTGAGCTTGAGACTGTCAAGTCTAAACTTGCATGTGCTTTGGATGATCTTGCTGTGGCTAAGCAAGCTTGTGCTGTTGCTGATGAGATAGAATGCAATAATTGTCAGGTCTTAGCTGTTGAATTACCTGAGTTGCACTCCAAGCATGCTAGTAATGTAGATTTGCTTTTCTCTACTACTGTAGCGTTAGAGAAGTTGAAAGCTAGGCCAACTTTGCTTGGTGCTTGTGCTGTTTGTCCCACTCTTAGGAAGGAGTTGGAAGAGACTAGGGCTGCTTTGAGGAAGTCTGAAAAGACTGCTAGCCCTATTAGTGTTGGTTGTCCTAAGTGTGATGGCCTTAGAGGTAGGCTTGATGATTTGGCCATTGAGAAGGTCTAGCTAGAAGATGAGAATACCTATCTTAGGACCATTCTTAGTTGGATTTTGCTACGGAGCCCTAGCTTGGCATGATTATTTCCTCTTTCAAGTTGGGTGACAAGTTGGGGGTTGGCTACCACTACACCCTGGCTGATTTTGATCAGTTGTATGGGAAGATAGGTGACTTGAGTGGGATTCCCATTAGTGAGAAGTTTCTTGTTACCCATGACAAGCACTACTTCGAGCATGGAAATCCTAAGGATGGGGTGTGGATAGGGAAGCCAAGGGAGCCACCCAAGAAAGAAGTATGGACTCCAAACCAAACATTGTTAGGAACCCACTTGACACTCTTCCTGTGAGGAATTCACTTGACTCACCTCCTGAGAGGTCTAAGCAAGGGGCTAAGAGGAATGCTCCTCCTAAGCCCACTCCTCAGCTTAAGACCCTGAGCCAATCTAAGGGTGCTCCAGCCAAGAGGTATGTGTGTGACTACTGCCATAGGGAGGATCACTTGGTGGAGTTTTGCTACTACAGGATGAGAGCTAAGTGTAGAGAGGTTGAGTTGAGGAACAAGGACATGTACTACCAGGGTGGTAGGCCTGATGTGGCACCTCGGTGTGGGGATAGGCGAGACCGTTGGCCACATCGTGTAGGTGGAGGTGGAGGTGGAGGAGACTGTTTTCCTCACGGTGCTCTAGGTGGTGGATGCTTTGCCGGTAGGACTCTAGGTCGTTAGCAGCACGACTTTGGTCCTCACTGAGGCTTTGAGAGCTACGACGACCACGCTTTCTTAGACGTGGTGACCGACAACCTTAGTTTGTGTGGGATAGGATTTTTGGGATGTTTGATTGTGATATTGCTAACCCTTCTCTTGAGCAGATGGCTCGACACTGGTTTGCTTCTTTTCAAACTAACCCCAGTGTCAGACCATATGCTCACCCATGAACCACTATTGATGCAGGATAGAGGCTTGGAGAACATATGGCTCATGGATTCTGGTTGTTCGCGCCACATGACCGGTAATCACAGATGGTTCTCCAGTCTCACCCCAGTGAGCTCCAGCGAGCACATCATTTTTGGGGATAAAGGTACATGTAAGGTGAAAGGTGTTGGCATTGTTCCTATTTCAGAGAATTTTGTTTTGAGGGATGTTGCTTTGGTTGCTAACCTTGGTTACAACCTTCTATCTGTTTCACAACTTCTCGATGAAGACTTTGAGGTTCGTTTCAAGAAAGGTTGTTCGCAAGTTTTGGATGCTTGAGAAGATCTTGTTTGCCCTATTTTGCCTTTCGGGAAGGTCTTTCGTGTTGATTTCTCGAGCTCCCCCGGTCCTTCTTGCTATTTGGTGGCTATTCCCTCCTCTGATTTGTGGAAGTGGCATAGAAGGCTAGGCCATTTGACCTTTGATTTGCTTGTAAAGCTTAGCTCACTTGACCTGACCCGAGGATTGCCCAAGTTGAAGAGTGAGTGTGACCTTGTTTGCCATCCTTGTCGCCATGGGAAGATGGTTGCTGCTTCCCACACACCGGAGAGCTCACCCTGGAGAGCTTCTTCATATGGACACAGTTGGTCCTGCTCGAGTGAGGTCTATTGGTGGGAAGTGGTACGTTTTGTGATCGTGGACGATTTTTCTCGCTGGTCTTGGGTGCATTTCATGGAATCAAAGGATGAGGCCTTCGAGTTTATTCATGACTTGGTTTTGAGGTTGAGAAACGAATCAAATCATGCCATTAGAGCTATACGCAGTGACAATGGCTCAGAATTCAAGAATGATCGTTTCAAAGCCTTTTGCCATAGCCAAGGTCTTGAACACTAGTTTTCATCCCCATATGTTCCCCAGCAGAACGGTGTGGTAGAAAACAAGAATCGGACCCTTGTTGAGTTGGCTAGGATGATGCTCGATGAGCATAGGACTCCTAGGAAAATCTGGGTCGAAGCGATTAACACCGCGTGCTACGTTTCCAACTGCATTTTTCTCTGAGCTCTTCTCCACAAGACCTCGTATGAGTTGTGGTTTGGGCGGCAACCAAAAGTGAGCCACCTATGGGTGTTCGGCTGTAGGTGTTTTGTGCTTAAGCAGGGGAACTTGGACAAATTTGAACCTCATAGTTCTGATGGAGTTTTCCTTGTCTATGCCACACATTCGTGTGCATACCGCATTTGGCTCTAGGACTCCAACAGGATTTTTGAGACTTGTGAAGTTACCTTTGATGAAACCATGCCTTGCACAACCCCTAGCTTTGAGCTTGCAGGTGATGCTGAGTTAGGAACTACCATCTTTGAGGAAGATGAGGATGAAGATGGAGGTGTTTCTGGTGATACTGCACCTGCTGCAGTTCTAGAACTTGCTGCTTCACTTTCAGAGGATGAGGAGAGAGCTCCAGTACCTTCACCTTTGACTGCTTGGGAGCTACCTCCACAAGATCCACCAATACATGTAGCAAGGCCCGCTGAGGACGTAGGAGAGGTGACCTCTAAGCCACAGCCATCTCGGATGGTCCAGCGGGATCACCCTTCAACAAACATCATTGGTGGCCTGAATGAGCGAGTGACAAGATCCAAGTCCACTTCTCTTGCTGTCTTTGCACACTCTGCTTTTGTTGCTTCTTTCGAGCCACATGATGTTGGACACACTATGTCTGATCCGAATTGGGTCAATGCCATGTATGAGGAGTTAGAAAATTTTGAGAGGAACCAAGTTTGGGTTTTAGTCGAGCCTCCACCACAATGCAATCCTATAGGTACTAAGTGGGTGTTTAAGAACAAGCAGTGAGAGGATAGAGTTGTGGTGAAAAATAAGGCTAGGGTAGTTGCTCTGGGTTTTTGCCAGAAAGAGGGGATATATTATGAAGAGACCTTTGCCCCTGTAGCCAGATTAGAAGCCATTCGCCTTCTTTTAGCTTTGGCAGCTTCAAAAGGGTTCAAGCTGTACCAAATGGATGTGAAGAGTGCATTCCTGAATGGATATATACTGGAAGAGGTCTATGTGAGGCAGCCCCCAGGCTTTGAGCATCCCAAGTATCCTAACCAAGTGTTCAATTTGCAGAAGGCTTTGTATGGCCTGAAGCAAGCTCCCCGGGCTTGGTATGAGAGACTTTGGAAATTCCTAGTTGCCCAGGGTTTTGATATTGGGAGTGTGGACAAGACTCCGTTTTTGCAAAAGCATGGCAGTGACCTTTTGATCATTCAGATATATGTGGATGATATCATTTTTTATGGATCTTCTCATGCACTTGTGAGCAAGTTTTCAGAGCAGATGAAGAAGGAGTTTGAGATGAGCATGATGGGGGAACATCAGTTCTTCCTAGGGCTCTAGATCAGGCAGACTCCACAAGGTACCTTCATGCACCAGACCAAGTACACAAGGGATCTACTTCGGAAGTTAGAGATGACGAATGCTTCGCCTTAGATGACTCCGATGAGTACATCCACCATGGTGGACAAGGATGAAGATGGCGAGGAGGTTGATCAGAAGGTGTATCGAGGGATGATCGGGTCATTGATGTATATGACTGCCATGATGCCAGATATACATTTCGCTGTAGGTCTATGTGCTCGTTTTCAGCTCTCTCCAAGGGCATCACACCGCACCGTTGTGAAGCGGATCCTGAGGTGTGGCGGAACCGCTGATTTAATCCGGGCTAAGCACACCTGCCACCTCTGGCTCGCAGTGTGTTTAGACCAAACTAAACCCGGTCGTCCGTCGAGAGTCATTTGACCCCCGATATTACCATTTCCCAGAGGAACCGACATCATACACATCTGACCCACAATGGAGCCACAACAGATACATCATCACAGGCAGTTGAATAGCATAATAATATACTTAGTTACAAACCGGTTTCGAATAAAGTACAAGTCCAACATAGAGTTATAAAGTAGCAGGTTCAAAAGTTTCTCGCAGCGGAATGTTAAGTTCAGAGGTCACCATGATATCACAAAAGATTTGCATTAGAAGTAACAACATCGAGCCCACCGATGTTGCCCTTGTGCCACTTATGCCGTTTCATCCTAAGTGGGGACATGCACCACCTCCAACACAAGTGCAAACCATGAACTCCATACCTGCGCTCAAAATATGGGGGCAAACCCTGAGTACTAATTACTCAGTAGGTCTTAATGGATTTGGCTTACGGCTGACGCGAAGCAGCTTACTAGCAAGTGGATCCTTAGCCTTTGGTTTTAAACAGTATCATGTGTAACATAAGTAACAAGTTTTCATCATTTGTATAACCACCAACATAATAGTGAATTGCAGTAAGGTAAACAGTTCAATTCAAACATGTGGTATTCCAAAAATCATGAGTATTAAATCCAGAGTGTTTAAGTAGTTACTACGTTGAACGTCAAAGGTATTAGCATTCCCACACCTGGTGGGCATCAGCGATTCGAATCGATTTTAATTCCCGGGAATAACTATCATGCCAGGGGTATATGCTTACTAGCCATCGCGTTCCCACATATAGCCCCAATCTTAACCTGTCTCGTCCCAAG
Source organism: Paspalum vaginatum (assembly GCA_030272315.1). Lineage (NCBI taxonomy): Eukaryota > Viridiplantae > Streptophyta > Magnoliopsida > Poales > Poaceae > Paspalum > Paspalum vaginatum. Next base: position 35,236,991 of record CM059018.1, on the reverse strand, counting down.
TTCGATTCACTCCCGCCTAGCCCCCGGGTTGTGCCCCCATGACGAGCCTGCCGACATCTCGGTCTCCCCGCCATGAGTACCAAGCTCCCCCGGGCCACCTTCCTCTCAGCCAGCGGGTAGGAACGTGTCTCTGTGCTTCGGACGAGCCCAAGAAAGACTTTACCGGTCCCATTCTCCGGATAAGCACTCTAGCAATGTTATGCCGACCAATAGGCGAACAACGGACGGCCTTACACGACTCGGGCGGAGTCCAAGGTACGACATCATGGAAAGTAAATACTGAAATAAAACCTTCGCCCGATCTCCATTTAAATCATGAGCAAGAATGTTGTTTGACATAATCGTAAGATCTTTGTAACTTTGAAAGTACCTAGGAGACGAGTCCACACACTCGTGTCTACTCGCACCTAGCACTTCTAAGCATACTCGTCCTGCGAACTCTACTTATAGGTGCTAGGGCCAGGGCGGCCAAGGAGTCTAATGCAACTGGTTTCAAGCAACTCCTAATGCATTTGCGTAATGATCAAGTATAAGTTGTTTGCTGGGTTAAGTATGGTCCTGCCTACCTTCCTCGTTAGGGTCAGTAGCTTCTTCCGGAGCGTAGTCGGGCCCCTGCTGCTGGTTTTCTGGCTCCTGGTGCAGCTCCTCCTCGGGCTCCTCTACGATTGGTTGGTCCGGTGATTGTCCTTCGCTCGCGGGATCTATATGCATGACATAGTGCAATTGGAGCATGTATTAGTGCAATGCTTACTTCATGATGCGAGTGCGGTGCAAGGAATCATGATTTATGGAATAAAGTTATGCATTTTTGTAATGAAACTTGTTTAGTACTATGAAATCGTACAAGTCATCACCTATGGTAACTTAGCTTGTCACACACAACAATCGTGGGGGTGTGTGATGGGATAGCATCGATTCATGTGAAATGACCGAAGCTTACTTAAACACCTATTTTCCACCTAGCTAGCTTAGCATTTCTATCATGCATTTCTAAAACAGTAGTGAAGACCTACATTGCATTCCAAATCAGTGGCTAAGGTTTACATACTCCTATGTTTCCAAATATGACCCATGCTGGCATTTATTAATGTACTAGTCTCATATTTCCTATTATTTACTTAAATAAACATTATGTCTACGATTTTCAAAATAAGGTCAAACCTTACATGCACAACCTAAAGTTTTCAGCAGCGAGCCACGTACATCAGCTAGAGCCCAGATAAATACCACGAAGCCCCCTATAGCTTATTTTTATATAAACCCCTTTTCTTTTGCTAATTATACGCTTAATTACTAGGCAAGGGTAAAACAGTAAATAAACAGCAAGCTTTTGGGTTATCAAATTTTATACCAAGCCTAGATTTGCTAGCAAAGCTTCTGCCCAAATTTCAGAATTTTTGACCCTCATTTAAACCACATTTCCTATTTATTAATTTAATCATGCATGAACTTATTATTTTCAAAACATTAACTATACTTGACATGCACAATACCCCATTTCAACAATGAGCTATTTATACCACAGGGAGCACCAATAAAATGTGTAAAACCATGTAGAGCAAAATTTTTATATGGTTAGCATTTCCTCATTTATTTTTATGCTAAAACCACATGCAGGGGCAAAACAGTAATTAAAAAGTGAACACTTGAGCTACCAAAAATCACAGTGAGCCGATATACCCTAAAAACATTGCTGTCCAAATTTGACAATTTTTGGAAACCATTTAGCCCACATTTCCCATTTATAATGATTTACCAAGCATGCATAATATCAGGGGCAAAAAGGTCTTTTCCTGCTCAACCATCATACCCAACAGATAGATCTATTTACAAGAATTACAACGCAACTTAGTTTGCTATTTTTGGATTTTTCTTAAATTTTCTATGATTTTTCAAAGTTTCAGCCGTTTTAAATGTATTTTAAAACAAAACTCCCCAGATCTGGGACCCATGCGCAAATAACCCTAGACTTCAGGGGCTAAAACGTTAGATCCGCGAGACTCATTCAACAGTGCGTGGACTAGAGTGTAAAACCCTGATATCGCGGGGTCGGATCTACAAAACCGTCGTTTCCTACCTCCCGTCGTCTTCTTCCTCGCGACGAGAGTAACGACGACGGTGGCGCGCGGCCAATCCGGCCCTGCGGGGCACGGAGGCTCGACGCGGAAGGCCGGGGAGAGAGAGAGGGATGCGAGGACGCTTACCCCCTACCTCAATCGACGAGGGAGACAGCGGAGAGGGCCGGCGACGAGGAGGCAGGAAGCTCAGAGCTCCGGCGGGAAAATGCGGCTCGGTAGGAGGTGGAGGTCGGCTCCGGACTGAGGGGAATGGTGGAGGGAGGCGAGAGGAAGAGCGGCGTGGTGATGGACGGCCACGGGGATGGGCGGAGGCGGCTCGGAGCGAGCTCCCTCAAGGTCTGTCAATGGCGGCTGAGCGGAACGGCGAGAGCAAGCGAGGCGGGGACGCGCGGAAAGAACGAGCGGAGAGGGTGGCCTCCGCTTTAACGGCGAGCGCGGCGGGGGGGGGGGCGATCCGCGGCGTGGCCGAGCTGGCCATACGCCGTCGTACGCGTGGCGGCCGCCGGCTCGGCAGCGCGCGCGCCCGCGGATCCGAGGGCCCACCCGTCATTGGCCCGGGGTCCCAAAAAGGAAAACCACCTTTTTTCTGTTTTTGGTAAGGCTCTGAAAATTGCTATTTTGAGGTATTTAGAAGCCGAATTTGAAAAAGGCCCAATAGAAAGAAATGTTGATCTCTTTCATATCTACAACTTTGTCAAAAAGCTCAAGTTGAATATCCAAGTCTAAGTATGATTTAAATTTAAATTTCTCCTCAGATTTTTGAATTTGCCCTACCCAGCCTTTTTAAAGAAAAATATAAAAGTCCTATTTGCAGCCAAAAACTCAGGGAGTGTTTTATACCAAGTTTGATCCAAATTCCAAGATCTACAACTTCCTAAATTGGGGCTTTGCATGAAAATGATTGTAAGTTATACAAAAAGTGATATTTCTATGAAATTTAGATTTTGAGTGTGTTTCTTGGCTGAGAGAAAAAGGCCTTTTACCCTAAGCTATGTCCATTTTCCATCTAAGCTCCAATTAACAAAGTTTTTCATCACAACATAACCCACAAGTTTGGTATAAAAGGTTTCACCTAAATCTTAACACAACTAGGGCCACACCCAAAATACTAGTGTCATTCATGCAAAAACTGAGTGCATCACTTAGCTATTTCCATCATGCTTGTTCATAAGAGTCAAATGCACACTATCAAGAGATGAGATGATGCTCAAGAGAGGTAATTAAATAAAGGATGCACATGATAATGCTCTGGAGATGCCCAGGGCATCACATGAGGTATGTCAAGTTCACCGTGGAGTATGGTTTGTGGTACTCCGCGGATTCGTCGCTTTGCCTCCTCGGCTATTCTGATGCTGACTTTGTGGGGGTGCCGGTTGGATCGCAAGTCAACTTCTGGTACCTGCTAGTTCTTGGGTACCTCTCAAGTCTCACGGTCCTCTCGTAAACAATCTAAAGTAGCTCAATCCACTTGCGAGGCTGAATATGTAGCTGTAGCTAGTTGTTGCTCCCATATTATATGGATGCTTGCTACTTTGAAAGATTATGGCCTAACCTATGGGACGATACCACTCTTGTGTGATAGTTCTAGTGCCATTAGTGTTGCTAAGAATCCAGTGCTCCATTCAAGAACAGAACACATAGATGTGAGATATCACTTCCTGAGAGATAGCTATGAGAAAGGCCTCATTCATGTGGTGTATGTCACGAGTGAGAACCAAGTGGTTGACATCCTAACTAAACCCCTAGACCTAGATGACTTCACCCATTTGCGAGGGGAGTTAGGGGTTTGCCTTCCCTTTTAGTTAGGGGGAGTTTTGTTAGCTTTTAGGCTTTGTTTCAAGTTTCTTTTGCTTTGGTTTTCTTTTGCTTATATATGCATTTTGTACCATATTCATGCATTGCATCATGTACACTTGTAGTATACACTTGCACTTGAGCTTGATTGGAATGACTTGCTGGTTTTTGCTCGTGCTATGATGTATAGAAGTGTGCTTGATCATGGTTGGCTAGAGCTCATTTGGATCTATTGTATACAATGTGAGAGCTTAGTCCTTTTGTTTTTCTGAAAATCATAAACTTGATCACCACTTGACTTGGCAACCTAGCATGTTTAGGAAGTTGAATGCTTATGCTATCTTTCCATGCTTGGTTGTTCTAGTTATCTACCTTTGCTTGTTTATGCCTAAGCTTTCATGATACCTTGCCTAATCTGAATTGTGAATTAATTTCCATACATTGGTACCGGTTTGAGCTGAAATGAAAAGATCCAGGTGGATTTGCTTTGTTTCACTGACTTGGTTTGAGATTGCTTGCTTTCACTTTGGTGAGAACTTGGACCGGGCTATGGATGACTAAAACCGTGTCTTAAGCTTTTGATGGTTTTTCTAGGCCCACGCTTGGCATTGGTTGGTAAGAAGTGGCATGACAAGCAAATAACCCCTAGCACATGTTTAGATTTTGCTTGAAATGAAAGTGCTAAATCTGAAATTGCAAGTCTCTGAATTGTTTATGGCTTTTGGATATGCTCAGGTTAGGATTAGCACACCTTGGGTGTACTGCTAGCATTTTGTTGTTCATTCCTATCTTGCTAGATGCTACTCATGTTGGTGATGCTTTCTTTTAAACTAAATCTGAACATCATGCTTTGCTCTTGACTTGAGTATATAGGTTCTCTTGAGTTTGTTGCATGCCCCATTGACCTCACATGCTCTGTATGCTAGAAGTTGTATCTGCTAGCTTTCCATTCCTTTTGAGCTCTTTGTTTCACCTAGTTGCATTTGCACAACATTTTCTCATGGGACTTGATGTGTGCATTGTCAACAAGGGGGAGAGCGAAGTCACCAACCAAGAGGGAGAGGTAACCTCTTAGAGACTTAGGAGAGTGCATCATTCCATGGGGAGAGCTTGCATTGTGAGATGGGCTGAAATGCAGGGGAAGTTGGAGTTATAGCATGCTCTTTTGGCCAGCTGTGTCGAGCCTTTGGCTCTCTCTGGAGGAGCTGGTCCTTTGCTTCTAGCATGACTGTGTTGAGCCCTCCTCTTTCTTGAGGAGTCATGCTTTGTTGATCGGTTGCGTTGAGCAGTTACCATTGTCTTAGGGGCCGATCTTTTGGCATTGCTTTTGTTCACTTCTAGTGCTCTTGTTTCTGCCTTTCTTTGGCTTTTGGGCACTTAAGTGGATTTTCTTTGTTTTTCTTTCTTCTGTAGTTCTTTGTTACTCTTTTCTTTCTTGTCTATGATTTCAGATGGTTGGTGAGGGTGTTGACAAGGCACTCATCAAGGGGGAGATTGAGGGACTCAAGTGTACCGAGTCCGGTCTTTTGTCCTGGCTGTGATGAGCGCTTGTCAACACTGAAGTCTTGCTAAAGGAAGTGCGAGTAGAAGTCCACCTAAGTGTGACCGGTGGCGGCGCCCTAGTGTGATCGAGGCGTCACAAAATCCCTGCCAAGTGGATCGGCAGGTGGCTTGGGTTGAGGCCCAAGTTAGGCTCGGCCCATAAGAGGGACCTTGGGTGCGGGACGGTGTCGTGAGCCATAAAATCACTCAAGACTGGAGGCCCAACTATCATTTCCTGGTTCGAGCATCAAAACCAGGGGCTCGGTTGCCGTATCCCAAAACCAGAGTTACCCCCGAGGAATGAGCTACTGGACACGTGGAGGTCATCGAGCCAAGGCGGAGAAACCGAAGTTGCAAGGACTCCATCATGGCCATTCATCCAAGTTATTGCGGTCTTTTCTAGCCCTTATATGCTTTCCTAGTGTAAGAGTCTGTATCTTAGGGGGTCTAGCTGCAAAACAGCCTAAGGCTTAGTTTGTAGTATAAATAAGGAGAGGGCTGGTTATTAGCCTCTCCTCTTGGCTGGTATAGGGTTTGCTTAGACTTAGGTTTAGGCAGCCATTTTTGTTTCCAAGCAAGAGCTTCAAGTTTAGAGGGATTTAGAGTGATCTAGCCCTATTGTAAGAGGGTTGGAAGTGGGAGGTAGCTTGGGGAATGAATTCCACCACTTGTACTCAGATCTTGTGATCCATTTGGTGAAGAAATAGATGGATTTCATGGCTGAAGCTTGAGTGTTCCTTCGCTTCCCTTTCCCTTTGGTTTTTGGGTGAAATCTCAAGGGCTTTTGGTGCTTTGGTTTGCCTACGAGATTTCCCTTCCCTTTTGCTGTTTTGTACTTGCAAGTACGTGGAGATTATGTCTATGTACATCTCAATCCCGCAGGATTGCCACTAGCAAGTCGGATTTGAGTTTTCCCCTTTCTTGCCCAAAGACTCACCCCTTCACACGAGATCTGAAATTGCCGCTAATCCCGTGATCTGTTTTAGTAGATCTCTTGGAAAAAGCTTTGGAATAGGTCTAGATAAGCTGTGCCAAATTTCGTGAAGTTTGGAGAAGATTTGGTCAAGTTTAGGTTTTGGGAGCTCAAGTCACGTAGACTCTGTTGGATAGTCTAGTAAGTTACCGGACAGTCCGGTGGACTCTACCGGACAATCCGGTGCTTGGATGTGCCAGGTGTGGTTAACGGATAGTCCGATTTACACTATCGGACAGTCCAGTGGATACTGGACAATCTGATGTAAACTACCGGATAGTCCGGTAGAGACTGGCTTTTGGCCTTCTTTGGCTCCTTTTGCTTGGGTGTTTTGCCGAGACTATTGGCTGGTGTCTCTCTACTACATGCCCATACTCGAACTCATCGGTTGATCCGGAGAGGCACTTGATTGTGTAGAGTGGCTAGTAGGGCACGCTAGCCTAGGTTTTGGTCTCTTTCGTCTTCATCCATTCCGTGGGTGTTTGAGCGAATTTCTTTCGTTGTTTCACTGTCTCTTTGAGTCCTAGGATCAGTAGCACTCATTTGCTAAGTGATATTGCTCAAAAGATAAGAGAGGGTTTTTGGGGTTGCAAGTTTTAGGTGTCGACCTATTCACCCCCCCCCCCCGAGGTCACCCTTTCGGTCCTCAATGCCACGTGTGGGCCTATCTGCATGCTGGCATTGGCCTACGTTGGGTGGGTCTGGACCCGCCCACCACATGGCAGACCCAGAACCTACCCACGGGGGTGCACTTCTAGAACCTTATTGCTGAGCTGGCTCTTAGCGTTTCTTAGCCTACTGAAATAAATCAGCAAGCGCACGGAAACACATTATAGCCTTTCACCCAAGAGTATTCCAGGGTATCGAAATCCACGAGGAAGGAGGAGTAACTCAATGTAGAACAGATAGAACCGAATAGTAAAACTAGCAATTGCAAAGATAAAGGATAGAGCAGAGCAGGATCACTTCTTTAGATATAACAACTTAACTTTACTAAACAAACTAGAAATCTGCTTGACGGTTTACTTAGACACCAAGGCTGTAGAACCACTTCTGGGCACCAGAGTGCTAATAACCCAGATGAGAAAGGCCGGCGCTACAGGACTTGGCTATGCGTCGATGACTACTTATCCGAATGACTGGGTTGGACTACACAGGACACACACCTGCTGTCACCAAGTGGGATTACCAACCAAAATTGTGTCAGACAAGATTCGCACTAGGGTAAACTATAGTCTAGACACCACGTCTACACGAACGAGTTTACTACTAAACTAGTTTGAGGCTAGAGAAGCAAGCGCAACTGTATAGTTAAACTAAACAGAGCACACTGGGTACCTGTAACTAAGTAGAGAACTAAGTATGTAAGAAAAGTAAGTATGAAATAAATAAAGGAGGGAGCAAGGAACTTTACTCAATCTTGGAAATATAATGATGTTTCCTTTGAGATTGAGAGCTTGGAAATAGAATACCAAAGAGAATTCGAACTCCTTCACTCTCTACTCACTATTTTCTCTTGACTCAAATTGGCTCACTTTACAATGCCAAGGGTGGCTTGACTACTATACTCTACACCTAACTACACAACCACACTTGTATTCTATTGATCCACGACACCTTACAAGTGACCTCCCACGGGGTATTTATAGCTTGCAGGATGAGAGGGGTACTTGTAGGCATGTCAAGGTCAGTAGTGAGGTAGGTCGGTGGCCGGGAGGCCATGGGATTTACCAACATTGTTGATCCGATGGTTGATCCTCACTTCCTAAGGTCGGTAGGAGTCGCCCATGTCGGTGCGCACGCAAAACGGTTGAATCCTATGGCCGGGCGGCCATACCCATGGCCGAGCGGCCATCTGATTTGCTAACTTACTTGATCCATCGGCTGACATTCACTCCTGATGTCGGTTGATGGTTATGGAAGTTGATGCATGTCAAGAATCGACTCCTAGTGTGTTTCTTTGCATGCAGGTCGAAGGACATGTTTTGTGACATGGCTAGGTGGTCATGTGTAATGGCCGGGCGACCACTACACTTGGGCTAGAAAGCTGTCTGGGCGATCTGGTGGCCAGGTAGCCCGGAAGGGTGGTTGGGTAGCCATGGTGAATGGCCGGGCAGCCATGGGAGATGGCCGGCCGGCCATGCCCTTCTGCTTGGCTGCCCTCCCCTTGTCTCCTTGCCTCTATTTTGCTCATTCCTTTATTTTAGACATGGAAAGCACCTGGGTACAACTTTCATGCACAACTCGTGGAACCGATTAGTATCACATGAAAACTTGGTAAAATATACTCTCAAACCTAAAATGTTGGTGGTGGAAATGGGTTTTATCGACCGCCAACACCCCCCACACATAAACCTTTGCTCGTCCTCGAGCAAAGTATAGGCATAAGAACAAGTGGAAAGGGCATAACATCAACATTCACCATAGCAAGCACAAGATTATTCCTGACTATTTCACCTTGCCCAGGATTTCAATGGTGTTTACACTTTAATTTTGGAATGTTGAAACATGGAATAAGGATAAATCAGAGTCAACTTTAGGTTCCCACACCACATGAGTAAAGTGGTATTCAAAATTTTCAAAAGCAGGGCATACCAACTCTTTTGATCTCAATTCCGACTCTCAGTCACTCAAAGAACGGAGTGTCTTTGCCAGAATCTTGTTTTCCTCACCTCCTGTTCTATAAGGCTTTTGTGGAGCTTAGGTACTTAGGAGAAGAGGCTTCCAGTCATGTTTGTATTGTCAAATCAAGTCAGGTGCCAAGAAAGAATTCACAATCAATTGAGTTTGGGCCTAGTGCAAGTATAGAGTGGGGAGACGTCTCTTGTAGGTGCTTTGTTTGAATCCCATGTTTGAGTAGAGGGCATGGAGTTCTTCTTTCTTTTCTTTTCTTTTCTTTTCTTCTTTTCTCATTTTTCCTCCTTTTTATTTTTGTTTTTCGTTTTTCGAATCTCCATGCCTCTCTTTCTTTCAAACGAAGCTTGAATGGGATCACTGACATTTTATTACACACTTTTTTGAGAGACTTTATTTCATGGAATGTGCGTGTGAAGGCCAAAATTCTCAAATGATTCAAACTCTTTTAGTGGAGTGAGACTTGATAAGACTCAAAACAATCAAGGAAGCAAGGATGTACAAATTTTCCTTTTCTTTCATATGTGGCACTAGTGGGACTAATGAACTTGAGATCATTCAAGATGGAACCCTCTTTTTATTTTGCAAATAAAACTCTTAACTCATGCTGGAGGTTCCTTTAGTTTTCTCTAATTATCTTATCTCACATGAATCAACAAACTAAACATAAGTGGTTCCCTATTCATGAGAGTATCCAAAGCAAGATTAATCTAGCATAAGGAATAAAATGGTGGAAGCACAAGTTAAATGTGACATTATGATCATGTAGAGCATGATTTAGCAATGTTTCATGTGTAGAGCGTAAAAACTTGGAGGTGTATAAAATAAAACGTGTATACCTAACCTCCTAGCATGGGTTCAACATGATGATGGGCCAACTAGCCCATAACCTTGGTCGGGCGGCCAAGTCATCTGACCGGGCGACCATTGCCTAGGCTAGGAGGCCATAGGATATGGCCGGGTGGCCATATGATTTTCACATTCGACCCGTGCGCTGGTTTGGTTATGTTGAGGAAGTCTCTGAGGGACGTGACAATGTCACGTGACATGTTTTTGTGAAAGTTGTATGGCCGAGCGGCCAAGGGTCATGGGCGGCCGGCCATGCGATTTTGCCAAATTCCCCTGAAATTCTTGAGTAGTGTGGTGGTACCCTGTCCATTGTGCTCTTCATGTGTTTCTGCAGGGCCAGTGACACGAGGTCTAATGGCTTTGCCCATTCTACCCAAACTCATTATTCAAAAGGGAGACTATCCTACCTTTATTGAATTTATAAAAATGCAGGCGCTTGTTACAAAGGGAAATTAAACAAAGCGAAACAAATTATTAACCCAAGAAATTAAAACCTAGAGCTAAAGCGTCTGAGATAACTAGAAGCACGGGCGTTTATGGCATAGGAGGATCATAGAGCTTGGGACATCCCATTGCTTCCGCAAGGCAACAGATTTTGGCGGACAGCCCCTTCCTAAGGGTGTCAACCTTGTCATCAATCTCCATCTGCCAAAGTTTTCCTTCGACGTAGCGCTCCTCCAAGTTCTTCAATTTTGCATTGAGTGCTATGATCTCCTCCTTTAGGGCTGACACTGTATCCTTGTCGTCTTCGGAGTCTTCAAAGCACCCCGGTGGTCCCCTAATTGGAGGTGGATTGGACACCCTCTTCACCGTCCTCCTTGGCGGTGTTGAGTCAATAGACTCATCTATGGAGGCATCTAGCATGAGAGCCCTAGGTTTGAGCACCTTCCCATAACATGTCGCAGTTTTCATGCCACGGAGGGTGTGGGTGGATGCACCAAGGATGTCTAGATCGCTAGATGGCCCGGAGTCCTCCTCTTGGAAGAGGCTCTTCACACACTTCACCAGGGCGAGAACTCTAGCGGTAGGATGAGAAGATGGGTGCAACACCTTCTTCATGATCGCCTTCATAGGAGAAATGCCACGTTTCAGCCTTCCACACTACTAGAATGCAGAAGGGTGGCCGGGCGGCCACCAGGGGTAGCCAGGCGGCCACCTGCCTTTGTCGGGCGGCCGTCAGGCATGGCCCGGTGGCCATTAGGTCTAGGCCCTATCGGCCCTGGCGAAGTTGGGTGACCGTCTCTGGGCTCTCTTCTCATGGTAGGGACTGCAAGGGCCGTGGAGATCCCATCGATGATGGTGTGTATGATGCGGTGGTGCCCAAGGTGATGGAGATGATGGCCTTGCCCTTGCTAGGTGGAGAGAGGGGTGCCATGGTTTGATCTTAGGTGGAAGATGAGAGTAGGGTGTTGAAGTGAGGAAGAAGATGGCTCTCTCCCCTTAAAACAACCAAGTTTCTCTGATCTCATCTACTCAACAGCACCTAAACTGAAGGGATAAGTGCTCCAAAATCGAAATTCGAAGAACTTCAAACTTTAGGTGGTTGGGCGGCCACGCGGTGTGACCGGGCAACCATGCCCATGGCCGGGCGACCAAACCTTTAGCTGGGCGACCACACCAGGGGGCCGGGCAACCATGCCTAAGGGCCGGTCAGCCATGCCAACCTGGCTGGACAGGCCAGAAATTGGGGGTGCCTCTTGTTGGTGTACTTAGAGCCCAAATTCTATAATGCAGCATTGGTTTTTGTTGAGATTTTAAGCAAAAGGTGAGATTAGATAGAATTTTAAGGGAGAAAAGAGATATTGTACATGGCTTATTTTAAGGTCTGAGCTCGACCATGGACGGGTGATCAAACTACCTCGTGCAACTCGAAGACGTCCATTTCTTCGAGCAGCAGCATTTCGGGCTCAAGAAAGATTTTAAGACGTTGCCCATTCGCCTTAAAAACCTTTCCGTCATTGTCCTGGTGTTGGCACCATGATTGGTGGCTTCAAGGACTGTGAAAGGTCCTTCCCACTTACTTCTAAGTTTCCCATGACCAAATAAATGAACGCGAGAATTAAAGAGTAATACGTTATCTCCCAGTTTGAATGTTTTGATCTTGAGTCGCTTATCGTGCCATCTTTTGGTGCACTCCTTTTGTAGCTTAGCAATGTGGTATGCCTTCTCCCTCCATTCCTCCAATTCATCCAGTTGAATTTGCCTTCTCATGCCTGCTGACTGGAGATCCATGTTCCACCTCTTTACCGCCTAGTGAGATTTAAACTCTAGTTCCACTGGAAGATGACAAGTTTTGCTGTACACAATTTGGTATGGCGTCATGCTAATGGGAGTCTTGTACATTGTGTGATATGCCCAGAGGGCATCAGGTAGCTTGGATACACATTCTTTGCCCATAGCCTTGATGGTCTTTTGCAATATGTTTTTGATCTATTTATTTGATGTCTCAGCTTGGCCACTTGTCTGTGGGTGGTAAGGGGTGGCAACACGGTGGTCCACATTGAGTTCAGTGAGACACTTCCTGAAGTGCTTGTCAATGAAGTGTACACCTCCATCACTGATGACGACCCATGGCACTCTAAAACAAGGAAAGATGATCTCCCAGAACATCTTAATGGAGTGTCTTGAGTCCGCTGCTGGCCACGGTATTGCCTCTACCCATTTTGATACATAATCCACTACAACTAGAATGTACTCCTTATCTCCATTATTGGGGAAAGGTCCCATGAAATATATGCCCCACACATTGAATATGTCGACTTGAAGATTGCTTGTGAGTGGAATAGCATCTCTTGGATTTGTATTTTCTTGGCGCTGACACCTTGCACACCGTCACATGAACTCCGTTGCATCCCTATACATAGTGGGCCAGTAGAACCCACTATGTGAGATTTTTGTATGAGTCCGATAAGCCCCATAGTGACCTTCATAAGAGGATGCATGACATTTATTAAGGACTTGGTGTGCTTCAGAAGCTGGAATGCAGCGGCGTAGGAGTCCATATGCACAGAGTTTATATAGGTAGGGATCATCCAGAGATAGAATCGACTATCGTGGGCCAACTTCCTCTTGTCTGCTCCTTTGGGGACATAGCCGGCAACTATGTAATTCACCAGATTAGCATACCACGGTTGGGTTGTTGTCACCTTTAGGAGCTGATCATTTCTCATGTAGTCATCGATCGGTAAGGGCGACGTTTCTTCAAATTTCATTCAATGAGAGGTGATCTGCAACTGAATTCTCTACTCTCTTTTTATCTCTGATTTCGATATCAAATTCTTGGAGTAACAGGACCCACCAGATCAAGCATGGCTTTGCATCTTTCTTGGTAAGGAGGTATTTGAGAGCTGCATGATCTGTATAGATGATGACTTTCGATCCTACCAAGTATGATCTGAATTTGTGGATTGCAAAGGCAACCGCTAATAATTCTTTCTCGATGGTTGAGTAATTCAGTTGTGGGCCAGTAAGCATCTTGCTTGCATAAGAAATGGCATGATGCTTTTTATCCTTGCTCTGACCCAGTACTGCTCCAACTGCAAAGTCACTGGCATCACACATGATTTTGAATGGTTTGTTCTAGTCAGGCAGTTGGATGATTGGTGCCATGACCAGTGCTTTCTTGAGCTTGTGAAAAGCTTTGAGACAATCCTCATCAAACACTAAGGGTGCATCCTTAGCTAGCAGGTTGGTCACAGGCCGAGCTATCTGGGAGAAATTTTTGATAAATCTCCTATAGAACCCAGCATGGCCTAAGAAGCTTCGAATGACCTTGATGTTTGTAGGCGGAGGTAGCAGTTCAATGACCTCGATCTTTGCATGATCTATCTCTATGCCTCTTTTTGAGATCCTATGTTCTAGCACAGTCCCTTCTCTGACCATGAAATGACACTTTTTCCAGTTTAGGACAAGGTCGACTTCTTTGCATCTCTAGGGAACTTTTTCAAGGTTCTCTAGACATTCATCAAAGTTCTTGCCATAGACAGAGAGATCATCCATGAAGACTTCCATGATGTTTTCGATGAACTCAGAGAAGATTGCCATCATGCACTGCTAGAATGATATTGGAGCATTGCACAGCCCAAATGACATTCGCCTATATGCGAAAGTATCGTAGGGGCATATGAAAGTGGTCTTACTCTGGTCCTCTAGGTGAATCAGAATCTGGTGGTAGCTAGAATAGCCATCGAGATAGCAGAAGGAGTGGTTGGTCAGTCTCTCTAGCATTTCATCAATGAAGGGAGGAGGAAAATGGTCCTTCCTAGTGGCAGAGTTAAGTTTTCGATAGTCAATGCACATCCTCCAACCAGTGACAGTTCTCTCTGGGATTAACTCATTGTTCTGATTTTTGAAAACTATCATCCCTCCCTTCTTAGGTACAACTTGGATGGGGCTAACCCATTCACTGTCCTGCACGGGGTAGATGATGCACGTGTGTAGCAGTTTGAATACTTCCTTCTTAACTACCTCTCTCATTGTGTTGTTGAGTCAGCATTGAGGTTCCCATGTAGGTTTGTGTTCAATTTCCATAGGGATGCGATGAGTGCACAGGTTGGGACCGATTCCCTTTAGATCTTCAAGAGAGTATCCAAGCACGGTTCTATACTTCTCCAGAACTGAAAGTAATTGCCGGCTCTCACTCGCTGTCAGCTTCTCGCTGATGATCACCAATGTGTCATCTTTCCCGTTGAGGAAGGCATACTTCAGGCCAGGCGGTAGTTGCTTTAGTTCTATTTTTGGAGCTTCGAGCCGCAATGACTCACCAAGTTATTCGAACTCAATCGGCTCCTCTACCGTACTGAAGTCGCTAAAAGCCTCTTCCTCTAGGCTGTATTGACCCCCTTCCTCATGTGACAGGCTCATCACTTCTTCGAAAGGGTCAATCTTTGGCTTCGCTTCTGTTTTTCCATTGAGTGATCTATGATTGTTGACATTGATTTCCTCATTGCCTAACTGAAGCTGTAGTCTCCCTCTGTACATATCTAAGCTAGCGAGGGCAGCAATTGGGATCCCGACCAAGATCAGTGGAGTGGGTCCCTTGGGGATGTCAAAGACGTGAAAGTCCAAGAACATCTGAGTATCCCGCAAGATAGAAGGAACTACCCATAGAACAACCTTGCAATTCAGGTATCTGCCATTGTTCCATTGTAGACGCATGGCAGATCTTGGTAGCAGTTGTGCAGGGAAGAAGTCATCCATTAAGTGCTTAGGGATTATGTTGACTCCTCCCTTGGGTCGTACACAATATCTTGCGGTTGAAGCCTTGATACTTGACCCGTGATGACGCTGAGACTTGGATAGAGTTTGATCGTTTTTGTGTCCAGACGTCTCTCCTCTAGCCATTCCCGATTAATGACCATGGAAAGACAAAGTAGGTCCTCTTTCATTCTTTCTATTTTATCTGGTATGATGTATGTTGGTTTGGAGGTCTTGATGAAGCATCGGTCTTCCTTAGGCAACCGAGAGGCATTGCCCAGTTCCATGAAGATCTCATCCTCAAATGAGAAGTAATGGACCGACGGAGGGATCGTCAAGGCTAGACTGACCCTGTCAGTCTGCCATGATGATGGTTTTGGTATTTGCTCGATTCGAGGGGGCGATGGTGGTCATGGGTGAGATGGGTTTTGTCTTTATTCATAGTCAATGAAATTGGGAGGGCTTCTGTGATGGTTGTTCTTTGGATGTACCGTGGTCAGAAGGCTTCTTGAGGATTTTATCGAGAATTTTCCTTCCCTCGGAGGCCTTTAAGTGTGAGATCGACCCTCCAGAGGTTAAGTCAAGGAAAAGGTCAGCTCCAGGCAAGAGGCCTCAGACGAAGTGTTGCATCAACATTGTCGCTGGAATAGTCAAGTCTGGTCCTGAGGAGACCAGACGATTAAAGCGGGCCCAAGCTGCTCCCAAGGATTCTTGATTTCTTTGTCGAAATGAAAGAACTTTGCAATGGAGATCAACAACCTTGTTGGGCGGGAAGAAGCGGAGACAAAAACTGGCCTTTAAGTCCTCCCAACTCCCTTCTACTTTACCAACTGTCTGCTGCCTCCCCAGTTAATGTAAATGGAAAAGGCAACCTTCGAAGCATTTCAGGGATCACCAAACAGCTGCATAACTACTCAAACTCCCGGAGGTGTAAGTAGGGGCATTCTGATTCCAATCCCTTGAATGGTTGTACCCGAACCATGGCTATCAAGCTGGGACATAGCTAATAGCCATGTGATGGGTGTGGATGATGGTGGAGGCTCCAAATAATCACCCTTTGGAGCGGCGAGTTGATAGATAGGTGTAGAAACCACAAGGTGGTAGAGTGATATGTGGTATTTGGTGGGGATATGTGTGGTGTTTGTGTACGGTGTGAGTATGGACGACCTAGGTTCCAGTTGGATTAGCTACCGTTCCCCAGCAACGGCGCCAGAAAAGCTTGTTGGCGTTTCTTAGCCTATTGAAATAAATCTGCAAGCGCACGGAAACACGTTGTAGCCTTTCACCTAAGACTATTTTAGGGTATCGAAATCCATGAGGAACGAGGAGTAACTCAACATAGAATAGATAGAACCGAATAGTAAAACTAGCAATTGTAAACATAAATGACAGAGCAGAGCAAGGTCACATCTTTAGATATAACGACTTAACTTTACTAAACAAACTAGAAATCTGCTTGACTGGTTTACTTAGACACCACGGTTGTAGAACCACTTTCGGGCACCAGAGTGCTGATAACCTAGACGAGAAAGGCGGGTGCTACAGGAGTTGGCTATGCGTCGATGACTACTTATCTGAATGACTGGGTTGGACTACACATAACACACATCCGCTGTCACCAGGTGGGACTACCAACCAAAACTGCGTGGGAGAAGACACCCACCGGGATAAACTCTAGTCTAGACACTACGTCTACACGGACGAGTTTACTACTAAACCGGTTCGAGGCTAGAGAAGCAAGCACAACTATATAGTTAAACTAAACGGAGCACATCGGGTACCCATAAACTACTAAGCAGAGAACTAAGTAGGTAAGCAAAGTAAGTATGAAATAAATAAAAGAGAGAGTAAGGAACTTTACTCAATCCTAGAAATAGAATAATGTTTCCTCTGAGATTTGGAGCTTAGAAGTACAATACCAAAGAGAATTCTAACTCCTTCACTCTCCACGCACTACTCTCTCCTGACTCAACTCGGCTCTATTTACAATGCCAAGGGTGGCTTCACTACTATACTCTACACCTAACAACACAACCACACTTGTATTCTATTGATCCACCACACCTTACAAGTGACATCCCGGGGGATATTTATAGCTTGGAGGCCAAGGGGGGGTACTTGTAGGCATGTCAAGGTCGGTAGTGAGGTAGGTTGGTGGCTGAGCAGCCACGGCACAAGGACGAGCGGCCATGGGATTAACCAACATTGTTGATCCGATGGTTGATCTTCACTTCCATTATCGGTAAAAGTCGCCCAAAGTCAGTGCACGTGCAAAACGGTTGAATCCTATGGCTGGATGGCCATACCCATGGCCGAGCGGCCATCTGATTTGCTGACTTACTTGATCCTTCGGTTGATGCATGTGAAGAATGAGCTGAAAAGACTGGTCGGGTGGCCACACTCCTTGCCCGGGTGGCCATGTGTCACATGGGGATTGGTTGCATGTTGGTTGGCATGGATCTCTGACGTCCCCAATCCCTGTGCTAAATCTTGCGTGGCGGCCTTCTGGTACTTTATTTCCTCGGATACATGATCCCACGGTTGGAATTGACTCCGAGTATGTTTCTTTGCATGTAGGTCAAATGACATGTTTTGTGACATGGCCAGGAGGCCGGCCATGTGTAAAGGTTGGGTGGCCACTACACTTGGGTTGGAAAGCTGCCTGGGCCATCTGGTGGCCGGGCGGCCTAGAAGGGTGGTCGAGCGGCCATGGTGAATGGCTGGCCGGCCATGCCCTTTCTGCCTGGCTTCCCTCTCCTTGCCTCTTTGCCTCTATTTTGCTCATTCATTCGTTATTTTAGACGTGGAAAGCTCCTGGGTACAACTTTTATGCACAACTCATGGTACCGATTAGTATCACATTAAAACTTGGTAAAATATACTCTCAAACATGAAATGTTGGAGGTCAAAATGGGTTTTATCGACTGCCAACACTGGCATCGAGGGCGCTGTTTGCCAACAGACTAGGGTACCTGGTTCCTAGTATGTTGACATATATGATTCTAGATTTCAGGTTATTCAAACAACCAGTCTCAAGAGGAAAAGAGAAGAGGCTCATTCTGAGATAGAAATAAACGTGTATTGTAGTCAATGAGTTCAGTGGGATGTAGCTAGCTATTGTCTATAATGCATTTGTCTCGATATACTGACCTATCGAGGGATGTAGCATGGAAATTGAAGAAACAAGATAGACCAAGATCAATGGGGAGAATGTTGGAATTGATCTCGGGCCCGGTCAAGAGACGTCTTTATTGGACTGGATATAAACTTATGGCCTTGATCGAATGCCCAGATTCCCTTGGAGTTGTGGCCCCTTTTCACATCGCAGTAATATAAATCAATTGAGATGGCACGAGAACCGAGAGTTTTGTCATACCTCTTCACCCACATCAATATCGAGAGGACCGATCTCCTCGACGCGAGAGTGAAGGGAGCACCACTGCCGCCACTGAGCGACCGTCGCCACCGCTGCGACACCACTTGCCGTCACCCTCTACCTCGCCATGGCTATGGGCGACCACGAGATCGGAAGCCCCGTTGCCCCCACGGCACCAGTCAAGTCCTCCACCGGATCCAAAGGTGAACTAGTCCTCTCTCATTTTCGTCTCTTTACCTCTCTCACTATGGATCATGAGGTACACACATGAACACCTATGAACACGCAATGCAAGAACCCTAGTGATAGGGCTTCTGGCAACTAGAACCACACACCCAAAGATCCAACACTACGTAGGTTGCAGCTGTCTAGCTATGTATAATGTATCACTTGTTGGTTCATTTACTTGGGTGGTCGAGCTCGCATCCGGCCTTTTTTGTCGCCTTTCATTCGTTGGTTCTTTTAGCTGCAGGCCTTTCCCCATCCATTCCATGCATGCTTGGCGCCATTGCTGGCTCTGGCTTTTCTTCTTATCCGCTATGCACCAATGATATGCGTCACGGACTGTACCTACCGACCATTAGCCGCATGGCACATCCGCACATGTAAATGCATGGCCCACATACAAGAGCAACTCGAGAGTCGCTCTCTCGCCAACTTCCGTGCATGTACTCCGCTTTGCTCAACCAGCTGCATCTGCATGCCCTGTGTGCACACGTCTACACAAATTAGATACGCTTTCCAGCTCATTCGGCACGTACGCGGCAGCACATAAATCTAGAAGCTTACCGTCGCCACGCCATGAACACTTGAACAGTACATCGTCCCCAGCGTGCAGTGTAGGTGAGTTGTGGAAATGCATGCATGCATGTGTTGGGCCACCGTACGGGCCGGCTAGTTTGCTTGCACTCTCTCTGTTCTTTTTTATTTGACGATGTTGATTTTTTTTTCAAAACTTCAATTAATCGACTTATTCAAAAAATTCGGAAGTTCACATCTAGGTTTTTGTTATTTGTTTTAGTGTTAAGATTAATTTGAACATGTATTGTATTTTTATATGGTTGTACAATTTTTTTAATAAAAATAGTGATTAAAGTATTGGAAAAAAATCAACTGCGTCAAATAAAAAAACGGAGAAAGTATGCTATATTGCTATGCATGGCCTGATCGATGGCCACCAGCTGCTTCCAATGGACTCCGAGAGAGGAGGGAGACTGGGAGAGCGTACGCGTGCGGCAGCGGCCAACACCAGCTGATGATCCAGCGCCGCCGGTGTGGCAGAGGCACGCCACGACGAGCCGCCGAGGATGAAACAACGGCGGCCATCGTGTCGGGGCCTGCCGGGGTACGTTAGGATTATCCTGTCGCCGCTTGTGTCACGGCGAGAACAAATTTCAACTCGGTCGATCCTGCTGTCGCGTGTGGGCGTGCACATGATGCATGGGACTGGGCTCCTGCATTCTGAATTCGATCTGATTCTGGATTTTGGCACAGCCAAAGGAGCACGCCGCCATGCATGCGTCCAATAATCAGTGATATGTGCAGAACTGGATTCGATATGCGTCTGTCAAAACATGTATTCTGCGCGCGATATGTCCACATCACCGTTCGTCTGGGGTAGGCCAGTACATAAGCATACTGTACTATTTTCTCTATATCTAAATACGTACCGTATGCCTGTGGACTACTGTTCATAGACATATTAATCTCTTTTTTTTGGTGAGGATATATAGACATTTTAATCATTATATTCGTTCAACACCAAGTAAACACACGCACAGCTCAGCGCGTACGTTAATTAATTAAACTACCGATCTAGTGATGAACCAATTAGAATCCAGCAGCGTATGTAGTACATATTTACCATATATGGATTTAGAGATTTAATTACAGGCAACCAAGGAGTTCGATTCGTTCGTTGTGGATTAGCATTATATTCGACAAGGAGGACGATGATCATCCAACTTTTCTGAATTATTACTTGGAATAAACAAAAGCAGGGGCTGCGGCAGCCTGTGAAGGCCTTTAGTCCGAAATGGGCCAGTGCATCTCTAAATGATCAAATCACGGGAATAATGTGGGAGGATCGATGAAGTGGTTCGATCTGTCGGGCAACCGCCAGTAAGCTTAGCTAGCTGATCGGACGAAATCGATCACCTTCTCAGTGGATTAATCGTTGATACAAAGGTTAATAACTTTATTTAACAGCGTCGTCCCAGAGATGATCTAGCTTACCTCCTAGTACTGGAGTATAAGTCTATATTTTCCAACTGGCTAGGGGTACGGTGCAAAGGTTACTTCAATCAAGAGCACTCTGTTTTTTCCTTAAGATGGGAAACTGCAAGTCATCAGTTTTTTTAATTCAGTACGTATTCTCCTTTTGACGGTCAACATGGTCAACCAAATAAATGAAATTTGATGTAAAAATGAAACTAATAAAGATCTAGGGGTTCAGTAGAAACAGTTTGGTTTTGTGATTCATGAACTAGTGGATATAAAAGGTCCTGCTAAGCTAGTTAGCTTGATCACTCGCAATCCAAGACAAAAAAACGAGAAGGGCCGTGGCCCGTGGGCCATGATGGCGGCCTCGGCAGATCGCGAGGGGCCCCCGGCCCATGTAGTCCATGCGCCCGCTCAGCAGCCTATTGGAATAAGTACCACATCTTCCTTTGCGACGAAGTCTTTTATCTTGGCAATTTTCCTATGTTACGAACAGTCTTTTATCTTGGAAAATTATTTCTTTCCTTTCTGTTATAAAAAATAATTATTTCATCCACTGAGTTTTTATTCAGTCCACATATAAAAAAAGAACATTCTAATCGCGGAGAGATAATAAGACCGTACCCTCTGCCTCGCGCTGATCTACCTTGGATGCTAATTGGTTCCCTGCCCATGGGATTTCGGTCTCGCAGCCCAACCTGGCCTCCACATGGTCTTCCAACATAGTTTTGCAAGATTTCACGTGCAGACCACGCCAAAAGATCACCAACAAAATCTTAGCACATGCATGGTTGCCTGGCTTTCCCCTAATCCCCTTCTCCTAATATGACCCAAACTTAGTCAAACAAGATTGCAAGAATACAAGGTGGAGGCTACAAGGCGTTGTTTGAATCATGGTTGTCCATAATGCCCTCTTTATTGTTCAAAAATAATATAATAACACCATTGACATTCGCATATAGCACCATTTAGTAATTCATCTTATTTAAAAATTAATTAGTTCAAATCAAATGCTTAAAAATAGAAGTAGTTCTTACTGTACCTTTAGTAATTAAACAAGTATAAACAACACTTATATTTAAGTCGAGTGATCGAAAGTTGTGTTAGAACAAGAGTCAAAGACAGTATTTCAAATAACCAATGCCCAAGTGATTGTTTTAAGGGAAAAAAATTTTGCCCATGTGATTTGGCAATTGTTATGGTACACCAAAATAACTAGTGGACCATTGATTTAATGATCTATTAATAGATGGAAATTATTATTATATCTTGAAAATAGTATAAATAGGATAAATCTACTAATTAGATATGATTTTTTTGAACTGCTTCAGATCCAATCTCCGTACATGCATGATCGAATAGATCTAACATCCATACAATTAATTTTCCACATAATCTCACGGGTGGATGAGAACTACGTGAGGTAACATGATAGCCTTATAGGCCCATTTCGTAACATACTGCTGAATTATGATATATGGCATATACAAGTTTTTGAGGAAGTGACAATCAAATTATAGTGCATTTGGTGGTGACACATACTAGGTGTGTTTTTGAGAAACTTAATGTTTCATTATACGTATGTAACATATCAATTGGTTACATTTGACATGACTATTTTTTATAAAAAGTGGCAATTGTATTATAAATAATGATTTAAAAACAATGTAATCTCAAATACATGTATTATACGTAAGAATGTCATCATCAATTAACTACTTAGTGGTACTATACGTACTTTTTTTACACTCTATTATAGGATCGATTAGCAGGCACCAGGCAACCACTAACACACGGAGAGCCTGGCGTCGGTTGCAGTCAACGTGTGAGCTGGGTGAACGGATAAAAAGTTTTTCTCCTTTTTTTATTTTATCTTCTCTTAATTCAATGGTCCATATTTGTTTGGAGTCTTATCTCCAAAGAAGTACCTTGCATACCATAGCACAACCCATGTGATTTTTTATAGAACCATTCATTTTTGAAAGGCACATTCACTCTACAAAAACAAGGAATATGATACGCGCCATAAAACACACACACAAAGAGCAGGACATGCATCCATCGATAATCTCTATCTATCTACGCTGTAAAAGAGCGAGTTTTTTGCAAAACCATTTTTCACCCAACAGAAACCTTTGTGCCACTCACATTTGCCCTACTTTATAGGTTGGAAAGAATTATAAAAGATTGGAAAGGGTCTATATAGAAAAAAATGGTTCCAAGATTTAGTCTTTCATTTTTTCACCTTATTTTATACCATATCCATCAGGTACTTTCCTTTTTTAGAAGGAAGGACATCAATTAAGCCGACCTGCTTTCTTTTACTTCCTTCTTTTCGTGCCGACCACGACCACAACGCATCCCACTGACCATCGTGTTTCGTGCGCCTCGCCTACCTCTCCCGTGGAGCAACACCGACGCGTGTGTCGTCACGCTGCCATCCACAACCGCCACATACTCTCCCTTCGCTTATAAATAGGTATCTCAGATGTCCACCTAGCTGTATCACCCCGCCTCCCTCGAGCTATGCTAGCTCTCCCCTCTTCCTTCCCGGCCGTAGCACCATGCTCCGCCACAAACGTCGTAGCATCCCAACTGGCAAACCTTGTTGCCGATGTTTGTCACTGAGGGACCGCATCTGCCCGTTTGCTCACATGGTGAGCAGCGCCCTACCTCTCTCCACCATCCACCCTTTTCCCTATGTCTCTAGCACCATATCGCCTCCTCCACGGCACTACCGCCCCTGCACACCACCTCTGTCGCACCGTGGACACCCCACCATGGTTCCTAGACCACTCCTAGGTCTACACACCTTGATCACCATCCCTCTTTGGTGCTCACGCCCAAACCCTTTCCATTAGAACCACCTCACTGGTGGTGAACAGCCAGGAAGCTAACGCTAGTTGGCCCAACTAGGCTCTCCTTCTGAACCTGGTCAGCCATTACCTTCCTTGGCTGCCATCACCCTACCGCTACCACTACCCTTTAGGGCTAACCCCAATGCCTTCTCCCGCACTATCACCATCCCCCGTCACTGACACCCTCCTCCTAACACTAACGTGCAAGCCCTATCCTAACGTCATCCTATCTCCATCCCACTCGGTCCACGTACGTGTGGGCCGGCCCACATAAAAGGTTTGATCCACCCCTGAACTTCCCATGAAGTCTAAATCCACCCCCTACTACAAAAAAAGTCCATATCTACCACCCTGCTTCTCAGCTGGGCTCATTTTGTTGCCTCAGTTTGCGCTTTGCACATTTGGTGCACATAGGCCCTTCTAAAGTGAGCGAACAACCCTATATTCTCGAGAAGTCAATACTCAGTGTATGAACCAAGGACCAAACATGCCTTTTAAGCATTGTGTCTATCGTGAGTCCAAGCAATGGCAAGCCCACTGGATCCCTCCCTGAATGCATAAATTACCTAGTTTTATAAACACAACTATCATATTTTTAAATATTGCATTGTATTCTTGATTCTTTAAGGATGAAACATGGTAGGATAGCTATCCTGTGCTTGATCTAGAATTAGCTATGCTTAGGAAATGACTCAAATACTCCTTTACCAGATGTTTTACGAAAATGTTAAGGGTTTTGGGAAAAGGCTGTGTTTCAGTGTGAGTCAGAAAATGATTTGTGAAAAGAAAAATAAAGTGAACGTCTTAGGTCAGTAACACTACCTAGAGTAGAGAATTATAGGTTCCATGGGCTCCAAGGAGTTGTTTCTCAGGTCTGAGCAGGTGAAGTATCTACGTTGCCTCACACAAGGACTAAGTTATTATTTAACTCATTACAATGCAACACTAAATGTTGTGTGAGGCAGTGCTCAGCTTGAATATACATGACCAGTCTGGCAGTTATTAGAGTAGGACTTTGCCTTTCACCCAATAATTGGCGGTGTTAGTGTCCTTAGTGCTCTTGTGGTAACTAGGCGGGGTGATGTCATGTATGGCTAGGGCTTTGAGAGGATTCACATGACACGGTAGCTCCTACCATATGGTCCGAACTTATGGGCAAAGTGTACACCTCTTCACAAGTATAGACTTGATATGGCATAGCTCCAACAATACAGATGGTTTTGCTTTTGAAAAGATAAATGTGGTTTTGTTTTTGGAAGGTCTGGTAGGTGATGTTGTGGACCATGGTCTGCAGCGAAACCTTATGGCAAGGTTTGAAAAGAAAATGATTTTGGTTTTTGGATAATAACTGGCTAGTTGTGCCATGAGCTACGATGGACGACCTAAGTCCAATAGCGGTTTTGAGAAAGGGTGGAATAACATTTCAAATATCTGTAAAAGCTCATTATCTGTAAAATATCCAAAGCTCCACTATCTTGATGCATGTTGTATATAGTACTCCCTCCGTCGACAAATGATCTACATATTTGGAGGAGAAAAGATGTCCAGAAATGATCTACGTATATGCAGAAGAGCTTGTTAATGCACTTTATATTTAGCCATTGTACCCATGCATATCGGTGCCATTGGTTGCATGCAACTCTATGCATTTAATAATTCTTCCTACGATGCATATTTAATGAAAATATAGGTAGGTGCTCATTTCACCTTGGTCTTGATGCCATCTACAAATATGAAGATCATTCATGGATGGAGGGAGTACATCCCTAGTTCCTTTGGTAGAAGGTGGAAACTTGAGTATGCTAATACTCATCCTTGCTCTGTTATTGTTTTTCAAAGAAGAAGTCCGTTGATCAAATCGTGTAAGGCTTGCACCTTGGCTTCCCAACTCTATCGATGGCAATTGGGTTGTTGTATTATCTCTACTGCATATATTTGACTTCTTGTTGTGAGTCCTAATCTTATGTACCATGTTGTGTGTGGTGGATTAACTAACATAGTGATCTCCCTAATTTTTAGGTCTATCTTTGAGAGGTCAAGTCCCATTTGTGTGTTTAGTGTTAAGTCATATGTGCCTTGACCTCACTTTTGTGTGATGAGAGCATTGTCGGGATGGTAGTGGGGTTTTGTTGTTTAGCTGTTTTTAGTGTTTGCGCTTATTTTGCTTCGGCTATTCAGTGGGTGTGTGTTGTGTTGAGTTGGCGTGTGTATCACGGTTTGTGTTTTTTGTTTATGTCTATGACATGCAGGTAAAGTCCTCCTAAGTGTGACCTAGAGGCGGCACCCTAAGTGGTACTGACGTGACAAAGTCCTTCGAGTGCGACTGAAGGCAAAAGCCCACCTAAGTGTGACCTGGTGAAGGCATCCAAGTGGTACCGGACGTGGCGAAGTCCTTCGAGTGTGACTAAAGGAAAAAGCCCACCTAATTGTGACTTGGTGGCAGTGCCCAAGTGTTACCATGGCGTGACAAAATCCTTGCCGAGTAGACTGGCAGGTGGCTCAGGCTGCGGTCTGGGTTAGGCTCAGGCCCATAAGTGTGACCTTGGGTTTGAGATGGTGTCGTGAGCCATAAAATCACTCAAGATGAAGTCCAACATGCGTTTGCCGGTTCGAGCGTCAAAACCGGAGCCCAGAGATCGTTTGCCAGTTCCATCATCAAAACCGGAGCTACCATCTATGGTGGGCCCCATAAGCCCACAAACTGGCGGGCCTCAAGTTGGCGGACAAGTGGCACCATTGTGAAGTTTGCGTCGTTCCGAAGCAAGGTCACGAAGGTGCTAGGATCGTTCGATGAGAGGAGGAGAAGATGAACAATTGTGCCCCTAGGATGCTTTGGGTTTGTGTGCTTCATGTAAGGGCACTTTTGTCAAAAGCCAAAGGCCTATATATGTAGAAGTGGGCTGTTGTAGGCAGCTATCTCTCTTGCCACCTTTGGAGAGGAGCTCTCATTTTGTTCTTGTGAGAGTTAGGCTAGGGTTTGGGGAGGAAGAGAGGGAGAGGCTCTTTGTTTGAGCTTTTTGCCATCCATAGTTTGTTTCTGCTATGAGTGGCTTGTAATCATACATCTTGAGCTAATCCAAAGATCAATTTCGTCCTCAAGTTTGTTCCCTCTCCTTTGTGCTGAAATTTGTCTATTTTGCATTTTCGGAGCTCTTTTCTTGTGATTTTCGTGCTCCTTCTTTAACTGGGTGTTGAGGCTTATTTGTGGTGGATTTGGGGTGCTAGATCTTGTGCAAAATGACATAGGCAAGGCCTACATATCAGCTGCACAAGATCTTCCCGAAATTCCGTACTTTTCCCCTTTGTTCTAGGGTGATTTCTCAAGGGCTTTTGGTGTTTTGGTTTGCCTATGAGATTTCCCTCTTATCTTTTGTTGTTTTGGACTTGCAAGGATGTGGAGATTATGTCTTAGAACATCTCAATCCCACAAGATTGCCACGAGAAAGTCGTTCTTGAGTTTTCTCCTTTCTTGCCCAAGTATTCCCCTCTTCACGAGATCTGAAATTCCCGCTAATCCCGTGATCTTTTTTGGTAGATCTTTTGGGAATAGCTTTGGAGTGAAGCTAGGATAGCCTGTGCCAAGTTTCATGAAGTTTGGAGAAGATATGGTTAAGTTTTGGGTTTGGGAGCTCAAGATTTGGGGTAGTTTCTAGCTGCACCAGACTATCCGGTTGAACCACCAGATTGTCCGATTCAACCACCGGATTGTTCAGTTGAACCACCAGACTATCCAGTTGAACCACCGTATTGTCCGATTCAACCACTGGACTGTCCGGTTGAGCCAGTCTGCTCTGCTCTTCTTTGGAGTTTTGGAGTTTTTGGTTTCGGTTTTTGTGCTAGTGCTTCTGCGTGGTTTTCCTCCACATGTCCTAGGGTTAGTAGCTTGCCCTTGCAACATAACCTTGCATGGTGTGATAAGAGAGGGTTTTTTGGGTTATAGGTTTTTAGGAGGAGGCCTATTCACCCCCCTCTAGGTCGCCTTTCAGTCCTCGATCTTGTTTGAGTGGATTTGTAATTATCTGATGAATAAATATGGTTGCTAGCCTCCTAGGACTAGTAAGAGGCACATTTGAGTCCATGCGATGACAAGAGCGCTTCAGATTTACATTAGATAGTCACCAGACAATCAAGCTACAATAGACAAGAGAGGGCCTAGAACCAAATGAACTGGCCTGATGGTCTGATGTGTACGTAACATAGTTAGTGCCGGTATTGTTTACACACATTGGATGGTTCAGTGTACACCACATTGTAAGTACTATCTGGTGGTAGCACTAGATGATATGAACAAAGGAAGCAGTAAAGTGTCCCTAGGTGCACTTGCATGCACAGGATGGTCTGGTGTTACATTGGATGAAGTAGACAGAAGATGTGAAGATTTAAAGAACCAAAAAAATTGCCCTGACCAAATTGTCTGACGTACACATCGGACTATCCGGTCCATATACCTTCGGACAGTCGTGTCAAATGGTCAACTTCAATGGCTAGTTGGGAATTATGCTGACTGGACTGTGAGGTCCAATACACATTGAATGGCCCGATCCTACAAGGGATTGTCTGATGAGAGCTGACTGTGAACTACAGCTTTCTCCCAACTGCTAGTTTGCGAGCTCTTGATTAGGCCTTGTTTAGTGCATGCTCGTCGTTATGACCAAGTGCTGCAGTCATAGTTGATAATCTCTTTGTGTATCCGTGCTTGCATGCACGAACACTTGTAAGTGTTGGATTGTAAGTCTTACAAGACCCTCCGTAGTGTGGAGTGGCCACCACCTTGAGAGGCCCTCGACATTGTGGCAAAATCTCACCTTAATGGAGACAACTCAAAGAGCACTCAAGAGAGGCCCATGGAAGTCCCCACTTGCACATGGGTGATTTACCCCGGATATTGAAAATATCTAACCGAAGCCGTGACCCTTGTGAGGACCACCTTGCCAATCTTGATCCTTGCACGAATCAAGGCCATAGTCCTTGTGTAGACTATGTGAGAGCGAGGCCTTGCACAGGGCTTCAACGAGGACTAGCTTGGGGAAGGCTTACACGCCTTCTCGATACCTTGGAGAAAAATATTTCCGCATCTCCACCTTGTCGGCATCATCACCGTCATCGGGAGTACCTCAACTTTACCCTTTATCTTCCACAGTTACATCCCTACAATTGTGTGCTTACTTTCCTAGACTACTTAATAGGTTAGTTTCTAGGTGGACCTTTGGTTGCAAGTCTTATTACTATAGAATGAGAAACTCTTAACAAAACCTTAGTGCACATTCTTATTTTTTCTTTCATAATTTTTGATAAGTTGTTTTTAGTGAACCTTAGTTTTTAGAATCTTAATTCACTCCAACCCCTCTTATGATGTTGGTTAGGGTCTATGTGACTTTCATGGTTCTTTGGCTATTTTAGATCATACATGGATGAACAAATTTAGATCATGAATTAATCGTTGTAACCCATGAGGTCACCTCAATTTTGAATTATCTCTAAAACTAGCCAAAACATGCCTTTCAAACTTGTACGAGCTAATCTAGGAGAACCCTTGATCATTTTCACTAGATCTTTTTGCTATACCCTTCAAATAGATTAGAGTTTGTAACCTTAAAGTTCCATCAAGTTTGTACATGGTTTTTTTGATATTTGGAATAAATTCATGCTATCGAAAGGTGTTGGTTTTTTTCATTTCTAGGTTTCAGTGGACCGTATCCAAAATCTATTTTCAATATTGATAACCAAGGATAGAAAGTTCATTCCCACCAAGTGAAGATGTGATACTCTCAAAAACTGTTAGGAGGGTTAGTTGGCTAAATGCTTTAATGTGTTTATCTTGGCTAGAAATAGCAAAGATGGTCTATAGAGCATTCTTATAAAAAACACCTATATGAGTATGACTGCTACCCATAATAGTATATGAGCCTTAGGTCATTTATAATAAGCTAATGAAGATACTAGGGAGTACAATGCATATGCTTTACTAGCAGAGTCGGCTACTAGCAGCAAGGAACCGGTTATTACTTTGAGTAAAAGGTGTCTGTGCAAAATGTGCAATTCAAGGTGTAACTTATTGTCTAAGTTGTGGATGGTTGTTGCTTGGCTCTCCATGTGTATATGTTTAACTTAATAATATTCACTGAAACACTGGTACAACAATAGTGAGTACAGGCGAATCTAAGAATAGGGGCAAGTGAGGCTGTTATAATTACTTGGAAATTATTCCAATAAATTGCAAAGGCCCAAGTGCTAGAAGTTCTGCTTTGGAGTGCTCTTGAGTGTGTTCTAGAGTTCACTTGTGTGTTCTGAGTGCTTTGAGGTGCTCTCCAGTGCTTAGGAGACCGGTGATTGAAGGTATATGAGATATCAAAATCTAATTGGTTTAGATCTTGATCACATGAGATCTGAAAAATACTAGCTATCAGCTCAAAATCATGGTTTTTTACATATGGTTTCTTGGCAATATCGTGATTTATAGGAATACCATATCATTTTAAGCCATGAGGTGTTCGGTTGCCTTTTGAAAAAATTGTTGTGTAGATAGCGTGGTATTTTTGGAGTACGGGAAACTCCAATCCAACTCAAAGGTTTCATGGTTTTGGCTAGCTTCTTTAATGTTTCAACTAAAATACCATGAATTTGGGTGTTGTGTAAATGGGTTCTAAGAAATATATAGCTTTAGTGGACTTAAAAATGAGAGAGGTGATATAATCTCGGGTTAGTCACAGGGTCTAAGCCCGATCCTAGGGCGTGCCCTGATCGGGGACGCAACCTTCTCCTTTGGTTGTGGCTCCTAGCCACAGGGCGCAATATAAATAGGGGGCTAGGGCCGATACAGACGCCAATGGTTCTCGCCGCCGCCAACCCTAGCCCTGACACCACCACAGAGGGTCCCGATCTACCATGCTCCCTAGAGATGAGAAAGCTACCATTGCCGCCATCATCCCCCATCACTCTTTCACCAACGCCACGATTGACGACACTGCTGCTAACGGGAGTGCCAACGACATCATCGCACAAGAGGAGGAGCGCCGCCTCGAGGAGCAGTGATGTAGAGAAGTGGAGGCCAAGGCAAAGGACCCAGCGTGAACAAGGAAAGTCCGTTGCCCACATGGCATCGGTTCCACACACCTGAAGGTGATCTCTCTCTCTCTCTACTCCCTTCTCCCCCCCCCTCTCTCAAGATCTAAACACAAACTCACAAGAACTCACTAGTGGAAGGTGTTTAGGCACTAGATCCGTAGACAGAGTCTCACAAAAAGATAGATTTGTCAAGACCATTGCAAATCATGGTATTCTAAAACTATGGTTTCGAAATCATGAGCTTACAAATGGGCCTAATTCTCATCGTAGTTACATTTGTCTCTCCTTGCTGCTATGCTAAAAACATAGTCTAATGATCCCTAGTGTCGTGCACTAGCAAATGGGAAAGCACAGGTCTCTGTGACCTCTCAGCTTTGTGATTCTACACAGGGAGAAAGCAAATAAGGTTTTTGGAAAGTTTGCATTTCATCAAAGTCAGGGGTTTGCCGCATAACATTGTCTCTCTTTGTTGCCCTATCGTCCATGTTGTCAGTCGATAGTAGTATCATATCTAGGCCACCCATAGGCCATAGAGACTTCATCTGCAAACGACCAGTATGTCAACCACAGAGACTTCATCTTCAATCGACCAGTTCATGGGTCGTGTTCTAACCCCTATTTAATCACGTTTTCTAAGAGCATGGGGCATTTCCTGATGTGTATTATGTTAGATGGATGCATATGCAGGCTATTATGAGCTCTTGTTACGCTATGGTTTATATTCAAAACTTAATCTTTGAACTATCTAGGGCCTTGTTTGGAATACTGAAATTGTTCCTGCGTTTTTCATATGAAATTGAACTGTTTCTCGTAAAATTTCCGCACAATTTTTGTGAAATTCCTGCATTCTAAATGTGTCCTAATCTAATATTAGGACTACTGAAGTACAATTCAAACTCTAATCTAATTTCTAGTATAACTTTAGTCCAATTTTTTTTACGACAGATTAGTGTTGATTCAATACCATAAACTAAAAAAATGTGGATACATAGCAACGAGTGTACAACCTTTAGAAGCACGCATACCATTGTTTCAATTGCATATACCATCATCAAGACAGTGTAAAATGCAACTAAAACACTTCCGCTAAAGAACAAACTGATGGATCTAATTTCAAATTAAAAGAAGGAGCTGGTGGGGTACTGAGAACGAGAGGTGGGTTGGGTTAAGAAAATCTGCAGCGTGATGATGGGTATCAACACGTCCGCGCACGTGTCAGGCGCCGATATGACAGAAGTGGCAAGCCCTGCGGATTTGTTTATTATTAGTGAGACAGCACTAATCTACTACCATTAGGACGAGATAGACGAAAGCAAAACGAGGAAGCATGCGCTTTCCAAACGCCTTGTACTTCTCTATATGTGTTTTTCCAGCTGGTCCTAGAATACTTTCTTGGGCAAGCACGGGCATCTCTAGGCTGTAACCATTCTGAAAAGGGATTGAGAAGCTTGCAAGGAGGATCAGAGAGGGAGACCGTACTGGAGGGGGGCGGGGGGAGAGAGAGAGTTGGTTAGGCTTCTCCAATCCAAATCTCCAATTAGTCAAAGAAAAGTTTATGCAAGGCAGGTCACACCTCTCTCCCTCTTCCTCTCTCCATCCCTCTCTCTCTCTAGATCTGTGCTGTTCGGAAGGAGATGGGGAGAGGGAAGATAGAGATCAAGAGGATCGACAACGCGACGAGCAGGCAGGTGACATTCTCAAAGCGCCGGAGCGGGCTGTTCAAGAAGGCCAGGGAGCTCTCCATCCTTTGCGATGCCGAGGTCGGCCTCGTCGTCTTCTCCAGCACCGGTCGCCTGTATGAATTCGCCTGCACCAGGTGAATTTGATTGCCTTTCCTTGCTGGCTTTACTTACTATATTTGTTAGATCTACTAACTACTGCAGATGAACCGTATATAGCCTGAATCATATAGTAGCTGTTAGTTTTTTTTACTTCGGTTAGGGCAGAGAGCGAGAGAGAGAGAGAGAGAGAGCATGCAAGTGGAGAAATTTGATACCTCGTACCAAGTACCAACTTGGGCTATGTTAATTTACTAGTAGTATATATACTATAACTCTTGGAGAGCAAAAGACAAACAATTTGTAGGCACTGTTTCAAGTGTCTACCTTGCAAGCTTCCGTAAAGTTTTGCTTGAGTTTTGGTGAACTAATCTGACAGTAAACCCAGAAGGATTTATTAGGAAACATTTTTAGTGGTTTCACTTGCATATATATTTGACCACATAAAGTTCAGCCATACATTGAGTAGTTGCGAACTTACAATTTTGCAACAATTAAAATCTTTCATTTATACATCCAGAAGGAATTATAAAGTACAGATGATCGGTATAGGGTCGAACTGAGCCATCTCGGCTCAGTTACCATAAGTCCATAACGAGCTACTTTGCAAATTTAGCTCGTTAAGAAAAAAAAATTAAAAGTTTAGCTACGCATAGCTCACTAACATCTCAAGGTAGCTCACGAGGCAAAACCCCAACAGAGACCCACATTACACAACGAGGGATGGAGAAGAGCAGTGCAGTGGCACTCACCAGAGCAAAGTTCAACACAAGCCAGCAACCAGAGTAGCCCTAAACATGGTCGCTCACTATGATTATTAGAAATAAAACACACACTAAGAGCAGGAATACATAAGATGCTGCAAATGACTCTATATATAGCATCAAATAGATAGATTACTCCTATATACATTTTAAGAAGGGAACCAATTTCATATATTTCTTATTTGAAATGAGTTGTTTAATTATGAACCTTATAGATTGGGGCCAAAGAATCTTTTGAAAGGGGCCAAATTTATTTGATTTCAATGGTCAGATGATCAAAGATATTTAGTCTGTTTGGTAGAGCTCCCACTGATTCTCTATTAGAAGTGATTTTTAACACAAGTAATTCTCTAGGCTGAAAATGATTCTCTAATGAAACCCTAGGTTTAACTCTGTAGAAAACCTGACTATGTGCTAGGAGTAAATCAGGAGAAGCAGCTTTTTTTAGCTCCCAGCCCTCAGTTCATTTTAGAGTATCACTTGACAAAATTCATCGTGGGAATAATTCTCGGAAAACTGTTGTTTGGCAGAGCTCTACAGATTCACTCTGCAAAATCTGCCAAACAAGGCCCTCGCTATAGTTATTGTCACATTTTTGTCTAACTTGTGGTAATATATGGCTAGCAAATAGCAATGGAATAGGGCGGTGATTGTCACAAGAAGGGGACGTGAGTGATGATGTGTGATGGTTCAGCAAACAGCCAAACATGAAATATATAGTCTCTGACGTTCTAAATGGCATATCCTTCCGTTTTGCTCAAGATCGACCTTAGTTGGAGTCACAAGGGTATATGCTCATATTTTAGTTGATTAATTGTTAGCACAAATTAAATCGTTTAGTTACATAAATATGTTAGCAAGAGATTTTATATTTGTGTTTCCAGTGGTACCACAAGTAAGAAGAGATTTAATTCATGGAAATAGCTCCATGCAATACATCTTTTTATTTTTTTTCAAGAGTGTACATATATATCTATCATGGAAAGAGTGTACACATTTCATCTCTTTATTTGTTAACTATTTGCCACATTGCTAAAGTCTCTAGCTTGGCACCATGAGAATGAAACTCGTATTGAGAAACATTCACCCAAGTCACATCCACTCTACTTCTTAATTTTAGCATCCTATTTTTTGGATCAAAAAGATAGGGAACTCCATTAAGTAATCAAAGAAGTATTAAATCTTACCACGTATGGCAGATGGTTCCCTCTAGGTAGCTCAATTCGCTTAATCTTTTAGATCCGATTTGGAGATAGAGAAAATAGAAGGAAAATGCACAACAATTTCCTAAGAATTGGGTAGTGTGAGAACATTACTCACGCGTTCCAAAGGTGCAACTCGCGTGAGGTCATGTGCAGCGCACTACCTTTTGCTCTCTCTGTACATGTATGATTAAACATTATCTGAGAAAGATCAGAAAACTACAGCATCTCCTGGATGGTAAAACTAAAAAATAGAGCTGCTGGTGGTTCAGCATGATAGGAAATTAAAGAGACATACAGTATCCCTGCCTTATCTTCTGTTCTACAGGCCTACACTCAACTTTTTAGACATGTACAGCTGTACTCTAATCCCACTGAGATGTCATTTTGCCATGTCAGGCTCGCTCGACAACTGTTTAATAATTTCTATATTGTTGCAGCACAAGTTATTCCATGTGTGAGCTAATTCTAACAGAAAAAACTGATTGTACCGAGCAGCATGAAATCTGTGATCGAAAGATACAGCGAGGCAAAAGAGGAGCACGTGCAGACTATGAGCGCAAGCGCTGAGGCCAAGGTATGCTATGTCCGTAATTCATATTTATTCTTCCAATAGTTGTACAGTTGCATTCTATATTTTTCCACTATCAGGCAGAGATGCTACTTAGAAATTGAAGCAGGGCAACCGCTTGAATGCTACTACTAGTTAAAAGATTTTGGGCCTCACATTCTGAATTCCCAAGGAAAAAGGTTAATAATTCAAATAGAATGTTGACCACATTGAAGGCCTTAATAAGGGAGAGTTGATTAATGTCTATTCATTCTGGTTAATGTCAATTGGTACAACTCTCCCCCTTACGCAAAGAAAGATTATTTGGCAAAAAAATACACTCACTTTTAAGTGTAGGCTGTTTATTCCATTATTATCTAAAGAAATGCAAAGAATGATGATTACTCCTAAGAAATGGATGCAACCTATACTTTTTTATTTGACACATGGTAGTACAAATTTGCACTATTCCACATCAAATAAAAAGAAACCGAGGTAGTATTTGTTATCTTATCTCTCTACTATCCTACCCATATCTCTTTCTATCCCAATAATCCCTGCTATGCTGTAGACCCGTTGCAACGCTAGGGCTGGCCCATCTGACTATATATCCGTCCTTGACACTTTGAAAGTCACGTTGACCGTGAACCAACGTCCTAAGAGGTGCGTGGTTGAATTATTAAGATTTAAAAAACTAAGATTTTGTAAAAATAACTTATCAAAACTTCATATGCAATATAAAACAAGTATACGCACTAAGATTTTACTAAGTATTGCTAATTCTACTATAAAAAGACTTGCAATCTAATTCCATCTAAAACTAGAAAAGTAAGCATACAATTGCAATGTAGAAGGTAAAGAATTAGGTAGAGTGATGTGACCTCCGATGATGGTGGTAATGGAGACAAGGTAGAGACACGGAGATTTTTTTTCGTGAGGTATTGAGAAAGCGCAAGCTCTCCCACCAGTCCTCGTTGAAGCTCCATGTAAGCTTTTGCTCTCGCTTAATCAACGCAAAGACTATGGCCTTGATCCCTGCAAATATCAAGGTTGGCAAGGTGATCCTCGCAAATGTCAAGGCTCCTATACTTTGTATATGCCCGGTTTACACCCACTCATGAGTGGGCTCTTCTGTGGGCTTCTCTTGGACGCTCTCCGAGCTGTGTCCACTAAGGTGGGCTTTGGCCAAAACACTGAAGGCCTCACTCCCTCTCACAAACAAGGTGGCGGCCACTTCACAGCTCGAAAGGTTTCGCTAGACTACTTCGTCTCGTACTTGTCGACATTGGAGACCTTGAAATTTTGAGGCCACGCAACCTCGCGAAGTCGTTTGGTGAAGGCCAGGATGCCGACCACGCCGCGATGGGCTGGTTCGCCTCGACCTCCATCTTGGACGCCAAGCCCCACATTTACAAGTCTTCATAAGCGTAGGCACGGATGTTAAGATATTCACAAATCTTATACAACACTTGTTCACAATCAAGAGCTATGCGGTAAGCAAGGCCTAAGCTAGAGCTCACAAACACTTGCTATGCTAAATTATGCATATATGTTCTAATAAACAATTGGACTTTCAAATATGTATCTTAATACTAAAATAAACTCATGGGTCACTAACCATAAAATAGAGGTCGGGTAAAGGGGTATAAATAGCACAAACCTCAAAACTAACCGTTGGGAGAAAGCTGCAACTCACAGACGTCAGTTCTCACCGGACGGTCTGGTGTACGTACACCCAATCTTTCTATTGGAGTCGACCGTTTGACTTGACTTGACCATCGCTGATCACCGAAAATAATTGCACAAGGTCTTGATTGCGTATCTTGGTTAAGTTCGGTGCATCACTGGACCATCCAGTATGTGTAACATCAGATCGTCCAGTGCCACAATCTTACACGAGATCCTTCTTCGCTTTCCTGCCACTTCAATCTATCCAATGGTAGACCACAGACCGTCCAGTGCGTGTATTTGCACAAGGTTTTGATCTTCAATTTGTTGCACCTTTTTTTCTCACCAATCACGGAGTCATGCATAATGGCTTCATTCTTGATGTCTTGGGTTTTTTTTCCTGCTCTTTAACCACTCCTTCGAGGTGTTTGATCCCAAGGTCATCTCTTACATCTCTGAAACTTAAATAAATATACTTATACATACATTAATCTCAAGTTAATGTATATTGTTGCTTCGACCACCCAAATCATATTAAGTACAGGCTTAGGGCATATTTTTCTTACACACTTCTTTCCACTTTCTGAGTAGCTCGTCCTTGAGCTACTGCTGACCAAGACAATGACTCGATTGAGATAGGCGATCAAGCCTAGAGTACATCTCAATTTTATGCCGTTATTTCAGACTAAAAATGCAAAATAATTTGGACACTTGTTGCGCATCCCCGGTTATTAGCGACCGCATCTAGCAGCACAAAGAGATAGAAGCCATGTAGATAATGCGTCTGCTTCTGAATTCCGCCTTGCACAAATATATAGAACACGAGAGAATATGGTTAGGCATAACGTCGCAGCTCAGTGGGCAGAGTTGGCCGCCTATCCAAAGTCGTCGTGATGAATGCATTGTGGCTCAAGAAGACAAGAGCATGGCTCTCGCTTTATAGATGTCCCAAGTGATCTATAATCAACTTAAAAACTCACTCGTATAATAGTTAGCCACTAAAACACTCTATACTATTAATATATAGCCTATCTATCTTAGCCTCTCACAAAGCTTCTGGTTTTCGTGTTTCAACTGGCCAGTAACACACTTCTCATCTGTCTTTATTTCTTCCATACCATCTAGATGTGTCAATCTTTATAGTCCATTTGTTACTTTATTATACTTTGATTATACTTGCTCTTCCGAGCTACAGTGGCAACAGGTGCACGAATGCTACCTTTGTCCCTCCAGGCTCCTAAGGGAAGAGCTTCACAATAAAATGCCATCACGATTGTCCAGCAACTTTGGGCCCATACACACTCCATGTTTAAAAAGGCTCCTCTGTTGCATCTACAACATGCTTGCCTGTTGGCGCCATGGAACTCATATCAGATGGTTGGACTGTCCGCTTTGCATACCCCGGATGGTTGCAGCCAACATCTCTGATGTTCGATGTGCGTCACAGCATGCAACACTAGTCGCATCTCGCGTTGTTGCTTGCAGAACAACAGAAGCAACGACGCATGCTTCACGCATGATGCGCAGCCTTGATGGCGGCCAAAGGCCGATGTTGCCACATGAGGCTTCCTCCGCACCAGGTTGTCACGGTGGTTTGGAACACTAGATATGGTGTGCTGCAACTATAGTTTTAAATAGAGAGCTAAGGGGTTTAGCCTCGTACTTCTTAGAAGTACAAATAGCAATCCATATCTAGTCCCATAGCAAACTAAATAAGACTATAGTGCGTAACATGCCTACTAAAAGCAACTAGCGAGGTATGGCAAAGGTTTTAGCCGGCTATTTAAGACCTTAGTTGCAACATGAAATCGTGCCCCGTAGACGAGGACAAACATCGCAGCCCTAATTTCTCAGCCGAGACCGATCAAGGAGTGGAAACAGGCTGTAGAGATTCTCATCCTTGGGGTTCAGGTGTACAGGGAGTTGCTCCAAACAAGACCACCCCCGAGCGATTAGACTGTCTCCAGCAGAATGGACAAATGGACTATCTATAGTACAAAACGGCATTGTAGTGCTATTATAGACAAAGTAGAAGGTGGTTGGGAATAGTAATAAGCAAGGTGGGCATTCTGCTGGAGATGATGTTAGCAGGCCATCGAGATGACACATCTTGCAGTTTGGATGTAACTTTGCAGTCTGGATGTAGCTCTGTGAGTTGCTCTAAGGACACGTGCAATGTAAGGTGCTTTGACAAAGAT
This sequence comes from Paspalum vaginatum, assembly GCA_030272315.1. Taxonomy (NCBI): domain Eukaryota; kingdom Viridiplantae; phylum Streptophyta; class Magnoliopsida; order Poales; family Poaceae; genus Paspalum; species Paspalum vaginatum. The sequence goes on along the minus strand of CM059018.1, from coordinate 35,198,246 downwards.
AATTATAACATCACAACTCTAAGCACCGGTACTAAGGCTAATTTCTACAATGCAAACAGATGTTTAGATAAGCTTAATCACTTCATTAGCAAACATTAACCACTGGTGCTAACTTAAATATTTTAGACACCTTTTAAACATCAAATGCCAATAATATGTTGTAGATTAAGCTTATCCGTCAAATCTAATTCCTTAGCGCTCTATTCTTCGACCCCCTAGCTCTATATACCACCTGTTTTTTTTTTCATTTGTCGTAGTTTAAAAATAAGTTAGCGGCCGACAAACATTAAGAATGGAGGTAGTAAATTTTATGGTCATGGACTAGCCCAGCCCGGCTCTTCTATTACTTAGGCTCCATTAGATATCACGATATGATACATATCAGCACGCGATCGCAAACGGGATTCGGAAGGTTCTCGGTAGGTTCCATCGGATGGCGTGAACTACTGCAACGATACGATGCAGCTGCATTCCCCAATCATACGAAGGTAGCTGGAACCTTAGTAGAGTGTCGGAGGAGAGTTGGCTAATCTCAATTCATTCCTTAATCTCACTTAATCCAACTCGCCTCTTATCTGTAGATATCCCCGTCATTAACTTTTTCTAACCCTAATCACCGCTACAATACACAACATGAGGACTAATCTGGAAAACATCTTTCTCATACGCATTGGAGGGGATCGAGTAGGAAAAAAGAACTATTTTTTCTCAATCCTCTGTTCCGCTTCAATCCTTATAGGAGCTTCTAATCCTTATAGGAGATTAGGTTGCCAAACTAGCCTTTACTGTAACAGGTATACACATATGAAATACTTTGAATAATGTGTAGATAAATGTTAAAAAACCTAGAGCCCATAAATAATACATTAACCCTGACAAACACAAACTTCACTTCTGAAGCATAAACACTGGTTTGTGTACTGTTCTTTGAACACGAAAGTGTGTTATTTTGGGCATCAACATGGTCACTAATAAAGTATATTTGCACCAATAACTAACATCAACTGTATGCACAATAAAGGAAGAGCGTTGTGTTGATCGCAATTATCGACTTCAGATAACAAATCTACGTGAGACTTTTTCGATGGTCCAACTGAAATATTCAAAACAATATCAATGATGAAAATTAGAAGATGTCAAATGCACTCAACCCAAAACGACACATTTATTTTTTACAATTTTACCAGATGGGCTACTTAAAAAAACACATTTCTCAGAAGTCGGCACCTCACCACGCAAGTTAAAATAACATCTGACACAGTGCAACTGTGGCAAGATTATCCTTCAGCATCTTTCTCGGTTCTGCTGCTCAAGGCCAGCATAGCTGACAAACGAAACATGGCGCGGGTTTCATCATTACAACAAATAACAAACAGGATAGAAATGATATAAACTATGTACTTGAAGGGAATTCGGCTGTTAAACTTTCTTGCGTTGTCAATGATGATACCAGGAGAAGGTAAAAAGAACCAGTGCCTTTTTTTTTTTCCATACTGTATCAGAACAAAGCAAGCTGTACTGGAAATTACTGAGCAGTATTAATCAATTACTAATTTAGCATGAACAATCTAAAGCCCAGGAAACAAAGGAAGAAATCAAGAGCCAAGTAATGAAGTATTCGTTTCAAATGTACAGTTCAAGGTAGTTCTAATGATGGCTGCAACAGACCAGAAAATCGATGAAAAGATCTGGCCAGGTCCAGAATTTGAGCATAATTCCTTAAGCTCTACATGCATTTTCTGCTGGTACAAGCAGATTGATAACATGATTGGACCAAGACAATATTAGCAACTTTTTAATTGAACAAATATGCCTCTGATAAGAATACAAGTTGGCTCCATTTTGAGATGGCCGACAGAAACTCTTAATATGCTAATCAGACCAATCCAAAGCACAGGTCTTGAAAGTTCTTAACTGAATGTTGCCCTGATCAGAATATGTTCTGGCCGTCCAATATAAGCACTCTTACAGCTACAGAACTTTGTATTATTGACAGTGGTGGCAACAAGTGTTATCTAACAATATTTGAAGAAATGAAAAGAGAAAAATCGTAATATCTGGATGCTTCATAATGTATTATGCAAATACTGTCTGGAAGTTTGTTCATAAAAAAGAGCATGTAGTTGATATTTGGAAACAAAGCACCATGGCATACCATTAAATTAGAAAGAATAGCATCCCTTCCCTTGCCTTAAATCAATTCATAAATCATATATAAATAATGATCTGAAAAGGTTTAGGCACTCAGGAGGTTATGTATATTCTTAGGAACTGAGCCATGATTAAGGCTGTTATATACCATCATCAATGTGGCAGTTGGTCCTAATCATTGTATCCACCAAGAGCAGTACACAAGTTCCCTACAGAAGGCATTTTTAAGTAGATAAAAAAAATCTTTACGTACTCATCAAACTGCTAACTATAGACACAATTGAAGGTGCCCCTTTGTGAAATTATGAAAAGAATCCAAATCAAGTATTATTTCAGTTACATTGGACACAACAGCTGAGCCAACTTGCTTTGTGCTCAAATAAACTTATAAACCAGCAGGAACAGAATTATTCCTTAAACAAAACAACTGCACCTAAAAACATTCTTTGTGGAGAATATGGTTTCAAGCATAACTTGACAACATGTCTTTTCCCTCCCATGGCCGACTACTTGAATAATTCTAGAAGGACCTTTATTCCTGAGTTAACTCAAGCAACAAAACTCCAAGGAGAAAAAACTAGTGGCATATCAAATGACTGAAGATGTCAATCCAAGATCATCGTTTTATTTTTTTTTTCTTTACATGCAGATCCACTTAGATCAAACCCATAATGGTGTTACGCTCACAAATTTTAGTACGGCAGTATGCACAAGTCACATAAGTACACTTAAAACTAAATGCAGGGTGATCGGTGAGTAAACAACGTTGATATTCGATGTCATTGCATATTCTGGTGGCAGTATGGATTAGCTATAGTTACCAAGATACATGGTATAGATGCTATGTATATGCAGGCCCGCCCCTTAGAACGGCTAGACAGTGCACCTTTAGAGGGGGGTGGGGCAGTGCGGCATTGGAGAGTGGGGTGTTACACCTGCCTATAGTTAACCAAGATATATGATACTCCCTCCGTTCCAAATTGTAAAAGGTTTTAGACCCCTACTAAATTCATTCATTTCGTATGTGTGTTTAATATGTGTCTAGATTCATCAACATCCTACATCCATATAAATGTGGACGGATAAAAGGAGAGCTAGAATCTCTTACAATTTGGGACGGATAGAGTACCACATTAGCCTAAGACCATAATGGAAGAGGAAGAGGAGCAGCTCCGCGTCAATCCAGCAGGCAGCAGCATCAGCAGCTTGTCACCTCCACCGTCAATCTGGCTGGCAGCAGCTTCTGGAGAACGCGAGGGAGGCAAAGAGACTTCCAGGGGGAGGGGGAGAGAGCGCGATGGTGAAGGGGAAGCAGCGGCATTGGAGGGATGTCGAAGTGAAGCGCCGAGCAGGTAGATGTAGGTCATGTGAGGGGTAATTGGGCTGGTGGGCTGGGCTCTCCATGCTCCCTTAGTCTTTCCTCCTTTTCTTGTTTTCCTTTCCTTTTTCTTCTCTTGTTCTCTTTTCTTTTTCTCCCTCCAATAAGGTATCGCCTTGCGATCACCTAGGCATCTGGAAGGTGGTTGTTCACTTGTTTGCCACGTCTCACCTTACCGCTTTAAGAACCATCGGCACCATGAATATCATGACAATCGCAAATGGATCAAACACTATATAATGAAGTAGCCGTATCATGCAACTGTAAATGACTCAACCGCTATATAATGAAGCAGCCACTATAAAGCAGGGCTAGACAAAACAAAAAAAAAACCCTCATGGCTGGTTCAATGGCTTGTTCGAAATTGCTCCAACTACATTCGCTTTTCCTTTGAAATAAAAATTAGATAGTTTTCAATAAAAGTTCATTTCGGCTCAGCTCATTAGGCTCGGTATAAACAATACCGAAGAGGTGGATACTATAGTAAATAAGAATAAATCAATTTCAAAGAAAGCTAGGAAAAAGGTTGAACTGACTCATCATCCACCCCTAGCATCACCTGCTATATCCATGAATTTTGTTGACCCAACATGTTGCAAATTATAAAACTGAAACAAATTCCTGTCACAGTATCGGAGACCAGTATTTTTGGCTGCATGTTAATAATCATCTCAGTCAAGAAAAAAGTGGTTCTAAACCAGTCAGGTTTAAGTGATACAGAAGGCACCAAGCTATCTATGAAACTTATTTTCATTTGTTTCAAAAATGGTGTAAATTACATAACTAAGAAAAGTGTTTTGGGAAGGTGTAAAACGTTTGGAACTTAGTGGGATATACTAATCATCCAGTGAATGCATTTTAGACCTACTATCTCAAATAAGCTGATAATGCTTCCTAGCTGTAAAGCACAAAATATTACAAAACACATTTTAGACCTACTATCTCAAATATCTTGAGAGCACTCAAGCTGTAAACCACAAATATAAAGGCTAAGTTGTCTCAGTTTCAGGATGCATCACTCCACCATTTAAGTACAAGTCTAAAGTAATGTTTTCTGTTGTTTATGTATGACGGAAGAAGAATGTACAAGTAAACAGAATAAAAAATGGTAAATGCAACATGTTTAAAGGAACAACGGATTTTCAGATCATGTTGTTCTGGGAGCAAAATATTTCGGTCAACCAAATAAGGATAGCAAACTCAGGACGGCTACAGATTTCAAAGAATTTGTCTGTGTTACTGGAAAAACAGTTACACAATACCAAATACTTAATTGTTCTTGAACCATTAACAACTTCCAAACCATAGACGTCCTCTTATGAGCTGATAGCTCCCACAAATGATTTTGTCTACATATCCTCATAGCATCTGAATGCACATTGCATTTTTACTTCTTTTTATTTACATATCCACCTCATCGGCCACTCTTGTTGGGTTTGATCTCTAGCCTAACCCATCTCGCTTGGAAGCATAGGTTTTTGCCATTTTTGTTATTGTTTTTATCTCTCTATATGCTAAAGCATATGCCATATAACATATGGCTGCAAAGTCACTTTGTCTATGTTAATCGAAAGCTTTTTCATCTTACTAGCTCTGGCAAAAGGAGGCAGGAAGCTTGAGGCAGCAACTGCATAACTTGCAAGAGCACAATCGGTATGACCCTTAACCAACCTACAAAAGAATATTTCACATCATTATGAGAAAACAGAATGTGTCCATTGCATCTTGTCTTTCCCTATAATACGCTAATGGTACTGATCATTACAGAGCATTGTACCTGACTCTGAGACAACAAACACCACACCACTAGAAATAGAAATCATAACTTCATTTCATGCTTAGAAATATAATCAATGGGAACAGAGTCTTAGAAAATAAAGATCAATTAGAATATATTAATCAGCACATGATCAAGAATTGCAAGATACAATGTGTTCAACTTTCTAGGCCTCTGACCAGGAAGTTTTAGTCACCAAAAGCATGTTTTGGTCTTTATATAATTATTCAAACTAAGCATGTGCTATACTTTCCTCAAGAGTGTGGATCCAAAACAATTAGAAATACCAAGAAACATCTATTTTATTAATCATTACTCAACTTGATTAAGTTCATCTTTCTCCCACAATGGATTCTTATTAAATGTTTGTATGATGACTGTTAGGGATTATGTTAGGCTGGCCAATGGGCCTTTATGGCTGTCAACCAGGGTGTATTAGGACTCAAGGAATAGTCAGGATTAGGTCTCTTTGTATTAGGACTCCTTGACTATACATGCATCTGTACACCCCTGTTTAGGATCGATCTACAATCTCTTCCCCAGCCAATGCAGCCATACTAGCTTTCAATAACGTGTGCATTTTCGAAAAAGCACAAGTGACTGTCTTCAAAATGGGTAACTGCAGGCAGTTGTTGGGTCAGCAGCTTTCTGGAATGGATGTAAAAGACTTGCAGAATTTAGAGAACAAATTGGAGCTGAGCCTAAGAAATATTCGTGTGAAGAAGGTTCCATTACGTTTTCTTTAGATTCCATCACATAGTCCTTTCACAGCAGAGATATCAATGGCTACTTTGGACTTTCACTTTACAGGACCAACTTATGCTTGATCAGATTCAAGAATTGAACAGGAAGGTTTGTTCACACGATTTATTCAAAGTTACTAATCTATTATGGGGTCCCACTTGACTAAAAGAACATCTTTGAATTATAGGGAAGCCTCATACATGGGGAGAACATAGAACTATATGACAAAGTAAACCTCGCTCACCAAGAGAACATTGAACTACGGAGAAAGGTACGTGCATCTACGAACAGTTAGCCAAACAGAGATGCAGCTGCTACAGTTCTACGTTTTTCATTTCGCCTGTCCAGTATATGTGAATCACAAAATATAATTGCTTTTTCATTTTTCAGGTGTATGGACAAGGAGTAAATGAGCATCCAGCTAGTACTGTTAGACACAGAATCTTGAACGTAGAGGACGAAGATGTTCTGGTCAATCTCGAGCTGAGTCAACCACAAAGTGTGCAAAGGGACAAGTCAGAAACACCAAGCATGGGGTGAGATTTTTGTCCACAATGAGAATGCATCAAACTTCAACTGCAGTGAGAATGACCCAAACTAAGAGACCGACAACCGATGTCTTTGTTGGATTACAAGACCCAATAGCTAAGCTTTTAAGCTGTAATAGATGCAATGATTTCTATGTGAACAAAAATGGTTGTACTTAAGCATTTCACATTAGTCGCTGGAATTCATTTCGGGCACATAGAGTTTGCCATATATACTATTGTTATCAAGAGTATAAATTTGTAAATAGTAGCTTTAAAAGATAGCGCAGGAGAGAAGGTTCAACACTAGATGGTAGCAAGTAAAATATAAAAAGATGATCTTGTAAAAAAACAATTTCTTTTGGAGTCCAGAAACAAAAGGCATATAAGGCTGATGTCACCATGGGGTGGATATGGGTGTGCAAAACACTAAACACTGTAAACAGAGTGGAGTTTGAAATATTGACGATGGGATAGGTGAGCTGGTAACAACAGCCTAAGGCAAAGAAGAGTACAAAGAATTTTGGCAAAACTATAATTTTAAAAGTTCAAAAGAACATCCCAATGACTAATGTACTACACATTACCACATTTAACAAGACAGATACATCCAAATGTGCAATTAATCTCAAAACAGAGTGCTGCTATAGAACGCTATTACACAAATGAAATGCCGTGTACTCTCAGCATGAGGCCTGCTTAGTTAGAACCCAAATACATAGGATGCACAGCTCAATGTCCCTCAAAGATCACCAAAATTCTTAGGGCTCCTTGGAACAAAGGAAAAATAGAGGAATTTTGTAGGGTTGACCAAAGAACTAAAAGGGCGCATTGTGACTACACACTGTATGCAGTATGCACACATGATATTTTATAGTTTTTTAAGATTAGTTTATAGATATTAAAAAATGAAGACAACACAACACCAGTTCCAAGGAAACATATTGTTGAGCACCAAATTAGGCAAGCCTATGTTGGCTGCCGTGAGCCGGACAGTCCGGTGCCACCAGACTATCCGGTGGGGTGCGCCGGACAGTCCGGTACAGTCGAGTCTGAGAGGAATCCCGTGTTTTGTGCGAGATCTCGTAGAAGTTCGACTTGTACAAGGATTAAGACCACCCTCCCCTATAAATATAAAGGGGTAAGGCCGATTGAACCACCAACAATCGAATCAATCATTACTTTTTATCTACTTCTATGCATATCTCTTCCCCTAACCCTAATTCTCCTTCTCCCTCTTCCTTGCTCCTTCTCCCTCTTCCTTGTGTTCGTCCTCTGATCTCCACGACCAGGGATGGCGCCCTAGCAACCTAGGGCACGCTGTCGGCATCCGCACCCTGACGGGGTCCCTCCTGGGTGAGGCCGTCGACGATTCATTTGCTAGTTTGCTCGTCAACTAGTCGTTCGTCGTGCATCACCACGTAAGCGTGATAGTTATCCTCTCGGGCGCCGCTAGTGTTTTCCTAGTTCTCTGCCCATCACCGGACAGTCCGGCGCTAGCCACCGCACAATCCTAGCACCGGACAGTCCGGCGCAGGCTGACTGACCCCGAGCCGAGGCTCCAAGGTTCGTTAGTGTTTGGCGCGAAAACGTGTCAACACACTTTTTGGCGACTTCAGTAGGGAGGAATTGTTTCGACTTTGTTACAGCCGAATTATTTCTATCCTAGAAAATTATCAGATTGATCTATTATTTATTTTTGTCGCCATTAGTAGATCAGGCTCCAAAGCCGATCCTATATTTTTTGTTGCCGCTGCTTCGGCAATAAAGTCGATTGCATCTGCTGCTGCCACATTGATCTGCTATTTTACCCATATCAGCGCTAATCAGGGATCTAGGCTGATTAAATATTTTACCTATTCATAAAGGCATCGGTTGCTTTTTCCCGGATTGGTTAGATTATTTAATTCGGCTGTGTGTCCTAGACAGATTCCTTCTGAAATATTCTTTAAAACCGATCCATCTGCAATTGCCGGATCAGGCTGCAAGACAACACTTCAGCTTCTGGCCGATCGTTCTCGTCGACTCGATTTGGTATAACAGAGGCAACAGTTAATTTGCTGCTGGGTGCCGTACATGTGACGTGTTTGCTCTGGTCAAAAGCAAGCTACGTCAATTGCACTCGTGTTGCCTGTTGTTGTTCGGTTGATCAAGGGAATTGGTTCTTTGCTGCGTGCACGCGGAAGAGTAACCAGAAAGGTTCAAGCCTGCTCTTTATGGACGCGGACACGTATTATTGGTACTCTATGTCGCGGTATGGCTACTACAAGGAACCTGAGATACAATTCACAAATGAATTAAATAATTCTAATATTTGTTTTGCGAATACCATGAATTCTCGTATTGACTGTTGGTAGTCATAATAACAGTCATATTATTGCATCGGCTAGTCATTATTCAAATAATGCTTCTCATTATGCACATTATAATTCTAAAAATTATAGTGCAAAAGCTTATGTTACATGATATGTCTACTTTGAGATTTAATTCTACTAGCAACATGCAGCACATAAATCATTACACATCGGTGCAACCGGATCAAATACCGATGTATAATTATCAAAGCCAAACTAATTTGGTGAGTTCAGCCGTTAGACATGAAGCATCACATGCTATTAATTTTTATAACATGCATTGTAATATTTCACCTGCTTATCCATCGGTAACACATACACCATATGTGAACCCCTCGGGGGGGCATTCCGATGCATGAGAGAATTGGTCAATGCTAGTACCAACACTCCGGCCAATTATTCTCGTGTCATATGCTACGCAATATGGTTCTAATATTCATAATTTGGTTACACATGCTACTCCTAACTCCAGCCGAATTAATGAAATTTCAGCGCCATATTCAAGTACTAATATTCATGATTCGACTTATTATGCTTTCAATATAACAGCCGGATTAGTGCAAATCCAGCACTTGACGCAGCCTCCGATGTTCATGGTTCGGCTTCCTGTTAATTCTGATTCTAGCCGAATCATTGAAAATTCAAGAAGTGTATGTTCGCCCCCGCTTGACTCACCTCATCCATCTAAGCTTGATATAGACACATATTATGCCAGCTTTTCAAGAATTTAGGTTTGCTTTGCAATCCGCAATTTGTTAAGTTCAGTGGGAAGGATGGTGTGAGCACGTGGGAGCATCTTGTTCGATATAGAAAGGTTGGGAGGAGCTGCAGATAGTATGAAACATGATTTGTTTGGATATTCATTGATTGGGGCTGCTTCTCAATAGTATAAATCTTTGCCTGATGATAAGACTCGTACATGGTCTCAATAGTATACATGTTTCATGCTCATAAATGGGAACCAAAAGCCACCAAAGCACCTGCTCAGGCGGCTAACCAGAGTGCAGCCCGAACATCGGACTGTCCGGTGGATGCCATCGGACTGTCCGGTGCACAAGACTGTTCGGTGGCACTCATCGGACTGTCCGGCACCCAGGTGTCAGCAACAGGCCCTGATTCAACATCAAAGACCAAGGAGGCCCCTGCACCTATTGTAGATACAGCAGTTAAAAGACAAGGAGGAGGCTATGGAGCACCGCCGCCATCTTCAGAAAGGACGAAACAAGATTCAGGCAAAGCTTCCACGTCTCTCCAACATATTCAACAAGGTAGAATTTACAAATGCATTACCTAATTCTCAAACTGGTCATATGTCTTTTATTGATAAATCTATTAGTGATATTATCTTACATAATTCTGCAAGATCGATTGAGATTGGTAATTTACTTGTTGACAATATGATGGTTTCAAAAGGTGTCAGCCAATGTTCTATCCAAATTAAAAAGGCCGATAATAGTGATATGTTGGCATTTAATTTTGATCTATCTTTATTGCCAATGTTTTTATCTATCTGGTTTGCTTGTGGTAATTCTAAGTCCAGAAAAAGAAAACAGAAGCTAAAATGCATTGAGAAGGCCGATGGTGCTATGGTGATTGATTTTGAGCATCGTGCCAAATAACCACAAGTAAACAAATGGCCGAATGGATCGGTGAACAATCTGAACCATTCGTTTGCTCAGCTTTAAAGCCGTCTCCGCAAAAGAGTCGGGTAAAGAAAATTAAGTATATTTTTTATCATACTTTGAGTGATCACATATTTGATGCTTTGTTACAGCATAGCCTTATTAGAATAACTGATCACCGAGTAATGCCGTCACTTCAAAGCTTAGAAATGAAAACATATTGTAAGTTGCATAATTCGTTTGATCATAGCACTAGCAATTGCAATGTGTTTCGTCAGCTAATACAATCGGACCAGGGACGATTGAGATTTGCTGAGGATCAGAAAGATGACCAGTTGAGTCCAATTGGTCATGATGGCAGTAGTAGACCAAATCGTCTTTCGTTACTCAATTCATCCAAGGATCAAAAAAATGATTGATGAGGAAAGTGATGCGAGTCCCCCAAGTGATGGTGGAGATAGTATTTATGATGTGCATATTAATTCTACAAGTTGCAATTACTCCACCAAAGTTGCAGAGAAGACATCAAATGTTGGGAGGCAGGCGAGTGTTTCTTCACCAAATCGACAGCCGATTCACCCTGCTGACCAGGGGACACCGGACTATCCGGTGCAATGCCGGTTCACAATGCTGGCTAGGGAATACCGGACTATCCGGTTACACCTATCGGAACCATTCGGTGCAACACCGAACTATCCAGCAGACACTACCGGACTGTCCGGTGGGGGCATGTTAAACCAGATATGCCCAATATGCCAAATTGAAAATGTTTTGGAGGTACAGGTCGCAATAAACAGAAGGGTAAAAGGTCGAAGGTTACTTTTGAGCAACTTCTACCTAAATATCTCAGGCGAAGCAAGACGAAGGGCGTTGATCAATCAAGGAATGCCGCATCATCAAGATCACCTCCAAAGCACAAGTCAAGTGATTGGGATTGGCAAGAAGGTTTTCATGCAGCAGCAATGTATCCTCCTTTTGGGCCGCCAATGCCATATGGTCCAACTCCGACTTATTTTCATCCTTATTCATCTTAGGGCTGGTATGATTCCAATCCATATTCTTCTTCGCATTTCAGACCACATAACGTAGAATATTCAGCTCATAGCAATTCTGATTTTGAGAAACAATCATATAATAAAGACCGTTCTCTTCCTAAGAATTGGTCCGGTGCTCAAAATAAGAAAAGAGTGGTCAGGCAAGTTTATGTAGTGAAGAAGGATAATAGAAAAGACAAAAGTTCAGATTTGAATTCACATGTTACAAAGCCAAGTGAAGTATTAGATACTTCGGCTAGTAGTGCCAAAACAGTAGGAAAATCAACTAACAATGTTTCAGGCACTAAATCTGAACTTAAGCCTAATGTGCCAAAGATTGAAAAAGATGTGTTGCTGTCCAAAACTGAGTCACAGCCAAGAAGCTCACTCGGTTTATCAATTTGGCACAAAAGGAAGCTAGAGAAACTCAACGCGCAAGAGCTGAAGAAGAGAGGCATGGCATGGGTCCCTAAGGGGAGTTCTCAAGTAAGACAAGGATGACGCTCAAGGCAAAGGTGAAGTGGAGGCAAAGAAGGAAGCAAGAAAAGATTCTCAAGTGAAAGGTTTGCCCCAAATCATTAAAGTTATTGGTCATTGCATCGTCCATATTTTCCAGCTATGCCACATATGAGTATTCCGTATAATTCATCCCAAGGTATGTGGCCTTATATTGATCCGTATATGTCTTTATATTATAGAGGGGTGCAATCGAATTATTATGCATATGGATAGTTGCAATATGTTTGCTGCTTGTATGAAACTGAAGTACTTTAGTTGATAGTTGAATCATTATCTTTACGATGCTTATTATGATTTACTTCGGTTATATTTATTCTTGGGATGAGCGTGCTTATGGTATTCACTTGTTATTCGGCTATTGCTTAGATTTTAAATTATATGGATAAAGGATGTTATCGAATAAGTTTCAAGTGAATTGTGTTCATATAGCCAATACCTGAATTCAAACTCACACATTATTGATTTGCCTATTATGTGTTTCTTCCATGCGAGCAATCTCTATAATTCAATAAACATTGTTGCTCTTAGCGGTTGATATGGCTGATGAATCATTTCTCATCATCGTGCTAAGCTTATATCCCCAACCAAAAGGCATGTTTGATGCTCGGGGGGCAAGACTGAGCAGCGTTGGTTGGTTCTGCCAACGCCGAACAGTACGGTACTGATACCAGACAGTCCGGCGGTGCATCGGACTATCCGGTAGTAGCTACCGAATTATCCGGTATTTCCCAGCGCCCTTCGGTTGAAGCTGGATTTCAAGTTTAATTAGCCCGTTGAAGGTCATGGTGGTGGCTTCAATGCTTGGGCTGACAGTTCAATCCACAGAAGTGTTGGCATTTAAGCCGAATGTGATTTTTCTATTTTGGTTCAAATAGTATGAGTTATGTGTATGTGGATCTTATCCTAGTTTCGATGATTCGTTGCTGGCCTTGTATTATGATCACAACTTCTTTCAGTGATAGCCAAATTATTGATCTTGTCTATATGGATGTTCGTGGATGACATTACTATTTATCATATCCTTATGGTCATGCGGGATTCTAGGATGAGTAGCTTGGCCTTATAAGCATCTGGCTATTGCGATGATGGAGCAAATTTAATTACTGCTAACTGATGTTTATGGCTGTCAAGTTGCAGGCAAGACCATAACAAGGAGCTTAAGGTGAGTATCAAGACATCAATAATCAGATCAGTGCAGCCGATAATTATGTATCTCTCATATTTGTGAGTTAAGACCAATTATATTGTTGTCTTGGTTATTTTCTTTTAGTTGATGGCTTGTGGTAAGTTTATCATGTAGCAATGTGTAGATGCATATTTTTATCCATACAGTTTCATGCTTTCATGTTCTATGAGAGATACTGGAAAGATCATTTGACATTAACTTGCAATTGGTTGTTTTATGCATTTACTCTAGTTGGAGAAAAGATGGTGTGTGAGCAGAATTATAACTCATTCTTCATGTTGACAGCCGAAGTTGTGTGCTATGGCCTTTCTCTCACATATCTTGCTTGAGTTAGAATGGAGTTGTCATCTTAATTGAAAATCTAGTTAATAAGGCTTCATTATTAACATATAGCCGATGAAAAGTATTTAATCATCGTTCTTAAATACACCTAGTACAAAGAGTACTTTTAGCTTGCAGGAAATTGAGAAGGACTAAGCTCATAGTCGCCAAGGGGTATAACAGGAAGATGAAGGCCGAGTCTTTTCAGGTTGGAGATCTTGTGTGGAATACATTGCTGCCATCGAAGGCTACGAATAGAAGACTCAGCAATTGGTCTCCAAGATCGAAGGCTCGCAAGGTGGCATGGATGGTTCCTGGTGATGCTTACATGATGGAAGATCTGAAAGGTTTTAGTTATTGCTTCGGAATTGTTATATTCTACAAAATATGTTATTGCTTCGGAATTGTTATATTCTGCAAAATATGTTGTTTCTCGAAGATGTAAGTACTATTGGTGCTTTTAGTTCATGACCTTTACTAAAAGGCAGGAGAGCATATGTTGAGCACCAAATTGGGCAAGCCTATGCTGACTGCCGCCATCGAACAGTCCGGTGGCGTGAGCCGGACAGTCCGGTACAGTCGAGTCCGAGAGGAATCCCGTGTTTTGTGCGAAATCTAGTGGAGTTCGACTTGTACAAGGGTTAAGACCACCCTCCCCTGTAAATATGAAGGGGTAAGCCGATTGAACCACCAACAATAGAATCAATCATTACTATTGTCTACTTTTATGCATATCTCTTCCCCTAACCCTAATTCTCCTTCTCCCTCTTCCTTGTTGTTCATCCTCTGATCTCCACGACCAGGGATGGCGCCCTAACAACCTAGGGCACGCTGCCGGCATCCGTACCCTGACGGGGTCCCTCCCGGGTGAGGCCGTCGACGGTTCCTTTGCTAGTTTGCTCGTAAACTAGTCTTTCGTCGTTACATAAGTACGAAAGTTATCCTTTGCCGGTTTGCTCGTAAACCTCGTCGTGCATCACCACGTAAGCGTGATAGTTATCCTCTCGGGCGCCGCTAGTGTTTTCCGAGTTCTCTGCCCGTCACCGGACAGTCCGGCGCTAGCCACCGGACAATCCGGCGCTAACCATCGGACAATCCGGCGTACCGGACAGTCCGGCGCAGGCTGGCTGACCCCAAGCCGAGGCTCCAAGGTTCGTTAGTGTTTGGCGCGAAAACGTGTCAACACATATCCACACGATCACACCTAACATTAGACTTCCACCGCGTAACTTTCAGGTAGCACGTTTTCAAGTTTAATTAAAAGGTTGTCTTCTAGGTGCAATGCTTTAATGCGAGAATAAATTCATCCACACATAGTTCGAAATTAATTACTTGGCGCCTATCTGATAGAGCAGAGCGATTCTAGGGGAGCTTGCAAAAAGGCACTTTGCAGTTCTGTGGTAGTGATTCCCTAAAATGAACTAAAATGCTCAGAGTTGAAAAAACCGATTTCACCTCCTCCATAGAGTTTATCCTAGAGATCACTTTTCAGTCACAGAATCACTTCCCCCTTCCCCCGGAGAACCACTTCCCAAATATTGTTACCTCGATATGGCAGGTAAAAATAGAGAAAATACGGTTACTTGTAGCGATACATATAGGGTAGAATATGGTTGTGTGTGCAGCTTCAGCCACGATTCACCAATATCACCTGTGTTGCCACTTTGCAGAGAGGTGAAGCAAACTGCACTAACTAACCAAAGCCATTTGCCGTCACAATTGCTTTCCCTCGCCATTACTGCTGCTCACCAATGTGATAATGTGAACAAGGATGATGATGAAAGGAAGATGATACTGCTAAGGATTAGTGGGGTTTGAGCCATGGGGATGCTCCGCTGCTGCATATGCGAAGAGAACTGCTGCAGAGCAGTTGGTAGTCGTGGAGAGCTGGAGAAGACCTGCGGGCTGCTGCTCTTATAGGTGCGAAGAGCATGTGAGGGTGAGGCTAGGGGAGTCAATTGGTGGGCCTTTAGTTAGATAACAGGCTGAAAATGTAAATGTGGCAAGGCCCAAATGTATTTTCTTGTGTATGAATCTGCATATTAGTATTTTTTGTGCAGCACATGTAAACAGTGGTTGACTTCTTTAGAATGAGGCATCGACTGGAGGCACAACTTTGATGGTCCAATCTCCAAAAAATGAATTGATGCTACTGTTCGTTTGCAGCCTAAATGCAAACGACATGGTCACAAACTATTCTGTTATTCCTGGTATTACGTGTACATTACTGTTTTTTAAATAATAAAAAAATCCGTGTATGTTTTTTTTTAATAGCGTATCTGCCTATTTCGTATCGGCCTGATACTGATACATGTATCCATATCCGTGCTAAACAGCCTAGAGAGAGTCACTTCCATGGGAGCTCTACCAAACAGGCCCTTGGAGCCTAGATTGAAAACCAACCCTAGTATTTAGTAATTATGACACCAGCAAGAACCATATAGTAATCAGCGATGTTGATCATCAAAACATGGTTCCAAGTTCCAACAGGTATAAATCAAGAATGACAAAAGGATAAATGATTTTTCTCATAATACAGAAAGAAAACTTACAGGTTCTTGCAAGTTATGCAGTTGCTGCCTCGAGCTTGCTGCCTCCAAGTGCATATCTAATCACAATAATCTGAGGTTAGTTCAATCAACTCATAGAAGGCATCAAGGGACTTATAATGCCTTTTTTTCTGAATTAGAGGATCAATGCCATAATGAGGATATACAGTAAGAAATTAAGAAGGGAATTAGAGAATTGGCAGAGCCATATTCACATCTACTAGTCTATATCAAGATGCTCTAGGCTAAAGCATGTTTCGATCAACCAGGCACATAAAAAACCAACAGAAGTCATTCTTTAGTGGTTTCTGTTTGCCAAATTACTGGCAGGAAAAGAAAAAAAAGATGGCCACAAGGCACAGGTGGCATGTGCAGTATGCATCCAGAATGGCAACGGTGCACACTGCACACCGTGCAGTAGAATATTTTTTGGCAGCAACATGCAGAAACAGGCACTGCCATCGACGTTTCTGGTCAGACAGCTACAGGATGAACTCACAGTAGTTACGATTGTTGGCAAAGCATGCAGCGGTAATCAACTTATCAAACAAAACCAGAAGAAAAGAAAAGGGAACGACAGGCTACAATATTTAGAGCACTGTGGGCAACCATTTCAATATATCAGACCAACACAGACATCGGTTCTTCTTGCATTTCACACCATAGATACACAGATGGTATTTTCTCAACATGAAAATTATACATGTATTTATTTTATACCAAGATAAAATTATGAAATGAATACGGAATCCATGTACTTCGTAGCAATGAATATATAATGCAGTTTTATTAGTATATTTCAACAAAAATATTTTAATGTAAAAAAGTTAATTATGATCTATTGATGCATTGTACCTTTAGCATTTTTAAGGTTTGGTGACATCATATCTGCGATATTCATATTACTTCAAACATACACTCTAAACCTCAATAATACCCTTTTAAGTTAAAAAAGTATTTGGTAAACCGTAAATGGTAATAATCATCTGATGTAGCATCTAGCAGTCGGAATCCCAGAGTCCAATCTTGTGATTCAATACAGCTATTATGAAACCGATTATAGTGACCAACTGTGTCTCCATACATCTACAGCAAACTTAATGCTATTGGAACTCAATAACATACTCTGACCAAAACAATATACTCTGAACAAGTTCTGTGATGATGATGAAGATCATTCCTTCATATGGAAATCCTGATGATTTTTTTAATCAGATTGTCATAAGTTACCTCATTTAGCTATGTAAAAACTTGCATAGTGTGCAGCTTATCACAATGCATAGTTCAAAAATAAGCAATCCATCATTTTTATACAATATGTTGAGAAAAAACAAAGTGAATGTGCATAGTTTATAGCTAAAGTATATAGGCTAGCTATATTCCCAAGTTCCACAGTAATATGCTGGCCTTTATATTCCATGTACTTAAGAAATCTTCATCAGAGACAACGATCTTCAACTTAGACACAAAATGCCTAAAGGCCCAATACTTTAGTAGTCTATAAGTGGAATACATTATCGAAGGCTGAAAGAGCTTCTTCAGCCGATATTGCAATCTCAAGAGCACAGGAAAAATATTTCAATATAGTCATACATATCCCAGGTGATAACAAACACAAACACAATACTAAAGTGCTGCGCAATTATCTGTGTGTACAAGTAAAACCTAACGACGGCTTTCATCAATCGAAATCCACAACCTAGATGCAGAAAATGAGACGCCTCCTGGTTCTAAAACACCAAACTACGCCTTACAGTTTAAAGGAACAACGGAAGAAATGAGTGGGGATTCTATATGTGAAATGGCAGCCCACCAAATGATGCAAGCTCCTCTTGACAAAAACAATGAATCGCATCTACACGTAGCAGCATCATCCCTCCACTCCAGACCCAGACCCAGCCCCCACCTACCTCTATAAACTAAAACCATATGACCCCAATTGTTTCCACCCGATCCACCACGCATGCCGGGTAACGCAAGGAAATACCCAATTGAACGGGTCGGACGAATCAAACACGGATCGGAAGCAGGAGCGAAGTAGGCAGGGCTCACCTGCTTCGTCGAGAGGGCACTCTCCGATCTCCGCGAGGTCACTCGCCACTCGGCTAAACCCTAGATGAGGTCGGCAGCCGGCAGGTGGCAGTGGCGGGCGCAGGGAGAGGAGGGGAAGGGGCGTGGGCGTTTATAGATTTGTTGCACTTGCACCGGCAGTCGGCAGATGCAGCGGCGCAAAGCAAGCGGGCGCTGGCGCAGAGCCGCGCAGCACAGTTTGACAAAATTAAAAGAATAAAATACATGGCAGAACTGCTCCACCGATTTGTCACTTGCATCCTAAAATTTTCATAATACATATTTGGCAACATTTGTATTGCGTAGGTTCAAAAATGTACAAACACAACCCATTAAACATATGAGGCGTGCCAAGCTGGCTCACGTGGATCCAAAATTTTTTCTAGCACATGACTGTTCTCCACTCTTTCTATCTCCCATACTTCTCCCTCTCTTTGCTCACCAACCCGAGACCCTTCCCTCCCCTCCCAATGCCGCCTAGAATATCCCAAGATGCAGCCCCCCACAATCCCTTCTCCAAGGCACCGGCCTCGCGCTCCACAACACTAGCCACGCTCCAGTCGCTGCAGAGTGGAGGTGCCTGCACGGATGGAGCAGCACAGAGGCCCGCCTGAGGCGGGCAGCCAAGGCATGCACGGTCCCACAACGGATCGACACAGCTAGAGTCCACGTACGCCAAAGACAAGGACTCTATTGGACCGGCGTCGCCCGCCACGGCGAGCTTGTTGACCGACACCCGTGCCATGGACATGGCCTGCTGGAGCTACCGGCTCCACGCTATGCTCCTACAGCCTTCAGCTAAGCGTCGCCATCTACCTCCGCTTCGAGGACACAATCATCCCGCTCCACATCCGCCCTACCTCTATGCTCTACGGCGCTAGCTGAGGGGGGAGGCAACTGGTGCCGCGATTGGCGGGCAAGGTCACGACGGCTGGTGTTCTCTTCGCCGATGACAGAGCAAAAGGTAGAGGGGAGGGAAGGGGAGGCACGACTACTACGAGTCTACGACCGGTAGGCAGGGTGATGGTTGCTAGAGGCCTCCTCGACGGTGATAGAGCAAAGGAGAGGGAAGGCTAGAGCAAAGGAGAGGGGAGGTGAGGCAAGGCGACGACGACCAGTGTGCGGGTGACGGTGGGTGGAGGCCTCCTCACCGACGATAGAGCAAAGGAAAGGGGAGAGTAGAGTACAGTAGAGCAAAGGGGATCGGAGGCGGTGATGGTGGCCTCCTCGCCGAAAATAGAGCAAACGAGAGGGGAGACAAGAGTACAGCAGAGCAGAGGGGATCGGAAGCGGTGACGGCGGCCTGCAACCGATGAGCACGCCCGGCAATTGGCCTAGCTAGCGGTCGATGCTCAGGGTAGCGAGCAGAGAAAAAGAAAAGTGGAGAGAAAGAGTGGGGAGGGAATGAATTGTGGGCCCCAGATAGTAGTGAGCCCACACAAGCCAGCTTGCATGCCATGTCGATTTTATAGGATGCATTTGCACAAGTTTGGACCTATATGACACATAAGACGTTGGGGGAGAGAAAATTTATTTTGGAAGTTGAGGGACCTACGTGATATAGACAGACAAGTTCGGGACTGCCCATGTATTTTACTCAAATTAAAAAGAGTAAAATTCATACCCATGAGGCTATTGTCACCAGACTTTTATCCGACTTTCTATTTCAAACTCCATTCTGCCTATAGTGTATCTACAGATCCATTTACACTCTAGTGACGATAGCCTGACCTATCCTCGAATGCACAGGTGTGTCATGCCAGTGCTTAAACTCACAAAGTGTGTCATGCCAGTCACACTGCAGCATAGAGCTGACATGTGGGACCAATATGGGGCTTATGAGTCTACGTACTAAGAGGGGGTAAATTAGGATTATAAAAACTAAGGCTCTCTAAAAACAACTTATCAAAACTATGCAAGATAAAGCAAGTATGTACATTAGGGTTTTGCTAAGTGTTGCTAACTTTACGGTGATTAAGTTTTGCAACTTAGTTCTACCTAAAAATTAACATATCAAGCTACTTTAGGAATGTAAGCACTCAATTGTAAGAATGGAAATGCAAAAGCTAAATAGGTGTGTGCAGTATGCAAACTCTGGGGACGATGACGACAGTGGCATAAGTTGGAGACTGTTGACGACACTTAGGTACGTCAAACCTTATACCACAAGCGACAGTATCAGTGTAGCTTTTCCCTAGAATGAGTATCATGAGTTTGTCAATCCGTGAAAACAACTAATTGAGAATGAACTAACTCAAGCTTAAGGTAAACATAGGTTTAGAAGTTGTCTAATCTAATCTATATCTAATCTAGTCAGAGCTAGATGATAAGCAATTAGAACATAACTAAAGTAACTGATCAAAAGGGTATCAACCAGAGTCCAATCTAGATCTAATTGGATCCAAGACAAACATGATTGGCACATCCAAGAAATTAGAGCAACGAGATAACTAGTAGCTCAAGGCAGATATAAACACGATCAAACATGTACTTCATAGCATGATTAAACCAAGATCAACGACCAAACCCCCCAGTCAAGCTTAACCTTTATCCCGCCCATATGTCACGTAGAACGGGTTAATCGATGAGAAGCTCTCAACAGGCATACATGATTAGAGAATTGGCTTCTAATCACTTCACATAGTCTAATAACATAATCAATGTAGCAAGAACCTCTAATCAACATGATTACAAGAACTAGCTACGCAACTATATCATTAGTAAGCAATATCGAAGATCAAGATCGCTAGAAGAACATAACCCTTAAAAACATGATCAATCAGGCATGCATCTAAATCAATAACTAGAACGTGATAATTAGACCAAGAATATGATGATAAGACAAGATCAATGCTTCATTGAAAATCATATCAAAGTATACAATCATGATCCTACCTCCCACGATGACATGATTAGACCTCAAGAGCTAGGTAATTAGAGAGCCATGCAAGGCCTCTAATTATACCTAGGAACTAGAAGACATCTAATCCCTAGCATAGAACTCAACCCTCAGCTCTCCTCTAGTTGATGTCTCTCCATTCTTCTCCTTTATGTCTTGATAATAAATTGGATGCCTGACCTCAGGGCCTAGCCTCGCTACCTTGGGGAAGATGCTGTAAAAAGGAAACCGCGAACCGACATAGAATGGGGTGGGGTCAACTGACCAGATGGGTGGTAGCTTGACCGACCCTAGCCTTTCCCTCAGCCAAAGCTTTTTATCTTTTAGTATGTCGGTCCACGTTGCTTGATAAACAAATTTGCTTTCGAACTTTGGGTTGAAGAGCTCTAGAATCTTCGGTATAAGTCGGTTTATGCCAAAACCTTCCATCTTTTGGTGGATTTTGATAGCCCTTGAAATATCTCGGCATTTTCCATAAATATCCTTTGTAGCATATAACAAAACCAGTATAGCATCACTACAGGAAAATTGATCATTTTCGTCGGTTTTTGCTCTAGCTGTCGAAAACTAAGTTGTTTTTGTTGGCTAAGAGCGGCCGACGAAAGGTACATTAAGTTTCGTCGGCCGTAGGCGCAAGCCGACATCGTCGGCCATGGGCTAGCCGACGAAAATGTTCGACCAGCAGCCACTCGGCAGCCTATCACTAGGGTTTCAAGGTCTAGTTTTTGTCAGTCACCGCCAGAGTCGACGAAAATTAATAGGCCGATGAAAACTACTCCGTTAATAACACGGATCTGCCCATCTTTTTCGTCTCTCTCTCCTCACTTCCTCCTCAACCACGCGTGAGCTGCTGTTGTGCCTCCACCTCCCACCGCCCGCCCTGCCCATCCTGCCGCTGCCGCCCACCCACACTCCCGCCGCCGTCGTCCGCCCGCCCTGCAAGCACCCGCGAGGAACTAAGAGGTAAGTATAGCATATTTTGTACATACATAGGAATTCTTAATTTGTATAGCTTAGTAAGTATCGTTTATAGTTACATTGTGGAGAGCTATGTATTAGTTTAATGAAGTATTATATTGTTAAATCTTATGTTGTATGATTTCATTCTGCTTTGAACTAACCCAATTAATTATGACATATCAATTTGTAAATGTTTATGTTCGTAAATTACATCATTAGTGTAACTTAAGTATGCCTTCTCAAATAACTATCTAGGAATGAATCACGAGAAGATTGATTTGCTGTGAGGACAACTGCATTCTTTTTTAGAAGGAACATGAAAAAGAGACCAAGTGCCTAAAGTGTGGTAGGTCTAGGTATGTCGAGGTTGTAAACGAAGATGGTGACAAGGTGACGACGGACGTTGCAATTAAGCAACTTCGTTACATGCCTATTACACCTCGAGTGAAACGGTTGTTTCTATCTAAGAAAACAACCAAACACATGGTATGGCACAAGGAAGGGAAATGTGAAAAGTAAGGAATGATGGTGCACCCGTCCGATGGTGATGCATGGAAGGCTCTAGACAGCTTTGATCTAGAGTTTGCCAATGAGGCTAGAAAAGTTAGAATTGGATTGGCGACCAATGGCTTCACACCATTCAACACAACGGCTGCATCATACTCTTTTTGGCCTGTCTTTGCTATTCCATATAACCTTCCACCCGCTCTTTGCATGAAATAGGAGTTTATGTTCCTGTGCCTCATCATACCTGGTCTGAAGCATCCTGGCACCTGTTTGAATGTGATGCTGAAATATCCGATTGAAGAGTTGAAGGATTTGTGGAGAAGCGTATGACAATCTCAAGAAATAGAAGTTCAAAGTTCGAGTTGCATATCTGTGGTCGGTGCATGACTTCATGGTGTATTGTATATTTGCTGGATGGAGCTGCCATGGGAGATTGACTTGCCCAATATGCGGTGCGGAGACAGATTGTTTTTCGTCTTCCCTTTGGTGGAAAGATTTGTTACTTCGATTGCCATAGGTGTCTTTTGGTTTGAAAAGGACGCTTTTAGGAAGGAACTGCCAAAGCGTCTTAGTGGGGAAGAAATTGCTGCTAAGCTGAGTGCACTGGCTCCAGCCGCTGATGGTAATGGGTTTGCAGGGTTCGGAGAGGAGCACAATTGGACTCATATTTGTTCTTTGTGGGAGCTACCTTATGCGAAGGCACTGATTTTGATGCACAACATTGACGCAATGCACCAAGAATGAAACATTGATGAAAGCATATTTAGCACATGTATGGATATGAGCGATAGAACAAAAGACAACTTGAAAGCCTGAAAAGACTTAGCTGAGATATGTAATAGGCCAACCCTCGAAGTCACAAGGAATGGTGGTAAGTAATGAGCTCCATTTTGTCTTTTGCCTAAGGAGAAAAAAGAATTACTTAGGTGGATGAAATAACTTAATATTCCCCGTTGGCTATGCTGCTGGCTTCAGACGTGCTATGAATGTGAAGATAGGGAAGGTTAATGGGCTATAGAGCCATTTGTCATATGTTTTATTCCATTGTCAAGCTCTAACCCTAAGCATGCATTGCAGGAGGCTTATGGGAAGGAAATGATGAGCCGGTATGGGGAAGACTAGGATTTGAGGCATCAACCGATAGACCCGGTGGCCGTGCACGCTGTTGAGCGAGGGAAGCCCCATGGACGGTGATATGATTTGAATTCGTTGATTGTGTTCGATGGTTTTATCTAATTGACGATCTTAATCATGTTGATCTGATGGATTGCTTGACTCGTTGTAGGTACCCCTTGTTCAATGGATTGATAAACTCGACGGAATTGCGAGCTCAGGTGGCGTCTTCGTCACGTGCATCGGGCTTCTGGAGGTCGTTCGTCCTCAGTGCAGGCTACAGAGATCGCGAGGGTACAAGAGGAGCTAAGGCAGTGTGGGGAATATGAAAAGAAACAGGAGGAATTCCAAAGGCGGCAAATGGAATACCACAAGCAATCACAACCGTACTACTTGAACATAATGGCACAGCAACAACAGGCTATTCAAGCAGGTGACAATGATTAATATTGTTCATGTGAATTATCATTGTACTGTACTAACACAGTCCTTTTTACAGGCAGCATTAGCGACGCAGGGAGTCACCATCGCGTGGCCCTCAGTTGAAGCTCCTCCAGAAAAACCACTGTGGCCCTTAGTTCCCATGTTTTCTCCAGCAGCTCAGGTACGCACGCAAGGCCGTTCTTTACAAAACTTAAGGGTAGACTTGTGGTAATGTATGTATACTTTGCCCATTGTTCTCAAACTGGCTATATTCAACAATGCTAGCCAAACTTAGTATATTCGACCTTAGTTTCATCAACAAGAGGTAGTTGCGGTCACTTTAGCTAAAAATGCATGAAGTTCATATTCCCACAACATTTCCTCACTTTTAGCAGGACTTAGCTAAAAATGCATGAAGTTCATATTCCCACAACATTTCCTCACTTTTAGCAGGACTTAGTGTACTATTTCACCTCTCTTGTAGAGATCGGGGGGTGCATGCCTCCAATGTTGTGGGAACTCCACCTGCTGTACTACCAGTACCTGGGTCACAAGTTAGTTTGGCACTTGTCCTTTTTCGGATTTCTTAAGTCATATCGATACTACTACCGAATTATGCATATACAACTTGTTACTATTTTAGGAGACTGACACGGGTACCAACTTTGTTAACAACCTATTTGCCTTTGGAGGTAGCAGCCACAACCCCGATGAGCCGCATATCATGTGAGAGGGCTTCGTATGTATGTTATATTTCATCGTTTTCATTGTGCAATGGACCTTACGTTGTATGGACATATCTTAGAGCACTTGTGCTTGTGTCGGTCTTTTATGCATCTTACTTTGAATGCTTGTGCAATGGACTCTATGTTGGACTTGTTATATGGACACTTCTGATTGATCATTATTGGACGTTTTGAGTGTGTGCTTTAATTATGATGCATGGATGATGAGAAATGTGTTCCTGATAGTGAGATTGGTGAAGGTATGAATCTATTTATGCATATGGATCTGTAAATTTGAAAGGAAAAGCAGCTCATTTGGCTACCTGGAAATGACAGCTTTCGTCGGCCAGGAGGGGTCGACGAAAGATAAGCAAAATAACTTTGGTCGGCCTTCTGGCCGACGAAACATAACCAAAATAACTTTCGTCGGGAGGGTAAAGTCGATGAAAATAGTCAAAATAATTTTCATCGGCCGACCTGCCTGATGAAAGGTAGCCATGAGGCTCAAGTTGCAGCAGCCTGCCACGTGGCCACTACTTTTCGTCGGCCAGGGTGGCTGACGAAAACTAGCCGCCGCCGCCATGTCGCCTGGGCTGGAACTTGTTTTCATGGGCCGTCTCTGGCCAATGAAAGGACGTTAGTTTTTGTTGGCAGGTCGATGAAAACCTCTTATTTTTCGTCAATTACATTTCGTGGGCCAGGAACCGATGAAAAAAACACAAAAAACCGACGAAAAGAGGTCATTTCGTCGATTTTAGGCTTCTTTTCGTGGCTTCGTGGCTGACGAAAACAGTCTGGTTTTCTGTACTTCATGCGAAGATTTCTTCTAGAAGCTTCGAGAATAAGGGTTTTGGCCGATCCAAGAGGAGGGGGTAGTCGGTCAATCCTACCTTTTTTACCATCTTCTGGAATTAAACTCTCTCTAAGGTCTCCATTCTCTCGAGGTGGATTAATTGTGAATTTGCAAATATAGGCTTTAAAACTTGCAAAAATCAAGTACAGTGCAATTCCAAAACAATATCACAAAATACACAATTATCAGTGATAAATGTCAGTGAAAGGCATAGTTGACGCTCATATGCAATGAAAAACTATATAAAATCTTGCAATTGTTTCATCAATATAGAGCGCCAACAGAGACATGGATGTTTTTCCCGAGGCTTCGGGAGGACGCGTAAACCTTTCCCCTTGTCCTCGTTTGGTGCCTCCCACAAGGCCTTGCTCTCGCTTAGTCCATGCAAAGACTAAGGCCCCACGCAAGCATGAAGGTCGGCAAGGTGACCCAAACAAGGGTCAAGCAACCCGGTCGGGTAACTCCGGATATCCCCAGTACACACCCATGCGCAAGTGGGGTTTTCTGCGGGCCTCTTACAAATGGTCTCCGCCGTCTCCGCTAAGATGAGCTTTTAGCCAAATTGATAAGGGCCTCCCTCCCTCTCAAAAGTAATGTGGAGGCACACTCCACAACTCAGAGGGTCGCACAAGACTACAGACCCCACACTAGCTTACAATATATCCTTCGTGCGCGCAAACACGGATGTCTCGAGTTTCACAAAACTCACTACAACATTTGGTCACTACCAAGGGCTATGCGCTAATGAAGGCCTAAGCAAGTTGCTCGCAAGCACTGTCTATGCCTAAGTATGATCAATATGCTCTCTTTAATGGATTGGGCTCTCAAATATGTGTCTCAATACTAAAATGTACTTAGGAGTCACCAACCATATTGTGAAGGCCGGACATAGGGGTATAAATAGCCCAAACCTCCAAACTTGTCATTGGGAGAAAGTTGCTTTGTCCAGACTGTTCCCACTAGACCGTCCCGTGTCCGGTGTGTACATCAGCCACACCGTCCAATGCATATGCCCAACTAACTGTTGGAGTCAGCCGTTATACCTTCAAATTTGATATTTGTGAGCATCGACCTTCTAGTGCATGTTAATGTTCGCGGTCTTGTGTTGGTGTAGCTCTTAGGCCAGAGCGCCTGGTGTGTTCACGGACCATCCGGTGAGACCATCGGGATTGTCTAGTGTGTTCATTTCTTGTACTAGGTCGCTTTGATTCTTCGTTGCCTATACCTTTTGGTGTGTGACTGCCGGACCATCCAGTACGTGTAAATCGCACCGGATCTTGAGTCCTCAGTTTGGGGGCATTCCTTCTTACCCAACTGTCTGGTGCATACAAAAATCCGGCCTGCTGACCGGTCAGCAGGGCCGCCGTGTCATGGCTTTTATCGGTGATGTCTTGGGTCTTCTCGAGAGCTCTTTAAGCTCTAATTCAAGGTGTTTATACCCCACATTCATCTCTTGCACCCTGGAATATAAACAAATAGACTTGCACACATATTAGTCTCAAATTATACACAATGTCAATTGAACCACAAAAATCACTTTAGAGAACTAAGAACAAAGCTTAGGACCCATTTTTCTTACATATGTGTAAAAGACTTAGAAAATGAGATAGACAGGCTGGTGACGCTATTAGCTTAATATGCTTCGGGGACGATGCTTGCCCATCGCCTCTCACTCCCAAGTTTTCTAGTGCTGAAGCTTACTATTATCAGAGTATACACTAGATGTGCCAATATTCATTAGAGTAAGTATCATAAGGTGATATAGACGGGTTGCAAGAAATGCCACGTCGAATTTGTGATGAGATGGAAGAAAGAGAACGAGAGAAACAAAGTCGGCTACCGGTATGTAGCCAGCTAAAATACAGAAACTGAGAACCTTTGTGAAAGATCAAAGTGGGCCACAATAATAATTATATAGTATATACCAACAATAATATATTATACAAGCAGGCTACTGGTTGACTATACGTGACATAACAGTATAGCACTGGTATACAGTCAACAATGGGCTACAGTTATAAACTTTGTTCTTAGGCTGAGTCCAACAGATCGTCTATCATATCGTATATATTCAAACTCCACTCTGTTTACATTATAGCTACAGTGTCATTTTCATACTATAGACGACCATATACACGATCTGCTGAATTTGGTCTTACCAGATTGGGCAATCACTAGCGTAAGCCCAGTCAGCAGGAACAGCGGTGTAGGTGCAATACATGCACAGGGGAAGAAGTTCCGCTGCAGTATTGTAACGGGACTCGCTGCCACCGCCGTGTGGGTCCCACGTGGGCGGGCCCACTTGGCAGGGAGCTGAGTGCTGCAGTACTCCAGCGAGACTCATCCATCCACAGCCTTGTCGGTTGGAACTCACTTTTTTTTTAAAGGGGAGGGGGGGGACTCACTTTGGGAGCCGGTTGTGCACACCCATTGCTGATGCCCAATGGTGACGGCAGAAACCCCTGCCAAAAGCATCGGCCACATGCAGGCCAGTAACACGCGTGGATCCGGCCGGCTACTGCTTTGTGCTTTGGTATGTACATCAGTGCATGCTACCCGGGCGGATCTCCCCCTCCCCCGCCGCCCTGGCGACCCAATCATTCCATCCAGCGTCATGCTTCGCATCGATCGGATTGGAACAAAAGACCGTTCCACCCGGACAACATCTCATGCGCTGAATTACAAGAGCATCTAGCCCGATTCAGTTTTATGTTATGCCACATTATTAGTATTTATCTATCTTATAAAAAAATCGAGTTTAATATAAATTAATTTTTACCTAGTTTTACCCAGCGGTTCTCTACCCACCATCCCGAAGTCTCCACCTTTAGATTTAAAACCCATCTTAATCTCCATCCTTGATCTAATTCGGATTAAACATCTAAGGGTAATCAAAGTGGGTCCATATTACTCTTGCGGCAGAATTTCTGCCATAGTACTGGAGCCTCGGCACCCTCCAACTTCCGTTTTTTCACCTGAAATTGTACCCACCCTTTCTGCGCGCAGGATGATTTGCCTGCACGCTGGATGATTCGGAGAAGCCTCCCTTGGACCAATAACAAGAAAATACACAATGCAACAACACAACAGCAAAGGCATGCTAGATCCATCCCTTGATTCGCCCAACCAAAGCTCGTTTTTAATCCCACATCGTCCACAAAAGTAAAATTTGCATACTCGTAACCACAGCCCAGTGTTCCAATGCAAGAGGAGAAGAAATGCCTAAAGGGCATACCTGGCCAAGGTAGCGAGGCGGGTGGAGGCGGTGCCGAGGCGAATCCGGCCACCCTCGAGCCGGAGGAGGCATGACAGGGCGGCCGCGAGACGGAAGGGAAGGAGGGAGGCGTCGGGGGGATCCAAGGGTGCTGCCGCTAGGCCGCTCGGCGGCCGCGCACCCACTCAGCGAGGGGCCCGGCGAGCGGCGCCGCTGCTCCCGTCAGTCTAGTTCACCGGGAGAGAAGATAGAGACGGCGGTGGCGAGGTTTAGGGGCGGGTTCGGGTGGAGAGGGGGGCGCCGGTGAAGGGTGGCGCTCGGCGGCCGCGCACCCACCACAGGTTAACGCGCAAGCCGGCGAGGAGCCCGGCGGTGAGCGGCGCCGCCGCTCCTGTCGGTCTGGATTGCCGGGAGAGAAGATAGAGGCGGCGGCGACGAGGTTAGGGGCGGGTTCCGTTGGAGAGAGGGGCGCCGACGGTATGAGGGTGGTGGGGTTAGGGTTAGGGGACAACGGCGTGCACCCGTCTGGGCCTAATTGGCGGCTCAGGCCCAGGTTGGTGTGCACCCTTTTTAGTCTTTTTTCTTTTCTTTTTTAATAACCGGTGTAACTCTAAAAAAATAGTGTCCATTATCCAACATCTTCTCATTCACCCTTTATAATCAATTTATTAATAAAAATTGTAACTTATTTTGATGCTCTAAAACCATGTGCGTCACGTGCAGGACGCACGTGCATTTTTACTGGTGAATAATAAAGGCAGAGAATTTCATAGAATAAAAAGCATCTGCACGCGGTGGCGACCATACATCCATACCGCTGCCTGCAAGCCACGGCCATTCCTTGCCGGCGAACCTTGGCTTTCCCTTCTCCTGTCAGGCGAGATCCACCACGACGGTCCCTTCACCCTTATGATACATGGGACCCACATGTCAGTAGGCGAAAGCACTTGAGAAGCCTTGTTGAAACATCTGCATGTGGCTTATTAGATAAGTTACTTGTGTGGGTAGCTGGTCACTAAGCTGGTCGGAGCAATCTGTTATATTTCCCAGACCTCCAAATCGAATGACGCGTCATTGAAAAAAAAATAGAAATTGCCGTGCTCTAGGTACAGTGCCATGTGTGTAGCAGCAGCTACAAGGTAGGCCGTAATGGCTACGAAAAAATGTGAGCGATCAGGCCCAACTTTGTATCCTCACTTTCCAAATTACGTATAATAATTAGGCTTAGTTCGATAACTCTTAAATTGAAAAGGTCTAAAGTGGATTGATAAAGATTGGAGAGATTTTGATTTATCGTGGATTTAGACCCACCTCAACTTTCTAGTCCCCATCTAATTCAAAGGTTGCCAAACTAAACATGACATCTAGTGAAAAAAAATTATTTTCTCCCTCACCTCACCATGAACATGTTGTAGGTCGGTAAAGAAGGTTTATTTTATTGTGCACCCATATTTTTGTTTAATGGATTTTTTACGACAAACTGATTTCTGAGCTGAAGCGCCCCTGTCCTTGAGCGACTAAAATGTGTTTTATTATCAGTTTCTAGGGTATGATAATCAAATTTTTACATCAAAGTAGTACAGATCCTCTTAACGGGATAGACCAAACGGGGCACAGCCAGAACAAACAACAACAGCGGAACTAAAACGTAGACCCAAACTTCCTCATAGCACCAGTTGGGATAGACCGTAACCCTTACACGTTCACGAACATGACAACTTCTTCTTCTCCGTAAACCAACGACAAAGTAAGGGTGAGTACGAAACGTACTTCCGCAAACCCACATTCCTCCATAAGGAATTTGGAGTAAAGGCCAGTACTACATGCAAGGAGTATCTAGAGGTGAGGGTAATTTTTGCGAGGAAACATTTTGTATGCATAATTCATTCGTTCTTACTTTTAATTTTGAAAACATTTTTCCAAAAGGGGTCACCAATGGACTCGCAGGTCCGCCGTGGCTCAAGCCAACACAAACTTCCACCATGCTACTAGGCCACACCGCCGTAACTTCCCAACACACACACCTTCCCAACCACACCCAATTTTTATAAAACACTAATTGTGAAACCAAGCCATAACCCATCCATACCTGATGGATGACGGACTATTCGAATAAATTTATACTCTGATCAGAGGTTTTACTATGACCCACACGTTGGACTCAGCGACGATTTACCGCCTGTAAACGTCCGAATTCCAAGCTAAGCCCATGTGTTCCCGTTATCATAGAGCAGTGCATCAAGAGGATCTAGATAGCTTTGTCGCCTAGTGCCAGCTAACACGTGTCCCAAGCCCTCAATCCTTAGCCTTTTGCCACACCGGTACCGCAGACAACTACAAGACTGTCCATTCTGGCTAGGCCACAGTTGCTGCTCCACAAGATGAGACGCCAACTCGATCCTTCGGCGCAGAAACTCCCCCAATGCTCCCACACGAGCCACACAGTCCAAACCTTCCCACGAGGCCAGGACCCCGAGTAAACCGTGATAACAGTACCCGGGCATTCCACCTTTTACACAATGGCATAGTCGACCGAAGTCGTCTGCCGGGGTTTTACCCCATGTTTTACAAAAACAACCCACCCACCCACGCCACACCCACCACCGTATTTCCAACAACAGGATTAATTTATAATTTAGTCAGCGATCCACCTAAGCGCGCTACGTCTAAAATTGGTATAGGTGGCTATCCTACCATGTTTCCTTAGCAAGCAAAACATGCATAGTTTTATCATTTAACAGGGCAATGGGTTGTGCGTGTATAAAAATTGGGTAGTTTAAGCATCAAATGGGGATTCCAGTTGACTTGCTGTTCACTTTGTTGGGGCTTAACGGAACATCCACGGCTGGGGAAGAGGGTACATCAATTTCCGCATGCGTTGGCGCACCAACTGCTGGGAGCGATGGTACTCCATCCGCCGAGTGCGTTCCATTACCAACTGTCGGGCGCAATGGTGTGCCATCCAAAGAGCGTGTTGGTATAGCGTCTACTGCAACTGTCGGTTGCTCTCCTCGAGCAACGCGAAGGTACTCACAAGGGGCGTACCAATTAGAATCTCCGGTATAACCTACGCGCGTAAAGAGAGTAAACAACAAGCAAGTCACACCATGAGCTTAACAAGAGTTTGGTTTGTGATGAGGGAGAGATATGAGGGTTGCTCGATGGATCCTACTAGTGGTTCTGGCTCCCGTGAGCTAAGTTGCTCCACAGTTCGGCGTTGCGCCATGAGGCGCTGAGCCGAGGGCCAATCGCACCGCCGGGCCCAATAATGGTCGATGAAGGGGTGCCACGGCCGCAGGTATGGGTGGTCATAGCAAGGGCGAAGGTGCTGCGAGCGCGGAGGCCGCATGGCGATGCGGAGGGTTTCTGTGGCACACAGGGATGGAATGTGAGATGCGTGCCACCAAAGAATCAGGAACGGGAAGTGAACTTAGTCGGGTCCTTGGTCCATCCCACTTATCGCGATAGTGTAGCCGGCAGCCATCCACTTAGCATGCAAGGAGAGTGGACAGAGTCACGACACAGACCGGTAAAACCGATCGGTGCCAGTGGTGCGGGTGTCACACGTGCGGTCTAATTAACAGTCAAGTGTTGCCCCATTAAATGGACCGACCTGGTCTGTAAACAACCGTGAGAAGTGCATGATCGTGTAGTGCTTGATTTATGGAGAATTTAGCCGCAAGAATCGCCACATTCCGAGTTCAAACAGCTGAGATATGAATTTCTTTAGAAAAGAAAATCATAAATCGCCCGTAAAAAGGAAAAGTACCGCGTGGGCCAATTTCACCGCACACAGCCCAATTCCTCTTCGGCCTGTTTTGGCCCGCGGTCGGCTTTTGGCCCACCCTGGCCTTTTTTTCTCCTTTTTTTCTCGGCCCGGCTACTCCTCTCGGCCCATGCGGCCAATTGGCCTATTGGGTTGGCCCACCGGGCCAAGAGGAGGGACTGCTCGGCTCTGCTCGCCAAAATACGGCGTTAGCTCCAGCGAGCTCCGCCGGAACAAATGTTTCCGACCTTCGTTCGTGAAACCGAGGGTACCGGCGTGAAGAGGAGACCGAGAAGAATCCATCCCGGAGGTTTTGGGTAGGGGGAAAGCAGCAGAGGGAGGTTAGCCATGGGTGCCATGGCCGCCGGCCTCTGGTGCTCGCGTAGGCCTTCGCTTGAGCAAGCGAAATAGATTATGAGGATGGGCAAAGGTAGAGGAAGGTGTGTAGGTGCTCACTGCAGAAGAAATTGGACTAGGATGGCTCGAGGATGAAGAACGGTGAAGAAGCACATGTTTTGTATATGAATGAGGAACAACGAAATTGGAGAGAGGTGGAGAGCGGACGGAGGAGTCAAATGGCTTGATGGCTTTGCGCGAGGATGAGGAGCGCGGTGCCTCATTTTATACGCTGGCAGAGGAGGGGGTAGAGGGTGAAGAGGTGCCGGAGTTCTGCTCGGTTTTCGTTGCGCGCGGAAAGAGCATGGAGAGGGTTAGGGAAAAAGTCACCCGCACTGGACTGTGGAGGAAGGGGCGGCCAGGGGTAAGTTGTGCGTGGGTGAGGGGACCTCGGAGTGGGGGCCAGAGAGGCGCCGGGTGATGCGTCGTCCGCGCGTGGAGCTCACGCATGCTCGCGAGGCAGAGGAAGAAGAAACAGGAGAGGGGAAGAGGCTGACCGGCGGGCCCAGCGTGGTAGAGGGAGGGAGGCGGCCTGACGGGCAAGGTTCCACGGTGCAGAGAAAGAAGGAGGAGGAGGTGGGTTGGCTCGCCCTAGGCTGGAGAAGGAGGGGTGGTGGCCTGGTGGGCTGTTCGGCCTAGGCCAGGGGAGAGGGAAGGAGCTGGCAGCCCACAGGGAGGGAAAAGGGAGAGGAGGAGGTGGGCTTCGGCCCAAGCTGAGGAAGGAAAAATTTCTCTTTTTCCTGGTGTGGATTTTTAAGATTGGATTTGAATATTTGGAGCAAAAGATTTGAGGAGAATTTTGGAGGAGAAGAATTTGCAAGGATTTTTGTGGGGATTTTGGTAGAATATTGAGAGGGTTACAGGAGATTTTGTTGAGCTCAATATCGCACACTCAAGGAAACAAGATTCTGAAAAACGAATTTTGAATTAGAGGGAGATTTAGAGCAAATTCTTAGGGTTATTTTTTGGGGTGTTACACGAACCGTCCGATTGTTCATGCCTTTCTTTGCTGCCGCCAGATTTTTATTTTGTTATTATGTCCGATGAAGTGGCTCCAGCCGAATCCTTAGGCTATCCGCACTCTAATAACTAACAAGAAAGGGTGTATGCCATTTTAATGTCTTCACGGTACTTGTCTACTTGTTGTGCACAGTGCGCATTGATGCGATCCGGTGGGATGGACCTGACCTATTCCTATGTTCGGTTGAAGAGCAGATGAATGGACCTGTTTCGAAAAAGAGAAGATTCTCTTCAGATTTAGGACGGACGCATTTCAACGAAAATTTTTAGAACGCATCCGTTTCACTTGAAATGTGACACTGACGGTTGGGCTAATGCTCCAAATCCAGAACGGACCTGGTCGGCTGGTCCATTGCTTGATGAACAGGTGGATTGCTGCAGTACCAAAATACTGTTCAACGAATAGTACCATACAAATAGGCCATTGTGCTCTCCCATGACTTTCTTTTTGCACGTCAGAAAAGCTGAGCCCCTCTAGGAGAAGCCATTGTTGTAAGACCATCTCCTCCAACGGAGCGTCCAAAAGAATTGTCTATAGTCCAAAACGATATTGTAGTGCTACCGTAGACAGACAGAGAGGTGGTTAAAACAGTGATAAGCAATAGTGGATGGGCAACCAGTTGGAAATAGCCTAACTCTCCTACAGTCCTATTGCCCGTTTGAGGAG
The DNA here is from genome assembly GCA_030272315.1 of Paspalum vaginatum. Classification (NCBI taxonomy): domain Eukaryota; kingdom Viridiplantae; phylum Streptophyta; class Magnoliopsida; order Poales; family Poaceae; genus Paspalum; species Paspalum vaginatum. The sequence goes on along the minus strand of CM059018.1, from coordinate 35,163,471 downwards.
GTAATTTGGTTCTGTAGATTGTGCACCAATTCATAGTTTGGGGTCGATCTGTTTATATGAAATGGGTGTTAGGATTAATTGGGTTATTTGGTCTATTTATTCTCTATTTAATCCATATAATTCCAAGGGCCATGGTTAATATATGGTTTACTAAATTGATCAGTAACACATGAAAAACTGAGTTAGTGACAAATTTATATGCTGAATTTTGCATGCACCATTTGAGAAGTTGGAAAGGGATAATTATTACTAGTAATTGAAAATGGATTAAGTATTATTCTTCCAATTGATATCTCTCCTCGGTTGGATAAATATTCCATGCATAAACGTACAAAGTTGACTCCACTTCTTAATGGGAGGATTGCTGCTGCAACTAGAAAACTCTCCATCCCTATTATTTACTTGCACAAGTGAATACGGAGAGCAGACTTCTAAGGCTGTTTCTAATTTCAAATGGGATTCCTCAACACTGTTTCGTACTGTTTGAATCAAACGCTGGCACTGTAAGGAGAGTGGTAGTTAGAATAGTGATAGAGAACGAGAAATAGAGAATACCATCAGAGATAGCCTAAGTTCGTCTGCTGCGAGTTCGTGCTGGGAAGTAGCCGAGAATCAGGGTTTTAGGAATACATGACGTGATTGCTCAATTGACTACGTACTCTACTTCGAGAAAAACGTCCGAGGAACAGTACTGTGAATATGTCTGCATCAACTTTTGATCCGCTACATCAACAAAGTTGTTTGACATTTTACTATTACTAATTGAAGGCTCTTTTTAGCCTCCACGTTAATTCTCACGAGACGTTTAAAAAAATTTAGAAATCATAAAAATTCTCACAGAAAAACGAAACATCCGACCATCCATTTATGACGTGTTATAACCATAGTAGCCATTGGATAGAAACCTCTTTGACCCTATGTAATCGTGCAGCCCATCAGCCGCCGCCCAAGCACCCCCATCCATCACGCTAATCGGTTAATCTATATCTACTTTATTAATCGGTTCGTGGCCTCTATCTAACGATCTCTCCAGCCGCCTTTCGTTGCTGCAATTGCATCTCCCCGTCACCGGCTCCTCCGGCTCGGACGTCCGTACATGAACTGTGGGCAAGTTCATGACAACGCATGGCACGGGGGCAGCGAGCAGCGGTCGTGCAGGTGAGGTCGCGAGGAAGCGGAGCCACGGAGGATGGCAGGGGCATGGGCTGACGTCCAGGTAACAGGAGTACAGAGCGTCGCCCGGCGGGTGCCGTGCCGATATGCTTCTGCAGTTCTGCCGGCTAGGGCGGAGATTCGCCGGCGGCGCCCGCGCGCTCCTTGGCCCCGTGCTTGATCGGTATGAGCGAATGAACCGTCGGCCCTATCCACCTCCCAGCGTGATCGTGGTGGACAGCCTCTTCTCCGGCCGGAAGAGCTAACGTGCTCCACCGTACCATCTAGGCAGCCGACGAACTGATCCAGCATCGACACCCGCATGCAGAAGGAGGCGCACGGGGGCAACGCCAACCCCATCGATCGGCATCCTCAACTGCTACAACAAGACGGTCACCGCCTCACCGTACTGCGTACCCCACCGCGGCGTAAACCTGGAAGGTCGTCAGCACGTTCGCAGCTGCTAAGTCGATGAAGGCAAGGGCAGCAAGCGCATGGAGGAGACGCTCACCGTACTACCACAGCGGCGCATGGATATTCAACAACTGCGGAAGCCCACGTGTGCGTGTGAATCGACGACGGCCACATACGTCGTTAGCAACTTCATCTCACAGGTACGATGCATATGTTTTCTCATGCCATGCATGTGTCTTGAGATATGCGTTGAATGATTTGCCAAAAATAATTACATGAATTTAATGATTTGCCAAAAGTAATTTAAAGGGAGCACGAGTGGACAAGTTACGGCCACACGTCCTGTTGCTACAAATAAGGTTTCCCGTGTTGCTTCCGGCAACCCAAAATAATTTGTCCATCCCTTTGTCTATCCACATAAGCCTCCTTTGTTGCCATACTATAAGTATATCAATCCTGTCCCTTGCCAAATAATGCCAAAATCTACCAAAATCATCGTGTTCTTCTTTCATAACTAATTGTGAAAGCTATATTTGCACACAGTAGCTGATATATACAAAAACAAATAGCCAAATTAGTTCACTGATTTAATTACGAAATGTGCTACTTCTAATGTCAGGATTGTTAAAACGAAAAATTGGGAAAAAGAACCCATTGTATGGGAAATTCTTCAAGATGTTATGTGCGGACATCCTATACCGTTGAACAGAGCACCTACATAGATTAGTTATACAATAAACACCTCTAATATTGCTAAATTAAATACAATAACATTTAAACTCTAAAGTACTAACATATATTGTTATAAAAATTTAGATAACAAAAACAGGCCTATATATGTTTCAAAATTATTAATTGTTGCTACTATTAGAGTTGTCTATATACTTTAATATATATGCATCCTAAAATTGCAACCCGTCACGGGTTGATGGACTATCTGGGTGCCTATCGGGTGCGGGTTACCCGCCAGGTAAGGGTACCTGCTCGGGTGCGGGTATGAATAAAATTCATTACCCAGGAGCGGGTGTGGGTTTCTTGTCGGGTAGGATTTTATTTAGCGGGTGCGGATATGGGATAGGAGTATCCAGCGGGTTTGTACCTGTTGCCATCTCTTGTCCGCCAAATCCCATTTTGGCGTACACACCGAGCCAGGCATGAGAAGAGAAGGTTGTTTGACCTGACAACTAGTAACGACACACCTGGTGCCTCTAGCACCGGTCCCGTCTCTGTATACTCTCAACCAACATATCATATTCATGTTTTATTCGTTGATATGTTTTTATGCTGAGGCAGTATAGTTTTTTTAAACAATATCATATCCAATGCGGCGCCTCGTGGAGGCGAAAAGGGGCACTGGTCTCTCCTTCCATTGCAAGATTTGTGAGGTGCCTAGTACAATTTTCTGTCAAGCGACAATGTCCGCCAACTTGAGCTTTCATGCCATTGCTTCTTGTGTTCCCTCTATTGCAGTTGGCCCCTGCTAACTTTAACCTCACGCTCCGCTACGGATCATGTCTATTAAAAACATTAACATTGTAATCGTATTCATTTTGATCATGTACGTGTGTTTCCACATGTATTCTAGATAAAGCTAACTTAGAACAAAACTAAAATAATATAAAATTTGAAACAGGAGTAGAGAGGAAGTGTAGCACAGAGAGCTCATGATACTTATTATTAGGATTTAGGAGTACCTAAATGAAATAGTACATAATAAAGAAAAGAGTACATATAGCAAAGTTGGGCTTGAAATTAGGCGTGACAAAGTGGACTGGCCATGGTACGGTGTATTATACCAGACCAGTCCACTTGCCGGTATAAATTTAATGCAACTTGTCCTAAAACACTAAACGGCCTACTCAACTTGTTCACGATTTGGAGGAAAAACACTGCACCCCGGGCATCACATTTGCCTACCTTGATCCTCGACGGCATGTTGCACTTTGAGTAATCGCCGGATGACAGCAACTCGAACTCGTTGAGATGCACGTAACCTGCTCCGAATCAACACAGATTGACACCGCGAATCTGCAAGAAGTCTGCAGCCTTTCACCGTGGTTTTCGCTGTGTCTCGGGCTCTGGACCGCTGCGGCTGGCTGAGCAAAGCCCAACTGGCGCACACTTTAACCGTCAAGTTGCTGCCTGTGTTGTGTATGCCGATTCAAGTTTGCACTCTGCAGTATGCCCAATCATCCGTAGCATGCCCTTTTATTCTATATTTTTATATATTATAGGTCATCTTAACTTTGTTCAAGATCAAATTTCACTAACTCCAACTACACTTTTTAGAACAAAAGATACAGTAACATCTACACAATCGAAATAATAAGACATACATATTTTTAATAGGTTAAACTAATTTAATGTTGTAGATAATTATATTTACATGTGTGAGCCGAGCTGGGACGGCACGATTATCTCCTTCGTGTGCCTGAGCTAGCCGAGCCAGTAGCACGTTGAGTGGCTACGATTGGCGGGCCTTAGGGTGTCAATCCGCCTAACATAAGTGTTGGAGCATCACAACTCTATGTACTGACATAGAAGCTAATTTCTACAATACGAATGTGTATTCATATAGACTTAACCACCTCATTAGCATTCATTAAGCACATATGCTAATTTAAGCACTTAGGCGCACCTTTTAAACACCAGGTGTCAATAGCCTACTGAAAATAAATCAGTTTTTTGGACTAAGCCCCTCTTCTAAACACAACATTGTACATGCCCTGATCACCCTTCACCGCAAGCATCTTTTTATGTATCATTTCTCCTCAGGCTTGTAACTTGTCTGCTTAGGGCGCCTTCAACAAAGGGCTAGGGCTTCTAGCTCGCTGGCATGTATATTTCTCCTATGTGGATATGAGAGAACGTAGAAAAAAACGCCACAATAGCGAGCGACGAACTCTTTCACCTAGCTCACACAGCAATCGAAGCATCACTGTCTCTATGCCATTCTCTCCCACCGTTTGATATGCACGCTATTTATTCTTTTCTCTACATTTTTTATCACTGCAGCGCGCCCCGTCTGCTAGCGAATTAGACGGCACCAATGGGGACACCCTTAGGAGGGTCCATTCTGTAAAAGTCAGTTGAACGACGCTATATTTTCCTCGATCAGATGTTCCAGTTGTCCACTTTCTTTAACAAAATCGAGATGGCAGCATTAGGCCAATAATTGCATTGTTTTCTCCCTGCGGTCACGTGGGGGTCGTAGTATCTGATGCATGTACGTGTCCGGGCTCCGGACGCCTCTCCCTCGCTGGAAGCTACTGACACTGACAGAACGTACGCGACGAATTGTTAACGGTGCATTATTGGAGGTTGTTTAACCGAGGCACTGCTCCCAAAGACATTCCCCATCTGCTCTTAATTTTAGTCACTCCTTTATAAACAAAGTGATCAGTCTTTAACAATTTGTTAATGGGAGGGGCTAGGGCGAAAGACTGGGCACATATGCCTGTGGGGCAGCTAAAGTTCAGAGCTTCTTTTGTGTACTGTACCTGTTTGGTTGCCCGGCTTCTCAGAGTGTTATATAGTACTGAATCTGCACCCCAAATGATGCTTTGAAATTTCAGCATAGTTAGAGTATTGCGCCATTGCATTGGGAATCTTTTCGATGCTTTTAATAATTGATGGCGCAAGTCGGCAGCTGGTTTGGTACAGCTGTGTTAGATTATTTTCAGCTCATGGGGCCGCCGTTGATTTGCTCTTGACAGCATGTCAGAAGTTTAGGGTTTAGACTGGTCGGGGGGGCTGGGGGCTCCTATATATATGCAGGTCCTGCTCCCTCCCTCTCATAAACAATACAATTATAGTAGCATTTAAAATTTATCCCACAAACGCAATTTAAAACAAGATTTCAAACATGCATAGGCATTTAAATGCCCCATTTTTCCCTTTCAAATTTACATGAGCATTCTTTTTTTTACCTTCCAATGCATTTAACTGTACCGGTCTATTTTTTCTTTCCAAGATGCATGACTTTCATCCACAATTACCCTTAATAATTAGTGCAACTAGATCATTTCTCATGACTAATAATCCATTTGAAAAGTCCTAAGGCTATGCCAAGCGGAATGAGTAAAAAGAACGTCCATAGTACAAAGCGACACTGTAGCGCTACTGTAGACAGAGAGGTGAGTAGTTGGAATAGTGATAAACAGTTCTTTTAGTTAGTCTGCTGGGATGGTCTAAGAGTACATTCTTTTCAGAACAAAGATAGCATATCAATTTGAAGCACAAAAGTAAATTGAAGGTTAACTTGTATGTTTCTTAAGGTCCTTTTATCTAGACTATGTCATAAGAACTTCCTTTACTTCTAATAAAATGACTACGAGCTCTCTCATTGGTTCGAGACAAAAAAAACTGCCTGCATCATGTATACATTATGTGGAACTTGAAAGGTCCAATAAGATCTTTTTATAACAAAATAAAATCATCAAGCAGGATAAGAAATATGTGGCCTCATTTAACAAAACGAAGATTTAATTAATTAAATGTTATGTCGTTTAATACCTAAGACCCTTTGGATTACGAAAACTATTCATTATATCGACATGCGTGGGTTTTACCAAATTCATAAATGATGTCTAAATTGTCGAAGAAGTCATGCAAGATCAACAAAGTTGGGCTGAGGGCTTTGGTCAATCAAAGTGAAAGGTTTGATCGCTTATATTATTATATCGGTAACATTTTGTATAAAGTCAAACCACAAATTTTATAGCTATAGTATTCGATATTATGGTGCCTTGTGCCTGTGCCAGAGCCCCTCTCTTATCATATACGGTGCATGGGTAAAGCATTGGGAACCACCAAACATACTCTCCGATCGCATTAGTAATGTTCACCTAAAAGCTAAATATTAAACAGGCAATCTCCTCATCATTAAGCCAATTACAAGGCACAACGTCTGTTTAATTAGGCTATCAAACAGGGTAAGCAACACTTTAAACAGTGACAGCTAGCCACAGTGTAGCATTTGAATATGCCATATGGCCATTGCATAAAAAAGTTAAAAAATTCAACTATCAATCTCTATTTGTAGTTAAGATAGTTTGAATAACTATGGTTTATCTTTTACAGAACATAGTGACATATGCCTAGGTAATCGGTAATCACAACATTGACACGGTTAGAATTCATCATCATCAATTTTGTGCAACAATGGGGGAAAAACCTTAACATACACGAGCAGCTAACAAGCTAGCTTGCCCTAACAACCTGATAGATTGTACATCCTTCTTGCATCACTCCTCATTGATCTCTCGTGGTAAACCTATGATACTTGGTTATACTCCTTTCCTGCTGGGTTGGAAAAGGGAGACAACAAGCTTGAGGCAGCAACTGCATAACTTGCGGTGAAATCATCAGAACAACCATGGCCCAACCTGCAGCAAATGAATAAATGCACTAAAAACTCTGTTGGATATACCTTAAGAACAGCATGTATTCCGCGAGAATAGTTCTAGATAGGCATGAATGTAGTCTATTTGCATGGTTTTGAGTTTTGACCAACCCATGGGAGTTAACCAGCATATATGTTGCTCAGTGGAAGAAGCATGTATATATACCTACTTGTTAGTTGCTTCAATATGCAATATTAATTGAGCACATTGGCGCAAGCAACGTTAGTCACTTTTAGAGCGTGGGTGCTGCAATTATTCTGACAGTCTGTTTAATCATTTACCAATACCATACATATCAGAGAAGCTCCCATAATCAAAGTAAGTTCATAGTCATTGATTATCTCTAGCGCATGTTATATCACATAGGAATTCATCTTATCACCCCTCTATGGATTGTATACGGGGTTCATGTATACTGCTTAGCAAAGGTTGCAGTACGTGTGGGGTGGTCTTACAAATTTCCATCACACTATTATGAGAACCAAACAATCTATGTCTACCTTTTAGCGACACTTTGTTTTATGATGCATAGCTTGTTTAGCCAATACTTAGCAATGTAGCCTAGTAATTCTTCAGCAATATCACAGAGAGCAAAGGTTGCTGCTCAAGAATTATGAAAACTAAAGTGACAATATGGCTTCTGAAAAGGACACTGTGGTAATGGACAAGTGACCAATCAATGTTTTACTTTTACTTTAAAGTTTAAACCTTCCTGCAAATGACAGTTTGGTTTCCCCGTGAGACATTCCCTAGGTGACAGGACAAACCAGTTATGGTGAATGCAGCAAAGAAGACATGATAATGTTCAATTGAGAATGCTTTATTTTTTCATAGCTTATCAAGCAATCTTACAAGTTTATCGCAAGTTATGCAGTTGCCGCCTCTAGCTTGCTGCCCCCAAATATGAAACCTGCAAAATAACACATAAAGATTAGTTCAATGAAATATCAAACTATTGCTCAAAACAAATAAAACTACTTCCTCTCAAACAAGAAATAAGAAATATTTTCCATGTTACAATTACAACTAGTGCAGCGTTCATCTTTTAGCAGCACCATATAATAAACTTTATGTAGGGACTAGGGACACCTAAGATGGAAGTAAGAAGATGAAAGGCATGTAGATGATTCGTCAAACTAGAATAGCAGATCAAACACACTGCGATCAGTACACAACAAGATCTATGCTAATTCCTGTATTTTATGTTCCACAAGAATGGAAACGTTTAAATCAAACAGAGAAAGGAAAGAGATCCAGATGAACAGAACTAAAAATATTGTTCATGCATATAGTCCCTTACTGTGTCATGGGATATATGAGATTAAGTGATCAACACAAGCTCTAGAAAGCAAAGCTGAAGATTCACAAGTGAGGGAGGCAGCATCATAGTACTAGCTATATAAGCTCATGCATGATAAAATCAGAAAAAGGTTCAAGATGGAACTTATATATGTTACGCAATGAATTTGGTTTGTTACCTGGATATATAGATCAGATATTTAATTCCATGCCATAGCACTGAGCTCAGTTCTTCACAGCACAGCTTGAAATCTAAACCTAGAAGAAAGGGGAACAGGAACACAGAGCGCTGCTGGTGCAAAGAGGGGAGGACGGCCAAGTCTACTTTTATAGCCAAAAAGACAGATACAAGGCCACAAGAGGAGTTTTTGTGTGTGCGTGTGCGTGTGTGTGCGTGTTGGGGGTGGGGACACGTCGTCAGAAAGATAATTAGGGCATGATTGTATATTGGGTTAGTGGCAGCCTGTCAAACAATGTTACTTTGCATTTGCAGCTAAGAAATTCTCCAACAAGCATGGAGCAGCTTCACTATGCTTGGACGCCTCCCTGTTTAAAATGAGTAAGGACTTGGTCCAAAAAAAATTTCCGTAAGGTTGCCTTTAAAATCATCAGAGAGAGGTACCGACAGACTGATGAAGAAATCTTTCTCAATCTATTGTAGTACATTCACCTTCCAAGGAATGGTCTCACGTGTCCTCTAGAATGTGCACATAATTACAAAAAAAAAAAAAACTAGTGCCACTAAATGCCTTCTCGGTTTTGCTAATGGACCTGATTGGGTGCATGGTAGACTGTAGCTGTCTCAAGACATCCATTAACTACCAGTCATGGTTAATTGGTAATATCAGTTTGAACATGGTTCATTGGCAATAACAATTTCATACATGTCAGACATGTACCTCCACTTTGCAAATAGCCTTCCATTTATTTACTAGATGGTTGGGCAGATCGCAGCTCCGTCGAAGCTTCGTGCAAGGGGGACCACGCCACGAATTTTTTTCGCCTCTTGGATTCTGTCTGTCCATCTGCCCTTCAACTGGGCTCATCATCCCATGCCATGGTTTCCAACATCAGCATCTAGATATTGGTCCATTTACCAGATTCATTACAAAAAGGAAAATGATTATTAGAGTTCTAAGCTGCAATTTGACTACTCAAGTCCAGTAATTCAGGCATTCAGAACATGAATTGCTTGCTGTTACAGCAGAATATAAATTATTGAGTAGTCTTGTTCCTTTATTGTGCATTATGCCTTCAATGTCACTAGAGAAGAAATTACCCCACCCCCACGGTATAGCCTTACGAAGGTAGCATGATCAAATCTCGGCCAGCAACAGGAAGAATAGTCGCCAGTCGTCACTATTTGGAGCTGGATTGAAAATGAGTGTATTGATTTTTTTTCCTCCAGAATACAAATTCAAAGAATGAACATGTGTGAAAGATGTTAGATGTAAGATGTTGCAAGATCAAATCTCAATTAAACTACAAATTAAAAAACATACAAGTATTCCTGCAAATAATGGTTGTATAATTGAAACCATGGTGTTCATTGTGTGAGGCCAGGAAAGTCCTTATTTATTGAACTACTAGTTGTTAGCATGGGAAAATAGAACTGTAGATATGGAAGAATAATACACTAAAAATTCATGGTCTAGTCACCTAGAACCATTCAACAAAATTTTGAAGTTCCTTCTATGTGTTCCTTTTCCATCATTGGGATGTGCTCAAAATGAGTGTATGATCACCAAAGCAGATTACAGGGTCCCACCAGCACTGCTCTGATTTTCTTAAAGAAATGGTAAGAAATAATATTCGTATTCTCAATAATCTCAGACGTCTAATCCCAGTCGATCTATACTACTATTATTCCACAAAGGAAAATAAAAGGGAAAGGAGACATCAACAACAACAGTGTGCAAGTATCACTTCCATGTGATACATCCTAGCTCCAAAGCGAATTATCAATATTGGGTTCAATTTGCTTTCCTTATTTTTATTTCATGTAATCAGATCTTTGCTCCCGTTATTGTCCTAAGATTAAGACATATGTTAATATACCTGACAGCAACTTATTATGATTATATGAGCTATCACAACATAAAATCAGTGGGCAAGCAAACAAAACGAACTAGCAAATATTTCATATGAACTTTTAATTCCCACCTTCAGAAAATTGAATACATGTAGTTTTGTTCTTCGTCAAGTTGTGGTCTAATTCTATGCATCAACCAATGCCCAGTGTTCTGAGGTTGCTTTACTTTTAACTACAAAAGTTATCGGGAAATGCACATAGACATATCAGTATATCACTGATAATCAGCCAAGCTAACTGAGATGGAAACATCAACAAGCTAGGTTGGTTTACTTTAACTACAAAAGTTGTCGGCAGAAAGGCACATAGACATATATTATATCACCAATAATCAGCGAGCAAACTGAGATGGCAACATCAACAAGTCAACAAGCTATTACTCCCTCCGTTCTCAAATGTTATCGCAGTTCTTATTAAAAAAGTTATCGCGGTTGACTTTTTCCACAATGATGACCATTTGTTTAATTAAAAAAAATGCAAACATGTAAAAAGACAAGTCATGTTCAAACTAACTTTAATGATGAAATAAATCTAAACAAAATAAATGATAACCATTTTAAATAAGACGAACGGTAAAAGCTGTGGAAAAAAGAACAAACATTTAAGAACGGAGAGAGTATACTTTTCTGCTGCCATGTTAGGCGTCTGATGCAAATCAACGCCGTGTTACTACTGGAGCAACTCACATGGCACGAATTTTAAATGGTGCATTATTGGTGGTGCAAGAGATTATTTGGTCTTCCCAAGACATTTCCTGCCCTTACCTTTATTTAAGCAAAGGAGGTGAGATTTTTGACAATATTTTAAATCAAAAGCTTAACTTTAGGGACAGACTAAGTACTAGCATATGGTTTACATGGTTGAAAAGCTTCTCCTGATTTGGAAAATCAAATGGGATTGCTAAGTTTCTTCAGATTTTTCAAGCCATCACCTTTATTTCTACATACACCATCTAACTGGTCTAAGCTAGTAAGCTACGCATTTTTTTAGGCTGGTCATTTCGAGGCAGGATGTTTTTGGATGGTTTGACAGAACTAACAAGGTTTTGCTTTGAAAATTGATCGGGTCATTGGAAACTCAACCTTTCCACCTTTTCTTCCTGGTAAGACTAGTTCTATATAATATCTGCAGTACCGGATCAGTGAAGTAGTGAACGGCAATGGAGGTAACAACTGGGGCAGGTTGCTAGGGAAGGTAACAGTTGATACTCCAACAATACTGTTCTTAGACCATCTTCAATGGGGATTGCTCAAAATACTGCACACACACTGCTCGGCACTGTAGCATAACTGTAGACAGAGAGTGATGTAGTTAAAATAGTAGATGAACAGTGAATATGTAAGATTTTTAGACAACGGTTGGGAATAACCTTGTACCATAGACCAATTAGAGATGTGCACCTAGAAAACTGCAAATGGGTATAAAGTAGGCGGCATCTTCATGTGCAGCTGCTAAAGCCGGCCCCAGCATTGTGCCAGCTGCGCCTTTTCTTGTCGGCAATGCATTTCACGAGATGTGAACAAATACAGATTAAGTGGGCATCAAAAGCCGACGGATTAAAGTAGACAAAATACGAGGACGGGGCAGGCGGACCACAGGTCCATTGGCGACATATCCACGACAACATGGCAGTCGACAGAGCGCGGCTGCGTGCCCTCCAGGTGCAGCTGCCGCAGGGACGGATGGGCATGCGCCTCACGGCGGCCGGCGGCTGACCCAGCGCCAGCCGTCCTCAGGAACGTTTCGTCGAACAACCCCGTTCCGCCGCGGCCGCCGACCATAGTGGTTTGTTTTGCTGGCCCGTGGAGAATTTTTGCTTATGCCATGGGCCACGGGCCACATTGGTTTCAGCCTTTCAAGCAACTCGGCCACTAAGAACGAAAAAGTCCGTCACAGGTCCTTCAACTTGCACTGAAGTCTAGATTTTATCCTTAAACTGGAACACCAGCTGTAGCAACTCGCGAAACCGGACACACGTCGTCCTCCGGCCAAACGGACCCGGTTTTCGCCGACGTGGACACACATTCCACCACGTCAACCTTCCACGTAAACCCATGCCCACATGTCACTGACTAGACCATTATCCACCGCCGCCGCCCGCCATCCCCCTCGTCCCTCCCGCCCGACCCTCGGCAGCACCGCCGCCCGGCGACCGCGGAGGGTCCTTCTCCTCGACTACCGCCCACACTCTGCCTCGCCGGTGCTGCCGCTCCTCTCCTATGCCGCAGGCACCGCGAGCCTAGCCCTAGTTGGTGCAGTTGGTGACAGCGGCATGCGTCTCAACGGCCTTGGTTGCGGGCATGCGCTCGGCAATAGGCGAGGGTAGGACGGCTGTGTAGAGCAGCTCCCCAGGACCGCGCGGTCGCGAGTCGTGGGGCAGAGGTGGGAGCTGCTTGAGTGAGATGAGGTCGAGGGTGGCACTGGAGCCGCTGGCGGGGGAGCCAGGCGGCCGGGAGGGGGAAGTGTCGCGCCGACGCTCGGGCCTCCACGCGGCACTGCACCGATGAGCAGTGGCGGATCTAGAAATGAAGCAAGAGAGGGCTGAACAATGAAAGATTAGCCAACAACAAATCAGTAGCTAAACTTACAAAGTATTTGTGATCGTATACCTAAGCAAAACAAAGGGCCAGGTGATGGCGGTGATGTCTGCAGGCTGACGGAGAAACATCCATTAGCTCAAGAGTTCAAGACAGAGCACTTGTGTGATGCATGCCTCCGCCAAAAACGCCCTAGCGTAGGGTGCTGCCACACCACAAGAGCACCCATGGGCCCACTGCAGCAGCCTGTGGCCTTACGCCTCCTCGCCTCGGGATAGATTTGGACGTTGACAGCAATGAAAACGCACAGCGTTGGATACTTTGATTAGGGATGGATTTAGGAAACTCTGTAGGGATTAGCAGGAGCGGTGCATTGTTGCAGGACTGGACCGGGGCTGCAGCCCTGGATCCGCCCCGGTGAGCGCGCCTCCTCTCTAGGGGCATCGGCGCCGGGGACGACGTGCGCCCGGCCGCTGACCTGCGCGTGCTGCTCTCCGTGCTTGCCTGCCCGCCGTCGACCGTGCCGCTGCTCCCGCGCCTGCCTCGCCATGTACATTGGCAGCGTCTGCGTGTACGCGCGCGTTTGCTTTGCTTTCTTACAACCCCGTGACTGTGCAGGTGGCGTCGTCGAAGCTGTACATCATCGAGCAGTTCCAGGGCACCATGGGGCTGCGCGAGGCCTGAGGACAGCGCCATCAAGAGCATGTATGCGTCCGGGCGTCCGGCCGGATGTGGCTCTCCATGCTGCAGGAGCCCGATGGCAGCATCAGCGGCGGCGGGCGTGCCCACGAGGGGAGCTTCGTGCTCTGGCAGCTCACGCCCAGCTGAGGCTCGTCGAGATGTCTGTGGCCGGGCAGAGCGTCGCTGCGGGCAACGACGGAGGCGTCGCCTGGCACCGCACGCCATGGCTCTGCACCCACGCCGCGCACGGCGGCTCACGGCCACTCCGACGCGCACTCCAGTTTGGCCCCACCATCTAGGCCACCATGTAGGACTGCCACATAGGATAAAACCGAAGTAGATTTGGATTATGGATGTAGTATAGCTGGTTTTTATAATTGAGGGACTCGGAGTACTAGTTTTGCAGTTTAAGGTTTAAATATGGACTCAGCTATAAGTCGAAAGACCTGCGACGGACTTCAGCTCCAGGCCCGACGTTTGGTCCTAGGGCCCGCCATCACCAGAAGGCCCCGCTTACATGGGTGATGGATCACGGATGTGCAGAACGGGCACGAGAAAAGGCAGATGTGCAAAGAAGACAGCGCTTCAGTATTTTTTAGTTTTATTAGAAACAAAATCGAATACTTACAATATTATCGTAAACAAAAACAGCATCAATATCAAGAAAATGAGCATCGCCTTGATATCCTCTACAAACCTTTACAACTATTGTACACTAAATATCGCTAAAAATGGTACGTTTGTCAATACAATGCTTGGTCTAATGGTCTAGCTAGGTTGTTGTATCGGAAGAGAATTAGGTAATTTACCATAGATAATTATTGGTGGACTACGAGACATCTCAGAGAGTAGCTTAACATTGTTTCCGTGGCTATTATTTTCATTTCCATTTTATAACAAATACGGAAACAAACTAAAAAACCACCCTCGGTAAACAAAATTTCTCATTTCCATTGTCATTCCTAGTGACATTTGCCGTTGATCAGCGTTCAAATATTTTTCTCCTTTTGGCAAAACATTTTTATTCGAGTAGAATATCTTTTGCTCAATAATCTATGGACGTGAACAAATCTTGGCAAAAATATATTTGCTATAACAAAGTGAAAAATATTCTATAAAGAGAAAACATATTCTACAAAGGAAAACGTATCAAAAGAGGATGCATGTTGATGTGTACACCAATGATAATCAAATTAGGGCTATGCTCATGACCACAAATTCACAAGCAATATGATTATCATGCAGCACGAGAGTTTGTATAGGTTTAGGCTCTCAAGAGAGATAGTACCCTGTCATGTACATTAGTAGATTGTATTGTGTAGATGAATATGGTGTTGACGATGTTTCGACAATGTACTGAGCTAGGGTACCCTACCCGCCTTACATAACTGAGAGGTAGGTTCACAAATATTTTTCTCATTACTTTCTATGACAAGATTTGGATTGGATCATGATTGTATCCCCACAATATGAGGGGGATTCATCCTATTGGCATCTAACTTGTCATGCAAAGCAAACAAATATCTAGATGACGATTTAGTTATACGTCTGCCCAAAGACCATCTCTATTTGCGGTGGGCTCATCTCATGGTGCATACAACTAGGGTATGTCATATTAGCCCCCCAAGGCTTTCCCAGTCCAATTATTGTTGTCTTGGAGTCCTCGTCAAGTGCCTCCGTCTCCCAACAAATCTTATATGACTGTCGTTTTCCCCATTTTTGAGTGCTCCTCGGCATGCAAGTAAGGAGCATGTGATCAACTCAACAGAGTTTCAAAGAATAACGTGCATCATCTTGCACTAGCTGATCAGGTGGCAAAAAAAAAAAAAAAAAAGACTAAGTGACACCAAGCTACCAAGGCATGGCCACTACCATAGACCATAGTTATTAGGACCGGACCGGTCATTGAAGCGGTGACGTCATCGATTTACTGGTTCATTGGTTCAACCCGTAGAAACCGGTTGAACTGCCAGTTCAATAGTTTTAGACCGGCCGAATTGAACCGGTCAGCAATACTTCGAGCCAGTATAATATATAGTTCAGAAACAATAATATACATGTGATTAAAAACAATAAAAACGCATAAATAATACAATGACAATTATATTTGAACATGTAAATAGTATTTTGATTCATATTTGTTTTTTAGCAAATCGAATCTATACATCTAGAATTCTAATAATGGAATATGTAATACAGATAGCAGCAATATGCAACACAATGCTATCATATTAAGTGAATAATAGTATTCGCCATTGGCCAAATCTAAATCTATAAATAAATCTTAAGAATTACTGACCACAATTACAAGCTGTGCTAAATTAGTTGGCTCCATGCGGTGCTAGCTACTGCTTGAAAAACAAGAATCTGAGAGGAGCAATAGCAAATTAGCAATCAGAGTGCGTTGTTGGCCCTGGCAGCTGGCGCCATGCTGTGATCACTGTTCAAAGCTTCATACTACAGAGACGACTGCTGTCTCTCAGGGGACTGGCGCCTTGCCTGTTACCTGCTTGGATGGGGGAAGGAAGAAGCGCTGCCGCACCTGCCCTTGGCTCGGACAAGACCTGCGCAGCCTGGCCCTGTTGGGAGAACCGGTAAAGCTGCCTAGGGCCTGGCGCTGCTTGAGGAGAGTTGCTGCTCGCCATCGGCTTTGCTGGGCAGGGAGGCGGGGACCGCCGTCGGTAGGCGCTGGAACTGGTCGAGAAGAGCCGCCGCCGCCGTTCTTCTACGGGCGTAACAGGTGGGGAACTGGGGATGGCTTGGGCCTTGGGCCTCTTTTTTCTAACGTACAGAGTACAGACAGCAATAGCCGGCCGGTTCGACGCCAAGCCGGCCGGTTCACCGGTTCCATAACAAACCGCCCGGTTTGGCCGGTTTTTACCGGTTCGATTGCAGGACGGTCTTTTAAATGAACCGAGCCGTTGAAGTCTCCGGTTCCGTTTTTTTTTCCGGTCCGACCGCTGGTCCGGTCCAGTCCTAATAACTATGCCATGGACACCATCTCTCCCGCACGAGGTGTCACTACCATTCCACACCTGGAACAGAGGATTGTTGATGTCACCGGCAAGATCAACTCAGTTTGAAAGTTTAATAAAACATTTTTGCTGTGAGGATCTCCTTTACAGTTTTTTTTATTTTAAAAAAGGGTCACCACAGCCTCAAGAGTCATTGGCACCTTGAATACATCACTGTAAGAACTTTGACCCGCTGTGACTAATATCCCATGACAACGGACCTATAAGGCATTAGATATCTGTAACGTCCCAAAATTTAGCATCCGGAATTTTTTTCTAATCTCTCCTTAATTTAAAATTAAATTTTTGAAAATTTTAGATGTTGCTTATTTGTTTTGAGTATGTTAATATGAGCTCAACAAAATTCTAAATATCGCAAATACTCTCCACCAAAATTCTTTCCAAAATTCCTTTCCAAAAATTCAATTCCAAAAAAATATCCCCGCGCCACTTGAACCCTCCGTTTCCGCGCCACTTGGACCCTCCATCTCCGCGACACTTGGACCCTAATTTCCGCGCCATGTGGACCTCCCATCTCTACGACACATCATCGGTCTACTCCTATATCGGCTATAAATAGCCCCCGACCCCATGCCTCCATCCATACTAAACTCACCACCGCCAAAATATCAGGCCCGGTTCAACCCGACGTTGTGCGCCGCGAACGCCATCATCTTTCTCCTCCCTTGCTGTGTTCATGCACGGGAGTAGAGTGCCTCCGCGTTCTTTGACGAGAGGCCACCATAACTCGATTGCTTCGACTTTGAGCATCTCGCCACATCCCTCCACCATCCCCAAGCCGCGCTCCTCACTTCTCCCTGCCTGTATCGAGCTCCCCACGAGCTCCAAGGCTGTCACTAATGGCTGCCCGCGGCGAGCACCTCCGCGTCCACCACCACCACCACGCTGATAACCACTAGAGCTGAACGACGGTGAGCCCCTGCCCGTTGCTCACGGCGGCGCGAGGCAAGCAGCCGAGCAGAGGTGCTGCTCGTGCCCCTCTACCTACCTCCTCTCCTGTGAATGACAGGTGAATCCACCAATTATTTTTTCCACGCCAACCACCAGCCACTGGTGTTTAGCCCATCACTAATCACATGTCATTCGAGGTAGCAAGTCCAATCTGGTACCATTCTCTTTTTCTATTCATTTATTTCCGAATTAATCTCTCGACCATATGAGCTCCAATTCCGTTGTTTCTTCTTTCTAAATTCATCAAAAATCAATATCTACAGTCCACATTAATTTCATGATTTTAGGAGTTTTTAGAGCCGCCTACAAGCCGGTGCCACATTCGACACCGTAGGCGTGGACCGTTGACACCAGCGTGAAACTCTGCTCGCAAGTAGTATAGAAATATTTTCTGTTCCTCCAGAATCCCAAAACACAATTTTATTCTCCAGTTTCCAAATATTCAGATTTTGGAATATTTCAGGAATATCTCTTTTTCCTTTTCTTTTTCCGAAATATACAAAATTCGCATCTTCTCCGTTCTGACTTAGCTACCTGCGGTTACTACTTGTCTCGGGATTCGTGGAGAATACTGGGTAGGTAGATTGCTCACGCTATCGAGCATAGAAAAGTTAGAATCGTTCTACCTGAGCTCTCC
This sequence comes from Paspalum vaginatum, assembly GCA_030272315.1. Classification (NCBI taxonomy): domain Eukaryota; kingdom Viridiplantae; phylum Streptophyta; class Magnoliopsida; order Poales; family Poaceae; genus Paspalum; species Paspalum vaginatum. Next base: position 35,145,268 of record CM059018.1, on the reverse strand, counting down.
GTATGGACCGTTATGATTTTCGTCTTTTCAAACTCTTTTAGTACAACCACTCACTCTGTACGAGTCATTGGCCAGGTCTGAGCCGGAATGGATAGCCTAGTAGTTTCTGTGCAGACACACAAGGGGCTACGGGATGGGTGGTGTGCCAACGGGAGTACCGCGGGGTACTGGAGTGACTCGGATAGCCGAACGCCTAAAGTTCTGTTAGGTGATGAAACAAAAGCAACGATTTGGTTTGGAATTCGGGCAGTTACGTTGGTAACGTGCTGCTGAGTCCAACTTGTGGAAATTAGTACAGAGTAAAATCTATTCGAATAGTCCGTGTCCACTGCTATGGATGGGTTATGGCTTAATTATTCAGTTAGCAGTTTTCATAAAATAAAATGGAATTGGATAAAAATTGGTTTTTGGTTCAGCAGAGGATGCTTGATGTATGGAAAATGTGTTGGCTAGAAAGCTATGGATTACTTTGGACTGGAAAGTTCAGTGGTAAACCTTTTTGGAGGAAAACTCAGTTTTCAGAAAGGTTAAAACTTGACAAGTATCACAAACCCTGCATACAAGTATTTTTCTGCAAAATTATCCTAAGGTTCAGATATATTCTTGCATGCAGTGTTAGACTTTTCCAAATTCCTTTGGAGGAAGGTAGGCTGCTGAGTACGTATGTACTCACCCTTGCTTTGTTGTTGTTTTTCTCAGTGCTATGGACATATATTGGTCCGAGAACGATTAAGAGTTACGACCTGCTTTTCAACTGTGGCGTGAGGAAGATGGGCCTACGTTTTTTATTCTGCTGATTAGATTTTCAGGGCTGCGCCCCTTTGTGGTCCGACCCGTTAGGACGAATCTGTATCACTCTGATGTAGGAATGTGATTACCAAACTCTAGGATGGTAATAAAGTACATTTTGATTCCATTATGGAATATTCATGACGTTTTCTAGAGGGAAATGCCTCGGTGACAAAATAAAATGCCCATCAATAAATTGACAATGTTGTTTTGTTATAACATATAAGTATTTTTTAAGTTTTTTTAGGAAGATGGCCAATTGTTTGGTACGTCCCACTACCAACCTAGTTAGTGTCCCAAATATTATGCAAGTTTTTTCCTCGCATGCATACAATTCTAATTTTTTGGGATTTAAAATTATCTATTGAATTAATGTTGTAATTTACATTAATACACAAATAAATTAAATAAGTAAAGTATATAAGAACAATAATTTATCTTAATAACTCTAGCTGGAATTAATTTTCTAAAATTCTTTGTATCTATAGATACAGTTTTAATTTTCTTAGAAATTTTAGAGTTCAAAAAGTAATTTAAGAACATGAAGATAATTTCAGCCATGATTTTAATTAGAAAAATAAATGTAATCACTCAAAGTAGCTTTTGGGCTGATTTTAGCCCAATTGGGGCCTCCACTCGTCTACGTTGTAGACTTGGAGGTGCAGGTCGCCCAGGAGGCCGACATCACACGAATCAAGCAGCATCTGAGACTGAGAACGGCACAGCGACAAGCGTGCGGCGATTGGTGAGGTGGGGCAGCTTCTCGGACGATGACAGCTGAGCGCCACGGCGGCGACAGGGGGAGCTTGGATGGAAGACGGAGCCGGAGACGAGGGACCAAATCACAGACTCACAGGTGAAACTTCGCGGAAGACGGCGGTCGGCGTGGCGTGGTGGAGCACCTGAGTCCAGAGTCGTCTGGTCAGGTTGCGCGTTTCCGTGGGCTTGAATGGGCCTTTCGTCTCATCCGGCTCTGAATTGGACCCTGAAAGATGGTGATCGTTCGATCTACGCGGACGGCGCAGATGTTCAACTGTAGAGGCAAGACCATCCGGTGAACTTCAGGATCTCGTTCCACCAGTCTTGGGATTTGTCTGCAATGGCTAGAATCATACTTTAAAAATAAAGTCCAGCTTACCTTCTTGGACTATCAATGGAGGCTATAGTTTCTCATCAAACTCTAGTAATGGAGTAATGGACAACATGGCCCTTACCTCCCAAATTTGATCTCTACTCTTGTGTTAGAGTGGTTTTCAGAGTCATTTAGTTTATCCTTTTAGCAAGGAAGTTTTTGGTAGACTTGGTTTCACATGTACACTGGTGCAAGTAATTTAATAGTAACTTTTCTGCATAGTAAACATTTGTTAGGATTTAATTATACTTTTCTTATTTATTAGAGTTACTCCTTATTTGAACTAAACGTGGTTTGGAAATGATATTTGAATTAGATGCTGTCAGTGATTACTAAAGCTATCACCGCCTCTTATGCACTGATGTTTCCAGATCTATTAGCGACAAGGGGTTACGAACCAATAGTGGTTACCAATCCCGTACAGTGAAGTGCTTTTTTGAACTCGTATCATATGACACCTGATATCGGTTACTCTGAAACAAATATCTAAGTTAATAGATAAATGTCCGTGCGTTGCTACGGACAAATAATTATATGTCACCTTAATACAATGGTTCTTTCCGATTTAAAATTCATGGGAATGCCTTTTGTTGGTACCCTTTAATTCACATGTTCACACTGAACCATATACATCAAGAGTATTATATATAGCCAATCATATATGGCCAGAACCCTTCAAATTCCCAGTTTAAGTGAAAATTTACAAATTTATATGTCCTTCTCCCACAAGTTGTTCCTTTGAATGGAGGTACTGAAGGACTCTCAGGTCTCAGCTCCTCAACAGCAATCTTATTGCCATTAACCCTCACATACTCCCAAACAACAAGCCTTGGGAGGATGGCAAGTGAAACCCGTGAGGGGGTAACAATTAATTGCTTCCTGTAAGAACACAACTCAAACGGTGGTTAGGGCAGGAGCGCACTGCAAATTCCAAAAGGAGCAATGCTCTGGTTCCTTAGTCTTGGTTAAGAATAAAGGCATAAAGACTTCATTTAGGAAGTTCCATTTTCATTTTGTTAAGGAAAACATGGCCCTCATATGATTCTTGATCTTCTAAATCCCTATTCTTTTTGAAAAATTGCTTTAGATATGCTGCGGTTTGTAACAACTTAACTAAAGAGCTTTCTGCATTGACATTTATTATCTCCAGAATGTTGAACTACTCAATATTGATGGTAGTAATAAAATCAGCAGCTTAGATGACCATATACTGGCACTTTTCTTTGAATCAAGTTTCCATATTTTTTCAGAATTAGCAGCTGGAACTCAGGAATTCAAACATAACACATAGTTGTTTTGTTGGTGTACATCGATAAGACAATATAAAAATAACATTTTCAGTCAAGAGAGGACAGAACTATGAACAAGTCTGAAAATGTGGCTCCAAGCCTGGCAATATGTCCACTTGTCCAGTATATAAGTAGGTTAGTGAATGCAAAAGCGAGCCATGAAGTAAGTCTTGGCTAACCAAGCAACCAGCTGTTATTTCTGTATCTTTTACCTAGTAGCAGTCAGCGTAAATAAGAGCAAGAAATGAGAGTAGGAAGAAGTCACTCATGTACAAGTCCTGTCTGTGAAATTCTACAATGCAGTGCCCAATCATTTTGGCATGTAGGCAGCCACTCTGCGTAAATCAATCTGTAAATTAAGAGAGACATGGAACGGAAGTGAACAGAAGAGTTTCATAGGGTGGAGAGAAAGGCATATCTGCGACTTCTTTTTCAATATATGATTCTTTTCCCTCTCGCAACACCAAGGCCGGTGTTTCTGCTCCAGCTACCTGCACAGCTTCTGCTAACTGAACTTACTAACCCGAAAAATTATAGGGGCATGCTAATGATCCGTTTCGTTGAATCTACAGCTTTGTTAAACCTGTCTATGAGCAGGGCAGAGCATCAAGAAGAGGGAACAGCAACCAAATGACCGGGTCATACAGACTGCATGGTGTTGGATTCCTTGATCTGGTGCCTGAATCCCTTCCCACTAAGGTTCTTGAGTGTTCATGTGACTCATAGGAGGATCTCGTGATCCAGAGAGATGGAGAGAGAGAGAGAGGGCGGACTGTGTTCATACCTCGAGGTCGGAGGAGAGCTCGACCAGTGCCGCAGGGGCTGTTGACACGTTTTAGCGTCAATCACCAACGATATGATCTAGATCAATCCACCCGGAAGGGATCCCGTCAGGGAGGATCAGTGCTAGGGGTTGCTCTAGCGTCAGCGGGCCACCTAGAGCTCCTCAAGTCGGTGTAGAGTCGAAAAGAAACAAAAATTAGGGTTGAATAAGAGAATTAGGGTTTGGGAATAGAAATATGCATAAAAGTAAGTAAAATAGTAGATTGATTCGATTGTGGATGTGTCAATCGGCCTGGTCCCTTTATATTTATAGGGGAGGGTGGTCTTGACCCTTGTACAAGTCAATTTCTACGAGATCTCGCACAAAACCCAGAATTCCTGTCGGACTCAACTATACCGGATAGTCCGACGGTACACATCACCGGACTGTCTGGTGGCGCTAGCCAGCGTGGCTCTGGCCAATTAGGTGCTCAACACATACCCCTCCTGCTTTTTAGTGGAGGTCATGAGCTAAAAGCACCAAAAACACATACATCTTCGAGAATCAATAGATATCTCATATTATAACAATTTCGAAGCAAGTAACTTCCAATGCAATACGTCGGCCTTCTTCAAGCATCTTGCCACATGCTGGGGTAATATTTCTCTAAGAAATGGCCATTCAATGCTCTAGGCAGTTCGTTCCCTTCCAAATCTTCAAGCACATAAGCGTTACCAGGAACTACCCGCTTAACCTTGTAAGGATCTCCCAGCTTGGAGACCACTTGCCGAATCTTCTATTCTTAGTCTTCAACGGCAACACCGTCTTTCACACGATCTCTCCAACCTAGAAATTCTTGGCCTTTACCTTCTTGTTGTATTCTTTGGCCACCATGGGCTTGTCTTTCTCAATCTCCTTCAAAGCCATCAGTCGCCTGTCGGTCACCTCATCAATATTATCCATCATCAAGCCATGGTATTCACCGACATCCAAATTATTCTACCTTGCAAAGCTGTATGAATCTAAATTTTCCTCTGCAGGTACCATAGCATCCTGACCATACACAAGCTCAAAAGGGGAAACTTTAGTAGCACGATGTTTAGATATTCTATGAGCCCACAAAGCCTCAGATAAAACCTCATACCAACTGTGGGGGATAGATATCCCCTAGGTCCTCATGAAGCATATTCTCTACATGGGCTGACGAAGGGCCCAATCCAGGAGCCGACCGACTGACTTGGCGCATAAGACAATGACTCTCTATCTTTTGTAATCTAAACCGTCTAGGAGACATAGAAAGAAACCGACTTGTAACCCAAGCCACGCCGGACTATATAAGGCGGGCTAGGGATCCCTCCCAAACAATTCATGACACAACTCCCTCGACCACATACGCCCTCATTGTAACCTCGAGAGCTCAAATCAATACCACTCACCCCAAACAGGACGTAGGGTATTACGCATCTCGCGGCCCAAACCTGTATAAATCGTGTGTTCTTGTCTCTTGTTGCGTTACACGCGAACCATCGAGCTATAGTCGATCTCGCCAACCACAAAAAGCACTGCGTGATACATCCTGTGGTGCATTGCCGGTACTAAACACCGACACCAACGCCGAGGGTGATCGGCGATCTTCTTGTTAATAAAAGATTGATGATTACTTTATTATTAGACTCAGCTTGACCATTAGCCTGGGCATAATATGGAGAAGAATTGAGCAACTTAATCTTATATGATTCGTTAAATTCACGTACCTCTTTAAACATAAAAGAAGCACCTTGATTTGTAGTCAAAGTTTGAGGAATACCGAATCTGTGAATAATATGCTGAGTAGTGATGCAACTTAGCAGCAGGTACCATCTGAATATCCCCAAACCTTTGACATGTCTGACATCCTTTGTAATACTTAAAACAATCGGCGGTCATAGTAGGCTAATAGAATCTGGGCCTCTTCAAAAGCCACTTCATCTTCAACGCAGATTGATGTGTACCACAAACACCTTCATGTACTTTAGCCATAGCCAGCACAACATCATCAGGACCCAGACAGTTTGACGGTATAAGTCATCATTAATCAGAGCATACTTAAAAGCGGCCCGCCAAACTTTTTTTCCTGTTCTACCATTTAGATCTCGTAGATATGTAACAAAAGGTTTTTTCCAATCATCTGGATCGGCTAAATTACTTGCCAGATCATTCAATACCAAAACCAAACACCCCTGCTTCCTACTGGACAGTCCGATCCCTCCCAACGGATAATCTGGTGCGCTGCCGGACAGTCCGGTACAAGGCATCAGACAATCCGGCGTGTGCAGATTCAGCACACCAGCTTCTTCAAGCATCAGTTTTTCAGCGATATGGAATCTCCCCTTGGAAACACAATAGCTAGATTCTCTCCATGCCAGATCATTAGCCCTAGAGTTATCAGTCCTGAATATATGAAAGATGCCAACATCACTCTAAATAAGAATTTAACATCCCATCATAACATTGGCTCTCTCCCAAGACTTGCTGAACCACTAACTGAGAATCTCCAAAAGCTTTGACACACTTCACTCCAGTGGATTGCAATAATTCTAATCCGAACAACAATGCTTCATATTCAGCTTGGTTATTGGTACAATGAAATTTCAAGCGGCCAGGAAAATCGAATGTAGCACCTTGAGGTGAAACCAACACTACACCAATACCCTGACCTTCATTGCAAACCGATCCACCAAAGTAAATCATCCATAGAGCAAAGGTAATATAAGCAATATCTAGTTCACAAGAATCATCAACCCGATGTTCAACTATAAAATCAGCTACAATTTGGCCTTTCATAGATTTCAAAGGTTCATATGCCAAATCATATTCAATCAAAGCATAAGCCCATTTACCAACTGTACCACTCATAATGGGATTATGCAACATATATTTGATCACATCGGTTTGACATGCCACTATGCAAGAGCTAGATAGCAAATAGTACCTCAACTTGGTACATGCATAAAACAAGCATAAGGATAACTTTTCAATGAACGTGTACCTTGTTTCGGTGTCAATTAATCTACTACTCAAATATGTAACTACATACTCTTTACCTTCGGTTTCTTGAATCAAAACAACACCAATAACCTTGTCTTCAGCAACAATGTACAATCTGAAAGGCACCCCACTCCTAGGTGTCTTAAGCACCGACACCAAAGACAGATACTCCTTAATCTGCTCAAAAGCCTTTTGCTGTTCTACCCCTAAGTGAACTTAGTATAATTCTTTAACCAAAGAATATGAGTAAACGCATCAACTTTTCCGGCAAGATTAGATATGAATCGTCGTAGATAATTTACCTTGCCAAGAAACTTTTGCATATCAAGCTTGCACATCGGAGCCATAACTTTCTGAATAGCTTCTATGCGACTAGGATCAACTTCTATGCCATTCTTATGAATAATAAATCCCCAAAACTTTCCAGCCGACACACCAAAAGCACATTTGCGTGGGTTCATCTTCAAGCCATACTTGCGCATCTTTTCAAAGGCTTTGCATAAATCGGCTAAATGAGAATCAAAAGCTGCCGATTTAACAACTATGTCGTCAATGTAGACTTCTAGGATGATTCCAAGCAACTCATGGAAAATAAAGTTCATAGCCCTTTGATAAGTAGCACCAGCATTTTTTAAACCAAACATCATCACAACCCACTCAAACAAACCAATAAAGCCAGGACATACAAAAGCCGTTTTAGACATATCTTCTTCGGCCATAAAGATTTGATTATATCCGGCATTACTATCAAGAAAACTAATAACCTTATTACCAGAAACACTATTGATCAACATGTCGGCTATAGGCATAGGATACTCATCTTTTGGTGTAGCCTTGTTTAGATTGCGGAAATCGATGCACACCCAAAGCTTGTTGGAGTCTTTCTTCTCCACCGGCACAATGTTAGAGACCCAATCCTCGTACCTACAAGGTCTAATAAAGTTGGCTTCTAAAAGCCAGTGAATCTCATCTTTAATGCAAGGATAAATGTCAAAACCAAAATGCCTTGGTCTTTACTTGAAAGGCCGAAAACCCGGCTTGATAGGCAACCGATGCTCAACTATATCACAACTTAACCTAGGCATTTCAATATAACTCTAAGCAAAACAATCAGAGTATTCTTTTAACAATCAGATCAATTTATTCCTAGAATTGGATTTCAAGGTCTTGTTTACAAACGTTGGCCGTGGGACAGTTCCATCACCTATATCTACTTCCTCTAAAGGATCAGTCGATGTAGACCCTTGTCCTAGCTTATCTAAATCTCTAAACTCCTGTATTACAAAAGAATTGGAATTAAAAGAAGAATTACATCTAGAATGCTGGTTGTCACTAGACTGTCCAGTGGAGTCTACCGGACTGTTCGATGTCTCACCAGATAGTTCGGTAACCATTACCAGACTGTCCGACATTGGTGCAAGGGCTTCCTGGTGCCTAGACTTTGTAGTATTGTTTCCCTTCTAATCTTTATTTCCTGTTGATGTATAGATTGCATTTACACAATATGATTTAGCCGATTTTTGATCGGCTCTAACATCATAGGAATAAAGCCCTCTTTACTTACACTTATAAATTGGTAATCGGACAAATCGACACCTATCAAGCACTTAGTATTATCATAAGCCCAGATTACCAGAGCATCAGCCGTAGCAATGCACGCCGATGGATCAACATAAACCACCTCGATCTCATCGTTGACCCACTAGATCCGAAATTGATGTAGAGTAGAAGGTATGTATTGATTGGCATGAATCCAATCTCTCCCAACAATTAAACTAAAGTTACCTTCTACTTCGGCGACGAAGAAAGCAGCGGCGATCATCTTACCCCCAATGGTAAGCTCCATGGAAGCAACTCCTTTGGTCTCAATGGGGGGTTTTTGCCTCCCACGCCACTGAGTGTCATGTTGGTCTTGACTAGATCAGAATCTGATTTCCCAAGCTTCTTGTATAGTTCATACGACATTAAATTAACAACTGCACCACCATCAACTAACATTTGAGCTATGGGTGCCCCATCAATATGACCACGAACAAAGAGAGGCTTTAGGTGATTAATCGATTCTTTCGGTTTTGTGAAAACATCTTTTGGCCCAAAGTTGAATTGAGCCATCACCTCTTCATCTTCACCGATAATATTATAATCGGTCAAAAACGTAATCATATTGATGTCCATACCTAGATGTTCAGGAGAAGCTTCGTAATCCACCATCTCCTCCTCTGGAACCTCCTCTTCTGGAACAACAGGTGTAGGACCCTCTGTGATCGCTGGTGCTGCTGTCGTGACTCCTGATTGTGCTGTCTCCTAGCCATCGGACTGTTCGATGGGCGGTGCCGGACAATCCGGTGCACCTGACAGTCCGGTGGATTCCGGTGGATAGTCCAATGACTAGGACTGGCTCTGTCCAGCCGTCTGAGCGGGAGCCTTAGCGGCTTTGGGCTTCCATTGCTTTGGAGGGGAACATAGGATGTGTCTTGTTGAAGATTGCCTCAGCCTCCTTTTCCCTTTTCTTCTTAGTTGGTAAGCGCTGCAAAGTCCTCTTTTGAGAATGGGTTAGACCCAATGGGCACAATCGGGGCATAGAATACTTTGGATCTGATGGCGGCTTGTTGACAACCCTACCGGAACTTGCTTTATGATCCATAGCCAAAGAAAATTTGGGTGAAACTTCCTTTGGCATAGTATTAGCCGATTTCCCAAAAACCATTGGCATCTTGTGATTGTTATTGAATACCATATTGTTAGTACCAACATTAACAACACCGGTTGTTACTTGAGGTGCTGATTGAGCCGGTGATGCTACTGGTTGGACCGGTGTTCTTACTGGTTGAACCGGTATTGGTTGAAAATTTTGAGTATTTTGAGTAGGGGGTATTACAAATCTTGGAGGCTGCCCCTCATGCCCCCCCTGCTAGATTTGTCGGCATCGGGAGCCGATAATTCTGGTATTGTTGTTGATTTTGCACCCATGGAATAGATTGAGTAACATTCAATCGGTCATGTGCAGAAGGAACCAATATGTTAAAAATAGAACCATGTGGTGTCCCCACCCCTGACAGCAATAAGGATTATAAGCATAAGGCGGACACATGGTTACATTACTCCAGGATGGATTTTGCTGAAATTCATGCGGAGGACCCCACAACATTGGCGGGACCACAAGTGCTGGTGGTACTAGCTGGGCCACATTCTGAACCGTTTCTATTGACTTCTTGTTTGGCATACACTTCACATCTCTCAGTGGTGACCTTGGTCGCTTGTATGGCCGATTTGTAGAAGCGGCCTTGTTCACATATTTGTAAAGCAATTGATCAAACGTAGGACCAAATCGATATGGCTTACCAGAGGTCCTTGCTTGATGCTTCTTCCAAGTTTCCACCTCCAACTGCTTTGGCTTGAAAGTCCTTGGGCGCTGTTGGTGGGCGCCAGACTGTCCGGTGGGCATTATCGGACTGTCCGGTGGCTGGCTCCAGACTATCCAATGGCACTGTCCTGGGAGCCCCCTATTGGTTCTGCTGTCCCCCAACGCCCAAAAACCTGCTGGTGATTTTTAGTGTATCCTTGCCATCTGCAGTCTTCTGCTTGATCACCTCCCTAGCCAAAACTTTAGTATTCTCATCGATTAGCCTCGAAGAGCCGATAACCACGGCTTTGCCTTTGCTTCCATCAGCAGCCTCTGGCCGAATCAAGACTTTCTTACTGCTCAAATCCAGAGTGTTCATTGGAAATGGCTGCTTATCGATCTGTATCTCTGGAAAACTCATACAGCCTTCATTTACGGCTGATTGTATCTGTCGACGGAAAACATTACAATCGTTAGTCGCATGAGAAAAAGAATTGTGCCATTTACAATACGCTTTCTTCTTTAACTCATCAGCAGAGGGAATAGTATGTGACAATGTAATATTTCCACTTTTGAGAAGCTCATCAAATATCTTATCATATTTAGCAATATCAAAAGTAAACTTAACTTCTTGCTGATTCTTCTTAATCGGTCTCAAAGAAGGACAAGTAATAGGCTTGTTCTTATTAGACCAAGCAAACTGAGCTGCATAAATTTCCCTAGAATCATCATCGGAACTAGCCAAATCATAGTCTACAAGATTTACATTATGATGTGTGGCCTTTTGACTCTCTTTGCTCTGGCTCTCTACAGCCAAAGCTTGCTGATGCAATAAAGATAGAGAATAAAATCTTATGCCAGCTAGCTTTTCCTTAATATATGGCCTCAGTCCCTCAAGAGCTAACCCAGCTAATTCCCTATCAAAGGCAGTTAATTGGAAGCATCGGTTTCTAGTGTCCCTAAACCTCTTAACGTAATCATGAACCGATTCTTCACGACCTTGCCGAACCTTAGATAGATCGGCCAACTCTAGCTCATACCCCTCTGAGAAAAAGTGATCATGAAACTTTGCCTCCATCTCATTCCAAGTACCAATTGAATTGGGAGGCAAGGAAGAATACCAAGCAATAGCATTTTCTGTAAGAGATCAAGAAAATAGCTGAATTCGGAAAGCTTCCTGTTTGGCCAGATCTCCTAATTGTGCTAGAAATTGACTAATATGCTCTCTAGTACTCTTATTGTCATTACCGGAGAATTTCATAGGATTTCTATAGTCGAATCCATAGTCATAGGGTTCCTATAGTCGAATCTATAGTCATAGGGTTTCTGATAGGAGCTAGCAGAATCCGATACATCAATCCTCGTCTTTTTCTTAAGGATGGCCACTAATTCTTGCCATATTTCCTCCTTAACCTCTGATGTGGAAGCAACAGATTTTTGGCCGTAAGACCTAGAAGCAATAGGATTCTGTGCAGACCAGATCTGGTCGTAAGTGCAGTTAGGGATAGGACCTCTAGGCACACCTGAACCGGCTGGTGGAACCGATCCCGTACAATAAGAAACCGTAGTAAAAGGTGGCACAAATCCCTCTAATTCCTGTGGTGGTGTGAAGTATTCTACTCCTGCTGTATTCAAAAAAAAATCCTCCGGTTAGGATCTACCAAAGTTTGAGGAATCATTGCGCGCATTGGGGCCATGACAGCCCCTGTACTGGGCACATCGGATAGTCCGGTGGGATTCACCGGATTGTCCGGTGATGCACCGGACTATCCGATGGAAGGATCGGACTGTCCGGTGGACACGACCGTTTGAGCCGGTTTGCCCAACAATGAAGGCAGCGGTTTCAGTTGCCTAGATAGAAATTTATGGGCATACCATACATCGGCTGGATCTGCTGAGACCCATTAGGGGCCGATGGGCTTTGGTGCAACCAATTCTATGCTTTGTTCATGTGAGGGGAACGTGGGAGCAACGGATTTCCCTTGATCCTTAACCAATCCATCTATAGAGTTTCGTAATGTACCTACTTGGTCGGCGAATTGGTTATGACCTCGATCAATGTAACTTTTCATATATTCAAATGCTTGAAGGTTTTCTGGGCTACTTACTGTCAGCAGTTGATGAAGAGATCGACAGCAAAAGGGTGTCGAGGGTGACTTCCTTCTCCTTGATTACTTTCTGGTGGTGGTCCATTGTGAATGCTTCCAGGAACTTCTTCATCATGCCCTCTGTTGCTTCCTTCATTATGTCATTGAAGTGCTTTTGCTCATCAGCCGGCAAATTCTCAAAAGCCAGCCTTATGATGTTGCCTTGTGTGACTTCAGATGCATCCACAAGCTCAACCATGGTTGCTAGCTTTGAATTTACCTCTGGAGTCCCCAAGCAGAGTCGCCAAAAAGTGTGTCGACACGTTTTAGCGTCAATCACCAACGATATGAACTAGACCAATCCACCCGGGAGGGACCCCGTCAGGGAAGATCAGCGCTAGGGGATGCTCTAGCATCGACAGACCTCCTAGAGCTCCTCAAATCAGCGTAGAATTGAAGAAAGGTGAAAATTAGGGTTGGGGAAGAGAATTAGGGTTTGGCAATAGATATATGCATAAAAGTAAGTAAAATATTAGATTGATTCGATTGTGGATGTGTCAATCGGCCTGGCCCCTTTTGTATTTATAGGGGAGGGTGGTCTTGACACTTGTACAAGTCAATTTCTACGAGATCTAACACAAAACCAGAATTCCTGTCGGACTCGACTATACTGGATAGTCTAGTACAGTCTGCCGGACAGTTCGGTGACACCGGACAGTTCGGTGACACCGGACAGTCTAGTACACACCACCGTACTGTCCGTTGGCGTTGGCCAGCGTGGCCCTAGCCAATTAGGTGCTGAATAGGGGCAACGGTGTTTCCTATGGTGCCGGCGAAGTGCGATGCAGAGGGGCAGCAATGCGAGCGCGGCAGTGGCGTTTCCCTCCACTGCCCGCACCCAACAGATTGGGTTGTCTGGTCAAGAGGAGGTGCAGCGAACATTGGTTCACGTGCCAGTCGTGGTTGTCTATTTATAGTGGTGCAGGGTGGAAGGGGGCCACAACCTGAAGGCGGTTATTGGACCTCTGATCAAGGCCTTAATCTTATCACCCACGCCTGGTCAAGATGTCTCCTAACTGGACCCGAGATCAATTCCAACATTCTCCCCCTTGATCTCGGTCTATCTTGTTTCTTCAACTTCCATGTCCCATCCATTGATAGATTAATATATCGAGACCAATGCATTGTTGACGGCCAGTTACATGCCACCGAACTCATCGACTACAATACACATTTCTATCTCAGAATGAGGCGCTTTTCATTTCCTCTTGAGATGGTTGTCTGATTAGCCCTAAATCCAGAATCGTAGGTTTTCCAGTAATCCCAAAAGCCGGCTGCGTGTTCTCCGAACACACTGGGTGGAATACCTTAGTGAGCGGATTCGCGAGCATCCTCTCAACTATCATGTTCTCATTCTCGATTATCTATTCTGGATTTTCTCTTCACAACATAAATCTCGATGTCAATGTACCTAACAACCACACTTGACTTCTTGTTGTGATAGTACAATACATTGTCGACTCATTGTCAGCAGTTTTTCTTAAGTGATATTTCTATAATGTCAACCACTCTTAATCTGGGTACAATTTCGTTTAGCCACATTGCCTCATGATAAGCTACAAGGTTCAGTGTACATTGTCGACGATGTAACAGCTGACCATTTATAGCACTTTTCTATATCATGTCTCCTCCTACTAGAGTAAGCACATATCCAGATGTGGACTTCACGATGTCTCGACACCATGTCCAGTCTATATCTTTGTAGCCCAAAGATCTGTAGGGCATCTGTCTTTCTATAAATCATCATGAGGTCTTTTGTCTCTTGTGAGAACCGCAAAGCTTTCTATCACCTAGTGCTCCTCACTAGATTCATTTGATATCTGCCAAGTATCCCAGTCATAAAAGTCAAGTCAAGGCGAGTGCATGTTTGAGCACACATTTTGCCTCTGATCATTGAAGCATATGGAATTAATTCCATCTAATCTATCTCATATTCTTATTTTACTTTCACCTGATCTATCTCATGTTCTTGTGATACTTTCATCGGATCTATCGCCCTTGACTATTGGAGCAGACACTACATAATAGGATTGCATACTATGCCTTTTCAGGACATTTTCTAATATGCTCTTGTTTATGTCTTTGTGGATTTGAACCCTTAAGACACAGGGTGCCAATCTCACATCTTTCATATCATTATTCTGAGGACAAGGAATTTCTTTGTCTTTAGCAACAAATGCTCATCACTGCTAGCTAGTAGAATATGATCCATGTATAGCATTAGGAAGTTCTAACTCCAATTCTTTAATCTTTGCATAAATGCAATTGTCCTCCTTCTATAGTCTTATCCAAGCTTTAGGTATTGATACCTAGAAGCTTGCTTTAAGCCATAAATGGATCTCTTTAGGTGGCAACCTATCTTTTCCTTTTCTTTCATGATAGAACCCTTTGGTTGAGTCATACAAATGTTTTTATTTTAGCTCTCCATTCAGGAGTGCTGTCTTGACATCCGTTTGATCTAAATTCTAAATCAAAATAAGCAACTAGTGCTACAAGGATTCTATATAAGAGTCTTTCGATGAAACAACGAGAAGGTTTCACCATTGTCGATTTCTTGTTCTTGAGTAAAGCCAGTTGTCACCAGCCTTGCTTTCTATGTTTTTGTATTCCTTTTGGAGTCTCTTAATCATGTAGACCAAAAGAAATGGCCTACTGTCTTGGGTCCTGTAGGAATTTCTTCTAAGTCCCATACCAAATTCAAACTCATATATCTAATTTCATCTTCTATGGCGCCAAGCCATTTATAAGAGTTCAGACATCTTATATCTTTCTCATACCAAGAGGGATCTCCCTCTGAGGTTATATCTTTACTGAGATATGTCTCATAGTCGTTAGGGATCACTGATCTCTAACTTTCTTATAAGCACGTCTTATTTTATTTCCTTTTGGCTGCTCTAGTGGTCGATCATCAGCTATAGTCTCAGCCATAGTAAGAGCTAGAGGCTCACACTGTGTGAGTCAAAACATTCTTGTTCATTCATTGCCATGCTTAATGAACCAACATCCATAGCAGGGGTCGCAACAACAACCGTCTAAAACGGAGGTGGAACCTCAACAGGTATCGAGAAATAGGGTTCTCCTACCATCAAAATTAGGATGTACATCCTCTACTCCTCATGGTTCATTTATTAGAATACCGTGCTCCCCTAGATCTTGTCATTGTTTATAAACACTAAGTGTCTTGTTTCTACATAGTTCATATGTCTATCTTAACAGTGAAAATTGAAACACTTCATTTTTCTGGTTAGCCAATGGAATGGCACCTTAATGTCTTCTCACATAATCACCCTTGAGCAGGGTTAATAGCCAACAGAGTGGCAACTCACTGTCTTAGTGTCAGATAAATAGCCCAAAATTGCAAATAGTTTATCGTGAGATTTCTCTTTATCTTAGTCAGTACTCATGTACTTGGAATCTGGTTAGGTATATGAATGGCGGCTTTGAATGCCTCCATTCACAAGTTTGCCCAGTGTAATATACTAGGAATCTTGGTCGTTCTCTCCCAGGCACCTTGCAAAAGGTTCCTAAAACTTGTCAACGTGGTGTATGAACGACCGTGGTACTCCCCCACGATCAAATCTTACTTCTTTAGTCTTTAAAACGTGCTCTTGTAAAATTCTTCTATGCAATCAGTGCATTATTCTATGTCTACGAAGTTTGGTGGATGGGGAGTTAATCAAACTTTCTGACGGTGCTTTGTCCTGGCAGCCCACCATGGGGTAACCCACTTGATGGTTTTGTGATCGAGGGGGTAGGCTTAGTGGATTGCGAAAGCATACAGAACGATAAGCACAGTGAAGTAGATAGGTTTGGGCATGCCAAATCGCTGAACCCTACGTCCTGTATGAGGTGAATGTGGATATTATTGAGTGCTAGAGCGTACAAAAATGAGCGATAGAGCTTTTCTATGGTCCCTAGCCCCCCTTATATAGTCGAAGGGGCTAGGGTTACAAGCCAGCTACGTAGGACTTAACATATTACAATCCCGCAATCACTGGGATAAGCATCGCCAAAGAGATCCGTATCTATCCGCGTAGCTGAGTCGCCGTTAGCCTTCAAGTCGCCTTGTGGTGTGTCCCGCAAGAGAAACCACTCGGCCCACCTACCAGGGTGCGGGTAAATTGATCCCGTGAGGCACCCACGGGTATATGACAAGCCCCCGAGCTTCATGAGGATTTAGTACAAATCGTCTTGAAGGTCTTCTAGGTTGTCATGCTTCTGAGAAAACGTATCACTATATGGAGGTCATCGCGAGATGAACTCCATATGGAGTAGCCCCCAAGCTTCATGTCAACTTGCGTAGCAATTGGCTTGAAGGTTTGAGCTGCCTCAACTAACATGTTGCCAAAGAAAAAATTTCAAAATTTGAATTTACCTTTTGCCCCTCACTAGCCCCCAAGCTCCATGAGGTATGGAATACTTAGTTGGAGGTTGCTAGATAGGGTAAAAGGTTTTGTTACCTGATTGCTTCCTGTTATGACGCTCCCGAGTATTCCCCTAAGTACCCAAGTGCCGTGCGAGAGCTGCCCGAGTGCTTGAGGTGCGCCCGAGCACTATCCGACTGTTGTCGAGTGGTCACAGAACACCTTTTGTCAGGAAGTGGGTCAGGCTACTGCTCGAGCCCCCAAGCCTCTGGTTTCATGCCTGCCACTGTTGTCTTTAATAAAGCTGAATTACTTGGCTTGATCCGGTACCGTTACACGCATTGGATTCCCTTTACGCCTTGTAATGGCTCACTTGCCAACTGCCACCCATGCTGCCATCAATGTATTGTCTTTTATGTCTGTCATGACTGTTTGCTTTTAAGTCTCCTTTTACTGTGCCTTCATGAGCCTTTCTGTGTGAGATTTGTTCTAATCTCTTCCCAATGCTGACGGCCTTCAACTCTCCATGGGATAGACCATGCGATGGTTTAGAGATCGGTAGAGGGTGTGCAAGGAGATCGCGATGCTGTACAGAATGAAGAACACAATGATTTAGATAGGTTCGTGTTGCTAAATCGTTGAACCCTATGTCCTGTATAGGGTGTATGTGGATTGTATTGCTAGATGACCTAATACGAGGTCTAATGTCCCAGCCCTGAACTAGGGTTCCTAGCTCCCCTTATATAGGCCGAGGAGCTTGGGGTACAAGTCAAGGGTCCTAAATTGGCAGCCCACACCGTCCTACACAGTGGGCTCTAAGGCAGCCTATTCGGCCCATCTGGTAGAGCGGCTATAATTCGTCTACATGAGGTACCATGGATACATGACTCCCACAAGCCCCCGAGCTTCATGAAGATTTATCAAAAATCATCTTGAAGGTCTTCATGGAGTCTGCTCTCTTTAAGTAATCTTCAAATCATAATATGGAGGACATTGCCAGATGGACTCCATATGGAGTAGCCCCCAAGCTTCATGTTGACTTGAGTAGCAATCAACTTGAAGGTTTGACTGCTTTGACTGACATGTCGCGAAAGATAAGATTCAAAAAATTTTGGTGAGGTGGTGAAGTGGCCGGCTAGTGGAAACACATCGCTAGCCGGGCGGCAGTGCCCCCCCAGTCGATGAAGTAGTCGGCAAGGTGATGAAGATGCCGGTTAGTAGAAACACATCGCTAGCCCGGCGGCGGAGCTCCTGAGTTGACGAAGCAGTCGGGGGGGCAACGAAGAGATCGGTTAGTGGAAACATGTCACTAGCTGGGCGACGGATCCCCTAAGTCGACGAAGCAGTCGGTGGGGCAACGAAGAGGCCGGCTAGCGGAAACACGTCACTAGCCGGGTGACGGAGCCCCTAAGTCGATGAAGCAGTTAGCGGGGCAACAAAGAAGCTGGCTAGTTGAAACATGTCGCTAGCCGGGTGATTGTGGCGGAACCGCCGATTTAATCCGGGCTAAGTACACCTGCCACCTCTGGCTTGCAGTGTATTTAGATCGAATCAAATCCGGTCGTCCGTCGAGCTACCCAAAAGGGCACTCGATGTAACCATCACCCAGGGATGCCGACATCACACACGTTAAGCCCTCGAAAGAGCCACAACAATTACAACAACCCATCATTTCATACAAACATAGATTGATTTGTTTAAGAATATTTACTCAAAATGAGATACACTCATACTGAAATAGAGTTCCAAAATAACCTCGCAGCGGAAACCGTAACGTAATACCGATATACTCTTGCAGCGGAAATAAAACATCGAGCCATGACATTGAGCCCACCATTGTCATTCTCGATCATGAAGTTCCTGAAATAAAAATATCAACAACGTAGGGGTGAGTACGTGAGGTACTCGTAGGACTTACCCGTGGGCGGTTTCAACCCGACACATTTGAGAGTATGCAAGGCTTTTTGTGGACTTGACTCTAACCCGCGCAAGCTTACTAGAAGTGAGTCCTTACTTTCAAGTATCATTTATTTTTAAAGTATAAGCCTCATTTGATTCATTATAGTTATTATCATCATCCATAACTCATATAGATCATCATCCCAACACACATGTCATCATAAAGGAGCTTGCGGAAATGTAAACATACAAGTGCAAACATGTAATATAAAAAGCATGATTAAATGAACAAGATATTAAAGTTATTACTACGTTGCCCGTGTGCGATACTGGCATTCTCACACCTGGTGAGCATCAGCGATTCGAATCGATTTTTAATTCCCGGGAATAACTATCATGCCAGGGGTATATGCTTACTAGCCATCGCGTTCCCACATATAGCCCCTATCTCCACTCGTCCCATCCCAAGTTCGATTCAATCCCGCCATTCCCCCGGGTTTTGCCCCCTCAGGAGCGATACCACGGCCGCACCGGGTCAGCCCTCCCTCAGGAGCGATACCACGGCCGCACCGGGTCAGCCCTCCCTTGAGTACAAGCTCCCCCAGGCCTAACTCCCTCCAACAAGAATGGTAGGAACCTGTCTCTGTTCTTCTGATGGCACGAGTAAGACTTTCACCGGTCCATTATCCCGGATAAGCACTCTAGCAATATTATGTCGATCAGCAGGCGAACAGCGAATCGGGCCTTAAACGACTCGGGCGGAGTCCACCAAACCATCCTCATCATTTTTCATCATAATATGCCCATATCTCCGCCCGGTCTCATCTTTTCATCACATCATATCATATTTCTCTCGTATTAAATTTTTGTAAAACATTTTGAGTCCTATCATCTCGCGAGTGAATATTTCACTCGACTTCTACCGTCTAAGCATGGCTAAGCATAGACTTCGACCTATCCATTCTAACTAGGATATCAGGTATTTATGCAGGTGGGGTTTCAAACAGCTCCTGAACGTAAATGCACAATCAAATAAGGGGTGGTGAGATTCCCTAGGTAGGTGTATATGCCTAAGGGGCCTACCTTTTGTTGTTGATAACTTGAACAAACTAAACTAAAGTTAGTTTGCTGGGTTGTGAGGCTCTGCCCCAGGCAACCCCTTGATCACTTGGACAGCTTCTCCTTCCAAATACCACTTCAGGGGCCTCCAGGTGGTATTTGGGTCTTAGTTGGTCTTCTGGACCACCGTGGCTTGATGTAGCTCAACGCACTTGCTCCATGATCACGTATCTGCAATAAGCGCCACTATATGGATGATATGCATGATGCAATGCATGAAAATGAGGCACACAGGTGAACAATCACTTAAGAAGTATCATGGTGTACATAGAGCAATTATGCATTTATACCATCATATAGTCATATTAGCATCCCCCTTTTATTTTCTCTACTTCTAAACCTAATAAAATGACTATTAATGGATCCCTCAAGTAACAGCAACCAAAATCCATGAAAGGAATTCACAAGCACACTTACACAGTAACATAGCTTCAAGAGTTTTGATGGAATCTTGCAACACATTGAATAGCATTTTTCCATTTTATTGATTAAATCACCCTATCACTTGTCATTTTCAAAACACATAGTAAACAGCAAGCAAAACACACGAAACATTATTTCTAGGCTAGATTGGATCAAATGAGTACAATATAATTTCTATGGATTTTTCTAGACAAGTTTTGTGTGGTATATATTTTTATACTCTAAAAATACACTAAATACACACATAGGGGTAAAACAGGAATTAAGCATTGCATGCTAGGGTTTCCAAAAATCACCATAGATCTTAATCATCATATAAAATCTACTGCCCAAGTTTCATAATTTCTGAAAGTGTTTAACTTTAGTTTTGCTAATTATTTAAGAAATCAAAACATGCAAGCAATCAGGGGCAAAACAGTCATTTCATACAGCAAGGCTTAGTCCACTGTGTAGATCTATTCATAAGCAATCCAACAAAACAAATTTCATATTTTTATGATTTTTCTACTAATTTCTAGAGCATTTTAACCCTGTAAATGGACTACTTCGTAATTAACCCTAGATCACAGGGGGTAGCAAGCAAATCTTTCCTCACTCGTCCAACAGTGCACCGCAAAAAGGCAAAACCCCAGGGTTTGTTAACAAAATCTAAGGGGCGTGCTTAAAATGCTAAATCCTAATAGATCTAAGGACCTTACAGCAAGATTCGCAAGACACATGTAACAGTTAACAAATAACAAATAAATGCAGGGGGATTTTTGAAAAAGGACCGGAGCCTTTCTTCTACCTCGGTCAGGGGCACGAGGACGCGCGCAGGGAGGGGACGGCGGCTTGCGCCGGCGCATGCGGGCGCGCACTTGGGGCCGAGCGGGTCCGGGAAGGTGTCCCCGGTCGCGGGCTTCCATTTCCCCCTGATCTCGTCGTGCGGGGTGGTAGGGATCGACGGGGAACGCGTGTGAACCGGCTGTGAACTGGAGGCCGTGGACGCGGCGGGGCGACCTCGATCCGTCGGCTCCGGCGGTGGAAGGGGGCGAGGACGGGCGTCCCAGTTGCGCGAGGAGGTGGCGAGTCTAGCGCAGTAGGCCTAGGTGTGGGAAAGCGGCCGGAGGAGGGCCAGAGCGAAGCTCGAACTTCATGGCAGCAATGGTGGGCGCGCTCTATCGCGTAGAGACGAGCAGGGGGAGTGGGAGCTCGGTGGAAATGGAGGAGAGGGGAGCGCTCTCTGCTTCCTTCGGGCCGAAGGAACCAGGCAGGGGCGCGGGGCACGCGGCAGAGGTGAGGGCAGGCCGGGCACGGGCAGGGCGGCCAGGGCGGAGCGTGGCCATGGCGGCCAGGGCCGGTGCCGCGTGGGCGAGCGGGAGGAGAGGAGGAAGAGAGAGTCGCGTGGGTGGACCGGGTCCATAGACCAGGTGAGGCCGACAGGTGGGTCCAGCGCAAGGGAAAAGGAGAGGGGTCTATAGATCGGGTCCATGTGGAGGGAAACCGGTTTCGCCATACCGGGTGCGGATGGCGGTTTCCGGTTTGCGGGGACCCGCGGTCTGACAGGTGGGGCCCGCTCGTCATTGAGACAGGGAAAAACGAAAATTCGGAAAAAGGAAGAGGGTGGTTTGACCGGCTGGAGATGTGATTTAAACTCGCCATTTTGAATGATTTAGGGGCTGAATTTGACAAAACCCAAAATACAAAAGTTGTTCTACTCTTCCAAATCTACAACTTTGTCAAAAGTCTTGGTACTAGGTTCTATTCAAATTTTGTGGGTTTGAATGAATTCAAACCTGGAGCTCTAGTTTGACCAATTATTCCTTAAATCTTTAAAATTCTGTTAAGCCTATTTATGGGCATTTTCATAAAGAGTGAGCTATACTAATGTTGTTTAGAATCTCATGAAATACAACTTTGGTATTCAAGTTATGGCAAGATTTTGACTTTTGTTTCACATAATTTTGAATTTACTAATCAAGTCTAAGTTTGGCACATTTCACAGTTTCACATAAAATGATCCAAAACTAGGTTCAAACCTTTATGCATGTTACCACACTTAATAACAAAGTTGCTCCTAATTAAATTGGCTACAAGTTCCCTATAGAGAGTTTGGCCTAAATCACATTATATTTTGAGCTATAGTCACAAGTGTACTCAGGGGTTTTGCAAAACTGCAACTTCAATTTATGTATGGTCTTTCTTGTTCCAAACTTTTGAAGTATCAAACGGAGTCCAACAACTTTGATATTAGGTTCATTTGAAAGGTGATAAGTTTAATTTCATTTCCTAGTCAGGTGGATTTTGAAGTCCTATAGTGAAAACAAAAGTAATTTTAGAACGAAATTTGGGGAAAGGCTGAAACGCAGATTTGGGAGTTTAAGTGTGGACTAAGTTTGACCTGATTTGACTTGGCCTTTCGAAGCTTCCAATTCAACATTTTTAACCTGTACCAGAAGGAATTTTGATCTATATAACAAGAACTAAAACTTTTGTGCTTGGGGTTTCTCATGAAAACCTTTGGTTTTTGGACTAAACACCCAAACAACGTAAGGTTTTGTACATTTGAGTAGAAAATTTTCGACTTGTGATTTCTCCACCTTAGTTCTTTCCATCTTTAAACATGATTTAGTTATAAGTCATCATTATCTTAAGTCAAAATATGAGTTAGGGCCTTTGAGATGCCGGAGGCATCACAACCCACCCCCCTTAAAGAAATCTCGTCCCGAGATTTGGAGGTAGCGGGGTTCTACAGCTTACGTCGGAAATGCAAACAGTTTTGGCACGCGGTTCGTGTGTTTCCGTATACTCGTGGTAACATCCAAATCTCCACTGGTTAGCTTTGTCAACTAGCATGTGAATGGTTAGTACCTCCTTAACACAAGTAGTCACAAAGCGTCATCTATTTGGCTAGGGTGGTCTCTCTAGGACACTCGACGAGTCGTGCCATATAAGAGAGCGAATGAACAAACCATGAAGAGAATGTGGTCAGTGAGCGAGTGACAATGGTAGAAGTGCAAGAAAGGAGTTACTTCCTGACTTCGATTCCAACATTTGAAACATGGTAAGTACCTGATTTATCCAAATAATGAAAGCAAAGTGTACACAGTCGGAAATTGAATAAGGCAGGGTCTTTTGATTGAAAGGAGTATCATCGGATGCGTTTTTGAGAGACACATTCATTTTATTTGACAGGGACTGTGTCCACATATAAAATTCCAAGTCAACATGTTTTCAAGGAGTAAGATGTGGTGAAACGTAGCACATTCTACTCATCGGGGCAATAAAGGCACAAGAGGGAGAAGGTAGGCCGTATTCGCCTAAACAAGGTGATGATTTGTATGATTTCTTAGCGTTGGTCATGATTGATCAAGAAAATGGCAGTAGATGACGTGTTCTTATTAACGAAACAAAATGCTAGTAAGCTCCCTTCTAAGAGGAAGAAAACCACTCATAGAGAAATGCCGATAAGACAAGAGCACTAGCTGAGAACAAAAGCTAGCGCAGAGGATGTCCGTGAAATTCACTCTCGGAGAACAAGGTTCAACGAATGAAGGGAGAATATCCAACGAGATAGTGGAAATGGAATTTGACTGTTCCCATCAATCGTCAAAGGCAAGGTCAAACAAGGATACAATTTATATGAGCGAGTCAACAGATCATTCCCATTGGTCAAGAAGGCTAGGTGAAACAAGGCAATGGAAAGATGTGATGAGATGGTGGAAATGAGACTGATCATTTCCACTGAAGCAATGGAAGGGTGTGAATAGGCAGTGGGTGGAGGTTGGCTACTCCCACAACTCAAGAAAGGTAAGGTGAAACAAGGCAATGAAATGATATATACAGGACAGTGGAAATGAAATCGATCATCCCCACGAATCAAGAGTAGCGAGATCAATTAAAGATAAAAACCGATTATGAATGTTCCACGATTGAAGCGATGTCATGCCTTCGCATGTCCTAATGCCAGTGCGAACCTAGTAGCACAACCATGTGACGGCCGTACACATAGGACTCTAGGTCCCGTCGAGGCATCCAAGACTGCCTAAGGAGACATCACAACAAGAGAGGTTCAATCATATTAGTTGTAGGATCATGAATATTACAAGGTCGTGACAAGAAATGAACAAGGAGATTGGAGCACATGAATCTCAATGTATGGAGGATATGAACCAAAGAGCTGAAAACACATTGACTTTGATGGTTTGGAGCATCAGAATCACGAGAACTAGAAACACATGGCCAACCAGCATTGCTAGGGATATGCAAGCGAGGGTTAACTTTCGACTGAGGTATCTTCTGAACTCTTTCCTGTCTTGGTGGAGCCTCTACTTCGTGTGTTGGTGTAAAAGTTGACGTTGAGTATGTCAAGGTTTATTGGAGAAATCTCTTTCTGCTTCAGCGGTGTGGTGTTGAGAAATCTTTATTTGACCGCTTTGAGATAGTAGGGGAATTTGTACATTGTCTTTGTAGTTGTAGGCATGCCTATTAAGTTCCATCAAACTAGCACCTAGACGTTAACATGTTCGAACTATCTTGACTTGATCTTCGGGCTTGGCGAATCCCTTCAGCAGATTGATCCCAGACTGCAGATGTTGAATGGAGGTCGTGTCGTTGGAATGCTCTTCAGCTTTGTCTTTCTTCGAACTCTCTTCTTGCGGTAGCTTTGATGAGGCTAAAAAGGCCTAAGCCAACGACAATTTGGCTTCTACCCTTGAAGGACTTGGGTTTTTGTTATATTTACAAGTTTATAGATCACCTTTGATAGCATTTCTGTAGTAGGATCAATATACAAAGGTTGTTGTTTTGTTATGGATTACATATTTGATATAAAAAGTTTTACTAAAACCATTTAGATTAGCCACAGATTTCAGATTTCTAACAGTGGGTCATCGTATTGTAGATTTTTATCTTGGTCACAATTCAGTATTTACTTGACGATATAAGCACTTTTAGAGTTAGAGTTCTATAATGAAGTGATCACAATTTACATACTCTATTAGTGTCGTATTTAAAGTTTCTGATGGTTATATTTGCAGTTTGATCTACTTCAAAATGGTAGCAACACTCATACAAATCTCATGTGAGATTTGTTAGTTTCAAACAATTACGTGTATAAACATAATATGAATCTAGTTAATTTCAATCAAACACACATAGCAAAGCACATGAGATGAGATGCATGATCGTCCTATCCGTCCTCACAAATCCTTACTTTTATAACTAACGATATTCCGGTGGCATATATGCACGTGCTCTCCCTACATGCAACTAGCCGAATTCTAGTCGTCCATGCTACGCATTTCGTGGTTAGTGTACCTGCAAGAAAAATGCATGCTCATACATTACCACCTAGTGTGGTATCCACGCGAATTCTCACGCTGCGTGGACAACGTTGAGTGGGCCGTTGCACCTTCTTCTCAAAACCTGACTTTCCACCAGTACTAGGGATTGTCGAGAAGAAGATGGATCCCAAAACCGAATGTAAGTGTGGTGGGCATGAAAGCTTCAAAGCATGCCCACCCCCCTTAAAAGCTTTTCCTAGGCAGCATGAATGCAAGGTTCACAACGAATCGCAAATCCCAATAGCGTTCCACCAGTACTGGGCATAGCTATGGCCGAAACATTGTTTACCAAAACGCCGAATATGCACATGAGTTGCTATCTTAGTTAGTCAAGTCAGTGACGCCACCTGTATATATAAGCTAACATCCTTATAATGGGCATATACGCGATACTCTCGTTTTCGCAAATACTTTGAAAAGATTTTGAAAATAGGCTTTCGAAATCAAAATAAAGTTGTTATAATTGTTGTTCGTGTATGATCGGCTCTGATACCAGCTGTGGCGGAACCGCCGATTTAATTCGGTCTAAATACACTGCAAGCCAGAGGTGGCAGGTGTACTTAGCCCGGATTAAATCGGCGGTTCCGCCACAGTGATGGAGCCTCCAAGTCGACGAAGCAGTCAGCGGGGCGACGAAGAGGCCGGCTAGCAGAAACACATCGCTAGCCGGGCGGCGGAGCTCCTGAGTCGACGAAGCAGTCGGTGGGGTGACGAAGAGGCCAGTTAGCGAAAACACGTCGCTAGCCGTGACGCAGAGCCCCTAAGTTGACGAAGCAGTCGACGAGGCGACAAAGAGGCCGGACTGTGGAAATACGTTGCCAGCCAGGTGATGGAGCCCCCAAGTCGACGAAGCAGTTAGTGGGACGACGAAGAGGCCGGCTAGCGGAAACACGTCGCTAGCTAGGCGGCGGAGCCCCTGAGTTGACGAAGCAGTCAGTGGGGCAATGAAGAGGTCGGCTAGCAGAAACACGTCGCTAGCTGGGGGGTAGAGGCCCCAAGTCGATGAAGCAGTCGGTGGGGTGACGAAGAGGCCGGCTAGTAGAAACACATCGCTAGATGGGCGGCGGAGCCCCCAAGTCGACGAAGCAGTCGGCGGGGTGACGAAGAGGCCGGTTAGTGGAAACACATCGCTAGTTGGGCGGCAGAGCCCTCGAGTCGACGTAGTAGATGGACTCCATATGGAGTAGCCCCGAGTCGAAGTGTGGTGAAGTAGCTCCAAGGAGACGTCAAGTGCTTAGGACTCAGAAAACATCGAGTGCTCTAGGCTCAACCAGATTGCAGTTTTGTTGCGTTTATGCCTTTTCGAGTGCTTTAGACTTTGACATTGTAGCTTATGTCATGCAGGGGGGACCTAAGTGCTTAAGACTCGGCCCAGGTCATTACAACTTCAGTTGTAGTGGAATGTCTTAAGACATTGAGTACTTCTGACTCTTTATAGCCATAGAGCGCTTTTAGATAGTGCATTGAGTACTTAGGACTCGAATGCTGATTCTTTCATTACTACTTTAGTTGTAGAACTGCGTCTTAAGACTTGAGTTATCAGGACTCTTATTCCAGGCAGCTGTTGCACCCAAATACCGGTGGAGAGGCTCAGGCACAGAGCACACAAGAGCCAGGGATCGCGCTGCTGTTGCACTCATATCCCTTTCGTGCGGCTCCGATCGGCTCTCAGTGGGGAAGCCGATCCTGGTCGTGCATGTTGATGCGAATGTGCCACCTGGCTTGACCTTATAGCCAGGAAGGTTGTGTGGTCGCGGTTGTTGGCTCCTGTTTTCCCTATAAAGCATACACAATAGATGCAAATGTCAAGTTTCTGCCTGATCGCTAGGATCGCCAACCACGAGATAGTCGTGTACTCTAGTCGGCCGATGCAGAAGCATCGAATGGTCCATCGAGTGAGCATGAATAGATATAGTAAAAACCAAAACCACATCCAAAGATGAGTAAATATAAAGCCCTAACTAAAAACATGATGTAACAGATCCGCATAATCAAATCGGCTTCAAATTAGGACCTCCAAAGAAGTCCATCTAACTAGGCAGATACAAATTACGACGTGTATTGCTAGGGTGCTCGAGCTACGCTGATCTACCGATAGGTCACGAGCACATGCTACAGCGGCATGTCATGGATTGTAACAAGCGATTAGGCAGCGTAAGACGAGCCACATGAAGATCGATTTACTACATGAAGCATATATACATAAATAGATCGATAAACATGCAAAACTAAAGATGGATCTCATGCCAAGCAGAGCATGTTGCGAGATTCGTTGAGATAACTAATGAGTCTCGTGGTCGAGCTAGGCTCAACACGAGATCCATCGGGATAACTAGCGAACCGTGCCATCAAAAATGCTTCAGTACACGGTTCACTATATGGCTGCCCTAACGGATCTAAGAACCATTAGAGCAGCATGACGATTACATTGCAAAACCCTAGTTGTTAGGGGTGGTGATGCGCCGAGAGAGATTGGAGACATGAGTTGCTGAGAACGAATCGTCAATTCATTACGTAGAACATGGATACATATTTATAGTCCGTAGACTTGGACACCAAGTCGGACTCTTTCTGTAACTAAAAAATTCTATTTCTGACTGGTTAGTCCCAATTCGACTTAAACTAGGCTAGATACATAGAGTTAAAATAAAGATAAATGGCCCATTGGTCCTTGTAATCGCCTCTTCCTTGGATGACCATATTTATCCCATCAGCCGATTCGGCCCAAATATCTATCGGCTAAATTTTAGCGATAACAGTAGCGTGAAAACCTGATTAGCCGTGTGCATTAGACGCGACCTAGTATTCATTACAACTTTAGTTGTAGCGGAAGTCTTGCGACTTGAGTATTTAAGACTCTTTGTAGTCGTAGATAGCTCATGAAGTGTAGTTCGTCGGTCGATTCATTACAACTTCAGTTGTAGCGAGAGTCTTAGGACTCTTATTGTGGGCTGCGCTATAGTCTGAGCGTCGAGTGGTTTGCAAAATCTTAAGTTGCAAGCAGAATGCCCTTAGACATTGAGCACTTCAGACTCTTATAAAAAACATTGTAGCGTGAATGCCGAGTGCGTCGGACTCAGAAAGGTATTCGCAGCGTTGACTGCTTAGGACCCGGATATGCTCATCGAGTACTTAGGACTTAGAAAACAACGAGTGCTTGTGGCCACTTGGCCTTTGTCGTCGAGTGCTTAGGACTCGGGATATAACTTCGAATCTTATGATTCGGTACAAATTCGAGTGCTTGTGTCCACTCGGCCTTTGCTTAGTATGTCATCGAGTGTGTAGGACTGGAAAAGTATTCGCTCTCGAGGGCTTAGGAGTCGGATACGCTTATCGAGTGCTTCAGACTCGGAATATAAATACGTCGAGTGCTTAAGACTCAGAATATAAAAACATCGAGTGCTTTAGATTCGGAATATAAATACGTCAAGTGCTTAAGACTCGGAATATAAAAACATCGAGTGCTTTAGACTCGGAATATATTCATTGCAACTTGGTCGTTGTTGCATCAAGGAGCTCCACTCGGGCCGATGGAAGAAACAAGATTAATGAGCCCATCGCCAGGGAATATCATTCAACCTGGTGGAAATAATAGAGCACATTGCGAGTGCATGGTGTATTGAAGAAACCCCAAGTGGTCAACAATAATCCAAATGATATATAAATATTCCGAGTGAGCCAGAAATAATCCGACGATCCATAAATAATATAATAATCTAATTGATCCATGAATAATCCAATCAATCCAATAATTCCGACAATCTAGAAATAATTCAATAATAGCCCGGAGACATCGAGGGCTTCAGCCTTGGAAAACCTCGAGTACTTAAGACTCGAAAAACGTCGAGTACTTGGCTTCAGCCTCGGAAAACGTCGATTAGTTAAGACTCGGATGAATTCATTGTGACTTGATGTATTGAAGAAATTCCGTGGCTAATCATAATCCAAGTGGTATATAAATATTCCGAGTGCTCCACAAAATCCAATAATCAATAAATAATACAAATAATCTGAGTGATCCATGAATAATCCAATTGATCCCATCACTGAAATAGTTTAGAAATAATTCAATAGTAAGCCAGATGATTCAGAAATAATATGAGTAATTTAAGCAAACCGCTTGAATGACTCATTGCGGTTAGTTGATGGCTTATAGCCCTTCGCCAGCAGAGGACTTATTGTTGTTCTGACGGAAATCTATAGTTGAAGATAATCAACAATAGCGCCGGTACGCCACTTCAACACACTGTAGTCGTATACTTCGGTGGTATAAATAATGCTTCTTGGGGATAATACGAGTAGTATGTTTGCAAATAAATAGACTACTCCAACATAAATCATATTTAAGCGATTAGACTGAACCAGTCGGATAGATAAAATTTGATTGCATATTTAAATGCATAACTTAAATATTGAAACGACTTAGCCGAGATGATCCAGTATGTCGCCGAGTGGTTTTGGTATGATCCGAGTGGATGAAAGACCCGGCAAACGTAATGCTGCTGTGGTAGCTTCCCGATCAACATGTAAGGGCCGCACATGCACGTGCATGCAGGACAACGGAAGGACTTAAGGAGATATGATGCAGTATGACTGCTATATAGGAACCTTGTATTCTCAGAAAGCCAGACAATCGTATTTAGAAATTAATTTCATCTCTCCATGACGTATGCACTTGATCCGTGCTCGAGTAGTAGACCGTGAGCGGGTGGCGTATGAGATCTTCCATGTTTGATCAGCGATATAAAATAAACTTTCTCTTGCTTCGCTCCCACCACTGGATTCGGGACTTGGCTTGGAGGACCCTATCTGGGTCAGATTCACCGACGAAGACTGTAACCAGCGGCTGATTGACTTCTATTCCGTTTTTTTCGGATCCCATAAAACTTAACGAAGATAATTACGGGAGGTTCCGTGCCAAAGCTTCTGGCGTTCCAATGCAGGCTTTCCTTCCTCGATTCCGGCATTGGATTTTCTATAGGGCGGCAGCTTGATCCTGGCCTCGCGACGATGCGCAACTGATGTAGCGACGGATTCTGCTCCGGGCTTGCGTTGAGCTGAGATGAGCCGCTGACTTGACCGCCACGTAAGAGCAATTGCATGCAACATTAAAACTGATCTTAGACGATGACAGCCATCGACTGACCCGCGCGTAGGAGCAGAAGCTGCACCAATTTTTGATCTCCACGTTGACTCTTGATCGGACTTGTGGGACATGAGTCGCTTGTTGTTTCCACCAGGAACGGTGCCAGCGAAATCGATCTGTTGGAGACGATGGCGCCGGAGGTGATGCTCTTTCGGTTGGTTGAAATCTTCCTCTGAAGAAGGACCGAGCTTTTTTCCCGGTTGTCGTCGAAGTTGTTGACGTCGAAGATGATTTCCATCGCAACCTCGTCATCTTGTATACCAGTTTGTGCTTGGCGCGTCAGTTGACGGTATTTCGTACCTTCAACTCACCCTGGAATAGACCACGTGATGGTTTCGAGATCGGTAGAGGACGCGCAAGGAGATCGTGATGGTATACAAAACAAAAAACACAACGATTTAGTCAGGTTTGGACAGCTAAATCGCTAAACCCTACGTCCTGTATAGAGTGTAGGTGGATTGTATTACTTGATGACCTAATCGGAGGTATAATGTTCTAGCCCCGAACTAGGTTTCACAGCTTTGTTTATACAGACCGAGGAGCTTGGGTATAAGTCAAGGGTCTTAGTTGGACTACAATTGGCAACCCACACTGTTCTACACTGTGAGCTCTAAGGCAGCCCACTCGGTCCATCTGGCAGAGCGGCTACAATTCGTCTACACGATTCACCATGGATACATGACTCCCACATTTTCTAATTCTCCCTCTCGAAATGTAGCCTAAGCAATAAAAACACAATTTCGACGAAAGTTTTTCACCGTATCATTTCTTGCTTATAGCAACGGATGTATTTTTTTTCTTTTCAACTTTCACTAGGAAGGCAAACGAAGAATGTCTCACCAGGTGGTGAGTCTCGCATTCTTTCAAATTCATTTTCTCATTCACAAAACATCACACAGGGAAAGTAAATAAATCATATTTCGTCGGAATGCGAGACTCTCGTTCTCATTATTACACTGAATAATGCATTCATGATTTCCAAACATTGCAACGAATGTGCTCATTTTCTATCATAGTATATGAAATCAAGTTTGTCCATAAGGAGGAACAAATATCTTTTACATACAAAAGCCATGATATAAATTTCATCATTTCTATAATAAATTCTTTATGGTTTTGACGTAACATTCTTTTGCATCAGCAAATTCAATTCTGGTTGATACTCCTAGTAGCATCTTTTCTCATGGAATCCCATAAGATCTGGGTAACTATTCTCTTGTTGTCTATCTTGGAGCTGTTATATGTGGTGTTGGCTCTAGTTTACTTAGAGCTCTCACCATGTCTTCTTTCTCACGCTAACTGGAGTTCTCGCCCCCGTTTAGCGGTTCTATGGTCCTCAGCTCTCTGAGGACCGTAATGTCATTCGAGCCTTCATATAAAATATAAATAAGACCAGGATAGACTCAAAAATATTGTCTCTGAAACAGGTGTCATGTATAAATTAAACTCAACGTTGGTCAAGATTAAAAACATGCACATAAGTCATTCCTCTGAGAAACGTTGGTCAAGATTAAAAACATGCACATAAGTCATTCCTCTGAGGAAAAAAAAAGGTATCTTGCAAGACTTAACGTTGGTCAAGTTTAAAACATGCTAACAAATTCCCTTTTCAATCTTCAGGATAAGTATATTTTCATTTCTGAATCAAATATTTTTGGCATGAATTAAATTCAACATTGGTCAAAAAATAAAACATGCTCAGATCAATTCTTAAGTCAATTCAATATTCTAAATTCATCGTTGGATGAAAATAGAGCTAAATCAAATCATAATCATGGGGCATCATCAAAATCATGGCTCGTCATGAAAATTAGCGTTGGTTAAAATTAACGACAATGCCATCAATCTATTTTCATCATGCATTTCTCTATTAATTATCCAATGTTGGTTTCAAATTATCCAGAGAAAAGCATATTCATCTTTGCAGCAGAAACATCATATAAATTCTATATCATATCGCAGCTCCAAGAATCAATTATCTAAATATTACTCAAATGCATGTATAAAAGAACTACACATGCATATATTCTGAATCTGAAAAGGAAAGAAGAATTTCTGTATACTGTCCATAGGCCAAAAGTGGCCCATAACGGCCCACTCAGCAGCGGCCTGGTCTGCTCTCAGCCGCGCCCGCGCTCCAAGCCGGAGGCAACCTGGGTCTGGGCCGTGCATTCGGCCCAGCCCACCTCTAGGCGCGCATGGCCAGCCGCCTCCATCTCTGCCATTGGTTTCTGATCCGATGGTCAGGAGCGAATCGTCTTAGGGTTTAAAGAGCGAAAATTTCGGGCCCCCCTGAAACTCTTGTTTCATTTTGCTCCCCCGGTAGCCGCCTCTCTCCTTTTCTTTCCTCTCTGGCGATGGCGGGTGCGAGCGGGGAGGCGGCTGGTGGCAGCGGCGTGGACCCCTCACCGGCGCTAGCCAACGGCGCAAACATAAGGCACGGTCAAGCGACGGCATCATCGCTCCTCTTCTCTTCCCCCTCGCCGCTTCTCTCCTTTCTCTCTCTGCTCCCCTCCCCCACCTCCCCTTCACCCGCGTGGCCTCTCTTCAGTGCGCGCGTCCACCTGAGGGTGGGCGCGCCGCCGTCGAGCAGCCCCATGGCGATGCTCGTGGCGGCGCGCGTGCGCAGGCCGTGGCCGCGATGGCTCAAGCGACGGCCGGCGGCTCGGCCGCCTCTGTTTCTTGACCGCCGTGGACAACAATCACGTCTAAGTGATGTCTTTAACCCTCTGTGGGTTGATTCTTGGGTTGGGGATCTGGGGATTAGGGGTTAGGGTTTGAAAAAATCGATCCCTTTTTTCTTCTTTTCTTGTTCTTTTCTTGGATCCGAGTAACAAGGCTCAAGATCTGGTTGGTTCTATGTCATTTCTCTCAGATCAGAACCTCGAGCTAGTGATCCATTCAAAATTCATTCTATTCTCTTCAATTTCATCTTGACCCGAGGGTCAACATCATTCTAGGTTTAGGGATCAGGCACAAACCTGACTTTGATACCAATTGTTGGATTCCTTGTCATGGATATGATGCCTGAATCCCTTCCCACTAGGGTCCATGTGACTCGTAAGAGGATCTCGTGATGCAGAGAGATGGATATAGGGAGAGAGAGGGCGGACTGTGTTCATACCTTGAGGTCAGAGGAGAGCTCGACCAGTGTTGTGGGGGCAATGGGGTTTCCTATGGCGCCAGCGAAGTGCGATACAGAGCGGCAGTGATGTGAGCGCGGCAGTGGCATTTCCCTCCACTGCCCGCACCCAATAGATCGGGTTATCTGGTCGCGAGGAGGTACAACGAACGTTGGTTCGCGTGCCACTCATGGTTGTCTATTTATAGTTGTGCGGATTGAAAGGGGGCCACAACCTCAAGGGGGTCATTGGGCCTCCGATCAAGGCCTTAATCTTATCACCCAGGCCCGGTAAGGACGTCTCCTGACCAGAGCCGAGATCAATTCCAACAAATGGTTGAGAAAACCATGAGACAACCAGATAGATACAGACCAACTCCTAGGCTAATGAGCAGAGGAAGCATCAATACTAATATCATGTACCTTGTGCCAAAAATCTCAATTGCGATGCAACGTTGGAGATGCCCAAGAATGTGATTTCATAATTAACTAACGTAGAATATTAATGTGATGTGGTACCTAGGCAGATAGGAAGACTGACCTTGGTTTCATTGATCTCTGGCGAGACAGGTGGGCTGTCGGAGACTGAGCTCATGATGCGGTCCAAGACGAGCTGCGAGGTGACAGCGGACAAGAAGAAGGAGCTTCCGGAGCAGTGTCCAGGGTTGAGCTCCATAGAGTCCTGCGATAGCTCCCAAAAGCCTAGTTATTAGAACCGAACCGGACCAGTGGTCAGACCCATCCCAAGATCGGAAACCGGAGCCTCTGCCGGTCTGGTTCACTTAAAAGACCGCATGTGCAACTAAACCGGAATAAACTGGATGAAACCAACGGTCCACTTAAAAGACCGCATGTGCAACTGAACCGGAATAAAGTGGATGAACTAGCAGTCTTTACACCATATGGACCGGGATGCAGCCAGTAAAAACAAGCATGGCCAAGGTTCGAACCCCCAAACGACATGCTAGTGGGGGACCTGTAGACATACCATTGGACTATGTGGCTCGATGTTGCATATCCCAAATCCTTGACCTATTTAAACCTGCTTCAGAGCGGCGGTCCAAATGGTTGAACCAATTGAACTATGAACCGAGGGCCTCACCGGTTCGATGTCCGGTCCGGTCCTAAAACTATGCCAAAAGGTAGTTTTAGCAGTGGGTGATCGGAGCACCCCTTATCCCGAGTCGTCCATTTTTGCAATGCGATTCCTATAGCAGTAGGCCGGCATGTCACTGCATGCCACATAGGCCGATGATTAACATAAACCTGTGGCCCATATGTGGCGCAATAGTTATAAATGTGACTGGATTTTTAGGCTGTGCCAACCACAATGCATTTACTCGGCGCATGAGTCCTCGAAAATGCATTTACATTGGTGGGTCAGTGGGATGGGATCAAATGCAGGGACCCATGCTATGGGTGCACTGGAACAACTAGCAACGTGCACATGCAGCCCGTGCGCAGGGAAGGCACCTGAGGCAAAATGCTCGCATTGAGCTCCTGTTCCACTGTTTCCCTGGTTCCTTTAGGCTGAGGGTAGCAACACGTGCGTATGTTTATGGATATGTATTTTAGACCATTATCGAAATAAAACAGTAGTTTGTCCATATACTCCCTCCGCCTTGGAAAATATCTTTTTTTAGTTTATCAAAAGTCAAACGATTCTAATTTTGATCAAGTTTATTAAAAAATATTAACATTTTATCACATAAAGGAAGTAAACCATAAAAGCAAAATGTATAATTAATCTAATTGTGCTAATTTGATATCAATAAACATTATTATTGTTTTCTATAACCTTGATGAAATATAGAATTATTTGACTAAAGACAAATCCAGCAACGATATATTTGAGAACAGAAGAGAGTATATTGTTGGCGTTTCTTAGCCTACTAGATATAAATCCGCAAGCACACCAAAAACGCGTTGTAGCCTTTCACCCAGGAGTATTCCGGGGTATCGAATCCACGAGGAACGAGGAGTATGATAACACACAACACTACTAACCAAACTAGTGAAGCTAACAATGTAGAGGATAAAAGATAGAGATGCAGGTTCTCAACAGATATTAGATCACTTTACTATACTAAGCATGCATAGAACTATACTTGTCATGTAAACATAGACACCAAAGCTGTAGCACCACTGCCAGGCACAAGAGTGCTGAATACCCAGCCTAGAGGCGAGTACTACAGGATTCGGCTATGTCGTCAGTGAGTCTATCCGAACAGTATGGGATTGGAATACTGAGAACACAGAAGCCGTCACCTAATGTGTCTACTAACCAGAGCTGCGTGGGATAGCCGACCAACCAAGATAAACTCTAAGTACAACACCGTCATGTCTACTTGATGAGTTCACTACTAACTGGTAATGAGCCAGAAGAGCAAGCAACACTATATAGCCAACGCTATAAGCATGCACAAGGTTCCCGTAAACAAACAAGCATAAAACTAAGCATGAAAGTAAAGTAAGAATGAAATAACAAAGGTAGAGGACAAAGAACTTTACTCAATCCTAGAATCGAATATCCTTCCTCTGAGAATACAAGTCTAGGGGCAAGAGAAATCCCACTCCCTCACTCCTCACCTCACTACTCTTCTTGATACAAGAGGCACTCTCTCTACAAGCTAAGGGATAACTTCACTTCTCCAACACTATACTCTTCACACTCTCAAGTGCTACTCTACCGCTACACCACCATGCTTACAAGTGAACACCTTGGAGGTATTTATAGCTGTCCAAAGGTCGGTTTTGGAGGTTAAGTCGGTGCTGCGAGGACACTTGGCAGGCCGGGCATCCTCCACATGGTCGGGCGGCCTGGGTTGTAGGCCAGGCGGCCCTTGGATCTGCCGACTTAGTCCATCCAACGCTTTCGATCACTTGGGTAAGGGGGTTGACAGTTAAAACAGTGTGTTTTTGCATGTATCGTTGGATTTGCCTTGTGTTTGTTCCTTAGCCATCGGATGACACACTCTTGGATCGCTGACTTAGCCAATCCATGGGCTGGATCGGTGAAGTGGCGGCCTTTCAGGGTGTTTTGTGTTGATCTCTTGGATTCCAATGTGGAGTTGTGTTTGACATGTTGTCTCTTGCATGCAGGTCGAAGGATGTGGCAATTGGAACAAATCACAGTCCGTGCGGCCATTGAGGTGGGCTGGGAGGCCAGGGACTTTGTCCTGGTAGCCAGTCTATAGTGTTAAGAGTTGGAGGGATGCCGAGCGGCCTGACCCACAGGCCGAGTGTTGACGGTCGTTATTGCACTACTTTCGACCATCAACTATCCATGAATATGAAGGAAAATACATCAAAGTGTAGACAAACCTTTGCTACTAACATAGTTCCATGAGTTGTGTTCAATATTTGATTGCAGGAGCAAAATCAGCTGAAAACATGTCAAATTTGGCTAAGACAGAAGGGTCACTGACTAGAAGACTAGGCCGCCCGGCCCTAACATTGGGCCCAAATGGCCTCATTTTCGACCTGCATGCACATAAAAGACGTGTCAACACAGTTCTGAAGAATAAACGCCAAAGCCAACGTGTTAATTATCAGAAGGCTTGCCACCTCATTGATCCAACACTTGGATTGGTGAAGTCAACAATCCGAGGGACTTCAATCCTGCGGCTATGGAAGAAGCACAAGTGAGATCCAACCATCAAGGGACAAGCACACGCTTTAACCACCAACCACCATGCAACTGACTTGGGGAGTGAAGTTGCACCGAAGGATGGAGTAAGGTGGTGGACCCAAGAGCTGGCCAGGCCGCCCAGCCTCAGGGGGGGCCGCCCGGCCTCCTACCTGGTCACCCGGCATGCCACCTGCCCCCTTAACCGCCTTACTGACCCTATAAGTACCCCCACTCACTTGGTGACTATAAATACCCCCTGGTAGCCCATTTGTGAAGTGTGGAAGTGAGTAGAACGTACCATTGTCTTAGTCTTGTAGCAATAGGATAGTCCTGAGAGTTAGAGTTGAGTCTGAGTCTTTGCCTCAGGGATTCCGGAGTTAGCTTCGAGTCTTGGTAAAGCTCTTGTATCCTTTCTATCTTTTGTACTCTTACTACTCCAGTATAATACATATCATTGATCTATCCTTCAGTTATACTTTACTTTATTTCTTACACTTGCCTGGTGTGGCGTACCTTATTGCACACTAGATCAAGGCTTAGGTTTGTGTTGTCCCTGAGTTACTTGAATCTTGCTAGACTAGCTGGTGCTATAAACTTGCCTTAGGCTCTCTTCCAAGGTTAAGTTAGCTCTCACCCTCTGATCAATGAAGAGCTTTAGTGATCAAGTTCTCACTTGATCACTAGTTTAGCATGCCATCTTGCCCACGCAGATCTGGTTGGTAGCCTCTTTTAGTGGCAGCATTAGGGAGCCTCTGTAATCCGACCCCGTCGTTCGGTAGGCCCGTAGGCGTTAGCCAGTTGCCGTTCGGTTGGCCAACTATCTACCCCTGTGCCTCCTTCATGTAGTCTAGAATTTCGCTCGATGCAAGACCCTAGTTTGTGTTTGATTAACTTAGTTCAACCGCGAATACTCCTATGCAGTAGTTAAGGAATGGAGTTTGGTATCTTAATCTCACTCGTTGTCCTCCTAGATAGCTATACCTAGTTTGCTGACTGCTTTGGTCCCTGTTTACTCTTCGCACCATACACTATTTTGTTTATCTTACCCCCGTCGTAAGAATAGCTATGTTTATCTAAGTTATATGGTACCATTTGAAGTTCGAACAAATCATTCCACCTATTTGCCCTTGCTTCCCTGTGGATTTTTGCGATACTTCGGAATACTCTGAGTGAATAAGCTACATCAAATGTCCGTACGCTTGCGGAGTAAAATCTGTTACGCTAAGAGACGTCAACAAGCCTTTTCTAGCGCCGTTGCCGTTGAAGCAATTGGTAGTAGAAGTTTGATTTTGTTCGAACCTAGGTACCATAAACTTGAGAACATACCGCTATTTCTTAGCGAGCTCATTTGCCTAGTGTCTACTTTATTGTTGGGTGACAGATAGGTGTATGACCGGTTTCGACCTACCGGCAATTACTGGTCAAACTTCCGCAACAATCCGGAGTCACTGCTCAGAAAGAGTCCGTCAAAAGAAAATCCAAAGGCAGAGGCCTATGCCATTAGCATTGGAGTTTGGATCCATGAGTATAACTTCACCGACACCAACTATGGCCGAAAAGACCATTTCGCGATTTCTTTGTTCCATCCAGCAACAACATCCCCACTGGGCCTGAAGTGCAGGTTGGAGAAGGTCTCGAGCTCAAACCAGGTGTCATTCATATGGTCCAAGCAAGTCCATTCTGTGGATTTGCGTCGGAGGATGCTAATAGCCATATCTAGCAATTCCTGGAGATATGCAGCACTTTCACAATCAAGGGTGCAACCCCCGATGCTGTTAGACTCTGTCTCTTCCCATTTTCACTAGTGGGAAAGGCAAAACAGTAGTTTTATCTAAACCGTGCAAACTTGGCAACCTAGGAGGCATGCTCAAATGCCTTCCTTGCAAAGTACTTCCCTCTAGGGAAAGACGAGCTCATTGAGGAACCGTATCTCGAGCTTCCAACAGCTCATAGATGAGACAGTGGCTGAGGCATGGGAAAGACTTCAAGAGTACATTCGCCGCATGCCCACAGCATGGTATGGAACAGTGGCTAATCATCCAAAACTTCTTCCACGGGCTACACCAGTCCGCGCAAGAACCTGTCGATGCAGCCGCTGGAGGATCCTTCCTGTCCTTGAGTGTCACTGCTGCCCGCACTCTCATCGAGAAGATGGCAGGCAACCGATAATGAAAATAGGAGAGGGCGAACAATAAGGCCCGCGGAGTCCACCATATTGAAGGCACCGACATTCTCGCCGCCAAAATGGACCTCCTGTTAAAAAAGCTGGAGGATGCTCCTGAAGCTGTGCTGGTCCAGGCACTAGATTCTCGCATGACTTACAAGCACTGTGGGAATACTGGCCACACGAGGAATAGCTGCCCCGAAAATGGATCGGAGGACGTCAACTTCATTAACAACAACAACTTCAACGATGGGCCTCGTCCTCAACCAGGTTGGAATTCACGACCACACTTACCCTTTTCAGGTCAAGGTACGTCTTCTAGCAGTTCGAAGCAGTTTAATAAAAATGCTTTGGATCAAAAAGTTGTGAATGATAGCATAAGTAAGAAATTCCTTGCGAATGATAGAATTCTAGAAAACCTGTCGCTTCAAATGGAAACTCTTAACAGTGCCATGAAGAACCAGTTGAGCTTTAATAAAATGCTAGAAACTCAGATAGCTCAGCTAGCTGCCGCATTGCCTTGTCCAACTTCGGGGAAGCTCCTGGGTC
This sequence comes from Paspalum vaginatum, assembly GCA_030272315.1. Classification (NCBI taxonomy): domain Eukaryota; kingdom Viridiplantae; phylum Streptophyta; class Magnoliopsida; order Poales; family Poaceae; genus Paspalum; species Paspalum vaginatum. Next base: position 35,105,038 of record CM059018.1, on the reverse strand, counting down.
AGCCTGAGCCACCCCCGAAGGAACATATCAATGCTGTAACCACTAGGGGTGGAAGGTCTACACAAGACCCCCCACATCCTAGAAATGCAGGGAAGGAACAGGAGGAGGAAGTGGCACGTGATTCACAACTGGTTAAGGAAGCACCAAAGTCTGCTCCACATGAGTTCTACGACACCACCATGCTCCCTTTTCCTCAAAGGTGGAAAAAGACCTCTGTCGACAACCAATTCGGCAAGTTTGTTGAGGTAATCAAGAAATTATATGTCAATATCCCATTGCTAGATGTGATGTAGGCACATACGCTAAGTACCTAACGGACATCCTCAACAACAAGAAGCCGCTGCCATCCACGGAAGTCATGCACCTCATTGAAGAGTGTAGCGCAGCTATACTCAACCAGCCATCGCAAAAGAAAAAGGATCCTAGGAACCCAACCATCTCGTGCTCAATCGGGACCAACACTTTGATCATGCTCTTTGCGACCTAGGAGCAAGTGTGAGCGTCATGACAAAGGTAGTTTTTGATAAAGTAACACATGCCATACTTGCCCCTACTGCTTTGTGCCTACAGCTAGCGAATCAGTCGATTCGCTACCCCATCGGGATCGCCGAGGACATCCTGGTCAAAATCTGAAACTTCCTCATCCCTAGTAGATTTCGTGGTGCTAGACATGGAGATTGTTAGCAAAACACCGCTTATCCTTGGGTGACCGTTCCTAAGCACCGCTGAGGCCACCATTGATGTTGGAGCTAGAGAAGTTCACCTCAACATCAATGGTAGAAGGGAGACGTTAGCCTTCGAAACCAAAGGTTGAGCAGTGCCGATAGGTAAAAACGTTCAAATTCAAGTGTCAGACACCCTAGGAAATGCTAAGAGAGAAGATCGAGGTCTTGCCAAGTCAGTCGAAAGTGGACTCTCTCATCCTAGCAATGGAGAAGCTCCTGTTAGATGGAGAAGCCCGCAAGCTCAAAGCCGATTGCAAAGCTGAGTCACTAAGACGTGCCTCGATGGCCAAGCCGCCGACAAAGGAAGCAGGAGGCAGGGCTGCTGTGACAAAGGTCACTGCCAAAACAACAAACACACACAGAATGGCGGAAGAAGGAAGAAACGCCAAAAGCCAAGCCAAAAGAAAAGAAGAAGAGGAACACTCAGAACCAAAAGTCTATGACAACCAAGAAGGTTTGGTGAGCAAAAGTTGCAGCGCAGACGGCCGCTAAGTCTCCGTCAAGCGCTGACGCTGAGTAAAAGGTATGACTTTCCCTCGCCAGGAGGTAAACTGGCATTATCCTTCACCGCATATTTAAATTTTTCACACGTTTACGTTGACGTTAGCACTCGAACCGTTGAATTCCTCTTACACCATAGCATGTTTAAATTCCAAGTTTTTGCATAAGTTTGTTTTCATCTCCTATATTTCAAAAGAAAATTGCACGCTGGCTGGCCCCTGCTGCCTCTACGCATTGGTGCTAAGGCCATCTGGCCCCTTGTACAGGCCACCCCGCTCCTTGGTACATGCCTGCTCAGCTAATCACTCGCATGCACAAGGAGCCAAGGGAGCTAAGCACAAAGTGCCACACGCACTGGCCTGCCCGGCTTGCCAATCAGGCTGCCCAGCCTCCCGAAGCACCGTTTGCGTCCCATCCACTCATATGCATGCAACCACGGGCCTAAGCACCTAGCCCCTAGGCCGCCCGGCTCCTAGTGCTAGCCGCTCGGCTCCTTGCCAGGCCGCCCGGCCCCTGCTGCTCCCTGCCTGCGTGCTTGCTCGCCTATAAATACGCATGCACTGAAATGTTCGATCCTCGCACCGCTCAGCAACGTGAGCTCTCTCTCTTTCTCCCCCTAATCACTCTCTAATCTAAGCACTTAGTTTAATTTCTGCATTTAGCAAAAATTCTGCAAATATAATTAGTGCTACACTCTCGTTTCGTTGGACGGTTTGTGGAGGCTCTGCCCCACAAGAACAACTAACCTTTCGGATGACTGACTTTTGGACTACTAACCGCTAACGCTAATTTTTTATCTGTTGCTTCCTTCGGGTATTCTCTTGTCCATGTTTATTTTGTAGGATGTCGTCATTTTTTAGAAGAGCCAAGGGAGCCCTCAACAGCACAGGGAGGGGCATCCACCTCAGCTTTCTGTATTTGTCAGCCTCCCACTCCCAGAGTGGCAGCTCGAGGACCCCTGCTGTGTCCAATCGGATGTCCATCAGTGGTGCCCGAAGCCAAGAACAGGACAACGGAACATCGTCACAAGCCCCACCTCAGTGCCAACTTTTGATGATCCGCGACATTGTCCTGCGTAAGAACACAGAAGCATAGATGTTGGAGCGCCCTGCCTCAAAATCTTTTGGATGAATAAGGTACTTCGATGCCTTCTTCCTTGTCAGCATAGGTATGTTGGATCAATTTACACAGGCATTCGACTACGCATGATGGTAGGAGTTCTCGAACATCACAGAGGAAGGATCAATCCTCCTAACAAAGGATTTCCTGATGACTCTGCGCATGGATAGACGCCCCGCAGGTACGACCATCTATTTCCGTATGTTCAATACTGAATTCTCTATCATCCCGAGGAGGCTTAGCGACCTCCTAGGTTTCGACTCGGACTGCTCATTAGCAGACGAGCCGGCTGGGTATGACATGAGAACTTTTTGGACAGAAATATGCGGGAATAGTCTGAGCAGAGAGCACAACACCACAAAAATTCACAACCCTACCCTGAGACTTCTGGCTCACTGGATCTCACTCATTGTCTTCCCATGGGGGGATGTACGATATGCGCCTAACGAAGACCTCAAGTGCGTTTATGCTATGTATAGAAAGAAGCGCTATGCTCCGGTCATTGACATGGTCCGTCATTGGATGGAAATGCCGAAGACCAATGCTCCCATAAACATCACGTCACTGGTCACAAGGATTGCATCCGAACTGGGTGTCCTAGAAAATGCCTAGCTCGAATACATTCCTGATGACATGACACACCTCATTTTGGAGCAGCACTTCATCCAGGCACACTTCATGAAAAGAGACGAGAGAGGAAACTTAGTCATGACCTACTTTGGACATAATCTTGAAATAGCACTTCCAGCGCCATAGTACGATTTGTACAAAGTTAGGAGCCTAACCATGTAGCTTGACATGGAAGCACCACACCAAAGCATTGGAGGCTTCATGACTAGACCCAAACGACGACGAGCAGAATCTCATCAACGTGAGGCTAGAGAGGAAGCAGAAGCAGGTCCATCATGGGCTTCCCACGCTGCCACTCCGACTAGAAGTATTGACATGGAACTGTCATAGTTCCATCGATACGGCCAACCCGAGCCATGGTACAGTAGCAGTGGTAGGGACCAAAGCTCATACAAGCCATCACTCAGTACTATGGAGGTGGCAGTGTGTCATATGAGGTAAGTAGAGAGCAAGGCCACTCTGCATCAGCCCGGTTCTACACCGACAGCATGGCTAGCGTCAACTCCTCAATGGAGGGGATGAACTTGGACCAGTACGATCAGAGGTTGTACCAGCAGGTGGACGACATTGCCCAACGCACCGCAACAATGGACCGACAGATTCAGGACAGCACTAACATGATCCAAAACCTAAACGAACAAGTCCAATCCAGCTTCAACAATGCTCAGGAGTTGTACAACAACTACTACCGCCGAAACCCCTAGCTTCATTGAACCTTGGGGAGGGGTAGACCAATATGAGCATGCCTCCTCACGTCCCCGTCTCAGGAGTATGGCCCCCATATTCCTGTGCTCGTTCCTTCCTATGCAGCAGCAGCAATACCAGTCCGACCACCACCAGCAGCAGCACCAGTCTGACCAGCAGCAGTTCGTCGCCACACTCGTCCTACCCGAGAGTGAGTACCAACCATAATAATAATAATGTTTGTTTCTTTATATGTGTGTGTGTGTGTGTGAATAAAATCAACTCCCACCATTGGTATATTACCTTCATTATGGAAATGATGAATAGTTGCTCTATTATGTTCTCGTTTAGTTGTCTATGCAAAGACCAAACTGAACTTAATTTTGAGTTGTTGTGAGGAACGATATAACTAAGAACTAGGCCAGCTCTCACATTTTACTAGTAGGATAAATATCTCAGGCTATTTCCCTGAAAAATAATGTTCCCCCATTGGTTTTGAACACCTACCAGAGCCAAATACACTGATATATCTGAGCCGCTTATTTAAGCTACTTAGTGTTGTTTTGAGCTTTGTCAAATTTTGAGTCGCATTGAATGGAATCATCTCTATCTTGTGAGTCATTGGAGCAAAATCCACCATTACATATGCATTACCTATCCCGAGTATGCATCCATATATCTCCAAATAAAACCTTTTGTCTTACTCCTTCCAAATCAAATGAGGTAGGATGTGGAGCCATCAAAAAGAAAAATAAAAGCATGCTAGTTTAAGCATGGCAAAAGTATAGCATGCTAGTCAAGCATGGCAAAAACAGAGAAATACAAAAAGGCTTCACATTCACACCTAACATACAAAAGAAGGAGAAGGAAAGAAAACATGGAGACCCATCCATCCATCTAGCCACCGAATAAGCTCCAATGATGAACATGACTAGTTGATGTAGTACATTTCTTTGGCCCAATCTTTGGCTTTGCAAAATAAACAACCTAAGCAAGCTAAGTTTTTCCATCACCCTGAGCTCCACAAAAGCTTTAGTGTAGGAAAAATCTTGGCCGTACGCTTGGCCCTTTTTTGGTGAGGATACACTTGCAAGCGATCGAGAGTACCTCTGGGGAAACTCGGTTTTATTTTGAAAACCTTCAAAACACCTAAGATAGAATCCAAAAAGAAATGATTTGACCAAGAACCTACAACGAAGTCGTTCTTCTTCTCAACCACCCAAGACATGGTAAGTCAAAAAGATGCACCACAAATATGAGAAAAAGGTGATCATTGCATACACTATGGTTTGAAATAAAAGCATGGGTGTCGGTTATGTATAGCCTTTTTGTTGAACACTATATCGCAGCAACTCCTGATCCATAACCCATCTTGGCTTTGCTCGAGGATGAGCAAAGGTCTAAGTTTGGGGGGTTGTTGACAGTCATTATTGCACTACTTTCGACCATCAACTATCCATGAATATGAAGGAAAATATATCAAAGTGTAGACAAACCTTTGCTACTGACATAGTTCCACAAGTTGTGTTCAAAATTTGATTGCAGGAGCAAAATCAGCTGAAAATATGTCAAATTTGGCTAAGACAGAAGGGTCACTGACCAGAAGACCAGGCCGCCTAGGCCCCACCCAGGCCCCCTAGCCTAACATTGGGCCCAAATGGCCTCATCTTCGACCTGCATGCACATAAAAGACGTGCCAACACAGTTCTGAAGTATAAATGCCAAAGCCAACATGTTAACTACTGGATGGCTTGCCACCTCATTGATCCAACACTTGGATTGGTGAAGTCAACAATCGAAGGGACTTCAATCCTGCCGCTAAGGAAGAAGCACAAGTGAGATCCAACCATCAAGAGAAAAGCACGCGTTTTAACCGCCAACCACCATGCAACCGACTTGGGGAGTGAAGATGCACTGAAGGATGGAGTAAGGCGGTGGATCCAAGGATTGGCCAGGCCGCCCAGCCTCAGGTGGGGCCACCTGGCCTCCTAACTGGCTGCCCGGCCTGCCACCTGCCCCCTTAACCGCCTTACCACCCCTATAAGTACCCCCACTCACTTGGTGACTATAAATACCCCTTGGTAGCTCATTTGTGAAGTGTGGAAGTGAGTAGAACATACCATTGTCTTTGTCTTGTACCAATAGGATTGTCTTGAGAGTTAGAGTTGAGTCTGAGTCTTTGCCTCAGGGATTCCGGAGTTAGCTTCAAGTCTTGGTAAAGCTCTTGTATCCTTTCTATCTTTTGTACTCTTACTACTCTAGTATAATACATATCATTGCTCTATCCTTCAGTTATACTTTACTTTATTTCTTACACTTTCCTAGTGTGGCGTACCTTATTGCACACTAGATCAAGGCTTATGTTTGTGTTGTCCCTGAGTTACTTGAATCTTGCTAGACTTGCTGGTGCTATAGACTTGCCTTAGGCTCTGGTCTAAGGAAGTTAGCTCTCACCCTCTGATCAAGAAAGAGTTTTAGTGATCAAGTTCTCACTTGATTAGTAGTTTAGAGTGCCATCTTACCCATGCAGATCTGGTTGGTAGCCCTTTTTGGTGACAGCATTAGGGAGCCTCTGTAATCTGACCCCATCGTTCGGTAAGCCCGTAGGCGTTAGCCAGTTGCCGTTCGGTTGGCCAACTATCTACCACCGTGCCTCCTCGGTGTAGTCTGGAATTTGGCTCAAAGAAAGACACTAGTTTTTGTTCTATTAACTTAGTTCAACTATGAATACTCCTATGCAGTAGTTAAGGAATAGAGTTTGGATATCTTAATCTCACCCGTTGTCCTCCTAGATAGCTATACGTAGTTTGCTAACTGATTTGGTCCCTGTTTACTCTTCCCACCATACACTATCTTATTTATCTTACCCACGTTGTAAGAATAGCTGTGTTTATCTAAGTTATATAGTACCGTTTGAAGTTTGAACAAATCATTCCACCTATTTGCCCTTGCTTCTCTGTGGATTTTTACGATACTCGTAATACTCTGAGTGAAAAAGCTACATCGAATCTCCGTGCGCTTGCGGAGTAAAATCTGTTATGCTAAGAGACGTCAACACCGGGCGGTCTGGTCCTTAGGCCGGGCGGCCAGGGGACTTGGCCGGGCGGCCATGTTTCGATCACCCCTTTGTCTACTCCATTGTTGCACCTTGCTTGACCATGTTTTGTGTGTATTTGCATCGTATCCTATGTTCCTGCATGATCTTCGTACACAACTCGTGGAACCGGTTAGAATGTATGAACCTTGCATAAAAATCACCCTTGAAGCATGAAATATTGGTGGTCGAAATGGGATATAACGACCGCCAACATATATATAATGAGAGTGTGAGAAACAATGACCCTAAGAGGTAGAGGTTTCAGAGATTAATGACAACTTAATTATGTTACTAGTGAGTTCATGACATGAAGGTGTTATGTTTAATATCGTGCTCATTGGTTGATTGAAAGAGACCCCTAAATTCAATATTCCGAAAGGATGGCTTGTTGCTTGGATAATCTAGCGTGAAGAGCAAGGATCGATAGCTCTAAGTGTCGTAAAGTTGAAAGAAGGGCACTTATAGATTCTTTTCTAGTTTCTAGATAAGCCGTTCTTCATTCTAGAGTTATTCTCAATTTCGAGTGCACCTTTGTCCAAAAGCTCAAACATACTAAAATGTGCTAAAACTCACTCACCTCTATCGTTTCAATCAAAAGAAAAATCCTCGAAAAATCTCCTTATGTTTTCGAATCAAAACAGCGCTGAAAAAAGTTTTTATATGCCACCGGACTTGTCCGGTGGTGGCAAAATTGCGTTGTGTCCCTAACGTTCGGCCAGTGGGTCTAATGCCCACCAGACCATCCGGTGGCTCCACCGGGCATTATGGACAGAGGGTTTGTCTAGGGCGTCCTTAGGCTAATTAGCCCACCATAACGTGTGGTGGCTCGCCACCGGACTGTCTGGTGCCTCCGCTGGATGCTCTAGACAAGGAGCTGCGCTCGTGGGCTCGCTTGAGAAATCAGCCCACCGGACCATCCGGTGGTTCACCGTCGGACCATCCGGTGGCTCTTTAGCCCATCGCGCGAAACTGAGTTTTCAAAATTACAAAGCATTGGACCATCCGGTGGCTAGCCACCAGACTGTCTGGTGGGTACACAGAAAATTTATTTCGTACAGTAACAGCTAGTTTTTGAGCTGGCCTCTATATAAAAGACTCCCCCTCCCTCCATTTCACACCTTTGTGACCACGCATCACTCACACACACACAAAGGTCACCCAACCACCAATGCCATATAAATTCTTGAGCTTTGGGGCAAGAGACTTGAGAGAGAGAGATTACTTCTTGAGTTGAAGTTGAATCAAGCGAAGACCAAGGCTTGTTACTCTTGGTGATCGCGATCACTTAGACGGTTGCGTGTCGTGTCTTTCGTGAGCTCCCCGGAGATTGTGGGAGAAGCGGAGGAAGGTTCTTGCGAGGGCATTGTGCGCGGTTTAGAGCTCACAGTTTCGGAGTGGAGAAGAGCATCCTGAAGAGAGCGCTTGATCTTTGCGAAGGTCAAGATGTAGCTTGGTTCTTGCGAGAACCACTTTGCCAACCCCTCTCCTTGCGAGGCTTGGGGCCGAGATCCTTGTGAGGAGCCCGCGAGAGCAAAGCCTTGCGAGGGGAACCAAACGTGGACTAGGGGGGAGTCACGACTCCTCGATACCTCAAGAAAAAGATCGACGTATCAATTCTTGCTCTCTTTACATTCCGCATTTACTTTCCGCTATTTACATTCCTAGAATTGCATGCTTGGCTCTAGATTGCAAAACTTTTGTATCGTGTAGAACTCTAGACACACATGTTTAGGCACTAGGGTAAATTGGGATATGTGCGATAGGATTTAATTTCAAGTTTCGAAATTAGAAGTCCAATTCACCCCTCCTCTTGGACATCTTGATCCTTTCAATTGGTATCAGAGCCGGGTGCTCATTGGTTGAGGCTTCACCGCCTTGAGCAAGATGTCCGGTGGGGAAGGACCCCCCCCCCCCGTGTTCGATGGCGAGGACTTTCCATATTGGAATATCCGTTTGGAGTCCTACTTAGAAGCCGTTGACACTTCTCTCCACACGCCTGCCATCATCGGCTTTCTGGAGATAGCCGATAAGAACAAGCCCACAATGTCGGAGCTTAGTTATGACAAGTGGAATCCAAAGCTCGTAACATTCTTTTCCGTGGCTTGTGCAAATAGGTCTTCAACCGCGTGAGGACTATCAAGGATGCACACAAGCTTTCGGAAGAGATTTGTGCGCTCCATGTGGGAACTAAAAGAGAGAGAGAGCAACGCCATAGTTTGCTTACCAAGAAACTTAATGATATTAGCATGCTTCCCGATGAAAATGCTAATTAAATGTATTCTCATCTCAATGTGCTTGTAGAAGAGATCAATGATCTTGGTTTGACTGAAATCAAAGAGGCCGATGTGGCTAGGAAGATATTGGATCTTCTTATTGTGACAAGTATGGCCACATCGTCACATATCTTCGCCAAACCGATCTCAACATGGAAACTCCATCTGGTGTGCTTGGCAAGATCAATGCACATGAGATGTATATGAAGATCACAACAGATGCAGAGCCACCATCCAAGAAGGGGATATTGGCCTCAAGGCAAGATCATCCAAAGAGAAGAAGTCCACTTCCAAGAAAATCATTATCGTGGACAACAAAGAAGATGATGATCAAGAAGAGGATGATAGTGAAGAAGTTGCTCTTCTTGTCTGCAAGGTCACTAGTGCATTGGGATGCCTTGACAAAAAGGGTATCATGTACTCCTCAAGCAATAAGAAATTCTTTCCATCCAAGAAGAAGCTTGAAGAAATGGAGTGCTACAATTGTGGCAAGCTTGGCCTCCTCTCCTTCCACTGCCGTGAGAAGAAGAACAAGAAGAAGAAGGAGAAGAAACACCACAAGCATGAATCAAGTGATGAGTCAAGTGATGAGAAGAAGAAGAAGAAGAAGAAGGCCCCCAAGTAATTCAAGAAGAAGAGCAAAGCGTACATTGGAGAGTGGATGATGAATAAAGAGCAAAACAAAGCAATTAGCAATTAGCAAGTTGGGTGCAAAGCTTGACAAGACAAATATAGAGAAGAAGAATCTCATGAGCAAATTTAATGAGGTTGTGACAAGCTATGATCATGGCAAATTTGAGGAAATGCAAAAGAAGGTTGATAGTCTTGAAGAAAGCAACAACAAGCTTGTTGAGTCAAATGAGAAGCTCACATCAAGCAACAAGAAACTTATAATGGAAAGAGATGCACTTGATGATGGCTAGAAGATGATCAAGAAGTCTCACATTGAGCAAACACAAGAAATCAAAGAGCTCAATGAAACACTTGAAGAAGTCACCAAGTGCTACAATGAGTTGACTACAACACATGAAGAGCTTAGCATAAGATAGTGTTGAACATGACGAAGCAAGAAAAGAGCTAGAAGCAAATCCTCAAGCTATCAACTCAATTCGCAAGATTGATGAATCTCCCAATGGCATCAAGCCTTGTGAGAAGGTATGTGTGCCAAGAGTGAGCATGAGAAGCTAGTAATTGAGCTAGAGCAACTCAAGGGCAAAATGAGTGAATCTCCCAATGCACTCAAGGACCTAAAATATTGTGCACAATGTAATAGCAAGGGCCCTATGGAGAAAGAGGCAAATATTCTCATCAAGCTCAAGGATGAGAATGAGAAGCTTAAACTAGAAGGAAAAAGTGTAGTGAGATGCTTTCTTATCAATCCGTACACTTTGAGAAGGAAGGACTTGGCTATCCACCATTCAAGGATACATGCAAGCCGGCACCATCAATCAAGATAGAGAAGCCAAGTGGTGCACCGAGTGGTTGACCGAAGGTCACTTCATGTTTGAGTGCAATGCACCGCCCAAGAAGCCACTCTCCAAGCAACTAAGGGCATTTGCATTTGATGCTCACTACTTGGTCAAGAGATTGTCAAATGGACAAGTCAAAGTCAAATTCATGGGAAAGAAAGATGGGACTAGACCTAAGAAATTGTGGGTGCCAAAGACACCCATTCCCAAGATTCCCAACCCAAATGAGAAATGGACACCCAAGCCAAAAGTTGCACCTATTCTTAGATGGGTGCCCAAATCTTGAGCTTGATTTGCTTGTATGTAGGTGAACTACAAGACCGATGGATCACATTGGGTGATGGATAGTGGATGCACTCAACATATTACCGGTGATTCTCGGATGTTCACCTGACTTAGTGGCAATGTGGAGGACTATGACAAGACCACATTTGGTGACAACTCCAAAGGCAATGTTGAAGGATTGGGCAAGATTGACATTTCAAGTGAATACTTAATTTCCAATGTGCTTCTAGTTGATTCTTTGAACTTCAATCTTTTGTCCATTAATCATTTGTGTGATTTGGGTTTCTAATGCCTATTCAAGCCAAATGAAGTGATAGTGAGCAAAATTGAAGGTGGTGAAGAAGTCTTCAAGGGATTCCAGCATAATAATCTATATCGTGTTGACTTCAACTCAAAGAAGGCCAATTTGCAAGCATGTTTGTTCTCTAAGAACTCAAAGGGTTGGTTATGGCATAGAAGGCTTGCTCATGTTGGAATGAGCACACTCAAGAAGCTGATGAAGAAAGATTTGGTCCGAGGCTTAAAGGATATCACATTTGAGAAGGACAAATTGTGTAGTGCTTGTCAAGCCGGCAAACAAGTTGCAAACACTCATCCAAGCAAGACATTCATGTCCACTTCAAGGCCACTAGAGCTACTTCACATGGATCTTTTTGATCCAACCACATACACAAGTATTGGTGGCAACAACTATGGTTTTGTGATTGTTGATGACTTCTCAAGATACACATGGGTTTACTTTCTTGAGGACAAAACCGAGGTGGCACATGTCTTTAGCAAGTTTGCCAAGAGAGCTCAAAATGAATTCAACACTTCAATTGTGAGGATTAGAAGATTAGAAGTGACAATGGAAGAGAGTTTGATAACACTAACATTGAAGAGTATTGTGAAGAAGTTGGGATCAAGCAAGAGTCCTCCGCTACCTACACTCCTCAACAAAATGGTGTAGTGGAGCGGAAAAATAGAACACTCATTACTCTTGCAAGATCAATGCTTGATGAATATGGTACAAGTGAGAAATTTTGGGCCGAAAGCATTAACACTGCTTGCTATGCATCCAACCGGTTGTTTCCTCACCACCTCCTTGACAAGACTCCATATGAATTGCTCAATGGGAGAAAACCCAATATCTCATATTTCTGGGTGTTCGGTTGCAAATGCTATATTTACAAGAAGTGTCAACACCTGGCTAAGTTCCAAAAACGTTGTGATATTGGTTTCTTGCTTGGTTACTCATCAAAGTCCAAAGCATACCGCGTATTCAAAAATGCCACTAGCATGGTTAAAGAGACGTATGATGTGGAATTTGATGAATCTAATGGCTCTCAAGGAGCACATGTTGATGTTGTGGATATAGATGAGGAACCACTTGTAGAGGCTATGAAAAATATGCCAATTGGTGACACCTAAAGAGGATGAAGATGAAGTGCAAATTATTGATCAACCATCACCTTTAATGGCACCACAAGATGGTAGTGGAAAAAACAATCTACTTCCCAATGAAGATGTTCATGTACCACAAGAGCAAGTTGAAGAACAAGCTCAAGATGTTGATTCACCGGTCCATGCACCTCAAGTGACACCTCAAAGAAGAATTCAACTTACAAGTGCACACCCTCAAGATCTCATCATTGGTAGTGCATCAAGAGGAGTTACAACAAGGTCCTGCAATGTGGCTGGATTTTGTCAAGCCTACTCATTTGTCTCTAACATTGAGCCTACAACAATTGATCAAGCTTTGAGTGATCCGGATTGGGTAAATGCAATGCATGAAGAGCTCAACAATTTCACAAGAAATAAAGTTTGGACACTTGAAGCAAGACCCAAGGGTGCTAGAGTAATTGGAACCAAGTGGGTGTTTAGAAACAAGCAAGACGATGAAGGTAACATTGTTAGAAACAAGGCAAGATTAGTGGCAAAGGGATACTCTCAAGTTGAAGGAATTGATTTTGGAGAGTTCTTCACTCCGATTGCAAGATTGGAAGCTATTCGGTTCCTACTAGCTTATACTACACATCATGACATGAAGCTTTATCAAATGGATGTGAAAAGTGCATTTCTCAATGGATGCATCAATGAGCTAGTCTATATTGAGCAACCACCTGGATTTGAAGACCCAAGCAATCCCAATGATGTGTATAGGTTGTCGAAACCTCTCTATGGACTTAAGCAAGCACCAAGAGCTTGGTATGAGAGGCTTAGGGACTTCCTCATTGAGAAAGAGTTCAAGATTGGTCGAGTTGACACCACTCATTTCACCAAGAAGATGGATGATGATCTCTTCATTTGTCAAGTGTACATTGATGAAATTATCTTTGGCTCAAACAAATGAAGACTTTTGCAAGGAGTTTGGCAAGATGATGGCAAAAGAGTTCGAGATGTCTATGATTGGTGAGCTCACCTTCTTCCTTGGGTTTCAAATCAAGCAATTGAGGGAAGGAACATTCATCTATCAAGAAAAGTACACAAGAGATCTACTTAAGAGATTCAAGATGGACGATTGCAAGCCAATAAGTACTCCCATGGCATGTAATGGACATCTCGACATTGATGAAAGTGGCATCAAGGTGGACCAAACTCTCTCCCGGTCCATGATAGGTTTGCTGCATTATTTGTGTGCTTCTAGGCCACATATCATGTTTAGTGTGTGCTTGTGTGCTCATTTCCAAGCTGATCCCAAAGAATCCCACCTCTCCGTGGTGAAAAAGATTCTTCAATATCTCAAGGACACCCCAAGCATAGGCTTGTGATACCCCAAGGGCGCTAGTCTTGAACTCTTGGGCTACTCGGATTCGGACCTTGACGGATGTCGTGTTAGCACAAGAGTACCTCCGCGGGCTGCCACTTGCTAGGGTACTCGCTTGTTTCTTGGTCCTCCGAAAAGCAGAACTGTGTGTCCTTGTCCACTGCGGAAGCGGAATATATAGCGGATGGGTCTTGTTGTGCTCAAATTCTATATATGAAGAAACGCTTTTTGACTTCGGTGTAAATATTTCTAGGGTACCCCTCCTTTGTGATAATGAGAGCGCCTTTAAGCTAGCCAACAACCCGCTTCAACACTCTCGCACTAAGCACATAGATATCTGCCATCACTTCATAAGGGACCACGTCGCAAAGGGAGACATCATCTTGTGAAATGTGGGGACCAATGAGCAATTGGCCGACATCTTCATGAAACCATTAGATGAGAGTAGCTTTTGTAAGTTCCGAAATGAGCTAAACGTGCTAGATGCTAGAACCGTCATGTAAGTTGCCATGCCATATAATTTGCATCATATGTAAATGCTAGTCGCTTGCCTAACCACTGCAAGATAGAGAGGAGCAAGGGTCTTGCATGAGCCGGTGGTCTAAGTTTTGCTCATGGCATGTAGAATGGCTCCTCTTGAAGAAGCTTGCGGGAGGAAGTAATATGGCAAGTGTAGATTTAAATTCTTGTGAGCATTGCATTCCTTGTCATATAGATGTGCACGCATATTTAAATTCCTATCCATGCCTGTTGGTAGCTTGCACTTGCATTGCATCGGGTAGTGTCACAAAGGATCACTCTTGATGATATTGAGACTTGTTTCAAGTACAAGCATCTCAAATCATGAAAAAAGAACAAATTGACGGTTTGGCATTGTTCTTCATGCCTATTGAGTCAAGTTCCCATGGGACAGGAGTTCCGATTGGATATAAATCGCCAATTTGCTTTGATTTGAAGTTCATGCTTGAAAAATCAAAAACTATATAGAGCATGTGGAAATGCAAATATTTTTGAGTGTTTGAGGGGCAAGGGTTTCACCTTGGACTGTGCATACTTGTGTTTATTAGAATATTCAAAAGTTGGACAAGAAGAGGAGCAATTTCAGATGGTTTTGGTGTTTTTGGATGCCACCGGACTATCCGGTGGCTACCCACCAGACCGTCTGCTGGCGCCTTGGCCATCTATCTTCGCCGGCAAAATCTCTCGGGCTAGACAGTCCGGTGGCATCCACCAGACCGTCCGGTGGCTAACCACCGGACCGTCCGGTGGCCTTTTTCTTCACCGGCTCCCTTGGTAGACCTAGGCATTTCTCGGGTCGGGCCGGGTTCGAGTCGGGTCAGAGAAAACCCGACGGCAAATACTGTAGCCTGAGCCCGCCCATGGCCCGACGGAAAATGCAAAGAAATGGCCCGAGCCCGCCCATGGCCCGACCCGGCGGGCCGCGGGCCAACCCGTTGGCCCGATGTATATGCATTTACAAACCAGTCATCGCTTGTTTTTCGAAGTGATTGATGTACATGTTTAATCGATGCATCAAAAAATCATTCACAAATCCAAACTCGGGTACCCGCACACATCACACAAGGCAGATGCACATTTATGACTCATGCACAGGCCACATGCCTCTCGATGTACATTCAGACCATGGACAAGAGTTAAATAAAGAATATAAAATGAGATAGATAGCAGATGAGTCTTGACTAGCTGTAGTGAAAAAGCAAGCATAGCCTAGCACCATTCGACTTGAAGGCTTGGAGGCTTGGAGCAGATGGTGTCGGAGAATCGGAATGGTAGTTGCTTGCCGTCGCGCTTGGTTATGCTGGCCTTGCAGTAGACCGGCAGTACGGCAGCATCACACTCATCCTCACTAGCCACCAGTGCAGATCTATGGCTACCAGCACAGGAGCGCTGTTAGGTAACAGGGCAGGACCCGCTGGCCGCCGCTTGTGTGGCTGTGGAACGGGGAGGAGAGAAATGATTTAGGGTTAGGAGAGGGTTTCTACTGCTTTTATATCCCTTCCTGTGTGGGCTTCTGGGCCGAACAGCACAAGCCGACGGGACAACAAATGCTACGTCTGTAGAAAATGGATGTGATTGTATTTTTTGTCGGGCCATCGGGTCAGCCGACGGGCTAAAATTTAGGCCCGCGCCTGACCCAAAATTTACCCCGGGTCAAAATTAATGGCCCGCACCCACCCGTTGCATCAGCCAGGTCAGATCGGATCAGGTTTTTTTCGGGCGGGTCGGATCGGGTCCCTCGGGTCAGGTGACCCATGCCCAGGTCTACCCTCTGCCTACTTCGTCCGGTGGGTGAATCTCGTGCGGACTTCTAGGGTTATAAGTCTTTAAGTCGTGGGCCCCGCTCCCTCGCCGCCGCCTCACTTCTCCTCGCCTGTGCACACTCGTGCCCGTGCCCTAGCCGCCGCCTCACCACACCCACGATGCCCAGAGCCGCCGCCTCCTGTCACCGACGCAAGACCGTGTCATCATCCCCAGCGTCGTGCGCTGCCGCCTCCCATGCCGTTGCCGTCAGCACTAGGGCCTCCACGCGCCGTTGCGCCCTGCACGGCGCCCAGTTCTTTCCTTCGCCGCCGCGCTTCCTCTTCTTTCCCTCTGGCACTTCCAACTTCTCAAAATCTTCATGGTGAGCATCGTTCCTTTCGCTTCTTGTGCTCTCTTGCTCACCATTCTGGTTAGGGTTTCAATTTCTTAGGATTTGTGCCATGGTTTGCATATGGAATAAACAATTATGTTGATGCACTTATGGATAGAAGCAACTAGATGCTAATGTGAGATGGTCACGGATTATCGTTGAAATTGCTTCAAGTTTCATGCTTGACATACATGCCATGAGTCCGAAATTCTATTTCTTGCTCTAGGTCTTATCTTGACTAGTTGTCTCCACTTATCTAAATCTTCGTATCTATCTATTCCTTGAAACTTTCAGATGGTGAGATAAAGGAAAGGCAAGGGCAAGGTAGCTGCACCCAAGCCCGCTAAGAAGCAAAAGCGTACTCAGGAGGAGCGTGAGCGCGAGGCCGCCGAGAGGGCAGCCGATGCTTTCGATGCCATGCAAAGCTGTCGAGCGAGGGGGATACATTTTGGAGAGCCTCATCAGAACCCTCCCCGTGGTGTGCGTCCACCCCCAGTCACTCACAAGGCATGCACCAAGCATGCCACACCTCTGAGTCAGCCCCGACAGAGACAGTGTTGAGGGCTTGTGTCTCCAGATGAGACCATCACCCAGCAGAAGGCAGAGGCAGTATCTGAAAGAGCAGCACAGGCTGAGGCATAGAGAGAGGCATAGGGTCAAGCAGAGCCAAAGTCACCAGCTGCCGTGTGGGAGAGATTTGGTTTCTCTTCCATACCGGTGCCACCTCTCCTCACAAGAGATGCTCAGCTGTCAGACTACAGGAGTTACGAGGGTAGGAAGCTCAAGAAGCTTCGCTACTATCTCACAGCAGCTCAGTGGCAGCCAGAGCAGCGCAATGCGCATGTGGACCCTAGGTTTCATACTTTGGTCCAGGCCTCCCTCTACGAGAGCTCTAGATACGCAAGCATGGGTCTTTTTCTACACGTCGTACTTAGCATACCGAGGATGGGGACAGTGATTGGGCAGAACCTATATCCTTTCTTCACACACATCCCCAGGCTGTCTGACCTGCTTGAGCACTGCCACGCCTACGTGGAGGACTGGGTCTGAGTTTTCTACGCTACACAATATGTCTGCCCAGACAAGACATTTATTTAGTTCATGTTTCATGGGCAGCCAGCTCGTCTGTACAGGCAGAATGTGGCCATACTGCTTGAGCTCGAGCTCTCAGAGCATCGCATCCACACTGACATCTATGGGGACTCAGAGCCCCATCGCTGCTCCAAGAATGAGCAGACTGCTCTGACTAATACTGAGGCTGCAGTTCTGTTTCATGAGGCAGTTTAGGAGAGGACACTAGCAGCTCTGACTCTAGCTGCCAATGTGATTCACCAAGCTATGAGGCGGAGTTTGCTTCCCTGAGATGGATACCATGAGGGGGTCACCACACTGAAGCAGCACTTACTCAGAGCTCTTATTCAGCGGTTTTGCTTCTGTGTGGTTGATTTTCTGATAGCTGAGATGGAGGACGTGATCACCAACGAGATGGGCTCTCACCACAGTTTTCCTTATGCACATTTTGAGTCGGATTGATCATGATCCAGCTGCCGAGCCACTGCCTCACTTTAGGATCTTTCGTAGGATCCAGACCGCTTTCCTGACATACAGGGCTCGTGCACCGATGGCTCTTAGAGCTCCAGTGCAAAGTCGTGTACCACCTGAGGATCCATAGCTTGGGTCACCCCCACGAGTCATAGAGATTGAGACAGTGACTGTGCTAGAGACAGGGGGAGCGACAGCAGTAGAGGAGGACAGTGGGGCTGACACCTCTGACAATGAGCACACACCATCCCTGCCTGTCTTACCTCACGATCATGAGGCAGGTGGCTCGCGCACCCCTCCACCACCCCCACCTCCACCATCAGTCACAGCTGCCCAGGTTGCGACATCGTCCGATATCGCCTTAGTCCTTCAGCTGATGATGGAGCAGCAGTGATGGACTGATGAGCGGTTTTCACAACAGTAGTAGGGGAGCGATCAGCGCTTTGAGTTGCTTCTCCAGCAGCAGCAATAGCAGATGCAGAGGAGCAGTGATGAGCGTTTTTAGCTTCTCTAGCAACGGTAGGCAGAGCAGCAGACACGGATCTTGGAGACAGTTCACATGGTGGTAGTTGGACTCCGGGCAGACACCGAGCGTTAGTTTATAGCCATACACTAGGAGTTCTAGTTGGCACCTCCATAGCCTGTAGTGACTCAGCAGTTACCTCCTCCAGACACGAGCCTCTAGAGCCCGTTTGCTACCTTGGCCTCACTTAGCACGTCCCCTCTTGACTTTTCATATTCTGGACTGCCAGCGAGTGCCCCTTAGATGGAGAAGTCCCAGATGCCAACTTGTACTCTACACTTTGATATGTCACCTCCGATGCTCCCGGACTTGCCGTTGACCATCTCACAGGCTCAGGACAGCCAGTACTTGACCTCCGGGCAGCCACCTATGACATAAGCTACCTCTCAGTCTGAGCCTGTCTCATCAACACCAGAGTCGTTTGTGCCGGACTCCCAACACTCTAGCTGTTTCTCAGTCGACCGAGCCGAGCTTTCACTTACCTCCACGACCTGCTCGATGACTGATGCTACCGCACCAGCTTTGCCGATGACTACAGTTACTGCTACTGCTTTCATCTCGCCCGCGACTCCCAGCGCTCTAGATCTGAATCTCGAGCTGGCTATTAACTACGTCGCAGCAGAGTCTGATGATGATGCCTCTCTCGACCACTACATTCTCATGGCTACTCATGGTCTTCCTTCGGGTGCCCCTCCTCCGTGGAGCTCGTATGACTCCCTGTTTGGTTCCTGTTGCGAAAGAAGGAGAGTTACCTTTTCTGGAGAGTGGGTAGAGCTAGTGAGATTAGCTGTTAGGGGAGCTATGAGAGTTATTATTTTGATGTATAGCTAGGACCCCACTGGATGTTTATTTTGATGTTGATTCATGGACATGGTATTTGACTTTTGTGCTTGACTCGGTTTTACCATGACTAAGGATCCTTTTGTTGTGGATGATTGAGTATTTCCATTCATGTCTTTGCGTTTGCAGCTTTGTACTTAATTGCATTTGCTTTCAAGCTCTACTCTTGTGTTTTCATCAATCACCAAAAAGGGAGAGATTGTAAGAAACAATGACCTTAAGAGGTAGAGGTTTCAGTGATTAATGACAACTTAATTATGTTACTCATGAGTTCATGACATGAAGGTGTTACATTTAATATCGTGCTCATTGGTTGACCGAAAGAGACCCCTAAATTCAATATTCACGAAGGACGGCTTGTTGGTTGGATAATCTAGCGCGAAGAGCAAGGATTGATAGCTCTAAGTGCCGTAAAGTTGAAAGAAGGGCACTTGGAGATTCGTTTCTAGGTTCTAGATAAGCCGCACTATTAAAGGGGTCGAGGTGAGTAGCTTGATGTGCTTCATTGTAGAGTTATTCTCAATTTCGAGTGCATCTTTGTCCTAAAGCTCAAACATAATAAAATGTGTTAAAACTCACTCACCTCTGTCGTTTGAATCAAAAGAAAAACCCTCAAAAAATCACCTTATGTTTTCGAATCAAAACAGCACTGAAAACAAGTTTTTATTTGCCACCGGGCCGTCTAGTGGTGGCAAAATTGCATTGTGTCCTTAATGTTCGGCCAGTGGTCTAATGCCCACTGGACCGTCCGGTGCCTCCATCGGACGTTATGGACAGAGGGTTTGTCTAGGGCATCCATGGGCAAATTAGCCCACTGGACTGTCTGTGGCTCACCACCGAACTATCCGGTGCCTCCGCCGGACGTTCTAGACAAGGGAGGTGCGCTCGTGGGCTCGCTGGAGAAATCAGACCATCGGACCGTCCGGTGGCTCTTTAGCCTATGGCACGAAACGGAGTTTTCAAAATTACAAAGTACCGGACCGTCCGGTGGGTACGCAGAAAATTAATTTCGTACAGTAACGGCTAGTTTTTGAGCTGTTCTCTATATAAAGGACTCCCCCTTCCTCCATTTCACACCTTTGTGACCAGGCAACACTCACACACACACAAAGGTCACCCAAGCACCAATTCCACACAAATTCTTGAGCTTTGGGGCAAGAGAATTGAGAGAGAGAGATAACTTCTTGTGTTGAAGTTGAATCAAGTGAAGACCAAGGCTTGTTACTCTTGGTGATCGTGATCACCTAGATGGTTGCGTGTCGTGCCTTCCGCCAGCTCCTCAGAGATTGTGGGAGAAGCGGAGGAAGGTCCTTGTGAGGGCATTATGCGCGGTTTGGAGCTCACAGTTCTGGAGTGGAGAAGAGCATCCTGAAGAGAGCGCTTGATCTTTGTGAAGGTCAATAGGTAGCTTGGTTCTTGCGAGAACCACTTTGCCAACTCCTCTCCTTGCGAGGTTTGGGATTGGGATCCTTGCAAGAAGCCCGCGAGAGCAAAGCCTTGTGAGGGGCACCAAAAGAGGACTAGGGGGAGTCGCAACTCCTCGATACCTCGGGAAAAAGATCGCCATGTCACTTCTTGCTCTCTTTACATTCTGCATTTACATTCCTAGAATTGCATGCTTGGCACTAGTTTGCAAAACTTTTGTATCGTGTAGAACTCTAGACACATGTTTAGGCACTAGGGTGAATTAGGACTTGTGCGATAGGATTTAATTTCAAGTTTCGAAATTAGAAGTCCAATTCACCCCCTAGACATCTTGATCCTTTCAGAGAGCACACAAAAAACTAGGTGTAGCCTTTGCAACTGACCGCTGTTGTCGCTTACTCATTTTACCACCAAACTTGTCTTCTAGTTCCCCATATCAAGCTTATGCACTGCCACATGTTTTTATTTTTTTCTCATGATTTCTTTTCTAGCCGGTAATATCAATCTTGTGCATGTTTTGCGGACCAATTTTTTTACCTGTTGCACACATTTCCATTGATTCACTGACTGTATCTAGTCCATGACTTTTCTACATATTAAAAAAACTTTATATCTACAAATTTAAAATTTCTATATTCATATTCAAAACTTTATATATATCTAGTTTTTCGTCAAATAAATGCAATCTTTGTACACTGAAATAGTTACTCCATCCCAATTTAGGTCGTTTGACTTATTTAACACCAAATTTGACTGGCTCGTCTTATTCATAAAATTTCATAATTATCATTCTATCCTACTCAATCCTTTTCAAATCACTTGGAGCATGAATGATTGTCATTTTGTGTGTGTTTCTGTTTGTGTATGCGTAGACACCGTCCCTGTGGACACCCAGGAGCATGACGCAAACGCTGCGGACTAGGAGCCCAAGGAACCAAACCCCAACCTCCGCTACAATGATAACGGCAATTCAATTGGAATCCCCACTTGATGCATAAATTGCCTATTTTTCTAAATACAACCTTGCCTTTTTAAAACCAAATAAAACTTGCATGTTTTTCTTACTAAGGAAACATGGTAGGATAGACACTTGAACCGACCCTAGAGGTAGCATGCTTAGGTAGGACCGCTCATTCAATATCTACTTAAACTTGATGAAGGGTTGGGAATGTGGTTATGGATGTGGAGTGTGTGTTTTTGAAAAATGGGGAAGAACCCCAGCATACGACCTCAGTCGGCTGAGCCATGATATGAACAGGGTAGAATTCTAGGTGCCATTATCATGGTATTCCTAGAGGTCCAGTTTTCATGGAGAAGTCGAGGGTGCGGTTGCTCGGGGATCGAGCAAGGGGAAGTCCTACCCTGACTCATGTAATGACCGAGTTGATGTCTCATCTTGCCTAGCTCTTTTAGCGCAACTACTCGATGTTGTGTGCGGCAACACTTAGTTGGAACCTACAAGGAATAATTGAGAAGTTACCGGTGAACTGGGAAGCAATGGGATACCGAGATGGGGATTGAGTCGCGGGAGTGTCATGGGACATTGGGTGACGGGGTGGCCGTGGTTCTCTCATAGTAACTGTCTGGGGAAGACTTGTGGGAAATACTTTGAGTGGACTAGGCCTCATGGCAGTGAGTGTCCAAGACCAAACTTGTGGGAAAAGTGTGCACCTAAAATCAGAGTAACTGTCTTGGGAAGTTTTATGAGTTATGGCTTGGTCTCAGAAATAGCAACTAGCTGTTTTATACAAAATAGGAAAAGGATGGGAAAAACATGATGTTGTCTGGCAGCAGATGCCGAGTACTATGGTGGGCATGGCCCAATAGCGGTGGAAAAGATGTGTTGGCTAGTATGCCATGAGCCACAGTGCACTGGCAAGTCCAATGGCAGCTTTTAAAAATGGGAAAATGCTTACACAAGACTAAAACTGAGAACTAACAAACCTTGCATACAAAAATGTTTTTTGCAAAACAACCAAAGCTCCACATACCATTGGCATATAGATATAGGTGAAACCCCAATTTCTTAAGGAGGAAGGTGGGCTTGCGTGAGTACATTGTACTTACCCTTGCTATGTTGTTGTTTTTCTGACAGTGACAATAATCTGCTTGAAGCGCTCTTCCACTAGGTCAGGCTCCTTTCCAACCTACCTGTGGCATTGGGTCCTGAAGGATGTTTTTGCCGTATCTTATTTTATGCACATTTATGTACTCTGGTTGTAATCGTTAAGTCTAACTCTGTACTACTTAAATAAATGTGTTGCTAGCCTCCTGAGACTAGCATTTGTACCACATTTGAGGTCCTGAGAAATCGGGGGTGCTTAAAAAACCAAGCATAAGAAGATAGTATAAGCGTCCATCATCCTACACATGCTAGGTAGCCAACTGAAGTGGTGATCA
Organism: Paspalum vaginatum; assembly: GCA_030272315.1. NCBI lineage: Eukaryota > Viridiplantae > Streptophyta > Magnoliopsida > Poales > Poaceae > Paspalum > Paspalum vaginatum. Next base: position 35,082,126 of record CM059018.1, on the reverse strand, counting down.
TGTTTAAGATTTCCAGGAAACAAAATAACATATCTCTCATATTAGTATTCAACAAATTCAAAAGAGCTTAATCTATCCATGATCAAGCAAGCAATTGTACAACATAGCGCAAGCAAATACTAGCAGTTCATCCCAAATAAGCTCTAATGCTAGTGTATGCTACAAATGTAAAGGATGAAATGCTTGAGTATAATACAAAATGTAGAAAGAAGTAAAAAGAAGAACAAAAACCAAACCCTAAAGCTAAGAAACCCCCCTAATTAAAAGGGAAAGTAGACTCCCAACTCTCCTTGCAAGTGGTTGAAGGTTTGCAAACCGAGAGGTTTGGTAAAGATGTCAACTACTTGGTTCTGTGTATCAACATGCACAAGGTCTATGAGGCCTTTTTCATAGTTGTCTCTCAAGAAGTGGAATCTCACATCTATGTGTTTTGTTCTGGAGTGGTGTACTGGGTTCTTAGCAACACTAATGGCACTCATGCTGTCACACAGAAGTGAAACCCTCCCATAGGTAAGGACATAGTATTTCAAAGTAGCGAGCATCAATAGGTCTGGGAGCAGTAGCTAGCAGCAGCAACATACTCAACCTCACAAGTGGATTGGGATACACTAGACTACTTGCAAGAGGACCAGGAGACCAAAGAGGTACCAAGAAACTAGCAAGTACTAGAAGTTGACTTGCAATCCAACCGGCACCCACCAAAGTTGATGCCAGAATAGTCGAGGAGGGAAAGCGATGAATCCATAAAGTACCAAAGCCCATACTCCGGGGTGAACTTGATATACCTCAAAATATGCTTGGAAGCGATGCAGTGTGACATCCTTGGAGACGCCTAAAAACGAGCGCACAGACACAGAACAAACTGTATATCCGGCCTCATGGCTGCCAAGTACATCAGTGAGCCAATCATGCTGCAAGTACATCTTTTGGTCAACCTCCTCTTGATCTTCATCCTTGTCCAACAAGGTAGGCGCACTCATCGGAGCCATCTATGATGATGCATTCGCCATTTCGAACTTCAAGAGTAAGTCCTTCGTGTACTTGCTATGGTGGACAAAGATAACCAGCAATGGAAAAAATGGAGTTATCCCATCAAACTCATCTTGGACTCCCTGTGCATCTACTCGGAAAACTTGCTACAAAAGTACATGAGAAGAGCCACAGAAATGATATCATCCATGTATATCAGACCAATCAAAAGGTCATTGCCATATTTTTTTCTGTAAAAATAGAGTCTTATCCACATTCCCCATTTGGAAAACTTGGTCAACTAGGAATTTCCTAAGGCACTCATACCAAGCCCATGGTGCTTGGTTTAGGCCATACAAAGCCTTGTGCAGCTTGTACACTCTATTGGGATATTTGGGATGCTCAAAGCTTGAGGGTTGCCTCACATACACTTCCTTCTCTATATACCCATTTAGGAATACACTCTTCACATCCATTTGGAGTAGCTTGAACCCTTTCGAAGCTACCAAAGTTAAAAAAATGTGAATAACTTCTAATTGGGCTAAGGGGCGAAGGTCTCCTCATAGTCTATCCTCTCTTTTTGGCAAAAAGCCCTAAGCAACAAGTCTTTCCTTGTTTCCCACCACTACTCCATCCTTTCCCTCTTGTTTTTGCAACACCCACTTGGTTCCTAAGGGATTGTATTTTGCTAGAGGCTCGACCAAGTTCCTCATGAATGGCATTGACCCAATTATCATAAGAAAGAGCTTGTCCAACATCATGGGGCTCAAAAGAGGCAACACAAGCTGAATGTGAGCAAATAGCTAGAGAAGCGGACCTAGACCATGTAGTATGTTCATTCAGTCCACCAATGATGTTGTGTGAAGGGTGATCCCGCTAGACAATCTAAGATGGCTATTGATCAGAAGTCACCTCCCCTGCATCCTTAGCGGGCCCGGCTACATGTACTAGTGGATCATGAAGAGGATGTTCCCATACCATGGAAGTAGTAGGTACATGAGCCTCTATGTCATCCTTTGAAAGTGAACAATAGGTTTTTGGAGCTGTCGTCGGTGTAGGGGGTTCCATAAGCACCTTCTTCATCCTTCTCTTCTTCAAATATGGTGGACCTGAGCTCGTCATCACCTAGTCAACTCAAAGCCATAGGTTGTGCAAGGCATAATTTCATCAAAGGTAACCTCACAAGTCTCAACAATCATGTTGGAGTCCAAGAGCAAAACACAGTATGCACGTGAGTGCATGACATAGCCAAAGAAAACCTCCATCAGAATTGTGAGGTTCGAATTTGTCTAAGTTCCCCTACTTGAGCACAAGGTACCTAGATATAAACACCCATAGGTTGCTCACTTTTGGCTATTGTCCATGAAACGCCACACATCCTTAATGGGACTAAAATGTGCTTTATTAGCATTCCTAGGGTTCGGTAACCACATTCTTACATTAGAGTAGTACATATCCTCCATAATAGGACAGACCAAGCGGGCGCAGCCCGGAAAACACAACGACAGAACTTAAAAAACGTAGAACCAAGCTTCCCCACAACACAGTTGGGGTTAGGTTGTAACCCTTACACGTTCATAATCATGATGACCTCTTCTTCTTTATAAACCAACAACATAGCAAGAGTGAGTACAAGACGTACTCCACAAGCCCACCTTCGTCCATGAGGAATTAGGGTTAAGCCTATTGCTACATGCAAGATATTTCTGGAGCTTAGGCTAATTTGCCAGAAAACAATTTCATATTCAGGGTTCAGTAGTTCACAATTTTAATTTGGAAAACACTCTTTCCATAAAAGGGTTGCCACTGGACTTGCCAGTCCACCGTGGCCCATGGCATACAAGCAACACAATTTTCCATAACTACTAGGACTAGCCCACCATAGCACATGACATCCACTACCGAACCAAACACACCATTTTCACCAACCAAAACCCAACCCATTTTATAAAGCATCTAGTTGTCGAAACCAACCTATTACCCATCCATACTATCCCTTAGCCTCTTGCTACACCAGCACCAAAGACAACTACTGGACTATCCATTCTGTCTTGGGGTCAGTTACTACTCCACATAACGTCGAGTGGCTGTACCAAAAGGAGTTAAGCAAGATGAGACTTCAACTCGGTCCTTCAGGGCTAAAACTCCCCCAATGCTCAGTTTCTGAGCTACCCCTTCCAGTCCTCCCTATGAGGCTAGACCATGGATAAACTGTGGTAACGGTACCTAGGCTTTTCCACCCTTTAACTCATGGCATGGTCGACCCAAGTCGTCCACCAGGGTCTTTCCACATGTTTTCGAAAACACACCCACACATATATCCGACACCCATCACCATATTTTCAGTTGACAAGATTAATATAGATAATTGAGTGAGCTATCCACCTAAGTGTGCTACATCTAACAGTGGCTCAGGTGGCTATCCTACCATGTTTCCTTAGCAAGCAAAACATGCAAGTTTTATTATTTTACAAGGCAATGGGTGGTGTTTATAAAAACTGGGTAATTTATGCTTCAAGTGGAGATTCCAGTGGACTTGCCCTTCACTTAGCTGGGGTAGCATGTACATCTACCTGGTGTTTGTTGTGAGTGTCGAGTAGTACCACCTGAGGGCTCGATTGATCGGACCCTCCAGTAAGGCCTACGCGCACAAACAGAGGAAAACAAACAAGCAAGGCATAATATGAGCTCAACAAGAGTGTGGTTTCTTCTGAGAGATGAATTTGTGAGTTTCTAAGTGGCTCGTACCAGTGGCTCCAGTTCTAGCAAACTGAGGTGCTCCATGGCTAGGTGTTGTGCCGCAAGGCGTTGAGCCGTAGGCTGATTACACTGATGAGCTCGATAGCGATCATTGAAGAGGTGCCATGGCAGTGGGTACAGACGGCTGTAGTGAGTGCAAAGGCATTGGAGGCGAGGGGGTCACATAGCGTCAAGGAGGGTTTCTGTTGGACACAGCGATAAAGTGTGTGATATGTGCCATGAGAGACTCGAGACTGGAAATGAACACTAGTCGAGTGCTTGATATGTCCCACTTGTCGCGATAGTGTAGCCTCACGGCCACCCACTTAGCGCAAAAGAGAGGAGGACGATGCCTTGATCAGTCATCTATGCTGAGCCTATGTGACCGGAACACGGCGACACCGAGACAGTGTGACGGCGTGGATCGGTTAAACCGATCGAGACCAGTTGTGCCAGTGCTACACGTTCGGTCAACTCAATGGGCCAAGTGTGGCTCCATTACATGGACCAATGTGGGAGTGTGGAAAGACCGTGGGATGTGCACAGGATGAGTAGTGCTTGATTTATGGAGAATTTAGGTGCAAGAATCGCCGTAAATCGGAGCTAAAATAGGGAAGATAAGGAATATTGTCTGGAAAGGGGTATTTTACTCACTGAGCAAAGTTCAAGGGGTGGAATTGAACTTTAACTTGCAAACTTCCTAGCCTGCGGTGGGATTTCGGTCCACACAACCCTTTTTCTTTTTCTCTGTTTTCCTTTTTCTACCTTTCCACTTTCGGCCTGACTCCCACAGGGCTGCCATTTGGCCCATGCGTGCGCGCGACAATAGGCCACTTGGGCCTACTCACCACAGTGGTGAGGAGGCAGACAGCACCGCACCTAACAGTGGCATGCCACTTGCATCGGTTCTCCATGTGTGGCAGTGCGGTCACAGCGGCAACCATGGTCGGGGAGCTCACACGGCGGCGGCTCAAGGGGCTGGGTGTGCAGATCTGTTAGGGGCGGTGTGGTGATGCTCAGGGCATAGCTAATCAAGCTCTCGTGGCTAGTAGAGGGGGGATTTGGCAGCAGTGGTGGAGCTCACTGAAGTGGCAATGTGGATGGCGTGAGGGGGAGAAGGGCGAGCGCAGGCCCGACTCCTATGGGGAGTGGTAAGCGTGCCCTAGGGAGGAGAAGGGGGTGAGCTTCGTTGGGGGAGGGGATTTTATAGGCCGCATTTGGGGGGAAGGGGAATGGTAGTGGTGGTGTTGTGGCGAGCGTACACGCGGGCAGGTAGCATGCTTTGTGGCGAAGGCTGGTAGCGCCCTGGCAGGACATGCATTGGCATGACTCGTGGCGGTAGGATGTGGCATCATCATGGCGGCCTCGCGTGTGTGAGCGCCATGGTGTGCCATGTTCCTTGTCTACCAAACCAAGGAAGAAGAAGGGAGGGAGGGCGAGAGGCAAGTCAGGGGCCTTGGCTTGTCAGTGGTGACGGCCCGCGCAGATGGGTAGGCCCAAGCTGCTAGAGAGGGGGAGAGGGCACGGTGGGCTAGGTCGCGAAAGAAGAGGGGTACGGCCCAGGGCGGAAGGGCGCAAGCCAGTCTAAGAGGGAGAAGGGGTGGAGTGGGCCGCAGGGGGAAGGGGAGGGGGAAGTGAAGTTGGGCTGCAGCCAAGGGGGAGAGGGAAAGGAAGTTTTAGATTTTTCTGGTTTTTGGATTTTGGGATTTTAATTTAAATATTTGGAGGAAGTTATTTGAGAGAAATTTGGTGGGGAAATTTGTAGGGACTTTTGAGAGATATTCGTAGGGAAGTGAAATAGAATTTTGGAGGATTTATAGAATTTTTTTGAGTTCATAACTGCACACTCAAGCAACCAAGTTTCTGTAAATCGGATTTTGAATTTAGAGGGAGATTTAGAGAAAAAATTCTTAGGGTCGATTTTTGGGGTGTTACAGTCCAAACCATAACTCATATGAGGTCTTATTGAGAAGAGCTCAGGAGAAAAATGAGATTGGAGACATAGCACGTGGTGTTAATTGCCTCGGCCTAGAATTTTCTAGGAGTCCTATGCTCATCGAGCATCATCCTAGACATCTCAACAAGGGTTCGATACTTGCATTCTACCACACCATTCTCTTGGGGAATATATGGTTATGAGTATTGATGTTCAAGACCTTGCCTAAGGTAAAATGCATCAAAACGAGTATTCTTGAATTCCGAACCAATGTCACTACGAATCTCTCGAATGGCATGATTGAACTCGTTCTTCAACCTCAATACCAAGTCATTAACAATCTCGAACGCTTCATCCTTCGTCTCCATAAAATGCACCTGTGAATAGCGAGAAAAGTCATCCACGATCATGAGAACGTACCACTTCTCACCAACAGACCTCACCTGAGAAGGATCTATTGTGTCCATGTGAAGAAATTCTCTAGGGTGAGCCATCACCACTTGATTAAAGGGTGTGTGAGAAGCAACAATCATCTTCTTGTGATGATAGGGATGGCACACATGGCCTTTCCTAGCCTTCAACTAGGGCAATCCTCAGATTAAGCCAAGTGAGCTAAGCCTTTCAAGCAAGTCAAAACTCAAATGTCCAAGCCTCATATGCAACTTCCAAAAATCAGGTGGGGAACCCACCATAAAACAGTGAGAAGGACCAAAGGAGCTTGAGAATTCATCACAAAAAACTTTACCAAAAGGCAAAAGCTGGCAAACAAGATCACCTAACACGAGAAAGTCCTTTCCTAAGGTGCACTTCAAATTCTTTCTTGAGAAGTTACAGAACAATGAGGTGATTGTAACCAAGGTTAACAACCAAAGCAAATTACCTCAGGACAAACTTCTTAGAAACAACAACTGCACCAACACTTTTCATCTTACCTGTGCCTTTATCCCAAAAATGGTATGCTCGCTGGAGCACAATGGGGTGAGACTAGAGAACCATTTGATTTTTCTAGTCATGTGGCGTTGAGGCGCCCCCATGCTCATGGGGACAAAAATGTGCCTGTTACATTCCCAGGAGGCTGGTAACCACATTCTTAGTACAGATCCGCCCTGACGAGATATACCAAAAACCAGAGGAATCAACCCCATGCTACATAAAAAGAGGACTTGCAACATGAAGTCCACTACATGAAGCGAAGACATAACAGCAGCTCAGATGCCACAAGGAGAGTTGGGAAGCAGGTGTAGCTGTTAAACACGATCTTAGAGATTCCTTCTCTGTAAAACAACAACAAAGTAATGGTGATTACATACGTACTATGCAAGCCCACCTTCCTTCATAGGGAATTGGGGTTTCACCTACCACTATATGCTAGGTATATGTGGAGCTCAGGAGGTTTTGCAGAAAAACATTTTCATATGTAGGGTTTCATTAGTTCTCAGTTTTAGCTTTTGAAAATCTTTTCTTTCATAAAAACTGCCACCACATGTACTCGCCCACTATGGCCTACGGCATCCCAGTCGACATTTTCACAACTGCCATTAGACCTTGTCCAACATAGCTCTCAGCATTTGCTGTCGAACAAAACACATCTTCACCCTTATATCATTTTATGCCAAAAACAATTAGTTGTTGAAACCAAGCCATAACCCGTCCATACTAGTGGACATTGACTACTAGATAAGTTTAAATTCTGGCCTTAGGTTCACACTTTACCCACAAGTTCGAACCGTGAGACATGAGCTATCGTGTCAAGCAAATCGCATCAAGCCTTTCCCACATAAGTTTTCACCAAATAGTTAATAAGGGAGTACCAAGGCCACCCTGTCGCCTCATGACACAAACCCCTTCCTTGGCTCCTCACTGCTCCCCAGCACACCCAGCAACTGCTTGGACATCCCTTGTGGGTTCTGACCAAGTGCTACCACACACAACATCAAGTGATTTCACTGAAAGGAGTTAGGCAAGACGAAACATCAACTCGGTCCTTGCACGAGTTAGGGCAAAACTTGAACACACTCAATCCTGAGCAGCTACAACCTCAGACCTTCCCACAGAAGACTGGTCCTCTAGAATAACCGTGATAATGACACCCAAACTTCCACCCTGCTCTAAAAGCAGCATAATCGATCGAAGTTGAGTGCTAAGGTATTTTTTTTCAAAACCCCTTTTTCCAATACGACCCTTGTTTGCAAGGTTCATCAAGTTTATCATTGTTGTTGAGTGAGCATTTCCTATGTGTGCCACTTCTAGGTTGTCCAGGGTGTCTATCCAACCACATTTTCCTAGCAGCAAAACAATGCAAGTTTTATTGTTTAATAGGCCATAGGACGGTGTTTGTAAAGCTGGGCATTTTATGCAGCAAGTGGGGATTCTAGTGGACTTGTTGTTGCTGTTTTTTTTATGGACACAACCTATGAAGGGTGTGTTAGGAACTTGCTTTATGCACCGGGTTGATTGGACGCTCTGAGAAAGCCTACATGCATAAAACAAGTAAACACACAAACTGGGGCATAAAATAAGCTCAATTGGGTTTGGAAATATTTTAGATGGATAGAGCTAGAATTGGAAAAAATTCAACTTAACCCCCCAACATTTGATATGTAGTCTACTTCACCCCTCAACCAACAAAACTGGATGTCTAACACATTAAACTTTACAAAACTGGACAAAACACCCCCTAGATATTATTGGAGGGTGGTTTTGCCACCATGGCACACACGCCAGTGCCACATCATAGAATACGTCAGTGTGAGTCCCACACATCAGGTCTATCTTACTCCCTTCCATCTCTTCTATCCTCTACCAAGCGTACCGTGAACGGTCACTGTGTTTGTTTTGCCTTCGCAGTTCGCACCCCCAACCAACCCCCAATCCCCGCGCATACCACCCCACACACGACGGCGGTGACGCCAATAGGGTCGCCCGCACACCTAGTGCGGTGCCATGACCCACTGATGCTTCTTTGCCTGGGGCGCCTGCCCGTGGTGGTGGACTCGTCACAGCAGCAAGCGAGGGGTGGTGCCAGATGCGACGCCTTCGGTCCTTTTGCACCGCACACGAGGCCGAGCTCGCCCGCCTTCTCTGCGCCATCGCGAAAGCCGTGGCCACGAGCCAACCTCACCCACCTCATGTCCGTGCTCGTCTCCCCTCCGACTGTCTTCCCGCCCTCGCACCTCGCCATGGTCCTTAGCCGCACGAATAAGGTCTGCGAGATGCTCGCGCCTGACGGTCAGCGCACGATGAATGAGGAGGTGCTGGCCGGGATCTGTTACCAGCCTCGGGTCATCAAGGAGATGCTCTGTGTGCCCTCGCACCGACACCCTCGCTGGGGCGGCTCGCTTGCAAGCCTAACATCCATGATGGTGGTGGCCCTCGCCCTCATGGCAGCAACAAAGGCGCCCTCAGCCACACGGCTCGACTGCACTCCCATCATTGGCCGCGGTGCTAGCCCCCTTGCCAATGTAACTTGCCGGTGGTGGTGGGCCCTTCGCTTGTGCGACTCGTGGCCACAACGACGGAAACAACGCTTGCATGCCGCACCAAAAGGTGCCGCTCGTCCTCTCGTGGTAGGGAGACAAGAAAGAGGACGAAGCACCTGACGTGTGGGACCCACATCATGTGGCCAATAATTTGGCGCTAACGTATGTTTTGTCTAGTTTTGCAACCGCCTAGGGGGTGTTTTGTCCGGTTTTGCAAAGTTTAATGTGTCAAATATTTAGTTTTGTAGGTTAGGCAGTGAAGTATACTACACTTTAAGCGTTGGGGGATTATGTAGACTTTTTTCACTAGAATTTAGAAGAATTTGGAAAGTAGAATCACCGAAAACAGAGGTCGTATGGAGGAGATATGAATCTTTGATTATTGGAGCTTGTAAAATTGGATAAAGATAGGAGCGGGAATATTCCTAGAATATTTCTTGGTTTCATACTTTTACAAGATGGACATTTCTGGATGTTGTGTTTCTAGAAGCAGAAACATTTTCGGATAATGGATTTTGTGGGAAGGAGGAACCTTTCGGTGTTTGTTAGTGGGGTGGTTTCTAGCAAAAGTCAATGGTTCCAACTACAGTGGTGAATGGAACACCATTGTGTGATGGAAATGACAATGTGGTGAAATCATGGGATTTGTCATGAGTAGATATGATTTGATTTTAGAGGAATTTAGGTGCAAGAATTGTCGAAATCAAAGTTAACAGAGAAGGTATGGAAGAAATAGGATTCAGGGGTAGATATGGACTCTTGGAATAATCTAGGGGGTCAAAGGGAACTTTTCTGATGAAACTTTCATGGGTCTAGCCCATCTTAGCATGGTGCCCTAGGCCGAGGAGGTTACTTAGACTTTTGGGGTGGGGGAAACTCTTGTGGGTTTTTTTGTCGGCTATGGCCTAGCAGCTGGTGGGGCCCATGAGGTGGCCCACATGTCAGGTTAATGAGAGAGAAGGTGGCTAATTGGTGGGCCAAGGCAAGATCGAGAGCCCACCCGTTATATAAGTGGAGGAGGGTGTCCAATCGAGGACGGAGCAGCCTTACGGACACTCATTTTTGCCATGTTGAAACAATTTCGGCTAATCGGAGCACGCTGGAACGGAGGTTCCTGACCACCTTTTGTGAATCCAAGGGTACCGGTGTGAAGAGGAGAGCGAGGAAATCTGTACTGGCAGTTTTGTTCCACCATCAACTAACCCTTGCTACTAATTGAGTTCCACAAGTTGGGCTTGAATATTTTCTTGCAGGTGCAAACAACAGATGAAAATGGATGAAAGTGACCAAGTAAGACCAAAGAGCTAGCCGCCTAGCCTTAGGGCCTGGTCAACCGGCATGGGTCTGGCCGCCCTACCCCCTCTCCTAGCCGCCTAGCCTGCCCTTGTATCCAACACGGCTCCAACTTATCCTGCATGCATGAGAGCATGTGTCAAGACAACTCCCACAAAGAATGCCACATATGCAACATGCAAAGATCTAGAAGACCGCTACTTCATCGATCCAACCACTAGTTTGGTGAAGCTAGTCATTCGAGGGAGCTCCATCCTGTGGCTAAGCAAGAAACACACTCCGCATCCAAGGGCAACAGAAGAAACACACCGAATGGATGCGCCAAATTGTGCCTAACGATGCATCTACTGTGCGATCAAGTGAGGCGGTGGATCACAGGGTCCTAGGACCAAGGGGAAGGTTGGCCGGCCCCACTCCCGGCCTGCTGGCCTCTGGAACCGGCTTATGTAAAATTCATATCCGGTCCTTAAACTTGCACGAATGTGTTACGTCGGTTCATAAACTCACGGGGCGTGACATCTTGGTCCATAAACTTATTTCGAGTCTCATTTGGTCCAAACGGATTGTGACCTCACCATCCTAGGCTGCACCTAACTTGTGGGGTCCACGTGTCAGCCCTTGTTCTTCCTTCCTCCCTCTGCTATCTCTCTCATCCCTCTGGCTCTTCTCCCTGCTCGAACCCAACCTAGGCCCGCCGCCGCCCGCGACATCTTCGCCCTCCGGCAGCGCCGCGTTGTTCGTCGCGGACACGGATTCCTTCTCCGTCGCCTCGTCCTCGCGCACGAGACCCGGCAGGAACGTGGCTCGAGCGGCCGCGCCTCCGAGGCTGTCGCAGCTTCAGGGCCATGTCCTGCGCGGCCACCAGGGAGCCTTCGATCGAGGCTAGCAGCTCCCGGATCTTCTCCTTGGGCAAGCCCTCGAGCGAGCCGTCCCACAACCCGAGCGCGGTAGCCAGGTCGCCCTCACGCGCCTTGGCCAGCTTCTCGCGCTCCTCCGAGAGCGGGGGGCACGTGCTGTGGTCACCATCGACGACTGCGGCGTAGGCATTGCCACCGTGCTCCTAGCCGCCGCTGTACTCGCTCTTCCTGAAGCTGGCCGCCGCGCTCGCGGGGGCCGGCGCCGGAGGCGCCCTGGGCACGATGCTGCTCCTGAAGGCGCCGACGGGCTACGGGCGGCCAAGGTACATGGCGCAGGAGGCGCTCGCGCTCGTCATCAGAGGGTCAGGGACAAGGGCTGGGGTGGCCGGCGTGGGCGGTGGCGAAGCTGTTCCGCCGCGACGACCGGACGCTCGGCGACGCCACGCTCAGGGACACCATGGCGTCGCTGCTCGTGCCGTGCTACAACCTCACCACGACTGCGCCCTTCGTGTTCTCGCGCGATGCGCGCCGACGTCGGCGAGAGCGACATCTTTGACTTCCGCCTACGCGATGTCAGCGCCGCCACCTGTGCCGCGGGCGTTCCGTCTTCCCCTTGTCGCGCGCTCAGACTGCCGCGGACCCCGCGCGCCGCCCTCGCATGACCCGGCCTGCTCTGCCCGCCGCAGTCCCCACGCTGGCGTGCCTCAGCCTGCGACGCTCGCCGCGAGCAAGAGGATGGGGAAGAAGACAACTTGGGCTGACATGTGGGCCCCACTAGTCAGCCTCAGGTTGGCAGCCCATTTTGTGGATCCACAATCCGATTGGACCGTGCTGAGACCCGAAACAAGTTAACGAACTCACATGACACACTTTGTAAGTTTAAGAACCGATATAAAACACCGTTAGAAGTTGAAGAACCTGCCATAAATTTCACTAAAAAAATTTCTCCACATCTCCCTGAGTGCATTCAACTATGAAGGCCGTTTAGTCCAACAGCACAATACTTGTATATATACACCAACAGAGAGGGGGAGAGAGAGTATTGCACTTCTCTTCTTCCTTGGTCATAGACTCGCACAATGCTTTGAAATCTATGTCATTCAACGAAACCATAATAAGAGTAGGAACGACGAGGCATTTATGACCTTTTTAATATTCTTGCATTGCTTAAACACATCACCTCATCGTTGGTTGTTTTTTGACAGATTCAAAAATGGCAGACAGGCTGCCGAATTGGAGAACTGTAGACACGCAGACCTGTAATGAACTTTCAAAATGGGAGCTGCAGACCTGAAGAACTGGAGAACCGTCATTTTGGTCTTTTTATCCACGTGAACTTGCAAAATGGGGTTGTAATATGCTACTGCTCCACTTGTGTGATCAATATGCTACCAACAGTTTTGAATGAAACTTGACTGACATTCAAAGCTATGGATTGGTCCAAAACTATGCTAGCCAAAATACTATGTTTCTAAACACCTATGAATTGGGATGCTGTAAAAAATACCATGGTTGTGCCATGATAATTGGTAGACCATGGTATTGAAATACTGTGATTTTGAATATTTTGTTCCTAAACATACTCTTAATTAGAGTTAACGATTATAGGATATATATAGATACGCAGATCATGCCACTCCGTAAGCTTTTTCTCCATCAGAGCCCTTCTAAAGGAAAGAGTAAGTGACGAGAAGCTTAGAGTTTCTTCAATAGTTGCATGCTTTTTTGTGAATAATGTTGAACATAGAAGGATATTGATGTTTTAAAGGTTGGTTCCCAAGCCAGGTGTCCTTCCAAAATCTGATCTGTGATGCACCAATATGCGTTTAAATAGTTCACGACTCATTCTATACATGTGCAACCAAGAACAATAAGAGACATTTTACAATATACAATATAAAGTAAACTAAGGACAGATTTATATGAATCTCCGCCTGAAATTAGTTGGGTTGTATGCATGTAAAATCATCCGCTAAGTAATCTCGACTCATTTGTAAGTGGCCTCCTTCTCTACCCTGATACTTGACACAAAACCAGCATATTTTCACGCAGACTCTAAATAGCCGTGGAAGATTTAAGTCTCAGCAAAATAAATTTTGAGGATTCATCCTACAGTCTTTGGAAGAGGGATGCACGGTAACTCAGGTTATATGCCCCTGACCTGCGAAGGGTGCGGCAAATTGTATCATATTTTTCTTCTACTGATATGATTATATTCATATACATATAATAATTTTACATCAATGAATCAATTACGATCGGTTTTTAATTAATTCCTTCAATCATCATCCTAGATACAAACTGGAATGCAAATGAATAAAACATTCAGTAAAATATCACGCTGCCCGGTAGAGATGGATAGAAAATACAATAAACAAATATAGCACCAAATGTCACTAACTTGGAGATCGGAAGACTTCGGATCTGAGATTGGTTCATCAACAATACCACATGTGGCGCCAGACAAACAGATTAAGGGATTCCAGTTCGGCGGCCGGCGGCGCAGCAAACAAAGAAAAAGAAATGAACACAAGGGGGCAAGAAAAGATGTGTCACGTGGAGTTTTTTTGGGACGAAATCGAGCTGTGAGGGGTGGAGATGCTTTTTTAGCGTGTACCTAATACACGGATATTGGGAGTATAAATATTAGGAGCTTCGCTATCTCTAATTTTCTCCCCTGACAGCGTTGTGTCGGTATTATTATTTCTCAGCTAATCGAAAGTGGTATGGCCACTGTCATCTACTCATTCAAAGGAAAAAAAGCTAGTAGTATACTACTAATGAAGTCCCTCTACGTGTGCGTATGAGCAGAAGCTGCGTGGGTCGTCATCAGCACCAACGAAAGTGATGGGGTAGATTAAGTGATCTTTGTATCGATTCCATCCGTACTTGTCTGTTTGGGCTTGACCTCCGGCTGAGAACCAGCTCGCGACAGCGACTCCCAGTCCCAGGCAGGACCGTACCTAGTGGCGTCTTCACTCTTCATTGCTCCAAATGGGCGTGATCGACAATGCTGGTTGCCCACGGCAGCCGCAGGAAGCGCGCACCCAATAATATTTTGTTTTCTTGGGCTGCAAAGAGATGCTCACTCACTAGATGCTAGGAGGCGTCGCAGGAAATGGGGGATCACAGGACCGTCGTCTTTCTTGGTTCCACCTTCTTGCATGCACCTGCCGCCGCCGTGACTACCCCGAGCTGCACTCTCCCGCCTACTTCCACTACTCGTCTCTGGTGGCTCTCACCACCTCCGCTCCACACCACTGCCCGGCTGCCACTCCATCAACAGTGTCTGCTACGTATCGTGCTCGCTCTCGAAAGCACAACCAGTGCAGTGACATGTTCATGTGCAAATAGAGATGGACCTCCACCCACACCAGCCCCTATCATGGGTGATTGGGTGTGGCAACAAGGACCATTCATGGAATCATGGCGCCGCCCCTAGCTAGGGTATGTACCATGTCGTGTTTTATAGCGGAGGAGAATCCCATTAAATCTGGTGTACTAAAAGCTCTCCTGAATTTGATAACCAAAGCTCTGGTACCACTTTCTAGAAATTGACAAGCAATAAATGAAAGAAGAAGATCACAACGAATCACAGAGATACAATGATTTAACGTGAAAAAACCCTTATGTGAAGGGAAAAAAACCACACGCATTAGCCACCCACAACTTTCACTAACTTTCACTATTTTTTGGAGTGTTTTTACAATAACGCCGTATGTTTGCCAGCGTCCGATGCTTAAATAGTAAACCCTAATCTGTACCTAAGCCTCCCGGCGACGGGCCTCCTGCTTCGCTTGGCCACGGACAATAAGGATTTGGATCATAATTCCACACTTGGCTTGATCAAACGACCCACACATGGGTTATTGGTGACTCGGTGAGGGGGAGGTTCCAAGTGACTGTGTTGCAAAAGGGAAATCATGTTTTTGTAGTTAATAAGGGTTGCAAATGTTGTAGTATCCGATTTAGAGTTTTATTGCGATGGATTTTTGTGTTGCAATATTATTTCCGAGATGTTGCAATATATGAATGTCCTTTCTATCTTATTTCCATCAAAATTGTTAGTTACTATACTGTATATATGCAAATTGAATTAATATGCATATATTTGTCTTTTTTTAATGCCAGGAAATGAGTTTTGCAGGGTATCTGGCAGGTGGCACATGCAAATTCAGATACCAGATCTCGTCTGCTGAATGTGTATATAATATGTATGCATGTTATTTAGTATATGTTTGGCAGGAGTACTAAGGATGTCCATACTATTGACCTAGATCGGTACAGTCGTCATTTGTGTCATGGAAATTACAAATGGTTTACACATGTCCCAGCTCTCATTGGTTGTGCAGCTCAACTCAAAGGCTCAAGGGTCGACAGTGGAAAATATAGAAAAAGGTGCATGTCTCTAGAGATTCTTCCATGCGGTTTTTGCATAGCAAGTGGAACCGGTAGCATTGGTATCAGCATAAAGCTTAAACAACATTGTCTCTTTTTTTATGAATGAATTCCTTTCTGGGTTTGCTTTCCTACTTGGACTCAACTACTGACGTACGACGCAGCTAGCGCATGTGTAGAAGCAAAGCTTAGCCAATATGGCAGCGGTTCATGCATGCATGATGCTCCGTGGAGGATAAACTTATTTTTAGCTGATGAAAAGCTGGCAAACAAAAACAAACCACCAAATTTCAGTAGCAGAAACAAGAAGCAAGGAGGAAAGCGGTGTGGCTGTGGCGTACGGTAGTTGGTATGCTAACATTTCTTTTTACAAAACAACAACGATGGGGGAGGGGGAGACGAAGAGGTCGCGTTAGCTGACCCGGCCCTCCATGACACCGAGGGCAGAGAGAGAGAGAGAACTGGGTTTAAGAAATTTGCAGAACACACGCGCCAGGCGGTGATACGGCAGGAGTGGCAAGTGGGCGTGTTAAATGTTTATCACTGATGAGGCACCGATAAAGAATTTGGACGAGAGCAAGACCTAAAGCAAAAACCCCACGGTGGCTTCCAAACGACTTGTACTTGTATATATGCGTTTTCCCCGAGGCCGAGAATGCTTTATTAGGGAAAGTACGCAGCCTCCAAATCTCTCAAGAGTGGCTAGGACGATACCTCTAAGAAGGAGAGGATCAGAAACAGAGAGAGACACACACACAGGGAGGACAAACTTCGGCTTGTCGATCCGCCATCTATCCGATTAGTCAGGAAGATCAGAAAGAGGTAGTGTATCGTAAGTAGTACTGGACACCTCTGATTTCAAGTTTCAAGTTTCAATAAGGTCGTTGATATATAGGCAGGTCTCTCATCTCTCCCTCTCTCTCTCTCTAGATCTGGGCTAGCTGTGGAAGAGGAGGAGATGGTGAGAGGCAAGACGGTGCTCGAGAGAATCGAAGACACGACTAGCCGGCAGGTGACCTTCTCGAAGCGCAGGAACGGGCTGTTTAAGAAGGCCAAGGAGCTCGCCATCCTTTGTGACGCCGAGGTGGGACTCATTGTCTTCTCCTGCACAGGCCGCCTCTATGACTTCACCAACACCAGGTATGTTCGGTTCTGCCTTCTTCCTTAGCTTCTTCCTTGATGTTTCTAGACTCTAGTTAATTACTAGATCTACTAACTTATACAGATTAATCAGACACATGTTGTTTTACTAATATAGTTAGGGTTTTTATTACAATCAATGAGGGTAGTATACCTCCGGATGCAGATAGATGACGTTTTAGGACAGCAGTTTGTATTTTGTACTAGAGATGAACTATATTGGTTGGCCCGAACGACAAACAAAAAAAAACACGGAGGGAGTAGCTTTTTATCTTAAGAAGGTGAAAATGTAGGAAATTTGTGCGTGCACTGTTTTTATTGGTGTAGCTACAAGATTCAATAAACTGGTGTGGCGGTGGATCTAGATAACATCTATATATAGGCGAGTGATTAAGTAAGGTCGCTTATATATTTGGCCATACATCTTTATCTAATATATATATATAATAAACGTAAGGATTTTGCGGTCCGACCTCACATATCTTACACGTGGGCCTTGTTTGTCAAAAATTTAATTTATCCGCGAACTAAATTCAGATTGCAGAAGGAGCCCACATGAAAACGGACGCCGAAGTCGCATACGGACTCCGTTTTCAGCGTTCTATACTTCACGAGTCTGATTCGGATGGCGAGAGGAGCTAACGCATACACGGACATCTAGGTTGCATATGTATTCCTCTATATATCGATGGAACGTTAAAGTTACAAATTTTCCAACCAAATTGAAACCACCTGTAGTCAACAAGGTATCGTCGAAACAATATGACGTAAAATTTATTCGCGAGCCCGATTCGGACAGCAGAAGCAGGCCACGTGAAAATGGACGTTCTGGTCGCATACATACTCCATTTTCGTAATTCAGGTCGCATACATACTCCATTTTCGATGTTCGATATATTGATGGAAAGCTAAAATGACAACCTTTCAACTCAATTGACACCACTCTAAAATTCGCTTGAAGTCAACGGAAATCATCAAAACAATATGACATAGAATTTATTCACGAGCCCGATTCGAATGGTAGGAGTAACCCACGCACAATATTGAACGGAGTTGGATGAAATAGAACTCTGTAGCCCATAATGCTAGTTGTAACAGATTTCATATTATTTGAAACAATAGACACCGAACACTCCTTATGGCCACCAATGCTTATGGCAGTGCCTCACATGAGGCAAGCACCGAACACTGGAAGAGCCCCAAGTGGGGTGTCAATAGAGCGGAAGGAGATCCAGCTAATAGCAAAGTGAGACACACCAATGAACTACACCTATAATCAAACATGAGTAAGAACGCGGGAAGAAAAAGGAGGGGAGGCAGAGTCGACAACCGGTCATGGCCAACAAATCAAAGATAGAAATTTCTTAAAGAACCATCAAACACATACTTAGGCATTCCCTATCATCGCCCTACATAGATCATGGATGACCTAACAATAAAAAGTGCAAGCAGAGGACTACATTGCTGACCATTGGCCTCCACCAACCTTCACCATTCTAGTTCAAATTTAATCTTGATAAGTGTGTATTTGGTGTATGAAGGGCAAAGCTGCTTAGCTGCCTAGTATCCACAAGAGGAATCAAAGTTAAACCTTACAAGATTCATGTGGCAGCAAACATTAAAATGTAGACTATGTGGTCATTAAAATATAGAGTTAAATGCATATGTGGTCATTAAACTTGCGAGGTGGCGCCAGATAGGTCCACAAACTCCTCAAATCACACTTGAAGCACCGTAAAGTTGTTTAAGTATGCAATTTAGGTTCATACCAGTTCGGGAGCAGCTCCTATTATTGATGTCGTGTCACTAGCATGGTAGGTACAACCAACACATACTCAAAGATTAGCAAGACTGGAGACCAAACCACAAAGGTTGGGCAAAAGAGGAGAGTTCGGCTCCTATTTCATCTTCAAAGTCAAACTTGTTGGCAACTTTTGAAAGTTTCGGCATAATATAACTATATATATAATGACATTTGCCCCAATATTATTTGAATGTGTTAGGTAGGAGGGGTTAAAATGGCCTTGGTTCATTGATTATGTTTAGTTCGATTCTTGTAAATATGGGATATATGGATATGAAAAATGATAGGTTCAACAGTAATGGAGCCCAAGGAATCAGTTTGTTTTACTTCATATTTTCAATTCTACCTTTTATATTTGCATTTCCATACCATAGTAATTCTATTTAATTTGGTGGGATTCTTCCATATCATATATAGGCATGTAATAGAGGAAGTTCATGCTTATTCGTGACTCTATTTAATGAAAATTGTGCCCAATTCATTCTAAAAACCCTATCTACTTGGACCATGCTTGCTCGCTAGTGGAGTGTGTCAAGCAATGGAGGGGCTATTTGTGATGAAGAATTGTCAAAATAGAGATGTTCAATATTGAACTGTTGGTGTTTTTTATAGAAATAAAATAGTATTAAAATTCTAATGTAATGCGCACCTCCCTCACACTAAGTCATTCTAGATTTGTTCTAAGTTAAATGTCTCCAGCTTTGACCATATTTATAAAAATAGGCACCCAATGTAAACATATGAAACCACTTTGATTAGATGCACCATGGACAAAACTGAAACAATTTATAATTTGGAAAGGAAAGAGTATAGAGATTAATCAAAGCAGGAATGGAGGCCAACACCGTCAACTTATTAGCCTCCCTCAATTACTTTCTGCTGCACACTCAAACATCTTGGTTGTCTATATACTTTTAAAATGTCATCTCCACAGTTATTTTTGTTTAAAAATGTCCTGTTATTTTGCCATACGAGGTTTATTTTATATCTTAATAGATTTAGAGCGAAAAATGTTCTCTTCTTGCCCTATTGTTCCTTCACTTCTGATCACACCCAAGGATTCGAATGAGTGATTTCGATATTTGATACCGAATTCGCACGCCTCACTGTATTTGACACTCAGTTCTCATGCCTTTCGATATTTGACACCGAAACAGCGAACTTCTTTATTTCGGAGGATTCTCTCTATTTTCTCTCTTTATTTCCCATTTACCCCTGCTTCTACCGCAGCCGGGCCGTTGCTTCCACCGGCTTGCAGTACGGGCTGCGTGGGTAGGAGGTCAGATGGGCGGCGTGGAGAGGAGGACCGACGGGCGGCGACGCAACGGAAGGCCGGGTTGCAGCAGGCATGGGGAGGAGACCAGCCAGCAGCGACGGAAGGGAAGGCTGGCTTGCAGTGGCGCGACCGTGCAGGGAGGTCCAACAAACGGTGGCGGCGTAGGGGAGGGCTAGCATGTGGCTACGCGTGGGCTTTGGTGTGACAAGAGGCGCGCCCTCCTTCCGCTTGAGTGGCTGTGGCGGCGCGTGGTGGTGCAGGGCAAGGTGGGCGTCCTGCGGCTTGGGCAAGCGAGCCCCAGCGCCGGGGCCAGGGGAGGGGGGCAGCAGGTGGTGGCCAGCAGTGATTTGGAGAGAGAAGTGGGGACAGAATGGTCCATTCACATGAGCTGAAAAGCAAAAAGGGGAAAAAGAGAGAGAGAAACTAGAGAGAGTCCCACGAAATGAAAAAGTTCGCATCTTGTCAAATTCCGTGAAATGTGCAAATTGGGTGCCAAATATCGAAATCTCTTGAACCGAATAATATCTGTATGCACTTGCATCACATGCCCCACCCCATGTTTTTGTGAAATGAGCCCTATAGATGTCAATTATATACTGTAGCGTGTGTACTTCCTGTTAAAATACTAATGAAAAGTTGATTTTGTCCAGCATGAATTCTGTGCTTGAAAGGTACAATGAGGCAAAAGAAGACAACAGGCTGATCATGAGTGCGAGCGTGGAGGCAAAGGTATATGCTGTGCGCACAATCTATATCCTTTTACACTATATATAGAGATCGATAAAGCTAACATATAAATTCAAAATAACTTGAATTATATATGGCTGTAATTTTAAGCGCTGAACTTTTATAATTTACTTTCAGCTGCGTTGCTGTAAATATCCCACCATTTCCGTTATGCACTTCCCATCGAGTCATTGGATACATTGCGAACGTTCAGCATTAGTGCATACTACAGGAGCTGATTGGTCAACCTTGATTTTCGGTAATTTGCGATGGAAATTGTCTCAAATTCACACATGAGAAACCCCAAAATACCCTTTTATTGCTAACCTTATTTTCTCACAATGGCATTATCATTACTCAAACAAATGGGCAAAATTCAAAAAGAATAGTAAGGCATCGGGCCTGCAATTTCTGCACACAGAACGGTCAGATTAGGGGTCTCAATAAGTACACAAGTCCAAACAGATCCTATCACGTAAGGCTGAGAGAGAATATACAAGTTTATGCCTACAATGAGCATAGCGTCCGGTTGTCAAAACAATATTATTGACCACTGCATGCAAAACAAGCTGTCCGAATTCAATGAGGATGGCCTACAAATTGGAATTGCAGAACGAGAATCAGAGACTGCTTGAGGCCAAAGTAGAGTTTCGATTCTCGCATAGCATAATGGAATTCTTCAATTCCCACAAGCAAGTCATCTAAAAGATCAAATAATAGACGACAAAATATTATAGTGACATGAGAAACATTCCCGTAGAACTTGTTTGGTTTGCAAGGGATTTGGTGGAGGGGTGTGTGAAGGTGATATAGGGGGGATTAAATACTTTGAATGTCACAATCAAAGGAAAAAGTATAAATAACCCCCTAAACTTCATCCACTTGATACATAATCCCTCAATCCAAAAAAGGTATGAAGTGCACACTAAACTATCACAAACCGGATCGATCACCCACGGGTGGTTTTGGAGGCCGATTCGCTGACGTGGACGCCGGATTTGCTGACTGGGCATCGGGTTTTGGTGTCCACCGTGGCCTGGGCCTGCATGTCAGTGCATGGCGCCCGTCCCCGCCGCTCTGGTGCTCCTGGCCGGTGCAGCCCCTCCGCCGACGCTCCCTGCCTGCGCCGCCCCTCCCTGCTGCCGCTCTCCCCGCCCGTGCCGCCCCTCCCCGCTGACGCTGCCGGCACCGCCCCTGCCTCCGCTCCCGGGCTCCCTGATGCCCACTTAGCCTCCCTCCACTCACAGTCTGACGCCATGCCCTGGACGCCACCACCAAGCTCCACCGTGACCCCTCACACCAACGTCGTGTGCTCGCGCCCCACTGCCTCGTGCCACTGACGCACACTCGCGCTGCCGCGCGCTAGCACAACCACCACTGTGACCGCCGCACGAATGCCCCGCCACCGCCATGGCCGTGGCTCGTGGCACTTGCACCACGGCAATCCTCGTGCCTCCAATCAAAGATTCATGCTTCTTTAGGACACGTGGTGCCCTCTCCATCATCACCTCCTTCCCTCCCCATCGTCGGATCCGCGAGCACCGCCGCCGTCACGCCGTGCCCGCTCGGGAGCGGCGGAGCCCGAGCCCAACGGGGATCCGTCCACTGCGTCTCTCCTCGGGACCGTGGGCCAGCCGCATGCGATCTCCATCACCTCCTTAGCGCCACCTGCCTCCGGAGGACCAGAGCCAG
Organism: Paspalum vaginatum; assembly: GCA_030272315.1. Taxonomy (NCBI): domain Eukaryota; kingdom Viridiplantae; phylum Streptophyta; class Magnoliopsida; order Poales; family Poaceae; genus Paspalum; species Paspalum vaginatum. Next base: position 35,059,817 of record CM059018.1, on the reverse strand, counting down.
TCGGGGAGAGGCGGGTCGTGGGTCGCCGATCGGGGATGTCCCGCGTGCGGCGGCGGGGCAACACGGGGAGGACCGGCGGGTCGCGTGGGGAGGATCGGCGAACGGCGCGGGCAAGGCCTAGCGTGTGGCAGCGCGAGGAGGACCGGCGGCGCGAGGAGGACCGGCAGCGCAGGGATGACCGGCGAGTAGGGCTAGGGGACAAGCAGTGGTGCAGGGAGGACCATATTGCCCAGTCAGCAAAACCGGATGCCATATCAGCGAAAGGAGCTCCCATACCAGGCTAAGGGGTGATTTAACCGGTTTGAAGAACTTTAAGGTGCTATGTATACCCTTTTTTGTTTGGGGGTGAAGTATGCGCCACCCCATACTTCAGGGGGTTATCTGTACTTTTTCCCACAATCCAACTCAACCTCTCTCAACCCCATTGAGAAAAGGATTATGGAACAAGCCCTTACTGTACGTGTGTATCTGAATTCCCAAGAAAACCTGTCCATCAATGAGGTTTGGATTTGCGGTATATTCATAGGAATTAAAAACACAGATGCTAATGTAATAAGAGTAATGATTCTAATGTAATAAGAGCATAAGATGTCTATAAACATATGACAAACACGTCATTTAATTTTAAGCCGTGGAAATGAACATCAAGCATTGAATGTACCAAAGTTGAGTCACGTGGACTAGTTCAGTTTTAAATTAAAAGTGCTAGCCTCGTTCTTTCACATGAGCTACCAAATAATGTTTGATTATTGCACATATATAATATTCTCATTTGTCGCTTTGCATTTTTGTAGAAATATGTTAATCAAAACCGTGTACATTCAACTTTCAATGAACAAGGAAACCTTTGACCATGACAGAAGTGAAATGCCCTCTAGGCTATAAAAAAGCACAGACTGTAGACATTGGACAGTTGGCAGTCAACACCAGGCGTGTGAAAAAAAATGGCCATCAAAAGTGACACCATCAGCCCGCTTGCCAACCTTCTTTGAGGGAAACATGTCCTTTGCAGCCCTGCAAGTGGATTGAAAGTTGCTGGCATGTGCCTACTGCCTAGCCCACACGTCTCAAGGACTTCCGGTACATCTGCTGTACTGCAGGTGATGTGTTTATTATCACGCTACTAAAGGCCATCCTAGCATAGCTAACCGATACAATATAGCATAGAAGTATTATGCAATGGTCAAGGAACCTTGAAATGGATTCTTTATGAGTAGGGTGTGTAATCTGATTTCGGTATCAATGATGAAGTGAACTTTAAGTTGGATAGGAAAATAATATCAGTGCAACATTTTAACAAAAAAGACTGAATTGCATCGGCCTATCTTGGAAGACAGACGCTTTTCATTTAAGTAACAAAGATGGCACATGAAGTAATAAGCACAAATTTCAAGAATTTGATTGTGTTGCCGCAATATAGATGTCAAACCATTAAGCATTTTCCAAGGCAAAGACATCCCATGTGATTCGCTATTTCGCAAAAAGCGGTATGTATATTTGCTTTTACATAGTTTGTAGGCTTGTAGCATCTGATTTCAGATTAGATTTTTATTTTGAGTTTCATGTATTGAGGAACAGAACATGAAACTTGCAAGTTTCATTGATATTAGATTTCATATTAGATTTTCATCAATATTAACTGAAAGTTTTTTCTCTTACTAGCTTTGGCAAAGGGAGGCAGGAATCTTGAGGCAGCAACTACATAACTTGCAAGAGAATCATAAGTATGATCCTTGACCAAACTGCAATATATGGAAATCATGATGAGTATAATAATGTCCATTCCATCTTGCTCTCTCTGTCTCTCTATTATGGTAATGATTAATGTTGAATCAATATACGACTTCTGAAGAAACAACACTTGAAAAACAAATCAAAATTTCATCTTAAGCTCTATTGGAAATGATCCAGAGTGTCAACTGTCAAGCCACATGTTTGTGTCTAGGTCCATAGCAATCACGCATAACTGGATTTCAGTAAGTAGTTAGTATGAATAATTTCAGTCTATAATGCTCTTAGTATATATCAAACCAACCAATGCAAAGCAAAGGGCCTGAGCAGCTTGTCCTTGAGCTGAACCAAAAGTTAGCAAATAATTCTGTATGTGTCCAGTTTCATAGCCTATATTTCAGGCTTGTTATTAGGAACAATCTGCTGCTTAGGGGGGGCGTTTATTGCAGTTACTAGTAGTGTTATGATGAATAACACTTGTGTTTATTATAAGGGCTTAGGCCTGAATATAGAGTTAGTAAATATGCACAAATTCACAAAATCCCTTATAGAATCGGAAAGATGGGAGTTTGGAGAGATAAAAGATATGTTGGGTCCGTGACTTGTGAAGAAATCAGCCAACCGAAGCTCTGAAGACACATAAGGTGCTGTTTGGTTCTAGAAAAGTAACGTAAACGTCAATGGAAATGGATTACAGGGGGATCGGTTGCCGGATATCTAATTCCATGCGTTGTTTGGCTACTTACGGTCACAAGCGCGAGCAGGGCGAGCGAAGCCATGCAGCGGAGGGATCAGATAACAGCAGAAAAGCAGCGCTATCCAGCCAAGGTCTAATCCCGCTGCAATCGAATACGGAGTGGCCGTACCAAACTGGAAGTAATGCAATCCATTCATGGCGTTTCACAACCGTGAACCAAAATGACCGAACCAAAGAACACCATAGTGAAGAGAAATTGCATCACAATGAACCTATCCACATGGTGTAATAGACATTGACACCAATATAATATGCTTAATAAGATCGTGCTTCATCGAATCACGAGCAATACTAATAGCACCTCTACTGTCAGTTAGAATAGGAGTCGGCATAGAAACAGAAACACCAAAATCTGCAAGTAACCATTGTAACAAAGTCACCTCTACCATCACAAGAGCAATAGCACACAACTCAGCCTATGTACTCGAAACTCGAACAGGAAAATGTTGTCTGCTTTTTAGTCTTCCAAGCAATAAGGGAACCACCGACAAAAACACAATAAGTAGAAAGGGAACAATGATCAAAGCAACCACTATAAAAATCTAGAGCATGGAAAGAACAGACGGCGCGAGATAGTCCCCATAAAGATAACGTAAGACACACAAAAGGTGACTACAGTGGATCTCGGTGGGTCCAAAACAAACTGACCTAGAATATGCATAGAATAGGAAATATCAGTATGAGAGGCAACAAGATAAATGATAATCTTAACTATGTGATTACAATGGGTAAAATCAACAAGAAGCTTACCATCTGTGGTACAAAGATGAACATTGAGCTCCATGGGAGTCTCAATAGTCCAATGATCAGTAAGAGAAGCACGATCATGAAGGCCCTGAATATACTTATTGTGGAACAAATAGAATCCCCAAGACATGGAGGAAATCTCGATCCCAAGAAAATAACAAAGAGCACCAAGATTAGACATAAGAAATTGCTTACTTAGACATGCATTTACAAAGGCAATAAACTAAGGATCGTCTTCAGTAATAATCATAACATTAACATGAAGAAGAAGAGTCCATCCATGAGATGATGTGTGCACAAAAAGGGTTCGATCATGTGTACTAGCAGAAAAAACAGTAGCAATGAACATAGAAGCAAAACCTAGGAACCAAGTTAGAGGAGCCTGCTTAGGATATAGAGAGCGGCGAGGACGACAAACCATAACCTTAGGAATTGAATTCCCAGGTGGGGGCAGCATATAAACCTCACATAACTCACCATTAAGAAAGGCATTCTCAACACAAACTGAGAGATGGACCACTCATGAACAAAAGCCACAACAAGTGTGCGAACAATGTTCATGAGAGAAAAAATAGCAAAATTCTCTTCATATGTATTTGTTGAAAACCATGAGCAACAAGACAAGCCTCGCATCAATCAAAACAAACATCAGAGCATGTCTTAACCTTATAAATCCACTTATAGTTAATACTGTAATAGAACAGACATGGCGATGATGAGGAACAAGATCCCATGTGAGCCATTGCAAGCTGCAATTCTAGATGAAGAATAGCATCATGATAAAAAAGATAGCTCTAAAAAAATAGTACCATCAAATCCTTCTTGATTAACAGGCTAATGAGAACTGTGACCACACTGAATAAACTACTCAGAAGAATAATCATATGAAGATCACCCAACAGGAGATGATAGCCTATCAGAAGCATGGGAGACGAGGACTCAGGATAAGAATTTGAAATGTGGTGTTGTGTGTAAAATTGTCATAGGAGGCTTCATGGCATAATCAAGACCAAAGAAGGCCTCAAAGAGGACACCACAATACAAGATTGAACATTCAACGGCACTACAGAAGAGGGTGTAGAACGTGAAATCAGCACACACAATAATAGCATCCGCAAGAAACATGAAAGAAAGAGCGTCAACCAAAGATAATGAGGAAGTATTAGGAGAATGCCGAGGATAAAAAGGGTGAGACCATAGTCACCAAGGACCCAAGTGGCTAGGTTGATGGGGTCAAGGTACGGGGTCATGAGACGAGGGTCGACACTTGCAAGAGTGTTTTACAAGGTGAGGGACAAAAATGACCCTAGGAACCTAGGTCGAGGTCGATGACCCTGGGTCAAGGGCCGATGCCATGGACCCCATTTTTGGTGACTATGGGTGAGACTCATCTAAAACAACATCTTGAGAAATCCTCATCTACCAAGCAACTGGATCCCAACAACAATATCCCTTGTTCTCAGCATTATATCCCAAAAAACACTTAATGAACTATGCAGTCAACATAGTACGCTCACAAAGCTTAAGAAGCACATAACAGATGGAGCCAAAGAGATGACATTTGGAGTACTCAATCATCTTGCCACAAAGACACTCAAAAAGAATGCACCATGAAGAGTCTAAGAAGGCCCAATGATAATTAGATAGGTGAGAGTAGAAACAGACCCAGCCCAGAAGTGATAGGGAATAGAAGAAGCCATCAAAGAGAATGAGTAGTCTCAAGAAGCTGATGATGCTTGTGCCCAATGACGTCATTCTAAACATGAGCAGCATGACAAGGAAACTGAGCAGTGGCAAAGAGCTTCAAAGAGATATCAGCATGAAAACATGAATAAAGATGTCCAAATGAGTGCGAACCATACCAGAGCCTCACTATGATGTTTCATAAAGTAAATCCATGTGTGGTGACAAAATCATTTATAAAAATGTATTAATGTCGATGAACCCCTTTGGAAACAAAGGGAGCCAGACGCCCAGACCCTATACATCTGAGTGAACAAGGACTCACTAGAATGGTAAAGTAGTTGAATCTGTTTTTCTATCTTACAATCCTAACAATGAGCTAATGACTCATGACCTAGAACTGATCTTGAAAGATGGCAACGAATCAAGTAAACAAACGGGAGCCACAAATATGACCTAACCAATGATGCCACTGCGCGAATGATGAGGTGGACAAAGCAGCAAAAGTGGAGCTGATAGGACTAGCAGGCACAAAGGAAGAAAGATGAACCAGTCAAGCTCCTAGAGGCGTTGAGAATCATGACAACAAGGAGCACTCAGGTGACCCATGCAATGATCTTAAACGTAACAAAAGTCATGATCAAGAATAACACAACAGTCATGATTAGTGAGTTGGCCAGCAAACATAAGCTACATGGTTATGTTAGGAACATAAGAAACACCAGGAATATGAAAGGATTCAGACAAAAGAGTGTCCTACCCAGCAACAGAGAAAGGGGATTCATCGGCTATATAAACTGTGAGAGAACAAGACGGAACATGCATAGAAGAAAGATAGGTACAATGATCAGTCATATGAAAAGTAGTAGAATCAAGAATGCACACATGAGTACTTGGAGTAGAAGTAGAAGGTGTTCCCTAAGTGGAAGACTGAGAAGAAGCAATAGTAGGACCTGACGGCACCGAAGACTGAGTCACCAGGCGCTAGTGGCCATAGACCGCTGGCTAACGTGGGGTGGGGCTGCGGGCAGACGCACGGAACCATAGTAGAGATGCATGGATAAGAGGGTGCACGGATGAAGGATAGCACCTATGAATGACAGGAACTGCAGCCAGGACAGCGAAATCCGCAGGAGCAGGGCATGAGGGGGGATGATCCACAACATTGTCACTAGGATTTGAGGAGGCAGCCATGAGCGGATTGAAGCAGGACAAATAGAATCCGTATCCAAGCAGGAGAGGAACAACTAGATCGGATCAGGGAAGAAACCGCTAATGTTGAGAACGAAGAAGACCATAGTAGCCCAATCTGAAAGAAAAATTGATTAAGGTGCAAGCACAACACCAAAATCGTTGTTTAGGGGGGCAGAGAAAACTTAACCCTAGTTATGGCTTAGATTAACGTGTTATGAATAGCACTTGTATTCATTATGAGGGCTCTACGCCCGAATATGTGGTAGAGTTAGCAAATATGCACAAAACTCCTTATAGAATAGGGAAACTATAAATAGAACATATGCATCTAAAAATTAGGAGAATATATCAGCCTTTAGTGGCTACTGCAGCTGTTATTAGGAGCAAACCAGGGAACATGGGAGCGGTACGGCAGCAACAAATTCCACCAGGAGTGCACTTGTGTGTTTACTGAGGTTCCTAGGTGTCCCCTGGACATGACCTGTTGTAGGCGTTTTTGCCTTTCACCAAACCCTTCTTAGGATGATGATTCGACACATAGCTAAGGAATCCTTATGCTCAACATTTATGAGCAATAAATTGCAATGGTCATTGATTAGCTTGAATAAAAACACACATAAAATTGAAAATCAGTTTACAGGGAACACAATTCATTTTAGAGTTTTCTCAATAAATAAGCAGTGATAGCGTCTCGGAGGTCCTAGTAGGTTCAATGTAAGCTCCTTGTAAAATAACCAAGGTAAGCTCACCTAGAAATTCCATTCCCTAGGCCCCACCTTATACATGAGCTTTTAGTATGGTACATTTTCAACAAACTTGAAATGTGGTTATATGATGAAATTTCCATTTTAAGAAAAGCGTAATATACCTTCTGTACAATGTGTCACTACAGGCAGTTGTTGGGTCAGCAGCTTTCTGGCTTGGATGTCGAAGACTTGCAAAACTTAGAGAATAGACTGGAGATTGGCCTGAGAAATATCCGTCTGACAAAGGTTACATTGCAATTTGTGGAGAAATCTTCATCACCTAGTTATTTACGAACATAGATACTAAAGACTACTTTTTACCTGTTCATTTTACAGGACAAACTTATGATCGATCAAATTGAAGAATTAAATAGGAAGGTTCGTTCACAAATCACACAGCAAACTTAGCATTGCTAATTTATTTTAATGCATCATTTTGACTTAACAAAAATTCTTGTTTGGTTTGTAGGGAAGCCTCATCCTTCAGGAAAACAAAGAACTATACAATAAAATGAACAATGTTAATCAAGAGAACATTGAATTACAGAAAAAGGTACATGCATCCAGCAACATTTTGCCAAACAAAGATAAGGTTTGTGCAGGTTATGTTCTTCCCCTCAATTTCACTTATCCCATGTATGGAATCACATACCATTTTTTTGCATTTCTCAGGTGAATGGCCAGGGAATAAATGAGCCTCCAACAGATACTACAAGATACAATATTCTGAATAAGGAGGATGGAAACGTTCCAGTAAATCTTGAGTTAAGGCAGCCACAGAATGTGGAACCAGAGAATTTAGGAACACCAACCCTGGGGTGAGTTCTTGTTCAAATTCAAACACACAATTCATATTCAGCATAGGACATGAGTTGACATAGCTCCCTGAAAATGCAACAGACTTAAAATGCAGGGAGGATGACAAGAACTAAGAGATAAATGACCAATAATATCAGGTTAATTGGATCCACCAGCTAAACTTTAACACTTCTAGATGCAACAATTTCTGCATGAAGTTTTTTAAATTTCAGGTTTTCACATTATGTTACTTGAAAGTCATTCAGGCAGCTTGGACTTCATTCAGAGACAACAAATTTTTATGTCATGTATACTGTTATGCTGAAGAATATGGCTCTTGTGATTGTATTTGTGAAAATTGTAATTCTCTCATATACAAAATGATCCTGTAATCATTAGAACTATGGAGAAAACAGTTTTGAAACGCATAAAAGGTATACATGGAACTAGACAATACAGAAAATTTCCGTATGACATCTTAAACTTCAAATTATAGAAGCCCAATATGTCCACCATACCATATATTACTAAAACTAACAAAATACAAACCTGGTGCACACCAAAAATGTGTAGTTGCTCACAAATTTGAGTACAGTATGCCACAACAGAAAGCCTTAGGCTCTTGCCACAAGGACTATATGCTATTTTCCCCAGAACTCACAGGTTGCATTGTAAACACCCCCTCTCAGCACCCAACCACCCGTGCTATATGCTATATTCTTAAGTTTTACTTGTATAGATTACAGATTAAATAAAAGCAACACCATTATACTTACAAGTATCCATAAGCTAGTGCATTTTTCAAGTTTATTTGGAGTTGAAGTGAGTGCCCTACAAATGCAAGCTTCAAAGGTTTATTCGGAGCTAGAAGGGAGTGTCTTATAAATGCAAGTTCATTTATAAATAGTTCAAAATCAACTACTTATAGCATCTATACTACCACCCTAATATTGCATAATCATATACAACAAGAACCGTATCGTAACTAATAATGGTAATCATCAAAAAATATTGTTCAGACCCAAAAAAGGTGCTAGCAAAATATATAAGGATGAGACAATGTTTTAGACATAAAGTCATTAGGAAAACTTACAAGTTCTTGTACATTATGCAGTTGCCACCTCTCTAGCTTTTTGTCCCCAAATGCTTATCTGAAAAAAAATAATGCAAGGTTAGCTAAATCATATATCAGCCTATACAATGTACTTCCTATTCCAAAATGAAGGACAAATACCATATCGATTGTACAAGAACAGTATATAAACATATAAAGAAAAGAGGTTGCACAGTCCAATAGCTTAAGGAAACAAAAAATGCAAGTATGAACAATTTGACACAACCATATGGATTTTACACAGCTCATTTCTGTAGAATAAGATGGTAATAATGAAAGGGCTATCCTTATGACGCCAGTGGAGCATGACAAGTCATGAATGACCATGCTTAATAATACCTACTCCCTCCATCCTAAATTTTAATGGGTTCTAGGCCTATGCTATTTTTTTTTTTTTGAGGAAACAGGAGGAGTAAACCATTGCTGATTAAATAAATATTAAGAAAATTAAATAAATATTAAGAAAAAGTTAAAGGAGCAGATAGAGGAGTTTCATCAAGGAACAAAGAAGGAAAAGAAGAAGATCAAAGAAATTACACAAAAGCTTCTAGCCATTGCTCAATAAAAGGGAAATATTTTTTTTGTTCAATGGATAACTAGAGCAAACTCCTTTCTAAAGGTGTATTTGCAGTTCTGCACTCATGGTTGAAGTTCTCTGAAGATCAAGTCATTTCATGCAACCCAAATATGAGGATGATGATTTCCATGTAGAATGGAACTCCCAATTGCATTTTGAAGAATTCTAGCATAACCAAGGAATCATCTTGTTACTGTAAAGTGAGGTTTAGCAAAGCCTAGTGACTCTGTGCAAAATCACACATAATAAAACTATGGTTTAGTGTTTCTCTTAAAAGATAGACTGAGTACTAGAAATATTCTTAGAAACACTATAATAAACAATAAAACCGGACTGAGCACATAAGATAGACCGGAAATAGTTCTAAGAATAGTTATAGTACTCAGTCTATCTTTCAAGAGAAGCTAAAATAAAACTTTGTGTTTGTGCTAAAAGGAGGATTTCCAGAGCCACATGTAAACCGGATGTATTTCAGCATATCCAATTAAATACTTATATGACTGGGCTGAAGTGTAAATATGAGAACCCCAAATATATGTCCACCAATCAGTTTTAGGAGTTAGTGTTATCTGTCCCCTCTAATTCCAATTCCAGAGCTTGTAGCTGGGTAAAAGCTTCCACCAATAAAGGGAGATGAAAGAGAAGTTACAAATCTATCATTTGCTTAACTTTGTGGAGGGTCATGTGCCTATTGTTAATAAAAGACTGAAGTTCTAGGTATCCCTCGAAAGTGACTCTTGTATCCCATAGATCCTCCCAAAATAAACAGGTTTTACCATCTGCAATGGTAACGGTAGCAATACCCTTAAAGGTGTCTAAAAGTTTCAAGATGTCCCTCTACCAAAATGGTCCCTTCTTCATGGGGTGTTTGGTTTGGGGATTGAGTTAGCCCATCATCTTCTCACTCCTCACTTTCTTGTTTGGTTTGTGGAATGGAATGAGTTTATTCCATCATCACATCATTCCTCACAAGCTAACAATTAGTCCTTACTAGAGAATAAGGAGTGGGTTCATTCCAGTGGGTTTAATGAGTTGATCCATCGTCAACCCATTCCTCATAGGTACATTCCTGAAACCAAACACCCCCTATATGACTCGATAACTTACCAGGAGGGGCTGTTGCCGATGGCTGATGCGGCCGCGAAGGTTTTGAGCCTATCGCACAACGTTCCACAGCGGCGCGAAGCAGGGCCGTGCGGACATAATATGAGACCCTGTACAAAATTCTAAAGTGGGGCCTGTGTCATTAGAATCAGTCATCAAATACATAATTTTATATAGAGCATTTTATTTATGATTCTACGTACATAGGAAAGATGGATAGAAAATATCAAATTACATAAAAAGGTATTAACAATAACAAAAGTACAAAATTAAATTAAAAATATTATATTATGTTAACGACAAGGATCAGGCTGGTATGGTAACGACAAGAATTGGTTGGTAGGGCAATGTGTCACGCCAGAACAACTACTAACTCCATTTTTATGGGTGACTCGCAAGAAATGACACAACGTACTGTGTCGTCTCAGCCTCTGTGGAGCCTCAGTGGAGTGGCACTCAAGCCTCAGGCTATTCTCGCCGGTCTGTCCATCTCACCGCCTACATTTCAAGGTCTCCTCTGTCTACAGTGCACGCACAGTGTGAAACAGTGCAACTGGCAAGAACTGGGAGGCATGTGGCCCGGCTACGCCTCCCTTCCTCCTCCACTGAGATGTGGCCCTTGTTTGCCACTTGGACTACTTCCTCCTAGCAATGGTCGATGCCGCCATGGATTAGTCACCACTCGCCAAGGTTCATCCACCATGTGGGTTGTCTCCATCCTCACCTGACCTTATCTACCACACGACGCCACCTCTGTTTGAGCCTTGGCATGAGCAAGCCGTCCACTGCTAGCATAGAGCAGAGAGTGGAGATGGAACACAACGTAGCATAATTCTTGTGGACGGAATACAACATAATTTCTTAGTAGATTTGGTAGATCAGAGATTTTCAAAGTGCATAGCATGTGGGTTACAGTACGCCAAAGAACTGATTTCTGGCATTGGGGATACACTATCCTTGCATATTGTATGGATTGCAATAGCCAAATGCAGATATAACACTTTTAATTTGTTGGGATGTAGTAGGCTCCAAGCTTCGAAGTGTAACCAGCCCCTATGAGGGGTTTCATTAATTGATGACATATCACTTAAGATTCTAACATGATTTTGGTAAATATGTGTAGGAGTTGATAGAATACCACACTAGAAGGCACAATTGATTCGGCGGGACGGGCCTTCCCGTTGGGCGGTGGCTGCTCGGATGCCGGGCACGTAGCCCCCGAGGTGGCGGCAGTCAATTCCTTTTCGAGTGGCCACGAGGAGGCGGCTGCCTCCCCCGAGTCGGCGCGTGCCTTGGTGCTGGGCAGGCCGTGTGATACCCCAAATTTTTAAGTGTACTTAAGCATTCATCATATGTATTTTTAAATTTTAAGTTTACGATTTAATTTGTTTAAATTTAAATTTGAATTCAAATCCTTCAAAAACACTATTTTTGTCCAAAGGTAAAAATGCAAAGTGGTAATCTAATTTTTACCCTTTCACTTTTGTATTTGGACCTGCCCCTGATTTTCACCCCAGCTAAAATCACAGGCCAGCGCTGGCATCTCGCCCTCCTCCCCCTTCGCCCATCGTCTTCAACCTTGCACCCATAGGAGCTCACCGCCGCCGCCTCCATCCTCATCCCCGCCGCCCTTTACCGCCCTCCGCCGCCCCTTTCGTCTATTTAAGCTTTCCCTAAGCTCCTCCTCGTCGACCTCAACCCGAGCCACCACCACTACTACCTTCTAGCCTCCTCACATACCCCCGCACTGTGTGCCCCTAACCGCCGCCTCTGCTCGTTGTTATTTGCCCTCTTCCGCCACTCCGCTTGCCGTTGGAAGGTGAGGACTCGTGTTCTCCACCGCCCTCTACTTGCTCTATATATTCTCATCGAGGATTAAACTGTTTTTAGCTTGAATCAAACTCAGATGCCAACTATGGCACCGGTGGCGCGTTCATTGCGTCGCCACCACATCCTCCATGCATTTGCGCCCTAATTAGGCTTCCCACTATGCACACTCGACGTGGAGCTTCCGCGCGCACTGTCGCATGAGCATTACCTCCAGCCGCCACTGTCTTTCTCCACCAGGAACGGCGTTCGCCGCCATACATTGCACGGCAAGCTAAGCATGTCCACCGCGGCCAATCCAAGCAGCGAGAAGAAAGGAGGATGGAAGCGAAAAGGGAAAAGCTAGAGAAGAAGGTAGAGCCGCGCGCCGCTTCACGTTTGGTCACTGTTGGCCATAACCGGAGGTGCTCCGCCGCACATATGGCCGCCGGTGCCGCCCATGTCGTGTGCGCACGCCGCACGCGTGTGAGCGTCAAGCGCGCCTGGGCCTTGGCCTGGGCTGCGCCCTGGGCAAAGGCCAGATGGGCCAAGCCAGGCGGGCCGAATCGGCTGGGCCAAGAAAAAAGGGAGGAAGACAAGGCTGTATGGCCATTTGGGCCAAAGGGGAATGAAAGGGAGATTTGGGCCAGGCCTAGCTTCCAAGCTGGGCCGAGCCGAATGAAGAAAGGAAGAAAACCAGACCAAATAATTAAGTTCAGGGAGTAGCTTATAACTTTTGCAAAAAGAACTTTTATGGGCCTTGGGCTTCTTTTTAAATTCTGATTCTCCAAATTTTATTTTCCTCATTTCAATTTACTATAATTTAAAATCAAATTTCTAAAAAGAATTTCTTTTATTTTGTTAATTAGTTTTAAATCTTTAAAGTTTTATTTTATTTTTAAATAATACTTTATTATTTTGAAAATACTTTTTAATTTCTAATAGTTTATTTTTTTTATTTTCAAAATTCTAGAAATTATTCTAAAAACTGGTAAAATTATTTTATTACTTTAAAATACTTATTTAATTCTAATAATTTCTTTTAACCTTTTAAAAATTACTAGAAATTATTTTAAAATCCTAGAAAAAATTTTAAAACCTTAGAATATTATTTCAACCTTAGAAAAATTATTAAAACTTAAGAGAAGGCCTGAATTTTTATTTCAATGCCCAACCTTTTCATTTTAGGAACTTCTATAGTCCTTTTATTTACAGGTTGATCATCCTCATACTTAAACATCATTCATATCATGCATTTAGATTCAATAAGTCGAGTAGATCGTCAATGAAAGAGTTCAAGGAGGAATCCAAAAGTCAAGCTCTATAACACGACAATAGTACCAGGACGAACATTGACGATCAAGATACTAACTTTCCGTGCATCAACCCTTGGAGTAATCTAGACAAGTCCCGATGCATTTACCCTTTTTATTTTGAGTCTTAATTAACAAGTTATGAATGTGCATTAGAGTTAGGAATTGATTGAAACTCTAGTGCATACTGAATTCCTGTTTTGAGCATAATGAATCCTATACGTATTAGATTAGATGCTTAGTCAAGCTTAATGATAGGTCCCTCTTTGAGAGGAATTCAAGATAGAATATGTTACTTTGAAAGGAATCTAAGAAAGTTTCTTGAGATAATTAATTTGAGACATTGGACAGGATCAGTTATGCTTTTGAGGAATGGCAAATAAAGGAAGTTAATGAATGAACATGATTGAGATCATGATCCTGTCTATGTCGTATAAGGCCGTACGATGTTAAGCGCTGTTTTCGGTTTTTGAACGCGCCTCTTTCACTTATCGTCCTTGTCACGGGCTCCGATAACCCTCTCATCCTTTGTACCTAGGGTTGAATTGTGGTAAGACCAACTGGATAGTGAAAGACAGGCAGTAGGCGGGTGTCGGAGTACACCCGAATTCGGTGAGGGCAGTTCAGACTAGGTGGCAACGAGGATGTTAGGTTGTCATATGTGATGTCGTTGTACACATATGACTGGTGTTTGAGTATTATTCCCGTGAGTATAAAATCGATTCGAATCACTGGGCTTACCAGGTGTAAGAGCTGAATCTCGATCAACATCGTAGTAAAAAGAATAATGTTTTTGATAAGTAATGATATTGCAAAGTGCTTGCTTTGTTTGCTATTAGAATAGGTATAACCTACTAGAAATAGGAACAACTAAAATAAATTGATACCCTAAAAGCTAATGATTCAATTATAGGCATGATGCGTATGAGTTGAACTAACCAGCTTCGGCCATTGGTTAGAAAGTTGGGTTTACACCCAGTGGTCGGATAAGTCTTGCTGAGTAATTAGTACTCAGGGTTGTGGTTTAACTCTTTTTCAGATATAAAGTCTCTGGCTTATCTCTCTTCTGTAAAAAAGCATTGAAGATAGGTGTTTTTCTGATGGCTTCCTTATACCTCCTAAAGTTGAAGAAATAAAGAAACCAAATGCTCAAGTTTCTTTTTCTTTTCTTAAATTTGTCTAAAATAAAACAACATCAGTGGACTTGATGTTGATTTTATGTAATATAGCAGAGTTCCATTATTTGGTTCTCGCCTCCGCCGTAAGTTTTTACACTTTTGTTATATAATTCATAAAAACCTTTGTTCTTATCTGACTATCGTTAAAACTTCTTGTATTGGAATAATCCAATACTCTTTAGAGATCACTTAGTATATATCGATCCTTGTCATGGCATAGCTGACGGACTGCCGGACTTAATGCGGTTTAAACGTAAATCTTTATATTACGTGCTTAAATTAGATTAAATTGGGACGGTTCCGCCACGAACTGCCCCTCACGCCTCAATCCTCAAGACTTTCTGTGTGCTGGCTGCTCCTCTTCGGCCCGTGGTTGAGCCCCTGGCCGGTGCCTCCCTGGGCCTGGAGGCACGGCCTTGGAGGAGCCGGTGCCTGGAGCTTGCCAGGCTCCTCCCACGTCATCTCCGATGTCCCCAGCGGCACCGTCCCCTCCGCCACCTGCTGTGGAGGCAACTCATGCTATCCCTCCGACGGCCCCTTGTCCGTCGCCTGCTCCTGCGAGTGCGCTGCCGGAGGGTGAACAATCTCGACCTCTGCACGTGTATTCCAGGCGGTGCCGCGGAGCTGCTGGGGCTCCATCTGCTGAGACTCCATCTGCAGATACACCACCGCCTCCTGACCAACATCCCTTTGTTGCCAAGCTCGCTACACAGGTGAACCAACTGTTACCTCCTCCTCCTGTCCATAAGAGGAGGAATAAAGCGCCTCCATCTTCTATTCCGCGGAGAAGTAGACGGGTGGCTGGCGCAAGTCCCTGTTCACCGGGACCAATTGTTACTGATGCCCAGAAGCGTATCATTCGCAATCTTGGTTGTATTGAAGATTCTGCGAAAATCGATCACAAGGCACAGGATGAATACTTCAGGACGTTGGACCAACCTCTCACAGAGGCTTGTCTGGCTGCTGTAGCTGCAATCTTTGGTTTGTGTGTGGAGGAGGGGCCAGCTTGTCCTCGGATCGCTGTTCAGTGACAGCAGTTTCTTCGGTCGCTCTTTGGTTTTCGCTCATGAATCCATCTTCTATCCTGGTGTGGAATGCACGCGGTCTTAACCAATGAGATCGGTGCAACTCTGTCCGTGATGTTATCTTCTCGTCTGGAGCTGATATTGTCTGCTTGCAAGAGACTAAAATTGCTGTTTTAACTCAGAGTTTGGCCCTTTCAGTTTTTGGGTCAGAGTTTGATAAATTCATTACTTTGCCTGCTGAAGGGACTCGCGGGGGAATTGTGATTGCTTGGAAGAGCACCGTCTGTCAAGCAATAGCTACACGTGTTGATTCTTTCTCTGTCTCTGTTCGTTTCATTGAACATGAGGGCAGGAACTGGTGGTTCACAGGGGTGTATGGCCCTCAAGAGGATGATGCTAAAATCCTGTTTTTACAAGAACTTAGAGATGTTCGGCAGCCTCTATTCAGGTCCATGGTTAATCGCGGGAGATTTCAATCTGATCTATCAGGCAGCTGACAAAAACAATGACAACTTAAACAGGGCCATGATAGGAAGATTTAGGAGGTTCCTTGATGACATGGAAATTAAGGAGCTCCCGCTTTAGAGAACTTCTCCAACTCTTGTGAGGTTGGATCGTGTTTTCTGCTGCACTGAGTGGGATGGCATTTTCCCAGACTCCCTCCTCCAGAGTTCTGCCTCCTTAGTCTCCGATCATTGCCCTCTGGTCCTCGGCCTGAAGGTTAAAACTAGGGGGAAGAGGCGATTTCACTTCGAGAGTTCTTGGCCCACTCTGCCAGGTTTTCAGGAAGCAGTACAGCAAAATTGGAACGCTCCCGTCTCATCTTCTTGCCCAGTTGAGTGTTTTTTTCTTAAGCTGCAACGTCTCAGTAAAGGTCTACAAAGGTGGAGCCAAAGGAAGGTCGGTAATATTAGAGTACAGCTCAGCATGGCAAAGGAACTCCTACATAGATTTGAAATTGCTAGAGATCATCGCAATCTTTCTAATGGAGAGGAATGGTTGAGGAAAAAAAACTCAAAGCACATTGCTTGGGTTTAGCATCGCTGGAGCCTACCATTGCACGCATGCGGTCCCGAGTTCTTTATATTCGTGAAGGGGACGCTAATACGTCCTTCTTTCATCAGCATGCGAGATATCGGAAAAGGAAGAATTTTGTTGCTAAATTTCAGGTGGACAATTGTTGTGTAACCTCTCAAGAAGGAAAGCTGGAGGCAGCCTCTAATTTTTATGATAATCTGCTGGGGTCATCCGAACAGCGGGATTTCTCTGTTGATTTGGCAGCCCTGCACCTTCAGCAGCATGATTTGTCATGCCTGGAGGTACCCTTTACTGAGCAGGAGGTATGGGCAACGATCAAGGATATGCCACTGGACAAAGCTCCTGGGCCCGATGGCTTTACAGGCCGTTTCTACATGTGTTGTTGGCAGGTAATTAAAGATGATGTCATGGCAGTCCTCGCCGCTATTTACAATGGCAATGTTTTCAAGTTCAAGCTTCTCAACTCAGCATTTATCACTATGCTGCCTAAGAAAGTCGATGCCTCCGAAGTTAAAGATTACCGGCCTATTAGTCTTGTACACAGTTTTGCTAAGTTGGTTACTAAAATACTGGCCAACCATCTAGCGCCTCGACTTCCTGATCTGGTTTCCATCAACCAAAGTGCCTTTGTAAAAGGTAGGGCTATACATGACAACTTCTTCCTGGTTCAGCAGATGGCAAGATGTCTATACAGGAAAAAGGAACCTCATATTCTCTTCAAGCTTGACATTTCTAAGGCATTCGATTCAGTATCCTGGTCCCTTTTTGCTTGAAGTAATGCAACACTTGGGGTTTGGCAGGAGGTCGTGCAACCTACTTTGTCTCCTTCTCTCCACTTCTCACACAAGAGTTCTGGTCAATGGGGAACCTGGTGATCCAATCTTGCATCGTTAGGGTCTGAGGCAGGGTGACCCTTTATCTCCAATGCTTTTCCTGCTAGTCATGGAAGTTCTGAACGCCTTAGGGTCCCAAGCCACTCAGGAAAATCTCTTTCAACCTTTGGCTGTTCAGCAAGCTAAATTTCGGATCTCGATGTATGCGGATGATGTGATCATGTTTCTCCGGCCAGCTCGTGAGGACATTACACTCGTATCTCAGCTGCTGGAATTTTTTGGTCATGTCACGGGCCTCAGAACCAACTTGACCAAAAGCTCAGTCACTCCAATTCATTGCTCTGAAGAAGACTTGATGCTCCTTTCAGACCTGCTGGTTTGTGAAATCAAGAACTTTCTGTGCAATTATCTTGGGATTCCTCTCACAGTTCACAAGCCACGAAAGTCTGATCTCATGCCTTTGATTGATAAAGTGGCTGATAATCTCCCCAAATGGAAGGCTTCCCTCCTGAACCGGGCTGGTCAGCTTGTGGTAGTGCGTGCTGTTTTCTCAGCCATCCCCATCCATCTTATGATTGCCTTAGACCTTCCCAAATGGGCAATTAAGGCTTTTGATAAACGGCGGCGGGGTTTTCTCTAGGCAGGTAAAGAAAAAGCTAATGGGGGCAACTGCATTGTTGCTTGGGGTAAGGTCCAAAGACCGCTGCAATACGATGGGCTAGGCATCACCAATCTTGAAACCATGGGTTGGGCCTTGCATATCCGATGGCTTTGGCTGCAAAAAACGGATTCATCTCGGCCGTGGGAAGGTTTGCCAATCCAGGTACCACTGAATGCACAGGCCCTTTTTGCAGCTGCAGTGGAAACAGTTGTTGGGAATGGAGAGGACACCAAGTTCTGGACTGATCGGTGGTTGCAGGGGTGTACAGTGGCAGAATTGGCCCCCAACCTCATCAAGGCTGTCCCCAGCCGAGCTAGGAAGCGGCTTTTCTGTCTCTCAAGCTTTGACCAACAGAAGATGGATAGCAGACATAAAAGGGGCGCTATCAGTCCAGGTGCTAGTCGAATACCTGAAATTGTGGGAACTAGTTGATGGTTTGGTCCTGCGGCCTGAAATCTCTGATATACACACTTGGAAGCTCTCTCGTTCAGGAGTATACACGAGCAAATCAGCATACCAAGCCTTCTTTCTGGGTTCAGTTAAGTTTGCACCGTGGAAGAGAATTTGGAAATCTTGTGCCCCCCTCCGTTGTAAGTTCTTAGTTTGGTTGGCAGTCAAGAATAAGTGTTGGACGGCTGACCGGTTGTCCAAGCGGGGATTGCCACATCCTAGCGCTTGCCCTTTTTGCAACCAGACGGAAGAAACAATTCATCATCTCCTAGTCGCATGTGTCTTCTCTCGGGAGATTTGGGCCACAATACTCCGTTTTATTGGCCTGCCCACTGCTGCTCCCCAGCTGGATGAGCGGAGTTTTTCAGGGTGGTGGTTCAGGACAATCAGCAGAGTGCCTAAAGAGATGAGGAGGGGGCTCAATTCCTTGATCATCCTTGTAGCCTGGGAGCTTTGGAAACATAGAAATGCTTGTGTTTTTTAGGGTGTTAGGCCTAGCGTGGTTTTACTCTGTCAGGAAGTGGAAAGGGAGAGTGGCTTGTGGAGGCTTGCTGGCAACACAGCGCTTCATGAGCTGCTCACTAGGTTGCCTTGGCAGGGTGCTTAGTGGCAGTGTGTTGTATTCTTGGGGATGTTAGGCCTATTGGCCTTTCCCCCTTGTTTCCTCTTTTCTTTCTTAATGAATGCGTTGTTCGAGGAAAAAAAGTTAGTTAAATAGACCCTGATTACTAAAATCCATCTATAATGGTTCCACATTAGAGCAGCTCAAGTAGATAGACAAGATGTGTCTCAAAGTTGCTCAAGAGATCATATACAAGTTGAAGACTTCAGTAAATATGAAGCCAATAGGACATGAGTGCAAAATAATCCAAAATAAGAAGAAACACAACTGGTTGGAGCAAGAAGTTGAGATCCCCCAAGAGATGTTTGAACACATAATAAAGATAGTCAACAATATTAGGGGATTGGTGGGTATGCATGGACTACCACTAAATGGTCAAGATGTTGCTTAATGCTGAGGACGAAACCGGATCGGATATACATATACTGGGGATCCCGTATCCGATCCTATATATTTTTGATACGGATTCAGACATAAATTTAGTCAAATGCAGATATGGATGCGGATATCTCGGCTAATGGACGTGGATTGTTGCGCAACGGATATGCAATGAGCCGGATACAAATAGCCTCGAATATGAATATTTTTCTGGATATCAAGTAAAAAAACACCCACATATATCGTGTATGTTATGATCATTTAAATGTTCATTGAGTCCAAACTACAACCAAAGCATGCTAAATTGTTGTATGCTAGTAACGGCCAAGCTAGAAAATACATAGGCTATTTTGACTAATTACTATGCTAGTTGGGCCGAGCCCAAATAAGAGAGGGGCCAGCTGAAGCTAGAAAGGAGTCATGTAGAGCTAGGCCAGGCCCAATTTCGGCCAATTAGAGGGCCAAAGCGGAAAAGAAACGAGAGGGGGTTTTTTATCAAGGATCTTTAGGGTATTCAAGGTTTTAAGGTGACTCATATTTAACCATTTTTACGTGGGAACTTCATGTCACCTTCATTTAGGATGGTTATTGGTGTAGATATCTTAGTCATAATTAAATAACAATAATCATTTATAGGATTTAATTGCATTTTTGGTGGTTTAATGCAAAAAAAAATAAAAATAAACAAATAGTCTTAGAAAGTCATGATATTTGGTGAAGGGGCAACATATGTGCATGTATCGTCCTCAAAAAAGTTTGGAAAAGAAACTCCCAGGGTGTCAGTGTCTCTTTCACATCGCTTCCTGTTGATGGCACCTAAGCATGTCAAACCTTATACTGCAAGCAACAGTATAGATGTAGCTTTTCCACAAAATAATATCAAGGGTTTTGTCAATCCAAGGATCACTATGCTTAAATTACTAACTCATTTGATACAAGGATAATCTAGGATTAATCAACTGCTAGCTAGCTTTAATAGATCTAAACAACCTTAAAGATGATAAACAATAATCGACTCTCTAACTAGATCTACAACTATATTATGGCATAAACTAGATCAAGATAAAAAAACTATGAGAATAACTAAGACAAGATTGATTACGAAGCTTAAAACAGCGAAGGCATCCACATGAGATATGAGACAAGCTTATTATATACTAAGAGACACCATGAGAACAGATCTATCGTGAAAACTAAGATAAACGTGATCAAGAATGTCATATACTTACTTGAACCTTTCTCTCATCCATATGTAACGTAGAATGAGTTAATCGACGAATTAGCAAACCTAAGCCATATCTAAACATGAGCAGATTCAATCAACCAACTATGGTAAAAAGATCTACTAAAGGACATGCAGAATTCTGTCTTGGCCAAGAACATGTAGAGCTAAAGCATTGCATAAACATGGATCAAAGATCATGTATAAACTAAGAACTCATAGTCAAAAGACATTTTCATGGATCAAACTCAACGCTTTAACAAAGTATCATAAAAAGAACATGGTATTACTCGAGATACAACGTGAACTTGAAGAACAAAGTCATCAATTTTGATGACTTACAACTCATATCAAAAGATGAACTTGAGATGTCGTGGGAGAGCCAGGATCGGCGAGCCTGACCACTAGGGATCGGCTGACCCCTGGCCTTCCTACATCCTCTTCCTTCCTCCATTCTCTAAGATCGACTTCTCAAAGAGTCTTGTGAAGATGGACCAGTAACCCTCGCTTTGGAGCTCTGGTTACAATAAATTGGATTACCTCTGCCCGATAGGACCCTCTGGTATTATACCCTAGAGGGTGCCCTATAAATGGAAAGTCTAAGGTCGGTTGGCTCTTATGATCTATTTCCATGTATAAACATATCTCTTGAAGGTTCTAGCCTGTGCATAAAGCACCTTGCTTCGAGATGAAGCTAAAGTCTTCGTCTTTCCCGAAATCCAACTTTCCCTATTCTGATCCTTTAGTATTTCGACCGTAATTTCCTCATCTAAGGCAAACTCAGACTCTTGTTGTAGAGATTGAAGATATCTACAACTTTGGTATTCAAACTTTCTTCATTTGATGCTTCTAAGCTCTTTGAATTAGGCCCACAAGGTGTTGCTGTCCTGAATTCTGAGAACAATTTAGGATTGAGAGACTCAAAGTGTACCAAGTCTGGTCTTTTGTCCTAGCTGTGATGAGTGCTTGCTAATATCGAAGACTTGCTAAGGGACTAGCGAGCAGAAGCCCTCTCGAGTGGACTGAGAGGCGGTGCCAGAGTGGACTTGGCGTGTCAAAATCCATGTCGAGTGAACTGACAAGTGGCTTAGGCTGCGGTCCAAGTTAGGCTTGGCCGATAAGTGTGACCTTGGGTGCAGGATGGTGCAGTGAGTCATAAAGTCACTTCACAAGATGAAGCCCAACAAGCATTTCCCAGTTCAAGCGTCAAAAATAGGGCCCAAGATCGTTTCCTGGTTCCTCCATCAAAACCAGGGGCTTGGTTGTCGGTATCCCAAAATCGGAAGTTATCCTGAGGGAAGGACTACTGGACACGTGGAGGACACCGGGAGATTGCTTCGAGGCTAAGAATGTCAAGGGCTCCATTGTGTTCATCCATCTGAGTTACTAGTGGTCATTTCTAGCCTCTAAAGGCATTCTAGTGCAATTGAGTCTGTATCCTAAGGGCAGTTTGCAAAACTGTCTAGATCTGAGTCTTAGTATAAATAAGAGGTGGCTGCCATTAGCTCCCTCTCTTGGCAGGTTAGACTTGTGTTTAGGGCTCCAAAACCCTAGATTTTCATCCTCCAAGCATTAAGCTTCAAGAA
Source organism: Paspalum vaginatum (assembly GCA_030272315.1). Classification (NCBI taxonomy): domain Eukaryota; kingdom Viridiplantae; phylum Streptophyta; class Magnoliopsida; order Poales; family Poaceae; genus Paspalum; species Paspalum vaginatum. The sequence continues at coordinate 35,037,254 of CM059018.1, read as the reverse complement.
AAGTGAGATTAGATAGATCTAGTCCCCATAGTTAGTGGGTAGGAGAGGGTGGCTGCTTGAAGAATGAGATTCCATCTTGTAATCTAAATCTTGAGACCCCTTTGGGCCATTAATCGATGGATTTTGTGCAGCTCTTGTGTGTGCTTCTTTCCCCCTCTCTTGATTGGCTTTTGATCTTGGTTCCTTGGTCTTTTGGTGTGTTTATGCTTGACCAAGCCCAAGATCTTTCTCTTGCCAGTGTTTTGGACTGCTAAAATGTGACAAAATTATGGTTTTTGTGTGCCAAATCTCAGATCCATGAGCAGCCCCCTTTTCTTTCATTCTTCACCCTTGTTCTTCACCTCTTGCATAGTCAAATCCATGGAGAATCCCAAGGTTTGAGAGGGTGATTTGTTGGGAATAGTTTCTCCATGGCCTAGACAAGATTCACACAAAGTTTTGTGAGGTTTGGAGATCATTGGAGCAAGATTAGGATCAGATTTGATGGAATCGTGGGCTGTTTTCCTCCTACCTAGGCTATTTTTAGTACCATCGAACCATCCGATGGTGTGACCATCGGGCCGTACGACGGTCTATGCAGTAGGCAGCAGGTGAGTCGAGGCTCAGCCATCTTCAGACTTGTGGGACCATCAGACCATCTGATGGTGTGACCATCGGACCATCCGACAGTTGCCCAGTGGCCCAAGTGCCCTTGTCCATTTTGTCCGACAGTGCATCGGACCGCCTGGTGATCCAGCTACTGGACCGTGTAACGGTCACCATCGGACCATCTAGTGCCCTGTGCTCTGAGCTATGTTGCCTCATTTTGCGTCATTTTTTATCAGCGTTTGAGCGAGCGCTTCCGCTAGACTTTCATCTACGTGTCCTAGGGTTAGTAGCTTGTCCTGGCTACGTGACCTTGCACGTTCGAGAAAAGAGGGTTTTGGAGGTTGCAAGTTTTAGGCGTCGACCTATTCACCCCCCCCCCCCCTCCCCTCTAAGTCACTGTTTGGGTCCTCAAGGTTTTGCTTGGAACTTGGATTGATCATGTGATAATACTTCCTTATCTTTACCTTCCTTGTATTTCAAACAAGCCTTAACTTCTAGAACCTTATCGATTACGGGCTTGGATCTCCTTTTGGGCTCCAATGTTCTTGTACTTCTTGGGTCCAATCTTCTCCCTAGAATTCTAGCTTGAATCCTTCTACAAGTAGCCTTCATAATCATTGCATTTATTCCTTGATTTCCTGCAATATTGATGACCGAAAGGGCGACCTAGAGGGGGGTGAATAGGTCAACACCTAAAACTTGCAACCCAAAAACCCTCTTTTCTCTACTGAGCAAGATCACATAGCAACTAAGTGCTACTGACCCTATGACTCAAAGAGGCATCAAAACAGTGGAAGAAAGTTGCTCAAACACCCACGGAATGGACGAAAGCGAAAGAGACCAAAACCTAGGCTAGCGAGCCCTACCAGCCACTATACACAATCAAGTGCCTCTCCAGATCAACCGATGAGTTCAAGTCTGGGCATGTAGTAGAGAGACACCAGCCAAAAGTCTCTGTGAAACACCAAAGCAAAAGAGCCAAAGAAAGCAACAACCAGGCCAACATCGGACTGTCCGGTAGCACACACCGGACTGTCTAGTAGCACGCCAGACAATCTAGTAGAGCTGTCTATGTAGCCACCTACCGGACTATCCAGTAGCACGCGCCAGGACTGTCCGGTAGCACGCTGGATTATCCGGTGTAGCACGCTAGACTATTCGGTAGAGCTACTTGTGCAGCCACTCACCAAACTATCCGATAGCACGTACCGGATTGTCCTGGTAGCACGTCGAACTGTCCGATAAAGCTACAGAAAATGAGCTCCCAAAATCAAATCTTGACCAAATCTTCTCCAAACTTCACGAAATTAGGCACAGGCTATCATAGTACTTTTCCAAAGCTATTCCCAAAAGATCTATTGGAAAAGATCATGGGTTTAGCGGGAATTTCAGATCTCATGAAGAGGGGAATACTTGGTAAGAAAGGGGAAACTCAAGATTGACTTGCTCGTGGCAATCCTGTGGGATTAAGATGTTCTAAGACATAATCTCCATGTCCTTGGAAGTCCAAAATAGGAAAAGAGAAGGGGAAATCTCCTAGTCAAACCAAAGCACCAGAATCCCTTAAGAAATCACCCAAAAACCAAAGGGAAAGGGGAGAAAGGGATTGCTTCACACAAGCACTCAAGACTTGGCCACGAAATCCACTCTATTGCACTTCAAAACAAGTCACAAGGATAGATTACAAGGTGGAACTGATTCTCCAAGCTGCCTCCCACTTCCTACTGAAGCACCCCGTTTCTGTTATGGGACTAAAATGTGTTTTATTACCATCCCAGGGTTTGGTAATCACATTCTAACATCACAGAGATAGAGATCCGCCCTAAATGGGTTGGACAACACGGGACGCAGTCCTAAAAATCTAAGCGGTGGAATATAAAACGTGGGCCTGGTCTCGTAGTTGGGAAGTAGGTCGTAGCCCTTACTCGTCCAAATATATGGTAATCATATCCTCATCACTGGAAAAACTATTAACAAAGCAAGGGTGAGTACATACGTACTCAGCAGTCCACCTTTCTCTGTACGAAGTAGGGGTATGGCTATATCTACATGCAAGATATATCAAGAGCTCAGGGAGGGTTTTGCATAAAACCATTTTGTATGCAGGGTTCGAGTTAGATACCAGGTTTTCTTCTATCTGAAAATAGGGCTTTTCTCAAAAAGGGTTGCCACTGGACTTGCCGGTCCATGCGGCTCAATCTTAACTGTCATTAACCTCAACCACCATGTATCCATGACCATTTTATTAAAAATCATCCACTTTTATATTTAGGAAAAAGCTAGATGAAGAACTAAGCTATAACCCATCCATACCGGTGGATACGAACTATTCGAATAGATTTTACTCTGATCAGATGTTGTACTAATTCCCACAAGTTAGACTCAGTGACGCTTACGGCCATATAAGCGTCCGAATTCCAAACTAAGCCTTTGCCTTTGTATCATCACCTAGCAGAACTTTATGGGTTCAGGCATCCAAGCCACTACAGTACCCCGCGGTACTTCCGTTGACACACACCCCTCCCCTAGCCCCTTGTACACCAACACAGAAGCTACTAGGCTATCCACTCCAGCTTGGGCCTAGACAGTGCCTCATACAAAGTGAGTGGTTATACTAGAAGAGTTAGGCAACATGAAAATCATAGCGGTCCTCACGGAGAGCTTGGGTTGAACCAACCACCGTACCATTTTATTTTGCTCGACACCGCGAGCATCCACATACCCGGTTTTCCCCACGAATCCCGGGACATGGGGTAACTGCAAGTAGCTAAGTTACCCGTTCATACCCTGCCTTTATGGTTGTTTCGGCGCGTAGCCATATTCCGACATAGTTGGTTGCCGGAGTTCTTCCCCCATTTTATTTCGAAAATCAACCCAACAATCCTTATCGCCAAAACCCATCATATTCCATAACCATAATCACAACATAACATCAAGATTATGATAGATAATTAAATGAGTGATCCCACCTATGCGCGCTATGTCTAAAATAGGCTTAGGTGGCTATATGTGTGTATTTCACTAGGTTCCCTTAGCAAGCAAATCATGCAAGCTTTTCTGTGATTAACAGGCCATGGTTTGTGTTTGCAAAACATAAAAAATTTATGCATTAAGTGTGAATTCCAGTGGGCTTGCCTTACAACTCGAAGGGCAAGGGGCTAATGTATGATCAGCATGTTTTCTCCTGTTTCCTAGTTGAATGTCCCAGTGATTGGACTGCTCAGCCTCTCTGGGGCCTCCTACGTGCATAAACAAGGAACACACAAATCGAGGCATAATATGAGCTCAACAGTTTTGGTGGTGTAGAGCTTGTATTGAGGAGATGAGGTTCAGTTGGGTTCTTACTGGTGGTATTACTGCAAGTGGTTGGGGTGTAGCGAGTTTTCGGGCGAGTTGGTGGGGTCGGTAACGTCAGTTACAGAGAAGTCATGGTGAGTGAGGTGGAAATGGGTTGTGAGGTTGATGACGCCGAAGGGTTGGCAGGTCGCATGATGAAGTTTGGAAGGGAGAAGATCTTTGTGTGGAGTGACGGAAAGAGCGATGATTTTCGGATAATATTCGGTATCATCGTCATCCGAAGTCAAGGCTCAAGAAGACCAAGGTAGGAACCTTTTGGATTTATGTGGAGTAGGTGGATAACGCCATGAATCACCAGGCACACAAAAATCGTGGGACTGGTGTGAAGCACTGACTGGGCATAGGACGGCGTCATAAGGGCATGACGGCGTCTTCCAGCTGGAGGAAAAGACTATGAAAAGTGTATGGATAGATAGAGCTTGATTTTTGAGGAATTTTGGTGGAGGAATGGCTAGAATCGGAGTTCAAACGGAGATGTAGAATTTTGAACGGACGGGGATATATATTTGGAAAAAGAAAAGGAAAAGGAATATTCCTAGAATTTTCCAAAATCCGAATATCTGAAAACTGGGGAATAAAATGGTATTTTTGGATTCTGGAGAAATAGAAAATATCAGTGGATTGCTCGCTGAGCAGAGCGCTATGCTGGTGTCAACGGTCCACGCCTACAGTGTCGAATGTGGCACCGGCTTGTAGGCGGGCTCTGGAAGCTCCTAAAACCATGACATTAACCCGGACAGTAGATATTGATTTTAGATGAATTTAGAAAGAAGCGACGGAATCGGAGTTCAGATGGGTGAAATATTAATCCAGCAATTAAAAGGGAAATTGAAATGATGATACACAACTGGGTATTTTGGGCTGTTGGCGTGAGTACTCCGGGCATCGGCCACAGGCTGAACCCACACGCAAGAGAGGGAGGTGGGAAAATAGAAAAGGGGCAGAACGGCAGGCCCGAGCAGCACTCCTGCTCGGCTGCTCGCCTTGCGCCGCCGCGTGCGGTGAGCGTAGCTCGCCGGCGCCTCGCCTGGCTTGAGCTCCCGGCCATCGTCCTCCGGTCCGAGGGTACCGGGATAGATAGGAGGCTGAGGCGAACTATCCCTGGAGGTTCTCACTGCGAAGAGAGGCACAGGAGGGGGCCCGCCATGGGCGCCATGGTCTTGGCCACTGGGGCTTCGCGGACAGCCTAGTATAGGTAGGGGGAGGATAAATTGGAGCTGGGCAGAGGTGGACAGAGGTGGCAAGGCGCTCATGGTGGAAGCAATCGAGCCGAAACGGCTCGACGACGGGGAATTGCGCTGGAGGTTGGAGTTGGCCTGGGAGCGCCATGGTGCGCAGCTCCGTGCATTGGCAGCATTCCAGGGAGAGGAGAGAGGGGAGAAGGAGGAGATGGCATCAGCGGCTAACAACGCCCAGTCAGACGGGGGCTGGTCGTGGCGGCGCATGAAGGTCCGACCCACGGATAGCCTTTTATAGGCATGTGCGATGCGCACCCGATGCGCATGCTCAGCGGGCTGGCATTAGCGCGGTGAGAGGTGCACGCGGCGCGGAGATGGAGGAGCCAGGTAGCACGAGATGCAGCAGGGCTGGCGCGCGGCGGAGGTAGGGGTCGGAGTGGTGCTGTCATGAGGCAGGAGCGCGCGGCATGATGATGTCCACCTGGCGAAGGAGGGAGAAAGAGGAGGAGCGAGGAGATGCTGACAGCGAGGACCCGCTCGTTAGTGGCAGGAGGGTGTGGGCCCGGGTGGCAACGAGAGCGGAGAAAGAAAATAGGTTGCTGGGCCACGGCGGTGAATGGGCCGTTCGGTCAGAGTGGCTGGCCGAGGCGAAAGGGAAAGGGGCGCGGCCAAGGTGGAGGGAGGGAGGGGTGGACCGGTGGCGTCCTAGGCCGAAAGGGAGACATGGTAGGGATTTCCTTTCTTTGGGTTAGTTTGGATATTTTTGGAATAATTGGAGATGAATGTTTTGAAATCTGTGAAGATTTTAGTTGAGCTTATATTGATATACACGACGTACAAGCAAGGTTTTGAAAATCGATTTTGAATTAAGGAGAGATTTAGAAGAACATTTCCAGGCGCTAATTTTTGGGGTGTTACACTTGCCCTCTTACAATGGAGCTAGATCACTCTAAGACCCTCTAAACATGAAGCTCTTGCTTGGAAACGAAAATGGCTGTCTAAACCTAAGCCTAAGCAACCCTAAAACCAACCAAGAGGAGGACTAATGACCAGTCCTCTCCTTATTTATACTACAAACTAAGCTCTAAGGCTATTTTGTAGCTAGACCCCCTAAGATACAGATTCCTACACTAAGAAGGCTCGTACGGGCTAGAAAAGACCGCAATAACTCGGATGAATGGCCACGATGGAGTCCTTGCAACTTTGGTTTCTCCGCCTTGTCACGATGTCCTCCATGTGTCCAGTAACTCATCCCTCGGGGGTAACTCTGGTTTTGGGATACCGGCAACCAGAAAACGATACTTGGACCCGAATTTGATGCTCGAACCGATAAACACTTGTTGGGCCTCCAGTATTGAGTGATTTTATAGCTCACGACGCTGTCCCACACCCAAAGTCTCTCTTATGGGCTGAGCCTAACTTGGACCGCAACCTAAGCCACCTGGCAGCCCACTCAGCAGGAATTTTGTCACGTTGCTATACAACGTGACACAAATAGACTCAAAAAATCATGATATTTGGTAGAGAGACAACATGCATCAACGTAGCATCCTCAAAAAAGTTTGGACAAGAAAATTCATAGGTTGTCGGTATTTCTTTCATATGGTTTCACTCATAATTTATGTTAAACGCGATGTCACTCTAATCATTCAAGTTTCAATGTAACCAATAATTTACTTTATTATTTTCATATTGGTACTTGAGATTACTTTCTTATAGCATGTCTATTTGTCTTGGTAATTTATTGCAATTTTCGAACAACACTATAATATTTTATGCATTTAATATCAATTTCATGATTTCCTATGGAACAAAACTAATAAATGCATATATAGCCTTAGAAATTCAAATGAAATTAGTTGGGTCAGAAAGGTTATATCCTTACATGTACATCGATACATAGAATAGCCAAAATGGAGTCCGTATGCGACTTTGGTGCCCGTTTTCGTGTGCTCTTGTAGTCCAAACGGATAATAGCTCGGGCATTCGAATATATATCCGATGGATATCGAGCATTCCATATCTGTATCTAATATCTGACACATTATCCGATATTCGTATCCATTATTAGATTAAGGTATCCGAATTTCTAGATTCGCTATCTGAATGTTGTTTGAACCCTTCGGAATGGATGGATTGTTGGGAAATATCCATCCCACTTTCATCCCTACTTAATGCCCAAAAATTTTTTCCCTCATTCGACGTGATCTAAGAAGGGCTTTGAGTCCTTCACAACTAGTGGAGTACCTTGTCAAGATTTTAAGACATGATCTTTTGAATAAGAAGCCCAACTAGATAAGGAATCTTGGGATCTTAGAGATGAACTCCAAGATCAACGGGTAGCCCTCAAGGAAAGCATAGAAAGGTGCTCAAACAAGGGAAAGAAAGCAAAACTGAGGGTGGATACAACAAGGGGGAGTCCAAGAGAAGTTCAAAGGGTCTTGCTTCAACTATAGGGGAGTGGTCCACCAAGAATAAGAGCAATACAAACAAGATGGACAAGAGCAAGGTCCATGAGAAGTACTCAGACCAAGATCATATTGGTGAGGAGTAGGACTCTATGATGAGAATTCAAGATCCAAAGATCACAGGGTTGCTAACATTGCAATCAACAAGTCCCTGTTTAACATCATGCCTCTTCATCAAACTCTCCAATAATGATGTGGACTGTAATCCCACTTGACTTATGTCAAAGGCGAAAGAAGGTATATAACTCTAGTGATGATGAGTCTAATAGCAGAACCAATGTCCCTAAGAGAAAAACATGGTAAGAGCTTAGGTAAAAACTTGATCATTAAGTTTAATGAACTATTGAAGGAATTAAAGGATAATGATAAAGACTCTTGGGATTCAAGAAGATTTGCTCCTCCTTGAAAAAGGGGAAAACATTTGAACTCGAGAAAGCTCTTGCTAAGGAGAAAATGATAGAAGAGAAGTTGACCATGGAGCTTGGGTTAGCCAAGAATCTAGTTCTACTTTATTAAAGTGCCCAATGACATGGTCCAAGAGGACTTCCCATGTTAAGATGCCAAGTACAAGACACTTTTTTTGACGACACTGGATGGGGTTAATGTCCATGTTTAGAAGCATAATTCGATACACTTTAAAATTTGAATGCTTACACTAGCAAAGGGTGTACTAGATGCTTGTCCCACTAACATTGTGAAGCTAGACACCTTAGAGAAAAGTGAAAAAAATCAAAGGATCTGCCTATGGTATGCCCTAACCAAAGAGCAAGATGAACTACAAGGAGGGAGACATCTGACCATCAAGAATGGTTTGTCTTGAGCATGCCAATATGATCCAATGACAGGATCGACATTATTGTCATATCATTTGTAATCAAATCTAAAATCTCACTCATATAATAGTAGTACATATACATAGATACTAAACCATTAATACATCGTCACATTCATCCTAGGATTATCATTCCCTCACTCACAAATCTTTATGGCCACAATGCTGCGGCCAGCTAACAATCTATAGCCTGCTTTGCTTCTCTTTCATCTGCACTCTACTCTACACGGCAAAATCTGACGAGGCAACTCCCATGGCCTGTTTGTATCATTTTTATTATACTCCCTCCGTCCTCAAATATAATGTTTTTCGGGTTTGTACTAAATCAAACAATCTTAAGTTTTACCAAGTTTTTAGAGAAAAATATTAAAATCTATCACACCGAAGAAGTGAATTATGAAAATATAGTTCGTGATGGATGTAATAATGGCCATTTTGCATTAAAAGTATTATTGTTCTTTTTTATAAATGTGGTCAAACTTTAAATAGTTTGACTTAGGATAAATCGAGTAAACACTATATTTCAGGACAGAAGGAGTACTGCTTAGTAGCTGTTAACCCTAGCCGCTGCGAAATGCTCTCCATGAAACACAACATATGTCAAAAGGCCGAAACTCTAGACTAGCCGTCAAGAACCTAGCCGCAACGTGAGCTTAGCTGCAACACTGCAATAGTAGTAGCCTGAAACTAAAGTTAAGCTATAGCTGCGGACTTGCATTTACATTTATCACCATCCATTCCACACTTGTCAAACGAATCCTTCCTATTAGAGTTTATTGATTGGTAGATAGGATAGCAGATAGATCGATGATTTGCCCTCTCTTAGGAAGCTCTGACCTGCACTCGTTGATCTATTTTCTACTTACCTAAATTTATCCTTGACTGCTTTTATAGACCAGGCATGTAACAAACTCAGTCATAAATCTTATCCAACTCACTAATCTTATCTTATCTAAACTAACTAATCCTATCTACTGCCGTGACTTGATAACCTTGGCTAGGGCCCGGCCCACGTGCATTTATTACTGCCAGAAGGTTCCCCGCTGAGAGTTCATCGCATATATATATCGACTTGGTAGCTTCAATATTCAGCTAGAGAGACGTCCTAAAAGAAAATTCCAGATCTACGTAGACAAACTCTGAATAAATTAAAGTTGTGTTTAGCCAGACAGGTGGCTGAAAGCTCTCAACTTTACTGGCCAGCTGCATCGTCGTCTCTTTTCTCGTAACACCCTCTGGTTAAGGAATTTGTTAAAGACTTGTGGCCACTATGTTTAAAGTTGGGGCGATAGATTAATCGCAGCCGACGTAGATGGGGAATGTCTTTGGGAAAAGCGATGCCCGACTAAACAACCGCCAATAATGCACCATTAACAATTCATCACGCTAGGCAGCTTCCAGCGAGACGTATCCGGAGCGAGGCAGCGCAAATCTGCGGCAGATGCCTCACGTGATTACGGCAGAAAACAATGCGATTACTGGACTGCCTTCTGCCGACTGCATGCCGTCCAATTTTTTTTTAAGCAGGGGACTGGAAGGTCCTAGCTGGGGTTTCCGGACGACTGAGTTTTTTAGGATATGCAACGATTTCGCAAAGGAGATGCTTATTTCTGTACCGGCGACGACCACATAACCATGATATCCTTTATTGATGTCTTCATGGCGACAATACTGTACGTACTGGAATTGCTCGTAAGAATACTTTATCCCTAACAGGCCACTGCTATCAAACTCAGGTACTCAACTCTCCCATGGTTTTAAGTAGCCCGATATAACTTTTTAGAGGGCTTGCCGCTATGCTACTCCTATTTTTTCTGCTATTCAAGCTAACGACGTTTTAGCTTCACTAAATATCACTATTTGTCTTAGTCACGAAATTCTTTTAGCACCACTAGTCTTGATCGAGGCATATAGTCATTCTTCGTTCTAGATAACTACAATCTATATCGCTTTATTGTTTTCTTTATTTCAATGGATGATGCAATAAATCATTGAATTATTGTTGAGTTGTTAACCATTAGATCTCGAATGAATGTCAATGATGATTATAGCCATGCATTGTTGATGGGTTGAATTAGTGAAGTAATAAACCTAGAAATAAACATACACCCCGTTATTTCAAATCTTGGTTTTTCCTTCTTTCTCCCCTTTCTTCTTCCTAGACCTTGGGCAAGAGAACGTGAATGTACATTTTCAACAGTTGATGAGACAATGTAGCAGAGCGTAGAGGTTGAGGGCGTGCATATATATGATGTGGTAAAGATGGTGTGTAGGCACCCTTTGGTGCAACCAGCCTAATTAGCATGCATGAAAAGTTTGCAATGTTCAAGTGCGGCTAAGGTCTATCTGGGACATGAATGTATAGATACATTCAATTTAGGTTAGGTTTACAATGATTTTCAGTGCAAACATTAAGTATTATTGATGTGAATTCGATCTTGTATGGAACTTCTTTGAAAACCTAAAATTTTCAGCCCTTTAATCTGAGTGATAAACAAAACTATACAAAATCCAGATTTAATTTTTATCTAAGAAATGAAAATTGCATACATGTTAACAAAATCTAGGTGGACCATCCAAGCCAATACCCAAGAGTTGGGTTGACTAACCCCTATCATTAATACCTTAGGTTAAGCAAATAATTCAAGTGATTACACCTAATTTGCAGCCCTACACAAACAAGTCCAATGAAGTTTGTAAACCACACAGCTCACACTTTCCACGGGAACCTCATCATAGATTTTCATGGCAGATCATTGGAACTCCTTTCTTCTAGAGTACCTAATAACTACTTCGATAGCCACAATGGCGAAAACATAGAAAGCCAACAGCAAACGAACTTGGATCATGGTAAATCACAGTACCAGTAACTCATTTTTAGATAAATTAATTCTGCCCCCCTTCCCATTCCTACCTCATTGATCTAAGATCTTTCATACAACTAATACTTTTCTAAATGCAATTTATTTAATGATTTGGCATCTCCCCTTAGTACACATTGGTACCACCTTTGATCATGCCATCTACCGCTCAAAGAAAAATATTGTTTCTTTTTGGAATAAATTCATGAAATACGAAACACTTGTGCCATGCATGTTTATGTCTTAAGTGCATATGGACTTATTCCACCCCAAGATAACAAAACAACAAAGCATTCGGCCAGTGGATTTACTTTCACACGTTCAAAAACCTCCAAGCATGCTTAATGATAGGTTTAACTCATTGATCTGCATTGAGGTATTGTGCAATGGACATGGCACATATGTCCTCAGAGAGTAAATAAAAAAGGCCCACATTTAAGTTAGTTTACAATTATTTGAGTCCCTTCTATTTGATTTTGTTTGGGCAGGCCCACTTGTTTATATGAGTGAAAATTTTATGACCAAGAGAACAGATATATATGGCTTCGCTCATATATACTGAGCAGACAAATCAGAACTATATCGACCAAACTAAAACACAGCAGCAGAGAGGACCGGTTCCAATATATGAAACACAACTTAACTGTACATGGGAACATAGTTTGCACAAACGAAGTAATGGCATGATAAAGATTGTACACATCCTTACTAAACCTAAGATACATGGGTATGGAAGTTCTAGAATTAAATTTCACCACTGGCTCAACGCATGGAGGCAACAAGCTTGAGGCAGCAACTGCATAACTTGCGGCAAAATCATCGGTGTGACCATCATCCAACCTATTGTATCAGATTTAAATCATTAGGAATTGCAACAGTTATCCACATGTTAGTCTATGTAAATTCACTCTCCTGGGTATACTTTAAATACTGCATGAAATCCATTACAATAATTTTCTATAACAATTGTAAACTATTTGTATGGTTTTGATTATCCCATGGAAATGAATGAGTTTATGTGATACTGAGTTGATGAAGCCACATAATAAATAATTATTCATCATCTCCCATACTAAATAATTATACCTGTACTGATTCCATGTAATGTGTATCATATCATATATGAGTTCATTATATCCCATATTCGTCCTATATACACATACAACAAGGTTCCTCTCTATAACCTTATGAGCAGTTCTTATAGGCCAAATACCTTGGCCGAGCAGGCCCTACCATGGCCTAGGGAGGGCTCCTGTGGTTCGTGTTCACAAACAGTACCCATATATATACTGTAGCACTGGGAGTCTATCATCTAGCTCATGATTTAGAAAGGGTAAAAAATTCCAGTTGAATTAAGAAGCAAGCAAACCGTATCTCCTCTATTTAAAGAATACATTTGTATCTGATTGAATTAAGAAGCAAGCAAAGGGTTTATCCCTTAGGCTCTCCTTAAATCTTCTTTGTCGTCAGTGTTGCATCAACCATAGGCTACCCTTGAGATCAATCATGACCTCAAGAACAAGATCAGATCGAAAAAACTGCTACATTGTTGTCATCTTGCTACAAAGTATCATTGTACTACTATTCTTTATTGTTGACATGACGAAACTAACGCCATGTGCTACAACTCTTACTCACCATGGGCTACCTCGAGCGGCTACCATAGCCACCGTCCTAGCTTAATCATGGACCAACATAGGAAGTCCTTCACATGCCAAAAGAAATAATGGTTGGACACTACAACATCGACCTCAACCATGCCAAGACAAGGATAACATCAACGATACAAGGTCAAGCAATAAGTTGTAGTGTGAGGGCATGCTATGCAGAAAAACAGAGGGAGACAATATGGGCCAAATAACCATGGACAAGGACAACACCTAGTAGGCCCAATATCAGGCCTAGGGAGGATCACTATATTACTTTTCATGTGTGAACACATAGTTGGATGTAATGGTCATTGTGGTAGCTTCACATTTTTAGCACGTGTGTGAACAATACCCATTGGGGTACTGTAGGACCATTGCAGGGATTAGAAAGTGTTAGGATTTAGAAATAGTTTAGAGTCAGGTTTTACTTGTAGGTCAAGTTTGCAAGGGCAGATCTAGAAAAAAAACAAGGTCTCCTTTATTTCATCTTCTACATCTACCTCATTCTAAGCTTCTATGGCTATAATTTGGTAAATGGGTACATACCTCTAGCAACATTAGGAGGGGGGCCCATCAATTAGTGTATCATATATTTATTGATGCCCTTTATATTAGTTGGATCACGAAGGAACTAAAGAGTTTATATCCCTTAGTCTCTCTAGCTCTCAGTTCCTCCACTTAGTCTCTCTAGCTCTCAGTTCCTCCACCTGCTCTTACCGTATGTCACTAACTCCATGGTCCGCAACCATCTCCAGTCCTCCTTCGACTACAACAAATCCCTTAATACATGATGAAAAATCTGTATTCATAACAGATGTTAGCATATTAATGACATTTTCTAAATACGTCATTGAGAATCCGTCATGGGTTACAAGATTTGTTGTAGAATTCCTCCCCAATAATCAGATCTAATGGTGGTGGGTGATTAGTACTTGGAGGGTGTCAAAAGGTATAGTCACGTGAGGTTTCTGGGTGAGGACTAGAATTCAACCACCAGGTCGAGGTTGGGAGCCACCATTGGCCGGGAGAATAGAGGAAGAAGAGATTGATCTATTGCTTAACTACTTGTGTAGGGAGGTTTTTTTGACCCTTGTAGCATACTTATTGTATCTCTAAGTAAGACATATTTAACATATCCCTACTGATCCTAATCCTAACAGCCTATATCGTCAAACCTTGTCCAATACGCCTAGCATGTCGCCCATTACATCAGAACTATATATGACAAGATCCCTAAAAACATTATTATGAGCAAGAACTCCACTGCATGTAGAGATGTTTAAATTAGATGCCATCATATCACTACTACGAGCACCAAAAACTTGATATTACTATATTGTTTTAGTATATCCATAGATATACATATATGTGAAACAGGAAGTACTTATGCTAGCTCCCGTCATTCCAAAGGGATATCTAAGGAAGAAACTAGGACCCTCATGCTCAACACTTCTGAAATATTGAGACAAGAGACGGACAATATAATCATGAATGAGAAAGTGCAGTTCTAAGGACAGTTTATATCCTTTTTTCTGTACTGAAATCTCATAGGAACACTTTTGTATTTTCATATAGTGTTAAGGAATGGAAAAATGATAGCTACGTATCTAATATTATTGGTTTTGAAATGATAATTGGTAGCTTGATTTTGCATGCTGTCGAGATCTTACAAGTTTCTCGCGAGTTATGCAGTTGCCGCCTCTAGTTTGCTGCCTCCAAATGAAAAACCTACAAAGAAACATGTAGAGATTAGTAAAATCAAAATTTTAAGAAATATTAAGTATTTGATGACATATATTCATCAAGGAGAGGCGTTCACAAGCTTAGCATATACCATGGGAAATATGCAAACACAGAATGATGTGATTCTTCAACTTATTAAACCCCATTTAAGAGGTTTCTTCAATAATAGATACTCCCATAAACGTTAAAATGCCATGTTTTTGTGGTAGATTATTAGAAACACAGCGAGGGGACCTTGAACATATCCATTCTGCATATACCTCAAATACACCTAATAAGAAGCAAGTATGCAGAAAATAGTATTTGAACAGACAAGTCTGGAAACTAAAAGTTGTAAGGCCGGAAAGAAAAATAGCTATTTATGTACCGAAACGTGCACGCTTAGATGATTCGTCTACATAGCAAAACCTGTACTGTTGACTCTTGTATTTTATGTTCCACAAGGATCCTAAAATCTTTTGAAATCGAGCATAACAGAAAAGCAGATCTGGGTGAAAAATACGGTGTTTTATGCACGCAATCTCTTGATAATAAAGATCTAGGATCAACATGAGATAAAAAGCAAAGCTGAAAGATTCACTACAATATATATGCTCCATGCATGACAAGAGGCCAGAAATTGTTGAAGATCAAAAGTCATCATTACTAATTAGTTAGTTACCTGGGTGTATGTATAGATCAGATCTTCAGTTCCATTTCATAGAGGCTGAGATTATATTGCTTCCCTCCACTAAACACCATGACGGCTCCCATTATTGTAACCCTAGAAGGATCGGAGGAGAGGAAGAGGAACACAAGTAGACAACTGTGCTGGTGCAAAGAGGGGGACGAGGCTGGGTCTACTTTTATAGACGGAAAAGGGCAGAGGTGAAGGGATGGTAAGAGGCAGCGCGGGGCAAACAAGTCAGAAGGATGGTTTAGGGAGTGATTATAAATTGGATCGGTGGCAGGCAATGTCACTCCGCATTTCGAGACAAGCGAAAACTCCCACTTGCCTGGAGTAGCTTCGCTCTGCTTGGACGATGCCCCTATTTAAAATTTGTGTGATCTTTTAATTCGCACTGGATTTGGTTATTACAATTTTCAGTACAATTATTGCCATTAAAAAAGCATCACGAACAGGTCTGACAGACATGGGCAGCTCAGCCCCTTTTTAATATGTTGCCTCCAAGGCATGGTCTTGTGTGTCTTTGCATAAGAAGAAAATCAAGTGGCCTTAAATACCCTCTAATTTTTTTTATCCATTAACCATCAGCCCTGGTTATATCTTGGGATAACAATTTGAACCTAGTTAATTATTGGTACTACGTACTACATCCAGTTCTCGAATATTTGTCATCATCTACTGGTTCATTTGAACTAAAACGCGAGAAATAAAAAAGAGTGAAGGGAGTACAATACATGCAACACAAGCATGTACCTATGCTTTGCAAATGGCCCTGCATTTGTTAAATTGCTCGCTAGGCTAGCTGTGGCGCGGCTTCGACGAAGCTGCATGATGAGGGGCACCGACTGGGCCAAGAATATTTTTGCCTAGCTTGGACTGCTTGTCAATCGCTGCCCTTCGAGGCTCACAATCCAATGCTGCGCTTCTTGCATATGCTAGATCTCAACCCATCTATCACACCTTCTTCATCGACCAGAAACAGAAGAGACAAGCCGCTGCAATTTGACAGCCCCAGTCTAGCATGGCATATGTACACCTATATTTTACTAATGCATGCATTGTTACTGCCGACCATCATATTTACCAGTAATTGGGGCCAATTCAAATAATTTGCAGGGTTGATGGTATAACATAACATAGCAACAGCCAGTAACACCTCCCCGCCCCCGCCCAAAAGATGCACATCAGGCCATCTCCAACCGTTGCCTAAAATGGATACTCAAAACACTAGTACAGTAGAGAGTGGAGTTTAAAATTTAAAGAATGTGATGAGTATATTTTCTCTAGATGGCCTCAGAGAGTAAGTGTATGAGGTTGAAACGCCAAAACTCAGCGGTGAATAATCAACAAGGAGTCTTTGAAACAATGGTTTTCTAATTTAGATCCTGCTGCTCACTGCTCCAAGACTTTGTTTTTGTAATGTCCATTCTATCAGTAAACTAAAGTTTTGTTTCCATCAATGAGAAGGTATGAACACAAGAAGCATATTACAAGAGCCTAGAAACCCATGTTTTGTTTTTCCAAACAAAAATGGAATATCTTATTCTAGTGATATAATCTCAATCATATTTGACCTTAATAAAGGATAAAAAGGGCAAGGAGGCAAAATGCACGCGTGCATAACTATCTAGCTCCCAAGTTTACTTATACAAAAATGCAGGCAACCGGGCCTGACATGTGGAAAACATTTGCTTTCCTTCGCTTCAGATAAACATAAACTTACAACCCTTTGGTTGCATAAGATCAAAATATACGTTATTTAGCATATGTGAATCTATTTTGGATTACATGAACAGTTACAGTGGCTTTTTCAATTATAAGCTTCAGAGAGCTGAACCAAATTAAGTGTGGTTTAGTTCTTCACCAAGTTAGTGGTCCAATTCATGAATGGTCCAAAGGCAGTGTTCTGTTTCGTCAAAAAAAGAGAGGCAGTGTTCTGAGAACTGCTTATCTTCAATTTATGAAAGGCCTCCTGTGAAGGGACAGGTAGACAAAATAGCCGATCCAGATGGCAGGACTACCA
Organism: Paspalum vaginatum; assembly: GCA_030272315.1. Taxonomy (NCBI): domain Eukaryota; kingdom Viridiplantae; phylum Streptophyta; class Magnoliopsida; order Poales; family Poaceae; genus Paspalum; species Paspalum vaginatum. The sequence continues at coordinate 35,019,888 of CM059018.1, read as the reverse complement.
GCAGGAAAATAATGTCCTTCATCCACGTCAGGGCCCAATGCAATTTTTTTATTTTGGGGTGGGAAGACTGCTGATGGTACGATTTTTTAATAGTGCATTATTGGAGATGTGAGAGAGTGTTTGATCCTCCCAAAACATTCCAGTCATCGACTTCCTTTAAGAAAAGGAGGAGACCTTTTGACATTATTAATCAAAAGTACTACTAATTTTATCGGAAATGTAGAGAGTGTGCAGTAAGTGCTTGACGGTACGGTAACGGTTACACATGGACAAAACTAAAGTCTCTTCTGAATTCTGATCTAGAAAATTTATAGTCTTCATTGCTTAAAAAACGATTTTTGCCGGCACCATGTTTTTACAGCATATAAGTGGTCCGTTTTTGCTACCACGTGCTGTACTCCTAATGGCCCCATGCTTGGCCAATGATCTTCTATTTTCAAAGCAGTCTTCTTAAGCATCTGTCTATAAAAATAGATGCTCTTTTTGTTCTATCACACTTGAAACTATATATCTTTACTATTTTTGTTCCTTTTTAAACTATATATATCAATGCTTGCAGAGCATGTAGTTTATCAGATTGGGAGGACCGATCTTGTGGTGCAAACATCAATGGTGAGTAAATTGTTCCCAAACATCTGCTTCTTTTCGAGATGGAGCAAAGGAATATCAAAATTGAGGTTATAGGCATTCTAGCACCAATCCAACATAGTGTTGAAAATCAGTATTGTTATGGGTCATATAAGAGAGCTTAATAATGTTTGGCACGTCATACCTTACTTCAGCTTTTCTCAATTTATAAGAGTACTTGATGAGGGACAAGAGGCTTCTGCGTTCCTTGTTGACAGTGTGGTTGTGGATGTGATCATAAGGTGCAACATTATATTTTGAGATATATGACATTTAGCCTAGCCACCTTGATTGACACATAGTGACTTTCCCTGTATGACTATGCTTTCTACAACTGAAGCCCATACACAATCGGCTTGTATATCTCACTCCAAGTCAAGGAGAAGTCTAGGTACTACCTAGAGAGATGGGAAACATCACACACCCTTGGATGGTGGTGACTTTCATATATATAGCCAAAATGGCGTGGAGGACAAGGCAATTACAAAACATGATAGATATGCCTATATAGTTTCCTATATAATCTCTAACACCCACCCACAATCGCAGCAGGAGAGTCTCAGATACAAAGGCTGGTCCTAAAATCAGCAAAAAAGATTTATAAGCAAGCCTTTGGTCATGATGTCCGCGAACTGGAGCGAGTACGGTACGCGAAGCACACGAACCTACCCCAGAGCAACTTTCTTGCGAACAAAGTGTATATCAATCTTGATATGCTTCATGTGGAGACAATGAACCGGATTGGCCGTCATATAGACAGCACTCACCTTGTCACAGTAGATGACAGTCGCCGAAGGAATCAAGATGTGAAGCTCCCAAAGAAGCTGCCGGAGCCAGCAACACTCGGCGACAGCATGCGCAATAGCACGATATTCCGCCTTTGTGCTGGAGCGAGAGACCTTCGTTTGGCATTTGGAGGACCAAGACACTAAATTATCTCCAAGGAAGACTCAATAGCCAGAGGTGGAGCGTCGTGAGTCGGGGCAGCCAGCACAATCCGCACCGGAGTAAGCGGTCAAGGACTGAACAAAGCCAATGCCGAGGTGAAGGATGACGGAGAGGGTGCCCTAGACGTAGTGAAGGATGTGCTTGATCAACATGATATGGGATTCACGGGGATTGTGCATGAACAGGACAAACCTGCTCATATGCCAAGTCAAGGCGAGTGAGCGTGAGGTACTGTAGTGATCCAACAAGACTCTGGTACTCGATTGGATCAGCGGCAGGCACCCATGGTCACGGAGAGCTTGGCACGAGTGTCAATAGAGGTCGTTGTGGAGTGACACTCAGGCATGCCATCCTACTAGAGGTGGTCGACAGTGTACTGTCGCTGGGACAAGAACAGGCCTTCAGGAGTTCGCGTGATGGAGATGCCGAGGAAGTGGTAAAGATCACCAAGATCTATCATGGCGAACTCAGTGTGAAGGCAAGCAGTAACGTGCTGCAGCAAGGTTGGCGAGGATGCAGTCAAGATGATGTCGTCGACATAGAGGAGGAAGTACATGACACTATCTCAATCTTTGTAGACACTGAGAGACGTGTCGGAAGCCGATGGGACAAAGCCAAGGTGACGAATGTACATGGTGAAATGTAGGTACCACACCCGAGGCGCCTGTTTCAAACCATATAGGGATTGTTGCAATAGACAGATATGGGGTGATGTATGTAGAGGGGAAGCCGGATAATAGTAAACTATCTCAGTAAATTGTCTCCTCCAGGTGGCTGGGAAGAAATGTGTTCTTCCCGTCCAACTGGTGAATAGGCCAAGCACAAGAGGCAGCATAGCTAAGGATGACATGGATCATGGATGGCTTGACTGACCAGACTAAAGGTCTCATCATAGTCGACTCCAGGTTGCTGCTAGAAGCCTCGGATCACCCAGCGGGCAAGCGTGCCATCAGAGTGGAACTTAATCTTGAAGATCCACTTGCATGTGAGTTTGTGGCCACATTGGCGTCAGACGTGCAGCCGGGAAACCAGACGCCATGTCTTGTTGTCGATCAGAGCCTGATACTCATAAGCCATAGCAGCCCACCAATTGGGATCCGCGAGCGCATTATGGTAGTTGGACAGCACTGGGGAGAAGGATGTGTGTGTGATGCTGAGGTTCATCCGAACGGTAGGCGGCTTCAGAGGCTTGTCTAGGACCGGGTGAAGTAAGTGGGCGACATGGAAGGCATGAAGAAGAAAGGTTCGGACAAAATTGTTTAGGGTGTGTATGATACCCTCGACTTTCCCAATCTAGGGAGAGGTGTGAGGGAACGAGAGACGCAGCAGGGTGGCATGAGAACCTAGAAAGCTATCAGTGGCATTGCTGAAAAACTCAGTTCCATTATCAGCTTGGAGACACTTGATGGGTAAGCTGAACTGAGTGCTTGCATATTGGAAGAAATTGGTAATGGACGGGTGAACCTTTGACTTTCGTTACATAGGAAACATCTAGCAAAAGTGACTAGAATCATCCAAAATGACAAGATAATATAAGCAACCCGAAACACTAGTGACTGGAGAGGTCTAGACATCACAATGGAGGAGCTCAAAAGGAGCAGAAGTGCATGAACTAGACTAGCAAGCGACAGCCGTGTTTGCTTGACAAGCTAACAAGAATGACAAATATGGCAGTCTACTTTATTACATGAGATGATTCTGGTATGTTGTAAGGTGGTTAAGGTGGCAGGGGCGGAATGACCGAGATGCTGATGCCACACAGAGAACGAGACATCGAGGAAGGCATGGGCGACACTGGGGTGGTGGTGGGAAAGGTGTATAGGTCACCGTCACTAGCGTAGTGAAGAATCTCACGTCTAGTCTGATGATCCTAAACAGAAAACCAAAAGGGTCAAATTCAACTGAACAAGAGTTGTCACAAGTAAACTAACTGACTGAAAGTAAGTTGCGTACTAGGGATGGAACAACAATAAAATTGCGAAGAGTGAAATTAGAGGAAGGAGTGACCTTGGGCAATGATATGAAAGGAGGTGCCATTACCAACAATGATGGAGGAGTGAGAAAGAGAGGGGGGAGGATTATACCATCCGATGAGGTCATGTGAGATGTGGCACCGGTGTCGAAGACCCAAGAGTTGGAGCCTTGGAATTGGAGTTGTTGTAGGGCAGCCATGAGGGCGCATTGGTCGCAGCGTTGTGCCGGCTATGGGCTAGGCCACCCGCCGGCTTGTTGCTGACATGTCGGGCCTAGTAGGGACGCCTGGGCCCAGCGAAGTCTGTGTGGGCCTGAGGATAAGGCCTGAGCAGAGGTGGGCGCCAAGCCGGAGGAGTCTACGGGCCTGGCCCATGGATTGAGGCATACCTAGGGGCGGTAGGACATGGGTGTGGAGAGGCCCGTGAGAGAAGTCATGAGGGAGGGGAGGACGCAGGTGAGGGGGAGGCTCGCGCGCGAGGGAGAGAAGTCATGCAAGGGGCAAGGCTGCGCGATCGTGCGAGGGGGGAGGCTGCGCGAGTGGTGTGGGAGTTAGGAAGGGGCGGCGCAGGGATTTGGTGGGCTTATTTTATTTTCTTGTGAAGATTTTGGTGAAATCTTGAGGGTGTATGGCCAAGCATATGCTAAATTTCTGATATGGCTATTCGAAGTCCAATAATTTGTGCGCTACTGTGTCTTGGCAAATGGCATGGGCTCTTCTGATGATGAGTGCACTAATTTGTGCACTACCATATCTCTGCAAACAGTATGGACTGCATCGACGATACCAACTACACATATTTTTCTCATTTGATGAATTATGATGGCATTTGTCCTATTGTTATGTCAATTTGCAGTCATGGATATTACATTGTTACTATTATGTATTTGTGATAATTGTTGAGATCTAAGAGAGAATGAAATATGTTTCTATTCAATGACTGTTTGTATGCTTAAAGCTATGCTGATATGCACTAAAAATATATAAATATGAATTGTTGCGGCTAGAATATATATTGCATAAGTGGTCAACAAGTGGAAATCTTTTTTTGCATGCAGTTCCGTGACTTATAAAAAACTGTAAATGTGGTTTCTTATAAAACCGCCGATCAGAATTTTTTTCCTGTCATGAATACGCATGTGAAAATAGATTATCAATAGCTTGTGCAATATTTTTGTTTTATAAGCATTTCACACTTGCAGTCAACGGGAATCGTCGAAACAATACAACGTAAAAGATATTCGCGAGTTTGATTCTGACGGCATAAGGAGCCCACGCTAAAATGGACGTACAAGTTGTATACGTACTCCGTTTTCAACATTCTACGTATCAATGGAAACTTTTCCAACCGAATTGAAACCACTCTAAAATAAAATCATTTCCAATCGAATTAAAACCACTCTAAAATTCACTTGCAGTCAATGGGAATCATCGAAATAATATGACTTAGAATTTTTTTTTCGCGAGCATTGATTCGGACAACAGAAGCACAAAAACGGACACCCAAGTCGCATACGAACTTCGTTATCGACGTTCTGTATATCAATGGAAATCTAAAATGACAAACTTTCCAACCTAATTGGCGCCACTCTAAAATTCGCTTGAAGTCAACGGAAACCATCAAAACATTATGATCTAGAATTTATTCGCGACCCCGATTCGGACGGTAGGAATAGCCCACGCGAAAACGGACAGCTGGGTCGCATACAGACTCCGATTTCTACGTTCTATATATTACCAGGAAACTAAAAAATATTATTTCTATCCAAACTGACACCACCCTAAATTTCGCTCGCAAACAACGGGAAAATTCAAAATAACATGACATGGAATTTATTCGTGAGACTTATTCTTATAGATGCTTAAGGACTTTTTTCTTCCATTGCAACACACGGGTATTTTGCTAGTAGATTATCAATAGCTTGTACAATATTTTTGTTTTATAGGCATTTCACGCCCACAGTTATCACACTCAGCCATCTTAACCGTCACTAAAAGTAGTTTTTCATATACAATCATCTTTAGTTAACCATCATTCTGTAGAGATTGGTTGAACTCCGTCTCTGCAATACTGTTTTGGGCACAGGTAACTGTTTTCGTAGTTGTGTGCCTGTCAAGTTTCTGAAGATTTATTTGAGCTCCTTGAAATCTATTTTAATAATAATATATACGGGTTTACTAACGCCGAGACGTCCGATGGGATGGGTCCCCATCGGACGCTCCATGCAACTTTGAACATCCAAAAACAATACTCGCAACATTGAAAATGAATTTCTACGACATCAACGCTTGGAAAAAAACACAGTATCCCATCCCATTTCAAGGGAAAAATACACACCATAACATCGGTTGAATGTTTCACTTAACATGAATAACAATAGCAAGATCAAACATTAGAATGCATATCTTCAACATCGAATAATAACGTACGCAACATTTGAATTTAACTATTGCAACACTAAAATTTATCCGATGAAACGTATTATCTCATGAAAAGTCACAAGTTGTAACATGACTCTCCTGCTCAACTTGGGGTCCTTCCCCGTGCTTCTCCTCGCGGGTGCCAGGTGCCAGCGTTGGCCACAACGGAGGTGGAGGTGGCTGGGGAGGTGGGGGAGGACGCGTTGGGGGCGGGACCAAGACCGGAGGAGCCACTGCACCGGCAACCACTCCGACGGCATCGTGGTCTTCCTCTGCCATGGCACAGCAGCGCGGGAGGAGCGGAGCGGGAGGAAGGGCCGTCGCACGGCGGCATGGAACGGGAGAAGGAGGGTGCAGCGCACGACGACGGCGGTAGGGTGGTGCCGCGGGGCCGGAGGAGCGGAGCGGCAGCGAGGTAGCGCAGCTGCGCCAGGAGGAGCGGAGCGGGAGTTAGGGCCGTCATGCGGCGGCACGAAACAGGAGGAGGAGGGCACGGCGCACGGCGGCGGAGGTGGGGTGGCGCGCTGGCGCCGGTGCCGGTGCCGGAAGAGCGGAGCGGGGATGGCAGCGCTGGAGGAGCAGAGCGAGGTGGGACGACGCTGGATGTGTGGTGGAGAAGGAAGAGAGGGAGGATAAGGTTGCTGTTGGTGGGACCCGCCGCATCTGAGATTTTGATGGTTGTCCGGTTAAATATATATAACTTATAAACCAACAACAACCTCACTCTAATGTTGAGCCCATTAAACCGTCCACCCCACCGTTTATATTTCAAACTCATCTTTTATCTATGGTGCTGGCACTGTATTTTGCACGTGCATTTAGGCTCTTGGTGAGCGCAACATATCCTGAAGCTATGAATCTTAGAAGACAGTGAGGAGCACAAAGTTGTATCACATGCATGGACCCGTGAGCCATGACCCATCTAGCCCTTTTTCCGGCGCATAAAACTTTGAAAAAAAATAATCTTTAGTACTGCATCGCTTCGCTTGACCAGTGAAGCTAGCTAGTAATCAACTGAGAGGAAGGCAGAGGTAGCAACTGGGGCAGGCTGCACCAACAATGCTCTGTCCTTACACTGGCGAGCGAGATTAGCACGTAAACAACTAGCTTGTAGTGATTTGCGCTTAAACAACGATGCAAACAAGCCAAACAGCAGGGATAAGTTAGCGGCCGGGCATCTTCGTAGGCTCAGCTCATGAAGGCGGCGCTGGCTTTCTCCCTCCTTTTGGTTGTCGGCAACGTACGATGCGCAGAAATAAGCTATGCGTGGGCATCCAAAGCAGAGGCAAGAAATTTGCTGAAGGGAGACCACATAACCAGACCAAATCCTATATACCTCGATCTGTCGGCACATGTCCACGTCAGGATATGCGCGGCACAGCTGCCGGCCAGCCTGACCTCCAGATCCAGGAGCAGCTGCCTGCCGGTTGCTGCAGGATCCTCGCGTTGCTCGGCAGATCACGAGCAGACGGCCGGTTTGATGTTCTTCACCGGACGATGGTGGCGGCAATTGGATATTGGACATTCTCAAGAAAGGGCTTCGCAGCATTGCCACCAACCCACTGTCAAGAATATGGCTTCGGAAATATGCCATTTAGAACATTGACACCTTGATTTCCACGCCTATACTTCTCTTTGTATTCATTTTTCTTTTCTTTTCCCATTGTTAGGCCGGTAAAATCACAAGTTCACCCTTGACTATGTTGAATAGCCTAAAACTAGTGTCACGGTCTCAAGAGGTTCTATGGGCGCGCCACCACTCACGAGTCACGAGAATCATCGTCCGCACGCCGCATTGTCGCTGGGTCATTTTAGGTGGTTCGAATCTCGAAAAGAAAATGAATAAAATAGGGAGCAAAAGGTAAAGTAAACCAATGTGTCAACGAGCTGAGTGGTAATTCTGCAAAACCAATCTTGACCACGGCAAATTTGGGAAGCCTGAGAATTTCAAATAGTAGTATCTAATTTTCTCAACCGTGAGGATGGAAAAAACGTGTTCCATTATGCTCCTTTCAATGTAACTGAGGTTCTGTTTGGAACGTATTGAAACGTAGAAATAGAAAACACATGAATTGAAGAAAATACAGGAATGCCATAGGAACCAAGGTGCAAAATAATGGAATGGAAAAAATACAAGAAATATGAGGGAAGGGGTGTTTAGAACGTAGGAATCACAGTGCAGGAGGTGAAGGTATTATTGCTGAAAAAGTTGCAAACATGTGTCATTAAACCAGTCTAAATAACATCGCTAGGGGCAGCAACGAATCAAACTGCACCAATTCTCTCTCCTCTGTGTGCGCAGCCTCGGCCATCAGTGATAGGAAAGGAAAACCAGAGGTTGCAGTGGATTTTTGGTTTCTTATGAAATGAGCATCTACGTACAGTGTTCGAAAGGAAAGGAATAGCCTCTTCCTTTGTTCCAAACGTTCCACGTTTGGATTGAAGGAATTTCAAATGAATTTTGTAGGAACCACAAAACGGAAAGGAACTACATGTGAACGGAGGAAAGGAACTACATATGAAGTGCCTAGGACCTAGGTGCTTCGGTAGGGCCGAAGAGGGTTAAATTGGGTTCATTCGAGCAGTGGTAGGGATTTTAGAGACCCTTTTAAATTAGGTAACCATATTCATTCGCGATCTACTTCTAAATTAGAGAGACGACACACAGAAACAGCAGTTCCAGTCACCATTCCCCAGAATGCCAGATCCTGAGGAGAGTGGGCTACGGTAATAACAGCTTCACGGAAGCAGTTCAGCAACCCAGGAATATATCGAAGCTATGATCAAACTTGATGCAAGATGCTTAAGAGTACCCCCACCCCACTCCCAACAGTTGGCAGCTTAAAATGCTTTTGCTAATATACACCTAATTTCCGCGTGCCTTCACTTTAATAATAGGCATAGGCAGAGAGTTCAATAATAATCATTTTTCCACCTTCAAGATCTGTTTATGCAAATATATGCATCTGATGCTGCACAAATTTATCAATGCAGGAATATAGCAAAGCTATGATCAAACTCGATTCAAGATGCTTAAGAGTACCCCCCACCCCACTCCCAACAGTTGGCAGCTTAAAATGCTTTTGCTAATATACACCTAATTTCCCGGTGCCTTCACTTTAATAATAGTCATAGGCAGAGAGTTCAATAATAATCATTTTTCCACCTTCAAGATCTGTTTATGCAAATATATGCATCTGAGGCTGCACAAATTTATCAATGTACATGGCGAGGTGATCAACTTCCTTATATGTGTTGATATAGATCTAGTATCTGGTCTGTTTCTGCAAGCGTGAAAAATGAATGCTGCCCTGGTTTCTAGGTTCTATGGCCTGATCATCCCTATAAGAAAAATGTATGCAACAAACTTAGGAGTTGGAGATCAACAAAAAGTATTGTATTGAAATCTAGCAAAATCCTAGTGGAGCAAGGTGTGGGTTCCTCTTCTAAGAATCGTTTATGCATTCCTCTTGTAAGAATCCTATAGGTTTAAGGGTCCAAGGGGCTTTCATGTGGACATACATCATGGGTCATGGCTTTACAGGGAGATTCTAGGGTCCTCAGTGCTGCTATGGTTGTTGATCCTACATACTACAGGGCCTACCCAGAAGTTGAGGGCTTGAGGTCACCATATTGCAAGATCCAACCACATACAGTGCAATCTTCTTCACCTATGCCTACCTTGTAGAGCAGTCATAATCACAGACATGGGAGGGTGATATAAGGTCAGATGTTAAAGAAATTACGATGTCCAAAACCTTTTGATGAAGGACAGCAGGTGGAGATGATAATCTGGCGATGGGTACAGAAGTAAGAAGTATGGTAGGATTGGCCATGAGAAATTGGTTTTAAGAATAAAAAAAACTTGTAATGAGTGAGGAGGGAAATCATAGGAATTTTATCCATAACTCATTTGATAACATAAGCCGCAATGAATGTTGAAATGTAGTATTCATCTTTCGTAATTCCTTGCTTATTCCAACACCTTTCCATGTGTTCAGAATGGTAGAACTTTGTTATTCCCTCCCAACAACTCCAAGGAAAGGAAATGGGTATCCAATTTGGAGACAATGAATAGATTAACTTTTCCCAATTCATTTCTCGTAATTATATTAGGCCATGTTTGGATCCTTAGAGATGAATTTGTTTCCATGGTTTAGATTCAATTTCAGATTTTTCAGTCGAATTGAATGTACTAGAAAGTGATTCAATTCTCTTTCTTTTGTCAGGCTATTCAAGGAATTAGTTTCTAGGAATCAAAATCGAAAGGCAACTCATCTGGTCACAGGAACACACAGGTGACCGCACTACACTATTGATTGGATTCATGAACTCACATGCAGCACCCAATTACGATCCTTAGGAACCGGTACCAAAAATAGCATGCAAAGCTGGATTGCCCAGAGATTAAATCACTCACCTCTATGCGGTTGCAAGCGGAGCAGAGGAAACTCTCGTGACAAGCAGGAGGCCGCAACGGAGGAGGCTGATGGCACTGCAAGTGGAGCGGAGGCAGGACATCGGCTCTTGTTTAGATCCAGGTAGGATGCAAAAGCCACGGTGAGAGGAGGAAAGGGTGGTGGCCAGGTGGCGGCACCCATGGCATACAGGCAGAGATGAGATCGATGAGTCAAGGAAGACAGCCAGTCAAGGAAGATAAGCTTTCTGGTTTTCAGCCAACGAATTTGACACAGGCCACAGGTTCGGACCGTGGAAAGGATTGGAATGTTACTTTCCGATTCTATGTGTAGCCAAACAGGCCGGCCCACGAAAGAGATTCCAATTCAACCCAATTTTAATGATCCAAACAGGCCCTAGAGTAAAATATTATCACAATGTCATTTGGAGAAAGGATGCACACACATCATAAAGCCGGGTTTCCTTTATACAACTGAAAAACACAGTCTTCATTGCGATATGAGGCAGAACCCTAAGCAGCTTAGACATACAACCAAAGCCAAGGATTTCTATCTGATTGGGGCCTACTATGGCAGTAAGGATCAACCTGGATCTGATTTGATCATAACAAAACATAATAATGCATAACTTACTCAAGTGAGGTGACTGGCAAGTGGTAAGCTCTTGCAGACCAAGGTAGTATAATGAATACAATAGACATGGGTATTCGCATCAGGATCCCCATTATTATGTTTTAAGGACACATGCAGGAAGTTAAGCAAAAGTAATAAACTCGAAGACAATAACTAAATTTATTTCAATCAACTGAAAATAAATCAAAGCACAACTTCATATGCCAGTATGGCACTAACAAACAGGTAGGTGTATGTCATATGGATTTCCTCGTGTATTTATGCATTTCCCAAGTAAAAGAGAGTACTGATAAACTGTTGTATCTTCCCTCATACTATCTAGCTTTTTCCCAACTTCTTAAAATGCATGTGCACCCATTTCACTAATTATCATGTGGAGAACAAGAGGTAATTCCTCATATGCACAAACCATATAAGCACTATTTGATAGTCCTCATATGCACAAACCATATAAGCACTGTTTGATGGCCTTCCCCAACAGCCAGAGCCAGCCAACCCCACACCAAAGCCTACAGCAAGACACAACGAGAACCACATCCCCTAATCCTGGCAACTAAACATAAAAGGGTACAATATTCACTAATTGCAGAAAAGAAATTACTTTCAAACCCATAGGTTCGCCAAAGAATAACATGAGGGGATAAATTGTAATATCAAATCCCATGACTGTTCAACAGCATGCCAAATTTACTCAGCCAACAGATCAACTGAAGCTAATATGGACAAGGAATGATAAAGGAAAAGGAGTACTAAATAATGATTGCTACAAGAGCAGCAGAGTGAAGCTAAATGCTTGCTACAGTTAGATGTGCTTCAGAAGACTCAAAATAAAAGGACAGACGCCTGCCAGTACCACTAATACAAGGTGGATCAGATTAATGTCCACATATTTTTTTAAATGTATCTCCAAGGTTAGTAAGCACAGATAAAATTTATATATGTATGATCAATAATACTACCATCTATCTTCCACCATGAAACTCTTGATGATAAATTTGCACAAAACTCTGATGTGGAGGACACCAGGTATGTCCTGATAGAGAAATGGTCTGAGGAATCATTGAAATTACTCCATCCGAATTTAAATATAAGTCGCGGTTGACTTTTTTCTAAAACTTCAATCGCTCGTCTTAGTCAAAAAAAAATTACAATTTTTTATTTATTTTGTTGTGATTTGTTTTATCATTGCAGATAGTTTGAGCACGACTAATTTTCTTACATGTTTACACAGATTTTTTTGAATAAGACGAATGATCGAAGTTTTGGAAAAAAGTCAACCGCGACCTGTATTTAAATACGGAGGGAGCCAAACCCACCCCATTGCTTACTACGGGAGGCAAAGAAGATCACATCCCCTATGCTGACAAGCTAGTAAGCATACAAACGATGACAAACAATTACCGAGTTCAGAGCGGAAATCACTTTAATATTCATAAATTCACCCAAACGGCGATGAAATGGTCATCAAACCACAACAAGAGGAGCTGAATTGTATCGTCGATTCCTCAAAATTGTGCAACAACATACCACATTTATTCAACCAGGGCCATATATTGCCCAGATCAAGTACTGAAGCTAGCACGAGGTCAGGAAAGGAAAAGGCGGAACAGTTGCGATAAGGGAGTGGAGCTCGGTCCTCACGACAGCCTGTGCTTGTAGCGCGCGACCTCGGCGTCGTTGGGGAAGAATCCCATTAGGCGGCCAGCGGAGTTCTGGTAGGCGTACATGAACCCTCCCATGACTCCGATGAGCCCGCCCGTCACCATCGACGGCCCACGGATCCCCGGCTTGATCCCTGCACGACGAGCGAGGGTCTGAGCTTCCGATGGGGGTAAGAAAGAGAAAGAGAAAGGTTTGGGAGGGGGTCCAGGAGGAGGACGAACCGGAGAGGTAGCCGACGGTGACGGAGACGGCGGAGATGGTGGAGAGGCGCATGTAGTCGAGCGCGGAGAAGTTACCGACCACCTTGGTGAAGGCCGGGTTCCTGTCCACCACCGGGTACTCCGGCTTCGTCGACGCGGTGATGTCCGTATTCATGGCGGCGGGTCACCGGACACGGATCCTTCCGGCGCTGGCTGCGGCGGCGGCGGGGGCGGAGACGGCAGATTTGGTCGACGAGCTGGATGTGAGAGCTGTGGCGTCCTGGCCTCCGGATGGATCCGTCTCCCAGTGGGAGCAGTGGTGGGCCCAAAGGTGTAAGAAGGGATGGGCCAAGCCCACCACCTCAGTTGATGAGCCAGCCCAGCACTTCGAACTGGGCCGAGGCATTCTTGTAAGTGACGTTGCCTCGGCCCACGAATGGATCATCGGACATTCCAAAGCCCTCCTCGCCTCGCTTTCTCCGCCCTCCTCGCTACTTTGCCACTGCCACCATATACCCCAACCAGCCAAACCCCCCCTCTCCTCGCCTCCGCCTCCGACCTCGAGCTCTCCACTCCAATGGCGACGGCCCCCGCACCCCTCTCGCTCTCCGCCTCCACCCTGCCCGCGCGGCTCCGCGCCGCTGCGGTGCCGGCGGGCGCGCGGGGGAGGCAGCCGCGGCGCGGGCGGATGGTGGTGCGCGCCAAGATCCGGGAGATCTTCATGCCGGCGCTGAGCTCCACCATGACGGAGGGCAAGATCGTATCCTGGTCCGCCACCGAGGGAGACCGCGTCACCAAGGGCGACGCCGTCGTCGTCGTCGAGTCCGACAAGGCCGACATGGACGTCGAGACCTTCCACGACGGCATCGTGGCGGCGGTCCTCGTCCAGGCCGGAGAGTCCGCGCCGGTGGGCGCCCCCATCGCGCTGCTCGCGGAGTCCGAGGAGGAGGTGCCGCTCGCGGTCGCCAAGGCCCAGGAGCTCTCCAACGGGCAGCCGCAGCAGGCGCCTCCTGCGCCGGCGGAGGATGCCGCAGCGACGCCGCCCCCGCCCACGCCTCCGGCACCGGCGGCTGCCCCCGCGCCGGTGGCCGCGGGGACGAAGGGCGTTGCCAGCCCGCATGCTAAGAAGCTGGCTAAGCAGCACAGGGTCGACCTTGCCAAGGTGACTGGCACCGGGCCCTACGGTCGAATTACGCCGGCAGATGTTGAGGCGGCCGCCGGAATCCAGCCGAAGCCAAAGCCTGCTCCTGCCGCTGCCACGCCACCACCTATGGCTGCGCCTTCGGTGGGCGCAGTGCCTCAGGCAGCAGTGCTGCCACCGGTGCCTGGTGCGACAGTTGTTCCATTCACGACCATGCAGGCTGCTGTGAGCAAGAACATGGTGGAGAGCCTGGCAGTGCCAGCATTTCGCGTCGGGTACCCTGTTGTAACTGATAAGCTCGACGCGCTGTATGAAAAGGTTAGGAATCAGAACAAGAGCCCATGAAGCTTTGTTTTTTTTTTTTTTGGCTCGTTTACTGATCATTTGGCTGATTTGATTTTTATCAGGTTAAGCCAAAGGGCGTCACAACGACTGTTCTGCTGGCGAAAGCTGCAGCCATGGCTCTTGCCCAGCACCCTGTTGTCAATGCTAGCTGCAGGGATGGAAAGAGCTTCACATACAACAGTAACATCAACATTGCAGTGGCTGTGGCAATTGATGGTGGCCTTATTACACCCGTCCTGCAGGATGCTGACAAGGTACGCACTATCTTTGTGATTAATTCGGTTTCAATTGTGAGTTTTAGGAAACAAAATCAACAAACAGCTTGCCGGATGGTACTCTGTAGCTGGATATATATTTGCTCTCTCAAAATTGGAAGGATCTAGTCAAGAAGGCGCGTTCAAAACAGCTACAACCAAATGAGTACAGCTCTGGTATGGAACTTATTGCATTGCATATTGTGTTTATTGCCTTTGCAAATCTTGTGGTGTGCATAAACCTTACCTGAAGGTTTTATTGTTTTGCAGGGACGTTTACACTGTCCAATTTGGGTATGTTTGGTGTAGATAGATTTGATGCAATCCTTCCACCTGGCCAGGTGGGCTTACTACCCTTTTTTCTAGTCAATATATAAATTGCAATATGTTTGCTTTACTTATGTATGGGAGCTAATATTTGAGTGCATATGAGTACAGGGAGCTATTATGGCTGTTGGAGCCTCGAAACCTACAGTTGTGGCTGATAAAGATGGTTTCTTTAGCGTCAAGAGCAAGATGCTGGTTAGTTGTGCACCTTATTGTAGGCATCTGTTGTTTGCATATAATGTTTTCAGTATGATGAAATTTTAATAGTGCTACATCCTTTGATTTTTTTAAATATTTCATGAACTTTAGATGATGTAAAGGAGTTTGTCAGATATATCATCTAGAGCGTGTTTAATGATTTCATGCTATGAGTTAACTTATGTTGATAAGATGTCCAATAGTACCACATAATTACAGTTGTTGTCTATAAGTAGAGGTTATTCTGTGGTTCTGTCTTTACCATAAATGACAAATTTGCTGTCCTAAGATGAGTACTTTTGCAATGGAAAACATATAATTAATCAGTACTAAGCACAACAACTTACACTTCACTAGTCAATAGTCATTGAAGCCTGTTTGATTTGTATACGGGCGGTATTCTTGTGTGGAGGCTATGGCATAGTGGATACTGAGTATGAAAGAACTGTATCAAGTTTGGCAGAAAAGATACAAAATACAGTATCATATTATTAAATTCAAACTGTATCAAGTTTGGCAGAAAAGATACAAAATACAGTATCATATTATTAAATTCAAACTAGCATAATTCAAGTTTACAAAGATTGTATTTAACTAAGTTGTTTCCTTTTTGTAGGTCAATGTCACTGCTGATCACAGGATTGTATATGGTGCTGATTTGGCAGCATTCTTACAAACTTTTGCAAAGATCATTGAGGATCCTGAGATCTTAACTTTGTAAGATCTCTTGAAGAGCTATGATCTTATCTATGTGCCTGTCATTAGTCTGATTGCAGTTGGAGTTCAATTGTTGATCTCCATTTTTGTATCTTTGAGTATTCAATGGGATGTTGTCTGATCTTTTTGTAATGGTTTTTATTTCTCAATGGTTTGGATCTTGTTGGAGAAAAAATAATCTTGATATTATGGAAATATAAAGAGCAATAAGTTATAAAATGTAGAATAGTTTGCAGCAAAACTTGCCTTAGTCTGCATTTGTTATCTCTAAATATGTTGTTTTGTCCCTGTTTCATTTATCATCTAGGATGTACATTTTCTTGAAATTTGTAAAACAGTAGAAATCTTATCTTCCCTGAATATATTCAGCAGAAAATTCATTGTTGCATTTAGACTAGCATCTAAATGGATCTGGACCTTTTTAAGATGTAATGGCACACTCTATTTAGAGTTGAAATTTTTCCAGCACATGGGCAAAACATATAAGAGTATTGGTTTAGTGATCACCAGTAACCATAATAGTAGAGTATATGACCCTCCAAAACATGTGATGTGCCTGAAAACCATGCAATCAAAATCCACCATCATTATGTTACAATTCTACACGTTTACAAATCCACCACCATCTCAAGCTTATGAGTAATAACTATACACACTGTTAAAAAGTCACTAATCTGTTAATGTTCCACTGGTTAATCTGAAGTCTGACCATGAAAGTATTCACCTGAGTGGAAGGACTATGTTCAGAGGTTGGATATGCTTTGAACCCTTAATTTCTCTGCACACCCTATCTAGCAAACCAAGAAAATCTCTCATGATGACAAATATATGCAGGAGGTTGGACTCATTCTTGCCAACCTCACCGTGATAATACTCTGTGAGTTCTTTGACCTGCTGTAGGACATGAGCTTCAGTAGCTTTGAGTTCCTGCATGGTATTCTCTGCATGAGTTTGGAACGATATCATGCACTGCAGGAAGCTCTGGTTTCTGCCATTGCAGGTAAGGTCTTTTCCAACGAGCCTTCTCAGTTGAGCCAGCCCGTGTGAGAGATTTGAGATTGAACTTTTCAAGGTATCCAAATCTATACTTGCTACCTTCTTGACATTGCCAAGCTCATTACTTAACTCAGCAACAAATTCTGTACCCAATACCAGATACTCTTCTCGTCCTGCTAGTGTAGCAGGACAAGATCTGGATGTTCCACTAAGCTTATCTGAAGCCTTTAATCCTTGTGATCGTGCCATCTCTTGGACAACGAAATGCAGGAGGGTTGTCTTCCCATCAGCTCCACGTATATCTGACAGTTTCAGTAGTGCGTCAAGTCTGAAAGCACTTGCACCTCCTCTTATTGTTCCAACATTCATTCTGTTTCCCATCTTAAGCACCGCTTCAAGTAATCTTAAAAATAATTTGCTCGACCTAAGTTCACTGCAGGCTCCCTAGTAAACAAAGAAATAGTTGTAGCTTCAACAGAATATCCCTATCTACTAAATTAGTTGAAATGGCTCCACTTACTTTAATTAATGCGAAAGACATTCTGAGATGGGCAACTTCATCATCAAAAGTTCCCTTGTACAGCATTGCCTCAATTCTTGAAAATGCCATTGGTATTGTCAGTAGCACTTTGACAAAGTTCTCTGCTGGATCCAACATGTTGATGTCCCCATCATAATCAAGTAGCTTTTTCTCCTCTTCCTCGGATGGTTTCATCTTGACCAGTGCTTCCAGTTGTTGTGTGGAGAGTCCAGTACCTGTGATTGTCAAGACAGGAAAGTATGTTCATCTGGCCATCATTTACCTGGTAGGTTTAGACCCAAATGCATACCTTCTGTTATATAACTGCAGACTTGTTCAGTGCTTGCATTTAAGGTCTTCAAGAGTATAGTAGTATTTTGAAGCTTGTGGTGCTCAATAACATGTTTGCTGGTAGGCAGAGTCTTGCTTTTGGGATCCTCATTTTTTGCTGGCCCTTGAAAATTGTATGCAAACAATGATTTGATCATCTGCTCATCAAATCTGCATAGCACATGCTACTGTAAGATGTAATGATAGGATATGAAGTGACAATCGTAACATGAATCCTTTACTAACTTACTCGAAATCAAAGGAACTTGACTGAATGTCATTCCACACCATTGGGCGGTTTGGTGCTGCCCTTACTTTGTCCCAATGCAGAGGTTTCAATCTTTGAAGGGGTGACCCATCTTTGCCAACTTGTATCTGGATCGGTAATGGAGGTGGGAGTGGAGGCTGGCCACAGTTCTGCCCTTTAAGACTTGAAGGAGGTTTGATTGGGGGTGGAGGGGGCGGTGGTGTTTTCGGTGTACTTGTTGCACTAGACGGTTTGAGCTTGACTTGTTCAGCTAAGCTCCTTGTGGATTCATTAGAATCCAGACTAAAGTTTTTGTTTGACATGCACATGCTGAATGCTGAGTTTGGCATGTTGAATTTTGAGTTTGTTTCAAGTGTGGTCTCTGTAGCATAGCAAGGAGTAGAACTGTATCCTGATGTTGGATATATGAGCTCTACTTTTGAAGCTTCAGGATGTCCCATGAATCCTGAAGTGTAAGCAGCCTTTGCAGTCTCTTGATTCCTTACTTCAGTTTTTTCCACTTCTGGATCTTCTGGAAGATGGCCAAAGGCGTTGCGTAGATGGATGCAATCAGAAGCTATGAAAGTTGGTGCCTTTGGAGACAAGTGGGATCTAAAATCTGGTGATGGTGATTGATATGATGAACTAGATGGTGAATCTGAATCATCCCTGTGTGGCAAAGACGGAGACAGATGTGCGATGGTCTTGTCAGAAATTTGCAGTGGCGACTCTGTAATTGAGCCACCTGATGAACGAGAACCAGGTACGGAGTGGAAAGAGTCAGCCTCATCAGACTGCAAGTTTTGGCTGGTTCTCACAGTATAATGGCAGACAGTTAATTCTGTGCTTTTTGAGGGAGTCGTAAGGGCGGATAAGCTCCTAGGTTGTGAAGATCCTTTGACGATCGGATAGTCCTCTTGACACTGCACAATGGAAAGTAGATCCGGACTAGGATGGGAACTAACCTTCATGGTGGCACAGGGTGACCTGTGAGCCCTCGATCCATGGAACAACAGCTTGAGAGGCTTTCTCTGGAGCTTCCTTGATCTCCTGAGTGACACTGCTGCCATGCCAACTCCGAGAACAAGCAGACACGCTCCAGCCACAGCCAGAGCGACAATGGCGACCGTCGGGAGCCTGGTGTGGCCTCCGCCTCCCAGTCTGTGCGCCACACTTGTCGCTGGCGCAATGTGGCCATGGGTTTTCAGTGGCATCCTTCTCTGGCTCACATGGTGAAGAGGAGCAGGAGCTGGAGCAGGTCTTTTTTCATGGACCAGCGCCGGTGCTGGACCTGGAGATGGAGATGGAGATGGAGCAGCTGAACTTTGTCGATGCCTCCTATGTCGCAGCCGATGGTGATCCAAGCCTACCAGCATCCTGAACCTAGAGAGGAAACCCGGACTGCCATCATGGGTCACCACACCGACCTCATCGCCCTCATGGCTCGCTAGGCGGAGAGCCCCCTCCAGGGCCTTGAAGTTGAGGAGGAGCACGAGGGACGCGGCGAGGAGCAAGGTGCACTTGATCGCCAAGCCCATTTTCTCTGCTGACCATCAAGTCAGTAGGAGATGGGGAGAAGCTTCTCAGTGTCTGTGTGGCAAAAGGAGGAACAGGACGGGAGTGAGATGGTGGGTCGTATATTGTACGTGCGTGCGGACGCATTTGCTGTCCAGCCGTAGTAAGGCAGCGGCAGGTGAGCTCGTTCTTGTTTCGGTTGGTTTCTCTGCTCCCCACCCATCCACCTCTGCAGGCTTTAACAGCACTCCAAGGAACCCCCTGACTCGCCATGCAGGAGCAGGGCTGGTGCCTGCCAAGACACCTAGCACAGCGGCAGCTGCACACCGGCTTGGTGATGGACCTCGTCAATGTCATTGATCTCTCGTGATACCGCCAATGTCATTGTCGCGGTACCATAAACCGAACACTCAATCCGTTATTGTGTTCTGTTAACAATCTGTTATCTTGTTGAAGTAGGAAGTAGTACAGGGTGATCCGTGGATCCTCCCTCCTGAGTGGTTGGGTTGGCGCTGCCTGCGCTTCCGGTGGCTGCACTCCACGTACGGCACACAGGAGAGAGGAGACAAGCCCCAGCTCTTACGTTTGCAGGGTTTTGCCCTCTCTGCTCTGTCTGGATGCCTTGGAAGGCTGGGCACCAGGCATGTACAGGTTCAAGAAACCCTTGCCTTCTGCTCCAGGCCATCTCTGCCGTGTCTATCAGGCCATCAGACGACGACTCCGTCGGTCTTGCTGCCGATCCAGCAGCGCTATAATCCGATCCGACAGTGGCGGCTTTAGGTTTAGTTAGTTGAGACTTTGATAATTCAGTGAGCTGCCTGGGAGCGTTGTTGGTTCCGTTGCACTGGTACTACTGTGCTCTAAAAGTAAGGCAAAGACCGTGCCACCGGTAGGATGGGCAAGACAAAACTGGGAAGGAGGGGGGCGGTGATCGTGAACCAAACCAAACCACCCAGGTTGGGGCGAACATGGGCATGAACACCATCACCAAACCGAGCGAAACGACACTTGCTCCAAAGCTAATGACAACGAGAGAACTAGGGCGCCTTCTCATTAGCGGGCCGGACTCTAATGTATGGCTACATATCGTCGAAACCACAAGGTCCATCGGTACAGAAACCCAGCATCATCTGATCAGATCAGCGGCATAGGAACCCAGCATCAGATCCGGTGCCGCGGTGCATCAGCGTCAGCTCCGGCTTCAGTGCTGCTGGCCGCCAGCCGGTGGTGGATCGCCTCGGTCCCCGGTGTCGAGCTCCTTGATCTCGAGTATCTCGACGCGGCGGTTGGTCCTCTTTCGGAGCCTGATGGCCACGTCCTGCGGCACGAAGGCGCCGCGGACGCTCACCCGCTGCTGCTTCCGGTCGATCTGGTGGCTCTCCAGGTCTTCACATGCCATGCCACAGACAGCAAGACAACATCAAGAAGAGCCAGAGATGATCTCAGATGACGCCCTAGCTAACTAACCTTGCATGTGGAGGAGCGCTCTCCTGATCCGCTGGTAGCACCCGTTGCAGTCGATGCTCATCCTCACCGTCATGCACAGCTGCACCCAACATCAGAGGAACATACCAGTCACTCGGACTCCCACACAGGCAAGCATGAACCGTTCGCCACCGTGGCGGGTACCTTGCCGCTCATCAATCTCCCTGCCGCCGCCGCTGGACCACGACGGGTGGCGGCGATCGGATGGGACGGGCCAATGCAAGAGGACTAGAGGAGGTGGTCCTGAAGGAGACCCGCCCCGGTCCGGCCACCAAGGGCTTTGTTTACAAGGGGTCATGGCCTCATGGGCGGGCAGCTGGGGCTGAGAGGATTTGGACTGATGATGCCTAGCTTTTGGTGCTTTGTCGTGTAGGCATCATCTTCTTCTCGGCGAGTCGAATCAGATCCTGGTTGCCCAGCCACGCAGGCTGTCTGGCTGCCTTGCGCGTAGGGGAATCAGCAATGGCCTTGCGACGATGCTTTGGACACGGGCGCTGTCAAGATGGACTCCTGCGCATGCCGTTTCCCACTGGAATCTTGGAAACCGTAAGGGGTGTGGCAACAGGACCGGGCGGAGGCAGCACCAGTGTAGGGTAGGCTACCAAGTACAAGAACAGCGAAGCCAAACATGTGGAACCTACCATAAACCTTGCATTCAGAGCAGGATTTGATTCGTCGCACACTCGCACCAATCAATTACTACCATTTCCCAAAGATTGCACGCCATAATGCCACCACTCACGTCCCACAACCATATCGTTGCACAGATACAAGCTGACACAATATATAAACCGCCCACTGCAACGGCAAAACAGCACTCAACATGCATACACCAACAGGCAAAAAATGCAGAATTTGGAAACGACACCAGCACTATTTTGGGACATCCATCGAGTTTACAGTACAGGACAACCTTATGTGGGCGGCCCCGCCAGCTACCAGGACTGGATGAACAAATTTAACAGCAAAGACTGGATTATCCAAAAAAAAAACTGAAAGCTCTAAAACCAGAAACCAAACTTAGCCTTCCTCCCCCACACTAGACATCGTTAACAAAGCTCCTAACACCCCCTAGAAATTATAAGGAACCTGTGAAAAACTTATCTAGGTCAGTCATACATACAAACTGTATATTAGCCCTAGTTCACAACTGACTGATCAGAACAGGTGAGCCTTCAAAAACTCCAGAAACCTGGATCCGGGTTAGTCCTGCCAAAATAACCTGGGGACGCACAAAACCACATCTCGCCAAGGCCGGTGTAACTCCAGAAAGGAAGAAGCATATCATGTTAACCTTCAAACAGTGCGAGTTGGCTTTCACCTGGACATCACAAGATTGGGAACCTGCACAGGCACACCCATAAAACACTGCTCCCCACTGCTCTTGCATGTCTCCTCATCAGGCGCTGAATTAAGCTGCCCAAAAACTTCGCTGGGGCTGGACGAGCCCATGTCCCCACTGCTGCTTCCGCTGCTAGTGTCCGACTGCCTTTTTGAGCCTGATCTTCTACTCCGCTTCCTTGGCCTCCACTGCAAGTTATCTAACTTCAGATCATTTGTTAGGTCAGCCAGGACACGTTTGTGATCGCGTGAGATCGTGCTGACTGAAAATTTTTCATCACCCCTCTTGTCAAATCGACTTCCCTGCAGCTGTGGTCCTGGCTTTGAAGGCGTATTGAGATTCAGAGGAGTTTGTTTGCTGATCAAATCTTCACTTTCACAGCCTGCGGTGGAAGTCAGTTTGCTTGCGATATCTTTTCTTTCCTTTAAAGGATTCCATTTGTTACCAACCCACTCAAGGGAATGCCTCAGCTCATCTTCCCTAAATTCAGCTACCCGCATTTCTCCTGCGATGCAATACACAAAAGGTAAGCTACTGGGCTCGCTCACTTCACTAATGCTCACGCAGAATAAATAAATGCCCATAGTAATTGGGAATGAAGTTACCTGGAAAATATACTTGTATACATCTGTTATCTCTCTGCCGCAACACAATTCCCTCCCACCAGCCACCATGCCACCACGCATCAACAATGGCTCCAACATCAAAGCAAGAGGCCTTGCTTTCTTCCACATGCTGTGGGCGAACCATGGGCCTTCCAAGGAAACGTATGCCCAATTGATCAGGTTTAGCAACCCTAGTTAGCAAAACCCATTCCTGCAGAATTAAATCACGTCAAAGTTCAGTTCAGAGATCCATTGACATGAACAAAATTATATAAATTATAGAGAATTTAATGTGACACACCTCCAAGTTTCCAGTCTCGTCAGCATCCTGAAGTTCTAGGTACCGCACCTTGATTTTATCTTTATGCCTCTTCAGAATCGAACAGCTAAACCAACATCCCCTTATACCACTATCTTGCGATAGCACTTCCACATGACGACCAGGATACATGTGCTTGAAGTTGTCACCCAAAGAGCTAGAAGTTGAAGCACCAGAACAAAGGAACTTCTGTGGATTAGCATTATCGTTGAACACATCGTGCTTCCTCTTCAGCCCTCCATCTGAACTGGGTCCAGATTTAGGGACCTTGAAACGCACCTTCAGCGAGGATGTTGCATTGAACATGGTCGTAAGTACTTCCTGGCTCCAGTAGCCTTGCAGTTGTGTGATGTCAAAATCCTTGACTTCATCATTATCAATCTGCCGGCGGCAAAAATAAGGTTGCCACATGCTGTATCTGGTACAACTCTTGAATTTCTCATAGTGCTGAGCACTCAAGACTGCAGCCAATCCATCAATGCATTCTACATTGAGATCTTGACGACCAAGAGAAAAGAAAATCTCTTTGTCATCAACATCCATGGGCAACGGAACACCAATCTCATCAACTTTGTCGAACCATTGTACCTTGACCATTTTGTATGAATTTATATCCTCAAAGAGATCTTCCACATAAGCAACAAGTCTCTTCATCTCTTCACTCATGATGTATACAAAACTATGCACCTACATGTATAGCAGGAATATATCAAGTATGTGTCAACCTTCAAAAGTTTAGGCTACATGAAACAAATATCAGGACACGATTGTCGTCTATATTCAACTTTCTATGATGCCAAAAGGTTCCTTGTTATCTCAAAATAAGAATAATAACAAGAATAAAACCCACTTTTATTATAGAGTAAAATAAGCTCATCTCCAACAAAATCTATCCTCATGAAACTGTCCAAATAATACCCAGTACTGTGTGGCATTTTTTCTGGAGTGCTAGTGCCTTTAGGGATGGCGTTAGAAATGTAACTGTTATATTTGACAAGGAGCAGAGGTAAAAAATCAAGTGATCAAGCGAGTGGCGTACCGAGATGGTAATTCCCCTGCGGCAGAAAGATTTGTAGTGCTTCAAACGCTGTTGGCAATGCCATGCAGCCCCCAACCATGTAAAATCTTTCGAAGCTTCTCTGGAGGAGACATCCTGAAGAAGCATTAAAGAAAATGTATTAGAGGAGGAGAATCATCAATTAATCTTCCAAGATGAAACGCAGGATATTCCAAAACATTTGTACCTTTGAAGCAGTAACTTGAGTGCAGTTAATGTCATTGTCGTCATATGAACTTCCATTGCGCCTATTAGCTGACGACGAGAAACCATAATTGCAACCTGCAAATGCATAATTCACAATAAGATAACCACCAAGAAAGCCTTTAAGGGAACCCTTGGCATGGAATGAAGTAAACAAGTCTATGCCCAGACAAAAGGAGCATATCAAACAAAACAAAGAAAAAAAGGAATTCAGCAGAAGAAAAGGATCGATGACACTCACAAACAGAACACAAGATGGAAACCACGTTTACTTGAGACTAACTTCTCAAATTTGGGATAACCTGTATCCTATGCACAAATATTGCAAGACAAATCATTCTCACTAGGATGTGTTGCTTAATTTTCACCAGAATATGTTGCTCCGATTCACTAGAACTTGTAGCTCTTTCAAAGAAATGGGTGTTTTGAAGGAACACTCTGTGATCGGTTGAAGTACACGCTATATGGAATAGTCGATTGGTTCCACAGAGGCGTCAGGGGAGGCCATAGCAAGGGAAGGTCAAAACGGCACCTGATTTACATTCATGCTGCTGCTTCGTTTATCTCTATTCCCAACACAAAGGAAGCCAGCAGCTGCTTCCACTGAGTCAAACCTGTATTCTCCAATCTCCATAATCCTATGGGAAAGGAGAAGGCATGAGTTTCGCAGGCAACCAAATTATTACTGAACAAACCGGGCGAGATCATAGTCACTTCTAGAAGAACCGAAAAGCAACCCCAAAACCAATTCAACTCAACAAAAACATGACAAATAGAAAGCTAACGAACGAAACACATGGAAATCCCAAGTGGAACCAAAAAGATTACAGTGGAGTACACAAATCCAGCAAATTTTCCCTCTTCCAAACAATATACGATGGGAATCGAATCAAACAAGACAAGAGCTGCAAGCTGCTTCTCCAAAACAGCAAAATGGGAAAGCATGACGAAGAAGGTAGCTCTTCCTGCCAAATCAGGCCAGACACAGCAGGAAATGGAAATAAAGCATCCGTGTTTCCTAACCGCCGCTGTTCCAGAACGCCCCAGCAGGCAAATGGAAAAATACGAGGTAGAAGACGGTTGTTCTTGACAAATAAGGCTAGACACAGCAGGAAACGTATGTGCAGCATCAGTGTTCCCTAGCCGCCGTGCTATTGCAGAATCCGGACTCCCCCGGCAGCAAAATGGAAAAACACGATGAAGATGACGGTTTTCCCTGCCCAAATGATGCTAGACACAGCAGGAAATGGAGTAAAGCATCCGCGTTGGTTTCGTAGCCGCCGCAGGCGCCTACAGAGGAAAAACGAGGCAGCTCTCGCGTGGCACAGAACAGCAGATCCGTTCAGTGCGTCAGAGGATTGCAAAAACAGAAACCGTTGCTCCTGCATCGGGCAGAAACGAGCAAGATATGCAGAACAAACGCAGATTACATGGGGGGGGGGGGGGGGGGGGGAGAGGGGCGAATCGTTTAGACACAGAAAGTAGGACGCGCCCGAATCCAAACGAACAAATCAACCGACGGTAACCCGAGGAATCCCAGGCATGGAATTCTAACAAACGAAGCACGCAAATCAGCCAACGAAATCCTTAATCCTCAAGGCTCTCTCTCTCCATGTTTCACGGCATAGAACGCATCCAAACAGGCAGAGAAGCGGGGGCAGAAACACAGGAACCGGCTTCCATCGCCTTCCAGCGAAAAACACGCGAAATTTCATCGCAAAACGCAACAAGCACAGCCTCTTCCCTTGCCTAGCAACAAATCGAGCCGAAAATATGAACAAGCGCGACGAACCCCGCACAGAATCGTCCAAATCTAGCACCAAATCGCCAAAGGGAAGGAACAACCCAGACCCAGGCACAGAAAACTCACCGGAAACGAGGGAGGACAGCCAGTCCACGACCTCCCGCCTGGACCGCCACCGCCTCGGGGCGCCGCCGTCCGCCGCCGCCGCCGCCGCCGAGGGCGACCGTGACGGCGACGGCGCGACCGCCCCCGCGGCGGCCGCGAGCGCGCGGAGGAGCCGCCCCTGCACGGCGTACGACATGTGGCGCGGGCTCCGCTCTCGCCCCACCACCGCCAGCTCCTTCCCCTCGCCGTCGCCGCGGAGGTAGTAGTGCACGAGGCGCCGGCCGCGGTCGTTCGACACCACCACCTCCTCCCACTGCGTCCACCGGCCCCTCGCCGCCGCCAGGGCCGCCGTCGCCGCGTCGTCCATGGCCGCCGCCGCCGCCGTGGAACCCTAACCCTAGATGGGCCTCGGCTTGGGCTCGCGTTGGGTGCGTATCGCGTCGCGTCGCGGAGGGTCAGATTTGGGGAGAGAATAATGGGGGCGGGGCGTGGGGGAGGGAGAGGACGGCGAGGGATTTGGTTGGTCTTATTCGGGGGAGGGATGGTAAACGGGATCCTGAACGGCAAAAAGGGATAATGGAGGGAGAATGGTGGGTGTTTTGCAAAAAGGGGCTCCGCGTTTTGAAGAATTGGTAACACAAGAGTAGTTTAGTTTGTTTTTGTTTTGTTTTTGTTTTTTTGAACGTAAGAGTAGTTTAGTTTGGAGTTGCTGTGATTCTTGTGTTTGCATTGCATACAAGTCGGGATGGGTTAGCTTTGACTCTGAGCTTTTAAAATATACCTGCCACTCTATCTGACGACCCAACTATGAGGCCAGGCCATATCTTTGGCTTAGGGTCGGTCAGGCTAGGACCCAAATATTATGGCAAGCAAAGATCCGTAGAAAACGCCAGTGAGCTTCTCTTATGTTGCAACACGTTTTCTATTAAGATCTGACAATTAAGTTTATACATACTTGAGCCAAAAAGAACTCCCCTTCTGGGAATTTGGGGCCCTAGTTTATAAGGCACTTGTTTTTCTCTCAATTCCTTGAATTCTCTATCAACATTCTTCATCTCGCACCGCAGCAATTCAAACTAAAACATTGCCTGTGTGTACCAATGGATCATATAAAGTTTATAATCTCGAACATGACAATTTCAAATTCAAATAATTTTAAAACCTAGAAATCACATGGTCATGTAGAAATTGCCCATCACAAGCTAACAACAAACACAAAGTCACTAGCCATGAAGCACCCAGAATTACTCGCACAAAGACATCTCAAATTGTCTCCATATGCCAACATGTCTTCATTTTTCTCTAGAGTGGTTTAGAAACTTGTGTAGTAGAAAAGGATCGCGTTGTTCGGTGCTCTTCCTCCCTCACCACTTCACCGAAGTGTTGATCATAGCCTTAATACTCATGTGTATCTCGTCCACTATCTCTTATCTACTGCCTGATAATGGTAGTTGTCATTATGTACAAAAGGGCATCCTCGTTCTACCATTTAGCAAGACCTCTCACTATGGCAAATCAAGCTTGTAGGACACCTAATATTCCATCTATAATTCATTCCTCCCTCTTCTTGAGCTCCTATGAAATGGACTTTCTTGCCTCCTTACTAATTTCTATAGCGCTACACAAAGATTATCCAAAAAAGATAGTTCCCAAATTAGCCATTGGGTCTAGGCCCAGTTTGGCCTCTCCCTCCCTTTCCATCTAGTCTCATGGGAGCCCAAAGACATCATCCCTATCATCAAGAACAATTGCTCAACCATGTTACCGCTCAACCTGTGTATTGTGTCGCTATGCCCACAACACCATCGCACATGACACCGCTCAACCAATGAGGGCACTCACTGCTCTGCCCCCATGCTACTGCTTGCTTGAGCCACCCTTACTTACGCCGAGGAGGTAAGTGATCTAAGCCAGAAGTAAAAGTAACCAACAAAGCATACATGCCTCATGTGATGTGCAAGGTTGAAGTGGGGCATCTATTCTTTTCAAATGAAATGGTTTGTCTCAAATGAAATGGGGTTAAAAATAGCAAAAACTACCAATTTCATGGGGTCACCCCTTAGTTTGTTGATGCACGCATCAAGATAACTCCACCTCTTATGGTACACATTACACCACCATGCTTGTTAGCGAGACATTGCCCTACACTTAGTGTAGGGGTGGTACAAGGAGGGTGGTTGGGTGGAGAGTATAAGTTTGAAATATTTAAAGGAATAAACTCCACCCTTAGTAGGTGCGATCGACCATAACAACCCCGTTAAGTTCTCTTCAGTCTGAAAACATTTTACTTTTCATATAAACTACTCCCTCTATTCCAGAAAAACAAGTCATTCTAGTTGTCCTAAGTTGAACTTTCTAAAGTTTGCAAAGTTTCTATAAATTGGTCAAACTTTACAAAGTTTGACTTACGACAAAAATAGAATGAATTGTTTTCTAAGGCGGAAGGAGTTTTTATCTAATAAATTTTAGATAAGCCACTTTGAAAGCGGATTGGTATAAATTGCCTATCCTCCTGATGGAGCACACCGTAGGCCGCTAACACACAATGACACGGTGGAAGGAAGAAGCAAGTGCCGGTCGCTCGCCCAAACGAAGGGAATCG
Organism: Paspalum vaginatum; assembly: GCA_030272315.1. Classification (NCBI taxonomy): domain Eukaryota; kingdom Viridiplantae; phylum Streptophyta; class Magnoliopsida; order Poales; family Poaceae; genus Paspalum; species Paspalum vaginatum. The sequence goes on along the minus strand of CM059018.1, from coordinate 34,990,954 downwards.
AAACGTCATAAAGCCTGACATCACCTGTGGGTCTATGTCACCGTTTGTGTTTCAGAATCCATGTCACAGAATCCATTCTATCCATACGGTATTCGGCACATTTATTTGTAGACACCGGTGACTTCAATCTAACAAATGGGATCGATCCATTGAATCGTTGATACTGGTACGTTTCACTAATGATGATTATGATATGAAAGGAAAAAAAAAAAGATTGAGCGGCATTTGGCAAAGCCGATGATGTCACGCAGTAGTGACGATTAATTAACATCCTACCAGTACGCACACGAGTTAGTGGCGTGGCACGATCACCTCGCCTCCACGCCCGCACACTAGCAAACGCATTATCTTTAACCATCTTTGTTTCATTCCTCTTTTTTTTCGCCGAGAAGGCCGACGAGACGAGAGAGGAGAGTGATCCTGTACGCGCCAGAGTCCAGTGGCCCATCCACATCCACGCTCTACCGGGGCCTCACCAGCCACGCCACCGCAGAGAAACGCATCAGGGTGGCGCGGCGCAGGGGATCCCGCGCCCTCGGCCGGCCGGCCGGATGCGCCCGAGCAAAACCGCCTTTTGTTTATATATATATATAATATATAAATATACTAAAGAAAAAAAATGAGAGGAAACGCGGTCGGGCCGGCGTAGTAATCATCACCCGGCGACTTTGTCGCCGCCGCCGCAGCTGGATCCAGCTCACCCGCCCGCCCGCCCGCCACCGCCTTCCCGCAACGGCCAAGAGAGAAAAGGGAAGCAGCGGCCAGGTGGGGCCCGAGGAGGCGCGGCCCCGCGGCTCAGAGGGAGGGTGGGCGCGCGCAGGTCAGGACGGACGGGCGGAGGGCGCGATGCGGGCGGACGAGAAGGACCGGGTGCGCGGAGGAGGCCGGAGCGGATATCCGGCGGCGGGTTCTGACCCGGCAGCGGCTCCTCGGGGCGGCCGTCCCGTTCGTTTAACTGCACCGCTCGTCCGCACGTGACGTTTATCGTCTCGGGCTGGGTCTAGAAGCGTCGTCTCGCCGGGTGATCCCAGCCGTGCGTCCCGATCTGACGGTCGGGGCCGCCCCGTTCGTTTAACTGCACCGCTCGTCCGCACGTGACGTTTATCGTCTCGGGCTGGGTCTAGAAGCGTCGTCTCGCCGGGTGATCCCAGCCGTGCGTCCCGATCTGACGGTCGGAGGGCCGGAGGCGCCGCCTGGCCCAGCGGCTCGCACAGTGCACTGCGTCAACACAGGGGAGAGAGACGCGGACGTGACGGGGAAGGCAGGCGGCCAGAAGCTGCGCAACGTGGGGCCCGGAGGCGGGCCGGCCTTCGCCGCGGCCGTGCTCGCCTGTCGGCCCTGTCTCTCGCAGGCCCCAGGCGGCCAGGCAGCTTCTCTCCTCCTTCCTTCCTTCCCCAGACTAGACTAGACTGTGCGGACAAGGAAAAACCACGTCGAACCCTGTGCGCGTGAGTTTTTAATAATCGAGATTATTACTGGTTCCATGTGTTGCAAGGCTTCCCCTAAAAAAGAAGTGTTGCAAGGGTTTTGGTTTTTGAATGAATATACATAGCAAAATGAAAAGTTGATCAGAAAATCATCCGTTTGCGTCTAAAATAAAAACTTGTGTATAATCCAACCTTGTCGGCATCTTTGCTACGTTTGGTTGGCCTTATGCCAGTGTAATAGATTGCTCTGCTTTGGGCAATGATATAAGAACTATTTTAAAGCAAAACTCTTATTAAAAAGAAAACTAGTCTTGTTGAGATTTTTCACTCACAGTCACAGGTTTACCATGTCGGGAGTGTTGTATTTCAAACCTATAATTTTGGAAAACATGTACTTTGCAAATTTCCCTACAATACTATGGTTTCATATGGCTCCTTTAAAAATATGTGTTTCTTATTCCCTTTTTGAAAGCTTAGTATCTGTACTTTTTTAATTCAAGTCTATGGTATAAGAAAATATCATGGTATTTTAGGCCAATTGGTGGTGCTTAGTAGCTCTTCGAAAAAACTCTACATATAAACCCATGATTTTATTAGTACTATTATATTTTTTGGGGGCACATGGAACATTGGTTTAGACTAAAAAGTTGTTTTGGCTTAGCACGCAAAAGTAATAACCTTGGTTACGGCAAAAAAAATAAATAAATCATGGCACCAAACAAAGTGCCGGTGGTATTTAGAAATACCTTAGTTTCAGTAAAACTATAGTAATTATAGACTACGATGTTCATAAACTATGATTTTAAAATATGTCTCCAAATAGGCCTTCAAATGACTGGATACAGCATTCCAAATCATGCCACTTTAGTGGAAATATACAAATAATTAGACAAACTCAAGAAAACTTTGAGTCGAAGCAGAGTTCCACATGTTCTGAAAATATCAAAACACACTTTTAATCAAAAAGACTACCAAACACCTCATGGTAAAAGATACTACATATCCTTATAAACCATAGCACTCCCTCTGTTTCTTAAATATAGTAGTTTCTAGATTTATCGTAAGTTAAACAGTCTAAAATTTGACCAAATTCATAGAGAAAAAATATTAACATCTATTTGTTGCCGCGGAAAGCATTCTAGTGTGTACACTATCACATCGAACAAGTAAATGAGGAAGATATATGCCATCAATCTATTCATGGTCGTTTTGTATAAAAAACATCACTGTTTTTTATAAATATGGTCAAACTTGGAATAATTTGACTTAGGACAAATCTAGAAAACACTATATTCCAAATCGGATCGAATACGGACGGATATTGCTGACACCGTATTTGTTTTCATATTTTTTTCTTCGGATTCGGATCGGATACGGACATTGATCAAATGTGTCGGATAAGACTTGAATGGTTATCGACATAGTATTTATCCAACTTTGAGTACTCGGATACGGATACAGATCGAATACTAAATGTCTGGATTAGAATACGGATCGGATTTTTACCTTTCTAAACGGATCGGAACTCGAATACGGACGGATAATATCCGTACCATTTACACCCCTTCCAGCAAAAGCATCAAGGCCTGCTTGAGAGCGTAGTATTTTTGTAGTTTCTAATTGACACTAGGGGACTGAAAGATATCATGGTATTTTAGGTTAAAAACTAAAGGTGTTTGCTAGTTTCTTGAAAAGACATGGCCATGATTTTGGCAACACTACAATATTTCGGAAGTATACAGGTGAAGCATACCTTCGTTTCACTTAAACACGAGATCGTCACAGCAGTTTTAGACCATATCATCTGTAAGCTATGGTTCTAAAGAGTAAAATGCCGCAAACAGGGCCTTATATACGTTAACGACGCAGTGGATATGGACACGTGTACATGCATGTCTGCCGTTTTGCCGGCTGCGAACGGCGTGCATTGAAGCGAGATGGATCTGGTCATGCGCTCGACCGATGGCAGAAGCATCGAGGGGCACCGAGCAGGCCGGCGGTGAGCGGTCCATGCCCTATTGCCCTACCGTGCTGCCGCCCGCCCAATGGACCATGTGGTGTGTCCGGCGGCCTGGTGGTTTACCCGCGGGAGCGGGTCAGCGGGGAGCAGCCGGACCACCGTCCACAGACCACAGCACAGGGGAGGAAGCCGAGCGAATGCCCGAATGGTGGATGCCATGCGTCGCCTACAGCTTCAGTTTCAGAACGGTAGCCGTAAGCGAGCGATGGACGAGGGCAAACGTGCGTCGTCAAGTAAAGCAGCGCCGAGAACAGGGATGGATGCGAGCAAGAGGAGCATCCGCGCCTGCCGTTTTCACCTACATACAGATGAGCTGAAACCGAGAGAGAGAGAACTGACTTTTTCTCAAGCCACTCTCACTGTCGCGCCGGGTCCAAACAAAAAGCAGCACCGGATGCACGAGGCGAGACCGGAGATATTTCTTCGGCGCGTCAGCATCAACACAAGATACTACTACCAGCACTGAGTACACTGACCCGACTGGACTCGAGTCGGAGAGTGACGCAGAGCAGCAAGGTAAAACCTCATCAGAGATGGTTCACGGAAAGAGCATAGAAGAAGCGCGTCAACTCTCAAGGATGAACGAGTTCTCGGCCACCGGCTAGGCGGCTTCGTCCCCACCCTCTGCTCCGCTACTGGCCCCTTCCCCATCCCTGGCCATCCATTCAATCCTCTCGTCGTCAGGTTTCAGAACGGTCCCGGTGCCGTCCCTGTCAGCTTATCTTCGGCTGCCTGCGCAGCAAGATGATTGGGGGCGGCGCATCCGTGAGATGGCGAAACACATGGGGGAAAAGGCAGGCAGCGCCGCGTATAGAAAAACGCTCTGCTAGGACGTACCCTGCATATCACTCGCTCCTCACAGACAGTGTAGGATAACCTATTCTAGATGATGAGGGAGACGACTGCGAGGTGTTTAGATTCGGAGACTAAACTTTAAATCACGTCATATCGAATGTTTGGATATTAGTTACAAGTATTAAATATGGTCTAATTATAAAATTAATTATACAGACGATAACTAAACCCGAGACGAATTTATTAAGTCTAACTGATCCATGATTAACAAATGGTTACTGTAGCATCGCATTTGATAATCATGGATTAATTAGGTTTAATAAATCCGTCTCGCCGTTTAGTCTTTATCTGTGTAATTAGTTTTATAATTAGATTATATTTAATATTTATAACCACGTACAAACAACGTTCGGGATCCAAACAGGGCCGTCTACGGCCGTCCTTCCCAGCGTACGATTACATGCAAATCACTGAACTACGGGACAACCGGCGGCGCTGCTGCTGCTTTCGAGTTTTTGTTATTCTTCGCAGACATGACGCATAACATCATCAAAGCAGGCTCAAAGTAAACTGGCACCGCGGCGGGCTCTACTTGCTGAAATGATGTGCCTCTTTTCTCAGTATCTGGCCTTTGCACAACTGGGCCGTCCCAAATTTGGCCGCTCTACGAATTTATTTCTTTTTTTCTTCCTTTTTTTAGGAAACATACAAGACCCTTATTACTCGACCTGTGCACTGCAGGCATTTCACCTGCAACAATTGCCTCGAGCCCTCGATACAAGCTGTCACAACTTGCACCCAGTTCTGGTAGGACATGAGCTGCCTGAATTGCATCGTCTCCATCACACTGATGGGCGGAGCAGGAAATGAAACTAGAAGCCATGGTCAGAGCGTGGACTAAAAAATTTGAGCATCAAACTCCCATTTATTCAATCAAGTTAGGGGACCAATAGCCAACCTAACAGCAAAGGTTAATGGTCCCCATTCCACTGAAATTGCATTGCTTACATGGTATGCTTCCCATATACCGGAAATCTGGAATCAGACTTGAATGTAGCCTGGGTAATATAATCCTCCACCTACAGACACCGTCATGACCCTACAATGGTAAGGCCGGCAAAAAGAAAAAGGAGCCAGCTTAGAACCACTTGAACACAGGGGCAAAAAGACTTTTACTAACGGCACAGGGCATGACAACAACCACAATACCATAGAAGAATGAGAAATAAGGAGCTGAGTCTAGGCAAAGAATCATGAGCTAAGCAAATAATAGGCAATCCTGTGAAGTACTCAAGGATAGAACACGAAGTACTTTCAGCCAAAGCATCGGCACAAAAGACAACAATGTAGAAAATGCAAAATCAGAAGAGCCGCATCTACCAGAAATGAGAAACAAATATAGTACCGCCAATTCTGTAATTACACTTGAAGCTAAGGAAAAAGAAAAACATCAGTGGTTGCATCTTCTCGGCCTGTACGTTAAACATTCCCTGCAACATCAATGCCAGATAAAGGAGTACACCCAGACAGAAAGGCTACATCATTAACTACAACCTGAACATGTGCAACGTTACCTTCTCCAGTTAGTAACCAGATAGTTCATTATCTGTAACAATTTCACCAAATAGCTCACTCTACTCCTACAAGTTAGCCTACGTATAAAATCCAGCACGATGATGCCGAAGCTGTAGACGATTTCATTGTCAGACTGTGCTCTGGAGGTATGTACCCAAATGTACCAGTCGACCAGTGATGTCGGTGCTAAAATGAGTCTTGCATAGACCTGTGCAAACGTTGGGTCAGATAAAGGTTGGGTCGTGGGTTGTATAGGACGCCTCGTACGGGCCATGCCTAACGCCGGGTTGGGTCGGGTCGGTCCATGCACTCTCCATGAAAACATTTGGTCAGGTTTTTGGTAAAAACACATGGATTACGCTCGGCCCGTCGATTGTTACGGGTAAAAAAAAATGCGGCCTGTGCCCACCCGTCGTGTTGCTCGGATCGAGTTTTCCAGACGGATTGGGTCAGGTTGGTCAGGTCAGATGACTCATACCTAGCATTCACTGATTATCCTTGCAAGGCCAAAGTCAGAGACCCTTGCCTCCAAGTTCTCGTCCAAGTGAATGTTGCTTGACACACGAACCCATAGCACAGGAGTGAAAGCCCACGGGCAGAACCAAGACAGTAGACAGATCTTCAGGCCGTCTGGCCATCCAAGTGCTAGCTTCAATGGCAAACAGCCTGGTTCCTAAGCCACATCTCAAGACTCAAGACTACCATTCTCTATAGTCCATAACCTGTATATCAAGAATCGTTCATCACCACAATTCCACAAACACAGTAGCCAAATAGAGGCACAATTCCACAAACACAGTAGCCAAATGGAGAAACAAGGTTACGATGTTTAACCTTTCCAGTTGTCTCCATTTCAGCCAGGAACTCACGGATCACCTTGGAAATGATGGTCACCATGAACTTATCACCTTGGAACAAAGTATACATAGTTTTGCTCTTCCACAAGTGTTTCAAATATAAAGTTTAAATATAGATAGTAGAATGCATGGACTGATGAGCTCAACCTTAACATTATTGCAAGAGCCCTCACCGAATGCGCCGTGCACAAAGGGATGCAAAATGGCCTCAAAAGCTCGGTTAGACGTCCATCTTGCATGATCTTATGGAGTGGATAGGAAAGTGGAAGAGATCTGACGTATGCAACATGTACACCACCAGCCCTAGTGACGTACTGTCCATGTCAATACGTATTTACTACATATGCCTACACTAAAACAGATGGGAGGATGTCCACTGGAAGCAGCAATATATTAGCTATTGAATAGCCTCTTGATCGATCACTCATCCGCATCATGATTAGACTTAAAACAGACAAATCTCTTCACCAAACCAAACCCTTTTGGTTGTATGTACTACACTACTCTACCTGTCATAGCATATTCAAATCTGAATTGGAACAAAGAACAAAACCTTCAGAAGAATATAATCCCCCGTATTAGTTGGGAGAACCCTTTTGGTTTTATGTACTACAATACTCTACCTTTCATAGTATATTTTTAGCTTAAATCATGCCAAATTTCCACTGTATGGCTTCTACACATACCTCTACTTGCCACATAAAGATGACCTGCACATATTCATCTCTCTTTTGATGTTTACCCAAGAATAATCGTGCTACCGTCATTACTGTAGTGCAAAATGTATACTATATAAGTTCTATATGACACTACTATCCTTTTAGAGTAACATCCTAAAGATTACTAACTATGATCTGATAGCCACTTATTTTTTCTTTCGAACTGCGCGTCATTTCATTAAGAGAGAAGATAGGTGACACTGGGTGATCGCTCCCCCAAGGTTAAACAGTACAACGGACTCACACACTTACAGACTTAGCCAAAAGGCACATGACCACGACCTCTAGGAGCCAAACCTCACAACTAACACCTGAAGGACTGTTGCCCCAGCTGAACACCACAAGTGTCCTTCGGTAACTACTGACTGGAGCACAATTTGAGCATCCGGCCTGATAGCCACTTATAACTAGTTCATGCATTGTCGTGCAGCAAAAGAAGACAACTCATCCATCATTTTCCTAGTAGGCATCCGTTTGCATTGCCATATATAGAATTTCACGCCACCTGCTACAAGCAAAACAAGCATCTCTTGCGCTGTGAGCACTAGCGGTAAATCTGGTAGCAGGTTAAAAACCCAATCCAAATCCGCACCAAGCCACTGTATGAATGAACGATAAACAATCCAAGCCAGACCAACATTTCATGTCTCCGAAACCAAAATAGACTAAACCACAAGCAATTTCTCGGTCAAATCAATCTAGCCGACCATCATCAAACCAGCTCCCAAACTGTTTCATTTAATCCCAATCCAAGAGCCTAATAGAGCAGTTTCTGAGCTCATTCCTCTTATCTGCAGGTGTAAGGATTAGATGCCCAAGATGGGGGTTGAATTGGGCCATTTAAAACTCTAATCGAAAGCCCTTAACCTAGCGGACTACGAATTAGTCCACTTTCACCCTCTAGCATGAAAGGAAAGCCTACTCATGCTAGTTGAAAGCGGTAAACCTACACATACTAGTAACACCACTCTAGCGACCAACTTAGGTGACAAACTAGCCAAGAGATAGAATGACTATGGTGACAACAAAGATGCAAAACTAACGAAATTGAAGGAATGAAAGTTGCGGGAAGTAAATGAGAAGGGCAAGAAACAACTGGACTTCCCCCCATGGTATCGGAGGTTTGTCATCCTCTCTTAGTCCACGTTGTGATGCCACCTCCCATGTCACCAAGACAGTGGATGCTCTCTAGGAGTCCCCATTCACCATCCTGGTAATGTAGAGCTCAAACCTTGTACACTTCCTTATTCTTCAAGCTTCCACAATCCTTGGCAAGTTTCGATTGATCACCAATGTCCACCTAGATGCTACAAAACACCAAGAGTAATAAGCCCACAGTCTTTAATTGATCTTGGTCCTCACGAAAACGGATGCACACAATCCTAAGACCTAATCTCGCTGATCAAAGTTGTGAAATCTCAAGCTGATGATGAAAAGGTGAAGCACAAACTACTCTTGAAGTTGTTGAACTTGTGTGAGTATCAAGAGTGCTGAGGAGGATCCTAGGAACGTGTTTATAGCCCTCAAGGCCTCGTAGTCGTTGGAAAAGCAACCTTGCTAACGTAGTGTACTTCGGACGGTCCGCGCGGTGCTTTTTCCTAGGGCCGGACCTTCCGGTCCATGCAACTTTTCAACTGCGCAGTCAACTAGCCGTTATTGTTGATAGGTCCAACCAATGGTCCGGCCTAGGATGAGACCTTTCGGTCCATTGATCCTAATTTGAATTCCAAACCAACCGTTAAATGTATCGACTGATAGTTCGACCTGCTGGGGTCAGACCTTCCGATCCATTATCCTCTGTAGTCTAAAACCACTTTCGAGAGAAATGGTCCGCGCCTTCTAGGTTCGGACCTTCCAGCCCATAGTGCTATGAATTTGCCAAGTTTCCATAGCTTCTATAGAACCGGTGTGTCCTTTGAGTCTAACCTTCCGTGCCCATTTGAAACATAAGAATTTCACAAGAATCATAAAGGAATTTTATAGGAATCAGTTCAATTTTACAGGAAAAACACAAAAATAGGAAAATTTTCCCATGTTCCAAACAAGCCTTCAGAGATCGAAAGGTCCGGTCCACAATTCTTTCTTCGCTTCACTAGGTTCCACTACAGGCCTCCCAGAGGTCCGATCCTTTGATTTTTATGGTGGTCACCTAGTCGGATCCTCTGGTTCATAAAGAATTTTGCTGTGCTTAATTTTCTTCAAGTATTTGAGGTTAAATCTGATTTCTCTTGGACTTGAGCCTTTACTGTTTGTCATCAAGTTGTTTTTGAGTCTTTGGGCTTGAGACCAAACCATCATTAGCAGGTTGCAGCCCATAGTGTAGGCAGCATCACCTGCACTCCTGACGAATATTTGCAGTCACCATTACCAATCTGTCCACTTGGGTGACTCAGCAGTCAGCAAGCAGCGGAAACGTGGAATCCACCTCACGCTGCCCCCCGCAAAACCAAAACCCTATTGCGCCGTGCACAAAAACCCACGGCCACTGGTTTACGCCGGACAGGGCCCAGGGCCAGGGCCCCGGACACACGCCCAAAAAGATAGGCCTGCGCCCCGGCCCCGGCCACATTGGCGCGGCAGAAGGGCCCAAAATCCCGGCCGCAGAAGCCACGCACGCGCTTGTTGCCCTGCGCGGCGCACGGAAACCCACCCCCACGGCCGCTTTCTGCCCCCCGTCCCCTTCTTCGCTCCCGCCGACACCGAGCACCGCGCCGCAAGCGCCACTAGCTCTCCGCCGACCGCCGGCATGGCGCCACCGCCCCGAGCCACCGCGGTCCTCTCCTGGTGCGCCCGCTCTGCCGCGCACCCTGGCACGCGCGCGCTCTCGCCGCGCGGGGAGCTCCGTTTCTCGCGACGCGGCGGCTGCTGATTCCTCCCTTGCTCGGTTTGCGCAGGGGTTCCGGGGAGGACGGGCAGCTGGGCATGGGCGGGTACGAGGAGAAGGACTGGGCCCACTGCGTGGAGGCGCTGGCGAGCTACGCCGTCACCGCCGTCGTCGCCGGCAGCCGCAACTCGCTCGCCATCTGCGACGACGGCCGAGTGCGTCCTCCCCCCCTCCGCCGCGGCCGCTGCCTATTGTTCGCGTCTCTTCATTTGCCGTCGAGCGAGCCGCTGTTCCGATTCTGACACGGTTGCCTCGGGCTCCTTCCTTTTCGCGCGCAGCTCTTCACGTGGGGGTGGAACCAGCGCGGCACGCTCGGGCACCCGCCGGAGACCAAGACGGAGAGCTCCCCGGGGCCCGTCGACGCACTCGCGGGCGTCAGGATCGTCCAGGTGCGCCTCGGTTCCGGTTTAGCCGCGGGATTCGTGTCCCTGTGCGCGCTGCTGACGGAACAATGCGAGCTCTGAATGTGGTTTCGTTGGCTCAGGCGGCGATTGGCGGCTGGCATTGCCTCGCGGTGGACGACAAGGGCCGCTCCTACGCCTGGGGTAGGGGCGCCCGCTCCCTCGCGTCTCCCGCGACAGATTTCTGGTTGGTTTGATGCAATGTGCGCGGGTTGTGCAGGGGGGAACGAGTACGGGCAGTGCGGCGAGGAGCCTGAGAGGAAGGAGGACGGGACCAGGGCGCTCAGGAGGGACATCCCCACCCCGCAGCGGTGCGCGCCCAAGCTCAAAGTCCGGCAGGTTAGTGGAATTTGGTTCCTGCGTTGTGCAAGTAGCGTCAGTGGGGATGTTCTCGGAATACTAGCAGTTTTTGTTTGGTGGGTTGGCTCGGGAATCCAACGAACTATAGATCGTCTTATCACCTTGATATATGCTTTTGTTCCCAAGGAATTAGTTCGATTGTGAGCCACATATATGGGATATTTTATATGATGAAACTGGAACTTCTAGTGCTCCTCGCACAAATGACTTATTCCTGTCACAGAATGATGCTACAAGCTCTGTGTGCTGCACTCAGTGATTCCGATTCGTTGGCTTTTCAGTTGCTTGTTCCTTTGCTAATTCTAGGTAGCTGCTGGAGGGACACACTCGGTCGTTTTGACTCAAGAAGGTCATGTCTGGACATGGGGGCAGCCATGGCCTCCTGGCGATATGTATGGTGCCTTTTCTTTTCTTTGCTCTATTATTTTCTCCTTAAATCTGTCACTGACCATGGTTCTTATTTCAGCAAGCAAATATCTACTCCAGTACGTGTGCAAGGCCTTGAGAAAGTGAGGGTCATTGCTGTAGGTGCATTCCATAATTTGGCACTAACAGAGGATGGAATTTTGTGGGCATGGGGTAATAATGAGTATGGTCAGCTGGGGATCGGAGATACCCAACCAAGATCACAACCGATCCATGTCGAAGGACTATCTGGTCTCTCACTGGTGAGCCAAATTTATTTCTTTTCATTAAATTTCTGATCATCTCCCAACTTAGCTTGTCATCGGTGCAGGGGCGTTCTCAAGCCATCACAAAACGAGCTTATGGTTAGGGTGGCATGGCAAATAACAGAGATAATATAAACAAGAACACAGACACACTTTGTCCCCCTGAGCTCAGACTCACACCGATTTCATTGTGCTGGCTTTCATTCGGCTAGCAAGCTTAATCCTTTTCAAGACTTCCAGTTATGACCGTTGCACATTAGCAATTGAACGTTTGATGTTGCCAATGCAAATAATAGCATTCTGATTCCTGATTTAGGACACCACTGCATTCTGATAAATTGATAATTTACTGGCACAATGGTTTTCTGATTCTCACTGGTTGCCTATACTCCTACATCTATTTACAGGTTGACATTGCTGCCGGAGGTTGGCATTCAACTGCACTAACTATAGAGGGAGAGGTATTTTCACTATTTTGATTTAAGGTTTGCCACCTTATTGTGTACTGTTTTATTGTGCTGAGTCACCGGATGACACAAATATATTGGCCGACAGTCTATTCTTGCATGCTTAGGAAACCAAATTTGTGAAGCCATTGTCATGTTATATTGGACTGCAGATGAATTTACTGGCTTGCTGTTTATTCAGGATGTGTTTTTAAGTTGTCCAAATGAGAGTGCACTAAATATTTTTTTGTGCCATTACGTCTATGATGAAAGTAACCTAGAGTAGGGTGTTGATCATGTGAGCTCATCTGAACCAAAATCAGAGTCAGCAATTTATTTCAAAAAAAGCTACTGACTCAAAGCTTTCCTACGTTCCATCGATTCAGTTCATCTGTACCTTATTCTGAATTTTCTACAAAACGAATATTAGTACCATAGAATCATGTATTCAAATAGTAATACAGTGTCTGATCACGAGAAATGATGAGAAGAAAATTATAAAATGCTGCTGGCTAAATGTTGTGCGCCTGCATATATGGGGAAAAGAGGAGGGGAGGGGGTCAGATGACGAGGAGCATAGTGAGGGAATATGTTGTGAATTGAATATAACTAGGACTTCTTTCAAGGTTTTCCTTACATAGACAATATCGAGGACTGGTGGCTGTTGATTTAGAAACACGGATCATGTGGCACCTATATGCTGTGTTGGGAAAGAAGATATGCATTTAGGCGCCTCTGCAATGTATATAAATTCGAAGATTGTAATGGATTGGAGAAAGAGGCTGTGAGTTGCGACAGAGATGAAGATCGGAAAGTCTGATAAACTTCCACTGCTCTCCTTTGTTCAGCTATGTGCTGGATTGTAACAATGAATAGACTATCTGTCAGGTGGGTGGTGCTTGTAATGGCCACAGCAATTCACCTGAGATAAGCATGAGGTTGAGATGGCTGTTATAAGGTCATGGTCTGGCTGCTTCCCCCTTGGATCTTCCCCTTCTTTTTTCTGACCTGTTGTTCTCTGCCTCTACTCTTCTACATTCTAGGCCTTGCTGTGAACAATGTATTTCCATTTTGGTTAAAGAAAATGGGGAGATCCTCTTCTTGAAAAAAAATCCAAAGTTTGGACAAGTTCACATGACCCTAAGCTCAGATCTGTAATAAAACTTTCCCTTTTGCGGTCATTTTTCCAATTTGACCACAGATATTTCTTGTAACTGCGTCACCTGTCGATCTCCCATCTACAGTATGACTGAACAAAAGTGTCTTAGTCCACTGTTAAGAATATTCGTTTTTTTCTTTTTTTGGTCTCTTGGCCCACCTCAACTTGCTGGTACCTAAAAGACTTGTTGGTGCTGTTGCTGTTTTTTTTTTTTATCTAGGTGTATGCTTGGGGAAGAGGAGAACATGGGAGGCTTGGATTTGGAGATGATAAGAGTAGTCACATGGTGCCCGAAAAGGTTGAGCTTCTAGCTGCAGAGGATATTGTTCTGGTAATACACCTTGATCACTACTGGGATCTTGACTCCAGTTGATTCAGCCTCTTTTCAATTGTCCTGAAACGGTTGAACATTTCTTTCTCCAAGTCGAGCACTAGAGATAATCTTCCATGTTTGCAGGTATCATGTGGAGGAACACATTCAGTTGCGCTAACTCGAGATGGCCGGATGTTTTCTGTAAGTAGAATTTTGTCGTCCTGCTTCTTACGATCTTACCATGTGCCTCGCCAGTATCTTTCGGGGGTCAGTGCTAGAACATAAAAATGAAGATCTTTCGGTCACTTACTCACCTGACCTTTATTACCGCCACTGCTGTGGAATACCACCAACAGAAAATTAAAAGGTTATACAACAACCTAAAATGCATTTTAAAGCAACTTTGACTAGAGCTAACAAAAGAATGTCTGAAGCTGGTATGCACAGTCATTTGTATTGTTAATTTGTGGTCAGTAGCCAAGCTATGCAACTTTCTTCTGAGGGGGCAAACATGCCCTTATTTTTCACTGATGATTAAGATGAACAGACCAGTGCTTTGTCACGTAAGAAATGCTGGAAGATTTTGAAATTTCCAAAGTTGTGTTTGTGGATGTGCTTCGTAAATAACGGTACGATGCATGTGCACACTCGAAAAATAACGATTTTATGTTTTAAGAATGACAGAATAACAATTGTATGCATTGTACCCAAGTTTGAAGTTTCACTAACCCAATCCAGGCAACATGCATTATTGATGTTGTACCGCGTTTTGGCATTTCGCATATATACTCCAGTTGGCAACATCCAACAGGCATTATTGACGTGTCGCATATGTTAATCGCGAGCATCTTTTGTGCTGGCAGTACGGGAGGGGCGACCATGGTCGTCTGGGCGACGGCAGGAAGGTGACGACGGGCCACCCCCTGGAGGTGCCGATCGACCTGCCGCCGCCGAAGACCAGCAGCAGCCCCGACGGGCGGTGGCAGGCGAAGTACGTGGCCTGCGGCGGGCGGCACACCCTGGCCATCGCGGAATGGACCGAGGCAAGCGACTGATCACGGAGTGCTTGGCTTCCAGGATTTTGATTTGCGTGCAACTCCTGAGTCTGACAAGTCTACTGCAGTCGCAAGTGTTGGTGAAATAAGCATAATATATGCAACATTAGGAATCGTAACGTTTTACTGTGCTGTACGAGCTGAATTTGGTTACGAAGAACTGAAGAAGAATAGGCGGGAAGGGAAAAAAAACTTTGTGCAGAGATATATGAGAGGTTTCAGTACTTGGGCAATATTTTCGATGAACAACTTGTAGCGTACCCTGTGTTTTCTATTTCTGCTCTCAAATTTCGCCTTCGATGGTCATCCGAACTGGTGATCTTATCTATATACCAACGTGGAAGCGTACAGGAGAGAGTCGATGCGTTAGGTGACGCTGAATTATTTAGCACGGAGTAGTACTTGGCGTATGATCTGATGAGAGAGGACTCTGCCCAGCCTCAGATCTGGGTCGCTCAAACTCAAACTTATCGAACGTTGACCATCGTCCCGTAGCTTGCGTCGACGGCGACGCTGCCGCCGCTCACTCTTCTGGTCTCTAGCACCGCACCGCGTGCTGCACGCCTACCTACCCATTCTCATTCTCCACTCCACCCCGCCCAATCGAAGCTCCATAACTCCATTAAGCCACCCTCTGTCCCTCTCCCCTTCTGGCTTTGGCAACTACCCCAGCTGAAGAAGCTCTGTAACTCCATTAAGCGCCCTCTGCTCCTCTCCCCTTCGGCATCACCTAGCTTGATCTCGTGGGTGAGCCCGCCCGCTGACCGCACCGGCGCCGAGATGATATCTGCCGCGGCGGCGGCGCGGCCGGTGACCCTCCGTCGCCCCAGCGCCGTCCTCCGAGCCCCGGTGCCCCGCGGGCTGCCCGCCTCCCGCGTCGCCGCGACCTTTCCTCGCCGCACAGGTACCGAGTGACTGGCCTCTAAACGCTTTATGTTCTTCGAAATGGGACGGGCAGCAGTTGTCGTTGCGGCGCTGTTTTTTTGGTTGTTGACTCGTCCTATATGCATGGTACCTTCGTGCTTTATCTGAGCGAGTTTGTTTTTTTTTGGACAAGTATGTGAGGGAGTATATAATTCCAGAATGTACGTATCATATAGCGACCAAATGAGTTGTTAATTGCGATACTGGTTTAGCTCTAGTTTCCGGTATGCAGTATTTTGGTGCTTGTGGAGCCACAAACAACACAATTAGCACGGCTTGTTAATCACCGTTCACAAATCTCAGTCGATCCAAGGCAGCTGAAAGCTGATATACTTGCTGTACCAGTTGTAACAATCTGGCAAGTTCTAGACATGGACATGGCACGACCAACTAGCAGGGTACAACTTCCTCATTCACCCGCCTGTGGCTCAGCAAACACGCAGTGTACAGTTCAAGTCTTCTACAGAAGAGAACACATAATTCAAATCCCAGAATTGAAAGTTCTCTCACATTTTCTCATCTAAAATCGGCATTTGTTGTAAAATTCATTCAATAAAAAACATTCACAGCGTGGTGCATTATTTACGGAAGCCTTGTCCATCAAGCTGGTGGCGTGTGCTTCCTGCGAGTTTGATACATAGCTGCGGCAGTGAAGAAATGGCATTGCCATGTTGCAGCTGGCAAGGCCTGTGTAGTGTGTGAATCCTTGCTCACCACAAAGTAACTTATCAACAGTGCTACCTGGACACTCATGTCATGTGTCATATTTCTTTTGCCGAGTCAAATATCCCCCAGAAGAGGAAGGTGTTGATGGTTATCACGATTGATAGGATTAGGGAAAGGGGATTTGAGTTCAGCTTCGAAACAGGGGCTATGACCATTTATTTTTTTCCACCATTTCAGCAGGTTTTCTTTTTCACCAAATATGCTTCCCTGATATGAGTTGGTTAACAAGTTTCCAAACACGTAGTTTTTCATTTGTTTAGTAAGTTAAATCATTATTACCTCTACAGGGTACATAGGTGCCAAGGCAATGGAACTGCCATTGCCTGATGAGATCTGTCTTGTCCCTTCTAACTAAAAACTGACATCTTCTTCTCCCTCTCTCAAAAAAAAAAAAAAACCCTGACATCTTCTCTTGAAATGTTAGGGAGTTATAAGAAAAAACTTTGGCAAGGCAACAGTACAACTACAACTTGGGTCTACATTGTTGGTTACCTTTCAATCTGCAATTTAGGGTTTCAGACAACTAGAGAACTCAAGTAACTTCTTGCATTTGTGCAAGCTGTCATAACTCATAAATGTTATTTGGTAAAGTATGCTTCTTCTTGTTAGCAAACATTGAAAAAAAAGTTCTGTTAGAACAGCAACAACAATACGAGTCAGCAAGGGAAGAAAAGTCAGGACCATTTATTTTTCTTTTGTTTCAAGGAAAAGTTCTTAATCAGATGGCTTGAATGTTGGCAATATAATTGGCAAAGTTATCTAACAAATACTTCAGAACTTGGCAGATGACCATCCTCCAATCTATGTGACTGAGGAATAGAAAAGAAAAACAGTCTAACAAAATTTTGTTCTTCTCAACAGGTTCGCTGAAGATTTCTCAACTCCAGTTAACCGCTGCACGATTTTCAAAAGAGAATAATTCTGCCAAGGATGATGGGCTCCTTTCTGAACTCAGGGATAAGGTTAGCTCATCTTACATGCGGGAAATAACTGTATATCTCTATGACAATAATATAAGGACAAAATTTTACCCTGATATCTATTACAGTGGGACGCCATGGAGATCAAGCCCTCTTTTCTCTTGTATGGCGGAGGAGGAATCCTTGCTGCTTGGTTATCCTTGGTTATGGTCAAAGCTCTTGACAATGTCCCGGTGGTATACAACTATCTTACCTTAGTCTTCCCATTTATTTGTGGCTGTTTGTTCACTAAGATTAAGTCATTTACTCATTTGTATATTTGATTACGGTTTTGATTTGTTTTCTCTCCATGATATGCAGCTCCCAGGCTTACTGGAGCTTGTTGGGCTGGGCAGCTCAGGATGGTTTGTGTACAGGTACCTGCTGTTTCAGGTAACCTTAAAACCATGTAGGTTGGCTGTGAGACTTCTTTTGTACTATTCAACACGACTTTCTCAATTCAAGTGGTCCTCTTACTGTGAACACCCAAAAGGATGTTAGTGGAGCCGTGGAAGATGCACAGCTTGCTATGAATTGGCTAGCTCAGACCAAGTTGTCCACTGTCCTTGCATGACATGCCTAGAAGATAAAAGATGTCATGCGTGCTTTGTCAAAGCTAAATAAAGTGTCCTTTGGGTTTGGTTTAATCTAAAGAAAATTCAACATATAGCATTTAAAATGCAAACAATTTACGCATTGGTGCAGCCTGCTGTAACACAAAAACCAAATACATGGTCTGTGTTCTTTACATTTATCTAAGTATTGGTTCTGATCATCCCTATGCTCTAGTTCCATTATATGTATGTTTTCTCACAATCTATATTTTTTCTGGCAGGAAAATCGGAAAGAATTGGCCAATAGTCTTGATGATCTAAAGAAAAGGATTACTGGCGATGATAAATAGTTGTATCCTGGTTTGGAATTCTGTTTCTCTGCTGTAACCTTGTGGGCTTCTATTCTTAATGTCTGAAGGTTCGGAGAGGGAAAATTGCACCTCTGCCACTCTAATTTCTCAAAGTTGTACATTATGTTGTATTGTTGTTTGAAATGCCAGTGAGGGGTATGGGTTACAAAATAAACCCTCAACTTTGAAATTGGATTTGCATGGACCCAAATTACCCATTTAGAAAGGGTCTAGCCTTATTCAGAGCTATTGAGGTATGGATTTCCACGCCTGTGCCATCTGGAGTTCAGCATGCCACTTGCAAATCTTCTGATTCCTGAAGATATAACTCTATATTTCTGTTGAGTACTAAAATTGGCAAGGCCGGCTTGGCTGCCATGCACCGGTGCACAAGGCCGGACAGTCCGCTAGCGCCGGACTAGTCTAGGTGTATGATACTGGACAGTCTGGTAGTCACGAGTCCGAAGTCCGAACGAGTCCTGTAGATTGTGCGTGATCCGAGTCCGAATGGAATCCGCGGATTGCGCTGTGATCTGGTTGGATTCGGACTTGTAAAATGGTAAGACCATCTCTTCCTGTAAATATAAAGGACCACGGCCGATTGAGGCACCATAATTTACTCTAATCAATCTACTTTATCGTGTTTAACTTTTATCTACTTTGCCCTATTTTTCTAATCTATTATGCTGTTTTCCTATCGTCTCGACTGTGACATGGAGGCGTTCTAGGTGGCCTGCCGATCCTAGAGCAACCCTATCCACCATCCTCCTTGACGAGGTTCCTCTCGGGAGGGCGGTGCTAGGTAATACCTGAGCTCTCTGAGCTCACCGGATAGTGTTACCGAACTGTCCGGCGTCTGCTAGTAACTCCTGAGGTGACTTAGAGTTTTTTATGGCGTTTGGCGCGAAACCGTGTTAACAATTTCTATCCTTGCTGAAACTCTTGTGATTCCCCAATTATGCTGCTGTGGTTCCTTTAAAAATCTCTATGCTGGCCTATCAAGAAGTTAGCCGTCGGAACGGACAATCCTGTAAAATTGTTTGAAATAAAACCGTAAGCACTTTTAGCCTCCCACATGGTCAAACGTCACGTTATAGCCATTTTTTTCTGAACGTGTAGAGCATGTATTTCATTAAGGAGAATATATGGCCAATCGAGTGATTAATTTACTAGTAGCCCTGTAATGCGACTTGCTTGCTTTCCACGTTGCTCTGAATTTGTTGGCTGGCTGTTGACACCAACCATTTGTGTTGGGAGTTGGAGACACCAAGAATCAAGATCTGCTGCTGCTGGTCTGGTGGTTCGTTCATACGAGCAGGGCGTGTGTGTATGTGACAGTTTCAGCATCGCAGGGACGAAAAAAAAAAAGCGTTCGTGCTGCCCTTCACTTCCATGCATGACTTATTACGAGGACCAGTGCTCTATGACATATTGATATGGTATGGTGTCACACTACCGTCTGATCCGAAATCTTTGCCGTACGAGCGCTGTCAAAGACGTGCCAGACCTTGCATTTGCATCATGTGTCCACATTGCATCGGCGAGATGCCATCCCTTTCTGCTCCGAGATGAAACCGACGTGATGCGTCAAAGAGTGGCAGCAGACCGTGCCCGCAGTTGCCCCTGCAAGCCTCGACAGCGAGATCTGAGATAACGGGATGTCACCCAGGCGGCGACGGCTGGTGGGCTGCTAGCGAGGTTTCATCCCTATTTTATGACACTTGGTTTCCATGAGACCCAACTCTTCTTTCTTCTCATTAATTTGTTGACATGTCACCGTTTTTCCTATAAGTGATATTTTTATTTAATAAGAGCAAAACACCATAAAACCTGTATTCAGAATGGTTCAAACTTTTCTTTTGAAAGAGAACTCTTTCACATAAGGGCTTATACAATACTCCTGCCCACAAATGTATGTATTGGTATGTTTTCGCAAATGTAAACGTTCTTGGATTATTATATCTCGATCAGATTAGCCATCATTAAATCATCTTCAAACCTTTCTCATGCTGGCCAATTAGTTTAAGAAAGGGGCGTTATAGGGCATGTTTGGGACTACTGCACTCCCTCCTTGTTGGAGCTGGATTTTATAGGGAAAAATTTAAGTGTTTTAAAATATTTATTTAGGACCATATGTTTAATCTAAAACAAGAGTAAAAGGATACATTCAAACACCCTCCGCATGCTAATAGTAATAGTTCTCGCTCCACGTTTTTTTTATCTAGTGATGACTAACTTCACCAAGTTCGGAAAATTTATAGAGTTGAAGCTGTGCCAAATATGTCCTTACTATATTTTGATTTAAAACTTAGAAATACTTACATTCCTATTCCGAGAGAGAGAGAGTCGTTGCCTAGTAGGAGAGCTTTTCCCTCTGTGTCATGTGCAAGCGTAGCTGATCCAGTTGTGCATGATGCTCGTGCAGATGCCCTCCTAACCATATGATCAAGCACTAATCACATGATTAGCAGAACTAAACTAATGTTGGGTTTCCACTTTGCAGACAGGATCATTTCCCGGAGGTGGAAAGATGACCACCCAAAGTTTACGGCGGCAAAGCACACCCCTACCGGCCCCACATGTCATATATATGTACCAACAAATCGCGGAGCCCGAGGGTCGAAGGGAGAGGCTCCCAGGGGATATTCGCACCGACCACGTACACCGAGCCCACCACACCCCTCGTACCCACAACGACGCGTGGGTCCCACCTGTCCGCCGCGCCCGCGTGTCAGAGGCAGCCGCCGCCCACGGCGCCTCGCGCTAGGGGTGTGGCGCGGCGCCATTGGCCCGCGGGTCGCAGACTTGCGCCCGCGTCCCGCTATAATTGGCCACCCCAACCCTGCTCCTTGTCCACCACTCCACCGCAGCATCCGGAGTTCCCGACCTGACCGTTCCGCCGCGCACGAGACGAAAGCGCCCCACCCCCCCTCGCCCCGCCGCGCCAGGAGGTTAGGGCTGCCGATCTACCCAGCTTTTCCTGCCCTGCTCCATCTCGTTGTGTTGCGTGTTCGCGGTACGGAGATGCGGGGGTGCCGCGAGTTCTCCCCGGCCTGTTTTTTTTTGAATCTAGACTTTTCGGGCGGGCGTTCTGGGATGCGGCTAGATCCGCTTGCCTGGTGTGTCGCTGGGCGGGTGTGCTCGGGCTCGATCTGCGAGATCTGAGGCCTCGAGCGCGAGGGCGCGCGCAGATCCGCCTGCTTTCAGGTATAATTTGGTGTGAGGACAACCCTTTTTGGGTTTTTGGTTCCCATTTCGGAGATAGCAACCGTGCCTGATCTCTGTTGGAGGGGGACGGGCTAAAGATGCCTGGAGATTTGAGCTGGATGAGGGTAGTTTCGTATGTTGCTGCAAGGTGTTGGGCTGTGATTTCTCGGTTGATGTACCTTTTAGGTTTCAGATAATAGGATGATTAGGGAACTTGTTGAACTGGGTTTCACAATGGGTGTATTGTAGTGGACTTGTCATGGTTGGCCCATTTGTTGGTCTATTAGTCAGTAATGTATTTACAAGACTTGTGGTCTGGATATGATACGGGTATTTTTAGGCCTCTTGCATCTTATCATAATGTTCTGAAGGTTTGCTTGATTATAATGGATATGGGATCCGAACAAATTGTACTGACTGCTTTGTTTGGGGGTCTTGACCTCAACTTTGGTGCTAGCAGGGATTGTTAGATTAGTGGATGCCTCCCTATGCGACTGTATGTTACTTGCTAAATCAGATTCATATTAGCTTGTCTTGGCTCAGAGGTGTTGGTCATAAGCTTGCTGAGATGAATGGCTTGCTGATGCGCCTTTTGTATGCACATGTGTACTTTTGCTGATACTGTCTACTGGCATTTGGCAGTGACTTGTTAGTTTCTCTGTGTTGTTGCAGTAAGTTTGGTCCTTGATCAATATGTCTAGGGAGGAGAATGTTTATATGGCCAAGCTAGCTGAGCAGGCTGAAAGGTATGAGGAAATGGTTGAGTATATGGAGAAGGTCGCTAAGACTGTAGATGTGGAGGAGCTTACTGTTGAGGAGCGTAACCTCCTGTCAGTTGCATACAAGAATGTGATTGGGGCTCGCCGTGCTTCATGGCGCATTGTCTCATCCATCGAGCAGAAGGAGGAGTCCCGCAAGAACGAGGAACATGTTACCCTGATCAAGGAATACCGTGGCAAGATTGAGGCGGAGCTGAGCAATATCTGTGATGGCATCCTGAAGCTGCTTGACTCGCACCTTGTGCCTTCTTCTACTGCTGCCGAGTCAAAGGTCTTCTACCTTAAGATGAAGGGTGACTATCACAGGTTAGGAAGGACACAATGCCGTAGTTCAATATGCAGTCAGATCTGTGTAAACAAAGTAACCAATCAGATTTGCTAACCTTTTATTTTTTCTTTTTAACTGCATCAGGTATCTTGCTGAGTTTAAGACTGGTGGCGAAAGGAAGGAATCTGCTGAGAGCACGATGGTGGCCTACAAGGCCGCTCAGGTTTGTTCATTTTGCTGCTGTTTTCTATATCATATATAAGATGAGTTCATTTCTTTGAACGCTTACTTGCTAGTCTGTACACTATTTTCTGAGGAAGTTCTGTTCTGTTCTGTTATGTGCTCTGTAGGATATTGCCCTAGCTGAGCTGGCACCTACCCATCCGATAAGGCTTGGACTTGCTCTTAACTTCTCAGTGTTCTATTATGAGATTCTAAACTCCCCAGACAAAGCTTGCAACCTTGCAAAGCAGGTTGGTACAACATCTACATTTCTGTTATATTCACTTACTCTGTTTAGGGTGTATGGTGTTTGCTGCATGTTTGATGATCTGAAGAAAAGGTTGAAAAGTGACCTTTATCTGAAAATTATAGGATCCTTATTGTCCTTAGTTGGCTAGTGTATCTGGAGGCTTTTTTGGTTGATTGTCACATAGCAGCCCTTTTGCTCTTGTAACGTTAGACATCTTGATCCCTGTGTATCAGAACAGAACGTTTCTGATTACTGTTACATTTGATATGACGAGCCACTGGCCCTCTCCGCTGCATATAGTTACATCCTATAATCCAACAAGTGCTTTTAGTAGTTTTGTGTCATTGTGCATTCTTCCATGTTATTCATGTTGTGCGATTATGATGGATATGTAATATGTGTTTACATTATCTAGACAATAACCATGCAATATGTTCTACAATTCGTGTAACTTGACTTATTTACTTTTCTGAAAGCAACTTATATGTTGTGCCTGACTAAACTTTTCAGTGGGTTGCTTGACCAGTTAAGGCCAAGTCTAGGAAATCGTCTGTAAGGCCGTGCATAGCAAATCGTCTATAAGGCCGTGTACAGTACGAAAATGACACTCTAGACAGAGTGGAGTTTGAATATAGACAACGGGACAGATGATTTGCTGGACTTGTCCTAACTTTTATATTGCGTCCTTGGAACTTTGATAATTGATAATGACCTGCTACTCTTTGCAGGCATTCGATGAAGCTATCTCTGAGTTGGACACCCTTGGGGAGGAGTCATACAAAGATAGCACTCTGATCATGCAGCTCCTGAGGGACAACTTGACCCTCTGGACCTCTGACCTCACGGTATCTCATCCTAAACAATCCTCATCTGTTGACTGTCTTGTACTCGCCTGTTGGGCGCTAAAAATCTGAAATTGCTCTATGCAGGAGGATGGAGCTGAGGAGGGCAAAGAAGTGTCGAAAGGTGATGCTGGTGAGGGACAGTAACCCTTGGGTCCGCATGTTTTCCAAGTCATTGTTTTAGATGCCCTATGCTGTCGAAGCTGTGCTGCTGCGCCATTATTGTAGCTGCTTTCATCTCTCGCTTCTTTTCCAATAGTAGGCTGGTAGTGGTTGAATTAGTTCCCATTGCTTTGTGTTGCTGTTAGTTGGCAATTGGTCTGGACTGATATTGTTCCCCAGGATTTGACAAGCATGTGTGGTCTAGTGTTTTATTGAGCAATATTGAAGTTATCTCATCCATATTGGTTGTAATCAGTATGGTTGGATGCGCGGATGGGAGCTTTTGGGTGATTAGTGGTCTGTCTTCTTTTTTTCCGAACTCTGAAAGCATAGTTGCGTCTTAGCAGCCTGATAGTACAAGAATGTGTGCCTAGGGTTAGGGTTTCCTATTTCCGCTTCTGTGTTTTGTCATTGAGAATTCATAGATCACGTATTAGTGACACATTCACACTCAGAGCAACAGGTTCACGTACCAAAGTACAGCATGTCAAAGTACACATCAAAGATTACAATATCAAAAAGAAAACAATTTCTTGGGGCTGGATAAAAAATGCAGGGTCAGTTGATACCGTGTGGTTTAGGCATTCTGGATCTTAGCAAATTCTTGCTCGCCTTGTGTCCAAGATGGCTGTGGCAAGAATCCAAGGAGCCGGCCAGGAAGTAGGTCGTGTGAGAGCTATTGTACTGCTGTTCGGGGTGGGCATAAAACCCATACCCGGAAAACCTGAACCCGACCTTGAAATATAACAAACCTGAAGCTAGATTCGGGTAGGAAGGTCAAAATCTGAAATTATTTTAGATAAATCGGGTTTTGAACTTGGGTACCTGGAATACGAAATAAAATCCGATTTTAACAGTCTTAAGCAGGCCAACACGAAGCGACGCAATATCACTATGGCTGACCTCACCATAGCCATAGTGGGCTTACCCATGGCTGCAGTTCTCCTCTCTGGGTCTCTTTGGTAGGGTGGCTAGTGGTCCCAGACAGGTTACGATGGACCAAGGCTCATGTGTTTGGTTTCGTGGCTAGCGATTGGAGCCTGGCCCGAGGGGGTGGGGCGAGATTTGCTACCGTGTTTCCTCGTGGCCTTGCTCTACATGTGCACCTACGCTAGCTCAAGTGGCCTCCTCTTCTTTGCCGCATCCCAGTGCTGCCTGCCTGCCTCCTCCCTGCTTGCTCTCCTCCTTCGGCCGCCCTGCTCGCCCTCCTTCGGTGTAGCCCGCTCGCCCTCCTCCTGGACAGGGCCCCGCTCGATCTCCTCCTTCGACTAGGGCCCCACTCGCCCTCCTCCTTTGACGGGCCCCGCTCGATCTCCTCCTCCTGTATGGGCCCACTCGCTCTCCTCCTCTGACCGCGCTGCTCGCCTTCCTCTAGCACAACCCGCTCGCCCTCCTCCTCCTCCTCCGGTGCGGCCACGCTCGCCCCGCTGTGGCCGGATCCACCTCGGTCGCAGGTGGATCCGCCGTCTCCTAAAAACTACACCAACATCTATATAAATTCCTCATGAGATATGTTTTGATAGTGTTTATTTTGTTTTGTATAGATGGTAATTATTTTTTATAAATTGGGTCAAAAATAAATTACGTGCAAACCACCCTCGGTTATAGGTAAAAAAACTAAAATAAAATTAAAACGATTTAGCTGTCGATCAATTTTTTTCTGTGTGAGGTTAGCCGATACCGATAGTAAGCAAGCGAGCTTTGTGGTTCTTGCATCCGATGATACGAGAACGTGTGGTCTGTTTACTTTGATGTCACCACATTGCTCCCGTCCATACACATCCCCGGCCGGCGTGGAGCAGTAATGAACGACGCCTAGAGACAATGTGCTGTGTGGTTGGCGATGAGCGTCAAATTGGGCAGGCTGGGTTTTGGCCGTCTCAGTCCTGGTGTAGTCAGAAAGTCCGATATAATGCTGAGTCCGAATAGAATCCTAATTTCGTACGTCATCTTGTTGGATCTTGACTTATACAAGGGTACAAACCTATTTCTCTATGAATAAAAAGAGGCACGGCTGATTGAGAAACAACCAACACCCTATCAAATCTATTATA
Organism: Paspalum vaginatum; assembly: GCA_030272315.1. Lineage (NCBI taxonomy): Eukaryota > Viridiplantae > Streptophyta > Magnoliopsida > Poales > Poaceae > Paspalum > Paspalum vaginatum. The sequence continues at coordinate 34,964,975 of CM059018.1, read as the reverse complement.
CTTGCTTTATGTTACCTATATCCCTAAACCTAGTTTCTTTTCCTCTATTTCCATTCTGTTCATCTTCTGATTTTTATGACCAGGGATGATGCCCTAGGCTTGTTGGCTGACCTAGGGTATGCCACTGACATCCGCACCCTGACGGGTTTCTCTCTGGCGAGGCCGTTGATGGTTCCTTTGCCAGTTTGTCGTCACATAAGCGTGATATTTACCATTCGCTAGGTTTGCTCATAAACCTCGTCATTCGTCACCTACGTAAGCGTGATAGTTATCCTTCTTGGGCGCTGCTAGGTTTTTCCGAGTCTCTACCCAACACCAGACAGTTAGGCGCTATGCACCAGACAATTCGGTGCACCGAACAGTTCAACGCTGTCCATCAGACAATTCGGCGCACCGGACAGTCCGGCGCTTGTAGGCTTGACCCCAAGGCACCTTGCTCGCTACACGTGCAAGCCCTAGGGTTCGTTAGTATTTGGCCCTAAACTGTGTCAACATACTTTTGGCGACTCCTGAAGGTTGGACCGACGCCTAAGCGGGGGTGAATTAGGATTTCTAAAACTATGGCTCTCTAAAAGCTACAACTACTGAGCAAAACCTATGCAATAAAAATCTAGCTATGTGCACTATGATTTTGCTAAGTGTTGCTAATTCTATCGTGGCAAGTCTTGCAACCTAGTTCCCCTTCGGCCTGTGCCATGCGTCGGCCCACCCTGAGCCTTGGGCTGCGCTGGCGACACCTGGGCTCAGCCACCGAAGCCGGCCCACGGTTTCGTTAGGTCTGACAAGTGGGGCCGCTGACCTCTTCGTCCTCATCCTGCAGCCACCCCACCCCTTGTCTCCTTCGCTGTAGCCGGAGAAACCGAGCACCGTCGTCCCTCACCGTCCCCATCCCTCAGCCGGTGAACAGGTATAAATACCCCCTCATCGTCGCCGCTTCAGCCATCTTCACCGCCAGCCGCCACTGCCCCGCCGTCTATCCCCTATCTTCTGCTAATCCCATCAAACATCGACCGCATACAGAGAACAAGCTCACTCCAGCATTCTTCGTGTCCAAGCCATACCGATCCAATTCCTTTCACGAGAAACACCCCCACATCATCCTCCACCCTCGCCCCCTCCCAATTCCTACTCTCCGCGACTGAGCAGGACCTTCTGCATGCAACCATGGCCAAGCTCGTCCGGCGCCTATAGACGTCCCTGCTTGGCACCTCTTCTCCCGTCCAGAACTCCCGGAACAGACTCGCGCCGCTTTTCTCTCTTTCCCGGTGCCCTCAGAACGGTGAACGGAGGTTGGCAGCCCCCGTTCCGACGAGCTACGGCGAGCGTGCCTCTCCAGGCATGGCGAGCAGAGCGCGGCCGGCCAACCTAGTCGACTGCCGGTGCCTTCTTGGGCGTCCTCCCCCTCCCCTCCACTTAGTCTAATGTGTGGGCTGGCTCACTGGCCAAACTGCCAGCCCACAGGCCAACGGGCCAAAAAAGAAAAGAAGGGAGAAAAGGGAAGCAGGCCTGGAAAGCCACTTGGGCCGAGCCAACCGGGCCAAAAGAGAGGGGAATGGAGGTGTAGGCCGTCGGCGGGGCTAATGGGCTGGCCTGGCCTTTGAGCTGGGCCGAGCCAAGGAGGAGAAATGAACCCTGTGCACAATTCAAGGGGGAAAATAAAACTTATACTTAAGAATTTATTTTGGGACTTGGGCTTATTTTAATTTCTGATTTTCTAAATTTACTCCTTTCATATTTTAAGTTTTTCAAATTAAATTTAATTTCCCAAAAGATTATTTGTAAAGAGTTCATTTTTGTTAGTTAGTTTAAATCTTTTTAAATTTCTAAAAAAGAATTATGTATTTATTTTATTTTGTTAATTAGTTTTAAATTTTTATTTTATTTCCAAATATAATAAAATAGTTAAATAATTACTTTATTATTTTGGAAATACTTTTCAATTCCTAATTATTCATTTTTTGGCTTTTGAAATTCTAGAAATTATTCTAAAACTTTATAAAATTATTTTAAAACCCTAAAACATTATTTCAATTTTTTTTAAAAAATATTTAACTTAAGAGAAGGCCTGAATTTTTATTTCAGTGCCCCATTTTTTTAGAAACTTCTATAGTTCGTTTATTTACAGGTTGATCATCCTCATACTTATGCATTATTCATGCATTTAGATACGATAAGTCGAGTAGGTTAAGAAAAGGATTCAAACATCTAGGAACCAAACTCTACAAGGTAACAACAGTACCTAGAGAAACCTTGCTGATCAATATGCTAAATTTCCATGTCTCAACCTTTGGAGTAATTTAGGCAAGCCCCGGTGCATTTCCCCTTTTTCTTTTGAGTCTTAATTAATAAGTTATGTATGTGCATTAGAGTCAATAATTGATTGAAACCCTAGTGCATGATTTGCTCCTAAATCCAGCATTATTGATCCTATGCGCAGTAGATTAGAATGCTTAGTCAAACTTAATTCTAGGCCGTCTTTACTTTCAACAAAACTTGAATCTGGATAAGAAAGTTTTCTAAGATGTTGAAATGGAGACATTGGGCAGGAATGGTTTGGTATTTCAAAAATGGTGGTCTATATTCCTGCCTATGTCACATAAGGCCGTCCGATGTTGGCCATGTTTTCGGTTTTCGAACGCGCCTCTTTCACTTGTCGTCCTCGTCACGGGCTCCGATAAACCTCTCATTCTTTGTACCTAAGAGTTGGAACTGTGGTGAGGTCAACTGGATTGTAGGAGACAGATGGGTGTCGATGGACTGTACACCCGGGTTCGGTGAGGGCAGTTCTGACTAGGTGGCACTGGATGTTAGGTCGTCATATGCGGCGTCGTTGTACATGCATATGGTTGGTGATTGAGTATTATTCCTGAGAGTATAAAATCGATTTGAATCCCTGGGCTTACCAGGTTAAGAGCTGAATCATCACTAACACATAGTCAAGAAGAATAATGATTTTGTTAAGAATGATTTCGCAAAGTGTTTGTCTTTGTTTAATAATAGAATAGAGATAACCTAGTAATTGTAGGAAATAATTAAAAGAAGATAAACTTAAAAGCTAAGGATTTATTTCTAGGCAGTTGTAGTGTGTGTTGACCTAATCAGATCAGCCATAGGTTACAAAGTTTGGTTTAGACTCAATGGTCGGATAAATCTTGTTGAGTAATTAGTACTCAGAGTTGTGGCTTTAACTTTTTTTTTCTAGTATAAAGTCTCTAGTTCATCCCTCTTCTGCAAGAAGGCACTGAAGCCAGGTGTTCTCCTGACGGCTTCCTTGCACCTCTTAAAGTTGAAGAAATAAAGAAACCAGATGCTTAAGTTTCCTTTTCTATTCTTAATTTGTTTGAAATGAAATAACACCAGTGGGCTTGATGTTGATTTCTCATAATGTTATCACATATACACCAGAATTCCATCATTTGGTTCTCGCATCCGCTGTAATTTTTTACACTTTCGTTATATAATTTATAAAACTTTGTTCTTATCTGTTTTGTTAAAATTTATTGTTAAAATTTTGACATTGGAGAAACCAAAAGACTCTTTATGAGTCACCTAGTGTATATTCGATCCTGTCTGGCGTACTCAGAGCCATTTGAGGATCTGACGGACTACCGGGCTTAATCCGGTTTAGGCTCAAACTCGTGTTATATGCTTAAACTAGGTTAAGTTGGGCGGTTCTGCTACAGTACTCGACTTGTTGAGTGCCACATTTTTTATAAGTGATTACCCTGCTCTTTGGAGCATTGCAGTGACCACCTCATCGTACTTTGGTGGTTGGTGAGGGGAGGTCGGGAGTTAAAAAAGACTCTAGCTCTTGGTGGTCGCCTTAACGAGGACGTAGGGACACTTGCGGGTGTGCCCGAACCTCGGAAATTAATCTTTTGTGTCTTGTGTATTGTGCCATTGCTGGGAGACCTAAGCTTTGTGTTTGTGGTTCGTTCTTTACTTGAATTACATTCTTGCTTCTGCTATTACTATCTCGTGTGCGAGTTTTTGCTGTGAGTGCATGTGTGCAGTGTAGACAAGCCCTACAACACTAGAGAAATACTTGGAACCAGACTACTTGAGCTTGCATTCTGTGTGTCACCGGACTATCTGGTGAGCAGCACGGGACTATCCGGTGCTACCGGACTGTCCGGTATAATCCACCGGACTATCCAATATGGGGCTAACAGTTTTGTTTTAAGTGGTTAAATTTTAGATCAGTCTATTCAACCCTCTCTAGACGACATCAAGGTCTTTTCAGATAGCCGAATCATCAAGCTTGTCTTTATGAATGGTTGGGGATGACATTGCTATTTATTACATCTTTATAGACACGTTGGTTCTAGGATGAACACCTTGATGCTATAAGCATCTAGTTATTGTGATCATGGAGCAAGTCTAATTATTATTGGAAAACCGATGCTTATGTTGTCAAGTCGAAGGCAAGGCCATAACAAAAAACTTGAGGTGATCAAGACACCAATAATCAGGTCGATGCAGTTGTTGAAGTAATTGTATTATCTCTCACATTTACGAGTTAAGTCTAAATGTATTGTTGTCTTGGCGATCTTTTTTTGGTTATTGAGTTATGGTGAGTTTATCTTATAGCAATATGTAGCTTGTTGGTTATTGGCTTGTGGACCTTTACAAGGGTCCAGACCTTCTTCTGCCAAGGTCATCGACGGTTCCTTTGCTAGTTTGCTCGTAAACTAGTCGTTCGTCGTCACGTAAGCGCGATATTTACTTTTTGCTGGTTTGTTCGTAAACCTTGTCGATCGTCACCATATAAGCGTGACAGCTATCCCTTTCAGGCGCCACTAGTTTTTCCTGAGCTCTCAACCCTAGACTGGACAGTTCACCGCTGTGCACCGGACAGTCTGGTGACAGGCCCGGACAGTCCAGCACATGTAGGCCTGACCCGCACCTTGCTCGTTGCGCGTGCAAATCCTAAGGTTCGTTAGTATTTGGCCCTAAACTGCGCCGACAGTTGGGGCTCGCAGCACGTGTGCGTTGTGTAAGAAGCGAGAGCTTGGCTGAGGGCATGCGAGCAACCAAGCCTCCCGCGGAAACCAATCACACCCACAAGGGTCTCTGTCACCCACCCCTGACAGGGTGTGGCATTGAGGGACTCATTGTTCACAATTACTCGTCACATGGATCACATGGTGGACATTGTAGATGGACATAGATGTTCACCGTTCACCAATATATGCCTTCGATCACACGGGACAAACTAGCGGTAACATTCAAGGACCAGGTTATTTGGAGTATGTAAGTTGTCACATGAATCACATGGTAGGCATGGTATAGACATAAACATTCACCGATTCCTCTGCACCTTGTTTGGATGTAGATTTTGAAGTTTGGAATTTGAAATTGGAATCTAGTTTCCTGAATTTTTTTGTTTGCTAGTTGTTCGTAAAATTCAGAGTTGGAATCTGAATTCAATTCTTTGGTATTGAACTATATTTAAAATTGTCTCTCCCAATTTACAGCCAGTCACCTCTGTATCGGATAGAATTGGATAACATGTAGCAATTCCTTTATATCCAAACAATAGATTTAATATTGCATACCATTTCCAATTCTGACATGATTTCGAATTAAAACCAATTCAATTCCACCAGTTTGAATATCCACATCCAAAGGGACTTGAACTTTTAATTTGTTGTATGTTAATATTATCTCAGGACAAAGAGTGATTATAAAAAAGCTTGCATTTTCTAAAATATGCATAAATACACTATATGGATAACTTAACCCCCTGAGTTAATATAAAGGTTGGTTTTGACGGTGGACGTGTCAGTGTTGTAATAACCGTCAACTTCTATGCCCGGCGAGATTCCATGACAAAGCTGTCCACGCATCTAGCAGGCGCCAGGCGGAATGGCGGATGATGCATGTGTGGCCAGCAGGCGGAAGCAAAATGGCCATTGGCGCAAAACGGGTATGGGATATGCTGTTTCGACCAGAAGTGTAATAATAATCTATACATACACTAACCAATCTCTCGCTAATCAAAGAAAGAATTCGATCCTATATACTTCGTTTGTTTTAAATCAAACTATTATAACTTTCACCAATTTCTATGTTTTTTTCCGAAACATAGCGGGTTTCTTTTGTTATCACCGTACACCACTTGTGACACAGACTATATAAGGTGTACTATTCTTTTTTTTACATTGCGTTAGATATTTAGGCATCTATAAATGCTCTTATATTGAAATTTATATAACTACAAAATTCTAAATCTAATTGAGCACTAAAACTTTGGTTATGGTATAAAACATGTGTATATCTGATGTCAATTGTAAAATTTAAGAATTTGAATTTTGAAAAAATAGAATTTGTTGGGTCCTATAAATAAACTCAACTAAGTAAATTGTTAACTGCAAAGTTTTAGATCTCACGGAGCTCTACTATTTTAATATAAAGTTTGTCTTTATCTTATTTCATATTAAGAGTCTACACAAAAAAATCGCCAGCGATATACTGTGGATGCATGTTCCAAGCCGCAGCAGCCAGCCAAATAGGCCCATTACACACTTCCTCAAGCACATCATCCTCTATCCCTACTCTCGTATAAGGTTGAGTCTAACAGATCGTCTATCCCAAGTAGTGTTTTCAGTGGCGAACAGGTAAGTAACACGTAAGAACCTAATACCCCGTAGGCTGAGGAGCAAAAAGGAGAAATCCGTCCAGGGAGGGGTTCGCGCATGACATTTTGTCTACAAAAGAGACAACTAGATTCTTTCTCATGGTATCGGAGGTTTGACACCCTCTCCTAATCCACATTGTGGTGGACACCAAGTGCAATGCCACCTCCCATATCACAAAGATAGTAGGCACTCTTTAAGAGCGTCCGTTCACAGTCACAGTAAGATGGAGCTTAAGCCTTTTACAATCCTTATTCTTCGAGTATCCACTTTCTTTGACAAGCTTTGAGAGCGCACTCCAATCACCAAGTTTGTCTAGGTGCTACCAAACAGCAAGAGTAACAAGCTTTCGGCATGTCTAGGTGCTACCAAATACCGGCTATTTTTCTGACCTTTGGAGGTTGGACCTTCTGGTCCATGCGGCAACTATCAGCCAATGAATTACTTCAGAGAAAATAGTGTGCCTTTCTACGATTGCACCTCCTTCCGGTCCATGATACTTTGAAATTTTTAGATTTCCATACCTTCTGTTGAATTGGTGTGTGCTTGAGGTATGTCCTTCTAGGGTCGGAAGGTTCGGTCCATGTGATTTCCATTGTCTTTTACTGAGTTCCACTCCTGGCTTCCCAAAGCGATTTCCATTGTCTTATACTGAGTTCCACTCCTGGCTTCCCAAAGGTCCACTCCATTGATTTCTCGGTCATTGGACCGTCCGGTCCTTATATAAACATTTTTGCACTTGATTTTGTTCAAGGATTGAGGTTGAATTCAATTTCTCTTGGACCTTAAAACTTTTCAACTTGTCATTGGTATGTTCTTGATTCTTTTGGCTTGTGTGCATCTAAACTCGGCAAACTCAAGATCAAGCTACTACCTTTAGACCCTGCGTACATTAGAAAACTAGAAAACCCTATCTACGCAAGGGTTAGGAATGCAAACGGGTTGGATCGGAGTAGATAACGTCTTATCTATATCCTAATCCTATTTCTTTTGTCGGATTTGGAGCGAAGTGCTTATTACATTGTTACGGATATTGATATGGATTTTGTAGGATATCAGAAATGGTACGGAGTCGGATCAGTGTCAGAACGGAAGCTGGTTTGAAAAGATCGGATAATACGTGATTACATATATCTTTTTTGACATGATCAATAATTTATAAGTTAAAGTATAATAGTTCACATCATAATTTATATACAAATATATCATAACTAAGTAACTAAATAATAAATAATAGGGACAACAATTATTGTGAGTGGACAACAAATATATTTTAAAATAATTGGATAATCTGCGTTCAAACGTAGGATAATCCATATCCAGCGGATGGTGATATCATATCCTATTCCAAATCCGCTCATCAACAAGATCGAATTATCCACATATGCATGGATAACAAAAATTCTTTCTCATATCCGAATCCTCATGACGTCAGTGTTGGTCCTTCAAAGAATCCACCTCATCCTACATAAAGTGATAAATCGTAAGTTTAATATATAAATGGGATGACAACGTGCATTTTCGCCAGATTCAGATTTAATTTGCTCCCAGAACTAATGAACAACTACATGTGTTCATCCTAGACGAGGTCATAGGACAGAATGTTGAGTTCTCCTGTTCTCTGGCAATGTTTGAGAGTGAAGATTGATGAGGACTTTGTGTTAGAGAAACTTCTAATTTGTTTGATGGAACAAACTTGTGTTTGCATTTAACTTATGCTTAAGATGGTTGTAACATGAACACTTATGATTGTGCTGTACTTGTGGTATTACTATCAGTTAATAGATCTCTGTGGCTACTACCATATAGCACTGCAACCCGACAATATTGATCTACAATGTTCCCTGCCGATTAGCAAATGAACCGGGAGTCTTAGCAAGTTGTACTGAACTGGGTAGTGTTTTAAAAACTTACTACCGCTGTCCCAGGAACCGTATGCCAGTATGTGTCACGATGGTTTCTGCAACTCAACTGTTAGTTCTAGCTCAATTTTCTCAGTCATTTTGTGGACTTGGCAGTGATGACGCACTGACGGTTCTGAATCCAGTAGACAGTGGTGGGATGCCCCATAATTGCACCACGGGGCTCGTATGCTGTATAAATAGAGCAGCTGGTGGTAGCATTGCCACGCACAAGCAATTTTGCCAGATGGGGAATAGAACCGCAATCAGCGTAGCGCTATCATTGCCGGCGCTCCAATCATGTAGCGCATGCATGCAAGCCATTTTCCACGTCGTGTTGCCTCTCATCGTCTCGTGCGTGTTCCTAGCTGGTGCTCGCCGCGGCAAGAAACCGATGATCCCCAATGGCAACCGCCTGCCGCCCTCTCCGTGGCGGCTCCCTGTCATCGGCAACCTGCACCAGCTGGGCAGCCTCCAGCACCGCTCGTTGCGTGCGCTCGCGGCGGCGCACGGCCCCGTCATGCTCCTCCGCCTCGGCCAGATGCCTGCCGTCTTGGTGTCCTCGGCGGACGCCGCGCGGGAGGTGATGCAGGCGCAGGACCACGTGTTCGCCAGCCGCCCGTGGCTCACCATCCCCAGGAGACTCCTGTACGGCTGCACCGACATCGCGTTCGCGCCGCACGGGCCCTACTGGCGCGGCGCGCGCAAGATGAGCGTGCGCCACCTCCTGAGCCCGTCCAGGGTGCGCGCCTACCGCGTAGTGAGGGAGCAGGAGGTGGAGGCGCTGGTGCGAAGAGTCGGGGAGCAGGCCGGTAACACCGTGCACCTGAGCGAGCTCCCTGAACGATTTCGCCAAGGACGTGGCCGGGCGGATCGTGCTCGGGCTGCGCGCCGCCGGGGACGACGGGTGGCGCGCCAAGGTGGACGCGCTGCTGGAGGAGAGCAACGTGCTGCTCGCCGCCTTCCACGTCGGCGACTTCATCCCGTGGCTCTCCTGGGTGAGCTACGTCGATGGCACGGACGCCAGGGTGAGGAGGGCATCCGAGAGGATCGACCGGATTCTAGAGGAGATCGTGGACGCGGCCACGGCCACGGCCAGAGAGATTCCATCTCCGGGGCAAGAAGGAACGAATGACGTTGCTTTAATCCACGTGTTGTTGTCAATGCAGCAGAATGAATCATCAGTAGCTCCTGGGACAGCGGAGTGGTGCCTCAGTCGCGATAACGTGAAGGCTCTCTTAGAGGTAAATCCTACAAGTCAGACAGTCGTACACCCCTATTACTTAGGGATGTTAGAGTTTTTTACAGTTCCAAGCTTTCCCTACAAAAGCAAATATTCTTCCACCCAGTGAGGATGAGAGTGCACCCAATAAGTCTTCTCTACCAGAAAATCCTCTTCCCAAACAAGTGCAAAATTAAAGCCACAGACTAAGGCAGCTCCTAAGCCTAGAGTGGTCCAGAACGAACCAAGGCACCCTACCAACCTCCCAAATTTAAGGCGAGGTATTAGCGGCACAATTTTTGCTAGAAGGGTGGTGACCAGCTTTGCTTCGAGAGAAAGCGGGTTGAGAGGATAGAGAGATGAGAGAAGGTGGAGAGAGTGGGGTGACGACCAGTTCACTGGAGAGGAGTTGTGTTCATTTGATGATGACTCTCCCGCTTCTTTATCTCGTCGCGTACACACGCGAGATGCAAGGCCGCGATGTGTAGGTGGAGGTCGTGGAGACGGACGTGATTACCGTGGTCCTGTGGGTGGTCGTTTTTGCCGGCCATGCTCCTAGTCGTCCTTGTATGAATATGTATGGACCACGTGGCCGAGGTGTTGAGTTTGAGGCTTTTGTCGGTCCGCGCTTTGCTCGTCGTGGACACTGTCAGTCTCGTGAGAGGAGAGTGATGTCCTCTCCGCGCTGCGCACCTGCCCCGCTGCCTCTCGCCACCCCACCTACACGCGCTGATGGCAGCAGCCCGCCTTCCCACATCGGCCCTCTCAGATTACCGGCTAGAGAGGGGTGAATAGACGGTAACAACTAAAAACAAAGACAACTAGGCAAATTTAATTAGAACCACTGAGCGAATTAAATCTTCTATCATATGTTGAGCTAAATGGGTTTGCAACTTAGTGTGACAAGATATCAATTCAATCTCTAGTAATGTAAATATTCAAAGTAAAGACTTGAATGTAAATGAGTTGAGTAAGCTCACACACAAGACACAATATTTATCCCATGGTCTCAGTGACTTGCCGGTCACCCCTAATCCATATTGAGGTGGATTCAATGAAATCCTATCGCTCCCAACCAAGAATCCACTTGGGCAACCAAGAATCCACTTGGCATACGAGACGGCTAGGACCAAAGAACCTCTCCAAACCTCGGTATCCACTAGAGTTGCTTTTCACCGCTCCGGTGAGGCAAGCACCAAGCCTCTCACAACCTCTACCAGATCTTCTCCACAATCTCCTTTGGAGAGCTCCACGGCAGCCACCACCAAGCCATCTAGGAGACGGCAACCTCCAAGAGTAACGAGCCAATGACCTTGCTTGATGATCTCCCTAGTGCCCCAAAGATCAAACACTTGATGCAATGCACTAGGTGCCTTTCAATCTCACTAGAATGAAATCCCAAAGCATGAGTGTGAGAGAGAGGTGAGGAAAGGCTCAAATATGCTCAACAAGTATTCCAAATGGCCAAAAGTGTTCCCCCACGGCCGGGGACCAAGTATATATAGAGCCCACTCCAAAAACTAGCCGTTACAGAGCCTTTAAATAAATGCAAGTTAGAGCTGACCGTCAAGTGAATTGCGGACTATCCGCAGCACAAACCGCGGACTATTCGTAGTTCGAACTTTCAACCATACAGAAACGGACTCAGTTTTCCGAAATACCTGCGGATGGTCCGTCATACAGACCCGGACAGTCCGCAGTACAGGCGGATGCAACACACAGAAACAAGCCCGAGTCTGTGTCAAATTTTCACGATAACTGCGGACTGTCCGCGTCCAGGCCTCGGACGGTCCGTAGTACAAAGCTTAGGCGCACCACAGAAACGCAACCGTTTCCGGCAAGTTCCAAAACAAATAACCGCGGACTGTCCGCGTCCAGGCCTCGGACGGTCCGGAGTACTAATTTCAGCCCAACCAACATTCAGTAAAACGGCCATAACTTTTAGCTCCGATGTCCAAATTAGGTGATCTTGGACTCTATGGAAAGCTTATTCAGAGGGCTACACAACCAGTAGAATAATCTACCCCAAACACAATGGATAAATACTGAAAATCAATCCAAGATCCACCTCAAAACAACTTTTGAAAGGGAATTTTCTTTCACAATCCGAAGCGCACTTAGCCCTCATGCAATGACATCAACTATATGATCAATGTGGCACTAGAAGACCGGTCAAGTAAAGAAAATTGACCCCTCTTGATAGTACGGCTATCTAGCCTATTAATCCGGTCAATATCATCCTCTAAACACCTCTTGACTGGTAAAACTCAAAACCTATCTTTATACCTTTGCCTTGAGCTATCCATCCATGAAGCAATCACCACGCTTCAATCTATATCGACCGAGCTCAATTATCAGTGGACTCAATCCCCTTCAATATACTCAATTGAAACATTAGTCCACACAATGTTGTCCCAATTACCAAAACGCCAAATAGGGTCTAGACCCCTTCAATCTCCCCCTTTTTGTTAATTGATGACAACCACACACATAAGAAGTTGAAATATGTTTTTCAAACCATTCTTATACCAAAGGTATAAAAAGGATTTGAGTTTGAGTTATGAACCACTTATCTATGCGTGAAGACCGATCTCATAATATAGATAAATGAATCCAAAAACTCGATGAGTAGAGTTGGCTCCCCCTAAATATGTGCATCATTTGATAGAAATTAATATACATGCACATTTTCAAAGATTGAGTCCGGTGGAGCTTCCCTTACAAAGTGGTGATCGAAGGCCAAAATACCAATAACAGTAATCACAAGATATATCCAGTTATCAATAAAAACCACCTCGATCAACCACACATGTTAGAACACAAGATATATAAAGATAACTAGCATACAAAGCTCTAACGAGTTTATGCATAAAAAATAAACATGCCATGCAAGATGCTATGCCAATGCATGCACGATGCTATGCAAATTGCAAATGTCCATCATCCAACCTTTGGCTTATGAGCTCCTTCTAAATCAAACATCCCATGAGGTTCAGCTTCTTCATTGCTTCTCCCCCATCTTCAACTTCTTATAACTTTTCCCTTCAAATCTCTCCCCCTTTGGCATCAATTACCACAAAGGGACAGTGTGATGCCTCCGGCATCTCAGAGGCCCTAACTCATATTTTGAGTTAAGATAATGATGACTTATAACTAAATCATGATTAAAGATGGAAAGAACTAAGGTGGAGAAATCACAAGTCGAAATTTGTCTACTCAAAAGTACAAAACCTCACGTTGTTTGGGTGTTTAATCCAAAAACCAAAGGTTTTCATGAGAAACCCCAAGTACAAAAGTTTTAGTTCTTGATTATAGATCAAATTTCCTTCTGGTACAAGTTAAAAATGTTGAATTGGAAGCTTCAAAAGGCCAAGTCAAATTAGGTCAAACTTAGTCCACACTTAAACTCCCAAATCTGCATTTTCAGCCTTTCCCCAAACTTCGTTCTGAAATTACTTTTGTTTTCACTATAGAACTTCAAAATCTACCTGACTAGGAAATCAAATTAAATTTATCACCTTTCAAATGAACCTAATATCAAAGTTATTGGATTCCGTTTGATACTTCAGAAGTTTGAAACAAGAAAGACCATACATAAATTGAAGTTGCAGTTTTGCAAAACCCCTGAGTACACTTGTGACTATAGTTCAAAATATAATGTGTTTTGGACCAAACTCTCTTTAGTAAACTTGTAGACAATTTTATATGGATCAACTTTGGTATTGAGTGTGATAACATGCACAAAGGTTTAGGTAGAGTTTTTAGTCGATTAATGTAAAAAGCAGGAATCTGCCTAAACTTGACCTGAATGGAAAACTCAAAATTTTCTAAACCAAGAGTCCATATCATACAAAACTTTATATATAAAAATTGTATATCATGAAATTATAAACAACATTGGTATTGTACACTTTATATGAAAATGCTCCTAAATGGCTGTTTGATATTTTTGAACTTCAAGTCATAACCTGGTCAAAGCTGAGGTCAGCAACTTAAATTTGAATTTACACTAAAGACATCCACATAACTTGGTATTCAAGCTTATAACAAAATTGTAGAGGACAAAATTTAGAGCAGTTAGTGTATTTCGAGTTTCTCCAAATTAGGCTTGTATATGCTTCAAATATGAGATTTTCAAACGGGTATCCAGCTGGCCAAACGCTATTTTTCCATTTTCGGGATTTTTCCTTTTCCCTTGAGTCTATGACGAGTGGGTCCTACACGACAGTTCACCTCGGATTCCCACTCTGAAAAATCAGAGCGCGGGACATGTGGGCCCCACGTCGGCCCGCACCTTCCCAACTCCTCGCACTCGGTTCGTGGACTATAGACTTTGGCGCTTCCTCCGGTCCCACCTGTCATCGGTTCACGGTCCACAGACCAAGTCCACGCGCTGCTCACCTTTCTCCTTCCCCGCTCCAGCACGCACACGCGGCCATGGCCGCCTGCCACCGCGGGCACGCGGCGCCTGCCCCTGCTCGGTCGCCCTCTCCCCACGCCGGGCTCCTTCGGGCCGAAGGAAGCAGAGAGCGCTCCCCTCTCCTCCATTTCCACCGAGCTTCCACTCCCCCTGCTCGTCTCTGTGCGACAGAGCGCGCCCACCATTGCCGCCGTGAAGCTCGAGCTCGGCCTCTTCGTTGGCAACCCACTCCGAGTGCCCTCCCTGCTCCAAGATCGACACCATCGAGCTCGCCGTCCAGCCGCGCAGCTCCTGCACCCCACGACATCTCCGTTCCCCACGTCCTCGCTCCTCCAGCCGCCGCGCGCCCCGGCGTCGCACCACCCTGCTCGCTATGGAGCACCACCCCGAGCCCTCCCCTCGCCTCCATGACTCCACCTTCGGACTCGTAACTCAATCCCGCAGCTCTCGAGCCCGACCGTGGCCTCTTCCCTCGCCGGAACGGGCAGATCGAAGACGGAGCCGCCGGCACGCCATGCCATCGTCGCCGCGGGTTCACGCAACGTTCCCCGGCCGTCCAGACCTCCACAGGCAACGAGACCTTGGGGGAAATGCTCCTCGTCGCCGGGAACACCTTCCCAGACCTCATCGGCGCTGATTCTGGTCCCCACACCGCCGGCGCGAGCACCGCCGTTTCCCTCCCTGCGCCCGGCCAGAGGTTGAAGAAGGAGAGGCCGGTTTTGCCAAAAACCCCCTGAGTCTTCTTACTTTTACGCTCCCTGTTTGTGTACTATTCACTGAGTCTTGAAAATCTTGCATGCAGGTCCCTGAAGTCCATGATTAATCGTGTTCAGGTCCCTGGTCATTAGGATTTTCGATTTAATGCATTTTATTAAGCTGAGAACTTTGGAAATTCGTAATAAATCAAATAAAAATCAAAAAAATACAAACTAGGCTGCATTTTTATCCTTGTTAAAAGATCTATCTGCTGGGTATGATGGTTGAGTAGGAAAAGACATTTTTGCCCTTGATTTTGTGTATGCATATTAAACCAACATAAATGGAAAAATGTGGGTAAAATGAGCTTCAAAAACTATGAAATTTGGGCAGAGGCCATGTTAACATGTGTAGGCTTTGTATAAATTTTGGTAGCCCTAGCATTGGCTGTTTAATTACTATTTTGCCCTTGTCTTGTATTTAACCATATATTTAATTTAAGAAAAGGTTGCTATGGTGAAAAATGCTCCAAGTGACTTTAGGGGCTTGATATGAGCTCTAGGTTATGAACATGACTCATTGCTAGAGTAGGAGGTGGTGCATGTAAGGTTTTGGCTCTGATTTGAAAATGGTAGAAATAGTGCATAATTACGTAAATAATAGAAAATGTGAGACTAGTATATCCAGTAAATGCCACAATGAACCATATTTGAAACATAAGAATATGTAAGACTTAGCCACTGTTTCTGGAATGCAATATAGGTCTTCACTGCTGTTGAGAAATGCACGCTAGGAATTCTAAGTTAGCTATGTGAAATATGGTTATTCATACGTGTGCTTGACATTCAGGCATCTCATTCGCTGCATCATGCATATAATTCATATAGCGACGCTCACTGCAGATACGTGATCGAGAAACAAGTGCGTGGAGCTACTTCAAGCAACGGTGTCCAAAAGACCAACTAAGACCCAAATACCACCTGGAGACCCCTGAAGTGGTATTTGGAAGGAGGAGCTGTCCAAGTGATCAAGGGGTTGCCTGGGGCAAAGCCTCACAACCCGGCAAACTAACTTTAGTTTACTTTGTTCAAGTTATCAACAACAAAGGTAGGCCCCTTAGGCATATACACCTACCTAGGGAATCTCACCACCCCTTATTTGATTGTGCATTTACGTTCAGGAGTTGTTTGAAACCCCCCTGCATAAATACCTGATATCCTATGTAGAATGGTTAGATCGAAGTCTATGCTTAGCCATGCTTAGACGGTAGAAGACGAGTGAAGATATTCACTCGCGAGATGATAGGACTCAAAATGTTTTACAAAAAAAAAATTCAATACGAGAGAAATATAATATGACGTGATGAAAAGATGAGAACGGGCGGAGATATGGGTATATTACGATGGAAATGTCATGGATAGTCTGGTAGACTCCGCCCGAGTCGATTAAGGCCCGTCCGCTGTTCGCCTGCTGATCGGCATAACATTGATAGAGTGCTTATCCGGGATATGGAACCGGAAAAGTCTTACCTAGGTTTGTCCGAAGTTTTCGAGGCTCCGCCCATCCACTTGCTGGAGGCCGATGGGTCCGGGGGCGCTTGTACTCGAGGGAGGGCTGACCCAGAGAACTGTGGTATCGCTCCTGAGGGGGCACAACCCGGGGGTTAGGTGGGGGCGCTTTGAATCTTGGGACAAGACAGGTGGAGATTGGGGATATATGTGGGAACGCGTTGGCTAGTAAGCATATACCCCTGGCATGATAGTTATTCCCGGGAATTAAAATCGATTCGAATCGCTGATGCTCACCAGGTGTGAGAATGCCGGTATCGCACACGGGCAACGTAGTAATAACTTTAATATCTTGTTCATTTAATCATGCTTTTTACATTACATGTTTGTACTTGTATGCTTATATTTCTGCAAGCTACTTTATGGTTATATATATGTTGAGATGATGAGACATATGGTTTATGGATCGTAATGATAATTATAATAGATCAGATGAGGCTTATGCTTTAATAATGGATGTCACTTGAAAGTAAGGACTCACTTCTAGTAAGCTTGCGCGGGTTAGAGTCAAGTACACAAACAGCCTTGCATACTCTCAAATGTGTCGGGTTGAAACCGCCCACGGGTAAGTCCTACGAGTACCTCACGTACTCACCCCTACGTTGTTGATATTTTTATTTCAGGAACTTCATGATCGAGAATGACAATTGTGGGCTCAATGTCATGGCTCGATGTTTTATTTTCCGCTGCAAGAGTATATCGGTATTACGTTACGGTTTCCGCTGCGAGATTATTTTGGAACTCTATTTCAGTATGATTGTACCCTATTTTGAGTAAATATTTTTAAACAAATCAATCTATGTTTGTATGAAATGATGGATTGTTGTAATTGTTGTGGCTCTTTCGAGGGCTTAACGTGTGTGATGTCGGCATCTCTGGGTGATGGTTGCATCGAGTGCCCTTTTGGGTAGCTCGACGGACGACCGGGTTTAATTCGGCCTAATCACACTGCAAGCCAGAGGTGGCAGGTGTGCTTAGTTCGGATTAAATCGGCGGTTCCGTCACAGACAGTCACTGAGCATTATCATCTTCTGGCAGAGGAGGAGGAATCTAGTAGCAAGTGCCTTCACAGACTTTCCAACATGTTTGACAATATTCAGGGAATGTTCAATGAATGAAAAGATAATTCCAATCTAGATCATCCAATGTGTCATGAATCCATCCAATATACTCATTATTTTCACTCCAAATATAAATCCATAACAATGCTAGCACATGTTCATGCAGATCCCCTAGTCAATTTATGAAATCCACGGTTGGAAAGTAGATTACACATGAAACCAAAACCATGAAATCCACTATTTAGAGACCAAACACTTTACTGAGGAATCTATTTAAGATGACCTCTTCTCTACCGGGGCGGACTGGTCCGCTGTCCTGGGGGCGGACGGTCCGTCTTTGAACATCTCAGATACACCAGAAAGCCAACTGAATCTATTCAGTTTCTCATTTGTAGTGCGGACAGTCCGGATCTAGGTGGCTGACGGTCCGCCGTAGGAAAACTGCACTGCCCGAGAACAATCATATTTTTCACCAAATTCAATTTTGTTTTGAGATATTTGCTCATATTTGAACTCAAATAGATGGACAAGTGCATGAATGCAATGACATGAGTGCACAATACAAGAGTTAGTTCAAAAAGAGCATAAACTTAGGCACAAAATTAAATAACTTGAAAATACCAAAATAAATGCTAAAGGGGAGTGCCATATTGAAGGATACATGACACATTGCACTTGTGTCCAGTTTCACCCGACATTAAAGATTGCACTCATTTCAATTCACTTCTCAATATAGAAATCCAATATTTATCCAAAGATCCTTTAAGAGATGATTCCGAAAATCCATAGGCTTCACTTTCTTGAATTCCAAATAGACAACTCATAATTTAATCCATTCCTCATGTAATGAATTTATATGGCCAATTCAAGTATAAACCAAAACACCCGGTTGAGATGCCTTCATTGTATGACAAGTCACTTATGAGAAACACCAAAGGCTTACAACAATAGATTTGCCATGAGAATCCAAGAGAACAATATTAGAGATATATAAGCCAATAAAGCCAAGACTTATATTCCATATGAGCATTTCATACATATATACTCATTGAAGTATCCATTTCAACAATTTTCTTCAATTTGAGAGATAATCACAAGGTAGATATTTTCAACTAGAAATCCAATGAATATGCAATATTTTGATCACCCAAGCTTGATGCACATTATCCTCAAATAAAATTTGCTTCTCTTGCTCATCTCACCAAACGGAGCAACATAATGACCAATGCACTCAATGTGATCCATGAAACACATTCCATGACAAATAGAAGTATCCAGGAGTGCATATCAACATCTAGAACCAAGTGTTGCCCCTTTCACCATGTATCCCATCTAAAAGAGGCAATCAAGGTCTTTTAGGTACCCAAACAAGTTTGGGTCCATGATTGTTAGCAATCAAACTCTTAGGCACCCAAATGGTTTTCTTTTTATCACCAAGTATGGGTGAGCCAACAAACTTTGCAACAACACCACTAGAAGTCTTAGTAAGAGCATAGCAAGGATCAAGTTTGACAAAGGACACAATCTTCTTGCTAGGACAATTTTTCTTCACATGGCCCATTTTTTGAGACTTGTGGCATGTTTTGCCATTCTCCTTTACGAAAGTAGTCTTTTGTGGAACAAAAGCTAACTTTCCTTTCTTGGGTTCATACCCAAGGCCTAATTGTTGATGGAGCATTTTCTTGTACACAAGATCATATCCAAACATGTCTTGCCACCGTATGCTCTTTCCAAGTCACATGTCAATTCATCAACTTTCTTCCTCAATATTTCATTTTCAACAATAAGAGTAGTGTCACATGAAATGCCATCACTAGTGGAGACACTAGTAGAGGGTCCATTGCTTGTGGAAGCTTCATTGCTTATGCTGAAAAGAGATGTTGAGGAGCTAGGTGCATCTTGTGAACCATCCATAGAACAAGTTCCAATCATTTTCTCTTTGGCCTTGGTGACTTCATGTACAAGTTGAGTATTGACTTCCTTAAGCTTGTCATGTGCTTCTTTAAGATTCTTATGAGAAGATTTAAGCTCTCTAAGGGATTCTTCAAGATCTTTGTTTTGCTTTTTCAATGCCTTGTACTTCACCTTTTCTTTGTGCATGTACTCATCGGCCTCTTTGAGCATGCGCACAAGATCATCATAAGTGTACTCCTCATCCTCATCTTCATCACTATCATCAATAGTATCATTTCTTGCCATGAGACAATGTGGAGTAGAGAAGAGTGAAGGTGCTTCTTTTATAGCAATACCGGCAACACCCTTTCTAGGCTTGCCATCATCATCGGAGTCCAAGCTTGCATCGGAATCCCACTCAACAAGATAGGCTTGCCCATTCTTCTTTTTCTTGTCGTAGTATTTCTTCTTCTTCTTCTTCTCATCATCACTATCATCATTGTTCTTCTTCTTCTTGCTTGGGCAATATATGGCAATATGACCCGGTTCACCACACTTGTAGCATTCTATCTCACCAAATGGGTTCTTGTTTGATGATCGGTTCTTTCTGAGAAACTCTTCTTCTTTTTCAAGAATTTGTTGAATCTTCTAACAAATATTGCCATTTCATCATCACTTTCACTTGCATTGCTTTCATCTTCACTATCATATTTCACCACTTTCTTTGATGCTTGTGCCTTGAATGCAATACACTTTTTCTTGTCATCAACCACTTCACCATGAGCTTCTTCTTGTGACTTCTTGAATATTTCATGAGTGAGTATTTCACCCAACACTTCGGTTGGAGAGGTCTTCTTCAAGTCGGATCTCACATGCAAAGTGACAATTGTATCATACCGACTTGGAAGAGATCTAAGGAACTTGTGAGAAAAGTCCTCATCTAGCACATCAAAACCAAGACCTTTGAGCTCATTTACAATTTCATTCAACCGGTTGAACATTTCGGACACACTTTCCTCTTTGTTCATCGCAAACTTATCAAATTTTCCTTTGTACACATAAAGTTTAGCACTCTTGACCATGGTGGTGCCCTCATGAATTTCCATGAGCTTGGTCCAAATCTCATGTGCGGTTTTGAGATTCTTGATGCGGTTGAACTCACTCACATCTAGAGCATCATACAACACATTCATAGCTTGATCATTGACGAGAATATTATCCTCATCGGTGGGAGTGAGTTCATCTTGCTTAAGGATGACATAACCATCATTCACAATTTTCCAAATTCTTCCACCCATAGCTCTAAGATGAAATGTCATTCTCATTTTCCAATAATCATAATTGTTCCCATCAAAATGAGGCGGTTTCCCCACATAAACATTATTTCCACTTCCACTAGCCATAACAAAACTCCGAGATGATTAAACCCACAAATTAAGGAGTAACCCGCTCTGGTACCACTTGTAGGATCAAGATTACTAGCTAGAGGGGGGTTGAATAGACGGTAACAACTAAAAACATAGACAACTAGGCAAATTTAATTAGAACCACAAGAGAATTAAATCTTCTATCCTATGTTGAGCTAAGTGGGTTTGCAACCTAGGGTAACAAGATATCAATTCAATCTCTAGTAATGTAAATATTCAAAGTAAAGACTTGAATGTAAATGAGTTGAGTAAGCTCACACACAAGACACAATATTTATCCCGTGGTCTCGGTGACTTGCCGATCACCTCTAATCCACGTTGAGGTGGATTCAATGAAATCCTACCGCTCCCAACCAAGAATCCACTTGGGCAACCAAGAATCCACTTGGCATACGAGACGGCTAGGACCAAAGAACCTCTCCAAACCTCGGTATCCACTAGAGTTGCTTTTCATCGCTCCGGTGAGGCAAGCACCAAGCCTCTCACAACCTCTACCG
This sequence comes from Paspalum vaginatum, assembly GCA_030272315.1. NCBI lineage: Eukaryota > Viridiplantae > Streptophyta > Magnoliopsida > Poales > Poaceae > Paspalum > Paspalum vaginatum. The sequence continues at coordinate 34,943,652 of CM059018.1, read as the reverse complement.
GGTCTTCTCCACAATCTCCTTTGGAGAGCTCCACGGCAGCCACCACCAAGCCGTCTAGGAGGCGGCAACCTCCAAGAGTAAGCCAATGACCTTGCTTGATGATCTCCCTAGTGTCGCAAAGATCAAACATTTGAAGCAATGCACTAGGTGCCTTTCAATCTCACTAGAATGCAATCCCAAAGCAAGAGTGTGAGAGAGAGGTGAGGAAAGGCTCAAATATGCTCAACAAGTATTCCAAATGGCCAAAAGTGTTCCCCCAGGGCCGGGGACCAAGTATATATAGAGCCCACTCCAAAAACTAGCCGTTATAGAGCCTTTAAATAAATGCAACTTAGAGCTGACCGTCAAGTGAATTGCGGACTATCCGCAGCACAAACCGCGGACTGTTCGTAGTTTCGAACTTTCAACCATACAGAAATGGACTCAGTTTTCCGAAATACCTGCGGACGGTCAGTCATACAGACCCGGACAGTCCGCAGTACAGGCTGATGCAACACAGAAACAAGCCTGAGTCTGTGTCAAATTTTCGCGATAACTGCGGACTGTCCCATGTGCAGGCCTCAGGACTGTCCGCAGTACAAAGCTTAGGCGCACCACAGAAACGCAACCATTTCTGGCAAGCTCCAAAACAAATAACCGCGGCCTGTCCGCGTCCAAGGCCTCGGATGGTCCGCAGTACTAATTTCTGCCCAGCCAACATTCAGTAAAATGGCCATAACTTTTAAGCTTCGATGTCCGAATTAGGTGATCTTGGACTCTATGGAAAGCTTATTCAGAGGGCTACACAACCCAGTAGAATAATCTACACCAAACACAATGGATCAATACTGAAAATCAATCCAAGGTCCACCACAAAACAGCTTTTGAATGAGAATTTTCTTTCACAATCTAAAGTGCATTTAGCCCTCATGCAATGACATCAACTATATGATCAATGAGGCACTAGAAGACTGGTCAAGTAAAGACAATTGACGCCTCTTGATAGTACAACTATCTAAACTATTAATCTGGTCAATATCATCCTCTAAACACCTCTTGACCGGTAAAACTCAAAACCTATCTTTATACCTTTGCCTTGAGCTATCCATCCATCAAGCAATCACCACGCTTCAATCTATATCGACCGAGCTCAATTATCCATGGACTCAATCCCCTTCAAATACTCAATTGAAACATTAGTCCACACAATGTTGTTACAATTACCAAAACATCAAATAGGGCCTAGATCCCTTCACTCTCTCTCTCTGCCCCATCTCCACGAAGCTATGGTGGCCCTATCATTCGCGCCGATCTCCAGCATTGCACCCGATGTCAGTGGCAGCCCCGCCTCCCCACACCAGCCCTCCCTCTCTGTGCCCCGCATCGCCTCCCCGCGCCGGCCCTTCCTCCACGCCAGCAGCCCCGCCTCTCCGCGCCTTGCTGCACTTGCCAAAGAGAGAAGGAACAGGGGTAGTTGTGAACACCACGGAACCAAACTGGTGTATGGTTTGAACAATACTATGTCTTTACTGCAGTATTGATGTTACATACAAATTCAAGCCATAGTAATTCAAAACCACAGTATGTAAAAACTTTTCTACCAAACAAGCCCTATAATGTTGATATTGCTTGATGGATACATCCAACTAATTTCTAATCCCTCCATTTTAAGTGTATAATAGCTTTCGGTCTCAATTTTTTCTGTCTGCATTTATATAGATATAGATGATAATTTAGAAATTTATACAAACCATATATATAAAATATTGCATGAGTTATTTGCGAAAACCTCTTACAGTTTGCAATTGCGAGAATAGCTGGTTTAGATCCAAACAAGCCAAACTAATAAATCAGTTAACAATAGATGCACATAGACCTATTCAAATGCTGGATCGGGTCGGGTTTGGGTCGGGACAAGGTCGGACCGCAGGTTTCTTAGGATGGCCCATGACGGGTGTCGGGTCGGGTTGGCCTAGCACACTCCCTTCGGACAGCGTTGGGTTAGGTTTTGGATAAAAAATTATGGCTCGTACCCGACCCGTCGATTGTTGTTGGTTAAGAATTACAGGCCCGTGCATGCCCGTTGTGTTGCTCGGGTCGGGTGGCCCATGATCAGGTCTAGATGCACAATTTGGTTTGGATCCAAGCTAGTCGTTTGACCTTTTTTGACATATTCACTTGGACAACTCATTTTACTTGAAAAATTGTGAAAAAGAGAGAAAAACTTCAGGTCATGCTTGAAGTATATTACTCCGTCCGTTTTAAATTATAGATTCTTTGATTTTTTTTCCATCAACTTTCATCGTTTCGTCTTATTCAAAAATTTTGTAAAATGTGTAAAAATTCAATTCAAGGTTAAATTATATTAAACTATAACAATAATAAGACTAATGGATCAAAGTTTGTATAAAATAATCAAACTCATAATGGAATAGCTGAAGTAATTTTTAGTTGACCCAGACTTGGCATTTATGTTATTGTATAAGTTTACTTTAGTGTATGTTAGTGATTGGTGAGTTGCAGCAATTGTGATGCGTGTGTGAACGTATCAACATCTAGTTAGTTCATATCAGGGTTTTATTTTTCGTCAGAATTTCGGCGAAATTTCGGTATTTTTTTCGTTTTCGCTAGTGTACGGGAAAAGAAATTCTGGAAAATTTCTGAATTTTCCGTTTTGAATTTGGAAAATTCAAAAAAAATTGTAAAAATCGGGAAAATGTATGATAAAAAGCTAAGTATTTTTCTGAGCAAATAGGACTAGAACACACTCAAATCTAAGATCATTTGCTAGGTTAAATTGCATTTTGCTTGAAAGACAAGGTTATTTGTAGTCCAATGAACTAGGGCTTGTAGCTTTCCGTACTATCAAGGGGTTGAAAGAATATACTTTTTGAATGAAATGAGAGGTCTCCTTTTTTTCTCCTTGCACTTTCATCATATCTTCATTACTTATCAAGTACTATGTGATATACATAGACATTGTTTATTAGATTGAGCTTGGTCTTTCATATGGACTATGCAATTTATGTAATGTAAACTTGTGTTATGGTCTATAGATTATAGTCTATGGATTGTAACTATATATTTATGTTATTATGATAAATTTAGTTTTCAAGCATTTTATTTGTGATTTCATGTAACAATATGCATTTGTTGTGTGTAATATATTTAATATGCATTGTACATTGCAATATACAAAAGATACAAACAATATTATGTCAAATTCTTTAAATTTTCATATGTTTGGAGCATTTTTCTGACCGGAAAGTCCGGAATTCGGACCGGGAAGACAGGAAAATCCAAAAAACTCGGAAAATCTGAATTTGAATTTGAATTTGAATTCTCCTTCCAATGTTAAATTTTCGGAAAATTCGAAATTCCGGTCGGAATTCCGTTTTCTGTGGAATATGGGAAATGATTTCAAACTGAAAAGGTAAACCTGGTTCGTATAAATGCGTGCTCAGTCTCTCGAAAGTGTTTGTAGGAGTAGAATGTGTGTGCACGTGTGTTTATAGGTTCCACGAGTATATGCGTATGTAAACGCCTACTTCTGTGTATTTCGGAAAAAGAAAGTTATGACAGGTGGCTGAGTGGCACCGTGGTTGATGCGTACGGCGTGCGAAGGCTCTATGTCTGCATGCAGATGCAGGTGTGCGTGGGTGTGTTGGCCGGCACATGCAACTACAGTGACCGCCTGTCGTGCGTGGGTGTGTTTGTCGTTCGAGCACGTGTTAAGCTTATCCCGTGCGCCTGGCATGCAGACTTTTTGGATGCGTGTGTGCGGCGTTATGCGTGTGTGCGTGTGTGCTTGCAGGTTACAATTGAAGGCTGAGTTCTGTGTAAAGGTTCGTCTTATTTAAAAAATTTCATAATTATTAATTATTTTTTCATTGTAATTTAGTTTATATATAATATAATTTAATTATGGCATTATTTTTCTATATTTTCACAATTTTTGAATAAGATAAGTTAGTCAAATTTGGTGTTAAAAAGGTCAAATGGTTTATAAATTGGGATGGATGAGTATTACAGAAAAAAATTAATATTTTGACTCCCACTGAAAATATATTACAGACAAAAAATGAAAATTTTGACAAAATTTTGTGTATTTTGCAGTTATGGTAGTTGACATTGTATATTAAATATTTTCTACACAAACCATTCAGAGGAATTACATAAAGACATGTATGTCAAATGAAAACACAAATCAACTGCATGAAACCAAATTCATCACAATGATATAGAGGTCCAAGTCCATAGTTATAATTCATAGCTCATAGTACATAAATTGCATGTCCATAAATGGGTTGGTTACAATACAAGTCCATAATAAGAGTCAGTACACACAATTTGAATATACTGGATGAATCACACGTGTTGCTACAGACATTTGAGTGATACCCCGTGCATATGCCACGTAGCAATATTACATGCATGTAACTATAGAAAATCGATGAAAGTTGTAAATAGATGCCTTAGGTTGTACTCACTAGAGAGCTTATTTGGGGGTACAAAATACTAAATGCGCATTGTAGACAGAGATAAGTTTGAATTATATACGGTATGATGCACGGGCTAGTGAGCTCAGTCTTAGTAGATGGTGCCTTGAAATGACAGCAAGTAGACCTCTTTGATGACGTGGTTTCATGCATGTATTAAAAAATCTTATAGTGAAATGCACCTATTTAGAATAATTGACATTGTCTTTATGTATTGTTTCAGGAACTGAATTGTTTCAGATTTCAGTTGTTTTCAACCGGAATCGTTGAAGTGTTGTGTGTGTTTAGAGAATTGATTGTGTGCTATGCGCTTGCAGTGAGCGTCCTGTGTGGTGCTAGCTAGTGAATCTTTGAGTGCCAGGTTCTCTCTCTGCCTTGCGACTTAATCTGTGTTTGTTCTATTATTGTCCATTTGCTAGTATGACGTAGGTAATGCTAGCTAATACTATAACTCTAAAAAATGCTAGCTAATATTTTATTTAATGCTGATATTTAACAATTGCTCCCAACATTATGTTTTTAGCTAATTCCCTTTTAATTTGTTGAATGCAGGGCTTGTTCGGAGCCGGGACGGAGGCCACGATCATCGTCCTGGAATGGGCAATGGCGGAGCTGCTCCGCAACAAGGGAGCCATGCACAAGTTGCAGCGCGAGGTGAGACAAGCTCGGAGCGCCAGCAGCCACAACAACATGATCGGCGAACAAGATTTGCCAGGAATGGAGTACCTGAGAGCCGTGATCAAGGAGACCATGCGGCTGCACACGCCGGGGCCGCTAGGCGGCGCAGATCAGCAACCGCTACGACGTCCCGAGCAGCACCATGGTGATCGTGAACGCCTGGGCCATCGCCAGGGACCCGGAGGCCTGGGAGTCGCCGGAGGAGTTCCGGCCGGAGAGGTTCGTCGGCAGCGGGGTGGACTTCCGGGGCCAGCACTTTCCAGTCGATCCCGTTCGGCGCCGGGCGCCGGATGTGCCCCGGGATCAACCTCGCCATGTCCGTGGTCGAGCTCGCGCTGGCCAACCTCGTGGCCGGGTTCGACTGGGCACTGCCGGAGGGCGAGGTGGAGCTGGACATGGAGGAAACGACCGGTTGCACGGCGCGGAAGAGGGCTCCACACCGCGCCATTGCCACGCGCTGCTACTTTTAATTTTCTACAGGACTGGCCGGGTTTCTCTCATCCCGTGATTCCCATTTCTGGTCGCCTACTGTTCAGATCGCAATACCTCAATACAGTAGCTAGCAGTGTATCTGCATGCGCCAGAGTCGTTAATTTGTAAAATAGTAAAAATGGTCCCGCACGGAGTTACAATAATAGTTTAATGTAGACTAATTTGAGAAACATATGATGGAAACAAATAGACCAAATTTTGCTTTCAATTTACAAATACAGAACCATTAGAATTTTAATTGTACTTAAGGTTAGATCTTAAACGATGCATAACTAATGGATCAAAAATTAAATAAACTTAGAAACTCTGGAAATATAACTAATTTGTACTTTAATTTTTCAAATTCATTCAAAAGTCAATCTCAAAATTGCTGTTTGAAGAATAATGAATAAAGAGATTACAAATAAAAATTACTTTAAAAAACATACTCTCTCCATGTACGGAAGAATAGAATTCTGATTTTGTTCTAAAAGTTTATCAATTAGCATCCAAGGCCCAACGAGGCAGGCCTAGCACTGCAGCCCAAAGCCCAGCTCTGAGTGTGCCTTCTTGGCGATTGGATGATGAGATGGAACGACTCGAATTCACCGTCTCTCCGTATAAATCCCTGAAGCTGCGAACGTGCTACCCTAAGCGCCCCTTCTGACTGATCCCATTCTCGGCTTCTCGTTGCATCTGTAGCGCTGAGCTGAGGTGTGGACCCACGTGAATAAATAAAATTTCCATCATGATATCTATATGATTTATTAACTTTGCGATTTTACAGTAGTTTTTTCAAAACAAAGTCCTGTTTTCCTTCTAAAGGATTTGACAACGTTAATTCACATCAAATTCATAACTCTCTGTCCCAGAATATAGGATGTTCCGTATTTTGAAAAGTCAAGTTTTAAAAAAAGTTTTAAAAATCATTATGTAATAATTCATTTATAAATAATATATATGGTTAGTGTCAATTATCTTTTATTTGTTGATGACATATTTTGAAAATAGATAAATGGCTAATTTTTTATAGGCTGTACAAACTTTATATACATCCTAAAACATAATTTGACTTATTATCTCCTAGTGGCCCAAAAATGCTCAATGATTTTGACAGTGGCGATGATCTCTCACCACGAATCTCTCTACACAACCCTAGTCGTCTTTTAACACTCCATGTGTTGACGTGTTGAGAGAGAGGCGGCGAAAAGTAGTGGATGATGTTAGGCACTGAAGCCTAGCAACAAGTTCGGCAACGACAATGGCGTGCTACCTCTTCGTCCAACTACTTCCTATCAACGTGGATTGCCTGAAGTCCGAGAGACTCACGTGATGATGGCCGAACCCGTCGATATGCTTACTTGACCTTCCATTTCAGTTGTAGCGTTCTTGCACTTTGTCATTATTTTCAAGCTATCCGCACTCTTGTTAGTTTAGCTTCCTATTCAGTCTAGTTAATAAGATTCTTTAATATCCTCTGTACTAACTCCTCCTGTTCTTCTATTAGTTTATATATTTTTCTATATTCAACTATTCAATATTTTATTTATCCATCTTATCTATTCTCTCCTTTTATATATACACTAAATTAATATCTATAATACTATATACACCAAACTAACATATGCAATTCTGACAAATCCTATTATAGTACTGGCAAATACGATGACCTCTCACCACTAATCTCTCTACACAACCCTAGTCGTCTTTTGACACTCCACGTGTTGACGTGTTGAGAGAGAGGCGGCAAAAGCAGTGGATGATGGTAGACACCGAAGCCTAGCAACAAGTTCGGCTGCGGCAATGGCGTGCATCTCTTCGTCCAACTCCCTTCTATCAACGTGGATTGCCCGAAGTCTGAGAGAATCAAGTGTTGATGGTCGAACCGTCGATCTGCTTACTTGACCTTTCATTTTAGTTGTGGTGTTCTTGCACTTTGTCATTGTTTATACGCTATCCGCACTCTCGTTAATTTAGATTTCTATGCAGCTTAGTCAATAAGATTCTTTAATATCCTCTTTATTAACTTCTCCCTGTTCTTCTATTAGTTTATATATTTTCTATATCTAACTATCTAATATTTTATTTATCCATCTTAACTGCTCTCTCCTTTTATATTATATACACTAAATTAATATATAATACTATATACAACAAACTAACATATGCAATGCTGACAAATCCTATCATAGTACCGGCAAATATGATGAGTTAGAAAAATTATTGAAAAAATATTTTATATATAGAAAAACTTATGGAATTGTGTTATTATACAAATCAACTAAAAAACTAAATTAGACCACCAGCACGTGAGAGATGCTAAAAAGAAAATAAAAAAACGAACGGGTCATGGGCATTCGTGATCCATTCGTGGGGGAGTGGGCAGCCAATGAAAAAAAAAAAGAAAAAGAACGGACGAACGCCCTTATCCACACTCGATTGTCGGCTCCCGAGTCCCAAATCCCCCCACGGCCCGCTCGATGCCCAGCCGTGCCCGCCGTAAACTTCCTCCTACTGCCTGCTCTACGCCGCCCCGGTGGCTACCGGTTGCTAGGGATCTGCCGCCGACGTCCAAGCCCACCGACGGTGGCGGGCGCCGCCCCCGCCACAGCTCAAGATGCAATCAAGATTTGCCTTCCCACCGTGGATGAATTTTCTGGTCTCTAGATCGCCTTTCTCTTTCTATGTTATTGCTCATCTCTGCTTCAAGATCGCCTTTCTCTTTCCATGTTATCAGGGGCGGATCTAGCGTGGGGGCTGGGGGTGCGCCAGCCCCCCTGCATGCTTCACACCATGAAAAATATAGGAGATATGAGGGGAAAAATGAAGGGAAAAAAGAAGAAGAGAGGGTGCCGAAGAAAGAAGAAGGAGCTCAGCCCCCCCTGCCCATCAATCCTGGATCCGCCACTGCATGTTATTGCTCATCTCTGCTTCAAGGCATGTAACCTAATATTATAAGTTGGCATATTCAGTTTTTTTCGACGATGTGGTATTTTTGCAGTTGATGCGGTTTATTTTTTGACATGCTCCTTTTTTGGGCCGGCGCGTGTACCGTATTTGTCCTGCTATTGGGCTGTGAGCCTATCATGGACTGCATACATTAGTGATACGTTTGGATTGGGATAGAGATTGGAAAATGAGGGGTAGTATAGAGAAATATAGAGTGTGATAAGTTTTATGATGTGTTTGGACTGTGGAATAGAGATATGCACGTGAGTATAATGAATGGGATAGGGAATTGATGGGAGGGTGGGATATGATCCTATCCCAATCCTTATCCCACCCCTATCCAAACGCCCCCTAGGTTCTCAAACACGGGCGCTTTGGATTGGTATTTTTTCTCGTAGTCATGGAGCTACAAAGTTCATGAACGGGTAGATAACTTGTAGGTGAAAAAAACTCACATCAGAAGGCGCAGGTGTTACGCCGGACAATAGCAGGAACGCCGTTCTACTCGTTCCGCCGTTTCCACCGTCGTTTTTGGTGGACCCAATATCTTTGTCGTGGGACACAATAGATGTACAATGTAGGTGGGTTATATCTATTAAGTTAAAAGTGTTTTTTTACTGACTCGTTCTAAGCAGGGTAGACATTCCGAGTTGGTTAATAAAGCTGCCTCCCACACTTTTACAAGATGTTATTATTATTAAAATTGTGAAATTTAAAAAATATATATTAAATATGCAGTTAACGTATCCATTTTGTATTATGCACCCTCTCATGAAAACAGTCTAAACAAAATCAATTTGACCCACCTTTTCACGGAAATCACTAAAGCTTTGTGGTCATGTACTTATCCTTTTATGCACACTATCTTGTGGCCCCTTTTGGAGCACTTTTGGTAATCCAAATATCACCTAACTTTGCCAAACCTATCAAAATTACTATGTATTCGAAGTCTGAAATTTCAGCAATTGGATTAAATCGGATGAACCTCGGCGCCCTGAAACTCTGGCTTAAGTGTGTATAAAAAAGTTAAAAGCCTGTAAAGTACTTTATCATCGTATAGATGGCTTAGGTCAGTCATGCGCAAAAGTTGTGAGAACAACACGAACAATGTTGTAGGTTCATATCTGCCAATCTCGGAATTTCTCCAAGGGCTGACTAAAACTAAGCTAACCGGACTTTGGCACTCTGTAATTCCCAAACATAGAGTTCTGGGCTTAGATGTGCTTAACGAATTTGTAGCCCTTATATAAAGTCAATCTTAAACTATTAAGGTATCTTTTATTCTCATACTACGAGTGCCCTAGATCAGTATATATATGCATCGGAAACCAAGCCACAGTACCAACCATCTCAAGCATAAAAGAAGATAAACCGCCCTATGCATTACCATCAATACGAGTATAAAATAGCTATACTAACTTAACATATGGTTATTATTAACCTTTCCGGAGCAGCACACCTCATTTCCGCACCTCAGTCCTCACTAATGTATTGAAATTCATAAACTTCCCTGGCAGCACAGAATATCTTTCGGTCCAGGAGACAGCACATCGACCTCTCGTTGCAGGATTTGTATAATTGTTGAGTTGAAATGAATAACAAGCAACTCCTAGAGACAATCTTTAGACCGACACCACTGTGTCAGTACACTAATATGGGATTTAAAACACAAGGTTCATATTATCTGCTTTCCACCTTCGAGCGATGAATTGACACTTATGGGCATCCTGTTTCTCATGAGAACATTATGTTTTGTGACAAAAAAGGAACCAAGATAACCAGGGTGGGTATAATGCTCTGTATTGATCAGCAAAGGTTACAGTGCACAAGTTGTACTACTAGAAAAGCTTACTAAGAAAGGGAACTGTTCAGGGAAATACACCAGTCAGAAGTCCAATCACGGGTGAGGATAACCATGGGAATCATGTGAGCTCCAAGGCCCAGTGCCATAGCGACTCTCGATCGAAGTATAGCCACCATCATACATGCCTTGCAAACCCATCCCAGGAGCTGACACAGATGCTCCATAAGTTCCATGGCTGCTGAAACCTAAAAGTAGACTATGTTATAGCATTAACTGTCATTGTTGCACCAATGGAAATGCAAATGTGGGAAAAACTTACTAGGTACTCTTCTCTTTGCAATATCAGCCCTCAGCTTCTCAGCATCCTGAGCCATAGCAACAAGATCCTTCTCCATTGCCTGAACCTGTGCTGTCAGCTCTGGCTTTGCCTTCTTCTCAAACTCAAGTGCCACCCTACAATGATATCATTAGTTAGTTACTCTGTATTCTCCAACTAAAGAAAAATACGAAAGAACAAGCAGACACTGGACTAAAAGGCTCCTTGGAGGCAGAAACCAGAGTCGACAAATGGCCCATCAAGAATATCAACGTGATGCATCTGTTTTAGAAGAAAGTCAAGACAGTAAATGCTCAATACCTAGCCTGGATCAGTTCTTGCCAGCAGAGCATCACGTTCAGCTATCATAGCAGGTATTTTCTGGCTTTCAGATTTCTGATGTTCAAGTTCTTTTAATAGACCCTGAATCTTTGCAGTCAACTCTTGCCTCAGAGACTGTAGTTTACCTGCTTCAGATCGAAGATGCAAAGCATCTTGCCTAAGTGGTTCTAAGGCGCGTAGTTCAGCTTCCAGCTTCAGATTCCTCTGAGTCAGCTCCCTCGATTCAAGTTCTTTCTCTGCCCGGAGCCTAGGTACAGCCTGACTTGAGGCATGGAGGTCTTCTCTCAGTCGAGGCATGGTTTGCTTGAGACCAACAATTTCGTCTGCTATACGCTGATTGTCCTCACGGATTCTGCGCATCTCAGCACGGCGACTAGATAATTCCTCCTCCAGGTGATGCGGAGAGACATGCCTTGTTCGCGCAAGTGGAGGAGGCGGACCATCACGATATGCTCGAGGCTCATCATAATATTGGCGGGGTGCACGGTGTCTTCCTGCCATTTATAGCCTAATGAAAAATAATCAGTATGTTGCCCAAGAGAGTACGAATAAATAATGATCAAAAGATAACTCAATACTCAAGAGAGCACATTGAGATCATGCTGTGTGAGAGATATAAATCCATGAGAATTGTGCAGTCAACCCTTAGATTGAAACACAAATACTAAAAACAAGGCCTTTGTTAAATTTAATCAGTAATGACAATAGATTCCACATAACTTTTCAGGACAGGTTCTTCTACATATTATTACAGTTCTCAGAGAATGAAGCAAATCAATTTCTTCAATTTCTTCAGTTAGCTGATGAGTGCTATACTGCTATCTTATTACCAATACCACATTTTCACATAAGTATGTTTGTGTTTTATAACATCTCAATAATAATACAAGTATATGAACACCCCAAGTTTGCAACAACCATGACCATTCTCAAGACGGTACTGGAAAGAAAGATGTATCGATCTAATACTATCTGAGAGAGACGAATGATGTATATTAGTATGAACATGCATAAAAATAGTATCATAAGAAGCATCCCTGTATGGCAATACTATAATAAGAATTCAAACTATTAGAGCCATTGGCTGGTACAGTTCATTATCTTTAACACAATACCAATGAAGGCTCATACAAATGCCATCTGAGCACTTCTCTTAAATATCACTTAAGAAACAATCAAGACTAACAATTCACCTTATGAGTTTGTCCTGATGTAAGACTAAAAAAATTAACCAAAGAGTTTAACCAAAATTTTGACTAGCATTGGCTAGTGTATTGGATTATAATCAACTCAGCATATCAACTGTTCATATTTCTCATAAGACAAGAAAAATACAGGTGCTTATGGCAAACTAATAAACTGCTTGATCCTTCTTAAGCTGGAGGAAGGAAGAATGATCAATGCGGTCAGGACATCAGTAGAATTTTCTAAGTTTCAACAATAAATGTATATAGATCTATCCACTTCTCCAGTGGGATACAATAACAAAATAATACTTATATACACAAGCTCTAGAAGTCCAGTTAAGTACACAAACGTTTGAAAGGATTCCCCAACCCTGAATGTCCATAACTGAATATTGGTGATAATTGAGAAATCGTTTTTCTTCTGTCAGGATGTTCCTAACATTGTAATGCTTAAAGGATGAGCGTATACCAGAGGTCATAAAGGAAAATTTGAGGAAAGGCACGTTAGGATCGTCTTTCTTATTGGCAGAGTTCTTAAAGCGGTAAGGCGACGCGACGTGTGGCGTTCCACCACCTTCTGGATGCCTAGGCGACGACAAGCTATGTAGCATGGATATGGATAAATGTATCGATATCAGATCGATAATTGATAAGGATATGTCATTTACCAAGAAAACCTAATACGGAGATACGTTTTACTATTTTTTATTAAAAACAATAGTTAAACAGATTTACTCCTCTTCGGTCGCCAGTAGCGCCCAGTTAAAACGCATCGGGCCATCTCTGAACCAAGATCTCTAATTACTTGAAGTATTTAACTGTCTCAAACCCTCCAACGATGCAGTTCTCCATCAATCATCCCACTGACACATCCCACCAACACAGCTAAGAAAAATCAGATGCAGCTCTCCCCCACACGTACCAGTCCCTTCTACTGCTTCCCCAGTCCCTACACCTTTCTAATCAAGGAGGTTACCGGCTTACCGCTGAGGGAGAAACCAAGCAAGAGTTTTTTTAAATAAGAAAATCAAGCAAGAGTTGACTAGATACCGAGGGGAAGAAAAAATATAAATAAAGAAGGGCATCTCACTGGAGGTGGCTGCTCTCCGGCTCCTCCCGGCGGACGGCGGGGCTCCGGCGTCGGGCGGGCGACGGCGCGATGCAGGGCGAGCGGTCGGGCGGGCGAGCGAAAGGCGGCTCACGGGGGTACTCTGCGTGCGTGGGTGACTGGGTGCTAGAGGCTAGGGCTGCGGGATGGGGATAGGGCGGTTGGGCTGGGCTGTTTCGGATTTTAGGCCTAATACGCTTCCAGCCCATGTGTCGATATATTCCGATTGGGAGTTGCTGCCGTGCTGCAGGCACGCTTTATTAGCAATAGACGTAGTGTGTCATGTACGCCTTAAACCGCGTCTGTATATTCGATGGGTCCAGCTGAATAGCGTGAAAATTTATGATGTTAAGAAATTAGAAAAGATGAACAGCCAAGCAAGAAATTAGGAAAAGAAAACATAAATAAGGAATTAAAAAAGGGCCCCTCGACTTATGTCCTTCTTTTTTATTAATTCCAAGACACTGAACATACTTGGTGTGTACCGCTATAAAACTACTTGAGAAAATAAATAACTAAAAATTGAAAATATTTGTCTTCTATCACTTTTAGGTTTTTTCCAACTCTTTCCGATACTTTCCAACCTGTATACGGTAGGACCAATGTGAAAGGTACAGATGTTTTTGTTGGGTGAGAAATCGTATTATGAAAACTCACTCTTTCATAGTGTACCAGCGCAAACCTATGTGCAGCACCTGCGTCTTAAACTGTATCTCAGCCTGTATACTTGACAAGTCTATGTGCATTGCATGAAGAGTGGAGGACGCTGAGAAAAAGGAAGCTAGATGGTACCCCGCACATTGATGCGGAAATTATTAAACTATTTTATAAAGTGCAATTTGAAGGTGCAAACATTGATATGACTGGAGGAACTTTTTCTCAAAGATGTTATATTTGATAGAATGTTCATATTGGTTAAGAGATCAACTATTAAATGATTGATTGTGTTTTTGATATAGGAATTGTGTAGGATGATACTCATATAGACTAATGGTTGCATGCATAGATGTTATTGGACACAGAAAATTGATATAAGATATCAATAGATGTTCCTAATGGATGATGATACAACTTTTAACTTAGTAGAATCCTAGATAACGTGGACATCTTGTATGTTGAGAGAAACAGAGTTAACAGGGATTAGTGAGCTTCATTTATATAGGTTATATAGGTAAGTAATAAAAGAAAAGGGCCTGACGTCCTTCTTTTTCTATTAATTTTAAAACAAGAAAAGTACACGATAGGTATGGATATGAAATGATGTTAAAAAATAAAGAACTAAACGGTGGAACTTTTTCCACCATTTTTTATCATTTTCAACTTGGACAGTGGAGCCAATATGAGGTGTACAAAAGTTTTGTGGATGAAAAATAGATTATAAAAACTCGCTCTTTTATAGCGTAGGCTACATGGATTGCATGAAGAGCGAACAGCCGTAAGGGAAAGAAAAGAGCTAACCGACTGAGCAATAAAGAACAAGAACATGGGAAATGAAAAATAAAGAGTTAACTGAAAGGAAAGAGACCGTTTGATTAACGGCCTTCTTTTCATTAATTATAAGACAAAAAAGTACCGGTGAGTATAGATAGGAGACCATGTGAAAAAATAAAAAACTAAAAGGGGAAATTCTATCGTTTTTTTGACCCTTTATAACCCTTTCTAATATTTACAATGGGGCCAATGTAAGGTTTAAAAGGTTTTCCATTGAGTGATAATTAGTGTAGACTGGTTTAAAATAAATTGTTCTAGTAAAAGAATTGTTTTTTCATGGTCTCATCGGGGATATTTTGCATTCTTTTGTCATCTAGTTTTTCATCCAGTAGCAAAGTGACATGTTGGATTGCACTGGCAGATCTAGCGAGCACACTGCACATATACACACTAGAGGATACAACATTTTTTCGAGGGAAGCCCGATGGCATAGAAAGCTGATAATTTAAAACCTAGGCCATTCTTCAGCTGTAAGGAGATGAGTCAAGTTACCCCTCGGTGTTTCAATCCGTACGAGACTTGTACTAAAATGTTATGATAGGCACTGTCGGTACCCAGCCAGCCGGGTACCCGCTTACACTAGACAAAGATCACCAGTATCGGCAAGAGCTGCAGTAAAAGGAGGGCCTAAGACCGCGTACAGGCGGGCCTAGCCTACTCCTTATAAAAGCTGGGCCGCGCACCCGGCCCACAGGGGAGGCCCCGGACCTCCTTCAGCGAGGTCCGAGCTCCCCCCAACCACGCGAGGAGTCCCCGGACCTCCTTCAGCGAGGTCCGAGCTCCCCCCAACCACGCGAGGAGTCCCCCAAGGGAAGGTGAGGTCCGCACCTCTCGGAGGTCCGGAGCCAGCGCCTTCGGTGGTCCGGGGCCGCCACGTGCTCACAGGGCACGGGGAGCTCTAGCGCTGCCACGTGCCCACAGGACGCGTGGCGGAGCCTTCCGACAGGGGCCTCGCCCACCTACTGCATTTATTGCGGGCAGGTGAGCGTGCCCCGTTGCTCGCTGACACCGCCGCTGACAGACGGACATGCCCCGTTGCCCGCTGACACTGCCGCCGTCAGACGAGCGTGCCCCGTTGCCCGCTGACACCGCCGCTGGCCGGCGACGGCGGCGAGGCAAAGGGGCGCGCCTTACCGAGGCACGACGGCAGTAGCAGGGCACTACAGTCGACTTCCCCGGCATACGTTGGGGTCTATATTGAGCAAACAAGTACGCTGTACTCATCATGAGCCGTGCCACACGCGGCGACCGCGCTCAACCTAATACTAGGTAGCGGCGCTACAGCGCTGCTACGAGCGCCCTGTCCTGTCACGCCAGCACGTCGCCTGCCCCCTCGGCCTCTGAAGCCTATCACCGGGCTTAGCGGCCGATGGAACAGGACGGCGTAAAGCAGGACGGCGTGGCGCCGTATCCGGGTGGCAGGACGGCATGGCGCATCTTCCGGGTCATACCGGGTCGCGTCAGTGGTACAGGCGCGACACATTGGAGCGTTGGACATCAAGCACAGGATAGAACTATGGCACAGAGGAAATGGGCCGGGACCACCTGTCGGGGCCCGGCCACCATGTACGTACCCCCTTGGGCTATAAAAGGGGAGGCATACGGACTCAACCGACAGACTCACCCAACAGACTGGCTGGAAGCCCACAAACCACACAATCACAAGCTCACAATCTCCACTGTCTTCTCCTACAGACAGGAATACAAGAACATACCCACAGTGGACGTAGAATATTACGCTCCGGCGGCCCGAACCACTCTAAATCCTCTCGTCACCATCGTGCCACCATCGACCGAGTTAACAACGATCGCTCCCCCTAACTACTCTTAGTACTTAGGATCTTGGTCGGGTGCATTCCGCCACCCGGCCGGAGCACGCTCTCTCCGACATTTGGCGCGCCAGGTAGGGGGCAGGCGACGGTTAGCATCATCCCTCACGGCATGATGGTTCGCATCCGCGACATTCACGAGGATGCAGCCGCATCAGAGGAGGTGGCCTCGACTGGGTTGCAGGCCTCCCCCCACCGTTCTGTGGGCGCGGCACGGACGCCGCGAGCCCCTCGACGCCCAACGGGGGGCGCCGCTGCTGCAAACACTGCAGTAGCAAGCGCTGTAGCGGCAAACGCCGCCACGGCGAACCCCGCTGCTGCCAGCGGCCCGCTCGCGGCAGCCAGGGAGCTGCTCCGTAACCCCCCGGGGCCGGCAGCCTCTCCTAGCGCCCTGGCGCAGTGGCGGAGCGATGTGGATCGCCTGATCCACCTAGCTGAGGTCACCCCTGGCCCAGCTAGGACTGGATCGCGACCCCTCCCAACAGCGGGGGGAGGTCGAACCGCCGCTGGCAGCACGATGCGGCAACATCCGTGCGCTCCCCCTCAGTGAGGAGCGCGCAGACGGAAGACCTGCGAGCTGAGCTCAACCGCCGGCGAGCGAGCACCCACACCACCGTGGAGCAACCACGGGTGCAGTCAAACGCCGCCAAAGGCAAGAACCTTGACGCTGCGTTTGCCGCTGCTGCACCTAAGCCCCAGGCTTACGTGCAACCCCCGGTTGGCGTACAAGCGCCACCGAGGGTCGTATCGGCTGGAGTTGGCTGCGCCGCGCTCGCGGACAGTCTACGCTCCACGCGCTGGCCGCAGAAGTTCCGGCCGCACCTGCCGGAAAAATACGACGGGACTACCAACCCGTCAGAATTCCTGCAGGTGTATGTCACCGCTATCACAGCGGCTGGCGGAGACGACGCCGTCATGGCGTCATACTTCCACGTCGCCTTGTCTGGGCCGGCCCGGACTTGGCTCATGAACCTCTCTCCCGGGTCAATCCGATCCTGGGAGGAGCTCTGCACTCTGTACCTGGCGAACTTCGCGAGTGCATGCCAGCAGTACGGTGTGGAGGCCCACCTCCATGCAGTACGTCAGGAGCCCGGGGAATCCCTCCGAGCGTTCATTGCTCGCTTCGCCAAGGTGTGGGGGACAATACCCCGCATCTCCGATGCGTCCATCATCACAGCCTTCCGGCAAGGCGTCCGTGATGAGAAGATGCTGGAGAAGCTGGCGACCCGCCAAGTGCAGGACGTCGCCACCCTGTACGCGCTGGCGGACAAGTGCGCTAGGGCTGCAGAGGGGCGTGCATGGCACTCCCCACAGCAGGACAGGACTGCCCGGCCAGGCGCCTCTACCGGTGCTGCCCGAGAGGGCGGCAAGAAAAAGAAGAAGGGCCGACACCCTGAGAGGTTCCTGGAAGGGGCCTTTGTCGCCGCGGCAGCACCTGGAGGCTGCGACACCGGCGGCAAGCGCCCGAGGCAACAGGCGCGGAACAGTGGCGGCTTATGCCCTGTTCATCCCAACAGCGGTCACAACGCCGCCGACTGTCGTGAGATACAGAAGCTCGTGCAGCGGCGTCTCAGTGAGCGCCGCGAGCGTCCGGCCAAGGACGACTCGCCCCCACGCCGGCGCCCTGGCAAGGGGAAGGCTACCAGCGACGGCGGGCCCGCCGCTGGAGGCAAGGAGATGGGCTACCAGCCCCCGGAGCGGGAGCTCAAGAGCGTCTACGCTCTAGGCCACTCCAGCTCCGAATCCAGCGACAATGAACGTCGCAAGAGGCTGTACGTCATGTACGGCGGAAGCTGGGAGGTCTCCTCTCGGCGAGACGTGAAGGCCCTGCGCCGAGAAGTCCTCTCGATCAGGCCGAGCGTCCCAGGGGTGGCTCCACACCACAAGTGGAGAGACACCACTATCTCCTTCGGGCCGGACGACTGCCCGGAGAACATGGCTGGGGCTGGCGTGCTGCCGATCATCACGTCACCAGTGGTCGCCAACATACGGCTCCACCACGTGTTGATCGACGGTGGAGCCGCCCTCAACATCATCAGCCACGCAGCCTTCAAATAGCTGTAGATTCCGGAGTCACGCCTGGCTCCGACGCGCCCATTCTCCGGCGTGGGTCCAGTGCCGATCTACCCGAAAGAGAAGATCGACCTCCCGGTCACCTTCGGGACCCCGGAGAAATTCCGCACGGAGAACGTCCAGTTCGATGTCGCGGATGTCAACCTGCCGTTCAACGCCATCATTGGCAGACCGGCACTTTACCGCTTCATGGCCGTTGCCCATTACGGGTACTTGGTCGTGAAGATGCCGTCCCCGGTGGGTGTTCTCACCGTGCCGGGGGACCGCCACGCAGCCGTCGCCGCGGTAGAGAAGCTCCATGCTCTCGCTACTGACGCAGCGAACCCTGCGGGGGACAACCCCTCGACCTCTCGGGCCAAGGTTCCTGTTAAGGAACCGAAGGTGCCCAAGGTACGCCCTTCCGACCCAGAGGACGTGCCAGTCAAGACCGTCTAGATCGGCGCGGAAGCCTCCCAGACCACCCGCATCGCAGGGAATCTGGGAGAGAAATAGGAAGACGCGCTCATTGCTTTCCTCCGGGCAAATGTTGACGTGTTCGCCTGGGAACCGTCGCAGATGCCTGGGATCCCTAGGGAAGTGATTGAGCACCATCTGAAGATCAGCTCGGACGCCAAGCCGGTGCGGCAAAAGCCACGGAGGCAGTCCGTGGAGCGCCAGGACTTCATCCGTCAGGAGGTCCGGAAGCTCCTGGACGCGGGCTTCATCGAGGAGGTCCATCACCCCGAGTGGCTGGCCAACCCGGTGGTCGTCCCCAAGGCGAACGGGAAGCTTCGGATGTGTATCGACTACACCAGCCTCAACAAAATATGTCCTCCAGACCCTTATCCCCTCCCACGCATAGACCAGATAGTAGATTCCACCTCCGGGTGCGAACTTTTATCTTTTTTGGATGCATACTCTGGGTTTCATCAGATCCGGATGGATGAGGAGGATAAGAGGCATACAGCCTTTGTAACAGTAGATGGTTTGTATTGTTACGTTGTAATGCCATATGGTCTGAGGAATGCTTTACCTACGTTTCTGCATGCCATGAACTTCACGTTCCATGACCTGATCAGAAACATAGTAGAGGTCTATGTCGATGACATTGTTGTCAAGACCAGGGTAGGGTCGACCTTGATAGAAGACCTAGCCCTTGTTTTCGACAGGTTGCGCACAACGCGCACGAAGCTGAACCCCGAGAAATGCGTCTTTGGCGTCTCGGCTGGTAAACTGTTAGGTTTCCTAGTGTCACATCGCGGCATTGAGGCAAACCCAACCAAGATCAGGGCGATCGAGGCTATGCGGCCGCCGGCCTGCATCAAGGACCTCCAGAAACTCACTGGGTCCTTGGCAGCCCTCAGCCGATTTATCTCAAAGCTAGCCGAGAGAGCCCTGCCCTTCTTCAAGCTTTTGAGGAAGTCCGGACCATTCATATGGACCGAAGAGGCTGAACAAGCCTTCCAGGAGTTGAAGCAGCATCTCACCACTCTGCCCATTTTAGTGGCGCCAGAGCCTGGTGAGACCCTGTTTCTCTACCTCGCGGCGACACCCGAGGTAGTAAGCATGGTCCTGGTCGCCGAGCGACCAGTCCATTCCCACGAGGGAGACACCGGGGTCCCCCAAGTGGAAGGTGGTGGTCCGCCCACCGCAGAAGCCGCAACTGGCCCCGATACTGGAGGTCCGGCTGACACACTGCCCTGCCAAGGCGGTGAGCCACCAGAAACAGGAGGGCAAGCCGCCCAGGGGGCCAGCCTGGCAGAGGTAGGTGGCCTCGGACCTACCACTAAGGTTCGGACCACCCAGAAGCCAGTATATTACGTCGGTGAGGTCCTTCACGGGGCAAAAGCCAGATATCTGGAAGCCCACAAGTTCGCCTACGCGTTACTTATTGCTTCCAGAAAGTTGCGCCATTATTTCCAGGTGCATAAGGTTGTCGTGGTGACCTCTTACCCGTTAAGAGCGATCCTGCGCAATTCCAACGCCACTGGGAATATTGCCAAATGGGCGGCGGAACTGGCAGAGTTCCAACTCGACTTCCAGCCCCGCAGCGCTACCAAGAGCCAGGTCTTGGCCGACTTCATCGCAGAGTGGACTCCTACCACCACGGAATCTGGAGGTCCGCAAGCCGAGGCGGAACCTTCACGGCCAGACAGGACCGTCCGGGTTTTCACCGAGCCGCACTGGACTCTCTTCTTCGACGGGTTCGCCCGCGAAAAAGGGTCCGGAGCAGGCGTGGCCCTCATGGACCCGAACGGGGATCAAGTAAAGTACATAGTATGCTTTGAATTCAAAGCCACTAACAACATGGCGGAATACGAAGGCTTGATCTTCGGGCTCATGATCGCCCAGTCACTAGGAATCAAGCAGCTCCTGGTTAAGGGGGATTCCCAGTTACTGATCAGACAGGTCCGGGGGGAGTGCTGCTGCAATAACCCCCAGCTCGCAGCATACCTCATGCGAGTGAGGGAGCTCGAGAAGGACTTCGAGGTCCTGGAACTGCAGCACGTTCCCAGGAGCCTCAACTCAGTGGCAGATGACCTCTCCGCGAGGGCATCGACTCGGGGCCCAGTACCCGAGGGCGTCTTCAAAAGACAGCTACTGAGACCAACCGCCCAACCAGCCGAACTGGGCGAAGGGGGCAGAACTAGCACCTCGAAGCTAGCAGTCCCGGTGGTCCTCCATCTCTGGAGTCCACCAAGGATCGTGTGGACTGATGACCCCGGCATGTCATCAGGGACACATCCAATGGCTCAGGGCAGTCCCGATGCACGGATCTCCGAGATCCGGGACTACCTGAAGGACAAAATCCTTCCCGAAGAACGTGTGTCTGCTGAGCGCATAGTGCGATTGGCTAAACGCTACACGCTAGTAGAAGGGGATCTCTACAGGCGTGGCGCCAATGGCATCCTCATGCGATGCATAACCCGGGAGGAGGGCCGCGAATTACTCGCGGAGATCCATGGAGGCGAATGCGGGAATCATTCAGGGTCCCGTACGCTGGTCGGTAAAGCCTTTCGGCATGGCTTTTACTGGCCGACAGCGCTCTAGGATGCAGCTGAGCTAGTAAGGTCCTGCAAGGCGTGTCAGTTCCATGCAAAGCAGATACACACACCGGCTCAGTCTCTGCAGATGATTCCACCCTCTTGGCCCTTCGCGGTATGGGGGGTGGACATCCTGGGACCTTTCCCTAGAGCTGTCGGTGGGTACCGGTACCTCTACGTCGCCATTGACAAATTCACAAAATGGCCTGAGGTAACCCCAGTAGTGAGCATCACCCAAGGAACTGCAACAGCTTTCCTTAAGTCCATTGTGTGCCGGTTCGGCGTCCCCAGCCGTATCATAACGGACAACGGGACCCAGTTCAGGAGCCGGGTCTTCCAGGACTACTGCGACGGCGTTGGCATCCAGTTATGCTTCGCGTCTGTAGCACATCCTAGGAGCAATGGACAGGTCGAAAGAGCTAACGCGGAAATCCTCAAGGGGCTCAAAACCCGCACCTTCAACTGCTTGGAAAAGCACGGTGCGAAATGGGTTGATGAGCTCCCCTGCGTGCTATGGGGGAACCGGACCACACC
The DNA here is from genome assembly GCA_030272315.1 of Paspalum vaginatum. Taxonomy (NCBI): domain Eukaryota; kingdom Viridiplantae; phylum Streptophyta; class Magnoliopsida; order Poales; family Poaceae; genus Paspalum; species Paspalum vaginatum. The sequence continues at coordinate 34,921,369 of CM059018.1, read as the reverse complement.
CAGCCGAGCAACCGGGGAAACCCCATTCTTCCTGGTATACGGGGCCGAAGCATGCCTCCCACCAGAAATACTCTTGGGCTCCCCACGGGTCCAAGCTTTTGATGAATCTTTGCAAGAACAGGCTAGGCGCAACGACGTTGACCTCGTCGAGGAGCAAAGATGGCAGGCTGCAATCCGGAACGCACGGTACAACCAAGAGCTCAAACGCTATCATGAGCGAACCGTGCGGGGCAGGGTACTCCAACCTGGAGACCAGGTCCTGAGGCGCATCTTGAGCCGAGAAGGGCGCAACAAACTCTCCCCCAGCTGGGAAGGCCCCTTCAAGGTGACAAAAGTTAGTCGCCCCGGTTACGTTCGCCTCGCCACGGAGGAAGGAGTTCCGCTACCGAACCCATGGAATATAGAACACCTCCGTAAGTTTTATCCGTAGGCAAGAAATTCAGGGCAACCCTCTTTCTTTTTATAAGCTAAATGGGACTACCATGTGGACCAGAGCGGTGAAGGTCCGCCCTTGTAATCCCGACCTCTGGCTGACATCACATGACACCCTGTACCGCTAGATAAAAGAAAGAGTTTAGCCCTGAAATCCTTGTCTCCGCTGTTACCCTACTGCTTACTCAGCTGCCATCTGTTTCAATTTTTCCTAACCCCTGCGTGGAATCCTACTCTTGCCAAAAATCTCCTTGGAACCAGCAGGACTTAGCAGCTTGAGTGTGAAGCGGTTAGCACAGAGGCTGGGAAGGAGGTCCGGAATACTGGGTGCCAGGTCCAGAGAAAAGGGGCTCGCCTTGGTAGCACCGAGCTGTCAGCTGCTTAGCCTGGTCTCATACCCTAAGCACTGAACACTCCCTACCACGCCGTGAGTTCCCCCAGTATCAGGAACAGTGCGTTTAGTGCTCCGGACCACCCCCTAAGCCAATGGCACACCCCCTAACCTCAGCAGCAAGGTCCGGCTGTGACTCCAAGGACTTCGAGGCAGCGCGGTTACCTTTGTTTCGCTAAGAGAGGTCCGAACGGCTGCAGGACCGGACCAAAGCTAAGATGTTTTGGACTAAGGATGGTCCAGGGCTGTGTCGCAGTTTTGCCTGGTTCCGTACCCTTAACTCACACACCCTGCTATCCCACGAACAGACATCCTGGCCCCTGGCCCGGACGGCAAACGCTCCGGACCTCGAATAGCGGAAAAGGTCAACTCAGAGTAGGTCCCGTAGGTGCGACACTAACGTTTGCCGTGAGTTGCATGCAGGTCTGGCCTCTGACTCGGTGGTAGCCAGCCTCAAAACTTAGAGCCTACCTACCAGGGGGCCAGGGGGTCAGGTAACAGCACACCAGCATGCAACAAGGAGTAAATGGAGATAAGTAGCAACTACCATTCTCATATTACTTGTCCATACTAATGTTTTACATAGCCTTGTATAAAAAAAACAAAAAAAACAAAACAGCAAGAGCTGCTGCCCTACGGCGCTGGGGAGGCTCCTGTCCCTGGTGCATCCGGGTCCTCATCCGCAGGGGCCCGTTGGAACCGGGCGGCGACGGCCTCCACCACCTCCTGCACGCTCTCCCAGGCGGCGGCCTCTGCCTCCTCCACCGGACCAGCAATGACCGGGTCCAAGGAGATGGCGGGGTCGTGGCTCCGGAAGCAGACCAGGAGGTGCTCCGCCCCGGCGCGGCACAGCTCACGGCCCTCGGCTTCAAGGCACTCCCCGAGCGTGGAGTCCAGGCGCCGGAGCTGCTCCACAGCGGAGTCGAGGATGGGGAGGGCGTCCGCAAAGGTGGACGGCGGCTCTGTCACCTGGATTGGACTCAGCCCAAGCGGCACCAGAGCCGAGCTCGCCTCCCCGGCCCAGTCGGCGATGCGTTGGAGGCCGGCGTGCATCTGCTCCCGATCCTCCGCCACCGCCTGCTGGGCAGCATCCTGCTTCAGCTGCTCCAGGGCGGCCCGCTCGACCAGCAATTGCTTCTCCTGGTTCGCAAGCTCTGCCTCCCTGGACTTCACCCAATCCTCTCGGATCTTGAGCGTAGCAGCCTGGCGGGCGGAGGATTCTTTGAGGGCCTTGGCCGCCGCCTCGCGCTGAGCAACGGTGCCCTCGCGGGCCGCAACAGCTGCCTCGCGCTCGGCAAGCCTCGACCTCATCTTGTCGAGCTCAGCGTTGACAGCAGCCTGCCTCTCGGACACCTCCACCAGCTCTAGCCGGCGCTGCTCCATGCCTTTCTGCGCAGATTCCAGCTTGGCTCGGTCGAGCTTCAGCTGCGCCTCGCCCACCTCAACCCGCTTTTCGCGGACCCCGACCGCGCGCTCTTGGTTGACGAGCCTTTGCAGGTCCTTATGATAAGCCGCACGGTCGGCGTCGAGCTCTATGCGGGCGGTGGAGAGCTCCACGCGGGCCCGGGTGTGCTGAGCGGTGGCGGCTTCGATCCGCTCTCCCAGACGGGCCTGCCAGCAGTCCAGGCGTTCACGCTCCCGCTGCAACCGTGCCCATTCCAGCCGGAACGCCTCCTGGGCGTCGTCCAGGGCCTGGTGCGTCCGATGCAGCACGCGGGGGAGAGAAACTCCACCTGGCTGGGGCAGGAGCGGCTTGCCCAGAACCTCCTCCAGTCCCCCCTCAGCAGGGGGCGGGGACCTGGAACCGGTCATCCGGGCGTCAGACGAGGAAGGCTCTAAGGGCCGCGCATCAGGAGCCGCCCTCGGCACAGGTCCTTGGGCCGTGACGCCTTCTGGCATCGGACCACCTGGTACCTGTGGCTGCGCGACTGGGACCGCCCTCCCGGCAGGCTCTCGGGACGCAGCCTCGGCCCCCGTGGCGCCCCCTGGCGTCGGACCACCCGGGACCTGGGGCTGAGCAGACGGGGCTGCCCCTGGTGTAGGCCCCTCGGTCGGGGTCCAGGCCCGCGAGGCACCCCCCGCCGTTGGACCACCAGGAGCGCTCTTCTCCGCCGTGTTCGCGGGGCTGCCGGAGCCGCTGGGGGGAGAAGCACCGACCGGGCGAGTCGACCTAAACAGAACACAAGACGGGAGATTGAGAAGCCTGAGGAAGCTAGCCACGACACGGCGAAGTGTTCGAGGCTAACCGAAAGGGCTTACCTCGGGATGTGCGCCATCCAGCGGCCACGAAGGCCAGAACCCCGCCGTGGCTGCTGGCCCGTGGCCTGCGGTGCCGGTCGCCGCCGCTGCTGACCCGAGGTCGGCGGTGCCGTTGGAGCCCGCCGCTGCTGGTCCGGCATCGGAGGTGGTGGCCGTTGCTGCGGCTGCCGCTGGTCCGGGTGCGGTGGTGTTGGAACTCGCCCCCCTTGCCCAGAGGAGCTTCCTTCCCTCGAGGTCCGCTGGTGCTTCGGGTCGGGCTCCGAGACAAAGGTCCCGTCGCCGCGAACCAGCCTTCGCCGCGTCTCCTCACCGCCCGCCGGCGGAATAACGGGGGACGCTGCCACCGGCCTCTTGCCCTTGTCAGCGGGAGTAGTGCCTCTGGCACCAGAACCCCCAACCGGGGCGTCGTCGATGTGGACCCCCCGGTTGAGGTCGCCCCCAAGCTGCCGCGCCGCAAGGCCGCCGTCGTCGAGCGTGGGCATCTCCCGGAGCACCGCCGTCCGTAAGGCCTGGTCGCGGCAGAGCGGCACGATGGCGGACGGCAGGCGCAGCTGCTCCGGGGAGAAGCTCTCGTCCGTGACGCACCGCACCCATTCCTCCAGTAGGAGCGGCGTCAGGTCGTGGTCTTCGCCACGCACCGCCCTGCTGCAGTCGTTGGGGCCGGTGTAGCTCCACCCCAGCCTTGGCCGCATCTGCAGGGGGGCGAGCCTCCGCCTGAGGAAGTCCGCGAGAACGTGCATCGAGGTCAGCCTGCGGCTGATGAGCTCGGTGATCCTGGCCAGCACGGGGGAGAACTCGGGTGGCAGATCCGTTGAAGCACCCCACTCCGGGAGGGATGCGTCGGGACTGCTATCAGGGAGAGCCAGCCGGTCATTCGGCTCCGCCCTGACGATCACCCAGTCGTTGCGCCAGTGCTCCCACTTGGCGCTGGCGAAGGTGGGGAGGTAGGTCGACCTTCCCCCGGACCCCTTTAGCAGGAAGTAGTAGCGGCCAATCTCGGTCGAGCTCCTCCCGGAACACCTCACCGAGAAGAAGTGGCGGAAGAGCGTCACGCAGGGAGGAACCCCCACGAACATCTCACAGAGATGGGCAAAGATTGCCGCATGAAGGATGGAGTGGGGGGTGAGATGCTGGAGCTGCAGCCCAAACGCCTCCAGCAGCAGCATGAAGAAGGAAGAGATCGGAATCCCCAGACCGCAGTAGAGGTAGGGGACAAAGAGGACGAACTCCCCCGGCTAGAAGTTGAGGTGGGGGAGGGAGCCCGTGCGAACGTTGTCGCAGCGCTCCACGTCCGTCCAGCCGAGCAGGCGGCGGACGCGGTTAAGGTTCTCCTCGGTCTCCCGGAAAGATTGGTGGCGCGAACCCATCGCTGCGGAATCTGGCGGTGGGGGGAAGAGAAGGAGCACACTGCAGACAAAAAGCGAGAGCTCTGCTGCGAGGAAGACGAAGCGCCGCGGCGGATGCGAGGGGTGCAAAGGCAAATGGCTGAAGGGTGTGCTCGGCCGATGGTCGAGAACCCTCTTTGACGGTTGCCCCCAATCCTCCGCACGCCGCGGGCGTCAAGCGTACGCACGCACGGACGCACCCGCGGAACCCCAGGTCTATGACAGCAGGGGCCCGAGGATGCAGTCACGACAAGCGGGTAGAAGAGCAAGTGGGGCAGGAAGGCGAACCGGCGGCCGCTCGCGAACGTGCGCCTCGGCACAACACGTGGGGCCCCTGCCTCTCCGCTTTATGCACGACTGCCCACGTAACCATCTGCCCCCGCCTTAATGGCAGGAGAAGGGGTAGGTGAACCGCCGCTGCGGTTCCCGGTGCGGGCCTGCCCCCACGTTTCCCGAGAAATTCCCACGATCGGGCGCCCCCAGATCGTGGGGGCCCGCGGAGCCACCCCGCGGGGTCGGGTGGACTAGGCCCCCTCCAAGGTCGGGTAAGGCGGACGATCGGCAAGATCAGGCGTGCCGGGCTCTCAGCAGGGTCAGGCGAGTCAAGCCTCGACCAAAGATCAAGAAGTTGGCCCTGCCCAACTACGTGCTTAACAGCTAGGCCCCGGAAGCCACACATGGCTCCCGATGGCTTGAGTAGTAAGCGATGATGGGCTCACCTCAGGTTCGAAAAACTCACAAGAGGTGGGCCCAGGGGCCACTGTCGGTACCCAGCCAGCCAGGTACCCGCTTACACTAGACAAAGATCACCAGTATCGGCAAGAGCTGCAGTAAAAGGAGGGCCTAAGACCGCGTACAGGCGGGCCCGGCCTACTCCTTATAAAAGCTGGGCCGCGCACCCGGCCCACAGGGGAGACCCCGGACCTCCTTCAGCGAGGTCCGAGCTCCCCCCAACCACGCGAGGAGTCCCCGGACCTCCTTCAGCGAGGTCCGAGCTCCCCCCAACCACGCGAGGAGTCCTCCAAGGGAAGGTGAGGTCCGCACCTCTCGGAGGTCCGGAGCCAGCGCCTTCGGTGGTCCGGGGCCGCCACGTGCTCACAGGGCACGGGGAGCTCTAGCGCTGCCACGTGCCCACAGGACGCGTGGCGGAGCCTTCAGACAGGGGCCTCGCCCACCTACTGCATTTATTGCGGGCAGGTGAGCGTGCCCCGTTGCTCTCTGACACCGCCGCTGACAGACGGGCATGCCCCGTTGCCCGCTGACACCGCCGCCGTCAGACGAGCGTGCCCCCGTTGCCGCTGACACTGCTGCCGTCAGACGAGCGTGCCCCGTTGCCCGCTGACACCGCCGCTGGCCGGCGACGGCGGCGAGGCAAAGGGGCGAGCCTTACCGAGGCACGACGGCAGTAGCAGGGCACTACAGTCGACTTCCCGGCATACGTTGGGGTCTATATTAAGTAAACAAGTACGCTGTACTCATCATGAGCCGCGCCACACGCGGCGACCGTACTCAACCTAATACTAGGTAGCGGCGCTACAGCGCTGCTACAAGCGCCCCGTCCTGTCACGCCAGCACGTCGTCTGCCCCCTCGGCCTCTGAAGCCTATCACCGGGCTTAGCGGCCGATGGAACAGGACGGCGTAAAGCAGGACGGCGTGGCGCCGTATCCTGGTGGCAGGACGGCATGGCGCATCTTCCGGGCCATACCGGGTCGCGTCAGTGGTACAGGCGCGACACATTGGAGCGTTGGACATCAAGCACAGGATAGAACTATGACATAGAGAAAATGGGCCGGGACCACCTGTCGGGGCCCGGCCACCATGTACGTACCCCCCTTGGCCTATAAAAGGGGAGGCATACGGACTCAACCGACAGACTCACCCAACAGACTGGCTGGAAGCCCACAAACCACACAATCACAAGCTCACAATCTCCACTGTCTTCTCCTACAGACAGGAATACAAGAACACACCCACAGTGGACGTAGGGTATTACGCTCCGGCGGCCCGAACCACTCTAAATCCTCTCGTCACCATCGTGCCACCATCGACCGAGTTAACAACGATCGCTCCCCCTAACTACTCTTAGTACTTAGGATCTTGGTCGGGTGCATTCCGCCACCTGGCCGGAGCACGCTCGCTCCGACAGGCACACTAATTTTTTATGTATCTTTTTTATTCCTCATTTTTTACGTTTCTCATCTGAATACAGTTGTAGCATCTGTTTACGTACACAATCGATACCACCATACATGCGCCTTACCCGCACCACGTGTACACTAACGGACATGGGCGGAGCTTGTATTGATGCACCAGTGTACCCGGGAATACCTTGCGCCTATACAATCCAATCAAGTATATACAAGTATATGTGTATAATAAATATATATTGCTGTTTTCCTAGTTGAAGTTGAGCACTTTGCCGCGTCTTTTATAGCTAGCAGGACGCGTGGCCCACCTCGTAACCTCCATATCTACCCCACCTAGTGATCTAAAACCGTCAAGCCACGAGCAGCGAAGCACGGAGCCGCAGAAGGTCGCGACTCGCGAGACAGCACCACCACCGCGGCTGGCGTCCGTTTGCCTATCAGTGCCACACCTTCGTCAGTTCACCTCCATGAGTCTGCCGTCCACGCGCTAGCACACAACATCCCCACAGTCGCCATCCACGGCCCGCCCCTCCTGCACAGGTGCTACACATGCACAAGTCGTTGCCACCCGCAGCTTACTACATCCACGGCGGTTCAGCGGCAAAGTGCCACTGCCGATCTGGCACCCTTTCCTCCAGTCGTCTAGTGTGCCTGTCTTCGTGTCCACGAAATGTAAAACATAGCTCAAGCCATTCTTTTCTCTCCGACCAGTTCATCTTCTCCCCCAAATCGAAGACTAAATCCTAGATCGACATGACTCAAGAGCACGAGGCACGGGCGAACAAACTTAGACCAAATAAGAGTGGCAAAAGCATATAGCCAAGTGGTGAGAATCCTCAAATTCCCCTTTCTCAGTTATTCCATTGCTATACGTCATGGGAGACCGCAAAGCTACGATAAATTGCATTTTTCTTCCTATAAAGAGTGAGTTTTCATAACACCATTTTTCATCGAGAAAAACATCTATGCTCCCCCCCTCACACATTTGCCCCACTTGACAGGTTGGAAAATATTGAAAAGAGTTGAAAAAAGCCTAAAATTGGTAGAAGAAAAATGTTTCCACCCTTTGGTCCTTTATTTTCTTAACTCATTTTGTACTCATACCCACCAAGTAGTTTACATGTCTTGAAATCAATGAAAAAGAAAGACATCAATCAAGTGAATCGCTATTTCTTATTCTTGTTTCTCTATCCCTTTCCTCCCTCCTTGATTGTTGGTCGGTTAGTTCTTTCTTTTCCTTCGACATTTTGGATTCACCACGTGCATGTTGTACGTACCTATATGCTAGTAGTGCTTAAATGTTCATCTAAGCAATAGCTTACAACATGTGTGTGCATGTGTTACCGACAAATGTTCATCATTAGTCTTACCCCTTTTACAAGGCAAAACGTCCCAAACCGACCTATAATCATTTGGAAACTCATTTTGGATAAAACTGGGTTGCACTGGACATGTCCGGCATCCACACTGGATAGTCCAAAATTCTCAAGGCAAAATATGTGTTGCAGCAGACTATCCAGCATATGATCTCAGATTGGCCAGCATTGCCTAAGCAGGTGCTTGGACTCCAAATTAGGCAATCCATATGTCTGTTTTGATCGTCTCAACGAGGGCTACAACTTGGTGTATTGAAACGCCTAATTTGGCTTCATCTTGGTGTGGTTTCAAGGCGTAGGCTCAAAATCTCTCTAAATGTTGCATATTATCTGCAAAACACAACTCCATACCAAGTATGCAGGAAACTGCCATTAACACCAACCTGCCATTTTTTGTGTCCAACACTATGCACTCTAGGAGATGCGTTTAATTCAGAAATTTTAGTATATCCATCGGTATTGTAGTAGCATTGGTCATGACACCAATAGGTTACAGATGTATCTATGATTTGCATGGGTTAGTAGGTAGGTACTATTTGAAGAGAATGCGCACAATGGTCTACATACACATAAAACACCACTAATCTACAACCTATAGGTACAAAGCATAGGTTGGAAGCAGCCGCCTATGGCGCTGGCATCTTAAAGCCGGCTGGAAGCACTTCTAACAAACAAAATGCAAAACAGATTACTTGGCCATACAGCGGCAGCGGCAGGTGTTCTGTGTCAATTAATTAGAAGTGTTGCTAACCAATTACACCACTGTACACACGCAAAAACAAAGGGAAGAAATCTAGTTTTGATTCATGAGAAAGAATAGTATCTTAAGTTGGTAAGGCTCACAAATGATTGAATAAGTATAGAAGTAGGGACATCATTAAAAACATCTGTCAATCTATGGGACAATTGTTGCGTGCAGAAGCAGAACTGGTTAATTCCCTAACTATAAAAAGCATACGTACTAATGTTTGTAGGTTGAACATAAGAAATACTAAGTTTTCATTAATGATCACAATTTCACCATTTGTTCTAGAACCACTGTAATCAGGAAGTAAATTTAGTAGTAAGATAAATCGGGTGCTACTTGCAGGAAAAAGAGAATACCATGAGCACAATATGTCACATAAAATAATAATCAATATGTCTTGGTTAAGTAACACCCGATATTGAAATTGGGATCATTCATGAAAACTTAGTATTTCTTATGTTCATGAAAGAATTAATGAAAGGTAAATTCATGAAAACTTAGTATTTCTTATGTTCATGAAAGAATTAATGAAAGGTAAATAATTCATTAAAGATTTTTTTACATTTGTTAATTGTTTTTCCTAAATGGTTTCAAATCTCAGCTTTAAAGAATTGATGAAAAAAATTATAAGATAAATTGAACATAGACATATCTATATTAATGTATTCTCCAAACATCTCCGTCAAGTTGTCATGGATGGCATCCTAGCTAATAGAATTTGTTATATTGCCCTTCCTATCATAATTTCCTAGCTATGATTTGTATGGTTGTTTTCGATTCATTGCGACTATAAGGGCCTGAACAGTTACTAAATTCGCCATACTGCCCTTGCTATTATATTTGATGATTATGATCCATGTGACTGCTTTTAATTTCTTACGACTAAAAGTCCTGAATTATTGCTGAATTTGCCATATATGTCAGATTTACAAGTCAAATGTTTTCTTGCTTTCCTACGCAAGTCATGTCAGTATCCTACAAGATGGGATAGTGAAGATTCAAATGTCACTGACACATGGAAGGAGAGCATGTGATATTATACATCGTGGGGTTCTAGATTGCCTCGCAAAGGGCATTTGTGGCAAGGAGAATTAACACTTATGATATTCTTGTCATAGAGATTCTTATGGCTGTCTAAAACTAAAGATATCAAGATTACCCATCATACAAAAGGATACATCAAGGACTGTGAGACAAGGTGATCATCGCACCATATGGGATGCTTTGAAGATGTTGTTGTTTGGGGTCTTCAGTATAACCGTGAGAGGGAGAGGGTAGTATTGAAAGAGTCCATCCTCCACTTTAGGCTACTTTATATAATAGGGAGAGGTGGCTCTTTTTATTTGTTCCATTAGTCTTTTGGATTATTAAAAGTAGGTCCTTGTTTCTTATATAGAGGCCCTTGCTAGGGCCATTAATTTCCCCAACAGTAGCCCCTTGGCTGCTTTGGCTTGGCTGGTACAACAAGGCGAGAAGTAGTAAAACGTAGAAAAGGCCTAGCTCCTACTAAGTCCTCAAGCCTAGCAAGTGATCCAGTATGAGCCAAAGTTGCTGGCGAGCCCCTCGAGCCGGAGCATGTCAGCAGAGGCAAAGTTGAGACGTTGAAGGTGTCGACATGCCGCTAGAGCTAGAGTGTGTCGGTGGAGGCAAAGTCGAGACGTTGAAAGTGTCAGCGCGCCGCTCGAGCCAGAGCATGCCATCGAAGGCGAAGTCGACAGTGCAGAAGGTGTCGGCGCACCACTTGAGCCGAAGTGTTTCGACGGAGGCGAAGTGGTTGTCGGAGCCGCACTCAGTGAAAATTGTAGTCACCAAAGTTGTGGGCGAGCCGCTCGAGCCGACGCGTGTCGGCGAAGGTGAAGTAAGGACGACGAAGGTGTTGGCATGCCGCTTGAGCAAGAGCATGTCGATGGAGGCGAAGTGGTCGTCGGAGCCACGCTTGGTGAATCTGTAATCACCGGAGTTGTGGGCAAGCCCCTCGAGCCGAAGCGTGTCAGTGGAGACAAAGTTGGATCACCAAAGGTGTCGTCGGAGGCGAAGTAGGGAACACCGAAGGTGTCGGCGCGCCGCTCAAGTTGAAGCGTGTGCTTGCTGGCATTGCCTTCCCATCATGGCATGCGATCACCTGGCAACACCTGAATTTTGGGACAATTTGATTCTTCAATGTGTCTCTCCCTGACCCATCTTGGCTGATGCTCATAAGCATAACCGAAGTAGTTGTTATCCATGCTGACTTAACTGTTTGGCATGAGCTTCTTTTTTCCTTTCAATTTTTTCTTCTCTCCTTTTCTTTTCTTCTCTTATCTTCTTTTTTTCTTTTCTTTTATTTTTTTACGCCGACACGCTTTTGGCACGTGCCCTCAATCATCGGTCGATGGTATCTTCATTTTTCCTCTCGCCGATGGTAACACACTTTATGCACCCTCGGTCATTGGCCGAGGATATTTTCGTCATATTTGAGCTTAGTTGACATGTGCGCATTCTCTCTTAGCTCTACGACCATAGGGGTGTAGGGTATTTGGCATAGTCGTACCAGACGCTAGCCATGTAACTCTTCTCTATGCAATGCGTAGTTGTTGCATAGTGTGTATATGAATGTATGTATGCTTTTGGATGGGAAGTTTGTACCTTCTGTTGAATCAGATTATTCTACCATCTGCACGACATACAAAGGTCATGTCGGGATGTTAGGTACCCATAAGTACGAAGATCCATAGTATCTGGTTTTAAGCATTGTGTAAAAGAATCACCATAAGTGGCTGGGAAGGGTTCCTGACTAGTTTAAGGTGAAAGTATGTTTTTTTGCGGATATACTGATTAGCAAATTCATTGGAATGCTAATAAGCATATTACATGCATACATGCTGGAAGAGGATATATGACCTAGGCTACAACAGTTTAACTGCCAAAGTACGTAGGACTCGGAACTGCTTTTGGAGCAATGTTCTTCCGTAATGAATCTATTCATTACCATTCAGTCAGTAGTTAATGGGGCTTTGATTGCCAATCGGGGGTGACCTGATGAGTACGTGTTCCTAATTTTTGTTTTCTGTGGAGATCAAAAGTTTTTCTACAGGTGCTTTTCAGTAGTAAAATAATCTCATGGACAAATCTTAGTAAGTTATGGTGGGAATGAAAGCAGCAATTTGGCTTCTGCTTTGACAAAAAGTGCAGGTAACTTGAGTGCTATACTGCTATTCACTCTAGAATTAGGTGACAATGTGTTTCTATATGTTCATCCATGTACAAAATAGTGTGATGTAGAATTTAGCGACATGCTTTCAAAAACGTTATTAGTGCGCAACAACGCTCTATTTCGTACTGCAATAGTATTAGCGCTAAGTCCGTAAAAACGATATAGCAATGCTATACCACACTACTTCCTACTTTGACGTATATCTTGCTGATCTTTTAAATGTTTAGAAGTATAAGTAGTTTGCTGTTACCTAATATAACATATGCACATAAATAATCATTAAATCGGTGCGTCCATTAGAGATATAAAAAGGATTGGCTAAGACCATCTTCAGCAGATCGTATAAAAGGACCGTAAAGTGAGATGTGGTTGAAACAGTAATAGACAAGTGTGAATAGATAACCTACCATAGATGGTAGCGGGCTTTGTTTCAGCGGTGAGTTCAAGGTAGAATAAAGTATATATGTGAGCCTTTTAATAGTTAATTTTTTGCGTCAGAATCTTTTTTCGTTCTAAAACATGCGTCGTTTTGCTAGGTTCAGGTACAAAGTAAACTCAAAAAGAGCAGAGTGCTTGCTGATGCCACCCCTGAGCAAGAAGCATCCTTCAAACCTGATTCCATTGGGAAGTTGGCTAGAAAGTCTAGGGCACTGGAGTGGAATATAGATGGCCAAACGGGTGCCACGAGCCTGGCTAAGGCACGGCACAATTAGACCGTGCCGTGCCGCCCGGCATGCCTAGATCCTTGTCCAGGCACGGCACGCCACATGCACAACCATGTTGTGCCGGCACGGTTAGCACGACACGATTAGCGGGTCGTGCCAGCCCGGCCCAGCCTCCCAAAAAAACGTCAACCACAAATTTCATAGCAAAGATGAAAATAAAGGTAAAAAGCACAGATCGGCCGACGGGATCTAGACTCGGGAGGGGAGAGACGAGAGAGGCTAGCTGTAACGCCCCTGAAAATTGACCCAAAGAAATTTTCCTTAAATCTCGCTCTAATTCAAAATCAATTTGGAAAAACTTGTTTGTTGTCGAGGTAATAAATATGATCTTAACAAAATTTCTACGAATCCTCTAAATATTCCTTGGAAATATCTCCTCAAATTTCTCTATAAAAAATCTCCCATAAGTATCCCTTCCAAATTTCCATTTCAAATTCAAAATCCAGAAAGGGGGAAAACCTTTTCTCTCCTCCATGGGTCATAGCCCACTTCCCCTCTCCCCTTCCTCTCCTTCCTGCGGCCCACTTCGCCCCTTCCCTCTGCTTGGGCCGCGCCTCCCCAGCCCACCCCGCTCTATCTCCCCCCTAGCCGAACGGCCTAGCCGACGCGGCCTACTAGCTCTCTTCTCCTTCCTTCCTCCTCCTATCTATCGTATGCGAGCTGCGCGTCGTGCACACCTGTGCACGCCACACCCCGCCTTGTTCAGCCGCGCCGCACCACCAAACTCCCCGCCACTGGCAAAACGACATCGGCTCCCGCCAGTGATCGCCTCTCTTGCTCACCGCCACGCCTATAAAGAGCCTCCTCCCCCTCCCTTCCTTCCTGCTCCCCACTGCGTCCGCGCCGCTCATTTCTACAAGCCGCGCTGACGCCGCCATTCACCGCCAATTTACTGCCTCGGCCTGCCCACCAACCCAACCTGATTGGGAGCCACCCACCGCGGTCACCGCCCTACCGTTCTCCTCCACCTCCTAGCCAGAGCCACCCCGGGAACTCCTGGCTTGACACCACGCCATCGCCATGGACGCCACCATATCCCTTCCCTTCCTCGGGTCTCCTGTCCGATTCAAGATGGCGCCTGTCCTAGACCCCTCCACACCTCGCCGCCCCTCTTCCACATCCATCGGAGCCCCGCCAGTGGCGCGAACTCCCCACTGCCGTGACCGCCGCCGCTGCGCTCCATGGACAAGCCCCCCTTCGCCCTCCTATTGGCGACGAGATCCACGCCGCGAGCTCCGCCTCGTTGGTCTCATCGTCACAGCAGCCTCACTCGCCTCAGGAACTAGGTTGGACGGCGGCAAGACGTCGTCGCCCGTCACCGGTGGTTCACCGAACCGCACCGGTTCGCTCGAACCAGGGTGCCGTCCCCACCTGCCTGACGTCGTCCCCCTCTGCTGTCACTTCTAGGTCAGGCCCACGGCCGACGCTGTCCGTGTCCCCCTCGCCGCGTTGGGCCGGCCCAATAGGCCTCTGCCCCCCGCGCGCGCTGAGCGGGCCAAGAAGTGCAGCTGGGCTGAGGATGGGAAAAGATGAGAAAATGGAAATAGAAAAGAAGAAAAAGAAAAGTAGGCCATTGGGCCAAATTCGCCCCCGGCCCAACTTCGTTTCAACCTTGGCCAGATTCATCAGTTCGCCCCACAAAAGTCGGTTTCATACTACCCAGAAAGTGCAAATCTACCCCCCTGCCAAAAATATTCCATATCTTTTCCATTTCAACTCCGATTTGGGTGTTTCTTGCACCTAAATTCTCCATAAATCAAGCTATATCCCTTCATACTCTTCTCATAATTTTTCTACCCCTATATGTTTGTCCATCCAATGTTGCTATGTGTAGCCCATTGGTATGACCATTGGAAATGGTTGGGCACCGCCTCCGCCGCCAAGCAGTTCGAGACTGATCAAGACACTGCCCTGTTTTCCCCATGCCATCCGTATTTTGGTCACGTGGGCACCACGTGGGCGGCACTCAAGACATCATCTCCTTCTCCCCTTCACGCCGGTGGAAACGCCGCCGCAACAGGCGAGAAAGGACATGGCATGGTGGAAATGAGCCTTATGCGCCATTCGGGCCCATAAGACTCCTTTCCATATGGCTGTAAATTACAAAAAATGCCCTTCTGCATGAAAAAAAACTCTATATCTTGCTCCTCTTAATTCGGACTTCCAATGATTCATTCACCTAAATGCTTCTAAAATCAAGGTCTGTCTAACTAAGTCGAATCCATCTCGTGTTGAGCGCATATTGTACCTTGACTTGTGTGTTTTGCCTTGTTTATGTGCATATGTTTCTCGGAGAGCTGTTCAGTCCTGTCCCTGAGATGTTCGACTCGGAGACCAGATCAGGATGTAGGACCGAGACGTGCGATCTAGAGGAGGACGAATATGAGCACTTCGAAAACTCAGAAACACGACCCCCAAATTGGTGCTACGAGAACTGACGCTAAACACCTGTCCACTGCACAGATACGTGTCTAGTAGATGCAAGGTGCCGTCCACTGAAAGGATACACACCCGGCGCGAAAGAGCAAGCAACTCAATGATCACAAAGATCGCAAGTCACCCTAAACACCGAAAACTTGCAAATTCGCCAGCTCAACACTCATCCGCACTGAAATGCGACTTACTGGTATACAGCAAGTAGAGTATGGTCAGACAGTGGGAAAAACAAGTCCAATGCAAAAACGTGGCGGGAAGAACCAAATCACTAAAACGGGACAGGTTCCCTGGCTTCACCGTACTGTCCAGTGCCAAGGGCCGGACTGTCCGGTGGCACCGGATAGTTCGGTGAGGGGCAGCCGGATAGCCCGGTGGGAAGCCCTGGGCAGACCCTGCACCGGATTGTCCGGTAGGCATTGTCGGACTGTCCGGTGAGACCGGATAGTCATGGTGGCCTGTCGGATAGTCCTGGTGGAGTCACAGAAAATGAGTTTTAAAATCCCAAGTCTGACCAAATCCTAGTCCAAACTTCACGAGATTTTGCACAGGCTATTTGGATCAGTATTCCAAAGCCATTCCGAAAAGATCAACTCAAAATGACCAAGGGATTAGCGGGGAATTTCAGATCTCGTGAGAAGGCAATCTTTGGGCAAGAAATGGGAAAAACTCAAAAACAACTTGCTCATGGCAATCTTGCGGAATTGAGATGAACTAAGTCATAATCTCCACATGTCCTAGCAAGTCCAAAAGAAGCCAAAAGAACAAGATTAACTCAGTGGGCAAAGCAAAACACCAATAGCCTTTGAGTTTCATCCAAAAACCAAACAAAAGGAGGGGGAAGGAGATGGCTGCACACATGAGCATGAATTGGGAACGAATCTTCCTTGTACTAGAAGTGGAAATCAATACTTACGAGGTTCCTCACAGTCTACCACCCTTCATCTTCCCACTAATGCAAAGTATTGGCTCTAGGGGACTATAAATCCTAGATTAGCACCCAGTTTACTCTCTAAGCACTTGGCTGGTTGGAAAGCTAAGCCTACGGTTTCTAGAGGTGGAAGAGTCACCTAAATGACCAACCACTTAGGTATATATAGCCCAGGCCTAACTGACTCAGTTTACACTAAGACCCCTATATTACAGAAACGTCCCGTAGGGGCTAAACTGGAAAAGACTCAACTTTCTCGGGGACGGAGCACCGCGATGGAGTCTTGATCTTCTCTGGTTGCACGCTAACTTCCCGATGATGTCCACGTGTTCAGTAGTCCAAATCTGCCTGATCGACCCCCGGTTTTGAAGTCAGAAACTGGGAAAATTTAAGGTTTCCTTCCTGGGCCTGGCAGCCCACTCCACTCTATCTCGGCGAGAATTGAGCCCTTTCACTGAGTCTCGGTAACTTGGTGGTAGGGTGGCGGATTTGAGAGAATCCGCCATCGCCCTTGCATGTCTTTGCGCCATGCACTCGGGTTGGAGCACCGCGGTGGCACCTAGCATCCCTTGTCCATCAGGGATCATCTCGCAGCCCTTCGGAGGTCTTACACTTGCTGTCACCGTGCCGCTCCTCCATATACTGAACTGCCATGGCCGACAGACACCTAGCATGCCTCTTGTCCTTCGGAGGACTTTCATCTACCTCTAATCCATCGGAGGTCTTGTGCCCAAGTCCTTCTAGGTCTTGGCTTCCATTGATAATCACTCATCACTCCAGAGGCAATGGAGCTGGTTCATTGGCTCTCACAGGAGTTTGACGTGTGCAACAACCTCCCTATCTGCTACCTCAACAAAGTGAACGGCAAGTCCATTGGAATCCCCACTTGATGCATAAATTATCCAGTTTTATATACACAACCCGTTGCCCTGTATAAACATTAAAACTTGCATGTTTTGCTTGCTAAGGAAACCTAGTAGGATATAGCCACCGAACCAATTTAGATGTAGCGTGTATAGTTGGGTCGTTCATTCAATTATCTATATTAATCTTGATGATATATGTGGATGTGGATGGATGTTTTCGGAGAAACATGTGGTAAGACTCCGGCATATGACTTCGGTCGGCTAAGCCACACACAAGGTAAAAACCCCGGGGAGCTGTTATCACGGTCTCTTCGGAGTCCGGTCTTCGTGAAGGAGATTTGGGCTTGTGTTTCTCAGGCATGGGCATTATGGGAGCTCTACCCTGAAGGATCAGGTTGACGATTCATCTTGCCTAACTCTTTTCGTACAACCACTCGAAGTTGTATGCGGCAACACTTGGTTGGAATCCCGCAAGGAATAATCTGGCGAAAGCCGGTGAGCTGGGATGCAAGGGAGACAAGGAATGGGGAGTGGTCGCGTGGGTGTCTGCGGACATAGGGCAACAGTCGCATGGCTTGCGGGTCTGAGCGACAGGTGGTGCTATGTCTCTCATGGCTAAGGTTTAGGGAAACCTTGCGTGGGGAAGACCTTGAGTGGGAAAGGACCTCGTGACGATGAAAGTCCTAGATCAAACTTGTGGGTAAAGTGTGTACCTCTGGTCCAGAGTATAAATCTATCTGGATAGTGCCATTGTCTATCTGTATGGACAGATTATGGCTTGGTTTCGGCAATTAAACGTTTCAGCAAAACTATGGGAATGGTTAGGATAAAATGCGGTATTTGTTCGGCATGCAGATACTGTGGTGGAGTGTGGAAAATGTGTTGGCATGCGTGCCATGAGCCAAAGTGGACCGGTGAGTCCAGTGGCGATATGGGAAGAATTGTTTTTCTTAATTAAAACTAAGAACTAATGAACCATGCATATGAAAGCGTTTTTCCTGCAAATTTATTCTGAGCTCCAAATATATCTTGGATATAGGTGATAGCTTTTACTCTCTTTCCTTATGGAAAAGGTAGGCTTGCACATTACATTTTGTATTCACCTTGCTTTGTTTTTAGTTTTCCAAGGATTGACAAAACCCTTGATACTCATCTTGGGACACGCTATATGATACTGTCGATTATAGTATAAAGTTAAAGTTTGGCGTGCTTAAATATCATCAACAAGTATCATACACAACTTAAGGGGGTGTTTGGATTCCGGGCTAAAATAAAATTTTAGCTCTCATCACATCGGATGTTTGGACGTTAGTTTGAAGTATTAAATATAATCTAATTATAAAACCAATTACACAGATAAAGAGTAAGTGGTGAGACGAATTTATTAAGCCTAATTAATCTATGATTAGCAAACGTGATGCTAGAGTACCCCTTCGTTAATCATGGATTAATTAGGCTTAACAAATTTGTCTTGTCATTTACTCCTCGTACGTGTAATTAGTTTTCTAACTAAATCATTTTTAATACTTCTAACTAGCACCAAAATATTTGATATGACGTGGGTTAAATTTTAGCTTCTGGATCAAACACCCTCTAATTCTTTACGTAATTGTGTTCAAAACATTTCTATTATGATATTAAGATATATACATACGAGCCCTCTGAAGTCGTACTCATCAATGATCTTGAGCCAAGAAAAATGTGAAGCAGCGCGATTATTCCAATGCAAGCCCTCCCATTC
Organism: Paspalum vaginatum; assembly: GCA_030272315.1. Classification (NCBI taxonomy): domain Eukaryota; kingdom Viridiplantae; phylum Streptophyta; class Magnoliopsida; order Poales; family Poaceae; genus Paspalum; species Paspalum vaginatum. The sequence goes on along the minus strand of CM059018.1, from coordinate 34,902,741 downwards.
TATGTAAGTTATGCTAAATTGAAAACAGATTCAAAGATAATATAAGAAACTCTGAATCAACATTATTGATTTTCAATTTGTTGTATTCAAACCTATTGGAAATATAAAAGTGCACAGTGAGCATCAAGAAAGGGCGAATAGCTGACATCGATGGCAAGGGGGGAAATACAAGCTGAAACTTGCCTTCTTAGTCATCTGTCAAATATCAACTTATCTCTATTCTAATATTAAAATTAAACATAATAAGTTTCATCTTTCGTCTCTTCGCAGACTTGTCATATGGGACTGGTCTCACGATAAGGATAATTGATATTATGAGTCAAATCTGCATTTGAATTGAATTTAAATTTATTTGCAAGCCCAGTTCGAACAACAAGATCGCCCACACAAAAACGGTCGCCCAAGTCGCCTTCGGACTTCATTTTTGACGTTTGATATGCATAGTTAAGATATATTATGATAACAGGTAACCCACTCCCAACCCCACACCCCATGTCACTCTTGCAACTCCCTCCCCCATCTTCCTCGCGGCTCTGCCTCACGTCTCCACCACACTTCCTACACCTCCCGCACCACCCCTCCAGATCCAGCGACACCAGATCCGTCTCCCTCACGCCCACAACTAGTGTTAACCACGGCTAGCTTGACGCCCCCCCTCACATGACCCTACTTCACTACCCCGACGGCAGAGCCCACCACTTGCCACCCACCCACACACCACCTCCACCGCAAGTCTAGGCCGCATCCCTAGCCATTCTCTTTAGGTCCTGCCATTCCTAGATCCCCTTCTCAACCCCAATTCCGAAATCCTAACCCGAATTGAAGCTCGCCTGGAGTTGCAGGGAGGTCGCCAGAAGATGGTGCCAGTAGGCGAAGCTCGCCGGAGTTGCAGGAGGTCGCCAGAAGATGGTGCCAGCAGGCTAGATCTGGATCTCAATCTTCGTTCCTTCTTTCCTTTTTTTTTTCTATTTTGTGTTTTTACCTTCCGGACGTGATTTATATGTCCTAATCGGGAAGAATCTCGATGGGTAAGTAAGCTACATTCACCAGGGATAAAAGTGTCCCCAACAATACAAAACAATATAAACCGAAAGGGAAAAAAGATCTAGGTAACTCCAAATAGAGCGTCTATAGTTAGATTATATTTTTGAAAAACATATTATTAGTTTCTTTATTTCAGATTTTACATTATGAATTAATATTTTTAATATTAAAGTAGCCAGTTTATTAGTTTAAAAAAATTATATATGGAAAACCATATTTACAACCAGCTAGAGGACTAAATCGATCTAGTTTTTATAGTATGATAGCCAAAGATATCTGATTTAGAGTATGGTGGTTAAAATGGATCCGTCAATCCTTCGATTCGAGAGTACCAGTAAAAACAATAAGATCTCCGCTTGGGTGAAAATAGCATTTCACCCGGAGGAAGAGTTATACTGTATAGGCAGGAGGACGCCTGGGGCAGGACACGCTGCCTGGACCTGGAGTAGGCAGCTTCTCATCTCAGGTCCAGAACCAAAGCCCACACCGCGTCCCCAAGTGCTCTCTCTCTCTGGCTTTCTTCTTTCTGGTTGCGACGACTGGTCGCCCCCCCCCGCCAGCCGCCGCCCGCCGCACGCCGGGTAACGAGATCTTCGTGGGGACCTTTGCCAGGCTTTCGTCGTGGCCTTCACCGGCGACGATCACCCACCAGGTATGCCCGCTCCTCCTCTTCCATCCCTGCTGTGCGAAACCGGGCATCCAACCCTAACGTAAGCCTTTTGTCCTCGGATCGGATCAGATCGGCGTTCTGACGTCGATTATTTTTCGCAAAAAGTTATCGGGTGTGCATGTGTGCACCCATGCCCTATACAGGGTCCGCCCCAGTCTAAGGGTCCACTGGAAAGGAGGCGTTCATCGGAAATTCGATCGGATTCCAGATCTACTTGCCTAGAGGGGATTTATTGGTTTCGAAGAAGAGGAATTGGTGTTCTCTCTGGTGCAGAGGCTGATGGCAGAGGGCTGTTGACTTGTGTGGGAGCTCCCGTGTTGTCCGTGCCTCCGTGGCCACCGGGTTCAGTTCAGGCTGAAGGACCTTGGTTTGGTTTGGCTTCTAGCTTTCATTGTGAGCTGCAAGACAAGATCGCTTCTTTGTTTGCGCCAGCCTGGAACCTGGAAGTTGAAACTTTGTTTTCCCCAAAAAGCGCACAGGGAGAGTTTGAGTAGTGGCTGACATGGGTGACTGGTGGTGGCGGCATGGCTGCGCATGCGTTGCATAGTTTTTTACCTCTTGCTTATGTGCATGCCATGCGGGCTGATGCTATAATTCTCCAAAAAGTACCATAAGCTTTGATGGTGTGGCGCTCAATAGCAAGCTTGTGTTGTTTCTGTTTTCCAGAAGGATCAATTGGATCCAAGGGTGTGGTTGATGCGAAGAGGTCACCTGTTTCCTCAGAAATAGCAGGGAGATAATCAGATTTGATGGTATGCACATGATTTGGCAACACATTAGTTTCTGTTTTGCATAGACTGTCTGCCTAGCGAAAAGCTTGTTTCAGATCAGTTTGCTAAGATACCGGTATTTTTCTCATTGTTTTCACTTTATGCTGTTCAGAGTCCTTATGGTTAGCTTGGCTTATTTGCAGATCAAATTTTGCACTTGCACTGGAAGGTCATCATCTTCATCACTTTGTAATCTTAAGAACACAGATATTTCAATGACATGCAAGGGCTGCACCAGTGAATCAACAACCGACAGAGGTGGGCCGTCGTGTAGCAGCAAGCTTAGCAGTATGGGTTTGGAGCTCCCAAGACCTATAAATCCTGAGGTGAGATGGAAGACTGTAAACAGAAGGCAAAGAGCCGCGAGGAGAGCAAGGACCTTCTTTGGAGAAGACAGAAGTAAGAATGGAATTGGGTCTTTCTATTTATTTGGCAGTGCTACAAAGCAAGAGATGTCACAAGATGCTACAGTCTCTGAATCTGAGAAGGTTCTTACTTTCTCCATTGAAATACAGTGAAATAATTTACTCAATACATACTGTAATGACAAGTCCCTGAATGATCTGTGTTTTTGCAGCTTGGGGTATCCATTCTTGGTAGACGCTTCTGTGATCCCATGGAAAGTGTTCCTATTAAAAAGAGAAGATTTCATATGGATTGTTCTCCATCACCTCCGCCCACTCCATTGCTAGTGGATCCATATGAAAAAATATTGGGCAGCTCACCTGGAGGTATCAGATCATATGAGAAGCATTCTAAGGCTAAGATGCAAAGAATTCAGTGCAAGGAGGAAAACCAAGGTAGTTTTGACAACGATGATTTTTCTGGTATATCAATGCTAGCTGCTGCTGCATGTGAGAGTGAGATGGATGGTGACATATTAAATGGGGCATGTTCAAAGTTAGCGCACTCTACAGAAGAAAGGAAGCTGGAAAATACTATGGATAGCACTGAATTGAATCCATCTCATGACAAAGAGGATAAGTTAAATACTCTTGATGCTTCGCATCGTATATTTGATAGGCCTCTTGGGTCATCTAATTCTGCTCCAGATATGAAGCGATTGATTGTTACCACACCAGCTAGCTCAGAAAATCTTGTTGAATCAGCATCTGCTCCCAGAGCATATATTGTTTCTGATGCTAAATCTTCAAGTGTTGCAATCACAAACAGCACAGGCAACCGAGAAAAAACCATAGTTTCCTCACAAGACGGAGTTGCGCAAGCACAAACCAACCATGCTAATGTATCTCGTGATTGTAGACTGCACTGGGATCTTAATGTTGCCATGGAGGCATGGGCCACCAATTGTGGCGGTGATGATGACCTTACAGTTGCCACTGTAAGTGGTCGTAATGATGCTAGAAATGACATTAATAAACAGCATACATCTCATGGACACTTTGACTCAACAGATGCTAGTGATGTAGCTGATCACTCCGTTGACACAAGTCATATGGCTGATGCACCAAGATGATGTGTGTGTTAATTCAAAGGGCACATGTTATCCTCCTGCTGACAATTCATCCCACCCTTTCCAAAACTTGCAGCTATTGGATTCTGAATCTGTAGGGAAAGATGCCCTTGCAGAAACAATCGATTTGCGGGACCAGCAGAAAAGCAGATTTGCTCCCCTTATGGAGTCACACACAGTATCAAATCTGGAACCTACTCTGACCATTAAGCATTTTCCTTCTATTGCGAATGTGGAAAAAATTGATGGTTCACATGCCCCACCTGTTGATTGTGAAGGTTTATCTCGCCTGTCTCCTGCGAACGGCCACAATGGAAATAATTCACTTCAAACAAGTGAACTGGGCTCCACAGGGAAGCCTTTGGCATGCAGATTAGTTTCTGAGGAAAGCACAAATCTTCCAACAGTAACCACTTTCCATAAAAAAATTACTGATTTTGACTGTAGTGATAATAAACTTGAAGAAGCATCTGAACAAAGCATATCTGAATGTAAGAGCCAAGAGCTTTTGGATGTTGATTCAGGAACTAGTAAGAAGGGTGAAAATGGGGCTGATGTATTTTATGTCGATAACAGAACCACAGATGCAGAAAATCTCAGTCATCCAGAGGACAATCCAGGGTCTTCAGATTGTCATATGGCTCATGTGCGTGAGGAAGATGGTGCTGATGCAGCTATTAATTCTAAAAACTGTGTAATTACTTGTGCCAACAGTAGCAGTGGAGAAACATACTACATTTCAGGTGTGGATCCTCAGATTCGTGTTACCAGTTCAGAATGCCGCAAGCCAGAATCTAATGATGTGGGCAGTATTGTGGATTCTCAAGCTGCAGCACACAGGTACCTGAATGGTGGCGAAAATGATCTTGGGAAGCACTTATCAAATGCTTATTTAGAGCACTGCTATGAAATTGACACATCACATATTAGCAAAAATCTAGCTGGGGTTGGAATAGTTGATGTTGAGGAAGATGATTCTCAATATGAGGATGGGGAACTTAGAGAATCTGGTGGTCGTTATTGGGTGGATGATGGATATGAAGTTAAATGTGCCAACTGGCAATACGAGGTATCGGGTTACAAGAATGACACACCCTCCTGTGGCCTTGCTCCTCTCCATAGCGATTTTTTCCCAAAGAATGTGGGTATTCCTGTTACTAGTTGCAACGGAACACAACAATCTAGGAAAAAAGATGTTGCTGTTTCACCTGTCTCATCTAAGCGTTCATGGTTAACAAACTGCTCAGATGGTGGACCTGATGTTGATGGAAAGGCTCAGAGCAATAATCCGAGAGGTGATGTTCAGAAAGACCATGCGGCAGTTGGATCTGTTACAACAATTAGCCAGTCTGAAAGGTGCAATGATGGCCTAGGTGATAATATGCTAAGTATCAGAATGAAGAACACAGGTTGGGATATGTTGCCTAAAGATCAACAGCACCCTCATCCTGACCCAAGGGATGTGACTCATTCGTCTAACCATTGCGTTGTGACTTCATTAGATAAAGGTGGAGATGATGAGTCACAGCGAAAAATGGGACTATCAAATAGAGATTTTCGACACATGGAGCGGCAAAAATCATTTGACAGACCACAGAGAAATGAATTGAGCAGGTAAATTATGAGTGACTTTGTTTTGTCATCTTAGAGGTAGTTCAATTGCAATTCCTGCGAATTTCATCATGGCACCATTGACTAATATCATGATGCCTCCTATTTTATGCAGATCTGATGATGGTTATGGTCCAGGCTCAAAAGCTGAAAGGCCAACGAACTCTCATAGATCACATGGCATCTATGACGCATCACGGCGCATTCAAACAGGCGTCCGGGGTGAATGGGTGGAAAATTCAAAACATCCCCGTTCTACTCGGCGTAAATCACCTGGATATTACACTTATGGCCCATCAGGTCCAAGGAATGCTGCAGAAGCGGCTGTCGCGAAGATGGAGAGCAATGGCTTTGTTGTTGCACCTGATGGTACTTTAGTAAGAGCTGTTGATGCTGCAAATGCTGGTAAAATGGACAGAAGGATGAGAAATAATCTAAGTACCTCATGCGGCCCTTTGTCTGGACGGGGTTCCTCAATTGACAGGGATGGAGCTTGCGGGATGTCCAGAGGTCCTGCGCATGCTAGGGAAGCATCTCCAGAGCGGCACTTTGGTGCGAATAGTAACCGGTCTGGTCGATATGGTCCTGAGATGGAGAAATGTCATACTACTGATGAAAATTTGAGTTCAGTTCGTTGCTTGATGCCTAGTAGACAACGAGGCATCTCGACAGCTAGATCGTCACTTAACCTTTCGCGTGCTCATAGCAGATCTCCATCTGGCTCAAGGTCTCGATCCCCACATGATTGGGCATCGCCTAGGAACAGAAGGAAGATAATGACAAATGGAGGCTCAACTTTACGGAGGCATAGTAGGTCTCCACCTAATCACATAGCTAAGGGTAGAATGGGTAGAATGTCTTCACCTCAAAGACAACCTGGATATGATAATCGAGCTATGCGTTACAGTCCATCAAGAAACAACGCTTACTCCCGACATGCTTCAACATGGGTTGATGGAAGGAACAGTTTAACGGCGGATCTTTCTGATCATGATAAAAGATATTCAAGGAGAAGCCCTCCTCTGAGGGTTACCTCACATAATGACAGATTTGATGCAATGGACTCCAAAGGACGATCAAGGTCTGGAGAATTCTACCGTCCAACACAGGGAAGACTTCCTTATGGTTACCATAGGGAAAATAAGCATGATGGAAATGGTGATGACCAAAGGGAATACACTGATAGATATGGGGATCATTCTGTCAAGTCATATGATCGGAATGGTGCTGTAAAGCAATTCAGAAATAATAATGGAGATAAATTTCGGACTCGCATCTCTGCTCCCAGATCACCAGAACTCCAAAGAAGGGCTAGTCCTCGGAGATTTGACAGGAGCTTTGAGAGGTAGCTGACTGTGAATTTACCTCGTAGATCTAAAATATACAATAAAGGTCCATCCAGATGACTGAACTGGAAAATGGTGCAAATCCTTGATGCTTAGGGATTTGATGGTGGACTCCCTTGGCAGCAGTGCCTTTTCTGCTTCTGCTGCATATTTGAGGCATAAATGCTGAATCATGCACTTCTGTGGGGTGGTGGGATGGAGATTAACTTCACAATTTTCCTTTTCTGTTTGTAAATATTTATATTTGTAGTAGAATGACAATCACTGTTCTTTTCAGGTTTATAGTTTTCTTTTTATTTCTGATAGTTTCTCTTGTATATCTCTTATGCTCTTTTTAATGGGCATTATCCCTGTATGAGGTCCCTTTAAACATGAAGAATCAATTAATTTTGAGCGCATTTTTTTTTACATTTCTGCATTCATCTGGCATTTTATATTATCCAACTGTTAGCGGGCTGTGTTTTATGTGTTCTTGAATATATTTAATTTACAGTGCCTGTGGTTTAAACCCTGCTCAAAAGCTGGACAGCTGTGAGGTGAATAATTTCTTCTTTCCTCTATGCTTTCCTTTAACGTCACGAAATTGACTTTGATGTTCTTTTCTCAGGAGAAAGGTTGGCTCAATGGCTTAATGCTTTTGACCTTTTTTAGATCCAAGAGGATACCAAGGTGCTGCAGCCACTGTTAATTCTGTTTCATTTCTTAGGTACTTGTAAAAGCGATTGCTTTCTGGAGTACTGGAGAAGACACGGCCATCTGTCTTCTTGCTGTTACAAGACTTAGTATGCCATTTTAAAAATATAAGGGTATAGCTTCACCTCCACAGGAATTAAGGGATTCTTAATAGTATTGTTTGTTGAATATCATGCATTAGTGTACATGATTCAATGGTTATGAATGCAGGTGATGTGGTCAGGTCCCAGACAGCACCAGTTAGACATCATAGCATTATTTTTTTTGTCTTGTCAAATGGGCAATGAAGTCCTGGCCTGATCATAGAATTCATGTATGATGGAGCAGTAATATTTTAAGTAGACAATTGGTGAACTGGTAGTACAACATGGCTGATTCTTGGCGCGTATAAACATAGATGTTACATATGCGTGCGCGCGTAATGGATTTAAAATTGTATTATTAAATTTAAAAGAATTTGACTACAATTAATAGCTTCTTGACTGCTTATTTGTGTGTCGGCATGCCATGATTTGTTAACTTGTAAATCACATTAAATTGGTTAATCTGATGCACACAATCACTGAACCTGTTGTGTACTTAACAAACGTGTGAATCCATTTTGGTATATTTTTAAATTTTACAGATCTAATTGAATACCAATGCATAATGTTGTCATGCTGAATTGCTGAGTAGGACTATCTATTTGTTATCTAGTTTTTGGATGTGTCGCTTTCATTTTGTTTGAAGTCTTCATATTATATGACAGCATAATTAACATGGAGAGAGTCATCATGATCTTTGTAGTCCACAGAATGCATCCATGTTTCATCCACAATCTTTACCTAGTAGAAATGTTATAATATATAGATATGATTTGATTGGCAATCATATGCGGTACATGTGTTAATTTGGTGCAATAGTGCATATGCTGTTCTAACTTTTTATAACATGGATTATACAATGTTGACACTAAATATTAGTATGTGAAGATGGTTGTCCTGCTGATTGAAACATCTGGCATAATCTCATTCACTTGGGTTGAGTACGAGCCATTTGCCCTGATGCAGCACTTAAAAGTGAAAACAGTTGTTTCCCCCCTTGTGTGCTTTGGATAGTGGCAATTTTCTGGAACTTGCGGTTCCTTCTCTTGGGCTTCATTGTGAGATAGAGTTTAGTTGTGTGCAAGACAGCCTGACACTTCTAAGTAATATTCAGCGCTGTCATTAGAGAGACTGCAGATTTGTTGTTCATATCAGAAATGAATGGCATGTTCTGCATCTCAAGTTATCCCTATGTAATCATGGAGCAGCATTGTCATATCAAATTGTGGCCACTATGCAAGTTAACAAAATGGGTTTGAAATGAAAACAAAAACTAACAGTGCTTGTGCTTGTAGTACTCCTCGATTCTTCTATACTACTGCTGTAGTGCATGAAGAAAGCTTTGAGAAGCTTAATAACCCTTTACCTGGGTGCATTTACCAAATTCTTGGCTGGCAGTGCGACACTAGTTTCAGGTGCCTGGGCCCTTTAGCTATGGGTGCATTGACCACATTCTAGGCTGCCAACTAGTTTCATGTACCTCGGGGCTGGTCAAGGTTGATAACCAGTAATTTGGATTTTAGGCTACTGTTCCCTCTAATTCTCACCAGGTGTTATCATAAAACATAGGAAGATTTTAGGGGGATGCTTCTACTGCAATAATCATTACCTACAGATCAAACCAGTATCCAAGATATCTGCATGACAGATTTTGTGTTGCTTGATTGCTTGCAATGTAGGCCCTCTTTATCATATGGCAGTGATTTCAAGTTCGTTGTCCTTCAATTTTTTCTTGTTTCGGTACTCTCCCTCGCATTAATTTATAGGCATTGATGAATGTGGTCATAAGTCATAACACTTGTCCACCAGATGACAATGCTGTACTGTATACATTGTTTAGAACAACATGGATTTGCTTGTTTTCATCAAACTTGGAGTGTCTGGTTTTTGATATATGGTTCAAGATCGGTGCCAAATGTATTTCCCCTGATCTAGTTTTTTTTTTTTTTTTGGGTGTAGCTATGACAGGCAAAGAGCCCAGATTTTAAGAGTACTCGGGCAATGGTTTATAGCACATTTATTATACAGATAACAAATCCATATCTTGGAGCAGAAAACTGAAACCTTGGGTCCAGTCACTTATCTATTTTGTTGAGTTTATCCAGGTGAACTGCTTCAACGTGGTTCCCACTACATTTTGATGAACTAGTCATTTAAAAACAAGCATGGCCCAAGCTGACCAATCATTGCTGTAAGATCTCGATCGATCTGATCCACTTTACGATCGTTTTGATTTGTAGCTGGCTATCTCTGCAGGTGTTGGGAACAAGCAGACACTGGCTCACAATCTGTGGGACATGTCCTGCAAGTCTGTTGCTGAAGCCTGGAATAAAGCTTCCACAAAGGCATGAACATGCCATCTCGAAGCAGACCAGGCTGAGAATCTCCTGAACTTGTTGCAAACATTTGCTCCTCTCAAGCCTGTTCAGGAAAATGCCGGAGGTGTGACCTTGTGAGGCGTCTCCTGAACCATCCAGACGGTTTCACATGGTGGCTAGTTGTCGCCGAAAAGATGTTGGAAACGCGCTATTTGGTTGCAGGAATCAGGTCTCTGAGCCCACCGAGCAAATAACCCCAAACCCATTTGGCGTCCTACTAGATCACGTCCGATGCGTCTCTGTTTGCAGAATATGTTTTGCCAGCTTTCACCTTCTCAATCTGGCGGCAGTCTGGCAAGTATTTCGTGAGATTTACTCACTTGCATTTGCAACCTTGCCTGCTTAGCGATAATGCGAAACATGCACGGCAAACTATTGCGTTCATTTTAGGCTCTCTTGAAGGGCTCTTCTTTTTTGAAGTAATGAAGTGAAATGTGCTAAATAGCGGGCTTGTTTTTGAGATGCGTGTCCAGTTTAACTAAAGGAGCCTCTGTCACCTGTACCTGCTTGCTCTCCAAAGAAATCTCAAGCTGCCTCGTATATAGTCGTATAGGTCAATGTCTAGTAGTCTACGCATTCTGTGTTCCCTCTTTCCTGATTCAACAAAGCAAAAACATTGTTGCTTAACTGGCAGTGCTGACACTGTTTCGTTATATTTTACTGTACCAAATTTACCGCGGCCATGAAAATGTGCTATACTCCTATATGGCATCGTTGCTCTCCTGTTGTCAGGGGTCACCGGGTTACTAGGCCTGCAGAACAAGCCTTTCACTATGGTCAGTAGAAGTCTCTCAGTCTGTGAAGCGAAGAAAGAGACTGCTTGACATGTGAAGGGGTGCAGGTGCAGTTGATGTGTATGTTTCTGAGGCCAAATACATCCAGCTGGCTTGAGTTTTAAGCGGCAAACGGAAACCGAGGGAGAGTTCTTGTTTCCATGAATTTTGTAGTCTCATCTCAACCTCCAACCTTCAGTTTCAGGTGCATTCCATTCGACCATGTGGCGTTTGACCTGTAATGGCGTCTCTTTGAAGTGGCTTACCACAATTATTTTCTGCTACTTGCATCAAGTGGACACAAGCAATGTTCCTTACAAGAGCCTTTGTTCTAGAGAAGAGAATCATATATGGTGAAAGACTGAAAGTGAAGAGAACAGAATAAAGTCACGCAGAAATATAGTATATTTCTTTAAGGAGTGACTTTACCACATGATTACACTTCTGAATTCAGATAAATTTCGTTGCAGTGGGCTTCCGCATTTGTTTACAGGAACGTATGTACTATCATGATTCAAAGTGTGTGGGCCATGAATTCAGGCAGCGCTCCCCACGCCGCAAACGAGCAGGCTCTCAGATAACCCTCAACTGTCACAAGTGAATCGATTGACGGGATATTTGTACCCCACCCGTGCAAGCTTATCATGACCCTACTGAAACCATGAGCCCAAATCAAGGTGTCAACCGAAATGCCTTTGCCTTAAACAAGTGGTTTCAATATTGAAGATATGCTGCCTCTTTTTCACTTAGTGGAAAGATTGATGGTGCACGCCGGTTGTACTTAACTAATGCAGTTTATCTCAACCATGCTGGTTGCGACTTTATGCCCAAGCACTCTCCCCCTCCCCCACTAACCACAAAATTCACCAAATTGGCCCCTGCTTTTGGGTCAAAAGTCAGTCAAAACACCTTTCTTCCACTTAATTGATTGCTACCGTTGCATATACAAGCAAGTGTGATCAACGAAACAGAAATTCTACAGAACACGAGCATTTTGTTCAAGCAAATCTAACAGCCAATGGGTCGGTGCGGAGAAGGAAGCGTGTGACCTGACTCGAGGTGGACATGCATGGTGGTGATGGCCAGAGGTTCGATCTTCTCCGATGACCAGTGGGTATACCGTATACATGGAGCTCCAGGCGGTTTGACAACCAGTGGACGATGGGGGTGGCAGTGGCATTGAGGGTTGATAGGTTTGCGTGGCCGACGACCGGGGCTATGTGGAGGCCTGGAGGGGTACGGTAATAATAGGGACATCGAGGTTTATGGCTACACTTGAGTGGTTTAGGAGAGAAGCGAAGGTAAGTAGCAAAGGCTGTTGGAGGTAGTGGTTGGAGGTGGCAGCAAGACCTCGAGTTCAAATCGGTTCATATGAGCAGTGGTGTGTACAAGTAAAGGAGATCGCTAGAGCTGGCGGGAACTAGTGGTGGCGGGGGTGTCAATCTGAGTCAAGCACACCATCCCACCTTTGCAATTCAAACTCCATTCTATGAACAGTGTTGCTACTCTCCGAGTCCTTGTCCTGAACACAGCCTCAAAGCTCAGAAGAGGGATGGTGGCAGGAGGATGTCATGTGGTCGTGAATGTGGGACCCATTTTATGATAACTTCTCCTTTAGTTTTGAATCACCCTAAATTTAAACGGTTCCTCGTTAAAATTCCTGATAGGCCGATGAAAAGGCGAAACCTAGAATGAAAGATGGGACCAAGTTAACCAATCAAACATGTGAAAAAAAAGCAAAGGATTTAACTTGCTAGGCTCCGTGGGCTTACAACTTTCAGCAATTGGATGGGCCACCTCGTGTATGTATATATATACGCAGGGAGCCTAGTGAAAGCTGCCACTGGCAGTCTGGCACTGGCAGTTGCGAACAAAACAAGGCCACGATGGCATTGGGCATAGTCGGCCTTGCGCTCTCGTTGCCACTCTTGTTCTTGCTTACAAGGACCTTATGGATCACCGTCACCTGCTACTACCTGACGCCGCTGAGGATCCGGACGATCCTGGCCGGCCAGGGCGTGCACGGCCCGCCGCCACGCCTCCTCGTCGGGAACCTCCGCGACGTCTCCGCTCTCGTCGCCAAGGCCACCGCCGGTGACATGGGCTCGCTCAGCCACGACATCGTTGGCCGCCTCCTGCCCCATTACGTTCGGTGGTCCAAGATATACGGTGAGTATGTAGCTCACGTCGCATTGCGGCCGGCCGGCCGGCCGGCCTTGCGCTGAGGTGGAGCTCACCGGAGGCTTTTCTTGGCGTCTGCGCCTGTGCAGGGAGGCCCTTCGTGTACTGGTACGGGAGCGAGCCGCGGGTGTGCGTGACGGACGCGGGAATGGTGCGGGAGCTGCTGTCGTCAAGGCACGCGCACGTGACCGGCAAGTCGTGGCTGCAGCGGCAGGGCGCCAAGCACTTCATCGGCCGCGGCCTGATCATGGCCAACGGCGCCACCTGGTCGCACCAGCGCCACGTCGTCGCGCCGGCGTTCATGGCCGACCGGCTCAAGGGCAGGGTGGGGCACATGGTGGAGTGCACCCGGCAGACGGTGCGCGCGCTCCGGGAGGCGGTGGCGCGGGGCGGCAACGAGGTGGAGGTGGGCGCGCACATGGCGAGGCTCGCCGGCGACATCATCGCGCGCACCGAGTTCGACACGAGCTACGACCACGGCAAGCGCGTCTTCTTCCTGATCGAGGAGCTGCAGCGCCTCACCGCGCGCTCTAGCCGCTACCTCTGGGTCCCCGGCAGCCAGTGAGCACCAGTCACCCACCACAATCCTCTGCCTCCGCTCCACGCCTGCAATCACCTCACAAACAGAGTAGGCTAGCAGCGGACTAAGTGGGACCAGGTCGCCACTGACTGGTCCCACGTGTCAGTGAATACATGCCTTTTCATCATTTTTAATCTTTTTTTCTGAAAATTTCAGGTATTTTCCAAGCAAATACAGGCGGGAAATAAAACGGTTGAACGGGGAGCTGGAGCAGCTGCTCAAGGAGTCCATCCAGCGGGGTCGCGAGATCGCCGACGAGGGCAGGACGCCGTCGTCGGCGTGCGGCATGGGGCTCCTCGGCATGCTGCTGGCCGAGATGGAGAAGAATGCGGCGACCAAGTCCGGCGACGGTGAGCTGGGGTACGACGCGCAGACGATGATCGACGAGTGCAAGACGTTCTTCTTCGCCGGCCACGAGACGTCGGCGCTGCTCCTCACCTGGGCCATCATGCTGCTCGCCACGAACCCGTCGTGGCAGGACAAGGCGCGCGCCGAGGTCGCAAGCGTCTGCGGCGACGCCCCGCCCACCGCCGACAACCTCCCCAAGCTCACCGTGGTAAGCCGTTGATCTCGGCCAGGCGAAGAATCAGAACCACGCGCGTCCACGTGACACCAGCCACCACTGGGTAGTGACTGTTTCTCGTTCGCGTGCGTGCAGCTGCAGATGGTGATCAACGAGACGCTCCGGCTGTACCCGCCGGCGACGCTGCTGCCGCGGATGGCGTTCGAGGACATCACGCTCGGCTCCGGCGCCAACGAGCTGCGCGTGCCCAAGGGCGCGTCGGTGTGGATCCCGGTGCTGGCCGTGCACCACGACGAGGCCGTGTGGGGCGCGGACGCGCACGAGTTCAGGCCCGATCGGTTCGCGCCCGGCCGCGCGCGGCCGTGGGCGGGGCGCTTCCTGCCGTTCGCGTCGGGGCCCCGCAACTGCGTCGGCCAGGCTTACGCCATGGTTGAGGCCAAGGTCGTGCTGGCCATGCTGCTCTCCAGCTTCCGCTTCGGCATCTCCGACGAGTACCGCCACGCGCCCGTGAATGTGCTCACGCTCCGGCCACGCCACGGCGTGCCCGTGCGCCTGCTGCCGCTGACGCGGCAGTAGGCATCCGCGGTTTTGGCTCGTAGCATCCGCGTGACGTTTGCTCGTGTGTTCTTCGTTCTTTGCTTGCAGTACAATTTTGGGACATTTTTCTCTTCCTTTTTTTATTTTTTTTGTATTTTGTAGGGGAGAGAAAATTTTGTGCTTCGATTCGCGACGGATGGTCTGACATGTAGAAATAACATAATATTTGGAGTCAAAGTTTTGTTGACAATGTTTTCGTCACTGGAAAACAATCTTGCATATACTAATAATAAGACTGTAGAATGTATAATTGAGGAAAAAGCTGGCATATCGGAGAGCCAGAATTCATGTTTTTTTTTACCAACTTTTTATTCCAAAATTGAACCATATCACGAAAAGTTGAATTTCATCTGTATATCAAAACAGCAAAGAATACTTTTATCATCATGTGACAAGACGGGGATGCTGACTAATAATTGCCCACTTGAGCACTTGGGAAAAAAAAAGTTTGACGTGGTTGATTTTTTTTCAAAAATTTAATCATTCGTTTTGTTCAAAAAATTTATGCAAACATATCCAAACTCAAGTCATACTTACAGTAGACCTAATGATGAACCAAGTAACTACAAAAAAATGATAGGTAATGAATTTTTTTTAAATAAGATGAATGATCAAAGTTTAAAAAAAATCAACCGTGTCAAATAAAAAGGAATTGAGGGAGTACTAGTACATGTCACTACTAACAATATTTGACAAATTAATAGGTTTAACGATTCCATCCACAATTTTAAGATCCTACATACTACCTTCATTTTTTGTTGAGATTTACTCTGCATCAATCGCCTGAATTTTTTTTTTTTTTTGCAAACCGTCGGTTACCTGGGAAGAAGGGAGAAGCTCGACGGGGACTCACCAGGGAAGAAGGGATCTCCGCCGCGCTTCGCCGTCGCGCCGTCGTCTTCGTGCGAGCTTGCCGGGGAAGAGTACCGCCGTTGCCATTAGCTTTCTCCTCGCTAGGGTTAGGGTTGAGGGTTCAGGGTGGAGGCCGTCGGGGAGGTATCTGTGAGGGCTGTGGCGGCGGCCGGATCAGCGATGTTGGTGGGCAGGGGGCAGCTGAGACCGGTGGCGAGGGCACCATTGGTCGGGCAGAGGAGGAAGGCGGTCAAGGAGGGTTGGCGGCAGTGGCGTTACAGCGGCGCTCCGACGAGCCCCTCTAGTACACCAAAGAAGAGATGAAAGATCACGGTAGTAGCTGAGATGGGTATGAATAGGCTACATCTAAAAATTACTCAACCAAAAAAGAGGATTATATTCAATCTACAAAACTTTAGCAGAAATCTTTGAAATTTCAAATAGATTTAGGGGAGAAACAAAATTGACAAGGCCAGAGAGTTTAGATTATGAATATGCGAAATACTAACACTCTTGAAGGTTAGACCGACGTCTAAGAGGAGAGGGATGGATTAGGATTTCTAAAACTAAGGCTGTCTAAGAACTGCAACCACTTAACAAAACCTATGTAAGATAAACTAGTTATGTGCACTAAGGTTTCGCTAAGTGTTGCTAACTCTACCATGGCCAAGTCTTGCAACCTAATGCCACCTAGAAACTAATCTATCAAGCTAGTATAGGAAAGCACACAATTGCAAGAGATTAAATGATGAAGCTAAAGAGATGGTAGAGTGATTGCAAACTCTAGTTGTCGATGGCGATGACGACACAAGTTGGAGACACCGAGGTATGCTTAAGACTCGCAAGTCCCCTTAGTCCTCGTTTGGTACCCCATGTAAGGCTTTGCTCTTGCGTAGTCCTTCAAATGAATACGGCATCGCCCTCTCAAGTGTAGAGGATGGCAAAGTGACCTTCGCAAAGGTCAAACAACCTGGTCGGATAACTCTGGATATCCGTAGTACACACCCACCTGAGCCCTTCTCTCACGTAGCCTTCGCAAGGGTAGAGGATGGACAGGGCCATTGGGGTCTTCCTGTGGGCCTTCTCACGAACGCTCTTCGCCGTCTCCACTAGGTGAGATTTTGGCAAAAACGCTGAGGGTCTCCCTCCCTCTCACAAATAAGGTGGCGTCCACTCCACACTCTGGAAGGTCTTGCAAGACTACAAGCTGCACGCGTGGAATAGCAACATGCACGCAGGCACGGGTGTCACAACACCACTTGATTGCAATCAAGGGATACGTGCTACAAATGCCTAAGCAAAGATGCTCACAAGCTCTAGCAATGCCAGGATGTGTCTGCTTAGCTCCTTTGATGGATTGAGCTCTCAAATGTGTGTCTCAACACTAAAGTGAAGTCTAGAGTCATCAATCATAGTGTGGAGGCCGAGCAAGGGGGTATTTATAGCCCAAACCTCAAAACTAGCCGTTGGGTGTGAGCTGCACTACGCAGACTGCACCATCGGACCATCTGGTGTGTACAAGCCAACTAGCTGTTGGTGTCGACTGTTGGAATTTTGATTTGGCGATTGTGAGTACTGGACTGTCCGGTGTGTACAAATCGCTCGTGGTCTTGAGTGTGAAACCTTCTGTCCAGAACGTCTAGGTGGTCCATTCGGTGGTTCTATAGGACCATTCGGTGGTCCACCTAGTGCATACAAATTGCTTGTGGTCTTGAGTTTTCTTGCTTTCTCTTTGAGGTGTTTGTTCCTCAAGTCATCTACTTGCCCCTAGGACTTGGACAAATATTCTCACACACAAATTAGTCCCAATGGTACGTGTTGTTACCTCAACCACCAAAATCACATTAGAAAACTAAGCACAAGGCTTATTGCCCTTTTTCCTTATAATCTCAACCTTTTTGGTGATTGACGACAACACAACCAAGAAAGCAATAAATAATACCAATTGAAAGAATATGAGCATACTACTTGCTAGGATGCAATGCAAAGGCAAGATCAAAGGAGCTAGTTGAAAATATGCAATGATACCAATTGTAGCAATTGAAGTTTCATTCCAAAAAAGGAAGAATTTGCTCATGTCTTGCCCTTGCCATGATCTTGTCCCCTTCTAGTGGTCAATGGACATAAGGCTCAACCTAGTCCTGCCCATAGTTTGGTGGGGAATGGTTTTATTAGGTTGGTTTTTTAATTAGGTTGCACTAGTTAGGTTTGAAACGGAGGGTGAAGTTGGATAGGCTGGTTTGGTCTGAGTTACCATCTAGAATGGGCTGGGTATGAAGTTGGAACTAACCCAAAATGCTATCCCATTGTCATCCCTGTCAGATGCTCGCCCAGCCAGGCTCATCGTTGGGCACCGCCACTTGCGCTCCACGTCCGTGCTCGCCGCCGATCGCCACAACTGGCGCTCTGGTTTTGAGCTCCTCGCCATTGACCACCGCACCATTGGTGTCCTAGACAGTAAGGCTGACCTCCAGACATGGGCAGGTCCTCGACCGCTCACGTGACGGTAGCTTTGAACTTGCAGCCGCCGAGCAAGAGCGCCTAGTGCAAGAGCGCGTCGCCCGTGTACCAATGCTCGTCAATGGTGATAGGGCAACATCAGGACACATTGGTGACGCATGTGGTGGCGGGGTCGATGAGGATCCAATTGAGCTCGAAGTCTGTGGGCGCGAGAACGATGCTGGCCGCAGGCAAGCCCTTGCAGCCGACATGGAATGGTGAGGCAAGGAACCATGAGGAGGACAGACAGGTCTTGATGATGTGGGAGAGCATGGCGTCCCACCACGATGGTAGACATCCATTACGGAAACAAGGTCACCGGGGAGACGGGAGACGACGGCGTCCGGCAGGCAGCAATTCAGGAATGGGAAGGCATCAATGAAGAGGTGCTGCGGTGAGACAGTAGAGAGGCGGAGGCTTCAAGATCCTTGTCGGCCGTAGCCCCTCATGCGTCCGCGCTTGCCGTCGGCCGCCACCGCTCGCGCGTCGATGTCTGAGCTCTCCCCAAACATGGCATGCATTACAAGAATTTAGATATGCACATGCAAAGCCTAGGCAAAAATAGCAACTAAATGCTAAAAGAAGTACACGAAAGTAAATCTAGTTACCAACACACATGGAGGACATGGGATACTAATTGATCTTCTACACTTGGCTTTCTAACTTGAATCCTCTTTGTCCAATTGTAGCCAAGTCTCCAAGTCCTTTTTAGCCCTTGTGGCTCCATGTCTCCTTTGGAACACACACCTTCTTGGATGCCTTCATGGTATGAATTATGTTCTTGGGCACCCAAATAGGTTGGTTCCACCCATTGCCTTGCTCATTGATCTTGTGAGCAACCACCATCGCCATGTCTCTATGTACCGCACACCATTAGCGATCTCCTTATCACCCCTTCTGATCTCAAAACCTCTGTAGGTCTAACCCTATGGTGGGCTACTGACATAGAACACCGATAGCTGGTATGCCAAGTAGTGGCTAGTGTGCGAGATCCAGAGATTGCGATGGGAGTCACTTTCCACGCAGGAGCCAAGTTCCATCCTGGGTAGATCTTATCCTTTAGTGCCTTCACCTCTGTTGTCAATAAGTTTGGTAACATGCACCTCGTTGGCGGTTCACCAGCTAGGGATGCACCACCCACACTGGTTTCGTTAGCACCGTCCTCTCCAAGAATAGAGCAGAGTCAATTTGCTATGCGGGTCAGTTTGGCCCTAGCTCACCCGGCCTGTCCCTCGTATGAGCTAGGGTAGGCCTCATCAACAACACGAACTGATTCAGCCCTGACTGCCCCAGCCCAACTCCGACATGTGCCAAGGCAGATCCCATTTGTCACTGATGACCACTCAGCCCCGACAGCCCCAGCGCAACTCTGACATGCACCGAGGCAGATCCTATCTGTCACTAGGGGCCACTCAGCCCCAGCCGCCCTGGCACAACTCCAACATGTGCTAAGGCTGATCCCATCTGTCACTTAGGACCACTTGGCCCCGACTGCCATAGCGTGACTCCAACGCACGCCAAGACAGATCCAATCTATCCCTTGAGGCCTCTAAGCCTCGACTGCTCTAGCACATCCCCAGCACTTGCAGGCCGATTCAGCGACTTCTCCACTTGGCGATCACTTGACCAAGGCCCACTCCGTGAGTACCGGACCACTAGGCACCGCAAGCATTCACGCGCTATGCAACGCGGGTGCTGTTTACCACAACATCGTCGCATCTATGCTTCATCAACAATCATCCCCGCTGATGGACAACGACATCTACTATGCTGAGGAGAAGCCGATGCCACTCACTGACTCCAGCTAGGGCTTGCCATAGACTCCACTCTGGCTAGCAAGACTTGTCGCTGGCATAATGCTCAACCAAGGGGGCCTCCAATGCCTCCTCCCTCGATGATGACTTTGGTGACAACTGCACCACCATTAGCCAGTGATCCCTCGCGGGAAGTATTCATGGCTGAGGTTCTCGAACATGAGCCTTCGGTTCCCCCCAACTCACTATCCTTCTAGGGAGAAACACTGGGTGCTGCGTGGGACCGCAGCACCAACAATGTTGACAAACAGCGTGATAGTGACCAAAGAGCTCGCAAGGCAGAGCTACACCAACCCATCTCCACCGATTAGGCATCCAGAACCGGCAAGATGCCAAAACGGCGCAATGTGAATCTCCAACACAACTAGGACCGTGATCGACGGCGCAGGCAGGAGGCCGCTACCGATAAAGAAGAACGGGCCACCCTAGAAGCTGTGGACTAGAGGGGGCGCACAAGCTTGGCCGCCGTCGCCGCCCGATACCTCTACGATGACTTTGAGGAGGTCACATCTTCAAACGACTTCACCAGCAAGGAATACTGCATCGAATGGACTTGGCGATCGAGTAGACTAATAGATGGAGTATTAAAGACACTGTCGATCTGAGCTTGGCTGAGCTTTCCAAAAGTTATAAAAAAGGTTCGGTCAAGCCAATCCGAGTCAGGTAAGCCACCTTTGCGAATTCTTTGGACAGAAACAAAAAAGCTCTGACTTCCGAGTTCCGATGGGAAGGCAAGTGGCGTCACCGGACCCTCTACCCACACAGTAACTATAAAACCAACCAGACCATAAAGAAAAGCTGCAACAATTGGCTCTCAAGGGCCTCAAGCTTGGGGAAGATGATGGCCACGCCTCCTGTGCCACCGAGCTGTCATGAGACGATGATGGCGACGCCTCCCATGACCTTCAAAAGTTCATCGAGGGGCAGAAGGATTTCCGCCATCGCATCAATGACAACCGACTCCAGGCTAGGGAGACAAAGCTCAAGTGTCAGAAGGACAGGAAGAAGGAGCACGTGCTGGTACTTCGAGACACGCTGCCCCCACCGACCTCTCGGAAGAACCTAGGTGAGAAAGGCGATAGGCAATGCGGCAACATCCCTCAACCAAATAGGGCCGTTATTGAGTACCATCGCTATGAGAACCTGCCCTTCAATGACTATGATGGGATCCAGGCCTTCACCACCAGAATCAGGTCAATCTCGTGGCCTACCATGTTCAAGCTCGTGAACATAGAGAAGTATGACCCCAAGGATAATCCAGAAGAGTGGATGAGAGTCTACGCGGTCAGCGCTAAGGCATGCACAAGGTGACTCTGACATCGCACTGTGTCCCCATCATGCTAGGGCCCCAAGCACTCTGTTGGCTCTAGAACCTCCCACCAAGCTCCATCGGCAGCTGGACCCAGTTCTGTGAGAAGTTCATCGCCAACTTCCGTAGTACATATAAATAGTCTACAACCATGTGGAACTTGACCCGCACATGTTAGGGCCGACGCGAGACGCTCAAGGAGTACATATGACGCTTTTCTGACCTCTGGAACTAGGTGGCGGATGTATCAGACTAGATCGTCATCAAGTTCTTCACGGAAGGACTCCAAGATGAAAGACTGCTCGAGAAGCTGGTGAGAAAGCTTCCCAGCGACATCAAGACCCTCTTCAACATTGCCAACAAGTATGCAAATGCTCATGAAGAAATCCATGAGTCAAGGCGGGACAACAATGACCGATGTGACCGCTGCCACTACAATGATGACCAGCACTGGGACAATGACAACTGGCACCGTGAAGGTGATAGATGATCGTGGAAGCACGACCATGATAACACCATCAACACTGCGGGCTACTCCGGCAAGCGATCCAAGTAGACGATGAAGGAGCTTCTCAACAAGCCATTCTCGGTCCACCCATGGATGCAGCACCTATACCGCAACAGTCGGAGCCTGCGATTCCTGCTCAAGTATGGGTCCATCCCCCCAGAAAGGGAAACGACCACGATGACAAGGACAAGGAGAGGTGTGACAACGACAAGAAGCCAGAAGACCGCGATGATGAGGAGAGAGACGGTTTCCCCATCATAAAAAACAAAGTGGCGGTCATCTTCGGAGGCCACTGTTCGATGGAAAGCAAGCGCAAGCAAAAACTCACCGACAGGCAGGTCATGTTGGATCAGTCGTCCATGCCAACATTCTACCAGTGGTCGGAGCAGCCGATCAGCTTCGGCAGGGATGACCACTAGTGTGACTTTGATGAGCTAGGCCGCTACCCCTTGGTTGTCAGCCCCATTGTGCACTCATCACTAATGCACAAGGTGTTGATCAACGATGGGAGTGGCCTAAACATTCTCTTTGAGAAGACCCTCATTTCCCTGGGGTTCAGCGTGAAAGACTTTTGAAGGAGTCTGACACGCCTTTCTACGGCATAGTGCCCGGGCGAGGCACAGAACCACTCGAGATCATAACTCTGCTCATCACCTTTGACGACAAGACCAATCGGAGGAATGAGTACGTCAGATTGGAGGTGGCGGCCATCGACTCATCCTACAATGGCATCCTCGGAAGGTCTTAGCTCGCCATATTCATGGCGATACCCAACCACTCATACCTGGTACTCAAAATGCTGGGTCCTCATGATGTACTCTCTATCAAGGGAGACTTCAAGGTCTCCCATGAGTGCGACCAAGCGGCACTCACGACAACAAAAGACCTCGAGCGTGAGGCCGCTTGGGAGGAGGTGAAGAAGATGGTGGCAAACCTTCAGCCGACCATCCCGGCCATCGACCCTAGTTGAAGCGCGATGCAGCCAGCGTTGCAGATGAAATGGGTCAACCTCAGCCTCGATGACCCAACCAAGACGACAATCATTGGGGCTGACCTCGACCCCAAATAGGAAGGTGCACTCGTCCAACTCTTCAAAATTGGGACATGTTTGCCTGGCAAGCATCCGATATGCCTGGAGTCCCAAGGAAGCTGTCCGAGCACAAACTAAAGATCTACCCAGGTGCAAATCCGGTGAAGGAGAACCTGTGATGGTTCTTTAACAGAAAAAGGAGGCCATTAGAGCAGAGGAGCATGGCTATTAGCAGCTGGATTTATTAGAGAAGTTTTCCACCCCGAGTGGTTGGCGAATCATATACTTGTGCTTAAAAAGGATAACAAAGAATGGAGGATGTGTGTTGATTATACCAAGCTTAATAAGCACTGCCCATAGGATCCCTTTAGGCTGCCTAGGATAGATCAGGTTGTAGATTCTATAGCAGGCTGCACCTTGCTATCATTTGTAGATTGCTATTCAAGCTACCACCAGATAGCGCTAGCTCTAGAAGACCAACATAAAATGTCCTTTATCACGCCCTATGAAGCTTACTACTATAAGACCATGTCCTTTAGATTGAAGAACGCCAGGGGTACCTACCAGCACAACATTCAAGATTTCCTAGCCAAACAATGGGGCAATAACGTCGAAGCCTACGTTGACGACGTGGTGATCAAGACCAAGGATCCTGATGTGATGCCCCAGGCATCTCAAGTGTATTACATTAGCATCATTAGCTAAATTGCATCATTATATGAACATTTCATATTAGGGACATGAGTGGATTAAGTCTTTTGAAGCGAGTTAAAACCGATTTTTCTGCAACTGCATTTGCATTTGCCCTGTAACCTTTATACTGTTGTGAATTTGATAAAACTGTACATACCAAACTTGTAGACAATTTCCTAATAAACAACTTTGGTATTTTGTGTCATGACATGCATAAAGGTTTGAATAGAGTTTTAGGTCATTTCCGGTAAAATTGAGAAATCTGTCCAAATGTGATTTAAATAGAGATTTCAAATTTTTGTGAAACAAAAGTCAACATCTTGAAAAACTTTGTATATCAAAGTTGTAGTTCCTGAGCAACTGAACAACATTGGTACATAACATTTACCATGAAAATGCATAAAAATATGACTTGTGGAATTTTTAAGTTGGAAGATTTTGTTGGTCAAACTGGGGTCAGCAGGTTAAACTCAATTTAAATCATATTTATACTTGGAATCTGGTATTACTCCTTTTGACAAAGTTGTAGATCCTAAAAGGTACAACGTTTTATTCAATTGGGTCCTTTTCAAATTCGGACTCTAGAATACTCAAAAACTTAAGTTTCAAACAGGTCTTCCTGCAGTCAACAAGGGATTTTCTATTTTTCGAATTTTGTTTTCTCCATGTGTCGCTGACAGCCGGGCCCCACATGGCGGAGCCTCGGATCCTCAGGTCGGACGACAGCTGACGTGGGCCCCACTGCCTTCCTCACATCATGCACCTGGTCCGTAGGACCCCTCACCCTCCTCCTCACCCCGGCCCCACCTGTCAGCGACCTCCGGTCCATGGACCGAGTCCATCGCGCGCCCTCTCTCTTCCTCCTCTCCTCCCGCTCGCCCACGCGGCGGTCGAGGTCTGCGAGCCGCGCCACGCCATGGGCGCCAGCGCGCCACGCCACGGCCACGCGCCGCCCTGCCCGTGCCCCGGCCTGCCATCTGGGAGGAGCAAGGCGCGGCTCTTCGATCCCGCATGCGCGCCCGCTACCCATTCCCAGCTTCCTCTCCGCTCTCCCTGCCCAAGCCCCAGTACACTGCCGCCATGGCCGCCCCGGCCGGAGCTCATCCTTGAGCTCGCGCCTCCGCCCTCTACACCCCCTTCCTCAGTTCTAACGCGAGCCTCGGCTTCTCCCCATTCTCCTCCACCGATTCCCCGTGTCCATGAAGCCCGCTGCCACCTCCGGCCTCCTCCCACGCGTGTGCCACCGAGACGCGCAGAAGCACTGCCGACCTTACCGTGGACGGGTCGCTCCGGTGCCTCCCCGTAGCCCTAATCACCCGCGTCGGATTTGTTTCGACACCGCGCAGCTCGCACGCCCATCCGTGGCCTCCGTTCCCTACCAACGGCGCCAAATTGGGCCGGAGTGTGCCGCCGGACTGTGCTCCGCCGCCCATCGGTTCACCGGCGTTCCCCGCCCGCTCCGAGCTCCTCTCGCGACGCCGTCTTGGGGGAAAGGAACCTCTACGCCGGGAACACGCTCCCGGACCAGCTCGGCCCCAAGCGCGCCCTCGCACGCGGCGCGCCGCGCGCGAGAATCTCGGCGGCCACGGGCGCTCCTGCCCCTGTCGCGAGGTAGAAGAAGGTGGCCGATTTGCAGAAATCCCCCTGTAGTACTTTATATTTTACGTGCTCTAACCCAGCCCTGTTCACTGAGTCATGAACATCTTCTGTGCAGGTCCCTGAGAGATAGATTTAATTATAATTAGGTCCCTGGTCATTAGGATTTTTGGTTTAATGCATTTTATTGAACTGAAACTTTGAAAATTCATAATAAATCGAATAAAAATCAGAAAAATACAAACCTTGTTGCATTGTACTCCTCTTAGGTAAATCTATAGAATGGATAGGATGGTTGGGCATGAAAAGACAGTTTTGCCCCTGTTTTTGTGCATGCTTGATAAATCAATATAATTGGGAAATGTGGACTAAATGGTCTCCAAAAATTGCCAAACTTGGTCAGCAGTGTTGTTAGGGTATATAGGCTCATTGTGATTTTTGGTAGCTCAAGTGCTCACTTTTAATTACTATTTTACCCCTGCATGTGATTTTAGCATAAAAAGAAATCAGGAAAAGGTAACCATATTAAAAATTATGCTCTAAAGGGTTTTACACATTTTATTTGTGCTCCCTGTGGTATAAATAGCTCACTGTTGAAATGGGGTACTGTGCATGTAAGGTTTGACCCTATTTTGAAAATGGTAGGCAAAATGCTTATTTAAGTAAACTTCGGTCGCCTCGCATAAAACGATGTTACCTCGTCACACACCCCACGTTGTTATATGTGATAAGCTAAGTTACTGTAGGTGATGGCTTGTACGATTTCTTAATGCTAAACCAGTTTCATCACGAAAATGCATCACTTTAGTCCCTAAATCATGATTCCTTGCATCGCACTCGCATCATGAAGCAAAGCATTGCACTAATACATGCTCCGATTGCACCATGTCATGCATATAGATCCCGCGAGCGAAGGATATCCGCCGGGCCAACCGATCGTAGAAGAGCACGAGAAGGAGCTGCATCAGGAGCCGGAAGACCAGCAGCAGGGGCCCGACTTCGCTCAGGAAGCAGCTACTAACCCTAGTGAGGAAGGTAGGCAGGACCATGAATTCCTAGCAAATATGATATTAAATGATGTCTAGACATCCGCATTAGGAGTTGTTTGAAAACAATTGCATTAGACTTCTTGGCCGCGCTGGCCCTAGCACCTACAATAGAGTACGTAGTACGAGTATGCCTAGAAATGTTAGGTGCGAGTAGGCACGAGTGAATTGGAGTCACTCGTCGCATAGGTGTTTTCAAAGAAAAAGGGCTTTCAAAATATATGGAAAACTTTAAACATGATTGATGGAACTAAATCGAGGCCGGGCGGAGATTTGGGTATATTACGATGAAAAAAACGATGTGGATGGTTTGGTGGACTCCGCCCGAGCCGTTTAAGGCCCGATTCGCTGTTCGCCTGCTGATCGGCATAATATTGCTAGAGTGCTTATCCGGGATAATGGACCGGTGAAAGTCTTACTCGTGCCATCCGAAGAACAGAGACAGGTTCCTACCATTCTTGTTGGAGGGAGTTAGGCCTGGGGGAGCTTGTACTCGAAGGAGGGCTGACCCGGTGCGGCCATGGTATCGCTCCTGAGGGAGGGCTGACCCGGTGCGGCCGTGGTATCGCTCCTGAGGGGGCAAAACCCGGGGGGATGGCGGGATTGAATCGAACTTGGGATGGGACGAGTGGAGATGGGGGCTATATGTGGGAACGCGATGGCTAGTAAGCATATACCCCTGGCATGATAGTTATTCCCGGGAATTTAAAATCGATTCGAATCGCTGATGCTCACCAGGTGTGAAAATGCCAAGGTCACACACGGGCAACGTAGTAACAATCTAATTGTATTTATGACTATATATGTTTTGTTTTCAATACCACATGTTTGTATTTGTATGTTTACATTCTTGCAAGTTATATTATGATGATGTACATTTTGATGATGATGATAATTACATGTTAACTTTTATTTACTATAAAAAGAATGGCTAAGGATCAACTGTTAGTTGCCAGCTTTGCGTCAGCCGTAAGCTCTTCCATTAAGTCCTACTGAGTAATTAGTACTTAGGGTTTGCCCCCACATTTTGAGCAGGTACTGATGACTTTTGGACACTTGCTTGGAAGAGAGTAGTACCGGTGGGCTCGGTACTTCTCGTCTCATTCTTTTTTGCATGAAGACTACTTCATTAAGTTTTTATGTTTCCGCTGCGAGATTTATTTTGAACAACGCTTCCGTTTTGTATTTGAATAGGTATTTGACTACCTATATTTAGTTTGTAAGCACTTTAACTTATTTTCTACTATAAACTGCCTGTGATGATGTAACTGTTGTGGCTCCATCGAGGGCTGGATGTGTGTGATGTCGGTTCCTCTGGGAAAAGGTAATATCGGGAGTCGTTTTGACTCTCGACTGGACGACCGGGTTTAGTTCGGCCTAATCACACTGCAAGCCATGGGTGGCAGGTGTGCTTAGTTCGGATTAAATCGGTGGTTGCGCCACACCTGATGACCTTATCAAATACCTAGAAGAAACTTTTAGCAGCCTACGCGTCTATTGATGGAAGCTGAATCGAGAGAAGTGTGTATTTGGTGTACCATCTGGTAAACTCTTGGGATTCATCATCAGTAACCGAGGGATCGAAGCCAACCCAAAAAAGATATCAGCCATCACCCGCATGCGACCACCAACCTCCTAGAAGCGCGTGTAGAAGCTCACTGGGTGCATGGCGGCACTCAGTCATTTCATATCATGACTCGGCGAGAGAGGACTCCTATTCTTCATGTTGCTAAAGAAGCTTGACACCTTCAAATGGACTGAAAGATGCGCAAACGGCATTGGATGAGTTGAAAACCTTTCTCTCCTCTCCTCCTGTGCTAACCGCTCCAATCCGAGCACGAGGGGACAAGACAGCAGAAGAGCTATACCTGTACCTATCATGCACCACCCACATGGTGAGTATGGCACTCGTCATTGAGAGATCTGATGATGCTCACATGTATAAGGTCCATAATCTAGTTTACTTCATCAGTAAAGTTTTGAGCCAAGCCAAGATCAGGTATCCTCAAGTGCAGAAGCTAATTTATGCCGTGCTCATTACTTCTCAAAAGCTACATCATTATTTTGAGAAGCACCAGGTAGTGATCGTCACTACATTTCCAATCAATGACATCCTGTGGAATAAAGAAGTTGCTGGCAGAATAGCAAAATGGGCGTGCGAGTTGGGTGCCTATGATATCGATTTCAAGCCCAGGATAGCAATCAAGTCTCAAGCCTTGTCAGATTTCATAGCTAAGTGGACAGAGCAACAAGTGCTGACCGATCCAAAGTGGCCTGAGCACTGGATTCTGTACTTCGATGGCTCCCTAAATCTAAAGGGCACCGGAGCTGGTGTTCTCTTCATATCGCCCAAGGGCGAATAACTCAAATATGTCTTGCAGATTGCTTTCAGGGCTTCGAACAATGCATCAGAATACAAGAATTTGATTTATGGACTGCATACAGCTGAGTCGCTAGCTATCTGCAGATTACTAGTCTATGGCGACTCCCTGATGGTCATCAATCAAGTCAACAAGGATTGGAGCTGCACCTCCGAAAAATGTTGGCCTATTGTGCGGAAGTGAGGAAACTAGAAAGCAACTTCTAACGGTTGGAGTTTCATGATGTTGTCAGAGATGGCTAACATTGTGGCGGACATACTCTCTAAACTGGGATCTAAAAGAGCTGAAGTGCCACCCTGTGTGTTCGAATAAACCCACAGTATCTGAGGAAGCAGCTGTGAATGCACAACCAAGTGTTCTTGAATAGAAAGAAGTCCTCGTGATTGTACCTAACTGTCAAGCAGAGATCATTCTAGTGCATTAAGTCCAGAAAACTTCCAAAACCAAAAGCAGCAGGTGTCAGGGTACATAGGAGAAGAAAATGCTACACACTAATCGGAGACCAACTTTACAAGCATGCAACATCCTCAGGAGTCCTCATGAAGTATGTTCCACAGACGGAGGGAATCAAGTTGTTGCACTAGATTCACTCTAGGGTTTATGCCAACCATGCAGCCTCAAGGACCATGGTGGGAAAAGCATTTTAGAGGAGGATTATACTGGCCGACCGCCAAGCAGGATGCAAAAGCAATAGTCAGAACTTGTGAAGGCTGCCAGTTTTTTGCAAAATAACAACACCTTCCAGCGTCCGAACTCTAGAACATACTAGTCTCTTGAACTTACGCATGCTGGGGGTTGGACATGATCAGGCCATTTAAGAAGGTTCCTGGAGGGTACGACCACATCCTAGTAGCAATTGACAAGTTTACCAAATTGATTGAGTACAAGCAAATCAACAGCCTAACTAGAAGAAATGCCATAGAGTTCGTTTAGGAAATAATGCACATATTTGGAGTGAATTAGGAAATCATTACAGATCTGTGGACAAACTTCTCAGTAGACGCATTCTTCGGCTTTTGCAAGGGTAGTGGGATCCTGGTCCGGTATGCTTCTGTAGTGCATCCCTAGAGCCAATGGGTAGGTGGAACACGCAAACTGAATGATACTGCATGGTCGTAAGCCAACCATCTTCAACAAGCTGAAGCCATACGAGGGCAAATGGCTTCAATAGTTGCCGTACGTAATTTGGGGGCTGAGAAGTCAACTAGGCAAGGCCATTGACAACAATACTCCTTTCTTCATGGTCTATGGTTTAGAGGCAATTCTCCACGTGGATGTAGTACATGGCGCTCCCAGAATAGCGTTCAATAATATACTTGCAACCAAGCAGTCAAGACGCTAAGACATCAACCTAATCGAGGAAGAATGATGCCATGTTGCCCTCAAATCAGTCAAGTACCAGCAGGCTCTGAAGCACTGCTGTGACAAAAATGTCAAGTCGGGCTCCTATAACATTGGCGACATGGTTTTCAAGCACAAGACCTCCTTGGTGGGTTAGAGCAAGATGAGTTCCCCTTGGGAGGGACCATACGCCATCAAGAAGCCCTAGGGCGAGCCACATTCAAGCTCAAGAAACTAGAAGGTAGGGAGCTTCCAACCACAGGGAACTCAGAGCACCTGCGGTGATTCTACTCTTAGGATGAGTGGTTTCTAGCACTCGGTCCACCACTTGAGTCCTCAGAGGCAGCATCAATCCACCCGCTCATCAACCTGAGTGGACCACCCAGCACCTGTGATAGCATCTTGGTCGAGTATGGGTCAAGCACCCATGTCATAAATCTGGCGATAGCCAAGCCGTGAAGGTGCCAAGTGCCCAAATAAGCGATAGCCAAGCTGACTACTGTCGATGTGACATATTTTATGTGAGAAAAATTAAATCAATAACCAAGCCAAGTCTCTATTATCTGCGCGCTAAATAGGTGATAGCCAAGCCGCAATAGCTGAGTATTTTGCCCTTCTATAGCCCAGCGATAGCCAAGGTGTGGAAAGGCTATACCATAGCTCTCTCATACAAATCCGGCGATAACCAAGCTATGAAAAGAGCAATTAAACAATAAAGTACCCTAAAAACTTACCCCTAGCAATAGACAAGCTGCAGAAAGGGTATACCATAGCTCTCTCATAAAATCCGGTGATAACCTAGCTACAAAAAGGGCCAACTTGCGTAAATCTAACGCTCTATTCCAAACCAGCGACAACCAAGCTGCATAAAGAGCATAAAAGCTTAAGGCAACATGCCTCACCCTGCTAACACCAGCGATAACCAAGCAGCAGAAAGGGTTGATTAACATTCGGCCACTCTCAAGCCAAAAATTCATGAGGACAAGGCATAAAGCTGCTTCACATGCATATCGGCGATAACTAAGTCGTGAAAAATAGACTGGCAATAACCGAGCCATGCGCAGGGATAACCAAGCTGGCCGCCACGGGCTAGAATGGTAACATTTTACTCAAGGCAAAGTTCTAAAGTTTAATGGGAATCTTTCATCATCTATCTAAGAAGCAGGGGGCTCCCCTTGATCATCTATGGATTGCTCATCATCTGAGAGCTGAACAATCATAAACTCCTTAGCGGAGCACTCGCCTGCTGGCCTGGCGGCTGTTTAAATGCTGTCAAAGACTTCACGGGTCGTTCCTGGCTTGGGACTAGTGATGATGGCTCCAAAATCCTCCTTCGGATAGTGCGTCTTGAATATGGCAGCTACTTTTGCAACAAAGTCCCTGATAGCACTTTCGAAGAGTGCCTTAGCAAAGTCTAGGGCACCTGGTAACCATTCAATAGTAGATCGGGGGGCATCCTTAGCGGCCAGCATGTCAACAAGCGCTCTCGCACCAGTTTCCAAGGTATCATACCGATGTTGAAGCCTGTTGATCCTAATAGTTTGCTTACTGACCTCTTCAAGGTCCTTCGTGTGCTGTTCGGTCAAGTAGATCACTTGGTAGCCTAGGTTCTTCACTTCTTTTTGCCCCTCTTCACACGCAGTAGTAAGTTCTTTGATCTTCCCGACAAAGCAGGACCTTATCTTCTCGAGCTTGAGTTTGAATGTTTCTCAAATAAAGATTGGGCTCCGGCAAGTAGCTTATATGATATATCAGGGTCCTTGGAAATTACCTCAAAGGCAGTTTTCTAGGCAGCCATCTTGCCCTTCAGCTTCAGAGCCTCAGCCTGGGTGATATCCCTTTCTCGCTTAAGAGCAGGTGATCCCACGATCTTGCTCCATCACAGTCTGGGATATATGCTTGGGCATATTAGTTTTTTCTACAAGGCCGTTTCTAAAAGTCAGAGGCAACCAAGAAGAGAAAATACCCAATGGGCATTCAGAAATGAACACATGTCAGAGTTTCTCACCCTTTGCTTTAAGGTCTGCTGTAGCCTCCTGGGCTTGTTCCCTTAGCTCGACATTCTCATAAAAAACCCAGAGCATATCCCATATACAATCTTGACTCTAGAAGACCGCTTCAGTCACATCATGAACATGAAAGGAAAATCTCAGACATGGTAAACTCAATAGAAATTTATTGGAAGCTCCATAGAAATGTTGGGGGTCGCATCTGATAGTTTTTGCATTGTTAGTAGTGGAGCATCGGAGGACTTCACTGGTTAGAGTCCTAGTGGCAAGCTCATCAAATGAATTCAACCAAGACACGTCTTGTGATCTGGAGCCATCCATGATGAGATCCTCCAAGTCTATAGAAGACCACGTGTCAGTACCCACACTTGCGAACAGATGTGCAAATCATTTGCAAAACTACCTGCTCGGGGTCCGAAGTCAGTAGGGGTCGTCGGGGCGAGGCTGTCCAAGCTCAGGCCTAGGTGTGTCCTTGACAAAACCAAGTAGTTCATTTTCCCCAATGGCCTACTCAGAGGACTCCATCACACTGAGATGACCCTACCACCTCCGGCTGCTTCCCACTGGCGTCTAATGGTTTTGGGGTCGTCCGCAATTGAGGAAAGCCTTCAATAACCTCGAAGTTGAGGGGAGGCACGATGGTGCCAGTCGAGTACTCTGTGGTCACCTTGACTCCTCGGTGGTGCCGACAGCCACTCCCCGCGTCGTTGGTTCAATTGCTCTGCAAAATACAACAAGTCAGCAGATTATGAAATTCAAGTCACAAAGAGCCAAGATAAAGTAGTTACTTATGAGGGCAATATCCTTTGTTTCTTCACCAATGGGACAAGGGGCATTGCCTTGGCACTTGATGAACAGGGAGGGGAGTCTGACTCTTCCTAATCCTCACCAATCAGGTCAAAAACTCTACGCTTCTGAGTCCAGAGTGCTTCATCGTCAGAGGGCGTGTTTTCCTAGGGGGTCGGATCAATAATTTTTACCGAACCAGCACTCTTCTTCTTGATGGATTGCCACGTTATTCGGCAATCAATGTCAGTGGTGCCTCTTCATCAACCCGGGTGGCCTACTTATCCACGGGCTCCTCATCTTGGAGATTCGGCATAGAGATCAGCTCGAATACCCTCGGCCGACCCATCATCCGAAGTAGGCCCAACATAGTCAAGATCTAGAGCCCTTTTCCTTCTCAATGCGACATCTTCCAGGAGGGGAGGTTTAGACAAGAATTTGAAGCATAGTCTCTGCACATCAACAAGCAGAAGAAAATGACAATTAGACTAATCATATCAATGCTAGCAGAGATAAATTCAGAGATAAGCACGTGCCACAGTACCTATTCTGGAGGGTTGTATAATGACAGCGACCGAGGAGCACCATCATTGAACATTTTTCCAGTAAAGAATGTCTTGATTTGTGATTCTATTTCCCTTTGGGTCATATCCCTATTGATCTCACGAGTGGGGTCATGAATTCCAGAATACAAATAGGAAGGGTGGACTCTATCTTTCAGAGGCTGAATGCTATGATGAACAAAGTCTAGCACCATTGTCATAGTGGTTAGAACATTCTCCTTCAACACAGCAATTCGATAAAGCAAAATTTTGACATCCTTTATTCATTCCTTGGGACAAGCTCATTGTTGGCGGTCATTATATACCTATTTTGACCAGCAATTCCTCAGTGAATAAATAGGGTATATACAAAGTGCTATGCATTATTTAACTTGAACTAATGAGTTCCATGAAGCACAGGGTGGAGGGCTTGAGAATGGAGTACAAATAACATCATTAATGGACTATATCAAATGACCTCAAGAACCAAACCATTGCAATGATCTCAGTGAAATAATTGAAATGGATTTTTGGTTCACTCAATTTGGAGTCCGGATATGAAAGTTATGGCCGTTGCAAGTTCAACGACACCGGCTGCGAGGACACTGGCCGGGCGGGCCAAGCACTCACTCTAAATGCCTCAATCTTCATTGGAATCAACCAAGTAACTCACCAAGGACCCATATACACCTAAGGGATGAAGCCGAAGTGAAGATAAAGGTCGCAAGGCTGCATATGGACCTAAGAAATGACTAAGTGCAAGAGAGGCTGCCCGGCTTAATACTTTGGCCACCCAGCCTCCCACTCAGACATCCGGCCTTCCTACAACACATGCATGCAAATAAGCACAACTTGGACTCAAATCAACCATTGATCAAAGAACCAAAGGTGTGCATGATGGATGGATCCATGAGACACACTCTCCAACCAGTGAGGAACATCGAAGTGGCAACCACAGACTAAGTCGCACGCCGCCTGGCCAAGGATTAGGCATTCCGGCATGTGCTCTAACCAAAACAACTACCATCGCCTCAAAGATGGAAGATCAAGCCATCCAAAGCAATGTCGGTGCATCGAAGGGCCGAAAGGACACAAGTGGTTGGCCGCCCAGGCTGGTAGGGTTGGCCGCCCGGCCTTGGGATTTGGCCACCTGGCCTCATAGATAGCCACCTAGCCTACCACCTAGATGCTAGGCCAACTGCCATAATTGTTTTGCCAACCTACCTTCTCCTTTAAATGGAGAGCAGCCCCC
Source organism: Paspalum vaginatum (assembly GCA_030272315.1). Classification (NCBI taxonomy): domain Eukaryota; kingdom Viridiplantae; phylum Streptophyta; class Magnoliopsida; order Poales; family Poaceae; genus Paspalum; species Paspalum vaginatum. The sequence continues at coordinate 34,868,360 of CM059018.1, read as the reverse complement.
TCACTCGCAACTTGCACTTGTACACTCTCTCCACTCTCTCCCTTAGGGAGGTGCCCCTTTTGGGTGGCGATACCCCTTTAGTTCAATGTTTACTTGGAGTTAGAGTCAGGCTCTTCCTATTCCGGAGCCATCTTCAGGAGTTCGGTATGAGTCCCTTATATCTTTCTTTTCCTATAATACTTTGAGTTTATTTAATATATTTCTCTATTTAATTTCAAACATTTACATTCCTGCATATGGTAATGATCGTAGTGTAGGGATGTGAGGACCGAAAGGGGCGACCTAGAGGGGAGGGAGGAGGGGGGGGGTGAATAGGTTGACACCTAAAACTTGCAACCCAAAAAATCCCTCTCTTCTCTACTGAGTAAGATCACGTAGCAACTGAATGCGACAGACCCAAAGACTCAAAGAGGCAGCAAAACAATGGAAGAAAGTGGCTCAAACGCCCACGGAATGGAAGAAAGCGAAAGAGACCAAAACCTAGGCTAGCGAGCTCTACCAGCCACTCTGCACAATCAAGTGCCTCGTCGGATCAACCGATGAGTTCGAGTATGGGTATGCAGTAGAGGAAGACCAGCCAAAAGTCTCGGCGAAACACCCAAGCAACAAAAACCAAAGAAGGCTACAGCCAGGCCAACACCGGACTGTCTGGTAGCACATGCCGGACTGTCCGGTGTAGCCTGCTGAACTATCCGGTATAGCTGCCTGTGCAGCCACCCAATGGACTATGTGGTAGCACGTACCGGACTGTTCGGTAGCACGCATATAATATCCAATAGCACGTCGGACTGTCCGACAAAGCCGCAAAAAATGAGCTCCCAAAACCTAAACTTGACCAAATCTTCTCCAAACTTCACGAAATTTGGCACAGACTATCTAGACCCTATTCCAAAGCTTTTCCCAAAAGATCTACATGCATAGATCACGAGATTAGTGGGAATTTTAGATCTCGTGAAGAGGAGCGTCTTTGGGCAAGAAAGGGAAAAACTCAAATCTGACTTGCCAATGACAATCTTGCGGGATTGAGATGTTCTAAGACATAATCTCCATGTCCTTGCAAATCCAAAACAACAAAAGAGAAGGGGAAATCTCGTAGGCAACCCAAAGCACCAAAAGCCCTTGAGATTTCACCCAAAAAACCAAAAGGAAGAAGGGGGAGGAGATTGCTGCACACAACCACTCAAGACTTGGCCACAAAATCCACTCTATTGCACTTCAAAATAGGTCACAAGTATAGATTACAAGGTGGAACTCATTCTCCAAACTGCGTCCAACTTCCTACCCTCTTACAATGTGGCTAGATCACTCTAAAACCCTTTAATCTTGAAGCTCTTGCTTGGAAACGAAAATGGCTGCCAAAACCTAGGTCTAAGCAAAACCTAAACCATTGAAGAGAGAGAACTAATGACCAGCCCTCTCCTTATTTAAACACAACTCTCTTGCCCTAAGGTAGTTTGCACTTACCCCCTACATTACAGACTCGTTACACTAAAACGCTTGTAGAGGCTAGAAAAGACCGCGATAACTCTGATGAATGGCCACGATGGTGTCATTGCAACTTTGATTTCTCCGCCTTGTCCCGATGTCCTCCACGTGTCCAGTAGCTCATCCCTTAGGGGTAACTCCAGTTTTGGGATACTAGCAACCAACCTCCTGGTTTTGATGCTCAAACCAGGATACGATAGTTGGGCCTCTAGTCTTGAGTGATTTTACGGCTCACGACACCGTCCCGCACCCAAGGTCGCTCTTATGGGCCGATCCTAACTTGGGCCTCAACCCAAGCTACCTTCCAGTCCGCTTGGTAGGAATTTCGTCACACCAAGTCCACTATGGTGCCGCCACTAGGTCACACTTAGGTAGTCTTCTGCTCGCTCCTCCTTTAGCAAGACTTCGGTGTTGACAAGCGCTCAAATCACAGCCAGGACGAAAGACTAGACTCAATACAGTTGAATCCCTCAATCTCCCCCTTGATGAGTGCCTTGTCAACACCTTCACCAACCACCTGAAATCATAGATAAAGAAAAGAAAAGCGTAACAAAGAACAACAGAAGAAAGAAAAACAAAGAAAATCCACTCAAGTGCTCAAAAGCCAAAGAAGGCAGAAACAAGAGCACAAGAAGTGAACAAACGCAAAGCCAAAAGATTGCCCCCCTAAGACAAGGGTAACTGCTCAACGTAGCCAATGAACAAAGCATGACACCTTAAGAAAGAGCCAGGGCTCAACATAGTCATGCTAGAAGCAAAGGACTAGCTCCTCTAGAAAAGGGCAAAGGCTCGACAGAGCTGGCCAAAAGAGCATGCTAAAACTCCAACTCCCCCTGCATTTCAACCCATCTCACAATGCAAGCTCTCCTCCTAGGAATGATGTGCTCTCCCAACTCTCCAAGAGGTTACCTCTCCCTCTTGGTTGGTGATTCCGCTCTTCCCCTTGTTGATAATGCACACATCAAGTCCCATGAGAAAAATGTAGTGCAAACGCAACTAGGTGTAACAAAGAGCACAAAAGGGATGTAAAGCTAGCAGATACAAGTTCTAGCATACAGATCATGTGAGGGCAACGGGGCATGCAACAAGCTCAAGAGAAGCTATCTACTCAGGCTAAGAGCAAAGCATGATTTTCAAGTTTAGTTCAAAAGAAAACATCACCAACATGAATAGCATCTAGCAAGATAGGCATGAACAGCAAAATGCTAGCAGTGCATACATGGTGTGCTAATCCTAACCTGAGCATTTCCAACAATCCATAAGCAATTCAGAGACTTGCAATTTCAGATTTAGCCTTTTGATTTCATGCAAGATCTAAATATGTACTAGGGGTTATTTGCTTGTCATTCCACTTCTTACCAACCAATGCCAAGCCTAGGCCAAGGAAGACCATCAGAAACTTAAGACAAAGTTTTAGTCATTCACAGCCAGGTCCGAGTTCTCACCCAAGTGTAAAAGTGAGCTATCTCAAACCAAGTCAGTGAGACGAGACAAATCCACCTAGATCTTTTCATTTCATCTCAAACAGATACCAATGTAAGCATTTAACTTAGATTTCAGATTTAGATAAGGTATCATGAAAGCTTAGGCAACAACTAACAAAGGTAAGCAACTAGAACAACCAAGCAAGGAAAGATGGCACAAGCATTTAACTTCCTACACATGCTAGGTTGCCAAGTCAAGTGGTGATCAAGTTTATGATTTTCAAGAAAACAAAAATAACTAGGGTCTCACATAACAATAGATCCAAATGAGCTCTAGCCAAGCATGATCAAGCATACTACTATACATCATAGTACAAGCAAAAATTAGCAAGTCATTCCAATCAAGCTCAAGTGCAAGTGTATACTACAAATGTACATGATGCAATGCATGAGTATGATACAAAATGCATAAAGAAGCAAAAGAAAACCAAAGCAAAAGAAACTCGAAACAATGCCTAAAAGCAAACTCCTAACTCTCCCCTCAACCGGTTGAAAGTTTCTAGCTCTAGGGGTTTAGTTAGGATGTCAGCCACTTGGTTCTCACTCGCTACATGCACTACATCAATGGGGCCTTTCTCATAGCTATCTCTCAGAAAATGATACCTCACATCTATGTGTTTGGTTCTAGAATGGGGCACTGGGTTCTTAGCAACACTGATAGCACTAGAACTATCACACAAGATTGGCATCCTCCCATAAGTTATGCTATAGTCCTTAACGGTAGCAAGCATCCAAATAATCTGGGAGCAGCAGCTAGCAGCGGCAACGTATTCTATCTCACATGGAAAATGCGCTACACTAGACTGCTTACGAGAAGACCAAGAGACTAAAGACATACCCAGAAACTGACACATACCAGAGGATGATTTACGTTCTAACCGGCACCCAGCAAAGTCAGAATCTATGAAGTCAAAGAGAGCAAGAGAGGAATCCGTGGAGTACCACAAGCCAAACTCCGAGGTTAATTTTACATACCTTAGGATTCGCCTTACAACGGTGAGGTGCGATGCCCTTGGAGAAGCCTAAAAACGAGTGCATAGACCTACAACAAACTGTATGTCCAGCCTCGTAGCCGTCGGGTACATTAGGGACCCAGGTCATCCCTTGCTACATCTTCTGAATCAACTCTTGTCCTTCTTCATCCTTGCCCATCATGGCAGAGGTACTCATCGGAGTCGTCTATGATGATGCATTCTCCATATCAAACTTCCAAAGAAGGTCCCTCATGTACTTGCTTTGGTGGACGAATGTGCCCTACGGAGTTTGCCTGATCTAGAGCCCTAGGAAGAACTGAAGTTCCCCCAGCATGCTCATCTCAAACTCCTTCCTCATCTGCTCTGAAAACTTGCTCACAAGTGCATGAGAAGAGCCATCAAAGATGATATCATCCACATATATCTGAACAATCAAAATATCATTGCGATGCTTAAGCAAAAACAGAGTCTTGTCCACACTCCCTATTTCAAAACCCTGGGCAACTAGGAATTTCTTAAGTCTCTCATACCAAGCCCTGGGAGCTTGCTTCAGGCCATACAAAGCCTTCTGCAACTTGAACACTCGGTGAGGAAATTTAGGGATGCTCAAAACCTGGGGGCTGCCTCACATAGACCTCTTCCTGTATATACCCAATCAGGAATGCACTCTTCACAGCCAATTGGTATAGCTTGAACCCTTTCGAAGCTACCAAAGCTAAGAGAATGCGAATGGCTTCTAATCTGGCTACAGGGGCAAAGGTATCTTCATAATCTATCCCCTCTTTTTGTCAAAAACCCTGATCAACTAGCCTAGCCTTGTTTCTCACCACAACAACATCCTCTCCCTACTTGTTGTTAAACACCCACTTGGTACCTATAGGATTGCAATGTGGTGGAGGCTCGACTAAAAGCTAAACTTGGTTTCTCTCAAAGTTTTCTAGCTCCTCACGCATGGCACTTGACCCAATTCATATCAGGCACTAGTGTGTCCAACATCATGGGGCTCGAAAGAAGAAACAAATGCGGAGTGTACAAAGATAGCAAGAGAAGTCGACTTGGATCTTATAACTTTCTCATGTAGTCCACCAATGATGTTCGTCGACGGGTGATCCCGCTGGACCATCCGAGACGGCCGTGGCTCGGAGGTTACCTCCCTTGCAGTCCTCAGTGGGCTCTGCTGCATGTACTAGTGGATCTTGTGGAGGTAGCTCCCAAGTAGTGCAAGGAGAAGGTACTGGAGTTCCCTCCTCATCCTCTTGAAATTGAGGCAGGAGGTTCTGGAGCTGCAGCAGGTGTAGTATCACTAGAAACACCTCCATCTTCTTCCTCATCTTCATCAAAGATGGTAGTACCTAACTCAGCATCACTTGCAAGCTCAAAGCCAGGGGTTGTGCAAGGCATGGTTTCATCAAAAGTAACTTCACAAGTCTCAACAATCCTATTGGAGTCCTAAGAGCCAAACACGGTATGCACGCAAATGTGTGGCATAGTCAAGAAAAACTCCATCATAACCGCGAGGTTCGAATTTGTCCAAGTTCTCTTGCTTGAGCGCAAAACACCTACAACTGAACACTCGTAGGTATCTCACTTATTGCTATCCATCCAAACCGCAACTCATACGAGGTCTTATGAAGAAGAGCTCAGAGAAAAATGCAGTTAGAAATGTAGCACGTGGTGTTAATCACCTCAGCCCAGAATTTCCTAGGAGTCCTATGCTCATCGAGCATTGTCCTAGCCATCTCAACAAGGGTCCGATTCTTGCGTTCAACCACACTGTTCTACTGCGGGACATATGGGGACGAAAACTAGTGTTCAAGACCTTGGCTATGGGAAAAAGCTTTGAAATGATCATTTTTGAATTCCGAGCCATTGTCACTGCGTATAGCTCTCATGGCATGATTGGATTCTTTTCTCAACCTCAAAACCAAGTCATGAATAAACTCAAAAGCCTCATCCTTCGATTCCATGAAGTGCACCCAAGACCAGTGAGAAAAATCATCCATGATCACAAGAACGTACCACTACCCACCAACAGACCTCACCCGAGCAGGACCAACCGTGTCCATATGAAGAAGCTCTCCAGTGTGAGCCGTCATCACCTGATTCACAGGTGTGTGGGAAGCAACAACCATCTTCCTATGGCGACAAGGATGGCAAACAAGGTCATGCTCACTCTTCAACTTGGGAAATCCTTGGATCAAGTCAAGTGACCTAAGCTTTGCAGGCAAATCAAAGCTCAAATGGCCTAGCCTCATATGCCACCTCCATAAATCAGAGGAGGGACTTAGCCACCAAATAGCGAGAAGGACTAGGGGAGCTCGAGAAATCAACACAAAAAACCTCCCCAAATGGAAAAATAGGGCTAGCAAGATCTTCTCGAGCATCCAAAACTCGCAAACAACCTTTCTTGAAACGTACCTCAAAGTCTTCATTGAGAAGTTGCAAAATAGAGAGAAGGTTGTAACCAAGGTTAGCAACCAAAGCAACATCCCTCAGAACAAAATTCTCAAAAACTAGGAACAACGCCAATAGTTTTCACCTTACCTATACCTTTATCCCAAAAAATGATGTGCTCACTGGAGCTCACTGGGGTGAGACTGGAGAACCATCTGTGATTGTCGGTCATGTGGTGCGAACAACCGGAATCCATGAGCCATATGTTCTCCAAGCCTTCATCCTGCATCAATAGCGGTTCATAGGGTGAGCATATGGCCCGACACCGGGGTTAGTCTGAAACAAAGCAAACTAGTGTTCGAGCCATTTGCTCAAAGGAAGGGTTAGCAATATCACAATCAAACATCCCAAAACCCATGTCCTGCAAAAACTGAGACTGCCGGTCACCACGTCTAGCGAAGCGTGGTCCGTCGTAGCTCTCAAAGCCTCAGCGAGGAGGACCAAAGCTGTACTGTTCATGACTCGGTGCCCTGTCGGCAAAGCATCCACCTCCTGGAGCACCACGAGGAAAACGGTCTCCTCTACCTCCACCTACACGACGTAGCTAGCAGTCTCGCCTATCCCCACACTGAGGTGCAACCTTAGGACTACCACCCTCATAGTACCTATCCTCATTCCTCAACTCAACCTCTCTACGCTCAGCTCTCATCCTGCGGTAGCAAAACTCCACCAAGTGACCCTTCCCATGGCAGTAGTTACACATGTACCTCTTGGGTGGAGCACCCTTAGGTTGGCTCTAGGTCTTAAGCTGAGGAGTGGGTTGAGGAGGAGCATTCCTCTTAGCCCCTTGCTTAGAGCTTTCAGGAGGTGAGTCAACTAAGTTCCCTCACATGTAGAGTGTCAAGAGAGTTCCTAACAAAGTTTGGCTTGGGAGTCCACACTTGTTTCTTTGCTGGCTCCCTTGGCTTCTCTAACCATACACCATCCTTAGGATTTCCATGCTCAAAGTAGGGCTTGTCGTGTGTAACAAGGAACTTCTCACTAATGGAAATCCCACTCAAGTCACCTAACTTCCCATACAACTTATCAAAATCAGCCTAGGTGTAGTGGTAGCCAACCCCCAACTTGTCACTCAACTTGAAAGAGGAAACAATCATGCCAAGCTGCGGCTTCTTAGCCAAAATCCAACTTAGAATGGTCCTAAGATAGGTATTCTCATCTTCCAACTGGACCTTCTCAATGACCAAATCATGAAGCCTACCTCTAAGGCCTTCACACTTGGGACAATCAGGACTAATAGGGCTAGCAGTCTTTTCAGACTTCCTCAAAGCAGCCCTAATCTCTTCCAACTCCTTCCTAAGGGTTGGGCAAACAACACAAGTAGCAAGCGAAGTTGGCCTAGCCTTCAACTCCTCTAATGCTGCAGTAGTAGAGAAAAGCAGATCTACATTATAGCATGCTTAGAGCGTCATTTAGTCAACTCAATAGCTAGGACCTAACAATCACTGCATTCTATTTTGTCAGCAACAGCACAAGCTTGTTTATCCATAGTAAGATCATCCAAAGCACATGCAAGTTTAGACTTGATAGTCCCAAGCACGTCCTCTAAGTAGCAGCCTTAGCATTTGCAAGCATAAGGTCCTTAGCAGCCACTCTAAGCAAGCGATCTTGGTTCTTCAAAGCAGTGTACATGGCATCATCCTCATCATCACTCACCTGAGGCTCGGTGTTGGACTTGTTGCAGACGTCTGAGTCGGTGGAGCCAGCTTAATCTCCTGCAAGCGCCATGGTGTAGTAGCCGAACTTGTCGCCGAAGAAGCAGAGTCCAGCATGCCCGATAATCTTCTTCTCTCATCATCATCATCGCTGTCAGAGCTAGAGTCGCTTGAGCTACCGTCACAATCGCTGACGCTGGCGAGGAAAGCATGGTCGCACTCCTAGGGGTGCTTCTGGTACTGCTTGTTGAATTCCTTTTTGTTGAAGAACAGTTGCTTCTTCTTGTCACCCGTGTACTCGCCCTTCTTCTTGTCGGAGACGTACTCGCCCTTGTGCTTGCCGGGGGAGTACTTCTCCTGAGCTCTCCTCTGGGGGCAGTCGGCGATGAAGTGGTCCGTCTTCCTACACTCGTAGCACTGGAGCTTGTCACCTCTTCTGTGGCTCATCCTGTTGGACAGCAGGCATAGCTTCTCATCATCTAATCCTTCAAGCTCCTCCTTTGTAGCTAAAATCAGAGATAAAGCATAGCCAACAGAGGAGTTAGGGTTAGCAGCACCACCACAGCTGGGGCCAGACATAAGATCTAGGCTCTTGGGAGTTGTTCCACTCATCTTGGCATATGCCTGAGAGTCAATCTCCGAAGCGTTCAACTTGCTATAAAGCTCGTCTGTGGAAGGGTTTCATAGCCAGCTGACTTGACTATAAACTCTTTCTTCAGTTACCAAATACTCCGATCCAAAGCATAGAGAAGCTTGCAAGCTTGCTCATGGTCATCGTAAGGCAACACCCCATTTCTTGCATTTGCACGGATCTTGTTCACAATCGATTGAAAAAGACTGAACATTCCATTGATGCTCTCACCAGGTTGTTGGGAGAAGTTCTCATACTCTCTCTTGTGCACCTCAAACAACCTGACCTTGACCTAACTAGTCCCTTCATGGAGGTTACTGAGGGTAGTCCATATCTCATTTGCCATCTTCAAGTGCACAACCCAATCAAACTCAGGGCGGCACAAGGTAGTAAGCAGAAAGTTCCTTGCCATGTTTTTGCTTCGTTTTCCAATTGCTGCTATTGGGTAACATAGTTCTCTACCACTTGGTAGCCTGCATCCTAACAAATACCCCAGATGGACGAATGTTGGCTCTGAAGGAATGCAGACATGCGCTGCTTCCAGAATGTGAAATCCGAGCCATCAAACCTTGGAATCTTGCCAACTAATAAATCCATGATTGTATCTCTGTAGATCTAGAACTGGTTAAGGTATAGAAGACCCTAACTTGGTTCCAATACCAATTGTGGACTGAAAGAGGTGACCTAGAGGGGGGGGGTGAATAGGTCGACACCTAAAACTTGCAACCCAAAAAACCCTCTCTTCTCTACTGAGCAAGATCACGTAGCAACTGAGTGCTACTGACCCCAGGACTCAAAAAAGCAGCAAAATAGCAGAAGAAAGTCGCACAAACACCCACGGAATGGACAAAAGCGAAAGAGACCAAAACCTAGGCTAGCGACCTCTACCGGCCACTCTACACAATCAAGTGCCTCTCTGGATCAACCGATGAGTTCAAGTATGGGCATGCAGTAGAAGAACACTAGCCAAAAGTGTCAGCGAAACACCCAAGCAACAAAAGCCAAAGAAGGCTACAGCCAGGTCAACACCGGATTATCCGGTAGCACACACAAGGACTGTCCGATAGCACGCCGGACTGTCTAGTATAGCACGCCGGACTATCCGGTATAGCTGCCTGAGTAGCCACCCACTAGACTATTCGGTAGCACATACCGGAATGTCCAGTAGGACGCTACTAGACTGTCCAGTAACACATCGGACTGTCCGACAAAACCGCAGAAAATGAGCTCCCAAAACCTAAACTTGACCAAATCTTCTCCAAACTTCACGAAATTTGGTACAAACTATCTAGACCCTATTCCAAAGCTTTTCCCGAAAGATCTATGGACACAAATCACAGGATTAGCGGGAATTTTAGACCTCGTGAAGAGGAGAGTCTTTGGGCAAGAAAGAGGAAGACTCGAATCCAACTTGCTGGTTCAAATCCTGTGGGATTGATATGTTCTAAGATATAATCTCCACGTCCTTGCAAGTCCAAAACAGCAAAAGAGAAGGGGAAATCTTAGAGGCAACCCAAAGCACCAAAAGCCCTTGATATTTCACCCAAGAACCAAAAGGAAGAAGGGGGGAGGAGATTGCTGCACACAAGCACCCAAGACTTGGCCATGAAATCCACTCTATTGCACTTCAAAACAGGTCACAAGGACATATTACAAGGTGGAACTTGTTCTCCAAGCTGCCTCCCACTTCCTACCCTCTTACAATGGGGCTAGATCACTATAAAACCCTCTAATCTTGAAGCTCTTGATCTAATCTTTAAGCTCTTGATTGGAAATGAAAATGGCTGCCTAAACCCTAAACCAGCCAAGAGAGAGAACTAATGACCAGCCCTCTCCTTATTTATACTACAACTCTATTGTCCTAAGGTAGTTTGCACTTAACCCCCTATATTACAGACTCGTTGCACTAAGATGTCTATAGAGGCTAGAAAAGACCGCAATAACTCAAATGAATGGCCACGATGGAGTCCTTGCAACTTCAGTTTCTCTGCCTTGTCCCAATGTCCTCCACGTGTCCTGTCGGTCATCCCTTGGGGTAACTCCGGTTTTGGGATACCGACAACCAAGCCCCTGGTTTTGACACTTGAATTAGGAAACGATAGTTGGGCCTCCAGTCTTGAGTGATTTTACGGCTCACGACACCGTCCCACACCCAAGGTCGCTCTTATGGGCCAAGCCTAACTTGGGCCTCAACCCAAGCCACATGCCAGTTCACTCGGCAGGAATTTTGTCATGCCAAGTCCACTCTAGCGCCACCACCAGGTCACACTTAGGTGGGCTTCTGCTCGCTCGTCCTTCAGCAAGACTTCGCTGTTGACAAGCGCTCATCACAGTCAGGACAAAAGACCAGACTCGGCACACTTGAGTCCCTCAGGATGTCGTTTGACTATAGCTAGTGTTGCTCTATGAGGTTATGGTTAATCTAGTCTATTTACTTGCGGGTTCCTTGTTCGCGCTGTTAGTTAAGTCATAGCAGTTGTGATGCTTCCACTTGTTTCTAGCCAAGTGGAAGAAGTGAATAACCAGAGTTTACTCTGGTAGTTCACCTTGGTTTGCAACCTGTCCCACGCAACTATGGGTGCCTCATGTGTACCGTACATATTTCACGCACAGGCTTTAGGTAGCCCCTATTGGTGATAGCATTAGGGCGTCTGAGTATTCCACCCCTATCGTCCGGGCTGGCACCAGGTTGTGTTCCAACATGTATGTAGACGCATAGTCGGGCTTACTCCACCTTCTTCTTAGTTGAGACCCCAGCACTCTGTACTCTCTAATGGTTCTAGATAGTTGTGATGCCCGATGCAGTAAAGATGTCTAGATCAAACCATAACCTTAGTCGTGTCGCGACCTTAGAAGAGTGACAATTGGAGCTAGCTTACCTTTTGTCTTAACCTTGCTAAAGGAAGATCTCATCAGGAAGCAGACCCGTCTCGTTGTCCTCCTAGCTCCTTGTTGAGCTATGTATCTGTGTGGAGTGTGTCAGTGTGCCGTTATCCTTTCTTTTACCATTTATAATGAAAGAGTAAAATAACAAGATGTTTGATAAGTTAATATCACTATCTCAATGCTTCCTTGTGGATAAATACGATACCTTGGAATACTCCTGGGTGAAAGCTACAATGGTCTCCATACGCTTGCGAAGTAAAATCTGTTATGCTAAGAACCGCCAACACTCAATCCATGGATCACCACCCAGAGGGATAATACTAGAATTGGCAGGGATTGAACTTTTAACATTGTCCGTGGTAAACCACTTGTTAGTCTATTTTTTATTAGAGGTTAGTAGTGGCAAGCCCATATAGTATTGCTTCATGCTATCACACAATTGGAAACTAGCTCCTCCTATATACAGAAACTGTCCATGTTTTGTGTGACACTTGTAGAAATATAAATAGCGCTAGAGATCAAAATGGGGTGCTATCCCCAGATAGGCTTGATAAAGATAGATGGAAATTGATAGTTGAATGATTGAGTTTGGACTGATATGGGTAGCTCTAATCAATATTAGTGTAAAATACCATGGAGAAAGGTACAAATTGAAAGGCTAAGACCATGGTAAAAATACCAAGTGAAAACTGGAATGAGGTGTGGATTCACCTTCGGATACACATGACCGGACTGGGTCTCCCAAATCCTGGTGGACTGATCTAGGAGTAGCCTGAGTATTTGGAGATCCTCCAGATGGAAGTCCTCGATATTGGTGACCGTCCAAGCAAGCTTTGGGTCCAGTGGCTCACCCGCCATTGATGAACTTCCAGGATGTTGGTCCGAGGGGATGAGGTCCTTTGGCCGATTCAGCATGCTAGACACATGCCTGAAGGAGTAGACCCTCATAAACACGTATGGTAGATGAGCAGTCATTTATTCTTAGGCGCATGCATGGAGGAGCCCCATAAATGCGCCTGTCGTCGGTTGGCGACCCTAGGTCAGGCCCCTAGTTGCCTGAGTGATGGGTCGCTCGACCAAGGGGTCGCTTGGTCGGGCTCTAGGCCGCCAAGCTGGCGGGTCGTGTGGCTGACCGATGGATAGTATGATGCCATAGCATCTCAAGTGCATTGTCATCTTCATACATGCAGCATTTCATCATATAATGGCATGCATTTGAATACATGGAGCAATTTGAATTCAGTTTTCTGCATATGCTGCTGTAATTGGGGTTATAACTCTAAATCTGTTGTGAATTAGATGAAACTTTATATACATAACCTGTAGACAATTTCATGATGAGCAACTTTGGTATTGAGTGTTGTGACATGCCTAAAGGTTTTTATAGTGTTTTGGGCCATTTTCAGTCAACATATGAAATCTGTCCAAACTAGGCTTGTCAAGTAAATTCAAATTTCTGTGCAACAAAAGTCGTTATCATGCAAAAATTTATATAAGAAAGTTGTAGATCATAGAGTTCTTAACAACATTGGTATAAATCTCCTTGTGTGAATATGACCATAAGATGGACTTTTAGAATTTTTAAACTGGTGGGTTATATTGGTCAAACCTTTGGTCAGTTCTTTAAATTCAAATTTAAACCATATTTTTGTATAGAACATGGTATGGAATTTTATAAGATAATTGTAGATGTACAAATTTACAACAGTTCTTGTATTATAAGTTTGATTTCATTTGGCCCCTAGGATGTTCAAAACATGAATTTCAAACGGAGCTTTCTGCAGTCAAACAACCATTTTCCGTTTTCACATTTTTCATTTTCCCCATGTCTCACCAACAGGTGGGCCTCGGCCGACCGCCCTCAGAATGGCGTGCCACGCGGCCATGGCGGCCTAACCATGGTGGGCATGTGGCATCTGCACTCTGCCCTAGGTCGTGCCCCGGTCCCCCACGCCGCGGCTTCTTCGGGTGGAAGCCGACCCAGCCCCCTCGCTCTCTCTCTCATTCATGCTCTCTCCCTGCCTCTGCCTTGCAGCAGAACCGCGGCCGCCATTGACGTTGTGGGCTCGAGCTCGCCGTAGCCACCGCCTTGGGCCACCTTCGCTCCGTCCACGACATGCCCTAGCCTCGCCTCAACTTCCTCCACCAAACCCCCAAGACCTCGAGCCTCGCCATCATTCCTAGCCCCCTCCCCACGAGCGCCGTCGAGAGCTGCCCGTGCCACCACCGGGCATGCCATGGAGGACCACCTCAAGCACTCCCCTGTGCCTCCACTACCCCATTTCTAGACTTGCCTTGTCCCTGCGTAGCCAACGTGCTCGTCGGTGGGGCCGCACCCATGCTCCTCCACCAGATCGAGCCCAACGTTGCCAAGCCCATGCACTGAGGACGCCGCCGGTTCACGGCGCATTCCTCGGCCACTCGGGCAACAAACATCAGCACCAGCATACGTCTTGGCTGTTTGTTTTGCAATGGCAACTGTGCAGTAGCAGCCTCTTCCCTTTATCATTGCTTTGTGAGCTGTGAGAGAAAACATTTAAAACTCTCTTGGTTGTAATATTGTTTGTGATGAAACTTGGTTTGTAATAGCTTAAATAGTTGAATCTGAAACTTGAAGCTTTGCATGCTACTTTTATGTCACCTAAGTAATCTTTGTGGTTCTTGCTTGGCTCTAGTTATTTGTTCTTGCATGGTGATTGCTGTTTTATATTTATTGTGTGGATATCATGTCATGTGCATCACGGATTTTATATGACACTTTGCACCCCTCGATTGAATATGTAATATGTGGCTTTGCATTTTTCTCTTTGTTTGTGCATATTGGCATATGAGGCCAAAATTATTCCAAAATGAATGATGCACAAATTTAGGGGGAGTCACTTGTGCATAGTCAATCAAAAGCTTGTGATTTATTCTCTATATTGTCTCTTTTAATTGGGTAGTCATTAATCACCAAAATTGGGAGATTGTAAGTGCAATCACCTTTTGAGGGTTTTGGTTTATAATGACAATACAATTAAAAGCTCTAATGAAAATGTATGAGCAATTTGCAAGTAATGAAGATCATACAAAAGTGCATGAGAAAGAAAAGAGACAAGTCTTTTGGGCAAGTGAAAGAAAGGAGACCCCTCATTCCATTCAAATCTTAAGGTGCAAGGAGTCTCCATTTGAAGATGCAAAGCGTAGCATTTCATATTTTATCCTTGAGTTAGGAAACGCCATACTATAAAGAGGGACCAACAAAGGTATGCTCATGGTGATCCTAAAGCTCAAAGTGTCCAAAAATCCATCCATTATTCACCTTCAAATCATACTTAATTTCTGCTCTTGGTTTGGTTGATACCCTAGTTGAATCAGTCCCCAAGCCCATCAACCAATATCAGAAATTATTGGCTTTTCAGTTGATGCCTGGTTCAACTAGTCTGGCTCTACTTCAACCAATATTAGTTTCTGCTGGCATTTTGGTTGAACTGATCAAGCATTTGTTCGACCGATCTAGTCAGATCTACACAGCAACGGCTATTTCAAGGGGGCCCATATATATACGCTTTCCCCTCTCCTTTGTCTCTTCTTCTTCAACCTCCAAACACTCCAGGACATAGCACAAAAAAGAACTCTCTCCCACACACTTCTCTCCACTCCTTGAGCTCCAAATCTCCAAATCTTTGAGTGGATCTTGCAAGAACTTGAGAGCTGTGTTCATCCTCAACATCCTCCTATCTTTCTCTCTTGTTCTTGAGCTTTGAGTTTGGTGACACCTTGAGCAGCCCTTGGTGGTTTGTTACTCTTGGAACCCGAGTTCCTAGACGGCTAGGCGTCGCCTTGAGCTCCATCCCCTCTTGTGTGGCGGTGCTTGAGGAAGTTTGTATCACCCCAGCTTGTGAGAGCTCCATAGTAAGTGACCTCATCGTACCTTTGTGGTTGGTGAGGGGAGGATAAGGGTTGCAAAGAGACCCGGCTCTTTGTGGGCACCTCAACAGGGAAGTAGGGCACCCTTAGGTGTGACCGAACCTCGAATTAAATCCTTGTCCCCATGTGCTTGCTCGTTGTTCTGGGTTGTTCTTCGTGTTCATACTTTTGTGTTGCAAGATTTGTCCCGATCTACTTTTTGTGCAGGTTTGGTGGTGAGCCCCTCTCAGATCTGCAACCTCTAACTGTAAGGAAGCTTGGAAATCAAATGGAATCATCTTTGGTTGCACTGTTTGAGATATCAATTCAGTTTTTCATTTCTGCATTGGCTGAACCAGTCCACTGCGGTTTAACCAACCTTGAGTAGGTTGACCTACATTGGACTCATTAAACTTGTAGTACTAATTTGTTTGGAACACCTATGTAAGAAATTTCAGGTTAGCCTATTCCCCCATCTAGGCTACTTTTAGTAGGACGGGTATGCCTAGTAATGCTAGGTGTGAGTAGACACGAGTGAATTGGAGTCCCTCGTCAGATAGGTCTTTTCAAAAAGGAAAAAAAATTCAAAATATGGAAAATTTAAACATGATTGTTGATGGAACTAAATGGAGGCCCGACAGGAGATTTGGGTATACTATGTAAAAACTGATGATGTGGATGGCTTGATGGACTCCGCCCGAGCCGTACAAGGCATGTTTGTTGTTCGCCTATTGGTCGGCATAACATTGCTAGAGTGCTTATCCGGGACATAGAACCGGTAAAAGTCTTACTTGTGCCATCTAAAGAATAGAGACTAGGTTCCTACCATTCTTGTCGGAGGGAGTTAGGCCTAGGAAGCTTGTCCTCAAGGGAGGGCTGACCTAGTATGCTGTGGTATTGCTCCTGAGAGGGCAAAACCCAAGGGAATTGCGGGATTGAATCGAAACTTGGGATAAGACAAGTGGAGATGTGGACTATATGTGGGAACGCGATGGCCAGTAAGCATATACCCTTGGCATGATAGTTATTTCTGAAAATTAAAAATCGATTAGAATCGCTGATGGTCACCAGGTGTGAGAATGCCAATGCCTTTGATGTTCATTCGTAGTAACAATCTAATTGTATTTATGTTTATATATGTTTTGTTTTAAAATTCCACATGCTTCTATTGTATTGCTTACATTTCTGCAAGTTATTATTATAATGAAATATGCAAATGCTGAAACTAGTTACTTTATGTTGAATCATCATTATTTAGTAATTAGTACTCAGAGTTTGCCCCCACATTTTGAGTGTAGGTACTGTTAACATCTGGACAATTGCTTGGATGAGGGGGTAGTGCCAGTGGGCTCAGTGCTTCTTGCCTCATTCATCATTGCATGAAGACTACTTTCTCATATGTTATGTTTTCACTACGAGATATTTTGAACAAGTTTCGGCTTTTGATATGAACTTGTATTGACTACCTATATTTGGTTTGTAAGCGCTTTAACTTATTTTCTACTATTAACTGTCTGTGATGATGTAACTATTGTAGCTCCATCGAGGGCTGGATATGTATGATGTCGGTATCCTTGGGCGATGGTTACATCGAGTGCCCTTTGGGGTAGCCCGACGAACTGACCGGGTTTATTTCAGCCTAAGTGCACTGCGAGCCATGAGAAGGCAGGTGTCCTTAGCTTAGATTAAATCAGTGGTTCCACCACAGATAGTGTGGTCTAGGGTAGGGGGCGCACAATGAGAACTTAGGTCTTGTGCCTTGGGTGTTGTTTGGCTGACCCTGTAATGGCCTTGTGTTGTCCTGGTGGCTTTTGTAGTTCGGCCTAACATGCTTATTGGGCCGCTTGAGGTATCCATGGTATGGGAACATGACAAAAGCCCCACTCTAGGTCTAGCCATTATGGGGTTGTTTGGTAAGGTGGTTGGGCCTCAAGACAAGCCATAATAGTCCATGTTGTAGTGTTTTGTTAATTGGGCCGCCTCCCTAGCCACGCCCAAGTTATGCAACCCCCTCTCCCTTTCCTGGATTTAGGAGAACGCCAAAATTGGTTGTTCTCAACTGGCTCTGAGCTTCCACCAACCTCACTACTTTCGATCACCGCGGGGACCCTCTTGTGCCACCCAGCCGAGCCTTATTGCATCCTCCTCCGTCTTGGGCCTCCATGTGGGCCGTCCACCACCGCCCAGCCGCCATGCTCCTCCCCACCACCTGAAGCTCATCCTTTCTACCATGGATCCACTGAGCATCATTGCCTCCTTATCTGTATCTAGCTGTCGCTCGTTCCCTACTACCTCGACATTGTCTTGGCTAGCATGGATCTGCCGAGCCTCATAGTCTCCTTGTCCATCTCTGCCCGTGCGCATTTCCCACAACCTTGAACTCATCCTCGCTGCCATGGATCCATCGAGCCTCACGGACTACTCCTCCGTCTCCAGCCACCGCATAGGCCCTCCTTTGCTACACTGCCACCATGCTCCTCTCCACCACCTCGAGCTAGTCCTCGCCTCCATGGATCTGCCGAGCCTCACAACTTCTTCCTCCATCTCTGGTCATCGTGCGGGCCCTCCTTATCTGCCGAGGCACCGCATGTTCTCCACCAGCTCAAGCTTGTCCTCACCACCATGTCTCCATGGAGGATGGAGGGCAAGGGGCCGCTCTAGTTGCCCTAGATGTGGCCCGCGATGAAGAGGTGGTAGGCGGAAGCGTGTGGTTTTTGGATAGGGCAATCAAACACAAGCAAGCAATGTCCACCCCCTCTGGCCAGTGATAACCAAACATAGCCTTACGACTATTTTTAGTCAGGCCAAGCCTAGCCCAGCTAGAAATTCTAACCAGCCTCCCGCTCGTCATGCTACCAAACACACCCTATCTCGCATAAGTTTTGAAAGTTTTGGAAAATTTGTTCAACTTTCAGAGATGTGAAATCTTTTGCAAATTAAACTAAAGATGTTGGCGATCCATAAATCTATTCTAGAACCGTCACAATAAGGTTTTCAAAATGATTTGGGAGCAAGTAATGTGCCAAGGTGTGACTCATGGGTTTGGGTAAGATCACTTAGGGAGTCCGACCCAAGATGAGGAGAGGTGAATTGGGTCACTAATCGCTTTTTCTAAAGTAGCGACCAAACCATTTGCTCAAGATAAACCTAGCATGTCCTGCACAAACTAGTCAAGCCTGAGGTTTGTCTATCACAACCTCTACTTACCTAATAGTCTTGCAACCTATAGCCAAGCCTATAAAACTAAATAAGAAAGGATAGTGCACACAAGAAGTAAATGTCAAAATATAAATCCAGTAAGTAAAAGAGGCCAAAGGGACGCAAACTCCTAAGAAGACATGATGATTTATCGCATTATATCGGTAGGCCAAAAGGCCACTATTAGTCCATGCTACCTTTCATCATAGGATATGATCCATGTAGTGAGTCTCTTCCAGTAGCCAATGGCTATGTTCTATTGAGCTACCAAGGCAAGGTCGACACTACCATATCTCTCGACCACCATGGTCTTCTCCTACAAAAGTGTTGTCATCTCTCCACACTAATTTGGAGGATCATCAATGAGTAAACATGCTTGACATAGCCAGGCATATATTGGGCTTCCTCTCTCAAGAAGTAAGCCTATTACAAGATGTCAAGTTTCTTGCAAAGCTTTCTCTAGTATAGTTGTGGCACTAAGAAGAACACTCTTGATAGTTGTAGTAGATTGAATACTTGGGAAAAACCTCCATAATGTTTGGGGTATCCAACATACTCTAGCACTGTTGAGAAAATCCTAACAACAATTCTTAACACAAGTTAAACCAATGCTAGGGTTTTAGTCATCAATGGTTTAACCAGTGAGTACAATTACCTAACTAGCCATTACACTTCAATGGCTATGCTAATTGCATTGATGACCACATCATACTAGTATAAGGCTAGCCGTTTAGCTTTAGTAGTTAACTTAGTATAATGCTATAAGCCCACAGTTTTCTACTAAGTAGATATAAAAAAAACCATGATGTATACTTTCCCTTTATTGCCTGACTATCCCGTGTATTTTGCTTCTCATTTATCTTCCGTAGCCTTTGTGTTATACTCTATATCTAGTCATTGGCTATATCGTGTAGCCAACCTCTACGACGTAGAGCTTGAGTTGCACTAAGGTCACCTTTTCCATCATGCCCAAACTCCAATGGTAATATGTAGTGGATGTCGTTACTCCCTTTTGAATATATTTCTTTCTTCCTTGTTGTAGAATTAGGAAATATCCCACTTGATGGGCCCATACAAAAGAATTCATTCCACCCACAAGACCAAGGGCATAATTGTATTTTTTGTAACCATCAGGTGTATAGAGGAAAAAACACTTGCTTCCCCTGTATATATACATAAGACCTAAAGTGGGGAGAGGGAGTTCAACTTACTCATTCTATTTTACTAGCAAACGCCTTAGGGAGCTCCTCTGGATGTATCCTTGAGGCCCTCTTCTATTGCAAGGATCTATTTTTCCAACAAGCGCTCTGTCTCTCCGCTGCCCTCCTGTAAAGCCCTTCTCGAGCACCAAGGCACCACCCCTAAAGAAGGAAGGTATGCTCGCAAACCCTATCTTCTCATGCTGTTTTTCTTCCAAATTTGTGCGGAGTTTTTTTGACAAAAAATAACATTTAAGCTTTGGATCTGGTCAAAAAGTTCTAGATCTACTTGGAATGCTTTTATTTTTGGGGATTTCCCCCAAGAGGGCTTGTTCGGTTAGGCTGGGATTGATGGCTTGTTCAGCTTGAGGGGGATTGGTGGCTTGTTTGATTTGAGGGGGATTGACGATTTGTTCGGTTTCTAGGGGATTGAGGGAGTTTAAATCCCTAGCAAATCAAAATCCCCTTTAATCCCGCCCAATCCCCTCCAATCCGAGGCTAACCGAACTAGGCATGAGGGGAATTTTAGCTTGTGCATGATTTAACCCCCCTCAAATTGAAGAAGCCCTCAGGTTAGAGGTTTCCAAATCTAGTAAGACTTTTTTAGTGGAAGGTCGAACGATTTAGAGACGACGAAAATTTATTTAAGTTGGAAATTTTGGAATCTTTATGTTTTCTATATTTTCTAGATGCAACTTTAAAATATTTAGAATGGGGATAGAAGAACTAAGGATGGAGGGTTGGGGATCAAAATCCTTTACATGATACACTAGGAATGCATAGTTGGCACAAATATACTTCTTCCTTTATCCCATGATGTTTCATATGCGGGTCTTAATCCACGCGCGCGCGTTGAGCGCCTGCCCAAGCGAACACACTCGTCTTTCTTCTCGCTTGCGCCCCTGCCCCCCTTCCCACCACCCGTCACTCCTCTCTCCCTCATCTTCTTCCTCCGCCAGCACCACCCCAGTCCCCGCCCCACTGCCGCCACCTGGAGGCCAGGCGGCACCTTAGCACTCTCGCCGCAGCCTCCCCGCCCGCCGGCCACCGCCGCACCAACTCGACCCACGTCCTCCACCGCCATGGTCGCCGCTGTGTGGAGCTCCCCCGCCCCACCTCGGCCCACCGCCGTCCAACCCCGCCCGGCCAGCGACGCCCTCGCCGCAGGCCTCAGCCGCCGGCCACCCCGCCACCACCGCCGGGCCGGCCTACCTCCCCCGGCTCTCCCTCTAAGGCCGGAGGTGGAGGAGGGCGGGGATGACCATGGCGGCGGCGGCGCCCCCAACCCAAACCCTAACCCTTACCGCCGGCGTCGCCCGGGAGGCCGCCGGCGCCTCGGCACCCTCGCCGCGGCCTCCCCGCCCGCCCGCCGCGGCCCGCCGCCCCCGTCCCGCGCCGGTCGCCCCCGTCCCGACAGCGCCACGTGGCGGGCGCAGGAGGCCGCCACGCGTCCGTTCGCTGACGGACAGGGGCGGCGCGCGCGCGTCATATAGTGATTGGGTGTTTCACAGGATGCGCAATCAAACAGGCTATTCCATCGAGGGTAAAAGGGCTATGTGACGATGTTTCTACGGTTGGGCCGCCCACAACAGAACCCGCAGCCAATCTCTTCGTCCTCCATATAGTATACTTTACCTTTGTCGTTGTCCTATGTTAATGTGTGTTTCTAAAGGCGAGTGTGTTAGGTGCCTACCAGACATACATAGCAGGCACCCCTTGTTGAGTCCATATTTCTCATATGTAGCCATATCTAGAACCGATGCTAATTATTTTTATATCAACTTGCCTGATTAAAGTTTAAAGGCCCAAAATCACCGAGTTCAAAGAAACTCGATATATAAGTTCAAAGATCTAGCAATGCCTCTAGCTCTATTCTATTAATACAATATCACTATCACACCTCCTGCTAGTTTGTTATTCAAATAAAAAGGTGCTCAAGGCTCTACCTGCTTTTACAGGTTCAAATATGTGTATATGATTTGTGTTCACAGCTCTGAAATTGTTATGTTTGAAGTTGCAGGGACAGAGGAATAGAGGATAATAAGGGGTGTAGCGTGCCAAGGAGAACAGTGTGTGGCTTTGTGTTCTCACATACAACCAACAGCTCATGGCTTCGTCCAGCACCACCTCCGCAGCCGGCACGACTGATGCAGTTTCAGAGACAAGCCTCTCCTTTAGCCCGACCAGGGATATCCAGCTCCTGGTAAGGAACATTAATTCCCAAACCACGATAATCCAAGCTCGGCCAGAGGACACTTTGGATGCGGTGATAAACCGCATTGATGAGGCCACGGCCTACAGAAGCGACTTGTGTGCCGTCTATGCTGGTCGGGAGCTCCCGCTCGAGGCAACGATCAATGAGCTCCGTCTCCCCTCGGATGGCATTATCCACTTGACTTGCCGACTTCGCTCGACGTTGTACCCCGATGCGTGGAACCTCATGTCCCAAATCATGGATGCGGGTTGTCTCACAGCAGCAACTCCTAGCCCCGCCACCGCCGAAGCCTTTGGAAAACTCATCATGAGTTTCTAGGACACAGCCTTGGCTGCCGATAAGAAGCATCCACTTGAACTAATGGAGCCTATTGCAGAGTACCTTAGCATTTTCTTCCGCAGCGGTGTTGCCAAGATGCTTGGCCAGTTTTACCTCTCCCACTATGCACCACATCACAGCGTAGCTGAGCAGGCCATTCGGTATTTTGTCTCAATAAATGGCTTGATTGGGTCCCCTAGTGCGCTTGTCTGGATCCCCTCTGTGCTCATGGAGTTGTGCCGGTCGATGGACGTTGGTGCTAGAAGTAATGGTGGCACGCTATGCGATGACTTGCGAGGCATTCTCGTGAGGATTCTTTCTAAGGCTAGCAACACCCAACCACGCATCCCTGACATGTCACATGACTGGGCTGCTGAGCAGATGGCCTCGTTCACTCGAGACGCAGCGCACGCAGTCATGGCTGGAATCTTGGCAGAGGAATGGGACTCAACTGTGTTGGGCAGGACCTTGTCCGAGTTCATCATCTTCTGGCGGACGCTCCGCCATGAGGTGCGTGAACTACAGGCCAAATCACCACGATGGTGGGGCTGCTGCGCAGGGGCAGAACAAAAGATCCCATGGATGGCGATGGTCTCCCTGATGCTGGAGTCCCTGCTAGAGTGTGTTGAGGGGTGCATGAAGAGATTCGAGATGGGTTTGCTGTGTCTTAGCCGGCCCGCAACGTCAAGGCAGCAGCCACCCAAGTGGACTACATCGTCGTGGTGCGTGGTCTGGTCTGTGCTCAACGAGGTGCAGGCGTGGTCAGAGCTGGAGATGTGGGGCGTGCAGAGGGACCTCCGCCACAAGTTGCATGGTGCACTGGCGGCGCATAGTGCAGCGGTCACTGCACTCGTGGTGAGCGTCGAGAGGAATTGGATCGTGAACATCCACTGGATCTCCAGGCACAGGGACATACTGGAGTTCCAGGCACGGAGGCACCTGGCCATTACAATGCTTCCCAATCTAGAGACAGGCATCAACATGCCAATACCGCACATGGTGCGTGTTCACCGGTCGCGGCTACTGCTGGAATCCTTTGAGAACATTGCACAAGCGACGCGCTTCCAGCTGCACGCTGGCCTGTTCGTGGAGTTCAAGCACGAGGAGGCCACCGGACCTGGGGTGATGAGGGAATGGTTCTGTTTGGTGTGCCAGGCGCTGTTCAACCCACTCCGCCTTCTTTTCATGGCATGTCCACGAGACAGAAGAAGGTTCTTCCTAAATCCAAGTAAGTTTAATTTTGCTTTTGAAGTTCACTTATCGTTGTGATATGATAAAACATTGCGTGCCACTTTACTTCCAGCAATTTTTATTAGTTTAGTTTGCCACAATGCTACAAGTTTTTACATATAGACTCTTGTTACTAGTTTTTTTCTTTCTTTTGTCATAGCATTACCTTTTCATTGCACCTAGTGTTTGTTCTGACATGTGTTTATTAATTGAAACATTACCTCACTTGGCTACGTTAGCACTAGTTGCAACCCATGTGTCGTGACTTTTGGTTTCTTATTTTTGATGTTGTCTGCTATAGTTTGCAAGAAAAGCCTTTTCCTCTGTACGCTAAGTTGAGATGCTAGTGCTTATTATATTCCTTTCTTGCTCTATGACATCAATTTGCATTTTTTTAAGAAAATAGATTTTAGATGTAAGATAGAATACTTAATCCAAAGGCATAGATCCGCGATTCAGGTTGCACCATACCATATTGTATGAAATGACAAGTTTCCATTATATAGTTGTACACTTCCTTAGAAAAAACAAACATAGTACTTACAATTAAATTGACAATATAGGTATATTGTCTTAGTCAAAATGTGAAAAAGGACTATCTAAAGCTGTGCAAAAGATAATGTAAAGCGAGAACTTATCATTGTTTGCCACATTAAGCGTTAATATAATATAACATTAGTTATATTGGCTTATCATGTAACTTATTAAGGAAATATATCTTGTACAATAGCTGATCTGTGGATGTTGATACCTTGGCCACTCCTTGTTTGTATGCATATATGGTCTGCCTGGTGGCATCAATTTGAGTTAGTTTTGATTTCATACATTTCAAGTGGCTAATTTAGAATAATATATGAGGCCACTTTGTTTTTCTTGAGTAAATTACATGGGTAATCCTTAAACTATTTTAGTGTTCTCACCTAAGTCCACGAACTATGGAACAACAATTGCACATCCTTAAATTATTTAATTGGGTCATTATGGTCCCAAATTAGACATACAATAGTCAAGAGATAATATGGCATACTAACCTAGAACCCCATATGTGGGGCCCATATATCAACCTCAATATCTCCCCTCACTTTTCTCTCCTCTCTCATTTCCAACTTCCCCAAGCTCTGACCTCGCTCGCCATGTCCCGGTGCTAGTTCTGCTCTTTCGTGTGAAACTGCTCTTTTTTAATGAACACGTGGTGCCGCATGAAGCCTGAGTTTCCTATGGCCACTACAGCAAGGGCTTCATGCTAGTATGATATGAGTCCACGCCTGTGCTACTGGCGTTTTCCTCTCCCTATGCCACGTGCTATGGGGTGTGGTTGGTGCATATGGGTAAGGAGTTTATGGATGAAGACTATGAGCAGTACATAGGGCTCGTTCACCAGCGAGATTTACTTCGTCTATGTGTTCCTCCCTATGGCGGTCGATCCAAATGTTGTCACCATGCTTGTCTTCATCCTATAGGCCATCTTCAAGAAATTTTCTGGACTGCTACCTCAAATTCTGGACACTAATGTGAAAATAAAGCTGAATTAAGCTTTGTTGCATGCTTGATATGGAGTTGAGGGCACACATAGAGGGTTGCGTCGTACATTCCTATGCGCCATTGGTTTGAGTGGCCATGAGCATTGTGACAGCCTCCATCTTCAGAGCGTGGTGCATGCAGCTCTTCTCCTGGAGAATGTACATGCAAGTGCAGAGGAATGTCGATGGAGACTTCTTGTCAAAATAGTCATGGCAGTGTGAAACTTAACGTTGAGGCTGCGCCCGATGTTGATAAAAAGAGTGTGGTTGGTCAATGCCGTATTGCCGTGGCACATTCAAAGAGGGTGTTTATCTGTCGCTTGAGGTGGCCTTTGTACTAGGCGATGGAGAAATCACCATAGTAGAGGACATGGAACTCTTGTTGAGACTGTTGTCAAGGAAGAGGGCAAGAATGGTTGTCCAGGCGGTGTATGATGTGTTGCTTGCAGTAGACCAAGGAGTCAATGCACGAGTTGATCTACATCCACTCGGCATCACCATGCATGAGGACATGATCCATATACCCATCAATGTGTTGTTGAGTCAAGCCAAACTTCTAAAATGTGTGTTTGAACAATGTGCACCACCACCAAATGTTGGGGTCAACCATGATGAAGGTCACGCGGGCATGGAAACCAATGTTAATCACGACGATATATAGTGGAGGTGGCAGGAAATTGAGGAGAGAGGGCAAAGGGGGTTGGAGCTATGCACCGAGGAGCTAGAGCTGAAGGGACTCGCCATGAAAGGATATGGGTGATGGAAGGATGAATGGATCATCGTTTACTCATACCATGTAAGAGATGAAATGCAGAGAAGCTCACTTGTATTCAATTGTTCATTGATCTAGAGAGCATACACAACAAAGGGCTGGCCAGTTCGTGAGTAACCAAATTCCTATCCTGTAGGAGCATTAGTAGAGCTACAACAATATATCGTGTATCAGGGGCATGCTCCATGGCATGTTCTCTCAGGCTGTGGCACTGGGGATGCACGTCATGTCAATAGGTGTGTGTGCCCCCTTCCACTGTCCATGGTGGCAGCAACGTCGATGCCGGTGAGGACACACCACGAGGTGCATGCGGTGGGGTTGTGGGAAGCAGGGGCACAATAAGGCGAGATTATAGCAGCAAGGGATGTGCACGTAGATTCGGGGGTCACGGCGACGAGGGAATCATCCAGTTAGACACCACATACACACACCACGCTAGTGGAACGTGTTTAGCATGGGAAGTCCGCCACGTGATTAGATGTGGCTGATATGTGGGCTCTAAATTAGCTCTATATGCCGTGCTCCATGTCAGAGTGCAACATCGCTCCTAGCCTGCTTGTGTGTCTGATTTTGAAATGGAATGGCCCAATTAAATAGATTTTGTACTTGCGATTGCAATTTAATAGTTAGATGATTTTTATGAGAGCATGGAAATAATTTAGAGACCGTTTGTGTAACTTATTCTTGATTTTTCTATAGTGCTAAAATTGGAGGTGGATAATTAATATAGAGTCATATATTAGGGTTTAATTTCAATTACTTTTAATGATGACACAGAAGGGTATTGTAGATATAGTTTTTGAGGTTCCATCTAGTTATAGGATTGACTGATTTATGTTGTTTTTATAATGTTAGGCAGGTAATTTATTAGAAGCAAATTTGATTTAATGCTATTGTCAATTGATGGAAATTCAGCCCATGATAGCCGATAATGGAATGTTCGTTCCCACTTTTGAGGATTTATTTCTAGCACCTTTCATAAGAGTCTATCTACTCATCATTCGAGTGATGGATTGATTCCCATCACCCAAAATACGACGGTCAACGCGCGTCCGCGTGGCCCAATCAGATGGCTCACGCGCTGCCACCCTTAACCCTACCCCCCTCACCTGCCTGCCGCCTCCACCCCGCCCAGCATTCGACTTCCCCTCGCGCCGCCAGCTGCCCCGACCCCGTGCACCTCCACCTCGCTGCCGTGACGCCCCCGCCCCGCCCTCCTACTGCATCTCCGGCGCCGCCTGTCCCTGTTAACCCGTCTTTGCTGGGATCACGAATCCAGCGCCGACCGGACTTGCGGCGGTGTCCCCACCACCTCCACCACCGCCCACCACACACCGCTAGCTAACCAAGGCAGGCGGGCACGGCGAGGTGGAGAAGACACCCCCGCCGCCGGCACTGGCCCAACCGGCCTCCTCCGCCACCTGCGGCCGGCATCTACCGCTGCCTTGCCGCCCCGCCGGCTTGCTCCACCACCTCCGCCGGGCTGCCGGCCTCCCCGGGCACCTCCTCTATGTCCGGAGATCATAGGTAACCCCCACCCCCAAAACCCCAAACCCTAACCCCCACCCCTAACCTTGCCGGAATCTCGCCAGTGTTCTTGAGATGGGTGACGTGGCGTCCAGCGGATTGGTGGAGAAATTCAAGTGTTGGAAACCCCTAAATCATCCGGTTGACGTTTAGCTTTTCTCTTTCATAAGTATAATGTGAAACACTAAAGTATCCCCTCCATTACGAAAAGAAAAAGTTCAGCCAAAATTTGGTCACGAAAGTAATATTTGCTAGAGGTCTGTAGCTCCATCTAAACATTATTTGTTGTTTCCGTCAAAATATATCCAATATTTTGTTTTCTTTAATGCACCCGTAGGCACAAGTGCCAATGCCATGCGCATATATTGATGTCTTCTATAAAATTATTATGGCATGTGTAAGAGACACATGTGCGTGCGGTATGATGTGTGTGGTGCACACATCTTAGTTGGTGTGTGTGTATTCCCATCCATCTACTAAATTGTCTTACCTTTGAATTTTATTCCTCATACTAATTCTTCTGCTTCTACACTTCTTAATTGCAGCATCTGATCTCGATCCACTACACATGGAACTCTTCTTTTTCTCAGGAAGGATGATTGGGCTATCCTTGATGCACAATATACAGGTGGGAGTGTTCTTGGACCGGACACTATTCCTTCTACTAACCGGGAAAGAGATCACACTGGATGATATTGTAGACGCCGATCCATCTCTACACACAAGCTGCAAGAAAATCCTAGAAATGGATGCAGGTCTTATCGATTCAGATGCATTAGGACTAACATTTTCTCGAGAAGCTGAGGTGTCAGGATTGAGAACGGACATCGAGTTCTTCCCAGGAGGCAAAGATGTCACAATTACCAGCAAGAACAGACGTGAGTACGTCCGCCTGCTGATCCAACACAGCTTCATGGAGTGCACGAGATGTCAACTAAGTAATTTTTCTGCTGGACTGAGGAGCATGTTAATCAATGGGGAATCCCTAGATATGTTCCTAGAGAGCTTAGATGATAAAGATTTTGATCAGATGCTAGGTGGCAGAAGTAGCACCGCAATAGATGTGAAAGAATGGATATCACACACTGAGTACAGTGGATACAGAGCAGAAGATTGTCAAATCAGTTGGTTTTGGAAGGTATACATATTATGGATTAATCTTTTGACACACACACACACAAAAAATATATATATATATATATATATGATAAAAAAACATCACTCATTTTTATGTGTTACTCGAGTAAGAAGAATCACTAATGAGACCTTTAACATTGCAGGTCGTGGAAAGAATGGCGGTTCAACAGCAACAGAGATTATTATTCTTTTGGACCGCAATGAAGTGCTTGCCGTTCGATGGTTTCTCCGGGCTAGAATCCAAGCTGTGCATCTTCAGGGCATCTAGCTCTTGTGACCATCTTCCCACCTCGAGCACCTGCTTCTATCAGCTGAGGCTTCCTGCTTACATTTCCTTTGACATAATGCATAGCCGGCTGCAGATGATTGTGCAAGAGCATATGAGTAGCAGCTTTGGCGAGGTGTAGCACAATTTTACATTTTTGCCTGCTCTAACTTAATGATAAGTGTTGTTAATGTATCCATAGAAAATTTGGTGCTCCTTGGTTGTGCGGTATACCATTAGATGAACTAATATGGTAGTCCCAATGTTGTTTGTATAGGAATGCAAGTCAACAGTCTAAGTGTGTGTGTGTGTGTGTGTGTGTGTTTGCACAAATAGTAAGTGGAGATGACATAATGAATTGTGAAAGTGGCATGCACACAAACTACCATGCCTTTTCCAAAAAAAGGGTGGAAAAGATAAAAGTATATATGCTCGAATGTTTCTTGGTGGAAGAATACTTTATTTTTTGTCATACTATTAATCCTCGAAAGCGAACCCAAGATTGGTGGGACAAAGAGGCACAAAGAATCTGAGAGCCAATGGACCAGCCTCATTGCTTTCTTGGTATGATGAGTGATTGTCAACGGTGATGGACTAGAGGTAGGAGATGAATACCTCTTGATGGACTGAGGCATAAGACTTGGCGTCGGTCAGGCCATTGGAGCTCGGTACATGGAGGGGTGATAAGACGACGATGCGTAAGCCCTTCGATAGACTGGAAGCGGCTCCGATGGACTGGGGTCGGTCACAGCT
The DNA here is from genome assembly GCA_030272315.1 of Paspalum vaginatum. NCBI lineage: Eukaryota > Viridiplantae > Streptophyta > Magnoliopsida > Poales > Poaceae > Paspalum > Paspalum vaginatum. The sequence goes on along the minus strand of CM059018.1, from coordinate 34,838,769 downwards.
TGGGGCTCCAACCCGATGTAGGACCGGGACGTGCGACTAGAGGGGGGTGAATAGGTAACACTTTAAAACTCAAATTCACATCATCCCGAAACTGGTGCTAAAGAGAAGAACTAGACACCTGTCTACTGAACAGATACGTGTCTAGCAGTGCAAGAGTGCCGTCCACTGAGAGGATACGCACAAATGCGAGAAAAACCAAGATCCGACTCAAAGAGAGCACCGAGGCAACGAACCTTGTAAAATCCGCCACACGACACTCACTGCACCAAAGTGCGTCTCACTGACTCACAGCAAGCAAAGAGAATAGTCTGAAAGTAGGGAATGCAAAAATCCGAAAGCAAAAACACAAGAGGAAAAAGCAATCAGCGAAAAACACAACAGCTACCCTGCCTGGACCGGACTGTCCAGTAGCAGGGGCCGGACTAGTCTGGTGGCACCGGATAGTGCGGTCTCCTCTGCCGGACTGTCCGGTGGGAAGTCCCCAGACAGAGCCCTACACCGGACTATCCGGTGGGTGCTGCCGGACTGTCCGGTGGCATCTGCCGCACTGTCCGGTAGAGTCGCAGACAAGGGGTTTTCAAACCCAAACTTAGCCAAATCTTGTCCAATCTTCACGAAATTTTGCACAGGTTATCTGGACTCGATTCTAAAGCTTTTTCCAAAAGATCAATGCAAAATGACCAAGAGATCAGTGGGAATTTCAGATCTCGTGAGATGGCAATCTTTGGGCAAGAAAGGGAAAAACTCAAGAGAAGCTCGCTCGTGGCAATCTAGTAGGATTGAGATGAACTAAGTCAAAATCTCTATGCCCTAGCAAATCCAAAAGAGCCAATAGAACAGGATTAACTCACCGGTAACACAAATCACCAAAAGCCCTTGAGTTTCATCCAAAAACCAACTAGAAAGGGGGAGAAAGATGGCTGCACACATGAGCACGAATTTGGGACGAATCGTGCCTTGATTACATGAGGAAATCAGTTCTTACTAGGCTCAACTCAGCCTACCACCCTTCATCCTCCCACTAATGCAAAGTACTAGCCTAGGGGACTCTCAAATCCAAAGCTAAGCACCCGATTTGCTCTCTAAGCACATGGCTGGTTGGAGCCTAAGCCTAGGGTTTCTTAAGGTGGAAGAGTTACCTAAATGATCCGCCACTTAGGTATTTATAGCCCTAGCCTAATCGACACATTTTACACTAAGACTCCGATATTACAGAAATGCCCGTAGGGGCCAAAACGGAAAAGACTCAACTTCCTCGGGGACGGACGACCGCGATGGAGTCTCGATCTTCTTCGCCTCCAAGCTATCTCCCGGATGACGTCCACGTGGCCAGTAGTCCAAATCCGCCAATCGACCCCCGTTTTAAAGTCAGAAACCGGGAAACTTTAGGGTTTCCATTCATGGGCCTAGAACGGCCCACTCCACTCTATCTTGGCGAGAATGAGCCCATTCGCCGAGTCTGGTAACTTGGTGGTAGGGTGGCGGATTTGAACAAATCCGCTAACTGCCCTCACCCGTCTTCGCGCCATGTACTCAGGTTGGAGCACCTGCGGTGGCATCCGGCATCCCCAAGTCCATCGGGGTCACCTCACAGTCCTTCGGACGTCTTACTCGTGCCGTCGCTGTTCCGCTCCTCCGTGTACCGAACGCCCATGGCCGACCGATGTCGAGCATGCATCCAGTCCTTCTGAGGACTTCCTTCTACCTCTAGTCCATCGGAGGGCCTCCTGTCCATCGGAGGTCTTGTGCCCAAGTCCTTCTGGGTCTTTGGCTTCTGTTGACAATCACTCATCACTCCAGAGGCAATGGAGCCGGTCCATTGGCTCTCAATCTCCCCCTTGATGAGTGCATTGTCAACACCTTCTACCTGTATCTTGAACATTGTCAACACCTTCTACCTTGTATCCTGAAATAGAACAAAGACAAGAAAAACAAGCGTAAAACCGAAAAGAAAGAAGAAAAGAAGAAAGTTGCTCAAAATGCCCACAAGCCAAACACAAACAAAGATGGGCAAATTGAGGCAACAAAAAGGAAAACCAAAGATCGACCCCCTAAGACAAGGGAAACCGCTCAACGCAGTCGATCAAACTAAAGCATGACCCCTCAATAAAGAGGCAAACTGGCTCAACACAGCCATGCTTAGGCAAAGCATCAGATCCTCCAGAAAGAGGCAAAAGTCTCAACGCACCGATGTAAGAGCATGCTAAAAGGCTTAAATCCCTAAATGCACTACTCCCCCTCAACTAATTCTACCCCTTGGTCCATGAACACTCCTATAGTCAACATCTCTCCCCCTTGTTGACAATGGACACATCAAGGGTTCATAGAATTCAACTCCCCCTGAACTTGACAACTCCCCCTCAAAATATGCCATGAAATGCAGGAAGTGTATAATGAGGAGCTCAGTAGGGATGAAAAGCTAGTAAATACAAGTTCTAGCATACAGAGCAAGCGAGGGCAAGGAAGCATGCAACAAGCTCAATTGAATCTATCTCATACAGATCAGGAGCATAGTTTTTCAGGGTTTTGGAAAGAAAGCATCACCAACATGAATAGCATCTAGCAAGATTGGCATGAACAGCAAGATGCTAGCAAAACATACAAGGTGTGCTACTCTCAACCAATGCATATACAACAGGCCATAAGCAATTAAGAGACTTGCATATTTCAGAATTAGCAATTTGTAACTTCATGCAAATCAAATCATGTGCCAGGGGTTATTCACTTGTTTTTGCCACTTCTTATCAACCAATGCCAAGCCTAGGTTCAAAAAACCATCAGAAGCTTAAGACAAGGTTTTGGTTATACACAGCCTAGTCCAAGTTCATGCCAAAGTGCAAAGGTAAGCTATCTCAAACGAGAACAGTGTGACAAGCGAACCCACCTGGTTCTTTTCAGTTCAGCTCATAAGACACACAATATGCACAGATTGAATTCAGATTTCAGGTTTAGGCAAAGTGTCATAAAAGGTTAGGCATAAGCTCTACAATGGCATACGACTAGCATATCCAAGCATGAGAAGATAGCATAGCATTCAACATTCCTACACATGCTATGTAGCCAAGTCAAGTGGTGATCATGGTTTTGATTTTCAGGAAATAAAGGTGACTTAGCTCACAAATGATATTAGACAGGTCCAAGGAGCTTAGCCAACCATGATCAAGCAAGCAACTGTACAATCTAGAACGAGCAAGTACTAACTAGTCATTCCAGAAGAGCTCTAGTGCTAGTGAAAGCGAAAATTCATATGATACAACGAAATGCATGATATGATACAAAATGCAAAGAAAACGAAGAAAAATCAAAGAAGAAGCAAAACAAAATCTAAACTACAGCAAAGTTACCCCAACCTAAAAGGGGTAACAAACACCAAGCACCCCACACAAGCAAGCAAAAGTGCTAAGCTCTAAGGGCTTGGTGAAGATATCTGCCAACTGGTTCTCGGTCTCCACATAGGTCAATGTCTATATCTCCCTTTTCATAGTGATCTCTCAGAAAGTGAAACCTCACGTCTATGTGTTTGGTTCTAGAGTGCAAGATGGGGTTCTTAGCTACAGAAATAGCAGAGGTAGAGTCTACTAGGAGAGGGATCTTCCTAAAACTGAGACAAAGTCGCTCAAGGTGGACTTCATCCAAAGTAGCTGGGAGCAGCAACTAGCAGCAGCAATGTATTCGGCTTCTATTGTGGAGGTGGCTATGCTAGATTGCTTGCGTGAGGACCAAGAGACAAGAGAAGAGCCGAGGAACTGGCAGGTGCCGGAAGTAGACTTGCGCTCCAGCCGACAACCCGCAAAGTCAGCATCCGAATACCCTGTGAGAGAGAGCATAGAAGCTGAAGAGAGCCAAAGACCAAGCTCAGGAGTGTATTTTAGGTACTAAAGATGCGCTTCACCGCCTGATGATGTGATGTCCTAGGTGAGGCCTGAAAATGCGCACAAAGGCAAACCGTGAACTGGATGTCCGGCCTAGTCGCCGTCAGGTACAGAAGTGAGCCGATCATCCCTCGGTACTCTCTCTGGTCCACAACCTCCCCTTCTTCATCTGCATCAAGCAACGTTTGTGTTGACATGGGAGTCGCCATAGGCTTGAGGTCTCCCTTATCAAACTTCTTCAGAATGTCCTTCGTGTACTTGGCTTGATGGATGATGGTTCCTTCACGCCCTTGCTTGATTTGCAGTCCAAGGAAAAACTGTAACTCTCCCATCATGCTCATCTCAAACTCCTTCGACATCTGCTCAGAAAACTTGGTAACACGAAAGTGAGACGAGCCACCAAAGATGATATCATCCACGTATATCTGGACAATAAGAAGATCACTACCATGCTTAAGGAGAAACAAGGTCTTATCAACACTCCCCATTTTGAAACCCTGGTTTAGCAAAAAGGTTTTCAATCTCTCATACCAGGCTCTAGGGGCTTGTTTAAAACCATACAAGGTTTTTTGCAATTTGTAAACATGGTTAGGGTATTTAGCATTTTCAAATCCAGGGGGTTGTTTGACATAAACTTCTTCTTGAATGAAACGATTTAGAAAAGTAGACTTCACATCCATTTGGAAAAGCTTAAAACCCATGGAAGCTGCAAAGGCTAAGAGGATACATATAGCTTCCAGGCGTGCAACTAGAGCAAACGTTTCCTCATAGTCTATCCCCTCTTTTTGACAAAACCCTTAGCCACAAGTCTAGCCTTGTTCCGCACAACAATGCCGTCCTCCCCTTGCTTATTTTTGAAAACCCATTTAGTACCAATAGGATTGCAATGTGGCGGTGGCTCTACCAAAACCCAAACCTCATTTTTCTCAAAATTTTTTAGCTCCTCATGCATAGCATTAACCCAATTACCATTAGATAGTGCGTGTCCAACATCCTTGGGCTCAAAGGAGGCAACAAATGCAGCATGAGCAAAGAAGGCGATAAAACCTGTCTGGGACCTCAAAGTCCTTGCATGCAAATCACCAATGATCCCATGTGGAGGGTGATCCCGCTGGACCTGCCGAGATGGAACAATCTTAGAGGTCACCAACCTTGCGTCCTCAGCGGGGCTAGCCTCTGCTCGAGCTTGCAGTCGGGGGAGTGAGGAGGAAGCCGTCGGCAAAGGTCCTCCTTCGTCTTCAGAGCTCGTAGCAGAGGGGGCAGAAGCTGCAGCCGGTGCAGTGGCTCCTGCATCACCAGCATCTACTTGAACTTCCTTATCTTCAAAGATGGGAGCTCCTTCTTCATCATCACCTAAAAGCTCAAATGCAGGGATTGTGCAAGGCATAGATTCATCAAAGGAAACTTCATAGGTCTCAACCACTTGTTTCGTATCGAGGATCCACACTCTATATGCCCTAGAGCTGAAGGCGTACCCAAAGAAAATACCATCCAAGCAGCGAGATTCAAATTTGTCCGAATGCCCCCCTATTTGAGCACAAAGCATCTGCAGCCAAATGCATGCAGGTGCTTGACGCTGGGCTGCCTACCAAACCGTACCTTGTACAAAGTCTTCCCTAAGAAAGCTCATAGGAAGATGTGGCAATGTAACATGCTGTATTTATTGCCTCAGCCCAAAAGCGCCGCGGAGTCCTATGCTCATCAAGCTTCGTCCGCGCCATCTCCACAAGTGTGCGGTTCTTTTGTTCCACAACACCGTTCTGAGGTGAGGTATAAGGAAATGAGAATTGATGATCAAGACCTAACAGAAGGTTTCGAAACGAGAGTTACGAAATTCTCCACCATTATCGCTGCGGATAGTCCTCATGGCCTTATGACTCTCATTTCTTAACCTCAAGACCAGATCTCGAACAAAACCGAAAGCCTCATCTTTGAATTCCATGAAGAACACCCACGAAAAGCGAGAAAAGTCATCTACAACGACAAGCACATACCACTTCCCACTAATCGACTTTACCCGAGCAGGACCAACCGTGTCCATATACAGTAGCTCACCCGGGTAAGAAGTCATCACCTGATTGACAGGTGCATGAGAAGCGGCAACCATCTTGCCATGACGACAGGGGTGGCATACTAAGTCCTTTTCTACTTTCAAATTGGGAAATCCTCGGATTAGACCCATTGAGCTCAACCTGACAAGAAGATCAAAACTCAAATGGCCTAGCCTCCTATGCCACTTCCAAATATCAGCAGAAAGACTAGCTACCAAACACCGAGAAGGGCCAGAACAGATGCAAGGTCAACCTTAAAAACCAGCCCATAGGGTAAAATCCAACAAACAAGGTTTTCCTTAGCATCAAGCACACGAGAAGAACCCTTCTTAAAGCGAAAGTCATACCCTTCCTTGAGATGTTGCGAGATAGAAACCAAATTGAACCCCAAATTCCTCACCAAAGCAACTTCTCTCAGGGAAAGCTTGCCAGAAAGCGCAACAGAAACAACACCCAACACTTTACCTTGACCATTATCCCCGAATGTGATGTATTCTTTGGTGCTCACGGGGTTGAGGCTGGAGAACCATCTGCGGTGCCCTGTCATGTGCCTAGAGCTGCCGGAGTCCATGATCCATATGTCCTCCAAGCCTCGATCCTACAAAATCAAGGAAAGTGAGAGTGAGCAAATGGTCCGGCACTGGGGTTAGTGAAACTGCTGAACCAGTAACGAGCCATCTGCTCAAAAGTGGGAAAAGCACAATCAAAGTAACCATGACGATGACCTAGGTACCCATGACCTCCAAAGCATGAGCTCTCATACCCTCTACCAAAGCCTCAGTCACGAGGTCCATAGCCGCGCTGAAAATGACTAGGAGCTCGGCCGGCAAAACGTCTCTCACCACCAGGAGCACGGGGCTGAAAGCCGCCTCCTCTCTCACCACTAGCAAAGTGGTCTCTCATCTCACTGCTACGGGGAGGATACTACCTACCACCCTGGTAGAACTGATCCTGGTTGCCCTAGGCTCTCTCCTGCCTCTCAACTCGCTTTCTCCTGAAGCAGAACTCCTCCAAGTGGCCATTCCATTGGCAAAAGTTAATGTGGTAGACAGGCCTCTTGGGAGTGGGGTTAGACTGGGTCTTGGGCTTAGGTAGAGTAGCCTTGGGTGGAATAGGCTGCTGGACTCTCTCCTTGCTCACTAGAGGCTTAAGGATCTCAGTCACTACTCTATCCAACTTAGCCTGTGAGGGCTTGGGTGTCCAGAACTGTTTTTTTGGGGCAGCCTTGGGAGGCTCGTGGTAAACCCCATCAACAGTAGGGCTAGGCTAAGGAGAGGCAGTCTTAAGCTTAACTGGGGCACTCTTCTTCTTACCGGAAGTACTACACTCTCCCAACCCAAGTCCACTGGTATCACCCTCAGCTCTCTTGGTGCTCTCTAAAATCATCCTTAGTTGGGGCTCTCTAGCATACATTCAACTGAGCACCTCTCTCAAACGGTTGTTCTCATCAACCAAGGTCAGTCTCTCCTCTCGCAGATCCTCCAAAACTAAGGTCTGAGCAACACAAGTGGGACAGTCTAGAGAGGGAATCCTCCACTCCTTGAGCTACCTCTCACACTTCACCTTCAGCTCAGCTATGTCTACAGCTAGGTGGAGGCAAGACTCACACTTAGGCACCTCACTCAAGGTAGGCTCATCCAGTTTAGACTGGAGCTTGCCAAACTCAAACTTCAGCCTATCCATCTCCTCTACCAGATAAGCATACTTGCTCTTCTGCTCACAAAGAGCACTCATGAGGGACTAATAGGTAGGCCACTCTAAGTCACTAGGCTGGGCTTGCACACTCTTCAGTCTCTCAATTTCAGCCAAAGCATCAGCGAGCTTGGCTTTCTGCTTCTGCAGCTTCTTGGCTGCCTTCTCCAACAACTTATCCTAGGCTTTCAACTCACGACTATTCCTCTTCAGCATATCAAGGATCTGCAACTTGCTTAGGAGTTACCTTTACATTGGAGGAGTCGTTGTCGTTGCCCTTGTCGTCCTTGTCCTCAAGCGCCATGGAGCAAAACAATCTTCGGTTCATCTTGTGCTTGTGCTTGGACATGGTGGAGACGAAGCAGAGGCCAACTGGACCGCCTTGGTCCCTCCTCTTGTCCCACTTGGTGATGATCTCCTCATTGCCTGAGCTTGACGAAGACGAGGAGGAGGAGGACGATGATCCGCTACAAAGACCACCAAGCTCGGCGAAGAAGGCCTTGTCCCGCTTCTGGTTGTCCTTCTGGTAGCCCTTGAAAGCCTTCCTAAAGTTCTTGATCTTGCCAGGAGCGGTGCTTGGAGTGGTCGCACTTGCCATAGTCATGCTTGCCGGAGCAGTGCTTGCTGAAGTCACGGGAGTGGTTCTTGCCCTTCTTGTAGTAGTCGTTCTGCTTGTTTGGGCACTCGGCAATGAAGTGGCCGACCTTTCCGCACTCAAAGAATTTGGGCTTCTCACCCCTCTTCTTGCTCATCTGGTTGTCATAGGTGCGCTGAAAGCGACTAGACACCAGGCAAAGCTCATCATCCCCAAGTGACGCCAACTGCTCCTCTGTCACAGACATCAAGGCAGAGAACGAAAAACTGTGAAGTGGGGGGTTAGTAGCAACTTCCTTGGAACTAGAAGCCATGGCCAGGCTCTTGGAGCTGGTACCAGTGAGCATATCTATCATCTGGTAATCAACCTCTGTGGCCTTGAGCTTGCTGTAAAGCTCCTCAACTCCCAAGGTGTCATACCCTGCCGACTCAAGAATGGAGTTCTTCTTGATCTCCCACACATTCCTATCCAAGGAATACAGTAGCTTGACAGCCTGCTGACTGGTCAGAGTATGGGAGAGGATCGGGAGCAGAGTTGACATAAAGCTTGTTGATGATCGACTGAAAACGAACAAACAAGGCATTCGATAGACTCTTCCGGCTTCTGAACAAAGTTCTCATACTCACGCCGGTAAGTTTCAACAAGCCGATCCTTAACTATCACCGTTCTCTCATGGTGTGCACTGAGCAGGGACCAGATCTCACGGGCGATACTATGGTGGCGCACCCTCTCATAGTCTGCCGGACCAAGTCTAGAGAAGAGAAAGTTCACCGCCTTGTAGTTCGTCTCGTGCTGAGCAACGAGCACCGGTGTGGTACGCTCGGCAATGGGGAGCACCGTGAAAGTCGTACTCTGTGTAGCATTCCATATGTCCTCGCTCTAGCTTAGCAAAAAAGCTTTCATCCTACCCTTCCAGTAGGGATAGCCATCCGAGCCAAGAACAGGAACCTTCCTAAAGTGCGCCATAGTCGCTATTGGTTTCTCACCGGTAAAGGTATGAAGAAACCTAACCGGCTCTGATAGTAATTGTAGGACCGGGACGTGCGACTAGAGGGGGGTGAATAGGAGCACTTTAAAACTCAAATTCACACCTCCCCGAAACTGGTGCTAAAGAGAAGAACTAGACACCGTCCACTGAACAGATACGTGTCTAGCAGCGCAAGAGTGCCGTCCACTGAGAGGATACGCACAAATGCGAGAAAAAACAAGATTCGACTCAAAGAGGGCACTGAGGCAACGAACCTTGCAAAATCCGACACACGACACTCACTGCACCAAAGTGCGTCTCACTAACTCACAGCAAGCAAAGAGAATAGTCTGAAAGTGGGGAATGCAAAAATCCGAAGCAAAAACACAAGTGGAAAGAGCAATCAGCGAAAAACACAATAGCTGCCCTGCCTGGACCGGACTGTCCCGTAGCAGGGGCCGGACTAATCCGATAGCACCGGATAGTCCGATCTCCTCTATCGGACTATCCGGTGGGATGTCCTTCGACAGAGCCCTACACCGGACTATCCGGTGGAACCTGGATTGTCCGGTGGCCTCTGCCGGACTGTCTGGCTAGAGTAGCAGACAGGAGGTTTTCAAACCCAAACTAGACCAAATCTTGTCCAATTTTCATCAAATTTTGTACAAGTTGTCTGGACCCTATTCCAAAGCTTTTCCCAAAAGATGAATGCAAAATGACCAAGGGATCAGCGGGAATTTCAGATCTCGTGAGATGGACAGGATTAACTCGATTAACTCGAGGGCAACACAAATCACCAAAAACCCTTGAGTTTCATCCAAAAACCAACTAGAAAGCAGGGAGAAAGATGGCTGTACACATTGAGCACGAATTTGGGATGAATATTGCCTTGATTAGAAGAGGAAATCAGTTCTTACAAGGCTCAACTTAGCCTACCACCCTTAATCCTCGCACTAATGCAAAGTACTAGCCTAGGGGACTCTCAAATCCGAAGCTAAGCACTCGATTTGCTCTCTAGGCACATGGCTGGTTGGAGACTAAGCCTAGGGCTTATTAAGGTGGAAGAGTTAGCTAAATGACCAGCCATTTAGGTATTTATAGCCCTGGCCTAATCGACACATTTTACACTAAGACCCTGATATTACAGAAACGCCCGTAGGGGCCAAAATGGAAAAGACTCGACTTTCTCGGGGACGGACGACCGCGATGGAGTCTTGATCTTCTTCGCCTACAAGCCATCTCTTGGATGACAGTCCACGTGGCCAGTAGTCCAAATCCACCGATCGACCCCCGGTTTTGAAGTCAGAAATCGGGAAACTTTAGGGTTTCCATCGTGGGCTAAGAACGGCCCACTCCACTCTATCTCTGCGAGAATGAGCCCATTCGCTGAGTCTGGTAACCTGGTGGTAGGGTGGCGGATTTGAGCGAATCCACCAACACCCTCGCCCATCTTCGCGCCATGTACTCGGGCTGGAGCACCGCGGTGGCACCCGGCATCCCCAGTCCTATCGGGGTCGCCTCGCAGTCCTTCGGAGGTCTTACTCGTGCCGTCGCCATGCAGATCCTCCGTGTACCGAAACTCCCATGGCCGACCGACTGTCAAGCATGCCTCCAGTCCTTCAGAGGGCTTCCTTCTACCTCCAGTCCATCAGAGGTCTTGTGCCTAAGTCCTTCTAGGTTTTTGGCTTCTATTGAGAATCACTCATCACTCCAGATGCAATGAAGCCGGTCCATTGGCTCTCACCCGAGTGCATGGCGCGAAGGCGTTTCGATGAGGCTTTTAGGGCTTCTGCTCAAAACTGCCACCCAAGCTATCCAAGCCTTGGAGAGTGGATCGAAACTCGTCAAGATAGAAAATTGGGCCAAGACCCGGCCTAGGAAGCCCACAGAATAAAGTTTTCTCGATTTCTGACTTCAAAACCGCGCGAAGCTTCCAGACTACTGGCTATGTGGCATACATCCAAGTAAAGTGTGTAGAAGAAGATGATCAAAGTGTCATCATAGTCGTCAGTGTGTACCTTTTCCATTTTAGCCCCTCCGGGCATTTATAGACTACGAGTCTTAGTGTAAACTGAGTTAGTTAGGGCCTAGGGTATAAATAGACTTGAGAAGGCTCCTTGGAGACTATCTTGGCCAGCCATATGCCCTAGGTTTTCCTAACCCTAGCAGCCAAGAGCTTAAGAGAGAAAAGAGAGGGGATTAGCTAGGAGATGAGTTCCTTGTACTAATCCAATCTCGAATTAAGGGGTGGATGATGGGAGGTACGCTCTAGGGATCTTGTAAGACTTGATTTCATGATTCAAACCAAGTTTCCTCCTTGAGGAATCCATGTCTTGAGCAGCCCAATTTCGTTTCCCTCTTCCCCTTCCCGTTCTAGTTTATTTTTTTTTCCAATCCTTGGATTTTGGTGTGTTTCGGTTTGTCCAAGGTTGGAATCATTGTTTTGTTAGTGATTTGCCTTGCTAGGACATGGTGAATCTCACTATCCAAGTGCTAGAATCATTAAAACACGAGCAAGGGTAGTTCTTGACAAATCTTGGTTTTTCGGTTTCCACTCACCTACCTCACGAGATCTGCAATTCCTATGCAACCCTTGATCTTTTTAAGTGGATCTTTTGGGGTTTGTTTTGCTATGGTTTCAGGACAGCCCATGCAAATTTTCATAGGAGTTTGGTTGTGGTTTGAGCTAGATTTGGTTGAGTTTTTGGTGATTCGTGGGCTAATTTCTTCACTCTGTCTCACACTGCTGCCGGGTGAAGACTGTACCATATGGTTTGTTGTATGGTCTTTAATACCAGACCATACAGTCTGTTATCGTAGCAGGGCAGGCAGAGAAACTGAGGCTCGGCACCGATGTCCGGGGTTGCACAGAGCGTACCATCCGAAGTGTTGTACGATCTGTACAACCGGACCGTCTGGTCCTTTGGGTTTTGCTGCAGTGGTGCTCCCTAAGGCTCGTATAGTTTGGTTTCTTGTACAGTTAGTGAAACTGTACCTTTCGGTCTTTGTGTTTTTGTTGTTCTCATGTCTCAGTTTATTTGGTACGGTCTGTTGTCCATCCCGTGGAACCATTCCATCCGGTCTATGCTGAAGGCCGGTGTTTGGCGCGTTTTGCATCGATTCTCATCGACGTTTGAGCGAGTGCTTCCACTTCATGTCCGGTACGTATCTGTTCAGTCGACGGTACCGGATACGCCTGCTCATTTCTTTTGGTCACGTCAGGGGTTTGAATTTGAGTTTTTAAGTGCTCCCATTCACCCCCTCTAGTCGCAATCTTTGGTCCTACAAGTGGTATCAGAGCCGGTTAGGTTTCTTTACACCGTTACCGATGAGAAACCAGTAGCAACTATGACTCACTCTGGGAAGGTTCCAGTTCTCAGCTCAGATGGCTACACCTGCTGGAAGGGTAGGATGAAGATTTTCTTGCATAGCCAGAGCAAGGACATATGGAAGTTTACTCAAGTACGACTTTTGCGGTGGTCCCTATTGCCGAGGCTACCACACCAGCGCTCATTGCTCAGCACAAGGTGAATTACAAGGTGGTGAACCTTCTCTTCTCTGGACTTGGTCCAACGGATTATGAGACGGTTAGTCACCTTGAAACCACCCATGAGATTTGGTCCCTACTTAGTGCACACCATGAGGGAACTTTGATAGTCAAAGGTCACCTTGTTGAGACTTACAGGCGTGAATATGAGAACTTTGTTCAAAAGCCTGGAGAGTCTGTGTATGCCTTGTTTGGTCGTTTTCAATCGATCATCAACAAGCTCCGTGTCGACTCCACCCCAGCTGAACTCCCATACTCTAACCATCACCAGGCTATCAACCTATTGTATGCCTTGGACAGGAAAGTGTGGGAGATCAAGAAGAACTCTATTCTAGAGTCGACAGGGTATGACACTTTGGGTGTAAAGGGCTCTATAGTAAGCTCAAGGCCACTGAGGTGGATTACCAGATAAGAGATACTCTTATGGTATTGGCTCCAAGAGCCTGGCCTTGGCTTCTAGCTCAAGAGAGGCTGTTGCTAACCTCCCACTTCACAACTTCTTGTTTGCTGCTTTGATGTCTATGACAGAGGAGCAGTTGGTGCTTCTTGGGGACGATGACCTATGTGCGGTATCTAGTCGCTTTCAGTGTGCCTATGACAACCGTATGAGCAAGAGGAGGGTTCGAATTTACTGAGCCTTTTCTTTTTGTAGATGAAGCACTTTCATCCAAAAACCCAGAAGTAGGAGATGATGATTTCCTCCCAATGAGGAGCTCATATGGGGTCTTGCAAAGTAGCTGGTGGAGGTAAACACAGTTTGATCCATGATACGCCGTGTTGATTACTTCCGCCAAAAAATCCTCTAGCGTGCCATAGTCATCCAATATGGCTCTTGCAAGAGTGGTCAATGTCTTGTTCTTCTTCTCAAAAACTTCATTTTGTTGAGGTGTAACTCATGCTTCATGCCTTCATCATCACACCACTCGTCCACCTTGTAGTTCTTGAACTCGGAGCCATTGTGACTCAGGAGTTTCACAATGTTGAGGCTGAACTCACATTGAGCCCACTTGGCAAAGACCTTGAACTTGTCTAGAGTTTCCCCCTTATCACCTAGAAACAAGATCCAAGTATACCGTGTAAAATCATCAACAATGACTAGGCAATAGAGGTTACCACCGATGTACTCATATGTAGTTGGACCAAATTGGTCCATGTGGAGAAGTTGGAGCGGCTTGGAAGTTAATATGCAAGTCTTCATTGGATGGTGACTTGCAACTTGCTTGTCGGCTTGACAAGCACTACACAATTTGTCCTCCTCAAATGTCACATCCTTCACGCCGATCGCCATCCCTTTCTTGATGACCTTCTTGAGTTGGCTCATCCCAATGTGTGCAATGCGGTGGTGCCATAGCCAACCAAAGGAAGAATTGGTGAAGAGACAAGTTGTTGATGAAGTCTCCATGTCGGTGAAGTCAACAAGGTAAAGGTGGCCATGTTGGAACCCTTTAAAGACCATGGACTTATCCTTCTCACTTCTCACTACAACACCATTCTTGTCAAAGTCACACGTTAGACCAAGATCATACAATTGTACGATTGAGAGAAGATTGAAACTCAAAGACTTAACAAAGAGAACATTAAAAATTGACAAGTCGTTAGAGATAGCAATTTTACCCAACCCAATGACTTCACCCTTAGAATTATCACCAAAGGCTGACTTGCTCTTTATCTCCGAAGTCTTCTAGTGAGGTGAACATACCATCATTGTCGGTCATGTGTTGTGTGCAACTACTATCAAGTACCAAATGCTTTCCACTGGCTTTGTAGTTCACCTACACATAAAGGAGTCAATGTTGAGTTTTTGGCACCCACACAAGCTCTGGTCCTTGCACGTGAGTGACTAAGACTTTGGGGTCCCAAAGTTGCTTGCGGAGCTTTCCCTTCATGCTCTTTATGTCCTGGACAATGAACATTGCCTTGACCATGCCATTAACCTTGCTTAACAAGAAGATGTTATTGTCATACATAGATTTGAAATTGGAAGGAAATTTTGGAGGAGGGCGGTTAGGAATGGGGCACTCCATAGTGTGGTGACCGGTGATCATGCAATAATTGCAATATTACCTAACTTCCTTAATGAAGCTTCCCTGGACCTCTAGAGAGGGAGTATCATCCACTTTTGGTGGCTCTGAAAAGGACCCTAGCCCTCTTCCTCCAAAGTCACAAAGATTGTAGAATAGCACTTTTTGGCTGCTTGAGTTCCTCCTTCTTGAGCTTTGCAAGTCTAGTATTTAGGCCTTCCATTTGTTCTTCCAATTCTTTAACTTTTGTCCCTTCACACTCAGGCAAGTCATTAGTAGCAAGGGGACCGGTAGTAAGATCCTCACAAGAGATAGAGACATTGACCTTAACCACATGTGAAGTGGTAGAGTGCTCGTCAATAATCTCATAGGCAATTTCAAGCTCTTAGATACTTGTGAGTCAACTCTCTGTGCTCTTGCACAAGCCTCTTGTACTTCTCCTTATTTATCTTGCTAATTTCTTGATTTTTAGAATGAGCCTTCACAAGCTCATTATGTTTAGCAAGTAAAGAGTTGTGAGAAGTCTCGTGATCAATGTGCAACTTCTTTAGAGAAGAGTTACCCTCCTCGATTTGCTTGACATATACATTGGTCTTAACTTGCTCTTTAAGCAAGGCATTATGTTTCTTAAGCAAGTCATGGTGCGTCTCCTCTAACTTAGCAAGAGTGCTACTTAGCAAGAGTGCTCTCAAGATGCATTACATTCCCTTTTTCCCTCTTGATCACCAAAACATACTCATTGATCAAAGAAGCAAAATGATTAAGAGAATGCTCATCATCACTATCATCTACCTCTACTTGACGTACCATAGTGCCCTTGGCCATGAGACACATGTGTGGTAGAGATGGCTAGCCCAGTGAAGTCTTCATCCTCACTTGGTTCTTCACTTGTCTCATCATCGGTCACCCACTCATTGGTTTCACACATGAAACTCCTTTGTGGGCCCTTCTTTTTCTTAGGGAAGAGCCTTGTCTTGCTTTCCCTTTTCTAGTTGTTGAAGGGCTTGCACTTGGGCTTCTTTTCCTCCTCTTCATTGGACTCATCTTTCTTGATCTTGTTCTTGCTCTTGTCCAGCTTGCGGCACTCATAGGAAATGTGGCCACTTTCACCACAATTGTAGCATTTCTTCTTGTCATCTCTCTTTCGCCGGAAAGCCTTCGTCTTGGAGTCAAAGTTGAACCCCTTCTTGTTGATCTTGGCATAAAGGAGGTTAAATTTCTTCATCATGAGAGCAAGCTCATCATCATCCTTATCACCACTTGAGTCATCATCTTAGCTCTTCTTGTTCTTCATAACTTGAGGAGCTTGGAGGTGGGACAATCAACTTATTGGGAGTGGGGGCCTTCTTGGTCTTGGCCTTGAGTGCCACAGTCTTACTTGGAGAAGACTCTTCCATGATGCCAAGTACTCCCATTTCATGAGCTCAAATTTAGCTCACCACCTCACTCACTTCAAGTGTGCCAAGATTCACCATTTGAAGCATGGCATTGATGATGTTGTACTTGGGCTTGATGAGGATGGTAGGATCTTTTGTTTGATAGTGTCGTTGTCAAGTTTACAAACATCAAGAGCATTAATGTCCTCAATGATGGCATTCAAGCATGAATACATGGAATTGCAATTTTTCATAAGAATGAATCTTTCAATCATCATATTTAGCCTTAAGCACATGATATTTTTCCTCTCTAACTTTGGTGGTGCCTTCATGAATCTCAACAAGTTTAGCCCAAATATCACATGCATTCAATTTGATTGAGACCCTAGCAAACACCTCTTGGCTAATGCTCTCAAATATAGCATTCCAAATCCACAAATCCATGCTCGGGGGCTTTCCACACTTGATGTGGTCATTGTTGTGGGGCATCACAAATCCATGCTCGGTGGCTTCCCACACTTCGGGGGCAATAGACTCAAGGTAGGATCGCATGTGAGCTTTCCAATAGCTAAAGTTCTTGCCCTCAAAGTAGGAAACCGAGCCACCCATCTTAAACATCTTTCTCTAACCTCTGAGGCTTAGTGATCCAATGAGCAACGAGGCTCTTATGCAGCTTGTAAGGATCGAATGCCCAAGAGGGGGTGAATTGGGCTATTTTCAAACTCTAAAGGTAAGTCCTTAACCTAACGTACTGCAATTAGCGCACTTCACCCTCGAAACGAAACAGCCCTCAACTAGTGATAAATGAACCTACACATGCTAGTGGAGATGAAAGATCTACAAATGCTAGAAACCACAATGATGACCATAGCAAGGGAGATACTAGCCAAGAGGAAACTAAGCACAGGTAGCTACACTGATGCAATCCATGAAAATAAGCAAAGTAGCAAGAGAATCATGTAGAAGGACAAGGAGAAGAGACAAGCCAGATTTTTTCCTATGGTAGCAGAGGTTTGGGACCCTCCCCTAGACCACATTGTGGTACACCCTAGAGTGTTTTGCTGTCTCCCATGCTTGTGGGCGCTCACTAAGGGTCTCCGTTCACCATCCTAGCAAGGTGAGCTCAAGCCTTGTACAACATTGTTCTTTGGACTTCCATAATCTCATTGGCAAGCTCTGAGAATGCACCCCAGTCACCAAGTCTACCTAGGTGGTGCCAAACATGAAGAGAAACAAGCCTTTAGTCTTCACTTGATCTTCATCCTCACCGAGATGGATGCACACAAGCCTCTAGACCTTTCTTGCTCTCAAAGGTGTGAATGTGAGTGTTAAATATGTGAAGGATGAAGCTCTGGTGGCTCTTTGTGTTGCTAAAGTTGCTGGAGTGTTAAAGAGCATGAAATGAACTAAGGGAACCCTATATATAGCCCTCAAACTGATAGAGCTGTTGCAAAGAAAGGGTTGATGACGTAGTGTCAACCAGAGGGTACTGTCTATGCATTTTCCCTGGACCAGACCATACGGTCCAATTACTTTTACAACAGTCACTGAACCACATACAGTCACTATACTTTGGTCCAATGGTTAGAACGTTCTGTTAGACCATACCATACGGTCCTTTGTCCACTGGAATTCCACCAAAGTACATACCCTCTGGTTCCTTGGTATGATCTATAGGCAGGTTTTCTAGAGCGTACTATACAATCCATTGAATCTTACATTTTTCTTCAAACATCACAGCCTCGGGATACTTGGTACGATGATAGGACGGTCTTCAAGACCATTCTATACGGTCCATGTAGTTATCCATTTTTCATCCAATAGCTGAGCTGCGGGAAACTTGGTACAGTTATTGTATGGTCACTTAGACCAGTACCATACGGTCCATGCAAATTTTCATTTCCAAAACAAGTGTTGAGCCGGTGAAAACTTTGTCCTGTAAATTGTATGGTTACACTAAATTGGACCTTCCTTTCCAATGGATTTGCATGTAGCTACACCAAGTCATTTTTCATTCTGAGAAGGTACAGTTCTCTATGGAACCTTGAGACTGGACCATACGCTCTTTGCAAGTTGTTTCAGACTTTGATTTTCTTTGAATCTTTTGATTTTTCTCTTGATTCTTTTGGACCTTGAACCTTGATTGCTTACACTTTGCTGATTTAGAGTATTTTGGCTTGTGTTTGCATCCATGCTTGGCGTATTTCAAGTTCAAGCTTTAACCATTGACCCTCCCCCTTAATAGTGCAGACACTAGAAAGCTAGAAACCCTAACTACCCAAGGATCCTTCAAAACCCTTGATCCTTGACTCTAGAAAAGTGATTAGCCTTCAATATACGGATGAAAACCAAGTCCGCTTTCATGAAATATGTCCTTGAAATTAGGGCGCCACTATTTAAACCCAATGATCAGCCATTATATTTTTATTATTGAACCTACACTCATGAGCTTATTAGAAAATAATTAAGCTTCCCATTCAATCTCCGAAACTCACCTTGGGGCCTAGATGCTTACACTATCCGCGGTTCATTTTTCGGTGACTCTGATTGAGTTTATAGCTGTTAGATTTCAAGTGTGGATTGTCGGGGCCTTGTATTGTGGATTGCCCATGAATTCTTTGTTTTTGCGAGTTTCTCACATAACGGTAAGTTGAAGAGAGTAGGAGTATAAATACTTTGTGCCTGTGGGCTGGGCACCTCTCTTAGCCATTTGGATCACTTGTTGAGCATTATTGAGCCTTCCCTCTACTCTCTCTATCACTCATATTGATTGCGATTGCATTCTAGTGAGATTGAGAGCCACCTAGTGCATTGCATCAAGTGCGTGAGCTTTGAGGCACTAGGAGTCCATCAAGCAAGCATTATTGGTGTGTTACTCTTGGAGGTTGCCACCTCCTAGACGGCTTGGGGGATGTTCCCGTCGAGTTCTTCAAAGAAGATTGTGAAGGAGCTGGGGTGGTGGTTGTGAGAGACCTTATGCTTGCCTAACCGGAGTGGTGAAAAGCAACTCCAGTGGAATCAAGGTTTGAGAGGTTCATTGACCAATCTGACTCAAAGATCAAGCAGAGTCTTGATAGAGGAGCGGTTAGATACTTTGAATCCACCTCAACGTGGATTAGACATGACCAGCAAGTCATCGAGACCACAAGAAAAAATTCAGTCTCTTGTGTGGTGATATCCTGACTCAATTTCATTTACTTTGAGCAAGTTATTATTTTCTTAGAATTGAGTTTATTTCTTGTTCACCCTAGGTTGCAAACCCACTTTAGTTCAACATAGGCTAGAAGATTTAATTCTCTCGTGGTTCTAATTAAATTTTCCTAGTGTCTTTGATTTTAGTTGAAATCGTCCGTTCAATCCCCCTCTAGCCGGTGTCCTTGATCCTACAGAAGATGACCCAGCAGCGGCACCACGAGTCTATGATAGGTGGAGAGAGAGGTCGGCCCATAGCAACGCTAGTGCTTTAGCAACCGTTAGCTCCCACTCTCCTCTTCTTGCCTGGCATACAGGAGCCATGGCCCTATAGAGGAGGGAGCGACCATTGAGTCGGACACTAGCAACTCCTTAGGCGCCCTTGTGCAGCTAGGATTGAGGTAGATGCCCGCTGCTACAGAGGCACGATGGGGCAAAGCGACCACGGATGGAGGAGCAGGTGGAGGAGCTATGAGCGGGGGAGGGCGGAGGGGAGGAGATGGGTGATGACAGAAGGAAGACTTGAGATGCAATGGGTGGCCTACCTGGCGTGTGTGTGTGTGGAGGGGATAATGTTAGGATTTTTGGGAAGAAATACATTTATAAAAAAGATAAATTGATGGGTTTAAACAAAACAAAAATTGAAAACAACTTTTTCACAAATCAAGTATAGAAGACTTAATCATTATTTGAATTTGTGGTATCAATTAAATATTTAATTATCAATTAAAAAGTAACATAGTATAAGAAATTACTATTTTAAATAGGCAGTTGAAGTCTATGAATAGAATATAGGCTTGTTGGATATAGATGATATGGTATGGGGGATGTTGTTGGAGCGATGTGAGATATCAAGGAGAGAATTCTTATAAGAAAGGCTAGAATATTCCTTTGGAGATGAATTTGGGTGATGTCGTTAGATATTGAGGAGAGAATTCTTGTAAGAAAGGCTAGAATATTCCTTTGGAAATGAATTTAGAGGATGTCATTAAGGACAGTCTAGAGCCAATTGTAACGTGTTGCCATATCAAATAGAGTCATTATAGTAAAACTCGTATAATGAGGCATACTATAAGATTGGCTATAATTAATCTCTCTTTCTCTCTATCATAGAGCCCGTGTAGAGATTAACTCTTGCATTAAGAGTCTACTCTTATTCATAGATGCGTGTTTACTCCACATGGACAAAAGTAGAATGTGAACTAGCTATAAGCCATTTACTATATGCTTAGTGCAACACGCATCAATCCATCAAATGGCTAATGTTATCCTAAAATGACAATCCATAACCAAACTAAGGTCAATCTAAAGCTAATGCCTTGTAGAACATTTAATTTTAGGCACATAGTGAAAACATTGTAATAAGTACATAATTTTTTTTCAAGTAGGCCTATTTTCCCATGGCCTCGGTTAAGCATAGTGAAAATGGGGTAATAGTGTTGTATAGCAATGCATCAGGTAATAATAACCCTATTAGCTTATGCCATTATGGTCTTTGTCGATGTTAAAAAAAATCTAGCCAAACAATTGGAACAAAGGAAAAGTGGCACAACATACATGTATTCATGATTAGAAAGAGGATTTTAGGATTTCATACAAGCTTGAACTAAACCATGAAAATACCCCTATTCAGAACATGCCCCATTACACAGGGACATTGCGTCTAAATGTGGAAGAGATTGCATCTAAATGTGTGACGCCGAATCCATATTATTTAGATTTGGTACGATGAGCAATGGAGACAGATAGTTGGACCACAGCCAGGGAATATGATTTCTTTCTTCCATGGTTTTGTTTTCAGATTTAAGGACTCCAATATTCAAGCCTATTCTAGGAATGTTGCCTTTGTGCGGATTGTCATCCACACCTCTTTCGGTCTTTCCTTTTATCCAAACTTCTGGCCTCCAAATTTGCAGTATATCACCCCATGGAGCCTCGGCAATGTAAACCCTATGAGACCCATAGCGATCAAGTACCCTACCAATTATTATCTTCGTCGAGAGCATAGTGCGCCTGCGATCAATCATCAATGGCAATAGTTTCACCAAATGACGATGTCACTGCATATAATACACCATCCTTGTAGATGCAGTCCTGAAAATGTTTGTGAGAATTGAGATGACATCCAGGGTCCACTTCTCATCACAAAGCTAACTAATGAAAGCTGACCCTATGGATTGCAGATCAACACCGTGATACAAATGCCTTATGATGGAGGTTGATGTTGTAACTTGGCAAGAGAAATGGTAAAGGCGCAATCAGTAATTAACTGCATGGCCTGCACTAATAAGTAATTATACATACAAATAGAGGAGGTCCATACAAATTTAAACTATGAGGCTGCATCATTTTTGCGGCCTCTGAGTGTGGCCACGTTAGCGTGTTCTACTAGGTGCATAGATTTTGGTTCCTGTGGCTGAGATCATCTCCTTCCTGTTGTTTCCATGGGGTCCATCTGTCGTCTCTACTTTGTGCATGGTCCTAGGTCGATGTTAAAGGAACCAGTACGCACCATGAAGAAACATCACCATCATAGAGACACCTGGCATGACCCTAAGGTATAGACCACCCTTGTAAAACGTTTGGCCCTATGGATGACCAGGGCATGTGCACCAGCAATCGAGGAATACAAGGATATCACCCATACAGTGTGATATGCTATCACTGCAACAGAGTTAACAAATGACCCTTCAGGCAGAGGTGAGCACCAGCAACACAGCGCCATCTAGCACCCTGTCTGTCGCTAAGGACACCGAGCACTACAGTAGAAACCCTAGTGGAGCTACAGAATTATGCCAGCTACCTGCTTAAAAGCTCACTCAAAGAGTCAGAATCTCGGAATAAAGCAACCATGGCAGAAGAAACTCAAATCCTCTCTGGCCGCCCTGTGCCCCTTAAAAAGAGGAAGCACATAGATCTCTTAGTGTAAGTCCAAGTATTGGAAGGCATACCAGTTATCTTCCCCAAGACTGAAAGCTAGCCAATCCCTCTGGAGTCCCTCCCTTGTCCTCCACCAGAGCTAGCAGAACCCCTCACCTTGAAGAAGATTCCAGCACCCAAGCTAGAGTCTACGTTAGCGTGTTCTACTAGGTGCATAGATTTTGGTTCCAGTGGCTGAGATCATCTCCCTCATGTTGTTTCCATGGGGTCCATCTATCATCCTAGCATCGTGCATGGGCCTAGGTCAATGTTAAAGGAACCAGTGCTCAACAAGAAGAAACATCACCATCACAAGAGACACCTGGCATGACCCTAAGGTATGGACCACCCTGGTTAAACATTTGGCCCTATGGATGACTAGGGCAGATGCACCAGAAATCGAGGAAGACAAGGATATGACCCCTACAATGTGATCTGCTATCAGTGCAACATAGTTAACAAATGACCCTTCAGGCAGAGGTGAACACCAGCAATGCATCGCCATTTGGCACCCTGTTTGCTGCTAAGGACTATAGGATTATGTCAGCTCCCTGCTTAAAAGCTCACCTAGAGAGTCAGAATCCTAGAATAAAGTAGTCATGGCTCAAGAAACTCCAATCCTCTTTGGCTGTCCTAGTATCTTCCCCGAGACTGAAAGCTAGCCTGTCCCTCTGGAGTCCCTC
This sequence comes from Paspalum vaginatum, assembly GCA_030272315.1. Lineage (NCBI taxonomy): Eukaryota > Viridiplantae > Streptophyta > Magnoliopsida > Poales > Poaceae > Paspalum > Paspalum vaginatum. The sequence goes on along the minus strand of CM059018.1, from coordinate 34,815,854 downwards.
CCTTGTCCTCCACCAGAGCTAGTAGAACCCCTCAGCCTGAACAAGATTCCAAGCACCCAAGCTAAAGTGTCTGGAATGACTGGAAGAGGAGCTACCCAGAGCCCCACCTCCAAGCTATGCCACTCCGCGCAAACTAGAAGCTCCACCAACAACCTCGCCAATAGAAGAAAAGCTAGAAACCTCGGGTATTGCCTCGCCCTGGGGACTCACTAAAGAAGATGACTCAGGCATCGCAACTCAGCCGCTACTAGAGGACATCATCAACATCAGCTCAGATGACTCAAAATGAGGTCTCCGAGCCTAGCAAGGAATGAAGCTGTGTGGTCTGAAGTTAGCTGTGTCTAGTGTCCCTCTTGCATTTGGGTAGTGAAGTTTTTCCTTCGCTTTGGTTAGCACCCTTGTAAGAGTGAGACGTGGAGCCATGTGGGTTGTAGTCGTTACCTTGCATCTTGTGTTGTGCTTGTTGTTCTAGCATTAGGCCAAGTCCTACGAGTCTCGTTCAGATGGAAGATGTCGGACGTGTCAGCTTCTATGAGGAAGTAAAACATTTTCCCAAGCTCCTAAGAGATACCATACAGTACCTCTGGATCCCAAGATACCCTGAGTACTGGGGAAGAGAAATCCTCGAGTGAGGGTCTCGTTATATATTAGAGAAAATCGCGCCCTCGATAGATGGCATTCCACAGCTATCAGTCATCGGTTTGTGTATATGTCCCATGTTACAGCTCATGACGCAATAAGAAAGTTGTGTTCCACTTATCATAGGGCCGTCCAGGACACCCCTATGAGGTTCTTCCCACCCCTGAACAAGTTGACCACAAGCTGGGTCAGGAGGATTACAGTCTTGAAGGAGATAAAAGAGATTGAGGATCCTACCATAGCATACCTAGCTTTCACCTACAAGCCCTAGATAATGAATACAACAAGATGAGTCTCATGTATGACAGGTTGGAGCCCGATTGAGCAGCAGAAGACCTCCCGTCCAAGTACAGGGTCAAGCTGTTGCGTCAGAGGCTAGAAACTAACCTCGATCCAAGCAGTGCATCGACGAGGAGCTTGTCTGACCCTCACTATCAGTTACCAAGGGGAATGCATTACCCCATGTTGGGAGGAACAACAACCCCTCCTAGCCAACCTGGAACTGAGTCACCAAGCCAGTTTTCAGTACTCCGTGCTTGAGTAATGGCAGAATCAAGAAAATATCCCAGTAAACTTCCTCAGGTGTGGAAGATAAAGAAAGCTTGGGCACCCTCCTGATGCTCTCGCCTCTAGGAGAAGGATTCATATCTCAACCACCATCGCAGAATGGAGCCTCCAGCAGCCAAAAGATGAAGTTGATCCTATTTGAGTAGCTGCGCTAGTGTGTTTGTTTCTATGTTGTGGTTTTTGTTTGTGTGATTGCCATTTTTGCTCTTGTCAAGTGTTGCTTGTTGTGTGGCTTTTCTCTAAAGAAAACATCGTTAGAGCTAATCCTCATCTCTTCTCTTCTTCTGACCCTAAAAACCTGTTCGTTGAAACGAAGGTGAGCCTTCCAAAAGAAGTCACCAGAGAGAGATCCCAGTCAAGAGAAAGTGCAAACAGCGGCGGACAATGCCCTGCCTGAGAAAAGCACAGTGCCAACAATAGAACCATGGGGTTAAGTGAGCACTAGCTAAAGGAAAAGTGGCCCTGCGAAATAGGAGAAGACTGGAGGAAAAACATCCCATAGCATAGTCTCTCTGCAATGGGAACATCCGCCCCCTCCTGTGCCATTAAAAGCCCCCCTCCCCCAAGACTCAGCTCCTCACTCACCTCGCAGAGCGAACCTACCTCCACTCCTCTCCCACTAGCTAAAACAACAGCAAAAACTCTTCCCATGTTCGATGACTCCTAGGTAGGAAAGTTCCTCCTAGGTTTCTATGCCATCATCGTCTTTAGCCTCCCCTTTTGTTTCTTCTTCCTCTGGAAAATCCACTGCTCCCTTCCCTGGGAAGGAAATTGCCCTGAACCATCTGCCAACTCCACCACTAGATGATGAACCTAGCAATCTTCCTGCTCATCCTTATCGAGTGCGCACTCCTCGCCAAAATCCTAAAAGTCCACATCTGGCTTGTAAACCAAGGAGTCATTTGTGAGATCCACAGGACAAACTGAAAAGACCAATACCCCCCCCCCCGATTCCGCCCCTGTTATGAAACCATAGTCCAGAGTCTGCATTCCTCTTTGCTACATATTTTTTGCTGAAATCATTGTCCTATGCCTCCTAATCCTCCTCCAATTGATGACCTCCCACGGGCAGAGCAAAAGCAAGAGGAATCATCCTGCTAGCAAATTTGTGCCAAGATGAAGAAGCCCAAGGCAGGCCAGAAGACAGGCAAGAAGATAGAAGAAGAGGTGCTTGGGGCAAAAAGAAGAGTAACGTGAAGAAGGCTATCCCAAATAGTCGCTTCTTCACCAGCACGCCCTCTGTCTATTGATGCAACAGCATCAGTTGGAAAACGCAGCAACTCCCCGCTTCCAGAAGAGTGCCTAAACTACTTGGAAAAGGGTACCCGCTCTTTTTAGGTGGGGTAGCCTCACTTCTGTTAGAGCTGGTGCAGGATCCCGAGGCATGCAAATTCCTTGATGATGGACGGGTTGCCTAGATTATAGAAAGTGTCTTACTGAATTACTATTGTTCTCTAAAGAACCCCGCCTGAAGCTGCCAGGTGAGTTAAGGCAATACAGGGACCTGCCTGTGGTAGAAAAAGATCTCCTTGGATAACCTTTCAAGTTCACGAAGTAAAAGAGATAGAAATATCTCTTTTGTTTGTGGAAGGCTTGCACGACGCCCCCATCTGAAAAGAAAAGAGAAAGGGGATCAAGCGATCTAAGCAGTATGTTGTTAATTTTTCACCTACCATTCCGTGTGACGAATCAAGTTTTTGTTGTAAGCAAAAGTTGTTTAGCTGAAGTAAAGCTGTTCATGTAAACCCTTTAGGCTGAATTGATGACGAGATTCCTTGAAGTGGGGTATGTAGATAGCTGCTGGTTTTTTATGCATTCATGTTTGTACTCGAAGCAACTATACCTCCTTTGCCATTATTAAAAATGAAATATGACCTCATTGAAAATAATTTAAAACATGCAAAAACCTAGCAAAGTCTTTATGATACGGAACCCATTGTCTTCTCCTATATGCCTACGATCACTTAGTCGCCCACGGCGCAGCGCGGGCACAGTGGCTTAGTACATACAAATTGAGCATCACCTGCAGCTCAAGAGTAATAACTGATGGTAGAGTGATCCGTTCACTGTTATTAATTGGATTGAGGAGGTGCATCTCAGACTGCTCATCGTTAGTAACCAGGTACCCATGATTAGACCCAACAAGGTATCTTTTGTGTGAATGGGCAGCACTAGCTAGTTTGTAGGCTTGTGTGAATGGGCAGCACTAGCTAGTTTGTAGGCTCTCTAGTCTGCAGCAGAGTTGAGCAGTACAACATTCTCACCAGCTCATTCAGAAGTGCAGAGGAGGAACGGTGTTAGGCTAGAGCTCATAAAAGAATATACAAAACACCGTATATGCATTGTACATAAAATATAATTTGAAATAGGTAAGATAGAGGAGCGGGTGACGCTAGCCTTAGCTGACTTGGACGGATGGAGAAGAGTAATCGATAACACAGGCTGCATTATGCTATTCAGGTTGATCAATGTATTTTTTTCTATACAACACTGATTAAATTTTCAGGTACATGTACAATCCTCTGTATTCTATTAATCTTAAAAGATATTTTACAGTAGTTGGAATGAAACCCACCGGTACCACACGGTACCAAACGGTACCACTATTTTTTCAATTTTTAAAGTATTTTATGCTCTTTCGTGGAATTAAAAAATAAAAAATATGGGTACTGGCCCCACCATGTTTGGTACCGGACCCTACTATTTGGTATCGTCGGATAACGGTACCGTTGTACCGTATATTTTTAAACCATTAGATCTCTTCTAATGGACGGTTCCTATTTTTTTCGATCACCGTAAAAATTGTATAATCTTAATAGCCTGTTACCTCTACGGCCGGGAACAGCTAATCCGCATAAGTTTCATAGGTAGCCACGTCATGCTGCGTGTTCCTCCTTTTCCTCTCACTTTTCTTGCGTTAAAACAAATGCCATAAATACCTAATAAGTCAACTTCTTTTCAAAATTATCCTAGGATGCATATGTTTTGTGATCATTAATAGCAAAAGTTCGGATGCAAATTATTTTCATATTTATCTGGACGCCGTACAGCTTTTTGGGGTGCACGAGTGGGTGATATGGTGGGCAGGCCACAAATAACAGACCATATCAAGATGCTTCGCGCACTTTGCTTTCAAGCTAGCTTTTTGTTTTTGTCGTACGCGTAGTACTCCACTTTGTTTCTGTGGGCACTTTGTTTTTGTTGAATACAATTTGGTTGCATGATTCATCAACTTTCAATCCCTAGGAGAAATAAAATCCTACTCCTATGTTTCATTGTAAGCAAAGCATATAATGGATAGGAAGAGGGAGAGCTCGTGTTCTTGAGACGTCAATAATGGAGAATGTACTATTGTTACCTGCTCAAAATGGGATCGATCCATTTTGAAAAAAAAAAGATTCGTTTGGACCAAATATTGACAAAAACCAAATTTGATTAATCTGGGGATCAGATAGAAACTTAGAACTGAGATAACAGCTGGATGGCCAGACCGGCAGCCGACGAAACATTATTTGCAAATGGGCGAGGGTGGAACCAGCATGGACACATATCCGGTGGACTGTCTGATTTGAACAAGAAACTAATGACGACGTCCATGCAGCATGACTGATGCTGCATGGGTGTGATTTGATAATACATGCATGCTACCGGCAAAATGCTCATTATTAGGGGGTGTACCGTCGTGTACGGTGCCGTTCCTACTCGATGCCGATCAGCTGATGGCGAGCTCGGCGACGGCGATGATACAGATATGGGACCTGGATTCTCCTACGTCTTGATGATCCGTGATCCAGGTCATGCGCAACGGCATAGGCATCCCACTTTTTTGATTTCATGTCGACCCAATGCATGCCAGCTCCAAATATGTGCACGCTTTTGGATGCCCTTCCATCACATCTCCAGTTTTCCTCCACTTTTTTCATTATCCTACGATCTTTGTTGATACCGGATCCCACTTTTGCATGGTGGCTAAATCTTCCCCTAGGGCATGATTGTGGTGGCAGAATTTTGACCAAAATTGGTATAGGCAAGCTAGACACGGGGGGTTTGAAAGTTGCTAAACAGAAGAACGGATTCCAACATTGCGTAAAGCTCACCAAAATGTATATGTGGATCACATGATTTGCAGTCCAGATAAGAGAGATATGCCCTAGAATGTGCTATGTGCACAGCAACCCGCTTTGCTAAATCACGGTTGAGACAAAATCAAAGTTTTTATTACGAACTAGCGTAGACGCACGCAAGTATCATGAGATGACCAATTGAACAATAGAAAAAAAGAAAAAAAAGAAGGAATCAAAAGTAAGCAGAACTGTTTGATTGACATCCTTGCTTTTTCGTTAATTCCAAGACAAGAAAAGTACCCGGTGGGTATGGGTACAAACTAGGGTAAGAAAATAAAAAACTAAAAGGTGAAAACATTTTTCTTTTATCGGTTTTAGACTCTTTTCCAACCAAAACATTTTTCTTTTATCGGTTTTAGACTCTTTTCCAACCCTTTTCCACCCTTTCCAATATGCGCAATGGGCCCAACGTGAGAGGCACACCGGAACCTGGAACCATCGTAGGTAAAAAAATTTTTCTAAAATTCACTCTTTTATAGTGTCGATTTGTGAGTAAATCACGGTTTCAATTAGATCTTCATTATATTTGTACACGGGGCAGTACCTGCCCAGCCTATAAATATAAATCGTTACTAATCAGCATCCCAATCGATCGAACATATTTTACCTTTACTATTTTATCCTCCAAACCATGATCTCTTTGAACACCTAATTTTCTTTTCAAAAAAGTCCATTTTACAACCTCGAATGGGTAAAGTAGTCCGATTTCTAACCTCGTGCTATGAAACAGGATAACCTGCACCATCGAACTAGCAAAAAGGTCTGATTTACAACCCCGAGTACTGTTGAAGGTGGCTTCAAAGGCGGTTTCGTTGACATGGCATGTGGGACCCACATGTCAGCGCACTCATTTTTTGTTCTCTCTCACTGACATGTGGGGCCCACTTGTCATCCCTCTCCACGCCAGGAGCAAGTGGGCGGTGGAGCGGAGGAGCACATGCATGGTGCGGATCCAACGGGTAGCGGACATGGCAGGGCTGCGGGGAGGAAGAGACGGGGTGGATCTGGCTAGTGATGGAGGCTGGCACCTCTTGTCGAAGGTGGAAATGGAGTCCGGAGATGGTGCTAGAGACGGAGGCAGCAGCGGGGGCGCTAGAGGTGCATGCACCACAGATCCATGCGGTGGGAGTGAAAGGAGGCGAGCCACGACGGCGAGCGCCCAGAGAGGCAAGGTGTGCGGTGGCTGATGCGAGAGAGGCAGGCGCCTACGGCCGGTGCAAGGAAGGCGAACACTACAACAGGGGCCAGCGGCGGCTCATGGGGAGCATGCATGTGTGGGCGCAGGGGCCGCGGCTGCACGGCGAGCCGTGGTTAGGCTGGCGGCCGCGCGACCGTCTCTTCCTCCCCACAACCCCACCATGTGCTTGCGCTTCTACCCCGCTGCCCACGCTTAATCCTAGGCGTGGAGAGAGGGATGGCACGTGGACCCCACATGTCATTGAGAGAGAATAAAAAATGAATATGCTGACATGTGGGTCTCACATGCCATGTCAGTAAAACTACCTTCGAAACCACCTTCGACAGTGCTCGAGGTTGTAAATCAGACTTTCATGCCAGTTTAAGGGTGCATGTTACCCGATTTGCTACAAGGTTGAAAATCGGACTTATTGACCAGTTCGAGGTTGTCAAATGGACTTTTCCCTTTTCTTTTTGTGAAATTTCAACACCCAATTTATTCCTCTCTTCACCTCCATAACGACTCGAGGGGCACCACCGAATGACCTTGGTAACCATATTTTACCTTGCTATTTTGTACAAGCCTACTTCATGAGACTTGGACCCAAGTGGACTGAGTCTGGTCTTTTGTCTTGGCTGTGATGAATGACTATTAGGCTATTCTCACCAGAATGACCATCTAACCGTTTATAATTCAAATACATATCTGTCTACTAGTGTGCACATAGTGCAGAACAGTGCTTTAGGCACCCTCAATGGACGCTCTGGTGAGAGCATCCTTAACACTAAAGTCTTGTCGAGTGGACTGGTAGGCACCTCCAGAGTGGACTGGTAGGCACCTCCAAAGTGTACTTAGAGGAAATGCCTCTCAAGTGTACTGAGAAGCGGCATAGAGTGGACTTGATGTGCCAAAAACCCTACCTAGTGGACTAGTAGATAGCACATGGGGACTTGGGTCCGAAGCCCAGCTTTAGAAGGATTTGGAGTTGAGCATGGCTTGGTGGGCCTTCAAAATCACCTGCCTTGGAGGAAGCACATGATCGTTTTCCGAATCCATCATCACAACCAAGGCCCAAGATCATTTCTGGATCGAGCACCAAAAATAGGGCCAAAGGATCATTTGACGGTTCCATTGAAAAATCAGAATTACCCCAAAGGGTTGGATTACTGGGCATGTGGAGTACATCGAGAGCTTGCAACTAGATTGAGTGTTCTGATTCCTTCTCCTTCTAGTTTTGGATGTTACAAAAAAATTCTTGACTTTTGGGAGATTTGTTTTAATGGGAATTGTATCCTTTCTATTGCTATGGTTTTGTCTTGCTAGGACGCGGTGGATTTGAGATTTAAGTGATAAATCCTTTGGATCCACAAGCAGCCCTAGGAGCCTTGTTCTTACTAGCAAGCTTCACTTCTAGGATGGTCGAATTTGTGGAGAATCACGAATCTTTTGAGTTGATCTTGTGGAAATAGTTTCTCCATGACTTAGACAAGGCATTTGCAAAGTTTCAAGAAGTTTGGAGCTTGTTTATGCAACAGCTGTTAAAGTTTTATGGATTCTTGTGTTATTTTTCTTCCTCTAGACTCGAGGTGAGTTTTTGTACACACCGAACCATCCGCTGGTGTGTATACCGAAACATATCGTGCTCAACATAGTCATGGCAGAAATTACGAGTAGACAGAGGTGCATATCGGACCGTCTGGTGGGGTCCTTCGTCCATTTCACCTGGTGCGTTCATCATACCATACGGTGTATGCCATTAGACTATTTGGTGCTTGTTAGTCGGCTTGGTCTCAGCCTCTGCTTTTTGTACACAACAGACTATCTGGTGCATTCACACCGGACGTCTAGTGCATGATGCAAGCGGCTGTTTGGCCCATTTTGCATCCATTCTTTTTGGCTTGAGCACTTCTGCATGGTTTCCTTGATGTATCCTAAGGTTAGTAGTACCCTAGTTACTATGTGACCTTGCATAGTGCAAAAAAGAGAGGGTTTTGGGACTTGAAATTTTGAATATGGGATAATATGATAACATAATCATGCAATGGAAGAATTATTATTCAAAAACATTACAAAGCATCAAAAATGCCGAAGAGATAGCTGAGGAGGCATGGTCCCTGCATCGTCCTCAAAGGGCAATTCGGGGTCATTCATATCCATACTTTGCTGCCACTCTAGAAACCACCCCACTCTAGTCGCCATCTCCACCTCCAGGCGTGACCGGTGGCAGCTAGAGGCAGAGCCCCCAAAATGGGCACCCTCGTGGATCCCCATCACCCTCCACCCTTCCTTCCCCCTCCTTGCACCTTCATTGCGGCCAACAACCACAATGTTGATTGAGCGCACCTTTGACCACCGCTATTGCTAGATCCATCCTCCACAGGGGTGGATCCATGCTCTCATGGCAAGAAGACGCAAGAGCACCTGTTCACTAGGTTGCACGGTCAAATAGTCGCCTTCAATTTTCATTGCCATCAATCGATTAACCCCTAGCACACAAAGCATGTCCTGGCACCCTTATGCGTAGATCCTCCATCAAGTCAAGCCACAGCTACCTGATGCCTCAACCCTCCTTTCTCACACCAATCCCTCATGTGCAGCTTCTCCTCAAACCTTCGCGGCCTAGAGCGAACGAGGGTGGGCACCGTCGGCCGCTGTGGGGCCTTCCACCTTTGGATCTTGTGCTGCCACCTCGCGGGAGCCGTCGGCTGCCACAGGACACGGCCTGGCGTGGGCAAGGGTGGGCGCTGCTGGCCACCAACGGGCGTGACCTAGCATGGGTGAGTGCATCCTCCTTTGGGCATGCGCCGCCACCTCCTCCTTCTGGATCCAGCGACTAGACCGGTGGTGGTGGCATGAGTCTTCAGCCATGGTCATTTGCTACAGCAGCTCATAGTGTCGTCATCGTCTTTGTTTTCGTATATGCGACGTTTCCTTTCTGTCTTAGTTGATGCTTTCGAACTCACCGAAGACTTGTATCATCTTGCATTCGAACATGGAATCGCAAAGTCGGCTAGCTTATTCATTTTTCATATGGATCTCACGGACATTGGCCATCTGTTGTTAGCTAGCTCATGACATTGTTGTCGTGAATGAAATATAGATAAATGGTTTGCTTTGTTGAGTTTGTGTCCATTGTGTTTGGGCAAGACTAGGGGTACGTTGCATTAGCTAGAAAAGAAGGCGGCGAAGAGCGACTACCCTTCGCAATTTAGTCTTTAGTATTGTTAGTGTTGTTCTTTCTTGCTTTTGGAGTCATCTTGGTATCGTTTCCAGAGTCCTTACTTTGGTGACCCATCCCATTTTTAGATGGGTTCTACGGTCTTGATGATCGTGTGGCTATTGGCTTGTTCGCGAATCAGTCATCGTAGGGTCATACATCTAAAATTGTTTGTTTGTCGTAAAGTTCGTGCCCATTGGGATTGGCTAATATTATGTGGCATGACAACATTGACCTGTTTGAGGGTGGGGATAGCACTGGCATGTTTCAATGTGGTGGTACTCTTATGTATCTGTTCCTTCGACTTTGGGGAGAAATCCATAAGGCTGGCCTTAGTTGGTTGTCCCTAGCTTTGGTATTGTTGAAGCCATCGCTTGAAGTATGAGGATTTTGTTTTCTTCGGTGAAAACTTTTGGCCTAGCCTTCACTGGCTGGATAACGCAACGGCGGTGTGAGGTCACATCGTATCCTTCTTGGAGGTGTTTGCACTTGGAGAGATTCACCAGTGGCCCATGTGTTGTTTTATTGGTGGACAAAGCTGAAGACTAAGTTGCATGTTGTAGTTGGCTATGGCATGTTGGGCTTGTCATGTTTTTCTTTCTTTTTTCTCACTTGGCTCTGTACACCCCATGTGTAGAAGCCAGAAGATTTGCGAGTGTTTTGTATCGTTGATGTAATATGCTAATATCAATAAATCTTTTTTCCAAAAAAAAAAAGTACAAGATCTCGTCACAATAGCAGACAGCTCGATGGAGTTCAAGCGTGGATGTTACATGTACAAGCGGCGGTTGGCATCCGTTTTCAGAGTCGCACAGCAGCTCCCAATCTCACAATTACAAGCAAATCTTCCTACCTTTTCTGCAACCAAAATTGATTTCCATTTATACGTGTGCTAATCTCTTTCTTGCATGTTATGCTTTGCGATTGCGATAATTTCGGCTGCCTACTAAAACAAGGGCAAACATTCTGGCGGAATGATGATAGAGACGACGTACATGCGGATCAGCATTACCGGCCACTACCTGAAGCCACTATGTATCAAAAATTTGGACAGGTCATTTTCTTCATAAAGGTAAAGCTGGTTCTACCACCATTTATAGCCAGATAAACATGGCAGTTTCTTTATAGTAAAACCAGTATATGTATATGTAGATAATAATATGGCAGTGGTAGGTCGTACCACGATTTTAAGTACGATTAATATCCTTTTAACTTGACCATGTTTACTCGTAAAGTTATGCAGTACTTTATACATAATCGAATAACAATCTAAAGTAGCACAGTCGTCACGGGTGACCATCATGCATGCAGTCCGGGAAACTAGTGATTGGGTCAATTTTTCTCAACTTGCTGCATCGCCAAGAGTGATCGATGAGTCATCACAATTCACACACAAACGCCGCCCCCGCCGCCGGCCGGGCGGCCGTATCGTCGCAGTTTAATGAAAAGCTACCAAAGGCTGTGTGTCTTAGCCGCCAGGGTAGTGAATACAAAGTTCAGTTCGCAAGAGGTCATGCTCGTGAGTGTCAGTACCTCGATCAGTTTATGTATGTAAGTGTAAGCAATCAGTCCTACGCATGCTGACAGCACTACCTAACCAGGCAAATATATATCTAAGATCACCCACCCGAGAGAGATCAATCTGTTAGCCCATTCGTGGTAGATGGGTCCCTAGGCGCCGGCCAATATCCTTTCAAACTGAACAACCAGAGGTAGGAACTATTTGTTGTTTCACTATGAAATTTCTCTACCATAAAAAATATTTAGAGTAGTGCAACAAGTCATGTTCTGGTCACATATAGTAGTACCCTATCGCAGAAGTACCTCATAAGATTCTACTACATCGGTTCATATATGATGTGGTTTATTTTTTTTACAGCTTCAATCATTCGTCTTATTTAAAAAATCATATAAAAATATAATTTATACTTCAATTATATTTAGTGATACAAGAAATTATAATGAAATAAGCGACAACTTTTGAAATTTTGTAAATAAGACATATGATTAATGTTGTGAGAAAAAGCTAACCGAGCCATACCTTTATTTACGGTGGACCCAAAGGGTGATCTGAGTAGACCCATAACTACTTTGGAATTTAACCCAAAACACTGCTACTCCTTAACACTTCACAGCCCAAATTGATCAAGCCCAGAAATCAAATTCTAGGTCCTCCACTGACATTTACGAATGGGGGTGTACATATTAACAAACCAAGACTCCGATCATGGCACGTAAATCTGAAAATTCTGATTGGTTTAAGGTAGGGCCCTGCACTAATGGCGTCATAAGTGCATTGGAAGCTTGAATTGAACCTGCTAGAAAGGTGAAAGCGAGAAAGAATTCAGTCTTACTTTATTGATCGATCAATCCGGCATCATGCCTTTTCTAAAACAGTATAACTTTATTTAAAAAAATCCGGGATCATGCTTTCTTGCATACCAATCAAGCACGAGTTAATATTGGGTGGACCCGATCGACGGCCACGGTTATTTGGACGGATATCTGTGCATCCAGCAACCACCATCATTCATATACATTACTTTTTTTCTCTTACTCGCATTCTGCTGGAATTGATATGAATATTGGTATAAATATGTGGGTAAAGATATGGGCACACACGCTTTCTACTACAATCCACGTCTAGAACAGTAACTAGGTGAGATAGGTGGAGCCAATGCAATGTTGCGGTGCATCAGGCGTGGTAAAACAAAAGAGATTTTACCCACTTTAAGAACCATAGTCATTCGCAGTTGTACAAGAGATGGAATATTCCGGCTATTCGTAGGCTTGTAAGCAGGGCGGGTTTTCCACAAGGCTACTTAGCTGCCCCGCGAAAACATTCCGGTAAACCATCCTGAAAATAGCATTAACATGTAAGAACCCGCAAAATCAGTAAGAATAAAAAAAAACATCATACCGTGGTGTTGTATACTCGTCCATTCACCTTTATCCGCCAATAGTTGGGAGGGCTAGTATCCTCATTGGCATTGCCGTTATGGCCCCAATGTAAATATCACACGCTGTAATCTGCAGACTTATGCATGTTTCAGATTGGAGTAAATTGTGAAGCAATAAAAACATTCACGCAGGTTGTGCGGGTTTGCTATAAAGACCATAAACACAATGTTGCAGCGTGATTTACGGACGTCCAGCAGCCCGCCCCATTTTCATTTTTGCCGTTGAAACATTCGTTTGGACTGATGATATTGGGAGAATTATGGTGCACACAAGCAGTGCGAGAAGGCCCGCCCAACAGAGAAGACATTGGGGGGACTTGGGAGTGGGCTGGGCCGCTGCCAGCCGCAAGACATGAAGAATGCGGAAGCCAAATTAAGGAAAAAGTCCATCCCGGGTCCCTTAGCTTGTAGCAGAGTCCACGTTTCGTCCTCGAAGTCGAAAACTAGTTACCGCGGGTCCCTGAACTCAGTAAAACCAGGTCAGGTTTCAGTCCTTCGGCAAAATTTATGGTGGTTTTCGCCTACATGGACACACACCAGCGTCACGTCACCATGTCTATGTGTATAAGGACCCACATGTCAGTCACTGGATCATTGTATCCACCGCGGGGTTGGCCGGTCTTCGTCGGTGCCCGGGAGCCGTTCTACCAGCTCTCCGACCCATTCTACCTCCCGCTTCGCCCCCTCTCTGCGCTACTCTCCCCCGTGGGCACCCTCGCCGACAAGCTCCTCGTGGGGCTCATGCGCCGCCGCCACCCTGGACGACGCCATCCTCTCAGCGCCCGAGGCCACCACGGCAGAGCACCTGTGGCAGCTCGGGTTCTCGCCATCCACGGGGAAGATCATATGCGCGCGGGATGACGAGGTTAGAAGATGCAGAGAACTCCTCAGTGGTTTGTGCTAATGATGAACCAACGGCGTGCTCGCAGATCGCAGGTGCACGGTGTGCCTGGAGGAGTACGAGGCCAAGGACGTAGTGCGTGTGCTGCCCGCCTGCATCGACGCCCGGCTCCGGCAGCACCCCACCTGCCCCATCTGCCGTGCCTCCCTGCGCGCCAAGAACGCGGCCCGCACCACGCTGCTCGACTACAACCTCCTCATCGCCAGCGCAGCCGGCGCCGCGGCAAGGGCACCCGCGGCGTCCTTGTCAGACCCCGCCGCGTCCCCGCAACAAGCCATTGTCGAGCGTCAGCAGACGAACGCGTCCGGCGGACCTGTTCGGCGCGGACGCGTTGGACGCGGCGCGCACGGCGCAGGTGCGCCGACGCTGCATTTCTTCCTGACCAACCTCCACTCGCTGACGCTCATGCTCCACCTGCCCGACCTCGACGGTTCGACGCCACGCTGCCCGGCGAGTTCCGCGACCTCCCCGAGCCGCTGGATGGTGCAACACAGCGCCAAGTACCGCGACGCGGACAACGTGCTCGAGAACTCCTTCGCCAACCCCAGCCTAGCCGCCCCGTTGTGTACCCTGTCGGCCCGCTCATCCGCCCCGTGATGCTCGCGGAGGGTGTGAGCGCGGCGATGCGGGTGCCCGGGGCGAAGGGCAGGGGCCAAGATCGCGGCGGCCGTCATGGAGGTAATGGAGGGCATGGGGAGGGTTGCAAAGGTGAGGAAGAAAGGTGGTCGAGCTCCAGAGGGCCGCCGCCGCCGCGATGGCTGAGGTCGTGGGCTCGTGGCGACGTGGATGCGGCTCCAGCTGTTATAACGATCTAGTCACTGACATGTGGGTCCAAGTACACATGGATTGATGACGTGGCTTGGTGTGTGTCCACGTAGGCGAAAACCACTGTCGGTTTTGCCGGAGGACGAAACGTGACCGGTTTTACAAGTTTAGGGACCCGCGGTAACGGGTTTTCCGACTTCGGGGACGAAACCTTGATTCCTCTCTGCAAGTCGAAGGATTCGGGATGAACTTTTTCCGCAAATTAATCGGATGGCTGCAGTATGCCGCACGCCATCACGAACATTGGAATTACCACCTACCGGAAGATGCACAGGATTTCTGGGCAGCTTGTGCATCCACGTTAACTTGGGCTGTCCCGAGCCCAAAACAGCGATGCGGTGACTGTGACAAAACTGCGTGGCCCAGAGAGGCTTTCGTAGGTGGCGGTGGTCTTGTCGTCATGTCTAATTCCGATGGGCCGTTGGGCATATATATGCTCTCGAAACGGTCGGTTCGTCGGAGGGGATTGCAAGGGGGCTCGACCCGACTCGTGCGTCGTGAGTGATGACCATCCCACCACCATCAGAGGGGCGGCCGGTGGAACATCACACCGAGCGAGTCGCTGACATCTAATCTATCATCTATTGGTAGCAGTAGCAGCTCCCAGGCAGGCAGCAGGCACGTATTACTCCTGCAGATGAGACGAGCACCGTGGCACCGAATCTCGGCGTACGTGCTGAGTCAGCAGCTGATGGATCGTCGCCGCAGTCCAGCTGCTCGCCTGACCGAGCCACGGCAGCAGGGCAGCCAGGCAGCGATAGCGCTCCAGTCATCCGGCCCGCTGCGTTGCGTGCGGATCAGACAACAAAAACTCAGGTTCGTACAGGTAGCTAGAGATCTGCTGTTCTGTTCCCCGCGCAAGCGCAACCGGCGGCGCTCGCACACAACTCATCGCAAGCGTCCCATCTCTGCCGCCTCTGGCCCTCGATCTGCATGGGAGGAGAAGCGGCACCTGCTGACCTGTCTTCCTGCATCGTTCGTCCTCTTGTTTTACACTTTCCATTCCAGCAGGCAGCAGCGGCTGTCGCGGCTCCCCCCCGTGACTGGCGGCCCCGTACGTACGTGTCCGCACTCCGCGTCAGTCCACCACTACCGCAGCTCGCTCCCCTAGCTACCTCAGCAGGACAAGACGCGTGGGCCGACAGCTAGCGCTAATCAGGTCGATCGAGCGCGAGCTGCCGCGCATCTGTGGAGACGCACGTTCGTAACTGTCCGTTGTCTGCTCGCTCGCAGCAGGCATCGTGCAGTTCCTGCTCACCATGGCTGCATTGTGCTCTTTGTAATAATACAATTGTCAGCGCCACGGGATGGCATATTGGCACGCTTCCGCTTTCCTAACTAAAGCCCTTACTTGGCGCCCCGGCGCGGGCCACGTACGGTGCTCCGCATAATATGGCGACCAAGGGCCAGCCCTGGTTGCTCAATGAGGCGGCCCTCGGAGGCTACGCGGCGTGCTCTTGGGACTGGTACACCAGCTAAAGTGGGGTCATCAGACGTCCAAGGCCTGACTTGTCAGAGATAGACCCGGGGTGGGTGTTGGACGGTGCGATAAGCGCTCCCATGTCTTGCATATTGTGGCACGGGCGCACATCGTCCGTCCTGCTCCTTTCTGGCACGGGCGCCCATGTCTTCGTTATAATGTTTCTTTCTTTTCCTTTGACGCTTTGTAGGAAATTTTGGTTCTATATCCATTTCCAATGCAATAGTTTTTGCAGTATTCATACTAGCAGTGAAGCCTTCATCTCTATATCTCTTAAAAATGATATTAGCACCTTCAATTTGTTTGAGAACAACATCCATAGACACAATCTTAGACTGTAACTTTTTACTCACCTTATTTACTGTAAATAAGATATCATGTCAGATGACCATACCAACTAAAAATTCAAAATTCTCAAGCGCACTGATCAAAGATTGAGAATCACTTGCTGCTGCTGGGTCATCGGTAGAAGCCTTCTCAACTTCTAACAAAGCTGACTTGATTTGTGGAGTTTGGAATCTAATAGCTTCAACACTTTTGATTCGACTCTCCCAGCGGGTATTACACAATGTTTTGACAGTTAACTTTGGAACATTGTCCAGCAAGATCTTCCACCTTTTAGGAGAACGTGAAAACAAGTCATATATTCGTTGTATGACACCAAAGAATGAAATTGCTTTGCTGCACAATTTTGCCATATCACAAAGAGTAAGATTTAGGCTATGGCTTGCACATGGCATATATAATGTCCTTGGATTAATTTCAAGCAATCTTTTCTGCACACCTTGGTGCTTCCCTTCATATTGGAACCATTGTCCAAAATCAAAAAAATATATTTTGCATCCTTTATGATCTCTAGATAATTTTTTTCACAGTGTCTGCAAGAAAGGAAATTAACTCATTTTGAATATTGTGACCAAGATAATGATGATGAATCTCAGTATTTTGAATGCGCTTGATGTGATCTTGCATCACGGGATCAAATTCACCCATCATCTCAATTGTGCCTAGAAAGTTACCATTGCTAACTTGATAAAGTCTCTCATTTGTCCCTCAAAAAGCCAAATTATATTTAGCAAGAAACTTCACAGCAGCAACAATTCTTACTAAAACTTGTCTCCATCGCTCTTTCTCCTTTGCAACTTCCCTTTGGAAATCATCATCAATTGTAGTGTTTTGGCTTAGCCTCAACCTTATTTCATTCCAAGATGTCATATTTGTTATATGTTCAATACTGTTTTCATGCTGTTTCAATCTTAAACTGATATGCCTCCAGTCCCTTAACCCATCGGATGCTAACAAACTCGCTCTGATTTGATTTGAACAGTTTGCAGAAAAACAATAGACTTTGTCTACATGCTTAGAGTAAACCAACCATTTTCTGTCAACCACCTCACCATTGCTTAGCTTCCTAGAGTAATATGAGTCAGAGAAATGCCTGCCACAGCTATCCACTGGGAACTGCAAATTTGATTCTCTCACAGGCCCTTTCTCAATTAAGATATCTCTTCCTTTATTGTTAAGATTTTCCCAAATCCTAGGATCAAACATGGTTAAAATGGAAGGTTCTTGTGCATTATCATCTAGATTTTCAGTTTGAGATGGAGGCTGTAATTTTTCGTGTCGTGAATCATCCCCATTGACATCATCACTACTAGTTTGTTGTTGCTCTGGTTGTTGAGTACCCAACTCATCTACCTCTTCTTCTTGATTATCAACAGGATTAGCATTACTTGAAGATGAAAAAATGTATGGCACCCTTTTGTGACTCAATAAATTGATATTCTAGTTTTCTTTTCTTTCTTTTCTGAGCACCAGGTAAATGTTTCTGGTCGCCGACTCGCTAGCTTGCCGCACCATGTCGTCCCTCGCCGTTGGCTGTTCCGCCTTCCGCTCCGCGTTCGCGCGGCAGTGTGGACAAGAAAAAATTGCGCCGGAAGCCGGAAGGACGGAGACGCGGATTCGCGGAATAGTCTAGGTGAACACTAGGAGTCGCAGCTCGCAGCAGCATGCCCATGTGATGTGAGCTACTGGGCTGTTGGTTGCTGCCTGGGTGTTCTATAGAGTACATGGGGCTTGGGCCCCCTCGGCTGCGGGCCCTAGGCGGTCGCACCCTTTGCACCGGCCCAGAGCCGGCCCTATTTCTATCACTATGTTGCCTACTTCGGTCATTCAGGGTATGGTGGCAGGGGTGGACACTATGAACGTTAATTTGAGTACGGACGGCCGATGGATGACAGATATTGAAGAGTAGAGAAAGGGTAGTGCTCATTACAACGACATTCTACAAAGGGTGACTTATCAAATAACCAAACGGCCTGCTGCTAATCATCAACCATGCGTGTTCCATGGTAGTCCTGCAGCCAGACGGCCCCCACCCTCCTCTGCCTGCTGGATCTAGAAGGGCATGTATATTGCTGGCTACGTACACACCTTGCCAATTTGGCCTTGCACCGCACATGGCCGCGATAACTAACGCCTATCATATCGCCCTCCCACCCCGACCTTCACATGCCCCCTTGCACATTTTTCGCCGCCCAACGGCCAACACACTGTTACACTCACTACTTTCTATTGGCCACTGTTCGTCGACGTCGAACGCAATGATTTGCAGCGGCCCATCACATCGTCGGAACACGTCACGCCACTAGTCATATAGCCAAACACCTCCGATCACATCACTAAAGGCGCAAGTTCTACTTCTGCACACATGTAGTACTACTTTACCAACACATATATGCTATACTGGTACAGATTTACTAAACATCAATAGTCTGAAATCTCGCTTCCCGTCGGTCGACGCCCGCTAGGCACCTCCTCCTCTGCCGCTGCTAGCTCACCGGAGAAAAAGAAAAAGACTTTGCCATCGGTCCTTCGGGTTCAGGATTGAGGTTCGGAGCTAGACGAGAGGCCCGTGGGAGGCTCCTGGCCCGCAGTGGTGGCGGGAGAGATGTCGATCACTAATCAAACTGTAGTAGCACTACTTCTACACACAACATATAGTACTAGTTTACCAACACTTATTGTACTAGCATTTATAGTTGTTCATCGATTAAACAACTCTGTGGTTATAACAAGGATTACTGTAATCGTCTATTGACTTTGCCCGTCACATGCGCCGGCCCTTTATATCTCCCCACTGCCTTACCTCACACGTTCGTTCATCATCGCTAATAACGAATCAATCCCTCAACCCTCTCATCCCTAACGCATAGGCCGCGGCTCTCGCTACTACGTGACACCCACTCGTACCCACCTCGAGAGCAGAGCAGGAGCGCGCGCTAGGTAGCTAAGCTCAGAGCAGCAGCCCCTCGCGTACCGGCGCATGGGCAACTCCATTGGCGGGAAGCGTCGGAGGGCGCGCGTGATGACGGTGGACGGCGCCACCTACAAGTACCGGCCCCCGGCGGCGGCGGGGGACGCGCTGCGCGGCCACCCGGGCCACCACCTGCTGGAGTCGGAGGAGGTGCGGCGCCTCGGCGTACGCGCGCGCCCGCTCGACCGGGACGCGCCGCTCAAGCCCGGCAAGCTCTACTTCCTCGTCGACATTCCCAGGCTGTCCTCGTGCTCGGGCCGGCGCCGCGCGCCGCCCCAGCGCACGTGGTCCGGCGCGCTGCACTACGGCGGCACTGCTGCGAGTGCTAACAGTACGAGCACCGCCGCCGCGGGGGCCGGGGAGCGGCTGGAGAGTTTGATGCTGGCGCGGCGGTCGGCCTCGGACGTGGCGGCGTCCCCCGTGTCGTCGTCCCTCGAGGCCGCCGGCGACGGCGCCGTGCGCCTCAGGGTGCGCCTGCCCAAGGCCGACGTGCAGCGCCTCGTCGAGGACAGCCGCGACGCCGCCGAGGCCGCCGAGAGGATCATGCAGCTCTGCGTCGCCAGGGACCAGCAGCTGCGCCACCACCGGTCCGCGCCCGGCACGCCCCTCCTCGTGCCGGCTGCCGGCGGCCCCCTGATGCCGGCGATCACGGCGGCGACGGCGACCTCGTTCCACAAGGGCGGGGGCGGCAGCAAGCCCGCCGCGGCGGCCACAGGCGGCAAGAAAGAGGTGCGTGCACACACCACCATACCTTTAATTTGCCTTTCTCCGGCCGGTAAATCGTTATTGAGCACAGAATGCCTTCCGCCAACCATGCATGCATATTTCGCACCTGAAATAGCAGGTTCAGTTAATTTCGTTCAAGAAGCCACCTTTCTTATATTAATCTCTGCATCGGATTACTGCTAGTTGATACCAGGAGACAGGAGTAGCACGATTGCTAGCTCGATAGCCTTTCGCTCCTCTCCTCTCCTAGATAGTAGACGACAAAACATGCGAATGAATATTACTCGATGCTAATTATCAATTAGTTGTCTCTGCTTGCCCGCCCTATCTGCTGCTAGCACGTAGACGTAGGGTGGTGCGATTATATTAGTATACATGGGAATCATCGTTAATTAGTTTGGGTCCGAAGGAAGTTGGCAGCATGCGTGCACAGGGAAATGATAGGAAAAGAGGCGTGTCGCGTGGGCATGCATTGTAGCGTGGTAGCAGTAGAACGGCTTGGGTGATGGATGTGGTTGCCATTGCCATGCATGCATGTGATGACGGGGACGGGTAGCATGGGCTGGTCACTCGGTCTACTAGTTTGGTGGGCGCTAGCAACTACTACTGCTTTGTCTAATTGATTACGATCGAGATGGTAGCTGTGCTCTGATCCTCCCCGGCCTACTACCAGATCGCGATGAGTTAACAGCGAGTCAAATGCATTCAGAATTTCAGTAGTAGTAGTACAGTAGCACTATATATACCGTACCTCTATTAGCTGCATTCCATCTCGGAAAAAAAGGGTAAACCATCAGTAGCATATATATTGTGTACTACTAGCAGTTTATAATAAACGTACAGTTGTGTGTTTCATCATAATAAACAACAGCATAGCAGTACGGTTTTTCGGCCAAAAGTTATGTGTGTATAGAGAACTGTTCGCCTACACGACCATTTAGTCTGTTTACAAGGCGTGTAAACGCTACACGATGCTCTATCATGTAGTTTAGGGTCTAAATGGTTTAATCCTTTTATGTGGCCCGTTTACATGCCTTGTAAAAGGCATTTAGTACCTATTAACTCTCATGAATCATGTCTTAGTATGGCATATGTTATTTGTAAATAGTAAGTTGTTATGTAATCCGAAAATTACCAATAGTAATAGCAACCTACGATTTGATCTTTTTGTTTATTTGGCTCGTAAAATTGATAATTTATCATGTTTGGCTAACAGAATATTAATTTTCATACTTTTCACATGCATGAATATATGTTAATGTATTTATTTTTATTAATAAAATAGAAAATGTTTAATCCGTGCAATACCGTGTACACATCTAAACGCTACACGGTGCCTCACCGACTGTTCACCGCCTGCCGTTTAGAAAAACACTTATAGATAGAGGAGCAGACTTATAGAGGAGCAGGTTGTAGGTGAGAGTCAATGGACTAATCCACGAATTAGCAAGGCATGCATGCTACATATTGTAGCGCAAAGGTCAACGCTGACAAGTACACGTCGTAGTACGGCCTTATGTACTACTGTGCCAGTAAGTAATAATGCGATGGCCCGCGTCATGTGGTTAGATTCTGAAACGAGCGTGGTATATACTACTACCACACGTACGTAATTAAAGGCGCAGTTTACAGCGAACGAACCGTAGACCTGGACTCGTTCCAACCTTCAATAGCCCGTTGACATGCACATGGTGGCTAGCTAGCAGATTAATCATATATCCTGTTGGGTGTATCTAAACATCTTCTAACTACAAATTAGCTATAAAATATACAGACATTACTAACTAATTAGTAGGTTGTGTTTTATTATTTAAAAATTAATTACAAGCTACTAGCTAAAAGTTTGTTGTGTATATCCAAATATCCCCTAAAATTAATTTTTATTTGCTGGTGGTGAACGGTTAAGGACGGTGGCGGTCGTCACTCGTCAGTGTCAATCCGGCGGGCCGGACAGCGCTTGGGCAACCAGCATGCATAGTATGCATGTGCATGGCATGCCCCCGCTTTCGGCGGGAAAGAGCACCACTGGGGCATTGCACAGCACCGCATCGAAAACTCTAGCTAGCTTCCACTTGAAGCAACGCACCGGCACCGCGACCTGCTGCTCTGCATGCTGCCTCAGTGTGCATGCGTATGTGCCGGCCAGCCGCATGCACTGTGTCTTAGAGCTAGCCGGCCGGCAAGGGTAGAGTCAACGAACGCCGCATGCAACAAAAAAAAAAATCAAAAAGCTAGATACTAGCTGTGAGTCTGTGGCCTCTTTCACTTTTCCTTTTCAAAAGTTTACGGGTCTAGATAAAAGCAAACTAATATAAAACCGTACGTCGTCGATCACCGGCCAGCTGCTACTATCAATTAGCTGACTGTTATGTGTTACGCGCGTATACACTTATAGTACTACCAGTATGTATATAGTCGATTAGTCGTCTTGCTCAATTAATTAATATAGTACGTACAGTATATGTATATAACAAGATCTTTAATAATCTTTCAGAAACGGGCGAGGTTCGTCACGGTGCCGGACGAGATCATTGGCTTCTGACCGCCGCCGACGAGGCCGGCGATGCTAGCTCGTTTTAATTTGGCATGCAGTTCATCACCGGAGGAGAACTATACGTCGATCTGCAACAAGGAGCGACTGTGTTGTATGCTCGCCGGCGGCCGGGAACATGAGAAGCGCTGCATGCCAATGCCTTCCTGTCTCCATGGCCAGCTACCTCTTAGCTTTGTTTATTTATGTACTGTAAATGGTGGTACGTACTTTGGTACTTGGTAGTAGTAGCATATACTCCTAGATAGCATGTGTGTGTGTTTATTTTGGTCCTCCACTCCTAGATCGATTAATGGATGGATCACTTACCCCATGCATGGTACTCGCTCCTTTTCTTTTATTCGACGTAGTTGACTTTTAAAAAGTTAATCTTTTGTCTCAATTAAAAAAATTATACAAAGATATAAAAACACGAACCATCCTCAAACTACACTAATAGTAAAACAAATAACGATAAAATAAATGATAAAAATTTTAGAGAAAAAATCACAAGTGAAAAATAAAAAAGAACGAAGAGAGTACTCCTTCCGTTGCTGGCGTGGTTGACGTGCATTGCCTAGTGCGATCGAGAATCCAATCTTTTTTGTCGTCTCTTTTTCCCAGTGCGCATCCCTGTACCCGGCCGGCCTATCGATTGACAGCTTCGCCCCAGTGTGTAAAGCGGAATGGATCATTGTGTGGAACTGAGGTTTCCTGCAGTGTGTCTTGGCGCTGCCAAAATGGCGTCATGCGTGACATCAATTGTGCGCGATAAATGGCAGATTCCGATATGGAGGGGTCCCCCCTATACAGCAAGCAAATTTGCATTACCAACTACGAAAAAAAATGTTTGTGGGATCGACATTAGATTATCAGTTGGTTCAAATAGTTAGGAGCATCAATCAGCTCATATGATAGGCTCATAGACCTATACTGCTTGGCCTTCCAAATTTCCTGTTTACTATATATTCTCTTCGGGAAAACAAATTAATATATGCGATATATTGTACTGTAAAACAAGTTGACATCTAATATATATAATATGCGATCGAGTGCCTAATAATATACTCTTTGGACCTGGGAGTAGGTTCTATACATTGCAGATATACTGTATTATTATTTGTCACAGCTGTCTTTCTTGCATTTCCGATTGTCAACTTCGCGCAGGCGCATTGAATTATTCGACAAGAAGGGAGTTACATGTTGATGTCCTGAACCTCATCCTGCACTCTCGCCTTCAGTAGACACTGACGACCGACCTCAGCGGACCCTGTTAGGTATATATATTGTTGTTCTGTTATACTTCTATCGTCCAAAGAAGAAAAGTAGAACCTTGCCTGCATTGCTGCTGCGCTACTTTTTCTTATTGTGTAGTATATAAGAGAATATAAAAGAGTGAGTTTAATCATAAATAACTTTCACTTAATTGTTATCTACCCAAAATTGTACCCACCCTTAGATCATCCAATACAATTTAATCAAACAATCAGTTTTATTCAATTTGGGCCCACGTTGAGCCCACGAACCTAGAAATTCTAACCAACATCGAGACGTTTACACAGCCTTGGAAAAATCCAAGACACAAAAGCAAAATCGCACGGACGACAGAAGGAGTGGCAGATCTTTCTTTCGTGTTTCTCTTACGCGTTTCTGCCGTCGCCGCCTCTTTTTTTTCACCGGTTTTTTTACCCACAAATATAGGATTTGGATTTCTAAATCAAACCCTATAAACATTCTGAAAGGAAAACATTCAAGGTATACAACATGATCAAATGCAAGGCCATTATACTATATAAATTTTACGATCAAAATACATAGCCCATTATACAACAAATTTTACAATCAAAATATACAGGCAACTAATCCCAAATCGGCATATAGATATTGACAATCATATACATATAGTCATCGTTCAAGTGGAGAACACCGAAGAGGGAACTCGATCTCCAGTACAGAACAAGGCAGAGCAAGATAACACGGAAGAGGGGGGGGGGGAGAGCAAAGAGAAACGGTTGAGAATCGGAGAAGGCCTGGGACGCGGCAGCGGTTGGAGATGGTGCTGACGGGCCCCGATGCGAGCCGGGGACGATGCGCACTGGCCTGGGTGGATCCGGCCAGATCCGACGTCGATGGGGTGGGAGCTGAGGAGCGCGGCCGTGCCGGGCCGCAGAAGCAAAGGCGGAACGAGGAGCGGAAGCGGAAGCGGCGACGCGGAGTATGCGCGAGCCGGCCAGAAGGGGCCCGGCGGCCGTCGCATAGCTAGGCACCGCGAAGCGAAGGCGGAACAAGGAGCGGAAGCGGCGGCGGCGGCGCGGTGCGCGAGCTGGCCAGGAGGGGCCCGATGGCGACTCACCGCCTCTCTTGTTCGCCAAGAGAGAGTGAGAGAGTGAGAGAGTGAGAGTTCGTGGCTGTGGCCAAGTGGGAGAGAGTGAGGTAGGGTTAGGGTGGCAGATTTTCAGCGCCATTATCAACCAACGAACGCGCTAGGGGGCGAGCAGACTAAGCCTGTTTGTTGGACCGTTTTGGGCTGATTTCTTTGACTGGGCTAATTTTATTTGAGGTTTTTTCATGTTTTTGCACATGAAAAATTGAAATCACATGGATAGATACATTGATGAAAATTAATCTGCACGTACTGATAAGACCATACTTCTTTTGCATGAATATAAGTTTCAATTAACAACTATTTGTCATGATGATATAAATGATAAAATCTACCGTAATATTTCGTATAATATCACATTAGAAACTTTGTTTTTTACTTAAATGGATATTTCAATTATTAAAATTTAGTAATGTTTTCATTTAATCACGTGTGGGACCCGTGTATTTTGACTAGTAAGAGATAATTCAGCTTGAAATCGATCGTATTTAATTAGTAATATCTCTTTTCACTAAATCATATATTGTCTCAAGCTAAGATTCATCTTCTGCGGGACCAGCTTCGATGACTCATGCGCAGACCCGTCTCTGGACCATGGCCAGAGAGGGCCCAACGTAATGTATTTGTGTGTTCTATATTTTATATACATACAACATAAATATATAATGGAGGATAAATATCTAGCTGACTCATCAACTCCGTAGCTGATTCTGTATGCAGTTATAAATAAAAAAAAGATCGTCGCAATCCAAAGTCCTAATACCCAAACGCTTATGGACTGGGAGCATAGATCACGCATCACAGTCGTCCTTGAGTCTCGACATTATGGGAGATGCCTGATCACAGTCGTACTACGCCATTTGTTTATAATTAACTCTCCTGACTAGAAAATTATGCTAGAATTAAGTCGTAGTCTTTTGTCGCAACAACATTTAGATGAGAACAAGAAAGTAACATTTATATCATTACCAACTTTATCGATTGCCATGTTAGAAATAGAACGAGCATTAGTGCCAGGTTCCTTCCAGGGCCTCGCAAAATATAGAGCCGGCCAGCTCTTGTGTCTTCTTTGGGTTTGAAATGCTAACTAAGTTGGTTGCAGCGTGCATAGAGAATCTCAACACTCGGAATCATACTCAAGTTTTGCAGATGATCTTCGCAGTAAAGTTGACAGAAACATAATCATGTTTCCACCACCAAATCCCAAAACTCGTGGAGTTTCCTTCATCCATCATGGGGACTGGCAGTCTGCTTGCCCCACGCCTATATAAATCGAGATAACGATAGGTATGGTCATCATGTCATGTGATCCCTTGCGTACATGACCGAAAGATGGGGTCAAAATCTCAGCCAATCTTTGAAGAAACTACTTCCCTAGTTTCAAATTGTAAAAGGTTCTACTTTTTTTCTTTAGTGCACATATATTCATATGATTGTTGATAAATCTTGATACATATACAAAGTACATGTATGTAATAATAGATGGACCTATTGGGAACCCAAAATCACTTACAATTTAGGATGTGGAGCAATAATAAGTGGCTCCGTTGGCATACATATAGCTTGCTTGGCTACACCATCCAAGTCATCTCCCCCAATCTGCCTCGAACCCTGTGTATATATCTGTGGGCTTTGTCAAGGCCGAGGCATCCAACTAGCCATGCGTGATGACCCTCACCACACACCTGTAGCCTCCACCTAGCTGTGCCGTGTCGTCATAAACTAGATGGAGGGTATGTCACCACGTCTGCAAAACCTAGATTAGATTGACTCCATGGGGTTTCGTCAATGATTTTACAAATTTAAGGACCTGTATTGCTTGGTTTTGCGATCCTCTAGTGGAAGTTAGAGAGGGCAAGTTAGACATTGTTTCAAACAAAGACAACCTCAAAACTATTAAGTCTATTAATCGACGCATCACAAAGGTGTATACTCCGCCCCGAAAACTCCTAAGTTCCTTTCTAAGGTTCAACTTGTAATAATCGACTACAATTAGGGAGGCGAATTGCTAAAATTTACCGTAGTCGTCTACTCCCTCCGGTTTCAAAATAAGTCATTTTTTGTTTGCGTGCAGTCAACATGTTTTAGTTTTAACCATGAATATCTCTTCAAAAAAATATTTTAGTTCACATTTCGAAATTGGTATGGCTAGAATCGTTTCAAAATATTTCACACTTGGTATATTTTGAATATACATAGTAATATTAATTGATGATTAAAGTAGTGCATTGGTTATCCGTGTCGCTTGTCTAAAACGTCTATTGTTTTGACACCAGAGAGAGTAGTTTTTTTCTTTGCACCGTTCACTGTCCCTTGGGCCGGTTTATCACTGGGCTGTGAGTGTGTTTTTGTTTCTGAGCTGGGCTTTTTTGTGTGCCTCTTTTATTGTCTGATTTGCTGTCTAAAATGTCTATTGTTTTGACACCGGAGGGAGTAGTTTTTTTTTTTTTTGCACCGTTAATGTCCCTTGGGCCGGTTTATCACTGGGCTGTGAGTGTGTTTTTGTTTCTGAGCTGGGCTTTTTTGTGTGCCTCTTTTATTGTCTAATTTTCATATCAGTCCAGTACTCCAGTTTATTTTCAGTCCAGCAAGCAGCAGATTCAATCCTGCGAGCACGGGTGGCAACAACAGGCCGGGACACACGACGGCCTCATCAGTGAAGCACGGCGGCGGTGGCCGGAGGGAATCTCGTGTCTCCACTTTAATGCAGTACTGTGTACGAGGCATTGATGCATGTGACGGTCAGGGGCTCAGGGCCGGGGCACGCACGACGGCACCGGCGCCGTTCATGCGGGGTCGCGCGCTTGGACGAATTGAAGGTTCAGCCCCCTGCCCCTCCCTTGTCCTGGACTCCCGGCCGGCCGCTGGCCATCACCGCATCACGACGGGTTAGGCTGCTGGCCGGCGCCGAGCGGCTGGTGTGGGATGGCCATCACGACGGCATCGTAGTATGCATATATGCATGCATGCTGTTGTTGACACTGATTCGCTGCCAAATATTCACGAACCCCGATCTTGTCTAGTGTTTGGCGTCGGATCGTCCGGTGCGCCAGATTGTTTAGTGGTTAGCGTCGGACTCTCTGGTACGGACAGTAACTTAGGGAAACACTAGCCGTGCCTGAGGAAAATAGTTGTCACGTTTACGTAATGACGCACGACGAGGTTTATGAGCAAACTAGATAAATATCGTACTTGCGTGACGAAGAACGACTAGTTTCCGAGCAAACTAGCAAAGAAACTGTCTACGGCCTCAACCGGGAGGGACCCGTCAGGACGTGGATGTCGGCAGCGTGCCCTAGGTTGCTAGGGAGCCATCTCTGAGGAGGGGGAAGAATTAGGGTTTAGGAAGAGATAGACGGTCTCAACCGGGAAGGGACCCCGTCAGGGCGTGCAATGTCGACAGCGTCCCCTAGGTTGCTAGGAGCCATCTCTGAGGAGGGGGGAAGAGAATTAGGGTTTGGGAAGAGATAATATGAAAGTAAAGTATAATAGATACGATTGGGTTGGTCGTGTCCCTTTATATTTATATTTATATTTATAGAGAGGAAGGTCTGGATCCTTCTACAAGTCGAGATCCATCTGGAATCACGCACAACCCACGAATTCCCTTCGGACTCGAAGATACCGGACTATCTAGTACCGTCGGTCATTTGAAGGCTCCAACACCTTTGGCATGGTGGGCCCAAAACATTTACCGACTCGTGTGCAAGAAATACCGTTTCCTATTAGCTTTCTAGATGAATAAGCCTATGTATAAAGTCACTTTATCTTTACTTCTTGCTGAATAAAGCAACAACGCCACTGTCTTAGGAAAGACAGTTTAGCTTATAATTTATATACATTTATAGCTACTAATGTACTAGGTTACATTAATTAGTAGCTTATATTCTATACATTAGTAGCTTATATTCTGTACAAATTTTATGGTGGTTGAAAAAAATAGGAGCTGTCCATCAGAGGAGATCTAACGGTACCAATATTTTTATTTTTTAAATCTCTAGAAAGGGCATAAAGGTTTTTTAAAAATTAAAAAATAGTGGTACCGTCTAGTAACAGTGAGTACTATTCTAACTACCGTAAAATATCTCTATATTCTATATTGAAATTGTCGTCACTTTACACATGAGTCATTAAGTCATATATAGTAACTTTTTAGTGTAACTTTTCACATAATGAGTATGGCAGTGTAACTAAAATATATCTTCACAGGCGGCAGTGTTCATTCTGGAACAAAATACAATTCAAACAATCAACTATGGTGTTCGATCGATCTCTGTATCTAACCGTAGTCTGGGGTTTACATTAGCGATGACAAAGAGCTAATCACCGACCTTCTGAGATGATTTTACCAACGATTAATCGGTTATTGGTTAATTTCTAGTAAAAACTAAAAGACAAAAGTTTGGAAAATTCAAGAAGAAACAAAGAAGGTAAGGAAATGGATAAATGCTCGCTTACTGACTATATTTAGCAATTTACCAACAATAATATTCTCCATCACAATTACTCAAAAGATTGAAGTAGTCGATATTTTGGGTATGAAAACGGGTACCTTGGTTGTCTAAACAAATTTGGCATTCCTTTTCATATAGATATAGAAGTCAATATATAATGCAACCTGAATTTCTTATCTACCATTTGAGTAGATATAGAATACATATCGCAGGCTTATTTTCTTATGAATCGTAACATGATCAACACAAAAAATAAGAATACAAATATAGATGAAAAATTATATGTCCTATTTCTTTACCAACAAAAAAAACAAGAAAGGTATCCAAATGCTATCCATTTTCATCCTGCAAGCCATCGACGATATTCACCATTAAGCCATCAATATTCATTGGTATCTTCAATTTTTTGAAGAGCAATTTCTTTGAAATTATCGTCGGTGATGGTGAGCCAGCATTGTAGCTACACCGCGATATTGTCAAATATCGTTGATTACAGGCGATTGTTTGAACACTATATGAGACGCCTGTTTCCAAATCAAATGATTAAAAAAATGCCACTGCCGGCCCCAAAAAACACCCCTGATGTTTATTAGTATAAAAAACTTGGGGTCTGATCAGCTACACTTCTTCTACACTGTGCACATCTGTTCTGTAGGGGAGCAAATTGTGCAGTATTACTATTCTGTAAGAAAATCATGCAGATTTTGCTGTTGATTTAGTTTCCACGAAGGATACGTATAAGTTTGGTACTACTTACAGTTTTAAATGAAATTTGAACGTGTTAACATTGATATGATTGTAAGGAATGTTTTTTCAAAGATATTATAATTGATTTTGTATTCATTTTGGTTGAGAGATTGATTCTTAAATGATTGATTATGTTTTTAATGTAGGAATTAGTAGATGGCACTCGTATGGACTAATAGTTGTATGTATGGATTGCAGAAAATCGATAGGAGTTCTTAGTGGATGATGATGATGATATAGTTTTTAATTTAGTGGATTCATAGATGACATCCGGATAGCTTGCATGTTAAGAAAAATAGAGTGAACGATGTTTAGTGGATTTCACTTTATTATATACTAGTCAATATGCACGTACGTCCCGCACGTGTCAAAAAATATTGCAATATTAAAAATACTTTTGCATATGCTGTATGATAGTGTATGTTTAAAATTGTCAACCAAGTGCTTTAGCCATGTTTATTATTTATTAGTTGAAATATATATAATTTGTCTTTCTTAAAAGTATATTCTATTTCATCATTGAAATATAATTTCTAGAGAAATATACATTTCGCACGTCTATTGGCTGCTTGTTCAAAGAACATTTATAGTACCATAGGCTTAATTTATTTTCCTAAAGTGATATTTTAAAACAGTAGAAATATCTAACTTTTCCTACCGCTTCATTTCTTTCCACGTGAAGAAAACAAATGTGCCGATATTGTAGAAAGCAAAGTACCAGTGTGTTTTAGAATTCACAATGTATTGCATGTTGCGAATTGAAGTGGAAGCCATATATAACAGTTGCGGGAGAAGATGATTTAGAAGATGCAACTTTTTGAAGGCCTTAAGGGATGGAATTTGGAAATTTTTATAATATTATAGTATTTAAATACTATGGTTTATGTTTATACATGACACAAATATTGTGTTTTGCTTTACTACAGTAAAATCGCAGGTATTGTATACTGTTTGGTTACTCGGTTTCACATATCTCTCTCATCGCCCTCCCCATCCCTACCCTCCCTCTCCCGACGGAGCGGCTACGGGGAGAAGGCTGCTAACAGCGCGCGGAGGGCCGACACGCAGAGGGCTAGGGCAAGCGCGTTGTGCTGGAAGGAGGCGGGCGGCGGCAGGGCCACGACGGGGAGGAGGCGCGCAGAGGGGAGCGTTGGGAGGAGGCAGTCAGCAGCGCACGGAGGGGCGGCACCAAGAAGAGGCGGCGCGCAGCAGGCCAAGGCAAACACGCGGAGGGGTGGCACCGAGAGGAGGTGGGCGGCGGCGGGGCGTTGGGAGGAGCTATGGCGACACGCTCTCGGTGGAAAACTGAGATGCATAATGAAGTATCTAATACCCTCAAAATATCACAATTTTAGGTAAACCATGATTTTGAAAACTGAATTTTTGATGCAACAAACAAACAACTCTTTACTCAAAATACCATAGTATTTCTACAAACTATGCTATTGTTTCACTGCTCAAAAATACATTCGTAACAAACAAACGCTGAGACCAAGAACAACGATTTGCGCATCCCATTGAGCATTTTTAAACTCCTCTGCACTCAGCCCAACGACCATCTTCTTTACCAACCAATACAAGATTTTAGAAAAATTATTTAATGTTCATTGGAATTAAAAACATTTGTCTAATTAAGAAATAGATTGAACCAGTCTAGGCCTATGGGGAATTGGGGATACGAATCTCAGTCTCATCCCATACGGAAAAAATCTCGTTCCCCCTCCCTTCTCCTTCACGACTCTTCCGATCTCTCGTGTGGTCCGCGCTCTCTCTCCACCGATCCCTCCTCCTCTACCCCACACACCAGTACACCACCACCTGCTCCAGGAGCTCTGCTTCCACAGGGGTCTACCGCCTCCGGCGAGATGAGCGGCTGCCTTCTTCCCACAGAGGAAAACTCTGTTGCGGGGCCGACGCCACCACCATCCTTCCCTGCTCCACCAGGAGCTCATCCCATGGCGGCCCACCTCCATCCACGAGGGCCAGATCCACTCCCTCCTCTGTGCTCATCCGACGGCGGCAATGGCCAACCTCTCGTCCATGAGGGTCAGATCCACAATGGAATCCTAGTGTTTGCGCTGACTCTTGAATCTTTATCTAGGCATGTGGACTTGTGTTTTGATAGGCATGGTGACTATATATGAGTATATATGTAGAGTTCCACTGGGCAATATGATATTGATATATGATATCTGTGCCATGTTGTTCATATGTATTTGCTTTTATTTATGTTGGGCCATCCTGATTTTTGGGCTGATTTTTGATCCGGAGTGTCTTGAGGCCTAAGTTCGAGTCCTAGCCAGCTTCGCCGTGTCGTGCGCCGCGTGGTTTGAGTTGGTAATGTGTGGAATTTCTCTAGTTAGATTCTGGAGGGTATGAAAATTTTCAGGTGAAAAAAACTGAAGGCGGCTGGTGGATTGCATGGCAAAAACTACCTAATTTTCTTTAAGCGTAATAGTTGATGACGTGTACAGGAGGGTACAATTGTGTGCGTTTGATTGCGTATACGATGGGATTCATCGGTGGAGATCTAAAGTGGGCAGGAAATTTGATGGCTAGACGTTGTATGTGGTGGGTCACCTTTTTAAATCTAAAGGTATAGATATAAGGTGGGTAGAAAAGCTACGGGTAAAAATTATTTAAATAAAACTCGTTCTTTTATAAGACTAGTCAACATGCATGCGCATCCTGCACGTGGCGCACATGCATTGTAAAACAATTATTATTTACTTAATTTTTTTAAAAGTTTTTCTTGAGAAAATTGTTTTTTGTTCTATTAATTAATTCAAAAAGAAATTCTAAAAATTGGTCCACGACCTGCTCTCACTTTTAGCCGCCTCCGCATGGGCCGAAAACAGCCCACTCAGCCTGCGAAATGGTCAACGCCAGAATAAATTCAAATAAATACTATTCATCTCAGTTTAATTTGCGCAAACATTATTACACAGTAATACCCTCTCTGTTTTTTTATTTGACACAGTTGACTTTGTTTTTCAAAATGTTGATCCTTCGTCTTCTTAAAAGATTCATTACTTTTTATTTGTTTTGTCATACTTATTTTATATATATCATTAGGGATAATTACGATGCGCTAGTAGGTCCCATTCAGCCAAAAATAGTAGAATGAAATTACAATATAGCTGCGCTAGTAGGTCCAAATTCGGCCCAGCTGCAATAGCCCAGCTTGCTCTGCAGCCGTTTGATCAGGCCAACGGTGGGGATTTAACTCCACCCAGTCTAAAAAACCCTATAAAAAAGCACTTCTCCAGTCTGTTTACTTCTCCGTGTGCTGCGCCCCCTCCTCCCTTTCTCCGCTGCCATACGAGGCAAGTCCGCCGCCGCGCCCCGACGAGGAGCCGGCCGCCGCATCGCCCCCTCCAGGAGGCCCTCCTTCCTTTCTCCGCTGCCGTCCAACGCCGCTCCAGCCTTGCTCTCCTCATCTGCCGCCGCGCTCCCCTCTGTACAAGCTCCCTTTCTCTGCTGCCGTCCAACGCCGCTCCAGCCTTGCTCTCCTCGTCTGCCGCCGCGCCCCCTGCTCTCTTCGTCCGCCGCACGCCCCGACGAGGGAGGAGCCGGCCGCCACCTCTGTGGCGCGCTCCCCTCTGTACAAGCTCCTTTTTCTGACCAAGGGCTGGTTCTTTTGCCTCATCTCTTCATCCATGCATATGTGC
Organism: Paspalum vaginatum; assembly: GCA_030272315.1. Lineage (NCBI taxonomy): Eukaryota > Viridiplantae > Streptophyta > Magnoliopsida > Poales > Poaceae > Paspalum > Paspalum vaginatum. The sequence continues at coordinate 34,782,137 of CM059018.1, read as the reverse complement.
TTATTGAGTTTATCCTTGGTGAGTCGAAGGGCATATTGACATATTAAGAGCATACGTATCCTGATTTTTATAAGCGGTGTGGTACTTTGTGTGTTTGTCGTATATTTTCTGTACTTTGTAGCGTGTTTCTCCTCTATTTTCTTCGGTTTTGGGCCAAGTTTATGTTGAATGTCATGTATGTGTCCGTTGTTGGCCTTTTGGGTACGGCAGGGGGCGATCGGTACAACGGAGCGGATGGGAGCGTGGGTATACGACCGGCGGGTATAGGCGCTAGTGAAAAAAACAAGGAAATGAGCGCAGCTCGCATACGTGGCCAAAGCAGAAACTCGAGTTTCTGTCTTTGTAACTTGTCCGCTGACGTGGACTGTAAGTCTATTTTTTATCATTAGATGACCTGGTGGGACCATCTTTTAGATCTAACGGTGATTAAACAGGGTGGGTAGAAAATTTATGGGTAAGTATTTTTTTTAACTCGCTCTTTTATAGACTAGAAAAAATGCCCGTGCGTTGCACCGGGTTTGATGTTACGGATATAATACATCCATTTTCGAATATTTGTCTTCCACTAGTTTCACACAAGAATTTCATAGAAATGTCGCAGGATTTTCATTTCAATTTCACTGAAAAAACGCAAAAAACAGGAAAAATTTCCGTGTTGTAAACATGCCCTTAAATTAGTTTGTGGTATGGAAGGATAATTTGTACTTTTGTTTTTAATATAGTTTAGGATACGAAAATGAGAGCCAGTAAGATTTATTTTCTCCAAATAAACTTCTCCCGTACTCCTATTCCTCTGTATATTTTATCCACATCTAACTATCCATTTTATTCATCCATCTCCAACTACCATAATACTAACAAATTGTATTATAGCACTGAAATTAATATGAGTATTTTAAAAAACTACAAATCGTTTCAAAGAAAAGAAAATAAATTAAAACACCTATCTACTCTCACCGGCCCTATCTCCTACCGGTCTACCACGCTGATCACTTTCTCTCTAGTCTCCATCTTCTCCCCTGACCCGCCTTCTTCCACCCGTCGCCGCCCAAACTCCGCCAGCCAGCCGCCATGTCCTCTCCCACCGGTCGCCCCACCTCTCCTTCTCCTCAGCGACGCACGGATCTGCCGTTGCCAAGGCCACCAGGGGGCAAGAGGGCAGGATCTGCCCCCGCCCCACCTATACTTGTCCTTCGCCTCGGCCTTCTCCAAGCCCGACGGCACCCCGAGCTCTGCGGCAGCGCGGCGATGACAGAAAACCCATGATCATGCGGGAGGGCACCTTGTGGAGCCGTGGAGGCATGGCCATGCGAGCTTGCAAGAAAGCCATCTTCTTCGTTGAGGAACGGATGCAGCTTGGGGCTTGGCTCATCGACCAGCACCCGGCGCGGCGGCTGCAGCGCGCAGCACCCGGTGCCGACGCGGCCCTAGCGCGGCACTCACGGTAGCCTGGAGCAGCCCCCGCGGTGTGTACATGGCTGCCGGCGCGGCGCCGCACGCTGCTCGGCCAGTCGCACGACGGGCGCTCGCGGCAGCCTGGAGCGGCCCCAGCGCGGCAACGCCTGGCACGGCCAGCAAGGTCCAGCCCGTGGGCACCGTGACGGCTGCCACGGCGGAGCGGCAGCTGCGGACTCATCCGGGCGAAAGGGACACGCGAGAGGCGGGGCAGAGGGCGGACTCACGGACACACGACGTGGTCACGCGGAGAGGGTCGTTGACAGGTGGGGCCCACCTGTCAACACGGACGAAGAATCCTTATTCTCTTTAATATTATGTATATAGCAAACATGCGTGTGCGTTGCAACGGAGAAAACACCTCACTACCCTAGCCTAATAATCTTGCCATGACTTTCACAAGATCAATCCGCCCCAAAGTTTAGCCATCGCGCAATACTTTGTACCATGCCAATGCAAAAAAATATTAAGCTAACTTCGTTGAGGTAGGCACGAGCAAACCCTTACACGAGTGAGTTGCCAACACCTTCATACCACCATAGGGGATGCAACCATTGCTCTAAAGAATAAGGTCAGCATGCTTAAGAACGGTTTGTCTGCAATAGAAGACCAGCCGGCTGAAGTTTCCTGCATAGTGGAGATGCATGTACCGTTGCCAGAGTTCATATGTGGGCGATGATGTACTGATTCGTGCCTTCACCGAATTTGTTGCCGTGTCGTTCGAAGTTTGCCACCGCTTTAGCAGCAAGATCTGTTGTTGAGTTGATGAGTTGTTATTGATGGTCTCGATTCAAATATATTTATGATGAATTTTTGCTGGTGTACACAGATTTGTGTTCAAGTTCTTATTGATTTGGAGTCCGATTGTTGGGTGATTCATGTTGCCATGGCACGGCACGGTGTCAATTTTGTTGTCAGTCGATTCCTATTCGGTTAGGAGCCCATGGAAGTACCATGTGGATTCCGTGGACCGGCGTACAGAATGAAAACAGAAAGCGTTGCGGCTGCGTTGAACCAAAGACGAACCGCTACGCGGCTGCCAAGCCAGACACAAATTAGAAATCGAAGTATTAGGAAGAGTTTTGGATAGATTGGTACTACGTGTCATATTTGTGCGGAGACGGATCAAGAATCCTTATTTGCTTTAATATTAAGTATATATATATAGTTGTAGCTTTGGGCTCAATCTATGTTTGATTCACGCCATCACAGAATTTGGCCGGTAGGGCGAAACATGATTCATTATCTAAGGAATAGCATATACGCAACTCGTAGCCAATGAGCCAATCCAAATACTAAACTATCCCGGATGGAAAGAATATCGGTTTGGAGGTACATAGTGGGTAGATTAAACCTTCGGTGAAAAAAAAACACCTCTTATTGGCAGAAACGCGTAATGTAATTTCCCCGTATATTTTTTTTCCCGTCGTCAAACAAGTAGTCCGAGTAAAAGCGTGAGGATTGAAAAGGTTGACAATGCTTGTGGGCCCAATTAGACCAAAAGGATCGTTAGATCAAAGGATATGAGACAATCTGTGGGTATACATTTGGGTACGTGAATTTTAGGTAAAAAAAATATATTTTAAAACTCGCTTTTTTATAGTGTAGATAGACTAGCATAGATATACGTACAACACGCACGTGTTGTGAGATGATCAGACAAAGAAAAGAGAAAAATAAAAAAGAATTAAAAGGAATGAGACCTGTTTGATTGGCATCCTATCCTTCCTTTCTCGTAAAATCCAAGAGAAAAAAAGTAACACGTGGGTATAGATACAAAATAAGGTGAGAAAAAAGAGATAAAATGGTAGAAATATTTTGCATTTATGGTTTTTGTCTTTTCCATCTTTTTTCAATTTTTTCCAAACTGCGCAGTGAGACCGGCACGAGGGATATACATTGCCTATCCTAGATAAAAAAGAATTTCAGAAAAATCGATTTTTTATAGCGTTGAAGATAGATAGACAGATAGGTTGCTGTACAGTAATCATCTAGTTTCGCTCCGCACCATTCATGTCTCTTGGGCCGGTTTATCATTGGGCTGTACGTGTGTTTTTTCTGTACTGAGCATTTTTGTGCTTTTTTTATCGGTTAGACTAAGGTTACAGTGAGTAAATATGGATGTGAAAAACACTGTTTACACACTGTAGATAGTATAAATATACGCCCTGATGATCTGGTCTTAGATACGCAGTCGAGTTTATTTTCTACAGCAAACTAGATAGAGACAACAGGGACACACGACACGACGGCCTCAGTGAGCTGATGGAGGCACGGCGGTGGCAGCAGGAGGGAATCTATCTCGTGTCTCCGCGCTAATAATGCAGTACTGTGTACTGTATGTGACGGCCTGGCCCGGCACGGGGCACGCACGCACGACGTACGGCGCCGGCCGGCGTTGACAGGGACGCGCGCTTGGACGAAGGTTCAGGCCCCTTGAGCTCGACACGTACGGCGTCGACGGTGGGCGCGCATACCGTACGGCCCGGGCCTTGTAGACCGGCCGCCGTGGCCCGGCTGGTCTGGCCGTCTGGGTGGGATGGCCACGGCGAGACGACATCGGCGGCCGGCGGCTGGGGTTCACAACTCCATGATCTTCTCTCGATCGGTTGCTCGGCGCGTACGCATGGTTTCCATACGTGCCAATATATCGCCGAGTTAGGCGCGAGGACTGCGTCGAGCACGGATGTCCATCACATCGTCACGTACGACATCATCCCTGAAGAACCCCGACGAAGAAGCTAAGTACAGCGTGCCCTTTTGTCTTTTCTTCCTCCTCGGCGGGCCTGCAGGTACGTACGTGGCCATGCATGCATGGCCCGTGGGCGCACGAGGTTCCCATGGCAAATACTTGTACGTATTGCATGCTATACTGCACATGCATATAGAGTAACTTAGTAGTAGTGCTGTGGCCAGCAGCAGCACGTGTTTGACGTGCCCATCCATCAGTATTTGCCGTGTTTGACGCCGACGGTACCGCTGCTGCTGGGTTCACTCCATCGTGGGTTTGCTTTTCCGGCTTTTAGGCTATCTCCAATAGAACGTATATATAAACTGTTAGTATAAAATGATACTGTAGCACTACTGCAAATAGAAAAAAAATAGTTGGAACAGTGTTTGGATAATCTTTTTGAGGCAAGGCATTGAATATGGTCTTACGCCTACAACATACAATTGCAAAGCTCATGTCCTCTTTTTGTTCGATCTATTCTCTAGCACGGGCCGGCTACGGTATAGCAGCTAGCTGGCCGTGGCCGCCGACGGGCGCGCGATCAGCTGCGCGCGCAGCACCACCTCTCACGCACGCAACGCAAGTACGCAACACGAACGCTCTTCCATACTCCAGTCCGGACCGGCCTTGACGAATATCAGCCGGTCTCTGTTGACGGCTAGCTGCTTTCTTCTTCGGCTGGCCGGCCGGCTGTCCGTACGTCGAGGCTGCCATGGCCGGCCGTGGGTGCGGCCAGAGAGCAAGATGATATTCACTTCCATGCCCGTGCATGCATGTCCCCACCCGACGTCCGGGTTACCCTTGGCGGCCAAAGATGGCGCGCGGTCATCAAATCTGCCGGCGGAATACAACGTACGCGTACCTAGGCCATAATGATTCATGCCGTACGTGCGCCGCCTGCCGTGGGGTGGAATAATACAACGAATAATAAGTACGTACGCCGTGAAAAAAAAAGAGTAAGGTCCGCAGCACGCGGTTTTGTACGTGTCAGATACTCCACGGGCATCCTCTGTACCTAGTATCCTATTTGACTGTGAACCTGCCATGTTGGCCCCATTTGAGGAATGTCCTCATTTTTTTTAATAAAATAAGTTGATTTATCATCATCCCCATTTCTCACGAACCAATAATTAGTGCCAGAAAGATGAGTAGGCTAGGTTCATTCAATCAGGAAGATGAGTAGCTAGATTCATTCAATCAAATTTTAGTGTAATGAGTTGATCCATCACCTAATCCATTAATTTTTCGTAAGTACATTTCTCAAACCAAACAAGTCCATTACTTACTTCCTACCACTCTCATTCGCTTTCATTCGTTTTCTTGTCCATACTACATTGTGGTATGTGTTTACATTTATTGCTTTCATGTTTGGAAACACATGCGCATATGACTCTGATCAGGTCGTTGAGAGAAGGCAGGTTAGGCAACACAACGTCTTAAACTTCCTAAATTTTCTTTGTACAAATTTTGACGAGTTTTTTTTAAAGTAGTTGGTTTTCTAAGTCCTATCAATCTAAAATAATCCTGTGAGTGTATTACCACTATAATTATAGTATAGCCACCACTGTAATTTAATTAGTGTCTCACCAGTCATAGTTCAGTGTCACATTTAAGGTGTGTTTACTATTGTAACTAAAGTGTCACCATTGTAACTATATTCATTTTTTATATAATCAATAGAGTACAGTAGATAGAGTAACACACATTTGTGTTGAACCACCGTGACGTAAGAGCTACTTACTTGCATCGGATTTTTAACTGCGATATGGCTTTTATATATTTGCTAAGTTTGGATGATTTTACAGTGCGATGAGTGTACATGCATGTGTGAGCGTCTGCGTCAGTACCGTGTTTTGCAAAAAAAGTTCAGATTTTTTACAATGCATTCACTATCATAATATTTTTGATTTATTTTTTTGTCATGTAGTGTACTATGTTGGTTTTCTAATCAACCTAAAGGAATTTATACATTGGTTAATATTGTGATTGCAGTATGCTACCGTAATTATAGTGTAATGCCCCGTAATTACTGTGTGACGCTACCATAATTACGGTGTATCACCATTGGAATAAGTGTGTTTACCACCTTAGCTAAAGTATATTAGCACTCCGTATGTTATCAACACATAGACTTGTTTTGAAACTATTTGTGAATCATCAGTCATGTTGTAATTTTGTATGTAACTCTACTGTAATTGTGTGATTGGATATGTTTTCTAATTTTCATTTTTTAGCAAATTACAGTTGCAAATACTAGTAAATACACCAGGGGCATGAGTTGTAATTTGCATATGATCCAACTGTAGTTATGTGATAATGTAACTCTACTGTAATTGTGTGATTGGATATGTTTTTTAATTTTCATTTTTTAGCAAATTACAGTTGCAAATACTAGTAAATACACCAGGGGCATGAGCTGTAATTTGCATATAATCCAACTGTAGTTATGTGATTAGATTACATAGATTCTTTTTGCCAGCTAATGTATGAACTGTGAGAATGCAGGGCTTTTTTATGAACTGCGAAGAGCTTTTTTCCGCTTCAATGCAGGAGATCGGTGTTCTCCATGGGAGAATGTCTAGGTTGGCAATGTAACATCCAGGTCAGTTTTTCTGCACAAGTTTGACTCAATGGGGATTTTGCTTTTTAAAGAGGCCAAAATCAGTACCTAGTTTACATGTGCGCAGTCCAATTTTAATTTTGTGACTGTGGTGATCCGGTGCTTGCTAATTTCGAGTTCCACAGATGCTTCAAACAACTGAATTTTTGGTCACCCAAATTCGTGTGTTTTTTACAGGCTCAAAACAAAAGAGTGCTCAGACACGCTAAAACAACTGAATGTTGCATAGACTGACAACAAATACGTATCTAAATGCTATCTATTTTCATCCCGCAAACCATCGATATTCACCGTTAAGCCATCAATATTCTATTGGTAAAAAGTCAGAATTTTTATGAAGAGCAATACTTTTTTGAAATTACCATCGACGAGCCAGTGCAGTAACATGCCGATACAGTCAAATATCGTTGATTATAGATGACTAGTACATCAACCCATGCAAACATGAGCTATGGCTAATATGAAGCATAAATGTTCGAAATTTACAAATAAATTTGAGATTCACAATTAATCAAAATTAATAGTATTCAATACCTAGTATATGTTCAAACTTTAATATAATGTTTGTATATATACATAATTTTTATCTTATCTATCTACATATTATATTATTTAATACATATTTTTAGCTAATTAAAATTTATATTTTTTAATGGCACAATGGTAATTTATATGTAAATTTATGGGATATTTTAATTTATTTTTCATAATAGGTAAATTATGTGTAAATTTAGGGGTTATTTTAATTCATCTTTCATAATATCATGGAGTAATTTATATTCAAATTGGAGGTTAATTTAATTTATCTTTTATAATGGAATGATAGAAAAATTGAATGTAAATTTAGGGGTCATTTTAATTTATTTTTCATAATGGTATGGTGGTTAATGTATATTAAATTAGGGGTTACTTTACTTAGTTATTAATGACGTGGTGAGTAATTTATATGCAAATTTATGAGGTTACTTTAATGTTTTTTCATAATAGCATGGCGAGTAATTTTTTAGAAAATATAATAGATCCAATGGCAATGGCTAGTATTATTAGAGGACTACCTATTAGACGTTAGATGCTTCTGATTTTTATGGTAATTTCTAGGATTTATCATTCTTTATCAAACACGCCTCGTAATCCATGCCACCAATTAGTAATAGTAAAATTGTTTGAACGCTACATGAGACACCATTTATTTCAAATTCCACTATTCAAAAAATTTCACTGCCCCTGAAACACCCTGATGTTTCATAGAAAAACTAATTTGGGTCTGATGGCAGTTGCAATTCTTCTACACCGTGCATAGCTGTTCTACAAGGGAGCAAATGATGCAGTACTATTTAGTAAGAAATTCATGCAGATTTTGCTGTTGATTTTGTTTCCCCCACCCAAAGGATCAGTGGGCGAGGACAAACCAAAAATTAGGTATGGCAAGCTAACTATGAAAAAAAATAAAAAAATAAAAATGTCCATACCATTGAGAGTCAAAGGAATTGAACACAACCAACCAGATATAAAGTTAGAGCAAAACCATTGCACCACAATTACCCTTTTGTTTTACACCATTGCACCATAATTATCCTTTTGTTTTAACGTAAATACACAATAGTATTAATCAAATTTTCTTAGATCAAGGTATGGCTCTTGCCATACATCGCCATATGGGGTCCTCCGCCCCTGCAAAGGATACTCGCTCCTGTTTCAAATATACGTTTATTTTGTTGTGATTTATTTTACATTGTAGAGAGTTTGAGCATAATTCATTTTCTTTTATGTCTACACAAAATTTTGAATAAGACAAACAATTGAAGTAGTAGAAAAAAGTCAACCACGTATTTGAAAAATGAGTAATATTTAAGTTCAAACAAGCAGTGACAGCCTTTACATCACCGCATCTTTCTGGACAACCTGTATATAAACGATGGAGAGGCTGGACGACCAGTTGCGCCCAGACCACCAACAATTAACCAAAGCTTCAACCAACGCTATACACATGGCAATGAACGTTGTGGTGAGCAAGTCCCCGTCGGTGGTTGTCAGGCCGTCGGAGCCGAAGAAGACGAGCGCCACCACCATGAAACTCTCGTCCTTCGACGTGGGTCTCGTGAGGAGAACAGCCACAGCACTGCTGGTGTTTGAACATCCACTCCACGACGCCGCCGAGACCATTCAGAGAGCATTGTCCCAAACACTGGTCGACTACTACCCAATCTCCGGCCGCATCGTCGCTGCAGGTGACGGTGACAATGACGTCCACATCGAGTGCACCGGTGAGGGCGTGGCGTTCGTCGCCGCGTCCGCCAACTGTGCGTTGAAGGAAGCAACGACGTTCTTCAACCGACCGCCCGGCGCATGGACGACGACGACCACGACGGCGCTGCTGGACGAGCTGGCCCTCGACTACCCGGGCGAGGGCTGCGGCGGCCCTACTGACCCGTTGCTGCTGGTGCAGGTGACACAGTTCTCCTGCGGCGGGTTCACCGTCGGGGTCACCTGGAACCACGGCATCGCCGACGGCACCGGGATGGCGCAGTTCTTGCAGGCCGTCGGCGAGCTCGCCCGTGGGCTGCCATCGCCGTCCGTCGCTCCGGTCAGGTGGGACGACTCGCTGCCGAGCCTCCCCCCATCCGTCGCTGCCCTAGAGCAGCTCGCGATGAGCCTGGAGCCACTGGACCTTGCCCGTCTTGGCATCGCCGTCCCCTATGGCTTGATCCGCCGCATCAAAGCCGAGTCCGGTGAGCTATGCACTACTTTCGAGGCGGTGGCCGCGGTTCTCTGGCGGTGCCGCAGCCCGTGCGATCATCTCCGACCCGGATTCTCTGGCCCTGCTCTCGTTTCCGGCCAACGTTCGCAAGCACGTGGGCGCCAAGAACGGCTACTACGGCAACTGCATCACGCAGCAGCTGGTCATGGAGACCAGCGGCGCAGTGGCGAGCGCGGAGATCGTAGAGCTCGTCGAGATGATCAAGTGTGCCAAGGAGGAGACCGCGGGACAGCTGGTCAACAGGAGTAGTGGAGATTACGATCACCTGCTGCAAGCGATAGATCTGGAGCAGATTGGGCACCTTCAATATGGCGCGCTTAATGTGTCGTCGTGGAGAAATCTCGGCTTCAACAAGGCTGATTTTGGGGCCGGGACGCCAGCGAAGGTGATGTGCTATGGGAAACCATTGCAGACGATGCCGCTCTGTGTGGTGGGACTGCCATGCAAGGGGAGCGACGGCCAGGATAACGTCTTCTCCGTCTGTGTCAAGCAGGAGCACGTGGATGCCTTCCTCAAAGAATTGGCAAGCCTCGCATGAATAAGCTCACAGAATATAATAAGCTAGCTCTTGTGCTGTGTCCTATGAAACCGGTTTCAATTTTGCGTTGCAGCGGGACAAAACCATAATCAACATAATTGAATCTTCTTATGTGTTACACTGTTACTTACTATGTGACAAAAGAAAATAAACATGTATTTGACGTGATGTATATATAATAATCCCTCCGTCCCCAATTGTACGGAGTTCTAACTCTTTTTTTATTTGTCTACATTCATATGGATCTTAATAAATCTAGATACATGTTAAACACACATATATGGAAACCGAAACAAACCAGAAAAGACTGCTGACTGGTTGATCTATACCCAGTGGTCCAGTGCTTCACTATTTTCCTTTTCTTTTCGATGTTTCTATTTTGCCGGCCCTTCTTTCAACAAAGTTCAGTTCTAGCAACTTCTGCATCGGATAATCTTGCACTCCCTCTAGTCCATAAAAGAATAAAATTCTGAACTTTGTACTAAGTCAAATCTTCGTAGGATTTGACCGGGTTTACATTAAAATATATTAAAATTTATGATACCAAATTAGTACTATTAGATTTATGGCGAATTATATTTTCATAATATATGTATTTGATATCATAAATGTTGTTACATTTGTATATAAACATAGGTCAAACTTACAATGGTTTGACTTGGAACAAAGTTTGAATTTCATTCTCTCGTAGTCGAAGGGAGTAATGTTAAGGAGCTTCGTGAGAACGGTATCTTTGTCCTATGCATCTTCATCCATCGGCAACGCACGTGCACATGACTAGTGTAATTTGTAAGACACGGTACCAATCCGATCAATCACTAGAAAAGGACCATAATACTTCAAAGAGAGTTTGGTATATGGACTATTCACCAAAGATGACTGAGTGTAAGGATTGGCGTTGTGCAGCTGCAGAGGCTGGATTTTCCATTTAAAAAAACAGAGATGACTGAGTGTATGGTCGGCAATTTCAAGAAAACAAGTTTACTGACCCAGAACTGAAGATCCGTACGCTTTGCGATCAGCCATAATTTTCATGCGATTCTATGCAGCCAACAAATGTGCCCTTAGGGCTTGTAGGAGAGTTCTGAATGATGTCAACTCTTCAACATAAGGATTGTCCTTGATATTGGTAGAGAGACCAATGTCAGGATCATAGCCGAAAAGAGCTTTGAATGGATGAAAGAATCAAAATATCCAAGAAGGTGGCGTGAATTGGACTTCTAATTTCGGAACTTAAATTAATTCTATTGTCTAAGTCTCAATTCACCTTTGTGCCTAAAGAGTGTGTCTAGACTTACAACCTAGAGCCAAACATGCAATTCTAGGAAAGTAAGAGCACAGAGTAAATTGCATGAATGTGAAGGAGCAAGGTGACAAGGCTATTTTTTCATGAGGTATCGAGGAATCATGACTCAAGTCTCTTGACCCAAAGCTCAAGTGACCTTTGGATGTGTGTGTGTTTGCTGAAGCTAAAGGTAGCAAATGAGGGCACTGGAGGGCCTTTAAATAGGAGGAACAAATAGAGTCACTGGGAACAATCAGTTGGAATTTTACGTGAACATTGTACGGTCCGATGCGCATACTATTTGAATCTTCCCCTGCCGCCAACTAGATATCAAGAACACTGGAAAGCCCAGTGCGCACAATTTGGTAAAACACAATAAAGTAAGATATCCGGTCCATAATGTCTGGTGTGTAGACCACGGTCCGATGCTTACAAACAAGTACTGGGATGCTCAGACCAAATCCTCAGCTATTTAGTCTGGTATTGGTGTATGCACCATACACTGAGATGGCCATGCACAGCATAGGGATGACTTAGGCCTACAGCGCACTTGAACACATGGGGTGCTCTGGTGCATTATAAAACAACATGGGTTTCTTTGGTGTTTTCAAATGCAGGGGAGAAGGTTTCTGTTTTCTAAGTGGAGAAGGTTTTTTTTGTCTTTTTTAGCACTTTTAAGTTGATGAGCTTTAGGGCCAAGTATGACTCGAAATTGAGTATGACAAAGAATGAGAGGTCTTTCAAGTTACTCACCTGGAGCCCCTTAATAGTACAGTTGTCTACAAACTAGCAAAAAAATCCCTAAGTGTCCTTCTTAATCATTTGAGAAAATTCCCTATCTACCATCAAAGAAACATAATATGCCTTATCTGCCACCACAAATCTTCTCGTTCCTTATCTGCCATCCACTTGCATTTTTAGTTCCATATACACACTGCCGTCCACTTCCGTTCATTGCCGTCCAGTAGTGCCGTCGAGGCGCGGGAGGGCGTGCAGGCAAGACGGCCGTGGCGTCTGGGTGCAGGCGCGCGGTCATGCGTGACGGGGAGCCGCACACAACGGCGGGGCGCGGATGCACAGGAGCATGGACTTGTGCGAGTTTGACCCAGCCGATGGCGGTGGGGTGCAGGCGCCTGGCCGTGTGCCCGGGCGAGCCGGCTGCGGTGGCATGGGACAACAGTGTGCAAGGACGAGCCAGCCACGGCAGCATGATGTGGCCTCTAGAGGCCATGGAGACGCATGGCCAGCATCTGTCCAGCTCTTGATGGTGTTGCTCCCATTGGAGGTCGCTGAGGATGGCAGAACCCTTGAAGGAGGGCCAAGGATGGCGGGGAGCGTGGAGTTGGTCGCGGAAGACTTCGAAATTGGGGCCACTCTCGTTGGAGGTCACTGAGTATGGTGGGCCCCTTGAAGGAGGGCCGAGGATAGCGGGGAGCATGGAGGCGGTGGCGGAAGAACTTGAAGTCGGTGCCGCTGTTGGGCTTGCCTTTCCCCTCCCATGGACTCCCTGCATCCTGCTCCTCCCGCGCTCATGCTCAAAGCAGCCTTGGACGCGGAGCCTGCGTAAGGCGGCTGATTCTGTGGCGGTGGAGGGGTAGGTCAGAGGCGACAGGGGAAGAGCCCGTTCTGGCGATGGTGGCGGGGCCGAGCAGGGGACAAAGGTGGGGGTAGAGCCCATTCTGGCGGTGGCGCTAGCAGCCAAGAGGGCTAAGTTGCCGGCTACACAAGCGTGGGTGTAACACCTCGAAAATTCACCTCCTAAAATTTTCCTCTAAACCCTCCCTAATTCAAAATGGGATTTCGAAAACTTGTTTGTCGCTGAGTGCATATCTATAAGCTCAACAAAATCCAATCCAGCCATCAAGTATTCTAGAATAAATTTCTCCAAATTATTCTACAAAATCTCTCGAAATTTCCTTTCAAATTCCCGCCAAAATCTCCAAACAAAATCAGAAAAAAAATCAAGACCCTCCCCTTTTCTCTCCTGGGCCGCAGCCCACCTCCCTCCTCCTCCTCGGCCCACCAGTGCCCTTCTCCCCTTTCCCTCCCTCTGGGCCGCGCCCCTACCGGCCCAACCCGCCTCCCTCTCTCTCTCTTCCTGCCCTCTGGGCCCCACCTGCCAACCCTTCCCCATCACCTCCCCGCCTCGCCGTCTCATGAGCGGGACGCAACACTGCCAACTCTACCTCGTCGCGTGACGTGACACCACCGACCCCCGCTTCTAGCAACAGCGACCTCGGGTCCCGCTCTGTCACCACTCGCATCGCACACGGTGACAACCCGGCGACGTCGCACACCGCGACACACCAACTACCCCCAGCTGTCGTGCCCTATCGCCACGCGCGATGCTGCCACACTAGTCGCGCGGCCGTCTACCTTCCCTCTTGGCCTATAAAAGGCGACGAAGCTCGCCGCTTCTCCCGCCACCACGCCACCATCTCGCCTCCCCTCCTTCCTCGCCAATGCATCGGGGAAACTCCCCAACGGGGAAGCCCCAGTGATCCACGCTCCTGTACAGAGCTGTGCATCACACCGCCGTCGCGCCCCAAATTTGCCCTCCCTACCGCCTCCTCCTCCGATTCCGGCGAGCAGTAGCTCCACCCCACCATAATCCACCACCCAGACCACAGCGCCAGATCTCCCTCGCCCAGAACCTCGCCACCACGCGAGCTCACCTCGCCGTCGGTCTATGCACACCCGCACCACCGCGGAGACCACACCTCCGGCCACCTATTCCAAACGCTGGTGAACCCCCGCCGAACCGGCTAGGTGACCACCTGGTGGTCCGTTGTGCCATAACCATACAGGTCAGGAGTGTCGTGCTGCGGCCTCCAAGGACTGGCCTTCGTGGAGAAGGCTAGTGTTGTGAGTTACTCGCGGAGTCGAGTAAGAAATAGAAATGGAAGTTTGCCCTGTTCGCAAGGACCGAATTCGTGTTTCATCTTGCCTAACTTTCTAGCGCGACCACGTGATGTTGTGTGGGCAACACCTAGTCCGGAACCGCATATGAAATCGCCCATATTAGCCGACCGGCTGGTGTGCTGGAATGCTATGGAACTGCCGGGGATGGGGAAGTGTTGCGGGGGTGCCGCAGGGCATCAGTGCATTGGGGCTGCCTCGGAGTCCATATGGCTAGTCAAGCTAAAGGGAACATGTAGGGGAGGACTTTGTGTGGTGCCATTTCTCTCGACGGGGAGTCTCAGTGCCAATTCATGTGGGTACAGTGTGCACCTCTGGCCAGAGTATTAATCTATTCGGAATAGTCAGTGACCCCTGTCTAGGCAAGTTAAGCCTTGGTTTCACGTCTAGTGTTTCAAAAACCAAAAATGTGTTTTAAAAAAACCATGATGAGCCAGAGCCCAGTGGAAGTGTAGAAAATTGATGGCAGAAGGCCATGAGCCATAATGGGCCGGCAAGCCCATTGGCACCCTTTTTGAGAAAGTATATTTCTATATTAAAACTTGAAATACTCAAACCCTACGTACAAAGTTGCTTTTCTGCAAAGTACTCCAAAGCTCTAGATATTTCCTGCAATGTAATAGTAGGCAACCCAATTGCTAATGGAAGAAGGTGGGCTTGCGTAGTACGAAAGGACTCACCCTTGCTTTGTTGTTGGTTTTCAGTGAAGAAGTATAGGGGATAATCGTAATCGTGATTGAGTGAGGGTTACGGCTTGCTTCCCAACCGTGTCATGTGGAAGATGTGCCTCTGTTTTAAGTTTTCCACTGCGGTTGTTTTGGGCTGCGTGTGGCATGCCCTTTTCTGTTGTCCGACCCGTTAGGGCAGTTTTGTAATCATCTGATGTAAGAATATGATTACCAGACTCCTGGGATGGTAATAAAGCACATTTTAGTCCCCTTGAGGAAGTGGGGCATTCCTGTGGGCTTCGTCAGAGACTCGTGCCAGTGTGGCCGCCATTGTCGCAAGAAGGGATGTGGCCATTGTGGGCCTTGGCGATGAGTTATCCACCCTGCCTGCCGTATCTGTAGAGGTGCTCGGCATTAGTTCGGCCTAGACCGAAGCAGATGATAGGTTGGATAGAAGTGGCGGATAGGGAAAGAAATATCCAATTGGATGGCACATAGGGAACAAAAAAATTCGATGGTTTTGAATGGCAGATAAAGAACAAGAAGATTTTTTATGGCAAATAAGGCACACTAAGTTTTTTCGATGGCAGCTAGGGAATTTTCTCTAATCATTTGTGACACTTGGAGCTAGTAATCCTTTATCTTCTTGCTGGATTATCCAATCCAAATCAGTAGGCGATGAAATTGAAGATGAGGGGTCTCCTTTCGTAAACCATTAGCACGTTCATAATAAGAGTATCCTTCATGTCATAAACTCATTGGTAACACAATTAATTGTCATTAATCATTGAAAGCATACCTTTAGGGGCTATGTTTCTCACAATGGAGAACAACCCAGAGATGTATGGAAGGTTCTTCCAAAGAAAGCCAATATTTCCATTGTTTAGGAGATTCAAGGACGGCACATCCAAGGTACATCTCTAAGCATTGATTTACTCACTCGGTTTGGCCATATGTTTTAGGGTGATAGGCTGAATTGAGTGCCAACTGAACCTTGTATAGTTCAAAGAGATATTGCCAAAAAGAACTGATGAAAATGATATCCCTATCACTAACAATAGAAGATGGTAGACCATGCAGTCGAACTACTCCTTCCAAGAAAGCATGAGCAGCTGATTTAGCAATGTAGGGACATTTCAATGGTAGAAAATGTGTCGTTGTAAGGAAAGTGGGATCTGAGCCTTGTGCATAGTGTGCCTATTATGATTTTGGCAGTTGAAGAGACAACATGCACCAATTTGGGACTAATGTGTGCACACGTATATTTGTTTAAGTTCTAGAGATGCAAGTGATGGACTTAGAGAACAAATACCTCAAACGAGTGATTAAAGAGCACAATTGAAGACCCAAGACATCAACAATTAAAGCCATGACCTCACTCAGTAGTCCCACTGACCTGTCAGTGGGACCAAACTTTTCGAACATGAGACGGTACTGTGATACTACACCAGGTAGTCCAATGAGAAGAAGAAGACCGCAATTTGAATATCAGACCCCAGTGCAAATACACACACTAGACGGTTTGGTGACCTAACACTGGATGGGAGCGAATGTAGATATGAAGGAGTGACCCCATGCGAGTTGAATGCACAGGATGGTCTAGTGTTACATGCACTAGACAATATAGACTGAGACATGCTAAAATCAAGACCTTGGATGATTACATGCATTGGATGGTCTAGTGGTATACACAGGACAGTTCGGTGATAAGCAATGATAAAGTAAAGGTCCAGCGGTTGACTCCAACAATTTGTCTGGGTATACACACTGGATGGTCTGATGGTGTACCCACTAGACGGTCCGGTGCTTCACTGAGCACCAGACCATTCGCTGAGAGTTGTCCGCGAGTTGCAACTTTCTTCCAATGGATATTTTTGAGGTTTGGGCTATTTATACCCACTTTCTCAACCTCTATTTCGTGGCTGGTGACTCCTAAGTTCATTATAGTGTTGATAGACATAGTCTTTGAGAGCCCAAATCATCAAGTGAGCATATAGTGCATACTTTGACAGCTAGTTCTAGTGAGCTCTTACTTTGGCTGCTTAGTGCATAGCCCTTGGTTGCGACCAAGTGTTGTATCAAGATTAGTGAATCTCTTAGCATCCGTGGTTGCACCTATGCATCTTATAATTATGGGATTTGTAATCTTGCGAGATCATCTAGGTTATGGAGTGGTCGACATCTTACTTGTAAGAGGAAGAAGGCCCTCAGTGTTTTGGCAAAAGCTCACCTAGTGGAGACAGCTCAGAGAGCGTTCGAGGCCCATGGAAGGAACCCCCCCCCCAAACACACACACTTGTGAGTGGGAGTGTACCGTGGATACCCGAGAGCCTTAACCTTTGCAAGGGTCACCTTGCCATCCTTGATTGTTGCGTGGATCGAGGCCATAGTCCTTGTGAAGACTATGCGAGAGTGAGGTCTTGCACGGGGCTTCAGTGAGGACCGGTGGGAAAGCTTGCATGCCTTCTTAATACCATGGGAAAAATATGTCTCCATCTTGTGTACCGTAGTCACTATCATCAGGAGTTGGCATATCTCTTTCCAACGCTTTAGCTTCTGCATTTACATGTTTGCAATTATGTGCTTACTTTCTGAAACTAACTTGATAGGTTAGATTTTAGATGGAACTCTTGCACGCCTTCTTAATACCATGGGAAAAAATCTCTGTCTCCATCTTGTGTACCGTCATCACTATCATCAGGAGTTTGCATATCTTTCCCAACACTTTAGCTTCTGCATTTATATTTTTGCAATTATGTGCTTACTTTCCGAAACTAACTTGATAGGTTAGCTTTTAGATGGAACTAGGTTGTAATTCTTTTTTACGGTAAAGTTAGTAATACTTAGCAAAACCTTAATGCACTATGCTTGTGTTTATCTTGCATAGGTTTTGATAAATTGTTTTTGATAGCTTAGTTTAGTTTTTAGTCCATGTGGCTTTCAACAGCCTTTATAAGTCTGTCAACCACCACCATGATGACACTATAGCCTTCAGACCTAAGTAAGACCTCGATACATTCCTTGGATAAACCCTTCCAAATGTGAATGGGAATAGGAAAAAGTGGAGATACTGGAAGGATGGTTAAAAAACCAATGCGAGCTATGTTATGTTAAAAAAAAAAAAGAAGTTACCGCCACTCTATATTTTTCAAATCTAGTCAAGTAGACAGGCAAGAATTGAAGCTGGTTATGCACCATAGTGCTACCAAAAACCGCCGGTTATAGGGATGGTTTTTAAATCTCACCATTTCAGACGACTAAATATAAATCTCAAAATTTTGGTGAAAATTCCTCCAACCCCTTTTAAAATAGAGGTTCCTAGTCTAGCACAATAAAATATTTTTGGCAATTATTTTGCAAAACGAGTAATAAAATATATTAAAATAAAAACTATTGATGATTTTGAGATTTATCTTTTTTTTTTCTTGAGAAAGGTTTTTGCCCAGTTTATAGAAAGAGCTTTACCGGCTTATAATACTGCATGAAGATTATAGATGGCAACAGGCAATATCCGCGCGGATACTACCCTCACACGCCCGTCCCGTGAGCAAAAAACCGTGGCGCCCGCGCCCGCGCCCGCTATCCGCCACGGGCAAATAATCGTGTCCGCAAACATCAAGAAATTCAACGGCCAGCATATACTAGGGGTTGTCATTGGTCTTCACAAATGCAAACAATAGATCGATTTAGCATACACCAACAGTTTGCCAACAGACATAAATCTGTCCAAACCCAAACAATAGGCCGATTTAACACATTAAGGTACAACAAATCGAAATGTTCTATGCAGTATGGAAGGATGAGCACCGGCAGCAACAGTGGGACCTAGATCTGGCGGTGGCGGTGATGGGGCTTGGTAGCGGCGGTGGTGGGGCTTGGTGCAGCGAGCCTTGCCAGCAACGGCCCTTGGCGGCGACGGCTGCTGCGGCATCTGGAGGCGCGTCGGTGAGGCTTGGGGGCGGTGGCAACGGTGGATCCAGGTGGTGTGGGCGGGTGGAGGGTTGGCCGCTGCTGGCCTTGAGGTGAGCCATGGAGGCGTGGTCGCATCGCGTGGAGGCGGAGCCAGGGACCGGGTGGCGGAGGGTTTGGGAGATGGGGGGAGTTGGAGGAGGAGGATGGGAAATGAAGAAACCCTAAGTTTTCCTCATATATATACATACATAGCCAATGGTCCACATGTCAGATACTTAGAGCGGGTCTGGCGGGTTTGCAGGTGTAGATAATAAACTTTCATGCATGTTAATAAATATCCACCGAGTTTAATGTTACACCAGAATCTTTGCCCGCGAGCACAAACTCATACCCTCATCCGCACCCATCGTGTTTCTTACTTGCGGGCACGTGGGTATTTTATACGCGTTGCCATCTATAATAAAGATTGAAATTCCATTTAAACCATCTACTCATTGACTCCTTTGCTAATCTAAACCCTATACTAAACAAATCGCCTCTGCTACCCATCGATGCACCGCTGCCGTCAATAGCACACCGCCTGGCCGTGGCGCGTTGCCGAGGTGCCCGCCTCTGCTCATTTGAGCTTGGACAGCACTGGACAGTGGACACATGACACCGCCTGTGAGCTGTGTGCAGGATCGCAGCGATCCATGGAGCCGCATGCATGACCGCCGCTGGACAGACGCGACGTGGATCGAGGAGTGCAGGCGTAGCCACGAGGACACTGGCAAGCCACGAGGATACGCGACGTGTTCTATCTAATATAAATATAAAGGTGGGTATACAACGATTTCATCACCCGTAGATACATTCAGGGATAAGATGTTATACCCATCCGATGGATGGGTATAACCCATACCAAAAGTAATTTTTACCTGCATAGTCCATACATAGACCACTACTCAATTAAACATAAATAAGTGTGTATTATTCTAGAAACATTAATGAACTTTCGTTTATTATCATTTGTATTCATTTATATTTTATGTTTTGTAATTTTGATTATGTCATGTACTCATTAATTTAGTGTTTTAAACATGCAAATAGCGGGTCCCTATCAGGTATGGGCTTATCCGTTTGGTATTTTTTTACCTGATAGGAGCGGTTTATATCTATACGTGGGTATGGTTTTTTTTAGTGGATATAAATATTTTTTGCATAGGTATGGGTATGGAATAGCTACAGGCCGGGTACATACCGATGCCATCCCTAAGGTTGTGCTCACCAGAGAGCCCAAATAGAAGTGAAAAACATTGTATGCACATTGCAAATAGAGAAGAGATTGAAATATAAGCGGTAGAATGACCTATTTGATGAGGATAGCTTAATGGAAGACGACACGAAAAACCTGTACTAACTCAAAAAAAAACATTTTATTTTCCATCTTCTCCATGTGGCCTTTGTACAAGCCCACCTGTACAGTCCATACCTTACAATGTGAGGCCCATTGGGCTTCAAACAAGTACAGGTGTTGTGTTTCTTCTTTTTTTTATTATTGCATTTTTCTTCAACAATTTCAAACTTCTACAATTCTACAACAAGAAGGCAAAAAAAAAAAAAACTCAAAGCATGTACCCTGAAGTGGATATATTCTTATTTTATTTAAATGTAAGCTACAGAATTTACAACCTCTCGAAAAAATTTCTGTATACACCAAAAACATTTTTTTTCCAGTTTCAGATATTGTACGTACACAAACACCAACTAGGCAACAACCACTGGTTAGTGGTTACTCCCTTCAAAGTTGGTTAGCTCATACAGGATTAGAGCCCCTCTCAAGCAACTTAACGCTGCACACAATTCACAAGAAAGTTACTTTCCAAGATTCCAAGCAACCTACAAAAGAACAACGCCCATGCTTTACTAAACCTGAAGGTTCAAGGTGTCTTGGCTACTAAGGAACCTGAGCAACCTTTAAACCTAGGATTAACATGTAACCCAGTTCACGTTCATGATTGAATCATCAAGCAGAAAAGCTAAGCGATGCAGCAATTACACTCATCCTTTTGCCTGCAGATCCTCTAATTAAGCCTTCACTACCACTTTTCCAGACACGATTGGCACCATCCAATCCAATCCAGCCTTTGTGTGTGGCCTTTCCAAATCACATGTCATCTTACAATGAGAAAGATTCCTTTATCCATCATTACTTCATTAGTGATGCTTATAGGTTACCAGTCCTAGTACTAAGTTTCTTCCTATAGAGGTTTATCACATTGTCGAGAAGAAAGAAAAATAGCATCTCTTTCTTCCTTCTTGACAGCATGAAGTCATGAACCCCTAATAAACTGGCCCACAGCTTTGACAATTTCTGAAAAAGGTGGACAGCCATTGTTGTCTGCCAATTTCTTTCAAAAAGTCACTTTCCATTTCTCGAGTCTTTCAGTTCTGTACGCCTATATGGAGGGAGTAGTAGACGCACATGTGTACTTATGTTCTTCTACTTTCTCGGTGCTACAAGTATGCGCTTAATAGTGTTTCACAGTCAAGTAATCATGGTTTTATTATGCTTCTGAACATTACATATGACCTGTGCCTATTTCTGGTGTGACTTGTGATATGACAAGGATGTAATTCTTGGTGGAACACTGTTGTGAGTCCAGCCAGAACATTGTTGGTCCATTGTTTATGCACATTGTAAATTTATGTGATCTTGATGTTTTGTTAAAAGCTAGCAGGTGGGGTGATGTACTGATGTCTCCTCTGGATTTTGGCCCAAGCATATCTGAATGGTTATCTTGTACAGTTAGCTTTTCTTTCTTTCTTTCTTTCTTTTCAATGCCCTCTTGCTCTTGGCATTTTGTTTCCTGTTCAAACATGCATCAGTGCTGCCAAGATAACATTATAATCTCAGGGATAATATGTGTGCCTAACTTGTTTTTTTTAAATACTAGAAGTCTTGCACGATGTTTTCTACATAGTATATAGCTAGTACGTCAGGTGGTAGATTGATTGCGACTTTGTAGACTTTTTATCTGCAAATTGAGATGCAATACTATACATATGGATCATCTCGCTTTTCAAATAGTTCAGCCAACATGGAGTTTTCTTTGTTCGTCACATTTTTCACATAGTTCAGCTAGTCCCTTTGCATTTTCAATATGGCTGTAACTTCAAACTAGCTACTTTTGCTTGCAGAGCAAATGCTTAAACTTAGTCTCCACCTTATGTCTGAACATTTTTGGTGCGCTAGCCTGCATTTTCAATTTGGAAACTATCTAGTGCTACAACTTGCGATCTTAATATCAACTGTACCGATTGTTGAGAGATCTATCCTGCGCCAACATGTTGTACTGGTCGCAGATCAAATCCACAATCTTTGATGCCCTCTCATACATGCCAAAGCCTGTGGTGCTGGTACATCCAACACTATTCTAGCACTGCAAATTGCAGAATGCGATTTCAGATTCGGACCACATGCATTAGTCAGACCACAGATATAGTTCTAGTTCACATCTTCGATGCCTGCACGTGGATGCAAAATCACCAGAGGAATTTTGTAAAGGAGATGGCACCATGCATGGGCTCGACATAAATGACAAATCAAAGAGTCATCCATGGCTAATCCTGAAACAATCCCTAATAATGATGAAAAACGAATGTTCAGTTGATGACCCCGACATCCACAACTGGGGGTGAGCATGCAGCAAAGATAAGGCCCCAGACGATCCTGACGACGCAGGCAAACTGATCAATCTGGCTTCAGATAAGCCAGCGCGTAACCCTACGCCTAGGGCACAGTTAATATCAACAGTTGAGCACCAAAAACAATCCAACAGCATTGGCCATGTATATAGTTCTCAGAAAATTCCAATCATACAAATTGCTCCTGACTAATGGCTGTCAGCTATAAATAGCTCAAGTTCAGTGTATGGTTCCACTTGGTTTCCTGTAGCCCATGAAACTTGCAACAGCAACCTGCATGGACAGTGATAAGTGGGAACCAATCCATTTGTTATCTTGAAACAAATAGCTAATCCAGTTGAGAGTTGAAAAAGAAAGACCTGGCATACATATAGCCTCCACCTCTGCAAGTGTGCCATAGAAAAGCTAAGCTAGCTACCTCTCACTTTCATGGAGTGGTGTTGATTTGTGATTTGACCAGAAGGCTTTTGAGCTGGGCCCTCATACTGGGGTGAAGGATCTGGATTTTCATTAAATCTGACAGGGATCAGGGGCCCGATCAAGAGCTGACGATGGACCCAGCTTGGCGCTGCCTGGCCTGTTTGGAGGTGATTGTGATCCTTGGAGACGCATGGCAGCCAGTGACTGTGAAACGATCGTGTCCCCCATGTGAGTTTAATGGGGGAGCTGTAAAGGGGTTGAGTGACTAGAGTACTGTCCCATGCAGGCTGTCTTAGGAATGCACAAGGGAAAGGAAGCAATAAATGAGTACTTGTTAGAAAGCATCAATCAAGCAAAGATAGCTGTTTGTTATCATCCTTTCCTCATAAATTGACACCTCCGGACTGAAAATGTTAAATCACATCCATGTGTGCTCACAGGCACTATCATGGCCGTTCGTTTCTCTCTTGCTGCACGAATTTTAACACATGATTCTTTCACCTACCCATAATTCCCACACCTACCCTTTGTCTGCACGGATCTCGATGCAGCTTCAATGGCCATGATAGTCTATGTGTGCACATATGCATTTGGAAAATCCACGTCCCCTCCGGACCATCGGCATTATCTCAGGTCACGACAATCGGATCCGATATTCGATCTTGGATTGGGTTGAAATATTAACCATTAGATCTTATGGTAAATTGGACACTTTTTGAAGACATAATAAGATAGAACTATAGGTGTGCGTGCTATATGTTAGAATCGATAAATTAGTCTAGAATTAAAATCAGCATTTCTCAAGATTAATAGTGGCATTACTCTTCTCAGCGTCTAAGAAGAGCACTAACTGAAGAAATGGTCTACCAAAAATATTTCCATCAAAATTATAATGCCAGATATTTTCACAATGAAATCAGTTGGTAGATTTTTTTTAGAAATGACCATATAAGATCTTTAAATTTACCAAGCGGTTTAACAGTTTTGTCATCACCCACATCCCACTATTACTAATTGAATAATCTATTTTAGAGCATTCACGTTAATTTTCATGAGATCTATTAAAATAAATAAAAATTCTAGCTAATAATTAGAAATATCCAAACATTAATTCAATAAACTATAAACTATATAAATATCCAACTATTAATTCGTTAAATTAAAATTCAATAGTAAAAAATATCCAACATTAATCAGGAGTTAAATATATTCTATTTCTAAATAATTGGACATATCTGCTATTATAAAAATAACATAAGTAACTCTAAATTTACATATAAATTACCTACATCTAGCATTATTAAGAAATAATATTAAATAACCACAAAATTTATACATAACTGATTAGTGTTGTAACAACCATCTAAGTTTTGTAACGAAATTACACGGCTTTATTACTATGATGGATAATCTATATAAATAACCCGTTAAGCTTGTATCTAAACCACACACCTTGTCATTGCTAAAGATAGCAGGCTAAAACAACAAATGCATCATGAATTACAATGAACGTTTTAAATTAAAAAATAATAAAAAGAGAGTTGGATGTGTTTCTAAATTACTCCATATGTTCCAATTTATAGGTCATTTGACTTTTTATACCAAGTTTGACCAACTCGACTTATTCAAAAAAATCAAAAATATGGAAAAAAATAAAGTCATTGTTGAAGATACCATTTGCTAAACTAAATCACAATGAAACTATAAGATAATTATGAAAAGATTTTAATAAGACGAATAATTCAAATTTAGTGTAAAAAACCAAACAACATGTACATTGGGACGGGGGAGTACATGTTCCTATCACTTGACTTCCACTGCCCACAAGGCTTCGGTGGCGCATCGCCACCTCTGCTACCCACCCACATCCATCGCTAATTGGCAGCAACCCTCGAGACCATCCTCTAGAGCAGCCGATCATTAGAGACTCTCGGAAACCTCTCTCCTCTGTGGGAGCCGAGAGGACGACGGGTCGAGCCAGTCTTGTGGTAGCTTTCTGATTTTGTTTGTAGGGCTAGAAAACTAAAGATCCATAGGATAAAAATTCAGGGATCCGGGTTGATGATGATTCCATGAGTTTGGAAATTGGAAGTGTGTGTCGCGTGCGCGATGCCTTTCGGTCCGATCCAGCCACCTGCGAGTGATGCTGGCGTTACGTTGCATGATGGACGGGCACCGCCTGCAGCGACGAAAGCTGCCGAACGGCCACCGCAAGGGGCCCTGGGATGCCGCACGGAATCGCGCTTTCCATGAAAGCAAACATGTCCGCTTCCACCGACCGGCTGCCGCCGCCCATCGGCCCCCGTCACCGGCACCGTACCTAAAGCCTGCCCATGCACGATCCATGCCACGCTTCCCCGGCCAGTCTTTTTTTCTTTGCTGCATGCTCTTGTCTGCTCATTATTTTCCCCCCTCTACTGAGTTCATGCATCATAGCAATAGGGTTTCTTGATAGGGCTTTGAGGGGCTCATTATTAGATATTTAGATGAAGGAATGAATGCTGATTTTTTGCCAAAACTTGTGGGCTAAAAAAAGTAAATGATGTAAATATAAGGTTGGGAAGCCGAAATCTATATAAATGACGCTCTCTAACTATTTCTCTCCATATAAACTATATAAATAAAGCCCACTAACTATTTCTCTTAACATGCAGCCTATCCACGTCATCGTAGGGTCCTACCGGCCACTACACTACTCATTGATGGTTTACATTGATTTTACGTGGCTAACATCACTCATGCATGTGCTATAAATGAATAAAAATATACACATATATTTTCCTAATATTTTTAGTATTTTATTCATTACATCTTGCTCTATGAATCATGTCTAATTCAATATTATGAAATTTCCACTGCAACACACGGTGTATCATCTAGCTAAGCTATGGTCACTGTTAACATTTGGTTCAAAGGTTGTACTTCCTCCGTCTAAGATTAATTAAATCAATTTCTTATAAACTTTAGACTACTCGTACATATTGGAGAAAAGACCACACTGCCCTCCATTAATAGAGAGATTCCTCTTTTAAAGCAATTGTAATCCATGAAGTATGTTAGCAACCTTCGTTATCACTTTTTCTCTTAATGGAAAATGTGTTCAGGCGGCAGGTGTAATCATGTTTAGCCCATTGGAGTGCTATGATTTTAAATAAAACCCCATTTATGTAAAATAGTTCTAGATGGAGTGAGTCATCGGTGAGGAGTTTGCAAATTACATGCCGTTGTGGATGGACAACACTCTTTATAGGGGATATTGCTCACCAACAAAACCATGCCCGGCCAATGCATGCCAAAAGGCTGCGCTTCCACATGCTAGTTAGTTAGGTCTCTTGTCATTGTTTGCCTAATCCTAATATAACCATATAATATACTTATATCCTAAAGAATGAGTTCATTGTTTAGTTATTAACTTGTATCTTGTGTGTTCATTGCCCCAGCACACGTTGGACATGACTGAGCAACGGACTTCTTTATGAGGAGATACTACTGTATGTCATTATTCAAAAAGATTTAGCTCTGATGACGTGAGCACCATTAGCAATTCCCTTATCCAACATCCAGAAATAAAGAAAATTAGTTTGACTAAATATATATGTATCGTTTTAAAGGATAAATACATTCAACAATACATTATTTTATTAATTTAGTTTTGGTTCGAGTGGATAATTTATTTTCCTTTCTGAAACCATAAGAAAAAAAGGTTTTCAATATATGCCAAGTTAGTCACGATTGCAATGACTAGTAGCGATGTAGAGCTGGCAAGGCTTTCGTGCATGGCGGACACGACTCCAATTCAAATTAAATTTAGGTAAATACATTTTCTGGTCAAAGAATCAATAATTTGTCATTTGGTGGGTCCAATATCATTGCTGATCGATTGTTCCACATTTTGTTTCTGGTGTACCAAAAAATGACTTTTTATACCAGTTTTAGAACAGGTGGTGAGGCAGAGCTGACATGGCTTCGTGCATGCAGGACACAGCTCCTAATCAAGCTTGACCAGAAAACATTGGACAAAACAAGTTTAAAATATATCTAGCAGCGTGCAGTGTGTCTTGCGAGGCCATGGAACGTGCGGCTTAGCTGTGGTGCATAGGTGGCCCAAGCACCTTGCAAAAGCCAATTTGAAAAAGGCAATGGGGAAAACAATAAATAACTAACAAATGGGGAATATGCTACTAAGACTTTTTTTTCATAGTACGTTTTACGGTCAAAAGCCAGTAAATTCGTTCTTGAATCTTCGCGACCATCTTTAGTCCAGATCAGGGGACGAGGATTGACCATTCAGAAAATAATTAATCAGAGTCCGAACTCAGCAACAAAATTGAGAGGTGCTAGAAACGCTAAGTTTTCCATTTGAGATCATTTATAGCCCCTATAAATGCCAATATATTTTCCTCATAATTCATCAAATAACCTCATTTGGATACATAGCTTGGTGTAGTATATACCTGAGAGATTTTTCATTTAAAATTATTTAATGGTTCAAATATACAATATAAAATTCATCATATTGTATAGAAAAAGAAAACATCCCTTTTTTATAGACAAGTGCTTGCATAGTGTGGTGAGTTGTGTGTTACTAAAACACCCAGTAACACTTTAATTGATGTACAGTAACACAAGTTGGTATTATTAAAACCTTGTTATGTAGTAGTGTCTATACATACTCACGTATGTTTCCCTATCCTACAATCCAAATAAGACATAAAACTTATTCCGATCTTAGTTTCCTTATCCCACCTTGCATTTCTCTATCCATATCCCAATCCAAACACCGAACACCAACGAAGGTGTCATACGGGTGTGGTCTGCTAGTAACCTCAGAAGCATCCTTATGTATAGCAATAGGTCATAGAAAAGGATCATAGGTATTTTTCATATATGCTATACTTCACCTATAAAAGCATTCACAAATCTTTATATATTTTTTATAATGATTGTAAATTTAGAAAAAAACAGAAAGTATCAACTAAGAAGTACTGCTAAACATGTGGGAACAGTACCAAAAATAGTGTAGGCTCGGTACTAAGTTTTTTTTCCCTTTTCTGGTAATTTAATATTTTAATTTCCTTCCTCATACGCCTAGAAATAATCAATAAAAGGGTATCCAAAATACCACTAGTACTTCCCAACCGTTATAGCATAGCTCACATTTATAATTAAATTATCCAGGTCTACTACGGTCTACTACCTCTGTTCATATGTTCCATAAGCTCTAAAATAATTGCACTGTGATTTTGTTCTAAGTCAAATTATTTTAAATTTAACTAAATTTATTAAACAGCTTATTGAATTTAATCAAAATAAGAAAGGTTTGACTTAATAAAAAATTAAAATTAATTATAATTTGGGACATGTAGTATAAATTAAGAACACACTACTAATAGTAGTATATTTATTATGAAAATACCATTATAGTATATAGATTTTAGTTTGGCACAATATTTTCATAGATAATAGTGCATCAACCCATACTCCCTCTCGTGTTATAGTCTTAAAATATTAAAAATGCATATATGTGTTAAACATTTGTAGGAAAAATAATAGTGGTGCATGTAGGTAATTTAGAAACATATATATGTCCATTGTTATTTTTTTCATATAACAACATATATTGGTAATTTAGGCATATGTTTAGATTATTTGTTTATCACTCGTAATGTGTATCTGATGTTATTTTAGATTATTAATCATAATAGCAAATGTGGGTAATTTTGGATGTACATTTACAAGATTATTTCAGATTATCTATCATATGACAAAGTTCATAATTTAGATACAAATTTATGTAAGTATTTTAAATTATCATTCGTAAAGGAAGATATAGGAAATTTAGACATAGATTGAGGGGTTAGTATATGTTTTTTATATATAATTATTTAGAAAACAAAATACATCCAATGGCTACTTCATTCTAGTATATAAAATTGACAACCAAAAGTTTCTGATTATTATAAGAATTTTTAGGATTTAACTATTTTTCTAGCACTTCTCGCGGAATTAACGTAGGTAGTACAAAAGGAGTCTCGAACCAACCTTGTGCTTTTGCACGGTCTATTAATGTTAATATATACAAACGTTAAGAAATTTTAAATACATTTGGGACTCATGGCCTAATCAAAATATAGCAATTGTGTTCAAATTTATTAGATTATACGAAACTATATTTTACAACGCATAAGTGGGCAATTCAATGCGGGTGTTATTTAAATTCTTTTTCATATTTGCATGGTTGGTAATTAAAATATAAATTTAGAGGGTTATTTTAAGTTACCTTTCATTTTTTTACATAGTTGATAATTTATATACAAATTTAGGCGATTGTTTTAAGCGATATTTCATAGTGACATGATGAGTAATTTATATGCAAATTTAGGGATTACATAAATTTATATGTCATAATGGTATTATAGGCATTTTTTTAGAACGGGGGTAGATTAGTGGCTATTATTGTTAAAGACTATCACATAGTTGGTTAGATGTTTCTGATTTTTGTGAGATGTTTTAGGATTTATATTTTTTTCCTAGTGTATCTAGTGAGAATTAATGTGAAGCCTTTATTGGAGTTTCCAGTTACAAACATATTCACATTTAGAGTGCCACACTAAAGACTATCTATGTTCTGAAGAATTCAGATTTAGGGTTAATGGTATTTGGATAGCAACATGTTGTTCCTTCTAGAGTTCTAGTCACGAAAGTTTTGGACATGAACATGATATAAAAACATGAATGCAAAAGGGAGAAAAGTTCAATCATAAATTCAGAACACAAGAGGTACATTTTGAAATAGGATACGCTATATAACTATGTGATTTGCATTACATGTGCACACTTAGTTAGTTTTCTTATGTTCGAACCAATCTATCAAGATCAAGTCCTAATGGTTTGGTCTATCATATATGTTTATAGAGGTAAGGTATATGTGTACGCTCATGGCGATGAGTGTGAGTAAATGCATGTATATGCATGCATACAATATTTCACAAGAGACAATTGATTCTTATGTAGATTGTGGATCAGCTTAGATGGACATGCTACATTGCAAGAAATATAACCTTCTATATAAGCTGCCAGTGCTACTCATGCTCGACTTGTTCTTCTTGGTTTTATTATGAAAGGAACATTTATTTTAACCATACACATCACGTAATAAAACTTTGAGGGAAAAGAAGTTTACAACCTCAACTATCACGGTCGTCTGATTTACAATAAAACTGGTTAACCTAGATCCTCCAAATATCCAAAACTGAACAAGAGACACTCATGGTTTATATTATTTTAGAAATAATACAATGTTATTATACGAAAATCATATTTATTTTATTTTAAATTAGAAAAATTGAAACTTTTGGTGAGAAAGTCAACGATGAACCATCAAAATTGTCTCCCTTTCAAGCTCAAATTACAAAACCGGGTAATTTAAGTTCCCCATCTATCTAAAATAGGACAAAAGACACCTTGAGTCAGTTGAAAACGATTTCACTGGTGGTTTACATTTTTAGAAATAATATAGTACTGCTTAATCTCTAAAATTCATAATTAATTTAATTTAGATCAAAAAATATATAATATATACTATGTTTTTTCTAAAAAGATAATGTAGCCATTAGTTCTTTACTTTAGAGTTATGTGGATCTTATTTGTTCCAATTTCTAATGTTCTATTTGGAGCAATAAAGCAATAGTGTAGAAATAAATAAGTTGCAAATGGCTCTAAATATAGCATCCAGAGATAGATTATATTTTCTATAAAACAGTTTGGTACAAGTTTCCTATTTTTCAAAAATTTAAAATAAAATTAACTATATTACTATATTGTTTTAGAGATTAAACAAAATTTTATTGTTTATAAAAAATAGGTAACAACACCACTAAAATGTCTTTAAATTGTTGCGAAATAAGATTTTTTCCTTGAAACTTTTTGTTTCCTCTAGAACGCTCTATTACGTAGGGTTGGTGACACTATTGACTTGAACTCGAGAGGGTGCCCGGTTTTCGCGATCACATATACATCCTTCGGACGTTAATATGTGATATTTTTAGTATAACTTGAACTAAAAACATCGAATATTAATGACCAAAGGGCGCACTATGGTCCTATGAATTTCTCGTTCTCCAATCCCAAAATGTGATGGCGTTTCAGTCAGCTGTAATCTATCTTGGGCGGGGTTGAGTGCACTTCACGTGCGCAGCATGAAAATCGTCTTGAGAGTTGAGATGGACCACACAAAAATGCGGCCAAGGTAACTAAATTGGAGGGAGGAAAAGGAAAAGGGATTGGGACGTGCAAACAATGTATTTTTAACGTCTTGTGTTTACCCTAGAATCGCTCACGCAATTTGATACTAGCTACTAGTACATGCGAGTACGCGACAGCTTGTACTGCGCGCATAGCTAGATCAACGACCTTTGCATGATTGGAAAAGATATCTATTGTGGCGCGTGTGGTCCTAATAAACAGCTGGAGTAGCAGTTTAGAAATACTCTACTCTAAAATAGAGCGCCCATAATAACTGAATGGAGTAGAATAACCTCAAATAAAGGAGCAGCCGGCCAGCAGGGAATAAACGTGAGTGAGACTGAGTGAGAGGTGCGAGGGCGAGCATCATATCCCCGCCGGCCCCGTACGATTCAGACAAAAACCAAGTAGAGCAATGGCAGTGCGTCTGTGCGTGTCACCAACCCGGCCCGCCAGTCTCCGCTGCTCCCCGCCGTCGATTGGGTTTACGACGACGACGACGATGCGACGGAGCAACACGCCGCAGACGAGACGACGACGGTGCGTATGCATCCATCCACCTGAAGCCCGGCCATGACGACGGAGACATCACATCCAGGTTGCCGGCCGGCTCTCCGCCACTGCTCACACATGTGGCTGGCGCCTCGATCATCGACGACCATCACTCGCGAGTCGTGAAACGTACGTCTCGCCGTGCAGCTCAGATCGAATACGTGATCAACTAAAGCTGCACATAGTAGTAAAAATTAAACGCCACTCGTTTTCCTTGATTCTGATTCTTTCGGGTACTCCATCTCCATGCGCTCTCCCTCGCGTCATCTGTTGTGTTTTTTTTTAATTTGGCCTTTTTTGCAAAAAAATTTTACAAATAGTCTTCCTGGTGAAATTTTCTCTAAAAATGGATCCCGACCTCGACGCTTTAGGACACCGCACCGAGGTAAGGCATCTAGGCGCACCCCGCCCTAGCGCCGAGACGTGCCACGTCAGCCGCGCCACGTGGCCTGGTCAGCCACCTCGGCGCTGTGTCAGTTAGCGCCAAGGTAGGAAGGATTTAAATACCCCACCCCGGCCCCCAAACCCTAAATTCCTTCACTCCACTCACTTTTCCCTCTGCTCTCAGCCTCATTGCGGCGGCCGAAACCCTAGGTCCCAAATCCTTGGATTTTTGAGGTGGATCAAGCTTGTGAGGTCTTCCACGAGGTACTGTTCCTTCTACATTTATCTTTCTAGTTTGTATTGGGCTCATTTTGTTGGGAAACCCTAGGTTTTGAGCAAAAGGCACTTGATGAAATGTTTGTGTACGATATATATTAGGGCAACATTTAGTAGGTTTTGGGGTCATTATTGATTTGGTTGTCATTATTGTTTCATTTAGCTATGGGGTACACTCGTTTGCCCATCCCGGCCGATATGGTACCGCCTATGTGCTTTTGTGATGACCTGTGCAAAATGGAGAAGAGTGATGAGGAGGACACGTACAGGCGTAGGTACTGGATGTATGCAAATTGGGTTTTTGACCCTCCAGAGAAGGCCGTCATTAGAGGGGAGCTTGTAAGTAATGAAACTTGGTCTCAAGTCATGTAACTGTTTCTTCATTTTTAATGTTACATGTAATCTTGTTTCTCGATAACTATTTAGGAGCCTCCGCCTCTATGTGACTTCGAGGAGTGGATCGACACCGAGGTGAAACCGGAGGACAGGGCCCACCTTGAAGGCTGCAAGGAGTTTGATAGAGAGATCAAGAGAAGGATTGCACTAAGGAAGAAGGAGGAGGAGAAAATGAAGACGAAGGTTGAGGAGGAGCACGTGAGGATCAGAGCTTTGAACAAGGTGGAAAGAGAGATCAAGCTGGCCCGGGCGAAGAGGGCCAAGGCAGCCTCTGGAGGAGAATCCTGATGCGCTGAGGAAGGGCAAGTGGCCTCGTTGCACCCAGTAGGCGCTAGGACATTAACCAGTGGTACCCAATTTGTTCATGTATCATTTAACTTCTGATGTATCGCTAAACTTGTGATGTATGGTTGAACCTGTATGGCATGGCATGTTTGGACATCAAACTTGTGATGTATTTTATTGTAAGACTTATTTCCGAGATGTGTGGTTGTGAATATGTGTTGTCATATGCTCTTTTTGTTAGTTGTGCGATGTAATATTTGGTTAGGGTGGTCATATTTCTGGCCGTCTTATTTTTGGGTTGGAGTTCCCCTACCTCAGCGCTAAAAGACACAGCGCCGAGATATATTACCTTGGCTGCTAGGCCCTTTAGCGCCTAGGTGCACTACCTCGGCGCTAGGCCCATTAGCGCCGAGGTCGTGTGCCTCCTTGCCAACAGGCCCTGATTGCTCGCCAACTGCCACGCCGAGGTGCACGACCTCGGCGCTAATGGGCCTAGTGCCGAGGTAGTGAACCTCGGCGCAGCCGGTTGGCGAGCAATCAGGGCCTGTGGCCGCTAGGCACACGAGGTAGTGCACCTCGGCGCTAAAGGGCCTAGCGCCGAGGTAGTGCACCTTGGTGCGCCGGTTGGCGAGCAATCAAGGGCCTGTGGCCGCTGAGCACACGACCTCGGCGCTAATTGCCC
This sequence comes from Paspalum vaginatum, assembly GCA_030272315.1. Lineage (NCBI taxonomy): Eukaryota > Viridiplantae > Streptophyta > Magnoliopsida > Poales > Poaceae > Paspalum > Paspalum vaginatum. The sequence continues at coordinate 34,748,325 of CM059018.1, read as the reverse complement.
TAGCGCCGAGGTATTGTAGGTCGGCGCGGGGTCTTTTAGCGCCGAGGTAGGAACACTACAAAAAAACAAAAAAAAAACAGCCTATGAATCCATTTCCTGCGAGCATTTGAAGTCTCAAATCACAGGGAAACAGAAACAATGACATTGCAATGACAACAATACCAACTTGTCCATACGTAAGCAACTTAAAGCCCATAACAATTCATTACAAGACCAACCCCACATCCATACATATGCATTACAATACCAAGTTCAAACACATGAAGTTCACACAACAATCCATGAAGTTCAACACATGAAGTTCAAACACATGAAGTTCAGCACTTGAAGTTCAAACACAACTCAGCGACCACCACGGCCCCTCCCTCAGCGTGCCCTGCCTCGGCGCGGAATGGTGTCGCTCCCTGGGCTGAACAGAGCCTTGGTCCTCTTGCCTTTGTCCCTACGCTGAGTAGGTGGCTGTGAGGACCCAGGCGCATCATGCAGCTGTGACATTGATCTCATCGTAAGTGGGGTCCTCGTCCTCGGACCGGTTCTGATCCCGTGGCAGGGCATCGTCGCTAGCAGCACCGTCATCGTCGCTAGCAGCACCGTCATCGTTGTCGTCCTCGTCGTCCTCATCCTCGCTCGTGGTACGCTGTGCCGGCCCCTCCGCTGCGGCCTGTTTGTCGAGAGGAAGACGTGGGAGCCGGGAGCACAACGTCCTAGGACCGACATCCCATGCGGCCTGCAAGTCTCTTCGGCCGCAGCATGGCACGTTGAAACAATGGAGGGATCAAACCATATGCATACACAGAGACAGATAGCAAATATGGACAAGTGTGGGCTGAATTCCATACTGTGATGAATCCTCGTAGCTGCTCTACCTCGTTTGGGCTCCCCTCCGGGATCATGAGGGCTTGCCCGTACTCGATCACCGTCCTCGCGATCTCGTTGCCCTGTCCATACTAGTTTAGTTCACAATTCATATGGCATGTAAACAGTGGCATGGCAAAACAGACAACGCTAACCACACGTGCAAAGACCTAGGCCTATCTCAATTTGCCATCCCTCCCGTGTAGCTCGGTCGTACTCATTCTCCCCTTTGTCCGAGCTAGCTATGTCGGCATAGTCCTGATCTGTCCAGGCTGGATGAAGGTGGAGACGAGTCCTGGGCTCTAACCAAGCAAGGTACTTCGCATGCATTGACTCACTGGTTAACGTCGTGCACGGGGACAACAAGCTCCTCCAAGCGGTTCCACTCATCGATGTAGTGCCGGAGGTGGTGCTGGAAGTTGGTCACCTTCTTCTGCCGGCGACCGGTTGAAGCTGGTGGAGCTCCCAGCTTGTGGAGAAAGTTGGAATTGGGTAGAATTGGTTATGCCTGAACTAGCGGCATACCCTATCCGCTAGGTGGTACTCAACCAGCGTAAAAGCAGATGAGTGGGCACTTGGTGAACCACACGTCCTCGTCCTGCATGCAAATGGTACTGAGCTGCAAGCTCTAGGACGGCGTCACACTGGTACAGTCTCCACTCCACCTACGAAAGAACAAGATCTGAGTTAGTTAGATTTAACGTAAGCAAAATTATCCATAGAGATACGGTACGACCCGAACTTGCGTGCTGCGGCTGCAAGATGTACAGCTCGTTCGTGGCTTCCACGTAAGCGTGACTCCTCAACGAGTAGGTGCTGCTGGCCCTGTCGTATAGTCCATGCTACCGTGGGGCCCAGCTCTGGGTCTCCCTGTGGCTGCCAAGGGTGTGGCGGGGGCAAGCGGTGGGGCCTACCCACTGGGAACCTCTCCCACATCCAGACATGTGTAGTACAAGAATAATTATAACTGAAAGAGTGAAAATAATATACGACAAAGTACTAGTGGGAGGAGTATCACCTGAAGGAGGGTAAGGCAGCCTGAGAGCGTGCCCCCACGAGCAGTCCGCCTACAGGACTCACACAATTGCCTGTAGAGGAAGGCAAGGACGGCCGAGCCCCAGCTGTACTGCCTGGCGTCGTCCCAGTCAAGGAGGCACGGGATGTACATCCAGCACGCGGTGTCTCCTGTGCCGTCCGGGAAGAGCATGGATCCAAACAAGTGGAGGACCTAGGCCTTGCAGTGGTAGTTGACCATGGCCTCGTCCTCGTCGAGGGGGGGGGGAGGGCACTACCCAAACTCCTGTCAGGAGCCAACGGAGTGGGACTCCACTGCTCTGCTTCTTCTAGCCATCCTCCTCCAGCCGGAATGGGTCGGCCGAGGAAGGCCTCGACACTGCCAGTCCAGCCGCTGGGTGGGGCATCGCTGGTCACCGAGGCCCCTCGGATGGGGAGTCCTAGTATCATCACGACGTCCTCGAGGGTCACCGTCATCTACCCCACGGGAAGGTGGAACGTGTGTGTCTCAAGTCAGCCAATGATCCACCAGTGCGGTGAGGGTGGGAGGGTTGAAGGGTGGTAGCCCGCGCCGATATAACATCGACGCGACTCCTAGCTTGGCTCGACAGAGGAGGGGTGTGTAGCGCTGGTCAGTAGCGCATCACCGCCTGTGCCTCATGGGTCATCGGCCTCAGAGGGCATAGCGCCTGCAAAAATTAAAGGGGATCAGCAGTTTACCATATCAAATATGCAAAACCAATGTCGATTACAAACAAGTGCAATATGAGGTTACCTAGCCTTCCTTGATCCGCCTCGCTCGGTGGTCGCGGTCGTACCACTCGTCCAGCAGAGGGTACCGATCCATCCTGCATTGACACAAAAAAAGATTAGTACAAAGGCTCACAAAATGATACGATCAGTACAGAGCGAAATAATAAGTATGCGAAAAACAAAAAGTTAAGCATTACATGACAAGTTTGTGCTAACAGGCATTTTCTTTTGTTATGTTTCTCTTTGTGGCATGAAGAGCAACGGTTCTGTTGAGTGTCTTCTACGAAATGAGAGTCAACAACACTACGCTTTGATTTGCCTTTCACGGAGCGGTCCATGTCCATTGCAAACCTCTTCCTTCTCCTAGGGCCTTTGCTTTTCCATTGCAAGGCTTCGGTCGGCGACATACTTGGGTCCCCCATACTTCCGGCCACTCCTCTTCATCTCTAAAAGGCTCAAACCGTGGTGCCCATGTGTTCATGAGATACCGCAGTCCAAACTCTTTGGCGGTCCTTGGCGGCACCAATGGGTCTACTCGTCGCACCCTGCAAGTCGTGTGCATATGTGAACACGCAATGTGCTCTAGCGTAGGTTTCTCACATGTGCATGTGTTCCTAGAAATTACGACTTTGTGCTTCCTAGCGTGACGATCCTCTCCACCTGTGTTTGTTCACCGGCCTCCAATACCTCATAAGTGCCCGACGCCTTGTCAAAGCACGTAGCGGTCTACCGTTTTGATTTCTTCTTTGAGAACGCAATCATTTCTTCTATCCTCGCCGGCCATTCCTTCCTCTCGTTGTGACGAGCTGTGGCTACTGTGGAAGCATTGGACAAACCATTTGTTGCACCTGCAGAAGGTGAAGGCTGCAATGGCTGTAACAGGAAGTGAGCGGCAGCCCCTAAGCAAACGGTTCATTATCTCGGCAAAATTGCTCGTCATGAAACCCCATCGTACTCCACCATCATATGCAAGGGACCATATTCTCCTTGCACATCAACAGGCCCTCCAAGAAAGCCCTACCCTCATCAATCGTCCTTAACATAAGGTCATCTAGTTTCTTATGGAAGTCTCTCTTGTCACGTTGCCTGCACACCTCCTCAAACAACTCAAAGTTCTCCCTTATGCCATCATGCCTGATCATGTTCTGGGTGAGGTGCCTCGTGCACCACCTGCGGTGCACGCATCCATGCCCTTCTAGCTAGTTCTTCCATTAGCATTAAGGATGCCAGCATGCCGATCTGAGATTATGCATACATTGCGGCCTAGCCCCACAACCAAGCGTCGTACAAGGCTGAGAAACCAAGACCAAGAGTCTGTGTCTTCCTTGCTTGCTAACCCAAATGCCAACGGAACTAACATGTTCTCTCCGTCAATGCCAATAGCAACCAACAAAGTTCCGTTGTACTTGCCCAGTCAAGAATGTGCCATCTATTGCCAGCACAGGCCTACAATGCTTGAATGCCTCAATGCACTGGCCAAACATCTAGAAAGCCCTACCAAAGACCTGTCTCCCATGCCTTGTTTCACTCGGTTTAGGCAAGTACTCGAAATGCATCCCATGCATTTGTGGCTTTCATTGCATTCAACATAACCGGGAGCCGCTCGTAGGCCTCCTCCCAATCGCCATATATCATTTCTAAAGCAAGTTGCTTTGCCCGCCATGCTTTACCATATTTGACTCGGTACTCGAAATGCACAAAGATTGACTCAATGAGGGCTGACACCGTTATGGTGGGCATGTGTTTGATGACGTTGCAAAACATCTTGGCAATGAACCTAGAATTCAACTGCAAATGGGTTTCCTCGACCTCAGCTGTTGCACAAGTGTGTGGTTGCTGAACTGATGTTATCTTCCACTTTCCAACCTTGTCCTTCCTAGCACAAACCTTCCACCCACATTCTTCTTTGCAAGTGACAGTGTACCGTCGGTCCTTGTATGAGTGCATGACCCGAAAAGGACGGTTGTGGACTATGGAGTACTCTTGCAACCAAGTTTTAAGTTAGGCCCATATCCGGGAACACCATGCCATTCTCAATGATGTCACCTTTGCCCGGATCACATGGCACTTCACTCCGTCCATCAGCTACTGCATGGTGCCCTTGGCTCAAATCAAAGTAATCAGGCACACGAGGATCTCGCCATGTCACGACTTCCTTAAGAATTTCCATGTCCCTTGCACCTAGCCTCGGCACCAGACGATCGTCATCCAAATCGGATGCCATCTCATCAGTCGTACGATCCATCCTCTCCTTCCACCTGAATGTCCACCCGATCAGATGCCATCGCCCTCTCGTCCCCCTCCGCTTCATGTTCATTGCCATTATCACGTTCATAATGGCCTGCATTCTCATTGTACCCTTCCCCACCTTCGTATTCATTGTTACTTGGGAGAAGCACCTCCACAGGGCCATTCTGTCTACCTGGGGACTCGTTTGCACCATCTTCACCACAATTAGTGCCTTGGGTAGGCACAAGCTCTTCTTGAGAAACGGGGACCTTTTCTTGCGGGCCTACATCTCCACTACTTGGTTCTTGGTTATCTCGAACACATTTGTTGCCCCTTCCATTTCTGCCAATTCCCTCGTCACAATGAGATCAAGGGACCAAACTTCAGAAGACATGACTATGTCCTTATATGCTTCCCAATCACTATTGGACCTTATTGGAGCTATCCTCTTCACTCATGGCCCGTTTGTTGAACCGACGTCCATGACTCCATCTATTTTCAGAATCGTAACCTCTTCAGAAGAACTCAAACTAGATTCGACCGGCTCAAACAAGTCATTGAAACTAGGCGGCCGACCAAACATAAACACAAGCTCAAGACATTTCTTCAAATTCTACATTGCCACTAACTGTCCTCAATAAATTCCCACCGTGACGGACTCTCACTAACTTATCCATCTACGAAAACAAATTAGAGCAACCGTGTCACAACAACCACGACAAAATGCATATGTAATGAAATAATTCCTCCAACAAATGCATACACCTACCTAGATGCATCTACTAAACCTAAATTAGTGGGAAGTATCTATTATATAACTATATGGTCACATTATCCCGAAATTGGAAAAATAAAAAAATCGTTCATGATCCTCAAAATGACAACCAATTCGCAATTATGCCGGAACATACTACCTACAATACAACGCATATTCAAATCCTAACGTCAATCCGAATCAAAAAATTCCTAGTCTAGCTTTCCCCAAAACCCTAGGGTTCTACGCATTCCAACCCAATGCAAACAAAATGAATCGGATAGGGAGGGAGAGGAGACGGAGGAGTACCTTGGGGGAGGGAGGGAGGGAGGCCTCGATCCGGCGAGTACCGGCCAGGAAACGGCCCCTAAGGCACGGGCGACGGCAGGGACGAAGCTTGAATTGGCGGTGGGTGGGGAAGAAAGGAAGGAAGGAGGAAGAAAGGAGGGGGCGCGGCCTTTTAAGGGCCAGAGTTCGGCGCTGGATGCGGGCGCGCCGAGGTAATGCAGCCTCGGCGCGGCCGCATTCAGCGCCGAGATCGGGCCCACGGCCCACGAAGGATGTGCTGGCGCCCACCTCGGCGCTAACTGACCCAGCACCGAGGTGGCTGACCAGGCCACGCGGCGCGGCTGACGTGGCACGTCTCGGCGCTAGGGCCGGGCGCGCCTAGATGCCTTACCTCGGCGCAGTGTCCTAAAGCGCCGAGGTCGGGGTCCATTTTTGGAGAAAGTTTCGTCAGAGGTCTATTAGTAAAAAAAAGTTTGCAAAAAGAATATGGATCCCTAAACTTAGCTGGAGGTGTCGACTAGGCCTCAAAATCACTCTCCATGCATCAATACTCCTCTCACCGTCATCGGGAGGAGTGTCAACGGTGGAGGATGGAGGCGAGAGGGGCGACAATAGAAGGATGCCGGTGAGGGGATGGTCAGCACTCCTTCGCTGTCGGTATTCCTCCCGATGACGGTGGAGGATGAAGGTGAAGGAGTACCTACCGGCATGGTTGAATTTTTTAGACGAAATCTTGCTGGGGTTTTGGTTTTTTTATTTCCAGTCCGGTATGAAAAGGCTATTGCATCTTGAATTTTGAAATTTTTCTCTCCAGATTAAAAAATCATAGAAACTTTTCTCGAGGATTTCGATGCTTTTCTTCTGAAAAATTTATTTTGGCCATGGAAAAATTAAATTTTTTGGGACGCAGATGACACTCCAGCCAAGTTTAGGGACACAGATGAACATCTCCATCCAAGCTTAGGGACCTAGATTCTACACTAGCGCGCCACGTCAGCACCTGGGAGAGGAAATAAAGTGGTTTTAGAGAGCTGTTTTGGTATTTAGAGGACACTCAGCCAAATTTAGGGTATCCGGATTTTTGGTTTTCTAAGTTCGGGACTTAAGTGACACAAACCTGCTAATTTCGAAGACCGCTTGTCCATTTTACTCCTGTATATAAAGCTAGGGGACGTATATACATGCTGGCTGTTCCCAGCTAGCGCTGCATCGATCGATCATGCGTAGTAGAATTCTCATGACGAAGACCTGATCGATCGATATGCTTCAACCTGCATGCCGTGCCGTTCATGCCATGCATCATCCACATCCACCACCATGCATGGACACGGTTAATTTTGCGCCTGCGAGGTGAGGTCTCCGCTAGCCGGTCGTCCGTCGGCCGACGACGACTCGCCCAGTCGCCCGGCTGTGGCCGGCGACGGCGGCCGCGTGCTCGAGCATGAGTTGACTCAAGTGGAGCGCGCATGCATGGCCTGGCAGCTCAGACGATGCTGCTGGAGCCGCCGCTGCTCTTATAGTACTACCGGCACAGGTGGACTGCACTGCACGGCAGGGTAAATATAATGTACAGCTAACCGCTGAGCGATGTGCATGCGTGGTGTGCAGCAAGCAAATCCGATCTGCTACGTACAAATGGTACAAAAATAAACCCTACGTACGTGCTTTAATTAAATTACTATTATCCGATCGATCTTGGCGATATGATTATACATACTAGGATCGATCGAGCTTGCCGTTCAAGTTTTTATATAACCATCCAATGAATGAAAATTGCCGTCTATAGTAGTAGATAGTAGTACGTAATAAGTAGTGACCTGCTGCAGCTCGTACGTACGTAGTGTACCTCGATCGCTCTCAGTCTGACAGGATTAGCAACAACTGCTACTGGCCGTATGCAAGGAGTGTATATTGAGCTATGACGACTACTGCTTCAATTGTTATGCCGGCACTGTCAAGCGTCAAGGCTGACAGCATTGCTAACTAACGCTGATTTTGATTGGACTATGCATGAAGACGCTACGCTACCTTCTTGTTTTATTTTGGTCTCAGCGATTATACATGCGCTCTAGTTTCCCTGCTTGTGTACCGTTCTAGTGGACAACTCTCTCCGTTTTAAATTACACGTTGCATCAAATTTGACTCAACCGGTCTTATTCAAATTTTTCATAATTATAATTTATTTTTATTGTGATTTAATTTAGCGTACGATAAACTTTAATTAGCTATAAGTTTTTAAATGTACGCATCCTCTACACTTGCCAAATGATATTTTGGTTTTCCCTCTTTTCGGTTACCAATTGTAGCCCTTGGATTTAAAATCAACCGTTCAGATCCATCCATTATCTCTCTTATTGTCTCTCAGGCTCCAACCTTCGTCAATCGAGGAGTAAATTTCTTTTCAAAATTATTCTTTGCTTGCCCATGAACACATCTATATCCAAAAAGCCATGGTGTCATGTATTAAAATGTGCCGGGGTAGTATTACTAATGAAGAAAGTGGACACCTTTTTACCAATTGCACTACCAAGCTAGTCTAGTACTAGTACATATGAGATTCAGCCATACGGGATTGATATTGTTGTCCATGTGTCCGACCATGACACAGTTACATCCATCACTTTCGGTTCGCAACTCATTTGTTGTACCATGTCACCCCGACTAATGGGGGACACAAACTATGGGCTGTCAGATAGTATAGTAGGAATGATGTATATATTGCCAATTGTTTGATGGTATATTGAACACCTACTCCTACTATTGAATATGATCTTATATCACTTATACGACACTTTTTGAAGGTGACTATCACTCTCATCCAAGGGGTTAGTCTAGGATGGAGCCGCCTCAACTTTTGAGCGCAAACCAGTCTACACGTGTAAATGTTGGATAATAAAAATTTAGCTTTTACTAATAAAAAAACTACCAAATTATGAATTAAGTGTAGCAGCTGGTTAGCTTCATTGTGATAGAATATGACCATCTAGGGGTTAAGCGATATGGATGCTCCTATTTTATTGTGGTGGAATATGTCGACCGGATTCAAATATAACACATGCTTTTTTTCCCCTAGATTTATTATAATATTTTAGGGTCAATGGTAGGATACATTCTCCGTACGTGTGTATTTGTAAGCGTATATATCATTTCTAAAAAAGAAAAGAAACTAGCAAATTAGTAAAACTAAGATTTAGTTGAAAAAACTTTTATGCACATATCGTTCAATACTTGATTTACTGCTCGTTTATGGTAGCATATATTTGGTTCACGACCATTTATTACTAGTACCCTGCTCAAAAGGAAAATATATGACACATTTGTTATAGTAATTATCCCATAATTTATTATACATCAAAGTGTGCCATATTCATGAATTTAATAATCGCATACTAACGGCTAAGACGGCACCTGTTTTGGATTAAGGGAAAAAACTACTCAAAAAATATAGACAGGATAAAATACTATACTATTACGTACTACCACTCCATATCTTGGTTTCCTATTCTAATTTATTGCCCACCACATCTCCAAGCAATACAAATGACAAATTACTAATTACCCACCAAACCAAAATCTCTAGACATCACTCCCATCGTATCCATACGGTATCGCTAGGGGGTACCCCCGCAATTAATACCACCCTATTCCATTTGCCTTTGTTTTTTTTTTTCTCCTCCCGGAAAGATACTGCTCCTCCATCACCAGCAACATTCCGCATTCCCTCCCGGCAATTAAAAACCCCGGCGCCCCGCTCCTCTTCCTCCGCCCGCCCGCCCGCCCGCCATTGCTTTCGCAGACGCCTCTCGTCCCTCGCTCGCCGGCGCCTCCGTCCACCTCCGTCCGCCTCGTCCAAGCCGGCCATGCTTCTTCCATTCCCCTGTGCCAACGTCGCCACCCTTCGCGCCGGCGCCTAGCGCGGCCGCGCCGCACGCCGAGTTTTTCACGGCCCGCCGGCGAGGAGCCGCCGACCTATGCCCCCCGACCAGTCCGGCATTGGCTGACACCCAAATGCTTCCCGCCGCTAACTAGCAGCGGCCTGTACATACACACACATACAGACAAACCCGCCGCGACCGGAGGCTGAAGCGAGAACAATCGCACACCAACGCTTCCGCCGCCGCCGCCGCTGCCTCGTCGCCGGAGAGGAGTTTTAGCCTCAAAGGCGTGTTTTTTCTCCCTTGTTATTTCTGTAGCCTTTCTCTTTCGTCATTTCCGGAGCGTGTTCTTCTCGCGCCGTGCTGGAGAGATGGGAGTCGTGGACTTCTCGGTGCTGGGCGCGCTTGCAGAAGGTCAGATCCTTCGTCGCCGGCCCGACGCGGGCGGAAGACGCCGCCGACGGACGCCCGCCTGCGACGCCGATGTCGCGCAGCGGGGGCCCGTCCCCCGCGGACTCGCCGCCGGCGAGATCCGGGGGCAGGCGCGCCATCGCACTGCGCCGGCAGATCTCCTCGCCGCAGCTGCTCCGTTTCCCCGCTGTCAGGTACTGTGTGCTACGCCTCCGTTTCCGTCGACTTGGAAAAGCTGTACAGAACTTCTGTTTCAAGTTTTCATTTTGACTTGCTATGGAGGAAAAGAGAAAGGTGTTTCTTTTTTTTTTCAATCGGAAGGAAAGGAAGGAGAGATTAAGGATTGCGTGGTGCTACCTGCTACGATTATTATTACTGTATTAAATTACAGTTTCTCTTAAGTCTTTACCTTTTTTTATTTGGGTAAAACTTGTGGTATTGAAGATGACAGAATGAAAACTTTGTGGTCGGTATTTAACTGGTGGTGTGTGGGTGGGCGGGGGGCAAGTAATTCTCACGGATGGTTTCGCTTTTCATCCTGTTCTTTTTTAACAATTAGTCAACTATCAAGCTGAATTTCTGCTGTGTTGGTTTTCATTGATACAGGCAAGCAGGTGACGAGGATGACTATGAGCCCGGGGTTCAGTTTTTCACCCCTGGGAACGATTTCTTACATAACTTTTCAGATACAGATTCCGTTAGTGTTAGTACCCCTAATGAGATCAACCGGTCCCTGACCCCAAGCCCCTTGGAGAGCCCGACTTGGATGGCTAAGCAGCATGACAGCCTGCTGACATCCAGGAAGAATGCATGTTTCAGCCCGGATTCGCCTGGATATGGTACAAAGGCAAGTGTTGGATCTGATAGTTCCCTGGAAAAGATGAATGGTAGTGTCACTGACAGTGGTGGAGAAGAAAACAGAACTCGATATCCTGTCGATTTTGGTCCCACTATTTGGTACCCACCACCACCAGAAGATGAGGGTGATGATATCGAATCGAGTTTATTTGGATTCGATGATGAGGATGATGAGGTTGGGGGTTCAAGAGAGCTTCTTATTCCTGGTAGCTTTAGTGCTAACAAAATAGCTGGTGTTGACGTGGTCACAGACATTGCTCTAAAAGAGGGCCTGAAGAATGCTGTGCTCGGTCATTTCCGAGCTCTCGTGGCTCAATTACTGAAGGGAGAAGGTGTTGATATAGGAAACAACGATGGATCAAAAAACTGGCTTGATATTGTATCATCCTTAAGCTGGCAAGCAGCAAGCTATGTGAGACCAGATACCAAGAAAGGAGGCAGCATGGATCCTACTGATTATGTGAAGGTCAAATGTATAGCATCGGGAGATCCAAATGATAGGTGGGTTTTTCAATAGGTTTTTTATTTGACTATTAACTTACATGTTTACTCTCACCATCATGTGTAGCTGACAAGTGTTTCCTTTTGTACAGTAATTTTGTTAGAGGAGTTGTTTGCTCCAAGAATGTAAAACACAAACGCATGGTCTCTGAGCATAGGAATGCGAAATTGCTCATTTTTGGGGGCGCACTTGAGTACCACAGGGTGCCTAACAAATTGGCATCTATCAACAGGATACTTGAACAGGTCTGTGCCTAGTCATACTCTTGCTGGATATTTGTTTGTTGTATTTTGCTCCTACTGAAGAAATGCCCTTAATGCAGGAGAAGGAGCACCTGAAAATGATTGTTCGAAAGATAGAGTCCCGACGACCTAATGTGGTGCTAGTTGAGAAAAGTGTCTCATCTGCAGCTCAGGAGCTCTTAGCAAAAGATATTTCATTAGTTCTGAATGTTAAGAGGACACTTTTGGACAGGATATCAAGATGTACAGGGGCACAAATTGCCTCGTCAGTAGACAGTATTGCTTCAGCAAGGCTAGGTCAGTGTGAAGTGTTCAAGGTGCAAAAAGTTACAGAGTTCTCATCAAATAAACAGACAAATAGGAGTTTGAGCAAGACGCTGATGTTCTTTGAAGGCTGCCCTTGGCGTTTGGGTTGCACGGTAATGATCTGTTTGCTGTTCGACGATCACCTGATTCCGATTGTCAATTCACAGCTCATGTCATCAGCTGATGTTAAATACTGAGTACTAGCGCTTTGGATGTATTTAGTTGATATTCAAATTCTAATTCTACTTTTATATTTCCAAGTCCTAACACATTTTTTATAATTGTGTGTCAATTTATGTAGGTTCTACTGAGAGGGTCCTGTCGGGAGGAACTAAAGCGGATTAAGCGTGCTGTACAACTTGCAGTCTTTGCTGCGTATCATCTTTCTCTTGAAACATCATTCTTTGCAGATGAAGGTGCAACACTTCCTAAATTTCCCTTGAAACATGTGGTAGTTGAGCCAGATATGAGAAATTGTGCAGATAACAATTCCACTGCGTTGACCACTGTTGGCATGCTTCATCATGGATGTAAAACAGAACATGACAAACTTTCACAGACTACTATAGCCAATATGATGTTTGGAAATATCTCTGTATCACCTAGTTCCTTACTATTGAATAAGCAAACCCATGGGTTCGTGGGTAACTGTGAGCATAGAGAAACTGAATATTCTGTTGACCATCAGAACTCATTACATGCAACTGGTTCATGCAATGGGAACAAGGCGTCTCTATGTTCCTTGGAACATGATTTGAGGATGCAACCTCAAGATTTGCATAACTCTGGGAATCTCACAGCAAATGCCCACCAAGATGAGCTCCCAGTGAAGAAATATCAAGAATCAGATCATTGGATAAGCATACCACGTGATGGATATCACTCAGCAGACCAGCATGACCTGAATGAATTTTCTGGTGAATACTTTCCTGGCCCTGATAATCATCAGAGCATCTTAGTTTCACTGTCAAGTACTTGTATCCCAAAAGGATTGGTATGTGAGCGTTCCCAGCTTTTCCGTATCAAGTTTTATGGGAGCTTTGATAAGCCACTTGGGAGATACCTTCGCGAAGACTTGTTTGATCAGGTACATCCCATTTCATCTTGATTATGTACACTATCATGTCCTCATGTTGGACGTTCTTATGATAGTTTTCTAAAACTAATAGTCTGTACCTTTTGTGATATTCACCAGGCATATTACTGCCAGTCATGCAAAGAGCCATCAGAATCACATATCAGGTGCTATACTCACCAGCAAGGTAGCTTAACAATTAGCGTTAGGAGGCTTCCATCTCGAAAGTTGCCTGGTGAACGTGATGGGAGAATATGGATGTGGCACAGGTGCCTCAAGTGTGAACCTAAGGATGGTGTTCCACCTGCCACACGAAGGATAATCATGTCAGATGCTGCCTGGGGTCTGTCATTTGGGAAATTCCTTGAGCTTAGTTTCTCGAACCATGCTACTGCAAATCGAGTTGCAAGCTGTGGACATTCACTCCAGAGGGACTGCCTTCGTTTTTATGGGTATGTGACTGATATAATCTTTGCAAACTCACATTGATAAGTGCTCCAATGAAGTTTCAACAATTCAACTTAAAAATTCCAGGTATGGAAACATGGTGGCATTCTTCAGATATTCTCCTGTTGACATTCTCTCAGTTAGCCTTCCTCCATCAGTTCTGGATTTCAATTGTCGCCGTCCACAGGAGTGGCTAAGAAGGGTAGCAGTTGAGGTGTGCTATTTTATCAAATTTATTGAAATCATGTTCATCCTCTTCAGCCTACACATCAGTTATATCATGAAGAACAATAGTTTTCTCATGTATTTGTTCCTATAGATGTTTGGCAAAATGGAATCCTTGCATGTGGAGGTATCCGAATTTCTTCAACGTACTGAGAAGAACATTATAGCTGAGGATGAACCAGTGAGGGAAGGTGTTCAAAGGCAGATTATTGAGATGAAGGATTTGCTTAAAATGGAAAGAAATGAATATGAGGTGGCGCAATCAGATTTCCATGCCATATTGTTGACATTTATAAAGAGTTACAGTAATGTTATGTTAATTTGTTCTCCATTTTCCTTGCAGATATTGCTTTTACCAATTATAAGGGAAAGCAACCACCCTATGCAGGCATCAATTGATGTTCTGGAGCTCAACCGCTTGAGGCGTGGTCTTCTTCTTGATGCTTACATTTGGGATCGGAGGCTTTGCCATGTAGACTCAATTCTTAAAACACATGGTCATGTTTCAAAGAACAATCCTGATAATCTTGATATTCTCCTATACACCAGACTGAAGGAATGGAAAGCTGATTCGCTTCGTGGGGATACTGAGTTTGGAAAATCTTTAGGAAGTCCAAGAAAATCTTTGTTATCCAGAGAGGGCCACTTGAATGATAATGAATACAGCATTGCTGATACAAATCTGCAGACTTGTTTCGAGGGTCACCCTGTGGATAATAATGCAAAGGATCTTGACAATGTCTACAGCAAATTCAGTGGAGGAAAAAAGTGTCCTATTACTGAACCTACTAATGGTATGGAACCTGTTGAGAGGTTACCTTCACTTGCATCCATTTTTTCCGATAAGATCGATTTGGCATGGACTGGATCTTGTGATTTACAATATGATCTTCCACAAACTTTCACCAGAATTGATGAAAATGGGTCCTTGAATTTGGACACTCCAAACTCCAGGAATATAGTAACCCCTGTTAGAATTCACTCGTTTAATTCTACACTGGGGTTGCGCCAGAGAGAACGAACTGGATTAGCTCCCACTTCATTGCATCTATCGTCATTCAAATCTGCTGAGTTCTTCGGAGATATGACAAGCATCCTGAAAGACCCAATGCCAAACATGCGAAGGGCCTGTTCTCAAAGGTCTCCTGGGGTAATAGAGAAATTGAATGTTGTTCTTGCACGTACACCCACATATATCCCATCTGCTTCAAATATGATTGATGACGGTGCACGATTGCTCTTGCCCCAGATTGGATATGAAGATGATGTTGTCATTGCAGTATATGATGATGAGCCTACCAGTATTATATCATATGCCATGACATCAGAAGAATATACGCAACAAGTCACACGCAGACTAAGTTCCAGTTTGAGTTATTCTCTTTTGACAAATACTACTGAGTTCAGCAGCCATGGACTTGAGGGGTCCTCATCCTCACAAGAAGACCGTTTGGATTCTAAGGGAGCTCATTTTAAATTCTCATTTGATGATGAATCACCAATTTCTCCTGATAAAAACAAAATTCTCTGTGATTTGCTATTTTGCAAAGCATTTTGCTGCTCTCAGAAAGAAATGCTGCCCTAAGGATATTGATTACATACGTTCTCTAAGTCGCTGCAAGAGATGGAATGCGCAAGGTGGAAAAAGCAATGTTTACTTTGCAAAGACAATGGACGAAAGGTTCATAATCAAACAAGTCACCAGGACAGAGCTGGAGTCTTTTGTAGAATTTGCTCCTCAGTACTTCAAGTATTTGATGGAATCCTTGACTTCCAGTAGCCCAACTTGCTTGGCCAAAATAGTAGGCCTATATCAGGTTTGTTTTTCGTCACTCACTGCATCATATTCCATCCAACTGTAGAGTGTAAAACATCATTCTGAGTTCTATTTTGCCCTTTTTTGCTTGAGTTCAGGTTAATGTTAAGAGCTTGAAAGCTGGGAGGGAAGTAAAGATGCATCTGATGGTGATGGAGAATCTTTTCTTTGAAAGGAAGATATCTCGGGTGTATGACCTAAAGGGTTCATTACGATCACGCTACACATCCGGGGACAGCAAAGTTCTCTTGGATTCAAACCTCATAGAGGCATTGCATACCAAACCTATATTTTTGGGGAGCAAGGCAAAACGAAGATTGGAAAGAGCTGTCTGGAATGATACTTCATTTCTTGCGGTATGTGGTTATATATCTGTGTGCTTACTGTTTGACCAATATATTTGACTAAAACAATTTAGCCAAGTTACTACATCAGCACCAAACCACCAACTATAATCTGATGTAATTTACTTTCTATAGGTGTTACTGTTATGGATTGTTTTTGGGTGCTCTGTTTTTAGTTTGGAGCCATGTCATGAATACCACTGCCATCAGGGCATATCGTTACAACACTGTATACTGTAACCTTGCATGGTATTTGCACAATTTGTATATTTTTCAGCAGTGATTGCACTACAAGCCATTTTAAGACTAAAGTGGCTATTTAGATTCATTGCGAAAATAAATTGAAGTTGTAATTCGATCTACTATGCTTTGCAGTTGGCAGATGTCATGGATTACTCGCTTCTTGTCGGAATTGATGAGGAGAAGAAAGAGCTCGTCATTGGCATCATCGATTACTTGCGCCAATACACCTGGGACAAACAGCTGGAGACCTGGGTGAAGGCCTCAGGCATTCTTGGTGGCCCCAAGAACGAATCCCCTACTGTCATATCTCCAATGCAGTACAAGAAGAGGTTTAGGAAAGCCATGTCCAAGTACTTCCTCACCGTCCCTGACCAGTGGTCCTCTTGATGACTAACATACTGATTGTTCACCGTAACCAGATCGTAAGAAGCATTGCCACGCCATAGTACATGTCCACGATTCTTTTCTGTGTCCAGTGTGAGAAATAGTCAATTCATTTTGTGTTCACCTGTACCATCTGTAGCCGTAGATAGGATCATCCTCCCCGTGGGCCGTGAATACCAAGCATGGTCGCTGCAGTGTCCAGCCACAGATAGAGCCTTGATCCATGTACATTACAATTTACAGCCAGAATAGTTGATAAGGTAAATTTGTTGACGAAATACAGTTGATGTGTTTGGTTTGACGGATCAAACTATTCTAGATGAAGTGGGATGGATCATGGTGCGATTTTATGAATTTTGGTGGGACGACCCCCTTCCTCACCCTAAGACTGCTAGTAAGAAATGATGTGGTGGTGAATCAACTCGTTCTATTCCACGAGTAAAAAAAGTTAGAGCGACAGTTCACTCCTCAAATCAAACACCCCCAAATTTCTTTTGATGCCCCCAGCATGTTTTCTAATTGTTGCTATTTAGGTGCCTCCGCTTCGCCTTGCATCCTCACCGGCAGCAAGGAAGGGGTGGGCCGGTCCGTCGCCATCTGCCCTCGTCCTTGTGGTGTACAAATCTTTTCCCCTTCCCGCTCTCGCCTTTGTAACTTTGGAGATGGCTCGGTGCGGGGAGCTCCGCCGGCAGCCGTTTCTTGGTCCACCTCATTCCTGGCTGCTGCCCTTGTTCTCCACAATCTCTTCCCAATAACTATCCATCCCTCCTCCCTCTACGAGTTGGATCCTCCTTCCTCTTCTTGCCTAGATCCACGGGCTTCCTCCATGGATCCTTCCCCTTGGTGAATCCGAGGTTTCCAGTTGCAAATAGTTCTATCATTGATGGGATTTCTGTGGATTCCACCTATGAACGTTCTTCCTTCCACTGTGTCCCGATCTACTGATTCCTTCATGCGGATCCGTCGATTCAAGGCACAAAAGGCTGGTTCCAGAACCTTCCACTTCACCGACGACAAGGAGGCAAGGTGTTCTTCATGGGTTTGTTGAGAGCTCCTTCTACACCTCGCCGGCGGTTTCATCTTGAACCTTCGTTCCGGTGAGGGCTATTTAATTTTTTTGCCATTAATATGGATGGCAACTCTCTAATTGCCACTCTTATCAGCGTTCCTACATTTTTGCCATCGCGAACGGAAGATGCCTACACATTTGCCATTTGTGCTGACGTGTCGCCGGCCAGCATGGCACTGGGCACTCACTGCCACGCGAAATGTCTTCTTTGCCCATGCCTTCATCTCTCGATGACAGCAGGGTCCACGTCTCATCCCTAACCTCTCTCCTTCTCTCCCTCCCGAACCGCCAGGCCGGCGACGACACTGCTACCCGCCGCGCCGCGCAGGGTCCATCGAAGCACCCGGAGGTGAACGGCCTCCTCTCACCACTCTCTCTGTCATTCAAGATCCAAGCATGAACTCTCGATCTACACACTTCCACCAAGAACATGCTAGTGGGACGGGTACGTGCACTGGATCCACGAATGAACACCATCACTTCGTGCCCCGAGCCTCGCGGAACGCCGCCACCGCGGCGGCGCTGTCCCAGCCGTCGCGCCGCGCCCACTGCCAGCGACATAGCAGCGAACGCTGCCGCGCCGAGAGCGAGGAGCGGCCGGAAGTGCGAGCGACGAGGTTGCGCACGGGGATAGGCGAGCTCCCCTGGTCCGGCCACACCTCCGCTCGCCTTGCCCGCCGCTGGCCACGAGCCCATGGCCTTGGCCACATCGTTCCTATCACCTCGACTAGTTCCCCTCCATCCCGAGCTATGATCCGACCCACGCAGGAAGGAGCCCATACTCAGGTCCGATGCTACCTCCTCATCTCCCGTTGCCAGCTAGTTGCAAGCCACCACCAAACTGCTTTGAGGACTCGCGGCTAGACAGAGCTATTGCCCAACAGCTGATGCGGCGGCCGGAGCTATGCGCAAGGGGCAGCTGGGAGCAGCGTGACGAGACTAGGCGAGAGGGGCGGCCGAGGCTGTGCGCGGGAGAGACGAGGCTATGGTGCTGTGTGTGAGGAGCGGCCGGGAGCGGCATGAGCGACGGTCGACAAGGTTGTGCGCGGGGGATGGGCCTCGTCGTCGCAAGCGCCAAGGCGAGCAGGGGCACGCCCCGCGCAACAAAGCTACGGCAGGGGTGAGAGCGGGTCAGGCGGTGGGAGGTTGGGGATGACATGTGGACCCCACGTGTAAGTGGGACAACAAAGGAAGATGAAGAGGAAAACAGGGGTAACATTGTCATTTCGCGTGGCAAGAGTGTGCCGTGCCTAGCTGACGAAAATGGCCTAGGCGGCGTGCCACGTCAACAAAAATAGCAAATATATAAGAATCTTTCTCTCTCCAATGGTAAAAATGTAGAAACGCTGATAAAACTGGCAATTGGAGAGTGTCTATCCGTAATAGTGGAAAAAAAATTAAATAACCATTTTTTCTGATTTGGCAGGCCACGCAGTCACTCTACGGTGACAAAGGTAAGGGAAAAGACTAGGATACCCCTGCCTTGTCTCTTCCTCTTTCCCCTTCTCCCATTGACGTGTGGGCCTAAGTATACACGCTTCTTCTCCCGTCGCGGCCGAGCCGGGGCAGGTCGAGCGCCTCGTCAAGCCAACGTGCGCTCCTGCTCCTCCGCGGGGCCCTCGCGCACGCAGCGTCGCGGCGACCGACCCAGCCACCGCGCGCGGCAGCAGAGCCACCTCGAAGCCAAGACGGGCGCCGCGCGCACCTACGCCAAGCGTGGCGCGCTCGCGCCACAGCCGCGGCACCCCCGCCGGACGTGCTTCTTCGCGCACAGCCCGGCCAAGCGCAGGAGCGAGGACGACGACGCACCGTTGGTCTGCGTGCCGTCGACGCCGCCGCCGCCGCCGCGGCGTGCTCGGCGCACTTCGGCGTCCTCGCTGTGGCGTGCCACGGTGGTGGCGGCGGCGGCGACCCGCGCCACGCGCTCTGAGGTGGAACCCATGCACGGCGTCGGCGCAGGCGAGTGCCACGACAGCCATCACCGGCTTGGTCGTCGCCATGGATGCCGAGTTAGTAGGGAGGAGGGGGTGGGAGGGAAAATCGGGAAAGTCGTCGCGTACATTCGAGGCCACGGGGAGGTGCTTGTGGGAGCTCGATGACGCAATCGAGTGCGGGTCGGCGACCTTGGCCGTGGAGGGCCACATCGGCGGCGGCGGACGATGAATGTATTAAAACTGCACGTGGAGGGCCAGAATCGAGCTTTGCCCACTAAATCTCCTCCCAAATCGAACTGCTCCGTAGTATTAAAACTGCAGACTGCCAAATCAGGCTCCACCCAAGCCCAATTTGGCTCTCCGCTAGTGCTGCCTCCTCGCAGACGCATGCGCCTAGCGTGGCCGGTGAAGTGCGCGCCCATCTCCGCTTCGACAAGCGCCTGGCGCAATGGAGGCACCTGGAGGTGTCGCTCTGGGAGCTCCTGCAGGCAGCAGGCAGCGGCAGCGTTGCCGGAGGACGAGGAGATTGTATGGGACTCGGGAGTGGCAGGCTGTGGGTCGGCCCAGCAAGTGAGTGCGTGCGCGGGTGGCCGGCACGGTGCAGCCAAGCACTGCCGGAGGACGGGACCGGGGAAGGAGCTAGGAGCGAAAGGTTGAGGATGAAACTGCGATTGGGTCCCATCTGTCAGCGGCTCTTGGGAGGAGGGGCATCCTAGTCTTTTCCTCTGCCTTTGTGAATGCCTACGTGGCTTGCCAAATCGGCGAATATGCCAAATAATTAGAAACTTTTATACGAAAATGACCAATATATATGTGCCATTTTAAAGATAATAAATAAAGAGATACATACAAATAATTAAATATTGCGCGGGCCTTGGGCCAAGCACTCTGCGTGCCTCTGACGGCGAGCTCCATCTCGTCAGCCATGACGGTGCATCCATCGACGCGTGTGTGGGCGGCGCGCGTTGTACGACACGTGTATGCTTGTGTGTTGGGTGCCCGGTTGGGACCTTTTTGTAATTTGGTCCTTCATGTAGGGCTTCTTTGTAAATTGGCATCGTTTGTTTTTTCTAATAAAAACTAAAGCCTGTTCTAATTAAAAAAAACTGTTGCTATTTTACAGTAGAGAAATGCCGATCCAGCGTTTGCTATCCCAAGCTGTCGCTTGCAGACTCACACATCAGAGTCAATTTGCCTTTGAAAAAGGGTAGGACGTCAAGTCACTGAAAGCTGTTTCACTGTGGACTTTATCCAATGCAGTGCAGTGCAACCATATTCTTCTTGGTACCGCTTGGATTGTGAGTAGGTGCTACCTAACTCCCAGGAGCCAAGGAGAGCTGTTCGATCGGAAATGAGTGCTTGAGATCAAGCACCCAGGACGGCAACTTTTCAATGACACCGCTGCACAAGATCTTCTGTCGTATACTTTTTCAGCTATCAAACTGCGGTAGAAATAACTGATCTCGCTGGATTGAAGCGTGTAGTTAGGCCGTATTTCTGAAACATTTTCAAGTCATCTATGAAACGGACAGGATCACCTGCAACTAACCATATGCTATTTAGTACTATTTACAATGCTCTGTAGTTGTGTTACCCAAATTAAAGCATGGTTTGAGGCCTGCAACCTACTCCACATTTGAAGCTTTTAATAATCCCGTACGCATTGTTATCCAATACAGTACAATACTAGTGGTCAATCTAGATCTGCCCTAGGATCCCGAACACTATAATAAATAAATTGATGCCACCATCATGCTTGTAGTAGGTTTGGACAAAGAAAGTTAACCAAACACACGATAAGAATTCATTCGCTGCTGCAGAGCAGGCACACAAAGTAGTGTGATGTGAGGGCTACTTGCATGCATGATACATGCGGAAGGGTTGGTGCCATCTGCAGACTGCAAGCTCCGAACGTGTGCGGATCACGTGCGTCGATTGGAGCTCAGCAAGCCAAGCTGCACCCACAAGTCTAACCTAACCGGCCAAGCTACTCCAATTTGGAGCCATCTAGGCGTGTCCTCTGTCTGCCCCTTCATCAAGGCGTCAGCGGTTCACAGACCTACAAAACACAGCACCCATCATCCTGCTGGATCTGGCATTCTTGCATTGTATGCTTGCTGTTGCTGGGGTAGCAGCTTGCTGTTTGACGTCTTCACTTCAGGTACAGCATCTGGCTTCTTCATCATAGCTTCTTCTATTCAGGCATGTAAAATGCATGCATGTCAAGATATCGATAGATCATGTGTATTGGTTGTCACAATAGCTTTGCAACAAGACAAGTACCTAGCTAGAAAGATCATATATATGTATTTCTAACCGATCATCTCGATCTATTTTGTGTTTCACTTTTGCAGATCTCATGCACACATATATGCCTCCTGCTGTTTGGGTCCTAGTAGTATTTGATGATGTGTGAGGTCCGTGCTGGGCTCTTTGTCAGGTAAACAGCCCTTCGCATTCGGCCTCGGATTCGTTGTCTGTTCGACCTCGCATTGACCTGAACCCACTGCAAATATAATTTGAGTTTGATGAAGGAATTAATTAACCGAGGTGGGAAAATACTTTAACCATTAGTTAATTTCTCCGAGATTGCATTGCATAGAAGTATATATGCTCAGCATCTTGAAACAACATAAGAAGAGAGTTTCTACAACTGAAATATAGTGATCTCTTATGTTCCATACCAGATACCAAGCAATACCATATATACTGGCTTGCATTGATACTTGTGTTCTTTGTTCTTAATCTACCTTCTTCCACACCAATCTTGTACGTTAGAGAGACAATGATGAGCCTAGCCCTAGCTTTAGCATGTGACTATGTGAGGCAAACACTTTTGTGAGCTATACTGAATGAGAAAAACATTGGCCCTCAAAGGAGTTCCCGATGCCCGCCCCCCCCCCCCCCCCCACACACACGCAACTTGTACCTGCCATATGTGTTTTCTGTCTCCCACTGATTTCTCCATACATGTTCGTCTTCACTTGGCCACGTCAACAAAAAATTCTCCGTTGAGGTGCACCATTGTACACACGCCCATACTGAAAAGGCTCTCACAACAATATTCATGTGTAATAATGAAGATGTGAAGTTAATGTCCGTAGGTTTCGGTACCTTTTTCTTGTTAACAGAATCCGAACGGTAATTTAGAGGGACACAATCACAAGGTTTGAGCCAAAAAACATATGGAGAAAACTAAAAGGAATGGAAGATACTACAAAGAAAAATTAAAGCACTAAAAAAGGGATAGTGGTTTTTGGCTGAGTCTAGCTAGGAGAATCGTTGCACCAATGCACCAGCTTTTAATTCTATTCATATCTGCTCGTTTGGGGTGTGATTTGTTTTTAGAAAAAGGAATTGTTTCTTGCCTATGCGACATCACACAACCAAGTTTTTACAAAGCTTTTAGCTAATCCACTAATCGTGAACAAAGGGAAAAGAGGGCATACTAAAAAGAAAATACTTATAAACAAAGTGTATATATTGTTGCTTCTATGTCCATTCCTGGTGAAAATAACCAAAACAACAATCTCCAATAGTCTGCTTCTATGTCCATTTACGATTAGACAATAATTTAATTTGAAGAACCCATTCATCAAGAATCCACTAATAGTAACATATAAGATGATTTGACTTCAAGAAAAAGTAGTTATATTCTAAGACAAGAGAATATGATTTAAAGTAACTCCTAAATTTGTATTTGAATTACCTGCCTATATCATTGTCAAAGATATATAGTGTAATGTAGTACCCTAAATTTAAATAAAAACTACACACATTTACTATTATAATAGCTAATATAGTGTGACCCTTATGCTTACATGTGGTTACCCGCCTTTGCTATTATTTAAAATAATAAATAACTTTGATCTCAAGTCTACCCTAAAATCAAAATATTAACTTTTATTAAAAAAATCATATAAATACAAATTTCACATCTACATGTTTCTAAATTACCCACTTTTAGAACTAAATAATATATTAAAAACTAACTCAGAGTAAATATATATATGTTGTGTCCCACCATATAGACCAAGTATACATACTTACATTTGCTAAAATTCTAGCCGAGCATTTGACTGACTAATGAATGCAAATTATGAAAAATGGTAGAAAATGTCATGAATGGGTCCAGCTTGGCAGAGGAAAAAAAGTAAAATCTAAAACTGAAATGTTCCTTTTTGTGTTCGTTTGAGTGGCTAATGCATAGAAATTATATGCCATTGAACGCCTAGTTATGGACTGTGAATTAATATACACAATTCGAATTAACAACTGCTAAATATTCCAAAGTGCACTCTCGGCAACATTTTTGAACATTTGCTTGTGTGCTTGAAAATGAAATGGATATAGATTCTACGTACTTTATTTTTTTTTAAAAGCGAAAGGGAAGATTGTTTATAAGAAAGGAAAGGGAACAGTCTAGCCTATTGTATAGTACATACTACACGTTCCCAGCAATAAGAGGTCGAATGGGCAGCGAATTTGAGCGCCACAACAAGGACTGTCTATTTGACAAGGCCAGGTATGGAACAACATGCATCATGTATCTCACTGTGCCCTTCCGTTATCGTTTCATCGATTGCCAACTTATTTTGTACTCTGCAAATATATTGTAATGCAAATTTCAGTGACTTGATATCATGTAAACTTCCTTGTTTGTACACATGATGGTGGCATGGCGTTTATGCTCTAATACCTCAGGTAGGCTCGTCACAGGAAGTTCCAAAGTATTGCTTCAATTGGTTTTTGAACCATTTTGTGCCAGATTTTGGGTGGTAGATTTTGGAGGGAATAACTGTATTACTAAGTATATACTACCTCCAACTTTGAACCATTCAGTGTCAAACAAAAACGATCAGAGGAAGTACTAAGCAGTATATTTTGACCATTCAACTATAGTTAGAAGTTTGATATTTGGCTATTGAATTCTGGACCACTCAACCAACAAGACTGGACTGCACAAAGTGTTTAGATTTAAGCTGGATCTGGTCTATAGCAGCATCATTTATTCATTTAAATTATTCTTTTTTGTGTTACTCTCTCCATCAAAGAAAGAAAATGAAATTTTGTTTTTGTTCTAAGTCAAACAATCATAAAATTGACCAAGTTAATATTAAAATACATTAAAACGTATGCCACCAATAAATTATACTTTAGTATAATAGATTTATGGTGAAATATATTTTTATATTACACGTACTGCCTCCGTAACAATTTATATGTCGTTTGATTTCTTTGACACCAAATTTGACCCACTCTTCTTATTCAAAGTTTTATGAAAATATGGAAAATAAAATAAAAACCATAGTTAAAGTGTATTATATGCTAAAATAAATCACAATGGAAATAAGTGGTAATTTTGAAATTTTTTTAATAAGACGATAAAGTCAAACTTGGTGTCAAAAACTCAAACAACCTATAAATTGAGCCGGTGGAGTATTTGATATCACAAATGTTACATTTCTATATAAACACGGCTGAACTTACGGTTATTTGACTTAGGACAAAACCATAATTTCATTCTTTTGTGGACGTGAGAGATTACTTTATACTGATAATAGGATTAGTTGGACGAAAGACGGTTTATGCCCTGACTTGTTTGAAACCTTTTACAGGCATCAATCAAAATAAAGTGAAGCACTAGCCATATAATGCCTAAATAGGGTCTCTATACAGTGGAGCATGGTGCAGCTAGCGAAAATGACCTCTTATTAACATATTTGGTAAATTATGTTTTGGTGACCGAATGAAAACTACCAACTGGCTCGACAAACCTATGCCTCTCAGCCCCAGGCCGGGATTGCACAATTAGCTTTTAAAAGCTGACTTTGGATCCAAACAACCTCCGGGTTCTACTGCTCTAATAGCTTCTAGTCTTCAACTTTTACGATGTTAGCTGAGCACATCTAGCTTCCAAACACAGGGATGCATTAGGCTTTCACCATCTTATTTCTCGCTATTTCGTTCTATAATAATTTGAATGCAGGACCTAGGAACATCAAATACATCACGGTCGGGTCGGGGGCGACTGGCGACACCACGCATTCAACTAGGTCGGCGTGGCGCACCGGCACCGGGGCAGAAAATTTTATTCGCAGTAATAGGCTTGTTGTCATCGTGTTAGGGAGCCTAAGTTAGTTAATGATGTTGTCTTAAAATTCTATACGTGTGCACCGCACTCGTTCCCGTACCGATCTCATACGTGTGCCCACGCTGCACCAGACCAGGTCGGGCGATCCATGCAGCCCGATGCCGGCCACATCCATGCAGACGGTGTGCTAGGAAATTTAAGGCTAGATCAAACTTTTGGTCCACGGTTAAATCATGTTTGATTTTACATCAAAATTTCATTAAATAATAAATTATTCATTTCTACGGTTTAAGCATAGCCAAATTAACCATATAAATGAAAATTATATTATACAATGTAATTTTTATCTAGAGTCAAACTGCGATCAATGTTTGGCGTGGGCATTGAGCGCCTTGAACCAATCGAGCCATTGCTCCTTATTTATTTATTGTAATATATGTTTCCAGCTTTTTTCATCCGGCGGGGGAGAGGAAACACCACCAGCACGAGGGACCAAAAAGCAAAGGCCTACTAGTGGGCTAGTGTAGTGTAGTGGACCGGTCCGGTCACCGAGGCGGGCTGGCCATCAAAGCAAAGCTCCCCGGCCGGCGTCGTCCGCGGCCCGCCCTTCCTCGACAGGCCGGGCCGGATGCGCCCAGGGCCCCAGGGGTCAGCCAGCGCACGCGTCGTCTTCGCGGTGCCTGGCCTGCCGCCTGCCGCCTGCCGCCTGCCGCCTGTGGCTGCTGTCTCAAGTGAAGCGCGCAGCCGCGTGCCGCGGTCCGCCCCGGCCCCCGGCAAGCAGACGAGAGACCCCGGCACCGCACCGGTGGCCTGAGACCTGAGAGGGCAGCAGCCGCTCCGCGTACGCGGGATCCCCGTCCGGGCCGTCGCTGACAGGGGGCGCCCTCTGCTGCGTGGAGTGGACGCCGACCAGGGGATCGGGGAGCAGGTGACAGGTGGCCATTGGCGGAAGCGAATGGATCAAGCGTAGCCGAGGAGGAGCGCCTGCCGCCAGCACCGGAAGCTGGAACTCAACGCCTTTTTTTTTCTTCCTCCCGCGCCTCCGTCCTCGAGCGCAGCTCACCAAAGCCCATGCCTCAATTTCAGATTTCGAGGCCCACGCTGTACTCGATGGCGCGGCGCAAGGACGGTTATGCCCTCGGACCCTTGGATTTCTTTTCAGCGAAAAAAAAAGAGACGGGCCTGTTTGTTTCACTGGATTATGAGAATCCATGCAAAAAAAAAAAATCTCATACGGAGCCCAACAATTCAAATTTTTTTTATCTTATACCAACAAAACAATCCAAATTTTTACAATGGATCCCGTGACTACAGTGAATATCCCGCTATCTCAACGTGGGTAGGGCTGCATTTGGATCACACAGGGCAATATGTCCTAAATCTAGATAGCACAGGAAGCTAGATTATAAATTATACACCGTATTTGGCTGCTCAAATATTTCTTTGCATAGTGTGCAAGCTCCTATATAATTCCCCTGCCATGCCCTTCTGCAGCTTGCAAGCTACCTTTTGTAGGGGTAGCTTTATCATTTCATTTTCCATTCCACCCACAATCCTATATTGTCACCTTCCGGCTACATACTGAGATAATTCCATCGGCACATTGTCCAACACGTTATATGCTTTGCGTTTGGTTCAAATTAGATTTTTTTAACCCCATTTTGCATTATCTGTACAATCCAAACGGCCACTATGGATTTGCAAGATTTTGGACAGAGCATTTGCAAATGACAAGAATACCCCCAGAATACTACTACTCTGCAGGGACAGGTGAGAGCATGAGTGGGATTTTAAAAAATAGCATCACCCCATTATCACAGCTTCCAAATGGAATGGATAATCAACATCCATTATTCAGAATCTAGCCATTATCCTGATTCTCAAAATGAGTTGGCTCCCAAACGGGGCGAAGTTTGGTTTATGGAGATTCTAGCTATCCATATCCATAGTGTTTGGATATATGGGATTGTGCACTGTATAATATGCTGTGCCCTCATTCCATTATTATCTCCCACTCACAAAATCTCGAGGAACCAAACAGGAGCTAAGACAAATACAATGTAATATATAGTACCATGGAAACCACGTTAGTGTGGGAGCCCACCGCGACCACGAAGCACAGGCATGACGATGATGCCGCTTACAACGTTGTTTTGCTTCCTTTCTTCCTCTCCGACGATGGCGTGGGTGGTTGTGTTGTGACGGTGTTGGCTTCGGTAATGTAGGCAGTATGGGCTTCCTCTCGATCTTCTACTGCTCCAGCTTGGAAGAGTGAGGATCTACTTCTTTTGTGCAAAAGGGGACAATTGCTTGTCATCCCCCTCGATGGCTTCTTTGTCTCGATTGCTGTTAGGGATGAACCTTCGGTGATTCAACTAATCAATCTAAGGCCTGTGCAAAAGCCAAATGGGCAGTATATTAACGAGTATCCTTGGTGTGTTACATTTACATATTAACAGGAAGGCCTTGGGCTGCATCGTGCCTTCTAGTCTCCTACACTCTTTCTATAGACATAGCTAGCAAAGTTTTGTAGATATCATTCTGTAACATCTTTAAAATCCATCAAATAAAAATTACCAAATTAAATCACCGCGAGTTTTCAAAACATGTTTTCAAAATTTAATTCCAACAACTTTTCCCTACCTCTCTGAAAGATCCATCCAAATATCCATGAACTTTCCAAAATTCTCTCCTCTTCAAGATCAATCAAGTTCCCTATCCAAAAATCCAAATAAAAATACAAATAGATAAAGGAAAAAACCTTTTTCCTTCCTTCCCCAACCGGCCCGGCCTGCTCCTCCTGCCACCGGCCCAACCAGCCTCCCCCTCCCTCCTCCTACCTAGGCCGCATGCCTCCCCGGCCCTCTCCCACCACGTGATGGACGACCCGCACCAAATCTAGACAAGTTTATTAGTCCAAATGTTGCTCGTCAATCAATCGCCGAAACACAACTATGAAAATCTGGCATAAGGCTATCTCCAACAGATGAGGCAAATGGACATGCGAAAGCAAAAATGCCTACCCTCGGCTATTGTAGCGCAATGCAAATGTTCCAATAGGCCATGCATCCGGGAGAGGCAAAATGCATTGGAGAAGAGAGGATATGCAAATTTAGACACCCTCTCTCCTCCAATGCAAACCTGTATGTGAGGGAAGAGGGCCATAGATATTAGTTGTCTATTGTTAGGGTATTCATTGCATAGAGGATGCATTTGCATATGCATGGTGTGTTGGAAATACAAAATTTTGAATACCGCACGCATACACTGTTGGCTATAGAAATAGCCAAATGCCTCTCGTTGTTGGAGATAGCCTAAGAAGCCACTTTCCTTACAATAGTCCAGTATCCTACAGAATGGCCTGGTAAGGCGGACGGTCCATCGCCTTGGCTCGGACAGTCCGGTGTGGCCAGGCAGCCCAGCCTTTCTTTGTGTTTTTGGTTCTGGTGTTTTCCTTCAACCCCGCTTTTTGGGTTTCCTACTGCAGGCCCATACTCTCACTTGCTGGACTCCAGTGAGTCACACTTCAGTGTGTGAGTGGCTAGTAGGGGACTCGTGCGTGAGTCGGTGCTTTGCTCGTCTTGCGATCTTTGCTTGATCGTTGAGTCGAGTTTCTTCCACTGTGTTCGCTGTGTTCTTTGACGTGCCCTAGGTGAAGTAGCATCTCTGTTGCTACATGAACCTGCAAGATGCAAGAAGAGAGGCCGGCGGGTTGAATTTTCTGAGAGGCTCTTGTTCACCCCCTCTAGTCGCCTCTTTGGTCCTTCAATATATGAGGCATGTGTATTTCTTTGAAGTACCTCTTATATTTCACCATTATTTTGAATGATATCTATATCTTAGTGGACTGACAAAAGATTTACTTTTGAGAGCACGTTCATACTTATACTCCGACATTGAAATTAAGCAATGAATAAAACAACTTTAACACCAATAGCGCACATATTGGCGATACTTCCTATATAAATATCTGTTTGTGTAATTAAAATCAAGAGCAAGTCATACTTAAAACCCAAATTCTAGAACATTCCTACTAAACTTCAATAATTATAGCAAATTGGAAACAAAAGGCAACAATCATAACTTTCACAAAAAATGACATGCTAAAAAGCCAATTGATAGGCAATAAAAAACATTATGATAATTGGCACACCTACCGAGGGTTTTATCACTTCTACTTAGATAATTTAAAATTTGTTGTTATACGTTTGGAAAGACTAGTTTGTACACCACCTTGTGCAGCCTTTGATTCCACTAATAATGAGATGTGTATTGTATTTGATTTATTCATTATATATCACTGTTAGCGCCCTAGGGGTCCCATACCCTCGAGTCGCATACCATGTGACTCCTCGTCTTGGCTAAGTGCCCGTGTGGGCCTTTTGCTCACCTCAGCAAGGGAGCCCACACCAAGGAAGACCAGGCCAACGCGGGATTGGCAGATGCCACTTGCACCGGGGGTTCCGAGCCACGGGACGCCTCTGGGGTTGGATACGTCAACCCTGGGGAGCTCTCCTTCCAAGAGAAGGAACCAGCCTACCGCTGCATTAAATGCAATGGGCAAGGGCGTCAAAAGGAGGGTTTCTGCATGTCGCACACAGCAGGGCGCAGGGCGTGCAGGCCCCATCATCGCATGACAGGGCAGACAAGACGAAGCAAGGCACTCCTCTGCCGCGACATACGGTGAGGGCTACAGTGATGTGCTCATTATGGTCGAAACGACTGGGCGGTAAGATGGGCATGATGGCCATAAAGTCTACCTGCTCTGCCAAGAGAGGTGGAGAAGAAACAGTGCCTCCACCTCATGGCTGGGTACACGGCAGGACACCCCAAGTCAAATGCGCTATACAGGGCAACGTGATGAGCCATACCGGCCGACGCAATGCAGTGCCAAGACCATAGCGAAATAGTGTAATGTTATAGTAACTGCTGTAGCGCTACTGTGCTACCAACTCTATACCAGGTTCCCTCCCCCTTAGTCTATAAAATGGAGGACGGAGGAGTGGAGCACCTAGTGGGGGGATTTTGGACCCCGATTCTGAAACTAGAGGTGGATCATGATCCCAACATCCACAGCAGATAGAGCTTAGCCTTTCCGCTCACCTAGGCGCCTAGGTCCACGGATGCTCGAATTGTAACTTTGCTCGTTCATAGTGATGCACCTAAAGAGGACGTAGGGTGTTACACCTCCACGGTGGCCCGAACCTCTCTAAATCTTCCGAGTCTCCAGAGCTCCATCGGGCTCAGCAATAGTGTCAACGTCCCTATGCTTCTTCTCTACTCTTAAGGTGCCTATGAGGTATCTCAGTGTCACCCACGACAACATTGGCGTGCCAGGTAGGGGCACGGCACGCTGATTGTTGACTTCAATGGTGGCTCTCCAGCCGATGCCCAACGGGGCCGTCTACTCAGACGACGGCTCCAACAATGATGACGTGGCGCCGCGTCGCGAGCGCAGGGTACCCCAACCACATGGACACCACAGCATATGGCTTCCGCTCCACCGGCACTGCATAGCCGCTCTTCCTATGTGTGGAGGCACGCACCACCAGCCTCTGCTGGGGCCCAGGTCCTATCGCATCGTGCGGTAGGGAATCCTACGACACAGCTGCCACACCAGACGTAGCAACGACACACCCCACCATCGGCTGCAAAGGCACAACAGCCTCAGGCCCGCACAGAGGACAGGGGCCAAGTCATAGTCCGTTAGTGGTACAGAAGCTGCGGACCAACCAGGTTCCACCCATCGCGCTCGTCGCCGGCTAGACTTCTCCGAGCGCATCGTCAAGGCCCTCGATGCTGCAGAGGCCCTGCTATGTAGCCCGCCGGCTCGCAATGCGGCGCTGGAGGTTCATGAGCAGTGGTGACAAGATGTCGCTAAGTTTGTGGCCGCTGGCCGCCCTAAGCCTGGGGTCAGGCCTCCAAAGCGCTAGAGCCTCCCCAGCCGCAGCAGATGCTGCAGTCCCATGCGCGCCAGGAGCGTGCAGGGACCCAGCCCTTACCAGTGGAGCAGCCAATGCCTTAGCAGGAACAAGAGGAGCCGCGTGATTTGCGTGAAGTCCTCGACAGGAACAAGGCAACAGATGATGCTTGCCTTGTCATCGAGCGAAGCCGCGACCGCTGTCAGTCAACACGTCGAAGGGGCACACCAGCATGGTGCACTAGCCCCTTAGTACGCAGCGCCAGTTCTAGGGTTCCAGCCAACCCTGGTGGTCCAGGTTCCCTTAGCACCCATTGCGCCTGAGCCCAAGTTCGGGGCCTGTGATGCCCCAAAAATCACCCCGCCTAAAAATTTTCTCTAAACCCCCTACCTGATTCAAAATAAATTTTCAAAAACTTGTTTGTCATTGAGTGTATATCTATGAGCTCAATAAATCCGGATCCAATTACCAAATATTCTAGAATGATTCCTCCAAAAATCCTCTCAAATTCTTCCACAAAAATCCCCACAAAAATTCCCAATTATTTATAAATTCCCCTTACCCAAAAAGCCAAAATCCCCAAAATCAGAAAATTCTCCCTCTCCCTCTCGGGCCACAGCCCAACTTCCCTCCCTTTTCTCCCCCTCTACCTCGGCCCACCGTGGCCTCCGCTTTCCCCTCCTCTTGCAGGGCCGCGCCCCTCTTCTGGCCCAAGCCGCCATCTCCTCCTCTCTCTCTCTCTGGCTACTAGGCTCCACCTGCCAGCCCCTACCCGTCTTCCTGCTCCCTCTCATCGCCGGTGACGTGACCGCAACCCGCTGCGAGTTGTGACGCGACCCCCATGCCCGGCGACACGATCTCGGGCCCCTCTACAGCCGTCGACGTGATGCCTCCCCGGCCCCGCACTCCATGCCACCTCGACCCATTACCTCGCCATGCGTCCCCGCACCGGCCACGCCGCTCACCACCCCACTTCGGCCTATAAAAGGCGGCTAGCCTGCCATGCCTCACTATTCCACGCCACCACCTCCATCGCCCCTCCCTCCTACGCCTGCTCGCCGAGGAAACTCCCCAACGAGGAAGCCCCAGCGAACCGCGCCCTCCTCTACCGCACTTCGGCCACCGCCCCCACGCCCAAATCCACCGCCTCCACTACCTCCCTCCCCGATTCCAGTGAAAGAAAGCTCCACCCTACTACCCTTTACCACCCCCATCGCCTCACCACCACCAAATTCCCCGTCAACGGTGCTCCACCGCACGAACTCCCCTCACCACCGGTGCATGACTGCCGCGCACCGTGGACACCCCACCCCCACCCATCTATTCTCCCACTGTCACCACCGCCGAGTGCGCTGCCTCACCCCGGTGCTCTCACCAGAGGCCTCGTCACCGAAACCGGCAACTGGCACCGGTGACGAGAACTGCTGGCGAGGCCCCAGCCGAACCGGTTCGGACTGGCTCACTTGAGCCGTCGTCCCGGCGCTTGATGCCGTCTCCTCCCCTAGTCACCACCAGGCAGGTCCCACACCCAAACGATGTAACCACGCTGTCAGCGCCCCGAACCGAGCCACCTCGCTCACGGGCCGTGCCAAGCCGCACCTCACGGGCCGCAGCCAGGTCGCCCAGGCCGCGCGCACGCTACACGCCGCATGGGCCGAAAGGCCAAGCTGGGCTGAAAGCTAGCCCCGACCCAAGTTTCTCCCACATCGGGCGAAATCTACCAAAAAGTCTAATTCTACCCCTGAACTATTCCAAAAGTTCAAATTTACCCCTTCCTACTACATTCTTCGTATCTCCCCCACCTTAACTCCAATTTTGGCGAATTTAGTCTCTAAATTCATCTAAAATCATGCTATATCTGCCTCCACGAACTCCCATCCATTTACTCAACCTTGTTTCACAGAAAACCACCAACCACACCATGCGGCCGCCACCCCTTCGGCATTACCGCCCACGTCTCATCCGACCACCCACTACCACGGCGCCTCCTTAACTGCCGTTACCGAGCCCGCCAGCTTGACCGAAGGCTCGCTACACAACCCCAACCACTTGCAATAATACCACCAGTAAGAACCTCAACAAATCCCTATCTCCTTCATCCGGATTCTAATCCCGGCAATTCTTCCTCCTAAAATCCAAACTCAAACTCCAAATCATTTGGGCTCATGATATACCTCAGTTTGTGTGTTGTTCTCTGTTTGTGCGCGTAGGTTACACCAGAGAGGTTGTTCGGTCCGCCGGCTCGAGAACCGCTACGCTACAACCAAAGCACGTGTTCAACTAGAGCAGCCACTGCCAGCCCAACCACCTCAACAGAGTGATCAGCAAGTCCACTGGAATCCCCACTTGATGCATACATTTCCCAGTTTTGTCACCACAACCCATTGCCTTATTACACAAATAAAACATGCATGTTTTACTAGCTAAGGAAACATGGTAGGATAGCCACCTAAGCCTATTTTAGAAGTAGCGCGCATAGGTGGGACCGCTCACTATATAATTATGATTCAATCATGATGATATGATAGGATGAAGTGATGGGTATGTGTGTTTTTGGGAAAAACTTGGGGAGAAACCCCAGCTAGGTGACCACCCGGTGGTCCGTTGTGCCATAACCATATAGGGCAGGAGTGTCGTGTTGCGGCCTCCAAGGACCGGCCTTCGTGGAGAAGGTTGGTGTTGCAAGTAAGAAAAAGAAATGGAAGTTTGCCCTGTTCGTAAGGACCGAGTTGGTGTTTTATCTTGCCTAACTTTCTAGCACGACCGCGTGATGTTGTGTCGGCAACACCTAGTCTAGAACCGCATATGAAACCGCCCATAATTAGTCAATCAGCTGGAGTGTTGGGATGCTATGGAATTGCCAGGGATGGGGAAAGTGTTGCGAGGGCGCCGTGGGGCATCGGTGCAACGGGGCTGCCTCGGAGTCCATATGGCTGGTCGAGCTAAACGGAACGTGTTGGGGTGGACTTTGTGCGGTGCCGATTCTTTCGACGGGGAGTTTCGGTGCCAATTCACGTGGGTACAGTGTGCACCTCTAGCCAGAGTATAAATCTATCCGGAATAGTCAGTGACCCCTATCCTGGCAAGTTATGGCTTGGTTTCACGACTAGTGTTTCAAAAACAAAAAATATGTTTTAAAAAACATGATGGGCCAGGGCCCAGTGGAAGTGTCAAAAATTTGATGGCAGAAGGCCATGAGCCATAATGGGTTGGCACGCCCATTGGCACCCTTTTTGAGAAAAGTATATTTCCGTATTAAAATTTGGGATACTCAAACCCTGCATACAAACTGTTTATCTGCAAAAGTATCCCAAAGCTCTAGATATACCCTGCATGTAATGGTAGGCAAACCCAGCTCCTGAATGGAAGAAGGTGGGCTTCCAGAGTACGAAAGTACTCACCCTTGCTTTGTTGTTGGTTTACAGTGAAGAAGGCAAGGAGATCATCCTAATCGTGTGCATGTGAGGGTTATGACCTGCTTCCCAACCGTGTCCTGTGGAAGACGTGCCTCCGTTTTAGTTTTTTCACTGCGTTTGTTTTGGGCTACGTGTTGCATGCCCTTTTCTGTTGTCAGACCCGTTAGGGCGGTTTTGTAATCATCTGATGTAAGAATGTGATTACCAAACTCCTGGGATGGTAAAAAAACGTATTTTTGTCTCCTTGAGGAAGTGGGGTGTTTCAAGGCCGGATGCCGGGCCCTAGCTCCTCACCTCCATTAGGCACTATGGCCGCCCATGTTCTGACCCCTCCTTCTGGAGAAATACGAATGGGACCAATGACCCAAAGGAGTTTCTCCATATGTACGCCAGGCGGCGCCAATGATGTGATGGCGAACTATTTCCACGTAGCATTGACCGGGGATGCATGGCCCTGGTTGATGAATCTCACGGAGGGATATATTGCCTCTTCGGAAGAGCTATCCCGATAGTTCGAGGCGAACTTTGTCAGGACCTACACACGGCCGGGGTCCGAGGCAGAGCTTCATGCTGTGCAGCAGCAACTTGGAGAGGCCATGCTCCAGTTTGTGCAGCAGTTCTACCAGGTTCGCAACACCATCCCATGGATATTTGTAGCTTTCGTCATCATCGCCTTTCACCATGGCGTCCGTGACGAGAAAATGCTTGAGAAGTTGGCGATCCACATGGTCTAGGACGTTGGAGAGCTCTTGGCTCTCACGAACAAGTGTGCATGTTCGGCCGAAGGCCGTGTGTGGCACAACCCTCAGGCAGTTATGTGGCAAAACCACCGATTTAATCCGGGCTAAGCACACCTGCCATCTCTGGCTTACAGTGTAATTAGACCGAACTAAACCCAGTCGTACATCGAGAGTCATTCGGCTCTCGATATTACCCTTTCCCAGAGGAACCGACATCCTACACATCCAGCCCCCGATGGAGCCACAACAGTTACATCATCACAGACAGTTGAATATAGCATAAATAAACTTATTTTACAAACCAATTCGAAATAAAAAGTACAAGTATCAACATAGTGCCATACGAAAGGCAAGTTCAAAACAGATAGCGGAAGCGATTTTAAAAACATCTCGCAGTGGAATCAAAATACATTAGCAGTCTTCATGCAATGATGAATGAGACGAGTAGCACCGAGCCCACCAGTACTACCCTTCTCTAAGAAATTGTCTAGATGTCAACGGTACCTGCACTCAAAAGGTAGGGGCAAACCCTGAGTACTAATTACTCAGTAGGACTTAATGGAGTGGCTTACGGCTGACGCAAAGCTTGCTTACTAGCATGTGGATCCTTAGCCATTAATTTTTAACAGAGGTATAATATCATAAAATAACAAGTTTCATCATTTGTATATAACTCCATAACAATAATATTAATTTGCAGAAATGTAAGCAACACAATAGTATAGGCATGTAGTATTTGAAAACATGAGTAATAGATATATTATAATTAAGTGGTTACTATGTTGCCCGACAATGATATTGGCATTCCCACACCTGGTGGGCATCAGCGATTCGAATCGATTTTAATTCCCTGAATAAGTATCATGCCAGGGGTATATGCTTACTAGCCGTCGTGTTCCCACATATAGCTCCCATCTCCACCTGTCTTGTTCCAAGATTCAAAGCGTCCCCCACCTAACCCCCGGGTTGTGCCCTCTCAGGAGCATTACCACAGCGCACTGGGTCAGCCCTTCCCTCGAGTACAAGCGCCCCCGGGCCCATCGGCCTCCAGCAAGTGGATGGACGGCACCTCAAAAACTTCGGACGAGCCCTAGGTAAAACTTTCACCGATCCCATATCTCGGTTAAGCATTCTAGCAATGCTGTGCCGATCAACA
This sequence comes from Paspalum vaginatum, assembly GCA_030272315.1. NCBI lineage: Eukaryota > Viridiplantae > Streptophyta > Magnoliopsida > Poales > Poaceae > Paspalum > Paspalum vaginatum. Next base: position 34,711,374 of record CM059018.1, on the reverse strand, counting down.
GGCGAACAGCGGACGGGCCTTAAACGACTAGGGCGGAGCCAAATAGTACAACAACACACACCCCAAAATAAAATTATTCTCCGTCCGGTCTCCATTTAAATCATGAGCATAATTGTTACTTTCTCAATAGTAAATATTTCTGTGAATTTTGAAACCACCTACGCGACGAGTGACTCCTTTCACTCGTGTCTACTCGCACCTAGCAATTCTAAGCAACTCGTCCTACGAACTCTAGGTATAGGAGCTAGAGCCAGGGCGGCTAGGGAGTCTAATGCAATGGTTTTCCACCAACTCCTAATGCAGATGCATAATCATCAATCAATCGAGTTTATATTAGCTGGGAGTATCATGGTCCTGCCTACCTTTGCTTATGTTTCATAAAACCAACAAACTAAACTACGTTAGTTTGCCGGGTTGTGGGGCTTTGCCCCAGGCATCCCCTTGATCACTTGGACAACTACTCCTTCCAAATACCACTTCAGGGGCCTCCAGGTGGTATTTGGGTCTTAGTTGCTCTTTTGGACATCGTTGCTTGAGGTAGCTCCACGGACTTCCTTCTGGATCACGTATCTGCAATATGCACCACTGTATGAATGCTATGCATGATGCAGGGAATGTGATGCATGAACATCAAGCACACGTTTGGACAATCATTTCATGGATAGACAGAAAGGTGATTGACAAACTACTTAAGCCAAAGCACTTTTGTCTTAGGTTAAGTTATTGTTATCTACGTTGAAGCATTACTGATAGTGGTGTTGCTTTGGGGATTGAAATTTGGTGGTCATAGATGCAAGATAGACACTTGTTTATGGTTTGCTTAGCATTAGTAGCTTTATGGTTTTGATGACAACATGCATGCACAAAATGTGAGACTCCTTTATGCATAATTTCGCACACATCAAGTATATTAGATAGGAAAAATCACAACTAACACTTACATGCTCATTAACATGCCCCCTTTTTATCTTCTTCATTTTTAAACCTACTAGAGTGACTATACCTAAGCTCCTCATGAAACAGCACCAAAATTCTTGAATAAATCACATTAGCATTCTTGCACAATAACATTGCTACATGAATTTTAGTGGGATTTTTAGAGCACTTTAAAATGCACTTTTCTATTTGTCAATCATATTAGCATAACATTTATCATTTTCAAATTACATAGTGAAAAGCAATTATAAATCCTCCAAAAACACTTTCTGGAACCTAAACTTAATCATTAAGCACCATGATTTTTCTCAGAATTTATTTTGCACAATAAAGTCACATTTTCCTATTATTCATTTTAACATGCAATTATTTGTCTATTTCCAAACAGCAACCAAAATTTACATGCAGCCTTGAAACTTAAAAAATGGACTAAATAGGCAACATAGAGCATCTACAAATTTCAGTGGAATATTTGGAGCACTTTTCATGTAGCAAGTATTTTCACTCTTGTACACTACAAGAAATGTGAGTGTCAGTGACAAAATCATCATGACGAACGTTAAGAACGTCATAGAATAATTATCAATTTGTGACGATGCAACCATTTTTGTCATTAAGTCGGAGTGACGGTTAAATTTGTGACGAACATGAATTTTTCGTCATAAAAGATACAATAATCCACGACGATTTTGTATATTCATCATGGAATAGATAATCATTTATGACGATGTTATTTAATGACACTTTTCTTTTGTCAAAAAATATTGCAACCTATCCAAAAACAAATGAATTGTTGCCGTGTTAGACTTGTGTTGCTTGTTTGCTATTTGATACTTGACTTGAATAGGGACATTATGGATATGACGTAGCCCATTGCATATGACCCTAACTCTACCTACAAACAGTTTCACCTAAGTTACCTGGGGTTACTCACACATGAGCCGGCGCTCCACAAATGAGTCCGTTGGTTTCCGTGGCTCTCCGCGTTAATGTGCGGGATTGGAGAATTCTCGAATAAGTGGCTTCCGCGCATCGCGGTGCTATTGCCTCGAAGAGAGCGAAGCCAATATCGCGTTATTATGTGTCCTTCTATATTTTATTTTTGCATTTTATTAGAAGTACTTCAAGTTTGAATTAAACATCTTTTGTACAAATTATTCATATGTTTTCATACTATAAATACATTTTTCTTCATTACTCAATATTTCTTAGTTGTTTTAATATCTAATTTTCTTATAGATAATGAAATTTGGTAGGGGCTAGGCTACATCTAAAAAGTCACTGAATAAGTTTCACGAAGAAAACAAAAATGTGGTGACTAATAGTTAACTTTATTATTTTTACTTGAATGCATAAATAACCTTGATTCAGATGTCGTACGATAGTATCTTTTTGGATTTTAAAACGAATTCAATTTAAGCACCTACTCCGTATTAATTTGGAAAAAAATCGAATATTTAAGAGGCCAGCCGAGAGAGTGAGGGACGCACAGCGAGCAAATTTTTTTGACGGCCACATTGGCGCCTGTGGAATCCAAATCCATCGCCACATTCTCCCTTCACTTCTCTCCCTCCTCTTCCCTTCCCAAAAATCTGCATCTGCCCCCGTTCCGTCCCCCAAGCACCAATCCGGCCAAGTGCCCTACCGGCCTCCAACCTCCTCTCCGGTCCCTCAGGCCAAGACAGCCTTGCCGGCCACCACACACCACCCCGTCTTCCAGGCCACGAGTGCGCTGCCGGCCACCACCTCTGCCACACTACAGCAGGGAGTAGGCCACCTCCGAGCTTGCCGAGCTAGAGCGCCATGCCCGAGCTCGTCAGCATCTTGTAGTTCCTCCTGCATCCATTCGGACTCCGAGAAGCCCTATGTGGTGAGGAGGAACCCGTGTGGGGTGGTGCTAGATCCACTTGCCTCTGCCTTTGATTTTTCTATCCCCCACCCCCATGGATCTCGTCAATACCTCGCTGCTGCAGTTCATGTTTCAGATTTTTCTACATGTAGAGTTAGCGGCTTGGCTCCTATTTCAGATTTGCACTCTGCAATTCATGTTGTTGTGCTTGGTAGCGCCCTATGGAGCCGTTGCTTATTTCTCTTTCATAGTAGGACGATTTTTAGCTTGCCCACCAAGTGCTCGCTATAATGCTTCTCCAAGACATTAAGTTCATTTTTCCGCTAAGATGTTTTATTCTTTAAACAATGATTGAATACTACTATCTTATGTGCTTCTTTCATGTGAAATAGGTTGTTGGCAGTTGCCAGATGCATACAAATTGAAGTGGGGATGCAACATTTATGATACAACATCATTTAATTCATTCTGCAGTCCAGTGATCGGTATGATTATTTTTTGGTTCTTAATGGCTGATCAATAATTGTCGCATCTCATTTTTTAAATAAATTTCTAGCTATGTCTTGATTATCTTATTTTAGGTAAGCATCAAAAAGCAGTGGATACAATTTCTAGGGTTCAGACTTCATTGGATTCATCGTTTAGGTGAGTAGTGAGCAACTAAATGTGTACTGACCCCATGTTTCCATCCTGTAGCTATTTACATAGCCTTTGTTATAAAACTTCAGGCTGTTGGTTTTGGGGCTATCTTACATAGCCTTTGTTATAAAACTTCAGGCTGTTGTTTTTGGGGCTATCTTTTATTTTGCATCTCTTCTAGTATACGTGTGCTGCAATGAGTATTGGTGCTACACACGTGCTCATGCAGAACTACGGACCATTTTGCAACTAGCAAGCAATTGAAGGTAATAACCACATCAGTTTAAGATTGTCCTCAAGTTTATCTAACATATATTATTGCTTGAGATGCATAGATTGTTGATTTGCATATATTCTTCTCAGTTAGATATTATTCTAGTTAGCAATTATTAAACCACTCTTAGTTATTTTGACATTCAAATAGACATGTAAACTTCATTGTTCTCCATTGATGTTTCAAGCATCTTTTTTTGCAGATCTTGTAAGTATCAAGTATCCTTTCAAGCATAGATTAGTTACGCTAAAAAAAAGCTATATGATCTTTGCGCATTGGATTGCATTTTTCAGCGGGTGTGTGTTAGTAGCAGAACTGATCATGAAGTGTAATAGGATGTCTTGGATAGAGATGATATATGAAAGAGCATGTGGGTGTATGGAAGTGTATATGTATATGCACAGATAATTTATATAAATGCTCATACAATTGAGATTTGTTATATAGTCTGCAATTTCTCTCTATTTATTTTGTTTTGTATATATGATGATACGATTGCAATTGTCACATAGTAGAAATGGGTCTGTGACGTTTTAGTCAACATTGAATGACAAACAATATCGTCACAGAATGTATAAATTTAGTGATGATAATGTAATTGTCATGAAATATGCCTGGTGACGATAAAGAAATTGTCATAAAGTACCTTTGATGACACTATGTAAATTGTCATAGACCATGAACCATTTTGTGACGATTTTATTAGGATCGTCACTGCTGCCATTCTATGACGGTGATTTTGTGACGTTCTTTGTGACACAGCGAAAATATCACCATTTCTCTTCTATGACGAAATATGGTACTTTTAATGACGATAATCGAGCATCGTAGATACTCAAATCTCTTGTAGTGTAAAATGACCAAAATTCATGCATGAGGTCAATACAGTAATTTAACGGTATATAATAGTATCACCAAAAATCTCACATAATCCTAAATAATATGATAAGGCTAGTGACCAAGTTTCATAATTTTTGGATGTCATTTAGACCACTTTTGGCATTTATTTAGTTCTAGCATGCATGCAACATTCCAGGGGTAAAACTATCATTTCATGGATCTACTTCTCTTCCATTCTGTAGATATACTAAATATGAACATAGTGCAACAAAGTTTGTATTTTTAGCATTTTTCCTTGATTTATAATGGAATTTTGAAGTTCACAGCTCAATAAATTGCATTTAACTCAAAAATCACTTGGATCAGGGACCTAAATGTAAATGAATCTATCTCCTAGGGGCCTGCACAGAAGATTGGTGTGACTCAGCAAACAGCGCATCTAAATCAAAATAACAGGAGGGGGTTTTCCCGAAATCACCATCTTCTACCTCTCGACAGGGGGGCAGGGGATGGCGTCGCGGGCTGCTCCAGCGGCGTGGAGGCCCGGCCTTGGAGCCGATGAGGTCTCGGAGGGTGTTCCCGGCAATGGAGGTCATTTCCCCCAAGATATCGTCGCGAGAGGAGCTCAGAGTGGGCGGGGAACAGACGTGAACTGGACGCGAACTAGCGGCGAGGTTGTGACGGTGCGGAGCTCGATCTCACCGTTTCGGTGAGGGAGGGGGGCGTGGATAGGTGCGCTAGCTGCGCGGGGGCAAGGGGATCCTAGCAGAGGCGGTCTACAAGCGCGGGAGGCGCTGGGGCAGCCGTCCACGGCGGGGTAGATGGCACGGTGGCTCGTCCCGGCGGCCACACGCGAACGGAGGTGGAGGAGGCTTCAACGCGCCCCGCGGGTGGCCAGATTCGGTGGATCGGGGTGGGGCGGTGCGGAGGCATCCATTGCTGGGAGCAGAGGCAGCCGGAGGAGGTCGGCACGCGAGCTCAGGGCGAGCTCCCAACAATGGCGGCTCGTGTCCTCATGTCGCGAGGGAAAGGCAGGGAGGGGAGTCAGCGAACAAGTGATGTACGACGACGGTTTCGTGTCTAGGTGAGGAGAGCGCGGCGCGAGGCAGGGGGCAGGGCAGCCGGGCAGGGTCGCCGGAGACCACCGGCCGCGTGGCGGCCATGGCCTGACCATGGCGGGTCATCCCGGATCAGCGGCCCCACCGGTCAGTGGGTCAGGAAAAAGGAGAAAATGGAAAAATGAGAATATACAGTAGATTTGGTTTTCTTCCCTGCTGAAAATCGAGTATTTGATCAATTTAAAAGCTGATTTTGGAGGAACCACAATTGGAAGAATTGTTGTGCTCTTTAAGATATACAACTTTGTCAAAAGACTTGATACCCAGTTCTAGGTGGAAATTTGATTTAAATTTGAATTTAACTCACTAGTTCCAGCTTGGCCAACAGATCCTTTTAGTTTAAAAATTCCAAAAGTCTATTTTGTGACTACTTTCAAACTTTTATACCAACTTGTTCAGAATTTCATTATCCACAACTTTCTCAAATAAAGTTTTTATGAAAATGGATGTAGATCAAAGAATAGTTGAATTTAATAAGCAGGTCAGGTTTGGACAGATTTCATACGCTGATAGAAAAAGACTCAAAGCACCATTCAAACCTTAATGTATGACAAAGCACCAATTAACAAAGTTGTTTTTCATGAAATTGTTTACAAGTTTGGTATATAAGGTTTCTTCCAATTCACCACAGATTTTGAAATACAAGTCTAAACATATTCAGGGGTTTGGAAGAACGGCAGGTTTTACTTCATGTAGAGTCTTTCTTGTTTTCAAGTTTTGGAGTATCAGATGAAGTCCAATTATTTCAAGGTCTAATGCATTTGAAAGTCAATGAATCCAATTTTAATTCATAGAAAGGAATATTTTGAAGTTGTATAGTGAAATTGAAAGTAATTTCAGAATGAAATTTGGGGAAAATGGTCAACCCTAAACTTAGCATAATTCATGAGTGTAGGCTGAGTTGGTTTGGTTTGAACTTTTGAGCCCCTTAACATCTGAATTTTAGGAAGATCCAAATATAAAAGTTGAAGGTGATATGTCAAACCAAAACTTTTATATTTGATGTTTCAGTATGAAAGCGTGTAGACTCTTAACTACTTCAACCCAATAGCACAAGGTTCTGCATATTCAACTAGGAAATTTTGACTTAGTGATTTCTCCACCTAATTCTCACTCCTCTCTTAACATTCATTCAATTGTGTGTCAAGGCTTTTGAGATGCCGGGGCACCACAAGTTCAGCCTAGGATGACCAACCAGAACCCCCGATCGGAGGGCTAGAGGGAAAAGAAGAACAAAGCCCCTAATCAGGGGGCTATCTATGCGGCCAGTAGCGGCATGGTCAACAACCTGCTCTGCTGCACAGATAAGAAGCCCAAGTCGGCCCCTGAGGAGGGTCAAACGGAGAAGTGGTGCCCAATCCACAATTCCATCACCCATGATCAGGAGGACTACAGGATCGTGAAAAACATTGCGGAGCGTAACTGCCTGAGGTGGAAGAACCCCCAGAAACTGCAAGCGAAGGTGGAGTCGCGCCAGCAGACCGATATGAAGGCCGTTCGTGACCTAGCATCTTGATGACAACGATGACAACGCCAAGCAGTTCCAGGCTACTAAGGGGACCATTACCACGATACACGGCAATGTTGGCAGTGTGGCATCCCGCCGTGCTGTCAAGCTCATGAGAAGGGAGGATGCATCGATAGCCGCACTACCGAAGTCGTGAAGCCCACTTAGGTGGGTTGACACGACCATCTCCTTCGGCCCCGATGACCTACCTGCAAACATGGCGGGGGCCAGAGAGTTACCTCTCGTCATCGCTCCGACTATCACTAACGCCTGCCCAAGCACGTCCTCGTCGATGGCGAGGTGGGCCTCAACTTCCTGTCCTTGTCCTTGTGGGCGTATCACCAGCTCTAGATCTTAGAGGCGAGACTCACCTAGGCCCCGCCCTTTGGAGGGGTCGGTCCCAGGGCTATTTTCCCGATAGGAGCGTGCACATTGCCCATCACCTTTGGGACTTCGGGCAACTTCGAGACCGAGCACATCGAGTTCATAGTGGCAAAGCTTTGGCTCCCCTACAACGCCATCCTCGGTCGTCCTTTCTTCTACAGCTTCATGGCCACCGTCCACTATGGGTTCCTGTGCATGAAAATGCTAGGTCCCAATGGCGTCATCACCTTCCTCGGGATCGTCCCTCGGCCACTGCAACAATGGAGAACTTGCAAGCCATCGCGACTCAGGGGTTCGCCGAACCCTAGAACGGGGGCTCCCCGGTGGCAACGCCGAGGGTTCCCACCATCGATCGAGGGCCCCTTGACACCCTGGAATACCCTGACCAGATTGGATGACAAAAATAATTAAAGGGCTAATGTCTATATTTAGTTTGAGTAGGTATTATTGACAAACTATTCAAGCCAAACTCATATAGTGTGCTAATTGAAGTAATAACAAGCATTTTGTTAAGGCAAAAGAGACAAGAATATATTAACATTATTTGGTCTTATTTATGGCTTGATTGCATATATAAGAGAAGATTGATATTGCATTATATTTATCAAGATTGAAGTATGAGCCAAGAGCGAAAAATAGAAATGACAAGGAAAGGTTAAATTGTAAAATAGAGACGATGAAATGGTTATAATACGGTCTCAATATTGCTTGTTTGGACAAAGATTTGATAGTAACTTAAGTGGAAATATATTTTAGTCAAAATTGTCATATGAGAAGATATATGTTCAAGAGCTTTATGCATCTAAGAAGATCAAAGAAATAGCTCGATTTATCCAAATATTGGCATCTTGGTAAATAAGAAAGGAACTTAATCAATAGCTTTATAGTTCAAGAGAAGTGAAGACAATTGCTTGTTTGTTCACACAACTGGGATTTCATTCAATATGAAAAAGATTTGATTATGACAGTTATGCTTGATCTTAATATTGACAAGAAGAAGACATGTGTGAGCAAGGGCAATGCTAGTTATATTGGCACTATTGCAAGTTGGCTTACATGTGTTAGAATTTGATAAAGAAAGAAATAAGATGGCCAAGGATTATGAATCACAATGAAAATAGTTGGAGGTTTGTCTTGGTTAACAATATCACAGGGAACATGAAGTTAAAGCAAAATCATATTGTTGAAGAAATGGAATTTAATATGTGGTTATTTTGGTGCAAGGCTAAGTGTGACTCAAAGTGGCAAAGCTAGTAAAGAATTAGGAATGGCTAGGCTATGTAGGATTAGCAATGGAGAAAAGCAAGCAAATGGCTTGGCACCAAGGGACCAAACTCATGAGTGGTTACAAGTTGCTAAACATGAATTATTGTTAAATCATTAAGAGTCAAGGTAGCTTGAAGATTTGAAGCATTTCAAGTCACTAGATCAAGGAGAATGTGCCATCATGTATTATCAAGACATGCACAAGGATGACAAGATATGGATATAAATCTCTCATGAATTCATATGATATCTAAGTGGTGGTAATGGCTTGGAAGAGAAGAAATTGTGCCATTTGCTCCCATGTTGATCAAATATATTCAAGTGCACAAACAAAGAAGGTGACTCAAAGCAAGTGCTTAATTAGTATTTTATTTTGCTTTGGGTTAGGAAAAATCGTACTATTAAGGGGGGGTCAAGTTTTGGAATGTTGTTGCCTCATTTTCCCTATAGCCATACACCAAATACCTCATTTATACACCATTCTATAATCTGCCAACTCGAAGTATCCAAGTCAGTATCTGACCCAACACCTCTGTCCAACTCCCTATTGCTTAGTGTGTCAACTCAGAGTATCAAAGTCAGTATCTGACCCAACGCCTCTGTCCAATGCTCTATAAGCTTAGTCTGCCAACTCTGAGTATCCGAGTCAGTATCTGACCCAGCGCCTCTGTCCAGTTCACTCCATACTCAGTTCAAATCCAACTCTGATGCTCCAGGTTAACTCAAAGGCTCTAGGTCTGCGCAGAACTGTGTGTAACGGTTCTATTCATGAGGGGGAGTATTTATACCCCTTCTTCTACCTCTAGCAGAAACACTTGCTCATTCCAAACCAAACCCTAGACCAAGAACTCAAAATAAAAATTCGATTCCCCACTTCCTCCCCTTGTGCTTGCTCTAGTGATTCTTGGAATTGAGGTAGAGAGTGAATATCCCAAGCTTGTGCTCCTCCTTTGTGCTCTCCTCTATTGCTTGGGCTCTTATGGTTCTTGAGGAAAGTTCATTCTGTGACTTTGATTTGTTACTCTTGGAGTGTAGAACTCCTAGACGACTAGCAATTACCCGAAAGGTCTCAAAGGTTGTTGTGAGAAGCTCTAGGAAGTTTGTATTTCCCCATGAAGATTGAGTAAGTCCCCGTTGCTTTGTGCGATTTGGCGGTGAGGAAACGGTTGAAGACCCAGCTCTTTGTGGGCTCCTCAACAGAGACGTACGGACTCCTTAGTGGAGTGTCCGAACTTCGGATTACAAATACTTGTCTCCTTGTGTTGTGATTTACTTTGTTCATATTTCATTGCTACAATTCAATATTTCACCTAATCTACTTATGAGCTTGATTATAGGAGAAGGGATCACAAGGGAACTAACCAAGGCTTCATTATCCATCTTTCGGTTCAAGTAGAATCATCAATTTCAGTTATTTATTTTGAATTTCATAGCTCTATCTATACAGGTCCAAATATTCTAGTTTATCTCAGAGTATCTAGGTCAGCAAACTTATTCGCTGCCTAGTTTGTTTAAAATTTTAGATAAATGCCAATTCACCCCCTCTAGGCGCCACTTAAGATCCTCTCAGGAGGCAAAATAGAAACTCACGCTTGTCGCTTTCCTCCGAGCTAATGTCGATGTTTTTGCTTGGCAACCTTCCAACATGCCTGGGGTCCCTAGGGAGGTGATTGAGCAAAAGCTCGCGGTACGTCCCGATGCAAGGCCGGTAAAGCAAAGGTCCACAAGCAATCGATGGAGAGGCAAGAATTCATTCACCTTGAAATTGACAAGCTCCTTCGCACAAGATTCAGCCGGGAGGTCCAGCACCTGAAGTGGCTCGTGAATCCCGTGGTCGTCCCCAAGGCTGGGGGCAAGCTGCGGATGTGCATCGACTACACTGACCTAACAAGGCTTGTAAAAAAGACCCTTACCCTCTCCCTAGAATAGATCAGATTGTCCAAAAGGCCCCGAGAGCTCATTTGTAAAGGTGTGGAGAAGTGGAGTTGAGTTCAAGTTCTATCTTAGAGTGCTACACTATTCCCTTAGTAGTTAGGATAGTCCTAGGAGTTAGAGTTGAGTCGAGCTTTGCCTCAGAGTCCCCGGAGTTATCTTCGAGTCTGTGGTAAAGCTTTGTATTTTTTGGATTCAGATTATCTTTAATATAATTTCAGTTATATTTTACTCTAAGTTCTATCTCATGTGAGTGTGGTGTACCTTTCTTTGCACACTTGCTAGGCTTAGGTTGTGTTTAATTTTGTTATTCAATTCATGTTACTCTTGCCGGTGCAATAACTCAACCCTAGACTTAGACGCTAGGCTCTGGCTAGACCATCTCCTCTGATCAAGGACGGTCTATTGTTGTTCAAGCTTCGCTTGAACACATTTATAGCATGACATCCCCTCCACACAGATTTGCTTGGTAGCCCCACTCGGTGACAGCGTGTGATGTGCCTGTGTAGTCCAAGCCCGTCGTTCGGGAGGCCCATAGGTGTTATCTAGACTCTCCTTTGGGACCAACTATCTACCCCTGGTACCCTTGAGACTACAGAATTTCGCTCGACGCAAGACCCTGACTTGTTTATTTGAATAACTTTATTAGGCATGGATAATCTTTGCAGCCGATTAGAAATAGAGTTTGGTGACTTTATCTCACTCGTTGTCCTCCCAGGCAACTATACCTTTCTACGGATATCTTCGATAGGCTTATCTTCCCACCATACACCTATCTTTGTCAAGTTTACCCCTGTTACTACTAGTTGGTATAATTTATCTAAGTTTACAGTTATTTCGATTTGAGTATATTCAATTACACTCTTTCGCCTGCCGCTTCCCTGTGGAAATTTACGATACTCGGAATACTATGAGTGAAAGGCTACAGCGGTCTCTGTGCGCTCGCGAAGTAAAACCTGTTAAGGCTAAGAGACGCCAACAATGGCATCGCGTTGATCCTCGGCCATTTTCACCGCCTTCAGCATGGTGTCTCATTCTGCCCTCGCTTTCTCTTCCATGGTGATGGCAGCTGCAAGCTCATTGACCGCAACTCTCAGGCCCACCGTGGCTGTCTAGGCCTCCGCTAGCCTCCTCTTGAACCTCATCCACTCAGAGGCCATGTAGTCCTCCAAGAACCACAACCCCTATCGGGCTTTGAAGAACCAATCCCATAGCGAGGAGAGCTCCAGGGCCGGGGGTTCGGCGTTGGCCCAGGTGGTGTCATCTTCTGATGGCTCTACAACCCCGAACGCCTAGGCAGCTGCATCCCATGCGGTGCTGTCAGCTTCTGCCCTAAGGGTACTCCCCCGCAGTACATCGACGTGGGGCTCTAGGACCCTGTGAAGGTTCTCCACGTCCACATTGCCCAGCCTCGCGCCAGGCACACCCTCATTGTCGGTGCAAGGCTCGGTAGAAGCTTTCGTCCCGGGTCCTCTTCTTTGGGTGCACCCCTCCCCCCGGGACCCTCCGGTCGACTCCTCAACGTTCACCATTAGGAAACCTTGGCGGACTGCCTCTGTGGAGGACCCCAGAATAATTGTGTTCTCTGGGGCCGCCTCGGAGTTGGCCTCTCCTGCCCACTCCACACCCACCGCCTCCATCCTATCGCCGGGGTTGACCCCAGGGCAGGGGATATCCACCCTCCACTAGGGGTAAGGATCGACATCTCCCCCTGTGACGACGGTGGAGCCCGTCCCTTGAGTGTCTGGGCCTCCTGTCCAGGACGAACCCTCCACGCTTGCCTCCAGTGGGTGCGCGGAGGAAGCGGAGTGGCCGCCCACTACCCCTGTGGTGACGGCGCTGCTCTATGCCTTGGAGGAAGGCACCCCTTCCAACCATCAAGAATCATACACTAAGAAACAATAGCAAGAGCATAAACGAAAAGAAAACAGAAAGATGTACAACCTCAAACATTTGGACGTGCCCTTGTTGAATGCACGCTTAAAGGGGTTCGTCCCCCCGAGGTTCATGGCACGCTCTGCGGCAGCCTCATCGCCTGAAGGATGCGACCGCTTCCTCCGTGGGGAACCCCGACTCGGTTGCCCCCGTAGCTGGTAAAGGGTTCACCATGCCCTCAGATCCCTGAGTCATGTGTCTCAAGCCCTCACCAATCCTAGGTGGTGGGGGCCTTGTCTGCCGTAGTGCGTTTGGCTCCTTGTCCGCCTAAAAAAGGAGGCAGTCAATTGGATGCACCAGCTCGATTTTGCACATTTGGGGCATTGGGCCCCTAGAAACGGTGGAGCCATGTAACCCCCCCCCATTGGCTCTACACCATTAGGGAGCTCCATGAGGGCGACACCTGCCCTAGTGGTGCAGGCCCTGATGACCTCGGTGACCGTCTGCCTATCAAGTGCCGCGGCGGCGACGCACATCGGGTCTCCGAGCTCCCTGGAGTACTGCCATATCACCTGCGCATGCGCTTGTAGCGGCGCAATACAGTGCGTCATGAAGTGTGCCAGTAGCGCCATCATGTAAAGCCCTGCTGCCCGTAGCACCTTGATGCGGTGCAACACCGGGGCCCAGCCCGCGTCAATCTCCGGCACTGGCTCCCATGCAGCCTCTTGGTCAACCTTCTTCGGGATCCTCAGCCAAGCGTTCACCTCCATCTTGAGGTAAAACCAGTAGTCCCTCTAGTTCTCCCACCAGCCGATGAAGTCAGAGAGAAGGTACTCTGTCTGAGGGTTTCTCCACGTCTAGAACTGTAGATGGTTCCTGAGCCCCCAGACGGCCGCAACATGAAGAAATGGCACCATAGCACCAGGCAAGGCCGCACCAGAGGAAGGACTCGCACATATAGGTGAAAGTCGTCGTTACCAACAAAGAGCTAGGGTGAGGTCTCCCAGGCAGATCTTTTATGTATCCCGCACTAGCTTCGCAAACTGGCTGAGCAGTAAGTTCACCCCACCTTCACGTGCGCGAGGAAGACGATGTACTCACTGTCACCCTCCACCGGGATCCGCGGCGGCATTGAGCCCAGCTTCACGTTCTCGCCATTCTCCCCGGTGGAGTTCAAGAGCAGCTCCCTAATCTTGCTCGTGGACGACTTCGGGGGAAGGAGCGATGATCCAAGCAACTCCCTGGTCATCCTCGACAAGCTGCTTCTTGGGGGATAGGGGGCCGGTGGGAGGAGGAAGAAAATGAACATAAGAAAGGAAACATTGCGCTGGATGGCTCGAGGGTTGAATGACTTGAGATCTTGAAGGCGAGAAGGCATAAAAGATTGAGAAGGTGGGGGAGGGAAGATTTATACTCACCTTCCTTTCCCCGCTCTGTCACAATTTCTCTCTTCCATGCTCCACTAATGGCAGTTGCCAAGTTTCCTAAAATCACATCCTTAATGAGCGCATGCAGCAGTTGAAACGACGTGCCGTCCCTAAGCAGAGTGCCATTAATGGAGGCGTGTGCCTACCCGCACATGCTGCGCCCAAGGGCGCCTCAAGCCAACTTCCACGACATCCCACGATCGCAAGACAATTTCAGCTGCTGTACAAGATTTGGGCCTATCGCGAAGTATAACTTCGTGCTGGACCCGGGGGCCTCTGTTAGCGCCCCAAGGGTCCCATACCCTCGAGTCGCATACCAAGCACCTCCTCGTCTTGGATAAGTGCCTGCATGGGCCTTTAGCTTACCTCAGCAAGGAGGCCCACGGGGCCAACGCCAAGGAAGACCGGGCCAACGCCCAGCCTAGGGTAGTTAGGCCCGAAGTTGGCAAACGCCACCTGCGCCGGGGGTTCCGGGCCTCGGGATGCCTTTGAGGTTGGGCACGTCAACCCTGAGGAGGCCTCCTTCCAAGAGAAGGAACCCGCCTACCGCTGCATTTGAGGACCGAAAAGGGCGATCTGGAGGGGGCTGAATAGGTCGACACCTAAAAAACTACAACCCCAAAACCCCTCTCTTCTCTTCTAAGCATAATCACGTAGCAACTGAGTGCTATTGACCCTAGGACTCAAAGAGGAAGCAGAAGATCGGAAGAATGTCGCTTAAACGCCCATGGAACAGACAAAAGCGAAAGTGACCAAAACCTCACTGGATCAACTGATGAGTTCGAGTCTGGGTATACAGTAGACAGACACCAGCCAAAAGTATTGGCAAAACACCCAAGCAGAAAGAGCCAAAGAAGGAAAACTGCCAGCCTCTGCCGGATTGTCTGATGGCTCCATCGGAATGTTTGGTATCCCACCAGATTGTCCGGTAAAATGTGAAAGACTGTCCAGTAACACACCCGGCACAGCCTAGCGCCGAATTATCCGATGGCCCTCACTGAACTGTCCAGTAGAGCCCACCGGACTATCCGACAGAGTCTGCGAGACTTGAGCTCCTAAAGCCTAAACTTGACCAAATCTTCTATAGACTTCACGAAATTTGGCACAGGCTATCCAGACCCTATTCCAAAGCTTTTCCCAAAACATCTATGAGGACCAAAAAGGGCGACCTAGAGGGGGGTGAATAGGTCGACACCTAAAAACCTACAACCCCAAAAACCCTCTCTTCTCTTCTAAGCAAGATCATATAGCAACTTAGTGCTACTGACCCTAGGACTCAAAGAGGAAGTAGAACAGCGGAAGAAGGTCGCTCAAATGCCCACGGAACGGACGAAAGCGAAAATGACCAAAACCTAGGCTAGCGAGCCCTACCAGCCACTCTACACAATCAAGTGCCTCACCGGATCAACTGATGAGTTCACGTCTGGTCATGCCATAGAGAGACACCAGCCAAAAGTCTCAGCGGAACACCCAAGCCAATTGTTCGGTAAACCATGCTAGACTGTCTGGTAACACACCCGGCACAGCCAAGCACCGGATTATCCGATGGACCTCACCGAACTGTCCGGTAGAGCCCACCGGCTGTCCAGTAACCCACCGGACTATCCGATAGTGTTTGCGAGACTTGAGCTCCTAAAGTATAAACTTGACCAAATCTTCTTCGAAACTTCATGAAATTTGGTAGAGGCTATCTAGACCTTGTTCCAAAGTTTTTCTCAAAAGATCTACTGCAATAGATCATGGGATTAGCGGGAATTTCAGATCTCGTGAAGAGGGAAATACTTAGGCAAGAAAGGGGAATACTCAAGAATGACTTTCTCGTGGCAATCTTGCGGAATTGAGATGTTCTAAGACATAATCTCCACGTCCTTGCAAGTCCAAAACAGCAAAAGAGAACGGGAAATCTCATAGGCAATCCAAAGCACCAAAAATCCTTGAGATTTCACCCAAATACCAAGGGAAAGGGGAGGGAAGGAACACTCAAGCTTCAGCCACAAAATTCATTTATTTCTCCACCAAATTGGTCATGAGATCTGAGTACAAGTGGTGGAATTCGTTCACCAAGCAGCCTCCCACTTCCTACCCTCTTACAATGGGGCTAGATCACTCGAAGACCCTCTAAACTTGATGCTCTTGCTTGGAAATGAAATAGCTGCGTAAACCTAAGCCTAAGCAACCCTAAAACCAGCCAAGAGAGATGACTTATGGCTGCCATCTCCTTATTTATGCTACAGCTCTATTGCCTTGAGGCAGTTTGCACTTGACCCCTATATATTATAGACTCATTACGCTAAAACGCATATAGAGGCTAGAAAAGACTGCAATAACTCGGATGAACGACCACGATGGAGTCCTCGACGTCTTCGGTTTCTCTACCTTCGCTTGATGTCCTCCATGTGTCCAGTAGCTCATCCCTCAGGGGTAAGTCTGATTTTGTAATACTGGCAACCAAGTCCCTGGTTCTGACGCTCGAATCAGAAAACGATAGTTGGGCCCAGTTTTGATGCTCGAACCGGTAAATGCTTGTTGGGCCTCTAGGCTTGAGTGATTTTATGGCTCGCGACACTCTTCCACACCCAATATCACACTTATGGGCCGAGCCTAACTTGGACCTCAACCCAAGCCACCTGTCAGTCCGCTTGGCAGGAATTTTGTCACGGCACAATAGCACTCGGGCATCGCCACCAGGTCACGCTTAGGTGGACTTTCCTCTAGGTCACGCTTAGGAGGTGCTCTCTCATCTTTCAGTAAGTCTTCGGTGTTGACAAGCGCCCATCACAGCCAGGACGAAAGACGGGACTCGGTACACTTAGTCCCTTAATATACTGAAACAGATCATGGGATTAGCAGGAATTTCAGATCTCGTGAAGAGGTGAATACTTGGGTAAGAAAGGGGAAAACTCAAGATCGACTTGCTAGTGGCAATCCTGCGGGATTGTGATGTCCTAAGACATAATCTCCATGTCCTTAGAAGTCTAAAACAGCAAAAGAGAAAGGGAAATCTCGTAGGCAAACCAAAACTTCAAAAGCCTTTGACATTTCACCCAAAAACCAAGGGGAAGGGAAAGGGAACGAACACTCAAGCTTCAGCCACAAGATCCATCTATTTCTTCACCAAATTGGACACAATATCTGAGTACAAGTGGTGGAATTCATTCTCCAAGCTGTCTCCCACTTTCTACCCTCTTACAATGGGGCTAGATCACTCTAAGACCCTCTAAACTTGAAGCTCTTGCTTGGAAACGAAAATGGCTGCCTAAACCTCAGCGTAAGCAACCCTAAAACCATCCAAGAGAAATAGCTAATGGCAGCTACCTCCTTATTTATACTACAAACTAAGCCCTAAGACAGTTTTACACTTAACCCCTTATATTACATACTCCTACACTAATAAGGTCTGTAGAGGCTAGAAAAGACCGCAATAACTCACATGAACGGCCACGATGGAGTCCTTGATGTCTTTGGTTTCTCCGCCTTTGCTTGATGTCCTCCACATGTCCAGTAGCTCATCCCTCAAGGGTAACTCCGGTTTCTGGAATACCGGTAACATGCCATGGTTTTGTCGATAGAATCAGGAAACGGTTTTGGCCCCTAGTTTTGACGCTTGAACCAGGAAACGATAGTGGGCTTCCAAAGGGGGTGATTTTATGGCTCACGACACCGTCCTGCACCCAAGGTTACTCTTTTGGGCTGAGCCTAACTTGGACTGTAGCCCAAGCTACCTGCCAGTCCATTCGGTAGGAATTTTGTCAGTGCCAAGTCCACTTTGGTGCTGCCACCAGGTCACACTTAGGTGGGCTTCTGCTCGCTCATCCCTCAACAAGTCTTCGGTATTGACAAACGCTCATCACAGCCAGAATGAAAGAACAGACTCGATACACTTGAGTCCCTCATCAACAAATGCAGTGGGCAAGGAGGGTCAAAAGGAGGGTTTCTGCACATCACGCGCAGCAGGTTGCAACCGCGCAGGGCGTGCATGCCCCATCATCACTTGACAGGACAGACAAGACAGAGCAAGCCACCCCTCTGCCACGGCGTATAGTGAGGGCTACAGTGACGTGCTCATTACGGTCAAAATGATTGGGCGGTAAGATGGGCGTGACGGTTGTACGGTCCACCTGCCTAGGCAAGCGAGGTGGAGAAGAAACAGTGCCTCCACCTCGTGCCCGGGTACACGGTAGGACGCCCCAAGTCAAATGCGTTGTACAGGGCAACGTGGTGAGCCATACCAGGCGACGGAATGTTGTGCCAAGACCATACCAGAATATTGTAATGCTATAGCAACCACCGTAGCACTACTGTGCTACCAACTCTGTACCGGGTTCCCTCCTCTCTTAGTCTATACAAGTGAGGAGTGGAGCACCTAGTGGGGGATTTTGGACCCCCGATTCTGAACCCAGAGGCGGATCCTGATCCCAACATCCACAACAGATAGAGCTTAGCCTTTCAGCTCACCCAGAAGCCCAGGTCCACGGACGCTCAGATTGTAACTTTGCTCGTTCATAGTGATACTCCTAAAGAGGACGTTGGGTGTTACACCTCCATGGTGACCCGGACATCTCTAAATCTTCCGAGTCTCAAGAGTTCCATCGGGCTCAGTAATAGTGTCCACATCCCTACGTTTCTTCTCTACTATTGAGGTGCCTATTCAGCATCTCAATGTCGCCCACGACGACAAGCACCATTTTGAAAGATATCTTAATGGATTCAGTAATGATTCATCTAATCAAACTGTTCTTATTAACAATGATCTTTAAACAATTATTGTAGCTACAGCAAAATAACAATATCAACAAAATTCCTAAGGTCATCATCTCATGCAAAAAAAAAAAAGACAATCGACAGGCAATACAAGAACCATCATAATAATTGAGTCTTAAACAAGGTGAAGCTACTAGGTTTTCGATTGGTTTATTTATATAATGTTGGTATGTTAGAATGATAATTAGTGCAAAATCCTCTTAAAATCTTTGATTCCACAAACATATAAGTTGTGTATTATCTTTGAGTTTTTTATTAGATTTTGTCATCATTTTTGAATGATACCTGAGTGGAGTGTCAAATGATTCACCTTTGACAACTAGTTCAAGTAAAATCGATTGTGTTTCCCGCTTCAATGCCCAATTCTAGACCATCCCTAACAACTCCAAAAATGATAGAAAAAATAAAACCAAAGCAAACTCATCATTACTAAAGGAGAACCATGCTCCAAGATACTGTTATGATACTTCATCTTAAACAAGGCACGCCTACCATGGTTTTTGTCGCTTATACTTATTTAATGTAAAAATTTGTGTGTGTGTGTGGTGGGGGGGTTGTATGTTTTGAACTACCATATTGTGATATTGTGCAAAAACCACATGCAGACTTAGATTCCACAAATATATGAGCCATTCATTGTATTTGATATGCTTACTATATTTCATCTTAATTTTGTATGGTATCCTTGTGGAGTGACGAATGAATTTACTTTTGAGAGCGAGTTCACTGTTATACTCAAAAATAGAAATAAAGCAATAATCAAAACAACTTTACCACACTGGTAGAGTACAAATTGATAATATCTCCTAACAATACTTCTTCAAGTAAAATTGAAAGTGTTACACGCTTCAAAGACTATCTTACTAACTCCAATAAAGGTAGCGAAAGAAAAACCAGAGCAATGGTCATCACTGTGACAAAAACTGCCATGCTAGAAAAGCCAATTGACAGGCAATACAAAAAACTGTCGTGATAATGGCACACCTACCGATATTTTCGCTTCTACTTATATAATATAAAATTTGTTTGTTGTATGTTTTGAACGATCGGTTTATATAAACCTCATGAAGCTTTGGATTCCATAATATATGAGGTGTGTATTTGCCCTTGAGTTGTTTATTATATTCCATCATCATTCTGAAAGATGCCATAATGAATGATTTACTTTTGAGAGCGAGCTCACTCTTATACTGAAAATCAAAATAAAAAAATAAATAACAATAACTTTAGCACCCTAGTGGAGCACAAATTGACAATTTTCCTAACAACATTCGCTCAAGTAAAAATCAAAAGCTTTTCCTGCATCATAGTCCAAATTCTAGATCATTCCTACCAACACCAATAAAGATGGCAAAAACAAAAATCAAAGCAGTTGTTATCATTGTCACAAACACTGCAATGCTAAAAACTCCAATTGGTAGGCAACACAAAAACCAATCGTGATAATGGCGCACCTACCGAGTTTTTGTCGGTTCCATTTATATAACATTAATTTTGTTTGATGTACATTTTGAACGATTGGTTTGTATAAAACCTCGTGAACCCTTGGATTCCACTAATATATGAGTTGTATATTGTCGTTGAGTTATTTATTACATTTCATCATCATTTTGAAAGGTATAGTAACAGAGTGACTTTCTCTTGTTTAAACTCTTGTTTTTGATATCAATCTAAAGATATCTTAAGTTTTGGACTAGCAATTTTTGCAAAACTAAACGAGTTGTCTATTGTGCTGGAGCTATTTATTATATCTCATCATATTTTTGAAAGAAATCTTAGTAGACTGATGAATGATTTAGATTTGCCACCGGGTTCACTCTTATATTCCAAAATGAAAACAAAGTAGTGAACCGAACAACTATAGCACCTTGGTGAAGCATAAATTGGTGATATTTCCTAACAATATTCGCTCGTGAATAAAGTAAAATCGAAAGCATTTCCCACGTCAAACCCAAATTCTAGAACATTCCTACTAGCTCCAATAATAATGGTTGCAAAAAGGGAAAGCCAAAGCAACGGTCATTTTGTTCAAAAGAACTGCCATGTTAAAAAGCCAATTGACAGGCGATACAAAAACGGCCGTGATACTGGCACACCTACTGGGTTTTTGTCGCTTCTTCTTATACTCCCTCCGTTCTTCTTTGTTTGACGCTGTTTAGTTCAAATTTGAACTGCACAGCGACAAACATAAGTGAACAGAGATAGTACATTGTATGTCTGTTTTGAACGACCAGTCTCTTTAAAACCTAGTGAGACGGTGTATTCCACTGATACATGAGCTGTGTATTGTTTTTGAGTTATTTGTTATATTCCATCGCCGTTAAGAAAGATATGCCTTTTCTCTTGTTTAAACTCATGCTAGTGATATCGATATAAAGAAGTTATTGTAAAATATTTGCATCAAGAATTCCTAAAAATAATGCCACAATTTTTTTAAAAAATCTAGAACAAAACTGGGGTGGTAAAACGTTTTCGATGGCACACTTTTGGAAAATGAATGAAATAAGCTAACCGCCTTTCCTCCAGTCGGGTATCAAAGCAAAGCATCGTCTCCACCCGCAGAATGCGTGAAACCGAAAGCCTTTCCCGCTTGAGCATCCAAATCCCACACCACCGTCGTCCGCTCCCAACCCAAAAAATAAAAAATAAAAAATAAAAAAAGAGCTGGCTCCGAAGGCCATCCCGGTCATTTCCGCCCCCCAGGCTAATAAAGCCGGCCCGCAGGCCCGGACAAAAGCAAACAAAAACTAGAGCGGGGGCCGCGGCTCCCCCGCCACGTCACCGATCCGCGTGGTCGCCCTCCCGCCGCCGCCCGATCCCTCCAGCCGGGGAGATCCCGGCCGTCCGCTCGCCCCGCGTCCCCATCTGCTCCCGCCCCCTCCTGGCTCACTCTCTCATCACGCGCGCGCGCAGACACAACCGAAAAACCAAGGGGGAAAAATAGTAAAGAAACGGAGCGAGGCACCGCTCCTCCTCCTCCTCCCCCGTTTCTTATCTATCCTGATCCAAATCCGCTCGCGGGCTCCTCTCTCATATATCCTCCTCCGCGCAAAATAATTCCATTCCCCACCGCACCGCATCTCGGCTCGTCTCGTCTCGCTCGCCTCCGCCGTCGCCATGGCCACCGAGGAAGCCGCCAAGCCGTCCCCGCTCCCGCCCTACCCGGAGGTAAAAAAAAAAAAAGGCCCTTCCGCCGTTTCCTGCGTCGTTTTTTTCCTTCACTCTCCTCCTCCTCCTCCTGTTTTTCTTGGTCGTCGGCGTCGTCTTGGGTTCGTCGTCCCCGCGGCGGCGGAGCTGGATACGCGACGCCGCCGCGCACCGCTCGATTTGGACCGGAAACGAAGGAAGGAGGAGGAGGAAAAAAGCTGTTCTTTTTTTTTTTCTTTTGCTGCTGTTGCGGAACGCGAATGGCGTGGTTTCCCTGACCTGACGCGGGGGGCGCGTTTGTTGTTGCGGCCGGCGCTTTCGCAGATGATCCTGGCGGCGATCGAGGGGCTGGGGCAGAAGACGGGGTCGAACAAGTCGGCCATCTCCAGGTACATCGAGGGCAAGTACGGCGAGCTGCCCCCCGCGCACGCGTCGCTGCTGACGGCGCACCTGGCGCGCATGAAGGAGTCGGGCGAGCTCATCTTCCTCAAGAACAACTACTTCCGCGCGGACGCGCCCGACGCGCCGCCCAAGCGCGGGCGCGGGCGCCCGCCCAAGGCGCGGGACCCCAACGCGCCGCCGCCGCCGCCGCCCAAGCCGGCGTCCGCGTCGCCGCGCCCCCGGGGCCGCCCGCCCAAGGCCAAGAGCCCGCTGGACGCCGCCGTGGCGCAGGCCACCGCGGGGATGCCCAAGGCGCGCGGCCGCCCGCCCAAGAAGGCCAAGACGGAGGCCGCAGCGCCCGCGCCCGCTCCAGCCGCCCCCGCAGGCGACGGCTCCGCCCCGGTGAAGCGCGGCCGCGGCAGGCCCCCCAAGGTACGCCCCGCGGTGGCCAGCGAGACGGCCGCGGCTTAGGGCTGTCGTGAGAGAGGAGGGAGGAGAGAGAGAGAGAGAGAGGGGTTAGGGCGTAGCAATCCGTCCGTCTGCTGCTGCTGCTGCTGTGTTGTTAATCAATGTTAGGCTGCTTGGGTTCCTTTCTTGTTCATCATCTAATTGTCGTCGTCGCTTAATCATTTAATGGAGTAATTAGGAGGATTTGATGTGATGTGCCCCTCCGTGTCCGTCCGCTGTTTGAGTTCGTCGTTGGTGCTGCTTGTGTTGTACTGCTACTGTAATAGCTAAGCTAGGGAGGAGGGGAAGAAGCTCTGCTGCCGCTGTGCTGGTCGGTTAATTAAGCTGCTAATGTGGATGTGTACAATTAATTAGTGGATGGTGATGGTGTTCATGATGTTGATTTGAGGGTTCCAATTCCAAGCGCCCCCGTACCCTACCCTGCCTAGTCTGACTCGATCTGATGGGTTCGGTGATAACGACGTGCTGTTAATGGTACCCAGTTTGTGTTTATGTGCTTAATCTAATCGCTGGCATCAACAGCTGGCTGCAGCCTGCATGTGGGTTTGACTACTCTATAGCACCTTGCACACTCCTCGATTTGATCAGTCTTCACTCCACAGTCCACAGTGAAGAGCGCATCGCATGCAAGGACGCGTCAGGTGCATTTGCTTTGGTTTGTCGCGTGGCTGGGCAGTGGCCGCGTGCATTGTACTTGCAGGGCCGCCTTTGTGCTGCAGGAGCTCCCCGCTTTTGCTGCATCTGCATTCAAGTGTGGGAGAGGTGGGACTGTCCTCGCTCTTCCCTTGGGGGTGTGGATGCGTGCAGTGCAGCAGGCGGGCACCTGATTTGAGCAAGCGCAAGCGGGTGGTGGTTCGTCAGCCAGCTGCGGACTGCAGGGTGAAAATTGATTGCGTTGCCTGTGCTGGATTGGCAAGAGTTTACCGGATCGTGCATAGCACCAGCGTGGAGTCTGAGATGCAGTTCTTTTGAATACGAGTAGCGGGTCTCATGGAGAGGGGTTCAGGGAGCTTTTTTATTCTCTCAAATCTGTGGTTGCCTTGTAATTTAGGCTCTTTGAGGCTGAGCTCAGTAGACCATATATATTCAAATTCTATTTTGTCATTTTTCATACTATAGACATCTAGACGATTTGTTCTCAACTTTGGTCAGAGCACGAGGAATCTCACAGCTCTGCTGCCGAGCGCGTGCGGATGCCTTGGGCTGTCTCCAACAACATATTTTATCCTAATTCTTTAAATGTCATCCCACTCTGTACGTCGCATCAGTTACGGTGTCAAACAGTGCTGCTACACTGTACTGGAGACAGCCTTAGACGCCTTGCGATACGAGAAAGAGGACGGTTGTAGTGTGTATTGATGAACCCTTTTAGGGGTTTTCATTGGAGACAGCCTTAGGTGTCTTGCCGCCTTGCGATACGAGAAACAGGACGGTTGTAGCCTTGTAGGGGTTGCGGATGTTCCTGCCGGATGGCTTTGCCGCATTAGTAGCTGGATCGTTAAGGCTGTCTCTAATGGAGTTTCCTAAATGGGATTTCTCAACATTATTTTGTACTGTTTGAATTGAATGTTGGCACTGCATGCAAACAAAGGAAAAAATCGTTGAAACAGTGATAGAGAAGTGAAGATAAAAGTACTATAGGAGATAACTTAACCGGTCAAAGGATTGTCACAATGCCAATTGGCATGCAAAAGGCGGGCGATCATAGGGCAACGCAGACCTTTATTAGCGCGATACTGCATTGCTGGCCTGGCTGCATACTGCCATGGGACCATGGGAGGTTTCTGCCAATTGCGGATGGCCCGCTGCCCCATGGGCCACTGGCACCTTGCACAAGCCTGCATTGTGGGAAACCATGAGGGCGAGACTTTTCTCTGGAACTGCAAGGTTTTCACATTTTTCACATAAATCATGTAGAAATTTCACAGGAAATAATCCGTACCCAAAGGAGGCTTGAGTGTTTCTACTAGGATTAGATGGAAGCCTGAGAATGCACTGTTGAGTAGGGATGCGAACGGATCGGATCGGAGCGGATAATGCCTTTTCCATATCCTGATCCTATTTCATTTGTCGGATTCAGAGCAGAGCGGATATTACTCGGTTACGGATATGGATACGGATTTTGTTGGATATCGAAAATGGTGCGGAGTCGGTTCGGTTTCGGAGCGAAAGCGGATTTGAAAGATCGGATAATACATGCTTACGTATAGCTTTTTTTTACAATGATCAATATTCATAAACTAAAGTATAGTTGTTCACATCATAATTTACACATCAGTAATAAAAAATAATAGTGAGATATTTTTGGCATGAATCAACAATCATTGTTGACCATCGTATACATGCCTAACTAATCGGATATTATCCTATTATAAACATCGGATGATCCATGTGGATAATCCATATCCGTCGAATTTTGGTGATACCATATCCTACTCCGCATCCGCGTATAAATCGGATTCGGATTATCCATATCGGCATGATATAAAAACTCCTCCATATCATATAATTAGGATTCGGATCGGATAATTATCCACACCATTTGCACCCCTGCTGCTGAGCAGGCCTAGCTTGGGCAGGCAACCAAACATGGTGTGCCTGCACTATAGAGGTAGAGCAGGTTTCCAAAGATGTATCTCTTTAGGGGCCCGTTGCACCATTTGGATTGCAAGACTTTCACAGGAATAATATAGAAATTTTATAGAAAATAGTTCAATTTCACAGGAAGAACTTTCCCTTATTCCAAATAGGGTCTTATAGGTTGTTATAGGAATTTCTCTAGTGTCATTTTGGAACATAGGAATTTCACAGGAATTGTGCAAAAAATTCAAAAAAAACTATTCAAAAATACAGAAAAACATAGGATTTGGGAAATTTTCCCGTATTCCAATGGGGACCTAAAATTATTTCAGCATATGACAGTGCAAGCGCAATAGATTATCTAAAAATACCCCATATCTCTTTTCTTTATCACTTATATCCATGTCCTCTCTCATGAGAACTCACACCCCAAAGTTCGTAAAAAAATATACGAGGATAGGAGATGGGTGCTTCTCTCCCATTTTAGGAGAGGTGGAAAGAAGTATAATTAGGAGATATCTTTTGATAGGGTTCCATGAAAATGCGGAGCAAATTCTATACTTTTTAAACTTATATTTTTAAATAATCCTTATATCTAAAAGCTACATACTGCCTTACTTTTCTTTGGACTAAGTCGGTAAAGTTTTTTCCTAAACTATTTGCTCAAAGAGGGTGTGTTTTAAGCAATGCGTGACCGGTCGCTAGATAGAGTTTCTATTTTGTTGTTTCAGTTTTCCAGGATTGCCTATAGCAGTATGGTTGGATGGTTGCTCCCGATTCTTAGCGAGCGCGCGCGTTCCAAACGCTCGAAGGGCCGTCCCCTCTCGCGCGCTCCCCCGTGCCTCCCGCGGCCGCGCTGCGGGCCCGGGAAGAGCGCCGCTGGTTGCTTGTTGGGCCGAGCAAAGCTGTCGTGAAAGCATAGACAGACAGCAAAGCAAGCAAGACGATCCTCTCAAAAGAAAAAAGCAAGCAAGACGATAGTATGTTGATGCAGTTCATGAAGGGCAAGGGCAAGGGCGAAGGATTCTCTGAAATAGTGTGGCAAGGGGCCAGGGGTTGGCACGTACTGCCGCTGATGATGGTTCACGCTTGGGAGGCGACTGCTATTGCCTCTGCCCTGGCACATGAGGCCACGTTCTCCGTGCAGTTTACTAGAGGGCGAGCGGCCCTTTACAGCCTGGGGCAGAGCTTAAAATAACCCATACTCGTACTCTAGTAAAATACTGGCACGGCCGCACGGGAAAACTACGTTTGTTACTGTGCAGAGTGTCGCGGAAAAACTACCGGCGGCCGGTTTAACTGGACTTTTTTTTCCTCTCCAACAAAAGTGGAATCGACGGGGAGCCTTGGCTACCCGTTTGGCACCGCTTCGGTTCCAAAAAAAAAAAAATCCGACTCTAGCTTCTCTGATAGACCGGCTTCGTGTTTGGAGCCACGGTATTTTTTTAGAACGTTTGGCAAAACAGCTTAATTAATTTTTTTAAGATGGATTGAACTAATACAATGTCCATAGTGCCCCTTCTGCGATGGATGTATGATGAATGATTCAATGGCGTTGCTGACTTGGGCCTCTTTGTTTCTTTAGACTAAAATTTAGTCACGTCACATCGCATGTTTGGACGCTAGTTAAAAGTATTAAATATTATTTAATTATAAAACTAATTGCACAGATGGGTTGCCTCTCCACACCACCAAGCACCCACTCTCCCCATCCTCTCCAATGCGGCTGCGCTCTCGCATTGCCCCGCGGTAACTGGCGCTGCTCTCGCCGCTCCTTCCCCAAGCTCCGGTGAGCACCATTACCGCCGTGCCTCCCCGTCCATTTTCCCTCACTCTCCTGTGCTGGAGCCCAACTTCGGACGCCCACTACTCCGCGCGACCCTCGCCGACATTGCATGCGCCACGCTCGCATCGCGAGCGCCACGGACCGGATGGTCCGATCCCATGCGCATTGCACGGATCGTACCTTCATGACCCAGTGGTGTTGCCTCGCGGAATCCACGGACCGGATGATCCGATCCTTTGTATGGTACATGGATTGTGCCTTCCTGTTCTCGCGGTGTTGCCTCGCAGAACCCATGGACTGAATGGTCCGATCATTTGTACGGTACATGGACAATGACATCCTATCCTCGTGGTGTTGCCTCGTGGAACCCACGAACCGGATAGTCCAATCCTTTGTACGATACAAGGACAGTAACTTCCTGTCCTCGTGCCATTGCCTCGCGGAACCCACGGACCGGATGGTCCGATCCTTCGTACGGTACACGGACCGGATGGTTCGCTTTTTTGCGTCTTACGCTGAGCATAACTTCCGGCCTACTAATCCTAAATATTCCATGTCTCCATTTGAACTCTGATCTCAACGATTTTTCCCCCTTATCCTTATAAAATGAATACCCACTAAAAATAATTTCAACCCTTGTTGAGCTTATTTTGTGCCTCAGTTTGCGTGTTTTCCCTTTTTTTTTTTGCATGCAGTCCTTTTCTGGAGAGATCGATTGGTTCCATCCTCGAGGAGCCAGTACTCGGGCATGAAGCAAGGCTCCCTCCTTGACAGTCATGCCTATAGTTTCAACAAAGCAACGACAAGTCTAATAAATCCTCACTTGATGCATAAATCACCCAGCTTAATAAACACAAACCCAAGCATGTTATTTTAAATACTGCATAATGTTTTGCTACTAAGGTAACCATGAAACAATAGACATCCCAAGTCGTATTAGACTTAGTATGCCTAGGAAATGAGTATTTACTCCTCTGCATCATGCAATGATGGAAAGGCTTGGAAAGAATGGTTTTGGAAAGGGAAGAACCTCGACAGCTGGTAGATATTGGGTGCCGTTATCACGGTGTTCTCAGATGCTTAGCTGGCGACTTTTGGATGAATGGCCGGGGATGTGATCGCTCGGTGTGAGGTGTGGAAGGTCCACTGTGACTCGTGTAAATAAATGACCAAGTTATGGTTTCATCTTCCTAAGGCTGAGTCCAAGGGCTTCCCCGTCCCCTATTCCCATCACTATTCCAACTACCTCTCTCCATCTACAGTGTAGAACAGTGCTGTAAAAGTGCAGCATTTAATTTTGAGATCCGAGCATCCCTTGAACTTAGCCTAACTCCCTTCATATAGTACAACCACTTGACGTTGTGTGAGGCAACATTTATCCTGAACCTGTATGGATATTGCAGTTGCCACGTGATCTGGGGAGCAGCGAGAGGCCAGGAAGGGGTTTGGTGTCGCGAGGCGACGGGGTGGCCTTATTCCACTCGTGGTGCTGTGCAGGTGGTTTCATGTGTTTGGCAAAGCCTTGGTTTAGAATTCGGGCACTCACGATGGTGAATGTTACTGAGTCCAACTTGTGGGTATTACTACACCATTCTGGCTAGAAATCTAAATCTATTTGAATAGCCCGTGTTCATGGATATAGTTGAGTTATCGACCTATCGTTTGGATTTGTTTTAAAAATGAAAATGGTTTTGTTTGAAAGGTCCCGCAATGTATGCCGTGAGCCGCGGTGGACGGTGAGTCCAGTGGTTGGTGTTGTGTATCTTGGCTGGATGAGCTGTGGTCTACATGGACGGAAATGTCCCTTAGGTTTTAATCCAGTTTTACCCTCGGGGAATGAAAATGATTTTGAAAATGTTAAAAAAAACAACCCTGCATCATACTAGTTTTCTGCAAAATATCCAAAACCTCCACATATACCTTTCTCGTAGTCATAGCCACAAGCCGGTCCCCAAAGTTCTTTGGTGAAGGTGGACCGCTGAATACGTATGTACTCACCCTTGGTTTGTTATTGGTTTAAAGAGAAGATGTTCCCAAGTTCGAGTAAGAGCTACGACCTGCTTCTCAACCAGGCATGTGGAAGTTTGGGCCTCCATTATATTTCCACTGCGTGTGTTTTGGACTACGTGTTGCAGATCCTCCCCTTTTGTAACGTGCTATGGCTCTGCTCCGAGTGGACCCTTTTCGCATATCCCATTAGGATGGATCTATACTTTTCTCATGTAAGAATGTGGTCACTAAACTCCTAGAAATGGTAACAGTCACATTTTAGTCCCCGTGAGGACTGAGGGCGCTTCACCAGCGTGGGCCCAGGGACGGCTGCCGTGAGGAAGGACCTGAGCATCGACGAGCCGGCCTCCCCGCCGTGGCCAGGTGAGTCCCCGCTCAGACTCTTCGGAAGCTTGCAACAGGCCACTGAGGCGATGACACCCTAGGAGGCATTGTGACTCCTGCACTGGATCCGTGGTGCGCACGTAGGGAAGGAGGCATTGCCACCGTGCCCGTGCCTAAGGAGGAAGACAACTAGGACAATGCAGTGGCACGGGGGAGGAGGACTGCAGCGGTGGCGACCACAAGGAGTACGGCAGCAGCGGCCTAGACGTTTCCCCTGCTGGGCGCCGCTCCTAGGAAGACCATGGCACAGGGGGAGTGGCTGGATATGGCCGCCACGATGAGTGGTTGCAGGCCCCACGTCCATCCCTGTGCGCCCCTTGCTTGGCGCTACGGGCGCCTCTGACAGCCGTCTCGGGCGCATCCCTTGCAGAGCCGCTCCCCCATCGGCCGCCACACCACTAGGATGAGTAGGTGGAAGGGAGAGATGCAGAGAGCTATGAGTGGCAAGCACGTGGAGGAAGGAGGAAGTGCGATGGCGTTGGTGTGGGTGATGCATCTGGAGGCCAGACAAGCACCGACGATGTTGCGCTCGGATGCTTCGAGACGGATAGCTGAGATTTGAAAGGGATAGCTGAGACAGGTGTGCATGTGGACCGACGGCCAGCCGGCCGTAAGTCTAGAAAAAAAATCTCCCAAAGTTGTTAGATTGGTATTTTTTGGAAGGTAAATGCTTGGTGTCGGGCGCACGGGATCAGCCATCCGCGCTCGCACGCATCGCCCGCCGGCCGATACACATTTGACATTTCGCATCGCCCCGAGCAGAAATATATGCCCCTCCCGTCGTCCTCACCTCACTGGCTCCCTCTTCGTCTCACCCGACTCGCTCGTTCCCTCGACGCGCTCTTCCTCGCTGTCATCTTCCTCTTCCCTCCACCTCCTCCTCCCTTGAGCACGACGCCGACGAGGTAGGCCTCCTCCTCCTCCTCCTGTTGTTGCTGTTGCTACTGCATTTGGGGTTCGGGGTTAAGGTTTCGGGCTAGGGATTTGGGTTTTAGGGTTAGATTTTCGAGGTCGGGGATTGGGGTGCCAAGGTGGCTTTTTTGTTGCCTTCGTCTATAAAGGAGAGGTTTGGGGCGTCGGTCGGACTGGTAGTGGTGGTGGATAGTAGGCGGTGAGGTCGGACGATGGGGGCGCCACCGGCCGGGTGGTGGAGGAGGGTGGTTGGGCGGTGCCGGTGGCGGCAGCGGCACGGGCGGTGCCACTCCGGCGAAGCCGGATTAGTTGGCGGCTGTGTGGAGGGCGGTGGCAGAGGCGGCAGGGACGCTGCTAGTGCTGGGGAAGGCAATGGCAGTGGGGGAGCTCGGCGTAGGATGGGAGGAGGAGGCAGATCGGGCGACGGTAGCCCCCGGAGACACGATTGGAGGGCTGGGCGGGGGCAACGGCGACGAAAAGGTGCATAGGCGGGGTGGATAAGATGAACAATGGCTGTCCAAGGACACGTGGCGGGCTGGGAAGGGTGCTCGCGGGAGCCCCAAATCCCGCATGTGCAGGCGTTAGCATCGACCTTTTTGGAAAACATTCTAAATACCAAATTGACGCTCGTCATCATAACTTCATAAGACAACAGAGGAAAAATATCCTATGCAATTATTCATCTGGTGCAACCGTGCAATCAAACAATCCAAACCACTCATCGTACATCCAACGGTGACTGCTATTTTATATTTAAACCCTCTCGTATGAAATTCATATGCAATTTCTCATTCTCTTTAAAATTTATTGAAAACACTCTACCATTGAATTTTGATTGGATGATTGAGATTGCTTGAATATATGATTGCACCGTCACTATGATTGCACAGTATCTGTGCTCGGTACCGCTCTCTAATTTGGGAAAAAGGGTAAGAGACCGCAAAAAAAATCCTCTTTCACTACCGCTCTCTCAAAACCCTAGCAGAACCTTTGCCCCCGCTTCCCCGCCGCCGGCCGTTCCTGCTCTCCGCACAACCTCCACCAGCCACCCTCTAATGGCGATGGACTTGGACGAGCCGCTCGACGCGGCGGCGGTCGCGGAGAAGGGCGAGTCGGCGCTGCAACGGCTGTGCGACGCCGACCCGGCGCTTTTCCTCTCCCCCTCCGCGGACCTCGCCGCCGCGGCCCGCGCGGCGTCGCGGCACATCTACTCATCGTTGGTGCCGCTCTCCCCAGCGCACCCGCCGCCGTTCCCCAGCCTCCTCGCGGGCCCCGCCTTCGACGCAGAGCAGATTTGGTCCCAGATCGAGCTGCTTGACCGGCCGCTCCTCCCCCACCTGCGCCGCCAGCTCCGCCGCCTCGAGCAGCAACCCCCCTCGCAACCGCAGCCTCCTTTGGAGAAGCCTGCTGTCGCCGAGCGGGAGCAGTCGGAGGAGGAGGACGGCGAAGGCTGCGAATCGGAGGAGTTGAAGGAGGAGTTGGAGGAGACCGATGATGTGGAGGAAATGAGCGACGACTATGAAGAAGAAGAGGAACTGGATGGGAGAGAAAGGAAAGGGGTGGAGGATAAGTTCCTGAAGATAGACGAGATGGCGGAGTTCCTTGACAGGGGTGATGAAGAGGAGTATGGCGGTGGTGCCAAGCGAGGAGAGAAGAAGGCAAAGAAAAACTGGATGGAGAGTGATGATGAAGGTGAGGAGGACGAGGACGGCGACGAAGATGATGAGGATGAAGACCAATTGGATGTAAGAATTTCGTGATCACACACTCTCACTCCAGTGTAGCAAGATTCTTTAGTTTTTGTATAGAAAACAATTAAATAAACCAGGAGACAATACCTCAGGATTGAATCCTAGCCTGCATTTCTATCGGATGTGAAAGGACAAGTAGCCAGCATCTAGAGCTAGTTCATAAAATTCAGCAATGATCCAAGTTTTAAGCCACCTTTTCTTGGGCGGTTTGGGCTGTACTAGCTGTTTATGGTGAGAGCAAAACCTCACACGACAATGACGACCTGATTGACGATGACTACATACAGTTTCATAACAGCTACGTACGAGCAGCTAGCACTGCCGAACTGGACGTCTGCCTTGACTAGTTAATTCTCTTTTATTTTTGGCAGTTACGATATTTGATGATGAAATTAGTTGGCAGTCGCAATACATTGTTTATTCAGATATTCTTCTTCTTTGGCTTCAATAATGATTTTTCTAACTGCAGCTGGAAGATTTTGAGGACGATGATGAAGAGGCAGAAGGCGCCGGAGAAATAATGTAAATTCTTTTACACTAGTTTTCAAGCATGCATAGTGATAATTATAATCATTTCGAATTATACACTTACCAGGAACACTGACCATTTAGCTACACTATTGTGGCGTCACCTTTGCGGAGCTTGCTAGTAATAAAAGATTCATTTAGAATTGTGGGTTGATGGGTGGGTGGTGGGGAGCAGTCATTCAGGGTGAATAATGCTTCATATTTCTTTTCTACCTTATTGTCTTATGCTCTATTTGCCTGATTGGACTTGCACTTGAAACTTGGATTTCATTTCCTGAAACATACCACATATATATCCGCCCTTTCTTGATGTTAATAATTTAGGAAGGTGCAGAGACAGAAGCAGTTGATTTCCTTTGTTATATTGTTGTTCTTAATGCACACATATTTGTGCAGTCAAACCTCTACTTTTCCATAGACTGCACAAACTGAATGACGCGTAGCCACTATGATAATAGGTATATATTTGCATTTTGCTGTTATGATAACATTTGATTGTGACCTAAACAGCAAAGTGTCTTTTCAGGTACAAAGATTTTTTTGAAAAAGGGCATAACAAGAAAGCCAAGAAGAAAGATGGTTCCACAAAGAAAGTTCAATTCAAGGATGAAGCACATGAAATTGAAGTTGATGGCAGTGAGGATGATGATGATGGAAATGTTGGCCCCACACTAATCTACTCATTTTAGTTGAACATTCACGGATCCTAGTTTCTCAATGTTTTCTCTTTCTACAGGATGAACAGGTTCTCTCCACTCATGAAAAGGAGCGTCTGAAGATGCGTGCTAAAATAGAGCAAATGGAGAAAGCTAATCTTGATCCCAGTACATGGACCATGCGGGGCGAGGTAATAAATTGAATGCATTTTATTCTACTTCTATACAGTACACATTTCTAACCTATAACATCCTGTTGATAATACCTTTCAATTGTAAATAACCCAAATAGTTATTTGTAGGTTACTTCTTCCAACAGGCCCAAAAACAGTGCCCTAGAAGTGGACCTTGATTTTGAGCACAATGTAAGACCTGCGCCTGTAATCACCGAGGAAGTCACAGCTTCTCTTGAAGAGATGATAAAGAAAAGGATTGCAGAGGTACATGCTTTGTTTTTGCCTTTTGGTCATTTCCATGGTGTCTAGCTTCAGCTTTTGTAGCATAGTAACATTAGCTGAGTAAATTATTTAGACTAGTTTGAGATAGCTTTCTATGCTTCCATCACTAATGTTTAAATTTGGCCTCCTGATCCCTACAGGGTCAGTTTGATGATGTTGAGAAGCCTTCTATCATGCCATCTAAAGCTCCAAAGGAGTATAAGGAACTGGTATGGTGACTATACTTACACATTTGCCACAAGATAGCTGTGCTATTGTGTATTGATATCTTTCTATTGTGAATATTGTTCCAACAGGATGAAAGTAAGAGCAAGAAAGGTCTTGCTGAACTCTATGAGGTTCGCACTGCCATAAATTATTATTTTTCTATATCCGAGATTAACATTGTTATGTACATAAATGGGTTTACTCTTTGACTATTTATCTTCTAGGATGATTATGCCCAAAAAGCAGGCCTTGCACCTGCCCCTCTTTCTATTTCCGACGAACTAAAGAAAGAGGTGAGTAATTATTCACTCATTAGAAGAATATACAAGGGATATAGATTTGTCTGTTGTAAAAAATTATGCTAGTCTACCTTCTATTTCAGTTTTCATTTTTTCTTAACAATTTAATTCTACACTTGCATTGATTCAAATGCGGATGCCTTTTTGAAGAACCTTTCAGTGTCTTGTCTGTGAATTATGGCAGATGTTACTATTCCTGTCTAGCTTAACAAATTCTTGTGCTCTTGCTATTTTGGTCTCTGCAACATTGCCACTTAATCACTTTTATATGCGTCGTTTGGTTTGTGATAATATGCGAGATGATTTTCGTATTATCAATTGACAATGGCGTTTGGACATGGTTTATTTGCCCGTGGACATGAAATTGCTAATCGAGTATAGTTGGGCTGTTGGACCATTAGTAGATTTCAGGCAGTGCGCCAGCCTGTGGTGCAGCCTTATAAAGGCTAAGCTGGGGTTCAGGGCCTTTTCCCGGTTGGTTGACTGAGCTTCTTCTCAGTGCAATATTGTAGGGCGGTCTTTCCCCACAGGCTGAGTTTTGTTTTACAAAAAACCGAGGAGAATTGGATTCATTTCAGTTACTACAGTAGTATTTCAATAGCTATATGCAGATGAAACTTGGTGCTTTACATTCACCATTATTTTGGATATTATTATTACATTGGTCAACTTGATAGTGTAATGTTTACATGTTTGTGGGCTTGCTAACATGATGCTTATGTTGGCTAAGCTGAGGGATATGTACTGTTATGACCAACTTTTTATCCATTCAGGCAAGTACTTTATTCAAGAGGATATGCTTGAAGTTAGATGCACTATCACATTTCCACTTTGCTCCAAAGCCGGTAAGGGTAACTTTAAAATTTGTGTCTGCCATCTTTTTTTGCTCAAGTTTTTTCGCCGCGTCAAGTGAAGCATGGTCTTTATAGGTGATCGAGGATATGTCTGTACAAGCAAATGTGCCCGCTTTAGCTATGGAAGAGGTATATAAACCACTTTTTTGTGTGATCAGATGTTGCTCTATCGGCATAGTTATGTAATGATGATGATCTCTGTCTTGCAGATTGCACCTGTAGCTGTTTCTGATGCTGCAATGCTTGCTCCCGAGGAAATTTTT
Source organism: Paspalum vaginatum (assembly GCA_030272315.1). Lineage (NCBI taxonomy): Eukaryota > Viridiplantae > Streptophyta > Magnoliopsida > Poales > Poaceae > Paspalum > Paspalum vaginatum. The sequence continues at coordinate 34,675,882 of CM059018.1, read as the reverse complement.
GAAGGAAAAGGCGATATCAAGGAAGAAGGGGAACTTACACAGGCGGAGCGCAAAAGAAGAAGAGCAAACAAGAAAAGGAAATATGCAGGTAATTTTTCCTAGGCCCTTGAGAGGAATGCGTTCCTGCGCGCATGCACTATATGTCTTTTGGTAACATCCTCTCAACACAGAGACACATGCACTATTTTCTCACACTTGGCTGTTGAAGCTGCGCATCGAATGATTATTTGTTTTCCTTTTTTCTTCTTCTGCAATGCAGGTTCACATAAGGAGAGGCCAGCCAGTTTGCAGAAAGACTAGATTCAGTGTTTGTGAAGCGCTGAAAGGACCGCCTGCACCCCAATCCTGAATCGGAAATTGCTGTAAATTTAGAGTTGGAGAGGGATTCGAATCATTCGATAGCGACACACCAAAAAAAAAAAGTTCCAGTTTTGGCACTGTACACCGTACTATAGTTACTCGTGTTTCTTTATCAGTTCGTTGCATGGTTAGGAAAGTGTGAGTGTTTGTATCTACCGAAGCACACAATAGAGAGTTCTGATTTGCGGAGGGCAATCTTGAAGGTGCAAGAGGTGGGGAGCGCGGGCCTTTGTAAATTCTGGGGAAAGCTGGTATAGGCATAGATGTCCAAACGGGCCACCTGGCACGGCACGGTCCGGGCATGGCATGGTGATGCTGGGCACGGCACGGCAACACCAGCGTGCCGTGCCGTGCTAGCACGACGTGCTGACCCCGTGGCCTAGGCACGGCAAGGTGTTCTTCGTGCTGTGTCGGCACGGTGGCCTGGGAGGCCTGCCGTGCCGTGCCATGCTCGTCCGGGAGGCTTGCCGCGCTGTGATGCCGTCGCTGTGCTGTAGCTGCCAAGAGGTGGAGAGGGAGGGGCTAGGGGCGCCACTGGGGAAGCCGAAGAGTCGGAGAAGATGGGGCATCGTCGGGGAAGAAGCAGATCCGGAGAAGGAAGGGCGCCGCCAGGGAAGCCTGCGAGTCGGAGAAAAGGGAGCGCCGTCGAAGAAGACGGAGAGCCGGAGAGGGAGGATGGGAAATCGGGAATCGTGCCGCCATAGTCGGGGTCGGGGTCGAAGTCGCACGTGCTGTCGGAACGCTGGAGTCACGTGTGGGGTCAGTAGTTGGGGCCTCGGGGGCGGCGGAGGGAGTGGGAGAGAGCAGGGGATTAAGGTTTATAATAAGGAGGTCTTGGCTTATATATGGGCCGTCGCCGTGCCTCCCTTTTTAACGGGTCGGGCCGTGCCAAGCACGACGGGCCTTCACCTCGGCCCAAGCACGGCACGGCTGGCACGGCCACGTTGCCTACTGGGCCGTGCCGTGCTGTACCGGGCCAAATTCGTGCCGTGTCATAGGCCGCCCGCTTGGCACGGCCTATTTGGACATCTATAGTACTAGGTACAACTGAATCAAGCGCGGGCCTTTGTAAACTCAGGGAAAGCTGGTACCTGGTACAACTGAACCATTGACTTGGTTGCATCTTGCAAGTTACACGCCCTTGCTTTATGCCTAGAGTCCGCGAGTGATTTCAGGAAGTATCATCCATTGCTGGCTTAAAGCTAGAAATATATAAATCCTAATACATGTGTTACATTGTTTGGAAATGTACTCACCGGTATTTTTTTTCTAGCCGAATTAGTAAATAATTAAATAAAGATATAAAAGGTATTGATACTGGTTTCATTATTTTTGATATTAGACCTACCTTTTTGGTACCGTTTCGTACTGGTACCGTGGTGCCGTCTATTTCTAAACGGTTAGATTTTGTGCTTTCATTTTTTCCAACCACTGTAAAAATTGTAAAATGCTAAAGGTATGTACTGAAGTTTTATACGATGTAAATTATGCAACATCAATCTCAGCTGTTCAATCGTTGCTGGCTGGAATATCAAAGTATAAATCCTGACGATCCTTGAAGAATCGGAGAGGAAATAAAAAAGAATCAGGGTAGCAACAAGAACATAGAGAAGGTTTCTAGACAGAGGTAGACGACGAGGTTTGTTCATGTTCTGTTGGGTAGCAACAAGAACATAGAGAAGGTTTCTAGACAGAGGTAGACGACGAGGTTTGTTCATGTTCTGTTCGATGCTCTACTCTTCCGGTTCTGCTTCCCTTTATAGTTCAACCATAGTTGTTTGGGCTGACAGCCCATTGCCAGCCCATGTGTGCAGCGTCTCGGCAAACCCGTCGGCCAACTAAGCCCAGTCCATGACATTCCTCCCCACTTGAAATGTGGTTTGCCCTCAAGCCGCTGCAAGCCTCAACATACCCTAGCTCCAGAAGTTCAGATTGCACAGCTTGCCGTGGTTGCTTCTGCTGATCTTCAGGACACATGACTTGTAGCCCTTAAAACAAGTCAGCACCTTGTTCAGTTCTGTTAGTGCTGCTATAATCAGGAAACTTGTACCATATAACTAGATGAGTAGCAGCAGCCTTGTCATAGGAGTGGTGACTTCGACCAATACTAGCAGCTCCAGAAAATGCCGACACACATCCACTTTTATCCATGGAAGAAAGTTTTTTGTGCTGGCACATCACTGAACATAATAGTGCTCCAATCAATAATCGTTAATTAGGTCCTCCATCTGAGTCAAAGATGACTTGTGGTGCTTTAATATCAATCTGTAGTGGCCAACCAAGCACCCATCTAGCACCTACTTGCAGAATCAACATTATGATTGGAGATAATGGCCATGAAAGCATCGGCTATACTATAGTACCCATGATCAAAGTCAACAAAGCTGCTAAAAAGTGTGAAGGTGCCCAAACAACTTCTGAATGAGTAGGTGTACTTTCCATACAGCTGACTTGGTTGTAGGGTGGCTTCTTGAACTGACTTGAGCACCATTGCTTAGAACTCATCCACATTACAGGTAGTAGCATCTTACTAATGTTCTGGTAAAGCACCACTACATAATTACCTTCACGGAAGAGACCTTTCACTGACCTCCCAATGCAACAGCTTTTGGAGTCGTCAGATTGTAAGTGGCCAGCTACCGTAGATAATTTAGAATAATTTCGTTGATCTCTAGAAGTAGTAGTACTGTACTGCCATGAGCCCGCCACCTTGTTCAGTACCCATGTACTGTATTGATCTTGCCATTGTTGCCTTATGTAACTCCAAAGATAGATCACTGTGTTGTACTCAACTGATTTTTTTTTGCATAGATTTTAGAAGTGCAATGCGGATAGCAGCAAGCCATATTGGTGTAAAGATATTCAGATTAAGGTACAAGGGCTTAGTCTGGACAAACTCATGTATGTGACTGAAATTGTTGTCCATGAGTTCCTCATTCTTCATCCAGCCCAAGATAAAGCACACTGGAAAAACGACTATGTTGGAGAACTTGCCACTAAGCTTGTATGATCTTCCTTTTTGACATGGATCAAATAAGCTGAGCACGATTTTATTTCCCTGAGGTGGTGGCCATGGGTTGAAATCCAATAAGAAACACTTTGATTTCTTGTTACCAATTCCTTGTAGTATCCAAGACCATGAATGTATGTCCTTCCCTCTATCAAACACTTCGTGATCAGTAACATTACTACTTTGGGCTTGAATCTGTAATGAAATGGGAGGTGACCATGGCTGCTAGATCTCTGCACCATATGAGAAAACCTCACCAATGCCTGGAAACAATAGTTCATGTGCCAATGCACAAGGCAAAGCAATCTTTTGATCTAGTGGTGTCTCTAGTGAACCCTCCACAGGTGATTGAACCACTGAGAAAACTAGCAGCTCAGGTTGGAGCAACACACCAATATTATTAGCACTGCCATTGATGCCCTGCTCTAGTGTTGAACATGCATTAGGGACTGGTGCAGGCACATATTGAATGTCCAATCTGCAACAATTATCTCAGATGTAACAGCCATTCATAGCATTACGAGCTCGCATGGCGTCATGGTACCAATGGAATGAGATGAGGGCCTCAACTTGAGTTTCAGCCAAGAACAGGTGCACATCTTCTGCGCCATATGGGTCAAACAACTGATGCATCGCCTCCTCAGACACATGATGCAACAAGTGACTCACAGTGACATGAAGGACATTGGCTGCAGGTGCCTCCTGGCCGCAAGGCATTCCATCGAACATCTTCTGAGCACTGCCAAAGGGAGTCGTCTGCACCCTCGGACATGTGGTGGGCGCATCAAATTCAGGGTGGTGCTCTGTGCTTGGGGTAGTAGGGAACATCATCAGGGAGTTGGCGACGATCACGGCCGGCAAAGTAGACGACGCAACGGTGGTGGCGACTGGCGAGGTCAACGTCGACGTCCATGTTGTTGACGGCAAGCTAGTCGGTGCAGTGGTCGGGGATGACGAAGTCGTTGTGGCCTGCTGTGGGGTAGTAGCTGTGACAGCCGATGTCGTAGTGGAGGACGGCCGCGCGGTGGTGGGCGTTGCCATGGAGGAGTCCGACAGCGCCATCTGGACGGCGGTGGCTGTCGTGGTGGTGGCTGGTGTAGGCGAAGTAGCAGATAACGCTATGGTGTCCCCTGACGCCGGTAGCGGCAGTGACAGCGGCGCGGCGTCGTCCTTGACGCCCTCCACGGAAAAGAACGCCGCGGTGCTCACGGCCCGCATGCCTGCTCTGGTGCTTGCGAACTCCATGGAGGTCAACGACTTGCCCTTTGGTTCAGCAATAGTGGTGGTGGTGGATGCCGATGATGACGAATTGATTGCTGAGGCGGACGTCGGCGAGGTGGTCGACGCCGTAAACGCCGATGACAGCGCGGACGTAGCTTGAGGGACACGGTTCAGCTTCGCTAGCCCCTCCTCCAGCATCCGCATCATCCTGTCCAGACTCTGAGATAGTGCATGGATGGCGGCCGCGTCAGGATTGGCGACGGTGGTCGGGGTGAATGCTGGTGAAGAAGCCATGGGATCGAACCAGGGTAGATGCTCAATTTGGGGAAAAATTTTGGGTTCCCAAATCGAAGGCTCTGATAACCATACGTCACGTTCCTTGACAACCAAACCACAGTTACATGCGTATTTGATACAATCCTTGAAGAATCGGAGAGGAAATAGAAAGGAATCAGGGTAGCAAGAACGGAGAGAAGGTTTCTAGGCAGAGATAGACGAGGTTTGTTCAGGTTCTGTTCGATGCCCTCCTCTTTCGGTTCTGCTTCCCTTTGTAGTCCAACCATAGTTGTTTGGGCTGACCGCCCATTGCCGGCCCATGTGTGCAGCGCCTCGGTAAACTCGTCGGCCAACCAAGCCCAGTCCATGACAGGCAGCCCAGCACCACACACAGCCTGGGCCTCCCTCTGCAACTCAGTGCATTGTGTCTCATGCTCTGCAAATGGCTTGGGTATATGAAGCAAGATTTGACCAACAAGGCCACAAGTTAAAGCTAATGGTTACAAATTTACAACAATATCATAAATATGCATGCAATCATTTTTCTTCCGCCTAAGTCAAATTCTTTAGTTGAGGACATGCTCCCACAGTTAAGTCAGGTAAATTTACCCTTGCCGGGTCGTGAACTTGAAACCGGTCGGTGGAAAGGTTCCACCACAAGGAACCTAACCAAACTAAGCTATACTCAATTCGCACATAACCATATAGCTAATGGTGTACACCTTTTGATGATGGGTGTGCAATGTACCTAGAATGCAAGCAGTTGAAATATACTTTGTTGGCCTCGTCTCGAATGAGCTCCTATTTCACTTCGGGGTCAAAATGGGTCATTTGTGTCTGAAGAAAAAAAAGAGTACAAAAATACTAATAGGTTTAGAAATTGAACGTCCAAAACAAGCAACAGGGAGAGTAAAAAAATGCTAATTGGTTTAGAAATTGAACTGCCAAATCAAGCAACGGTAACAATGAAGAAGGCTATTTCCTTATGGAAAGAAAAAACAACTATTTTAGAAAAAAATTGTAAGCATGCATTAGCTTTATTAGTAGCAGTAGTAGTTGAAATGAAAGCGAATGTGTGGTTGGCAAGTACACCTGACAATAAAATTATGGACATGATGATCAACACACATCATGAAAACTCACATGATCACGCTATTTAATTCAAGGCATCTTTGCCAGCTTCTGTACTCTGGATCTGGGCCGATACCGCGAGGTCGATTTTGTTAATTATACCAATTAATTAAGACTAAAAGTATTAACTAACTTCAGGGCAAGACGACCTCTCGCTGTCGCTGGCAGTACTGACAAAAATGTCACATAAAAACAAGTAAAGCTAGCCCATGGTTTTCTGCCACGCTAACGATGAGGAGACAAATTTTTAGGCCTGGCCACTCAATAATTGTCTTAAAGATTTCTTAGACTAATTTCAATGAGAGCGTGGATATGGCCATATGGGTGTCGGTGCCCATTTTACATGTCCAAATAGGTATTCCAGTGGAACGTGGATGTCTCTACGTAGAGGACATGAATAGGTGGGGATGTGAATTTAGATTTTGCGTCCAGATTGAATCTACCCCATTTTGTTTGCAGGTGAGCTGGTGTGCTCCATGCTAACTATTTTCTTAATATCTTCTTACATTTAAGATCTCGTCCTTGATACTTTGATAGCCCTTCTAAAGCTGCCACAGTTTCAACTGCTTTTGACAAATGTGGGTGTTGCCACGTAGGCACAGTTTGAAACCTGCACGAATATTAACTTATATTCAAGCAAGTACAGGGTATCCGTAACTTATTACTTGACAGAGTGGTCAGCTACTGTTTATTTATGTTTCTCAATGCAGAATTGCAGAATCAAACAGAGTAAGATAATGTGGCCTGTGAGTATTATAGTGGTTTACAGTAGTACTTCTGTCTTCTCCGTCGCAGCATTACTTAAAATAATTGTGCACATCTTATAATCAGTATTTCAATCTCAATGTACAAGGAAGGCATCCTTTCCAGTGACAGGTCACTCTCTGCTGATCCAGCTACAGGAGGTTGGGATTCGGAGCTGATGACACAGAGCAATGCAAATTGGTGAACACGCATGCTGTACACTCCTGCTGGAATGAAAGGAACCTAACATGATTAGGCCTTGTTTGGTTAACCTAGAATTCAATGGGATTGAGTGGTATTAAGGAGATTAAATCTCTTACAAGTCAAAATACTGCTAAATACCTACCAATCCGCTTACATCCCCTTGAACGAGGGATTAACTGAACTAAGACCATAAAGAGAGTGAAGCAAGACGCCACGAGAACACTGCCAGCTGCTTCAGGACAGTGTTCCAAGGTGTATTGAACATTTGGTGTGCCAGATCTCTGGCACCGTTGAGTAATGAATCTGAGTTCATTTAAAAAAAACACACACATCACACCATCGTATTTCTGTAAAAGGTATTTCAATATCTACATGTAAGATATCCATATCGTACCCTACTAAAATCTACTAAAAGAAAATAATAACATGCATGCCTCATGCACCTAAAGATCAGGTAGCAATGCCTGGGTATCCTTCTAGTAAAACATGTATACATAAACTATTTCAAGTATATAGTAGACTTGCCTCATCGCCTAGCGTAGCAGGCTAAGACTGAGTTTATATGGATATCAATGTGCATTTTACACAGTCGACTATACAGTCTAGCTAACAGAGCGTATATGTGCATATCACAGATGAGACGTGCAAAACGAGGAGAACAAAAAAAATACATTTTGCACAAGTAATTGCTGAAAACAGCCTAAACAACACCCAAGGGTGGGGCCACCAAGATGCCTGCTCCCATGATGAAGTTATTTTTTCTTTCTAGTTTCTAGATCCAACACCTTATTCTTACTCTTCTGCATGTGCTTGCAACTGTTCAGTTAAGCAGATCATGGGAGAAAACTAAGACCAACTTGAACTATTTTACTAATGAAACATTGCCACTTGTCGAAATGAGACTGGTCATAATATGTCTAGAATAGACATTTTAAATAGCAGGCTAAGTTTTCTAGCGGATAGCTAGGCTCGGATAAAACTGAGACGAATGCGAACGGATATGCGCAGATATAAATATAGATAATTATTATTTTTTGGATCGGACTCAGTATGATAGTGCGGATATTGCTATATATCTCATCGACATACTAATGTCCAAACTTAACTCTCCGAATGCGAATATTGATCGAATATTAACTATTTAGTTCGGCTATCAGGTGCCCTCTTTAGTCTTTAGACTCTTTCAGACGGACGGATAATCATCATGAAATATCCGTCCTAATTTCTTCTAACTAGGGTAGAAGCTATAGCCGCCCATTTGATTCGGCTATAGTCATAAATAGTTGGCTAGAGTGGGGCTATTTGATCTAGCGCAAGGCCACTAAGCCAGCTATTCAGAACCTTACAACAATTCGGTGGCTTTGTTTAACTTTGGAGAATTCCTCAAATATTTATAGCTCTTCTTTTGGAAGAACAAGCAATTAGCTCGGCGTCGTGTTCATGTTACAAAATCCACGCGTACTCTAAAAGATCCCCACTTCTATAATTTGGAGTAGCTTTGCGTCGGCTTGCAAGCCACATGACATGACATACATGGGCCCCTGGAGGCCTCCCCGACTACTGTGGTGCAATGGCTGCCTCCGAGCTCCCGCCACCGCTATATGTATCCAGGCCCATCGTGGAGGGAATTGTAGAGAGGGAGGCAGTCGTTCCACTTACCGCATGTTGACACAGAAAAGCTTCGAGGGCCAACCTGCGTGGTCAATGGCCGGTCTATGAGATTTGCTTACTCCTATGACGCAGTTACCTAAGTTTCAGCAACCGATGAGTAAGACGTGCTATCTGGTTTAACCAACCAGCCAAGAACTCAAAATGGTCAAAATCTTCATCAAATCGATCTAAAAAAACAGAAATCAAAAGAATCAGTACCTCGGATCCCTATTTCTGGTGCCAGGGGTTGAGCCGATTATTAGCCAAGTTCTGCTAAGAGTCGATCGGCAAACCGCTGAGCCAAAGACTTCTAGAAATAAAATGTATCGAGCCAGGAGCGGGCAAATGCATCGACTACTCGATCAGTGTGGCCTATCCAGGCGATATAGTGCCAAACCTTGCACCACCTACCGTAAAATAGCATAAACGAAGAATGACTCTCAGGTTGTATCAGGTGTATAAGCAGGCTTAAATGACAGACAGACCATGCCAAATGGGGACTTGGATTAATAAATTAATGTAATCCCCTAACTATACCAGCTAGGACCGGAATCTTCCGTCCACTATCTAGCCGAGATCGACCAAGGCCAAGCAACCGGATCTTCCATAAATAGAGATTGGACTTAACCAAGTGAATTGGCCTGGATGTCGCCAAATCACTTCGCAATGATCAATCAAGACTTGCTAAGAGACAAAGCTAAACCCTAACATGGACCACCCATATGGATTAGGGCAATCTAATCTAAACCATGAAATAACATGGTTGGGAGTTAAGTCTCATACTACACGCGCCAAGTAACATGCAAAATTCGAATATAGATGCCAATAAAAGATGCTTAACAATGCTTATAAGTATTTCATGATGGTGTAGCCGGCAGGGACGATATTGGATATGAGAGGCGGGGGAGGAGAGGTAGGCATGCGACAGATGAGGAGAGGAATGTGGTGGAGAGTAAGGGATGCAAACGGATCGAAGCAAAATGGATAATACCTTTAATATATCCTCATCCTATTTCTTTTCATTGGATTTAGTGTAGAATGGATATTACACGGTTATGGATTTTTTTTATATTGGAACTAGTACAGAGTTCGATCGGTGTCGTGCAGAAGTGAATTTGAAAACTTGGATAATACAAGCTTACGTGTATTTAATATGACAATCTTAGAAACTAAAGCTTAATAGTTCACAACATAATTTGCATATCTAAGAATCACAACAAAGTAGCTCGATACTAATAAGTAACTGTAACGATAATGCATTATAAATTAAACTTAACAGCAAACAAAAACTATATAAATTCATTTAGACTTACGAGTATAAAAAGAAGCAACGACCAAAATATAGATTCTTAATTAACTAAGAAATGTTTCTTCATTATTATTTGTCCTTATTCTCTTCACTTTGGTATGTAAAGGTGACGGAATATATAGCCGGGCCTTGATTGGATTTGTAGTGTGTTGCATTATCTAAACTAATCGGATAATCCCTATTAGAAGTATTGGATAATCTGCGTTTAAACAATGGGTATAATCTATACCCGTCAAATTTTGGTGATACCATCTTGTACTCCACATCAGCATATAAATTAGATTTAGACAATCCATATCCGCATGGATAAAAAACTCTGCCACATATCTGCATGATATGGATTCGAATTGGATCGGATCTGGAAATTATCCATGCCACTTTTACCCTAGTGGAGAAGGCAAGCGACGATGGTTGAAAAAAAAAGAGATCCGTCATCAAGCCAAATCTAACTATTCAAGAATTGGTTGCACTAAGTGTTGTACAATGGAAATGGTGCCACAAGGTACCCAATTGTTGGGTTTCGTAACAGAAAGTGAGAGCGGTAGTATTTTATTTTATTTTATTAACATATTTCTTTGATCAATGACGACAAACAATTGGCGAGGAATGATACTAGGTGGTACATAAAGTGGTTTTCAACCATACTAAAATATAGCTCCCAAAATAAAAGCAAAAGCGCTGGCCCGGAACTGCTGATAGATTGTGGGTGTCATTTTCAGTTATAATAATCTATTCAATTTGCATGTAACACGCTTATTCAATCCAATGTGCATCTTTCCAGCTGGTGCGTGCTATGGATCTGGTCAGCTACGGCTTGCACAGATGGGACGACGATCAGTTCTTTATGTTTAACTAATAAGACTAAATAATGAAGAAATCCTTCACGACACGTAACACCTCTCTTGCTTGTCACGCTGATATAAAAAATGTCACAACAAAACAAGCTATTAAGCCCATAGCTTCATGCCAGGCAGTGCAGGCAGGCTAAACGATGAAATGGAGATAAATTAATTTTGGGCGTTATATTACTATGGTATACTAGATCTTGTTTGATGCGGGAATCAATCCTATTTTTTTCCCTCTGCAAACGAGCTGGTGCTCCGATTCTCACTAACTATTTCATCTCATGTGCTCTGGATCTCAGCCCCAATGAATTTAATACATCTTACTTAATTCACATTCAGACTAATGTGGGTGGCGCACCACATGCCCCAAATAATTTATTATCTTCCACTCCCTCCTATATATTCTATACATCTGTGGTTTTTCTATTCTCTTGTCACTCAAAGTTCTTTAAATTGACCCATTAATATATAAACTTAAATATATAGTTTAACAACTTATGCTTTAAATACAAGATTTTTTTATGGAAAAATACTTTCATTATATTATATATAACTTTCTCTGTTTAAAACGGTACTCCCTCTATTCTCAAATATTTATCATGGTTGACTTTTTTCTATAATTTCGATCATCTGTCTCGTTCAAACAACATATATAAACATATAAAAAAATGCAATCCAAGCTCAAACAATATGTAATGATAAATAAATCACAACAAAAGGTTAACTTTATGAAACATTTTTAATAAGACGAATGATGGAGACTGGAGAAAATAGTGAATCGTGATAAATTTGAGAATGGAGGGAGCACATATTTGTAGAAGTTACACATATATAGAGTTTAATATTTGATATTGCAGTGACCTAAACTACTTATATTGTGGGATCAAATGGAGTATACAATTATATATATTAGCTTAACAGAGATCTCACTTTAACCCTGGTTTATTTTATAGTTCCCAATGCAGAATCATACAAAGTCAGAGCAAGGCACACATAAGATAAGTGAGATAATGTAAGTACAGCTTTTGACATAAAAATGTATACACACATAAAGTGGCTGTAGAGTAGTTTTAATATAATAGCTACTTTTCCATCACTACCTTGATTGATTATAATAAAAAACTGTTAGAGGGAGCACTATCTGAGCTTTGCTTGTTGTACCCACAAGCCACCGTATACCTGGCTTACATCCATTACTGCCCACTGTATACATGGTCTTCGTCTTAGTAACACTCATGCATACGCTCAGCTTGAAACCAAGAAACATACATACCTATTTCCCTCCGTAATTTTAGAATTTTGTTTACTACTTCTCATTTTATAAATCATGTATATATTCATCGCTACGAAATTTCCGCGGCAACGTGCAAGTTATCATCTAGTTACTAACATAGACCAAATCTAACGATCTCTCCCGCCACACACCATATCTAACTCTTCCATCACACTAACTGCACAGCCTCTGGAGACATATACAAGTCCCATGTATGGAGTCCAAATGTCCATGCCACACACGAATTGAATGGCCATACGGAGACATCCATAGACTCCCCCATCGCTATGTGACCCTATATATGTTCCAGATATTCAAAAAGTATATATGTTTCTAAAGCCGACAATATATACACATCCATAGAAAAAGCTCGCCGTTGTATGACAATTGAATCCATGCCACCCCTAGGACGCCATAGAATCTATGACAAGGCTAGACATAGACTTGACTTGATTGTACTCCGTCCTTCTCAAATTATTGATTATAGTTGTTGTTAGCTTTCGAATAGATTTATTCATTATTCTATAAATATGTATTGTATATATATCTAGATTGATGGTATACATCTATGCTAAGCTTGCTTACGACGACACGAGTAAATGGCGACACATCGGACTAGAACAAGAAGATGGATAAAAGGAAAAAAAAGGTAGTAACTGGCCATGCGCCAATTATTCGAGAGAGGTGCATCTCCCCGCTCTATTTGCAAGACTTGGATAAGATATATCTCAAGGCTCCTTCGGATCAAATAAAAAATGGAGCAATTTTAGAGTATTATATCCTATAGGAAAGTTTTGTTTCAACCCCTTTGTGGATCCTATGAAACTCCTATGGAATGGCTTGTTTCATAGGAATTTTTGCTCATGAAGAAATTCCTTTGTATCACACTCTCTCATCAAACTATGTAAGTCCTAGTGTTTTTCCCTATGCTCCATCCAAACAATCAATCTTCCAGTTTACTATGTTTTTTCATCCACAGGATTCAAGATTTCAGCAGCATTTTATTCTTACGTTTTTTCCTATTTCCATATTTTACAATCATATGTTCCAAAAAGAATCATCGGTAACCCATGTGTTCTAAAGGAGCCCTCGCTAACCACCGATTAAGGATTTTGGGATCTACTCTATCAGCATACTTTTAAAATCGAAACATGATGGCCCTCCGCGGTCCTGAATTAAACAATTCTGTCACATCAACCTAGCAGGCCAAAAGGAAAAAAAAAAGGGGAAATCTAGCACACCAGCAAAAATATAAATGTGCGCACATGGCGTGGTGAATGGGGTCAAACAATACAAAACAATTCTTATGAAAACAATACAAAACAAAAGGTGGGGCCCTGGGCGAGCAAGGCACTAGCGCGAATTAGCAGCAAACAACTCGGCGCGACCGCACGTAGCACGCCCGACCCCCCCCCCCCCCCCACCCACTAGCCTCCTCCGATGTGCTGCTACTGCCACTAGTCCACTACTACTAACCGCTAAACCGCCCCGTGACACAAATCTTAATCTTACTACTAGTATATAATATAATAATAATGCTAATGCCCCCCTCACCCTCACGCCACGTGGACTCCACTCCACTTCGCCCGCGCGTCGTCCTCGGCATTTGACCGCTCCCCTCCCGTGACCGCGCGCTATTCGGCTCGTGTGGCCCGGCGAGGCGGGGTGGCACGTGCCGGATCCCTCCGCACGTGGGCGGGCCCACGCCGCCCGGCGCGCCAGCAAGACGCGGCACGAGGCGGCCGCCCGCCTCCACAGTAGCCGACCCGGTGGTCCCACGGAGACGTGGAGCCCGCGCGTCATTGGCCTGAGTGCTGGTTCGCGCCCACGTGGGGGACTGACTCTGCCGATCCGGTAGCCGGTCGCCGGTGTGGGGCCCAACCCCCCTCCCTCGTTGATTAATGAGCCGGTTAATTAAGTAGTAGCTAATCATCGTGGCCTTCTTCCTCGTCCTCCTAAATCTCGCGAATAAGTAAGTGAGCAGGAGAAAGTGGTTTAGAGAGAGAGAGGGGGGCGGTGCCGCGGTGGAAGGGGAAAGCAGCGAGCGAGCTTACAGGGAGGAGAGAAAGGTCAAGGCATCTGCGCGGCGGCGTTCTTCTCCCCCTCCTCCTTTCGGGCACCGCCACCGCGGGAGGAGAGGAGATTCGTGGGTGGGACGTGACGAGGCGCCGCGGAGCGGAAGGTGTTCGTTCCATTGCCTGCCTCTGCCTCTGCCTCCGCCTCCGGTGCTCTGCTTCCATGGAGAGGGACTTCCTGGGCGCTATTGGCGGGGCGAAAAGGTCCGGCGAGCCGGAGGAGAGCCGCCGGCCGGAGCCAGGTCAGTGCTACTAACTGGGTGTGATTAACCGTAGCACGTCCGAGCGAGGGCGACGCGTTTCGTGATTCCCGCACGTGAGCCGAGGCTGATCCACCGTTAATAGGTTGCTTGCCGCGAGCTCGAACGACCATCCGCTAGCTCTTTGAATCATCACGACCATGGCCACAGCGGACCATGGTTTACTGTGGCTCGGCCGCCTTGTAGCAGTGAATTGAATTCGTCTTCTCCGCGGCGCGCCAGAGCTTCGCCTGCTCTGCCCTGCAGATTCCTGAGCGATTTCCCTTGCTGTTGCGCTACAGACACCCCGCAGGCGACGCAGCGGTGGCAGTTCCCGGCGACCTCCGCGGCCGCGCCGGCGTTCATGTCCTTCAGGACGGCGAAGGAGGAGGACGCCTTCGACGGCGTCGGCAAGCACACCTCCATGCCCGTGACGCCTCAGCAGGTCCGTTCTGCGGCTCAGGTGCTCCCCGGACGAGCAACCAATGCTCTTGCTCCGAAGTCTGAACGGTGCGCTTGTTTCTGCAGCGGCAATTCGGGTTCAGCAACCAGGTCACAGCGCAGCATCAGTATCCTGCCACGGGGCAGGGGCATGGCCACCTCGCGCATGGGATGGACTACAGCCCCGCGGCGCACCGTCATCTCCCTCTCGCCGGTGGATCCAGGATGGTTCAGCCGTTGTCGGTGCGCCATCCCGTGCCACCGTTCAATCAGGCGAACGCGATGCTCAGGTCGCAGAGCTTCCACGAAGGCACCGCTGGCGCGTCCAGGAATCAGCCTTTCACCGTCAGCAATGGGTTCGGTGGTTCTACAGTTGGCGTGTATGGCGCAAGGTATTGGTAGTTTCCTCTTGGGATGCTCTTTGGCGCTGATAATTATAGGGCTGCAATGTGTATTCTGAACTTACGAATGGACGGTTGACTTTCGTAGGAACCCACGCGGTCAGACCTCAACACAGCTGACAATATTCTACAACGGTTCGGTGAATGTGTTTGATAACGTCCCAGTAGAAAAGGTATATTATCTTTAGCGTTGAATGGAAAAGTTAGATGTTACCGCAGTTCCTTGAGTTTATTTGCTGATCATGTCTCAACTTGTCTATGATGACAGGCTAAAGAACTTATGGTGTTAGCCAGCATGGGCATCTATCTCAAAACCACCTGATGCAGATCCACCTATTTCTTCCCCTGCAAAGGTCAACGTGAGACAGATCGTAATTCAGAAACATTTATCAAGCGCTTCGAGTCACTGCCCCATAGTGCCACAACCTGTGACTCTCTCCAGGAGCATAACTAACTGTACCACTGAGTCCACTGTGCCAAAACCTGCTGCTCAACCACCAGCCATGGCTCCTACTAGTCAGGCATCCTCGTCTCGGCCAATGCCATTGGCAACTACAAGTGCTGCTGCTAGTATGCCAAGAGGTATGGTTGCCACTTGATTGCAGTTCTGAATGGATATATATATTAGGATAAAAGCGTGATTAGTAACTGCCTATTGTATTTCATAAATCATTTGATTTATCCCATGGTTTTGTTTATTCTAGCTGTTCCTCAAGCTCGGAAAGCATCTCTTGCCCGGTTCTTGGAGAAGCGAAAGGAGAGGTATAAATCGTGTATCGTTTAGTTGTAACACTTTCTATGCTTTTCTGAAGCTTGTTGTTGCCAAACATCTGCCCCCTTGTGTTGAGACTAATTTCCATCCTTGCATCGTCCTTTTCTCTGTAGAGTGACAAGCGTTGAGCCATACCCCACATCAAAGAGTGCGCTAGCAGAGAGCAGTGGCACCATAGGCAGTGCTGGTGCCCCTACCAAGTCGTCATCCACAGACATCACCCCAGCAGGCAAATATGGCGAGGAGCCCTTGCGTTTTGGTCAGCCCAGGAACATCAGCTTCAGCAGCAGCGAGGTGTGTCCCGATACAAAATTGCAGATCTGACATATGGCCTGGTGCGCATAGTCTACCCCTCCGCGAGTGCCCGCTCTCACCGATGCGAAAGCCAGATGTATCTTATTTTGCATCAGGACGAGGCAGGAGGATAGGAAGAGATTGTGGAGATGAGGCCATTAGATGCTCTGTGTAAGCTTAAGCCGAGTATAATTTTGTTTGGCTAGAGCTGTATCCATATATATATAGTGCTGGCCTAGCCTCTATATAGCTCCTGCTGCAGCGTGCTGCTAACAAGAGGGCTGTCACTCAACTGGGTTCAGGCTCCTCTTGACTGTCTTTTTGGTGCGCCCCATTGTATTATTCAGCTTCAGGAACAGACGTGCTGCGGCTGCGGCTGCGTTGTCTCTGAATGTTATAGGATTACAGGTTTCGCTCAAGTGAATAAGTGATGATCCTATGCTATGCTATTGTGTTCTTGTTGTGTGGATGTGAGCATTGGGGCTCGCTGGTGTCACGGCATAGCCTTTGACATTTGCACGATTTGCTAGAATCATAGCCTTGCTAGTTCACCGAGCAGAATCAGAACTGGTAGTTTAGGTCTTTGGGGGCAAGGTTTTGGGCAGAATAGAAAAGGAGTCGAAGAGAGCTGCCCAAAACCAAACGACCAACCGAAGTGTCGTTTGCCTGCGGGCTGCGGCCTGCCGTTCCGACCCCCTCGTCCCAACGTTCGATGTTCTATCATTCTATCTCCGGCTTCTGCGCCTTCTGCCTCCACAGGTCAGATCGATCCCGCGCCGTCGCGCGATTGGAAACTAGCGTCTAGCAGACAGCAGCGTCGATCTTGCGGCGAGCAGGCAATATCCGACAACGGCATCCATCACAGACGCCAATCATACCAGCCTGAAGGTAAAACGTAATCTCCTGAATCCTCATCTGTCATCTCCTCCAAAACTCCATTACCTTATTAGATATTTTGGAAATTAGGGTACTACCAGGATATGGTACTTACAATTTCGTAGCATCAGCTGATAGAAGTTTCTCAAAATTGAAGGTCCGAAGAATTATTTGAGGTCAACAATGTTACAATGAAAGATTGAATGGCTTGGCCATGTGCTGCATTGAGAAAGGATGTCTTGGACAACATTAATCTTGATATTATTCTTAATGATTATGCATCAAGAAATTCTCGAAGAAACTAAGCATTGAAGCATAACTGTTATGAAGTTATTAGAGATTGGATTTAATTCCTAGCTAATCAATTAATCATACTAGTTTATCTTGCTGTTTTTTCACAATGTCAGCTTTGTTTTTAAGAATTAAGTTGCTTATCTACTTTATTGCATGTTAGGCTAGAAATGAATAAATATTTAAGCCTAAAGTGTCTATATTTCATAGTCGCTCAAGGGCCTAAAAAAATGTAGAGCTAGCCCTGACAGCAGCTAGTACATCTACAGTGGTTAGTGAGATAGAAGTACTAGACAAGTAGTAGTAGCAAGGAAATGGAAATTGCATCCATTTGGCCACGGGCAGCTTCATCTCTGCTTTTGTGTTTTGGGCTCTTCATTTCGTGTCCGGTAGGCCCATACTGAGCCCCCAACACACCTTTGGAAACGAAACGGGGCTTTTCCATTTCTCCTCAGGTTGGCTGGCTAGGCTAGTATGTACGTTAAGGGCCTGATTGGTTTGCTGCAGACGCCAACCAGGCTCGCATATGCGATGCAGGCCCTCCATGGCCAGACTCTGTCCATGCATTTGCCATTTGTTTGGTTGCCAGCCGCCCGGATACAGGCTACTCTAAAACATCGTTTGGTTGCCTAGCTGCTTGCATGTGCCGTGACCATTGAGAGCTCGGCCGCGCACCCCACTTGCTTCGCCGCGGCCAGGCTCCGTAGAAACGGAATTTTATTCCGCATCCACCTACAGAGCCCTGGAAGGAACCGGGGCTAAAGACGGTCCAAATATACTTTTCCTCATTTCCATTTTATAATAAATAAACGTTGTACAGAAACTCTGCTTGTAACTAACTACCACCAACCATCATGCAAAACCTTTCACGTCGTCAGCATGTAAGCAGATGATTGCGTGCGGTAACAATCATGATCATCGTTATTAAGGTCGTCAAAATTTACTGGTGGAGAGGAGAGATTTCGAGGCCAGGCCACGCGAGGCGCTCGCATGCGCATATGCCTGTCCACTGCTCATGGAGAATATAATGCGCCAGCACGTTTGTACGGCCCACAAAGCTCGATCGCGCGCATGCAGGATCATGCATGCATGCAGCCGGCCGGCCGGCCGGCGGCGGTCTGTGGTGCCTGGGCGGCGGGACGTCGGCATGTCGCCACGTACGCACACGCACCGCAGCTGGCCGGTGCTGGATGCACGTCCACAACCACAAGGGTGTCGATCGACGCAGATGGCTACCTAGCTGCTTTCTCCTCGGCCGGGCGACTTCACCGATTCCTCGCGGCGGTGGAAAAGCGGAGCACGCTCGATTTCGTGCCTGGTGGAGCGCCTTCACCCTCAACAAAAAATAGTACGGAGTATTATTGCTCTTGCTCCCCCTCCCAGGTTTTTTTAATAGTTTGGCTTTTTTAGTACTTCCCGGCCACAGATATATCCAAGAACGGAGGTAGTAACAATATGGAATTAAAGGTGCGGCTCTTCCACAAAACAAAGAAGTGGTCTACATCGATACTCTCGTTTCATGGCCGCCATACATTCTTTTATTAGGGAAGAACCGTTAATAATAAACTGAGCCTTGCTATATAGCTACGATCACCGGTGGTCGTTTAGTGAATCCCAGTTCGTTAGTAGAGACCTATATATATCTCGATCGCAACAATCAAAGAAGCCTCTATATATACTCCTTGAATTAGTGGATTATTCCATCATTTGTATAACTAGTCCATCAACCCGTGTTCTCGCACGGATTAGAGTTTTAGCTGATATAGATTTAATCTGTAGTAATATTAGAGTTGATTGTTTTAATGCATCTTTTGTAATGTCATTGTGGGTAATGTATATGCAAATTTAGAAATTATTTAAATTTATATTTTATAATGGCATATTGGCCACTTTATATGCAGATTTATAGTTTATTTTAGTTCATCTTTTATAATGACATGGTGAGTAATTTATATGCAAATTTAGAGGGTTATTTTATTTTGTAATTCATAATGGCACGGTGGGTAATTTTATGCAAATTAAGGGGTTATTTAATTTATATTTCATAATGGCATGATGGGCAATTTTTATACAAATTTTAGGGATTATTTTATTTCATCTTTCATAATTAATGTCATGGTGGGTCATTTTTTAGGAAACTATAATAGATGTAATGACTACTATTATTAGATCTACACGATGGATGACAGGACGTTTCTGATTTTTGTGAGAATTTTTAGGATTTATCTTTTTTTCTAAAAAATTGATCTATTATTAGAGCTACATGATGGATGATAGGATGTTAATTACATAGAAAACTTATTTAATGGCTATTAAGATTTCAATCTGCAATCGATGATATGATGTTTCTGATTGTTTTGAGAATTCATATGATTTTATCTTTTATTTAGCGCATCTTGTGAGGATTAATAAGAATGCTCAAAAGGACTCTCCAATTAGTAATAGCAAGATTATGCACAAAATATCTATTTCATAAAAAGGTTTCTACCATCTTTATGAAAAAAGCTACGGGATCATTTAGTAGCGTAAATTTGTAAATGGAAAAAAATTAACAAAAAACTGAGAGCACATTTGAAAATAGGAAAAATCTGCCAAAAAGGAAGAAATTTGCTGTTGTTACGACTACAAGTGAGAAAGGTAAGGACACAAATGCCCCTGATTAGCATATCAATCTTTTCCTTATCGATATATGCATGTATGCATTCAGGGTCACCTTTTTTAGGCTACCTGTATCTAATTGCAACTGTTGTAGGACGAATTTGAAATAAAAAAAGACGGTGGCATGCATGCAGTTATTACAGAATGGCACGACAAGACTAGATATAGAAGCAAGCTTTCACGGGAGTATATATTAGCCATGGCACCATCATGGCAGAAAGCTTCCGTAATCTGCATTAGATTGTGCCGCTAGAGCTGCACCAAACTGTAGGCTGTAGCTTATCATCATCTCAGGCACTAGGCCGGCCCAGCAGACAGCGAGTGGTGGTTTTGGTAGGGTTGACGTGCATGCCTCATCATCCGGTTGCAGGTAGTAGGTACGGTGGGGAGGATAACAACGTGCGTGGGGCATGCATGCATGCATGCGGAGCAGAACACCTGAAGGAGGTTTCGTGTGTTTTCGCCGGTAGGTGTGCCGGCTATCGTCCAAACGCGTCACTGTCACTGATAGCTTCTAGTACAGTACGTACACCTTAGCTGAGTGTCACTACGTCAGAACCAGGTTATTAGTGACTGCTCTTGAGGTTAATCGGTGGAAAGACGCGCCATGGTTTTTAATAAGTCACCGATGTAAATCTCGTCGGTGACGCGGCAATAAACACTGATAGAGGAGACGGAGAGGATAATTATGTGAAAAACTCATTCATCAATGATACGGATAGGGTGCATGTCACGGAGGTAGAGAGGACCTGTTTCTCCACTAACTCAGATGCAGAACCAGTGTCAATAACTGACGGTTCCATTTGAGACGCAAGAACGATCACTTAGACCGTCTCCATCGGTTTGGGTAAAAGAATTGCGCAAACACTATTCCAGCCACCACCCATTCTGTCTACAACAGGATTTTCTTTTCCGAACGAAATTCGCAAATTTCGGTAAATTTTTTTGTTTTCGGTAGTATACGGGATTCGGTTTCCGGTATTTTTCGAGATTTTTCGGTTTAAAATTCAAATATTTAAAAAAATTTAATTACCGGATTTTTCGTTTTTCCAACTAGATTTCGGTGTTTTCCGACCGGATTTCGGTGTTTTCCGACCGAAAACTATGTTTTGTCCATGTAAAAATAAAAAATTCAACACTATTTATTATTTTTTGTATATATATAATATTGGAAGGGACATAATACACATGTAAACATAAATTATTTATTCAAGTTCCATAAACTATAGGTATTCCTTATGAATCACACAACAAATTTATATAGATCCATAATACCAAACTTTCAAAAGACCATACAAACTCTTAATAATCGAAGTCCAAGTTCATGCATGACCATATTAGTAGAAGTACATGATGTTGACTTGTTTATTGGAATTTATACTTAAATTTATCCATTCAAGTTGATTAAATCATAATCTCACACATGAATTCCACTCCATATTTACATGATCCATATGAAATAGAAGTCCACACTTTAAACAGGTCAATATCAAGTCTACCTTTATTAATAATAGAAATACATGTCAATTGTAATAAAACACTACATGATATATATAGACATTGTTTATTAGATTGAACTTGTACTTTCATATGGACTATGCAATTTATGTACTATAAATTTGTATTATGGTCTATGGATTTTAATTATGAACTTATACTATTGTGATAGATTCAGTTTTATGTATTTTATGCGTCGTTTCATGTGGCATGCGTAGGTTTGTATGCATTTTTATGAATAATTTTGTTCAATGTATTTGATATATATTGTAAATTGTGATATACAAAATTATAAATAAAATTCTATTAAAGTATTTAATTGGTTAACCATTTTATATCATTTTTTGTCGGAAAATTCGAATTTAGCAAAATTCGGTCTGAAATTTCGTTTCCAGCCTAATATGGGATTTGGATGAAAAACGAAAAAGTAAACCCTAGTCTACAGTAGGGCTATAGTATCATTTTATAGTATCATTTTATACTATAGACAGTCCATATAGGCAATCCGTTGGTGACAGTCTTATTATCACCCATCTCTCATGATATGCTCCCTCGGGAGTCCGAGCATTGTCATCTGTAGCACCTCCCACAGCAACCACTGCCACTGATTTTTTTATATTTAGTAATATTAGGTTTAATCTCATATTGGCAATTGATATACAAGAGACGGGCATCTATCACTTAACATACTTGGTTTTTTTAGGTTGAGATAGGTGCCTAGTCCTGAGGCTTTATATATGTTGTGGTGGCCTGACCACGGCTATATTCTGATCGGGTGAGAACTAGGAAACTAGCTTGTCTCCCGTCTACCAAAAGCGTACAATTTTTTTTCATGTAGTGCCCGTTGGGTGGCTTTGGCTTCAGCCTTCACTCTGTTGTGAAACGTTCAGTCAGATGATCTCATCCAAGAAACACCTTTTCATGGAAGGACACCGGTGGTTAACGAAGAACAAATAGACACATCTTCGATGGACAAGCAGAAGTGATCGTTGCTAGATTAGGAATGATAGAACACTAATTTTTCTCTCTAATGTAACTTTCCAAATGAATGGATACATTCCTTCATCATGTATATATATGTTTAGACATCAATGGAATACTCTCTCTGGGGATTCATTCTCAGTTCATACAATCAGTTTTCACTTTCTGTTTTAACAATACTTCCATTAAGGTTTACAATTTACCAAGTCGGTAAATTAATAAATCGATGGATATAACTTGTAGGAGACATGCAAGGCGTGAAAGAGTTCGAGGAACTCGGCCTAGATGGGACTAACTATCCCGACTGGGCTTCTGATACCAAGATTGGCTATGCATCTCGTGGACTTTTAAGTACAATTGATCCACCTGTTGAAAATGGTCCCACAATCACTGATATAATGAAGTAAACTGCTTTACTCTTATTGCGAACCTCTATTCATAAAGATCTCAAAACGGAGTATCTTTTGGAAGAGAATCCTAGAAATTTGTGGCTTCCATTTAAAGAACGTTATGAACAGAAGAAGATAATTTATCCTGATGCTCAGCATAAATGGAATCACCTAAGACTATAAGATTACAAATCGTTAGAAGATTACAATCATGCCGTTCATAACATTTGCACACGGTTGAAATTTTGTGAAAAAGAGCCATCGGATGCAGAAAAGATACAAAAGACTTAAGCCACTATGCATCCGGCGGACAGGGTATTGTGTAACCAATACCGCAAAGAACAGCACCAGTTATATTCTCAACTTATTCACTCTTTGACTCAATCAGAGAGACATGATGAACTTCAATTAAAAAAATCATCACTTGCGCCCTATTGGTTCAGCGCCTTTACCTGAAGTTCATAATGTTTAGAATAACGTTGGCAAGGAAGTCAAATGGACCCTCACAGGGTTACCAAAAGAATTCCACTGGTCGCAATGATCAAAATTTCACTAAAAACCGTAGACACAAAGCAAACAAGAGAGCACGTGAGAATATCCAACCTCCCCGTGGAAAAGCAAGAATTTGCTATAAATGTGGTTGTAACACCTATTTTGCTGCAATATGTCGTACTCCTAAACATCTGGTTGATTTGTACTTAAAGTCCATCAGGGATAGCAAGCAGAATGACTCAAAATTTGAAGCTCACTTCAACCAGTCTACTGCACCTGCAGATCATGCTAGTTCAGTCCAAGGTTCTCATAGAATCGGCGAACAACAACAAAGACCTTACATCTGCGACAGATGACATGCTCATACAATACAATTCGGGTGACATGTATGGAGATTTAATTTAGATCTTCACAATAAGATGTTTGATATTAGACATTATATGTGTTGTAATAATTCAAGTTAAAAACTAATTCGTAAGATAATGATGTTAAAAACTCCTTTGTAATAAATAAGAGTCAGTATAACTCATTGGTGATGTAACATTGTGTTGTAAACACACACTTATTATATGTATGTGAATCTATATGTGATGAATAAAGATACTTATTAAAATCACTTCTTACTATAGATGCCTAATGATACCAATCCATCCGAGGAGTAATTATGCCTTGTGGACAGTTGTACCACTGATACTATACTCACAGAAATAAAATATTTCTAAATTCTTTGGAAAAGAGAAGGAAATGTTTTAACTATTGCTGGAAGAGATGCTTTGGTTGTTGGTTCTGAAAAATCCACAATCACTCTTCCAAAGCCACGATCACTCTTCTAATGGGTACTCAAATTGTAATTGAGGATGCTCTATTGTATCCTGATTCAACTCGTATCCTGATTCAACTCGTACCTTGTTGAGTTATAGAGATGTTCGTAAGAATGGTATTCATGTGAAAACATATGAAAAAAATAATGAAGAATATCTTACTTTTTACCAAACTTAATGGAAATGGCAAATAAATTTGTGAAAAAAATTCCATCTCTCGAATCTGGATTGTACCATACATACATTAAGCCCAATAATTATGTTGCATATAAGGTAATTTTTTAAAATGTCAATGCATTTCAAACTTGGCATGACAGACTTGTGCACCCCGATATCGGGATGATGAGAAAAATTATCACCAATTCTATTGGTCATGACTTGACTACTGCAAAATTTTTCCAAAATTTAGATTTTGTTTGCACTGCATATGCTACAGAGAAATTAATTTTAAGACCATCACATCTTAAAATTTGAGCAGAACCATTACAATTTCTTAAAAGAATTCAAGGTGACATATGTGGTCCAATTGAACCAGCTTCTGAACCATTCAAGTACTTTATGGTTTTGATTGACGTATCTATGAGATGGTCACATGTATGCTTATTGTCTACTCGAAACCATGCTTTTGCTAAAATAATGTCTCAACTTATTAAGGTAAAAGCACATTACCCTAAACATCGAATCAAATCAATTCGAATGGACAATGCTGCTGAATTTTTCTCCCATACTTTTAATGATTATTGCATGGCTTTAGGAATTGAAGTGCAACATTATGTCACATATGTCCTATACTCAAAATGGTTTAGCAGAATCTTTAATTAAAAGAATCAAGCTCGTTGCAAGACCATTATTAATGAATTGCTCTTTGCCTACATCCTGTTGGGGTCATGCAGTATTACACGCTGCCGATCTTATCCAACTACGACCAACTGCATAACATGACTCATCCCCCATGCAATTAGTACGAGGAGATCCACCAAGAATTTCTCACCTGCATAAATTTGGATGTGCTGTATACGTATCAATTTCACCACCACGGCGAACCGCTATAGGACTCCCACAGAATATTAGGGATCTATGTGGGGTATCAAACACCGTCTATTATTAAGTATTTAGAACCTTTAACAGGGATCTATTTACTGCCCGGTTCGTTGACTGTATTTCCAATTAGGAACATTTCCCGGCATTAGAGAGAGATTTTGAGTAGCAGAAAAGAGAATAACAAGAAATTGATTGTGATGCGAAGAGTATCTCCTCCTCTAATCCACGTACTACAGAAACTGAACTACAAGTTCGAAAAATAATAGATTTGCAAAATATTGCTGAATAACTTGCGAGACGCATTCACTACTTGCAATGGTGTAATGAAGTCTTTTATTCCTGCTAGAAATGCACCTGAAAGAGTGGAGGTACCAAACAAAACCACTCCTACTCCCGTCACGGTTAAAAGGGAGAGAAAGAAGGCATCTGAGCAGGATCAGTCTACTTCTAAACAGAGGAAGACAGTGAATGCAAATCAATCTGTGATTGATAAGCCCCCAGGTGGACATGACCCATAACCCTCTTCGAATGTGCACATGGTCGAACCAGGGTTATCGGAAAACTCGAGAATCATGGATAAGGGAAATCTTGATGAATCCTTAAGGGTGAACGAATTTGTTACAAACTACATTGAAACTGGAATATGTTATGACCGAAAGGCTACCATTGTCGACACTTATTTTTCTGAAGAAATTGCTGACTCCATAAGTGATCCAAATCCTAAATCAATGGCGGAGTGTAAAAAACGCTTGGATTGGAATAAATGGAAAGAAGCAATTGAAACAGAAATAGCCTCGTTTTATAAAAGAGAAGTATTCTCGGAAGTTATGCTTACACCTCGTGGCACCTTCCCTGTAGGATACAAATTGGTTTTCGTTCGAAAGAAAATAATGAAGTGGTGAGATATAAAGCAAGATTGGTAGCACAAGGCTTTACGCAAAAGCCCAGTGTTGATTATAATGAAACTTACTCTCCAGTAGTAATGAGTGGTATAACCTTCTGATATTTAATATCATTGGCAATACAAAATCGTCTATCTTTGCAGTTGATGGACGTAGTGACCGCATATTTATATGGGTCACTAGATTCAGAAATTTACATGAAGGTTCCAGATAGGAATCAATATACCGAATCATACGGCAAATCGCAACATGTATTGTGTAAAATTGCAAAAGTCACTATATGGCTTAAAGCAATCAGGGCGGATGTGGTACAATTGTTTAAGTGAATTTCTATCATTAAAAGAATACACTAAGAATGATGATTGCCGGTGTGTCTTCATTAAGAAAACATCATCTGGTTTTTGTATCATTTCAGTGTACGTTGATGATCTCAACATCATTGGAAATGAAACTGATATCAATGAAGCACGTCATCATTTGAAGATGGATTTGAGATGAAGGACTTAGGTCAAACTAAGTTTTGCTTAGGTTTACAACTAGAGCATTTACCTTCAGGAATTTTCTATACCAATCGGCTTATATCCAGAAAATTTTAGAGAAATTCAACATTGATAAATCATATCCAGCTAAAACTCCTATGGTAGTGAGATCTATAGATATGAACAATGATCCTTTTCGCCCAAGGGATTTCCATATCTAAGTGTAATTGGAGCACTGATGTATCTAGCGAATAGTATCCGGCTGGACATTGCATTCGCAGTGAATCTACTTGCAAGATATAGTGCATCTCCTACTAAACGCTATTGGAATGGAGTAAAGAATGTCTTTAGATACCTAAATGGTACTCGAGACCTTGGTCTTTTCTATGGAAAAAACCAAGAACAAACTTTAGTTGGATATACAGATACTGGCTATTTATCTGATCCACATAATGCCAGATCTCAAACTGGTTTTGTGTACTTACAAGGAGGAATTGCTATCTCTTAGATATCTTACAAACAAACTTTGGTAGCTACCTCAACTAATTATTCTGAAATAATTGCATTATATGAAGCTTCAAAAGAATGTGTTTGGCTTCAAAGAATGATTAACCACATACTTCAGTTATGTGGTCTTGGTTCTATTGAATCACCAACCACTGTCTATGAAGATAATGTTGCTTGTATTGTTCATATGGAAACATGTTATATCAAGAGCAACATCACTAAACATATTGCTCCAAAATTGTTTTATCCTCATGCATTGCAAAAAAAAAAGGGGGAGATAAACATCCTGCAAACCAAATCATGTGATAATCTCGCAGATTTATTCACTAAGTGTTTACCTTATTCTTCATTTTCTAAATATGTTAAAGGAATAGGTATGAGACGATTCAGAGATTTGCAGGAATCAGGGGAGTAAATCTCACTGAGATATAATCTTGTTAACATCATATTGCACTCTTTTCTTTATATGAGTTTTACTCTATTATTGAGGTTTTATCTCATGTAAAGTTTTTAATGAGACAATATCAACATAAGTATATGTCGTATCATATATTTTTCCCACTGGGTTTTTCGAGGATGATATAAGACATAGAGAATTAATAATTAATTGATTATGATTCCAAAGATGATCTAAGAAGATGGATTCGATCAAGGGGGAGTGTTGTGAAACATTCAGTTATAGATGATCTCATCCAAGAGACACTTTTTCATGGAAGGACACCAGTGGTTAACAAAAACAAACAGACACATCTTCGATGGACAAGCAGAAGTGACAGTTGCTAGATTAGGACTGATAGAACCCTAATTTCTCTCTCCCTAATGTAACTTCCCAAATGAATGGACACATCTTTCATCATGTATATATATATTTAGACATCAATGGAATAGATTCATTCTCGGTTCTTACTATCAGTTTTTAATTTCTGTTTAACACACTCTTCATTTTTTTCCGGGTGAATGAGGCCACGAGGGTGATGGTGCTAAATACTCTCTCTCCATTTTTTTATTCGATACTTTTTAGTTTAATAAAAGCCAGGCGACGATGAAAATTAAAAAACGAAGGTAATATTATAAGTGTGTATACTCTGGAGATTGTGGCCGGTGGAGCTGTACGGGCATGCATCGTCCCATTAATATAATATTGCACACGTCTGTATTCAAACGTACAGGCCCGATCAGAGCGTTGTTATTCTATTGCGTGCGTCTTCTGATCGTCTAAGCCCCCACCTCGCATCCACGTGAATACGTGATGCACTAGGGCTCGCGGGCACCACGCTGGTTCCCACTGCCAGGCTGCTAGCCCTAATCCTCTCCTATGCATGGAAAACTTTTCAACCATTTCTATTATTTCTACTGTACATTTTTATTATCGGAAATAGCGGCGGGAACGGCACATGATAATTAAACGTGCAAAAAAAATCAAACGGGTGCTAGCTAGCCACAAAGTTGTTAAGGTTTGCACTTATATGCATGGTCGTCTAAAGCTCTCAACGTAGCGATACGAGGTCTATGACGGTATCTCTTTCTGATGAATTTTTTTTCTTTGGTAGTGTGGAAAAAAGATGCTGCCACTATCTATTTTTGTAGAGCTGTTTCCGAGACGGTTCAAGCCACGAATTATCCGTGATAATCTCTATGGTCTTGTCTAATCTTCGAAAGTACTAACTGCGACTGATTTGTCTTGGGAGTCGAGTTCTTGTGGACAAAATCAAACGCGCGTGTGAGAAATTTTTAGGATTTAGATTTGCGTTTAAATAAACTTCTTCCAGAAGTTATTATTCGAAGCTAGACGACGCCTATCTTTCATGAATGAGACTAAGCATGAGCTCTCGTACACATAGGAATGTTCAGTACAATTGACAAAAGACGGATACTTACAAGAGACTGATAGAGTGACTTGCTAGTCGGCAGTCAATGCACCATGTAACCGAAGCAGTAATCATGTTTGCATGAGCATGACTTCATCCTGAGATCATCAATATAATTTCGAGAAAAAACATACATTTTGTCATTACAATGCAAGGGGTTGTTTGTTTAGACAAACACAATCCATACGTACGTTGAGGTCAATAATTGAGCGATATGTATGGATTGAAGGGTTTTATATATAATTGCACAGGCGCTATCTTTTTAAGAATGTGTTTATCTAACGTACGACGTAAAAAAACTGTTCCATTTTGTAAAAACAAGCGTGCGAGGGAGTGAAGATTTCTATGCATGATTTATGATTAGTAATATATGCTAATAGCTAGTGTCGTAGCTTTGCAACATGGAATGCCATAATGGGAAATGCACAAAAATGCACTTTTGTAACGCAATGTGATGATAAAAAAATAAATACCACAAACGGGTCGTTACCAAGGGATATTGCAAACGGATTTCTAATTGAAAAAACAAAGTTTGAATCTAAGCACATTTTACGCCTTTATACTGGCCGTTTATGGAATTGGCAAGAGAACACTGTTAAAAAATCTTTTGCACCTGGTAGGCTAGCACACTGAGCGGTGTCCTACAGCAAAAATGTCCTACAGATAAGAAACATAAAAAATTCACAAACAACGAGCGTCCTGTAGCAGAATGTTCCTTGAATTTACACCTAGGGGGTTGAGCAAGCACAAAAACAAAAGATATGCTCACTCTTCTGCTATATTTAAATAGCGAGTCCCACTACTTATTTCCTTAGACATACATGAAGCCACGTCATCTGAGGAGCTCACAAAGTTCCATGCCACGTTGTCATCCATTAAGACTTCTATTTATATCTTTCATTGATTTTATGTGGCTTCATGCATGCAGTGCTTTTCAATGGTGTATATATTGGTATCACTCAAATTCCCGCAGCAACGCACGAAGAATTTAGCTGGTTGATATAACATATGTCATATTAGATCAATGTTATGAAATAACCATTTTTTGCACTAAATTCCCTAGTAAGTATATACCTGTTCAAAAAAGTTAAAAAATGATAAATTCATGGACTTTATGGTTAGTAATTTTTGTAGTGACATATGTTATTTATGTTAATATAAATTTCAAATTTTAAGAGTTGTTCTATTTCACTTTTTGATAATGAGAGGGTCACTTTATGCTATATATTGTATATCATAAAGGTATAAAGAGGTAATTTAGATGCAAATGTAAGGGGTTATTTCACATTATCTTTTATAGTGATGGATCTGTGCAATTTGGATGCAAATTTAGGGATTGTTTTATAGTTTTTTTATACTAGCATATAAAGGGTTACTAAAGCATAATAGATCCTATTGCTATTATTATTATATTCTACTGTGGCTAAATGTTTCTTGAGGTATCATGAGTTAATAATTAAGAAATGATATTAGAATATACTCCTATTGAATTAAGCAACTTATATCAGAGGCTCCTTATGTCCTCTAAATCATATAGAAATACTCATTCACCGTCAGAGCTCAATACAGTACGTGCAACGCGCTGTGACAGTATATCCACAATATCGTTTTACAGCTACTACTAGTCGAATGCCCCCAAGCCACTGGCATTATGTATTTATGTAGTTCGATAATGTAAGCGATGGACTCTAACAAAACCAAGTTTTGTTTTTTTTTCATAAGATTTTGTAACCAAGTTACGGATATACAGCATTTCTATGGAGTCTTATATTTTTTTTCTCTTAATTTTTATGAAATATTTTTTCTTTTTGAAAATCAATCGTATAAAACTAAAAATCTGAAACTTACTTTGTGTCTACATAGTTGGTTAATGGATCAGGCTAATAATTGTTTTTAAATTAAAAACAACACACTAAATTCAATATTCATATAATTTAAAAAATTAATTATACAATATCATTTTTATTGTTATGTGGGATGGTCGTTCATTTTGACTAACTAGGAAAAATACATGTGCGTCCCGCACGTGACAAACTAAGTTTTGATATTTTATATTTCTATTCGTGAAAGTTTTTAGAATGACAAAGTAATTCAACCAATGGATAGAAATGGATCGCGCTTGGTACAAAATTATGAAATTTCCATCTGGAGGATAAAACCCTAGTTCATGTCTTAAGCTCCCCATGTTGTGCCCCGTTCTTCTACCAGCGCTCCGGTCCCAACTCCGGTGAGAGAGGTTCGATATGAAGGATGATAGTGGGGAATTTCATCATCAACGTTGGTCAAAAGATGAAATCACCGGTCCAAAGATAAACTTAATAACCTTTCCCCAGCCGAAATTCCAAATTGAAACTCAATAACCCTCTTCTGGCCAAAGTTCCAAACTTAAGCTTAATAATCCTTTTCTAGACAAACTTCCAAATTGGATCAAACTAGTTAGCCATCAAAGTGATTATAGAACATCGGTTATTCAAAAAAGAAAATGTAAAAACACTGTTGAAAAAGGTTCGGCCCAAAATAGCCCACCTCAACCCCACTCCCCGCGCGCTGCCACTTGGGCCTGGGCCGCCAAGGTCCGCCTACGCTAGGCCTCAAACAAAAAAGGCGCGTCATCCGCCAAAACCCTAACCCCACCCACTCTCTCCCTTCTCTCCGACTGCCTCGCCGCGTCATCCGCACATGCACCGGTTGTGGAAGCCGAGCGTCGTCGTGGCTCTCCTCGCCGGAGCGCGCGCAGCAGTGCGTGCGCCTCCGTCGAGTGGAGCCTCAGCTGCGCTTGCGCCTAGGGTAGGTTATGACTATGCAAATCATTGCGTCTCTATACGATGTTGGATTAATGATTATAGTTTTTTAGGTTGTGATGACTGTGTTGGGCCTAAATCGGGTTTTGGCTGGGCGATCTACTGGCACATGTAGATGTGGGTATGCTGGGATCTCGGGTGAGAAAAAACTGAGGAAATTCATCCGAGCCGGGCCGGTTCCATGGCAGGAATGCGCGTTCCGATGTTCTGTCCTGGTTTTTGGTGGGCCCGGTTGTTGTTTGGTGGGGACCGGTAGATCTACGGGTTTATGATGGTGTAGATGTGTTGAGTGAAATTTAGTTTGGCTAAACTCGCTCTTTATAGTATAGATAAGTAAAATATTCGTGTGATGCATATGGAAGCAGATGCTACTGGCCAAACAGTGACAGTATATATACAAACTACTACGTCGGTTAGTGCCGGCGATCAGTTCGAGTTGTGAACTGTCAACAAATTAAAGCGGTCCCATCGTGTGATCTCTCTTGTTTAGTTGGTTTAATTTGTGTGATTGCCCTTGCATCACGAGATCGATCACCAACACTGACGAACACTATATTCCAAATTAGAGGTTCCATTCATTGATGGAATTTCATTGGGGTCGGCGGCGGTGCATGTATATATAGTTCTCGATCGTTTACTTTGACATGTATCTGTCGTGTGTGGCTAGCTGTTGTTGGAGCTAGAGGACGCGTTCTGCGCTGCTGGGATCGGAGTCGTCGTCCAGAAGCTATATGCACACGCATGCAAAGCAACTGAAATGACGCTTAATGCATTCATCAAGATGCACTGAAAAGAGAAAACAAAAAAACCGCATCTTATCTAGCTAGCTACCTCGAAAGCAGCTTTGCAGCTTGCAAGAGAGTGACATTGGAATAATTAATGGCCGTGCTTGCTGCACAAAAGTCAAGGCTGATGATAGACACATGACAAGAGTGTTGATACTGTGGGTAGATGGATCTGGGATGGATTCATGTGGTTCATGCGTAGATCTAGATAGAGGGAGGAGGGAGAGGTAGATCACCTTTAGGACTCGGGAAGGACGCGACCGATGGTGTCTGGACAACAGGATTTCCTTGTTTGCGTAGGCACAGGGCCGGGCTGGCATAATGTAAGACCACGTACATAATTTTAAAGCGGGGCCTATGTGTTTGAGAAAAAAAATTAAAATTTAATAATATATATATGTCTTAGTTGCGTAATTTTATTTCAACAACATTATTTCTTTGTTTTCAAAACTCATCTCTAAGACTGAATTAGATCCTCTTCTTTGTTTTTTTCATACACTTTTGGAAACCCAATTCATACTTCCTAGAAGAGACGATTTTCTCTTGAAGTACTAGGTTTCTAGACAAATTGGACGCACGTGTATATAAATTAGAAAATGAAAAAAATAAATGTATATAAATTTATGAAATCAAATAAAAAATTAAAGGAAGAATCGCATTGTTGGCTTGCGTGGGACTTGAATTTTGAGAACACGTGTTGTCATTTGCCAAAAAACAATAATTCAATAAAGATGTCATGCGGCTGGAATGCTGTCTACAGCAAGCGACAGAATTTGTAACCTAAAGAAACACAAAACTCACTTACGTGAGGCATCAGCAGTTGCCCGGGATCCTACGGATTGAAAACGGCTAGCTGCACCACTGCGTCCAGGCTTCGCAATCACAATCAGAGGCTGGAGCAGATTGGGCACCAGGGTCGCGGTGTAGGTGAGCATCGCGAAAGCGCGATTGAAATATGAAGAAACATCCGGCAGCTTTGGACCGACTTAACCTCGCAAGAGTGGACTCTAATAAAGTAAACTCCTAAATATTTTTGGGTCCTAAATATTTTTGGGGCCTCTTCGAGACCGGCCCTGTTCCGTCATACGGGCCGCACTAGCTATACATGTCCAGATGGGCGGACTGGGCGGGCCAGTCCGGTTTGACCAAGGCACGGCACGGCCCGCCAAGGCCTGTCAACACCACCGGGCCGTGCTGGGCCAGCCCATGGGCCACAGCGATGGCCTAAGCATGGCACGATTAAGGGTAAACTGTGTTGGACTGACCCGCAGCGTGCGAAAGCCCACCGTGTCTATGCAATTTAATTGGAAAAATGAACAAAAATATTTATGAGTTGGGGTTCGAACTCAAGAGGTTGGGCACCGGGGTTGTGGTGTAGGTGAGCATCGCGAAAGTGCGATTGAAATATAAAGAAACATCCGGCGGTTTCGGATTGACTTAACCTCGAACGAGTGGACTCTAATAGAGTAAACTACTAAATATTTTTGGGGCTTCTTCGAGACCGGGCCTTATTCCATCATACGGGCTGCACTGGCTATACATGTCGAGATGGGCGGGCTGGACCGGCCTAGCACGGTTTGACGAAGGCACGGCACAGCCTGCCTAGGCCCGTCAACACCACCGGGTCGTGCCGGGCCAGCCCACGGGCCACAACGGTGGCCCAGACACGCCACGATTAAGGGTAAACCATGCCGAGCCAGCCCGCAGCCCGCCAAAGCCCACCGTGACTATGCAATTTAATTGGAAAAATGAGCAAAAATATGTATGAGTTGGTGTTAAGGCCCAATGCACTTTGCTGCACTCTACTAAGTTGAACATGTTTCTTTTGTGTTTCAACTCATATGGTTTATATTAATATATGTATAATTGTGCTAAAAAATAAAAAATAAACCGTGTCATGCCCAGACCGGCACGGCGTGCCTGGCCTTCGGCCCAAGCATGGCACGGCCACCGTGTCGAGCCGGTCCCACTCTATGCCGGGCCACGGGCCGCCCGCCAGGCCATGGGCCGCCCGCCAGGCTGGCTCGTTTGGACATGTATAGCACTGGCCTGTGACCGGACCTGCGTAGGCGGCGCTCCTCTGCTGCCTTCGCTTCCTACTCCATGAGGCGGCGCTCTTCTTCCTCACAGCGGTGCTGCTCTTCTTGGGCATCGCCGATGCTGCTGCCGTTCGCGGAGCGATGGCGTCGGCCATCAGGGCGGCGGCGATGACGGGCAGAGATGGCTGTGGCGCTTGTAGTCACTTTTGCGTTGTTGGTGTGTGACTGAGTGCCACCTATATATGAAAACCTCTCTATAAAATGTTCCATTAATAATGTGGAATACAATAGTTTCCCTATAACAATCAGGAGCTTACGTTATCTACATTGTAAAAAAGTCAGTTTTCGCAATAACAATTTTCGCCAAAAGAAAACTTCTGTACCCCTCACATTGGCCCCCATTGTATAGGTTGAAAAAGATTGGAAACGGTTGAAAAAGACCTATAAAAATTAATAGAAGGAAAATGCTTCCACCTTTAAGTCCTTTACTTTTTCACCTCATTTTATACCCATACCTACTGGATACTTTCCTTATTTGGGTAAATGAAAAAGGAAGGGAGTCAACCAAATGGTTCTCCTCCCTTTTGATTCCTCCTTTCTCTTTCTTTTACTTCCTTCCTTGATTGCATGGCTGGTATCTTCTTCTCCTTTTCCTCAATGCCCTCCGCTTTTCACGTGATCCATGTAGACTCGTCAAGTATACAGGCTGAGACATGATTTCACAGTGTGTGCCGCAATTACGTCTATGCTAGTTACTATAAGAACCGAACTATACTACATAGTGGTTACTATAAGAACCGAACTATACTACATAGTGAAAAGGAGACGAAATAAGAACCAAATAAATAATACTAGTTGTAAAAAAGTCTTATAGAATAGTTGTTCCAAAAAATGAGCGAGTTGTCACATGTGACACCCATATCGCTATCTCAAAAGCAATGTTGGAGGCGATTCCATTGCTTAGTGATGGCACCAAAAGTCGGTGACCACAAACCTTCTTTCTCCCTTGACCCTCTCTTGGCTTTCTATATTGACAAAATAATTGCATGATTTTACCTTGTTTTCCATTGATTATGAGCGTCAACTGTGCCTTTCACTAACATTTATCACCGATAATCATAGATGTTGCAATATTGTTTTGGTCTTTTGCTATACTCTAATTTTGCAGGATTTAAGGCCTATTTTTGATGATCCACAATTGATCAACCGTGAGAGCGAAGAGGCCTAGAGAAAGATGAAGCCCAGAAGCCACAAGAGAAGTCAGGGTCGGCCGACCTTACCCCCTATAGTCGGTCGAGCACTCTTCTTCCTGAAAGTTCTGGAAGTTATCTTTGAGTACCATGCAAGTTACTACCTTATCAACAAAGATGTATGAGGAATATGCTACAGGTCAAGGGAAGACATCAAGATACTCTCAAATTATGGAAGATTTGGCATAAACCGACTTATATCGGCTTCTACCGAAGGGTCCAAAGCTTCCTATGGCCCGCATTTAGTCTCTAAATAAACCAACAACCGATATGTGCAAAGATGGAAGGCATTGGCCAGAGGGGAGGCCTGGCTCAGCCGAACCAGGGGGCCCAGGTCGGCCAACCCCCTCTATTCCTAGGGCGGTTTGTGCTTTCCTTTTTACACCACCTCATAAGGGTATAAATAGCGAGACTAGGCCCTAAGGTCGGGCATCCAATTCATTGTTAAGGCATAGATGAGAAGAAGGGAGGGATATCAACTAGAGGAGAGCTGAGGGTGGAGTTCTAGGATAGGAATTAGAGTTTCTCTAATTCTTGGAGGTAATTAGAGCCCTTGTACGGTGATCTAATTACTTAGCTCCAAAGGTCTAATTGTATCATTTTGTGAGGTATGATCATAATTGTAAGCTTTGATACAATTTATCAATGAAGCATGGATCTTGTCTAATTATCATATCACTACAAGAAATGTGAGTATCAGTGACAAAATCATCATGACGAACGTTAAGAACGTCATAGAATAATTATCAATTTGTGACGATGCAACCATATTTGTCATTAAGTCGGAGTGATGGTTAAATTTGTGACGAACTTGAATTTTTCGTCATAAAAGATACAATAATCCACGACGATTTTGTATATTCATCATGGAATAGATAATCATTTATGACGATGTTATTTAATGACACTTTTCTTTTGTCAAAAAATATTGCAACCTATCCAAAAACAAATGAATTGTTGCCGTGTTAGACTTGTGTTGCTTGTTTGCTATTTGATACTTGACTTGAATAGGGACATTATGGATATGACGTAGCCCATTACATATGACCCTAACTCTACCTACAAACAGTTTCACCTAAGTTACCTGGGGTTACTCACACATGAGCCGGCGCTCCACAAATGAGTCCGTTGGTTTCCGTGGCTCTCCGCGTTAATGTGCGGGATTGGAGAATTCTCGAATAAGTGGCTTCCGCGCATCGCGGTGCTATTGCCTCGAAGAGAGCGAAGCCAATATCGCGTTATTATGTGTCCTTCTATATTTTATTTTTGCATTTTATTAGAAGTACTTCAAGTTTGAATTAAACATCTTTTGTACAAATTATTCATATGTTTTCATACTATAAATACATTTTTCTTCATTACTCAATATTTCTTAGTTGTTTTAATATCTAATTTTCTTATAGATAATGAAATTTGGTAGGGGCTAGGCTACATCTAAAAAGTCACTGAATAAGTTTCACGAAGAAAACAAAAATGTGGTGACTAATAGTTAACTTTATTATTTTTACTTGAATGCATAAATAACCTTGATTCAGATGTCGTACGATAGTATCTTTTTGGATTTTAAAACGAATTCAATTTAAGCACCTACTCCGTATTAATTTGGAAAAAAATCGAATATTTAAGAGGCCAGCCG
Source organism: Paspalum vaginatum (assembly GCA_030272315.1). NCBI lineage: Eukaryota > Viridiplantae > Streptophyta > Magnoliopsida > Poales > Poaceae > Paspalum > Paspalum vaginatum. Next base: position 34,638,324 of record CM059018.1, on the reverse strand, counting down.
AGAGAGTGAGGGACGCACAGCGAGCAAATTTTTTTGACGGCCACATTGGCGCCTGTGGAATCCAAATCCATCGCCACATTCTCCCTTCACTTCTCTCCCTCCTCTTCCCTTCCCAAAAATCTGCATCTGCCCCCGTTCCGTCCCCCAAGCACCAATCCGGCCAAGTGCCCTGCCGGCCTCCAACCTCCTCTCCGGTCCCTCAGGCCAAGACAGCCTTGCCGGCCACCACACACCACCCCGTCTTCCAGGCCACGAGTGCGCTGCCGGCCACCACCTCTGCCACACTACAGCAGGGAGTAGGCCACCTCCGAGCTTGCCGAGCTAGAGCGCCATGCCCGAGCTCGTCAGCATCTTGTAGTTCCTCCTGCATCCATTCGGACTCCGAGAAGCCCTATGTGGTGAGGAGGAACCCGTGTGGGGTGGTGCTAGATCCACTTGCCTCTGCCTTTGATTTTTCTATCCCCCACCCCCATGGATCTCGTCAATACCTCGCTGCTGCAGTTCATGTTTCAGATTTTTCTACATGTAGAGTTAGCGGCTTGGCTCCTATTTCAGATTTGCACTCTGCAATTCATGTTGTTGTGCTTGGTAGCGCCCTATGGAGCCGTTGCTTATTTCTCTTTCATAGTAGGACGATTTTTAGCTTGCCCACCAAGTGCTCGCTATAATGCTTCTCCAAGACATTAAGTTCATTTTTCCGCTAAGATGTTTTATTCTTTAAACAATTATTGAATACTACTATCTTATGTGCTTCTTTCATGTGAAATAGGTTGTTGGCAGTTGCCAGATGCATACAAATTGAAGTGGGGATGCAACATTTATGATACAACATCATTTAATTCATTCTGCGGTCCAGTGATCGGTATGATTATTTTTTGGTTCTTAATGGCTGATCAATAATTGTCGCATCTCATTTTTTAAATAAATTTCTAGCTATGTCTTGATTATCTTATTTTAGGTAAGCATCAAAAAGCAGTGGATACAATTTCTAGGGTTCAGACTTCATTGGATTCATCGTTTAGGTGAGTAGTGAGCAACTAAATGTGTACTGACCATGTTTCCATCCTGTAGCTATTTACATAGCCTTTGTTATAAAACTTCAGGCTGTTGGTTTTGGGGCTATCTTACATAGCCTTTGTTATAAAACTTCAGGCTGTTGGTTTTGGGGCTATCTTTTATTTTGCATCTCTTCTAGTATACGTGTGCTGCAATGAGTATTGGTGCTACACACGTGCTCATGCAGAACTACGGACCATTTTGCAACTAGCAAGCAATTGAAGGTAATAACCACATCAGTTTAAGATTGTCCTCAAGTTTATCTAACATATATTATTGCTTGAGATGCATAGATTGTTGATTTGCATATATTCTTCTCAGTTAGATATTATTCTAGTTAGCAATTATTAAACCACTCTTAGTTATTTTGACATTGAAATAGACATGTAAACTTCATTGTTCTCCATTGATGTTTCAAGCATCTTTTTTTGCAGATCTTGTAAGTATCAAGTATCCTTTCAAGCATAGATTAGTTACGCTAAAAAAAAGCTATATGATCTTTGCGCATTGGATTGCATTTTTCAGCGGGTGTGTGTTAGTAGCAGAACTGATCATGAAGTGTAATAGGATGTCTTGGATAGAGATGATATATGAAAGAGCATGTGGGTGTATGGAAGTGTATATGTATATGCACAGATAATTTATATAAATGCTCATACAATTGAGATTTGTTATATAGTCTGCAATTTCTCTCTATTTATTTTGTTTTGTATATATGATGATTCGATTGCAATTGTCACATAGTAGAAATGGGTCTGTGACATTTTAGTCAACATTGAATGACAAACAATATCGTCACAGAATGTATAAATTTAGTGATGATAATGTAATTGTCATGAAATATGCCTGGTGACGATAAAGAAATTGTCATAAAGTACCTTTGATGACACTATGTAAATTGTCATAGACCATGAACCATTTTGTGACGATTTTATTAGGATCGTCACTGCTGCCATTCTATGACGGTGATTTTGTGACGTTCTTTGTGACACAGCGAAAATATCACCATTTCTCTTCTATGACGAAATATGGTACTTTTAATGACGATAATCGAGCATCGTAGATACTCAAATCTCTTGTAGTGTATCCTTGGTCTAATTAATTGGCATGTTCTTGGTCTGATCATCACATGATATAAATGCATGTTTATTCTATCATGTTCTTAAAGGTTATGTTCTTCTAGCGGCTTTGATCTTCAATCTTGCTTACTAATGATATAGTTGCATATATAGCTAGCTCTTGTAATCATGGTGATTAGAGGTTCTTGCTATGTTGATTATGTTATTAGACTATGTAAAGTGATTAGAAGCGTGTTCTCTAATCATGTATGCCTGTTGAGAGCTTCGCGTCGATTATCCCGTTCTAAGTGACACGTGGGCGGGAGAAAGGTTAAGCTTGATCTAGTAGGTTTGATCATTGATCTTGGTTTAATCATGCTATGAAGTTCATGCTTGATCATGCTTGTATCTACCTTGAGCTGCTAGTTATCTCATTGCTCTGATCTCTTTGATGAACCTATCATGCTTGTCTTGGATCCAATTAGAGCTAGATTATACTCTGGTTAATGCCCTTTTGATCAGTTCTCTAGTTACGTTCCAATTGCTTATCATCTAACTTCGACATAGATTAGATAAAGATTAGAGGTAGATTAGATATCAACTTAATGCTCTTGTTTACCTTAAGCTCTTGATAGTTTATTCTTTATTAGTTGTTTCCACGGATTGACAAACCCATGATACTCATCATGGGGAAAAGCTACACCGATACTGTCGCTTGAAGTATAAGGTTTGACATGCTTAAGTACCATCAACACCCTCCCCCTTCCCTCCCCCTCATACCTCTACCTAGCTAGGTCCTGCTCTCCACCTCCTACAGTAGCATTATCGCTTAATTTGTGCTTGTTATAGAAAAAAAAAAGGTGGTCCTTCTGCTCATTTTCTGTTGTGGTCATTGGTTTCCATCACTTGGCGCCACTGCATCGTACCTATGTAGGTGTGGTGGCCCTACCTCTAATGTTACTATGGGCTACCACATTTCCGTACAATATCCTTTGTGGTTTGGCCACTGTATGGACTAGTACAAGGGGTGGCCATATATGCCCTTTTGGTTACCACCTCCATTGTTGGTGGCCTTCCCTCTCCTTGATCGCTTTGATCGGCCATGCTCTAGATGACGGTTTTCTTATAGCTCTTGTGATGTCCCTGGCCTATGATAGTTATCATTGACCTTGACTTGAGGTGGACTTGACTTATGTGGCTTGTGTCCTTCAATCTTTTTTGTGGTCTTCTTGCCATCATTGCATTGCCATCCTTGTCACTAGGCATGTCAGTTTTGTCCTCTTGGCTTGGTGGGGGTTGGGTACCTGGTGCCAAGAGAGAAAGTTCTGCCATCGCCACCATTTGCTGGTGCAGGACATGTCTTACCTTGTTCGGGGGCATTGTCGAGGTCACCGCATCTCTTTGCCAAATGAAAAATTCGTACGCAAATAGATAGACGATGTGGCATCACTAGTGTTGTCTCTCACTGTTTCGTTCAAAAAAAAGTGTCGTCTCTCACCGGAGACATGGTGTTTTCATTCGCTAGGTTTCATTTGTCTTGGTCGCTTAGGTGCGCGTGTGCTATGGTGCATTGTGGATTTCTTTCTTTCTTTTGTTGTACTCGATAGCCACCACCTCCTGTGTGTGGCCCTACACTATTGAGCTTCACGAAATTGTGTTATTATAACTCTCTGTCTCTCTCTCTCTCTCTGTCTCTCTCTCTTATTGAAAAATTTGCTAAGAACGTAACACTTCCTGGATCCATGCTATTTGATCATTTTAACCTTGAACATAAATACATAAAGAATTGGGTAGATCGATAAAACTCCCTCCATTCTAATTTATAGGTTGTTTGATTTTTTTTTATACTAAAAGTTTGACCGACCACTTGTCTTATTCAAAAAAACAAACATTCAAGTCACCCTTAAAGTATATTATGTGTTAAAATAAATCAAATGAAAATAAAGTACATTTTTAATGTTTTAAATAAGATGAGTGGTCAAAGTTAGTGTAAAAAAATTCAAACGACCTATAAATATGGAACATATGGGCTCTAATATTATAGCTAGTAATTCATCATGAAAATCACTTATGTAAATCCAGTCCATTTTATTCCAAATATTACATTTTGTAAGGAAAATAGACCGTAAGCCTCGTGCTTAGTAAGCCTAATCTGATTTTGGTGGTTGAAGTGAAAACATGGACCTTTTTGCATGAGAATGTTTCAAGTTAGAAAGTCAAGTGATAAAGCTCATCCCATACCCAAATTCTCCAAGTTTGTTGGTAACTAGATTTATTTTCATGCATTTCCTTAAGCATCTAGTTATTTTTCTTTTCTAGGCTTTGCACATGCATATTAAAATTCAAGTTGTGTATGCCTAGGCTATCTTTTGGTAGGTGGATTGTGGCTCACTCTAACCCACAACAACCTACATGGTTTATTTGTTTAGGTGTTTGGCACTTGTTTTATTTCATATCCTTTGTATGCCAAAGTCCAAATCATAGGGTGAGCTCCTCAATTGGACATAAATGTCTAGTGCATGTCTCTCACTAGCAATTCATAGCTTGCATGCACAATGTCGGTGTTTAGTACCGGCAGCTCACCATGGGATGGATCACGTAGGGGTTTTGAGATCAGTAGAGGGTTGGCAAGGAGATCACGAAGTTGTACATAACACAATAGAAACAACGATTTAGACAGGTTCGGGCAGCCAAATCATTAAACCCTATGTCCTGTATGGTGGTATGTGGATTGTATTATGCGTCTAAGTGCGCAATGAGACGAATCGTATCTATCCTAGGCCATTGTGACCTAGGGATAGATAGATGTCTGATGATAGATGCTGAACTAGGGTGCCTCTCCCCTCCTTATATAATCTGGGGGAGAGGGCTACATGTGAATGCCCTAGTTGGTTACAAAGTAAGAGTCCTAGTAGGATTACAACTGCTCATATAGGGTCCTAATATGATTTCCCTAGCAGCCCACACTGCCTTGCACCATAGGCTCCAAGGCAGACCACTCGTCCCACCTAGCGCCATAAGGTACCCATGGGTATATGACTCCCACACACAAATTTAAGGGGAGCCTATCCTATGATTCGTGAACTGTGAGACTGACATGCTTGAATGCTTATCATGTGTGTAGTCTCACTAAGTCTCTCTGGAGGTACACATGAAGTTAAGGAAAATGGGTTTCTATTGGGTAACCCCCTCCTTGTGTTCATTTTGATCATTAATAGCTACCACTATGCATAATATAGTTTAAGCTCCCTCTTGTCTTAATTGGCTTGATGTGCATATGCTTTGCCTTTCACCATATGTATTCACACCTTTAGTGGGAGTTTAGTCTATGTTATGTAAGTCTCATGTATTGTGATTTCAATCGCCTTTCGTATCATAAGGGTGGGACTCTCCCTTGTGCTTCCAAGTGCTATGCAATTTGGTAACATTGAATATCTCAATTAGCATACTTTGATCTGCCTTTGCATTTCATCCTAGCGAGTGGTATATTTTAATTTTCAATTGGTTTTGTTTATTGTTTGCTTGGTCGGGTTGCCATCAATCACAAAAAGGGAGACATTGTAAGGAAAATGGGCCCTAAGCCTCGTGTTAGTAAATCTAATGTGATTTGGTGGTTGAAGTGACAACCAGACCTTTTTGGGACTAATATGTGTGCAAATATATTCGTTTAAGTTTCAGGACTGTAAGTAATGGACTTGGGTAACAAAAACCTCAAATGAGTGACTAAGAGAACAAGAGAACATAAAAAAATGAAGCCACAGTGCCTGACTTGTCATTCTGCTTCCCGGTTAGTGGGGTGGAATTTTGCAAGCATCGGATGGTCCACTGATGCACACCGGACTGTCCAGTGAGAGGATGAAGACCTCAAAATGAAGATCAAGTTCCGGTGCAAATTACGCGCACTAGAGGGTCCAGTATACAAATAGGACAATTCGGTGGTCCACTGCCGGACAGAAGTGGCAGAAGAGAAGAAGGAGCTACTGCGTGCAAGTTGCACACACTGGACACTCCGGTATTCCACATAATGGATGATTACACGCACTAGATGGTCCGGTGGTATGCACCAGACGGCCTGATGATCAACGACGATCAAATGAAGTTCCAATGGTCGACTACAGTGTCTTGTTCAGGTGTACACATTGGACGGTCCGATGCTTCACCAAACCACCGCTGAGAATTGTCTACGAACTTAGTAAAGCTTTAGAGTTCATCTTGTATATATTTTTATAAGTTATTTTCAAACTTAGTTTTTTAATCCTAATTCAACCCCCTAGTGCCCTCGTGTGACTTTCACATTCTTTGTTTAATTTCCTAGTTAAAGTTATACATACATGAGGATTTTGGAAATGACCAGTGTTTACTATCAGATAGACAAAGGCATTTTTCTGATATATAGCTCTATATAGAGTCAGATTATTTACTTAGCTTATTTATTCTAAATGTCAGTGTAATAATTTCTGAATGTAAATTAAATTAGTCTGTGGACTATCGTTTCAATGTAAAGCTATAAACAAATATGTTAAAGTAATTTGCTTTTTGCCTTCTCAGGCCTAGGATTTAGGGTTTGTGTATTACAGTGTTTCAGGAGGGATCAAAGTATGAAATCTACAATGTAGCAATACTATACACACACAGAGTAAAGTTTGAATTTGAAAAGTGGAATAATTCTCTCTATTGGACTCAGCCTAGGAGGTCATAGGCCCCCCTATTTGGCAGGGCTTCTTTGGCACCGGCATTGCCAAAGAAACAAGAGGAGGCAAAGAAGCCACGTTTTAGGGGCCTTTCCTCTCTAGTGTAAAAAATGACTCCGACAAGTTTTACTCGAAAAATTGTGTCTCATAAAAACATTTTAACCGGATCCAAGAAAAAACGGGAGTTAAAACCGTATAAAAAATCTTACGAGCAGGGCCATACAGGGCCATGATGTATACTAATTTGTAGGCTCTCAGTTTCTCACCGCCGATGGAAAAATAATCATAGTCAACTAACGTTTTTGTCGGCATGACTATCGAAAATAAAACCAATAGACTATTGATATGTGCTATGGTTATAGCTCGTGTCAGCATCCTACGGTATCATCCTCGGAACCATCAATTAGCTCGTGTCAGCATGCGACATAAGATGACCACCATACGGCATGATCTATCATTTTTTCTATATAAAAGGACTTATGTTAAACTAGCACATCAGAATTAAAACAAGGCCTCAAAAGGTGTTCTAAGGCTATCATTAGCGGATCTTCTATCCAACTTTATATCTCACTTTATATTTTAAACTCTATTATGTTTACAGTGTGTCTATAGTGCGCTGCAACGTTTTGCACACCATTTTGCATGTTTTGGTAACAATAACCTAAATATATTGAGATATATTTGCCGAGCCTCCGCAAGCCGTAAATTATTTCAACCCAGTCTGCAAAGTAAAATTTGAATAGATAAATTAAATAGGCCAACGTTTATATGCAAATGCTGAAACGTTAGGACTCAGCAACTTGCCGCTTTTATGGCAGACAAATAATTAGGATCTTTTCTAAATGTTACAATCATATCATGTCCCCTCTGCATGCATCGGCGGAGGGGGGAGTCTAGGGGGCAAGCACCTCTCCTAAGGCTTAAGTCCAGCAGATCGTCTATGCGCATTATCTATGTTCATGCTTTCATTCTGTCTACAATGTAGCTAAAGTGTTATTTCCGTACTATAGACAACTATATAGACGATCTGCTGGCCTTAGTCTAACATTCACAAATTTATAGAGTATGTACTCTATTCTGGTAGTATTTGAGTCTAGAATTATGATTTTTAGGTGTATTTTCAACTAATGTGTTACGGTCATTAGTAGCTATTTATCTATATTTGTATAATTGAATGATAAAATGTTTATTATCTTTGTTAAAATAAAGTCTTTGTCTCCACATCTTATTGTTTGTCGACAATGGTGTCCCTAAATAAAATTTTTAGCTCCGCCTCTGCCTCCATGGCTCAATATATACACGTACGTGTAGCGAGAGTGCCTACTCTTGATACCATCGATAACACTGGGTTTCAAAATATGTGCTTACGGCTCAGCCTTTCCAAGGGCGGACTTGCATACGTGTGTCACTTCTCTTATACTTTTGTATTTGCTTCATGTAAAAGCCTAAAAGGGTCAACGTTTGGAACATAAAGGCTTATAAGCTGGTCTGAACCTACTTAGACAGTCAAGGTGGGACTAATTACACTAGAAGAACATATCGCCACGACGGGCCGAAAACCAGAACAAACCAGAACGCCAGTGGGTTGGGGTGCTTTTTTAGTTGGTCGTGGAATAGAATACATTGATCCGTCGTTACATCATCTCTCATAGAAACTATATAATAATTAGTATAAGCATGGAGATAGAATCCATTTATAAGATAAAGTCGATGGAGGTGGCAACTTGAACCAAGCATCCCATATTGCACAAAAGGCATGCCAAAGGACCGAGGCAGATCCAGCGTGGGAGATGGGGGTGCTCCAGTACCCCCTATCCCCGCGCGGATAATGGAAGCCCCTCCAAGCCTCCTCCCTCAGCAATTTGTATGCATGAACACTAGAAAGAAGAAAATGTGAAGAATTAGATGGGAAAGAAGGTAAAAAAAAGGAGGAAGAAAAAATGAGCACCCTTCTAAATATAAATCCTAGATCCACCACTACCAAAGGTTTTTTTTTTTTTTGGTTGTGTGTGTGCGCGCGCGTACACAAAGTCCGTGTCCGTTAGGTAGAAATCAAGTGGACAGTTGTATGTGCACGGTGTCTAACGCATCTACTAAGCTAGTAACACTTTGACCAGTGTCCAGTGATGAGGTCATGATCCAGAAAATCGAATTGTCCTTTTGGACCACGACTTATGCAAGGAAAGCAGTACAACATGCAAGTTTGGTAGGATATCTTCACAGAATGCGACAAACTGACAACCATCAACATCGATCATCTCACATGCATGTACGCATACAGTACTCCGTAGCTTTTTTTATTCCTAGATAATCAAATGTTCATCGTCATCTAACAGTGGCATTTTACGTACATTCACCAAGAAGAAAAAGGAAAAACTATGAGGTAGCCTTTTCTTGGATGATATACTCTCATGCATTGATTTTTCTTCATTATTATACGCGCCAAAAGATGAATTACACTTTATTTTCGTAACCGTCAATCCCCTTTCCATATTACCTCTAAGATAACAATTTGTCTGGCTGCTGTGCGAAGGCCATTGTTTCAACATATTTCAGTGTTGATTGAAAAAAAAAAGCTAGCCTGATTACTGTTATATATATGGACACGTACACTAGGCACTGCACTGATGGACGGGAGAACGAACCGCCCTGTTTGATCGTTTGTTTAATTAGTGTAGTGAGAGAATACTGTAGATTTAATTTATAGAGGGGTTTGCTGACTAATAGCTAGAGGAGGAGAGCTCCGCCGTCTTGTTCCATGCCTCGTAGTTGTTGGTCAAAACCGTAGCTGGTGTGGAAAGAGTCGTCGTAGTAGTCGTAGACCGGTGGCAGGCGACGGCGACAGCGGCGGCTGCAGCAAGAAGTCGTAGGCCATGGCGTCGTCTAGTCCCATCGGGAAGTGGAACACGCTCTCCGGGAGCGGGAACTGCATGTCGTCCACGAGCGGGAACGGCGCCTCCTCGTCGCGGCTCAAGGACGACGACGACGACGCCGAGGTAGAGTCGTAGGACATCGTCGGCGTCGAGGAGACGCCGACGGCGGCGGGGGCGCAGGTGTACGGTGGTGGTAGCTCCGCGGGGTGGTCGCTCAGTGGCGGCACCATGATCTCGTCCGGGTGCATCATGGGCACCTCGTCGGTGCAGAATCCCGGAGACTTGCTGACATCATCGCCGCCTTGCTGCTGGCTAGCCTCCGTCGCCGTCGCCGTCACCGGTACCGTGTTGATCTCCTCTGGTGGTCTCGGCTCCCGGGGCGACGACGACAATGGCTGCAATTCCGGCGAGCAGCTGGCGGGCGGTGGACTCTGTTGCTCCGGCGGCGGTGGCGGCGGAGGAGGAGGGGTGGACGGGAGGGGCTTGTGGGTGAGCGGGTCGATCCCCATCTTCTTGAGCTTCTTCTTGATGTGGGTGTTCCAGTGGTTCTTGATCTCGTTGTCCGTTCGACCTGGCAAGTGGGACGCGATCTTGGACCACCTAACATTTTTTTTATTTTGTTATTCAAAGAAGAAAGAACCATATATAATAAAATATATATACATACTTGAAATATGGTTGTGTATCTAAAATACTTGAATGAATGAATGAGATAAAGAAAATAAGTAAGTACTACCTGTTGCCGAGCTTAGCATGGAGGTCGATGACGGTCTTCTCTTCGGCGTCGGAGAGCAGGCCCCTCTTGAGGTCGGGGCGCAGGTAGTTGGTCCACCGCAGCCGGCAGCTCTTCCCGCACCGCAGCAGCCCTGTTTCGTTTATTAAAAGATCGGTTGATTACACGCAGCAATCAGCACGCACGAGAGGCTAATAATTAAATAAACTGCATGCGGATAATGAAGCTTAATCGAGCACGCGCGCACCGGCGAGCTTGGGCACTGGCGCGCCAGCAGCAGTGGCCGGCGTTGCCGAGGATGAAGCTGACGAGCTTCTGGTCCTCCTCCGCCGTCCACGGGCCCTTCTTCAGCCCCACCTTGTCGCAGCACGGCTGCCTCCCCATGCTGTATATGCTGTCGACCTCACAGCCGGTTCAAGGACAGGCCAGGCCGGTGGTACGGGTGGCAATGGCGGCGCAAGGTAGATCGATAGGCAGGTAGACGACGATCGGGGGGGCGCTGCCTCAGGGCTCTAAGGATCGAGGTGCCCTGCCCACCTTCCTTTATATAGGGCCCAGCCCAGGCCAGCCCCCAGAGCTGGGTGGGGTCATGAGTCAGGACAGGTAGCCAGCACAGCAGGTAACCACATGCAGTGACCTGACCACCAATGCAAGCGATCGAAGCGACGTCGTGAGTGTACATGTCCCTGCTTGCGTGAGTGTGACGTCGAATCCACCATGCCAAGAAGAGGAGACTTCTCCCTCACACACACTGACACACCCCTTGTTGTTGTTGGAGACGAGTGTATAGCTGAGCGGCGTCGGGCCCGTCGGCAGCGTCGCGTCGCGTCGCGCTGAGCTGACGAGCCATGGAGCAGCCACGCAGCCTGCAGGCGTGTGGCTGCTCATGGGTCCCTTTTGCTTGCGCTGCAATTGCAAGTGTGCTGCACTGCAAAGGGACGCCTCTGCCTTTCCCTATTTCCCTCTCTCCCTTTCTCGGTCGCGCTAGCTCCACATAAAATTCCGCCGCCGCGCCGGGTTCTACTTCATTCTAGTTACCGTGCGCGGCCGGCGGCGACCAGTTTCCACCGTCGACCGTTTTTGTTCACTGCGTGGCTAGACTAACTAGCTAGCCTGCGGTTAATAACTTTTTATACATTGATTAACCCCTGCCCGTCAGTTCTATTCTTCCCAGCTTAATTTACTAGCTTTAATTGTTCTAGAGCCTGCGTGCATGCACAAGGATCGGAGATACATAGATGCCGCGTACTGCGTACAAGCATCTCGATCTGCTCCGTCACCGTACGTTGCCGTCCTGCATTACTAGGCAATTTCGGTGAAATGTACGTGTGCTGCGACTGTGCGTCGTAGGAGAGCCGGCGGAGGAGCGCCGGCCGGCCGGCTGGCCAATCCCTCAAGCGCACGATCGATTTCAGAGTCTCTTGCAAGCTGCCGGATCGGAGCCGGAAAATGGTGGACAGGGGGGCTTTGGCAGCCAGCGCGCGGGACCGATCGCCACAGCGCACAGCGGTAGCTAGCTCAAATATTTTTCCATCGTCCATCGGGGACGTGGTCTGGTCTGGTGGTGGTGTGCCTGTTGTGCTTTGTTTGTTTTGTTTGTTTGTTTGTTTTGTTTGTTTTAGTTGGCCGCTGGTTTTTAAATGATGGTGATTCAATTCACCAATCGCGACATACTTGCAGTCGTCGTTATCTTTTTTTTTTTTTGGCTCACTCCAAGAACAGGCCGAATGGATGATCGGTCCGTCCTCCACCCCATCCAACGGCAGGCTATAGCGGTTAGTTTACTCATTCTTCTTTCGTCACCGCTGCTTAATTTAATCCTGTCCACGCAATAATAATAATAATAATAATAATAATAATAATAATAATAATAATAATAATAATATAATTGTGTCCAGATGAACAAGGATCGATTTATTCGTTTCATTGACATATCGCGACTCGTCCCAGTTTGTCCTGAACTTGGACTTCCAAGTCAGCCAGATCTATGCGTACATTATTGGTCGTCCATGCCTCGCTTATTTTACCACCACGCACCTCAGACCCTTCCTTCCTGTTCAACAGGAATCATCAATAATCGTTGAAGAGCTGCACATCCACCTGCATGCCTCCCCATCGTCTGGTCAGAATAATCATGTCAAAAAAAGAAGGCCATCGCTCTAGCTACCAGCATGCATGAAGCATGATTAATCACTCTTTGTCAGACAGTTAATCAAAGCATCTGGCTCTTGACCCCGTCCGTGCCCGTCAGTGCACCGCGTTTCGTTGTCGTCGCGAGGCTGGATCTATCCGCCACTGATCATACCTCAGAAGGGAAAAGGAACTCCCAGCTAGCAGAATCGCCAGCGATCGCTGCTGCGCTTTCGATCGCTACTGTCATCCATTAACCCTTCATCATTCCTCGATCAGTTTGGCTGTCAGGCGGGCCTTTTGACTTTTGACATGGGATGTGAAAGCACCAGGAGGGCCCTGAAATTAGGAGTGGCCACCAGGTGGCGATGCCACTTGCACGTACACAAAGGAAGAGATCAGATCAGGTCGCCACACATGATGACGACGACGACGACAAGAGAGAGGGGGGGGGGGGAGGGAGAGGTTGGGGGGTGGCCCAAAGATTGTGTTCTCCCAACCAACAGCTGATCGATGAACCAGCACAAGATGGACATTTCGCGTGGTGGCGCGGTGCATGACACCTGCAGCACTCGCCGTCAGCAAACGGCTCTCTTTTTGCCTCGCCTCCCCGCACGTCCGGACGCGTGTGATCGGGGAGGCGTTGGTGCTCATGTAAATGTCATGGACCCGTGGCCGCCCGGTTCTTCCTTCAGAGTCTGACGACGGCCACCGACATGCAAATTCCTGAATTGGAAACAACAAACATTTCGAGCTGCGTTTCTGCTGCTGTTGCCTGTTGTTGTGTCTTGTGTGTGAAAGAAGAGGGCGTGCCCCTCACCTTCACTTCAGTTCATGGCAAGGGGCAGGGGATGGGGATGGAACAGCCCAGCAGCTGCCTTGCCGTACAACTCACTAGTGACTAGAGTGAAACCAAGATGTGTCGGCATTTTGGGTGCCAAATCCAGTGCTGCCGCATGCCACCACATGCAATGTTCCGTCGGCAATCAGTTTGTTTTTGTTATCTCCGAATGGTTTTTACACCTGGTAGGAGACTAAAGGGTGAAAAACCTGCTTTTCGGCTTCACACCGTGTTCATCAATCCTTCAGATGTGGTCTGAACTGTGAAGACGCAGAAAGTGCGCGATATCTCCACTAGTAAAGCTACATTCCAGAATCGATTTTTTTTTACCGTGTTCATCCAAAGGATTCCCTCCTGAAATTGACTGATAGAACCTAGCGCAGGAGGCAATGGGAAAGCGAGAGAGCCTGAGGAGAAACTTTTGCATTATTGCTTTGTCCATCTCCTTCTTATCTCAGGTGATGCTTTTTTCTCCTTTGGAGAGGGATGGTGTGTGCCTGGAAGTACATGAGCATCTTGTATTCCGGGATCAGGAAGCATCTGGGACCAAATCAGTTCAGGCTGTGCTGTACAGTTTTGGTATTAAAAAATAAAAAACTAGAGTATGAGCAGACTGAATATGAATGCTTAATTGAAACGTTTGTACAAACTACTACAAAAGTTCTCAAATGGCCGCAAAACGGATTTATTTATTTATTTATTTTGGACAGATATAGCCAAGTAGTTCCAGGACACAGCACTTCTCTAGTGAAAGTTGCGAGATTTTGGACAGATAGCCAAGTAGCTCCAGGACACAGCACTTCTCTAGTGAAAGTTGTTGTGAATTGGACAGGAGACCAGAAGCAGACGCTCAGAACATTTGCATCGACAGCCAATGGTGTGGTACAGATTTCTTGCCAGAGTACATTTGTGGATGCAACTTGCAATGGGCACACATGATTCTCAAACACTAAACAAAGGGTTCAAAATGATTAATGCCGCCAAGCAAAGTTGAGTTATCATTGCCTTTCAAATGTCATGTTGTTCACAGTTGGCCCTCTTGATATGGCAGCTGAGAGTCAGTATTACCATCATTCAGACAAGTTGGATGTACAGGACCATGAAATCTGCACCCACTTTGTTTGACGAAAGCAATAGTCTATTAAGCTTATAGTTCGTCCATTAGGTCTCATAGCTCCACACGTGATGGTTAAGTCAATAAGAAAGGCTGTTACATGGGAACTAATCAGGTTAATACCCAAATTATTTGGTTACTGAAAGAGGGCAGCATCTCACATCTAGTAGCCTTCTCCCAGACTTTCGAGCGAGGTAGCAAATGCCGTGCACTCCTGACAGGTGAACTGGCCAGATGGCGATAAATTCTCTTTAAAATTTGAATGCCTCTCGCAGTAGGGACGATTACATGTGCAGCATTTTGGGAGCTTAAGCCAGCACTCCATGCACAGAAAGTCAGAGCAGGCAAGCCCAGTCTCACCAAGCTCATTCCAGGTCTATGCACCCACCACAGGTTTCGCATCTAGCAACACAAAAGAAGCAGCCTCGGCACCGGGACCAACCATCACGCACTTCCCTGGAGCATAATCAAATCATCAGGATGGAGGTACACAGAACCTTTTTTGTTCAAAATGAGAATTGATTTAGGTCAAAGTCAATAGACCTGCAGAAATACAAGGCTGTTCAAATGTCGGAGCTAATTATTCGGAAGACAAGAGCAACAAAACAAAACTAAAGAACAAGTTGCTTTCATGTAGCCCATAGGAGTGGAAAATATGAGCTTCGGGACCATTGCCCAAAAGACACACCACAAGTCAGCTTTACCACAACCACACGAGAGCATATGCAAGCAAAAATCTATACATGAGACTAATGACCGCCAGAAATCATCGATGGAGGCATGGAGCCATGCACAAGCAGATGAAATGTATAACAGTGCTTGCTCTACCAATAAACTGCAAGGGGCATTTGTCTATTTGATATTTATAATGAGAAGATGAATGGGAACACAAAAGATCAAAGGTTCAGAGGTACAGACAGACCTGCAGTCCTTCCTTGCACAATCAAACACCAGCCTCACGTTTCTGCACAAAGGGCACACATCTACATCAATAGCACGACTATCGTCCGTGTTCAGCACGTCATGGACTCTATGGTTGTAGTAGAGTGCTTGAACAGTCTTGCTGTTGGCTACTTCTGCACATAAGAGACTTGATAACATCGAGATGATGGTTAGTCATCTTGCAGATGCCATGAAGTCGAACACGAGTTAGATTGCCGTTGTGCTCATGCAGAAACTGAATAATTTTCACCAGACCATCAGCAGTTAATCCTGTACATCTGGGCACAAAGAGCTGCAAAATAAAGGGCGGTGATATTACTGCAAAGCTGTTCTTCAAAAAAAATTGCAAAGCAGAAAGTGACAACATGACCATGTCAATATTAGTTCTCAGTTAACGTTATATTACGTGGTGGTTGCAGAACTTTTATCCAGAAATAAGAAAATAGTAATCAGACAAACAAGTTTAAATCATACATTTATATAGATAGAAGAAACATAAACACTGGACGAAATCTTTCATGCAAATAAAACAAGGAGATCAATAAGCATAGTTTGAGGTGGCAACAGTCTGAAAGTTTGGTGCCAGTTAACAAACAGCTTTTCTAAGCATTCCTCAATTTTATTTTGGCTAGAACCTCCAAGATCACTGCAATAATTCAAAGGGGACAACTTAACAAGTCTTGAATACCCCTTTACCAAGTTGGGAACAGCAACCACTGTTTCAGAATTTCAGTATGAAACTGGTCCTTGCTGATGTGCCATCAACGGTTTCCATCTAGCACAGTACAATGTGCCTGGATTCTTACATCCAGGGCATCTATTCGCGTTGTCCCCAGATAGGTAGCAAAGGACAACAACAAAGGTATCCCAAGCTGAAGGCAGTATAAACGTATAACTCATGTTACGCCAAAAAAATAGGTTTTTAAGTGTTCCAGGTTTTTGTCTTATTTGAAAAGGGTGTGTTGCCTCTTTTTTCATATCGAATAACAAATCAGTATTTCCAGTGCAAAATGTGCTATGTAGGGTTTCATAGGACAAGACAAAAGTAAACTGTCAAAAATCCAGTCTATGGAGATGGCAACAAAAATGTTGATTTTGTAATCCAGGCAACCACCTCAGCTAGCCAAGCGCAAACAAAAAAAAAGAACCTAATCCACGAGAAAATTCCACCGTGACCTAATGACCTTATGCTCAAAATGGATAAAAATATTTAAAAGCCCTGAAGTTATGCTTGTGAAGTGGGTTCACTCTGCTTCAAGAAAATTAACTCCACAATGGCATTTACCCTGTGCTTTTAACTTGTATATTCAAAGGTAATAAGCCAGACATCAATCCATCCTTGCGCCAGAGGATGGTTAGTGGAAAAAGTTGTGGTTAGGTCGAGGCTGTTTTTTTGGTCTCTTCCTTTCAAGGGCGCGTATGTAATCAAACTTTGGGTTGGGTGGGTGTTGTTAGGGTTTGTTACCCTGTTTCTTCTTCATGTAATGATACACCACTGTCCTGCATGATCGAGAGAAAAAAGGCATCGATCAATCATTAAGATCATGCTGAACTCAAGTTGAATCAGTAAGAATACTGAGTAGATTACTACAGACACTGGCTATGGCCTCTCTGGATGAGGACAACAGGTGCCATGGGCAGGTTACAAAGTCAGGGGATAGAACAGTGGGACCTTTTTAACGCATCATCTCTCTCAATGGATGTTGTGAGATAGAGAATGTCTCCGCTCTAAGAAAAGTACTCCCTCAATTTCCTTTTTATAAGGCTGTGCACGCATTTTATGGCAAACATCAAACCATGCCAAGTCTAATTGTGCCTTATATTTTGAAATGGAGGGAGTGCATCTGAAGACCAAGACTTTTGTGTGCACTGTGCACAACTTAGAATAAGATTCAATCTGCCTCACAATTGAAATGTAGGAAATGGAAACAAAATTCATGCGAGTTGTGGTGAGTACACAACTCATATCAGTGTATTTGTTGTGGCATGGATGGACATATGCTGGTTGAACGGTTGAACCACAAGTCCGCAGCATGGACCAAGCCAACCAAGCAAGAGCTGCGGATTTGATATCCCTTCCACTTTAAATTGGGGATAAGTTAGGAATGGTATGTCCTGGTTAGGAAGTTTATCGATAACTGGGATAAGGATCAGAGATTCCATGCCCTGTATCCGCCCTGGCTATCTCTACTACTATTAAGAGGCCAAGGGCGATTCGCCCGACGTACGAAAACCGCCCTGAGCCTTCTGCCTCCGTTAATGCCGCATGCCAGCATGACCCGCTCACAAAGTCACGATCACATTCCGCCTCCGCACGATCCCGCATCCACGCTGCGAAGGTGATCCGGCCCTCGCGCCTCCCACACAGCCGCCTCCATTTCATCACCAGCCGCCCTCAAACTGTTCCAGATATGCACAATCCAAACCAACCACCGCCATCGTCCATCGTCCTCCACCCTCGCTATCACCACGTCCAGGATCACCAAAGACTAGGCTACTAGGCCATCTTAGCCATGCGCCCTCAACCCCCCCATGACTCCTCGCCTGGTCGCTCTGCATTATTGCTGCCATGGGTGGCTCGCTCGCTGCTGCTGCACATCGTGCCGTCGTGCGACACTGTCTGTTACCGGCCAAGTGTCTAGCCAGCCGTTCCGCTGCCTATGCGCATATCGCTGGCCGCTGATCGGCACGCGGCAACCCGCTCCGATCCGTGCGCACGATGGGAGCTTCAAGATGGCCAACAGGAGACTAGGAGTCCTCGCCATGTGGGAGCACACGAAGCGAGGCCCTCATGTGCCGCCATTCAAACCCGTAAGATGGAGCACATGGATCGAGCAAGGGCCGACTGGCCACCAATCTACGAGTTCTTCTGAAAGAGTAGCTGTACAGATTAAATCATCCTGACATATTATGTGTCGACAAGAACACCAGCAACTGCTTTCGTATACGTGGATCAGGCTCCCTTTATAGTTTATATACATAATATATTGGCTGAATGCATGATTAATGGTTTAGTTGCATTTTCAACACATGTTTAGAATAAGGTTGAGATGCAACTTAATCCCATTCTTCCTTATAGAGGAGAAGCATGCATACCGCTCTCTTAGATGATCATTGTTTAAATGTCATTCATACAAAAAATCATGAATGTAACCCTAATTATAACCCAAAACATGTGTTTTACGCACATGCATTTAAATGAGGAGTGTATCCTTTTTTTTTTGCACTGTATATGTTATTTGTGTTGAATCTGATTATAAGACAATTTGTATTTTTGGTGTACAATGCTAACGTATCTAAACATCAACATAATATGTTGGCTTCCGTAGCAACGCACGGGCATAGACCTAGTAAATATAATAAGCCCGGAGTGTCATCATCTGGAAGCAAGAAATCGGGTTCTCCTTGACTCTTGGCCAGTATGTTCTGTATACTGTTAAAGACTGTTGTTTACATGGCCAGTACCGCTGCGCCATCATGCGCAAGCCGCCTCCTCCCACAGTCAGCCACTATATGCTAGCCACAATTAGAGGTTTTAATGGATTTCAAAAGTCCAGTGTCTAATTGGACATTTCTTTTGGATTTTGTTGGGTTCAACATCTTTAGGATTTGGATGCCCATGCACGTGGTCCAAACTCCAAAGTAAACATGGGTATTGGATACACGATGGATAAAATTTTGGATGTTTGTTGGAGGGGTTAGACTTTACTTCGATCTAGGCGACGACTTTACTTCAATCTAGGCGATGCATTCCGTGGTGGTGTAGGGTCTCATACTATGGTTTGTCAAAATTGATGGCTTCAAACAACACAGTGGTTCTCCTCACAGGATTGTCTTCAGCTGCAGCATCAAGGTCTACAGCGGCAGTGGAGCTGCTGCGTTCAGTTTCATGACCGCAGAGCTAGGGCCATGTCAAGCAGTACATCAAACACGCTGGCCTCAATTGGTTGCTACGTCGGTGTTCGCTCTCATCAGATCGGCATGGTGTGCCAGGCCCACCCAGGAACAAACTGTGTAGTCCCCAATGAGGCGAGCTCGCCACGAACAGTCTGCATAGTCCGCGATGAGGTGGACTCATCAGAGCTCGATGTTCTCATGCACAGAGGAACCCAACCGTTCCTTCTCTTTCCCTGGCCGCCAGTAGGTGTTGAGTTCACGTCCACAGTCCAACGAATAGAGCAGAGGAAGATGAGAAAAGAGTAAAATAGATGAGTTTGGATATTTCCCTGGATTTTGGATTTTTGAAGTGTTGGATTGGACTTGGATAGAATTTTCTGCAGTATAAATAGGATTGGGTAGGACAGGGATCTAATTGTATTTGGATTCACTTTGGATTGCTTTTGTGAGTCCTAGCTCTCTCAACTCACTCAAAACTACACGAACAGAGAGTAGAATTTGGTGCTGCAAGAAGACACAGCTTTTACTGGTTTATGTTGCTCTTTATTTGTATGTGAGATACAAATAAAGAGCAACATAAACCAGTAAAAGCTCCTAAGATCCTGCCACTTCGTGAGCAACTGATTCCACTAGCCTATCTTCTAGGGCACGACTAACAAGCCCTTTAACTGACTTGATCCCGAACCTGACCATGTCTCTAACTACTTTGACTGACAGAATTGATGAAACTGAAAACAAAGGAACTGAAGGAAAACCACCTAAGCTACTGAACTACTGAAAGAATGTGCAGGGTTATCAAAAGCTCAGTTTTGGATTTGTCCGTCCATTCCCACGTCTAGCCATGCCGCTCCACCTTCAAACCCTCTTTTCACCACTACTTCTTATGCCATACTTCCTCCCGTATTCGAGCACATATAACAATGTTAAAGAAGAAATGTATCTGGACTTGTGTCCACTGCTCATAAGCTTTAGGGAGGTCGCTTGGCTCCCCTCTAGAATGATCATTATATGATCAGGGGTTACAGGACAACTACGTAATGGCCTCATGAGTGATATGGCAGCTACCCACTAAGATGATGACAGGGAAACAATTTATTCGTACACCTGCTGATGCCTTGAAAAAACTTATACTTCTTGCAGAATGCAGAACCTCACTTAGCAGGTGATCAAGCCAAGTTCTGCTTGCATATGGAGGTGGATTTTAATTCTGGTTCTAGTTCTTCTATCAAACTTCACTAGAATGAGGGGTCCTTAGCCATCTATTAGATATATGGGCTGTATTTTTTATGTAGCTTTGGACTTAATCTGAGATGGTGCCCCCAACTTTTAACACTCCATCATGTTTGCAAATACTTGATGTTTTGGACAACTACGTCTCCAAAGTACAGCTTTGACCATTTTTTTCCTATTAGAATATAAATGAAAATCCTAACAAACTTATGCTTTATGGATGTACTTTTCAAAACAAATCCATGCATATGACCTTCAAGTTTCTAAATGAAATACTTTAAAAGTTATTTGTAACCAAAGTTTTAAAGTTTGACTCGAACCCTGTCCAAAACGTCAAGTATTTGCAAACCGAATGGAGTAAAGCTGTACTCTTTTAATTATAAACTGCTAAGCATGTGCCTAAATCAACACAGAATGTACCAGCCAAGAAATGTTAGGAACGATGAATTCAACTAATAAATGCCCCTGTTTTCTTAAATCCTTTTTTCTGGAAAACTTAAATATAGTAGAATAATTGAGAGAAAAGAGGTCTCCATGCGAATAATTGAAAAAATAAATAGGGCATGCAAACACTATTCAAGTAAAGAAATGTATTTGTGCCAACTTCAGTTGTCAAAGCATAGAACAGAACAAATGCTGATCTATTGAAGCCAACTTCAGTTATCAAAGCATAGAACAGTCTCAGTTAAAAAGGCAGCAATCATCAAAGCCAAATTATGGATTATCGCTATTATCAAGGATCCCTTCCAAAGATACACGGAGTAGATCATTTTGCTCACACTCCAGAAAAAGATATGTAGTAGAAAATGAAGTCACATTGGTGGAGAACAGAAATGTGAATGTTATTCATGTGGGATTTTTTTTTTTTTTGTGTAGCAAAAGTTTTTATGGCATATGACAACCATTACTATGCGGGTGAACATTCCTAAGGGATAAAGAAGACCATCAGTACCTTCAACCGTGTGCATTTGATCAGATGTTCTTTTGCAGGCAGGCCTTTTGCAGGCAGCAGCCCTTGGTGTTGACAGTTATTCAAGAGATCTAACTCTGTCGATGAAATCTGAAATCGCAGTTTGCAGAATACAAATGTTCTCCCTAGTAGTGGTTTGTCCGGATTAGGGAACATTAGCATCCTTTGTTTATTCAATTTCATCCTTAGGAAGAAAAAGTACTATAACATCCATTCTATTTAAAGAAAAAATATATCACCAATGATTTATTCTGATTTAAATGGAAAATCAAGGAGCAAGCTAAATCCATTCTACGAGAACTCCTGATTCCAGACCGACCATCACACCCGCGTGATTCCAAGAACAGTTCAATAAACCCGCGCCCTATCTGCAAGTTTCGCGCACGAGGAGCGTCGCGGTACCTCGGTGACGCCGGGGTTGCGCTCGATGACGCGCAGCAGGCCGGCGTCGGAGACGCGGGGGCAGCCGAGGAGGTGGAGCGACCGGAGCCGCCCACCCGCCCTGTTCGTCAGCGCGAGGAGCGCGTCGTCCGTGATCCGGTGGCTGAGCGGCGGCTCCACGGCGAGGCGCAGCCACAGGAGCGTGTCCCCCGCGACGGCCTCGCGGAGGGGCCGGCACGCGCACGCGCAGGCCAGTAGCTCGCGCAGCCGCATGTAGCCCAGCGCCAGGAGCAGGGCGGCGTGCTGCTCGCCCGAGGGGGGGGAGGAGGAGGAGGAGGAGGAGGCGCCGGACGGGGGCGGCGGCGGCGGCGCAGAGGCCGTGGCGGTTGTCGGCAGCATTTGGGTGGGTTGCCTTGGAACCTTGGGAAGGGAGGAGGAAGAGGAACTGACAGCCGCAGAAGTGGGAACCGAGACGCCTGATTTCCTGATGCCTTGGAACTTTTTGTACGGCGCCGTCAGCCTGCCGCCTGCTGCCTTGGTTCTCACCGCCGGACGCATACAACATGTCTAGGTACGGTCCAGTATAACCTTCGTCCCAATTGCATCCTCAGTCGTATTCGTATAGACCACGTTATGTTACTAGGGAGAGAAAAATATGAACCTCCTGAAACATGGACCGTGTGTCTCGTAGCTTGCAGGCATCCAGTTTTATGGCCAGTCAAATCACCTCTTTGATTCAACCAAATAAACATAAAATTAGTTAGGGCTGTTTGAATACATTAGGCCTCGAGTCTAGTCATAGCTAAAGTTTAGTGCGCTAACATAAAGTGTTTGAATAGTATGAGCTAATAGTTAGTTGCTTTTGTGACTAAACTTTAGTCCCTTATATTCAAACACACATTTAGTTTGGACCTAAACAGAACTAGCAAAGGAGTAATCTATTAGTACTAATTAGCTAATTGATGGTAGCTAAATATAATTAAACTTTTAGTAGGTAATGTTAAGATGATTCAAACAGAGGCCAAAAACAGCGCCATTCGTTGTCTCTACTCCCTAAGACATATCCTCACTACCAACTTCCCCTCCCACCCGTGTCCACTCAGCCACCTGCCGTTGCCATCACTAGGCTAGCCGTCCGTTGTTGAGATGGAGGGAAGCCCGAAGTGAGAGCAACACTCATCCCTGAACACTCGCTCCTAACCTCCTGGCGGCACCACGGCAAGGGTACGCTATGCACTTGGCAAACACATAACATGTGTGTTTGTATTCGTGTTTATAGCTAGTGGCGGATCTACCGCTGGGGCGGGTGGGGCTCAAGCCCACCTACCGTCGCTGAGCTCATGGAGCCCCCCTCAACCCTAGCTATTTTTTCTGCCATTAGAGCATTGGAAGGTGGGTTTGAGATCCGTTTCTAGAGGTTGAAGAAGAGGGACTCACGTCCTGGGCCAGGCCACAGCCAGCAATTTGCTATTTCTATTCAACTCTTGCATCGTTCCCGATTCTAATGGCCCAATAAACTAATTGTCCACCACAACAACACTAGCATAGCCCAATGAATGCATGTCTCATGTGCAACGAAGACTCGGTGCCCTCGGGGGCTGCTGGAGTCCACCTGAGTGGACCAGAGCACCTCTTCCATCCACCCTCTTCGAGCCTTTTGCTTTTTAGTGGACCAAATTCCATTTATTTTGGGCCAAATTCTACCCACCCCTCTCTCTTTCTCCTTTTTCCTCCTCTCGACCATAGTTATTAGAATCAGACCAGAACGGATCAACGGTTCGACCGGAAAAACCGGAACTAGATCCCTCACCCGTCCGGTCCGCTTAAAAGATCGGATAAGCAATGATAAAAATGTTCAAACTGCTTGAGAGGTGGAAATGTTACTACTGCGCTGCAAGTTCGGTAGCTGACTATAGCCTTTTCTTTACCTATTTGATCCGGGTTAGACCGGCGGTTCAATCGGTTAGACCAATTGAACCATGAACCGAGAGCACCACCGGTTCAACTATTCGGTCTGGTCCTAATAACTATGCTCCAGATGCCACTACCCCAGCCACCGCGTCCGCCGACGCCTTCCTCCCATGCTGTTGATGCCCTTGCCAACAGCCATCCTTGTCCTAGGAGATCCTTGCCAACACTAGCCCCACTGCCGTCGGTCCCAGCCCCTCATCCGACCACCGGGCCGGCCTGCCACCACCATCACTCCCTCTAAGGCCGGGATGGAGAAGATGACCTCCAGCCCCCAACCGCGTCCCCGATCCTGACCCCGAACCCCAACTCTGAACCCCGAACGCCTGGCTAGAGGTGGAGGTGGAGGCGAAGGTGGCGGCGGTGCGGAAGGAAGGTGGAGAAGATGGCGGCGGCGCGTGGAGAAGCCATGGCGGCCTAGCAACGCGTGAGAGGAGAGCGAGGCGGCTTGGGTCGCTTGGGCGGCATGGGCTGAATCGTGCAATGGGCAATGAAGGGAGGGGTGTGGCGGCGGGATCCCATCCACCTTGGTGCACGGGATGATTTCTGGCTACCGCCGCCCTCTCCTACTTGTGCGCCGGCATCCCCATTCCCCCAATCTCCACCGCAACCGAGCAATTGTGGAGTGCGGCACCAGAGGCGAGTGGTCTGAGCTGAGCCTAAACTGATCAATGGAGCGCCGGAGTGGGGGGCTACTCGGAGTAGGAGTGGGTGTGCGCCGTCCGCGATGCGACCGCGTGGCCTGCAGCGGCACCCCAGTGGCTTGCTGTTGTCCGACTGGCCGGCGGTCAGTGGCAGCGGCCAGCGCGGATGTCTGTACTTGGATGCTGGGTACGCGCAGAAGCTGAGCACGAGGAGCGGGCGTACAGCCGCATGCCCGTACAGGCGAGGCGAGTCTCGAGCAGGGAGTAGCAGCCGCGAACAGAACATCAGGATAATCAAGCAATGACCGCAAGTAACAATAATGTAAAGTAGTACTAGATGTGTATATAATATAAATTTAAATGTAATCCTCTTTAACTCTTGATATTAGCCATATGTTCCGATTATTTGATACACGATTTTATCCTTTTAGGATTGGAGTATTTGATTAACAGATTATGATTTGATTGCAGATTGTTACTACTGAAGAAACAAAATATCAAAACGAACATTGCTCACATGTTATTTAAGTTCAAGCAAATGGACCTAGAGTAGAGTTTAGCCAAAACTGATATCATTGTAAATCGCAAACCAATAGAAGTAAGAAGGGCATATGCTTTTAAGTGGACCGGCCCAACTAATCAGACATTCATTAATAAATGGCAAAATGGTGAATGAAGATACTTTAAAAAAACTTAATTTTTTGAATTTGATTTGTCAGAGTATAGTGTTTTCAGGGATGCATCTTATTGCCTATATTTTTTTTATCTTTTCTTTCACCTAGGAAGGGCTAAAAATTTCGAATGTATTTTGAGTTACTCATCTATGTTTCGTATAAAATAGCTTTAAACTACACTATAGGAGTGGCCAGCAAGAGCGCCCCCTTTGATAGGTTAGAGGCGGCCCAGGAAGAGGGCCGTCCTTGCTAGCCTCAAAGCGAGCCTCAGCTTGATAACCTCCTCTGGTACTGACTTACCAGAGGTGGCTCATGGCATGGACTGCCTTTGCTAATCTCTGGTAAGTCAGATACCAGAGGCGGCTCATACCATGTATCGCTCCTTCTAGTCCATTCTATGAGCCGCTAGGGGAGATTGTAAGGAAAATGGTCTCGTGTACCATATTTTCATAGTTGTATTTTTGTGATTAATCACTAACCAACACTTTGACTAATGAACTTGTTTAGACGTATATTTTTCAGATCTTTAGGTCCAAAGGATGAAGAAAAAAAACCGAAGGCAAAGCCCGAAGGACCGCCCCAATGGGGGTTCGAGACAATCTGGTCCGCATGACCAGACATACCTCCGGACAAGTTTTTCCGAAAAGATAAAGAATTGGAAAGCCTAGCAAATTGTGAAGACCGAACGGTTCGAAAGTCTCAAGAAATGAACTGACCGGACAATGTCAGGGAAAATAGAGTTGAAGCGACCAAGTTACACGGACTAGATAATCCGATTATGAAGACATGATAAAGAAACCCGAAGCTATGTATTTTGAAGGATTTTTGTGGACAACGGACCACACATTACGGTTGTGAAGACCGGACAAAACTCCGGAATATTGGTGTCATCACTGCAATGACCAGTTCAATGGCTTTATAGGATTCAAGTATTTACATGAACCGGACTGTCCACCCTTGAAGACCGGACAAAAGTACAGTGACATATTGATTAGTGATCGTTGAAAAAGTACATAGACCGGAATGTCCGAAGTATGGAAAAAGCTATGGACGAGACAATTCGGAGTACATTGCGTCAGTAATTCTTTCTTTCCAACGGCTAGGTCGTGTCTGGGGGCTATATAAGCCACCCTACCCGGCCATTTTCGAGTGAATTGGAGCCACTGAAGTTCAGAACAAGTGTAAAGAAGTATTCTAAGCACATCTACCGCTCCAACCACCGTATGAGAGCTTAGTGCATGATCCAAGTTAGGATAAAGCTTAGAGAGAGTGAGCTTACGAGCTTTTTTTAGTGTAGCTCTTGCGTGAGCTAGAGAAAAAGCCTTGCCTACGGCCAAGCCACTTGTACTCGTTGCTAGACCCTCTTTCTTGGTATGGAGTAGCAGCGACAACTTGTGCGGGGATGAGGAGACCCTACAAATTCTGCAGTGAAGCATCCAGTGCCCTGTGATCGACGTAAACGGTGGCGGTGGCTAAGCCTTGGTGGCACTTAACCTTTTGCTTGCCGTGAGCATTTGGTGGCGAGAGTAAAACTGTGATCGGGAGAGTTTTGGTGCCCAGCTTAGATTTTGTATTCGGTGGCGAGCTCGTAGACGTAGCCCTTAGTGGTGAACCACGTTAAATCCCCGTGTCTTCTCAGGAGTTTGCACCCCGTTGCCCTAATTACCTCTTTATTTACCACATTTACATTTTTCACATTTACTTACTGTGTGTCTTTAGCTTTTTTTAGTTAGTTTGATTAGGTCTGGCTCTAGGTTGTAATTCTTTTGGGTATGTTAGAGAGCGCGTAGATAGACCTTAAGCTTAACTAGCATGTGTAGGACGAATTAAATTTACCTTATGTACTAGAAAGCCTTAGGTTTTAGAAGAACGATTAGCGATCTAATTCACCCCCTCTTGGATCAGATATCCAGCACTGTTTCTCACAGGTATCTGAATCAGTAGAGGCAGCTCATGGAACGGACCGCCTCTGCTAATAGCAGAGCCGATCCTTTGCCATGAGCCGCCTCTGGTAAGTTAAGTACCAGAGGCGGTTTATGTTTTGTGCTGCCCCTGCTATTTTAGCACAATAAATACATGAGCTTATGCCTCCTCGGGGGTACCGTAACCCATGGAGGAAGCCTGGGACAATGGCACACAAGAATTGAGAAATAGCAGAGGATTTTGTTTTTGTTTTATTTGGAGTTCCAAGCTAATTAAGGTATGGCTATACTATCGTTGCATTTAATTTGATCATTATATAGGAAACGAAGTGGTAGACTTAAGAAGATCTATGCATGATTCTCTACCATATAGTGGTAATTTCTTTCTCGATCGAGCTACGTGTGTAGATCTATGTAAAACCAAGCTTTGGTAAGTATGTATATATACTCTCTCACTCAAAGTATAGTGATTATTTTAGCTATAACCTAGCTAGGAAGGCCTTTTTTTTACAAGCTTAATTATTTGCTAGTGGTATGCATATGCATGTTGGTAAATCTAGAGTATACAATAAATGTATGTAAAGATAAACCTTGCTAGCTATGTAGATATATACTCTCTCACTCTGATTATATAAATATTGTGGTAACATAATTATTATTTTAGAGCCATGATAGATCTAGACCTAAAAATGTATATATAGCTTTAGCCACATAGTATTTCTCTAATTAGTTATTGTTTTAGCCCTAGCTAATTAGGACATATATAAGTTCAGAAGCTAGTTAGACTCTCTGGTCAACCTAGCAAGTATGGAAGCATAGTATTGATTAAACTAGCAAATATCGATGCATAGTGTGAATTAACTTAGCAAGTATCGCCCCTTTTGTTTTTATTTATCTTGATTTTTTAATTAATGCATTGAGTTTAATTTTATAGACGCACATGGATGTATAACGTGCTAAGGATGGAGATGCCTTTTTGCGAGAAAATAAATAAAATTGAAACTGCAAAGGAGGATGCTATGACTCTGTAGAAGTTCCGGGTATCTGTTGCCCATGTAGAAGTTGCAAGAATCTTAAGGTGTATTCGGATCCGGCGACAATTAGATCGCATGTGATTGTTGAAGGATTTGTTAAGGATTGTTTCATTTGGACGCATCATGGAGAGAAAGATACATCGATGTTGCAATAAATCCTACCAACCAGGGCATATATGAGCACATCGTTGATGATGAGAATGTGGACGATCTTGAGGAATTCTTTGATGCTGATGACCTTCAAATGTTGGATAGTGGTAGAGGCGATGATAGAGGTGGTGGTGATTATGAAGGAATACATTGTTGTAGTATCGACGACGACATGGGTATGGATGATGATGATAGTGATGCTGATGACTTTGAAGAAAAGCACTTTTAAGGCAGATGTCCTTCTTGGCAATGCGAAAGGGTTAGAGCAAAGAAGGTAAAAGAAACTGCAAAGCAAAGTGTGTATGAGAAGTCAAAACAAAGTGTGAGAATAGGCCAATGATCATGCTTAGACCGATTTGGTATATACATTTTAAAAATAATTTTATTTATGTAATATTCTTTGTCCTCTTATATAGACAACCAAACACAATAAAAAAAATTAAAACTATTCACATTAGACCACCCGACCAACCAAATAAACTAAATAAAGCCTCACCCAACCGAATAAATCCAATAAAGCTTCACTCATTGCTCAAAGAAGCCTTGGCTCGCATGGCTGAAGCTAACTTCAAAACCGTTTATATTCAAATTTCACCGGCCACAGTTACTATACGCATTTTGTAGACACGCGTCACGTGGCCTGTGAAAAAAAAAAAAAAACCAGAAGCGAGCAAGCTTGTAAACCCGGGCGAGGAGCCATAAACCTCCTCCCTGCCACCAAAGTAAATCCAGACCGTCGATTCCGCACCCCCACCACCGAGTACGAACGCGAGACGACGACCGACCCGAGCCCCCTAGTCTCCTCCCCAGTTTTATCCGCTGCCCTCGGACAACCAAGGATTCCAGAGAGCGGAGCCGCCGAGAGCTAGGGTTTTGATTCCAGGCGCAGGCCGACGCCGCCACCCCCGCACCTTCTGCCCCCTCTTTCCGCTCGCCCCCCTCAGGCCCACTCGCATCCGGCGGCGGCGGCGGCGGGCGGAGGTTCGAGGAGACCAAGGCAGGGAGCGCCTGAAGCATACCCTCCTCCACCCCAATCGCCGAGGCACCTCTGCGCGCCGCAAGAGTAAGTGGTGGTCTCTTTTCCGATCCCGTTACTCCGGCGGCGGTTGGTACTAGGGCTGGCGGGGGAGCCGATGTGGGATTGACGGCGGATTTAGGGTTGTACAGCTTGTTCCTTGCGGGATTCTTCGGTGCCTTGCGTAAACACCAGGCCAGGCGAAGCCAGTGCGCTGCCTTGCGGTCTCGCCGTCGCCGGTTTTTTTTTCTGTAGATGCTGGAATTTCGGATGTTAGCCGCTTGGATTGGTGCGTGTGAGGGACCGGCTCTTGTTGGGTTGGCATTTTTTATCCAGAACATCATCAATGTTACCACATATTGGCTCTGGAATTGAGGATAGGTGCTGTTTATTATAGGAGAGATGTGTGCTGTTTTTTATAAGAGATAGGTGCTGTTTGGTTTGCTGGCAATGATCTCTTTACATGTTTGATATGCCCATTGCCATCAGTGTAGGAACTTTGAATGCTTAAGAACTCTAAACACTTCTCAAATCCAATCCAATGTACAAAATAGTGCTGCTATAGTGTCTGGACTCTGGAGAGAGGCGCCACCACGCATGCTTGTTTCTTCCACTATCTCAGCAACCCCAGCTTTTATGCCGCTATATCCATTGGAGTGCCATGAGGGAGGTGCTGGAGTCACGGCGAATTCAGGAGTGCCACAGGGGCTGGCGGTGAATCAGTTGCATGTTAGTTCGACGGTGCCAGGAGGTTGAGAGGTGGCGGGTCTCAGTGTGGCGCTCTTTAGGGTGCAGGGTAGTGCTAGCGGAGCCAGGGGAGTGCTGGAGGTGCCGACAAGCAGATAATGTCCCCTCTTCTTGCTCTTGCTCACCAGGGCTGCCACTGCCTCTCTGAGATCTTTGAGCGAGACTGAGTTGTCGAGTGTCTTCTGTAGAATTCTTATAAGTTGCCCATTAGTTACTTTGAATGATTGCATCTATGTCTCCGAGCTCTTTATCACAAACCCTTTGCTATTTAGTTTGTCGATGCAGTTTTCTTGTTGCTGCTGCATTTTTTTATTTTTAATATCAAATATATCAATTTCTTGTGGACTAGGTTTCTGCTAGAAATTTTGTTTCTTTAGTTTCTGCTTATTTAGAGATACATCTTCAGGTCCAACTTGCATGTTTGTGTGGTCTTTTGCAAGTTCACATTTTGGAGCCACTTCCATCTCCTCTGCAATTCTCTAAATGTTACCATCTTCACTGCAGGCCGCCATTGTACTGTTGGAGTTTGCCAGCTGTTCGTTGACTGTAACAACTTTGAAATATGTCATATTACGCCAGAAGGGGTGGAGATCGGGCTAGTGGCCGTATGCAAGGAAGTGGTGGGCGAGGTGGACCTGTCCTCCGTGGAAGATCAGGATTGCCTCCTCGGGGACCTCTTGGGGTTAACTCCCGACCATCTGCACGCACTATTGCTAAGGCAAGACCAAAACTGTCACTATGTTTTGTTCATGGTCAGATTCCCAAGTAAAGTAGAAACTGAATGAGGAGAACATGGCTAAGCTTCCATTACATGGAGGGGCAGGAGTAACTGTGATGTCTATCGCTAATGCTAATGCAACATCTGTTGGTTAGAGCATCACTTATTGTTTGGAGGTTGGAGGGGCAAATGTAACCCTGGTATTTATCTCTAATGAGAAACTTTGCGGTAGAGCATAAGATTGCATTTATTGAGGGGCAGAAGTAAATGCTGGTCATCTCTAAAGGCAATTTGTTGGAACACCACCATTTCTTCAAACATGCAAGGGAATAAATGAAAAAGAAAGCTTGTGGATTTCTTCCAGTTTGATCTGCATAAATCATGAAGTGCTGAAGGGCAGGCTCCATCAGTCCTCTTGGCATATATGGAACTGCAATCTGCCCCTTATTCAACAGTTCTGGATTGTGTTCCATTCTCCCACAGAGGTTCTTCTAGGCTGCCTCCAGAGCAAGTGCTCTAGCCATTTCTCTCCTGGGCTGTGATATTGGTGGAGCTCTTTCCCCTCTCAGCTGTTAACTTAACTGCAGTACTACATAGTTTTGCTATTTCTCGGTTAATTATTGCTACTCTTCTCTAAAGATCGATGATAAGTCAATGTGGTTTGTGATAGTTGGCATGATCATTATGACACAGTTCGAGGAGATATCCTTTAATAATGACATGTTCCCTCACATGCTGGATGTTTGGCATTTTTCAGTCATTTAGCAGAACCAAAGACATGACTTGGAGACCTGATCTGTTTAGTGATAGCATGGCGGCTAGTGGAATAGAAACTGGTACAAAATTGTACATTTCAAACTTAGACTATGGGGTTTCCAATGAGGATATAAAGGTATGCTCATTTAACTTGGTAGCCTGGCTTTTCTTTCCATTTCATTGTATGATTCAGAACCATCTAACTGAAATTTTATTTCCAATTGCCTTGTAGGAACTGTTTTCAGAAGTTGGTCATTTGAAACGCTTCGCTGTTCACTATGATGGTTATGGCCGCCCAAATGTTCGTACTAATACAATTCCATCTTTCATTTACATGTTTAACAGAGCCTATAAAATATCAATTTTGTTGCCATTGTCTAGTGTGGTGTTATATGCAAATTCCTGTTGATTTGTAATTTGTCTACTCAATGATCTAAGGCTCTATCATACTAGGTTATTTGCTATAATTCTGTGAAGACGAACACAGCGTTCTCATGTTCACATAATGGCAGCTAAAGATTCGCTGCATGTCCTGTCAGCAACTTAATCTTTCTATCATACTAGCAGATGAATATATTCACATGTTAATTATCATTTCCCTATATATACATGTATATGTATGTGTATATATATCGTAGACAAGAGTTGTAACTAGAAGTAGAACAATTTGTATCTGGCATTTGTAATCATGAGAACTAGAGAAGAATAGTACACTACTAGACTAGAGGACTTAGATATGGTAGACACCTGCTAGTTCTTGTCATACTGGACCTTGCCATCCGATAGAGCATCCAAATGCATGCCTGGCTGCAAACTCCAGAAGGCCATCTACTATGATAATTGATAAATATATTAGTTTTAACCATTGTTTTGGCCTTTGAACCTCATAATGTTTACAGCTGAATAGGAAAGAGCCGAAGAAAATTTACCAGATGATGTTGTAGTGTCTTTTGATGAAACACAGCATGACTGCTATTTTTTATATTACTTTCTCTATAGGACGTTATTTAGCTATGTTTATCTTCATCGATTGTCATTAATTTTTTTTTAATTTCTAAAGGGCACTGCAGAGGTGGTGTTTACACGGAGGAGTGATGCAATTGCTGCATTGAAACGTTATAATAATGTTCTGCTTGATGGAAAAGCTATGAAGATAGAAGTCATTGGAAGTGACTTAAGCCTGCCTATGACACCTCGTATAAATGTTGTTGGGGCTTCTAATGGCAGACCTACAAGAACAGTCGTTATGACGTAAGAGATGCTCGATACTCCATTTACCATGAGTCTTTTCATTTCTATCTGTAGTCCAACCGTAAACTGTCACTGTACTTAAAATGTTCTTTAGCATGGATATTGTCATGTTGAATCCTTGTTATTAAACTTTTGTGTCAAGAGCTTCGGTGCTCAAGGTAGCTGGACCTCTGCTACGGAGTTCGTAGCTTCGGTCCGTGGTGGTCGGCAGGGTTATGCCCCCACGCCGTCCTCCTGCGTCGACCGGGTTATGCCCCCTAGTCGCCGGTTTGAGAGAGATAGATAGGAGATTGGATGGCAATATCTTTTTCTTTTCCTTTTCTTTCAACCATGAACGGTACAGGGACTTATATGGCTCTCGGCCAACAACCCTTCCTTAACTTTAGGACTCAATTATAGAAGCTAACAACTCAATCGTATCTTTCCTAGACTTTAGGACTTAATATAGAAAACTAACAACCCAATCATATCTTTCTAAATCTTAGCCACCATTTCCTTCCAGGGCCATGCGCCCTGCCCTTTCCGCGGCCCTGCGCACGTCGCGCTGCACGGCGCCTTCGCGTATAGACGTGTCCCCACATGACATCTCTCCCCCCCTCGAGAGGCAGCTCGTCCTCGAGCTGGAATAGTGGAAACTTGCTGCGAATAGTGGCAGCATCTTCCCAAGTCGCCGAGGCCAGGGAGGCGCCCTTCCAGTGTATGAGAACCTGCCGCACGCCGCGGGCCATCCGTGCCTTTACAGCGCGCTCCGGCTCAGGAACGACGGCGCCATGGCGGACTGCCGGCAGGGCCGGGGGCTCACGTGGAGGCTCGCCGTGAAACTTCTTCAAGAGGCCGACATGGAAGACATCATGCAGCCGAGCTTGTGGCGGCAAGGCGAGACGAACAGCGACGTTGTTGATGAGCTCCACAACTTGGTACGGCCCATAGAACCTGGGCTTCAGCTTGCCAGACGTCGCTTGAGGAAGAGATGCAGCCGGCCGCTGTCGCAGACGAAGGAGAACCCAGTCGCCCACCTGAAAGTGGACCGAGCGGTGGGCCTTGTCGTAGTTGCGCTTCTGCACAGCCTGAGCCTGCTCCAGGCGAAGGCGAATGTCCTCCAGAACTCCGCGCGCTCCTCCATAGTCTTGGCCACCGCCGCGACGCGCGTCTCGCCCGGTTCGTAGGACCGAATGGACGGGGGGTCACGCCCATAGACCACGCGGAACGGCGTCTCGCGCAGCGAGGACTGGAAAGCGGTGTTGAAGACGTACTCCGCCTAGGGCAGCCATCGCAGCCAGTCGCGGGGTCGGTCACCTGTCAAACACCTCAAGTACATAATGATGACCCGGTTAGCGGATTCAGACTGCCCATCCGACTGGGGGTGGAAGGCCGTCGACATCTGGAGCTTGGTGCCACTCAGGCGCATGAGCTCGCGCCAGAAATTGGAGGTGAACACGGTGTCGCGGTCGGAGACGATGGACTGTGGAATGCCGTGCAGCCGGACAATTTCAGCAAAGAACGCCTGCGCCACACTCTCTGTGGAGTACGGGTGCGCGAGGGGGATGAAGTGGCAATATTTGCTGAACCGGTCGACCACGGTGAGGATGACAGACTTGCCCCGGACTCGTGGCAGCACCTCCACGAAGTCGAGGGCGATGTCGGTCCACACGCCTTGTGGAACGGGCAGAGGCAGCAGCAACCCGGCCGGAAGGAGATGCTCAGACTTGTGGCGTTGGCAGATCGCACACGCCCGGACCAGGTCCTGTACGGTGCGCTTCATGTTGTGGAAGTGGAAATCACGGCGGAGACGGTGCAGCGTGCGCTGGACCCCCTCATGCCCCTCCTCGTGGACAGCCAGGAGCGCCTCCTGCAGCAGCGGTGATGACGGCGGAATGTACAGCCGCCCGCCGTACTGAACCAGACCATCTGCCAGCGCCCACGGCAGTGATCTAGTGCCCGCCCGGATCTCATCGTGTAAGGAGACCAGAGCCGGATCGGTGGCCTGTGCTTGACGAAGGCGGTCGAGGAAATCGAAGCGCGGGGACGAGAGCACCATAACTGCGCCGTCATCTGGGGTGTCCCTGCGTGAGAGAGCATCGGCCACGGCATTAGAATGCCCTGGCTTGTACTCCACCGAGAAATCGAAGCCCAACAGCTTGCCGACCCAGTGATGCTGGGGGATGGTCGACAGCCGTTGGTCGAGGAGGTACTTGAGGCTGAAGTGGTCGGTTTTGACGACGAAGCGGCGCCCCCACAAGTACGGCCGCCAGTGTCGGATGGCATGCACGAGGCCGATCAGTTCGCGCTCGTAGGCGGCGAGAGCGCGGTGCCGGGGCGCCACCGGCCGGCTGAAAAATGCGATCGGGTGGCCCTCTTGGACCAGCACCGCCCCAAAGCCGTGGGAGGACGCATCGCACTCGACCACGAACAGCTTGGTGAAGTCCGGCATGGCGAGGACCGGAGCCGAGGTCACCGCGTCCTTGAGGGCGGTAAACGCAGCCGTGGCCGCCTTGGACCAGGAGAACCCGTCTTTGCGAAGAAGAACCGTGAGCGGGGCGGCGATTGTGCCGTAGTTGTGCACAAACCGCCTGTAGTAGCCGGCGAGGCCGAGGAAGCCGCGCACCGCGCGTACCGACCGTGGCTGCGGCCACGCCCGCACAGCCTCGACCTTGGTCGGATCCATGGCGACGCCCGCGGCCGAGACGACGTGGCCGAGGTACGCGACGGACGACGCTGCGAATGCGCACTTGGCGCGCTTGAGGAAGAGCTGGTGCTGCTGCAGCTCGCTGAAGACGGCACGGATGTGGCGCAAGTGGTCAGCCCATGTGCGACTGTAAATCAAAATGTCGTCAAAAAACACAAGCACAAAGCGGCGTAAGAATGGCCGGAGAACATCATTCATTAGCGCCTGGAACGTGGCCGGGGCGTTGCACAGCCCAAAGGCCATGACCAGGAACTCGTAGAGGCCGTCGTGCGTGCGGAACGCCGTCTTGTGGACATCACTTGGTCGCATGCGAACCTGGTGATAGCCCGAGCGCAGGTCGAGCTTGGTGAAGAAGCACGCCCCATGAAGC
Organism: Paspalum vaginatum; assembly: GCA_030272315.1. NCBI lineage: Eukaryota > Viridiplantae > Streptophyta > Magnoliopsida > Poales > Poaceae > Paspalum > Paspalum vaginatum. The sequence goes on along the minus strand of CM059018.1, from coordinate 34,602,473 downwards.
TCGTCCAGGAGCTCGTCGACGACGGGGATGGGAAAGGCGTCCTTCACAGTCAGCGCGTTGAGCGCCCTGTAGTCGACACAGAACCGCCACGACCCGTCCGGTTTCTTGACAAGGAGGACCGGGGACGAGAACGCGGAGTCGCTGCGCCGGACGATGCCCTGGTTGATCATGGCGGCGCATTGCCGCTCCAATTCATCCTTGTGGGCGGCCGGGTACCGGTACGGCCGGACCGCCACCGGCAGCGCGCCCGGCTTGAGGGTGATGGCGTGGTCATGGGCGCGCTGCGGGGGCAGGCCAGTCGGCTCGGCGAAGATGCCCCCAAAGCCCGCTAGCAGTTCGTCGAGGAGGGCCCGCGGGGACGCGGTGGCCGCCAGGAGGGAAGGCCCGCGCGCAGTGACGTCCGCCCAGCACACCGCCCGTCCCTGGCGAGTGAAGGACATGGTGCGCTTGGTGAAGTCCCAGACGACCGGTCCCAAGGTCACCAGCCACTGGGTGCCGAGGACCAGGTCGTAGCCGGCGAGGGGCATGATGTAGAGGTCGACGCAGAACTCTTCGCCGGCGATGTTGATGGGGGTATGGCGCAGCACGCCGGGGCAGGAGATGCGCTCGCCATTGGCCACAGTGGCCGTGAGACGCGGGCCGGTGTGAGCTTGGAGGCCGGTGCGGCGTGCTGCCGTCTCCGCGATGAAGTTGTGGGTGGACCCAGTGTCGAGGAGGGCCGTGAACGTCGCCGCGCCCACCGTCACTAGCACCTGCATCGTGTCACAAACAGGCATACCAGCGACCGCTCGGAGGGAGAACACTGGCGCGTCCTGCTCGGCCCCGTCGTCTGCAGGAGCGTCGTCGGCGAGCTCGATACCGTCGATGTAGAAGAGCCGACGGCAAACGCGGTTGTGGCCCCTGGCGTAGGGTTCGTTGCAGTTGTAGCATAGGCCGAGGCGCCTCCGCTCCGCCTGCTCCTCCGGCGAGAGACGTTTGGCCTGGTTGGCCCCGCCCCGGACTTGGGCTGCCGGCAGCGCTGATGGTGGCGCCGGAAGCGCCGGGAGAGCTGGTGCTGGCAGGGCGAGTGGGGCCGTGCCCGCGGCCGGCGCAGGACGCGGTGCTGGTGCCGGCGGCAGCGCCCGAGGGGGAGGCTTGACCGGCGCCTGCTGCAGCCTATCGAGCTCCATGAGCTCCACCTGGCGGGCCAAGCTCATGGCCGCGGCGAGCGTCTCCGGGTTGTGGATGCGGACGAGGTGGCTGAGCGGCGGAAGGAGGCCACCTGTGAAGAGCTGGACGCGCTGCGCCTCCCCCAAGCGCCCCGCGCGCGGCAGGAGGGCTTGGAAGCGATTGGCGTACTCCTCCACGGTCCCTGTACGCCGGCATTCGGCGAGCTCGAACAGCGGGGCGGCGCGGAGCGGTGGTCCAAACCGCAAATTCAGGAGTTCCTTGAAGCGTGCCCATGACGGCGTGTTCTCGTCCTCCAGGAGCTGGTCGTACCAGAGTTGAGCGACATCCTCCAGGTGGTACGAGGCCATCCAGACGCGTTCTTCCGCCATGGTACGTTGCTGGCGAAAGTAGGAGTCGCACTTGTTGAGGAAGAGCATCGGATCAGACTTGCCGTCGAAACGGGGAAAGTCCAATTTCTGGAACCGCGGGGGTCGATCCGGTGGGGTCTCGCCCATGGGCTGCTTGCTGCTGCTGGAAGACGACTTCTGATGGACCACCAGCTCGGCAATGGCCTTGCTGTTGGCCTCGGCAGTGGACTGCAGCGACTTCACGATGGCGGCCAATGAGGCGACTGTGGTCTTGAGGTCCTCGGAGTCTCCCATCTCGGCAGAGCAGGATTCAGCAGAGGAGGTAGCAGGGGAGGGCGGCGTGGCGGCTGGTGGTGAGGGCGGTGCGGCGGCTGGTGGTGGGGATGGCGAGCGGCGTGTCGAGGAAGCCCTGGATCGTGATACCAGGTTGTCAAGAGCTTCGGTGCTCAAGGTAGCTGGACCTCTGCTACGGAGTTCGTAGCTTCGGTCCGTGGTGGTCGGCAGGGTTATGCCCCCACGCCGTCCTCCTGCGTCGACCGGGTTATGCCCCCTAGTCGCCGGTTTGAGAGAGATAGATAGGAGATTGGATGGCAATATCTTTTTCTTTTCCTTTTCTTTCAACCATGAACGGTACAGGGACTTATATGGCTCTCGGCCAACAACCCTTCCTAACTTTAGGACTCAATTATAGAAGCTAACAACTCAATCGTATCTTTCCTAGACTTTAGGACTTAATATAGAAAACTAACAACCCAATCATATCTTTCTAAATCTTAGCCACCATTTCCTTCCAGGGCCATGCGCCCTGCCCTTTCCGCGGCCCTGCGCACGTCGCGCGCACGGCGCCTTCGCGTATAGACGTGTCCCCACATGACATCTTGGTACAAAAGACTTCTCCTACTATTTGGGCCAGATCACTGTAGCAATGCACTATGCCTTTATTTGCCACTAGACACTAGTTTAACAATCGGTTATGAAAGACCTGATTTCTGGCAGAGGATACTGCTTTACAGCAAGCTATTCTTCTACCATTTCTGACCTGAAGGTTATATAACAAGTTTGTCTCAGATATTTTCTGTATAACCGTTTAGTATAATGAAGTAAGTTGGATTACCAATAGCTGTATTTGACTTGTCAGTATCCCCTCTTCATTTTATAACAGATTCAGTGTTATACGATGCGGTTATATTATAGTTAGTTTGAAATACGAAGATTACTGAATATATCGTCATGTTTCTCTTTAGCAGTTACAACAAAGTTAAATGCACAATATGCGGCTTCAACGTGAATTTAAATGCAACCACAATGCTGTTTTTTTTTAATTCCCTTCCTTTGTAGATTGGCATACCTAACTCATTATTTTATAATTCAGGCCTGAGTTTAGCCAACGAGGTTCAAGCAGTAGACCCTTAAGGTAAGGCTTCTTTCAAAGCCAACTTACTTCTCTAATTGTGAAATTTATTGCGTAGCAAGTAGGGAAATGTAGTCCCCTTTGTTTGCTTGGCTTGGTTTGTCCCATGGTTTTTTTGACTAGTTCGCTGTGCCGTCATATTTTCAGTGTGGCAATTGCTTGATGGTTATTACAGCTTTAGCCTTTAGATATTTGGCACCTGGGCAATCTATAGATAATCATACTGCTGGTTCCAAGTCGCTAATTAAACAGTGAGCAGTTCCTCGCTTCTCATACTAGGTGTACCTGAGGCACTTACATTTTATTTTATTGAACTTTAAATATGAGGTCAAATTTTGCATGTTGTGGACCTGTTTTTTTTTTTTTTTTTTGTGACCAAAAAAGAGTGAGGAAAGGATGCCTTTGCTATTTACAATATCCATTTTTAAATGTATGGCTCTCTTGAGTTGATGCACCCTTAAACTTGTTTGGGAAGAGTGACAATTGTTTGCCCTTTTGCTGACATCTGACTTTACTTTTTTGCCATTCCAGCAACCCGAGCAACAGGTTTAACAACCGTGGCAGTTTCCAAGCTGGTCGTGGTCGTGCCCAGTTTCAGGCGCGTGGCAGGGGCCGTGCCCAGTTTCAGGCGCGTGGCAGGGGCCGTGCCCAGTTTCAGAGCGCGTGGCAGGGGCCGTGGCCAGTTCCAGGGTCGTGGCAGAGGGAGGAAGCCTGAGAAGACTGCAGATGAATTGGATAAAGACCTGGAAAGCTATCACGCGGAGGCCATGAAAACCGATTGATTGCAAGACTTTTAGTGTGTTTTACCTGTTTGAGACTTTAGTATTTTCTGGGAGCAGAGAACAGCTTCCTGCTCTATCTATTCCCCTTGCCTGTGGTAAGCTCGAATGAAAGACCATTGTAGTGTGTAGGGATTGCCTGGAAATTTGCAACCTGATGTGTTTATTTTGTTTTCGGTTGCTTTGGAGATTGTCAGGAATTCTGAATTATCAATCCGGAGATGGTGTCAAGTGTTAACTGTTAGGTTCATGCTTAGAGCGATCGCTATGGTCACAATTTGTAGCCATTATTATTTCACCCTGTGACGTGCTTTCACCGCGTAGTCAACTTTTTAGTATAATATTGCAGTTGCTCGGTGTTGTCTACTTTGAGTTTGATGTTGACGCTTGCTTTGTTAATGCATCGTCGAGGTTCGTCCGGCGCATCTTTCACTTACCGGCGCATCTTTTGTGGTTCTATGCTACCAGTGGGCAGTGGCTGTTGTTCCCCTGAGGTCAGTGGTTAGCATCCCTGTCTGAAACCAGTATCAACCGTCAAGAGGTTCCTGATGAGGAAACATAACTAGAACCAATGAACATGTATTTACATTTTACAGCACACGAGACTGAGACTACTATCTCCCACCTCACAGCCAGGCAACCCTGCCAATCAATTCCATATGCTGCAACACATGTATGGGCGGGCGGCACACTGACGAGTGACGAAGAACCACCCCCGTTCCTATGTACAGAGCTCTGATCGAGCTGAGGCCAGGGCAGGCAAAGCCTTGATCAGTTTCCCACGGAGATGTCCTGCCCTGCGCGGAGAAAAGGGGTGACGGCGAGGCCTGCCGCGCCACCGATCTGCAGAAGCCGGTGGCTGGCCTCATCTCCAGCAGCTAGAGCCTCAAGAGGAGCTCCCTGGCCGCCTCGTCCTGTTTGATCTTCCTCACCTGGCTGTGCACCGGCACCTCTGGCTGATCTTGCTCGAACTTGGCCACACCCCTTTCACCATCCTCCGGCATCTGCTCCGTCTCAATTCTCAAACATCTTCCACCCCCAAACCTTGGCTTTGCTACTCACAAGTTCCAAAGCCCCTGGCGTAAAAAAAAAAAAAAGTTCCAAAGCCCCTGTGGTCACAGCACAGGGGCAAGGGTTGGAGTCGGGGGAAATGGGGGAAGAGAGATGAGAGGGTCTTTGTGCGTGCGTGTGTGGGGGGGGGGGGATATAATTCTTTTAGGGATTAGTGGTAGTTACTGATTGCTGGACAGATGCTCTTTTCAACAAAAACAATATGGCCAACTACAATAGTTCTTTTTATTGTTCCAGTGTCATGGCGTATTGCTGACTCTACTAGAAATTATCATTAAGGCATTGTTCGGTCAATTCCTCACACAAGGGGATTGAGGGTTGTATCTTCACTAGCAATGAATTTAATCCCCTTAATACCACTCAATTCCCTTCAATTCTAGGCTAACCGAATAAGCCCTAGGGGATGTAGGAGAGGATCGGTTCATGGTTGGGATGGCGTAATGAAGTCGCGCAACAAGTCTTCGTTCTTTATGAAAAAAAAAACCCATAGTCACACCGAGAAAGAACATGTTGACATAGACCCTTTTCACCATGGAACCAGGAGATGTCATGCTTCTTGATTAGTCATGGGCTGCTGGCAAATAATCAAAGGAATGGACCACTATTTTTTTACTATTTGAAATCACTTCCTGATTTTTCCCAGACATGTAAAAGATTAGGAGGTACACTGTACAGTGAACATGAGCAACGTGTTCTATTTCCCTTCTGCATGGAACAATACTCCTGTGGATCACTGTGCGTAGTCTTGTGGAGAAATATACTGGCGTTGCAAACAAGGCATCCAAGAGCCACTGCTGATAGCTCCCCTTCCGTAGTCTGACAGTCAGGTGCGTAGAAAAAACGGGCAGGTGTTCTCACGACGGGTGTGCCGTCCGATTGACACTGGACGGTCACGCCCAACATGTAGCCTTCCATGTTCCCGATGGGTAATCCACTATGTTGGTGGGCAGCACGGCAAGATATATAAATTCTCCTAGTTTAAAATTTAACCCTATAAACATATTTGAACACGCGAAGGAGTACAAGTCTTTTGGAGCCTCTTTCTTTTTAACGAGGGGAGACCGCTGCACATATAAACATCCATCAGAGAGACTGCTCCATATAAACATTTTTCAAGACAAGTTTTAAAGCATCCATCAAAGGACTGCTGCATATATTAGCATTTTCTCTTCGAACATTTTTTCTTCCTTTTCGCCCGTTTGACCGGCCGGCAGAGTTCAGTTGTTCTCAAGTTTTGTACTTACCTGTACGCAATCAGAACAACATATATAATTTCTATTACAAACGCATGGATAGATCCTGCTTGTGATCTTCGCTACGCTGTCATACCCTTCTCACTCATATTCCCAAGTCTCTTGTGCCATAGAACACAAGGGTCTTCTGTCTCTAATGCATTGATAGAAATACTACACAGGTTAGCAGTTTAAACATGACAGGGCCGTCTCTAGAAATCTGAGGCTCCGGAGTGAAATACATATGGAGACCCTAAATGTTTTAAAAAAATCAAGTCTAATATCACCATGCTGCCATAAACATTTGCATGTTGAGTTTCTGTCGCAAAAAATCTATCAAGAGCACCCTTTTGGGATTGGGCTGCATGTATTCAAGTCTTCCTTTCTTCTTACGCTTTTCAGCACCAGAATCAAACTTTCTATTTTTATTATACATGATGAAATCAAGGAAATAGATGGCTTCCTATTTCATAAACAGAAAAATTAATTAAAATAGATGGCTTTCTAATTTAGATACTGATCACTTAAAGTTGAATAAAAATAACTAACCTTAATTAGTCCCTAGACAAAGCTATCCCTCGAGGTGATTGACTGATCAATTCATGGCCATTGTTGTGGCCGTCGGCTGTTAGCGTGCTGCGTCCGCCGTTTCGCATTTCGGAGTTCCCTCTACCCTCGTTTCTGCTAATCGTTGTTTGGTGGCGGCGCTGCAGCAGACTCAAAACGCCTCGTGCGCGTGCGGCGATGGAAGCGAAACAGAACCGGCATAGCAGTCTAGCACAGGGGCGGATACAAAGGGGGGCTGGGGGGGGGGGGGAGGGCTGCCCTTTGGCCCCATAGCCTCATTGTATACTTTATATTTTGGTAGCCGAACAAAGAAAAAAATAACCTATGTGTAAAGTATATTTTATATACCTATGTATTTTCATGTGATAAATTTATCCCATAATAGCAAGAATTTGAATTTTATACAAACAAATTTATTTTACATGCTACTAGATGACCATTTCAAATTATCATATGAGTTCTTAGCCCCCCTTTTGATCCATTTTTGAATCCGCCACTGATCTAGCAGATGATATGGTCATCATATGGGCCTTCGCTAATGGACCCAACACCCAAGAGGAAAAAATATGGAGGCCCCACTAATTTGAAGGCCCTGTGCACGTGCACAACTCGCACACCCTCGTCGACGGGGCTGAAACATGGTACAAACGTGACACCATTTTACCTTTCACAACTACCATGTTGCCCTTGGTGAGGTTTTACCATCCATCTCCAAATATGCTCAAATACCCATCTTTATCAGGCCATTGCAACTGAAGTAATGTTGAGCCGAAGTGCCTCAGCATGCCTCACAGACTTGAGAACCAATTTGGTACCATTTGCAATCTCTAAATACACATCTCCCTTTCCAATGATGGCTGCCCTATCATTGTTCCTCATCTTCACACCACCATAATCACCAGGCATGTACTTTGTGAAGTACTCTTTTATGAGATGTAGCATGTATAGTAGCACCTTGTCCATTATCCAAATAATCTCATCACCATTCATATGGTTGATGGCTACAACATCGGATTTACTGTGACCTTCTCAACTCTGTGACCTTTTCAACAGTTGAACAAGAACAACCCATATTACCTTCCTTTTCGGTAGCAATGACAACCATCATGTCCTCAACTACTGGAATAACATGGCCAACATCACTGCCACTATCACTATCTTGTTTATGAGCTTGTTGCTTCTTCTTTTTTCTTTCTTTCTTCCATTTGTGACATTGCAACTTTTTGTGTCCTGGTTGATGGAAGTGGTAGCACCCCAATTTAACTGATCTTCCTCTTAGTTGCACCTTTCTTCGGACCTCGGCTCTTGCTTCTCCCCTGTGACTCGGTGACCAGCACCTTAGAATGAGAGGAACAAGTTCCCTTTTTAGCAATCCTCCTAGCTTCTTCATTTAGCACCTTGGTTTTAACAAGATTCCAAGAAAAACCCCATTAGGGACTGATACACAAAGTGACTTTTAAAGTCTCCCAAGTGTCTGGCAATGAGCCAAGTAACAACAAGGCATTGACTGTCCTCAAATGAGGTTTCCATTGAAGATAACTCTCATTTGGCTTTGCTTCACCAAACACTGACTTCCAATATTCTTTCACATGGTGTAAATCTTCTATCTTAACCTTCCAAGCTTGGTAATTTTCACCATTCAATGAGACCATTCTGTTGGTATTTGTTTCCATCTTCACCACAAGGCCAATCCTAGCAATCAAGTTCAGCACAAGCTCAAATCAAACTAAACCAATGGGGTGTTGATACCACTATGTTGGGCAATAACAACACTAATTAATCCCTCATCTTGTGATGAACAATGAGGAAAACATCAACTAATAGACAGAATAAAATCATTCACATGCACATGACACACCCTCAAGGTGAGGAGTAAAGACCACGAGACCAACTGGCCTACTCCAAGCCTCCACTATAATCAACAATGGTTACAAAGAGTCTTATCTAGATCCACTAGGATTACAACATCAGCAACACATCCACCTTAATGCAACTAGGCATCAACAACATCAACTACAACCTTCTAATAAGAGATAAGATAAACAGAGAGTTTTCAGATTCTGCCTCCTAGGTAATCAATTCATATCCCAAAAACTACAACTCCACTAAGCATGAAACTTGGTAGGAAAGTGGATCCACGAGTCCTCTGCTCAATCAGACACCGGTTGACACCTCAAACAAATCATCTACCAAGACCGCCAAAACCTCTCTCAGATCTGATGTTCTACTTAATCAATCCTGAAACCAATAGACCAAAACAAAGTACTCTAGGTGTAGAACAAGCTCACCAAGTTCGGCGCGAATCTAACAACCTTTGAGCCTTTGGACACAGCTTGGATGATGAGTTGATGACAGAGCCACCAAATTTGGACATAACTTTTACTTCTTGCAGTTTTCTTTCTTCTTGCAGAACCTTTCTTTGTTCTCCAAGAACTCCCCTATCTTCTTCTTCTTCCTCTCTTCTCACGTTATGGTGGGTGGTGTTCTTTGACTCTCTCAGCACACAATGTTGCCCGCTCTCTCTCCTGCGCACACTCTTGCACAAAAAGAAAGCTAGGGTTTTCTTCCTTGTATGCCTCTCATGAAGCAATCTCAAACGTTGATTCAGGCACCCAATCAATGATGCACAAGCATTGGGCTTGTGGGCTGTTTTTGCTGGGCTCAAATTCATCTTCACGTGGAGGGATATCCCAACAAGGAAATCCCAGCAAATCCTAGGAACTCATGATGACACAGTCACATTCCATAGAGAAGCACTGGAGGAGCAAAAACGGTTAGACAACTAGATGTACATGTTAGCTATGGTCTTATTACTATCTCTTTAATTTTGTTATGCGCATGCACATGTAGGTGCACGTAATCATCTGGTTTATCCGGTCTCTTTCTATTCTCTTTCTATTGTAACCACGCAAGGCTCATCGCCTATATATAACACATGTTGTAACCTTTAAAGGTACAAATGTATAGTCATTGAAGCTAGAAAAGTGGGGCTAGAGGCAGAAGGCGAAGGGAAGGAGCCCTCGTAATATCTTTTTTAGTATGCCTTTTGTATCTTTGCATAGTGGAGATGTGATGTAGCCGAGGTTGAGAGGGCATGAGACTATGGAGGATTTAGAAAAGGTAGCTTTTATGTCTTGATGCCAACAAAACATGATGAGACTCGATTTGTGAGATGATTGCAAACAGTGGATTTGAGAGGTGGAAATGTTGTGGAAATGTTCTCAGGTGACTGGGAGGCAGCCTCCGCCTTCTGACAGTGGTGTGCTTGATTTGGTGGATTGGAGAGGTGTGGAGGCAACAAGAGTGGGAGAGGAGTGATACGACAGTACAACTAGTAGGGAGTAGAGCTGTTGGGCTTGTGAGGCTTGACCCTAGCGCTGACATGAGCCAATCCTATGTGGCTAGTTCTAATCATTGGGCTGGTGTAGTGTAAGGAGTGAGCCACATTTACAAACAGGGCCTAATTCTAGTATGTATAAGCTTAATAAACACGGTAATTTTCACGGTATGGAATTATCTAATTGGACCGGCTATAGAGCACCAAATAAATGGTCGAATGTCTTGGAGTGAAACTTATCCTCCTGACTTCAAGGTTTTTTTTTTTTTTGGCTCGCTTGGGATGCTCTTGTTTTCAGCCGTTTATCTTTCCAATGATATATGATTTGTCCCCCTCAACAACCAGGTTTTTGGTAACTTAATAAATCTCAAAGGTTAAGTGCGTGGTGTGTTTTTGGGAGAAAGCAGGGGGAAGAGCAGCAGAGCGTGTAGCTGGAATGCTGGGTTACAGACACGGAAACACCGCAAACAAAACAACGGAGGACAACCCACGGTCCTGGAGGAGAACGCAAGGAGAGTCAGTGGCGGCGGTACGTTCCTCGGCGCACGCCGGCCCGCCCCTCCCATCCAAACGCCACGCCTCAGTTCTCTCACCTCATATTCTCATATTTTTCATCTCCTCTCGCCGTACCGAGCCCAATGCCGATTAACTAATCTCCAATTAACCAGCCTGTTGCCTGCGTAATTAGCTGGAGTTGTCACCGCATCCAGACTTGCCGATTCTGGCAGCACCACAGCATACCGCCACTACACTGCCGCTGCTTACCTGCCATCCATGGCGACCTAAACTAAAATCGATCAGAGTTAACTAGCAGTGATAAACAAAGCTGTGCCGCAGATTTGCATCGGCGCAGCTGGACGATCCAGCTCACCAGCTTCACACACGTAGTAGAGATAAAGCCAACCGAAGGCGTTGGCGTCCGGCCGGGAACCAGAGGAGAGCAAAGCATATATAAAAGACGCTCCTGTCATTTCCCGCCATGTTTTCACCTCCGACCCCGACCGCGTCCGCGTCCGCGTCCGCGCGCCACCGGTTTCTCCGCCGCTGTTGATGAGCTCAAGGCTGCCCCCTCGCAAAGCTCCATCTCCCCCGCTGACACACGCCGTCCCCTCGTTGCGTGCGCCCGCCCGGGCGGCCGGCTCTGCTTAATTAGTTTACTGCCGTTGCCACCGTTGAATCCTAGCTCCTGCTCCCTAGCCTCGACCGGACGCTGCGTACCTTGCGGCAGCGCCGGCGATGGCGCGGCAGCGGCGGCCAGTCGGCGGCGCCAGCAGGGTCGCGGTGCCGTTCATGGTGGCCGCGCTGCTGCTCGCCGCCGCGCTGGCGCAGGACCTGCCGGGGGACCGCGCGGCGCTGCTGGCGCTGCGGGGCGCGCTGGACCGCGGCAACCTCCTCCCGTGGGACGCCACGGCGCCGACGCCGTGCGGGTGGCGCGGCGTCGGGTGCGCCCAGACCCCCGCCGGGTCGACCCGGGTCACCGAGCTGCGCCTGCCCGGGAAGCGGCTGGCCGGGACGATACCGCCGGGCACGCTCGGGAACCTCACGGCGCTGCAGAAGCTGTCGCTCCGCCACAACGCCATCACGGGGGCCATCCCAGCCGACATCGGCAACTGCGGCGAGCTGAGGGCCGTGAACCTCACGGACAACCAGTTCACGGGCGCCGTCCCCGAGGGCTTCTTCTCGCTCGCGGTGCTCAGGATGGCCGACCTCGCCCTCAACCGCCTCACCGGCGGCGTGTCGCAGGACTTCAACAGGCTCAAGCAGCTGGACACGCTCTTCCTCCAGAGCAACGACTTCGCCGGCGCGCTCCCGCCGGGCCTCTACCTCCCGAACCTCAAGCGCTTCAACGTCTCGTTCAACGCGGGCCTCACTGGCCCCGTGCCGCCGTCGCTCGCAAGGATGCCCGCGAGCGCCTTCCTCGGCACCGCGCTCTGCGACGGGCCTCTCGCCGCGTGTGCCAACTCCACGCCGCCGGCGCCTCCGCCGTCTCCTCCGCCTGGGGGTGACGGCAACAGAAGGGGCGGGCTCTCCCGTTGGGCCATCGTCGGCATCATCGTCGCCGCCGCGTTCCTTCTCCTGCTCGCCATGGGGCTCGTCGCCTGCCTCCGCCGGCGCCAGGCGCCGGCCGGGGGGAGGCCCGCGGGTGCCGCGGCCAACGTGCACGAGGGCACCGCGCCCATGACGGTCACCGTGGCGCCGACGGACAGGGACGCCGTGAAGCAGTCGCACGCCCCGCCGCTGGCGCCGGCGATGATCAGCGAGGGCAAGAAGCTGGTGTTCCTGGGGAGCGCGCCCGAGAGGCCCTACGACCTGGAGACGCTTCTGCGGGCGTCCGCCGAGGTGATCGGCAAGGGCGCGCTCGGCACGACGTACCGCGCCACGCTCGACGGCGGCGACCCCGTCCTCGCCATCAAGCGCCTCCGCGAGGTGCACCTGTCAGAGGACGAGTTCCGCAACAAGGCGGCCGCGCTCGGTGCGCTCCGTCACGACAACCTGCCCCGCCTGCGCGCCTTCTTCTACAGCAGGGAGGAGAAGCTCCTCGTCTACGACTTCGTCGGCGCCGGCAGCCTCTCCGCCCTCCTCCACGGTTCGTCCCCATCAACCTCTCGTGTATTCTGCTCGTGCACCATATCTCCCATATCTCAACTAGCTCTGTTCCTGCCTCGAAGATGGTGGCGCGGAGGGCCGCGCGGGACTGGACTTCACGGCGCGGGCGCGCATCGCGCTGGCGGCGGCGCGTGGCGTGGCGTTCGTCCACCGCGGAGGGTCCAGGCTTTCGCACGGCAGCATCAAGTCGTCCAACATCGTCGTCACCGCCACGCGCGACGGCGCCTACGTCTCCGACTACGGCGTCGCGGAGCTGGCGGGTGTGGCGGCGCTGCCCAGGCGGGGCGCCGGGTACCACGCCCCGGAGGTGACCGACGCGCGCAGCGTGCCGCAGAGCGCCGACGTGTACAGTTTCGGCGTGGTGGTGCTGGAGCTGCTCAGCGGGCGCGCCCCCGCGCACGCGCTGCCGGATGGCGCCGACGGCGTGGACCTGCCGCGGTGGGTGCGGTCGGTGGTGCAGGAGGAGTGGACGTCCGAGGTGTTCGACGCAGCCATCGCCAACGAGCCGCGCGTCGAGGGGGAGATGATGAGGTTGCTGCAGCTCGGCATGGAGTGCACCGAGCAGCGGCCCGACCGGAGGCCAACCATGGCGCAGGTCGAGGCGAGGATCGAGCGCATCGTCGAGGACGCGTGCCGGAAAGCCGATTTCAGCAGCACGGACGGCAGCCGGAGCGTGTCGGCGTGATCAACCGGCTGGGATTCGTCCCCAGGCCAGGCCCAGCTTCTGCTTCATTCTGATTCCCATTTGAACTTTTGAAGCGAGTCTTGGCTTCTCCTTTGATTTGTTCATGTTCCATGTTCTTGACTGCAGATAATGCAGTGGTTTGCTCATACACACGCTATTGTTTCTCGTGACATTCTTTTGCTCTTTCGTTAAACATTGATAATTTCCTTTGTTAAAGAAATAAGGTTGCTGATGCGAAATTCAATACTTTGTAATATTAATAAAAGCATCATAAACTGCACTTTGGAACTTCAAGCTTCAGAAACTTTGCTAAAAAAAACATTCACAGATACTGAGACAGCACTGCTGCTGTTAACCTAGCTGAATGTTGTGGGTTCCAGCTTTCAAGTGGACCAAAAGGTGACAATATGTTACAGGCGGTTAGGAACATGAGCGTTTCGAGAATTATCAAAGCTACAACTCCTCTACTTGGATAGTAAAACCACATGGGCAGCGTTTTGTCCGCACAAAGGTCTCCTCATCGAAGCTCTGGTCTTTCTCTGGAAACTCGTGCTCATGGTCATGATCTGCATACAATTTGCTTGAAGTAGGCTCCCTTTCTGAGTGTAGACTGCTGCGAGTGCTTTTCTGGATATTATCGCTTTCGGACAGTCCTTCATGACCAAGCCCGTGTGAAGGTGTTTTGTAGGAGTCCTTCAGTCTCTGTCTTGTTACAATGGAGCAGAGTAGCTGATACCATCTGGAGAGTGCCTGAGCTTCATCCTGCTTCCTCTCCTCGGCTTGTCTCTGCTCCTCTTCCTCTGCATATGCCTATTAGGTATGGCGGCATAAGAATCGCATCAGTTTTAGAACTAGCAGTGTCTGATTGGTGCTGAGAAAAAACGGGACAATTAGCTTGTTTCAGACATCGCATGTATGCAACTACACAGGCTGTTTCCAGCCATGAATGTCAGTATCACAAAGACCCCTAAATTATTGGGCTTCATATTTTCAGTCTCAATAATTTGGAGTTTTCAATTGTGTTAAATAATTTTTCACCTTCTAAAAAGGGCCCGTTTGGATCAGCTACAGATTATAAGAATTTGGTTTATGGCTGTAGATTTTAAAAGGCTGGATGTCAAAACCCGGTGCCGGATATTGCATCACTATTGCACAGTAGATCAGGTAAACCGTGATAATAACAGGATGAAATGTTCAATATTTTTGGGAAAAATCCTCACATTAAAACATACCTCAAGTATAGCACTTTTGAATTCGGTACAGACAACAATTCCATCGAAAACTGGAAGGCACCGACCACTGCGATAATCAAATCCGACCATAGCCGGAGCATAGTCGATGCCAAGTCTCTTTGCAACCTGGAATAGTCTTGGTAACCTCAAGTGTACCGTGCCAGGTGGAAGGCACTTATCTGACCAGACATCAACTTGGCCTCGTTCATTCTTTAGACATTTAGCATGAATCAGTATGGACACCAGAAAACAAGCGTTGAAGGCTTAACTGCTTAAGGTTCCAACTTGTTACTAAAAATAAAAGAGTTAAACAATACCTTTGGCACAATGCCATTTACAGCATGAGGAAGTTGCAGAGGTTCCAGCTGCCATACACCGTATAGCTCCAAGGTTGGCTTAAGACTACCTTCATTAGTACTTGATTGAGCTGACTGAGCATTAAACGTCCTCTTTGGACGTGTAACAACCTAATGGGGACATACATTAGTATCAGAACTAGGAAAACAAGAAGTCAGCAATGCTGTTATCAACCTTTGCAGGCAGCTCATTTTCTCGAACTTGTAAGCCCTCCCGCAACCATCCATGTCTTGATTGCAGTGTTTGAACACAGGATCTTGGATAAACAGGAAGCCCTTTACAGAAACCAAGAACTGGACCTTTGGGGTGAAGAATTTGGTTCTTGTGAAGCCACTTCTCAAGAGCATATAGGTGATGGTCTCTGTAGGCCTAAATGATTACATACATTATTAAATCCAACCAACAGGAAACTGAGTCGGAAGCAAAAGGTGAAACAAGAACTCAGATTAACTCATTTTAATTTTGAAATCCCACAAGTGATGTACCTGTTGACTGGTAGGAAGAGGTTCCGTTAGAGCTTTGGTCTGAAGTTCCATGTCTTCCGAGTTGTTTGTTGCTGTCTGTTCCATCTGCTTTAGTGGTGCCAGAACACTCTCCCACCACTCAGGATTCACTCTCCCCTGTGCAATTCTGTGCCACTGCAAGCAGTATCTGGGAACATGTGGAATACAACTCAGTTCAAGAAGTTCCAATTTCAGTGCTACTTTAGTAAAAGTTCAGCCATGTAAAGCATAAAATTATTGATTCATGGTACTTTTAGAGTTTTATAAATAATTCATTGTTCTAGGTCAAGGTCAACATATACTGGAACTAAATTGAAATTTGTGTGCATTTCAGTAATAATGACAACATCATTTTTACTCGTAAGTAGTTCTGCTGCAATTGATTTAGCTGGCAACCAACATAAGACGGTGCACTATTAGTATGTCCTTGCTGTGAGCACATGGCAAAAACTTATGAATTGTGCAAAAAGGCAAACCTTCTTGTTACATCCTTAGCTCCATTTCCAGCAAAACCAACAACATATCTTAAAGGCTTCTTGCAAACAGCAGAAGTAGCTTCTACTTTCCGTTCAGCATCAATGAGATCATTCACAACATCAACATGCACCCATCTTCCTGTTGATGCTTCCCCACTGCAGTATACCTCGGCCCAATATAACGGAGCTCCAGCACTTCTTGACCAAACTGCACTTGAGCTGGATACAGCTTCTGAAGTTTGACGCAATTTCTTCAATGGTGGAGTAGAATCTTGTAAGCTACCAATCGACTGACTCATGTTAGTAGCTAGTTTATTATTTCGGGTTTCAGCAGCAGTAGCTGAAAGAGCCATTTCCAGTTGCAACTCGAATTCTACATCCCCTTTTCTTTTTAGTACTTCAGCATTATTGGAACTGGAAGGAAATTGGCCGCTGGCTGATTTATCTACTGATGCAGAAGCACTGCTACTTTCAAGATCTGCTTTTATGCTTGACAATGTTTCAGATAAACTTCTCTTGCAAGCTGATGCTTGTTTTGATTTTCTAAGATCACCTCTTCTTTGATTCATGCTGACACTATCTTGAGTATTATCTTTAGGTGGAGCAGAACTCACCACATTACCACCAGCACCCGGAGAACTATATGGTAGTGCCCTAGTACAAAGCCTAGATGCATCTTGATTGAGTGTCCCTGACACTTTAGTATCTGGCTTGAGTCCAGCAACATCAAGATTCGCAACAAACCTACAAGAGGATTTATGCTAAGGGATGGTTCAATGAGACCAAAACAAACATGTTGTACTGTAGCGAATTCATTTTCCTAGTGACACAGCCATGCTTACTTCTAAAGACGGATAGCATAGCAAGTTATGATCACTTGATCTGCATGATTATTTTGATGGGAATGAAAAAAAATATAAGACAGTAACTTCAGAGGATTATAACCAAACTTTCAGACCTAACTATATTAGGTGGGTATTGATCCTTAGTTTGCATGATTGCCATCTAAACCCATGTATCATGGCCCCACCATTACTCTTTCCTCAAATGAAGTAGCAAATCTAGTCCCAACTGTAAAAGAACATTAATTCTATAATAAATCACAGATCACAGATAGTCTAATTTCATTATGCAATCTGCATGGGACACCAAAGCAAACAGCACTCAATAAGAAACAATAAGGCAGCAAAATGATGTATTGCTCTCGTATGCAAAAGTTTAAGACACACTAAGACTCGAGCACATAACTAGATAAGCAGCAGAATACATACCTTGCTGTTAAGTTGAGTGCCCTAAACAATGCCACAGAAAGTGCACAAACCTGCATAGCAGACCATTTATATGACAGCTTTGCAAAAAGATTATCGCAGCTTGATATGTATAAACAAAAAAAAATCTAGAGTTCCAAAATGAAAATAAATAGTGGCACAAAATACTGCATGCAAGAAAAGATGGACAAGACAGGGCAGCTGATTTCTTCAGCAAATCATAATCTTCAATACCTCTTCTGCAGTGCCCACATGATCTTGAATAGTGAAAGCCAAATTTGATTGAAAAGATCCCCTGTCAGTGGATTGTGCAGTTACACAAAAAGTACGATGTAACTGCAAATACAATACATGCAACTCAAAAAAGTACCTAAAAACTTTCTTTTTCATGAAATCTCAAATATTTAGGAGAATGGAAATTAAGTAGAGAAGAGGCTTACCCAGCTCACAATACTACGTAGGTTAACAGCTTTTAGGTTCGGAACATCAGCAACACTCCATAGTAAGTGGTATGGGACAAGAGAGAGAACTGAGGCCTGCAAATAGCATCACAAACAACAGAGCTATGGTTTACTGCCATATCCACAGCACTAGTATTTAAATTTACACTAAAATGCTAAATTCATTGTTTTGGAACATGGGCAATGCAATATGGAGTTTATGTGACAGACAAATTACGAAGAACTGATAATAGTAATATCATTGCAACACACCTGAATAAGAGTATCATTGCAAGCCTTGTCAACAACCCTACCCCTTGCTATTAGGCAAAGCAAATGGACCTTGTGAACAAGTTCAGCCAACTCCTGAGTAGATCAGAAAATAAAAGTAGTTGGTAAGGAAGTACTAGGAACTCCCTTCATTTCTTTTCTGACATATAACTTTCTCAAAGAGAGTTCAGTTGTCATGATGTTGTGGCAACCCGTTCGAAGATTAGAGGACATGTTCACACGATTGTCCATTCAGGATACCTTGACTAACAATTTCTAATAGTAATGGGGAAAATAACCTTTTCCTCAGCAGTGGGCCTCCGAACACTCTTCTTGTTAGAGGAAGAAGGTATATCATTGAGCTCAACAGTGACGGTCTCTCCGAGCTCATGGGAATACTCAATGTGCTCCACGTGGCCCTCTTCCCAGTCCATGTCAGCGGCATCATTGTCGTCAAGGGACTCCTTTTGTTCCTCCAAATTTTTTTTCTCACAACTCCTCCCACCGCATGTCTCCAGACTAGCATTATCCTTTGCCTCATCCTTGGGTCCACCTTTTCGGTGTGCATTGCCCAATGGTGACCCTGTTTCAACCTGAAGAGCATGATATAAGTAAATCCCGTCACTGGACAGACAAACTTGGATGAAATGAATAACCTTTATATCCAAAGATACTTTTGCATCCTACCTTTTCTTTTTTTATTATTATTTTTATTTTTATAAAAGGGGTATTTTGCATCCTACCTTTGAACAACTATCGCATAAAGTTTATTCATTTTTACCAAATATTCAAAAAAGTTATATAGAGTTTCCTTTGCGATAGCTCGCTTGGATGTCAGAACCAACATGTGTTTTGTTCAACAAAACTGCACACTTCAACCAATAAGAGGCATGTCATTTTAACCAAGTTTCAAAGTGAAGCTGCAATTCATTTGACCTGAACACATGCTCCCTGCTAAGCAATCACTCAGTGACTCCAAGCCATGGAGAACCCAAAACTGAATGCCATCAGTGCCCCCATCAAACAAAATCAACCACTGTTCAACTCCAATTGACTGAAGCCTAAGCTTGATTAACCTCCCATAGACCCCGAGGAGCACCAACGTGCGGGCTACATAATGACACGCAGACACATGGGGACACCAAACAAAAGCTTCACCTTGGTGGCAGGCGATTTCCCTTTGGCGGCAGGCGAAGCCCTCCGGCGACCCGCGCCGGCAGCCGCGACCTCCGCGCTCGGCCCTGTACAATACAACGAAGCGGGAACCGTGAACTTGCACATAGAGGCATAGAGCAGAGAGCGCGGGAAGGGAACAGGAGGGAACAAGGGTTGGGCGAGGGCGGGGCACGAACCGGCAGCGGGCGGGGGGTCCGCCCCGCTCGCGGATTGGCTCCTGGTCCGCCGCCGCATTAGCGGACACCTCGGGGGGAGAGGCGGAGGGCCGAAAATGTCGCGGAAGGATGGAAGCGAAGGCGAGGGCGGCCGCCGGCCGTTAGGTTTTGGGAGTCACGGCGCTGCGGCTCGTGGGTGGTGGCCCTGGGTTTCGCGCGCAGCGAGTCGGGGCGGGTGGGACCCGACTGTCAGTGGAGCTTATCCTGGGCCGAGGCAAATGGTCGGGGTGGGCCACACAGCATGCCCGCGGTTTTTTATTTTTAATGATCTAATAAAAAACATGTAGAAATATACTCGTGTCACCCTTTGAAATGGCAAGATTTAAATTTGTCCAAATGAATTACCGAGATTTCTCTTACCATAACAGCTCCAAGAGTGTCTAATATTTTAACTTCTAAGGCTTTTCCCTAAAACTTGAGCTCCACCAGTGAGATCTCCTGAGAATAAGGAAGTAAAGGCTTGAGCTTCACTTTGTAGGATATTAAGCGGAGATTCTAATAGAGCGCCTACTGTTTTGGTGAGAGAGAGGTGTCATCGCACTTGGTGAGCGCCACAACGTGGATTAGGGGAGGATGCAAAATCTTTGATACCATGGAAAAATCCGGTTGTCTCTTGCCAATGTCATTTACTCCGTGCAACTTTCATTCCTATAATCTCGTCCGTGTCGCATCTTATTGTCACCATAATTAGTCTACTTTCTTGGCTAGTTTGTCACTTAAGTTGGTCATTATAGTAGTTTATTGGCATGTGTAGGTTTATCGCTTTCTATGTGTAGGTTTTCCTTTCACGTGTAGAGGTGAAGTGGGCTAATTTGTAGTTCGCTAGGTTAAGGACATTAGATTAGATTTTGAAATTAGCCCACTTCAAACCCCATCTTGGCCATCCTATCCTGACAACTACAACTCGCGTTTTCTAGAGGGTTATGATTTTCAATCCACATTTCTATTTCTAGTTCCTTTTGCATTTTTTCTTAACCCAAGGATCCGTTATTTTGCACCTACACTACATGCGACATGCACGTTATGAACCGTGTCTTTAGCCTGCGTACTTGATGGGCCTATATAGATCGTGTGATAGGGGTGCAAATGGTGTGGATAATTATCCGAACCGATCCGATCCGAATCCTAATTATAAGGATATGGATGAGTTATTTTTATATCCATGCGGATATGGATAATCCGAATCCGACTTACGTGCGGATGCGGAGTATGATATGGTATCACTAAAATCCGACGGATATGGAGTATCCGATATTTGAACACGGATTATCCGATGTTTATAATAGGATAACATCTGATTAGTTTGGCAAGTACATAAAGGTCAAACATGATTGGTTTGTGCCAAAAATACTGTCACTATTATTTTTATTACCGATATATAAATTATGATGTGAACAATTATACTTAAGTTTATGAATTATTGATCATTGTAAAAAAGCTACATGTAAGCATGTATTATCCGATGTTTTTCAAATCCGTTTCCGCTCCGACACCGATCCGACTCCGCACCATTTCCGATATCCCAAAAAAATCCGTATCCATGTCCGTAACCGAATAATATCCGCTCCGCTCCGAATCCGACAAAATAAATAGGATTAGTATATGGAAAAGTCATTATCCGCTCCGATCCGATCCGTTTGCATCCATACGTGTGAAGAGCAAAAGACATCGAAAGAAAGGAAGGAGCTGACCAGGCTAGCAATCAAGGAAAGAGGGAGAAGGAAAAAAGAAAAAAGGAATGAAAAAAAGAGACCCACTTGATTGACATCTTTCCCTTTTCATTATTCAATTGAAGTAAAGTATCTGGTGGTTATGTGTATAAGACGAGGTGAGAAATAAAAAACTAAAGTGTGGAAACATTTTCTTACATCATTTTTAAACACTTTCTAACCTATGCAGTGGGACCATTGTAAGGCGTATAGAGGTTTTTGTTGGGTGAAAAATGTTATTAAAAACTCAACTTTTATAGTGTATTAGCAATTTAGCATAGATGTAGGTGTGGCACGCACGTCGTGAACAGTGTGTTAGTCTATATACTCGACAGGTCTACGTGGATCGCATGAAGATTAGAGGGCGTCGAGGAAAAAAAGATGACCTACGATCAATGAAGGGTGAAAGGAATCCTTCATATTTTATTAATTTAAAAAGAAAAGTACTCGATGTTTATGAGTATAAAATGAGGTGAGAAAATAAATGGTTAAAGGGTGGAATCACTTTTAGACTTTTTCTAACCCTTTTTAATCATTTACATCTTGTGCAATGTGACCAACAAAGATTTTTGTTTGATGAATAAATGCGGAGTGGAAAATCTACAAACCCCTGGTTCGGTTCCTCGGAAGCCATCCGTCTCAAAGAACAAAGAATATACAGTGCAGATTGCGAATGGCGCTGGGCGAGTTTTGACCTGCTGCTGGCCCGACGAACGGAGCACGGCCTAAATCTAGGGCCCCTTCGTTTTCCATGTGTTTTTAAACTATTTTCTTTGAAAATTTTATGTAATTTTTATAAAATTCCTGCGTGCTAAAAATGAGAGGTTAACAGATCAACAGGCAGGTTTCCCCCTTTCTGGAGAGCGATCAGCAGGCAGAAAAGCCCTGAAAGTCTGGAACGGAGCTCTGCACAAGCTTTACCAGCTGCCTAGACCCTGAGCAAGCGCATTTCACTTGTGGGATTTTAACATGCGTAAAACATAATAATACGTTAGAGCCCGTTCCATATCTCGTTCTCAGTAGCCGCCTCCACGTAGGAAAACTCGGACCACAGATACTGCAAGTCTGCAACGACATACAAAATCACCACATCAAATCCTAAGCTGAGCTCTTTGAGTGAGCAGGTCCATCTCCATCCGTTACATGAAAATTAAAACGCACGCGATGGGGAAGGACATAAGGCCGTAACAGAACAACAAACTCTATACTGCTCTGCATTATTCCTGGACTAAGCTATTTTTTTTCTAGGGCACATAGCACATGACAACTGAACAGCTGTACAATTGACATGAACCTCTTATTCCGTTTAGCAAAAAGAGATCCAAGTACACTACAACGCCAGCACTGATGCAGCTAAAAACCATGTGTTGTGTGGATAGATAGTGTATGGGAAAGGAAACATCTGGTGCTGATGCCTTTTAGTCCGTCGAGAATGCTCCCTCACAGTACCTGCCAGGGGGGAGGGGTGTATAAAGTTAATAAGGTTAGACACCAGCTTCAGGAGTACAGGGTATGTAATAATAAACAGATAATTAGTACGGTAACATAATGTGCGGGTGGGTAAAAGAATGAAGTTATTTTGCCACACATGGCAAAACATAAATGTGTAAGATGTGCAATGCACAAACAAGTAAAATCACAGCCAGGCCACAAATACCATTTAAACACATCAAACAATACAAATAACAGCTATTTACATCGTGCCATTCAAAGGAGACATCCATGATATGAATGACCCTGCAGGATTGAAAGCAACAGCAATCACATTTCAATCTTGCCTGCTAATGGTTATATGATTGTTCCCCACATTTAATAGGCATAGAGTATTCAAGTTAGCAATGAATGGATCTCCCAGATATGAAATTGGAATTGGTGAGTGAAAAGCTTTTGCTTACCTGTTGCTGAATTTCTCTACAGCTGTGGATGCATATAAAAGTGTTTCACCGCCCTTCTCTAAAGCCATGTAAAGCTCCCTTCCTCGACTAATTTTAGCAACAACCCATGCATTATTTTTTGTTCTGATGCATACTTCAAAATCCTTATCAATACAAGGGTCACTTCTCTTGTATCTTGCCTTCTCTAGATCCACTTCTTGTCTTAGCCTATTGAGAGCAAGTAGAGAATCCTGCATAATTGCATCACAGAAGACAAGTCAAGCGAAAAAGACAACACAAGATAGAAAAAGTTATTGGACCTAATATACAATATAATGCCTAACAGTATAAAAAATACAATCCTTAGAATTTGTAGATGAATGAATGACCAAGAAAAAAAAAGAGAGAACTGTTTGAAATCTACTCAAAACATACCTTTGCCAGGGTGGTGACTTTCCCGGGTGGGGAGGCTCTTGATACTCTTCTGTCTGGATCAACCAGTAAGTAACGATATCCACTAACATGATAAGCATTTTCTCCTCCCCATCCCCGTGACAATTTCTGCTCAACAGCGACAATCTTCTGTGATGCCTACAAGATTGTTTAATGCATTCAGAGGCATAGTTTTCATAAAAAGGATACACAAAGGGAATGTGTATCTTCTTGCATTAAACAGTACCCATATATTGTACCTCACTACACCAGGAAACTCAAAGTTTGATGAAAAAAATAGACATGGATCACTCACGTTCTCAAGCATTTGCTTCTTCACATGAGTGATGCCCTCTTCTCCATTTATTAGCGAGGAAGCAGGAATCAGCAAAAGGATAGTGAGACTCTTGTGCTGATAAATACATAGGTACATGCGCTCCTCTGCCTGCTGGAACCAGAGTATTGAAGTCAAGGGTACAGCACCTCGAACTTCTGTAGCTGAGAAATCAGCAGCAATAAAACCATCCTTTCCCTTTGACAATTTCTCACGCAGAAGAGGCCTGAAATTATGATGCATCTGATTTTGTCCATCAGGAGAAGTATCACGAGATCGACTATGGTACCTTTCTCCTGCAGTTGTTCCATTTGAAGAACTTGATGTTGGGCCTGCATTAACAGAAGTTCCTTTCCGCAAATAGGACCAAGAGCTTGCATTGGAAAATAAAGCACGTGGAGTTAACCTCAGGACAGCATAGGTATATAGATTTAGAGTATCATCCTGCAGAAACAAACAAAAAAACTTGGCATTAATGGAAAAAAGAACCAAATGCTCATAAATTAGCCAAAGCAAAGAAAATTCCAGCAAAGTAGTGATTAAAGGGGGGCCATACCGGGGGAAGTGTTGTAGAGACCAAGAGGTCTTCAAATAATATGAGCGATTGGCAGGTCACATTTCCAAGGCATGATCCAAGAACTGTGGTGAGTGACTGAAACACTAATACATCAATGGTTGGAATAGATAAAATAAATCTATGCAACTACTGCCATTTGCAAAGAAAAAAACATGATTCTAGCTGATACTGCAAGGTTAATCCAAAAGTACAAATGTTGATCAAGTCAGCTCTTGAAAATTTCCCTCGGAAAACAACCCTCTACTTAACTTAGTAAGCCTTCCCAAGAATAACTTACCAACCAAGAGGGCTTTTTGCTAATCAAATCCATAAAAGGTAAACAATAAAATACGACACAGAATAGGAGCATTGCTAGATTTTATCCCAAACCAATCAGTTTGTACATTAACTAATTTGTTGAGTGAACCAAAGTTATGACTGCTGCAAACTACCGGTCCTGGCAAATGAGCAGGGAACCACACCCATACAAAGACTCAATAAAATGTTGTTCAGCCAGTAAGGCACCAGCTAGCATAACAATCAGTAGGTCTTACACTGGGTTTGGAGACCCATCTACAACTCTGGTCAAGGTATGAATAGCCACTTGCATCGAATAAGGATGCCAAACTTTTCAAATAAAAGTAGTTAAAGGTGAGCAAGCACCATGGAAATGTTTTTAACTGACCAGGGGAGTAAGAGAAAAAGGATGTTTGTATTGGAAAATACATAGGTACAAGTAATACAGCTTACCTGAACTTCAAGTGCTGCTTCTCGTGATACGGTAAGCATTTGGATCGTTCCCCTCTCCTTTAGGCTGTCACGGTAGGTTGGGAATTGTAACTTTTTACCAACATAAAAATCTGTTCCAGAACATAAAACAGCACATGTGGAATAAGATCACCAAAGATTTACAAATTGCATAGTACGTCTATTTTCAACAGGGGACAATTTCACTGTACCCTTTCAAGTTGCAATAAATCAAGATAATGAACATGCTTATGAGGCTGTGAAACAAATGGAAAACTAGACGCACCACTGAAATAATCTGTGAGAAATGTGCGGAGGTGACAACGAGCAAGTTCAGCACTGGGTTGTCTGTCAAGTAAAGTTCGGATTGGTCCATGGAACATTGCTGAAGAGTGAATGGGCCTCCTTAAGTATCCCTTGTAGCGCACCACAACGCCAGGTTGATTCATCGTCCTTGGTTTTTTCAACAACCTATATATCAAATTGTATTCTAAATAACATCAGCAAAAAATGATATAGTATTCGACCTATATATTGCTGTAAAGAGGTCGCGAATATAATTTTCCACAATAAGCTTCATGCTACTTCTGAAAATGGTTCTGTGATGTAGAAATGTTAACTACGTTAAACTTGCACAGTTGCATTGGCATTGTTGTATGACATGGCAAGACAGGGAAATTTTTGGTGCTAACATAGAAATACTCCCCTGCCTCTAAATATGAATATCACAAGGCTTTAGTGATCAGTAGTACTACTATCCAATAGCAATGATCACCAGATAGCCATTGCGTTTTCTATGTGAACAATCAGGTAATAAATTCCACATGTAGATAAAAACTAAAAAAACCATGCTACCAAGAAGCATACTCATTGATAAGGTGGAAACTAAACAATATTCATGAACAATAGTGAATCGGAAGAACTAGCAAACAGAAATGAAATGCATGAAAAACTTGAGAACTGAAGCCCACCAGTACCTAAAGCAAAATATTAAAGTATTCATAGAGTCAAGATCCATTACCAGAACCATCCAAATATCAGGCTCCGCTTGGTAAAAAACATGGGAGTGCTTCTCAGATTCTATAACCTCGCAGTCCTCTTCAGGAGAAAATATTCTGCACATAACTAAAACAGGAGAAATAAGATGACTGGACCGAGATAAATCAGGCAATAAATGAACCGAATAATGTTTTGATGGGTCCTTGGGATGGAAACTGCTACCGAAGAAACTACATAATATGACCATAAAAGAAATGCTGCTTATGAAGAGCCTGATCTTCTGAACTCACCCCTCATGTAGATGTGTAGTTGTCTATAGATCTACTATAATATGTGAACTCTCATAAAAAAAAAACCAATTTACAATGGCTACTAGTTAATTGTACGATGCACAAAATGCATAGGGAAGCAATTTGGCCACTCCAACCTGATAGAGACAGAAACAAACATTTGGCCTTCTACTCAAGTTCAGAACAGGTCCTACGAATTTTGTTTCCTTTGTGACAGATTGCGTGACCAAAAAAGTGAGGTGGGGGCGGGGAAGCGACCTCGTGAAAGTGACGATTCCCTCGCAGAGGCCGATGACGGAGAGCTGGAGCAGGATGGGGCAGTCGGCGGGGTGGAAGAAGAGGATCTTGTCGAGCTCCTGGCCCTCCTGCTGCCCCCTCCGGAGGTCGAACACGCAGAGCTGCGCCCCGTCGCCCGCGGCGGCCGACGAGAGCCCCATCCGGAACCGGGAGCCGCCGAGGGGTCACCCCGCGGGATACAGAAGCCGCGAGCGAGTGACACGAGGCTGGGCAACCGCGCGCCCCGACCCCGAGCCGATCCCGCGCGGGGTTCGTCGCTGGGGGAGGGAGATCCGGCGAGCTGGGGCCCGCCGTGGCCGTGGCCGAAGAGGGGGAGAGAGGACAGGAGAGGGGAGGGGCGCGTGGACCGGTTGTTGGGGATGGGGAGGCGCCGGTCCGGTCGGTGGTGGAATAGATCGCCTGGGCCTCGCCGGCCGGTTGCGAGACGGGGCGGGGGTCGGCGGCACGCTCAAGAGGGCATGGGATTCGGGCCGGCCCAATCGTGTACGGCATTTTTTTTTAATAATATCGTAAACAAACTAGGCGATCCCAGTCCTAGCTATGAAAGTCCAGGCGTGAAAAATCAAAGGCTCAGGTCTGATTGGTTGTCTGTTCTGGCCTGGCCCGACTTGTATGCAATGGCGTGTTGTTTGTTTGCTTGTATCTGTTCAGTCTGTCTAGTAAGAGATATTGTTTGATTGACTGCGCGAGCTACGTTGCATGAAAAACAACCTCATAAAATATGTCATTGCAATATTTTATTTTGTAAAACAACACTCTTATGGTTTTTACTTTATCTTATTATGTCTTAATATTCTTTAAAATATTTTAATACTACTTTATATACCCTAATCATATGCTAATAACATCATTAGTTGTGTAAGAGTTGCATCTAGTGAGCCTGGCTCCGCATATACGCCCAAAATCTACGCATGAGTGGAGCTTGGCTCAAACGTGCTTTAAGGTTCGTGTGGGCCTGGCCTTGACACTCATCTGGACAACCAAACGAGCGTTGCTTGCATCCCGTGGGCTTGGCCGACGTTCATACAGGCAACCAATCGCACCCTTGATCGCCACCGACCCGCCCTCTCCAATCGCATATGGCGCTATGGCATTGGATCTTATATTTAACTAATTCCTTTTATATTAGCAAAAAATGTCTATAAAATGGAAAAAATACTAGAGGAATCATCGGAGATATAATTGTTCTGTGGAGTCGATCATTAAAATTTAGTCCCAAATCGGTGGAATTTTAAAGAAAAAATTCACTATCGATACCGGGAAAGTTACTGCTTCCCTCCTTGGCCCTCAAAAGTTAAATCTTCCCTATTCAACACTCACCTTAATTGTTATTCCCTATTTGACGCTTCCATCTATTATGGCGGCTGACGGTGTTAAATAGTGTGCCAAAAGACAATTTTACCCCCGTTGGATGTAGACAACAAAATTTGGTACAAACTTTGTAAACAATGATGTTTCACTATTTCACAATTGACGAAAGTAATTTTATAACATCCATTTTTTGCATGATTTTTTTTAAAAAAAAATCGACATGATTTTTATTGTTTTCAGGATTAATTTTCAGCATCATATTACTCAGATAATTAAACAATAATAGACTTTTGACACATAAGTATAAGATCAGCCCAAATGCATATCAAATGGCATACGCAAGCGCATTTCTCTTATGATCCAGGAGTTTACAAATGATTGAAGCCGCCGATGCAAATGGATCAATGGCTTACGTAAATATACATTTCATGTACTGGGATTTTATAAGACAAAAAAGAAAGCACTGCCACAGTAGACGGGCGGCCGGCCGGCCGCCGCCGGACGAAGCACTGCCGACCGCCACGCAGCCGCGCAGGCGGGCGCTGTGGGCTGCTTTGCCGCCGCGCGCCGCCCCAGCGGACCGGATGGACACCACCGCCGTACACACGCAGGCGAACGCCGCGCTGACGCGGCCGCCCGCTGCTGGCGCCAACGACACAGCCACCGGGTGCGTGTGTGGGCACCGCGCACCATCGCCGCAGGCCGCGCGCGCCACTGCATACGTCAGGTGGGTGCGAGCAAAGTCCGGGCGCAGGAGGAGATGCCGTGTCGCAGAAGGGGAGCCGTCGCCTGCCATCCGCGTGCGCAGGGAGCCGTCGCCCCGGCCGTCGGCCTGCGCGCGCCGGGAAACCGCCGCCGACGCGGCCGTCGCCCTGCGCGCAACGGGAGCCGCAGCCGCCCCGACCGTCTGCCTGCGCGCGACGGGAGGAGTCGCCCCCCAGCCATCCTCCTGCGCGACGGGAGCCGTCGCCACCCCGGCCGACGGCCGTCCGCCTGCGCGCGGGAGCCGCCGCGGCCCCGGGCATCCACGCCGCCGCCTCGGCCGTCCGCCTGCGCGCGGGAGCCGCTGCGGCACCGGACGTCCATGCCGCGCCGCCGGTAGTCCATGTCCATCCGTGCGCCAGAGCTGCCGCCGCGTCCATCCGCGCACGAGTGGAGCCACAGTCCATCTGCGCACAAGCAGAGCCGCCGTCCATGCCGCGGGGAGCAGATGCGACCGGGCGTCGCAGGGGACCTGACCCGGCCATCCCTCACGCGCACCGCTGCCTGACCCGATGTGGGATTATAGTGGCAATGGCAACATCCGCGGACAGTACCTTCGCACGCCCGCGTCTTGCGAGCAAATATCCGTGCCGGCCACCCACAACGGGCATAGAATTGTGCCCATGTCTACTGTCCACGGGTATTCCATGCCCGCACGTAATATCCGTTTGTCCGCAAAACAATATATACATGCAGCAAATAAATATAGTTTCATACAATAATAACAAATAAACATAGTTTCACATAATCATCCATACAACATGGCCCATCATAGAAAATAAACATAGTTTCACACAATCATAGCAAATAAATGTAGTCTCACACAACCATCCATACAACATGACCATCGTAGTACATAAACATAGTCTCACACAATCATCCATACAACAAGTAGTCTTATATAAAAGCAATTAAATAAACATAACTAGCTTATCACTCGGAATCTGCAGTAGTGATACATGAATCTTGCTTCATGTGGGGTCCACAAGTCAGATGGATACGCGGGTATACGTGTGATGGATACTAAATTTCTTTGCCCTCGAATAAATATCCGTCGAGCGTAAACTCACACCCGTATCTTTGCACACCGGATTTGTTGCCCGCGTGTAGGCGGGCATTTCATGCCCATTGCCATCTACACGTGGGATGTGATATTGGCTGACTAGCAGGATGCACAAGGGCATTTTAGTCCACCCATAGAAAAGATGACGGTTGGGGTTGGGTCCTAACGGGAGAAGCTAACAAAAGGTTATACAAGGAACAAAAAATAAAGTCAGTGCCAAATAAAGAAGATTTAATTGCCAATTCCCTGAATGTCTTCGGGTACTCTTAACTTCCCCGCCATTCTTGTAACCGTCACCTGTAATCCGCGCAGGTGTATCCCCACCCCTGGAGTGGACGAAAGAAAGAAAATGTGACTTTTCAATGTCAAATAGAGAATTTTCTCAATTTATAAAGAACCGGGAGGGGTGGCCATGATAACATTCACATCAAAACAGTAAAGTTAGCGTGCGCTGGAATCACGCTGGAGCAGGAATTCCAAACGGCGCTAGGAAGAAGCCACAGCACTGCGTTGGGCGAGAAGGGCGGCAGGCAAATGGCGTCATGGGAGCTCTTGGCCGGGCAGTGCCGCCAGAGCCAATGCCATCGTGAACAGCGATAGCAACGCGACCAGCCAATCCTTATCGTCTACCTCCTCTGGCCCAACATCCACAATGCTCCTCCTCACGGACCCTGCCACCCGATCGAGGCCTTCCTCGTCCGACGCGGATGAGCTACCCTGGTCGGGAGTGGGCTCGAGCCCGGGTCAGACGAGGGTGACGCGACATGGATATGTTTAGCCCATCTTCTAAATCTCATGATTTTCTAGGCTATTTGTAAATTATTAATTTTTTCGCTAGAAAATTATCCAACCTACTATTAAATCCTTAAAATAAAATATGAATGCTAGAAAATCGAATTATGGATATGGATATGTTTTCTGAGTGTTCAAATTATGTTTAATGGATGAAAAAGTTAAAGCTTTTTAAAATTGATTTCATTTTGGAATCACAATTGCAAAAATGTTCGTAACCCATAGTAAACAACCCAACTTAGCTCACCTATCCTCTTTTTCACCTGGGCCATAGCCAAGCCCACGAACACATGTGGTGCTGGGCTATGGCTGCTGGGCCACACAGCTAGGCTTGGCCCACGCCACGGATGAGAGGGGAGGGAAAGAGGGAGGAGGCCAGCTGGGTGGGTTGCATGGGCCACATTCAGCCTAAGAGAGAAGAGAGACGATAGGGAGCATGGGTTGGAGCCTAGAACCCTAAGGATTGTAACCAAAAAGAAGTTTTTAATATTTCTAGAATTTTATAAAAATACTTAAATTTAATGTAGATTTGTTTGTTACATGCTTTGCTTGGTGTTTCTACCTGATCAAGTGTTTGCATGTAACTCTATTTTCTCAAAAGATTTTATGCCTAAAAACAAAATATTTGCATGTAACTCAAACAAAAATAGTTATTAAAAATTAAAAGTTTTAAAATTTGAAGTGATTTTTAACATGCAGAAAAACGTAGGGTGTTAAATAACTTTATTTTTCAAACAATATTGGGAAACATTAAAACCCCATGACATATAGGACCCACTACACAAATTATTAGGGGAAGCCTCTTACACACGAGTGACGTGACTATCATCCTTAATAAAATACTTATGGCAAAGTAATAATGTCATAAACATATGAATAGGGTTTATGACAAATCGCTTTTATTACTAAGTGATATATGATTCATCATCAAGTTGACACATAACAAGTTTGTGATGAATTTAGTGACACATGTTTTATTTTCGCCACTAAGTTATTCTTCCTTCATGAAAACATAGTAAACAAAGTGATTTTATGATATACTACTTTATTGTCATGAGATATGCCTCTTATTGCCGGGCTAATGAAGCGCCCATATCCCCACAGGTACTCAAATGTGCCTGTTACCATTTTCAGAAGCTGGTAACCACTTTTTTTCAATCAGATAAGTACAGATTCACCCTAACGGAATAGACCGAAAACTAGGGGCATCAATCCCCACGATACATAGAGGACTTGCAACACATAGTCATTATACGCAACGGAGACTTAACAGCAACCCAAATGTCACAGGCAAAGTTGGGAAGCAGGCGTAACCCCAACACGATTAAGTCGAGGGACTTTTTCTCTAAAAAACATCAACAAAGCAAGAGTGATTACATACATACTCCGCAAGCCCATCTTACTCCATAAGGAGTTGAGGTAACATCTATCACTGCATGCATGGAGTATGTGGAGCTTTGGGGGTTTTGATGAAAATGGTTTTCATATGCAAGGGCCGATTAGTTCTCATTTTTAATTTATAAAAAAGCATTTTTCTTTCCAAAAACTGCCACCAGACATTCCGTCCTTCGTGGCCCCTGGCATTCTAGCCAAGATTTTCACAACCGTCATAGGGCTTTACCCTACATGGCACTCGACATCTGCTGCCAAACAAAAAGAACATTTTTACCCACACACGCATACTCACGTTCATTTTAGTTTATAAAATATCTAGTTGTTGAAATCAAGCCATAATTTGTCCATACCAGTGGGCACAAACTATTGGGATAGATTTATACTCTGGCCAGAGGTGCACACTTTACCCACAAGTTTGGATCGAAACACCAATTGCCATGGGCTCCAACCCGGTCAGAGTTTTTCCCACCTAGGTTTTCCTCAAACAGCTATTAAGAGAGGGCCAAGGGCACCCTACCGCCTCGCAATACATACCCCCTCCTTGGCTCTCCACTGCTCCCTAGCACACCAGGAGCTACCTGGCTAGTCCTTGAGAGTTCTAACCAAGTGTTGCCACATGCAACATCGAGTGGTTGCACAAAAAAGTAGTTATGCAGGATGAAACATCAACTCGCTCCTTATGCGAGCTAGGGCGGAACTTCCCTTTGCTCAATCCTGAGCAACCACAACCTCAGTCCATCCCGTGGAAGACCAGACCTATAGGAAACTGTGATAATAGGCATCCAGACTTCCTCCTCGTTCTAGAGGTAGCATGACCGACCGAAGTCTTATGCTGTGGTATTTTCCCCAAAACCCTTTTTCCACACAACACGCATACTTTTAACATTTCATTAAGTTTTATCATAGTTGTTGGGTGAGCATTTCCTATGTGTGCTACTTCTAAGTTGGCCAAGGTGGCTATCCTACTAGGTTTTCCTTAGCAGAAAAACAATGCAGGTTTTATTGTTTAACAAGCCACAGGGTGGTGTTTGTAAAAACCGGGTATTTTATGCATCAAGTGGGGATTCCAGTGGACTTACCGTTGCTTTGTTTAGTCGGCAGACACCTCTCGTGAAAGGCATGCTAGGAACTAGATTCAGGCATCGGGTTGGTCCGACGCTCTGGGAAAACCTACGTGCACACAACACAAAAGCATGCAAATCGAGGCATAAAATAAGCCCAACTAGGCTGGGATTATTTTAGATGAATAAGTCTTGAATTTAGAAGATGTTAGGAAGAAGAATTACCGAAATCAAAGTTGGAATAGCGAGGTTGTGGAGTTTTTATGGTTCAAGGGTGGTCGATAAGCTTTTTGGAAAGTTAAAATGGGATTTCCAGACTTTCTCTGGTGTGCGGTCTGTCTTCTGGCCTAGCCTGTCCAAAGGTGGCCCGAGGCCCACCCTCCTACCACCCGCGTGTGGCGGCTGGGCCGGCCTAGCAGCGCGGGAAGGGGTGCACGACACGAAATGACGGTGTGGAGGCCGAATGTAGGAATTTCAACGAATAGGCTGGGATATTATCCATGCAATGGCCTATTCCTTCTGCTTGGCATAGCTCAGCCCATGCAGGGCAGAGTGGTTTGAGGCCCTTCCGCTCCACCGCGTGTGCGCATAGCCCAGTGGACCGGTCCACTGTGCGCGGAGGGGGGACGACGGAAAGGGGATGGCTTCGAGTGAGGGGTCCACGTGTTAGTGGCGAAAAATTATGAAACTAACACAGTGGGTGGAGCTTGACTTTTGGGGAATTTAGGCACAACAATCGCCAAAATTGGAGTTGAAATGGAGGAGATGTTGACTTTTGGTGGTGAACTCTTGAATCTGGCCCATAGTGAATTTGTGCTGTGGACGAGGGGATTTTTGGACTTTGTAAGGAGTTTGAAGGGGATGTTGGAACTTTCTCGGTGGAACTTTTGATGGGCTGCTTAATGGGCTGTGGCTTAGCCGCGGGAGGGGCCCACATGTCGGATTAAGTGGAGGGGGAGTGGCTGACTGGTGGGCCGCGTGGGGTCAAGGGCCCACCTATCATACAAGTGTGGGAGGCATCCAGCATGGGATGGAGTCACTCAGCCAACGCTTGGTTCTGCTCGCCAGAACAGAGCCTGCTCGCCGGAGTGCACTCGGAATAGGAGTTCCCGACCTCTGTTAGTGGATCTGAGGATACCGATGTGAAGAGGAGAGCGAGGGGGTGGTCTATTCCGTGGCTTTTGAGTGGGAGGAGGTGGGCGGAATAGGGGCAGCCATGGTCACCGATCTTGGATGCTCGTGGAGAGCTCCGCTCGAGCGAGCAAAACTAAAATTGAATTTGGGCGAGGGTAGAGGTGGGTGTGGTGGTGCTCCCTGCCAAAGGAATTAGAATAAGGTGGCCTAGGGGTGGAGAACGTTGGGGCACAGCCGTGTTATGTGCTAGAATGGACGCCGTCAAAATTGGAGGAGGAAGGATGAGGGAGAGGTGGTGGCGCTTCGCAAGCTCAAGTGCGAGGAGGAGGAGCTCACCGCCGTCACCTTTTATTGGCCGTAGAGGGGAGTGGTGAACTCCGCGGCCGTGTCCATGCAACCAGGAGGCCCAAGGAGTCTTTCAGACCAAACATGGCCGTCCGATCATGTCACGGAAGGCATCCTTCGACCTGCATGCAAAGAAACACAAGTCGAGCCAAATCCAACCATGCAATCAAGTATCCAATGAAAGTAAGGGTCAGAAGACCATCACACAAGGATTGGTGAAGCGAACAATTCAAGGAAAATAACATGCAACTAATCTGGGAAAAACATGTGGCCGCCTAGCCATGGAAGATGGCCGCCCAGCCAAGCTTTCGTACCCATTTTGTGCATGCACCGACCAAAGTAACCACCACCGACTTGGAGGAGTGTTTTCAGCCAAAGGATCAAGTAAGACAGTACATCGGACGATTGTCCGACCAAGGTCAACGGCCGCCGGGCCACCTACATGGCTGGCCAGCCACCCACGTGGTCACCCAGCCAACTGACTTACCCCCTTATCAAACTTCCCACTCCTATACATAGAGGGGCACTCCCCCACTCCAAAAAAATGTACCATTCACCATGTGAACTCTCTTTCCCTCTTTAGGAGGTGCCCTACGGGAGGTGCCTCCACTTCGAAAGTAGTGTTTGGCTAGGAGTTAGAGGTAGGGCTCCGTTGTGCCAGAGCCGTCTTCAGGAGTTCGTTATGAATTCTTTTGTATCTTTACTTTCCTGTAAGACTGGAGCTATATAATGTATTATCTTTCTTTACTTTTGTGAGCATTTACATTATTTTTGCTTCCAATATTAATCATGCCTTAGCATAGTAATGTCTTTTACTATAGTTAGAGTTGCTCTAGGGAGAAAATGAATATTTAGTTTGTCTTGCTTATAGATCCCTCGTATGCTTTCTATAGCACTTGTTTATATGATTGTGTGTGCTTCTATCTGAGATGGCAGTAGAAGTAGTGCCTGCAAGCGTATACATGGTGTCTACAATTGCAGTCACCTTGGTTTCGCACTCAAACCCCACACAGTTTTGGGTAGCCAGTGCGCACACACAGATTAAGTGCACTTGGCTTTGGTAGGTCCTGTTGGTGACAGCGGGAGTGTACCCTATGTAGTCTACCCCATCATTCAGGTTGCGTTGTAGCTGCATAGCCAATGCCCTACGACACCTGCCTTTCTCGTCTAGATTATCAGCGCTCTGGTGCTCAGAAGTAGTTAGCAGCCTCGGTGGCAAGTGCCTTAGACAACTAGATAAATCATTACATCAGTCAGAGCAACATGTTGGTCTAGCTTTGTCTATCTGGCTGCCCACAGTATAGGAAGTCTTCATCAGGAATCTGAGCTCTTACCTTGTTGTCCTCCTAGCTTCCCTGCTTTCTTGCCAATGGTGCTTGGCTTGTATCCCATGGTGCTTGGTATGAATCGTTCTTAGCTATCGGTTGATGTGAATGAGAAATAACAGCCAGATGAATGATAGTTTGATATTTCTATCTCAATGCTTTCCTGTGGAAATAAATACGATACATTGGAATACTCTCAGGGTGAAAGGCTACGGCGGTCTCCGTGCGCTTGCGGAGTAAAATCCGGTAGGCTATCTTCCATGATTGAATTTGCATAGCTAGTAGGCAACTAGTCTACCGCCCCACGGGAAAGTTGTGTGCCCGATGGTATTGTGGTGTAGATCCCAAAAGTGGCAGTCATAGACGTCTCTCATTGTGGGAGAGCTCCGTCTTAAGCACCACAATGGCAAACACAAATCAATATCCACAAGCATGGTGGGAACATCGATATCATGATGTGCAGTTGATGGCTGTGAGGCACATGGGCAGACAACAACTGGTGCCACGTGACATGACCGACAAGTATCAAGCCCAAGAAGAAAAATTAAACATGATAGGGAGCAAGTTTGGAATTAGTATTCAATGCAGAATCCAAGCTTGGGGGAGGAAATTGTCTGGCATTTGACTAGCTTTTTCTAGAAAAACAACCAAAATTTTTGAGCCAACAGAGCAGGTCTTAAAGGATGTCCGCTACATTAACATTCCATTGACCAAACATGTAATGAGAAAACGATGTAGCAAATGAAAGCTGAGATGGAATTTTAGCATCGATACTTCAACAACATCGATGAAGGTAAACCCCTCTAACAACTATTTTTAGCATTCTTTTTTAGAGACTGCTATAAATTATAAGGCTATTAGTGATAGCATGCTAAGATTCTACGGTCATAGAATCTTCTAGTAGGGCTATCCAGAGCTACCCTACCCAACCTTGTTGATACCCTTTTAGGTAGACGAGTGCACATGTCGATCCCTAACATTGCAGGGAAAGGTAGAAGGAGGTTTCTAGAGATCATAAAGGAAGAACGAAAATGCTTCATAGGGAAACCATTCTCAACATTTGTGGGTCTCTCGTCACACCATGATTGGAGAATGCCTTCCACTGGAATCAGAACAAAAGTCAAAGCGGAACATGAAAACTTCGACAAAAAGTTGTTTCATCACTTCATAGGAATCGAGCTTGGGGAGGTGGTGCCGAGAGACACCCATCCTCTGACCCAACCCCTGAGAGGAAGGACCTCGATATTCAACTTACAACAATGGTTGATCACTGCAAGACATTGACAACGATCTGCACCTATTGAAGCGAATGTCAGTGGCATGATATAAAAGTGTAGAGATCTCTCATCCCAAGAGCTTGTCTTAAGAATCAAATGTCAAAAAGTCATGCAAGTCAATCTACTC
This sequence comes from Paspalum vaginatum, assembly GCA_030272315.1. Taxonomy (NCBI): domain Eukaryota; kingdom Viridiplantae; phylum Streptophyta; class Magnoliopsida; order Poales; family Poaceae; genus Paspalum; species Paspalum vaginatum. Next base: position 34,565,500 of record CM059018.1, on the reverse strand, counting down.
TACCTGTCGGATGCAATAGGGGATTTAACTCCAACAGACATGCATCAACCGAAGATTGGTAGCACACTTAAAGGAGGGATACTAGAGTTATTCCCCATAACATCCGTCTCCATCTTTCCCACTCAATCTATTTGGGAATCAAGCTTGCTCGAGTACTTTCTCAGAGGGACCACGACTCTGTGAAATGGGATCCCAAGCCTCAACAGCCTGCGATGTGCCAGTAGTAGAGGCAGAGGACCCTATCTAGAAGTATCATGCTACTTGTCCACTTCATGTGACAAGGATGCAACACCGTGACCATGCTTGTGTCACTTGGGAAAAGAATGTCATCAAAAGACAGATATTGAAAACCGACATCACAGGAGACATTCACCAAAAGGGAGTAGTATCATGAGACTGAAATTGGCCACAAATCAAAGCTCACGACATTATGCAGACGGTCCAAATAGCAGCATTGGAGATATGAGCAAAAAAACCTCAAACACTCATCATGAAATATGTGGAGGCAAAACAAGAGTAGAGAGAGGAGGAACTCACATAAGTGAGCATACATAAGCAGCATCGTCGTCACCCAGGGAGCAAGCAAGCTTGGGGGAGGCAATGCCAGGTAATATTGAAGCTCAGTTTCTTAGCAATCACTTGCAAGAACTAAGCTCAGGGAAAGATCACCAGGTGAGTACCCCGAATGCTATGTATTTAATTGATATCTTAAATCCTGAAAATTGCCATGACACCAAAAACATTTACTTCTTGTTATCCCAAATAAAAGAAAAGTTATAAATATTTGTATAATTTGAAAACAACAAAAATATTTTTTTTACCAAGAATAAACTAACTCCTAGCTATAATGCTAGACTTTTGTCTATACCCTTGCTTAAAGGAAATGATGAATAGTTGCTCTGTTAATTTCTTGCAATTATTTCGTATACAACTTGGCACTCTCCTAAAATTTGAACTTATTGGCATTTGTGGTGATCCTAACTTTAGTCTTTAACCTTATGGGAGCAAGTGCTTTCAAACCAAGTCTAAGTTGTTGGAAGTTTGAGTTCAACCCATCTTGATCCTAGTAAGGTGAATTTTTGGAGTTTTTCCTTTTGAAAATTAAAATGAGAAAGTTCCTCAGTGGTTTGAAATACCTATCTAGAGCCAAATGCTTACATGATGAAACCTCTACATATGCTACCTATTGTTGTGTTGAGTTTTGTCAAATTTTGAGTTCTTATGAGGCAGTGGCACTTCAAGTCTCGATCAAAATCCCTTACATCAACCTTCATTTGCTAGCCTTTCTATGTCTGGTCTAGTTATGCTTGAATCTGCACTGGATTCAAGCATTCACTTCAACCAGATATTTCTCCACCATATCCACATCCACCTACCTATCCACAAATATGGTCTTCCAAATAAATACTGCAGTGATATTCCAAAAATTTCCCCAAAGTTCCCTTACAAGATGAGACATAGAGTTATAAAAAAAAAGAGATATGAGAAGAAAAAGGAGAAAAAGAAGAGAACAAAGAATGAAAAGGAAAAAAATGATGGCTCCATGTACTCACATGCTTTAAAGTTTCAAGAGTGGATTCATCAAATAAGGAGTTTTCATCCATAGACCATATCCATCTAAAAAAATCCGTTCTCCTTTGATCGGGATGAGAAGTACCACAACCTTTACTGGAACCAATCTTTGGCTTAACAAAAGACATAGCATAGGTAAGCTAACTTTATGCCTACCTTGAGCTCCACATAAGCTTTTAGTTGATAGGGAAAAGTTTGGCCAACGGCATGGTGACGAAATTTAAAACCACTTGAGTGATCGAGTGTACCATTTGAGGAACTTCGTACTTTCATTTCAAAATTTTCAAAACCCTCCGAGCTTGAAACCATAAAGAAAGAGATAGAGTTCGGTGACACTCTACTGAAATCGTTCCATCTCTCAACCACCAAAGACAAGGTGGGAAAAAGCCGGAAGCCCCACTGGTATGGACAAAAAGGGTTAGAGTACACTTATGCCAGTTTGTTCAATCATAAAGGTAAAGTGTTGGTTTGTACACTTAATACTTGTAGGACATTGGCATTGATGCAACTCTTGATCCACCGAGACTAAATCTTAGCTTTGCTCGAGGACGAGAAAAAGTTCAAGCTTAGGGGGGTGTTGACGGTCGTTATTTCACCATTTCGACCGCCAATTTCTCGGTGAATAAATGGGGTATAAATAAAGTTTCATGCATTATTTACCTAACATTGACGGATTCCACGAGTTTTGGTGGTTTTTGATGTATCATAGGGAGATGCTGAAAATCCTTGCAAGACAATATCAATTGGAGCAAAAGAGAATTCACGTGCAAAAGGGCTTTAGATGAAACTACAAATATCATCACTATGAAGTATCTCAAATGCTCTCAAGGACCACACCACTGCGAAGAGCTCGTCGAGATAATCAAAAAGGAGTTTTGGTTCACACAATTTGGAACTCAAACGCAAAAGTTATTGACGTCACAAGAATTGACAATACTGAGGACATTTCCCATGGTCGCCCGGCCATAGTACATGGTCGCCCGGCCACCCACTTTGGCTGCCCAGCCAATTCTAGCAGCCAGGAGGCCCAAGGAGTCTTTTAGACCAAACATGATGGCCGCTCTGCCATATTACATGGCTGTCCGATCATGTCACGGAAGCCATCCTTCGACCAGCATGCAAAGAAATACAAGTCGAGCCAAATCCAACCATGCAATCAAGTATCCAATGAAACTAAGGGTCGGAAGACCATCACACAAGGATTGGTGAAGTTAACAATTCAAGGAAAACAACATGCAACTAATCTAGGGAAAACATGTGGCCGCCTAGCCATGGAAGATGGCCGCCCAGCCAAGCTTTCATACCCATTTTGTGCATGCACCGACCAAAGTAACCGCCGCTGACTTGAAGGAGTGTTTTCAGCCAAAGGATCAAGGAAGACAGTACATCGGATGATCGCCCGACCAAGGTCAACGGCCGCCCGGCCACCTACATGGCCGGCCAGCCACTCACATGGTCGCCCGGCCAACTGACTTACCTCCCTTATCGACCTTCCCACTCCTATACATAGAGGGGCACTCCCCCACTCTAAAAAATATATACCATTCACCATGTGAACTCTCTCTCCCTCTTTAGGAGGTACCCTACATTTAGGAGGTACCCTACGGGAGGTGCCTTCACTCTGAAAGTAGTATTTGGCTAGGAGTTAGAGGTAGGGCTTTGTCATGCCAGAGCCGTCTTCAGGAGTTTGGTATGAATTCTTTTGTATCTTTACTTTCCTATAAGACTGGAGCTATATAATGCATTATCTTTTTTTTTACTTTCGTGAGCATTTACATTATTCTTGCTTCCGGTATTAATCATGCCTTAGCATAGTAATGTCTTTTAGACTATAGTTAGAGTTTCTCTGGGAGAAAATTTATATTTAGTTTGTCTTGCTTGTATAGATCCCTCGTATGCTTTGTATAGCACTTGTTTATATGATTGTGTGTGCTTCTATCTAGGATAGCAATACAAGTAGTGCCTGCAAGCGTGGACGTGGTGTCTACAATTGCAGTCACCTTGGTTTCGCACTCAAACCACACACAGTTTTGGGTAGCCAGTGCGCACGCACAGATTAAGTGCACTTGGCTTTGGTAGGTCGTGTTGGTGACAACGGGAGTTTACCCTGTGTAGTCCACCACATCGTTCAGGTTGCCTTGTAGCCGCATAGCCGATCCCTTGTGACACCTGCTTTTCTCATCTAGGTTATCAGCGCTTTGGTGCCCAGAAGTAGTTAGCAGCCTCGGTGGCAAGTGTATTAAACAACTAGATAAATCATTACATCAGTCCGAGCAACGTGTTAGTTTAGCTTAGTCTGGCTGGCTGCCCACAGTATAGGAAGTCCTCATCAGGAATCTGAGCTCTTACCTTGTTGTCCTCCTAGCTTCCTTGCTTTCTCGCCAATGGTGCTTGGCTTGTATCCCATGGTGCTTGGTGTGAATCGTTCTTAGCTATCGGTTGATGTGAATGAGAAATAACAGCTATCTCAATGCTTTCCTGTGGAAATAAATACGATACCTTAGAATACTCTCGGGTGAAAGGCTACGGCGGTCTCCGTGCGCTTGCGGAGTAAAATCCGGTAGGCTAAGAGCCGCTAATTGCGGGCTACGCCGGGAAAGGGAGCTGGGCCAGTTGTAGGCCGAAGGGGAGAAAGGAAAAATGACATTTTCCTTTTTCTCTTTGGATTTGGGTGTTTAAATTTTTGGGTGGATTTTTGGTTGGAATTAGGCTGGGAAAGTTTGTAGTGAACTTTGAGGGGATTTTCTGAGAGGATTTGGATACTTCATGGAGTTTTTTTGAGCTTGTTAAAGCACACTCGATTAAGCAAAGATTTCGAAATTCATTTTGAACTAAGTGAGACATTAAAAGAAATTTTCCGACAGTGATTTTCGGGGCATCGCAAATAATTGGTGGACAATTTTCCGAAAGAGGCTGAGAGATGGATACCTGGTAAAACATAAGGACCGAAGTTTTAATGAAGGGGACCATTTCAATGTCGACCGTGAGCTCTGACCCTTGAAGGTTAGATAAAGGCCAGATCATTTTCACCGAAGGTGTAGAAATTATGGCCGTGGGGGATTTACATGTATTGCAAGGTCCAAACCCCATTGGTCGAACTATTGGTCAAATCTTTGTGGTGCAACAGCTAGTTTAATGGCTAGTTTGATAAGTACAATGGACTGTAAGATCCGATATATGCCAAAAAGTGTTGGCCAGACCAGTTGGTCTATACACTTTCTGGCAGACTTTTGTCTAATGGCTAGTTGGGAGTTCGTGGGCTATATAAGCCCCCTACCTGGTCATTTGAAGTAGGGTTATGTTGGAGCTACTAAAGACACAAGTGTATAGGAGTATTCCAAACATATCATCTACTCGAATTACCGTATGTGAGCACAAGGCCTGTTTGCTACCAAAGTTTTCAGATACTATACTACAGTTTTGGAATATCATGATCTGTAATTGTCCACGACATAAGTACCATTGTTTAGAAAACTTTGGTCCAACCTATAAGTAGTAACCTTTTTCCGCTTTATTACTACGGTATTCAAAGCATTATTTTACAATGCCAAACAAACACTTAGTGCTTAATCCAAGATAGATTAGAGCGTTGAGAGAGTGACCTTGCGAGTTCTTCTTAAGTGTACCTCCTGCATGGGCTATTGAGTGGTAAGATTTGGCTGCGGTTAAGCCACATTGTAATTGTTGATAGATCCACCTTCTTGGTATGGAGCGGTGATGACACTTTTTGTGGGGGACAAAGAGACCCTTGAAAGTCCATAGTGAAGATCCAGCCCCCTGTGACCGAGAAAGAAAGTGGCGGTGACCTTGCCTTGGGCTAAGCCGGGAGCCTTGTTGCGCACGTGCCCAGGAAGTGAACTAGATCCTAGCCGGCATTGCTCATAGGGAGCGCGCCACCGCCGTCCGGGGAGTGTGCTGCCATCCTGGGATTGCGCCGCTATCGCCAAGGAGTACACCACCGTCGCCGAAATTCACCTCTGCCGGGCCTGCACTACCTGCCACCAAGGACTATGCCACTGCCGCCACCAAGGACTGCATCCACGCCTTCCATCGCACGCGACCTCCCATCATCACGGGGAGTTCAATCGACCTGTCACCCATCCCAAATCTGTAGCAAGGTGAGGTCCGTTTGATTTCTTTGCTGTTGCTTTGCCTATGCCTTTTTTAATCAGATGAACTAATGGATTTCTAGGTTCCACGAATCACCAAAACAACTAATAAGTATAGGCTATTGTTAACACTAAAAAAATCACTGCTCACACTTTTGGCACAGCAAGCACAAACGAGCTAAGAAAATGGAATCTGTAGCATGGGAATGGTGGCAGCAGAAGCAAATCCATTACCCCCTCCCAACCCATTTTTTCTCACCAGGGAGTCCATTAGACAAATGTTGTCATGTATCATAGCAAAATGGCTTGTCAGATGCCAAGTTCTCATGATGTATCTTCACAACTGAGAGGTAGCTGAACTATGAATAGCCTCAAAAATTTCCTAGCTAATATAAACCAAGTACCTGGAAGGTGACCATTCTTTTTTTTTTCATATTCTGTTGATATGAACATGCTAATCATGTTTAGTTATAACCATTTTTATGCCAAAGTATGCAGCTCTTTTGATTGCCAAAGTATTCAACTCTTTTTCATTGACAAAATATGCAGCTATTTTGATGCTTATGGCCTATTTTTATTCTTCTACCTAATTTTGAAAGTTTCTTGATCTCCTACATAAAGGAGCATGGATAAAACATGGATGGATACTGAGGCTAGGTACAAATTAATTACTTCATAAACATTTTAACATGGAATGTAACATAGATTTGCATGTAGGCACACCAAGGTTTATCAACAAGGAGTGAATGGTTTCTTAGCTTTTGCATTTAGGAATTCAGCTATAGGCAACAATATATTATGCCCTTGTAAAAGGTGTTTTAACTCATTTTGGATAGAGGACAAGTGAAGTACGTGAGCATTTGATATGTGATGGGTTTATAAAAGGGTACAAAACATGAAACTTACATGGAGAAGCTACCTCCTCTTGTACTAATTATGGGGTTGAGTCTATGAAGAAGTCTAATGAAGATGATGACATATCAGATCTGCTAAGAGATTTGGCTGCTAGGTTTGGATGATTGTGGAGATTTTGAGGACAATAGTTCTGTTATTGAGCCTTGTGAAGAGCTAGCTGCCATCCAAGAATTGGTCGCATAAAATAGCAAAGAGTTATATCCCAATTGCAAGAAATATACACAGTTGCAGTTTCCTAATTAGATTACTCCACATCAAAATCCTTTGAGGCTGGACTGATAGATCTATGAACCTCCTACTAGATCTACTTAATGATGCCCTCCCTGAGGGTTCAACACTACCTAAAAACTATCATGAAGCTAAGAAATTGGTGAAATCTATAGGAATTGGGTACAACAATATTCATTCATGTGAAAATGATTGCATTCTCTATTGGAAGGAGAACGCAAAGTTGGATTCATGTCCAAAACTGGAAGGTTCCACGTTGGAAATCACTACGAAAGAGTCTAGATGGAAAACATGTATACAAGGTCCCTAGAAAGGTTCTCTAGTTATTTCCAGATCAAAAGGCTCCGAAAGTTATTTTTGGCTTCTAAAATAGCAAGTCTAATGAGATTGCATGATGAAGACCGGAAAAAAATGGTTTGCTAAGGCATCCTGCAGATACACCTCTATGGCAGGACTTTGACAAAAAACATCTAGAGTTTGCTACAGATAGCCGCAGTATCCGCCTAGCATTTGCAATCGATGGCTTTAAACCATTTAGGACCATTAATGTTAGCTATCGTGTTTGGCCTGGTATTTGTATTCCCTACAACTTTCCAACTTCAATGTGCATGAAGCAATCAAATTTCATCCTTTCTTTGCTGATTCCTGGTAGAAATGGACCTGGTAGTGACATGAATGTCTATTATCAGCCCTTGTCGATGATCTGCCAGATATATTTGTCAATGGAGTTATAACTTATGATGCGAATGCTTCAAAGGGTGAGTTCTTCAAGTTGCAGGCAGCAGTATTGTGGACTAGTACTGATTTCCCAGGTCTAGGGTACACGTTCGGATCTATCACATCTGGTGAAGCAGCATGTCCTGATTTCCACTATGACACTTGTTCACTTATACTTAGTGTTGGCAGCAAGAACTGCTATATGGAACATCGTAGATTCGTGCATGAAAACCACCGAATTTAGGTTTTGCCGTTGATAAATTTGGTGGTAAAACTGAGTCTAGGCCAGCACCTACTCCGCTTTCTAGAGAACAAATTTAGGTAGTTGAAGGTCAGAAAGGCTTCCAAATCATCCCATGATGCTACTGGTATGGTATTCTATTTTTTTCTACAAAATTATCATGCTTATGCAGTAGATGCTTTTAAACCATTATCTCTAGTAGTGCTGGTATAATTTTGCTTCCAACAAATAACCTAGAGTAATGCAAAGAAATGCTTATGTGGTTGCTGCTTTAACTCTAGGACTTTCACCATGAAGGAGTTCCACTTACCTTAACGTCCCCACATAATCCATGTATCTCTAAGCCAAATGTGGAGTTCCGCTTATCAGATGACAACATGAATCTAAGTGATAGGCTTGCATACTTATAAACTTATAAGAAACTAAGTGCTAAGTAGATTTATGCGTTATTAAAAAGCCTTAAACATAGACTTTGGCAGAGATGACAACATGCTCCATATATAAGTATTTTTTCGTATGACTTATTTATAATGTGTTTTGTGTATCTGACTTGAACATAACTAAAATTAGCTACTTATTGTATTTTAGGTAGTTCTAGAGGTGCTAGGTAGCACATTTGATGGACCTGACAGCAAGTTGTTCAATCAACAAGTAGATGGAGTAATGGAGTACAAGTTGTGTTCCTAGTTTGTAGCATTTGGGTTTCCTGTGTTAACACTATAATAGTGTACTGAATGGTTTGTACCTGAGATGGGTTAGGAGCCTGAGTGGAGCACAAGTTCCTAGCTATTGCCTTTGGGTTGGCTGGTTTGTATTGTTTAGATGCCTAGACATTGGTCATTTGCCACTTGTGCTTGCTACCTTTATTTCAAAGATTGTTGAATAGCTAAACTATGGATTAAAGGTAGCTTCTTGTGTGTCTTGCTCTATGCTGATGCTGAATCAATGTCTATAATGGTATGTTGTAAGCTGATACTTGGATGGATGCCAATGGCTGTGGTAATGTTTGAATTGTATTGATAATTTGGGGCATTATATTGATTACAAATATATTGTATGTAGTTTATGTCCGAAGAGTTCACGTCAAACTCTGAGTCACTAAAAGTGCGTATACCATTACTCTATCAGTCGGTACAAGTAGTCACAAACAATCAATTGGTACAAGTGTGTCGATCGGTGTTTCTCGTTAAGGTGTATATGACTATTGATTGGTATAGCTCCATCGGTCGGCAAAAACTTATACCGGCGCCAGTCTCACCTGACCTATACTGGCGGTCAGCATGAGTCTATACCGAGTTATCCTTGGTTGCTATAGCGACCTTTAGGGCCCGTTTGGATCCATGCAGATAACTGAAAATCCGTTGAACTTTAGCGCTTTGGATCCAAACGGGACTAGATAATGAGGAGATAATGATTAGCCTAGACTCTAGATTCTCATTATCTTATTATCTACTTAATTAATGCTAGATAATACCAGCTAACGAGAGATAATTGAACTTTTCTTTCATTATTCCACATATTATATAATCTATTAGTTGTGGATTCAAACACTATCACTTATTATCCATCAAGGTAACCATTATCTAACTAATATTGGCTACTAGCCTATTAGGTAGATAATGAAAATCTACCGTGGATCAAGCAGGCCCTTAATGACCCCAAATGAGTTGCAGATTTTGGGTTGTGGTACAATGAATGAGCAGTTGTTTTCGCTAGCGGTTGATGGTAGGAACAACCGTAGTGGTTGTAGTCTTTACTGCAGCTGTTCTTGTGTCCCACTACCGCCACTTGTCGACCCTACTAACAAACTACTCTTGAACCAGCACTTATAAAGGCTTTAATTACTGTAGGTTTTATTTAAATCACTACTGGGAAAATATACCCTCCACATATGCTTTATTTATATAATAGACATATTTTATTTCGTATCTATATCAATGTTGGCATGTTTTCTAAAACGTATTAGGAGCGTTTTCGCAAGCACCATGTCAGAGCTCGTAGAGATGAATAATTAAGTGTATTTATAGTTGATAAAGGAACGTTCCATAGCATTTTGATACATTTTTATAAATACCTGTATACTAACATGTCTATTGACTGTTGTTACATTTTGTAAAAACGCTTCAATATGTGTTTAAAAATAGTAAAAAATATTGGCTTTCATGCAATTGCAATTGCTAATAATCGAACCCACGACGTCATGCCTCACGGGATGCCTCCTCACCAGTAGACCACAATGTTCACATATAAATAGTTAAGTGGCGCATTTTTTAATTACCATTAATGAATTTTAACTTTTCAGTATCGTGTCAAATAACATCTTTATATATCTATAAACGCACTTGTCTAATACGCTTTATAATGCTTCTCCATGCTATTGATGGTTGAAAGCGTGTCTTTTAATTCAGTGTTATTTTAAGATATTTTTAAGTTGCATCAAAAACATATTTACATTCATATGCATGTTTCTTTGACACGTTTGAAGCCGTTTCTAGATGCTACTGATTGGTTTATAGCATGGCTAACTACGTGTTATATTGAGATGTTTTAAATAACGTTACAACAAGCGTCACTCCATGTTTGTCAATACTCTATCCGTGTCTAACGTCGTGTTAATTTGAGACATTCCAAAAAAATATCAAAAAGCATCTTTACGTCTTTTGTAGCAGTGACACTTTAATTAGCGTTGCTACCAAGACGTATATATAGAAGACCATTTTCCTTGTAGTGAATAGGCGGTGATAATTGAGCTAGCTAGCTAACTCTGCATTATTTCTGCACACCACACACCAAATAATGCCCCGATATATACTTTACATAAAAGTTCACGTGTTGATTTTTCTAAGCAGCGGTACAAAAAGATGAGACCACACAGCATGCATGATGAATGAGCAACAGCACTGGACGTGCCGTGGTCCAAGCCATGTATCCCCATCTGCACGGGGCCAAAAGGCCCCATGCAAATGAATGTAGCATGGCGCCAGAGGCAGCAGGGAGCAAATGTGGAGAAAGAGAGATCTGACAAAACATTCAAGTGGGCACGGTAACGTCACACAGATGCTACACAGAACATGCCTTTATTTCCTTTATTTTCTGTGTGCTGTTGCCATCTTTTTTGCCCCTATCTCTGTGCTGCCGTGTCTGTGTGGTACTGGGTTGCACTGAGCAGAAGTGCCGACAAAGTAAGAGAGAACGATAGAATTACGTACGCGTCAATGAGGGGACAGCCAACATGGACCACTGCTAAAATGATTTTGCAATCCATTGCTTTATGATTGGACTTGCTTCTTTTTTTGCCGTCCTTTATGTTTTAATTCACATCATTTTATCCTCTGATATGTCAAAAGGGATTAGTACGTGAAAGCAGTGCAGTTAATATATAGTCTGTTAATTTGGAACAGGAGGAATAATGCTTTGGAAAGTTTTAGATTTGTACTAAACTCTAGGGATTTGGATCCCAATATATAATAAAAAGAACCTTTTTGAAAAATCGTAAATATAAGATAAGGCTTTGTGGTTTGGAGATGTTCTTTCAACAACCATTCACAATCTGTTATATTATCTTGTTAATTAAGAGCACATTTTGTTCGATCTACTGACGCTGATTAACAAGTACTATGTTTGGCTGTTTCTAACAGAGCTATGAAATAATGCGGAGGGTTCTGTATCTAGATATAACAGATCGCATATTGATGACCCAATAGATTTATTCCTTGCGAAAGCCAGCAAATTCTAGATTACTGTCGAAACCATAATGTGCATTTATGTTCTTCACTGTTGTTAACTGTGGTTCTCAATACACAAGATAGAATTACCACACATAATACATATGTGTGACAACAATACAATGTTTTATGGTTTAACGCAAAAAATGTAGTGCCACAATATTTATTGCTTGCATATGCACCCATATGAATGAAAACATCATGTATCTTTCTAGCTGCTTTCTGAAAATGTGCTGAAAATAATGTCAAACTAGATAACTCTTGTTGATCTTTGTTATGTTGGATTATAATTTATAATAGTGATGCATTACAAGAGAAAAAAAAAGAACAAACAATTTCAGTACTTCTTCTGGTGGTGCAAATTATGTTTCTCCATCGTTTCTTTATATATATAGCCACACAAATTTATTGTGTTCAGTGCTAATTTTACCTTGAACATAAGACTAATAAACAATATAACAAAAAATTGTGATGCATTCCAATATGCACAAAAGATTTCATTTAAATTGGTCGAGTATTATGTAAAATATTCAACTGAATTTACAATCACAATAGATTATAAACATGATAGAAATAAGGATGAATATACATATGTGTCTCAAAACAAAATGAATAATCATTGTCTAGTCAGATTTCCTTTTTTTTTCTTTCCACATGCCAACGATACATTGGTCAGTCACCCCAGCTCCCTTCTGTAGCTTACCCGCATGAACAAGCTACCATATATACCTTTTTTGTTTCATGTGCTCAAGAAAGACCAAATTAAAATGTTAATGAAAACTAAGAAATAAAAAACAGAAAAGGGAAACTATGATGTGATCTTCTGACCAGCACAAAACTAATATCTCATCTTTTGTTTCATCACATTGTGAAATTCTTGACGATGCAAAGATGACCAATCGAAGTATTGTAAGAAGTATAGTTGAAGTGTTGAACTAATGTGCAACTAAGTGACCAGCTAGCGCTGCTAGTCGTGCTCAGCACCCTTCCAGTCAGGTCGCCCCAGCGTGAACTCCAGGCTAGGGCTAGGACATCGCATTTCATGGTTGGGTTCCTGTTGCAAGCCAACTGGCCCACAAGGCTGCATGTCCTGACCCATGTGAACAATTATATTATTACAAGTGAGAGGTACAAATTGAAGAAAAACAACATTTTTTTGTTGGTACCTCAATGGTTGATGAGCCAACCGAACGATGGATCTCTGCATTGCATGCACTTGGTGGCAACCATTGATCTCTGAAGAGAAGTTTAGTTTGGAAATTTGTTACTATGGTATAATAAGCGCAGTGCAGCTTTCAGTTCACGAACACAAATATTTTATGTGTATCACTCTACTGCATAACTGCCGCTACCTTTTGCCACGCTTTTAATTCAGAATAGTGAGGGACAGCAATCAACACAAAAATGCCTAGGGTAGCCATAGGTCACGTACAGATCCTTAATGTATAGCTAGGCAACAGGTCATTAAAAGGGTTGCAGTGTTGGTATACAATTGTTTTCAGGACAAGAACAACTCTAATCTCATGGCCCCATGGGACTCAAAAATAACTTGTGCATAATACACAGGATTGCAAAGTTCGATTAAGTCATATAATATATATAAGGATAGCTCACCCAACATAGTACATTTCTAATTCGAAGATGATACTGTTTTTTATTGGAATTTTAATTGCACTTCATCAGCATATCAGGTAAGACAATAATGTAGCCAATCCCTTCTGTTACAAACAACTTCCTTTTTGGTTTACCTAGTCAACATGTTAAGCTTTTGCCAATGGGCTTTGCTGTTTGGCCCAACTTTTACTCCAGCAATCTCTAGAGCTCTGGACACGTCGAAGGCATCTAGTTGAGCAGTTTTGTTATTATTGTGGATTAAAACTATGTTTAAGCTGCTTTTATTTTATCCTACAAACTCCAAATCCTGCATAGCTAGATCTTAGAGCTGGGGTTGTTCCAAACAGGCCTAATACATCTTGAATCATCTAATGAACTTCGAAAATTATGGTATTTTTCTTCAGAAGTAGATTCAAAATATTTTTTACTTTAATATATTTTGCAAATGTTCCATATTATTAATAATAGAAGAAATCACTGTCTTGGTGACTTTGGGCTTGTTTGGATCCAGCTAGATAATCATAATCTGCTAAAGTTTAGCTCTCAGAATCCAAACATACCTAGATAATAGGGGAGATAAAGTTTATCTACACCCAAATTCTCATTATCTCATAATCCACCAAAACCAAGATAATATCAAATAATATCATATACGGGAGATTATTCGGCCGAGATGTCCGCAATACCCCTTCTATTTTACTGAGGCTGACCCGCTCGCTTCCTAAACAAAGGGTATTATAGACTCTCCCTCTTTTATCTGATTTTTTAGCCAATCCATTATCTGTGGATCCAAATACTCCGTGCTATTATCCATGCAACTAATGTTTATCTAGCTAATACTAGCTAATGCCTATTAGCTAGATAATGAGAATCTCCAGTGGATTCAAATAGGCCCTTTGTCATTCACTACTAAAAAACATAGATATTGTAACACACTTTTGTAACATATCTATCAATGTGTTACAAAAATTTTTTTACAGTAACACAGACTATGTGTTACAATGGAAGCTTGTAACACATAGTGCTTGATTGGTAAAAATGTGTTACAAATAATAATTATAGTAACACAAAAGGTTATGTTACTTCTAAAGTGTTACAAAGATTGTAGATATTGTAACACATAGATAGAACATATAGAACATGATGCAAAAACATACCATACAGTAACACCTTACTTATAAAGTGTTACAAAGAAACATATATGATACCATTCAGTACCAAACATAACACGCACCTCCTCTTTTTATTTATTTGTAGAGATAGCTAAAAATGGAGACGCATACGCTCTTGCTAGCGTGGGCTCAAGCTAAAATGCTACCCCGGGGATTAGATTTTAGAGGTTATCCATATTATAGGCCATCTCTAGATACAGGCTTTGCTTACAAAGATGGTCCATAACATACATCATCACTCAAGAGTGATACAGGACACCTCTGAAGACGCTCTAGAGATTATCTGTATCATGAACCTCCTTTGAAAATGATTTTTAGATGCAGACCATATTACTGTCTGGCTCTAAAAATAGTTGTTCTAAGTAAAAAGTCGTAATTATTTTATATAAACTTACATGAAGATACGATAACAAAATTATAGTGCTTGATGAGATCCACAACCTTATAATTGATAAATTTTCCATTTGAGAACATTTATTGCCCCTATAAATTCCAATATATTTTTCCATATTCACGAAATCATAACATGGAATCTATCAAATAACCTCATTTTGATACATGCCATATACCAGAGATGTAATATTTGACGAGATCTAAAACTTTGTAGTTGAGAATTTTTTCATTTAAGATTATTTAAGGGTTCAAATATATAATATCAAATTCACCATAGTGTATAGAGAAATAAAACATCACTTTTTTATACACAAGTGCTTGCGTAGTGTAGTGGAGTGAAAGTCTTAGAAGATACATGAGGTTGGGAGTTCAATTCCTAGTGAAGGAATGTAATTTTTTCATTTTTTGAAAAATAATGTTACAAAATAGTAACACTAAGTAGTAACACTTTTTAGGATGTGAAGGAACACATGTCTTGTCCTTAAATATCAACCCTATAGTAACATAGACAATAGTAACACAAACAATATGCGTTGCTAGAAGACCTAGTAACATTTTAATTGAGATACAGTAATACAACTTGGTGTTACTGAAACCCTATTATGTAATAGTGATTTGTGACTAGACGACAATCATTTGTGACTAGAGGGAGTAATAAACAAACATAGCTTTCCCTTAGAATCACACACATGCTTCACCACAAAGGGAGCACATCACATTAATTATTACTTCATGGGTCCATAATTACAATACTACCTCTGGTGATTAATATATTGCATTTTAGTGTAATTTTAGGCAGATTAATGATAAAGGGAAAATACGACGACTATGATGCCCCCTCATTAATGTAGATAATAGGCCAGTTCCTAATTGGTTGTAGAGGGAGAGGTATTGGGAGATAACTTAAGTAGAGAGATACTTTGATCAACATGGAATACTCTAGGAATGCTTACATTTGTGGAGAAAATTTGAAATGCTAGAAATGCTTTTAGTTTTGAATGGAAGGAATAAACACCAATTGTTACAATACAATTTCCTATCTTGTCTGTTCATTTTCAAAGAATAATTTAATTTCTTATAGTTATTGATGAATGTGTGTTCGCTCCATCGAATGAATGCTTAAATACTCCCTAGAATACCAACATATCGCAAGTGAGGCGATGATCCTGAACTTTCTCATCATAAGCTAAGATTGATTATTTTTTATAATTTACTAGGTGACCAACATAATTCCAATATATTCAACAAGTTATGTACGAAACTCAAATGATTTCAATTTGACACCACTGAAATCATGTAAAGTTCTTAATGACATCTACATATTTGCACATTTGCATACCATATTAGCGATCAATGTTTTGCCATTCTTTCTTAAAAATAATCAACAATACGCATAATGATGCATGAATCCTAATTTCCTTATATTTTTAATTTATAAGACTGTTTTTTGTTCAAAAATACTAACCGTTTTATGGTACATTGATGCAGTATAGTTTGTATGGCTTCTTAAGGTACAAGCATATATATGTTAGGGGCATGTTTGGATCCAATGAAAGATAGACTGGATATATCTATTAGAGCTGATCATTCAATTGGACCCATTATGATCTAGAATAGGTAATATTTAGAAGCTAAAAAATATCTATGTGGATCAACACAAACCCTTATATTAGAAGAAGAAGCATCTGGTTAATGTGTCTAGTTGAAGTAGAACTGCTTTGCAGACTCTGGCCTGTTTAGATCATCCCTAGTTAATAAAATTAGCTTGGGTTGTTGCTTTAATCAGCAAGCTTAGGTTTGAACATCTGGTGAACTTACATTAACTAGTTGGTGTTGGCAAAAAATTTGTTGTAGTACTATTCGGATACATGCAAGCTAATTTTTAGTTGGGCTTCTCCAAACAAACTGTGTTAATGACCAAAAACCGCTATATGTTTCCAGTGAGAGTTGAAGAGCGCAGGTAGCAAACAACTACAAGATGCATGACAGGTGCTTGACTTCACATTTCTATAGGTGCATGTGCATGCAAAGTTGTGAGAGGTCAAAGGTCCCCTACCCCTGGGGCTAGCAGATGGCAGTGATAAGAAAAGGCAAAAGCAGCCATGCTCCTAGGGAGAGAAGAGAGAAGAGGACAAGGCCAAATCCCAAGAATCCACAGTCCTAGCACAGGCTCTTGGAGATGCATGGATGCCATGCTGATGCTGCTACTGATCCAAGTGAGGCGCATGCAGATCTCATCCATCCATCGCTAGCCTCGTCTACCGTACCTCTCTGCTGCGCGCATGCATGTGTCATGTGTGTAGGGCCTCAGATTGTACGAGATTTCTAGTGATAACTTTTGCGCTTTAGTCGTCTCAGACTGAACGATTTTTGGTGATAACTACTAATTAAATTCAGGGTGCAAATAAGCTAGCAAGGTTTGGTTTATTGATGCTCTTATATATATTATTTTTGCTAAAGTGCTACTAATTGTGATGATCACGTACATTATCTCATGACAAAGCAAAGGCACACTCTCTCTGCAGATGAAGATGAAGACGAATTAAGAAGAACGTGTAACGTATTCACAGCAGCGTTTATACCTTGATGATGAAGCGCTGCGTGCCCTGCCGCCGTCGGAATCATCGGCCGATGAACACTCAACGTCGCCACCGGCATGGCTCGCCGCGCCCTCGGAGGAGGGGGAACGGTGGCCCGTGAACGGCCGCGGGCTGGCGTCCTCGCCGGCTGATGAGACGGCCTGCCCGGCGCTTGGGACGTCATCCGCCGCCGCCGCCGCCGCCGTCCACAGGCCCTAATAATAACCATTAAGAAACCACAAAATTTGACTGGCCACAGTGAGTTTTAGTTATTTGGAGGAGAAATCAAGAACCCATGATTAAATTAGCGGACAATTAATGTGCAATGGGGATGGATGGATGGCTTTAATTTGCTTGCCTGATGAGGTCGCAGGCTTGTCAGTGCTCTTCACCGTCCTATACATCTGGAAAAGGAGCAGCAAGAAAAGAATGACCAAGAAAGCAAAGCTGCAGGCACACTATCAGCCTTGGAGGGGTAGATGGAGAAGACTGGGGGAAAAGGCGCTAAAGCACAGCGGATCATAAAAGGGTTGCATTGCTCAAGAAACCGCAACAAAACAGAGCACCAAGAAAATGTCAAAAGGGAAATTACTATGGCCTCCTCTCTCTCTCTCCATCTCCTTCCTGCTGCCTGTGCCTGCTAGCTGACCTCTCACTGTATGCTTTGGGGATTGGGCGGCTTGCAGGAGCAGACACACACATTGCATTATTGTGCAATGATGCCTACCTTTTCTTGCACACACACCCACACATGCATCATGCTACTAGCATCTCTCTCTAGGTTCCAGCTAGTACTAGCTAGCTCCCCCTCTCTTCTCTCTAGGCATATGTAGATGTCAGCTTCTTGGCTAGTAGCCAGCTGCACAATCATGTCTGACTTTCTCTCTCATTCAACCTAGCTCAGTCCTGCACTGGATTACATCCACTGGAGTCTGTGCTCCTAGGGACCTCAACAGAAGATTTGATCTCCCATTAAAAACACATGATGAGCCCCAGCATGCAAGAACAAGAACACAGATGCCAGAAGAAGAACACAAATAAATAAAGTTAAAGAATAATGGCACGGTACACGGAATTAAACTAAAAGAAGCGAATGAAGAGCTCGGAACCCAAACCTGCAAATGGCTCTTCACATGCGCTAGCGTCAGATCCTTGACGTCCATCAGCTCGAGCACCGACTTGGGAGTCGCCCCTGTATGTACGTGTGCCGAGACGTGCGATCGACGACAGTGAGCCAAGAAGTACACAAATCCCGCATGAAATGATCCAAGGAAATGGTTTTTGGATGTGGCGGAGCGGAGGAAGAGAGGGGACTCACGCTCGTGGCCGCCGAGGAGCTCGACGGCGTGGACGAAGCGCGCGTGGAGGCTGCTGGTCCACCGCATCCGCGGCGCGCGCATGCCGCGCCGCGAGCCCGGGAGCTTGGGCATGTAGCGCGCCGAGGCCAGGCTGCCGAAGTGCTGCTGGTGCTGGTGCCCGCCGTAGCCGCGGAGGGTGTCGGCGAGCACGCCAGTGGAGCTGGAGCCGGCCGGTGCCCGACAGCATCCGGTGGTACGCGGACGGGGGGAGGAAGGCGGCGGCGGGGTCGGGCGCCGCGGCGGGAGACGACGACGTCGCGGAGCGCAGCTGGGACGAGGGCCACGACGAGGAGTGGTGGTACGGGTTGTAGAGCCCGACCTTCGGGTGGCCCTGGCGGTATTCGCCGCCGCCGCCGCCTAGAAACGGATGCCCGGCGCCCCGTGGGCTGCTGCTGTAGACGGGCACTCCGTTGATGGGCCGCGCCCGCTCCGCCTCCGCCGCGGCGTTCGAGCGAGAGCCGCGGCACGGTCACCGGCACGAACGCCGCCTCCGCCCTGGCAGCGGCGGAGTAGTAGTTTGCCGCTGGAGCGCGCAGCCGCCAGGGCAGGGCGTCCCCCGCCGCCTCCTGCCGCGGCGGCGGCGACAGCGACAGCTCGGTCGACGCTGTGGATCCGTTCAGCCGCCGCCACGGGTCGCCCGCCCCTCCCGCCGGCGGTGGCTGGGCGGCTCGCCCCGCGCTGCCGCCCAGCCCTGCGGGTGCGGGTGACGGCGGCGTGGCGCTGCTGGGGAGGCTGATGTGCAGCGACAGGTCCGGCGCAGAAGCTGCCCGCGCCTCCATAGATGCAGCACAAGCGGCCGTTAGCGTACAAGGCAATCAAAGGTTAAGTTTTTGGTGTTCTTGGGAGACGTTTGATTGTGCGGGTGTTTTGTGGGGTGTGTGTGGTGCCTCTTTTTTTCTCCTTTTTCGTGTGTTGCTATCACACTACTACCTAGCTAGCTAGCTCTCTCTCGTCCCTCTTTGCTAGCTTTCTCTTGAGATGTCTAAGGTGAGGGAGGAGATGAGATATTGGAGAATTGAGAAACTGGTTCCTGGTGTTGTCAACTTGTCCTGGTTAGGTTATGGTATTAAAGGGCCTGAGACATATGAGAAAGAGACTGATGAGATGAGTACTATAAATACATACAGTGAGGAGAGAGAGATTATGTACAACGACGGGAGAGAATATGTCTTCTAACTATATATGTGAGAGGCCAGGAGTCGCCTTCAGTTGCGCGCACGCACGAGAAGATGACAACCCTAGCGGGACCACAGGGAGTCGAGAGGGAGTACTACAGTACTTGATATCTTTTTTCACGGTAGGGTTTCCCTAATATCAATGATATATATTATATATATTACGTATTTAATTAAAGGGTGAGCGGCAGGAGGAAAACAACATTTTGTTGTAGTGCTGCTATATGCATCAATATAAACTAGGCCACCCATATATAGCAAGAGGGCCTAATATATATATGCACTTAATTAGCCCCCATTTCAAATGGCGGAAAATGTTCCCACACTATTAAACCTGTGCGCTCATAGAGCCGAGTTCACGTGAAAGAATGTGAGCGTTTGCATATGTACTGTGTTCCAAAAGAATTATTCCTCCTATTCGATTTGTAGTGCCACACTAGCTACTTTTATGTAGTCATTTACCATGCTGGGGCCATCTCCGATCCTCTCAAGATGTCTAGAGGTATATGTTAGAGCAAATGTTATTTAATTAGCTGGTACTTCGTTGGTGTTGTCAACTTGCCGTGGTTAGGTTTCGGTATTAAAAGCCCCTGGAAACAAACGAGAGACCAGATAGATTTGTTTTGAACGAGGGTTGTAGAGAATGTTGTGACAAACGCTAGTCTAGGATTGCATGTGTAAGCATGAGAAAATCAAAACCCAAAATAGTACTCCTAGCAGTACCCAAGAAGCCCAAACCAAATTAATTGCCTACCTTCTACATATAGCTAGGCTCTTCTCAGAATACAAAATTTCCATTCTGTATAGCAAATTTGACTACGAAAATTGAAGATTAATTCAAATCGTATTTCTCACCACTCTAGCTATCTATCCAAAGTAACTAAGTACCTACCCTTTATTCCTTTTCACTTGGTAGCTTCAGATTGAGTTTTTAGATACATCATACAAGTTTCATATCCGTGCTCTGTGCCTTTGTACAAACCATATATGAGTAATGAAATTATTAAGCTTAGAGCAAGGCTAATAAATTTAGCTTGTTGTTGGCTATATACAAAGCCATGTCATATACAACCAATCTAATATATATAGACTGTTTTTATAATAGTAGGTTGCTGGTTTGCACTACATAATTAATGTCTGGGCCACCCTGCTCTCTCACATGGTTTCTTGGAGCCCGGCTATGTCTCAGTTGGCTGCAAGCTTGCAGCTTGATCATTTCACTTCTCTCTCCTCTTTCTTCCACATCATGAATCTGATGTTGCAATGTATAAAGCCCGTTTAGGTAAGCTTATTATACTTGCTCTTAGATATATAACAATGCATTGGCATAAACTATATTTAAAGTTGATGCAATGGCATGTTGGAAAGGGCTCAACCACCCCCTACAACTCCAATTGCTTGTACTCCATCAACCCAACCATTTTCACAGGAGTTATGTTGATAAATTTAAGACCCACAACTAATTAAAATTTCTTATATTTGTTTATTTTCTAACACAATACCCATGTTTTGATGCTATATAATTGCTACCTTGTTATAATTTTTTATTACAAGTTACTCTATATAGTTTTAATCATTTTTCATAGTTTTCCTCTTTGCATTGCATGTGATGTATATAGGTATGCATCCAGTTGAAATAGTAGTTCGAGTACCTTTAGGTCTTCTTATAAACCATATGTTGTGGCATGAAGAATCAATAATAAGCTTTCCATTCTCCTCTTGCATGTTATTAAGTTGAAACTCATATCTTGTACGCATTTATTGGACCCATTATTCAAAGCTCTGTGTTTGTATTTTCTGAAAAATTATATTAAACTATAAAATTATAGAATATGGATTTTAGGTCCTAGACTACACTTAGTTACTACAATTGCGAATTCAAGTGTTTTATCCCATACCACAATGCTAAAGATATTAAATTTTCTCTACAAAGATGTTTATTGGTGTAGTAGTATGATTTCAAACAAAACTATTAACACAGATATGTCTATCATGTTTCAGCTCAAATGTAAGTTTTTTTTTCTAATGCCACTCCTAAAATAAGGTAATTTTTTAGTACAATGTAATTTTTGAGTAATAATGCAATTTATGTCATTAATATGTCATTTAGTTAGAAATCCTTTTCATGATTACCAAACTAGAAAAATATATAATTTATTTCTCATTCTATACTTGGTCTTTACGGTGGCATAATATGTATGCTTAGTTTGAGTTAATTTTTCTATGTACTAGTTGTAGAACTAAGTAATTTAGACACATATATAGGGGCACTTTTATGATATTTTTAGAACATTATATGTGGTTATTTTAGATATAGGTTTAAGGGGGGTTTTATTTGATTTTAAATAATGATTGATGTAATCATTCATATTTAAATTTATGTGTTAGTTAATAATAGTAGATGTGGGTAATATATACATAATTTGTGTGGTTATCTTAGATCACCTTTTATAATAATGTCAAAAGTGGACAATTTAGATATAACTTAATTAAGGGAGTTACCTCAGGTTGTCCCTCATAATAGTGTGGGGAGTAATAAATAAAGAAACATAACATTTCAAATTTCATTTATCATTATTGTTGTTTAGGGTTTACCTAATTTATGGTGCTTCTATTTTTGTAAAAAACTTGTAAGATTTATCTCTTTTTCTAGCATCTCTCATGAAAATAATGTGCCTCCTTTTATTAATAATAGGAAGATAGCACTAACCTTGTTTAGCTGCATGTAAGGTGCAAATCTAACTTCCAAAAAGTCATGGTGCTTGTATAATGGTTTCCATAGTACCCTCAACCATTAAATTATGGTCTTTCACCATTTTATGCTTAAATACGATGCATATGCATATTGAAAAGTATATGGATAGACAGCTCAAATAATGAAAATCTAAAAGTGTTAAATGGTGCAATATTATCAGAAGAAACACTAGTTATCACATTTAAATTGGTTCATTCATTCCAATTGGTTCCGTCATGAACCATGTTATGTTGTTAGCGAATGGTGAGAGATATTCAAGTTGTAGAGGTACTCTTAGTAAACCCTAAAACTTGTTGGCAGGGTTTTGTAGTGCATAAGACATTTAAACTTGTGCCTATGATGGCACACTTGTTTTCTAGACATGTTTGATGTGAGACAAAGTCCCGTACAATATAATATATTGGAATAGTCAAAGTTGTGGGTTGTATCTTTTGTGACATTAATTCAAGCTTTAACGCTCATGTCAAAAGAATATGGTGTAAGGAAAATGAGCCCTAAGCCTCGTGCTTAGTTCCCTAATGTGATTTTGGTGGTTTAAGTGACATCATGTACCATTTGGGACTAATGTGTGTGCAGGTATATTTACTTAAGTTCCAGGGTGCAAGAGATGAGCACAAGAGAAGACCCAAGACATCAATGATCAAAAGTGGGAAGCGCGACACCAGAGTTTTGCACGCGCAGAATGGTCTGGTGGTGCACATCGGATGCTCCAGTGCGCTGGCCACAAGAAGCCACAAGTTGAAGATTCAAGATCCGGTGCAATTTACACACACCTGACAGTCCAGTGGTCACACCACCGAACATTCTAGGCAGAGAAGGAGAGTGACCACATCCAAGCTTTGAACACTCCAGATGGTATGGTGTACACGGTGGACATTTTGGACCAAAGCATTCAACAACTCAAGACCATGGGCGTTAACATGCACCGGATCCGGTGCTCACAATGGTCGAATTTGAGGTTCCAACGGTCGACTCTGATGGCTAGTTGGTTGTACGCACCTGACGGTCTGGTGGGAACTGTCTATGCACAACAGCTTTCTCCCAATGGCTAGTTTTGAGGTTTGGGCTATTTATACCCCTTGCCCGGCCTCCACAATATGGTTGGTGACTCTAGACTTCACTCTAGTGTTGAGACACATATTTGAGAACCCAATCCATCACAAGAGCTTATAGTTCATATATAGGCATAGCTAGTGCTCGCGAGCAACTTGCTTAGGACATTGCTTAGTGCATAGCCATTGATTGTGACCAAGTGTTGTAGTGAGTTTTGTGAAACTATTAGGGAATCCATGCTTGCGAACATGACTTATAAGTCTTGCAAGACACTCTGAGGTGTGGAGGGGCCACTAACCTTAATTATGAGAGGGAGGGATGCCCTTGGCATTTTGGCCAAAAATTCACCTACTGGAGATGGCGGTGAGTGTCCATGAGAGGCTCGCAAAAGACCCTAGCCACGTCATGGATGTATACTGGGGATATCCAGAGTTATCCTGACCGGGTGGCTTGACCCTTGAATGGGTTACATTCCCAATCTCTATCCTTGCATGGATAGATGTCGTAGTCCTTAGCGCGGACTACGCTGAGAGCAAGGCCTCGCACGGGTCTCCTTGCCAACCAGTATGCTTGTACAGATAGAGGCCGTAGTCCTTGCATGGACTATGTGAGAGCAAGGCCTTGCAAGGGTGGCAAACGAGGAGTAGGGGAGGCTTGCGTAGCATTCCCGAGACCTCGGTAAAAAATCTTCAGTGTCTCCAACTTGTGCCATCGGTATCTAGGAGATGCATTCACTCTACTCATCTCATTAGGTTCCACATTTACATTCTTGCAATTGTGTGATTACATTCCTATACTAGCTTCATACTGTTAGTTTCTAGGTGGAACTAGCTTGCAGGACTAAACCTCAGTAGAGTTAGCAACACTTACCAAAACCTTAGTGCACATAACTTGTTTATCTTGCATATGTTTTGATAAGTTGTTTTTAGAGAGCCTTAGTTTTTAGAATCCTAATTCACCCCCTCTTAGGATCGGCTCACTGTCCTAGCGACTTACATATGGCTCACCCTTTATCTATTCTTGACATGTTTATCATCTCCCTCTTTCTCTCCATCGCTTTTGCCTTAGAAAGAGAATTGGAGATTTGTGGATTTGATAAGCGATTAACACTATGCATATTTAATGAAGCGCCCCTAGTTTCCATAATGGGACTAAAATGTGCTTTATTACTAGTCCCTAGGGTTTGGTAATCACATTCTTACATCAGAGTGATATAGATCTACCCTAAACGGATCGGACAACAAGGGGCGCAGCCCTGAAAATCTAAGCAGCGAAATATAAAACGTAGACCCATCTTACTCACGCCTTAGTTGGGAAGCAGGTCGTAGCCCTTACTCGTTCTCGGACCAATGTATGTCCATTCCACTGAGAAAATAACAACAAAGCAAGGGTGAGTACATACGTACTCAGCAGCCCACCTTCCTCCAAAGGAATTTTGGAGAGGCTAACACTATATGCAATGATATATATGGAGATTAAGATAGTTTTGCAGAAAAGTATTTGTATGCAGGGTTTGAGATAGTTGTCAAGTTTTAATCTTTCTGAAAACTGAGTTTTCCCAAAAACGTTTGCTAATGGACTTTCCGGTCCAAAGTGGCCCATGGCTTTACAGCCAACACATTTTCTATAGCATCCAGCATCCACTGCTGAACCAAAAACCATTTTTATCCAATCTCCAAACCAATTCCATTTTATTTTATGAAAACTGCTAACTAAAGAACTAAAGCCGTAAGTCATCCATTACTAGTAGACACTGGACTATTCGAATAGGTTTTACTCTGATCAGAGGTTGTACTAATTCCCACAAGTTGGACTCAGCGGCACGTTACCGTCGTAACTGCCCGAATTCCAAACCAAGTTGTTGCCTTTGTTTCATCGCCCAGTAGAACTTTAGGGGTTCGGGCATCCGAGCCACTCCAGTACCTCGCGGTACTCCCGTTGGCACACCACCCATCCCCTAGCCCCTTGTACGCCAACACAGAAGATACTAGGCTATCCATTCTGGACTCGGGCCTGGCCAATGCCTCATACAGAGCGAGCGGTTGTACTAAAAGAGTTAGGCAGGATGAAAATCATAACGGTCCTTATGGAGAGCTCAGGTAGAACCATTCCAACTTTTCAAAGCTCGACAGCGCGAGCAATCCACCTACCCTGGTATTCTCCACGAATCCTCGGACAAGGGGTAACCTCATGTAGCTAAGTTACCCATTCATACCCTGCCCTTATGGCTGTTTCGGCGCGTAGCCGTATTCCGACTAGGTCGGTTGCCGGGGGTTTTCCCCATTTAATTTCAAAACTACACACACATCCACTTTCCCATACCCTTCATATTCCACATTATTAGCATCAAGATTATGATAGATAATTAAATAAGTGATCCCACCTATGCGCACTATATCTAAAATAAGCTTAGGTGGCTGTATATTTTGCTGGGTTACTTTAGCAAGCAAAACATGCAAGTTTTTATGTGATTATCAAGCCAAGGGTTGTGTTTGTGAAACATAGGAATTTTATCCATCAAGTAGGGATTCCAGTGAGCTTGTCCTTTCACTTTGTTGAGGCGGTTGATATAACAGTTGCTAGGACGTATTTGGTCTAGACCATTGTGTAGTATAACACGAGGGGCAGGCCGAATGGACTCTTGCGGTAAAGCCTAGTGCACAAACAATGAAAACACACAAACTTGAGGTATAACATGAGCTCAACATTGTTCCTGGATATGTGGTGGAAATGGTAGAGGGTCTAGTGTTATCGGGGTGGTTGGGGCTTACCCAAGGTGGTGGTTGCGGTGTAGCGAGTTTTCGGGCGAGTTGACGGGATCGGTAACGACAGTTACAGGAGACGCCAAGGTAGGGGGTGGTGGACGCGAGATGCGGGGTCGACAACTGCCGAAGGGGTGGCGGTCGCATGTTGGCGTTTTGGAGAAGATCTTTTTGTGGAGTGATGGAGAGATGCAATGATATTCGGATGATTTTCGGATATCGTCATCATCTGAATTCTGGGCTCGTACAGGCTAAGACCACCTTTAAGATTTATGTGGAATAGGAGATTAATGGCATCGATCACCAGGCTCACAATGTTTGTGCGACCGGTGCGAAGCACTGACTGGGCATAGGACGGCGTCATGGTGGCATGATGGTGGCTTCCCGTCAGGACAAAAGATTATGTGGAGTGTATGGGTTGGTAGAGCTTGATTTTAGATGAATTTAGGCGGAAGAATCACCAAAATCGGAGTTGAAACGGAGAATATATGAATTTTGTACATTCGGAAAAAGAAAAGGAATATTCCAAAATTCGAATATTTGGAAAGTGGAGAATAAAATCGTATTTTTGGATTCTGCAGGAACAGAAAATATTTCTAGACTGCTTGCGAGCAGAGTTTCAGGCTGGTGTCAATGGTCCATGCCTACAGTGTCAAATGTGGCACCGGCTTGTAGACGGCTCTGGAAACTCCTAAAATCATGAAATTAATGTGGATGGTAGATATTGATTTTTGATGAATTTAAAAAGAAGAAACAATGGAATTGGAGCTCATATGGTAGATAGATTAATTCTGAAATAAATGAATAGACGAAGAGAATGGTACAAGAATTGGATCTTGCTAGCTCGAATGGCACGTGATTAGTGAGCTAATCACCGGTGGCTGGTGGTTGGCGTGGAAAAAATAATGGGTGGATCCACCTGTCATTCATAGGAGAGGAGGTCTGTTATAATAGGCAGAGGGGCACGAGCAGGACCTGAGCTAGCGCCTCTGCTCGGCTGCTTGCCTCGCGCCGCTTGTGAGCAACGGGCAGGGGCTCACCGGCGTTCTGCTCTGGTGGTTGCCAGCAGCGGAGGAGGTGGTGGACGCGGAGGTGCTCGCCACGGGCAGCCATTGGTGGTGGCCTAGGAGCTCGTGGGGAGCTTCGATACAGGCAGGGAGAAGGGGGGAGCCGCGGCTTGGGGACGGTGGAGGGATGTGGCGAGGTGCTCACAGTCGGAGCAATCGAGCTATGGTGGTCCTCTCGACGAAGAACGCAGAGGCACTCTGCTCCCGTGCATGGACACAGTAAGGGAGGAGGAGGGGGATGGCTTTTGCTGTGCACAACGCCTGGGTTGAACCGGGGACTGATATTGCAGCGGTTGTGAGCTTGGTGTGGATGGAGGTATGGGAGTGTGGGGCCATTTATAGCTGATGGAGGTAGAGACCGATGATGTGTCGTGGCGATGGGAGGTCCACATGGCACGGAGATGGGGGGTCCAAGTGTCACGGAGATGGGAGATCCATATGGCACGAAGATGGAAGGTCCACATGGCGCTGAGATAGGGGTCCAAGTGGCGCCGGAGATGGAGGGTCCAAGTGGCGCGTGGATATTTTTTGAATTGAATTTTGGAAAGGAGTTTTGGAAAGAATTTTAGTGGAGAGTATTTGCGATATTTAGAATTTTGTTGAGCTCATATTAACACACTCAAAACAAATAAGCAACATTCAAAGTTTTTGAAAATTTGATTTTGAATTAGGGAGAGATTAGAAGAAAATTTTGGTGCTAAATTGTGGGGCGTTACAAATCTACCCCACTTAAAATGAATCTCGTTCCTCGAGATTCGGCTTAGAAGGTTTACAGGGTTTGCTTTACTTTCAGCTAGCTACTTCCTGATTCTTCACACGGAATGGAAGGTGGAATTTTAATAACAACTACATGTCCAACTCTATTCCTCTTGTTCTTCATTTTTCTTCTTTGTTGGAGCTGTTCGTACAAGCCTTCCACATACAAGCTAGATCATTCACTTCATGAACTTGGAAGATTGTTCTATTGCTTGGCGGCTTCAGGCAGGGGCTTTTCTAGAGAGGCAGAAATTCAGCAAGGCACTTTCTGCTCTCTGGATGGTGGCATAATCTAGGCGGTTTGTCCAAAGGGATGGATTCATCAACTGTACTGGAATCCGGATTATCCTGTGACTAGTGCTAACAGAAGGGAGGCTACCCCACTTAAATAGGGCGAATACCCCTACTTGAGTAGGTTAGGCACTCTTCTGGAAGCAGGGAGCTGCTGCGTTTTCCAACTGTTGTTGCGGTATTAGCAGACGGAGGGCAAGCTAGGAGAAGAAATGGCTATCTAGGATAGCCTTCTTCCCGTTACACTTCTTGTTGCCCCAAGCACTTCTTTTCCTTTCTTCTTGCCTATCTTCTGCCCTGCTTTGGGCTTCTTGACCTTGGCACTAGCTTTGCTAGCAGGAAGCCTCTTCTTGCTTCTGCTCGGCCCGGGGGAGGGTGATCAATCGGAGAATGATTACGAGGCATAGAACAAGAAGTATGGTGAAGAATATGTAGTGGAGGGGGATGCAGACTCTAGGTTCCTTGGTTCATATTCTGGTGGGGGTAGAACGTGGATCTCACAGATGATTGCCTCTTCTCGCAAAGTGGACGAGGACTTTTAGGATTTTAGAGAGGAGTACGCAATGGATAAGGAAGAGTAGAATGATTGCTATATTTATCATCTGGCAGGTGGAGTTAGCAGGCGGTTTGGGTGGGTTTCTGAGTCATTCTTCCTAGGGGAGAGGGCTGGTAGGATTTCCCAGAGGAAAAGGAGGCAAAGTGGGAGAGTGACGGCGGTGATAGTGTAGTAACTTAGGAGGAACTGTTCTACCAAAGAATCACAGAACATGGGAGGAGTTGTGGTTGGTTTAGCTAGTGGGAGAAGAGCGGTGGCTAGGATTGCTCTACGAGCTGATTGAGGAACTGAGCTCAAGGGAGGGGGATTTTATCAGTGCGCGGAGGGCGGTGGTTGGAGTGCGGCGTGCTATGCACCGAGGTGACATAAGCCATGGATGTGGAGCGGGAGCACGCGGCAGCTTGCGAGTAAGGGTGGAGTGGGGGACCAGGGCATCCCATGGGCGGCGGAGTAGGGGACACGTGGCGGTCGGTGGTGGATGGTGGTGTAGGGGACAATGTTGGCCTGGTATGGGCAGCGTGGGTGTGCTGCCAAAGGTGGCAGGTAGTGGCAGGCGGCGTGCAAGTGGCGGCAGTGGTGAGTTGGTGGGGGTCCGAGGCATCGGATGCAGCGGGTGCGGTGGAAAAGGAAAGATGTGAGCGGTGGAGGACTGTGGTGGAATACTGTTTGTAGGGGCTATGGATACTAGGATGTTTCCTCTGATCTTATGCCATTTTCCCAAGGTGCTATTTCCTTTAGCTGTGCTTTCCTTAGGCAGAGCTTTGTTAGCTGCTGACCGTCCTTTATTTTGACTAGGGCTTTGTTCTAGTTGCTCCTTTTAATGGGCACATACTCTTCAAACTGACAGGATTTTTAAGGTGAGAAGAGATAGCAGAGGTGAGAGCTAGTTCTAATGGCGATTTTATTAGCATTTCAAACAAGGCAACGCTTGCTTCTGCTGACATAGCAAGAGACAAGCCACAACAACAAAACACAAGATCGAAAACAAACACACTAATGCGACTACTCCCGCATAACTGACTTCCACTTCTGATTGCCAGGAGGCTCCGTTTGATGATGGTTCCTAGGACACTGGATTCCTTTCCTGGAAGTGAGAGTGTTAGGAAGGTGCCCAAGCTTTCTCTATCTTCCTCTTGGTGGATGGTTGCTTGGGGCTTTTCCCTGATTCTGCTGTTGCTTAAGCAGAGAATACTGGAAACTAGCTTGGTGACTTGGTTCTAATTGTCTAGGAGGGTTTGATATTCCTCTGTACTGCATTCCCAACTGGGTAATGGAGGTCAAACAAACTCTGTGTTGTCGTGCTGCTTGGATTCTGGTTAGTTTCTTGCTTTTGGCGCAGCGACCTAGCCCTGTACCAGGACAGAAGGTGTTCTGTTATCCGATTGCGAGCTTTCAACCTATCGTGCATGAGGCTCAGCTTGTCGTACTCATCATCCAAGGCTTGTAGATGAAGAGCAAGGTAGGCTACGACGGGATCCTCAGGTTTCCTTCATTAGCTTCAGGGCTTCAACCCTTTTTGCCCAGCTTGTGGTCAACTTGTTGAAGGATGGGAAGAACCTCATAGGGGTGTCCTGGATTGCCCTAGTGATAGGTTGAGCACAACTTTCTAATTGCGTTACGCGATGTAATGTGACACGCATCCACAAACCAATGACTGGTAGCTGTGGAGTGCCATCCTGCGAGGGCACGGTTGTCCTTGATGTATAGCGAGACCATCCATTTCTGTTCTCCACTCTCGATGATTTCTCTGCCTAGGTACTCAGGGTATCCGAAAATCCGAAGGTACCTTATGGTATCCCTTAGGAGCTCTGGAAAACCTTTTACATCCTCACATAGGCTGACACGTCTGGCGGTTGCCATCTGAACGAGACTCGCAGGACTCGATCCTAGAACTAGAACTACTACACAACACACAACAAGCAAGGCAACGTCTACAACGCATGCGATCTATGCGGTTAACTCTTGCAAGGGTGCTAAGCAAAGTGAAGAAAAAACTTCATTACCCAAGTGCAAGAGTGACACTGGATATAACTAACTTCAGACCACGCAGCTTCATTCCATGCCAGGCTTGGAGATCTCATTCTGACTCATCTGAGCTGATGTCGATAATGCCTTCTGGTAGTGGCTGAGTTGCGATGACTGGGTCATATTCTTCGGTTAGTCCCCTAGGTGAAGTAGGGTCAGTTTGGTTGTCTTGATGGCCTTGCCCACTTTGCCTAGCCCAGCAAGGCAAGGCTTGCTGAGGCAGGCGAGTAAATTCTGCTCTCCGGTGAAAGCAAGAATAATCTTGCCAGCTCATTCCCCGAGGCAAGCTTGCTGATAAACCAAATAGTCGCTCTTTTCGGTGTCTGCGCTGAGCAAGGCAAGGCAAGGTGCTTGCCGAGGATCCAAACTGACCCGTAATGCCTGAGGGTTCTAGCCTTGGTTTTGTCGGTGAGGTTGTTGGTGGAGGCTTCGACTTGCTCAAGAGGGCAGGACTTGGAGGTGGGGCTCTGGGTAGCTCTTCTTGCAGGCACTGGAGATCTGGTATGGGGATACTTTCCAGGGAGCGGTGTTCTGTTAGCTCTGGCGGTGAATTTGGGTGGGACTCTGGCGGGTTTGGCTAGCTCTTAGGCTCGGGGAAGGTAACTGGTATGCCTTCCAGTACTGGGACTTCCACTGAGAGGTACAGGGCGCTTCCCGTCGAGGATGGGCTTTTCTTCTGCCATTGAGGCTTTGCAATGGAGCGGTCCCGGGTCCTTTGAGCCCTATGACATCCCCTTTAAATAGCTTGGTTGGACGTGTCCTTTAGTGCCTAGCACCATTGATAGGTCTCTTATCGACTGTGACATACTGAGGCAGCTCACTTATGGCTAAGGGCGCAGGACTTAGCTGTGGATACTATTTCCTTGTTTTATGTTGCACGCCTTCTGGCTATTCATCGGGTCATGTGCTTGACCTAGGGGGGTCCATATCTTGAGATTGAGCCATGTGTCTTTGTGATGGTGATGTGTCTTACGGCAGGCACTGGTCACATTAACATCGATCCATCATGTCCTGTCCATGTATCCTGACTTTATTGATGTGTCGTTCAAGCTACCAGCTTTCATTTGTTCGAAGCTTGACTCCCCTAGTGACGGCCGTTGGGGTAAGAAACGGCCAAAACTTTTTGAAAATAGAATAAGATGATGGTGCAGAAGTAGTTTTTCAAACTGATTTTGGACTCAAAACATTTTTCTAACATTAGGGTTACGTCCTACGGCCAACTACGGCTCTGATACCACCTGAAGCGCCCTAGTTTCCATAAAGAGACTAAAATATGCTTTATTACCATACTAGGGTTTGGTAATCACATTCTTACATCAAAGTGATACAGATCCGCTCTAAACGGGTCGGACATCAAGGGGCGCAGCCCTGAAAATCTAAGCAGCGGAATATAAAACATATGCCCATCTTCCTCACGCCTCTATTTGGGAAGCAGGTCGTAACCCTTACTCGTTCTCGGACCAATGTATGTCCATTGCACTGAGAAAATAACAACAAAGCAAGGGTGAGTACATACGTACTCAGCAGCCCACCTTCCCCCAAAGGAATTTTGGGGAGGCTAACACTCTATGCAAGGATATGTTTGGAACTTAAGATAGTTTTGTAGAAAAGTATTTGTATGCAGAGTTTGAGATAGTTGTCAAGTTTTAATCTTTCTGAAAACTGAGTTTTCCCAAAAAGGTTTGCCACTGGACTTTCGGGTCCAAAGTGGCCCTATGGCTTTCCTAGCCAACACATTTTCTATACATCCAGCATCCACTGCTGAACCAAAAACCATTTTTATCCAATCCCAAACCAATTCCATTTTATTTTATGAAAACTGCTGACTGAAGAACCAAGCCGTAACTCATCCATACTAGTGGACACGGACTAATTCGAATAGGTTTTACTCTGATAAGAGGTTGTACTAAGTTCTCACAAGTTGGACTCAGCGGCACGTTACCGTCATAACTGCTTGAATTTCAAACCAAGCTATTGACTTTGTTTCGTCACCTAGCAGAACTTTAGGGGTTTGGGCATCCGAGCCACTCCAGTATCCCGCGGTAGTCCCGTTGGCACACCACCCATCCCCTAGTCCCTTGTGCGCCAGCACAGAAGCTATTAGGCTATGCACTCCAATTCGGGCCTGACCAATGCCTCATACAAAGCGAGTGGTTATACAAAAAGAGGTAGGCAAGATGAAAATCGTAACGGTCCTTACGGAGAGGTCAAGTAGAACCATTCCAACATTTCAATGCTCGACAGCGCGAGCAATCCACCTACCCGGTATTCTCCACAAATCTCGGGGCAAGGGGCAACCGCAGGTAGCTAAGTTACCCGTTCATACCTTGCCCTTATGGCTGTTTCCGCACGTAGCCGTATTCCCATAAGGTCGGTTGCCGGGGTTCTTCCCCATTTTATTTCAAAACAACACACACATCCACTTTCCCATACCCTTCATATTCCACAATATTAGCATCAAGATTATGATAGATAATTAAATGAGTGATCCCACATATGCGCGCTATATCTAAAATAAGCTTAGGTGGCTGTATATTTTGCTTGGTTACCTTAGCCAGCAAAATATGCAAGTTTTTTATGTGATTATCAGGCCAAGGGTTGTATTTGTGAAACATAGGAATTTTATCCATCAAGTAGGGATTCCAGTGAGCTTGCCTTTCACTTTGTTGAGGCGGTTGACATAACAGTTGCTAGACGTATTTGGCGTAGACCATTATGCAGTATAACACGAGTGGCAGGCCGAATGGACTCTCCGATAAAGCCTAGTGCACAAACAATAAAACACACAAATCGAGGTATAACATGAGCTCAACATTGTTCCTGGATATGTGGTGAAAATGGTAGAGGGTCTAGTGTTATCGGGGTGGTTGGGGCTTACCCAAGGTGGTGGTTGGGGTGTAGCGAGTTTTCGGGCGAGTTGGCGGGATCGGTTACGACAGTTACGGAGACGCCAAGGTAGGGGTGGTGGACACGAGATGCGGGGTCGACAACGCCGAAGGGGTGGTGGTCGTATGTTCGACGTTTTGGAGAAGATCTTTTTGTGGAGTGGTGGATGGAGCAATGATGTTCAGATGATTTTCGGTATCATCATCATCTGAATTCATGGGCTCGGACAGGCTTAAGACACCTACTTTTAAGATTTATGTGGAATAGAAGATTAACGGCATCGATCACCAGGCTCACAATTGTTTGTGCGAGCCGGTCCGAAGCACTGACTGGGCGTAGGACAGCGTCATGGTTGTATGACGGTGGCTTCCGGCCAAGACAAAAAATTATGTGGAGTGTATGGGTAGGTAGAACTTGATTTTAGATGAATTTAGGCGGAAGAATCATCCAAAATCGGAGTCGAAACAGGAGAAGATATGAATTTTGTATATTCGGAAAAAGAAAAGGAAAAAGGAATATTCTAGGAATATTCCAAAATCTGAATATTTGGAAACTGGATAATAAAATCGTATTTTTGGATTCTGGAGGAACAGAAAATATTTCTAGACTGCTTGCGAGCAGAGTTTCAGGCTGGTGTCAATGGTCCACGCCTACAGTGTCAAATGTGGCACCGGCTTGTAGGCGGCTCTGGAAACTCCTAAAATCATGAAATTAACGTGGATGATAGATATTGATTTTTGATGAATTTAAAAAAAAAGAAACATAGGAATTGGAGCTCATATGGTGGAGAGATTAATTCGGAAATAAATGAATAGAAGAATGGATTGGTACAAGATTATACTTGCTAGCTCGAATGGCACGTGATTTGTGATGGGCTAATCACCGGTGGCTGGTGGTTAGCGTGGAAAAAATAATGGGTGGATCCATCCGTCATTCATAGAAGATGGGGGCTGTTATAACAGGCAGAGGGGCACGAGCAGGCCTGAGCAACGCCTCTGCTCGGCTGCTTGCATCGCGCTGCTGAGAGCAACGGGCAGGGGCTCACCGGTGTTCAGCTCTGGTGGTTGTCAGTGCGGTGGAGGTGGTGGACGCGGAGGTGCTCGCCGCGGGCAGCCATTGGTGGCAGCCTAGGAACTCGTGGGGAGCTCGATACACGTAGGGAGAAGGAGGGAGCGCGGCTTGAGAATGGTGGAGGGATGTGGCGAGGTGCTCACAGTTGGAGCAATCGAGCTATGGTGGCCTCTCGACGAAGAACGCATAGGCACTCTGCTTCCGTGCATTAACATAGCAAGGGAAGAGGAGGGGGATGGCGTTCGCGGTGCACAACTGCCCAGGGTTGAACCAGTGGCTGATATTGCGGCGGTGGTGAGCTTGGTGTGGATGGAGGTATGGTGGTGGGGGGCTATTTATAGCCGATGGAGGAGGAGGCCGATGATGTGTCACGGAAATGGGAGGTCCACATGGCGTGGAGATGGGGGGTCCAAGTGGCGCAGAGGTGGGAGGTCCATATGGCGTGGAGGATGGGGTCCAAGTGGCGCGGAGATGGAAGGTCCACAGTGGCGCGGAGATGGGGTCCAAGTAGCGCGGAGATGGAGGGTCCAAGTGGTGCGGTGATATTTTTTGGAATTGAATTTTAGGAAAGGAATTTTGGAAAGAATTTTGGTGGAGAGTATTTGCGATATTTAGAATTTCGTTGAGCTCATATTAACACACTCAAAACAAATAAGCAACATTCAAAGTTTTCGAAAATTTGATTTTGAATTAGGGATAGATTAGAAGAAAATTTCGGGTGCTAAATTTTAGGGCGTTAGATTTAACATGGTGGGTTATTTGGGATAACATGTGGGCGGTTGAAGAGAATAATGGGCACCTAACCTAAGATGGGGAGGGGTGAATTGGTTTGCTTTCTGTGCTTTCTCAATGTATGCATACTGAAAAAATTAGGCCCTCCTACACATGCCAAGTATCACTAAGGTTTTTCTAAAGTTTTAACTAAAACTTGAAACCTAAATCCTTTCTCCTACTTCTCCTCCCTCTTCTTCAACAATACAACGTGGCTCTTTCCTCTGTTCTTCAAGTCTTCCAGCCAAATGGTGATGAGTATGTATTGCCCATTCTTCAATAATCCAATGTGATCTTCTCCCTTTTCTTGGACCGACATGGCCACTGTTCGCATCAGATGATATGCAATGCTCTAACACTCACATAGGATTCTCATCACAGTTTTGCACTATCTTGAATTGTTTTACTTTGTTCTAGGCCCAATCTTTGTGTCTTTGCTTCCATGTTCATCTCTAATTTGTGACCTAAATGTCTGTAGTTTACATGCTTAATATACTCATAAGTCCCAGTGAGCATGCTGTCTTTGAATCATCAAAATCATATAGAAAATATGCTATCTATAAGATTGGTGTTTTCTTGTAGATATTTTGAATATTCGTACTCCTCTTGGTCTGTCTATGGGTCCAATATAGTTCAAAAAAGAAAATCTAAATAAAAAATGAGCATAATTAATTATGAGCAATATAAAACAGTAGAAGAAAGAATAAACTAGACCCTGACTTCAAATAGCTAGGGCATCACTAGGTACGGTAGACAATATTTTTTCTAAGGATTTTGGTAATGATTTCACTTTTTTGTAATTTAAAATGAATATATGTGAATATTTAAAGTTTAGGACTAGGTTTTCTAGTATTTCTTAAAATTAAAAAGCTATCTTTAAAAACAAGCTAGAAAGATAATATATAGTCTGGTTTTCAATAATTGGATAGTCAATGATACCTGATTTTACAGTCCGGCGATGATTGAATCTCGATCTCAAGCTATAGTTCCATGATCAAAATTAAACAGACTTGTTCTTGATATGAAGAATGCCAGCGATAATCACTCTATTATCCGCCCTTTTGCATGATCTGGGGTGGAAACAGTCGCACTCTTGTACCGTGTGCCGCGTGCGTGCATTGCCTCTCTCCACCGTTCGGATGTCTGCTCGCTTTCATGTTGGTCACTCTTTTGACAATATTATTTGCCTCTCTCCACCGTTCGGATGTCTGCTCGCTTTCATGTTGGTCACTCTTGACAATATTATTGTTATACTGACAACGCACATTTTGCAAATGAAAAAAAAATGAGACCAACCTATAAGAGGAACTAGGTGACTTTTTGGTAAGAAGAAATAAGCACCTAGTGTCCAATGCATGCTACTCCTATAAGCAACGACGAATAGAAGTACCATTAACGAAGGGTAGTTAGAATAAATATTAAATGAATAAATAAATGAATAGATCCCGAGGCCGGCCATTGGATTACGTCAATGGGCGTACATGAATCCCCAGATATTCCATTGATCCTATCCATCACCCAGCGACCTTGTTGTCTGGGGGGGGGGGATTATTGTGTGGCATCCCCACATGTCCATTTCACATTAGTATAACAACATTAAAATAGGCGCATGATGACATGTACAAGAAGCCCAGCTAATTTGACTCCTCCCTGTGTGTATGCGTGCGCGCTTGTCCTCCACATGTGAGCCCGTATGGTCTGTGCATGAAGCCCACACCCCACCCAAGGTTACATCATGCCCAGAGCATGTCCCTCCACATCCACTAGCTATATAGTACCACCTTGGATCCCATCTGACTACTCCTAGCTAATACTAGCCTGTGTTTATTTCTGAAGCTTTCAATGTTTGAAGTGGGGCCCAGATGCTAAATGGTGGTACGGTCCTCAGTACCTGCTCGTCTTGAAATACTACAAGGATTAAAGCGTTTAGAAATAGGACTAACTAATAACCTCTCATTGTTACCACTGTTTTTTCAATCTATTATATATATATGCCACTGGACCTGCATGTCCATAGACAAAAACGGACGGAGAAGTCATAGACAGTAGATGGCATACAACAAAGTGGGGTTTTCTTTCATTATGCCGGCCCCACATACTTGTTTTTCCGCCTCTTATAGTCCATCAAAGCATGTGTACTTTGCTTTAATGGGGTGTAGGTCCAGTTTGGACATAGATATTCGAGCTGATGAAATTGAATTAGGTTCAATACCAAATCAGATCGGCTAATAAAAATGTTAATGCAATACAGGAATCTATTATTTGGATATAAAGAAATTGCTAGTTTTGGAATTCAATTCTACACAATATGGAGGATGCCAAGCTCGTTATTGGGATGGGTAGCTTCTAGTTATAGTCCAATACCATGGAATTGGATTCTGATTCCAACTCTGAATTCCACGTGCAACCAAACAATAGAATTTAGAAAGCCAGATTCTCGGCTCCAAGATTTTCAATAGTGTTTTCAAAATATTACATGCTTGGTATGTTAATTTTGAATATACATACAACCATTAATTGATGGTCAAACTGGTGTCTTGTTAACCGAGTCGTTATTGAAAGGATCAAGATGTCCAAGACATGCGATGAATTGGACTTATAATTTCGAAACTTGAAATTAGATCCTATCGTCCAAGTCCCAATTCATCCCTGGTGCCTAGAAAGTATGTCTAGAGTTATTACACGATAACAAAAGTTTTGCAACCTAGAGCCAAGCATGCAATTGTAAAAAGATAAAGTGCAAAAAATAAATTGCATGAAAGTAAAGTGTAGAATGTAAATGAGAAGAGAAGACACGGTCGATCTTTTCCTGAGGTATCAAGGAGTCGTGACTCCCCCCAGTCCTCATTTGGTGCCCATCTCAAGGCCCCGCTCTCGCGGAGCCCTCGCAAGGACTAAGGCCCCGTTCTCAAA
Organism: Paspalum vaginatum; assembly: GCA_030272315.1. Lineage (NCBI taxonomy): Eukaryota > Viridiplantae > Streptophyta > Magnoliopsida > Poales > Poaceae > Paspalum > Paspalum vaginatum. The sequence continues at coordinate 34,526,796 of CM059018.1, read as the reverse complement.
AGAACTGAGAATGGCATGGTGACTCTCACAAGAGTCAAGCTACCTCCTTGACCTTCGTAAAGATCAAGTATTCTCTTCTTGGATGTCCTTCTCCAATCCGAAGTGGTGGACTCTGTACCATGCACAATGCCCTCGTAATGACCTTTTCCCGCTTCTTCCACAATCTCCTGGAAGCTCGCGGAAGGCGCGACTCGCAAGCCGTCTAGGTGATCGTGATCACCAAGAGTAACAAGGCTTGGTCTTTACTTGATTCAACCCCAGTCAAGAAGTTATCTCTCTCTCAAGTCTCCTGCCTCAAAGCTCAAAGAATGTATGGATTTTGGTGTGCAAGTGACCTTTGTGTATGTATGTGTTCTTCCTGGTCGCAAAGGTATGGAACGAGGGAGGGGGGTTCCTTTATACAGAGGCTAGCTCAAAAACCTAGCCATTACTATTGAAAAATGCTTTCCCGTGACACCATAGGACTGTCTGATTGTTTAGCCATTGGACGGTCCGATGTGTGCTAAATTCATGTAACACTCCAAAATTTAGTGTCCGAGATTTTCTTCTAAATCTCTCCCTAATTCAAAATCGCCCGTCAAAACATTGCTTGTGTGTCGAGTGTATCCATATGAGCTTAACAAAATCTCCACATATTCCACAATATTTCATTTTCAAATATCTTCAATTCCCTTCTTCAAAAATCCAAAAACAAAACCAGGAAAAAGGAAAAAAATCTCCATCTTCCTTCCTAGGCCGAAATTGGCCGAAAACCCCCTTCCTTTCCCCTCTCCACCTCGGTCCATCCCACCGCCCTTCCTCCCCCTCTTCCCCGGTCCAATAGCCCACCCCAAGCTAGCCTACTCCTTCCCCCTGGGCTGATGCCTCCACGGCCCAACTCCCTTCCCTGCCTCTCTTTGCTTGCTGACTGGCCCGCGCCCTTCCCTTGCTGCCACCCCGGGCCCCTTTCTCCCTCTCACTGCCATAAGGGCCCCGCCCATCAGCACCCCTTCTTCGTCCTTGGACGGGCACGTGCCGCGACTGCGCCACCACCGCGCCCCACTGCAACGCCGCTAGCACCGCACTAACCCACCCCCACCGCGTCTCAGCCCGCGCATCTCCGCGACACCTAGGTGCCCCCATCTCCCTACCACTTGTCGCCACTGCCCTTGCTCTTCCCCAGCCGGGCCGACACCAGCTGCCACACTGGCCCCCTCTTACCCTTCTGCTCCTCGGCTACAAATAGACCTTCCTTCCCTCGCCAATCTGCCATAGCCTCATAACCATCTCACTACCTCCTTCCTTCCTCTCCGCCGCGAACTGCCCCCGACTTGACTCGAACTGGGCGCCGAATGCCGCGAACAGCTCCATCTTGTTCCACAATACCGCCGCCCAAATTCCTCGCCCACCGGCCACCGTTCTTTGATTGGCCTACACCCCGAGTTCTGCCACCTCATCCTCCATTGCCATGACACCTCACCATCTTCTCTCCTACATCACCAACCTTGTCACCGCTGTGTGCTATTTCTGCCGATGACACGCTCCCATGCAGTCGCTCCGCGGAAACCCCATCTCCGCCCGTCTACCCACGCCGCTGACCCCGTCACCAGGTTCGCCACCTCACCCCAGTGCTCCCGCCGACGATCCCGTCGCCGGGACTGCCGCCGCCGGCAAGATCCATGGGCGAGCTCCCTCGGATCGCCACCCAAGCTAAACTGAGGCGGTCTAGTCGAATCGCCACATCCCGATCTGACCAGAAAGCCCCGATTCAGCTTGGCCGAACATTATCAGCCTCCCAAATGTCATCGCTCCCTCCCTTTGCCGCTGTGCGTGGGCCCAAGTCGAACGGCGTTCCCATGTCATCGTCCCCCGTTGGGCTAGCCTAGTGGGCTGCCTGCGCACCGCGTGACGGGTGGGCCAAGCAGGCTGCACCGCGCGCCCCGCACGCGTGGGTCGAACTAGGCTGAATGCAGCCCCGGCCCATGTTACAATTCCCTTGGGGCTGATTCATGAAAGTTCGCCAGATAAAGTTCATTTCCACCCCTCGAACTACCTCTAGTGAATAGAGTCTACCCTTCTCCACCAAATAATCTATATCTTCCTCGTTTCAACATCGATTTAGGAGATTCTTGCACCTAAATTCCTCTAAAACGAGCTCTATCTATCCACACACTCCACATAATCTTTTCCTCTGGCCAAAAGCCGTCATCATGCCACCATGACACCGTCCTACGCCCAGTCAGTGCTTCACACTGGTCGCACAAATATTGTGAACCTGGTGCTTGATGCCATTGCCCTCCTATTTTTCATAAACTCAAAAGGTTCCTGCCTTGGTCTCTCCGAACTCTGTTCTAAATGATCTCGATCTCTGAAATTGTCCCCGCCGATCGCATCTCATCGAGCCCTACTCTACCATCGCCTCTCCCTACAGAAACCTCCCACCCTGACGTCATCATGCGACCGCCAACTCGTCGCTTCTGTTTTCACTCCAACCGTCGCTATCCACTACCGTGGCAATTCCGCAATGACCACTATCGTGCCCGCCAAAATGCCCGGCCAATCGCGACATGACCCCCTACACCCCGCTACTCGCCAGAGCCAACCTGTCTGGTAAACGAAACCCGATCACCTAGATAATCTATATTCCTCATCAAAGCTCTCTTCTATCCTACCACGCCAAAAATCAATGTTGACCTTATATGTATGTGTTTTTCCTTGTTTGTGTGAGGTTATACCGAATATTCTGATTGGTACACCCCTTGCAAGAACCTTCGCGATGCTTGAAGAAAGCAACCAATGCTTACATGAGATGTTGTACCAGCATGCGCAGTGGATGGCACACCATCGCGCCCAACAGTTGGTATACCAACGTGTTTGGTAGGTGATGGTACGCCAACGTATTCGGCAGATGATGCACCCTCGCCACCTTCGGCCCATGCATCGTCTGTATCAACAAAATGATAGGCAAGCCTACTGGAGTCTCCTACTTGATGCATAAATTTCCTATGATTTTCAAACACAACCCTTAGCCTGATAATCATAATAAAACTTGCATGTTTTGTTTGCTAAGGTAACCTAGTGAAATATAGCCACCTAAGCTTATGTAGAAATAGCGCGCATTAGGTGAGATCACTCATATAAGTATATCTATAATAATCTTGATGTTGAGATGGATTATGGTTGGGGAACTTGATAGGTTGTGGAATATGGATGCGTGGGTGTGTTTCAAAATAAAATGGGGAAGAACCTTGGCAAAAGACCCATGGGTTGGGATCAGCCATTTCAAGGGTAGGGTTGAACGGGTAACTTAGCAACTCGCGATTATCCCAGTCTCAGACTTCATGGAGAAGGCCGGTATGTGGATGCTTGCGGTGTCGAGCAATGGAAAGGTGGAATGGTTCTACATTGCGCCCTGTAAGGATCGCGTAGATTTTTATCTTGCCTAACCATTTAGTACAACCACTCACTCTACACAAGGATTGGCTAGGCCTGAGCTAGAATGGATAGTCTAGCGGCAGCCCATGCTGGCGCACAAGGGTGAAGTGAATCAGTCATATGCCGAGGGGTGTCGAGGGACACCAGGGTGCAACTCGGGGGCCCTAATCCTTAAAGCACTTCTAGACCATGAAGTAATAGCAAAGGCTTGGTTTAGGAATTCTGACGCTTATTTGGCCGTAAGGAGTCACAGAGTCCAACTTGTGGAAATTAGTACAACTTCTGCTCAGAGTAAAACCTATTCGAATTGTCTGAGTCCACTGGTATGGATGAGTTACGGCTTGGTTCTTCAATTGACATCTTTCATAAACTAAAATGTTTGGCTTGGAACAAAATGGTTTTTGGTGGATGTTGGAGCTACGGGGGTAAATCCCAGTAGCAGTGTGGAAAATGTGTTGGCGGATACGCCTTGAGCCATGTGGACTGGCAAGTCTAGTGGCAACCCTTTGTGAGAAAAATCCTTGTTTTCAGAAGATTAAAATTTGGTGAATAGCTCAAACCTAGCATACAAAATGTTTTTATGCATAACTTTCCCTGAGCTCCAGATATATCCTGCACGTAGATGTAGCCATACCCTTACTCCATATGGAGAAAGGTGGGCTGCTGAGTATGTATGTACTCACCCTTGATTTGTATATTTTTCTAGTGAAGATGTTCGGATGAGTAAGGGTTATGACCTGCTTCCCAACCGCGACGTGTGGAAATTTGGGCCTACATTTTATATTCCACTGCTTAGTTTTAGGGCTGCGCCCCTTTGATGTCCTACCCGTTAGGGCGGATCTGTAACAATCTGATGTAAGAATGTGATTACCAAACCCTAGGATGGTAATAAAGCATATTTTAGTCCCATTATGGAAACTGGGGTGCTTCAATTCAAAAACCTCATTTTATCGGCACTGGTTGAGAGACCATCGGACGGTCAAATGGAGGACCACAGGACGGTCCGATGCACTGAAAAGCTAAGTTCGAGCACTGGCATACCTCCTTGTCTAGAACGTTTGATGGAGACGGTCCGATGGTAGACCATCGGATGGTCTGATGTACATTCCAAGCACAAGGACGCTCTAGACAACTCCTTGTCTATCTGATCCGATGGTACATTGGATGGTCCAATGGTCAGAACATCATACAGTTCGATGCACACTAAAAATGTTGTTTTGCATTGTTTTTGAATCGGATTGATTCGGAATAAGATTGAGGGAGTTTCATTGGTTTGTTTAAGTAAAGGTGAGTGTATTTTTGCACATTTTAAGTATTTGAGCTTTAGGACTAAGATGCACTCGAAATTGAGTATAACCTCGAGCGAAGTATATCAAGCTGCTTACCTCAGCCACCCTTGGTAGTACAACTTATCCAAAAACTAGCAAAAGTAAACCATAAGTGTCCTTCTTTCGACTTTACGACACTTAGAGCTAATCCTTGATCTTCTCGCTAGAATATCCAATCCAAAGCCTTTCATCATGAATTGAGCATGATCATAGTAAAAGTATCCTTCATGTCAAAACTCATTGGTAGCACAATAAGGGTTGTCATCAATCACCAAAACCATTACCTCTAAGGGACATGTTTCTCACAGTTATAAAAACGTCCATTATTTTGACAGTAGGGGGAGTTTTTTGCTGCCTTGTTTTGGAACAAACAAGGCACTATACAATGCCAATATGTCTTAACAAAGTAGGAGTAAATACAAAAGAGGAACCATTAAAAGTTAAGGCACTATACCATTGAAAGGTGTAGCAACCAAATCCATTCCAACATGTTTGTACATCCTTGTAGATCCAACCCCACTATTTTTGCTTCCACTAGGTGTCCACGATAGGGTCAAACTTGAGCGGAAAATCAGCCTGGTTCCCAGCATTTTTTCTTTTGCGGGGACATTTGATCATGGTTTGAAACATCTAGCTATGAAAAAAAACTTTTCCACTTATAAGAAAAATGGCCTCTCATCTCATGCATATTTTGGTGATTGATTGACAAACAAGATTTGGACTAATAAATTTGTTTAAATGCATATCCTTAGGTATATAGGTCCAACAGATAATAAATAGGATGAATAGACACCCTGTTGACGCTAGATTTTGTCCAAGACTAGTTGCGACAAAATGCCAGAATTTGACCAAGTAGCATAGATGAGACATATATTATAAGCTTGGCCAAATATGTACTCAAGGTCCAAGTCAAGATGAAGTCACAAGCCCAACACAAGTTGAGGCCACATTTATTCGCAAGGCTGGTTCGGACTGTAGGAATATGACGTATGAGAACGAACACCTAGGACACACACGGACTCCGTTTGGCGCATTCTACATATGAATCGAAATCTAAGGAGAGTAGCTTTCCAACCCAACCCAAATCACGTCCAAAACTCTCATAGTTTACAGGAATTTCCAAAACAATGTGACATACAAAATCTGCCATGATACAACGATAGGTTTCGACTGATATTTGGAAGCCTCATATGTAGATCTAGGCCGATGGAAGGAAGAGTCCATATCACATTATCTATTCATAGAGTCCTAGGTTTATTATTGAGTTGAATCTATTAGCTTAGGTAAGATTTTGAGTTTTCAGGGTTAATTTCTCCAAATAAATGCCACGCTGTCGAAGTAGATTCATTTGGATCGGCTAGGGCAGCAAAGTGTTTATTGGATCCATGACAGACCTTGTACTGAAGCATTTTTTATGGTAAGATATGCTAGTTATCTGCATATTTAGATTTGGTTTGAATCTATACATATCGTGTCTTGCTTTATTGCTTTGATTTTTGTTCGATTTCTGTCCATGCGCATGAGAAACGAGACCACCCGATCAACTTTATAGATCTATCTAGCGGTGAGGTTATTATGCATGCAGATTCACACAGTCAAAGTTGACGCCATTCCAAGATGGTGTGTGTTAGTTTTATCGACATTTAGCCTTCTTGGTGACCTGTCTCTACTGTGCACCTTGATGTATGCATGTGGTGTAGGATCTCGCATGATGTGTCTAGTGTGTGTCTTGGTTTGGTCTTGGATTCAGCTCAAGGAGTTACTATTGAGCTAGTTAGGTTTGGCCCTTGGCTTGCGTTAACGATGTTCTGGTCGCCTAATCAGGAGGTTTGGCCCTTAAAGTAGGCCAGGGATGTTCTGGTTGGCAAGTTTCGGCGTGGCCTCTAGTCAAATTCAGGATGTTCAGTTGAGATAAGTTGCTTAGGATGTGCCATGCAGATTATACCTTACATAGTTACACGATGCTTCCACAAGCAAGATTATCTCTAATTCGCACATGTAAATTGGCTCCTCCTGAGCCGATGTAACAGTGTATGGTCGGTCGGCTCGATCGGCAGTAAGGAGTTTGGATCATTTATTTTGCTTGTCCTATCGGCTGGTTAGCATCCTTAATGACTCTTCTACACCAACTAGTGGCCGTCCTCATTGTCTCCTCTATGGTGCCGCATTGGCTCCTTCCTGCATCGGCCGATCGCAGTAGCTTCTTCATTCCTAGCTGGCTGGTCAAGCCAGGTGGCATGCCCACGTAAATGCATCGAACATGAATTAGAATAGGCTTAGGAAGACAAGCTCCTGGTTGTGCCTGTGTCCATCACTACTATCTGCCTATCGGCCCTAGACAACAACACACCATTAATAGCAAGCTAGAAGAACAAGTACATGTATAATTAAAAGAACTGGACAATCCGAAGTGGTGCATTTGCATTGACCTGGGCAGTCACCAGTATGAAGTTGAAGATAGTCCCAAATTTAAGGACCAGGACTCCAGCTGAGTACTGAGAAGATGAAGACTTATAGCTTGCACTAACTAGACAGTCTAACCATACATTAGATAATGGACTAAACACTCAACAAAGAGTGTGCAGAGTGGAGGTTACTCAGTTGCATTGATGACCTGGACAGTCGGACCCCGAGCATCAGATAGTCCAACCTTAACACATTAGAAGGTCCAAACCCTCCACCGGATGGTTGACCAGACCAAAGTCCATGAAAGAAAGGAGTTGAGTTTTTGTGTGGGCCGGATGGTCCAACGTCAGCACACCATATGACTAGTTGGCAACTATAACAGACCGGGTGATCTAATATGTACCAAAAAGTGAGGATCGTAATGTCTGGTCCATGTACATTCTAACAGCTTTCAACTAATGACTAGTTGAAAGCATATCATCCACTCCAACCGCCATATGAGATCTTAGTGCTTAGATTCATGCTTTTTATAGCTTTGAGAGAGTGAGTTCGATTGCTCTTCTTAAGTCTAACTCTCGAGTGAGCTAGTGGCAAGTCTTGGCAGAGGTCAACCCACATTGTACTTGTTGCTAGACCCTCCTCTTGGTGTGTAGCAATGATGACACTTTGTGAGGGAACACATAGACCCTTCAAGCTTCAAATATACATTCCCGATGCCTTGTGACTGAGAGAGACAATTTTAGTGGTCTTGTCTTGGTAATATGGTCACACTTAGCCTTTGCTTACTGATAGCCTTGGTGGTGAGTGCAAGATGGTGATTAGGGGAGTCTTGGTGTCTAGATTATTTGCCTTTGGTGGCAGGGCCGTTCACATAGCCCTTAGTAGTGAACCACGTTAAATGTTTGTGTATCCTCAGGAATTTGCATGCCCTTTCCCTATCTCCTTACTTACCATATTTACATTTTTGCATTTACTATCTTGTGTGCCTTTACCTTTCCTAGTATAGATTTGGCTGTAAGTTGCAAGTATTTTGGGTAAGTACAGAGTGAATTAGATAAATTTAAGACTTAACTAGCATGTGTATGACGTGTTAGATTTATCTTATGCATTAGAAAGCCCTATGCTTTTAAAGAACAATTAGGAACCCAATTTACCACTCCACCTCTTGGGTCAGGATGCCCCATCATGGGTCCTTACACCAAGCTAAAGGAATTTGAGTATGATCGAACTACATTTGTGCATTAATTATAATTTAACAGCTACAATGCCATTTAGACTTGCTATTAGCTATTGGGGAGGCCCTTTGATAAAATCCATATCAAGCAATGCTAATCCAAGTATAGGAGATGACAAGGGATAAAGCTTGGTCAAAAGGTAGTGGTGTCTCTAGAGTTTGATGCTACCCAAGACACCCTCGTATTGTGTGGTGGTGATAGTGTGAGGTTGTATCGTGCATGTTGATTTACATTGTAAGATGTTCTTGTGCAGCATTTATAGATAGGGTCCATATCTCCACACCAAGATCAAGCCATCCTTGTAGTCTGTTCCTATATTAGTCCTCATGGGCTTAACATGGTGAGCATTTGAGTTGTAAATCCGTTTCCATGGGCACATTGTAGCCAAGAACAAGTTATATATACCATGATTATGGAATGGTCTCTCTTGACATTGTTGGCATACATGCTGACTTACACACACCTGAGCATATCATAGTGTAGTTACCATTTAGAGAAGCATCACCAAGAATTGGAAACCCCCCAATACAGTATAATTGGTGGAACAATCACCGGGGAAGACCCTGTTAGAGTGTGCACATTAGAGTTTCGAACCCTAGGCTCAGCAATTATAGAAAATATGAACTTGTAACTAATGTACTTTGTGTGATTTTCATGGTTATAGAGTCTAACAATTCAATTCATGAAGATGACACACACATGTGATAAGGAAAAAAGCAGACTAATCAAGTTCTATGTCGGTCAGAGTATTCCTATAGCATTGTACATGATATTAGATGTTGTCCAACTAGTGTTGAAGATGGTCAACCCGATGAAGTTCATGATGACTCACCATATGTCTAGTGAAGCGAAGGATCGAAGCACTAAAGTTTCAAGTTTGTCAGGTAAGTTATGACATAGATGAGCTGAAGAAAGTGAATGTTTAGTCTAGTGACGAGGAAGATTGAGTGCCTAGGAAAATCGTATTGACTCAAGTGAAGATAGATTGTTAGCATTGGAGTATTTGACCAAAATATAGTTGAATAAATAGATATGGAAGCATTATATGATCTGGTTCATAGAGATATAGCTAACTATAGTTTAATGCCAATGAAATGTGAAGAAGAGATTGACATTGATGTCTTTGGTAGCTGAAACGATCATATCGTCCATCGATGAAGGCGTGTCACTAGAGAGGCATGAAGACTTGAGGCTCAGGTGAATATGTGAAGATTGAATGGTCTTATGATGGAGAAGATTTTATCGGAGTATAAACCGAGAATCGATGGCTTTGAGATCAAGGTCACTGAGAACATGAAAGAATCAAGTGATCCAATGCCATTTGAGAAAGTGGACTAGAGTATTGATACTGTGTGATCATGTGAAAGGTTGTGCCTTTTCTTCACCCACCATATGTATGGTACATGCCAAATAGTACAAAATGAGTTGTATTATTAGGCCTAATTCCTTGCAAATCTCAGATGAGACGAATTGACAGATTCGGTCATCAGTAGGATTATCCGCTATGATGAAACCCTGACCACCAAAAAAATAGAGACCGATACATATTCGCCCATTGTTCCTATAGAGATATCAGACAAATCCTCAGACAAACACGTAATACTCAATGGATAATCCGGTGACCTTTTCTGTTTTGGCCAAAATTGTTCTGCAAGCATCCGATGATACCATAGGACAAATCCTTGTCAACACTGTATAATCTGGTGAGGCTTCAACACCAGCTCACACGTTCTGCAAACATAGGATGGAATCAGTAAATTCCATTAGTCATCGCCGATAATCTGAGGAATCTTAAATCCTCTGCCAGAACCTCCACTGTTGTAGTACTAGGTAAATGAGTCTTATCATCAAATAAGTCTCATGGCCCCTTTGCCATACCTTCTGCATCCAAGCACCAATTTGGCATATACATATTGCCTATTACGTTAATCATTATCCAATGATGACCTCTGTTCTATAGTCACTCATGCACCCTCTTCATGATTCGCGTCATTTTTTTTTTTTTGCGAGGGAGGTCAATTTTTTAGTTTCAACAGACATGGAGGTGCAATGTTCTTGTTCTCGGTCACCAGCTAGACGTACTTATATATAGGATGGCTGCATGCACGACGACGAGAACCACATAATAATTAAAGATGGAGAGGTGCTTTATGCTAAAGGTAAAGCTCAACCCAGTCTTCTTTTATTCCTTTATTTGCTCGAGGACCACATCGCAAAAAAAGCATTTGCTTGATTAATTCACGGGCAGTACTGCGATGTGACTCATCGGCAGAGAGCTAGTTAGATCCGTGCCGTGCATGTTCTATTCTACCTAGTGGGCGTGCAAGATCAATGCAGATTAAGATCGATGTGGTCAGACGCCCACGTATACACCAGTAATTCAGGGGAATCGAAATTTAGGGCACCGGGGTCGTGCTGATAAAGTTGGCCAATAAAGGTGGGCAATGGGCATTTGTCAATGCTATTGCTTGGCACCGATTTTACCAGCATTTGGACCGGCATTGTTTCTGCCTTTAGAAGTTAACTAATAAAAATACACGTGCGTAGTGACAATATAAGGTTTTATGATTTTTTTAATTTTTTTGTTTTTTATTTGCGAATGTTTTTTAAAATGACAAAGTAATTTATTGTGTTTCGTAAATTTTATATTTGTGAAATTTGAAAAATCACGTTGGTTTAAACTTGATAAAATTCATTTTAGTAGTGGAAACAAAAAACTTGATTCTGTATATTCTTAACTCCAAAACATACCAATCTAATCATATCTTAAATACATAAAACAAATACAAATTATGTGTTTATGTTCAAAATCGGCCAAAACCAGGCCCAAGGCAGCCTAACAGAGCCTCATCCCGGCCTGCTCTAGGCGCACCACTGTGCACCAGGCCATAACCTGGCCTGGGACCTAGGCTAGTAAAGCGCGGTCCCTCCTGGGCCGTAGCCTGAGACAGCGGCGATGTGCTGGCGCCGTTCATGTTTAGATCGACGGCCAGAATTCGATCACACTTGGTATAAAAACGCGAAAATCCCAACCGGAAGAGAAACCCTAGTTTTTATTTCTCCTCCTCCCCTCCACTCTTGCTGCCGCTCCCCCCACCCCCATCCCCCGAGGACGAAGGACGGCGATGGCGGCCTAGCGGTGGCGCTAATACGCCTAGCTGCCACCACCTCATCCCTCCCCAATCATCCCACCCACCGTCGACGTCGCTCCTCCGCTCTGCCCACTAGTGCTCCTCTAACCCGTCGCCGCCTCCTCCCGCTCTGGCTGCGACTAGGATCCTCGGCGGGATTGCCTTCTCCCACCTCGGTGTGGACCTCCATGGCCGGGCCACCAGCTCCCGCCCTGGCTGCACTCCTCCGGCCGGCGGCAGCTAGGGTCGATCCCAGCTCACAGCGTGGCCATAGAGGAACACCAACTCTTGGCCATGGGTCTTTCCCTCTTGTTTGTCCTTTTTGTTTCACATATGTATCTGGACTATGTATATGGCAGATTCAGCCTTGCCTTCTTTTTGGTTCGCATCACGCATGATTGTGCAGAGACGATGATTAATAATAGTGTTGTGCAGAGTTCCAATGGCGATTTGGGATTACAACCATGTATATATCATGTGATTTACTGCTCATGGCCATTATATGTGTTGTACTTCTCCGGGCCATAATGGATCCAAATTATTGGGCTTGTACACGAGTTCTTTATTTTATTCTGCCTGCCAAATGGGGCTTCTATATGAATCCTATTTTATTTTTGCATACCAAGTTTTGTATCTGTGTCATGTTGTCATGGATGGGTACTAGCGGGTACATATATTTTGGTTGGAAAAAGTTCAGAAAGAGGGGGGCACGCGGACCGAATCCCACGGCAGGAACGCGGCGTTCTGGCGTTTCTGCCTGTGGTCTTCGGTTGGCCAACTTCGCTTATGTGGAGCTACTGAAAAAACACCATTAGATATATAAATGTAAATAGATCCAATGGTTGATATTATAGGTGGGTAAATAGGAGGACGGTAAACAATGTATTAATTTAACTCGCACTTTATTAGGATAGATGTTCAAGAGAAATAAGCAAAGAAGCAAGTAGGAAATTCAAATGTATTTTTATAATATATTTCAACAGTAAGAAAATAATGTTTTTACAGTACTGTAAACTCTTCTGCTGCGTAAAAAAATATTTGAGAACATAATCATGTGGGGAGAGAGCTGATTATTAATTATGTTTTGAAAAATAAATATTATTAGCCACACTGCTGGCTGGGCAATGGTTTGGTGTGCCGCTGCCAGGCCACTCACTACTACAGAAGTGAATTCAGCCGACTTATCCAATTTACACAGCGACGAGCAAAAAATGAGCTATTTATAGGAACGGGCGTAGCATGCACAAACTTAGGTAATATTGATGCGGTCCATGTTACTATCCACCAGCCACCGTAAACTCTACTCCCTCCATTCTTTTTAATTGTCGCACTTTAGTGCAAAAATAAATTACCATGAACAAATATTCGAGAATAGATGTTGTATCAATTTTTACCGGTTGTCGTAGTTGCCACGTCTAAAGAAACTTGGGAAGTTAAACATTTTATGGATAAATATTATTTTAACCTCTACTACCTCTTTAAGAGATAATACCTCACATTATCCATTTAGATGTATCAAAATGAACTATCCATATTGATTACGGTGTACCTTAGTAATTGCCTTTAGGTGCAGCTGACTGCCATATGGTCCCACCTAGAAGCGAAACATGGTGGCCATGGTTTGCATTTCTCTTGCTTCACCTAAAAGCCAAATAAGACACTATGACTTCCGCTGCTTTCTTCCATTTTTCAAACACAATCCGGCCGGAACCCATTTGTTCACTCCTCTCACATTCTCACAACTCCTCTGCCCTCTCACCTCGTTTTGCCATGGCTCGTGACAGCGACGATCTCCCCTCGCCAAGAGTTGCCCTCACATCCTCAAGTATAATCGTCATCGTTGAATGGCCATGCTACATGGATCGTCCAGTGTGTAATTGACCTCCTTTAGAACTGGCAGCTCATGGATCGTCCAGTGTGTAATTGACCTCCTTTAGAACTGGCAGCTCATTGCCACCATCAAGGATAAACGATGCGCCACAGGACCGTCACCGACCCAAGTTTGTTGTCCGCCACCGCTGCATCGAGGTTTTCCGTGATCCATCGTCATTGCCATAGGACTCATCTCTGGCACCGCAGGAATCCCAAACTATTGTCGCCCTAGGGCACCCCCTCTCGAGCAGCCACAGCGCCGCGCGTCCTCATCGACAATGCCCTATAATGCTATATTAAAAGCATTTTCCTCGTCAATGTTATAAGTTAGCTCATATAGTGGTGGAGTTGGGTTGTAAGTATCCTCTAATATGCCGACCAATTCTAGAACGGTTCCCCTCTAGGATTTTCTTGTGGGCGATTTGGCCACATTGGTATAGTACATTGATTCCTTGCAATAAAGAAAAAAGAAACACCTAGGCCAATCCACTATGACTATGCATTGACCATAGTTTTTTTAAATAAGAACGAGAAATTTGGGTCCCAAAAGGTTGGCTTGAGTGTCATCCGAATCCAAAAACACCAATCTACTCGTTCACTGTGCATTGACCATATTTTTTTATTAGTGGGTCTCCTTATCAGGTGCACATTCCTTTTTTTTATTATGGGACCTACTTGTGAGTAAAATAATTTTCTAAATTGTTGTTCATTACTCATGTCCCCTACTGCCATAAATGATGGTGACAAGGAGGTGGTCAGAGGCGAGCAGCAAGCAGTGAGCCAGGAGTTGAGTATGCGGGTAGCAACGATGGAATGGAAGTGGAAGGAAACGGGATTGGGTCGAAAGGCGGGTGATAATAGAATTGCCAAGGTTGCCAACATGGGTTATGATGGAAGAGGAGGGCCAGTGGTGAGAGAGGATTGAGGAGAGAGAGCATGGTGAAAATTATTTCAATCGAGATGGGACACACATGTCACATATGAGGAAGATATGAGTAAGAGAAAAGATATGTAGACCTAACATATATGACCCACTTATAAAAATCACGATCAATGCACAACCAATACGTGGATTAGTGATTTGAGAGACGGTGATACTCAAGCTAACTTTAAGAATCCGAAGTTTTTGTTCCTACTTATAAAAACATGGTCAATGCATAATAACAACTCTGTGTGCGAGCGGCGGCCCTCCACCCCCACCTCCTTGGACTGGTGGATAGGCGGTGGTGACGTGAGAAGAGGTAAAAATAATAATAAACAATTTTTATGTACAAATAGGTCCAATGTGGCATAAATGAGGAAGAAAGAAATAAAAGATATTGGCCTTATACTGTGCGTTCTACAGTGTAGTCTAACCCTAAAACTACTTTTGAAAGGAAGATTATGGCAGCTCTAGGACCCAGATGATACAACAGCTACATTTAGGGATCTGGATTTATGGTTTTGAGTTTGAAGACCTTCATGTCATAGCTTGCCGACCATCATGAAAAAAGCTGCAGCCATCATGCATGCATTGCATCATCAAACATTAGATTTCGTACCGGCCGCATTCCCACAGAAATTTTAGCAGGGTGTGGAATGGCAAATAAATCAATGGCAGAATATATGTGCAATTCATTCGTACAACTCTTCCACGCGCGTACGTACTTGGACTACTATATCGTTCCTGCGGTCCTGCCTGCTTGCCCCCACAAACACAATTAAACAGACAGAGATCTACTAGCAAGATGGAAAGGCAGCGCGCGTATCATGCATGCGGCAGAGAGAGAGAGAGAGCGAGCGAGCGAGAGAGAGAGAGAGAGAGAGAGAGAGAGAGAGAGAGAGAGATGCCATGTACGCCCATGTCCCGGCCGGCTGGCCACAACATATCTGCGGTACACACGTAGTCGAGCTGTCGAGGTCTCGAGGGCATCCGTCTCCGGCGTGCATGCAAATTATTAGACGCCGCGCAGGGCCGGTCGGCCGGCCACTGTTCTTGCGTTCTTCGTTCACTCGATCTGCTTCGATCTTCTGCTGCTGCTCCGGCCGGTTGACGCCGCCGGCCGCGATAGAAGATATGATGCACGATCGAGCAGCAGATGCATGCTGTGCAGGGCAGCATCGCAAGCGGCGGGACGGGCGGTTGAGATCTCTCGCCGCGGACCGGAGAGGGCCACGGCCACACCATGTGGATTGCCGCCATGCACTATTGAATGTTGATGCATGCATGTCTTTGTTGCTCTCTGTGAGAAACAGGAGTAAACAGTACTGCGCTTGCTGCTTGTACTGGCCAGTCCTATTCATCGACAAGGTCGCCTCGAGAGACTGCCTTCTTGCATGTCGGCCTTGCGTAGATGCCAGATGGCTACCTTAATGATTCCGGCCAGCCTGGAAATTCAGAAAAACATTGCGCCTTCGCCTGGCCTCGTGGCCTTTTTTTTTTCTAAAAAAGTCCATTTTACAATCTCAAACCTGTCAATAAACTCCGAATTTCAACCTCGTGCTACAAAACCGGATAAGCTACACCCACGAACTTGGCATTACCGACCGAAATACACACCTAAATACTGTATCAAGCGGGTTTCCTGAGACGATTTTCTGATGTGGCACAGTAGACCCACACGTCAACACAAATCGCAGTGGCCCCCCTCCTCTCCCTCATCGATGCGCCGTTGCCACCTCCTCCCTCCTAGATGCAGCCGCCGCCACCGCCTCTTTCCTCTCCCTCCCTAATGCTCTGTTGCACTCCCTCTCCCTCCCCACTGCACTGATGTTCTGCCGGCTCCCTCTCCCTCTCGCAGGCTCCTTCCTCTCCCTCCCCCGACGTGCCGCCTTTGGCGAGGAATCGAAGGGTGGCATTGTGGCGCCGACCCCTCGCCCACGGCCCTGTGATGGCGGTGACACGGGGATCATGACGCACAACTGCTACCTCATCGTCGGTGTCCTCGATCTCCATCTTGACCGCGCCAGCCACTGTAGTACCAATACCCTAATTCTGGCGTCAAATGGGAGCGTGCGGGGTATGATTTGGACTAGGAGAGGATTAATTTATAGGACCTGGGTAATGGTTATGGGCTTGCCTTTTAAGAAGCAAAAGGTAAAATTATGCACGAAGTTGAGAGAGAGAAATACAGAAGATAAAAGGCATGCGATGTATGGAGGACTTTAATATTGTAAGGAATCATGCGAGAAATCATCTTATTTACAAGATATGAAGTGGGTAGAGAGTTCTATGGGTTGAACGAAGAAGAATTGAAGGAAATAGAAAGAAGTAGAAGCGGGTTTACATGGACTAATAAATTGGCTAGTCCTACAAGAAGTGTGTTGGATAGAGTCCTTTTCACTAGTTCTTCGGAGGATAAATATAATTAAGTGTCAGTTTTTGCTGGTACAATCATAGGATCTCATCATAGTCCTCTCATTGTTGATAGCCATGAAGAGGTGAGACACATATGTGAGGACCGAGAAAGACGACCTAGAGGGGGGGGGTGAATAGGTCGACCCTAGAAAACTTCCGCGACCCCGAAAACCCTCTGTGCTCGAAAGTGCAAGGTCACATAGCAAGATGGTGCTACTAACCCTAGGACACATGAAGCAAAGCTTAGTGGAAGTACTCGCTCAAATGCCGATGAGAAACAATGCAAAATGAGCGAAAACCATCCCTGAAGCACACACCGGATGGCCCCGTGTGTTACAAAGCAACTAGGACGCAGCGATCTGGGCTTAGCACAGTACTGGATAGTCTGACGGTAGCGCACTGAATGGTCTGAGGTAATGCACCAGATGGTCCGACGTGAGGACCAGACGGTTCAATGTGCACCACCGGATGAAATAGGTAAAGGGTGCTCCAACACCTCCCCAAATGCACAGGGACGATCCGTCATCCACCACCAGACAGTTCCGGTGTGCACGACCTATTGAGTGGCTAGGCCTCATGATGTCTAGCCACAGCTTAGGCTACGCATCAGGACGGTCTAGGTGTGCACACTACCAGATGGTCCGGTGTACACAAAAATTGCACCCTTGAGCTTGGGTGAAGGAAAACAGCCCGTGAATCCACAAACGTTGATCAAATCTTGCACAAATGAACTCCAAATTCATGAAACTTTGCATTGATCTTGTCTAGGCCATGGAGAAACTATTTCCAAAGGATCACGACCAAAAGTCAATGGAATTCTCCATAGATTTGATCCAAGAAGTGAAGTTCAAAGACAAGAACAAGAACACGAGGCTAGTTCGTGGATTCAAAATGTTTTCCTATTGAATACTACTAATCCACCATGTCCTAGCAAGCCAAAACCACTACAAAAGAAAGGTTCCAACCCTTGGCAAAACAAAACACTACCAAAAGCCAAAGATGACCAAAAACCAACCGGAAGGAAAGGAGGAAGAACACACAAGTAGCCAGACGAAAATTCATCTATTAGATGGCCCAAAGGATCTCAAGTAAATTTGATTACAAGATGATTTCATGCCCATAGCATAGCACCCTCTCCTACCCACTTACAATGGAGTCTAGACCTCTCTAGAGGCTCACTCTCATGAAGCTTTCTACTTGAGGCAAGATTACCGCTCTAAGATCCTAAGCAAACTAAGAGATAATTAAGGAAAGAGGAGTACTTAGGTTGGTTGCTCTCTCTCTTATTTATACCAAATGACTCTTCTAATGATTGCTTTTCACTCAGCACCCTAGCATATAGACTCTTACACTCAAATTCCCTTAGGGGCTAGAAAAGACGTCATGTAAATTGGATTGATGAACACGATTCTATACCTCGAATCAATCGCCCGATGTCCTCCATGTGTCTAGTTGTCCTTACCTTGTGTAGCTCTGTTTTACGGTGAAACTGGCAACCGCTTCTCTACTCCCTGGTTTTGACACTTAAACCAGGAAACGATGTTGGGCCCTCGGTTTTGACAATGGAAGATATTTGGCTTCATCTTTAGTAGGTGCTGGTTGTAAGGCCCACTAAGCCTTCACCTAACTCCAAGTCCATCTGAAGCTAGGTCTAGACCAATGTACCCCCTGGGTCACCCGCTAGTCTACTCAGCTAGGGTTTTGACACTGCCATGTCCACTATGGCGCCACCTCTTGGTACACTCGAGAGGGTTTTTCCTGCAAGTCCTTTAGCAGCTCTTCATGTTTACAAGTGCTCATCACATCTAAGATGAAAGACCAGACTTAATACACTAGAGACACTCAATCTCTCCCTATGAGTGCCTTATCAACACCCTCAATTTCTCGATTATCCATCCGCCCAAAGGGGTCTAAAGCCTAAAAGGGACACCCAATATCCAAATGAAATGGTTAATATTCGACCCATATCCGTATCCAGAGATTCAAAATTAGACATTAGTAATGGCAATGACATGTACATCAATATCTGGACTATCTATACCCGAAATCTGACCCGGGAGAGAAATGATTATCTGTATTTGTATCTGCATGTATCTATTAGTATCTATCCTAGTTTCATCCCTACACACATGGTAGGGTTCTGACAAGCTAAGTCCACTCTGGCACCGCCTTTTAGTACACTCGAGAGGCTTTTCCTCCAAGTCACACTTAAGAGGTGCCTGTGCATGTTAGTCCTTTAGCAGGTCTTGATGTTGACAAGCGTGCTCATCACAACTAGGATGAAAGATCAAACTTAGTACACTTGAGTACCCTAGTATGTAAGTATTTTAGATTTGTGACCAATTGGAATGATTTGTGTGTAGGGAGGTTTTAAACAATGGGTAGTTGGTAAATGGTCCAGTAGACGCAAAAAAAAAGAGAGGTGCTTTACCACTGGCATATAGTCTCCATTAAGTTGTGAAGGGCAATAAAGGGGTGGGGTATGAACTTACAGAGTGAATGGAGAAAAGGAAAACAATTTTGATGAAAAATATTCAAATTTTGGATAGTTGGAATGAAGTGAGACCTATTATATGTAGTAGAGTGGTCAAAAAGATATAAGCTAGAAGAGGCAGAATTGTTGCACATCTTGGGGTTAGAGGAATTACAATGTTGAAAGAGAGGGGCAAGATCATATTTTTAGGGTGATGCTAATATAGGTGTTTTCCATAAGTGTATGAATCTAAGGAGGATAAAAACATTGATTAAAAGCTTGGAAGAGGATGGGTCAAAAGGAGGCTATTAGAGATCATGTAGAGAGGTTTTACAAGGAGTTTTTTTTGGTAGAGAGGAGATACTAGATGAATACTTACTAAGGATTTTTGGATGGAGCAGGGTCAGAGTGAATCTTATGGAGGATAAGGAATTGGTCAAACATCCACTGCACAGGAGTTGGAGGTGGCAGTGAAAGGATAAAGAGAAACACAACTCTAGAGTCTGATGGTTTCTTGGTGGATTTCTTTTGTTTTGAAATGAGATTGTGATGTTCCCCCGCATCTCAAAGGCACTAACACTGAGTTAAACACATGTTAGTGATGATTTGTAACTTAATTGTATCAGTATAGCACCTTGACGTAGGTGGAGAAACCAATAAGGTGAAGACTTTCTATTCAAAAATAAAGAACCTCACATTGTTTCATTGAGCAGTTCAAAATCCAAATGTTTACAGGCAAAACATCAAATACAAATGTTTTACTACATGGAATGTTCTTCAAATTTTCTATTGTGGCCATCTTCAGAATCAAATTCTAAAAAGCTCAAAAGTTGGAATAAAATCTAGTCAACATTTCTTTTAAACAAGTGGCAATTGTGTCCCTGATCAAATTTGATCCCTAATAAAACTTTCAAACTTACCAAGGACCTTTTCTCAAATTTCATACATATTAAAAACCCTATATTATGTTTTGTTACACTGAACATACTTCAAAACTGTCTTTCAACTATGTTAAATTGAACTCAAACTTTGCTTGAATCAGCCCAAACCAATCAATACTGGCGGAAATTCTACCTAGTCTAGGGTTTACGTTTTCCTAAATTTGATTTTTCAATTACTTTTGATTTCATTCTGCAACTTCAAAACATCCCTGACCATGAAGTGAAATTGAACTTATTACCTTTCAAATGCACCTAACCTTGACTTGATTGGACTACATTTGAACATTCAAAAGTTGGAAGCAAAAAAGACCATACATGAGTTAAAACTGTCCACTTTGCCTGTAGTGTCAATAACTCATGATTTGGGATGAACCAAGCAAAAAAATTTCTATATCAAACTTGCAGAAAATTTCATACAGAGCAACTCTGATATTGTGACACATCACATGTAGAAAGGTTTAAATGGGGTTTTGGACATGTTAAGAGTAAACTACAAAAACTAGCAAAACATGCCCTAGGTAGTAAATTCAAATTTCTCAAAAAAATTTGTTATAATTAAAACTTTACATAACAAATTTGTAGGCCACAAAATTCTAAATATCATTGTTATTGTTCACTATGCATGAATTTGCATAGAAAATATACTTTTACAATTTTCAAGTTTAAAAATAAGCTATGTGAAAACAGAGACAGAGGTCAACAACTTGAATTCAAATTTGAGAGACTTTTTGAAACAAAACATGTCATGGGTATTTATTAAAATTTGTAGAGAATAAATTTTGAACATTTCTTGTATTTCGAGTTTAACAAAGTTTAGTGAAATAAATTTTGAACACTTCTTAAATTCTAATTTTAACACAGTTCAGCCAAATTATAGTAAAAAATGTGAAATATAGTAGGGCACTTCACTTGGTCAAACAACCCACCTTTTCCATTTTCCTTTTTCTTCAATTTACGGAGTCACTGACAAGTATCCCTCTTTGTCATCCCATTGGATTCCAACATGCAGCATATTCCTTGTGGGCCCTACCGATCCCACTTTGGTCCCTATCTCAGTGCACCTAGTTCACCTGTCTCTTCTCCTTAGCCCTACTAATCATTCTTACATGGTGCATAGGACGAATCCACTGACCTCCCCGCCCTGCCGTCGCTGAGGGACATGAGTGGACTGAGTTTAGTCTTTCATCCTAGCTATGATGAGCGCTTGTCAACACTAAGGTCAAGCCAAGCGGACCGACAGGCACCTTCACAGTGGACTTGGAGGAAAGACTGAAGAGCAAAAAGGCGACCTAGAGGGGGTGAATAGGTTGACACCTAAAACTTGCAACCCCAAAAACCCTCTTTTCTAAAACGTGCAAGGTTGTGTAGCAAGAGCAGGCTACCAACCCTAGGACATGAAAAGGAAAGTCACACGGAAGCACACAAAAGCACTCACTTAGATGCCGATTGAAAACGACGCAAAACGAGCCAAAAACAGGCTGGGCTAGAAGCACCAAACAGTTCAGTTGTACACCACCGGACGGTCTGACGGTCAGGTACCGGACTGTTCGGTGTGACCACTTGACGATCTGGCTCGAGGGGATGCCCCTCAGAGCAAGCACCACTAGACAGACCGGTGAACTGTCACTCCACGATCCGATGACCACCGAACGGTCCAATGCACCACCACAGGATAGTTCGATACTCTAAAAAGGCTGGGTGAGGCCGGACCTCATGAACACTGCTCAAGCTCAGCCCAATGCACCAGATGGTCTGGTGGTTTGAAACAGGGCAGCCTGAGGAGAGATAACAGCTCACAGATCCTCAAGATTGGATCCAAATCTTACTCAAATAGACTCCAAACCTCACAAAACTTTGTGTGGATCTTGTCTAGGACATGGAGAAACAAGTCCCAACAAATCACCATCTCAAACCTTGGGATTCTCCATGGATTTGACTATCCAAGATGTGAACAACAAGGGCAAGAACGAAAGACAAGGGGGGCTGCTCGTGGATCTGAGATTTGGCTCACCAAAACCACAATCTCACCACTGTCCTAGCAGTCCAAAATGATGAGGACATCACTACACATGATCCGAACAATCCTTCCATTGATGTACAAGGACCAATCACAAGGGCAAGAGCACGACAATTGAATCTCTTGGTGAGCTCGTTCCTAAGTAATTCTTTATGTGATTTGGGGAATATTACTGGTATCTAATGATATGATTATGCTTAGGAACCATGGAACAGCCTTAGAACATAATGGGAAAGGGCAAAGAGGTAGGGAGTAACAGCTAGGACGACCAGATCAAAAGATGGAGCCCAAGTCCAACTATTCGAGTCCCCCTAGGCCTCCAGGAGTAGTCTGCACCAAAATTGATGCCCAGGACGCATCCGGACTCTGTTTTCGACGTTCTACGTATGAATGGAAAGATAATTTCATAAGATTTTGGATGGTACCAGTTTCATATCAAAATTACTTAGAAGTCAATGGGAAACATCCAAACAAGTGAGCGTCTAGAATCTGTCAGGGTGTTGTGCCACCGTCTTTGGGCCTTTGGTCCGTGTATCGTGTGAGAGCCCATTAGGGGCGCATCTGGGGGTTATGTGCTGACCATAAACTCTATATAAATAGTGGCCTACCACATGAGTTAGGGTTGGGTTTTGCTTAGATCAGTTCTGTCATTGACAGTGTCGCCGTTCAGCGGTTTGTGAGACCCCACCGTGTGAGCTTAATCATTCATCGTGCAAATTCAGTTGCATCTTCCTCATTCTTGTTTGTGTTCTCTGATTGCACTTGCAAGGACAAGCCTTATTGGCACTGGTCAATTCAGTGTGCATATGGATTGATGACCAATGGAGCTGTGGTGTAGGGATTGCAAGGGTCAAACGTGTTGCTTCGGAAGCCCTCTTCCCCTAACGTTGAAATCTTCACCAATCGTACTTACCATACCTCTGAGAAGATTGGGAACCCTATTCCCCATCAACTAGTAGTCAGATTTTAGGTTACCTTGAGGCTATACTCGAGTGCCCTATAGTTTAGATTTCTTTTTCATACCTAGAGTCCACAAGAAAAGCCAAAAAAATATTTCCACATGTCCCATAAATCTTAGTGCCGCAATTTTCATTTTCAGTTTGCTTTGTTGAGTTCTCATCCTTTATGGTCGAGTTTGGTTGCTGGTTAGGGTTTAGTCTTCATCATCGTGCTTGTGTTTTCACCACTATCCTTGTCCACAGTTCCATCCCCCCTCCCGCCCTTTGTCTTTCCACCAGCCGTGGAACCCTAATCTGAGGTGTCATCGGCAAAACAGCTGTAACTTTCTCATCCGAACTCGGAATAGGGCAAAAGTTCGCCGGGTTTGGCGAAACTATTTTTGCGAAAATCGGCTAGGAAAATAGAGTTTTCGGCTCTTGTAGTTTTCCTCTCTTCCAACAACAGTTCTAGTTTGGGCTTCCGTCTGTTTCTCCGCTTTGCTACTGTAATTTTCTCATGTTTTCCTCTAAGTGAAAAAAAGAGAGAGAAAGGAAAAAAAAGAAAAAACAAACAACATAGAAAAAAAGGACAAAAGTGTGGCGAGGAGAGCCCTGAGTTTGTTGCTGTTTACGCCTCACTCTATCTTCCTTCTTTTTGTCCTCCCACTTTTGGCTTGTCATACCTGTGACACATGGTGCTTCGACTTGGGACTAGCTTTTGTCCAGCAACAAACACCTGCTTTGGATTATTACTCAGATTCGCTAAACTGTTACGATATTGTTCTTGCTTAGCCACATATTAAGCCATCCCAAGCTCCACTATATTTTTCTCTTGAGCAGCACAAGTTCACTTTACCCGTGTTCTTGGTGTTGTCACATCCTGCCACCGATTGTCCACCTGCTATGTTGGTAGGAACATTTACAAGCACTTGGTCAGACGCTTGAGCGTGAACGTGTGTGTCTCCACGAGCACATGCTTACTGCTTTGACGGAGTAGTTGGACCGTCATGGACACTAGTCTGATAGCCCTTGAGGAGGAGGAGCCCGGTGACGATGATGCACGTCTTCATCACAATCGCAATGGTATGGCCGTAATAATCGCAATGGTATGGCCGTAATAATCATAATGATCATAATGATCCCTTTGCTAAAGTCAAATTTTCTATTCCATCTTTTGTTGGTGCTTATGATGCGGAGGGCCTATTTAGGTTGAGAGATGATGGTAGAGCAAAAATTTGAATCCCATCTAGTACCTGACATTCATAGAGTTAGACAAGCTACTAGTGAGTTTAAGGACTTTACACTTATATGGTGGACTGAGCTTGTAAACTACGTCAGTGACTAGAGGTGTAATCTGATCGAATACAGACGGATATTGCTAATATCGTATTTGTTTTCAAAATTTTTTCTTTGGATTCGGATCGGATACGGATATTGATCAACTGAGTCGGATAAGACTTGAATGATTATCGACATCATATTTATCCAACTTTGAGTACTTGGATATGGATACAGATCGAATACTAAATGTCCAGATTCGAATACTGGATCAGATTTTAACCCTTCTAAATGGATCGGAACTTGAGTACGTACTGGATAATATCTGTACCATTTATACCCCTAGTCATGACCTTCTTATAAACTTGAAATGCACTCTAGATTTGTTCCGCCTTCTTATAAATGTGACCTTCACCATTAGCAGCAACATTTAGAAGAAGGAAACTTGACAGTATAGGAATATTAATAGGGGTGCCAAAAGGGTATGATACGTTGTGGTATTGAGGAGGAGAGGAATGATAAAATTGCTAGATTTCATGGTGGTTTGCATCGTGAAATTCAGGATATTATAATTATAAATAATATACATCTGTCATTGGTTTGTTCCTACCTTGCTATGTTGGTAGAAAAAGAATTGCAAAGACTGTGTTGATGCGCCTTTGTCTTCCAAATTGAAGGGCACTTTTACACCATCTTGGGGGCCATGCCTTTGTCTTTGATGGCTCCCTCTTGCACACCGTTTTCTTCTAGTTCCCCACATGCTCCAGAGTGCAGTAAGTCTTCTATTTTGCATAGAGTTCCGGCCAAGTGTTCCCCAATCACTACAACTACATGTCATACTTCTGATATTCAGTGCCATAGGTGCCATGGTTTAGGTCACTTTCAGCTTTTATTGTCCTAGCAAGAAGGCGTATATTGCTACGGACGATGGAAGTTATGAAAGTTGTGATGCTGAGGATGATATTAGCCTTGAGATTGACGATGCAGGTGTTGAAGAGGATGCTCATGTATTTGGCTCCCCCTAGTTTCTGAGGATTTCAGCACAAAAACTTATGTTGTGCAGTGTGTTCTGAGTGCTTTCATTGAGCCTTCGAAGAGGCTACAACGCCACAATTTATTTCGGATTTACTTTGTAGTCAAGAACTATCGTGTTTGCGCAATAATTGATAGTAGTAGCTACAACAACTTGGTGAGTGCTGACTTTGTTAGGTGGCTTGGCTTGACAACGCGTGACCATGAACATCCTTACTACATTCAATGGCTCAACAAGCAGCAGTAAGGCTAAGGTAACACGTATTATGCGTGTGTTCATTTTTACATTAGGTACTTATCATGATTATGACGATTACGATATTATACCTATGCAAGCATGTTCTCTTTTGTTAGGTTGTCCTTGGGAATTCGATACCGATGCTACACACCATGGTAAAAGTAATAAATATACTCTTATGCATAAAGGAAAGAAAATTACTTTGCTACTAATGACAACCAATGGGATTGTGCAATGTGATAGGGCGATAGCTGAAACTGCTAAAAGAGACGAAGAGTTAGAATTTGAAAAACTGGCATGCTTTAAAACACAAAACCACTTTCTAGTTCTTTGGGAATTAAATTGAATGGTCAGTGTTTTGCTTGCTACCAAATTTCATCTTGCTATTTTACCAACTGTTGATGTGCCATGTCATGCTCTAGTGTGTAGGGAAGTTTTATTTTCGCTCGAGGAACTTGCCCCTACTTTGCCATGCATTGTTACTAACCTTTTGCCGAAATTCAAGGATGTTTTCCCTGCTAAAATTCCCCCGAGATTGCCACCTTTGAGAGGGATTGAGTATCAGATTGACTTGATCCTAGGGAGCGGCATTGTCCAAGCGTGATGCCTATAGGACCAATCCAGAAGAGACAACGGCAATTCAACACCAATGTCCAAGAGCTTTTGGACAATGGGTACGTATGAGAGAGCCTTAGTCCTTGTGTTGTTCCAGTTATTTTGGTTTCTAAGAAAAATGGTATTTAGCAAATGTGTGTTGATTGTAGTAGGCATTAACAATATTACTATGTGATATCGTTTTCCTGTTCCTAGGTTGGATGCATGCTTGATGAGTTAAGTTGTTCTATAATTTTCACTAAAATCGATTTGCATAGTGGTTACCACCAAATAAGAATGAAACTAGGTGATGAATGAAAAACTGCTTTTAAAACTAAATTCGGGTTATATGATAGGTTAGTCATGCCTTTTGGTTTAACTAATGCACCTAACACTTTCATGCAATTAATGAATAAGGTCCTTCGTCCTTTCATTGGAAAATTTGTGGTAGTTTATTTTGATGATATCTCGATCTATAGAAAGTCTTTTGCTGCTCATATCGACCACCTACACACTATCATTGGTGCATTTGTGTGAAGCACGCTTATTTGCTAATCTTGTGAAGTGCACGTTTTGCACCGATCGAGTCGGTTTTCTTGGCTATGTTGTGACTCCACGGGGAATTGAAGTGGAATGAAGCAAAAATTGAAGCTATCAAGAGCTGGCCACGAAGATCAAGGACTTCCATTGTGTTTGTCTAGTTGAGTTACACAACATTTTTCATTTCATCCCTTTAGGCATTCTAGTCTTGAGTATGTATCTTAGGAGGTGAAGTGTGAAATAGCCATGAGGTCTTGTAGTATAAATAAGACCCTAAGGTCTCCTTAGGGTCTACTTGTCTCTTAATTAGCAACATTCTAGGGTTAGCCTTCAGCTAAGTGCTTCATGCAACAACCCTCATATTTGATGTGAGCTCAGGAATAGAGGGTAAGGGAGGGTGCCATGTTGAGGCTTGACCAAATTTGTTAATCTTGAGATGCTTTGGGACAATCTAATAGATGAATTTTGTTTTAGCTTGTGGGTGAGCTTGTCTCCCCCTTCTTGCTTTGGATCCTGATGAGGACTTGTGGTTTTTTGTGTTTCTTATTTCCATTGGTTGGATCCCTCCTTTCGTGGTGATTTTGGCTTGCTAGGACATGGTGGATTAGTGATAAAGTACTGAATCATTTGGATCCAAGAGTACGTTGTTCTTGCCCCCTGAACTTCACTTCTTCAATAGTCAAATTTATGGAGAATCCTAGATCTTTTGGATTTAATCTTGTGGGAATAGTTTCTCCAAGACCGAGACAAGATTCATGCAAACTTTTGTAAATATTGGAGTTCATTTGTGCAAGATTTGATCAAGTGTTGTGGATTCTCAAGTTGTTTTCCTCATCCTAGATTCAAGAGCCCATCTGGTGCACACTAGACCGTCCAGTGGTGTGCACATTCAATCGTTCGGTGCATAGCTTGGCCATCGGTGGAGTAAACGAGGCTCGGCCACTGTGTGTAGCCTTTTATGCACACGGGACCATCTAGTGGTGCTTGTCTGGTGTGTTCTAAGTACACTGTTGGGTCCCTCGGCCTATTATATAGCGGTGCACACTGGACCACCCAATGCTTTTCATCTAACCATCAAGTGCATATTGTCGGACCGTATGGTGCGTTCTAGCCTGGCTATTTTGTTTCCCTAGTAGTTTAATAACACCAGACCAGTTTGGTGCATGCTGCACGAAGTGTTTTAACTCATTTTGCATCCCTTCTCTTGGGTATTTAAGCGAGTGCTTCTGGTAAGCCTTCCATAATGTGTCCTAAGGTTAGTAGCATTCTGGTTGCTATGTGATCTTGCACGGTGCAAGAAGAGAGGGTCTTTGGGGTAGAATTTGTTAATCTAGACCTATTCACTCCCTCTCTAGGTCGTCTTTCATAGTATTTTACTTTCCTAACCACGGGCAACAGCCCCAGTGCCCCTCATCTGTGTCTTCGCCACATGGCTAATGATGAATGGCACCACTGGTGTGCCCTCTCCCAGACCGCGTCTTCAACAAGTAGAGCTCGACTTCCCTCTCCAGTCTCACTCAATTCTGTGTCACACCCCTATGCTCAGCTGGCATAGACCCATGATGCTCCCTTTCTCTTCCTACCTCCCTCTCTACCTATGATACCACACTGCTGAGCTGTCATGGACTAGGCCAAGCTTGAACTCAAGGCGTGAAGGATGGACCGATGCCTAAGAATGGGTGAATTAGGATTTCTAGAACTTAAGGCTCTCTGAAACTTACAACTACTAAGCAAAACCTATACAAGATCAATCTAACTATGTGTAATATGGTTTTGCTAATTGTTGCCGATTCTACCGTGGCCAAGTCTTGCAACCTAGTTCCACCTATAAACTAACCTATCAAGCTAGTCTAGGAATGTAAGCACACAATTGCAAGAATGTAAATGTGGAACCTAAAGAGATAGGTACAGAGAATGCAAACACCCGATGACGATGACGATGACAGCACACGATGGAGACATGGAGATTTTCTCATGGTTCGGGGAGGCCAACATGCCTCTACCCCCTACTCCTCGTTCGGTGCCCTCCCACAGGGCTTTGCTCTCACGTAGTCCTCAAAGGAATATGGCCTCACCCACGCAAGCGTGGAGGATGGCAAAGTGACCTTCGCAATGGTCAAGGAACCCGGTCGGGTCTCGGATATCCCTGGTACACACCCACATGAGCCCTTCTCTCACATAGTCTTGGATTATGGCCTCACCCACGCAAGGGTAGAGGATTATCGGGGTTGTTGGGGTCTTCTGTGGGCCTTCTCATGGAGCCACCCCGCTGTCTCCACTAAGGAACCTTTGGCCAATATGCCAAGGGCCTTCCTCCCTCTCACAATTAAGGTGGAAGCCACTCCACACTCCAAAGGGTTCCACAAGACTTACAAGCCCCACACTTACAAAGGGTAGACATGCACATAGGCATGAGTGAGACAAATAGGCCTAAGCAAAGATGCTTTGCAAGCTCTAGCTATGTCGGGATGTGTCTCTTATGCTCTAGTGATGGTTGGGACTCACAAATATGTGTCTCTACACTTCAAATGGGCATGAGGAATGTACCTCAACACTACAATGAGCTCAGGAGTCACCAGCCATCGAGTGGAGGCCGGGCAAGGGGTGTTTTAAGACTAAGCCTCAAAACTAGCCGTTGGAAGCCTTCTTCCCTTTTATGCGTGACCACTGGACCATCTGGTGGTGACACCACTAGACCGTCCGATGCGTGTTGTTGCCTAGCCGTTGAGTCGAATCGTTGGATAGACAATTCGACCGTTGGAACCACCAGACCATCCGGTGCTGCACCACAAGACCGTCCGGTGCGTATTGGAGCTTTGGCCTTATGCCCTTGTCTAGAACATCTGGTGGATCACCGGACCAGTCTGGTGGTCAAGCACCAGACTGTCCGGTGTGTGTAAACATCAGGACACAGGTCGTCTTCATCTTCTCTGCCCAGAATGTCTAGTGGTGTCATCAGACCAGTCCGGTGGTGTACCATCAGATCGTCCGGTGTGTGTAATTGCACCTGGTCTTGAATCTTCAACTTTGGGCTTCTTCTTCTCGTCGGACCAGTCCGGTGAGGCTCCCCCAGGACTATTCCGGTGCGTGAAAAATCCAGCCCGCTGACCGGTCCAGCGGGACCCCTATGTCAAGACAAGCGCTTGCATCTTAATGGAGTCTTGGGTATTTTCTTGAGCCTTTTAAGTCCTCCTTTGAGGTGTTTGTACCCCAAGTCTATCTCTTGCACCTTGGGACTTAAACAAAAATAGTTGCACACACATTAGTCTCAAATGGTACATGTTGTCACCTCAACCACCAAAATCACATTATAGAACTAAGCACAAGGCCTTAGGGTCCATTTTCCTTACAAGGCTGACTATCGCCTTTAACCCTCTTCAACCCATCCTCCACATGCACCAGAATCACCTTGTTTCGTTGTACCATTATTCTAGGCCCTAGGCCATTGTATCTCCCTTCCTTTTCGTCTCCAACAACTGCCACTATCACAGTTCCCATGGAAGCTCATGGCAAGCTTAGTGTGCTCACCACCTCAGTCCTCCTCACTCCACCTTAGCATGCTCACCGTCTTCACATCTACCACCGCACCACTTCGCCCCTACTCTAGTGGTCCACCACCAGCTCCTTACTTGTATTGTCGCACACTGCCATAGTCAGCCCGACCTCACCATGGAGCACTACCACCCTATAGCCTTCAGCACAACAAGAACCCTCAGTGTTGGGTCCACCGTCGCCTTACACACTCGTGCCCCACACTGCCCAGTGATGAGATGTAGCCCCCAAACCACCAGCGTAGCTAAGCCTCTCCCGTATGTGCGTCAACCGTAGGAAGTAGAAGAAGGAAGGTAAAAGAAGTGAGGTTTTTTTGCTTTAGCCCTCAAGTGTTGGAGAAATCTATTTTTTGTGCATTGAGTCTTGAGAAGTTACAATTAACCCCCTATAGATAAGTCTGTAGTTGTATTGGGTTTTTAGCAAATAATGTGTTAACTTCGAAATGCCCTAATAAAACACATAAAAAGGTAAAAATATGAAAACCCTATTTTTATGCATGTCTTGTTTTAGTTGTTTGTAAGGACTTAGGAAACAAACACGTCAAAGGAGGAGGAATTAAAGAGCACAAGAGAAGATCCAAGACATCAAGGATAAAAGCGGTGAAGTTTGGATTTTTGCACACACCGGACATTATAGGCTGAGACATGGTCCGATGTTACGCACTAGATGGTCCGGTGATCAGCAATGGTCAAATGAGATTCAAAGGATCGAGTCCAATAGCTAGTTCGGGTTTATGCAATGGAAAGTCCAGAGTTACACCGGACCCTCTGGTGAGAAAGAGCATGCGAGCTGTAGCTTTTTCGCAATGTCTAGTTTAAGGTTTGGGATATTTATACCCCCTTTCTTGGCCTCCATTGGATAGTTGGCTGATTGTTAAGTTCATTGTAGTGTTGAGACACATTCTTGAGAGCTCAATTCATTCAATAAAGTTAATAATGTATGTTTTGGCATAGCTAGTGCTTGTGAGCTCATGCTTAGGCTTGCTTAACACATAGCCCCGTTTGTTGCGATGGAGTGTTGTAGTGAGATATGTGAATCTCTTAGCATTCATGCTAGCGAGCATGAAGATTGTAAGTGTGGGCTTGTAATCTTATGAGACACTCTTGTGAGAGGGAGGGAGACCCTCGACGTTTTGGCCAAGTCTTCGCCTTAGTGGAGATGGCAGTGAGCGTCCAAGAGAGAGCCACAGAAGAACCCACTTGAGAGTGAGTGTGCAGTAGATATTTGGATTTTTCAATCTACGAAGTTTGACCCTTGCGCAGGTCACTTTGCCAACCTTAATCCTTGCATGGACTAAGCAAGAGAAAGTTCTTGTGAGGGGCTCCAAATGAGGACCAGGGGTAGGCTTGAGCGCCTTCTCAAAACCTCAAGAAATCATCATTGTCGTCGTCATTGAGAGCTTGCATCACTCTACCCAACTATTTAGCTTTTGCATTTACGTTCTTACAATTGCATGCTTACTTTCCTAGACTAGCTCGATAGGTTAGTTTTCTAGGTGGAGCTAGTTTGGAAGACTACTTATCCTCGGTAAAGTTAGCAACACTTAGCAAACCCTTATTGCTCATATTTGTTTTATCTTGCATAGGTTTTGCTAAGTTGTTTTTGGAGAGCCTTAGTTTTTAGAATCCTAATTCACCCCCTCCTCCTCTTAGGACATTGGCTCAAGGTCCTATCACGTGAATTTCATAGTTAATTAGCAAAAGTAGGGTGATGAAGCTCCTAAAATTGTTATACTTGGACAATGGGTGTGTTGCAATATAATGTGTTTACATGTAATTTTGCTAGCTCTAGTACTTGTTGTTAAATTCCAGATCTAGCCCTGTACATGTTATTAGTGTATTTCATGAATATGAAAATGCATGTTATATAAAAATTGTTCAGACAAATCTAAAGAAATTATGTAGTAGTTTCTTTAGCTCGGTATGGTCTTGTCTAAAAAATTATCGTGCATTTTGCTTACTATTTTGATGGTGATCTGAAAATGACAAATGATAGGAGCTATAAACAATAAATTAGGAAAGTGGTATTTAATTGCTCCAAAAATTTCACCAAAAATAATGCAAACATGCTACTATTGAAGTATGCTTGTGTGAATTTTATCATGCATTTTATTTATTATAACATCAAGGGTTTACCAATAGTTACCTAAATAGGGTTACAAGCGAAGAAAGTAAAAATGGGATGTTGATGGCTTAGATGAACTCATGATTTCTTCTGTGTACTCTACTTGAGATATTTAATTTGTTGTGCCAAATTGAAACCCTCACTTTTCACATAAATTCTGTAGTCGAAACGATTGACTAACTAGTGCTAAAAACAACAATGAAAGTGCCTTTTCTCTTTACCTTCGAAAGATGTTAGTGTCCTTAGTACTATTAATGATAACATAAAAGTTACGGTTCATGAGTTGTCCAAATATATGCTTGTATGATGCTTTGCTTGCATGTGGCATGATAAAAGAAACTTTAAATGGATGCTTGCTTATGTATTTCAATCCATGCGTATCATTGTATATATCAGATCATATAGTGTTTTTATGTATTGCCATTTCAAGTATTGCTCCCACTGGTCTTCTCATGGCAAGATATAGCTCCAATAATAAATATTCTTTTTCAGGTGGTCTGCGGGCGGCTGCTCAATCTACAAGTTATGAATACAATTAACTATATGCTTCCTTTATCTGCACAAAAATACTTCTGGTTTGGTAGTTTATCAATCACATTTCTATCTATCCTTGAAATGATTGTGATGTTGTGCCTGATCTGCATCGCGTATCAACCATATAGTGATGTTTATTGTAGATAGGTGCTCGAAGAAGATAATGTGTAGAGCTACATCAAGCAACGGAGGCCCAGAAGACCAACTAAGACCCACTCATGACCTGGCATGAGCTGGCGTGCTCATGATTCGTGTTTGAACGGAGGAGTTGTCCAAGTGATCAAAGGGGTTTCCTAGGGCAAAGCTTCAGAACCCATCAAACTACCTTTAGTTTAGTTTTTTCAAAAGTGCAAAATGCACCCAAGGTACGCAGGAACATGAATTCCCAGCAAAATTTAATCTTTAATTTGATTGCTAGAGCATCGTGCATTAGGAGTTGTTTGAAACCTATTGCATTAGAAAATTCTACCGCCGTGAAATTAGCACCAAATCTAGCATGTGTAGGTACGAAGTGCTTAGGCTTAATATCTGCAGTAGATGGCGAAGTGAAGAAATTCCCTCGTGACATGGCAGGGCTTTACTCAAAAGTGATTTATAGAAATTACTATTTGAGATCAAAATAGCATGATGTGATGATCAGATGAGAACATGTCGAGATATGGGAATGTTATGATGAGATATGAGTTATCAGTTTGGTGAAATTTGACCAAGCCATTTAAGGCTTGTTCGTTGTTTCTCTGCTGATCGGTATACTTTATTATAATGCTTATCCAGGGTCATGGGACCAGTGTAGTCTTTATGGCCTCATTTGAATCATTGAAACACATCCTACTCACTGGTAGGTGGAGGTTGGCCTATGGGGCTAGGATCTCACGATGGGGAAATTGAGATGCTATCAGGCTCATCGTGGGGGGCACATCCCAGGGATCAAGAGGGAGTGAATTGGACTTGGGATGAGATCAATCAAGATCAGGAGTATACGTGGGATACGTGATGGCTAGCAATCATATACCTCTGGCATTTTGGAATATTCTCGTGAACTAAAATTCGATTTGAATCGCTGATATTCACCAGAACTCGAGAATGTTCAATGTCACACATGAGCAATGTAATAACAATTTAAATACTGGTGTTTACTTACTCATTTCTTTTAGTTCCACATGCTTGTATTGTATGTTTATGTTCATGCAAGATAATATATGTTGATACGTAATTATTGTGCTAAAAATTAATCACCTGTTAACTCATAAATGACCTAAAAAGAATGGTTAAGGGCCAACTACTAGTAAGCAAGCATTGTGCCACACATAAGCCTTCACATCCGCTTATCAGATCAAATCCTATCTGAGTATGTAGTTGTACTCAGGGTTCATTACCTACATTTGAGCGCAGGTATGGAGTTCACTTGTGTGGTCACCAAGGATGACTCAGTGGGCACGAGATCATGCTTTGGTGTCCTTCTTCCACTGCATTTAAGAGTTACCGAAATCAAGTATTCCGCTACTGAGTTTGTTTGAGAAGTTACTATAAAGTTCTGACAATAGTTGTATATTATTTGATTGTTTTGTAATAATCAAAACTATGTTCGTATGAAATGAGATATTGCTTTAATTATTGTGGCTCTTTTGAGGGTTTAACATGCATGATGTCAGCATCCTTGGGTGATTGTTATATCAAGTGCCAGTTAGGGTAGCTTGACGGATGACCAGGTTTGATTTGATCTAAGTGCACTGTGACCCATAAGGTGGTATGTGTGCTTAGCTCAAATTAAATCGGCAATTCCGCCACATAGATGCAACTATGTTGATGGAGATGTTGGAGAACCATCAGTAAAAGAATCACCTGACTATGTGGAGATTAAACTTTGAAGTGATTATTCTGCTTCCAAAAATAAAAGAAGCTAACAATAAAGGCAGATATGTGATGTAGAAGGTAATTAGTAAGGTGCTTATTACCAATATATTGACTGAGATGGTAACATCTGAATGTTGGACCGACGCCTAAGAGGGGATGAATTAGGATTTCTAAAACTATGGCTCTCTGAAAACTACAACTACTAAGCAAAACTATGGCCAAGTGTTAGCTATGTGCACTATGGTTTTGCTAAGTGTTGCTAATTTTACTGTGGTCAAAGTCTTGCAACCTAGTTCCACCTAGACACTAACCTATCAAGCTAGTCTAGGAATGTAAGCACACAATTGCAAGAATGTAAATGCAGAAGCTAAAAGGATAGGTAGAGAAATGCAAATTCCCGATGACGATGACGGCTGATCGCACACGATGGAGACACGGAGATTTTCCCCGAGGTTTAGGGGAGGCCAATGTGCCTCTACCCACTACTCCTCTTTTGGCACCCCTCGTAGGGCTTTGCTCTTGCGTAGTCCTCAAAGGAATATGGCCTCGCCTACGCAAGGGTGAAGGATGGCAAAGTGACTTCCGCGAAAGTCAAGCAACCCTTAGTCGGGTCTCCGGATATCCCCGGTACACACACGAGCCCTTCTCTCGCATTGCCTTGGACTACGGACTCACCTACACAAGGGTAGAGGATTGTATGGACTGTTGGGGTCTTCCGAGTCCTTCTCATGGAGCTACCCCACCGTCTCCACTATGGGAAGCTTTTGGCCAACGTGCCGAGGGCCTTCCTCCCTCTCACAAGCAAGGTAGCCGCCACTCCACACTCCAGAGGGTCTCGCAAGATTTACAGACTCACTTGTACACCAATGACGTGCACGCAGGCATGTAGAATAGACAATTAGGCCTAAGCAAATATTCAACTAAGCACTAGCTATGCCGAGATGTGTCTAGTAAGCTCTTGTGGTGGTTGGTCTCTCAAATCTTTGTATGAGGCTCTAAGGATGGATCAAGATGGTGCCTCAACACTTGTGTTAACTCAGGAATCTCCAACCACAATGTGGAGGCCGGCCAAAGGGGTATATATAGGCCATACCTCCAAACTAGCCATTGGGAGCAATCTGATCTGCGTTTCCTATGACCATTAGACCGTCCGGTGGTGGGACCATCGGACCGTCCGATGCGTACTCCCAACTAGCTATTGGAGTCGATCGTTCAGTCTTCAGCCGACCGTTGAGACCATTAGATCATCCAATGGTGGCACCATCAGACCGCCTGATGCTGGTTTCGCCTGAGGTCTTGACTTGTTGATCTTCAGTCTAGCTCGTCCGATTGACCATCCAACCATCACCATCGGACCGTTCGATGCGTTGAAGTGCCGGGACTTGGTCTTCTCCTTCACTGCCTAGATCGATCGATGTACCATCGGACCATCCGATGGTGGCACCATCGGACCGTCCGATGGGTGTAATTTGCACTGGGTCTTGAATCTTCAATCTTGGCCTTCTTCTTCTCTCCGAACCTTTCGATGGGGCTTCTCTGGACCTTCTGATGGGTCAGCGGAACCGCCATGTCGGGGCAGCTGCTTTTAACAGGATGGAATCTCGAGTCTTCTCTTGTGCCTTTTAGGTCTTCCTTTGAGGTGTTTGTACCCCAAGTCCATCTTTTGCACCCTAGGACTTAATCAAAAACACTTGCACACACATTAGTCTCAAATGATACGTGTTGTCACCTCAACCACCAAAATCACATTAGCGAACTAAACACAAGTCTTAGGGCCCATTTTCCTTACAACATCCCCACATTGATGAGAATCAGTCTACTTTCCTGCCATGAATATTGGAATGGAGTTGTGGTTCTGCATGAAGTTCTTCAACTGAGGGTTAAGAAACAAATTGGAGTAATTTTGAAGATGGGTTGTGAAAATGTTTATGATAAGGTGGATTGGTCTTTCCTTGAAGAGATTAACGGAAGAAAAGGCTTTGCAGAGAAGCGGATTAGGTGGGTGAGTGACGTGCACAAAGGATGTGTGTCTACTGATATCAATAAAGTAAGAAGTATCTGCATCAAAAGTTTCAAGGCGTTAAGCAGGGGGATACTCTAGGTTTCTCTGGTACAAATAATGACAATAACAGTTTGGTGTGCAAGTTGCTATGCAAGAAATATTTGGTAGATAACAGTTTTTGAAAGGTTTGATTACTTTTAGGGAGCGGTATAATAGGGGAAAATGTCTATAGTGAGAAGGGGCAGACAACTACATTCTGGCTGGACACTTGATTAGGAGAGAGTGCTATGAAAGTAAGGCTTATTTATAAGCTTATTTCTGCCACCAACAAATATGAGCTAAAAATGAGTGTTATTCATAAGCTTATTTTCAACGGACTCCCGATAACCAATGAAAATAAAGACCGCCGGAAATAAGTAGCCGATGGGATGATTTTCGCAGGCCAGAAAAAACAACGAAAATAAGCTACCAAAGGGCCGACAAAAATAGCTTTAGCTTGTTTTATATAGTCCACAAAAATAACATTAGTATATTTTTGTGGGTTTTTTAGGCCCACGAAAAATAACTTTGGCTTATTTTCACGTTTCTTACGGTGGTTCATGTAGTGACATGTTTTTGCATTAAGGAAAAAAAAAGGGTAAAAATCCGGGGTGGCGCAAAGACTTTTGCCGGCCGATTTGCAGGGCATTCTGCTGCTGTCCACAATCCTGGCCTTTGTCTGTAAAATCTAGATGGAGATGCAACACAAGCAGATAGAGACGCATGCTGCATCGGACGGGACTGCGCCCTGTCCTCTGGTACTCCTGAGGCGGCAGGGAGTAAAGAGCAAGATCCCCGGCGCGCCTGATCGATGGAAAAAAAAAGCTGCAATGCGCCTTCAAATGAATTTGATCTGCAATCCATTGCTTTATGATTGAGCTTTTTTTCTTCAAACATGGCCTACCATTGCAAGTCTCTGCGCCCTCTCAGTTCTTCTTTTGACGCTGACAAAAAAGATTGGCCATGATGGCCTCATTATAGGCCGTTCTGCTCCCCTGCTCTCTCACTGCCCTCAGGGGGTGGTTGGGTCTCTAACTAAAATTTAGTCTCCGTCATATCGAATATTTGACACTAATTACAAGTATTGTCTAATTATAAAACTAATTATACAGATGAGAACTAAACGGCAAGACAAATTTATTAAATCTAATTAATCTATGATTAACAAATGTGAAGCTACAGTAACCATTCGTTAATCATAAATTAAACAGACTTAGTAAATTCGTATCGCCGTTTACTTCTCTTCCATGTAATTAGTTTTTTAATTAAATTATATTTAATATTTTTAATTAGCATCCAAATATTCTACGTGACGTGCGCTGAATTTTAGCCACGTTCAAACGCCCGCTCAATTTGTTGCACCACTGCCGTCTGCAACAGACGTCGTACTTCTGAAACATGGGTCCAGGACAGGGCCCCTGCCAAAAGTTTCTGCGTGCACCCATCCTCAGTGTGACTGGCGCCTAAATGCAATTAATGTGTGGTGTTATCGTCTGATACAACGTAGTGTCAAGACACATATACATTTAATTGTAGGAGGCCTACTAATAAACTAAATGTCCCCTATTCGTCTTTGTTGGGTTAGTTGTTGCGGCAGGTTGGTGCTATTTGACTACTTGTAGCGCTGTCATATGTGATGCGACGAGAGTACGAGACAACACAGACTTAAACTTCCAACGTGAGAAGCTCTCGGCTTAGCACCTTCAGGAGTATTGTCAGTTTTGGGCTGAGGTAAATCAGCTCCACTTGGCCACAAATACTCCTGACCTCATTCGTTGGAAGCTAACTCCAAATGGCCACTACACAGCACAATCAGCCTACCAAGCACGGTTGGGGGGCTCCACTTGCACAAATTACAACACAATAATATGGAAAGCCCGGGCGCAGCCAAAATGCAAATTTTGTTGCTTGGCTTGCAGTTCAAGACAGAATTTGGACTGCAGATAGGTTGGCAAGGAGAAGCTGGCCGCACAATCCTTGTTGTGTGCTGTGCGGCATGCCTAGGGAGACTGGGCTTCACCTCTTCGCGGAGTGTCCTTTTTCTAGGCGCATTTGGGATGAGTTGAGCCGATGCACCTCAGTTGCAGAGATCCACCACACGGCCTGGCAGCCATCTACCTCGGTGCATCTTTGGTGGTCGGGTTTAGCTGCAGCCCCAGTAAGAGACAAGAGAGGTTTGAGGAGCCTCATAATCTTCGCCGCTTGGACAATTTGGTGCGAGAGGAACTCGCATAATTTTGACCGGAATGTGGCAACTGAATCCCAGGTTCTAGCCAAGATCAAGGATGAAACCAGGCTGTGGATTCTAGGAGGGGCAAAACATTTAGCAAACCTTTGGTAATGGCGTAATT
The DNA here is from genome assembly GCA_030272315.1 of Paspalum vaginatum. Taxonomy (NCBI): domain Eukaryota; kingdom Viridiplantae; phylum Streptophyta; class Magnoliopsida; order Poales; family Poaceae; genus Paspalum; species Paspalum vaginatum. The sequence continues at coordinate 34,487,566 of CM059018.1, read as the reverse complement.
TTGGGTTTAGGCAGCGGATGTCTAGGTTTCTCCCACCGGTTTTGTTTCCTCTTTGCTTGTAGGATTTTAGCCCTTCTGAGCTTTTCTCTCTTATTAATATAACGGGCAAGTCTCTTGCCGGTTCGTTTAAAAAAAAATACTCTGGTGTCTTCTAAGAGGGACAGAGAGGATATATGGGACAGACAGGGCAGCTCGATTGTCGGGCCGTTCGATCGGACCTCGCTTGGACATCCCTGATCAACCCTTCAGATTATATACATTGTACTCCTTTGGTTTGACATTGATTCTTCGTTTTATTAAAAAATGTATTGATTATCATTTATTTTGCGGTCATGGCCGTGCTGAAGAGGAAGATATGATGGTAGTGGCTTCCCACACGGTCCTTAGAGAAGAGGCGGCGGTGTGCTTGGTGGTGGAGGGCCGAGCGAGGACAGCCTCCAGATCCAAGGAATGGCTTGGGCTCGCCTCGCCATGGTCGTCATCAGGCAGGGGCTGGAGAAAGGAGAGCCGCTGCCACCACCGCCTAGCTTCATGAGAGCTGAAGCCAAGTGGAGAAAGCGGCAGAGAGAATAGGAGGACGACGTCAGGACAGGGCAGACGGCCAGAGGAGGACTCCATGCGAGCAGAGGCAATTGGATGCAGCACACGTGGATCCTTCGTAGGAGGCAATAGGTGTTGATGTGGCGCCAGGGATGTAAGCTAGGCTGACGGCCGATGTCTGGGCGGATCCGGCGGCAGAGATGAGGGGCCATGCAGATAGGCAGGAGGAGAGCTATAAGTCCGGATCTGCACCCTATGACCATCGTGGGGAACAGGCGGACGACGGACTGAGGGGAGGTGGGTGGCGGGCGAAAGGGAGTAGTCGGCAACGAAATGCACAAGGGCGGTTGGCAATCCAGTGGGAGAGGAGGGATTGGGTACGGAAAAGGAAAAGAGAAAAAGGAATAAAAAATGGTTGTTAGTATAGCGTATGAGACATAGAGTAACATGACTGCGGATGATTGCGCACTGTATTTTAAAATTATGATCGATGATGAGTAAAACATGATATTTTTTAAGTAGTAGAAAAATAGAGGAGCCTGGGCGTAGATAGGCATGGTGTGTTTGGAAGACGGTCATCGTCGAGCTAGCTAGCTAGCAGCAGGCGTGAACTGTGACGTTTTCCCTGCTGTCGAATTCAGTTGCAGTATGATGGCCTGCTGCCATATTTATAAGGGAAAATTCTATTTACACCCTTCAATTAATACCAATCTACGGTCGTGGGCTCGTGGCAGTTTGGTAGGAGCCAGATCGGTGGTCCTCTTGGGCTGTATTGCAGCTGGGCCTCTGCCTGCCCGATTCCATCAAGTGAAGAAGTAGGCCGTAGCCCGTAGGCGGTTCCCGCTAGCGTGTATCCGCGGCGGGCCTTTCCATTTTTTATGTTTTCAACTCGTTTTTTTATATGTGCGAAACTCTTTTTTTTAGCACTGCTACGGTACACTGAAATTATTGTAGACCGTTGAAAATGAAGTATTACCTCCTAAGAGGTAATAGCTTAAAGAAAGAAATGTCTCTAATAAATCTAAACCTCATTTCACTGTAACTACTTTGGGTTGAACGTAACAAAATTAGGCGTGGGCGAGAGAATCGTGGGTGAGAGAATTATGGAGGCGCTGCATGCAGCCTGTTGCATGGATGGAAGGATACAACGCCATGCATGGAAGGAACAAATTCTACGCGAGGTGCCAGTCGAAGGAATTTTGCGCGCGTACCAAAGTTTGCTTGCCGTGCATCACACCGAGGATTCTGTGCCGCCTGGGTCTCTCTTTACTCCTGGTCTGGTCATGGCAAAAAATTTGACTCTCAAAATTTTGGCCATATAAAATTTGGAGGGAAAAATTATCACTATAAATACCCCATAAAGATCATTCATTTTCTCTCTCACGATCTCATGGCCCTCTTTGCATGATACATGCTGCTCCTAGCGTGTCTTGTGAAGATCCTCACGCCGTAGTGGATGAAGGTAGGCCAAGTCAATTAATGCCGCCATGCAGGGACGTGTCTGATCCGATGGAACGTGACCGATCAATCTTTTCCGATTTGCATGCACTCCTTTTTTTTGCTGTTTTATTTTTTCCCCATTTAATATATTATAATAATTATTTCATCTTCTCTGAGTTCGATGGTCTAGATTTGTTTGATGTCTTTGCCTCCTAAGAAGTAACTCGTGCACTTAGCACAGCCTTTTTTTTATCTCCAACACAACAGCAAATATAATTAAGTTATATATGTGTGGTTGAAATCTAAAAATGAACTTAACATTGTTGGCAAGTCTTGCCATAATTTAGCTTATTATTGTATAAAATTAGTAAATAAAATAAACCTTATTTTTGGGCATCGTTGTAGGATAGTGTAGGAGCACTTCAGGGCATCTTCGGGGGTCATGGGGTGTAACAGTTTGTTGAGCTAAAAACAGATGTTTCATGAATTTATCACAACATATTGATGTGCAACAATTCGAAGTCTTTATTGCCAATGGTGATGTTAAAGTATTGAAGATAAGTAATCACGATACTCCTGCAAATATAAGGACAACGCATGTTCCTGTGTGTAAGTATTTGGTTTACAGTTTAGATGCTAGTGACATTCGGCTGTAGTGATTATTAGTTACGTGAACTAAGTTGATTGATGATACTTCATTCGTTTCAAGATAGGATTGTATCACAAGGCGTTCAATCTTTTTCTAATTACTAGCAATTGTTCCGTGCGTTGCTACGGTTTGTTTGGACACAAAAATTTCACAAAAATTGTGCAGAAATATCACAGAAAACTTCAGTTTCATAAGAAAAACGTAGGAATAGAAAAAATATCTAGTTAACATAGGAATGGGAAAAAATTCACTAGTTCCAAACAGACCCTCAAATGCTTGGATAAACAGTTGAGGATTCTGATTAGGTGTTGATTTTTGCTGGGCATCCTATTCCTTGTTGTTTGGGCATCATAATGGAACCGAACAAGATAAATTTTTGAGGTATACTAATTCGGAGCTGAGGGCACATATCCTTTCCTATTCCAAGTAGATATCCGGCATTCCAACGTGATAAACTGAACGATCAGGTAGACAGGTTACCAAAGAAACTTCAGATACCGCGAGACCTCTCGGTGGAGCCTAGGTAGGAGAGGTATTGATGTAACATAACCGGTTGCTAATGCTATGAGTAACAGATATGTATCAATTGCTATGTATTAATAATTCCATAAATATAACAACTGAGATTGTGAGCGACTGAAATCAATAACGTGAAAATTCTGATAGATTATATCTTAAAAAATGAATTCTTGTTAGTCTTAAATAATCATGCACGGCCATCCACAACACAGCAAGTTATATGCACTCATTTGAGGATGTAGTAGTGTAGTACAATCAGAAATAAAATTACTTACATCAAACATCATCTCTCTACCCCCATGGTGGTGCAAAGGCATATAGTTTCAGCCTTCAGGATTTCATCCTGTTGGACCGAAGGTCCAGAGCCTCACGCTTCGGATAAAATTACTTAGTGTTGATGAGCTGCAGGTCGCGAAGGACGGGTTCAGGCTGACCGCGAATGCAACTTCGGAGTTGGTGAGGCTCGCTCTACGGCAGATCCGAAGACATATGGTCCGAAGGTGGCGAGTCAGGATAGAGTTCGAAGTATAAAAGGCGAAGCGGCGGACTGAAGCTCAAGGACTTCGGGCGGCAGGCTGAAGCTTAGCGGAGTTGCGTGTTTCAATTGGCTTCGGGTGTAAAAATACCAAACGGTTGCACCTGTAACATATAAAGGAAGAAGGATAGTGGGAATGTACGGGGCAAACATGTAAAGTTACAGTAGGATAGGCTGTCAGGTTGACCCCTATAAATACCGAGAAGTCCAACCGGCAGGAGGAGAGGCTTTTGACCCCGACACTTGTACGCAGAAGGAAAAACGTAATATATGCTTGCGGATCTGAAGAACTAAGGTATTATCACCATATTTGTTACTCTGTGATTCATCATCTAATGATTGGAAACAATGCTCATGTCTAAGTTTACGAGATTATGTTATATGTTATATACTTGTGACCCTTCGGCTAGGAGGAAAGAGATCTCCGAGCTGATTTAACTTCTCGTATTCTTGTGATAAATTATTGTGGTTCCCCTCGTGGGAGTCCTTTCATATTTGATGTTGGCCTTTGTCTTCGTGTATTTTGATAGCAATCCCCAACACATCCTATCCTTTGTACCACACTCCAACATCATCCATTGAGTACTCCACTCCAATTTTAGTTATATGGTTTTATATACATTAACAAAAATTAGGAAAAGCACACATCATAAGAGAAAGAAACCACGCTCTGCAATCTTGAAGAACATTTTTGCAGGGAACGAAACCATAGATTCTTGCAGAAGAAAACGACAGTGATGAAAACTCTCTGGTTGTTGCAGAAGAAAATGAAAGAAAACGACAGTGATGAAAACTCTCCGGTGGCAAACGTATCAGCATATAGCTATTTTAACTCACAGGCAACAAAACATTTTTTGCGATGGATCCATATAAGATATTTCAAGCAAACTGTTCGCAGATTGTAAATGAGAACATAGTTTTTTTTTACCAAACACCCCTAAGTTTAATGGGAAAATACCATTTACAAGAACATCGAGCAACTCTAAACTGTACTTCTGGTTACGAGGGAATTTATACATCGAGGGACATCAAACTACTGTCCCCTGCACTACTGGCCCTTCCTTTGGTACAGTATTGATCCAATCAAAACCGTAACTTCAGTTATTGCAATTGCCAAGAGCAGTTGCTTGCCTTGTGAACCAGCAGCGGGTCTTGCTGGATTTGGTTTTGCCAAGTTTTTAATAGCACCGTTCTAGCTGAAAGCTGTCTTGAAGATTGAATGAAATAGCAGGCTTCAGGTAGAAGGGTACCTTGAAAGGTCTGCAGGCTGCTGCAGCATTTGAGCCTGTATGGAACTGGAGTTCGTGTCCAATCCATTCACGAAGTCTGATGTACTTCCTGCAAGGTTGACAGTATTCTGTTCGATTTCCACACACAATCACACATCCTGCAGCACACCTCACATTATTCATAGCTAGTCATTAGCAATAGAAAAACTGAATCCATACTTGATTATTGTATTCAGAACAGGAAAAACTGAATACTATTTGCAAGTATTCACACAGCAAGCATCTAAGTGAGCCCACAATAGTACTTACCTTGTTCTTCAGCGGTGCCTTTCTGTCAAGGCTGCAATTAGAGAATGAAACAAATACCAAAGAAACTGTAATTAGTGCACGTGCTAATACTAAACAAATCACAGTATGTACTAATACTAACACTAATCAAATTACAGTATGTAACCAGCTGCAGCCAAATACAAACAAAGCTAAAAGGAAACATACAAACCAAACCAAATAAATAGCAGCCGGCCACACTTATGTCAGTACATGACCAAGCTAAAAGAATAGTCAAGTGTGCTGCAGGTGATTAAGCTAAAAGGTAAAGGAACCTGCAAGTCTGCTGTTTATTGTTGTTGCTAACTAAAGCTAAAACATACTGCTTAATGACAAGGCATAACCAATTTAGCAATACTGCAGTTCGCTAAGATACACAGCTAAAGGATGCAGCAGTAATGTTCATTGGAACAGAAGTTAGTGACATTGGCATGTTTAATATCAGAGAGCTATGATCAAGGTTTGGATTTCTCCACTAAGAAATTAAAGATTGTATTCCTGTGATCCTATCTAGGCTTTATTCAGACCTAAATATTCCCAAATTCATTCATCTGCTGCACAGCACATATTTACTGCTGGCATATATTGCAAATCGACATGAACACACATCTGGAGTCCACCAAATCAACAGAAGCAAAATTCCCCTATCCCTGTGTTCCATGGCCATGCATCAATCAACAATAGCACCCTAAGAACAAGTTTCGCTAATCAACTGCATGTCACAAGCTTAGCACAAATTACCAATGTCGGCGGTGCCGCTGGGACCAAGCGCATCGGCCTCAGAGGATGTGGGCGCGTCAGAGGTCGTTGGTTTTTCCTCGGCGGTGGACGCAAGCACGGACGAGGGGAGGTGAAGGTCGGCGGGGGCGAGGAGCGAGGGCGGTGGGGGCGAAGGTCGGCGGGGGGAGGAGCTGGCGTGTTACGTCGGGAGGGAGAGTGGGGGTAGCCAGCGGGCGTGGAGCGGGGTGGGTTGGAGATGCGCTAGGGCGAGGGGGCCGTGCGGGCGCGGGTGGAGGGACGACGGACCGCGGGGGCGACGGAAACAGGCGAGTTAGAACCTTACGGATTTTTTAAGGGGTAGAGAAATATGAGCCAAATTCTCAGGTAAGCGTTGGGCGACGGCTGGGGGATTCCAGTTTGGTTAGTGCGATTAGTGGATTTGTTCCCATACTTAACTATATACAGTTTTGTCCAGTCTCTGCATACATCTTGTAAGTCGCAACTCAACTCAGTTACATTCTGTAAGTTTATAGCTCTTATCACGCACTCAGTATCGCCAACTAACGCCGGTGGTTTCCCCCGCAAAGGGTTTACGATGTAAAAACGCACGTCTCGTGTTCAATTTTATCGTGCATTATTTGCCAACAATATATATCCAATATGTATGCTTACTTCCATTGTTTGAAAATTTGTTATTTCAACAATTCTCTATGGAAACGGATAACCCAACAATGCATTGGCGTGTATGAAAAGGAATGGGGAAATGCGCACAGTGGGGTTTTCGTCTTTTCTCTCTTTCCTTCCAAAAACACAATATACAAATAAAATATGCTATAGCTTATATACACATGTACACACATACCAACTGTATGATGTATGCACACACTCTTGCGCGCTGGTCTAGCTCGTGGAAGGATCTCTCGTATGATGAAATCCATTTGTCTCGGCCATTCTGCCGACACCGCCAGAACGAATGGCTTGGGAGCTCCAACGTCGCGGTCAGGAAAATTGATGAAGGCGTGGCGACATTTGTCACCCTATTCTCCTACAGTATTTTTTGTGACGTGACCGGCATTAAATGATATGATGCTCCCCCTGTCAAATAATTCAACAACCCATCCGTCCAATCCCAATCGCTTCTGAACGCGTCTCAGCCAGTAGCAACGGCCCACCGCGGACGCGTGACGCAAGCCCTGTCGCCTGCGTGGCAACGGCCACCCCCTACTCCAGCCGCCACGTGGCGCCAATCCCTCCTCGCTAAAATCCAGATTCCGAATCGCCGACTAGACGACGACTACTCCGTAGTCCGTAGTTGTTGTTTATCGAGTACTCCACGCCCTCCCGTCCCCTCTCGCCGCCCCACCCCACCCCACCGCCCGCCCGCCGCACATGGATGTGGACGACGGGCCCGCCGCCAACGGCGACGCCTCCTCGGGCGCCCGCGAGGTGCGGGTCGGCGAGGAGGAGGACACGCTCCCCGCCGTGGTCCGCAGCTTCGTCGGCGGCGTCTGGTCCCCGGACGAGTCCGCTGCTCAGGCGGCTCCGGGCGGCGTCCTGCGAGGCCGCGCCGCGGCTCAGGGGCGCGTCGCGGAACTCCGCGCGGGACCTCGTCGAGTGGACCAGGCGGGGCAGCGGCATCCGCGCCATCCTCGTCATCTCGGTCAGCACCCACACCCCGTGCTCTCCGCACTCACGCATGAGTCCTCCTCCTGATCCGTTCACTTTGTACTCTTTTTTTTTTTTTTTTTTTTTTTGCGAACGCTTTGCATACGGTCTGTCAATTTTTTTATTATCACTACTAGCCTTTACGGATCCTCATTTTAGATTCGTGTTATCCGTCACTGGGATTATTTCTTGCCATAGGAGTAGTATACTCCGTTTATACTAGTTGCCGTTCGAATACTAACCTAGTACCGGATTGCATTATTAGGTGCCAATGGCCACAGTGTTTACAGAAATCTGCAGAGGTAATTGAAGAATAGGCTGAATTGAAGTATGTTGTAAATGGAAACGGATACATGATAGTAGGTTACGTAACTGTAAGCCGGACCTATAAATGTTCAGTAATAAAAACTGTCAGATTCGTGCAGGGTTTCAGTCTTGCGAGGCTGGATTTGATTCCAGCTGGTCCATGTCGCCCTTGGGTTCCACCCATCGAATTCCTCAAATGATTTAATTTCTCATTTCATCCTTTTCCTGATGTGGCAGGTTGGGACAATCACACTCATAGCTCTGACTGGCCTCCTCATTTTCATGTTCTTCCTGCTGGTTGCCACCGCCAATGCCGTCATCGTCTCGGTGCTCATGTCACTGGCAGCGGCTGGAGGATTCCTGGCTCTCTTCTTTGCTTGCTTGGTCGCAGTGTACGTTGGGGCAGTATCAGTTGCTGTCTTCGCCATTTCTGCCACGGTTATCTCAGCGGCTGTTGGAGTGATGATCGCTGCTGGTAAACCATCTCTCTTTCCCTGTAAAAGATTGAAGTGCTGTCTATATGTTCATATCCAAACCGCCTTTAGGTGTATAATCCTAAAGACTTTACATGCATATGGCCAACAAGTATTGAAGATGTTCTGCACTTCTGCATAATTAGTCAATGTTTACTATATACTACAAACACTTATATTTTCATTCATCCGGATCATCTCAAATCCCTCTCTTGCATTAGATTAGAAATCAGTATTCCTGCTTCTGCATTGGTGATTTTATTTTCCTGGAACACCTGCATTGTTGGATTTAGCAGTGGCTACTTCCCATCTGGTTGCCTACATGCTCGCATTAGCATCAAATAGAGCCATGCGCTAAATTGTCTTTCAACAACTAAGGAGAACTGAATGTTCATTGCTCATTATTAAATGTGTAGCAGCAATTTGTTAATAGTGGGCAACTCTTTTATTCAACTGTTTTAAAAAGAATAGCAACGACTAATACTAAAAGAAAGCAAAACGCTCTTGTACTATCTCGTTTGGGTTAGAATCCTTCCTAATCCATTAGGAGAAACAAGTGTATTTTTGGGTAAATCATTAACACAGATCGTACTTTTTTTCTACATTGTTTTTGTTATCAATTAGGAGAACCATGTAGAGGCGCCTATGCTCTTTAAATTTGGTGGATTAATACCACTTCTTGTTTTTCTCTTTGGCGTTCTGTTTTCTATAATTAGGAGAACGAAGGAGAGGCATCTAGATTCTAACTAATTCTTGAGAAATCTCTCATTTCAGTTTGTTTAAGAAACGAGATAACTTCAGAGTTCAAGAGATTCCATTGCAAAAATGGAAATACTATCTTTCTGCTTTAGCGCTGGGTCTAATCTAAGCCTTTAAGATGCAACGAAAAGCATGAACTTGCAAGGCTACAAAATTTGGAGGATAAATATCAGGGCAAAAGTTGCGGAGCTGAAATCCTAGAAAATTATGAATGCAACAGCCAGCCTTTAATTAAAGCTTGTGAATAAAATATGTAGGTGCGATCAATTTACTGCCATATCAGTGGAAATTGACAGTCTAGAACCTGTTGTCAATATCACCTTTTCCCTTTAGGAATGGTCGTCACCTTGGCTGCTCGGCACTTGCTGCACTATTTTGTGGAGAATAAGTTGAAATAGATTGGGATAATGGGGAATAAAGCGGCACGACTTTAGCTAGCATAGCTACAGGTATTATTCTAGAAAGGTAAGGGTGTTGAGGCTGGATGCTTTTCCTTTACCTAAAAAAATATAGAAAGGTAAGCCCGGAATAATCTGTTTGGACGAAGCAGTTTCCTTGCGGCAAGAATACTCCTTTCAGACTTGTTTAGGGGTCAGAATCCCCATCTTTGCCTTCGGAGTACCTGCCTGTGTACGTATCTATCACGTGTGCTAATGCTCAGGAAACGCATCCTGCTGCAGGTTGGATTGGGTTCTTCTGGATGATCTGGTTCACCGCGAGGAAGAGCGTGGACCTGACGAAGCACTCCATCGGCATGACGAGCTCGGCGATCCAATCCTACTCCGCGTCCCGCCACGCGAGCCAGAACCAGAAGCCTGTGGACTGATGCTTAGTTCCCAGCTTTGGTTGCGCCCTGTATGTGTGAAGCCCTCGCTCGTATATCAATGTGAATTACGGTTTGGCATGCAGTTTGTAAAAGAGCGTAGAGGGCGACATGCATATGCCTGTAGCTGCACGGTGGCCGGGTGTATAATACTCAGCTCTGAAGTCTGAACTACGAACGTTAGCCATGGCGGCCAATGTTGTTTTGTCTAGGACTTGATTGGTAGTGAGCAATAGTGGAATTACCATCGTTGCTTATGCAAATACACAGAGTATATACAAGTAACATTTCAATCATGCGACACGACCGGGCTGGCGATATGTAGACAACAATATGGTTATATGGATGGTCAGTATCCGCGGTCGCGTCCGACGAGTGAGAGCAGGAATGTGCGGTAGTGTCCGGAGGTATCGGAGTGGATGTGGTCGGCGAGCGAGCGCTTGTACATGCTGTGGTACTCCGCCTTGATGTACTGCATGTCGATCTCCGCCCTGGTGACCACCGACCCTGATGAGCGCGGTAGTCCCTGGTGCCTACCCCCTTCATCGCCTTGTGCAGCGCCCTGGCGAAGTACCTGGCGGGGCACTCGGCGCAGCGGAGCACGGTGAGGAGCCCGAGCCGGAAGTTGCCCGACGTCTCGCTCTTGACGGCGCGCTCCAGCGCGCGGTCGTACATGTGGCTGTAGGCGCGCGCGACGGCGGCGACGTGCGGCCAGCTGCGCTCGGCGAAGACGCGCACGAAGGCGCGCTCGTCGGTGCCCACGCGCCGCTCGCCCGCGCGGTACAGGTCCCGGGCGTCGAGCGCCGCCGCGGCCGCGTCCACCGCCGCCTCGCCGTGCCCCCGCGCCGCGGCGGAGGCGGCGAGGCACGCGAGGAGGAGGCGCTGGTGGTCGCCCGACGCGCGGTCCGCGACGTCGCGCTCGGCGTCGCAGCCGAAGCGGGCGCGGTAGGCCTGGCGCAGGATGCGCAGCTGCGCGGGCGTGCGGGAGCACACCACCTCCGTGGCGGCGCGCAGGTCGGTGACGTCGCCCGCCAGCGCCTGCTTCAGCACGGTGGCGTCGCGGGCGGCGGGGTCCAGGACCCAGAGCAGCATGGCGCGCTTGTGGTGGCCGCTGAGCTCCGACGCCAGGCGCCGGGGCAGGTCCTGGCCGCACACGGCGCGGTACTCGTGCTGGATCAGCAGCCGCTGCGTCGCGTCGCGGTGCGCCAGGATGTTGGTCACCGCCGTGCTGTCGCACCCGAACCCCTTGAACGCCCGGTGGAGCTCGATGGCGTCCTGCCGGGGGCACGTCGGGACCGGAGGCACGGTAAGGCTCGCCATTCCTGCTGCTGCTGCGCTGCACCCGTCGCTCTCCCGGCCAGCTGCGGAGACGATCGATGGCAGGGGCTTTTAAAGGGTGGCGGCCGGGATGGACGACCGCGTCCGATCGACGCGGGCGGTGGGCGCCCCACGCCACTATCACGGTATCTCGGTTTATTTGATGCTTGCTTGACGGACCGGACCGGACCGGCGGCCATGAAATGCCCGCGCCGAGCACAGCCAGAGATGCTCGTGGAGAGCAGAGCGGAGGGAATCCTCTGCTTGCGTTGCGTCTTGTGATTGGCGCGACGCGGCGTTGCCATGTGATGCACGACAAACACGATGGACAGCCGTGGCCCGTGGTGGCTGTCGTCGGCCTCGATCGCCGGCTTTCACGGGCCGAAAGCTAGCTAGGTTGGGTCGTCGGGCCGGAGTTTCGGCCGAATGTCATTGGGGTATCAGCGTGCTCTTTTCGAAAGGGAAAAGTGTGGTTTCTCCCTTGGAGACGCAAATTCAGACGCCGTTTGGATTGGAATTGGAATGGGGATATATGGATATGGATTTGACTAGAAAGGAAAATAGAAAAAGGTTAAAATCTATCCCACCATTCACATTTATTTCTCTATCCTTACATCCACACGATGAAATTTATCTTACCCTTCTTATCCCTAGTCCCACCCTTCCATTTCCCACAATTCAAACACCGCCTCATTCTGGCATTGCACAATGACCATATTCCCAGGTAAACTAGTACCTCTCACGTTTGATAGCTCGCCTTGTTCGAAGAGGTTAAGTAATATTTATTTTGTTCCGTCTTGTTCTAGTATTACAGGTACTTAGATATGGCATGATTTTTTTCATATTTGTACATATATTTTTAACAAGAAGAATGGTCTAAGCTCCTTGCGAGAGTCAACAGCTCTTATGAAAACTGTAGCTCTCGATGAGATCTACAAGTTTGTTGTTTTGAGATTGCTCATTTCAAGCCATTTACATGTGCTAAAAATGTCTTATCGAGAGCTACAGTTTCTATAAGAATCGTCTTCATCCGATGTCATACTCTAAAAAAAGTTTTCCTAAAAAAAAGGCGCAGAACACATTTAGATTTAGAATGTATTTTTAGCACTATTTAAATGACTTCAAATTAAAAAACTCAAAACTACAAAGTTGTATATCTCGTCGAGGGCTATAACTTTTATATAAAGATCATCTCCATCCGACGTCGTATGAAAAAGATAGGAATTTTATAAGACTGAAAAAGCCCGTGGCGCCGCACCAGATGGCGCCACCGCTAAGCTGACGCCGCAAGCTTTTTCATGAAAAATGACGTGGCAAACCACTCTAAAACACCCCGATGGGATCCTACGCCACCATGTGTTATTGCTAGCAACACACGTGGTGGCGCAGAAAAAGAGTTACGCCGTGCAAATAGTTTGGAGTAGAGTTTATTTTTGTCATTTTTTTTAGCCGGAGGGTCAAATTGAAAAAAAAGTGCGCATTGCACAATGACGATATTCCCGGTAAACTAGTACCACTTGATACCGTACATTTTTGTGCACACGTTTGATAGCTCGTCTTGTTCCAAGAGGTTAGGATAATATTTATTTTGTTCCGTCTTGTTCTAGTATTGCTTGTATTTTGATATGGCTTGAATTTTTTTTCATATTTGTAAGAAGAATGGTCTAAGCTGTTGCAAGAGTCAACAGCATCAATTATTTCAGAGCGGAGGGTATTTTATATTCTGATTACAAATCTTTACCTTTAGATGCAATCGTTGAGAGGTCAACGCATTTGGAATATAGGAACTCAAAACAGATGAATGTCAAAAAAAGTATGAAATGAACATAGGTGTAAAACGCAGGGATGAAAGGGTACATGGGTTTTGTAAGTGAGTGTTTGGAACACAAAAAGATCGCTTGCATATATACGAATTCAGCTAGGTGTTAGCTGGAGATTCAATCGTTCAGGCTAAACATAAAAGTAATAAACACCGTGAATCATCGTGATTTAGTCTTTTTCTTCTTCTTCTTCTTGTTGTATTTTTGTCCTTTCTTCTTGTTGTTTGTCCTCTCTTTTCTTTAGACGATGTTGTTGGTCTAGATGTGATGTGATCCTCCCTGACGACACCAGCCACTAGCTCGCTCGTACTCCTCTCCTAATAAGCACTCACCGCCTCACGCAATCGCGAAGGAAATGGAAACAAGGGATCTGTGAAATCAACATCTAGCTACAGGAATCCAAAGGAAAGGAAATAACATCTTCTCCGTTCCAAACGCTCTTTCCATCTTCATCTCGTCTGTTTTCTGATTCCTGTGATTTTTATTTGGAACTCCTGCGATCCAAACATCCAGTCCCCTCTCTTCGATTCATAAAAACGATCAAGATCAAGTTAATCGTGTCGTCTGCATTTTGAAATACAAACAAGTGATCTCAATCAAGCCGTTGCCTGTTGGTTTTATGGATTCACATTTGTGTATCGCCGGATTCAGTTCTGCAGCTTCGAAAGTCAAAGCCGCAGCAGCCATTAGCCTCTCGTGATCTCGTCAACATACTCGGCGTTCATGATTCGTGTGCACCCGGACTCTCACCGTCGTCCGTTAGGTCGAACAAGGAACAAAACTTGCGACTTTTTGTGATGACTGCTGTCAGATTCCTGCAGTTGTTCAGTACTGATAGCAGATGCTTAATTCTCGATGCTTCCATCTGACGTGTGCTTCCTCCAGAGACTCCACCTACATAAACAAGAACAACGTGCAATGCCAATGGATGCAAGATTACCACCACAGAGCTGCAGCTTTAAGCTTCCTTATTGGCTACAGTATATAGAGACAATTATTGGCTGCAGCTTTAGGTGTTAGTCTTACGCGTCAGGTAATTCTTGGGTCCAATCCTGTGTGCTGCTATGATGAGTTCATCAGTTAAGTGCTTCAAAGTAATACGGAGTATAAGATCTACCTGTTGGGGACGACATAAAGTTATCAAAGACCATGCAGGAGCAGGAAAACGCCAGCTCTAGCAACAGCAGCAAGCCCGTGTCTGGATTAGAAACATGAACATGGGCATTTTTCAGAATTAGGCCAATCTTGAACAGATAAGAGGATTAGCAGGTGATGAATTATTATTTCTGATCCACAGATGTGTTTGATCTTGTCTTCCTGAAGCTATGCTGCCTGGTTCGTGTGGCTGTCTCTGGCTCCCTCCATTTCAAAATATCAGATGTCTTTGACTTGGTACCATCTTTAAAGCTAGACTCTGACTTTTAGTTTCTCTTATATATGTACAACCCTTGTCGTGACAAAAAAAAAATCATAACAATTAGAGAGTACATAATCTGTCTGAAGTTTTACGATGTATTTTCTTCCATCCAAGTCTCTAATTCGGTGTAAAGCAGAATCATGTGCCGTCTGATGTCTTGGCTAGTAACTTACACGTGGCACCTGATATAATAATCAGTTCCTGAACCGTCATCCGCTAACCCTTCCACCGCGCCCATAACCCTTGGAGATGATCCTGGCGGCTGCAACCCTGGGCTCTTTTGTTTTGGTTATGTTTTTTCTTACGGAAAGAGAACCTTCTGATTTTTTGAGGCCTAGATTTGTTCAGAGACTTTGACAACTCACAAAACGTGCGGATGGCTAGATGGTGGACAAGTAGTATGTCCTGCACTCCTGCTCCCATCCCCATCATATCTAGTGCTTGCTTCGAATGGACGAATGGTTATTCTACCAACTTCTTCCTGTCCTGCCCCAACATGAATCACCTATGTATATATTTTTCAGCCATCCAATGGAAGGGATCTTTTCATCTGGGGCTTGCATAGATATGGTCAATTTTCTGTACGGTATATGTACCATTTTCTAATCAACCAGGGTACCTATTTTACAAGCAATTTTATATGGAAGTTAAATATTGCAACAAAAATAAAGATTTTGTTATGGTACTTACATCATAGGAGTTATTTTAACCAATGACAACTTGGCTAAAAGAAATTGGCATGGGAGTCAAAAATGTTGTTTCTGTGATAGTAATGAGGCAATTAAACACTTATTCTTTGAATGCCAACGTGCTAAAAATATTGGGAGAATTGTTCACATAGCTATTGGTTTAACTCCACCTAATTCATCATCTCACTTGCTTGGTCATTAGTTAATATGCACTAGAAAGAATGATAGAAATCTGATTTTTGTCGATGTAGCATCTCTCTGGTGGGTAATTTGGTACACACGAAAACAACTAAATATTTGAGAAAAAAAGATGCAATTCTTTTACTCAAGCAATCTTCAGGGGAGCATATTGGCTACGATTTTGATCATTACTGCAGCATGAAAACAAAACAGAGACCATCCATATGGCGAGCAACACGTTAGATGTCATTGCGTTAGAGATATTCGCCAGCAATGGTCAGAGAAACAATAATAGACTTTGTTTCTGATTATTGATTATTATTTATATATTGTATTTCCTTTGTGTCATTTGTGATGGTTAAAACACTGTAAAATTAAGTTGTATACATTGTTGGAAGACACTTTTTTATCTAAAAAGAATATTCCTCTGTGAGACTTCTCCATCTGAATATTACCGGGCCTAACCTTACCTGCTACCTGCTTTCCTATTAATCTTTGAGTCTGTTTACAGCAGGGCACCCATATAGATGCTAATGGCCCTGTTTGGTTTCGCTTCTCTCCATCTCACTTGTCTCGCAAGCAGACTTCTCGTAGAATCCGTTGCCGAAAAAATCTACAGTCCACATAATCTATGTGTTTGGCAATCCCCGATTATCCCCTTCTCTCCACAGCCTCCATGGACCTCAAGGTGGGGGAGGCCGGTGGCGGCATGCAGGGAGGCCGCGTGGGGACACTGACTGCGGCCGCGGCGGGAGGCCGCGTGGGGAGGCGCCGGGCAGGCCGAGCTGCCGGCGGGAGGAGGCGTTGTGGGAAGCGAGGCCAAGGCCGGCTCGGAGACGGAGGCGGCACGGAGCTTGGAGGCGGAGGAGCGGCGGCGCCCCGGCATCGCTGAGGCGGATGAGGCGGTGGAGCCGCGGTGCCCTGGCGGTGCGGATGCGGAGGAGCGGCGGCCGGCCTCCTCTCTCTGCTTGGCGTGGAAGAAGACGACGGGGAGGGCGAATGGTGTGGGAGAAGACGACATGGCTCCCGGCGGCAGACGATGAATCCCCCATAAAGGAGGCCGACCCCGGCGGAGAGGACGTGCGGGAGGCGAACCCCGGCGGAGGAGGACCCCAGCGGTGGCAGTTCCAGGCACCGGCAGGGGCTCGGGCATGGCGGAGGCGGAGGCGGACGAGCGTTGCTGAGCCAGATGGAGAAAAATCGCTCGCGTTGGGCGAGCGGAGGAGGCTGAAGGGCCGTGTACCAGGTAATCGGGTTTTGCACTAGGAGATGGATTCCTAGGTAAGTGGGTTTTGGACAGAAACGAACCGTTTGGGGACCGATTCTCGCGGTGGATGGCCAATAATCGGCTTATAATCGGAACCAAACAGGGCCAATATATAGTTCGAAATGGCACTGTAGCTGCACCAAATTAAAGACATGGAGAAGTTTGAGTATATGCGGTAGGATAAGTAGTCTACTGGAGTAAGGCTTAATGCTCCACAGTATGCGGTCAGAGGGGCTCAAATCAAATCAGGCTACATGAGAAAACTGACAAATAATAATAGACTGAATGTGACTAAGTATTATATAATTGACCATCACCACTCAAATAATAATGATTGACAAATATAATTGACTAAGTGTTACAACGGACTTAATATTACCCTCTTCAAGCAGAAACAGCAATGGAAAGTACTTCTCCGATCGATTCCCAACCTTTGGTGGGCAAGCCCATGTCGAGGTCGGCACATTGGCAGATGAGACCTTCAGTGTAATCCACTGCTGCTGCTGGAATAATTTCGAAATACGGAGGAGCAAGCAATGGCCTTGTGCAAGATCATCATAACAAGATACGTAGCTCATAGGTTAGCCAAACAAGCTAGGTAAACAGTCCCAATGCCTTCATCTTATTTCATACTGCACATACACTAGAATCGCTGATCTGTTCCTTGTACGGTGCTATCTGTGCTGGCAGCACTGCAGAATTACTTGTTTAAGAGGTTCACCCTTTTGCCATGCATGTATCTTGCTCTTGTGAGTAATATAGATCTTGCATGCGTCCTTAACAAAGACTTGCCGCACCTGTTTGTATGTTAGTACTATTATATATACGTCGTCTCTGCAAGCCTTCCATTTCGTTCTCAGCGCTGCACTATGGGGAAGAGCCCAAAGCTTGCACAAGTCAGCCATCTTCCATCGGCGCCGAAGCTTCTTCGTCACTGCCTCATCTCCGAGTCTGCAGGCCTGGAGAAGAGCATCAGCACGACGCTCCTGCTACAAGAGGGGCAAAGCAACGGCATCAAGTGCAAGTGAGCATATATAGTTTTCCCCCCTTGTTGAAGCATGTCGCGTTGATGAACTGGGATCGTGTCCTAACGCAGCAGTCTGCATATGATGCAGGGTGTTCGCCGGCACATGGAACGTCGGCGGCGCGGCGCCACCGGATGATCTGGACCTGACGGACTGGTTGGACAACGAGGGAGGCTCCTGCTGCGACATCTATGTTCTTGGGTACGTAGTTTCTTGCTCACCCTGCTGATTGAATTTACCATCCCTCATAAGTCATAAGCAGTGTCGTCATCAGGCTGTTTTATATATGAAGCAGTAGCAATAATATAAGTTCTGTGACGCTTTCACGCAGGTTCCAAGAAATAGTGCCGCTGAATGTGAGGAACGTGCTTGGCCCCAAGAAGAGATCGGCCGCCATGAAGTGGGGCTCCCTCATAGCAGACGCGCTGAACAACCGGGGAAGAAGGGGAGGAGGTGAGGACGAATGCGGGGACGAAGATGCGTTCGGGTGCGTCGTGAGCAAGCAGACGGTGGGCATCTTCGTCTCCGTCTGGGCGAGGAGCGGCCTCCGGCGGCACGTCCGCCACCCGGGCGTCTCCTGCGTCGGCGCCGGCGTGCTCGGCCTGCTGGGCAACAAGGTACGGACTACGTACGGTCATGCATGCATGGTGCGCGCCCGCATGCAGAAACTACCGTAAACAATGACCGTGCGTGCACGCAGGGGGCGGTGACCGTCCGGTTCGTGCTCCAAGCAACAAGCTTCTGCTTCGTGTGCTGCCACCTGGCCTCCGGTAGCGGCAGGGGCGACGTGCAGCGCAGGAACGCCGACGCCGGGAACATCCTCTCCCGGACGAGGTTCCACTGCCGGCGGTGCCGCGCGGCGGCGGCGGCGGCGCCGGAGCTGCCCAGGAAGATTCTTGACCATGAGTAGGTCTCCTCTCAATTAATTCTGGAAACATCCTAAACTTAGTCCTGCCATCATCAGGCCAGTATACCTCACTGATGGAGTGGAGTTCAATTCGCTCTCGCAGCCGCGTGGTGTTGCTGGGCGACCTCAACTACCGTGTCGCCATGGACGACGGCGAGGCGCGGGAGCTGGTGAGGGCCAGGAAGTGGGGCATGCTGCTGGAGAACGACGAGCTGCTTCTCGAGCTCTCCACCAGGGGCCGGCGGTTCGACGGCTGGCGCGAGGGCCTCGTCACCTTCGCCCCGACCTACAAGTACCACCGCGGCTCCGACCAGCTCTTCTGGCGGCCGGACGCCACCGCCGCCGCCAGGGCCCGCTGCCGCCACCAGGAGCAGCACCGCGCGCCGGCATGGTCTCTGTTTCTTTCTTCTATTAATCGGCCATGCCCATGCGCCGCCGGCAACCTGAACTTGTAACTGTGACGCCGACGCGACGCTCTGCTGCTGCTGACGATGTCGTCATTTGCAGGTGCGACCGTATCCTTTGGCGCGGGAAGGGGATGACCCAGACTCTGTACGAAAGCTGCGGCGGCTACCGGCTCTCCGACCACCGGCCAGTGAGGGCGGTGTTCCACGCCGTGTGCGACGTCGTCGAGGAATTAATGGAAGGTGTAGAAGATAGTTAGGCACACGCAAACATCCTTCCTGTGCTCTGAAGCTGTTAAGAACCAGTTAACGAGGCAACGGGGGACATTGTAGATTTATAAGGGGTTGCTTTCTTTAAAAACACAAATTCAAAGGGAATTTCGCAAGATTTCGCATGAAACAGCTCAAATTCTGCAGGTGTATAGACTTGCCTGGCAATGATAGGCATTCTTTTTTTTCTTTAGACCTTAGTGTGACTTTTATTTGAAGTCATTAGTATCCAACTATCCATGCCTGGGGTTGTCAGCTTATGACATCAGGTACGTGAACAAAAAACCCAGCATGATGGCCAACCAACATAAGAGTTGACTACTAGTACCACAAATAGTGGCAGAGCTTGACGATAAATTGAGCAGGGACCAAGCTATGTAAACTACTCTTTGTTTAACAAAAATGCTTTCTAAATTTGAGGATTCAGGAGGGCCATGGCCAGCCTCTTGCGCAGGTCTCCCATCTGAAATGTCCGCTGCGGCACGCATCATTCCCCGTATGCTTTTTTCCGACTGTGTGTGCAATAGCCTGCCAGTGCCGCACTGCCCCCGAGCACAACGACTTGCTGGACTACTGCCTCAGGTAGCGATTAGAGAAGCGATGGAGAATTGAGGACTAGCTGCAACTCACGGACTACATGCAAAAGCTAGGTAGCTCGCTGCTCGATTGTTTTGTTCTTTTTAATTTCTTTTGGTTATGTAGGATTAATTGGTTCAAACATAAATGATAATCATTGTATATATTCAATTTAGAAATAAACTATGATCTTCATACCTTAATATACCTTGTATAAAATTTGCATTCAATTTGGATAAGCTTTTGATTTCAAAACTTTAAATCAATCCATGGAAAACATTATATTTTCTTTGGAAGAACTTTTTATTTTGGACACTTTTAAATGTTTTACAATAATTTTCAGGTTAGCGTTATATAACTTTCGAATCAATAAACTTTCAAATAAAATTGAGGATACTTTGAGATAGATTCATACAACTTTTGCAACCATTTTGCAAACTAAACCTTAATATCACCACACTAAAAACTCTTTCGATTAATTTGATTCAATCCATTAAAAACTACATGTTTTATGAGGAAGAAACTTGTATTTTTGGGACTTATAAATGCTTTAAAAGAATTATCATTTTTAAATAAGAGAGAAGTCCATTTTACAATCTCAAACTATCACAGTTGTCTGATTCTTAGGAAGCGCATGTTGGAAAACATGTTGCGGTGCACGCACGTCGAATAAGAATTGGGGGGCAATGCCCCCCTTTGGTCTCACTTTCTCCGCCCCTGGCCACAAACATCTCTCAAACTAAATAGAAACACTCGAAACACATCAGGCAGAACAAGAATACTAAGAACTCTCAACGCCGAACAAGCACTAATAGATAAGAAAACTGCAACTTACAAAAATGTAAGAATCCACAAGACTTGTCTTTTTTTCTCTCCATGTAAAAGCTGAATTTTATTCAAACTTTATGGGGGTGATAGTGGGCAACATAGCTTATGTTAGAAAAACGAAATCTGAATTGTCATTATTTTTTTGTTACTATTTTGTATTGGTTAGTTTAGTTTATTATTAGACGGCTAACCTATAAAAAACAATGGTGGAAAAATTTTAAATTTTTTCTAGTATAATTTCTGGTGTTTGGTATCACCCCATAAACCTTGAACAATTCAATATATACATGAAGAAATAAAAAGGTCAACTTTGTTAAGAGTTACATTGGACCAACTGAAATAGATAGAGTAAATTGAAAAAAAAGGCTTAGGGATTATCTAGACAAACGTCCATATGGGGGAGCATTTTTTAACCTTTTCTGATCCCATATAAGTTACTAGTTAAATTATGCACTTTAAAGACAACTCTCATCCAAAGGACCTTGAGCCAAGTTGGTTGTTTTGAGAGTTCACGTCAAGGTCAATCAGAAGAACATAAGAGACAAACACTACTACTGCTCTTAATATTAACTCCCAGATGTCTACATACAGACTGTCCCACAAAATATGAGACATTATCTCCCTCCGTTTCAAATTATGGATAATTTGATCTTTTTTCACACCAAGTTTAACATTTTCATTTTATTCAAAAAATACAAAATATGTAAAATTTCAAGTCATACTCAAAGTATATTATATAATAGACTAAATTAAAGTGAAAATAAATGATAATTGTAAAACTTTTGGAATAAGATGAGTAGGTCAAACTTGGTATCCGAAAAAGTCAAATGAGCTATAATTTAAAACGGAGCAAGTATATCAGATTTAAAGTGGTTATGTATAAACCTAGACATATTATTAGGCAATGGCAGCTACTATACTGATCTCAACCTCTAGTTTGAGCGTGGGCCCTCCAAGGCCAGATGCAAAGAAGGCGTTCACATCTTTTCTCGGATGTCTCACCAAAAAGGCGGAAGCTATATCATCCCTTTTTTTGTGTATTTTAGAACATGTAAATCGTCTTTTCGATTTTACGATGTCGTCACTAGTAAGACATCTCTGTGAATATGCTCCGAACAATATTTTTGAGAAGAAGCAACTGATGAAGCCGGGAAAATTCAATTGTTTGCTGTGTGATTTACTTTTCTGAACATGTAATGAGATGTATATATCTTGTAATTAAGAGACCAATTAATCTAATGTATTTCCCTGTCTTCATTCCACAGCTATCTTAATTAGTATAACTAGTCCATCAACCCGTGCTCTCACACGGGTTAAGTTGACAAATAACATTAATAATAGCAGTAGTTGGTATTTTTGTTATTTATTTTTATAACTACATATTTGTGTTGTTTAGAGTTTTATATGTTATTTTATTTTATCTATAGTATATCAGAGGTGATTATTATAATTCATATTTCATAATGGTATGATTGGATTTTATTCATCTTTTATATATAATGGCAAGGTGAGTAATTTATGTGCAAATTTAGGAAGTTATTTAATTTATATTTCAAAATGGCATGGTGGATAATTTATATGTAATTTTAGGTGTTATTTTAATTCATCGTTTATAATGGCAAGATAGGTAATTTATTTGCAAATTTTTAGTAGGTTATTTTAATTCATATTTCATAATGCCATGGTGGGTAATTTGTATGAAAAATCTAGGGGGTACTTTAATGGTATTTCATAATGTTATTGTGGATAATTTTTTAGAATATATAATAGATTCAATGGCTGATATTATTAAATATATTGATGAAAGGCGAGATGTTTCTGATTTTTTTTTTAAAATTATGATTTATTTTTTATAGCGTGTTTCGCAAGTTGCGTTTTTTAACGTTCAATTAGTAATAACTGGCCCATCTGGAGCACGGGTTAAAGTCTTAGCAAATATTAGTATTATTAATCAATCAACCCGTGCACTTGTACAACACGGGTTAAAGTCTTTTCAAATATGAGTATTACTAATCAATCAACATGTGCACTTGCACAACCCGGGTTAAAGTCTTAGCAAATATTAGTATTACTAATCAATCAATCCATGCACTTGCACAACATGGGTTAAAGTCTTAGCAAATATTAGTATTACTAATCGATCAACCCATGCACTTGCACGGGCAAGCAACCTAAAAATAAAATATACTTTAAAAAATATTAAACATTGAAAGTTTATTTCTAAGATTGAAACTTGTATCTAACTAAAATTATAAATACAATTAAACCCTTATTAGATCGTGGTAGCTTAGAGCATCTCCAACCGTCATGTTAATGTTAAGGCCCAAAGTTTCTCATACAGCAGTGTCCTCAACATATATCCACTATCAACCCTTTTCTACTATGGCAGTATCCTTGTACTCCAAATAACATAGGAGGGATAACCAACCACCCTAGATTTGAGCGGGAGTGAGAATAATTTAGGATATGCCACTAAATAAGTAAATATATGAGTCTATTTAGGGTGACCATTGGAGAAAGATTTTTACTACTAAAACCTTAAATTAAACTTTAGGATGAGAAAGATTTTTACAACTAAAACCTCAAATTAAATTTTAGGATGTCGATAGGAGGGACTCATGGAGATGCTCTGTATCACTAATTGAGGATTGCTAAACCATGAAGATCAACTATAGATCCTGCATCCATATGTGTGGTCTTCGTGATGATACATCTTTTATATATAATAATGGTTTAAAAGGGTAACTTAGAAGAATATATAAGGTAATTTGTTTTATTTTTCAAATTAGAATAGGGGAGTAATTTATATATATACAGATTGTGTGGCTCCGTACACTACTTTTCGAAATGATTGAGACATTCATCTATAGATTTGTAGATTAATTTAGGCTAGTTTTAATGATAGGATGAATAATTTAGATGCAGATTTAAGAGAATACTTTATTTATTATTATTTTTATATTGGCATTTATGTGTAACCTGGAGGAAAATCATATATAATGAATATTTTTGGGTGAAAAAGTTAAATCTGAAAGATCGATGATCAAATTTATTGTGAGGATTAATGTGAAGGCTCCAAAGGAATGCCACATCTAAAGAACATATTTATATAGGTTAATCATGGTAATACCTATGCATTTATAAAGTTCACATCTAAACATCTTATTGTTTTAGACCAACAAAGAGTCAGAATCATTTTCATTCCCTTTGAGCATGGCATGGTTTTGTTACTTTTCTTGGATTTTATTTATTTGGATTAGTTCAATAGTAATCTAGTTGTTTTGCTCTCAATTATTGAGAGAACATCTGGTATTTGTTCTCTTTTATTTTAGTTCTCTCACTTTTATTGTTTCATCCTGTGGTCCTAGATACAATATATCTATTTCTTATATATAAAATAAAATGTGGTAAACTTGCAGGTTTGCAATCATATATAACTAATCTCATTTGGAAATAGACTTGAGAAAGCACAAAATAAGCTAAATATAACTAATCTTTTTTGTTATATACCGTATTTATATTTGGCCATGGATTATGTACT
Source organism: Paspalum vaginatum (assembly GCA_030272315.1). NCBI lineage: Eukaryota > Viridiplantae > Streptophyta > Magnoliopsida > Poales > Poaceae > Paspalum > Paspalum vaginatum. The sequence continues at coordinate 34,463,340 of CM059018.1, read as the reverse complement.
AGAGTAGATGGCAATAGTCACGTACGAGTACAATTCATATACTCTATCTTATTTGTATTTCCAAATAAGATAGAGTATATGAATTGTACTCGTACGTGACTATTGCCATCTACTCTAGTACATAATCCATGGCCAAATATAAATACGGTACAAATGTAGATTATTGTCAAAATAATAAATGATTTCCCTATGACATAATTAACTGAATAACTTACTGATCCTCTTGTTGCTTGAACATTGTTCTTTCTAGGTCCATCGTAACACAGATAGTTCGTCATTTTGCAGTTCGACTCCCAAACAAAATCCATCTGCATCTCCAATTAATCTACAGTAGCGGCAGATGTCAAGACAAATCGTTAGTTTACATGTGACTTTGGCACCCTAATACTTCCCAAATCTGCTAATAGTTCAGAAGAGATATCGTTGGTTCTAATCAGCTTGCCTCTTCGTAAGACAACATATCGGTGGCATATGCTTGATCTGGTCAAGCTGACGACGACGCCTCTCGGACACGATCTGCATGCATGCAAAGTAATTAGATTTGCATGGATGTTTACTCGGACAACATATCGGTGGGCGCGCCGTGCAGGTGCTAAAATCATGAAGCCGTGAGTTCAGGAGATTAACTGAATCAGAACACGAGCATCGACATGGATCAAACGCCGATATCAATTAAGAGCAGTAGAGCACCTGATGCATAACTTGTGCCCATGCGTGTAGCGCTGCTCACTCCTTCCAGGAACTGATGTCGGCAGAGAACCGGCCATCCAGCGGCCGGAGCCTACAGGGATCCACCTCCCTCCTCACCGCGCGACGCCAAACATTGGAGGAGCCGCAAGATCCATCGCCCGGACCACTCGCCGAGACGAATCATACACGTCACCTGCTCCTGTAAGGGTGTGTCGCCATTGGTTGGGTGTCCCTGCCGCACTGATCGATGCCCATGATGCAGGGTGACGCCTAGGGTTATTTGCCTACGGCATTACTGTCGATAAGGCACTTTTATCATCTGACGGCTATTTTTATTCGAGAATGTTGGATGGGTGGCCGAATGTTTCTGATTAATTTAAGAATTTTTTTAATTTTATCTTTTTTTTATCGCGTCTAGTAAGAATTAATGTGAAGGTTTAAAAAAAACTCTAAAGTAAGATAAGATTACTGTCGCGATGCTGTGGGTATGGTACTAGCTAGATATTTATCGTGCGTTGCACTGCAGCACGTACTCCGTACATTTCAAGGCCAACGTATATGGCTCCCTCTTCCCAACCCAATCGTCGAGATGTTTGGGAAGCAACAGCTTCACTACTACAATACATGCCTGGGCGATTCAGTTGGTGATCATCAGGTACATACGTGTCACAGTTCAGTGCGCCCCTTTCGGCCTCAAACCCCCACGCTGTTGTGTGGGGGCGCGTTGCACGGCCGTGGACTGATAGATGATGATGCGACGGGCCTCTATGCCATGGTTGCCCTGTAGCTTTCAGCAGCTCGATCGAGCTAGTGGCTGAAATGTCAGCAGCGATCCCGATCCAGAGGTGGCAGAGGACACGTGTGACTATCCCTGCTGATCAATCCCCTGCTGTACACTACAGTCTGCAGTATGCACCCGTCTCGTCATGCACACACGATCAGTGTACCTACCCGGCCAACACCGATGATGGAGCATGCATGGTCCTAGGAAAGGAGGTGAGGTGACTGTCGATGGCACACACGGCCAATGGCAGGGTCACACATGGTGCATAGGCCCAAGCACTAGCATCTCTGGTCTGTTGTAGGGTACCCTTATGTTAGGTTAAACGCTAGTGCTGCTTCAAGGAACCGTTCCATCGGAGCTTTTGGGACCGGCATGTGGCATGCGTGATCACTCGGGATTCGCTTCTAGACGTTTCCATTCCGATCAAAGTGGTGGGGGGAGGGCGTTTGGATCCATATTAAAGCTTAGTTCAGGTCACATGGAACGTTTTGACGGTAATTAAAAGTGTTAAATATGATTTAATTATAAAAATAATTACACAGACAAAAACTAAACTGCGAGACGAATTTATTAAGCGTAATTAATCCATGATTAGCGAACGGTTACAGTAACATCACATTTGCTAATCATAGATTAATTAGGCTTAATAAATTCGTCTCGTCGTTTAGTCTTTATCTGTGTAATTATTTTAATAACTAGACTATATTTAATATTTCTAACTAGTGTCTAAACATTCGATGTGACAGAGACTAAAATTTAGCCGGTGAAATCAAACACCCCGTAAGTAACTTTGCAACACGAAACATCAGTAGAGAGGCCTGAAGCAATTGATGGTCTTGTTTGTTAGGTGAGAGCTGTGACCATTCGCCTAATTGCCTGTTCCAACTCCCAAAGAATTTGTTCAGCAGGTGATATACTTTCGCTCCATATGGTGGAGGCCTCCCATTGCTGGTGGCAAGTTAGGACCGTCAAGTGGCCATAACCCATAATGTTAAAGCTCCGGGCAAACCAATGCACGCATAGCAGCATGCACCACCGCCCCACGCAGACCCACCGACCAAGCATTCAGTCAGCCCTGCCCACAACAGCCATGCCGGAACACCAACCAGTAGTTCCCCATCTCATGGTATCTCAATGTTACTCATTGATCTACATTGATATGTATATATATGCAAAAAAACGCACTGAAAAAAAACATAAACATCACCAAGTCTTACAAACACCAGAATCATGTGTCGCATATGATAGCCATCAAGTTTTCGACGTTCAGGTTAACTATGATCGCAATTTGTCTGAACTTACGGTGTAAGGAAAATGGCCTCCTGCGCCATATTTTCACAATTGTGTTTTAGTGATCGATTGACAACCAACACTTGAACTAATGAACGTGTCTAGATGTATATTCTTAGGTCTTTTAGTCCAAGGCATGAAGAAGAAGAAAAGCCGAAGGCAAGACCCGAAGGGCTGCCCCAACGGTCTGCTACCCAGTTAGCGGACGGGGGTCGAGGGGGAGCCGCCCCTCGCTGGTCTCAGAGCAGCGCCTTGAAACCTCACAGGATTGTGAGGACCGGAAGGTACGGTCTGTGAGACCATCCTATCGGAGGGATCTTGTTTTCCGAAGGGGTTGAGAAGCTGAAGACAGGCGATTTGTATGGACCGTGTGATATGGTCTCAATGGGATTGAATAGACCGTACCATTCCAGTAGTGAAGACGTTGAAGCGACCAAGATTACACGGACCGTATAGTACAGTATAGAAGATCAGATTGAGACTACAAACCGTACCAAGTTGGCCGAGGGTGTGAAGATTGAAGCCATGGAAGATTACAACGGACCGTATGGTACGGTTGTGAAGACCATCTATGTACCGTCCTATTTAACCTGAGGCTGAGTATTTTGGGGGAATTCTAGTGATCAACGGACTGTATGGTACGGTCCAACGGACCGTCCTAAAATCGAACCAAAGTATAGTGACGCAACAATTCAGTGACCGTTCGAAAAGTGAACGGACCGTATGGTCAGGTCCATGGAATTTGTATAAACCATATAGTACAGTCTACTCTGCGTCAGCAGCCCGTTAGAGCAACGACTGGTTCATGTTTGGAGGCTATATAAGCCAACCCACCCAGCCATTTCAAATGAGTTGGAGCCACTAAAGTTGAGAGCAAATATAGAGGTGTGTTCCAAACATATCCATCACTCCAACCACAATATGAGAGCTTAGTGTATCATCCAAGCTAGTTAGAGCTTAGAGCGAGTGAGCTTGCGAGCTCTTCTTGAGAGTAGCTCCTACGTGAGCTAGAGAGAAGCCTTGACTGCGGTCAAGCAATATTGTATTCATTGCTAGACCCTCTTTTTTGGTGTGGAGCGGCAGCGACACTTTGTGCGGGAACAACGAGGACCCTTCAAACTCAGTAGTGAAGCATCCAGTGCCATGTGACCGAGATAGACTGGTGGCAGTGGCCGAGCCTTGGTGGTTTGGTGGCACTTAGCCTTTACTTGCCGGGAGCCTTCGGTGACAAGCGCAAGATGGTGATCGGGAGAGTCTTGGTGCCTGGCTTGGATTTTGCCTTCGGTGGCGAGCCCATGGACGTAGCCCTTAGCGGTGAACCATGTTAAATCCTCGTATCTTTTTGGGAGTTTGCATTCCCTTGCCCTTACCTCTTTGCTTACCGCATTTACGTGTCTGCATTTACTCTCTTGTGTGCCATTAGTTTTCCTAATCAATTTGATTAGGTTTGGTTCTAGGTTGCATGTCTTTTGGGTAAGTTAGAGAGGGCATAGATAAAGTTAGACTTTAGCATGTGTAGGGCGAAATAGATTTATCTTATGCACTAGATACCATAGGTTTTAGAAGAGCAATTAGCGACCCAATTATCCCTTCACCCTCTTGGGTCGGATACCGCGGCACGTTCCATTTTAATTGATGAATTTTAGTTTTCACCTAATCGCCACTTTAGGAAAACATCAGTGGCCCATGCAGAGCAGTGCAGGTGAAAACGGATGCTCAGGTCGTATGAGGACTCCGTTTTCGACGTTCTATATATTGATAGAAAGCTAAAATGATATTCTTTCTAAGGCTGTTCACACTCATACAACTCTATACTTCCACTCTAAAAGAGAATATTCCGTCCACTCATCACAATTTTGAAATACAGTTAACAATCATCTACTCTCACATGACTCTGTATCTTCCACTCTATACCAACTACCAGTACTTTTTTTATTATTTTTACCATCCCCTCTCTACTTTCTCTCCTTATCCTCCCGTCTGCATCCCCTTCCTCTGCTCCGCCTGCGGCCGTGTCTGCCTCGTCCCCTCCGCCCACCGCTGCCGCCTCTGTTGACGGTTGTTATTGCACTATCTTCAACCGTCAACCATCCAGGAACATGAAGAAAAATACATCAAAGTGTAGACTAACCCTTGCTACTGACATATCTCCACGAGTTATGTTGAATTATTTGAATGCAGGTGTCAACAGCACTTAAACACTCAAAATGGAGCCAAACCAGGGAGGAGGGTAGCCACATGGCTACCCCCCTGGCCAGCTGGCCCCACCAAGGCCGCCCAGCCCCACCTCCAGGGCGCCCTGCATGCACAACAACGTCATGTCAACACAATTCCAAGATGTAAACTAAGAAGCCAACGTGTTAAGTACCGGAAGACTCGCCACCTCATCGATCCAGCACTTAGATTGGTGAAGTCAGCGATCTAGGGCACTTCAATCCTACAGCTAAGGAAGAAACACATTGAAGATCCAATGATCCAAGGAGAAGCACAAAGATAACCGCCTAAACTGCCATGCAACCGACTTGGGGAGGCAAGATGGACCGTAGGATGGAGTATGGCGGTGGATCCAAGGGACTCCCTAGGCCAGCCCGGCCTAGGGTGGGGCTACCCGGCCTCCTACCTAGGCTGCTCGGCCTGCCATCTGCCCTTGTAACCACCATACCAACCCTATAAGAACCTCCACTCACTTGGTAGCTATAAATACCCCCCGGTAGCTCATTTGTAAAGCTGTGGAAGTTGAATGGAACACACTATTGTCTTAGCTTGTAGCAGTAGGTTAGTTCTGAGAGTTAGAGTCGAGTCTGAGCTTCTACCTCAGGGATTCCTGGAGTAAGCTTCGAGTCTTGGTAAAGCTCTTGTATCTTTCTATCTTTTGTACTCTTACTACTCTAGTATAACATACTTCATTGCTCTATCTTTCAAGTATACTTTACTTTATTTCTTACACTTGCCTAGTGTGCTATATCTCTTTTGTACTAGACCAAGGCTTAAGTTTGTGTTGTCTCTGAGTTCTTTGAATCTTGCTAGACTTACCGGTGCTATAAAACTTGCCTTAGGCTCTGATCTAAGGTTAAGTTAGCTCTCACCCTCAGATCAAGGAAGAGCTTTAGCGATTAAGTTCTCACTTGACCACTAGTTTAGCGTGCCATCTTACCCACGCAGATCTGGTTGGTAGCCCCTATTGGTGACAGCATTAGGGAGCCTCTATAATCCGACCCTATCGTTTGTTATTCTCATAGGCGTTAGTCAGTTGCCATTCGGTTGGCCAACTATCTACCCCCGTGCCTCCTAGGTGTAGTCTAGAATTTCGCTCGACGCAAGGCCCTAGTTCGTATTCGATTAACTTAGTTCAACCACTAATGCTCCTATCCAGTAGTTAAGGAATAGAGTTTGAATATCTTAATCTCATTCGTTGTCCTCCTAAATAGCTTTCTTATGTTTTGCTGACAGCTTTGGTCTCTATTTAACTCGTCCACTATACACTATCTTGTTTGCCTTACCCCCGTTGTAAGAATAGCTGGTAGTTATTACTTTTACAGTACTGTTCAAAGTTCGAACATATCATTCTACCTACTCACCCTTCTTCTCTGTGGATTTTTACGATACCCAGAATACTCTGGGTGAAAAAGCTACAACGAATCTCCGTGCACTTGCGGAGTAAAATCTGTTACGCTAAAAGACATCAACAACCTCTATGTCCGCCATCGCCGCGCCTTCCCCATTGCGCGGCTAGTCTTCTTTCCTTCCTCATCACCAGTGCCTTCTCGCCTTGATGGCCCCGCCTCTGGCCGACACACGTAAGCTCACCCCTTCAAGACCAGCCTCGTCGCCATGGCTGAGCGCCTCGTCCTCACCATGGCCGCGTGCCTCGTCCTCGCCATGGCCCCGGTTGTCCTCGCCATGGGCCAGATCTAGAGAGAGGAGGCGCCGGCCGCCTACTCCTCGTGCCTGACCTACTCCAGCGCCGTTGCGTCCTGCTTCATCTGTAGCCGCCTTCCCCCCTCGAGGATGCCATCGAAGGTGGCGCCATGGAGCTCCCCAGCGCCGGCCTTCTCCTCCCACTGGCCATAGATCTGCGCAGGTCACGGGGCCGCGAGGCCGCCTCCTCCCCGGCAGCCTCAATTGGGGTAGCCTCTTCCTCTTCCTCCAGGCGCGGCGGCGGAGCCCCCAGTAGCGGCGGACTCTAGGCGTGGTGGCATGAGGACGATTACGATGCCATGGCGCCCTCCCGCACCTCCTCCTCTCTTCCTGCCCATGCTGCCTCCCCCACGCCTCCTCTGCTCCGCCCATGCCGACCGTCTCCCGCACCTCCTCCTCTTCCTCCCCTTTGGTGTCGGTCGGTGCTGGCGCAGCCCGCCGGTGATGCCGCCGCCACCGCTCTTCCATGCAAGGGCGTCCGCGCTCGGCCGTTGGTGCATGTCGGTGCCGCGTCCTACGTGGAGGAGAGAGGGGGTTTGGCGTCAGACGGAGGGGACGCGGAATCTGGAACACTGAGGTGCTGGCTGTATTTTGCCGTCGCAGGATACAGCCCCCCGCTGCAGCCCTGCTCTACGGTAAATGGGGATTGCATCCCCTTTACCCATCTACGAGCGTGGACAGCCTAACCGAACTGATATCACTGTAAAATTCATTGATACTCAACGGAAATCGCCAAAAAAAATGATATAGAATTTATTCGCGAGCCCGATTTAGACTGTAGGAGGAGTCCATGTGAAAACGGACGCCCAGGTCGTATGGAAGCTAAAATGGTAACCTTTCCAACCCAAGTGACACCATTCTAAAATTTGCTTGCAGTCAACAGGAATCATCAAAACAATATAATGTAGATTTTGTTCGCAAACCCGATTCATACTGTAGGAGCAGCCCACACGAAAACTGACGCTTAAGTCATATATGAGTTTCTATTTTTGACACTGTATATATCGACCAGAAAGTAAAAGGTCATATTTTCCAACCCAATTGGTATTACCATAAAATTCGCTCGAAGTCTATAGAAATACACGTACATAGCCCGCTCAATGTGAAGCATACTTACCACTCAAGTATACCCATAGCAACACATGGGCATTTCTTCTAGTCTACAACTAAATTACCATAATCCACTATTATCAATATTTCAAATATTGGGCTATAGGATTTTGCTGCTGCCATCTCAAAATGCCAATAGTGACACTACAGCCTACTTTTATACTGCAGTACTCACAGTTGTAACTCTTTGTATCCACTATAACATTGCTATTTCTACTGCAGTATTCATAGTCGCCATCTCCAATTTGCTTCGACTCTAGACCATTGATGTAATTCATGACTTCGTTAATCTTGAGATAACGGTCTAGCCTAGTTCCACGGATATGCTCATAGAGGTAGGGGGTGCGTGTGTGCGTTCATAGTAGGTGAGTGTTCGCGTGTGTATGAGTGTCTACGTTGTACCGTGCGTGTTTTGAAAAAAAAGTTCAAAAAAGGAATAAAACTTAGGCACGAGATTGACTAAAGTGGAAATTTAAGTGTCTCTAGTTTGTAAAACGAACAGAACAGTGTAAGGGTCAAATATTCGGAGTAGCGATGAAATCGGGACTGATATGTACGGATACACATACATATAATAATTATTTTTTCTCCGAACGGATTCGAATACGAAAGGTATGTCAAAATACGCCGGATATTGATATACATTCTATCTTTGTACTAATGTCCAATTTATAATCTTTGGGTCCAGATCCGAATCAGTTAATAAATGTTCGGTTCAAATATTGGGCATCCATTTAGTCCCATGTCTTTTAACCTCTCGCGATTGGACGGATAATCCCTCTAAGTTTCATCCCTAATTCAGAGTCATGAAAATACTGTCACCGCCAGCAAAGCAGCGGCTATAATAAGCCTTCAGATTTCTGTAGCTAAGATACGAGGCATTAGCATATGCACGTGAATACAGGGCGCAAGAGTCAAACTCTAGCAAAAGTCAAGCACAAGTTGCAGGCTTGTTGTTTGCATTCCCACAACATATATAAGGTACCAAGCCAAACTGATAACAACTAAAAATAACAAAGCATTTTATCCAAGTTGCTCAACCGTAGCTTTGACGTGCGCTTCACCCTGCGGTGCCCAGCCATTGTCCAAAGATGATTATGGTCGTCATTTTCTCCACCAGCCAAACCATGAAACCTGCTACGACGATTATGGTAATAAAATTCACATCATTACCTGCCGGGTTTATGTGTCTCTATAAGCCGCTTTCTAGGTGCATTCTTACGCTGTTACGCTGTTAATTAGGTCCTTGCTGGGAAAGGCAAAGCCTCAGATTTTGTTTGGTGTAGGTTTCTTGAGCAAACCTGCTGGCAAGGAGACCTGGACAGCTCCTGACCAAATATGTGGACGCTAGTTGACATGCATGTATCTCCTGCTCCTATATATCACCATCAGATCTCATCTAGTGGCCTACTACTACTGCCCATTGTTACCCTTCTGATTTTCTCCCTGCACTGCACCCAACTTGCCTCACGTCACTATTTATATATCTTCGTCTTCCAAGCAAGATGACTTGTGCATATACCTGAACCTTCTCATCTTCTGCCTCCTGCCTCCTGACCTGCCATTATTATTTCTTGCCTTGTACTCGAGTTGCTGCATTATGGGGGAGAGCGAAAGCTCAAGGCACGCACAGGTCAGCGCTGTTACATTTCCATCCCTGTTCTTGCGTGCGGAGCAGAGCGAGACCGTCAGCTACAGGTGAGCAGCACCTTGCGTTGAATTGTTGAGCATGTCGGATGTCGGTACGGTTCAATTGCAATCGGCATAATGATACGAATACGATGATCGACGTAGAACTGCTGCTGCTGCAGGGTGTTCGCCGGCACCTGGAACGTCGGCGGCGTAGCGCCGCCGGATGGTCTGGACCTGGAGGAGTGGCTGGACACCAACGCCAGCTCCTACGACATCTACGTTCTCGGGTAGTTCGTCGTCGTCCCTGCTGGTTTATTACATCTCTAATGGTGGTTCCGTCGAGTTCTTCTTCATGATTATTGTTGATGCATGCAGGTTCCAAGAGATGGTGCCGCTGAATGCGAGGAACGTTCTTGGCCCCAAGCAGAGGTCGGCGGCCATGAGGTGGCAGCTGCTCATCGGAGACGCGTTGAACCGCCGCAGGAGGAGCCGCGAAGAGGATGCGACGCAGGGAGCCGCGGCAATGCGTCACGGACGGGACGCGTTCAGGTGCGCCATGAGCAAGCAGATGGTGGGCATCTTCGTCTCGGTCTGGACGAGGAGCGGCCTCCGCCGCCACCTGCGCTGCCCCGGCGTCTCCAGCACCGGCGCCGGCGTCCTCGGCCGGCTCGGCAACAAGGTAAGCCGCAGAGTCGCCACTGCACGCACACGGTACAGCAGCAGAAGGAGAAGAAACAAATGGCGTGCGCACACATGCAGGGCGCGGTGTCCGTCCGGTTCTTGCTCCACGGCACAAGCTTCTGCTTCGTGTGCTGCCACCTGGCCTCCGGCGGCGAGCGGGGCGACGCGCGGCGCCGGAACGCCGACGCGGCGGACATCCTCTGCAGGACGAGCTTCCTCGACTCCGGCGGCGCGCCGGCGGCGCTGCCCAAGAGGATTCTTGACCATGAGTAGGTGGCACCAGCAACAGCAGCACCAACAAGCTCGCTGAGATCGAATCTTTAGTTAGTTACCTCTTTTCCCTCTCGGTCGTGCCGACTCGCAGCCGCGTGGTGTTGCTCGGCGACCTCAACTACCGCGTGGCCATGGACGACGCCGCCGAGGCGCGGCAGCTGGTGAGGGCCAGGAAATGGAGCATGCTGCTGGAGAACGACGAGCTGCTGCTGGAGCTCTCCAAGGGCCGGCAGTTCGACGGCTGGAGCGAGGGCCGCGTCACCTTCGCCCCCACCTACAAGTACCACCGCGACTCCGACGAGTTCTACTGGCGCGCTGACGACGGCGGAGCCCACGCCGTCAAGAAGAAGAAGAAGAAGAAGCACCGCGCGCCGGCATGGTCTGACTGATCTGACGCCCCGACACGCCCTTGACGCCTGCTTGCTTGTATCATGTTCCTGAAAGAATCGATCTTGCAGTGACGACTGACGACGCCGTCGCCGCTGCCGTTGTTTTGCATTTGCAGGTGCGACCGTATCCTGTGGCGCGGGAAGGGGATGAGGCAGGTCCGGTACGAGCGCTGCGGCGGTTACCGGCTCTCCGATCACCGGCCGGTGAGGGCCGTGTTCCACGCCGTGTGCGAGCGCGAGGAAGGCGTGGCTGGTTGAGCTGCACGCAGGCTGCTCTGCTCTGCTCTGAAACGTAGTAGTCCTACATTTAACAAACGACCTCCTGTAAATTTTTGGACTAGAACGTTCACGAATTCCAGCACAGAAATTTCACATGGAATATCCATCTTGATTCCTCTGCAATGTGCATCCAGATTTCAAAATGAGCCCTCCATGATCCTCCTGAGGATGGAAGGCGCTTGTGGGTAGAATGAGTTTCTCATGCATGGCGGTTTATTTCAAGATGAATTTTCTCCGCTAAAATTTGTAATGGTGACGTTTCTTAGCCTCGGCCTCCGGTGGATGTTTTGGGCGTTGAGAAGGATCAATCAGAAAAAGATATGTGTCAATTACACTGCGTTTAATATTAACTGCCCTGAGATTAACAGTTTCAACAAACGTCGTCAGCCGCATATCTAGTTGTTGGTCATTACGAAGCAGGTAGATATTTTGCCGCAGCGATTCATAGCCTCAGGTTCCAGCATGGGACCAACTGACCAAGGCCTGTTGGTGATGTGCCCGAGAGGGAATCCTAACGATACGGATTGGATCCGCGTGCGGAATAATTTGGTACTCGATCTTGCATAATTAGAGTCGTAAGGGTGACGTGACAAGAACGTGCGTACGAAGGTTCAAAACACCGTAGATAGAAGGTGAGATATAAGGTATGTTAGGTCCACATTGGAGAGGTGCGCCTTGGAGCCGCAAGCATGGTAATATGGGTTATAAGTCATAACAAATATTTGCAAAAAAATGTTCAAAAGTGCATGTATACTACCAACTCCTAGATAGAAGAAGCTCAATGTGGTTTTGAGCCTAGTGACATCGAAGTGTATGTATAAGGTCATAGGGGATGGTACCCTTCACACCCCATGCAACTATTCAGTCAATAGCTTTAGATCGACAGTGAGTTATCCACAATTTTGGTTGAGTTCTCATCAATTTTTCAAGCTCTAATTCTATGGTTCACTTTGTCTGTAGGAAACATGAACAAGAAATGGTCAGGCAACATGCTAGCAGAGGTGGAAAGGCCCAACGGTGAAGTGTCATAGCTTCTTAATTTTTTTGACTGCTAGTAACAAATCAAAGTTGTGATGCCTTTGCGTTTCTTTATTTTTTTGAAAGTACTCCATGTTCACTAGAGTGGGGAGGTGCAAACTCAGAGGGGATCTTCGTCGTAGGGCACGGCTTGGGGCCAGAGACCACTAGGCCATGTGAGGAACTAGGCTATTTGCACTCCATTCCTCAACCACTTGCTATCCTTGCATGCTGGAAAAGATGGCTTAAAATCTCCCTGTAGCTCATTCCTCTACCCTCCCCTGAAAGTACCGGGACTGCTTGTCCCTCCAAATCTAGGGGAAGCACGGCTAGGTTGAGATATTTCTCCAAATCTCTCGAGGAAATAGGGTTGTCAAACTAGTCCTTAAAGGATAAATGTGCAGCAACATAAGTGGGGATAGTCCTATACATTGGAATGAATATCAAATGACGCTATAGGCGTACTATGCTAATTACATGTCTAGCAATTTAGTTAAGTTTAGCTCTCAACATTAGAAGCATGCAAATACATGCAATTAACATATCGTGTTTACAGGGCAATGTTTCACTAGGGTGAGCAGACAACTGTCTTCCCAACGACTCACCATTGAAACCATCGCCACCACAACCACAATGTGAGACGTATCCTCCTGTACCTTCTCAAAGAGAGCTTTGGTTAGCTAAATTTGGTATTTTCTAGCAAAACCGACTAAAGTTAGTGAAATTGATTTTTTTGGGTCGGTGAACCAATGAAATTTAATCAAAACATTTTTTGTGGGCTAGAAAAACTGATGAGAATTGACGAATGTAAATTAGGCTAGATAAACCAACAAAAATTAACCAAACTAATTTTTGTCGATGAGTAAAAACCTTCGTTGGTTGTCGATGCCGACCAAAGTTACAAGCCGGGCTCAATAATTTCCGTGCGTTTGGAAAAACTCAATGAGCAAAAACCTCAATTCCTCGGTTGTCAATGATTATTACCTTTACATTAGCGTTCTTAGACCATCTGCACTCGGTTCCTCTACACCTCCGCTATCCTTGCTTGCTGGAACCGCTAGTGTAAAAATCGCTGCAGCCCAAACCTCTACCATCCCGCTAAAGCTAGCGGAGCGGCTCGATTCCCCCAAATCTGGAGGAAGCACGGCCTTCCACCACCAGCTCTGCCGCTGCGGGCCCCACCAACCGCCCCTCCCTCGCGCGCTCCATCGGAAGAGAGAGAAGGCAGGCGATGGCCGCCGCCTACCACAGAGGCGGCGGTCCTCCAGGCGGGGCGACCCATGGCGGAGAAGGAGAGAGAAGGGAGATGAGCGGGCGCAGGGATGAGCGAGGCGGCGGCGCAGAGGCGGGTCGGAGAGGAGAGGAGAGGAGACGAGAGGCTGGCGAAGCTAGGCTGCGGTGGATTCGCCGCCCTCAGCCCCTAGTGACCTCAGCGGCGGCAGATCCACCCCCTTGCCCCAACCGGCGGTGGATCGGCATGGCGTAGGAGGGGAGAAGAAAGAGGCGGTGAGCGGGTAGAGCTTGACGCGGCGGTGAGTGGAAGGAGGAGGGCGGGGCAAATCCGGTCGTGCGGGCAGGGTGGAGGAGGATGGGGATGCAGCGATAGTGGCGCTGGGTGAGTGGGGCGGAGAGGATTCGTGGGGAAGAACGAGGCAATGCAAGATTCTGTGCCTTAGACCCACTCGTCGGAGAGAGGAGCCGGAGTGAAAGAAAAAATGACAGAGTTGATGTATTGGTGAATAAGATATTGTATGGTTAGATGTGGAGGAAATATATAGATGAATAGGATTGCAGAAAACATTGATTTAGAAAAAAATAATTTTGCTGACTGAACTGAAATATTCTTTGCGGAGCAAAAATTTAGAGCGAGAGAAGTGTAGATAGCCTTATCGCTGGCGTCCTATGTCTGATAAAAAAATAAAGCTATTGCTGCAGTTGTTTAGTGGGCTCGTAGGTGTCTCCGAGGGCTCCCCCGCAACATCAAATGATTTCAATGTGTACGACGAGGGAAAAGCAGTTAGGGAGAATGGAGCCCGCGACACGTGGGAACTGCGAAACCCTCGGACCCGGTTGGGCTTTGCATATGCTGAACCAACAGATCAATTGATGGTGCCTGCCTGCTGCGGTCCCAGCAGGACAGAAGTGAGTGGAGAGAGGGGCACGGCAAGCATCGTCAGTGTGGATGCCAAGAGTCGAGGGTCACACGTGACGCGGAGCCCAGCTCATGGATAGCAGCCAATAGTAGGCTTACACCTGTAGACCCACGGACTAATTAGGCTATTGCTGGGACTGTAAAAGGACGACGCCGTAAAATAGAAGGCTGAATAGAAGATTAGGTGACATTAGGGTTAAGAGTAGTTGTTTCTCCTCGCTCGGTGCTCATGAGATATAGTGTTATTTTTTTCTAAGATCTCGTAGAGTCTTTCATCAGACTGCTTATCCCACTATATATTTATACTCAATCATTATTTTATTTACGGTACAGTTAGAGTGTCCATTTTTATACTATGAGCGTTCTTCGTAATAATTTGACTCTAGAAACAGCCTCCGTATGCGCGATCTAGCATTGCTCAGGGGCATGGCCGTCATACCTTCGGTTATAGGTTTAGGTCTTACCTCAGGAACAGTAGTTCACAGCTTTTGGACGGCGGACGATCGACTACACACCGGCCGGGCCCTCTTGGGGATTATTCATTTCTTCCTTCATCGGTTCTAGACTTGACGTTTCCATTCCCATCGTCCATCAGTAGTGGAGTGGTGTATACGGTGGACCTGAGGTAAGAGGCTTGGACACGCGTGAGCCCCTAAACTGACCATCAGCCATTCATCAGTGGTTGTGACGTGCCGCATTGGGATGCACCTTCCCGCTCTCAACAGACCGTGCCTTTTTAGGGTGTCTCTTAATTAGTTTGTTGATGCTTGGGCCCTTATTAGCCTGATGTTGCTTTATTTAAATTGCTGGAGGACAGGGCAGTATATAGAGACAGCAGCGCATACTGCTGATGTCAATTATGTCTCTGCGCTGGTACCCACCGAACCATATAGGTCGATCTGGGACTGGCAGCATGGTCACCCCCACTGAGGTCTCTCGGTTCTATGATCAGCTTTTATACGTTTTCATGAGGATCTTATATATAAGGTAGGTGAATTGTGAGTATACATCTCCATTCTAGTTCGCAAGGTTCCGTGAAGTAAGCAAAATAGAGCTATATTTAGCTCAGTTGGACGCACGTTCCCATCATCGAATAAGTCGGAGCAACCGATGCATGTAAGTTCAGCGTGCATGTGTTGCCGTGGTAACTCTGTGCAGGCTACCACCTTTTTTTAGATAAAGTAAATTTTATTCTGGCCTAGGTAAAAGGAGAAAAAGAGCTCTCACCGCCAGCCGTGCCCCGCTGCAGCGTCAACCGGCAGCTGCTCATCCTGGACCTCACTATACACCTTTTAGCCACCCTTTTGGGGATTACACGGAAAAGATTAGGAGCCATATCAGCAACTCTCTCACCATGCAACCACCTATCTATCCAAAATTTAGTGTTCTCACCATTGCCCACGGCGACTTCGGTTGCCATGTCAAACAAGGCCTTAGCCTGCCTCAGGATCTGAACATGGAGACCAGCCCAAGGTCTCGAGGTGTCGGTCTTCATGAACCAGATCCAACGTATGCGTAAGGCCCACCCCATTCTCTCCGGGTCATCAACACCAAGGCCACCGTACAAGAATGACCTCTGTACCTTCGCCCATGAAACCATGCAGTTACCACCGTTGGCTTGTTCTTGGCCTTTCCAAAGGAAACCTCGTCTCCTCTTGTCAATGGCCTTGGTAACCCACTTGGGTAGATCCAACGCCAACATCAGGTGAATAGGGGTTGCTGAGAGGACTGATTTCACCACTACCAGTTGTCCAGCTTTGCTCAAGAGAGGGGCCTTCCATCCTGGCAGCTTGCTTGCTACTTTATCAATCAATGGCAGCAATTCACTTTTAGAAGGCTTCTTAATTGTGAGGGGTATCCCCAGATATGAACAAGGGAAGCTTCCAAGTGAGCAAGAAAGAATATTTGAAGTACGCACAATGTCATCCTCAGAGCACTGGATGGGGATAGCAGAGCTTTTCGTTAGGAGAATATTTGAAGCACGCACAATGTCATCCTCAGAGCACTGGATGGGGATAGCAGAGCTTTTCGTTAGGTTGGTTTTGAGCCCAGAGACCACCCCAAAGCACTGTAGCAGATCTCTCACAACAGATAAATCCATAAGTTCAGGCTTCAAAAAGATGACCACATCGTCTGCATATAGAGAAATCCGAGGCCAGTGACATTGTCTGGCAATGGGCAGCAATAGATTGCCTGAAGAAGCCACTTGGATCAGAGAGTTAAGCACGTCCATAATCAAAATGAAGAGCATGGGGGAGAGGGGGTCGCCTTGTCTGAGGCCGCGACGATGGAAAATGGGGCGACCAAGGATGCCATTCAACAATACTTGTGTGGTGGAGGCAGATAGCAATAAACACAAAAGATTGCATCACCGTCTTCTAAATCCTAGGTGCTGCAAGACCTCAATGAGGAAGGGCCAGGAAACTGTATCAAAAGCTTTCGAAATATCCAACTTCAAAAGGATGTGAGGTTCTTTGCTTTTATGCACGGCTCTGGCAAGCTGCTGTACAAGTAGGAAATTGTCATGAATATTCCTTCCCTTAACAAATGCACTCTGGTTATTGGAGACCAACTTGGGCAGCATTGGTGCCAATCTAGCGGCAAGAATCTTGGTGACCAACTTTGCAAAGCTGCGAATCAGGCTTATAGGCTGATAATCCTTCATCATAGTAGCATCCTCAGTTTTAGGAAGCAAAGTTATGTACGCTGAGTTTAAGAGCCTGAATTTGAATACATGGCCCCCTGAATTGCAGTCAGGGTAGCAAGCACATCGCTGCAGGTAATACTCCAGCAGACCCTGTAGAATCTACCGGTGAAGCCATCCGGACCAGGGGCCTTGTCCATCGGTAGGTCCCTAATTATTGCCCACACTTCTTCCTCTGTAAAAGGGGCTTCTAAAGGAGAGAGATCATGCTGCTGCTGTATGTGGAAGGCTGCAAGATAAAAAAAAAAACTCTCTTCTCCTCAGAACCTAACAGATTCTCATAGAAATCAGCCACCACCTCCTGCTTCTCATCTTGCGAAATATATAATCTGTCCTCAACTTGCAGCTTAGATATGAAGTTCTTCTTTTTTCTATACTGCGCCTGCCGGTGGAAAAAGGATATATTTGCATCCCCCTCCTTCAGGAACAGCACCCTAGACTGCAGACGCGCAATGGTGTGCTCCAAAGAAGCCAGCCCCAGACAATGGCCCTTGAGCTTTCTACGCAGCCATTCCTCCCCTTGAGATAAAGCACGAGAGTCCCTGGCGATTTCCAACTGGTAGAGAATATCCTTAGCCATAGCGTGCTGTAACTTAGATTAGTAGATTAAAACTGTACTTCACCTTGCTTACTTACCTTCAGTTTGAATAGAACTGAAGTGGCATATTTATTTTTTTAACAAAAAAATTCGTGGGCCTAAAAAACCGACAAAAATTATTTCGTAATTTTCGTTGGCCAATAAAAATCGACGAAAATTGATGCCGGTTGTTTTCGTCAGTCTCCATGGCCAACGAAAATTGGCCCGCGAGGCTAGCGCGGCTAGGCCGACACTAGTTTTTGTGGGTAGATGTTGGCCGATGAAAGTTAGTTATTTTTCGTCGGCGGCCGATGAAAGTTAGTTATTTTTCGTGAATTATCTTTCATCGGCCGAAAATCGACAAAAAAACATGAAAACCCAACTAAAACAGCTGTTTTCATCGGTTTTGGCCTTGTTTCCTGTAGTGCGTGCACCACCGTAGGTCACCCGTGCTGCTCGCTCAGCTATG
Source organism: Paspalum vaginatum (assembly GCA_030272315.1). NCBI lineage: Eukaryota > Viridiplantae > Streptophyta > Magnoliopsida > Poales > Poaceae > Paspalum > Paspalum vaginatum. The sequence goes on along the minus strand of CM059018.1, from coordinate 34,445,375 downwards.
CGCCATCTCCTTCTGCTCACACGTCCGCGCCGCTCAGCCCTGCGCTAGCGCACCGCTCGCCCGGCCGTGCGCCGCTGCCTGCTGCTGGTGGACTTTGTTGTGCTCTGCTTGGAGAGAGAAGCTACGATGGCAGGAGATGAGAGGGATAGAAAGGCATGTGAGGGAGGGTACAACGATGAGATAAATCCTATAAATCTATATAGAGTGTCACCGGACAGCAGCCAGCAGCCTATGTCATCATAGTGGATGTGTGGAGTGTCGTCGAGTCGGTCTAACTGGGTCTCGATCAGCGTATTGCCAACCCACTCTAACCAAGTCCAAGTAACAGTAGACTGTCACCCGATCGAGGTGTAGCAGTAGCTCAACGCTTTTCAGGCTGCCCCACGCTTTTGAGGCGTTTGGTTTGAGGAAGTTACCTATCCTCGTGTTTATACTAATTATTAATCTGTGAGAAATAAAGTGATATAGATAACTCATTGCTTTCACAAACTAAACAAACAAAATGAGGAATGAGAGAAGATGATGGATCACATCATTACTCGAAACAAACACCCCTTCCACGCTAGTAAGTAGTTGACCTGTGCATGGGTCATCATCCGACCCAATCAACCCGCATGAAAAAAACCGACCCGATCCAACCTGAGCAACACGACGGGTGGGCACGGGCTGGATTTTTTTTGACCCACAACAATCGACGGGTCGGACACGGGCCAAGATTTTTGACTCAAAACACAACCCAAGCTGAAAAAAACTGACCGACGCATCCTGGAGAGCGTACGGGCCAACCCGACCTGACTTGGTGTTAGGCACAGGTTGGATGTGGACCATCCTATATAACCTGTGACCTAACCTTGACCCGACCCAACATTTGCATAGGTCTGCCTACCAATAAAGCCTTGTTTCCATCGCCTTCTAAATTGTTTTTCTGTTTATCCGATTGTGGGCTGAGGCCCATTCGCTTTATCAGATTGCTAGTTTCGTGAGCGTGCACAAACCCATGAACGGCCCACTAGTGCAGTTTGCTCCAGCCGTTTCCACACAGCATGCGGGAGGGTCATGACATCATGCAGGTTTTTTTCTTTTATGTGTTCATTCTCTTTTCTTGTTTTCTTTCTTAATTTGCTCTTTCAGTAGTCCTAGCTATTGTATATATAATTATATTAAATATTTCAACGTGTCTGGAGCACTAGGTTCAACACTTCGATCAAACCCACTTTGATATATAGCTTAGATAACCCAGGTCAACAAGTTGGGTAACCTACTTATAGCTCAGGTAACCTAGTTCAACAAGTTGGGTAACCTACTTGAAGCTGAAGGTATACTGTACGTAAATTTTTGAAACGGGCCGGGTTTCAAAAGGTTGAAGTTGTATGTTCACAGCTTTGAATTAGCGTAGATCAAATGCTGATCTTAATATAACAATTGAAAATCTAAAAATATACTATAGATGTTGGGTCTCATTTTGTTAATAATCAATCTTAAAGAAAACAAATCATATTAAAAAGGGACAGAGATTGTGTATGAGAAAAATATATACAAGTTTGAAGTCAAAGATTTAGATTAGGTTCTCGCTAAACTCAACCACAGGGCCGGTCCTGAGGGGCTGCAAGGTGTGCGGTGGCAACGGCCCCCCAAGACCGTGGGCCCCCAAACTATGCAATTTAAATATACTACAATGCTATGATTAAGGAGGTGGCAGTCAAATCTTGGAGAAGCAAAGCACCGTGACAGCTTGGAATAAAGTCTTTTAATCCTTCAGCCGAGTATGCAGTATGTCGAGGCCCAAGCTGATAAGAAACATCGCTGAAAAATGAACCATCCTAACCTATACGTCCTCGCGGAGCCCTCAACGCCGCCGACAGACGTGAACTTGCGAAGCTCCAAAGCCGCCTATCACACAACGCCTCACCCTCACACAATCATGCCGCTCGGCTGCTCGTCAGTCGCGAAGATCACTGTAACGTGGTGCCAACGCCGCCCCTCACAATTCCAGATTAGACAATCACTTGAATTCCGATGAGCATGCAGCTAGCTTTGTTACTGCCCGCGTGCGTGCATGCATGCAACCTGGCTGCCCATGAGGGAAACACATGTAGTATGTCAATGCCTCTACAGAAATCTCAAACTCTAGAAGATACTGAAGCCTGTATCTTTCTGAAGATTGATAGAAGAAAGTATGGACTACTGCAGCAGCCAAGGATACACAGACCAGCCTAGGTACGGGCTCTTCTGGTCTACTTGGGTGGACCGGGATCCCGTCCCCCTTCTTTCCTTCCCGAGCTAGCACCCTTGTCGCCGCCATATATCCTCGCCGCGTGCGCCGCATCCTGCCCGCCACGGCCTCCCACCTAGCCAACCACTGCCTGCGGCCGGCGTGCCTCTATCCCCGCCGCCCTACACTAACCTACCGGCGCGGTCGCCCCCCAACGCCGGACCCACCCGCAGATTTCCTCCACCACTCAACCGGTGGTACCCCCGCCACTAGTCTCTCTGCTTCCCAGGCAACGACCACCGTCATTGGGCCGGTTGCCGCCTATGGCCTCCCCTCTACTGTTGGAGGTGGAGATCGAAGATCCCCGCAAGCCACCCTCAACCACAACCCCGAATCCCGAAGAAGGCAGCGACAATGGAGAGGGCTGCGGTGGAGTGGAAGCGAGCTCATGAGCTATTTGTGGGTTAAAATAGTGTGGCGAATAGATAAGGAATGAGAGATGAGTGGCCAAGGATTCTCGTGCACCTAGGTGGACAAGAAGTTTCCTAGGTTTAAACCGCATGGCACGGATTCTCTGACTTTACTTAACCTAACATTATATCACTGATATATGGACCTGACACCATTCATTAGTGACCTACGGGAGAATCAGGGAACCCCTGCCACAGGCCCTCACCGAAGCCATTCCAAAGCACCTCTGCAGTCTACATGCACGTATACTCCACCAATTGTTTTCCTTTTCTCTCCTAGGAGAACGTACACGTGTTACGGCCACACAACATTTCACGTGCCCGCCACCGCAGCGAGCAGCCACCGGGCAAGCAACGCTGCTCCGCTATATAGGCCATGTTTGGTTTGGCATGGATTCTCACAATCCAGATTATACACAATATCCAATAAAAATATCCAACTCATCCTTGATGATAGGGATTCTCTCAACAGCACAGAATCCAAGGAGAAAAAAACATGTCCAGTTTGGTTCAAAATGAGATAGTGAGAATGAGATTCTAGAATCCACCTTGCAACCAAACGCCGCCATATATATAGCCACCGCCTGACAAGTTGGCACGAGCGCCTCCCACCTCCCGATCCCCAGCGGCGAACGCGCGCCGCCCCCCACTGTGTTGCCGCCGTCCTGACTACATGTTGAAAAAAATTGTGCTAAGCCTCGAGGGACAAACCTGCAAAGTATCATCGAGGCCACATGAATTGACCGCAGGACAACATTACGCAGATTCTATGGCAAATCACTACCGGTAAAAAAGGTGACCCCGTCCTGCATGGTGCTCTCAGTTGTCTTCGGCCCTAGTAGTGCATGCATGTTTCCCTCATGTCCTCAAATTTCCTTCAAGTTCATTGTTTGCTCACTCTTATTAGTTTGCGAGTTATATTAATTTCAGATCCATTCTTCTTACTTATAAGTTTACCAGCAGCAACGATCAGGGCTATGGAAGAAGTACTGTTGTTGGCCACTGACGAGAGCACGTAGCACCAGACAATGTGCCAACTGCCAACACCTCAAATGACCTCCATTATTTCCAGTATTTAATGAGTTGCTACTCTTTAGTTTCCCAGTCAAATGTGTTATGATCACTTGTGAATCAATATTAAAATGAATTGGTTAATAGTCCCAGTTTTGTCGGTTCAACCCTTTTATCGTACGAAACGTGAAATAAAATTGTTGTATACATAGTTGACATAAGTAGCTGTGTTTCAGTGTGTTCTGAACACATATAATACGTACGCACCAAATTTCTTAATTCCAGACAGCGAGACTGCACTAACGAAGTCGAAACAAATGAAAATTATATGGAGTGCTTAGCATCTGTCCACCAACTTATGAAGAAGAAACTCAACTCCCAGCTGATAGAGCTTGACTTCTCTTACCGACGAAAAGTTTAAAAGCTAGCTGGCGGGCAGAGAGGGTCCAAAAGTACATGAATAAATTATACTTTCTTTGTCACAAATTATAAGAGGTGCTTGACTTTTACATACGATATTTGATCATTTATTTTGTTTAAAATAGGGCAAACACTTAAAAGTATAGATCATGCTTAAAGTATTTATGATAATAAATGAAACTATGAAAAATAAATGATATTTAATTTTTAATAAGTCAAATAGTTCGTATCTAAAAGTGGTTTGTGACTATAACTGTACGTTCGCCCCTCCCTTTTAAGGTTTGCATGCTTGCCCTTGCTTTTCAAATGGATATGATCTGTCTACCCCCTAATTTCTAACGCCGTGTACCGAGGCAGATTTCAGTGAATAAAAAAGAAAATATGCAAAATTTTGTTGGGAAAAGTCTCTGTTACCCCTGCCGAGAAACAACTCATCTCCTCGCTCTCTCGTGGGGAGAGGCCGGCGGCACAAGGCGGAGGTGCGCACTCATCGGGCTGGGTTGCGCGCCTCTGGCAGGTGGCAGCCCGCCGCTCGCGGGCGCCGGCGGGGCCACGCGCCGTGCGCAGGGAACCGGACGGGCCTCTACTCACCCACGAAATGAAGGCGGCGGCGGCGCAGGCTTCTTGAACCGGCAGCGGCGGCCGGACACCAGAGGCAAGGACTCACGCCTCCTCTGTCCTAAGTCATCATTCTCCCCCAAGCACGCAGCAGCAGCTGCACCGAACTATCAAGTAGCATTTAATCATGGTATTGGACCTCGGGTTTGTCATGTGAAACTACGACTCCATGAAGCACGAACTTGAGCCGGTACTCAAATATATGGATGTATGTTCGTATATCAGTCTATCAGTTAAATTTGTCATTTGTGTAAGCTTTTGCTCTTTTTTTTTTTTGCAAAATGATGTCGCTATAATCAGCTATAGCTGGTTTTAGCTGCTCCAAAACTTTGCATCTAAATGCCTTAGCAGGAGATTTTAAACCACCCTTTCCAATCACACAAGTAAATGTGATGTGAACACATAATCTATTAGAAATTGTCATGTGTTTGAAATATTTTAGAATTTGTCATGTGCTTGAAATATTTCATGTGATATATATGTTATGGTTGCAAAAAAAAAATATTTTGTTAGTCATTACAAATATATGATGGTATTTGCTTGAAATATATCCATCTATGCAATTTCCTATAGACCGACTGTGGGCGCATACAAACCAAGGGCATATTTTTAAGACCGTTACCTTTCCTTAACAGAATAGGGGCAATGGCAAGTTTTAGATTCAAAAAGAAGAGGCAACCATGCAAAGTCCAAAAAAGAAGGGCAAATGTGCACTTAGAGAACGAAGCGATGGCAGTTATGCAATTGGTCCTTATTTAAAAGAACCCGCACGATCACATATTCCTTGCCCTATTAAAAATTGCAGAAGCAACATGTCTTGATTCCGTGCAACATGCTTAATCATGCACCAACCTTGGACTCCACCATTGTTTCCTAGCTGACTTTGCAGTTGATTAAGTGCAAACTTTTGGGCGATATTGTATACAAAGAAGGATTAGCAAATCTGTGAAAACTTACTATGCAATTACTACAACTAATCGTTCATTATATTCATAATGACTGCTATTTTTGAATTGGAAAGCCACGAGATTTTGAGGCATATTGATCTGAATGAATTTTGCTTCTCAAAATATTTGTGTACTAAAAAAAAATTCTGATATAATCTAACAATACTTTAAGCTACCAGCCCAATAATACCAGTGGTTTCATGAGTTATGGCTTGAAAGCAATGACCTTATGGATCAGCAACATGCCGTTGAAGTCTCCTTTAATAATGTAATAAAAAGAGACATTTGAGTGAAATTTTGGAAAAAAAAATTACTATGCATATGTTATGATCAGAGCTTCGTATTTGCAAAATGCTAATGCATTATATTGGAAAAGCGAATGTATCTGTATTATGTCATTATTTTAAAATAAAAATGTAACTTATCTTTTGTGGTATATATACATGCATGCATCTTGACAATTTCTATTTTAAGCCTTTTTTCTAGGAAAACATATTTGTTCTCACAAGAATTAACAAATTGCCTCCCGATAAACTACTATACCCTGATAATTTTAAGTTGCGAGGATGGGATAATTAACTTTCCAGTGAGAAGTATCGTCTTAATTATTTAAGCACGTACCTACCGGTGAATAAAATTTCATATTAGCACAGATCTCTGACAGTAACAATAATCCAGCTAAGATTCCATGTTGGAAAGCAAGCTCATCAACGGAACTTGTACACATATTGCATGGTTTGGTCAATGATATATAATATTTATTACACATCCGCGATGGTTATGCTTCACCACTTCGCTAGCTGTAGTCTTCATAATCGTATGTAGCTCTAGGCTGCAACATGTGCTGACCCCGCATACTTAGGTTGCGTATATAATATGATCGACGGCGATCGAAGACCACGCAGCAACCATCCAACTACCGGTTTTGGTCAATGGTAGTTTTGATATCCTGCTGCCTGTTGGATTCAATGCATATTCGTCCTAGCCAGAACACGTACAAATACTTTAGCCGCAGCAACGCAATGTTAAAATTCAAGGTGATTTGTTTGTTGAGATAGATCGAGACAGGAACTCGATCGGAAGTCACAACCTATTGTTTGAACATAGCGATCATATCAATGCATACTCTCCCATCCAGTGATCCAGCTAGCTCAGTATATAATAGCTCATCCATGAACCTGATATGCATAATTAACATATTTGACCGTACCCAAACATAACATATCTGGGCACCGAGCAGCCACATGGTCTCTGCTCAAGTGCTAGCTGATGCAAGTCAAACCCTACCACCCTGCTGCCAAGAACTGCTGGTTCCTGACAGTTTATTCCCAGATTTCCCATGCATTGGACTTTCCCCGGCCCCCATAGATCGATGCAGTGTGTGCCGCCCTTCTATAATAGCCAACTGGAACAGGCCGGGAGAATAATCTGGCAGTCACATATATACTGACGCATTTATGCATCACTACCCACTGCCATCGTGGCCCCACCACTGCATGCCTTGTCCTAGATCCTCCCGTTGTTGGATCCAATGAGCATATAAGCACCTGCCATTAAGACGGGCTCTGTGGCACGTACGCTTAACTACCAAATCACTCTCTCTAACGCCAGCCAGATGGGGTTTGAACGTGACAAGTCAACGAAGAGGAGAGGCAACACAAGAGCCTCTGAAGATGCACAGACAGCATATATAAAAGGAGCACGAGACCAGAGGATCAGGAGCAATTAAGCGAGATAGATGCACAGAGCGAGTAGACCACCGTACCAGCAGAGCACACGTACGTAACGTACAACTACCTGCAGATCGAGCCTGAGCGTCGGCGACAATGGCGGGCGGCGGCGTCAAGACGACGACGCTGGCTCCCCTCTGCGCCGTGCTGGCTCTCGTGCTGCTGCTCCCCTTCGCGGCGGGGTTCGACTACAAGCGGGCGCTGCACAGCAGCCTGCTCTACTTCGAGGCGCAGCGGTCGGGGCACCTGCCCTACAACCAGCGCGTGAAGTGGCGCGGCCACTCGGGGCTCGCCGACGGGCTGCAGCAGGGGGTGGACCTTGGTGGGCGGCTACTACGACGCCGGCGACAACGTCAAGTTCGGCCTGCCCATGGCGTTCACCGTCACCATGCTGTCGTGGGGCGCCATCGAGTTCCGGGACGACATCGCCGCCGCCGGCGAGTGGCGCCACGTGCTGGAGGCCATCAAGTGGGGCACCGACTACCTCGTCAAGGCGCACACCGAGCCCGACGTGCTGTGGGCCGAGGTCGGCGACGGCGACACCGACCACTACTGCTGGCAGCGCCCCGAGGACATGACCACGTCGCGCCAGGCCTACAAGGTCGACCGGGACAACCCGGGATCGGACCTCGTCGGCGAGACCGCCGCCGCCATGGCCGCCGCCTCCATCGTCTTCCGTCGCTCAAACCCGCGCTACGCGCACCTCCTCCTCCGCCACGCCGAGCAGGTTCGTTACTACTTACGACATTTATTGTGCTGTGCTAACTCCTTGATCTCGTGCTAACTAAATCGATCCAACGAACTACACGATCGATCAGCTGTTCGAGTTCGGGGACAAGCACCGGGGCAAGTACGACCGCAGCATCAGCGAGGTGTGGCGCTACTACGCGTCCGTCAGCGGCTACGGCGACGAGATGCTGTGGGCGGCGCTGTGGCTGCACCGCGCCACTGGGAGGACGGAGTACCTCGACTACGCGGTGGACATGGCCGACGAGTTCGGCGGCACCAGCTGGGACATCAACGAGTTCAGCTGGGACGTCAAGTACGCCGGCCTCCAGATCCTCGCCGCCGAGGTAAGACCATCCCCAACCCATGAAGTTAAACCACTGTCTATCCACTATTTTTACACTATTCTAACTGTCTATCTTTCTATTTACAGTAACGCTACAGTGTCAAACAGTATTATACACGATCCTTTTACTTCTCTATTATTGGAGATAGCCTAACCACCGTATAGAGCCATTAATTGCTCGATCGATCTATGTCATTACCCCAGATTCCTAGATATAGAATTATAGATTGCAAAGCAACAGACGTGCCTACTAGTAAAAATAACAATAATAAGGAAACGCACGTAGCAGCAGACACACTTAACTTGATTAGGTGTGTACGTGTTCAACAGAAATAAATGGCAGACAAGGAATCCAATCAACGTGCACCTTGCGCGTAGTAGAAGACACTTGCACCACTCTTGGGAACACGTATTGACGTGTACCATGCAATGCATGCCTGGCATTTCCACAGCTGCTACTGGAAGGGAGGCACCGGCCGGAGCACCGCCGGACACTGGAGCGGTACGCGCTCAAGGCGGAGTACTACCTCTGCGCGTGCCTCGGCAAGAACGGCGGCGCCGCCGGCAACGTGAACCGCACGGCCGGCGGCATGCTGTACGTCCGGCGGTGGAACAACATGCAGTACGTGACCAACGCCGCCTTCCTCCTCACCGTCTACGCCCGCTACCTCGCCTCCGCCGCCGGAGCGGAGCCGCAGCCGCCGCGGTCGTCCCCCGTGCTGCGGTGCCCCGACGGGCCCGTGCACGCCGACGAGCTGCTGGCGCTGGCGCGCGCGCAGGCCGACTACGTCCTCGGCGCGAACCCGGCCGGCGTGAGCTACATGGTCGGCTACGGCCGGCGGTTCCCGCGGCGGGTGCACCACCGCGCCGCGTCCATCGTGTCGCACCGCGCCGACGGCCGCTTCGTCGGCTGCGTGCAGGGGTACGACAACTGGTTCCGCCGCGCTGGCTCGAACCCGAACGTGGTCGTCGGCGCCATCGTCGGCGGGCCGGACCACCGCGACCGGTTCAGCGACCGGCGCAACAACTACATGCAGACGGAGGCGTGCACCTACAACACCGCGCCCATGGTTGGCGTCTTCGCGCATCTGCACAGTCAGGCGGCGCGGCGGCAGAGATGAAATAGAAATATATATATATTGGCATTTAATTTTGTTTGCAGTACTAGCATATAGGTAGATCATTTAGAGAGGTGTCATCGAGCAGAGGAGCTTAATTTTTGCAATAGGGATGTGGTGGTAGTGTAGCATATGCACATAAACCAGCATCTCGGAAGCAGCCGTGCATGTAGAATTTTGTTCTAGTGTAGACGTGTAGTACGCGCACGTGTAACTCCAGTTTGTCGAAAAGAAAATGAGTTTTTTTTCCCCAGTGGAAAAGGCCAAAGCGGTAGCAGAACTTCTGCATGGAAAAGCAAATCTTTTAAATTTTACACGTTTTACGTCACCTCTCTCTCCACTGTTAGTTTTTCACCAATCACCAATCAGTGAGCTTGATTGCTAAGGGGCAGTTTGATACACTCAACTAATTTTTAGCTGGCCAGTATTTTTTTAGCTAGTACTCCCTCCATCCTTTTTTATTTGTCTCGTTTTAGTTCAAAATGAACTAGCGAACGACAAACATTTGAAAACGGAGGCAGTAGCTTGTAGCTAGTTTTTAGTTAAGACACAATCTATCAATTAGTTAGGGATGTTTATATACTATATAGCTAATTTTTAGTCTCTAATTTTTAGTTGGATGTATCCAAACACCCCATAATCCTTAGGGCATATGCATGCCACAGCCCCTTTTGAAACTAGAGATGGGTAATATACTAATACCCCAAGATTGACGAATGAATCAAGGGTTCCAATCCATAGTTTTTAATCTATCATTAATCTAACACATGTCCTAAATTTAAATTTTAAAACAATCTAATTTAGATATATGAGTTTTTTTTCATTGCAACACATGGGTTAATTGTCCATAAGCAACAGTTGCAAACTATCCGTATATCTATTGATTTAATGGTATTTAAGGATTTTTTTTCCGTTGCTACACATGAGCATTTTTGCTATTATCATCTAATTGCAATACCATTGGTGCAAGTTAAGCACACCTTTCATATATCATTTGTGTGGTATATTCATATGATTTGAGAGCTAATTAACACTATGATGAAGCCACTTGGCGGCTAACAATTGACCCATTTTCAAGCATGTCCTTTGTTTCTATGGTATATTAAAAATCATAGGAAAAATAGATAATGGAAGTCATAAGATCAAATCTTCAATGATCTATTAGTTTCCATGTATAGGTACCTCTCATGCTGTATAAACATGACCTTTAGAGAGTGGAGGCATCTCAATTCCCTTTAGCACTCGAGTTACAAAGCTTGGGTTAGTGATCTACATCTTGAGAGGAAGTAGAAAGGAGGTTATCAGTGAATAAGCGATGCAAGAGCGGACATAAACACCCTAGGATGGCCTAGGGTTAGGCCTTGGGTTTTTCGAGGGGCCCTCGAGTTTATCTTTGTGGAGGTGATTTGTATGAAAGTGCTTAGAATTTGTAGCCTTTGATTTCATGGTGTTTTTGGAGTAGTATCCTTGTTCTTCCTAAGTTTAATGAGAATCCTTGAGTATGATCAATAAAATTGCTTTCGATTCATCGATCTCTAGCTATGGGTTCCTTTGTTTATACACGATTTTTAATATATCCCTTTGCAATGATTCATCTCTGCATGTTCTTGGCTAATTAAGAACTCCACATATTCTTTAGTAGATCATTTGGCCTTCTTTTGTTGATTGATTCTACTCATGTTTTTGTATAATTCCTTCATGCTTGTTCATCGATTACCATGCTATGTTGTGACATAGGGTTTATGGAAATGTTCAAGCTAACGTTGAATAACTGGATATCACCTTCAAAACCATCATAGGGTTATCTAGTGAGTGGATCTTTGCAAACTAGCTATTGAACTTGCTCTGACACTACTTCGATGCAACCATTCAACATATATTTCCATCATTAACTGAATCATGGCAAATAGACCTTGACAACGTACAGAGGCTCTATTGAATTGCATCTATGCTCAATTTCACCAATCTTCAGATCATCTAGTGAATGCAGTTGCATTGGCCAACTTTTCTTTCGTCCTCCAAATGCGCATTGGACATATGCAATTTCAGATATGTTAGATTATCCGGTGTATAGAAATACACCTCCCCAAGTCCAGTATATGCTAGATAATTGGATTATACCAATGCTCATGGAACACTATCATCGATTATTCCTAATTTATTTGATCGGCAAACACTTGGAAAGGATATCTTCACTTGCTATACTTAGAGTAGGTTATAATTATTAGAAGATCAAGTGGAGTCAAGAGGTTCAACTTAGGGTTTTAGAGTCTTCAGATGTTCTGGTAGGAGCTCATGTAACTTTTATTATTGTTTTAAGACATGAATTCTTAAAAGTTCAATTCTATCTTTCTTTATTGTCTTTGAGATAAGTCATATTTAGCATTTACTTTATTCTACTTATTTGTAAAAAATGGATCCTAAGCCTTGTTCTTAATAGGATTTTGGTGGTTAAGTGACAACGTAGCCATTTAGGAGTAGTGTGTTTTTTATAACCCATGATTTAGTTATAAAGGTGCATATGATGGAATTGAGGAACTAACATCTCAAAGAAATGATCAAAAGTATAAGAAGACCATAAATATCATAAAGACCCAAGACATCAAGTGTAGCAAAGCTTGAAGGTCCGCACACAGTGACATGTCCCTTGTGAGGACCAAATAGTCTGATCCCTTGAGGATTAAATGAACTAAACAATAACAATGTCTTGTATGCCTAGTCAATGAAGAGGCTTAAAGATTAGGGTCGAATTCAAGTTGAATAGACCAAACAGTTCAATGTCCAACAAAAATGAATGGACCATATAGTCGTAATGTCTATTTAGTGAAGGATGATCAAACAGCAAAGTCCTAGTTAGTTGCAAATGAAGATCAAGTTAGCCAAGTTTTGCACTGATTGTACTGTACGAAGTACCCCATAGGACAGTTGTCCAGACATATTTTACATATGCAGCCGAATAGTATGAAGACCTGTTCAATAGTTGAATGGACAATTTCAATGGCTAGTTTGAAAAGTACATGAACCAAATTGCCTTATGTGCACAAGATTCTAGGACTAAATTGCCTGGTTAGTGATAGTTCTATGAACATTTGCTCAAATAAATAGTTGACTCTTGGCAGGCTATATAAGCCATCGAACCCAATCATTTGAGGTAGACCGGGGCTGAGAAACATCACTCTAGTGCAGAGACATTTTTGAGAGATCTAACTTCAAAAAGTGCTTAAGTACATATCAAAGCATAGCTGAGTAGTGTGGAGTAGTCACTTTAGACTAAGTCTCGGTGCGAGCAAAGTGAATAAAGTTATCAATCTCTATAAATTTTATTTATAGTCGGACTTGGTTAGATAATGTCTAGGATCTGATAATTAAACTCTGATATTAATTAGTGGCAATTCAATATTATTCATTTGTAAATTTTCTGTTAGACATGTGTCGAACATTTGTACAAGTCCGGTTACAATAGGACTTTGAGTTGTATTAGCTGTATAGGATAGATTCCTAGTCATAACTCTGTAACCCGGACCTCCTTATAAATATGAGGAGAGGGCTGTTGTTATAATAGTGACGACTAGATGGCTTGGCACGGGGATACGGCGTTGCCGTGGTGTATCCGAATGCCGGCATAGCCATCTGATAATGGGGATGAGCGTCTATAGTCATGCTCCGGAACGTAAGCTTCGGTTGAACTTCGTTAACAAATGTCATGCCTCTGGTGTCATTTGTAACTGTGCATGAATATCTCGATTGATCCATAGGCGCTTTCGCATGCTTATTTTCTAACATTTTCAATATATTTGTGTTTCTTCAAAAATAAAATACAGTGATCTGAAAATTCATGGATAAAATGCTAAAATGTTATTATGTGCACTTGAAAAGGCATTAGAAGCGCCAGCATGCGTAAGGCATTCCAGCGTCACTGCTTCCTTAGGTGTCAGAACCGTTACGAGATTAGGGGCTGAGGCCAGGGATGAAGGCCCGTCGTGTTAGTGCCCATTTTTGTGGCCATGGATCGGGTTTGTCACCATGGATGTGGGCGATGACCTAGAATGAGCACTACGTGAGAATTAATTAGACTTCGTCCCAGGCATTCGTATCGGCCACAGTCGTAGCCGGTACTGATGCCTTGAGGCAGATACTGAGCAAACCTCGATGAAATCCAACGCTGTATGTAAATAATGCTAATATAGTAATGCGTCCTCTGCCACCTCTCAAGCAAGGATGTTTAAATTTCTGTTTATGCTACTGAAATCTTCATTTGCTTAACAGTGTGGTTGACTATCCAGATAATATTATAAGATGGGTTATGCACGCAAAAGTTTTATTCAAGTAAGTAATGTTCACCGTCTATGTACATGCATGCCACTTTGCTGAACTGCCATGTGTGACGTACGTATCTGTACTACGATGTTTCACTAGCAAGACTGTTCCTTAACCTATATACCTTCTATATGCGTAGTACAAGCCTTCTATAAAATATTATGGCAAAGGCCCAAGGGAAATCATTTAATGTTATAGTTTTCGTCTTCGATGTGGCTGACCTCCAGGACATAATCCCTCATGAGCTTCGTATTGGCATCATCAACCATCTGCAGATAGACAAAAGAGTATCAACAAACAAACAATGCCGGTTTCTTTTCTATGAAATTATCATGACTCTGATGTATTGTTAGAAAGGAGTGAATATGACATTATAACCAACTAATTTGAAGGGTGGAAAATGGATACTAGATACTACTGTACTTAGCTTTTATATATATTGAGAAAGATATTGTAAAGTAATGTCATGATCTCTTAATATTAAGCAAACCTTGAAGGATAGCTTCTTCAGATTATCCCACTCGAAGTCACTCTTCACATAAGCAGATCGGACCTGCATGCATTGAAAAGCAGTGCGTGTCAAAGGAGAGGAAAAAAAAATCAAAGTTCAGAATACGAACAGTCATGTTTGTTGTCAGTGCTTACCTCCAGGATCCTCATAGCTGTTCGATTCCAAGGTGAAACGTACAAGAGATGAAATGCTAGTTAGTTCTGAATTACATAGATGATCCAAGCGAGACCATGGCGTGCGGTGCAGTTATATCAAATTAAAGTTGGCTTAGTTACCTAGTCCCTTCAGCCTTGGAGACTCGCGTATGAGTTTTTCGCAGAAAATGTCAGCGTCGTCCAGGGAGGTGCGGCTGACGAACTCCTTCAGCTCAAAATACGCCTCTCGATTGTAACTCTTTATTATTAATGGATTTTGTCAAAGGAAAAGGGAGGAAATTGGCAACTGTTAGAGCTTCATATCAACATCAATTGCAGAAGGAAAAGATCAGAACGATTCGGCCGGCCGGATATCAACACCGTGTCCTCAATGAAGTACTCTAATGTTTGCATATCGCGATATCAAGATGATATATGGAGCACAGATTTCAGAATAAGTGTCAAGTTGTTCATGTTTTTGAATGTAGCGGATAAAGCTCGATCCTCTGTTTTTGTTTCTCCCTGCTCATGTCAGTATGTCCAGACCTACGATTGATGTACCACTAGGTTTTCCATACAGTACAACTAGACAATTTGTAGATACAAAACTATGGCAAAATATTGATAAACTTAACTAAAAGTGAGTTCACTGAAAGTAAGGAAAAAAAGAGGAGCATGCAGGAAGAAAAGCAGCAGAACACATATGACTCGATCTTAGACGTCTTAGAGGTCAGATCGGCGCTGGAGATCAGCGTGCCAAATTGACGTTCGGCAGTGAGATTGGTATTTGCCCCTATGCTTACAGAGTAATTATTTCGTAACTAATGACAACACGCCAAATTTTTTTTTTTAAAAAAAGCTTGAAACCTCAAGCTGTGCGAGCACAACCCTGACTGCGACGTAGTTGAAGAAGTGCTGGAGATTAGTCGCGGCCTTCCTCTCCGGCGAACCTTCTCCAAAGCCTGGATTCATTTGCCAAGTTGTTTTATTCATCACAAGTCCCTCCTAGACATGTCGGGAACAGGGTTTCGATTTCGATATAAAAATTTACGCAGTGCAGTGCATTAAGAACTGAGCATAGAGATGACGAGGCAATTATTAAATGATTACCGGGAACATACATCTTGCTGCACCTCGCCGGCGGCTCGGCCACGAAGCTCGGGCGCCGCCGCCGCTCCGTCCTCCAGAACGCCTGCTGCACGGGGACGGCGGCGCACGGACGACGGACCACCACCCCAACCCCGGCGGCGCCCTGCAGCGACGGAAGCACGACACGGCACTCCATGATGTACCAGAAGAAAGCGCAAGATGCACTGCAGCGTGGAGCTGCCGGAATGCCAGACCGGCGCGGAACGGTGATATTTAACGCCCACAGGCAAGGGATAAACAGTGCTTCCGTGCAAAAAAAAAAGCGTCAGTCCGCGAAGAGATATTACCCAAGGGCATTCCGGGTACTTCAGAGCTGGAGATATTTCTATCAGTATTGCTGCACGTCGCGCGCTCGCGTTGAGTATTCAGCTATATACGTTGTTACAGCACATTGAAGAGGAAGGGTAGCCATCCTGTCCTCGTCGACGATTCTGAAGAGCAAGGGCTTTCGATCTTGCTCATGGAGTTGTGGTGCCCGGCATTGGAGGGCGATGCTAAAAAAGTAAGAAGATTTCTTTTACTCTTTTCGTTCTAATTTATAGATCGTTTGATTTTTTTATAGCAAATTTGACCGGTTTATCTTATTTAAAAAAATTTCACGATTATCATTTATTTTTATTGTGATTTAATTTAGCATATGATATTAGTGGCACACTAACTGAATGGACATGTTCCACTGGATGGAACCTAACTATCTGAGCAAATAGATAGATACTCCAATTTTACAAATTTACAGTAAGGTACTATTACAACCTGATATCCTAACAGAATAGTTAATATTCAAAAGTATCCATATCCGGAGATATGAAATTAGACATAAGTATAGTGATGAGATGTGTAGCAATATTCGGATTATCTATACCTGAATTTGATTCGAAAGAAAAATAATTATCTGTATTTGTATCTGCATATATTCGCCCATATATGTCCCGATCTCATCCCTACTGATCATTATGTTAATACAGACTAAAAGAAACTATTTGGTATAACCTTGATTACACTGATGATGAGGTATTCTTTAGATAGTTCACAAACTATTGATTATGGATTTAAAAATAATATTTGTTGAGGCTGGCACAATCATTTGAGTTTTAGAATCTGCTGCTCATGAAGGCAAGATAACTCGAGCAAGTATTGAACATAAGGGAAGTAACAAACATAATAGCATATGACAAGAAAAATATTATAAAACTATACTGCCTCGGTCTCAGAAGAATATTTGTATAAGATTATCTCTGGGAGAATGTCTGTCCACTCATACCTATCACTATTCCAACCATCTCCCACTCTATCTATTTATACATTAGCGTTGTTGTTTCGTTCTGTACTATGCACTGTTCTTTTACACGATCTGTTGGAGATGGTCTAACAATATCAAATAAGCACAACATGAAAGTGTTGTTATAATTGCTCAAATGATATTAATTTGGTGACATGAGTCTTGATGTACTTTTCATATAAATTTGGTTGAATCTATATCTATACAGCTATATACTCAATAATAAGGAGGGGATGTTTTTTGGACGCGGCCGTAACTGGCGGCCATATATCCATCGTCCAAAGCCTATCCTACGGCTGCTCCTTCGACCTTATCCTTTCACGTGAAAACACAGGCAGCCTTGGGACGGAATAGACTGGCGCGAGAGTTTCTGGCGGGTTGCGCTTCCGCTCCCGCCCAATCCCGCGTGCGGCAGCCTACTCCGGCACGCCGACGAGGCACGGCGTCCGCCCAGATCCGTCCGTCGCGCGGACTAGGGAGGCCGGCCGCCGTGCAGACGAGGCAGGCAGGCCGTCCGTCCGTCCATCGACGCCGCGACGGAGAGCCGTGGTGGTTGTCGTCGCCGCTTCCGCACGCATCCGTAGTGACGAAGCACGCCGATTCGATTCTGTACACCGTGTCTTCATCCTCCAATCTCCAAGGACGCAAGTGAAATCTCATCCTGTGCTTTGCTTGTTCATTTTGCGTGTCTACAACTTAGATGCCACATTACACTACAGCTGGATTTCAATCGGTAGAAAGGTCCTATACCGTTTATTCTTTATGACAGAATTTGACAAAGCCTCTGTGAGTATTGTCGAAGGCAATGGCCGAATTTAAGCCCACATCTGACAAGAAGATACCTCATGTTGGTCTGAAGTTCAAAAATTGAGATGAGGCTTGGTCGTTTTGGGTGGCATATGGAGGTTACACAGGCTTTGATGTGAGGAAAAGATATACAAATTTAAGCAAATATGATGGCAAGGTGACTTCTTGCAGATATGTTTGTTCCAATGAAGGACATAGAGGAAAAGGGCTAACAGATCATGTGACTAAGTGTTTTAGAGCTGAAACAAGAACTGATTGTAAAGTTCGGATGACCCTTACATTGGATAGAACTGAAGGAAATTATGAAGTCACAAATGTTGTGCTTGAACACAACCACCTACTTCAGTTACCTGAGACCCATCACTTGATGGCATCACAGAGAAAAATTTCAGAATTGCAAGCTTTTGAAATTGAAACTGTAGATGATTTTGGAATTAGGCCAAAAACAGCACATGAGTTAGCTAGTCGCCAAGTTGGTGGAGCATTTAACTTTAGCTACACTTATCGTGACCTCAAAAATTATTTGCAAAGCAAGCGACTGAGAGAGTTGGCTTTTGGACAAGCGGGAAGCATGCTGAAGTATTTTCAGGACCAAATTGCTGAGAACCCATCATTTCAATATGCTTTGCAGTTGGATTGTGAGGAGCACATAATTAACATATTCTGGGCTGATGCTAAAATGATCCTTGATTATGAACACTTTGGTGATGTTGTCACATTTGACACTACTTTTGGCACAAACAAAGAATATAGGCCATTTGGTGTTTTTCTCAGGTTGAATCAATTTAGAGAAACCACTATTTTTGGTTCTGCTCTTCTGTTTGATGAAACTGAAGCATCATTTACATGGTTGTTTAAGACCTTTCTAGCTGCACACAATAGGAAGCAACCTAAAACTATTTACACAGATCAAGATGCAGCAATGGAAAAGCCTAAATAGTATTCACATCATCTTATCATGGACCTGGTACTTTTCACATAATACAAAATGCTGTCAAGCATTTAACTTCAGTGAAGAAAAAAAAGAAAGAGAAAGATGAAGAGAAAGAGGAAGAGAACAAGGAAGATGAAGAATATAATATTCTCTCTGATTTTAATGCCTGTATGTATGGCTATGAGGACAAAACTGCATTTCAAGAAGCATTTGACAATTTGAGATCTAAAGTGCATAAGCAAACTTGGTTAGATACTATCCACAAGGTGAAAGAAAAATGGGCTGAGTGTTATATGAGAGATGTCTTCAGTTTAGGAGTGAGAAGTACACGACTAAGTGAGAGCTTCAACAATGCAATAAAGAACCATTTGAAATCAGCTTTTGATATTGTTAGATTTCTGAAGCATTTTGAGGGGACAGTGCAAGAAAATAGAAGAAAAGAATTGGACTCTGAATTTGAGTCAAGGAAGAAGATGCCAAGAAGACTAGTGTGCACACCTATGTTGGTTCAAGCAAGCCAAGTGTAAACTCCTGTTATTTTTGAAGCTTTCCAAAGTGAATATGAAAGATCCATGGCTGCATGTGATAGAGTTTTGGATGGAGATAGCAAATATGCTGTTGCTATTGGGAGTTTGCATGGTGACTTAGGTTTTGAGGAGGAGCGTGTAGTGATTGGTGACCCTTTGAAACAAAAAGCCTCATGTAATTGTGGCATGTTTAATAGGACAGGAATGTTGTGTGCACATGGTCTGAAAGTTCTTGATTTGATGAATGTAAAGATATTGCCAACACATTGTATCTTAAAGAGATGGACCAGGGAAGCAAGTAATGGAAGTATACAAGATAGGCAAGGAAGAGATGTGATAGAAAATCCCTAAGCGTAAAGCTCAACTTCGGTACAAGTTCTTGTCGAATAAATTTCATAATGTAGCACAAAAAGCAGCTGACTATCCAGAATGTTGTGTGACGTTAGATAATGCACTTGATTGCCTTAGTGCACAGCTGGAGGATAAACTCAATTTATCTACCTTGTGCTATGAATGAACCATGTAATGAGCAAGAAAATATTGACCCAAATGTGCAACCAAGGGACTGTCTTAGTGCTGCACAAGCTGAAGAAAAAGGAGGTTCATGTCAAAAGGATCAAGGCGACAAAGAAGTTGGATTGATAAATTACGCAAACGTAAGCCAACGAAACCAGCTGGACCAACAAAAAAGGAACAAAGGTATGACAAATGTAATCTGAACATCTCCTTATAATATTGGCATTCCTTCATAAACTAATTAGTTGAATTTGCTGCAGCAACAAAAGAAAAAAATGATGTCCAAACCCAAATAGAAGTGGATGATGCTGGCGGCAACAAAGGAACTAATGTGAAAGTTCAAGAGTACAATGCCATTACTAGTTTTACCCAGATCCTAGCAGCTCCAATTTGTATTGCTGATGATCTTCTTGACCAAAATCTGTTCTAATGGCAACAAGCTAGCAGATAGTATTTTGGGCAGCGCTAGTATTTTGGACAGCGCTAACTATAGTATTTTTGTGGCCTAATTGTATAAATCAAATGGGCTATACTTATAATGGTTGGGCAGTGGTAGGATTTGTTTGACCTGATCCAATGGCTTGTCTGAATGCCATTTACTGTTGATTTGGAATATGTGGCATTGATCTGGTGGCTTGTGAAACGTTGTCATTTCATTCTCACTTGTGGAATTTGCATTGCTGTTGTTCCAATTTAATATGACTATTTGATTTGCCATTTGAGCTTTGGAGGGCGCTCGTCCGTTACAGGAGCAGCATAGTAATCCGGTCTAGTGGAATTTTATTTGAGCCTTGCAAGTTAAGGACGTCCGCAAGTTAACAGGAATGAGTGTTGATGGCGATTTGGTTCCTAGGCCCACACGTAATGCGAGAGAGCAGGGAGGCTACTGGTCGCTGGCCCATGCAATCGTGGGAGCCTGACAGGAAAATAAAATAACAGAATTGAGGGAGCGATGGACTCACGGCGGACACACAAGCAGCCATAGGATAGGCTTTGGACGATGGGTATATGGCCGCCAGTTACGGCGTGACACCCAATCCGCGTCCATGTTTTTTTATGCAGAAGATTCCGCCCGCCACTCCAAGTCAATTTAACAACTTAGATCAAAATAGAATTCAAATTTATTCATGAGATTGGTTCGAAGTGTAAGAGGAGACCATACAAAAGCGGACGCCTAGATCACGTATGGACTCTGTTTTTTGCGTTCTACATATCAACGGATGTTTTTTGCGTTCTACATATCAACGGAAAGTTAATAAGAAGATAAGATTCCAGATCCAACCAGCATTACCCTCAAAATTCGTTTTGAGTCAAAAGAAATCATCAAAATAAGATGATGTAAACAACATAACATAAATAATATGTCAAGTGCTGCGAAAGAGGCCTTACGAAAATGAACACACCAATCGCATATTGTCTCCAATCTAGGAATTTTATATATCTTCGGAGAGATAATGTGATAAGATTTCCAACCCAACTAATACTAATACTAGTACAAAATTCACGCTAATGAATCACTGAAAGAAGATGACATCACAAGAGATGAATGGTTTTCTCTTGTAGAAGTTTTGGTGTGTCATTGCCATGTACTCCCTCCATCCAGAATTCTTAGGCGCCTAACCTCATTTCACGGAGACCAAGGAAGCATTAACACCCAAGAAATCTGTTTAGTCTCCACAGCTAAACTCCCGCATGCATCCTGCTGAGACCTCCTGCATGCAACATGCATGCATCGTTTGGCCTTCCTCATTGGTCCACCGTGCATGCTTGGCCAGTCGAAGGGACGCCGCATTAAACATTTATGCAGGCTACGAGGAAACCACATGTTATACGCCTAAGAATTCGAGATGCTTTTACGGTTCTTATACGCCTAAGATTTCTGGATGGAAGGAGTACCATGCATCTATCGTCATCTATTACGACTTATCTTTTGACATGAATGACTAAGCTGCAGTTACACAACAGTGCACATCACAATCAGGTAACACATTGAAACAACACATTGGGCAAACACGTCGATATACCACCCAATGCAAGCCATGTGTGCCACACACTGTGGCTAGGTTATACCTTTAGCAACGTATGAGCATTTAATGTTTCCTAGTTGTTCTGGGTGACGTTAGATTCATATAGCATATTGGGTACAGCAAGCGGAATAGTGCGTCAAGAAAAAGCACACGGGGATGCCTTATGAATGATTTGCACAGGAACCATCTACGTACCTCTTTAAGGCCTCATTTGGTGACTCTCGGACTGAAAAAAGCTGAAGTGGTTTGAGTGGGATTGTGGGGAGCTATGATCTATTGTGGATTTAAACCCACCCACTTCCTAAAATCCCCTCTAATCTATGGGTTGCCAAACTACACCTATATGGGAGCAGGGTATGCATATTCAGGCTAGAACAAATATTGGCTAAGTCAGAGTACATTGGCACATCCATGGTAAATAATAATACCAATATATTGAGACGAAGCAGAAACATGGAGATCTTAAAACCGTATTAAAAGTCACACGGACCTCAAGCGATGTCCTAAGAGGGAGGGGGTAAATTTTCTTTCAAAAAACATGAAATATTGTGCACTACAGTTTTGCTAAGTGTTGCTACAACTATCACACAAAAACTTGCAACATAAGTTCTAATCCTAGAATCTAGCATGTGGGTTCATGATTAAGGACTTACAAAAGATGGTGAACATAAGCACCGTCAACATGAGGTACATAAACCTCAATATTTAACTTGTGCAACCAAGAGCTATGCGTTAACAAGGGCTAAGCAAGCACTCATAAGCGCTAACAATGCCTAAATGATGTAATTTAGCACTTTTGTCATACTTGGCCACTCATATATATGTTTCTCAACCACAAGAGTGAAGTCTATGGGTGCCAATCATTTTGTTGTTGCCTGACAAGGGGGTATTGATAGTCTAAACCACTCAACTAGCTTTTGGGAAAAGTTGTTGTACAAAGTCATCACTGGGTCATCCGGTGAGTACCTTTTCCCAATTAACCATTGGTGTCAACTCTTGGATGTGAAATCATCCAGTGTACTATCACTGGATAGTCCGACGATACATGAGACCACTCGGTGTGTAATTTACACTAGGACTTGAATCTTCCTAGCTTTGATCACTTTGTCTAGTGTATCACCAGACCAACCTATGAGTGCTCACCAGACCATTTAGTGCATGCATTATGCACATGATTGCTCCACTCCACCATCGCCCACTTTTGGCAGGTGATCAATCTTGGCCATCTTGGGTTATATGTCAATCTTGGTGACAGTTCTTAGCACTAGATCATCTGATGCTTAAAAAAATAACCTGCTGACCACAATGTCAAGGAACCTTGCCTTTTTTCCATTGATGTCCTAGATCTACTTGGCGATTTATAGGTCTTCTCTTGTGCTCCTTGATCACTCATTTGAGGTGTTTGTACCCTAAGTCCATTACTTGCATCTTACAACTAAAACAAATAAACTTGCAAATACACTATTTCCAAATTGGTAATTGTTGTCATTCAACCACCAAAATCACATTAAGCACACTAAGCACAAGGCTTAGGGCCCATCACATAATTAACAGAATCATGCTTCCAAATATGAAGACTACGCAACAATAAAGATCCATGTCTAAGACAATGATACAACAGTTTGGATGTGTGATGGTGATAAGGGAATTAGGAGAGAAGGGCAAATAGAGGACAGGCAATAATAGTATCATGAACTGGCTTATCATTGCTAGTTCGTGGTATGATCTCACAATGATGTTGTATACATGTTTGTTCTAGTTTGCAAGGACACATGCTTTTATATTAGTGGTTATTAAGATAAAAGTAGTGGAGATTTGTAAGGAGTGATGTGACTAATAAAACAAATGGCAATGGAAATATCATTATCATAACTGCATTAGTGGATTTGATGTGCAAGGAGGATGCAGTCAACCACCCTTTGTTTAGCTAAAAGTTAAACTACATGGCTGATTAAACGGGGGAAACATATTAAACAAGATTAAATTGTATACATATATAGCCATATAGTTGACTATGAGTAGTGTTTAAATGCCATGTAAATGGCCGGTCTACATGGCTATGTAGACAAACAAAGGGAGGAATTAAGATTATAAGTCTTTGAGGTCACGTGGATGTACACCATTGAGTCTATAAACTAGTCTATCGTTGGTGGGCAGCATGTGGACTGTGATGATAGAAGCATTCAATACAGAAAGCTTATCTCAGCATAAGTATTTCATGAAGGTTTTATTCATATCGATAGAGATGGTCTAGGCACTCAGTGTCCCCGGCATATGTGTAGTCATGGCTTGCAACAATCATACAACATGTGTAGGATGTCAAGTGAGGAGGGTGGGTTGCTCAAACTCTTAATCATCATCCACTAACCCTGACAAAACTAGAACTAGCTAGTTGAAGGGTTTAGAATGATGGAAAGGATAGGATGGGTGGGTGGAGAATATCTACATGGTTGCCACCAAACTAGGCGTGCTACATACCCTAGCTAACCTCCATTACCTCTATCATGGTGGTTATGATTTTTTTTTTTATCATTGTTGCAGTAGTTAAAGTAGCCATAGCTAGGAGCTAGATAGCCAAGCAAGTGTGACTAATTAAATTGATGTATGTGTTGTTGCCATTAGAGGATTGATTTCTTGGTAAGGCGATGAACACCAATGGTCTTGGAACAGCCCCCTTCTACTAGATGCCCTCAAGCATGAGAGCCAAACAAGCATCAATATATATCGTGGACATCTTTTTCACAAAAAGGATGTCACATGTAGGAGAGTTTATTGCTCAAGTTGAGACAGATCATAGAAGGGAAGAAAATCACTTGGCAATCTTTATTTGATAAGCTATATTGCATCATCCAAAGAACCCAGCGAAATTGTTCATCTTACCGCACTAATTTGTAATGGTGATGCTTCCTTGGACAATGTTCTTCTTGAATTTGGACTCAATATAAAGACCTCATCTCTCTTCTAGAAGTGGCCCTAAATGGAAGCTTAGATGTTCATGGTTGTTTTGCTTGAAATAATGATCAGCCCAAGGACATTGAAGGACATGGACTCATGCATAGATTCATGTGCTTCCATTTGTTGTCTTAGCCTTTTCTAATGCAATGAAGGTGAGATACATCAAAAACTTAGTATAATTGTCTCACTAAACATGAAGTAGATGCACGTGTTGGGATCCCATTAGGATATAGAATCAATTAAAGAAGATTACATATCATAACTAATTTATTCCTGGTTGTTGAAGGTTGATTCATGGATTGTACATGCGCTTGATGGGCCACTTGTGTCATAGGTTTGTACTTTGTCGAACAAAGATGGTATTTGCATGATATAGACCTGCATGTACTGCCTTGCATGCTAAAAGTAGATTCAAGTGCCTTATGATGGTCACTTTCCTTCTCATCACCTCTGCATATCCATATGTCATGTTCATGATGTCACCATTGCAATAATAACGAAGAAGTCCACAATACCCCCTCAATTCTTGTTGGAGTTTAAGTTTCAACCCCGAAGTCTGAAACCATTCAATTGAGGCCCCTAAACTCCAAAAACCGGTCAAATTACCCCCTGGGGCGGTTTCACAAGGTGGTTTTCTCCTGACATGTGGAGCCTCTTTTTACCCTATCTCACTGACATGTGGGTCCCACCCCACCTCTTCTTCCTCCAATCTGCTGCTCTCCTCCCCTGCTCGCCCGCCGCCGCCGCCCCCGCACCACGCCGATGCCACCACCCTCCTCCTCCACCACCAGAGAGGGTAGCCAGCCACCCACGCCGATGCCACCACCCTCCTGCTCCACCACCAGAGAGGGCAGCCAGCCACCTTTGTTGATTGGTACGGTACAGGGAGCAGCACACTAGCTAAAGCTAGCTTGCTAGCTTTTTTTTCCCAGAGAACGGAGAGATGCTTCCGCTGCCCCTGCGCTGCCTGCCACCAAGGCCTACTACAAGCTCGCGCGTGACCTCGGCCTCCTTGCACTGCTGCTCGCCATGGAGCTGCTGCGCCACACCATGGGGAGCAAGGACCGGGCACTCCAGGCCGACCAAGCCTGCGCCTGCGCCCGCCACATTGGAGGGGCTCCCGTTGCTTGACCTGCCGGAGCTCGTGCTGGACCGAGTCCTGTAGGAGCTCTCACCCGCATCACTCGCCGCGATGGCCTGCATGGGCAGCGTGCTCAGGGACCAGTGCTCCGCGGACGCACTCTGGGAGCGCCACTTCCGCATCAAGTGGGGGCGCGTGCTCGCTGCCGCCGCGCGGAAGGAGTGGACAGAGCTGTCCTGCAGGGCCACCAGCGCCGGCGCATCTCGGCCAGCGCAACGTAGGAGCTGGGTCGACTCGCTGGCTGGCCCAGTGTGGGGGCCGCGGCAGCGAGCGAGCAGGGGAGGGGACCGGCAGAGTGGAGGAAGAAGAGGTAGGTGTGGGACCCACGTGTCAGTGGGATAGGTAAAAGGAGGATCCACATGTCAGGAGAAAACCACTTCGTGAAACCGCTCTGGGGGCTAATTTGACCGGCTTTAGGAGTTTGGGGCCTCGATTGAACGGTTTTAGACTTCGGGGTTGAAACTTAAGTAAAAATTGAGGGGGGTAATGCAGACTTCTTCCCAATAACAATTATTGTCAATTGCTTATATTAGACAACATAAAAGCATGCTGCACTACTCATATCATTCACATTTCCATCATTGTGGTTCAACATAATTACCATCAAATAGTGGGATCCAAATTAATTTTATTCACTTTTAGCATCATTATGTCATAGAGACATATCATGCAGAATTGTGACATTAGAACTATTCTCATATATGTGAACATTTAAAATATGGAAAGACTTCATTGCCTTCACATGAAGCCACATGCCCCTTTAGTCATTCAGATGGTTTGCTTGACATATCACATTTGTTTTTTTTTTACTCACGCATTTACATCTTGATCCACTCATTTTTGTATTAATGAAATGAGTAAGAATGGTATAAACCAATTTCATAAATGTTGTGAAATAGAATATATTATCCTCAGAAATCAATAAAAACCGGTGATATAAAAAAGGACTGTTTCAAACTAAAATGGGCTATCGACAAATCATGTTCATAATACACACACTCTCTAGTGCCACCATCTTCTATACAATGGAGTGATGATTTTACAATTCCAGTCTCTTTTAACATTCCACTAATTGGATTTGCTTCACAAGATTGACGAACTGAGTGCATCATCTGAATGCATGAACACTCTAATCCAATATTTCTGAACAAATGCAATTGATCGATTAAAGCATGGTAAAAAAAATTAACAGAAGCAAAATTGCAAAAAATAAAATAACTAACATCCTTATAGAAAGCAGCAAAAGATGATTACAATAGACATCTGTAAAAAATGATCTTGTAGCGCAATAATGCCTGGACCAGAGAGACGATGAATCAATCCTACAGTACTAATGTGAGCGGAGAATACAAAAATCTAGGTTTATTTCTATTATATTAGACATTGTTTGTTATTTATTCACAAACCTATATGGACAGCATGTTTCAGTAATTGTCCAGTCAATCTTGAACCGGCAGGGATCAGAACTCAAAAGGAAGCTGTTGGTTCATAACTCACTGGTCGTTCTCACCATGTTCTTAGATCTGAATACCCAGCCGGACGTCCCTGATCAGCCATCATTAGGTGGTGGCGGCGGCGGTCCTCGATTCGGAACCCGGCGACCACCAGAGGTTGCTCCTGCAGATGTATTTTTGGACCCAGCTTCGAATGCAGATTTCCATTCCTCGCTGGAGTGCCCAACATCTCTTGGGCTACTACTCTCTGCAAGACATTATTGGTGACAGGTATAACAAAAAATTGCTGTCCAGAATTCGGATGTTGTGATGTTTCTAGAACACAATCTAGATAAAAGGAAATCCAAACATGGGTTGTATAAAATTGAGGTCATCGGCTAGAACACAATTCAAGCACTAAATACAGAGCATATTAAAGTATATGAACGGGAAGATAGTAAGTCATCTCTTCCCTTCGCTTGCAACTCATCTGGATGCAGATTTGAAAAGGTTCTGAGCCCAAGTTTTTAACACAAGGTTATCCAAATTGGTTCCAGGTCACATGGAAAACGTGCATCAATAATCCCTTGCTATCCTTTCATTTTCCCTAGAAAATTTGGGGTGCAACACTTCTAATAAATGATCATAATTGAACATTAGGCCCGTCATCAGATGATCAAGTTTTGGGGTGTGCTCCAGCAAATGTCATACTTCTGGCAAAACTGCAGTTGCCTAACTTAAATTAATGCGCTAGCTAGTTATATGTGATAAAGAAACAAGGAATATAATATGGAAGAAAAGCAACCAATAAGTAGTCATTTTCGAATTACCAACCAATCAACTCATTCTCCTCCACAGCCTAGCAATTTCAAGATATTTTTCAAAATGAGAAGTATTATAAATTCATGGACAAACATGGGGCCCAACTAATCAAAGTTTTATTTTTCCTCTATTCTTCACTTTATGTCACAATACCAATATGAATTGTTTGGCGCCCAGTGGTGGCACGCCCACCATATCTGCACCATCCAATAAATGTTGGCCGATCTGTGCTACCGGAGCTAGCTAACAGCGTTAGCTAGCTCGGAGTTTTACCACAGCCATAGCTTATTAACTGAACTTTAATGTTTTTGAATATGCAAGACTGGATACCTGTGGATGCCATAGCTTACAAGCCATTGCCTGTGTTGTATTAACCTTGCCTCCTCTTAACTTTGCATGGCCTTTCTTATATGGTCCTCTAGGCATATACACAGCTTATTAAGAAACAGATCACTTCAAGGTGCTACCGTCAAGGAGCAAGATGTATTTGCTTTGTAGGATTTTCTTCTATGTAACTTTTATAATACTATGTATTTGTTCCCTTTGTTTTCCAATGAGCAGTATGACTGACTAGCTTTACGAATTCGAAGCTCTGTATGGTAATAAATCATGCAATAAAATTTCTGATTAATTTGCCCTTATCTACTAGATAGAAAAAATAAATTCAATTTACCCATTGAATTTTATGTTATAAACTATATGAATGAAACACTGATCGCGTTCCACACTTGTATCGCCTCCAGGTGCCAAACCCTACATCCATCTCTAAAATTCAATTCCCATCACTCGCCTCTGGTGCCAAATCCTCTATCCATCTCTAAAATTCAATTCCCATCATGTGGTCTGAGCAACCGTATGAAATAAACAGTACAGGAAGACCCATGGAAGGATTCCAAACATGCATAAGGTCAGATTACTCTTCTATCCATAAAATAGGATATAGGCATATTTTATGGTGTTAAAATTATCAATGTTGTAATGAATCAATATTGTCAATTTAAAGATGGGATTATTTATATGACATTTTTACAATGTTCATACAATTTAAATGTAACTGCAATTTTAACACCATACACCATACACCTATACTTGTAGGGTTAATGTAAGCGGGCAATTTTTCCTTTTTATGTGTAAACCAAAAAAGTTCATTTATCTCATTGGTGAAAATCTGATATGCTGTGTCGCTAAAAATGATAGTTTTGTTTTATTACATTTACAGACTAATTGTAGGAACATTAAAACATCCATATGATTAGACTCAACCGTAAAATGACAAGGAATAAAAGAAAATACATAATATGCAGCAAATATGTCTACATGACCACACAAGAAATGCCATTTAAATTTAAGCGGAGGTAACGGTTAACAAAACATAGACCTGCATACGTCGGCATGACCACACAAGAAATGCCATTTAAATTTAAGTGGAGGCAACTGTTAAAGTCCGGTAAATTCTGAAGTATGTAGAGCAAGGTAAAATTTGAAACCAACTAACGGCGTCACCGTCGTCCGGCGGCACACATCCATATACCATGCCATGGACGCTGCAGATATCATGGGCGCGCGCACCACTGGGTGCAACTTCTGCTCTGATAGCAATAAATACAATCATTTAATATTTTTTCTTTTTCATCGTATGTTCATATGTGTTTAACATGTATTTAGTTGAAATCGCAACATATGCTATGATAGCTCTAGTTACAGCTGTAGCCATGCCATGGAGTTCCTACTGCAGTTTGTAAGAAAAGCTTTTTCCTCCCCCATATCAAGTTATCATAGCACGTTGTACGTCTTATTAGTTTGGATTCAGTTGAGGGTCAATTCCTTTTGTATTCATTTCCTTCCTTTTTACGGGTTCTTGTTCTCGTTCAGTGTGTCCTAGAACGATGTTCGAGTCCCAAGTTCCCAACATCAGTGGCCAATGGAGTAGGGGACTAGTGCCAATGGTGCCTACGGCCCAGCCCCAGTGGTGTCTTGGAATTTCATGACTTCGATTAAATGATTCCTTCCATCTGCTGTCTGGTAAACTCTGAGTCCAAACTGTCACAAACCCCAAGTATCCACATAGCAACCAAGCACATCGTTGTGATTAAAAGCCTCTGGAATACACTAGAAGTTTCTGGATACAGTGGAGACTAAGGGGAAGAAGGAAGAAGAAAGTGAAAAGGGGTAGGGAACAAGCAGAGCTTGCCTCGAGCTTTCGCTCGCCTCCTGCCGGACACAGCCATTTAAAGGTCCTTGTTCTTTGACACCTCACTTGTTGCTTCTATTGTCGTCTTATCTACCACCAAATGCAATCTTCCTTGGCCCATGGCTAGACCAGCCCAGTCACTGCTTTTCTTTGAGCCCAATCACTGGTCTAGGAGACAAACCCTTTTTTTGTTCTCTTTATCTTTTCTACTAGTGCATAAGTTGACCTATTGTTCCATTGTTCCAATTTGCAATCATTTTTTTCCACAAATGTGGTTAGAAAATAAAATTCAAACCAACGTAACTGTAAAAAAAGGAACTAACTCAATCTCAAAAAGAATCTATGGGGACATTTATTATTGAACATGTACATTTGATTAGGGCACTACACCAAATACTAGTGTTGCAAAGATCCTGATGGTGAGACAACACTATTCCTGATGATGGGGAGACTTGACATAAAACATTGCTAAGGAAGTTTCTAATGGCAGTGACTACTCTGCAAACACAGCTCCCGTGCAAGTGTGCAATCAAAGGTCCAAGCATGAATGATCACCATCCAACGGGTGCAGTTTTTTTATATTTTAACCCCTATGTCTCCCACCAGATGAAAAGCACAATCGCAAATAAACTTGTACATCTCTGAACCAATTCCCAGCTGCCCCATTGCTTCTCTCTGCACACCTAGTTAGTAATGTTTTCAAATTGCTGGGTCGGACCTGGTGGCCTAGTGACCGACCAGCCGACTAGTTGCGATTAGCCGTTGACCAGACCAAATGATCCTAGTCAAGTTGGTCGTTCATACGATCCATAGGTTTCAGGACATATATATTATATATGCAACTATATTTTAGCGAAAGTCAATACTCAAGAATTGGAAAAAAATCTATATAACCCCTTGAATTATGTAGGATGGGATACATGCTGTGTTCAAATCACCCCTCCAACTATTTGAGCTGGTACAATCTAAAAGAGAATATGGCAGGGAAAGTTAATAGATTGATTAGGATAAGGAGGGTTACACACACATATATATATATATATATAGCCGAGGTTGTCTTAGAGTCATATACAATCAAGGCAACCTCGGCTGATCCTAATCCTAATTCTATCTTACAGAGTTCAGATCGGCCCGGGCCTACAGCCCAACCGAACCAGGCTCCCTGTCAAGGGCTGGCCGAATACAATCAGCACTAGGCCCAATTACATATACATATTCTAACACGCCCCCGCAGTCTGATCGTCTGCACCGCGAACGTTCAGGACTGGATCGAAATTCAACAAACACCGATGAAGGAAGTCCCTTTGTGAAGATATCCGCATACTGTGACGAGGTCGGAACATGCAAGACTCGAACATCACCGAAAGAGACCCTTTCCCGAATCAAGTGAAGATCAATCTCAATGTGCTTAGTACGCTGGTGCTGAACGGGATTGGAGGACACGTAGACAGCACTAATGTTGTCGCAGTAGACTAGTGTGGCACGCCGAAGGGGAGAGTGCAGCTCTAACAGGAGCTAGCGAAGCCAGGTTGCCTCATCCATAGAATTGGCAACAGCTCGGTACTCAGCCTCAGCACTGGAACGAGAGACGACGTTTTGGCGCTTGGAGGACCATGAGACAAGGTTGTCGCCAAGAAAAACTGCATAGCCAAAGGTGGATTTGCGAGTGTCAAGACAACCGGCCCAATCAGCATCGGAGTATACCACAAGATCAGATAGTGTAGACTGGCCGGAGAAAGAATCCCAGATGCAAAGTGCCATGAATATACCGCAATATGCGCTTGAGTGCTGCTGAGATGATGCTCACGAGGATCATGCATATGGAGGCAAATCTGTTGCACTGCATAGGAGATGTCTGGACGTGTAAAGGTCAAGTACTGGAGAGCCCCAGCAAGGCTGCGGAAGTTAGTCGGATCCTGCACAGAGGCGCTACCAGCAGCAGAAAGCTTAGGATTGGTGTCAACCGGAGTGGAAGAAGGTTTGCAATCAACCATACCAGCCCGTTCTAGAATATCAATCATGTACTGCTGCTGAGAAAGGAGGAGACCACCATGGCAGTGCTGAACCTGCATCCCAAGAAAATGATGTAGCTCACCAAGATCCTTCATGGAAAACTCTCGCTGCAATGCCTCGATGGTGCGGCGGAGAAAGGTTCTCGGAGGATGCTGTGAGAACAATGTCATCAACCTAGAGGAGCAAGTACACTGTATCCGGGCCTCAATGAAAGACAAACAGCGAGGTATCTGACTTAAGTCTCATGAAACCCAAGTGACAGCAGATGTGAAGCAAAGCGGCTGTACCAAGCCTGAGGAGCCTGTTTAAGGCCGTAGAGAGACCGGTTGAACCGACAAACAAAATTAGGTTGCGTTGGGTCTTCAAAACCAGAGGGCTGCTCACTGTAGACTATCTCGGAGAGCGTCCCATGCAAGAAAGCATTCTTGACATCGAGCTGATGAATAGGCCAATTAAGAGAAAGAGCCAAAGAAAGCACGGTCCGAACAGTGGCAGGCTTCACAACCGGGTGAAAGTCTCATCGTAATCAATGCCAGGCCGTTGGGTAAAGCCGCGAAGAACCCATCGTGCCTTGTATCGCTCAAGAGTACCATTTGCTTGAAACTTGTGTTTGAAGACCCACTTGCCTGAAACAATATTGGCTCGAGCTGGCCGCGGAACGAGATCCCACGTCTGATTATGTAGCAGCATGTTCCTCTTCCATAGCAGCCTGCCAATTTGGATCGGCAAGAGCGCTGCAGTACGTCTATGGAACCGGGGACAGCGAAGTAGCATGAAAAAGGGCTGGCTGGCGGAAACCGAGTTTGCCCCTTGTTGACATGTAGTGATGGTTGACCACAGGCGCAATGGGAACAGCTCTGCGCGGTAGTGAGGGACTGACGGGCCAGGAGCATGCACTGGAACATGAACCGGAGAAGGCCGAGCGTGGGAGCGGATGGGTCCATGCACGGCACGGCGTGCATAGACCTGACGGATGGTGCGGTCCGGTACGGGCAACGCCACCCGAGGTACTGGAAGAAGTGAGTGGCGCAGGGGCATCCCCTGCATCTGTGGCCACGTGTGGCGTAGGAGAGACCTCCGTGGCTGAGGCGTCCGTGGCCGCGCGTGGCGCAGGAGAGGTGTACGTGGCCGTGCGTGGCGCAGGAGAGGCGTCCGTGGCCACGCGTGGCACGGGAGAAGCCTCCGTAGCTGCGCGAGAGGCATCCGCGGGCACCCGTGGCGCGGGAGAGACAGCCGTGGCCGCGCGTGGCGCGGGAGAGGCGTCCGGGGCCGCGAGTGGGGCAACCGGGCAGGAAGCACGCGGCCCAAACAATGGCAGCGGAGAGAAGCCTGGAGGAACTGCAGGTGCAGGCTGTGTCCTTTGGGGCAACGGGGTGAAGCCCGGAGGAACATCAGGGGCACTGCGATGTGCGGAAGAAGCTACAGAAACAAAAGGTGACGGTCCTATTGGAACCGGCACGGGGTAAGTGCTACAATCCAGAAAAGCGAGGTCCTCGGGAGGGGTAGGCTGCTCATGTGTGCTGAAAGGAAATGTTGTCTTGTCGAAGATAACATGACGAGAAATAATGACCTTGCGAGAACTAAGATAAGGACAGCGATAACCTTTGTGATGAGCAGAGTAGCCAAGGAACACACAAAGAGTGGAACGAGGAGCAAGCTTGTGGGGAGCAGTAGCAGAGAGATTAGGGTAGCAAGCGCAACCAAAGACACGGAGGTGCTCGTAAGAAGGATGAGAACCAAAAAGAGCAAAATGTGGTGTGGTGAGATTAAGGGTCTTGGTTGGCAGAAGGTTGCGAAGGTGGGTGGCAGTGTGAAGTCCCTCAACCCAATAAGACGGAGGAAGAGAGGCCTGGAGCAGGAGAGAGTGGATGATGTTGTTGAGAGAACGAATCATACGCTCGGCTTTCCCATTTTGAGGCGAGGTATAGGGACAAGACATGCGAAGATGAACACCGTGGGAAAGAAAGAAAGCGCGAGTGCTGGAGTTATCGAACTCGCGGCCATTGTCACACTGTATGGCCTTGATAGTCGTCCCAAATTGGGTGGTGACATAGGCGAAGAAGTGAGAGAGAGTGGAGGCGGTGTCAGATTTGAGGCGCAACGGGAACATCCACACATAGTGAGTGCAGTCATCGATGATAACCAAATAATACTTGTAACCAGAGATGGTAGGAACGGGAGACGTCCGAAGATCACAATGTATAAGCTCAAAATTGTGTGAGGCCCTAGACAACGAAGTGGAAAAGGGCAGACGAACATGGCGACCAAGCTGACACGCATGACAAACTGAAGTAGGTTTATTACACCGAGGAATGACTGACTCAAGTTCTAATCTAGACAAAGACTCATACCTAAGATGACCAAGCCGGTGATGCCATAGTGAAGCGTCGACAAGGAAGATAGAGGGCGATGAAGCTGTGGCCTGAGGGGTGGAAGGGCTAGAGCAGTCCGGAGCTATTGCACCTAGCAATCACGTTCCTGGACTGCAGATCCTTCACAGAACAACCGAAAGGGTCAAATTCGATGGAACAATTATTGTCGGTAGTAAAACGACGGACAGAAACAAGATTTCTAATGAGATGTGGAGAGACAAGGACATCAAGCATACGTAGACGGTTAGAGAGAGAGAGGTACTGCCCGTGGAAGTAACTAGAAGAGAGAAGCCATTACCGACAATAATAGAGGAAGGAGAAGAGGAGGGTAGGGGAGTAGAATGGGAGAGGATACCGAAATCAGAAGCCATGTGAGAGGTAGCACCAGAGTCGAAGAACCACTCCTGTTGTGGGGGTGGCTAGGACAACGTCATGGTGTTGAAAGATTGTGCTAGGGCATGCTGATCCCAGGAAGGAGTGAAGGTGCCCGTAGGAGTCTGAGGCTGCAGAGGCGCCAGGGGACATCACGATCTCTTCAAGGTCTGCAGTGACCGTCCCGCAGAGCCTGGACGGAACAACGCAGTCCATGCGATCCCAATCAGGGAACTAGGAGTCAGGATCGTCGGAGAGGACGTGAGTCTTGAGGGAAAAGCGCTCGAGGGTGAGGAGGAATTGGCTGTGCCACCTGGTGTAGTTGCCTGAGTTGAGGTCGAGGACAACAAGAACCAGGGAGCGGATGTTCTGAACGCCGGCAGCTTGAGCATTGAGATTGATGACAGCCGCGGCTTCATGAAGAAGCATGGTCTGATGCAACTCATCAGAGGGGGCTTCGACCTTGGGAGGCTGGGCAGCAGCACGTTCCTTGGCAATCCTAGTGAGGGCGGCCTCTTCGCATGTAGCAGCAGCCTCACGTTTGAGGCGTGCGGCTGCAGCCTCGGCTTCAGCCTCCTCGGCACGCTGGAGGGCAGCAGGCACGTGCGTCAGCGGCCTCCTTGTCCAAGGCGGCTTGGCGCTCAGCAACTTCCTTCTCCAGGGCGGCCTGGGGAGTGGCGGCGCCGTGGGAGCGGTGGCGTCAGAGGGAGAAGCAAGGGAGCTGGCCATGGTGAGGCGGCAGCTAGGGTTTGAGCGGAAGCAGTAGGTTGAGGATCAACCCTCGTGATACTATGAAAGATAATATGGCAGGGAAAGTTAATAGATTGGTTAGGATCAAGGGGGTTACATATATATACAGCAGAGGTCTCCTTAGAGTCCTATACAAGCAAGGAACCTCAGTTGATCCTAATCCTAATCTATCTATAGAGTCTAGGTCTGCCTGGGCCTACAGCCCAACCGAACCAGGCTCCCTGTCAAGGGCTGGTCGAATACAATCAGCACTAGCCCAATTACATATACATATTCTAACACAATCTACCCCTTGATAAAATTTATATTTTTATTTATCCATGTTCAAATTAAATTTGAAGTTTAAATTTTTATACAAATGTCTTCAATTACAAGGCATGCATATTGCAGATTCATCTTCATGTCTTGTTCGCTTTTAAGGATCCTCCCTATGATTTTTGGAGGTAAAGGATATAGTTGGGTAAGAACTTTTGGAAATAAACCTACAAAGATTTCTGTTTTGGTTGTGGTCTGTATAGCCCATAGCCTTTATTTGACACATTGTGATATGGCTAAAACATGGT
The DNA here is from genome assembly GCA_030272315.1 of Paspalum vaginatum. Lineage (NCBI taxonomy): Eukaryota > Viridiplantae > Streptophyta > Magnoliopsida > Poales > Poaceae > Paspalum > Paspalum vaginatum. The sequence continues at coordinate 34,408,964 of CM059018.1, read as the reverse complement.
AAAGCTAAAGATTTTTTTAGAATCATCCAACGTATCTACACAACTTTTGCTGATTCTAACAAGTGTAGGATTTGAAAGTTAACATAGTAGGATCAACTCTCAATTAGTGTCATCTACTCATTGGGAGAGTTGTGTCGAAGGTGTTAAAACAGTCGGCTTTTAATGTGAAGACATTCAAGAAGCTATACTTCAATCTTTTGATAGTGATTATGATCCAAAAACAAGCTGTGAGATCAAATGTTTAGCAACTAATGAACTTGGACTACGAATATTTGTTGGCAATAGCCATTCGGTGTGAAACATTGTATACTCTCAATACCTGTATTTTTAATGTGGTGGTGGTGTGTTGCGGGGGAGGGGGTGCCCCTCTCCTAAAGCTATAGAAGACTAAAGAAGAAAATTCGGCATGGGGCCGGTAGCAGTAGTGCCGATGCTAGCAAGGTGGTGCCAACCAAGTTGCAAGGAACTAGTCATGGGAAGGGGCAGTTAATTTGATGCTTTACTGAAAATGAAAACATTAGGAAGTGCGGCGAAGGGGCAGTAGTGTCGCCTACAGAAATGAGAGGCGGTGATGCGGTGGGCAGCCATGGTGATGGTGAGGTCCTAATGGCTCTAGGGTGGCAGCGCATGGGTAAGGATAGTGTGGGAAGGTGGCATTGGTGGAAGCAGTGGTGGTGTGAAGAAGGCAATGATATTTGATGGATCAGGCGTATTGACTTGTGGCTAAAAATTAGTCAACTGGCATAAGGGGAGCCCTTTCATGTGTGAGGAACGTAGATATTTTCCAGGGATGATTTCCCTAAAGTTGCTCTTTAAGACAATACGCAGAGAATACATTTTTCCTCCAACGACGCAGGAGAACTGCTTAGTCATTTCATTAAGGTAGAAAAAAACATAGGAGAGGCCGCAACCTAGCCCCTAAACTATAGTTTACAAAAGTGCCACATATAAAAAGAACAAGGCCAAAATAGGACAGCTCAAGCGTCCAACCTTAGTGACCTGACGAGTATCATGCTAGTCACAAGTAGCAGTCCCAAAGTAGTGATGCTAATTCATAAAGGGAAGTGACTTACCTGATCCAACAGAATCGGCTGACCGACTATCATGGATGCTGAGAAAGCGAGTGACCTTGGAAAGAAGGGATGACTGCATGTGGAATTTTTCACGCTTGCGCTTCATATTATGGTCCTCCTGGATTAACTCGTCAATCTTGGCAGTTGTTTGAGTGCTAACCATAGAAAAGAACTATTAGTTGCTTTGCTAGGTATAAGAACATATTTTAAACCTTAAAGATAACCTTAAAGGCTAAAACTGATTACAATCTATAAGTAAATATTAACTAGCAAGATCTTCTAACAAACAATTGATAATGTCATAGACAACAAACTAGCAGTTTATAATCCAACAGTTGTATGTTAGAGAAAATTTCAAATAACCAACATTGTTTAGGTCGACTGTACTCGTTCAGTATATTGTACAACCAGGTTTTATAACTGGCATACATATGTAGTAGCAATACCACATAACAACCAAAGCAGAGATACGATCAACAGAACGTCAACAATAGCGCATATAAGACTAAAGTGGCAAAAACTAAATCAAGGTCGGAACACGCAAGTTCTCTTTTTCATTAAAGACAAGACGATATGTAACACTACATCGATTCAAACCTTAAGAAAGATCAAATAAAGATTAAATCAATAGCTCATGTAATGAAACAGAACAAAGGTGTGTTTCACTATGTGATGCGCAATGACAGACAAATATCACACAAAGCACAGGTAATAAGTTTTCCTTTAAAAATTAACATATTAGCAATGAAACACCCAAGTATACTGAAATACTTGGATAGAAAATCAACCTTATGGAAGTATACAACTGATTAAGCATATCTTCCTTCGCTTTCTCTACTTGGCAAAGAACCACAGCCTGCTCAACTGGATTAGTAAGACATGGAATGTCGTGAAAAAATAATCAGGAAAGCCTAAAAAGATTAAGGTCTTAACTTGGGGACATTTGCTGCAAGACTGCTGAGGACTGCTTCCACATATCCACGGACCTCCTGGGATATCCACCTAAGCTCTTCTTCAGGGTTCATAGGTTTCTTAAGCATTGTGTCCTGGAAGGATAGTATGTGCATGAATAGAAAATCTTCTACAAGAATGAAGAGAAAATGACATATAATTCATCCCTTGATGCTGTAGAGGAAGGGCTCCATTCCAAATATCTTGGTGGCAAGATATTCTCAAATGGTGGAAATGAAAAGGCAGAACCAAATGAAAGCACTACAACTACTTTTGATGAAATACACATGTATGATCTTGCAACATACTAGAGAGGCATCTGAATGGCTTTGCTTCATTGGCACGCCACCTTCTGAACCATTTGGTTTCTTTGCAGAAAGCCCTTTTGGGTCAGCAATACTTTTAATCTTGGTGACCCACTCAGTCTTATCACTCATACTTTCAGCCTTTAGTATAACAGCATTGTGAGCTGCCACAGTAATTAATAAATAATAAGTGAACACTAAGAAACATCAAAGATATTGCGAGTTAAAAGGTAGGACTTGCTAAAAATAGATGTAACAGTACCTTTCAAAACATTTTTATAAGCAATCTTGTGAGTAATTTTGAACATAAGACTTGAATCTTTTCCAAGATCTAGCATCTTTGTCCTTTTCGAATCCTTGGAACTTCTTGGAGGATCTTCATCATCAATAACCTCTTCAAGATTACAATCCTGCAAGTTGCAATAAAAATTTAATGCAACGGATAGACAGTGCTACCGAACAATAAAACTACAATATGGTGGCACTAGGAGTAATAGGGTTCCTCAACCAAGTGAAAATAAAAATCAATCTGAGCACATCCTCTTGTTGGCCGTGTCCTGTTTGGATCCAGTCAGTTCAACCCATCTTTATTAATAAGTTCAAATTATGTATGCCAATATAGTTATAGTTGCATTAATATGTCCTGTTCGATCGGATCGAGTCAGTTCACCCCATTGTTGGCTGTGTCCTGTTTGGATCCAGTCAGTTCACCCCATCTTTACTAATAAGTTCAAATTATGTATGCTAATATCATTATAGTTGCATTTGTGTGTCCTAAAATTTAAGTTTAGCAAAGGTAAAAAGAAAAAAAACATTATTCGAACAAATAAAGAATTACTAAGCTGGTTGTTTTGCCAACTAGGACAACTAGGCGCTCTAGCTCAAGATCTTACACCTGCCCATCTATTCCAAAATCTGCCTTTTCTGACTACTATAATAGCAAATGGTCTGTTATGGCATTCATTAAGATGCAATGCCAGCTAAACACTATTAAAGCTAAACTTAATAAAGTATGCTTCTGCATGCAGTACCCTGAGAAACATATTACACCAAAATAAATCGTAATGGCCAAATAGCAATTAGAAGAATCACAAAAAAACACTAAGAACTTTTAACTATACCTCCAGATTTATGACACCCCGAAAATGTCTCTCCTCTTGTTTCTTTGTGTATCCAAGCTGAGCATAAAAGAAATTTTAGAGCCACCATAAATAGTAAAACGGAATAGATGAGTAGCTAATGCTGACATAACCAACCTTTCCACTTTTCTCATTTAGAACAAACCATCGCTTGCTCCAGTCATTTCCTTTTGCACTTTTTTTGAATAGAAAACCTTTGACAGAGAAACATGCACTCAATATGTAACTGATCCAATGAAAAAATTATAAGCACAAAAAAAACCTGTTTGGATGCAAACTATTTTTTGTAATTCGATAAAAATATTTTTATGTAAAATAAATTGATTTAGAAATCCATTAAGTGTTTGGGTGTAACAGACCTCATTGTTTCAAAAATCTCATAAAAAATGGCCTATTCTATTTTTCGTATATAGTTCTTTTTATCTATTTTACTATGGAAAAGTATATTTTGTCCCCTTAGTTACTCCATTTCCCATCCTAACCCCAAACTCTAAAACCATCTAAATTTGACACATTAACTATCAGTACTATTAGTTTTTCACCCCATGACTGGTTTTGGCAGTTTTTACATGGCCCCCATGCTAAGGGTGACAAGGCAGGTGATTTTTGGATCTAAACAAGAAAAATATCCAAACGTCTCCAACATTTGAGAATAATTCTTGGGTATTTTTCTCGAACACGAGGAATCCCACAAAAATAAATAGATCTCATGAAGCAAGTTCTAAAATCTTTTAATAAAGAATTTAATACATCTAAAATAAAAAGATGTTTCTAGCATTGATAGTAGAGGTGGCCAATTTAGATGGTTTAGGTGTTTCGAGTTTAAAATTAGATAGCTGAAGAGTTAAGTGGATAAAATTACCCTTTTTCCTTATTTATATGTACATAGATAACAACATTAAAGTGATAAGTGTACAGTTGTACCAGGGCCGTACCAGCAATAATTTCTCCTGCAGGACCTAAAACTTGTATATTAGGTGCATGTTTTATCGCGCCTTGATGTGAATTGTTTTGTGGGCTTGTATCCTGAAAATGAAAGATGCCAATTTCACAATGATTGATGCAAAATCATGGTGTATTTGGATATATACGTCAAAAAACAGGTCTCTTGGTCATACATTCAAAGGATAAAATTACCCAAATGCCAAAATAGAATGACATAAAAGTAGGCACAATGTACAGTACATAGTAGCATACTCTGTTTTGGTCTGGATCCTGACCCTTTCTTGTAGGTCGATTCTTCAACTCATCCTCTTGATGTTGCCTTTCCATTCTGGATTTTAATAGTTGACCATTAGACAACAAAATAAATTGATGTGCCCAATTATTAATAATAATGTAAACAATGGGTGCAAACCCATATGAGAAATGTAAACACTTGACCTGTGGGGGGTAAGACAGCCCCCGAGTATTTTGTTAAGAAGAAGACCTTCTCATTGCAGGTCAAGAAAACCCCCGACCCACCCTTACATAGCGGCACTGTAGCCCATGTGAGACTGACCAACGACCTGGACCGGATCCTTAGATCTATGCTTTTGGCGTAGCCTGAAATTCACTCCCACAAGGGGTCGAACACAGGACCTGAGGAGTGCCATCAGAGCCACCTAACCAATTCAGCTATAGGCCCCTCGGCTCAATAATGTAAACACATTTTGTAATGGTTCTCTAAACTACTCCAAATTCCATAGGCACATCTATCATAATATATCCTGGGCATCATTAGCCCATAAGAGTAGAAGAAATTATATGTACATTAAGGGGGTGTTTGGTTTGGGGAGCCACCCGGTCATGAGTCCATTCCACAAAATTTGGAGGGATGACCCTATTCCTCGTGCATATACTAATTATTAGCTTGTGGCCAATGTTTTAAATAGTGGGCTATGCCATTTAGCAGCAGCCCCCTCGAAAATCTATAAGAAGCTATAGCGGGATATAGAGGAAGCTATTTCATTTAGTAATTTCGTAAAAAGCCTAAAATTTTCAATTAAACATGGACCTTTTAAAACTGTTAACACAAATATGTAACAAAATTACCTAGGATTCCATAATAACATGTCTCTAGGTCCATTACTTTATACAAAATCTACCAAAGAGCATATTCATGACTGAATAAACATTTATGTCCATTAAACATCCAACAATCAACAACTCAACAAAAGTTAATGATTGATTACAATATTCATTAACATAAAGATACAATAGATAGAACATATGTTCTAGTTATCTAGAGGGAAAGAATAAACATTTGCCTTAGCAAGGATTAACGACGCTAAATACATTTCGTTGCTAAGCCAATAGTGGTGTTGGCGGAGATAAAGCATCATTAGCGGCTATAGTGGAATAATTAGCAATAGAGTAGTGTCAGATCATCCAAAATGCTATAGCGGGCTATAGCCTGCTATTTAGAACCATGCTTGTGACAAATGAGGTCATGATGTATCAACCCATTCTATCTTACAAACCAAAAAGGTGAGTGAGAAGATGACGCACCACCTCATTCCCCAAGCCATGCACCTCATATAAGTATGTTTGTAGCCTCTGTAGTACTATTGATTAGGCCAGATTAGCATATGATCTTAATTACATTACATTAGACGATTTTTAATCCCTTTCATGTATGTATACTCACTGTTGTATAAGTACAGCCAACAGCATTAGAGAATTCGTATTCTGCCTATCTTCACTCAACATCAATAAAATATAGAACATGAAAATAGATGTCCGAAGTTTGAAAAGGGGTAGCTATGAAATAACTACAAAATGAAGGAGAAAATCAACAAGTATTCTACAAAGCAAAAATCATCTAACCTTCTCTGCACTAAGCGGATAAAATGCTTGGGAGGTACGAATGCCCTCTCCATATCGACTAGGGCAGCGACCATCTTTTTTGCCTCATTCTTGAAACCCTCTAAAGCAGCGGATGCAATTGCAACTACCTTGTGGAAACAAAGGAAATACAAATGGTTACTGACCAAACTAATAAAATTTTTTGACTCTTTAACATGCTTAAGAATTATACCTCCCGCTTAAATGCAGGGTATCTACCAAGCCCTGGAGTTGCATTTGCTGCAGCTGATACTATGTCTAGCAATACACGGTGTACCTGATAACAATAATTCCAGAGAAAAATATTTAAACAGTAACAATGTGATGAGAACGCTAATTCTGTGACAGAAGTGATTACAAGTCTATGATCAGTTTGTGAACTAAAATAACAAAATATCATATGCAGGAAAATATTGGCAATTTAAGTGGTAATGGCACGACTACACTCGAGATAAGCTTGTGGAAACAGGAACGACAGAAATTGATAATTTGATATGAGCATATACATAAATGAAGAATGGGGTATGGTTTTTGGTCCCAGGCTTTATATGCATTACACAAGTATCTTTTGATCTTAACAAAACATAAGACTCAATGCAAACTTTTAAAATGTAGAGTGCGATCTGTTTTTCTCTCGGTGGCTTTGGAACGACACTTGTGGTGCCAGGCAGGTGCTTCTGCCCTTTATGAGCTCTTCCTGAGGTCCCTTGCTCCGGGCTTTTCGAGAGATGGTAGTGTTTTGGCCGTGTAAGTTTTTTCCCATGTAAAAGTCGTGTTAGTGTAATCCCCTCAGGGATTTGTACGCCTTTTATCTTCTTAATGAAATGAGGCTCAGTTCTCCTATGTGGTTCGAGAGAAAAAATGTAGAGTGCAATATAACTACAACTGACGAGACAATATGTATTTGCGTGGTACATGTAGATGAAACCGTGTAGAGCACTAACAACTGATGAGCCTAAAAAAATTTCCAGATTTTGCATTGATAACTAGTCCATGGCAGACTGTTAGCTCTCAACTCTCTCAATTGCAGCTCAGGACACACGAAATGACACAGATCAGTTTTTGGTGCTGTAGAAGACAGCTTTTGTGATTGTATTGCTAGTCTTTATGTACATGCCATATTGGCCATAGAAGTGTCCGATCAGGCACAAGGAGCACCTAGCTCCACTACTCCACTATCCTAGAAAATAGGACACGACTCCTAACAGACTAACGGACTCTTGACTCGGCCAGCTGAGAAACTTAGCCTCTACTCTAACTGCTAACTGACGAAACTGAAAAAGGATACAATTATGATGTGCAGGAGTTACTAACAATTCTCCCCCTAATTCCTGCACAGCTAATCAGAAATTTTAACCATTCCAATCCTTGCACGTAGCTCCTGGAATTTTACTCGCCCCAATGCCTTTGTCAGAATGTCTGCAAGCTGGTTCTCAATAGTGACATGGCTGGCCTTGATGCTTCCTTCGTCCAAGCAGTTCCTGATGAAATGATAGCGAATGTGGATGTGCTTCCTGCGTTCATGGAACACCGGGTTCTTGGCCAGCGCCAAGGCAGACTTGGAGTCCACCTTTAGCTCAACCGCTTCTGGTTCCCTCCCAAGGAGCTCACCCAGTAGTCGAGCCAGCCAAATTGCTTGTGTGGCGGCAGGGGTGGCAGCAATGTACTCTGCTTCACATGATGAGAGAGCCACCACCCTTTGCTTGATTGACTGCCAGCTGATCAAGCTGTTTCCTAGGAAGAAGAACGTGCCGCTTGTACTCTTCCTGTTATCGATGTCGCCTGCCGTGATCTGCATCAGAGTATCCCACAATCTGTGCAGTTCCAGGCCGCCGCTCATAGCGCAGCCCGTAGTTCAAAGTGCCGGCGACGTAGCGGAGTAGCCCCTTCACCGCCTGATCATGTTCTTCTAGGCTGCTCCATGAATCGACTGACGAAGCCGACGGCGAAAGCCAAGTAAGGCTCGTGTGGACGAGATACCGCAGGCTCCCCACGATCTGCCGGTACCTTGTAGAGTTCACCCTGTCAGCTGTGCTCTCCTTGCTCAGCTTGAGACGCTCCTCCAGTGGTGCACCCGAAGGATTGCACTCTGCCATCCCTGCCGACTCAAGGATTTGCTTGGCGTAGTGAGTCTGGCGGAGTGTGATAGCGCCATTGCCTTGGCGTACCTCAATGCCAAGGTAGAACAAGAGTAGCCCCAGATCACTCATGAGGAACTCCCCCTTCATCTCCGCCTTGAACTTTTCTACAGCTGTAGGCTTCGATCCAGTGATGATCAGATCATCCACGTAGACGCCCACGAGAAGCACCGATCCGCCGCCACCTCGCCGGTACATGGCGTGCTCGTGCTCGCTCTGGGAGAAGCCCATCTTCTTCAGCGTCGCGTCCAGCTTGGAGTTCCAGGCGCGCGGCGCTTGTTTGAGCCCGTACAGAGCCTTGCACAGCCTCAGGACATGCCCCTCCTTGCCGGCAACGACGAACCCCTGCGGACTGTTGGACATATACCTCTTCCTTGAGGTCGCCATTGAGGAACACCGACTTGACGTCCATATGGTGGACGCTCCAGCCTTCTTGAGCTGCCAGTGCTAGGACCTAGCCGCACTGATTCCATTCGTGCGACCGGGGCGAAGACCTCGTCATAGTCGACGCCGGCCTGTTGGACGAAACCGCGCGCCACCAGTCGGGCCTTGTGTTTGACGATGTTGCCCGCTTCATCGCATTTGAGCTTGTACACCCACTACAGGGTGATGGCGCGGTGCCCCTTGAGGAAGTTCCGCCAGCTCCCTAGGTTTGGTTCCTCTCCACCGATGCAATCTCCTCCTTCATGGCGGCTTGCCACGCTGCGTCACGCTCCGCCTCGACAAACGAGGACGGCTCCCCCGTGCTGAGGAGGTGGAGCTCCTCCCCGAGCTTCCCGCTGCGCCAGTCCTGGTGTCGCAGCGCCGTCCCAGAGTAGGTTGTCGTAGGTGCGGTACCTCACCTGTGAGTCGCCGTGCGCCGCATCAAGCCGCTCCTCGTCCTGGGCGATCGGCGTCACAAATTCCGGTGACAGCGGCGCCGCAACTGCTGGTGGAGTCACCTCCAGACCTCCTTGTGCCATGGCGTTCCCTGGCGTCGCGGGTGTCGCCGCCTCCGTTGTACCAACGGGTTCTATTGGCGGCCGGCGCTGGAATAGTCGCTCGGGGCAGGTCTCCCTGGACGTGCTTGATGTGGAACTCACCCGCCTGCTGCTCGCCTTCACAGCCGGTCCAGTCCCAGCCACGCCTTTCGTCGAACACGACGTCGCGTGCTGTGCGCATGCGCCACGTGACCGGGTCCAGGATGCGATAGGCCTTGGATCCGTCCGCGTAGCCGATGAACACACCCGGGGTGCTCCAGTCTTCTAATTTGGAGACTTGCCGCAGCTCTTTGGTGAACGCTAAGCACCCAAACACGCGCAAGTGTTGTACGGTGGGCATTGCGTCCGTACCACGCCTCGTACGGGGTCATGCCGTTCAGGCTCTTGGTGGGGGCGCGGTTCAGGAGGTGCACCGCGGTGACTACCGCCTCCCCCCAGAGCTCCATCGGCATCGATCTCTACTTGAGGAGAGCGCGGGCGGTGGCGACGACAGTTTGGTTCCGGCGCTCGACGACGTCGTTTTGTTGCGGGCTGTAGGGGGCGGAGAAGTGCCGGACGATGCCCTCCACCCCCACCGCGCAATGCTCAGCAAACTCGGTTGCCGTGAACTCTCCACCATTGTCAGTGCGTAGCACCTTCAGCTTCCGCCCGCACTGGTTCTCCGCCATGGCTTGAATCCTCTGTATCTCCCCGCCTGCGTTAGATTTGGCCGCCAAGAGCGCCACCCACATAAAGCGAGTGGCGTCATCCACCAGGAGCAGGAAAAAGCGCAGGCTGCCGGGCGTCGGTGGTGTAATCGGGCCACAAAGGTCGCCGTGGACCAGCTCCAGCTGCTGCTCGGCGCGGTACTTGGCCTGGTTGGGGAAAGCGCCGCGCCGGTGCTTGACGAGGACGCACGTGTCGCAGAACTGGGCAACATGGTCGATGTGGGGTAGGCCGCGCACCATGTCCTGGCGAACCATCTTGCCAATCGCGTCGAAGTTGAGGTGGCCCTAGGCATTCATGCCAGCGCCAGGCGTCGTCGTCGTCGCGGTGCTGAGCCAGTAGGGCCACTGGGCGCGTCACCTGGAGACGTAGGACGTAGAGCCGGTTCCGGCAACGCTCGACCTTGGCCAGTAGGCGGCGCTCGCGATCCAGATTCGGAGCGTCCCGTGATGAACCTCGACGTGTGAGTCACCCTCGTCCAACTGGCCCACGCTGATGATCGAGTTCTTCAGACGCGGGATGTAGTATACACCCATCGGCGCCTTGTGCTCACCGTTCCTGCCGGTGAAGAGCACAGTGCCGCTGCCCTGTATATCGACGACGGAGCCATCTCCAAACTTGACGGAGCCCTTTATGTTGCGATCCAGCTCGCTGAAGACGTCGCCGCGGCCGGTCATGTGGTTTGAGGCGCCGGTGTCGACGTACCAGCCCTCCAGTGGCTCGTCGTCGTCGTCCGCGGCCAAGAACGCGTGCGCCTTGGGCTCATTGATGTGGAGGCCGTCCGTTGGCTCGGGGCAGATCGTTATGGGGTCGGCACTGGCGACGGTGAGTAGGAGAGCGGCGTCTTCTTTGTCGTCGTCCTGCGTCAGGTTGGCGCGCTCCTTCCTGGGCACGCGGCATTCCTTCGCCCAGTGCCCTTTCTTGTCGCAATTCCGACAGGAATTGTCTCGCGGAGGCACATCTTTGCTGGTGCTGGTAGAGCCATCGGTGTCCTTGCCGCGGCCGCGGCCGCTAGGCTTGCAGCGTGTCTTGCGGCGACGATCGCCGCTGCTCCCGCTCTTGGACGACCTAGAGCCGTCGTTGGCCTTCCACGTGCGCTCCTCCCATTGTTCCGCTGTCAGGTACAGCTTGCCGTCGGCGCATGGCGGTGGCGGCTCTTCCTCCTCGGCGAACCTGTCCTCCACTGCACGCAGCCTCCCAGAGACATCCTCCAGGGTGAGCTTGGTGAAATCCGCCGTGACCTCGATGGCGACAGCGACCTCGCGGAACTTCTTGGGGGCGATGCGCAGAACCTTCTCCACGACTTGGTGCGGCTCCACCTTCTCCCCAACGGTGTCCATGGCGGCGACGAGATTGGAGATGCGCGTGGTGAAGTCGTCGACCGACTCATCCGGCTTGAACCGGATCGTCTCAAACTCACGGCACAGTCGTTGCGCCTTGGACTTCCGGACTTGATCGCTGCCGACGCGCAACAACTTGACCGCGTCCCACGCCTCCTTGGGAGTCTCCTTGACCGCCAGCTGCGCCACCATCTCCATGGGTACGGCAGTCGTGATGGCGTCGAGAGCCATCATCTCCTCCTGCTCGGAGGCGCCGCCGTGTTCAACCGCATCCCATAGGTTGCGGGCCTTCATCTTGATCTTCATGAGCAGCGCCCACTCGGTGTAGTTGGTCTTGGCGAGGAACTGGTGTCGTCGTCACCACCCTTCTTGCCGCCTCCCCTAGAGCCCTTGGATCCAGGGGATTGTGGAGGAGTCTTGTCTCCCATGGCAAATCGGATCGCTTGGTCGCGGTTCCACCGACGATAGCGATCAACGATCGACTCCAGGAAGAATCAACTGGCTCTTATACCAATTGTTAGCTCTCAACTCTCTCAACTGCAGCTCAGGACACACGAGATGACACAGGTCAGTTTTTGGTGCCGTAGAAGACAGCTTTTGTGATTGTACATGCCATAGTGGCCAGAAAAGTGCCGATCAGGCACAAGGAGCACTAGCTCCACTACTCTGCTATCCTAGAAAATAGGACACGACTCCTAACAGACTAACGGACTCTTGACTCGGCCAGCTGAGAAGCTTAGCCTCTACTCTAACGGCTAACTAACGAAACTGAAAAAGGATACAAGTATGATGTGCAGGAGTTACTAACACAGACGAAGGCTAAAGGAACTCAAATATAACCTCATCCACAAGGAGTATTGATGGTTCCTTCGCTAGCTCTAGAAGCCCTTTTATGAGAGACCGTAAGCCTTTCTCAGGTGATATCAGATATGGCTGATAACCATCAGCCTCCAGAACAATCTAAGACAATAGAAAATAGTGTTGTAAACATAAATTGAACAAGTTCAAGAAGTGTCATTAATTTCTATCTATTTGCAATTAAATTACCCTTTTAACATTTTTCATATCAAAATGCTTGTCCAGAGGTAGTTGTTTGATCCTCGTTGGAAACTTTCCCTCAAAACTTGCAACAACTTTCCAACCTGCACCCTGCATAAACATTAAAATTTCAAGGATAATTAAATTCCAAGAGGTCTTGAAAGGGACAAAAATTTAGAGAAGGGCAAAATGTACACTTCAAGGGTATACTGGTATTTCCAGTATTAACTGTACTACAATTGCAACTAAGATGAGTTTACACATTTTGGATAGAATGAACTTTATATCAAAATCAACACACAGTAACTAAGTCTACAGAATTGGATTTATCATACTGCAATCATTCCCTGTTCATTAAGATCATCCTCATTCACTCAAACAAAGCAAAGGTGCAATATATATACTGATGTTAGAAACAAAAAGGATCAAACAGGCGAGACAGAAAATTCCACAAAGTGCTCAATACATTATATAATTGTAAGTAGATCCAAAACGAGGAGATGGTCCGGCCAGCAGGGTTCTGATGAAAGAAATACTGCACATGGAAACTGAATTTTGAATATTCTAATATCCTTTACTTTTGATCTAACCTAAACATCATATCATGAATAAATCTGAGAGATATAGTCCAAGAGGGTGTGCATTAGACTCACTAACCTCACCCCCAGCTATATGTTCAAGAAACTTATCCTCAAATTCTCGGCAAAGTCCTAAAGCAATTGCCTTGGTACCTTCAGAACCTTGGACCATCTGTTCCCCAAGCTTTGCTAATTCCTCTTGGACAATTTGAGACTTTCCTTGAAGACTGCAGTTAGATGAAGTAGGAAACTATCATAGATTCCAGCATACCGGTACCACTACAAAATTAAAGTTGTCCAAACAGGACATGGCAAGTTTTTACCCATTCAGGAGATTTGGCAGCCTAGCTTTTATCCGTGTCCTAATCTGCTTAGCAAGTGAATCAATTAAAGCTACTCGACCAAGCTTGCTTTGGGGAGCTCCACCAAGTATAGATATAAGGCTTTTAACTTCTGCTTGTGAAGAAGCTTCTGGTGAGGTTTCAGAATTTACTTCAGATTGAGCAGAAGCGGTAGGAACAGAATGCCCAACTGTAGCTACCCACTGAATGTCTGCTGCAGTTCTTGGACCTTGGTTTACAAGCAAGGCCTGAACAGCCCCCAGGGCTTTCTGTTCTCCAGTAGCCTGATCAATTTTGCTTAAGACACCGATGGTTCTAGTACCTAGTAAACAAACACATTAATATTGGCTTTCATCCACCATACAAGTATATAACTTGAAAGAAATGCAAGAAAGTGCAATGAAGTAGGAGTCCAGTTTTTGTACAACCTATCATACACACCTTCTGAATCCAATTCCCTGGCCATCCTTAGAGCTCTAGAAGATGCCACATCTGGTGCTTGTAGAGCCGGAATGATAACTAGCAAAATTGCATCATTGCGTGCAGCATAGCTGCCAACCTGGACGTACGTGATTGCAAGTTTCAAACCATATATGACAAAAGAGAGAGGAGATACTTTGGTACTTGTTAGTTTTGCAATTTCAACAATTGCTCTGGACGATTTGGAAATTTATGGCAGCATTTCTAAGTGTAACCACATCATTTCATAAGTAACCAGCTATGGCTCAAATAGATCAAATATAGATGAGTAGTTAATTGTTACTCACCATTGATTCATCCATGCCCCGCTGATCAATGCCCGGTAAGTCAATTAATTTTAGTGGGGGAGCTGAAACATAAGAGTTTATGAGAAGCGAATACACAAAAGAGGTTTACTGCAACCCGAAATTCCAAGAGGTTTGATTTTGGTAGACATGCACCACCGTAAAAAAAAACTTGAGGTTGGTAAAGCATCTAGCTTTTTGGTCTCAAACCATGCATGCTCTTGGTATGGATCGGAACAGAAAAGGTTTGGCATTTGGCAAGGGTTGCAGTAAAGGATGCAGCTTAAACCTATGTAGGCACTGTTTTTCTCATTAAGAACCTACAAAAGACAATTTTATCCATTTTTATTTTAACCATTTGAATAGAACACTCTGGAATCGGGCTATCGAGCCTTAAGTAGCAAAATGCGAAAGCCATTATCAACAGGATTCGTCTCATGTTGTGTTTTTCTTTTAACGACCCCTGGTACATACCATTCTCTTCAATCCATTGAATGGAACGGCGAAGTTGCTTAGTCAATCAAAAGAAAAGAAAAGAGTGTGTTCTCAACAAATGTTCACCGCATATGAAAAAGTGTGCAAGGATAATGGAATTGCAAACAAACCTGTGCTGGTGCACAGCTTCACATTGATCTCATCCGATCGCCCCTTACCAGAAGTAGCAGCCTTACTCAGTCTGTCCTGCAACGAGTGCCTGAGGGAACCTGTAGTGCCACAGTCATTCTTCAGATATAAACACTACAACAAACAAATGCATGCATGGATGCATCCAAATCCATGCATGTCCTCGTCTCTCGAAGTCCAAGAACTTTCTAGACACGCGGATCGATGAAAAATAGCCGAGGGAACTCACTTGCGGAAACCTGCTGTGACTTGCTGTCGATCTGCAGAACGATGGCCTTGCTGCTGAGTGATTCGTCCCGCTGCAGCTCAACCGAGACTGGGGCTCTGGTCGCGCCATTCTCCCCGGTAGGCTGCAATCACAGGCATATACCATTTGCACAAGATGGTGTCAGCGTAGGCAACAGTAACCAGAATCAGCAAAGCACCAATATTTGGTAAAATTTTGACGCTCCGCGCTGCACCATTTAGTAGTGTAACGGAGATCCAAGTACATGCAATTCCAGGACCACAATCATTTGGGAATATAACCAAACTGAATTACCATAGAATACTGCAGATGTTCCAGAATTTAGACGAAGTGCGCGTGGAACAAGAATGATACATATATACGTAGAACGCAGAAAATTGCGGGAAACGGTTAGGGAAGAGATATTGTACGGAGTAGTACTACTCACGAGCACGGGATGGCCGATCAAGCCGTTGAGCACCGCCGATTTGCCCGCGCCCTGCACGCAGATTGAACACGAGCGGAAATGGCATCAGACCCCAGGAGCGAGCCGCGATCGAGACGCGTACACCACAGCGCGTCTACGGCAAGCAGGCGCTGGAGGAAGGACGCGGAGGTCGGAGAGTGTGTGACGCACGACGTTGCCGATCGCGACGGCGGTGAGGAACGACGACGCGCGTCGGGCCGGGCGGTCGGCGGAGGGGTCGTCGTCGGCGAGCAGCGCGGCGCCCTTCAGCGTGGCGTCGGCCAGCTCCGCGAGCTCCTCCATCGCGTCCATATCCGGCTGATTGATGACGACGACGATCGACCAGTTGGCGGCGGCGGATCTAGGGTTCCCGCGCGTCCGGCTGCGACGGCGAGCTTGAGGCCCCGGCACGGCGAGGGTGGGGCGCCAATAAGTGGCGCGGCGGATCGGGCCTCCGAGGCGATCGAGATGGGATCGGAGGACGTGCGACGTGATCTCGCGGCCGGCGGCGGCGTCGCTGCGCGTACGGCGCGCTTGTTCTGGGTGGGTGGGTTTCAAATGGTGCGGCGCGCCTGGTGGCGGGGCGGGGGAGGAACTGGGACCGAGCGGCCGGGAGTCCTGCATGTGTGGGCAGGGCACACGCGCCGCGCTCGGCGGCCTCCGCCCAGCCCGGGTGAGCAACTGCCAGGGAGCCGCGAAACGAAATGGAGACGTGGATCCGGAACGGGGCACGTGTCGCGACGGCTGGGCTTCCCTTTGCATGCTCGCGCGCACGTCTCGGAGCAGGTGAGAATCCCTGCACTTCTTGTATTCATACGCTACATACACTCAACTAGTATACGAATCGACCGTTCAAAATGCATATGTACTCCACCCATATGCATAACCCACCGTGACTAGCAAATCTTTTAAGTTGTTTTTTTTTTCAAATATTTGTACGGTACTCTTTGGAATTTTTTCCCTGAATCATGTATTTCTCTATAAAATTGAACTGGTTTCTATTAAATTTCACATGTTTTCTATAAAACCCTGTGTTCTAAAGGTGGCCATAATTAATAGCAAAAAAATATGTTGCATATTAGAGTATTTCGAAACCGCACATATAACCTCTAAGTGTGTTTCTGTGTGATTTTGATGGTGCAGCACGCCATCTTGGTAGTGAGATCCAATGTATCATCACATGATTTGCTGCAGATCCAAAAATCAACATTTTAATTGATGCGGTGTGTTCTAGCAAATGGCCATTGTTTCATAATTGTACTGAGCCAAGTAGCACGGTGGTGTGAAGTGGCATATTCTATAGAAGTTTGACGTCTCTAGTAAATTTTGCCTAAAAAAAGGGATTAGTCAAGTAACATATCTCCCACTGATCAATCTCCCTACCGTTTGATAGGTGCTGTCAAGATGGGGGGGATTATTCAAGAACTTCTTCAACTTGTCAAAGTCTTTGTGTGCCTTATCTGTCAAGGAATTTGTCTAGCTTCCAAGTTTCATGAGGACCCTGAAGAAAGGCACGATACATTCCCTGAACCGAGAGATGAAGGGCCTAAGCATCACTATGCACCTGATGAGCTTCTGGGCAACTTTTTGGCAACCCAAAGGGTGCATCGGGGTGATGGTGAAGATCTTTTCTACATATACCTTGATGCCTTGATTGCTGAGTGAAATGATCAAATGTCCCAGAGGAGGGGTGAATTGGACTTCTAATTTCGAAACTTGAAATTAAATCCTATCGCCCAAGTGACCAAGTCCCAATTCACCCTAGTGCTTAAATAATGTGCCTAGAGTTGCTACACGACAGCAAAAGTTTTACAACATAGAGCCAAGCAGTAATAAAATGTGGAAAGTAAGTTGAATGAAAGTAAGGCAGAATGTAAAATGAAGAGAGACACGAGCGATCTTTTTCTTGAGGTATGAAGGAGTCGCGACCCCAGTCCTCGTTTGGTGCTCCTCACAAGGCTCTGCTCTCATGGAGTCCTCGCAAGAACTCTAGCCTCAATCCTTGCAAGGAAGGTGGTTGGCAAAGTGACCTTCGCAAAGGTCAAGCTACCCCTTGATCCGCGCAAGGATCAAGTGCTCTCTCGTGGATGTCCTTCTCTGCTTCGGAGTGGTTGACTCTCGCATAATGCCCGCGCAAGGGCCTTCTCTTTCTTCTCCCACAACCTCCGGGAAGCTCACAAGAGGTTCATCTCGCAATCCATCTGGTTGACCACAATCACCAAGAGTAACAAGTCTTAGTCTTCACTTGATTCAACCCCTCACAAGGAGTTATCTCTCTCAAGTCTCTTGATCCAAAGCTCAAGGAATGTATGGATTTGGGGTGCTCAAGTGACCTTTATGTGTGTATGAATTGTTGCCAGTGGAGGGGGCCTTTAAACAGAGGCCAGCTTGGAAAACTAGCCATTATTGTTGAAAAGCACATTATGTGTGACCACCAGATAGTCTGGTGCGTGCAATTTTCAAACCCCCCATTTTTCGATGAAAAGTGTGCTCCCTGCCCAGAACATCGGATGGTCCGGTGCGCACTAAGCGCAGAGGGACGCCCTAGAAACTCACACCGCCTAGAAAGTCTAGTGGAGTACCAGACGGTCGGACGGTCCGGTGCGAACAAAAACATACAAACCGCAAATGCACAGGACTACAACGTTTATAATGCGCCGGATGGTCCGCTGCATACAAAAACTTTTTTTATTCGGAATGAAAATTTTTTTGCGGGAGATTATTTAATTCAAACAAGTGTAGGTGAATCATTTTTAGCACTTTTTAGGTGATTGAGCTTCAAGACCAAGATGCACTTGAAGATTGAGCATAGCTTTGAGATAGGCCTAGCTACTCACCTCGACCCCCCTTGATAGTACGACTGACTACAAACTAGCGAGAAAAAACTCTAAGTGTCATTCTTTCGACTTTACGACACTTAGAGCCATCAATCCTTGTCCTTCTTGCTAGATAATCCAATCCAAAAACCGTTTTTCATGAAAAAATGAAGTTGAGGGGTCTTCTTTGGTCAACCAATGAGTTCATAAAAGTATCCTTCATGTCGTGAACTCATTAGTAACACAATTAGGGTTGCCATTAATCACCGAAACCATTACCTCTAAGGGTCATGTATCTCAAACTGAGGATGAAACCGAGTAGTTTCCTGCTAGGACACTAATGATGAAACTGAGATTAAGCTACTACCAAAACAATTGCAAGCTTTGAAATGTCTCCTTCAAGTCAGCCATGAAGTTTTTCAGGTTCCTTGGTCTACATGATGATGTCATCCACGCAAGCCCTCATGTTCTGACTCCATTGCTTGGCGAAAACGCTTTTGTATGGCCTGATGTGGTGAACAATGTCTTCTCCTGATCATCTTCCACTAAGTTCATCTGATGGTAGATGTAGTAGTAGCTAAGGAAGCAAATCAAGGGCATCCATCTATGGAGTCCCAATCTGGTCAACAAGGAAGCAAATCAAGGGTAGTCCCAATCAGGGTTAACCATTCCGTCGGGATGGAATTTCCCGGTGAGGAGCGGAAACGGAAAATCGGCCGGATTTCTAACTTTTCGGTCGGTTTTTCGGTGATTCTGGTCGAGATTTCGTTTTCAAATCGAAACGAAAACGAAATTTGTCGAAATTCGTCCGAAATGACAAACCCTGGTCCCAATGCGATCAATATATAGATGTTGGTTCCTATCTTTTCTCTTCTGTTCTCTCTAAGATGGAAAAAGATAGCCGGTTATTGGATCAGGTAGGGATCCTCATCATGTATTGATGAACTGCGGATATCTTAGATCCACGATAGCTTCCCGTGGCAAATTTCACGGAAATTGACATCCAATTTGCATACCTTGAAACAATTCATGTTATTTATGGGAAAAAAGAAAAATGAGGTAAAAAGCAAAAATCTCCTGAAGTGAAACAATTCGTGGTCAAATTTTAAAAAGCATGTGGATTGATTGTCGATTTTATTGAGGCGTGCTTATGTGGCGTTGTTGGCGTGGCAAATATGGAAATTTGTCCCTGCTCCGCGGCTCCGCCTGCCGCCTGCTCGGCGTCTCCCACGGCGGCTCAGCACGGCACGGGCCCGCGCCCTTCTCCACGAGAGCCTCCGCGCGAACGCAGCGGGCGAGGGCTCTCGGCACTCGGCGTCGGCGGTGCGGCAGCGCTGCTCCACGCGAGCAGGCGCAGTACGTTTATGTCCTCCGCCTACTGCGCCGGACGAACGGGGACCTCCGCGACGGGCAGAACAGCCGTGGCGCGGCAACAGGCGGAACAGCCCCCACGCAGCGCAAACCCTCCCACTCGCTGCCCCGTTGGCTCCCGCCGCCACCCCTGGCACCGGGCGCGGCCTCCCCCGGGACGGGTCCGAGCGCCGCCGCCTCTCCTTCGATGCGGCCGTCCCCGCGTCGTCATCAGCGCGGCCGGCCTGCCCCGCGCGCCTCCCTGCGGCGTCCCTCTCCCTAGCCTCTGCTCCCCTCCCGTCGCCGCCCCAGACCCGTTCCTCCACGACGGAGGATTTGCCGCCGACTATACCCAGCCGCAGGCGACTCTGGGCAGCCGCAGGCCTGATAATTAGCCATGGCTGAAGCCTGAATGTTATTTGTATTTGAGAACAAACTTTAGCGCAAGTTCAAAGCATTCGGACTTTGACTCTGGTAATGAAACGGCAGAATGGCCAATAGTCTATTAGACGGATGAAAGAAATATTCTATCTGTAGTCTCTACATACATTGATGCCTGCTTACATTGAGTCTTATGTACATACAGGAGCTTGGGACAAGAAAGAAGTGAACCAAGGGTGAAGCAAGAAGAAAAAGAGGTGAGAAATAACTACTATTGTATACTTTGTGTTGAACACTTTACGCTTCACTAACAGTAAACAATAGTTACATGTGCACATACATTGAGTATATAAAATGAGAAAAATCAAAATATACTGATTGCTACAGAAAACAATAACTCTAATTTGGGTGCAACACACTTCTTTTTTAATCTGAGGAGACAGAAAGTAGGAAGTAGATATAAAATTACCTCTTTATCCAACATATAAACCTCTTTTCTTTTGGAACAGTAGAAACAGAGATAGAAAACGTGCTCTGAACTTTGGCTAAAAAAAAGATACGTCCAACCAGTTACAAAGAACAAGAGAAAACCAAAGCTTCTTAACACAGTTTAACAACATTTCAAAATTTTCCTATTGCTTTGTTGAATGGGTCAGCGATGGCACCCCCCCTCTCTCCGATTAACACTTGCTTGCAGTTTAGGTAACTGATGGTGGCAAATTATGGTTTCTAATTTCTATTTAGAATAGGGTCGGCTATGGCACCTCCCTCTCCGATTAGCACTTGCTTGCGGTTTAGGTAACTGATGGTGATAAATTGATGGCTTCAATTTAAAATAGGATCAAAGAAGTCACTGGTTTAGATACTAAAGTAATGCTAATGAATGATTGTAGTATTGTTTGAATTCCCTGTTTATACAAAATACATAACTTGAACATTACAGACTTACAGTGCATACATAATTTTTTTTCTACTAAGCAATAAGCATTCTAACTCATGTATACCGTGTAACTTAGGAAAAGAAAGGATACATGGTTTGTATCTTTTCTTTACCAACATAAAAATCGTCACCCATTCAGAGATGAGAGTAATGTAGGGTCTGTCTGTCTGTCCTACCGAGGACACTTTTTTACCCCTGAATAAGGTTTACCTATTAGTTTTTGGTACAAAGTGCGATTGCATTCTCAACTAGACCAGCCCTTTTTGGCTTTTCTGGATCATGCTGATTTGACCAAGCAGACCCAGTAACTGAATGCCTGACAACATTTCGTGATTGTCTAAATTCTTCCCTTTTTTGTTTATGCAAAATATATAAACCATAAAGGGTATGATATATAAAACCTATGTTGGTGGTCATGGCTTGAGATGCCCATGCTTTCGTCTACAACCCAATTCCTGGAGACCAAACATAGGCAATTATCTTGATCCATGCGAACCATTGGTGCCTTTTTCTCAAACACTGCGAAGCATTGGTGTCATCATTTGTACTTCCAAATATTGCCCCATTTTATATGCTCATTGTTGTATTATATGCTACCCAAATTATATATCTGTAAATCAGTTATTATCATTTCTTATCAGCTTTATGAAAACAAGGATTGCCAAGTTCGGCATACAATGCCAGAGTCTACTGAATGCAATCTTTAAATTAATCATGGAGACATTACTTAAGGTAGTGCTGTTCAACAGGTCCAATCTAATTCTGAGGCAGCACTCATTTGACAGATGTGATGACAACACACTGTAGCAGCACAGTTAGGATCCAGCAGCAGCCGTCCAATGCAAGAACTCTGGCGTCCAGCACCTTCTTTTTCATCTACTGGTGCGGTGCATTGTCACTACACCTCTCAAACGAGCAGTCCCTGGGAACTCAAAAGGTTACTGATCCAACAACTGAGCATTTCTTATTTGAGATACCTTCCCTTGGCCCTTTTTTCCTACAATCTCTGCACAAACACAGCTAAGAAAATTTTCCAATACTCTTTATGTTGTATATCATGGTTTTTTTTATGCTAGCCTTTTGATTCCATGAAATATGTGGGTTAAATCATCAAAAGCCAAAATATTCTCGGATAATTTCCAGTTGCAGATTCCTAGCATGCCCATGATGAGTTTAAAAGAATTGGATCTAGCATGCCCAATTTTTTGTTTTGCTTTTCTTTTAACAAAAAAAGATCAAATATTACTAAAACTATAGTTTCCTCTTATAATCAGAAATCTAGTTGGGTTTCAAACTTCTGTGAAAAACGTATTCTCAACCTTAGTGCTAGATATTAGTCTAAAACATGGTATATATTTTCAAGGCTTGTTGTTTGGAGCAGCAATATCATTCACCATTTCCATCATCCATGAGTAAGTCTGATCATTACCACATCTCTCCATTATGAATTGTGTCTTCCACAAAAGAACAAGGAAATATAAATGCTTGCTACACTTGGTGGCTTTTGCAGTAGATTCTCCATGACATCAACTTGTTGGCTATCCATCAAAATCTGTTATTTTGTGATCAACTTCCTCTTCAGCCGTGTGGTAACCTGAGGATTGAAGGTGACCACATAAATCTGACGTTAATTTCACAAACAAATATTACAGAGAAAAGGAGATGGAGGCAAATTATATACTAGATTGAATTACCTTGTTGAACCCATCTCCTAAGTCTCTGTTTGCCCTTGTGGAAATCCATCTTTGTAATAGCATATGAGCTCGATGTTCTGCACCATTCTGTAGTTTACATTTCCTTTCTGTATTTTTTCAAGAAAAGGTTCTGGCATGTCAAACAGATGGAGCTCTTTAAGTTCCTTTAGCTGTTCAATTCCTAGAGGGACTGATCTTAGCTTGCTGCAGTTCCTTATAATCAGTTTATGGAGTTTCCTTAGGGATCCATGCACATTCATCACAACTAAGCTATCCAATTGATCAAGATCCAGTATCTTCAGTTCTGGAAATCCATCTTCTATGCAGTTTAAGTTGTCGTCGTTAAATGCTTGGATCAAGGCAAGTTCAACAAGATTTGGAAGTTGTTGCAGCTCATTGAAAAATTTAGCAGCCAAACTTGATCGTACTAATCGTAGTCTCACAAGTGCTTGAAGAGATAGAAAGAAGTTTTCATTCAAACTTAACATTCCCCTTAAGTACAATCTTTCAAGGTTTGGTTGCATGGTGACTAAATTCTGAAGGTTGATATGCTCATTGTTTGCTGATGTTAATGAAATAGAAGAAAGCTCTCCCATCTCTGCAAGTGCTTTGCATAATTCAGGCCCATCATTTTCTTTGAGATTGACAATCCCCAACCTCCTCAATTTTGTCAGTTTGTGGAGTTCTTTAACTGTGCTGCTCTCTTCATTTGTATCTATGACTGAAAAAGTTTTCAGCTCTTCCAGACAGCCAATTCCTTTTGGTACTCTCACACCATTTATAATGTCTGGCTGTCGATCAGGTTTTTTCTCTATGTCATATCTGTAGGCTAGAAGATGCTGAAGTTGTTTTGCTTGTAGTATTGCTTTAGGTAATTCTGATACTAGGGTGCCTTTGAGGATTAATGTCTGTAGGTTTCTCAGATTCCCGATAGATGATGGAAGCTTTCTTATCTTGCTATTTCCCAAGTTGAGGTACCTTAAATGAGTCAGTTTAGCAATTTCTTTTGGGAATACCTCAATTAATTCATCTGTCAGATTCAGTATCTTCAGTGATCTGGTGCTAGATAAGAGCTTCGGTACATGAGATGTATTTCTTGAAATAAACAAAGAGATAAGTTTGCGTAAACGCACAGTCTTTGGGTATTTTCTTATTGTGACCTGAATTGACAAACGTCGAATCTGTTCTGGTGAGTCGCTTAGGCTCTTCACTGTTGTACAAAAATTTTCTTCCTCTGCTTTTTTCCACACCTTGTCATGCATGAGCCCATTAAGCCTGTAACTCTTTGGTCTTCCGTAATGATATTGCTCTGCAACCTGAACAATGTGACGTTGAATGAGAATATTGAGGTATTCTTTGGCAATTTCTTCATGTGTTTCTTGTCCTCGGACATGTATAAAACCTTCAGCTATCCATAGTCGGAGTAATGTGTTGTGTGTAACTGCATGACCTTTGGGGAACATGCTGAAATACATTAAGCACTTCATTAGATTTGGCCTTGCCATGTCAGACAAGTCATTGATGCTCCTTTCTAATATTTCCATGTGGTCATATTCTTGCAACTCAGCAATAATGCTGCTGCATTGACTGAATGAACATTGGGATAGAAGACCTCCGAGCAATTCTATTGTGAAAGGCAATCCATCACATAGGTCAGAAATTTTTTGGGGAAGGTCGCTGGCTTCCAATTCACAAAGGACATCTGCAGCTAAAGATGCTTTGCTGCAGAATAGGGTACACACTTCTTTTGTAGAGAGTTGTTCAATTTCAATTCTCTGTGTATTATTGCATGCTCCAGCAACATCTTGACATCTTGATGATGTGACTATGATTCTTCCGAAGTTGTTACAGTTTTCATCAGGAATTGCAAGATCTAGTATGGTTTTGAGTTGTGCTCTTGTTGATATATTGTCCAAAACAATAACATACCTCCTCTGCTCTTTTTCCAGAAAGTGCCTTATAATGGATCCCAGCATGTCAGCATCCATGCTGTCAATTCCCTTTGGAGTATCCATGTTGGCCTCTTTGTACAATTTTATGAGTAAAACTTGTAATATGTCATTTAGTTGCAGCGAAATGTCTACCAGAACCCATGCATGGCAGTTGAAACATCCCTTTATGCTGAGATTTTCATAGACATAATGGACAAGGGTAGTCTTCCCAGCTCCATGCTTTCCCGCGACAATGGCCACCTGTCTCTGATTTGCTCCTGTCTTCAGATAATCGAATAACAAATTTAGTGGCTTCTCCATTCCTTTAAAGATAGCTTGGGGTAGGGCAGCAACATGCCTGTTTTGCAACCTTTTCTTCACTGCAGACCCTTCATCTTTACTCACGAATGGTGTCAGGATGCCGAGCAATTGTTGAATCCGTGGCTGGATCTTGACCATGTTTTTAGCTGTTTTCCATCGAGGAGGAGTGCGCCATATGTTGTGACCATATTTAAGGAAATAATCGAGTGTGCTGCTTGGATGATCATACCTTGACAGCCATCTTGCATCATCAACGATTGCTCCTATTTCGGTATGCAAGTCTTCTGCTTGATTTCTTGCACTCCAGAGCATGTAACTGCTACTTCTGCAGTTGTATGTATCCAAGAGTGCCGCTTGCAGGAGTACTGCTTCCCTTGTCATGCCTTCAGTGGATATATGTTCACCTTGCAGCAGTTCAATCCAGTACACCACATTATCTAGCATTGGTTTTGCAAAGCATGACAGCAATCCCTTCAGGGCCGCTTCTGCCATCTTGCTGTCTTTCAAGGTCAAGCTTCTGAAGTGGTGTTGCTACTTGCTATGATGTAAGATCAAGTTTTCCATAAAGCGTAGATTCAAGCAGCAGGAAGAGTACTACCCTAACTCATGTTTTGGGTTGCTGGCTGGTTTTGGGTGCTGCATGGCTATGATCATTTAATGCCTTCATAAAGAGGATGTTGCTGCTCAAATATAGAAACAAGGGATGCTCCTAACTTCTTCTGTAAAGGAAAAGAGCAGAAGCAAGAGAAAGGAAAGCAGTTCCCCACTTCTTCTTTTTTTATATCAGTATGCCTTTTTAATCCTCTTATATAAAGCGAAGTTCAGAAGACACTATCAGTGATTAGTTGTATAGTGTACCTGGTCCTTGCTGCTGTTGTTGTGTCAGAGATACAACTTTTTGGACAACCTTTATGTTATCTAATGAGTCACTATTTTTAATTAATTATGTTGTAAATCGAACTGAATGTGTAATTATTTTTCGTGTGAATGCTTCAGACATGACCAGTAGATACATTCCATGCTTATGCAACACATTGAAGAAGTCATATTATCATTCAATTTCTCTGTCAAGTTGACCAGCAAACATATGATTGGTGAAAGTACTATATTCTGCATTTGATGTAAGGCTGATAGTTGCAGAAGAGATTCAATATAATGTTTGCTTGTGAAACTACAACTTTGAAGCCATTTGTTTGTCCATGCATCAATAGTATTGCCCAATATGTAGAATCATTATTACCAGACTTGTTCCTCATAAGAAACCTGTGAAATGTTTCTGGTAATAAGAATAATAGGCTAATTATGTATGTGCACTTTTGTTTTTGCTTTAGTAAATTTGAGTTTAACCTGATGTGCTATTCTTTCTCCATTCTCTTGCTTGAAGGGACTTCATAGCAAAGTTCTTCGTGGACAAAGGCCAGAGACAGAATACACCAATAGTTTAGCCAGTTTAAATCAAACATGCCATGTTTATTGCTGGTTAAGGGAAATGGACAGTATTATCTTGTTAAAGCTAACCCTGACTACAATCCCTCCATTTGTGCAGGTACGGCTTTGCTACGAGGGATCATGTATATGTTATTATGTTTGCTGTATCTTTGGACATTTCTTCTATTTGTGTAGCTCAAAATTTGCCAGAAAATGATGAAATAGTCGATGTTCAATCAGTCGCATGCATGCTTGGTTGATGATGTGAAATTTGATGTCATGATTTATCTGCTGCTGTCGGTAAGCATCTTGACACTCTTCTTGTAAGAAGATTAGTTGTTATGCGAATGCCAAGAGTTTCATGTGTGTTTTTCACTTGTCAAAGAAGTGAAAAATTGTGAATATATAATGACTCTCAGATCTTTATCAGTTTCATTCATGGAATTGAATGATAACAATTGCCTTATTTGCTCTATGAGTAAGGCTACTTCTATAGTAACATTTTCATGACAACTATCCAAAGAATCGAATCCATGTCCATGAAAACTACTAGTTTTTAATGATAAAAGTCTGTAATTTCCTGATATTAGTCAACATCACATGCAAAAAAAGAAAGAAATCTTTTGTGGGCACTGTGGATTTAGATAAAAATTTAGGGGGACAAGGCAACATTTATGAATAAACTTCTCCACAATTTATTTGGTGCTAGATCTAGATGTCACTGTCATTATTGGTATTGTAGCAGTACCGTTCACGCTATGGCATTGTACAAGTGTGGAATGTTTACTAGGTCTACCAACATACAAGCTTAATGTTAGTTTAAAATTAGAGATATGAATAGTGAAATTGCTCAAAATAATCGTAGCCACCTAGGCTCGTGGTGTCTGCCAGTGAATTGCTCTAACTAGTGAGCTGGCAGGATGGCCAAGGTGGAGCTGTGGGGCCACGTATTGTTGGGCGAGGATAGATGGTGCGAGTATGAGCTTGCTTGATGGCTCTGATTGTTTGATTCCTCTGGCTTCTCTTTCTTTGGAGGTGGTGGTGGTGTTGAACAAAGGATTAGATTGGCAGAACACTGGAGTGAAAGCTCACAAATGTCTAGGAGACGAGGATTGACCAAGCAAGAGCAATGGAGTTGATGGCTAGGGGCAATTCTAGGAGGCATAGATAGACCATCACACAAGAAAACCAATGTCGAAGATTTGATGATGTCCTCTTTCTTTCTTCCCTGGAACACGTAGGAGAGCTGCTTATCTTTATTTTAAAGGGAGAAGCAAATGGCAAAGCCTTACAACTAACCCTCTTGACCCACCTAGGGATCAAGAAAGATTAGGATAGATAGGATGCTCAGAACCTAAGTGATGGAGACCAATCCTGTGTGTCCAGGTTCAAGTGTCTAGGTGCAGCCCTTAGTGTAGCAGATTTTCAGCTAGCTAATCAGGATAATAATGGGCTGGTTATGGGGGCATTAATTGCAGTCATAGTGGCTGTAATATGGTGATCTGTAGCCCTGTCTTGCTGCTATTAGTAGAGGGAAATCAGCACAGCAGTGAGTAGCTCGACAACAAGAAATCCACCACTGTAGCGTGTGTGTTAGCGTCTTTGTGAGTGTTTCCGTTGTCCCCTGCAGCAGGACCTTTGTGGCTGTTTTCAGCTTACACTAAATCTTGGAGCTTTTGTGCTCCTGCTAGGCACCAAGTCTCCTCTCTTTCAAGAAATGCTGAGCATCTCTTAGTTCATAAGAATGGATTTCTCTAGTATCCAGAAGCAAGAATGAGAACATTAGAATGGATGCAGTCCATAATCTCTTAGTTCTTAGTGATGGTGATGGCGGTGGTTATGCCTTGAGTTGATCAACTCCATTGTCCATGGAATTTTGTATATAGATGGTATGTAGGAAATGTAAATAGGAGTGGGTGGGGCTCAGTGGTGGTGAGGTCAACAGTGAGCTAGGAGCATGATATCTGGCACTTTCTTGTCAATTAATGACTAAGCAAGAGCAAGGGAGTCGATTGCCAGGGCTGGGGTGGGGTAGGTGGTAGCACAGTTGACAGTTGTGTGAGAAGGCTAATGGGGAAGACAATGTCTGCTACTTGCAGCTTCCTTATGTTATAAAACTGGATAGTATATTGCAAAGTTGCAATGATGTAGTGGCTGGAAACAAGATTAAGAATGGTCAAAACTGGTGTGCCTAGGTGCTGCCAGCTTATTTGTGCTTCTTTGTAGTGTTTTGAACACAGCATCCCTATGCATATGAACAACCAGAGGTGACGTCCATTAAAAATGCACTAAGTAAATAGTTGAACTTAAATAAACCTTGATTAGATTTCTAATCTAGTAATAAGCCTACTTAATCGGTTATATGACTACATGCACCATGCATGATAGAAAGTACGCTCATAGCACAACTCTCTTTTGTTTTCCATTAGAAATATGTGGATGAGCCTGTTTCTATTCTAATTCTAGAATCCAAGACCAAGTTTGTGCTCTGACGTGCTCAACCTTTTAAAAAATCTTGCATTGTCTCTGACTTTCAGGGCATTAATTCGTCTAAAGAATTGTGGCTGTCTCTTGTCTGATTTCTTCTTGTTCTTCTGAAGACTGACAGTTAGTCATATATTACTACCAACTTGGCCTTAGTAGTTCATCCGTCAGGATCATTACGCATCATGATCCCACGCCATTGGTTGGATCAAGTTGTGGCCTTTTGGCTCACGTTGGGCAGCTTTCGTGACGGAACTTTCAGCATAAGCACGGCCTGAACAATGCGCTTGTTTTTTTTTATGAAAACAATGCACTTGGTTATATATATTATGTAACTCTACAAGGAAGAAGCTGTTTGTTCGCAGACCTCCTTACCATGACAGAAGGACCATCTGCTTTGTGTGCAGCATCATAACGGGAGCAGATGAGGGAAGACAACAATCAACGTATGGCCCTCCTTCGAACCATGTACTTCCTGAGCCTGAATTCTCCTACTTTTGCTTTCTGTTGCATGAATCTTTTCGTGTCGTTTCTCTTCGTCTGTGCCCCATATCACGGATGATTATGTTCTTCTGTAGGACATGGCAGACAGGCATAAGAGCGATCCCCAATGAAAAATTATACCTAAATGAATTGAACACAAGCCTTGGTTCTCCATTTTTAATGCTCTTGGATCTTCCCCCTAAGCTTGGGGAGTAAGGAAAATAAAAGTCTAACCAAGTGCGGTGAATATCTAAAGGCCAAACATGATATCTATTTACTGGCATGTACCACCAATAAAACTATGAGTAGCATGAACTGAAACCTTTTGTTGAGACTGCTCAGATACGCAGTGCATCATAGTTGTTTGCAAGTCTGTCCTTACCATGAGTATTCATTTTCATGTACTATAATGCTTTAAGAGTTAAGACACCATAGGAGGGGGGGGGGGGGTCAATAAGGACTCTAAAAACCGTACTCACGCTACTGGGGCTTAAATCTTGTGCATGCAAGCCCCTTGGGTACAAAAGGGTTATTTGTCTCAGATGAACTAAAGGGCCAATCTATCACGAAGTCATTAGTTTTGTGCATTTCATTAAATAAATTGAGGCACCTCTGATCTGACTTGAACTTCTTCAGTATTATGCAGTGGGGGTCCCAACGAGTACTAATACCATTTTCTGTTTGCGCAACTTGTAGGATTGAATTCGTTCAAGTTTAGCTGAGTGGCTCAACTCATGTAGCTTACTTGAATTGGATGGTTGGCACAATCATAACATTTTCATGACCGATGCTCGTCTTCTCCCCCATATATTGATGTAACCCTACCAGCATTCAGCGCGTCGATCGGTACACTTGTTTGCATCAGCATCACCCCTGTTACGTCTTTCCTTCATTCCATCCTATGAGTTGACTTGAATACTGAAACTTGTAATTTGGTTATGTGCAGGAGGAAGAGGAACCATGTCAGAGATGGTGCGGCAATCGCCACAGCCAAGACTAGAAGTTCCTGGGGATGTGATTGCCTTGCTCGCCAGGGAGCAAGAGGTGCTCCGTCGTATGCCGTGGGGAAACATGGAGCCGGTGGTAAGGTCGGTGAGCGCGGCTCTGAGAGACCCAGGCATCACGAATGGCGCTGCCGATGCCAAGAAGTGGTTGCAGCAGGTGACGGAGATCAGCCGCGACGTGGATGACATGCTGGACCGCCTGGAGGAGGCCCGCTCCAGCTCCAGCAGCAGCCATGGCCGTGGGCGAGTATATGACCTCCTGTCCATACTCTCTCCCAACGTCTTCTTGGCTCGCCGGCGGATGGCCAAGCAAGTCAAGCACATCAACTCCCGCATCGACGCGATGAAGCTCAGGCTGTCATTGCTCGCCAACCTGGATGACAGGGAATCCCCAGCGAACTCCACAGCGGTACCGCATGGATGACAGGCAGCTGGATCGTCTCTCCCTTGAGCAAGTGGAGGTGCTGGGCGTGGACTCGCTTCACAGGAGGGAGATAATAAAGGGGATACTGTCTGATGAAACGATGGCGCTCAAAGCGATCTCCGTCGTGGGCAGGGCCGGTGTTGGCAAGACCACCCTCGTGAGGAGCATCTTCAACGAGCCCCTGGTGAGGGGCTGGTTCCGCTGCCATGCATGGGTCACTGTTGGTGCAGCTTCCTCAGCGGCTGATCTCCTGAAAAGGATCATGCTGCAAGTCTTTCTGGAAAGGCCGGAGATGCCAGCCAATGTTGACTCCATGGATGTGAGGCAGATGGCGGACACGGTGGGCCGCTACCTCATGGACAAGGCGTATCTGGTGGTATTGGACGATGTGTGGAGCAGCTGGAGCTCTGAAATTTGGGATTACTTGGGCGTCGCGCTGCCGGACAACGGGCTCAAGAGCCGGATCATTCTGTCCTCACGGGTGCCTGACATTGGGCGCCAGTGCCGGTGGCCATCGGCTGTGCAGATCTTCCACCACAGCCCGCTCGGCCCTGAAGACTCTATGCTGCTCTTCTGCCGAAAAGCCTTCCTGTCGGATGAAGCCATGTGCCCCTCAGAGCTCGAGGCGGTTGCCAAGGAGATAGTTGGAGAGTGCCATGGCCTGCCCCTCCTGCTCGTGGCCATGGGTGGGCTCATGTCCACCAAGGAACAGGCCGTACCCACGTGGCAGGGTGTGGTTGATGAGCTGCGCAGGACCAAGGACATCCAGCTCAACCTTCCTGGCGTCCTGTGGTTCTCCTACAAGGACCTGCCGAGCCCCCTCAAGGCCTGCTTCATCTACTTTGTCCTGTTTCCACGGACATACTGTGCCAAGCGCACTGCACTGATCCGGCTATGGATCGCCGAAGGCTTTGTCCAGAAGGAAGTCGGCAAGACTCTGGAGGACACTGCAGAGGAGTATCTCAAGGAGCTCATCAACAGGAACCTTGTCCAGGCGACGGACTACTATGACTACGGCAAAGTGAAGAGCTGTAGCATCCATGACATGTTCCGCGAGATCGTCATTCACAAGTCAGGGGAGGAGAACTTTGGCACCTTGGTAACCAGAGATGACGAAAGGATCGGTGCGAATGTGCGCCGTTTGTCAATGATCGATGCCAAAGAGGACTTCCTCAGTGATGTCAGGGCGAGCAATGCCCGCACACTCTTCATGTTGGGCACAAGCTCAGCGAGCACGTCGTCCTTTCTTTCATCCATCTCTGATTACAAGTTGCTGAGGGTCTTGGATCTCGAGGGAGCACCCATTGATCGCCTGCCTGAAGAGTTGCCTGATGGTCTCTACTGGCGGTACTTGAGCTTGAGGAACACTAGGATCAGTAAACTGCCCAAGTCGGTGAAGAAGCTAACTCACCTGCAAACTTTAGACCTGAAGGGGACATACATCTCCAAGCTTCCGTCAGGCATATCCAGGCTGCAGAACATCCGCCACCTTCTTGCATACCGGTACTACATTGGACGGCACCCGCCATACTACTATGCACTTGGCGTCACACTGCCTCGGGGCATAGGGCAGCTGAGGGAGCTGCAGAAGCTGACCTACGTTGAAGCAACGCAAGAAAATGGCACACTAGCAGAGCTCGGCAACCTGAAGCAGCTCAAGAGGTTGGGGATTGTCAATCTGAGAGAGAGTGATGGTCCACGCCTTTGCTCCTCCATCTCCAACATGACTCAGTTACTGTCCTTGTCGGCGTCATCAATCACCTTGGATGAGCCTCTCGATCTCCACTCGCTTAGTCCTGCTCCTCAGAGGCTTGAACGCCTCTACTTGAGGGGTCAATTGTTGAAGCTACCAAGCTGGATCTTCTCTCTCCGCAATCTTGTGAGGATCCGGCTCCGGCGGTCCAAGCTGAGCAAGGACGCAGTCAAGGAGATGCAGACTCTCCCTGTGATTGAGCTTGCACTGATACAGGCATACGATGGGAAGACACTGAACTTCAGTGAAGGTTTCAGTAGGCTTCAGATACTAGAGATTGACCACTTGACCGATCTTGAACACATGAGCTTTGGGGAAGCAATGCCCAACATCGAGAAGATGTCCATCAGGTCCTGCGGTAAGCTAAACTCCATACCCGACGGCATCGAAGGCCTGAAGCATCTCAAAGAAATTCACTTATTTGCCATGCCGGAGGTGATGGTGTCAAGCTTAAAGGAGGGAGGAGCAGACAAGCACAAAGTCGAACACATACCGGTCATTCGAGTCTACAATGAACACCGGGATATTTCTTCCATAATTCTCTGAGGTCTTCTTGCTCAGACTCCGTGAATTTCAGTGCAGGTAACGTCTCTGGTCATTTGATGAAGAAACAAGTAAATACCATTGTCGTTTTTCCCCTTATTGGCTTGATTTCCTTGACGTTTCAGGATTGTGTATTCATGAGAGTTTCTCCCCTGGTAATGTTGAGATATCTGAGAGGAACGGAAGACCATCAACAAGCCCTTAGGGTACTGAGGCATTACTCGATACTCATGTAAATTCAGCACTGGACAATATATTTTAAAACCTACAAAATGAGAACATAGTAGCACAGTTAACGTTTAGATATGAGGTCCGTGTGCTTATAGAGGGACCAAATCGTTGCTAGCTTGTATGCAGGGAAGTTGTTTTGAGTTTTTTTTGTGGGTTTGGCAGCCAGTGGAATCATGTAATTATTGTAGTGGTGCGTAAAGATATGTTTGATATAATATCATAACGAAGAGTGAACTCATTTTACTCTTATTAGTACTTTTCAGAATGGCTAATGCGTTTCTTCATCCGAGCTGCATTTTTGTGTGTTCCTCCATTTTTCAGCTCAACACCTCTTTGGCTCTTTTATTTATCTGAGGTGTTTGATCACCCAAACACATGATATTAAATGTTTATATAGTCTCATTGATTATGTTGTCAATCAACCATCAAAATCACTAAACCCATGATTTAATCCATGATAGGTGGTGGGTTCCCTAGTAGTCGCCCACTCTAGCCTCTAGCATCAGCATGCTACCAATTCAAAATCGTGAGTATTTCAATTGGCAGCAAGCGGGGCTCGAACAATGTGCAAGTACCTTTACAAAGTTCATGGATGGAAAAGAGAGCCTGATATTAATCACTTCAATACTATCGCCTGGAGATGATTCACATGATTTGGGCAAACAATCACTTTACAGCAGCGAAGGCGAAGGCCTTAGCTCAATCTGAATATCAATTGCTGAATAGGTGTCTGAACGAACTACTACCTAAAACATGCACAACGCCTTACCTGCGCGTGAAACCACTGCATGCACGCAGCGTGGTCTATCTTAATCTTAATATTACTAATTGGATCCTCATTAGACGCGCCAAGAAAAAAAATAAATTCTAAAAATTGTTACAAAAATTAGAGACATCCGTCCGTCCACCGTATAGCTCTAATAATATTAGCCATTAGATCTATTATATTTTCTAAAAAAATTACTCATATCATTAGCGAAAGATGCAATAAAATAATCCCTAAATTTATATAAAAAATCACACACATGCCATTACGAATATAAATTAAAATAGCCCCTAAATTTGCATAAAAAATACCCACCATGCCATTGTAAAATATGAATTAAATACCTCCTAAATTTGCAATAAATTACTCACTATGCCATTATAAAAGATAAATTAAAATAAGCTCTAAAAATGCATATAAACTACCCAATATGCCTGTCATCGTGAAAGATAAATTAAAATAATTCTTAAATTATTATATAATTTACTATCATTACAACAGATGAATTACAATAATCACATCTAATATTACTAAGGTTAAATTTATATCTCCTCGCACAGGTTGACGGACTGGTTTACATTAACGGCCAACCTCACCGCCTGCAATGCTTATTAGATGGCATGCCAATCAGCAGCGCGATGGTCGGTTGTAGGTGGGCGGCGCCGAGGGGCAATTCTCGTTCATGTTCGCGTAGGGCTCAATCGTGTTGTACTCCGGCAGGTCCATCTTGTACTCCCCGAGGATCTGGCAGAAAGGGAGCCTGTCCGCAGCCGCGTTGCACCAGCTCGGCAGCCGCTTCTGGTTGTCCTCGAAGATCTTGAGCATGTACGCGTCCCGGATCTGCTACAGACGCCAGGGATTTTGTCAATTATCTCGGGTAATGTATGTTTATAAAAAAAAAAGATGCACCAGAACACGTAGAATGAGTTCAGAAATGGAAAGTGAACTGAAATGCTGCGTGTGCACTCATTCCCTGTCAGGAGAAGCACTTACAGTGAATTCTGTGACCTGGATTGACTCCGTGAAGGGAGCAAATACTCCAGCCGCCTTGTACATCGACAGAATGAAGGCGACGCATGTCGTAGATTTGCCATCGCTGTACTCCCAATCATCTTGTTCAGGTATGGTGAGCAGCTGGTTGAAAGACAAGCCACGTCTCTCTGTCTCGGTGATGATCCCATGAAGGTCCAGTTTCTACACCGAAGCATAGATACTATGTTTCCTCGGTTAATGAGCATTTGTCACTTTTGAATGCTTGCATTGTAGAAATAGCAAAGAAAATGAGAGGAAATAAACTGAACTACTGGATTTACACAATAAAGTCAACTGATTCAGGACAGAGCCCTGTTTTAGGCCAGAATAACCATAGGTCAACAACAAGGTCACAATGACCATCCTGGCCATCAGATTTACAGTAAAGCTGCAATAGAAGAATGCATACCAACATGGACTACCGAAACAAAACATAGAACTGAAATCCAAAGTGCTAGAAGCAAACGTCTTAAGTGTGATCTGCTACGGTATTGATTACATACCTCAGTCCCCAGTCTTTTATTAAGGGCTTCATTCCACATGTTAGAAGCATAGTGTGGCTGCAATCTGGTCCACATTGACATAATAGCCATTACCTGGGATTAATAAATATGATGAACTGAACAGTGGAGCACAATAACAATATAAACAAGGAAACATACTATGCAGAGAAAAGATGACTAGAACAGAATAGACTACTTTATTAAAAAGAAGATAATTTTAACCTAGGGTCAAAAATGGAAGTTTTGGTCTTGGTAGCTCGAGGCCTAATGCATCCACAATGAACTAGTTTAGCACTTGTACAGCTTTGTGTAACAGAATATAAGCACCGCACTTGTTTAGAAGAACCCACAACACCCTATTACATTATCATTTTTTCATCGCTCCAAACTTATTCAGAAAGCCATGTATTATATTTATCTATATTTTGTCTCATATTGCACATGATTAAATGGTGGGAAGAGAAAATTCACAGGGCTTTGTCTAGTTAGTTTTTTTTGTTGCCAATGAATGCTTACAATCTACAGCGGTTGTCAGAAAATGACTCAGACTTTCAAGCAAACTTGGAATTCTCATATATATCAATTTCAATAATAAAGTGGGTACAGTTCCTAAGAGGGTTTCCTGTTGTAGTTCAGGGTCTAGTTTGTTGGCCACACACTTATAATATGTATGCATGCCACTCAGAAACATGAGAATGTGAAACAACCGACATGAATGAAATTATGGACAATGCAGCAGGAAAACCTAAGCTGCAAAAGGAAATTTGCAAAGAAGAAACTCAAATCTTAATTGAATTTTACCAAAGACAGAACACTACCAGATTAGCATCAAGAGGAGGTGGATAATTGTCTGACATGGTATCAATCCAACTAAATATCATATTATGGTAACCATAGGGTTTCCCATACATGCTTCGGGCAAAATCCCATGCAGCACTTTCATTGAATCTGGCCCGTACATCAGGGTGCAATGGCAGAAGTGCTATCTGAGGATTTGAATCATCTTTAAGTGCCATTCCCCACCATTCATCCCATGGAGTCATACTAATTATTTCATCACCCTGTCATTATTGCAAGATATCATTGAAAATTAACAATTGCTAATATGATGAAGTGCTTATAAATTTTAACCACATGACATGAACCTCATGTTCTAGTGAGGCTTGACGACTCAAGAGTGTGATTTCAATTTTCCATCTCATCAGCAATTGATTTGAAGCTCCATTCTTTACTACAGTCATTTACTCTTTTATGGTGAGCCCATGATTAATTTAAATATAATACGTGCACAGGCTCTACATCTCAGATTAGCTTCAACTTCTAACTTGGTGGGACAAAACAAGACAATAGTGCACTGGGCCCTTTCATCAGTCAAATCAGTTCTAGTGTTCTAGACAAATGAATGCCAAAACCTGCAATCCATATCTATTAGCAGAGTTTATGATTATGTGAAATTAAATATCCAAAAAATAAGAATGCTGAAAATACTGTTAGTGGGCTAATGTCATTTCACCACACATAGAAGACAGGAAAACTCACCGAAGATTCGTTGCATCAAACAGTTAAGGCTGAATTAAATTTTGTATTTTCTATTTTTATACTGTAATTTTCTTAAATCAAGTAGGTCAAAGTCCTAGGTTATCCACTGAACTAAGAATTTTACAGAAATACCTTTTTATTTTCATATCCTGATTCTGCAACCCAGAGGGTGCCATTCTCATCTTTCAAGAAAACTGCAGTGTGCCCAGCAAATGCGCCGGTCACCCATTTCTCCAACGTCTGAAATCCACCCCATCGTCCCCGGATTTTTGAAAGGGCCAAAAAGTCACCCGAATGTACATCTTCTTTTCTTA
Organism: Paspalum vaginatum; assembly: GCA_030272315.1. Classification (NCBI taxonomy): domain Eukaryota; kingdom Viridiplantae; phylum Streptophyta; class Magnoliopsida; order Poales; family Poaceae; genus Paspalum; species Paspalum vaginatum. The sequence continues at coordinate 34,371,533 of CM059018.1, read as the reverse complement.
TATTGGCAGACCAGGGCTGAGAACGTTTCTCAAATGAGGTTCCCATATGCTTCTGAAGAAATGCCAAGTTGGCATCCTGACCCCAATGGGTGTTTGAAAACAAAGGTACAACATCAACCATGGATAACAGCAGTCCCAAGCATTCCAGATGGCATGAGAAAAATGGCAATTCCATGCTGCTTTACCTGGTGCAGATATCGAGTATTAGGATTACTGGGAAATACCGTGCCACAATGCTAAAAGAAAAGAGAGGTCAACCTTGAGAAGAAACATACATATTCCATTTCTGCTGCTTCCTCCCACGCTTTAATCTCAAAGGTGTGATTCTCATTTGCTCTCATATAGTAATCCCAGGCTATCCTGTATGGAGTTGCAAACACATACAGATCCATGCACGTCCAGCTCTGAGGCGAAGCAGTCTACATTGTTCCATGAAAAAACATTTTTGAGGATAAACTCATCATCATCGTCCTAAAGTGTGATAGTTGTATCTAGTACAAAGAAAGCTTTTTTTTTTTTTTTGCTCGTGATACAAATGGCCTCCCTCGAAAGTGAAAATGCCAGCGTTCAACAGCCAGAATGAATAAAAGCGAAACCAAACCTAGTATCATGTCTTGACATTTGTGCACTACAGGACAGAGTGATGACATGGACATGTACGAGGCAATTTGGCATTTCTATTGTTTGCCGCCGACTGGGCACTAATAATGCGCAATAATCAGTGAGCATTCTATCCGTGTTCCAAGCATGTGTGTTGCTTTGTCTTGTTGTACGTTGTATTCAATTCGGCTCTTCAAAATTTAATATCTAGGCAACATGTTTGCTAGTGAGAAAAAAAAAGAAAGATGGGGCTTATAGTGTGGATTGGGGTGGAATAGAAGGAAATGAATCACTGCAATTCCAACCCCGAGCTGAAACGTCACTAGTAATGAGCTTGCGGACGGATTCAGGGGCCGAAGAAGAGGGCAATGTGAGGTGAGGGGCACATCACCTTGAGGCGGACGACGGCGCCGCCGAGGCTGGAGCTGGAGCTAGTGCTGGTGCCGTCGATGCCCCCGCTGGTCCCGTTGCGGCCGGCGGTGCCGGGTGTGAGGCTGAGGACGGCCTCGTTGTCCGCAAAGCAGGCGCCGCGCCAGGCCGCGGGGGCCCCGCCGGGCGCGACGGCGGCGACGAACGACGGGAGCAGGTCGACGGCGCTGTGCGCCGTGGCGCCCATGAGCTGCCACGCCAGCCGCCGCGGCAGCAGCGGCAGCAGGTCCCTCGCCCGGAACGGCGCCGCCGCCGCCCCGAGGGCCAGAGCGTGGACCAGCAGCGTGACGAGGAGGAGGAAGAGGACGTGCCTCATCGTCGTGCGCGCGCGCGCGGAGGCCGGCAAAGTCGGGGGCTTTGCTTTGCGCCCGTGAAGCTTTTTGTTCGCTTCGGCCGCTTGGCTGGTTGCGCTGCGCGCGTGGCTCGCGGCCCGTGAGATCGGGCGGCCGCGTCGAGACGAAACGCGAATGCTCGGCCGGATCGGTCACGCGGCAGAGAAGCAGGTATCCCCGGGTGCGGCCAAACTAACCTGACGCCGGGGCACGGGGTGGCCGGCGGGGCTCTATTTGAAGCAGACGCCGCCGCGGCGCCGCCGGAGCTGGAAAGAGTCCGGAGACCCGTGCAGGGCTGCGCTTGCACGCGATCACCGAGGCGCGGCAGAGCTTTGAGTTGGGGCGTAACGGTTGCGTTGCATTGCATTGGCGCCCAACGGCCGGCGGTCGGGAGCACGAGAATTGTGTTCGTGCTCCATCCCATCCCACCCGGAGCCGGATCGATTGATTGAGCGGTAGCGGAACAATGAGCGCTACAAATCTTGCATCGGTGCGTGGAATTGAAATTAAAAAAACCCGTTCACGCCGAGATGAGTAATGCCACGACCTGCTCCGTATTATTCGTCGTAATTTGCTATCTTCTTGAAACAATACAATAAGCGGTTTTGTACGTTCGACTGAAAAAAATTAGTAATGTCTGACGGTGCATGAGGGCTAGGTCTGTGTCAATGTGAACGGATAAAGGGAGGCTTCATTTCAGAACACACCAAGCTAAGGGCTGAAACAAGAGATCCCATGTCTCCTTTGCTCTTTAATTTAGTGGATGATGTGCTAGGTTGTTTGATGGATAAAGCAGTCAAGAAAGGTTATATAGTAGGGTTTTTTCTGACTTAATTCAAGAGGGAGTATCTCATATGCAATATGCTGATGATACAAGTGTGAATGATAGATGGATCTAATGAATCTATATTGCACCTGAAGCTAATCATATACTGTTTTAAATGGATGTCTAGCCTTAAAATTAACTATCACACAAGTGAGGTGTATGCTTTTAGGGTTGACCTAGAGGAGGGGTGGAGGATGGCCAACATGCTGAATTGCAATTTGGAACAAATGCCTATTAAGTATTTAGGGTCGGAGCTAGGGCCTTCTCTTTCTTGCCTATTAAAATGGTTGAAAGACTGGATCCTTAGAACGGCAAACGTCGGTCTCCAGGAGGGAAATATTGGTTTTAACTAACAATTGTTTAAGTAGCTTGCCTATATATATTATGCGCTTTTATCTCTTAACCAGGGGAGCACACATAAGAAAATGGATGCAGTAAGGAGCAATTTTTTTTGGTAAGAGGGTGGTGAGAATTTCAAATATCATATGGCTAATTGGGATTCTGTGAATAGACCTAAAGACCAAGGATGGCTTAGTGTAATTAATACTAATACTGTACCATGAATGAATGTCTTTTGGTGAATTGGATATGAAAATTGCACTAAGAGCGTGATGCTATGTGGTTCAGAATTGTGAAAGCTAAATATCTGAAGGATGGAGATTTCTTCCAGTCCCAAAGAAGTAGGAGCTCGCAATTTTGGAGAGGGCTGCATAAAGTCAAGCATCTATTCAAATGGGGTGCTGAGTTTAAGGTGGTTAGTGCTGATAAAGCGGCCTTTTGGACTGACCTTTGGTTAGGGAAGGTCCCTCTTAGCATTGTTTATCCTCAGTTCGTACATGAAATGCACTAGTCCTAGGATTAGAGTTGAAAGTTGTTATGTCGATGGGGAGTGGGATATTGGGTTTAGGGAAGCCTAAATGACAAAGAGATGCAATAATGGGCGGAGCTGATGGGGCAGCTTTGGTGAGACTGGCAGAGGGCAGCGGTAGGTCAGCTGGGCCTTGGATAGAACCAAAAAACACAACCAAGTTCCTGTACACGTTTATAACTAATAGAGGAGGGGTTACTCAAGAAATGGTCTGGATTTGGAAATGTAGACTACCTTTGAAAATCGAAGTGTTCTTGTGGCAGTTCCAACATGATAATCTTCACGCCGTTGCAGTTTGTGCAGAGAGCGAGAAACAGTGGGACATATTTTTTGTTTTGTCTAAGCGATCTATCTGGGGTTGCTTGCGTGATATTTGTGGTTGGGAGGGGCTCCCAAGCCTCTAGAGCTGATCTTTGGTATGGGTGGATCATTTTTGACAAGGAAGTCCCTCACCGTGTTAGTATGTTTGTGTTTGCTGGGTGGATTGGGCTCTTTGGTGTACGCACAATAAAAGAGCAATTCAAAATAATTTCTTAAGAAATACAGTGGATCACTTGTTTCTTGTTACAACAAGATGAAAGTTGTCGGTACTGATACACAAAGAGCAAATTAATTTGGTTGATCAGATAGATACAAACATTTATTTTCTTTACTGATACAAGAGCCGTGTTTTGTGAATTTTAGTGTGCTATACTGCTATGCTACCTGGTCCACATAAAAACCATAAATATTTGATGTTAGATACACTCAGTCACTATATTCTCTAATATAAACATTGAAATACAATTTGAGAATGAACAACAATGTGTGCAAGGAGAAACAAAAAAAAAAAAAAGAAAAAGAAAACCAGCAACTTCTTAGAGGGTTGCGGGTACACATTGAAATCCATTTATATTCTCTTTTTTGTTTCTCCTCAAATGAATGTTTGTTTTGACTCAAATTTTATATGTTCCATAGATATTTTTGGTTGAATTTTTCATGCAACTTTTGATGTACTTGTTGAAACATGCAAATAAGCACGACGGCCGCTTATACATGTGGTGTTGCATTTCTGCTATAAGAGGGTTCTTACTGCTTATCTGGCCTTGGATTTGATCTTTGACATGAGTAGTTAGGCCAATTCGTCTAGCCCACATCTACCGCAGATTTTTCGGTCAGGTTGCGACTAAGATCCAATGTAGGCGCATGCATGCTTTTATTCTTGATGGGAAATGTTCGTCTTCGCAATCGGCTCATGGAGTGTCGATTGTTTCTGCTGACCGCCTCGGTTGGCGGACACCTTCATTGACTCCCCCGTGACGACGCACCGGCTTCTCTCCGCATTCGTTGATCGATCACGGGGGCATCCTTCCTAGCTGGTGGTCAAGCCTGGTGGCAAGCCCTCGTCGTCATCATCACCAGGAAGGCCGTTTAGAACCGCATCTTGGAGGGACGATCGCACCACCGCGGCTTGAGGACCGCAAGTGAGACCTCCCGGCTCCCGGCCCCATTAGTGTTGGCCTGCCGGTTGACCTGTATGGGCAAAAAATCGTGTCAACAGAGACAAAGGACTATAAAATTGTTTGGTGATGACTATATTGTGTATCTTGTGGATGATACCGAGAACCTATTGAAGAGGCAAATTTCTCTCCTGATGCTGATTTTTGGAAATAAGCAATAAAAAGTGAAATGGATTCGATTATGTCAATAGAACTTGGGAAGTTGTTGAACGTCCATATCATGAGTGCAAACTATAGGATCTAAATGGGTGTTCAAGAAAAACTTAGGTCTAATGATGTGATTACACATATTTTAAAGTACTTTCAATTCCATATATTGCACATAATACATATGAAAAAAATCATCAATTCTACATGTTCATATTACATTACACAATTCACAAACCACATTTTACCAAGTCTAGGGTTCGGGTCTTTAGTGCGGCAACCGGGGGATTTCTCGCGGGCAGGGGTGCTGAGTTCACACCTAGATTTACTGATTCCTGACGGTACCCAATATACATCAAGAATAGATGGACATTCTTGTCGGTTCAACGTGTTTTCCTAAGGCCCCGTTTGGAATAGAGTAATTGAAGACACAAGAATTGAAGAAATCATAGGAATAGAAAAGGAATGGAGTGAGAAAACAGAAGTATGAAAAACACACAAACTTTATGGAAATAAATGTTTGGAATGGAGGAGAAGCAGTTTGCAGGAACTATTAAAGTTGGGGAGCCCCTAACGCAGGTACGGTCGTGCGATAAGCGTACGGCACACACACCCAAAACAAGAAAAAACCCCACCCCATGCGCTGCAAAAAAAACAAATAACACCCCGCGCGGCGCCCTGCCTGCCGCCCCGCTCGAGACTCTCCGCTGATAGTTTCATGTACCGACAGAAATCACGAATGGGCAAAATAACACTCACGAATAGACAAATAACACTGATATCATTAGGCAATAATAGAGATTTCAGTTAAGCAAATATACTAGTGTCAATAGGCAAAAATACTACTAGGTATTAGGCAAAAATACAAAATGGTGTTTTTGACTAATGAAAACACCTTTTTGCCTAATGAAACTCAGCATTTTGTCCTAATGAAAACTTACAAAATTGCCTAGTTGATGAGCCTCGCTGGCACCGCGAGCGTAGGAAGGAGGCACAGCTGCCGGCGCTCACGAGGAGCGTGGCGATAAAGACGAGGCGGTGGCCTAGGGAAAAAGAGGCGCAGCGGCCGCCGACGCTCGGCGTCAATGACCTTGGCCTCCCCAGCGGCCGCCGGCGTTCGGCGTCAACGAGCTTGTCCTCCCCGCTCAACTCCAGATCCGCACCAGTGTGTATGGGGAGGCGGTGGCCGACGCTGGGCGCGCCGGGAAGGACCGGGCATCGAAGATCCAGCCTCCACCCCACAGCGAGGCGAGTCGCCGCTCGGAAAATGAGGAGCCTGTGCCGTCCGCAGGCCCCAGAGGCGGCGGCGCCCATGAAGAGCGCGATGACGGCAGCCTGCTTGGCGCGGGGGAAGAGAGGCACAGCGGTGGCGCCATGAGAAGCACGGTGGCGGTAGCCTACTTTAGCTCCTATCCGCGGCGAGCGCGTGGCAGAGGAGGCGCGGCTGCCGGGGCCTTGCCCGAGAAGGAAGCCGAGCAGGATGAAGCAATGGCGCGGGGAAGAGGTGCGTGGCGGCGGTGCCCCTGGAGGAGCACAGCGGAGGCTAGCTGTAGCTCCGGATCCGTGCTCCAGGGAGGAGCATGGAGCGGTGGATGTGGTGGCCGGATATGGTCAGTCACGACGAGCGGCTGCTTGCCCCCGCGTCTCTCCCTGCACGGCTCCCCAGTGCCGCGAGCACCGTCGACAGCTGCCTCGGGTGCGTCCCTCGCCGGCCGCCGCTCCCCCGTCGGCTGCTACGCCGTCGTGGCACTGGTCGCCGCGCCGCCAAAGCAGGAGGTGCCGTTGCTGGATATGCGTGAGTAGGTGAAAGGGAGAGAGATGCAGAGCTTTGAATGCAAGCGTGTGGGGAAGAAGTGTGTTGGCATTGGCGACAGCATCCATTCACGTGTGTAGGCCCCACCATATGGGTGGAGTCTAGGCAAAAGTGTTAGTGACGTTGCACGTGCTCGGAAGAGGGCTGGTAGGTGTGCGTGCATGTCGACTAAAACAGTGGCCGGCCGGCAGCTAAGTCTTTACCTTAAAGTTGATGCTAAATATCATTTGTTAGGACTAAAAGCTCTAGTGTTTTTACCATGTAGCAACATATAATGATTGATTAATTAAAGAAATTATTACAATTTTTATTTTATCTCCATCTTTACATCATTGCGTGCGTGCAGAATGTTAGCATGATCAGCGAGGAAGATCCATTGAGCTTCCAAGGGAAATTTTTTCATGAATTTCTGATTACATGGATTTTCTGATTCCTCCAAAAATACATGCACAGCTACCCTCTTTGGAAAGTTTTCTACGTGTTCCTTTGCAATCCAAACAACCCTAAGGCCTTCTTTGGAACAAATCTTTTTTTTCTATTTTTATGTTTTTCCTGTGTTTTGAACTGATTCACGTAAAATTTATGTGTCAATCCCGTAATATTCATGCGTTTTAGTACCCGACCAGAGTTAGACGGACTGTTCCCGTTGGTTTCCGTTGGCCGACAGGTTCTGTAATCCCTGTCAGTTTCAACAATACCGATTGAAAAAAAAAAAACTAAGCCGACAGGAAAAAAAACCAGCCTGGTAGTGCCGTCGTCGTTGTCGTTCGGGATTCTGCAGTGCAGTACTCCGTACTTACGAATGTGCAGGCACAAATTTCATTTTTAAGATATCACCTTTAAGATTCTCGTAATGTATGACCGTATCCAAAACGTTGGCACATCCGGCACGCAACGTAAAGTTCCAACGGTATACAAAACTGGCCTCTGACCTTTATTCCGCATTTCCGCAGGTGTCATTTCACAATGTCATGGTAGTATTACATAGTTCGTTCCGTATGGCATCGATTTTATTCTAATATATCGAAACAGACAAAGCTCATCTCGTGCCAGCTTACAGCTTGGAGGGAGACTGGTACCATCCCCAGGGCTCGTCGGAGAGGTACTCCGTGACTTGCTTGACGTTCAGGTAGTTATCAATACCCCTGCAGTTAAACCAAAGGCCGTGTCAGTCAGATCCCACAACATTAGCTGTTAGACGACGTCTCAGAAAATGCTGTTGTGCTACCCACCCTTCTCCAAGCTCACGTCCGAAGCCACTGCGCTTGTTGCCGCCCCAGGGAGCTTGGCAGAAGCAGGGTTGCGAGCAGTTCACCCAGATACATCCAGCCTCGATCTCCTGTAGGACAAGTTCTCATTAGGAATGTGTTGGGGAAATACCAGGGAACAGTTCTGGGAGCAATTTGCGATGTTACAAAAGAGAAAATTGATTTGAGTGCTATTATATAAAAAAATTAACTCTTCAAGTGGATGATAATTGGGCATAGCTATCTCATAAGCCAAAAAACTAGAGAGAGAACTCTGAATATCAGTCTGATGAAGTAATCAAGCCACCAACCAAATACTGTGAACATCTTCACTTGTACATACCTCGGATAACCTCTGGCAGCGCTCACGATCACCGGAGATAACAGCACCGGCCAAACCATAACTATCAAAGAGGAATAGTGAGACAAGTTCATAGGCTATAGAGTATGCATGAGCGGCAAGCCTGCAGGACACTGAAACTGTGTAAAAAAATGGCTCACTGTGTATCGTTGGCCAGTTCAATGGCTTCCTCTTCAGTGCTAAATTCTTTAACACACAGGACTGGACCAAACACTTCCTCCCTCCAAATTTCCATTGATGTGGTGATGTCAGTAATGATTGTTGGTTCAATGAAGAACCCCTTCTCAAGATGCTGTAAAACATAAAACATTAGTTATATCTCACAGTAGCACATGGCTCCTTGCAAGTCCAAATGCGGTGGGCCTTACCGCTGGTCTAACACCCCCGGTCAGAATAGTGGCACCTTCGCTTTTAGCAGTCGATATGAACTTCTTAATCTTCTCATACTGATAAAGTAAAAACATTAATTAAGACTCCAAAGAACAATAATAACGCGACGAGGTAATTTGAAGCTAAGCATATGGCTGCAACTTGCAAAGACAGTGGTGACTAGGGTGTCCAGTTTCTCATAGCCCAGTGCCATGACCATATATAGGACAATAAACATTAGTGGACAATAAACATTAATCCATACTGTAGCTCTTACTTTAAAAATGATAATATAACAAAGTAAACGCAAAGAAGGTGACGTCAGTCAGTTCATTTGAACACAGTTCCTCCCAAAATCAGAGGAAGCCACTAATTCTGTACAGCCAGAATAAGAATTACAGCCTCTAATTCAAAAGTACCAAAATGTTAAACTAGAAATAAGCCACAAATCATAGCAATGTCAATGGTGAGAACTTAGAATTTAGACAAAGTTAACAAGTAGTACCTGTCCTTCACTAACAACTGGTCCAAGCCTGCAACCCTCCTCAAGCGGATCTGAAACCTTAATATTTTTGGTCCATGCAACCATCCTCTCGTTAAATTCTTTAGCAATTTTTTTCTGCAATAAGTTCATTGGAAGGAAGAACATGATTACGGAGGACTATGTAACTTATGACAATAACAGTACTGCTTTCATTATTGAGATGTGATCTGAAAGAGCAATATAGAGTGCTAGGTTGCCATTATTAACCTACTAAAATACAATTAAGTCACTGAGAATATACTTCATAAATTTCGCACCAAATCAAAAAAACACAGGTCACAGCAAATTGAAAAGCTAAAATCTAGATTTTGAGCAATGTGACGCACATGTTTTTCACAACAGGGGTGAAGCAGAGCAGACTACTATTTATTCAGTGGAGAAATATTGACAGCATACAATCTTCTTGAATCAGAAGCTAATAGCAGGGTGAGAAAAGGCTAAAGCAACACACTCAAGGAAATACATTTAGGTTCACAGCTATTAGGTGTGTGAAGTATTCTAAGTGACAATACCAGCAAAGACATATGCAACTTACATGGACAAGAAGGCGAGATGTTGCGCTGCAAATCTGACCATTTGTCCAAAAGCACCCAAACAGAGTCCATTCGACAGCTGTTTATGTTTAAAAGGAAGGATCAATGATGGAAGTATACCAGAATTCACATTCAGAAAAGTATCAGCATCCATTAAGTGGTAAGTCTAAGTCAGGAAATTTATAAAGTTCCCTTTTTTGGAACTAAAACTTATGCTCTCCACATAAGTTCAGTCCCAACTGTCAAAAAAAGGGTTAAGTTCTTTTGCAAATTGCAACAATCCACACATGCCAAAGAAATTTAGGAATTCAGTGATCCTTAGAATGCAAATGTACCTTTGTCGATGTCAACATCATCAAATACTACAATAGGACTTTTTCCACCAAGTTCCAGTGAAACAGGCTGTCAAGAAAATTGCAATGTTAAGGAATGCAAGCGAATTTCCTATAAAAAGGGTATTCAGATCATACTTTTGAGAATTTATAAAGAGGGAGAAGCATCGCATATAACTAGAAATATAACATAAATTTACAGACAGTTGGATCGAACCTTGACCATAGGAGCTGCAGCCGCCATAATCTTCTTACCAGTTGCAAAACTCCCAGTAAAAGAGACCTAAATACACAGAAAGCTCATGCTATAAAAAATAACGATTTCAGTTGATGTGCTAATGTTCATCAGGATTGGATCACAGCTGTACCTTGTCGACATCTGGGTGTGCTGCCAAAGGAGCACCAGCATCAGGACCTAATCCAGTCACAATGTTCAAGACACCAGAAGGAAGACCAACATCTTTACAGATATCAGCAAGCTCTAAGCAAGTCCTGGTAATTTAAAAAGAAGCTACTTCAAACGTCATTGCTCATAACATGAACATGGCATACCATGCAAATACTTACACAGAAGCCAATTCAGATGGCTTTAGCACAGCTGTACAGCCAGCAGCCAGTGCAGGAGCTACCTTCCATGTAGCCATCAAGAGAGGATAGTTCCTGCAACACAAATACAAAGAACAAAGTACAATACTTTAGATTCAGAATAAGTAATACAAGAACATACGAAGAAAGCACACATAGAGTACATCAATTACTGAGACAACAACACATCATACATTGCAAAATAAAGATGAATGGCCCGCCCAACAAATACACGAACAAGGATATCACAAATAGTAGGCTTATGGAATAGAAGCCACAACTCATACTAGGAGAAAGCACACTGTTGTATAGACATGACAAGAATACTAGCACTGGCCAAACATTCATGCAAGCAAAATAACTTGGATACAGATCTGGACACTGCAAATATTCAGGCCGATGATGAAGAAAGTAATCTAACACTAGGTTCAATAGACTGTGTGTGGTTGGATTTAAGTATGCAGGTTTTTCAACTCTTGAGGCCTTATGAAAAAATTAAACTGTATCACTGAATAAAGGCCACTGCGTATGTGTTATGATCATCAATACAAATAACAGCGAGATGGAGGAGAAATGAAAGTACCAAGGAGTTATCAGCCCAACTACTCCGACAGGTTCTCTCCGGAGATGGCATTTAAAAGTTTCCATTGGAAGAGAAACTGGGGAATTTTGCCTTTTGTCCAAGGCTTCTGCCTGATCCGCAAAGTACTCAAAGCACCCAGCAACATCATCCTGATAAAAGGAATACCAAAAAGATCATAATTGGTAGCGTGGGGAGAAAAAAACAATTGCACAATTCCATGGAAGTTGTGTCGTATACCATGTCCCATGCTGCTTCATCATAAGGCTTCCCACAATCAAGCGCCTCTAGCTTTGCCAGCTCAGGTTTCCTCTCAATCACCTGAATAAGACAACATTTGTACATGCGAAACCAGACGTGTGTCAGTACGCTTGAACAAAAAAACCGATGACCGAAATATCACAAGACGTTCCTGATTAAAGTTTAAAGAGAGAGAGATCATTTGAGGTGTTTGGAATTTGGAGGTCGGACTGAAGACCAACACACCCTGTGTTGAGTTTTTTGACAGAATTTCCCCAAAATAGAATGGTTTACAATTGAACATCAACGTGTGGTTTCTATACCCCTGTACATGTGACAGAGAGCAAGTGAACGGACATCAAATGGAGGCACCTAAGCTCGGTCAGTGAGTGCACCAGGAGGAAGATGTAGAGTAAGGAGGCCCACAGAGGAGCATAGCACAAGTACTGAGAACCGTTGCGAGGGTACAGATCCAGTCACCGAAGCAAACCCACTCACACGCTCGATGCACTTGGGATCAGGGCACGTGACTCCACGTATCCCTTTTAACAAGGGAATCGTCACCCAAATAGTTTTTGGTCCCAGAGCATAGCAGAGCAGAGGGCAGGCGCACCTTGGCGGCGATTGCGCGGAGGTACTTGGCCCGCACGGCCCCCGGCGCGCGCGCCCAGTCGCGGCCGCGGTTCCGCTTGAGCGCCGCCCGCGCCGCGGCCACCGCGGCCTCCACGTCCTCCGCCGTGCCCGCCGGGATCTCACCTGCACGCGCGCACGCGAACCCACCCCCCGCGCATCAGCGCCACCATACGCGCAGCAGGAAACAAACAAATCACCCCGACAAGGGGGGAGGGAGGCGAGGGGCGATCGGTCACCGATGTGGGCCTCGGTGGCGGGGTTGACGACGGGGAGGCGGCGGCCCAGCGTGGGCGCGCGCCACTCGCCGTCCACGAAGAGCTGGCGCAGCGGCACCGTCGCCGGCGAGGCCATCGGGGCGGGGACTGGACGGGCACTCGGCTGAACTGCGAAGGGGGATGGGTGGGCTGCTGCGCGGGGCGGGGGAGAGCCGCGGAGTGGTGGAAATGGAAATGGATGGTTGGTGGTGGGATCGGGACGCTGCTGCTGCTGTGGTGGAAAGCGATGCCCTCCTGCTGTTGCGGAGGCCGCTGCCGCCACGTGCCGCGGCTGGTGCGGATTTGTTTGTTGGGACGTCCGATTCGTGGGGTGTCTGATGGTACGATATGGTAGTATGATAAACTACGATTGCACACCGTTGTATGATCACGCATTTGTGGCTGGGAAAGCAAGGACCAGCGTGAAAGACGCTAGTATTTGTATCTGTATTCGCTGAGGGATCGTGACGGATCTGCTATCGTGTTTGGTACTACTGGTATGGACGGAGCATGCAAAAGGGTCATCGCCAGGTGTGTTCTGAAATCCAGGGCCTCATGCCTCATGATTTGTGTTTTCAGTCGGCCACCCTCGTCTGTATATATAAACCAATGTCTTACACCCGTTTGGATGTTGGAATTAAAAGCGTGGAAATCGGAATCGGCATTTGTCTGAGTGAATGCCGCCGTCTCGTTGACGTGAAAATTGAGAAATGGAAATGCACGTCAAGTCCGCGCGGTATTCCCACCACACGAGCTCCCTTGCCTCCCATACTGAGCACCACCCCTCTAATTTCCGTGGAGTTGCTCCGCCTCAACTACTCCACCTCCTCACCAACAGCGTCAGCGCCCCTTCTCTTCCACGCGGCCTCGGCAGCGCCGCCCTTCTCCGCCTCGTAACCGGCAAGCTGCCAGTGCCGCCCCCTTCTCCTCTTCGCAACCATTGTCACCTCATTCGTCTCCATGCCCTTGTCTTCCTCACCGCGCCCGCCGCCTATGCCCTCCTTCTCTTCCTCGCAGCGGGCGCCGCCCCTTCTCCTCCTCGCATCCGGTGTCGCCTCCTTCCCATAGCACATGGCCAACGCTGCCCCCCTTCTCCCCGTCCGCCGTTGATGTTTTTTTTTTTTTGAGGTAAAGCGGGGAAAAGGCTTCCCACCAAATTCATCCAAGACGGGCTGGATAAAGAGTTTGCAGCATCTAGAACAGGGTCTTAGCCGAGTCAGACACAACCAAAACAACTCAAAAACCAAGGAGAACATGTGTTATTATGACGTGTGAGCCCCGCACACCGAAAATAATTATTTCGCTTGCCTTGCGCGGCGCCGCACAGCTAGTAGTACATTACATTATCATATTGTGCGTCAGTATTAGAGAGATATCGTGAGCACCGTGTAATTCTTGGTGCACGCATGCTCGAATGCACGTCGACCCACTCCGTGTGAAAGCAACAGGCGAGGATTTCATTGGCGCATCACACGTGGTCGGTGGATTAGTCATGAATAGAAAATCCAACTCTATCGTGTCTGTCCCTCTGGATTTTGCATCGAATGCACGTCAATTATTTGGCACTTCATCTTTCTTTCATTTGTTTTTCTCAAAAGACGAAAAAATTCCAGTTGTAGGATCACGTATTCACGTGGGCAGTGGACCCAGATCGCAAGTTCTCCATCCAAAAGAGCAGATACATCAAATTCTAGAATATATTGAAATATAAAAGGTACTACTAGTATATTTATCAATAACCTTTTAGCCTTCCGCTTGCCTTCGCGGTCGCGTGGACGGAGCGCGCGCCCCCCACGCGCCTCTTCGGCCTGCTTGGCTCCCGCACCCCTACGGCCCACGCACCGCGTGCCTTTGGTCTGCTCGTCCCCCGCGCGTCTACGGCTCACATACCGTGCCCTCGGCCTGTGCGCACGCCTTCACGGCCTTTTACGAGCCCTTTTCCAATTATCTCCGCGCATCTGCGACTCGCAGATTATTTCACAATAATTTAATTTGCTGATTGAATCTACACAATTCGCTGATAATACGTACATAATTTGTTGTTATTTTTTGCAAAACATCATAGCCCTATGTATCCATACGAACTCATTAGATATTGCATAATTTGCAACATAATCGCATGAACTTGCCACAAAATTAAATGAATTTGACATAGCACAAACTTGCTACAAGACGTCATAAACTCGATATATAATCACATGAATTTACTAGGCATTACATAACTTTTCTACATAATCACATGAACTTGCCATAACAGGAACTTTGCTATAAGATTCATGAACTTGCTACTATAATTTGTTAGACATCGATATAACTTGCTACATCTTTTCTACACTATAAAAGAGCGAGTTTTCTGAATTTTTTTTTATCTAGGATGACTAATATATACCCCTCACTACCGGTCTCACTGCGCAGTTTGAAAAATGTTGGAAAAGTGTGGAAATGCCCAAAAACCATAAATGCAAAATGTTTCTACCATATCATTCTCTTTTTTTCTCACCTCATTTTATACCCATACTCACGTGTTACTTTCCTTCTCTTGGATTTTATGAGAAAGGAAGGACGCCAATCAATCTGGTCTCCTTCCTTTTAATTCTTTTTGCTTTTCTTCTTTTCTTTGACTGATCATCTCACAACACGTGCGTGTTGTACGTACATCTATGCTAGTCATGCATAACTTGCTACATCTTTTTTACATAACTTGCTACACATCGGGGGTGTTGCCATCATGGTATCTGCGGGGACGACGGGGGCGGGCAACCTCCCACCGATGGGGCTGGGCGGCGGCTGGCCGAAGAGGGAGGCGTGGGGTTGCGCAGGCCGGAGGAGGGAGGCGCCGCGGCTGGGGGAGAGGGGCAGTGCGGCCGGGAGAGGCAGTCAGGAGAGGAGGGCGGCACAGCTAGCTAGGGCAGCATGGGCGGTTGGGGAGCGGTGCGGCTAGCTAGCTAGGCGGCGCGGCCAAAGAAGAATGAAGCCGTGGTCAGGACAGGGTCGCACGCTACACACCGCGCGATCCGGTCGCACATTATCGTGGTCCTATATTAATTAAAGGGAGGAAGGCACACGTACAAGTAGAGTTTACATGCACGGTGGCGTAGAATAACCGAAAGATGAGGTATGGCTGATCTGGTAGCTGGTAGAAAAAAAAAAGAAAGAAAATTCAAGATGATAGAAGAAAAGAAAAAACTGGATAGAAAAAAAAAAGGAAATAAAACGTAGCATGGGCAAAAAATTGAACTTAACGGTTGGGAAACTCAATCACAACCACTAGACCATATATGCATCATGTATTATAGAAGGATTCAAAGCTTTTATAACTGATGTATAACAGCCCGCCATACTAACAAGCCCTCCGCCACTGTACGTGCATATTTGTTAGTGTGTCTGCAGTCTGAACTACGTAGTAGTTATTAGAAAACCATGTGTCGCCTATCCAGAACAAAATAGTACATTATGATATATTTATATTTTTTATTTCGTTTTTACAATAAATGTCTTAATCGGAAAAAAACAAAAAAGCATACTACTCTCGCCAACTGAGTGTCAGGATTTATTAAAACAGCCAATCTACAGATAGGAAAATTTAAACATCATGTCACATGTTTTTTTATTTTTTTTCTCGCACCAAAATTTTGAAAAATCATAAGTCTTACATATGACAAAAATTAAAAATAAAAAATATAGATAGATTGTAGATCTCAAAGAACTATGCAACTTCATGTCATTTTTATTTGAAGCCATCTTGGTACCAAAATGATCCATACAGTGTTCAGATATATATTTAAAGTTCTACCCATTGTATTAATAATCCACACCAAAATTTCTGTAAAAAAATAAAAGCTATGAACTAAAAAAAAGTTATAGACCATATGAAGCACTACAATTTTTGACTTAATTTGAGCTCATATACGGAAGTTATGATTTTTCTAATCGATAGTATAATGCTCGACATTCATGTTCTCATGAATTATGTTTTCAAAAGTCTTTAAAAAACAGAACCTCTCATATACTCTTTGTAGCTTATAACTTTTATTTTGAAGAAATGTTAGTGCTAAAATAATCAATATATCATTCAAATCCTAACACTATATCAATTATTTTGGCACCAAGATGGTTTTAAATGAAAATGTTATGAATTATAAAGTTGTAGATCTCTTTGTACTATACAAATATCGTAAAAATCTATTAATCCATGACACACCCGGTTTTAACTACAAAACTAGATGATACATCCCATGTGCACCTAGAATTAGAATTCACACACACATACACACAACAACATCATTAGTGAATATCAATAGACAATGTTATTACATAAATGAATATTACTCTCTCTGTTTTTTTATTTGACGCTTCCTAGTACAAAAATGAAATGGTCGACGACAAATATTCGAGAACTAAGATAGTACCTTACAAGAGACATGAAGGCCATGTTTGGTTTGGAGCTTGGTGATGAAATTTTGTAAGTGACCAAGGCCCTTAAGTAGTTTTGGTGTATTGAGTGACAACACGATTCAAGTACCAACCTCTTTGTGAGATATTTGGACAAGAAACTAATGAATAGATTAATTGTATTCCAACCTGAAAGAAAGGCTTCTCATATACATACATCTTATGTTCAAGCATCAATATTCTCATCTGTTGAGAATCAAGGGCTTTCATTGTATACTTGTGATATGTTGAAGGACATTTTATTTCATGATCAACTTATAAATGAATAAACTAATGGATCACTACATTGTCACAATCATTGGTACATGTATTCACTATGGCTTGGACACTCTTATTTTTGGTTATCCATTTCATGTCATTGCCATTGTGATATTATCAGTTGGATACATTGCCTCACTATTGGTTATCACGGTATATCATTTTGGATGCACTTTGAGACTCTTGGTTCTTATATTGATGAAAGTGACATGGATGCTATTTCTTCCATTTGGGTGTCACTATAATGAATGAATTCTTCAGAAAGTGCAAGTGGCTAATCAAGATGAAATTATATTGCATATCTCAGCAAATTAAGATGACGATAAACTATATTGAATGATTAATGAGCAAATGTGCTCCATCTACCTTTGAAAGAGGTCATTGCAAATTGAGGTCCAACTTTTTTAGCTCAAAGAGGATTGCTCTTAGAAGATGCTCAGCTTGGCTTTCTCTCCCTCTATTGGAATTGGTCAAGACAACATTATTCTTCAACTCCGAAGATCAAGTGAAACTCACTAGATTTATACTTTATGTTGAGTAGGTATGTTGTACTATCAAGGGGAACCTAAGCTTAGAAAGTCACTAGTCAACAAGTGCTCTAGTGGATCAAAGAGAGTGTTGGGCCATAACACTCCTTGTGAGGGTTTTAGGCTCTGAGTGTAGGCACACCGAACTTTGCAGTGTAGGCAGTGCTAGGGCTTTAAGTTGAGTTTATCTCTGACCGTTATCTTGGGCTCAACTCCTAGTTAGGTGTATCTTTGATGGAGACTCACACCTGAATTATTGCCTTACCTAGGGATCTAAGGCTCTGTTGTTTTAGTTTATGACCCAACAGCTCTGCACCGGAGTATCTGGTAGGTGCTACCAGACTGTCCGATGTAGGAAGTTTGAATTACAACAGCTAGCCACATGCTACTGGACTATCCAGTACAGGCCACTAGATTATCTGGTGTGTCATTGACATAGTGCTAATGGGTAGTTTTTTTAGAATGGTATAAAAACTCTGCCTCCACCTCTTGTAGTCGATGTTGCTTCCCTCTAATGTTTCTACTATTCTAAAGGCCAGAGAAGCACTTCCTAAGCCTATCTTTGTGAGATTGAGCTCCAATTGTGAGAAACTTGATTTGGGAGTGAAAATGGTGAGATCATGTGAGTTGTGAGCACAAGTTGGCAAGCATTTCTGGCTGAAGCTTGTGGTACTCTTGGAGGTTTCCTCCTAGACGGTTAGGCATCTACCGAAGGGCATCCGCCTTGTAGGTGCCACTCTGGAGTTGGTGATTACCCGCTCTTTTAAGCACTATTAGTGAAATCCTCATCGACCTTTATGGTTGGTGAGGGACTTTTACTCTTGTGCAAGCTATTGTTTTTGAGTGCATGGTCTCTATGCAAGCGAGGCTAACACTACCAGAGAAACACTTATAACTCCACTTCAAAGCTCAGTAAGTATTTACTAGCCTATTTCCTTACTTGAGCGCTCTCTCTCTCTCTCTCTCTCTCTGATACACTAGACTATTTAGTGACTTACCCCAGACTATCTGGTACTACCGAACTATTCGGTAGGCAGCAGCGGACTATCTGGTATTGAGGACTAATTTGGTTTAAGTGTCTAATTTTTCAGTCTAGCCTATTCATCCCCTTCTAGCGTGACATCTAGATCCTTTCATATTATGGATGCATGATCGTTGAGCTGCCTACTAGGGCTCGATCCAAACTGAGGGACTCAAGTGTACCGAGTTCGGTCTTTCGTCCTGGCTGTTGTTGGCGGTCGATAAAACCTATTTCGACCACCAACATTTCATGTTTAAGAGTATAATTTATCAAGATTTAATATATCTCTAACTAGTTCCACGAGTTGTGCATGAAAGTTGTATGCAGGAGCTTGTCACGTCCAAAACAATGGAGGATTGAACAAAATAGAAGCAAAGAGGCAAGGGGAGAAGCAATGGGTCAAAGACCCATGGCCGGCCGACCACCCCCAGGGTCGGCCGACCACCTCTCTGGGTTAGCCAACCTCCCCCTAGGCCGGCCGACCATCAGGGTGGCTAGGCAACCCACCAAGCAGCCCCAGCCCAGAAGGCATGGTCGCCTGACCATGGCCCATGGCCGCCCAACCCTGCCACATCACCAGTCCTCCACCTGCATGCAAGAAAACACAGAACATGTCAAATACAACCGTTGGATTGAGTACCCAATGCATCCAAGCGTCGAAAGGCCATCACACGAAGGATTGATGACATAAGCAATCTGAGGGAAACGACATGCAGCCAATCAGGTGGTCGCCCGACCACCACCAAGGTCGGCCGACCTTGCACCGACCCCGTTTTGCACGTGCCTCAACATCCACAACTGTCAACCGACATATGGAATGCATCTCAGCCGGAGGAGCATCAAAGGCGATGCATCGGACGGTCGCCCAACCACTGCCTAGGTCGGCCGACCCCCACCTTGGTCGGCCGACCACCGACTTACCCCAACTACCGACCTTACATGCCTACAATTACCCTCCTCGGTTTCCAAGCTATAAATACCCCCCGAGAGGTCATTTGCAAGGTGTGATGGATCAATAGAAGAATAGTGTGGTTGAGTGTAGAGTATAGTAGTGAGGCCACCCTTGGCATTGTAGAGAGAGCCAAGTGTATCAAGAGTCAGTAGTGAGTTGTAGAGTGAAGGAGTTGGAATTCTCTTTGGTATTCTGTTCCCGAGCCTTATTCTCAGAGGAATTATTACTCTATTTCTAGGATATAGTAAAGTTCCTTGCCCCCTCCTTTATTTATGTCATGCTTGCTTTATTTACATTCTCAGTTCTCTGCTTAATAGTTTACGGGTGCCAAGTGTGCTCTGTGTAGTTTAGCTATACAGTTGTGCTTGCTCTCTGGCTTCGAACCAGTGTAGTAGTAAACTCGTTCGTGTAGACGTGGTGTCTAGACTGGAGTTTACCTTGGAAGGTGTCTTGTCCTACGCAGTTTTGGTTGGTAGTCCCACCTTGCGACAGCAGGTGTGCGTCCTGTGTAGTCTAACCCCGTCATTCGGATAAGTAGTCATCGACGCATAGCTGAGATATGTAGTACCCGCCTTTCTCGTCTGGGTCATCAGCACTCTGGTGCCCAGAAGTGGTTCTACAGTATCGGTGTCTAAGTAAACCTGTTGAGTAGAGTACTAGTTTGTTGAGTAAATTTAAGTTGTTATATTTAAAGTAGTGATCCTGCTCTGCTCTGTTTTATATCTCTACAATTGCTGGTTTTACTGTTTGGTTCTATCTGTTCTATGTTGAGTTACTCCTCGTTCCTCGTGGATTTCGATACCCTGGAATACTCTTGGGTGAAAAGCTACAACGTGTTTCCGTGCGCTTGCGGATTTATATCAGTAGGCTAAGAAACGCCAACAAGCTTTTCCAGTGCCGTTGCCGGGGAACGGTAGCTAATTTGACTAGAACTCAGGATCGTCCATACTCACAACATACACAACCACTACATATATCCCCACCAAATACCACATATCACCCTACCATATGGATTCCATGCCTATCTATCAACTCGCTGCTCCAAAGGGCGATTATTTGGAGCCTCCATCATCATCCACACCCATCACCACAGAGGGCTATCAGCTATGTCCCAGCTTGATAGCCATGGTTCGGGACCAATCATTCGGGGGATTGGAATCAGAATGTCCCTACGCGCACCTCTGGGAATTCGAGCAGTTATGCAGCTGTTTGGTTATCTCGGGAATGTCTGGCGAAACACTCCGATGGTTGCTTTTTCCGTTTTCGCTAACGGGGGAGGCAAAAATCTGGTGCAAGCAGGCAGTTGGTAAAGTAGAAGGGAGTTGGGAGGACCTAAAGGACAATTTTTGTCTCCGTTTCTTTCCGCCAAATAAGGTTGTCGATCTCCTTTGCGAAGTTTTATCATTTCGACAACGAGAAAGAGAATCTTTGGGGGCAGCTTGGGCACGCTTCAAATTTGTGGTCTCTTCAGGACCAGATTTGGCAATTCCAGAGGCAATGTTGTTGCAACACTTCATCTGAAGTCTCTCACCTGGTGCTGATCTCTGCCTCGACTTAGCCTCAGGAGGATCGTTCTTACACCTAAAACCCTCTGAGGGAAGAAAAATTCTCAACAAAATCCTCGAGAAGGCTTCTGACCTTCGTACATTAGAAGAACCACCTCCACATAAGCCACCCAAGTCACTTGATCATGAAGAGAGACAAACACCATCTCACCCATCTCCACCATCACCCCCTCGGATCGAGGAAGTCCCAGAACCATCGTCATGGCAAACCGAGAGGGTCAGTTTAGCCTTGACGGTCCCTCCATCGGCACCTCCGTTCTCCTTTGAGGACGAAATATTCATAGACTTTCGCGACGCCTCTCGGTTGCCCAAAGAAGACCGACGCTTTAACAGGACCTCACAACCAGCATACGTTTTACCAGATCATAAAGAACACATGAAGGAGGACCTGCTCTGGCTTTCAGCAGCTATTAATCGGGATTGGCTAGAGGAGAGACGGCTGGACACAAGAGCAATCAAATTTTATCCAGACCCAAGTGTCATCCCTGACCAAGTATCAAGGCTTCAACCACAAGATATTATCTATGACCCAAGGGTAGGAGTCAATATAATCCCTAAGCACGTAATGGACGACTACTACCCGACACAATAGCTATCAAGGTCTACCATGCGTCTGCAATGGACAAATGGCAGTTATTTGAAAAGCGAAGGTGTTTTGCGGGTAATTCCAACAACCTTGCGGGATACTCAGGTGTTCTTAGACTTCCACGTCTTTGACATCCCCGAAGGATCCACACCGTTGATTGTGGTCGGGATCCCAATCGCCGCCCTCACCAACTCAGATATATACAGAGGGAGGCTGCAGCTTCAGCTTGGCAATGAAGAACTTAATGTCAATATCTATAGGTCACTCAATGCTAAAACTGAAGCAAAGCCAGAGATTGACCCTATAGAAGAAGTGATGAGCCTTTCACTTGAGGAAATAGGTCAAGATAGCCTAGAGGAAGAGGCTGTTAGCGACTTCAGTACGGTAGAGGAGCCATGGAAGTTTGAAGAACTAGGTGAATCCTTACAGCCTGAAGCTCCGAAGATAGAACTAAAGCAACTACCGCCTGGCCTGAAGTACGCCTTCCTCCACGGGAATGATGACACACCAGTAATCATCAGCGACAAGCTGACGGAGAGTGAGAGCCAGCAATTACTTTCAGTTCTGGTGAAGTATAGATCTGTGCTTGGATACTCTTTGCAAGATCTGAAAGGAATCAGTCTCAACCTATGTACTCATCGCATCCCTATGGAGGTTGACCACAAACCAACAAGGGAACCACAGCGTCGACTTAACAATGCGATGAGAGAGGTAGTCAAGAAGGAAGTACTAAAACTACTACACGCGGGAATCATCTACCCCATAAGCGACAGCGAATGGGTTAGTCCGGTACAAGTTGTGCCAAAGAAAGGAGGGATGACAGTTGTCAAGAATCAGAACAATGAGCTGATACCATAGAGAACTGTCACCGGTTGGCGGATGTGCATCGATTACAGAAAACTCAATGCCGCCACCAGGAAGGCTCACTTTCCTCTTCCTTTCATTGATGAAATGTTGGAAAGACTGGCAAAACATTCCTTCTTTTGCTATCTCAACGGCTACTCTGGATACCACCAGATTCCGATTCACCCAGAGGACCAGAGTAAGACGACTTTCACATGCCCATACGGAACTTTCGCATACAAGCGAATGTCGTTTGGGTTATGCAATGCTCCAGCATCATTCCAGCGGTGTATGATGGCAATCTTCTCTGATTTCATTGAAAATATCGTGGAAGTATTCATGGACGACTTCTCAGTTTATGGCAAAAGCTTTGATGGATGTTTGGAGAATCTTGAAAAAGTTCTCCGAAGGTGCAAAGAAGTCGATCTTGTCTTGAACTAGGAGAAGTGCCACTTCATGGTTAGAGAAGGAATCGTTTTGGGACACAGAATCTCAGAAAGAGGCATAGAGGTAGATCGTGCAAAGATCGAGGTCATTGAACAACTACCTCCACCCACCAACATAAAGGCCATCCGAAGCTTCTTAGGCCTTGCAGGGTTCTACAGGAGATTTATCAAAAATTTCTCCCACATAGCCCAGCCTCTGACCAACCTATTAGCCAAGGATGTACCCTTCGTGTTTGACGAGGAATGTCTCGAAGCTTTCCACACGCTCAAAAAGGACTGGTCTCTACCCCAATTATTCAGCCGCCCAACTGGAACTTACCATTTGAAATCATGTGTGATGCAAGCGACTTCACTGCTGGAGCTGTACTGGGTCAAAGCAAGAATAAAAAGCATCATGCCATCTCTTATGCAAGCAAAACGCTCACTGGCCCACAACTGAATTACTCGACCACCGAGAAAGAGTTATTGGCAGTGGTATTTGCAATTGATAAGTTCAGATCATACTTGGTAGAATCAAAAGTCATCATCTACATAGATCATGCAGCTCTCAAATACCTCCTAACCAAGAAAGATGCAAAACCACGACTGATCCGGTGGGTGCTACTACTCCAAGAGTTTGATATTGAGATCAGAGATAAAAAGGGAGTAGAGAATTCAGTTGCAGATCACCTCTCACGAATGAAATTCGAAGAAACTTTGCCCTTGCCGATCGATGACTACATGAGAGATGATCAGCTCTTGAAGGTGACAATAGCCCAACCTTGGTATGCTAATCTGGTAAATTACATCGTTGCCGGCTATGTACCTGAAGGAGCAGACAAGAGGAAATTGGCCCACGACAGCCGATTCTATCTCTGGGATGACCCCTACCTATACAAACTCTGCGCAGACGGACTCCTATGTCGCTGCATTCCTGCTTGTGAAGCACCGCAAGTCCTTGATAAATGTCATGCATCCTCTTATGGAGGTCACTTTGGGGCTTATCGAACTCATGCAAAAGTTTGGCAGAGTGGGTTTTACTAGCCCACTATGTATGAAGATGCAAAAGAGTTCGTGCGACGGTGGCCAAGGTGCCAGCGCCAAGGGAACATAAATCCAAGAGATGCTATGCCACTCACAAGTAATCTCCAAATTGACATATTTGATGTGTGGGGCATAGATTTCATGGGACCTTTTCCCAAGAATGGAGACAAGGAGTACATTCTCGTGGTAGTGGATTATGTATCGAAATGGGTAGAGGCAATACCGTGTCCTGCAGCAGACTCAAGACATTCCATTAAGATGTTCTATGAAACCATCTTTCCTCGCTTTGGAGTGCCACGGGTCATCATCAGTGATGGGGGCGCACACTTCATTGACAAGCGCTTCAGGAAGTGTCTCGCTGAACTCGGTGTGGACCACCGTGTCACCACCCCTTACCATCCGCAGACAAGTGGTCAAGCCGAGACGTCAAATAAACAGATCAAGAATATATTGCAAAAGACGGTCAAGGCTATGGGAAAAGAATGGGTATCCAAGCTACCCGATGCTCTCTGGGCATATCGCACTGCATACAAAACTCCCATTGGCATGACACCATACCAAATGGTGTACGGCATGATTTGTCATCTTCCAGTGGAACTAGAGTTCAAATCTCATTGGGCGATAAGGAGGTGGAACATGGATCTCCAGTCGGCAGGCGTAAGAAGGCAAATTCAACTGGCCGAACTGGAGGAATGGAGGGAGAAGGCATACCACAGTGCCAAGCTATACAAGGAGCGCACCAAAAGATGGCACGATAAGCGGATCAAGATCAAGACGTTCAAATCGGGAGATAAGGTATTACTCTTTAATTCCCGCATTCGTTTATTTGGTAATGGGAAGCTTAGAAGTAAGTGGGAAGGACCGTTCACGTTCCTTGAAGCCACCGATCACAGTGCTATCACCCTCCAAGATGATGACGGAAGGGTTTTCAAGGCGAATGGGCAACGCCTTAAAATCTTTCTTGAGCCCGAAATGCCTCCGCTCGAAGAAATGGATGTCTTCGAGCTACCCAAGGTAGTTTGATCACACATCCATGGTCGAGCTCAGACCTTAAAAGAAGCCATGTACACTACCACTTTTCTCCCTTAAAATTCTATCTAATCTCACCTTTTGCTGAAAATCTCAATAGAACCGACATTCCACACACCAAAATAGGAGTGAGGCTCATCAAAGAGGGGCACCCTCAACTCCTGGCACGTCCAACCAGGGTTGGCGAGGTCAGCCGACCCTCGGGTCTAGTCGCCTGGACCCCGGGTGCTGTTCGTGGGCACAGGGGATGGTCGCCCGACCGCAGTCGAGGCCAGGTCGCCCGACCTCCCCATGGTCGCCCGACTGCTCAAAATTCGAATATCAAGTTTTGTAGCCTTTTTCCGTACAGATTCGGTTCTGTTGAGTGGATGAGATCGAGGAGGGCGACGTTTTAAGGAAGGGGAGATCGTCTTCTTCCCCATCTACACTCCTCTCATCCCCACACCAGCCATGGCACCACCTTCTCCACACAACAATGGCATGGCCATCACCTCTCTCAACTCGGGCACCACCGCCACCTACACTCCGGTGTCCGAGGACTCACCATAGCTTTTACAATCCATCCTGAGGGAAGAGAGCCCCGAGAGACTCATTGGGAAGTCACCCTGGCTGACGGAACTAGGCCCAAAGGGTCGGCCGACCATGGATGATGGTCGCCTGACCATGGTCGATGGACCCTGTGGCCGGCCGACCTCCCGAGATGGTCGCCCGGACTCCCCTCGGCGCTCCCACAGTGTGGACATGCCCCCTCGCGGTCTGTCCCCCATGAGAGCCATTGCCAAGAAGGTGGCGCGCCCATCTCCTCGTCCTATTTCAGGGGTCCTTGCCCCAGTGAAGTGCATCACAAGTCTCTTCCAGGAAGAGGCCGTCGGGCCATCTAAGGAGCCGGCGTTCCCTAGTCCATCAACCCATACCCTCCGTGGAGTGAAAACTCCCACGGGTGGGTATGCGAAGGTGTTCATCCCTAGGGTTGTGAAGTCAGATGCCGCCATAGATGAGTCCATTGACTCAACTCCACCAAGGAGGACGGTGAAGAGGGTGGCTGTTCCACCCCCCATAAGAGGGCCGCTAGGGAAATTTGAAGATTCATCCGATGAAGAAGACACGGTGGCCTCTCTTAGGGAGGAAAACGTAACGCTTAGGGAAAAGTTGCAAAACCTAGAGGAGCACTGCGTTGAAGGTGAACTATGGCGGATGGATATTAATGATGAATTCGATGTCCTTAGAAAAGGGATGTCCGTCAAAGTTTGCCGCCTCGCAGAAGCCATGGGACGTCCTGATCTTTATCATCCACCTGCACCATAGACTCCCATGCTTCTAGTTATCATAGGGGCATTAGTTTTAATTCTTAGGTTGAATAGTTTTTGT
Organism: Paspalum vaginatum; assembly: GCA_030272315.1. NCBI lineage: Eukaryota > Viridiplantae > Streptophyta > Magnoliopsida > Poales > Poaceae > Paspalum > Paspalum vaginatum. The sequence goes on along the minus strand of CM059018.1, from coordinate 34,345,271 downwards.
TTGTTTAATTCCCTTTTGTAACATGAGCCTCCAAATTTATTGAATTCAATAAAGGTAGGATACTTTCCCTTTTTCCAATAAAGTTTGGGTGGAATGGCCAAAAACCATTCGACCTCCTGTCACTAATCTTGCAGAAACCACGCAAGAAATACCTTGTGTAGGATGTCATCTCGCTACTCAGAAAAATTCAGGGGAAACGGCAATAATGCATGGTCCACCGACCTTGCCCTAAGGTCGTCCGACCATGTGTTTTCACAAAAACACATTACATCACACCGTCACGTCTCCCCAAGGCTCTCTCTGCAGAAACAAACTAGCGCATGGGTCAAATTCCAAAATGGTGTGGTCGCCCGACCCAAACCATGGCCGCTCGACCTACTCACAGGGTCGTCTGACCATGGTCCTGGGCTGGCTAGCCCAATCTCACCCCAAACCCGCATTCTGGAGGTCAAGTTTGCACGTTTCATTCTGTACACCTCTAAAATGCTAAGCTTTTCACATGAAACCTTATTAAACTATGCTCTACATGATCATAATGTCACCTTCAACCTGTACTTGCACCATTTTATTCTTTATGCTAGATTAATCTTGCCTTTGGATACTACTTGATTAGGGAACCACTCTTTTGTTTAGTTTGTTGATTCATGTGATATGAGATAATTAGAGAGAACTAAAGGAACCCCCCATATGAGCTAAGAGTTTTATTTGCAAAATAAAAAAAGAGGGCTCCATCTTGGATGATCTCAAGTTCCGATCCCTGTCCCACCAGTGCCACATATGAAAAGAGAACTCATACACTCTTGCTCCCTTGATTGTTTTGAGTCTTATCAAGTTTTGTGCCACAAAATAAAGTCTCTCAAAAAAAAGGTGTGCAATGGATTGTCATTGACCCCATCCAAGTAATGTTTGAAAGAAAGAGAGGCATGGAGATTCGAAAAAAAAGTATGAGAAAAGAAAGAAAGAAAATGAGGAGAAAAAAAAAGGACTCCATGCCCTCTACTCAAACATGGGATTCAAACCAAGCACCTAAAAGAGACAAGTCTATACACTACACTTGCACTTGGCCAAATCTCATTTGATTGTGAATTCTTTCTTGACACTTGATTTGATTTGATAATAAAAACATGACAGGAAAGCCTCACTCTCCCAACTACCTAAAGCTCCACAAAAGCCTTAGTTGTATAGGTGTAGGGTTCTTGCAAGGACACATTGTCCTGTGAGCGACTGAGAGTTGGACTTGAGATCAAAAGAGTTGGTATGCCCTGTCTTGAAAATCTTGAAAACCTCTCTGCTCATGTGATGTGGGAACCTGAAGTTAACTCTGATACATTCTTGTTCCATGTATCAACATCCCAAAACCAAGGTGTTGACACCATTGAAATCCTAGGCAAGATGAAATAGTCGGGAATAACCTTGTGCTTGCTATGGTGATTATTGACTTTATGCCCTTTACACTTGTGCTTAATTCTCTTCTTTGCTCGAGGACGAGCAAAGCTCTAAGTGTGTGGGGGGGTGTTGGCGGTCGATAAAACCTATTTCGACCAACAACATTTCATGTTTAAGAGTGTAATTTAACAAGATTTCATATATCTCTAACTAGTTCCATGAGTTGTGCATGAAAGTTGTATGCAGGACCTTGTCACGTCCAGAACAATGGAGGATTGAACAAAATAGAAGCAAAGAGGCGAGGGGAGAAGCAATGGGCCAAAGACCCATGGCCGACCGACCACCTCACTGGGTCGGCCGACCTCCCCCTAGGCCGGCCGACCATCAGGGTGGCTGGGCAGCCCACCAATGCAGCCCCAGCCCAGAAGGCATGGTCGCCTGACCATGGCCCATGGCCGCCCGACCCTGCCACATCACCAGTCCTCCACCTGCATGCAAGAAAACACAGAACATGTCAAATACAACCGTTGGATTGAGTACCCAATGCATCCAAGCGTCGAAAGGCCATCACACGAAGGATTGATGACATAAGCAATCTGAGGGAAACGACATGCAGCCAATCAGGTGGTCGCCCGACCACCACCAAGGTCGGCCGACCTTGCACCGACCCCGTTTTGCACGTGCCTCAACATCCACAACTGTCAACCGACATATGGAATGCATCTCAGCCGGAGGAGCATCAAAGGCGATGCATCGGACGGTCGCCCAACCACTGCCTAGGTCGGCCGACCCCCGCCTTGGTCGGCCGACCACCGACTTACCCCAACTACCGACCTTACATGCCTACAATTACCCCCATCGGTTTCCAAGCTATAAATACCCCCCGGGAGGTCATTTGCAAGGTGTGGTGGATCAATAGAAGAATAGTGTGGTTGAGTGTAGAGTATAGTAGTGAGGCCACCCTTGGCATTGTAGAGAGAGCCAAGTGTATCAAGAGTCAATAGTGAGTTGTAGAGTGAAGGAGTTGGAATTCTCTTTGGTATTCTGTTCCCGAGCCTTATTCTCAGAGGAATTATTACTCTATTTCTAGGATATAGTAAATGTTCCTTGCCCCCTCCTTTATTTATGTCATACTTGCTTTATTTACATTCTCAGTTCTCTGCTTAATAGTTTACGGGTGCCAAGTGTGCTCTGTGTAGTTTAGCTATACAGTTGTGCTTGCTCTCTGGCTTCGAACCAGTGTAGTAGTAAACTCGTTCGTGTAGACTTGGTGTCTAGACTAGAGTTTACCTTGGAAGGTGTCTTGTCCTACGCAGTTTTGGTTGGTAGTCCCACCTGGTGATAGCTGGTGTGCATCCTATGTAGTCCAACCCCGTCGTTCGGATAAGTAGTCATCGACGCATAGCTGAGATTTATAGTACCCGCCTTTCTCGTCTGGGTTATCAGCACTCTGGTGCCCAGAAGTGGTTCTACAATATCGGTGTCTAAGTAAACCTGTTGAGTAGAGTACTAGTTTGTTGAGTAAATTTAAGTTGTTATATTTATAGTAGTGATCCTGCTCTGCTCTATTTTATATCTCTAGAATTGCTGGTATTTCTGTTCGGTTCTATCTGTCCTACGTTGAGTTACTCCTCGTTCCTCATGGATTTCGATACCCTGGAATACTCTTGTGTGAAAAGCTACAACGTGTTTCTGTGCACTTGTGGATTTATATCAGTAGGCTAAGAAACGCCAACAGCTGTGATGAGCGCTTGTCAACATCGAAGACTTGCGGAAGGACGAGCGAGCACCTCCTAAGCATGACCTAGAGGAAAGTCCACCTAAGCGTGACCTGGTGGCGGCGCCCGAGTGCTACCGTGGTGTGACAAAATCCCTACCGAGCGGACTGGCAGGTGGCTTGGTTGCGGCCCAAGTTAGGCTCGACCCATAAGAGAGACCTTGGGTGCGGGATGGTGTCGTGAGCCAGTAAAATCACTTAAGACTAGAGGCCCAACAAGCGTTTACCGGTTCGAGCGTCAAAACCGGGCCCAACAATTGTTTCCTAGTTCGAGCATCAAAACCAGGGGCTTGGTTGCCGGTATCCCAAAACGGGAGTTATCACTGAGGGATGAGCTACTGGACACGTGGAGGACATCAAGACAAGGTGGAGAAACCAAAGTGGCAAGGACTCCATCGTGGCCATTCATCCGAGTTATTGCAGTCTTTTCTAGCCTCTACAGGCGTTTTAGTGTATTGAGTCTGTAATATGGGGGGTTAAGTGCAAACTACCTTAGGGCTATAGAGCTGTAGTATAAATAAGGAGAGGGTTGGTCATTATCCATCTCTCTTGGATGGTTTAGGGTTTGCTTAGACCTAGGTTTAGGCTACCATTTTCGTTCCCAAGCAAGAGCAACATGTTTAGTGGGCTTTAGAGTGATCTAGCCCCATAGAAAGAGGGTCGGAAGTGGGAGGCTGCTAGGAGATCGAGTTTCACCTTGTAATCTATCCTTGTGACCTGTTTTGAAGTGCAATAGAGTGGATTTCGTGGCCAAGTCTTGAGTGCTTGTGTGCAGCAATCTCCTCCCCCCTTCTCCTTTTGGTTTTTGGGTGAAATCTCAAGAGCTTTTGGTGCTTTGGGTTGCCTATGAGATTTTCCCTTCTCTTTTGTTGTTTTGGACGCAAGTACATAGAGATTATGTCTTAGAACATCTCAATCCTGCAGGATTGCAACTAGCAAGTCGAATTTGAGTTTTCGCCTTTCTTGCCCAAAGATTCTCCTGTTCACGAGATCTGAAATACCTTCTAATCCCAGTGATCTGTGTCAAGTAGATTTTTTTGGAAAAAGCTTTGGAATAGGGTCTAGATTGTTTGTGCCAAATTTCGTGAAGTTTGGAAAAGATTTGGTCAAGTTTAGGTTTTAGGATCTCATTTTCTGCGGTTTTGTCGGATAGTCCGGCGTGACCGGATAGTCCGGTGCAGTGCTACCGGACAGTCCGGTACATGCTACCAGATAGTCCACTGGGTGGTTGCGCAGGCAGCTATACCTAATCATTTGGCGTGCTACACCAGACAGTCCGGCGTGCTACCGGATAGTCTGGTGTGTGCTACCGGACAGTCCGGTGTTGGCCTGGCTGTAGCCTTCTTTGGCTCTTTTTGTTTGGGTGTTTTGCTGATACTTTTGACTAGTGTCCTTCTACTGCATGCCCAGACTTAAACTCTTTAGTTGATCCAGAGAGGCATTTGATTGTGTAGAGTGGCTGGTAGAGCTCGCTAGCCTAGGTTTTGGTCTCGTTCGCTTTCGTCCGTTCCATGGGCGTTTGAGCGACTTTCTTCCGCTATTTTGCTGCCTCTTTGTGTAACATCCCAAAAATCAGTAAACTAAAAAAAATCGCATAACCAGGCCACCCAAATAAATCGCTTTATCTTCAAAACTGAATTTCAAAATCATTCCCCTAACCCCGACCAATCCTTCACCTCTCATGTACCCAAATTCCTCCAAGAGCCCCTTCACCAAACCCTCCAAGTTTTCGTCTAGAATTTCGCTCTAAGGAATTCTCCCTAGATCTTTTCCCAAACCAAAACTAGAAAATCTAAAGGAAATAGAAAAGATGCTTGGGTCGAAATTCCCCTCCCCTCTCTCACTCGGCCCCAACCCCTCCTAGGCCGCTCAGCCCCAACCCTTCCCAGTTTGCTGCCAGGCCGCCGGCCTAGCCCGCCCTCACGTATCGCCCGACACTCTCTGTCCGGAACCACCCGTCAGCACCCTCCCATTCCGCTGACCGGCAAGGCCCACCTGCCAGCTCTATCCCCCACCTCTGCTCAATGGGCAGCACAGCTCGTCGGGGGAAGGCGCTCGGCGACGTAGATGCCTGCTGTCCCCCACCGGCCTTCCCAACCACTACCTTTATGAGCTCGCGGCCAATTCCACCTCGAAGTACCTCCTGTCCATCCCCAACACCACCCTGCCACTGGCCGCGCACCCACCGGTGCACCCTGCGATGACGGCACCACCGCTAGGCCCCGGCGCCCGAGGCCGAGTCACGACACACACACAAATTTGGCCCCCACCAGATGCGCTGCCGTACCGCCAAACCCCCCAATGCGCGAATGCACCACACTAACCAACGCGCTACGCTAGCAGCGGGATGCACCGCGCCACCTCCACCATCCCATCCCACCGTTATAAGTACCCTCCCCACTCCGCAAGCCCGAGCACTTGGCCACACCACTCACACCGCACCGGCCTGAATCTGAACCGGAGGTAACTCCGGCGTGCTGCCACGCCGCAACCACACCACTTCCACTGCTGCCAAGCCAGATTTCCCTCTCCGCATGCTGCCCACCTCCAAATTGAGGTAAGCACCGGCTATGCCACAACACCGCGCAACTCCCCCACACCACTTTGGCCCGAATCTGCCCTAGGGCAACCTCGGCATGATACTGATGCCACCTAGCCCCAGCCGCACGCTTCGCCTAGCATATGCCAGCTAGGGCAGCACATCACTCCTCTTACCCTAGGGACTACACTACGCGATCCGCCACCTTGACCCCCACCTCACGGGGCAGACCTCGCCGTCGAGACTGCCTCACCGGTGGAGAACCGCCAGTGAGCCATCGCCACCCCCCTGCCAGCCGGTTCATCCTACCGGTCGAACCAGAGTGCCGTCCACCTCCCCTGACACCATCACCCTCCTCACTCCCTTGACACGCGGGCCCCGGCACCAATGCCGTCGCGCCACACCACTCCATCCCCACCGCGCCTGCTGGGCCTGGCCCAACGGCCCCGCACGTGCTGGGCTGGGGAGGCCGGGCGCCTAGTGAGCTCGGTCGACCCTGGCTAGTGTGGGCCACGCGTGGGTTTCAGCCCAAGAAGCCCTTTTTCGTATTTCAGAAAAGATTAAGCCTCCCCCCTTTCACATAAATCCACATATCTTGTCCATTCCAATTCCGTTTGGGGAGATTCTTCTCCCTAAAATACTCTAAAATCACCCTCTATCTAATCCTACCCCCCTCTTTCAAAATGTTTTGAGCATGAATGGTTGGATTTATTGCATGATTGATTTGTGTGCACTAGATGCCATTCAGGAGGAATCCCAGGAGCCAGAGGCGACTGTTGCAGAGCAGGAGGACGACGAACCTAGTATTCGACCTCCACTGCAACGAGGACCTAGACGATGGCAAGTCCACTGGAATCCTGTCTTGATGCAAAAAATTCCTAGCTTTACAAAATTCACCTTGGACATTTCAACCAATAAAAACTTGCATGTTTTCGCTTGCTAAGGAAAACCCTAGTAGGATAGTCACCTAAACCTATTTAGATGTAGCGCGCATAGGTGGGATCGCTCACTTAATTATCTATCATGATTTGACGTTATGTTGGATTATGGTTATGGAACTTGTTGGGTATGGGGAAAGTGGGTGTGGATGTGTTTTTAAAATAAAATGGGGAAGAACCCCGTCAAACGACCCACGTGTCGGGATATGCCATTTCTAAGGGCAAGGTACGAATGGGTGATTTAGCAACTCGCGGTTACCCCAATCTCAGACTTCATGGAGAAGGCCGGGTAGGTGGATGCTTGCGGTGTCAGGCAATGGAAAGGGGGAATGGTTCTACCCGAGCCCTATAAGGATCGAGTTGAATTTCATCTTGCCTAACTCTTTTAGTACAACCACTCACTCTGTATGAGGCATTGGCTGGGCTTGAGCTAGAGTGGATAGCCTAGTGGCTGCTGTGTTAGCGCACAAGGGACTAGGGAAGGGGTTGGGTGTCATGGGAGTACCGCAGGGTACTGGAGTGACTCGGTTGCCCGAATCCCTAAGGTACTGCTAGGTGATGAAACAAAGGCAAGGGCTTGGTTTGGAATTTGGGCATTTACGATGGTAAATTGCTGCTGAGTCGAACTTGTGGGAATTAGTACAACCTATGATCAGAGTAAAACCTATTTGAATAGTCCGTGTCCACTGGTATAGGATGGGTTACAGCTTGGTTCTTCAATTAGCAAGCTTTCTTAAACTAAAATAAGTGGATTGGCTTTGGATGGAATGGTTGTGGTTATGGGATAGCGCTGAATGCTGGATGATGGCTGATAAGAAATGAGCCGCGTGGACTGGCAAGTCCAGTGGCAACCCCTATGAAATAAAGCTCTGTTTTTGTAACTAAAACTTGGCAACTAAAACAAACCTTGCATCGTTTTTCTGCAAAAACACTTGAGCTCTAGATATAGCCTTGCATGTAGTAATTGCTAAACTCCCCCAACTCTATAGGAGGAAAGTGGGCTTGCGGAGTACGTATGTACTCACCCTTGCTATGTTGATGTTTTCTAGATAGTTCCGATGAGCTGTTCGAGCTGCTCTTTGGCTAGGTCATGATCCTACTTCCCAACTAGCCTATGACATTGGGTCCTGAAGGATTTGCTTCCGTTGTATCTTCATTTTCCTGCATATCTATGTACTTGGTTTGTAACCGCTAAGTCTGACTCTGTACTACTTGAAATAAATGTGTTGCTAGAACCTTGGGACTAGCGTTTGTATCACATTTGAGTTCTTAAGAAATTGAGGACGCTTCACTTTGAGTCCTAGGGTCAGTAGCACTCAGTTGCTACATGATCTTGCTTAGTAGAGAAGATAGGGTTTTGGGGGTTGCAAGTTTTAGGTGTCGACCTATTCACCCCCCTCTAGGTCACCCTTTCGGTCCTCGATTCGTATCAGAGCCAAGTTAGGGTCTTCTATACCTTAACCGGTTCTAGATCCACAGAGAGGCGACCATGGATTTGTACGTTGGCAAGATCCTAGGGTTTGATGGCTCAGATTTCACATTCTGGAAGCAGCGCATGTCTGCGTTCCTTTAGAGCCAACATTCGTCCATCTAGGATATTTGTCAGGATGCTGGCTACCAAGTGGTAGAGAACCGTGTTACCCAACAGTAGCAATAGGAACACAAAGGAAACGACAAGGCAAGGAACTTTCTGCTTACTGCCTTGTGCTGCCTTGAATTTGATAGGGTTGTGCACTTGAAGACGGTACACGAGATCTGAACTACCCTCAGTAACTTCCATGAGGGGACTAGTCAGGTTAAGGCCAGGTTGTTTGAGGTGCACAAGAGAGAGTATGAGAACTTCTCCCTGCAACCTAGTAAGAGCATCAACGGAATGTTCAGTCATTTTCAATTGATTGTGAACAAGATCCGTGCGAATGCAAGAAATGAGGTATTGCCTTACGATGACCATGAGCAAGCTTGCAAGCTTCTCTGTGCTCTAGATCGGAGTATTTGGCTACTGAAGAAAGAGTCTATAGTCGAGTCAGCTGGCTATGAGACTCTTTCCACAAATGAGCTTTATAGCAAGTTGAAGGCTTCGGAGGTTGACTCTCAAGCATATGCCAAGATGAGTGGAACAACTCCCAAGAACCTAGATCTTATGTCTGGCCCCAGCTGTGGTGTTGCTACTAACCCTAACTCTTCTGTTGGCTATGCTTTGTCTCTGATTTCAGCTACAGAGGAGCACCTTGAAGGACTAGATGATGAGAAGCTGTGCCTGCTATCCAACGAGTTCCAACGCCTCTACTCTAACAAGATGAGGTGCAGAAGAGGTGACAAGCTCTAGTGCTACAAGTGCGGGAAGACGGACCACTTCATCGCTGATTGCCCCCTAGAGGAGTGCTTAGGAGAAGTACTCTGCCGGCAAGCACAAGGGCGAGTACGTCTCCGACAAGAAGAAGGGCAAGTACAAGGGCGACAAGAAGAAGCGGCCATTCTTCAATAAGGAGTTTGTCAAGTAGTACCAGAAGCACGCCTAGGGGCATGACCATGCTTTCCTCACCAGCCTTAGCGACTGTGACGGTAGCTCCAGTGACTCTGACTCCGATAGTGACGATGATGATGAGGAGAAGATCATTCGGGCATGCTGGACTCTGCTTCTTCGGCGATGAGATCAGCTACTGCACCATGGCGCTTGCAGGAGATCAAGCCGGCTCCACCGACTTGAACATTCCGCAACAAGTCCAATGCTGAGCTTTAGGTAAGTGATGATGATGATGAAGCTATGCTCACTACTTTGAAGAACCAAGATCGCTTGCTTAGAGTAGCCGCTAAGGATCTTAGTCTTGCAAATGCTAAGGTTGCTACTTTAGAGGCTGAGCATGAGACTGTCAAGTCTAAACTTGCATGTGCTTTCGATGATATTGTTGTGGCTAAACAAGCTTGTGCTGTTGCTGATGAGATAGAATGCAGTGATTGTCAGGTCCAAGCTATTGAGTTGACTGAATTACAAGCATGCTAGTAATGTAGATTTGCTTTTCTCTACTACTGTAGCGTTAGAGGAATTGAAAGCTAGGCTGACTTTGCTTGGTGCTTGTGCTATTTGTCCCACTCTTAGGATGGAGTTGGAGAAGACTAGAGCTGCTTTGAGGAAGTCTGAAAAGACTGCTAGCCCTGTTAGTGCAGATTGTCCCAAGTGTGAAGGCCTTAGACGCAGGCTTGATGATTTGGCCATTGAGAAGGTCCAATTAGAAGATGAGAATACCTATCTTAGGACCATTCTTAGTTGGATTTCAGCTAAGCAGCCGCAGCTTGGCATGATTGTTTCCTCTTTCAAGTTGAATGACAAGTTGGGGGTTGGCTACCACTACACCCAAGCTGATTTTGATCAGTTGTATGGGAAGTTAGGTGACTTGATTGAGATTCCCATTAATGAGAAGTTCTCTGTTACCCACGACAAGCCCTACTTTGAGCATGGAAACCCTAAGGATGGTGTATGGTTAGAAAAGCCAAGGGAGCCACCAAAGAAACAAGTGTCGACTCCCAAGCCAAACTTTGTTAGGAACCCTCTTGACACCCTACCTGTGAGGAACTTAGTTGGCTCACCTCTTGAGATCTCTAAGCAAGGGGCTAAGAGGAATGCTCCTCCCATGCCCACTCCACAGCCTAAGGGACAACCCAAGAACCAAAGTCAACCTAAGGGTGCTCCACCCAAGAGGTACATGTGTGACTACTGCCATAGGAAGGGTCACTTGGTGGAGTTTTGCTACCGAAGGATGAGGGCTGAGCGTAGAGAGGTTGTGTGGAGGAGCGAGGACATGTACTACCAAGCTGGTAGGCCAGAGGTTGCACCTCAGCGTGGGGATAGGCGAGACTGCTGGCTACGTCGTGTAGGTAGAGGTAGAGGAGATCGTTTTCCTCGTGGTGCTCTAGGTGGTGGACGCTTTGCCGGCAGGGCACCGAGTCGTGAGCAGTACGACTTTGATCCTCGTCGCCGAGGCTTTGAGAGCTACGACAGACCACGCTTTGCTAGACGTGGTGATCGACAGTCTCAGTTTGCGCGGGGCAGGGGTTTTGGAATGTTTGATTGTGATATTGCTAACCCTTCCTTTGAGCAAATGGCTCGACACTGATTTGCTTCTTTTTAGACTAACCCTAGTGTCAGACCATATGCTTACCCCATGAACCGCTATTGATGCAGGATGGAGGTCTGGAGAACATATGGCTCATGGATTCCGGTTGTTCGCGCCACATGACAGGCAATCACAGATGGTTCTCCAGTCTCACCCCAGTGAGCTCCAGCGAGCACATCATTTTTGGGGATAAAGGTATAGGTAAGGTGAAAGGTGTTGGCGTTGTTCATGTTTCTGAGAATTTTGTTCTGAGGGATGTGGCTTTGGTTAACCTTGGTTACAACCTTCTTTCTGTTTCGCAACTTCTCGATGAAGACTTTGTGGCTCGTTTCAAGAAAGATTGTTCGCGAGTTTTGGATGCTCGAGAAGATCTTGTTTGCCCTATTTTGCCTTTTGGGAAGGTTTTTCATGTTGATTTCTTGAGCTTCCCATGTCCTTCTCGTTGTTTGGTAGCTAGTCTCTCCTTTGATTTGTCGAAGTGGCATAGGAGGCTAGGCCATTTGAGCTTTGATTTGCTTACAAAGCTTAGCTCACTTGACCTAATTTGAGGATTGCCCAAGTTGAACATTGAGCGTGACCTTGTTTGCCATTCCTGTTGACACAGGAAGATAGTTGCTGCTTCTCACACACCTATGAATTAGGTGATGATGGTTCACCCTGGAGAGTTGCTTCATATGGACACAGTTGGTTATGCTCAGGTGAGGTCTGTCGGTGGGAAGTGGTACGTTCTTGTGATCGTGGACGATTTTTCTTGCTGGTCTAAGGTGCATTTCATAGAATTGAAGGATGAGGCTTTTGAGTTTGATAATGACTTGGTTTTGAGGTTACCAAACGAATCAAATCATGCCATGAGAGCTATATGCACTGACAATGGCTCAGAATTCAAGAATGATTGTTTCAAAGCCTTTTGCCTTAGCCAAGTTCTTGAATACCTGTTTTTGTCCCCATATGTCCCCCAGCAGAATGGTGTGGTTGAATGCAAGAATCGGACCCTTGTTGAGATGGCTAGGACGATCCTCGATGAGCATAGGACTCCTAGGAAATTCTAGGCCGAGGTGATTAACACCGCGTGCTATGTTTCCAACCGCATTTTTCTCTGAGCTCTTCTTCATAAGACCTCGTATGAGTTGCGATTTGGGCGGCAGCCAAAAGTGAGCCACCTATGGGTGTTCGGCTGTAGGTGTTTTGTGCTTAAGTAGCGGAACTTAGACAATTTCGAACCTCACAGTTTTGATGGAGTTTTTCTTGGCTATGCCACGCATTCACGTGCATACCGCATTTGGCTCTTGGACTCCAATAGGATTATTGAGACTTGTGAAGTTAATTTGATGAAACTATGCCTTGTACAACTCCTAGCTTTGAGCTTGCAGGTGATGCTGAGTTAGGTACTACCTTCTTTGAGGAAGATGAGGAAGAAGATGTAGGTGTGTCTGGTGATACTGCGTCTGCTGTAGCTCCAGAACCTGCTGCTTCACTTTTAGAGGATGAGGAGGGAGCTCCAGTACTTTCTTCTTCGATTACTTGGGAGCTACCTCCACAAGATCCACCAGTACATGCAGCAGGGCCCGCTGAGGACGCAAGCGAGGTGACCTTCGAACCACAACCGTCTCGGATGGTCCAGCAGGATCACCCTTCGACGAACATCATTGGTGGACTACATGAGAGAGTTACAAGATCTAGGTCTACTTCTCTTGCTATCTTTGCACACTCTCCATTTGTTGCTTCTTTCGAGCCCCATGATGTTGGACACGCTATGTCTAATCAGAATTGGGTCAATGCTATGCATGAGGAGCTAGAAATATTTGAGAGGAACCAAGTTTGGGTTTTAGTCGAGCCTCCACCACACTGCAATCCTATAGGTACCAAGTGGGTGTTTAAGAACAAGCAGGGAGAGGATGGAGTTGTGGTGATAAACAAGGCTAGGCTAGTTGCTCAAGGTTTTTGCTAGAAAGAGGGGATAGATTATGAAGAGACCTTTGCCCCTGTAGCCAGATTAGAAGCCATTCGCATTCTCTTAGCTTTGGCAGCTTCGAAAGGGTTCAAGCTGTACCAAATGGATGTGAAGAGTGCATTCCTAAATGGGTATATATAGGAAGAGGTCTATGTGAGGCAGTCCCTAGGTTTTGAGCATCCCAAGTAACCTAACCGAGTGTTCAGGTTGCAGAACGCTTTGTATGGCCTGAAGCAAGCTCCTAGGGCTTGGTATGAGAAACTTAGGAAATTCCTAGTTACCCAGGGTTTTGAGATGGGGAGTGTGGACAAGACTCTGTTTTTGCTAAAGCATAGCAATGACCTTTTGATCTTTCGGATATATGTGGATGATATCATCTTTGATGGCTCTTCTCATGCACTTGTGAGTAAGTTTTCAGAGCAGATGAGGAATGAATTCAAGATGAGCATGATGGGGGAACTTCAGTTCTTCCTAGGGCTCCAGATCAGGTAGACTCCACAAGGCACCTTCGTCCACCAAAGCAAGTGCACGAGGGACCTTCTTCGAAAGTTTGATATGGCGAATGCATCATCATAGATGACTCCGATGAGTACCTCTACCATGGTGGACAAGGACAAAGAAGGAGATGAGGTTGATCAGAAGATATACTGAGGGATGATCGGGTCTCTGATGTTCCTAACAGCCACGAGACAGGACATACCGTTTGTTGTAGGTCTGTGCGCTCGTTTTCTAGCTTCTCCAAGGGCATCACACCTCACTGCTGTAAAGCGGATCCTAAGGTATATAAAATTCACACTGGAGTTTGACTTGTGGTACTCCACAGATTCCTCTCCTTGCCCTCCTTGGCTTCATAGATTCTGACTTTGTTGGGTGCTAGTTAGAACGTAAATCAACCTGTGGTACATGTCAGTTTTTGGGTACGTCTTTAGTCTCTTGGTCTTCTCGTAAGCAATCTAGTGTAGCTCTTTCTACATGTGAGGCATAATACATTGCTGCTGCTAGCTGCTGCTCCTAGATTATTTGGATGCTTGCTACCTTGAAGGGCTATGGCCTAACCTATGGGAGGATACCAATCTTGTGTGACAATTATAGTGCTATCAGTGTTGCTAAGAACCCAGTGCTCCATTCTAGAACCAAACACATAGATGTGAGATATCACTTTCTGAGAGATAGCTATGAGAAAAGCCTCATTGATGTAGTGCATATAGCAAGTGAGAACCAAGTGGCTGACATCCTAACTAAACCCCTAGAACTAGAGACTTTCAACCTGTTGAGGGGAGAGTTACGGGTTTGCTGGTTTTGTTTCGAGTTTCTTTTGCCTTGTTTTTTTGCTTCTTCATGCATCTTTGTATCATATTCATGCATTGCATCATGTACATTTGTAGTATGCACTTGCACTTGAGCTCGATTGGAATGACTTGCTAGTTTTTGCTCATGTTACGATGTGCAGTAGTATGCTTGATCATGGTTGGATCTATTGTATACTATGTGAAAGCCTAGTCACTTTTGTTTTCCTAAAACTTGATCACCACTTGACTTGGCAACCTAGCATGTGTAGGAAGTTGAATGCTTGTGCTATCTTTCCATGCTTGGTTGTTCTAGTTGCTTACCTTTGCTAGTTGATGCCTAAGCTTTCAGGGTACCTTGCCTAATCTGAATTGTGAATTAATCTCCATACATTGGTATCTATTTGAGCTAGAATGAAAAGATCCAGGTGGATTTACTTTGTCGCACTGACCTAGTTTGAGATTGCTCACTTTTGCACTTTGGTGAGAACTCAGACCTGGCTGTGAATGACTAAAAACCTTGTCTTAAGCTTCTGATGGTCTACCTAGGGCCAGGCTTGGCATTGGTTGGTAAGAAGTGGCATGACAAGCAAATAACCCCTGGCACATGTTTAGATCTTGCTTGAAATGAAAATGCTAAATCTGAATTTGTAAGTCTTTGAATTATGTATGGCTTGTTGAATATGCTCAGGTTAGGATTAGCACACCTTGTATGAACTGCTAGCATTTTGCTATTCATGCCTACCTTGCTAGATGCTATTCATGTTGATGATGCTTTCTGTTGAACTAAACTTGAAAATCATGCTTTGCTATTGACCTGAGTAGATAGGTTCTCTTGAGCTTGTTGCATGCCCCGTTGCCCTCACATGCTCTGTATGCTAGAACTTGTGTATGGTAACTTTCCATCCCTTTTGAGCTTTCCACTACATTTTTCTCATGGGACTTGATGTGTGCATTGTCAACAAGGGGGGAGTGGAGTCACCAACCAAGGGGGGTTGGGAGAGTGCATCATTCTAGGGAGAGAGCTTGCATTGTGAGAGGGGATGAAATGCAGGGGGAGTTGGAGTTTTCAGCATGCTCTTTGGGCCAGCTGTGTCAAGCCTTTGCCTCTTTTTGGAGGAGCTGGTCCGTTGCTTCTAGCATGACTGTGTTGAGCCTTGCCTCTTTCTTGAGGGGTCATGCTTTGTTGATCGGCTGCGTTGAGCAGTTACCCTTTGTTGACGTCTCTTAGCGTAACAGATTTTACTCTGCAAGCGCAAGGAGATTCGATGTAGCTTTTTCACTTAGAGTATTCCCAGTATCGTAAAAATCCACATGGAAGCATGGGTGAATAGGTGGAATGAAATGTCGAACTTTCAACGGTACTATATAATTTAGATAAATACCAGCTATTCTTACAGCGGGGGTAAGATAACAGGATAGTGTATGGTGCGAAGAGTAAACAGGAATCAAAGCGGTTAGCAACTAGGTATAGCTATCTAGGGAGGACAACGAGCGAGATTAAGATATCCAAACTCTATCCCTTAACTATTGCATAGGAGTATTCGCAGTTGAACTAAGTTAACTGAACACGAACTAGGGTCTTGCGTCGAGCGAAATTCTAGACTACACCAAGGAGACATGGGGGTAGATAGTTGGCCAACCGAACGGCAATTGGCTAACGCCTATGAGCTTACCGAACGATGGGATCGAATTACAGAGGCTCTCTAATGATGTCACCAATAGGGGCTACTAACCAGATTTGCGTAGGTAAGATGGCACGCTAAACTAGTGATCAAGTCAGAACTTGATCACTAAAGCTCGTCGTTGATCAAAGGGTAAGAGCGAACTTAACCTTAGATCAGAGCCTAAGGCAAGTTTATACCACCGGCAAGTCTAGCAAGATTCAAGTAACTCGAGAACAACACAAACCTAGCCTTGGTCTAGTGTGCAATAAGGTACACTACACTAGGCAAGTGTAAGAAATAAAGTAAAGTATAAATGAAATATAGATCGATAAAGTATATAATACTGGAGCAGTAAGAGTACAAAACATAGAAAGATACAAGAGCTTTACCAAAACTTGAAGCTAACTCCGGAATCCCTGAGGCAAAGACTAAGACTCAACTCTAACTCTTAGGACTAACCTATTGCTACAAGACTAAGACAATGGTATGCTTTACTCAACTTTCACACTTCACAAGTGGGCTACCAGGGGGTATTTATAGTCACCCAGTGAGTGAGGGTACTTATATGGTCGGTAAGGCAGTTGTGAGGGCAGGTGGTAGACCGGGAGGCCCCACCTAAGGCCGGGTAACCTGCCCAACCCTTGGATCCACCACCTTACTTCATCCAACGGTCCATCCTGCCTTCCCAAGCCGGTTGCATGGCGGTTGGCAGTTATAACTTGTGCTTTTCCCCGAATCATTGGATCTTCAATGTGTTTCTTCCTTAGCAGCAGGATGGAAGTCCCTCGAATTGCTAACTTCACCAATCCAAGTGCTGGATTGATGAGGTGGCAATCCTTCCATTGCTTTGCTTGAGGCTTTCACTATGATACCCCATAATTTCAAGTACAATTAAGCATTCATCTTATGCATCTTAATTTTTAAGTTTAAGATTTAAATTGTTTAAATTCAAATCTGAATTCAAATCTTTCAAAATTATATTTTTATTCAAAAGAAAAAGGTGCAAAGTGATAGTATAGATTTTACCCTTTCACTTTTATTTTTGGACTTTGGGATAATTTTGATTGTATTGTGGTCTAAAAATAGAAATAAGGAAATATATATTGATATTTAGAAAAAAAGGGGGGGTGAAACCGGTGGCCCAAAGCCACTGCAGTCCGCCCTCGGTTCTCCACCCGACCCGCGCCACTTGGGCCAAGCCCACAAATCTGCACCGCCCCTGTTCTTCTTCTTCCTCATCTGACCGAGCAGAAGTGGAGGCGAGCTTCTCTTCTTCTCCCTGCTACCTCGCCATGCGCCATTATCTCCTCACCATTCTCATCCGCTGCGATTGTTCCACCGCCCCCGGTCCTTTTTAAGCCACCCGAGATCCTTCCCTTCAAGAAGAACCTTCGCTGTCCACCATGAAGGTTATTTCCCCTTTTCCCCGTGCGTTGTTCTCACTCCCGGGGTCGCCATTGCAATTCTTTGCGTTGGGTCCATTCTGGCTCAATTCCTTCGGTTGCGAGCACCACACCGCCCAGTTCTACTATCACCCCCTCCTAATTCCCACTTTCCGCGACCGAGCGAGGCCCTCTCCGAGCTTCCGCGACCATGTCCGCCGGCGCCCATGAACACCCTGTTTCCGCATCTCTCCCCATACCCAAAACTACATGAACGGCTTTGCACCACCCTCCTCTTCCTCCCGGTGCCCTTGGGTTCGCGAATAGCGTTGGGAATGTCTATTCCGGCGAGCTCTGGCAGTGCCCCGACGGCGGCAGCTGGCCGAACTGCTTGTCTCTGCTCCCCGCACCTGCCCGCCTCACCTGGCCTGGGCCGTGCCACTAGGCAAAGCCCAGGTAGGCCGGATCAGCTGGCCGGGAGGAAAAAGGACAAAAGGGTAGGCCGATTTAGCTGTATGGACCGACAAGAAGAGAAAAGGGAGATTGAGCCGGCCTGATTTCAATTTGGGACGAGACGAAAAGTGAGAGGGAGAGAAATTAGATTAAAAAGGTAAATTTGAGGAGCTGAATAGAACTTTAATAGAATCAACTTTCATGGGCCTTGGGTTTCCTTTAAATCCTTTTTTTTTTAATTTTATTTTCTTTATTTCAATCTTATAAATTAAACTTCTAAAAGGATTATGTATTTCTTTTATAAATTAGTTTTAAATCTTTAAAGCTTTATTTTGTAAATAATTAGATAATTTCTTTATTATTTTTAAAATGCTTTTTAATTTTTAATAATTCATTTTGAGCTTTTAAAATTTAAGAAAATTATTCTAAAACCTTATAAAATTGTTTTACTATTAAAAATATTTATTCAATTTTAATAATTTCTTTTAAGATTTTAAAAATACTAGAAATTATTTTAAAATCCTAGAAAATTATTTTAAAACCATAGAATATTATTTTAACCTTAGAAAAAGGCCTGAATCTTAATTTCAGTGCACCATGTTCTCTTTGTAGAAACTTCTTTAGTTATTTTAATTACAGGTTGATCATCCTCATACTTATGCAGCATTCATATCGTGCATTTAGATATGATAAGTCGAGTAGATTGCCGATGAAAGAGTTCAAGAAGGAATCCGGGAGTTAAGCTACGCAACACGACAACAGTACCAAGAGAAGCATTGCTGATCAAGATACCTTCCGTGCCTCAACCCTTGGAGTAATCCAGGCAAGCCCCCCTGCATTCACCCCCTTTTTATTTTGAGTCTTAATTAATGAGTTATGGGTGTGCATTAGAGTTAGGAATTGCTTGAAACCCTAGTGTATACTGAATTCCTAATTTGAGCATAATGAACCCTATACGTATTAGATTAGATGCTTAGCCAAGCTTAATAATAGGTCACGTTTAATGTTACTTTGAGAGGAATCCAATAAAGTTTCCTCAGATATCAATTGGAGAAATTGGACGAGATCAGTTATGCTTTTGAGACATGATGAATATTAAGAGATTAATGAATGAACATGATTAAGATTCTGATCCTATCTATGTCATATAAGGCCGTACCATATTGAGCGTTATTTCGGTTTTTGAATGCGCATCTTTCACTTATCGTCCTCGTCACGGGCTCCGATAAGCCCCTCATCCTTTGTACCTAGGGTTGAACTGTGGTGAGACCAACTGAATGGTGAGAGACAGGCGAGTGTCAGAGCACACTCGGGTTCGGTGAGGGCAGTTCAGACTAGGAGGCAACGAGGATGTTGGGTTGTCATATGTGGAGTCGTCGTACACACATATGACTGGTGTTTGAGTATTTATTTCTGGGAGTATGAAATCGATTCGAATCGCTGGGCCTACCAGGTGTAAGAGCTGAAAAACGATCAACATCGTATTTAAGAAAAATAATGTTTTTGATAAGTAATTATATTATCAAGTGCTTGCTTTGTTTGCTATTAGAATTGGTATCACTTACTATAAATAGGAACAACTAAAAGAAGTTAGCACCCTAAAAACTAAGGACTCAATTGTAGGCTTGCCGCGTGTAACTTGACCTAACCAGCTGTGGCTATTGGTTGGAAAGTCGGGTTTATATCCAGTGTTCGGATAAGTCTTGCGGAGTAATTAGTACTCAGGGTTGTGGTTTTAACTCTTTTTCAGGTATGAAGCTTCTAGCTCATCCCTACTGAGGGGAGGCTGTGCGGCCTGGCCTATTGGCCGGGCAGCCTGGGCTTCCCGTGACTTAGCCGTATTTTGCCTGTTTTCACCTGCATTCAAATATTCAACACAATTTGTGGAGATATGTCAGTAGCAAAGGTTAGTCTATATTTTGATGTATTTTCCTTCATATTCATGGATAGTAGATGGTCGAAAGTAGTGCAATAATGACCATCAACACCCTTGTCTTAGTGGGCGATCTTTTGGCTTTGCTCTTGTTCACTTCTAGTGCTCTTGTTTTTGCCTCTCTTTGGTTTTCGGGCACTTGAGTGGATTTTATTTGTTTTTCTTTTTTCTGTTGTTCTTTGTTACGTTTTTTTTTCTTTGTCTATGATTTCAGGTGGTTAATCAGGGTGTTGATAAGGCACTCATTAAGGGAGAGATTGAAGGACTCAAATGTACTGAGTCCGGTCATTCGTCCTGGCTATGATGAGAGTTTGTCAACACCGAACACTTGCTGAAGGACGAGTGAGCACCTTCTAAGCGTGATCCGGAGGAAAGTCCACCTAAACGTGACCTGGTGGCGGCGCCCGAGTGCTACCGTGGTGTGACAAAATCTCTGCGGAGTGGACTGCCAGGTTCTGGGGGATAGATATCCCCTGGGTCCTCTAGCATATTCTCTGGATAAGCCGTTGGAGGGTCCAATTCAGGAGCCAACCGACTGAATTGGCGCACAAGACAAAGCCTCTATCTTTTGTAATCTAAAAACGTAGAAGGAAACCGACTTGTAACCCAAACCACGCCAAACTATGTAAGGTGGGCGAGGGACCCCTCCTAAGCATCCCTCTCCACCTCAAGCAGATTCTTCGATCTCTCTAACCCTCATGCATACCGAAAGCAATACAATCAGGCACAAATAGGACGTAGGGTATTACACTTTCCGTGGCTCGAACCTGTATAAATCATGTGCCCTTGTGTCTTTTCGCGTTACACGCGAACCATCAAACTACGGTCGATCTCACGAACCACAAAAAGCAATGCGTGATACATCCCATGATGTACTGCCGGAACTAAACCCCGACAATTGGCGCGATAGGCAGGAGTGGCGACATCGACATCACCGCTAACTCTATGGTGCAAATTCAGGTTTGAGATGGAACAGATGTGACGTGCAACTTCGTCGTGTGCCATGCCTACTATGGGCATGGACTGCTGCTGCGCCTCGGCCCATGGCTCTGGTCTTGCCTCCACGCCGGTCGCCGAGTCAAAGCTGCGAGGTTGTCTAACCGAATCACCGGCCCGTGTTGGTTTACGGGCAGAGTCCGATCAGATTAGCAATGGGACACGCGGATTGCACGAAACCGGAAAGAAAAAAAAAGGAGAAGGCAACGTGCGCCTTAAGAAGAAAAAAAACAGATGAGAGTCCGATCAGGATCAGAGAATAATTTCCTCACGTGCTTTCTGGAAGGAGCTTCACTACGTTCATCAAATTCTGCTCGACTCGTGCACCAAGCTGGAGCTCAGAAGAACATATATGGACACAGATATCGAACCGGAGTCGCGATTGCTGGCTTATAATGAGCCTAATTATAACGAGACAGCAACCATACACCTCGGAAGGAGGCATGCGTGCAGAATACGTAATTATCATGGCTCGAGTTGATTCATGCGGAGGCAGAACTGGAGCCTGCTGCGGTTTAAGACTTCTATATCAACAAGGGTATCCGAAGAGAAAATCTATTTTATGCACAGGAGATTGAATTGTGCATGGGATCGAGTTATCGACGAATCAACACACGCATGACGCCGGTTTTCACTCGGACTTCAATCAAAACCAATCAACTACGTGCTAGATTAAGCCTAAACAGCTAAGTCATTATGCATTTAATTATGCTAATCAAATTTCCGTCTATACTATTTGGTCTAATCACTCGAATATCATTTACATTTGAATATTCTCTTTGCAAACCATGCAACTCGGGTCGTTCTCTGATTATTATTTCAAAAAAATATATCTCATGCCGGTACAAAAATATACGACGTGCTAAGGCAGTCAACCTGCACTGTCATTGACTAACTCTGATTTTCGCCTGAAAGGCGAAGTGCCATCAACATCACAGTGAGTCATTCAATCCAAGTGGTCTGCTATAATGTCTTATACTGATTAAATTATTTTTTGATTATTCAGGCTATGTATTATTCATAATATTTCTAGATCACCTCGGATATTGGATCGCAATTGAATTGTTTCTGAAACATCCGAGTTATTGGATCAATTGGGTTTTTTATGGGTCACTCGGATTATCTATATTATCTTCGGATTACCGGGATCATCTCTGGATTATTCGTACTAGTTTTAGTTATTTATCTTGGATCAATTAGGATTACTTGGATCAATTCTGATTACTCATATTATTTCTGGACCATTCATATAATTTCAGGATTATTATTTCTGGATTATTTATATCATTTCAGGATTACTCAACTGCTCATACTATTTTAGCATCATTATTTCTGATCAGTCATGTTATTTCAATTCACTCAGATTATTTCCGGATCACTTAGGGTTTCGTATTACTCAGATTATTTTCGGTCATTCAAACTGTGCATTATGCACCTTGGTAAGCTGAAACATTTTCTACCTCGTTTATTTTCTCAAATTATTTCCTGGCACATTGTGTGCCTTGACAAGATTTTCTGTTACATCTCATGTTTCTCTGAGACAATTCTTTCCTGTCGCATCTCGTGTTTCGCCGAGTCAAATATTTTCTGTCGCATCTCGTATTTCGCCGAATCAAATCTTTTACATCGCAGCTCGTGTTTCACCGAGTCAAATATTTTCAGTCGCATCTTATGCTTTGGCATGTCTAAATGTTTTCTGGCAAAATCTGTGCACGTAACAACGGGTGTCATGAACTCTATATGACCACTGTTATCATAGGGCAGTTGGCCTGGCCAGCCGGCGTTACGTACCCACGCAAAGTCTTGACGGGGTGAACTCTAAACCCTTCGCACTGGCCAATCAGTCTAGGATCGTAGACCGACAACTAGTGTTACATGCCCACGCTTACTTAAGATGGGGTGCAGTCCGACCCTAAATTACGGGGCAATCAGCCTAAGCCGTAGACCGACAGCTAATGTTACATGTCTACGTGTGCTCATAATAGGGTGAAGTCCGACCCTAATTACGGGGCAATCAACCTATGTCGTAAACCGACAGCTTGTGTTACATGCATGTGCGTACTCATAACAGGGTGCAATCTGGCCCTCTGGGCAATCAGGCTGGGTCGTAGACCGACAGCTGGTGTTACATGTCTACGCTTACTCATAACAGGGTGCGATCGGGTCCTCCTTACGGGGCAATCAGCTTAAGTCGTGGTCTGCCCTACAGCTGGTGTTATATGCCTTTGCTCATTCAGTAAAGGGTACCTCTAAACCCTTCATACGAGGCAATCAGTCTGGCCCACCGACACTCTATGCCTTCACTGTACTCGGAATTCAGATCAGGAGTCAATGCAAATTAGTTCACTTTATGCTGCACCATCGACTCGGGGAGCTGCGCCTGCCTTGCTGAGTGTCTTTTCGACTCGGGGGCTAGGTTTCTGCCCGCCTCGCCGACTCCTTCACCGACTCGCTACCTCGTCGACTCGGGGGGCTAGGCTTCTGTCCGCCTCGCCGACTCCTTCACCGACTCGCTACCTCGTTGACTCGGGAGACTGGGCTTCTGTCGACCTTGTTGACTCCTTCACCGACTCGCTACCTCATCAACTCGGAGGGGCTGGGCTTCTGTCCGCCTGGCCGACTCCTTCAGCGATTCGCTACCTCATCGTCTCGGGGGGCTGGGCTTCTGTCCGCCTCGCCGACTCCTTCACCGACTCGCTACCTTGTCGACTCAAGGAGCTGGGCTTCTGTCCACCTCGCTGACTCCTTAGCCGACTCACTGCTTCGTCGACTCGGGGGCTGGGCTGTTATCCGCCATGCCGACTCACTGCTTTATCAGCTCGAGGGCTGCGTCGCCGTGCGCCTCCCCGACTCACTGCGTCGTCAGCTCGGGGGCTACGTCGCCGTGCGCCTCCCCGACTCACTGCATCGTCAGCTCGGGGGTTGTGCCACCGCGCACCTCACTGACTCACTTTCGTTGACTCGGGTGTCGCGCCCTCGTCGCACCGCCTCGTTGACTCCACATCAGCACGGGGGCTGCACCCTCGCTGCATCGCTTCGCTGACTCGACATCAGCTTGGGGGCCGCGCCGCCTCGCCGACTCATCGTCAGCTTGGGGTCTGCAACATCGCCATGCCGTCTCACTGACCACTTCATCTGCTCAGGTGCTGGGCTCCCGCCTGCCTTGCCAACCCACTACTCTGCGACTCAGGGGGCTACGCCACCATCTGGCCAATTTGGGAGGCTACGCCACCGTCTCGCTGACTGGGTGGGCTATGCCACTATCTCGCTGACCCGCGTCGACTCACCACTTCGTCGACTCGGGGGCTGTAGTGCTGCCTCGCTTACTGCTTTGCCGCTTCATCAAGACTACTCAGATGGACAAGCTACTTGACCCTCAACCTGATTATACTAATTAGGTTAAGGCTCGGAGGCTGCATGAAGGATACCATCGTAATTTTTTCGAAGGCTACAAGGCAAGGCATTCAGAAAGCAGAATTTGGATCTTCAAGTTGATTGTTTCTCAAGTGAATTTGAAGCTCGGGGGCCTGTGAGGGACAGATATCCCTGGGGTCCTCATGAAACATATTCTCAACATAAGCCGTTGGAGGGCCCAATTCAGGAGCCAAACGTCTGACTTGGCGCACAAGGCAAGGACTCTCTATCTTTTGTAATCTAAAAACATAGAAGGAAACCAACTTGTAACCCAAGCCATGCCAGACTATATAAGGCGGGCTAGGGACCCCTCCCAAGCATCCCTCTCCATCTCAAGCAGATTCTTCAATCTCTCTAAGCCTCATGCATACTCAAAGCAATACAATCAGCCACAAACAGGACGTATGGTATTACGGTTTCCACGGCCCAAACCTGTATAAATCATGTGTTATTGTCTCTTGTCGCAGTTACACGCGAACCATCGAGCTACGGTCGATCTCGCCAACCACAAAAAGCACTGCGTGATACATCCGTGGTGCACTGCCGGTACTAAACCCCGACACAGGTGGCTTGGTTGCGGCCCAAGTTAGGCTCGGCCCATAAGAGAGACCTTGGGTACGGGGCGGTGTCGTACTCAAGACTGGAGGCCAAACAAGCGTTTACCGGTTCGAGCGTCAAACCCGGGCCCAACTATTGTTTCCTAGTTCGAGCGTCAAAACCAGGGTCTTGGTTGCTGGTATCCCAAAACCGAAGTTACCCTTGTGGGATAAGCTACTGGACACATGGAGGACATCGGGACAAGGCGGAGAAACCGAAGTTGCAAGGACTCCATCATGGTCATTCATCCGAGTTATTGTGGTCTTTTTTAGCCTCTACAGGCATTTTAGTGTAACGAGTCTATAATATAGGGGTGCAAGTGCAAACTACCTTAGGGCAATAGAGCTGTAGTATAAATAAGGAGAGGGCTGGTCATTATCCTTCTCTCTTGGCTTGTTTAGAGTTTGCTTAGACCTAGGTTTAGGCTGCCATTTTCGTTCCCAAGCAAGAGCAACATGTTTAGTGGGTTTTAGAGTAATCTAGCCCCATAGAAAGAGGGTAGGAAGTGGGAGGCTGCTTGGAGATCGAGTTCCACCTTGTAATCTGTCCTTGTGACCCATTTTGAAGTGTAATAGAGTGGATTTCGTGGCCAAGTCTTGAGTGCTTGTGTGCAGCAATCTTCTCCCCCTTCTCCCTTTGGTTTTTGGGTGAAATCTCATGGGCTTTTGGTGCTTTCGGTTGCCTACAAGATTTTCCCTTCTCTTTTTCCATTTTGGAGTTTTAAGGACGTAGAGATCATGTCTTAGAACATCTCAATCCCGCAGGATTGCCACTAGCAAGTCAAATTTGGGTTTTCTCCCTTTTTTGCCCAAAGACTCTCCTCTTCACGAGATCTAAAATTCCTGCTAATCCCATGATCTGTGTTAGTAGATCTTTTGGGAAATGCTTTGGAATAGGGTCTAGATAGTCTATGCCAAATTTCGTGAAGTTTGGAAAAGATTTGGTCAAGTTTAGGTTTTGGGAGCTCATTTTCTGCAGTTTTGTCGGACAGTCCGGCGCACTACCAGACAATCCGATGCGTGCTACTGAATAGTCTCGGTGCGCGCTACCGGATAGTCCGGTGTGTGGCTGTGCAGGCAGCTATACCGGATAGTCCGACGTGCTACGCCGGATAGATTTGGCGTGCTACCGGATAGTCCTGATGTGTGCTATCGGACAGTTTGGTGTTGGCCTGGCTATAAGCTTTCTTTGGATCTTTTTGCTTGGGTGTTTCACTGAGACTTTTGGCTGGTGTCCCTTCTACTGCATGCCCAGACTCGAACTCATCGGTTGATCCGGAGAGGCACTTGATTGTGTAGAGTGACTGGTAGAGCTCGCTAGCCTAGGTTTTGGTCTCTTTCGCTTTCGTCCGTTCCATGGGCATTTGAGTGACTTTGTTCCACTGTTTTGCTACCTCTTTGAGTCCTAGGGTTAGTAACACTCAATTGCTACATGATCTTGCTCAGTCAGTAGAGAAGAGAGGGATTTTGGGGTTGCAAGTTTTAGGTGTCGGTCTATTCACCCCCTCTAGGTCACCCTTTCGGTGCTCACAATGGGTCCAAGTTCTTTAGCAGAGAATAGCATAAGAGACTTAAATCTCACATGGTGTAACTCCATCTCACAAGAACGATTGACTTGAAGATATGCATGCCTAATCTTCTACAAGTCTTGTAGATCCTCATCATTGACAACTTCTCTTTTATCTCAGACACCAATGCCTTGATGGGCACCACCTTGGCTGACTTCTCTATGGCAACTACTAACATAGTGTCATTTGGTTTTAGCATGTCTCACTTTGGCCCTAGGTGGGTGTAAGGAAAATGGGCCCTAACCTTCATGATTAGTTGCCTGATGTGGTTGCGGTGGTCGAAGTGCAAACATGTACCATTTGGGACTAATGTGTATGCAAGTCTATTTGTTTAGATTCTAGTGTGCAAGAGATGGACTTGGGGTACAAACATGTCAAATGAGAGATTAAAGAGCACAATAGAAGACCCAAGACACCAATGATGAAGGCCATGAAGTCTTGACATGGTGGTCCCGGTGACTGGTCAGTGGGCTAGATTTTTGCACGCACTAGAAAGTCTAGTGGTGCACACCGGATAGTCCACTGAGAAGGAAACACCGATAATAGAAGACTCAAGACCTTGTGAAATACATACACCAGATGGTCCTATGTACACAATGGATGGTCCAGTGGTCCACCACGAGACAGAAGTGACAGAAGAGAAGAAGGGGCGACCATGTCTAAGTTTTCACGCACCTGGATGTTCTAGGCCAAAGCATGCAACAAATCAACACCGCAGACGACTATACGTACCGAGTGGTCTGGTGGTCCACACCAGACGGTCTGGTGATCACAACGGTCAAATAAAGATACAACGGTCGACTCCAATGGCTAAATTGGTTGTACGGTGTGTACACCGGATTGTCTGGTGAGAATAGACGGCGAGCCACAGCTTTTTTTCCAACGGCTATTTTGGAGGATAGTGCTATTTATACTCCTTTGCTTGGACTCCATTATATGGTTGGTGACTCCTAAGTTCACTAGTGTTGAGACGCATATTTGAGAGCCCAATTCATCGGGAGAGTAAAAGGGGCATATTTAGGTATAGCTAGTGCTTCCAAGCTCTTGCTTAGGCCTTGCTTAGCAAATAGCACTTGGTTGTGACCAATTGTTGTAACGTGATTAGTGAATCTCTTACCTCCATGCTTGCATGCACGAAGACTTTGTAACTTGTAAGTGTGTGGCTTGTAGTCTTGCAAAACCCTCTAAGTTGTGGAGTGGCCGCCGCCATGCTTGTCTGAGAGAGAGGGGGGTCCTCTGCATTTTGGCCAAAGGTCGCCTTCGTTGAGATGGTGGAGAACTTCTGCCAGAGGCCCTCTGAAGACCCCACCTGCATGTGGGTGTGTACCAGGGATATTCGGAGTTACCGGACTGAAAAAGCTTGACCCTTGCGTGGGTCACCTTGCAAACGTTGATCCTTGCTTAAATCGAGGCCTTAGTCCATGCGTGAACTAAGTGAGAGTAAGGCCTTGCGAGAGGCTCCAAATGAGTACTAGGGGAGGCTTGCACGCCTTCTTAAAACCTCAGGAAAAATATCCATGTCTCCAACTTGTTCCATCATCTCCATAATCATTGGGAGTTTGCATTACTCTACTCAAATCTTTAGCTTTAGCATTTACATTCTTGCAATTATGTGCTTACTTTCCTAGACTAGCTTGGTAGTTTAGTTTTCTAGGTGAACTAGGTTGCAAGACTAAACCTCAGCAGAGTTAGCAACTAAAGTGCCCCACTTCCATAATGGAACTAAAATGTGCTTTATCACCATTCCCAGGAGTTTGGTAATCACATTCATTACATGGAGAGGGATACAAATCTTTCTTAATGGGTCAGACAACGAGGGGTGCAGCCCTGAAACTAAGCAGCGGAAAATAAAATCATGGGCCCAACTTTCACACGCCACGGTTGGGAAGTAGGTCATAGTCCTTACTTGTCCAAATAAACGGTAATCTCATCTTCTTCACTGGAAAAACAACAATAAAGCAAAGGTGAGTACATACATACTCTACAGCCCACCTTCCTCCATAAGGAGTTGGGGTGAAGGCTAACACTTTATGCAAGATATATCTTAAGTTTAGGGAGTTTTGCATAAAAATCATTGTATGCATGGTTTGAGATGGTTATCAAGTTTTACACTTTTCAAAATCTTGGTTTTTCTCAAAAAGGTTTGCATTGTGGCTTATGCCATGCCAGCCAACACATTTTTTTCTATTTTCAAACCAAAACCATATCCATTTTATTCCAAGACTAAACCTCCCATTTTATGAAAAAGCTAGCTGAGAAACCAAGCCATAACCCATCCATACCAGTGTACACAGACTATTCAAATAGATTTTACTACTGGCCAGAGATGTACTATAACCCATGAGTTGGACTCAGCAACTTTACTGCCATAAACGTGTGAATTCCAAACCAAGCCTTTGCCATCACTTCATCGTCTAGTAGTGCTATGGATCCATGCCACCTCATCACCTCTAGTGTCCCATGACACTCCCATGACACCGATCTAGTCCCTTAGCCCTTGTGCGCTAACACGGCAGCTACTAGACTATCCATTCTGCCTCGGGCCCAGCTACTGTCTCAGATAGGGCAGGTGGTTGTACTAAAGAGTTAGGCAAGATGAAACATCAACTCAGTCCTTATAGAGTGCGGGTAGAACCATTCCCCCCTTTCCATTTTCTTTTGCTTGACACCGCGAGCATCCAAATACGCAGCCTCCTCCACGAAGTCTAGGACTTGGGGTAACCGCGAAGTTGCAATACCCGTTCATACCTTGCCCATTAAAATAGTTGTTTTGGCCGAAGCCGTATTTTGACAAAGTCAGTTGCTGGGGTTCTTCCCCATTTTTGAGATCTCACCACACATCCACAACCATCAATTTCCACATTCACAATCCCAATATAATATCAAGATTATGATATATGTAACTAAGTGAGCGATCTCACCTATGCGCGCTGCATCTAGTTAAGCCTAGGTGGTTATATCCTTCTAGGTTTCCTTAGCAAGCAAAACATGCAAGTTCTATGTGATTATCAAGCCAAGGGTTGTGTTTGTAAATAATAGGAACTTTATGTATCAAATGGAGATTCTAGTGGGCTAGCCATTCACTTTGTTGAGATGGACGATACATCGATCGCTGGGGATGAGGGTGCATCATCTTCTGGATGCGTTAGTACACCAACTGCTGGGCGCGATGGTGTGCCATCCATAGCGTGTGCTGGTAGAGCATCTGCTGCAGGCGTCGGTTGCTTTCTTCAAGCATGACAAAGGCCCTTGCGAGGGGTGTACCGATTAGAATCTCCAATATAACCCACGGGCATAAACAGGGAAAAACACACACATCGAGGTATAATATAAGCTCAACATGATTTGGGGAGTGATGGAAGTGAAATGGTGTCTGGAGCGGGTATGGACTATGTGGGATTTTGTAAGTGGCACTTACCAGTGGTGTTGATTTTAGTAAAGTGCGAGGTGCAGCGAGTCGGGCTGTGAGATGCCGATGACGTTGGCGGGCACGGTAGCGATCGTTGTGGTAATGCCATGGTAGCAGGCCTGGGTGGCCAAGGTGGAAACCGAACTGTTGGGATGGTGGTTGCATGATGAGGACGGTGTGGAAGGTTTCCGTGGAAGACAAGAGTGAGACTTTGATGAAATGCAAGTGGCGGTGACTTTAGATGATTTTTGGGATCGTCATCATCTAAATCGAGGGTTGGAAGGACCAAGACAGGGAGCCTTTTGAGTTTACAGAAAGTAGGAGATCAACGACATCAATTATCAGGCTCACAATATTTGTGGGACTAGTGTGAAGCATTGAATGGGTGTAGGACGACGTCATGGAGGCATGATGGCGTCCTCCGACCAAAGAAAAGGACTATGAAGAGTGTATGGGTAGATAGAGCTTGATTTTAGATGAATTTTAGTGCAACAATCACCAAAATTGGAGTTGAAACAGAGAAAATATGAGTATTTGGTGTGGAGGGGTAATAGTAGACTCTTTGGATAATTGAGGGAATGGATTTAGACTTTGTGATCTTTCTTGAACTTTGCCCGTGGGAGAAGGGAACATGGACTGGGGATGCGTTCAGCCTGCGCGGCCCACTCACACGCACGGCGCTGACGCGGCCTGGTGGGCCAACCCACGTGCCACGGGTGGGGAGATAGTGTGGCGTGCAACGCCATGGCTACAGGGCCCACTTGACAATGACATGGGAGGGCGACGATGTTAGGGGGAAGCGACAACGGCTGGGCCGGTTGAACCAAGCGCGCCACGGGGTGGACTGCTGGCCGGTTCCTAGGGCGAGATTGGTGGCGCAATGATGAGGCCGACGAGGTGACCGTGGTGATGGGGTCAGGGTGTGAGTTGGGTGGCCGGAGAAAGGGTTTCCACAGCTAGTGGCGCAGTTGCACACTAGCGGCGAGGGAGGGTGCACGTGGCGACGGCTCTATGGAGGCGAAGAGGAGACGACAAGGTGCCATGGAATGTGGTACGCAGTGAGACGGGGCTTGCGCCTGCTGAAATCAGATAGCGAGGTGGTAGGGATGGCAGATTTGGCGGTGGCATGGAGAGGAAGCTCGATGAGCCTAGGGAGAGAGAAGGAATGATGTTCCCGACTAGCAACATGTAAGGAACATGACGGGGTATCCGAGCCAAGAGGGGGAGGGGTAAATTGGGTCGCTAATCGCTCTTCTAAAACCTAGGGCTTTCTAGTGTATAAGATAAACCTATTTCGTCCTACACATGCTGGTTAAGTCTAAAGGTTTGTCTATGCGCTCTCTAACTTACCCAAAACATTTGCAACCTAGAGCCAAACCTAACCAAACTAACTAGGAAAGCTAAAGGCACACAAGTAAGTAAATTTCGAAAACGTAAATGCGGTGAATAAAGAGGTAAGGGCAAGGGTATGCAAACTCCCGAGAAGACACGAGGATTTAATGTGGTTCACCACTAATGGCTACGTCCACGGGCTCGCCACCGAAGGCAATATCCGAGCCGAGCACCAAGACTCTCCCGATGACTGTCTTGCGCTCGCTACTAAAGGCTCACGATGAGCAAAGGCTAAGTGCCACCAAGCCACCAAGGCTTATTAGCCACCGCCACTCTCTATCTCGGTCACAAGGCATCGGATGCTTCACTATGGAGTTTGTAGGGTCTCTTCATCCCCACACAAGTTGTCGCTGCCACTCCACACCAAGAACGAGAGCCTAGCAACGAGTACAAGTGTCTTGGCTACAGCCAAGGCTTCTCCTCTAGCTCACGCATGAGCTATACTCAAGAAGATCTCGCAAGCTCACTCTCTCTAAGCTCTAATCTAGCTTAGATCATGCACTAAGCTCTCATATGGTGATTGGAGTAGTAGATGTGCTTGGAATACTCCTCTACACTTGCTCTGAACTTCAGTGGCTCCAACTCTATCGAAATGGCCGCCTGGGGTGCCTTATATAGCCCCTAAACTTGAGCTAGTCGTTGGAAAGAAAGAGGCCCTGATGCGGTGTACTTCGAATTGTTTGATCAATAGCTTTTTCCATACTTCAGACAGTCCGGTCTATGTACTTTTCCAATGGGCACTGAATCAATATGTCATTGTACTTTTGTTCGGGCATTTGTCCGGACTTCAGGGACGGACAGTCCAGTCCAAGTAAATACTTGAATCCTAGACCCATTGCGGCGGCCCTTCGGGACTTGCGTTTGGCTTTCTTTCTTCTTCATCCCTTGGACCTAAACACCTCAGAATGTGCATTTAGACAAATTCATTAGTCAAAGTGTTGGTTGTCAATCAATCACCAAAACGCAACCATGGAAATATGGCACATAAGGCCATTTTCCTTACACAACTCCCATGAGAGTCGGGGACTAGTCACGGCGGTGCGGTGTGGGGAAGGGGACGGTGTGTTGAGCAGCTGGGAGGCGGGCTAGTTTACAGCCGGCGGACAAAGGCGCGTGACGCGGCGATGCAGGGACAGGCGAAGGCATGGTGTAGCGGCACCAATGAGCCGCCGGAGGTGGGGTCGACGGTGATTGTCACGGCACGGCAGGACCGGTGAGTCACACAGCGCACGGCGACATCGAAGCCTCAAGGTGCGCGTAGCGAGCGATGCATCTGCCGAGCAAGCGGGCGGCGGGAAGAATTCAAGAAGGGAAGGGGCACACTGATAGCTGGGGCCCACTAGGTTAGTGGGAGAAGGGCGCTGGTCTCGGGTGGCAGCGAGGGAAGGGAGCGCGGCGGCTTCTGGCAGGCCACGGTAGGGGATGTGGGCCGAGGGCAGGCGAGACCAAAAGAGGAGGTGGGAGGGAATGATGGCCGCAGGGTGGGATGGCGGCCCTAAGAGAGGGGAGAGGAATTTTTCCTTTTTCTTTTTTTGATTTTGAATTTTGAATTTTGATGTTTTTGAGAAAGGGAATTGAAGGAGGCATTTTGTGGGGAACTTGGCTAAGAAATATTTTGGAATATCTAGAGATTTTGTTGATCTTATAAGCATGCACTCGACAACAAGCAAAGTTTTGAAAAATTGATTTTGAATTAGGGGGGTTTAGAGAAAATTTTCTAGGGTCAAATTTCGGGGTGTTACAACAACACTTAGCAAAACCAGTGCATATGTCTTGTTTATCTTGCATATGTTTTGTTAAGTTGTTTTTAGGGAGCCTTAGTTTTTAGAGTCCTACTTTCACACACTCTCTTAGGTTGTCTTGGTCCAACCTTCTGTCAGCCTTCACTTGGGGTCCCTCAGAGCCAGGAACTAAGGCTCTTTCCAACAATTTCACCATCCCCTATCCCTCATCACTATTCCAACTACCCCTCACTCTATCTACGGTGCAAAACATTGCCTTTAACAGTGACAAAGAATGGGGGCACCGCTGGAGCCAGGCTAATGGATCCACCTCTTGCAGTTGCCCACTAGACACCGACACTGTTGCACCCAATGTCAGGTGGCTCCTGAGCCATTGTAGGGGCGGTGATGCCTCCAGTACCCCCTTTAGGGCGTCGGGTCATGCGCTAAGCTGAGCTAAATGACCTTATCTTGCATTTATTAAGAGGAAGGCGTGCATGTTCCATCTCGTTAGCCAAGATGAAAATGACACCAGTAGCTTGCCAGTCCATGCTGTGGCCTGACACACTACATGGTGGTAGACTAGCAAACATAATGTCATATTGTGGCCCACCTAAGTTAACCACCACATTGCTGAAGGTATGGGCACCTCAGAGCCTAGCAAGAAGGCAACTATGGCCAGTGTCACCAACGGGTAGCCATCTCAAGATATCATTAGTGGGCTAAGTTGTGTTTATCAAAGTCCGCACCCTAGTTTACTATAGCGACGATGTCACTGTCATTGTAGTCTACCTAACATCTTGTTAATGTGGACCCTTCTATAGTGTTGATGGGTCCCTTGCGCGGTACACACACAACTCTTATGCTATAAAGGCCAGAGTTTGTGTCATGCCATATGTTCACAACCTCTTATAATTCTCTAACTCCTAGTTCCAAGCCTTATTGCTTGTAGTCTTCTAGATACCCTATGGCCCCACACTTACACGTAGAATACATCGCCACTCCACCCTTTGTTCCTATTCAACTCTCAAGCATCGGCATCATGATGACCAGATAGATTGAACTCAACCCCATGTATGAATCCCAAAGGAGGGTTCCTTTAAATCCCTACTTTAGAACTCTGTTCTCCGATGCGATGACTCATCAATACAATCAAAACCCTGTGCTTGGGCATGGAAATTCGAAATAAACTTAGTAGCTTTTATCACAAACCCTCATTATGCCCTAATACACATATGTTTGAATCGTCGCATAAAACTCATCTAACCCCTAAACCAACTCCTACACATTGGTGCCAGGGTCTCACCTCAAAATAGTCAGAGACGAAGAGGAACCACATGATGAAGTGGTGAGAAAACATTGCTTTAGAAGTTAAAAAATAAGAGACACACTAGGTCACCTAACCATAGTTGTGGTGACTTCGCTCCCTGCTGTTGTGCTTCTTAATAGTAACTAATAAGATGAGTACCGTGAAACAAATTGCAAATAGATGCACACATAATAACATGACACAATAAGTTTACACATCATATAGTAAATTGCATGGCTATTGCTAATTGACATTTTCTTCTAAGTAGGGAAGCAAGTGGACCTACTCATGGGCTTAGGAATATGTTGTTTTTTTACGGACTCCTCAAAACCCATGAAAAATTGACCCACCCTATGGACCAGAACCGCTCGTATCCCTAAGGGTTCTATTGTATTTTGGTATGTTAGTGTTTTATGAGCTTCGAGTTGAACCCTAACCTGTATCCTAAATTAAACCTATTGTATTTTGGTATGTTAGTGTTTTATGAGCTTCGAGTTGAACCCTAACCTGTATCCTAAATTAAACCTCAACTTGAAAACTAGCAATTTATGTCTATTGAGATTCAGGTAAGATCGAGACAAACAAAAAATAGTGGGGCAAATTAGGGTGACTTCATTAAAGTATGCTAAAAACATTAGATGAGTGTGCTGGGTAACACCCCCCCCCTACACACACACATTTAAGTATTTTTTGGGTATCTAGCATACAAGATTTTTTTTGCCATGTGGGTTGTCTCCCTTGCCACTGCCCCCTCCCCAAATCGGCTTGCTCCCACCACTGTGATCCATCACTGTTGCTCGCCTCCACTGTAGACCACTGTGGTGCCCCTACGTACTTTGACCCCATGCACTGTTCACTTTGTTGAGCCGCCGATGTCTCCCTGTCTCATGACGACGTCCACCACCATGCAAGCCTATACCACCGATAACTTTTCCATTAAGGCCCCACTTGGAATGCGTGAATTTTTTCCTTTTCCCTGTGAAATTGAACTGTTTTCTGTGAAATTTCTGCACAATTTCTGTAAAATTTCTGCATTCCAAACAGACCATAAGCATATTTCCAGTTTCACTGAAAATGCATATGGATGCGCATAGTACAAAATAAAAGAGTGTAGCTGTACATATATAGTGAAGTTTAAATACAATAAAAGCGAATATGGCAAGAATAGCCAAGGTTTACACCCCTATTACATATTTTAACATGTTGGATAGACGTAGTTCAGTCTAAGTATGGCCAAAAGTCCTAGATAAGGAAGGAGAGGGGTCCACCTCAGTTGATCCTAATCTTATTTCCAATACCTAGGCTGGGCTTACTAGCTTAGGCAACAGACCGGGCGAACCACATATACCCTGTACAGGGTTAGCCGAAAATACAAGACCATCGACACCCCAATTACATATTTTAACATGTGGGATAGACGGCAGTTCAGTCTAAGCTTGGCCAAAACAGAGCACGTGATTGGAGCCCTAGCCCAAAACTTGAACCTTGGGACGGATAGGAGGTGGAGAGACGGAGAGGAGAAATCTAAGGTGATGGTTAATCTCTCAAAAAAACTTTTGATGGCACTCTGGATCGTTTGTTCCATGTACTTCCATGCTCCTTGGTTGCCTTGGCGGCCATGGCAGCAGGTGGGATATTTAACTTATTCTTACTTTTAGGATGGCGCCTCTCTGTTTGCATCTTTTGCGTAGGTTCTAACGTTTTTGCCATTGTTCCTCAAATAAGTCCTAACATTTTACAACTTTAGCCAACAGTGGAGCAACACGTCGGACGTCCACGCTAGCCGGTGCATGAAAAATGTCTATCTTACCCTTGGCTTCACTTACTTTATCCCTATAACGTCCCAAAATTTAGCACCCAGAATTTTCTTCTAATCCCTCTCTAATTCAAAATCAAATTTTCAAAAACTTTGGATATTGTTTATTTGTTTTGAGTGTGTTAATATCAGCTCAACAAATTCCAAATATCGCAAATACTCTCCACCAAAATTCTTTCCAAAATTCCTTTCCAAAAATTCAATTCCAACAAAATATCCCCGCGCCACTTGGACCCCATCTCCGCGCCACTGTGGACCTTCCACCTCCGCGCCATATGGACCTCCCATCTCCGCGACACTTGGTACCCATCATCTCTGCGCCATGTGGACCTCCCATCCCCGCGACACATCATCGGCCTCCTAGTCCATCGGCTATAAATAGCCCCCACTCCCATGCCTCCATCCACACCAAGTTCACCACCGCCACAATATCAGTCCCCCGGTTCAATCCGGGCGTTGTGCGCCGCGAACGCCATCCCCTCCTCCTCCCTTGCAGTGTTCATGCACGGGAGTAGAGTGCATCTGCGTTCTTCGTCGAGATGCCACTATAGCTCGATTGCTCCGACTGTGAGTACCTCGCCACATCCCTCTACCATCCCCAAGCCGCGCTCCCCCTTTCTCCCTGCTTTGTATTGAGCTCCCCACGAGCTCCTAAGGCCGCCACCAATGGCTGTCCACGGTGAGCACCTCCGCGTCCACCACCTCCACCGCGTTGATAACCACCAGATCTGAACACCGGTGATCCCATGCCCATCACTCACGGTGGCGCGAGGCAAGCAGCCGAGCAGATGCGCTGCTCGGGTCCTGCTCGTGCCCCTCTACCTGTTATAACAGCCTCCCATCTCCTGTGAATGGCAGGATGGATCCACTAATTATTTTTTCCACGCCAACCACCAGCTACCGTGATTAGTCCATCACTAACCACGTGTCTTTCGAGCTAGCAAGTCCAATCTTGTACCATACTTTTCTTCTATTCATTTATTTCCGAATTAATCTCTCGACCATACGAGCTCCGATTCCATCGATTATTCCTTCTAAATTCATCAAAAATTAATATCTACCATTCCACATTAATTTCATGATTTTAGAAGCATCCAAAGCCGCCTACAAGCCGGTGCCACATTTGACACCGTAGGGGGGGACCGTTGACACCAGCCTGAAAACTCTGCTCGCAACCGGTCTAGAAATATTTTCTGTTCCTCCAAAATCCAAAAACATGATTTTATTCTCCAGTTTCCAAATATTCGGATTTTGGAATATTCTATGAATATCCCTTATTCCTTTTCTTTTTTCGAAATATACAAAATTGGTATTTTCTCCGTTCCTAACTCCGATTTGGGTGATTTTTTTCATCCTAAATTCATTCTAAAATCAAACTCTACCTACCCATACACTCCACATAATCTTTTGTCCTGGCCGGAAGCCGCCGTCATGCCACCATGACGCCGTCCTACGGCCATTCCAGTGCTTCACACCGGTTTCCAAATTTTTGTGTGCATGGTGATTGATGCACTTATCCACCTACTCTACATAAATCCTAAAGGTTTCTATTTTAGTCTGTTCGAGCCCTGAATTCAGATGATGATACCGAAAATCATATCAACAGCATTGCTCTCTCCACCACTGCCAAAAAAGATCTTCTCCAAAACACCAACATGCGACCATCACCCCTTCAGCGCTGTCGATCCCGCATCTCGCATCCACCACTCCTACCTTGGCATCTCCGTAACTGTCGTTACCGGAGCCCGCCAACTCGCCCGAAAACTCACTACACCCCAACCACTTGCAGTAATACCACCAGTAAGAACCCAGCAGACTCACATCTCTGCAATCCAACCTCTACACCACCAAACCCGTTGAGCTCATATTATGCTTTGATTTGTGTGTTTTTCTTGTTTGTACACTAGGCCTTAACGGAGAGTCAGTTCGGCCTACCCCTAACGGTACACTACGCGATGGTCTGCGCCCAATACGTCCAGCAACTGTTATATCAACCGCCTCAACAAAGTGAAAGGCAAGCCCACTGGAATCCCCACTTGATGCATAAAATTATTATGTTTCACAAACACAACCCTTGGCCTGATAATCACATAAAAACTTGCATGTTTTGCTTGCTAGGTAACCCAGCAAAATAAAATATACAGTCCACCTAAGCTTATTTTAGATATAGCGCGCATAGGTGGGATCGCTCATTTAATTATCTATCATAATCTTGACGCTAATAATGTGGAATATGAAGGGTATGGAAAAATGGATGTGTGTGTGGTTTTGAAATAAAATAGGAAAAAACCCCGGCAACCGACCTTGTCGGAATACGGCTACATGTCGAAACAGCCATAAGGGCAGGGTATGAACGGGTAACTTAGCTACCTGCGGTTACCCCTTGTCCCGGGATTCAGTGGAGAATACCGGGTAGGTGGATTGATCACGCTGTCGAGAATTGAAAAGTTCGAATGATTCTACCTAAACTCTCCGTAAGGACCGTTATGATTTTCTTGTTGCCTAACTTTTTTAGTACAACCACTCGCTCTCTAGTGAGGCATTGGCCAGGCCCGAGCCAGAGTGGATAGCCTAGTAGCTTCTGTGCTAGTGCACAAGGGGCTAGAGGATGGGTGGTGTGCCAACAGGACTACCACGAGGTACTGGAGTGGATCGGATGCTCGAACCCCTAAAGTTCTGCTAGGTGATGAAACAAAAGTAACGACTTGGTTTGGAATTCGGGCAATTACGACGGTAACGTGCCACTGAGTCCAACTTGTGGAAATTAGCACAACCTCTGATCAGAGTAAAACATATTCGAATAGTCCAGTGTCAACTGGTATGGATGAGTTACGGCTTCGTTCTTCAGTTAGCAGTTTTCATAAAATAAAATGGAATTGGTTTGGGATTGGATAAATATGGTTTTTGGTTTAGCAGTGTATGCTAGATGTATGAAAAATATGTTGGCTGAAAAGCCATGGACCACTTTGGACCGGAAAGTCCAGTGGCAAACCTTTTTGGGAAAAACTCAGTTTTCAGAAAAATTAAAGTTTGATAACTATCTCAAACCCTACGTACAAATACTTTTCTGCAAAACTATCTTTAAGCTTCAGATATATCCTTGCATATAGTGTTAGCCTCCCCAAAATTCCTTTGGAGGAAGGTGGGCTGCTGAGTACATATGTACTCACCCTTGCTTTGTTGTTGTTTTTTTTCTCAGTGCTATGGACATATATTGGTCCGAGAACGAGTAAGGGTTATGACCTGCTTCCCAACTGAGGCGTGAGGAAGATGGGCCTACGTTTAATATTCCGCTGCTTAGATTTTCAGGGCTGCGCCCCTTTATGGTCCGACCCGTTAGGGCGGATCTGTACCACTTTGATGTAAGAATGTGATTACCAAACTCTAGGATCATAATAAAGCACATTTTAGTCCCATTATAGGAAATTGGGGCGCTTCAATCCCCCAGCTCGGCCTCGTTGCTGAAGGCTGCAATGATGGCGGTGGCCAAGGCACGCATCCCAGTGGCCGGCGGTGTACTCTGCGATGAGGTGGGGGACATCATCATCGTCTCCATCAAGCCCCCAGCCAACCCCAGCTTGTCGTCGCCAACCTCAAGCTTTTCTCCAAGTTGCGCCCGCTCCTCACCCTGTGCGATGTCGCCAAGCGCCTCCTCATCGACCGCCTCTCGCTCTAGGACTCAGCCCACCGCCTCCCCTATCCCCCTTCACCTTCCTCCGAGGACCGAAAGAGAAACCTAGAGGGGGGTGAATAGGTCGACGCCTAAAACTTGCAACCCCAAAACCCTCTCTTCTTCGTCATGTAAGGTCGCATAGCTAAGGCAAGCTACCAACCTTAGGATACTCAGAGGAAAGCCACGCAGAAGCACACAAAAGCACTCGCTCAAACGCTGATCAAAAACGACGAGAAACGAGCCAACAGACCGGGCGAAGAACGCACCGGACGGCCTAGTGGTCCACCACCGGACAATCTGATGGTCAGGCACCGGACCGTCCGGTGTGACCACCGGACGAACTGGTCTGAGGGAAAAACCCCCTGCTCGAGCACCACCGAACAGTCCGGTGCACCACCACCGGATGGTCCGGTGCTCGCAAAAGGACTGGGTGAGGCTAGACCTCGCTAACTCCGCCTAGGCAAAACCCCACGCACCGAACGGTCCAGTGGGTGGTATGAAACTGGCCAGCCCAAGGAAGGAAACAGCCCGTGAATCCTCAAGAATCGATCCAAATCTTACCCAAATGGACTCCAAACTTTGCAACAACTTTGTCTAGGCCACGGTGGAGCTATTCCCAACAGATAAAGGCAAGAGCCCTAGTTTTCCTCCATAGATTCGACTTGTCCCCAAAGTGAAGTCCACAAGGCAAGAACGAAAATCAGTGGGGCTGCTCATGGATCTGAGATTTGGCACACCAAAACCACAAACTCTCTATGTCCTAGCAGTCCAAAACATCGGCAATAGAAAGATCTCGGGATTGGTCAAGCACAAACACTCCAAAAGACCAAGGAACCAAGATCAAAAGCCAATCAAGAAAGAGGGGAACAAGAACACACAAGGGGCTGCACGATATCCATCTACTAATGGACCAAAGGGGTCTCAAAAATCAGATTACAAGATGGGAATTCGATCAAACAAGCAGCCTCCCACTTCCTACCCTCTTACAATGGGGGTTAGATAACTCCAATCTCACTTTCCTTAAGCACTTTGCTTGGTGACGAAAACTAGCCTAAGTAAACCCTAAAACCAACTGAAGGTTGGACCAACGCCTGAGAGGGAGGTGAATTAGGATATCAAAAATTATGGCTGTCTAAAAACTACAACTACTAAGCAAAACATATGCAATATAAATCTAGCTATGAGCACTATGGTTTTGCTAAGTGTTGCTAACTCTACCGTAGCCAAGATTTTTGCAACCTAGTTCCACCTAAAAACTAACCTATCAAGCTAGTCCAGGAATGTAAGTACACAATTGCAAGAAAGTAAATGCGGAAGCTAAAGAGATAGGTAGAGAGATGCAAACTCCCGATGACGATGACGACGATGGCACACGATGGAGACACGGAGATTTTTTTTCCCGAGGTTCGGGGAGACCCGTAGGTCCTCTTACCCCCTACTCCTCATTTGGCACCCTCCATTGGGGTTCGCTCTCACGTAGTCCTCAAAGGAATATGGCCTCACCCACGCAAGGGTAGAGGGTGGCAAAGTGACCTTCGCAAAGGTCAAGCAACCCCGGTCGGGTCTCCGGATATCCCTGGTACAATCCCACATGAGCCCTTCTCTCGTGTAGTCTTGGACTACGGTCTCGTCCACGCAAGGGTGGAGGATTCGAGGCTGTTGGGATCTTTCGAATCCTTCTCGCGGAGCTACCTTGCCGTCTCCACTATGGGAAGCTTTGGCCAACGTACCGAGGGCCTTCC
Organism: Paspalum vaginatum; assembly: GCA_030272315.1. Taxonomy (NCBI): domain Eukaryota; kingdom Viridiplantae; phylum Streptophyta; class Magnoliopsida; order Poales; family Poaceae; genus Paspalum; species Paspalum vaginatum. Next base: position 34,304,211 of record CM059018.1, on the reverse strand, counting down.
TCCCTCTCACAAGTAAGGTGGCGGCCACTCCATACTCCGGACGATCTCCCAAGACTTACAAGCCCCACACTTACAAATGGTACACGTGCACGCATGCACGAGTATAGACAACATGGCCTAAGCAAAGATGCACTAAGCACTAGCTATGCTGGGATATGTCTGTTATGCTCTAGTGATGGTTGGGCTCACAAAATGTGTTCCTACACTTAAAATGGGCATGGAGAATGTGTCTCAACACTACAATGAGCTCAGGAGTCACCAACCATAATGTGGAGGTCGGCCAAAAGGGTATATATAGGCCACACCTCCAAACTAGTGGTTGGGAGCAATCCGATCTGCGTTTCCTGTGACCATCGAACTGTCCGATGGTGGGACCATCGGACCATCCGATGCGTACTCCCAACTAGCCATTGGAGTCGAGCGTTGAGTCTTCAACCGACCGTTTAGACCATCGGACCGTCCGATGGTGGCACCATCAGACCGTCCGATGCTGGTTTCGCTCGAGGTCTTACTTGTTGATCTTCAATCCAGCTCGTTCGATGGTGGCACCATCGGACCGTTTGATGCGTTGAAGCGACGAGGCTTGGTCTTCTCCTCCTTCACTGCCCAGATCGACTGATGTACCATCGGGGTACCGTCCGATGCGTGCAATTTGCACTAGGTCTTGAATCTTCATTCTTGGCCTTTTTCTTCTCTCCGGACCTTTCGATGGGGCTTCTCCAGACCTTCCGATGGGACCGCCGTGTCGTGCATATCACTTGTATCGTGATGGAGTCTTGGGTCTTCTCTTGTGCTCTTTGAGCCCTCCTTTGAGATGTTTGTACCCCAAGTCCATCTCTTGCACCCTTGGGACTTAAACAGAAACACATGTACACACATTAGTCCCAAATGGTAGCGTGTTGTCAACTCAACTGCCAAAATCACATAAGAGAACTAAGCACAAGGCTTAGAGCCCATATTCCTTACACCAGCTAAGATAGGTGGCTAATGGCAGCCACCTCCTTATTTATACTACAGACTAAACCCTAAGGTAGTTTTGCACTTGACTCTCCTATATTACAGACTCAGATACTAACAAAGGCCTGTAGTGGCTAGAAAAGACCGCAATAACTTGGATGAACGGCCACGATGGAGTCATCGACGTCTTCGGTTTCTCCGCCTTCGCTTGATGTCCTCCATGTGTCTAGTAGTTCATCCATCGCGGGTAACTCCGATTTTTGGAATACCGGTAACTTGCCACTGGGGGTCGGTAGAACCAGGAAATGGTTTTTACCCCTAGTTTTGACGCTTGAACCAAGAAACGATAGTGAGCTTCATCCGTAGAGTGATTTTATGGGTCATGACACTGTCCCTGCACCCAAGGTCACACTTATGGTCCGAGCCTAACTTGGACCGCAGCCCAAGCCACCTGTCAGTCCACTCGGCAAGCGATTTTATCATGCCAAGTCCACTCTGGCGCCGCCACTAGGTCACACTTAGGTGGGCTTCTGCTCGCACGTCCTTCAGCAAGTCTTCGGTGTTGACAAGCGCTCATCACAGCCAGGACAAAAGACCAAACTCGATACACTTGAGTCCCTCATCCTCGCCACCGCCTTCCGCCATCGAAGACCTAGACCTGGATGAGGACTCGGATCTGGTGCCCTATGCGCGCAAACAAGCGAAGACGGACGCGTCGTCGTTGAAGGCTGCGAGGTGGCAGTGCTCGAGCGCGAGGCGGCATTCGGGGAGAGCACGAGCGCGGGAGCTCGGTGGCGTGCCGTAGCGAAGCCGGACGGAGGTGACCCACAATAGCGCAAGGCCAGAGGTGACGACCATGGTGCGCGTAGACGAAAATCTCACGGCGACGGCCAGTTAAGTGAGATGGGGTATGCGGGAGGGGCAACGACGAGCGGGGCATGCGAGGAAGCGGCGACGATGGAAATGGTGGGTGAAGGCGACTTCCGACAAAGGAAGAAGAAAGATGACGAGCAGGCCCATATGTCATAGGGGAGGGGAGGCTGCTATACGTAGATTATGGGCTTTTAGTCTTTTGCATAGCACCACCCATACCCATGCTTCGTTGAATTTGGCATGCCCCGTCATTCAAAAACAGTAAATTATTAGGATTGAAAAACGGTGAATAAAATGTTTTGTTCCGCACAAAAATAGCAAACGGTTACCTATCAATATGATAATGAGTTAAATATCCCGCTCCATGCTCCAATCCACCACGTCTGTTATCATTATGATGTGTCCAGCACGACATCTAGTCAGCGCATTATCCGCCCCGACTTGCGTGCACCAGCAGCTCAGCGAAGCACCAAGTACTGGCTGGCTCTAGTGTCCAGTCCAGCAGCAGTAGCGCGTGGGGCGCGCGTAGGCGTACCGATCCGCCCACGTCCCACGAGCCCAGGAGGCATGCTCGGCCGACTCGCCGCGCGGCGGCGGCAGCTGCTGCTCCCGCGCGGAGCCCCGGCCTCGGCCGCTGCGTACCACTCGTCTGCGGCGGCGGCGGGCCACGGGAGCGCGCCCGCCTCCGCCTCCGTGCTCCCCGACACCCTCGACCGGGCCTCCGACGCCTACAGGCGCAACGCCGGCGCCGTCGGCGGGCTGCTCTCCGACCTGCGCGGCCGCGTCTCCCAGGTGCCGCCCCGCGCTCTCGTCCTCGGGCTTGCTGTGCCGGCCCGGCCCCCGCCCCGCCTGTGTTGTGTCTCGTGACTGAAGAGGGAGAGCGAGAGCGAGAGCGTGACTCCCCCTCCCTGTGTACTGTATGCATGTGCAGGTGCTGCGCGGGGGAGGCGTGGAGGCCGTGAGGCGGAACGCGGCGCGGGGGAAGCTGCTCCCGCGGGACCGCATCGACCGCCTGCTCGACCCCGGCGCGTCCTTCCTCGAGCTCTCGCAGGTCCGCTCACCGCATTAATTCGTTGCCTTGCACCCGATCAGGAACATTGTCAAGTGAAAACTCTATGCCTGCGTGATTGGAGATCAACAGGCTTAACATTCATCAGATTAGTGGGGTTATTAGAGAGAGTTGGTAGCAATGCTCCATGAACCATGATATATCCCCATTTGTTGCTCCAGACAGGTAGTGTCTGTCTCCACAACCGTGTCCCACCTAATGGCCACTGTATTCCAAGTTCTTCCTGTGACTCAATTGGATTTTCATTTTCACAGGTGTCAGAATCTATCTAGGAGGGTGGCCTATAATAGAGAACTACTGCTTTCATAGCTGTATTTCTTGTTCTAGACTACACCTGCTCATGGTTATCTTTGCGATACAGCTTGCAGGCTCAGATGTTTATGATGAAGCATTACCATCAGCAGGCATAATAACTGGCATAGGACCTGTTCATGGACGCCTGTGTATGTTTGTGGCCAATGACCCAACCACTAAGGGGGGCACATACTATCCTGTTACTGTCAAAAAGCATCTGCGAGCACAGGAGATAGCTTCTGAGTGTAAATTGCCTTGCATATATCTCGTTGACAGTGGAGGTGCTAATCTCCCCAGGCAGGCTGACGTTTTCCCCGACCGTGATAATTTTGGTCGAATATTCTACAATCAGGCTAAGATGTCTTCAGACGGCATTCCTCAGATTGCATTAGTTTTAGGTTCTTGCACTGCTGGTGGTGCTTATATTCCCGCAATGGCGGATGAGAGCGTAATAGTTAAGGGAAATGGAACTATATTTCTAGCTGGCCCGCCACTTGTAAAGGTCAGTATTCTCTGGCAATCATTTTGTTTATTCAGTCTCTTTTGTGCATGATGAGATCCTGGCCAGTATCCAAATCATGTCTTGAAGTCAAAGGGGCAAAATTTTAGGCTGCTACAGGAGAGGAGATATCTGCTGAGGACCTTGGTGGAGCATCAGTACATTGTAAGGTATCAGGAGTCTCAGATCATTTTGCGCAAGGTAAAGTTTAACAGCACTTACTTCAACAAATGACTTGATTACTTCCCTCTTAGATGTTTGAAATTTTCTAAAAATCAGTATCTTCCTTATTCTTCTAGTGAAGTATGCAAGGTTTTGTCCATTTTTCTCTTTGTTGTTTCTCTGTCCTGTTAATGCTTCTTTCAGATGTTATTCTTGTTATATTAGAAAATACATTATAAAACGATATCTACAAAAATTGTATGGACAAATTCTGCTTGTTTTCATGAAAGCATCCCAGGATACGTTTCATGCCCTTAAATATAGACTGCAGTGGGCAATTTGGATCCATACAATCCAATTCTTCAAAGTTGGATCCCCTCCGTTTTTTATATACATGACATCCTTTAGTCCAATACTCTACTATAGAGCATCATCTAAATAAAATCTAAGGTAGGATTTCATTACATCATGCCACTCAATGGCATTTCAAACAACACGGAATCAAATTTTGAGGAATTGGAGTGGCACGGAATCCCTTTTTTTTTTTGGAAATTTCCCTCTATCTTTGTTTGCTCCATGATATGTTTGGTCACGAAATTGATGTGTTGGCTCTTATACCGATTAGTGTCCAAGGATAACTGGGCCTGTTATGATTACTATTTTCATTTCAGCTTTCTTGTTTTCCCCCCTTTTAAAGTGATCATGCATTTTGAGTCACTTTGTTTTACCATAAGCACTCATCTTATGTATTATTTTGTTTTAATTACACTTGATGTTACTTTGATGTTTATACAATTCCCACAATGTTACTTCATGTAGATGAACTTCATGGACTTGCATTGGGGCGAAACATTGTGAAGAACCTGCACTTGGCTGCTAAAGGCACAGATATTCAAAGTTCTGTTTGTGGTTACCAAGAACCATTGTACGATGTAGAGGAACTCCGCGCGATTGCACCAGCTGATCTGAAACAATCCTTTGACATTCGTTCAGTAATAGCACGTATTGTTGATGGAAGTGAATTTGATGAGTTCAAAAAATTGTATGGAACAGTAAGGATTTCTTTTTTAGCTGAACTTAAGTATCGTATGCATTCTGTATCTTGTGCATTGCGCAGCTCAATTGTGTGCCTTTACATTTATGCAGACACTGGTGACTGGTTTTGCAAGGATATGTGGGCAACCAGTTGGAATTATTGGAAACAATGGCATTTTGTTTACTGAGTCAGCGCTAAAGGGTTCCCACTTTATTGAATTGTGCGCTCAGCGCCATATTCCTTTGATTTTCCTTCAAAATATTACTGGTTTCATGGTATGTATTGTGTTTACTCTTCAAATTACTTATTTGAGCTCTTTCATTTTATAACACGCTATACAGAGAGTAGACAAACCTATTACTGTATTGATGTTTTTCATAGAGCAAATCGAAATCATTATCTTCGTAGACTTATTTATTATGTAAGGCGATATGAATGTGGAGTTCACCACCTCTACTATGTTCTTAGTATAGCTTTGTCTAATGGATTATGGATTGTGGAGCCACATTGTACTTAGACAAGTGTAGAATATATAGTTACATGCGGTACACTGATAGATTGCAGAGATTTGATACATTGTGCTTGGGATGCTACAACTTAACATACTAGTTATGTTTAGAAGTATCAAGTATGAGATGTTCAACCCTTTTGAATGGCAGCATACATGTTTATCTGCTGTAGGTTGGGTCAAAGTCTGAAGCTAGTGGAATCGCGAAAGCTGGAGCCAAGATGGTCATGGCAGTTTCGTGTGCTAAGGTCAATCCTTTCTAAATCTTTGATGACTTGTACAACAAATATTGCACCAATGAAACTTGGCAATGTTATGTGTACGCAGGTTCCTAAAATTACAGTAATTGTTGGTGGAAGTTTTGGGGCTGGGAATTATGGAATGTGCGGACGTGCATATAGCCCAAACTTTTTGTTCCTTTGGCCAACTGCTAGGATATCTGTTATGGGTGGTATTCAGGTAAGAGCCCTCACAATTGTTAATGCTATTGTTGCAACTAGATTGTCTTCGCTAATTTACAAACAACAGTATTATAATTACCTGGTGAAGCATAGCCTTGATGTAATCATCATTCTTCATTGTCAATATTTTTTATGCATTGAAGATGGCGGCATTTGCTGCATGGGAGCATTACCGTTAGTCTTTGAAGATGTGTTATCGGTTCAGAGGTGGAAAAAAGTGGGGGTGGGGGTATATAAGGTGTATTAACAGCTATCTCTCGGATATTGTTTAGAGTCTGAACACTAGCACTACTGGAATCCTACCTATATTTAAAACTAAATTAGCAATGTCGTTGGCTGCGGGAAAACAAAATATGTGAACCATGTCTCTGTGATGCAGAGTGTGTTGTTTCAGTGAGTTATTTGACATAAATGCTGAAGGTTGTCGGGTTTTCCTAGAGTTTCTTGCCAAAGATCAAGCTCCTCTGATCTAAACATCTTTGTGCATTAGAAGCTGTTCCAGTCTTGTTAAATATTTTCCTGGTGTAATCTATTTACTTGCATGCAGTCTCATGCAAAATTAAGCCACAAGTCCTGCCTATGTATCTTCCTTTTGTGGAACACACAAAACAGAGCAAATAAATCACTTGACAGTTCTTATTGTTCCTTCACTTAAAAATTTTTAGGCAGCTGGTGTCCTCGCCCAAATAGAAAAGAACAACAAAAAAAGACAAGGGGTTGAGGTATGTTTCATTAGCCCTCTGTCCCGTTGAAAAACATTAAAAATTGTAACTTTTGTAGACTTAAACGTCAAAATGGCTCTTTTACATGACCAATTATTGTTTGTTCATACCTAGTGGACCAAGGACGAGGAAGAAGCCTTCAAAACAAAAGTCGTGGAGGCTTACGACAGAGAAGGAAGCCCGTACTACTCCACTGCTAGACTATGGGACGATGGGGTCATCGACCCTGCTGACACCAGGCGGGTTCTGAGCCTCTGCCTCTCTGCTTCGGCCAAACCGGTTCCAGAAGACACAAAGTACGGTGTATTCCGGATGTAAATACTGTATAAGAATGCGCACTTGCGTGTAATAAAAACCCGCTCCCATGCGCCCAATGCGCAAGGAAGTTTACCCTCTGGAAATAATAAAATATCGTTCTGTTTTTATGTTGATATTTCTGCAAGAGAGAGGTCTGTTTTAACCCCTTGGCATGCTCAACCGAGCCAGTCAGTTGCCGTTGGTTCAGGCCGTTCAGCTTGTTGTTTAGCTGTTTATAGTTGCTGTTGGTTTGCTCTGGCTGATCAGCAGAAGCTGCAGTGCAGCCAAGGCAAGGTCAACCGATCACCTTAGCCCTGAGTCTACACCCTCTCTGCCCACTCACCCAACCAGGTTTATACGGGTTTTGAGCAAGTTTATAGTATTGCCATATCACATATAGCAAACTAAAAGATTATTCATATAATAGCTCTTTATTGATATAAACTGTACATTTAATATTTGGTCTACCTTTTCGTTTTACAAAGTGTTTTGGAGTGCGTGAGCAGCCTAAAGCCATATTTGAAACGTGAAATTTTTTTTCTGTTCCAGTGTTTTTCTGTAAAATTGAACTGTTTAATGTGAAGCTTCTGTGTTCCAGACAGACCCTAAGTTGGTTACAAGTGAGCGCCCTTCTTCTCTTCTTTTTCCATTTTTATTTCTTCTATGTCGTTATAAATCTGATATGATATCTTTATAACTCATCTACATCACCTTACTATATTTGCTCTAACTATGTGCCCCTCCCCTCCCTATCACACTACAACTTTGCTTCGTCCCCCTTTGCCTTTGTGCCACCTGATCCGTCCTCTAGGAGGACCATCATAACCGCAATTGCCCTCGCGCCATTGCATGCTTGCTTGCCATGCTGTTGTCTTTTGTTGCTCACTCGAGTTCCTCCTTCCTCTCATGGTGGCACTCGCCATGGTTGTGGTGCTATGCCGCTGCCCAGGGGTGGATATACAGGTGGGGCGGCTGTAAGCACCTAGGCTCCTAATTGATGTTTTGGTAATTAATGACAACATGTGTAGACTAACAATCTATTTGAGATTATTGAGAATGTAGGTTGGTCCATACAAAAAGAGCTACATCAAGAGCTTTGGAAGCTAAGGCTTATTTTTGGTGATGAATAGCTTAAGGCAAAGGTATATATTAGGTTTTATTTTGATCGGTCAAGAGGTGCTTAGAGAAGATAATTGACCAGGTTAATAGGCTAGATAGCCGTACTATCAAGAGGAGTCAGTGTCTTTTACTTGATGGTCTTATAGTGCCTCATCGCTCATATAGTGGATGCATTTGCATGAGGGCTAACTGCGCTTCGGGTTTGCGAAAGAAAATTCAATTCAAAAGCTATTTTGAAAGTAGGATGAATTTGTGGTCTGCGGACAGTCCGGGCCCCAGGGGCGGACAGTCCGCAGAAGAGTGCTAATTTCCACCGGTGTTGAGCTGCTCCCTGTCGGTTTTTGAGCCTGAACGGCGGACAGTCCGACCCTTTATGGCGGACAGTCCGCAGTACTATCTGGAGTTTGGATCAGGGAGTTGGAGGTTTCTGCCGGCTGTTTGTTCATGACCTGCAGACAGTCCAGGGTCCTATAGCGGACTGTCCGCCGGTCATTTGTCCCGGCACTCCCAGAGTAGCAGAGTCCCTGGTGTCTCAAGTGCGTGAATGGCGGACTGTCCGGGCCCTGTGTGGCAGACTGTCCGTGGTTCATATTTGAGTGACTCTGACAAGCATTTAATGTATAACTAGCCGTTGGGTTTCAAGTGCGGACTGTTTGAGCTTTGTACTGCAGACTGTCCGCGAGGACCCTGTTTTCACGAGTTTTGCACGTAACAGCTAGTTGAGGTAAGAGGCAAGTATATATATCATGTGCCTAGGGGTTGGGCACCTCTTGGCCATTTGGACACCTTGTTGAGCATTCTTGAGCTTTCCCACACCTCTCTCTCACTCATATTGCTTGAGATTGCATTCTAGTGAGATTGAGAGCATCCTAGTGCTTTGCATCGATTGTGTGAGCTTTGAGTTTGAGGCACTAGGAGTCCATCAAGCAAGCGTCATCGACTTGTTACTCTTGGAGGTTGCCGCCTCCAAGACGGCTTGGTGGAGGTTCCCTGTCGAGCTCTTCAATGAAGATTGTGAAGGAGCCGCGGTGGTGTTTGCGATAGGCTTTGTGCTTGCCTCACCGGAGTGGCGAAAAGCAACTCTAGTGGAATTGAGGTTTGAGAGTTTCATTAACCAGTCTGGCTCAAAGATCAAGTGGAGTCTTGATAGATGAGCGGTTGGATGCTTTGAATCCACCTCAACGTGGATTAGGGGTGACCGGCAAGTCATCGATACTACGGGAAAAAATTCGGTCTCTTGTGCGGTGATTTCCTTGCTCTTGTTACATTCTAGTATTTACTTCGAGCATTTACATTAATAGAGATTGAATTGTCATCTTGTCACCCTAGGTTATAAACCCACTTAGCTCAACATAGGCTAAAAGATTTAATTTTCTTGTGGTTCTAATAAAATTTGCCTAGTGTCTTTGATTTTAGTTAATACCGTCTATTCATCCCCCCTCTAGCCGGTAATCTCGATCCTACAACGGTTGGGCCCTAGCTACCTTTGCCAAGCACTTGGAGCCCCCCTCCCCAGCTAGGTTTTTTGCTATTAGAGTATTTAGGGTTGGGGCTAAGAGATACCTGTATGTATTCAGCTATTTTCTCTCTGGATCCGCCATTGCCGCTGCCCACTTTGCTGCTTGCTCAGGTTCATTCTCCCTCATGAGTCATGAGATGGCACTCGCCACGCTAGTAGCATGCACAAATGTGCTCGCATGGGACATCACTTCACTATAGCTGTAACTCGACCTCATCTTTGGGGGTTGTTGTTTTCCATAGTGGCGACGTTCGATAGGTTGGCTTACTGCTCCGCTGCAGCGAGGTGCTTGGCTTACAGGAGGAGTATGTGATGGCGGCGAGCGGCGACACACTTTGCTAGATAGGAGAGGAGGCGGTGGCATGTGAGAGGAAGAGATGGTGGTGGCAAGTGAGAAGCAAGAGAAAACCAAAGCGGTGCATGAGAGGAGGCGACAATTGAGAAGGAAGAAGGTTATGACGTGAAGAAGGGAGAGTGATGGAGACAAAGAAAATGAAGCAAGATACGGGGTCACGTCAAAAGAGAGAGGGGAAATGTTGTGTACGAACGATGAGGCCCTACATGACACATGCACAAAATAAACACCTTGCAGACCACTTTGAACTATTTTAGTGGCTATTTGGTCATTTAGTGTTCGAGATGCAATGGAGGGGGTTGTTAGGTTCAAGGCTACGATTAGAGGGGTAAAATAAAACTTATCTCTTTTTTAAAAATATTATCTTAAACCTGTACATTCACCGTCAAAACAACAACAAACCATCTTGGACTTCAAAATCTACATCCATATCTACACTATAAAAGAATGGGCTTTCTAATGCAAATTTCCACTCAGCGAAAACATTAGGGTTCAAAAATGATTAAAGGAAAATATCTTCAAATTTTAATTTTTTTATTTTTTTATATCATCCTGCATCCATACTCACCTGATATTTTCTTTGTTCCGCCTCGAGCTTAGTTTCTAACGTACGTACCGTAGGTATATGTACGCTAATTTGTCTTTATTTAAAAGATGGATAATTAGAAAAAGTTGAGCGGCCAAAATTGAAGTAGTTCAACAAACGGCCCATGGTCTTCAATGCGAACCAGACCAATCACCGACCGCGGCAGTGACGACTGACGACCAGTCCACGCCTCGCTTCCCCCCAGTCCACCGGCCCCCACCCCCGTCCCCGATCCGCCGCCCTCGCCGCCGCCCATGTCCGGCCGCCACGCGCCGCACCTCCGGTTGGCCGTGCCGCCGCGGCTCTCCGCGCACCCCTCCTTCCGCTTCCCCTCCACGCCGCTCCCCACCCCGTCGAAAGCCCGCGGCCTCCCCTCATCCACTTCCACGTCCTCCCCGTACGCCGCCGCGCTCCTCCGCCTGCTCGTGCTGCACGCGCTCTTCCTCCTCGCGCCCGCCGTGCGCGCGCTCCCCTCCCTGTCCCACGCGCTCGTGCTGGCCCCGCTCCTCGCGCTGCTCTCGGCCGCCGCGCTCCTCATCCTCCACTTCGCCGCCGCTTCCCGGAAGACCCACCAGGCTCACCACCCGTTCCCGGGGATCCCCGCGCTCCTCCGCCCGTCCCTCCTACTCGCGCTCTCCATCCTCCTGCGGCTCGTGGCTCTCCGCGCCCTCGCCTCTCCGGGCCTCCTCGTCCTCGCGGACTCCGCCGGCGCCCTGCTCGCGCGCGCCCTGCGCCGGCCTTCCCGCCGCCGCGTACTCTCTGTCGCCGTCGCCGCCTCATCCATTGTCTGTATCTCCTCTTCCCCTTCCGTGATCCTCGCCATCCCCTTCGCCTCTGGATTCCTTTCCTCGGCCGAACACTCGGCCACCGCGCGGCATGCCATACGTAGTCGGCGCGCCCGAGCTGCGGCCTTTGCACTCGCCGCTGCCTTCCTCTCCGTACCAGCACTTGCGGGTCTCTTCTTTTTCGGTGGCAGCAGCGCGGTTGATGGTCCCGATGAAGCAGTGCCGATCGGCCCGCTCTGGTGGCTGCTGCTTAACGCTGCCTTCTTTGGCATGGCTTTGGGGCGACGGCAGGAGCACAACGGCGGCAGTGGCAGGCCAAGTGTGGATTTTGCAATGACGTTCTTGTGCACTCTTGTTCTGGAGCTGGTGTACTACCCTAAACTGTTTTTACCGGGCTTCTTGGTCAGTGGGTTCCTCTTGTGGATCGCCAGCAGGGAGCTGGCCCCTTCAGGGTATGTGGAGCTTGGAAGTGAACATGTCTCGGAGTCAGTTTATGAAGCAGTCATGGGGCCAGTTAGGCATATCTTGAGCGAGCGGAAGTCGAGGAAGATTGCTGCTTTTCTGTTGATCAATACAGCTTACATGTTTGTGGAATTTGGCAGTGGGTTCATGAGTGATAGTCTTGGTCTGATCTCTGATGCTTGCCATATGTTGTTTGATTGTGCTGCACTGGCGATTGGTCTCTATGCGTCCTACATCGCAAGATTGCCTGCAAATGGGATGTACAACTTTGGAAGGGGCAGGTTTGAGGTTCTGTCAGGGTATGTTAATGCAGTGTTCTTGGTTCTTGTTGGTGCACTAATCGTGTTGGAGTCATTTGAGAGGATTCTTGAGCCTCGGGAAATATCAACTAGTAGCCTTTTGGCAGTTTCAATTGGTGGACTTGTCGTAAACATCATTGGACTGGTTTTCTTTCATGAGGAGCACCATCATGCTCATGGTGGTACATGTTCTCACTCCCATTCACATTCTCATTCCCACTCGCATTCTCATTCACATCATCATGGCCATGAACATCACCGGCACCATGGCCATGAAGACCACCAGCATCGTGGATATGATCATCATGGTGTTAATCATGTCAAGGAGTGTTGTGATCATCATGGAGATGATAGCCATCACCATGAGCACCACAGCAACAGTACTAGTGAGGGCATTCATAATAATCTCACGGATACCGCCTTTAAGGAGAAACATAGCCATAACCATGGCCATGAGCATCATCACCATGACCATTCGGAGCATTGCCAGCAGAGTGGTGGTCATGCTCATCAGAATTGCAGCAGTATTAGTATGAAGCAACACCTTCTTGGGATTCCTCCTGGCAATATACATTCCCAAGGAACAGAAGGTCACTCTTCAAAAGCAGGATTGAGCTCAACAGAATCTGGAAACCATAAGAAGTCAGGACGCCGGCATCACATTGATCACAACATGGAAGGAATCTTCTTGCATGTCCTAGCTGATACAATGGGAAGTGTTGGTGTTGTAATATCAACCTTACTGATCAAGTACAAGGGATGGCTTATAGCCGATCCCATATGCTCTGTATTCATTTCAGTGATGATCGTATCTTCTGTTCTTCCATTGTTAAGGAATTCTGCTGAAATTCTGTTGCAGAGAGTCCCAAGGAGTCATGAAAAGGATTTGGCTGCAGCTCTGGATGATGTTAAAAAGATTGAGGGTGTCCTTGGAGTTGACAATTTTCATGTATGGAACTTAACTAATACTGACATCGTAGGCACATTTCACCTACGTGTATCCACAGAAGCTGACAAGTCTTCCATAAGAAATAAAGCTTCAAGAATATTTCATGAAGCTGGGGTTCAGGATCTGACCATCGAGGTTGAGTGTGTTAAAAGATAGCTAGACTTGTTGATAGTGTGCTAGGATTTGATATAGAGAAGGTTTTTATGGCACTCCACGCCGAAGCCATCCACTTCAAAATGTACCACGGAAAGAATTTTGTTTTTTTAATACAAATATGCAGCTTGTCATTCAGGACTTGCATACTTTGTTGCAGGCTCGAGGGTGATCAATTTTGAATCCGAAGAATGTTTAGTGCAATGGCAAATTAACATCATCGTAATATGTTATTGTGAATATTGGTGAATCTTACAACTGATAGTCTGATACCGGTCCTTCTGTACACCAGATAATGTATATTGTCCTATGGGCAGAATACACTTTCCGCCTGCTTGCTGCAGATGTTGCTGCTGCTTTGCCTTTTCATCGCTTAGCTACTAGGTGGTTGCTGCAGCTGCAGCAGAAACGGCAGCGAGTGGTTGTCCCTTGCTAACAATTCACAGGAGTGGTTATCTCTTATCTGAAGGTGATACAAATTACACGTGCAATTCTTTCGATAAAAGCATATTTATTTGTTGTTGCGCTTGCATTGGTACACCATAATATCCTCAGCTCGATTCGGCGTTATTTGAAATGAATTGGACAATACATATTTACCTCAGCAGTTAAGCAGATGAATTACAAGTAAAACATATCAGAGATATTCCAAGGTTTGGATATTCAATCAAATGCACTGACAAAGAAACTAAACGGATCAGTGATTCTATCTAATCAATATCGATACTCTTAACAGAGCTGTGCCCATGCATTTTTCTACACACAAGTCAGTAAGGGAGTTTTAAATGAAGCTGTTTATTCCTCTTGACGATAATCTAAACCGGCTCCATATCTCCATGCTTCAACATACCGTCTCCATTGGTACTTGTCCCTTGGAGGCAAGGATTCGACCCAAGACCTTCAAAATGTTGCGGAAACAGCAAACATAACAGAGTGTTAGACGGTACAAAACGTTGTTTTTGAAATTTGATATTAGAGACAGATGGCATAAATTGTACCTCATCACTGGATCGATGAAGGTAGAAAGGAAAGTGTAGTAACCAAGCATTAGAAAGTGGCCTGACCAGTCAAGGATGACTCCCAGCCCAACCTGTAAAATATTGCTAATAAATTCCAAGTGCCAGGCTAGCCTCATGAAATGATTTACAAAGGCAAGATGACTTGCATGAATTGAAATGAGAACAAGAAAAATGTTTTTTTTTCAAAAGTCTACCTGCTTAAATATGGAAGGCAAAATTTGTGGCCGAGTGAGTATTACTAGACCCAAAGTTTTCACAAGAGGTCCAAATTGTATTACATCCTGCAAATGCACAGTTTCATAAGTATGGAAGACAATCTCTTCATGGATATAACAACGTAAAATTCCTCAGCTTCAGTACAATGTCCAAGTAGCAACCTGGAGAAATGGCCGAAGTACTGGGTCCCCAAGTTTCTGATATTGAAAAAAAATCGAAAATTGTAAAATAAATAAAGCAATTAACACAATGGTTTATCTTTTAAGTAACACGAATTACCTGCATTGACTGAAAATTAGCAAAGAGAAGCTCATTGATAAATGTTGTTGAAACATTGACATGCGGCCTTACTGACATCGCCCGTTGGAACAACCATGATGCACTTAAATTTGGCTGTAATCCCAAAAACTGAGTAAATAAGGTCCTACCTGAAACTACAAAGATGGGGAAATGGAGTCGACTAACCATGTAAGGGTTCAGCAGCTGCAAACTATGAGAATCTAGGAAACCTCCTTGGATTGCTTCACATATACCTTAAACTCCAAAAGAACAAAAAGAATAAATTATGAGACCAAATGGAAAAGTTACCAGCAAAAGTATGTAAGATTTATCAGCAATTAAATGAGCTCAGGATATCAGTTGACGTCATTTTATTTAAAAAACTGTAGTCTTGTATGCATGAATCTGAACTCTGTTTCATTAAAAGTAGAGCAAACATATTCTTTTTTTTATGACCAAACAGTAACAATTAAAGACAAGGATAATCGAATAGACAAACCATTAGACAAACGACCGAGATGTCTCGTCAAGCTTCCAAAACCTCCAAATGAAACAGGTGACTGTACTCCACTAGCATCACCAACCTGAAGTGCAAAGGCACACGTGAGTAAGAATAGTTGCAGAACACATATAGTGCTTCCGGTTAGAGAAATCACATGCCTGTAATATACGGTCAAATGCAGCTGGCAAGGGGCTGAAATGATTGATTGTGTCAGATTTAGCACACGAAACTAAAAACGAAAGTACCAATAACAGAGAGAGACATGTAAACTATGGAACTCTGCAAATGGAGTCCATATAATAATCAGCAAGGCAAATGTTGAGGCTTATCGTTGCATGTTTATGCTAGAAATGTATACACAAAATAAAAAGTTCTCTAAGATTCAAATGAGCGTCTGTAAGGGATGTCTTGCAATCAAATATTCCAGATAATGCAAAATGAATTTTTCATTTTCTTCATATAATATTTTTCACACATTTAACCAAGCAACACCCATAATATGCAAACAATATGCCATGGACTGGCATGAGGAAAGGGAAAGGCGTAAGCTATACCTATCCCGATAAGTTGGGAAAATTCCAAATATAACTCTCCTTATATCCAGATTTTCAAGAACTACGCCCTACAAAACAGCACAGTAAATAAGTAAAAAAAAACATGATCACATAAGTGTCAATTAACAAAACCATAATGCACAGGAAATGCATGCAAAATTGCTGACGAACTGGTAAGTCGCACTTTAGCATTCAATTGATTAATTTGATGGTTTTTAGCATTTCATAGATATGCTATTATTACACCATATGCAACTAAGCAATTGACAAATTGGCATAAGCCTGTAGAATAGATAAACTTCCATGTAGGCTTCAGATTAATTTTCTTGGAATCAAAGACAACATGCTCATTAGTGTGGAAAATTAACAGAATAAGAAACAGGAAGGATTCGTAACAAATATCATATTTGATTCCTAAGAGAAAATTAAGGTGGGCCGATCAACATAGGAAGATCACAACCACCTGCGCTCATGTTGAACCTTTTATACATGTACCAAATATTGCTACTACGACAAATAATGCAACAAATTTTTAGCTGTATACATTTATATATCATGGATATATGGCTGCATCAGATGTACACCATGACACAAGATGTGTTCCATTAATTCACAATTTTATCAGCATATGCTGTTAGAAAAATCATGTTCCTTGACTGATTAATGACTACTTTAAGTATAAGTGAATTGTATTGTTTGAGAAAAATGTATAAAATATAAATGATATTCGATTATACATAGCTACCAAAGTATGGATATAAACTTATTCGCACAAAAGCCATGGACATAAACAAATTTACTTATAAAAAACGTATTGTTATATTTACAATATATAAATATACAATAGAGCGTCGTTAACCTGGTAAGCAGGCATAAGATTCCAAAACACTTCCAAGAGTTCTTCGAGCTTTGGTCCCCCAAATTTTGGGTCAACATAAGTGAACATGTATGTAGTACGATCACTAGGACCAGAACCAGCAGGAAAGGCCTATAAGAAATGCTCAGATCATATAAGAAAAAGGAATATTTACATCAGAAGGGCATTGAGTCCCATCTGAATTAGTTTTAGGACTTAGATTGTTCATCAAGCAGATTTTTTAAACTCTTTCACAAGATAGCTGATATATGTTGATTGACAGTAACACAAAGAATAGATGCTAGCTGTGTCAGAGGCAGTTTTGTCCTTTATAGAAATCATGCTTTGTGTTGTATGTTGTGGATCAAAGTACAATGATGCTGAGAACATGCTTGTAAGTTTAGATTCTTAGTTAAATGCAAAATACAAAATACAAACGATGATGGAGAACAAAACAATTACCTCCCAAAAGAGGTGTACTCCTGAGTTTCCGGCTCTATTTACAGATGAGCTACTGAAAATAATATCACCTGTTGCATTTTTTTCAAATCCACGAGCACAAGCACCAACAACAAGGCACATTCCATCTGGTTTTCGACCAGCGCGGATCTTGCACAAAAGACAGAAGAGTTGTAGCTAATTTACTTAGTGGAATCAGGAAATGACTACAACAATATGATAGATTTGCGACTAACAAAACCAAATCAGATACAGGCTGATGCCAAAATTTAGATGTTACCAATATGATGGAAACTTTAGATTCTCCTTCAAAAGATCTAAACACTTTATAAAGTTCCATTCCATGCACAGAATTCGTATATATATATAGCTGTATTTAGTCAAAACTGTCTTGAAAGCTACTTTTATATTATAAGTATAGAACTTGGTTTGCACAGGCTGGCAGACAAAATATGCGCTCTGGCATACTAATGAACTTATCATACTGTTCAAGCTCAGCAACTGTTCAGGGTGCATCACTGAAAGCATAGAGCATGGCACAAGAATGAATTAGGGTGAAACAACAAAAAAGTATAGGCGCACATGCTAACTTATACGCATGGCACAAGAATGAATTAGGGTGAAACAACAAAAAAGTATAGGTGCACATGCTAAGTTATACGGCTGGAATATAATCTTCAGAAATTATCACTACTATAATAAGTGGCTGATTTGATGACATGAGTCTCATGTGGTCACATACGGTGCGGCCCCATACACGAAAACTAAAACAGTATTAAGAGGTGTACTTATCAGTTGCCGCTAGCAACTGACTCTAAATTACCCTCTAATATGCCTAAGTAATGATGTGACTTTGAATAGACAAAACATATGGGAATACCTGCCTCACGATTGGAGAAAAATTACCCATAGCATCAACAACAAGTCGGCAAGACAAGGAATCACCATCATTATGTTTTAGTACCTGTGGAAATACAGTGGAATACTAATAGCTCCTTGCTTGGAAAATGCACTATCAAATACCATACCAGCAAAACAACATGTTTATTGGTCCAAACTCTAAATTATTGTAAAAAATACATAATAAATATATTCAGTTACCTTTTAAAAAAACAGGTGGTTATTATATTAGTCGCCATCCCCAATTACCCCATGGTCGAGTTTTTCTTTTATATTAATCAAGCTAAGAGAAATATACTTCCAAATCAGATAAAGATAATGCAGGCCGATCGGTTACAAATAAATCCCTATGCCAATAGATACAGAATTTAGCACCCTTTCATTGAAACAGTTTTACTATGGCCAAGTCAAAAACTATATAATTTGCTTACTGCAAGATCATCATATACATAAATGCTTGATAGACTTTTCCCCTCAAATATTGCTCCTCCTAAATAAATGAAGCGTTCTTTCATGATTTCAACAAGTTTAGCAGGCCTGGAAAGGTAAAATAAACTGATACATCAGCAAAGATTAATGCTTTATTTATATCAAGAGCTTTCTCTGCTGCAAGAACATAAGATGCTATACTATAGGAAGGCATCAATACTAGTGTCATTACCCTAACATATTCTGAATTTCTTATTAGCTAATGATTCATTATAGTGAAGATGACTTTTTAATCATGAAACAGTTTTAAATCATATTCCTAATTCCTACATAAAGACACTTTAGATATTAATTGACTTAAAATAAAAGCAAAAAACAAAGAATGGACCTTGCAATCAAATTTTGAATACTTATACAAGTAACAAGATAAAGATTAGTCCTTTGTTACCCACTAACATTTTACCACATACTTATCTTTTTCAGTACTATGCCATAAGAATAATCAAATTGCACGCTTGTTCCATGATATTTAGGGCGTGTTTGGTTTGCAGCCTGCAGGCAGCTTGCCGGCCAGGCATGCATCTCAGCCCCAAGGTGACCGAAATTGGATGCCTGGGCCAGGCAGCCCTGGTGATGAGCCAACCAAACAGGCCTTATAGGCTATCATCTTGCATATTTCATAAACATCAAAATCATGCGATAAATATGCAGTTTTCAGATCTTGCAACTGTCAGAACACAAACTAATGAAAGCTGATCTATATATGTCACCAGAATGTAACTTACGAAATGCCAAGATTAAGAATGTTGTCCACCCAAATTTCACCTTTACCCTGAAATCCACATCTATTCTGGACAGCATGAAAAGGCAAACTGGTTAGATGACAAGGCACGATTAAATGAATGAATAATGATAATAGGATATTCCATAACTGATATGAATTTGCGATCTGAAAAATCTTACAGGATTGAATTCGCTCGAAATTATCTGTTCAAGCTCTGCTTCCGAAAGGATGCCAATCTCCACAATTTCCATAAGCTCCTTTCTTGAAATATTCCACTCTTGTTCCCTCTGTTTGCAGATATATGTATATGTTTCATGATACAGCAAAATGTTCTTGGGAGAACTCAGGAATAGCCATATAGGGTTGAATTACCCCTTTGATTATGTTTCTTTCGATAATTCCAACCCGAAGACCTTTAGAACTGAGAGCAGTAGCTACAAATATACCTAATGTGCCACCACACACTATTACGTCAAATATATCTGAACCAGCATCAAGATCAGAACCAGGAAATGGCCCTTGAACCCGAGTAACAACTTCAGGGACTTTGGAATCTGCATACATGCATTTCCGTCAGGATGCAGTCGGTATCAAATACATTTGCAAGTCCTTTGTTGAACTGGAAAGCCACGCAGTTTCAGAAGCTAACTGTTGCATATCAGCAGTACCAATCATGCCAATCCAAATGTGGTTCAACAAGCAAACAGAATATCATTCTTCGCCTACGTGGCTATATATAGACCGTTTACACTTTACACGCTGTTTAAATGCTACTCAGTAGTCAATTGTGTTGGCTGTTTAGTCTGTTGAATCCCATATAATCCATTTTGAGCCTATTTAAATGGCCCTGTAGTCATTACCGTTTAGGCTAATGGCTCCTTTGGAATGCATAATTTCACATAAATAGCGTAGGAAGTTTATAGGAAATAGTTCAATCTCACATGAAAAACACAAGAAACAGAAAACAATCCCGCATTCCAAAGGCGCCTTGTATATGTGAATATGTGGTGAGAACAGGTGAAGTCACCGAAACTCACTTCTAAAAGAACTTAATCCAAGTATCGAACATAGCTGCCAATCTTATAGTAGAACTAGGACCAGAAGCACTGAATCCAGATGAAGCTCTCTATATAATGTTTCGACCATCGGACACATACCTACTCGTGGTTCAGAAATACTTGACCATATTTTATCCAATCTTTTGAGTGCATCATATGAGTAAGCCCCTCCAGCACCCCCGACTTCTTCACCGACAGAGATCTTCTCCATTATCATCTGCACAGCTTAGTGCTGTTAATCCCATCTTCATAAGACAAAAGAACACGAGAGATCAAAGAGAAACTAAAGCTACTGTGGTTACGATGCTCTGGAAGTAGAAACACTACAGGGCATTGCATCGAATCATATACAGACATATACATATATAAGACCCAACTGCAAATCGGCATCGCACTAGCCACAGCACTGCCTCCATCAGAGAGTGATAAGGCCGCCGCGCATTGATTTATTTAGATCGGACCTGGCAACGTTTCCATCAATTTGGGCGACAACTTTTTGTTCTTATCAACTCATACTAGAACCCTTGTGGCCTTGTGGAAGCAGCGCACGCGGGCTCGGGACATTCGGTTGGTTCACCTGGGTTCTGGAAGGCGTCGGCGCAGCTTCCCCAGCCGCCGCTCTGGCGCGCAGGTGCACGCGCGTGCGCCCGCCACCGCCCTGCCGCGCCCCGGCGCGTTCGCCCTGAGCGCGGGGCGGAACGGCGGCGAGCAGGCGAAGAACAGGGGGCGGCATGGGGTGTGGGTGTGGATGGGCGCGGGGGCTCCTGGGGGTTGTGGAGCAGGGAGGTACCGTAGTAGAAGCGGAGGAGCGGGAACGGGGCGCGCCTGCCACTCGCGTCGTTTTGGCTCCGAGCTGCTGGAGCTCGGGTTGCCCGCGACGTGGCCTTCCTCGGCGCCAATGGTCGGTGCGATCCGCTGTATAATTGGAGGAAAAAGGAAAAAATCGAGGTAACCCCTGACTTATAAGTACCAGTACCAGGCGGCATACTTAGCCTCTCGAGCTCAAAAACCGGATGTTTAACCTTTCAAATTTTGGAAAAGAGAACAAAACATCCCATGGACGGTTTTGGAGGGTGGTTTTGCCACCGTGGCGCACATAACAGCTCCAGCTCAACGTACACGTAGTATAGGGTCCACATGTCAGGGCTGTCTTTTTTCTCTCTCCTCACTACTCCCAGGTTCTACGAGCACGCCGCCGGCTGTGCCCTCGCTGCTGCCGAGGGCGAGCGGGCAAGCCACCACCGCTACCTAGGAGAGGTGAGGGCGCGCCATCGCCGGACGCGAGGGCGAGCAAGCTGTCGCCGCTGCGTGAGAGAGGTGAAGGCAAGTCCCGCACTACGGGGAAGCCATTGCGGTCATCCTCATCCGGAGGTGAGGGCGAGCAAGCAGGACACGCCGTCAAATCCTCCTCGGACGTGCATCCTCATCGACGACGACGACGACGCCGCTCGAGATTGGGGAGCGCGACAGCGGTACTGGAGCTCGAGATTAGGGAGCACAACGAGGGATCTGGAGCATGGGGAGCGACAAAAGTTGAGCTCAAGCTCAGGGAGTGCGGAGGCGACGCGAGGCGGCAGGCCGGTCGGGACGACGCGATGCGGCGAGGCGTCTTGGGCCGGGCTGGAAAGAGGCGGCGCGCTGACACAGCCCCAGCTAGGGCGGTGCGAGGTGGTGAGCCATCCGAGGGCGGTGTGCCGACATAGCCTCGGTTGGGGCAGTGTAAGGTGGCGGGCGGGTTGGGGGCAGCGCGGGGGAGCTCGAGGAGCGGCAGATTGGCCGGGGGCAGCGCGGGGAAAGGCAGCCAGGGGCGCAAGGTAGGGCGACGACGAACAAGAGACGACATACAGAGACAGAGGAGCTGACGTGTGGGCCCCGCACCATGTTTCCATGAGGTGGCGCTGAATGGCTTCCACCTTGGCAAAACCACCCTCCAAAACCGTCCAGGAGGTGTTTTGTCCGGATTTTCAAAGTTTGGGGGTTAAAGATCCGTTTTTTTAATTCGGAGGGTTAAATATACTACCTAGCATAGATCAGGGGGTTACGTAGACATGACTCTAGAATTTTAGAGTGTAATCCACTTTACCCTATAACTTTCAAAACAAGATGTTCTGGACCTTAAAGTTTACAAAACCGGGTAAATCACCCCCTCCAGCAGTTTTAGAAAGTGATTTTGTCACGAGGACAGCCATGTTGGCGCTGGATGCAACAATGGAGGTAGGGCCTACCTGTCAACTACATTTGTCTTCTTTCCTCTCCTCTCTCTCCTCAGCCTGCAGCCGCCTCCCTAACCTCCCCAAGCTCGGTGCCATGGCCGACGCGTTGGCAGAGGGCGGAGCTTCTGCTCAGGCTCGGGACCGTGGCGGCCTCGAGGAGCACAGCGGCGGCGCTCGAGCTTGGGAGTGCGAAAGCCTCGGGGAGCGCAACGGCGGCGCTCAAGCTCGGGAACGCGACAGCTTCGAGGAGTGCGGCGGCGGCCCTCAAGCTTGGGAGCGTCAGGTGGATCCAACTCCCGCTGCTGCTGCTCCTCCCTCGTGTCGTGGAGCGCCCGTTTCTCCTCATATTCCTCCTCAGCCGGCCTTCGACGCTAGTGCGCGAGGTGGTAGGGGCGAGGAGCGCTGTGACGAGGTCATCCTGCTCGGCAGCTACGGCGGCGTGGGCCAGGAAGCGGCGCTCGGCCTCCATCCATGTGGTGCGGTAGTCGGCGAAGATCTCAGCGGCGCATGCGTTGGCGCAGGCGTGCAGCTGGTCCTCGGCGGCGAGGAGGTGCACCGCGAGGAGGCGGCACCGCGACTGCAGCGAGGCGAGCACGAAGCAGACGCCGAGGTAGGTGGCCAGAAGCTCGCGTAGCAATCCAAATACGCAAAACCAGACGTCCAGGGATGAAAACGGACGGGGACTGGAACGGTCGGAAAATACCCTCTCCCGTTCCCATTCCCATATTTCATTCCCGTATTTTCTCACCCGTAACGGACGGGAACGAGATAACCGGAAACGGGAACGGTTGCGGTAACGGGATGGGAACGAGATCACCGGGAACGGAACCGTCGCGGTATATATGGTTATACGGAAACGAAAAAATACGGACGGATATACGGTCAAAACGGACGACAACGGAAACTTAGTCAGTATATCCAAATATACGATATAGTATGTCAATATTCCATACATAATATGATCACATTATCACGTAGATACACAATACATATAAATAACAATCAATAAACATTACACAGCTACTAAGTCCACAATTAAAATGAGTTCATAATCAACGCATCTTAAGTTCTCAACATCCAACACAGCCACGAATAAATCCACAATCCACGCAAACCAAATATACAATATTCATATCTTCAGTTCTTCGCAGATTACTATGTTCATCCATTACATCAGGATCACTCTCCATATCTTCTTCCTACAAGCAGTGAAGCACCGTGAAATATTTTTTTCA
This sequence comes from Paspalum vaginatum, assembly GCA_030272315.1. Lineage (NCBI taxonomy): Eukaryota > Viridiplantae > Streptophyta > Magnoliopsida > Poales > Poaceae > Paspalum > Paspalum vaginatum. The sequence goes on along the minus strand of CM059018.1, from coordinate 34,280,602 downwards.
ATTGTTCTAAAGTTATTGAAATAAGGAAACAACCATATACCTCTTTATCCATGGGGTCAGTGATAGGAATGATCTCTGGAGTTTTAAATTCAGCAAGAATGGAAAGCATGTACTTAGAATCTGAAAATTAAAAAAGACACATGCATCAATACACTACATATATTTTGACAGTTTAATTGAATAGCATAGATTGATGGACAAAGTAGTATTTTTTTTTCTAGCTGCATGAATCCAATCTCCAGTGCAGATCAAAACTCACACTAGACATCAAGACGATTACGATATGGATCAACAATGCGGCCAGCTGCACTAAAGTCAGACTCGGAAGCAACGGTTGACACTTGGACAACCATCATATCACGAGCAATTTCAGAAAGAACCGGGTACTTATGTGTGTTGATCTTCCAATATGCTAAAATATCAAATGGATGCTGCTTTAAAAAAAACCCTGCCATGTATATGTCCAACTCATTCATGACACTGTTCTCAGACCTAGCATCATCATACAAAAAGCTATCATACAAAAAGCTCTCTAATTCAGCATCCTGATTTTCAGCTAATGGATCTGTTGGGCTGACATGTCCATTTGCATTCATTGGCTTTATCTTTGAATTAGGTTTAGAGCTAGCATGAAACCGAAACAACACCAACAAACTCATCGAAAACAAATCTGATAGTAGTCACTATAGAACTTTCTCATATAATATTCCACAAGTTTTTTCTTATATCTAGGGTCAAGAAAGCATGCCACAGTAAGACTCAAACTAGAACAGCTCCAATATTTTTCAAACTTTGCACTCATTGATGTAGCAATTTCTCTAATAGTCAAATCTTCATAAATACACCATTTATCAAGCAGGTCCTTTATCTCACAGAAACCTCTGTAGAATTGATTTGCAGTTGGATATGAGGTGCCAGAGAGCAATTCAGTAAGATCATAAAAAATTTTCAAGCAATGAAACACTTTTACAGCCATATCACATTCATCGTCGGAAGGAGAAATTTTCTTATACTTACGAAGGTTTGATGACTTGAGCCTAATGAAAGCAGGTTTGTAGTGCAAAGCATCTCTTAGCATCAAATATATCGAATTTCACCTAGTTGACTTTAACGGAAAGCTAGGGCGCAATGACTTAATGAAATCAGCAAAATAATCATACATGCATGATAATTGCCAAATAGAGTTTCTTCACACCAATCTCTTGATCATACCTGTAAGGCTAAATAGTGGTCACATCTTTCCCATTATTCTTCTCTGTCATCCGTTGTTGTAGCTGTCCTTTTACAATTATGTATTGACTTTAGATGGTTCCTACATCCAGAAGTGCCATAGTTTCTATCAGCCCTGTACTTTGCCTTGCATCTTGGGAACTTGCAATAGCCCCACTCTTGCTCATACTTCTTTCCATTTTGCTCAATCGTCACAGTTTTCTTAGTGAAGTGCTCCCACACATCATATGTACGCTTTTTTTGTCTCTTCTCTGCCCCAACAACTCCATTTCCTTCCCTCTCATCATCAAGGTTTACAACCAGTTGTTGTTGTTCTTGGCTTTGTGTCTGTGAGTCAGGACCTTCAATCCCACTAGCAGTGGCAGGTGCATGTGTACCACACTCTTGGCCATTTTGGGAGTAGGAGGCAGGGAGGCGGGGCGGCGCCTGCGCTCAACAGGGAGGCGGCACTCGGTGCCGGCTGGGAGGCCGCGGGGAAGTGGGCAGGTGGCGGCCATCGGCTGGCTGGTGGAGCAGACGACCAGGATGAGTGGTGTGGTGGACTTGTGGCGGTGGCGAAGGGGTGGGGAGTAGGATAGGGTAGGGGTTTTAGTTGTATTGGGCCATGTGGGCTGTTGGGCTGGAAAATTGGTCTTTCCCGAACAAATGCCAACCGGGATGAAAACGGGAATATCCTGGTCAAATACGGGATACCGCAAATACGGGCTGGAAACATTCCTAACCGTTTCCAGTCCCGTTCCCGGTTACTGCCATCCTGTTACCATTTTCCCCGAAATTCGAAAATGGGCAGGAAAAAACAGGAAAATGGCACGGGACGGTATGGGATTTTTCCCGTCCGTTTTCATCTCTACGTCCAGTCAGCAAACCGGGCGGAAAAACCACCTCAAGGCGTTATTTGTGTGGTATTAGAAAGTTTAAGGTGTAGGATATATGGTTTTGAAAGTGGAGGGGTTAAGTAGACACCATAGTATAAAACATGGGGCTGTCTAGACTTTTTCCCACCGTAATCCTAGGACATCTCGCGTCCACACAAGCACTCAGGTACAGAGATTTTACAACCCAAAAGATAAATTGAGATCCCTCTCGATTGAGGCTTGTTTGATTTGGTTGGGAGAGGCGAGGTTAGGGTTCGATGGGCTTTATCTGTGTCATTTCCACCCTTAGAGAGTTTCCAGATGGCAGCCCAGCAGTGGTGGCAGATCGAGGGAGCGCAGTCGGCTACAGGTGGCGGAGGACTGTGATCAGGCGGTGCCAATGGTGTCAAGTCCACCTTGGTTAGTGGTAGCGGCGGAGGCCAGTGGCAGCAGAGACGGCGCGGACACCGCCGGAGCTGGGGAAGGCGGTGGCAAGAGACCAAGGAAGCCGGGTTAGCGCGAGAGGGGTGACGGCGGCTGATTGGAGGGCGAGGGGGGCGACAACTGCGAGAAGGAGCGCGATGCGGTGGCGACGGCAGCAGATCTCATGGCGCTCTCGCCACAGAATCACAAGGGTAGAGGCGCCAGTTGCAACACAGAGGCAGGAAGACAAGAGATCGATGGCTGCAGGAAGACGGGGGGCAGGCAAGCAGCCGAGGAAGAAGCAAGAGGGTCTCGAATTTACACAAACGAGAGATGTCACCCTCATTTTAGAATGAGTCTAAGTTCGCAATTCTCACGTAGTTTAACACCCTATTCATGTGACTTCTAGAAAATGTATTCGAGGCGTGCGAACTTCTCATTTCGAGTATTTCTGTCCATTTTCTCTCAGTTGCGGTATTTTTTATTTTGTTTTGTCATCCAAGGGCATGTGAACTAACTGAAATACCTCTGCCATTTTAGTCAATTCACATGCCCTAATGATAAAAAAAAATAGAAAATGTTGTAATTGAGAGAAAATGGACATAAACACCCGATATGAAAAAAATTCACACGCCTCTAACATGTTTTCTGAAAGTCCCATGAAAAATTACGTTAGGCATGACTTGGACCTATATTCCGAAATCTCTCCAGAAGGCAAACTGCTGCAGTCGCAATCACAGGGCTTCTCACAACACGCACAGGATCATCGGGCAGTTCAACACAACACGCACGGGATCATCAGGCAGTTCAATACAGGATCATCAGGCACCACCTGCCACGTGCCATTTGCTCAATCCCAACAACCGAAGAGGTGAAGGGCATCTGCTAACAAGGGCAACAAACAGATGAAAGAGGCGACGTGACTTGCATTAACAGCCACAGAGGGGGGCTGCTGACAGGACCTCAGTTTAACACAATGCATTATCTGCTAAACCCCACCCACCCCACAGGCCAACACCGCGACCCTCCTTTGCCCTCTGCCAACAACAGGACGCCACGCCGGCTACATCGCAACAAAACCGTTTCCCCCCAACACCACAACATGATGATTGATGAGTCAAGAGACAACGGAGCCTGGGCTCCGCAAACACTGGTTCTACTGCCACTGTACACCGACGCACCCTCAACAGCAGGGGCTGATTCACCATAGAAGCAGCGGCTCGCCTTCACCATGGATGCTCGCGCCAAGAGTTTGTTACCTCCTCTGCCTTTTTGATTCGGCCTACAATCGACGAGCCACAAGGGAATCAACATAAATCAGCAAGAAGTATTTGCGTGCTTGAATTACAGCAGTGCCTACTAATATATAGCAAATAAGAATATAAGATATGTTCATATTGCAGAACTAATCTAGGCACATTGGCTGCTTGGTAGCAGAAACAGCAAATAATATATTTACTGCCGTTTTTTCCTTATACTATCGTTTAGAGAAAGCACTGACAGACTTGCCAGAGTATACAATAAATAACTACCACAACTACGTCAACTATAAATGAAAGTTTTGGTCCAGTTATGGAGTTAAGTTGAGTAGTGCTTATATTCATGAGGCAAAACCAACGGCAGACTAAATTAATCTTCTAAAAGTTGCATTAACCTCCAGTCTGTGAACTTGTGAAGGCTTAGAAATAAGAATGCATGGAAGTTTTGGTAGAAATTATGGATTTAAGTTCAACATTATTTGAATGCATCAGACAGTATTCATGAGGCACAAAGCAACAGTAGCCTAGTTATGTAAAACATCTTCTAAAAATTACATAAACCTCCAGCTCTTGGGCTTAGAAATAAGCATAGACAAACATTTTGGTAGAAATCATGGAGTAAAATGATGAATAGTTTTTAAATACATCAATACCCATGAGTAAGGTTTAGAAATAAGACACCAAAGTTTCAGTAGAAACTGAGTAAGGTCAAACATTTTGAATAAATAATAATTCATGAGGCACAAGCAATAGCATATCTAAAACGTCCTCTAAAAGCTACATGCAATTATATCTGAAAAGAGGGCAGAAAACAAAAGGGGCACCAAAGAACTAGGAGTTTTAGAACTAAAGTACAAGAATAGAATAGACTCAAGAGTCAAGACATCAGTCAAGGAACTAAACTCATCGTTCCACTGCAAGCATGGTGCCAACCAAAGATTATGTTAGGGGTGGGGGTGGGTGTGCAATGCCTACATGGTTTGGGAAAACAAAAATAACATGAAATATTCAAGGAAGTGAGGAACAAACAATTAACTTACCTTAGGCTCAGAATTGGGTGAAGTGCCATATGCATTTGAAAGTCTCTTTGAACCATTTTCTTTCAAACAATCTGAGCAAATGAAGTGATCTAGCTTTTTGGCCTGTTCGATGGTCATACCCATGCAAGATGGATGGAACCTGTGTATCAAAAGATATGAATGAGGCAAAAACACAGTAACATATGCTGCTAGAAGAACAATGTCAGCATAAAACCGAAAAAGTAAAATGTTTTAGATTCACAAGTTGACATCTTTAAATTTATTTGCAAGGTCACAAGTCCTGATACCTCAACTCAAATATCCTATGGAATGAAATGCAGACACATTTCGAATTTTCTTTGAGTTTTTGAGAAGTTTAGGTGATATGACAAGCAAGGTCATGTATGCAAATTTTGCACTTCTATTGTAGCGAGCATATATGATTACCATAAGATGATAAGTTCTTTTATGGAAGTTAATGGCACCCAAACTCTTAAAGCACTAGATAGATTGAACATTCTCATTGGTGAAAGAAAAATACAAACAAAATAGGGTATGGACATCATGTGCATAGAAATAGCTACAGGCTATAACAATTCTCTTAATACAGCTATGAAAAACTAAATATACTGGCATACAATCATGAGTCGGCTAGTAGACTCGCACCCAATCGCATACAGATTATGCGTTTTAGCTGAAATGGTGAGGACAAAAACAAATGTTAAATTCTTAAATTGTGAACTATTTAAAACTATATGGACCAAGAGACATTTTTTTCTAACATCCATGGTGATTCGAACCTGAATGAATCCTAATAGGTGCTTTGTAAATATCCAAAGATGATAAAATACCAAACATTTTAGTGCATTGTCCATTTTAACATCATAAATAAGAAGCGGACATGGATTCCTTGCCAGTTACGCCACACTTGTTTCAGATTGGTGCCTATAAAACTGATGTAAAGTTCCTGCCGTTCTACAAGCATGATGAATAGACACAACACGGGCAAACATCACCAAAATGTAAAATGCAAGTCTGTGAAACAAATGTACCAGTCCTTGCAGGCATCGCACTGCACCATGAGGTCATCGGGGTTGTATGGCATCTCACACTTGCAATACCTTGAGACAAAATGCACACACCCAATTATCAAGCGAACAAGCTGAAAATGAATGCACAGAAAGGAACAGCCAATGCTGAAAAGACTTGAGTAGCTCCGTACACTGCGACACGGTCAGGGGTGAACGATCCGGTGGCCGCCTTGTACTCAAATCGGCAGAAGAAGTCCTCGGGCCCGACATTGTCGAGCTTGGTGTAGTTCTTGAAAGAGTGGACAAGACACTTCCCTTCGATGGTGTGGGCGCTCTGCAGGTCGAAGTGGTCGGAGAGGAATAGCTCCTTGGCGCCGTGGAACTGGCGGCGACCGCCCTTGGACTCCTCGGGGCGGTAGTACCAGCGTACCCGCACCCGCACGCTGCCGCGCCCGTCGGCCTCCATCTTCTCCACCCGCGCCACGTACGGCTGATTGTCCGAGTCCGACGGCCGCATCAGCACGCAGTCGCCCACTTCCCGCCACGCGCATTGCAGCAGCATCAGATTCCTCGCCGGAAACACAGATACACGCACACACCAGCGGGATAGGGGAAATTACCTCGGACGACCTTGTTGGTTCCGCGGATTGTATAGGAATCTACATCTTTTTTGCCCTGCTTCGTCTTCGCCATGGCCTTGGAGCGAGGATTTGGAGGGGGAGAAACCCTAGCAGCGGAGAAATGGGGAGCGTAGGGGAAGCGGGCAGTTTTCTCTGTGGAGGACTGAGGGGGCAGAGTGGGGGAAAGGTAGACTGATCATGCACACCCGAATCCAACAAACCCGATCGAACCTTAAAAACCCCAACGCACGCACGTACTTCTTCCCTACGTTAAATATAAGTGACGGTTGATTTTTTTAACTTTAATTGTTTATTTTATTAAAAAATTTTATTTATTTTGTTGTGATTTGTTTTATCGTTATAAAGATTTTGACCCAATCTATAAAAGAATAAGTTTTCGCAATACTATCTTTCACCCTACTTGCACATATTAGAAATGAATGAAAATAGCCTAGAACTGATAAAAAGAAATATTTCTAAACTTAAATCCTTTTATTTTCTCTAGTGTTCAACAAGGCGGAATTCCGCGCTCGCCTGGGCGCTTCCCAGCTAGGCGTAGGGGTACCGCCTCGCCTAGGGGTTAGGTGAGGCCAAGACGCCGGCGATGGCCCTCCATCAGAAGAAAGGATGGAGGGAGACGGCTGCTGGGTGGCGGGAAATGGCAGCGAGACATCGAGCAGCTATGCATGCTTCCGTGCTGCTGCTGCCGGAGGGGGAGGAGGAGACATCGAGCGCCGCAGCCAGAGGAGGAGACGTCTAGCCGCGGTGTCGGTGGAGGAGACATCGAGCCATAGGCCCGCGGCGGCGGTGGAGGAGACACAAGAGGAAACGTCGAGTGGCGGTGGCTGGGCGTGCGATGGGGGAGGAGACATGAGCGGTGGTGGCTGGGCGGGTGACAGACGCGGGGTCGCTGTGACCTGAAGTTCAAACATGGAGTTCACTTTATGATGTACTACCAAGTCGGGAGTTCACTTTATGATCAACTATCGACATGAGGGCGCTCCACTGCTTCGTCAACTCGGAGGCTGTGCCGCTGCGCTCCTCACAGACTCACTGCTTCGTCAGCTCGGAGACTATGCCGCCTCGCTCCTCACCGACTCACTGCTTTGTCAGCTTGGGGGCTGTGCCGCCGCGCTCCTCACCGACTCACTGCTTCGTCAGCTCGGCGACTGTGCCGCCGCGCTCCTCGCCGACTCACTACTTCGTCGACTCGGGGGCTGGGCTGTTGTCCGCCTTGCCGACTCGTTGCTTCGTCGACTCGGGGGGCTGGGCTGCCGTCCGCCTCGCCGACAACCTACTTCATCGACTTGGGGGCTGGGCTGTTGTCCGCCTCGCCGACTCGCTGCTTCGTCGACTCGGGGGCTAGGCTGCCGTCCGCCTCGCCGACTCGTTGCTTCGTCGACTCGGGGGGCTGGGCTGCCGTCCGTCTCGCCGACTCACTGCTTCGTCGATTCGGGGGACTGAGCTGCCGTCCGCATCGCTGACTTGCTACTTCGTCGACTTGGGAGGCTACGCTACCATACTCGTTGACTCAGGAGGCTACGTCACCGTCCTCGCTCCACCAAGATCACTCGGGGGAATACATTGCTTGATTCTCACCCTGATTATACTAATTAGTTTGAGGCTCGGGGGCTGCACGGAGTATACCACCAGAAATTTTTTGAAGACTACGAGGTAAGACATTCAGAAATCAAAATTTAGATCTTGAAGCTGATTGTTTCTCAAGTCATCTTGAAGCTCGGGGGCTTGCGGGGGATAGATATCCCTGGGTCCTTATGAAGCGTATTCTCTACGTGGCCTATTGGAGGGCTCAATCCAGAAGCCGACCGACCGACTTGACGCACAAGACAAGGACTCTCTACTCTCTACCTTTTGTATTCTAAACCGTCTACGAGACATACAAGAAACTGACTTGTAACCCAAGCCACACTGGACTATATAAAGCGGGCTAGGGACCCTTCCCAAAAGACTAGTAGCAGATCTCTCTCGACCTCAGGGAGATCTTCCAATCTCTCTAACCCTCATACATACTCAGATTAATACAATCAGCCATAAACAGGACGTAGGGTATTACTTATCTTGTGGTCCGAACCTGCATAAATCGTGTGTTCTTGTCTCTTGTCGCGTTACACGCGAACCATCGAGCTACAGTCGGACTCACCTGCCCCAAAAAGCATCACGTGAGGCATCCCGTGGTGCATTGCGGGACTAAAACCCCGACAAAGCATCTATGTACAACACAAAGTCATCCATCATCATCCATCATACGCACTTCTATTTTCTCCCTTTTAGCGTAGATTTTGTTTACTTTGCCATCTAATGTGTGATCATATTGGAATGATGAATCAATAATCATATTTGTGAATTTGAATTGTTTAGTTATATTGAGTTTTGCACTATTAGATTTGGTACGTAATATGTGGTTATTTTTGTTAGTTTGTGCAGTATTTGTAATTTAGCATGGAGTTAAAATGAAGCAATTATATTTATCTTACAAACTTAATTTATTAAATGTATATATGTTATTCACTAATCGTTTTTCAAATTATAAATTATCGATTCCCAACTGATATCAAGCTATTCCCGATCGGATAGTTTCATTCTTGAAGTTCCCGTAATACCGACACCGTACTCGTTTTCGGCGATATTGTTTTCGATTCCGTTTCTGAGAAAAAAATATAAAACTGAAAACAATTTAGCCTTTTTCGGATCGATTCCGACCGTTTTCATCCCTACATATTTATGTAGCAATGTTACCGCCTAGAAAATGCCTAGGCACGTCTAGGCGTTAGGAGAGGGTCATCACCTAGAAACTGCCTGGTGCCTTTTGTAACCTTGATTTCCTCGTACCATTTTGTACCCATACCCATCGGATAATTCATTTGTCTTGAAATTATGGAAAAAGAAGAACATCAATTAAGTGGATCTATTTTTTAATTATTTATTTCTCTTCACGTGCTCTGCTCTTCGCATAATCCATATAATCCAAATAAGATTGTCGGTTGTTCATCTTCTTTGTCCTCCGTTCTTCACGTAATCCACATAGATCCGTCAAATTTACATGCTAAGACATGGTTCACATCATGCGTGACACACGTACGTCTGCGCTAGACCGCTAGTGTCGAAAAAATCAGACTCAATGCATTCATTAGGTGGGCACTTGTCAAAATTTCTAGCCCAACATCAGACCCAGAGTGGGGGTGATATGCTTTAAAAATATCAGGTTTTGGGTTATGTTTTGCCGGAACCAAATCTCATCTACCTCAAAGTATTAGCACGTAGGAAAAAGTATAATTTAAGGTTTTTTGAAAGATAGAGCATGCTTCGGTAGGTGTTTTCCCCCAACCAAACCTATTGGATGAGCATCCAATGTTGCAATGCTTGGAGTAGACAATGGGCCCAGCCCCCGCGGTGCAAAAGGGATGGACTAGCCTAGCTCGCGATATGTGGTAAGGCTATTCCCAGTATAAAACATTGTAGTACCGTATCAAGAATGCCACGTAGGATAAAATAGATAATATTGATACGAAGAAACAACTTCCACAATGCATACTCCCTCTAGTCTTCGAATACTCGATGTTTGGGTTTTCACTTTGGATGCAAATACTTGATGTTGAACCATTGGAAACTCATTTTGGACTAGTATACCCTCGAAGGCTGGTTTAAAGAGCTTCGGGAACTGCACCAAACCATCTAGACTACTGTCTTTTTGTGTTTTGGTATGGAACCACGTCCTCTTTATTAGGGGTATTATAGGAAAGAACAGCCCTATTTAATTGCTTCTTGGTATGAGAGATCATGTACAAAACATCAAGTATATGAAGACTAGAGAGAGTAGTATCATACATAAATGTCTAAAGTAATTAATTAGGGTGATGTTCTTGTCTATGAAAGTGGACCCAAAGTATTAGATTTTGTGTCATGGTCTAAAATATCATGCCAAAGCTGTATCTTGCTCTCAAGATACAACTTTCTTCTCCCTCCTATTAAATATTGTGCCACGTCAGTTTAAAATCCTAGTGGTATCTTATTAATTCATTAATTGGTATGATATTGCCCACTGAAAATAGCCTAAATGAATTAATTTTCTAGAGCCTAGGATGGGTGCAATGGAGGGGGCACATGAAGCTTGCCAAAAAAAAAGGCAAACCATGTGTAAGTAGGGAAGATTAGAGTTAGCACCTCCGCTTTGTGGCACCAGTCTTGCATATATCATCATCATTGTCGCTCGCTCAATCACCATTCTCTTCTCTGCCCATGTGTTTCCTGTCCTCTCGGATTCATCTCATATATGATATACCCCCTTCTTTTGTCCTTGATTTGAGTCACATTGAATCCTTGCAAGCCCTAATCTCTCCCTCTCCCTTGTTTTTGTTTTTACAAGCCGTGATTTATGGACAAACTTGTCCTTGTAGCAAGTGATTTTTTCATATTTTCAGTTTTCCCTACATTTGAATATGACTTAACCCTAGATTATGTAAAAAATATTATGCAATACTTCACTTTTTATTTCATTTCGTGAAGTCGACGATTGAATTTAAATCGCTTGCTTGTTTGAAGGTAGAAGGGCATTTTTATCTGTCATATGAGATTTTTTAATGCTTATTTCTTGACATTTTCTGTGATTCTATGGGTAAAGTCAGTTATTTTTTGTGTAAGATTGCATATATGCCTCCAATCCATGTATTCCTCTCTTGTTCTGACCATTGCATGCATTACAGGTGCTTATGTTGCGGTAAAAATTGCAAACAAAATCCCTTGTCCATTCCTGTCTCCATGAAACTAGAGTTTACATTTGTATGAGGCTGCAATTATTGGATATTATATTATGTTGCAATCTGTGTGTCTGTATCCATCACATTGATGCTCTATGTGTTACATGCGGAGCATACTTGTCCCACCAACCACCATGCAAATGATTTATTGCCTATTTAATCTAAGCGTACTTTTGTCAATGCCAATGATCTGTTGCTAGCTAATATGATCATACTTGTTTGTGCTACTGATATGTTGCTTACTAAGTGAAGCATACCTGCCCATGCCAATTATGGTTATTTGTTAATATTAGCATAGTTTTTCGCGAACGTGCAAAAGCACGTTTTTCATTAAGAGGGAAAGAAGGGGAACAAAGCGCACAATTACAACATGACAAAGTTAGCCTAGGCTAACTTGCCACCCAGCATTTAAACACAACCTATTACTCTAAATCTGCTAGCGACCGAAGGATTAGAAGAGCTAGAGAACAGAGACCCTAGGTCTGAAACTCCCGCAGTTAGCCAAGGAGCTTTTGCTTTGATTCTCTCGACCACCACCCAGGGCATCACTGCCTCTCTCCGTTCCTTAACAGAATTACGACGCGCATGACCATTTAGGCCTCGCACATACCAAAAGAAAATGTTCTGTGACCCCATAAGAAGAACAGCTAGGCGACCACTAGGTGTGCATCACTGCACGGCTTCAGTGCGCGCTCGGCGCCACTATCCCGTCCCAGTCCATGTCGGGAAAGAGCTCTGAGAGAGTGGAGAATTTCGACGCAGAGACCGGCCCCTGGAACGAGTTGCAGTAAGCAACGACAGCGTCAGCCCCGATCGGCTCGCCCTCATTCACATAACCCAACTTCTTAATTAACACGTTTTGTGCCTGAACCTCAAATTGTTGTTTATGGCCATTGTAACTACTTTTGGACCACCAAATCTCAGGAAACAAGGAGCTCATACCAAGTTCTATGTGTTGATGACATGAGGCTCCAAATTAAATATTTATGTTTGGTGTGGGGCTCAAAGGGTAAAATCATTAAATGATTTGCAAACACAAGAAATGTTCTTTTCCTAATTTGAGCTCTCAGATGAAAAACCCTACAACCTAGGTAAGCCATAGAATAGGTGGTTCTTGCTTGTGCTCCTTGGCCTCTCCCGGAAGAAGGCCCAATGAGCTCTTTTTATTGGTGGCTAGATTTGTCATTCTTTCTCCAACTTACTTTGGGGTATACTTTGTCTTTTATAAAATTATAACCCAAGGACCAATACTACCCTAAGCGCTCTATCCTCCATTGTCTAAACACTTCTGGACAATGTAGTGCCATATAGTATCCTAGGGGAGATTATCTACAGATACATGGTAGGTGATGTCATTTGCCCTTCTTGATTCCAACATCTACTCAGTTGTTGAGGACAACGTTGGTGATGGCATCCTACCGAGTCCTCATGCAAGTAGTAGTGATAGATAGGATAGTCCTACCCGAGTGTGCCTTAGCCTCTTAAGTAATTATCCTTTCACGGCTTGTTTTGTAGTGTCAACCACAACTCACGGCTTGCTTTCACAAATTAAAAGTAATAGATCGTTTAAATGGGCCACGTCCTAGGTCCAGCCTAAATCGTCCTTTTGTGCAGGAGCGTTCGATAGACTAGTATTTCCAACAATTACATAAATATTTTTCTTATAATCTTTTTATCTGGTTGTGAACTTGTGATACATTTTAGTCATTGATTATTTATTATATATGGTTTTCATTACCGCACAAGTTCCATCTTCATTGGAGTTGATCTATTTAGGCTCTCTCTAATGGTACTACTAAAAATGAGGAACTAGGTACTGATTCGGCGCTGTAGCTCACATGACGCACAGAGTGGAGTGAGATTTGAGAAAGTGCGATGATGAGTGTTGTTAGAGATAGCTTTATAGATCTGATGCGAAGGCGGTTCTGTTTCTTATTTTCTTGATTGGCCTTGTGCATCATGCTCTGAAACTTCCCATCCAAGCACATTGGTGGGAATGAGATGGATCCTGATTCCGGTGTGGCGCAGCTAGCTGGTAAAGTTCGCTGCTTTTGTGTGATCGCTTTTTCGCCCTTGGAGTGGGATGCATCATGCATGGGATCCCAACTTTGGACTGCTCACTCGGGATATGATGATATTACCATGTTCAAATGAAAGCGTCGTTACTGAATGGAATGATTCCTCATTCGCGCATATATATTATGATGGCAGACTCTTAACTCTGAACTGCGATCTGAGCAGAAGCAGATCATACCGGATCTTATTGCACCCAGTGGATAGCCACTTTGCATTGATCAGATTCCCTTAATGTATTCTTTAGTACTAGTAGTAAAGAACTAAAGAAGGGTCCAACAGAGCACAGCTCGTTTTAATTAAACATGCTAAAGCAGGAACACGTGCCACCCTGCTACTGGAAAAATGTGCTATTACTAATTTACTATAGTTCCGGTGATTGTTTCGTAAAATTTTTTAGGCGCGTTTTGAACACAGGAATTTTATGAGAATCGCATAGAAATTTATCAGGAAACAGATCAATTTAACAGAAAAACACAGAAATAGAAAAAATTTCCTTTAGGTGCTTGGTTTGAGGTATCGCCCCATCATAAAACAAGGCGATTTATATAGTCCATTCCACAAATTTTGATAGGATGACCTTATTTCAAACTAATTATTAGCTTATAAGGATGAGACGATGATGATGAAAATGGGCCAACTTATTCCACAATACAAACCAAACAAATACAAGTACGGAGTGAGAATGTAAATTATGATCACCGATACCCCAAAAGCAAGCACTCCATTGGTGGATGCTATCCTTTCTAGCCTTTTCTCTGCCTTTACATTGTACAGATGCTTTTAGCATTTTAGGTTCTCTGCAAATATAGAGGTTGTTTTAGGGTATATTTGGTTTAGTGACAAATTTGCCACCAAGATGCCCAAACCAAATTTTGGCACGGATGAATCTTGGATGGCCAATTTTGGCCAGTAAAATGAACTAGGTGGTCAGAGGGGATGTCTAGTCTACTAAAATTTGGCACCCAATCAAATAGTTGATAAGACTTGTTAGATCTGGTTGATAAATTTTTGGCTCGGTTACCTTTGGAACATTTTGTCAAAAATCAAACATACTCCTGTTCCCTAACCAATGGCAACGAGAGGGCAGATATAACTTCTGTAAAATATGGAACGGAAGTATGAAACATTTCTACCGAAAATGGGTGGAGGAGCATTAGGGGTGCTGGCGCTTTTGCCTCTCCTTAGGCTGTCTCCAGCGCCTCCTCCATCCCCTCTTCCATCATTATTCTAACTACCCCTCTCTCTGTCTACAGTACAGTAACAACAATGCATCATTTAATTTTGCAGAACCAATATGGGGGAACTGCTGGATTGAGCCTTACGGCACCATGAAACTGTAGATCTCCGCATGTTTGGCGAACGACCTCTCTGAAACCATATAAATAGCACCAGCCCTTGTTTTTACTCCTTCCAAGAAAAAAAAGGATTTGATGCTTTAGACATGCTAATTTGTTCATTTTATACATAGAAAGATCTTGTTTGAACGTCCTATTTTTTGATTAGAGGTAGTAGTTGATTCAAGAATAATGAAGATCATCATCGCAAAAGAAGAAAAAAAAGAATAATAGAGAGCACCTCAATTGCACCCAATAAAGCCATGAAAGCGGTTCATTGTGTGGGGGAAAAAAAGTATTCCTGTCACTGTACATCAGACCAGAGAGCAGTTTAGCAGCGCAAAATTACATTCAAATTCAAATAGCCGCCGATTATTTGGGTCTTCTCGTAGTTAACTACTACTACTACTATAGTATCAGCATGCCAGTGGTCAGCTCAGCGTATATTACTACTACAAGACATCGTCAGCCAGCCATTTGCATGCGGTTCCGATCCAGAACATGATGACGGGCTGCTCATACGACCAAGATTATGACAGGTAGACACGTACGTACGCTCAGATGATTCAGCGGCTAGTATCTACCAAGCCCAAAGCTCAGATGAGGACCAGATTTAATTTGCCAGGTTCGACTTCGAGCAGCTCCGAACCGTACGTACTATACTACACAAGGCACACATCATGCCAGATCCAGAAAGTCTGGACCAACCGAGCATATCTCACTCCCCGTGCATGTCCTTCCTGCCAAAAAGCCATCGAAGCTCGCGTCGCGTCCTTCTGATGATGCTATACAAGGGCATTTGGTTTCATGATGAGAATGCGATATTCCGTGTTCAACTAAATTTTAGTCCACTAGCACCATTTTAGCGTGGACCGTGTCCGTCTGTACCTCTTACCACAATGCGTACGTATATAGGCTAAATCACACTACTGCTAGTTTCAGCTGAATTTTAGCATCACTAGCATCATTTTAGTATGGCTCGTATACACGGGTTATATATTGCCACAACCAAATATATAAGCTAAATTAACTTTTTTTTTACTGTCAAAGGAGGGGAAGCCCATACCTGATTTTATTACTCTTACAGTCTTACGGTCCAAAGTGGCCCGCAATAGTAGGTTATATACATTTAACTAGGTTGCCGTGATAGTAGGCTAAATTAACTATGTTGCCGTTTAGGCTATCTTCAATGGGGTGTGTAAAATGTTGTCTGTACACTATAACGCTACTGAGAATAATTGGAATGATGAAGAAATAGTGGATAGACATTTATTTTAGACATCCCATTAGGGGATGGTCTTACATAACTGTCGATTAAAACGAGGTCTCTTAGAAGTTTTTTTTCAATGTTGAACTAGAATAGAATATAGTAGGATTTATTTCTATATATGCCATCGATCTTCCTCTGCCCGATCTATTATCCCACGGGCTTCTCTCTTCTTGGTCAAAACATCATTCATTTTGGAAAGTATCGATGATACCTTGCCTCCTACCAAACCTCAATGCGCAAAAATCAAGCATTCTAAATGATCTTGCATGAAAAGGTTATTACCAAAAAATTGCAAATCTTAGACTGAGTCCAGCAGCTAGGGTATCCACCCTTCTATCCACCGTTTCAACTACCAATCTCTCTATAAACAGTGTTGCTACAGTGTCGATTTGTACTATACGCGGCCATTTACCTTACCTACGGGACTCGGTCTTATTATATACAGAGTACTATGACTTCAATACATAGAAAAGCTCCATCCGAGTTCATTTTTAAAAACATAATTAAAAAAAGAAATGGGTCCCTAAATGATTAATTTAAATGAAAATATTATCGACTAAGTCTTAGACATCATCCAACTCTGTGATTTTTTGATATAAAAGTGTGTGTTAATTCTTTTTCATATAGTAAAGTTATTAATTTATTTATACAATATATATTTATGCCATCTCCAGTAGCATACTCATCCTACTACCCATAAGTGTTTTGCACATTCCACTGGAAATGGCCTTACAGAGGAGGTAGTATTAAGACGTCTACAATAATTCTACACCACATATAGAGATAGGTACTTCTAGATGTGCATGTTTTATGACAACCGCCTCTAGAAATATGTATGCCTTTTTGAGACGGCCCCCCTTAATATGCCTACCTTTGAGAGAGCAGAATTCAACCGCCTTTGAAAATAGAAAGATAGTAGGGGAGGATCAATTTTTTAGTGGTACGATATTCTTGTAAATGAAAACCATATCTTGTAAGGGGTTTCTTTAGTTTAGACAGGGTAACGGGACTTAAGGGGTTGATAAAATCTCTCGTAGTTTAATTTACTTTGATACTTTTGAAAAGTAGGCTAGACCGATAAGCCCCTACGCTTACTTGAGACACATGAGTTGGATACACGGTGCCTTCGCTAGTCCTGGTGCGGATTTTGTGGTATTTAAGAGTATTCAAATTTTTATGGAACGGTAGACTATCATCAATACATTGTAGTTGTGATCTAGGTTACCGATGATGGTATATGAATGCATGCTAATGGATGATGTGGCTATGGACAGCTTGCAAAAAAAGATAGAACGACAATTGATAGATTCTAGTGGGGTTTATTTGGGTGGTCAATGAATGGTTTTAAATGCTGAAGTGAGTGCTAGCCCTTTTACTTTTATAATTATGGAACTGAAAAGCTTATGTAGTACTCCCTGAAGATTAGAGCGCTCGCATGTACTACCTCGGGTAGGAACGACTTAAGCTAATTAGATTATCGAAAAGTCATGTTTTTCAGCCGAAGTACTTGGTAACAAATGATTATGGGATTGCCAACTTCGTTACATACAGAAAAAGGAAATGGTTTGACATGGATCTCTAACATAATGTAAGAGAGGTCGTAATTCCACGATTTCATTGTTTGATTACAGAAAAACAATTTCTATTTATATCATATCTGAGTTTTCTTCTACATGCATAAACTTTTTTGTTGGCCATCAGATCTCTGTCCAATAATGGTGGGAAATTCTTTATTTCCTCAACAAAAGAGCCGCTTCGCCTCGCTGACCTAACCTCCAACACGTCCCCATTAGAATTCCCTCGCTAAGTCTGAGTTCACTGGTCTACTCATCCCACCACAAGTATTTAAAACCGTGCATCTACAGTGTTGCACGTTCATATGCACATTCTGGAGATATCAGCCAAACCCATTGAATTATGGAATTTCTATCTATCCACCGGGTGATTTTGCGAGTGATTTTCACGTTTTTGTGTGGCTTCAATTCCTTCTAGATTCTTGCGATGGACACGCTAGTTGGATTGGTAAGAGAGGGCAGAAATTGCTTTGATAGAGTATATAGCTCTATGAAGAAAAGAAAAAAACAAAATTCTTGTTTCATGGGAACCCCCACCTCCGACAAAAAAGACGGCCGGTCACTACCATCCCGCGCGACGGCGTGCGTCCAACCGCAACCCTCCATCGTAACAAACCGCTGATCCCTTCACGCCTAAGTCACCTCTCCCGCACAATATTTAACCGCCAAGAAAAAGGCCTCCACTCTCCACTTCTCCAGCACCATCCAGCCAGGCCAGCCAGCCCAAGTTGCCGAACCCCGAGCCAAAAGCAGCCGCCATTATTGGCGCTGCTCCAACAAAAGCAGCCGCTGCTTTGCTGCTGAAAAGCTCCGGCGCCGGCGACGCGGGCGGACAGATGGGTGCCGAGCGCGCGCGGCGCTGGAAGCTGCTGCCTTTCCGGTCCCTGTCCCTGCCGGCGTCGAAGCCCAAGCTCAGGCCGCCGGACATCCCTGTCCCTCCGTCCCCGGCGAGGAAGGCGAAGGGAGAGGAGGCGGAGGTGCCGGCGGAGTTCCTGTGCCCGATCCTGGGCGCGCCGATGGCGGACCCGGTCATCCTGCCGTCGGGGAGGACGTACGAGAGCGCGTGCGTGCAGGCCTGCGCGCACCTCGGTCTCTCTCTCGGCGCGAACGGAGTGGTGCCGGGGGAGAGGAAGGCAATCAAGTGGTGGCGTTCCCGTCGCCATACCCAACGACTGCGCTCCGGGCGGCCGTCCGGACGTGGTGCGCGCGCTCTGGTCGCGCGGCGCCTGTGGCGCCTTCTGCCGAGGAGGCGAGGGTGGCCGTGCTCCGCGCGGTGCCGGCGGGGGCGCAGCCTCCGGCGGTGAGGTCGTCATCGAACCTTTCGTGCTCGTCGGAGGGGACCCCCGCGGCGCCGGTGAGGTCGGCGTCGAACCTGTCCTGCTCGTCGGAGGGGGCGTTCGCTGCGTCCACGTCGTCCTCGTCGTCGGGCAGGTCGTCCAGGGAGATGGCGGCGGCTGAGGTGGAGGTTACGCGCGTGAAGGAGGTGGTGAAAGAGAAGGGAGAGGAGCCCGTGCGTGTCGCCGACGCGGAGGAAGAGGTGGTGGCGAAGGCGGTCGCGGCGGGGGACGAGCGGGAGGTGGAGGCGGCGATGGCCGCGCTGCGGCGCGCGACGCGGGAGGGCGCGGCGCGGCGGCGCGCGCTCTGCGGGCCGCGGCTGCTCGCGGCGCTCAGGCGCGTAGCTGCTGTCCTCGCGCCACACCGCCTCGGCGCGCGCGGACGCCGCGGCGGCGCTGGCGAACCTCTCGCTCGAGCCGGAGAACAGGGTGCCCATCGTGCGAGCGGGCGCGGTGCCGGCGCTCGTCGAGGTGCTCGCGTCGCCCGCCTCGCCGCCCGAGGCGTGCGAGCACGCGGCGGGGGCGCTCTTCGGCCTCGCACTCCACGAGGGCAACCGCTGCCGCCGTCGGCGTGCTCGGCGCCGTGCCGCCGCTCCTCGCGGTCCTCGCTGGCCGCGACCGCGACCACGCCCCGCGCGCGCGCCACGACGCCGGGATGGCGCTGTACCACCTCTCCCTCGCCGCCGTGAACCAGTCCAAGCTCGCGCGCGCCCCGGGCGCGCCCAGGAACCTGCTCTCCCTCGCGTCCGACGCCACCGAGCCGGCGGCCATCCGCAGGCTGGCGCTCATGCTGGTCTGCAACGTGGCCGCCTGCCCGGAGGGCCGCGCCGCGCTGATGGACGCCGGCGCCGTGGCGGCGGCGTCCGCCATCCTGTCCGACGGCGCGCGTAACTCGGACATGCAGGAATGGTGCGTGGCGGCATTGTACGCCATGAGCAAAGGGAGCCCGCGGTTCCGGGGGCTCGCCAGAGCGGCGGGCGCGGACCGCACGCTCATGCTCATCGCCGAGCAGGCGAGCCCGGGCGTTCACAAGGAGATGGCGCAGGCGGCGCTGCGCACAATGCTGGGACTGGCGGACAACGGCGACGACGACCACAAGTCGGACTGCAGGAACAGCGAGGGCAACTGTGGAGGCAGCAGATTGCCTCACCGGCGGCGCGTGGCGAGCTGGAGCGCTCCGCCGGCCACGGCACCGCCAAGCTCTCAACAATGGCGATCCGTGTGCATTGATTAATTAAGGTTCATCTCTGCTAGATGATGTTGTGGCGTTGCTTGCTATCACGTTGAGAAAATCTTGCCTTGCTTTGTTCTTGCTCTTTCATTTTGTATGAATGGTGCAGTGAATCGTTGAAACGGACGTGCAGTAGTTGGAAGGATCTATAGTGCAGCTGTGAGCGTTTGTAATCTGTACTGTACTGCCATGACAGCCAAACTGTATATAGGTTGTTTCTTGCAATTTGTTACACATGTTTTTTGTTGCCTACTGCATTACACATATGGTACTATTAATTCCATTTGCTAACTGCAATTGTTACACTTCTGCTGTATATTATGTTCATTTGGATGCTGATATTCCAGTGAGGGAATTGAATTGGGTAGGAACACCAAAACAGAGAGAAAATGGAAATGGCCTCCAATGCCAATGCTTCTGTTTGGATGTGTAGGCAATTCTAGTTGGAATTAAATGGTAGCAGCCAATTGCAATTCGCGTTTGGATATACAAGATTGCACGATTGCACGCTTTCTTTCTGAAAAACATATGCAAGATTGCACGCTATGTTGGTTTGTCAAATCCTCCCTCCAAAATACAGATGTATAAGTATAACTACACTTTTGAGTTTCAGCCCTCACCCTCCCACGCGCACACAAAAAAAGAAGGGGAAATAAAAAAAAAACTACACTTTCGAGACCATGTGGCCGTGCGTAATGTCAAAGCATAAGCATTTAATTAACATCATACGGTATGTTACCTACCCAGTAATGTCGAAGTCTTCTTATGCTGATGCTGGTGTGAGGTCCAGGGATCAAGTCTGTTGAGTTGAACACCGGACGTCATCTAATTAAAATTAACTAGCCCGGACGTCCACGGGCTAGAATATTATCATGGTAGGTATTAAAAGCTCGTGAATTTATTAACTACATACCTACAATATTGTCTATGTTTGCACTCTCTTTGTATGATCTTCTAACACAATGCCCATATATAATAAATAATCTCTATATCTAGTTGTGATAAATTTACTAATATATATATATATATATATATATATTCGATCCATATTTATAGTTTTTTCCTCTTTGCATCATGCCTCCATGTATTTTCAACAATGTTCACTCGAAACATTAACTTAAATTAAAAAAATTAACTTAAATCATGCTACATATTGCTGCAACTCATAAGATTAATGCCACAAATACATAATTTGGCTTTTGATTTTTATATTAATATTTATTGCAATTTATTTGCATCAAGTTTAAAATATGTACTAATTATACCTCTTATATATTAAAAAATCTTCCTTTATTTTTAATCAAAAAATAAATTATAGCTCTACAAAATATAGTGCTTACAATTAAACTGTCAATGTCAACATTTCAGCATAATGCATAACTTTATCTAAAGTATCCGTGCCAAGTAAGGATATAATTTAAAAGTAATAGTTAGTGCTAGTGGTATGCAATTTGTGAATGGAAATATTTTCATGGTTAGTAACTATAAAATGTATATTTGTCGCAGATATATGTATGTACACTTGGTTTGCATGGTGACAAATAGAATGTATGTCTCATGTATGTTTTTGTTTGCCTTCTATATATTGGCATAAATGTGTAGTTCACGAACAAATGTAGGTTTGTGTGTTTTTTTATCAATTTTGTTGTATATTAGAGGAGATATTTTAGTTTATTTTATAATATTGAAGGTATAAATCTTTACTTAGATTATCTACTACAGACTACAACGCCAAAGGTGGTTAGTTTAGATGGCGATTTAGCATGTTATTTAAATTCTTTTTCATAATAGAAGATGTGGGTGTAGTTTGTATGTAAATTTAGAATTCACATTATATGTTCTCGTAATGGCATAGTTGGTTAATGTGTTCTTTTTTTTAGAAAACATAATGGATGCTATAACTATTGTTTTTGTTAATGATGGCTGGATGTTAATGTGAGGATTAGTTAATATGAAGGTTCTCTTAAAGCCTTTACTTAATAATATTTAGATGCTTCGCAAGCTCGGTTGTCTGCATGACAAACTCCGACCATTCACTTTGCTTACTGAGAAACCTTTGGGGCGACGGCTGGACCGCTGGATCACCGGACCCAATGCCGCGGCATTGCTTTGTTTGGGATCCAAGAAACTGCTGCGACCTGGACCCAATGCAGCTGGATTATTGGTTTCTTTCAGAGCTAGGGATCGAGCAACCTGGCTAGACAGTTTTGCAGGCATTTGGTCAAGTGGCCCTGGAAGATAGCTGGTGCGTTCTAGTACTTGGCAAAGGTTAATCTGAACCCTAGTGGCCATTGGCCAAGTCTTTATCAAGTTTGATTGAAGTCTCCGGTGTCTGGGAAGCTAAGCATTTCGGGCCGAAAGGTAGTGCTAAAAATACTAGTGAGCATCAACGACCAGCATCGACGTTCCATGGTAAGTCCACCCTGTTTTTGGTTGGGATACCTGCAAAGGAAGACCAGCTGTCGTTTAACAATATATATATTTGGCCAACCGGCAGATCGTGATCATTCGCGACCATTTTTAATTTAACACGCACAAAAAAGGGTGACGATTTGTGTCGACTGTTGCAGTGTTGTTTATACATGTAGCCATTATATACTGAGGCTTGTTACAATGATCGGAGGAGAATTGATAAGTACCAATTGTATTTTCAGGATAATTGATAAGTACCAGTACTTCTATATAATTACAAAATATGGAATATTTTTATCCTTTTAATTTTTTTTAAAAAAATAAATTTGGTAGTCCAATCATTGGTATTTTTTGATTCGTACTTCTTAATTTTGAAATAATTAGATCTCATGAAATAGAGGGTTCACATTAATTCTAATCATTGTTAAACTTGTATTATATATTGAGGTGAAAACAGTGGGTAGGCAGAAAGGTCCATACCCTAATGTTCTCTGAAGTCTAAAGAAGTGTTGTGCGTTTGCTAACAGGTCTGACGTTTTTCATTACATAATTCCAATTTTCTTAGGACAAATAAAGCAGAAATACCCCCAGCATATAAATGGGTTACTAGGTGGATGCCCATGCTTTTGCTACGGAAGCCAATTGTACGTAGAACGTTAATAAAATTCCAACAGATCTATATAACCTATATAAGTGAAGCTTACTAAATGTCATTAACTCTATTTCTCTCAACATGCAAGCTATCCACATCATCCATGGGCTTCACTAAGTTAAAACCATATCACCATCCACTAAGCTTCTCTATTAATGTCTTTTATCGATTTTCTATGGCCAATAACATCCATGCATGCAACTCTTAGTTCGTATGAATACCACGTTACAAAATTTCTATAGTCCAAGATAAAAAACATGATAAATCAATCATATAAGAGTCGATCTCTTTTAACCATGATAAACATGCTGTCAAGTATAGTCTTTTTTCTAAAAAAATGCTCTTACAATCATATTAATATTTTCACCTTAAAATTTTACTTGAAATATTGTTTAAGAATTATCGCTGCAACGCGCGGGGTATCATCTAGTTATGTATATGCATGTGTCACATGTGTTGCGCCTAGAGAACAACACGTGAACTTTACACACAATTTCGTTAAGAAGAAACCAATACAAATTCCAACAACATTAGTCGTCTGTCCACCATTACAGTTTAGATATCAGATATCTATAGCCATCGTAATGATAGACAAATGTTAACATAGACAATCATGCATTATCATCTTTTCAAATGCCGAAAGGATGTAAGAGGCTGAAATGTGACATAATTGTTCTTTTCAAAAATAAAAAAAATAAAAAAAGAAATTGGGGTTATGTGTTATATTACTTATATCATAGGGGTTGAAGAGTTCTTCAACGGTGCGATGTTGCTCGAGCCTTACCGACACACTATCACGGCTTGCTGCCGCACCCGCTACGGTGTTTGCTGTGCGAACAAGAGGAGGAAACGATCTACCAGTAATTGATGTGGTGTGTATTCTCACACAGCAAGTTTGGTTCCTATCTCTTCGGAAGGTGGGATCGGACTGCATGAGTCTACACCACCAGTGCATGACGAGGTGTTCAAAGCTCGGTGGAGGCGTGTTTCTCGGTGCTTGCCGAAACCGTTATGAAAATGCCATGGACAATTTGGAAACACGGCAATAGATGTATGTCCGATGTAGAACAAAGCTGAAAGATTGTGCAGAATCATGACTGAATCATCACCTAAAAATAATTCCACATAGAGCACCAGCAAATAATTTATACTTGTAGTAGCTCGAAAATTATCTGGTATTGAACTGAAATTGGACTGCTTGTATAATTTGGCATGAAAGAAATTGAATTAATTTAGCTTGAAAATTATCTGACGTTGACCTGAAATTAGACCACCCGTATAATTTGGCGTGATAAAAAAATTAGAATGCTTCTATAAATTGATACACTGGCATCACATATTTTTTATCCTAAGAATGATATTTTTTTTGACGTAACGGGAGGGGGAACTCCCCTACTGAAACAAAACTTTATTAACAAAGTCAAACGAATACAAAAAGGCATAAAGAGAGAGAGAGAGGAGGTGGGGAAATGGGGAAACGATAGCAAAAACAAGAAAGATTACAAAAGCTGATCAAGCCAGAGATTGATGCTCGGGGAGTAGCTATTTTTAGCTCTGTTCAACAACAAGTTGAACACAATCTTGAAGATCTGTTGGCAGCCTTGCACTTCTGGATTAATATCCTTGAAGATCTTGCTATTCCTTACAGTCCAGATGGCCCAGAACATGATAATAATAACCTCCATGAAAAAGGGGAGGGAGAGCTGCTGCTTAAGATTGGCAATGGTTTGCCAAAGGCTTAGTCTTTGATCTATTCTGAGATTTAGATATTCCCAACAGCGCTTGGCAAAGTTGTAGTGTAAGAATAAGTGGAGTTGCGATTCTTCCATGTTTGCTGAACAAAGTTCACAGTTATACGAAGCTAGTTCCATTTTTCTTCTCTTAAGCCTTTCTCTAGTACTCAATTTGTCATGCAACATGTCCGACGATGTGGACACACTGTGAAAGTAGTTGAACTGTAGATGGTGGGACTGGAACACACAAGATCGAAATTTGAACCGGCATGATTAAGGTGGAACACAATTATTCTATTACATGGCATTCACATATATGGTGTAATCCCTACCCTATATATTGACATGCCAGAACATGCTATATGCTCTTACATTTCACGTTGATTATGCTGCAAACCAGGAGTTTGGATTTTTATCTCTGCACGATCCTGCACCGCATCATCTCTACTATGATGACTCTGAGGTCAACTCTAGCAACTTCCTCATCCCTAATTTCAAACTCTGCTTTGTCTAGTGTTTACATTGTCTAGGCAATACCAAACAGTGCTAGAATTCTCAAAATACCAACACCGTTGGAGATAGCCTGAAGCGCTAAGTCTCCCCGATTTAAAACACCGGTCCATCATCTCATGCTTTCGCACGGGTTAGAGTTTTATTAGTATATATAAATTTAATCTTTAGTAATATTAGATGTGATTATTTTAATTCATCATTCGTAATGACATTGTGGGTGATTTACATGCAAATTTAGAAATTATTTAAATTTATCTTTCATGATAGCATATATTAGGTAATTTGTATACAGATTTATGGCTGATTTTAATTCATCTTTTATAATAGCATGGTGAGTAATTTATATGCAAATTTAGAGTTATTCAATCTATATTTTATAATAGCATGGAGAATAAATTTTATGCAAATCTAGGGGTTTATTTTAATTCATATTTTATAGTGGCATGGTGGGTAGTTTTTATATAAATTTAGATGGTTATTTTATTTCATTTTTCATAATGGTATGGCGGGTAATTTTTATGCAAATTTAGGGGGTTATTTTATTTCATCTTTCATAATGGCATTATGTGTGATTTTTTAGAAAATATAATAGATCTAATGGCTACGATTATTAGAATCATATGATGGATGCCCGGATGTTTTTAATTTTTGTGAAAATTTTTAAGATTTATTTTTTTCTATTGTATCTGGTGAAGATTAAGGAACCTCTAATTAGTAATATTAAGATAAGATATGGCAAGTAGATGGAAGATACTCATTGAAGAAAGTATTTAACTCAACCTGTGGGATGCGGCATACTCACCGTCCAGAGAGGGGTACTGTTGTAAGCATACAGGCTTAGCATATGCGGCCGTTACGGATGATCGGCCACTAAACAATATATATGTATCTATCAGTATGTAGCCTGCGAGGCTGATTTGAAACGATCAGCTGAAAATTTTTAATGAATAACATGTTCTGGTACCAAGAAGAACCCAAGCCATGGAGCAACACCTAACCAATGAGCCAATATTCCACAATCACTTGAAGAAAATCGGTTCAGGGGTAGATAAGTGCAAATGCAAGCTTTGGTCGATGTGATTCAACTTTGACGCTCAAATCTTAGGGTATCAAATTTTTTATGAAGCAATGTCCTAGCAAGCTCTAGTACGAGGAGAACCGACGCGTTGCAATCGGATCGTATGCATAGTGGACAAGCCGGTGTCTTCCATCGCTCTTAGAACTAAATCAGGAAAAAAAAAGATATATATTTTCCCCAGCAAGATTCATTTCCGGGGGACATGGATGCAAGCATGTAGAAGCCGATATAAAACTATCCGGCTACAGGCAAACCAAGTCCAGCATCGTGAGGCTGAATCCAACGGCTCCCACGTACTCCCATTCTTCATCACTATTTTAACCGCTCTCTCTTTATCTATAATGCAGAACAGTACCGTAACAGTGTTATCATTAATTTTGGAGTCTCCGTATGGAGTCACCGCTGGGTTGAGCATGAGAAGAAGCTGTTGCGAGATCAGAAGATCTTTTGTTGCTGAAAGAGCAGTCAAGTTAGTCTCGTCAGCTTCTAGGATTATGGATTTTGTTTGATTGATGAGATTAGATTGATCTCGGGTCCGGTCAGGAGATGTCCTGACCGGGTCTGGACGTTGAAGGAGATGTCCTGACTAGGTCTGGACGTTGAAATTAAGGCTTTGATCATAGACCCAATAATCCTTAGGTTGTGGCCTTCTTTCACTCCGTACCTCTATAAATGGAGAACAGTGGCCACGTGAACCAACGTTCATCGTGCCTCCACTCCACAATAACCGTAGACGATTAATATGGTGCGGGTGCTGAAGGGAAGAGCCACCGACACCGCCGTCGCCACTGTTCACGCCGTCTCCGCGCCATGGGAATACATAGTGGAAACTCCAAGGTACTCCTCTTCCTTATCTCTCTATAGATCAAGAAATCCATTCACAAACACACTCGATCTACACTCAAGAACTAGTGGTTGCGGGTTCGGGCACTAGATCCACAGATCAAGAATTCTAACAATGGCATCAGAGCCGGTCATTGCCTGAACCCTAACCTTAGCGAGGGAAGAACCTCGGTTTCGTCAAGAACGAGAAAGAACAAGAATGAAAAGAACATGATCCAAGTGGATCTCGAGCTAATCGCTCGGATTGAAGAAAATAATTGAAGAAAGGGATGTGAATCCTAACACTAACCCTAAGAGCCCAAAGATCCCGCATATGGGAAGATAATTTGAAGAAGTGGTGGCGCTGCCACAGTGGCCGCGGAGGCCACTCGCCGGTTGAGGGCTGTGCTAGCACTGCTGGCCGCGCCGCCTCCGCGGCTCTCCCCGCTCGCCCGCACCGCCGTAGAGAAGAGAGTACTACGGGGGAGGAGAAGAAAGAGCTCCAAGGTCTCTCACTCGCCCGCCAGCGAGGGGCCGCGCCGCAGGTCGCCGCCCTAGAGTCCGAGGAAGCGCGCGCATAGGGCCACAGAGCACCCGTCATGAGGCCGCTTGACGGCAGTGCAGGGAGCGCGCTCGCCGGCGAGAGGCCGCTGGCCACTGGTGGTGTTGTCAGCCGAGGAAGGGGCTGAGCAGTGGTGCCGTGGCCGGCTAGGCGTGGGAGAAGAAGTGGAGCGGTGCGTCGCAAGGGTGCTTGCCGGCACTAAGCCACGCCGGCAGTGCCGGCCGTGCCTCTTGCCCGTGCCGTCGCCTCGGAGAGAAGAAGCAGAGAGAGGTGGCAGCAGGTGAGAAAGAAGATTGAGCTAGGGTTTGGGGGAGCGAAAATTCCATTTTTTATACCCGAGCTCGATCACCGCTGGCCGTCGATCTGGAGATTGACGGTTGATGGCATGACGAGAGAGTTGGGCCGTTTTTGGCCCAGGCAGGTGCGCTCGCACGCAGATGATGGGCTGGGCCGCTTTAGTGGCCCACGCCGAGGTTTTGCTGAGCGTTTTGATAAACAGAGGGAGGAAATATGCACTAGGCCAAAGAATTCAAGCACAATCTTGAGCAGGCCATTGGGTCATTTTGGGCCATTTCCGGTCGAAGAACATTGCGCAGAAAATCAATTTTTCTTTCTCATTTTTTTTCAGAATATGTGTTGTTTTGGTAAACACTAGACAAATATTCTTGGAGCTAAGAGTAAGTTGAGATTATGTTTCCGCTGCAAAGGTAGAATTTTTCAACGTGTACTTCCTCTGAGAATTTGAAACCAACGTGGATAATTATTAGAGATATGCTTGATGACAATAGATTGATGGCATTGTCATTAGTTTTAACCAACATTAAAATTTTAATGATGAGCCTTGAAGATATTCTAGCATGTTTTATTTTTGACCAACGTTGAATTTAATTCATGCAAGAAATATTGGATTCAGAAAATTGAAGAGATAGTTTTCTCCGAAAAGGAGAAAAGAGAATTTCCAGGGTGTTTTAAGCTTGACCAACGTTAAGTTTAACTCATGCATGATGCTTGTTCTAGAGAGAATGTTTTCTGAGCGTGTTTTAATCTTGACCAACATTAAGTTTAATTCATGCAAGATACTTGTTTTAGAGAATATTTTTTTGAGCATGTCCTAATTTCAGATTTTTTTTCTATAAAGGCTCAAATAATAAAAATCCTCATTGAGTTGGCGAATACAGAACCACCAAACAGGGGTAACTTCTCCAGTTAGCATGAGAAAGTTTATATGGTGTTTGCTCTAAGTGAGCTAGATTTGGCACCAAAGATCAATAGCTCCAAGATAGAACAAGAAGAGGAAGATAAGTATCTTCCAATATCCATAGATACTTGCATATAGTGCAAAAAAGAAGGGTACCATAAGAATAAATGCTCACATCTTAATGGGATTTTGTGAGAAGAAGGTGTTGCAACTGTAGCAACAAGAATTGAAGTTTGCTGATAAAACAGAGGGGATGTTTGGTTGCCCGACCAACCTTCTAGCTAGGCCCCCGCTGTACACATGGGTCTGTTTGGTTGTCTGACCAACATCCTATCCAGGCCCCCTAAGAAAACTAGCCTTCTGGGGTGGCTCTAGGAAAACACGCAAATCGGCCGTTCTTTCCAGGCAACCCCTGGCTGAGCCCCGCTGTGCCCCCGTGGGCTCACGCGCGAGCCCCGCTGTCCTTGTTGCTTGCCGCGGAATGGTGCGGCAGTGGCCGACGGAGCCGACGACGACGACACGAGGGTGGCCGGCGGTGCCGTGGAAGTCAGCAATGATGCGGAGGTGGCCGGTGGAGCCGATGGCGATGACACGAGGGTGGCCAGAGGCGCCACAAAGTCAGCGACGATGCGGAGGTGGCCAGTGGCACCACGCAGGGGTGGAGCCAGGGCTGTTTTGTGCTGTCCCTGGACAGCAATGGAATTGAGCAAAGTCCACACAAATTACTGTTCATTAGTTCCAATTTATTAATATGACACCACAAGTATACATAGGTGACATCAGTGGACTATTTTCTTGGATCCACTAACAGCACGGAAGATGACGACGACGCGTTGGGGGCCGGCAGCGCTAGTGCGTCGTCAGCCGCGAGGACAGTAGTGGGAGCCGCGACGGTGTTGACCGTGAGGAGGGGGAGCAGTAGTTGCACCGGTGGTTGCGAGAAGGGGGAGTGGGAGCCGCACTGACCACCGCGATGAGGGGGAGTGGGAGCCACGCCGGTGGCCGCGATGAGGAGAGGGAGCAGGAGCCACGCACTGAAGAGGGGGAGCAGGAGGAGGCACTGAAGAGGCACCGTGGCCTCATCCCCCTCTGGCGTCAGCATCCCCTATGCCCAGGCGGCCCCCGCAGGGCCCGTCTCCCTTGTGTCGTCCGCCGTGTCGCCAACTCCTTCAACCCTCGCCATTCCCACTTGCCGTGGCTGCAGAGGCTCAAGGAGGTGGCAGCGGCACTGATCCGGCGGAGGCACGCTAGCATGACTGACGACGTAGCTCCGGCATGGGCGACGAGGCAGCAGCAGCAGTTGGTGGTTGAGAGAAGAGGAGAGAGGAGAGGGGAGGCGAGATGGGGAGATAGCCTGCGAAGGAAGTTAGCTAACCAAACAAACACTACGATGGGATGGCCAGCGTGGACAACACAACCAAACACAATCTCCTGGACTCATTTAGCCAGGCCATCCGCAGACTGGCTCCGGCTGGGAGCCTGGCCACGCTTAAATTGCAACCAAACAGACCCATAATGTCATGTTAAAGTCATGAAGAATTTGTTCCAGAATTGGAAGAAAGCTTTTGTATGTAAGTGATTTTTATCGGTTTCCTCCTTATGGAGAAACTTGATTTCAGATTATGTAACAGAAAATAATGAGCACATTCATTGCAATTTTGGGAATTATCAGTACATTATTCAGTGTAATAATGAGAATAAGAGTCTCGCCTTTCCAACGAGACATGATTTATTTGTTTTCCTTGTGTGATGTTGTAAATGAGATAAAGTATTCCAAAGAATGAGAGTCTCGACATCTGACGAGACATGGTCACTTTGTCTTCCAAGTGCAAAGTTGAAAAGAGAAAGATACATTTGTGTCTGTAAGAAAGAAGAGATACAATGGAGAAACTTTCATCGAAATTTTGGCTTTATCGCTTAGGCCACAATTTGAGGGAGAGAGAAATAGAAAGTTTATTTATTAGAAAACAAAATTCTCCATCTATTAGTTTTCACAGACTCAGAAGATTGCATTGATTGCAATTAAGAGAATCATGAATTGTAGCTTGAGAAGATGATTTGCTACATCCATTTGAGAAAGATCAGAGATACTAGAGAAATTATAAGATATCCAAAGCTAAGAAAGAAAGTCGGCAAGACTTAAAGATTAAAGAGGTGAGATCTGATCATGGGTGTGTACTACGGTCGCCATATACCATGATGAGAAGTCCAAGAACCCTTTTACAAGGTGCCATTGCATTAGCTATCCTAAGAGATCGAGAAATAAAACATGTAATGTTTCTATAATATATATTAAGATTAGGGGGAGCACGGTATTCTGAGAATAAACCTTAAGGGTAGAAGATGTATATCCCAATTCCGATAGAAAAGAAGAACCGTGTTTATCGATACCTGGTGAGGTGGCACTCTAGTTTTAAATGACTGTTGTAGCGCCCCTGCTGTGGATGCTGGTTCGTGAGTAACGAATGCATAAGAAATTTTGAATCACAAAGTGTTTTGAGCCTATGTCTCCTACTGTGGTTGAGACTGAAGAACTAGAACAAAAGAATAGAAATGATGATCCACTACTAGAGCAGCCAATATAAATAGAACAAGATGTGCTTGTAAGAAAGTTACACAAAGAGATCAGTTACCGAAAGTTAGAGATAAGTAATCTCTAGTGACTATAAGACATCTCAAAGTATAGATATGGCCTCAAAGGGACATCCCTTTAAGTATGAGGAAGTTATAAGAAGCCCCAACATTAAAATGGCAAGTTGCCATAAAAGATGAATTTAGATCTAAGAGTGTGAATAAAGTCTGGGACAAGGAAGAAATCCCTAAAGGAATCAACGTAGTAGGCCATGAGTAGGTCTACAAGACTAAGAAAGATTCCAAAGGGAATATAAAAATAGAGATAAAGGCTTGTTACAACTTACTTTACTTAGAAACCAGAAATTGATTATAATGAAGCCTTCTCGTTATTTCATTGAGAGGCCCCTTTTAGAATCACTATGGCATTAGTTGCTCACTTTGACTTAGATTTATGCGAGATAGATGATTGAGACATCACTCCTTGATGGAGAGATGAAAGAAAAAGTTTGAAGATGTTTATATGACTCAACATAAAGGGGTTTTTGGTCATGATAAGAAAAGAACAGAAGAGGTGCTCTCTGAAGAAGTTCTTTTATGTGTTGAAACAAGCTTCTAGGTAGTAGTACCTGGAGTTGTTGGTGAAACCATCAGAAAGTTTAGGACTTAAAGAAAATGAGGAGGACAATTGCATTTATGCAAAGTTTCAAAATAGGAGGTATATCCTCCTGGTACTATGTACATATGACAGTCTAGTTAGTGGTAATGTGAATTTGCTGCTTAAGATAAAGAAATATCTTGTCCTCAAATTAAGATATGAAAGACATGAGAGAGGCATCTTATGTCCTAAGGATTTAATCGGCAGAGGCAGCAGCAAGAGCATACTGAGATTATCTCAGAGAACCCATATAGAAAATGTCAAGTGAAGATATAATATTCAAGTGTGCAATGCAGTGGCTGTTCCAATAGTCAAGGGTGATAGGTCAGATGAAAGTATTCTAAGAATAAGTATGAGATAGATACGATAACATAAGTTCCAGATGCTTCAACGATTGGAGGCAATAATGTGTGCTCAAATATGCATTCACCTTGACCTAGTTTTTACTACCGGGATGATTGACAATTATCAAATGAATCTAGTGAAGAACACTGGATGATACAAAACTTTGCGGCAGATGCAAGGGACGAAAGACCTCATGATAATTTATAGAAAGATAGATGCCCTAGAGATCTTGGGCTATGAAGATACAGACTACAGACTGTACAAGGTGCAGAGACACCATGACGTTGACAATTGGATATGTGCTTACTCTAGTAGGAGGAGGCATATTGTAGAAAATAGTTGCATATGGTTTGCTGTTACATTGTCGACAATGTACACCAAGCCTTGTGGCTTATCTTGAGGCAACGAGACAGACAATGTGGCTAAAGAACTTAGTACCCCGAAAAGGTGTGGTTGGCATTATAGAAAAAAACACTTGAGATATATTGCTACAATGAGTCAGCAATATTAGATTATCACAACAACAAGTCAAGTATGGCAGCCAAGTAGATTGCCATTGAGTTTTATGTTGTGAAAAAGAAAATCAAAATCCCAAAATCAAGAATGAGCACATAATAATCAGGAGGATGCTCGCAAATCCTCTCATATTGATCTTTCGCCCAACGTGTTCAGAGAACACTAAGCCGGCATAGGGTTAGAGGAAAACTAAAGGTTCTGGATTTAGTGCTATTCAAGCAACCCTCTCAAGAGAAAAGAAAAGGCCTCACAGAAAAGTGTATTGTAGTCAATGAGTTCAGTGGCACGTTACTGGCTGTATGAAACACATTGGTCTCGATATATTGATCTATCAAGGGATAAAGCACAGAAGTTATAAAAACAAGAGAGACCAAGATCAAGGGGGACAATGCTAGATTTGACCTTGGGTCCGGTCAGGAGATGTCGTGACTGGGCATGGACGTTGTTGACGCAAGATTTTGACTAATATTTTATATCATTTTACGTGGTTTTTCACTGTTTTTAAGTGTCAATCGTATCTTTTACTAATAATTATCACCAATTATTGTGGATTTTGCAACATTGTCTTGGAAATGTGTTATACTTAATTTTTGCAGGATTTGAGCTATTTTTTACAAAATTCATCATAATCTACGTCAAGAAAGAAAAGACCTCTGAGATGGTATTCTAGAAGGTGAATAACAAGGAAAGATTGATTGATTCATTCCCCCCGTGAGTTGATGAAGGCTTCCTATTTGGGAAACTTCTAGAAGACATGATGAGCTATGCTGGATTACAAAGCTTCTGGAAGCATACAAGGGAAAGACACTTTGTATCTATCCAAAACCAAAAGAATTTATCAACTTTCGATCAATACTGAAGATTCCAGAACTCAATGAGTCCGAGTAATATTGCAAAGTCCTTACTTAGGCAACAAGGAATGACCCCGCGAAAGATGCAAGAAAACAGACCAGGGAAGGGCCCGGGTCAACCGACCCCACCCCCCCAAGTCGGCCGACCCTAGGGACTCTAGATGTCGGTTGCTGATTTCCTTTTTCCCACGTCTTCTCCAAGGTATAAATAGTGAGTCTCGGCCATAAGATGAGGCATCCAATTCATTATCGAGGCGCAAGGGCGACGACAAGCGGGACAGCAACTAGAGGAGAGTAGAGGGTCGAGTTTCTAGTCTAGGATTAGAGTTCTTCTAGTTCATAGAGGTGATCAGAGGCCTTGCACGGTGCTCTAATTATCTAGCTCCAGAGGTCTTAATTATATCATCAAGGGAAGGTATGATCATGGCTGTATATATGATACAATTTATTAATGAAGCATTGATCTTATCTAATTATCTTGTTTTTGTTCTAATTATACTTGTTCTAGCTCCAATTAGCTTTAGATATAGATGCTTGTTGAATAGAGCATGTCATTAAGGGTTATATTCTTCTAGCGTTCTTGATCGTTAATCTAGTTTACTAATAATATAGTTGTGTTTCTAGTTCTTATAATCATGGTGATTAGAGGTTCTAGTTGTGCTAATTATGTTATTAGACTATGTGAAGTAACTAGAAGCACGTTCTCTAATTATGTATGCATGTTGAGAGTTTCTCATCGATTAACTGGTTTTAGTGACATTAGAGCCGGAGAAAGGTTAAAACCGATCTAGGGGATTAGATTATTCGATCTTGATTTAATCATGTTATGAAGTATATGCTTGTTTATGCTTATTTTTACCTTGAGCTAGTAGTTATCTTGCTGCTTTACTCTAGTTGTCGCGCCCACAATCATGCACGTCTTGGATCCAATTAGGGCTTGATTAGACTCTAGTTAATACCCTTTGATTAGTGCTCTAATTCTGTTCTAATTGCCTATCATATCATATAATTAGTATAGTTTATACATAGATTAGATATAGTTTAAGGACTAGTTTAGAGATAGATTAGAGCTTTTCTTTTACCTTTAAGTTTACCCTAAACTCTTGTTAATTAATTTCGAATTAGTTAATTTCTTGGATTGACAAAACCCATGATACTCATCCCGGGGAAAAGCTACACACGATACTGTTGCTTGCAGTATAAGGTTTGCCGTGCTTAAGTGCCATCAAAAAGCTTTTCTGGCGCGTTGCCGAGGAACTAATTAGTCGAGTCTTAATTAACTTGAGTTTATGTGTGCATTTAACTTTGTTTTTTTATATGATTTAGCCTTTTATCTTTAATTTTTTGCCATTTATCTTATTTTTACTTTATTTACTTTATTTCTTTATTTTCTTGTATATAATTTATAATTAGATAATATTAATTTTGATTAAAAATAAGTTTAGCTCTTTTAATTTAATATTTTGTAAGATAAAATCTTTAGAATATAGTTTCCCTTTGTATATATTCTCTTCTACTAATATTAGCAGAAATGGATGAACGAGGTCCAATAAACCTGCTAATTATGTGGATGATCTATAGAAATAACTGAAAAGGTCCTGAAGCTCTGCCAAAAATTCTTAGAAGGAAGACGAAACTCTGCCGGAAATTGGTGAACACGTTGAAGAAAAGAAGCTCATGGACCTGTGTGTGCCAACCTCAATTGATTTGAAGATCAGAGATCTCACTCAACCTCAGAGAGCATTCGAGATCAGGAGCTCAGTGGTCAGCATGGTGCAGAATCAACTATTTAGTGGAAAAGAGGATCCAAATCAACATTTTAAGACATTTCTGCAGATTTGCAACACGTTCAAGATTGAGAGAGTCATTGATGATGAGATCAGAGCAAGGCTGTTCCCATTTTCACTAATCGGGAAAGCTCATCAGTGGTTATGTACATTTCCATAAGCTACAATCAACAACTGGCAGCTGTTGCTTCAAGCATTCATCACCAAGTACTTTTCACCTGAAAAGACTCAAGCTTTGCGCAACAAGATTTCAACATTTGTGCAATACCCCACTGAGACATTTGATGAAGCTTATGAGAGATTCAACGACTATGTATCAGCCTGCCCTCACCACAATTTTCAAAAATAGGATCTAATTCAGAAATTTTATGGTGGACTCAACGCAGTGTGTAGAGCTCAGATTGACGCATCATCTGAAGGATCAATACTCAGTCTCACTCCTACAGAGACCGAAGCTCTATTCAAGAAAATTGCTGAGAATGGAACATAGGGAGCAGATAGGGTGGCGCCCTCTTCTACATCAACTGGAGTGGTGAAAAGTGTACTAGAGGTGGACAAGATGAAAATTCTAGGTGGAAAGATTGACTCACTCATGAGAAGGTTCAAGAAGATGGAAAGTGGTAGAGCAGAGGAAGTGAAGTCTACAGAAGCTATGATGACATGTGAAGAGTGTGGAGACTATGGGCATTCAAAGGAAAGTTGTCCAGAGGAGGCTAATGCTTTGGACTACGCAAGAAAGGAAGGTTGGATTCCTCTGTCCAACTATAGATAGAATCAACAACAGTTCACTGCTGGATCAGCTATTCAAAATGCCATTCCTCTACAGATTTAACTAAAGGCATTTTATGGAAGAGCAAGCTAAGATCAACAAGGATACACAGTCTAAGTTTAAAGCTATGGACAAGGTGCTAGAAAATATTGATGGCAAGATCACTACTGTGGAAAGTTCAAATCAACAGCCCATGGGAATGATGAAGATTTTAGAGAACCAGATCTCTCAACTAGCAGAACATCTCTCAAATAGGAATGAAGGAAAGTTGCCTTGGACAGCTATAGTCAATTGAGTCACTCAAAGTAGTCACCACCAGATCTGGAAGAAAGACTAGAGACCCTAAGCTGACTTCAAGACTTGGCAAATCAGTTGAATTAGAGATTCAGAGTGAGGAAGAACCTGAGGTGACAGTTGATGATACGAGGATACTTCTAGAAAAATGCAAAATTCAATCAAACAAGACAGATGAGCATTTCAACAAATTCATCGAGGTGATCAAGCAGCTATGTATCCATATGCTATTATTGGATGCACTCCGAGTTCCCACTTATGCCAAATATTTCAAGGATATACTAGCCAACAAGAGAGAGATGCCATCTGAATGTGTGAAGATGACTACTGAGTGTAGTGCAGCTATCATGGATGCTCCTCTACAGAAAAAGGCAGATCTGGGATGTCCCACTATCTCATGCTCTATCGGTGCACTCAACATTGAAAAGGCTTTATGTGATCTCAGAGCAAGTGTAAGTGTCATGCCTAAGTCAGTGTTCGATAAGCTTAAGCTGCCTAAACCAGAGCCTACATCCATGTGTCTTGTGCTAGCTGATCGTTTCAGTAAAATATCCAGAAGGAATAGCTAAAGACGTCCCGGTCAAGATTGGAGAGAATCTTGTAACAGTGGATTTTGTAATCCTAGAAATGAGAAGAGATTCAAAATCACCATTGATACTTGGAAGAACTTTTCTCAAGACAGCACAAGCCAACATCAACGTAGGAAAGAGAGAGATTAAGTTCAACATCAATGGAGAATCAAGCTCATTCAAATTTCACCCCAGATATGAGATGTGTCGAGCAATTGGAGAAGACGAAGATTGAAGGAGAAGATTCATCTGCAGTGTCTACACAGGACATTGGACGGATTGGATTAGAGTCTGGCTGAAAGACTTCGAATTACAAGCGCTTTATGGGAGGCAACCCAGGTATTTTTAGAAGTTTAAATTTAGTTTATTTTTTCTTCATAGTTTTTATTGTATTAATTAGTTAAACTTCATTGCTATATGAACTATGGTTGAATTAATAAAGTCTTCAATTTGAGAAATGAATTTTGATTTTAATTAAGGATTGGATAGTTAAAAGATAGCTATTCTCCCACTTAAATAGCTATCTAAACTTTGAAAAATTGCGAAGCCTTGCCGGTTTTTGGATTCGATTGAATTTTAAGCGATTTACTTAAAAAAAGACAGAAAAGAGAGATCATTTTTAGATTTTAATTTTAATGTCTTTATTTTATTGATCTCAAAATTTTCTCCCTATTTTATCCAAAAACTAGGCGCTAACCTAAGCCGCGCTAAAGAAAGAAAGTAAGTAAATTCAATTTGCTTATCTTTACTCTGAAATTAAATCGATTAATCAACCGGACAATTGTTTTTATAAAACAATACAAAAGTTTATTTTCAGTTTATCAAATAGAGTTAATGTTTTAATATAAAAATAACTTTTGTTTTGAGTGATGCTTGATATTATTAACCTACAGTCAGTAGGTATATATATATTGCATATTTGCAAGGATAATTATTTAAGGATTAGTGAAGATAATTAACTACTTCGTAAAAGAAGATAGTTTAGACAACATAGGATCCTTCTTTGATCATGAAAGCACTAGCCAACATGTAGACATTGGACATGTGATCAAAGTTTAAAGGGTTTGGAATCAAAGGACAAGCATCCAAGGAGACAAACATGTAAGATTAATTGGAGATTCGTCCTAGGCTGCATGTATGTCGACAAATCACAGAGATAGCCATCCATTATTGTAAAGGATCTAATACTTAATCAATGGAAAAAAGACGGGAGCCAGCAGAGCCAGAAGAGGCCTAGCTCGGCCGACCAGTCCCCCTTGACTCGACCGACCCCAGGCAGCCCTCCACCAGATGGACCTCCCCTTTGAACCCCAGCTTTGCCTATAAATATAGAGTATTTGTTGCCCCGTTTCATCACCAACACAAGCTCAGGAAACCAGAAAACATCGAGAGAAGGAGAGGAGTAGAAAAGAAGAGAGTTCTTGGAGAGTAAAAAAATTCTTGAGAGGGAAGATGAAGAAGGCCACCAAGTTTTTCAAGAAAGCTTTCAAGGGTTCTTCATCAAGAGGAGGCTCTCAACAAGAAGATGATGATTCATCAAGGCATTCATCTAGGAGACACTCCGTTTCAAAGATGGAAAGTTCCAACTCCGGTCGAAGCATTCGCTGGGATTAAGGACTACAAGGTTGTTCTTCTCGATTCTCGGTAGAAGTTGAAGATGTGTTAGAACTAGCAAGGAGGCCAAGGACTCGGTCTTATACTCAATCTCAAGCCCCTCAACCAATGAATATTGATGATGAAGATGAAGAATGGAATTATTCTTCAGAAAGATTTTCTCTGAGGACCTCCATTGAAGAGCAAAGGTATAACAGTTGTCTGAACAAAATCACCTCCAACTTCGACATAGACTTTGATTTCATGACTACTCTAGGCTTTACACCAAGTATATAGAGAGCATTCAGTAATTTGGGTTGGAGCAGTTTTATTCATATTAGTGCTGTTTATCAATAAGACATAACACTAGAAATTATGACAGCTATGGATATAGTTCAATCCCCTGATTTGGTGCATAGCCTAAGATTTAGGATCAAAGAGAATTGGACAGAAATACCCTTTGGCTTCATTGGCTCAGTACTAGGATTTTGGGAGAATGCTCCTGAAAGTATTGAGGTCACTAATGACACTTCAGAGAAATTTTGGCTACAAATTGCTACTAGTTCTACCAAAGAGAGGATGAAGATAGTGAATCCTATCATCAGAATCATTCATAGATATATGACTTGCAGAGTCTTAGAGAGGCTAGATGACACTAAGGTGTAGTTTGCAGAATTAAAGTGGCTATATATTGCACTCTGTCAGCTCTTTGGAGTTAATCCTATCAATTCCATGATAAATCATTGGATTACTCAGAGGAATAGAAGCACTGGTTTACTTGGTTTTGGGCATTACCTTCCTATGATTGCTTCATCATTGAAACTTGAATTGGTTTTTAATCCAATCTACACAAAGACACTAGCCAATATTGATGAAAACTCTTTGAGAAAGGGTAAATATATTTATGGAAAGTTGGCCGGTGGATACTTTGTCACCAAGACCAATTTTAAGATTCCTAGTCCCAGACTTACTCTATTTGCTCAAGATTGAATTGACTGGCTAGAGAAATTCATGTTTAAGGAAGGAGAATCAAGTCAACCACCATCATCTGCTGGATGGGGCGCCTGGGAGACTCCTTCGACACAACCTAGTCAACACTTCATGAGTGAACAATTAAGAGGAGCGGGATTATCTCATGAGCATGTGTTTAATCAAAGGCCAATAAGCTCTTATGATCCTACTACTACACCAGTGTTTCAACCTTCAGTGCATATTCCTCCACCTGCAACATTTGTTCCTAGAAGAGCAAGACTTCATACTCCAGAAGATGTTGCAGCACAAAGCATGCCACAACTAATCATTTTATGGCATTGAATCTATGGTGGCACAAAATTATCAACTTATTGATCAAATGAGAGAAAATATCAACCAATATGAGCAGAATACTCAAAGCATTGAAGAGCAGAGGCATAACCTCCATCTATGGAATCAGAAGCAATGAAGATTTCGGTTTGCATTTTATTTTATTGCGTCATTTATTTTATTTTTATGTTTTGTTTTATTTTTATCTACTTATGTATAATTATATGCGATTTTATTTTATTTTGTGTGAGTTAGTTTTAATCATGATCATGTATTATCTCTTTGACGGAATAAAATAAAAACATTGTTTTCTTATATTCTGATATCAATGATTAGACTAATTTATGCTCTCATTAAAATAACTTAAATGAATTATGATCAGTACTTATGTGATAGATATGTTATTTCATAAAGACCCATATGTTTATCATGTTTAGATTTCATTTTATCATGATAGATCTCCTTAACATTTATTTTGCTATCAACTCTATGATCACTTTCTTATGATTATTTTGTATATGCCTTACCTATTAGAGCTATATTGAAAACCATAGTTTAATCAAATTTAATTCTTAAATGAGTTAGATTAAGATTCGAATCTAGGGATTGAGATTTCAAAGCTGGTCATTCATTTTTGCTTATCTTTTCAACTGCTAGTCTTATTATCCATGCATTGTGTCTCTCTACATTAGAGAGATTACAAATTTCGCTGGGTATCCATCCTTAAACTAAGATTATCTTTTTATAAATCTTCTTTGACCACAACCTATTATTTTCTAGAGTATTTAAGGGTTTAAATATTATTCTAGACAGTTCTATCCTCTATTCCAATTTTTGTCTACAAATATACTCAAGGATGAGTATAATTCAAGAGTGGGGATGGAGAGCTGCTATATTAATTTTTTTAGGTTTCATATTAAGATTTTGAGGTTATATTGAGATTTCGAGGAGGCATAAAAAGAAAGGAGACCAAGTGGTCACTGAAAAAAAGAAAAAAAAAGCCAAGTGGCCGTCTAAAAAAAAGAAAGAAAAAAAAAGAAGAAATGCCCCTCAATAATCTTCTAAGTATTTTAGAGATTTATATGGGATTTTCTATCATCTATATACTCCGAAAAAATATTCCAACCATGTGCAATCCGATAGCAAGGACTTCTTTTGTGCCTTTAGATCATTGATTTATTTGCACATGTCCAATTTTCTATATGTATATTTCTTCTAATCTTTCATCAATTTATTTTCTATGACCTTTTTGAGAAATCTCAGTAATACCAGCAGATTCTTTTCTTAATTTAACAATATGTTGAGATTAAATTTTGATCAGGATCCTTACCAAGTTCCAGATAAGCTTCCACTTATACCACTTATATTAGTTATATTTTAGAGATCATTTAATAATAGGAGACCGGAAAGCTGAGTTTAATTCATGGGCATTATACAAAATTGATCTTTGAAATTTTTGATCTTTTCTTTGAAAAATTTTGTTGAAAAAATAAGAAGATTTGTCCTTGATGAATTTGATTTCTTCTTATATCTATTGTGGATTTTGCAACATTGTCTTGGAAATGTGCTATACTTAATTTTTGCAGGATTTTGAGCTATTTTTCACAAAATTCATCATAATCTACGTCAAGAAAGAAAAGACATCTGAGATGGTATTCTACGAGGAAATATTGATTGATTGCTTCCCCACATGAGTTGATGAAGGCTTTCTATTCAGCAAACTTCTAGAAGACATCATGAGCTATGCTGGATTACAAAGCTTTTGGAAGCATACAAGGAAAAGACACTTCATATCTATCCAAAACCAGAAGAATTTATCAACTTTCGATCAATACCGAAGATTCCAAAACTCTATGAGTCCGAGTAATATTGCAAAGTCCTTACTTAGGCAACAAGGAACGACCCCCGCAAAAGATGAAAGGAAACAGACCAGGGAAGGGCCCGGATCGGCCGACCCTACCCCCCAAGTCAG
Source organism: Paspalum vaginatum (assembly GCA_030272315.1). Classification (NCBI taxonomy): domain Eukaryota; kingdom Viridiplantae; phylum Streptophyta; class Magnoliopsida; order Poales; family Poaceae; genus Paspalum; species Paspalum vaginatum. The sequence continues at coordinate 34,238,375 of CM059018.1, read as the reverse complement.
CCGACGCAGGGACTTTGGATGTCGATTGCTGATTTCCTTTTTCCCACATCTCCTCCAAGGTATAAATAGCGAGTCTCGGCCACGAGACGAGGCATCCAATTCATTATCCAGGCGCAAGGGCGACGACAAGAGGGACAACAACTAGAGGAGAGTAGACGGTTGAGTTTCTAGTCTAGGATTAGAGTTCTTTTAGTTCGTAGAGGTGATTAGAAGCCTTGCACGGTGCTCTAATTATCTAGCTCCAGAGGTTTAATTGTATCATCAAGGGAAGGTATGATCATGGCTGTATATATGATACAATTTATTAATGAAGCATTGATCTTTTCTAATTACCATGTTCTTGTTCTAATTATGCTTATTCTAGCTCTAATTAGCTTTAGATCTAAATGCTTGTTGATTAGAGCATGTTATTAAGGGTTATATTTTTCTAGCGTTCTTGATCGTTAATCTAGTTTACTAATAATATAGTTGTGTTTCTAGTTCTTGTAATCATGGTGATTAGAGGTTCTAGTTGTGCTAATTATGTTATTAGACTATGTGAAGTAATTAGAAGCGCGTTCTCTAATTATGTATGCCTGTTGAGAGTTTCTCGTCGATTAACTGGTTTTAGTGACAGTAGAGCCGGAGAACGGTTAAACTCGATCTAGGGGATTAGATCATTCGATCTTGATTTAGTCATGCTATGAAGTTTATGCTTGTTCATGCTTATTTCTACCTTGAGCTACTAGTTATCTTGCTGCTTTACTCTAGTTGTGGTGCCCACAATCATGCATGTCTTGGATCCAATTTGGGCTTGATTAGACTCTAGTTTATACCCTTTGATTAGTGCTCTAAGTCTGTTCTAATTGCCTATCATATCATATAATTAGTATAGTTTATACATAGATTAGATATAGTTTAAGGACTGGTTTTGAGATAGATTAGAGCTTATCTTTTACCTTTAAGTTTACCCTAAACCCTTGTTAATTAATTTCCAATTAGTTAATTTCCTGGATTGACAAAACCCATGATACTCATCCTGGGGAAAAGCTACACACAATACTGTCGCTTGCAGTATAAGTTTTGTCGTGCTTAAGTGCCATCAACAGACGTTGCGATTAAGGCCTTGATCGGAGGTCCAATAACCACCTAGGTTGTGGCCCCCTTTCACCCCAGACCTCTATAAATAGAGAACACTGAGGGCACGTGAGCCAATGTTCATCGTGCCTCCACCCCATAGTAACCCTAGACAACAATATGGTGTGGGTGTTGAAGGGAAAAGCCACTGTCATCGCCGTCACCACTATTCATGCCATCGCCACGCCATGGGAATACACAGTGGAAACCCCGTTGCCCTACCGTCACCATTCAAGCTCTCCAAGAATGAAGGTACTCCTTTCCCCTATCTCTCTCTAGATCAAGAGATCCATTCACAAACACACTCAATCAGCACTCAAGAACTAGTGGTTGCGGGTTCGGGCACTAGATCCACAAACCAAGAATTCTAACAGATTTATCATCAAGGCCAATCACAAACCGCTGACTCTGGTGCTAAACTTTCGATAACTCTTTTTTTTCTGGTTGATCTTTTTTCAGGCCTTTTTGGATGGGATGTTGTCAGTATTATTGAAAAAATTTGATTTGGAGAGTTTTTTTGTATTAGTTTTCTTGACTAACAAAAAGATCCAGTGATGGCTTGGTGTTTGTTGATATATCGTCAAGACTTGTCTTTTGCCGATTCAGCGCCAGACATTTATGGGTACTAATTTTCTCCAATGGGCGTTGAGCTTGACAATTAACTAAATGACCTATGATTTATTCTAGTCGTTTTTTGATGAATCCTAAAGCAACTCTTATGTTATACTTTACTATTAATAACATAAGAGCCATGGTGTTAGCATCAATAGTATGTGCATATAACATGTTCTATTCAAGAAACAGGAAATTTTTTCATGAAAATACATAAGCCAATGTAGTACTATCGGCTTTGAGGCACAAACAAGTCCAAAAGGTAAAGATTTTATTCTGTAAGAAGGACATATAATTGGATCAAAGTGAGCTCATGGTGTTTTTGCCTATAGTTACTTCCCTAGGAAAGATAATAATACCGTTAACTCGGTTTGGATTAATATCCAGTGATCCAACAATGAACTTCAATCCGAGAGGTATATCCTATGGAGTAGGCAAAACTCTCATAGGATTTTCTTGCTAGTGGTTGAAGCTTTGTATGCAAACTGGGGTGCTTTGGTATACATAGTTGAACTAGCATGAGGAGTTTTCACAGCAAAATAGGGTGAGCCATTTGAGGATTCATTTTTACTCTAGCATCCTATCCTACCAACCAAGCAAGAAAAGGTTTGAGGATTCATTTGTACTCTAGAATTAAAGCCGACTTGATGGCTGATACAGTGGTGATCATCCATGGCTCAAGATTTATTCCTACGCTCAGGATGTGAGCCGACCGACAACGCTCTTTCTCAAATCTAGTGTGGAGGCTATCCTCGGAGCGATTTAGCATGTTAGAGTGGAATACTACATGAGGCATATTGGTATATTCTTCAACTAGAAAGATGCCGATAAGGGATCTTGCTCTTCGATTGGCCTCCATATATGCCTCAGTATCAGCCAAGTAAGTTCTTACTTTGGCTGGCCAGTCTTTATCTTCGATTTGGGGAAGTTTTGGCCATGGTCTACTTGAGATCTCTAGGGGCTCTATTGGACTTTTTGAGAGGGGTCAGCACTTGTGATAGTAGATTGATGGCTTGGAGGATCCATGGTAAAGGGGTTCGTCCCGAGGGCTGTATTTATATATGAAAATGAGGGGGGTTCATGGCCAATAACTATGGAAGAAGAGGGCAAAGTAGCAAAAGGCATCGACATGAATGATTGAGCCTAGGGAAGCTGCGAGCACATGAGAAAGCAAAAGTTATATTCTTTCTACTCAGCTTTCAATGAAGCAACTGAACAGATGCATCCGCTGGAGGCTACTTGACAAAGTTTGAATAGTGTAAAGGTCCTGACTTGTGCATCTAGGAGTGAAGCTGAAACCCATGCCTAGAGTCCCGCCAAGATGAAGCTTATAGTGCCCAACAAGGATGATGTTTAGCGATGGAAGGATTGCTAGGTGGTTGAGCTTGTTAGTTTTGGGATACATAAATTATCACCAAAACTAAGGGGAATGTGTTGCCGCCAAATCCTAGTCGATCTAGGATCGCTTTCGGATCAACTGATGTGCTCAATGGGCTGCCCGTGTAGAGGCGGTTCAGTTGTTTCGATTGGGCCTAATGGGCTCTGTATCTCAGTATAGAAATAAATCTAGGGTTTTGTTTAGTTACATGGACATGACGTCCGAGTTTCTAGACTATAAATATGTAATCCTTTGTTTAATAAACATGATGACATACATTCCCAGCAACGCTTGTCTCGCCATCAACTCTCAGCACATCGCCACCCCTATTCTAGGGTTTTCAAAGTAAGCGTCATGCTGCTCTAATATTTTTTCATAAATTGTCTTAGGGCTGTAAGTTGTCTTATGACTATCGATAGACCTTGTACTGAAGCATTTTTTATGGCAAGGTTTGCTAGTTATCCCACATGTTATCAATCAACTCTTTCATCCATGCTTAACATTATATATTAATATCATGCGGCAATGTGTAATTAGCTCGCAAGGTTGCTAAAATCCACGATATGCGCTGCAACATATGCATACGATAATTCGAGAGATCGATATGCACCTAGAACCCTATTTTTACATGTCCTAGATGTAGGACCGCAGACTCTGACTAGGGGTGGGGATGAATAGGAGCAGTTCAAAACTCAAATTCAAACCCAAACTCGAGTTAGCGAAGAACACAAGTACTTGGAACCGTCCACTGAACAGATATGTGCCAAATACCTAATGAAAGCGCTCGAACAAGATCCCAAAGAAATGCACAAAGAATGAGCTGAAACAAAGAAAACTTTGCCCCCATATTACACATCGAATGGTCTGGTGGTGACACATCGAATGGCCAGTGTGAACAAAGTGTATGAGAGCCAAATCTGCCATCAGGAAAGACTACAATGCACTAGACGTTTGGTGCTAGAAGCACCGGATGGTCCGATGGATGTGACGGATGTTCTGGGCCAAACGGTGGCTTGAACTGAGCTACAGCCGGTTGTACATGCGGGACGGTCTGGTGGTTGCACCGAACGTTCTAGATAGAATAGCTCCTAGAGCACCCTCTGGCTAGTTACACGCACTAGACGGTTCGGTGGTTACGCACCAGATAGCCCGGTGTGTACTAAAAGACTGCCTTGAAACCCTGCTCTTCATACGATTGTCCATACTTGATCCAAACTCAAATTTATCAAAGTCCAAATGAGAGGAAACTTTAGGCCAACACTTGTTAGGCACTTCGGATCGTATTCCCGAATGGATCTAAGGAAAAGATCTCGGGATCTTTAAGAATCAAAATTTCTCTCAAGAATAAGGCAAGAACTTGAGCACCACAAAAAACCTAAGATCCAAGTGAGCTCGTGGGGATTTATGGACAAAGATCACTCAAGATCAAGTCACCTGCATTATGGAAATAAAAAACCAATAGAACATGAATCTAACCTCTGCACAATTCCAAACACACCAAAACCAAGGATGAACTCAAAGAACCAAACATGACAAGGGCAGTGTACTGCAGCTTGACACAGATCAAATGAGGAAACTTGGATTGGATTAACTCTCAAAATCAGTTCTTACAAGATCCCTGTTGACGACACTTAAGCACGCCAAACCTTATACTGCAATCGACATTATCGGTTGTAGCCTTTCCCCAAGATGATTATCAAGGGTTTGTCAATCCATGGGAAACTAGGCTTAAACTACTATCAATTAAGGATTAATCAATTACTATTAGCTCTAATAGATCTAATAAGCTAAAAGATGATAAATGATATTCTAATCACAAACTAAATATAAAACTAGACTATAGCATAAACTGGATCAAGAACAAAAGCTTGATAAGAACAAACTAAGCAAGATCAAGATAGGCTAAAACACGGCTAAGGAATTAGCAAGAGATATGAGACAAACTTCTTATAGACTATAAACCACCTAGAGCATAGATCTAATGTGAAACATAGAATAAATATGATCATCAATGTCATAAACTTGCTCGAACCTTTCCCTCCAACCACTTGTCACATAAGTCAGGGTAATCGATGAACTAGTAAGCCTAAACTATATCTAAGCATGAGCAGATTCAATCAACCAACTAAGGTAAAAAGATCTACTAAAAGACATGTGGATTAATCATTCCCGGCCAGGGCACATGTAGAGATGAAGCATTGCAAAGACATGAATCATAGATCATGTATAAATAGAACTCATAACTATAAGACAATTTCATTGATCGAACTTAGAGTTTATCATAGTAAAACAAGAAAAACAGAGAATTTACTCAAGGTTCATCATGAACTTGAAGCGCAAAGTTGTCAATTTTTACAAAACAAAGAACATATCAAAAGGTGAACTCAAGACTCCCTGGGAAGCCCCTAGGTCGGCCGACTTGACCCCCATGGGGTCGGCTGACCCTAGGGCCTCCTGCCTCCTCTCTCTTCTCCCTTTCGCCTGAGAAACTTACAAGATTGGACTCCTAACCCTTGAGTTGGAGCTCTGTTTACAATGAATTGGATGGCCTCTCCCCTAGGGAGGCCACACATTTATACCCCGGAGGGTGCCATATACATGGAAACTATTAGGTCAGTTAGAAATGGCTTCTATGATATATTTCCATGTATATACAAGCCTCTTGAAGATTTTTGTTCATTCATAAAACCCCTTGCTTGAAGATAAAGCTATTGTCCAAGTCCTTCCCGAAATCCACCTTTCCTTATTCTGTAGACTTTAGTATTTCGACCATAACTTCATCATCCGAAGCCCAAATAAGGCAAACTCTGACTCTAAATTGTGTATCTCGAAGAGATCTACAACTTTAGTATTCAAACTTTCTTCATTAGACATCGTTAAGGTCTCTGAATTGGGCCCACAAAGTGCTGCTGTCCTGAAATCCGAGAATATCTCTAGATTTAATTTGAGCTTGGATGGATCTCATGATAAACCTTCCTTATCTTCAATTTCCTCATACTCAAGCAATCCTTGTATTCCGGAACCTTATTAATTAATGGGCTTGGGCCTTCTTTTGTGCTTAAATTGTTATTCTTTTATTAATCACGTCACCTCCCTGGACTTGTAGCATTGAGCCATCAACGAGTAGCCTTCTCAATTATTTCACATTTTCATGCAATATTTAATAAAGTGCAAAAACAAAGAGCTTACTCCAATATGGGGTTAATTGTTAGTAAAATATGACTTCATCATATGATTAATATCTGAAAACACATGAAATCATGTCAATATAGAGCATAAATATCGTCGTTATCTTGCGCCAACAATCCATAGCTCCTACCTCCCATCATCCAGCCACTTAAATTGAAAAGGGATGTACAAGGCACTTAAAACCTAGCTAATCCCCTCTCTTTTCTCACGTAGGCTCTTGGCTGCTGGAGTTAGGTAACCTACGGAAAGATGGCTGTCCAAGAGCATCTCTAATAAGCCTCAGTGTCTATATTTATACCCTAGATCATAATGATACATTTTACATTAAGACCCTGATTTATAAATGCCCATAGAGGCTGAAATCGAAGACATACAATTGGACGACCACAATGAAGTCTTGGTTTTCTTCTTCTTCTTCTTCTTCTTCTTCTTCTTCTTCTTCTTCTTCACACCTTCACTAGATGAGCTCCACATGGCCAATAGTCTAATTCCGCCCACGGTTTTGAAGTCAGAAACAGAGAAACTTTAGGTGTTCTTCTAGGCTTGGCTTGGCCCATCTTCCCTAACTTTGCGAGTTTGAGGCCCAACTCACCAAACCCTTGGATTTGAATTGGTTGATAGTTTTTAGCGGAATCCACCAAACCATGCCTCCACACCATGCACTCATATTGGAGCACCACAGTCACTCTTAGCATCCCAGTTCATGAAAGTCGCCTCATGGTCCATCGAAGGACTTACACAGCAGCTTCTATTCTGCCCCTTCGTGTATTGAACTTCCATGGCCAACAAACACCAAGTCTTGCCTCCATTCCATCAAGGAATTTTGCTTGAGTCCATCTAGTACTTTCTCCTTCTTCAACCTCTAGTCCTGTCGAAGGTCTTCCAGTCCATCGAAGGGTTGGCTTTTCTACCATTGACAATCACTCATCAGAACCAGGAGCAATGAGACCGGTCAACTGGCTCTTAATGTCCCCTTGATGAGTGCATTGTCATCACACCACCTAGAACCTTAAATATAGCAAAGACAAAAAAAAAACAAGTGTAAAACTAAAAAGAAAGAAGAAAAGGTTGTTCAAATGCCCAAAAGCCAAAACACAAGCAAAGACGGCTAAATTGAAACAACAAAAAAAGCCAAAGATCGACCCCCTAAGAAAAGTGGAAACCGCTCAACGCAGTTGATCAAACTAAAGCATGACCCCTCAGGAAAGAGGAGACTAGATCAACACAGTCATGCTAATGCAAAACATCAGCTCCACCAATAAAAGGTCCGATGCAAGAGCATGCTAAAAGCTCAAATTGAATGCAACTCTCAAATCTCTCCCCTGCTCCCCCTAGAAGTAATCTTCACCTACTCCCCTTGAAGTAATCTCACCCTGGTCCAAATATCTCCTCCTTGGTGATGATGGACTCATTAAGGACTAAGGGGACACTCCCCTTGAACCGGATAACTCCCCCTAGAAACTTGACATGAAATGCAAGGAGTGTGCAGAAAGATCTCAGAAGAGATGGAAAGCTAGTAGTCAAAAGTTCTAGCATACAGATCAAGTGAGGGCAACAGGACATGCAACAAACTCAAGTGAATCTATCTTACACAGATTAGGAGTAAGCATGATTTTTTAGGATTGGTTATAAAGAAAGCATCACCAATATGAATATAGCATCTAGCAAGGTAGGCATGAACAACAAGATGCTAGCAATGCATACAAGGTGTGCTAATCCTAACCAGAGCATAGACAACAAGCCATAAGCAATTCAGATACTTGAACATATGATTGATTTAACACTTGTGAACAAAAGCATGTTTCAGATTAGTGCCAGAGGTCATTTACTTATCATGCCTCTTCTTACCAACCATATCCAAGCCTAGGTTTTGACAACCATTAGAAGCTTAATATAAGGTTTTGGTCACAGCCTTGTCCAAGTTCTCGCCAATGTGCAAAGGCAAGCTGTCTCGAACTTGGTTAGTGTGACAAGTAAACGCACCTAGATCTTTTAACTTCAACATGAAGATACCAGTACCACTTGTAATTCAAATTCAAATTTCAGAAATAGGCAAGGTATCATAAAAGCTGAGGCATCAACTTAGGAGTGGTAGACAACTATGATAATCAAGCATGGAAAGATAGCATCGGCATCTAACATTCCTACACATGCTAGGTAGCCAAGTCAAGTGGTGATCATGTTTTTGATTTTCAAGAAATAAAATAGCATAGCTCACATATGAGTATTTAATAGATCCAAAAGAACTTAGCCCACCATGATCAATAAAGTAACTGTACAACATAGCCCGAGCAAGTATTAAATAATCATACCAAAGGAGCTCAAGTGCTAGTGCAAGTGAAAATGCATATGATATATGAGTGCAAGGCATTATATGCTACAAAAGATGTAGAAAAGCCATCCAAGAAACCAATGTCAAAATCTTCTCAAGGAAGGATGAAGTGCCCCAGTTTCCATAATGGGACTAAAATGTGCTTTATTACCATCTTAGGGTTTGGTAATCACATTCTTATATCAGAGTGATACATATCTGCCCTAACGGGTCGGATAGCAAAGGGGCGGAGCCCTAAAACTAAGCAACGAAGATTATAACGTAGGCCCAAACTTCCACACGTCACGGTTGGTAACCCTTACTTGTCCGAATATATGGTAACAACATCATCTTCACTGGAAAAACATCAACAAAGCAAGGGTAAGTACATACGTACTCTGTAGCCCACCGTCCTCCATACAGAGTAGGGGTATAGCTACATCTATATGCAGAATATATCTAGAGCTCGGGGAGAGTATTGCATGAAAACATTTTATATGCAGGGTTCGAGATAATTGTCAAATTTTATCCTTTCTGGAAATAGGTTTTTTCTCAAAAAGGGTTGCCACTGGACTTAGTAGTCCACATGGCTCAAGGCGTTCTAGCCAACACATTTCCACATTGCTATGGGATTTTACTCGTGTAGCTCCAACATCCACCAAAAACCATTTTGTTCCAAACCAAACCAACCGTTTTTTGTTATGAAAATTTGCTAATTGAAGAACCAAGCTGTAACCCATCCATACCAATGGACTCAAAGTATTCAAATAGATTTTACTTTGATCAAAGGTTGTACTAATTCCCACAAGTTGGACTCAGTGACTGCTTACGGCCAAATAAGCGTCCAAATTCCAAACTAAGCCTTTACCATTGTTACATCACCTAGCAGCGCTTTAGGGATTCGGGCAACAAAGTTACTCTAGTACCCTGCAGTACTCCCATAACACACAACCCCTTCCCTAGCCCCTTGTGCGTCAACACAACAACTACTAGGCTATCCAATTTGGCTCGGGCCTAGTGTTGGCGGCTCTTAGCCTACCAGATTTTACTCCGCAAGCGCACGGAGACCGCTGTAGCCTTTCACCCGGGACTATTCCAAGGTATCGTATTTATCCATAGGGAAGTATTGATATAGAGATGTCAAACTATCATTCATCCAGTTGTTACTACTCATTCACGTCAATCGATAGCTAAGAACGATTGACACCAAGCACCATGAGATACACGCCAAGCACCGTTGGCAAGAAAGCAAGTAAAGCTAGGAGGACAACGAGGTGAGAGCTTAGATTCCTGATGAGGACTTTCTATCCTAAGGTGAGCCAGACAGACTAAGCTAGACCAAACATGTTGCTCTGACGGAGGTAATGACTTATCTAGTTGTCTAGGATACTTACTTCGCCACCGAGCCTGCTAACCACTTCTGGGCACCATAGTACTGATAACCCAGACGAGAAAGGCGGGTGTCACAGTAACTCAGCTATGAGTCTACAAGCGACCCAAACGACGGGGGTGGACTACACAGGGTACACTCCTGCTGTCACCAGGAGGACCTACCAAAGCCGGGTGCGCCTAGTCTACATGCACACCGACTACCCAAAACTGCGTGGGGTCTAATCACTTGTGAAACCAAGGTGACCGAAATTGTAGACACCATGTCTACATTTGCAGGCACTACTTCTACTGAGGCTATCAGGTAGAAGTATACACAACCGTATAGTCAAATGCTATAAAGAGCATACGAGGAATCTATAAGCATGACAAACTAAATATTCATCACCTGCCAGAGCAACTCTAACTATAGTCTAAAACACATTACTATGCTAAGGCATGAATAATACCGAAAGCAAGAGTAAAGCAACTGCTCACAAAAGTAAAGAAAGATAAATATATTAAATAGCTCAAGTCTTACAGAAAAGTAAAGATACAAGAAAACTCATACCAAACTCCTGCAGACGACTCCGGTACGACGGATCTCTACCTCTAACTCCTACCTAAACACTACTGTGGGTGGTCGGCTGACCAAGGTGGTGGTCGACCGACCTTGAGGGAGGTCGGCCGATCTTTGGGGTGGTCGGGCGACCATCCGATGAACCGCCTTTGGCCATCCAATGGCTGATCTTGACTCCTGATGTCAATTGGTGGTTGCCTAAGTCGGTTTACATGTAAAACGGTTAAGTCATATGGTCAGCCGACCAAGTCACATGGTTGGCCGACCGCATGATTTACTGACTTAGTGCATCCGACAACTGAGAATGCTTCTCCAAGTTGGTTGGCGGTTGGAGTGGTTGATACACGTGTAAAACGAGGTCGGTGCAGGGTCGGTTGACCATGGTGAATGGTCGGGCGGCCACCTGATTGGCTGCATGTTGTTATCCTTGGATTGCTGATGTCATCAATCCTTTGTATGATGGCCTTCCGATGCTTGGATGCATTAGATACTTGATCCAACGGTTGTATTCGATGTGTTTTGTGTTTCTTTGCATGCAGGTCCAAGATTGGTGCCGTGGTAGGGTCGGGCGGCCATAGGCTATGGTCGAGCGACCATGCCTCCTGGGCCTGGGCTGCCCATCGCTCCTGATGGTCGGGCGACCCAGGGGCGTGGTCGGCCGACCTTGGAAGCGGGCGACCGACTGACCCTGGAGGTGGTCGGCCAACCTTGTAGGTTTGGCCCATCATCCCTCCTGATGGTCAGGTGACCCAGGGGTGAGGTCGGCCAACCTTAGAAGTGGTTGGGCAACCATGGGGATTGCCGGCCGACCATGTAAGATGGCCGGGCGGCCATGGACCATCCTTCCCAGCGTTGTCAATTCTTGCGACGGCCATAACTTTTGCATTCGGACTCCAAATTGGGTGAACCAAAACTCCATTTTGATTATCTCAACGAGATCTTTGCAATGATTTGGTCCATGTGGGCATTTGAGATACTTCATGGTGATGTCATTTGCAATTCATTCTCAAGCCCTTTATGCATGAATTCTCTCTTGCTCCATATGATATACTTTTGCATGGAATTTGAGCATCTCCCTACGATACATCAAAAACCACCAAAACTCGTGGAATTTGTCAGTGTTAGGTAAATAATGCACAGAACTTTATGTATACCTCATTTATTCACCGAGGAACTGACGGTCGAAACCGTGAAATAACGACCATCAACACCTAGCTAATGCCTCATACAGAGCGTGTGGTTGTACCAAAAGAGTTAGGCAAGATAAAAATCAAAGCGGTCCTTACAGGGTGTAGGTAGAACCATTCCACCCTTCCATTGCTCTACACCATGAGCATCCACATACCCGGTCTTCTCCACAAAGTCTGAGACCTGGGGTAACCGCGAGTTGCTAAGTTACCCGTTCAAATCCTGCCCTTTAAAATGGCTATTTCAGCGCGTAGCCATATTCTAACAAGGTCGGTTGTCGGGGTTCTTCCCTATTTTATTTCAAAGACACACCACACAACCATTTTCCCATACCCATGAAGTTCCACAACCATAATCCAACTCAATGTCAAGTTTATGATACATATAATTAAATGGGTGATCCCACCCATGCACGCTATATCTGGATAGGCTTAGGAGGCTATATTTCACTAGGTTACCTTAGCAAGGAAGACATGCAGGTCTTATTGTGATTATCTTGCCAAGGGTTGTGTTTACAAAACATTGGTGATTTATGCATCAAGTGGGGATTCTAGTAGGCTTGCCTATCGCTTCGTCGAAGATACGGTGACAGCTGAGGGGGAGGATACATCATCTCCCGGATGCCTTAGCACACCAAATGCTGTGAGCGATGCAACCTTTCCCACTGTTCGCATTGCTATCGAGTGCGATGGGGTGCCAACCACTTAGCGTGTTGGTACAACATCTGTTGCAAGCGCATGTTGCTTTATTCAAAGTTGGAATGGAGAAGATATGAGGTATATAGTGTGGATGGGTAGACTTTATTCACTGGAGATAGTTCGAGGGGTGGAAACAGACTTGGTAGGCTTTGCAGATTTGACCTGTAGGAAGAAAACTTGGGCCGGCGTGAGGTTCGGCCTGGCTCAGCCTACGCGGGGCACGCGATGCGGGGTAGCCAAGTGGGCCGACCCACATGGCGGCGTGCCCATGTGGAGGTGGTGCGGCGATGGTAGTAGTCGCGGGCCCACTCAGCAGAGGCAGGAGAGGGGTGGGACGACGTCAAAGGGAAAACATCGGTCGGGTTCAGTTGAATGGGTCTGACGTGGGGTGGACCACCGGCAGCGAGCGGCGGTGGTTCTCCGCTATTCGGCCGGTTTCTGCGACTAGGACAATGGCGCGACGACGAGTCCGATGAGGCAAAACGAGCGGTGGGCTTGATGGTGTGAATTGGTAGCTGAAGGAGGGCTATCGACGGCAGCGACGCGGGCACACACTATTGACGAGGTAGGCGCATGGCTCTAAGCATCTAGACCCTTAGGTGAGTTTCGGTGATTGAATGACAAGGTTAATTGTATTCTAATGGGCTCATGAGTGCAGGGTCTATTTCATAAATACAATGGTTGCTCATTAAGTTTAAATAGTGGCCCCTAATTTCAAGAATTCATTTCATGAAGGAGGACTTGGATTTCATTTGTATCTCAAAGGCTAAGGACTCTTCTAGAGTTAAGGATTGTGGGTGTTGAAGGATCCTTGCTTAGATAGGGTTTCTAGTTTTCTAGTGTCTGCACTATTAAGAGGGGTTAATGGTAGAAGCTCTGATCTAGAGATATGCCAAGAGATGATGCACACACAAGCCAAAAGACTCAAAATCAGCAAAGGTGCAAGCTACAAACACTCAAGGTCCAAAGAGAACAAAGGTTGAATCAAAACATTCCAAGAAACATGAAAATTAGAGGAAACTGCATGGACCGTATGGTCCGGTCCATAAAGCACACTATGCACCGTACCTTTAGATTAGATTGGAGGTTGAAGTGGACATGCAAATCATCATCTTAGGTTGGTCCGATTGAGTGTAAGCGTACTAAGCTACGGACCATTTTACTCAACGCAATGCATGTGGAAATCAGGGAAATAAACATGGACCGTATGGTACTATCTGAAGAACTGTCCATGGAACGTACCAATTAACCCAATGCTGTGGACTTGGAGTAGCAGCTGGAACACATGGACAATATAGTAGAGTCTTGAAGACCATCCATTGAGTGTACCAAATATCCTAATGCTCTGATTTCTGAGGAAAATGCAAGGTACAAGGACCGTATAGTACGATTTGACAAAACCATCCAGCAACCGTACTAAGTAACCCGAGGGTGTGTACTTTGGTTGGAAATCCAGTTGACAATGGACCATATAGTACAGTCTGTATGGACCATCCTAAACATCGGACCAAAGTAAAGTGATGCAAGTGCTCAGTGACCATTGGAAAAGTGCATGCACTGTATGGTCCAGTCCTCACAAAAAGCATAGTCCGTACCATCCGGTCTACTCTGCGTCAGCTAGGGTTTCTCTCCAACGGCTCTCTTGGCTTGAGGGCTATATATATGGGTTCCCTTAGTTCATTTCATGCTCCTTGACACTCCAGCAACCTCAAACACTTAGAGAGCCATTTATGCTTCAACCTTTGCAACAACCACTCACATATTCACACCTTTGAGAGCAAGATCAATGTCAAGGGCTTGTGTGCATCCATCTTGGTGAGGATCAAGATCAAGTGAAGACTGGAGGATTGTTACTCAGGGTGTTTGGCAGCACCTAGGTAGACTTGGTGACCGGGGTGAGTTCTTGGAGCTTGCCAAGGAGATTGTGGAAGCCCGAAGAACAAAGGTGTACAAGGCTTGAGCTCCACCTTGCCGGGATGGCAAACGGAGACTCTTAGTGAGTGCCCATAAGCTTGGGAGGTGGCAAAACACTCTAGGGTGTGCCACAACGTGGACTAGGGGAGGGTCCCAAACCTCCGACACCACGGGAAAAAAACCCGATTGTGTCTTCCCCATGTCTTTCTACTTGATGCATTTGCTTCCTTGCTCATTTTCATGGATAGCATCTTGTAGTTACCATGCTTAGTTTTCTCTTGGCTAGGATATCCCTTGCTATGATCATGTTTGTGCTTACTAGCATGTGTAGGCTTATTTCCTTCACTAGCATGAGTAAGTTTATCTCTCTCACTAGCATGAGTAGGGCCTTTTCTTCACTAGTTCGGGCTGCTCTGCATAGAGGGTGAAGTGGGATAATTGTAGTTCATTAAGTTAAGGACTTTCGATTAGAGTTTGAAATTAGCCCAATTCACCCCCCCTCTTGGGCATCCGATCCCCACAAGTAGTATCAGAGCCTGGTTGCTCATTGGATCACTAAGCTTCACCACTTAGAGCAAGATGTCCAAGATGGGTGGACTCGGTCCCCTACTTTGAGGGCAAGAACTTTAGCTATTGGAAAGCTCGGATGTGAGCCTACCTTGAGTCCATTGCCCCCGAAGTATGGGAAGCCACCGAGTTTGGATTTGTTGCACCGCACACTAATGATCAAATCAAGTGGAATGCTAGGGCCCGAAATGCTATCTTTGAAAGCATTAGCCAAGAGGTGTTTGCTAGGGTCTCAATCAAATTTAATGCATGTGATATTGGAGCTGAGCTTGTTAAAATTCATGAGGGCACCACCAAAGTTAGAGAGCAAAAATATCATGTGCTTAAGGCTAAATATGACGACTTTAAGATGCATCCCCATGAAAATTGCAACTCCATGTACTCTCACTTGAATGTTATCATTGAGGAGATTAATGCTCATGATGTTTGTAAACTTGACAAGGGCACCATCAACCGGAAGATCCTTCGCATCCTCATCAAGCCCAAGTACAACATCATCAACATTATGCTTCAAAAGGAAAATCTTAACACTCTTGAAGTGAGTGAGGTGGTGAGCCAAATTTGAGCTCATGAAATGGGGGTGCTTGGTATCACGGAAGAATCTTATACAACCAAGACCGTGGCACTCAAAAACCAAGACCAAGAGAGCCCGCTCCCAAGAAGGTGATCCTCCCACCTCCAAGCTCATCAAGTGAAGAAGAACATGACCCATAAGATGATGAATCAAGTGATGATGAGGATGATGCCAAGCTCACTCTTATGATGAAGAAGTTCAACTGCCTTCATGCCAAGATCAATAAGAAGGGGTTTAACTTTGATCACTTTTGTGGTGAAAGTGGCCACATCTCTTTTGAGTGCCCCAAGCCAGACAAGTGCAAGAGAAAGAACAGGAAGGATGACACCGATGAAGAGGAGGAAGAAAAACCCAAGTGCAAGCCATTCAACAAGAAAAAGAGCGAAAGCAAGACCAAGCTCTTCCCCAAGAAAAAGAAGGGCGCACAAAGAAGTTTCATGTGCGAAACTAATGAGTGGGTCACCGATGAAGAAACAAGTGAAGGCTCAAGTGTTGATGATGATGACTTTGCCAGGATTGCCATCTTCACCAAGGGGACATCACTTCCTTCACCACCCATGTGCCTTATGGCCAAGGGCCCCAAGGTACTGGCAAGTTGAAGTAGATGATAGTGATGATGAGCTTTCCCCCGATGATCTTGCTTCTTTGATCAATGAGTATGTTTTGGTGATCAAGAGGGAAAAAGGCAATGTAAGGCATCTTGAGAGCACTCTTGCTAAGTTAGAGGAGACCCACCACGATTTGCTTGAGAAACATAATGCCTTGCTTAAAGAACAAGTTAAGACCAAAGCATATGTCAAGCAAAATGAGGAGGGCAACTCATCTCTAAAGAAGTTGCACATTGATCTCGAGGCTTCTCACAACTCTTTACTTGCTAAACACAATAATCTTGTTAAGACTCATTCAAAAAATCAAGAAATTAGCAAGGCAAATGAGGAGAAGTACAAGAGGCTTGTGGAAGAGCATAGAGAGTTGTCTCACAAGTATCAAGAGCTTGAAATTGCCAACAATATCATTGACTCATGTCTTGAGCACTCTACCACTCCAAATGCAGTGAAGGTCAATGTTTCTACTTCTTGTGAGGATCTTGCTCCCGGTCCCCTTGCTACTAATGACTTTCCTAAGTGTGAAGGGACAAAAGTGAAAGAATTGGAGGCTCAAATTGAAGACCTAAAGAGTGGTCTAGCCAAGCTCACAAGAGGGGAAATGAAGCATCAAGAAATTACTATTCTACAATCTCTGTGACTTTCAAGGAAGAGGGCTAGGATCCTACCTGGAGCCACCGAAAGTGGATGACACTCCCTCACCGAAGGTCAAAGATAGCTTCATCAAAGGAGTGGGCTCATATTGCAACTATTGCATGATCACCGATCACCACACTAGGGAGTGCTCCATTCCTAACCGCCCTCCTCCAAAATTGCCTTCTAACTTTAAATCTATGTATGACAATAACATCTACTTGTTGAGCAAGGTTAATGGCAAGGTGAAGGAAAAATTCATTGGCAAGGACATAAAGAGCAAGAAGGGAAAGCTCCCCAAGCAACTTTGGGTCCCCAAAGTTCTAGTCACTCATGTGGAAGGACCAAAGCTTGCGTGGGTGCCCAAAACTCAACTTTGACTTCTCTATGTGTAGGTGAACTACAAACAGGTGGGAAGCATTGTGTACTTGATAGTGGTTGCACACAGCACATGACCGGCAATGATGGTATATTCACCTCACTAGAAGACCCCAGAGACAAAGAGCAAGTCACCTTTGGTGATAATTCTGAGGAAAAAGTCATTGGGTTGGGTAAAATTGCTATCTATAATGACTTGTCCATTTCTAATGTTCTCTTTGTGAAGTCTTTGAGTTTCAATCTCCTCTCAATAACACAATTGTGCAATCTTGGTGTAATCTGTGACTTTGACAAGAATGGTGCTGTAGTTAGAAGTGAAAAAGATAAGTCCATTGTATTCAAAGGGTTCCAGCACGACCACCTCTATCTTGTGGACTTCACCGACATGGAGACATAATCAATAACATGCCTCTTCTCCAAGTCTTCTTTGGGTTGGCTTTGGCACCATCGCATTGCACACATTGGAATGAGCCAACTCAAGAAGGTTGTCAAGAAAGGGATGGTGACTGGCGTGAAGGACGTGACGTTCGAAAAGGACAAGTTGTGTAGTGCTTGTCAAGCCAAAAAGCAAGTTGCAAGTCACCATCCAATGAAGACTTATATTTCAACCTCCAAGTCGCTCCAACTACTTCACATGGATCTCTTCGGTCCTACTATATATGAGAGCATTGGTGGTAACCTCTATTGCCTAGTCATTGTTGATGATTTTACATGGTATACTTGGACCTTGTTTCTAGGTGACAAAGGGGAGACTCCGGACAAGTTCAAGACGTTCGCCCAGAGGGCCCAACATGAGTTTGGCCTCAACATTGTGAAGGTCCAGAGTGACAACAGCTCTGAGTTCAAGAACTACAAGGTGGATCAGTGGTGTGATGACGAAGGCATCAAGCACGAGTTCTCTGCCACCTACACACCTCAACAAAACGGAGTTGTTGAGAGGAAGAACAAGACATTGATCACACTTGCAAGAGCCATGTTGGATGACTACAACACGCTAGAGGATTTTTGGGCGAAAGGAATCAACACGGCATGTCATGCATCAAATTGCGTCTACCTCCACCGGCTACTTGGCAAGACCCCATATGAGCTCCTCATTGGGAGGAAATCCAACATCTCCTACTTTCGAGTCTTTGGGTGCAAGTGCTTCATCT
Source organism: Paspalum vaginatum (assembly GCA_030272315.1). Classification (NCBI taxonomy): domain Eukaryota; kingdom Viridiplantae; phylum Streptophyta; class Magnoliopsida; order Poales; family Poaceae; genus Paspalum; species Paspalum vaginatum. The sequence continues at coordinate 34,220,113 of CM059018.1, read as the reverse complement.
ATAAAAGGAGAAGGCTCGGTAAATTCAAAAAACGTTGCGATGTTGGTTTCTTTGTGGGTTACGCATCAAACTCGAAGGCATATCGTTTGTTCAATTAAACCACCAGAATGATTGAAGAAACATGTGACATAGAGTTTGATGAGACTAATGGCTCCCAAGGGGAGGTTTTTGTCATGATGATGTACATGATGAACCTCTACGTGATGCAATGAAGAACATGACCATAGGGGATGTGAAGCTGGAAGAGGTGCATGAAGACGATGATCAAGGGGGAGAAAACTCTCCATCAAGACCAAGCACCTCCATGGTGCCTCAAGTTGGTGATCAAGTAGAACATGATCAACGTGGACTAGGTGAAGTGCCAGACGATCAAGATGAACAATTGTTGCAAGCACAAGGTTCAAGTGACGAGCCATCACCACCCATTACACCAAGAAGGCCACTAGTGAGACATGGATGCATCTCCGAGGATCATCCCCTCGACCAAGTCATAGGGAGTCCTTCTAGGGGAGTAAGAACTCGATCTCGTATCCTTGTCTCATTTTCTGAGAATTACTCGTTTGTTTCTTATGTGGAGCCTACTTGTGTAGAGAAAGCTCTTGAGGACCCTGATTGGATCATTGCCATACAAGAGAAGTTGAACAACTTCACTCGCAATCAAATGTCGGTGCTTGAAGAGAGTCCAAAAGACAAGAACATCATCGACACCAAGTGGGTCTTCCGCAACAAACAAGATGAGAATGGTGTGGTGGTGCGCAACAAGGCAAAGCTTGTGGCAAAGGGATTTGCACAAGTTGAAGGTTTGGAATTTGGCGAAACATTTGCTCTGGTTGCAAGAATTGAAGCTATCCGTATCCTCCTTCCTTACTCTTCACATCATAAGATAAAGTTATATCAAATGGATGTGAAGAGTGCCTTTCTTAATGGCTACATTAATGAACTTGTCTATGTTGACCAACCGCCCAGATTTGAGGATCTGAGGAAGCCTAACCATGTGTATAGGTTGCACAAGGACTTGTATGGACTCAAGCAAGATCCAAGGGCATGGTACGAAAGGCTAAGGGACTTTCTCATCATGCAAGGATTCAAGATCGGCAAAGTCGACATGACATTGTTCACCAAAGACGTCAGCGGGGATCTTTTCATTTGTCAAATTTATGTTGATGATATTATCTTTGGTTCTACTAATGAGAAACTAAGCCATGAATTTGGTGATATGATGTCTAGGGAGTTCCAGATGTCCATGATCGGCAAGCTCAACTTCTTCCTTGGGTTCCAAATCAAGCAAGTGAAGGAAGGAGTGTTCATCCATCAAGAGAAGTATTGCAAAGATCTACTCAAGAAGTTCAAGATGGATGAATGTGAGCCAATCAAAACTCCAAAGTCTACCAATTGACATCTCAACACCAACATGGATGAGAAGCCCGTTGATCAATCCATCTACCGCTCCATGATCGGTTCACTACTCTATCTCGCCGCATCTAGGCCGGATATCGTGTTTAGTGTGTGCTTGTGCGCTCGCTTCCAAGTGGCTCCTAAGGAATCCCACCTTTCGGCCGTGAAGAGGATACTTCGGTATCTCAAGCACACCCCAAGTATAGGCCTATGGTACCTCGAGGGCGCTAAGTTAGAATTCTTGGGTTACTCAGAGTCGGACTTTGCCAGATATCATGTTGAATGCAAGAGTACCTCCGGGGGGTGCCATTTGCTTGGGTGATCCCTAGTATCTTGGTCGAGTAAGAAGCAAAATTGTGTGGCTTTGTCCATCGCGGAGGGGGAATATATAGCGACCGGTGCTTGTTCCGCCCAAATCCTATATATGAAGCAATCCCTTTTGGACTTTGGTGTTGTTTGTGGCCTCGTGCCTCTCCTTTGTGACATTGAGAGCGCTGTTAAAAATGGTAAAAATACCGTTCTCCATTCTCACACAAAGTGCATTGATTTTCGTCATCACTTCTTGCGTGATCATGAGGCCAAGGGTGACATCAACTTAACCGGAGTGAGATCTGAGGAGCAATTGGCGGATATCTTCACAAAACCTTTAGATGAGGATAACTTTGTTAGGTTGCACAGTGAGCTTAACGTGTTGGACTCATCCAACATCATGTAAATTGCCATGCCATATAATGTTGCATTGCATGCATTTTGCGATGAGTAAGTGCTTGTCAGACCCTTTCAAGATAGGGGTGAGTAGGCTTTAGCTTGAGCCGGTGGTCTTTGGTTTCGCTCAAGGCTTGTAGTTGGGCTCACCCTGAGAAAGTTTACGAGGGGTTCAAACTTGACAAGTTAGATTCACTTTCTTGCAATGCATTATTCTTGTCATATAGATGTGCACGCATATTTAAATTTTGTCTTGCATGGTAGCTTGTTTGGCATTGCATGCGGTAGTGTCACAAAGGAGCCACTAAATGAGAACGGAATTTTGCCCTCAATGCAATCTTTCAACTCATAAGAGTGGGCAAATCAATGTGATTTAAGCGCTTAACGTTTAATTGAGTCATGTTCCCGAAGGACAAGAGTAATCAATCTCTACAACTCTTCGGAAAAGACTCATACATTTCCATTAGTTCTTTTCGAATCCTTACTCGCCTTTTCAAAAACAAAACTATATGCAAAGTGTTGCAAACTATTTTGAGGGGTGAGGTTTCGTTCCTGCTAGCCCAACACATGTGTTTATTTGAATCTTATATGTGAAGGGCCAAGTGGGAAATTTTTTCAGCCAAAACTCAATCTCTGTGAAGACCGTACTGTCCGCCCTACTGGAGGTACAAGAACCGGACTATACGGTCCATACAAGCCGGTTGGTTCTAAGAAAATCCCAAGTCACGGGATAATTTGGATGGAGGAATAGACGGTTTAGCAAACCATTACCATACGGTCAGTGCACTTCGTAGAGCTCATAGGACACAAAGACCGGACAAGTTGGTAAAATGGTACAGTCAGTTCTTGAGAAATTGAATCAGACCATACGGTTTTCAGAAGAAGAAAATTCAAAGAAAAATGCAAGCCTCAGGATATATAGGATGGTCATTGTACGGTATTTGGGACCATCCCATATGGTCTGCATGTTTGAAGGTTAATGCTTATGGCAGACCAGACAACATGTAGATGGTACCGTCCGTTCCCCAAAATCTGGACCGGACCTTACGGTTTGTGTGACTAATTCTCCCGTTCAAAATTGGCAGCCTCGGATTAAAAGGGACGGAGGTCGGTATGGTTCTAAGGAGCGTACCGTCCGGTCACAAATGGTTTTCCAATAGGTGGGACCCATTTCATGAACTCGGCCAATCCGCTTTCTCCATTTTCTTTCGTTCGAACCGCCGCTGCCTTCCCTCCATACGCCACCGCTACTCCTTTCTCGACCTTGAGCTCTCTCACTGCCGCTCTCTACCGCCGCACCTGCTCCACTGTGACCGCTCCAGCTCCACCGCCACCACGCGCCTGAGCCGCCGCCGCCATTCCACCCTTCTCCCATCAGCGCCGCCGCTCCTCCGCGCCGCCACGTCTCCTCGCGCCTCTCCAAGTGCCGCCGCCATCCTTCTCTTCCAACCGCTAGCGACTATCCCCTCCATCTCCGACGGTGAGCTCTGATTCCCCAATCCATCTAGGGTTTTGGGTCAATTTTCCCCAAATTTATGATACCCTAGGTCAAAAATCGTTAAATTGGCATGAAATTCATGAAATTGAAGCTAAAATTCATGATATTGGAGTGGATTTGGTGCTAGATTGTCAAGTTGCATGGATTTAGGGGGGGTTATGGTAGCCTTAGCATGAGTTTTGAAAATTTGATTAAGTTTTTCATGTCAATTAAGCATGGACAAAGGAATTTGGCTCCAATTGTGAGATGATCACGCCATTTTAGCTAAAATTTCTTAGATATGGACAATTGACATGACATGCAAGGCTATGATCTATCTAGCTCTCTTCTAGTGTCTAGATTATCTCGTATACTTATCTACCTTCTTCTTGTCTATCTTGTGATTGCTTTGTGACAGATGGTGCATGAGAAGAGGAAGGGTAAGGAGATAGCTTCTGAGGAGCTGAGAAAGAAGAAGACTAGGGTCGAGAAGGAGGCCGAGAGAGCACAGGTTGCGGCAGATGCAGTTGATCGAGTAGAGGCAGGGGGTACAAGGGGTAGCTTGTAGATCGGTGGTACATGCAGTTTCACACAGCAGAGCCAGCAGGCCTCACCTCAGACAGCGACACCGTCGAGCACATGCCGTCATTCGCACTCGAGGAGAGGGTACACCACAGAGCTGAGGCGATAGTCCATGCAACCCTAGGGGTGCCACACCCTCAGCCGATCACTTAGGAGGATAGGAGGAGACACAACAGGAGCAACCTGCACCTCAGCACACTGGACCTCACCACATCACAGGTGAGGAGGAAGTGTAGTTGCTTGATCTGAGGAAGAAGAAGACAAAGCACATTAGGGCGATCAGTTGACTTGTCAGCATACGAGTTCTACCCTCAGTCCTAAGACCCAGGATAGACAGGAGGTTCTAGACAGTAGTTCAGGCGAGCATATATGAGAGTGCTTTGAGGGGAGGGCACAAGCTCATGCCACACGTGGATCTTGACTTTGACAGACTCCAGACAGTCGGTGGCAGGGACTTCCGAAGTTTTTCTTTTAGTACCGGGGTCTTAACGAGCTGGTTGTTCTTGACATACCTATGTAGAGGACCGGGTGCGGGTGTTCTACGCCACCTTGTACATCAGGTACGAACATCAGTTTATACAGTTCATGTTTGATGGGACCTAGTACAGGTTGCAGCCAGAGAGGATAGTAGAGCTACTTGGCTTTGAGCGCAAAGGTGTGTTAGTTCACTCAGTCATTTACGATGTAGTGACACCACCCTATAGGGGTCACCCAGGGCAAGCACGCGAGCCCAACATGGTCAGACATTTGTTCAGAGGCACGATGACTGCATACATGCCTAGGACACCTGACAGACTGCTACCAGAGTACTACCTGTTGCTACAGTGCTTGAGGAGGACCTTGATCCCCAAGGAGGAATATAAGGAGGGGCTTACTGCTCTCCAGTAGGTTGTTCTCACCTATCTCACGCTAGAGCACAACGTTGATATAGTTGATTTGATCCTAGCAGAGATGGAGGACGTGATAGCTGACGGCTTGCCAATGAGACGATCACTGCCCTATGCACACTAGATCACTCCAATGTTGAGTCAGCTAGGAGAGGCAGATGCCCCGATGCGTGGCCTGTACCGTGATACGCACACCAGATTCTGAGACTATAGGTCAGCGTTGCGAGATGACAGCCGTCGTGGAGGCGGAGCACGGAGGGCAGGAGAGCAGCGGATCCCTGAGGAGGATTGAGAGATTGCCCGCATTGAGGATGAGGAGCTGGAGGCAGCTGAGGAGGGTTTCCTTTCGTACTACTTCTCCTACAATACCTCAGACTCAGACTACAACGAGGAGGATGAGGAGCAGCCCCGCTTCTTTACATCTACTGCTCATGACGCGGAGGCTGGAGGATCTAGAGTACTATGCTCACCCTCACCACCTTCGGCCCTGCAGGTCTCTCAGTCTCAGGACACACAGCCCGATGGACTCCAAGCCATACTACAGAGTTTAGAGCAGCAGTAGGCAGAGCAGACCAGAGCACTGCGTGAGCAGACTCATCAGCTAGTAGCTCTCCAGTAGGCACAAATTGCTCTCTAGCGTGAGATGACCAAGAGGCAGACGATGATCCTCGAGGAGATCCGGTCGTCACTCAGGGAGCAGAGGCAGGAGTACATGCAGGAAATAGATGCCTTGAGGCCTGAGGTGCGAGAACAACTTGGCTTGCCACAATCACAGACAACATAGTCACAGCCTCAACTGGCACACACTACTACTCAGCCTCTGCCACTTACTCCCTCTGCTCCGTTAGCAGGTGTTACGACTCCAGGGACTTTCCCCTTTTCAGACCTGCTTCGGATAGACCTACGTCCAGTGCTCTCACCCCTACCACACACTGCTCTTATCTTTGAGGCACCGGGCCAGGGTCCGTCAGTTACAGCTGTAGCTCCCACCTCCTCCCATCAGACGGAGACGGGCATACCTTCATGGCGGGATATACTTGAGCAGATAGCACAGACCATACTTGAGAAAATCACGCAGACTAAGAGCTCAGGGGTGGATACCACAGTTCTCCCATCCACGCCCTCCGAGACTCCAGAGCAGCCGGAGACCCAGGAGACTAAGACTCAGCAGGCAAAGACACACTTGACCGAGCACCCACCTGAGTCCCCACAGATAGCCAGGGCTGAGTAGCCCACACAGCCAGAGAGCGCAGAGGCCGATCCAGTGGACGAGGCTGCCGGTGAGATGACGAGCTTCGATGACGACGACGGCGACACAACTGACCGCTTCTCCACAGGACCGTCACCGTCGGTTGCACCTCCTCCTCCTTAGAGTGATTAGATCCCCTCTTTGTTCCTTGATGACAAAGGGGGAGATAGGTTGGGGATGAGATGATAGGGGTAGGGTAGATGTTTAGATGTTTATTTTGGTGGGTCATGGAGAGACATGCTCTTAGTCTGGTTTGTATAATATTTGGATATTTTTTGTTCTTTTAGTTTGACATGATTTTTGGGTTTTGTGTATGCACTCTATTTATCATGTCTAATTCACTTCTGGGTGAGCCTTCGAGCTACGTGTGTTTAAATTCCTTGCTTAAGGCTAGAGTAGCTGATGATGTTCTTAATTTATTATCATCTATACTCTTGCCGATTTTTTCTTGTCATCAATCACTAAAAAGGGGAAGATTGTAAGCATCTAGGCCCTTAGGTGAGTTTCATTGATTGAATGACAAGATTAATTGTATTCTAATGAGCTCATGAGTGCATGTTCTATTTCATAAATACAACGGTTACTCATTAAGTTTAAATAGTGGCCCCTAATTTCAAGGATTCATTTCATGAAGGCAGACTTGGATTTCATCCGTATATTGAAGGCTAAGGACTCTTCTAGAGTTAAGGATTGTGGGTGTTGAAGGATCCTTGCTTAGATAGGGTTTCTAGTTTTCTAGTGTCTGCACTATTAAGAGGGGTTAATGGTAGAAGCTTGATCTAGAGATATGCCAAGAGATGATGCACACACAAGCCAAAAGACTCAAAATCAGCAAAGGTGCAAGCTACAAACACTCAAGGTCCAAAGAGAACAAAGGTTGAATCAAAACATTCCAAGAAACATGAAAATCAGAGGAAACTGCATGGACCGTATGGTCTGGTCCATAAAGCACACTATGGACCGTACCTTTAGCTTAGATTGGAGGTTGAAGTGGCCATGCAAATCTTCATCTCAGGAAGGTCCAATTGAGTGTAAGCATACAAAGCTATGGACCATTTTACTCAGCGCAATGCATGTGGAAATCAGGGAAATAAACTTGGACCGTATGGTACTGTCTGAAGAACCGTCCATGGAACGTACCAATTATCCCGAAGCTGAGGACTTGGAGCAGCAACTGGAACACATGGACCGTATAGTAAGGTCTTGAAGATAGTCCATTGAGCATACGAAATATCACGATGCTCTGATTTCTAAGGAAAATGCAAGGTACAAGGACCGTATAGTATGGTTTGACAAAACCGTCCAACAACCATAACCCGAGGGTGTGTACTTTAGTTGGAAATCCAAATGATAATGGACCAAATAGTACGATCCGTAAGGACCGTCCTAAACATCGGACCAAAGTATAGTGACGCAAGTGCTCAGTGACCGTTGGAAAAGTGCATGGACCATATGGTCTGGTCCTCACAAAAAGCATAGACCGTACCATCCAGTCTACACTGCGCCAGCCAGGGTTTCTCTCCAATGGCTCTCTTGGCTTGAGGGCTATATATATGGGTTCCCTCAGTTCATTTCGTGCTCTTTGACACTCCAACAACCTCATACACTTAGAGAGCCATTTGTGCTTTAACCTTTGCAACAACCACTTACATATTCACACCTTTGAGAGCGAGATCAAGGTTAAGGGTTTGTGTGTATCCATCTTAGTGAGGATCAAGATCAAGTGAAGACCAGAGGGTTGTACTCTTAGTGTTTGGTAGCACCTAGGCGGACTTGGTGACCGGGGTGAGTTCTCAGAGCTAGCCATGGAGATTGTGGAAGCCCGAAGAACAAAGGTGTACAAGGCTTGAGCTCCACCTTGCCGGGATGGCGAACGGAGACTCTTAGTGAGCGCCCACAAGCATGTGAGGCGGCAAAACACTCTAGGGTGTGCCACGACGTAGACTAGGGGGTGCCAAACCTTCGATGCCACAAGAAAAAAATCCGGTTGTCTCGTCCCCTTGTCTTTCTATTTGATGCATTTGCTCCCTTGGTCATTTTCATGGATAGGATCTTGTAGTTACCTTGCTTAGTTTCCTCTTGGCTAGCATATCCCTTGCTATGATCAAGTTTGTGCTTACTAGCATCTGTAGGCTTATTTCCTTCACTAGCATGTGTAGATTTATCTCTCTCACTAGCATGAGTCAGGCTTTTCCTTAGTAGTTTGGGCTGCTTTGCTTGGAGGGTGAAGTGGGCTAATTGTAGTTCGTTAAGTTAAGGACTTTTGATTAGAGTTTGAAATTAGCCCAATTCACCCCCTTCTTGGGCATCTGATCCCTACAGTGGTAGTGGGGTCTAGCGAGAGACAGAGAGGGGGCAGCAAGGCGCCAATGCGATAGAGGGGGGTGCAGCGGTGCTTGCGGCGTGAGGAATTGAGGTAGGGGGTGATAGCATTGGAGAATTTTGAGATTGCGGCGGCGGTGGTGAGGGAGCTTGGTGTTGACTCCAGCACTTAGGGCTACTAGCTCGGCGAAGCCGAAGGTTGGCGAAGCGGTCGGCTCAGGGGTGGTGGAGCGTGGACGGCGGGTTGGTGCGGCAGGGGAGCGGTGAGTGGTGGGCTTTTTATAGGCAGCAGAGGAGAAGGGGGAGCCTCGGCACGGTGGGCTGACGTCAGCCCGGTGGAGGAGAAGGCGATGGTGCGGCGACCAATGGCGAGGTGGTGGGGGAGCCAAGTGGCACGGAGATGCACAGTGGAACGCGTCGGAGGTAGGGTCAGTGGTGGGGCCAGGGGTTGGTGTGGCGAGCTTACACGCGCGGTGCGGTGCGGAGTGCGGCGCGTGGCAGAAGAAGAAGATAAGGGAGAGGCGGTGCCGATAGGTGGGACCGGGATGCGCGCGGCGAGGTGCTGGTGGGCCGCGAGGGAGATGGGTCGAAAGGGAGGGGAAAGAGGGAGATGGGCCGGTGGAGTGGCTGGTGGCCCGAGCAAGATCTTTCTCTTTTTGGATTTTGGATTGAATTTGGGAAGGTATATTTGGAAGAGATTTTGTAGGCTAATTGGTGGAAGTGTTTCATGCTTATTTGGGGGGAGGGATATTTTGGACTATATTAGGAATTTTGTTGAGCTCATAGACATACACTCGACAACAAACAAGATTTTGAAAAAAAAATCGATTTTGAATTAGAGGGGTATTTAGAAGAAAATATCCGGCGCAAATTTTGGGGTGTTACAAAAGGCAATAACCGCATCACATACCAAATAAGATTAGATCTTGAGGGCGAACCCATTGGAGCTTTAGGGGTGTATGCATGCCCTAATGTCACCTCCCATGCGTCCTCATTGGGTCCATCTTTGCATGTACAAGAAGCGGTCCTTGTAGGGGTGGAATATAAGTAGAAGTGGAAGTAGTAGTACAAGTGTCCCCTCCAAGGTTGATGTAGCAGAGTGAAACTCTCCCTCAACTCGAGCCACCTAGCATCAAAAGCTAATCGCAAAGAAAAACGGAAGACATCGATGAACTAAAAATGTCTATGGCTTAAGTTAGGGGTTAGAGCTGGCAAACATGCACGATAACTAATAAGTGCCACTTGTGGGATAAGGCACAAAGCATGGATCATGCAAAACAAAGTGAGCGTATATATGAGAAACTCATAGAAGGGTCAAAACTAGCTCAAGCAGATGAAAGTCACAAAGCTATACTACCCAAGGCAAAAGCAATCAAGACATGAGATAAGGTAGCTAGACTACACAAGATTAGGCTAGAGCAAGCAACCCAGACACAACAAAAATCTAAAAAAACTAGCAATGACATGGCATGGTGTTGATGTGCTATCACAATTTAACAAGAATGATTTAAAACACACAAAGATATGCTAAGCAACACAAAATGATCCAAATGAATACCTTGCCAAAACAATACAATCATGGCAAGATGTTCATGAGAATCACACACTAACATGCAAAGGTGACTAGTCCACCGACACAAGCAAAACTAGCAAGGCATGGTATATTAGACGATTACACAAGCTAGCATGTCATGTGGCTAATCCACCAAAGCAAAAAACCAACCTAGCATACAAAAGAAACTAAACAATAAGTGTTACGCCCCAAAACTAGACCCACACGCAGCCACCGCATGATTATGAATTAGCAATCCATAACCATGTTGAGGCTAACACAAAATTTGTATATCTAATGGTTTACAGAGTAACTAGTGGAAGTTTTATTCATCTCAAAGAGTTATAATTAACACAGTTATTTATATACAATATTTGGAAGTAAAGAAAAATATAATACACTAGTATTATCTCCTAAAATATCCCACGAGTACCTATTTATTGTTAGTGCCTTCATGGTGAGCTTCATTTTCTGCGTATACAACACCCAAAGCAAGAGTATAAAATACTCAGCTAGAACTAAGCAAATTGCACACAAGATATCTCAAATATTAGCAATATATAAATAGAATATTAACATATCTTAACCATACCACGGTACCATGATTTCACTAGTTTATTATTATTCACTGCAGAGGTTACCAAATCACTAATATCACATCGCGATCAGAGCTTTCCTGTGGACAATTATAGATAATACTCAAAATTGCACGGGCCACACCATAAAGGTGAATATAATACAGATTATGTCGTTCAATAACCATCCGGCATTATGAATAGATCTTTCACAAATTATTCTCGGTTACAAATATTATAAATTGCCCACGTCACTACCACTCAGATGATAAACTACTAAAATAGTGATCGATAATATTTGTTGTTGATTAATCAAGCCATGCATATTCCTACTCGAGAAATACGCACCGTCCCGCAATATTTCTTATAGAACATATATCATCTTAAGAAAGAATATTGAAAGCAGCTTGCTAGAATATTATTACAATAACATATGTATTTAAAATATCTCGATAAAAATATTATAACAATGCACAACATCTGAAATAATAATAACAACAAGAATGAGTGTTACGCAACTTGCTAATATAAATATAACAATAAATATAGATGTCACGCAGCTTGCCTCGTATTAAGAGAATCAATACTAGCCGATTAATAATATAGAGTCTTGTCTGGACCAGAAACCCAGATTAATTGACGCTAGAAACAAGAATATACCGAATATCCGCAATATAGCTTAATACTAATATAGTAAACTAATTATTCGGATTAGCACTAATATAGTGTGTATGTGTGTATGTAAGAGAACGCATGAGCTTCCTTGATGTCTACTGTGAGTGGGTGAACGGGTATTTATAGGATACGAAGCTTGCGCTATTTAAATTGTTGATCTTGATCCGTAGGATTCAGTGGCGCGCACGTCAAGTATTGACTCAGCGGTGTACAATGTACCGAGACTGCATGCTCTCTTAGCGGATCCCACATGAAATTGTCACCGATGAACTTACCCACTAAAGAAAATCAGAGGCGTACTCTAGTAATTCGGTGGCCGGTATAGCGGTAACAATAGGAGCTGTTTGATTTACGTCACGTAGAGGATAGCTAACGGTTTGACCTTAGAACGTGCTACAGGGCCTGAGTTTATCGAAACAAATTAAAGTAATGGATATCCTTGCCACAAAAAATATCGCTGGTTCGCTTGATATTTGTTCATTCGGTGGAACAGTGCATGGCATGCATGGGGTATCATATTATTGAAAATCTATTTTAAATCGATTCAATGCATGAAGTCAAATTTTTATAATATATATAGACTAGCGAAACATGATGCTAATTACTTAATCAGAATGATTTAGGTAGTTAAACATGATTAGTTATTTGTTAATAATCTAGTCCCTCGTAACCTATCCCCTTAAAGAAATTTCGTCTCGAAATTTACTCACCGCTATTCATCTTTTTACATATTTTCTTATATGTCTTTCGTATTTTCATCATCTTTGTCTTTCATTGTTAAATTGCAAACTCTAGCCTTGTTTCCTTCTTTGGCCTTTCTTTTTTTTACCATGTTGCATTTTTTAATGCATTATTTGTTGGAGGAGCCGGCAAGTGCATTCGCTCTTGCGGGGTTGGTAACTGAAGTTGTGAACCATTATTGGTGGCGTGCTGTAAATGAGGACACTGAGAACGCATATGTCCTTATTTGCCACATCCAAAGCAATGACCCCAACGATTTTTGCATTGTTGCGTAAGATGACTTTCTTGACAAATTTTACACTGTGTGGGCAGTTTGCAATCATATTTGTTATTTTTAAATTGATCCGAAGTCTTTGATTTCACAATTTCACCTTCTAAGTCTATATCTTGATGATCTCGCGAATGCTTATTTCTTTTCATTTTAGTACTGGCTCGTTCATCTTGATATGATTGTTCGGCAATATATGCTTTATTCACCACTTTCCAAAGATTGTTGCCACGTCAGTTTAATTTCGTTGGCCCACATGGCTGACGAATTTTCATGTTTTTAATAATAAAAAATCAGCGATGCCGCGTAGGCTCCCACCACCTCGCTAGCCTAGCCTAGCCCAGACGCTAGCCCAGCCCAGGATTGAGGCAGCGGCAACCACAGGAGGCAGATCTGTAGTGGTGGCTCCACGACAGCGATGACAGGAGGCGGATCTGCGGCGGTGTGGGGTCCGGAGGCGCGAGGTTGGGCTGCACGGGCCAAGCAGAGTGGCGGCACGGCCACTGCTCAGAGGGCGACGGATGACGCGGCAAGGAGCACCCGCGGTTCAGAGGCAGTTCCACAGTGGCACGAGGACAGGCGGCTCCGCGGTGGCACGAACACGGAGATTGCACGAAGCGCTCCAATTTTTATAATAAAATTAAAATATATTTTATTATCATTTTAAGGTTTGGTAATCACATTATTACATCAGAGTGATACAGATATGTCCTAAACGGATCGGACAACAAGAACGCAGCTTTGAAAATCTAAGCAGCGGAATATAAAACGTGGCTCTAATCACGCAGTTGGGAAGCAGGTCATAGCCTTTGCCCGTTCTCGCTCCAATATATATCCATAGCACAGAGAAAACCAACAACAAAGTAAGAGTGAGTACAGCAGTCTACCTTCCTTCAAAAAAATCTGGGGAAAGCTAATACTGTATGCAAGGATATATCTGTTCGGGGGAGGTTTTGCATAAAAGCAGTTTGTATAGGAGGATTTGAGATAGTTGTCAAGTTTTAATATTTCTAAATATCGAGTCTTTTCCAAAAAGATTTTCCACTGGACTTGCCGGTCGGAAATGGCTCATGACGTTCCGGCCAATACGTTTTCCACACTTCCAGCATCCACTGCTAGACCAAAAATCCATTTTATCTCATCCCAATCCAATTCCATTTTATTCTATAAAAACGCTAATTGAACAACCAAACCGTAACTCATCCGTACTATTTGAATAGATTTTACTTTGATCAAAGGCTCCCACAAGTTGGACTCAGCGGCATGTTATCGTCGTAACTACCCGAATTTCAAACCAAGCCATTGCTTTTGTTTAATCACATATCAGAATGTTAGGGGTTCGGACCACCGAGTCACTCCAGTACCCTGTGGTACTCCCGTTGACATCCACCCATTCCCTGGTCCCTTATGCGTCAGCGTAGAAGCTACTAGGCTATCCGTTCCGGCTAGGGTCTAACCAATGTCTCACACAGAGCGAGTGGTTGTACTAAAAGAGCTAGGCAAGATGAAAATCAACGCGGTCCTTACAGGGCGCAGATAGAACCATTCCACATTTCCATTGCTCAACACCGCGAGCATCCACATACCCGGTCTTCTCCATGAAGTCCGGGACTGGGATAACCGCGAGTTGCTAAGTTACCCGTTCAAACCCTGCCATTTAAATAGCTGATCCCGACCCGTGGGTCGTTTGCCAGGGTTCTTTCCTATTTTATTTCAAAACACACCCACACTTCCATATCTAGATAGGCTTAGGTGGCTATATTTCACGAGGTTACCTTAGCAAGCAAAACATGCAAGTTTCATCGTAATTATCAGGCTAAGGGTTGTGTTTATAGAGCATCGAAAATTTATGTATCAAGTGGAGATTTCAGTGGGCCTGTCTTACAACTCGAAGGGTAAGGGGCTACGTATGATCAGCACGCTTTCTCCAGTTTCCTAGTTGAATGTCCCAGTGATTGTACTGCTTGCCTCTCTGGGGACACCTACGTATACAAACAAGAAAACACGCAAATCGAGGCACAATATAAGCTCAACGGGTTTGGTGGTGTAGAGCTTGGATTGAGGAGATGGAGATCAGTTGGGTTCTTACTGGTGGTATTACTGCAAGTGGTTGGGGTGTAGCGAGTATTCAGACGAGTTGGCTAGCTTGATAATGACAGTTACGGAGATGCCATGGTGAGTGGGGTGGACATGGGTTGCGAGGTCGATGACGCCGAAGGGTTGGCGGTCGCATGTTGAAGTTTGGAAGGAAGAAGATCTTTTTGTGGAGTGACAAAAAGAGCGATGATTTTCGATATCATCATTATCGGAAGTCAAGGCTCAGAAAGACCAAGGTAGGTACATTTTGGATTTATATGGCGTTGGTGGATAACGGCATCAATCACCAGGGACACAAAAATTGTGGGACTAGTGAGAAGCATTGACTGGACGTAAGACAGCGTCATGAGGGCATGACGGCGGCTTCCGGCCAGAGGACAAGACCATGAAAAGTGTATGGATGAATAGAGCTTGATTTTTGAAGAATTTTAGTGGAGAAATGGCTAGAATCAGAATTCAAACGGAGAAGACGTAGAATTTTGAACGGACAGGGATATATATTTGGAAAAAGAAAAGGAAAAGGAATATTCCTAGAATATTCCAAAATCCGAATATCTCGAAACTAGGGAATAAAATGGTATTTTTGGATTCTGGAGAAACAGAAAATATTGGTGGATTGCCCGGGAGCAGAGCGCTATGCTGGTGTCAACGGTCCACGCCTACATTGTCGAATGTAGCACTGGCTTGTAGACGGGCTCTGAAAGCTCCTAAAACCATGACATTAACCAAGATAGTATATATTGATTTTAGATGAATTTAGAAAGAAGAAGCGATGGAATCGGAGTTCAGATGGGTGAAATATTAATCCAGCAATTAAAAGGAAAATTGAAATGATGATACACAACTCGGTATTTTGGGCTTTTGGCGTGTGTACTCTGGGCATCAGCCACAGGCTGGACCCACACCCAAAGAGAGGGAGGTGGCAAAATAGAAAAGGGGCAGAACGGCAGGCACGAGCAGCGCTCCTGCTCGGTTGCTCGCCTTGCGCCGCCGCGGGCAGCGACCGTAGCTCACCGGCGCCTCGCCAGGCTTGAGCTCCCAGCCATCGTCCTCCGGTCCGAGGGTACTTGGATAGATGGGAGACTGAGGCGAACCATCCCCTGAGGTTCTCTCTGTGAAGAGAGGCACAGGAGGGGACCCGCCATGGGCGCCATGGTCGTGGCCACTGGGGCTTCACGGACAGCCCAATACAGGAGGGGAAAGGACAAATTGGAGCTGGGCAGAGGTGGACAGAGGTGGCAAGGTGCTCATGGTGGAAGTAATCAAACCGAAATGGCTCAATGATGGGGAATTGCGCGGGAGGTTGGAGTTGGCCTGGGAGCGCCATTGTGCGCAGCTTCGTGCATTGGCAGCATTCCAGGGAGAGGAGAGAAGGGAGAAGAAGGAGATGGCATCCATGGATAACAATGCCCGGTCAGGACGGGGGCTGGTCACAGCGGCGCACATAGGTCCTGAGCCACGGATAGCCTTTCATAGGCGTGGTGCGATGCGCACCCGGTGCGCATGCTCAGTGGGCTGGCGTCAGCGTGGTGGGAGGTGCACGTGGCGCGGAGATGGAGGGGCCAGGTGGCACGGAGATGCAGCAAGGCTGGCACACGGCGGAGGTAGGGATCGGAGTGGTGCTGTCGTGACACGAGAGCACGCGGCGCGATGATGTCCACCCGGAGGAGGAGGGAGAAAGAGGAGGGAGGAGATTTTGATAGCGGGGACCCGCTCGTCAGCGGCAGGAGGGTGTGGGCTTGGGTGGCAGCAAGAGCGGAGGGAGAAAATAGGTTGCTGGGCCACGGCGGTGAATGGGCCGTTCGGTCGGAGTGGCAGGCCGAGGGGAAAGGAAAAGAGGCACGGCCCAGGTGGAGAGAGGGAGGGCTAGGCTGCTGGGGTCCTGGGCCGAAAGGGAGAGATGGTAGGGATTTCCCTTTCTTTTGGGTCAGTTTGGATATTTTGGGAATAATTGGAGATGAATGTTTTGGAATCCGTGGAGATTTTAGTTGAGCTTATATTGAAACACACGACATACAAGCAAGGTTTTGAAAATCGATTTTGAATTAGGGAGAGATTAGAAGAAACAATTCCGGTCCTAAATTTTGGGGTGTTACAAACCTACCCCACTTAAAATGAATCTCTTCCTTGAGATTCGGCTTAGAGGGTTACATGTATAGCTTTACTTCAGCTAACTATTTCTAATTTTAACAGAAGTTTGATTCTTTACACGGAATGGCAGATGGAATTTTAATGACAACTACGCGCATAGATGGACTCCTTTTTCTCTTCATTTCCCTTTTCTTCTCTATTGGAGCCGTTTGTACAGGCCTTCCACATACAATGTGTCTCTTCCACATCATGAACTTGGAAGGTTGATCCTTTGCCTGGCAGCTTCAGGCGGGGTTTTCTAGAGAGCAATAGAAATTCAGCAAGGCACTTTTGGCTCTCTAGATGGTGGCATAATCCGGGCGACTCGTCCAAAGGGATGGATCCGTCAACCTTGGAGGTCCAGATTATCCTACACCAATGCTAACAGAAGGGCGACTACCCCACTTAAATAGGGTGGATACCCCTACTTGAGTAGGTTAGGCACTCCTATGGAAGCGGGGAGCTACTGCGTTTTCCCAACTGTTGTTGTTATATAAGCGGATGGAGAGCAGGCTGGAGAAGAAACAGCTATCCAGGATATCCTTCTTCCCGTTAAACTTCTTGTTGCCCCAAGCACTTCTTCTTCTATCCTCTTGCCTGTCTTCTGCCCTACTTTGGGCTTCTTGATCTTGGCATAGCTTTGCTAGCATGAAGCTCGTTCTTGCTTCTGCTCAGCCTGTGGGAAGGTCATTAACCGGAGGAGGATTAGGAGGCATAGGAGTAGGATTTCAACCAAGAGTATGTAGCAAAGTGGGATGCAGACTTTGGGTTCTGGGTTCATGGGCTGGGAGAAATGAGGTGGTGTGCTGGCTTTTTAGTTCGGCTTGCGGATCTCACAAATGATTCCTCTTTTTGCAAGATGGATGAGGACTTTTAGGATTTTGGCTAGGAACACACACTCGACAAGGATGAGGAGGAAGATTGCTAGGTTTATCATCTGGTGGTGGAATTGGTGGGTGGTTTGGATGGGTTTCTGAGTCTTTCATCCCAAGGGAGAGGGAGGTTGGATTTTCCAAAGGAAAAGGAAACAAAGTGGGAGGGTGACAGCGGAGATAGTGTAGTAACTTAGGAGGAACTGTCATACCCAAGAATCACAGAACATGGGAGGAGTTGTGGTTGGTTTAGCTAGGTGGGACGGGAGCGGTGGTGGGTTTGCTCTGCGGGGTGAGTGAGGAACTAAGCTCAAGGGAGGGGGGTTTATGGGCGCTGCGCGAAGGCGGTGGTTGGGTGCGGTGTGCTATGCATCGAGGTGACATGAGTGGTGGAGGTGGAGCGGGTGCACGCAGCGGTATGCGAGAAACGGTGGAGTGGGGGACCGGGCATCCCTGGACGGCGGAGTAGGGACACGTGTTGGCCGGTGGTGGACGATGGTGTAGGGGGTCAGCTTTGGCTGACAGCGGGCACGTGGGTGCGCTACTAAAGGCGGCAAGTGGTGGTAGTCGGCGTGCACACTCAGCGGCAGGGATGAGTGGGTGGTGGGGGCTAGGGCATTGGATGCGGCTGAAAAGGCGAGGGTGGTGGAAGATGTGAGAGGCAGGGAACTGTGGTGGATACTGTTTGTAGGGGGACTATCATACGGGATGTTTCCTCCAGTCTTATCCATTGTCTCAAGGGCCACTATTCCTTTTAGCTGTGCTCTCTTAACTTTGGTTTTTGTCATTGGCACTGTGCTTTCCTAGTGCAAAGCTTTAGCAGCTGGTGCTTGTCCTTTCCCTTTAACTAGGGTCCTCTTCCGGTTGCTTCTTTTAGAAGGCACACTCTCTTCAACTGACGGGTTTCTAAGGCGAGAAGAGATAGCAGGGATGAGGGCTGGTTCTAATGGTGATTTTATTAGCACTCAAACAAGGAAACACTTGATTCTGCTGAAAAAGCAAGAGACAGACCACAACAACAAAACACAAGAATGAAAACGAACACACTAACGCGACTACTCGAGCATAACTGACTTCAACTTCCGATTGTTGGAGGCTTCGTTTGGTGATGGTTACTAGACACTTGGATCCTTCTCCTAGAAGTAAGAGTGTCAGGAGGGTGCTCAAGCTTCCTCTATCTTCCATATTCAGGAAGTTTACTAGGCTCCCTTCTTGATTCTGCTGTTGCTCAAGCAGGGAATACTGAAAACTGGCTTAGTGACTTGGCTCTGATTGCCTAGGTGAGTTTGATATTCCTTCTAATAGGGAGTACTGCATTCCCATTGGTGATGGGTAACGGCGGTCAAACAAGCTTTGTGTTGTTGCGCTGCTTGGATCAGGGTTGGTTTTTTGCCTCTAGTGCAGCAGTCTGACTCTGTACTAGGGCAGGAGGTCTTCTGTTATTCGATTGCGAGCTACTAACCTACCGTGCATGAGGCTCAGCTTGTCATATTCATCATCTAGGGCTTGTAGATGCAGAGCAAGGTAGGCTATGACGGGATCCTCGGTTTCCTTCATTATCTTCAAGACTTCAACTTTTCTGGCCTAGCTTGTGGTCAACTTGTTGAAGGGTTGGAAGAATCTCATAGGGGTGTCCTAGATTGCCCTATGATAGGTTGAGCACAACTTTCTAATTGCATCACGAGCTGTAACGTGACACGCATCCACAAACCGATGACTAGTAGCTGTGGAATGCCATCCTTCAAGGGCGCGGTTGTCCTTGATGTATAGCGAGACCATCCATTTCTGTTCTCCACTCTCAATGATTTCTCTACCAAGGACTCAGGATATCCAGAAATCCAGAGGTACCTTATGGTATCCCTTAGGAGCTTTGGAAAACCTTTTACTTACCTTATAGAAGCTGATACGACCAGCAGTTGCCATCTGAACGAGACTCGCAGGACTCGGTCCTAGACCAAAACTACTACTCAACACACGAACAAGCAAGGCACGTCTACAACGCATGCGATCTACACGATTAACTCTTACAAGGGTGCTAACCAAAGTGAAGGAAAAACTTCACTACCCAAATGCAAGAGTGACACTGGATACAACTAACTTCAGACCACACGGCTTCATTCCCTGCCTAGGCTTGGAGACCTCATTATGAGTCATCTGACCTGATGTCGATGATGTCCTCTAGGCGGTGGCTGAGTTGCGACGACTGGGTCATCTTCTACTGTTAGTCCCCTAGGCGAGGCAATGCCCGAGTGTTCTAGTCTTGCTTCCATTGGCGAGGTTGTTGGTGGAGCCTTTGGCTTTCTCAAGGAGATAGGACTTGGAGCTGGGGCTCTGGGTAGCTCTTCTTCCAAGCACCTGAGATTTGGTATGGGAATCCTTCTCAGGGTGGGGCGTTCTATTAGCTCTGGTGGAGGATTTTGGAGGGGCTCTAGAGGGTTTGGCAGGCTCTCAGGCTCGGGGAAGGTAATTGGTATGCCTTCCAACACTGGGACTTCCACCGAGAGGTCTATGCGCTTTCTCTTTTTAAGGGGCACGGGGCGACCGTCGAGGATGGGCTTTTCTTTTGCCATTGCTGCTTTGCAATGGGCGGTCCTAGGTCCTTTCAGCCCTACGGCGGTCCCCTTAAATAGCTTGGTTGGCTCGTCCTTTAGTGGCAGTGCTTGGTGGCATTGATAGGTCACTTGTCGACTGTGCCATACTGAGAGGCAATTTATGATGAAGGGGCGGGATTTACTGAGGATGTCATTTCCTTTACTTAATTTTCTATGCCCTGGTTGTCCATGGGGTCAAGTGTCATGACCAGGGTGGTCCATATCTTAGGGTTGTGCTAGGTGTCTCTATGTTGGTTATGTTTTCTTATGGTGAGCACTGTTTCCTTTAACATCACGTCCGTCCATCATATCTTGGCTTCATTGGTGTGTTGCTCAAGCTACCAACTTTCTTCTACTAGAAACTTGACTCTGTGGTGAAGCTCATTGGGGTAAGAAAGGGCCAAAACTTTTTGAAATAGAGTAAGATGAGGAGCATAGGTATTTTCAAACAGTTTTGGACTAATAAAAATCGTTTTCCCAGCCTAAGGGTTACGTCCTACGGCCAACTACGGCTCTGATACCACCTAAAGCGGCCCAGTTTCCATAATGAGACTGAAATGTGCTTTACTACCATCCTAAGGTTTGGTAATCACATTCTTACATCAGAGTGATACATGTTCGCCCTAAACGGTCAGGACAACAAAGGGCACAGCCCTGAAAATCTAAGCAGCGGAATATAAAACGTGGGCCTAATCTCGCAATTGGGAAGCAGGCCATAGCCCTTACTCGTTTTCACTCCAATATATGTCCATAGCATTGAGAAAACCAACCAGAAAGCAAGGGTGAGTACAAACGTACCCAGCAGCCCACCTTCCTCCAAAGGAATCTGGGGAAGGCTAACACTATATGCAAGGATATATCTGGAGTTCGGGGGAGGTTTTGCATAAAATTAGTTTGTTTGCAGGGTTTGAGATAGTTGTCAAGTTTTAATATTTCTGAATTCTAAGTCTTTCCCAAAAAGATATGCCACTAGACTTGCCAGTCCAAAGTGACTCATGACATTCCAGCTAACACGTTTTCCACACTTCTAGCATCCACTGCTGAACCAAAAATCCATTTTATCCCATCCCAATCCAATTCCATTTTATTCTATGAAAACGCTAACCGAAGAACCAAGTCGTAACTCATCCATACCAGTAGACACGGACTATTTGAATAGGTTTTACTCTATTCAGAGGTTGTACTAATTCCCACAAGTTGGACTCAACGGCATGTTACCGTCGTAACTGCCCAAATTCCAAACCAAGTCATTGCCTTTATTTCATCACCAAGCAGAACTTTAGGGCTTCGGGCCACCGAGTCACTCCAGTACCCCACGGTACTCCCATTGACACCCACTCATTCTCTAGTCCCTTGTGCGTCAGCACAGAAGCTACTAGGCTATCCTTTCCGGCTCAGGCCTGGCCAATGCCTCGTACAAAGCGAGTGGTTGTACTAAAAGAGTTAGGCAAGATGAAAATCAACGCAATCCTTACAGGGCGCAGGTAGAATCATTCGACCTTTCCATTGCTCGACACCGCGAGCATCCACATACCCAGTCTCCTCCACGAAGTCTGGGACTGGGGTAACCGCGAGTTGCTAAGTTACCCGTTCAAACCCTGCCCTTTAAATGGCTGATCCCGACCCGTGGGTCGTTTGCTGGGGTTCTTTCGCATTTTATTTCAAAACACACCCACACTTCCATATCCCTCAATCCATCAAGTTCCACAACCATAATCCATATCAATCTCAAGATTATGATAGATATAATTATATGAGCGATCCCACCTATGCGCGCTATATCTGGATATGCTTAGGTGGCTATATTTCATTTGGTTACCTTAGCAAGCAA
Source organism: Paspalum vaginatum (assembly GCA_030272315.1). Taxonomy (NCBI): domain Eukaryota; kingdom Viridiplantae; phylum Streptophyta; class Magnoliopsida; order Poales; family Poaceae; genus Paspalum; species Paspalum vaginatum. Next base: position 34,198,164 of record CM059018.1, on the reverse strand, counting down.
AACATGCAAGTTTTATCGTAATTATCATGCTAAAGGTTGTGTTTGTAAAACATAGCAAATTTATGAATCAAGTGGGGATTCCAGTGGGCCTGCCTTACTACTCGAAGGGTAAGAGGCTGACGTATAATCAGCACGCTTTCTCCGGTTCCCTGGTTGAATGTCCCAGTGATTGGACTGCTTGGCCTCTCTGGGGACTCCTACGTACACGAATAAGAAAAAACATGCAAATCGAGACACAATACAAGCTCACCAGGTTTGGTGGTGTAGAGCTTGGATTGAGGACATGGGGATCAGCTGGGTTCTTACCGGTGGTTTTACTACAAGTGGTTGGGGTGTAGCAAGTTTTTGGGCGAGTTGGCAGGCTCGGTAACAACAGTTACGGATATGCCATGGTGAGTGGGGTGGGCATGTGTTGCGAGGTCGACGACACCGAAAGGTTGGCAGTCGCATGTTGAAGTTTGGAAGGGAGAAGGTCTTTTTGTGGAGTGATGGAAAGAGCGATGATTTTTGGTATCGCCATCATCAGATGTCAAGGCGCAGGAAGACCAAGGTAGGTACATTTTGGATTTATATGGAGTTGGTGGATAACGACATCAATCACCAGGTACACAAAAATTGTGAGACCGGTGCGAAGCATTGACTGGGCGTAGGACGGCGTCATGAGGGCATGACGGTGGCTTCCGGCCAGAGGAAAAGACTATGAAAAGTGTATGGATAGATAGAGCTTGATTTTTGAGGAATTTTGGTGAAGGAATGGCTAGAATCAGAGTTCAAACGGAGGAGATGTAGAATTTTGAACGAACGGGGATATATATTTGGAAAAATAAAAGAAAATGGAATATTCCTAGAATATTCCAAAATCTGAATATCTAGAAACTAGGGAATAAAATGGTATTTTTGGATTTTGGAGCAACAGAAAATATCGATGGATTGCCCGCGAGCAGAGCACTATGCTAGTGTCGACGGTCCACGCCTACGGTGTCGAATGTGGTACCGGCTTGTAGGCGGGCTCTGGAAGCTCCTAAAACCATGACATTAACCCAGATAGTAGATATTGATTTTAGATGAATTTAGAAAGGAGAAGCGATGGAATCGGAGTTCAGATGGATGAAATATTAATCCAGCAATTAAAAGGGAAATTGTAATTATGATACACAACCGGGAATTTTGGGCTTTTGGCGTGAGTACTCCGAGCATCGGCCACAGGCTGGACCCACACCCAAGAGAGTGAGGTGGGAAAATAGAAAAGGGGCAGAACGGCAGGCCCAAGCAGCGCTCCTGCTCGGCTGCTTGCTTTGGGCCGCTACGGGCAGCAAGCGTGGCTCGCCGGCGCCTCGCCTGGCTTGAGCTCCCGGCCATTGTCCTCCGGTCTGAGGGTACCGGGATAGACTGGAGGCTGAGGCGAACCATCCCCGGAGGTTCTCTCTGCGAAGAGAGGGACAGGAGGGGGCCCGCCATGGGCGCCATGGTCGCGGCCACTGGGCTTCGCGGACAGCCCAGTACAGGCACGGGAGGACAAATTGGAGCTGGGCGGAGGTGGACAGAGGTGGCAAGGTGCTCATGGTGGAAGCAATCGAACCGAAATGGCTCGACAACGGGGAATTGCGCGGGAGGTTGGAGTTGGCCTGGGAGCGCCATGGTGCGAGCTCCGCGCATTGGCAGCATTCCAGGGAGGTTGGAGTTGGCCTAGGAGCGTCATGGTGCGAGCTCCGTGCATTGGCAGCATTCCAGGGAGAGGAGAGAGGGGAGATGGAGGAGATGGCGTCCGCAGCTAACAACGCCCGGTTGGACGGGGGCCGGTCACGGTGGCGCGGAGATGCAGCAGGGCTGGCGCACGGTGGAGGTAGGGGTTGGAGTGGTGCTGTCGTGACGCGGTAGCGTGTGGCGCGATGATGTCCGCCCGGCGGAGGAGGGAGAAAGAGGAGGAGGGAGGAGACGCTGACAGCGGGGACCCGCTTGTCAGCGGCCGGAGGCTGTGGGCCCGGGTGGCAGTGAGAGCGGAGGGAGAAAATAGGTTGCTGGGCCACGGCAGTGAATGGGCCGTTCGGTCGGAGTGGCAGGCCGAGGCGAAAGGGAAAGGGACGCGGCCTAGGTGGAGAGAGGGAGGGCTGGGCCGGTGGCGTCCTGGGCCAAAAGGGAGTGATGGTAGGGATTTCCCTTTTTTTGGGGTTAGTTTGGATATTTTGGGATTGGAGATTAATGTTTTGGAATCCATGGAGATTTTTGTTGAGCTTATATTGATACACACGACATACAAACAAGGTTTTGAAAATCGATTTTGAATTAGGGAGAGATTAGAAGAAACAATTCCGGTCGTAAATTTTGGGGTGTTACATTGCGCATTGTCCATTAGTGAATAGATTCTTAACATTAATGCAAAACGGCTTAGGAGGAGTGGTTTGAATCATGCTTTTATCTAGCATTTTCGCTTGGGCAATATTAACAAGAAACATGTAGATAAGCTTCATAAAGATGGTCTACTAGACTCATTTGATTATAAATCATTTGAGACAAGTGAATATTGTTTAATTGGCATGATGACTAAGGCACCCTTCACTGGTCAAGGTGTCTAAGTTGTTGGTCCTTGTACATACTGATGCATGCGGTCCAATGAGCTCAGTAGCAGAGCCGGTTTTCATTAATCCAGAGCTTGGATTGATGATGTGTCGGCCTTCTAGTACCTTGCATGTTGGTTGTGTGGCATACTTTGTGGAGTTTGTGTTTGACACATTGTCATTTGAATGCATGGTGAATGGGGACCTTTAGGGGACAGGTGGCCAGGCTTGCTGGGCTGGGCGGCCAGCGAGAAGAGGGGGAGGCCGGGCAGCCTAGGGTGCTAGCTGGCTAGAGATAGCCTTGCCCGGCAGCCAGCCCCTTTGGCCCTTATCCCTTGTTACAATTTGTTTCTTCATGTATATTGATCATGAGGTGCTTTCCTGCATAAACTTTATACACGACTCGTCGAACAGCTTCAATTGCATAAAAATTTGACAAAAAGAACACTCTTGGACATGGAATGTTGGTGGTCGAAAAGGGTTTTAATGACCGTCAACAGCACCCTCGACATCTCTATCATCAGCTGTTAGGTTCTATAAGTGTTTTCCATCTCTCTTGTCAACAATTCAAGGATATCTGTTCACTATTTCATATCCTCACACCGAATTTGTATGGTGTAGGATGTAGATCGAAAGATGCCATAATGAGGAGATTTACAATGTGGGCTTGTGGTGATAAACAAGAAAAAAGATTAATTAAATATTGAAATTAAATATTTAAGAGAATAACAAATTTTCTAAGCCAATATTTCAAGCAATATATACTTGTACATTACAACTTTGGGTTAGTGTCCATTATCCCATACCCTATATCTTTTCCGAACTAAATGTTCTGTCTAATTTCATTTCCATGTTTAAAATTGTTAGCTTAAGTTGGGTCCATCTTGTCATCGAGATTGAACAAGGCATTATCAGCGTGCTTGGCTCGATGAGGAAGCCAACATGAGGAAGTCATGGACATTCTTAACAAGTAATAAATGTTATTCCATATCAGCTCCCTAAGTCATTTTTATTCGATTATGCACCAAGCACTACTAGTTTTCATGTGCAAGGCGTGGATGCATCTCTGCAAAAACCAGCCATGCTTAAAAGGATAATTTAAGCTCAGATCAAACTTTCCTGTATGTATGGACCCTAGACATATCGAATGTTCTTTACCAATAATATCTCATAACTTTTTCCCACTTTGTGTTTGAGATACGAAAAATCCACCATTTTATGTCAATACTATATTTGGGAGTGAATAATTTACCCATTTAGTAGAAAAGATGCCAAAGTATGTAAACAACATCCACAACATATTGCTTCTCAAGAATATTTGTCCAAGATTTTGATTTAACATATTAGATCTTTATTGGAAAATAATAGTCGCTACAAATGAAGGCAGAACTCCACCCGGAGAAAAGGATTGCGGCAATCCAAGAACAACTTAGTGTTCTTATATAACAAGATCGTATACGGGGAGAGTTCCATTACAATGTAGAAAGTCTCCAGGCACCCTCCATACAGAAGAAGAAAATGAATAAGCACATGGAGATAAAAAATATGGACAATGTAGTTGTTCTTGAGAAAGACATTTTAGTTAGTTCCAACAATGTACATATTTAATAGTTAATTGTATGGTCATTGTATAATGGCTTTAAATATGTTAGACATACTTAAAACCATTATACATATGTCTATATGTATATATATTTAAATATAATGAATATATCAAAATGGGTGCCAGCACTCATGACCGGTTGGTTCCCCTAACCGGTACTAAAGAGGTGCCCAGCCACAAGGCCGTCATGCCCCCTTTAGTACCGGTTGGGGTTACCAACTGGGCCATGAAGCTGGGTTGGGTATTCAGTATTGAAGGGGATTCCCAACTTATATCGATAGGTGTGTCTCCAGTAGCGGTAGCTTAAGGTTTGCATAATCATTTTATTTTTTCTTAAATTTTTTTGTCAAAATTTGGATGGAAAGTCAACTGTTTATCGCTATTAGTAGGGTTGAAGTTGCATGTGCGCAGTTGGTGCACATGCACACATATTGCTACTCCTCTTGGAGGTGCTTAGATTTATGTGGATGATTTTGTCCTTCCTTGCTCCGCTTCTTGATCTTGTGTTGTTTTGGGAGAAAGTGCAAGGAACGGGATAAAGTGATCTGGGAGACGAGTCTGTGTGCGGTTCTAGTCTAGCTAGGTGAACAACGACTCATGCCAAGCGGCAAGGGTATAATAGACATTTTAGAAAAAAGGATAGCTTGATCTATAGCGCCCTAATAACACCTCTGTGTAACGGTGAAGACGGTGACGCTAGAAGCAAAAAAAGAGTTTAAGGCATGTTTGGATCCAATGAGCTAAAGTAAATAGGCTAAAATAAAGGTCTAAACTTTAGCCACCCCTATTTGGATGAAGCGGCAAAAACTGCGACTTTAGCCTCTTTTAGCTTCTCTTGTTTGGATCCAAAGGACTAAAGTTTAGCCACCCCTATTTAGATGAAGCGGCAAAAACTGCTTTAGGCCCCTTTTAGCTAATGGGCTAAAATATTTTAATCCCATTTTACCTATTGGTGTTTGGAATTTTAGCCTCTAAAAGTCACTATGCTCTAGCCGTTTGATCCAAACGGGCCGGCATGGTAGGCACCTCAACATATCTAGCGGTTCATCTAAAATTTGGATATTTTATAGTGGCTTCAAAGTAATTTGCTCTAGTGTCAATGGAGTTCCATAAAACCTTTGTATTTTAAGACAATGCAAGTACGGTATTCTTAAACCGTCGTTTCGAACTACAACTATGGGGATGAGCAAAGATCCAAAGAAACCTGTACGCCTGAAGCAATAGTGGCAAAATAATAGAGCCTTTGCTTATACCGCAAGCTCGCACGAGGCTCAAGGAGCTGTTGGGTTGAGAAGGAAAAAATGAAGGATGGCCGGATCCAGCATCGATCTTGGAATCATTCATGTAATGCTACTTTTGGTTGCTGAGAACAGCGTACGAAATACTCTATCGGACCCATTCAAACCTCTAATTGTTAATCTATCCCTACCCTTTTCCACCTCTACATTTTCACTAGCGCGTAATAGTACACTAGCGTGGATCACGTATTGTGAGATGAGATAACCGATCAAGTAATAAGAAAGAAAAGAATTAAAAGTAAGGAGACATGTTCTTCCTTTCTCAAAGCAATAGGTGGGTACGTGTATAAAATGAGGTGAAAAAATAAAAGATCAAAGAGTGAAAACATTTTTTTTAATTGATTTTGGACACTTTTCACCCATTTTCAAATCTTTCCAACTTGCGCAGTGGGATCATCATAGATAAAAAAAATTAAAAAACTTACTCTTTTATAACATAGAAAAAGACACAGGTCGACCACCATTGCGGAAAAACACCATCTCCCTTATCGATGAAGAGAAAAATTCTAACTACTACTGCTTTTTACTTTGTGTTCAACAATCCATGTCGTAATTATTTTAAAAAATTGATCACTTATATATTTGATCAATGTATATAGCTCTATTATATCAAAGTCACATCATTAGACTCATAGTTGAAATCCCTTCCATGATATTATCAAAGTACGAATGTAGTACGTTCGGTTTCATACAGTTTATGCGGTTTGACTAAACTTTATAGAGAAGAATATTAATATATACTCCTAACAATGGAAGTAAACTAATAAAATATTTTTAATAATGGATTTAATGGTACTTTATGGATTTTATCACACTCATTCATAAGGCTGTCCACACTCACGCGCGGTACACCGACGGCATGCAGGGATAGAGTCGACGGAACCCAAAAAACAGCTGCAGCGAGGGACTGGTACCACCGACACTACCATCCAGCGCTCCCAATCGGACACCATATGCAGCATCGGTACGACGGCGCGGTATGCTCTCCTCTCTCCTCCACGCCGTACGAGCATGAGCGGAAACCAACGGCCAGCCATCAGTGCCCACGCATGGAAGACGAGGCAGCAGGGATGAGGGTATGGCCGGGGGCGCCTTGCGTTGGCCCGTAGCGGCCGGCGGCCGGAGTGGTGGAGGAGCGAAGGAGACGCCGCCGGATCCGCGCGCGTCAAAGGAGGGCGACAGAGGATGAGGCGGCCGAATCTCGGGGTGGCGGCGGCAATAGCCCGCGTTACCACCGGCACCTTCCCCTCCACACCACTCACCGTCTTTCTGTGCCGCTTGGCCCGCAGATCCACCGCCGCCCACGCCTGGTGGAGCTCGAGTGGCTCCGTGCGGGGGATGACCCGCCGCGCGAGCTGTCGACTATGGTGGCGGCCTCTCCATGGCGGGGAGAACGAGGAGGAGGCTAGGGCCAGGCATCTAAACCCGTAAAACCGACCCCGAACCGAACCGAATGGACCGAATTGTCGGTCTATTCGGTTTTCGGTTTCGGTCCACAAGCTTAAATAGTTCGGGTTTCTGTTTCGGTTCCTGCCTCTTGGAACCCGAATAGACCTAGAGAACCAAAATAATAAAAGTCAAGGCAAGGCCCAAGGCCGATGGACCTCGGCCCAAGTGGCAAGCCCAAGCCTGCTCGCGTTCCCATTCCCCACCGCCACCCAATCCCTAACCCTAGCTCCCAGTCTCTGTCTCCCAGGCTCCCCCGCTCCCCCACTCAGCTGCCGCCCGCCGTCGCGCCATGCTCCACTCGTCGAGGTCGATGAAGTCGACGCCGGCGGCCAATCTGACGAGGCAGTGGAGGTCGAGGAAGGCCGCGACGAAGACGGGGCTCGGGCGCGGATGTCGTAGCATTGAGGAAGGCCATGGGCCGCGGCGAGCCACTGTCGAGGCACGGACGCCGGCGCCAACGCCGCGGCGGCGAGGAAGGCCGCGGGCTCAGCAACGACGGCGGGGCTTGGGCACGGACGCCGTGGCTTCGAGGATGGCTGCGCAACGACAGCCATCGGCGACGACCGAGAGTGAGTTCTGTTCGGTTGTTTCAGTGGACCGAATAGACCGAACCGATATTTTTGGTCTATTAGGGTTCGGTTCCCATTTTTTCCTTGAAAGTTCAGTCTTCATTTTTTGAAACCTGAAATTTATGCAACCCGAATTGACCGAACCGAATAAACCGTATAGACCGAATGCCCAGCCCTAGAGGAGGCGGCGCACGCTTGACCGAGGAGAAGAGGAGGAGCGGGCGTGCGATGGCTGGAGGGGAAGAGCAAAGGCGGTGGCCGGAGGGGAAGAGGAGGGGCGTCACTAGGCGGATGGGCGGCTGCGCCAGTGGAGAGGAAGGGGAGGAGCGGCGCGAGGCAGATGGGAGGATAAGGAGAGAGAGTGGACAGGGGATGGGATAAATATCAAAATAGTGTAGCCGTTGGTATGGAGTGGGAAATACAGAGTTGTATAAGCGTGGAGGATTGTTGACTGTAGTTCGAAATCGTGATGACTGGATGTAATATTCTCTTTTAAGGCAGAGGTACAGAGTTCCATGAGTCTAGACAGCCTAACAGTTGCTGGTCAGTATTACATTCATACGATGGAAACTCCATACAAATGTTGGTATTTATGTGCATCCTATATATGCAAACCGGCCAGACAAACTTTGCGGAATGGAACTAATTGTTATTGTCAGGTTGGATATCTAAGACCATAAAAAGTCAAACAATGGCAATGCAAGTACCCCCCCTAGCTATCCATATGTATAAATGTAAGTATTTTTTGTAATTTATAGGCGGACAGACCGATCAAGAAAGGAAAAACAAACTGTATAGCGTGTATCGTACGTTAAGGTAGCAGCTGGCTAGCTCCTAGAGAGTGGTGGAAGACGATAGTGTTTTGACCGAGAGGTAAATACACTAGGAATGCTTGTAACAAACCCAGCAGGCATGAATATAAACGATAGGATGCTAATCTCAGCCTTATATTACTTTACAAATGCTAAGGCTAAAACAAACACCTCCTCCATCCTCCATTACTATTTCGACAATTTTTCTTTGTTTACGGTGAAAAACAGTAGCCGTAACAGTATTGCATTAAATTTTAGAGAATGAATATGGAAAAAACCGTTGGCTCGAGCCTAAACATGATTACGTTTGGAGAAGAGTATAAAAGAAATATGGACACATGGGGGTCTCAATTTTCAACTAGCTAGTGCGCGTGCGTAGCTTACGGAGCACGAAGTGACAGCGCTGGGAGCCAGCTACGCTGAATGCCGAAAGAGCCTGTTTTAGATGAAGGTCAAAGAAAACTCTTTTCCCCGTACAAGTCAGCCTGGGTACTCTTTTGACCCATCGGTCGTATTGCATTGCAAGCCGTGCATGCATGCTATATGTATCGTAAACAAGAGCGCGATTTGCATTGCAAGCCGTGCTGCTTGAACGACATCATCTTGCATTTTGCATTGGGTTGTTGTCTACGCCTGTAAGTCTCAAACTCATCGCTTCTGTTTCTTTTCCTTCATTCTTGTCGCTTAGATTAGATAAATGGGGAATTCAATTCTGCAGGAAAAACCTCTATCTATATACATACATGTTAATAGCCTTTCTTTTGGGGAAATTTAATAAACTCTACCACCAGTCCATACTTGGTCTAACACTGCTCCAACGCGTGCCTTTGCTTTAATTACTTATTGCATGTGTGATGGATCGACGACGACGACCTGCTATGGTAATGATGAATAGCTCGAGACGTACTCGCAATGAAATCCAGTCCGATCCCAGCGGTGTTGTTTGCATCGTCTTTCGCATTCATCATCGGCATTTGCTTCCCGGTACAAATCACACCAAAGATAGCCATAGCCCCATGGAGCTTGGGCGATCAAAACTCCACCAGCTTCCTCAGTTGCAGCAACGTACTCGTCAGGTTTTGGACACCGTTATTGACAAATACTAGCGCGTCGCCAGCTGTGCAAGGGCCATCAAATAATGCGACTTCGGATTTACAGGTACTAAATTAGGCTTGATCAATCTCGACTTTGTGGTGTGTGTTTTCCTCCTTATTAATTATTATACATGCGCGACATACAGAATATTATTGTTGCGGCGAAGCCGAAAGGAGCGGAGAGGTTGCCACCGAATATCCTTGTCCCAGAGTCTGATCTTCACCTGCGCCGGCTGTGGGGAAACCCGCGTGAGGTCTCTGATCGTCCTCGCCTCATGCATTCTTCCTTTGCTTGTACAGTACTGCTTGTGGTGGTGGGCTGAAATGCCGCCGGCTGGTTTGTATGGCTGATATGTTGAACTTTACTACATATATTATGCATGGGGTTATTACCTACTGATGCGCATGGGATCGATGATGGAGCAGGACACGCCGACTCGCAAGTACCTTTTGGTGCTGACAATAGGGTACAATGAGAGAGTCAATGTCAACATGACTGTTCACAAGGTGAGCTAGAACGAATAATTAATCAAGTTCGTATCATTATGAATAAATAAACTCAATAGAAACATTGCATTGCATGGTTATGTCGCGCGCTGAATGCAGTTCTCAGAGAATTTCGACGTGGTCCTGTTCCACTACGACGGTCGGACGACGGAGTGGGACGAGTTCGAGTGGTCAAAGCAGGCCGTTCATGTGAGCGCCAGGGGGCAGACCAAATGGTGGTATGCCAAGAGGTTCATGCACCCCAGCATCGTGGCGCCCTATGACTACATCTTCCTGTGGGACGAGGACCTCGGCGTGGAGGCCTTCGACGCCGAGGAGTACCTCAAGATTGTGAGGAAGCACGGGCTGGAGATCTCGCAGCCGGGGCTGGACACCACCAGGGGTCCCAAGCCCTTCTTCGACATCACCGTCAGGAGGAACGGCAGCGAGATGCACAAGTCCACCTTGCGTAGCCCCGCAGACAAGTGCTGGAGGCGGCCCTGCAGCGGGTTCGTGGAGGTGATGGCACCCGTCTTCTCGCGGGAGGCATGGACATGCGTCTGGCACATGATCCAGAACGACCTGGTGCATGGCCATGGCCTCGACTGGAATTTCTGGAGATGCGTTCACGTACGTGTGCCTAGCACGGCTATACAATTATACACTAACACTTACGTAACAAGTCGGTGTAGCAGCTGAAAATTAATAGTCAATGCGTGTACACAGGAGCCTGATGAGCATATTGGCGTGGTGGACGCGCAGTACGTGGTGCATCACGCCGTCGTGACGCTCGGGAGCAAAGGAGGAAGCCGGAGCAACGTCACCGCCCGGCAGAAGGACGAGTTCAACATCTTCAATGGCCGAATGCGCAATGCGGAGAGGGCACAGGCTGCGGCTCTTCATCCACCACCAGCTGCAGCCTCATCGTCATAGGATATACTACTGCTCATTATCCGTCACTCAGAAAATTGTTCTATGTTTTGGGACAGTACAATCAGGGTAAAGGCGTTTATTCATTTGGTCGATCGACCTGAGGGTATGTACAATTATTTGACACTTATTACCTGAAATCTAAAGTGTTGTTGGTGCAGTTTTGGACCAAATACTAACGAAACCTGAAGCCTCTCCACGAAGGAGGCAGCTAGGGGTCAATCTCTATGGGCGCCGGACTGTCTGGTACGGGCAGAAGGTTCGGGTAAACCAAGCAGCGCCCGAGGGAGATAACTATCACGCTTACGTGGTGATGAATGGCAAGGGTTATGAGCAAACCAGCAAAGGGTAAATATCGCGATTACGTGACGAAGGACAACTAGTTTACGAGCAAACTAGCAAAGGAACCGCCAACGATCACGCCCGGGAGGGACCCATCACGCTGTAGGCATCGTCGTTGTCGGGGGTGGGTGTTCGGTTCTCTGTTTGGTTTAGGTTTGGTTCCTCGGTTATTTTAGAATCTTGGTTATCCAAAAATAGGAACCGAAATAACATGTAAAAGAAACAAGAATTGGCCATTTCGGTTCTCAGTTCTTTCGGTTCGGTTCTGGTTCTAACCGAATGACAGCAGATTGGCAGAACCACGGTAATGGAGTGGGCGCAGGGAGGAGATGAACCGAGGGAGTGGGGGCCCGGCGCTACCACGTCGCCGTGCTGGAGGGGGCGTCACGCCGATGGATAGGAGCACCGTCGCACCGTGGGATGGGAGCGCCGTCGCGCCACAGGATTGGGGGCGCCGCCGCTGTGAGCGACAAGCGCGAGGCGTGCGACGGTGTGGAGCCTGCCTCCGGGACTACAGCTAGGCGGTGACAGGTCGAGGGAGCGAGCGCAGGCGCAGGCGAGGCCGATTGGTGGGGAGCAACAATGGTGAGGGGCTGAGCCGAGGGCCTAGGACTCTGGCGAGGCGGCCAAGAACGGAGGGAGCAGACCGTCCGCAGAGACTTGGAGGCGACGAGAGACTTGTACAGAGAGTGGGCACGAGATCTATAGGAGACGCCAAAGGCCAAGGAGCAACGGCGGCTTGGGGAGGGGTGGGATTTGAAACCGAATTTAAGATCAGTTTTTTTGGTTCTTTTCTTCGGTTTTGGTTATTTTTACTCACCCCTAGTCAGTGTGCCCTAGGTCGCCAGGGAGCCTAGGGTGACATCTCTGGTCTTAGAGATCAGAAGATCAACAACATGGAGGGTTGGAGAAGAAATTAGGGTTTAGAGAATGAAAGGTAAATGCATAGTAGATTAGCTCGATTGGTTGCTGCCTCAATCAGTCATACCCCTTCATACAAGGGAGGTCTGGACCCTAGTACAAGTCGAGACCTAGTCAGATCACACACAAAACCGTGGATTCTACTCGGACTCGTGATTTTTGAACTGTCCGGCCCTATACACCGGACTGTCCGGTAGCATAAGACTATCCGGCCCTATGCACCAAACTATCTGGCGACACCGGACTGTCTGGCCCTGCCCACCAGACTGTCTAGTATGGCGGCCAACCCTAGCCTGCCACTTTTCGTGCTCAACACATGCTCCCTGTCTTTTGGAGAAGGTCATGAGCCAAAAGCATTCTTTGCACCAGGTGTACCTAAGGACGATGATTAAATATTTTTCACCAGCCATATGTCAATGATGAAACTCCATTAGTTATTTGATCTTCAATCAAGACGATGACTTCACCATCCTAACAAAAGCAAGAGATGTACTCCCTCCATCCCAAATTGTAAGGGGTTCTAGGCCTCAACTAGATTCATTCTTTTTTTTTATGTATGTGTGTTCAATATGTGTCTAGGTTCATAAACAACTATGTGAATGTGGACGAATAAAAAGAGAGCTAAAACCCTTACAGTTTAGGATGGAGGGAGTATGAAAAAGCCAGAGTATATATCCCCTCGCCTCTTAGCATAAAGAGCAAATCATAATCTTGTCCCACAACATCCTTTCTGTAACTAGAATAGATGCATAAAGCAACCAATCACAATCAATGTCAACTGATTTCTGCAATACCTCTCTCATAGAGCATGGAAGCACGAAACTGTATGGATGAAACATGCATCTACATATCGCTATAAGATAAACTCACCACAAGCCAATAACTAAAAGAAGATTGCCAAGACAATCATATAATTGGTATCAAATCACGAATATGAGGATAGCACAATTACTTCACCAACTGCACTGACCTTATTAGTGGTGCCTTGATATTTACCATGAACACTTTGTTATTGTCTGGCCTTTATCTTGACAACCACAAGCATCGGTTGTCCAATAGCAATTAGATTTCCTTCAACATTTACAAAACCAGATGTCAAGCTACTCATCCTAGAAACCAAATGTCAATAAGGATGTGATAAATAGCAATGTCATCCCCAAACATCCATGAAGACAAACCTGATGATTCGGCCATCACGAAGAAACATTACGATCTTAACGTAAAACTGGCAACGGATCATCAAAACTAGGAGAAGCTTCATATCCACATAATTTAAAATCTCTAAGCTGAAATAGAAAAAACACATTCAGCTTGAACGCCAACACTTCCATGGATTGAATTTCTAGCATTATGTTTGCATTGCCCCCCAAGCATTGAAGCCATTATTATGACCCTCAACGAACTAGTTAAGCTCAAAATCTAGCTTCAACACAAAACACTGGGGAGAGCCGGATAATCCAGTAGCTACTGTCGGATGTTCTAGTGCACCACCAGACTATTCGGTAGCCATCAGATTATCCAACTTGTAGAACCAGCCAACACTGCTCAGCATTGCCCCCTGAGCATCAAACTTGCCCTTTAGTTGGGGACACAAGCTTAGTACGATGATGGGAAAAGATTCATCAGCCATATCAACTATGAGAGCAAGGATGTTTTATAAACTACAGATCTTTCTCACATGAGAGATGATCATATTAGCAACATTAATTAAGTTTGAGTTTGGATATTGACTATATGAACAAATGAACAATTCACTTGAAACTTATTTGGCAACATCCATTATGCATATAATTCATAATTTAAGCAATAGCCGAATAACATCAAGCAAATACCATAAGCATGGCCATCCCAAGAATAAGTATAGCAGAAGTGAATCATAGCAAGCATCATGAAACAATAACACAACCATCAACAACTAAAATACGTCGGCCTCATATAAACAGTAAATGTATTGCGACTATCCATATGTATAGTAATTCGGTTGCACCCACTGATGGACATTCGGTTACACCAAGAAGGCCCTAAGCAAGGCTGGGAAGGCTGTGTGCATCAGGTTCTCATCCTCCTATTCATAGAGCAGGAACTCGAGAACACTAGCGGCATCTGACCGAATGTCCATCAGTACGGGCCAATCCAGGGAATTGGACTTGGCTACGAATGACTAAAACCAATGACTTAAGATTTAAGATTCTAGTGGTTTTTGTTGACCTAGGCTTGGCTTGGTTGGCAAGAAGTGGCATGACAGGCAAATAACCCCTGGCTCCTAAGTAAAGCGTGCTTGACAAGAACTTTGAACAATCAAAAATATGCAATTCCCTTGATTGTTTTATGGCAAGTTATGTATGCTCTGGTTAGGATTAGCACACCTTGTATGCATTGCTAGCATTTTGCTATTCATGCCTATCTTGCTAGATGCTATTCATGTTAGTGATGCTTTCATTTTAACCATCTGAAAAATTCATGATTTGCTCCTTATCTGCGTAAGATAGATTCTTTTAAGCTTGTTGCATGCCCCATTGCCCTCACATGATCTACATGCTATAACTTGTAATTACTAGTTTTGCATCCTAATGAGCCTTTTGATACACCTAGTTGCAGTTGCACAACATTTTTCTTAGGAACTTGATGTGTGCATTGTCAACAAGGGGGAGAGTTTGAGATTCACCAACCAGGGGACTCAGGGGGAGAGATCACCTAGCCACCACCCTAGGGAGAGTGTTGCATTGTGAGGATGGGTTGTAATGCAAGGGAAGTTGGAGTTTTAGCATGCTCTTTTAGCCAGCTGTGTTGAGCCTTTGCATCTTTCCAAAGGAGCTTCTAGCATGATTGTATTGAGCCCTGCCTCTTTCTTGAGGGGTCATGCTTTGTTGATCGGCTACATTGAGCAGTTACCCTTATGTTAGGGGGACAATCTTTTGATATTGCCTTTATTCACTAAGTGTTCCCGTTACGCCTTTGTTTTCTTTGTCCTTGATTTCAAGTGGTTCGTGAGGGTGTTGACAAGGCACTCATCAAGGGGGAGATCGATGGACTCGATGGACTGAGTTTGGTCAGTTAGTCCTGGCTGTCATGAGCACTTGTTAACCACCAAAGCCATGCTGAAGGACTAGCAAGCACCTCCGAAGTGTTACCCAGAGGAAAGCCCTCTCTAGTGTACTGAGAGGTGGTGCCAGAGTGTACTTAGCATGACAAAACCCAAGCAATGGAGTGGTAGGTGGCCTAGGGGCTACTTGGGTCTATGCCTAGCTTTAGACCGACTTGGAGTCTAAGCGAAGGCTTGGTTGGCCTTGAAACCACTACCTACCCAAAGTGAAGCACAAAGATCGTTTACTTGGTTCTATCATCAAAACTGGGGCCCAAGATCATTTCTCGGTTCCATTGTCAAAACCGACGCCCAAGATCGTTTCCTAGTTCCACCATCAAAACCAAGGGCAGGTTGTCGGTTTCACCAAAACAGGAAGCTATCTAATAGGGCGGACTGCTGGACACGCGGAGGACATTGGGAGATTGTTTCAAAGCGAAGAAGATAAAGGACTCCATCATGTCCATACATCTGAGTTACATCATGTCTTTTCTAGCCCCCTAAGGGCATTCTAATGGTAAGTGTCTGTATCCTAGGGGATAATTTGTAAACTGCCAGGTATAGAGTTTCGTGATATAAATAAGAAGAGAGCTATTGTCAGAAGCACCTCTTGAGTAGAAATTAGGGTTTGCTTAAGTCTCTAAGCCTAGGTTTCTTGCTCCAAGCAAAGTGATTAATGTTTGAAAGGTCCTACTATGATCTAGTGGTAAGAGTATGCCTAATCTTCTGGTAGATAAATCGATTTTGGTGGAGACTCGATGTTGATGATGAAGGCTCCAAGCAAGAGATCGAATCCTTGACATCACCGCACCCCTGCTCCATTGGTTATCAAACCAGCATGACTGTTCATGATCGACCTTACTAACAAGGCTAATGCCCCTGCACGTGCAATCGATAACACAAGCAAGAACAAAGAAAACGCAAAACTCGATTGAATTTGCTTAAGTTGGGCTTCCACAAATCGATGATGGCAAACTTGTTCGAGGACCGATTAACCTAAGCAGAAGCCCAAACCTAAATTGGGGTAGTGGCTACAATAAATATAGGTTTTAGGGTTGACCTATGACCCCTAGATGCGCCCCTAATGGGCTCTCTCATGATACACGGACTGAAGGCCCAAAAGACGGTGATGTATCACCCTGACACATTCTGGACGCTTACTTGTTTCAATGTTTCCTATTGACTGCGAAGGAATTTTGAGGTAATGCTGGTGCCATTAGAAATCTTATGAAATTATCTTTCATGCATATGCAAAACATTGAATACAGACTCCGTATGCGTCTTGGGCATCAAATTTGGTGTGAGCTACTCCTAGAGGCTGAGACGGGCTCGAAATCGAGTTGGACTAGGCCTCCAACTTGGAGTGAACGTCCTTTCTCACCCTTCTCTCCTTTATGCCTTCACCAAACCTGTTCCAAAGCATCTCCAATATTCCTAATAACAATTATTCCATTAAGTAGCAATCTATTCTCATATTCACAATTAAAGGAACTTAAGAACGAGCTCACATGTTTATTCAATTGTCATGCACATGCCCTTGTAATAGGACCTTGCATAAGCATAGGAGTGATGTCCTCATCATGTAGTTTTCACAAGAATATGGTAGGAGATGGTGGTAGCTTAAGCACAAATTCATCTTGTAATCTTGTCACTTTGAGACCCTTTGGGCCAATCAATAGATGGAATTTCGTGCAGCTCCTTGTCTCCTTGATCCTTCTCCCTTCTAGTTTGGATCTTGATCCCAATCTTTAGCTTTTGATGTGTTTGTGCTTTGGCCAAGGTTGGATCCTTCTTTTGGTGTGGTTTTGGACTACTAGGACGTGGTTGGATTTTGGTTTTCTTATGCCAAATCCTTGGATCCACAAGCAGCTTTGAGTTCTTTGTTCTTGCCCAGTTCCTCACCTCTAGGATAATCAAAACCATGGAGAATCCTAAGGCTTTCGATTGTGATCTCTTGAGAAAAGTTTCTCCATTGCCTAGACAAGATCCACACAATGTGTTATGAGGTTTGGAGATCTTAATTGGTGCAAGTTTTGGATCAAGTTTTCTGGATTCGCGGGCTATTTCCTTCCACCCAGGCTCGGGCTGCACATTTTGTACACATCAGACCATCTGGTGGTGTGCACACCAGACTGTTCATTGCATTGTGTGGTGAGAAGGTAGAGATCACAAGGTCTTGCTACTTCTCTAGGCTTTTGTACGCACTGAACCGTCTGGTGTGTACGTCGGACCGTCTGGTGGTCACACCAGACGTTTCTTATGTGTTTTGGGTGGTTCCCATGCACTCTCGGCCTAGTTCATTCGATGATGTGCACTAGACCATCTGATGGTACCATCGGACCATCCAGTGCGTGTATTGCCTGGCTTTGCATGTTGTCACAGTTTGTACACACCGAACCACCTAGTGCTTGTAAACCGAAGCATTTGGTGTGTACTGCTAGGAGTGTTGTGGTCTTCTTCAAGGTGAGGGGTTCTACTAGCTCTAGTGGAGGAGCTTGGGAGGATTTTGGATGAATTTGGCTTGCTTGCAATCCCAAGGCTGGTGACTGGTATGCCCTCCTAGAACTGAATACCCACTGTCAGGCACAAGAGTGCTGAATACCCAGTCGAGAAGGGTGAGTGCTATAGGATTTAACTATATCGCTAGCGAGTCTACATGAACAATGGGGTGGATTACAGAGAACACACAAGATGTCACCAAGTGTGTCTACCAACCTGAGTTGCATGGGATAGCACACCAACCAAGGCAAAATCTAAATATAGGCATCGTCATGTCCACTCAGAGAGTTCACTACTAATCTAGTAATTTGCCAGGGTAGCAAGCAACACTATGCAGCTAGACTATAAGCATGCACAAGGTTCCCGTAAACAGAGGGCAAAGAACTTTACTAAATCCTGTAATGGGGTTGCAGAAGGTGTCAACTGAGCTCTTGGGAATGCCACAGACGGAGGTCCAAGGACGACGTGCCCCTAGGGCCTGGTGATGTGGTGGCAGCACGGACCAAACAGTCAACAAAGGAGATGCGCCAGTCGCTGCAACCATCTCTGATGATTCCATGAAGACCCACAGTGGTAGTAAGTGAAAGACGTAGAACGGGATAGAGTAAGGCTGTCGGCTAATTACCCTTATTTTTCATCCTCTAAGAGTATGTGCATGTGCCACACCATAAAAGATTTTTATACTTTAAACTGCTTTGTCTGCAATGGTATCCTCTATCCATCTTCTATACCTCAATATATACTCCCTACGTTCACAAATTTATGGCGCAGTTGACTTTTTTCAAAATTTGTCATTTGTTTTCTTATGATTTGCTTTATCATTAAAGATAAGTCTAAGTATGAATTGTGTTTTTATAAGTTGGAATAATTTTTTAATAAGACGAATGATCAAAGTTTTTTAAGGACAACCGGGTCGTAACAAATGAAGTACTATTAAACTGTTTTTTTATTACTCTTATTCAACTATCCCACCATTTCTTCCCCATTGTCGCCAGTCATTACAAGTGCCGCCCTCCTCGTCGCAGCCTCCACGGTCGTCATCCCGCTTCTCCACCGTGCTTAGGGGTAGGAAAAATAACCGAAACCGAGGAACCGAACCGAAATAACCAGAATCGAAACCAAAGTGACTGAAACCAAAAAATGGAAGTTATTTCGGTCTCAAAGTTCAGATAACTGAAATAACTGAGTGTATTTCGGTCCTAGACCTCAAATAACCAAACTAACCGAGAAAACCGAAATTCTAAAGGCCTAGTAGCCCATTACCCATTGGCCCACTAGAATAACAAGCATGTGTGTAACCCAATGTATATAATCCCCCCACTCACTCGCTTAGCCTGCCGCTCCCAGGCGGCCGCCGCCACCTGCGGCCAGTGCGGCGGTGCCTCAGTTGCCCCAGCCAGCTAGTACAAGCAGGTGCCTTCCAACCCCTGCCGCAGCGCGGCGGTGCCTCCTCACCCCAGCCGACCAACGCGGCGGTGCCTCCCCGCCCCTGCCGGTGCAACTCCCATATGCCGCCCCGCTGGCTAGCCAGTTCGGAGCACCGAAGCCCGGCACCACAGCCGACGCCTCCCTTTCGGCATCTCCCTGCTCGTTCGGGACTCAGGAGCTAAGGCGCCTCACCCTCTTGTCTTTCTTCCACTGTCCCCTCACCGTTGTCGCCGAATCCAAGAACGATAGCATCAGGGCATCTTACATCTGTAGGATTAGGGTAGATTAGTACAAGAGTATGAGATAGATTCATCTTGTGAATCTGTGATGTACTGAGTTTGGTCTATTCGGTCTGACTGAAGACCGAACCGAAAAGTCCGAAGATCGAACTGCTAGGTCTTCATTTTTCCCGGATGCAACTTTGGTTCCAGGTTTCCGATGATCGAAGTGACCAAAGAACCGAAGAACAAAATTGAACTTTTCGGTCTAACCGAACGCCTACCCCTACCCATGCCCCCTCTGCAATGCTCACCTCCTCAGCCATCGTCCCGCTCCATCACCCTCCTTCGCCACGTCCACGATCTCCACCGTCGTGCCCTCTATTCCTCCACTCGGCACTGGCCACAGATACCCCCTACCACTCCCGCTCCTAATTCCTATCCTCCTCCGCCCCCTTTCTCCACGGCGCGCAGCACTAGAGTCCACATAGCGCATCATTGTGCATCCATGCAAGGCACGGCTGGCCGACTGCGTAGGGCCCTCTGCCGCCCTCGGCGGTGATGGCGTGCTAGGCCATGACCACTAACACCACTCCACTACGCCCACCTCCACCTACACTAAGCACTGTGCCCATGCACACTCGACTATGTGCTCACCGTGGCCGTGTTGCAGCTGCAACCTATCTCCGGCTCACCGCCAGCAATGCACCACCAAGGCCGCCTCCGGTCTTCTCATTGGCACGCAATGGAGTGCAAGACATATGGCCGTCCCTCACATATACAGGGCCTCCATCGTCATCCTAGATTTTGTAGGGGCAATAGAGGACACCGCAGTAGATGAGTTTTTGAGCATTTCCGTTTGCAGAAATGTTTGGTGGAGTGATTTTCTGAGGGCGCATATCACACGGTAGGATGGACAGCGCTGTCGGAGAGAGAAGCCACGCGGGGCAAGACAATTAGCGAGACATATCGCCGTAGGCACTTAAGAGCAAGTATAATAAGGTGATGTAGGCAGGCTACGAGAGATGATACGTCAGATTTATGGTGACATGGAAGAAAAAGAAATGGAAAGAGAAGAAAAACACGCTGAGCGGGCTGCTCACAGACTCCAAGACACTTTGTGAGAGAAAGAAGAGTGACAGGTATTAAATGTACGGTTAGCTTATACCAAAAGAGAGCTATTGTATGAGTGGACTTTTAGTTGGCTACATAGGATGTGGCAACATCATATAGCCCATGATGGGCTCTGTTATTATTTATTAACCTTGCTCTAATAGGAGCAGAGATAACGGGCTAAGTCGGCAAGTGATGAAGCGTTGTATGGTGTACGGAGTAGTGTTTAAGGCTTCGCATGAGTAATCAAAACTCTAAGCTACTGTTCTCTTAAGTTGCATTTTACAGGTATGACGTATGTTCACTTTCCATGTCCAAATTGTGATATGCACATTGAGACCATAAGCTTTCTGAATTCTGAAGTCTACATATTAGAAAAAATGCTTCATGAGCTGCTTTGCATTTTGCTTAATCTTGTGCTAAACCGCTACATATAAATGATGCCATTTGACATAGTACTTTGCAAAATTAGTTCATAGTTATACGTCCTTTATATCTTGCGTCATAATTTCACCACTATCATAATCAATCATATGCATATAAATCTTCTCTTATGACCTCTTAATTTCCATAAGAGCATCTCTAGTGATCTTCCAATAATATAACCCAAACAAAGTCGTAGTAGGCTTGCCATAATATTGTTTATTGGATTACCGTGGGAGATGCATTTGCAATCTCCAAATACCTCATTGCCAATATGAAACACTAACAAATTGGTCCCACCCATCGGTGTGGGTAAGCTTAACTTTTTTTCTCATATGTCTATCCTCTCTCTCATCTCTCCCTTCTCTCGGTGAAGTTGTCTCTTCCCATGCTCTCCCACCCTTTCTCTTGCACGACAATGATACGGGGTGGTTTGTTGGGGAATGTTTTAGCAGCGGCGATGGGGTTCAGGGGCATGCAACAAACATAGGGCACTGGTGTGGTAGAGGTGATCCAAGGGCACAACAATAGTGGTGAGGTGGTGCGTGCATACTGCAAGAGTGTAACCCTACGTCGTCCCAAAGGCGACTTGGGGGCGACCGCCCTGCGCCGCCACAGCCCCACTGCCCCAGGGCCTCGGTGGTCACCGTCACCGCCATTGACGGCGGCGGAGGCTAGCAATGGTGGCAGCTAAAGCCTGCCCCCATGCTTCCTCCACTCCCATCCCCTCCCTTCCGCTCCCCGCCTCCTTCCTTGGTCTCTCCATCCCCTCTCTCTCTCTCTCTCTCTCTTGCGCGCTCCCCGGCTCTCCGAGCGATCGGATCTGGGCTCCTCTTCCTAGGGTCCACGGTCCTAGGCCCTAGATCTGGGATATCCCAGCGTGTCGGGGTGAAACGGACGCGGGTGGAGGAGGGGGTCCTGGTCCAGCGACGGTAGCGGCAGTGTGCATGGCGGCTTCGTTGTGTGGCACCGGTCCTGTTGTGGCTGCTGCGGCCTTACTCTGCCTCTGCTGGCTCCTCGTGGAGCTTCACCCTAGTGCAGTGGTGATGGCCGTCACCGCCTCCTACCTCCACCGGCTGTCGGGCCACTGCCTCAAAGCGTACTGGTGCCGTGGCTACCCCTGCCGCCGGCGAGCATCCGCCGGCCGATTTTGATGGATCTGTGACCCTTGGCCAGGGATCTACACTCCTACAAGATAGGCATGACACGAGCCCCTTGTCGCCATCGCACCGCCTGGGCTGCGCTGCCATCGCCGGTCTCCACTAGATCTGCCTCCCTCGCGCTAGCTACCGATGACCTACGCCCTCCTCATCGCCATGCTTCTAGGCCGTGCTGCCTCCCCTAACCCTAGTCACTAGGTCTGGCACCCTGATCAGAGATCTCACCGAGCCACGCCCCCCTCTTGCCATCAATAAGGCCGCTGGTCACCTCACAGGTTTGGCTCCGCCACCTCCGGCGCTCGTCGACGGCTACTGCACCATGCTCCTCTGGATCGATGCCTTGCGGGGACTTGGAGTGACATAGGCAAAAGCCGTGCATCGGCGATGCCCGTGGATGAATTGATGCACCTATGGTCGCTTGCCCCTACACTGCATGTTTTGGGCTAGGATCATCGACGAAAGCCTTTGCGATGATGTTGGTGTCTGAGGGCGTCGAGAACCTCCATGGAGGCGTCGTTATTCATGATTCTTGCCCCTCTGCTGTGGTGAAGACCGGTGGGTACCGTTTCTTGAGGTCCAGTTTCCTTTCTGATGGGGGCATGACCTGCTCGCCCCCAAACTCTACTAGTGGTGATCTTGCTGCAGCCATTCTCTAGGTCCTTGATCTAGTTGTCTCATCATATGCTGGGTTGCGAGACCATGGTCCCTCCTCTTGGATCTCCTCTTTCTCCTTTAGATGACTCTCCCTCCCTCGAGGCTTCCTCACCCCAAGATGCATTGGCGGGCATCTACTAGATCCCAGATGTGCTCTTTCTCCTCATCTGTCTGATAGACTCAAAGCCTAACAGTCGCGGGGAATGGAGGTCGCCGGAGTATGATCGCTTGGTGGTAGCCTTGGGTGGTGACATCGATTGCTCTCATCCTAGGAACAAGAGTTATGGTCAGTCGCTTATGACTAATCTTACAAGCTGTGTTGGGCTATCTTTTGTTGTTGTTTTGTTGTTCCTTCTTCTTTGTAATCTCAATTATGCTTGTTGTAACTCTACGGGCTGTGTTGGGCCTCTTGTTCTATTTCTTGGCTTGATCGGTATCAGTGGAATATATATTGAGGTGGAAACTTTTCGTCCCCTCCCCCCCGTTGACCTATCACACTCGGTTTCCAACGAACAAAATCGTGCAATTATATATGCGCTAGGATCAAGTCTCGCATATACATAACAAATTACAAGGTACCACAGACACATGTCCAAGATAAAAGCGTACATAACATTGAATAACTTTATTATATGACGACATAAGTCTTTTAACACAGAGCATAACGTTGCAGAAGCGTAAAGCATAAAAGATAACTAGAGCGCCACAGGAACATCGACTGGTGAACGAAACACCTAATATTTATCATAGTCTTACACATAATCTTCAGCACATCCATCAACTGAGCAGCGGTTGGATTTTTCCCCCCAACAAGGAATAGATATAAAGAAGCAAGCGTGAGTAAGCAACTCATACTCAACAAATATAAACATAAACCATGAGGCTCTAAATTTAGCTGACAGACTCTATGAGCTTTTAGTTGAACAAAATGTTTAAAAACCTAATTACTGTTATTGATTAAAGAAACCATCAGTCCAAAGATATTGCATAAAGAATTAAATATCATTTGAACAGATATAACCAACACCATTACTAAAACCAAGGTAAACCACTAATCACTAGGAAATGGTCTGGGCCGCTCATAACCGTGAGCACAGCTGACATGTCAGTTTTACACTCTCGAGAGGTTGTACATCTTTGCCCACAAGTCGTGAGCTACGCTAGGGGTTCATCACACACCTTAGGTGAAATGACTAGCAAGCACACCACGAAGTCCTTTACAAAGATCACTTTAGTAAGATGTAACCGCTAAGATTTCAGGGTGGCAACGGTGGTGTCCGCCTCACAAAGGGAGAAGCACATACATCACCTAAAGCACACTCAACCCAAGGCAGCGCAGCGACCACAAAAGCTAACCTCCCCTCTTACCCCGCAGGTAAGTTACATCAAATCAAAACAATCTAATTAATCAGCTAAGTCTGTCCCATTCCAGCCTCGTGGTAGCACTGTTGTCCCAAGTGGTCGCTTTGTGAACCAGGTCCTTAAGGAGAGAAGCCGCAAAAGCACATGAGCACATTGCTCAGGTTTCTTAAACCATGTTGCTAAAAGCATATTATTAAAATGGACGTGAACCTCTTAATGGTCAAGCCTAGCAATTAAATTACATAAAACCATTAGTCAAAATTAATTAACAAAAGGATTTGCATTCACGCAGCACCTAGCACAACGTAACCAAATGCAGCCCACAAAGTAGCTAGGCATAAGCCTTATAGGCAAACAAGATTAAGTGCACATGCAGCGAGTAAAAGATTATTGGGTGTTGTTTATGTTATACTTGCCTTCTTCAAAAGTTCCTTGTTGCTGCCTGCTCAAAAGCTTCAGGAGGCGGCTCTTCGAACTCAACTGGCGGGTCAACGTCTACGCACGAACGTTTAGCACCGCACAAGCATTCATATGATCACACATGCAAGCAAACAAGGTAAAAGATAAGAAACAGTACACCATTTCATAAATACAGGGTATAAAACATGTTTAAAATAATTCTACATTTCAGCTACGAACTCATGGGCTCAAGAATCGTCGAAAAAGGATTTAAAATGATGAAGTTATAGCCTTTTAAATACTAATAGGACTCAATATAATTGTAAATAATTTTCGAAAATTAGGGTTTAAAACATTAAATTCAGGGCCTGCTCACTACTTCGGTGGACTGCGGGTTAAATATAACAAAACGGGGGGTCTCTTTTGCACCGGCGGGGTGACTGCGGGTGGTTCCTGTGACGGCGAAACGGAGGTCAATCGGGTCGGAGAAGTGCCACTGGCGACGTATTGGAGCAGCGGCGCAACTCACCGTGCGGGCCTCAGCGATGAAATTCGTGGCGGCGCGGACAGGCTAGGGCTTGGGCAAGTGCGGTGTGGGGAAAAGAGCGCAGTGGCGGGGCTACAGGAGCCCTTTATAGGGCAAGAGCTAGGTTGGTGCCTCGAGTTCAACTCGGGCTTGAGCAAGGGCAAAGCGGCGCGCGTCGCTGGGGTTTTATTCGACCTTGGACTCGGGTCAGCCTTGACTCGGCGTCGACTCCGCATGGAGTCCTCCTTGCGCACGGGGCGACAAGGCTGGTAGGAGGGCCTGGATGATGGTGGCGCAGGGCCATGGTCAGAGGGGGAGGCAGGCGCGTCCCACAGGCAGAGGCAGCGGCTCGGGGAGGAAGAAGAGCATGACGGGGTGGCCCCACCCATCATTGTCTCGGGCTACCGGGGCCGCATGGCAGAGAGAGGGGGAAGGGGACGCGCTAGGCCGCTCGGCCTGCTTAGCTGGGCCGTTGGCCGGCCCAAGCGGGGAGGAAAGGGGAGCGGGCCGGGGAAAGGTGGCTGGGCCGGTTGGCTCACCCTGGGCTGCTCACCCCCTTTTTATTTTTTTTTCTGAATTTCTTTTGAATACTCTTTTGGATTTAGGAAACAAGAGCGGTATAATTTCAAAATGAATTTGAATTCAATACCTTAAATCATACAGACAGAAAATTATGCACCGGCATGTATGCACAGACATGTTTGACCTCTAATAAATTTTAATCACTTGTCCAATAAAATAAATCATGACATGAAGAGCCATGCATATAAACTTAGGAAATTAAATAAAGCATGTTAAATTTATTGTAAAATGCTGAAAGCAAAATTCAGGGTGTTACCTGGCATCTCAAAAAAAAAACAGTGGCGAGGTTAGAGCATGTTGAGATGTGGTAGCAAGGGCCCACAAGCAACCAAGCATGGTGCTGGTGGTGGTGCTGAGGTATTCTAGCCACAAGGGATGACACATCAACACGATCTACATCACGCCTCACTTTGCCACCATGTTCGGTCGCATCAGGGCCATTTGGAATGCATTTTTACAGCTCAATACCACGTGAAAAACATAGGAACCAAAAAATTTCCACATTCTAAAGAGGGCCTCAAGCCTGTTTCGGGCTACCTCCATATGTATCTATGGCTGCAACATTGATCTAGGCCATTGTCAGCAGATGCTGCAGTCGGTCACACCATCACAAGCCATCGCATTGCCAAGCCACAACACGAGAACAGTGTCCTGTCGCACAACGGTGAGCAGTTCGACGGCCGGAGTTGTTGCGGATAGGAAAGTACGACGCAGAGGGCAATAAAGACCAATTCCACTATTTTAAAGGTCCAAACAACCTTGAGAATCTGATTCCTAGAAATAAATTTCTTGTACAGACAAATAAAAACATTGGATTTGAATCGCTTTCTAGCTAACTCAATTCATTTTCAATAACCCTGAGGCCTAGTTTAGTTTAGGCTAACCTCAGATTGAGGGGGATTAGAGTGGATTGCGAGGGATCAAGGAGGATTTTGATCTGGATTGGAGTGGATTGGAGAGATTGAATTGTGTTTAAATCCACAATGGGAGAGATTGGAGTGTGTTTAAATCCACAGTAGATCGAAATCTTCATTAACCCCTTCCAATCCACTCCCATCTCCTCGATCTGAGGTTACCCAAATTAGGTCCGACACTGAACCAAATTGATTGAATCAGTTTCAATTCTTAGGAATTAAATAAACAGGCCCAAGATTCCTGCCATTTCTCTATCAGCCCATTGGCATTCAAGTGGCTTAGGTACGGATTTGGGCCTGCTTGGACGGCCCTAAGTCGGCCCACTTTGAGATTTGTCCCAACTAGCAAAGCCAGCCCACTACACCCGCGACCCACCCAACGGTCGAGTCGGCAGGGTCATTTCCGTCCAACCCCACGGCAGTCGGCACCGCATGTCCGTACGCCCCCAATCCAAGATTTTCAAAATCGCCGAGCCACGCCCACGCCGCAGAGGAGCGAGCGAAGCCGCCGATTCCCCCACTGGATCCGCTCCCTTGAAGCCTCAAAGCCCACCCGCTCCTCGCCGCCGACGGCCGTCGACACCATGGGGCGCGACGATGCAGGCGGCGGCGGCGGCGGGTTCCACGAGCTGTTTGACTCCGTGCGCCGCTCCATCTCCTTCCGCGCGGGCACCGCCCACGACTGAGCCCGCCGCCTCCCCCTCCTCCTCCTCCACCGCCGCGGGGGGATTCAGGGAGCGGATCAGCAACCGCCTCCGCAGGTCGCGAGGGATGGGGCTGCTCGGGATGGCGGCCAAGAGCCCCTCGCCCTCGCGCCGCCTCCTGCCGCCACCGCTGTCGCCGCCCCCGCCCGTGGCCGCGGCCTCGCCCTCGCCCTCCGACGGATGCGGCGGGGTGGGAGGAGAAGCAAGCGGCGGTGGAGAGGAGAACCCGCCGATCCGGTGGCGGAAGGGCGACCTCATTGGGAGCGGAGCGTTCGGGCAGGTCTACCTCGGAATGGACCTCGACTCTGGCGAGCTCCTCGCCGTCAAGCAGGTAGGGAGGCTTCCATCTCGAAGCTAATACCTAGGCTTTTCGAGCGAGGAAAGTTCTTGGGCGTCTTGATGGTTCTCATGATGTTTTCTCGGGTGCAGGTTCTGATCGGAAGCAGCAACGCTACGAGGGAGAAGGCCCAAGTGAGTTCTTTTGCTCTCGTTGCTTGTTGATATCTGTCTTTTGCCCAGTTGTTCAAATTCGATCAACTTATTAGACTTCAAAATGCTTATACGGGCATCTCTTGACTAGGCACATGTAAGGGAGCTTGAAGACGAAGTGAGGATGCTAAAGAACCTCTCACACCCTAACATTGTTGTAAGTGCACTATATATTTTGACACGGTTAGCCTTCCTTTTGGATGTGGTGTTCTTTGATCAAAAACATTCTATCTGGTGTTGTTTGATCAGAGATATATTGGGACGGCGCGAGAGGAAAACACACTAAACATCTTGCTGGAATTTGTTCCTGGAGGCTCGATCCAATCGCTACTTGGGAGGCTTGGATCATTTCCTGAGGCCGTAAGTATTACATGTTCTGTTGTCCTGTTACTTTGATGAGTTGATCGGTGAAGAGTAGTTGTTCATTCAGTTTATTTGTTCATCAGGTCATCAGGAAGTATACTAAACAGCTTTTGCATGGTCTGGAGTATTTGCATCGCAATGGAATCATACACAGGGATATAAAGGCAAGAAAATATCTCCAGTAGTGCTACGATTTTGTGTCCTTAAATGCTTTCGATGATGTGGCTGTAACGTGGCTTCTTGTGATTCTTTAATATTCCAGGGGGCAAATATACTTGTTGATAACAAAGGATGCATTAAGTTAGCAGATTTTGGTGCATCTAAGCAAGTAGAAAAGTTGGTGAGTAGACATATTAGCTGCGTCCAATGTCTTATGTCCAAATGGTCCTTTGCATTGTTTTGTACTTGCTCATTGGATATGTTGTTTCCACTTGAAGCCATCATCTATCTTGTGGCTGGATATAAATTTAAAATTCTACTTAAAAATGTTCTAAGTTTCAAACTTCCATGTCTTTATCCATGTTTTATGCTCCACTAAAATGAAGAAAAATTATAGCAGAATTTACCATGGCACCATGCGATGCAGCTATAGTACTTTCCTGCCTTTTCCTATTGTGTTCATCACTGAAACATGACATGCCTTGTGTCATGTGTTGATATCCTTTACTACCACTCTGTTTTCATGCTTTGTTTTCTGCTAGGCAACTGCAACTGCTGCAAAGACGATGAAAGGTACCCCATATTGGATGGCACCAGAAGTCATTGTTGGGAGTGGTCACAATTGGTATGCCATGATCTCTCTTTGGACTTCATTCATGGATATTAGAAATAAGGCAAATTTGCACCTCATCTAGTGGGTTCTGCTTTAAGGGTTTGATAAGTGTATTGTGTTTCCATAAATCCATAATAAAATAGATTGTTCAATATATATCTAATATTAATTTTCTATTTGTACTTGAGCTACAATTGTAGTTCCTTTACTTAATGGCCTGTGCAGTTCTCAGAATTTTTAATATTAATTTGCCACTCAAAGTAGTTGCATGAATACATGCGGGCTGACAGTTTATAGTAGATGGTGATAGTTATGGTAAATTTATAACATCTCATGTCACTTTCTGCTGCATTCCCAACTTTGTTATCTTTTGAATTGAGATTTATTATCCATTCTTGCAGTTCTGCTGATATTTGGAGTGTCGGTTGCACTGTCATTGAAATGGCAACAGGCAAGCCCCCATGGAGCCTTGAATATCAAGAGGTAGATTCCGTCATCTGTTTAGCTCATTCTCATGTAAGCTATAGTCCTTTACTAATCTTAATTCTTAACAGTCACTAAAATCTTTTCAGGTTTCTCTTCTTTATTATGTTGGGACGACAAAATCACACCCACCTATACCAGAACATCTCTCTCCAGAAGCCAAGGATTTTGTGTTAAAATGCTTACAGAAGTACATCTCTGATGCTTATACTACCCATGTCTTGATAACTCATAATTTTTGCCTTATACCCATCTCTGTTCATTGTGTGACCAAGATTAAAGATGTGTACAAATTTAACGAAGCATGTGGTGGTGACCTCTTGCATTTTCTTAATAAATATGCAATTACAAACATCAAGTTGAAAAAAAGGATGGATCGCAGATAAAATAAGACTATTGAGTTCCTTGGTCTAGAACAATAACCTAGCACGGATTTTATTATCTGCCAGGCAGCTATCCGTTGTCCAATCAAAATCTGTTGACAGATTCCATTTTTATGAAATGTCCCTCTACATTTGGATATAATAACTAGTAAATGACTCCACTCTCAAGCGCCTTGACAATCCTGATTCTTATTTCAGGGAACCAGAAACGAGATCTGGCGCATCAGACTTATTGCAGGTATTTGCACATTAGATTTCCTTCACTAATGTCGGTGGCATTTCTGTAGCTGTAATTGTACAGTATCATACTTGAGAAGAGTAACACTTTTTCTTTTTGCAGCACCCATTTGTTACAGGAGGATTGGAAAATCTTTGTCAGCTTAATCATGTAGCACCCAAGGTTCGATTGTCTGAACTAATTTAGTCCCCTTTTCTCCTTGTTTGACCATAGAAGCAATTTTCCTTTTAAGACAACTTATGGAGCGGTACAGGGAGCAGAAGAAGGACCTACACATCGTTTTCATAGACTTGGAGAAGGCTTATGATAAGATACCAAGGAATGTTATGTGGTGGGCTTTGGAAAAACATAAAGTCCCAACAAAGTATGTGACCCTCATTAAAGACATGTACAACAAAGTTGTGACTAGTATTCGAACAACCAACGGTGACACAAGTGACTTCCCAATTAACATAGGATTACATCAAGGATCGGCTTTGAGCCCTTATTTTTTTGCCTTGGTGGTGGATGAAGTCACAAGGGATATACAATGAGATATCCCGTGGTGCATGTTGTTTGCTGATGATGTAGTGCTAGTGGATGAAAACCAAGCGGGGGGTACATAGGAAACTAGAGTTGTGGCGGGAGACTCTAGAGTCGAAAGGCTTTAGGCCCTGTTTGGAACGAAGGATTGAAAAACATAGGAATAAGAAAAAACGCAGGAATAGAAGAACGCGAAAAGTGTAAAACTGCAGGATTCCAAAACACAGGAATAGAAAGTTCGGGCTGTTTGGATTGCAGGAAATAATTTGAGCAAACTAGCGGTTGGAGGAAGTTGGCCGTTGGAGCAAATGACGATTCCATTAGGTCAGAATGGATTTTTCCCTACCTACGTTGTGTGCATTCTAGTTCCTTTTCCCTGGAAAGGAATGCTACGTTTCTCCATTCCAAACAGACAAGTTCCTTTCCTTTCCTTCAGATTCATTCCTTTGTGGTTCCTGTGAGTTTCCTTCAAACCAAACGGGCCCTTAGAATTAGCAAGACAAAAACTGAATATATGAGTTGTGACTTCGGTACTACTAGACAGGAGGCAAAAGATGTGAGTTTGGAAGGTCAGATAGTGCTCAAGAAGGATATTTTTCAATACTTGGGATCAATGCTACAAAGAGACAGGGATGTCGATGAGGATGTTAGCCATAGAATTAAGGCGGGATGGATGAAATGGTGTCAAGCATCCTGGTGTTCTATGTGACAAAAGGGTACTACAAAGGCTAAAAGGCAAGTTCTATAGGATGGCTATTAGACCCGCGATGTTATATGGAGCAGAATTTTGGTCCACTAAAAGAAGACATATTCAACAAAATTAAGTGTCGCGGAGATGCGTATGCTGCAGTTGGATTTGTGGGCATACAAGGATGGATCGAGTTTGAAGCGACGAGATACGGGATCGTCTTGGGGTAGCTCCAATTGAAGAAAAGCTTGTGCAACACCGACTAAGATGGTTGGGCATGTGCAACGAAGACCTCCAAAGGCACCAGTGCATAGCGGCATCGTAAGGCGAAACAATGATGTGAAGAGAGGTAGGGACCGGCCTTATTTGGCCTGGGAAGTCAGTTAAAAGAGATCTAAAAGATTATAATACTAATGAGAGAGTTAGCCTTGGATAGAGCTGCTTTGGAAAATAGCTATCCACATGCTTGAGCCTTGATTAAGCTCTTCCTTGTGCTTCTTTCCAAAATCTTCTAAAACCCTTGTTTTCATGTGTCAAAGCAACTACTCAAAAAATTTTTTTAAAAAAAAATCTTTCCCCTTTCTAGCGGTTTGTTCTGGGTTTCAACTTAGCCTACCGCAGCTTGTTTGGGATTAAAAGGCTATGTTGTTGTTGTTATTCTAACTTGTTTGACCAAAAATGACATTCTATATAACTAAATGTTCACAGGAAACTTCCAGCAATGGGCTTCCTGCCTATGTAATGCCACCAGATGACTCGTAAGTGACTTCTTGTGTGATGTTGATTCTTGAACTTTGTACAATGTCTGCTTTCAGTTTAATACTGAGTTCAATTTCTCAATAGGGACTTGAGTCGCCCTGGCAAGCTACGGAATATGAGTTCTTACAGGTCATCAGACACCAAACCATTATGGGATCTGCAATGCAATGATGACGAAATGTGTCAGTTTGCTGACAAAGATGACATCCCAATGGTTGGATCTGTAAGATAACATGTGCTTTACTGTTGCTGTTCTTAAAGCTTCACTTGAGACAATGAGGCATTACTTTTGGCTAATGTCACCTACTGAATTTTGAATCACCTAAGTCGGGCCCCTAACAGTTGTGATGTTTCTATCAATTCCAGAGCTTCAATCCTATGTCTGAACCATCTGATGAATGGGAAAGCAAGCTTGACATAAGCCCGGAACAACGATTTAGTCAGTCAAAGGAGTTTGGTGGATTGGCCAAACATGCAGAAAGTCAGATGTCTGAAATTGACTTTACTTTCCCTTGCGAGGGAAGCTGTGAAGAGGATGATGAGTTTACAGAATCTAAAATAAAGGAATTTCTGGATGAAAAGGTCTTTGTTATATATTTGGCATTGCAGTTCAACCCTTTTGTTTCTTAAAAGTAGTTCAATAATAATGGTTTCGTTTCTTGACAGGCCACAGATCTAAAGAAATTACAGACACCTTTATATGAGTTCTATAACACAGTGAATGCTGGAGTTTCTCAAGGTGATATTGATGTTTGCCGAGCAAGCAACATAACCAATCCCGAATTACCTCCTCAAGCAATTAAGATGGTGGGAGGTGCAGCTCTAGAGCCAATTTGTGTTAATGTATGTAAGGCCAGTCCCAAGAGTTGTGCTAGGCGCTTCTCAAGAAGCAGTGTGGAGGGAAATCGCATTTTGAGAGAAATTGCTTCTCCTCAACTCAACAAGCTTGCGGATAATGTCCATGATGATATTCAAGACAATGCAAGGTTTGTGCAAAGCAGATAGCTTATACTGTGAAAGATTAAATACACTTGCAAATAGCTCCTGTTGTTTCAATATAATTAGGGTATTTATTCCTGTGATTAAGCGAGCATATTTACTTTGTGTAAATGTATATAAGAAATACCACCTCTGTCCCAAATTATAGTTCGTACTATAGTTTGTTTTTGGTCTTGTCTTAAGTCAAATATCTCCCATCTTTGAATAAGGTTTTAGAGAAAAAATCATCAACATTTATAACATCAAATTAGTTCCATTATATACGGCATGAAATATGTTTTGATAGTGCATTCATTTGGTAGTGTAGATATTAACATATTTTTGTAAAATCTTGGTCGAAGCTGGAAAATTTTGGACTTAGGACAAAAACCAAAGTGAACTATAATTTGGAATGCTGGTAATAGTGATTATTGTACCATGTACCATTTTATTCTTCAACAATATTGATGGAACTCAGCAATTCAACTTTCATTGAAAAAATGCTCTTCCCTTGTCCTAATTTTGTGTTGTATTTTGCTACTTAAGTATTAAACAGCATGATGACCTAACAGCTGAATAATATATTTTTGACAGCTTTAGCTTTTTGGAAATACAGAGGAAGTGGAAGGAAGAGTTAGACCAGGAACTTAAAAGAGAAAGAGGTACATTAAAAGTTCAGCTGATCTATAGCTGCACTGAATACTGCTCTTCCTACATTGATCTCTTTTGCTTATTTTCATTTCTGAATTTGTTGGATAGAGATGAGGTCAAGTGGCTATGGTAAAGCACCATCACCGTCTCCAAAGAGCCGGAGATTGACTGGAAAGCGAGATCGCAGTCCTGTCTACTGAGTGGAAAATAATAATACAATCAAGCAGAACTCATATTTGACTAACTGTACAATGTCAGCGATTGGTGGCCATACTAGTACAGTGCAGTGCCTAACCTTCGTATGACCTGACAAAACCTTCTTAGTGACCAAATCTTTTTGGTCCTTATATATAAGGTAAATGAGGTTGAGTGAGCCACTTCTAAGTGGTCTGGAATGGAGGCTGTCATGAATCCGCGATGTCTGCCTTTGCAACGCCGTGAGGTGGCAGTTTTATGCAATGTCAAGCTTCATGTGCCAGGATTTATGATTTTGGACGACATGGTGTGCCTGTTGTACAATTTTCTTCTCTCTTAAATTTTGTATGTGGTCATGTAATTAGACCTGTAATGCTAGTCGACGGAAATTTTACATGATCACTGAGAATCCATTATCCGTTGCAGCAGAACTGTGAAAAATGTGTGCATGCTGCTTCTTGGACACATGCTGAACAAACCGCTTTACCTTTGTAATGCTCTGTGCTCTCTTAAAATGCCCTTCTTGGTTTCAGGCTGTACTTTTGTAATGTCAAAAAAATGTTCTTTTTGTTGCTCCAGAACTCCTGGCTTCCTTTTCACTGAAGCTAGATATTGCAGAGTCTGAAGATTGAATACCAAGTGTAGTTGCTAACAACTCAAAGAAACAGAAGAATGAAAGAATATTGCTGAATCAGCTCAAAACTCAAATTGGCAGTAGGAAATCACAGTGTGTCGTCTGACAGCATCTCAAGCGGAAATAAATTGTCACCAATTTATACCACGGCGACGCTGACTCGCTGAGTGCTTAATTACCGGACATTATTATTAGGCCATGTTTGGATCTTCTGGTTAAATTTTAGCTCATATCATATCGAATATTTGACACCAGTTAAAAGTATTAAATATAATCTAATTATAAAACTAATTACATAGATGAGGACTAAACGGCGAGACGAATTAGCAAATTTGATGCTACAGTAATCATTTGCTAATCATAGAGTAATTAGGCTTAATAAATTCGTCTCGCCGTTTAGTCCTCAACCGTGTAATTAGTTTTTTAATTAAACCATATTTAATATTTCTAACTAGCACTGAAACATCCGATGTAACTTGAGCTAAATTTTAGCCACCGGATCCAAACACCCCCTAAGCCTAGCACTACGTACTACCAGTAGATTATAGCACTACGTACTATATTACCAGACATGATTAAAATCGTCTCTAGCGAGTTGTCTAAATAGGTTTGTCTATTACTATTCTAACCCCTTTTTTTCTAACCACCGTGGCACTGTAAGTGTGGTTTGTACTATAGATAACACGTATGGATAACCCGCTGGAGACAGCCTAAATACTGGAATACGTAGATTACACTACCTATGTGGAAGGTTGACTCGAACGTCTCTTCCATCCCTTTTTTCCATCATTTCTCCTATCACTGTTCTAACTATCTATCTGTCTACGGTACAGTAACGTTACAGCATTTAATTTTACAGAAACAATATAGTAGAACCGTTAGGTTGAGGGTAAACGATGGCTTTGCCCCTGTCTATAGCAAGATTAACCAATCTAGCCTGAGGACGATATACAGTACAACTACTTATCTGACACAACTGTCAGCGTGAAACATCACTACTAGCTACAGCAGCATTTATTCCATCCAGAGTTCCAGACACGACCATCCAAACACAGTGTTTCAGTGGAGTCCAATAGTCCATTGCTTCCCACCTGGTATACTAGTGCTGGACATGTCTGTCTGACAGCATCTCAAGCGGGCATAAATTCTCACCAATTTATACCATGGCGACGCTGAGTGCTTAATTACCAGACATGATTAAGCCTAGCACTACGTACTACTAGTAGATTACATACATCACTTAACTATCATCTTAAGACTCGGCTCACCATTCTATCTGCTTGAATGCCCGTAGCAAAGCAAGATGAGGGAGGGCGCATCACCTTGTTCTGGGCATGCACTAGTGGTGGAGAAGCTCGTGATCAAGCCCTGCGCCTGCTGTTGCCGGCAACTTGTCCGAACACGCCACGCTTCCTGCTGGCCGTGTTCTGCTCCGGCTTCGGAGCGTCGACATAGCAGCCCTCTTGGTAGTAGTCGTCGTCGTCTTCCATTTCCGGCGTCGGCGTCCCCCAAAGATACCGTGGATCCACTGCAGTACCGGACGACAAGACCCGCCGAGCCCCATCCCCCACTTCCTGTCTGGACCCGGGTCGATGGCCGCGAACATGTGCAGCGGAAGCTTTCCGTGCACCGAGCGGGCCACGTCGCCGTGACGCTGGTGGTTGGGGCCTGGGGGTCGTCGTTGCTCTAGCTTGCTCCTCTGCGGCATTTCCACGACCGTGTGGAGCCGAGGTGGGGGCAGATTAATCATGCGGTAGGGGGGATTTGCGATACATACCTTAGGTTTGGCGGCGGATCGACAGCGATGTTCTTGTCGATGCGAATGTGATAGCTTTTGCCGTTTGCTTTGTTCTCGGCGGCGGAGAGAGGACACTGCGCGTGTGCTGCGAGTCGACCTGTTCTCGAGCCTAAAAATAGAGCCTATTTTCCTGTAGGTGGTCGGCCAGTGTACACTGTGCTGTGCAGCAACACATTACACAGCTTCGTCGGCCTTTTCTCCAACCGAGTGCCTATTGTTCCAACCAGGATCTCTACGTTCATTTTGTATTATAGACAGTTCATATATGCATGCAGTCCGCTGAAAAGCAGTCTAAACATGGAAATCATGAACAGCTTCTTTGGTCAATAGGCATAGTAGCGGGCATGATTGTTGGTGGGATATTTTAAAAACGACAACAGGTGAGAGCAGCAGCTTTATTTGGACGATAAAGTCTATTGACACCATTTCCTCCTTGTAGGCGCCCTCTAACCGCCTCTCTATCTTAGTATATCTTAGTAGATGGTTTACGGTGTTAAACCGTTTCCAACGGACTGACTAACAAGAATTATCTATCACTATTCCAACTATCTTTCCTTTTGTCTACAGTAGCACTACAGTGTCGGTTTGTACTATAAGTCAAACTATTTTGGTCACTCCATTGAAGACGGTCTTAGTGTCAGTAATTTTTTAAACGTGCAAAGCACATTCTTTCATTAAGAAGAATAGATTCAAACAACAATACAACCAAGCCAAGGTAGCCAAAAAGAGGCGGGAGGGGGGGGGGAAGGAAAACACGACATGACCGAGAACGACCGACAAAAAGAAACAAGCTAAAACAGCCTCTAGCCAGTAGCAAAGTGATCTTAGCGAAGTCTGCGTGACTCCAAAGGCCTGCCTCCTCGATCGCTAGGTGCGCACGGCCACAAGCTGAAGGGCCTCCCTTATGTAGATCCACCGAGAGACCAATACGACCAGCGTATCGAAGCCCTTTCCGAAGGGGATTAGGGACCCGCTTCCTAGCCTCTCCAACCACGAGACTGCGAAAGACTCATCAGGAGAGCCGCGTGTTGAATGCCACAACAATAGAGACACTGAACCAAATTTCCCTAATGTGAACACACCTAGAAGAAGGTGGTCGACCGTCTCCCTCTCTTGGACATGGAGAGCACAAGTGGCATCCACCCGCAAACCCTATCTAAAAAGATGACCAGAGGTCCCATATAGCGACCAAGAAGAGCAAGCCAAAGGAAAAAACAGTCACTTTTCAGTGCCCCCGTTTTC
Organism: Paspalum vaginatum; assembly: GCA_030272315.1. Classification (NCBI taxonomy): domain Eukaryota; kingdom Viridiplantae; phylum Streptophyta; class Magnoliopsida; order Poales; family Poaceae; genus Paspalum; species Paspalum vaginatum. The sequence goes on along the minus strand of CM059018.1, from coordinate 34,160,846 downwards.
CAGAGAGTGGGCACTGTGAATTTTCAGAGGCACTAGGAATATGGTGGAAACGTCGTTGTCCTCCTGGACCGACGCCTGCGTGTTTAATAGATGGCAATAATCACCATTGTCGTGGTTTACAAGTAATGAGGATATTTAGGAGATGTCGTTACCAACTAATCTAGATTACAACAAACTTGACCTGATAGACTATGATACGGTAACAACCTGTCTCGATATCTCTCAAGAGTACATGATAACATATATGACTTATCTAATGGGGACCACAAGGATGGAAGACTGTCCCAAGAAGAAAGTTCTATAGGCAAAGGGACAGGAGAAGGAGCTGACTGTCGGCCACCTCCAACAGAAAAGAATATGTAACACTAGGGCTTAGTTGGAAGGCAGAGGAACTCAACTTGAGCCCCCTATACATAGCTCTCCCCTGACATCCAACATCCACCTTCTACCGTCTAGGGTCTAGGGCTACCGTCCGACCTTTTCATGTGCTCTAACCGGGACAACGTCAACAACTTGGGCAACCAACTTAGAAAGGGTTGCTTCCATCCAACCACTTATCAAGCCAAAAGTATACTGACTCTCCATTGCTGACATGGACTACGCAAGAAACATCAAACAAGCTAGCCGGAGCCAGCATATTTGAAAGCAACCAAGCCATGAGCTGAACGTTAGAAAGACCAAGGCCGCCTAGTTCCTTATGCCGACAAACCCGAATCCAAGCCACTGCACATTTACCACCTGAAGCTGCATACATCCTTGTCCAAAGGAAAGCCCTTCATAGGCTAATGTGGTGGTCCCGCTAGATGTCATGGAGTTGGAATATGGTCTTGGTAGCATGGTTTTTAGTTCGGAGGTGCAACGACTTGTGTAATGCATGTTTATGTCTTAATCCAACGGAGTATCTTCAGCGAGTTGTATCGATGTTATTGTCGATGTTTCAATCCAACCGTAGTGTCAGTTGGGTTTTGCGACAATATGTTGATATCTAAGTCCAATCGTCCGATTGACCAAGTTGGTTCATTATTGAGTGTGGTGGGTAGTTGTTTTTGTCTACGTTCCTGCCTAATGGTGTGTTGCCAGTTTTCTCCTAAAAACGAGGGGTTGTGCTCTGTGGGTGGAGTGAGTTGAGTTGAGTTGAGTTGTTAGGGTTTTTACTTTTTACCCTTAGTCGTATGGTTTTTGGTCCATCTTTTTCTTACAAACTAAGCCGATTCTTTTGTTTGGATAATATTTAGGGCGAAGCAGTGTATTTGATTAAAGCATAAATTGATTACTATGAAGTAGTATATCAAATCGTTCTTTTATCCATTTGATGGTTGCAAAATTGAAAATCATAAATGCTTATTTCGGGGTGTGAGATCTGGCATTGCAATGCGAAAACCACGGCCACAATCCATATCGCACGGCCACAATATTGATGATGGACTATGGCGGGAGCAGGCTTCAAGTTGCTCTCAGCAAACATTTTGCCCATCCCAACCCATTTCAATCTCCTCCGATGCTCTTCAATTCTTCAATACAAACAAGCCTGGTGACCCAAAACCGATCGATCCACGGGAAAAAAAAGGTTAATTAGATACAAGCCATTATAAATATGCTTCTGAGATATGCCATTACAATTCGCAAATTAAAATACATGCCATTACAATTATGCAACTATTTGAAATATGCCATTGGATACCTATTTGATATAATTTTGGACCAAATTGCCCCTGTCTCCTACCTTCGTCGTCTTCTCTCTCATCTTCCTCTCTACTGAGGGCTGGTGGCGCGAGGCCGCGTGTGAGCGGGGAGGAGGGGCCGCTGCATGCCGGCCGCGCTGCCGAGCTAGCCGCGCCTGGTCATCCCCACTTCCGGCTGTCCTCGCGCCTTCAGCCCTGCCGCGCCCGGCCGTCTCCTCCTCAGGCCGTGCCGTGCCCGCCCGTTCCACGCCTCGGGCTCCTCCTCGCCTGGCCGTCCTCGCCACGCCCGGCCTCCTCGCCGACTGTCCTCTCCCAAGCTCCTGTCTATGCCCCTCCCAGCCCTACGCCATGCACTGCCAGTTTCACCGAGGAAGAAGAGGCCAGAGGTAGAAGACAATGGCAATTTGATCTAAAATAATATATTTTAAATAGTTGCGGAATTGTAATGGTTTGTATCTTATTTTGCGAATTGTAAAGCTAGTGTCACCGAGACGTGCATTTGTACCATTACAGTGCGCAATAATTTACGCAAACAATGTTTTTCACGTATTTTTTTCACCCTCTGGCCTAGCTAAAAAATCCCCACCCGAGCGTGGGACGGTGGGCTCGTCACTCCACTCGCGTGCGCAAACTCCAGACGCCGCCGCTCCCCAGTCCCCGGCTTCCCCACGCGCGCCGCCACCGTTTCTCTGTTGCTCCTGCCGCGAGGTAGGTTTCTTCGTCGCCGTCCACTTCCGCGTCCGTGACATCCTCGCGTGACCCTCGCGTCCCGTCCTTCCACCTGTGCCATCGTTCGCCGGTAGCCATCCTCCCCACCTGTGTGTGCCCTGGTTGATGCTGCGGTTCCTGGTGAGCATGTGCCTGCTGCCTCCTCATCTCCTCTGCTCTTTAGGATGAGGATTTACACTGCTCTTCTTTCTTCCCTATGGTTTCGATTTTGACATCCTCTCTTCTCAGATCTTGCAGAGCTTGCCCTTTGGAGGCCGAGTTCTATAGCGCCCTTGCGTGGGAAGGCGTGGATTAGGTGGGAGGCAGAGATTAACCCGATCCACGCGTGGGTGAGCTCACTCGTGTAAATCACCCACGTGACGCCAAACGAGCCGGGAGAACAGCAAGGCCGGAGCTTTGCGTCGCCGCGGTGGGTCAGCGGGTCTCGTCGCCGGCCCTCGCATGAACTGTGCTCTCTTCCGACGATGACTCCGTCCCGCGGCGCCGCCGCTCCCCCTCTTGCGGGAATGCCGTCCCAGCCCCCGCATGGCTACACCAGCGGAACGCCGCCGCCCGCGCCGGCGCTCTCCGCCCAGCGCGTCTCCAACGTTCGGAGATGCGTACGCTCTCTCTCCCTCTCCCTCTCCCTCTCACTCTCACTCTCACACTCATTTTTTTTCTTCTTTGCGCGCTGCGTGTTCCGGTGGGCTTATGTATTCCTTCACGGCCTCGTTTAGGTCGTGCTCCTGGACTGGTGGCTGGAGAGGGTGGATGGCAGCGAGGACAAGATCCGCGTCGCCGGGATCACGCAGACCCCGCAAATGAGGCATCTCCTCCTCCTGTTGCGTCATTTCTCATTTCAGTTTTGCAATTGCCCTCCCAATGTGCTTTAGCTGTACATCCTGTTTGAAAAATGTGATCGTTTTCTTGACCCCAATCAGAGAAATTGAGCAGGTTGGAAACATGAATTTTTTCTTTCAGAATTTGAGAAATTCAATGGTTATGAAAATAAATAAATAAATGAGAAACAATTTCGGTTGGTACTCCATGATTGATCTGAAGGTGCTGTTGCCTTCTGTACAAACAGGAGAGGGGCATCGTCCTTGAAGAGAAGCGGACAATTGGCAGGCCGAGTGTTCAGATCTTCTACCATTGTGAGGCGCAAGGATGACGCCGTGATTGAGGCTGAGGACGGTTACCTCATACGGATCTGCCGGGTCTTGAACATTCCGCAAACACGTGATAATGGATTTTCTCAAAAGGTAATTGTTTTCTTTCTGCACCCCATCACGAATGATCTATAGCGATCAGAGTTTCAGAAGGTCCTTTGCTACTAGAAGTCTAAAACAAAGGAGCCAACCCTGTGCACAAATTCACTATATTTTTTTTCATCCTTTAAATAGGTAAACAAGATTGATATTGATTGTCCCAGCTAACTTAATTTGTTGTATCTTACAATATGACCATCTAATTATCACCTCTATCCATGACTGTGTAGGTATGTGAAATGTTTGAGTTTGGCTTTCCAATTGAATGGCATAGGTTGGTTAATCCAAACATGGAGCCAGAGAATAAACATGCAAATACATCATCAGAATCTAGTCAATCTCCTGCTAATGCATCAAGTCGTTCGGTTGAATATTACACAAAGAAGTTTCTAAGTGACAGCTTTATCTATTCTGGACATGCTTTCACAGAGAATGAAAATGCATCTTGGGGATTATTTGGCCTCAGAATGGACATGCCTGAAGAACCTGTGAAACCACATGGAGAAATATGTAATATTTGTCAAGAAAATGATCAACATGAAAGTATGCAGATAGATGCAAGTGAACAGGAGATTATTAATCGCCCCACCAGCTCTGTTTCAGCCGATATTCCACATAAGAACATGCACAACTGTTCAAGTGAACAGGAGATGATTAATCCTCCCATTGACTCTGTGGTAGTTGAACATCTGAACTCTATATCCTCTGACTTAGGAGCAGTGAGTCTGGGAACTGCATGTGCATCACCACTACCAGCTAAAGGGACAACTTCACAGTTTGGAGCTGTCCGAGGTTCAGAAGATAATACAATCAGGAGATTACGAAATGGCAAGGTCCTTGGAATGCCAAGTGCTGGACGAAAAAAGAGGGGTCACAAACAGAAAAAGATCCAACATGAATCAGTACCTGACAAAGTGGCTACATCCACTGCAGATTTAATCTCTCATGAAAATGTAGGTTGGACATTGCAAATTTAAGAAATCTGTTAACGACAATTTAGTTTCACCTTATCTAGTATTAAATTATACCCTTTGACACCCTCAGAGCGATGCCACGCCGCTCCTGCGCCGCTGCCTCCAAGGACGGTGACAGGTAAGTTCTCCTCCAGATCCTCTAGCGCATCTGCCCCCCATCCTGTCTTTGTTCCCCCTTCTCCTCCGCTCATGCTCTGCCTTCTTGAATTTCTAGGGTTTGAGCAGCGGCTACTCCAGGTCCTCTCGCCGGTAAGAGCTGGATGAGCGGAGCACCGCACGGCATCCATCAGGTATGCCTATTCCTTTCCCTCTTTCCATCTTATACATCCTTCTTTATTTCTTCACTTTAGTCTATAAACATAGAAGTGGAGGAGAAGATGAAATGGGGATAATTCAATTCAATTTGAAGCCAGGAAGCCACATTTTGCATAGTAGAATAATAGATGATCATTGCTTATTAATGATAGAAAGTTGTTGTTTCCCTTGGAATAAAAACACTACATTTAGTATGTAAATAGATAATGTTCTACTCCCTCCATGCAAGTAAATAAGGCGCATAGAATTTTTCACGATTTTTAACGCACAGCAGTATGCCTCTTTTCTTTCCTCTGGTGCCCCTGAGAGTCAATAGCGGATGAGGGAGATAATTAGCTGCATGCTGCATGGTATGGAAGGGTTGATTGCTTGTCCGCTAGTTAGGCATGCACCTTGTTTTCAGATCCTACATGCAAGGAAAGGAAAGATTTTATGGGATGCAGGGAGTATTAACTTGTTCCAATATGATTCAATCTGTTTGGTCAGCTCAGTTGTATTATTTCTTTGTATTTTGAGCACCAAATTTTCTGTAGGGTCACGTACTAGTTGTTCTGCAAGGTCTTGTTTTTCTCTAGATTCTGCAAGGTCGCGTACTAGGAGTTGTTTTGCTGTTGCTTGATCACCACTAGTAGTTGCTGCTCCTCTTTCTCTTTCAGTCCTTGTCATTTTCTTCCTCGCATGCTGATGTTTAACCATATGATATATTAATATATTTGAATTATTTTGCAGCTTCCTGTGATTTTGTTCCTGTCAATTTCCGCCTTCCTAGTGATTTTGAGGTGAGTTCTTCATCTTCCCTTTATTAGTTGCTGTTGTGGTCCTCAGATATATACACCATGAGTTATTTTTATTCATTGATGTGCTCATCTTGTGGTTGCTGTTTTTATTACAATGCATGTTGCCCTGAACAAAAAAGTAGTTGTTTCTTGTTACATGTGTAGGCTCATCCAAAGTTCTTGTTACATAGTGGCGAAACTATCCACCGACATATCTCTTATTTATTGATTTGTAAAGCTTGCCTCTGGATTTGGAATTGACTGGAAGATTAGTACTGATGAATGATTTCTTTCCATACTTCCAATGATTTGGAGTGAAAATTTTTGTTGGCTTTACAGAAAACAATACTTGATGCTCAGGTGAGCGCATAAAAAATACTCCATCCCAAATTGTAAGGGGGTTCTAGGACTCAACTAGATTCATTCGTTACTTTATGGATGTGTGTTTAATATATGTCTAGATTCATCAACATCTAAACGAATGTGGACGCATAAAAAGAGAGCTAGAACCCATATTTCTCAGTTTGACCTAGTTGTAGCAAAACAAAGTTGAAGGCATTGAGGCATAGCTGCAACTCGAATGATGAATTGCAAGAATATAAAAACATGAAATTATGGTCACCTAGAAATTTAGAATTAATGTCACTTGCATTGGTACATGTTTACCTCACAGAACGAGAGAACACCATGGTGGCATGGTCCATGTTACAACCGTTCAGGCTGACCTCACAGAATGAGAGGACAGCATTGGTCCCATCAAAACACACAATATCACAATCTTTTATGCTGACCTCACAGAATGAGAGAACACCACGGTGGCATGGTGCATGTTGTTGTTGTCCTACCCTGATGTTCGCTGCTTCGCTTCTACCTACCATGCTGCCCCTAACTAGAATTCCTAGAAATAAGTTGCACTGGTTTACCACCAATCGATAATGTTAATCAACCTTAGGTAACAACTACTAATTAAGCAGGCTTCAAATATGTCGTGCTAGCGATGGTGGCATCACATCCCCACACAGGGTCATAGGTGAAATCAAGACCATGTTCAGATTGGGGCCTGACCACCTGAGCATTCCTTAACTGCTGCAGGCTAGAAATCTCTGTGCCACCTGGACTCCCAAAAGAAAAACTATGTGCCACCTGCAACAATAAACACGATGGATTCACTGTAAGCCTATGTACATGTATTTTTGTATTCTTCGGTTAGGTAATAGCTTAAATTTTAATAGTTCGAGGCAAGTGATGCAAAGTCCATTATTTTCTTAATCAGAAACGGACAGGCTGGCTTACTGATATGGTCAACCCCCATTACTAATTACAAAAGCATTGTATTAATCAAAGAGTACCAATCTTATTAGAGGTCTAGATCAAACAAACTATTTGAAAACTTCTGTATTTACCCTACCATATAAGTTGCACATGAAAAAATGCTACCTCAGATTCCCAGATTGTTAAGAACAAATAGTCACACCTCTAGACGGTGACTTGACCTGATCCTTTTGGACTGAGGAAAATTACTCACTTTTTTATCCAATTGGGGATTGGCACAAGTGGTCTGCTTCCCAAAACAGACTGTTGGAATATACTCCTATTTACACCTAAACATGTAACTCAACATGTAAAGGTGCATCCAGGCGAAGCAAATATATACACTTTCAATTTGAAAGTAGTGATATATACATGGAAAACAATAGAGCTCTAATTTTTTGAGTTATGTTCAATATGGAGGATGTCTCCATTCATGTTCGTTCCATCTCTCCTAAGACACTTGTCCAGGGGGAAAAACTCAAAAAGGATAGCTATGTCCAGCACTGTATCATGCCTACTACTGTGCACATCAACCGTGTGCCAGCAAGATGCAAGATGAAGCAAGTTAAAACTAAGTTAAATTACAGTCCAACTGTGCCCGTCATGATACACAATAGAGCATGCTTGTTGCTTTTGTCCGGTTTAGTGATGCTTAGTGGTTCTTGGCAACATACGAAACTAAATTCAGAGTTGAGTTTTTCAGGCTTTATCAATCTAACATAGACAGGGAACGATATGCCTATCTCAAACAATCTATTATAGAACAGATGATGCAAAATAAAGGAACTGTATGCGAGAAAGCAACATAATAGCACAAAACCATAACTAAATCTGATTATGATGTACTATCTGCGCATAAGCACATTGCCAGCAATTGTGTTATCCATTGCAACGCACCAAGCACTTGTACTCTTACCATTAACGAACAAAAATGGATTTTGGAGGAAAAATCAAGATTAATGGACTGGCAAGCAATGTTATGTGTGACCATTGACCAGAATAGAGGCATAGAGCAAGCCTAGTGCATCGTTATTGTTAATCGATAGCAGCTTCAGTTGGCAGGCAAGCAACTAAAAAACTTGAAGCTCATCAGTCTTTATAATGTAGAAAAAACAGAAAAGCCTAATGATAAATCCAATTAAAAATCAGATATTGCTGAAGGACCACCGGAGCAAGAAAAGGATGGATGTATAAAGGAGGATTAACGATTTGCTTATATGCACATAAAGTTCAATTCATTGGAGAATGAGATTAAAATTCTAGGAGGAAAGCATTGGTGTACGAGCCATGTATCCAACTATGAACCATGCGGAGTTAAAGGATAGAAAACTGTTCAGCGGAGGATGGATTCCTTCACAGGAGCGATCTCCAGTTCTACATCAAGTTTGAAATCAACCCTGAGCCTGATCCAATTGGAGGCTTGAGTTCGGCTGAGGATGGATCACAAGGCCCCGGGGACTGACAAGGCCGACTGGGGTGGGAGGGACGGCGACATGTGGGGCGTGGGGGAGAGGCAGGGTTGGGAGGGAGGGAGGTGGCACGGGGCGCCACGGCTGGCTGAGAGGGCCAGCCTCGTCGCGGCCAGCCGGCCACGGCCGGGGACATCGACATCGGGGGCATGAGGAGAGAAGCATGACTACGAGGATGGGTGGTGTATGCGGGGCAGGCTGTCCTGGGAGGTATGGTGACGGGGACGCCATGATGTGCGGTTCGGGAGGTTCCTGCGAGTGGGGCGAGGGGCATGGCATGAGCGGCGGAAGCGACGCGGTGCGCGCGTGGCTTCGAGCTTGGGCGGCGCGGTGCGGTGGTGCGAGGAGCCGGAGCGACGGCGTGGCGGTGTAGACGAGGTGAGGGTGATGGAGGCGGAGGAGAGGAGAGCCAGGAGGCGGGGCGGTTTCTCGGGCATCGGCGCGAGGAGCACGGGGCAGCGTACTGACGGCAGCCTGAGGGGCACGGGGCGGGACGTTGGTGGTGGCGCGAGGGGTGCGGGGCAGGGTCTTGGCGTCAGCATGAGGGGCATAGGGCGAGCGGACTGAAATTGGTTGGACAACCCCTTATGTTCTTAATAAGTTGTATTGTAGAGATTACTGTTCTAGCAGCTGCCGTACATTGACTGATACATCGTGTACTATGCCATATTTATTACCATAGTTATCCATGCCTGTTTGTTGCATGTTCTTTCTTGTTCAATGTTCCTGAGCTGAAGATCAGTTCTTAACTATAACGAAGTCAATCAAGACTTCTACTTTTGACATGTATTGCACGTCTAAATTTTTTATTTTTTATTTCAAACAGTTAGCAACTGGTTTTGGTACGAGCGACAGACAATTTATGTTGACAGAAATTCTTAAAACACTAAAATTGGTTAAAAGATGTAATATCATTTTTAGTGGTTGTGATGCTTAGTGATTGTATTTGCTTTGTTGTGAATCGCCTGAGTGCTGTTAAGTTCTTTTAGCAATTATTTTTTGAGCTCCTATGTTCCATTGACATGGTATTTTTAGGACCGAGTCCTAACAGATCGTCTATCCCATCGTTTATATTCAAACTTTACTCTGTTTACAGTGCAGCTACCGTGTCATCGTCGTACAGACGACCTGATGGAACACTGTTACTCCATGTTCACTGTACAGATGTAAGGAGATGGAGGCATGAGAGATGGTTACCTGATATTGTGCAAGAGAGGAAAGTAAAGCTAGTATTGATTGGATGGATATTTGTTAAATTAACAAGGGGCAAATTATCTTACAAATTCATGTCAAATGCTATGCTATTTTGAACATGAGATGAACCAAGGTCCTTAGTGCACATCTAGCATCATAAGCTTGATGGACATCTGAATTGTATGCCGTTCAGTCTTATTGATGTGTGTACTGTGTAATCTTTTAAAACGATGACTTTTCCTTTCGTTATTAAGTAGTGTCATCTGAACTCTGAAACTTACTTGGATCGAATGACTCGATCAGGTTCAGGTTTTCAGTTGATCCTGTTGAAAATTGCAATAGTCAAGCCTACCAAACTCTGGCGTCAGTACACATTCGTCCCGTCCCCTGAATGACGTCAGTACACATTCGTCCCGTCCCCTGAATTCCATAGAGTAGACCATATACATAACAGTATGTACTACTAGTGCAGGTTTTCTGAAATTTTAGCCATATTGTAAAGGTTATTGAAAGGATCTGGATGTTGCCTGCAGAGAGAGGTGAATAGACTAATCTAAAATTCACAACTTAAAGCTCCATTGTCAGTTTTATACCGGATAGTCCGGTGACGCCTACCGGATAGTCTGGTGTCACGCAGAGAATTAGCTCAACCAAAGTAAAGATACACTAAGATACTTATTGAGCTATGAAGCAACGTTACAAAATGTTTCTCTCACACCTGCACTCAATCACAAGAACTTGAACTACGAGTAATGATAGTGGAAGCATAATGTAAGTAAATAACAAATTACAAGCACAAAGTTTGGGTCTCCCAGCAGGAGCACAACAAACAAGACACATAATTTAATTTCCGAGGTTCGGGTACACCAGCGAAGTGTCCGTGTGTTCTCGTTGAGACGCCCACAAAGTGCTTAGTCTTTTTCAACTCACGCCCTCCCTTTTCGACCACCGAGGCTGAGAAGGTGCTCACTGCAATGCTCCGAAGAGCAGGGTAATCACATTATAAGAAATGTGGCACTCGACGAGTCAAGTACCCTTCGGGACGCTATAGCCGTCTAGGAGGAAACCTCCAAAAGTAACAAAAGCGTTCGCCGGAAATGCTTTGCCAACTTGTGCTCAAAAGCTAGGTTTGTTACAAATGCTCACACAAACTCACGAGATCTTTTCCAACTCAAGAATCCGGGTTTAGCTCAATCTCACAAAAAAAGTAGTTGGGGAGGGTTTTTTCTGGCCTCTGAATGAATATAGATGTTGGAGGGAAGCAGCAACCTCAACAAGTGAAGAGAGAAGGGTATAAAATACCCAACTCCCCAAAACTACCTGTTGGCTCTATGTCAGAGCCCCACCGAATAGTCCGGTGGCTTCTACCGGACAGTCCGGTAGAGGGCAACTAGCCGTTGAGGTTCAAATCAGAGCTCACCGGATAGTCCGATGAAGTGTTTCCTAACCAAAGGTCCAAGGTACAAAGCCTTGGTCACTAGGTGAGAAAGATACTGGTGTTTGTCTCCATAGAGATACACCAAAGGAGAAATTATAGCACAAGAAAATGTCAGAGAGATCACTCTTAAGCTCTGGACTCAGCCTCCATCGGATAGTTTGGTAAGGTCCACCGGATTATCCGGTGAGCCTACTCTCAGCACAAAACAACTCACAAGGAGTGACATTTTAAGCTTAGCTCCTTGAACCAGATAGAGCACGTGTTGATTAGTGACATTTTAAGCTTAGCTCCCCTCTTAATAGTACGGCATACCTATACTCAAGATAAAATATAAATCTAGTTGAAATCCACTTGAGTCTTGGTTTTTATGAATAATGTCGTCTTGATCAATTCTAATAAAAAGAGAAAACCAAGCTGAGATTCTTTTGAGAGCAATCCTCTTTGAGCTGAATAAGTTAGACTTCAATAGTGAAAACCTCTTTAATAGGTAAATAGAGCACATTTGCTCATTAACCATTTAATGTGCTTGATTTTCATTATAGTTGGCTTTTATAAGCATTAGACACTCCATGATCAGCCACTTGTCATTGTTGAACAATCCAATCAATATAGTGACGTCCAAATAGAAGAGACAGAGGCCATGCCACTTTCCATACAATGATATCCACTAGGCTCAAAGTGCATCAATAATAGATAGCCAATAATAAAGAGCACTTGGGCAATCCATTTCATTTGGGATAGCCATTTTCAATTTGACGCCACCAAGTAGCCAATGAGATGTGTATCCAATGTTATAGTGTATAATGTATAGATGATCCACGACTAACTGCTCTTCTTGTATCAGTAGATATGTAAATAAAGATCCATACACATCAATATGTAGAAGATATACAATGAAAACCATTATACTAAACATATGAGTGATTCATGCTTGATCATTAGATATATGTAGGGATGCAGGCGGGGCGGGTTTTTTTACGAACCCGCAAACCCGCCCCGCAAAAACAAGCTTTGTGGCCCAGCTGCAACATTGTTGTGGTCTATTATGGTCAGCCCAAGAAACAATCGTGGTCTCAAACAAGAAACCCTCAAGGACAGCAAGGAACCACAACAAGAAACCCTACCCGACGCCATCCTCGGCTATGCCTGCCCCGCCGTCGCATTCTGTCATCCCCTCCTCCCACCTCACGACGGCAGCCGGATCGGTGGATCCCGCTCCTCCTTCCCCCGTCGCGAGCTCCTCTAGGCTACTCCACTATCGGGGCGTCGCCCTTCCTCCTCTCCTCACGGTCAGCAGCGGTGGGGTGCCGGACCCTCCTCTCAGCGGCTGCCGGCCCCCTTATCTCCTCCTCCGCCCCGGCCGCACGCCATGCCCGCGCAGGGGGGCTTGCGCCATGGCCGCGCACCGCGCCCACACCGGGGTGCCTGTGCCACGGCCCCGCGCCGTGCCCGCACCGAGGGGCCTGCGCCACAGCCGCGCCCGCGCCGTGCGCCAGTGCGTCGCGCCGTCACGGCCACCTGGTGCCACTAGTGTCGACGACATCCTCGTCCTCAACCGCCGCCACCAGCAGCGTCGTCTGCGATGGAAGAGCTGGCAAGCTCGTCACAGCGTCGTCACATCTGAAGAGGCAAACGAACCTAGCCAAACATGCATGAATGGATTTAGACTAACAGGCACATTGGTTCTCAATTTGCAGCCTTGCAGGATATGCTATCGTACTGGATCCATGGGACACCAGAGAGATCGTGCCCTAGGATGTGCTGTCACCATAGAGATCGTGTGCTTCATATTTAATTCTGTTTTAAATTAGCTTTGTTCCTGTGATTAGGACACTTTCTTGTTCTTGTTTTTCTAAACAGATAACATGTGTGCTGTGATCAGTGTGATCCTGTTTGAACGAACATGTATCGATCATATATAGCTGCGCTTTTGGGCTTTGCGGGTTTCGCCGGCTTTGCGGATTTGCCGCTAAGACCGCTAACTTACTGTTGGCTGCGTGGTTGTGTTAGCAGACGGCCGCAAACCCGCGAAATTAGTTTTGCGGCACGACCTGTGGGTTTGCAGTTGTCCACGACTCGCCCCGCCTGCATCTCTAGATATATGCATCAGAAATTCATCAATTTACATTTGATCACAACTAATAAACTTGTAAAAACATGTCAAGTCATCTCATAAATAGATTAGACCTTTAATTAGGTTGTCACTCAATACACGAAAACTACTAAGAAACCATGTTGCACTTACAGTTTCTACTGCTTCTATTTCTACGCTATAAAAAAACGAGTTTTTTGAACATTTTTTTTTTACGTAAGAAGGCTCAAGGCTAAGGTATAACCCTAATGCTAGCCCCATTGTGCAGTTTGGAAAAGGGTGGAAAGGCCTAACACCCATAGATGTAAAATGTTTCATCCACTTTCTCTCTATTTTTTCACCTCATTTTATATTCATACCCACCAGATACATTCTCGTCTTGGAACTAACGAGAAATGAAGAATGTCAATCAAGCAGGTCTTATTCCTTTTAATTCCTTTTTCCCTTTTCTCTGTCTTGTGTCCTGACCGATCGTCTCGTAACACGTGCACTAATTTAAATATAAGTCACGATGGATCTTTTCCAAAACTTGTCTTATTCAAAAAATTTCATCTTTTATAACTTATTTTATTATGATTTGTTTTATTATTAGGCTAAATCCAGCAGTGACTGCATATGGTGACTGCAAAATTAAATGCAGCACTGTTACGCACTGTAGCTGTGAGTGTGGGTAGTTGGAATAGTGATGAGAGAGAAAATGGAGGAAGGTGATGAAGGTGGCCGTTGGTTTCAGAGCATAACTTATTTTTTTTTATATTTACATAATTTTTTTGAAATAGACGAACGTTGAAGTTTTGAAAAAAATTAATCTCAACTTATATTTGAATAAGATGGGAGTATATCATACTCAGTACCAAAAGGCGCTACCAGTGCAAAAAAAAAATTTCGGCCGTGACGCGGAAGCAAAGAAGCGGGAGCGGTAACACGCACGATGGGGTGGGGTGGCCGGACGGGGATCAACCTTTTACACGCGTGGTTTGCTTCTCACTCACGTGTAATGCGTCCACAAATTGCCACACGACGCCGGGGAAACAGCAAGGCCGGCCCGCGGTGGGTCAGCGGGTCTCCGCGCCAGCTCGACGCCCCGTGGACTGTGCTCTCTTCCGACGATGACTCCGTCCCACGGCGCCGCGGCTCCCCCTCTCGCGGAAATGCCGTCCCCCTCTCCCTCTCTCTCATTTTGTTTCTTCTTTGCGCGTTGCGTGTTCCGGTGGGCTCACGTATTCCTTCGCGGCCTCGTTTAGGTTGTGCTCCTGGACTGGTGGCTGGAGAGGGTGGAGGGCAACGAGGGCAAGATCCGTGTCACCGGGATCAAGCAGACCCCGCAAACGAGGCATTTCCTCCTCCTGTTGCGTCATTTCTCATTTCATTTTTGCAATTGCCCTCCCAATGTGCTTTAGCTGTACATCCTGTTTGAAAAATGTCATTTATTTCTTGTCCCCAATCAGGGGCATCGTCCTCGAAGAGAAGCAGGCAGTTGGCAGGACGAATGTTCAGATCTACCATTGTGAGGCGCAAGGATGGCACCGTGATTGTCAGAGTCTGAGGACGGTTACCTCATACAGATCTGCCGAGTCTTGAACTTTCCGCAAACACGTGATAATTGATTTTCTCAAAAGGTAATTGTTTTCTTTCTGTACCCCATGGCATCATGAATGGTCACAGCGACCAGAGTTTCAGAAAGTCCTTTGCTACTAGAAGTCTAAAACAAAGGAGACAGCCCTGTGCACAAATTCACTATATTTTTTTTCTTGCATCCTTTGATTATGTAAACAAGATCGATATTGATTGTCCCAGCTAACTTAATTTGTTGTATCTTACAATATGACCAGCTCATTATCACCTCTATCCATGTCTGTGTAGGTATGTGAAATGTTTGAGTTTGGCTTTCCAATTGAATGGCATAGGTTTGTTAATCCAAACATGGAGCCAGAGAATGAACATGCAAATACATCGTCAGAATCTAGTCAATCTCATGCTAATGCATCAAGTCTTTCAGTTTTTGAAAGGAACCGGCAGGAGAGCTGCCCGTTATATTAAAATAGAAGAATGCCCGACGGGCAAAGCTGTACAAAGACAACAAACTACAGTGACAACCAGCGCAACAAGGCGCCAAACCCGACTAGACTACATACTGCAAATAATTTTAGCGAGATGCTTAGCCCTGGCCGCCACCCAAGCCAATGCCTCATCCTTGACCACAGCAAGGACCTGCTGAAAAGAGGACTCCCTACGATCGAAAATTCTCGCATTCCTCTCACGCCATAAACCCCAAGCAACTAGCATAATAAGACTCCTCAAACCTTTCCTATCGCTTGCCGGCACCCTCGCTAAGACCGTCCACCATTGGAGGACAGAGTCATGCTACTCCCATGAACTGGGCCTGAGACCCTCAATCGACGTCTAGCGAACAAGCTCATCCCAAATGCGTTTGACGAAGCGACAAACATCTAACAGATGCAGCCCGGTCTCCATAGAGCATCGGCATAGAACACAAACAGTGTTATGAGGCCACCTCCTAGAAGCCAGACAGTCCACTGTCCAAATTCTGTCCTGAATTGCCAACCAGCAGAAGAATTTACATTTGGCGGTGCCCAGACCTTCCAGATGATCCAAACAAAGTCAGTACGTGTGGAGGCAACGAACTGGGCCTGATATCAGGCTGAATAATGTTGGCTCTCTGTGAGTTTCCACACGATATTATCTTGGCATTCGGATGGAGCCGTACCTTAGACCGCCTCAGTCCAAAGCCTACAGAACTCCACATGATGTGTGACAGAAAACCC
Source organism: Paspalum vaginatum (assembly GCA_030272315.1). Lineage (NCBI taxonomy): Eukaryota > Viridiplantae > Streptophyta > Magnoliopsida > Poales > Poaceae > Paspalum > Paspalum vaginatum. The sequence continues at coordinate 34,144,833 of CM059018.1, read as the reverse complement.
CTCATGGTGCAAATTCACATCCCTAATCTAATTATTATTTTGCAAAGCCTCAAGCAGCAAACGGTGTTTCCTTCTGGAGATGAGGAAAATTCGAGGAGCAAGGTCTCTTGGTTGGATGCCATGCAGCCAAGCACGGTTCCAGAAGGAGATCTGCTTTCCATCTCCTATTTTGATTGTTGTTGCTACTGCAAACAAGTGGCGATCAGATGAAGTGCAAGGGACATCATTCTTTAGCCAAGTCTTGTCTTCGGAAACCCACTGTTGCCAAAGCCCTCTTAAGCGTAGGGCCGGGCAAACTTCTTTTAAATGAAGAATCCCCAAGCCTCCACAGGCCTTCCGGCGTGCCGCATGGGTCAAGTTGACTTTGCATTTGCTGCCCATCAGTCTTGCTGAATCCGACCAAAGGAATTGCTTCCTCTTAGAGTCAATGGACTCAAGAACATCAACTGGGGCTTTAAGGGCAGCTAGGAGGTAGACTGCTTGTGAGGTGATCACTGATTTCACCAAGGTTAGACGACCAGCAGCAGTAAGGTTCCTCGCATTCCATCCATTCAGCTTGGTCACCACTTTGTCTATTAAGAACTGGAAATCCGTCCTCCTGAGTCTAGCAGCAGTCAAAGGTAAGCCAAGGTATCTGACCGGAAAGGGTGCTCTCTTTGCCGGTAGGTTGCCAAGGATGCTGAATATTACACAAAGAAGTTCCTAAGTGACAGCTTTATCTGTTTTGGACATGCTTTCACAGAGAATGAAAATGCATCCTGGGGATTATTTGGCCTCAGAATGGACATGGCTGAAGAAACTGTGAAACCGCATGGAGAAATATGTATATGTGTGTATGTATATATATAACACTATTCTAGACCCAGCGTGTTAGAATAATATTCAATGCCGCCGCCCTCATAGTCTAAATCCCGCAGCTGTAAATATTCTGATGTGGACATAAAACTGCTTGTATCGATTACTATAGAGGAAATGAAGACCCAGAATCGTAAATAGTTTCACTGAAACAGTAAAATTAGTCGTATCCATGTAACTCTTCCGTTTACCTTTCCGCATTAAGCGCCTTCTTTTTGGATTATTTCCCCATGGGCTCAAACGTTCATGGCGATCCTGGCAGCACAGCATGGGCGATGGGCTATTGGTAATTGATCCATGAAAGTGCACCCGATCCGGTCTTCGCATTGCCGGTTCCTCTCCGTTCCCCTCCACTGTGATTTGCAGGTCAGCCCCTTCACCCTCTGCAATTTCTAATCTAGATACCCACAGTCCATAGTTGATAGCGAAATAATATATAGATGCGCAGTCAGCTCCATCGTTGGATGCATCAGCTTCCAGTTCGTCGTCCTCTCAGCGGCCAAAGGTAGGGCGCAGATCGGGATAGTGACACATCCTTTGATCCAACGATCGCATCAGAGGACAACACAACACCGTGTGTGCCAGGCTACCAGACCACAGCGAGATCCATCTAACGTCTGATCTGGTCATTCTTGTTGATTCAGGGAGGCAAGGGAGCAATGGGTGGCGTTCAGGTATAATGGGAAGAATAATCTTAAAATTCCAAATTACTTCCTTTGTCAATTCGACAGATAGTTGATTATTTCTGTAGTTTCATTTGATCTGATTAACTGCACCTCTTATAGATGCAAATTCTCATATATGAAATAGATCAATCCTCCTTGTATGCATTGTGATGTCATGATTTTTGTCTACACAATTAGTGGTCATTCTCTACAAAAATATATTGCCGGATCTCACCTCCGATAAAGAGCGTAAAATACATATTTGTCGCCAAACATGATCATTCGTCTAATCTTGCACGTTGCACTCAAGACACTATCATTTCTTCACAATATGTAATTTACCACAACAGCATTATTAAAATTTAATTGACTCATTTTATCTCCAAGTACCATGTAATTTTACACATCAGCTCTAAACATGTAGTAAGTACATATTTATAAGGGGCTTTGGCGTTTATACCCTCGCTTTGAAGTTTAATGGTGATTTTGCCCTCATTTTTAAAATTTATGAATTTACCCATATGTTTCCAAATCGAAGGTAGAGTTTACCCCTGTTTTCTTAACGATATCAATTCCGGTGCCAAAAGACCATCATACCTAGACAATTTTGCCCCCTTGTTTTGTAATGGATTGTAATAATACCCCGATTCATACTAATAGCGGCAGCTCGCACCTAGCCAACTGTGTCGCTAGCTGCCGGGTCTCCCCATGCCGCGCTGTACCCAGGCCACACTGTGCCTAGGTTTTCACCGGTGGAACTCCAGTGGGTCGTGGGTGAAAGGATAAGTAGCATTCAAGTCTAATTCTCCTATTTCAAAAGTTTTTCCTACTTGTTTTAAATGATTTAGTCGAGTTGCATCTAACAGGATTAGAAATAGGGGTAAATCGAGTCTTCATTTTAAAAATGTAAAGGTAAAATCACAAAGTTTTAAAAACGAGGGTAAAAACACAATTAGAATTGCTAGTAGGGGTATAAACACCAATCTCCCTATTTATAACTATGGTCATCAACAATCTGGTCACAATTTACACCATGATGTGTTGGTCATTGCTCCACTATCACTCACTCATCTCGAGGAAAAAGTTTCTTGCACATTTTCGTTGTAGCAAAGGTGTTCATATTAATTTCAAAAAATTTCCAATTCAGTAGTAGTATAGGTCTTCTATGATCAATATACTCAAAACAAATTCTCATTCACAAATGCAATCCGTTGAATTTTTTTCTTCCTTGCACGTGTAGTAAATGTCTCCTACATCTAAATTTTATAGGATATTATTAGCTTATGTTTCATTTTTACTATTGTAAAAAATAAATTTAATGTCATAATAAATTTTCATTTATGTAGCTCAAACTTTTTTTATTCAGCAATCTGTGTCACCCCATCTAGACCTAGCATCTTGAATGTTGTGCTGCTGCTGAAGGGCAGTGGAACCGCCTTGATACTGTATTTGGAAACACATGGCAGCCACTCATCTTGCTGAATTTTGCAAAGGAGCATCCCTAGGAGTACAGTAGACTAGAAGGAGGCTGAAATAATTTAGCAAGTTATTAGTTATATTCATTATTTTTTTGGTAATCTATGCATTAACTGAAGCTCGTGAGGTTAGGACTACTGAACTAATCAATTTATTGTGCTTTACAGAATGGATATTTGGTCTAATGGTCTTCACGGTACCAAGCCAGAAGTTGTGCATCGCTTATATGGATTGATAGGAGCGAAAAAATGAATACGGGAAGGCAAACAGCTTATAAGAAAGAAACAATTTAGTTGAACAGTTTGTTCTGATTGGACTTGTCAAATGTATATTGTCCTATTTTTACGAACATCTAGTGATTTATGAGACGTTGTATGCATTGTTGGATCTGTGGTTCATGTGATTCATTCTGAGTATGATAGTTTTACTATTCATATCATTAATTTTAACTGTTATGGTTGTGTTCATAAAATAATTGCTTGTTATGGGTCAATCATATTTGATGATGGCACGCTTGCCCGATCTTGCCTTATTACAATTGTGTTGGTCAATATGCAATGGTCCGATCATCTAGGTGGTTAATATGCGCTGAGCGCAACAAAATGATATTACTTCTCACAACTAATAATTTTACTATTGTAGCTTCAACTTTCAAACTCCTATTCTTAGATGGCTATACAAAAACAAAGAGCACAATTCATGTGGGGAGCATCGAAAGGTTGACCGGGGAGGGGGGCTGCAAGGTCAGCTGGACCTGTGCGCGTGAGGCCAAAGAAGTATGGTGGTTTAAGTATCCTGCATCTTGGCAAATTCTCGTGTGCCTTACGCCTAAGGTGGCTGTGGCTAGAGTCCAAGGAACCAGCTAGGAAGTGGGCGGTGGGAGACCTACCTTGAACCACAGTGGACAAGGACAAGCAACTGTTTGCGGCAACCACTTTTGTCACTGTGGGAGTGGCAAGACTTCTTGGTTTTGGGAAAGCGCTTGTCTGAGGGGATCGAGGCCAAGGGACATTAACCCCAAAATCTTCTCCATTTCTAGAAGGAAAAACATGACTATTCATGAGGTTCTCTCAAATAACAACCGGATATGGGACTTAAACTTCCATCATGAGGAGATTTCAGCTGCGCACCTCTAGGAGTACTGCCATCTATGATTGAGGTAAAACAGCTTTACGTGACAGTAAATATCCCAACATCATCCAGTGGAAAGCTGACTCGAACCCCACTTACTCGCCACAATAGGCTTACCAAGAGTAGTTTTTTGGCTCCATTTGCACAAACTATGATGCCATAATTTTGAAAGATTGAGTTCCACCAAAATGCAAATTTTCCAGTTGGCTAGCAGTTCAAGACATAATTTGGACAGCAGATAGGTTGGCAAGGAGGGGTTGGCCTCACAACCCTCTTTGTTGTGCTGTCTAGCCTGGCCATGGAGTCTAGGCTTCATCTTTTTGCGGAGTGTCGCTTTACTAGATGCATTTGGGACGAGTTGAGCATGTGGATTACAAACGCAGAGATTCATCATTCTTCCTGGCAGTCAGCTACCTCAGTGCACCTTTGGTGGTCGGGTTTAGCTGCAGCCTCAGCGAGAGACAAAAGGGGTTCTTTGAGGAGCCTCATCCACTTGTTGCTTGGACGATCTAGTGTGATATGAACTCGCGGATCTTTGAGTGGAGAGAGGCAACCACATCCCAGCTCCTCACCAAGATCAAGGAGGAAAACTGGTTGTGGGTTCTGGCAAGGGCAAAACACTTGCCCAGCCTGCTGTAATTCTAGACTCTAAACTTTGGGCATGTCGTTTTTACTCCCCCTGTGTGTCTCTTGTTTTTGAACTCTAGCCCTCTTGGGCTCTCCTCGCTTTTTAATATAAGGGCAACCCTCTTACCGGTTCGTTAAAAAAAGAACATAGATCCTACCCTTCATATATAAAGTATAGTTCACCATGCTTATATACGTTATGCTCATCGAGTGCCAATAACCCATGAATTACAAGTGGTATTGCTAAAACAAATAGAAATATTTTGTGAGACCAAAATCAATCCAAATGGACCCAATTGATGATGCCACACCTATTATTTTTATAGTTGCAGAACACAAAAGACATTTTTTATACATCCAGTAAGGTTTTGTGGTTGTGGGATCCATCACACCTAGGCTTTTATGGTTTAAGAGCAAGTAGGCACATTTTTCTTTATGTAACTCAATTTTTAAGGTTGAGAGAGTGATCGAATCCAATTGTTTTTTTCTAATCGCGGAGATAAATTTTTACTATTATGGCTTGGGTTTCTATTTGTGTAGCTTTCCACTAGGATATTACGGTTGTGGCGTCAATTGTTACAATTTTGGGTAAGTTTTTACAGTTAACAGGTTGCTTTATATAGCTCAGTTTTACAATTGGGGGAGTGAATCTAGTCGATTTTTACACTTGCGGAGATGAATGTTTACCGTTAACTAAACTTTAGGTATAGCCAGTAGTGTTCTTTAGTCTCAGTAGCCAAAACATAAAAAGGGTCAGCAAATGTGATAAGTATTGTTGTGGGGTGGGATATTTGCAGTTTTTTCACAATTGATTTGCGCAATGAAGTTTGTTGAAAATGGGAACCAGTTTTTCAGTAACAGTGTATGTGATTAATATATGCAGGGTTCTATCCAACTACTAGTTTTTTCACTAATATGGTGTAATTTTCTGTACGAAATCACATGTTGGATGAATGCAGTATGACATTTTTGGTCACGCCCAACACGATATCTTTTTTTTTTGTTATTTAGTCATTAGCTTATGAATTACCATGTCATTTTTTGTGTGTCACCCTGCTCATGTGGTTGTCTAAAGGCTGCCTTTAAAATCGAAACACGTCTGTTTTGTTGGAGTTTATTATTTTTCTTGGACATATAACAAGGCAGTATCTTACATCGTTTATATCTTTTTTCTATCTATAAATTTCTTTTCTGAAATTTTGCTGTCATTTTCGTGTGGCAGTGTGCTGTTCATGGAATCCTTTTTATTTTTTTGCTAGCACCTGATCCCGTTGTGTGATGTAAGGATATTTCCCCCTCTCATATTCAAAATACATGCACTGTTGGGTCCCTGTTTTATCCAGCGACAGTACATATTATTCTCAGTTCCGATTAACTCCCCCAAAATCTGTGTTGTTCTATTATTTTTTGGACTTCTAATTTTTATATATACATTTTCAAGATGGTTAACTCAATAATCCATACAGTCCCCGATGAATCAGTTTGCGTTTTGATACATTTTTTTAGCATCCGACTAGTAGTACGGTATAGTTTAATAACCAAGGGGGGCTCGGTCGCTGAAGTCTTTTTGTTGCGCTGAGGGAACACTAGTGAGTGGCTTGGGATATATGGATCGGGATCATTGCACTTTTTTTTTGAGTCAATTTTCTCAATGCTATTGGATTTTTAGGTCATTTTTTTACTGGTATCGAAATTTTAGAATTTCCTTCACTGTTACTAAATTTTTTTTTACGTTCTTAGTTGCCATTCCCGTCAACCTAGGTTAACTCTCCACTCACTGACAAGTGGAAGCCCATGATACGGAGTGAGGTGCTGTCGCCGTACCGATCGGTGCGGATGTTCTTCTACCTCGCGTTCATGGCCAGCGGTGCGTAGGCGGCCTCATCGTGCTCACGCAGCTCCTCCCCGTGCTGTCCAACCCCGCGAGGGCAGCAGGTGCGGCTGACACGCTCAAGGGCCTGGGCATCGACGTCGCAGCCGTCTCGCTCTTCGCCTTCCTCTGCTCGCACGAGAGCAAGGCCAAGGACGCCCAGGTGGCCAGGCTCACGCGGGAGGAGCGCCTGTCCAGGCTCAAGCTCCGCGCCGGCGCGGAGGGCAGGCCGTTCGCGCTCGGCAATCTGCGGGGCGCCGCGCGGCTCGTCATCGTGGCGGGCCCCGCGGACTTCGTCGCCGAGTCGTTCCGCAGGAGCTCGCAGAGAGGGCCGTGCTGGCGGTGCCCTTCGCCACGGACGGTAGCACACCCGAGCTGCGCATCGACGACGGGAGCGACGTCGAGGACGGCAACGACGTCGCCAGGAGGAGCAAGAGGCTCTGGCAGCTCACGCCGATGTACATGACTCGCACAGGCCGCGCGGCCGCTGCGCGCCCTCCTCGCTGCGTGGGGGAGGCGGGGAGGGGCCGCCGGCGCGCGGGAGGAAGGCGGGGGAGGCGAGTGGCGCGCTTGCCATCTGCGGGTGGCTGTTGAAGCCGCCGGCGAAGAATGAGGTGGACGCGCCGTTCATGGCCCCACTCCTCAGTGAGTGGAGAGTTAACCTTAGATCGACGGAATGTCAACAAGGAAAGCAGAAGAAATCTCAGTGGCAGTGAAAGAAATTTCAAAATTTCGGTAGCAGCGAAGCAACGATCTAAAATTCCAGTGACACTGAGAGAATTGACTCTTTCCTGTTCCGTGCATCCTATAAGTCCTGATTTGGTTTGGTCGCACCTTTGTACGTGACTTTGCCCCTTCTTCTTTTTTATCCTTCGGTTTGGTTCGGAATCATTCGCATGGTAACTGAGGTCTGGTTTCACAGGAGCAGATTACACGGGGCGAAGATCTGCTTTTTTTTCTTCACCATGCAGTCATTGGCCTGCAAATTACAAGTTCCTTTTATAGAAGGTCTCAGTATCTTCGGACCTTTCCACATGGTTTATTTTTGTCAACTTATTGCAAAATACTCTCATAAAAGTTGAATCGGCGCTGCTATCACCCGGACGTCTGATCCAGGCGCTGGGCATCGGATGGTCTCTGCAACGTCGAAAACATTGTATCCGCAACATTGAAGAATAACGTGAGCAACACTAAAAATCAACTTTTGCAACATCAATACTTACATTAAAAAAAATACTGCGTCCATCTGATTCAATGAAAAAATCTCACCGCAATATCGATTTCATGTTTCACATAATATGGAAAAAACAACTTGAAGATTCACGCAAGACTGAAAAACACAACATCGAAAAAAATAGCGTATGTAACACACGAATTCAATTATCGCAACATCCATAAAATCACGCTCCATGAGTGTCTCGTATTGCAACATGGAAGAAACAATAACACAAACATTGTGAAATAGCTACCGCAACATCACCCAAACCATTAGCTTGGGTAGCATCCTGACACGCCGGGGGATCGCCAGTTGCGCTACATCGACTGCAAGACGTGCTACACGCGCCTCATCTCCTTCCCGCCACAGCCTCCTTCACCGCGGTGGCTGCCACTCTCACCAAGGCCGCGCCTGGATGGCGCTCAATATGCCGGGGATAGGGAGAGTGACAGGGGCTTGTGCGTGGAACATGCATGGAGGTAGCCATATGGGGTCAGCAATGGCAGCCATGATGGCGTTGACTAGGATCTGGACGGTGCGCAGCGACTAGGGAAGGTGATGCTTGCAGCAGTGCGTAGGGGAAAGTGGCCATGGATCTGTTGGTGCTAGATTTGCCATGGAAGAGAACAGCTAGCCATCGACTACCTCAAGACCATCAATGGTGGGGGGAGGAGCGAGAAGGCGAGAAGACAAGGAGACACGCAAATGAAGAACGAAAGGAAGGTAGGGGCAAGTGAATACGGTATGTGAGTAAGAACCGAAAAAGGCGAAGAGATAAGGATGGAAAGCTGCAGCGCAACATATGTGGAGGGGCATGTGAGCCATGTATTCGTTCGATGCAGGAGCTGGCATCGGACGGCTGGGTCCAAGGGTTCCCTGAAGTTGAATAGATATATTTCCTTCTTTCTTTAAGCATTGGAAAGGTCAGAAGACCATAGTTTATGCCAATCTATAGTTTCATATCAGAAGGTTTAATAAAATTATGATTCGAAAATTTATTCAGTTAACTAAACTTCAACCTCTAAACTTTAAGAGAAAAGTCCATTTTACGACCTCGAACTGCCGTAGTTGTCCAATTTTTAACCTCCAACTACAAAACCAGGGAAACCTATGTCCTCAAACTAACCAAACCGGGCAGAATACCCCCTTAACCCTGTCGGAAGCGGTATTTGAGGGCAGTTTTCTATTTTAAAAATAATAAAATCATGTGTAATCTCTAAAAATTCATAATTAATTCATTTTAAATTAGAAAAATATGAAAGTTATATCAATATTTTTCCAAAAGCATAATCTATATATTGGTACCCCGTTTGAAGATACTTGGAATTGATTCAATCTTATTTATAATGTTATATTTGGTGAAATAATATCCTAATCCAAATATCTTAAAATTGAGCGCCAAATTGTTTGGCTATATTTTTAGAAGAGATTCGGTATATTTTTAACATTTTTGTATTTATAATAAATTAATTACGAATTTGTAGAGATTAAATAATGTTTTATTATATTGTTTATAAAATTGAAAACCACCATCCAATACCGCTTTAACAGGGGTCGGGGGGGTAATTCGCAAGGTTTGGTTAGTTCGAGGGTTTAGGTTACCTGGTTTCATAGTTGGATGTTGAAAATCGGACGACCACGACAGTTCAAGGTTGTATAATGGACTTTTTCCAAACTTTAAATATAGCTAAACTGTTTAATATATTCAAACAGGCCCATAGTCCAAACAGAGCCATAACTTCACCAAAAACAGACTTGTACTGTTCTAGACAACTAATCTCATTCACGACCATTGATCGATCAACTTCAACCTGTCTGATGATCAATGGTATCATAATGATAATCTCAAAAGTCATATTAATAATGTTTCAACGAGTTCTTTGCACCGACACGAATTGAATGAACAGCCAAACGAAATAAAAATTACTACACAGAGCAATGCTAAGGAACATTTTTTTTTTTTGCTACCGCAGCATCATTCGCTACTCATCAACAGTCAGCAGAGTTCCCATGCTAGCATGATCACCATCCTTGCACAAACTGTCGACAGTCAACACAGCAGAATGACGGTTCGCTGATGCAACTTTACACATTGCGTTCCAGAGAGCTAGGAGGCATGAGATAACATGTTGGATAATCCAAACACAGCAACAGCATCATCATCCTTGCACAAAGAGTCTTCGTTGGACATACATAGGTTTTGAAACTGCTCATAATTTTATATAATATAAACAACTGTATTTAGCTAGTTTAAACATTAGCCCCATAAAAAAAGATACATAGATGAGATTACGACTCTTAACTGGTTCAATAATTCTACGATGAGCTGAAATGATATACCACTCCATGCATCACCACCTTCCTCTGATCATGCAGATTAACCGCAGACAATCACGATATATATAGATCAAAACCTGCCCCTGCGGTTCCTGCTCGCCTTTGTTTGCCAAAGAAGTCCCGGTCCTATGCCAGTCGCCACGATATGCCGGGCAACTTCCCAGACCAGGCTCATTGACACCTCGACGTAGGGTTCGATGACGTGGAAGATGCCTCCGCTCACCATGTCCGGAAGCTTCCTACAGAGCACGGCAGCCACAGTGGCATCGGAGAGCTCTTCGGCCGCGCCCAGTGCCTCGGCGTGCGCGATCTGCTCCAGCAGGATGTCCCCGGTGCCCTGCTCGAACTCGAACCCGTAGAACTTGCCTTGCCAGTCGCGGCGGAACACGCCCAGGCCGTCGTCGCCGTAGGTGCGCGCCAGGGCGCGCCACAGGTCCGCGGCCGTGGCGAAGCGGGCGTAGTCCGGGAGCAGACGGTCGGAGAGCGTGGCCAGGATGTGGCCGCGGCACACCGCGTCGTCGTGTGCCCACTTCTTGCTGGCCGCCTCGTCGCCGCCGGCGGCGGCGGGGCGGTCCTCGAAGAGCACGCCGGCGACGCCCAGGGTGTGCACGCGGAGGAGCAACGTCTCCTTCCAGCGCAGGTAGCCGCCGCGGCCGTCTAGTTGCTTGATGGGGAGTACCGCCGACGTCGTCATCGATCAGGCCAGGGCACCTTGCAGATCCAACCGGGAAAGAGCAGCGTTACTGCGTTAGCATCAAGGAGGCGGCTGAACAATGACGCATTAGCTAGCTAGAAAGATGAAGATGATACCTGAGAAGTTGTCGTGGATCTCGACGGCGACGTTCCTGTTGATCTTGGTGTGTTTCTTGGCGGCGGAGGCCACGAAGATGACGAGGTGAGAGATGAGGGGATTAAGTGTTGGTTTATTCCTCTCCCAGCTTATATGAGGTTAGAACTATTGTGGAATTCTTTTTAAACAAGGAAACATGATGAGCTTCCATTAGCATGCACGTAGCTCTAATTATATGCCCGGAGACAAGTTCAGATATACAAAGTCCGGCGCTTGGCTCCAAACAACATGGTCGAGCCAGCAGCAACAACAATCAGCCACTTTATTTACAGATCCTAGAACATTCAGAGATATTACATTGACTAAACTGCAAGTCCATCAGTTCACGGATCTGCAATAACAAAGCTCCATATGGGCTAGCATCGAAATCTGTGGATTTAAAGCGTGCACCCCGGCACGAAAGCATCTGTGTCATTTTACGTAGAATGCCCAAATAGAGAATACTCACATGGAGGTAGCATGCAACTAGTCACTTAGCTTTCTATCAACACGTATGCAACTTGAGCGCTCGTTTTCACGTAGCCTCTATTACGTTACGCTAGCAGATTATTCATGCCATCTAGTTTCAATGATTTCTGTCGACTCCAAATAAATTTTGTGGTGGTGTTGGTTGCATTGGGTTATAAAGCTTACGTTTTTATCTTTCCGTCGATACATAGAACGTGAAAAATGAAGTTCGCGATCTGGACGTCCATTTTTATGGGGATGTTCTGTAGTTTGCATCGGACTCACGAATAAATTCGAATTCAATTCAGATTAGACTTGATTGGAACCCATACTTAAGATACAACACATTTAACCGCAGAACCACTCCGTCTTATCTATACCTAATAATAAAAAGAGGAGGTTTTTTTTTGTCTGCCAAAAGATTCCGTCCACCCTCAAATTGATCAAACCAATTTAGTCCAAATGTGAATCAAATTCGAATTTATTCTGGACTGCGGCATCACACCACATGAAAGCGGACGTCTAGGTCGCATACGAGCTCCCTTTCCGACGTTCTATATATCGATGAAAAGCTAAAAAAATAATCTTTCTAATCCAACTAAAATCATCGCAAAATTCTTTAAAAATCGGTGGAAATCTACATAATAAGATCACAACGCGAAAACAGATGTACAATGGAAAGCAAAAAGATAATCTTTCTAATCCAATTGAAATTATCATAAAATTCTTTCAAAGTCAATGGAAATCTACAGAATAAGATGGTCAATAATCTATTGCGCTACTGTGATAGAGGTCACACGGAAACGGGTACATAAATTCTCATTAAATCAATGCATTTAGAATTATACACGTTGCAAATTTTTCTAGTTAATGTAAAGAAAGATTATAACATGCTTGTACGTTCACGTTCCAGACGTGATTAAGTAAAACAGTAACATACGATGCAATGTTTTGAACAAAAAATAGCGTAACTAGGTGATACCCTGTGCGTTTCTGCGGGAATTTCTAAATTAGTTTTGAAGTAAATTCTGGATGTAGAAATATAGGCATGAATGCATGACAATATTTATTGCAAACATTATACTTTATAATATATTCATATTGGTTGAGAGAGATCGACTCTTGCTCTGAGATTTTTAATTAGTGGTGTGGTACTCACAGAGACTAACAGCTTGCATGCATATTGTTAGTCATACGTAACTTGGAAGACATAAATATAGAGTCATAGTAGATGGTGATTTGGTTTCTAACTTAGTAGGCCATAGTTAATGTGAATAGGTTGTATGCATGACTATTATTTAGTATAAAAAATCGATAGAAAACATAAATAGAGTCCTAATGGATGGTGACATGGCTATGTGCTACTGCGAAGACTAATAGTTTGCATAAATATTATTAGAAAATCGATAAGACATAAATTTATAGTCGTAGTAGATGGTGACACGGCTTATTACTTAGGGTCCGTTTGGTTGGTGGGATACAGTGGAATGGAGCCGTTCTATCCTAGTTTGGAGGCTGTTTGGTTCATGGACACTGGAATGGAACCATTCCAGAGTGGGAATATACCACGAAGATTTGAGACGAGCGTGTCCTGAAAAATCGACCGGACACGCCCATCCCACGGTAATGCCGTCTCCTCTCCCGTCTCTCGCTCTCAAGCCAACGACGCACCCGCGCCGGCGTGGAGGAGGCAGAGCCGGCGGCCGGTGCGGAGGAAGAACCGGCATCTGCGCCCGCACGGAGGACACAACGGACGGCGTGGAGGAGGACCCCGCGGCGCCCGCGCCCGCGCGGAGGAGGGCCCGGCGGCGCCTGCACGAAGGAGGACCCGGAGGCTGGCATGGAGGAGGCGGCAGTGCCTGTGTCCGCTCGGTGGAGGAGGAGGATGATCTGGTAGCCGGCGCGGAAGAGGAGCCGGCGGCCACGCGGAGGAGGAGGAGCCGGCAGACGAGCGAGGTGGCGGCGGGGGCGGCCGTGCGGCGGTGGGGAGGGTGCAGGAGCCGCAGCTTGGGTGTCAGCACCGGGGAGGACGGGCGCGGCGTGGGGGCGGGGGCGGCACGGGCAGCCCCGCGCCAGCGAGGCCGGGCGCGGCGTGGGGAGAGTGCGGGCGGCAGCGGCGGCCCGTGGCCATGGGAGGGATGGAATTTTTTTTATACTAGGGCTGGGATTTTGTTTGTATGACACGTAGGTCCCACAGTTAACGGTGCTAAACGGGGTTGGAACTGTTGTATTCTCATCCCTCCAACCAAATATAGAAATGGAGCCATTCCATTCTACAACCAAACACGGAATAGGACCGTTCCATTCTAAAATCCAAGAACGAAACCATTCTATCCCACCATATCCACCAACCAAACGCTACCTTAGTAGACCTATGGATATGGATAGGTTGCATGCATGAGTAATATTTAGCATAGAAAATCAATGTAAGACATAAATAGAGAGTCCTAGTGGATGGTGATATAGCTCTAACTTATTGGACTCATAGATGATGTGGTTAGCTTGTATGTTGAAAGAAATAGATAGCAGACTTCACTTATATAAGTTATATAGATATAGATTACTCTATTTGAATTTTATATTTGAATATTACAATGTATTATCGCAATTACTTTTAATGTATTTTATTTTTTTGTTATATGGTTTTGGCTTTTTTAGGCCATAATTAGATTAAAAACTGTTTAAAAAGTTATTTACTATAATTTATGTTTGCTAACTTTTCTTAAGCATGGTTGAGTTGCTAGATTAAAATATTCATGTGCCATTAATCAAACAAAAACAATAGAATAACTGTATCATTTTCTTAAGACTCTAAATAGACTTAGTATTATTTTTTTTTCATGCATTTGAGGCATATCTATATGTTTGATGAACCAAAAGAACTACCGGCTTTTACTAATATTTTGACAAAACAAACCAGCTCAATTTGGAAATGTTACTAATGTTTTGACAAAACAAAACCAGCTCAATTTGGAATTAGGGATTTTGCACTTTGTGTCTTGGTTTTGTGTATGTTTGAATTTTTTTTTCACATGATTTAAGCCAAAACAAAGCTTGTAGAAATGTAAAGATTGAAAAGAGGATCACACATTTTGAAAACAGGTCGGGCTAGGGCTAGAAAGGGCCTAGGTCGAGTGACCCTACCTCTTTTTGTGTCGGTTCACAATGAATTTTGGATGGTGACTTGATGACCAAGGTTGAAACACATAGATAGGAATATTCATGATTGTTCTTCTCTGAATCGACCTCTGCACCTTTGATATATGGAAGGTCTACGTATGAGAAGGCAAAAGGAAAGAGTTGTTTTAAGTATCATGCATGCAAAGATGCGTGAAGGTCAAGAAGCTTGTGAGAAGAATCAAGAAGACTCTAGAACATAGGATTGTTTGGACCTGAAGTAATGGAATGTATGGAAAGCATAGCACAATATCAACCAAAATTAAATCAGATCAAATCAATCACAAAATATTCTCAGAGTCCTCGGCAGCAACACCTTGTGGTACTGATTTGATATCTCGACGATGACAAATAAGGAACATTTAAATACTAAAGTTGTTGATCTCTTTGGCCTCTACAATTTAGAGTTTGAACTTGCCTTATTTAGTGTCTGAGTTAGGGAGATGTGGCAGAAAGACAAAAGGTGCAAAACAAGAAAAAGTACTATTTTTGAGGGAAACAAGTGTTTTACTTCATCTCCAAGCAAGAATTCTCTTGAAGCAAGGCTGAGGGTGCCCCAAGGCACCTTTGGAGTATAAATAAACCCTCCAATTCATTATCAAGGTGACCATATAGAGGGAGAAGCTAGAGAGATAGATAGCTGAGGGACGTGTCTGTAGTCTAGTAATTAAAAGAGGTGTTCTAATTTTTGTAATTAGAAAAGATAGTTTGCTGATCTAGGCAAATTAGAAGCCCTACATGGTCATCTAATCTAGAGTTCTTGAGCCATTTATGATTTGTCAAAAGTACGAATTTGGGTGGTAACAATATAATGTAAACCTAACTAGAGCTTTGCTAACCTATATAACCTATAATCTTATTCTTGCTCTGGTTCTAATTTATTTTGATTTAGTTCTATCTATATAACCTATATAGGTGAAGCCCACTAACAATCATTAATTTTATTTTTCTCAACATACAATCTATTCACGTCATTGCAAGGTCTGATGGTATATAATTACCCATAATAATGTTCCATTAAACTATGGAATTCATGTTCAAATTATACAAAAAAAAATTGAAGTGATTGATAAGACTAGTTTTCAGAAGGAGAATGCCAAGTTCCCTACCATTCACCTTCATACTTACTAGGCAAAGTTGGATTTTATCGGGGACCATTGCCTTATAATTCTTAGTCATTCATGTAGCAAATGCTTAGCACCAATTGGATCTCACCTTCAAACTTGGGGGGGGGGGGAGCTTGTCAAGGCATGTGTTCATTCCATGCATAATTCTATGATTGGGGAGGGGCCTAGGTATTATTGTTTTTATTTTCACTCTTAAACCTTCGAATTCTCAGCCATTGAAACAAATGCATATTCCCAATCCAATTTGACCTTCAAACCTAGGAGAGTGGCTTTGCATGGGCATGTTTTCTTTCCATACATAATTGCATGAGTTTTTGTTTTATCTGGGTATTACTATTTTTCTTTTTACTTTGCCATTCAAATGCTCAACCATCTAAATAAAAGCATATCCCAATACAATCTCACTTTCAAACTTGTTTGCTTGTCTTGTGTGGCCATGTGCTACTCCCATGCGTAATTACATTATTTTTAGGTTTTTCTCGGTATTATTTTTTTCACTCTAGGCCACCAAGATTGGTTAACGGGCATATAGATATAGGTACCCATAATGTTCCATGAAACTACATAATTCATGTCTACCTTACGCAAAACATGTGAAGTGATTGATAAGGTCGTTTTTCACAAGGAGAATACCGAGTTGCCTACCATTCACATTTATACTTACGAGGCGCGGAATAGTTTTTCGGGGAACATTGCATTTGACTGCTTAGCTGTTGATGAAACAAATGCATAGCACCAATGGATTCTCACCTTCAATCTTACATAGCTTGTGTGGGCATGTGTTCCTTCCATGCTTAGTTCCATGAATTTTGGGTTTATCTTGGTGTTATATGTATTTCCACATAAAACACATAGATATAAAACTTTGGCTAAACACGTAGGAAAATCTAAGGCAAAGGGGAAATTTATAAATACGGATGGGAATAATATACAATTAATTGTTATCTTAAAGTGATATCAATTTACCATAGGGCACACAAAGTGATGTCATTTTTCTATGTTAGACGAAAAGTAATTCAATTTCTGATGGGCACAGTTGGTTTCACAAAATTGGTAGTGGACACTTCAATTATTTTTGCCTAACGTTTAGCTTGGTGGGCACTAAAATTCTGCCCATCGCAAAATTTATCAAATTTAGTATCCATAAGAATTTTCATTATTTTTGATGCAGACAAGAAATGCACATCATTTTGCATATTTTTGTGGCAATTTTTTAACAAAAGACTATTGGAACAGGACAGAGGTAACAAAATATTTATATGACTGCGTTAGTATATATATAAACCCAATAGAGAGAGCATAGATAAACTATTTTGATTAGTTATTGGTTGTATATAAGGCACTTAAATAAAATGACTAATTTGTGTAAAGGCACGGGTTGATGCCTATTTATTAATAAAAGAAGAGAATTGGTCAATTCTTTGAGAAAACAAGTCCAAACACCACATAACTTCAAGGTTAGCTACAAATTCAGCAAATTCAATGATCGTGGAAGTGAACTCCAGGTTAACTCGTCTGATGAATGACCCAGGTTCTAGCGCGACTCTCAGTTATTACAGACTTTTACTGGCAGCAAGAGTGAGCAGCTGCCGGAACAGTAAGCTCCACAGTACAAAAAGCCGGCAACTCAGAATAGACGACAGTCCAATGATACTTCAAAGGCAATGTTTTTGCCTCATTCTGCAACTCTATGACGACAGAAACTAGCTACTAATGTCGTAACACAACCTAATACAGTTTTTTTTTTGAAGCAATACAACCTAATACAGTTGTTTCAACGGCGACGATGATGGCGACGCCCTGGCTTCCCATCGAGTTCCTGCTCCACGCGAGCCGCCGCCTCACCCTCGCGTACGCGTTCGTCCTCGTCCTGCACACGCATCTCCTCTTGGGACCGGAGGGCTTTCCAGATTTTGCGCGTGGTCATGCCGCCATCGCCAAATCTAATGACGGTAGCCATGCCCGCCGGAAGCTTGTCGCATATCATGTGAGCCACTGTGGAGTCGGAGTAGCAGTCTCCGGTGGAGGCCAGAGCCTCGGCGTGCGCGAGCTGCTCCAGCAACGGGGCTCCCCTGTCGAACCTGAAGTCATGGCGAAACCTCTCGAGCTGCCTCTCGTACAAGGTGAAGATGGAGTCGAGGTCGTAGGTGCGCGCCACGGCCTCCCACAGAGCCCTGCCGGTGGCGTGGCGGACGTAGTCCGGGAAGATGCGGTCGGAGAGCGCGTGGAGGATGTGGCCGCGGCACACCGCGTCGTCGCGCGCCCACTTCTTGGCCGCCGCCGCCGCCGCCGCAGTAGTTGCAGCCGGCGGCGGGTCGTCGAAGAGCACGTGGGCGACGTCGGCGCTGTGCAGGCGCAGGAGCACGGACTCCTTCCACCGGAGGTAGCCGTCGGCGCAGTCCAGCGGCTTGATGGGCAGCATCGCCATCGCCATCGACGTCGAACTGAGGATTGGCTTCTACAGTTGGCCGTGAGATTGGCGTGCAGTGGAACTGGACAGCGGACAGCGATGAAGAGATGGAAAACGCAACGGAGACAGGAGAAGGCGTACCTCGAGGCTTTCGTTGATCGACGGTGAGTGGGCGCGCGATGTTCTTGCTCTCAAGTCGTTCCTCTGTTCTTGGGTGTGCTCTCTCTGTTGGCAGCAGAGGAGGAGATATAGGGCCGGCAACGGCTATTGGCTCCCCTGCTTCCCGACTCCCCGTTCCAATTTCCAAACGGTCCGATTTTAAAAGGGAAGGAGTGGGCCGGCTTCTGTGCATTACGGTTGGGCCTATGGCGTATGGGCATTTGAACTTCTGGGCCAGTTAACGGGCCAAAAACAGATATCTAGGCCGAAAACACCACTGCCATGGCTCTCATTACATCATCATGGATCTACGTGCAGAGCAACGGATATGCAGCAGTAAAGCTAACTATCGATCCCGGCCAGTTTCTGCGACTCGTTAGGGTTTGTTTGAATCAACTATTTCCTATTGGAATTGGAGGTGTTCATTTTCACTCTCAATTCCCTTCAATTGATCGGGCAACTGTGGCTGGTGCTCTGTCCCCCTCACGCCATAGATCTGCAGAGTTGCGGGTCAGCCTCTATGCAGATGATGACGCTGCAGTGTTCATAAACCCGGTCAAGAATGAGGTTAAGGTTACACGGCAAATTCTTGCAATTTTTGGTGAAGCCTCGGGTCTCCTTGGTAATCTAGAAAAATGTGGTGTCTACCCAATTAAATGTGAGGGGGTTGGATTTGGAGGATATCATGCAGTCTTTGCCTTGCACTATTAGTTCTTTCCCTTGCAAATACCTGGGCTTGCCTTTGAATTTCAAGCCTCTGAGAAGAGTGCACATTCAACCCATCATTGATAAGCTCGGTGCTAAGCTTGATGGGTGGAAGGGAAGATTATTAGATAAAGGAGGACATATCATGTGCAATCATAATTATGGTGCAATCGTGCAATCAAGCAATCTCAAGCATCAAATCAAAATCCAACGGTAGGGTGTTTCCAACAAATTTCAAAGGGAAGGAAAGATTGCATATGAATTTTATACGAGCGGGTTTAAATGTAAAATAGCGGTCACCGTTGAATGTAAAATGAATGCTTCAGATTGTTTGATTGCGTGATTGCACCGGATGGATAATTGCATACGATATTTCTCATAGATAAAGCTGGCATATTAACATTGCTTAATTCAGTTCTCGCTGCTATCCCGGTGCATTTCTTACTATCGTTCCTCTAAAGAAGTGGGCTATTAAAAACATGGATAAAATCAGACGATCTTTCCTTTGGAAAGGGACTGAGTGAGCAAGTGGAGGGCATTGCCTCGTCAGTTGGCCGAGAGCTGCAAGACCAAAAGAGATGGGTGGTTTGGGGATTCTGGATTTTGAACACTTTATCAGAGCTCTCCGATTACGATGGCTGTGGTTACAATGGATTGATGAAGGCAGACCTTGGGTGGGAACAAATCCACTGTGCAATGACACTGATGCTCCTTGTTCAGAGCAAGTACTATCGTTACGGTGGGGAATGGAAGAAAAACTAGTTTTTGGTCTGACCCTTGGCTCCAGGGTACAACTCCTATGGACATCGTTCCATCCTTGTTCCAGTTAGCCTGGAGGAAGAAAATTAAAGTCAGTGAAGCACTAATCAATCTCAATTGGACTAGAGGTTTGTGGAAGATGGATTCAGTACAGCAAATGGTGGATTTCGTCAAGTTGTGGGACCCTGTTCAAGATATACACCTCTCTGATGACGAGGACTCTATTAGATGGAAGTGGACAGCGGATGGGGTCCACTCTTCTAAATCAGCCTACTTGTTGCAGTTCAATGGAGCAGTACGATCGCCCAATGCAAATTTCATTTGGCGGGCACATGCCAAAGGGAAGCACAAGCTTTTTGGTTGGCTTTTGGCTCACGCCAAGATTCTTACAGCTGATAAACTGATGGAGCGTCAGTGGCCTTGCAGCCCGATCTATGTGCTGTGTGATCAACAGTCTGAAACGGCAATCCACCTGTGCCTGCATTGTCCTTTTGCACTTGAAGTCTGGGAGTTACTTCGGCAATGGATTGGCAGCGATGTCTTTCCCTCCTCGCAGCATCTGCAGAACATTGACGATTGGTGGAACTTGTGCTTGCAAGGTAAATCCAAGGAGCAGAGGCGGACCATGACTGTTTTCCTTCTGTATACTTCGTGGAATATTTGAAAGGAGCGGAATAGACACATCTTTGAAGGGAAAGTTTCCACGTCAATTGCAGTGTTCAATCTACCAAGGATGAAATGGCACTCAGGAGGGCGGCTTGTGGGCAACCTTGGAGAGAATGATTAGACCCCTGTGTGTGTTCTTGTTCGCCAGTTTTACGCTGCTTGTGTGTTTCTATGTGGCCTATGTAATTTTCTATACCTGGACATTTTGATTCCCTCTCCTTAATTGAATCGGCAGTGCTCCTGCCAATGTTTCGAAAAAAACAAGAAATGAAATGAGTTTTGCAAAATGAGCCCTTAAACTTTTGATGTCTTGTCCAAAAGTCAGCTCATGTGATCATTGTCATGGGTACAAGCGGGGGAGGATCTAATAGATATGCTATATATATGCCGCGGCATACCTAAAACACAAAATTGTACGCATATTAGTGGTTAACGAGTGCTATTCTATACTCGTGGACTTAAATTCAAAGTCTAGTGTACGTATTTTTTACTTTTTTTTGTTGTATTTTTACTACTTTTTGTTATTTTTTTCTCTTGGCATACTCTGTATATAAAAGCTAGATCCGCCACTAGTGTCAAGCAAATACTCCATCTGTCCTTAAATAAATGGGATCCTACTTTGTGTGACAGATTAAGGACACCGATGAACGATGCATGTACCCTTGAGTTAATTGTATCAAAAAAATTGGGAATATCATAATTGTCGGTTGTGTTACTCCATTTTGCTACAATATCTTATATCCTATTAAAATTTTAAACGCTAGAATTTCATATTTTCAAGGGCAGAGGAGTGCATATCAAGCCTCTAGTCCAACGGCGGAGACTGGGAGGAGCGGGCAAGTGCCTAGGCCCCCTTAGCCAAAAAATTTGCACTAAACATTTTCAAATTTAAATAAAATTTAAAACTTTAGTACTATTGGCCCCTAACAGTGAAATATTTTAGTTCTAGCTCCCTGCGGTCGCGTGCTGCTGATGGAAGCAGCACAGGATGCACGATGGGAACAAAGCCTCAGCTTGAGGCAGATGCGTACAACCATCAGAAGTAACCCTATCAGCCAACAAGCGCCGGGACCGCTGATGTCGAAACTCAGCTTCTTCTTTTCAGAAGAAACGAGGAGCCTCGCTATTGCCATGCCTGTCCGTTGAGTAATAACTTGCGCGTCCTGCGTCATCATGTGACTTGCGTCGACATCGCAAATATATAGGTGCGTGGGGTGGGCGGGCAACAGCATCCGTGTTTAGATTGAACTACTTCGGCTCCCCTTGCGATGATCACATGGTTCCAATACTATTCAAATATATATATACGTACTGATTATCTATCAACAGAGAGGCTTTAGCCTAATCACTCACGCAACATAAACGGTGAAGACTGACCAGTGGAGCGGATTCCTCAGCTTTGCTGGATTTGGCAACTGCGATTGCGCACGCTGCAAGCAGAAATGGAAAGTTGAAAAACCTTGGTACTTGGAACTAAAAGAAGCTAAACAAACCAATTAAACGATTGGTGAAAATCTTCCTTCCATGCGAACAAAACCGGCATCGATGAAATCTCGGGCCAAGACTAACCGGCCAGAGCGGAGTGCACATTTGGTAATTGCAGGTTCAGAGTTGTCCATCTGTGTTCATAACCGTTTATGGCTTGGAGGAAAAGGCTGTTTAATTTTCATTCTGGAACATATCTTATTCGGACCAATGATTGCAAATACTACATCCGTTCCCGCAGGAAGTGTTGAAATATACTGTGCAATGTACCAGTATAAAGTATAGTTTGACTCACTGTATAAAAAAGGTAAGAATTTGGCTTTGTTAGGGATTGATTATCCTTATATTGTCCGTTGCCATTATTTATGAAGTTTTATAAAGCTTGCTAATGTTTAACAGTAGTTTCATCACTACGATATAGTTTGTCCCACCATCTTAACAAATGGGTAGTAATTTAAGTTCGTGTCAGATTGAGTACCCTTATATTATTCGTTGCCATTTAATATTTATGAAGTTTTATGGAGCATCGCAATAGTAAAGTAACTGTTTAGCACTGCCGGAGTACATAGTCTGTTTAAAATAGAGTTGAACTGATGAAAAGCATGCCTGTATTCAGAATTTCAGATGAAAAGGGTATTAGCTTGTCCATTTATGATTATACATGTTGAAGAAAAAACATTGTTAAACACTTAAACTAGTATTGAGAGGCGGATACAAGGAGGGGAGTATAACATATATACTAGCGTGAGATCAGATACGGAAAATGATGGCCTCTTTACTACATAATCTAATGATTATCTACATGAATTGTTGTGCTAGATACGGAAATGCGTCTTGAAACTTGAAAGGGATTGTCGTCCCATGCTAATGTTTGCCCAATTTGGTGCTCAACAGTTTGTGAGATGGATTTGACGATGAAAATGTTTAAACGTGCCATCAGTGTCCAAAACAGAATGCTTTATGGCAAGTCGGGGTATAGTAATTCAGAGGCAGGTGGTGGCTGGCCACCACTCTCGGGCAGATACAACTACTGTTTGGTTTTAGTTGTGGCCTCGTGGGCTTGGTCCCTGTGCTATGGTTGGGACTGGAGACATCATTGAGACCGTCACTATATAAACATTACTAGCTAAGAACAAAACATTGAAACGGCTTCCCTTGAGTGTAAACATTAGACAATAATTCGGTACTATATTTTCAAAGAACAACCTGACAGCCTCTCCTACATCCTCAACCTCGGCGGACTTGCGGGCGGGGTCGGGGGAATCAAAAGCCCGCTATGTAGAAAACAAAAGAGATACGGAGTGATGACAAAAGCATCTCGAGAGAGAAGTGATACTTATCATCCTTCATTTATTAGTCTTTGATATAATTCATTTATTAGTCTTTGATATAATAAACAACTGAATTGAGAAAAATATGTATTAGATATGTGACCACTAACATTGGTTTATAGATTGGTGTGGATTGGCTTAGCTTCTCAATGCTCTAGCCGAAGCAAAAACATAAAGCAAAAAAGGGTAAATTATAAGAGACCAGATGGAAAATGAGACGAAAAAAGGAAGGTAATCCAATGTCTAACCAAATAATCGTTCTCACAAGGAAGGAAGGTAATCCTTTGTTGGGCCCTAGAGCGGCTATATCGCTCGCCTCCTACTAGCCCTGGGCATTCGGTTCTTCGGTTCGGTTCCTCGGTTCTTTTTGAATTTCGGTTCTCAAAAAACTGGAACCGAAATAGTGTGGGCAAGAAACTGGAACCGACGAATTCGGTTCTCGGTTCTTTGGTTCGGTTCTTCAGTTCTAACCGAACTAACCGAGGACAACAGCAACATCTCTAAACAACAGCAGCATCAAGCCATCAACAACAGCCTTTGTGTGAAATTTCAGCAGCATTTCCCCACAACCGATGTAGCCGTCTTTGGGATTCTGGCAGCGTGAAGAACCTAGGGTCGAGGGAGCCAGCGTCGGGTGGGGTCACGACGGGGCCAAGGGAGTAGGCACAGGGCGGCGACTGTGACGGGGCGAGGGAGCCGGCAACGGGCCAAGGGAGCGGCGCGGGGCGAGGGAGCGGCGACGGGGACGGGCCAAGGGAGCAGGCGAGGGAGCTGAGGGAGCGGCGACAGCGACGGGCCGATTGGCTGAGGGAGTGGTGCGGCCGCATGGGGTGAGGGAGCGGCGACGGGGTAGGGTAGTGGCGTCCGGCGACGGGCCGAGGGAGCGGCGCGGCTGCGCGGGGTGAGGGAGCAGCGTCCGGCGATGGCGGGCGGCCTGGCACCCGGTGGCTGCAGCCTGGGGGTGGGTCGGGGGAGGCCGGGAGGGAGAAAAGGGTTTTGGAGGTCGGAGCAGTGATTATATACCTAGGTTCATCCATTTGTTGGGCCGGGGGAATACATTTGTTGGGCCAGGCCATGTTCCCCTTGTTGGGCTTTATAAAACTCCGGTTCTTTCGGTTTTTTCGGTTCTTTGGAGTGCAGACCGAAAATACCTCGGTTATTTCGGTTCTTAAAAAACTGGAACCGAATTTCATAACGGTTCTTTCGGTTCAGTTAGTTCGGTTTCGGTTCTCAGTTATTTTGGATCGGTTCCTCGGTTCCAGTTCTTTTTGCCCTGGGCTACCTCCTACACCAGGGCTGGCACTAGGTCAGTGGGTCTACACTCTATAGCCCATGTCCTCCCTTTCTCCATTCCTTTCCCTTTTTTCTTGTGTAGACCTTCACATTGCCATGTGACGGTCTATGCACTCCGATCCCAGACCGAATTGACGTAATCCTAATGGCGGCGATGGCGTTTGGCTAACCCTTTGGCCTGGACTTTGCATTCATGGCGCTTGGTTGGAGGTATACATGTCCATACCGAGCCCCCACGGCCCGGTACGGCGAAGCCTGACACAAGCACGACACAACTCGGTAGCCGTCGTGCCCGTGCCGGCCATGCTGTGTTTGGATTCGTGAACTAGCTCATGGTGCAAGCACGGGCATGGCCCTTGTAAGAAGCCAGACTGGCATTGGCGTGTCTAAAACTTTGGCCAGCACTCTCTGATATAAAACACAAGAAAACACTAACCTACTTCTCTTTCCCCACACCAGCTGCCGCCGTCTCCCTTCCTTCTGCCAATCCTCCCACACGTACCGATGCCTCCGACTCTGAGTTTCGACTAGCGCCCGCTCGCGACTCCGCCCTCCCTCTGATTCCTACCATCCCGTGCGGCCACGCCAAACTAGAGTACTCCCATCCTTCCTACTTTGGTCTCCATCTCCTCTCCCTACCTGCTCCTTTTCCAAGAAGAGCACGAAGTGAATCGGTGAAGGCGACCGCGCGCTCGAGTCCGCGACGATGGTGGCAGCACGCTCAAGTTCGCGACGATGGTGACGACATGCTCGAGTCCGCAACGCCGAGGTCAACAGTAACAGGCTCAATAACGGCTGCGCGCTTGAGTCAAGGACAGTGGTGGTGCACTCATGTCGATGATGGCAACGACAGCATGCTCAAGTCAACGGTAGCGGCAGCGGCACGGGCACTGCACTGCCATGCTGGTCGTGCTTCTGGCACGGCACGGCCCATGTAACAGCAGCCAGGCCATACTTGGGCAGCGCCAGCGGCCCACATGCTGGCCCGATGGCATGGCACGATAGCTAAACTGTGCCGTTCTTGGGCACGGTGAAGTCATGTCCGGGCTGTTTGGTTGCTGCGCTAGGGGGCTAGCCAGCCCATGCCCGAACGAGGCCCGGTGTTTGGCTAACATTGCCGGTGTGATGCCCTAGGCATCTCCCGAGCTTTATCATGTGCATACTTTGTTTAATTACTTCTCATAAGCATCATCTCATCTCATGGTAGTGTACATTTGAATCATATGAACAAACATGATGAAAATAGCTTAGTGATACACTCAGTTTTGCAAAAATGACGCTATAAATGTGAGCGTAACTTAAATCCTATGGAGTTTTGGGTGAAACTTTTTATACCAAACTTGTAGGTCTTGAAGTGGTAAACAACTTTGTCAATTAGAGCTTGGGTGGAAAATGGGTTTAACTTAGTGTAAAGGGACTTTTGGTGTCAGCAAACAAACACACTCCAAATCTGAAATATTTAGAATTCTTCATTTTTCTATATCCTACAGTCCTTTTCATGCAAAGGTCCAATTGAGAAAGTTGTATTCCATGAAATTTTGAACAGCTTTGTAAAAAAGGCTTTTGGGAGAAAATGGATAGAAATAGGACATTTGAATTATCTAAGGAAAACAGTTCTCAGTCCAAACTTAGGGCTGATAGTTAAATTCAAATTTAAATCAAATTTAGATCCAGAATTCGAACTTGGTGCTTTTGACAAAGTTGTATATCTCAAAGGGTACAACATTTCATTCAATTGGGCCCTTTTCAAATTCGGCTCTTAAATTGGTCAAATTGGCAAAATTCAGAAACCTGGTTAGTGGTCAAACCCCATTTTTCTTTTTCGGGTTTTTCTTTTTCTCATGAGCCTATGACAAGTGGGTCCCACCTGGCAGGGCTGCGGGTTCCCGCCCGACACCCGCGGCTGCGGGCCCCACCGGCTCTCTCGCTCCACGCACCCGATCCATGCGCCTTCCTCTTCATTCCCGGCCTTGGCCCCACCTGTCAGCCTCACCGGTCCATGGACCCAGCCCACCCGCGCGCCTCTCTCCTCCCTCCCCGCCCGGCCGCGCCCACGCGGCGCCGGTCTTCTGGGCGCCGTGGCCACGCGCCGGCCTCCCCGACCGCCGTGGCCACGCGCCGCTGCTGCTCGCCGACAGCGCGCTCGGCGCGCCTTCAAGGCGGGGGCGAGGCCCGGCCTCCTTTCCCCGAGCCTCCATTCGCGCGCTCAGCCCTCTCCGTCTTCCACGCTCGTCCTCGCGCCGTCCGCCATTGACAGAGCTCGCTCGAGCTCGCCCCCAGCCACTTCCGCCCTCTCCCGAGCTCAACCATCACCGCGCCGAGCTTCGCCGCCCTCGACTCCACCTTTCCGCCTAGACCTCGTCGCCCGAGACCCCTCCACCCCGGCGTATTGCACCGCCGAACCCCGCCGACCAGAAGCGCTCGTCGCCGTCCCTCCCCGCAGTCTCCCCCGCCGTTTGAAGTAGTGGGTGAGCTTCCCCATCCTCCTCCTCTCTCTCCCCTGCATTTCGCGGTGAGCCTCCGTGCCCTGCAGGGCCGGATTGGCCGCGCGCCACCGTCGCCGTTCCTCCGGTCGCGAGGAAGAAGACGACGGGAGGAAGGAGACGGCATATTTGCAGATCCGACCCCGCGGTATCAGGATTTTTCATTGTAGTCCACCGCGCTGTATGCTGAGTCTTGCAAATCTTACGTACTAGCCCTTGGAGTTTCGAAACAATCACGATCTAGCCCTAGATCTAATGATTTTCCTTTTTAATTAGTTATTTCGGCAGAAATCTTTAAAAAATCATAGAAAATTCAATAAAAAAAAAAAAATACCAAACTAGTTGCATTGTAATCCTTTTGAATAGATCTATCTGGTGAATATGATGGTTGAGTAGGAAAGTACCAGTTTGCCCCTGATTTTATGCAAGCATGTAAAACCCTAATAAATAAGAAATGTGGACTAAATGATCTCCAAAAATTGCCAACTTTGAACAGCAGGGTATTTAGGGTATATAGGCTCACTATGATTTTTGGTAGCTCAAAGGTTCACTGTTTAATTACCATTTTGCCCCTGTATGTATTTTTAGCATAGAAATAATTAAGGAAATGATAATTATATAGAAGTTATGCTCTAAATAGTTTTACACATTTTATTTGTGCTCCATATAGTATAAAGAGCTCACTGTTGAAATGGGGTACTATGCATGTCAAGTATAGTTAGTGTTTTGAAATTAATAAATTCATGCATGTTAAATTAATAAATAGGAAATGTGGGTTAAATAAGAGTCAAAACTTCTGAATTTGGGCAGCAACATTGCTAGTATACCTAAGCTTAGTATAAGAATTTGATAGCTTAAATGCTTGCTGTACATTTACTATTTTACCCTTGCTTAGTAATTAAGCATATAGTTAACAATGAAAAAGAGTTCTAGATAATAGTAAGCACCGGTCTTTTTGCATAAATCGATGCTCTTCAGTCACACACCCCCACGTA
Organism: Paspalum vaginatum; assembly: GCA_030272315.1. Lineage (NCBI taxonomy): Eukaryota > Viridiplantae > Streptophyta > Magnoliopsida > Poales > Poaceae > Paspalum > Paspalum vaginatum. Next base: position 34,116,769 of record CM059018.1, on the reverse strand, counting down.
GTTATATGTGACAAACTAAGTTATCATAGGTGATGGCTTGTACGATTTCTTAAAGCTAAACAAGTTTCATCACGAAAATACATAATGTTATTCCATAAACCCTGATTTCTTGCATTGCACTCGCATCCTGAAGCCAGCATTGCACTAATACATGCTCCAATTGCACCATGTCATGCATATAGATTCCGCGAACGAAGGACAACCGCCGAACCATCCCGTCGCGGAGGAGCCATAAGAGGAGCCGCACCAAGGACCGGAGGGCCAGCAGCAGGAACCAGACTACGCTCCGGAAGAAGCTACTGACCCTAACGAGGAAGGTAGGCAGGACCATACTTAACCCAGCAAACAGAATATACTTGATGATTACGCATATGCATTAGGAGTTGCTTGAAACCAATTGCATTAGACTCCCAGGCCGCCCTGGCCCTAGCACCTATACATAGAGTTCGTAGGGCGAGTATGCCTAGACTTTGCTAGGTACGAGTAGACACGAGTGTGTGGACTCGTCGCGTAGGTGTTTTCAAAGTTACAAAAGCTCACTATCACATCAATTATTATTGTTACTCATGAACTAAATGGAGACCGGGCGGAGATTTATTTCAGCATATACTTTTCGTAAGGTTGCACTTTGGACTCCGCCCGAGTCGCATAAGGCCCGTCCGCTGTTCGCCTGCTGTTCGGCATAACATTGCTAGAGTGCTTATCCGGGATATGGGACCGAAAAAGTCTTTCCTGGGCTCGTCCGAAGCACAGAGACACGTTCCTACCCGCTGGTTGAGAGGAAGGTGGCCCGGGGGAGCTTGGTACTTATGACGGGGAGACCGAGATGTCGGCAGGCTCGTCATGGGGGCACAACCCGGGGGCTAGGCGGGAGTGAATCGAACTTGGGACGAGGCAGGTTAAGATTGGGGCTATATGCGGGAACGCGATGGCTTGTAAGCATATACCCCTGGCATGATAGTTATTCCCGAGAATTAAAATCGATTCGAATCGCTGATGCCCACCAGGTGTGGGAATGCTGATAATGCACACGGGCAACGTAGTAACTACTTAAACACTCGGTATTTAATACTCATGGTTTTTGGAATACCACATGCTTGAGTTGAACTGTTTAACCTTACTGCAAGTTACTGTTATGTTGAAGGGCATACAAATGATGAAAACTTGCTACTTATGTTACACATGTTACTGTTTAAAACTAAAGGCTAAGGATCCACTTGCTAGTAAGCCGCTTCGCGTCAGCCGTAAGCCCAATCCATTAAGACCTACTGAGTAATTAGTACTCAGGGTTTGCCCCCATATTTTGAGCGCAGGTATGGAATTCATGGTCTGCACTTGTGTTGGAGGCGGAGCATGCCCTCATTTAGGATGAAACGACATGAGTGGCACAAGGCCAACATCGGTGGGCTCGATGTTGTTACCTCTAATGCAAATCTTTTGGTGATATCATGGTGACCTCTGAACTTATATTTCCGCTGCGAGAAACTTTTGAACTGGCTACGTTATAACTTCATGTTGGACTTGAATTTTATTTGAAACCGGTTTGTAACTAAATCTATTATTCTGTTATTCAACTGCCTATGATGATGTATCTGTTGTGGCTCCATCGTGGGCTGGATGTGTATGATGTCGGTTCTTCTGGGAAAAGGTAATATCGGGAGTCGAACGACTCTCGACGGACGACCGGGTTTAGTTCGGTCTAATCGCACTGCAAGCCAGAGGTGGCAGGTGTGCTTAGCCCGGATTAAATCGGCGGTTCCGCCACAGCTGGTATCAGAGTCGATCATACACAGACAACAGACATATCATCCAGTTTTGATTTGCAAACCTATTTTTGAAAACCCTTTTCGAAGTATTTGAAAAATGAGAGTATCGATATGCCCATATTAAGGATGTTAGTGTAATACCAGGTGACATCGCTAACATTCTGACCTAGATAGAACTCATATGCATATTTGGCGCTTTGGGAAGCAACATTTCGGCCATAGCTATCCCCAGTACTGGCGGAGCGCTATTGGGATTTGCGGACTGTTGTGAACCCTGCATTCATGCTGATAGGGCAGAATCCTTTAAGGGGGGTGGTCACGCCATTGGGGTGTTTCGTGACCACTTTTCCTTCAACCAAAATTTTAGCTAGATCTTGTTGGCCACTGTTTCTCTCCCCAGCAATTCCCCAGTACTGGAGGAACGTTGGGTGTGTTGAGAGAAATGGCGCCACTACGTCGTTCACTAGACGTAGCTTAAAAAAATTCGTGGATGCCACTTTTAGGGTTAGAGAGGTAATGTTTGGTGATAGTGAGGATGTTGGTATGAGCATGCATTTTTCTGCAGGTACACTAACCACGTGCGAAATTAAGAACGAGTAGAGAACGACTAGTTGCATTAGGGAGTGCCGTGCATATATGTCACCGGATACTCGCTAGATATATAAATTATACATAAGGTGTGTGATGTGAGATCGAATAGGATGAGTCATGCATCATGTTTACTTTCATTGTTCATACTTGGGGGATTATTGCTAAAAGTCAAATAAAGTAAAACGAAAGTCCAAAGATATTTCCTGCACACATCACCCTCGTAACCGTTAATTATATGCAACTAATGCCTATCGCTGATTAAAAGTCTCTTATGTAAAAACATATGGCCAGGACCAAGCAAAGCGCCCGCAAGGCCACCTGTGCGAGGGGATTCCGCTTACAGGAGGGAAGGGCTGCTCCCCTTCCACCAGTGACCCACACCCCTCCTCAGCTTGAGAACGGGATGGTCCACACCCGTTGCCGTGAGGAGAACGGCCTCGCGCAGATCCTTTGTCGGGCTCTGCGTGAGATGAGGCGCAGACCGTGCCCTTTCTTTTCCATGCAGACAGTTCACGCGGAGGGACACTGCATGGCCAGTGTTGTCCTCCCCTCGAGCCACACCGCGGTCCGGCAGACGATCACCATCTATGGGGCCAATGAGGAGGACGCTTACGACAAGGTCACCTTGGCAGCCATCATCTCAATCAGCTCCTCAGGTGCAGCAGGGATGTCAGTGCTGCGCTACCTCCCCACCGACGGCTACGACGACGAGTGGCTCCGTCGTCACAACATGCTGGAGGAGCGGATTGACACCAGGCCCTATGCTGCGACCATGCAGTTTGCTCACAGCGTACACGGGATGTACCTCCGTGCCGAGGACCGTGTCTCCCACTACCGCGACCAGCATATGTATGCGCAGGACTGTATTGAGGAGCTGGAGGCAGAGTTGGCCGAGGCACAGCAGCGCCTGGCGTAGTACGAGCAGGACCCTTCAGTTGCCCCTGTGGTGGAGGATGAGGACAGCATGGTGTCTGACGCGCGTAACGGGAGTTAGAGAGTTTGATGGTAGCAATGTATGATGAAGCTTTTTGTAAATGGTGCACGTTATGAGCGATGTTTTGTATTATACCGCTCCGTGCAATTTGCCATGACTGTACTAAACATTGGTGAGGTCGAGAGAACTCATTTATGTACGTCATGTAACCCGATGTTAGAACCTTAGGCTGGTGTTTCGATGTGATGGACGAGATGGCCCACGTATGTACTAAGTAAACCCTTAGTTTGTAAGACCCTATAAGTATGGTTGTAGTAGTTGCTGGACGCGCATGGACAATGTGGAATGATGCAATGCCTTTAAGCTTGGAAAATGGCACCCGAATCTCAACTTGGTTGCGATTTGGAACTCGGGAGTCCAGCAGCTTCTATTGTGCATAGCATAAAAATTTAGGACGACTCTTCTAATGATGATAAGACCTAGTCGGTCGTTTTGGTAATCAAATTATAAAAAGTCAGAAGCTGCTGTTTACACACGCGAAATTGCACGACCCGGTGACAATGTGCTATTGCTTGGCCTTGCGAGATAGAAGCTAACTGTTTTGTTACAAGTTTACCTGTACTCACAATATGCCTATAGTCCTATGATCTTTCTATCACCGCATCTTTGCGCAAGGGCTATTGGACTGAACCTATATGGCTCCATTTTGCAGATGGTGAACACTCGCAATGGTCAATCATCGGGGCAGTCAGCGCAAGGCGCTCCACCCCCGCCAGAGTTGGCCACTTTGGTGGTCCAGCAGGCTGAGCTGATTCGTTTACTAGCAGAAGACCGCTAGGCCCGTGGGCAACAGCAGCCATGGGAATACCGGCCACGTGGCATCACCTACCAGGATTTCGAGGGGCTGCGACCCCCAGTTTTCACCAACTGTCCTGAGCCACTGGCGGCGGATGACTGGCTTCGCACCATCCAGTCCAAGTTCACCCTTCTGCCAGGGATCGCCGAGCAAGAGAAGGCTCGATTTGCTGCTCAGCTCCTTCAAGGGCCTGCGGGGGCATGGTACGCCACTTTCCTCGCCATGCAGGAGGAGGGCCACGAGCCCACATGGGAGGAGTTCCGTCAGGCTTTCCGGGCCCATTACATCCCGGCAAGTTTGATGGAACAAAAGCGTCGTGAGTTCCGAGACCTCAGGCAGGGTAACAGGTCCGTTATGCGGTATGTGCAGACCTTTATCCACCTCTCTCAGTACGCTCCAAGAGACGTCGCTACTGAGCCAGAGCGGGCCGAGAGACTCCTAGAGGGCCTTGACCCTACCCTCCGGACTCACCTGGCACGGCGCTACCAGAGCTTCACTGAGCTAGTAGACACTGCTCTCGACATGGAGAATCGTCTCCGTGCCACTAACGAGGATCAGAAGCGCAAAAGGCTAGCCAACACATCAGCGACTCGCTCTTCACAGAAGCAGAAGACTGCATACAAGCCCCAACAGCAAAATTATCAGCAGCCTCGCTATGTGGTCCGACCCAACCAACCAAGGTGGATCCATAGGGCGACGCCGCAGCAACAGTACCCCACCTATCGAGCGCCTGCACAGCTGCCAGCTCCCTGTGCTCCCATTGTTCCGGGGCCGGGTGCTCCGTGTTTCAACTGCGGCAAGGTAGGTCACTTCAGTCGTGACTGTAGGGCACCCCGCAAGATACAGGGTCCTATCCCAGCGGGTGGAAGTCAGCAAAGCAAGCCGAAAGGACCCACGCCCAAGACGGGTCGTGTGCACTATGTGCACATGGATCAGATTCCCGCCGAAGAACCGGTGCTTGCTGGTACGTTCATGATCAACGGTCATCCGACCGTCGTGTTATTTGATTCTGGGGCCACACACACTTTTATCAGTAAAACATATGCATTGAGGCATGGGGTAAAAAAGTACAAGTTGAAAGAAAACTATCAAATTACAGCACCGGGTTCACCTATTGAAACCAGTTTGGGTGTTAGACAACTTAAGCTGAGCATTGGCACAGAAAGTTTTATCATCAACCCCGTGGTACTGCCACACCAGGGGATTGATATTATTTTAGGTATGAATTGGATGAAGGAGCACGATGCAGTCCTGGACGTTGGCAGCAGGACAATACAATTAAGGTCAGGCGTGAGTGGCAAGACTATGCAGATACACATGCCAAATCAAAATCACATGACCCCCACGGTTAATGCGACTGAACTACAAGAGGTTAAGAAGATACCGATAGTGTGTGAATTCCCGGACGTGTTTCCGGAAGAACTTCCTGGACTACCACCAAATCGGGATGTGGAATTTGCCATTGAACTCGTTCCAGGCACGGCACCTGTGTCAAAAAGGCCATACAGAATGCCACCTGATGATCTGAAAGAATTGAAAACACAGCTACAAGAACAATTAGACAAAGGGTTCATTAGGCCAAGTTCATCACCGTGGGGTTGTCCAGCTCTCTTTGTTGAGAAAAAGGATCATGGTGGGAAAAGGCTGTGTGTTGACTATCGGCCACTGAATGCAGTGACCGTCAAAAACAAATACCCATTGCCACACATCGATATTCTATTTGATCAGTTAACTGGGGCTAAGGTCTTTTCTAAGATGGACCTAAGGTCTGGCTACTATCAGATAAAGATTAGAGAAGAGGATATACCCAAGACAGCATTCTCTACCAGATACGGCTTGTATGAGTATTTGGTCATGTCGTTTGGGTTAACCAACGCACCGGCTTTCTTCATGTATATGATGAACTCGGTGTTCATGAATGAACTCGATAAGTTCGTGGTGGTATTCATAGATGACATACTGATCTACTCCAAAAATGAAAAAGAACATGAAGAGCACTTAAGGATCGTACTCACCCGGCTTAGAGAGCACAAGCTTTATGCCAAGTTTAGCAAGTGTGCGTTCTGGCTGAAAGAAGTGGGCTTCTTGGGTCACATACTATCTGAGAAGGGAGTCGCAGTTGACCCTAACAAAGTAGAAGATGTGCTAAATTGGAAGCAACCGGAGACCGTGACTGAAATCCGGAGTTTTCTTGGTTTAGCGGGCTACTACCGCCGCTTTATCAAAGATTTCTCCAAAATCGCAAAACCCATGACCTCATTGACCAAGAAAAATGCAAAGTTCATTTGGAATCCGAATTGTGAAGAAGCTTTCCAAACATTGAAGAAATTGTTAACCTCAGCACCAGTGCTAGCTCAACCGGACATTACCAAGCCATTTGAGGTGTACTGTGATGCCTCCGGCAATGGACTTGGCTGTGTCTTAATGCGAGAAGGAAGAGTAATTGCTTATGCCTCCCGTCAATTGAGAAAACATGAAGCGAATTATCCGACACATGACCTTGAGTTAGCCGCAGTCGTTCATGCACTAAAAATATGGAGACACTATCTGTTAGGCAACACATGTCACATCTACACTGATCATAAGAGTCTCAAATACATTTTCACACAACCCGAAATCAATATGAGACAGAGGCGGTGGTTAGAGTTGATAAAAGACTATGATCTGGAGATACACTACCATCCAGGCAAGGCCAATGTGGTAGCAGATGCACTAAGCCGTAAAGCCCATTGCAATGTGATAGAAGCCCGACCTACAGCAAGAGTGATCTGTTGTGAAATAAATGAAATTGAAACACCTCATGAGCCACAAGTAGAACTTTATAATCTCATCATTGAACCCTCTATCAAGGCACAAATCATAGAAGCTCAGAAGCAAGATAAAGGTATGGCATATATTCGTGAGGGTATTAGTGAAGAGAAGAAGGCGTGTTTCACGCTTGATGACCAAGGCGTTCTGTGGTTCAAGAATCGTCTAGTGGTACCTAAGGACATGGAATTAAGGAAGAAAATACTAGAAGAAGCGCACACTTCAATGTTCACAATACATCCGGGCAGCAATAAGATGTATCAAGACTTAAAGCAAAAGTTTTGGTGGACCCGCATGAAACGAGAGATCGCCAAGTACGTGTCTGAGTGCGACGTGTGTAAGAAAGTAAAAGCTGATCACCTAAAGCCCGCTGGAATGCTTCAACCGCTTGATGTTCCAGCGTGGAAATGGGAGGATATACACATGGATTTTGTTGTGGGTTTGCCTCGTACCCAAAAAGGATATGACTCCATATGGGTAATTATCGACAGGCTCACGAAATCTGCTCATTTCATTCCAGTCAAGACCACCTATCGAGCAAAGCAGTACGCTGAGTTGTACCTTTCCAAGATTATGTCCTTGCACGGGGTCCCGCGAACTATCACTTCAGATAGGGGTTCTCTGTTCGTTTCCCGTTTCTGGGAGCAACTGCAGACTGCCTTGGACACTACTCTTGTACACAGTTCCGCTTACCATCCCCAAACCAGTGGTCAAGTAGAAAGAGTAAATCAAATCCTAGAAGACATGTTAAGGGCCTGTGCACTAACTTACTCCACCAAGTGGGATGAGTGCCTACCCTTGGCAGAGTTTGCTTATAACAATAGCTACCAAAAGAGCTTGGAAATGGCTCCTTTCGAAGCTCTCTATGGTAGAAGATGCAGAACACCACTAAATTGGTCCGAACCTGGAGAGCGTGTTACGTTTGGCCCTGATTTAGTGACCAAAGCTGAAGAACAAGTAAAACTCATACACCACCATCTCAAAAGAGCCCAATCTCGACAAAAAAGTTACTCGGACAGAAGGAGGAGGCCACTAGTCTTTGATGAAGGGGATCATGTGTATCTTAAAGTATCTCCGACGAAAGGGGTACAACGGTTTGGGGTGAAAGGAAAGTTAGCACCAAGGTATGTCGGTCCGTTCAAAATCGTTGGAAAATACGGAGCCGTCGCTTACAGGTTAGAGCTACCCCCACATCTGGCTGCGGTTCACGACGTGTTTCACGTCTCACAACTAAAGAAGTGCTTAAGAGTGCCGGAGAACGTGGTAGATACCTCGCAAATTCATATTGAACCAGATCTCACATACGAAGAACATCCCTTAAAAAATCCTTGATCAAAAGCAGAGATCAACCCGCCGAAAAACAATTAACTTTTACAAAGTTCAATGGAGTAATCACTCCGAAGAAGAAGCCACTTGGGAACAAGAGGAATATTTACGCACGAAGTACCCTGGTTTTCTACCATCCACCTCAACTCGGTATGTTACAACAGTTTAAATTTCAGGATCTAAACTCAATACATGCACACAACACTAACTACAACCAACTTAACCACCCACGTCACATCAAAAATCTCGGGACGAGATTTCTTTAAGGGGGGTGGGTTGTGATGCCCTAGGCATCTCCCGAGCTTTATCATGTGCATACTTTGTTTAATTATTTCTCATAAGCATCATCTCATCTCATGGTAGTGTACATTTGAATCATATGAACAAACATGATGAAAATAGCTTAGTGATACACTCAGTTTTTGCAAAAATGACGCTATAAATGTGAGCGTAACTTAAATCCTATGGAGTTTTAGGTGAAACTTTTTATACCAAACTTGTAGGTCTTGAAGTGGTAAACAACTTTGTAAATTAGAGCTTGGGTGGAAAATGGGTTTAACTTAGTGTAAAGGGACTTTTGGTGTCAGCAAACAAACACACTCCAAATCTGAAATATTTAGAATTCTTCATTTTTCTATATCCTACAGTCCTTTTCATGCAAAGGTCCAATTGAGAAAGTTGTAGTCCATGAAATTTTGAACAGCTTTGTCAAAAAGGCTTTTGGGATAAAATGGCTACAAGTAGGAAATTTGAATTATCTAAGGAAAACAGTTCTCAGTCCAAACTGAGGGCTGATAGTTAAATTCAAATTTAAATCAAATTTAGATCCAGAATTCGAACTTGGTGCTTTTGACAAAGTTGTATATCTCAAAGGGTAAAACATTTCATTCAATTGGGCTCTTTTCAAATTCGGCTCTTAAATTGGTCAGATTGGCAAAATTCAGAAACCTGGTTAGTGGTCAAACCCCATTTTTCTTTTTCGGGTTTTTCTTTTTCTCATGAGCCTATGACAAGTGGGTCCCACCTGGCAGGGCTGCGGGTTCCCGCCCGACACCCGCGGCTGCGGGCCCCACCGGCTCTCTCGCTCCACGCACCCGGTCCATGCGCCTTCCTCTTCATTCCCGGCCTTGGCCCCACCTGTCAGCCTCACCGGTCCATGGACCCAGCCGACCCGCGCGCCTCTCTCCTCCCTCCCCGCCCGGCCGCGCCCACGCGGCGCCTGTCTTCTGGGCGCCGTGGCCACGTGCCGGCCTCCCCGACCACCGTGGCCACCCGCCGCTGCCGCTCGCCGACAGCGCGCTCGGCGCGCCTTCAAGGCGGGGGCGAGGCCCGGCCTCCTTTCCCCGAGCCTCCATTCGCGCGCTCGGCCCTCTCCGTCTTCCCCGCTCGTCCTCGCTCCGTCCGCCATTGACAGAGCTCGCTCGAGCTCGCCCCCAGCCACTTCCGCCCTCTCCCGAGCTCAACCATCACCGCGCCGAGCTTCGCCGCCCTCGACTCCACCTTTCCGCCTAGACCTCGTCGCCCGAGACCCCTCCACCCCGGCGTATTGCACCGCCGAACCCCGCCGACCAGAAGCGCTCGTCGCCGTCCCTCCCCACAGTTTCCCCCGCCGTTTGAAGTAGTGGGTGAGCTTCCCCATCCTCCTCTCTCTCTCCCCGGCATTTCACGGTGAGCCTCCGTGCCCCGCAGGGCCGGATTGGCCGCGCGCCACCGTCGCCGTTCCTCCCGTCGCGTGGAAGAAGACGACGGGAGGAAGGAGACGGCATATTTGCAGATCCGACCCCGCGGTATCAGGATTCTTCATTTTAGTCCACCGCGCTGTATGATGAGTCTTGCAAATCTTACGTACTAGCCCCTGGAGCTTCGAAACAATCACGATCTAGCCCTAGATCTAATGATTTTCCTTTTTAATTAGTTATTTCGGCAGAAATCTTTAAAAAATCATAGAAAATTCAATAAAAATAAAAAAAATACCAAACTAGTTGCATTGTAATCCTTTTGAATAGATCTATCTGGTGAATATGATGGTTGAGTAGGAAAGTACCAGTTTGCCCCTGATTTTATGCAAGCATGTAAAACCCTAATAAATAAGAAATGTGGACTAAATGATCTCCAAAAATTGCCAAATTTGAACAGCAGGGTATTTAGGGTATATAGGCTCACTATGATTTTTGGTAGCTCAAAGGTTCACTGTTTAATTACCATTTTGCCCCTGTATGTATTTTTAGCATAGAAATAATTAAGGAAATGATAATTATATAGAAGTTATGCTCTAAATAGTTTTACACATTTTATTTGTGCTCCATATAGTATAAAGAGCTCACTGTTGAAATGGGGTACTATGCATGTCAAGTATAGTTAGTGTTTTGAAATTAATAAATTCATGCATGTTAAATTAATAAATAGGAAATGTGGGTTAAATAAGAGTCAAAACTTCTGAATTTGGGCAGCAACATTGCTAGTATACCTAAGCTTAGTATAAGAATTTGATAGCTTAAATGCTTGCTGTACATTTACTATTTTACCCTTGCTTAGTAATTAAGCATATAGTTAACGATGAAAAAGAGTTCTAGATAATAGTAAGCACCGGTCTTTTTGCATAAATCGATGCTCTTCAGTCACACACCCCCACGTAGTTATATGTGACAAGCTAAGTTATCATAGGTGATGGCTTGTACGATTTCTTAAAGCTAAACAAGTTTCATCACCAAAATACATAATGTTATTCCATAAACCCTGATTTCTTGCATTGCACTCGCATCCTGAAGCAAGCATTGCACTAATACATGCTCCAATTGCACCATGTCATGCATATAGATTCCGCGAACGAAGGACAACCGCCGAACCAACCCGTCACGGAGGAACCAGAAGAGGAGCCGCACCAAGGACCGGAGGGCCAGCAGCAGGAACCAGACTACGCTCCGGAAGAAGCTACTGACCCTAATGAGGAAGGTAGGCAGGACCATACTTAACCCAGCAAACAGAATATACTTGATGATTACGCATATGCATTAGGAGTTGCTTGAAACCAATTGCATTAGACTCCCTGGCCGCCCTGGCCCTAGCACCTATACATAGAGTTCGTAGGACGAGTATGCCTAGACTTTGCTAGGAACGAGTAGACACGAGTGTGTGGACTCATCGCGTAGGTGTTTTCAAAGTTACAAAAGCTCACTATCACATCAATTATTATTGTTACTCATGAACTAAATGGAGACCGGGCGGAGATTTATTTCAGCATATACTTTTCGTAAGGTTGCACTTTGGACTCCGCCCGAGTCGCATAAGGCCCGTCCGCTGTTCGCCTGCTGTTCGGCATAACATTGCTAGAGTGCTTATCCGGGATATGGGACCGGAAAAGTCTTTCCTGGGCTCGTCCGAAGCACAGAGACACGTTCCTACCCGCTGGTTAAGAGTAAGGTGGCCCGGGGGAGCTTGGTACTCATGACGGGGAGACCGAGATGTCGGCAGGCTCGTCATGGGGGCACAACCCGGGGGCTAGGCGGGAGTGAATCGAACTTGGGACGAGGCAGGTTAAGATTGGGGCTATATGCGGGAACGCGATGGCTAGTAAGCATATACCCCTGGCATGATAGTTATTCCCGGGAATTAAAATCGATTCGAATCGCTGATGCCCACCAGGTGTGGGAATGCTGATAATGCACACGGGCAACGTAGTAACTACTTAAACACTCGGTATTTAATACTCATGGTTTTTGGAATACCACATGCTTGAGTTGAACTGTTTACCTTACTGCAAGTTACTGTTATGTTGAAGGGCATACAAATGATGAAAACTTGCTACTTATGTTACACATTTTACTGTTTAAAACTAAAGGCTAAGGATCCACTTGCTAGTAAGCCGCTTCGCGTCAGCCGTAAGCCCAATCCATTAAGACCTACTGAGTAATTAGTACTCAGGGTTTGCCCCCATATTTTGAGCGCAGGTATGGAATTCATGGTCTGCACTTGTGTTGGAGGCGGAGCATGCCCTCATTTAGGATGAAACGACATGAGTGGCACAAGGGCAACATAGGTGGGCTCGATGTTGTTACCTCTAATGCAAATCTTTTGGTGATATCATGGTGACCTCTGAACTTATATTTCCGCTGCGAGAAACTTTTGAACTGGCTACGTTATAACTTCATGTTGGACTTGAATTTTATTTGAAACCGGTTTGTAACTAAATCTATTATTCTGTTATTCAACTGCCTGTGATGATGTATCTGTTGTGGCTCCATCGTGGGCTGGATGTGTATGATGTCGGTTCTTCTGGGAAAAGGTAATATCGGGAGTCGAATGACTCTCGACGGACGACCGGGTTTAGTTCGGTCTAATCGCACTGCAAGCCAGAGATGGCAGGTGTGCTTAGCCCGGATTAAATCGGCGGTTCCGCCACAGCCGGTCCCCTAGCTAGGGCCAGGCTGAGGAAGATGAGCCCCCGAGGGTGGCTCCGCTGAGACGCCTAAATCGGCCATTTTGCGGGGGGGGGGGGGGGGGCAGGCCAAATCAACAAGTTCTGCGCCCCACGTGGCTCTCTCCGGCTCCCCCTTCGCTCTCCATCTCCACCCTACGCCAGCCGACAGGAGGAGCTCCCCTTCCCCGCAGTCGTTGCGCGTGAAGCCTGTCGCCGACGCCGCGGGGATCCCGCCGACCCTCCTCCTCCTCCTTGCACTCTGTTCTGCTCTCGCCGCCCCCGTGGCCTGCCGCACCTCTGCCTCTGCCTCTCTCCTATGGGTCCTCGGGGGTCGAGGCCGCGCCGTCACGGTGGTGAGGGCGCGCGAGCAGGGTGACCCGGTGGCCACCCTGCGGTGGCTGGAAGCGGCAGCGACGGTGGCAGAGAAGGAGAGGGAGGCTGACGCGGGTCGTCGTTTGGTCGACCAGGGGAGGACGAGGAGGAGGCGCGCAAGGAGGAAAGGGGTTCTGGGGAAGAGGAAGGCACCGAAGAGGGAAAGGGTGGATTGGGAGCAGCCGGCAAAGGTGGAGGAGGCTGACGGCTCGTCCACGGCGGCTCCCGCTCCTGTCTGCCGCCTCGTCTGCCACAGCTGCCTCCTCTCCCCTAGAGCTACGCTCGCCACCTCCCCACCAGAGCGCCTCTCCCTTCCCGCCAGATCCCACCGAAGCGACGACCATGAGGGGCATCGTCCTCCATGGATCCGGAGGCGCGCAGATCTGCCACCTCGCGAAGGCCACGCTGCCTCCTCGTCTCCCTTCTCCGGCGACGAAAAGCCCGAGTTGGCGCGGGTGGAGACAGGGGCCGACGAGGTAGGTAGCAAGAGGAGCAAGGAGCATCCACAGCGATGGGAAGTAGCCGGCGGAGGTGGAGGAGGCCGGTGGCACCCACGTAGCGCTGCGCTGGCTGGACGAGGGCACCCAAACACTAGCTCTGGTTGGACGAGCTACACAAGAAGTGCAACCAAACACAATCGAGCAAGAGGACGCTGGCCCTAGAGAGCCTGCCCACAGCTAGGCTGACCAAGGGTGGGAGGCGGGCTACGGTTGCACATGCAACCAAACAGACCTGTCGTCTCATGCATAGGCGTGCCCGTGCCAAACTGCCTAGCACGACTATATGTTCATCGCTGGTTTTATTGATAAAAAAATAGTGTTTCGGTTTGTTTAGGCTTTTGGAAAGAAGGCGCTATTGCTCACTGGATCGTTGGAAACTCAGTAGTGGTATCAATCATCATTTATGTGGTCGTTGGTCTAGTAGTTGTACCCTCTCTCCTCGCTCTCCGAGGCAACCACCAATCCATCGTGCACTTGGTCAGAGGGCCGGATCGAAGGAGCAAGCGGGATACGGGGTGGTGGTCAGGCTTGGAGAAGGCGTCGTCGCGTGCGTCACCATCAGGCAGCCGCTTCATGCTGCCGTCGTCGCTCGTGCTAGCTCTGGACGCATCAGAAGGGCTGCTGTCATGGCTCGGCAGATCCAAGGGTGGGAAGACCTTGGCAGCAAGGGGGAGGGAGAGCCGGCCGACGGGTGACACTGCAGTCAAAGGGAGGAGAAAGGCCGACCGTCGGTGCCTGGGATGCGTCGAGGATGTGAGCAGAGGCTAGAACACTGCACGGAGGCGGAGGGTCGAGGGCTGCGACAGGAGCAGAGGGAGGCGGAAGTCGGGGGGGCTACGGCAGGAGCAGAGGGAGGTAGCCATGGAGGCAAAGTCGGAAGGAGGCAGCCGCTGCGGGAGTCGGAGAGGTGAGATTTGGGAAGTCCCGAATCAAGAAGAATCCCAAGCTCCTTTTTTTCTTGCCAAGGACTGAATGGATAAATGAGAATAAAGAGAAACAATTTATTAATATTTATGGACAAAGACAAAAATAATTTTTTATTAATATTTTTAAATAACAATCCAATTATATTATATTTGTACTAATTTACAATTGTTAACCACTCATAATATTTTATATTGCTATAATATGATTTATTAGTGTTATGGATATTAATTTAGTGTATATGTAAAAGGAGGCGGTAGTTGGAGTGAATGAATAAAATATTGGGTAGTTAGATACAGAGAAAATATATGGACTAACATGAGTGTATGGGAAGTTGATATGGAGGAAAGAATGACTAGACTAGAATATTCTTTTTAGAGGAAAAATTTGGAGTAATTAGGGTGCGGATAGTCTTAGATGCGTTGTTTACTATCAACTTCTTGTGTGTGATGATGACAGAGTTTTCGTGGGTTAACTGTTACACTATACATGAGGATGGTGTGAGAAACGGTAATAGTTTCGGTGATTAATAACACAATAAATGTGTTATAATTTGCTTTAGATGCAAAGTTAATGAATATTAAAACCGAAGTGCTCATTGGTGATTGAAGGAAAAGAGACCCCTCATTGCTTAATTCAAATCTTATTGAAGGCGGGATGTTTTCTTTTTTTCAAAATCCATCAAGACCGAAGAGCATGGACATATTTATTACTCCCTACATCTGAAAAATATGGCATATTAGTCTATTAAAAACATTTTAAATTTTTGGCTAATAATTGAGTGAAATCCATAAACTTTTCGTGTGGATGCACGTTGTTTGCTAGACGAAATTAGTTGTCCACTGATTGACGGAATTTCTTCTTCTAGAAAAACAGAATCTATATATATATTACTAGTACACATCGCAAACGTCTTGTGCCGCCCTAGTACGAGCATATACAATGCCCATTTTCCGACGGCGACGTTTGAATGGTTCCGGGTTCTTTGTCTGGATCAGTTGGAGCCGCTGGAGTACTTGATGCTACGGTGCAGTGTATTGGGCTGACCAACGCAAGAGGCAGGCCGTTTTTTTAAAAAAAAAACTGTGTGCATGTTTGGTTCAGGAATGTCGTGGCTGCATGCTTCGACAACCTATACTGTGTGCAGAAGCGGCAGCGGCCGGGCGTGCACGCACCTAGTCAAAGTGCTGGCGGCCGCCGCGGTGCATGCACGCACCGCCATTTGGGCGCTACTGATTGGACTTGGCACTGATGAACTCTGAATTTTTGGTCATTAATTGTTCTTGCTCGATCCAGCACTCCGGCTAAGCCGTGACCGGGTCGCGCTTAGGCTGAGCGTGAGACCCCGCACGGTCCACTGCACATCAACGTCGCAGTAGCGCGCCGAGGCGAAGGTAAGTTGGGGTTAGAGTTTAGGAATCAGGATTGTCCAAGGCTTCATATCTGGCGGTCTAGATGAGTGATTGGGGGAGGTGGCGGCCAATTGGGGAGGTGGTTAGTGGGCGGCAGAGGACATCCGGTCGGTGGTATAGTGTAGGCCATGGAAGAGAGGAGGCTGGTTCATGGAGGTGATGGTGAGGATTAGCGGTGGCCATGGTGGATGGGCGGTGGGGCGGATGCAGTGGTAGCCACCAGAGGCGATGGGGCAAAGAGCACCGAGATTAGTGGTGGGAGATGGTGGCGAATGGCAATGAAGACAGTGGCAGCCGACAGAGTCAGAGGAGGCGCCGTTGACGCGATGGGTTGCGCATTTGGTGATCGCGTTACGTGAGGCGGGTTAACCTCACCCCTATTTATTCCCGTGAGGCACTGAGTTGCATTTAAGGAGAATTCAGCAGAATTCCATACGGAAAATCCAAGTGAAAATGATACGTCGCCCGAAGCGAGATCGTGTCTTGGCTTAGCCTGTAGGTGTTTTTTTGAACTTGTCTTTTTCTTTTGAACTTGTGGCCTGTAGGTGTTTATCCGCTTCCTCTCCTTGATTGCTGCCTGTTTTTGTACGAGCAGCAAATAAGGCATTGGGTGTTTGGATCCGGAGGCTATCACGTCAAATGTTTGATACAAGTTAGAAGTATTAAATATGATTTAATTATAAAATTAATTACAAAGAGGAAGGAATAAACGGCGAGACAAATTTAGCAAGACTAATTAGTCCATGATTAACAAATGATTACTGTAACATCACATTTGCTAATTGTAAATTAATTAGGCTTAATAAATTCGTTTCGTCGGTTAGCCTTCGTCTATGTAATTAGTTTTATTATTAAACTATATTTAATATTTTGAGCTAGCGTTCAAATATACTGTAAATAAATTTTAAACAGAGGATCCAGACCCCGCTCGCTTTTGCATGCATGAGCTGCGCAGGAGAGCACGGCCACTATGGGAGGCGAGCTCCTTTTGTCGGTCCCGTCCCATCATTGCTCCTGCTCGTCGATCGTCCACGCAGGACGCACCGAGGCCATGGGCTGTGGGCTGTGGCCTGTGGCAGTGATCATTGCCAGCGGCGCCACACGGTATAGTACATCTGAAGGATCGGACAGTCTCAAGCATCAGCAGGGAATCGTGACCTGCAGAGGCAGGAGATCTCCGTGTGGAAGCCTGCAGAGCGACGCTGCGATGTGATCGGTAGAATTACTAGCCGTCCGGACACGCCGCTGCCAGCGAGGCGTGATTCGGATTCGGATCCTCCCTCTCTGCAGTCAGGTCAGTCGGGTACTCGGGTCTCAGGTGGTGGTGGCCTGGTGGGCAGAGGAGTGAGGCCTATCAGCCTGTGTGCTGCTGGTGCGAACAAACAATAATAACAGAAATCGATTCCACCAAGTCTACTTCAACTCTACGGGTGGCGGCGAGCAAACACTCGAACCACCGTCTCGTCGGTGAAGTGACGGCGTGTTTGCAACTTAGGAAAAACTTAAAATTAACTGTTTTTAAGTAAAATTCTTGTGCTATTTTCGTGAAATTCCTACTTTGGCTTCGAATCTGGGCATTCCGTAGTAGTAGTAGCGCTTGGAGGCGCAGCAATTTTCACCGAAATCGATCCACGCAGGAAACAAACCGATTTCCGCGAGATTTTATACCACTACATGGCGAATTCAAGCTAGTGCTGTACTAGTACTTCACTGTTCCGTTCCATCGCTACTTGTTCGAGCATGATAACTACACGGGGACGGGGAGCCATCAGCAGCAGCAGTTCTTTGTCTTCTCCCATGGCCAGGCCATGGCGGCTCCTCCCACTCCCACATTCCAAGCCAGCTCCACGGTCTCTCACCCAATGTACAGCTACCTCCCTAGCCTTTCCCTTCCTCTATATTGCGCCTCCTCCTCCTCCTCCTCCTCCTGCTGGTCGATCGACGCCGCCGCCGCCGCCGCAGCAGCAGCAGCAGCATCAACAGCGCCGCTTCGCTTCACAGTCGCAGCCCGGTCGTCGCGTCGCGTCGCGTCAGCTCGCCGACTCGGAGATGCTCTGCAGCGACGGCCGCCAGTGCCGCCCTCTCCCGCCGCCGCTCCGGTGCTGCGGTCGCTTCCGTTCCTGCCGGACCAAGGGGGGGACGAGACGCGCAAGTCAGCGATCGGGTACTTGGGTTGGGGGTGTCTGGAAACTGCTGGAATTAACCACGGGTTCAGAAAATTAAGCAGAGGACGGCCTCACCTTGTCGGCGGACTGCCCCTGCTCTGCTCCGCAGCCGGCGGCGTCCCGTGGCGGCCGCCGGTCGTCGGCCGCCTCCTCGCACCGCCGCATCTTGTCCTGCCGCCGCGCCCGGATCGCCTGCGCCACCTCTGCGCGCACGAGAAGCAGTGGGGAAGGGGAACGAACGGATCAGATCGGTCGGCTCCGACTCCTCCGAGGAATCCAAATCGAACCGCGGCGAAACAGGGCTAACAGCGGTGTCCAAGAACCGTTCTTGGAGTGGGGCCGTACCTTGCGAGGTGATGAGCCGGTACACCTGGCCCAGCAGCAGCGTGTCCTTGGGCTTGAGGAGCTTCACCTTGGTGACCTTGGCGCCGGCGGCCGCCACTGCGGGGTCCGGCTTCGCGCCGCCGCAGCCGCCGCCGGACCCGGGCCCGGAGACGCGGAGCACGACGAGCGCGACGTAGTGCCCGGGGTTGCTGCGCATCACCTCCGCGGCGGTGGCCGCGCCGTACAGCCGCTCGACCTTGCCGCCGGGGTGCTGGATCACCACGGCCGCCGCCTCCGCCGCCTGGCAGTTGCCCATCGCACCGCACCACAGCCTCAACTCAAGGCCCTCCACTCCACCAGGCGAGGCGATGGTCGCCTCTGACTTGCTGCGAACCCACGGGAAACTGCAGAGGACGGCCGTAGCGGGGGGAGCAGGGAGCTTATAAATAGGAAGATGACGGAGGTGAGTGATTAGCCGAGTAATCAATCCGCATTTGGACGTCATTCTTGGCATGTTGCGAGGGGATTAGTGGAAGGGGTCAATCGTGTTCGGCCTTTGCTTCGGAGGGCGTGCAAAATGGCGCTAGGAGATAGTAGACTTCAGACGGCATGACGTGGACGGACCACACGCGCCCTTGCTCCCAAGTGGCTTCCACTTTTCAGCAATTTCTTTTTTTTAGAAACACACTATGCGCACCTCTACGTAACACACGTGTCCAAACCCTACGAGTATCTCCGTGAAACTAGACATTGCACGCACTTCGTTGGCTCAAGAGATGGAAGGAGAGCGGGCGCTTAGACACGTGTAGTGAACCGACGAGCAGCAAAACAATAATGTACCGTTAGTTTTTTTAGCCTATTTGATACCAAAGATATCTAGGAAGCAAGCGATATACACAACACCATACAATTTGGAAAACAACATAAGATATACACAACAACATACGATTTGGAAAACAACATAACTTGGTTTTTAGCCTATTTGATGCCAAGGAGCTACTGAAGCAAGCGATATAAGTACAGTGGCAACATGCGACTTGATAGCTGATAGTCACCTGGACTTTTTAGATGCAATGTTTGATTTTTTTTTGCTTCAGTTAGAGATCTCTTGTGTTTCTGTTGTCAAACTCCAAAGTATACAACGATCAGGAAAATTAGTAAATTCGTAAATGTAGTTTTGTAGAAAACTGATATTCTTGTGGTTTTGTGCTATGGAAAAACGTACGGTCTATAAGAGACATTGGTTTGTCGTGTAATTTATGGAAAAGTTGGTAAATAATGTACCCGTAGGTCGCACGACAAATGTAAAGAACAAGCTTAGACACGTAAAAAGAATTGATGAGCTGCAAAACAATGTGCCACTTCATTTAGCACTAAAGGTAGATAGATAAGCAACAAGAATATATGGCATCAACTTGGTGGTCTGCCTTCCTAGAAGCAACATGTAGTTGTTTGTTGTCTCGCTTGACAGAATAAACCTCTAAAAAGCTAATAGGGTGACGCTTTAAGTTTATTGTCAAGCACTCAAGCTCTAAAGTTACATCGACAAATTTGTAAGCAAGGGTAGCATTTCAAGAGCTGAAAAGTGGCGCCTTAGGATTTGTTCTGATTTCATTAGCTGCAAACTCAAATGGATGCAACAACACGATTTTCTCTCCTTTTTCTATCTACCTTTTGTGCTTTCCTTTTTTTTCCCTGCCTTCCATTCGTGGGGAAAAAATTCCACAATTCTATTCAAATTGTGATTCTCCTATCCTTTTATTTTTCTATCTTGCATTACTCGTTCCTGTACTCGCGGAAGTTATCGATTTTCCTATTGCTGATTCCTCACCTTCCTTTTTTTTCTCCCCAATTTCCTGATCAAATAGCAAAAATAATCAATGATTGTCTCATAGATATCACTTTCCCATTTCTTCTACAACATTTCCATGCAAAAAGGAATGCAGCTCTAAAATGCATTTCCCGTGATTGGATATTGCCTACCTGGACAAGCTAGCGAGATTCCATAATTCCATTGCAGCTATAGGCGCTAGCCAACGAGCGGGCCCACGAGGTGTGAAACGTGCCAGACTGACTGACTGACGTGATGACGTGGCCGCATCAGCATACCGCCGGGGCCCCACAGGCACGTGTCGAC
The DNA here is from genome assembly GCA_030272315.1 of Paspalum vaginatum. Lineage (NCBI taxonomy): Eukaryota > Viridiplantae > Streptophyta > Magnoliopsida > Poales > Poaceae > Paspalum > Paspalum vaginatum. The sequence continues at coordinate 34,096,237 of CM059018.1, read as the reverse complement.
ACCTGGGCACGGGCGTACAGCTACTTCCATACTCCTATACGGGCTACGTACACCGGTGACACGTACGGACAGTACAGATGCTAAAGAGGAGAATAAGGGGCAGATCGGTACATTGAGCTCAGCGCATAGTTCACTGCCTGTGCAGCAGACAGTTGTGCCGTACTGTTTTGGACAAAACTGAGATGGTGTTTGGTTCTTGGATAATACGTCATGTCTAGATACATCAATCATCGGATGATAATCAGTATTATCTATGTATCCAAACACTCCCGACTTGTGCAGCGGCGAACCGTTGACCCGATCGCGATGTTCAGTACTGTACACTGGAAAGTTTACCTGTGAGTTGATGGACAGATGCGATGGTGATGGGTCGATCCGAGCCGTCCAATCCATGCATGTATCCATGACCAGAATCGTAGAAAGGATGGCCATGCCTCAGCCTAGGGAGTCATGTGACCGTCCATAATGTCACCAATTAACATCGAGCTAAGCATGGCACTGGTGATGATAAAAGGCCCTAACACAGGACGACCCAAAAGGCGCATTTTTGTTTAGGGCATGGTTCGATGATTGTTCTCACTGCCATCATCGTCCTTGATCTATGGCCTCTTTGCCTTTGACTAAATTTAGCTGACGATCTAGAAGTGTATTAATGGTGCCTAGATAATAATTAGCCATGATTGTTGGGATAGCCATGATTGTTGGGAACCGATGTTGCCCAAACTCTAAATTAGCGAACTTGGACGAATATTCTTGGACCATGCTTCGGCCCAGTTTGTTTCTGTTTCTTTGCGTCTCGCTTATCTGCACAAGTTTTTTTTAAGAATGTGCTTGGCATAGAACCTACACGGGCAAAATCAAAGAGTTTGGCATTTGTTGATTAAAGAAGAAGCCCGACCAAGCCACAGAGGAGGACGAATGGCCTAGCACGGAGGAGGATGACCGACCCACCGCCGCGGAGGAGGACGAGTAGACCGGCAGCAGCGTGTTTCGGAGGCGACCCAACGCTTGCTCTAGAGGTCGGACCTGGCGGCCAAAGGAGGTAGGGGAGGACCGACCTGGCGGAACGGTGACTTCTCGAGGCGGAGGTAGCCCGGCGCGCGGCGGCGACTTGGCAAGCGGTGGCGAAACCAAGTAGGAGGCGGCCCGGCGCACGGCGGCAACCCGAAGCGAAGGCGGCCTGACAGCTGAGGAACAACTGCCGTAGAGGGTAGATCCGGCGGCAGCGGTACCGGACGGCGGTGTGGGCGAGTCCCGGGCACTGGCAGCGGTAGATCCTAGGCGGCGGCGGGGCCGGAACCCTAGCACTGAGGTGGCTCGGTCGAGAGAGGCGTGAGGATAATCGACGCAGTTCTGAGAACAGGGGGAGTTGGGCTGTGTACGTGAGAATCTGTGTTTCTATACAGGTGATGATTCCATGGAAAGCGGGCTCACCAGATAAGCAGCCTATTTGGCTGGGCTTCTCGCGGTGGAGGAGCTAGAATCCGCTTTTAAGCGTATCCAAAGAGCCCCCGGTACTCTCGACTGTCACCTTATGTTCACGAAAGGCCCTCATTTGAGGGCTAGTTTAGTACAACTAGTGTACATCTAGATATTTGTCCGAGTGATTATCTAGCAAAAGCGATTTTTTGACTCAATGTTTCTTTAGAATAATCTTAAAAAAATTACTATGCAAGGAAGTGAATATTGCAAGGCTCAGCTCACTAGCTCGCTACCGTATATATTTCAAAGTACACTCTGCCTACAATACATATATCATAGGGGCTTTGGCATTTATACCCTCGTTTTGGAGTGTAATGGTGACTTTGCCCTTCATTTTGTTCAACTTTCTGGATTTACCCTCGTGATTTCAAAATGAAGGTAGGTTTTGCCCCTACTCAGTTAACGTCCATTAACGGTGTCTATTCTCGTGAAAAAGACCATATTGCCCATACGATTTTGCCCCTGTTTTTAGTAACGGATTGTGATAATACCACTACTTTGACACATAGGGTTGAGTATTATTATGGCAGATTATAAAGGGATTATTTGCAACACAAAATGAGCAATTTTTCATATTTTTCAGAATTAGAATCTCAAAAAAAAAAGAGCAAACTCAAATCAGCATCTACCTAATCTATCAGCCACCATGAAGCTCAACGTGCCATTTTGGCTCATCGTCCGCTAAGAACAAGGTGTCCAAGCGGCGGGCGGCAAGGTCAACCAAGGACGACGGTGGATCCTTCGACTCCACGGCCTCCTCCTCCTCATCCGACTTCTCCGTCGTCACGACGCCTCGCACCATCCTGCCAGCGCCGTCCGCGGCAGAGAGCAAGCGGAAGCCGGCGGCCGTGATAGAACCTGGAGGCACCCTACACGTGGGGGGAAGGGAGCCGCACCCACCTGCATGCCACGCTGGCCGGGCTAGGGCCCCCGTGCTGGGGAGCCGAGCACGCCCCGTCGCTGCGCCGCACTGCCGGGGGGGGCGAGCTCGCTGCCTCGCCACGCCCACTCGTCTGGCTGAGATCCGCCGCCGCTGCCTCCTTCTTACTCGTGGGAGAGAGCCAGACAGGGATGTGTGGTGGACTGGCGGGTGGAGTGGACAAGGATAGGGGGTATGGATATGTCTCTTGGCCTATTTTCTTTTGTTTTTTTTTGTTAAATCGGTTAGTACAATCACTACGATATTACAAATAGGGGTAAACGGTTGCTTCATTTTGAAATCGCGAAGGTATAGTCACAAAGTTTGCAAAATAGAGGGCAAAATCACAATTGGACTTTAGAATAAGGGCATAAACACTCATCTCCCTGTATAATAAGTAACATGGTATATAGAATTGAATCAAGAGCCGCAAGAAAACTTGCTTTAGTAATGTTTTTGCCTTTTTCCCCTCATAGATCCCCTCGTTGTTGTGGAGACATTAGGGCGTCCATAGTGGTTATACCAAATAGCTAGCTAGAATACTCTCAATTTCTTGAAATATGCGAAATCTACGGTCTATTTGGTCGTCAATGGCTATTCTTATTTTTCCTACTCTTTCTGTCCATGTAGCAGAAACAGCGCATCTAGCTGCATGAAATAGATAGACATTAGATCCAACCTTAGAGTGGATGAGTCGGTACTGCTGACTGGTATGATTACACCTGCAGCTGCACTGGCTAATATTTATGTACTATTTATGGTTTCTTCTTCATGTCACCACGTGGATTTTTGCTCCAACGTACTGTTGTTCCTATATCACTACAAGTCTACAACCTTTTGGTCCATCATTTGAAGATTAACTCCAAAGGCAACACTGTCATGAAGCACGTGAAGTGTTGGCATCCGAGAGCAATATAGGAGCACGTAACTTTTTTCAAGTGCTTGCCGAACAAATTCCTTTCTCATGACGGAATTCTACTAGAACCAAAGGGAAGAAACGATCACAAACTTAACGTTAATGCAGTATATGATTATATTAATTCCCAAACACAAAAAAAATCTTACATGCATGTGCTGCTCGTTTAAGCTACATTTAATTATTTAAATCCCCTCCGTGAAAACATCTGGTATCTAACTATCCACACGAATCTTGCACACTAGCTCTCTCTGACTCACGGAGAGAAACTAAAAAAAAAAGATTACGACGGTTCGCAACGACCGCGTGCATCGCACATCACCGATAGACTAGCGTATCCCTGTCAACCCGTGTCTCTTGGAAGCAAGTCGCCGCCTCAGTGTGGGGAGTCAAAATTCGACTGCGTTGCCGTGCATGCGTTTCCACGCAACCAAATCAGATCAAATCTGTTTTGGGCAGCATTCAGCACGGTAACCCATGCAACAAGATCGCTGCCAGCTTTAGGACGGCGTGCAGTGCGCAGAACCTCTGTCAACTGTCATCGCTGTTTTTATAATCTTCTATTAGATACAGTGGTGGGAATAAAGTACTAGTACTCTACTACTACCTCCATTTTCCTTTGCTTAATGCTGCCCAGTTTAAAAGTGAACTGGAGAGCGATAAACATTTGTAATCGGAGGGAATACGATGGAAAGGTATATACTCGTGCTTGGTTATTTCACAATTCGTATTATTAATTCATTGGTGCATCAAACCGTGTTCTCGCACAGGTTAGATTATTAGAAAATATATACATACATATTAAAAGTTGATAGATAATAGTAACAGCAGTTAATAATTTTAAAGCATATATATGTGTGTCTATTTTTGTTATTTAAATTTTTATATCAATATATTTTTGTTGTTTAGAGTTCAGATGTTATTTTATTTTGTCTATAGAATATTAGAGGTGATTATTTAATTTCATCTTTTATAATGCCATGGTGAATTTAATTCATCTTTTATAATGGCATGACGGTAATTTATATGTAAATTCAGCGAGTTATTTAATTCATATTTCATAATGGCACGGCGTGTAATTTATTTGTAAATTTAGGATTATTTTAATTTAGTGTCTATAATGGCATGATGAGTAGTTTGCACGTAAATTTAGGGGCTATTTTAATTCATATTTGATAATGGCATGATGGTTAATTTATATGCAAATTCAGAGAGTAACTTTAATGGCTTTTCATAATGACATGGTGAGTAATTTTTTTTAAAAATATAATAGATCTAATGGCTAGTATTATCTAATACTACTTGATGAAAGGCTATATGTTTCTGATTTTTATGGAAATATTTATGATTTATCTTTTTTTCTAGCGTGCTTCGCAATTCGTGCTTCTTTTTTAACCTCTAATTAGTAATAGTCAGAAGGGCAAAAAAAAAAGAGAATGCAGATGAACTAGCAACCGACCCACGCAACACATAGACAGACAGACTAAACAAAACTAAATGGGATTCAAGGCTTATTTCTTTGGTTAGAAGAGGATTGATGCCTTGTTCGGTTAGAGGAGGATTGGAGAAGATCGAAGAGGAATCTTTTCTAATCAAATTTTATTAAAAAGAGATTTAATCTTCTCAATCCTCTTTAATCCCCTTCCAACTGAACAATGCCTGAGGGAGATTAAATACCTCCCCGATCAAATTTGACTAGGTAGGAATTTGATCCCCTTGAATCCTCTGCAACCAAACAAGCCGATCTTAATATAGCTTGTATGTATGGGTATGTAGGCTAGCCTAGCTACTTACAAAGAAGTTTGTCGTCAATCTTCACACTTCACAGGAGAATGTGGTAGATCCAAAATATAACTATTAGAAATTCTTAAAAGAAAACAGAAGCATGATTGTTGCTCCAATGAAAAAACTTGAGATTTACTATTTGTCAACTGACTGATTTTGCTGTATTGGTAACTAATCATCAAACTTTACAATTAATTAATTAGCGTCCGGCACACACAACTTTTTGAACTAGTTTCCGCTGCCGCTATTACATATTTCTTTTCCACTTGTGGTTTTCTTTCACTTTATATTGCTTGGCATAGTATCTATACTTAACTAGATGATGAAAGTGATGCAAACTGGAACGGAAGGAGAATTTTGCTGCTGGCCACATAAGTTCGTGGGGCCTATTAATGTCTACTCCTCGTGACCATGCACGTGCTTTGACACAAATCTCAGGACTATTGCTGTTGGCGGCAGGGGTTCTAGTTCCAGTTGCAAGATTCTGGATCCCTAATTATTGGGCAGGTAGACATCAGAGAGATTAACGGGAAGCGACGAGTTGGCTGCAGAGGAAAACAAGTCCTAATAAAGCGACATTGATGGATCACAGAGTTCTCAGAAGGATCAAAGCTTATCACGATAGCAGGAGAGAGATCAATTAATCCTGTTTGATAGAAGAGAATATGGGGGGAGAATGATTGAAACCTATCTTGATGGACTCCAATTGATTGTTTCATTTAGTGGAAGCTGAACTAGATGTTATGTTCAAAGGTTGTGCTACGGTACACAAGTTACTCCTAAGACGTAAGACTTTAAATAAATCTGGACCATTGAATTACGAGAAAATAAAATAATTAATATAATAGATTAAATAGGAAAAGAATTAAGAAAAAAGAAAAAACTCCCGCATGTCTCCCGGCCTCCGCTCTGCCTGTTCCGCTCCGTGCGCCGAACCGCCCAACCACCGTCATTCCGCTCTCCCCGCAACCCGCATACAGCACAACTCTCTCATCGGCTCGCCATGCATGCAGTGCAGCTACTTGGTCGGGAGGTCATTCCTGGCTTCCTGCAAAGCCATGCCCGGCGTCGTCGGAGAGCCTTCTGTTATTAGCTGCGCCACCCCATGCATGCAGTCATCCATGCACGTTACCAACTCGAGGCAAGATGGCGCCGGCCACCGCATCTCCGAACCGTTGCACTCGGGTGAAATCAGCTGAGACTCTTCGAGGATTTAGCGGCGAAGATGCGGAGTCATGGACGAGGAAGGAGCGGCGATTAGGGAACGCTGGTTGGATAAGGGAAAGTAAATTGGTTGAACTGGGTTGCGTATAGTAACAGGCCTGAGCAAGATTCATTATTTGCCTAATGAAACAATGATACTTGGGCTACCACAAGCAATTCAGCGTAAGATCTAGTTTTTTATGATATTCTCCTTTGATTTTATGATTTTTTTGAATTTTTAATATTTCAAACAAAAATTTCCAAAAATAGATCCATTCTCGTAGGCCACTGGAAACGAAAAAGAATCACTGGAGAAGGTATACACTCGATCGGTCGTCGCCGTCGGAAGACAGATCACGTCTCCTTCCATGCACTGCCGGCCACGTCGGTTAATTCAGATTAATTATGGATCATTATCCTATTAATAAATAAATTTTTAATTATTTTTAAGGTATTACTTCCTATGAGGTAATACCTCATTTTAACCGCTTAGATCTACTCGAATAGACGGTCAAAAGTTATTTCAAGTGTACCATAGCAATTGCCTATGTTCAATTGTCTCGGGCCAACTAGGGCAATTCATCTGAAAAGCAAACGCCTCCGTTCTCGAATATTTGCCGCATGTTGATTCATTTTCAAATTATAAAAAGCGACAAATAAAAAAAAAAAGCAGACGCACACTGCTAGCAGGCCCGCAAAGAGCAACAGCTTTCACACGATAGCTAGCCGGCCGGAAGAAGAGCCTCGACAGTCGACACGAATTGCAGCCGTCCATGCAGACTGCAGGGGATGTTTCACGCTGATCGACTCCCCGACTACGTATGCTACGGCCGATGATCGACGTGCAGACACAGAATAGATTAACCCAACTAATTAATCCACTTCAGCCGGTCTGCTAATCCACAATCAAAACTGTCCGCGCGCATGCATGTCTCTGAAGATGGCGCACGGCAAGAATCTAATCTTGTCGGCTGGGTTGTCTTGTCCCATGCGAGGACATGCAGGGGGGCAGGCCGGAGACAGAACGGCGTTGCAGTGGGTTGATGAAGAGAGGCTGAAGAAAAAGAAGGCGCTAAAGTATTGTGGATTTGTGGTGTGAGCAAGCAGCCAAGCAAGGGTCTCTGATCGGCAAATAAACTAGTATATCTGATTTTGCTTAATTGTTGATGAGGATTGCCTTAGGAGAAAAGGTTGATCCTAAATGACCTTTTTCTGAACCTGCTGCTGCAGACACGATGGACAGAGGCATAGAGCCATAGACAGAGCGAACCTCTGCTGGCGGCCCGGATTACCTACTACATGCCCCGTTCTCTTGTGTTGGCATCCATGCCGGATCGGATACAGATGGACTTATCTTTTTTTCTTTCCGGATATAGATTCGGATATAATTCTGCCAGATACAGATACGAATGCGGATATTCATGGACGCGGATTGTTACGGATCAGATACGCTAATGAGCCGGATACAAATATCCTTGAATACGAACATTTTTTCAGGATATCAGGTAAAAACAACATCCACATATATCGTGTATGTTATGATCATTTAAATGTTTATCGAGTCCAAAATACTACCAAATCATACTACGTTATTGTATGCTAGTAAGAGGCATACTAGAAAATATATAGGCTACTTCAAGTAATTATTCCATTCATAGTGTGAGTTGCATGTGAAGTCACTCTAATCATCCAAGTTTCAATATGACCCATAGTTCGTATTATCATTTTCATATGGAGACTTAAGGTTAGCTTTGTATAGTATTGTTTATTGGTATAAGTAAATTATTTACAATTTGCAGACAACACTGAAGTATTTTATGAATTTAATTGCATTTTCATGATTTACTACAGAAAAAAATTAATAATACACAAATAGTCTCAGAAATTTATGATATTTAGTAGAGGGGCAAAATATGTCTATGTAGCATCTTCAAAAAAGTTTAGACATAAAACTCCATAGGGTACCAGGTGTTCCTTTCACATGGCTTCTGCTCAAAGTTTAGGTTATCATCCAAGTTTCAACATGACCCATAGACCATAGTTCACTTTATCGTTTTCATGTGGGGATTTGAGGTTAGCTTTATATAACATGTTTATTGGTATAAGTAAATTATTCGCGTTTTTCAGACAACGCTGTAATTTTTTTTGAATTTAGTTGCATTTCAGTGATTTACGGCAGAAAGAAATTAATAATACACAAATAGCATAAAAAAATCATGATATTTGGCAGCTGAGCAACATATATCTATGTAGCAACCTCAAAAAAGTTTGGACAAAAAAATCCACAGGATGCCGGTGTTTCTTTCATATGGTTTTCGCTTGTGGTTTAGGTTACGAGCGAAGTCACCTTAATCATTCCAAGTTTCAACATGATCAATAATTAATTTTATTGTTTTCATACAGAGACCTCAAGGTTACCTTAATATAGCATGCCTATTCGTCTTGGTAACTTATTTGCACTTTTCGAATAGCACTACAATATTTTATTTGTTTAATATCATTTTTCATGATTTAGTGCAGAAATAAATTAATAATACACAAATAGGTACAGAAAATTATGATACTTGGCGGAGGAGCAACATATGTCAATATAGCATACTCAAAAAAGTTTGAATAGGAAACACCACGGGGTGCCGGTGTTTGTTTCACATAGCTTCCACTCATAGTTTATGTTACACGTGATGTTACCTTAATCATCCAAGTTTCAACATGATCGATAGTTACCTTTATCATTTTTTTCAGGGATGTGAGGTTACTTTTTTATAGCATGTTTATTAGTCTTGGTAACTTATTTGTATTTTTTGGACATCACTACAATATTTTATTCATTTAATACCATTTTTCATGATTTACTGCAGAAATAAATTAATAATACACAAATGGTATCAGAAATTAATGATATTTGGTGGAGGAGCAACATATTTCAATGTAGCATCCTCATACAAGTTTGGATAAGAAACTCCACGTGGTGCCAGGTGTTTCTTTCATATAGCTTCCATTCGTAGTTTAGGCTACACATGATGTCATTCTACTCATTTTATTTTATCATTTTCATATATGGACTTGAAGTTACTTTATTATAGTATTTTTATTGGTCTTGGTAATTTATTTGCATTTTCAGACAATACTACAATATTTTATGCATTTAATATCATTTCATGAGTTATTATAGAAATAAATTAATAATATACAAATAGTGTCAGAAATTTATGATATTTGATGGAGGGGTAACATATGTCAATGCAGAATCCTCCAGAAATATTTGGATAAAAAACTCCATAGGATGCCGGTGTTTATTTCATATGTTTCTATTCGTAGTTTTAGGTTACACGGGATGTCATCCTAACCATCCAAGTTTCAAGATAATCAATATTGTACTTTATAATTTCCATACTAGGGACATGATGTTATTTTATTGTAGCAAGTCTATTGGTCTGGGTAACTTATTTGCATTTTTCAGACAACACTACAATATTTTTATGCATTTAATACCATTTTTCATGATTTACTGTAGAAAACAATTAATAATGCACAAATAGACTTATAAATTCAAATGAAATTAGTTGGATTGGAAAGATTATATTTTTAGCTTTCCATCGATGTATAGAACCGTCTAAAATGGAATCCGTATGCGACTTTAGTACCCATTTCCGTGTGCTCCTACTAGTACAAACGGATAATCGCTCGGGTATCCAAATATGTATCCGACCGGATATCCGATATCCGACGGATATCGAGCATCCCGTATCCGTATTCGATATCTGAAACATTATCCAATATCTATATCCGTTATCCGATTAAGGTATCCGAATTTCCGAATTTGCTATCCGAATGCTATTTGAACCCTTCGGATGAACGGATAGTCGGAGAAATATCCGTCCCACTTTCATCCCTACGTGCATCCATCCATTCGGTCAGAACGAAGGTGAAGGGTGCATCGGAGCGATCCACAGATTTATTTTACTAATTAATTACAGTAACGAGAAGGGATATAATTAAGAGTGAAGTTGATACCCCTAAACTTGTCACCTAATCTGAAAGCCCCCCTCAACTCAAATACATGACAAAGTACCCGATGTGAACTTCTATAATACCCTCCCTCAAGCGGTTTCATAGGGTGATTTTTTCGGCTTTTTGCCTTGCCGCACCGACACGTGGGTCACACTTCCACCTCTTCTTCATTCTTCCTCTCTCCCCCTCTCTCTTCACCACCTCCCCGCCGCTAGCCCACCACATGCCATCTTCTTCCTCCCGCTACGCACCTTCTCACTCCCACAACCTCTCCCTTGCTTAGCACCTCGCTCCTCCTCCTTGGTTCTCCCCAAGGCCGTGCGTCGGGCCCTCATTGATGGGAGCTCAGTGAGCACCGCCACCCATCGTCCTCTGCGCTCTTCCTTCCCGACAGCCGCATGGACTGGCTCAGCCCCGTTGCCCTCTCCATTTTCCCCACTACCTCGTCCCCAGCCACCGCCTCCATCACATCTACTGAAGAGCATCGCCACCATGGCCACCATTGCCGCCGCCACAGCGTGCTCCGCTCTGCCGCCTTCTCTGGCCTCCTCTCGCCGCACCTTGTTGTGCACCTACCACCGCATCCATCTACTCTCTCCACCTCACCGTTCTTGGGCTCCATTCGCCGCCCCTAGCTTCCTCCCCACCGATCCACCAAGCGCCTCTGACCTCTCACGATGTCATCATGGAGGACCACCTCTGCAACACTCCCCCGCCTCAAGTTCACTGCCACCTGGGTTCTCCACCTCTCCGCACAACTCTTGTGCCTCCTCGTCGGGTCAGTTCCCCCTCTCCATCACCATATCGAACTGCCACCGTGCATCGCCGCCGGCTCAGTTCACCACCATGCTTCCCATATTCCATACCTCCCCGTATGATGAGATTTAGGGGAACATGATCCCTGTCGCCTGGAACGGCCTCCTAGCCATCCCCCGTGACCTCGTCTCCGTGGTGTTGCGACGAACGTAGCAGGCAACATGCCGGTGGAAGTGGAGAGGGAGAAGGGAGTTTTACAATTGGGCCTAGGGCGAAAACCACTTAAATCTTGGTCAACGGGGGTTCTTATTTGTCCAGTTTCATAAGTTGAGGGGTGTATGATTTATGGTATTTGAGTTGAGGGGAGCGCAGATTAGGTGACAAGTTCAGGGGTAAAGTAGAGTTCACTCTATAATTAACTACTCGTGCTCCAGTATAGTATAATTAATAGCAAGGAGGGACGACAGTGTCCTGACATGCTACAAACTTTTGCCCTGCCTTTGGGCCTCCACGTGTTATTCCCCAGCTGCCGAGAAGGTGCTTAAGAGACCATTACTAGTACTAGCATTCTAATCTGCTCTCCCACGCTAGCTGCAGCGAGATCCTGATTGTTTTAAGGGGTTGTTTTAATCATTGTCACATGATGTACAAACATGCATGGCAATGTTTGTGTGCGCCGTAGCACTTTAAATAACTGATCCTTGAAATAACTGTTTCCTAACAACCGAACCGAGCAGCCAAAAACAAAAGGGAAGGGAAGAGTATTTTGTGTTGGCAACGCTGATGAAGAGCTAGTGTACATGTCGGACGTACGACGAGCGTGACGTAGTATATACATATTATATACTGATGATGCTCGACGTGCGTGCTGCGCATGGCGTCGGCTTCGTCGGTGGCGGCCGGCCCGGCCGTACAACAGGCGCTTGACCTTGCCGCCGGCCGGTGGGCGTGCTGGATCACCACGGCCGCCGCCGCCGCCACAAAGCAATGGCTAATGCGCGAGTTCTATTATGTACCTTGCCTAGGTCATTGAATTCACACGCTGCTAGTTTTTGCCTACTTCATATTATCTTAGGCCCTATTTAGCAGGATTCCGGTTTATCTGAAAATGCCTCCGACTCCAGCTTCTCCGTTTTTTTCTCCTCTCAAAACGTCGGAAGCTGTTTTAGAAATCGTTTGGCAAAACAGCTCCAGCTTTTGACTCTTCCGGTGAGGGAACTGGTAGAAACCATATTTTGGGGGCTCCGGCTCACAGAACAAAAACGGCTCCAGCTCCCTAACCGGCTCTGCGGGAGGAGCCGTTTGAGCTAGTGCCGGTGAATGAGCCTTGGGGGGCCTTAGATTAGATGGGGGATTTGGACATGCGATCAATTTTACCAGACTTTGGCATGTATATTTTGATCTTCACATTCACTTACACGCCCAACCTCCAAAATAATTTGATTCAAACTACATAACATAGGATTGAAAATCTATTTGCGATAATTACTACAGTCTCAATTGGAAGTTGGTACTGATTATTTGTTATTCCACACACAAGAAAAAAAATGGTTCCTCCTAAAATATAAGGAATTTTCAGTTTATATTAAATCAATTTATTTTACTACTCTCTCAATCCAAATAATAAGGCATATCGATTTTTGAGAAACTCAACATTTTAAATCTTCGACTAACAATCGAGTGAAATTCATAAACTTTTAGTGTAGTCATGTTATATACTTGGTTCAAAAATTCAAAAGCATTTTAATATGATCATAATTTTCTTTATTGATAAACTATTTTTACAAAGTTTAGTCGAAAATCTATATGTCTTATTTTATTTTATTTAGATCGAGGGAGTATTTAACAAGGTTTATATAGACAAAAGTATTAAGATATACCACGTCAAAAAAATAAATTAAAAAAATATAATAATGAATCTAAATTCCAAGCGCGACCAAGAAACTAGAAGAGCGAGGGTTCATGCCATGTGTTTGGTAAACAATAAAACAATCCGGAGAACCGTAAAAAATAGTTATTCGATCGTATACACGAGGCAACATTTTCAAAACTTGAAAAGTGACAACTCTAGGGAAAAAGGTGTTTTGTAGTAGCAGCAATGCTGCAAATCCCTTGCGTGTTTGGCTGGACGGCTATCTGGAATCGATATGGAATTACATCGCCGCCGCCGTGAGACGTGCCTGGCCAACTGACATGATGACGTGGCCGCGTGAGGACGCCCCTGCTGGCATGTACGGTCTATGCCTCTTCCAAGGCAGAGTCAGCCGTCGGTAAGGTGTATCATATCCACTGTCTATTTACTGCGCACCTCATTTCTCCCGCACATTCTCACGATACTGCATATGCACAAAAGAAATATTTAACTTTGTCTTCTCAACAGTCTAAACATATACATATATGCATTGGCACATAATGCACTTAGTCTTAGAGCAAATGTTAATAATACAGCTTACTATAGGCTTCATGTTGATGTCATATCACATATAGCCTAACTGTAGTAGTCGATTAATATAAGAGATTGTATATACAAACTCAACCGTTAATATATGGCCCACTTCCAACTTCACATTCTCTCACATATTTCCTCAGAACACGAGTACAACACACTTCTCTTTTCTTTCCTTACCTCTCTATTCCACCTCATTTCAAGGCAATTTATATAGCTTGCTCACGTCACTTTATAATATTTGCTCTTAAGACATCTCCAATGTATATGGCAAACTAGTCCATAAGTGTGGGACCCATAACATGTTGTCCATAGCCATGGAAAGAGACACAATGGTAGCAAATAAGATGGGTCCCACTAGAGTTCTATTTTCAGCAATATTCTCTTCTCATCCTATTTCTGCAGTGTTTTGTGGGCATGCCAATGCATGTTTATGCTGTTTTATTGTCTTATGGGCAGGTCTATAGTGTTATGGGTAGCTTTTGTTATGTGCTTCATATGGACTAGTTCCACAATGATTTAGTTAGGTCATATACAATATTTTAATCACTATAAACTGCTTTTGCTATACATTGTGAAAGCCCTTATACTATAAGCAGAGATGAATGGATGTGATCGGTCAAGCTGAGCTGTCCAACACACGCAGCAGCAGCCACAAATCCAAAAGCTTGCCTTGATCTTGCTCACATCCACAACATCAAGGGATTCACGAATCATGTAGAGGTGGATCTTTGTTCCGTCCGGTTTGTTTGCTGGCCTTTTAAGGCCGGTGGTAGTAGCTTGTGCAAATGGATCCTGCATTTCGAACTCCTATATGTGTATATATCTACAGTACTCAAACAGTGTTATGGACGACTATATACACAATCTATATATTCAACCTAAAAACGGGAACTGAATTATTCTCTAGAAAAAGTGGAACCGGACAATTTGGTCTTCGATCAATTAGATTTGGTTTCAATTATAACCAACCTAACTGAAATAGGTTACCACAATAATAAAAATAGCATAATTTGTAATAAATTTTAGCAACTTATCCTCGGTTTAGGGCATAAACCACGGTACAATAAATCAACATAAGCAATAACATATCAGAAATAGGTGTTTAAAGTTGAGACATAGTAATTGATAACCGATATATATATATATATATTCCTTTCTACATGCGCATATACCACCACAGATGGTTTAGTATAATTACATACTCCGTGTACATACCTTTCGTTCGACCAGATACCTTCAAAATCTTGAGATACAGAGGTGAGTGTAGCTACATGCGCATGTAGCTATATATATATATAGATAGATAGATAGATAGAGAGAGAGAGAGAGAGAATTTTAGGTGGTTGTATTGGACATTATAAATATCTTCACTATTACATGTTAGTTCAGAAATTTCCTTAGTCATTTTAAAAACTATAGAAATGAATTTAATATTGGTTGGTTATTTCAGTTCTGGATCGGACCCAATTATTTCAGATCGCTTTTTTGTTTTGGTTAATTATGCCTATCCTAGAAAATGTGTGGCCGTTCATTATGTCAGAAATTAGCATGGAGCCCTAAGCGTGCACTGGTGATGAGTCAAAAAGAAGAAAAAAAGGTCCAAACACACGACGACCCCAAAAGTGATATTTTTGCTAAGGGCATGTAGCTTGGCAATCATTATCACTACCATCATCGTCCTTGATCCATGAGCATCTTTCCAGTTTGACTAAATTTTGCTAAGAATCTGCAAGTATTTTGGACGGCGCACGGGCGACTTGTCATGATTGATTGCTTGGGAACGCTAATGCTGTAACTGAAACGGTGTGTGCTTTTTTAAATATAATAATAATCTTAGCACTATCTTTTCTTCTATATTAATATAATCGGTAGCTTCTCCTACCTCGATTAGTTTCAAAAAAAATCTTGGCACATCCTTACAGTAGACTCGCTCCTGTCACTAGCCTCACAGGGGCGACTTGGGAGCACTACATGGATCCCAGCAAAATTCGTCGGGTGGAATACAGCCGACGAAATTAATGTGCAAGGGACCCGCCAACCTAAATTAAATTCGTCAGCTTTGGTAGGTGCTCGGGAAGGTGCACGACTCCACCCCGCTCTATCCTGAGCCACCCCATCTATCTCGAAACGCACACATCGCCACCCTGCTCCCCACCACGCTGCCCCCACCTTGCGCCTCACCAGCCGTCGCCGCCTGACCCTATGCCTCTCCGCATGACGGTGCTGCTGGTACGGGCGCCACTGCTGCGGCCTCCCCTCGCCCTCCACATACCGCCACAGCGGCGTCCTTGGCGCTGCTGGAGCCGCGTCCCCTTGCCCGACGAAGATGCCTGCGCTCGCCGCGGCCCCTCGCTGCCGCGGAGCCGTCAAAGGCCTAGCCCCTGCCTCCTTGCTACCGTGCGGAGCCGCATCCTCAGGCGTGGCGAAGTCGCGTCCCCTTGCGCAACGCGGAGCCGCCTCCCTTCGCTGTGGAGCCACCAAGAGCCTAGCCGCTGCCTCCTCGCAGCCGTGGAGCTGCGTCCCCTCGCCTCCTCCCCTTTCTGCCTAGAGCCGTCGCCGCTATCCCATGTCCATGGCCAAGCCCACCACCATCCCACATCTGTGCAGCTCTTAATGAATAAGGCAGGTTTTCCCCCTTTTTATTTGTTCAGAAAAGCTAAGCGTCAACCGTGTGTTTGAGGGGCCTGCAACACGTGATTTTGGATACGTCGGATTTGCTGGGTGATTGTATTTGAGGCGTTGATCTGCCTGGAGAGAGAAAGCTACTGGCCAGGTAGGTACAAGCTATTTACTCCAGCTACTTTAGCGTTCTTTTCCTATTTAGGTCCCGTTTGGTTGCCGCCAGATAACACCTCATCTCATAAAATTTACCAGGTTTGTACCCAAACAGCACCGGATAACACGACACATTCTACCCTGCAGGCCATTATCCCACTATCTACCTCAAACTTGACATTTTGAGCTAATGGAGAGGATGTCCGACGAAAAGACGAAAAATGCCCCTCGGAAAAAATCCCCGTGCGCCGGCCAGTTCCCCACGCCTGTCGCCGCGGCACCGGCACCGGCGTTGGCCGCCGGTATGCGAGAACACGCAGGGAGCAGATCGGCAAGACGGCGACACAAGCAGTAGTGGCTCACGGGAGAAATCGATGGGATCCCGACGGCAATATGGACAACAGGAAAGAAAGAAAGTGGAGAGAGATGAGAAGGGCCCCCCTGCTTGCCGGCGACGCAAGCTGTAGGCGCTCACCCCCATCGACCTAGACGCACCTCCCTCGGTGTCGGAGTTTAGTACCGGCAGTGTACCATGGGATATGTCACGAGGTGTTTTTAATAGTGTCTAGATCGACTGTAGGCTCCATGGTTCGCGTGAAACGCGATGGAAAACAAGATTTATACAGGGTTCGGACTGCGAGATGCGTAATACCCTATGTCTTGTTTGTGACTGATTG
Source organism: Paspalum vaginatum (assembly GCA_030272315.1). NCBI lineage: Eukaryota > Viridiplantae > Streptophyta > Magnoliopsida > Poales > Poaceae > Paspalum > Paspalum vaginatum. Next base: position 34,079,264 of record CM059018.1, on the reverse strand, counting down.
TATTGATCTGAGTTCTTGAGGTTACAATGAGGGCTTGGTTGGCTAGAAATTCGGTGTATCTGATGATGGGATTTGGAGGGAGAGAGATCGATGTCCTCGAAAATGATCCCTAGCCCGTCTTATACAGTCTGTCATATCTTAGGTTACAAGTCGGTTTTTTTCTATGTCTCTTAAACGGTTTAGATTACAAGAGATCACATAGAATCCGCGTTTCATATCTTTTCTTGAGAGTCCTTGTCTTGTGCATCAAGCTGCTTCTGCACCGCAGACCCGAGTCAAGTCGACCAGCTCCTAGATTGGGCCCTCCGACAATCCCATGTAGAGAATACGCTTCATGAGGACCCAGGGGATATCTATCTCCCACAAGCCCCCGAGCTTCAAAGTTTACTTGAGAAACAATCAGCTTAGAAGATCCAAATTCTTCTTTCTGAATGTCTTGCCTTATGGTCTTCGAAAATTTTCGGATGGTATCCTCTATGCAGCCCCTGAGCGTCAAATTGGTTAGGATAATCAGATTGAGAATCAAGCAACTTATTCCTCCGAGTGATCTTGGTGAAGCGAGGACAGTGACCTAGCCTCCTGAGTCGGCGAGTACAGTGGCGTAGCCTCCCGAGTCAATGAAGTAGTGAGTCGGTGAGGCGGACAGCAGCCTAGCCTCCCGAGTCGACGAAGTAGTGAGTCAGCGAGGCGCGCAGCAGCGCAGCTCCTGAGCTGACGAAGTAGCGAGTCAGCAAGGCGCACGACAGCACAGCCCCCGAGCTGACAAAGTAGTGAGTCGGCAAGGGGGCAACAGCCCAGCTTCCGAGACGACGAAGTAGCGAGTCGGCGAGGTGGACAACAGGCCCAGCCACCGAGTCAACGAAACGATGAGTATGCAAGGCGGGCAACAGCTCAGCCCCTAAGTCAACGAAGCGGTGAGTCGGCGAGGCGGATGACAACCCAGCCCTCGAGTCGACGAAACGGTGAGTCGGCAAAGTGGGCAACAGCTTAGCCCCTAAGTCGACGAAGTGGTGAGTCGGCGAGGCAGCGCAGCGGTGGCACGGCCCCGAGCAAACGATGAGTCGATGAGGTGGCGCGGCGGTGGCGCGGCCCTGAGTTGACGAAGGAGTCAGCGAGGCGAGCAGCAGCCTAGCCTCCCGAGTCGGCAAAGTAATGAGTCGGCGAGGCGGACAACAGCCCAGCCCCCTAAATCGGCGAAGTAATGAGTCGGTGAGGCATGCAACAGCACAGCCCCCGAGCTGATGAAGTAGTGAATTGGTAAAGCGGACAACAGCCCAGCACCCTGAGTCGACAAAGTAGCGAGTCGATAAGGCGGACGACTAGCCTAGCCTCCGAGTCAATGGTGCAGTGTAAAATGAACTTCCCAGTTTGAATTCCAAATATAACGAAGGCACTGAGTGTCGGTAGGCTAGATCAACTGCCACGTATAGAAAGTTTAGAGGTACCCTTTTAATGATTTAGCGTAGGCACGTAACACCAGCTGTATGTCGGATCACGACCTCAGATGATTGCCCCATACGAAGGGACAGAGGACACCCTTTAATGACACCGCGTAGACATGTAACTACCAGCTGTCGGTCTACGACCTAGGCTGGTTGTCTCGTACGGAGAGCCAGATTGCACCCTATTATGAAACTACGTAGGCATATAACACCAGCTGTCGGTCTACGACCTATGCTGATTGCCCCTTAAAGAGACCAGATTGCACCTTGTTATAAGTAAGCGCAGGCATGTTACACCGGTAGACTAGACCGATTACCACATATGCAGGGTTTAGAGTTACCTTGGGTTGCATACACAGATTTTACCGAAAAACACTGAGACTTGTCAAAACACGAGATGCGATAGAAAAGAGTTATCTCAGAAAAATATGAGATGCAACAGAAAAGAGTTGTCTCGGTAAAACACGAGACGCGATAGCAAAGAGTTGTCTCAGAGAAACATGAGATCTAACAGAAAAGCTTGTCTAGGTATACAATGTGCTAGAAAATAATTCGAGAAAATACACGAGGTAGAAAATATTTCAACTTACCGAGGTGCATAATGCACGGCTTGAATGACTAGAAATAATCTGAGTAATACGAAATCCGAGTGATCAAAAAATAATTTAAGTGAATCTGAAGTAACATGACTGATTTAGAAATAATGATGTTGAAATATTATGAGCAGCTGAGTGATCTTGAAATAATATAGATAATTCAGAAATAATGATTCTGAAATAACATGAATGATTCAGAAATAACGATTCTGAAATAAATATGAATGATCTGAAATAATTTGAGTAATTCAGAATTGATTCGAATAATCCTAAATGATCCAAGATGAGTGACCAGAACTAGACCGGTCCGTAAAATAGTCCGAGTGATCCATAAATAATCCAATTGATTTAATAACTCGGATATTACAGAAATAATTCAACTGTGATCCAATAGCTCGGATGTTGCAGAAATAATTCAATTCAGATGAGTTGATGGCTCATTGCCCAAGATGCGTAATGCGCGGTATGAATGACCGGAGATAATATGAGTGATATAAAAATAATCTGTGTGATCTGAAATAACATGATTCAAAAATAATGATGCTAAAATAACGTGAATAAATAGCCTCAAAGACTAGATGAGTTCTTTGGTTTGACCGATCCTTGCGCCGTATTGAAATCGCCGTGCATGCACGCCTGTATGCGCACATAGATCCATGTCCTGCATGGCTGCATGTATGTGCTGACTTGTACAGGCGGTGTATTTCCTTCTTCTGCTCATAATAGAATTTATGGCTTGATCTTTTGCTTTGACCTGTGTATAGCTCCGTGGCGGATAAAGAATTTTATTCCGCGACGGCGACTCGGCGTTTGCACCAAGGTCGAACCCAAGGCCCTATGCGTGCAGGCAACATGGCTGTGAACATGGCTGACTTCTGGCTAGATAAGACAGTAGCATGGCATCTTCGCAAAACGAAACAGACTCGAACTTGGTGTTGGCACAGATCCGGTTCGTCTTGTCTTGGAAACGATGTATTTGATCAGGACTCTGAACAAATCACGTTGTAAGTGGCAGTAAAAAGAAACAGAACCTGCCCAATGAATTCGTCGGCCAGCCTCAACTCGACGACGATGGGACTGCCCGTATCAACGCGTGGATCTTGATCAGACTGGGCGGATGGATGACGAGATCATCTTGACCTATGTTGCGCTGGAAAGTCCATCTCCGAGAACTCCGCAGCCCCCAAACGTGATTGATCAAAATGTAATAGATGCAAACGCGACGGGACGCTGCTCAACTCAGCGCCATGGTTTTCGTTTTGATCTGTTATCAAATTCACTGTCCGCCCTCGGTGCTAGAGTTGATCTTGAGCTTGAACGTAACCGATCTTCATCTTGTCGATGTGTTGTTGATAATGATAACAGCCATGGAGCCAGTCTGATGTCGATGTAAACATCCCTATTTGGCACGCTAACTGTCGAGGTTTAGTACTGGCAGTGCATCACGGGATATGTCACGATGTGCTTTTAATGGCGTCTAGATCGACTGTAGCTCCATGGTTCGCGTGAAACGCGACGGAAAAACAATATTTATACAGGTTCGGACTGCGAGGATGCGTAATACCCTACGTCTTATTTGTGTCTGATTGTATTAATTTGAGTTCTTGAGGTTACAATGAGGACTTGTTAAATTCGGTGTATCTGATGACGGGATTTGGAGGGAGAGAGATCGATGTCCTCGGAAAACATCTCTAGCCTGCCTTATATAGTCCGGCGTGTCTTGGGTTACAAGTCGGTTTCCTTATATGTCTCCTAGACGATTTAGATTACAAGAGAACACAGAGAATCCATGTTCCATCTTTTTTTGAGAGTCCTTATCTTATGCGCCAAGCTGCGAGTCTGTCGATCAGCTTCTGGATTGGACCCTCCAACAACCGATGCAGAAAATACGCTTCATAAAGACCCAGGGGATATCTATCCCCTACGCTCAGTCCCTCCATGGCTTGCTTGCGTGAAGAACTGACCAAACAGCGATGAGTGTGGGGATTAGGGAGAGAGATGAGAAGGGTAGTGCTGGAATTGGGACCGGATCTCAAACCAGCTCGGATCGGCTCGTTTTAGCTCGTTAGTTTAACAAGCTGGCTCGGCTCGGCTTGTTAACTAAATGTGCAAAAAAGCTAGCTCGGTTCGTCTCGTTAGCCTCGCCAGCCTAGCTCGGGAGCCAGGTGACAAAATATACATACATTTTTTATATAATATTTTATCAATACACATATATAATATTAACATTGAGATACTCATATAATCTAAAAATTTTTAAGGATCGTATACATATTCACAAGATACTCTGCAGACAACCTATACGAAGTGGTCACTATATTATGAATTTTATATTACGCTCTCATACATCTACCCAGTGCACTGGCTCGTTTGGCTCGCGAACAGCTCGTGAGCTAGCTCCAGCTAGCTCATTAACTAAACGAGCTAAAAATCATGCTTGGCTTGTTTAAAATATAACCGAGCCGAGCCGAACTGAAGCTAAGCTACAAACGAGCTGAGCCGGCCTTTCCCGGATGAAATGAAACATTTGATTTGTATAATAGGAGAAAGATTTCCACTCCTTAGCCGTAAAGATATGTGGCCATGAAAAAAGGGAGGGGATTCAGTGGAACAGGATTGGCCGGGCAGTAGAGCCGTGGAAACTACTTGTTGATTCCTATTTTGGACCCTAGCTCCATGGAACAAAATGCTACTGCGGAAACATGGAAGAATTGCAATCTTAGATCAAAACACTATGTATGATGATATGAACTGCCTAAATAAAAATTCTTGAGCGTCGAACAACCTGAGTACTAACTACATCAAACAATTTGCATTAATGAAACTGTGTAAATCCACCGGATAATAAAAATACGCATGAGCTTTCGAGCTTTTTGTCCAACCCTAGCTGGAATGGACAACGACCGGTACAACAACTATCGAAACGGGCCGGATAATGAACATCCACCGTCCAGATTTTACAAGCATCTGGATTTGAAGAATCCGTATCCGATCCAAACTCCGCCTTACATTTTGAAACTCACAACTCACGTGGCCTGTTCTATTCTGTCTGGGCGGCAGTGACGACAGGGATGGCATGGGAAATTCCAAGGGCCGTGAGTGTTGGTATTTTTTTTCTTCTCTTTTTGTTTGATTGTGGTTTCTTCAAAATATGCATTATCGATATGTGTTTTCACATGTATTTTGGCGGTGTAATTGTGCCTGTCAGATATGTTTTTGGTCTTTGCACTGAGTGAGGGGGTGTTTGGATACACCTAACTAATTTTTAGCTAGTGGTTTGTAGCTAATTTTTAGTTAAGACATAATCTACCCATTAGGTAGAGGTGGTTGCACACTTTATAGCTAATTTTTAGCGGCTAATGTTTAGTCGGGTATATCAAACACCCTCCTATTCAGCCAGAGTAATTTGTCCCTCTTCCCTGTCAGTAAGTTCATCCTGCTCCAATTCGTACTTTGTCGTCGTGGTTCGGCTTATTTTCGACTGTTAATTTTTAAACGCCGAAAATAAGACTTTTTTTAGATGGCAAACTGCTGCAAATAAGTTATTTTCGGCGGCTATTGCAAAACGCAGAAAACCGAGGCCATCTAAAATAAAAGCTTATTTTTAACGGCCGGGGCCGGGCGGATGAAAACAACGGCGAACTATTTTCGGCGTCAGTAATTATTGTAACTACCGTCCACTGTAATTACAGTGTGACACCACCGTAATTACAGTATGCCACCACCGTAATGACAGTGTGTTACAACCGTAATTACGGTGTATGACCACTGTAATTACAGCATCGCACTACCGTAATTATATTGTGTTACAACCGTAATTACAATATGCCACCGACGTAATTACAATATGTCACCACCGTAATTACAGCGAATGTTTTGGATCTTAAAGAAAAGTCTATCAAAAACATGTGAGTGTTTTTGGATCTTAAAGAAAAGGCTATCAAAAATTATTTTGATGTACGCTAATATGAAAATGTGTTAATATAATTCTTCTCGGTGCTCAGATATTATCCTCTGATTTTTATAAGGCTGGCTCATTTGTTTAGTGTTGTTTTACCTGTGACCAGACCCTGTATACTTGCTGCATCTGGTTCAGTCCGATTCAGTCAGAGGTAAAAAAAAAACTAGACGTCAGATTGAAATCTGAGGGCTTGGAAATTCGTGTGATGGCCCTGGATGAAACACTCGATTCTTACGAAAGGCAAAAATCGTGTGTTTTGACATCTTCAAATAACCGGTTGTTACTTTGGACTGGGCAGCGACTGCTGTGCAAGCGGGGGCTTGGGCCACCCGATCTGCATCCTTGGTAGCTGCGCATTTTACACTTAAAACCCCTGTGTCTCTACATCCAGCTCATAATATATTTGTGGAAAGCCTCCTGCTCCATCTTTTTGTACATCTAAATGTCTCCGGTCTCCACTGGAGTGCAGGCCGCCGTTTCGCACATCACCACATCGCAACGCCATGGTCCCCATGGCGGAGCTACACTGCTCTCCAGGGTCGTCACCTCCTCGACTGAGCTCCATTCCAGGTCTCTGCCACTGAGGTCACCACATCCATGTCTAGCTCGCTCGCCATGGTGGTGACCCGCTCCTACTCAGCTGGCCTAGGTCTCTAGCTGCCCGCTCCGCTCGCATGCATCGGGCAATGATTTCCTAGCGAATTCATGCGTCTCATCAGCAGCGTAGCAACTTTGTGCATTTCTTTGACGGCGGTAAATTTGTGTATCTCACTGCGCGACGACTGCGTGTTTCTTGCCGCCGGCGGCGGCTTTGTGCGTCTTGCTTATCTCACCGGCGGTGACTTCGTGCATCTTGCCTGCAGCGGCAACTTCCATCCAGATGGCGGAGCTGAGTAGAGCTTAGGTGGTGCACGGAACCAGGGTAAAAAAAATAAAATAGTAGTTAATAGGTTAATTCCACCACTTGTGCACCCCTTAACCAAAAATATGTGCACCACCCCCGGTCCCCCAGCAAGGCCAACTGCTAGCCTGCAAGGCATTCGACAGTGCAAATAGATGGCCCATGCCCCATTGTACCTTGCTAGCATATACAGGCATACAGCCCAATTGGCCGGCCCATCCGACATCCGTGCATCACGTAACAGCAGCCAGATAGACTCTGGCCGGCCTTTCATCGCACCAACCACCGAGTAGATAGTATAGAAAGCTAGCTACTGCGCCGCCTGCGGACCCAGGTCCCGGGATCCAGCGAGTCGCGATTGCAGCCGCCGGCGAATTGCCGGCCAGCCGCCGGCCAAGCGCCCACCAAGATTGCATGTTCTTTAGCTCTCTGCCTCTGACCTCTCGTCCTCTACGTCTCTTTCATTCCTGTCCCTCGTGGCCTCTCGATTGCCTCAAGTTCCAATAGGCAACAGGAAGATGTTCTCACATTCACCTATGGAGGTGTGTATTTGTATTTCAGCATTTGGTCCTTTTATCTTCCTTCCATTTGGCTTATTTAAGAAGAACGAGTTGTAGACCTGTGGGGTTAATTAAATTATCATCGATTCTCTTTTTCCACAAACCCTAGGTTAGGGTTTGAATTTGGGGCTTACAAATTACAAGAGATTTTGAAAGAGAACAGGGGACAACAGAGGATTTGAGGCAGTCAAATAGCAGGCAAACCATGTCAAGTAAGTATTATTTTTCTACGATTCTAACTTCTGAGTTACTATATCAAATATGTCATAATTGACATTGACGCATTGTGGCAAAAAAAATCTTAATGGCAGGCAAATTTATGGAAAGGTTCCTCAAAAGAAAAGCACCTGATGATACAACAAATGTTGGGAATTCTCGTCAACGTCTAGAAGATAATTGTACCCATGCTAGAAATATTGTTGAAAAAGAGAATCGATAATAATTTAATTAACCCCACAGGTCTACAACTCGTTCTTCTTAAATAAGCCAAATGGAAGGAAGATAAAAGGACCAAATGCTGAAATACAAATACACACCTCCATAGGTGAACGTGAGAACATCTTCCTGTTGCCTGTTGGAACTTGAGGCAATCGAGAGGCCACGAGGGACAGGAATGAAAGAGACGGAGAGGACGAGAGGTCAGAGGCGGAGAGCTAAAGAACATGCAGTCCTGGTGGGCGCCTGGCCGGCAATTCGCCGGCGGCTGCAATCGCGACTCGCTGGATCCCGGGACCTGGGTCCGCAGGCGGCGCAGTAGCTAGCTTTCTGTACTGTCTACTCGGTGGGTGGTGCGATGAAAGGCCGGCCAGAGTCTATCTGGCTGCTGTTACGTGATGCACGGATGTCGGATGGGCCGGCCAATTGGGCTGTATGCCTGTATATGCTAGCAAGGTACAATGGGGCATGGGCCATCTATTTGCATGTCGAATGCCTTGCAGACTAGCAGTTGGCCTGCTGGGGGACCGGGGGTGGTGCACATATTTTTGTTAAGGGGGTGTACAAGAGGTGGAATTAACCTATTAACTACTATTTTATTTTTTTTACCCTGGTTCGGTGCACCACCTAATCTCTACTCAGCTCCGCCACTGGGCCTGCGGCTGCCCCTCACGGGGCAGTGCGTCCAGATGGACCTCCCGGAGATCCAGGGGCACTGCGCGTTCGGGCCCACGGCCGAGGGCCTCCTCGTCCTTGTTGACGAGCGCTCCCTGGTTGTCCACCAATGGTTGATGCTCTCCACCTGCCACCGGGTGGAGAATGGCGAGGAGCTCCCCGTAGCTTATTCTCAAACAAGTATGAGGTGCACCGTGTTGATTTGGATGCGCAAGCCGTGTTCATCGGCAAGTTCCGCGCTCTATTTCTCAGAGTCCAGGATCGCACTCCCAGCTTCCGAAAACAGAATATAACAATATAAAGCTGGTGTGCAGAAGATCCATGAGAACTGGAAACGTTTGCGCGCATGTTATTCATGTGTTTTGGGAGAAATAAATTTCAGCTCAAAAATTAAACAAAATTCCAGTTCGTCAGAAATATATAAGGATTCATCCATGCAAGTGACAACATGCTGGTACATGAGCATACATTTAGCAGGATCGTGCCCAGAAAACTGGCTGCAAACTGAGCCCACAAAAATGGCTCCCAAGCTAGTCCCATCCTACTGCATCGCGCTGGATCGGAAGCGTCGGTCAGAGGAGACAGCGAGACAGTACTACCACCTATACGTGAAGCTGTCCCGACAAGATACTGCTACCGGATCGATACATCTCTCTTCGTCCTTTTTATACCACTGCACGCTGTTGTGTGATATATATGTGAACATAATCGAAGAAGAATGTCATGCACCGGGCACGTATCCATCAAGAAATTAAAGAAAAAAAATTAAAAATGGTACTATGGCACTTGAGATGGTGCACCCACCTCTCTCATCTCAATAAAACAGAACGATGCCCCCCGCTAGCTGCGGCGGCGTGACCCCGTTCTCCCGCATCGTCGTGAATTCGAAGTGATGGCTGCTTCCAAGTTCCAACGCCGCCGACGCCCGGGCCCCCTTCCCTCTACTCCATGGTGCACCATCAGAAACCCTAGGGCAAACCACCAATCCGCCGACTGCATCCGAGGCTGGTAGAGACTACATAGATGATGATATTAGGGCCGAGCGCCCAAGAACTGTGAGGGAGAGGATGCACGTGGTCGTACGACTCGGGGAGTTGGCCAGGGAGCGTGGCTATATGCCGCCACTGCCGCCAGTTGGAGATCTTTGACCACCCAGGTGAGTCGGCTAGGTTAGCAGGTTTGTCCCTCTTGATCTTCCCTATCTACCGCACATGCAAATTAAATCTTCAATTCTCCGAGAAGATGTAGGGGGTTCGGTGTTAGTATTTGGGATTTGGGGGATTTGCGGCCTATATATGGAGAGATGGCTGCGGGAAGCGGGCGGTGCGGCGACTGGCCACGGAGCTGTAGTGGTAAGAGGAGGACGGGCGGAGGCGGCGCTTCCTGTACCTTTGCTGTCCCAGTTTCTCCTACTCATATCGGTGTTTTTTTTTTTTTCAAATTCTTGTTCTTCAATACATACTTACCTTTATTGCAAGCTGTCCGTCGTGTGTAGATCTTCTGGGGAAAGCATGGGCGTGGGATAGGATACTGCCGTTCGCTTATACTGATGCCGAGCATGAATATTCTGCGTCCGCATACAAGGAATACCTCCATCGATTTTGCAGCCGCAACGGTGGTCACGATATCACTAGACATGTTGCTAGTGATATAAACTTGGCATGTATCTTCCTGCCTAGCTCTGTTTCTCCTAAATCATGTGCCATGTTGTTGCTTATTAGCTTCTAGCATCTGCAGCCGCTTGGTGTTCTAATTTGTTTTTGTTTTTGTTTGCATGGATCACTAAATGGTGGTTTTTCAAGTGTATTGAAATGGAGGGTCAGCTTATGTATCTGCTGGAGCTGCGCCGTGATTGGAAGCTCCATGTTGATGAGTTCAGCCTGAGCGAGGAGATCACCAACCATGTGCATCGGATTCACGATATGGGCTGTTGCGAGTTTCCTGCTGCTGACATTGCCTTGAAGGTGTGTTGTCCATGCCTGCCCCTTGACAAGTCAGTCCAGAGTTCCAGACTATAGATAGACTCCTTCATTTTGAGATGATTGCCCATTGATGTCATTTACTCTCCTGTGCCCATTGCAAACCATGGTTTCAAGTGCATCACGAAGGAAGCTCATCTGTTGTGTGAGTTGATTGAAAGTGAATTTGCGGACGCCTCCATCATGGGCGCTTGCAGTTTCATAAGGAAGCGTGCCTTAAAGTTTATGACCTACAAAGGGACTGAACATGTTGCTGCCTCTGCCACCATGATGGTAGATGCTTGCTTCTGCCATGACAAACTGAAATATACTTAACTTGGAGTATTAACTCCTTGGCATTTTTGCAAACTATTTTCTAGGGCACCATGAAAGAGGCTGACCTGATGCTTGAGTTCCTGGAGAAACGGCTGGCTCATGATAAGAAGGGTGTTCTATTTCAATGCAGCATTCTCCGGAATTATGCCATGAGAGTAATGTCCTAAAATATGTCCTGATGCTACAGGGTATGACTTGCATAGTGAAGTATTGTTCTTATTGTGCAAATATCTTCAGATTATTGTTATATGCAAGACAATAATTCTATACAGAATCTGTTTTCTTTGGTGAAAAATCACATTAATGTATTCTAACCAGGGACAGGAATGCTGGGAAATTGGTGCCTGATGAACCTGATGGCAAGAAATATTGTGAGGAGACCAATCCGCAGGAAGGGAGCGTGGTAAATCAAAAGGCCTAGGTAGAGACTTTACTACACACGCTATGAAAGCTTGCACTGCTGACTCAAATAAGCTGGTACCTTTATGTTTTGCTGGTGGAACTATCCTACTAACTTGCGTTCAACTATGATGAATCCAATGACAAGGATTGCTCCAAGGATCTAGGAGAAGAAAGCTACTTGGAGGAAAGAAAGGGGGCTAAGCAAAATACAACACTTGACACTTCAGTGGAGGTGTGTTTACCTTTTTTATGTTTCCCTTTGGGACTTGTTACTAACACACATTATATTATGATGAATCTGATGGCAGCGCAGTTGTTTGGAGAAGTTTGTAAAATAAAAATATGTTAATTCGTTAGGTTTCTTTTGTGGATGTCCTTAGCCCCTTACTGACTTGCCTGAATAATGATGTGCACACATTGTTTTATGATGGATTTGATGAAAGCAGCGGTTTAGCTCCCTTTGGGACTTCTTAGGATGAATCTGATGGCGACAGTAGTTTAGAGATGGATTTTGTAAAATAAAAATATGTTTATGTTTCTTTCGTAGATGTTCTTACTGACTTGTGTGAATAATGTTGTGCACACATTATATTATGATAGATCAGATGACATCAGTGGTTTAGATATGGAGTTTGTAAAATAAAATATGCTAATTAGTTATGTTTCTTTTGTGGATTTCCTTACTGACTTGCCTGAATAATGATGTGAAGTTTTCAAAGGGGGAACTATTAAAAGGAGACAGACTGAAGGAAAGGAGCGACAAGAACATGACCTAGGTAAAGCTTTAAAAATAAAACTGCGCCACTTACTCAAATATATTCACTCGTATGTTTCATTAGTGTGTATCCCTGCTGACTTGCGTTGAATAACGATGTGAACTTTTCAAAGGAGCAACAACTTGAAGGAGGCAGTCAGAAGGAAGGGAGACATGCTAATATGGCCAATGTAGAAACTTAAAAATACAAATTGTGTCACTAGCTCAAATATGTTCACTCCTTTTATGTTTCTTTCATGTACCCTTGCTGATTTTCATTTATTTCTTTTATGCTTTCAAAGAAGGAACAACTGGTCCATCACTTTGGCCTGCTCACGCTGCGTTGCACTGATGGCGCGCGCGCCCAAGCAGTAGGCTGTATGCAGGGCCGCAAATGAACGTAACGCCTTGCCAAAACGAACAAGGCCTATTAAAAGGATTCAGCCTGAAGAAAAAAGGAGTGACAAGAACATGACCATGGTAAAAACTTAAAAATAGAAATCTTGCCACTAGCTCAAATATGTTCAGTCCTTACTGGCCTTGTCCTTGTCTGGTTGAATTCCGTTAGCCTTTGCCTTCTCTTTTAAATTGATTTTTGTTTGAAAACCAACATATGGTAATCTTTTGATTACCTTCTCTTGACATAATTAAATTGGTTTGATTTGAAACCAACATATATATAATCTTTTGATTGCCTTCTCTTGACATGTGTGGGGCTCGTAAGTCTTACGAGAACCTCAGAGTTGTGCAGTAGCCGCCACATTGCTTGTGAGAGGGAGGAAGGTCCTTAGCAGTTTGGTCAAAAGCTTACCTAGTGGAGACGGCGGTGAGCATCTGTGAGAGGCCCACAAAAGACCCAGCTACAGCGTGGGTGTGTATCAGGGATATCCGTGTTACCCGACCGGGTTGCTTGACTATCTCGCACGCGACCTTGCCATCCTCTATACTTGTGAGGGAGATGCCATAGTCCTTGCGCAAACCACGTGAGAGCAAGGCATTGCACGGTTCACTTTGTCAACCTTTTTCCTTGCGAGGATTGAGGCTGTAGTCCTTGCGCTGACTACGTGAGAGCAAAGCCTTGCGAGAGGCGCCAAACGAGAAGTAGGGGGAAGGCTTGTGCGTCTTCCTGGTTCCTTGGTAAAAAATCGCCGTGTCTCCAACTTGTGCCATTGTCGCCATTATTACCGGGAGTTTGCATCACTTTAGTTCATTTTTTTAGCTTCCGCATTTACTTACTTACAATTGTGTGCTTACATTCCTAAACATGTTAGTTTCTATGTGAAAGTTAGATTGTAAGACCTAAACCTAGGAAGAGGTAGTAAAATTTAGAAAAATCTTAGTGCACATATCTTATTTTATCTTGCATATGTTTTGTTAAGTCGTTTTTAGAGAGCCTTGATTTTTAGAATCCTAATCAGCCCCTCTTTGGATGTCCCAATCACTTTCAATATTAACTCTTGGATTCTATGCCTCAAGACACAATGTAATACTATTCACCTCTATCTTCTTCTTTTTGGGCAATCCGATGCAGTGGAAATCTAACCACTATGTTTAGGTCTTGTGTGTTGTGTTCATCCCAATGGATCTGTAATACTCTCTATATGCTTTCTAAAAAGTGGAGTTGAGCTCTTTTTTTTAAGAAAAACATTGTTTCATTTTAATTTCGCTCTTAAGGAAAAATAGACTTATCATTACATAGATAATTATTTTGAAATATTATTAGCCGAGGAAAAAATATAAAGTGAAGAGTGCTGCTACAAGCTATCTATATTGTCGATTCTTATTCGAGTACACAAGTTAATTTCACATGTAGGGTTGGCGTTTGACAACGATCTGCATCAACATGTGTCCGTAAACTTTTAGCCCAAAATTGGTGCGATGATCTGATTTAAAATGTTAAACATTTAATTTCCTCTCTTCTGTTTAAATGGAAAGACATTATTCGCGAGACGCTTTCTTCTTCTGTCACTAAGATAGTAATCATCTATTTTGAAATAATATAAGTGGGTTATGGTTAATTAGTAGCGTGAAGCGAGAACCTTGTTTACAGTATGTTGTTGTCTCTCTGACACAAGTTGGATTTGGACCCATCACTACAAGATATTTGTTCTTATATGACGAATACTTTGTGAGCTATTCATCATTAATTCACACTATTTATGACGTTTTTTAATGGGCAGAATGTCTTAGCGACAAAAATGAGATGACTGCCACTAATTCGTTGTGAACTCAATGCATGATATCTTTGTGACAAATGTAACGTTGCTTAGTGACAAATATAATTTGTCAAAAATTGGTTGCGGGAGTTTATGACAATGTTAATTTGTCATAAGGATTTTAAGTTTATCAGTATTTGTAGTGGGTCATGGGTGTTCAATTTATTTATAGTATTGTAACATGGGCCTGAGTCAAGTGGCGCAAGGGCTAAAAAAATAATATAGCAAAACAGCAGCTCACAAGCCGCCTAACCAGTGTAATCGAAATTGGTACAGCTCGGATAGAGAATGTTGCCTATTTATCTTGTGTTGTACTCTATTCAACAGCGTCCCAATTCAAATAAGTCTCCGAATTAATGGGCTGAGCCTAAATAATAAGGGTGAAAAAAAGTTAGCCCAAATTTGTTGTGACTATTGAATTCGTCACAAAATTTGCAGCGACAAAAATGAGATGACTGCCACTAATTCGTTGTGAACTCAATGCATGATATCTTTGTGACAAATGTAACGTTGCTTAGTGACAAATATAATTTGTCAAAAATTGGCTGCGGGAGTTTATGACAATGTTAATTTGTCATAAGGATTTTAAGTTTATCAGTATTTGTAGTGGGTCATGGGTGTTCAATTTATTTATAGTATTGTAACATGGGCCTGAGTCAAGTGGCGCAAGGGCTAAAAAAATAATATAGCAAAACAGCAGCTCACAAGCCGCCTAACCAGTGTAATCGAAATTGGTACAGCTCGGATAGAGAATGTTGCCTATTTATCTTGTGTTGTACTCTATCCAACAGCGTCCCAATTCAAATAAGTCTCCGAATTAATGGGCTGAGCCTAAATAATAAGGGTGAAAAAAAGTTAGCCCAAATTTGTTGTGACTATTGAATTCGTCACAAAATTTGCGCCATGTCAGCGGCCACATCATATGCCATGTCAAGTGACATGCCACTTGGCAGCACCCGTAAAACGGTTAATGACGTTTTTGCGATAAATTATAGAATCATAATTGTTTGTGATGTTTATGTAAACATCACCAAATCAATGACATTTTTTGGCAATCTGTCACATAAAGGGTTTAGTGGCGCACCTGTTGTGCCGATATATATTTCGTCGTTGAGATGTTGCAGATCATGAACTGTGACAATAAATCCACTGTTCGTGATTTTTTTTATTACCATGGGAGGTCAAGTCTCTATTAGTTATATCTCATTTGCAAACACCATTTATTTATAAAACCAAGTATTTTCAGCATAACTTATATTTTTATATATTTACATAGCTTTTTATAAGATGAGTCATTAAAGTTCATGTGTAAAATTTAGTGGTGTCAAATATTTAAAAAACAGAAAATTACACAGCTAAAACATGCTAAAAAACTTAAGTAAAAAGGTAAAAATGTAAAATTGATGATAGTATGAGAACTTTCTGTGCTCAATATTGATTCTTATTTTTTTTATTCTTTGAAATCTCAATTCCTATACTGTCATATCCACAATCTGTTAGTCTCTTCTCAATGTAAATTTGTTTGGAAGCAAACGTAGTCTCCTCAAAATTTCAAATCCAGGGGAGCAAATGTCACGGATCATCTCACATTGGTAGCATTCATATATGCATACATGGTTTCGTGTGGCAAAGACGGCGCAGGATTGCATGATGCGGGGCTCGCTGTGCGCCGCGGGTTTTGCTGTTTACGAACTGGTGGATACTGTGTAGTATCTACGAAGATGGTGGCGGCATGCTGCGCTCGGTGCCGATCAAAGCGGCCCGCTGCAACGCGAGGTAGAAGAGGCATTGACGGGCCGACGGCCGGCCAGCTCCGATATCCCGGGGTACCGGCGGACGGCGGTGCTCGCTCGCCGGCGTGCCCGGCGGCGCTAGCAAGGCTTCTCCCACTCGCCACGCGCATCCCCGCAGCGCGGCCGTCTCCGCGTGCCGCGCGCGCACAACGCCACGCGACACGCGTGGATCACACGCTGACAGCACGCAAACGGGCCGCTAGCGTAGCACAGTAATTTTAGCACCGTCTCCGACTCGAGTTCTCGCCCCGCCTGCACAAGTGCGCACTGGCCGGCGCAGCGACGTTTAGTACCACACCGGCGCCCATCGCTTGACCTGACTACCGTAATAACGTTCGCCTCCGGGGATTCCCTCACCGGGCCTCGTAGCGGGGTGATGGCTCGACGGGGTTGCTGAGTACCGCGTACTGGAATCCGACGACATCCTTTGCTCACAGCGGGCGGTGTGACGGTCGGGTTGCAAATCTGGCGACCGGTGATGACAGTGACGATCGTCAAGCTGGTTGTGCTTTGCTAAGATCGTAAATCCGAACGGCTGTACGCGGAGGGTGGCTCGAACCGTATTTGTCTCTTTCTTTTCACTTCAATTATTGGTAAATTTTTAGTATGAACAATCTAGCTCTACTAAAAATCATCAACTCATATTTCTCTATTCTCTGCAACCATGTTGATTGACACCATCTATATTATTTGAGCCATCCTGAACCATCTCTCTATTGGCCATCCATTCTCTATCTCCTCTCCATTTCTCTCTCATATCAATGTTATCTTCTTTTTATTTATCCTTATTATTGTCCACATTGTTACCGTAGCAACACATAGAGGATAAATTTAAGGATCGACCTCTCTCAACCGACGTCAATATGTGATTAAGTATATTGTCTTTAATTTAGGAAAAATAGTGTCATGTAATCAGATCAATGTTTCTATCTTCAAATGTCTTTTTTTAATATCTAAGAAATACCACAGCAATGCATCGGGTTGCAAATATGACGACCGGTGATGACGGTGACGATCGTCAAATTGGTTGACTTGCTAAGATCATAAATCCGAATGGCTGTATGCCGGGGGTGGCTCGCACCGTACCATACTTGCACTTCATCGAACCAACACCTTTTGTCTCTTTTTTTTTCACTTCAATTATTGGTAAATTAATAATATGAGCAATCTAGTTCAACTAAAAATCATTAACTCATATTTCTCTATTCTCTACAACCATGTTGATTGACATCATCTATATTATTTGAGCCATCCGATCTTCGTGAACCATCTCTCTATTGGCCATCCATTCTCTATGTCCTCGCCATTTCTCTCTCATATAAATGTTTTCTTCTTCTTTTTTATTTCTCCTTATTATTGTGCACATTGTTCACGTAGCAACACGTAGAGGATAAATTTAAGGATCGGCCTCTCTCCACCGACGTGAATATGTGATTAAGTATATTGTCTTTAATTTGGGAAAAATAGTGTCATGTAATCACACCAATAGTGTCAATAGAACTATGTGTGTGTGTGTGTAAGTGTCAATTGCATGAAATAATCTCTTACAGTTCAATTGTTGAATAGTTGAAGTATATATTATCAGGTATATTCATGTGTGCCAGTGGGGTTTCACTTTTTACCTGTGGTAGGTGTGGATTTGGATCTTGTATTGCTGGCGTAATTAAGATAACATGAGGGCATAACAAGAGTTACTACCTCTATTTTTAAATATTTAACATCATTGACTGTCAGAAGGTTGTTCTACTTGTTTTTAAATAAAAATGTACAAATACCATTTATTTATAATAAAGCATTTTAATTATACCTTTAAATTTTATATGTTTTCATATATTTTTTTAATAAAGTAGAATAGTAAAAATTCATGTGCAAAAGTTAATGGTGTCAAATATTTAGTATGCAGCAGAGTACACAAAATCATGCTAAAAAATCTGAAAGTAAAAAGGTTAAAATATAAAAATGAGGATAGCGTACTGTGCTCAACATTGACGGTATTCATTTTTATTTTTTACTCTTTGAAATCTCAATTCGTATATATTGTCACATCCATTCTCGGTCTCTTGAGCAAATACGGTCTCCTCTAAAATCTCGATATAAAATGCATTAACTTTATCTGGAAGCAAATGTAGTCTCCTCAAAATCAAATGTATTGTATGACACAAATATTGATGGCATTCCTAGAAGGGGGACATTATTGGACAACCGGGTTGTGAGCTCGCCCCCTCCCCCGACCGTGCCGTGCTACCTGCTTCATCGCCTCCACCTCCCACGCCGCCACCTTCCTCACCTTTGCCTCCCACGTCGACCTCCTCGGCCTCCACACCCCCTCCCACCCCCACCAATGCCTCAGTTGTCGCTCGCTGCCCCTCCCACCACATGAATCCTCACCCCCGCTGCCTCCACCATCCCCGATTCCGTCGGCTCCCGTCACCTCCGTCTCCACCCACTGTTGCCTGCCACCACTAACTTTGCCGCAATCCTCGCCCCGCCGCTTTCTGCACCCAACTCCGACGACTACCGCCGCCTCCGCCATGCATTGCCGCTGTAATAAGATCTCCTTTCCCGGCAGCGTCACTCCATCCTCTGCCCAGTTGTTAGTGCACATATCTCTAGTTGAGAATGATGCAGGTCATTGCAGGATGGAATCATGGAATTGGAATAAAGAATTGGCACATGACTGCAGGGAATCAGGGATGCATGTTTCACATTCAGATGACTGCATGGCTTCCAAACCCAACCATCGATCGGCCGTCACCCACCATGCATGCATCTAAGCAAAAACCGGATCGATCGACCCGCTAACCGACCACGGCGCGCCAGGCCGGGCCGCCGCGCGCGCGCCATTATCTGATCTGCCGATCCACGCCATCTGCATGTCTCTGAACCAGCCTGAAGAAAACATACAGCTTGCAGCCGGAATGCTCTAGCTGGTTGGCCTCCCGGTTTGTCCCATGATGCGAGGACACTGATCTTGCCCCAGCGCAGGGTTTACAATTTCGGAACAAAAAAAATTTCGGCCCATGCCGAAAAGCACTAAATTTCAGAAATTTTGGAAATTTCGGATCTTTTTTAATATATTTAATTATGTTTTTAATATTTTTTGCCCTAATATTAATAGGAAATAACGAAATTTTGGGGGACAAAAAATTTCGGCACCCACCGAAAAACACACGAAATTTCAGATCCCTGCCCCAGCGCCAATCGCCTCATGGGCTGCCCTCCCGGGAGGGATCAGAGACGGCAAGGGGGACACAATGTCTGGGATCTGGCGAGCATGCATGAGCTCATCAGGTGTTGCGAGGAAGCAAAGCGTCCTCTCATCAGTTAACAATTAACTAGTCCTACTACTACCACGTACTCTTGTCTTGGTTTCTTAGTCGGGAGTGAAAGATGGATCCAGTCTCCCCACCCATCATCGTCATCCGTCTCTTCCTCGTTCTACAGAGCTAGATCTAATAAAATAAGCAAGTCATTTTGGAAAGATTGCTTCATAGGCTGTGCTAAAATACTCCTTTTACCTCCTAGGAAGTTAAAACCTCAAATAGGTCTAAACCATTGAACTAAGAGATAATAATTAAAAGAAAAAGAATAAAAACAAAATCGTCCGGAACTAAAAACTGTTGCCTACCATCGCATGTCGAGATGGAGGCGTATTAGATCAGATCGAATGCAGTTAGTTATATTTATCCATATCCTTGCTTAATATTAAAATTGAATATAGGCATATATTTATTATTTTAAAGTATTACTTCCTAGGAGGATAATATCTCTTTCCATCTAACGAAATGAACGGCTCACAGTTATTTAATATTAGTATTGTAGCAATTGCCTTAATTTCATAGGAAATATGTCGTCCGAGTCTGGATTTGGCCATCGAACTCTAAAACCTATTATATCCGACCATCCAACTACTGAAAACGGACATATTTGGTCCCCGGGTGGTTTCAAAGGCAGTTTTCATTTTCGAAAAGAATAAAAAAGTACATTTAATCTTTAAAAATTCATAACTAATTCATTTTAAGTCATAAAAACATGAAACTAGTACCAAAAGTTTTATAAAAATGTAATCTTTTAGGTGATCTCCGCAAAACAACAATACATATAAATATTAGACGTGGATATGAACAATGAAACACTAGGAGGGGCAATAAAAGAGATCCATATAACTCAGAGTAGTAGTGGATAGATTACATTTTTAGAAAATTTTGATACTAGTTTCATATTTATATGATCTAAAATGAATTAGCTATGAGTTTTTAAAGATCAAATAGATTTTTTTTTTATTTTTAAAAATGAAAACTGCCCTTGAAACCACCTAGGGGACCTATGTCCGGTTTCAATAGTTGGATGGTCGGATATACCTAGTTTTAGAATTCAATGGCCAAATCCGAACTAAAGCGACAGTTTGATGGTCAAAAATGGACTTTTTTTCTAATTCATATTTGTAGAACTAAAGATGGGATGCATGGGAGACACTGCTAATGTGTTGTGTGCACTGTAGCTATACTGTAAGAGTAGAGTTTGAATATAGACGATGTGATAGATGATCTGCTGAACTCAGCCAGAAAAACATAAAGTAGGCACGACCACATCAAGAAGGTGCACAGAGATAAAGACGATGAAGATTATGAAAATACTCTCTTCGTTTTTTATTTAGACCCTGTTTTGAAACATAGAAATGGAAAAGCATAATAATAGAAAAAAATATAGGAATAGGAAATGAATGAAGTTGCAAAATAGAGGAATAGAAAAAACAGAGAAAAGCTACATGAATAGGTGTTTGGAACACAAGAATAGAAATACAGGAGGTGAAATATATTGTTGTTGAAAAAACTGCAAATATATGCTTTTAAAGCAGTCTTAATAATATGGAAGCCAAAAATAAAGAGACACATCTATACCCATTTTTATTAATTAGTTTTTCTACTTATGGTCCTCATCTACTCATACACAGTAAAAGGGCACACACACACTTTTCCAGCTTCAATCACGATCATTCTTCTCGGCTCTGATTCTCTATTTTACTACTTCAACTAAAGCACCGAGATCAAAAATATGTAAAACATTTTCTCATTAATCTTCCATGGAGCGGCGCTGAACGCAGCAAATCAACTTCATCTGGCGTGATGGCTTGTTCTCTCTGCTCATTTGTACGCACACTGCAAAGGAAAAGAAAACCACAGGTTGCATTGGATGTTTGTTTCCTGTGAAACGAGAATCTTGGTACAGTATTCCAAAGGAATGGAATTTGTTCTTCCCGTGTTCCAAACGCTCAAATCCAAACGCGTTCCTGTGAATTTCCTTTGAAGTTTCCTCAATCCAAACGCGCTTACAATTTTTAATTCAAAATGATCTAGTCAGTGGCAAAAAATAAGATCTTCATATTATTTCCTGCACTATAAAGGGTCTCCAAGTGGATTGGACTTTCTCGATAGCCTGTATTGCTGGCAAGTCTTTGGTCTTCTATCTAAGACCACTAACCCACCACCCCGTACCGGTGAAAGCCCCCACATTGACACAACACCTCTGTACTCCAAATCCTAACCAACTTGGAGAGAGGACTGCAAAGCGCTAATTAGAATTATGTATGAAAATTATATGCAGTAACATCAACACAAACCATCAAATATAAAATGTATGGTATTACGCGATATAACTTGTTGAAACTGTCTAAATCATGTGAATCAATCCCGCATTATAAACAGTAAATCATCACGATTGCACGATAGGCATATCATGACCTTCTATCTAACGCCAGTGATGAGCCACTAATCCACCCACCGCGTACCGGTGAAGCACGCAGGTGAAGCGTGCACATTGAAACACCTCTAAACTCCAAACCCTAACCAATTCACTTCGAAGTTAGGAGAGTCCTGGGCAGCTACAAATAAAACGATCCGGCATCCACTGATTTCCATTAATTAGATGATGAATAGGTTAGTAGACTAATTCTTAAACTATAGCGATTACTTAATTGTTGAGGGACGACGTGGGCTGTCTTTTGTTTAGGAAAATATATGTAGGTGGCCCTTGCCCTGCGCCTGCAGGCAGACTGACGGATGATGGATACATACAACAAACCACTGCTGGGGGCCGGCTCACCTACTCTGCAACTTCGGTCTCCTTGGTTAAAGTATGCAAATACATTCGCCATTTGCAATTAGCAGTGTAGGTGGGTCATGTGACGTGCTGCCTGGAATGAAGGGTGCTTTAGACGAGATGCGCATGCTACTGTTCCACCCCGTCTTTGCATCCCCACGTGTTGCAGACCTGCCGGGAAGGCGCTCAACAGACAACAATACAGTACCAATATCAAATCTGCTGTCTCGGACCTTTGTGTTTGTTATTAAGGGAGGACCACATTGTTTGTTTAGGTGTCCGCGTGAGCATGGTGGCGGAATGCATGCATACGTAGCAGTACCCCCATCCATTTTAAATTATAGCTTGTTTAACCTTTTGATATTAATTTTGACCCACTCCCTTTATTCAAAAATAATATAATTATCAATTTTTTTCACTATGATTTAGTTTACCATATACCATACTTTAAGCATGACTTAATCTTTTCCATATTTTCACAAATTTTGAATAAGCACAAAGGATAAAACTTGGTGTCAACAAAAATCAAACGAGTTATAATTTAAAAACAGAGGGAGTAGTAACTACGTCTGTCATTAATGTGTTACACCTTGCCATTCAGTACTCTCTCTCCCCCCTCTCTCTCTCCTCGAGTCAAAGTGCCTCTAGAGTGCTAAAAACCTACCTTGGGTCCATTTGGAATGCATAATTTCACAAGAATCGTGATGAAATTGTACTTCACATGAAATAATTCAATTTCACAGAAAAATATAGGAATGGAGAAAGAAAATCATGTATTCCAAACAGGCCCTAATGGCCGCAAACCAAGGGGTAATGCATTAGGCGCACCCTATTTATCATCATTTTTCTAAATATGGTTGTGAAATAAACATGCATATCATTTACCATGTTTGATAGAAATGGATCCTATCGTTGCAAAGGAGAAAGAGTCTACTACATGTCAATTATGGCATGATTGCGTACCGCATATGCTCTTTTAAGTCCATTAAGGTCCTGTTTGGGACATGGAATTTTTTTATTCTTATATTTTTCTTGTGAAATTAAAATATTTTTTATAAAATTGCTATGAGTTTTTCTGTAAAATTTCTGCGCTCCAAAGGAGTCATATGGTTTCTGCGGATGCTTCTTTTTGTTGGTTGAAAATAGTCCAGCGGGTGAATATTTATAACAGCAGCATTCCATAGCTCAGTTGTTCTCCAACCAACTTATAAAATGATTAAATAATCTTCTTTCCTCACGCATCCATCCTAAATCACTAAGTCTGGGAAAATCACCTAGTATTTGTGGCGTAGGCACACCAGAAAATCTAGGGAAACCGATGTGAGCCCCAATAGGCTGTCTGGGCCACATCTTGCCATAAGCCTAGTGCACTGACTGGCCCTCTGCGCGTAGTTTGTTGGGCTCATCGGCAGATCGGCTCCTGCTGCCTTGTATAAATTAATAAAACCCAGCAGCACATGAATAACTTCGAGACCCAGTAAAACAAACCTCTGGACTAATCCTTTCCAGACGAAAAAAAAATATAAATCTTATCGTGCATATATGGATTCCATGTTCCCAAACCAAACAGTGGCACCCTAAGAGCTACGCTAAGCTCGAAATTATCATTTTCAGTATGCCGTGTGCCTAACTGCCTACCCATAAGGCCGAGCTGAGTGAAGGACGTCGTACAATTAGTTGTATACATACATTTTAAACGATCGAATACATAATACAGTAGATCGCGTATAAGCATATTGTGAGAACACGTGGAAACGTGATAGTAGACTGCAAAAATAGACGACAGAATAGACAGGCTGCTGCCTTTAGCCTACGACAATGAGTACTTAACGCTAATAAAAGGGAATACTGATGCTCAGAGCACTATCAGAATTCAGAACCACTAACATTCTTCCCGGCGTGGAAAAAGGATCTAACTGCAACATCTACGGCACTGAACAACCGGACCAAGATGTAACCAGAACATTCATGTCAAAACTCAGAGCTCCCCTGGGACTGGAACCTGCCCCAGTTCAGTAGTTCACCACCCATGAATGTACAATGCCATCAGTCCTGAGTCCTGTTCGATCTACTGCGACTGCTAAGAAACAGCCTGCAACCACGACACCTATCAGCCGCCAATCATCCAGGATCAGATCAGACGGACGGGAAGAACTTATTGAGGTTGAAGGGCAGCGAGTAGAACTCCTCGCTGCGGCTGTCCGTCTTGAAGCTCCGGAACTTGTCCCACCAGTGGTAGCCCCTGTCCCGCCTCACACCGTGGTCGTGCCGCTGGATCGTGTTGTCCAGGAGGAAGGCCACCAGCACCGCCACGAACGGCTTGGACGAGAAGGGAACGTTGATCATGTCGTTGAACTGCCGAGCATCCAAAGGCAATTAACAGTGAGTGATACCCGTTAACAGGTTTGGCTGCCTTCACTGGAGAAAAATGACTCCCCAGGGTGTGTTCACTTACCCACCGGGCACTGGTGTGCACCGGGCCATAGCCTGCCACAGGACGTGTACTCGTTGAAGTACTGGGGGACTGACAAGCCCATGAACACGGAGAACCCCATGATGAACTTGGTCCTGAAGCTGTTCAGGTTGCAGAACTGAAGGAAGCTCAGACCACAAGCACCTGCAGATGGAAGAACCCATAGATTGGAGGGGAGGCTCAGGTGTACAACATGTGCTGAAAGTAAGCGGTCTTAGGACTCTGCTGAAGGATGAGATATTTGGGCGTACCGATGTATGCAAAGAAAATGCAATACAGGGCAGCAAATATTGGCAGTGGAATTGATGCAAAGATTGCTCCAAATTTCCCTGATTTAGCAAAAGAGTTATGGTTAGCCAAACAATCGCAGATGGCATAAAATAAAAGGCATTTTGTTAGGAGAATATAAGATAAAAGGCATTGTCCACAGTAACCAATTTCTTTATCGACAAAATGGTCGACAGTAACCAAATTATGTAAAAGGCTAAACAAGCCTATAACTGATGCTGAAAGTGAAACTACAGATTTACAACAATACTCAAATTCAGCGTGTACTTGTGATTCCTTATGTTCAATACTGAAAATATACCCAAAGTTAGAAACAGCATTCTACATTACCAAGGATAGAGAAGAAAATCATGAAGCCTGCAGATATTTGGACTACTCTCCGGCTGCCAACATGTGTCAAAGCAAGTAAACCAGCATTTTCACTGCAAATATAAAAAAAAATGATTAGAGAAAAGCAGTACCCCAAGCAACCATTGCTGGTTTCACTAGTAGTTCATTACACTTACACTGACACTCCAGTTCCATTAGCTGTCCCAAAAAATGCACCCAGTAAAGTACCAATGCCCTGCAGAATAGCGGATGATGATACTAAGTTTTGGCCACGAAAACTAAGTAACAAAATGATTTTTCTGGTTCAAGGAAATCAACTCAGTTACCTGCCAACCAATGCCACGACCAAGAACTGAAGGAGGTATCATAGTCGCACTTGCATATCTTGACACAGCAATGAAGGTCCCAGTTGACTGAACAGGGTAGCACACTGTCTATCAGAACATTGATCACAAAGTAATTTTTCAATTTTGGTAAAGCTGTGCAAACAAACCTCTACAAGAGCAACAAATACGGCCATCATCATTGCAAACGATTCACCAGCATCAAATGTTGGGGCTCCCCATTGGAAAGGATATGGGACAATAATCCTACAAATTTATTGCAGTGCTTCTGTTAAGAAATTTTACCAAAACAGAGATAACATGCACAAGGTTATGCAATCGTCACGAACTAGTCCCTCCGTTTTTTTTATTTGTCGCATTTTAGTTCAAAAATGAACTAGCTAGCAATAAATATTCGAGAACAGGGGTAGTGCTTACCAAGGAGCTCCACCTATAAGTCCAGAGCGGTCAACACGGCAATGCACTTGTGTCTTTGTTCGGGTATTCTTATATGCACCACTAGCAGTGAGAATGTATGCATACAGCCATACAATTGCAATTGTGAAAATCACAGAAAACCGGTCGAACACAGGCTTTGCCACATGAATAGCATGAGGTAAATACTGCCCAAGAGACAAATACATTAGTAAATGACTTCAGTTCTAATATCTATGGAGTGTATGGCAAGCTATAACGATGGATTCAATACCTGAGAAAATATGAGCATTAGAATTATTTCTGGAAGCCCAATTTCAACACACTTAGCAACCTGAAGCCAAATGAATCCTGAAGTCAGTAGGAACAGGGACAATAAAATAACAATGTGACAGGGACATCAGAATATCATACTAGTAGCATGCTAATGCTTACCCCAGGAAAACCAAGCTCATAGAGCCCAAATCCAGCTAGCGAGATCAGAGGAACAGCAGACAATGGGCTTAGCAATCTGTGAAGGAGCGAGGACCATGTCAATGTACAAACTGAAATTCTACAGTGGTACAGCGTGTGAAAAGAAGGTGACAGTTAGAGTAATGATCCTCACCGTACGACATTGCGCCAAAGGCCACTAAACCCAAGAATGATCTGAATGGTCGACGCAATGATGAGAGCGCCTTGTGTTCCTCGCATAGTCCGCAAGAATTTCTGCACAAGACAGGTGAGCAAAGCTTGTGAGCTGTTCTACTAAACGAAACAGAGGCTGTGACAATGAAGATAAGTAGTAGTCAAAGCTATCGGTGAACTCGAACTACCTCATGAGGGTCTGTTTCATTGCTGTAACGGCCAGCCAAGATGATGGAAATGGTCGGCGCGATGACGGTGTAGGATCCACCCATCACTGCGGGGAGACGAGTCCCAAAGAACGACTGGCACAAGGTGTTGATGCCCGCAACGAACAGCAGAGTCTGAATCACCCGGGCCTTCTCCTCCTAACAGAAAGGTGCAGTAAATCAACAGATAGTTCAGCATTTTGACATCACAAGCTAATTGGGTCCAAATCTTAGATTCAGAACATGGAGTGGTGCTTTCAGGTGACTGGTGAGTGGTGACTCACATTTCCTCCTCCCATCTGGGGAACAAGAGCGCTTGGTATGATGACAGATGTGCCCAACATCACAATGTAATGCTGGAATCCGAGTATGACGGCCTCAGCTGTACAATCAAGATTATTCACCAATAGGTCGTCAGGTGGTAGGCACCAAATCCAAATGAATAGTAGTCCAGTAGAAATTAGGACCACTCCAGGTATCTATCAACCCCGAGTGAAAAACATCGACACCAAAGGCGAAAATTCATGGGACAGGGACATAAATGACGGAGTACACAGAACAAGTGAACAAACTCCACTCCAACATTTAAATGGAAAGGTCCCAGGTGTGTGTGTGTGTGTGTGTGTGTGTGTGTGTGTGTGTGTGTGTGTGTGTGTGTGTGTGAGAGAGAGAGAGAGAGAGAGAGACGTACGCCAGGGCGGTGGGCTTGTGATGCAGTAGGAGACGCTGGGCAGCTGGTCCTTCACCTGGTGTGGCTGCAGCTCCTCCTGCTTCGGCGGCGGCGCCGCCCCTCCTCCGGCCATCCTGCTCCTCTCCCTCTCTTCGCGCAAGAAACGGAGCTCTTCGCCTCACTGAACTCACCCCCACTCCGCTGCGACTCCACTCAAAAGCGGAACTACAGGACACTAGACACCAATCAGATGCGGCCAAGAGGAAGCCGTCCAGAAGCAACAGCGCACTGGGGCAGGCCGGAGAGCAAGAAGACGGGCGGGTTCTTTGCGTGCGAAGGAGGCCAAGAACCAAGCGCCTCAACAAGAAAGCACCGGAAAAGAAAAGGAGATGCAAGGGATTGCCGGGGGACTGCTTCCTCGCCGCGAAGGAATCTGCAGTCCTACGCACAAAGGAGCAGCGGCCACTCTGTCGCCATGGTTTTCGCTCCCCCTTTTTCTTTTCTCCTCTCCCTACTGCTGCTTTCCGGCAGCCATGGGATTGGAGTTGGGCTTTCCGTTGCCACCACCCCTCCCCCCACGGTGGCCACGGAGGAAAACGCGCGCTGGTCTTCCCGAGGGCAAATCTTTTGCACCGGAAAGGCGATGGCAGAGGGAGGGAGGGAAAGAGATTGCAATGTGAACTTGAGGCGCGCGCTCTCTCTCTCCCTCCACAGGGAACTTTTCCTGCTCTGCTGTGCAAAGCTTTTCCGCTTTGGTTGCCGCTCTGCTTTCTGCGCAGATGCAGGAGAGGAGAAGAGAGAGACGCTGTGGAGTGTGAACTTGTGCCATGGCTTGGCTCGTGCACTCCTGGACGACCTGCAGACTGCAGTGGACTCGCGCGCGCGCCATGGACGATGGGCAGGCCAAAATGGGCGTGCGAGGTTGTGCCGCTCGCCCGTTGCGTGTACCACCACCATGCCCTCCATAAAGAGGACTGCACCGTTCTGGGATTACGCGTACGGTTGCTTTCAGTGGTGCGGTTGGCTGCCTGCAATTACTTCATTCCCATGTATGGTAATACGGTGGTAGCTCGTTGCCGGCCACAACTTGCCACACCTAAGGTTAGGCCGGTCTGGCAACCTCATTTTCTTTAAAGAACGAAAAAAAATAGAAGAGAAATTAGTTTTTTTTTCAATTTTCTCTATTTTTAAAAAAAAAATGAGGTTGCTAAACTAGTCCTTAGGTAGCTGACACACCGATAAGCCATATTTTGTGACAAAAATAAAATGTTTGGAAGGTATGGCTATTGTTTGGTTCGTGCTGTAATACTTTGACAAAAAAAATCTTTGATGTCTACTTGGTTTGTTACAAAACATTGATAAACCACCTGAATTACACAGTGGTAAGGTTAACAACGTTTGAAGGCAACAAAAATGCTAGTATCGCCATCAAAGTGCAGGTGGCTTAAAATGAGAAACATATCGAATTTAACCGTCAATGAGAAGCTAAGAAACCAAAAGGACACAAGGTCCATTCCTAACTAAGATAGACATAATATTCATGGAATAACTTTTCAGGTCCCCATGTTCTTCCAAGACATTTTATTCGGCTACAAATAAACAAAGCAATGACAATCCAGGCAAAAAGATAGATGGATTGATTGCATCTCAACATATCGATCGATTGAAAAAAACGATGCACATAAGATGGTGTAGAAGAACAAACTCTCATTAACGATAGCGACTATAAAGATTTGGAGATTTTTTTATCAATTTATAGAGAAGGCATGCAAGCCTTCATCTAATCCTCATTGGATCTCCTCACAATGCCATTGCTAAATCTTAATCCATACAAGAATCAATGGCAATGTTTTCTCATGCAAGGGCCAAGCTCTCGGTCGGGCAACTCCATGGATATGGCTCTTCTCCACGCTTAAGTGAAGACTCCCGCAAACCTCATCCGGATGCTTTTCGTCATCTGCACTATGTTGAGCTTTGGGGAAAACGTTTGAGGGCATCCTTCCCGGTCACAAGTAAAGTGGTAGACACTCCAGAGGAGGGTATCACAACGGCCCACACATGCAAGCACCGACATGAAGAGGTGTGTAAACCTCTCTACAAACCTAAGTCGCAACCAAGAGCAATGCATTAAGTGGCCTAAGAAATCACTCGCAAGCATTATGCTATGTCTAAATAAGCACTTTGTGAAGCTAGAGCACACAAAAATATGTCTTAACAGTTCCTAGGGTTCTATAGACGTACTAGGATGGCCCGGCCAGAGGATATTTATAGCCCAAATCATCCAACTAGTCGTTGAAACAAAATTATTGCTCGTGATGTTCATCGGACCGTCCAGTGAGTGCCTTTTTCCAACTAGCTGTTGAAATTGACCATTATCGTCGAATCATCCGGTGATCACCGAACTATCCAGTGCGTACAAATTGTACTAGTTCTTGAATCTTCAAGTCTTCAACTACTTCTATCTTATGTGTATAGTCTCAAATAATTCTTATTTGTCATTCAACAACCAAAATCATATTAGCCACAAGACGTAAGGTCTATTTTCCTTATAAGTACATCTATTTTTGGACGATGTGTACACAAACCAGTCAGCTACTAGGTCGCTGGAAAAGACTAGCCCTTTAATTATCACTAGAAATGTGGTCCGTGCAAATAGCATGGTAGGTAGTTTTTTTATATATTTTGTTTTTTCTTATAATTATTATTGTTAGGTTATTTCATTTAGTTTTTTGTTGTTTTTCTATTGGCTTTGAACAATATATCCTGATTTTTCTAGATTTTACTTTTTAGCATATGTGAATCAATTCATTGGAGGATGGGACTTCTTCTCGAAGGTTGGAAAGTTCCATTCATTTAGTGCGAGGTCAGAAGATGCAATCTTCGTTCAACCTAGCGAGAGGGCTACTAATGTAGCACTGTACAGGTAAATGAGAGCACTCACGGCGGGCGGAGGAAGTATCTCAAGAATGCATATAGGTGCTAACATCCCAATCCCTCATTCCGAGAATAGTCACAAAACAGTTACTTTATCTATCTAATCTAACCTATAAAAGAGCGAGTTTAGAAGAAATTATTTTTCACCTAAACATAACCAAACCCAATTATGTACCCACCCTTAGATCTATAGACCTAGAGTTCAGATCGAAGCACATATGCGGTCCCCACAATGCATATGGTC
The DNA here is from genome assembly GCA_030272315.1 of Paspalum vaginatum. Lineage (NCBI taxonomy): Eukaryota > Viridiplantae > Streptophyta > Magnoliopsida > Poales > Poaceae > Paspalum > Paspalum vaginatum. The sequence continues at coordinate 34,048,606 of CM059018.1, read as the reverse complement.
CCACGAGGCATGTATACGTAAAACTCTTACACCCCGAGGCATAAATCTAGGCCCTCAATGCATAAATCTCCATGATACAAATTAAATCGCACGGTTAGCAGTAAGAGTTTATACTGATTTTGAGTAATTTTTTAACTTTTTTTACACCAAATACTCTACCCGTTTATGAACAGCCCTCCTGTCCATCCCACATATATTCATGGGCATAATAACCATAATACAGTTTTAGGCCCATGAAAACCAACATTGTTCAACAAATCATCATAGGTAAATGTACAATAGTAAAATCAAACAGTACAATACCATAGCGTCTCGCAAGATCTAAATAAACTTCTTCATAGACATCGAATAAGATCAATGAAGCACCACGATGGCCAGCCAGCCTGCCGGTGCGACAGGGAGGAGAGGAGACCGTGGCCAGCACGATGGTCTGGAGGAGGAGAGGCGGCCACTGCTAGAGGGGGGAGGGAGTGGTGGGGGCAGAGAGGCGGGCTGATCCGCGGAGGAGAGCGACGGAGAGAGCAAGGAGGGAGTGGCCGGCTGTGCGCCGGTGATGGAGGCCTAGAGGGTGAGGTGTGGCCGCCGCCAGCCTAGTGGGTTAGAGAGGGAGGAGGGGATCGAGTGGAGGATCCCCTAGGTTTTAAGTGTTTTTATATCTCACAATGAATAGATCGTGACCGTTCATCTTGTAGCCAATGGTCAAGAATCATGTGGGATGGACTGAGCCGCCAGTGCTCTATTGTTGGGCCAGGCCGTGTGAGGCTAGATTTATTTATTTGTGTTATTTTAACAACTTTGAGTTTTTTGCACAACTTTATTATTTAGAAATATAGATAAGATTAAAATAATTTTACATTCAATTCCAAATTATTCTTGTACAAGATGAAAATGAAAAATAAATTTTGTTGTAGTCCATACGGCTAGGTGCTTGATTTACGAAGAATATTTTGTCTATACATGAGTTGACTTTATAATAAATTTTTATTTTTATTCCTCTGTTGTACCTTGCTGTGATTTTTTTATAGAGCGCGTGACTGAAGCGTTCCCGTTTTCATAATGGGACTAAAATATGCTTTATTACCATCTCAAGGTTTGGTAATCACATTTTTACATTAGAGTGATACAGATCCGCCCTAACGGGTCGGACCACAAAGGGGTGTAGCCCTGAAAATCTAAGCAGCAGAATATAAAACGTAGGCCCATCTTCCTCACGCCACAGTTGGGAAGGAGGTCGTAACCCTTGCTCGTTCTCGGACCAATATATGTCCATAGCACTGAGAAAAACAACAACAAAACAAGAATGAGTACATACGTACTCAGCGGCCCACTTTTCTCCAAAAGAATTTGGGGAAAGCTAAAACTATATGCAAGGATATATCTGGAGTTCGGGAAAGGTTTTGCATAAAAGTAGTTTGTATGCAGGGTTTGAGATAATTGCCAAATTTTAATTTTTCTGAAAACTGAGTTTTTCCGGAAAAAAATTGCCACCGGACGTCCAACATGGCTCATAGCGTTCCTGTCAACATATTTTTCCATACATCCAGCATCCATTGTTGAACCAAAATACATTTTATCCGGTCCCAAACCAATTCCATTTTATTTTATAAAAACTGCTAACTGAAGAACCAAGCCGTAACATATCCGTACCAGTGGACACGAACTATTCGAATAGGTTTTACTCTGATCAGAGGTTGTACTAATTCCCACAAGTTAGACTCAGCGGCACATTACCGTCTTAACTGCCCGAATTCTAAACCAAGCCGTTGCTTTTGTTTCATCACCTAGCAGAACTTTAGAGATTCGGGCCTCCGAGCCACTCCAGTACCCGCGGTACTCCCGTTGGCACACCACCCATCCCCTGGGTCCTTGTGCGCCAGCACAGAACCTACTAGGCTATTCACTCCGACTCGGGCCTGGCCAATGCCTCATACAGAGCGAGTTGTTGTACTAAAAGAGTTAGGCAAGATGAAAATTATAACGGTCCTTTACGGAGAGTTCAGGTAGAACCATTCTAACTTTTCAATGCTCCACGTGCGAGCAACCACCTACCCGGTATTCTCCACGAATTCCGGGACATAGAGTAACCGCGAGTCGCTAAGTTACCCGTTCATACCCTGGCCTTATGGTTGTTTCGGCGCGTAGCCGTATTCTGACAAGGTCGGTAAGCCCACCCCAAGATGAGTACTCTCTCCTCCGACTTCCCTAGAGCCTCCGGTAGCACAGCCGAGACAGGGACGGGTTCTCCACCCATACGGGGATGGAGCGAAGGTTCTTCCCCATTTTATTTTCAAAACCACACCACATATCCACTTTTCCATACCTAACGTATTCCATAACCATAATCCAACGTAACGTCAAGATTATGATAGATAATTAAATGAGCGAATCTACATATGCGCGCTATTTTTAAAATAGGCTTAGGTGACTGTATATTTTGCTGGGTTACCTTAGGAAGCAAAACATGCAAGTTTTTATGTGATTATCAGGCCATGGGTTGTGTTTTGTAAAACATAGTAAGTTTATGCATCAAGTGGGGATTCCAGTGGGCTTGCCTATCGCTTTGTTGATACAGACGATGCATCGGTCGCTGCTGACGAGGGTGTATCGTCTGCCGAATGCGTTGGTGTACCATTATTCGCCAGGCGCATTGGCATACCAACTGCTGGGCGCGATGGTGTGCCATCCACTGCGCATGTTGGTACAGCATCTGCTGCAGACATCAGTTGCTTTCTTCAAGTGCGGCGAAGGCTCTCGCGAGAGGTGTACCGACTAAGATCGCCGATACCACCTACGTGCATAAATAGGGAAAAGCATACACACAGCGAACATAACATGAGCTCAACATTGATTTTAGGTGCGATGAGCAGGAGATCTCTGGTTTATTTGGAGGGTTGGAAACTTACCAGAGGTGGTGGCTCGGGTAGGTAGCAGGGTGGGGTGTGGTGTTGGTTCTGTTGGCGGGCAATGCGACAGTTATGGCGATAGTGCCAGGGTAGCGAAACTGAGTGGCGGGAACAAGAATGGCGAGAAGGTGGCCTCATGGTGAAGTCCAGAGTTCAAGTGGGACAAGGGAGGGAGCGATGATTTCAGATGATTTTTGGTGTCGTCGTCATCTGAACTCAAAGCCCGGAAAGACCAAGGCAGGAGCCTTGAGGATTTAAGTGGAGTAGGTAGGTAATGGCCTCAATCACCAGGCACACGAAACTCGTGGGACCAGTGTGAAGCGCAGACTGAGCGTAGGACGGCATCATGAGGGCATAACGGTGGCTTCCGGCCAGAGGGGAGGGCTATGTGAAGGGTGTAGATGGATAGAGGTTGATTTTAGAAGAATTTAGGCTCAAGAATCGCCTAAATCGGAGTTAAAATGGAGAAGATATGGAGTATATAGTGTCTAGGGGGTAGATATAGACTTTTTGGAAAGCTGGAGGGGTAGGAATGGACTTTTAATGGGTCAACTTATGGTTTTTGGCCAGTGGAGATTTAACCTAGGCTGGGGGTGGCTTCTGGCCTGAGCGGCTTGCTCGGCCCATGCGCGGCGTGTGGGGCGCTTGGCCTGCTGGGCCCACGAGCGCGCGTGGCGCAGCCTAGGGAGAATGGGCCAGCCCAGCGAGGCGAGAGCCGGCAGCTTGGGCCCACGTGGCAGCGACTAGGGGGGCAGGATGGCATTAAGGCGGGACGGTGGTTGGTCCCGGGTGAACCGGCTCTCCCCGGCCTGACGGAGCTCGCCGCCGGTTCTCACCGCCGGCGTCGGTTCCGGCGATGAGAATTCCCTTGCGAATATTGGCATGTCACGGCGAGCAGGGCGGCGGGGTTGGGAGCGTGGTTTGGGGGTCGAGAGGAGGGTCTCCACGGCGACGGCACGGGTGTGCACTACTGGCGTGGCAGAGCACTTGCGGTGGCAGTTCGGTGGAGGGGGAGTGGGGGCGGCGAGGTGGTCTAGGTGTGGGAGGGTGTTGTGATACCCTGTATCTTAAGCCCTATTTAAGCTTGTCATCATATGCATTCTTCAATCAAAATATTGGAAAGGAAAATGTGTCATTTACCAATTTTAAATAATTTTCCATATATGAAAAGAATTTCTTTTCTCCAACCTTTCAAAAAGGATCTTAGTGAAAAGTTCTACTCAAATATTCCTTCTTTTTAAACCCTGAGGTAAATCCTTTTAATTGGGGGCTTGATTTGAATATATATGTATATATGTGTAAAAAAAAGAGAGAGAAAATGAAAAACAGGGGGAGCCGGTGGCCCAAAGCCACGGCGGCCCACCCCTGATTTCTGGCCCATAGACCACACCGAGGTCATCTTCAACCTCGGGAGGAGGAGGGATGAACTCCCACCGCCCGCTACCTCCCCGCGCCCCCTGCTTCACCTCACACCGCCGCTGTGCCCACTACTCGGCAAGCTTCGAATCAGTGGTGATCGTATCTCACTTCGCCACCTAGATCTCGTCCCACAGATGCTTCGCCCTCACCATCGTCTCTTTCCGCGGCGCCGAAGAACTCATCGCCGCCGTATTCTGCCGCCTCATCCATCCTTATCCCGGCTCCTATTTTCTCTTTGCGCTCTATAAATACATCCCCGAGCTCTTTCCGTTCGACTACACCACCACCCTCATCGGTTATCACCACTTCCCTCTCATTCCCTGCTCTGCTCCACTCCAGTGAGTCTAGCCGCCGCCCAAATTCATCGCCTTCTCTACCTCTCCTTCTAATTCCTGTAAGTACCGGCTTCGTTAAGCCCTTCTCTATTTCCAGCGAGCTTGTTTCTCCTCTTTTTCCACACCGGAACCATGTTTCCCTCGAGCTTCCCTTGTCTAGCCATGGTGCCCCAACCCTGACCACCGTGGAGAGCCTCCTTCCGGCCGTCAAATCACATCGCCAACCCCACCATCGTGTTCGCCATGATGATGTAGTCGTCGTGCCCCTGACCTGGTCACCGGAACCGGCCCGGCGATGGAGAACCGCCGTCGACCGCCGCCGGCGGTCCGATTTATTACTTCCCGTTCGACCGAACCAAACCGCCGTCACCGTCCCCTAAACACCGTCACCCCTTTAAGTCAGCTGCCAGGTGGGCCCGCGAACGATGGCGTTAGCCACGCCGTCTCCTCCAGGCAGGCCGAGTACGTGGGCCGAAAGGAAGAAAGGAGATAGGCCCCGATGGCCATTTGGGCCAGGCCGTTGGGCCAAAATAAAATGATATCTGGGTTGAATTTTAACAGGGATAGAAACTAAACCGATCTAGTTATTCAAGGGGTAAAATAGAACTTTAGTAAAAATAACTTTCTGGGCCTTGGGCTTTTTCGAATTTCTGAATTTAATTCTTTCCTATTCTAAATTCTTTAATTCAGATTTATTTAAATTATGTTTACCTTTAATTAATTTAATTAAACAAATTTTATTCTTTTCCATCCTTTCAAATAAATGATAAAATTATCTTTATTTTTGAAATTTTTATATTCTTAATAAAATCTTTTAAATTCTTCTAATCCAATTAAATATTAATAATTAGTTTTCTAATATTTTAAAATCTCAACTTTTATTAATAATAATAACAAAATTCTTTTAAAATCTTAGAAAATATATTTAAACCTAAAAAAAATCATATTTTAATTTTAAAATAAATAATAATAATTTTAAAATTAGGAAAGGATCTAAAAATTTAAAATTTCACTAACCTTTCCTTTCAGAAATTTTTTAAAATTCTTAAATTCACAGGTTGATTATCCTCATATTTAAAAATCATGCATATTATGCATCTAGGTGCGATAAATCCTTCGTCTTTCACCGAAGAACTTCCAAAAGCCCCCACATCCGAAGTCTTTGAAGCAGAAGCCCAGGAAACCACTCCAGCCCCAGAAGAAGAACCTTTTGAAGTCTCTTTTGATCCAAATACTCTAAATCCAGGCAAGCCCCGGTGCATTTACCCTTTTATTTTGAGTCTTAATTAATGAGTTATGAGTACGCATTAGAGTTAGGAATTGCTTGAAACCCTAGAGCATATTGAATTCCTGATTCGAGCATAATAAATCCTATACATATAGATTAAATGCTTAGTTAAACTCAATGATAGGTTACGCTTTCTTTGAAAAGAATACATCTTAATCTTTGTTACTTTGAGACGAATCCAAGACTATTTCCTGAGTTATTTTATTGAAGACAATGGACGGGATCAATTATGCTTTTGAGAAACAGTAATAAAGAAGGTTAATGAATGAACATGGTTGAGATCCTGATCCTGTCTATGTCATATAAGGCCGTCCGATGTTTGGCCATGTTCTTGGCTTTCGAACGCGCCTCTTTCACTTGTTGTCCTCGTCACGGGCTCCGATAAGCCTCTCATCCTTTGTACCTAGGGTTGAACTGTGGTGAGACCAATTGGATGGAGGGAGACAGGCGAGTGTCAGAGTACACTCGAGTTCGGTGAGGGCAGTTCAGACTAGGTGGCAACGAGGATGTTAGGTTGTCATATGTAAGGTCGTCGTACATGCATATGACTGGTGATGGGGTACTATTCCTCGGGAGTATAAAAAAACGATTCGAATCGCTGGGCTTACCAGGTGTAAGAGCTGAATCATCACCAACATCGTAGTTAAGAAAGAACAATGTTTTATTTAAAAACCAATATTATAAGTGTTTACCTTGTTCAATAATAGAATAAATTAAACTTAGATTTAAGTGAAATTAAAAGAATTAACACTCTAAAACTAAGGATTTACTTCTAGACTTTTACATATATTTTGAGCTCATCAAACCAACCTTAGGATAGCAACTAAATTAAGTTTAGTAGAAGGATAAGACTTGCTAAGTAAATTTTACTTAATGGTTTTTCTTTTATTTTATTCAGGTTCAGAATACATTCTCTTCAAATGTGATCCTTCTTTTTCGACTCCTTAGTGAATTAACATCTTGGGCATGATGCAACTTAATTTTAAGAATATTTTGTTAAAAAGTAGACTACCCTTGATGTATGAGAAAATAATGGGGTCTACTCTATTTGTATAAACAAGGGTATTGTATAAACTTATGAAGTTATGTTTTAAAAGTATTGTAATCTAAAGACTCCTTCGTGAGTTGCCTTGAAGTTCGATTTTCTGGGAAGGCTTGTCAAGACTGGTAAATCTTGACAATCCACCGAAATTAACTCAAGATTGATACTTATGTATTAAACTTGTGTTAAATTCCGGCGGTTCCGCCACAGGTGTGGGGCGAAGCTAAGGGTGCAACGAATCGAGCTCTGCTAGCCTTGGCAGGTGGGGATTTGGGTCGGCGGCGGGGAAGTGTCCGCTGCGTGATGGCGCACCAGAGCAGGGGGAGGTGGCTCGGTGGTGGTGGTGCTTAGGGCGCGGCACCACGCCAGTTGGACCGGGGCGGATGTTCGGGACGGTGAGGTGGAGTGGTGCGGCGAGGAGCTTGCGGCGGGGATGGGTTTTTATAGCCGGTGGGCTGAGCGCTGCAGGGCGACGTGGTGTGGTAGGGTGCTACGTCCAGGGACCGGCGCGGTGCGGCAGTGGGGTGGGGCGATACCGGTGCGGCGACGGGTGGCGGAGCATTGCGACAGGGGCCGGGAGGCCAAGGGAGGGGGGAACCGGAGCGCAACACGTCCGGGGCGGGGCGCGGTGCTGACGCAGCCAGAGGAGGAAGAAGGGGGTGAGGCACCAACGGGTGGGGTCCGGGCAACAGCGAGAGAAGGCAAGGCGGGCTGCCTCGGCTCGGGCCGGGGGGTGGCGGTGGGTTCGGCCCAAGGGAGAGAGGTGGGGAGATGGCTTTGGGCCGGCTAGTTGGCCCTGGCGGGAGGGGGGAATGGGCCGGGAGAAGGTGGCTGGGCCGAAGGGCAGGGGCTGGCGGCCCAAGGAGAGAAGAGGTATATTTTCCTTTTTCTAATTTGGATTCTGAGTTTTGAATTTGGATAAGAATTTGAAGGGATTGAAGGAAATTTTGGGGAATATTTTGCAGGGAGATAATTTGAAATAGTGGAGATTTTGTTGAGCTCGTATCAATACACTCCAACCAGGGTTTTTTGAAAAGTTGATTTTGAATTAAGGAGGGATTAGAAGAAAATTCTGAGGCTAAATTTTGAGGCGTTACAGTGCCGCACGTGCATATCGTGCTAGTCATCTAAATGTTAGAAAATGGATCCTCTCTCTAGTAACAAAATTCCATAAGATAAAGCCTATCAATTGTAGTTCCGTGTGAATAGGGATAGTAGTCTAGCTAATTCCAGTGTTGTTAACCTTCCCTTCACGTGGCCCTTTTTCCAAATTAGAGCCTCACATTACTCTTTTTTAGGGTGTTTGAATACATCTCACTAAAGTTTAGCCACTAAAATTTAGTCAATTTCTAACCAAACAGGGTAGCACTAACGAAGGGGCTAAAGTTTAGGCCTATTTGGAACATAGAAATTTCATACAAGAATTTCACAGAAAAAAATAGTAACGGGAAAAAATTCGGGCCTTCTGAACAGGGCCTTAGCCAACGGACTCATTCTATTCAATAGACCATTAGGTCCTCAAATTGAGTTAAAGTGGGCTAATAAGGAATAAAGTCAGTTGTATTCAAACACCCCTGTCATATACCTTCTAGTATAGGGTGTATGTTACTAATTAGGAGTACATTGCAAACATATGTTGCTCGCTCAAAAAAAGAAAAGAAATTATGGGCACACTTTCGCAAATGATTAGATGATCCGTATGGATAAGATATTGTTTAGGACAGTTTGAAAACATTGTTTCTCACAACTATATGTTTGTGTAAGGAAAATAGACCCTGAGCCTCATGTTTAGTTCCTTAATGTGATTTGGTGATTGAAGTAACAACACGTTCTAGTTGGGACTATATTTGTTTAAGTATCAGGGTACGAGAGATGAACTTGAGATACAAACAACTTAAAAAGAGAGCTCAAAGAGCACTAAGAGAAGACCCAAAACATCAACAAATCAAACCATGATACCCTGACACGGCGGCCCTCCTAGTCGGTCAGTGGGCCAGAATTTACACGCACTGGACGATCCAGTGAATAGAATACGCCACCAACTGAAGACTCAAGACGTGGTGTGAAATACACGCACTGGACGGTCCGGTGGTCACACCATTGGATGGAAGCGGTAGAGGTAGAAGAAGGAGTGACCTTATCCCGGTTTACACACATCGGACATTCTAGATTGAGAGCTACATCAACAAAAGACCGCGGGCGTTAACACACATTGGACGTAGTCACAACGGACAGTCCGGTGGTCACAACAGTCAAATTTGAAGTTCCAATGGTCAACTCCATTGGCTAGTCGGTTGTACGCACCGGACAGTCCGATGGTGTACACACCGGATAGTCCGGTGCACACAACGGACTGTCCGGTTGGAACAATGCATCTTTCTCCTAATGGCTAGTTTGGAGCTTTGTGCTATTTATACCCTCTTGCCCGGTCTCCACAACATGGTTGGTGATTCTTGAGTTCATTATAGTGTTGATACGCATATTTGAGAGCTCAATCCATTACAAGAGCTAGTGCTTGCTTAGGCATAGCTAGTACTTTGTGAGCACCTTGCTTAGACCTTGTTTAGGGCATAGCTCTTGGTGACCAAGCATTATAGTGAGATTTGTAAATCTAGCCATCTATGCTTGCGCGCATGAAGACATGTAAGTGTGGGGCTCTTGCGTGACCCTCTGAGCCGTGGAGTGTGCCGCCACCCTACTTGTGAGAGGTAGGGAGACCCTCGGCGGTTTGGCCAAAAGCTCACCTTAGTAAAGACATCAGAGAGCGTCTGTGAGAGGCCCGTGGAAGACCCCACTTGCACGTGGGTGTGTATTGGGGATATCTAGAGTTACCCGACCAGGTTGTTTGACCCTTGTGTGGGTCTCCTTGCCATCATTGATCTTTGTGCGGATCGAGGCTTTAGTCCTAGTGCGTACTAAGAGAGAGCAAGGCCTTACGAGACTAGCGAGAAGGCTTGCGTGCCTTTTTTTATAACTTGGAGAAAATATCCACGTCCCCAACTTGTGCCGATGTCGCCATCGTCATTGGAAGTTTAAGTTTGCAATTCCTTTACTCATCTCTTTAGTTTGTGCATTTATATCTTGCAATTTTGTGCTTACTTTTCTAAACTAGCTTGATATGTTAGTTTTTAAGTAGAACTAGGTTGCAAGACTTAACCTCGGTCGAAATAGTAACACTTAGCAAAATCTTAATACACATGTCTTGTTTATCTTGCATAGTTTTTGATAAGTTATTTTCTGAGAGCCTTAGTTTTTAGAATCCTAATTTACCCCCTCTTAGGACATCGGCTTGTCGGTCCAAGTGTCTTTCAATTTAGAACACCATAGTTTACAATTGCCATGACAATACCATTGTTTTATTTGGTTCTATTGAAACTACTTATCTTTTGATTACAACGTCATAAACCATGGTATCTAGACAAAGCTAGTGAGCCATGGAAATATTGGGTTGGAGTGGAGTTTACAATACTTGAAAAATACAATGGTACCTATGAACACATGATTTTAGAAACATAGTTTTTTATAATGCAACAAAGCACTGTACAATACTATGATATTTCTAAAAACCCAAAATTTAAATGGAGAGGGATCACCATTTAGGCTTAAAGGGAGACCCTTCGAATTTTCCTAAAATATAAATATATAATCCCACTATTTTACTAAAACAAGAAAGTTAATTTATTTACATTATGTCTGATAGTACATGAATATTGGAAAACATAAACTGTAACTTCATTGTGAAGAAAAAGTAACTTTTATCCGGTCTTACAAAGAAGTAATGCATTATGACAGAAGAAATAACTCCTCGATATGAAGTGACTTAGAGAAGTAATATGGAACAGAAAGTAACTAATTCAAATATGTTTTACAAAGAAAGTAGCAAAAATCATCTCAACTGATGATTTCTATCCCTAGAAACGAAACATACAAAGTGGTCTTAGTAGGTACACAGTACCTTGTAACTTTCGATCTTAGAGAAATTACTGTGGATACATCTAAAGTTTGAGAATGGACAAATATTCAACTGATTTTGTGATCCTAGTGATTGCATTCAATTTGCTTGATTTTTTTTTTGCAGCAAGCGTTAGATGTTCTATTGTTCTGTCGAAATCATCACAATTCGAGGCAACACAGCAGTACAACAATCAAGGGAATAGAGGCATAATGTATTATTCATAATAAAATCATCCATGATGGAGTTACAACAACAGCTCTATTCTACAAACTAGAGCTACCTTGCAAGCTAAACACCTTCAAAATTGGAGCTAACTTTAGGGCGAAGCTTGTTCAGTTTGTGATTTTTTTTAATTTCAGTTTGCTAATTTGTGTGTTTGTTGAGTGCGTAGTTGAGAATTAAGGGACTTATATCTTCTGTTCACTCAATATTTGGTGACACTCTGTTATGTAAAGAGCACATGCAAGTTCTCTGAATATTTGGTAGTCTGTCCACAAGTACATTTCCAAATAATGTTATCTGGATATTTGACAGCCTGAATATTTGGTGGTCTTTGTGCAATACAAATGGATATTCTCAGCATATTTACGTGATCTTGAGCTACAATTATGTGAGTAACCAAGTGTAAAAACAAGGACACCCTCTTAAAAAACAAATGGATATTTGCCTCATCCATGCATTCTTAAAAAAGCAGGAGAAGCCATTTGACCAAACAGTTTTCGAATGGTTTCAGCTCAGAGAAGCCAAGAAGCCTAAAGAGCCGGAGTCCGATCCAATTTTATAGGAGCCGAAGTTTTGCCAAACTGGGCCTTGATTCCACATGCTTAGTGGCTTTGCTTCAAGTTTTTCAATTTTTATCCATATGCTTATTGATTGTAGTTGATTAGCTTTAAATTTCAATTTGTTTAGACTGTCCCTATCTTAGACATATTGAAACGCCCCTAGAACTGTTCACGTTTGCCAGCTTCGCACCCTATGAATTGACACATATTACCAGCATCATTTTTCTCCATCAGCCACTTGGAATATTCTCCTAATTAGATATACAAATACTTTTTTCCTTCAATCATCTATACTCATCTGAGAATGTTGTCTCCTCAAATTCCTGCAGTAACATGGCGCTTTCAGCCTTTCACCTAGTACCTTTAATATGCTGCACCATTTTTTTTGCACAAATATACTTATCCTAGCATCTGAAATGATGAGATTTAAATTTGAATTCCATCAACGGGTAAAATTTAATTTTTTTTCCATTGCAAATGGCAACATATCCCTTTTTCCTCGGAGTAATCTTCACAAAATCGTAACCTTTGTATCCCTACTTGGATAGAGATAAAATCTATTTTAAAAAACTATAGGACCAGATGAGATCTACAACTTTATAGTTCATTGTCCATTTGAAGTTATCTTAGTACTGAAATAATAGACAATGTTACCATCTTTATTTGTGGATTTAAACATGTAATCGATGGCTTCTGCACTTGCATGCCTTTAAAGGAAAGGCAGTATATTACAAAGTTCTAGATCTCATTAAGCTCTACATTGTTCACTTAAATTTTATCTCCATATGAGATAGCATGAAGGTTATGATTTTTTTTTAATTTACAATGCTACCGTGCTTGATAGTGGATGTACTAGGACTATTTAGACACAACAAATCATGAAACAACGCAAGTTTTCCATATAAATCATCTCGATTATTTTTTTCATCAAGCTTCAAAATTATAGATCACCTCGATCTCTTCCATTTTCATATAAAACATATCTTCATACGAGCCTATACGGAGAAGCAATGGTTTTTTTGAGGACTGCTAAGGATATCTCACTGTTTGAAATATTCAAACATAAGTTATGCCTATTGAATTTGTGAATTTAAATGTAGCCGGGATAAGTCTTTTTGCAACTTTTAGTTCAGTGCTATTTTCTAAAAAAAAGGAGTTAAAAAGTAAAAAAGTTCCCGGAAACCATCCACATGCGTGGGCTCTAAATCGACCATGTTATGTTAGCCACAAAACGAACTCCAAGGTAGTGGGCAGTTGATCGACCATAACAACCAAAAGAGAACGATCAAGCTCAGCTAAGGCTCGCCCACATATAACCGTTAACCACAATAGTCACTTGATTTGAGGCGGATGTTATCCACGAGACATCGACACAACAATCATGTTGATATATATAACAACTAACCACAAAAACTGACATTTGCAATGGCGGACACAGATCCAGCTACTTGACACGAAGCATTATATTCATTTCAAGAGACAGATGTCTACATATGTTCCAACACAGTAGTGAAAACCAGCGACACCCAACACACATTTCAGCATCGGGTTACACGTTCCAACAACATCCATACAGCACAGTACTGAGAACAACTAAGTTCTTTACCGGAGATAGTTAGAACCTAGTCGCTGGAGATAGCAGTAGGTTTGCAAGAGCAGATTATATTCCTCTAAAACAATAATCAGCCGGCCTCCAGCACAGGCGTCGGCAGAATTCTGGGATTGTATGTAATTGCACCGTCAACCTTTAGTGCCTTCTCTACCTGTCCTTGCTGTTCAATAAAACATGCCAACTTTTGGTTAGATTAGTAGCATAATATTTTTTTTTGGGCGACATTTAGCTCTCAGAATTAAACAATTCTGCAGGTATGGCGCCCAAATATTCAGCAATACAGAAAATAGGTCCTTATCTTTATCACTTAAAATTAATGACATGAGCTCATAATGCAAGAGAGTACCAGCAACTACATCAATTTGTCCCCTTTACAAGAATCTCAAGTTGCCATTGTCAGAAATAACAGCGACAGGGAGAAAACGTGGGCACGAGCATGATGAAAAGAACCCTCACCATAACCAAATATATTTTCTAAATAAATACCGCAATACTGTAACAGGAAACTAACTAATGACTAAAGGTGGCCCTATTTACAACCATGTTTATGCGTTGGCATAAACAGAATTTCCCATTTCATTTTGCTGAAACATAAAAGGCATCAGTGCGATTTACTAAGAATTTACCACTCTTTGTGTATTTGAAGAAGTCAAACCGAGTTTTATTTCTTTTTTACCGATTTAAACATAAAAAACAATGATACAGTAACGTACAATAGACAGAAGAGGATATGCGGAGGCAATATGAATGTGCCAGCAGTTACGTAGATTACACAGGGCCTCACACTGGGCTCCATGGAGAAATTGTCGATGTCAACCTATTTTCCAACAAAGGTACTAGGAGAATTTTGAGCCTTTAATGCTAACGTTTGCATGAAACATATTGTTCAATAACTACCCATGCTAGCATGTTTCACATTACAGGATAATGATTATATGGGCACTCAAGGAACCAGAAATAAGAGGTGAAGAACTTATAACTGTGTACAAAACATTGTGTTTGTTATAGAAAAAGGGTACATGACACACAAGATAGGCAGAGCAACTGTTGTATACCTCAGATCGATATTGCAATGCCATTTGGCATCGCCCGCACTACTCGCTCCTCCACAGCTTCAGCGCAAAACTGGGTATGATGATAAAGCAAAATATTGCCATGTCCCCCAATAACCCTGCATCAATGAGTGCATAACCAATCCTGTTCCTCTGAGATTCCTCCACTGGTAACGGCCCCATAAACACCAGGACACCTGCTCCGAGCAGCAGGAAGAAAAGGAGAGACACGAGCCACCCGAGCACAGCAGGGTCCCGCAGCACCTTCCACGTTAACGCTCCAAAAATCTGACAAGGACACGCGGCAGGAAGAGCAAGCGAACCCCATCAGTTTTCTCGAGTGAACACAATCATATGGAAGGAGTATATGGGATATGTATGCTGCTTCAACGTGAAATTGGGAAGATGCCAATGCGCTCGCATAAATATAGTGCACAAATTAAATCAGTTTCTCTAGAGAAACTAATACTACAGCCTAACAAAAATCAGCTCCTGCCTCGACACCACCATAAACCTCATGAGGGCGACTGGGAGCTAGTTCGATCAGACAGTCAATTTCAGTTGACACGAGCTTATTAACAGGATACTTGTCATTCTTTTGAAATTAGATGGATGCAAATCAGTTTCTCCTTTGAGGAGATAACACAGGTTAATTGGAAGGGAGCGTGTGCACATCCTATCCTATCTGGTCCCAACAACAAACAGAGGATTAGAGCGTAGCTAGCTAGCCACCAGTGTACCCATCTAGTTAGTCATAAAGTAAGACCCGATAGAGTCAACTGATAAAGGAATCAGGAAGAAGGAGCAGAATTCCCCTTGTCGCGATACCTTCCTGGACTGGATCTGAATCGCCCTGGCCCCGGTGCTGAGCGAGTGCCTGAACCCCGCCGCACGCATGGCGCGCATGAGCCGCAGGGTGAAGACGACGATGAGCAGCGCGGGGAAGACGAGGGCCCCGAGCGAGACCTTGAGGAACGCGTACACCAGCGGGGAGTTCTCGCCGCAGGCCCGGCGCGCGACGGTCGACGCGGCCACCCCCGCGCAGGCGACCCACGCGCTCGCAAGGTACAGGTACTGGAGCACCTTTGGCACGGCAAGGTCGGGGAGCGCGACCGCCAGCGGCTCCTGCTGCGGCGGCGGCTGGGGGAGAACCTCAAGCACCACCTCGGCGACGGCCATGGGAGCGCGAAGGGGAGGGAAGGAAACCCTAGGTTCTCGAAGTCGAAGCTCCTCAGTGGAGGCGGAGTGGAGTTGCAAGCGGGGGAGTGGGGAAAGTGGGATGGCCTAGCGACGAACACGGGAGGGGATTTAACACGTGTCAGCGTCTGGTTGCGCTCCGGGTGCCGGAATGGGACACTCGTCTCATATTTTAGTTTTATTAATCATTATACTTTGATTTCTACTCCCTCAGGTTTTAAAATTTTGAACTAAATCGCGACATATATTTAAAACCGGATGGAGTATTTTGAAAAGGGTATGTTTACCTTGTCTAAGTGATCCCTCCTGATTTTAATATATGACATTTTTTTAAGTTCAAATTACAGTAAAAAACGTCATATATTAATGACCGGAGAGAGTATTACACAATTGATATATATCATTAAATATGTATACAATAATTAATTTATATTTAGAGTCTTGGTAATAGTATTGTTGTAACGTAACGGTGTCTAAGATTTATCTATAAAATAATGGAATTGTAGGCCAGAGATCACAAGAAAATCCGTAAAAAAATGGCATCCATATGTGCATTTTATTTCATTTGATGACAAGGCATGACAATAACTGGCAAACGGGAATGTAGTGAGTAAGGACACATATATAATTTCCTTCTATTGCCCGCTCATCCCACCTTCATCGCACTAACTCGGCTTTGCGCGGGGTGGTATTGTAGCACCCCCGCGGTCCTACTCTACCCGTGTGGTGTGGCTGTGTGACCAACGATCCTCTGCAACTCATGGCAAGGGCCAAGGAGCGCCGCACTGCGTCACTGCCCTGCCCTCGCGACCCCACCACTAGGTTGGCCCATCGGCAACCTTCCTATTAGTACCAGAAAGCAAGAAACCCACCCGAAACTCGAGAACCTAACTCTGCTAGAGCCACCACTAGATACAAGGAAGAACCCACTTGAGAACCCTATGTAACAAATCAAGTATAAATTTTATGCATGTGCATATAAGCTATACATATTTATGCTTATAAAAACTCATGAAATTTTCCATGTTTGACTAAATAGGTTAAATAGCTATTTAGTCTGTTTAATAATGTTTGCATTCATTCTGTTTAAATCATTTAGCTTGTTTTCCTCTATTTTTTGACAACCTATGCAACATGGTTGACCTTACTTACCGTTTAAACTATCGTTTAGGATCTCTAGAGGAACATTGTTTTTCTTCCCATCTTATATTTCATCGTAAATTTGATGTGTTAACTCTTGCATTTTGTTTATCTCATCTTATTTTATTTTCTCATTTCATTTCAAACAGAGTACTAGCGCCGCTTGCCGTGAGAACTTTTCCCTTGCACCTCCGATGAACTTCCTTGTCTAAATCCAGACAACAGTCCAAAGTTTATTTGGAGACTGAGTCAAGTGAGGGCCAAAATTGCGAGAAGAGAGACTGAACATGTAGAGAGATTGCTTTGTGGGTGTGTGCGGGGCAGGCAGCTGGCCTCACTTTAATGTATGTCTTTTTTTGTGTTGCGTTTTCCATATCCTTTCTTTGGGTTGTTGTTCCAGACAGAGCGGCGAGAATTAAACGTCAATACGCGGTAGGCCCTAGGCTAGGACTGGGATCGCTCATGGATACAAAGTATTTACCATGTAGTGATATCTTTTATTTTAAAAAACTTCAATACATTTTTTACGTCGTGACAGACCTGAATAATATTACCACGCACTCACGCAGTCATCAATCGCCGAAATTATATAACTTATGCAAATTCAGCCCACGAGAAAGTGCTCAAAGTATCACCTGCTGACCCCAAAAAAGAGCCCGCCACAAATGATGCCCTTTAGGACCACGTCGCCTAGTTTCCACTTCTAATAACAGCCCATCAAATTCGAGCCCGCACTTATCCATGGGCTCTAGCAGCCCATGTGTTATTAGTCGCTAAAAAACTCCAAGATGTTGCCCCCAAAATTTAAACTGAGGTGTCCCGCCATACGATGGGTTTAAGCTTCATTCAGATTCAGGCGAACTCTGTCATTAGCAGCATATACTGTAGGGAGAAGAAAAGCAACGCAAATCAGTTGATGAGTAGAGCACCAGTAAACAATTGTGTGGACATAATTATAATCTTGAATAATACTGTACTATGGAATATAGAATACTGCATTTGCTTTCTGACAAGTACAATGATTGTGATTTTGTTTGACAAACTGAAGTAAGATGACAGCTGGTCTTGCCTCCTAAATCGGAACGGTTCTCTGAAGTTCACTGTCACACATAAGGCTGTGGTTTGTTCAAAGAACTTAGCTGAAATTTGATAGTGGTATTGACAAATAATAATGGTTCAGTTTGCATCTAATGCATGGTGTCTCCCTTTCAGGTATGTACCGCAGAGATATAACTACCACCAAACGCAGAGACTGATTTTTTATGAGCTTGTACAAAATACGTCAAGCCTGTCTCATCTCAATGTTTGTTTTGCTCAAACTCCATTGTTTGAATTCACGTGATTCATCGATGGAGAAAGCTCTTCAATTCTTTTTTTGTTAGAGGCTGCGTGCATAGCTCCCCTACGTATTCACAAAAGAAAGAGAGAGAGTTATTGTCAGTTTGCTGAATAATGCGGCATGCTTGTAATCACTGAACTTTGTACTGACTTGGTACTTCTAATTTGGTGAGAGTAGTGCATTTTTTGCCATACCGCCGTATCCCACTTCTCAACATGGATAATGGCATCTGTAACTGTGTGTCGAGTATCATCAATGTGTCGCAAGCTTGCAAAAAGATTTCCATGAAAATGTGCTTTATATGAAATTTCTAATGTATGGAATCCTTCATCCTATACTGTCAACACAAAATGAGAATAATGGCATCTAGACATGCTGGAATCCTAAGGCTGTACTTTTGAAAACAAATACTGTATTTACATACCAATATACAACTGAGAACGTCAATTTACTTGCACTTAAATGTACCCTACACTTATTCAGCATCAAGGCAAGTTGTCATAAATGAGGGGCATATAGATCTCTTTAGAAAAAAAGGGTCGCCACGCCTAGCTTCTCCTGGCCATAGCTTATCTAGACAAAACAGGGCCATAACTAGCCCAAGCCAACCCCATTCTAAACGTAGCAAAGTGAAGGTGCTACATGAGCCCACAAGGCCACAACGACAAAAATAATAACTGACACTGATAAAGGCCTCCGCAGAAAACCCACCCACCAGCAAACAAGGTAGTACCGCGTTAATCAACATGAAAAAGGTGAAAACAGAGGAAAGTCTATGACCATTCATCATCCAACAAACGTATGGGCTACTTATGCTCAGACAGATAGGGTAAAAACCACAATGTGACCTCATTCCAATTTCCACCACCTCCCATAGTCCCATTCATAGGATAAACTATATGAGTTCCAGCATTGTATATACAATGCACTGTCGAATTGCATGTAAAAGAGAGTTGCACCAGGCAAACACTAGTATCATCTTAGGCACACAACTACAGAGTGCGATTCATAGCCGCAGAAACCAGTATGACTGACTTTCGTTGGCTGTGCATATATAACTACAACCTTCAGAAATCTTTAGAGGCCCACGTGTTGTAGGAACTGAGCAACCTTCGACGCCCTCTCTTTGTCTGTTAAAAAACATGCTATATTTGGTTAGCTTAGCAGTACAAAACACTAGTACTTTGTTGCAACGTAAAGCACTCAAATACAAAGCAAATTGGTAAACCAGATTGTAATGCGATTGCAGCTGTTCAAAGTAATTTTAGTTAGAACTTACAGTTAATAATATCAACCTTAAATGTGAGTTTACCAGAAACTGCATGCAATTTGTTGATTAAAACAAAAAATGTTAGATAACTGCTGACAGTAAATACCTACAAATTTCTATTATTACCATAAGGTTATCATTGATACTTGAGTCTGAATGATGAGCGATAGTTCAATGTAATTTGTAACAAATAAAGTATGTTGTGACAGCCACCTCGACCAAAATGCAGTGGCTAATAAGGGGTAACGTTCGGCTGTTTTGATAACCTGTTCGTTTATTCGCACATACTTTTACTGATACAGAGAAAACATAAATTAAGTCTCTGTAGAATAAAAAGAACAAGGAATAGAGGCAACATGAACATGTGGCTATATGTCGAGAGTACACAGAGGTGACCTTTCAAAATAAAATTCATGGATTCACCTTTGCATCAGTGGACAAATTCTCAACGATAGCAGAATTTGAGCGAAGACACTCGCAAAGAGTAAACACCAATGTGGTAATTTCACTAGTTTTCCAGTCAGTCTCACAGATACCATGATGACAGTTGAGCCGAAATGTTAACATATGTTTCCCAACACACATGATTTGAAAAAGCCAGGCATGATATATACTAGTGGGTCATCTTGCAGTTAAGTGGAATGACTACAGCCGGAGAACAACTATTAACACGTTCTCGGAAGCTACGAATCCACACATAACATCATGCCCGTAATGGAATGGAACACCGAAATTAACATTAAGCATAGCCAGCTGAGAGTAAAGGATACAGACCTCAGGCGATGGTGTCAGCAGGTGCATCACCTTGGCCTCCTGGCCACGCCCTCCACAGCTTCAGCGCCAGACAGGGTATGGTAACAAGGCAAAGAATTGGCAGGGAGCCCACAACCCCCACGTCAATGACCACCGAGCAGATCTTATACGCCTGAGATCCCTTGGCAGGTGACAGCACAGTCATCACGATAGCATCAACGACGATGAGCACGAGGAAAGGCAGGGTTGCGAGCCACCCAAGCGCAGCGGGCTCACGCAGCAGCATCCCCCATGGCAGTCCAGAAATGTGACGACGCAGCATGCTCCAAACTGACGGTCCGGAAATCTGACGAGGACCAACGTGTCGCAATAACCAAACGGAACACAGCAGTTTTAATTAGTGCGCTACCACAGCTGCCACAGTACAGTCGCATGAATCTGCCACAGTAATAGTTTTATGATACGGTGGGGACGCTTAAACATAAGAAGCCAGATTAAGGGCCATGGATTGGATCCAACGGTGGAGATACAGGCGGGTAGAAAACGTATAGGTAAAAATATTTTATTTTAAACTGACTCTTTTATATGGTAGATATACCGATGTGTTATAAAAAAACATGAAGCCTGTAACACATAGCGTTTGTTCTGTAAAAATGTGTTACAAATAATGAATATAGTAACAAAAATGTTATGTTACTCCAAAAGTGTTACAAAGATAGTAGATATAAATGAAACATATAGAATATGATGAAAAACATATCATACAATAACACAAAGTAATATTACCTACAAAGTGTTTCAAAGAAACATATACGATACCATTCAGTACTACAAAATTTGTTTTTACGTGCATTTCCTCTTTTTATTCTTTTGTAGAGACAGATAAAAATGGATCAGTGTATGCTCTTCCTAGTAAGAGCTTCACATAAAATACCTCCCTCGGATTTAGGTTTCAAAGGTCGTACATATCATTGCCCGGTTCTAGAAATAGCCTTTGGTTACAAAAATGATTTTTAGATACACATCATATTACTGACTGTCTATAGAAATAGTTCTTTTAGTAAAAAATCGTAATTGTTTTATAGAAAATTACATGAAGATACAATACTAAAATTATACTACTCGATGAGATCCACAACTTTATAAATGATAAATTTTCCATTTGAGACCATTTATTACCGCTAGAAATTCCAATATAATGTCCATATTCGTGAATCATGATTTGTAATTCATCAAATAACCTCAAATGAATACATAGCCTATACCAGAGATGTAGTATTTGATGAGATTTAAAACTTTGTAGTTGAGAGATTTTTCGTATAAGATCATTTAAAGGTTCAAATATACAATATAAAATTTATCATAGTGTATAGAAAAAGAAAAATTTCCTTCTTTATTCACAAGTGCTTTGATAATGTGGTAGAGTAGAAGTCTTACGATAAACATGAGGTCGTGTGTTCAATTCATAGCAAAGGATTCTAATTTTTTCATTTTTAGAACAAATGTGTTCTAAAGTAGTAACACTAAGTTGTAACGCTTTCTTGGATGCAAAGGAACACATGCCCTGTGTTTTAGAATATCAGATCTATAGTAACATATATAGGCAATAGTAACACAAACAATATGTGTTACTAAAAGACCCAGTAACATTTTAATTGATGTACAGTAACGCAAGTTGGTGTTACTAAAACCTTGGCATGTAGCAGTGTTCGTGAAAAACAAGAATGGGTATCACCTAATAATGAGTATGATTTTGTTTGACATAGTGACGTAAGATGACAGTTGATTTGCCTCCTAATTCGGAAGGGCTTGTTGAAGTTCACTGTCACACATAGGGATTGCAATGGAGACCCGATCCCGATTTCCCGCGAGGAATTCCTCCATTAGGGAAAGGGGATGGGGGAGTTTCTTCCCCCACGAGGATGTAAACGGGAAAAATTCTCCCCCTAACGGGTAAACTGGGACGGGGACGGGGAAGCATTCTCCATCCCCGATCCCCGTGGGGACCCGTTAAGTTTACGTATAATGATTCCTTACCTTTGACAATGCGTATGAGTAACAATGTTTTGTACTAATAACAAAAAACATACCTATTAATTATAGTTTAAGCGATGACGGAGATCCCCGTGGAGATTTATTCCCCGCGGGGAATGGGGACGGAGAGAAAATGTCCCCCGCCAACGTTCGTGGGGATCCCTGGAAGCTTTTTCCTTCGCGGAGACGGGGATGGGGAGCTATTCTTCCATGGAGAATTCCCCATTGCCATCCCTAGTCACACATATGGCTGTGATTCGTTCAAAAAACTTAGCTGAAATTTGACTTTGATATTGACGAATACTCTCTCTCTCTTCTAATTTATAAGCCGTTTGACTTTTTTTGACACTAAATTTGTTTTGTTCGTCTTATTCAAAAAAATTTACCATTATTATTTGTTTTCATTGTGACGTAGTTTAGCACATACTCCCTCCGTTCCAGTTTACAGGTCGTTTGACTTTTTGGGCACCAAGTTTGACCGGCTCGTCTTATTCAAAATATTTGCGAAAATGAAGAAAAATTTAATACATAGTTAAAGTATATTATATGCAAAACTAAACCACAATGAAAATAAATGATAATTATGAACTTTTTTTAACAAGACGAGCCGGTCAAACTTAGTAATAAAAGTCAAACTATGTTTCAACTTGCACCGGTGTCGTCCCGTCATGCTATGTTTGGCGAAACTCATTTTTGATCGGTATTAGAGGGAATTGAATGTAAAATGAATTAATTTTTTTTCAATCTCATCCATTCCAAAGCAGAGATATAACTATCACCAAACGCAGTGGCTGATTTTTTATGAGCTTGTACAAAATACGTCAACCCTGTCTCGTGATGTTTGTTTTGCTCAAACTTCATTGTATGAATTGACGTGATTCATCGATGGAGAAAGCTCTTCAGTTCCTTTTTTTTGTGAGAGGCTGCATAATTGTCATTTTGCTTTACGAGAGCATCAGTAATTGTCAATGATGCGTAGCTCTCTAATGCATTCGCAAAAGAAAAGAGAGAGTAATTGTCTGTTTGCTGAATAATGTGTTGCCAAATGCGAATGGTATTGAATTAGTTCACCTTCTGCTTATAGGTGCATACAGGCAGTTCTTGAAAAGAAATATATCTGACTATACTCATATAGGAGTTGCTTTCTCAAGTACATACCGGAAAGGTCGGTCGTGAGTTTGATTTTAACTGGCTTGGCTCCATAAAGTATTGGGATAGAGTAGTTTGATAGTTGTTCAAAGTTTTGTATGTCCAAACTTCTATACAATAGTAGCAATATGAGTCAATTCCCTCAATGCCATTGGAATTTTAGGTCGTTCCTTCATTGCCACTTAAATTTCAGAATTTCCTTCACTGCCATTGGAAAATTTACGCAGTTCCTTATATGCCACTACCGTCAACTCTCAGTCAAATGCATCTCACTGACAGCCTGGGCCCACAACTCCCTTCCGTTAACCCTCGCCTCCCTCTCGCCCGGCCCCATGCGTCAGTGTCCTCCGGTCCACAGACCTGATTCACGCATTGGCCCGCCGGCCACGGCGCCCCCCTCTTCCTTGCTCTCCAGTGACGGCCCTGGCAAGCTCTGCTCTGCTTCGTCCACCACGCCTGTGCCTCAAGCAATCCCAACGCGAGTCCGCGGCGATAGCGTCCTCCCTCCCGGCTTCCGCGCTCGGCCGCGCTGCGCTCCTCAAGGCCTTCGACGATACCCACACGGGCATGTGCGCCCTCGTGGAGTCCGGCGTCTCCTCCGTCCCGGATCTCTTTCGCCACCCGGACCTCTACGGCCAGACCAGCGGTAGGGTGAGCTCGCGGGCCCGCGGTTTGGAGCAACGAGGTGGATCGGCGACTAAGAGATCGAGCGGGGGCGCCGGTTTGCCCGCGCTCAGAGAAGAAAGGAGGCGAGCCAGACTTGGTGAGGACGGTGGTGGAAGCCAGCTGGGTCGGTGGCTCGGAGCCGAGGCTGCGGCGGTGCGGCGCGCGGAGATGCGGGGCGGGGCCGGAGACAGCGCGGGCTCGCATCACGGTCTGCGCGTCGCTCGATGCAGAGGGAGCTGGCGGTGCCGGTGCGACGCCGGGTCGGAGACGCGTGCGAGCATCCTGCCCCACCACGGTGAGCTCCGGCAGCGGTGGAAGGGCGCGCAAGAAGAGCGTGATGTCGGGGCACGCAGTAGCTGGCGGAGTGAGGAGGTGATGGGAAGCAGAGGCAGACCTTGCCGTGGCCATCACTGGCAGGGCGATGTGCTTAGCGCGAGGCAGCAGCCGGGAGAGAGATGGAGAGCAAGGAAGAGGGGGGCGCCGTGGCCGGCGGCCAGGCCATGACCGTTGCACGGAGCAAGGGGAGGGGAAGAGGGCGGCTGACGCGTGAACGTGGTCTGTGGACCGGAGGACACTAACGCGTGGGGCCGGGTGAGAGGGAGGCGAGGGGTAACGGAAGGGAGTTGTGGGCCCAGGCTGTCATTGAGATGCATTTGGCTGGGAGTTGACGGTAGTGGCATCTAAGGAACGGCGTAAATTTTTTAATGGCAGTGAAGAAAATTCTGAAATTTTGGTGGCAATGAAGGAACCACCTAAAATTTCAGTGGCATTGAGGGAATTGACTCTAGCAATATTGTAGTGTTATAGGAGTACATGACCAGGCTTCCTATATGGTGACAGTTCCATTCTATCTGCATTCCATTACTGAATGATTATCTGCATGTGGCTGCGATGAGATTAAGGAATAAGACTGGCTGCTTCTTGAAGTAACACTGTTTTGTTTTTTCAGCTGGAGAAGGGATTCTCCATGGGAGTCGCCCAACTTGATGGTAGACTTTGATTGGAAAAACATTGTTGAGCCTATAATGAAGCTTTACACTGAAGCAACTGAGGGATCATACATGGAGGCTAAAGAAACAGCACTAGTCTGGCACTAGAAGGACGCTGATCCAGATTTCGGATCATGTCAGTCAAAAGCTCTCCAGGACCACCTGCTCAATGTGCTCGCCAATGAGCCAGCTTCTGTGAAAATTGGCCATCAGATTGTGGAGGTTAATCCTCAGGTAGGGAAAATCTAACAATCTCCTGTGTTACCTTTTCAGATAGATACTGCTATGTCACTCCTCATCATTCTGGAAAAGGGGTCATATCCTATCGTGATTTGCATCATCTGTGTCGGTACATATTGTACTTTTGTATCCACAAGCCAAGTCGAAAAGAACAAACTCCTCAAATTCCACCGCTATTTAGCTGTAATCAATCAAGCAATGGCTTTCAGACCAAAACGTATTAGATTGGACTGACTTTAAGATAACTAATAAAAATATATGTGCATCCCGCATGTGACTAACCATTGTCTGGCTAATTAGTGTTTGTTTTCAAACAATTATCGATGTGCAACAAGATACGGCTAAAATGGTTTTTTTAAAAAGAATTTGTAATTTTTTATATGTATTGATAGTTAAGGCAAATAATATCTTGTTAAAGCATTGGTAGTGGTAGTACAAATAACGACGACGATGATGATAATAGTGCATTGAGATTGTGTGCAAAGTTTTGATTTAAATTTAAGGAACCATAGCAAGAGTAGCCCAATCGAAAATGTGCTTAAAATCAAATATGTCACAAGCACGACTGTCTGCTACTCATGCATAAGTGTGAAGAGAGATAGGGATTCAATGAGTTATTAGGTCTAACCAGTAGAACATTGAATATATATCCTCTACTCAAATAAAGGTAAAGTCGATCACAAGTCAAGTCAAATTAAATTGGAAGCAGAGACAACCTTCTTGGAACCTAGGATCACCTCTTTGAACTTTGGTGACCGCACTTTCAAGCTTATCTCCATCAGCTTGTTTATAACGCACGCAGCGAACCCTTCAGAACAAACAGCTAGCGGGAAGAACAGTAACCTCTTCTTGCTAGCCCTGTAGGCCTTCTTCTCCGCAGCTGCTTTGGTAGCAGAAGTTTATACGGAGAGAGACATCTGCACGATCCAAGCCACCAGATGCCTTCAAAACTAATCGATTACTGACCGAAGGTGACCACAGCGGAGATAGCCGGGTTTGACCCTTCATGCTTGCCCGGCGCTGATATGATTTATATCCTTGCTGTGTGCGGCTCTGCCAAATAAATATGATCGATAAATTGTCGGGAACATTGATGTTTTGGAAATCTCATCGGAGAGGGATGGCGGACAATTGGCCTAGGGAAGGCATGTGATGGGGATCATGGGTGCCCGATATTCTGTCAGGTTGAGATAACTGTCAATTTGGCAGAGTCACGACTCACGGTTCGGCTTCCAATAAACATGATTCAAACCTTGCAATCGCAACACCACATCTCCTCTGGTTATCATTTGTGCACACATAATTGACCCCACCAGGAAAGTCTTATCTCTACCTGTGAATCGAATAACACAAAAAAAACACGGTAGATGCAAACTCAAATTGCAAATAAGGATCCGATGAAGCTCATGAAGTTGGGGTTCCACGAAACGATACACGGCGAAACTATTTAGCGACAGAATAATCTAAGCAAAACTTCCAAACCTAACCTAGTAACTGCTACAGAGTATATACAAAAGAGATATCTAGGTGGCGGCCAAGGGGTGCCTGAGCAACCTTATGGCGTACGAGGCATTTGGGCCCAAAACCGGTGTCTCTGCATTATGACAGATTATAGATGTCATCTTATTTCGATGATTCCCGTCGGCTTGGGGCTTATTTGGATATGGGAACAGATGGGTTGGAAAGCTTATCTTCCTAGTTTTCCGTCCATATGTAAAACGGTAAAACGGAGTCCGTATGTGACCTGGCGTCCGTTTTACCGAGACCTACTCTTGAGTCTGAACCGGCGACGAAAATAGATTGGGCTTTAACTCAGATTGCGTTTGAGACTCTATCTTGACTTGGGCCTTGGTCGTGAGTATGAGTAGGTACCGGGGTGAAAAAAACTAACGAAAAAGGTCACGATAGATGATTAATATGGGCAGGAACGAGAGTTCCGTTCGTGTAACTCATTTTCAGCCTTTTTTCAGGCCCTTTTGCTTCGCGATGGGGACACATCAAAGCTATGGGTCTAGGTGGGTATGGATTCCTCAAGGTAAAAAAGATTTTTTCTAAACTTGCTATTTATAGTATAGATTTGTACGGCTAATGTTCAGCTATCATATCCTCTCTAGCACATAGTTTTGACATCTTTAATCTGTATTGGCTGGTAACATCTTCATGGGCCGTTCCTGCCTAGACTTACTCTATTGCCTATGTTTGATTTTAATATTGCCGGGTCATCTATAGTTACTTATGTAGCCAAGTTATCTTGGAACAATGCCTTTTGCTTCTGCATTATCACGTAACAGCTGTGTTTCTTATGAACTACTGCTATATTCTGTGGAGGAGGTGGCCAAAGGAATCGCAGTGCGGAATCTGATTGCGGCCATGGGGGCTCGCGGAAGCATGCCAGATTTCATCCTATGTGTTGGCGACGACGGGTCCGCTGAAGACATGTTCGAGGCTATCACTGCTCCCTCGAGCAAGTCCGTGTTCCCAGAGTCTGCTGAGATCATTGCTTGCACCGTCGGAAACAAGCCAAGCCTGGCCAAGTACTACCTGGAAGAGCCCACCGATGTTCTGAAGATGCTCAAGGGCCTTACGGACTCGGCGACAAACAAGCAGGCTCCTGGAGGAGGGTCTCAACTTCATGTCTCGTCTGTAACCCGTTCGAGTGAGGCATGACTGGTGCCGGTCTTGGTAGAGCAGTTCAATTCGTTCATTCTTGATTGCTTTCTGTATCCAGGGTAACTTGGTCAATACTCATTAGCGTAAATGATAGCATCTTGGTTCATTTTTACCAGGGGAGTAGTTTCTTCTACAGTCGTCATCAGAAGTTTTCCTGTTTTTGCTCCTAGATCGCATGGAAAACAAAGTAGTAAATGTAAACCATGGCTGGATGATCCATCTGGTACGGTGGCAGCTGTTCTTAACCATTGGAATGCATGTTTACTACTGTACATAGCAGCAGTGGCAGGGGCAGCAGTGCTGTTCTTGCATCTTGTGGAGGACTGGAGCCTAGATTGGTTTTCTTCCAACCAGTCGATTCCTTAATCTTTCCATTTGGAAAGTCTGCGCTGCTCATGGCATGCATAGCCTTGCATTCGCTTCCCAGTTCCTAGCTTAGCGAGTAGAGTACTGGCCTAGCCACCACGTCGCCTCAGAGTAACGGGACTCCGATTCCAATGTGCGGCAAATTTCTTTGCTGGCAACTGGCCATTGTGAATTCATGATCTAGGCAGGCATCAGAGCAGTGCTCGTACTTCGGAGTGCCAGATCAACCCTAAGCACACAATATGCAACAAATTTGACAAATCTTAATCAGATTATGCTTGTGTGCCACACAACTGAACTTCTGAACCTTTCAAACGGAACATGGAAATAAGGGCATGGACTTGAAATGCGTAAGTTACTCACCGACCACATGCTGCATCTTTATTACAAGAAATAATCTTATGGAACTATCAAAAAGTATCTAATAACTTCTCAAGTAATCTACAAATTTCTATTGTTCTAGTCTTCTAGACTTGTAGTAAGTTGCTGTATAGAGTAAAAGAAAATGGTAAAAAAAATCTGTGAACGATGAGACAATCTCCTCCGACTGCTAAAATGAATATGTTCTGACAACTTCTAACAAAATGCAATGATATACTGGCATAGCACCACCACATACAAGTAGAGAACTAGCTATGCCTTGAAGTTGGGCCTGTTTTATTGTGGCGTTTATTAATCAACAAAACGCAAACATCAGTTTAAGTTGATATACAATAGAAAAAACCGAGGACACAGTGGCAACTAGGACATGGGGCTGTGTAGAGAGCACCCATTGCCAGCCACTGCACCCAGCCCCTTGAAAATTTGGGCCTCCCATTTAGGTTCAATGGATATAGTGTTTATGACAGCAGATTTTCCAACGGAGATTCTGTTTCCTTCTTTAATGTCAACATAATTCTCTCAATTCCACTGATTTTCACTGTTTCCTTTCTTTATCTAGATACGTAGCCAACTATGCACAGGGAATCATCGAGTATGATCCTATGCCCACAAGCCACAACAACGTCGTGAAGTTCATAGCTAAGGAATTAGAACATAGTAGCTGTACAAAGAAGTAAGACCGACTTTAACCAGTCGCGTTTAGCCACCAACTACTTCTGAACTGCGAATTCAATGCCCTTGATGGAGCCGGAGTGGCTCCTGAGGTCGTACCAGGTGCAAAGATCAACAACTTGTTGCCCTTATCCTACCATGAAGCTAACAACTGATCGAAACCGACGTGAAGCAAAACAACTAACTGTTAATTTGATCTTCCACGTGGGGCTTGTGGCACTGGTACTGGACACCGGTCATAACAGCCCTCTCTTCTTGTCATTATCTGATAAACAGACTATGTTTTGGTTAGATCAGCAGCACATAATAGTGTGTTAATATCAACCTTAAGCACACAATATGAAACAAATTTGACAAATCTAATCAGATTATGCTTGTGTGCCACAGAACTGAACTACTTAACCTTTCAAATGTAGCTTTTCCAAAAAAAGAAAAGGAACATGGAGATAAGGGCATGGACTTGAGATGCCGAAGTTACTCACCAACCACATGCTGCATCTTTTTTTACAAGGAAGAATCATATGAAACTATCAATAAGTATCTATTAACTTCTCAAGTAATCTACAAATTTCTACTGTTCCACACTTTTACTCCCTCCATTCTTTTTTACATGTTTAGTCCAAAAATGAACTAGCGGACGACAAATATTCGAGAACTGAGGTAGTACTAAGTTACTGTTTAGAGTAAAAGAAAAGGGTAAAAAAAAATCTGTGAACGATGAGACGATCTCCGACTGCTAAAAAGAATATGCTCTGACAAAAAACTTCTAATCAAATACAATGATATACTGGCATAGACCACCACATACAAGTAGAGAACTAGCTATGCCTGAAGTTGTGCCTGTTTTATTGTGGTGTTTATTATCAACAAAACGCAAGCATCAGTTTAAGTTGGTATACAATAGAAAAACAGAGGATACAGTGGCAGCTAGGACATGGGGGTGTGTAGAGAGCACCCAATTGCCAGCCACTGCACCCAGACCTTTGAAAATCTGGCTTCCCATTAGGTTCAATGGAGATATTGTTTATTACAGCAGATTTTCCAACAGTGGTTCTTACGTTTTCAGCCTGCAGCAAACGGATATTCTGTAGCAGCTTACCAGTCAAAACTCCACAACAAACATGGTAATTGTAAGCTAAATGGTCAATATATTTCCTAGTAGACAATCGGCCAAAAAGTTAAATAGAAAGCTCACAGTAGGGAAAAATTGTATGCTACAAAAACACAAGCACAGGCAAAGGAAAGGATGAAGACCTCAAACGTTGCTGCCAGCTACCGCTACACCAGCTGTCTTCGTCCTCCAAAGATTCCATGCCATAAGAGGTAAGCTGAAAAAGCAAAAAATCACCGTGGAACCCACTATCCCCACAACAACGAGCATTGCACAAATCCTTCCCATCCGAGATCCTTTGGCAGGTGACAGCCCAATCAGCAGCAGAGAACCAATGGCACTGAGGAGGACGAAAGCAAGAACTGCAAGAAACATGCGCACTTGAGTTTGATACATCAGACAGCCTGCTGACGCTCTGGAACTGGAAGCCTGATGAAGACCCCCGGGAAAAGAAAGTTTTAGTGAGGATGAGCACATATATTACAGATTGTAATAGATATACTATCTACCCAGAACAATCCTATACTGTTAGATTCCGGTGAAGATAAACAAACTAGATTCAGTCCTTTGGTTTGAACAAGCAAGGTTATCTGATCCCAACTGTAAACAGATGATTAATCTGAAGAATTCATGCGAAAAAAGGGTCTATAGGTGGATGAATGTTAGCACACATGCTGATACTACTCAGAAGTGAAGCTTTAAAACATATACTCAGATACTCTTAACTAACTTAAAATACATAAGGGAACATATGAGTGTCCACTTCAAGAAATTGTTTGGTTCTGAAAACAGGCGGTGGTCCTTCTGGATGATGAGGTCTGGCAGCAAGTTCGTTAAGTATATCTGAAGATAATGGTTGGCTCACTACGCCATTCACCATGCTAGCCATGATAGTTCTCTGTTTAAGAGGGATAAATTAAACTTGGTAACAAACTGGTATCAGAAGCATAGTATTCGTAGTGGTCATCAGCGGTGAACAAATAAACATGGTTTTGGCAGTTGATGACTGTTTCTTGGAAATTAGTTTTACAAGCCAAGGGTAGAAGAAGTGGAAGCGTGGATTACTCTCAAACCAGGAATCATCGAAGTAAATAATTTGTCTCGCGGGGCAACAAACCTGCCCGTGCCTGATGATCTCCTCTCTGAACGCCGCGTCGCACAAGAGGGCGCGCAGGAACAGCAGCGGGGCGACGAGGCCGAGCAGCACGGCGGACAGTACGGCTCTGATGGAGATCGCGACCAGCGCGTGGAACGCCCGGGAGGTCTCGTAGTCGGTAGCAGCGAGCATCACGGCAGCCGCGCCCGCGGCAGCGCATGCGACCCACAGGCTGGCGAGGCACAGCAACCCGATCGCCTTCGTCGAGGCGAGCTCGGGGCGGGCGAGCGACGGCTGCACGGCCGTCGCCGCGGCTGCGGTGCGGGCGCCGGTGGGGGCCGCCATGGGAGCGCCGGGAACGGAACCCTAGCTTCTGCAAGCCTCTCGAACTCGTTGGTGGTGGGTGGGGGAGGACGGCGGCCGGGCGGCGTAGTGTGGAAAGGGATTAGCAACGAGCATGTACGAAGACGGGTTTGCGGGTTAAAATGGCAGGTGCCCGAATCAGTTTCAAGAGGGGTTTTGATAGAGCCACCCGATGGGTTTGCACACGCCAAAATGGGTGCTTGACCTTTTCTCCCCGTTAAGATATGCAATCCTTGCGTGGGATCTCTTTTTTCCTTGTCCAAGTGATTTGCAATGCTTGTTTGGGATATCTCTCCTCATATGGTGTGCATATTGTTTGCATGGGACTTCTCTCCACCTTTGTCATCAAGCACCTAAAAGACCTAAACACAATCACTAGCGAAGAAAAGCATTAGTAGCAAGAGAATGTCACTAGTAAGGCCATTTTACTTTTTTCTTGCTCTCCTACTTAATTTAAGATACCAATTGTAACAATCACTTGCAGTGACCATCTCTCCCCCTTAGTCATGGAGTAGTTGCCTTGAATCATCATGATATGAATTGCGGCTTGTGGCATAATTGTAGGAGATGGACACCAATTGAAAATGAAGCTCATTGGAGGTAGAGCCACGTGACTACAATAAATATCACTTGAAAGCATGTTAGTCGCACAAACACAAGTTATAGAGTTGCTCTCCCTAAATGTGTGCAATAATGTTTGAATCACATAACCAAGTGTATGCACTTGTAATTCACAACATGAGGATCAACAACTACAACTTGAAAACATGACACTAAATGAAAGGATACTAAGAGTGAGAAAGTGATACCATTTGTAACCATTTGTTCTTGCAAACCATGTGCCATGGTCGAAAATGGTGTATTTCACACACCACAAGTTAAGTTCATGTAAGTTGCTTCATGAATAGATGGTTAGCACAAGCAACAAACCATATGTATAGCTAGGAAAGCACAAGCTAGATACCAAATGCAATAAATAAACATGCTCATGCAATCCTAGAGAGGCATCGAGCTACAATGATGCATGCAATTGTTTTACCTTGCTCTTTACCTCATATGTAGGGGAAGGAAATTTGGGTCTCTAATTTTTAATCCTATACTTGGCTCCAATCCAATTACATGATGCATCCCTGCTTATGCACCCCAATGCTTGCCAAGCCTTCAAATTCTCCGAGGCCACTCTCTTCTTCTATGTCTTTGTGACCCAAACCTTTTGGGAGCCTTCCGTGGTTTGAATTATTGCCTTTGATACCCAAATAGGATGGTTCCATCCTTGCTTACTCTACCC
Source organism: Paspalum vaginatum (assembly GCA_030272315.1). Lineage (NCBI taxonomy): Eukaryota > Viridiplantae > Streptophyta > Magnoliopsida > Poales > Poaceae > Paspalum > Paspalum vaginatum. The sequence goes on along the minus strand of CM059018.1, from coordinate 34,015,494 downwards.
CATGGTATGAGCCACCACCTTACCATTTTTCTTCTTCACAAGTATGTAGTGGTTGCTCTTTTGCTTTCCCTTGTAGGTGGGCTTGGTGTACACTAGTGAGGCCTTCAATTTTGGAGAGCTCTTGTTCTCCATTGCCTTCCTTTTGCCCTTGTTCTTGTTCTTTTGTTGGGCCATCTCCTCTTTGCATTGATAGGACTTGTGGTCTTCTTTGGGACACTTGAAGCAAGTCACGGTTTCTCTCTTCTCAAGCTTCTTCACGGCCCTAGCTTGTTGGTTATCAATCAATCACCAAAACACAACCATGGAAATATGGCACGTGAGGCCATTTTCCTTGCATGGTTCCACTTGTTGTTGAAGCTATCTCGTCTAGAGCACGTAAACATCGGTTGGTCTCTTAGGCCCTAGCTGGTGGAAGTTGGATGCTGGATGTCAGAGGGGAGTTGTCTGTAGGGGCTCAGTTTGAGTTCCTTTCGCTTTGGGATCGTCTTCGTTCTTTTCGCCTTAATCCTGGTGTTTCGGATTCTTTCACATGGAGATGGACAGCAGATGGCTCTTTCTCTTCAGCATCTACTTACATAGCTTTTCTTTTAGGGACAGTCGTCCATTCTTGGTGTCCCCACTCTCTGGAAGACGAGGGCTCCTAACAAATGCCGCTTCTTCCTTTGGCTTGCTCTGCTTGGTCATTGTTGGACTTCTGGTCGGCTTTATCAAGCATGGTTTACGGGATGATGCCACTTGCGCCCTCTATGCCCAGGAGCGGGAAACGGTCGATCACCTTCTTCTGGGTTGCGTTCACAGTAGGGAAACTTGGTTCATATGTTTACGTTGTTGTGGTATTCAGCACGTGGCTCCACTCTCTCCTAGTGGTTCTCTTGCAGGGTGGTGGTTGGAGGCTAGGAAGCAGGTCGCTAAGCCTCTCCGGAAAGGATTTGATTTGCTGGTCGTTTTGGTAGCCTGGTGCCTGTGGAAAGAGCGTAACAATAGGATCTTCAAAAGGGAGGCCCTTTAGCCTATGGCCCTAGCGCAGTTGGTGTATCTTCTAGACGTTGCTGGACACACTGCAAATGCACATGAAACATTTGCACAGATACAGAAGCGGTTGGTGTATCTTCTAGACATTGCTGGACACGCTGCAAATGCACATGAAACATTTGCACAGATACAGAAGGATTTTCTGGAGCTTAGATACACTGAGTGCCAGAGCAAAGGGTGGGTACCTCAACAGTGCCGCTGCATCAGAGACCGGACCAGGTCACTCCATCATCCTCCAGGTCCTCCAAATCCTCACCGTCAAAATGGGGCAAATAACCAAGCAATCCACGGCGTCTGTGCCCAAGAGTCCCACGTGACTGATTACTGAACCCATTCTCTCCCGACCAGACCCCTTTACAGGCGAGTCACCCTTGATCAGTTCACCAATGGGCACGAGCAGGGCGAACGCTGCCAAAATGAGGCATGCAATCATGATTGGGTCACGCAGCGTTTCCCGCAGTGCCTCTCCGGAACTCTTCGGATCAGGTGCCTGGTGCAAGAACAAACGCATTAAATCAAGATCAGGATTTGCCGCAGAAGCAGTAAAAGACACCAATTTCGCATTACAACTGTCCAATCGAAGCGGCGTGCGAGAAGATTTGGATTGAAAAGGCACTACTCCCTCCACCCCACCGCAAGGAAAGCCATCACCGGTGCCACGCCAAAGGGGAGGACTGAGCACAAGGGTGCACCCAGCAACAGCGATGACCTTGAATGCCACGGCGACCACGGGAGAGTCGCCGCCGTAGGACGAGTCGCCCGATTTCAGGTGGCGGACAGACCCAAGAAGAGAAGCCACATGGCTGCGACATACAAGCAGATGACAGCGCCGGCGGCACGCACCTTCCACAGCCACGATGTGCCGCGCCGGCGGCAGCGAGGCTGTCCTAGGGAATACACCACGGCGGCGGCGGCCATGGAGGTGTGGGAAACCCTAGGTTCTCGAAGCTTCTCGCCGTGGAAGTGGTTGGCTGCGCTGCGCTATGGACTGTGGTGAGGAGGTGGGAACAGGATTTAAAATTTCTGACAGAATTCTGTCGAAATTTCGGTAATTTTTTCAGTTTCTGGACACATACAGGAAATGGAATTCCAGTGATTTTTCAGAATTTTCCGATTTGAAATTTAAATTTTTAAAAAAATTATAAAAAAACAAAAAAAATATGATAAAAAACTAGGTGTTTTTCGGACCCATTAAGCACCCTAAAACCCGTTTTCTTTGAAACCCTATCCACTCACTTATGCCCCCCCCAACGGACTGACAGGCACGCTGTTCGGTCCCCAACTTCTGCTGCTCCTCGCGCACGCATTCCGCCGCCTGCCGCCGCCATTTTCCGCCGCGGAGCGCGAGATTCTGCCCGCAGGGACGGCGGATTCCGACTCAAATCAGCGGAATTCCGTTGCCGCCGCAGGGCCTGCGCACAACCAGTCCATTCCGAGCAGAAATCCGTGCTTTTTGAGTGGAAAACTGCCGTTTCCCGGTGGGATTCGTCTCCTCCAGGGCGGAAAGGCAAGGAGGGTGAGTGCATTCACCGATTTAAGTCTCTGTTGTTGTTGATCTATGATGCATACACTTGTTTCTGTTGATTTGTTACACGAGCAGTAGGGAACCTAGGTTTTGTGAGCTCAAATACTATGGATTAGGTGAATGTTGGTGATTTCTTAGTTAATTTATGCGTTTCAAAATCTTAGTGATGCAGAATATCAGTGATTGTTTGATGTTATGGTTAGTGAGTTGAAATCCTAGGGTTAGTTGAATGTTCATGGCATGTGAGTAGTGATGAACTTAAGGGCCGATTATTTCATGTTAGTAGGTAGTATGCGGCATACATTAGTATGTAACCCTCACATTACACTATCTTTTGTGATTGTAGGACAATGCCGGACATAGTGTGGGAGCATGGCCAGAAGGTGAATGGTGGATTCAAATGCAAGTATTGCAAAGAAGAGAAGAGTGGGGGAGAGGCAACACGGTTCAAGGAGCATTTGGCACACAGGGGTACTGATGTGAAGGACTGCCCTTCGGTTCCACCCGAGGTTAAGAAAATTTTTATTGAGCAGTTGGACAGGAACAGGGACAGAAAGAGAGAAAGGGACTGAGAAAGGTTGAGCAGGGATGCAGCAGCTCGGGTGTCGTACGTTGACATAGAGCCGGAGAGGTGGAACGAGGAAGAAGAGTTCAAGGCTGCCATACGCCAATCACGACAAGAGTACAAATTTATGTAGCAAGCTGGCCCACTATATGAGAGGGGTGGTGGATCTAGATCTGGTAGTCGTGTTGGAGGCAGTGGAGTTCGAGGGAGTGGTGGACCGCTACCTTCGATGTTCACTAGGAGCCAGTCACATGTGCCTAAGAGGGTTAAGGACTACCATCTAGGTTTGAGCTCAGCTCCACGACAGCAAAGGATCGATACTGGTCCATGGACTGTGAAGAGAAGGACATCGAGAGAGCTTCTCGGGAGGGCATGGGCAAAGGCATGCCATGCTGTAGGTATTCCTAGCCGAAAAGTTGATGACCCATACTTCAAGGCTGCCATCGTCGAGACTCAGAAACAAGGTAAATACGTATATTTTGAGTTACATGGTTTTCTTTCCATCTTTGTGATCTCAATGCTTCCTCTTTCTGTGACTGTAGGTGTTGGCATTAGAATACCAACAGGAAGGGAGATTGATGGCAAATATTTGGACGAGAATGTCAAGGAGATAAAGAAGGACATAGAGAAGTGGAAGGGCGAGTGGGATGAATGTGGTGTCACCCTCTTGTGTGATTCCTAGACCGAGCCTATGCGGAACTCGGTTATCAATTTCTTGGTCTATAGCGGTGGCACGATGTATTTTTGGAAGTCGATCGATGTGTCCGGCGAAATACAAGACCACCATTTCTTATTGAAGGTAAGTCTTCCTTCAGGCACTCAACCCTAATGACCATAGGCATCATACTCAATCCTAATGTCACGTTGTCATTGTTGTGCAAGAGATCAAAGTAGTGGTGCTTGGAGCTTGATGTGGGTATTTACAATGTGGTTCAGGTCGTGACAGATAATGGCTCAAACTATAAAAAGGCATGCACCGTCCTCACTGATGAGTACCCTCACATTGCATGGCAGCCTTGCCTTGCCTTGCCCACACCATAAACCTCATGCTCAAGGACATAGGGAAGTGGCTGGAGCACAATGCATGCATTGAAAGCGCACAGCGAATTTGCAGCTGGCTGTACAACTCCAACAGTCTGCGTAGCATGATAAGGGTAGCTATTGGTGGGGGGTTGCTCAAACGGAATGCAACAAGATTCGGCACCAACTACATGTTCCTAGATAGCATGATGAAGAAGAAAGACCAGTTCATGAAATGGTTGATCTCAGCTGAATTCAGAAACTCTCACCACTTCATGACGGAGAATGGAAGGTACGCTTTTGATTGCATGACAAGTCTTGATTGGTGGGATAACATGCAGCATGTCCTTGCGGAGGTTGAGCCTCTCTACGTGTTTCTGAGATTTGCTGACCAGGACAAGATTCACAATTTGGGTGAGGTCCTAATGGAGTATCAAAATATGAGGCACACATATAGCAGCAAGTTCACTCATGACGAGGCCCGCTTTAGTAGGATCATGCATGTGATTGATTCAAGGATGGTCGCTGTCATGGCAGGCACCTATGTGCAGATAGCTTGTGCCTTTAACCCTTTTGTTCACTACGCTATGGGCACAACACACAATGTCATGCTACATATGCGCAAGGGGCTCAAAAGAATGTTGCACACCGACAGTGTGGCAATTGCACTACAGGAGTTTGAGGCATTCAAGAGAAAGGTAGGTGAGTTTTCTACTGATATGTCTAGGCGACTGGCCATTGACCGTAGCACTCGGCCTGCTAGCTGGTGGTCTATGTTTGGGTCTGATACACCAACATTGACTAAGGTAGCCCGACGCTTGTTGTCACAGAGTGCATCATCTAGTGGATGTGAAAGGAACTGGAGCACATTTGCATACATCCACACCAAACGGCGCAACAGGTTGAGCCATAAAAAAACTCCATAATTTGGTCTTTGTGAACTACAACCTCCGCCTCCGTCTGGACCATGCTTCTAAAAGGGCCGAGACCTCTGATTATGATCTAGTTAGCAGTTTCATGGACCTATCATTGTACCGGCACCGATCAACAATTCAAGAATGGATGGAGCAATCAAGGTCCAATGGAGCCCCATCTTTTGATGAAGACTCAGAGTTCAGTGAGAGTCCATTGCCGAGCCAAATGTTCACTGACATAGGACGTGCTCATGGTGACCGGGAAGATGTGGATGCATGGGCTGAAAAAACAGTTGGGGACACGCATCTAGGAAAAAGAAAGACTAAGATTGGTCCGGAACAGAGAAAAGGGAAGAGAACGAAAACTTGAGACGAGGAGGACATTGGTAGTGAGGATACCACACTTGAGGCTAGTGACGGTGATGGTGATGATGATAGTGATGGTGATGGTAATGATGATGGTGATGGTGGTAGCGGTGATGGCAATGACGGTGATGGTGGAGGCGGTGGGGGTGGTAGACAGGTTGGTGGTTTAGGTTACCAAGGTCCTACCTTAATATTCATTGGTGTGGAAAACTTCACCCATACCACACAAGATACAGACCATGGAGCACCCACATCGCAACGGCAGATGAGGTCCGCACGTGGTCGACAGGCCCCCATTCCATACCATGATGATAGCTCCACCTCTAGCTCCAGTGATCAGTACTGCCCCCCTATAATACTTCTCCTCCTTAGGGTGGGTTTCTGTGGCCACCACCAAGGACCGTGCCATCGGTCGTTCCACAGGCATTACATGCATTGCTGTATTTGCAATATCACGGCTACCTACCATATGGAGCTCCACCACCATATTATAAAGGACAGGGACCTACCTGCATATATTTTCCACAACCAGGTGAGCCGTATGAGGGACCACCGGGAGATAGATATGAGGAGTGAAAAATGCAGATACTCAGGTACTCAACATATTAATAGTATTTATCTCTATGTTTTGCTTTCTCTCTTTAATTCATTTATTTCATACAAATTGCAATGCAGGGACTATGCCTTTGATTGATGGATTCAAGATGGACAACGCATCGTGTTGTATTCTAAAGAGCGCTTCATGCTAGTATGGATACATTGTGTTGTATTAATTGAACTATGGACTTTGGATTAATTGTAATAATTCTAATGGACTTTGGACTTTGGACTAAGTAGGTGTGGACTTTGGACATGAATTATGTGTTTAATATTGTATTTCTCATTGGTTCGTGGAGTTACATATATGTAATGTGTTCTGAACTATCAATATGCACATAATTAGGGGAAACTCTGCCAGAATTTACAATTTTTCCATATGCACATACATTCCCCACCATTTTCATCATTTTCCGGTGGAAAACATGGATTTTCTGGTGGAAAACACCGGAATTTCGCCGGAAAATTCGGAATTCTGTTTTCCCCAAATTTGATTCAAATTCCGGTCGGCAACGTCGGATTTCGCGGAATTTCGACCAAAATTTCGTTTCCGGTGGTCGGCGGGATTTGTCTCCAAACCGGAAATGTAAACCCTGGGTGGGAATGGGACAGGGGCGCGACGAGTGCGAGAGCTGGGCTTTATTATTGGTTAGCTGCGCTCGAATTTTGACCGGATTAAGCGGAAGCGGGTCAAGGACGACGTTAACGCACTCCCTTCCTCCTTTGGCCGCGCCGCCCCTTCCGCTGACAATCTCTCTCTGGCCGGGGCGTCTTCCTCCCCTGGCTGCAGCGCCTCTCTTTACCCAGCCGAATTCATGCCTCCGTCCCCTAGCCAGCCACTGCCCAGTCATCCAGCTCCCTCGTCCTCACTGGCGTGAGGACGCCACCGGCCACTACCCCGTCGTCCTAACGTGAGGCCGCGCTGCCCCGTCGCCCCCCCCCCTGACGTGAGGTCGTGGCGCCCCGTAGTCCTCACGCCGACGCCCCGACGTGTAGCAAGTTATGTACGAAAAGATAAATAATAAGTTATGTACGAAAGATGTAACAAGTTATAATGTTTTCATATGATTATGTAGCAAGTTTTGGAATCTTATAGAAAAAAGTTTGGTTATGGCAAGTTACGTGATTATGTAGCAAGATATATAATTTCTATCATATTCATACGATGATATGGCAAGTTTATGGGACCTTATAGCAAAAAAGTTCTGTTGTGACAATTTACGTGATTATGTAGCAAGTTATATAATTTCTAGCATTTTCATATGATTATGTGGCAAGATTATAAGATCTCGTAGCAAAAAGTTTCCTGTTGTGCGCTGTGGCAAGTTTCATGTGATTATGTTGTAGATTGTGTAATGTCTAGTAAATTTATATGAATTATATAGCAAGTTCATGGAACTATCATGTTTTTGAAAAACAACAGGCAAATTGTGTACATCAGATAATCTGAAATCAGCGAGTTTTTGTAAAAACGGCCGATAACTTAAAGGTTCATGGACATGGTTGAAAAAGGCCAAAGCGCGAAGGCGCGTGGATTAGAGGCCACAGGAGGACGCACGCACATGGGCTGGAGACGCGCGGGGCCCAAGCAGGCCGTAGGGGCGCGGGGTGCGCGGGCCACAGGGGGTCTCGCAGTGGCGCTCGCGCGCGACTCCTTGTGGGTTAGACTTTGCGCGGGTCAAGCATACTCGTCATATTTCTTAAATTTCAAATTCCATTTCTGATACTACATTTTTTAAATTGAGGCTACCGTTGGAAAAAAACCTAACAGAGATATAATCGCGACAAATGTGTTTGTGACAGCAGTACCCAATCACTCTCATAAATTGTCACACTTCAAAAAGGCGAGGCCGCGTTTGGTTCAGACATTATCCCATTATCGGGGTTTAGTTTATCTATTGCAAATATTTTCTGAAATAGCCAAAATATTAGTAGTATAATTGTAGTCATTGGCGAGCAATGTTTTCTATTAAACACTCTCTCTGTCACAAATTATAATGGTTACAGGCATACAGTAAATTCATTCATTGTTATGTCTAATAAATATCTGTATTAATCGACGTTCATATGAATATGGACGAATAAAAATATGGCTAAAACCCTTATGATTTTGTACGGATGGAGTATAACTAAGGTAATGTTTGGTTCAGCAACTAGTACCATAATGAACGAAAATCAGGTTACACTGGGTTCAATGATTTTACTCTTTGTTTGGTTCTAAAGTGTAACGGTATCGCTCATACACGTGCATTCTTATATGCAAAATTACAGAAAGGAGCTCGAAAGACCTGTGGGTAGGAGAACAGGATAGCTGGATAGCAGCATAAAACGATAACAGATGGATGGGTGGAATCCAATATGTACCTAGCACTTTGTATCTAAAAATATGTAATTTAAAAATTAGATAATAATAGTAACGACAATCATACCAAGCTCAATGTGACTTCAAATATGTAATTGAATAATTATGGAAACACAAAACCATAGTTTTTTATAAAAAACATGAGACATATTTTCTGTAGTGAAAATGTATTAACAGCACCAGTTTTAATCACACATGAGAGACATATTTTCTCTTTACTTCCTGAATGCACGTGCAAAATAAATAACCATACAAATATCACATATCTAACACTTCCCTGCTCTTCCTGGTTGGGTCAACATTTACGTTCATCTTAGCCAATACCCATGTATTATGCCGAGACACACATCGTGACAATGCAACATATCATGATTTGAGTGAGTAAGTAATCAGCAAACCGGGTGTCAGATTGAGCTCTCATGTTTTGAGTAAGCTGAATCTGTCTTACACCGTGCCATATGTAAGACCTTAGCAATATAGCATATGTTATTTAGGCTCTAGTACCATGAGCCACCACTAGAAGCATATGTCTGAAATCCTCCCACCAAACAACATTAAAGAGACGTTGAAATAAAACTGTGTTGGCAGTGTGTCATAGAATTGAAATAATATTGCACAACCGATTAAATAACACATGCGTTGTAGCACTAAAAACACGTTGATAAAATTGGTGACACCCTGATTAAACAACTCCCGAAGCATTGGATTAAACATTTGCTGAGCACTAAATGTTTGTCACACCCGGTTTTCAATGATCCAAAACCGTGCATACTATACATGCGCCAGGAACGAGTCTCACATGTATAGGACAAATTGTCATCACAGAACATGTCATAATATAACGTTTAACGATTACATCATAAGTATTATAACAGACACTTGTCTTTAACATAAAGTACGTAAAAGCGGAAGCGTAAACGGAAAGCAACTAGAGCCGCCACAGGGACGTCCACTGGAAGAGCGAAGAGCCTAGACTTCTTGATAATCCTCCGTATCTCCATTGACTGAGCAGCGGTTGGATTTGTCCCCCCAACAAGGAGTAAACGGAAAAGAACAAGCGTGAGCACACAACTCGTACTCAACAAGTATAACAGAACCATGAGGCTCTAAGGTTAGCTGACTCCACTGCATTGCTTTTAATTGGTCAAATTTTATTAAAGCTATTTACTAAAGTGAGTAGAGAAACTTTTATCTCAAAGATATTGCATAGAAGAAATTAAGCATCATGATTAACCAGGATTTTACCAAAAACCATCCATAACCCAACTAATCACATAAAGGATCTGGGCCGCTCATAACCGTGAGCACGGCTGATGCATCAGTTTTACACTCTCGAGAGGTTGCACATCTTTACCCACAAGTCGTGAGCTACGCTAGTGGTTCATCACATACCTTAGATGAGATGACTAGCGAGCCACACTACGAAGCCTTTACAAAGATTATGTTAGTAAGGTGTAACCGCTAAGGTTTCAGGTTATGCAACGGTGGAGCAAGCCTCAAGGGGAGAAGAACACATCACACTCAACCCAAGCAGCGCGAGGGCCACAGAAGCACACCTCCCCTCTTGCCCCGCAGGTAAGTTACTCCCAAACTAAAACAATCCAATTAATCAGCTAAGACCGTCCCATACCAGTCTTATGGTAGTGCTGTTGTCCCAGGTTGTCGCTTTGCGAACCGGTCCTTATGGAAAGTGGCTATGAGCAAAACCACTAAGCACAATGCTCATGCCCCCTAAACCAAGTTGCTAAAAAAAACAAATTTTAAATGAGACATGCACCACTCAAGCACACGGCACAGAGGGTCACGCTCAAACAATTAATTGCATAGATCCATTAATCAACATTAATTAAAAACATAGCATAGGTGTATGTTGGCGCAGCACCTAGCAAAAACTTAACCACATGCAACCCAAAAGGTTCACATTGAGATCAAAGTGGCTAATGTATCGTCCTTATAGGCATACAAGATCAACACATGCATATGCAATGAATTAAAGGTGATAGGTGTTGCTCATGTTATACTTGCCTTCCTCAAGGTGCTCTTGCTGCTGCTCACAAATGTCAAAAGGTGGCTCCTCGTTCACCTCAGACAGATCAACGTCTACTTACGTCCAAACGTCACACAAGCATCCATATACGAGCATACATGCAAACAATGGACAACAGATAAGAAACAGTACACCAATACATCAAAACAGAACACAAAACTAGTTTAGAACTGTTCTACATATTACCACGGTCACGTGAGCGCAAGAATCGCCCAAAACGGAGTTAAAACGGAAAAGTTATGGCCAAAACAAGGTTCTAGGGACCTATTTATGAAGAAAACTCAAAATCTGGGCTGTTTTGGAAAAACTAGGGACCAATTCTGTAATTTCAGGAAAGATCCGAGGTCTAAAGCACAAAAACACAGCCTCTGGACTGCGGGTTCTATTTTTCAATAGCGCAGGGGCTAAAACATTAAAAACTGGGCCGATCTGTAATTAGTTTTGAACTGGCGTGGACCGCGGGTTGATTTAGGAAAAACCGAGGGTCTCTTTAACAAAAAGGCGGCGACGACCGCGGTTGACCGGTCACCATCTGGTCCGGACGGTCGGATCTAGATCTAACGGCTGAGATGAGATCGGATCACGTTATAATCTCGTGCATCCGTTCTGGATCGGACGGCTGAGGTTGAAAGGCGAGGTTTCGCCGGCGGCGACCATCGGGGACGGCGGCGCATCGCCGGAGCTCGCGATACCCGGTGTTCCGGGGCGCGATTCGGGACCGGACCTAGCTAGAAAGCAAGACGGGACCACGGCGAAGCTCACCGTGGGGTTGTCGACGACCGGGAGCTGCCGGAGGATGGTCGGCGACGAGCGGAGGCGGCGGAGCGGCTCGGGGCTTCGCGGAGAGCTCGGTCGGAGCGTCCACGGGCGTCGAGAGCTAGTGCAACGGGGTCGCGAGGTCCTGCAGAGCACGGCGGAGGGGTTAGGGCGGCGGAAGCGCGACCCCAGAGGGCGAATTGCACCTCGCCGGCGTTACTCACCTCGGACGGTGGCGGCGGAATTGAGCGGCTCGCGACGGCTAGGGCTCGATTGCGGCTGCTGGCGAGGTTGAGGGGGAAAGGGCGAAGCCCGGCGTGCTATTTATAGGACCGGAGCGGCTCGGAAGGGGGCGGCGCAGTAAGGAAGGCGGCGGCCGGAGCTTCCTTCGGCGCGCGCTCTCGGGAAGGAAGGGAATCCTTCGATTCCTTTGGGGATTCGGTGCGCAGGAGAGCGAGGAACACGGGGAAGGCGGCGGAGGGAGCTCTCCTCCTCGGAGTCGGCCGGCGTAGAGAAGGAAAGAAATCGGCCGAAAAAGGAAAGTCGCCGTCGCCGAAAAAGGAAAGGCGAGAGGTCGGGGATGACAGGTGGGTCCCGCCTGTCAGCGGCTCGACGGGCGCGGGTCCGCCTGTCAGTGGCGCGAGGGAGAGAGACGGCGCGCGCGGGAGGCCGGCTGGGCCGCCTCGCCTGGGCCGGCTCGGGTGAGGGCGCGGGTGGGCCGAGCGGGTGAGGTGGGCCGGTTTCTCCTTTTTCTTTTTCCTGCATTTTCCCTCTCTTTTCTATTTCTCTCCTTTTCTTTTAAACTCAAAAACAAACTACAAATTCAAATAAATTTGAATTCAAACCTTATGCCATTCATCAAATAAAAAATATGCTCCAGCATGAATGCACAAACATGTTGACCTTAGGATATATTGCAATATTTAGTTCAAAAGATAATGAAAAATGCATACTAGGCACAATAAATCCTAGAAAATAAATAAAGCATATTGAATTTATTATAAAATGCTGGAAATTAAATTTAGGGTGTTACAGACCTACCCCCCTTGCAAGGAATCTCGCCCCGAGATTCACATAGGCTGGTTAGCAAAGAGATCAGGGTATGCTGCCCTCAACTCATCCTCCCTTTCCCAAGTAGCTTCCTCCTCTGTGTGGTATTTCCATTGCACTCGGCACATCTTGGTCCTCTTATTCCGGGTCACCCTCTCAGATGTTTCCAGAATCTTTATAGGGTGCTCAGTGTAGGTCAAGTCCTCCTGCACTTCCAACCCTTCTAAAGGCGCCTGCTCCTCTGGTATTCTCAAGCACTTCTTCAGCTGCGAGACATGGAATACATCGTGCACACCTGGAAGACTAGAAGGTAACTCTAAGCGATAAGCCACTTCTCCTCTCTTTTCTAGTACCTTGAAGGGTCCAACGTATCTGGGTGCTAGTTTTCCCTTCATGTTGAATCTGCGTACTCCCCGCATAGGTGACACCTTCAGATACACAAAGTCACCTTCCTTGAACGTGAGATCTCTCCGTCTGACATCTGCATAGCTTTTCTGCCTAGACTGAGCAATTCTCAAGTTCTCTCGAACTATCCGTACTTGTTCCTCCGCATCCTTGATAATGTCTGGGCCAAACACTTGCTTCTCTCCTTTCTGATCCCAGAGCAAAGGAGTCCTACACCTTCTACCATACAAAGCTTCAAATGGTGATTTCTTGATACTGACCTGATAACTGTTGTTGTAGGAGAACTCGGCATAAGGTAAGCACTTGTCCCAACTTGTGCCATATTGGATGACACACGCTCGCAACATATCTTCCAGTATTTGATTGGTCCTTTCTGTCTGACCGTCTGTCTGCGGATGGTAAGCTGTGCTGAAACGAAGCTTGGTATCCAGTGAATCATGCAATTGCTCCCAAAAGCGAGAAGTGAACTGTGATCCCCTATCGGATATAATCCTCTTAGGAACCCCATGCAAACACACAATCCTAGAGATGTATAGTTCTGCCAACCTTGCCCCGGAGTAGGTAGTATTCACAGGTATGAAGTGGGCGACCTTGGTCAGACGATCCACTACTACCCATATGGAGTTGTAACCTTTCTGGGTGCGAGGTAACCCAACAATAAAGTCCATGCTGATTTCCTCCCACTTCCATTCTGGAATTTTCAACGGTTGCAATAGTCCTGCTGGCCTCTGATGTTCTGCCTTGACCCTCTGACAAGTGTCACAAATTGCCACATACTCTGCTACGGCACGTTTCATTCCAAACCACCAGAATCTCTCCTTGAGGTCATAATACATCTTAGTACTCCCGGGATGGATAGAGTAAGCTGTATCATGGGCCTCACTCAGGATCAACTTCTTGATTCTGTCCACATCTGGCACACAAATCCGGTTCTTGTACCATACTGTACCTTGCTCATCTTCCCTGAAGTTGGGCGCTTTGCCTATCTGGATCTGCTCGCGTATCTCCTGGATCTTCTCGTCCTGGGCTTGATGTCTTCGAATTTCTTGTTCCAGAGTTGGTTCGGCTTCAAAGGTAGCTGCAGTATGATGCACAAAACCCAAACTCAAACTTTCGAACTCCTCACATAACTCACGTGGCATCTGGAATGCTATGGCCATGTTGACGTAGCTTCTTCTGCTCAAAGCATCAGCCACCACGTTGGCTTTCCCTGGATGATAATGTATCTCCAAGTCGTAGTCCTTGATCAGTTCTAACCATCTACGCTGCCTCATGTTCAGCTCATTCTGAGTGAAGATATACTTAAGACTCTTGTGATCCGTGTATATCTCACATCTTTGCCCAAAAAGATAGTGACGCCATATCTTAAGTGCATGGACAACTGCTGCTAACTCCAAGTCATGTGTAGGATAATTTACCTCATGCTTGCGTAGCTGTCGGGAGGCATAGGCAATCACCTTTCCTTCTTGCATCAGCACACAACCCAGACCGTCGCCTGAAGCATCACAATATACTGTGAACCTTTTCTGCAGATCTGGCAATGTCAGCACAGGTGCGGTGGTCAGCTTCTTCTTCAACTCTTCAAAAGCTGCTTGCCTCTCCTTGTTCCAGATGAACTCAGCATCCTTCTCAAGCAACGTGGTCATCGGCTTCGCAATCTTCGAGAAATTCTCTATGAATCTCCGGTAATATCCTGCTAAGCCCAAAAATCCACGTACTTCCTTGACAGTCTGTGGCACCTTCCAATCCAACACTGATATGACCTTGCCAGGGTCCACTGAGATCCCCCCCTTAGAGATGATATGACCAAGGAATGGTACCTCGTCAATCCAGAACTCACACTTGCTCAACTTTGCATATAGCTTGTGATCCCTCAATCTCTGCAGAACTAGCCTCAAGTGCTCCTCATGTTCCTCCTCGGTTTTGGAGTAGATCAGGATATCATCAATGAATACCACCACGAACTTGTCCAAATAATCCATGAACACCTTATTCATTAAACTCATGAAGAAAGCAGGGGCATTAGTCAGACCAAAAGACACCACAGTATACTCATAGAGACCATACTTTGTGATGAAAGCAGTCTTAGGAATATCTGAGGGACGGATCTTCAACTGGTGGTAGCCAGATCTCAGGTCTACTTTGGAGAATACACAGGCACCTTGCAACTGATCAAACAAATCATCAATGCGTGGCAGAGGATACTTGTTCTTAATAGTCACCTCGTTCAATGCACGATAATCCACACACATCCGTCGAGCAGGCCCTTCCTTCTTATCAACAAACAGAACAGGAAAAGCCCACGGAGAGGTACTATGGCGAATAAATCCCTTTGCTAGCAGCTCATCTATGTTTTGTTTAACTTCCTCATGTTCTGGGGGTGCCATTCTATATGGTCTTTTAGATATAGGAGCAGTACCAGGTAAAAGGTCTATAGAAAACTCAATGTCTCGGTCAGGCGGCATACCTGGTAACTCTTCCGGGAAGACATCAGGATATTCACACACTACTCGAATGCCATCTGTAGGTTGGACCTCCATCCGATGCAGATAACCGGAGGGTTTGGATGCGCCGACTCTTACTTCCTGGCCATCTGGCGTTGTCATATGAACAGTCCTCTTGGCACAGTCAATTCTGACTCCCCATTTGGTCAATGTTTCCATTCCTAGGATGACGTCGATGCCCATCGGTTCTATGACTAACAGACTAGTATGAAACTCTAACCCCCTTATGTTAATCCCGACTCTGGTACAGATCACATGGGTTCTTATTTCCCCTCCAGGCGAAGTAATTATCATATCCTTTTTCAACATGCTAATGGGTATTTTATGTTGTTCAGCAAAGGATTTGGTAATAAAGGAGTGGGTGGCACCAGTATCAAATAGTACGGTAGCAGGATGAGAGTTGACCAAGAACGTACCGATCATGACGTTTGGGGCCTCAGCTGCAGTTTCTGCCGTCACATGGTTCACCTTTCCTTGCCACGGCGCCTTGGCGTTCCCATTGTTGCGCCCCTGAGCTTGCGGCTGCTGGACCGGTCCTGGTCTCTGCGGGTTGGGGACTGTCTTCTGAGGGCAGACATTGGCATAGTGCCCCGGGTCACCGCACTTATAGCAACTTCTGCCAATGACAGGAGCCTGGGCTGGTGCAGGGGGGTTAGGCTGCCCCTGACGCTGAGCTTGATATGCAGGGCGAGGAGGCTGATTCTGGTAGCGTTGCCCCTGGGCCATCTGCTGCCCTTGGTGGTTCTGCGGGTATCCTGGCCGCGGTGGCTGCTGCTGTTGTTGGTAGCGGGGGCGGGTGTTGCTCCCGGACGGTGCAGGTATGAGCTTCCTCTTCCTTTCCTCCATCTCCCGATGTTTGCGTTCTGTAAGGAGCGCACGATCTACCAGGTGATTGAAGCTGGGGAAGGTGAAGTTCATGAGGTGGAACTGCAGGGTGTCATTGAGCCCTTCCATGAAATGCTCCTGTTTATCGCCATCCTCAGCGACCTCTGCTGTGGCGTACCTTGCAAGCTGCAGGAACTTGTCACGATACTCAGTGACGGACATGCTCCCTTGCTTGAGCGAGAGGAACTCCTTCTTCTTCATCTTCATGGTCCCAGCCGGTACGTGGTGACTCCTGAAGTTCTCTCTAAACTGAGCCCAGGTGAAGGCATCGCGATCCTGCTGGCGGTACGACTCCCACCAATCCAAAGCAGCACCACGAAGTTGTCCTGCAGCATACAGGACTCTCTCTCGGTCATCGCACTGGGCGATCTCCAGCTGTCTCTCCACAGCACGAAGCCAGTCATCAGCCTGTAGTGGATCTGCAGCGTGGGAGAAGGTTGGGGGATGCCCCTTCATGAAATCGCCACGCTTGTCCCTAGGCGGAGGAGGTGGTGGTGGTGCCTGCACCTGAGCTTGTTGTAGGGCCAAGATGGCATTGTTCACTGTGGCCATCATCTGCGTTTGCATGGCAAAGAACTGCTCGGCCGTCAGTGGTGGTGGATTGGGCAACGGGTGGTCGGGATGGTCGTGGCCCTGGTTACTTCCTTGGGCGCCCCTAGCACCACGTCCTCTAGTTCCAACCATCTGTAGCAACAAAAGAAAGTCCATAAGGATTTATATCCCTCTCACAAGGTGAAGTAGATTTTGAGATTGCAGGTTGGTCATTAGCCCATGATGAACGAGCGTCAGCTAGATGAGGTAGAGAGGAGTAATAGAGTAGTTGTTCATCCCAACTGACTATTTTTATTAAACTCAACTCAAACTGGTTTGACTATGGACAATCCCCATAGTTGGACATGATCAAGCAACCAAAATGCCAACTCAAACATAGTTCACAAGCACAAACAACCAAACACTGAACTAGACTCAAAGCGTTTATAGACCAACTCGACTCAACGTACTAGCGATGTGAAGCAAAGATAAGGGTAATCCTAATCCTCATGGAAAAGAATCCTAGTGGCACCATTTAGTTCCCCCTTGCGGGTCCTCTTGCGGGATTTGCACTGGGACGGAGTCACGTCTGGCACTCGAGGCTTTGGTCCTTGGAGGCCGGCAAGTGTAGCTTCAAGTTCTGCCACCCTCTTGGTCTTGCGGTGAAGCTCGTCCAACACTATGTCGTGGGCGGAGTTGAGGGCCGCGATGTACCGTGCCATCTTCCTTACCCTCTGGTCATCCTCCAACACCATCGAAGCGATCTCGTGCCCAGCTTGGCCTTCTATGCGGCGAGGGAAGTAGCGAAAACAGGTCTGGCTCAACGAGGTACGGTGGTCGTAGCAGATGGCTCCTAGAGCTTGGCGTGCAGCATCTTCAATGGCAGCTTCCATCGTCTCATGGATCGTCACGCTGCAGTAATCACCCACAATGGTCTTCCCTCCGTGGATGAGGTTGTAGCGTTCGATCAACGCATTGGCCACCCATCTGTCAGGTAGAATCGGGTGCGTACTCTGAGTGGCGAAGTAGGAGGTGGTGAAGTTGTTGAGGCCGATTTCCTGGAGGCACTCCCGAAGCAGTCCGGGAAAGTTGAGACCGTTGCCTGGGTGGGTATGGTCGATGTTGACCCAGGTGGCGATCACCCTCTCTCTTTTGACAGCAGGTCCTTGATTATCGTCTATCTGAACGGCAATGTGATGTGACCACTCAGGTGCTTCTACCTCTGGTTCAGGGGCTGGATTCTCCTCTGGATCCTCTTCTGTGTTCTCAGTGAAAGAGCTGGCTTCACTGGGGTCTTCAGAGTCATCTCCCACTATGATGGGTTCCTGCAGAGGCGGGGGTGGCACTAGATCTTCTGGTTCTGGGTTCCGTGGTGCCAAGGGAACATGGTAGCCTTGCGGGGGTGCACCGGTTTGCTTGCGGGCGGTCAGTCTGGTACGGGCCATCTACAAAGAAAACGACCAAGATTGAGTTAAGATCAGTTCTAAAAAAGGAGTTAAGAGAATTGAAAATAATGTAGGAACATAGGGTTGTAGTGTAATCTTAAAGAAAAGAAAACTTTTAAAAACAGGAGGAAGAGAAGGAGGAAATCCTTAAATTTCGACCCGCACTAACTAGGCTTCCGTCCTACAGTCGACACGGCTCTGATACCAATCTGTCACACCCGGTTTTCAATGATCCAAAACCGTGCATACTATACATGCGCCAGGAACGAGTCTCACATGTATAGGACAAATTGTCATCACAGAACATGTCATAATATAACGTTTAACGATTACATCATAAGTATTATAACAGACACTTGTCTTTAACATAAAGTACGTAAAAGCGGAAGCGTAAACGGAAAGCAACTAGAGCCGCCACAGGGACGTCCACTGGAAGAGCGAAGAGCCTAGACTTCTTGATAATCCTCCGTATCTCCATTGACTGAGCAGCGGTTGGATTTGTCCCCCCAACAAGGAGTAAACGGAAAAGAACAAGCGTGAGCACACAACTCGTACTCAACAAGTATAACAGAACCATGAGGCTCTAAGGTTAGCTGACTCCACTGCATTGCTTTTAATTGGTCAAATTTTATTAAAGCTATTTACTAAAGTGAGTAGAGAAACTTTTATCTCAAAGATATTGCATAGAAGAAATTAAGCATCATGATTAACCAGGATTTTACCAAAAACCATCCATAACCCAACTAATCACATAAAGGATCTGGGCCGCTCATAACCGTGAGCACGGCTGATGCATCAGTTTTACACTCTCGAGAGGTTGCACATCTTTACCCACAAGTCGTGAGCTACGCTAGTGGTTCATCACATACCTTAGATGAGATGACTAGCGAGCCACACTACGAAGCCTTTACAAAGATTATGTTAGTAAGGTGTAACCGCTAAGGTTTCAGGTTATGCAACGGTGGAGCAAGCCTCAAGGGGAGAAGAACACATCACACTCAACCCAAGCAGCGCGAGGGCCACAGAAGCACACCTCCCCTCTTGCCCCGCAGGTAAGTTACTCCCAAACTAAAACAATCCAATTAATCAGCTAAGACCGTCCCATACCAGTCTTATGGTAGTGCTGTTGTCCCAGGTTGTCGCTTTGCGAACCGGTCCTTATGGAAAGTGGCTATGAGCAAAACCACTAAGCACAATGCTCATGCCCCCTAAACCAAGTTGCTAAAAAAAAACAAATTTTAAATGAGACATGCACCACTCAAGCACACGGCACAGAGGGTCACGCTCAAACAATTAATTGCATAGATCCATTAATCAACATTAATTAAAAACATAGCATAGGTGTATGTTGGCGCAGCACCTAGCAAAAACTTAACCACATGCAACCCAAAAGGTTCACATTGAGATCAAAGTGGCTAATGTATCGTCCTTATAGGCATACAAGATCAACACATGCATATGCAATGAATTAAAGGTGATAGGTGTTGCTCATGTTATACTTGCCTTCCTCAAGGTGCTCTTGCTGCTGCTCACAAATGTCAAAAGGTGGCTCCTCGTTCACCTCAGACAGATCAACGTCTACTTACGTCCAAACGTCACACAAGCATCCATATACGAGCATACATGCAAACAATGGACAACAGATAAGAAACAGTACACCAATACATCAAAACAGAACACAAAACTAGTTTAGAACTGTTCTACATATTACCACGGTCACGTGAGCGCAAGAATCGCCCAAAACGGAGTTAAAACGGAAAAGTTATGGCCAAAACAAGGTTCTAGGGACCTATTTATGAAGAAAACTCAAAATCTGGGCTGTTTTGGAAAAACTAGGGACCAATTCTGTAATTTCAGGAAAGATCCGAGGTCTAAAGCACAAAAACACAGCCTCTGGACTGCGGGTTCTATTTTTCAATAGCGCAGGGGCTAAAACATTAAAAACTGGGCCGATCTGTAATTAGTTTTGAACTGGCGTGGACCGCGGGTTGATTTAGGAAAAACCGAGGGTCTCTTTAACAAAAAGGCGGCGACGACCGCGGTTGACCGGTCACCATCTGGTCCGGACGGTCGGATCTAGATCTAACGGCTGAGATGAGATCGGATCACGTTATAATCTCGTGCATCCGTTCTGGATCGGACGGCTGAGGTTGAAAGGCGAGGTTTCGCCGGCGGCGACCATCGGGGACGGCGGCGCATCGCCGGAGCTCGCGATGCCCGGTGTTCCGGGGCGCGATTCGGGACCGGACCTAGCTAGAAAGCAAGACGGGACCACGGCGAAGCTCACCGTGGGGTTGTCGACGACCGGGAGCTGCCGGAGGATGGTCGGCGACGAGCGGAGGCGGCGGAGCGGCTCGGGGCTTCGCGGAGAGCTCGGTCGGAGCGTCCACGGGCGTCGAGAGCTAGTGCAACGGGGTCGCGAGGTCCTGCAGAGCACGGCGGAGGGGTTAGGGCGGCGGAAGCGCGACCCCAGAGGGCGAATTGCACCTCGCCGGCGTTACTCACCTCGGACGGTGGCGGCGGAATTGAGCGGCTCGCGACGGCTAGGGCTCGATTGCGGCTGCTGGCGAGGTTGAGGGGGAAAGGGCGAAGCCCGGCGTGCTATTTATAGGACCGGAGCGGCTCGGAAGGGGGCGGCGCAGTAAGGAAGGCGGCGGCCGGAGCTTCCTTCGGCGCGCGCTCTCGGGAAGGAAGGGAATCCTTCGATTCCTTTGGGGATTCGGTGCGCAGGAGAGCGAGGAACACGGGGAAGGCGGCGGAGGGAGCTCTCCTCCTCGGAGTCGGCCGGCGTAGAGAAGGAAAGAAATCGGCCGAAAAAGGAAAGTCGCCGTCGCCGAAAAAGGAAAGGCGAGAGGTCGGGGATGACAGGTGGGTCCCGCCTGTCAGCGGCTCGACGGGCGCGGGTCCGCCTGTCAGTGGCGCGAGGGAGAGAGACGGCGCGCGCGGGAGGCCGGCTGGGCCGCCTCGCCTGGGCCGGCTCGGGTGAGGGCGCGGGTGGGCCGAGCGGGTGAGGTGGGCCGGTTTCTCCTTTTTCTTTTTCCTGCATTTTCCCTCTCTTTTCTATTTCTCTCCTTTTCTTTTAAACTCAAAAACAAACTACAAATTCAAATAAATTTGAATTCAAACCTTATGCCATTCATCAAATAAAAAATATGCTCCAGCATGAATGCACAAACATGTTGACCTTAGGATATATTGCAATATTTAGTTCAAAAGATAATGAAAAATGCATACTAGGCACAATAAATCCTAGAAAATAAATAAAGCATATTGAATTTATTATAAAATGCTGGAAATTAAATTTAGGGTGTTACAATGTTACGTATGAATGGATATGTGACAATAAAATGGATTCAATTTTTTTTTCTTGCAAGCATTGGTTTTTGCATTACGTGACTCCTCTAGTTCGAAAGTCTGTAGTCTCCGTTTTCGAAGCTCACAGAAGTGAGACTATAAGACAGGTCTCTAAGCAACATCTGCTCGACCATTGCGCAGCTCTCATTATCCCGACGATAGTCCTCAACCATTGGATCAAAATACTCGTCATATAAAGCATGGGCATTTGCGCACTCACAGAAAGCCAAAATCGTAGGCATGCTTGACTCCGCAACCTCAGCCAAGCAATCATTAAGTGTCTTATGTGTCTCCACAAAACCCATGGCCACACAAGCATCCCAGAACGTCTCATATGTGACACCCCGATGTGTCCTAAGATCCACATAAGAAGTAGGACCCTTGACATGGTTTAGGAGCATGCGAAGATAATACCTCTCACCCTCAATCATGGTCACTCCCATGGAAATCCTTTGATAAAATAACTTGCTTCTCTGTCCCGGCACCATGTGTTTCGCCAACGGCAAGTGTATCTAGGAGACCCTGTTATGCAAAAATTATATATCATAATTAAGCAGGGCTGGCGAAATTTAGAATGATGGTTAATAGAAAAGTACCACCTTATACAGGTCTGCCCGAATGATTGCTTGGTGCAGTGGTTTTGAATACCAATCCAAGCGCATTGACTCGACCTTGACATACATATCAACCACCCATTGTCGGAACAAACGGCCTCCCAAATGGATAACATTAAATTCCCCTGGATGTATCTGAAGGTCGTGACAGTAGTACCGCCTCCATCTATTTGTGATTCACCAACCTCTGTTAAAATAAAGTGTAACCGAATATTATTAAGATATTTAAATTATTACAATAATGTTTATCAAATGCACAATTGTAAAAGTGCGAAAATACAAGAATAGGAACGGTGACAGGTAAAGACCTTGCCCAGCTGCATCACGGTCGATGACATCTACACTATCACACACATCATCGGGTT
Organism: Paspalum vaginatum; assembly: GCA_030272315.1. Lineage (NCBI taxonomy): Eukaryota > Viridiplantae > Streptophyta > Magnoliopsida > Poales > Poaceae > Paspalum > Paspalum vaginatum. Next base: position 33,993,157 of record CM059018.1, on the reverse strand, counting down.
CTATCACGATACATCAAAACAAATTGTCATTACAGAACTGGAAAAAATTAATGATTCACACGCAATCAGTTAAACCTTGATAGTGCAGTATGATACCTTCTACACTGTCATCCAAATTAAGAGTTGGGCCATCAACTACAATATTCGACGCATAAAAAATAATATTATAAAACAATAGCGACACAAACCGACACATCACAAAACAAACTAGATCAGAAATTCATACCTTGCTTCTTGCATCTTGTTTCAGTCCGCTTTGAGTTTATGACGGGCATGTCCCTATATAATATGTTTTTATCCTCCCATCCGGTCTCTCCACCAGGGAAAAACTAGGGATATCCCAATGGATCAAAAGCACCCATGGTATGCTCAGATATAGAATGGTCTATCCGATTTTCCATAAACGACAACACTCTGATTAAATCTGTGCTCCTGATCAATCCCATCCGTCCATATGGCAGCCACCTGCACCTTTGCAGGTGCATTAAACCTTCTTGATCAACAAAAACTTTTGTATTTAAGACGATTGTGTACTCTTGCAAACTCCCCACTATGGCTAGTGACTTTAAACACTAAACATATGGATTGATCTGTAGGATACCCAATATTTTTTGTATCAAATCACCATCTAGCTTTGGAGATCTCTTAGTCCTATGAGCAATGTTATCGTCCGTGTCATAAAAGTATAGCTGCTTGTGACGGGGACCTCTCTCACTAGGTACCAACTGATCCAGCCTGTGATAAATCTGACCGTGGGCCTTAAACGTGTGCACCCCAGTGCCCTTCGCATGCTAGTCTCCGATCAAGGGACACCAAATCTGGTGAAAGAGAAGTGTGAGTCAAAAGACCTAATACATTTATGAAAGTATTTTGCATCCCGATCTATTTGGCTCTCGAACAACTTGCGAAGCTCATCTAACACTGTTTTCCTACAGATGCTAACCTTCCCTTTGTGGCAACAAAACATCAGGCCTTCTCCAAGGAACCGCTTTGCGTTGCAAAAATTACAGTTTGGTACCTTCTTTAGCACAAGATGCCCCTTTGGAAGTTTGTTGTATACAAAGTCAAAAGGTTCAACAGCTGTGTCTTGGAAACCAGGTTGTTTATAACATCTATATTGAAAATCCGCCTGGACAAATGAAATACATATGGTGTCAAAGCATAAAACACTGGTCCGCCATTGAAATCATCATGCACAAGTTACCTCTCTCATTGAAAACCCTGGCCTCTGCATCCGCATACATGTTAGCATCACCATCATCAAAATCTTCATTATCCAAATCATTTTCTATGAAAAAATACAAAGGCACATGGTGCATATGCCAAGCAATTGGTAATATCTGTAATTACCCTCCACCCCGTGCATCGGGTCATCAGGCTCCCACAAGCCAGAGTCAAATGGGTTCTGAAATCCACGCAGGCTGTGGGGGATAAATATCCCCTGGCTCCTCATGGCGTGGATCCAGGACATGGGCCAATAGTGGGCCTGAGTCGGGCGAGACGCTAATTTCATGGGCCGAGCGCTTAACTCAGGCCCAAATACGATCGTGATGACTTGGAGTTCAAGGCAATAACAACGCGATCTAGAAGGCAAGCAAGGAAGCTTAGCTCAGACTCAGATTTCGGGATTTAAGGAGATCGAAGAAGATACGATGGAAACTTAGGTTCTGTTTGATCTCATGTACTCTAAACCAACTAGGAGATATAGAATGAACTCAATTTGTAACCCAAGGCTCCGTCGGACTATATAAGGTATATGAGGCATGTGATGCCCTGGGCATCTCCAGAGCATTAGCATGTGCGTCCTTTGTTTAATTACCCCTCATAAGCATCATCTCATCGCTTGATAGTGTGCTTTTGACTCATATGGACAAGCATGATGGAAATAGCTAAGTGATGCACTCAGTTTTTGCATGAATGACACTAGTAAATTGGGTATGGCCCTAGTTGTGTTAAGATTTAGGTGAAACCTTTTATACCAAACTTGTGGGTCATGTTGTGATGAAAAACTTTGTTAATTGGAGCTTAGATGGAAAATGGACATAGCTTAGGGTAAAAGGCCTTTTTCTCTCAGCCAAGAAACACACTCAAAATCTAAATTTCATTGAAATATCACTTTTTCTATAATTTACAATCATTTTCTTGCAAAGCCCCAATTTAGGAAGTTGTAGATTTTGGAATTTGGGTCAAAGTTGGTATAAAACACTCCCTGAGTTTTTGGCCACAAATAGGACTTTTAAATTTTTCTTTAAAAAGGCTGGGTAGGGCAAATTCAAAAATCTGAGGAGAAATTTAAATATAAATCATACTTAGACTCGGATTTTGAACTTGAGCTTTTTGACAAAGTTGTAGATATGAAAGAGATCAACATTTCATTGAATTGGAACTTTTTCAAATTCGGCTTCTAAATACCTCAAAATAGCAATTTTTAGAGCCTTACCAAAAACAGAAAAAAGGGGGTTTTCCTTTTTGGGACCTCGGGCCACTGACGGGTGGGCCCAGGGATCCGCGGGCGCGCGCGCTGCCGAGCCGGCGGCCGCCACGCGTACGCCGGCGTACGGCCAGCTCGGCCACGCCGTGGATCGCCCCCCCTGCCGCGCCCGCCGTTAAAGCGGAGGCCGCCCTCTCCGCCCGTTCTTTCCGCGCATCCCCGCCTCGCTCGCTCGCTCTCGCCATTTCCGCTCAGCCGCCATTGCCAGACCTTGAAGGAGCTCGCTCTGAGCCGCCTCCGCCCACCCCTGTGGCCGTCCATCACCACGCCGAGCTTCGCCATCCTCCCCTCCACCGGAATCCCTAGCTCTAGGCCGCCGGTTCCACCCCGCCGCCCCGCATTTCGTCGCCGAAGGGTCCACCTTCCCGAGCTCCGTCGCCGGCCATCTCCGCTCACTCCCCGGCGAACCCAAGCACGGGGTGAGATTCGCCGTGCTCCGCTCTCTCTCCCTGACCCCCGCCGGCGAGCCTCCGCGCCCCGCGCGGCCGGAATCGCCGCGCGCCACCGGAGCCCCTCCTCCTGTCGCGAGGACGAAGACGACGGGAGGAGGAAGACGGACTTTTGCACTTTTGCCCTCCTATTTTAACGGTTTTACGTTTCCATACAGAGCACTGTACACCGTGTCTTGTAGATCTTGCATGTTAGCCCTCAGAAGCTACGGATAATCATGTATAGGTCCTGGATCTGTGGATTTTCGATTTAAAATGCATTTAAAACTGCTGAAACTTTGAAAAATCGTAGAAAAGTAAATAAAAATCCAAAAATAGCGAACTAAGTTGCATTTTGACCTTTGTTATCAGATCTATCTGTTGGTTATGATGGTTGAGTAGGAAAAGTCAGTTTTGCCCCTGTTATTGTGCATGCTTGATAAATCAATATAATTAGGAAATGTGGACTAAATGGTCTCCAAAAATTGCCAAACTTGGACAGCAGTGTTGTTAGGGTATATAGGCTCACTGTGATTTTTGGTAGCTCAAGTGTTCACTTTTAATTACTGTTTTGCCCCTGCATGTTATTTTAGCATAAAAATAAATGATGAAATGATGACCATATAAAGATTATGCTTTAAATGGTTTTACACATTTTATTTGTGCTCCCTGTGGTATAGATAGCTCACTGTTGAAATAGGGTACTGTGCATGTCAAGTATGGTTAGTGTTTTGAAATTAATAAGTCCATGCATGTTTAAATTAATAAATAGGAAATGTGGTTTAAATGAGGGTCAAAAATTCTGAAAATTGGGCAGAAGCTTTGCTAGCATACCTAAGCTTAGTATAAAATTTGATAGCCCAAATGCTTACTGTTTATTTACTGTTTTACCCTTGCCTAGTAATTAAGCATATAATTAGCAAAGGAAAAGAGTTCTAGAGAAAAATAAGCTATAGGGGGCTTTGTGGTATTTATTTAGGTTCTAGATGATGTAAGTAGCTCATCGCTGAAAACGTGAGGCCATGCATGTAAGGTTTGACCCTATTTTGAAAATGGTAGACATAATGCTTATTTAAGAAAATAATAAGAAATGTGAGACTAGTATATTAATAAATGTCACCATGAATCATATTTGAAAACTTAGGAGTATGTAGACCTTAGCCACTAAGTTGGAATGTAATGTAGGTCTTCGCTTTTGTTTTAGAAATGCGTGATAGAAATGTTAAGATAGCTAGGTGGAAAAGAGTTGTTTAAGTGAGCTCGGCCATTTCGCATGAATCGGTGCTACCCCGTCACACACCCCCACGTTGTTATGTGTGACAAGCTAAGTTATCATAGGTGATGGCTTGTACGATTTCTTAACGCTAAACAAGTTTCATCACGAAAATGCATAATTTTATTCCATCAATCATGACTTCTTGCATTGCACTCGCATCATGAAGCAAGCATTGCACTTATACATGCTCAAATTGCACGATGTCATGCATATAGATCCCGCGAGCGAAGGACAACCGCCGGACCAACCAATCGTAGAGGAGCCAGAGGAGGAGCTGCACCAAGAGCCGGAGGACCAGCAGCAGGGGCCCGACTACGCTCCGGAAGAAGCTACTGACCCTAACGAGGAAGGTAGGCAGGACCATACTTAACCCAGCAAACAAATTATACTTGATGATTAAGCATATGCATTAGGAGTTGCTTGAAACCAGTTGCATTAGACTCCCTGGCCGCCCTGGCCCTAGCACCTACACATAGAGTTCGTAGGGTAAGTATGCATAGAAATTGCTAGGTATGAGTAGACACGAGTGTGTGGACTCGTCGAGTAGGTGCTTTCAAAGTTACAAAAGCTTACTATTACGCCAATTATTACTGTTGCTCATGAATTAAATGGAGACCGGGCGGAGGTTTATTTCAGTATTTACCTTTCATAAAGTTGCACTTTGGACTCCGCCCGAGTCGCATAAGGCCCGTCCGCTGTTCGCCTGCTGTTCGGCATAACATTGATAGAGTGCTTAACTGGGGAATGTGACCGGTAAAGTCTTTCCTGGGCTTGTCCGAAGCACAGAGACACGTTCCTACCCGCTGGTTCAGAGGAAGGTGGCCCGGGGGAGCTTGGTACTCATGGCGGGGAGACCGAGATGTCGGCAGGCTCGTCATGGGGGCACAACCCGAGGGCTAGGCGGGAGTGAATCGAACTTGGGACGAGGCAGGTTAAGATCGGGACTATATGTGGGAACGCGATGGCTAGTAAGCATATACCCCTGGCATGATAGTTATTCCCGGGAATTAAAATCGATTCGAATCGCTGATGCCCACCAGGTGTGGGAATGCTGATAACGCACACGGGCAACGTAGTAACTACTTAAATACTCTGTATCTAATACTCATGATTTTTGGATATCACATGATTGAATTGAATTATTTACCTTACTACAATTTACTATTATGTTGGTAGTTAAACAAATGATGGAAACTTGTTACTTATGTTACATATGGCACTGTTTAAAACCAAAGGCTAAGGATCCACTTGCTAGTAAGCCGCTTGGCGTCAGCCGTAAGCCAAATCCATTAAGACCTACTGAGTAATTAATACTCAGGGTTTGCCCCCATATTTTGAGCGCAGGTATGGAGTTCATGGTTTGCACTTGTGTTGGCGGTGGCGCATGTCCTCACTTAGGATGAAACGGCATGAGTGGCACAAGGGCAACATCGGTGGGCTCGATGTTGTTACTTCTAATGCAAATCTTTTGTGATATCATGGTGACCTCTGAACTTAACATTCCGCTGCGAGAAACTTTCGAACTTACTACTTTATAACTCTATGTTGGACTTGTACTTTATTCGAAACCGGTTTGTAACTAAGTCTATTATTATGCTATTCAACTGTCTGTGATGATGTATCTGTTGTGGCTCCATCGTGGGTCTGATGTGTATGATGTCGGTTCCTCTGGGAAATGGTAATATCGGGGGTCAAATGACTCTCGACGGACGACCGGGTTTAGTTTGGCCTAATCACATTGCGAGCCAGAGGTGGCCGGTGTGCTTAGTCCGGATTAAATCGACGGTTCCGCCACAAGGCACCCCTACGTAGAACATCCGATCACGTCGCAACCCATCGCAATCTAGCCCTAGCCCTCATCGTAACCTCGAGAACTCGCAGCAATACAATCAGCCCCAAACAGGACGTAGGGTTTTACGCATCTCGCGGTCTGAACCTGTATAAATCTTCATATCTTTGTCGCTTTTCCGGCGAACCATCGAGCTACGTCGATCTCGCCGAACCACAAAAGCTCCACGTGACCCGTCGCGTGGTGCACTGCTGGTACTAAACCCCGACAGTTGGCGCGCAAGGTAGGGGCTCAGCGACATCGACATCGAGCTAGCTCCATGGCAAACCTCATCAACAACATCAGCAAGTTTGCTCTGGGCGAGATGATTTGCTTCGGATCCATCTCGTTCATCGCCGATCAATCCGGCGATCTGCACCTTCTCATCGGTGCCACGGGGAAGGTACATAGCTGCAAGGCTCCGTCGCCAACTCCGAAGCATCCTCTAGCTTCACCAGCTCCTGGATCTGCCCAGCGAGCGGTTGGCCAGCGTTCGGCCATCACCCGCGTCGAGCCATCTCATCCTCGAGCGTCGACGCATTAGCCCACTAGGGTCACTCGGCCTCTATTTGTCCCACCTCAAGGCAAGGCGGCGAACCACTCCCCGATTCAATCTTGGTCGGGACCTCGACAGGCGGTCGAGGCATCAGTCGAGCGTGGATATGTTCTCGCTTCTTCACCTGGATCGGCGACCACGTCTTTGCCGACTCGACACACTGTGCTCTCTACTTCCCCAACTCGGATCTAGACTCAAATCAGTTGGGAGAAGAAACCGCGGCAACCGGAGGCTCGCCGCATGTCCTTGACTCCCGCGCCGGCAACCACCCCCCGCCGGAGGATCTCGATTCCGCTCCAGTCTAGCGGCCGAAGTGGTAAGGCTACAGATCGCATGCAAGATCGGGCTCCCTCCAAGCTTCCCCGTGGCCTTCGCAACGCCGCGGTGACTCGCTAATCAACTTCATCACATCTGCAGTTCATTCCTCGTGCCATGGTTCTCCTCAAAAACGATGAGGATGCGCGATGGGAGACCACGAGCCCTCATCGTCAACTGCAACCTCAGCCACCTCGGCCCAAGGAGGGGGATAGGGAAAAGCCGATGAGACCTTCCTCAGGATCAACGCCCACACCACTCGTGGACGATGACATCTACCACACGGTCGAGGAGCCGGTGACTGGGTTTCGCCTGGGCCTCGTCATCAACTCTACTCCGAGCGGCAGGACTGCCACGTGGTGCAGCGCGCACACGATGGCGAAGTCGGAGATCGCACCTCCAAAGCTTCCACAGCCGTTGACTCGGTCACCTCTTCCTCGAGAGGCAGTGATAGGCATTAGTCGCATATAATTTCAACGGTTAAGAGGGTGATGTGTACAGAAGATATCTTTGAACTTTCGTTTTACTTATTTGACTTTTAGCAATAATCCCCCAAGTATGAATAATGAAAGTAAACATGATGCATGACTCGTCCTATTCGGTCTCACATCACACACCTTATGTATAATTTATATATCTAGCGAGTATCCGGTGACATATATGCACGACACTCCCTAATGCAACTAGTCGTTTTCTATTCGTTCTTAATTTCGCACGTGGTTAGTGTACTTGCAGAAAAATGCATGCTCATACCAACATCCTCACCATCCTCATCCATTACCACTCTAACCCTAAAAGTGGTATCCACGAATTTCTTTAAGCTACGTCTGGTGGACGACGTAGTGGCGCCATTTCTCTCAACACACCCAACGTTCCTCCAGTACTGGGGAATTGCTGGGGAGAGAAACGGTGGCCAACAAGATCTAACTATAATTTTGGTCGAAGGAAAAGTGGTCACGAAACACTCCAATGGCGTGACCACCCCCCTTAAAGAGTTCTGCCCTATCAGCATGAATGCAGGGTTCGCAACAGTCCGCAAATCCCAATAGCGCTCCGCCAGTATTGGGGATAGCTATGGCCGAAATGTTGCTTCCCAAAGCGCCGAATATGCATATGAGTTCTATCTAGCTTAGATTGTTGGCGATGTCACCTGGTATTTCACTAACATCCTTAATATGGGCATATCGATACTCTCATTTTTAAAATACTTCGAAAAGGGTTTCCGAAAATAGGTTTGCAAATCAAAACTGGATGATATGTCTGCTGTCTGTGTATGATCGGCTCTGATACCAGCTGTGGCGGAACCGCCAATTTAATCCGGACTAAGCACATTAGCCTCCTCTAGCTTGTAATGTGATTAGGCCAAACTAAACCCGGTCGTCCGTCGAGAGTCATTTGACTCCCGATATTACCATTTCCCAATGGAACCGACATCATACACATCTGACCCACGATGGAGCCACAACAGATACATCATCACAGGCAGTTGAATACCATAATACTAGACTTTAGTTACAAACTGGTTTTAAATAAAATACAGGTCCAGCATAGTGTTATAAGGTAGCAAGTTTGAAAGTTTCTCGCAGCGGAAATATAAGTTTAGAGGTCACCATGATATCACCAAAAGATTTGCATTAGAGGTAACAACATCGAGCCCACCGATGTTGCCCTCGTGCCACTCATGTCATCTCATCCTAAATGAGGGCATGCTCCGCCTCCAACACAAGTGCAGACCATGAATTCCATACCTGCGCTCAAAATATGGGGGCAAACCCTGAGTACTAATTACTCAGTAGGTCTTAATGGATTTGGCTTACGGCTGACGCGAAGCGGCTTACTAGCAAGTGGATCCTTAGCCTTTAGTTTTAACAGTAACAGGTGAAATATAAGTAGCAAGTTTTCATCAATTGTATAACCTTCAACATAACAGTAACTTGCAGTAAGATGAACAATTCAATTCAATCATGTGGTATTCCAAAAACCGTGAGTAGTAAATACCAGAGTGTTTAAGTAGTTACTACGTTGAACGTCAAAGGCATTGGCATTCCCACACCTGGTGGGCATCAGCGATTCGAATCGATTTTAATTCCCGGGAATAACTATCATGCCAGGGGTATATACTTACTACCCATCGCGTTCCCACATATAGTCCCCATCTCCACTTGTCTTGTCCCAAGATTCAAAGCGCCCCCACCTAACCCAAGGGTTGTGTCCCCTCAGGAGCGATACCACAGTTCTCTGGGTCAGCCCTCCCTCGAGTACAAGCGCCCCCGGGCCCATCGGCCTCCAGCAAGTGGATGGGCGGAGCCTCGAAAACTTCGGACAAACCCAGGTAAGACTTCACCGGTCCCATTTCCCGGTTAAGCACTCTAGCAATGTTATGCCGACCAATAGGCGAACAGCGGACGGGCCTTATGCGACTCGGGCGGAGTCCAAAGTGCAACCTTATGAAAAGCATATACTGAAATAAATCTCCGCCCGGTCTCCATTTAATTCATGAGCAACAATAATAAATGATATAACTGTAAGCTTTTGTAACTTTGAAAACACCTACGTGACGAGTCCACACACTCGTGTCTACTCGTACCTAGCAATTTCTAGGCATACTCGTCCTACGAACTCTAGGTATAGGTGCTAGGGCCAGGGCGGCCAGGGAGTCTAATGCAATTGGTTCCAAGCAACTCCTAATGCATATGCGTAATCATCAAGTATAGTTTGTTTGCTGGGTTAAGTATGGTCCTGCCTACCTTCTTCGTTAGAGTCAGTAGCTGCCTCCTGAGCGGAGTCGGGCCCTTGTTGTTGGTCCTCTGGCTCTTGGTGCAGCTCCTCCTCGGGCTCCTCCGCGACGGTTTGGTTCGGCGGTTGTTCTTCGTTCGCGGAATCTATATGCATGACATGGTGCAATTGGAGCATGTATTAGTGCAATGCTTGCTTCAGGATGCGAGTGCAATGCAAAGAATCATGGTTTATGGGATAACATTATGCATTTTTCGTGATGAAACTTGTTTAACGTTAAGAAATCGTACAAGCCATCACCTATGATAACTTAGCTTCTCACATATGACTACGTGGGGGTGTGTGACTGAATAGCATCGAGTTATGCGAAAAGACCGGTGCTTACTATTATCTAGAACTCTTTTTCATTGTTAACTATATGCTTAATTACTAGGCAAGGGTAATATAGTAAATATACAGCAAGCATTTAAGCTATCAAATTCTTATACTAAGCCTAGGCATACTAGCAATGTTGCTGCCCTAAATTCAGAAGTTTTGACTTCCATTTAACCTACATTTTCTATTTATTAATTTAAACATGCATGAACTTATCAATTTCAAAACACTAACTATTCTTGACATGCATAGTACCCCCTTTCAACAGTGAGCTCTTTATACTTCAGGGAGCACAAATAAAATGTGTAAAACTATTTAGAGCATAACTTCTATATAACTATCATTTCCTCATTTATTTCTATGCTAAAAATCACATGTAGGCGCAAAACAGTAATAAACCAGTGAACACTTGAGCTACCAAAAATCGCAGTGAGCCTATATACCCTAACAATACTGCTGTTCAAATTTGGCAATTTTTGGAGATCATTTAGTCCTTATTTCTTATTTATTAGTGTTTTTCATGCTTGCATAAAATCAGGGGCAAATTGGTACTTTCCTACTCAACCATCATATTCACTAGACAGATCTATTCAAAAGGATTACAATACAACTGATTTGGTATTTTTTTGATTTTTATTGAATTTTCTAGGATTTTTCAAAGGTTTCTGCCGAAATAATTAATTTAAAAGGAAAAACATTAGATCCAGGGGCTAGATTGTGATTGTTTCGAAACCCCAGGGGCTAGTACGCAAGACTTGCAAGACTCAGCATACAGCGCGGTGGACTAAAATGAAAAATCCCGATACCGCGGGGTCGGATCTGCAAATCCGCCGTCTTCTTCCTCCCGTCGTCTTCTTCCTCGCGACGGGAGGAACGGCGACGGTAGCGCGCGGCCAATCTGGCCTTGCGGGGCACGGAGGCTCACCGCGAAGTACCGGGGAGAGAGAGAGGAGGACGGGGAAGCTTACCCACTACCTCAAACGGCAGGGGAGACCGCGGGGAGGGACGGCGACGAGCGCTTCTGGCCGGCGGGGTTCGGCGGTGCAATACGCCGGGGTGGAGGGGTCTCGGGCGACGAGGTCTAGGCGGAAAGGTGGAGTCGAGGGCGGCGAAGCTCGGCGCGGTGATGGTTGAGCTTGGGAGAGGGCAGAAGTGGCTGGGGGCGAGCTCGCGCGAGCTCTGTCAATGGCGGACGGCGCGAGGTCGAACGGGAAAAACGGAGAGGCCGAGCGCGTGAATGGGGTTCGGGGAAAGGAGGTCGGCCTCACCCCCGCCTTGAAGGCGCGCCGTGCGCGCTGTCGGCGGGCGGCAGCGGCGCGTGGCCACGGCGGCCGGGGAGGCCGGCGCGTGGCCACGGCGCTCAGAGGCCAGTGCCGCGTGGGCGCGCCCGGGCGGGGAGGGAGGAGAGAGGCGCGCGGGTGAGCTGGGTCCATGGACCGGTGGGGCTGACAGGTGGGGCCAAGGCCGGGGATGAAGAACAAGGCGCATGGACCGGGTGCATGGAGCGAGGGAGCCGGTGGGGCCCACAGCTGCGGGTGTCGGGCGGGAACCCGCAGCCCTGACAGGTGGGACCCATCTGTCATAGGCTCGTGAGAAAAAGAAAATCCCAAAAAAAGAGAAAAAGGATTTGACCACTAACTAGGTTTCTGAATTTCGCAAATTTGACCAATTTACGAGCTGAATTTGAAAAGGACCCAATTGAATGAAATGTTTTACCCTTTGAGATCTACAACTTTGTCAAAAGCACCAAGTTTAAATTATGGCTCTAAATTTGATTTAAATTTGAATTTAACTATCAGCCCTCAGTTTGGACTGAGAACTGTTTTCCTTAGATAATTCAAATGTCCTATTTCTAGCCATTTTCTCCCAAAAGCCTGTTTGACAAAGTTGTTCAAGATTTCATGGCCTAAAACTTTCCCAATTGGACCTTTGCATGAAAAGAACTCTAGAATATAGAAAAATGAAGAATTCTAAATATGTCAGATTTGGAGTGTGTTTGTTGGTTAACACCAAAAGTCCCTTTACACTAAGTTAAGCCCATTTTCCATCCAAGCTCTATTTGACAAAGCTGTTTACCACCTTAAGACATACAAGTTTGGTATAAAAAGTTTCACCTAAATCTCCATAGGATTTAAGTTATGTTCACATTTGTAGCGTCATTTTTGCAAAACTGAGTATATCACTTAGCTATTTTCACCATGTTTGTTCATATGACTCAAATGCACATTAGCAGGAGATGAGATGACGCTTATGAGAAGTAATTAAACAAAGTATGCACATGATAATGCTCGGGAGATGCCTAGGGCATCACACAGGCAAGCTCCAACAACCACGGCATCGGGATCCATGCTTCCTGACCCTGGGCTTCACTCAGAGGGGTCGCTGATGCTCCTCAACGATCGGTCAAGCTCGGGGACGCCAATGCACTTCTCCGAGGTACTCGTCATCAACATACCGATGGAAGATGACCCAGTCTCTAGTGACGAGCCTTCTGTCAATGGGGAGACACCTCAGGAGCGTGACCAGTGGCGGCGTCACAACTGGCGCCGCAACATCCGTCGTCACCACAACGTGGGGAATCAAGACCCAACCCTACCCATCTCGCAAGATGAGATGTCCGAGTCAGGCGAGTCGCCTGAAGTAGCTGAGTTCCGGCGTCAGAGAAACGGTCGGCGGTGAAATCGCCGGCACATGCAAGCCCAACAGTACCAGCGAGACCACAGGGAAAGTGCGTGCGATGCAGAAAACAACGCTCAACCTCGAGTACCTCCACCACTAGGGCGCAACCTGCGGCCTGACTTTGCCGTGGCCATGGGCACCCCGAGTCAAGTGGGGGGAGTCCTAGCGTGGCTAGCAGACACTCTTCCTCGTACTCTAGAGGGGGAAGCATACCGTCAGATCTTCGCTCAAGCAGCTCACCATCTCCTTCCCATCAACCCTCCAGCAGTCCCTGACGCCCGTCAGGCCATCAACGGGAGGCGAAATGTGCGCAACAACATCGAGAGATCGCGCGCAGAACAGCATGCAAAGGAGATCTGACATCACAATGACTATAATCGTGACTTTGGGGCGCCTCACCAAGAAGATCGGGGCAGAGCTAACTCGGCCGAAGTGTCCATCAATAGTCCGACGGCCCGACGGTCAGTCCATGACTGCTTGGGGGGCAACTGCCCTCGGTTCCTACAACGCCGCGATGCACCAGCCCACGACGGAGGTCAGTACGAATCAGCCCATCATGGCATGGTCGGAATCCCATCTTTCACCGCTCGGCTATGTGGGGTAGCATGGCCTCAGAACTTCAAAGTCTCCAACGTCGACAAGTACGAGGCAAAGCTCGACCCCACCGGCTGGCTGGCTGTGTACTCGACTGCAGCTAGCGCGGCAAGTGCTAGCAAAGATGTGATGACAGCCTACGTCCCAATCGTCCTGGGACAGGATGTGCTACAGTGGCTGCGTCACCTCTGGCGCGACTGCATCGACAATTGGGATGACTTCTATTGGCGCTTCATCGCCAACTTCCAGTCGCTGTCGAATAAGCCGGCACAGCCTTGGGACCTCAAATCCATGAAGCGCAGGGACGGCGAGGGTCTCTGCTCGTACCTCAAGCGCTTTCAGTCGATGCAGAATCGAATTCCCAACATCGCTGACGCGGCGGTGATCGATGACTTCTTCCGCGGCTCTAAAGACGAAGCTTTTGTGAAGGCCCTTCTGTAGAAGTCTCCAGTCATGTCTGAGCAACTCTTCCGTGACACCGACCGGTACATCACCGCAGACGAGCGAGCTCGAGACTTGGTCGACGCATGTCGAGAAGATCGGGGGAAGCGCGAAGAGCCCCCATGGCAAGATCGCCGCTAGGAGAAGAGAACTCAGGAGGAAGTTCAGACTGTGGGGCCACCACCCATGCGCCCATGCGTTCCGCCGCGGTAAGGGGGGGAGAGGTCACTCGACCAGCTCCTCAACGCGCTGTGTCCCTACCATAAGGAGATGCACCACACCCTACGCAACTGCAGGGATTTCAAGGCTTCGATCGCCCACGGCAGGCCTTTCGTGGCTCTGCCTCCTCCACCGCCACTGCCACGTGATCAGGGACCTCTGCCTCAGTAGAACAGAGCCAACGGCGCCAGGTTTCCTAACATCAACCGGCACATCAACGTCATCACCGAGGGGCATGGCTCCCTGGAGAGCAAGTGGCAGCAGAAGCTCGACGACCACCATGTCATGGCGGCCACCAAGGAACCTCCGGAGCCATACAACTGGTCAGACATGACGATATCTTTTAGTCAGGTAGACCAGTGACTCAAGTACGATCACCCGGGCAAGTACTCCCTGCTGGTAAGCCCGGTGGTCCACGAGAGCCGACTCATGAGGACTCTGATCGATGGTGGGAGCAGCATCAATGTCATGTTTCCCAAGACTCTGCTATCACTCGGGCTCTCCATCAGTGATCTGGAGGAATCAGACAGTCCATTATTCGGGATCATGCTTGGAGAAGGAGAATATCCGTTGCGGGACATCAGCTTGCCCGTCAGCTTCGGAACGGAGGAAAACTTCCGCACTGAGACCCTGCGCTTCGAGGTGGCCACTTTTGACTCCGCCTACAATGCCATCATTGGGCGGCCCGGGTTAGCCAAGTTCATGGCTGTCCCCCACTACTCATACATGGTCCTAAAGATGCCGGCCCCATGTGGAGTTCTCTCTGTGCTGGCAGACTTCAAGGGCTCTGCTCTCTGCGCTCGAGAGGCTTTTCAGGCGGCCTTCGCCTTGACAACCGCGGTGGCTCAGCGCCGACTCATCAACGATGCGAACAAGCTCCCAAAGGAAGATCATGCGATCCTGACTCATGAGTCGGCCTCCACCACGGCCATTCAGGCGATCATGGCGACCAAGGAAGTAAGCCTCGACCTCCCGGATGCCTTAAAGACGATGACCATCAGCGCAATCCTATCTCCCAAATAGGAAAGCGCGCTCATCCGGTTCTTGCAGGACAACTGGGACATGTTCGCATGGAAGCCCACTGATATGCCAGAAGTCCTGAGAGAATTGGCCGAGCACAAACTCAAGGTGTTTCCCAACGCAAAGCCAATCAAGCAAAGGCCGCATCGCTTTACTCCGGACAAGAGAGAGGTGATCCGTGCGGAGTTAACTCGGCTCTAAGCTGCTGGGTTTATTAGAGAAGTCATGCATCCCAAGTGGCTTGCGAACCCTGTACTCGTTTTGAAAAAGAATAAAGTAGACTGGCGGATGTGTGTTGATTATACCGATCTCAACAAACATTGCCCGAAGGATCCCTTTGGGCTACCCAGGATAGATCAAGTAGTCGACTCTATGACTGGATGCTCCCTCCTTTGCTTCATCGATTGTTACTCGGGCTACCATCAGATCAGCCTGGCTTTGGAGGATCAGGAGAAGACGGCCTTCATCACGCCGTTCAGGGCATTCTGCTACACCTCTATGCCTTTTGGGTTGAAGAACGCTGGGGCCACGTACCAGCGCATGATCCAGACATGCTCGGCTGAACACTGGGGCAAGTGTGTTGAAGCTTACATCGATGATGTGGTGATCAAGACCAAGGATCCGGAAGACCTCATCAATGACATCTAGCAGGTCTTCAATAGTCTGAGGAGGTTTTGCTGGAAGCTCAACCCGACCAAGTGTGTATTCGGGGTTCTAGCTGGGCAATTACTCGGATTTGTCGTTAGCAAAAGGGGGATCGAGGCTAATCTGGAGAAGATCGATGCAATTCTTCGGATGCAGCCTCCCAAGTCACAGAAGAAGGTCCAGAAGCTCACAGGGTGCATGGCAGCGCTAAGCCAATTCATCTCACGGCTGGGTGAGCGCGGTATGCCATTCTACAAACTCCTGAAGAAGGTGGACAGATTTCAGTGGACACCAGAAGCTCAAGAAGCACTTGAGTCCCTCAAGAAATTCTTGACGACTCCCCCAGTATTGAAATCACCTAACCGATCCACAGCAGACTGCCTTGCCGAGGATCTGTTGTTGTACCTCTCTTGCATGACTCATGTGGTCAGCTCAGCCCTGGTGGTCGAAAGGGTGGAGGAAGGGCATGTTCAGCTAACTCAACACGCGGTCTATTTCATCAGTGAAGTACTCAGTCCGTCTAAGATTAGGTACCCTTAGGTTCAGAAGTTACTGTGTGCGGTCCACATCACAGCTCGCAAGCTTCGCCATTACTTCGAAGAGCACAAGGTGGTGGTAGTCACTCCATTCCCCATCGGCAAGATCCTACGGAACAGAGAGACTACAGGAAGAATTGCTAAGTGGGCATGTGAGCTGGGAGCACATGACATCAAATTCCGCCCACTCACCGCTATCAAGACCCAGGCTTTGGCTGACTTCATCTTCGAGTGGACAGAGAACCAGGTACCTGATAACTCAGAGCCTCTGGAATTCTAGAAGATGTATTTCGATGGGTCACTGAAGATAGATGGAGCCGGGGCAGGTGTTGTCTTAATCTCCCCGAAAGGCGAGAAACTCAAGTACGTGCTGCAGATCCTCTTCACAGTTTCCAACAATGCAGCTGAGTACGAAGCTATGCTACATGGCCTGCGCATCGCGATTTCACTCAGCATCAGGCGCCTTATGGTCTACGGGGACTCTCTAGTGGCAATTAGTCAAGTCAATAAGGACTGGGACTATACCGCGGAAGTCATGGACAAATACTGTGCTGAAGTATGGAAGCTGGAAGACAAGTTCGACGGACTAGAATTTCATCATGTGGACCGCAATGGCAACACAGATGCCAACTTATTATCCAAGCTTGGTTCGTACCGAGCCAAAATTCCCCAAGGTGTGTGAGTCCAGGAGTTGTCTTGTCCGTCTATCGATCGCGACTTAGAACCCCCAGAGCAGCATGTTCTAAGCTTAGAGGAGGCTCCGGCTGACTGGCGGGTCCCAATCATTAAATACATCAGGGATGGTGATGAGCTTGACGACAAAGCAGAAGCCGAGCGGCTCATCCGGTGTGCGGCCAGCTATACATTGATCGGCGACGATCTATTTAAGCGCAGCACAGCTGGAGCTCTCTTAAAATGCATCAATGTGCCTTGGGGCAGGAGTCTGTTGATGGAGATCCATGCTGGGCAGTGCAATAATCATGCTGCTTCTGGGACATTGGTCGGGATGGCGTTCAGGGCCGGATACCTAACAGCTAAGCAAGATGCTGCAGAGATTGTCAAGCGGTGCGAGGCATGTCAGTTCTTCGCGAATCAACATCACTTGCGAGCTCAACAGTTGCAGAACATTCCGGTCTCGTGGCCTTTTGCATGCTGGGGGCTTGACATGATCGGTCCGCTCAAGAGGGCTCAAGGTGGTTACACTCATGTCTTGGTAGCCATTGATAAGTTCACCAAATGGATCGAGGTCAAACCAATCGCGTCTCTAACTTCAGCAAAAGCGGTGGAATTTATTCATGAGATTATATTTCGCTTTGGGATTCCGAACAGCATCATCACAGAGTTGGGCTCCAACTTCACGGGTTCGGACTTCTTCGACTTTTGCAGTGAGAAGTCTATACTCATCAAGTACGTCTCGGTGTCGCACCCTCGTGCTAATGGCCAAGTCGAGCGCGCCAGTGGGATGATTCTAGACGCCCTGAAGAAGAGAGTCTTCGATAAGGATGAAAGACTGGCAGGCAAGTGGATCAGAGAACTCCCGTACATTGTCTGGAGCCTCAGAACGCAGCCGAGCAAAGCTCTCAACGGGAACACACCCTTCTTCATGGTGTATGGCTCGGAGGTGGTGTTACCTGCAGACTTGGCACATGGGGCACCGTGGTTGGCATTCAAGGATATCGCAGAGGCAGAGAGCACGCGGCTCGAGGAAGTCGACCTGTTGGAGGAAGAGCAGCTCAATTCAGTAATTCAGTCGGCGCGCTATCAGCAGACTCTGCGCCCTTATGATGAGCGCAACATGCGTCCCCGTGTTTTTCTAGCTAGGGATCTGGTCCTCCGGAGGGTCCTCAAGGGGGTTGGGCGTCACAAGCTGTCCCCCCTTGGGAGGGGCCTTACATCGTCACAGAAGTCACTCGGCCAGGATCCTATCGCTTGTCTGAGATGGATGGCACGCCGGTTGGGAACACGTGGAACATCGAGCATCTGCGCAAGTTCTATTCTTAGGCATCATGCGACCTCGGCAATCATATACTCTAGTCTGTACTCGTGCTTAGTCCTGATTTTAAGTGGACTCATCCTCAGTCGTGTTCAGTCGGATGTCCTCGGATAATGAATAAAGGCATGATTTCTGTGCATATCTCTTTTTCTCGTGGTGTGAGTGCGTATGATTTCTGGTGATCATGTCCTCGTCCTCAGATAATCAGGCAATCAGTCATGGGTCCCGACCCGACTCATGGCTGGTGCTACATGCCTACTCCTACTCAAGCTAGGGTGCAGTCCGACCCTAATTATGGGGCAATCAGCCTAGGTCGTATGACCGACAGCTGCTGTTACATGCCTACGCTCACTCAGAACAGGGCGCAATCTGGCCCTCCATACGGGGCAATCAGCCTAGGTCGTATGACCGACAGCTGGTGTTACATGCCTTCGCGTCCTTATAAAAAGGGAGCAATCTGACCCTCCTTATGGGGCAATCAGCCTAGGTCGTATGACCAACAGCTGGTGTTACATGCCTTCGCGTTCTCATGAAAAGGGTGCAATCCGACCCTTACTACTGGGCAATTGGCTTAGGTCATGGACCTACAGTCAGTGCTACATGCCCGCTCGTACTCATAACAGAAGGGTGTGGTCTGGCCCTGCATTTCACATATTCGATGAGTTTTCAGTATGAAAGCCTAAGTTAGACACTCATTTGCGCATTTTGGCCTCGAGATAATGCGTGTCTAAACTCTGTGTTAAGGCCGACTCAAAGGCCTGGTTTTCTCATAACGTCACACATGAGAATAAGCAGTCAACCAGATTTCATATCATATGTGAATTCTAATCTTGTTTTCTTATAGACTAACACTCATAACAGGTAATCATTCAGTTACAAGGTTACAGCAAGCAATGACTTCAGTTTACAATTCGAATTCTATAATTAGCTTTTCGGCAATGGACTGAATCTCCGAGGCATATTTGTCAATTATCGCGTCACTCGGGTCAACACTAACTTTGGCCATCAATTCGGCTAAGTCCAACTCTGGCCAGGTTATCTTCATCGTCAACAGTACATGTTGAAGAACTGATTTCAATCATCCTCAAAGATGTTTCTTGGTGTCTTCAACCAATGTCGCCACCCGGTCTGATACTGGTCTCGACGAACCAACTTCTGGGGCACATATGTTCAACATGGTGTTCATTGCGCTTGTCACATACTTCGTCAGCTCTTTGTTATTTCCATAAGCGGCCTTCAATTTCTCACAGTTCTTCTTGACTACTTCGTAATTTCGCACTGGCAGTTCCAGATCATGACGTTGTCTCTCCGACAGCTGCTGGGATTCTTTGAGAGCTTGCCTTGTAGATTTCAGTACCTTTTCTAAGTCTCTATTTTTGCTTTGAATCTCAACTGAGACTTTGTCAGCTTCCATCAGCTCAGATGTCTTCCGGTCGAGTTTGGCCCGAGTCAGCTGATGGCTTGTTTGAAGTACTGTCAAGGCACTGGACGTATTCTGGAAAGACTTCTCGAATCCATCTCGTGACTCTCGAAGCTCCTGGATTTCTCTTTTTAGTCGCAGTGCCTCATCCTGCAGACCAACTCAACTTATAGGCTTCTGTAAGTAAAGAATATGCTAGCTGGGTTTCTTAGCAAGTTACCTCATGCTGTTTCTGTTCCATTTCAAGCTTGCGTTGTAAATTCCGTGAATTGTCCCGAGCATCGTCACACTCGATGATAACATTGCGGTAGGAGATATCACGCTGAGCTAAGGCGATTTCCAGATCAGCAATCGTTTTAGCCGCAGCTGCATGTCAAGGCATGGGTACATCAGGATATGTCGGGTGCTAGGCTATATGGCGATTAAGAAAGCAGCCACTCACAGTGGTCTCAGCGGCACAGGTGGCTTCTGACTCGGCCAGCTATTGACGCAGCGTGACTACATCACTCCTAAGTACTGGAGCAAGCTGTTCCCGCCACCGTGCAGCCTGATCAAGCAAGCTCTGCAGAAAAGGATTCAATGCATTGGTGATATTGATGCTGACTTCAAAGATCATTGTGCTCAGAATAGTGACTTACCTCAAAAGCTACAAACGGCCTTGGTTCACTCGGGCCTATGGCAAGTTGTAGATCTGGGGCCACCAGGTTGAGTGAAATTGCCTCTTCAGCTATGATGGTGTCATCCGCTGACCTGGGACCTTCGGCTCGGGTGCTTGGTACTGGCACAGATATATCTAGAATATTTTCGGCATCGGCGGACTCGTTGCCAGGTGCCGTCTCACTCTCATGTTGTGGGCCATGCTTATCCATGGCATGTTCTTGGTGACCTGAAGTGCCTCTTCCTTCAGGGTTGCTAAGCGCGTCTTGCCAGCTGTACGGAGGCTTCACAATGATGTCATCTTGGTGGTCCTCTGTACTCTTTAGCTCCGCTTCAGTTGGTAGCTCCGGGACCTCAACCTCCGGTGTTTTAGTCATGCGCTCTAGGATTTTGGGCCAGGGGGCTTCAGTTGTGCCAGACCCAAGCTCGGGGGCTTCGGTTGTTCCGACCCCGAGCTCGGGGGCTCTGGCTTTCTTCGATTCAGGCTTGGGGGCTTCTTCTAGGTCGGCATCAGGCCCGGGAGGTGATGCACTTTGTTCAGCAAAATGCCTGCACAGAAGGTTCATTCCATCCGGACATTGGGCGCGGGAATAAACGTAATAGTTAAAGCAATCAGTCGTACAGTGGTGGCGTGAGACTGCTGTCACTTGGGAGAGGAAATGATTTTACGAATTGAGCCAACTCTGGATCAACATCCGATAAGTTCAATTCCTCCTCTATTGGAATGTCTTGATGAGTCACAGGGGAGGCTATGGCTTCAAGTTCTTGCTCTCCTTTAGACCTCCTCTCACGACGTTGAAGTGGGACTTATTTCTCTTCTTCTTCTTCCTCCTCGTCGATCAGCAGATTCCAGTCAAGGCCGCCAAGAGATGAGCTTTCACTATTGTCAGTGGACTCTTGCAGTTTGGATTTCTTGTTCGGTCTCTTAGACGGGGATGCTAGATCAAGCTTGGCAGGAGAGGTCTTTTGACTGATAATTTGTTCCATGATGGTCCTCTTTCTCTGGGGAACTTCGGTCTGTTCTGTTGACGTCTTGGCTCGGGTATGTCTGGACACCCTTGGGGTGACATCACCTTCCTTTGAGCCTATTGTATGTTCGGGGGCTTGTTCCTCTTGAGCCCCGGCATGTTCTTCAGCGTCGGCATCATTGGCTGGACGCGGGATGATGATATATGTTGCAGCTTCATTGTTGTCTTCCCCTTGTATTGCTGCAACCACAGCTTCCATCTCCTCAGCAATCAACTGGGACTCTCGTTTTAGCATCTTGTCTGCGTTATGCTGAGGAGGGTCGGACAGGAACTTAGCAATATTGCTCTGTAGAGATGGAGTCAGTAAATCTGTTCAGTGACGTATACATTATCAAGATACATAAATGAGTCAGTCAGCAAGCTAAAATACTTACAGTTGGAGTCGGGTGCCATGTAGAGTAAGGTTGTGGTGATCCTTCGTTGTAGACTTCACCTCTCAACATCAGACCAACTCGAGCCTTAATTTCATCTGCAGTAATGGGTCAGCTGACCTCCCAAGTGGGATCGTTGGCTCTGACGTACAAATAAGCCGGATACACTCGGTCTTTCATCGGTTGAATGCTTCGGAAGATGAAATTTATAACTATAGCATGAGCAGTCAGGCCGTTGTCTTTCAAATCCGAGATGTCGTTGAGTAGAATCTCCACTTTAGCCAGCTCCTCTGTAGTTGGTGCCTCTTCCCAACTGCTGAGCTTGGAGTTTGGTTGACGGCCTGATCGAGCTGGTAGTGAGTTGGCATGGTTGGTCAGGTAGAACCACTCGGAATGCCATCCTCTATTGCTATCCTTCAGAGGAATGTCCAGGTATACTGACTTGCGCACCCTACGCAGTTCTAAGCTAGCTCCTCCAACCACTTGCAGAACCTTGTCTCAGGTACCGGGTTTGCAGTGGTACAAATATTTCCAGAGACCAAAATGGGGAGCAATCCCGAGAAAAGCCTCGCACAAGTGGATAAAGATTGAAATTTGGAGAATGGAGTTTGGGTTTAGATGAGACAGGTCAATGGAATAAAAGTTCAGTAAGCCTCAGGCAAAGGAGCAGAGGGGTAATCCTAACCCGCAGACAAAGAAAGGGGCAAAGACCAAGGACTCGCGGGTATCCTCCGTGGGGACTTTTTCGCCCTCGCAATCTCTCCACCCGCCCAATTCCTTGGGAGGGAGAACCCCCATTTTCACAAGATGATTCAGATGGGATTCAGAGACAGACGACATACGGAAAGCCAGAAATGGCAATGGGATCAGCAGGTTCTCATCACGGGGAAGCCCTTCGCTAGTGTTTCCACGTTCGCTGATCGTCTTCTTCTTCGGAGCCATGGATGCGAGAGATTCTGGTACTGGTTCGGAAGTTTTGGGACAGAGATTTTGAATCTGTTGGCACTGGCGGCGGAATAAATGCAGCTATTGGGAATGAGGATTCGAGTGGAAGGAACCGTTAGGGTATTGGTTCTCTTTAATACCTAACGGCGTTAAGTTGGAGAAGCTCTGTTTATTCTTTAAGGAAACTTACGGCGTTAGCATTTTTTCTGTGATTCTGATGGGATAGCAGATCGGCATAGTTTTTATCTAGGTTATCTGGAATTCAGTCGGATGTCGTTCAGTCGGATACGTTGACTCAGATGTTTTCACTCGATCTAAAAGTACTTGGTGGCAGTTAGATCTCAGATGATCCATTTGGCTCAGGGCCTCATGGTTTTCAATCGGTGATCTTATTTTCAGTGATTGAATTGTCTTTGTGCAATCTGACAGGGGATGCTTATGGAAAGAACGGACTTCATTATGCGACAGTGAACTCATGAACAAGTGAAACATAAAGCATTCATTAAAAAAGATTGGATTCATTGGAAAGGTAAATCTACTGATACATGGGATCTTCATACGGCACTACACTCCTAGTTAGACTAATCCTAGTCTAATAGCCGACACGGCAGCGCTTCTTGGGGGGCAGAGTAGCATCCTCGTCGCTGCTGCTGCCACCGTCGTCGTTGTCACTGCCGTCGTCGTCGCCATCATCGCCGCTGCCGCCGTCGTAATCATCGTCGTCGTCGTCCTTGTCTTCGTCGTCGTCGTCTTCCTCCTCCTCATCGTCATCCTCGTCATCGGGGCCGCTGAGGCCGGGGTGGTTGAGACCCCGGAGCATTGCCATCTCCTTCCAGTTGTGCTGGTCGGAGTCGGTGTCGGAGTCGTCGCTCGCTTCTTCCGGCGGCGCCTTCCCCTTGTCGTCGCCACCGTCGTCGCTGTCGCTGAGGGGGTCGGTGTCGCTGGGAGGGTCTTCTTTTTCGGGGCGCCGACGAAGATCTCGTCCTCCAAGTCGGAGAACTCGGGGCGGTTCTTGCGAGGGCCGGCCATGGTTTTTTGCGAAAAAGGTGGTTTGGCAGTGGAATCTTATGCGTGTGAGAGGCAATGAAGTGTGATTGATGCACGGGCCCTAGCCTGAGTTATATAGAGGGCGAAGTGCCGCTCTGACTTCTGCAAGTACGCGTATAATGATGGCGTTTGGTATTCAGATAGACACGCGTCGATGATCTACATGCGAGACGGTTCAAGAGAGTTGGATTTGCGAGCGGTTGGGTTTTTGAGGGAAAGCATATACGACAAAGAAAGGAATGGCTCTTCACATTATCGGCAGTTTCCCGGTTTACACCCAATAGGTGGGGAATTTTTTCTTGAAGATTTTTCTGATTGGGACAAAGGCCTGAAGACTTCAGTCGGGCGACGATGAGTCGGGAGAGCTCTTTAAACCTTCAAGCTGATTGTTACTCAAGTCAACTTGAAGCTCGGGGGCTACACCCAATTGGTGCACCCTATCGGCGCAACCATTGAAAAGGTGCAGTGATTGACTCGGGAGGAAACATATACTTTTAAAATTTTAGATTATTTGGACCTTCAAGCTGATTGTTACTCAAGTCAACTTGAAGCTCGGGGGCTATACCCATTGGGTGCACCTTGTCGGTGCAACCAATGATTTGAGAAGACGAATGATTTGGAGGTGAAGTTCTCAAAGCTGGTTATTCATTTTGGATCTTTAAGCTGATTGTTACTCAAGTCAGCTTAAAGCTCGGGGGCTACACCCAATGGGTGCACCTAATCGGTGCAACCATTGAAGGGTTGCAGTTGGTTTTGGGAGCCTCGAGTCATTTGGCTTCTGAATTAACTCGAGCCTCGGGGGCTTGTGGGGGATAAATATCCCCTGGCTCCTCATGGCGTGGATCCAGGACATGGGCCAATAGTGGGCCTGAGTCGGGTGAGCGGCTAATTTCATGGCCTGAGCGCTTAACTCAGGCCCAAATACGATCGTGATGACTTAGAGTTCAAGGCAATAACGACGAGATCCAGAAGGCAAGCAAGGAAGCTTAGTTCGGACTCAGCTTCCGGGATTTGAGGAGATCGAAGAAGGTACGATGGAAACTTAGGTTCTGTTTGATCTCATGTAATCTAAACCGACTAGGAGATATAGAAGGAACTCAACTTGTAACCCAAGACTCCGTCAGACTATATAAGGCGGATGATGGACCTCTACGTAGAACATCTGATCACATCGCAACCCATCGCAATCCAGCCCTAGCCCTCATTGTAACCTCGAGAACTCGCAGCAATACAATCAGCCCCAAACAGGACGTAGGGTTTTACGCATCTCGCGTACCGAACCTGTATGAATCTTCGTGTCTTTGTCGCTTTTCCAGTGAACCATCGAGCTACGTCGATCTCGCCGAACCACAAAAGCTCCACGTGACCCGTCCCGTGGTGCACTGCCGGTACTAAATCCCGACACAGGCCACCACGGGCCATCCTTGTAGATGGCACAAAACGCGCTGAGTCAATCCACTTTGCGGAGTTACATTGTGGTAGGTTCCTTGTAAACCGCCTAAGAATGTAAACATTAAGAATGAAAACATACTATACACCTTTCCACAAATTAACAATGATATTATAAAAGTACCTTGCATTGCCTCATGGACAATATAACCAATATAAACAGCCCGTATCACTTATGATTAGTGCGTTACCTTGCCTCATGGAGTTTATGAATGCTCGCATCTCCATTGACTTAGTAACCTTATTATGCTTTGCATTAGCTAATAACTGAGAATACCATTCCCTAGTTTTTCCTCTCTTAAGTGCATTATATGGGGTGTTTTTGATGGCACCATTCAAAACTGCAATAATAAAACATTGATAAACATTTGCTTACTATGTAGGCCATGTGCATCCTCCAAGGATCATGATCATGTGGTGCACTTTTCTAGTTATCTGCACTTGACATCACAGTGAATACTCCATTCGTGTCATCCCATGAATTTTTGGATCTATCCACAGAAAGCCTCACATATGAATCATTTCTGTGTAGCTAATCATCGTGACCAATCTCATCACCTGGTTAATTGATATAAAAAAATATCATAACAGGTTGTAACTATTGCATTCATGTTTTTAAAAAGATCAATTAAAATGGATCGTACAAGCCACGTCGTTGGTTTCTACCAGCGTAGTATCTCATTCTCAGATGGTGCCGCGAGGAATAAATCCTCGGGAAAAGTCGTCTCCTAGTCGAGCCGTGCGAGCCGCAGCTTCGGGTGCGGCGTGCGGCGCTGGCGTCCGGTGGCGGCGCAGGCGGTTGGAGCGCCGGGCTTTCGCAGTGTCAGCGGGCGCGGCGCGCGTCGCGTGGCGTCCGGGGCGCGCGGGTTGCAGCGTGGGGGCCGGTGTCCGCGCGACCGGGGCGTGCTAGCCGCGGCGTCGGCGGCGGCGTGTGGCGCCGGCATCGAGCGGCGGTGTCCGGCGTGCCGGGGCGCGCGAGACCCGTGGCGCCGGCGTCAAGGGCGGCGCTCGAGCGGCTTGGGGCGCGCGAGCCGCGGTTTCGGGTGCGGCGTGCCGCGTGTGGCGCCAACGAGGCGGCGCTGGAATGGAGACCGACGAGGTGAGGGCGAGGTCGGGGCAAGTTTCCTTCTCGCTAGCCTCCTTTAGCACAGGGACGCAAATCAAGGAAGATTGCAAATGGCAAATTAAGGAAAATTAAGAAAAGGCAATCGGCAATTGACGTTAAGGAAAGGAAAGTTAACTAACGTTACTGTTTCCTTCCTTGCTCGCCATGAACAATTAGCCGCTGGGTACAGGGCAGGAATTATGTGAAAAAAAAGTGGAGGAAGCGGCAGAAACATTTTACATCTATGTGTTTTGAGTTTTTCCACCTATTTTCAACTCTTTCAAAACTAAACAGCGGGACCAACGTGAGGGATATATCTTGGTCTTTCTAGGTAAACAAAGTTTTCGAGAAACTTATTCTTTTACAATGTAGAGTAGATAGATAGATTACACACTAGCCATTACAGCCGCATCGAACCAAACACCACGTATTAATGGATTACGTTATGGAATGCTGAACCAAACACTATGTGAGTGTTTCAAGCAATTTTAGTGGAATGCGTAGAATAGTTTTTATACCATTAACTAAGCAAATTAATGATATGGGCTAAGGTACGCGAAAAAAGAAGGAATCAATTTCTCATGTATGAACCCAACCCGGCTGTACGAGAAAGAAAGAAAAAGAATATGAGAAGGGTGAGAGGGCCAGGAAAAGAAAAGAAACAGATGGAATTGGATGAGAATTAATTTTGAAGAAGTAATCATTCAGACATCCTATAGTTTCTCTATATATAATGTCTAGATGATGATTTCTCTGGTTTTCAAATAATTGGCTTTTCAAATAGTAACATGGTTACCAAGACACTATTTTGACCATAAAGTACAGGATTAAGCATTACAACATATATATATACCAAGTTTGTCATATTTTGAAGCCACCATTGAAAACTAATCTAGGCATACCCGTTTCAAATAAAACACTTATAAATTTTAAAGAGTTTTTTGAACGACGCAAGAAAACTGCGTATCATTTCGTTAAGAAGAAAAAGAGCTATACAAGCACCAGGAGGTAGAGAGAACCCCAGATGCAAAACTCCAAAGAGAGCACCACCAACCAAAACTCACCCATGGCCAGAATACACATGCCAAGATTAGGATCCTGGGATAAACTCCTAGAGCCTGATGCCCCTGCCCTACAGCAAAGGATCCGCTCACTTGCCACCGCCGACAAGACAGTCTGTACTTGTGGACGTGTTCCTTGAAAAACACAAGCGTTAGAGTTCCCAGGAGACAAGAATGACAAGGGTGTTCAAGCCCTTATGCAGCCCCTTAGGCAACACTCTTGAAGCCTGACACCACCAAGGGTTGAACCTGCTTGATGCTCTTGAAGGAGTAACTGCC
Organism: Paspalum vaginatum; assembly: GCA_030272315.1. NCBI lineage: Eukaryota > Viridiplantae > Streptophyta > Magnoliopsida > Poales > Poaceae > Paspalum > Paspalum vaginatum. The sequence goes on along the minus strand of CM059018.1, from coordinate 33,965,663 downwards.
GCAAGGTTCAGATTTAGGAGCACCCAATTCTAAACCTTCCCGGAGAACACACTGTTGGCACATGTCCTGACCAAATATTACAAACGCTCTAAGTCTTTCTATGCCGCAAGCACACGTCTTGGGATCCGCAGCAGATGGCGGAGGCACTGTTTTGCGCCAAAACACCACAAGAAACCCTAGGCCGCCTAGGGGTTTCTGGTGGACGCCGGATAGTCCGGCGACGGACGCCGGATAGTCCGGTAACGCCAGATAGTCTGGCGAGGTGCACCGCACAGTCCGGTGAGTCCCGGGGGCTCGGGTAGACCTAGCGCCGTCTTCTCGAGAGAGACCCTGTCAGGGAGGATGGCGGCTAGGGTTGCTCTAGGATCGGCAGGTCACCTAGAACGCCTCCATGTTGCCGTCGAGACGCTTAGGAGAATAGCATAGAAGATTGGAAAAGTAGGGTAAAAGAGATTAAAGGTAAAAACTGATAAAAGTAAATTGATTGGATCGATTGTGGTGCCTCAATCGGCCGTGATCCTTTATATTTATAGGGAGCGATGGTCTTCCCACTTTTACAAGCCAAAACACGTCCTAAACCGACCTAAACTCTATTGGAAACTCCTTTTCGGATAAAACAGGGTTCTACCGGACTATCCAATGTACGGGACCGGTTTGTCTGGTATTTACGGGGCAAAATCCGGGTTGTACCGGACTGTCCGGCATAAGCTACCGGATAGTTCGGTATTGCCCAGGCAGGCAATCTTCTGGAGGTCATATCTTCTCCATCTGGACTCCGAATCAGGCGATCCATATATTTGATTTGATCGGCATGACAAGGGCTACAACCTGGTGCATTCAAACTCCTGATTTGGCTTCATCTTGATGCAGTTCCAAGGCCTTCTTTGTGTCTTCAATGAAATAGGATCAAAACCTTCCGACACGTTGCACGTTACCTAAAGAACACAATTCTATACCAAATATGCAGAGAAACTACCATTAACGCTGATCTGCCCATTTTGATGCTCAACACACACGCCGAAAGAATATGATGAATCGATTCTCCATCCTGATCGCAGCAAGAGCAAGCAGGTTGATGGGGTAGCCCACTCTTGGCCAAGCGATCAGAGGTCCAGCAATGATTATTAACGGCGAGCCAGATGAAGAATTTGCAATTAGGCGGTGCCCAACTCTTCCAAATCCTTTTCAAGGAGTGAACTTGATGGACCCAACAAACATGGCGTTGTCGGTTGCCTTTCTGTTGTAAACACAAACATGGCGTTGTATGTTGCCTTTCTGTTGTAAACACCATTAGAAGATAACTTCCAACGATATTGGTTAGGGACCTCAGGTTGCAAAATGAGACCATCCACCAAGGCCTAAATAATCAGATATTCTACAGGTACCCACACTGTTAAGGCCCCTTGTATGTCTGCTACTCATCGCTTGTTATCAAATGCCTGGTTGCTCACTGTACGCCTTTTCACAACTCTCTTGGGAATCAACAGTAATAGATTTGGTGCCAACTCAACCACAATCTTGCCCTATAACCAATGGTCACTCTAGAATTTCACCTCAGCACCACTCCCCGCAGAGATGTCAACTGCCATGTGGAATAGAGCACGAGCGTTGTCCAAAACCTGAATGGGCGACCCGGCCCATTGGCGCGAAGCATTAATTTTTTTCTAACCATAGCCACCGAATATGCAAAGCGCAACCCAACCATTCCAGGTCAAGCACCTCAAGACCACCAAAGCACAAAGGATGCCGAACTCATCCCCCAAGAAACCAGGCAGTCCCACCATTAGCCGCTCCTGCCGTTTCACATAAAGCCTCTCCTTATCTTGTCAATCGCTTTGATCACCCATTTAGGCAGATCCTAGGCAATCAGCAAATGAGTAGTCACTGCAATTAAGACGGACTTGACCACCACCAACCGACCAGCCCTATTCAAGAGGGGGCCTTTTAAGCCGGTAGTTTAGCAACGACTTTATCAATGACAGATAGAAAATCAGCCAGCTAAGATATCTCCCTAAAGATTGTCTAATCACTTTGAATGAACTTGGTCATCAAAAATAGAAATATGAAGGTTGAGGGATGGAAAAAAGATATAGAAAGTGGACATGTGCATTATATGGATGAAAAACATGGGATAGCTTGACTCCCAAACAATTGCACATGGTTAGAAAAAGTGAAAGTTTTTGCTCAATATACTAATAGACAAAAAACTCAACTTTCATTTCTCCAAAATTTCTATCCCTTCTCTCCTCTCTTTTTTCTATCACTTTATTTTTCCTCTCCTTTTCCCCTCCTTTTTTTCTTTTTCTTCTTTCTTGCACCCCGTTTTCTCTCTCTTCTCCTCTTTTTTTCAACATTACTGAAGAGGCGGGCGTGGCCACAATGAGGCAAGCTGGTGGCAGGAGAGCGGAGGTAAGCGTAGAGACCGGAGAGGAAGAGGGGCGCCGAGGAGGAGAGGGGCAAAAATGACATTTCAAAAAAAATGTGAATATTTGATAAGGTCAACTTGGCGGTTGACTGTTAAAAATTGCATGGTGATGGCACAAAAGGGCAGGCAAAAATGAAACCGATGGAAGTGAAGGTGAAATGAAAATTTTAGTGGCAGTTATGGAATAGCCATCTTTTTTAGTGAAACATAGGTAAAAGAAACTCAATAAGCATCCATTGAACTGCCAAATTTGGCTCAATAAATCCATTCACCGATATTCTGAACTTCTGATCACTGATGTGTGCCTCATTTTGATAATTTCCTGAAACGGGTATGTGTGCTTAGGAGTTGTGAAACTAGGATGTAATTTAATGTCTTAGTAATTATCAAATATCCATGGCAAGACACGGGCATCATACTAGTCATGATTATAAGCGACTCTTGTGATGGAATAACAACAAAGGTATTTGGACTAACAATTTGCTAAGCATATTCAAAGGGTTTATAGCTCCTAAGGCTGTCCGCAGTGGTACACTGGGAAGCTCCCCTAAAACTTTTGGGTGAGGTTTAGGGTAACTGGGTTTAGGGTAACTGGAGTGCTGAAGCGGTCGACTTCAAACTTCACCCTACGGTAGCGTGAGCCTTCTCTCACCCCATATCTAGCATTGTACGGCGGCCACCCTGCCTCCTCTCTCTCTCCTCTGTCCACAGCAACTACCATGGTTGGCACGCCCCGTCGGACTCGGAGGACTTGCTGCTCGTCGCCGTGGGCGCTGGAGGAGGAGAGTCGGCAGCACGGGTGGAGGAGAACCGCCCATGGTGCCTGGATTTGCATCAGAGCGCAGGAGGAGGCCGGCGACCCTAGATCTACAGGGAGGCAGGGCCGGCAAGGAGGCGCGGAGGTCAAGCTAGCAGGGAGCGTTGTAGGGCCGACGAGGAGGCGCGGAGCGTGGAGGCCGGGCTGATGTGGAGTACCGCGGGGAGGTAGCGGAGGCGGCGCGACGAAGCTCCACGGACGGCTTGGAGACGACGCAGCAGAGCTCCATGGCAGCGGATCTGGCCAGGGAGGCGTGCCGGCGACGGGGTAGCGGGGAGGCGTGCCAGCGGCGGTGGGCGTGAGGAAGGGGCGGGGCGAATAGGAGGGAGGCCGAGGGAGGAAAAGGGGAAAGGTGGTGGGTGGTGTGGGTCTGCGGATGGGTTTTATAAATTGATAAAATGTGGTAGTTGGTATATGATTGAAATATAAAGTAAACATGACTGTGGAGGATTGCGTGGTAGGGTAGAGAATTTTATTGACCAGAACAGAATATTCTTTTTAGCGTAGAGAAATAGGATAGAATGAGTGCGGATAGCCTAAGAATGCAGTATGCGAAGATACCACGTAATCGACACGAACAAACAAACAAAACGATTAAGGTGTTTGGATACACCCAATTAATTTTTAGCTAGTACAATATCAATCTACCGATTAGTTAGGAGTGCTTGGACACTTAGTTGGGTGTATATCCAAACACCCCCTAAATCCCCAATCAGCAAATATTTTTGTGATGACGACGAATAGATCGAGTACCAAAGCTTCTTTATTTAGAGAAATTCCTAGAGCGGTCATACAAAACGGGATTCCAGTGAAGAAGCTATATGGTCAAGTGTGGAGGTGGCAAGTCGAAGGCACAATTTGATTCTATAATGAAGTTGTGCACCATATCGAGTTTTGATATACTCGCTCTGTATTTAAATATAAATCGTGGTTGATTTTTTTCTAAAACTTTAATAGCTCATCTTATTTGAAAAAGTTTACAAATTTTTTTATTTTGTTGTGATTTGTTTTATCATTATAGAGAATTTGAGTATGACTAGTTTTTTTATTTATTTACACAAATTTTTTGAATAAAACAAATGATAGAAGTTTTAGATAAAATCAACTGAGACTTATATTTAAATATGTAGCCGTGGAGGGAGTATCAGACAATTGCGCAGAGGCTTGGATCCAACGTTTGGCGGCTCATGGAGTAGTGGTACTGGCAAAGTGAAACCGCCAGATTATCTCGTGGCCGGGTTAACGGTCTAGGTGCTGTTTGTTTTAGCTCTGTAAACCGCAACGTAAATAGGAGTGAATGCCGACGCAAATGGTTACACTGCAGCATCCTGTGGTTACCGGATGATGGGAATAACTAAGCAGAAATTTAGAAATGAGCATGAAATGTCTATAAATGAATTTTCTCATCATTTGTTATTTCCGGGTCTTTACGTTGCATTCACTTACAACAAGAAACAACCACCAGCGTTTGGTGCAGCACTTGCATTTTGGTGCATTCTTCTTTCTTTCCTTGGTCTTTCGTTCCGTCATATTCCAAATAACTTATCTAATTACAACGTATTAACCGTTAATGCACCTTTTTTTTATCAAATCTCAGGGACATGGTCTAATCATGAGGGTAATATTTTATCATGGTGTTGGATCCCAAATTTTTATGGATTCCTTTTTTGTTACCGGGGTCGACCCCAAAGCCATAATGTCTCAAAACGCAGAGGCTATAGAGGAACTTTTCTTTTTTTCCTTTGTCTCGAACTTCGTGAAGAACTCCATTCTATCTCTCCAACAAAAAAATGGGGCTGCGCTCTAGTTGTACACTCCCTTTGTTCGGAGAATCCTTGTTGATTCTGAACTTCGTTCGCAAAGTAAGCGTCCTTTTAACGGGCCAGCCCTTCTTAATGCGCCGCTTGACCCAGTTTTGAAAATGAGCTTTGCTCTTCTAGGCGTTGGGTGCTCCCGTGGTTCGCGGGAAGGAAAAAGGACTAATCTTTTGTTACATCTGGCACGAGATGAAAAAGAGAGAGCTTCGTCTATCGATGAACGGCAGATTGACGGAGCTCTTGGCATTGCTTTGTTTTTCTCTCCTTTCCTATCAGCAGAGTTCCGATCCTTTTGTTCGAAATTTCTTCGTTGGTACCCAACTGCTTGCAAAATTAAATCCTATTCCACAAGATCCTATATCAGCTATACATCCTCCTTGCATTTATGCCGGAGACATCGCCAGGGCTATGGGCTTTGGGTTATGTAGATCAAAATGATGAATGGGATTGTGGCACTCCACTCGCCGCCAATGCGGAAGGATGCCGCCGAAAAGAACGGAATGCTGCTTCGCTCTGCTGGATGGGTCGGATCCCATAGAAGAAGCTCGCTCTTTACCCGATCATTCAAACATTTTGTGGGCGGCGCGCCAGCTCTATTGTTGCGTGGAGCTGATTATTCGTCAACTTGTACGATCGTCGAGGAGTCTGTGAGACGAGTACGGCTGCGCTGTACTAGTAGCTTGTTGGCTCCAAGCACCGTGGATATTTTAACGCCATTTTCAGTACAAGTTCCATTCCCATTATGCGTCACATCACCAAAAAGATGGTACGGCAGTTTTCATGGAGACGTAACTGTTGAAAGATACAATGCAAACTTCTAGAAGCTTCTACAATAATGGCAAGCCATGAAACAAGTAAAGATTCTAGAAGCTTCTACAAGAATGGAGAATCACCATGGTTTCTAGAGTCCAAACTTCCGGAATCTTCTACACTAGTCATGACACCCATGGCATTCTAGAATTGTGTTGCCATGGCAAAGTTTAGAGTTTTCTAGACTTAGTTATTTTATAAGAACCTTCTAGAGTAGGGACATGTGGCACTCATCCGTGGCCCGAGTGTGCCTATATAAAGGGGTGCCACCCCTTGCCATGCTATACCACCACATCATTCCACCACTACTCCAAGGGTATGGTAGAGTGTGCTAGGCTAGCCACCTCAAGAGTGTAAGTGTGAGTCCTTGTATAACCATTTTGTGTTGCAATAAAGAAGTTCTTGTTGTAAGTGTTAGTCTCCCGGTTAGACCGCATAGTTTCTAATTACTTAGTGCATAGATTGTGATCTATCTGAAGGTAGGCTCTGCCTCCCGGGATCACAAGAGTCTGGGCTTCATCTGAAGGTTGGCACTGCCACCCGGAAGCCAGCTTCATCTGTAGGTTGGCTCTGCCACCCGGAAGCGAGAAGGCCGGCTCTGCCGCCAAAGTGACTCGAGTGCACTAAGTAACTAGAAACTAGAAAGGACTAACCGACTCAAGTGTGAGTTGGTGTTGCGTATAGGTCCTCATTAGGTGGGTGTCTAGGGCCATCCCGTTTCCAACAATTGGTATCAGAGCCTGGCGGTCAGGGACCGTCATCACGAGGAGGCATCGGTGAGCACAGGGTGCTTGCTGTATCCACAACTAAGGAGGCGCTAAGGGGAGACTCTGCCGGTGCACAGTCTGGGACTGTGAAGCTTATTGGTCTGGGACCAGAGAAGCTTACTTGACGCCGGGCGTCAGTCGCTATGGCGGATCTTGGCGCAAGTTGTGGAATCAAGAAGCTCAGTAGCCATAACTATGGCTATTGGAAGACCTGCATCGAGTCATACCTGCAAGGTCAGGATTTGTGGGAGGTCGTTGCAGGGGGTGAGACTGTGCCTCCTGAGAAGGAGAAGGATGGTGCTGAGGCCTTACGGAAATGGAAGATCAAAGCTGGTAAGGCTATGTTCGTGCTAAAAACCACAATTGAGGAGGACCTACTAGAGCACATCAGGGATGCGGAGACTCCAAAGGCGGCCTGGGAGACTCTGGAGAAATTATTCTCCAAGAAGAATGAAGCGCGCCTCCAGCTCTTGGAAAATGAGCTATCAGGTATCTCTCAAAGATCTATGACCATTAGTCAATATTTTACAAGGGTGAAGTCTATTTGTCGAGAGATATCTCAACTTGAGCCAGAAGAGAAAATCAGTGAGGCTCGTATGAAGAGAATAATAATCCACGGCCTTAGACCCGAATACAATGGGTTTATTGCCGCGGTGAGAGGGTGGCCTACTCAACCATCTCTGGTGGAGCTGGAAAATCTATTGACTAACCAAGAGGAGCTAGCCAAGAAGATGGGAGGTGTCACTGTGAAGGAAGAAGAGGAGGCGCTCTTCACGAGTAAGAAGAAGGGCCAGGGGCCATCTCAAGGACAAAGGAGATCCAAGCCAAGGTGGACAGAAGGTGGCAAGCATCATTCAATAGAGAGGAGGTATTCCATTAGTAAGTATCATCCAACAGAAAAGAGGTGCTCTTCAGGGGGAGCTAAAGGAAGAGAAGATCAACATAACCCGGTAAGGAAGCAGAATGGAGGATGCTTCAATTGTGGTAAGATGGGCCACTTTGCTCGAGAGTGTCGGTTTCCAAGAAGACGTTTTGAAGGAAATGTGGCTACCACTATTAAGGAGGAGAAAAGAGAGGAAGCTTGCAACATTGAAGAAGAATGGGATATTGAAGCCGAGTTTTCTCAAGAAGTTGAAGAAAATGAGTTGGAGGAGGACATGGAGGCGCCTGCTTTTGCAGCAACAACTGATTCAAAAATCAACTACAAGGAGGACTGGATCATTGATTCTGGGTGCTCAAACCACATGACCAATGATGATAAGAAGTTGGAGGATATGACCGACTACAAGGGGGCGAGAGAAGTACTGATGGCTGACAACTCAAGGTTAACCATCTCTCATGTTGGTAAGGCGGTCATTCCAAGGTATGGTCCTCAACAGATCCAACTCGATAAAGTATATCATGTTCCCGGCTTGAAGAAGAATCTGCTGTCAGTCTCTCAGTTAACAGCAGAGGGAAAATATGTGCTCTTTGGACCAGATGGTGTGGCCATATTTAGAAGAGTAAAGGTGATTGGCACACCCATTTTGAAGGGACTTCCTCTAATGGATATCCGGACAAACACAGTTTGTGCTGGTTGTCAGTATGGCAAGGCTCATCAACTGCCATACAAGGAGTCCGATTATAGGTCCAAGACGCCGTTGGAGCTCATACACTCAGATGTTTTTGGCCCAGTGAAGCAAATATCTCTTGGAGGTATGAGGTACATGGTGACTTTCATTGATGATTTCTCAAGGAACGTTTGGGTCTTCTTTATGAAAGAGAAATCTGAGACATTTTCAAAGTTCAAAGAGTTTAAGGAGAAGGTAGAAGGTGAACTCAACATGAAAATCAAATGTATGAGAACTGATAATGGAAGAGAATACTTATCACATGAGTTCACTAAGTATCTAAAGGAGCATAAGATTAGGAGGCAATTAACATGCCCAAATACCCCACAACAAAATGGAGTAGCGGAACGCAAGAATCGGCATCTTGCTGAAACTTGCCGAAGTATGCTCCATGCCAAAAACATACCTGGAAGGTTCTGGGCCGAGTGTATGAGGATGGCGGCCTATATCATTAATAGGCTACCTCAACCAAAGTTGGGATTCAAGTCTCCTCATGAGATGCTATGGAAGGTGAAGCCAGCAATCAGCCATCTAAAGGTATTCGGCTGCATTTGATATATGTTTGTGCCGGATCACTTAAGAAGTAAATTTGAGAAGAAGGCTATCCGATGCATATTTGTCGGATATGATGATGCAAGAAAAGGATGGAGGTGCTGTGATCCAACCACAGGGAAGTGTCATACTTCACAGAATGTGGTGTTTGATGAAGCTTCTTCATGGTGGTCATCTGAAAGGGTCGAGATACCGGAATCTCATCAGTTGGAAGAGACTCCAGAAGAAATCTTAAATAAAGAAGAGGTTCAAACACCAGATGGATTACCAAGTAAAGCCAAGAGCCCAATGAAGACTAAGAGCCCCTAGAAAACCGGGGTACATGAACCAGTTGCGGAGGAGGTTCGGCCACAACAAGTTCAGCTCGAGAAGCCTACACAAGAAGTAAGGAGATCGACAAGGCAGATCATTCCTAACCGTAAGTATGCAAATGCTGCTCTTGTTCATGAGTTTATACCCATTGAGCCATCATCATATGAAGAAGCAGCTCAAGGCCTTGAGTGGTGCAAAGCAATGGAGGAGGAGATCAAGGCACTAAATGAAAACCAAACATGGGATTTAGTGCCAAGGCCTAAAGATGTGAAGCCAATCTCCTGCAAGTGGGTTTACAAGGTAAAGACCCGTCCTGATGGCACAATTGAGAGGTATAAGGCTCGTCTTGTTGCTCGGGGTTTCTCTCAACAATATGGACTGGACTATGAAGAGACATTTAGTCCAGTTGCTAAGATTACAACGGTTCGAGTCTTACTTGCACTGGCTGCAAACAAGTCTTGGAGGCTATGGCAGATGGATGTCAAGAATGCCTTTCTACATGGCGAACTTGACAAGGAAATCTATATGGAGCTGCCAAAAGGATTCCAGAGTAAGACTCATCCAGAGTATGTTTGCAAATTGAAGAAGGCATTATATGGCTTGAAGCAAGCCCCAAGAGCATGGTATGGAAAAATCGGTGAGTTCCTTATACAAAATGGTTTTAATGTCGCTCCATCAGATTCTAGCTTATTCGTGAAGTCTAAAGAAGGAAGACTAGCAATAGTTCTAGTTTATGTTGATGACTTGATCATTACGGGCGACAACATCGAGGAGATACAGAGGATTAGAGAGAATCTCTCTATTCGTTTCCAAATGAAGGAGCTTGGAGAATTAAAAAATTTCCTCGGACTTAAGGTGGAGCGTACAAAAGATGGGATATTTTTGGGGCAACAAAAATATGCCAAGGACCTTCTTCAAAGGTATGGAATGCTTGACTGCAAACCTATTGCCACACCCATGGATCCCAATATGAAACTCCAAGAAGGTGAAGGGAAGAACTTGGAGGATGTGACTATGTATCAAAGAATGGTTGGGAGTCTCATATATCTAACCTTAACCCGACCAGATATATCTTACTCAGTTGGTGTGGTTAGTCGATACATGAGCAACCCAAAGAAACCTCATCTTGCTGCAGTCAGACGCATTCTCAGGTATGTCAAGGGCACCATCAATCTTGGCATTTTATACAAGAAGACAAAAGAATGCCAGATGGTTGGTTATTGTGATGCCGATTATGCTGGAGACTATGGCACACGGAGATCAACTACGGGATACTCCTTCAATCTTGGATCAGGAGCCATATCATGGTGCAGTAAAAGACAACCTACTGTGGCATTATCAAGTACTGAAGCTGAGTATCGGTCAGCTGCAATGGCTGCTCAAGAAAGCACTTGGCTCAAGCAATTATTGAAGGATCTCCGTCAGCCCACAGAGTACCAAGTAAGGATTTTCTGTGATAATCTATCTTCCATTCGATTGGCAGAAAATCCAGTTTTTCATGCAAGGACCAAGCATATAGAAGTCCACTATCACTATATAAGAGAAAAGGTCCTTGAAGGAGATATTGAAATGGTGCCCACAAAGACCGATGACCAAACTGCCGACATTCTTACAAAGGGTCTTAACAAGGCAAAGTTCGAGAAGTTTCGTGAAGCTCTCGGTATGGTTTGCAAGGCAACTCTTAAAGGAAGTTTGCATTGAGGGGGAGTGTTGAAAGATACAATGCAAACTTCTAGAAGCTTCTACAATAATGGCAAACCATGAAACAAGTAAAGATTCTAGAAGCTTCTACAAGAATTGAGAATCACCATGGTTTCTAGAGTCCAAACTTCCGGAATCTTCTACACTAGTCATGACACCCATGGCATTCTAGAATTGTGTTGCCATGGCAAAGTTTAGAGTTTTCTAGACTTAGATATTTTATAAGAACCTTCTAGAGTAGGGACATGTGGCACTCATCCGTGGCCCGAGTGTGCCTATATAAGGGGGTGCCACCCCTTGCCATGCTATACCACCACATCATTCCACCACTACTCCAAGGGTATGGTAGAGTGTGCTAGGCTAGCCACCTCAAGAGTGTAAGTGTGAGTCCTTGTATAACCACTTTGTGTTGCAATAAAGAAGTTCTTGTTGTAAGTGTTAGTCTCCCGGTTAGGCCGCATAGTTTCTAATTACTTAGTGCATAGATTGTGATCTATCTGAAGGTAGGCTCTGCCTCCCGGGATCACAAGAGTCTGGGCTTCATCTGAAGGTTGGCACTGCCACCCGGAAGCCAGCTTCATCTGTAGGTTGGCTCTGCCACCCGGAAGCGAGAAGGCCGGCTCTGCCGCCAAAGTGACTCGAGTGCACTAAGTAACTAGAAACTAGAAAGGACTAACCGACTCAAGTGTGAGTTGGTGTTGCGTATAGGTCCTCATTAGGTGGGTGTCTAGGGCCATCCCGTTTCCAACAGTAACTAATTGAAAATTGCATTTAGAGTGTAAGGCTAAGTCCACTTATGCTTCAAAAATGGGGTTCGCGTACTGTTACGGCACTGTTACACAATGTAAATCTGAGTAGGAATAGTTAGAACAGTGATAAGAGATGAAGGGATAGGAGAGCCATTGAACTTAGCCTAAGAGTTTCATTTCATCCAACAATGCCCATCACATGCATTATAATTAAATATTATGACATATAAAACTGTGAAATAAACTTATTCATTGAGGGACTATTTTATTTCTAAACTATATAAAATGATGTGATATTTTGAAAACCACGAAGTGAAATTTGACACAGAGAAGCGCCGTCACGTACCCTTTACCATAGAAATCATCGTTTTGCTGAGCTGGAGCATCTGGACAATAAGGAACAATCTCATCTTCAATAATATTGCTCCCTCAATAGCTAAGTGCAAGTTTAAATTTGATTTTTGCAAAGGGTTCTCCCTTCTCCTTGCCCGAGCCAAAGCTAGCCAGTTACTTCTTCCCAGCCGTAGCTCTTTTCACTTTTTGTTTTAATGCATTTTCTTTTTTAGAGGGCAATTCCTACAGTTTAGTAAAAAGACAGTGTTTGGAAATCGTGATAAACAGCCAACTAGTAACGTCACGATCATTTTAATTAGAAATCACGTGCTTACTAGCGGAGGTGCAAACAGTCCTCGGGGCAACTGTGTGAGCCCTCCGTGGTCTCAACCTAAATCTGGTGCCCCTATCCCATCACCGTTCATGCACTGCTTTTGTAGACAGAGAAATGGACACGATGGAGATAGGGAATAGAAAACCGTTGGAAAAGCCTCAGCCAGCCCAAGCTCTCGAATCCTAGCACCCGCTTTTTAATTAAGATCGCCGTCCTTGTCCCTTCATTTTTTTAGGAATCGACGCACGTTCTTATTGTTCTTCATTATTTATTCAACTGGATTTTATTTGAATGATTTTGACCTCGTCATTTGAATTTCCGTACCAGTGCAAGTCAGGCATACATCCAGCTTCCATTTTATTTCAGGTAAACGCGAAATTAAAAATAATGCATGGCTGTGCGCGCAGCTAGACGCTCAGCTCTGGTCGTGCAGCCCCGCGATGGCCTCGGCGAAGCACTTTTGGAACCGGTCCATGCCATCCCGCGGCAGAGAGACGCCCACCTCCATCCCGCCGGTGCCGTGCCGGCTCTCCGCCAGTGCCAAAGCGCCGGTCTTGGCCACGGACACGATGTCCACCTTCGCCGGGCGCCCCAACCCCAGGTCCACCTCGTAGACGCGGAATCGCGGCGAGTCGGCCACGGTCAGCATGCCCGCCGCGCCGGCAGCGACCTCTCGGACGCGGTCCATCCACGCGTCCATGCTCGACGTCCCGACGCCGCGCACCGCCTCGTCGATCCCCGCCGCGACCGCGGTGCACGCGCTGAGCACGCCGCCCGCGCCGGCGGCCACCAGCTCGTCCCTGCGCGCGAGGCAGATGGCGGGGCCGACGCAGTTGCCGAGGTACGTGTCGGGGAGCGGAGGCCTCGTCCGCGGGCGGTGGTCGATGGGGAAGAGCAAGCAGGTTTTGCGGTCGTTGCTGCTCGCCGCCGTCGCCATTGCCGCCACCTCTTTGGCCGCTCGCTGGTAGCACGACCAGACGAGGCCCAGGGTGGCGACCAGCGACGTGCACCGCGGCGGCGGGGCGGCGCCGCGCCGCACGGCCTCGGCCGCCACGGCGTCCTTGACGCGCTGCAGGTCCTCCCTTGACAGCGTGAAGGTGGCGAGGAGCTGCTCCGCGGGCACCTTGTGGACCACCTGCATGTCGTCGCTGGTCGGCGCTGTCTGGTAGAAGGTGTCGTAGAGGCCCCTCGGGTCGGGGACGAGGCTCCGGTCTATGACCGGAGGAGGCGGCGCTTCTTTATTGCGCGCGGACGACGCAGACGCGGCCGCCGCCCAGGCGTGCAGGAAGTGCGCGGAGCCAGAGCCGTCGCAGGCGGCGTGGTGCACGGCGACGCCGACCGCCAGGCCGCGGTGCGCGCGCAGGAGCGTGGCCTGCACGGCGAGCACGGCGCCGCCCGGCGGCAGGGGCGGCACGAGCGGCGCGATCGCGGCGACCTCCCGCGGGCCGTCGGCGGCGAGCGCGTCGACGCTGGCGTCGTCGTACTCGGCGACGGTGAAGGAGACGCCGTCGCCGGGGCGGTAGTAGAGCTCGTAGCGGGTGGAGGTTCCGGGGGTGAGGCGGAGGCGGCCGGCGAGCGGGTAGAAGACGCGGACGGCGCGGGACAGGGAGTCCTTGAGGTTGGAGAGGATGGTGGGGACGTCAGCGTCCGGGGCGAGGCGGTAGAGAAAGAGGCGCTCGACGGGCGGGGTGTGGAGCCAGAAGATGTCGTAGAAGGTGAGCGGGAGGGAGCACTCCGGCGGGGCGGGAGGCGGGGCCACGACGGCGGTGTCGAGGACGCGGAGGCGAGGGGGAGGTGACCAGGCGGCTCCTGCACGCTGCTCATGCGCCGTGGCCATCGTCATTTCCGCCGTATGTTCCAAACTAGACCGTCTGAGCCGCCCACTCGCATGCACCTTCATTCGCAGCTTGTTCCAGTCAGTCCACATATATATCACCCCCGCCGTTGGTCCTTGGATGTATCTAGACGTGGTTTATGACTATGGTGCAACTGGGACCAGACACGCACGTTCCAGTGTCACCGTAACCTGTGTGGGGAGCGGGGAGAGGACGCATCGTAATCGCAAGCGAAATGGGCAGTGCTGCCAACGCCTTTAAAGCCTGCACAGCCGTACGCCTCACCTTGAAGGCAGCCCGGACGAGGACGCCACGAAGGACACTAGGACAGCGTCCCGGCCATCGTCCGCGCCAGCAGCGACGAGGCCTCTCACCGCAGCCAGGGGGGCCGCCTGTGTGAAGCCAGTGGGTCTCGTCAACCCTCTTCCCGCTCCGGCTCTTCGTGTGGGCCTGGGGCACTGGGAAGTCCAAGACCAACTCGCTGGGCCTCTGCCTGCAAGACCTTCTTCATCCCCATCTCCACGCTGCTGCTGGACTGCATCGGCGGCGGGATGGCCGTCACTCTTCCTCTTCACTCTTCCTCTGGCCAGCCGCTGCCCACCGACCTCCTCCCCTATCCCTACTGGAGCCCAGCCGGCGACAGCCACCGTCATCAGGCTGAGCCTACCATGTGCCATCGCCTCGGATCCACCCGTTGTCGCCTCGGATCCGCTCGCCACTGCTCTTTCCTCTTTACCCAACGTGCGGTGACGGTGCTGCGCATGTGGCAGCGACGTGGCACGATGCGTGTGGCGGCGATAGCAGTGCAAAGTGCATAGTGTGGGCGATGCCGGTCGCGACCCACATTTCACATGGCTAAAGTTGAAACAGCTACTTTCAAACTAACAGAAAGAAAAAAAAAATTGGTCGCGACCCACAGTTCACGTGGCTAAAGCTGAAGCAGCAGCTACTTTCAAACTAATAGAAAGAAAAAAAAGATTAGTGTGGTGCATCATAGTGGAAAAGAGGGTTTCTCTCTTCTCTCGTGCAAAACCCGTGCATAAGACTTTCAGTGCGCACAGCTTCTAAGGCTATCCGCGTTCACGTAACTCTAAATTTCAATCATGTACAAAAGATTCCATTCTGGTCAGCAAGATTCTTTACCCAATTCCACAATCTTCCGCAGTCACATTTACTCTATATTCCTACTCTATATCAATTACTACATATTTTATTATTATTTCTTTCTCTCTCCAATCCCAACCCAACCACCTCACCTGTTCCTGCCGGGCGGTGCAGCTGGCGCTGGTTCCTGCTGCTGCCTCCGCCTGTGTGCTGGGTGCGCTACTGCTACTACGTGCTGCTGGCGCCGCATGGCTTTGCATGGCCTTGGATGCTCTGCTAGTCACGGTGCGCTACTGCTGCCGGCACCGTGGGACGCTCTGGTAGGGGCTTTGCATGGCGTGCAGGTGCCTAGTGCTGCTGCCACAACAGTCCAAACATGCAAGCATCTAGTGCATTGGCCAAGGCTGGGTAAAGCATGTTGCTTTTGGACAAAGCTGGTTCCTGTGTGTTCACGAGTGTTGGATGGTATTGCTTGCCTCCTGCTGATCGGTGGACGCCTACATATTGAAGCCGAAGCTTGCTGGCAGATCAGAGCACTACCGCTTCGTATCTGTTTCCAAAGAACACGCTCCATCGTAGCTTTTTCCATGGCCGGCTACCAGAGCTCGTTTACAAGGTATTGGATGACGGAGGAGGAAGACGACGACATTTTCCACTTAGTTGACGATGATGAAGCTGAGCTTGCCACATACAATCATCTCGTGCAATGCGAGAGTTCTCGACGTCGGCGACCGTCGGATGCGCCACCAAAGCAAATACGTCCAATAAACGAAGGTGATCTAGATGGCCATAAAAGGATTTGGACTGACTATTTCGCTGATCATCCTGTGTATAATGACCGGCAATTCCGAGAAAGGTACGCCGCTGATGCCAAATGACGTGCATTATTATTTATTCACTCAAGTTCGTTAAATATTATTTCCTTTGTGTGCAGGTTTCGCATGCGGAGGCATATGGTCCTGCGCATTAAAGAGGCTGTTGAAGCTCATAATCCTAGGTACTTCACAAGAAAACATGATGCTGTGGGAAGGAGGGATTGTCCGCACTTCAAAAGTGTGTTGCCGCTCTTCGGATTCTAGGCATATGGCTTGCCTGCGAACGCCGTCGACGAGTACGTGCGTATAGGTGAGTCGACAACTAGGCAAGCTTTGGGACATTTCTGCCGAGGTATCATAGAAGTGTACGGTGCATATTACCTGAGGGCCCCCAACGTGGCCGATGTAGCAAGGCTCTTAGCGGAGCGTGAGGAACGGGGATTTCCGGGGATGCTAGGTAGCATTGACTGTATGCATGGGGAGTGGTGAAAGTGCTCAACTGCATGGAGTGGCATGTTCACCGGCCGAGGAAAGCATCCATCTATGGTTCTAGAAGCGGTAGCATTGTATGACTTGTGGATATGGCATGCTTTCTTTCGGATGCCTGGTAGTAACAATGACATTAACGTGCTTCAAAGATCCCATGTTTTCTCTTCTTACCTGAGGGGCCAATCAACTCCGGTGGAGTTTGAAGTAAATGGCCGTACATACAACATGGGTTATTATCTAGCTGACGTCATCTACCCCGAGTGGCCTGCCTTTGTCAAAAGCATCCGTTATCCCATGGATTCAAAGACACAACACTTCAGCCAACAGCAGGAAAGTGCACACAAGGACATAGAGCGGGCGTTTGGAGTGCTCATGGCTCGTTTTGCTGTTGTCCGAGGGCCTGCTTACGGTTGGAAAATTGAACAGCTCAAGGACATAATGCTACGTTGTATCATCTTGCACAACATGATAGTGGAGGATGAAGGTGTGCAAGCAACGAACACTAATTTCCAAGACATTGGTTACATCCCACCGGTATACCAGAACAATCTAGATAGAGAGGCATTTGTTGCTAGACACCACGTGCTTAAAAATCGGAATGAACATTTACAGCTGCAACGTGATCTCATCGAGCACCAATGGATGAGGCTAGGCTCCAATAATGTGTAGTTCATTCGTCTACTGCTGTGTCTGCCTGCGTACTTGTAGTAATGTTGTATTGTATTTCTAAATAAATCATGTACCCGAACCTTAGTGCACTAGTAGCTGCTGCCTGCATGTATGTAAGTCGTCTTTTATTCGTGCAAGCTAGTTACTTTAGTTACTTTGACTCAGATATACTCCAGTATTCTGTTGCTCCAGATATACTTCAGCAAGTACATTGATCGAGGTGAAAATGAACAACATGAATTAGCAAAGGAAAATTGTCCTCACAATTACAACATAAATAATGTCATCACAAATACAACATAAATGACCGAACGAATAGTATCCTCACCGAAAGAAAAATGTCCTCACCGAAGGGAAAATGTTCTGACAACTACAACATAAATGATCATACAGAAGTTCAACATCAATGATCAACATCATTTGGTAAGTAAGTACACCTCAAACACATAGCATACAAGCATATAGCAAGCTCAGGGTCCCTGCCTCCTCTGGCGCCTAGCTGCAATCTTTTCCATTATGTCCTGCTGCAAAGTTTCATAATACAATCGCTGCTGGGGTGTGCATTCGTCCAAATTCAGGGCTAGAATCCTCTCATCCTCCTGTTTCTCCTCCCTTTGCCTTGCCAGCTTATGTTTCTCTCGCATTATTTTGACTTTCTCCTTCTCGATATCTATTATGCACTGATTGTGTTGTAATGTTTCCTGGTACCGTTTCTCATCTATGACAGCTAGCTGCTCGAATCTTTGGCCTTTGCGCACGGCCTCTTCTTGCATCATAGATATCCTCTGCGTTGATAGGTCTTGCATCTTGGAAGCGTAATCTGAAGATGACGTATCACTCGATTTACCCTTTTTGTTTGCAGCTTTAGCTCTATCTCTCCCAATTGGCCTCTTACCAGTACGCTTGTCTGCATCAATGGTCACTCTGTTGGAGTCCAAGCTTGTGTCACCTTCCATGCCGGCAGGCTTCTGTTGGCTCACGCCACTTCGGCTCATCCTTCATAACGTCCGAACAATGCATGTAACCAAAGGCATGACCTTCTACATCCGCAAAATTGGAGGCGGCAAGCGATGTCTGCAATGAAACAGAACATATTATATTAGTGCGGTTTAGCAGTAACAGTGAAAGAACACACTTGCTGATCTAAAGGAAGGAACAAACCTTATCAGCATCCGACATGCCGCTGGGATTTAGTCGAAGGGCTTCTGCGTAGTAACCTGAAAAGGTGGAAACCTGAGGCTTGATTGCATTGTTCCAACGGCTTTGCAGTGATCTAAGGGTTCTTTCTGGGTGCTGTCCCCTCCGATAATTGTATCATTCCACCACCCTCTTCCAGAAGCTTTCACCCTTTTGGCCGTTACCTATGACATGATCACAACTTATTTCCGACTATGCCTTTACCAGGCACACATCTTCTTGTGGGTTGAAGTTGGATAACTTAGTCCTTCCCCGCTTCTCAATTGAAGGTACAAATTCATGTACAGGAATTACTTCTACCTCATCTTGCTCACCAACGGTTGGCGGGACTGTGTTCTCAACTGCTGCCATACTAGGTGGATACATCCCACCTTCTGGTGGGGGCTGCTGGTATGGTTGTGGATACCAGACAGCAGGAGGAACTGCCATAGAACCTTGATAATTCATCGTGTATGGGTTCCAGCCTGGTGGAGGGGGGCGTACGTATGCACCTGGATAGTAACCTGTTGGTGGAGGTGGACGCTCTGAGCCATCACCCCTGCTGCAGTATAGCTGCCATCCATCCTGTGCAGGAGAAAATGAATTGGTTTCAGTATAGGGAGAACAAAACAAATGGTAAAATAAATGGGATAGCACAAGTAAACACGTAGGACTAGTAATATAACAAGTAGCAAATGAGCCAAACAACCAGAGAATAATATGTGCATTCGATTTACAATGCACAGCTGCCGTCAGTTTCTGGAATAATTCTGCTTTAATGCAATGATGGCAGACACAGTAGTGTCGACGCCGCCAACCAGAGAATGGAGAGCATGGGATAAACCAGGTCATCGTGGAAACTGACTCACTGCTGCTAGTGGAAGGACAGAAGACGGAAGCCTTGGATCAAGCACCCTGCAGTATTCTACTGAAGGAGATCAAGGAGCCTTGCCGCCTGCATTTTATTTCAGTAGAAGTGTGCCATGCACTTAGATCGTGTAATAGGTGTGCTCATGAATCATCTGTATGGTGAGATCCATTCCCAGAACCTATGTCTCTTCTTGTACTACTGAATAAAGCTACGTTACTTGAGGCTCAAAAAAAAAAAGCCAATCAATGGTATGACACGTAACAAGTAACCCACTAAATCACAGGTTGTATTGAATCGATGAATCGGAAGCTACATGTGCAGAGAATGGACAAATCACAATGTCTCAATACCTCAATCGTTGCCGTGGACGTCTAGAACGTGCGGTGGAACTGTCCTCCGACGATGCCTCTGCCTCCTGCTTCGCACCACCACCTGGTTGCCATCGCCCGCTCTTGCTGGTCCCCTCTCCACTCGCCTTCCTTCTCCGCACAGATCCTCCTTCTTCCTCACATCCACCACCCCCTAAACCTCCGGAACTGGAAGGACTGTGCACCTTCTCCAGCTTGACGCGTCGCCGCTACCAAGGGCAGCAGAGGCAGGACAGGGGACTGGGGGAGACTACAGGCCTCCGCATCCCCCTCTGCCAGCCTCGCCCACTGCAGGCTCCGCGTCGCCCGCTGCCGGCGGCCGCGGCGTCAAGCAGATCGGCTGGGGCGCCGTCTTCCGCATCGCCCGCAGTGGCCTCCGCCTCGCCCTCTGCCGCCTCGCCCCGCAGCAGCCTCCGCCTCGTCCACTGTGGGCTCCGCGTCGCCCGTGGCCGTGGCCACGGCGTGCAGCAGATCCGGCCCGGGCTACCTCTTCCGTGTCGCCGGCAGTTGCCTCCGCCTCGCCCGCTGCAGCCTCAGCGTCGCCCGCAGCGGTGGCGGCGGCGTGCAGCAGATCCCCACCGGCCGCCCTCTGCTGCCTCACCCGCAGCAACCTCCGCGGCGACCACAAGAGCCTGCTTGCAGCCTCCGCGTCGCCCGCGGCGGCGTAGCTGTTGATCTGCACGGGCCGGCCTCCCCCGCCTCGCCCAAACCAGCCTCCGCGTCGGCCGCTCCCACATCCACTGCGTGCACCAGATCCGTGGCGGAGGGTTCCTCCAGCGGCCGCCTCCCGCTACGGAGCCATTCCGTTCCAAGGCAGCGCCGACCATGGTGGTTTGCTACTGAGGAGATGAGCGAGACTTTCGAGTTGGGACTGGATGAACCCTGTATTTGGGGTTGGCAGCGCTCGCGGGGAGGTTTAGGGGAGGTGTAGGGTACACCGCTGCGGAGCTTTTCAGCTGTATCCTCGACTGGATATTTTTACCGTTGCGTTTCGGGCGTCCGAGTGCGGATAGCCTAAGTGATAGAAGAAAGAAGAACTCATCCTTCTTTATTTTTTGATTACCTTCCTCGCGTATGTATAAGACGGAATCTATTCTTTTTCGAAATGGATTTTAAAAAAACTACTAATCCTTACTGTAGGATCGATGGCCGCCAGCACGTTTGTAATTTTGTTTGCGGCGTGCATGCCAACGCGTGATGCAGAGCCCGATTAGTCCAAATGGATTCGTATCGGATTGCATGGAGGTGAATCCCAATAGCGCTATTTACCACTTCTTATTTGAACACAAATACGAATCGGATAGTTCAAATTCGGAATCGCATTTGGATATTTACTCACTTAAAATCGAAACGAACAACCTATAATTCAACTTGGACAAAGTTTTGGTTCCATGTTGATCAATGGTCAAGGCAAATTAAAACCAAAATACTACCAACTCCAGATCAAAGTGAATTAAATCATGAATGATGCCTTCATACAGTCAAATAACAGTAAAGTGCATGACATTCAACTACGAATGAACTAAAATTGAAAAACACACTTCTGGCGTTGGCAACACTGCAACAGGCAGTAGCATTAAACAGTGGTAGAACCGAAATCTCCAATCAGTCGAGCACCACTCGTCCTCTCCTCACCTTGAAAAGGATAAGATTTATTAATCTTAATTTCTAAACTAGCTAGCAGTATGGCAAAATAGGCAATGTGCGGGGAACATTATTGAAATGTAATTTATTTAAGAATTCAGCTAGTAAGAAAACATAATCTGTTTCGAGACATTAATGAAATGTGGAACAAGAATAAAGGGGTGTTTGGATCCATATGCTAAAATTTAGCCCATGTCATATCATATATTTGAACGCTAATTAAAATTATTAAATATGGTTTAATTATAAAACTAATTACTGAGGGCTAAACGGCTAGACGAATTTATTAAGCTTAACTAATCCATTATTAGAGAATGGTAACGGTAGCATCACATTTGCTAATCATAAATTAATTAGGCTTAATAAATTCGTCTCAACATTTAGTCCTAATCTGTATAGTTAGTTTTATAATTAAACTATATTTAATACTTCTAATTAGCGTACAAACATCAATGTGACGGGAGCTAAATGTTACCCTGAAGGGATCGAAACACCCCCTAATGCACTTTCCTCAGAAAAGAGAAGGTCTCACAGAATTATCTTGGCAGAAAAACATATCAGGTATTAATATTATAGGAACAAGAGAAAAAAAACCAATGTACAACAACCCATGATCTTTACCTTGTTGTCCTTCCATGTGTAGAGGTTCCTCTTCGCTGCTTGTGATGGTTCATGAGTGAACCATTGTATCCTTTGGATGAGATCACTCTAAAATATTTCACAACACCCCCTTAATCGAATCTATCTTCTTAGAACATCTTTGGAAACACAATTAATTAGTATTAATTTATATGCCTTATATTATCCTCGAAAAACCCAGTGAAAAAAATAGATGATATGACATATACTTATGTTAATATTGTCTCATTAAAAACTTTATATAAGATAAAACCTCAATAATAGAGTAAAACTCAAATAAAGAAAAGAGTAAAATATGACATTAACTAGGTTATATCTCAGTGAGAGTTACTACTCCTGATTTCTGCAAATCTCAGAATGATTCATACCTATTCCGTTAACACATTTTGAAAATGAAGAATAAGATAAAGATTTAGTGAATAAATCTGCCAGACCATGACATGATTTTGTTTACAGGATATTTATTTCTCTTTTTTTTTTGCAATTCATGAGGATAAAATAATTTTGGAGCAATATGCTTAGTGATGTTGTTCTTAATATAATCTGTTTCCATCTGAACAACACAAGCGGCATTATCTTCATAGATAATGTTAGGTGATTCGATAGAACCAAGACCATATAATTGAAGTATGTGGTTTATTCATTCTACGAAGCCAAACATATTCTTTTGATGCTTCATATAACTCAATTATTTCAGAATAATTAGTTGAAGTAGCTAATAAGGTTTGTTTAGAAGATTTCCTAGAGATAGCAGGTCCTCCTTGTAAGTATACAAAATCAGTTTGAGATCTGGCATTATGTGAAGCAGATAAATAGCCAGCATTTGTATATCCAACTAAAGTTTGTTCGTGGTTTCGACCATAGAAAAGACGAAGGTCTCGTGTACCATTTAGGTATCTAAAGACATTCTTTACTCTATTCCAATGGCGTTTAGTAGGAAATGCACTATATCTTGCAAGTATATTCAATGTAAATTCAATGTCTCGCTGGGTACTATTAGCTAGATACATTAGTGCTCCAATTACACTTAGATATGAAAATTCTGGACCCAGAATTTCTACTCTTTCTTCTTTTAGACGAAAAGGACCTTTGTTCATATTTATAGATCTCATTACCATAGGAGTTTTAGCTGGATATGATTTATCCATGTTGAATTTCTCCTAAAACTTTCTGGATATAAGCTGATTGGTATAAAAAATTCCTAAAAATAAATGCTCTAGTTGTAAACCTAAGTAAAACTTAGTTTGACATAAGTCCTTCATCTCAAATTCCGTCTTTAAATGATGACATGCTACATTTACTATGAGTTTCATTTCCGATGATATTGAGATCATCAAAGTACACTAAAATGATACAAAAACCAGATGAAGTTTTCTTAATAAAAACACATGGCAATCATCATTCTTAGTGTATCCTTTTAATGATAGGAATTCAGTTAATCGATTGTACCACATCCGCCTTGATTGCGTTAAGCCATATATTGACTTTTGCAATTTTACGCAATACATGTTGCGATTTGTCATAGAATTCGGTACATGGATTTCCTCTGGAACTTTCTTGTAAATTTCTGAATCCAGTGACCTATATAAATATACGGCCACTACGTCCATCAACTGCAAGGATAGACGATTTTATACTGCCAGTGATATTAAATATCAGAAAGATACGGTACTCATTACTAGAGAGTAAATTTCATTATAATCAACACTGGATTTTTGCGTAAAGCCTCGTGCTACCAACCTTGCTTTATATCTCACCACTTCATTGTTTTTATTTTGTTTTCGTACGAAAACTCATTTGTATCCTGTAGGGAAGGTGCCACGAAGTGTAAACATAACTTCCGAGAATACTTCTCTTTTATAAAGCGAGGCTATTTCTGTTTCAATTGCTTCTTTCTATTTCTTCCAATCCGAGCATTTTCTACACTCCGCCATTGATGTAGGATCTGAATCATCTATGGAGTCAGCAATTTCTTCAGAAAAATAAAGTGTCGATAATGGTAGTCTTTCGGTCATAACATATTCCAGTTTCAACATAGTTTGTAGTAAGTAAATTCATTCACCCTTAAGGATTCATCAAGATTTACCTTATCCATGGTCATCGAGTTTTCCGATAACCCTAGTTCGACCATGTGCACATTAGAAGAGAGTTGTGGGTCAAGTCCACCTAGGGGCATTATCAATTTTAGATTGATGTGCATTCACTGTCTTTTTCTACTTTAAAACGGATTGATCCTACTGAGATGCCTTCTTTCTCCTCTTTTACCAGTGACGGGAGTAGGAGTGGTTTTCTTTGGTATCTCCATTCTTTCAGGTGCATTTTTAGCTGGAATAAAAGACTTAATTACGACCTTGTAATAAGTGAATGCGTCTAGCAGGTTATTTGCAATATTTTGCAAACCTTTTATTTTCTGAACTTGCAGTTCAATTTCTGTAGTACGTGGATCAGAGGAGGAGATACTCTTCGAATCCCAATTAATTTCTCGACATTCTCTTTTCTGGTACTTGAAATCTCCCCAAATACCGAGAAATGTTACTCATTAAAAATGCAGTCAGCGAACCGGACAGTAAATAGATCTCATGTTAAAGGTTTTAAGTACTTAATAATAGACGGTGTTTGATACCCCACATAGATCCCTAATTTTCTATGGGGACCCATAGTGGTACGGTGTAGTGGTGAAATTGGTATGTATATAACACATCCAAATTTACGCTAGTGGAAAATTGTTGATGGATCTTCTTGTACCAATTGCATAGGGATGAGTCATGGTATGTAGTTGGTCGTAGTTGGATAAGATCAGCAGCGTATAATACTGCATGACCCCAACACGATGTAGGCAAAGAGTAGTTCATTAATAATGGTCTTGCAACGAGTTTGATTCTTTTAATTAAAGATTCTGCTAAACCATTTTGAGTATGGATATACGGGACAAAATGTCTACCTGAATTTCTAAAGCCATGCAATAGTCATTGAAAGTATGGGAGAAAAATTCAGCAGCGTTGTCCATTCGCATTGATTTAATTTGATGTTCAGGATAATTTGGTTTTAGCTTAATAATTTGAGACATAATTTTAGCAAAAACATAGTTTCGTGTAGAAAATAAGCATACATGTGACTACCTAGTAGATGCGTTAATTAAAACCATAAAATACCTTAATGGTCCAGAAGCTAGTTCAATTGGACCACATATGTCACCTTGAATTCTTTCTAAAAATTATAATGGTTCTGCTTGATTTTTAATTGGTGATGGTCTTAAAATTAATTTCCCAGTAGCATGTGCAGTGCAAACAAAATATGAATTTTTGAAAATTTTTGCAATAGTCTAAGTCACCGACCAATAGAACCGGCGATAATTTTTCTCATTATCCCGATACCGGGATGCCAAGACTGTCATGCCAAGTTTGGAATGCATTGACATTCTAAAAAATTATCTTATATGCAACATAATTATTGAGTTTAATGTATGTATAGTACAATCTAGATTCGAGAGATGGAATTTTTTAACAAATTTGTTTGCCATTTCCGGTAAATTTGGTAAAGAGAAGATATTCTTCATTATTTTCTTAATATGTTTCCACGTGAATACCATTCTTACGAACATCTCTGTAACTTAACATGGTACGATTTGAATCAGGATACAATAAAGCATCCTCAATTATAATTTGAATACCCATTGGAAGGGTGATTATGGCCTTTCCAGAACCAACAATCAAAGCATCTCTTACAGCAATAGTTAAAACATTTCTTTCTCTTTTCTTAAGAGTTTGAAAAATATTTTATTTCTATGAGTATAGTGTTAGTTGTACAACTATCCACAAGGTATAATTCCTGCTTAGATGAATTGTTGTCATTAGGCATCTATAGTAAAAATTGAATTTAATAAATATGTTCATTCATCACACATAGAGTCACATGCATATAATAAAGTTGCGTTAATAACACAATTTTACGTCACCAATGAATTATATGAACTCTTATTTATTATTACAAATGAGTTTTTAACATCATTATCATACAAATGTGTTTTTAACTCAAATTATTACAACACATATTATATTATGTCTGATATCAAAGATCTTATTGCGAATATCTAAATTAAATCTCCATATATAGTCACCTGAATTGTATTGGATGAGCATGTCATCTGTCGCAGGGTAAGGTCTTTGTCGTTCGGCGATTCTGTGGGAACCTTGGACGAACTAGCCTGCTGTGCAGTTGCGGTAGACTAGTTGAAGTGGGCTTCAAATATTGAGTTATTCTGCTTGCTATCTCTGATGGACTTTAAGTACAAATCAACTAGACGTTTAGGAGTACGACGTGTTGCAGCAAAATGGGTATTACAACAATATTTATGGCACATTTTTGCTTTTCCATGGGAGGTTGGGCATTCTCACGTGCTTTTTTGTTTGCTCTGTGTCTACGGTTTTTAAGTGAAATTTCGACCATTACAACCATTAGAATTCTTTTGGTAACATTATGAGGTCCATTTGACTTCCTTTTATTCCCAACATTTTTTCTGGACACTATGAACTTCAGGTAAAGGTGCTGAATTAACGGGGCGCAAGTAATGATTTTTGAATTGAAATTCAGTCATATCTCTCTGACTGAGTCAAAGAGTGAATAAGTTAGGAATATAACTGTGCTGTTCTTTGCAGTATTAGTTACAAAATACCATGTCTGCCGGATGCATAGTTGCTAAAGTTTTTTTTATCTTTTCTGTATCTGATGGTTCTTTTTCATAAAATTTTAACCGTTTGCAAAATGTTATGGACTGCATTATTGTAATCTTATACTGATTTGAAATCTTCTAGTCTTAGATGATTCCATTCATCCTGAGTATCAGAATAATTTTTTTTTTTGCTGTTCATAACTTTTTTAAGTGCAAGCCACAAATTTCTAGGATTCCTTACAAAAGATATTCCTTTTGAGATCTTTATATGAATAGAGGTTCGCAACCAGAGTAAAGCAGTGTACTTCATTACATCAGTGATTGCAGGAACATTTTTAACAGTTGGATTAATTGTACTTAAAAGTCCACGAGATGCAAAGCCAATCTTGATATCAGAAGCCTAGTCGAGAGGAGTTAGTCCCACATAGGGCGAGTTCCTCGAACTCTTTTACACCTTGCATGTCTCCTACAAGTTATATCCATCGATTTATTAATTTACTAACTTGGTAAATTGTAAACCTTAATTGTGGTGTTGTAATATGTTTTATTAGACATTTATCTTAATTCAATGCTTGAAAGTGATACATCCTCCAAAATTATAAATATCTTTATCAAGAATAAATCTTATAATTAAGGTAATCTCCATAAAGTGGAGTAGACCAAGTATCTAAATACATTATTTCAAGATAAACACTTAGAGGAAATCATCATATGTTGCATGATGTACATCTCTTAGTGATGAGCAATTAAATTGCTGCTCAAAAGGCACGTTCTCTGGGCAAAAATATTCAAAGAATTTGAATAAACGCAGCCAATGCCCTAGTCTCCATCGCCCTATGTTTATTCTTTAAAATAATGCAAGTTATATGTGAATCAACATACTTTTATTTAATATGATTTGTATGTTCTATGTGCATTTTCTATCCTTAACTTAATCATGTGAGTTTTAAAAGCATAAATAACTCTAAGGCAACTAAATGCAAGGGTATGTAAAAATATATTCAATTGCAAGTATAAAATTGCAAGAATAAAATAGCAAGTATGTAAAATAAAAGCACATACATAAAATGCACACAAAGATATATATAAAACACTATATACATCACATATATTATCAAGTCAAACATTACATCAGAGGCTACAAGAGTTTCTGATGATCTACAACATAGTAATACATTGTGCAAATACTGCAAAAATTATTTAAACTAATATATAATAACACATAAATGGGTCAGGGGGTTTTTAATAGCCTTTGCAATAGTTGGAGGGGCTTCTGCGGACTTTTGCAGGGACAGAGCCTTGGCCAATTTTCGGCGCAGGGCAACCCAGTAGGGAGGCTGGCTGCAGCAGGTGGTTGGGCCGCTTGGCCCGGCCCATGGCGAGCGCGCACGCGCGCCTTATATAAGGCGCCCGAGCCGGCGGTTAAGGTTCGCCGAACCCTAACCCCACCGCAGCTCATGCTTGCTCCACCGCCGCTGCCTTATTGCTCCGCCGTCGCCTTGTTCGCTACTGCCGCCTTCAGGTTCGGTCAAGGGCCGCCCTCTCCTCCTTTCCCCGCATCCGCCGTCGCTCAGAGGAGGATGTAGTCCTCCACGGTGGATGAGGATGACGACACCGGTGAGCCACCTCTAGCGAGGCCATTTGGGAGCCCGCGGTCACTGATGCTGTTGGGGAGCTCGCGGCCGCCGCCATTGGTGGAGGACTCAGCGTCACGGACGGCGAGGCAAAGCCCGGGACGGCGAGCCGTCGCCGCTCTGGCATGTTGGCGTGGGGGGAGGAGCGCCGACGTCGGGGAGGGGAGTGCATCTAGAGGTGGAGCCGTGATGATCTCATCATTGTAGAAGGGGACGGCACCGCTCCGAGCCGCCCTTGTTGGAGGCGAGCCAAATCCCAGATATGCCGGTGTAGGTGGCCTCCAACGCAGTGAGGTCCGGCTCCTCCATTGAGGCTGGCAGGTTGGAGGCGGCGCGGGTGTTAAGCATCTCCTCTGTGGACATGTGGATGGCGCCCGCGTCGATGGCCACCTCGAGGAGACTGGCGTTGCGGAGGGAGCAGGGACCGAAGCCGTGGAAGGGGCAGTAGCCCGGAGGGAACGCCGTCGCTGCTCCTGGTCCTGGTGCCAGGCACTAGTGCCGGCGCTTGCACTGGTGTTGGTGCTAGGGCTGGGGCCTGCGGCACTGTCACCGGTGCTGGTTCGTTGATGACGACCGGTGCGGTGGGGATGACGCGGCGATGAAGAGGTCCACGGCGACAAGGGCCACGGCGCAGCAAGACACGGCCTCAGGGAAGCCATATCCCCGTGCCGTTCAAGCGCAGGATGGCGCCGTAGATGGCGGCGCAGACTCTTCCATTGTCTAGAACACCATTGTTGATGGTGTGGTTGAACTCACGGAGGATGGCGTGGAAGATGGCCGGAACAACTCGACGAACAATAAGTACAGGCATCTTGACTCACCTTTCTTCTTCTTCTCGTCGAGTTTCCCCTCTGTTCCTTCTACTCAGTGTAGATCGCGTGCATGATAACGTGTTGAGATAGAACTAGAAACAAGATTGAGAGAAATTGAGAATGAATCTCAGATGTGTATTCCATCGATGTTCAAACATATATATACATGGTGAACGGACGCCGTTCATTTGATTGGAAGCTACACAAGGGAGAGAGGGAGAGAAAATTGCATCCTAACACTAGTCTTGAATCGTCGTGTCCGTACGCCGGTGTCCTTCCATGTGTAGAGGTGCCACTTCGCTGCTTGTGACGGTTCATGAGTGAACCGTTGTATCCTTTGGAGGGGTTCACTCTAAAATATTTCACAACACCAGTGACTCTTGGCGTCGGTGCCACGGTGGAGCTCGCCAGCCGCTGTGTTCTCCAGGCGGCTCCTTCGTGAATCACTTGAGCTCGGCGACAACCTCCGCCCTCCGCATCCACCGCTCCAGCCCCACGTGGTCGAGCACCCGCCGGTTGACGAAAGAGCTCCCTCTTGAGCGCCTCTATCCTGGGCCTGGTGTTGGCGGCTGGCGCCCATGGTGGCCAGGGCCGGTCCTGACATTTCAGGGCCCTGAGCGAAAACTTACGGAGGCTTTATTCACCTCCTCATACATATATATACATTATATATTGTGCCTATGCATATATAGATATAATCTTATAAACACATTAATGAATAAATTATCATTATTCCATTAATAAAATTAACTTTTATAGCGCTATTGAATGTTTATAAAATAACAAATATAAATTGTAATAACAAATACTTACTTGCACTTAGCATCATATTAAAAATTCCTTCTGACATTTTGTGATACAAAATCATTAATTATACTATTGATATCAATCTCGTCCAATAATTTCTTCTCAATGCATAAAGTCGCCAAATGATTTAACCTCTCTTGAGTCATTACTGATCTCAAATAATTCTTCAATAATTTCAGTTTTGAAAAGCTTCTTTCAGCCGATGCAACAGTCACGGGCACAGTAAATAAGATTCTATAAGCAATAGGACGCATTAGGATAACAATCCACCTCTATGAAATGCTCAAAAATCTCCATAGCAGACAACACTCCATCTGGCAAAGTGAATTTCGTAAGCCTTAATTCAGAAATAAGCTCATGTACCTCAACGTCCGATGAACCATAATGAGAGAAAGTGTCAGCAAATTTAATGCAACACTTTTCAAGTTCATTATCATTTAATAATGACTTCAGGGTGCTTGAGCTCAATAAAAATCCAAATATATTTTTGAACACCATGAGTTCTTCAAATCTAGCGCGGCGTTCAAAGAAGTTATGGCCATATCAACCAAAATGAGAAAATATTTAACTTCAAAAGCCCTCTCAGCTTCTAAGATTTTCTCTTGGCAATTACTTTCATCAAATTGTTTATTCCTCACAACACAGGCGCTTTACTGGAAATGATGCCTCTACACCCATTTTATCTGCAATATCTTTGGCCAATGTTCAGACTAGAAGAAAATCCCTCACTTCTATATGTCTCAAAGTATCTCGTTATATCTTCTATTTGCTTCAAAGTAGAGTCAACACTCATGGCTGGCGATTGTAACTTTTTGCTCACTTTATTTACAGCATATAAAACATCATGCCAAATAACCATACCTAAGTAGGAACTCAAAGCTGCCAAGTGCATCAAATAATTTTTTGCATCACTTTTATCCTCCGCCACTGCGTCCACAAAAGAATGAATTCTGCCTTTGTTCTAAATGAAACCACCATAAGTTTTTGACAAAATTTATACTTAAATATATAAAAAATTTGGCTACCAAACCAGCTCCTTGCCACCTTCACGCTGTCGAGGGATGACCTGCAGCGCATCAAGGACGCCGTGGCGGCCAAGGCGGCGTGGCGCGCTGCCGCGTGCACGTCGCTGGTTGCCACCCTAGGCCTCGTCTGGTCGTGCTACCAGCGAGCGGCCAAAGAGGCGACGCCGGCGGCAGTGAGCAGCAACGGGCAAAACCTGCTTGGTCCTCCCCATCGACCACTGCCCGCGGACGAAGCCTCCGCTCCCCGACAAGTACCTCGGCAACTGCGTCGGCCCCGCAATCTGCCTCGCCCGCGGGGACGAGCTGGCGGCCGCCGGCGCAGGCGGCGTGGTCAGCGCGTGCGCCGCGGTCGCGGTAGGGATCGACGAGGCGGTGCGCGGCGTGGGGACGTCGAGCATGGACGCGTGGATGGGCCGCATCCGAGAGGTCGCTGCCGGCACGGCGGGCATGCTGACCGTGCCCGGCTCCCCGCGGTTCCATGTCTACGAGGTGGACCTGGGGTTGGGGAGCCCGGCGAAGGTGGACATCGTGTCCGTGGCCAAGACCGGCGCTTTGGCGCTGGCAGAGAGCTGGCACGGCGCCGGCCGGATGGAGGTGGGCGTCTCTCTGCCGCGGGATGGCATGGACCGGTTCCAGAAGTGCTTCGCCGATGCCATCGCGGCGCTGCGCGACCACGACCAGAGCTGAGGGTCTAGCTGCGCGCGCACAGCCATGCATTAATTATTTTTAATTTCACGCTTACTTGAAATAAAACGGAAGCTACAGTATTACTGTAGGTTGGATGTATGCCTGGCTTGCACTGGTACGGTGACCTGGAAAAATTGTGGTGAAAATCGTTCGAAGGCATTAATGAACTAGCAGTATGGTGGTGGGCTGGAGTTGCCAAGCGATTCCTTCGTCACTTGGTCACAACAGGTCTGCATCTACGTACAAACAGTGGTGGATTTAGAATTAACACATAGCTAGGGCTAACACCAGTAAATGCAACGATTTATTTGGCTAACAAGTAGTGGCGTACAGGAACAGGGAGGAACGGGGCGCCGGCAGGCTGCTCCTGCTGAGCCGCTGCTGGTGCTCGCAGAGGAGAGGAAGGAGCTGGTGTGGAGGCAGAGCACAGTGAGGGGCAATGGCAGAGCTGGCCGGTGGTGCCCTGCTGTAGCAGCAGCGGCTTGGTCTAGCAGAAGAAAGGGAACAGAGAGGAGCAGGAGGCGCAGGAGAGGAAAGGCCGGCGGGGATGGGAAGGGCAGTGCGGCGGGTGGCGTGGGGATGTGGTGGCGTCCGCGGACTGTCGCGACGACGCAGAGACAAGGGAGGCGCATTGGCCACTGGAGCTTCATCGTTCTACGTTACGAATCATATCGTAATCGCAGCCCTATAGAGGCCATGCGCGGACTGATGGGGAGTACTAAGGGGAGGGCGGTGGGCCATACGGGGGAGGCGGATAAGGCGGTCAACCTGGGCACCGGCGGTCGTGGTGCTCCGCGCGGTGGAGGCGGCTTTGTCAGAGGAGACACATTGAGGATGGCAAGGAAGGGAGCAGGCGAGATGGGTACGGTGGGCGGTAGCGAATCTAGTGGGAAAAAAAAGAGGGGAAGCCGCGCGTGCCGATTTTCTGGTTGGCAGGAACACGTTGTGCCGCTAAGAAATGTGTGGAAAGTATAGATTTCTATGAGTTTCTTCTATTCCAAGCAATCCGTAAAGTCAAGGAATCCGAACCGCTGCCGTCCGGTGCCGGGATATCTGCAAACAAAGAGAAACTATGCATGTGCACGAATTTCTAACATGATCGTGACGTCGGTCACACCACTACTTTCAATGTGGTTCGAGCCCAGAAGCTAGCTAGAACCTCGCCGTACGTGCGCGACTCACAAAATTCTCCTCAATGATCGTACAAGTTGACGAATCTGCTCTCTGCACACAAATATATGGTTGCTTGGATGTTCTCAAGTGTGGTAGCACCTCCCCTGGTCTTCAAATGAACTCCACAGCACACCACAAATGAGCAACGGTTAATAAACAGTTGACCACTCAGACTAGACACGTTACCTAAGGACAAAAGCCTCCTTGGTTATTTAAATTACTCAAAGAGGAAGGGATCGGATGGACCTGGCTGAAAAATTATTATTTTAGTTCAAAATATGTCCCAAGTTTAAATTAAACTAGAGGACTCACATTTTTTGAAAGGTCTTACGACAGTCAGAGAAAATTTCCTGGTACGTAGAGCATTTAATATAAGGGATGATTATTCTGGGAAGACACTTGGGTGACACCTAACCCACTTAAGGATTGCTTTCCTAGCCTTTATAACATAGTCCATATGTAATGGCAAATATCTTTGCTCAAATGCCACTAAATATTACCTTTTGAAGATCTTTTAGTTGGGGACAAATCGTGGCGGAACCACCGATTTAATCCAGACTAAGCACACTCGTCATCTCATAACTGGCAATGCACCTGGACCAAATTAAACCCAGTCGCCCGTTGAGCTACCCCAAAGGGAAGTTGATGTAACCACCACCCAAGGATACCGACATCATACACGTTAAATCATCGAAGGAGGCACAACAATTACAACAACATCTCATTTCATAACATCACAGCTTTGATTGCTACATAATAATTGCTGAAATTATATACATGTATTGTCAAAACTTTGGAGTTACTTCACAAATGGACTCGCCGCACAGCAGAATACTTTCTGTAACTCTTCAATGCTGCAGAAGAAGGACGCCAAATCATGATCTTGTGCCCACCGAGTCACTTCTCTTGTGCTCTTTGATTAATCCTTTGGGGGTGTTTCTTCCCTAAGTCCAACACATATTACGTTCTAAAACTAAAATAAATACACTAATTGCAAACACATTAGTTCCAAATCGGTCCATGTTGGCATTCAACCGCCAAAATCACGTTAAACAGACTATGAAGAGGTTTAAAGTCCATTTTCCTTACAAATGTATTGTCGTATCATAAGATCTAGGGGCCGCACGTTGTCATTTACCACCGTCCACTCACAGGCGCTCTTCGACGTGCATAGAAGTAGCACCTCATCGATGGTTGAAGCAATAGTAGCTTGCTAGCGAGTAGACCACCTCGGCCCTCCGCATATGGTCTCCCATGAAACCGGAGCAACGAGAAGCGCTACCAAAAAAGCAATTTCATGGGTAGGGAGCCTAGTAAAACTGGAGTCACGTGGATCTGGAGGTAGAGTTGCTAGGAGCTGGAGCAGGGTGCTACCAAACAGTGATTTAAGGTGTGCCGCCATAATATTTGTTTAATCGATCATTTGACCAAAAAACAATCTCTATAATTCCCTCCATACCGTGAAACTTACCAAGAGCCCGGCCGGTTTGGCACAAAGATTACATGAGTCATATGTTCAATTATGTTAATAACTGAAAATATGTTATGAGAATATAAAAAAGGGTTACAAAAAATTTGGGTGTATTACAAAGCTGCCCGTACACATATACTTCTCTTAGATAATATAGTTTGTCAAAACTATTCCGCTTTTCCTGCATAAGTAACAAATGTAACAACCGATAATCACGCAAGATTAAGCATATCTTACTAGTTATGGATTTGCAGTCATACCCAATTGTCCACTTCACATAGGTCACAAAAATACTAGGACTGGTAGGAGCCAATTCACTGTCCATCACAGATTTGTTCATTTACACGTCCTCACTTCAATTCAATATAATCCCTCCCACCTGGAATACATATAGGTGTCAAAAAATATAGCAATAATTCCTTGATCAAATTAAGATACATGGCCATAATTCATTATATTTAATTAAGAATTGACCAGAGTGGGTGGTGTATTTAGCTTTTTCAAAGCCAAAGAGTAAGGCAAGAACTCCTTCCGTATTTAAATATAAGCCATGGTTAAACTCTTTTTTCAAAACTTCAATCGCTTCTTATTTAAAAAACTATAATTTATAATTTATTTTTTGGTTTGTTTATCATGTAGAGTTTGAGAACGACTAGTTTTTTTTTAGATTTCCATAAATTTTTTAAATAAGATGAATAATTAAAATTTTGGAAAAAAATCAATCGCAATTTACATTTACATGTGCAGTGAGTATGATTTTTTATTTCTCGCACGAGCCTGGATGCATAAGCCAAGACCGCCATAGCCTGTCTCTAAAGATATGGGACATCGCTTGTTTCCACGGATCCCAACCCAAGGTGCCTTGAGCACCATGCAAGCCTTGCTTCACAATTCCAAGGCTGTTCATGTCCGGAGGGGTAGTGGCTCCGTCCAGAGCTAACTAGATCAAGGAGATCGAGCAAGCCTGCTGGTTCCCAAGCCACAAGCACACAACATTTCTATGGCTCTAGAGCCAATCGGACAGCAACCCGACCTGGGTCCTCGGATGTATTAGTTGCCATAGCCGATACCCGCTCCAGCACGGAGCCCATAAATGAATATCAGCAGTAGTGTCCTGTATTGTTCATCCCCTAAATGAATATGTGCCTGTGCATGTAAAATATTTCACACCCTAAATTGATTTTTCCCGCAGTGGTATCCTCATCCATACTCCAATATCATTATTATTATTTTTTCATGTGTACACCATCCACCAACGCCCCTTCCAAGCGCTGCCGCGCCGCCGCGGGCCGGTCGCCTGTCGCCTCCACGCACGGGTCCTCCGCGCCCCTCTACACACCGGTCGCCTGCCTGTGTGGGTCCTCCGAGCCCCTCCGCACGCCGTCTTCCTCCACGTGCCGCTCTTCCACGCCCCCCGTCGTGTCGGCTGCCTCCGCGAGGGGCTCCACTGCACCTCCAAGCATCGGCCACCTCTGTAGGCAGCTTGGCCGCACCCCATCCGGCGCTGGCCGCCTCCGCAGCGTCGTTCCACTAGCTGCCTTCGTGCACCAGACGATGTCGAGTGCGCTGGCCTACCACCGCTCGCCCGAGCGCGACACTGCTGTGGCCCATGGGCGCTGCTCTATAGATGTCCAGCTAGTGCGGGCTGCCTGATTGGCCCGAAGCCTGGCACAATTTTGGCCTGATCCAAGCACGGCACGGCCGGTGGCATAGGGATTATTAGGCCGTGATTCGCTTGAGGATGCAACTATATACTAAGCCGTGAAGATGAGGAACCCTGTGTGGGCGCAGTCGGTAGGGACGGATCCGATGAAAAAAAAAACATCGCAACAAACATTGCTGGTGGCAGAAACGCGTAAGAGTTTCTACCGCCTGCCTTCGCCCGCATGAGTCTTTTTATTTGGACGTTGTCAAGTGGACCAAACGTTCGCGATGTTTATATTGTTGGCCTAGAAGTAGGAACTTCTAATAATCGATGGATCACACTACTACAGTACACCACTGTAGGATCGCCTCCCAATTCACTGTAGGATCGGCTCCAATAAAGAGCCGCTCCTATTGATCTCAGGACGGACCCCACTAAAAGGACCGCTCCTGCTGCATCTTATCAGGAGAGTTAGACCGCACAAACCGCTCCTGCTATTTGTAGGAGCGGCTGGTGTGATCAACCGCTCCTGCTGAGGGATGTCAGTAGAAGCTGTTATTTAGGTCCACTGCTCCTGCCGGGAGGCACTTAGCAGGAGCGGTGCAAGACAACAACCGCTCCTGCTATTTTCATTACAGGAGCGGTTGTATCCGTGCACCGCTCCTGTAATAGAATAGCATGAGCGGTTTCTACCGTGCACCGCTCATATCACCTTCTCCTTCCTCGGGTTTCTGTACACCCGAGGAGGAGCTGCTGTTCTAGTTCTTGGAAGCTAGCTAATGGCGGCTAAAAATTGAAAAATAGGAGGGGGAGCTTTTCTTTTTATATTTTTTAGGAGTTGCAAGCTACAAGGTAAGCCTCCATTCTCTATGCATCTAATCTGTGTATCTTTAAAGCATTAGTGGTAAAATTAGATAGGATTTAAATGTCATTCTCTCTCTCCTCTCATGTGTATGGAGTATTTATTATCTTATACCACTAGATGCTTTAGGGTAATGGACTAGATTAGGGTTGTCTCAACTTGGTACTAGCATGCAATTGGTTGCCACTTTAAGAGTTGTATTTACTCTCTATTAGTGGATTTCTTCTTCAAGACTTGAAACCTAGGCAGAGGGATGGTGTATTAATTAACTTTTTAATGTATCATTTGTTGTATTCATTATTATACTTTATTAATTTCCATCATAAATATCTTTCATGATTGTAGTTCTCACGATTGTAGTCCAATGATTAGACCCTCATAACTACATTTAATAAATATACTTCATTAATAGCCTTATTAATGAAGTACCCTCATAAGTACACTTCGTTAATAGCCTCATTAATAATACCCTATCCATCGATGATACGATATTACATATTTGTGAATTTTTAATATTTATAGATGACACGTGGTTGGATATATAACTGGCCAAGGATGGGGCGGCCTTACCGTGAGGAAGTGGATAAATTTATTAAAGCTACGAAGAAGGATGCGATAAACAAGAAGGTTCCCGGCATATGTTGTCCTTGCAAAAACGGTATAAATCAGAAGGTTTCCAATCAGCATTAGATCGCATTTGATCGTTGATGGGTTTGTGAAAGACTACTCTGTTTGGATCCATCACGGCGAGCAACAAGCACCTCCCATACCAACAGATTCCAACCAGGCCTCAAATGAACTCAATGGCGGTGATGTGGATGATAACAACGACACATTCTTCGATGCAGATTTTGATACATTGGATTGTGGTGGTGATTATGAAGAATACAATGGCAGTGGAACATATTGCTCCGTATCTTCAGAGAGTATCGAAGACTTGGACTTGATGCCGATTCAGATGGAGATGACCATGAAGAAATGTTGAAACACTTCAAGGCGGATATCCTTCTTGCGGGTGGAAAAGGGGCAGAGAATTTCAAGGCGATAAAGGATGCTACAAAGAAGAGTGTGTATGAGAAGACAAAGGGCTATCCTACTCATTGGTATTTGCTATGTTTTGTACTCGAGCTGTTGATTCTAAAGGCCAAGTACGGGTGGTCTGACTTTAGCTTCAATGATCTGTTAAAACTCTTATCGTGGTTGCTTCCAAAGCCTAACTTTGTGTCTGCCAACACATATCAAGCGAAGAAGGTTATTAGCCCCTTGACAATGGGAATTGAAAGAATACATGCATGTCTGAACCACTGCATCTTATACCGACGGAAATTTGAGAATCTGGAGAAATGCCCAACTTGTGGCACCCCCTATTACAAGCGGAATGACATATACTGTGGTGATGGTGAAGGTTCCTCTAATGGCAAGAAGAGGAAGATGAAGGTTGCACCCAATCCTTTCGAAGAAGATACATGCTTAGGCATCGACGAGAACAAGAGAAGAATCCCTGCCCTAGTCATGTGGTACCTCAATCCAATCGATCGCTTAAGGCGTGTAGTTGCAAACCCTACCTTTGCGAAGCTGATGTGTTGGTGGTATTGTGAGCGAACAAAGGATGAGGAAAAGCTTTCACACACAGCTGATGGCACACAGTGGCAATGGTTTGATGAATTGTATCCCGAGTTTGCAAAGGATCCAAGAAACATGAGGTTTGCACTTA
Source organism: Paspalum vaginatum (assembly GCA_030272315.1). Lineage (NCBI taxonomy): Eukaryota > Viridiplantae > Streptophyta > Magnoliopsida > Poales > Poaceae > Paspalum > Paspalum vaginatum. Next base: position 33,927,327 of record CM059018.1, on the reverse strand, counting down.
GTATAGATGGAATGAATCTTTTTGGAGAAAGGAACAGCACACACAGCACATGGCTGCTGATACTGACCATATACAATCTACCTACATGGCTTTGTCAGAAGAGGAAGTACACAATATTATGCGGTTTGATACAAGGGCCTAAACAGCCGGGCATTGATATAGATGTCTTCGTTGAGCCCTTGATGGAAGATATGGCAAAGCTTTGGAATGATGGGGTCAAAATAACCGATTCAGTAACAAAGGAGGAGTTTACACTCAGAGGAATGTTACTCATTACGATCAACGATTACCATGCAAACTTCTCGCTGTCCGGACAGATCAAAGGAAAGGAAAGATGTCTAGTATGCTTGGATGCAACGACCTCTGAGTTCCTCGATGGATCTAAAAAGGTTGTGTACATGAAGTACCGCTGCTAATTAGTTCAAGGGCATAGATACCGCAGAAAACAGTTCAACAACCACTTCAATAACAAGGACGAGAAAGCTTCAGCACCAAAAAGAAGACACGATAGATATGGTCAGGAAGATCAACATTTGCTACGCGAAGAAGATCGAGAGAACTAAACCCCCTATCGAAGGTGTGCCTTTCAAAAAGCAGTCAATCTTCTTTAAGTACTTGCCATATTGGAAGGACTTGGAGGTTCCTCCTGCCATCGATTGTATGCATCTAAAGAAAAACATGTTTGATAGCACTATTTGTATATTGATGGATGTGAAAGGGAAGACAAAGGATGGCCTGAAGTCAAGTCAGGATCTGGTAAATATGAATATCAGAAGTGAGCTCCACCCTATGGAACAAGGCAATGGTAAATTTAAGCTCCCCGCCGCGAGCTTCAACCTGACATCAGATGAGAAAAGAGAATTGTGCCTATGTCTACATGGTCTAAAAGTACCAACTGGTTTATCATCTAATATCAGGAGTCTAGTATCAATGGAAGATTTGTCCATAAGTGGGTACTATTGGCGTCTCTTAGCCTTAACAGGTTTTAATTTGCAAGCGCACGGAGACCGCTGTAGCCTTTAACCCAGAGTATTCTGAGTATCGTATTTATCCATAGGAAAGTGGCAGGCGAGAGAGTATAATTGGATAAACTCAAATCAAAGTCACCGTACTTTAATAAATGTACCAACTAGTATCTAGACAAGGGTAAGTTTGGTAAAGATGGGTGTATGGTGAAGAAGTAAATAAACTACCTAAGATACACATACAGAGGTATAGTTGCCTGGGAGGACAACGAGTGAGGTAAAGTTCCCAAACTCTATTCTATTCGGCTGCAAATACTATGTCGTGGTTAACTAAAGAAACTCAAGTAACAAGTCAGGGTCTCGCATCGAGCGAAATTCCGGCGCCCTCGAGGGGTCAGGGGGTAGATAGTTGACCATCGAAAGAGAACCTGGCTATCACCTACGGGCCTCTCGAACGAACGGGCCTGGACTACAGAGGCACACCACACGCTGTCACCGAGTGGGGCTACCAAGCAAATCTGCATGGAGAGGATGACATGCTATAAATGTACTCAAGCAAAGCTTGAGTAACAATAGGTCGTCCTTGATCAGAGGAGAGAACCTAACCAGAGCCTGGTGTACAGGTTGGATTATAGCATCGGCAAGAATAACAGGACTTGACTAACCAAGATAACCACAGCCTAAGCCTAGCAAGTATGCAAAGAAAGGTACACCACACTTGCAAGAGATAGAAATAAAGTAAAGCATAAATATATTATACTAAAGATAAGAGTACAAAGATACAAGAACTTTACCGCAGACTCAGAGATGTCTCTGAGAACTCCAAGGCAAAGCTCGACTCACTTTAACTCCCAGGACTATCCTAACTACTAAGATGCGAAAATTGCACTCTCTAAGGTAGAATGAAGCTCTCAACTTCTCCACTTCTCCACGCTCTTACAAATGAGCTCTCGGGGCCTATTTATAGTCCAGCAAGTGAGGGGGTTATTTACAGGTGGCCTAAGTCGGTTTGGGGGGTAAGGCGGTGGTCGGCCGACCATGTAGGGGGTCGGCCGACCTAGCCCCATGGTCGGGTGACCGCCTGATCCACCGACTTGGCCATCCCACGGCTTGATCTTGCTTCCTCACGTTGGTTGGCAGTTGAAACGGTTGGTGCCGTGTAAAATGAGGGCCTTGCATGGTCGGCCGACCACATGTCCTACTCCGACTGGTTGCATGGCTCCTCTCCTGGATGATTGACGTCACCGATCCATGGTTTGGTGATCTTTCGGCCCTTGGATACATTGGATGCTTGGTTTGACGGTTGGATTAAACTGCCTTTGTGTTTCCTTGTAGATTTGGATCGATGATATGGCATTTGGGTTTCGCGGGAAGGTCGAGCGGCCAGAGAGGAGGTCGGCCGACCCTGCAGGTGGTCGGCCGACCAGGACCCATGGTCGGCCGACTAGGCCACTTTTGCCCGCAGTGCCCATCTTCGATCCTTGACACGTTTTTAGCTGTTTTATGTGTATTTTGGTACCTGAATCCAAATATTCATGTATATTTTGTGGAACTCATTAGTGGTAGGGGTTAGTCCATCTTATTCACATGCTTTGCTTCATTTGGTGGATAATTGACGGTAGATATCGCGAGATTACGACCGTACAACAGGTACAACGCTCATGATTGTCATATGATGCTGACGGTGTTCCTTGCTGTTGCTATCAGGGCTATCAATCCAGTATTCGTGCGGATGGTGGCCACTCGGATGGTTTATTTCTTCAATAAGATCTCACAAAAGGAGATACGTAAAGATGAATTGGATTTGCTGCAAGAGTTCTGCACGGAGACTATGGCTCAGCTTGAGATGTATTTCTCTCCTTCTTTTTTTGATATAATGCCGCACCTCATGGTACACATGGTTGACCAAATCCAAGCACTTGGTCCAAGTTACTTACATGAAATGTGGGCATATGAGCGTTTCATGTCGACTCTAAACCATTATGTTCTCAACCGTGCATACCCCGAGGGATCTATGATCGAGGCCTATTGCACCGAAGGGGTCGTAGAGTGTTGTCAGGATTACTTGGTTGATAAGAAAGGTATCGGTTTAGTTGCTCCTCATCATACAGGAAGGCTAGGAGGGAAAGGTACAAGGGGGAGGAAAACATTCATTGATAGTGCATATGAAGAAGTGGCAAGCGCTCATTTCAGTGTCCTGCATCAGCTAGAGTTTATGGCTCCTTTCATTGAGTAGCACATTAATATTGTCCGCATGGATAGCCACAGCCGCTCAGATTCATGGATCATGAAAGAGCACAAACACCACTTCACTAGCTACCTCATGAACCACTTGAAGGAGCAACTTTGGAGGAAGTAACGTTGAAAAGGCTGGCTTTAGGACCATCTTCACTGGTCACGACATGGCAGGTATATGACATTAATGGCAATACATTCTATACAGCTGCAAAGGATAAGAAAAGCGTGTGCAAAAATAGTGGAGTTCGGATTGACGCCATCGATGACGTAACGGACCTCAAGGTCACATATTTTGGCTTCATAGAAGACATATGGGAGTTGGACTACGCATCGAACATACAAATTCCTGTCTTTCGGTGCCAATGGGTGAAACACCCACAAGGTGTACCGGTTGACAACTATGGACTCACAATCAGTTGACCTTGCCAAGGTTGGATACAAAGATGACCCTTGGATGCTAGCCAAACGCGTTGGACAGGTTCTATATATCCATGACCCACGTCTTAAGAATCAGAAGCACATTGTTGTCTCGGGCAAATAGAGTATCGTCGGAGTTGATGGCGTCGATGATGTCGAGACTTCAATGACTATGAAAACATGGAGCTTTTTACAGACCTACCAACCAAGATTAAAGAAATAGAAGCAACAGTTAAAGGGGTGAAGCCTTGGGTACGAACGGATGGACAGGCAAGGATTGTAACCGCCTAACGTCTGAATATAATCTTCTAACTACCGTATGCCACTATCTAATGTATGCCTTTTTAAATGTGTGAAGCCACTATCTAATGTATGGCTATTTATTTGCATGGAGCCATCACAAAAAAAGAAGAATTGAATTAGAATAAAATAGGAAATGAAAGTAATGAATGATAATAAAATAGGAAAAGAAAAGAATGAATGAGAATAAAATAGGAAATAAAAATAAAAAAATGAAAAGATGTAATGAAAAGAATGAATGAAAATAAAATAGGAAATGAAAAGAATAAATGAAATGAAGAATGAATGAAAAGAATGAATTAGAATAAAATACGAAATAAAAATAAAAGAATGAAAAGAATGAATGAAAATAAAATAGGAAATGAAAAGAATAAATGAAATGAAAAAAAGAAAGAATGGGAATAAAATAGGAAATAAAAATAAAAAAATGAAAAGAAGTAATGAGAAGAATGAATGAAAAGAAAATAGGAAATGAAAAATAAAAAATGAAAAAGAGTAGGAGCGGTGGAAGGCCCAGTAGGGAGCGGTGGCCCACTAGGGCACCGCTACATCACTCGTCCACCGCTCCTACTAGACAAGTAGGAGAGCTGGATGCCTTCCACCGCTATTGCAGAGGACACAAAGCGTCTACCGCTCCTACTGTTTCCTCTACAAGAGCGATGAAAGGCGTCCACCGCTCCTACTGTGTTTAGTAGGTGCGGTGGACGCCTTTCACCACTCCTGCTAAAGTGATCCCCATATAAGCACAGGCATGGGAGCCAAAATTTTCTAACTCCGGGCGTTTCTTCTTCGCGCCGTTAGGCTACCAAAATTTTTCGCCGCCGTGCCGCCTCCTCCTCCTCCTTGCCGCCGCCTCCAAGCCGCCGTCCTCCGTGCTGCCTCCGAAGCCGCCGTCCTCCGTGCCATCCTCTGCGCGGTCACCTCCTCCTCGGTGCCGCCATCCTCGTCCACGCCGCTATACACCAATAGAGCCGCCGCCGCCACCGCCGACCTCCTCTATCCATGCCGGTATACTGTACTATTAGTTAGTGTATAGTGTATTAGTCAGTATAGTTTAGTTTAGTTAGAATATACATGAATTAGATATGTATAGTTTAGAATATATATGAATTAGAATAGACATGAATTAAATATATATAGTTTAGAATATATATGAATTAAATACGTTAGTTTAGTTTATTAGTTAGTGTATAGTGTATTAGTCAGTATAGTTTAGTTTAGTTAGAATATACATGAATTAAATATGTATAGTTTAGAATATACATGAATTAAATATGTTAGTTTAGTTTATTAGTTAGCTTAGTTTAGTATAGTTTATTAGTTCGTGTTAGTGTAATTAGTTAGTAGATATTCTCTTTTCATTTATATCCATTGTTTATGTACATTTTTTTCATGTATACTCTTTCCATTTATATTCATTGTTTATGTATATTATTTTCATGTATATTCTCTTTTCATTTATATTCATTGTTTATGTATATTGTTTTCATGTATATTCTCTTTTCATTTATATTCATTGTTTATGTGTATTGTTTTCATGTATATTCATGACTTCATGTATATGAACTATTTGTGTATATTGTTTTCATGTATATTCATGACTGCATTTATATCCATTGTTTTTGTAAATTGTTTTCATGTATATTATATTCATTGTTTATGAATATTGTTCTCATGTATATTCATGACTTTGATTGTTCATGTGTTTGATTTTATAATTGTTACATTACTTCGTCTCTTAGACAAAATCGATAAGTCCTCTGAGGGATTGGCAAAAGACAATACATGGCTCGAAGATATTCTTGTCGATGAACCTAACATCGAATACGACTCGGCAAATGAGAACCTCGAGCCAGAGGACCCACATGCCGAGGAAGTACTTGCCGCCAAAAGCACTCGAGAACTCGCAAAGGATCCAAACTACGAGCCCTCTGTCGAGGTGTGAGCCCGACGCTAATTTCGTTAATATGCTGTAATGATAGTAATTCATCGTTTCGTTAACAATCTCGCACCGAGCAGGCACAACGAATGGACGAAGAACAAACCACACCTCACCAGAATCAGTCTGAACAAGAGTGCATTGAAGCCATTGGAACGGGCACGAGGAAACGTGGAAGGCAAGCGAAGAACAAACTGCCAGAAACTGTTTATGTAGTGAACGAGGTTGGCGTAGCTGGGCAACCACATGCAACCTTATTTAGTACGAGCAAAGTTCCGCAACACCGTGGGGGTGGTAGCGAGGTCATGGATGGAACCTACATGGCCAGATTGGAGAAAGGTGCCCGATGAAAGGAAGAATTTTTTATGGGGAGAGGTGAAGAAAGTGTTCCATTTCCCACATGGAAGTGAGGAACGTGCTAAGAAATATGCACTTAAGCAGCTAGGAGAATCCTATCGTCGATGGAGAACATATCTCAATGACAAATATGTGAAGAACAACCTTACTCCATTTGACGAGTTCGGTAGGATAACTCAAGCACAGTGGGATGAGTTCGTGAGACAAAAGACAATGGAAGAAGCCATAGAGCTTAGCAAGGCAAACACAGCTCTTGCAAAGAGAGACACGCACAAGTCGCATCTTGGCCCCGGTGGCTACGCCGCGAAAGTCGACAAATGGAACAAAGAAAGAGAAGATGCGATAGCTAAGGGGCTACCTGACCCGTACAAAGGCGTAAATGAGCGGAGATTCCACTGGTGCAAGGCCTAAGAGGTCAAGGGGGCTAGGGGTGAAAAAGATTTTCCAAAGCCTGAGACCAAAGAGGTAGTGAGCATAATTATGTCGCTTGCAGAGGAACACAAGGCCGACAAATTTGTCCCTGATAAGGAGAAAGATTTCTTAATTGTAGCTATAGGGACAAAAGAGCATGGAGGTCAATGTCGAGGCATCTCATCAAAGCTGAACTGGAAGGAGGGGTTCGCCGAGGATTGCTACAAGTATAAAAAGCATGATCACAACAAGCAAGAAATGAGAGAAACTGCTGAGCAGGTGTTCAAGAAAAGATTTTTCACTTTTGTAAAGAATACACCAGGTCTTGCTATACCAGGTCTTGCTTCATCACCAGATCTTGATTCATCACCAGGTCTTGCTTCATCACCAGATATCGGTTCAACACCATGTCTTGTCTTACCCCTTATTCCATCCAACGATCAACGTGCAGTCGATAGCGTCACGTCTTTGACTCCTTGCTAGTTGCACATCCCTCTTGGAATACATGGAAGGACAGAGGAGGTAGCAAGGGCTCTAGCGATTCTTGGGAGCGGCCTTTTCCATGGCACTCCGATCCTGCCGGACTATGCAAGGGTCCAAGTCCTTAGCGTTGAACCCAAACACGAAGGAGAAAGGTTAGACATCCCCACGCCAGAGGGGATCCACTTCCTTGGCTAGTCTGTCAATCAGTTCATCTTGTGGCATAAGAAATACATCATGAACCTGGCACCACAAGAACAACTACAACTCGAACAAGGACATGTAGTACTCGAACATGGCCCAATAGGAGATGCAATGGAGGAAGAACATGTTGTGCCCGAACGACATCATGCAGATTCAGATCCTTCGATACACGAATTTGTACCAACTCCTCCAGATCTCACCGAGAAGCTAGCTACATCTCTAGAAGTTGTCGAGAAGTTGGCTACACCTTCAGAAGTCATCGAGAAGCCGGCTCCATCATAACAACCTCTAGAGGTTGAGGAGCCAGCGGCAGCACATACATGCGATACAAGCGTGGTGCCAAAAATGGTACACGCGTATGAAAAGGCTGCGACACCGGAGGTGCAAACGTGGTTCAAGAAAGTTGCAGAAGGAAATGAAAACGAGAAACAAAAGGGAAAAGAGCCGGCAAAAGAAAAGAGGGTAACAAAGGAAATTGATCTTATTCCAGTCAAAAAATTCTACAAATCTGTGCTTGGCCTTGATCAAATTGCTAATATGCCGGATTGTCCTTTAAGATACAAAGCACTTGAAACCATTCTTGCCATATTGGGCTCTAAAGGATAAACGATTGCCAGGGGAGATGAGAAAATTTCACAATTGGTATCTAAGGGCATGTAGACTTGGGGTCCACTTTGTATCCGCTCACATTTTCGGTGAATGTTCCACTACCCTAACCAAGACTACAATCGCCGATTTTTTGGAGTTCCAAAACATGTTCCGCCTAGGACAAATGGACATCACTGCGATGACCCTTTGGTGCCTGTAAGTCTCCATGCCAATCCCATTAATTATGTGAGCATATTTAACATAATAATACTCTCGTATGTAACATCCATTCGCTTTATAATATACCTTTTATAAAGCAGTATCAAATAGCTCAAAGGCGTGGCGATAAAAGAGTTGGGTTCTTGGACCCTTCACTAATTAACCAGAGTCAACACGACTGGCCACTGAAGCTAAAAGACAATAGCAAAGAGCTACAGGAGGAAAAACAAAAGCGAAGAGGGAGGCAATCCGGGCAGAATTACACAAAAAGGTGAAGAGGAAAGTTGCCTCATACATTGTCACTGCCTTCAAGTTGCTCCACAAAGAAGGCCATGACCAAATCTTTGCTCCATACAACTTTGAGTATGCCAAAACCCTTGCCTTCGATACTGAGCGAAAATTAAGCACACACGATCATATATAATCATTCGCTTTGGTCTTTGCAACAGAAACTGGATCTGTCTATACATCATTCCTAAGGAGAGCAAAGTATTGGTCTTGGACTCTTTGGATGTCGAAACCAAGAGATATTCGACCATTTTGAATATAATACGGTGGTAAGATATATACCTGCCATATTGGTTCTTATATATGTCAAGTCGTCCTACTTATCTTAATCTCTATATGTGTTGTCATTATAATAGGGTCATCAAAATTGGCATTGAAAAGTATAACCTACCATTTCATCCTGAGTGCCAGTATAGTATACTATAAATCTAAAGCTAATTAAACTTGTTTGTAAAACATAGTGCCACAAGCAACCAAGGGGAACCGGATACTATGAATACTATGTTTGTGAGTGACTCACTCAGAGTCGATGGGAGGAACAGAACTAATCCTGAAGATGTAAGTACTCAAAAACATTATCTCATTTCATTGCGTGTATTGCATGTGTGCACATAATTAAAACCACCTTGGCACTGTTAACACTCACATCATCTTTTTTTGGTCCAGCTCCCCGAAATCCCTAAAACAAGTCACTGAGACTAATCTCATGAACATCGTTGCCGACCTATGCCGTTTCACAATGCACGAGGTAATCAACCGATGAGGGGAATTCTTCGATCACGAGTCATTTTTAGCAACAGAAGAAAAATACCGTCGATTGGTCCAGTGGGAGTATCACCCGTTCAAGTTTAGTTAAGTTGTTGTGTTCGATATATAAACATGTACTCCCTCCGTATTTAAATATAAGTCGCGGTTGATTTTTTTTCAAAACTTTGACCATTCGTCTTATTCAAAAAAATTTGTGTAACCTTATAAGGAAATTAGTCATGCTCAAACTATCTACAATGGTAAAATATATCACAACAAAAAAATGATAAATTATAAATTTTTTTGAATAAGACGAATGGTCAAAGTTTTGAAAAAAAAATCAATGCGACTTATATTTAAATACGGAGGGAGTACTGATCTATGTGAGATGTGTTTTGTAACTAGGCAGCACGCATGACAAGGTTACACTTAATATCTATGTTAATGTGGCTCGAAAATGTATATATTAGAAAAGCATGCATTAGGATTCGAAAAATAGCTGAAGCAATACATTTCAATCCATACGATTTCGAAAACAAATCACTTTCGAATTTGACAGGAAACAGAAAACACAGAGCTTTTTCAAATTATGGCGGGAATGAAACAGAGGGTTTAAATTTTAGCAGGAGTGATGGAAAACTAAAACCGCTCTCGCTGAAGGCCATAGCAGGAGCGGCTCAGCTAGGGAACTCATCAGGAGAATATGAGCCGCTCCTGCTGAGGTCCTTACAGGAACGGTCTTGGAACCGCTCCTACAGTGGTTCCACTGCAGGAGCCCACGAGTACGATCGTTTCCAAAAACTGCTACTACAAATGCCTCTTTCACCGCTCCTACCGTGGACTTTTGCAGTAGTGTCATGTAATCCAACGTTGTGGGTATGTTATTGGGTAAGTTATACTTGAGTATAAAATAATTTTTTTAAACTCGTTCGTTGATATGGTAGATAGAAAAGCATGGTGCTTGAGTACGATTTGCATCTACATGTTGCTTCGATCATGAAAGACTTTTGCTCTTCCAGTGCCATATGCCGGCGTGACCTAAGCCATGACGCGCCGATAGCTGCATTTGCTTTTCAATTTAGAGCTACGGGCTACACAGTCCCAGCCTTGGGCGAACGTTTCCTGATTATTCTCGTCAGCCACCGTAGTCCGTAGACCATGTGAAATTGTGACCTACTCCGTGACGTCCATCGGGCTCTACAAAATAGCCCTGCCCTGGAACGCGACACTTGCCGCACTACCACACCCGCTCACCCTGAAACGCAGACACCCACAGCTCTCTCGCCTCATTCCCCAGCTAGCACGGCGGACGAGTCCAGAAATGGCGGCGGTTCCGGTGGTGGTGCCGCGCATGAAGCTGGGGTCACAGGGGTTGGAGGTCTCGGCGCAGGGCCTCGGCTGCATGGGCATGTCCGCCAACTACGGCCCGCCCAAGCCGGAGCCGGACATGATCGCTCTCATCCACCACGCTGTCGCCGCCGGCGTCACCTTCCTGGACACATCCGACTTCTACGGCCCGCAAACCAACGAGCTTCTCCTCGGCAAGGCGCTGCAGCAGGCCGGGGTGCGGGAGAAGGTGGACCTGGCCACCAAGTTCGGATCAATCTGGTCCGTCGCGGACGGCATTGGCAAGCCTGGTGTCCGTGGCGACCCGGCGTACGTGCGCGCGGCGTGCGAGGGCAGCCTCCGGCGGCTCGGCGTCGACTGCATCGACCTCTACTACCAGCACCGTATAGACACCAAGGTGCCCATCGAAGTCACGGTGAGTGCCCATCGACCTCTACTGCTTATTTTTACTAGTACATATTTAGTTTAGTTTTCTTCTTCCTGTTCGTGGACCTCTCTTAATTTGCAGGTGATTGCTGATCGAGTTTGCTTATGCGTTGCAGATGGGTGAGATCAAGAAGCTAGTTGAAGAAGGGAAGATAAAATACATCGGGTTGTCTGAAGCATGTGCATCAACAATTAGAAGAGCCCATGCAGTTCACCCTATCACTGCAGTTCAGCTGGAGTGGTCTTTATGGTCTAGGGATGTGGAGGAAGATATAATTCCAACTTGCAGGTTTTTTTTTCACGAACACAGCACTTACTAGTACTCCCTGTGATGATTGTATTTATTTGTCGTCAAGCAAGTCGAAAATGGCATGGTATACGGTGGGCATCGTATAAAAGAAACTAGAGGTAGTAGAAGAAAAGGTGGAAACGTTGTTTGCTGAATTATCTCCTTATTACTGCCATTACAAATTTCAGGGAACTTGGAATTGGAATCGTGGCTTACTGTCCGCTAGGTGGCGGGTTCTTCGCCAGTGGGGCAAAACTGATGGACACTGTTTCCGAGCAGGACATTCGTAAGGTGAATTCCTATTATTCCTACAGATGGAATATTGCTCTTCGTTGCACTAAGGCAATATATATTCCTTTTTGTTCTACAATTTAGCAAGTGCACCTATTCGTCGCACTTCCTTTTGGATCAGGGTGTTTTGCTGATAAGTTGTCCACCAGCTTAGCAATTTCAATAAGTGGCATATAGTAGTTGAGATTATTCGGAAGGAGAGACAGACATCAGATGTTTAAGGATAAATCTTCTATATCTAAATTGAAGTCCCCCATTATAAGATTTTTCTAACTTGTCATTAAAGCCACATCATTATAAGGCTCACTAGCCACTGAAACTTTTATTAATGTCTTTTTCTCGATCTTCCTTGGCTAACAACACTTATGCATACGTTTAGAAGAAGCCACACAAAATATATGCATATTTTAATTTTATAATTTTAATATTTTATTTATCATTTCTCATATTGCTTTTCAATGCTAAAATCCTCGCAGCAACGCGCAGGATTTCATCTAGTTTATTATAATCTCAAAGCACTAATCAAAATGTTTGTATCACAAATGTTTTGTAATCTTTACCCAATGTTGTGATATACTTCGGCTACGTACCTTTTATTATATTTGTTTCCCATAAATTGTTTGTCCTCTTGCATTACAGCTTTTTATATGTGCTTGTCGTTTCCTTTTTTATTCTAAAAAGCAGAGTCCTTACAATTAAACCACCAAAATATAGATATGCTACAATATTTTGGTGACAATATAAATAATTTGCCTCATGTAGAAACTTACATTATTATTTGTGAAGGAATATTAATAAAATTCAACAAGAAGTTTTTTTCATGCGTCGTGACTCATGGGTGGTGTTTGTTTTGAGGAATGTACGAATAATGGATTAGTGATGCGTCATCTCATCCCAGAAAATTTGGTGGAATGAAGTCACTCATCTTCCTAGTTAGCTTGTGAAGAACATGGTGATCATGGATCAACTCATTCTATTCCACAGACAAGGGGGTGTTTAGATCCAGGGGTCACATCGGATGTTTGGACATTAATTAAAAGTATTAAATATGATCTAATTATAAAACTAATTACACAGACGAGGACTAAACGGTGAGATGGATTTATCAGGCCTAATTAATCCATGATTAACGAACGGTTACGGTAGCATAACATTTGCTAATCATAGATTAATTTGGCTTAATAAATTTGTCTTGCCGTTTAGTCCTCATTTGTATAATTAGTTTAATAATTAGACTATATTTAATACTTCTAACTAGTGTCCGAACATCCGATGTGACGGATGCTAAAATTTAGCTGGTGGATCCAAACACCCACTAAATAAAAAGTGTACAATGAGAAGATGATGGACCACCTCATCGCCAAACCAAACACCCCTAAGTAAATATCTTTCTTCAAAATGTTGGGCTTATGCATAGTCTGCATGGCGGTATGCATCAAAAATAAAAACTTAAACTTAGTTTTTTCATATTATTAATATAGGCAAATATATACATGTGTAGATGTACTTCGGATATTTTAACAATATCATAGGCAATTAGTTAGATTCAAAATTGAGGGGTTATTTTAGCTTGATTTAAAGCAATGGTTAATTCATAAGCAAACTAGATCCAATGGTAATTTGCATCCAACAACAATTTAGTCTACAAAAGCTATGGTATCGTAGGATGATTTAATGTTTTTTGGAATTCTGGCGTTCTATGTTTTTTATTCTAGTCCTCCTTGGATAATCAATTGATGTTGGGATCCTAAAAGAAGTCTCAAATTATTATTAAGTAGTAGTATTAGATTTTTAGTTAAAGAGTAATAATATTGCATACACCAGTTATTATAAAACTAAATTAGATTTTTCTTCTCCTTCATTCCAAAACATAGATCCTTTTAGTTTTTTTTAATTTAAATATTTTCTAATTCGATAATGTTTATGCAAAATGCACCAACACATCTACAGCATAAGTCCAGTTTTTTCATTCAACATAAGAAATTGGTAGTGCATTTATTCGGAATAACTGTATATGTTTATAATCCATTTTTTAGTACATTTAGTTGAAGCAGGAGTTCATGCACTAGGCTGCCCTTTTAATGTTTAGTCATATTTATAGTTTTGATTTAGGGCAAAACAAAAGGAGCCCATATTTTAAATGGGGGACTACTATTTTAATATAATTGTTCTATACAATGGTGAATGGTCTCATTGATCTATGTGGAGAAAACATAACTAAGAATGTGATCAATTTCCTCTTCGTTTTGCAGAAATTGCCTAGATTTCAACCAGAGAATCTTGACAAGAACATTAAGGTATTCGAGCATGTTAATGAGATGGCAAAAAGGAAGGGCTGCACACCATCACAGCTTGCATTGGCGTGGGTTCACCATCAGGGGAGAGATGTTTGTCCCATACCGGGAACAACAAAGATTGAGAATTTCAACCAGAATGTGGGTGCGCTATCTGTGAAGCTCACACAAGATGATATGGCTGAACTTGAGTCCTATGCCGATGCAAGTAATGTCCAAGGTGACCGACATTTTAGAATGAGCTCCACCTGGAAGAATTCTGAGACCCCTCCAATATCGTCTTGGAAATATCAGTAGGATGTGTGCATCTTCGGTTAGCCAGGGTTAATGTTGCATTATCTATGACAACAGAAGATGCTTAAGTTTACTTTAAGTTATTGCCCTTTTTAGATGTAAATATACAGTTTGTGCACTCTATGATCATTGATGATCGTAATTAATGGCAGTAATAGTGTTTGATCAACAGAAGTGTTTGATCAACAGAAGTGATATCGTCAATTCGTATGGGCAAAGGGCTTGCGTACATTATTTGCTTGGAGTATTTTGCTAAAATTAGAACAAATAGAAGAGAAGGCATCTTAATTTTTTTTTATATTTTACTGCCCCATTTACTTAAAGATGGTGGGTGATAGTAAACAGTACATACCAAAACTATGCCAAAATTTTAGATGGATAGTGTGTGTACCTTATGCCAAAATTATGAATTTAAAGTTTGAGTTGTACAGATGTTTTTTTTTGGAATTGCAAGATTTATTAATTTCAAAAACATTATATTTAGGTGATACTAAGTCGTGAAGCACGACCAACCTCTTGTTGCCACGGGAAACCGGTGGGCGAGGGTCCCGTAACGTGAACACACGGGGAGCCGGAGATCGCGCTGCTGCTGCACTCATCTCCCTGTGGTGCCGCTCTGATCGGTTGTGAGCAAAGCCGATCAACAGTATCGGTGGTGGTAAGGACGTGCCACCTGACTTGACCTCGCAGCCAGGAAGGTGACGTGGATGCGGCGGTTAGATCTAGTTCTCACTGTAAAGCGTACACAACATATTTAAATGTTAAATTTTGCCTAATTACTCGAATCGACACCACGAGAGCTCGTGAATTCCCATCGGCTAAACAAGCCGGTCTTCGATGTTACATGAAGCGTGTAGATTCAAATAACACAAACCACATCGCACGTAACGTAAATATAAAACCTATTTAAAAACATGATATAAAAGATATGCATAATCAAATCGGCTTTCAACTAGGATCTTTAAAGAAATCTATCTACCTAAACAGATACAAATTACGACATGTATAGGTAAGGTGTTCGAGATACGCTGATCTATCGACATGTCGTGTGCACGTGTTGCAGCAACACGTCGTGGATTGTAACAAGCGATTAGGTAACGTAAAACGAGCTAAATGAGAATTGATCTATGACATGAAGCATGAATACATAAACAAATCGATAACCATGTAAGGTAAAGATGGACCTCATGCCAAGTGAGACTTGACACTGAGATTCATCTCGATAACTAATGGATCTCGCGTCAAGCAGAGCTTTGACGCGATATTTATCGAGATACCTAGCAAATCGTGCTATCAAAAACGCGTCAGTACATGGTTCACGCCCTAATGCTCTAATAAATCTAAGATAAATTAGAGCAGTATGACGATTACCTTGAAAACCCTAATTGCTAAGAGGAGGCCATGTGCCGAGAGATTGGAGACAATCCGCTGTGTAGGAACGTATGTCGTTGATTTTATTACGCAGGTATGGGTACATATAGTCCGTAGACTTTGACGTCAATTCCAAGTCTGTAGCTAAAAACCCTAACTTTAACTAGGTTAGACTTAAATTGACTTGGAATTAAAGAAAAGATACATGGCACACTGGCCTTTGGAATCGTTTCTTCCTTGGACAATCAAGTACAACCCATCAGTCGATCTGATCTGCCCCACGATCGGCTATCTCAGCTCGTTTAAACGATCCGGCCCAAATACCAACCGGCCAGATTTTGACGGTAACACATGCCCTCTGTTTTAGCAATAACCAATTATTCTGAAACCAAAAGAAAAATGTATGGACAATCGTGCCTGGCTCACACTTTGGATCCTCCTCACTGCTCATGTCCTTTCACCAGGTTGCCTTTTTGCATGAATTAGACCTTTCTTCGCGGGCGCACTGAGTGGCAACACTTCCCCTGGGAAGGACGGAGTCACCGGTTCCAGCTCCAATTTTAGCATGCCCTGGACGAGGCTGCTTTACCCTTGTCTTGTAATCTCCTGCATGTCGATCTGCACAGTTGACCTACCGATAGCAGCGCCGGACGCACTCCTTTTCCCATGCGCAGATTCCCCGTGCTTGGTCAATACTCATAGCTCGGCCTCTTTTGTAACTTCTCCCTTCTGGTTTTCCTCAAATCGGCTTCGTGCCCCTGACTGGGTGTATAAATAGCACGCAATGGCCGATGTCTCCTTCATAGATTTGCCGAGCCCTCAATCCAGTACCACCTCCGCCGATTCTTCCCAAGAATACCACTACCAACCTCAAATCGTTGACAGGAGACCATGGCCAGAATACCCCCAGATTGAAGACAAAGATTGGCCAGCAAAAATGAGAGCTTATGTGGATGTTACCACAGAAATCCTAGAGACCCATCGACAGGCGCGATCCCGAGTCGGCATCTTCCCAATCGAAGGTTACACTCACATTCCCCATATCACCTTTCCTCTAGATACGCTAGATCGTCCTGATGATAGTGATATCGCCAAGGCCGACAAGGAACATCGCCGACGGTGTATCTTGCAGGCTTGGGCATGGATCCTCAGCCATGGATGATCCGGAAAGTGTTGGCTGTCAAGTCGACTACTCCACCGGAGTACAAATGAATCCTCATGTGGTCCCTTGTACGGTTTGGTCGGATAAGATGCCAGAGTATGAATGAATCCTCATGTAGTTCACCCTTCGGGCTAGGGTCATTTACCACGGTACGGTCAGGCGTCTCAATCTGGCATTTGACCATGTAAGCCCCTAGCTTGAATAAAGAGTTCCGACCTCCTGCAAGAGACCCTAAGAATAATTCCGCATGTCCTGCCGGACATACCCCCTAGGTTTTCCCCCATCATCAGTGTGGCGGAACCGCCGATTTAATCCGAGGTAAGCACACCTGCCACATCTGGCTCGCAGTGTACTTAGACCGAACTTAACCTGGTCGTCCGTCGAACTACCAAAAAAGGGCACTCGATGTAACCATCGTCCTGGGATGCCGACATCACACATGTTAAGCCCTCGAAGGAGCCATAACAATTACAACAACCCATCATTTAATACAAATATAACTTGATTTATTACAAAACCTTTGCTCAAATTGATATTCAATCATATTGAAATAGAGTTTCAAATTCAACTCGCAGCGGAATACGTATTTTATAGATGCAAGTATGAGGCGGAAGTAAAACACGAGACTGACATCGAGCCCACCGTTGTCATTCTCGATCACAAAGTTCCTGAAAAGAAAAATATCAACAATAAACGATGAGTACGTGGGGTACTCATAGGACTTACCCGAGGGCGGTATCAGCCCGACACATTTGAGAGTATACAAGGCTTTTTGTGGACTTGACTCTAACCCGCAGAAGCTTACGAAGTGTGAGTCCTTACTTTCAAGTTTCCTTCATTATTAAAAGCATAAGCATCATGATTCATCGTAGTTATCATCATGATCCATAATTTATGTACCTCAATATTCTCAACACATATATCATCGTAAGGTAACTTGCAAGAATGTAAACATACAATAATAAGCATGTAATATTAAAAACATGATTAAATAAATAACATATTCAAATTGTTACTACGTTGCCCATCAGTGACATTGGCATTCTCACACCTAGTGAGCATCAGCGATTTGAATCGATTTTAATTCTCGGTAATAACTACAATACCAGGGGTATATGCTTACTAGCCATCACGTTCTATATATATCCTCCATCTCCACTTGTTCCATCGCAAGGTTCAAAGCGCCCTCACCGAACCCCTGCGTTCTTCCCCATGACGAGGCTGTTGACGTCTTGGTCTCCCCATCATGAGATCAAAGCTCCCCCGGACCATCTGCCTCCATCTAATGGATGAGCGGCACCTCAAAATCTTCGGATTATCCCGGATAAGCGTTGTAGCAATGTTACGCCGATCAGCAGGTGAACAGCGAACGGGGTCTTAAACGACTTGGGCGGAGTCCACCAAACTGTCCACAACATTTTTCATCATAATATAACCATAGCTCTGCCCAGTCTCAATTTTTCATCACATCATATCACATTGCTTTCAAATTTAAATTATTTGAAACCATTTTGAGTAAAGCCTTATCATCTCGCGAGTGAATATCTTCACTCGACTTCTACCGTCTAAACATGGCTAAGCATAGACTTCGATCTATTCATACTACATAGGATATCAGGGATTTATGCAGGTGGGGTTTCATACAATTCTTGAACATAATGCACAAACAAATATAAGGTGGTGGGACTCTCTGAATAGGTGTAAATGCCTAAGGGGCCTACCTTTGTTGTTGAAATAAGTTGAACAAACTAAAGTTAGTTTGCCGGGTTGTGAGGCATTGTCCCAGGCAACCCCTTGATCGGTTGGATTGCTCCTCCTTCCAAATACCACTTCAGGGGCCTCCAGGTGGTATTTGGGTCTTAGTTGGTCTTTTGGACACCGTTGCTCGAAGTAGCTCCACGTACTTGCTTCTTGATCACGTATCTGCGATAAACATCACTATATGAATGATATGTATGATGCAGTGAATGTGATGCATGAACATCAAGCACATACATATGAACAATCATTCCAGAGACAGACAGAAAGGTAATCGATAAGTACCTAGCAAAGAGTATTGTTGTACAGATAGAGCAACCAAACAAAGATACAAGTTCTTGTGCCTTTATCAGTTTTTAGTACAGTTGTACACATGGTTTACAAAACATGGTATTAAGCCAAAACTCTTACAATCACTTGTCATGGTATGTATGTGCTACTATAATTACCTTAACAAAGGAAAAGGAGGGCATGTTCGTTATTCTGGCTAGCACTTAGTTGTCTAGTTAACCCACTTATAAACTAATGCACAAGGTCACAGCAAGTAAAACACACCATGTAGCCTACACATAAGAAATCACAAGTTAACTCGAATCTATTAACATCACCCTTCTCATTTCTTTTGCTTTTAATCCTATTGAAGTAACCATTTGTAAAATTCTCATGAAACAGCAACCAAAATACATGAAAAATTCTCACAAGCCTTTCTTACAATAACAACTCTATATGAATTTTGGTGGAATTTTTACAGCACAATAAATAGCACTTTTCTATTTTATTATTTAATTGACCATACCATTTGTCATTTTCAAATCACATATCAAACAGAAAGCAAAGTACATGGAACTTTATTTTTAGACTTCACTGAACCAAATGAGTACAATATAATTTCTATGTATTTTTCTGGACAAGTTTTATGTAGCATGCATTTCCATATTCATATATAGAGGGCTAGATCTGTCATTTGCAACAAGTGCTAGGGGCAACAAAAATACAAGTGCATATTACATCACATAATCACCACACAGTGCAAGGTTCATGATTTTTGGAGATGTCTAGTTTTAGTTTTGCTAATTACCTAGGAAATCATAGTATGCAAGCAATCAGGGGCAAAATGGTCATTTACTGGATCCACATCTCAGCCATTCTATAGATCTACTAACAAGGAGTTCATAGCTACTGAGTTTACATTTTTTTGGATTTTTATTCGATTTTATGTGGATTTTTAAAGTTCACAGCCGAAATAATGCATTTAAATGAAAATCCTACAGATCAGGGACTTCAACGTAATTAAACCAAACTTCCAGGGGCTAGCATAAAAGATCTACAAGACTCAATGCATAGTAATTGAAATCGAGCGTACAAAAATGAAAAACACCAGGGGGCTATATGCAAATCTACCATCCTTCTTCTTCCTCGGGCAGAGGAAATGAGCAGCGCGGCGGTCCCATGCTCTCGCGGCTGAGTCGGCGCGTGGAAGGGTCTAGGCCGCCGGAGGTGACTCGGAGAAGGTGTTTCCGGTGATGGGCTACCTGTTCCCCAAGACTTCATCACGCGGGGAGGTCGAAGCTGCTGGGGAACGCATGTGAACCGGGCGATAGCGGTGCACGGAGCCCTGTGGCGTCGCCGGTTCGATCTTGACGAGGAGGACAGGGACTGGGGCTAGGTTGAGCCCATAGACTGCGCGGGGAGGAGGTGACTCCAATGGAGGGAGAGTGGAGGCACGAGGACGGCTCGGGAGTGGTGCTCCACGGCGGCCCAGAGCTCGATCCGAGCCGCCATGGCGGTGGCGTGTGAGGATGGGGGCTAGAGATGATGGCGACGGGATAGGGTTTGGGGTTTCAGTGGAGGATGGTGAGGCGAGCGCGGTGCACGCTCTAGGACGGCGGGAGGAGGCCGGAGGCGACACGCGCGCGAGCTTGAGCCGGTCGGCTCCCATGGCGGCTCGGTAGCTCTGCGCGAACGGCACGCACAGAGAGCATGGTGAAGGGAGAGGAGGAGTGGAGCGAAGGAGAGAGAGACCAGCTCGGGGAGGGGGCTTGCTTTGACTTGAAGGGAGCTCCTAAGGCCGGCCGAGCGGTGGGGGCCGGGTGGCGCGGTGTGCAGGTGGTGGCCGCCGCGTGGGCGGTTTGGAGCAGGGTGAAGGAAGGAGAGGGGTGGCGTGGTGATGGTCCATGGACCACGTGTCTCTGATAGGTGGGACCATGCGGAGGAGCCGTTTTCAACAAGTGTGAACCGCACCCGTGGAAGTGATTGGATGCAGGGCCCACACCTAGCGCTGTTCAGATCCACCGAGCGGGAATCCAATGCGGGCTTACAGGTGGACCCGCATGTCATAGACACAAAATCGAGGAAAGAAAATGGGAAAAATATAGCAATAATTCCTTGATCAAATTAAGATACATGCCCATAATTCATTATATTTAATTAAGAATTGACCAGAGTGGGTGGTGTATTTAGCTTTTTCAAAGCCAAAGGGTCAAGGCAAGAACTCCCTCAGTATTCAGATATAAGCCATGGTTGAATTCTTTTTTCAAAACTTCAATCGCTCGTCTTATTTAAAAAACTATAATTTATAATTTATTTTTTGATTTGTTTTATCACGTAGAGTTTGAGAACGACTAGTTTTTTTTATATTTCCATAAATTGAATAAGACAAACTATTGAAATTTTGGAAAAAAAATCAATCGCGATTTACATTTACACGCGTAGTGAGTATGATTTTTTATTTCTCACACGAGCCTGGATGCATCAGCCAAGACCGCCATAGCCTGGTTCTAAAGATATGGGACATCGCTTGTTTCCACGGATCCCAACCCAAGGTGCCTTGAGCACCATGCAAGCCTTGCTTCACAATTCCAAGGCTGTTCATGTCCGGAGGGGTAGTGGCTCCGTCCAGAAATAACTAGATCAAGGAGATCGAGCAATGCCTGCTTGGTTCCCGAGCCATGAGCACACAACATTTCTATGGCTCTAGAGCCAATCGGACGGGCAACCCGACCTGGGTCCTCAGCTGTATTGGTTGCCATAGCCGATACCCTCTCCAGCACGGAGCCCATAAATGAATATCAGCAGTAGTGTCCTGTATTGTTCATCCCCTAAATGAATATGTGCCTGTGCCTGTAAAATATTTCACACCCTAAATTGATTTTCCCCGCGGTGGTATCCTCGTCCATACTCCAATATCATTTTTATTATTTTTTCATGCGTACACCATCCGCCAACGCCCCTTCCAAGTGCTGCCGCGCCGCCGCGGGCCGGTCGCCTGTCGCCTCCACGCACGGGTCCTCCACGCCCCTCTACACTGCTAGTCGCCTGCACGTGTGGGTCCTCTGAGCCCCTCCACACGTCGTCTGCCTCCACGTGCCGCTCCGCCACGCCCCTCGTCGTGCCGGCTGCCTCCGCGAGGGGCTCCACTACACCTCCAAGCATCGGCCACCTCCGCAGGCAGCTTGGACCGCACCCCATCCGGCGGCCAGCGCCTCCACAACGTCGTTCCACTAGCCGCCTCCATGCACCAGACATTGCTGAGTGCGCTAGCCTACCACCGCTCGCCGGAGCGCGACACTGCCATGGCCCGTGGGCACTGGTCTATAGATGTCCAACTAGTGTGGGCCGCCCGATTGGCCCAAGGCAAGGCACGATTTTGGCCCGATCCAAGCACGGCACGGCACGGTGGCCATTGGGCCTGGGCCGATGACCGTGCCGTGCTTGGACAGGTTTGGCGCGTGCCGTGCTTGGCCCGGCACGGCTGATGGGCTAGCACGATGGCGGCCCGATACCCTTAGAAGTATATTAACTCCGCTGGCACACCTCCCTCCAAAACCTTAACCCTAACTCATTACCCCTACCCCACCTGCTGTCTCCTCACCAGCTCTCTCCCTCTAGATCTCGCGTGGCTCCCTCCCCTCCCAGCCGCCTCCCTAGCTTCCTCATGTTCCCATCCACCTCCCTAGCTCCCTTCCCTCCTAGGGGCTCGGCGCACGGCGGCACCTCGGCGGGGCAATGCCGCGGCGGCGGGGGCTCGGCGCACGTCGATGCATCGGTGGGGGAGCAGCGCGGCGGCGGGGGGCTCGACACGCGGTGGCGCCTCGGTGGGGGAGCGGCACAGCTGCTGGGGCTCGGTGTGCGTTGGCGCCTCGGCGGGGGAGCGGAGTGGCGGCGAGGACTCAGCATGCATTGGCACCTCGGCGGGGGAGCGGTGCGGTGGCTGGGAGCTCGGTGCGCGATGGCACCTCGGCCACTGCACTTGCACACGTCTCGCGTGGTCGCTGGTGCGCTACCGGTAGATGGACATTACTGCTTGAGGTGCGTCGTTTGCCTTAGCTCAACTCACCGACCGCCGCCGGCCACTAGCTCGCCCATGCTAGACAGCGGCGTCTTGCGGTCGTCAATGTGCTACCCGCCGCTGGCCATCACTGTGTGAGCGCCACAAGCTGCCTCGCATTCTTGCCTCCAAGAAGATGGAGAAAGAAAAGATACGAGAGGGAGCATATCCTAGATATTTGGGGGTATAGATGTCCAGATGGGCTGGCCGGGCCAGCTCGGCATGGGCTCGGCTGGGCACGACACGGCTTCACCATACTCAGGCATGGCATGGCGAAGTCGGCGTGCCGTGCCGGGCTGGCACGCCAGCCGGAGCCGCCTCCTAGGCACGGCACAGCTGCCCTTACACGGGCCTTGCCGTGCTGGAGGCACGACGAGCCTAGCACCGTGCTCGGATCCACGCACGACCAGGCAAGGAGAGAGGAAGGGAGGGAGAGTCAGAGAAGGCGACTGTGCTGACGGGGAGGGAGAGCCATTTCGGCTGGTACCGGCGGGGAGGGAGAGCTAGTTGCGCCGGCGTAGATCTTGCTCCATGGTGGCGGAGAGGAGGCCAAGACCGGCGGGGAGGAGACCGAGCTGGCGGGGAGGAGGCTGAGAGCCCGAGAAGCACCGACAGGTGGCGGTGTAGCGCGGCGTAGCGACGCTCTAGGAGGGGATGGCCCAGAGGATGGAGGAGGCAGGCCTGCGAGGGAGCTAAGCGAGGAGGATGAGGAGGCTCCCGCAGGCGGGGTGCTGAGCGAGGGGAGTCGGGGAGTTGGGAGACGCTGAGGCGGGCACTTGGAAGTGGCAGGGGAAGAGATGGAATGAGCTAGGATTAGGGTTTGGGGCAACCATAGGGTATTTATATCCCAGGGGTTTTAGTAGGCTAGTGCCAGGCCAGCGGGTTTACCGGGCCGTGCCCGTGCTTCCACCGTGGGCCGATCCCGCAGCCCAAGCACGACATGAGCACTGGGCCAGGGCCGGCACGAGCATGGTGGCCTGACTGCCGGACCATGGGCCACCCGGCGGGCTGGCCCGCTGTGGACATGTATATTTTGGGGATGAGGACCTCGCCTGGGAAAACAGGATGGTTTAAGGGTCATCGAACGCTGCACCTACTTTTCAGCTATCCGAGGAAATCAAGAGGTTAATAATAGAGCTCACTTTGGGTTATACAATGTTGCCATGTCATATGTAGCTAAAAGCCCACTCATAGGTCTCTCTTGGTATAAATTGTGCAATAATTCTAGTTTACCTGTTTCTCCCGCAAAGCGTCTTGGAGGTTGTGAGCTTGAGCTGGCTAAGTGAGCTGCTCATTTTTCTTCTCTCTCTATTTTTCTTTCTTTCATGTCATCATAAATCTGACGTAGCATCCCTTGCAGTCCGCCTATGCCACTACTTGCTCTAAAGTGAGAAACTGGGACGCGGAAGGAAAAAAAATGAAGTTCCTTTTATATTATTGTCAACCATATGTGCGTGGTGCATGTTGTTATTCAATCGGCAGGCAACAAGACAGACGGCGGGCATGTTGGGTTACAAGTAGGGCACACTGCTTGACACTCATGAAGAGAGCCGTAACATTTTGGATGTGGCTTTTCAGTCAGGCAGCAGTAGCAATCCACATCTCCCTCACAAGTCACAACTGTGCAGCGTACAAAATTTGAGTACCAGTTTCCTCCCGTCATGTACTGTTGTGTTGGTGAGGCTATAATAAGCCTGTTGCTGGCCCCTTCTTGGGGTTCCTATGACATGGAGCTGCTGCTGCTTAGGAGGACGACCTGCATGCAGTTTGATCACAACATCGTGTGTTGATAGATGAACGTGTATGTAGTACATATGCATGAGTATGCGTACATCAAGATTAATCAAATTGTGGGTGCACAAAGGGTTGGTTGCCGGATGCACCTAGCCTGGCTGGCTCCCCAGAGTCCCCAGAGCCAGGCTCTGTAAATCCTAGCTCAATGCATGCAAAAGGGGTTTGCGTGAGTTAAGCCTGGCCAAGCGGAGACTACTTTCGGTTCCCTGGATGATGCGCTTGCCCAGGCATTTTTGCCTATCCGCGTGTAGCCTTTGCACGCTGCGAGCCTGGCTTTGGGGACATGCCCAAATTTCTCGCATCTGCTGAGCCAGGCCCAAGGCCTCCTATTGCATCCCGCTGGTCTGCCCTGGGACTAAAGGTTGATGGATTTAGTTCCAATTCCGTAGTCCCGGACGGGAATACGGGACTGAAAGGGAGTTACCAACCGAGACTAGTGAAGACCCCACCCAACCTACCAAACAAGGGAAATTTGCATCCCGCGGGCCCAAAGTGTAACAGGCGATGAATGCGAGAACGATCGACTTACATTGCGCAGCAAATGCAAAGAGAAGAAACAATAAAAGCATCAAGACGCGGCACATGTTCCTCTTATTATTCTTCATATTGCTCGGATGTATCAATGTATCGTATGGGAATGATCTGATAATACGGCCGCCCTTGAGGTGCCAATAAATTGCATCTATATTTATATATACACGCACACCAACATAACTACCGGATGGAATTGAAAGAAGTAATAACCTCCATCCTGTTTATGATGAATATATTATCCTTACTTACATGTTCTTTTTTTACTATGGTTTGGGCCCTCAATTACAAATCAAAATGCTGTAGTTACTTATGAGGTGCTTCATGTCGTGAATTTGACTGTGGTGGCTCTGGATAAATTGACTGAAGCATTCAAATTTTCATATATGATATGTGATATGGGGCCTCATGCCCAATCCAGAATATATTGATATTTACAAGCGTTTCACCTCAAGTACACTATACTGTTGTAGCACTCAAGTGTTCTATAATAGCGTTTGGCCTCTTTGTTTTTGCCTTGTGTTTACTAGTAGACAAAGATTACCGCTGGGTTAACTATTGATGCAAAGATAAATCCAATAAGTTTCATGTTCCTGATGCTCCTAAATATCCTCACAGTGGCAGAAATGTATGCATGCTAACAACGGATTGTGTATTTTTTTGTACCTACATCTCTTGTTTTAGGACACTTTCATTAGGAAAAGAATGGGAGACAAAATATGCGCTCCCACCCATTTTAGAAGCTACCATACAAGATTAAACATACTGCTTCATGAACAATTGTTTTTTATGTACATTTTAGAAAGGGATTAGAAAACATAGTTCATATTGAAATGCCCTGAAACATGTTTCCCAATTGATATGATTCACATTGTGCTAATATCTATTTCTATATGCTCTGTAGTTGATGGATGCAAATTTCACAAACCTTGTCGGGTGAGAATGCTAAAAATGATCTTGAAAGTGGTTGGCCTTGCCATGTCCCCTGATATGATTTATAATGCATTCCGAATTGTACAGGCTTCAAGAAGGATATATTCTACGAGATTATATTTATTGAGTAGGTGAGTGTACAGAAATTGTACTTCCAAGATCCCAGCCATTTCCCACTTGTCAAACAAGGTGTTTCACAATGGTGTGCTCTGCCTTCCCTCATTGTGCAAAAAGTCCACACTGACCAATTTTTAGCCAAAACCCAACAATCATATCATATAATAAACTTTAGGTTTTCTCGTTCATATGGTGGCTGGAAACCTTATTCTTTTTGTTTATAATAGGCACTTGCTGGCTTGCTGCATCTGGTAGGGCTTTCCTATCGCTAGCATAGTACTCCTATGTCAATGGCTCAGCCGATTACGTGCTATCTAGGTGAATTGAATTTGGATATACATTTATCCCCATTGGGGAAAATGCTCTGGATAGTCAAGATTGTTTTTGTGAAATTGAGTTTACCATTATTCTATGTTTGTTGTTTAGGCATGGTTGGTTTTTACTTAAAGAAAAACGCTTAATCATTTAACGTAGTTCTCATCGGCTCAAATAACATAATTTTCAATCACATGCACACAAGACACATGAGACGTGCGCATCGTTGCACGTGCAGTGGTTCATTATTAGCAAGGACATCGTAGCATTATTGCTTATGGATACATTAATAAACAAGGTTCAGTCATTCAAGGCAGGCCAGGTAGCCAAGCAACCAACAGGCATAGTAACGAATTATAGCAAAAAGCATTATACGAGGAGCCTCGAGCTAGCTCGTTTGTGTACTGACGAATTGAAACTCTACCTCGGCTCGTTATACAAATGAAATGAGTCCGAGCCGAGCCGAGCCGAGCCGAGCCGAAGCTGGTTATAGGACGTGTGTTACGAGTATTTTATCCCCCCTATAGGCCTATACTATATAACTGACCGTTTAATATCGTCTAAGGGGTGTAATCACTTAATCAGACGGAATACGTACATATAGTTGCTGATACTATTTTTTTCTATTTTTTCAGATTCGAATCAAATACGAAAATACCTATCGAATTTCAACTCTTCTAAATAGATTTAGACTCAACTGCGAACCTATAGTATTCGTACTATTTACGCGCTGGACGGGTACCTACCTCCTGCCTGCGGCTTCGGAGGCGTGTCCGGCCGGACTCTGCTTTTCTACTTCGATAGCACTTGTTGGGTTCGATGGAACTGGAAGAGAACACATCAGCATACGCATGTTTAGTTGCGATTTGCGAAGTCCATGCGTCTTTACTCAAATTACGCACGCGTCCTCTCCGTCGTCCCTCCCCACCAAGGTGACAGGAACGTGTGTGGTTGAAGCCGCAGCTACTTCCCAATCAACTAGGGGGTACGTGTTTGGTCCCAGATGTATATAGATCCACATGATGTCTAGATGCATCAAAGGATTTCGATGTATGGACAGCGCTGCACACCCAGCTGACAGGAACAAGCTGCGAAGGTGAGTGGGCGGGTGAGAGACGAGCTAGTTTCAAGTTTACGGCCGCAATGGCGATGGCCGCGGCGCGCGAGCAGCCTGCAGGAGCCGCCGCCTCCACCTCCACCTCGTCGCCTGCCCCTCGCCTCCGCGTCCTCGACATCGCTGCCGTGCTCACTCCCGCTCACCTTCTACGACATCTTCTGGCTCCACGCGCCGCCCGTCGAGCGCCTCTTCCTCTACCGCTAACAATAAATGCTAGATTATATTGTTAATCCAAAGTAGTAGGGAACGAAAAAACACATACTAATGTAAACAGATAATGCTAGATTATATTGTCAATGCAAATTGTAGGAAAAAACAACATACTAATGGAAACAGAGAATGGTAGATTATATTATTATATATGGCAGGTTCAACTCACATAAACTGAACCATGTTGTCATTAACAGAACAATGCACATCCATTACGTGTGTTATCCTTACACTCCAAAATTAAAAAAAAAACAAAATGGCTTGCACTACCGACATCTTGTTGCTGAAATTAAAAAACAAATTAAATGGGGCAGCAACTGTTGGTCTGACCAACAGAGAGCAACATCACATCTGTCGTAAGTAGCTGTCAGTGTCAACGACAGACGGAGTCCCAAGACTCCGGGCCTCGAGAGATTTTTTTTTTTCAGTAGGTTGACAGCACCAGTTATGATAAGGAGATGGCGATGAGTCGCATGGCTGGATTCACAGAGGTCCGGCACGTAATGGTCCCGTTTGGTACAGTTTATTTGCTGTTTATGGTCAAAATAAGTCGGAACTAGCAGTAAAATAGAGTGTTTTTTTCAGTTTTTTTCTGACCGCGCTTCTTTCCACAGCACCCATTTGTACTAAAAAGCAGAAGCGAGACCAAACATGCTTATTTTGACCGTCGCTTTTCGCTTATTTGTACAGCTGTGGAAAAAAACGCGGTCAGAAAAAACTGTACCAAACAGGACCAATACCCTATGTCTTTTATGTGTATTGTATTGCTAGGAGTATTGTTGCCATCCAAGGAGAAAGAAAGAAGAACTCTAGAAGTCCTTGCACGTTATCAGGTGGAATGAGAGTCGATCCTTTTCAACGAGCTAATTAAGGCTATCTGCACTCGTTAAATATACATGAGACTCTAAATCTATAGAGTTGGCTTTCCAGTTCTCAAACCCTACAGCAAGCGAACTAGACGCGCGACTCAACCGTCCAGTTACCTCCCTCTCACCCCAAATATGCAGTGCGTTTCGTTACCCACTCGAAATTCTCTCTCTTGCTGCATGCATGCATGACCGTCCAGTCACCTCCGTCCAGCGGCGGCAGCAGATGCGTCTAGCAAGTGAGGCAGGTGGGTGGGAAAAGAAGAGGGATTGAAAAAAATAATATAATATGTGGTAGTTGGTATATAATTGGGATATAGAGTTGATATGAGCGTGAAAAATTGACAACTGTATTTTAAAAACATAATAATTAGGATAGAATATTTCTTTTAGAATTGGAATTTAGAGTTGTATGAATGTAAATAGCCTAAGCATCTTCTTTTACGGCCCAAGAGGGTACAGCCCAGGACATACATGTTCCCGATGGCAGTTAATTCAATTTCTGTTGCGTGGTGTCCCACTTTGTCCTTTGCTACTATTGGCCCGGTTGTCATTGAGTGGAGGTAGCTTCCCTTCAAAGCCTCTGGCAGTCCCTAGTTAAAAGGCGAACAGGGATCTTCCTTACCACCATGCTGCAGAGGACGGGAGTAGGTAGCATAGTGGCAAGGATGGCAACACAACAAGCTTAGGCTGTCTTCAGCGGTACTGTTTGATATTGTTTGTCAATGTTTCGCACTGTTTTGATTATAATTGATGTGACGTACAGAGTGGTGGGATGAGATTTGATGAATTGGGATGAGAAATGTTGTTATAGATAGCCTTAGGTTAAGTCCAGCAGTGCCTTCAAAATGAGGTTCGTATACTGTTACGACACTGTTACGTACTATACATCTAAATAAGGGACCAAGATGACAGAAAAATTGAATGACGTGCGACACGCACGTACCACAGATTTAATGCGAGACTTGTGTGCCCTCCCATAATTGAGCAAGTCAATGACAGGGTAGGTCTCGTATGGCTCCTGATGGGTCCACAAGGGATGCTTTTCCTAGAGGAGACTCACTTCCTATAGAAACAATATAGTATCAGCAATATGTGTGTATTTCAATTATATGTCCACGGGTTCGTCACCAAAATTAATATCCGAACCAGGACATCAAGTCTCTTCCGATCACCGTCTTGCGCTCACCACTAAGTGGCTCTCGTTGAGCAAAGATCAGTGCCACCAAGCTACTAAGGCTTGGCCATCGCTACCGTCTTTCTCGGTCACAAGGCATCAGATTCTTTACTACGGAGTTTGTAGGGTCTCTTCATCCCCACACAACATGTCTCTACCGCTCCACACCAAAGAGGGTCTAGCAACGAGTATAATGTGGCTTGACCGCAGCCAACGGTCCTTCAATAGCTCACGCATGAGCTACGGTCAAAAAAATCTCGCAATCTTACTCTCTTTGAGCACTAACCTAGTTTAGATTAAGCACTAAGTTCTTTTGGTGGTTGGAGTGGATGAACTGAGTTTTTTTGTTGGTTGGAGTGGATGATATGTGGCCTTCAGTAGCTCCAACACACTTAAAATGGCCAGGTAGAGTGGCTTATATAGACCCCAAACATGAATTAGTCGTTAGCTAAAAGG
This sequence comes from Paspalum vaginatum, assembly GCA_030272315.1. Taxonomy (NCBI): domain Eukaryota; kingdom Viridiplantae; phylum Streptophyta; class Magnoliopsida; order Poales; family Poaceae; genus Paspalum; species Paspalum vaginatum. The sequence goes on along the minus strand of CM059018.1, from coordinate 33,897,099 downwards.
CTGTCAAAAAGTGTCTAGACCGTATGGTTCGGTCTATACACTTTGGCATACTTCAGAGTTTGGACCCTATCATACGGTCCGTTGTACTTGCCAATTAGCCATTGAACTAGCTGTTACTAACGGTCCATTGTATGCGACGGTCTCATAGACCGTACCATCCGGTCCATTGAACTCATCCAGTCTTCAATCTTCACACCTTCTGGAAACTTAGTCCGATGTATAGTACAGTTTCACAAACCATACCATCCACTCCAATGTAATCCTCGGCTGCTGCAATCTTCACACCTTCGCCCAATTTGGTCCGACCCTTAGGACGATCTTCTAGATCATACTGGCTAGTTCTTTGATCTTCATCGCTTCAGATGCTGTCTTCTCTGAAGTTGTCTGGTCCGTTCATTTCTAGGGGGGTCAGACTGCCCGGTCTTCACAACTTGTCTGGCTTCCAAATCTTCACTCCTTTGGTCAGTCCAATGTTTAGTACGATCTAGCAAACCGTACCAGCGGCCATTGAATCCTTGACAGCTCCGGTATTTACCCCTTCAAGAAAACAGGTTCGAAGGTTAATCCGGTCTCACAGACCGTACCTTTTGGTCCTCACAAAGCTGTGAGGTTTCAATGAGCTGCCCTGAGACTCACAAGGGGTGGCTCCCCCTCGAGCCCATCGCTAACTGAGTAGCAGAACCCCTGTTGAGGTGGCCCTTTGGGCCTTGCCTATGGCTTTTCTTCATCCTTTGGACCTAAACATCTGAGAATGTACATCTCGACAAGTTTTATTAGTCGAAGTGTTGGTTGTCAATCAATCATCAAAACACAACACGTAGAAATATGGCATATGAGGCCATTGTCCTTATAGCCGCCTGTCGTTGTTTAGTACCGTGAGCCCACCATGGCATGGTTCTTGCGGTGGTTTAGAGATCGGTAGATGGTTGGCAAGGAGATCTTGATGGTGTATAGTACGAAGAAACACATCGATTTAGACAGGTTCGGACAGCCAAGTCGATGAACCCTACGTCCTAGATCGTGGCACGTGGATTGTATCATGTGTCTAAGTGCGCATGCAATGGGATGATTCTAACCTTGATCATTGTGACCTAGTCTTAGATCTCTAGATGTCTAGGTAGCATGCCGAACTAGGGTGTCCCTCCCCTCCTTATATAGTCCGAGGAGGGTGATGATTATATGCACGAGTGCTGAGTAAGAGTCTTAATAGGATTACAATTGTTCATATAGAGTCCTAGTATGATTTCCATAGTAGTCTACGCCGTGTTGGACTATGGGCTTTAAGCCAGACCACTCGGCCGACCTGGCAGAGTGGTTATAATATGTCTACTTAATATATCCATAGATATATAGATATATGATATCCATGACCGGTTCGGAGCCGGTCATTGCTTATGAGTACATTAATAAAAAAGATTCAGGCATTCAAGCCAAGCTTGGTAGCCAATCCACCAACGAGCATAGTGACATTAGGACAATATAGCAAAGAGAAATATACCCTGTCTCGTTAAGCAGCTCACGAGCAGCCTCAAGCTAGTCGTTGTACAAACGAATTGAAACTCTACCTCGGCGCGTTATAAAAATGAAATGAGTCGAGCGGAGCATCACGAGCTGAGCAAAGCAAGTTAACGTGTTACGAGTATTTTATCCGGTCCTATATAGAACCGTATATGCTGACCACTCAATATCGTCTACAGGGTGTAATCGCTTAATTGGACGGAATATCACATATATTGCTATACTATATTGTTTTTATTTTTTCATATTCAGATAGGATATAAATACGAATCAAATATTGAATATTTGGACTCAGATCCCCGATCGGATTTCTACTCTTATAAATAGACTTAGACTCGAATACGAGCACATAATATTCGTACTAATTACACGCTCGAGGGTACCTTGCTATAGATGTCCAAATATGCGGCACGGCCGGCATTAAATAGAAAAATAGGCAAAAATAAGCTTAAGCATCACCTTGTAGCCACTGGAATCTCTTATTATATGTGTTTGATGGAGCATAGTTAATGTTAATATAGATATATTTACTCTATAAGTAATTTAAAATTAAACGCCATGCTCAGAATGGGCACGACACGGACCTGCGCCAAGCTGAGCTTGAGCCTGCCAGGTGCAGGTCCGGGCTGGGCCTATTAAGCGGGCTCGTAGGTGGGCTGACGGGCTGTGAGCTTTTTGCCATCTATACCTGCGGCTTCAGAGGCCCCATAAGCCATACATGCGAGCATGACACCGTGTCCGGCCGGACTCTGCTTTTCTACTTAACCCAGGAAGGCCCAGAACTTGTTCGGTTTGATGGAACTGGAGCCGCAGCTACTTCCGGATCCAGTACGGGATGTTTGGTCCCAGATGTATATAGACCTACACGATGTCCAAATACATCCAAGGATTTTTGATATATCGACAGCGCTGCACACCCAACTGGCAGGAACAAGCTGCGAAGGTGAGTGGGCGGGTGAGAGACAAGCTAGTTTCAAGTAATGGCGATGGCTGCGGCGCACGAGCAGCCTGCAGGAGCCGCCGCCTCCACCTCGTCGCCTCCCCCTCGCCTCCGCGTCCTCGACACCGCTGCCGTGCCTCCGTCTCCCGCACCACCAGGCCCCGCCCCGCCGGAGTGCTCACTCCCGCTCACCTTCTACGACATCTTCTGGCTCCACTCCCCGCCCGTCGAGCGCCTCTTCCTCTACCGCCTGGCCCCGGACGCCGACGTCCCCGCCATCCTCTCCGGCCTCAAGGACTCCCTGTCCCACGCCGTCCGCGTCTTCTACCCGCTCGCCGGCCGCCTCCGCCTCACCCCCGGCACGTCCACCCGCTACGAGCTCCACTACCGCCCCGGCGACGGCGTCTCCTTCACCGTCGCCGAGTACGACGCCGGCGTCGACGCGCTCGCGGCCGATGGCCCGCGGGAGGTCGCCACGGTGGCGCCGCTCGTGCCGCCCCTGCCGCCGGGCGGCGCCGTGCTCGCCGTGCAGGCCACGCTCCTGCTGCCCGCGCGCCGCGGCCTGGCGGTCGGCGTCGCCGTGCACCACGCCGCCTGCGACGGCTCTGCCTCCACGCACTTCCTGCACACCTGGGCGGCGGCCGCGCGCAAAGAGGCGCCGCCTCCTCCTCTTCCTGTCATAGACCGGAGCCTCGTCCCCGACCCGAGGGGCCTCTACGACGCCTTCTACCAGACAGCGCCGACCAGCGACGACATGCAGGTGGTCCACATGGTGCCCGCGGAGCAGCTCCTCGCCACCTTCACGCTGTCGAGGGACGACCTGCAGCGCGTCAAGGACGCCGTGGCGGCCGAGGCAGCGCGGCGCGGCGTCGTCGCGGCGCCGCGGTGCACGTCGCTGGTCGCCACCCTGGGCCTCGTCTGGTCGTGCTACCAGCGAGCAGCCAATTCCAGAGAGGCGACATCATCGGCGGCAGCGAGCAGCGACGACCGCAAAACCTGCTTGCTCTTCCCCATCGACCACCGCGCGCGGACGAAGCCTCCGCTCCCCGACAAGTACCTCGGCAACTGCGTCGGCCCCGCCATCTGCCTCGCCCGCGGGCACGAGCTCGCGGCCGCCGGCGCGGGCGGCGTGCTCAGCGCGTGCGCCGCGGTCGCGGCGGGGATCGACGAGGCGGTGCGCGGCGTGGGGACGTCCGGCATGGACGCGTGGATGGACCGCGTCCGAGAGGTCGCCGCTAGCGCCGCGGGCATGCTGACCGTGGCCGGCTCGCCGCGGTTCCGCGTCTACGAGGTGGACCTGGGGTTTGGGCGCCCCGCGAAGGTGGACATCGTGTCGGTGGCCAAGACCGGCGCCTTGGCGCTGGCAGAGAGCCGGCACGGCGCCGGCGGGATGGAGGTGGGCGTCTCTCTGCCGCGGGATGGCATGGACCGGTTCCAGAAGTGCTTCGCCGATGCCATCGCGGCGCTGCGCGACCACGACCAGAGCTGAGGGTCTAGCCTCTAGCTGCGCGCAAAGCCATGCATTAATTATTTTTAATTTCGCGCTTATATTTGAAATAAAATGGAAGCTGCAGTATTACTGTAGGATGGATGTATGCCTGGCTTGCACTGGTACGGTGACCTGGAAAAATTGTGGCCAAAATCGTTCAAACAAAACTCAACTGAAGAAATGATGAAGAGCAAGAACGTACGTACATATATGAACGGCAAGGCATCAATGAACTAGCAGTATGGTGGTGGGCTGGAGTTGCCAAGCGATTCCTTCGTCACTTGGTCACAACAGGTCTGCATCTACGTACAAACAGTGGTGGATTTAGAATTAACACATAGCTAGGGCTAACACCAGTAAATGCAACGATTTATTTGGCTAACAAGTAGTGGCGTACAGGTACAGGGAGGAACGGGGCGCCGGCAGGCTGCTCCTGCTGAGCCGCTGCTGGTGCTCGCAGAGGAGAGGAAGGAGCTGGTGTGGAGGCAGAGCACAAGGAGGGGCAATGGCAGAGCTGGCCGGTGGTGCCCTGCTGTAGCAGCGGCGGCTTGGTCTAGCAGAAGAAAGGGAACAGAGAGGAGCAGGAGGCGCAGGAGAGGAAAAGGCCGGCGGGGATGGGAAGGGCAGTGCGGCAGGTGGCGTGGGGACGCGGCGGCGTCCGCGGACGGTCGCGACGACGCAGAGACAAGGGAGGCGCATTGGCCACTGGAGCTTCATTCGTTTCTACGTTTACGAATCGTATCGTAATCGCAGCCCTACAGAGGCCGTGCGCGGACTGATGGGGAGTACTAAGGGGAGGGCGGTGGGCCATACGGGGGAGGCGGATAAGGCGGTCAACCTGGGCACCGGCCGTCGTGGTGCTCCGCACGGTGGAGGCGGCTTTGTCGGAGGAGACGTGTTGAGGATGGCAAGGAAGGGAGCAGGCGAGATGGGTACGGCGGGCGGTAGCGAATCTAGTGGGAAAAAAAAAGAGAGGAAGCCCCGCCTGCCGATGTTCTGGTCGGCAGGAACACGTTCTGCCGCTAAGAAATGTGTGGAAAGTATAGATTTCAATGAGTTTCTTCTGTTCCGAGCAATCCGTAAAGTCAAGGAATCCCAACCACTGCCGTCCGGTGCCGGGATGTCTGCAAACAAAGAGCAAACTATGCATGTGCACGAATTTCTAGCATGATCGTGACGTCGGTCACACCACTACTTTCAATGTGGTTCGAGCCCAGAAGCTAGCTAGAACGTCGCCGTACGTGCGCGAATCACAAAATTCTCCTCAATGATCGTACAAGTTGACGAATCTGCTCTCTCCACACAAAGTGTATGGTTGCTTGGATGTTCTCAAGTGTGGTAGCACCTCCCCTCGTCTTCAAATGAACTCCACAGCACACCACAAATGAGCACTGGTTAATAAACAGTTGACCACTCAGACTAGACACGTTACCTAAGGACAAAAGCCTCCTTGGTTATTTAATTTACTCAGCGAGGAAGGGATCGGGCGGACCTTGCTGAAAAAGTAAGTATTTTAGTTCAAAATATATCCCAAGTTTAAATTAAACAGAGGAATCACATTTTTAGAAAGGTCTTATGAAAGTCAGGCAAAATTTTCTGGCATGTGAAACATTCAATATAAGAGATGATTATTCTGGGAAGACACTTAGGTGACACCTAACCCACTTAAGGATCGCTTTCCTAGCCTTTATAACATAGTACATTACATGTATAAAATTATGGCAAATGCATTTGCTCAAATGCCACTAAATATTACCTTTTGAAGATCTTTTAGTTGGGGACAAATCGTGGTGGAATCATCGATTTAATTCAGACTAAGCACACTCGTCACCTCATAACTCGCAATACAATTGGACCAAATTAAACCCGGTCGCCCGTCGAGCTATCCCAAAGGGCACTTGACATAACCACCACCCAAGAATACCGACATCATACATGTTAAACCATCGAAGGAGGCACAACAATTACAACATCTCATTTCATACAATCACAGCTTTGATTGCTACAAAATAATTGCTGAAATTATATACATGTATTGTTAAAACTTTGGAGTTACTTCTCAAATGGACTCGCAGCACCGCAGAATACTTGATTTCTGTGTGACTCTTAAATGCAGCGGAAGAAGGACGCCAAATCATGATCTCTCCTCCTCCGAACTCCTGCCGGGGCCTCCTTGGCCCCTCCTCCGTGCCGCGCCGGCCAGGGCCTCCTCCGCCCGCGCCGCCTCCTCCGCGCCGCGCCGGCCAGGGCCTCCTCCGCCCGCGCCGCCTCCTCCGCGCCGCGCCGGCCAGGGCCTCCTCCGCCCGCGCCTCCTCCTCCGCGCCGCGCCAGCTAGGGCCTCCTCCACCCGCGCCGCCTCCTCCGCGCCACACCGGCCGTGGCCTCCTCCGCCCGGCGCGTCCTCCTCCGCCCGACGTGTCCTCCGCCAACCCAGCCGGCCGGCGCCTCGTCCACCGGGGCCTCTGCCTACCTGCCGGCGTGGATGAAGACGGGAGGGTCTGGATCTAGTGTGAAGATAATCAAGATTGCCAAACACCTCGATTTTTCCCATAGTGGATTTTCTATGGAGCCGCTTGACAGGTAATCCTACTCACCACGTAATCGAGATGCACAAAAGCGCAACCAAACAGGGCCCATGCCCACTGAGTCACTTCTTTTGTGCTCTTTGATTAATCTTTTGGGATGTTTCTTCCCTGAGTCCAACACATACTACGTTCTGAAACTAAAATGAATACACTAATTGCAAACACATTAGTTACAAAACGGTCCATGTTGTCATTCAACCGCCAAAATCACATTGAACATACTATGAAGAGACTTAAGGTCCATTTTCCTTACAAATGTATTGCCGTATCCTAAGATCTGGAGGCCGCAACATTGCCATATACCACCGTCCACTCATAGGCGCTCTTCGACGTGCATAGAAGTAGCGCCTCGTCGATGGTTGAAGCAATAGTAGCTTGTTTGCGGGTAAACCACCTCGGCCCTCCGCATGTGGTCTCCCGTGAAACCGGAGCAACGAGAAGCACTACCAAAAAAGCAATTTCATGGGTAGGGAGCCTAGTAAAACCGGAGTCACGTGGATCTGGAGGTAGAGTTGCTAGGAGCTAGAGCAGGGCGCTACCAAACAGGGTTTAAGGTGTGCCACCATAATATTTGTTTAATCGATCATTTGACCAAAAAAATAAGCTCTATAATCCCCCCATACCGTGAAACTTACCAAGAGACCGGCCGGTATGGCACAAAGATTACATGAGTCATATGTTCAATTATGTTAATAACTGAAAATATGTTATGAAAATATAAAAAAGCGTTACAAAAAATTGGGTGTATTACAAAGCTGCCCGGACACATATACTTCTAGCTCTTAGACAATATAGTTTATCAAAACTTTTCCGCTTTTCCTTCATAAGACTAATCAATCTTGCTAGTTATGGTTTTGCAGTCAAACCCAATTGTCCAGTTCATATAGCTCACAAAAATACTAGGACTGGTCGGAGCCAATTCACTGTCCATCACAGATTTGTTCATTTACACGTCCTCACTTCAATTCAATAATCCCTCTGACCTGGAATATATATAGGCGTAAAAAAACATAGCAATAATTCCTTGAAATTCATTATATCTAATTAAGAATTGACCAGAGTGGGTGGTGTATTTTAGCTTTTTCAAAGCCACACAAAGAGTCTAAGGCAAGAACGTATCACAAGATATTATTTAAATATAAGACGTAGTTGTTTTTTTTCAAATGTCCAATCGCTTGTCTTATTTAAAAAACTAAAATTTATAATTTATTTTTTGATTTGTTTTATCATGCAGAGAGTTTGAGAACGACTAGTTTCTTTATATGTTTTCATAAATTTTTTAAATAAGACGAACGATTGAAATTTTGAAAAAAAAATCAATCGTGATTTACATTTACATACGGAGTGAGCATGATTTTTTATTTCTAAACCAAGACCGCCGGAGCCTAGCTCTAAAGATACGGGACATCGCTTGCTCCACAATTCCAAGGCTGTTCATGTCAGGGGTAATGGCTCCGTCCAAAGCTAACTAGATCAAGGAGATCCAGCAATGCCTGCTGGCTCCCGATCCACGAGCACACAACATTTCTATGGCTATACAGCTAATTGGATGGCAGCCCGACCTGGGTCCTTAGCTCTATTGGTTGCCACAGCCGATACCCGCTCCACCACGGAGCCCATAAATGAATATCAGCAGTGGTGTCCTCTATTTTTCATCCCCTAAATGAATATATGTACATGTGCCTCTAAAATATTTCACACCCTAAGTGCCAGTTTGACAATCACATTTTACTTAGGGAATTGAGAGAATTGAGAGGAAAATAAACTAATTTTCTCTCTATTTCCCACCATTTCTTAGGAAAATGAGGTTGCCAAACTGGCTCTAAATTGATTTTTCCCGCAGTGGTATCCTCGTCCATACTCCAATATCATTTTTATATTATTGTTTTCATGCATACACCATCCGCCAACACGCCCCTTCCAAGCGATGTTGCGCCGCTGCCACGCGCGGGTCCTCTGCGTCCCTCTGCACGCCGGTCGCTTGCACGTGTGGGTCCTCCGAGCCCCTCCGCACGCCGTCTGGCTCTGCGTGCCGCTCCGCCATGCCCTCCCGTCACGCCGGCTGCCTCTGCAAGGGGCTCCACTGCACCTCCAAGCATCGGCCGCCTTTGTAGGCAGCTCGGCTGCACCCCATTCGGCGCTGGCCGCCTCCACGGGGGCCTCCGCTGCTTCGTTCCACTGGCCGCCTCTGTGCACCAGACGATGCCGAGGGCGCTGGCCTACCACCGCTCGCCCGAGCGCGACACTGCCGTGGCCTGTGGCCGCTGGTCCGCCACGGTGGCCAGCGCTAGCGTTGCACTGCTCGGCTGCGTAGGAGGCCGCCGCGGACGATGGCCTTGCCCCACTCGCCGATGCTACCCTTCCACGGCCACCGCACTTGCACGCGTCTCGTGGTTGCCGGTGCGCTACCGGCCGCTGGACATTACCGCTCGAAGTACGCCCTTTGCCTTGCCTCAACTCATCGACCGCCGTTGGCCACTGCTCGCCCATGTCGAACAGCGGCGTCTTGCGGTCATCGGCGTGCTACCCGCCGCTGGCCATCACCGTGTGAGCGCCACCAGCTGCCTCACATTCATGCCTCCAAGAAGACGGAGAAAGAAAAGATACGGGATGGAGCATATCCTAGATATTTGGGGGTATACATGTCCAGATGGAGGGCCAGGCTGGCCCAGCACAGGCCGGGCTGGGCACAGCATGGCTTCACTGTGCTCAGGCATGGCACGCGGGCCGGCGCGGCTGCCCAAGCACGGCACGGCTGCCCTTACATGAGCCGTGCCATGCAGGATGCACGACGAGCCCGGCACTATGCTCGGATCCACGCGCCACCAGGTAGGAAGTGGAAGGGGAGGGAGAGTCGAAGAAGGTGACCATGCCGACGGGGAGGGAGAGCTGGTTGTGCTAGCGTAGATCTGGCTCCATGGTGGTGGGAAGGAGGTTGGGATCGGCTGGGAGGCGACCGCGCTGGCGAGGTGGGAGAGCTGGTTGCGCCAGCATAGATCTTTGCTTCATGGCGGTGGGGAGGAGGCCGGGAGCCCGGGAGGCACCGAAGGAAGCGGTGCAGCATGACGCAGCGGCGCTCTGGGAAGAGATGACCTAGAGGAGGACAGAGGAGGCAGGCTTGCGAGGGAGTTGAGAGAGGGGGGAAGGGGAGGCTCCCGTCGGCAGGGTGCTGAGCGAGGCGAGATGGGGAGTTGGGAGACGCTGAGGCGGGCACGTGGAAGCGGCGGGGGAAGAGATGGAATGAGCTAGGGTTAGGGTTTGGGGCGACCACAGGGTATTTATATCCTAGGGGTTTTAACGGGCTGATGCCGGGCCGGCCGGTTTACTGGGCCGTGCCCCATGCTTGCACCGTTGGCCGATCCCGCGGCCCAAGCATGACGCGAGCACCGTGCCGTGCGTGCCGTGTCGGGCTTGGGCCGTGCCTCGGCATGCCATGCCACTGGCCGTCCGGCGGGCCGGCTTGCTATGGACATGTATATTTGGGGGATGAGGCCCTCGCCTGTGAAAACACATGATGGTTTAAGGGTCATCGAATGCTGCACCTACTTTTCAGCTATCCGAGGAAATCAAGCGGTTAGGAATAGAGCATACTATGAGTTATATGGTGTTGCAATATCAGATGTAGCCAAAAGCCCACTCATAGGTCTCTCTTAGTATAAATTATGCATTTAATATTTAGCTCATATCTTTCTCTCACAAACAATCTTGGAGTTTGTGAGCTTGAGTTGGCTAAATGAGCAGCTCGTTTTTCTTCTCGCTTTATTTTTTTTCTTCCATGTCATCATGAATCTAATGTGGCATCCATCGTAGTCCGCTTATATCAGTACTTGCTATAACGTGAGAACCTCGAACGTGGAAGGGAAAAAATAAAGTTCCTTTTATATTATTGTCAACCATATCTGCGTGGTGCATGGTGTTATTCAATCGGCAGGCAACAAGACAGACGGCGGGCATGTTGGGTTACAAGTAGGGCACACTGCTTGACACTCACGAAGAGAGCCATAACGTTCTGGATGTGGCTTTTCAGTCAGGCAGCAGTAGCAATCCTCATCTCCCTCACAACTGTGCGGCGTACAAAATTTGAGTACCAGTTTCCTCCCGTCATCTACTGTTGTGTTGGTGAGGCTATAATAAGCCTGTTGCTGGCCCCTTCTTGGGGTTCCTACGACATGGAGCTGCTGCTGCTTAGGAGGACGACCTGCATGCAGTTTGATCACAACATCGTGTCTTGGTAGATGAATGTGTACGTAGTACATATGCATGACTATGCGTACATCAAGATTAATCAAATTGTGGGTGGACAAAGTGTAACAGGTGATGAATGCGAGAACGATCGACTTACATTGCGCAGCAAATGCAGAGAGAGAAGAAACAATGAAAGCATCAAGACGCCGCACATGTTCCTCTTATTGTTCTTCGTATTGCTTGGATGTATCATTGTATCGTACGTGAATGATCTGATAATACGGCCGCCCTTGAGGTGCCAATAAAAAATTGCATATATATTTATATATACACGCACACCCATATAACTACTGGATGGAATTGAAAGAAGTAATAACCTCCATCCTGTTTACGTTGATCGTTTCATGTTTTTTTAGCAGTAATTACTAAGTGTTAACCTTTAACTTCTTTTAATTTGTCTTGATGTTGAGTACAAGTTTACTTACTGCTCCTTTACATGGATTAGCCTAGCTAATAAAATGAAAGGTTGTATTAACTGTCTTTATTGTTACTCTCCTGCATTTCGGAAAGAAATTAAGCATTCTACTACATAGTGTATTTATTCATTTCCTCTCTAATATAAACGAAGGATGGTGATATCAATCTAGTATATGTATTGATGCTTACATAGTGCAGTGTGCCCAGCTTTAATTAGTTGATACGGGTAGTAGCTATCAACCAATGCCGGTTAATGAGAGGCAGCAAGGGCACATTGTGTGATGGGATGGTTCCATTCCTGATTTTTGGGATGGAACTGTCCACATTCCGTGTTTGGTTACGGAGGATGGATTCATTCTTTTTTTTTGTTCTAAGCATTGGAGCGGAGAATATGGACATGGTTTTAACTCCGTTTGACACTGTTTGGACAGATCCCCCTCGTTAGCGTCTGCCTTCCTACTTCCTCGTGCATTTGCGCTCGTCCCTTTCTCCCCGCCTCGCATACCAGTGCCTCTGTGTCTCCACTCCACCACCGCCCTCCGCATCGCGCATCGCGCAGCCTTCTATCCACTCTGCTGGCGCCGCCTCCCCTCCGTGGCTGCGGCTCATCGTCGCCGTGACTCCCCCTCGCGCTGCCACTGTCCGTAGCCCTACATAGCGCCGTCCTCACCCCTGCTCCTTGCCACCGCTGCTCCTCGTCGCGCTGCCGTAGCAGTGGCTCCCGGTCACGCCTTCTTCGGCTGCTGCTGCTCCTCGCGGCCGTGGCTCCCCGGCCACCACTGGTCATCGCGCCGCAGCCGCCACTCCCCGTTGCTCTGCCTGCCCTTCCAGTGGGGGGCGCATGATTTTTACCTTGGTATTCAAAACTTTGAGGGGGTAAAAAAGTTTCTGCCAACATAGAGAACCTACATTTTGGCATGTATAGTATCCCATAGCGCTAATTATATAGCATATATTGGTATAATATATATCACAAAACTAAATATGATTGAACAGCTGGCCATAAATTGAAATTGTTTAACATATAGAACCTTCATTTTTTCTCTTCAAATCCACAGTATACACCGAATTCTGGCCTAAATGAGTAAATTAGCCAATAACATTAGCTAATCACACTATCATAGTGACACAATCAGTATTAAAATCACCGTGTGGCGCCGCTCTCCTCTGCTCTGGAGCCTGGCCGCCTAGCAGTGGCCCGTGGGAGCGTGGCAGGATGGCTAACGGCTTGCACCCTCCCTGCGGCTTCGGCCTAGTGCGGCAGCCGGCAACGGCGCCTGGTGCTGGGCAGGCGGGTGTCGGGTCGTCAGCGACGTGGGCGCCTCCATGCCTGCCCTGGCACCCACTGCGAGCCACCGCCTCTGCCTAGCGCGGTAGCACCTTCTCATCGGTATCCACCTCACGTCGCGCCCTCGCCGGGCGATAGCCTTCTCCCACCGGCCGCCGCCGCACCACCCTGCCAGCCACTAGCGTTTCGCGATTTGGGGGAAAGGTTGAATGGTGTCGGGGCGATCGAGTGGGTCGGGGACTAGAGGCACTACAGAACAGAAAGGCAGCAGAAGGCAGGAGGTGTGGCGTGGCTAGGTGGCCCGCTCGTGCGTGATGGGCTGTCCAAAGTGAGAGGGAAAAGGCCCAATAAGCAATAGGATGGGCTGAATTGCTATTTGAAGCTGGATAAAAACATTTTCTTTGCTATTTACATATGCATATGTAGTATACTTAGTATATATACAAAATGTTTCGTCCAAGATCTCGGGTATTCAGCTAAATACCCATGAATCATGGTGGGCCCGCCCCTGTTCCCTAGCGCTCACGGAGGGAGAAAGGGCGACGTCTCCTTCTGCCCAATTTAAGGGGACGGGGACGGCCCAGATCTTCGGCAAATATTCCGCTAGGGGAGCATCCTATCCCATATCACCCATCATCCAAACACAAAAAAAGGAGGATCGACCCATCCCATCCTTGGTTATCCCATAGACCAAACACATTGGGCAGCACCACCTTCGCTCTGCTCCGCATGATTAAGTCGAGGAGTGCTTCCCTCTAGTCTGTTCTCTTACACTACAGAAGGGGAGTCGAAAAGGACTTACTCTGTACTTTTGATTCACTATGTCTTTTGCGCTATGTCGCTATTTGTTGTTGCTTGGCCATGCCAAATCCGCATCGCACTACTGGTACCTCCAAATCACACTTCCCCTCTACACTGCTACTAGTCGTCCCTGCCAGCTCTGCCATGTCCCCTGCTGCCTCCTCCCCCCTCACTCTCTCACCAGAGGTAAATAGAAGGTTAAGAGTCACACAGACATTCAGCCAACGTCCTAAGATGGGGGTGTAAATTAGGATTTATAAAAATAAAGTTCACTAAAACAATTATTAAAACTTCTACAAGATATAAAAGCACTATAGTTTCGCTAACTGTTGCTACCTCCGTTGTAAAAAAGATTTGCATCTTGAGCTCCATGTAGCGACTAACCTATCAAGATAGTCTAGGAAGGCAAAGTACATGATTGCAATGAAGTAAATTGTGGAAAGCTATAATGTGTTCACTACAAGAGATTTGACCTTCTTTAACGTATCTCTTATGACAAAGGAGCAATACGTCACTAAATCGCTATGTTTATGATGTTTTTCTTGAGTGAGCCAAGGCTTAATGACGAAAATAAAACGTGTGTCACTAAGTTCGTCACAAACCAGTTCAATGTTAGCTTTATGACGAATGCTATATCGTTTAGTGAGGAAAATAATTTGTCATAAATCGGATCAATAAGTTTATGACATTGTTGTTTTGTCATAAGTGTTTGTAAAGGAGATAACCACCTGTCATGTGGGTCCCACTAGGATCCTAATTAGTGGGTCACATATAGCATTAATGTTTAGAATTTTTCTATATATATTCCTAAATTAAGCAAGATAAGTAAAATGTTTATTATAGTCATAATTAGTCTTTTTTAATTTCTCAATGTCATAAAATAGATTCAGAAAATTTGTAATTCTTTGGCTCAAAAAGTTTTTTATAACACAAATAAAATTTTTAAATTTACTTTAAATAGATTCAGAAAATTAGGAAGTCTTTGGCCTAATTTTGAGGGAGGTGTACAGTGTGCACCACTAAGATATTGGTGGTTTTGTTTTTTACTAAGTGTGAATGGTTCAAATGGAAAAAAAGAACACATCAAAATTAATTGAATTCTATTTGAAACAATCCATTCACGTAATTCATCAAACCTCAGCTGGCCCACCCTGCATCCTTCGCCAGCTGGGTCATGGCCATTAATAGCCCAGACACCCAGCCTAAGGCACGCACATCGGCCAGGCAGCCCACGATTTCTTTTTTTTTAAAGGAAACAAACTAGACCCAGCATAGGAAGAGATTGCAACATTGTAGAGAATGCAAACTCCCAACGATGGTGGCTACAATCTTAGTGCACACAAGCATCGGACAACAATAGGTAGGCAAATCTCAACAAAGCCTAACAAGAACTTGCTACACCACTGGAGAACTAGGCTTTGGATGAGTTCTATTTTGACATACAAATAGGCCAATGCTGCACACAGTGCTGGTGCTAGGCATCAACACCGTGTGCAACAATCGGGAAGCCCATGCATCATTTTAGTGCCGTGCCAGGTTGATCCAAGAACCTGTGCAAATGTAGAGCATTAGCAGTGGGTTGCTAGACTAACCGGTTGAAACTTTAACATCGTGTGTCGAACCTGCCCGATGTTATTCTTCTCTATGGAAGCTCGTGCCCATTAGCCTTCCCGCCCTATTCTCTGTCATGCCAAATGCCGAGGAACCTTTGTTTGTACCGCTGCACCATTGATGATGACCAAGAACGAATCATACACGCAGGTCATGGGAATAACAATTGTCGCTAGGTAGTTATATAAATAAGTTACCACCCCGACTCTTCTTCCTCAACTCTCTGCTCAAGCAAGAAACTGTGACGATCAAGAGTTAGAGAGCAGAGCAAAGAGCAGGAACGAGAGGATAAGAAGGCTTGTGCAAATAAAAGAGTGCCACAGCTCGGAGAGCAACTACAATGGGAGCCTAAGTTGCCATCTACAAGAAGAATATGATGAGTCACATTTTCTAAAGGATGCAGACATTACAAAGGAGCAACCTGTGGGATAAAAAAATTGAATCTCAAATATTTGTGCTACAATGGACTTTCAAATATGGAAAAATCTCTAGTTAGGCCCAACCTGGTGAATGACCTACCAACTCAAATGCGTCGATTCCATGACTGGTACATGGTGGTATCTAAAAATACTACTGTTTTTGTTGTGAGTGTCAAAAGCGATTACTATTGCCATAATGATCATGTGATTTGATTGGACTTCAAGGATTTATTTGAGGTTTACTGGAAAGACGCTATGGAAATAACAATAATAAGTGTCTGGGTTGTGTATTTTCTTTATCACCTCTCCGTATGACTTATTATGTGTAGCCTCACTATAATCGGTCCATGTGTGTCATCTCACATGTTTTGTACTATGCAGAATGAAGATGCAAAGGTGTTGGAGAGAGAACATTCCAAATTTGAGCTTCATCAACATTGAGCTAGTAAACAAGGAATGTATATATAGATCGAGATTTTGAAGATGTTTATGAGTGCTAAAAAAATGCTTAGGGACAACATTCAAAACCTTTCATATTTTTACCTTATCGCATTACTTGAGTACTTACTGTTACATACCCCTTTTTTCTAACTTAGTGTTGCATTTAATTGATTAATGTTGTTTGTATATATGAACTCACATGTGTAGTTTCCATTGGACACTAATTATAGTCTCATCCACAATGGAACCATCACTGTTTTGGACTCGTCTAGGAAGTCAATGATAGCGTACTAGGAAATCATCACGATGCTTAACAAATAATTTCGACCATTCCACTTTACCTAAATCACCATTTCTTCCATTCAATCAACCATTCTTTCCATGCACAGAGTATGGGATGAGTCCTTCTGCACAACACACACCTCTGCAGTACTCCACGCAAAACCTAGGCTGCAAGCAAACTTTTCTGGTACGTGAGACCTGCACATCTCTTAATTGTTTATGAGGGACTTATATTTCATAACTTTCCTCTTCTTCTAGTTTTTGAGACATGAACGTGGCAATAATTATTTCGGTTACTATCATGTACAGTTTCGTAGGCCATTGGTCGCTTTCAAGAGTCATCAATGTATGTTAGCAACATTCACAACATATACTCATTAATAATGTTTCCAAACTTTGTTTTAGTATATTCATATTTTTAAATTACAGGTACTGAATATGAAGAATAAGGTCCTCCCACCCGAAAGGATCACTACAATCCAAGAACAATACACATGAGTTATTAATGAAAAGATCCTACGCGAAGCAGGAGAGTTTCACATGAATTAAGCAGCATGAAAGAGAGAATGGGCATAATATTTTATCTTGTGGATAGAAATTGCATTGATGGGTACTGTATATTTTCTTCTTCAGTGCCATTGCTAGAGTGATGGAAATAATGGATATAATATTTTATCTTGTGTAAATATAGACTCCTGTGCCAAGCTAAATTATCCTTGGTTAAAGGAACTCCATGTTGCAAGGGCCATGTCTATGCAAGACCCGAATGAAAAGGTCCCTTCCATTAGATAGCTGAAAATTAGCTATTTTTTCTAATAAGTTATGCCATGCTATCAATTTGTGCAATGCCCCAGCATCTCAAAGGCGTTACATAGCCAGATACATGCTAATGAAGAATTATAACTTAATTATGCTTAGAAAAGAACATAAACTGGGTGGACAAATCACTAAACCAAAAACTTTCTATTCAAAGAGTACAAAACTTCACGTTGTTTGATCAAGTAGTTCCAGATCTATAAGTTTTCATGTGAAACATTGAATATAAAAATTTTATTTTTTCGATATGTTCTTCAACTTTACTAATTGGACCATTTTCAAAATCAAATGCTAATTAGCTCAAAACTTCAAGTCAATTAAGTCAAACAATGTTTTCAAACCTATGTATATTTTCTTATGGTACTTGCAACATGGAGTTCTTTTAAACAAGGGCATTGTTTTTTGATAGCAATGAGACAATTGATTTATTCTTTGAATGCCAACATGCTCAAAATATTTGTAGATTTGTTCGCATAGCTATTGGTTTAACTCCACCTAATTCAGTAACTCACTTGCATGGGCATTGGTTAACATGCATTGGTAAGAATGATGGAAATCGAATTTCTGTGGGTGTGGCAGCTTCTTGTGAACAATTTAGTGCACATGTAATGACCAAATGTTTGAGAAAAAAAATGCATTTTTTATGTAGGCAATCTTCAGTGGGAGCATATTGTTTGCGATTTGGTCATTGTTGTAGCATGAGAATGAAAGAGAGACTATCTGCATGGCGAGCGAGACACTATGTTAGAGATTTTTGCTTATGATGTTCGGAGAAGCAATAATAGACTCTGCTTCTAATTATTGATATTATTTATATTACCTTTACTTTTGTCATTTGTGACTAGCATTATGGTTCAAACACTGTAAAAACAGGTTGTGTGTGCATTTGCAGAGACCGGAGGTCGGTCCTTTATTTAAAAAAAATTAAAAATAGTGAACACCAGACAATCTAGTGGGGGGTTCACTTTGCCCACGCCATCCGGTCACTACTACTCCATGAGCCAAACGTTAATGTTGAATCCAAGCCTCTGCGCAATTGTCCAATATCCAATATATCAAAACTCTAGTGCACAAATGAAGTATTAATTACTGAATATATGGTGCCTTCAACTTGTTTCCATCTCCACACTTGACCATGTAGCATCTTCATATTGAAATTCTGTTGTGTATGACCGCTTTGGACCTTGAACCTTCAACCATTTGGGAATTTCTCTAAATTAAAGAAGCTTTGGTACTCTATTCATTCTCATCACAAAAATATTTGCTGCTTGGGGATTTAATCGTTTTGCTTGTTTGGTTGTGTTGATTATGTGGTGTCTGCACATATTGCATTCTTAGGAGCTACAAACCCTATGAATATGCTTGACAAATTGTTAGTCCAAATAACTTGTGTTGTTATTCAATCACAAAAATCACTTATATTCATAACTTATGAGTTATATTTGAGGCTGTGCTCATTGCAATATCTATGATTTTGGGACAGCATAATCAAAGCAAACAAATATAAAGTGCAAGCATTGAACCAAGCTTGCTTTTATTCCTTACTAACACCCATTTTTTATTCTAAAATCTAGTATTTTTTGCACTTAAAATCCAAAAAATATTAAATTGTTTACTTTCATTATTTAAAATTAGTTATATTTCTTATTCTTTGTTAACTTTAGATTGACAAATTTGTATTCATTTTAAAAATGTTTCGGGGTTACCTGATGATGTGTGGTTTCATTGTATGCCTGTTTGAGTTTTTTGGGATTTTAATTATGTGCCTGTTTAAATTTGAACCTAGTTGGTAATTTAATTGTTAGTCCTTAAATTTCATCAACATACATTGCTTTTGGATTGAACTAACATGTATCCTATTAATTTTGTAGATCATCTGATCCTACTGAGTCAACTTCTCTCTGAGCTAGTCACCTATTTTGATCTTGGCCATTCTATTTATCCTATCGGGCTATAAGCCGTGCATGCTCAAATTCCAGTAGTTCCTTCTTTCTTTCATATCATTCTAGAACTCATATTATAGATCCAATTTGAGCAAGCACCAAATGAAAGTCCTTGATTCCAATTCTCTATGTTATCAAAAACACAATACTTGGTACAAGTATCTAGTTTTTTAGTTAATTTTCATCTAGTATTCAACTTGAATAAAAATTTCTTACCCCTCGCTAATTTATACAAAAAAATCATCAAAAATTTCCTATCAATATTGTTTCGTGGGTTAAATTGATTTGGCCCATACCACAAGTCTTAGCTAAGAGCCCACATCCTACGGTTAACCCTAGCTGTCTTCTAAAATACAAACCACATTTACTTTTATAAAGGACACCCTAAAAACCCCTCTAAATATTGTTTTCCCATGTTAGTAAGGACACCCTAAAAACCCCTCTAAATATTGTTTTCCCATGTTAGTTTCCCTATATATCTTAAAAGCACAGTGCGATTAGGGGTGGGCATTCGGTTCTTCGGTTCGGTTCGGTTCGGTCCGGTTCCTCAGTTCTTTAGGAATTTCGGTTCTCTAAAAACTGGAACCGAAACATGCTTTCTTGCAAGATGGAACCGAGCATTTCGGCTCTCGGTTCTTTCTGTTCGGTTCTAGTTCTGACCAAACTAACCGAACTGCAAAGCAGTGGGGGAGGAAGACAAAGGGCGGTGAACCTGCAGTGCTAAAGCGAGAGCGGGAGACCAAGCCGTCGACGTGGGGAAGGCAGGGAGAGGCCGAGGCCCACCGGCCGCCGCGCACGGGAGACCAAGGACCGCCGGCCACCACGCAGGGAGAGAGAGGGGTGAGTGCCGTCATCACCAAGGGGAATGGGCCGAGCGCCGCCGCTGCCGCGCACGGGAGAGAGG
Source organism: Paspalum vaginatum (assembly GCA_030272315.1). NCBI lineage: Eukaryota > Viridiplantae > Streptophyta > Magnoliopsida > Poales > Poaceae > Paspalum > Paspalum vaginatum. The sequence goes on along the minus strand of CM059018.1, from coordinate 33,877,400 downwards.
GGGGCCGGTGCCGCCGCGTGGCGCACGAGAGAGGGAGGCACCGAGCTCCGCCGCCGCTGCGCAGGAGAGGGAGAGGACGAGCTCTGCATGGGGGTCTTGGGGGAGGAGGCCGCCGCGCCATGGGGGAGGTGGCCGCCGCGCCGTCAGGGAAGGTCGCCGCCACACCTTGGTCGTGAGGGAGTGGGAGAGGAGGCGAAGACCGGGGCAGCCGCCAGCCGGGCAAGGGGCAGATTCGCACAGAGGGTGGTGGATTGGCGGCCGTTGCCTGGGAGCGGGAGGGGAAAGGGCAGTTGGTCCGAGATGGCCGGATGGGCTAGGGTTGCTGAATGGGCTATTGGACCAGGCCGGGGTGCGGCGCCGCTGGGGGAGGGAGGGAGGTCGGTGTTTACACATTGGGCCAGGCCACATTTGTTGGGCCTTTAACATTTCGGTTCTTTCAGTTTTTCGGTTCTTTGGGGTTTAGAACCGAAAATTCCTCGGTTCTTTCAGTTATCTGAGAGTTGGAACTGGATTAAACAACGGTTCCTTCGGTTTTGGTTCTTTCAGTTTCGGTTCTGGTTCTTTCGGTTCGGTTTCTCGGTTCTGGTTCTTTTTGCCCAGGCCTAATTGCGATGAGCCGATGACCAATTTGTGGAGAGGAGATGGTTTATAACTCCACAATATATAAGTCCATTTAGGATGACCACTAAAGCAATATTTTTATTTCTAAAACATCAAATTAATCAATAGGAGGCTAGATTGGGGAACTTTTCAAGATGCTCTAATCCACTTACATTTGTGTCCCCTTTTGACCTGAGTCTAATCCAACAAATCATACTTGAAATAGGTGACACTTGCATAATCCACAGGGAGGCGGCCCTCTCCGTTGCGTGGATCTGGCACCTACTCGAAGCCTTCATGTTGTGTCACGAGGAGTTCTAGGTCACCGTTTGGATCCGGTTGACAACATCCTTCCACATTGTGCTGGAGGGCCCACCTACGGAGATCCATAAGACCACGAGGATCAGAGCAAGGAAAAATGCAGAAGGCACTGCACGATCTCAACGATCTCTCGGATCCTTCCTGCTCGAGTACTCGTCAATCACATAAGCACATATTTTCCTTTGCTTCACAATGGGTTGGGTCTCTAGAGATTTTCCCCTTGGGCCTGTTCGGTTGGGAGGGATTGAAGGGAATTGATGGGGACTAATCCCTCCCAATCCCCCACCTATATATATAGAGCCCTTATGAAGTCTGCATTATTCGGTTGCTCATCTATAGAATTGGAGAAAATGTTAGGTCGTGTGATTTTAGGTAGGTTGGAACAGAGATATAGCTTGCCTTGGAATTATTCGGATTTTCTTTGGACAATGGGTTTGGAGGCTCCTCCTCCTTCGGGGTGCACAGTGGGGCCTTCCCACGTCCACATGTGGCAAGAGCATTGTTTGGGTGCACCGGATCACAGTGTGAACACATACGTAGTGGCCACATCACAGCCACCATCTTATGGCTGCTCTATGTCGGTACGGCCTAGTTTGGATACTTTTGGATTGGAGTGGTAGGATCAGTGGCTGCAACTGAACACCGATGATGCCACCTAGCGGCGAGAAGAGCAAGCCTAGGATGGCGGGTAGTAGCTGTTGCTTGTTGGGGGAGCTGGCCTGGCCAATGGCAGCGACGCCGGAAGGTGTGGCTGATAGACATTTGTCGTCAGCCACCCTCTCTGCTGGTGCTTGATCGATGGCTGCAGGCCCAGGCCTATGCAGCGCCTCTGACGCCATGGCGAAGGCGAAGAACAGGAAGATGAGCTTGTCCATCGCCATGTCGATCTTGCATTGCGCATTGGATGTCTTTGGAACTACTTGCGATGCTATCTATATATGGAGATAAGGATTCAACCATCTTATGTAATAAGACTGGATTCTTCAGAAGAATTTCTACTGAACCTATCTCTCACAACAACTTTCTACTGCTCCTGATGAAATTATCCTTGGGATGGATTGACGTGCGTAGACCAAGTCCAAGAAGTGCCAGGATCTGTCTCTAACTCTCTATTTCTGCCGTCTGTACTAGAAGAGAAACGATAAGCTTGCATAGAGTCCTGCTCATCTTTATAAAACCTCCCATTCCCAAATAATCTGGTAGTGAGGTGTTCCCAGAAACTATTCGAACTTCTACTCCAGAACTCCCAAAAAAACTGTTTGGAACAGAAATTCGGGCCACCAACGAGGCGACCACCATTCCTCTGTGCAGATCGAGCACCTCCTCTTCAATCATCTGCGCCTGCATGCTGTGTACCAAACCTCACATTCTGTTCATCTCCCTCCTTCCTCCTTTTTTCTAATGTATACTTCTCTTGTTCTGCTGCATTATTTGTACGCACCTTCTTCTACTCATGAGGCCTGATGTGGCATTGTGGATCCCGCATGGAAGCACTGACAAGTGGTTCCACCTCTCTTTTTCTCTCTTTCTTAATTATAATTATCGGTATCTAAGATAATTAAGCTGATACAAGATCCGTTAGATCTTAAGACAAAGTTTAGTCCCTCATATTTGAGACAAAACTTTATACCCGAGCTTATCTTCTCTCCTGTACCGAGTGCTATGCTAGCTATAAACCTTCATTTCTCTCAAGGGTACTATGCTGACAGGTGCTCCAAAAAGATTATACAAGCAGTCAGCTTTAAATCCTTGCATAGACACACATATACACTCCATTGATAAATGTGTCACTCACACGTCATGTAGCATGCTTCCGTGTGCATCAAGAATAGTATTGTCAGCTTAACCAAACGATCCATATATCCACACAGCCAACCGCAACTACTGTCACCATACAAATAAAAGCTAAACAGAAATTTTAGCTTTGATACAAAACCTGTTAGACATTAAGACAAAGTTAGTTTTGATTGGGCAAAATCTTTACCGAGACAAGTTCTCATACACAAAAAACAAACCACCGCTGGTAACCGAGCTATCCTTCACACGTCCAAGCTAGAACAGCATTATCAGCCGAAGGCTCACATGCATGAACGGAGACAGCCCCTCGTCGCACATCGGGCGGTCACGTGAGTCAGTGACTCAGCAACCTTAGCACCAGGTCAGGGTTCACCTCACTTTATACTTTGCCTGTTCTCGAAATTAGGTTTTTTGCTAAGTGCACACCACTTAACCCACACATATTTCAAAACCGGACCTCTGCACACTGTCATAACATGCCAATATATATCAATGCATATTGGAAATAAATATATGGAAACTGAAGCCGCCTAAAGTAGTAGAGCGTGATGATTTTTTTTTTCAGATTTACTCATCCTCAGTTGCCTAATATTTGTTTATCTATCAGTCAAATTTTCTGACCGCTTGATGGAGTCCACACAGTGCTGATGTAGCCGGTAGAATGTGACTGATGAACTGATGTAGGCGGTAAAATATGACTGATGGATTATTAATCCATGGGTTCTGGATCGTTTTGTCTCTGTTTTGTTAAATTACTGCATATATATTGTTTATTCTTGCAGTGTAGTTTTTTTTATTGTATTACTGTAAATTTGATATATGACTGATGAATTCAATTTCAACAGTCACCTACGAAGTCGTGACTGATGGATTGAATGTTCGATGGACATCGGATTGTTGCAAAATGTGACCGATGGTAAGTCATATATTAGTCACCTGACATGGCTACACATACTTTTTTCGGTATCAATAAGAGTATAGGATTTGGGCTCTGAGATTTAAAGTATTTGTCTTTGAGGAAACAATGGGGGAGCTGCTCTACGCCCCACCTAATGGACCATCAGGGTTTTTGACTACTGCACAACGCAATAGGGCTTAATGCATGCTTCAATAATACTCTTGAGGTAGAAACTTGTGTGGATGATGTTTTGCGGCAGCAGAAACGCAAAATCGAATGGAGTCAAAATTTGGCTATTTTTAAAGTTAGGGTATTTGGTAAGTGCACACTACTTAATAATCTAGATAACATATTTCAAAACAGGTCTCTACACACCTTGCTAACGTGCTGGTATCTTTGCATGTAGATATGTCAACAAATATATGGATACCTATAGAGATGAATATAAGGAAAGCCTAAAATAGTAAAGGGATGAATTATGGTTTTGTGAACATCTACAATTTGCCACAACTCAGTGAGCAACCGAGAATCACAAAATATGAAAGCCCTAAGTTAATAAGAAAGTTGTCATAGAAGGGGCAGTTAAGAGCACCGAGATAGTCAATATGAAAGCTCTAGTGCAAGTCTTGTATCGTCACATGATCTAGAACAAAATTACAACTTTTCTTGGCATAAAATTGGCCTAGATGGCATCATTGTGTGGAGTAGACAACCCATGGCTAGGGGAGCATAGGCAGCTTTGACTGTGAAATCATTTAGGCTGTTTTGGACATCATGTCACCAATAATGTACATCATCTAGGATGTTTGGAGGGAAAATTTGATCTAGAAAATCAAGCACATTCGAGAGATGGATTACCCTGGGTATCACAAACTTTCGCTATGTACTGATGATTTCACTATTTGTATAATGAGAGTGAGAAGAAAATGGGAGAGTGGTGCAAAGTGCGCTAGGCATGCTCCAATCATCCATCCAAAGTGAGGTTGTGGCATTGGTGCCTTAGAATTCACATAGCAAGAGTGTAGATAATAGTGTCCACAAAGATGTAGAGGTTCATTTGGTTTGATCACTACCTTTTTGCCTTACCTAATATATATATTTTTGGCAGCTGCCTGATCATGTGTAGAGTTTGTATGGAAGGCATTGGTTTGGCTGCATTGGCTTCCGTGCACACGATGCCATCCACTTTCACGCCTGTTCGGCATGGACAAATCTTGAGTGGACAAATTGGCCACCAAAGTTTAGCCAGCAAAAGTTTGGTGTAGTTCTACACATGGATCATGCAAATGTACTACTCCCTCCATCCCAAAAAATAAGACAGAGATTTTTGAAAAGTAAACTTTTTTAAAATTTGACCAACAATTGACTCAAATCCATAAATTTCTAGTGTATGCATGTTATATGCTTGGATTCATATTCAAAAGCACTTTAATATGATGATAATTTTATATTTGTTGATAACATAAAAATAATTGATGGTCAAAGTTCTGCTTTAAAGACCGTATCCAAAATCTATATGCCTTATTTTTGGGGATAGAGGGAGTATAAATTTTGGACATGAGTCCCCCCTAGACCATTCTAAGGGGGTTGTGTGCCCTATAAGAATTCATATCACCAACTTTATCCACGTACGCACCATAACTCTCATGCCACAATCTAGGCCCACAAACCAGACTTCCTCTCTTTCTATTTTTATTTTTATTCTCTTTCATGATGCCCACTGTCTACTATACACCGCTGCCCTCTTCCTTCCCACCAACGCCTGCCATCCTCTCTACAACTACCATCCTGCCATCCTCTCTAGCACTGTTGTGCCCCATCCTCTTAGGTGTTGCTTCCTTCTCCTCCTTCGTCCTTCCTCCTCCCTCCATGATGGTAACGCACGGCAAGAGGAGAGTGAGGTAATGTGGCACCCAAGTGATAGGAGGCAGCAATGCCACTAGGGAGGTGGGGCAGGGGCAGGAAGAAGTCCATATGGAGGAAGGAGTATTCCTATTGGCATGGAAGGAGCGATGGCAGTGCTTGAGGTGTTCTAGCAATTGGCTCCCTATATACGACGGCCATGACACCAGAGAGGAGGGGAGTAGGAGTGAGGTCGTCGACATACATGAAGGAGCTCAAGCAAGGGAGCTATGAGGAAGTTGTGGAGGGTAGAGTGACTTGGAGGCAGAACTAAGGCACTGGTGGTGGCTTAGCTCCCTGCCAGCGCCCCCCTCTCTCCTCCACTCTCCCTCATCTCATTCTCCCTCTTGCTCTTCTCTTCTCTCTTCGGAAGCCCTAGTTTTCTCCCTCCATATAGCACCTCCAGTCTTGCTATGTGCTAGTGCAGCTACCTCACATCATTGTGCCAAGAGTGCTAGAAAGGCAATAGTGGGCAATGATGCTAGTAAAGGACTGAGGGAGGAGAGAGAAGAGGGGAGCAACGCTAGTGAGGAGAGAGAGGGTGGAGGGGCGGTGGCACCTAAGAAGTTGAGAGATAAAATCATGACATATGTGGGATCCACAACCATATTTGCACGGGTGGGGATGCTAGCATGTGGGCCAATCGCCACTTGAGCAAAACCACCAAAAAAAACACTTAAAAATAGTGTGGGGATGTGTCGTTATTTGAACGGTTTTGAGAGTTGGGGTGTTAGATTCCTGTTTTTCGAATTTATTGGATTTATCCATAGTACTCCGGGTTAAGATGGCGGTTAAAATGGACTTCTCTCTAAATTTTGAACTCAAGTGCTTGAAAGTCTTTTTAACTACTAGACCAAGACCTCCTCATCGTGTAGCAAAATCTGTGTAGCCTCATGGTATTCGTCTAGCTACACCAATGTGCAGACAAAAACAGATTTCTCTAGAGAAAAGACAAGCATACAAATTAAAGGAAATATAAATTCAGAACAGGGAGCACCTTTTCCCTGGCCTCCGGGTGGTCGATCTGCCTCCAACCATCTATATAAACCCCCGTCCTGCTCCTGCCTGCCGTCCCTCTCTATACACCCTTCAGTGACAGTGTCAGTGTGTGTCTTTAAGCTAGCACGAGCACACTCAGCACAAGCACGCAGCATGTCATCCCGTCGCGTCCCCATCAGCCCGACGGATGGTCTCCTAGCGGCCCTCAAGGAGCCCGCGTCGGCGTACCTCCGTGTGGTCGAGCCCGTCCGTACCTGCAGTGCCCGCCGCATCACCCTCACCCTGATGGCGGTGACAACTGACCAGCACTACTGTGACGATGATTCTAATTCTCCCCTCTCATCATGCAAGCTCTGCCGCCGCCGCATGGATGGCCTCGTCATCTACATGTACATGTAAGCCTCGATCAATCGACGATCGAATCGATCGATCTAGTATATATATGCATGATGAACCCGCGCGCCACTGCGGATTTATCTTCTTTCATTTATTTGGAATAATTAATAATGCAGGGGGATGGGGTTCTGCACGGAGGAGTGCAGGATTGACTACTTTTTGGATGAGGAGCACGAGTACATGAACAGAAAGTACGCCACGGAGCTAGCAGCAGCCGAGAGGAGGACGGCCAGCATCAGTGAGGAAGCAACTGCAGGAGAAGGTGGTGCCTCGACGAGCCACAAGCGCATCTTCTTCTTCTTATAATGCATGGAGCCGATGCTGAGACGATGACGACGACGACGACCTATGTTGCATTGCTAATAACAAATTGAATCCAGCCAGCAGCCTCATGCATACTCCTATACATATATGTGCAACAACAAGCTGCAGGATCGGATCGATCTAGCATTGCGACGGCTATATATATTCATGCGAGATGAATAAAGAGGGATCGGAGCAAGGGAGGGTAACAAGCAGATGTGTTGTATGATGTTAATCATATATTTCAAAGGCCGGCGTCTTAGTCGTGTCAGTCTTCTTGTTTTTCATTCCCATGGATCTGTCAGCAAGCAGAGTACTATGACATTGATTCGCTTGAAGGCTCACAATTGACAGGCCGTTTGCTATAGTCTCTCTATATCTATTACTGTCTACTAATCGATCGAGAGAACCAGAGTTGCAAGCCACCGTACCTCATCTTCGAGGTACTTTTCCCCTTCGTAATGCCCATCCATGGATAAAAGCTCATCATCACATGTTTATTTGGACCGTCACAGAAGCATACAGAAACTGTTCCCCAGTAGATCTAAACCGCCGGTATATACAACTAGCTTCCTGTGCTTGCCTTCTTTTTGTTAAACCGATATATACAATTAGTCATTCCTGGCTGAAAAGATTTGACGCATACGAGACAGTATCGTACGTACATTACACTCAAAGTTGTATAGGTGCATCAAGAACACTATATATCAAAGCGAGACAAAAAAAAAAACCATGCTAGCTAGATGACGCTGCTTCTCACGCCTGATCGATGCCGTGTAATTGCACGTAGTACACATACACACGCGGCTGTATGTGAGATATGCATGTGCATGCTGCTGTGGGTGTCTATCTACACTCAACAGCAATTGTCATCACTCAGAAAGCTCACTAATAGAGTCCAATTGACATCAAACCAAAATCTGTTAAGCCTAAAGACAAACTCTACCACGATGGAGCCAAAACTTTACAGCAAAACCTACCCTAACACAAACTGTCACTGGTGACTAAGGTTATCGCGGATTTATACATGTTCGCAACTACAAGTGGCCTGCAGGCGCCTATACATGCGCGCAGAGCCTTTATTTGCATGGTGACTACCGGCGACCTTCCCAACCACCTTCCAAGACCCGGAGGAGATGAAGATCCTCCAGCAACCCCCAAGCCCTAACCTAACCTAAACTAAACTAGGTGGTGGTGGCTTTGTTGTGGCGAGTTGGCGACAAATAGTCTTTTTTTGGAAACGTGAGCGGACAAGTAATGGCGCTGAAAAAGGGCCATTCCCAACTGATGGTTAGCCCCACAAATTACTATTTGCCCATTAAACTTCTGAAGATAATATTTATAATCATGGAATGAAAATTACTGGAAAAACTAGAATTGCCGAACGACCATTCATGGTTAGGGATGAAAGCCGTAACCGAAAATTCCGTTTACTGGGAATCGTTTTTGAGGTTTTATCGTGATTTTAGGTAAAACGGAAACGATAACGGAAACCGAAAAAACGGAAACGATAACGGTAAAAAAATACGGAAACGAAAATGATTTTTCCTATTTCCGATCGTTTCCGGGTTTTACCGTATTTTGACGGTAATTACCGTTGATAATATACCGTTTTAACCAATATAGTCTAAAAGTCTATATGTAACACAATACCATCAGTCATCATGTATCACTCGCACATCTACTACCTACCTTCAGGTCAAATTTTGTTTACTTGGCCATTTATATGTGCATTTATAGGGATGGTGAATCAATAATCGTATTTATGAATTTGAATTGTTTCATTGTTTTGAGTTGTACTATTAGATTTGGTATGTAATATGTGATGATTTTTGTTAGTTTGTGTAATATTGGCTAGCCGTTTTTCAAATTATAAATTATCGACTCCCGACCGATATCGAGCTATTCCCGATCGGATAGTTTCGTTCCCGAGGTTCCCGTAATTCCGACACCATATTCGTTTCCGACAATATCGTTTTCGATTCCGTTTCCGAAGAAAAATATGAAACTAAAAACAATTTAGCCTTCTTCGGATCGTTTCCGACCATTTTCATCCCTATTCATGGTATCCCAGTGAGTCTGCAGCCAAACCTTGCAGCTGGAGCTGTAAAAATCAAAACTGATCGGTCCTAAAAATGGCATTGCCGATGGTATCCCAATGCCCTAGCAACCTAGATATGATAGTGCAACATATACATGTGTGTCGAAATGGGCAAAAAGACTAACAGAAAAATATGGACACTGGAATGGAATGAATGGTATAAATATCCAAAAAGATCAACAGAAAAGTATTAGATTCCATTCTTAGCAGCAAGGAAGTTTCCTTTTAGAAAAAAAAAGTATCTTACCTCACCATTAATAACGTTTATATAGATAGTATAATATTAAGAGTAAAATACACCATTAGTCTATTAACTTTTTTGACTGTGTCGGTTAGGTCCATCAACTATCAGTGTGCATTTTTGGGCCCATTAAATTTTTAAGCTATGTCATATAGGTCCATATTGCACCTAACATTAACTAAAAAATACATATAACATGACCAAATAATATAAAATTAATTTTGATAGCTCTGTCTTGATGAGATCTACACGGTGGAACTGGCATTGACCACTTTGCCTCTATTTAAGTGGTAAAATAGATTTAAATGCTAAAACTCATTTTTATTTATTTTGACCCCAAAATAGAAAGATTTATTCATGAACTAATGGTGCATTTGGACTTGAGTGGCGAGTCCGCACGATCTGAACATAACAAATATGCTGCTCAAACACCCAACCGCTAGATATATATATCGACCACAGGCAAGATATATAACGAGAGCAAAGAAGGAAACATGATTTGTGCATCATACCAAACATGCGGCAAAAGGAAACCTTCCGTGAGCCTCTAACCTGCACAGACCAGACCAAAGACGAAGCAACATTAGTTGGGTATATGAATAGTACACAGGCAGCAAACGTTGATGGTACACTGACATGAAGTACAAATATATACAGGAGGCAATTTCAGCCTAACAGCAAAAAGAACATAGAACCATATATGGAATAGGAACACAACTGAAAACCTGCAGAACCATAGTGGAACCCCTCTTTCTCAACATTCACCGAAAATCCGAACCCTGGACGAAGAGGGGAAGACTTGAAGGAGCGGCCCACATAACGAGCACAGCGTTTAAACCACCAGCATCAACCGCAACAGTGTCATGGCTGCACTGCACCATTGGCGCATGAGTGAACCAAAACAACAAAACAGGGAGGGTGGTGGTGGGGATAGAGAACAATGAAAACATGGGAGAAAATAGGAAGAATAATACAGAAATCATAAATCCAACCCTGAAATAGGATAAAAAACGTACAGAACCGGGACGAGAGATCTTACTTAGGGTGTGAAGCACGGCTTCCTACCCCGTGCCTTGTCGAGGGAGGTGGTCAGGTGGGGGCGGTGTATGTGGAGTGGAGAGGGGGCTGTGCATCATGGTGAGAGAGAGAGAGAGGTCCAAGTGGGCCTCCCAAAGCACAATAGCCTCTTGCCTCTGTCCGCCATGGTAATCGAAGTGGCATACATGAGGCCCGGCTGGGGAGGTGCGCCACAGCGAAGGAGATCTTTAATTTGAGTGGGTGTTGGTAGGAGCTAAAGCTAGAATGGATCCATGAGGATAAAAGATTAGGCCGAGAACCTTCCGTTCACACAAGAGGCCACTTGTGGACACACAAACATGAAGGAAACTGAACTGCAGCATTGAACAACAATGGGTCTGATTTTATCGATGATGTGGATACCACCAACATGTGTGAAGGGCTACCATTTTGGGTGTCTAATGCCTATGTTGATCATTCTGTTGTTGTGTTCAACTGCAATAATCCAAGAAAGTAAGTAGTAGCTTACATATCTTTTACATGTCCGACGGCAGGTTTTGTTTCACTAGTGATGCGTTTGGCAACTAGGTAGGAAAACGAAGGAGAATTAGTGGTAGGAGTTGGAGGAAATAATTAAGATGATAAATTGATTTTAGTCCCAATCTCTTGTTTGTTTAGTGGAGTGAATTGAGAGATGAAATTTAAATAAAGATAGATTATGGTAGCGTGTGATGGTTCGCTCTATCGGTAGCCATAAGCATGTCACCCGTCGCCTTTTTATTTTTAGTGTGGTCTTCTGTTTTCATCCATTCCAAAATTGGTACGGGTAATCATCACAGCATGCTTCTTTCCTCAATTCATGTCCATCATAATCCATTGATCATCACCACAGACACCCCACCCTCATCGTTCCTTGACACCATCTCCATCCATCTCATGTTCTGCTACACCACCATCCACATCCATATGCATTTAATCCTCATCCTAACATATAAATATGTATTTCCCTCTGAGGACAAACATGGGGTTAGATATTACTCCAGTAGTGAATTATCAAGTTCTAGAATCTGCAATGGTTCAATTATAGCAACTCCAGTGAATATTTTGTGGCAACTTATGTAGGGAAATTATTATAACTACTAATGTAGCCAATTATAATACATCTTAAGTTTTAAAGCTAATATACACTATCTAATGAAGGTTAATCATAGAGTACATCACCACCATGTGCAAAGGTAAAAAAATTTGAAACCATTTGACTGATTATTATTTCAATTGGGTTTTGAAACAAATATGATAATATATATAAGCTTACTGTTATCTAATAACAACCTTACTATCCATTAGAAAGGAAAAAAAAACTACCGTCGGTCTAGCCACCTGAAGTGTGTTTAAAATTCATAATAGATCAAAATCCCCCCTAAATCCTTGTCAATCCACGCTAATCCCTCTTAAACCAAGAGTACCCAAACTAGACCTTCGCACTTGAAATTTCTGTACGGTTGTTACCACGTCAAGATCGGGCAGCCCCCATTCGTCCACCTGACAAGAACATAATCAATAAGCTTAATGAATTCTGGATCAATAGCAAAGACCATAGCAGAACGTGGTTAAAATGCACACCAACCAAGCAGAACACGGTACACATTGTGTGCAAATACATATAAAATGTGTTGTTCCTGGTTAGGTTGTCACGCATTCGTGCAATTAGCATCTACAGAACCTCGTTCTCTATTGAAACATAGTATCACCTAACAGTAAATAACGACGAACAAATGATCAGGGCTCACAGAGGCGAAAAAACCTAAGGTAGAAAATTAACTAACTCACCTTGCTAAGTCGAAGTCGTAGTAGTCGACGGGGAGCTCCTCCGCCTCCATCGCTGTGGGCACCAGTGGCGGCTGGATCCGAGTTGGCTTCTGGCGAAGAGGACGACGAGCAACTATGATCCTATATCTAGGACCAGTTCCATTGATGCGAGCGCCACGGTGTGCGGCGGCGCCGTCGGGCCGTCTGGGGCCTACACGGCATGCGCCGGGGATGCACGTGCTCGCTGCGTACTCTAAGGCCGACAACAGGGTGCAGTACACGCTAATCCTGCCGGCGAAGGCGGGTGCCTTCGGTGCGTACGTCGTGGACGGCTCGGAGAGCTGCCGAGGGCCCTGACGAAGTGGAAGGCGGAGCCGGCCGCTAGACCGCACCAGAAGAACAAGCCCACGAAGCCGATCCTGCCGAAAGACGGAGTGCCAGTACGTATCATAGATCGGCAGGTCTCCTGACATCTCCGCGATCGACTCCGCGGCGGTGCACACTGCAGAGCGTTGCTTTAACTTGTTTCCTGTCAGGCGACTGTAGGTAGGAGTACTACTAGTAGGATTATTTCTTTTGATGACCTAATTAATTATCCGGAATAAACCGTTGTCCCGTGGCACTCGCATGCATTAATAAAAATTCTTTGTAATAAAGGATTGACAATTACTTTTTAGTGAATTAATATGGTAGTTTGCATCCTATTTTGTATTTAGCTCTTGAACGAATATAATATAATAGCGTGGTCAAATATATTGCCATGAACGTGCAATAAAAAAATCCCTCATTATAAAGTGAGACACTATCTTTATTTTTTAATATCTATCACTGACTATCTCATTTTTGAACTAAAATGTGCCAAACAAAATTCCGAAAAGAGTATATTTTTGTATATCTGTGCTAAGTGTTTTAAATCATTCAGATATCAATTCCGCCGAGGTGGCCCAGCTCGTCACCTGGTCTAGCGCAGTGCTAGCGGCACATGGGCGGTAGCGAATCAGAAATATTTCTTCACAATTCAAATAAGTCTTTTATGATTTTTATTTAATGAATTAATAGGAATGTAATCCGATTTATTTTGGGGCAAATTTTTTAAAATTCGTAGACAAAATTTGAGTGCCTTTACCACCCTGGGCGCAGCGAGCTGACGTGCACCCGCAACCCTGACCGCGTGACAGCAGAGCTCGTCATCAAAGAGATCCCGGCAGGGCTGCAGAGACTGAAACTGGTGAGCAGCGGCGCTCGCTTGACCAGAGAGGGGGCAGCATGCAGCCGCTGATGGCGCCTCCCTCTAGCTATTGACCTGGCCGTGGATCTCTCTTTTTTTAATTAAAAAAAGGTTTGTTCATGGGCGGTCCCGTACGCTGCTCACGATCATAATAAGGATGGCGGCCTTCTTCTCCCTTGTTGTTCTGGACTCTTTCAATCTGTTCTTGCCGTTTCTTGTCTTGCGTGAGCAAGAGGTGCTCTCTGTTTTTTTGCCTCCTTTCCTCCCTGCCTGCACGCTCTTGATTGACTGATTTTGATCTTGATTGACAACCTTTGGTTCTTGAAAAAGAATTGGATTTTACCTAGTTCTGATCGCTCTCGCCTCTCTTCCCTTATCTGTTCGCTTGTAACTTTTTGATCTGCCAGCGGCTTGGATTGATTGATAAGTTATGATTTATGAGTAAGATAATCTGAAGTCCGGCGGGCGATTTTTGTACTATGCAATGTTGTTCATATTTGTACCTCGTACATGTTTGAGATATACTTATTAACCGATGGGACAACCCAAAGTAGACTCCTTGGTTGATTGGAAAGTAGAATTCGTGGTTAATTGGATGCGCAAGGTAGAGGATTGGGTACAACGGAAAGGTGGGATGTTTGCATATGGGTACGGCTTTTGATGCTACTTCAGGGTACAAGTTTTGGTGGGGAAAACTAAAGAGAGATGGCAGGAACTCGTTAGAGTTTGTCGTCTTCCTTTTTTATTTACTTGACGTCTGATTTAACTTAGGTTTAACTTTTATTTAATCCTATGGTGGAGATTTCTCGTGATGCCTGGAAACATTTATATGTTGCCTAGGTTTAAACAGATTAAACATGGGCCTCTACGTCTGACTCTAACCGTTAGGTTATACTCCCTCTGTATTTAAAATAAGTCGCAGTTGACTTTTTTCAAAACTTCAATCGCTCATCTTATTCAAAAAATTTATAATTTATTATTTATTTTGTTGTGATTTGTTTTATAATAGTAAAGAGTTTAAGCATGACTAGTTTCCTTGCTAGTTTATACAATTTTGTTTGAATATAAGACGAATGATCGAAGTTTTAGAAAAAAGTCAACTACGATTTATATTTAAATACAGAAGGAGTACGATGGAAGATGATCTGAGGATGGATTAGCAATTGGGTATATGAGTTTTCGGTGTAAAATATTTTTTCAAACTCGCTCTTTTATAAAACATATAATAGCGTATACTAGTATACATACATGCGGCACGTACGTCGTGAACCATGTCCCAGCTTATATATTTAACGGGTGTAACGCCTTGAAAATTAGCCTCAGAAATTTTCTTCTAAATCCCACCCTAATTCAAAATCATATTTTCAAAAACCTGGGTTGTTGTTTGTTTTGAGTGTGCTAACATGAGCTCAATATTCCAAAATAAATCCTCTCCCATAACCATCAGACGTCCCTACCAAAACCTACTCGAAATTCTCAACCGAAAGTCCATATCCAAATTCAAAATTCAAAATCCAAATTTAGGAAAGCCCCCCTTTTCCTTTCCTGGGCCACAGCCCACCCCTTTCCCCTCCCTCGGCCTGACCAAACCGGCCCAAACCGATCCCGCCTCCCGTCTCACCTGGGCCGCCAGGCCAAGCCGGCCCAACCAGCCAACACCCTCCCCTGCCTCCCTCTCACTGCCACCTGGGCCCATGCATCTCTCCTCTCTGACCGGTGGACCCCGGTGGTCAGTCCCCCACCCTCCTTCTCCTTCCTCTCTCCCTCCTCCGGCGCGCAGAGCTGCTGCGCTCGCCCGTCTTGCCCAACCTTGCCTGTGCCTTCGGCCCACCAATGCGCGTCCACACCGTGCCAGCCCTTCCCTACCCCCCGCATGCGTTGTGCGTACACGCAGCACAGCGCAGGATTTTGGTGCCATCGCACGTCGCAGCACCGCTCCCGGACCCCGCCTCTAGCCCCAACCGAGCCGCGCGCCGCGCCCAGCCCCGCCGCACCCTCGCGGCGCTCCGCCACCTGGCTGCCGCGCCGCTTTGCCACAACGCCACACCGTCCCGCCCCCTCCACCCGCTCGCCTACAAAGGGGCATCACCGGCGAGCTCCAGCCCGTCAAAACCCCACACACGAACACACCCACATGCACGCCGACCCAAAAACCCGCCCCGGGGCAACCCCGATGTGGTGACGCGCCAGTTCGTTCTGCTACCCCCTCCCCTACATGCTCCGGTATGCCACCGCCACCGCGAGCTTGCCACACCTGATTCCACCCCCCTGTTGCGCCAGTTCCCGATTAACCGCCACTAGAGCTCCGCCCCACCACCCTCCACCGCCCTGACGCCTTGCCGTCTCCCTCCCACCTCCATAGGACCACCGCCGGCGCACTCGCATCCCTCGACACTAGTACGCACCCGCGCCCTCACCGTGGAGACCCATCTCCCTGCCGCCTAGCCACCCCACACCTCCCCCACCCGAACGGCCATGCCCTCCTCCACCTCTCCGACCAACCCTGGACGCTGGAGCCGCCATCGGCAGTGAGAACCGCCGGCGAGCCATGTTGAATCGCGCCGACCGGTCTATCCGGGTCCAACCCAAACCGGGCCGCCGTCTCCCTAGTGACGCCGTTGGCCCCTCCTGCCTCTGCCATGCGGGACCGACCGAACGGCGTAGGCCGCGGCGTCCCTCGCCCCGTTGGCCAGCCCAGCTGGCCGCACTCCTCGCGCGTGGGCTCCACAAGGCCACCTTGGGCCGAAAGCCGTCCCAGCCCAAGCTCCTCTGCTCGCGGGCCGAGCAGGCCACTTTGGGCCAAATTTGCCCCTCGGCCCAAGTTTCCCTGCCTGTGGGCCAAAAGCAGTAGTTCACCCGAAAAAGGTCCAATTCCAAACCTCCAACTTTCCAAAAAGTTTATATCTACCCCTTCTACACTGTAAACCCCATATAATCTCCATTCTATCTCCGATTTGGGTGATTCTTTCACCTAAATTCGTCTAAAATTGCGATCTATCCATCCACACATAGTCTTTCCTCCTGGCCGGAAGCCGCCGTCATGCCCCCATGACGCCATCCTACGCCCAGTCAATGCTTCGCACCGGTCGCACCAACATTTTGAGCCTGGTGATCGATGTTGTTGATCTCCTGTTCCACATAAATCCTAAAGGTTCCTGTCTTAGTCTGTCCAAGCCCTGAATTCAGAGAATAACGATACCGGAAATCAGCTGAACATCATTGCTCTCTCCATCACAAAAGACCCCCCTTCTAAAACCATCATGCGTCCGCCGCCCCTTCAGCGTTATCGACCCCGCCCCTCGCGTCCACCACCTCTACCTTGGCGTCTCTGTAACTATCGTTACCGAGCCCACCAACTCGCCCAAACTCTTGCTACACCTCAACCGCTTGCAGAGATACCGCCAGTAAGAACCCAACAGGTTCGCATCACCTCAACTCAAGCCCTACACCACCAAACCCGTCGAGCTCATATTATGCCTCGATTTCTGTGTTTCTTGTTTATGCACCTAGGAAGCTCCAAAGAGACCAAGCAGTCCAATCACTGGGACATTCAACCAGGAAACCGGAGAAAGCATACTGATCATACGTCAGCCTCTCACCCTTCGAGTTATAAGGCAAGCCCACTAGAATCCCCCTTGATGCATAAATTTCCTATGTTTTATAAACACAACCCCTGGTCTGATGATCACATGAAACTTGCATGTTTTGCTTGCTAAGGAAACCCAGCAAAATATATAGCCACGTAAGCCTATTTTAGATATAGCGCGCATAGGTGGGATCGCTTATTTAATTATCTATCATAATCTTGACATTATGGATGTGGAATATGATGAGTATGGGAAAGCGGATGTGTGTGTGGTTTTGAAATAAAATGGGGAAGAACCCCGGCAACCTACCTTGTCGGAATACGGCTACGCGCTGAAACAGCATAAGGGCAGGGTATGAACGGGTAACTTAGCAACTCGCGGTTACCCCATGTCCTGGTATTCATGGAGAAGACCGGGTAGATGGTTGCTCACGGTGTCAAGCATTGAAAAGTGGGAATGGTTCTACCTGAGCTCTCCGTAAGGACCGTTATGATTTTCATCTTGCCTAACTCTTTTAGTACAACCACTCGCTCTGTATGAGGCATTGGCCAGGCCCGAGCCGGAGTGAATAACCTAGTAGCTTCTGTGTTGGCGCACAAGGGACTAGGGAATGGGTGGGTGTCAACGGAAGTACGGTGGGGTACTGGAGTGACTCGGATGCCCGAACCCCTAAAGTTCTGCTGGGTGATGAAACAAAGGCAACAGCTTGGTTTGGAATTCGGGCAATTACGACGGTAACGAGCTGCTGAGTCTAACTTGTGGGAATTAGTACAACCTCTGATCAGAGTAAAACCTATTCGAATAGTCCGTGTCCACTGGTATGGATGAGTTACGGCTTGGTTCTTTAGTTAGCAGTTTTCATAAAATAAAATGGAATTGGTGTGGGATTGGATAGAATGGTTTTGGTGGGTGTTGGATGTATGGAAAAGTGTGTTTGCTGGAAAGCCATGAGCCACTTTGGACTGGTAAATCCAGTGGCAACCCCTTTTGGGAAAAACTCAGTTTTCAGAAAGATTAAAAATTGACAACTATCTCAAACCCTGCATACAAATACTTTTCTACAAAACTATCTTAAGCTCTAGATATATCCTGCATATAGAGTTAGCCTTCCCCCAACTCCTTATGGAGGAAGGTGGGCTGCCGAGTACGTATGTACTTACCCTTGCTTTGTTGTTGTTTTCTCAGTGCTATGGACATATACTGGTCCGAGAGCGAGTAATGGTTACAACCTGCTTCCCAACTGTGGCGTGAGGAAGATGGGCCTACATTTTATATTCTGTTGCTTAGATTTTTAGGGCTGCGCCCCTTTGTGGTCCGACCCCGTTAGGGCGGTTCTGTATCACTCTGATGTAAGAATGTGATTACCAAACCCTGGGTTGGTAATAAAACACATTTTAGTCCCATTATGGAAACTGGAGCGCTTCAACGGGTCTATGTGGATCGTGTGCAAAGCGAATGGCATCGAAAAAAGATGACGATGACCAGTCGGGCAATCAAAGAGGGAAATGAAAGAGAAATAATGAATTAATGGAAAGGGACCCGCTTAATTGATGTCCTTCTTTTTTTATTATTCCAAAATAAGGAAACTACCTCATGGGTGTGAATACAAAACGAGTTGAGAAAATAAATGACTAAAGGGTGAAGACTTTTTCCTTCTATCAGTTTTATGCCATTTCCAACCATTTTCCAATCTTTTCTAACTTATATGCAGTGACGTCAATATGAGGGGTACATATCTTTTTTTGATGAAAATGTGCTCCCTCCACCCCCAATTTATAGGTCGTTTGACTTTTTTACACCAAGTTTGACCGACTCGTCTTATTCAAATAATTTGGCCAAATCAAGCATGATAGGCACAATCAAGAGATTAAAGCACTCAAGATAACTAATTGTTCAAGGTAGATAAGAGTACGATCAAGCATGTTCTTCATAGAATGATTAAACCTGGGTCTCTAACCAAACCCTCTCAATCGATCTTATCCATTCCCTCTACCCACATGTCACATAGGGTAAGGTACTCAATGACAAGCTCTCATAAGGCACATGTGATCACAGAACATGCTTCTAACTACTTCATGTAGTCTAATAATATGATCAAAATAGCAAGAACTTCTAATCACCATGATTATAAGAACAAGCTATGCAACCATGTAACTAGCAAGCAAGATCAAAGTCCTAGATCACTAGAAGAATATAACCTTTAATAAGAAGATAAAGAACACATGCATCTAGATCAAGAACATAAAGAACTAGACCAAGAACATGAACAACTAGATGAAGAACATGATGAACAAGAACAAGATCAATACTCCAATTAATAATCATATCAATATTACAACCATGATCATACCTCCCATAATGATATGATGAGCATCTATGCATAAGGTAATTAGAAGACCATGCAAGTCCTCTAATCACCTCTAGGAACTAGAAGAACTTCTAATTCCTAGCCTAGAACTCAGTCATCAACTCTCCTCTTGTGGATGTCCCTCCCTTCTCTTTCTCACCAAGATAATGAATTGGATGGTCGACCCAAGGCCTATGGGTCCTATTTGCACCCTGGAGGAGCTGCCACAAAAGTAAACTACAAACCGACATAAAAAGAGCTCGTCTGAACCCTTGCCTTTTTTACTTCTTTCATGCTCATCGTTTTAGAGATTGGTTGTTGCTTGATTACGACGAAGTCCATACACTACATGTCGGCCATTAGAACTCTACAGTCTTTGGTTTAAGTTGGTTTGTGCCAAATCTTCCATGTTTGGACATATCTTGATGATTTCCCAAGATATTTTGTCAAAACCATTCTACATCTTTCTTGGTAAGTTCAAATCAAAGTCCATCCCCAAATATTTCCTCCAAAAGCCTCCAAAAGGGAGTGAGTGGATAGGCCAACTTCAAACAGTCTAGACTTATCTATCAGGCCATTGTATATAGGTCTACCATGACGGGAACATGAGAATTGGTCTAGTTGTGCTTGCTAGAACTGTATCATGTCTCTTCTAGCTTCTTCTCCTATGTTGGATCAAGCTCATTATACATGATGGCACCTATAAGGATTGGCAGGTCGAGTTCATCCACTAGTAGTTGCTTCTCGCCTTCTTCAGTCATCGATAATCACACTGAGCATGCCAAAAGTGTGTTAACATGAAAGGCTGACAGGGGCCTCTAAACAGTCAACTACATAACTGGGAGATTTGCTTGATCCAATGAAGCGGGTGTGGGGGACAAATATCCCCTGGCTCCTCATGGTGTGGATCCAGGACATAGGCCAACAGTGGGCCTGAGTTGGGCGAGCGGCTAATTTCATGGGCCGAACGCTTAACTCAGGCCCAAATACGATCGTGATGACTTGGAGTTCAAGACAACAACGACGTGATCCAGAGAGCAAACAAGGAAGCTTAGCTCGGACTCTGGTTCTGAGATTTGAGAAGATTGAAGAAGATACGATGGAAACTTAGATTCTGTTTGATCTCATGTAACCTAAACCGACTAGGAGATATAGATGGAACTCAACTTGTAATCCAAGACTCCATTAGACTATATAAGGCGGATGAGGGACCCCTATGTAGAACATCGAAACACACCTCAACCCACCGTTATCTAGCCCTAGCCTTCATTGTAACCTCGAGAACTCAATGCAACACGATCAGCCGCACACATGATGTAGGGTTTTACGCATCCTGCGGCCCGAACCTGTCTAAATCTTCGTGTCCCCATCGCTTTTCCAGCGAACCATCGAGCTGCGTCGATCTCACTGAGCCACAAAAGCTCCACGTGACCCGTCCCGTGGTGCACTGCCGGTACTAAACCCCGATAGTTGGCGTGCTAGGTAGGGGCTTGGCGACATCGACATCGAGCTAGCTCCATGGCCAACCTCATCGACAACGTCAGCAAGTTCGCTCCGGGCGAGATGATCTACTTCAAATCCATCTCGTTCATCGCCGATCAATCCGGCGATCTGCACCGTTTCACCGGTGCCACGGGGGAGGCGCGTAGCTCCAAGGCACCGTCCCCAACTCCGAAGCTTCCTCCGACTTCACTAGCTCCTGGACCTGTCCAGCGGGCGGCCAGCCGGCGATCAGCCGCCACCAGCAACGAGCCAGCTCATCCTCGAGCGTTGACACACCAGCCTACCAGGGTCACTCGGCCTCGGTTTGTCCCGCCTCGGTGCAAGGCACCGAGCCACTCCCCGATTCAATCTGGGTCGGGACCTCGACAGGCGGTCGAGGCGTTAGTCGGGCGTAGATCTGCTCCTACTCCTTCACCCCGATCGGCGACCCCGTCTTTGCCAACTTGACGCATTGCACTCTCCACTTTCCCAACTCAGATCTGGACTCAGATCAGTCGAGGGAAGAAACCGCGGCAACCGGAGGCTCGCCGCACGTCCTTGACTCCCGCGACGGTGACTCCATGTCACCGGAAGGCCTCGATTTTGCTCCCGACTGAAGGCCGAAGCAGCAAAGCCACAGATCACGCGCAAGATCAAGCTCCCTCCAAGCTTCCCCATGGCCTCCACAATGCCGTGGTAACTCGTCAACCGACTTCGTCGCATCTAGGGTTCGTTCCTCGCGCCACGGTTCTCCTCAAAAATGATGAGGATGTGCGACGGGAGACCGCAGGCCCTCATCGTCAACTGCACCCCTATCTAGCTCGACTCAAGGAGGGGGCGGGGAAAAGTCGATAAGACCTTCCTCAGGGTCAACGTTCACGGCACTCATGGACGACGACATCTATCACGTGGTTGAGGAACCAGTGACTGGATTTCGCTTGGGCCTCTTCATCAACTCTACCCCGAGCGGCAGGGCCGCCACGTGGCGCAGTGCGTGCACGGTGGCGAAGTCGGAGATCGTGCCTCTAAAGCCTCCATGGCAATTGACTCGGCCACCTCTCCCTCGAGAGGGCGGCGAGCCTTCCTGCATCGAGATGGTCTGTAACCTGGAATCGCCCCCCGAGCTCGGAAGTAGGCAACCTCCAATGACTATGGCATCAAGATCCACACTTCCTGACTTTGGGCTTCACTTGGAGGGGTCGCTGACGCTCCTTGACGATCGGGCGAGCTCGGGGACACCAACGCACTTCTCCGAGGTACTCGTCATCAACGTACCAATGGAGGAAGACCCTGTCTCTGGTGACGAGCCTTCGGTCAATGGGGAAACACCTCAGCAGCATGAGCAGCGGTGGCGTCGCAACTAGCGCCACAACATCCGTCGTCACCAACGCAGGGAATCAAGACCCGACCCTACTCATCTCGCAGGATGAGACAACTAACTCAGGTGAGACGCCTGAGCAAGCTGAGTTCCGTCGTCAGAGAAACAGTCGGTGGCGCGACCGCCGGCACATGCAGGACCAGCAGTACCAGTGAGATCACAGGGGAAGGGCGCGCAATGCAGAAAACAACGCTCAACCTCGAGTACCTCCACCATTAGGGCATAACCTGCTGCCTCGAAAGATCACGCGCAGAACGGCACGCAGAGGAGCTCCGACGTCGTAATGACTACGATCGTGACTTCGGGGCGCCACACCAAGAAGATCGGGGGCAGAGCTAACTCAGCCGGGGCATCCGTGAACAGTCCGATGGCCCCACGGTTAGTCCACGACCGGTTGGGGGAGAATTGCCCCCGGTCCCCGCAACGCCGCGACGCAGCAGCTCAAGATGGAGGTCGGTACAAACCAGCCCATCGTGGCATGGTCGGAATCCCGGCTTTCACCGCTCGGCTTCGTGGAGTAGCATGGCCACAGAACTTCAAGGTCTCCAACGTCGACAAGTACGAGACGAAGCTCGACCCCACCGGCTGGCTGGCTGTGTGCTCGACTGTAGCTAGCGTGGCCAGGGCCAATGAAGATGTGATGACTGCCTACCTCCCTATCATCCTGGGACAGGATGCGCTACGGTGGTTGCGCCACCTCAGGCGTGATTGCATCGACAACTGGGATAAGACGGCACAACCTTGGGACCTCAAATCCATGAAGCGCAAGGACGGCGAGGATCTCTGTTCGTACCTCAAGCAGTTTCAGTCAATGCGGAATCGAATTCCCAACATTGCTGATGCGGCGATGATCGACGACTTCTTCCGAGGCTCCAGGGACGAAGCTTTCGTGAAGGCCCTCTAGCAAAAGTCTCCAATCACCTCTAAGCAGCTCTACCGCGACACGGACCGATACATCACTGTGGACGAGTGAGCTTGGGACTCAGTCGACGCACAGCGAGAAGATCGGGGGAAGCGCGAAGAGTCCTCGCGGCAAGATCGTCGTTGGGAGAAGAGACCTTGGGAGGAAGTCCAAACTGTGGGGCCATCACCCACGCGCCCGCACGTTCCGCCGCGGCAAGGGGGGCAGAGGTCGCCATGTCCCTACCACAAGGAGATGCACCACATCCTGCGTGACTGTAGGGATTTCAAGGCTTCGATCGCTCACGGCAGGCCTTTCATGGCTCTGCCTCCTCCACCGCCACTGCCACGTGATCAGGGACCTCTGCCTCAGCAGAATGGGGGCAACGGTGCCAGCTTCCCCAACATCAACCGGCATGTCAATGTCATCATCAAGGGGCAAGGCTCCCTAGAGAGCAAGCAGCAGTAGAAGCTCGATGACCACCAAGTCTTGGCGGCTACCGAGGAACCTTCGGAGCCGTACAACTGATCGGACGTGATAATCTCCTTTAGTTGGGCGGACCAGTGGCTCAAGTACGATCACTCGGGCAAGTACCCCCTGCTGGTAAGCCCAGTGGTCCACGAGAGCCGACTCATGAGGACCCTGATCGACGGCGGGAGTAGCATCAACGTCATGTTCCCCAAGATCCTGCTATCTCTCGGCCTCTCCATCGACGATCTAGAGGATTCGGATAGTCCGTTCTTCAGAATCATGCCTGGCAATGGGGTGTACCTGTGGCGGAACCGCCGATTTAATCCGGGCTAAGCACACCTGCCACCTCTGGCTTGCAGTGCGATTAGACTGAACTAAACCCGATCGTCCGTCGAGAGTCATTCGGCTCCCGATATTACCTTTTCCCAGAGGAACCGACATCATACACATCCACCCCGCGATGGAGCCACAACAGATACATCATCTCAGGCAGTTGAATATAGCATATATAAACATATTTTACAAACCAGTTCAAAATTAGATATAGGTTTCAACATAATGCCATACAATAGGCAGATTTGAATTAGATAGCGGAAGCGAATTCGAAAACATCTCACCATGAAAACAAAATACTTTATTAGTCTTCATGCAACGACGATCGAGGCGAGCAGCACCGAGCCCACCGATACTACCCTCCTCCAAGCACTTGTCCAGATGTCGCCGGTACCTGTCCTCAAAAGGTGGGGGCAAACCCTGAGTACTAATTACTCAGTAGGACTTAATGGAATGGCTTACGGCTGACACGAAGCTTGCTTACTATCACGTGGATCCTTAGCCATAGATTTTAAACAGTGGTATATCAACATAGAGTAACAAGTCTCTTCATTTGCATATAATTCCATAATAATAACTTGCAAAAATGTAAGCAACACAGTAATACAAGCATGTAGTATTTGAAAACATGTGAAATAGATATAATATATTCAAGTAGTTACTACGATGAACGTCAATGGTATTGGCATTCCCACATCTGGTGGGCATCAGCGATTCGAATCGATTTTAATTCCCGGGAATAACTATCATGCCAGGGGTATATGTTTACTAGCCATCGCGTTCCCACATATAGTCCCAATCTTAACCTGCCTCGTCCCAAATTCAATTCACTCCCTCCTAGCCCCCGGGTTGGGCCCCCATGACGAGCCTGCCGACATCTCGGTCTCCCCGCCATGAGTACCAAGCTCCCCCGGGCCACCTTCCTCTCAACCAGCGGGTAGGAACGTGTCTCTGTGCTTCGGACGAGCCCAGGAAAGACTTTACCGGTCCCATTCCCTGGTTAAGCACTCTAGCAATGTTATGCCGACCAGTAGGCGAACAACGGACTGGCCTTAACCGACTCGAGCGGAGCCAAATGATACAACAACGCACACCACAAAATAAGATTATTCTCCGCCCGGTCTCCATTTAATTCATGAGCATAGTATTACTTCCCCAATAGTAAAAGTTTTGTAATATTTGAAATCACCTACGCGACGAGTGACTCCTTTCACTCGTGTCTACTCGCACCTAGCAATTCTAGGCAACTCGTCCTACGAACTCTAGATATAGGTGCTAGGGCCAGGGCGGCCAGGAGATCTAATGCAATTGTTTTCAATCAACTCCTAATGCGGATGCGTAATGAAACTATCAATTATCATATTAGCTGGGAGAAATCATGGTCCTGCCTACC
Organism: Paspalum vaginatum; assembly: GCA_030272315.1. Taxonomy (NCBI): domain Eukaryota; kingdom Viridiplantae; phylum Streptophyta; class Magnoliopsida; order Poales; family Poaceae; genus Paspalum; species Paspalum vaginatum. Next base: position 33,851,896 of record CM059018.1, on the reverse strand, counting down.
TTTGCTTATTTTCAATCAAACCAACAAACTAAGCTAATGTTAGTTTGCCGGGTTGTGGGGCTTTGCCCCAGGCAGCCCCTTGATCTCTTGGACAACTCCTTCCAAACACGACCGATGGGCCCTCCAGGTCGTGCTTGGGGCTTAGTTGGTCTTCTAGACACCGTTGTTTGAAGTAGTTCTACACACTTGCTTCTCGATCACGTATTTGCAAGAGCGTTACTATATGAATGCTATGCATGATGCTTATAAGTGAAATGCATGAATGTCAAGCGCACGTTCGGACAATCATCCTATGAATAGGCAGAAAGGTGATTGATGGACTACTTAAACATGTTTTTTTTAGGCACGGTAAGTTTATAGTTCTACAATCAACTAAGCACAGGTCAAGGCATGCTAGGCGTATAGGGGCAAGCATGAAATATATGAACAAGCATCAAGAGGTTTTGATTCCTCCTTTCACATACAAGCAAAGCATAGATCAAGTCAAATATTTAGTTATGTAATGAACTACTGGTTGTGAATAATATATAGTTAGCACTGTTGACAGTGGTGTTGCTTTAGGGGTTAAGGTTTAGTGGCCCATAGATGTAAGAAAAACACGTTTTTATTATTTGCATAGCATTAATTGCTTTACGGTTCCGACCACAACATACATGCACAAGGTGGGAGGCTCATGTATACATGAGTTTGCACATCTCGAGTGTATTAGATAGGAGAAACCACAGACTAAAAGCATGCATGCCCACTGCATCCCTTTTTTTTCCGCATTTTTAAGCTTATTAAAACAACTATTAATGAGCCCCTTAAGTAACAACAACCAAAATTCATGAAAATTCACACAAGCATATATACACAATAACATAACTACAAGAATTTTTGGTGGAATATTTGGAAAAAAAATGAATGCTATTTTCCTATTTTATTATTTAAATCATTATAGCATTTGTCATTTTCAAATGACATAGCAAACAACAAGCAAATCATATGAAACTTTATTTATAGGCTACACTAGACCAAATGAGCACAATTTAATTTCTATGGATTTTTCGAGACAAGTTTTATGTAGCAATCATTTCCATGTTCACATAATGCACAAAATACATGTGTGAGGGTAAAACAGTAATAAACCAGACAAAGCTAGGGTTACCAAAATTCATATAGTGTCCATATGCTCTAATAAAGCTACTATCCAAGTTTCATCGCATTCGGAGTCCATTTAGCCTACTTTTGCCATTTATTTTGTATTACATGCATGCAACAAAACAAGGGCAAAATTGTCATTTCCCCGATCCACATCATACCCAATCTATAGATATGCTCAAGAGGAACAAAATTCAACAAAGTTTGTAATTTTTGGATTTTCATTCGATTTACTAGGGATTTTCAAAGTTTATATAGAATGAAAAAAAATGTATTTAAACATTAGATCTACACAGCCAGGGATTAGAGAGCAAATAGATATAGTCGCCGGGGGCCTGCACGAAACATAACTAAGACACATTGAATAGTACTCAAACTTGAGTGCACAAAAACGAAGAAAGTCAGGGGGTTTTCGGCAAACTCACCCTCTCTTCTTCTTCCTCCGTCCAGGAACACAGCACGCGCGGCGGCCTGAGGTTCTCTCGCGTGCGCCGGCGCGTGGAGGCCCAAAACAGCCGCAACGTTGCTCTATGAAGATGTTCCCGGAGATGGGGATCACTTCCCCCAAGGTTTGGGCGTGCGGGGAGGCCTGATTCGGTGAGGAACGCCGCGTGAACCGGCAGCAAACTGCAGCGACGGCCGTGCAGCAGTGATGGGTGGTGGCGGCTCGATCCGGCTGCTCCGGCGAAGAAGGAGGCCATGGTCGGGCCCTTGAGCAGCGCGGAGACATGGGGAACTTGGGGGAGGTGAAAGGGAGTCGCGGGGATGGGCTGAAGGAGGTTCCCCATGGCGGAGGCGCAGTTGAGCGCGGTGCACGGCGGCCATCCACAGACATGGGCGAGGGAGACGGCCTACGGCATCACAGGTATGGGGAAATCAGAGGAGGATGGTGGCGCGGGTTTGGTGCTTGCAGCGGATGGGCGAGAGGAGGCCAGACTGCGCCGGGGCGCGAGCTCCCTGCAGCGGCCATGGCTGCCGGCGCACTGAGCGCAAACGAGTGAGGGGAGGGAGCAGGGAGCTGGAGGGGAGCGAGCGAGAGAGTGAACGCGCCCGGGATGGCATCTAGGAGAGGCCGGGCGAGGGCATTGCGGACAGGGGAGCTGGGCAGCGCGCCGGTGCCTGTCGGCCGCGTGGTGAGCTCAGTCTAGCCATGGCCGGCCGCGCCGGATCGACGGCCTTTCTTCTACCTCTGCCTCTGGATAGGAACATGGCTGCGCGCAGGGAGGGGAAAACCGGGGTCGCGCCCGCGCCTGGAGGCGGGTCTTGGAGCCGAGGACGTCCGGGAGCGTGTTCCCGGCGTAGGTCTTCCTTTCCCCCAAGACGGCGTCGCGAGAGGAGCTCGGAGCGGGCGGGAAAAGCCGGTGAACTGGGCGTGAGCTCGGAGGTCGCGTGCTTCGGGGCGGGAGCTTGATCTGCCGAACGGAGAGGGGAACGGCGACGCCGCCTCGTGCTTCGGGTGCGCAGGAGTGTGGCGCAGCCGGAGGAGGGGTTCAGGTGGCGTGGGGAGCAGCGGAGGAGCGGGCACGGCGAGCTCAAGCTTGGCCGGCCATGGTGGCCGCGGGCGGACAGAGCAGGCCTGGTGGAGTTGGGAGGCGAGTGGGAGAAAGGGGGAACGAGTGAGGAGGCCGAGCTTCACCTCATGACGGGGTCATGGCGTCGATCCGAGGCGCGGGGAGGCTGCCCGCACGTCGCCGGCCGCGTGGCGTGCACCGGTCGGCCATGGCGTCCGCGGCCGGATCGCCGGGCCCGCCTGTCAGTGAGCCAAAGGGAGGGAAAAAATAAGAACACACTCAATTTGGTTTTCCTCTCCTCTGAAAATGGTGTATTTGACCCATTTAGAGGCCGAATTTGAAAAAGTACTAATTGAATGAAATGTTTAACTCTTTGAGCTCTACAACTTTCTCAAAATGTCCATTACCAAAATCTGAGTGTACATATGATTTAAATTTGAATTTACCTAGCAGCCCTAAGTTTGGACAGAGAACTGTTTTTCTTAGAAAATTCAAGAGTCCTATTTCTAGCCATTTTCACCCAATATGCTTCTTGACAGTGTCGTTTAGAATTTCAAGACCTACAACTTTCTCAATTAGATCTTTGCATGAAAACGATTGTAGGTTAGAGAAAAAGAAAGATTTCTAAACAGTTCAAGTTTTGGTTGTGTTTCTTGTCTGACAGTAAAAGACCCTTTACTCTATGCTAAGTCCATTTTCTATCCAAGCTCCAATTAACAAAGTTGTTCATCACATCATGACCTACAGGTTTGGTATAAAAATTTTTGGCTAGATCATGATATATTTTAAACTACAATCACATTTATATTCAAAGGTTCGGTAAAACTGCAGTTTCAAATCATGCAGAGTATTTCGTGTTTTCAACTTTTGAACCTGCAAATGAAGTCCCATTGATTCAAGGCCAGATGCATTTGAAAGGTAGTAAGTTTAATTTCATTTCATACAAAGGAAGATTTTGATGTTGTATAGTCAAATCGAAAGTAACTTCGGAATGAAATTTAGGAAAGAGTGTCACTCCTAGACTTAGCAAAAATTTCATGAGTGTAGGCTATCTGGGTTTGGTTGATCTTTTGGGCCCCTTGATACCTGATTTTGGAAATGGTCAAAATAACATATTTGAAGGCAACATCTTGAACTAAAACTTTTGTATTTGATGTCTTGCATGAAAATGTATAAATGTTTAACTACTCAACCAAGCGTCACAAGGTTTTGCATGCTCAACTTGAAAATTTTTGACTTAGTGAATTGTTGGTCCAGTTATTGTTCCTTTCTAAGCATGGTTAAGTCTAAATCCATGATTAACATTAACCTAATTGTGTGTCGAGGCTTTTGAGATGCTGGGGGCATCACAGTACCCGCTGGGGCATATCAGCCTGCCCGTCACCTTCGGAACGGAGGAAAACTTCCGCACCGAGACCCTGTGCTTCGAGGTGGCCACTTTTGACTCCGCCTACAACGCCATCATTGGGTGGCCTGGGTTAGCCAAGTTCATGGCTATCCCCCACTAATCATACCTGGTCCTGAAGATGCCGGCCCCACGTGGAGTTCTCTCCGTGCGGGCGGACTTCAAGGCCTCTGCTCTCTGCGCTCGGGAGGCTTTCCAGACGGCTTTTGCCACAACCACTGCGGCAGTTCAGCGCTGACTCATCGGCGACGCGAACAAGCTCCCGAAGGGAGATCAGGCGATCCCGACTCATCAGTTGATTCCCACCACGGCCATCCTGGCGACCGTGGCGACCAAGGAAGTGAGCCTCGACCTCCCTGATGCCTCGAAGACGGTGACCATCAGCGCAATCCTACCTCCCAAATAGGAAAGCGCGCTCATCCGTTTCTTGAGGGACAACTGGAACATGTTCACCTAGAGGCCCACTGACATGCCTGGAGTCCCAAGAGAATTGGCCGAGCACAAACTCAAGGTGTTCCGCAACGCCAAGCCGATCAAGCAGAGGCTGCGTCACTTTACTCCGGACAAGAGGGAGGCAATCCGTGCGGCGTTAACCTGGCTCAAAGCTACCGAGTTTATTAGAGAAGTCATGCATCCCGAGTGGCTTGCAAACCCTGTACTCGTTTTGAAAAAGAATAAAGTAGACTGGCGGATGTGTGTTGATTATACCGATCTCAACAAACATTGCCCGAAGGATTCCTTCGGGCTACCTAGGATAGATCAAGTAGTCGACTCTACGACCAGATGCTCTCTCCTGTGCTTCCTCGACTATTACTCAGGCTACCATCAAATTAGCCTGGCCTTGGAGGATCAAGAGAAGACGACCTTCATCACGCCATTCGGGGCATTCTGCTACACATCTATGCCTTTCGGGTTGAAGAACACCGGGGCCACGTACCAGTGTGTGATTCGGATATGCTTGGCTGAACACTGGGGTAAGTGTGTTGAATCTTACATCGACGATGTGGTGATCAAGACAAAGGACTCGGAAGATTTCATCAACGACATCCAGCAGGTCTTCAACAGCCTGAGGAGGTTCCGCTGGAAGCTTAACCCGACTAAATGCGCATTCGAGGTTCCAGCTGGACAATTGCTCAGGTTCGTCATCAACAAAAGGGGGATCGAGGCTAATCCAGAGATGATCGATGCGATTCTCAGGATGCAGCCACCTAAGTCACAGAAGAAGGTCCAGAAGCTCACTGGGTGCATGGCTACGCTGAGCCGATTCATCTCGCGGCTAGGCGAGTGTGGCATGCCATTCTACAAGCTCCTGAAGAAGGTGGACAGGTTTCATTGGACACCAGAAGCTCAAGAAGCGCTTGAGGCCCTCAAGAAGTTCTTGACGACTCCCCTAGTATTGAAATCGCCAAACCGAGCCACGGCAGACTCCCCCGCCGAGGATCTATTGTTGTACCTCTCTTGCATGACTCATGTGGTCAGCTCAGCCTTGGTGGTCGAAAGGGTGGAGGAAGGGCATGTTCAGCTGACTCAACACCTTGTCTACTTCATCAGTGAGGTGCTCAGCTCGTCCAAGATTAGGTACCCTCAGGTTCAGAAGTTACTGTATGCAGTCCTCATCACAGCTCGTAAGCTCCGCCATTATTTCGAAGAACACAAGGTGGTGGTGGTCACTTTGTTCCCCATCGGTGAGATCCTGTGGAACAGAGAGGCTACAGGAAGAATCGCTAAGTGGGCGTGTGAGCTGGGAGCACATGACATCGAGTTCCGCCCACGCACCGCTATCAAGACCCAAGCTTTGGCTGACTTCATCATCGAGTGGACAGAGAATCAGGTGCCTGATAACCCAAAGCCCCTGGAAGTTTGGAAGATGTATTTCGATGGGTCGCTGATGATAGATGGAGCCGGGGCAGGTGTCATCTTAACCTCCCCGAAGGGTGAAAAACTCAAGTACGTGCTTCAGATTCTCTTCACAGTTTTCAACAATGCGACAGAGTACGAAGCTATGCTACATGGTCTGCGCATCACGATTTCACTCGGCATCAAGCGCCTCATGGTCTACGGGGACTCCCTAGTGGCAATTAGTCAAGTCAACAAGGACTGGGATTGTACCACGGAAATCATGGACAAATACTGTGATGAAGTTCGGAAGCTGGAAGACAAGTTCAACGGGCTGGAATTTCATGTGGATTGCAATGGTAACACTGACGCCGACTTACTATCCAAGCTTGGTTCATCCCGAGCCAAAATCCCACCAGGTGTGTTCGTCTAGGAGTTGTCTCGTCCATCCATTGATCGCGACTTAGAACCTCCAGAGCAGCACGTTTTGAGGTTAGAGGAGGCTCCAGCTGACTGGCGGGTCCCAATCATCAAGTACATCAGGGATGGTGATGAGCCTGACGACAAAGCAGAAGTCGAGCGACTCATCCGGCGTGCGGCCAGCTATACATTGATCGGCAATGATCTGTTTAAGCACGGCGCAGCCGGACCTCTGTTAAAATGCATTAATGTGTCTTGAGGCAGAAGTCTATTGCTGGAGATCCATGATGGGCAGTGTAGTAATCACGCTGTGTCCAGGACGTTGGTCGGGAAGGCATTCAGGGCCGGATTCTATTGGCCAACAGCCAAGCAAGATACTTGCGGAGATTCTCAGGCGGTGCGAGGCATGTCAGTTCTTCGCGAATCAACATCACTTGCCTTCTCAATAGTTGCAGAACATTCCTACCTTGTGGCCGTTTGCAAGCTGGGGGCTCAACATGATCGGTCCGCTCAAGAGGGCTCAAGGTGGCTACACTCATGTCTTGGTAGCCATTGACAAGTTCACCAAGTGGATCGAGGTCAAGCCTATCACATCTCTGACTTCAGCAAAAGCAGTGGATTTCATTCAAGAGATTATAGTCCACTTTTGATTCTAAACAACATCATCACAGATTTGGGCTCCAACTTTCACAGGCTCGAAATTCTTCGATTTTTGCAGCGAAAAGTCTATACTCATCAAGTACGTCTCGGTGTCGCACCCTCGTGCTAACTGGCCAAGTTGAGCGAGCTAACAGGATGATTCTGGATGCCGTGAAGAAGAGAGTCTTTGATAAGGATGAAAGACTGGCAGGTAAGTGAATCAGAGAACTCCCGTACATCGTCTGGAGCCTCAGAACACAGCCGAGTAAAGCTCTCAATGGGAACACACCCTTCTTCATGGTGTATGGCTCGGAGGCAGTGTTACCTGCTGATTTGGCACATAGGGCACCGCGGTTGGCATTCAAGGATATCGCAGAGGCAGAAAGCACACGGCTCGAGGAGGTCGACTTGCTGGAGGAAGAGCGGCTTAACTCAGTGATTCAGTTGGCACGATATCAGCAGACTCTACGTCGTTATCATTGAGCGTAACATGCGTCCTCGTGCTTTTCTAGTCAAGGATCTGGTCCTCCGTAGGGTCCTCAAGGGGGTTGGGTGCCACAAGCTGTCCCTCCCTTGAGAGGGGCCTTACATCATCACAGCGGTCACTCGGCCAGGATCCTATCGCTTGTCTAAGATGGACGGCACTCCGGTCAGGAATTCGTGGAACATCGAGCATCTGCGCAAGTTCTACCCTTAGGCATCATGTGACCTCGGCAGTCATGTACTCTAGTCTATACTCGTGCTTAGTCCAGATTTCAAGTATATTCATCCTCAGTCATTTTCAGTCGGATGTACTCAGATAATGAATGAATGCATGACCTCTGTGCATATCCCTTCTTCTCGTGACGTGAGTACGTATGATTTCTGGTGACTGTGTCCTCATCCTCAGATAATTAGGTAATCAATCATGAGTCCTGACCCGACTCATGGCTAGTGCTACATGCCTACTCCTACTCAAGCTAGGGTGCAGTCCGACCCTAATTATGGGGCAATCAGCCTAGGTCGTATGACCGACAGCTGGTGTTACATGCCTACGCTCACTCAGAATAGGGTGCAATCTGACCCTCCTTACGGGGCAATCAGCCTAGGTCATATGACCGACAGCTGGTGTTACATGCCTTCGCATCCTCATAAAAAGGGTGAAATCTGACCCTCCTTATGGGGCAATCAGCCTATGTCGTAGACTGACAGCTGGTGTTACATGCCTTCGTGTTCTCATGAAAACGGTGCAATCCGACCCTTGCTATCGGGCAATTGGCTTAGGTCATGGACCTACGGTCAGTGCTACATGCCTCTAAGTACTCGTAACAGATGGGCGCGGTCTGGCCCTGCGTCTCGCGTATTCGATGAGTTTTCAGTTCGAATGTTTAAGTTCGGTACTCGTTTGCGTGTTTTCAATTTTGAGAAAGTCCACGTCTAAAAGTCTGTGTTAAGGCTGACTCAAGGGCCCATTTTCTCTCATAACATCTTACATCAGGATAAGTAGTCAGTAAAGATTTCATATCATTTAAGAATTCTGATACTGTTTTCTTACAGACCAATATTTATAGCAGGTACAATCGAGGTACATGGTCGTAGCAAGCAAAGAGTTCAAATTTACAGTTCGAATTCTGAAATCAGTTTCTCTGCTATGGACTGAATCTCCGAGGCATATTGGTCAATGCTGGCATCGCTCGGGTTAGCTCCAACTTTGGCTATTAGCTCAGCTAAGTCTAGCTCTGGCCGAGTTATCTTCATCATCAGCAGCACGTATTGGAGAATTGATTTCAGTCGCCCTCGAAGATGTTTCTTGGTGTCTTCAACCAAGGTTGCCACCCGGTCTGATATTGATCTTGATGAGCCAACCTCTAGAGCGCATATGTTCATCATGGTGTTCATCGCAGTTGTTGCGGACTTCATCAGCTCCTTGTTCTTTTCATAAGCCGTTCAGTTTGTCGTAGTTCTTCTTGACAACTTCGTAGTTCCGCACTGAAAGTTCCAGATCGTGCTGCTATCTTTTTGACAGCTGCCGGAACTCTTTGAGAGCTTGCCTTATGGATTTTAGTACCTTGTCCAAGTCTTTGTTTTTACTTTGAATTTCAACTCGGACCTTATCAGTTTCCATCAGCTCGGTTGTCTTCCGTTCGAGTTCTGTCCGAGTCAGCTAGTGGCTTGTTTAAAGTAGTGTCAAGGCACTAGATGTGTTCTAGCAATGACTTCTCAAATCCATCTCATGATTCTCGAAGCTCCTGGATTTCACTTTTCAGCCGCAATGCCTCATCCTATGGACCAATTCAACTTATAGGCTTCTGTAAGTAAAGAATATGCTAACTGGGTTTCTTGACGGGTTACCTCATGCTATTTTCGTTCCAGTTCAAGTTTGCGCTGCAGATTCCTAGCACTCTCTCGAGCTTCGTCACGCTCGAGGACAAGGTTACGGTGTGAGGCGTCATGCTGAGCTAAGACGGTTTTCAAATCAGCAATCTTTTTAGCCGCAGCTGCATGACAAGGCATGAGTATATAAGTATATGTCGGACGCTAGGCTATATGGGCGACCCAAGACTGTAGGCACTCACCAGCACTCTCAGCAGCACGGGTGGCTTCTGACTCGGCCAGCTGTTGGCGCAGCGCAACTACATCACTCCTAAGCACTGGAGCTAGCTGTACACGCCATCGTGTAGCCTAATCGAGCCAGTTCTGCAGTAAAGGATTCAGTGCATCAGTGATACTGATGCTAACTTCAAAGATCATCGCACTCAAAATAGCTACTTACCTCAAAAGCTGCAAATGGCCTCGGTTCAGTTGGGCCTACACCAAGTTGTAGATCTGGGGTTACTAGGTTGAGTGAAGTTGCTTCTTTAGCCATGATAGTGTCATCTGTCGACTTGGGACCTTCGTCTCGGGGGCTTGGCACTGGCACAAAGATATCTGGAATGTTTTCGGCATTGGTTGTCTCATCGCCAGTAGTTGCCTCATTCTCAGGTTGTGGGCCATGCTTATCCATGGCATGCTCTTGGCAGCCTGAAGTGCCTCTTCCTTCAGGGTTGCTGAGCTCGTCTTGCCAGTTCAAGAGGGGCCTCGCGCCGGTGTCATCTTGATGGTCTTATGTACTCTTCAGCTCTGCTTTAGTCGGTCGCTCCGAGGCCTCAAGCTCAGGCGCTTCAGCCGTACGCTATGAAACTTCAAGTTCAGGGGCTTCAACTGCAATAGACCCAAGCTCAGGGGGCTTCGGTTGCTTCGGTCCCAAGCTCAGGGGCTCTGGCTTTATTTGACTCAGGCTCGGGAGCCTCCTCTGGGTCAGCATCGGGCTTGGGAGGCACTGTGCTTTGTGACGCGGAAGGTCTGCATAGCAATTTGATTCAATCAAGGTGTTGGAAAACAGAAATGAAAAGACGATGGTTAAAGTATTCAGTCGTACCGTGGTGGTGTGAAACTGCTGTCACTTGGGAGAGGGAACGACTTCACAAATTGTGCTAACTCTGGGTCAACGTCTGATAAATCCAATTCCTCCTCCACAGGCATATTTGGGTGAGTCGGAGGGGAGGCTGTGACTTCAAGTTCTTGCACTCGTTTGGACCTCTATTCACGACGTTGCAATGGGATTTCTTCTTCTTCCTCCTCTTCGTCGATCAGAGAACTCTAGTTAATGCCGCCAAGAGATGAGCCTTCACTGATGTCAGTCGTCTCCTGCACTTTGGATTTCTTGCTTGGTCTCTTGGATGGGGATACTAGATCAGGCTGGGCTGGAGAGGTCTTCTGACTGCTGATCTATTCCCTGGTGGTCCTCTTTCTCTGGGGAACATCGGTCTGCTCTGTCGAGGTCTTGGCTCGGGTACGTCTTGACACCCTTGGGGCGGCGTCACCTTCCTTTAAGCCTATTGCATGCTCGGGGGCTTGTTCCTCTTGAGCCCCGGCATCTTCTTCGGTGTCGGTATCCTAGACTGGGCGCGGGCATGACGATAAATGTTGCAGCTTCATTGTTGTCTTTTCCTTGTGTTCGCTGCAATCACAGCTTCGATCTTCTCAGCAGTTAACTGGGATTCCCGCTTCAGCATCCTGTCTGCATTGTGTTGAGGAGGGTCAGATAGGAACTTAGCAATATTGCTCTGCAAAAATAAAGTCAGCAAATCTGTTCATGGATAAATACATTATCAGGATACATTAGTGAGTCGGTCAGTGAGCTGCAATACTTATAGTTGGCGTCAGGTGCCATGCAGAGTAAGGCTGTGGTGATCCTTCATTGTGGATGTCACCTCTCAGCATCAGGACAACTCGGACCTTGATTTCTTCAGCGTTAATGGGTCGGCTGACCTCTCGAGTGGGATCATTGGCTCTGACATACAGATAAGCTAGATATACTCGATCCTTCATCAGTTGAATGCTTCGAAAGATAAAGCATATAACTATGGCATGAGCAGTCAAGCCGTTGTCCTTCAAATCTGAGATGTCATTGAGCAGAATTTCCACCTCCGCCATTTCCTCTAGTAGTTAGTGCCTCTTCCCAACTGCTGAGCTTGGAGTTCGGTTGGCATCCTGATCGGGCTAGCAGAGAGTTGGCATGGTTGGTCATGTAGAACCACTCGGAGTGCCATCCTCTGTTGCTGTCCTTGAGAGGGATGTCTAGGTACACTGATTTGCGCCCTCTACGCAGTTCTAGGCTAGCTCCTCTGACTACTTGCAGAACTTTGTCTCAGGTGCCGGGTTTGCAATGGTAAAGGTATTTCCAAAGACCGAAATGGGGAGCAATCCCGAGGAAAGCCTCACACAAGTGAATGAAGATTGAAATTTGGAGTATTAGAATTTGGGTTCAGATGAGATAAGTGAATGTAATAGAAATTCAGTAATCCTCATGCAAAGGAACAAAGAGGTAATCCTAACCCGCGAACAAAGAAAGGGGCAAAGACTAAGGACTCACGGGTATCCTCTGTGGGGACTTTTTCACCGTCACAATTTCTCCACCCACCCAACTCCTTGGGAAGAAGAACCCCCATTTTCACAAGATGATTCAGGTGAGGTTCAGAGATAGATGACATACAAAACGCCAGAAATGGCGACGGGATTGGCCGGTTTTTGTCGTGTGGAAGCCCTTCGCTAGTGTTTCCGCGTTCGCTGATCGTCTTCTACTTCGGAGCCATGGGCGTGAAGGATTTTGGCACTAGGTTGGAAGTCCTAGGACAAGGGATTTCGAATCTGGTGTCGCTGGCAGGCGGAGTAAATGCAGTTGTTGAGGATGAGAATTCGAGTGGAAGGAACCATTAGGGTATTGTTCTTCTTTAATACTCAACGGCGTTAAGTTCGGGGAGTTCTGTTTTCTCTAAGAAAACTTTCGGCGTCAATGTGTTCTCCGTGATCCTGATGGGATAGCAGATTTCTTGAGTGGTTCAGTCGGCATGGATTTTTTTCCTAGGGTTATCTAGAATTCAGTCGGACATCGGTCAGTCGGATGGGTTGACTTGGTTATTTTCGATCTGTCGATACTTGGTGGCAGTTATAGTTTAGATGATTCATTTGGCTCGGGGCTCAAGGTCTTCAATCGGTGATCTGGTTTTCAGTGATTAACTCTCTTTAAGCAATCTGATAGAGGTTGTTTATAGAAGGGATGAACATCATTATACGACAGCGAACTCATTAGCAAGTGAAGCATAGAGCATTCATTAAAAAGGATGGGATTCATTACAAAGATAAACCTACGGATACAAGGGATCTTCCTACGGTGCTACATTGCTAATTAGACTAAATCCTAGTCTAATAGCCAACACGGCGGCGCTTCTTGGGGGACAGAGCAGCATCCTCATTGCTGCTGCTGCCATCGCCGTGGCCGCTGTCATCGCCGTCGTCGCCACCGTCATCGCCATCATCGTCGTCATCGTCTTCGCCTTCGGCGTCTTCATCCTCCTCCTCCTCCTCCTCGTCATCGTCATCGGGCCGCCGAGGCTGGGGTGGTTGAGACCCCGGAGCATTGCTTTCTCCTTCCAGTTGTACTGGTCGGAAGTCGGCAGTCGGAGTCCTCGCTTCGCCTCTTCCAACGGCGCCTTTCCCTTGGTGTCGCCGCCGTCGTCGCTGTCGCTAAAGGGGTCAGCGTCGCTGGGAGGGTCTTCTTCGCCAAGACCAGCCGGCGAAGATTTCGTCCTCCGAGTCGGAGAACTTAGGGTAGTTCTTGTGATGGCCAGCCATCCGTGTTTGCAAGAAAGAGGGTTTGGCAATGGAATCTTATGCGTGTGCGAGGACAATTAAGTGTGATAGATGGACGGACTCTGGCTTCAACTATATAGCGGGCAAGGCGCCGCTTCGATTTCTGCAAGTCCGCATATAATGGTGGAGTTTGGTATTCAGATGGACACACATCGGTGATCCACATGCGAGACGGTTCAGGAGAGTTGGATCTGTGAGTGGTTGGGTTTTCGAGGGAAAGCATATGCGACAAAGAAAGGAATAGATCTTCATATTATCGGCAGTTTCCCGGTTTACACCTAATGGGTGGGGAATTTTTTCTGTAAGTTTTTTCTGATTGGGACAAAGGCTTGAAGACTTCGGTCGGGCGATGATGAGTCAGGAGAGTTCTTTGGACCTTCAAGCTGATTGTTTCTCAAGTCAACTTGAAGCTCGGGGGCTACACCCAATGGGTGCACCTTGTCGGTGCAACCATTGAAACGACGCAGTGATTGACTCGGGAGGAAATATGTACTTTCAAAATTTCAGATTATTTGGATCTTCAAGCTGATTGTTACTCAAGTCAACTTGAAGCTCGGGGGCTATACCCATTGGGTGCACCTAGTCGGTGCAACCAATGATTTGAGAAGAAGAATGATCTGAAGATGGAGTTATCGAAGCCAGTTATTTCTTTTTGGATCTTTAAGCTGATTGTTGCTCAAGTCAACTTAAAGCTCGGGGGCTACACCCAATGGGTGCACCTAGTCGATGCAACCATTGGAGAGATATGAAAGCTAATTCAGCAAGACATTTCACTCGGAGCTACAGTTGGTTGTGGGAGTCTCGAGTCAATTGACCTCTGAATTGACTCGAGCCTCGGGGGCTTGTGGGGGATAAATATCCCCTGGCTCCTCATGGCGTGGATCCAGGACATGGGCCAACAGTGGGCCTGAGTTGAGCGAGCGGCTGATTTCATGGGCCGAACGCTTAACTCAGGGCCCAAATACGGTCGTGATGACTTGGAGTTCAAGGCAACAACGACGTGATCCTGGAGAGCAAACAAGGAAGCTTAGCTCGGACTCTGGTTCCGAGATTTGAGGAGATTGAAGAAGATACGATAGAAACTTAGATTCTATTTGATCTCATATAATCTAAACCGACTAGGAGATATAGATGGAACTCAACTTGTAACCCAAGACCCTGTCAGACTATATAAGGCGGATGAGGGACCCCTACGTAGAACATCGAAACACACCTCAACCCACCGCAATCTAGCCCTAGCCTTCATTGTAACCTCGAGAACTCGACGCAATACAATCAGTCGCACACAGGACGTAGGGTTTTACGCATCTTACGCCCGAACCTGTCTAAATCTTCGTGTCCCCATAGTTTTTCCAGCGAACCATCGAGCTACTGTCGATCTCACCGAGCCACAAAAGCTCCACGTGACCTGTCCCGTAGTGCACTGCTAGTACTAAACCCCGACAGCGGGCTCGGTGCTTTGCTTCTTGCATTGGCTGAGTGTGTTGTGTCGTTGGCGTGGCACTAGATTTGACCTAATAACCAGGAAGGGATGTTGTGTCAATGAACCCCTCGGCATATAAAGATATAATGAAACATCAAATTAACCGATCATGGCCGAGTGTCGGATTGGTAGTAATTGTGGGCCAATCAACTAGCAAGCCGATTATCAAATTAGTTTTACTAAAAAAAATGTATATCCAAAGAATAACCAACACCTAACAAGATCAAAGGCATCAACTTCTTTAGAATAAAAGCACAACCACATGTCAATCAGAACATACTTCTACGAATGAGCCAACTCACTGCATATAAGAGGACTGGAACATCATGTTTAAGAGGGCCAAATCAGTCCTACGGAGATTATTAGAACATTAACTAGGGTAGGACCAAATTCTTGTGAGGACCATGTCGGGTTATCTGACCCAAGAGGGGAGCGGATGAATTGGGTCGCTAATTCTCTCTTCTAAAATCTTGGGCTTTCTAGTGCATTAGTTAAACCTAAGACGTCCTACAAATGGTAGTTACATATAAAGTTTATCTATGCACTCTCTAACTTAGCCTAAATGCCATTGGGTGCAAAAACATATGTGTCACAGTGCCCGCACAAATTATGGTCACCATCTTATTTTGTTGATTCCTCTCAACTCTAAATGTACTTTGGTGTGGGACCTGTTGGATTGGAATACTTATCTCCTTAGCTTTTTGTCGATATGTAGGAGAGCCTAAATGGAGTTCGTATGCAACCTAGGAGTTCGTTTTCATGCAGCCTTCTCCTGCAATCTGAACCGGGTTTGCGAATAAATTTGACTTCAACTCTTATTGGACTTCAATTATCAAAAGGATATATATATACACACACACGTAATTGTTTTCCTCTATATGTATAGATATGTATAGGAAGGCACGAATTGACGAATATGATAGAGATATGTTGGGCAGCTCTATAAGAAGCCATGAACGAATCTAAGAGATAGATAAAGTACGATGGGCAACTAATAACCAAGAAACAATAAACTACAGGTAGCAATATTATCGCGAATGAAATACGATGAATCCGATCTCTTATCTTTATCTTTTTGGGCTTCGCTGGCTGGTTATATAAACATGGGACCCGCGCCGTCGTTGAGAGCAGGTACGCAGCCGATAGAGCAATATCGTAACCTAGCCTCCTCTCTTTTTCCTCATCGATCTATCTAATCTACACAATCTTGAAGGCACCAGCTAGCTAACAACCGCCGCCATGAAGCTCTTCGGCGCCTGCAGCTTCCTCCTGCTCATCGTCCTCATCAATGGTATGCATAAAACTAGTTGTTGCATGTAGCTGCTCCGTAGTGCGCATGTTTTACTATGTATGTATGTATGCATTATTAATTCTCATCACTGCTGTCATGTATGTGCATGCAGTCGCCTGTGTGACAGAGTCCCGACCGGTGGCCAACAACACGTGAGTCGTTGCTGATCAGCCGATGAGCTCATAAAGGAGTGGTCATGCCACACTTCTGCCAAAGTAGTATGCATCAAAATCGACGTGCAATACAGTTTGAAATCTCCATTTTGACACTAAAACTATTAACAATATCATAATATCGATATAGTTTAATTGCTAAGATAGTTATAACTAATAAATATACCTAAATAATCATCATGTATTTGAATCATTTTAGTTTGTAATTTATACATCACATATTTTGTAATTATTGAACACTATCTGTTTTTATGGAATTGAAATTCTTGGGAGAAAATGATAGGAGAGATGCGGAGTAAGAGATGCGACGTAATGAGTAATCGAGTAAAATGATGACAATTTTCATACTTTGAATCCACCATTCAGGCCTTTTATAAGAAAAATAATTGTAATTTTTATATCTTCCATATGCGGGGTTAAATTTTACATACAACTCCATGACCTACAATGAGCTGGTTTTTTAGAAATAAGGGTTGGATAGCGTAGGCCTACTACCCAATGGTAATTGCTGTTAAATCTATGTGTATTTGCAAATGCTTAAGTCACAACTCTAACACTTATTTTATATATCTAATCCCATTAGTCATATAATAAATAGGTTGTGGATTGGATTATTTTTTAATAAGCTTGATTGAGTCCAACTGTTTTGGATGTCTTCATTATAACTGCACCATTATTTAACCTGAGTTGTCTTTAGTCATTGTGCTTACGTTCACCAGAAAGGTCACGTTCAGCTGTGTACATAGATTAGATCAGATTATTATTGATTTGTTGTGTGCTTCGTTCAGTGATCCTCTCTATAAAAACTCGTTATAGAAGATATAGAAGTAATTGTTTATCCTCCTGTTGAAGGGCTCATGCTCCCAACCTTTGGACAGTGGTCTACTTCACTTCCTGAACTACAAAACTGGATATTTAACCCCCTAAACTTTGCAAAAAACAGATAAAACACCCCTTAGGGCGGTTTTGAGAGAGGTTTTGCTACAGTGGCACTCCAGGGCCAGATGTCAAGTGACGTGTGGCGCGGGACCCACATGTCAGTCCCTTCTCATCTTCTCTCCCGTTTTGCTCCCCTCCTCCTCTACGGTCCGGCGGCTGCCACGCCCCATCTCCTCCGTGGCCGAGCACCGTCACCCGTCATGCCTCCACCTGGCTCGCGGCCCAAAGCAGAGGCCGCGACGAGTGGGTGGTAGGAAGAGCAGGGACCGCGGCAGCCACACGGGAGGTGGGGGCGCTTTGGCGCCCAGTCGTGAGCGAGGTGGAGGAGCGGCGGCGCCCGATCACGGAGGAGATGGGGCGCGGCAGCCGCCAAACCGCAGGGGAGGAGATGAGCAGAACGGAAGAGAAGAAGAGAAGAGGAGACTGACATGTGGGCCCTGCGCCACGTGTCACCTGACATGTGGGCCCTGGCGTGCCACTGTAGCAAAATCTCCCTCAAAACCGCCTCAGGAGGTGTTTTATCTGGTTTTGCAAATTTTAGGGGGTCAAATATCCGGTTTTGAAGTTTAATGGGTGAAGTAGACCACTGACAAAGGTTGGGGGTTATGTATACTTTTTTCCGTGCCACTGCAGCAAAACCACCCTCAAAACCGCTTCGGGGGGTGTTTTATTTGGTTTTGCAAACTTTAGAGGGTTAAATATCCGGTTTTAAAGTTCATGGGGTGAAATAGACTACTGCCCAAAGATTTGGGGGTTATGTATACATTTTTCTGCGTTCACCTAAAAGGCCAGGTTCAGTTGTGTACATAGATTAGATCAGATTATTATTGATTTGTTGTGTGCTTCGTTCAGTGATCCTCTCTATAAAAACTCGTTATAATAGTCAGAGGGGCATGTGGCATGAGAGTCAAAAGAAAACCGATGGGGTTCTTCACTGTGTGGGCGAGCTATAGTGGTTTTGCCGATGAGCTCGCTCATGCGGCCTTCTACCTCGGCGTGCCATGGCAGCCTGCGAACAGGTGGCTTCAACCCATTGGTTGAGGCAGCAGGACCTCTATGTCCACTTACAGCCTCTGACTAATCCTAGCCTTTAGACGTCGCCAGGCTACACCTAGGGAGTCCTAGAGGGATTATAGTTTCATTCAAATTATCTGGTGCTATGATTACGGATGAGTGTGTGGGAAAGTTATTT
Organism: Paspalum vaginatum; assembly: GCA_030272315.1. Classification (NCBI taxonomy): domain Eukaryota; kingdom Viridiplantae; phylum Streptophyta; class Magnoliopsida; order Poales; family Poaceae; genus Paspalum; species Paspalum vaginatum. Next base: position 33,833,696 of record CM059018.1, on the reverse strand, counting down.
CACCCCTATCAGTTGAGATGATGGGTGTCACTTGAACCTCGTTGTTCGAGTCCAACAAAGTGAACCACGGGTCCACAAACAAGTTTCCAGATACAAGTATGGGAATAAAGGAGGGTGGAGGGGATAGTAATCTAGCCTAAGCTAGCCTCAAGCCGAAGGTTGCCGCCGGTTCTTCCGTCTGGTCTTCAACGCCTTTCCCTGTGCTCGCCATCTGCCTTTAGTCTGCTGTGATGTGCTCCTTTCCTCGCCAGCCCGTTATCCAGCTCAACGTCCTTGCTTTTCCTTGGCCCATGTTCGGCCTTTGTATCCCCTGCTGTCCCATATGACAGGTTCCTGACATCCCCCCCCCCCCCGAAACACGGCTTGTCCCCAAGCCGTAGCTTAAAAATCTCCAACAAATAATCTCCCAACAAATTCAGCATGCAGAGAATTCCAATCCGTGAAGCTTTGAGCTTTGGCTTGGCAAGTGTCCTTCATTGAGATTTATCTGTAGCAACCCGATACTAGCTAGAATAGTTAACTAGCAGTCTGAACGTTACTCCTATTCCTTGGTTTAGCACTTGTATGGCAGTGACCTTTCCTCTAGTACATCTTTTGAGATATATGAACTTGAGATTATGCATGCCAACGTTTTTGAACAGCACATCCTCCGAGTCTAGTAAGTAACATGTCCAGGTGCAAGAACCAATGACAAGATGTAGCTCCATGGTCTCACACTGCTTCATGCTTTGGTTTGATTTCTCACGTTTGAGCTGAACTTGGGCAAGCCTTTCTTGTACATTGTAGTGTTTTTTACAAGTGAACATTTGTTGTTCTACAACGGGGAGCAATTTGCACATGTATTTTGATTTATCCACAAGCTGAATGTAACTCCAACTACCAGGATCCCATGGCACTTGTATGTTTTTGGTACAGCTCGTCAACCAGCCATCAGACCATACACTATCCGGTATCTTCAAGTAATTCTTATACTGCTGAAACACAAACACTAGCAATGTAGCTTCTCTGTCCTGTTTGAGCAGTGGCTTCTTGTATTCATTTGGAAAATCAGCTAACTCGTTGTCAATTGGCAAACATCTTGCAATATTCCAACTGCACCAATAAGCACAATCTGTAAGAGGTATCACTTGTGTGGACTGCCAAAGAAATACCACAACTCGGATAAAGGATGGAATAACAGCATTTTTCTGTTGCCGTAACACCAATAATTTCAGTAAGGGCATACCAGCAACACTTGAACCCTTCCAAATATTATCATCTAACATTGTGTAACATTCAACCATGACCTCCTTTAGGAAACAATGTTCAGAAACAAAGTGCTGAACCTCTGTTCCAACTAGCATGAGAAGCTGGTCATAGGTCCCTATAAGTAGACAAACCTCATTGTATATAACCAAATACCAATAAATCCTTAGAGCCGTTGATGACAATGATTCTAGTGCTAACCAAGCGTCAGCTTGACTACACTTAACCGAAGGATACATCAATGGTCGGAGCTCATCTTTCCCCAAGATCTCAACTTGTATCGGTGGTGACCATGATTGCATGAAGAAATTACTGTTTGGATAACCACAAAATGCAGCAACAAAAATACCAACAGAACTTAGATTGCAGTCTCCAAATTCACACAAAATAGCATGCTAATTTGATTGAAACAAGTTCACTGCACCTCCTCCATCAAAATGTAATACCAGGGTCGAAGGTGAATGAAATGTTGCTGTCCTCACACTGCTCTCTACTGAAACTAGATATATGTAGTGAAGGACATGACCAAGATAGAGAACCAAAGATAACCCAAGCCATGAGCACACTTCTGAACAACCATGGAGGCTTCCACCTGTAAGACATATGGCAGACCATGAAGTTACAGATTTTCTTCTCTTGAACAGCAAGGGTAAGGGGCCCTGGACATCCACACGTGCCCAGGTCATTGCATTGGAAATTTCACAGGTCTGCTAGCACAAACATTTTAAGCGCTGCTTTTCAAACAAATGCATATGCACACCACCTTCAGTAGCTACAGCTCTGATGAAACATCTCCAAGCACCGGGTGTCCAACTGTATTTTCAGCTGCTCAAACACTCCTTGTCGACTCAAAACAAAAGGTGAGTAAGGTCCTACCGTATGCTCTTCTCTGCTCCTCATGTTCAGAGTAGAAAATGCACTTTTAGAAACACTATGATGTAACTCCTCCCTGTAACATATAGGCAGTATGGAGAACAGCTCACTTTGGTTTTCCTGGCCGTGGTCATTGGAAGGGGGTGGCCATGGTGATTGCAGCCCCAACTAGGAAACAGATACCTTACTACATAGCATCCATGGACGTTTTAGTTGCATGCGGCATTGCTCAGGTCTGATGCTGCCGGTAGTTAACAAACTGGAAGAGAAAGTGCCCTCAAAAACTAGCTATGACTTGCATACACCAATCCAGAAAGAATGTAGAGGAGCATCAACTGTCATACCAGTTCTGGTGTCAGTGAAGATAGAGCCAAGCAGGCAAGTGACCTTGTCTGGCTGTGAGCTGGTGTTAGGCGCGTTCGTAGGCGCTAGAACACAGGTGTGGCCATTGCGACCCCATCTCGAGCACCTAGTGTGCGTCACCACAGTGTGCTCAGGGAAGTCAACCGAGATGACGAGGGTGGTCTCCTGGGGCAGCGCGAAGGTTGAAGAAGCCATTGGAGACTCATGAACTTAGGCATGGATGCCGGAACGCAGGTGACGTCATCGAGGCCTGGCATCGAACACTTTGCGAGCGGTGCTTGGGGCAGCTTTGGGGTCAAGATGGGGATGTCGCTGCTGGTCTCAAGTGACGGAGCGGAAGTAGAGGAAGGTGAAGGCGACGGAGAGAGTGCCGTGGCAGCCGCTGGAACGCCGGCGGCACTGGTAGAGGTGCGGCGTCGAACACCTTGTGAGCGCCACGACGGGGAGCGTCCAAGCTGCAGCAGGGGTGGTGAGGACGGCGTCTGGTGGCGGTGTGGAGATTGATAATGTCGTGGCTGGTGTTGAGGACGGCGGCGGCGGCTTGCTGTCAGTGGTGACGTCGACGGGGAGCTCAGCCGGGCTGTGCAGCAACACATTATCTTCTCCCATGTTCGGCCTTTGTATCCTGTGTTGACCTATATGGCGGGTTCCTGACATTGGGGCCTCCCGTCTGCAGGTGGTCTTCAACCGGTCAGGTGCCCTACTAGTTCTAGGATTTCGGTGTAACAAGCTGCTCTTAGGGACCCATGGACGGGATTAGACCTTGCAAAATTATATGGTGGCATTATTATGGATGAGCACGTGGAAAGGTTGACTTCATTCCTGCTGGATGAGATGATGGCACGTCGGAGCCTCCTGAGAACGGTCAATGAGCCTCGTAGCAAGGATTCTTTTTTTCTAATTGCCAAAATTAACAAAATGTGTAACTACACTAAGGTAGTCCTCCTCAGTATTCCCAGAACAAATATCAGGTGTTATTGCAATACAAGAAATAGATTTCAACATTTCAAAAAATTTATCACGTTGTTCTTTGAAATATTTACATCTCTAGTAGTTGTTTGTCTATAGACACCAAAATGCCTAGGGTTATGAACAGTCCTAATGTATTCATCAAATGCAGCAGATTCACCAAAGCATAATGGAATATCTAATCTAGCAATCAAACGGCGTAACTGCACGCGAGCCTCCTTAGCAGAGTACTCCCAACTACACACAGAACCATCAGGATTGTACCTTAGCATGGGCTGATGCCCAGAACGGCCATGCTGGCGTTTGCATTTAGCCACGTGACGGGACAAATGACTAGTACCACCCCTAGAACGAGCACTAAGCTGCTTCCTGCAAAAATTACAACGAGCAGCTACCCTTACCGCCACGCCATTCTCGATGGCGAAGATCTCTTCCATGTCATCCCAGACATCGGAAGTGAGCTTCCTTTTCCGCCCGATGCTGATAGTAGTGGACGCAGTCGCGCCACCACCTGCACCTAGGTCACCATTAGCCTCGGGCTTGACCCTTTCGAGCACGGCATCGAGGTCAATTGGACCCTCGTGAGTGTCGCTGAACATATTCTCACGGCCAGCATCCACATCATCCTCATCGTCCAGCATCATACCTATCAACACAAGTTCGAGGTTGGTGGAGGTCGGATCATACCGATGCTCCATGGCCGGCGCACCGGTTCCTCACAGCCTAGGAGCAAGCAAGAAAAAACAGCAAGCATGGATTAGAGGGAGTACTAACCGATGGAGCACCGGTTCCGCCAGCAACCAAGATCCACTAACAACGTGTAGACGAGTAAATCCAGCAAAGACAGAGGAGAGTGGGATTAGAGGACAGAGGATAGTGAGATTAGATGGCCAAACGGGCACGGCACGACCAGCGGCAGCGCAGATCCAGTCCACCGCTCACCGGAGAAGAAGATGAATCGCTGGATATGGATCACGTCATCACGAGAGTCAATAGGGAGAAGGACATACAACTTACAAATGTCGGCAATGGGTGAAGGAGAGGCGCAGATCCTCTTCGTCTGGAGGCGGAGACCGGCATCCGGCGGGGTGGAGATCTGCACATCCTCATCGTCTGGGGACTGGCGGGGTGGAGGCGAGGCGGAGGTGGAGGTGGAGGCGAAAGGTGGCGGCTAGGGTTCGAGGTAGAGGTGGCCAGGGGAGAGGAGCGGGATTGCGGTGCAGAATGGGGCTAGGGTTTTAGTTGGGTGTGGCAGGGCTTTTATAGTACCCCATGCCATGCTGTGCCCTAGCGGGCCTAACGGGCTTCGTGGGCCGGACGTTGGAGCCATGCTGTGCCGTGCTGGCATGCGTGACTCACTCTAGGCCTAGGCACGGCACGCTCCATGGGCTGTGCTGGCATGGGCAGGATTGGCCCCGTGCCGTGCCAGCCCATGGCACTACGACGTGAGCCGTGCCTCGTGCCGGCACGGTTGGCCCAGGCCCATCTGGCCATCTATATTAGAAGGTAAGGAAAATGTACAGATACAAGTACATACTGGTATCTCTCCCCAACTCACAAGAAGACCCTAGAAAGAAAGAAAATTACAAACATGCCCTCAGGGCTCTCTGCTCTTGCCAACGGGGCCTGCCGCCGCCGCCACCGCTAGCGTACTTCGTTGTCGAATAAGCCACCTGGGGAAGCCGAAGACTAACAACACCACACTCAAGCCAGGAGAAGCCTCATCGCCTTATGGCTTTGAAGCGAACCACAGCAATCACTTGTCCCTTGAGACGGGATCTTGAATGCTAATGGATCCCATTGGTCAGGGATGCGCCTCGCTCCACACTGGCCACAAATCCGAGCAAAATGAGCTCGATCCGCACTCTTTCCCGTCGCACCGCCCGGAGCCGCTCCTTCGCCCACACCAACGCCGGCATAATGCAGAGGGAGACGACGATACTCCGCCAACCTCTGTACCAAAGAAAAAGCAAACCAAACTCCTATACAAGCCCACCAAGAACGGAAGGAACTTAACCTAGATGAGCTTACTCCCACAGCCCTCACGGCGGCGCCGAAGCGGATGCCGCCATGACGGGAACCAGAGCAGCGAGACTTATTCCATCGTGACGTCGGCCATCCCACTCTCCACCACCGCCAGGACACCAAACTTAGATACCTAGGACCTAAACTACCCGCCAACGAGAGATCCACAGTCTCCTCCACCTCCAGACGGCCATCGGAGGAGAAGAAGACCGCCGCCTCTGCCGGCGAAAGATGGAGGAACACCGGTCGCCTCTTTTTCGCCTCTCTTCACTGTAGCACCGAGAGACTTCTGATGGATAAACCATTGAGGAAGAGGAACACTAAGCCATAACTAGCCAGACTAGGCCATTTCATCGCTTGGGCTGAACCAAACCCGTTCCATCGGTTTTCTTGGCCCATATTTCACTGGACCATATTGGGTTAGGATAAAAACCAAACCACCAAAACTAGTTTTGGCCCAAACCATTATCAGGTTTACTCACAGGTTGAGGGTGCGGGTGTCCTCCTTCCTCAGGGAACTGGCATTCTGAGGAAGCGACTTGTTGGATCTATACTAGTTTCTTGCTTTGCTCTGCTTTATCTAGCTTGATCTTCGTCCCAAACCTGGTGCTAGAACTGAGGAGGCCTGGGGTACTGTGAGCTGTGCCATTCACTCAAAATTCAAAGCATTAACTCTTCACTTGCATATTTATCACTATGTTTTAATTCCTCGAACCGGCTGCATACATTTCTGATTGTATTTAATTTCTAGTACACGTTTTCGATGAAAATTTCTGGTACACGCTTATTCCTTAGCACCGCTGATTTTCTCTCACTCCAACGTTGATGGTCGGCTGAGCTCAATTGATGGTTGCAACATCTCTAGAAATGCCTTTTTTTATTTACGTCCAAATTACAGAACTTGCTTCGAATTCATACTAGGTGCTCTTCATCAGTGTTGTTTCCACGCTCGATACCATTACTATAGACATATATTGTACTGAATTTCAGACATAAACACACGTGGGTATCACATACCACTACCATCCCAGTTCAAAGACCAGAGTTTAGTAGATGTGAATTGCAAGTTAATTAGACTTAGGAGGATATCTTTGTATGGCTCATATATTGGCCAGCTCTACATGTTTGATGTGTCTCGTTGGTGCATAATCAGTAGTGCAGGTGTTGGTCAATTTAGATTTGCTTTCTTGTTGCCCCTGTCTGTTTCTGAAATGTGGCTCTCCTTTTTTTTCCAACTTCATATGCGCACTGACAAATACTATGTTTTAAGGTGTCCTCTTGTGTTACCATGCTTACACAAATTGGACCGAAAAGACTGGCAAGAATGCAGGATGGCAGATGATAGACACTGAGCCTCTGTAAGATAATTTGCTTTAGTTCAGTTCAGAGATCAAAGTTGGCGTATAATGAATTTCAGAGATAATTGAGCACAAGTGGGATGCCACACACCAGAGACGAATTTTTATCTGGCTCGGTGTCCCAGCCAGTTGAATGGGCAGAGTTTAGTTGGGGGGCTTTCTCGTACCTGCTTAACTCATATGTGGATTGGGAATTGGCAGCTGAGACTTGGGAGGAGGATATCTTTGTAAGGCTCTCCCATATATTGACCATCGTTCAGGTTTTGAGTGATTTGATATATGTCGTAGGTGCAGGATCTGGAGTGGAGGTGTTGCCAATTCAGATTTGATTTATCGTTAACCTGTAGTGCTGTTTAAATTTGCTCTCCTTTATTTATTTATTTATTTTTCCAAACTTGCTATGTGTTTCGTGCTGAAGTGAAGAATATGTGTAAGGCATTCTTCATCGATGGCGATGATTTTCTATGTGTTGCCACAGTCTCCTTTGTTGGGTGACTAACTGGATCACAGAAATGAACAATAATGCAGGACACGGCATGCAGATGCTACTAGTAGACAATCACTGGACCTCTGACGACAGTACGACACCTTTCTCGGATCGAGATTTGTGACTCTGAAGTTTGCTTCTTCGTCTTTGGTTCAGTTTCAGCAGTGATGGAAGTTGGTATGTTGGCTTGTGATCATTCAGCTTGATTGATGTACAAGGCCACGGTTAGATATGCGGCAAGCACGATTCGCAAAGCATGCATGCTTGATTACTCGGGGTTAGTAGAGATGATAATGGGCCAGTCAATTAAACAAAGACCTGCTGATTGCTGTTAGGAATATAAAACCTCTTCGCCGGGCGGAACCTGGAGACCCGGGATGGTTGCCACTTGCCAATGATGAGAGAAGGTTAGCTGAATCTTGCCAAAAGCTAGATTCACCTTGGGGCATATATAGATGAACGACTATTTACTTAGGACCCGGTGCATTCTTTTTCTCGAAACAAGCCATAAATCTATTGTTCAAGGAAGGGACTTGTATGTTTGATTGAACCAACTTCCACTAAATGTTTCTTCGAGATTTCCTGTTTATCCTACCGTTTCTCTGTCTGTTTAGATTTGGAAAAGAAGTTCCAAGCTGCAATCTTTATGCCCTGCTCTCCCCCAAGCATAGAGAACTGACCACCCTTTTTTACTTACACATGTATTTTTAGTATTCGCACTACTTTTTCTTAATTCAACTTTTTATAATGTTCCTTATAAAAAATCACGGTCTTTTTTAAGAGCTAACTCTAGCACAATTCTAGCAGGGATCGGTAAAAGTCACAAAGTTAAATACACATAATCTTATCGGAAATGGATCCTACGCAGTTGAATCATGGCCCCACACTCAGCGGGCTTACATGTCAAAGACAAATACACAACTGTAGGATTTAACTGCACAAGATCTTATTTCAATCTTATCAGGCTGTATATAGGTTGTCCACCAACTTGAAGCTCTAGCAACCGAAGATTCATTGATTTCTTGAATGTGAGGGGGATGGCTGGCGAATGTGAAGTGGTGTGTCATGTGATGTGTGGGAGAAGACAAGAAGCAAGGTGCAAGGTTCTGATTAGTTGCGTGCATGTCCTAGCCTGGCCCTTATCAGTGAGCCAAGCTTATCTCAGCCTGACTGTTTGTATGTAATAGCATGTTGTTTGGTTGCCTCTATATGTGTAGCCTGGCTAGAAGGAGACATTGTTTGGTTGACTGTACGAAGACATGTCATACGAAAGACAACCTCATAAAATATGTCACTACAATATTTTATTTTGTAAAAGTACACTCTTATGGTTTTTAATTTATCTTATTATACCTTAATATTATTTAAAATATACTAATACTACTCCATATACCCCCAACATCATTAGTTGCATGAGAGGTTGTATCCAGTAAGCCTTGCTCCATAGGAACGCCCAAAATCAACGTACGAATGGAGCCTGGCTCGGAGGTGCATTGGGGTTCATGGGGACTTGGTTTTGACACTCATCCAGGCAACCAAACAAGGACTACTTGCATCCCGTGGGCCTGGCCGGTGTTCATGCAGGCAACCAATCGCCCCCAAGGCGACTGACCGACTACTGTGCTAGGCGAGGTGAGGCGAGGCAGCAGGGGAAGCCGAGCCTTCGCCCTTCGCCCTTCGCCCTTCGCCGGAGGCTGTCAGAATCAGACATACTCTGCTTGTGTCTGGTCATCGTCTGCACCACTATGACATCTATTCGAATATGTCCTCCGTCCGGCCCTGACACTACACGGTTAGGAATAGTAAAAACACTATGGAGTTTGAAATATAAACAATATATATATGGACTGTATGTCACAGGTGGGAACGGAAGATTCTAAAAAGTTCAGGCTCCTTTGGAGTAGAGGTGAAATGAAGGAAAAATGTATGACTATAATTCCTAAGGATTTTGCACCTGTAGCTAGAGCCTTTGGTTCACAGGAACGAGGCATAGAAAACTGAAGAAAAGTTCTTTTGCATCTTTGTGTCTCTTGTTGCATAGTCTGATCATCCAAGAACATTTGTAACACAATTATCTATTTTAGCTAGATTTTTCTCTGTTTTGCATATGCATTCATTTACTATTCCTATGTTTTTTCATTCCTGTGCTCCAAAAGGAGGCTCGTTTTTTATCGACTTTTGTTTTTTTCTCATGTTTTTGTGTCAAATGTTGTTTTTGGGTTGTTTAAAGTTTTCATGGATTTTGCCCAATCATAGTATTATTCACCGCATTGCCATTGTCTACTAATATCCTGCGATGTCGTTCCCCATGAAGTGTACTGAATTGATGCCCTCTAGAGCTCTTGACAAGTGGGTCTTTGTGAGGGAAAGGCTTCAGCTTGAGGTCATCTTCGGAAAATGTTATTGGCATGGTGGACCACTTGGTTCTGAAGCATGTTCCTTCGGATACATGATTGACGTACCGGACGAAGTCTTTCGTCTGTCTCTTTGTTTCGTGACGCGGTTCTCCAGAGCCACCTGTGATAGCACTGATGGCATTAACTCTGTCGTCTGATCCTTTATTTTGATATGTTGAAAGGGCTTGGGTTGGGTTGTCTTCGGTTTTAGGGTGCACGGAATCATAGTGCTAATATTGTGTGGCAGTTAGCCAGGTGTGTTGCTGGATTTGCTGTTTTTGTTGCTGGGGAGTGCTGTGTGTGGCTTTGCGAAGGTGGGGGTGGTATAAGTTGCATTTGAGGTGGTGGGGGCAGGTGGATTGGTTCGTGCACAGGGGGCCGTTGTGGGTTGTGCATTTGATGGTTTGGGGTAAAGTAGTTCATGGGTCAGTACATCTTCGAGTACTCTATTGGTGATGTGTGGTGAATTGTTTTGGGTTGTATGGTCTGCTGGTTCTGGTTCTGGTTGTGATTTTGGTTTTGTTATTGCATTCTTTGCTAGGTTTCTTGCGTAATTGGGCACTGCTTGGTTGTAGGGCCTTTGTCTTCGCCGTGGAAGACAGAGTACAATGGTCTGTTTGAATGACCGAATCTTCCTCCCCTCCTCCTCTTGCTCTGAAGAAATTGTAGCTTCGGTCTGTTTCTGCTGCTTATCATCTTCGATTGTATTTACTTATGACGGTTGCCAGATCAGCTAAAATGGTTTTTGCGCTTTGTTTTCTTGCTTGCGCCAATTACTACTTCAACGCGAGCCTTGTCCTCTTTCTATTTCTCTCTGTGCTACTAGGGAATCCAACCTTCTTCTTTTGCCTCTATCTGATTTACAATACTCCTACACTATCGAGGAGCTCTTTTTCGCTGCCCGGCTTGTTCCTATCCAAATATTCCGCACAAGATTCCATTTTCAGCCCCTCGATCATTGCATCAATGACAGTGTCTTCACTCACATTTGGTGCGTGCGCTCTTAGCTTGACAAAGCGCTGAAGGTACTACTGCAAAGTTTCATCGTTTCTTTGTCTATAGTTGTGTAAATCTCTTGTTGTATATATTTCTGGCTAAAAGCCTTGGAAGTTGGCCAACAGCTTTCCTTGGAACTGTTGCCAAGAGTAAATCTATCCAGGAGGGAGAGATGTAGACCATTGTTGAGCTGGCCCTCTTAGCGCTTTGATCATGTTTGTGGCAGAACTGCCCAGATTAACCCGGATTTAGTGTTTAATCACCGGATCCGGACTAACCTCGGTAGTCCTTCAGGATGTAGGTATCCTGACTTGGCCTTCCCATCCGGATCGAGCTTTGTTTTTGGGGCGACTCTCGAAGGAGTCCACATGTTACAACATATACAGCCACATTTATTACATAGAGTTGAAATATTACACTCAGGGTTCGGTACTTATTACATCCAGGCTGGTAAGTTCTTCAGCCCTTTTACCAAAAGTTAACATATACCACAAGTTTTTCTCCAAAAGACATATTCTACCGCTCAAGGCGTAGGGAAGCTTGCTTCAGAAGAATGGAGGAGCGAGGTAAGGATCCCATTCGAACAAAGTATACTCTGCTCCTGTAAAAAGAATAGACAAGAAGCTTAAGTACTAATTACTCAGCAAGACTTACCCGACCACTGGGTCGAAACCCGACTCTCTAGCCTATAGCCGGGGGTTATTAGGTCAACTCACGCTGCGGCAGGCCTGATAGTAAATCCTTAGCTTTTAGGATTGGGTTAATTTTAAGTTATTACCTGACCAAACTAAGTTATACTTATTCTACTAACAAACAAAAGCAAACACTTTGCCAAATCATTCTTTATCAACAGGATCAATTTTTTTACTACGATGTTGGTCGCGATCAGGCAGCTTACAACTGGCAAGCCACAGACGATTCGAATCGATTTTTCCACCTCTCGAGAGGGATAGTCAGACACCCGTCATATGTGTGTACACTGACCCCACATATGACAACCCAACATCCAATGCCACCTAGCCGGAACCATCCTCACCGAACCCGGATGTCAGTCCTTCGACACCCGCCCAACCTCCTCCTTCCAGTTGGACTTGTCTAGTTCTGCGCTTAGGTACAACAGGATAAGAAGTTTACCGGAGCCCATTAAGGACGGCAAGTGGATGAGGCGCGTTCGGCCCAATCAGGCCACACATCGGACGGCCTTATGTGACACAGGCATGATCATGGTCCATAGCAATAATCACAACATGCAAAGTACAAAAGCGAAACTGATCCCGCCACATGCCTGTCAAATTATTAACATTCTTCTCATTCTTAACCAATTAACTTTAGTAAAAGATTTCCGTTCTAAGCCTATGCCATCTAAGCCATCTACTGCGTATAGGATTTTCATGCTGGATCCCGATTAACCATGCTCTAGGGTTTCAATCAATTCCTAACTCTAATGCATAAGCATAACTCTAATTTAATTTAAGGACCCAAAGAAAAATAGGTAAATGCACTGGGGCTTGCCTTGGGTCACGGGGTCTGTCTCCGTCGGTGACTCGGAGTCTCCTCCTGCTGGTGCGAAGGATATCTCGGTCACACCGGCTTCCGGAGCTTCCACTGCGGTGGAAGACTCTTCAACAGGAATTGGCGGGACCAACGTGCCTAGGTTGATGACATGCAGGAGTTTAAAAGTATGAGGATGATCAACCTGTTGAAAAAGTAAAGTGTACAATTTTCTAAAGAAAAAGGGTGGTTGGGGTTAAACATCTGGATTTTCGGGCGTAATTGACTGTCCTAGGGCTCAAATGAATTTCATATTATTTTTAAAAGCTTAAATGATTTTTCTAGAAATTTTTGAATAATTCAAATGTGTTTTAGAATTAATTTTATATTTTTAATACGCTTTTATGAATTTTTCTGCATTTTTAAACAAAATCTAACTTTTTAAAATTATATAAACTTTAATTTAATTTCTTTTTAGAAATACAAAATATTTATATGAATTAATAAATAATTCTATTAATTAATATAAACAGATTAAATTAAACTAAAATTAAATAACCAAATTGAATTAAGAAGAAAAAAGAAAACAGAAATGGAAATTGGAATTCGGCCCAGCCCACGGAAAAAAAACAAAACAAAAAGTCCTGATTTCCCCCTCCAAAAATCCGTCTGGGCTCTTTTCTCCCTGGCCCAGCCCACTAAGTGGGCCGGCGGCCCATTTTCCCGCGCGGCCCAACTCCCCCTCTCTTTCAGCTCCGCCTATCGGCCGAGCGGGCGGGCAGGCGGGCCTGCTGGTCGGACGGCCTAGCTGGGCTGGCGGCCCGGCGGACCAGGCTCGCCCGGCTGCCTGGCGCGCCGCGCAGGTGCGACGCGCTCTGCGCGTCCGCCTCGCCGGCAGCACCGGCGACCATCTGGTGCGGCGCAGGCCGAAAGGCCTCGCCGGCGGTGGCCTCGGGCGCGGCATGCACTTCTTTTCGCTTTCCCCTCCCTTTCCCCCTCTTTCACTTCTCTCGCTGTTACACGCCGGCCGCCGCAGACGGGGCGGCCATGGCACTCGCTCGCGTAACGGCGGCGAGGCTGCCCCACGGCGGCGGCAGGGGTCACCGGGGCCAGCACTCCCCCGCGCGACGTGCGTGCGGGTGTTGCGCACCCGGTGCGCCCGTTAGCCGGGGCTAGGGGGAATCGGAGGGGTGGGGACGGTGGGAGGGGCGCGGCGCTCACCTCGGCGACGTCGGCGGAGCGAGGGTGAGGCGCGGCGCGGGGTAGTGGTGAGCGGAGCAGCGGGGGGACGCGGCAGAGGAGCGGCGGGGTGGCGCGGCAGCGGCGGCGCGGGGCGCGGGCGCGGGCACGGGCGGGGAGCGGCGAGCAGAGTGCTCCCCCCTGCTCGGCTGGGGGGAGAAGAACCCCCCCCCCCCGCGGGTCCACCTGTCGGCGCCGCCTGACAGGGGGCGCGGGTAGCGAGTGGGCTGGCCGTCACGCGGGCCACCGCCCTCGGCTGGGCTTCGCCCGCTGCGTGGCAGCGGGCTGCCTGCCGGCTCGCGGGGGAAGCTTTCCCTTTTTCTTTTTTTTTTACCTTTACCATTTTCATTTTTAACCCTGGATTTTGTCCTTTTTTTGACAGGGGTCCAAATACAAAAGTGAAAGGGCTTAATTTAAACTACCTCTTCATATTTTTGTCCCAGGAAAACTCCAAATTTTTGAAAAGGGCTCAAATTTGAATTTGAATCAAGTTTTCAAAAGAGAAGTACGACAGTATGCATGCACTTAGAGTCTTAGATACGGAGTATCACAATGTTGTTTCCTCCAGCCGAAGATATTACTACTTCGTATCTCATGAGAAATTCCTTTTGATCTGAGTCTACTTCGTATTGTGGGAGTAGTGCTGGCACTTTGAACTTCGGAGGCCATGGGGTTTTCTCCAACGCTGAAACATGAGGTGAATATGCCTGCATTTCTCTTCGCTCGTTGTGGTTGTGAACTTCGTGGTTGTGTCGAGGGGGCTCATGCTGTTCTTCTTCGTACTGGTCCTACGGCTGTTCTTCGTCATCGTCGTCTTTGATGTTAATTTGCTCTCGACGATCTTGAGGTTGTCGCTGGTTCTCTAGCATTTGGATTTCTCGGTGGACTGATTGCATTTGCTCTTGGAGTCTGGGTCCGAAATCTTGATACTCTTTTTGCTTAATGAGCAAATATAAGTGCCCTCTTTTCTTTTGCAGCTGTTGCTGCGTCTCTTTGTACCTTGCTAGCTTTTCTGCTTGTTCGTTTCTTGTTTTGGTTCCTCTTGGCTCGGCCTGTGATTTTCCTTTTTGTGCCATGACTTCTTGTACTCTTCGTTGTATTTCCATTTCTTGGTCTATGAATCCTACTTGATGTTGTGGATCTTCGTCGGTTCTTTGTTCTTGTCCATCTTCAAGTTGTGGTATGCCTCCTCGTGAACTTCTTGGGAGATCTTGAGTTGTGATTTGAGGTGGATTTTGAGTGGTGTTCCGGTTAGTATCGACTATTCCTACGGCTGCGGCTGTTGTTGCCGCGGTCATTTTCTTCATTACTACCATGGGCTTGAACACAGTGGGTGCCAAACTGTTGGTGAAATAACCCGGTGGCCACTTCACAGGATTTGCAGCAGTGTGGACAAACAGTAAGGAGATAGTATTACACTGTATTCAACCCATGCACACCGTTCTACAAGGGGGGTATTTATAGGGATACCAAACACCCAGGGGTATAAAATTACAATTACACCTCCTTAACTATTAAATCTTCAAAATATTTGAGGGTAGGTTGGTCTTTCAGCCAATGCCCGTGGCCCAATGGGGACCGCCTATGTTGTCCTTCCTCCATCCTCTTCGGGAAAGAGACTACCTTAGGCCCGAAGTAGCTTCTCTTTGAGCCGAAGCGGCCTCGTTCTAAAGCCATCGCCCTTGGTCTCTGCAACGCTTGCTGTAGCACCCCGAAGACCCACTTCAAGTGGCAGAGCCTTTGGGAACAACATCTCTTTTCCTTACCTAAAATCTAGATCCGAAGATGTCTTCGTGCTCCTCCATCTTCTGTCGCCACTGGAGCCTGAAAAACTGAGTCACAACATTATTCCCACAATAGAGAGCACATACGCAGCCGACAGAGAAGCAACGTAACCTAGCCTCCTCTCTTTTTCTCATCGATCTATCTAATCTACAAAATCAAGCTAGCAACCGCCACGATGAAGCTCTTTGCCGCCTACAGCTTCCTCCTCCTGCATGCAGTTCCTCCATAGTATGTGTGTTTTACTATGTATGCACCCAAGTAGGCATTATTAATTATCATCACTGTCGTCATGTATGTGCATGCAGTCGCCTGTGTGACAGAGTGTCGATTGGTGGCCAACAACATCGGAGCCGTAGATCCCCGGCGGCGCCATGACCACGGCCACGGTCACCACGGCCACCATCACGGCCACCACCACCCGGATAATAAGAAGCAGTCGACGCACAAGCTGTTCGTGTTCGATGATGAGCTCGCCGACAACGACAACATGGAGTCAGACCTAGCCCTAGGCTCGAGCTCACGCGAGTGGCGCTACCCCTACATCATGTCGGACACACTGCATGACAGGAAGTCCACCAGCCGCACGTCTGACGGCCTGGTGCAGTCGGACTTCCTTGCCATGTTCATGGGTGCGCGAGTCCCCACCGGCCTACAACAGCAACGACTGGGATGACACCGTCGACCCCTCCGGCATGAACTTCGCCATCGCCGCACCTGCACACTAGACTCGTTGTCAACGAGCTAGGTCACACTCCGCAAGCAGGTCTAGTAGCTCCAGGATCTGGTCAGGGACGGCAGTGGTCGTTGAGGACCATGACTTCATGGACTCGTTGGTGCTCGTCGCCTACTCCGGCAATGACTACGCAGATGCCGCCATTGACGATGTGAGTTTTATTAATTGCTATATGTGTAATAATATCATCAGGAGCTGTCGGACAAGCACAACACAGAGGACCGGGACCGGCTGGGCGATGAGGAGGATGTGATGCTGCATGATGTGAACAGCATCTTCATGGACATGGCGGCGTCTAGGTAGGGGGTTGATGCTGGCGGCACATTTCATGGAGCGCTTCCACCCCTGCTGTGAGGGGGTGGGCGACGACGGCTACTGCGGCCCGGACCAAGGCTTCATGCTCTGCGACCGCTCCGACGAGTACTTCTTCTAGGACGACTTCCATCCTACGCACGCAGGGTGGATGGCCGTCATGCGCATCCTCCAGGGTCCTATCATGGCCTACCTCAGCATCTCCAGCCTCAACCACTTTTAGATTAGATCCCCTCTCATTCGTTAGCTAGTGGGATTCATTTGTTAGCTAGTATTGGAGGTATTTTAGTTTGGCAGGTCATTATTTTTTGGATTGTTATTAGTATGTGTCGTCTACTGGGTTAGCTTTTGGAATAGTAATAATATTTCACAATTCAATATCATCGTCTGTTGTCGACTTACTCTACCTTTTGCTTGCGTTTCCTTTTCTTTCAATAATCTGGAAATAGAAACCAGTCATAAATTAACGGCCACTCGATATATCACAAAGCTAAGCTAAGTTTGGGAAATATCCAACTGCATGAACTTTGCGTGGTCGCCAGCAAACACTTCTTGTGACTACGTCCGCTTTTCGATGTCTAACTATATATTTGTATTGTTAAAAGGCCTGTTTGGGAAGAGCTCCGCTCCAACAATTTCAACTCCAGTCTATCAATTCCACTATGGAGCAGCTCCGCTTTGGAGTTAGCTCCATTTTTTAGGTTCTTTGGCATATAAGATAATTCTAGCTTTTTAAAAATAGATGGTTTTATTATGAACATCCCATACTACCCTTGTTCATTTTATCTTTGTTCCTTTAATTGTTGTACCGATGCAACAGTCGGCCTAGCAATGCCGCTGGCAGGCTTTTGGTAAACCCTAACCCGAAACTATAATTATCCATATCTATTTGATGCCCTTGTACCCATGTCCAAATTTATCCATGCCTGTTACTCAAAGAGCACGATCAAATGGCTAGCGAGCTGATGAAATCATGAAAGTATGGAACGTCCAAATTTATGCATGCCGGCAACGGAGAGCTGCTCGTGGTACTCCTTGACCCACAGTTCCCGCACAGCAGCGGCCAACAGGACTATGCGCAGTGGCGGTCATTGCCATGCTGAATAGCAAAACTGTGGATGTCCCAAGGAGAACAGTCCACGTCGCTGCAATAATTGAATTAAGATATTGATGTTGCAATAGTTGAATTTGAATTTTGCATACACTATTTTTCAATGTTGCAGATATGCATTCTAATGTTGCACGAATCTTGCCTGTTGTTTTTCATGTCTTGTGAAACATTAACCGATATTGTGGTGGGATTTTCCCCTTAAACGGGATGGATGCGGTGATTTTTTAATCCAAATATTGATGTTGCAAAAGTTGATTTTAAGATGTTGCCAACACTATTTTCCTGCTTTTGAATGCAACGGCCGGTGTTTAATATATCGGACGGAGCGCGCTTGCCTCTGATGCCAGGTCGTCTGCCCGGGCACCAGCAGCCCCGATCGCGAATGAAATACAATTGATCGGATCTCTTATCTTTGTCTTGTTGAGCTCGCTGGCTAGCTGGCTACATAAACACGGGGACCCGCACCTGTCGTTGGGATCATGTACGCAGCCAGCAGAGCAGCAACGTAACCGGCCTATCCTCCTCTCTTTTTCCTCATCGATCTATCTAATCGATACAATCTTGAAGCCACCAGCTAGCTAACGACCGCCACGATGAAGCTCTTCCCTGCCCGCACCTCCCTCTTCCTGCTCGTCGTCCTCATCACTGGTATGCATGGTAACTAGTTGTTGCATGTAGTTGCTCCGTAGTACGTATGTTATACTATGTATGCACACATGCAGGCATTATTAATTCTCATCATTGTCGTCATATATGTGCATGCAGTCGCCCGTGTGACAGAGTGCCGACCAGTGGCCAACAACAACGGAGCCGTAGATCCCCAGCAGTGCCATGACCACGGCCACGATCACGACAACCACCAGCATGGCCACCACCACCCGGATAATAAGAAGAGGTCGACGCACAAGCTATTCATGTTCGGTGATGAGCTTGCCAACAACGGCAATGTGGAGTCAGACCCAGCCCTAGGCTCGAGCTCTCGCGAGTAGCGCTACCCCTACGGCATGTGGGACACACTGCACGGCAAGAAGTCCACCAGCCACGCGTCTGATGGGCTGGTGCAGTTGGACTTCCTCGCCATGATCATTGTCCACCGCGAGTCCCCACCAGCCTACAATAGCGACTACTGGGACGATGCCGTCGACCCCTCCGGCATGAACTTCGCCATCGCCGGCACCCGCACACTACACTCGGCGTCGGCGGGCTGGGTCACGCTCCACAAGCAGGTCTAGCAGCTCGGGGATCTGGCCAGGGACGGCGTGGTCGACGAGGACCGTGACTTCAAGGACTCGGTGGCGCTCGTCGCCTACTCCAGCGATGACTACGCAGATGCTGCCGATGACGACGTGAGTGTTATTAATTGCTATATGTGTAATAATATCGTCAGGAACTATGTGACGACCATGCATGATGTGAGATATATGCATGCATGCAGGCATTCGCCGCCATGATCCCGAAGGTGGCGGACAAGCTGGCGAGCGTGGTGTCGGAGCTGCAGGACCTAGGCGTATCAAAGGCGATGGTGAACACGCTGCAGCCGTTCAGGTGCTCGGCGTGGCAGGCAAGGAGGCACAACTACGAGTCGTGAAACAATGATGGCAACGCGCTGTCGGACAAGCACAACACGGAGCTCCAGGACCGGCTGGGCAACAAGGCAGACGTGATGCTGCATGATGTGAATAGCATCTTCATGGACATGGTGGCGCCTAGGTAGAGGGGTCGACGTTGGTGGTGCAGTTCACGAAGCGCCTACGCCCTTGCTGTGAGGGTGTGGGCGACGACGGCTACTGCGCCCTGGACCAAGGCTTCACACTTTGCAACCACCCCGATGAGTACTTCTACTGGGAAGACTTCTACCCTACGCATCAGGTTGGAGGGTCGTCATGCGCATCCTCCAAGGTCCTATCATGTCCTTCCTCAGCATCTCCAACCTCAACCACTTTCGTCTGTTGTCGACTTACTGTACCTTTTGCTTGCGTTTCCTTTTCTTTCAATAATCTGGAAATAGAAACAAGTTATAAATTAAAGGGCCACTCTATATATCACAAAGCTAAGCTAAGTTTGGGAAATATCTCATTACATGAACTTTTCGTGGTCTCCAGCAAACACTACGTAATTTGGGATGGAGTACGTCCGCTTTCCGATGTCTAACTATGTATTTGTGTTGTTAAGGGTCTGTTTGGGAGAGCTCCGATCCAACAATTTCAACTCCAGTCTATCAACTCCACTATGGAGCAGCTTCGCTTTGGAGTTGGCTCCAATTTTGAGAGTGTTTGGCATATAAGATATTCTAGCTTTTAGAATAGATGGTTTTATTATGAACATCACATACTACCCTTGTTCCTTTTATCCTTACTAGCAAACATGCCCGTGCGTTGCAACGGGTAACTTCACTCGTTTCCTATTTTTGATGATCGTTTTTTCTTATTTCTCTTTGTATATCTTTATTCTCCCTTCTCTCCTTATTATGCATACATGTCCAGAAATTATAGAGGGGCTCCATTGTGTCCGAGCCGGGTAGCCACGGCTTGAGCCCTGAGTGCCCTGGTGTTGGATCCACCCTTGACGGCTATATAGATATATTATCACACTAATATGTTTATGCAGTGCTATCAATATTTTCTTCAACTTTTGTTTTCTTAAATATGTGTTGTTGTAAATTCATTTTCATAAATTTTACCATTCGTCTTACTTAAAAAATAAATTATCATTATCTTATTATGAGATTTTTTAGTATGACTATATTTTTATTGTTTAAACAATTTTAAAAATATAAAATACATGACCAAAAATTTATAAATAAATCAACCGTGATAAATATTGAAGAACACGATAAATATTTAAGCGAAAGAGATCATATATAATATAATATTGGACACCTCCGACGATATAGTGTATTTACCTTCATAATGGATCTCGGTAAAAGACCACTGGATGAACACATGGGTGGGCAGTTGTGTCCTTTCCCCAGATTTGATGACCACGTGGATAGCTATACTCCACATATCTCTCCCGGGTCCCGGTCTAACCTGCAGCTTATCCACGACAGGCCACAACTCCTCTCTATCCCTTGTCTTGTCTAGCGCTTCTCCCACGTGAAAGCTCCATGAAGCTAGGTCAGAGATCACCAGTCCAACAGCGGTAGTCTGCGAGCTCATGTTGGCACTCAGCAGTCGGTGATGTGTCTAGGGCAAGAGCCTCCTCTCCGGCAGATATGGTGCGACACAACAGTTGCTTCTTTCTCAAAAGCCATTGACGGTGAAGGTTCTCAAGTCGAGGGTTAACAATGGTGCGACATCTCAGAGACGCCTCCTTTCAATGGTAAAGCGCCGAAGCTTTTCCATGACTTCACCGATCCAAATTTTAGTGAGGATTGTGGTACCTATCCGTAGCTTCAAGATCTAGGCGGGGATTGTGTGTTTTTTTTTCATGATTTCTGGTGAACTACTGTGATTTATGGCGTTTCCTCCCGTGATTGTATCTTTAGCATGAAGACAAGCTTCTACCCGGTGTTCATGGGGATGCAGTGGAGCGGCCACTTATATTTCAATGTGTTTCGAGTTGGATCCGGATTTATAGCCATGCATTGTGACCTGGAGTTCTATTACAGTTTGGTACCGTATATAGATGCGTTTGTACATACCCTAGAGTTCAGCAAGCTTATTGTGTTCTGTTTGGATTGGATTCGGATTGGAAACATCTGATGACCTGGGCGATATCGGTAAGAAAACGCGATAAGCGGGGCGGAGGCGGGGCGACGTGGAGTCATGGACTCACGGAACCAGACGCAGATGCGGAGAGAGGCACACCCAAACGCTAGAGACTGACAGGTGGGGCCATACATAAGGACGGACGAGGACCAAGAATCCTTACTCGCTTTAGATTCCTTTAATTGTTGTACTGCTGCAACAGTCGGCCTAGCGATGCCGATCGACAGACTTTGGGTATATCCAAACCCAAAACTATACATATCCATATCTATTTGATGCCCTTGTACCCATGTCCAAATTTATACATGACCGTTACCCAACTAGTATGGAACGTCCAAATTTATGCATGCCGGCAGCGGAGAGCTGCTCGTGGTGCTCCTCGACTTCCAGTTCCCGCACAGCAGCGGCCAACGGGACTATGCACAGCGGCGGTCACCAGGACGCAGTTGATGGCCATGCTGAATAGCAAAACGTGGATGTCCCGAGGAGAACAGCACTCGTTGCTGTAATAGTTGAATTAAGATATTGATATTGCAATAGTTGAATTCGAATGTTGCATACACTATTTTTCAATATTGCAGATACACCACAAGAATCTGGTTAGTTTTCGGCAGAAAAAGCTTATTTTCGGCGGTATGGCTCTGCCGAAAGGAAATTTTTGGTGGTCACCATAGGCCGCCGAAAATAGGTCATCGGCGGCTAATTTTCGGCGGCAACTATGGGCTGCCGAAAATAGTATCCATTATTTTCGGCGGCCAGATGGAGCCGCCGAAAATAGTGCTTGACTATTTTCGGTGGCCAGACTACACCGCCGAAAATAGGCCAGGTCTATTTTCGGCAGCCCAACCCAGCGGATGTGCGGCCGGGTGTGTTGCGAGGTTGGTCTGGGAGGGGAGCGCGGTTGGGTAGGGGCGCCAGCAGGCGACTCTAGCCGAGGGCGGCTTCGGGCGGGGCCGATCGGGGTGGGACACCGTTGGCGGGCCAGCCGGAGAGAGGTGCCGCCAGGGGCAGGGCCAGCCGGGGAGGGGCGCTGCCGGCGGGTCCGGCCAGGGAGGAACGCCGCGGCGGGGCCGGCCGAGAGGGGTGCCAGCGGGGAGGGACGCAGGAGGGCAGGGCCGGCCGGGGAGGGGCACCGCGGGCGGGGCCGGCCGGGAGGGCGTGGGCGGGGAGGTCCGGGCGGGGAGGCGCGCCAGCGGGGAGGGGCGCCGCGGGCGGGGCCGGCCGGGAGGGCGTGGGCGGGGAGGTCCGGGCGGGGAGGGCGCAGGAGGGCAGGGCCGGCCGAGGAGGGGCACCGCGGGCGGGGCCGGCCGGGAGGGCGTGGGCGGGGAGGTCCGGGCGGGGAGGCGCGCCAGCGGGGAGGGGCGCCGCGGGCGGGGCCGGCCGGGAGGGCGTGGGCGGGGAGGTCCGGGCGGGGAGGCGCGCCAGCGGGGAGGGGCGCCGCGGGCGGGGCCGGCCGGGAGGGCGTGGGCGGGGAGGTCCGGGCGGGGAGGCGCGCCAGCGGGGAGGGGCGCCGCGGGCGGGGCCGGCCGGGAGGGCGTGGGCGGGGAGGTCCGGGCGGGGAGGCGCGCCAGCGGGGAGGGGCGCCGCGGGCGGTCCGGCCCTGCGGGGGTGGCGCGGGCGGGGAGGGCCGCCGAGCCCGCAACGGCGCGCGAGCGAAGGGCAGCGGCGGTCCGCGGGCTGCGGCGGAGGCGCGCGTGCGAAGGGCGGCGGCGCGTGCGGGCGAGGGGCGGCAGCAGGCGGCAGGCAGCGCGTGCGGGACGACGAAGGTGCATGAGGGACTGAGGGCCGAGGCGCTGGCTGGGATCTTGTTAGGTGCGCTAATTTTCGACGGCATAGGGCGGCCGCCGAAAATTACATATCAATTTTCGGTGGCCAGGCCTGGCCGCCGAAAATAAGCCACCTATTTTCGGTGGCTAGACCCCACCAGGCCGCCGAAAATAGATGTATTATTTTCGGCGGGCTACGCTAGCCGCCGAAAATATTTTTTGCCACCGAAAATATTCGGGATTCTTGTAGTGATATGCATTCTAATGTTGCACGGATCTCGCCGTTATTTTTCATGTCTTGTGAAACATGAACCGATCTTGTGGTAGGATTTTCGCCCTTGAACGGGATGGACACGTTGATTTTTTTAATCCAAGTATTGATATTGCAAAATTTGATTTTCAATGTTGCCAACACTATTTTCTCGGTGTTGGAAACACGCATTGAAAAATATTGTGGTGGGATTTTCCTTCTTCAATCCAACGGCCGGTATCTAATCTATGGGACGGTGTGCGCTGCGTCCGATGTCAGATCTTCCGCCTGGGCACCAGCAGCCCCAATCGCGAATGAAATAAGATCGATCGGATCTCTTATCTTTGTCTTTTTGGGCTCGCTAGCTGGCTCGCTATACAAACACGGGGACCCGCGTCATCGTTGGGATCATGTACGCAGCCAGGCAGAGCAGCAACGCAACCTAGCCTCCTCTCTTTTTCCTCATCGATCTATCTAATCTACACAATCTTGAAGGCACCAGCTAGCTAACAACCGCCGCCATGATGCTCTTCCCCACCTGCAGCTTCCTCCTCCTGCTCGTCGTCCTCATCACTGGTATGCATGGTAACTAGTTGTTGCATGCAGTTGCTCCGTAGTACGTGTGTTATACTATGTATGCACACATGCAGGCATTGTTAATTCTCATCATTGTTGTCATATATGTGCATGCAGTTGCCCATGTGACAGAGTGCCTACCAGTGGCCAACAACACCGGAGCCGTAGATCCCAGCGGCGCCATGACCACAGCCACGGTCACCACGACCACCAACACGACCACCACCACCTAGATAATAAGAAGCGGTCGATGCACAAGCTATTCGTGTTCGGTGATGAGCTTGCCGACAACAGCAATGTGGTGTCAGACACAGCCCTAGGCTCGAGCTCCCGCGAGTGGCGCTACCCCTATGGCATGTGGGACACACTGCATGGCAAGAAGTCCACCGGCCACGCGTCCGACGGGCTGGTGCAGTCGGACTTCCTCGCCATGATCATTGGCCACTGCGAGTCCCCACCGCCCTACAATAGCGACTACTAGGAAGATGCCGTCGACCCCTCCGACATGAACTTCGCCACTGCCGGCACCCGCACACTAGACTCGGCATCGGCGGGCTGGGTCACGCTCTGCAAGCAGGTCCAACAGCTCAGGGATCTGGTCAGGGACGGCGTGGTCGACGAGAACCGTGACTTCATGGACTCGGTGCGCTCGTCGCCTACTCTGGCAATGACTACGCAGATGCCACCACCAACGATGTTTTAAGGTGGACTAGATCACACTCCGTCGTTGTTTTAAGGTGGGGTTGTCACAATCTTTATACGCATCTTCAGCCACACAAAAGAGGAAGTAAAAAAAAATGCACAATACAGAAATCGTGTATATGCAAATAATAACTGGTATCACAAGGCAACAATAGTGCTTTCCATTTGGGAAAAACCAAGTGTCACATGGCAAACTATTTTGGTCTAATGGAAAATAGCATTTTTACCTAATGGAAACTTGCATTTTGCCTAATTAAAACCTTCAAATTTGCCTAATGGAAGGGCAAAGGATGAAGAGGAAGAGGGAGAGGAGGGGTGGCTGACTGGCTGGGGTGGAGTGGAGGAGGCAGAGCGGAGGTGGTGGCTTGGCGGGCGCGCACCAGCCATGCCCCTCGCTGGCCAGAGGAAGATGGCAAGGATACGTCAGCTGCAGGAGAGCGGACTAGCCAGGCCAGCGAGGAGCAGTGGCTCTATGGTGGCCGGCATGGCAAAGATCCAGCCAGGACCGAGTTGGTGGCGGCATGCTCGTGTCGCTTGGTGGAGGCATAGGACCTGGAGAATGACTGAGAACGAAAGGGGCAACCCGTGTTATTTTCGATTGTGCCTTAAATCTAGAGCGGGGGTTAAAACGGAAAAAACCAGCACCCATCAGATGGCGATCGTTCGCCCCTAGACCGCCAATTGCATGCTTGCACAGGAACTGTGTTTGCATAGCAGTCTCACCCTGTTTTAAGACATATAAACGGTTAAGGTAGGAGAATATTTTTTAAATAAATTTTCTGAATTCGTGGAACATGAAATTATTCATAAGACACCTCCATAGTCACCACAATCCACCGAATCCCTGTTGCACGCCGTCATAGACCCACCACAGCCCTCCGCCATGGTGGATCCAAATATTGCTTGTGGCTCTACATATATTTATAAATTTACAGCAGCAGTTGTGACAAATTAGTTATTGCTCAATTCTTCCAGAAATATTTGTTCCTAGAGTATAATTGCAACTGCGTAAGTGGACCAAGCTAGACTGATAAAATAGATGGGTAAAGCAATGTTTAAAGTCTATAAACCCACTTTATTTTAGGGTTGTTCAAAGATAGCATACACGATTAAGAACAATAAATTCACACCGATTCCAAATTAGACTCCTTGAATTGCTGATCTAATAGAAGAAAAGAAAGTACCATTGGCAGGCATCAGAGGTCGCTATGGAGATCTTCTAGATTGGCAGCCTAAAAACAGGAAAAAAAATATTGGTCAATGCAAACGCCGTCTCATTCATCTGAAAAATCCATGGCCTGATTTATAAGTATTAACTAAGTGTAGTGGTGATACTACTATACTAGATCCGAGTCAAACAAGCTAGAATAAGAATCAGGAGACTGCTACACCCTATCACGTACGATTATCTGTTGGCAGGCCGATCAAAGCAAAAACAATTAAAGGAACAATTAGCTAGGTGGAATAATCTGAGCAAGTACCTGATGTGCCCTGCACAACAGCAATTAGCAGATGGATCAGAGGCGGGGAAGCCTGTATGTAGGGACTCGACCATGGCGCATGCGTGCTTCAGGCAGGGTGGTCGAGCAGACGGTGCCCCAGTAGGCTGCCACGATACCTGGAGCGACCTGTGTGGAGAGTGACGAGGAGAGCAGTTCGGGGAGGCTACGACCACGCTGATTTCGCTGCTCTGGGGGTGGAAGCGCATGGATCGAGGCGTGGGCAACGTAGGGAGTTGGCAGCTGCGGTGGCGCACATGGGTTCCCGGCCCGGCCGATTGGGTCGGAGCCGGCCTCTTCCACGGGGTGCCTTGGAGGTCGACGGAGGAGCACACAGAGGCCTCCCCACCCTGCTCCAGTACGTGGCTGGCAGAGCGCTTTAGGTGTAGACGTCGTCGTGCTACGCTTTGCATTGCATCTCCTCGATCGCCGGCAACGTAACGCGCGCGTCCCCGTGGTCATTCTCCGCTGGCGCTGGGCTAGCAGCGGACCCGGCCGGCTCCACGGTCGCAGCGTGGGCAGGACCGCGTCGTGTCCGATCCTGTCCTGGTGTGACCGTACGTGCGCGTCGTGGTGCCTTCTTTCCACTGTTCGTACGTGTTCCGTTGTGGCGCATGCGAGCCCGCCCGAGCCGTACGTTGTCCACAGCCCACTTTATTGTCCTGGATCGATCAGGTACACCCGCACCAGAATCCCCTCTTTCTCGTACTAATTTCCTATACTACTAAGCGTGTGACACGGTTCACCCAATGTGAGCGTTGTGAATTGTGAGTTGAAGTGTGGTTTGTTGCTTGATCATGTTCGAAATGACACCTCAGATATTTCAACTCCCAATCTAATTTTGTTACGGTACTACTCTGGCGTTTGCCAAATATTCTTGCATGTTCCTTGTGTTCCGGGGCTGATAATCTCTAGCTTGTTTGTATGCAAATATCCGTAATCTTATGTAAAAAATGTGGGCAGTACCTATGGTTTTCATGTGGGCTCGTTTAAGAATTGGGTAAGTTAAGTTGAACAAATGTTATCCTGAGCTTTACAGATGAGTTGGAGTTGAATTATGAAATTTCATACCAGAAATCTATTTCATATGTTTGGTAACTTGATTCCTTTTTTTTTTTCTATGGAATTCTGTGTCTAGTATGGGAGATTCTGCTACTAGCCAGTAAGGGTGCTTTTGGTAGGGTGCCATAGACCTTGGCCTGGCTAGTATATGCCAACCACTGCTTATCTGAACGTAAACTAAGTCAGGACAAATTAGATTTCTCACCTACCTAGAAACGTGAGAAATCTGCGTTTCTAGTCATGCATGCTACATCTCTTAATTAAAATATCTATTCACTAGATCAATTTTAAATCAACGCTCATGATATTTTTACAAACAATACTAGATCTCATTTGACATATAAAGTTTAACAGACAATTTAATTTATTTGTTATGCTTATCCTAGCTCAGTCGCTATGCGTGCAAGCAAACACAAACTAGACTGAGACAAATTCAGCCTATCCAACTATCCAAAAAAAAACATTGTATTCAAAGAGAAGATTGGAGGTGAGGTGGGAGGGTTTAAGTGCAAAAAAGCAACAGGCGTTGGATTTAGATCAGTCGCATAATATTTGCTGATTGCACAATTGCAACGGATGGCTGATTGCACTGGATATGGCCTCCCCAAATGTAGCGCGCAAAGCTGTTTAGACAAAATAAAGCATACTAGGCTACATTGCTCGAAACACAAATTATCTAGTACGTGCTAACTAATGTAACTTAGCACTGCTGCGCACAAAACCGAAACACTTTTGTCATCTTTGTTTTTGTTATATCACCTAATTTAAATATCTAATCACTAAACCAATTTTATACTCCATTTAACTTTCCAACGTTATTATGAAAAACATTATACGCACTCTTGGAGCTTGGGTATGTCGCCTCATATCTAACTTAAATTGTTTTTTTTTTTTGCCAAAACTGTAAAAGTTGTGTGCCATCGCCAATCAGTGTGGCGCGTGGAACAAATTCCACCCACTTGAAGTCTTGAACTGAACAGAACACGCAACCGCACTCGCACGACAGGGGACGAGCCGTAGAAAATCCCGCGGCCTCCTCGGGGCTTCCTCCCTCCGCACGCCCCAACCTCACCAACCCACCGCCACCCCGCCGCTCCCCGGCGGCGCTCCTCCGCCGACGAGGTCCCCGTTTCGCCCGAGGGTTCGCACTTCGATGGACGGCGTGGAGTCGGCCTCGGCCTCGGCAACCGCTCCGCCGCCCCACCTGGCGCCACCGCCGCCGCCGCCGCCGCGTACGGCCGCGCCCACAGCGTCGGCTATATGCGGCCCGCGGACTTCGTCTTTGCGGCCGCCCTCTTCGGCGTCCTCGCCTTCACGTGGCTCAGCAGCGCCGCCAACGCCGCCTTCATCGTCGCTAAGTGGGGCTACGGAGAGGGCTCCGTCCTGGCCGCCGTCACGAAGGATTCCGCCGTGCTCACCTCCTTGCTCCTCGGGCTCTTCCTCCACACCTTGGTCCTCATCTTTGTCAGCATGTGCTGGCGCCAGGAGGTAATCATACATACACGGTTTCAATTCAACCCCCTGCCCGAATGGTTGCTGCGATTGGTGGGGACAGCGGCACTGCCAGGGCGGCGGTGCCGCCAGGGACCAGCCTGCAAGATCTTGTTTCTGGCACCCTCGTCATGCTCATCGTCGTCGTGTTCACGATCCTGGCCGTGGGCGTGGTGATACAAGCTACTTCGTTCGTGATCGGAGCCGGTGGCGAGAGGGCTGGCTACATACTTATCGAAGCCGTCTTCGTCCTCGGGTCTCTGGTCTTCTGTTTTGTCACTTATCCGCTTGTCATCGGACTGGTCCTGGGGAAAAGCAGACGTGAAAGGGCTCAAACGGCTGTCCCACTCACAGGTTGATACGCTGATGCTCCAACCTGTGGAGGTGTGCATTCTTCTTCCCTCTCCCCTTTTTGACATCACCGTAATGCTATTAATGTGGAATGATCATGTCGCTACATCGTCTCCTCTTGTTATTTGACATATTGCTTGCTGGATCAGTCATGCACGAACACACCTCTAGATTATTAGTATCTGTAACTACCATAGTCAGTTATGTTATGTAGAAATGGGATCCTGTATGATGTGGAATCTATTTGCTTTTCCCACCCATATATCTTGTGTAGAAATCTAATAGGCGGCAGAACTGTGTATTGCAATAATTGGCCTTATATCTGCATGCCACAAATTATTGGTTATTGCTCCCATGTTTCAGTTTTCTTATGTAGTCTTTGCCGATTTCAAGAGGGTTCGGTAGTGGGAAATTGTCACTAGAATATTCTGTTAACTCCGAAATAGGTCCAGATTAAGCCTCACGAGTTTCCCTGTCTTTATATGGAATCACTTTTTCAATTATGTCGTATCAGATTAGCGCTTTATATTTCCTTCACAAGCGACATGATTTTGCTTTGGGATGGACTTTCACACGAGACCAAGTCAACTAACTTTGATGGCATGACATACTTCCTCGTTCAAATTCTTGACATGCATTGTGAACCTTATGTGGCTGTGTGGTTGACTGGTTGTTGTGGTGAGCAATTGTTCTTCTGGCACACTTTAGTCCTCACACTACACTATTTCAACTGATTAGTTGATTACAAACCATATATTAATACACTAATCGACCCCTGTAGGTTCTGTTCCTATTTTAAAGGGATATTACTGCAATAAATGTGCTGCTTACTTTTTTTCCCGTCTTAAGATAGGAATAACTGTATTTGGGTGAATCTCAAGGTGTATCCATTCTTCAGCAGTTTGTCGGTTATCGTAGCTAAACTCAACCCCACTTTGATTTCATTGTTACTCCGATGAATTAGAACTTGTATTGCTCTTTGTTACCACTACAATCATAAAATGGTTATGTTAGCTTAGGTTCCGAAGTGTTCTTGTTTGATGTTCAATCATAGGCAATGATTACCCTCTTAATGAGCTATGTGCCAAGGCATGATGCCGAAGAAATACGCAGTGATATCAAATGTAATGAGGGATGTGCCTGTTTGATGTCCAATCATTGGAAATGATACCAAATGTAATGAGTGATGTGCTTAACTTTCTGTTCCTTTGTAAATAATCACTTGATATGTTTTGCATGGGCCACTGTTGTGAAAATTTTCATACCTTTGTGTTGTAAACATCTAGTCTTGAAGTAGAAAATTGGATAAGTGATGGCAAGGGAATGCATGCTAAAGTTCTCTGCACTGATGTTCTGTTTCAGTGAGATATTGTCAATTGAAAGAGCAGTTAAGTTATTTGTGAAGTAACCTTAAGGCATCATAGGGGGTTCCAATTTCCAAGGTAGTCTTAATAATGGTGTGCTGCATTTTTGCGTCATCTCCTGCACAGCTGTTTCGCTTGGGTTTCAACTTTGAACATTCATGGAGCCCTAGTGAGGACACATCTTTCTTGTTTAATTTTTGGATGTAAACTCGTTTCCATGCTCTTTTTTGTTTACTTGATGTTGTAGCAATGCGCAAATGATGTGCTTAGAACTTTGCAATTCCCAATTGTGGTAGCTCTACTGACTATTATATCCGATTACATTTTCAGTTTCTGGGATCTGCAGCTCTTAAGACAGAAGATTTTGCTTGTCCGCTGAGGATGGACGATGAGAATACAAATATAAGACCATCCCCGATGGCAATGGACAAATGCATTGCCTATCCCTATTCCTCCACTATTCCAACTACCCTCCTCTCTGTATACAGTAGCGCTACGGTGTCAAATAGTGTCAAACAGTGTATAGACAGTCATTTTAAGCAGCCCCATTGGGGATAGCCTAACATGCAAATTTTGGGAGTAACAAGACACTATGTTGCTGCTAATATTTCTTGAACGGTACACGATAGTATGTAAAAGCTCATATGGAGAGTAGTCCCCTCCTTGCAAACTTATCTTGTGAAAAAGGTGCAGCAAGTTTGAAGATTAACAAAGTCGGTGCATTGCCACATCATAGATGTTGCAAACAATACAGTGTGTAAGCTCATATGGGAAGCCCGCCCCTGCGAACTAACTAGTCTTGCGAAAGAAATGGTGCAGTAATGAAGTTTAATGGTAGACAGATGCAGGCTGAAGCTAGATTAATTCTTGTTTCCCTTGAAGAAGCATATCCTTGCTTTTCATTCATATTCGATTTGCCGTTGGCTAAGTATGTGTGAATTGGCGCTTTTGCTAAGACGACGATTCGTAGGGCTGTTGGTTTTGATGTATATATAGTAGCACGCGTTTGAGTGCTATGGACCTGCTGTGTGCAACGGTGCAAGTGCAATCTAGTTTCAGCGAAGACCGAGGAGGTTTTGGCCGACGAGAAAATGTCGGATTAATTCCCGTAGTGTTGCGCCACTCCCAGCCCATGCAAACGCGGTTTTCTCTAATCCTTATCGTCAGCTGTGAGCCTTATTTCATCTTACGACTCCTGTCCTCCTCGAGAAGGCTAGCATTCCGTTTAAAGTTTTCAACCAACCAGAGAGGTACCACAACGTTGGAAATGAGCTGAGTATCATGCAATGCTCCTTTCCATGCTTACCCTTCCACTTCAATAGCAGCAGGCCAGTGGGTTATTTGCTAGCAATAGCATGTCCAGGTTTTTAGACGGAATTGAAGGTGGTAGCACCAGCACACTCTTCCCCGCGATGAACAACAGATTTTTGTTTTTTTAGTAATAAACACCGTGTCGATTCTTCCTTCACATTCGACCACCCGAACTGAACCCCAGATTGTGCGATACAGGGCATCGATCGGTAACGAGTGAATGAAGATAAATGCATCTATCTATTGCTCGCAAAAGAAGAAGACCGGTTGACTATCTTCAATTCTACAGTAAACTTGGACAAAGCCACAAGCGTTGCATAGCAACAGATCCGTGCAAGCATCAGACATTTCAGTACAGTGATCGTTCAAGATCTGAACGTGTGACGTTAAGCATGCAAAGACACAAGCTGTTGAGGCCTGATCATCCTTCGTAACTATCATCGTAGTGTCTCCAAGGAAGGCAACCATCTCTACCAGACAACAAGAACAGGCATCGGCAACAGTGGCATTTATCAGTTATCACATCATTTCAGGCATCATTTATCTCTACCATCATTCCATCAACCATCATATCCAACCAAACAAAACATCCAATGAAGATAAAAACACTACCAGACCATAATAGGTGGCATTCTTCGTGTAGTTGCAGGCACTTAACAATAGCATTTGATCTCCCTAAGAGAACATAAAGGGAATGTCTTCCAGTATACTAGCATCAAGATGAGTTATACATATCTATTATGCCAAGGGTAGTTCCAAAATGATTAACAGCAAAGACCAAAAAGTTATTGATAGCATCACTGGGTCTTGTTACTCAGTGGACTTAGCGCCTCATCAAATTTGTTCGTGCACGTCAGCGAAACTGCCAAAGAAGAAAAGGTCAGACACTTCCATCAAGGAATTAGCAGAGAAACAATAGTTGAGATCAAAATGGCAGCCCATGCATTGTAAGCAACAAACAACGTGGTGCACATTAGCTACTAGGTATGGTAATCAATCATCATTTTTTTTATTTCTGAACATAGTAAATTACAAGCAAGCAAACAGACAGACAAGCACATGCACACAATGCAAATTCAAAGCAACTGTTGCTATTCATCGTCCATTTTTTTTATTTCTGAACATAGTGAATTACAAGCAAGCAAACAAACAGACAAGCACATGCACACAATGCAAATTCAAAGCAATTGTTGCTATTCATCATCCATAAGTACAGGATACTAATGAGGGAAATACTTGTTTGAGTTTTCACGTATGGTACAGTACAGTATAACAACTTAAGACACGAGTACTCAAATTTTGAGAACCACACCTCACCATATGTCTATATCCATGTCTACACCCACACTCTATTTGAATAATGAGAAATTTGGAGACTGACAAACAAGAATGTGCTTCAACTAGGCAACAAAAGTGACCCCATGCAGCCATCTAGGCCAATGCAGTGAGCGCCCCATGGTAGGATCCTATATGCATTATGCAGTGCAGTTATACCTAAATGTGGGGATGCCCAATGCCACACTCTTAAAGATATGGCCATATGGGGATGTTCAATGCTGCGCTTTCTTTAAAATATATGGAGATGTTCAATGTTGTACTTTAAGAAACAAATAAAGAAATGATAAGACACCTTTCTAGCAAAAGCTGGCTACTCACATGTATCATATAATAGAACCTAACCATAGGATGCCACATCAACAATGTAGTGGGCCAGTGGGGTCATCTCCCAATTCGTTGGTCATGTAAATACCATGAGTAGTAATTGGATTTTTTTTTCAATTTACTTGAATGATGACACATCATACTAGGTAGCATAACTTACACTATTAAGGGACAGAAAATGTGAAAGTATAAGAAACCAAGGTTCTTTCTTGAAATGAAATTGAATATCAATACTGTTTGTAACTAGATGCATATTCGTCTGTGCCAAGAATGACATACAAAACTAGTTTGGTCATAATCATTTGTTACCAATTGCAGTCTGCAAGATCACAGTGAGATGTGCCAAGGGAAATAGGATAGTGGGATACAGCGCACAAGGGCCACCAACACTCAAGTTTTGTTGAGAAGAATCACAGTTATCATGTATTCATGTGTGGTGTCAGTTCGAACTGACAAGCTTGGATCTATTCCAAGATTTTGGTTAATTTTATCAGAGAACATGCAGTATTTCATAACTTCATGATTATAAAATAGAACAAATGTTATACCCAACTAGCAACGACAAAACTAATGAAACTTCACCGAGTAACCTGACAAGAGGTACTTAGTAAACGACCCATGATTGTTTAACATGGTAATTTTTGTATATAGAAACCTACTGGATATGAAGAGGAATTCATTGCATTTCTTGATGTTACACTTGCAGACAAGGCAAAAGTAATTAAATTAAAAGAAAGGGTTTAAGACACAGCATAACAAGGAAGGTCAGCGAACTACTAGTGTATTGCATAACACGGTGTTCCTGCTGAAGACAGAAACCTACTAGTGTATTGCATAGAAATTGCATTTTGTTTGAGGTTATACTATATTCAAACAAGAAAAGCTAATCAAGTATCTATGGTGGAATTAACATGAGATGAGTACAGAGGAACACACATATTGATCCCATATGATGTTTGACATATACTACATCAGGTACACTAGAACAACAGACCAAGTACTAATTGCTCCGAATCAGAGAAAAACCCAGCTTTTTGCAGACCACAGTCTTTGAAATCAATTTTCAATGCAAGACAAATCGATCAAAACAGCTCTGATTATAACAAGCAACAGCTAAAAAACATAGATGCACTGTGATATTATTAGGGAATTCCTATTATAAATAAATGACAACAAGAAATATTTATTGGTAAAAAGGTGCATGCTACGAGTGGATACCTTGTGCAGCTCACTGCATGTCGTCATCTCTATGCTTAGCCTTGCAAACCATCATTAGAATTACCTCATTCGGCACACCCCAAACAGCTAGTATAGCAGCAGTGCACAAGCATGTGATGTCAATGACTACACCAGACACCTTCCACACGAGACATTCTTCTTCATGATGATATTGCACAGTAAGGGCTAGAATCTGAAGTGTCCATATGGGCAGAAACGCAAACAGTGGGGCAACCTTGACCCCTTTGGGTAGGCGAGGGCGGGACACTGCTCTGTTCGTCTTTGGAAGCTGTTCATTGGCCAATTCCACCGCGACGACACAACCATCGCCGATTCACATGCAAAATCATACAAGCAGATACAACCATGTTAGAGAAACGTTACAGAACCAAGTCAACTGAAAGAGCAGATGCAGACATGCAGTAGAGAGCTGATATTCCGGTTAGGAGCTGCAGATCGTATGCCTCTATTGTACTATGCTCAAATACAGACGACAAACTATAGAAGACTGTAAATCTTCACATGCAAAGGTCCATCAATGAAACAAAAACCAACCACCAGATGACAAGATTAAGAAGCAGCTTCAAAAATGGTTGGGTATCTGAGCATAAACTTCAGCAATTTGACACTGTAATAGATAGATCCACTGTGGAATCGGATTTCACAAAAAGAGCTACCACTAGGTCCACTACCAGTATATACACTGCTGCAATGGAATCAGATTCATACATGAGTATCGATTAGACCAAATACAAGAGCGAAATCACGATGAAATAAACATTCACCAATTAGATTGGTCGTATGCTCTCTGAGCAGCGCAATAGAACTCACAGGTTTTGCTAATCCAGAATTCTAGACAAAGCAAAACAACATTAGGGGAAGTTAGTATCAGTACGGCAGTACGTACCTTCTCCCTTTCATCCTTCTCCTGCTCCTTGAGATAGAACAAGGCATTCTCAGCGACGCGCCTAATGACCAGCGGGAGGTAAGACGGGAAGAGCAACACCATGATGAACTTGCACCACGCGCCGATAGCAAAGCCGGCGGCCTCCACAGAGGAACCCTCGCCGCAGACCCAGCGCCCGAGGATCCTGACGACGGTGCCGACGGCGCTGTCCGCCCAGAGCGCAGCCATGAAGCTGTAGAGGACGACGTCCACGGCCGCGCGAGAGAGGACGGCCAGCGCCCCTGCCGCCGCCACCTCCTTCCTCTTCGGGAGCGGACCGCGCTGAGGCCTCGCCGCCGCCGCCGGCGACATGGGAACCCTAGCCCGTCGGAGCATCTCTCGCTCTCGCTCTGGGTCTGGTGGTGGAGTGGTTGGTGTACAGGAGCGAGCGTGTGTGGAGTGGAGACTTCTGGATCAAGAAGGTTCGGACCAACAAGGTGGTCGAAACCTTATCGGGTCTGCGGTTTGCACCCGAATGCGATTTGCAAAGATTTGCTAAGTGCATCTGGCTAAAGCAACTTCTACTTATTATATCTTTATTATATCCCAATTTATAAGTCGTTTGAATTTTTTTAACACTAAATTTG
Organism: Paspalum vaginatum; assembly: GCA_030272315.1. Taxonomy (NCBI): domain Eukaryota; kingdom Viridiplantae; phylum Streptophyta; class Magnoliopsida; order Poales; family Poaceae; genus Paspalum; species Paspalum vaginatum. Next base: position 33,797,818 of record CM059018.1, on the reverse strand, counting down.
ATTATTTGTCTTATCTGAAAAATTTTATAATTATCATTTATTTTTTATTTAGTTTAGTATATAATATACTTTGATTATTATTTGAATTGTTCTATATTTTCATAATTTTTTTGAGCAAAACGTAGTCTTGGTGTCACAAAAGTCAAATAACCTATACTCCCTAAGTCCTAATTTATAGGTCGTTTGATTTTTCTGACACCAAATTTGACCGGCTTGTCTTGTTCAAAAAATTTCGCAATTATCATTTATTTTTATTGTGATTTAGTTTAGCATATAATATACTTTGACTATGAATTAAAATTTTCTACTTTGTCGTAAATATTTTGAATAAAACGAGCCGGTCAAACTTAGTGCTAAAAAAATCAAACGAACTATAAATTTGGACGGAGGGAGTACATTGTAGGACTAAAAAATACTATGGTTTGTAGAAACAATACATTATCTTATGCCATAACATGTTTGGTTGTCTTGTGTAGAATTGTATTTTTCCAAACCATAATTATGTAAATTCCATAATATTTATGGGGTATTTAAAGCTCCATACTAACCAAAACTTTTTATGTTTACACTAAAATAATATGGTATAGAATGTTGTATTTAAACAGTTAGCAAAGACCAGTGTTTAAAAAAGGTGATACTGATAGTTTTTCTATTTAAGTTTAAACCTATAGGTATAACTTTATTTAAACACTAGAAAGTCCAACTTATTCCAATCATTTTCACACTGGTATAAGACAATGTGAGAAAATAAAAATACTAGTGTCCAACTCATTCCAATCATTTTTCAACTTATGCTACCATTGGTAAATAAGGTTAAAAATGCAAATATCATATTTTTCATATTTGATTAGTTATCAATTTTGATATTAAGACCAAATCCAACAGATCGTCTATATAGTCGTCCATAGTACGAAAATGACATTATATCTACATCATAGATAGAGTAGAGTTTGAATACAAGCAGTGGGATAGATGATCTGCTGGAGTCATCACAAATCTGATTTTTAATATCTCAAAATAAGGAAAATCACGTTTGAATTGAGTTAAAAGACCAAATTTGTCTGATGTGGTCGACAAGATGTGGCATATCTGGCTTCGTAGTTTAGGTACAAAATTGAACTTTGATAAATTGAAAATTGAAAAAAAGCATTACTTAAATATGCGTAGAGTGCTAAACAAATATGTAAATGGAGGAATTCAATTTTCGATATGTTGCACACGGACTAGTGTTTGTTTATGTAGCAGTACCTTGTAGTAGTAATCGGTAGAAATAGATATCAGTAAAAGAGGGTCATACTCCAATTTGTTTCCTTCCTGTTGGACAATTTTCTGTTAGCAAATTGACATGCAAATAACAAAGATGATCAACCAACAACGCAGAGCACAACACGCAGATTTTTACGTGAAAAACCCTTCAAAGCGAAGGGAAAAACCATGGGCACTAGCCAGCTACACTTTTCACTATATTTGGAGTGTTTACAGGAACGCCATACAAACAGCAGCGGCTTACAACGAGCCTCCGCTACGTTCCCAACCCAGCCATCTCAACGGAATTTGGATCACAGCTCAACATTTTCTACTCTCGTGTCTGTGTGCGCCTTGCCTCTTGCCCATTTCATTAGACCTAAAACACAAAGTTTTTTAGGGATGGCGAGCACATGATGTAAGCTCGACGTTGGACAAGAATTGATATGGCGAGGCTTCTCTAACGTACGTTAGATCTGACTTTCATCACTGGCAGGTAGCTCTCGTCCTAGGTGTCAGCGGCAATAGGCAATGTCAAAGAATCCCCACCGGAATTGACCTATGCCCGTTGGATAAAAGCAACTATTTGGTTTGGGGTAAAAAACGACGTCCTATACCTTTACCCAATGATTGTTTCCAGTTAAAAATCATGGCGCACTTTTACCCTAAGATTGCCGGATTCAAATGAGTTTTTTCCGCATGAGTTGGATCAGGTGGCCCATAATAAGGTCTACTTGTCGTGCATTGTCACTATAATTTATGGTTATGTTGGAAATTGCCATCACATCCTGCTCCTAGCGGACTTCTGTTTCTGCAAGTAGCCTCTATGCCCAAATTTGAAGTTGAAATATCTTACTGGTTTGTCTCATAGAGCGAAATAAGTTAAATTTCAGGTCCCACTACTGAGTAGGACTGTAGGAGGGCTCCAAGTTCATCCCTTGCGTGCCCTGGGCAAGAAGCCAGCCCAGGGTGCGAGACGCAGCGCCATGTTGAAGATGGTGTCCACTGCCAAGCAATGCCAAGAACTGAAGAACGTGTACAGTAAAGCTAGTCCAGGAGACAGGCACACAAGCTTCGAGTGCTCACATTAGGAGCAGTACCATGCACGTCCGCATCAAGTGAAAGTTCAACAGCCGAAGCTGAATTCAACATTACAGGCACGACACAACGCAGCCGATGGAAGTGGTTAGTGACCGGGATGTTGAACTTTGCCAAACATTCCTTCCGTTCTAGGAACGCAGGAACCATCTCATATTTAGTAGCTTACCATGTAGTACGTTCCCGTTCGTTGACCCCATTGACCCAAGAACTTGGTTACTACCAGCCAACAAAACTCAAAAGAAATGCATACAATTCCAAACTAGCTGTCGAAGCATGAACATTTAACAACCATCGTGACCAAACACAACATCCAAGATAAACCTCTGCCAGACCATATGTATAATAACAGTCATATGTGGCATTTGTTGCGTCATTGCAGGCAATTAACAAAAGCATCTGATCTGCCTAAGATAACATAACGAGAATATCTTCCAGTATGCTAGCAGCAAGATGAGTTATAGATGTATGTTTATGCCAAAGATAGTTCCAAAATGATTAACACTAGACGCTACAGATGTTATCGACGGCATCTCTGGATCTTGTTGCTCAGTGGACTTGGTGCCTCTTCAAATCTGTTCGCGTGGGTCACTGAAACTGAAACTGTCAAAGAAGGGAATGTCAGGTGCTTCCAATTGAGGAATTATCAAAGAAACAGTAGTTGTGATCAAAATGGCAGCCCATACATTGTAGGAAGCAAACAACATAATACACATTAGCTACTAGGATATGGTAATCATCGTCATTTTTGCTTTCTGAACACAGTGAATTGCAACCAAACGAGCAAACAGACAAGCACATGCACACAATGCAAATTCAAAGCAACTGAGGTTATTCACCATCCATAAGTACAAGATACTAGGAGAATAAAATTGGTTTGATTTTTCACGTATGGTACAGTAGAACATCTTAAGACTTGAGTACATGGCACACATTTTGAGAACACATCTCGCCATAAGTCTATACCCACATTCTATTTGAGTACTGAGGAATTTGGAGACTGCCATACAAGGACATGCTTCAACCCTGGCAACAAAAGTGACCCCATGCAGTCACCTAGGCCACTGCAGTGTGCTGCCCCCATTGTAGGATCCTATATGCAGTATGTAGGACTGTGGGGATGCTCAATGCCACACTCTTAAAGATATGGGGATGTTCAATGTTATGCTTTAAAAATATGGAGATGTTCAATGCTACACTTTAAGGGGAAAAAATGATAAAACACATTGCTAGCAAAAGCTGGTTACTCACAGATATCAGATGACAGAACCTACACCGTAGTATGCCACATGAACAATAGTAGGGTCATATCCTAATTCATTGTGATATAAATACCGAGTTACATTTCCTTCATAAACAGTAATAAATGGACATTTTTTCATCATACTAATTAGCAGCACCATTAAGGGTTAGAAAATGTGAAAGCATAAGAAAACATTGTTCTTTCTTGAAATGAAATTGTAGATCAAGTACTATTTGTAATTAGATGCATATTCATCTGCACTAACAATGATATTCAAAAATAGTTTGGACATAATCGTTTGTTACCAATCAATTGCAGTACGTAAGAATACAGTAGTGAGGTGTGCCAAGGGAAACAGGATAGTGGAATGCAGTGCACAAGGGTCACCAACACTTACTAATAACAAGCAACATCAAGTTCTGTTGACAATAATCACAGTTACCAATTATAATGTGTGGTTTCAGTTCAAACCGGCATTCCAGGTTTTATTATGCATGTTACATGATTCCAAGATTTGGTTAATTTCGTTAGAGAACGATTATAACTGGAAACTGCCAAAAGGACAGATGCCCTAGAGTGACAATGAGAAATATATTACTGATAAATATGCACACTGAATAGCAGATACCTTGAGTGAGTTACTGCATCATACCATTCCTCTCCTGCACCTTGGGGACTGTCACCATAATCGCAATATTTTGCAATAAAAAGCCTGCATTAACTGCCAAACCGAAGCACGCAACATCATAGAGCAAAGACCCCATGGTCCGCAGACGAGATCCTTCTCCTTCAGAGTGTTTCATCAAAATGGCAAGATGCAGAAGTTGACATAAATGTGAAGACATGGAGATTGGGACCAAGCTGAAACCCTTGGGCAGACGGAGCTGTGCTTCGTTACTCTCTGGAAGTTGTTCAGTGCTTGCCTGCTATCACAAACAACAAAGAAAGGTGTTATGAGATATGTGATATAACAATCCCTCTCTTCTGAATTGAAACAAGAGCTGCAGACAAATAGAGCCGATATTTCCAATTAGCGTCAGCGGAACTTATGTCTCCTATTTTACTGAGCACAGACACAAATCATAAATTAAATCGTCGTCGACGACAACAAATCCATGCATGCTGAGGTCCATTGATTGAACAAAAGGCAACAAGCAGATGACTAGATTACAGCACCATTCCTAAAATGAATGTGTAGAAAACTGGAAACCTCAGCAAATCGAGTCGGCACACAACTCAATTGTAACCAAATAAGATTTCTATAAGGCGTACAGTGCTGCAAAGGAATCGGATTTCTTCTATAAGTCAGCTGGGACACGAGAAGACTAGACAATTGTAAGGTTTCTCACAATTGCTTCAATCTAGAGGTAAACAAAAAGGAAACACCAGTATAATGACACTAGCTAGGACCATGACCAATTAAGTAGCTTAAACCCGACCAATTAAGTACACGCTTAAACCCTTTCGTAACATAAAAGTAACTGGAAGCAGCTAGCTCTATAGTCTATATGGTCTGATAGCCAGAGTCGTGCAACACAGAGCTCATACGTTTAGCTTCGAGAGAAACAGCAAGGAGAAAAGCCTCCAGGGGGCAGTTAGTTTCACTACCTTCTCCCTCCTCTCCTTCTCCTCCTCGTACTTGAAACGCTCGAATAAACGCATCACGAACAGCGGGGCGACGGCCAGGAAGAACCGGCCCAGGACGATCCAGCAGGCGGCGCCGACGCTCTCCGCGGCGGAGCCCTTGCCGTAGACCCAGCGCCCGAGGATCTCGACGGCGATGCCGCCGAGGCTGTGCGCCCAGGCCACGGCCAGGTAGGCGTAGAGCACGATGTCGACGCCCAGGTGGAAGAGCGCCGCCGCCGCCGCCGCGCTGAGGAGCCGGCGGCGCGGGGGCCTTGTCGTCGCGGGCAGCGTCGGAACCCTAAGCCCTCGGAGCATCTCTCCCTCCCCTCTCTCTGAGCGTGAGCAGAGTGGTTGGTGTGGGGGAGACAGTGGAGTTGTGGACTGCAGACGGGAGGAGGGAGGCGAAGGCGTATGGTGGAAGCCAAAGTAGAATCCCAAGCGCTCAACCCGGACCCGGTCTGCACTCTGCAGTGTGCACCCACCCAATGACCCAAGCGCCGCGCCCGCGTAGCCTTCGCTTGCGTTTCTTTTCTTTTCGCGACTCTTTTTTTTTTCCTTGGCCTTTTTTCTTTGTGTATAGAATAAATTAGCTGTGAACTTTATTTGAAATACACAAAAACAGCACTTTGGCCAGTTCCTCCCACTGCTCCAAAATGTTGTCAATTTAGTTTTTGTTTTAAGCAAAACTCTCGAACTTTAAAGTTACAACAATCACTTAGCAACTACACTGCCAAATAAATACACCACCACAAAAATATTCCATGGTGGATTAACAAAACTTATTTTGACGTTGCAAATGTTGGTGTAACTTTTCTAAAAAGTTGGTTCAAATAGAGAGATTTGTTTTATGAAAAGCTGAAACACCTTATGTTTTTGAACCGAGGGAGTATAAAACTTGGTTGTCGAGCTGTCAAACTAGTTGTTCTGCAAACTTATTCGGACCGAGTTTTCAAAGATGGTGAACAACATAAAACTTATTTAGGCGGTGTTTAGATACACCCAACTAATTATTAGTTGCTAAAAATTAGCTGTTTTTTATCAAACAGGCCTACCTAAAGAAGCAGCTAATAGGTGCGTAATCTATTAGCACCCATTAACTGGTTAGGTGCAGCTAATTCTTGGTGGCTAATTTTTAGCTGAAATTAGTTGATCAAAATAGAGCCTTATATAAGTTATTCAATAGTAAAAATATCCTCGAATATGCTAAACAATACGAAATGCTTGTGTACAAGTTTTCCAAAATTAGATGTTTCCACCTAAGTTCTTAGGACAACCGTGTCCTGAAAATGATATGAGTTATTTGGTCAATATTAGTGATTACATTTACGACAAAGCTGAAGTGAACTATAATTTGGAATGAATGGAGTAGTTGATAAAATTAGCTCTAGTTGATCAGTGTCTTAATAATTAATAGCCTAATTTATCTATCTGACCAGTAACCACCCAGCTAAAAATGACTAGATGTTGGATAGCTTTCACCAGCTGAGTATTAGCTCTAGCTGATCTAAACGGTTGTACCCTAACTTAGCTATTGAAAAATTAACAATGTTTTTTTAGAAAGTAAAAAAAATTAACAATGCTTGGTACTCGAGCACAATGACACAGACACTCCTAATAGATGGATGCTTTAGACCATGTTCACTAGAAGGCCTAAAGGGACGCCCTATGCTGTAGACAAAGAAAAGTTTGAAATATAAATATTTGGATGGGCTCTTTGGTTAGAATAGCCTTAGAATTATAGAAGCGCTGAGACCTCACAAGAAACAAATATGCATAACTAATGAAGTAAAACTAGACTGGATCGGTAAAGATCCATATGCATCGTTCTATGGCTATCCTTGTGAGAAGCAACCATAAGCCCATGCCGACACCCAAGCGCGCTAATCGCCAAGCAAGAAAATTTGCACCGACGGTTTCAAGCAGGCACATGGAATAATCGGGAAAGATATGATACACACTTGGGCCTCCATGCACACCGCACACGCCACAGCCACTGGGGTTTTACGTTTCTGCACCTTCAGCGATACACTCGCGCCACCATGTTTAGCTACGACTACGAGGAACTCATTCTGCCCTAGCTCAAAGGGCGACCACCTGAAGTCCTGAAACAATAATCTTTGGCAGAACTTTCTTCACGCGCGCAGGTTCCAACACCTCTCTAGAACACAAGCACAAGTTTGATCGAAGGAGTAGCAGTACGCTTGTTTGATCAGTCGCAGTGGCGACCAAGGCAACGATTTGTGAGAGCTGTTATCCGAAGTCTAACTAAGGTATATCGTCCTTTGTGACAAGTGCCAAAGGTTGGCAGCGCACATCAATCACCACCCTTGTTAGAGACATAACGGGCAACGTACATTACTGTGAGAGAAACTCTCTGGATTTGTCAGAGGTAGGCATCCCTCTCATCTGCAGCTGCATCCTCGTATTTCCAGTCAAGACAACAGTCGCACGTCTCGGAAACTGCAATTGCCATGATTTGCACACATTAGTAACCTTATCAAATGCGAATCGCAGTCAAATACTAATAGCTATATATGTGCATAAGTAGTTGGCTTTAGTACACTATCTTTGCCATCCAATCTAATTAGCTAGCTCAGATGAATAAGTATGCACCAGTTTTACCCATGTACTTCCTGTGCACTCACATCTTGTCTCGGCCCTAGATGATTCTAGAGAAAATCACGCATGCAAAGGTGAAACAACAAGCAGACCACCCAGGTGGTCTTTGTAATGAAATGGTTAAGATAGTCTAGAGAATAGGATAAGCCAAACATGATACTTCAGATAGAGTGGTAATTCTTGTCAAGAATACTTAGTTTACTTATGCTGTCTACCCATTAAAAAGATTTGACCCAAAACTAATGACAAACGCTTTTGATAAACATGTAATAAATCTAACCTACAAAAAGAAACAAATGATACTCAAACTCCAAACATCATGGTCTGTATATTGCATATACTACTTCAATAAATAGAAATATAATCTTAAGAAGCTAAATATTGGAATAAGACTTTCGTATTTAAAACATTGCAGCTAAGCAAGCAATTGTGTATAAATGAGGGCATGAGAAAGATAATTACAAGCAAGAAAAGGAAGGGTTTCCATGGGTATTCAACTACACAGACAAATTACATAATAGGTAAAGCAAAATTATGTATAACAAGGAGAAGCTACTAGTTCAGAAGGCATCTAGATTAACACCTAATATACGCTACCCTTCTACATTTACATGAAAACATTGACCAAGTTCTTTTTCCAGGTGAGTGTATCTACTGCTGTGTTGATACGAAGTGAACACAGAATAGTTAGTGACAAACATAGGAAGGCCAAAAAAGAAACAGCAAATGGTATTGTCTCATCTACAAGCAATTTGAAGCTTTGTCCTGCACTGAAGTGAGTTCATCAAGAAATTATGTCTAGGTGTATTGTTTTTGTATACGGGTCATGAACAAGTCAGCTACCTTATGTCAATGATGTTTATAAGGTTATAAGCTAAAACATTATCATAAATGACACCATGAGAAGATGTTCTATGTTCAAATAAAGCAAAGTAATCTGACAAGTACTAGTTAGCTTGATATGTACGTTGATACTTCACAAATGACTTGTGCATATGAGAGTATTGGTTATCTGTCACTTTGTCAGAGCAGAGACGCCCTGTTTAGCCCAGTAGAGTTACTGCTTAATTTAGCGGAACTTATGACATTGCAAACATTAAAAAGATGGAGTACTCAAGAAAATAAGCAACGCTAAGGAACAATATGTACCAGAAAACACATGTACCAGAAATTAAACAAAAATCAGAAATGCATGTCATTGAGGATTTGAAATATAGTGATAAATATGCAAAGTGAAGAGTTAATACCCTGAATATGGAGTGCATGTAACAGATCACATTACCCCAGCCCACCTCAGTTCTAGCACCAGGTTTGGGACGAAGATCAAGCTAGATAAAGCAGAACAAAGCAAGAAGCTAGTATCAACAAGTAGAGATCCGATAATCTGCAGCCCAGATCCTTTTCCTGGTGCAAGTTGCTTCATCAGAATGCCAATGATGATGATAAGATCGAAGACAATGCAGATGCATATGGTTATAGAGTTGACACATTTAGCTAGCTTGCACATTATCTCATTCCTTACAGGACGATGGACTTCACCAGTAGCTTGTCCCCCTCCAACAACGCGGGGGTTTTCTGGCTATTGCAGCCACCATCACATGCAAATTATTTGAGGGCAGGAGTACATAGTGAGACATTGATGCATATGATTACAACAAACAGACGGTGCATAACTGCATAACATATATAGTAGTCGAATCAAATGATATAAATAGCTAACAACCGCGCGCGCGCGCACACACACCATATGAGCATAGTTTTGTGAGGACGGCAGGTGTTGCTCTATATCCCCTCTGGCTCAACATCAGGTAGATTTCAGTAATTAATACCAGAGAATTCCAAACTAGATACACAATTTAACAGGGCAACAAATGGAATGAAGTTACCAAACAATAAAATTGATTTGTCATACGAAATTCCAAAACTCAACCGCAGATTTGTTAGGAAAGGTCAATCCAACATCCATTCAACTTTACATAATTCTTAAATGAGCCCATAGGAAAACAATAGGGATTATACATCTTTTGTACAGAATATTATGGATATTTGCGTATGAACAAGTGAAATCATCGCCCCAGAACACAAGGGACGAGAATTTGGCAAGGGCTGAGTACTAGTACCATAGCAATATTAGATCCAATTTAGAGGGAACTGAAGAAAGCAACGACAGAATATCGGAGGTGCCATTTCAAACATGATCAAGCAGCAAACCGCACTTCAAAGTTCGGGACACCATGATTACACAATTCACAGCACTCACATTGGGCAACTGTGCCATGCGATTCAGATGCCCAGCTAAAAATTCCGGGGAAGAGGAGACGGGGATTCTGGCGCCAGTACCTGACCCTGGCCAACGGCCTGGGCTCGCTCGCGGTCGTGCCAGCGGAACGCGAACAGCGGGAAGAAGGCCGGCGCGAGCAGCACCAGGGCGCGCACGGCAACCCAGGAGACGGTCCTGCCCACGGCCGCGGAGCCGGGCCCGCCGCCAGCCCAGCGGCCGACGACCATGGGAACGTTGCCGGCGAGGAGGGCGAGCCACCCCGCGCCGAGGAAGCCGTAGAGCACGGCGTCCACGCCCGGAGCGAAGGCGCCGCGCAGGGCCGCGGCGAGCCGCTGCTGGAGCGGGGTGGGCGGCCTCGGCGCCGGTGCTCCCCCGTCGACCTCGAAGGTCCCCCGCGGCGGCGGAAGCCTCGCTGCCTCGGCCCCAGCGGGAAGTACCACCCCGGCCTCCATGCGCCTCAACGCCGCCGACTCCGCGCGCTGCCTCTGCCGACGCCTCCACCACGGAACGCGACCTCGGCGAACGCCTCGCTGCCAGCGGCTCCGCTCCGTCGAGCTGCGCGGGAACCCCAGATCCCGACTCCACGCGCCTCTCCGCGGCCCTCCCAAGTATGTCCCGGAGCAGCGGCCTCGGCGGCGTGCGCGGGGAACGCGTCGCCGCCACGGCCTTGGACTCGGTGGGAGCCCTAGGATCCATTGGCCCCCCCCAACCTCTCTCTGCCTCCGCGCGCAAGTGCCTGAGACGGGGGTGCGGAGGACGACGGCGAGGGGGAGGGGGTTGGGCAGCGGCGGGAGAGCGCAGTTCCCAAGAGAGCCTATCCCGCCAAAACCATGCTGTTGGCTGTTCGCAAGTGGATGAAATGGTGGCCGTGCCCAAACCCGATTGGGGTGCACGGCACTCGCTAGCTGTACACGGAAGACAACAACGACAACAGGGAGAAGAGTAAAATGACGTGTCTTGAGCCCAAGCGAGCGAGTGACCGCCTCAACCGCTGCCGTGGATTTTATTTTACTCTGTTCTAAATTATATACAAAATAGTACAAACACATAATTAGGGATTCATTTTTAAGGTACTTATGACAACAAATCGAGCCATAATAATATAAATGATATTTACATATTTCTAGAAAAAGACGAATAGTCAAAAATTAAATGCAGAAGTCAAGAACAGTTTGTAATTTACGGAGGAAATGGTGCCCATTGCTATTAGCTTTCGAGAGCTTGTTTGGTTCGCGGCACACCATGTAGCTTAGCAAACAAGCCTGATTTACTAAGTTCCTCACCGTAGCTACTAATATGACTGTGTTATAGAATATGATTTCACCGCCTCCGTTGATTTCTTTAGCTCTGCATCATATATCCTACAGTTTTACCGACTACTTCCATCAGCTCAATGTTCTCAGTATGAATTAGAGTTTTAGCAGACATGTTAAAAGTTGGTCCATAAATTTAATATTGGAGAAGCTGGTAATTTTAAAAAGCGACAATGATAACTACTACTGTACTCCGAAACGGCGCCTTCTCATTTTTTGCAGGTGTCGTGTTCTGTTACTCAGGGCTGGGCTCTCCTGCGCACTGTGTGTTTTTTGTTAATGTTTTTTTTCCTTATATATGCCGGCAGAGCAGTGGTTTTCAGGACCAGCTAGCGCTTCAGTCAACTGACGGATGAGATAATCGCCATGCCAAAAACCGGCCTGTCAACAGCCAGGACTGCAAGAGCCGAGAGAACAGCGCTCCGAACACAGATAATCGCCATGCCAAAAACCGGCCTGTCAACAGCCAGGACTGCAAGAGCCGAGAGAACACGAATTCATGATGGCAAGTTGCCAGCAGAGAAATTCGTCGCACCTTGTGATCGGAGTCCCATTACTCTGAAGTGAATGAAAGGCTATGCGTGCCATCAGCAGCGCAGATGCTCTAACCGGAAAGATTAAGGAATCGAGGAATCGATTGGTTGGAAGAAAACCAATCTAGCCTCCACAAAGATGCAAGAAATGTACTGCTACTGCTGCGCTATGCACAGGTGGTAAACATGGTTTTAAACTAGCGGACTACGACAAATAGCGGGAAGTTTTTTCCAGCAGCTATAAAGCCTACAGCATAGCTATAGCGCAGCTATGGCCTATAGCGGAATTTAAAAAAAAATGCAGAAGAACGTGAATAACAGCCACAGATAAAGATCAAATCAGCTAGTTCTAGTTGCCTAGTTTCAGTAGGTACATGCTATCCTACACCATAAGTCCATAGAGAACACTAAGATAAAGTGGATAGATTAGATTGGCAAAGTTGAAATTTGCAAATAATCTATTCATCAAACACGGAGTCATTAGAGCTGGAAGAGTGATGACTATCCTCAGCCATGTCAACATCATGATCATCTTCTGTATCAGAAGATGAAGTGGCCTCAGGCTCATCTTCATTGCCTTCGGTAATATCAATGATCCTTCTGGTCCTCCTCTTCCTTGGGTGGCAAAGTCTCTTTCTATTTCCCTTTCCTGGCACTGCTCCATCTTGTTCTTTTGCACCTACAGCTTCATGATCTTATGCTTGTTCAACATTTTTTGCAACTCCAGTGATCCATTCATTGTTGTCTTAGAATATCAACAACTTGCTTTTCAATTGGATCCCTTAATTTGTTTTGTCTCTTTTGCTTGAGCTTGGAGTTAAATTTTACAAATACAAGGTCCCTCATCCTGTCATGGAGCAATCTGGTCCTTCTTTTTTAGTGAACCTATATGTCCAAATAGAATAGCGTTGAGTTCAAAGTAAAAGTGAGGTGGTATTCCTGTAAAGTAGACAACTATGTAATATACATAATTATTCTTACTTGTTCAAAAGCACTCCAATTCCTCTCACATGTGCTGAGGAGCTGCATGTCAAGCCCAAAATTCTTGTCGGCAACTTTCTAAGATTTGGAGAAATAGTTCCATGATTTAGCCACCATTTAGCTTCATAAAAATAGTAGAGAACTTAGATTCAGCCCATGAGTACATCTACATCATAATTAGGTGACTACATCTAAATGCTAATTGGGTGAAGGACAAGAAAATGCAGAAATTGACATGATCTACTCACCTAATCAAAATTTTCATTCCTTCTCTGCCTTGTGGCACTGTCTTTTCCAAATGATCCCATCCCATCTTGGAACATATTGAGCTCATCCATTATCTGATCTTGGATGTCTACCTCTTTAACCATTTTTGTGATACAAGATACTAGACCCTCTCTAAATGTTCCATCTAACTCGATCTCCAACTTGTTTGGATAATAGTAGTATGGGTTCAAGTAATAACCAGCTAGATGTAAAGGGGTTTTCAGCTTAGCATCCCATCTCTTGTCAATAATATCCCAAACATCTTTGAAACGACACTCGTCATTGTCAAACCTTTTAGCAATATCCTTCTTTGCATCCAACAAACAGCCATGTAAGAAACCCATGGCTAGTACATCACTGTCCATCCTTCTAAGAACATTAGCTAGTGGCTCAAAAAAATTGATAGCAGAATCAACGTTTTTCGAAAATGTTTCAGACATAACTGTTTTGCTAGCATTCTTCCCTTTATCTTTCTTTAAATAACCCATGTAGATTAGTTCATCTGATCTAAACATCCTCCCCAACTCTTTCTTGTTGTCCAACAAGCTTTTCAAGTTCAAATATGCTGTAGCAAAGCGTGTGACTCCAGCACGCACCAGATCCTTGCCTAGGGAATTCTTCATAAGTGCCAACACTCTTGTATGAGAATAAATGAACACAGTCAAAGATCTTGCTCTCACAATTGTTTGATCAACTTGCTTAATCTTTCCGATATCCTCTAGCATTAGATCAATTGTGTGGGCAACACAACCATTCTAGAAAATTGAAGGTCTCTTTGCCTTTAATAGGGCTGCTGTTGCCAAATTGGAACTAGCATTGTCTGTGACCACTTGAACCACATTTCCTCCCCTATATCTTCAATGCAGCCGTCTACAAGATCAAAGATGAAATTTCCATCTTTCTTGACAGATGAGCATTCTACTGAATCCAAGAAACAGACCCCATATGCACTATGAACCACAAGGTTCATTACTCCTTTGCCCCTCTTATGTGTCCATGCATCAATCATAAGTGAACAACCTGAGAGTGCCCATTGTTCCTTATGGTTCTTGAATGAAGCTTGGACTTTTTTCTTTGCTTTCTATAAAATGGACCACTTATCTCATGTGGACTAGGTCCTTTTAAATATCTGCCAAAGTCTCCAATTGCCCTAATCATGAGATCAAAGCTAGGAAGTGTTGCTGCATTGTATGCAATGCTGGCTTCATAAAAGAATTGGCAAATGTTCTCATAGGCTCGATCCCTCCTTTCTTCTCTTTTTTGAGTTGACAGCTTGGTTTGCACCTTGTTGCTAAGGCTGGACCCTTTCTTTGCAGCAGAAGCTTCTTCTACAGTGGACTTGCAGAACCTCTCCATAGGGCAACATTTAGCACTACTTGCACTTCTGGTTCTTCCTTCTTTCAGAACAACAACAGCGTTGCTAGGCTCTTCTTCACTTGATTCTTCTCCCTCTGAGTGATTCAAGTTAACTGCAGCTCTAGCATCCTGCCTATCTTTGGCTTTCTTCTCCTTGTTATCATTCTTCTTTGTGAGCAATGCCAACATCTCCTCATATACATTAGTTGGAACCTTCGCGCATGGAACATCATTGCTCTTAGGAATTTTGGCTAGATGGTACTTGATCCTTGTTATTCCACCCTCATAGGTATTCTCACAAAAATTGCACTTGACTTGATGCTTAAGGGCCTTGTCAGGAATGGTAGCATACTTCCATGCAGGATCTGTTGTTGAATTAGCAATAGCAACAGTGGAGCATTTTGAGCTACTGGCGCAGATGCAGAACTTGAGAGAACACCAGCAACGTCTATACAACAAAATAAAATAATTACTAAATGTAAATACTAAGATCTTCACGATGTCAATTGGTGGCTGCTCGTGCTACATTGCTAGTTGCTACTTGCTAGACAGTGGACAGTTAAATACTGGGAGATGCTGAGAGTTAGGGATGATTATGAGATGAACTTGCCTAGCTGCTCGGGCTAGGACATGTTGATTTGCTGTTGTACATACTGCTCCGCGGCTGTGCCTGCTCATTGACGATGGCCGGCAATGCCACCTCAGGGCTCCGTTGAGGCAACTCCATAGTTGAGCAGATGCGGCGGCTGCAGACCGGCGATCATAGGCAGAGGAATGGGATCCTACCGGTCGCAAGCACAGGAACGAAATCCACCCATCGCTGCTGCTTCCTTGGCCACAGGCACCACAGCACGCCGCCGCCGCTGAACCACCGAAGGCCGAGGCCGAGACGCTGCCACCTCTTTTTCTGTCGAATGGAAGTCTTGGAGAGCGTAGGAGCAAGACCTGGGCATTTTAGGGTTTGGGGGCTGGTTTTGGGCCTTCGTGGGCCATGTCCTTGAGCCTAGCCGGTTGATTTCGCGTGTTGGGAAAAAAATCTGAATAGCGGCCGCTATTTCTCCGCTAGCGCTATGGCATTTAGCGGCGCTAAATCGCGTTATAGCCTCCATAGCTCCGATAACGGACGAAATACCAATATCGTAGCGTAAGGTCTCTCCAAAGGCTATAGCGCCGCTATAGCTGGGCTATAGCCTGCTATTTAAAACCATGGTGGTAAACAAGAATTCCAATTCATGGTTAAGAACAGCTACCACCAGATAGATCATCCAGCCATGGTTTACATCTACTTTGTTTTCCATGCAAAAACTTCTGCCGACTAGACAAGAAACTACTCGACAGGTAAAAATGAACCAAGAAGCTATCATTTACGCTAATGATCGAGTAATGACCAATCGATCACTTGTCAGTTACTCTACTGGACTCTATCTTTGGCCCCATTCCCCCAACCATTTCTTCCCCTGGTTACAAAATGGAATCAAGAATGAGCAAATTGAACTGCTCTACCAAGAACAGCACCAGTCATGCCTCACTCGAACGGGTTACGGAAGAGACATGAAGTTGAGACCCTCCTCGCCGAGTCCGTCAGGCCCGAGCATCTTCAGAACGTCGGTTGGCTCTTCCAGGTAGTACTTGGCTAGGCTTGGCTTTTTTTCGACAGCACAAGCGAAGATCTCAGCAGAATCCGGGAACCCAGACTTGCTCGAGGGAGCAGTGATAGCCTCGAACATGTCTTCATCGGACCCATCGTCGCCAACACATAGGATGTTGAAAGGTATAATGCAAACTTCTAGAAGCTTCCACAAAAATCATGATAACATGGCATTCTAGAGATATGTTGTCATGGCAAACTTAGAGTATTCTAGAATCTTCTACAATAAGCATGAGTAGCCATGAAGCCTTAGATATTTGTTTCATGGCAAGTTTTAGAATTATCTAGAATTAGATATTTGTAAGGAGTTCTCTAAGTGTGACACATGACACTTATGCATGAGGCCTTGTATGCCTATATAAGGGGGTGCCACCCCTTACCATGACACCGCAACACACAACACCACCACACCATTCCACCACCACTTCAAGGGTATGGAAGAGTGTGCTAGGTTAGCCACCTCAAAGTGTGTGAGTGTAAGAGTCCTTGTGTAACACCATCATGTTGCAATAAAGAGTTCTTTATGTAAGTATGAGTCTTTCGGTTGTGCTATATAGTTTCTAGTTACTTAGTGTATAGTTTGTGATCTATCTGAGGCTTTGCCTCCCGGAATCACAAGGGTCTGAGCTTCATCTGAAAGTTGGCACTGCCACCCGGAAGCTAGCTTCATCTGAAGGTTGGCTCTGCCACCTGAAAGCAAGAAGGCCGGCTCTGCCACCAAAAGACCCAATGCACTAAGTAATTAGAAATGAAAAGGCTAACTAACTCTAGTGTGAGTTGGTGTAGCTAGGTGTTGGTCCTCTTAAATGGGGTGTCAGGCCCATTCTGCTTGGGATGAAATCTGGCATGCTTTCACGAGCCCCCATGGCCGCAATCAGATTCTACACTGCGATTCCTTTGCTCACCTCCTTCACAGAATATAGCAGTAGCTCATGAGAAAAACATATGCTAAGTGATAATGCAGAAGCAAAAGGCATTGTTCCTAAAGATAACTTACATCAGTAAGTATAGATAACTTGGCTATATTAAACATAGGTAATAGAGTAAGAGTAAGTCTAGACAGGAATGGACCGTGAAGATGTTACCAGACATTACAAATTAAAGATGTTAAAACTATGTGCTAGAGAGATATGGCAGCCGAACATGAGCTGGAAAAAACTTGTTAAATTCAGTCTAAACTACATACTTTTTGGTTTAAAGGTATGCTTGATTGACAACAGCTAAATACCGGTGGAATTTGGGGAGTTTGTTCTTTTTGTCTCTTCTTGTGCATACGGAAGTGAAACAGCTACCCACACAGAGGATGCAAATCAAAATAGGATATGGCCCCATTTTCAGAATGATGAGGAGTGATGTAGGAGTAGCTATCTGAAAAGGTAGCACGGTGATTGTTAGACATTTCTGTACCTGAGGATTGACCTCCACAATCTGATGGCCCCTTTTCACAGAAACCAGCTCCTTGGCAAGCACATCGATCAGGTGGTCCTGGAGTTCTTTTGACTGGGCTGATCCAAAATCTAGATCAGTGTCCTCCTCGTAGTGGCAGACTAATGCTGTTTCTTTAGACTCAATGTATGATCCCTCAGTTATTTTTCCATTCAAAGTCTACCATCAGGTTGGGCGACTCCCATGGAGAATCCCTGCTCCACCTGAAAAACAAAACAGAGTTACTTCAAGAAGCAGACAATCTTATTCCTTAATCTTCTCACATCCACATGTAGTCGTTCAGTAATGGAATCCAGATAAAATGGAATTATCACCATATAGGAAGCACTGGTCATATACTCGTATAATACTACAATATTTCCACTATTGTATAAAAGTTTGAACATACAACTCTGAACAACTATCAAACTACTCTATACTAATACTTTATGGAGCCAAGCCAGTCAACATGAAACTCACTACCGACCTTTCCGGTATGTACTAGAGAAAGCAACTCCTATGTGGGAATAATCAGATGTATAAGCTGACTGCATGCTACTATAAGCTGAAGGGTGAGCTAATTCAATACCATTCGCATTTGGCAACACAATTCAGGTAATAATTCGTCAAATAGAACAGCATATTTAACTGATGCTAGAAGAATTAGCAATCCGATTGTTGAACAAGCTATTTATATGGATCCAAACATCAACCACTAAAAAATTCCTCTACCTAGCCAGGCCATCTTATCCACATGTCACTTACCAAATGCCAAAACCAATGCAGCAAGTTTGATCTCACACACCAAAGACCAAACTAAGAGCATGACATGGGGGACAACTGAGTTTACCTTGTGAAGTAGCCGTGCTCTGCACAGATCCCTAGACATTCACAGGGCGCAAGCCATTGAGCCAGTTCATCCTTCCTCCGCGCACTGACTATGAAGACGGTGTTCTTTGGGTCTGAGCACAATTCATTCAGGACGTCAAGCAATTCCTGGCCAGCCCCTTGACCGAACAGCCCCTGGGGCATCACCAGTGTACCATCATAGTCCAATAAGATGAGCCTGTTGCCAGTTCGGTGGTACGATGGACCAATGTGCTCGGGTGAGAGCTTCTGGAAGTTGGGCCCAAGCACGACGATGCGGAAGTTCATGGCGAGCCCAGCGCTCAGGATGTTCATCGACGCGTGGTCCTTGGTCGCCGTCTCCAGGTGCCGGTCGAGCAAACTCCCCCAGTAGGCGACATCGTGCGTGGTCACAATTCTGTAGTGCTTCTCTTGCGGTATCTGCCTGTCGTTCTGATTCAACTGCAGCGCCGAGCTGATCCCCTCGGCCACGTCGTCCACATTCCACAGGTTGACGCGAACCACGCCGCTGAGGGACGTTGAGCACCCGACGAACTCGGACAGGACGATGGCGCTCTCCCTCGGCGCGCCCTCGACACCGCTGGCGATCGGACCCTCCTGCGGAAGAAGCACGAGGGTTATGTGCCGCTGGAGGAAGAAGCACATGCGGGCGCGCGGCGACTTGCGATAGAGGATGGTGGGGAGCGCCAAGAGGTGGTAGTCGTGGATGAAGACGATGTCCTCGACGGGGTTGAGGAGCTTGAACACGTGGTCGGTGAACTCATGTTGCAGTAAGGTAGGAGCGGTAGAGGTCCTCCTTGAATCGTTGGACGCCGCGGTCGGCAGAGGGCGTAAGCGGCAGGAGGTAGTGGAGCGTCGGCAAATAGGTAGCGCTTGCAGAATACGTCGTAGAAGTCCTTGTGGAGGCCGGCGCCCAGGAACACTGGGCTGCAGGATAAGCGCGCTAGGAGGTGGGCTGCCAGGTTTTCGGAGGCGGTGATCGACGCAGGCGGCAGAGGGGAGCGCGCCGACGAAGACCACGTGGTGGGGGAGGCCACGGGAGAGCTAGAGCGGGAGCGTGTCGGCGTCGATGGAGAAATCGAAGCCGTACGGCGCGTTGGGATTGGGCTCCACGCGGAGGGGGAGGCGGTGGGTGTCCACGATGTGGCGTGGCTCCACCATAGATGGCGAGTTCTCGTCGCCGGAGGCGGAGGGGGAGGCCATTGCTGCGGCCTTCGAAAGTGCGAAGCA
Organism: Paspalum vaginatum; assembly: GCA_030272315.1. Lineage (NCBI taxonomy): Eukaryota > Viridiplantae > Streptophyta > Magnoliopsida > Poales > Poaceae > Paspalum > Paspalum vaginatum. The sequence continues at coordinate 33,778,086 of CM059018.1, read as the reverse complement.
CAGGGGTTCGACTTCATCCGTTTGGTTTGTGGGTTCTCGAGGGAGTTGGTGGGGGTGGAATGGAAGGGTAGGGGTGGGGTATGTATATATGGGGCAAATGTATTCCACCTGTGCCTGCTGCCGCAGGGAAGTTTCCAACCGTCCATTTACCCGTATCAAGATCCGTGTGGCTACATAGGAATATATTTTTTAGTCTGTCGTGGTGCCTGCCCGGCCACCGTCGGCCCCCGCGGCACGGCCGCCGCCAGTGGGAGGGACTTCTCCGGCGGCGGTGGGAGCAACAGGCTCCGCTTCTACACCGACGAGGCATCGGGGCTGCGCCTCTCGCCCACCATGGTGCTCGTCGTGTCCCTCTGCTTCATCGGCATCGTCACCGCCCTCCACGCCTTCGGCAAGCTCTCATTGATTTCCCGTTCTTCCCCCTATTTCCATCCACAAACATGGATCCCCGGTCTGGTTGACCAGAATCCTAGCGGTTTAATCCGCTCTACTCCCTGATTTCCTGTTTCCCCCCAATCTTCATCCACAAACATGGATCCCCGGTCTGGCAGACCAGAATACTAACGGTTTAATCTTATCCCCTTCCACCAGTAGTGGATCTAATGGTTCATCTTCCACCTTGCCGCCAGAGAGGTCTAGTTGCGCCTCTGACACTGATTCAATTCTTTCGCAAAATTTCTTCCTGTGCGCAAGCGGTGGGTGTAAGTCCTTTTTTATCCATCATTTATACATCTTTTTTATATTGATAATATGTATTTCCTTATCTATAGTTCCGCTCTGTATGCTACTAAGAACATTAACGCCTTTTTGTTTGGTTTCGAGGGTTTCAAGCTTCTGATTTATGCTGGTTAAACATCTGTCTAGTAGAAGACAATATGCTATACCATAACAGATGGTATGCTTCTAAGTGATGGGATTCAGATTCGAGTAGTGTTTCTGCAGATTCTAAAGATCTCAGTGTCCAAAAAGTTACCTGTTATTTCTATTGCATTCCTTTTTTTGGCATTTATATTTGTGGAATGTACACGAGAACAAAAGGTGAAGGCCTGTAAAAGGATTTTCTGATATTGAATTGCTGGGTACTTAAAGAAGTGGCAGAGTCCCATCATCACTCTGCAGTTTAGAAAGAAGGTGTCCACAATGCATAAATTTTAGCACAATGTCACTCTTAATTAGTTTTGAGATGCAGACATTAGCAGTAATACAGTACGCTAAAAAAAATTAAGTAAGCTCTATCATTGCTTATATTCACTGTAGGTAAAGCCGTAGACAAATGTACCTATATAAATAAGAGATGTATTTTCATATGGGCAATTGACAGCCTTGTGCTATTTTCAGAATAGAAGTCGTCAAGAGTATCAAACCCATGTGAAACCATGAATACAGTTCCATCAAAGTCACACAAACAACTGACTGATAATGCCTTTGAAACATTGTAGCTTTTAGCTTTACCTTGAAAAGGTTCTTGTAAGAATACAACATCAGTTGTCCGGCAATACACTTAGGCTCAAAAAACTTGTCGTAATGCCACAAATTATAGAGATCGCCACAAGAGCAGCTAGTTAGTAGAGTAACTCAACTTATACAGCTTACATCCTAGGTCTATTTTCGAGAAAAATATAAAGTGAGACATTAGTCCTAGATGCACATGCCACCTGTGAGATTGTGTGCACACGCTGTTCACCCCATCCAATGCCCATTTAGAAGTCTCTTGTTGTTTATAAACTGCACTACTGTGCAGATTTCAACATTTGTCAACTGCTGTAAATACCTACATAAGCAAGTACTTTGGAAGCCCTACAACAAGAATCAGTATCACAAAAATCCACAATGATCAGTAATGGCTCAGTAGAATAACAGATAAGGAGTTAACACTTGTGGTTGATGACATTAGCGGTTCTTGGCAGGTACGGTCCTCCGTGAGGTGATTTTGTGCCGGTGCTCAACAGGCAATGGCAAAAGGGGTTGCTTGTTGAGTGTTGACAGGGTGCTGGCTCTCCTAAGCTCCCAAAAATGAGCTAATGCATGTTCCTGCCATGTGGTCTTAGTTTTGGATTTGTAAATGTTAGCATTATTTATCTCATTTACTAGGTAAGAGAATAGATAAAAAGGCATGAATCTGCATATGCTTGATGTTATTGGATGAACTAATTAATTAAATGGTATTTATGTGGTTTGAAAAATATAATGAGGTTTATATTTTTCGTCTTGACTGTTGTCAACTTTCCTACAGACCACGCCAGAAGCAACAGTAGCTCTTTGCAGCTGCATATAGGCTGATCAGTTACATGGGTCAAAGGAGGAGAGGAAGCTAGCCATTGTTTTGGTAAATTGTGAAAAACTTAAAACTGTCTGATAACTTTATGCATTCGTCAGTTGTCATTTTTGTGTCCATTTGTAATCCGTTCCACAACAAAACAAGCTACAAAATTTATGTTTTTTGCTACTTACCATGATCTTTTAGTGTTTGGATGGAAATTAAATTGAATTTTTAGCAATATACCTGCCTTCTGCTGTTTGGTAAAGGATCGAAGTATTGGAGATGGTTGTGAACACTTGTTATTTTTAATAGAGTATTCCAGAAAGTAAGAATAAATCTTCGTCAATTCTAATCCTGTAACTGCACTTGCTAGCCCCCTTGACAAAGTCCTAGAGTGCTCCATGATATAATATTTCATTGCTATCCACATGTGTTAAAACTAAACTATCAATATTTATATTTCAGCACTGTGATTTTTAACGAAACATTCTGCCTATTTTTTAGACAGGAAGTGGAGCTATCATTTTTCAAAATTTGCTCCATAGGAAATACTTGTCCTGGAACCTGGATGATGAAGAGTATGGTTGTGTAGCAGCACCACTATTCAGCTTCCATAGCCATACACGAGGCTGTTTGCAAGGTGCAGGGAACATTTCATCCAATGGTGATCAGCAAACTTTTATAGTGGACTAAATGTTTCCTTACTAGTCATGCTGTTAGTTGTGTGACTCGTGCCAAGTTGTTATGCCAACATCTGGCTATAGATGGGAATCGTGGGGATCTCTAGATGAATGACCAACCGGAGCTTTGACGAGCTTACCTTGTATTAGAGCACATGCTAATGAAACTATACCAACTGAATGTTTATGCATGCCCTCTAGATACTCTTGATCTACTATTCTACTGTCAGCAAGATTTTTTAACCAGCCATGAATGGGAACTGTAACTGTAGCCTCATTTGTATATAGAGACGAATTTTATCCAATATCATGAACTATATTAGTATAGGCTCCGATCGACTGCACAACGCTGTAGCTGTTTCTACTGTGGACGCAAGGCAGCAAGCACTATTGGGGCTTACAGGTGGCTGCTGCTGGTACTGTAGCATATGCAATAATCACTGTAGCTATAGCTAGCAACAGCAGTAAAAATCACTACCGATCGCACCCATATACCTCCGTCGGTCTGTGCCATGTGCTTGAATTTTTATATATTCCATCCATTCTACCATCTATATACGTCATTTTGGCATAAAATGAAATAAGCCAACCATATTATCCTCTATAGAGAATGGTACAATATCTTTCTTGCTCCGATCTAATTTCACTATGCTCGAATGAAACAATATAATCAGTTCTAGGTCACAAGTTGGCAGTGAAGAATACGGTGTACTCATGCACGGATACCAAATTTCAGGGTGTGTTTCGTTTACATTTCAGTAATGTATTGACGCGCATGCCGAACAAGGGATCTACAATATTTGCCAAGGATAGCTTATAAAAAAAGGAATAGTAGATGATAAATTACCTGCTTTGCATCCACACAGGATAATATGTTTTAGCTTCCACGACAACATTACCATGCCATATTGAAGCGAACTAGAGCTAGAATATCCAACCGACCAGTCCATGAATAAACCAGAATATTACAAGTCCAAAAAAAGGAAAAGTGTGTGCACAAAAGCTACACTATGATGTTGTTAACATCAATAGTTTTTGTGAGACACTCTGATGACTTGTGGTTCACCACAAGTAGTGCACCTATTTTTTTTCCTTTTTTCTTCTTACACCATCCCTTTGTCCTTGTCTTCTTCTTCATCTTATCTTTGATTATGTCTAGACGTGATTTGTAGCGGTTTGTCCTTGGACACCCATGCCTTACTTTCACTTCAGGAGGTCTCAGACACAAAAGTTCCGAGTCACTCAAACCTGCACTAACACCTACAGCCTCCTATGTGTTTCTACATGTATCCCAATCTGTATAAGTACCAGTGCCACCTTGGCTACAATTATCATCTGTCTGACTCAGGTATCTCTCGGAAGGCTCTTTGCATGTGTTTAGTGGCAATCTCAAAAGTCTCAGCATTATAGTCACCCTCTGTGACCATACGTGCAGCGTTAGCTGCCAGCAATCATAGTAAAATTAAATCAAAGGAGATGGTACATAGTACATAGTACATACTACATACCCGTATGATGTGGCAACAGATAACGCCCAAATGTTCATATAGACCACAATCACACTTAAAATATCTTTCACTATCTTGCACATACACCTTGAATTCCACGCGTGTGTATTTCTCCCTCTGCTTAGCCTTGTCATGTACAGCAAAGAAGATGGTTGGATCATCTGTAGCACTAACATGGTACCGTGTGGATTTGTCACCCTGTTTCCTAAACAGCATGTAAGATGCATTGGTGTACACTTGGAGAGCATGGATCTCAATTGGCCATGCACGCTCATGGACGAAAACATTCTGCATAACATGTTCATTCCTTGGTTAGAATGAATGTTAGGCCAGCACACAAATGATTTATCAAGCTAAATGTTTGTATTTATTTCTCCATACAATAATTTTAAAAAAAATACAAACAATTGACTCACTTGCTTTGTTCAGTGTTCTTCTTCGGCCTCTACTTTTGTACCTCGTTAGCAGCAAGTTATTGTAGTTCATGACAAACTTGTTCATTGAGGAGTTACGCGGCACATGGTTCTTTAGTATTTGATTGGCACTCTCTGACTGTTTTGTGCTTGTCATCCCAGCACAGTAGGTTCCCTTGTTGTAAGGTTTTACCCACTTATGCCTCTTGTTGTATGTCCTTTGCATGAATCCATTGTCATGTAGGTCATAGTCATCAAGCATTTGATCCCATGCCACCTCAAATTCATCAACAGTTAGCATGTCATTGATGATTTTGTGGAGCTGATTATAGAAAGGTGTCCCTACATTGAATATAGGACCAAGTTCTTCTTGCGCGGTCCTAAGTACATGCCACCTACACCACAAATGTGCAGTCCCATGCCAACACTTTGCAATGGCAATCCCCATAGCTTGACACTGATCTGCAAGAATTGCCAACAAAGATATGTTGTAGTTTCTTTACTCATTGAATGAATAGAACCAATGAAGGTTTGCCCTTAATTAACAAATAAGACGTCATATAACGTACCTATTAGCACTGTTTGTGGCTTCTTCCCACCCATTAGCTCAACAAAATTTGAAAAATACCCACTCAAAGCTTTTGGATGTCTCATCTGCCATAAGGACCCCAGCAAAAATAATACTCTGGAAATGGTTGTTGACACCAACAAAAAGACCAAATGGCATCTTGTGCAGTATGTTGTGTCGAAGGTAATCGCATCTCCAAAACAAGAATATTGGATGGTACTTTTCCCACCGCACCACATGAGTGTTTTTATCTTAATTCTTTCTATCATAGTCCATACACAATTTGAATCCTGGGTCTTGTTTCTTCAACTCCTTAAAAACCTGAAGTGTTTTCCTTACATCATGTGCCCTTTGCTCCTTTGCAATCCACTTGCAAAGATTGCTAACAGGATTTCGGGACCATGGTGCCTCACCAGTTGGATCAATCATACTCCCCATAATGTGGTTCACCTTTGTTAATGAAACATTGTTATCCCGTAGGTACTGAGTGAAATGCGTTGGCGGTCCTTGAAGTTGGCTCGGGTGTCAAGTAGGTCCCCGAACTTAGAAAACCTCAAATGCGGGTCTCTAAAGTGACTTTTGTGTCATCCAGGTCCTAACGGGTACAATCCCAACCCGTTAAGCCTACGTGGTAGGCCACTCTATCCCATGTCGGCCCAATGCTATCTGGGGCCCACATGTCAGCCTCTCCCCCTTCCTCCATCCGTCTCCTTGTGTCCTGGCACCGGCACGCACACACCACGCTGCTCCAGCCCTACGCTCATGGGCGTCGTTGGCGCCAATTCCATCACTGGCGCCGTGCTCTCGGGGGCATCCACGACATCACCTACCGCCGGCGGTGGTCGTTGACGCCCCCCTGGAGGAGACAAGTCGCGCCACAGCACGCACCAGCACCAATGCCCCCACAAGCCAGCGCCGTCGCCGCCGCATGAGATGAGCACGGGCGCAGGGTCCTGAGAAGAAGAAGTAGCTGCATAGCCCCACCCGCGCCCCTGCTACATCCCACCGCTAGGTGCTCGTCCTGCATCATGCGATGGTCGTGGTTCGGGGGCGTCCATGACCCAATGCTCCAAGATCCGATAGATCCATGGTGCAAATCAAACAATCCATGGACGAGTGCTGCTATGAATGAATACGGACCATGCATCATCAAGATTCATGTGTCCTGGCCGGCGGGCAGCTGAAGCTCATGCGTGCGCACTGCTGGCGGCATGAAGATGCACTTCCTACTCGAGAAACGGTGAGTTGGCCCTAGCGAGTGGCCCTACCCAGTACACCCGGTGGTGCGTCCAGACGCCGGCGGTGAGCGCGGGCCCGACGGAGCGTGCAGAGTTCATGGACGCTCCCGAGAGCGCATCACCGGCGATGGAATCTGCACGACGCCCAGTGAGAGCCACGCCAGAGCGGCGTGGTGTGCGCATGCTGGCACTTGGACGCAATTGAGAAGACGGACAGAGGGAGGGAGGGATGGGGAGAAGCTAACACGTGGGACCCAGATAGCGTTGGGACCCATGTGGGACGACGTGGCCTGCCACGGCTTAAGATTATACCCGTTAAAACGTGGATGACACAAAAGCCAACTTTAAGTACTCACATTTGAGGTTTCCTAGGTTCGGGGACCTACTTGACACCCCAAGCCAACTTCGGAGACCGCCAGTGCATTTCACTCCGTAGGTACCCTAATCGTATCCTTGTGTACTGATCTATCTTTCCATGTGAATTCCAACACAACTCAGCCCTATAGCAGCTAAAATACCAACCATAATTCTCTGTTCGGTGTAAACGGATCATCGCTGGACAATTATTCCACATGGTCTTGTACTGTACACGTTTGTCTGAACCCTACATCAGTACAACGCAATATCAATATTTAAATATCTACAAACTACTGGGCAGGCACATTATTTTAGTTACCACATAGATCAGACTTGTATATTCTCACCTTGCATTGGTATTGGAATTCTTGCATTCACCATTGCCAATTTTCATGTGTTTTTCTAGTGTATACCAACATTGCTAAGAAAATCCCAACTCAGATTTTGTCTCACCGTGTGGCTCCATGGTGTGCAATGGATGGAGAAACTTTTTTTTGCTTCTGTAGCTTGTCTGCATAGGCACTTCATCATTGTTGAAACCATAAACTATAGCTTTTAGTTTTCTTTGTGTACAAAATCATTGGTACAACTTTCATGTAAATCCAATAGTTGTAGGTATAGCAATGAGAGCACACTTAGTACACAGTTCTTTGTGGAGCATCATCTGCATGACACGATGAAAAGGAAGTTGTAGTGATGCCATGGACACAAAACAACAACCATGTGTGGGAACTGCACTTCGTTGTTCTCCCAGCATGGTTCTTAGTTGTTGGGTTAGGTGTGAAGAAGTGGTGACCTCACAAGCTCGTAAATTTGGCGAGTCATGTGAACCTCTTAGGAAGAGTATTGATGAGAACATATGCCCAAGATAAGATGGAGTTTGAAGTCCAATCCGAGTTGAGGTCTAATTTATTTTTGAGGCTGGTTCAGACAGCAGGAGTAGGCCTCAGTAAAACGGGCGTCCAAGCCACGTACGGACCCTGTTTTGGGCGTTCTACATATCGATGAAAAGATAAGGACAGTAAGCTTTCCAACCCATCTGGGCTCAGGCCCAAATAAGCTCAGAGGCGACGGGAATCGTCAAAACAATATGATGACCAGAATCTGCCAGGGTGCTGCGACACCGGTTTTTGGGTCCGCTCGCCTTATATGCCCTAGGGTTGCTCGGTCCACCCCCTAGACCTCTCTCTTATATATATTCCGTAGCCATCATTAGAGTATTCTATCATGAACAGTTTCGCCGTCATCAGTTTGTGAAACACTAACTTGTGCACAAGATTAATCTTCGTTCTTATTTGTGTTCTCTCGGTTGCATTGTAGGAACGATATTCCTTCCTTGGCGAGGTCGATAATCATCGGAGCAGTGGTGCAGTGATTGCAAGGATTCAATCTTTTGCTCCGAGCCTTCTTCACCAATGTCAAGATCTCCACCCCTAAACTGACTTGTTCATACCTCTTGGAAGGTCGGAAACCCTATTCCCCATCATTTGGTATCAGAGCTTTAGGTTTCTCTTGAGGTATATTATCGTGTGTCCCTTAGTTTGAGTGTTCTATATTTCTAAAGTCCACAAAAAGTTATGAAATATTCGGGTTTGCAGTTCATCTTGTCTTATCACCCATGTTTAGCCTTTGCATAATTTGATTTCAGAGTCCGCATCTTTGAGTTTGTGTCCTTGTGTATAGTCTTAGTTGCTGGTTTAGATTGCGTTCTTGGTTTAGTTTGAGTTTTACATCTCGTCACCGTATCCGTTTCCATCTTGTCATCACGTCTAGTTCGGAATCCTCTCCGTCTAGTTTGGTATTTCCATGATATCTTCCTCGTAAGGACTCAGAATTTTGTGTTCTACTATTTTCTGGAAATGTTATGAAATTATCTACAACTTTGTCAATTGTGAGATTTTTAGAAAACGTTGTTATCATGGCGTAATATCTGTTGAGAGTAAATCTATTTGTGACTCAGAATTTTCTGGACAGTCTTTATTTCGGGGTCAATATCTTCATTATTCCTCATTGAAAAAAAGTGTTCCATATACTATAAAAAAAGAAAAAAAAAGAATACCTACAAGTTTGGTATTCTAAGTTTTTGCATTTGAAGCTCTTAAGATTGTCTAATCGGCTGTGTAACTCTGAGTAGAAAATTTAGCATAGACAGACAAGAATATTATCATTATTTTGAGTTGTATTTTGTTTTGCAGCACTTGTGAAAAAAAAGAAAGAAGAAAATCCAAGTGCATAAAGAAAAGAGCCGTACAAACAAAATAAAGAAAAAAAGAAAAGAAAAGAAAAATCAAAAGTGCTTGCATCCTTTGTGTGCTTTGTGCTTTGTGCTTTGTATGTGTGACTTGTTTGCTTGAGCTAGTTCTACGAACATGTTTAGACCAGCAACTTTGACAGGTACTTTGGATATTTATTCAACTTTGCTATTTGATTTTGAATTTTGCTATTCTTTGCTACATATTATGCATTTCCAAAGATCCACGTAACACTCTTAAGCAGTATAAATTGGTCTTGCAATCATCCCACGCTCCAGGTGTACTATCGCCTTTTGGCCGCCAAGAACGCCATCATCTTCTTACTATATACGGTAGAAACATTTGTAAGTGCTAGGAAAGACGCTTGAGAGTGTGTAACTTTAGTCCTTAAACATATCCTATTAAATAATAGGGAAATATACATGTGTGCGTTTTCTTATTTTCTTCTAATAACGACATGTTATACCGCCACACATGTTGGAACCGTGAGGATGCCTACAAGTAAAACCATTGCTGTTCTCCTTCATACACAGGTCGATCTAATCTTAAATCTCCACCTTCTTACGATGGTTACAGTGCTAACGAGTATTTTAGTTGGGAAAAAGGATATATAATATTTTTTCACAACATCATATGTGTGAAAGGCAAAAGATTTTAAATGCTGCTAGTGTTTTAAAAGATAATGCTATGTTTCGGTGGACAAACTTACATGCTAATGATAAATCTCGCATATGGTCTGATATAAAAGTTTTGATGAGAAAGCAATTTCATTTTTCATGCCACAGTTGTCCTTTCTTGTGTGACCTTTTATAGGATAATGTAAGTTCTGTGCCATAACACATTTTAAATTCTCAAATGGTAAAAGCGGAAAACAATCAGTCCAACAATTTGTTTTGGCTTGCATTTATCGTAACGAAGAGACGTTACCGGATCATCATTGATGGTGAGATTTGTCATAACTTTGTTAGTTCTGAACTAGTTGAAAGACTTTGTTCGTTCATAGAGCAACACCATGTCCTATAATATGTCCAATGGTCTAATTCCTGTGGTAAGTTTCAGGTAAATAAATTTTCTGTTGGCAAGCATCACAATGGTGATTATTTTGATGTTGTGACTATGGAAATAATTACTTTGTTATTTGGTAAGCCATGGGTGCACGAAAACAATTCTTTGTATGATAATGCTGATAATATTTATTCATTCAAATATAATGGTAGAAAGATCAAGTTGCTTGGTATGAATCATGCTCAATAATTTTAGAAATTGAACTTGAAAGAGAACAAACTAAAAAGATAGAAGCTATTAAAAACGATTTGAGTAATTCTAATAATGACATGCCTTGTGTGATATTGCTTCTATTACTTCTATGCCACAATTTACTGATAAGCTTGATATTATTGATCCTAAACCAATCACTTATGCTAAAAATATAATCTGCAAGGTTGGATGATGTCAAGTATGGCAACTACTTCCGCAAGCATCAATGACTTTGAGTCAGGGACGACTCAAAACCAACAATGGGAGAATGATGTGAACATGTACAACATGCATAAGATTAAGGCCTAAGAGAAGATGGAGTTTGAAGCCCAATCCGAGCTGAGGTCCAATTTATTTGCAAGGCCGGTTCAGGACTGCAAGAGTAGGCATCAGTAAAACGGACGTCCAGGCCACATAAGGACTCGTTTTGAGTATTCTACATATAGACCGAAAGCTAATGATATAATCTTTCCAACCCATCTAGTCTCAAGCGTAAATAAGCTCGGAGGCGACAGAAATCATCAAAACAATACGATGACCAGAATCTGCTAGGGTGCTGCGACACCGGTTTTTGGGTCCGTTAGCTTTGTATGCCCTATGGTTGCTCGGCCACCCCCTTGTCGCCCCCTAGACCTCTATCTTATATATATTCTATAGCCATTATTAGATTAGATGTGTTTTGTTTAAGAGTATTCTATCGTGAACAGTTTCGCCGTCATCGGTTCGTGAAACCCCAACTTGTGCACAAGATTAATCTTGATTGCGTTTATTCCACGTTTTTCTTGTGTTCTCTCTGTTGCATTGCAGGAACGATATCCTTCTTAGCAAGGTCGATTGCATGCGTCATGCGGTCGATAAACATCGAAGCTGTGGTGTAGTGATTCCAAGGATTCGATCTTTTGCTCGGAGCCTTTTTGACCAACGTCGAGATCTTCACCCTTAAACCGACTTATCCATATCTCTTGAAAGATCTGGAACCCTATTACCTATCATTTGGTATCAGAGCTTCATGTTTCCCTTAAGGTATATTATCATGTGTCACTTTGTTTGAGTGTTTTATATTCCTGAAGTACACAGAAAGCTATAAAAAATTAGTATACATCTTGAAAAAAAAAAGAAAACTCAACTCCAACATGCTAAACCAGTATACGTCTTGAAATGGCTTATTTTGGTAAGTCTCCTCTATAAAATCATCACCTACCTAGTAATCTTCATCATACACTAGAAAGAAGAAGAGCATGAGTTGATTCCACCTCTGCTGAAGAACGTCTTTTACAGCTTGAGTCGATTCCACTCCGACAACCAAAACCAAACCACCGTAAAAGACCTTACAAAGCCACAGAGGGGTGTAAGGTCTGAAGATTGTTGAATTTATTGAGAGTCGAGAGACACGCATCAAGCACTAGAAGATATCTCAGCAACAAGAATATTCAAACACATAAGTCTTCCACTACGACACCTTCAAGAAGGGTACCGTGCCGATCGCCGCTGCTGTCCGTCCAAAACGATGAGGTTTTCACCTTGCGGAACAAAGCAGAGGCGCTGAGATTGTGACGGTGCCTCCATAGAGGAGACAGCGCCCGAGGGCGCCGCCATCATCATGCCGAACAAGATCCACCATGGTTATCACCATTGATCTTAGCCCTACAAAACTAGCCATGTGCTTTGAACCTTTGCTAGGAGAAGTTCATCGTCGGCAAAACGCCACGAATGCCATTGCAGCCCCAGATCCGAGGAGATGGCAATCCTCAGGACTCGTCCCATGCAGGAGAGAATCCTCAGGGCAGGGAGCAAACGGCGCGCCACCGCTGCTGTTCGGAGAGACGTTGAGGGAGGGGACATAGAACCGGCTTGCCGCTGCCGCCGCCGCTTTTGTACGAAGGCGCTGAGGGAAGGGGCGCAAAACAGCACCTCAAACTAGCTGCCACCAACGCTCAGAAAGGAGTTGACAGAGTCAAGAACAACCGCCGCCGGAGCCATCAGAGCCGGAACGGAGGCCGATGGGGCTTGATTTGAGGCTGTCGGGGCCAGATCCACCACCACCGGGAGACGAGAGTCTGCAGCACCGCCGGAAGCCACGAGACAGATCTGAGGCCACCGGGGCTAGATCAGCCACCGCCCGAGGGGCCGCCACGGCGACGGGACAAGAGGTGCCCTGCCCATCCATCAGGATCCGAATTAGTGGAGCAGTGAGATGGAGGGGAGAGTTGTCCTCTTTTTCTCTTTGAGTCCATTCATTTCTCTTTTTTTCCTTTTGTATTTGCAAAGGTGAACTTATGTCATATTATTAACTCTATTTTAAGCTTTTTTTATCATATTAGGTGAAAAATAAATAGATAAAAAGTTGTATAGCGTACCTTGCTACATATTTTTTTCTTTGCTAGAAAATCTACTATAATTTATAGATAAATCTCCACAGTAATAGCTTTACCATACTATACCAACAACGAATTTACAACAAACAAATTTGTATATTTATAATTTGGACCCTACTAATGGATCGTGTATTCGTGCATGGGCAACACGAAAAAATGGCCAATTTCAAATTTCTTCTTTACCCCATGTTTTTTCCTCCAATGTTCGTGCTTCAGGGTGATTTAACTGACAAGCAAGAGATAAACAACCAACCTTATCCAAAGAATCTTCTCATAGGGGAAAAAGTAAAGTTGAATAAAAGAGAAGCAGTAACAGATAATCTGGGTGCTGTACTCTCTGCTTATCCGCTGGAGGAAGAGTTTCAAGTACTAAACTGGTAGGTTAATTTCTAGTCCTGAGGGATTGGACGCAATAAATAAAGATGCGCCGCGTACGATCTGGCGATCGTGGAGACAGAAGATACCCGCACAGTTATCTAAAGGGATGTTTAGTTTGAGTACTAGTATTACTGCTGCTCTTTTTGTGTGGTACTTAACCCACCCGCAGTGTTTATCTGCAGAGTGATGCTATTGGTCTTAATTCTTAAATGCTACACCCTCCTTTCCAATTTATATATCATTTGATATTTTTGACACAAAATTTGACTTATCTTATTAAAAAAAGTTTCATAATCATCATTTGTTTTTGTTGTAATTCAGTTTAATATAGTAATATACTTTATCTATGACTTAAATTTTCATATATTTTCGGAAATTTTTTGAATAAGACAAGCTGATCAAATTTAGCGTCAAAAAATTAAACGGACTACAAATTAAAACCGAGGGAATATATATTGTTCTCCCCCGTCTCTTGAAAAGGGAATTTTCAGCCAGTAGGTGCCATTTCTTGGTAGGTAATTCGCCTGTCTTGTTGGATCGGATGATTCTCGTCCTAATGCTGTCAGTGCCGCATGCACCTGCGCGCGCATCGTACAGAGTACGTGTTACGTGTGCGCGCCAACAACCGTCGTACCATGTTGTTAGATCTATATCCACGGGAGAATGTGCACTCTCCCAGCGCATTTGTGTTCTGCACCGCCCTCCTGTTTGGTGCTTGCCGCGCGTCCTTCCTTCTGCGGTACATAGTAGATGTTGAACCACGCCTGCATACGCCTTATGCAGAGCTTCCTTCCCAAAGAAGACGAGCCTGAGGCCCCTCCTCTCTCTCCCCGTCTCCCTCCTCCCTCTCCCCGGTGGCTTCCTGCCTTTGCCTCACACATGAGCTGGCCACGCCTCCTCCTCCACCGCACCAGCCGCATCTCAGGTGGCTCCACGCGCCGGCCGCCCCTCCTCTTGTTCCTTTGCACCGGCCGCCTCCCCTCCGCGCGGCTCCGTGCTCGGGCCAGGAGGAGGATGAGCGGGCGGGAGGGTGGGGGGGCAGCACCAAGGATCCGTCGCTGGCTGCCTCTCCTCCTACTCCGCCGCGTCGGCCTCCCCTCTGCGCCCGGCCGCCTCTCCCTCACGCGCGGCTCCTGCACAGTGCACCGTGGGACAGCAGCGCGTTCGGTCACGGCGATAACGACGGCAGCTAAGCCCGGCGCATCCAGCACGCCTAGGAAGGTAGCGAGTCCGTGCGTGGTGACGACCGTGCCGGTGCGGCGGTGACATCCGCCGTGTCCGTCTCCATTTCCCCGACGGACTCCTCTCCTCCTCTGCAATCCCCGCTTCTTTCCCCTCACATGTGCTGCCCTTGACCCTCCATGCCACCTTCCTCCTTCATTGTCGCCTTGCTCGCCTCTTTTGCCACTGCCGTCTGGCCCATCTCCAGATCCGCTTCCACCACGGGTGGATCCACCCCCTTCGCGGTCAACGACTTACAAGAGCAGCGCACGGCGGCCGCAGGCGATGAAGGCGGCCTATGCCGTGGCGTGCGCCGTCACATGATGGTGGGAGCGCACGGCGATAGGAGATGGTGCACCTCCACCTACGACACTGCTGTGAATCCTGCGCACCTGGGGTTTCCTGCCAATGTCGACTCCGTTCGCCACTTCTCCGGCATAGTTCCCTTCTGTCGCCAGTGAGACCCATTTCTTTCTGTTCCATACATTCTTTGATTCAGATTCGGGGAGCCCATCCCTATAACTGTTTCCTTCCCTTTCCTCTCACGGTTGTTTTCGTCCTCTTTGCGGATTGTCTACAGGTTCCACAAGCTTCTTCGGTTGCAGTTGACTCTGCTTGCTCACGCTGCCTTGCAGGTTTGGTTACTCTGTTGCTTGCTTCCATGTCGCCATGGCCTCACCTAGGCTGGCCCTCTCTTAGATCCAGGTTGTAACATTCATGAGTGATTTACTCTACTCGCCTCTGCTGCAATTCTCCTGTGTTCCTGACATTTCTTCCCGCCTTTACTTAATGTTGGAAATGGGATGGGCCTGACACCCACTTAAGAGGACCAGTACCTAGCTACACCAACTCACACTAGAGTCAGTTAGCCTTTTAATTTCTAATTACTTAGTGCACTAGGTCTTTTCGGTGGCAGAGCCGACCTTCTCGCTTCTGGGTGGTAGAGCCAACCTTTAGATGAAGCTAGCTTTCGGGTGGCAGAGCCAACCTTCAGATAGATCACAAGCTATACACTAAGTAACTAGAAACTATACGACCTGACTGGAAGACTCACACTCACACAAACGACTCTTTATTACAACACAATGTGGTTACACAAGGATTCACACTCACTCTTGAGGTGGCTAACCTAGCACACTTTACCATACTCTTAGAGTGGTGGTGGAACGGTGTGGTAGTGGTATGTGTGTGTTGTATGTTATGGCAAGGGGTGGCACCCCCTTATATAGGCATACAAGGCCTCATGGATGAGTGCCATGTGCCCCTATCAATAGAAGGTTCTTAGAAAATATCTAACTCTAGAAAACTCTAATCTTTGCCATGGCAACACAACTCTAGAATGCCATGGTGTGTCATGACTTGTGTATAAGCTTCTAGAAGTTTGAACTCTAGAAGCCATGGTGAATCTCCATTCTTGTAGAAGCTTCTAGAATCTTTCTTCATGGCAACTTATGGTATGTGTAGAAGCTTTTGGAAACTTGTTTTATTTCATGGCTTGCCATTATTGTAAAAGCTTCTAGAAGTTTGTCTTGCATCTTTCAACACTCTCCCCTAAGACAAACTTCTTTCAAGAGTTGTCTTGTACACCATGCTGAGTGCTTCTCGAAACTTCTCAAGCTTTGGCCCGTTAAGGCTCTTTGTAAGAATATCAACTATTTGATGATTAGTCTTTGTGGGAACCATTTTGATCTCTCCTTCAAGGACCTTTTCTCTTAAGGCCTGCTCAGATGGCTGGCTTTGGTGGGCTGCCGCTGCGGCCTCCATACAGCCTAGCCGTTCGGCTGCAGCCCACCAGCGCAGCCCAGCCGTTCGGGGCAACCTGTAGGCTGTTCCATCGGTCTCTTCCCCTTTGTCCTCCGCCGTCGGTCCTTCTGCCAACTTGAAACCTCTCAGTCTTCCCTTCTTGCTGCGCTAGGACCCGACCTTCCCTGCCTCCGCGCTCGAAGGAGGTGACATTCCCTGCCTCCGCGCTCGAAGAGCGAACATGAAGAAGCCCTGGAGGAGGGACAACTCAGCCGGATCGAGGTGAGAAATCCATCCACAAAAACCTAACCCACGGCCTCCCTCCCTTCGCTTCAGATCGAGGTGAGAAATCCATCTGCCAAAACCTAATCCGCGACCTTATCTCCTTTGACTTTGAATCAAGGTGAGAAATCCACCAACTTGACCTAATCCACGACCTCCTCTCCTTTGTAGCTTCGGGTTGTTATTTCTCTCAACATGTATCCCCATACTCTGCCGTTTAGAGTGTGTATCCACGAAAGCAGGATGCAGTTGGCCCAAATGACATCGCCGCTCACGGACATTGCCCTTCATCTCCTACATTCCCACTTCACACTAGCTCTCTGGTTGCCAAACCTCCAGGCTACAGTTCCTATTCATGCACCCTGTACAACATGCTTTTTATTTTTGTTGTGGTGTTATTCTAGCTTTGAGCGATTATGCTTTCAACATTTGGGACGACATGCAGGGATTTGGAAAAAGGGTGCTATTAAAACAATTTATAGGCTAATAATATTTCCACTAATGTCCTGTCTACTATGGTAATTTCCCTACTGTTACATAGTTTCTTTTTTCCAAATTTTGTACTTCATGCGAGTTACTCTATTGTATCTATTTTATTAGTGTTTGCCTAATGTGTCCTCTAATGTAGTACACAGTACAAGATGAGTGATACGTATGTCATAAATAATGCAACAATTACAAAAATAAATAACTGATCATGCAGTGACCACCTTCACGTTTTCATTTCTATGTTTGTTTTGTGAATTCTCTCTTGCAGCTACTCTGTTTCAACATTGTCGCAGAGTAGGGTTCTAAGGCAACAGCACTGGCATACTCCTTTACATCATCATGGTCTCCACCGGAAGCCCTTCGCTACAATCTGCGGCCTACTCCTGCACGTTGCAATAACACAACGGTAACTTGGGCTTCATTTATTTTTGTTCACAGTGTCATTATTGTTCGCTTCCTACAGTACATGAACGTGATGTTACCATGAAAACCTTTTCTGTATACATATAATGGAAACTTTCACACAGATGGATGGAGGTCGTGCCAACTGGGATGAGGAGACTACAAAAACCTTCCTTGACCTTTGCATCGCTGAGAAGGAAAAGCGGAACTGAAACAATAGAGGGTTGACCAAGTTAGGTTGGCAAAACCTGTACCGCAATTTTCGTGAACAAACAGGAAGGGCTTATGGCACAAAATAGCTTCAAAATAAATTTAATACCCTATAGAGGGTTTACAAGGCATGGAAGAATCTAAAGGATAAGAGTGGCGGTGGGTGGAACAACAAGATGAACACCGTTTCGCTTGATCTTGAATTGTGGGATGCTGAAATTGTGGTAACTACATTTTCTCCCTTTCATCAATACCTTTCTTACACAATTTCACATTGTTAGTTGGCCTGAACCTTGTCCATCCCCATCTTTTTAGGTGAACAGTGAAGCTCAATAGTTCCAGGACAAGCCACTTGCATTCGAGGATCAGCTGACCACGTTTTTTGGATCCATGAGTACCGATGGTGGCACGATGTTCTGTGTTGGTGGTTATGGAGATAGAACACCTAGCCATGGAAGCGAAGAGAACCTTGTGAGAGTCACAGAGGAAAATTATGGCTCTTCAGATGAGGATGTTGGACGGTCTGGTGTGGGCCGTGTATCCCGAAGGATGGGAAAGGACCATGTGGTTGATAGCCCATCGCCCAAGAAGAAAAAGAGCGTGGAGTATTATGTGCAACGCATATCCGAGAGTAGGCTTGAAACGAGTAGGAATGAAAGGAGTTCGATTAGTCGTGAGCAAGAGGACGTGACAGAATTGCTTCAGCTTTTACAAGCCGATGGTGTGCCTAAAGGATCAGAGTTGTATTTTATAGCTACTGAGTTGTTCTTGAAGCCAGCACGTCGTGCAGCTTTCAGGAGCTTCGACACTGCTGAGGAGCGCACTGCATGGCTTCGGTGGGCTTGGGACAATAAGAAGAAGATGTGATTAGTTCTTGCTTACTATGTAGTGTGTGTTAGGTACGTAGGTAGGTAGGTCGGTTGGTAGGTAAAAGAGAGGGAGGGAGTGAGTGAGTAATCAAGATGCACGGCTGTGATTTTTTTTTGCTGTACGGCCGGCTGTGGCTGCAGCCTGCCACTGTAGCTTCTCTCATGAAGCACTGTAGCGGCAGGGCTCCACAGCCGCAGCTAGTGTAAACGATCAGATCGAATGTATCCATAGGCACATGATGTGCCCTTATGTTAGCCTATGCCGTATTAAATAATACTACTTATTTATATAAATCTGTCATAGGTGTCAATGCTTTTGTCCTACCATACTACATGTTGTGCCATGCATTTTACCTGTATAAATTTATGATATTGCACTTGTTTTTTACCATACTACATGTTGTGCCATGTATTTTACCCGTTTTAGTACTTGCAGATCTGCGTCGAAGGATGGTAGGGTTCAAAGAAAGCAAGGATGAGATGGATACTGACTTGCACAATGTCAGATTCTGAGACCTCAAGCAATACAAGTGAATCAGCTTCAGATTTGAGTGATGATTGTTCAATGTGGTGGAACATGGGTGCAACCATCGGTGTGGTAACAGCAGTCGCAGCTACAAGGTCTAGTGGTTGTGCAGTCCAAGATGCTCACCTGCCATTGCAAGAGTTGACTGGCTGTCAATGGGTAGATGTCAACCTTGCTGACAGTAAGAAATGCTACAAAAATTTCCGCCTCCATCCCTCTGCATTCCATGCATTGCATACAACTTTGGTGGCAAACCATGGGCTCAAATCCACACTGCAATGTGATTCAATTGAGGTGTTAGGGATGTTCCTTTGGTCATGTGGCACAAGACAAAGCCAAAGGCAAATAGCAGATCACTTTGGTCGGTCAACAGATACTATGTGCAGGAAGTTTGGTAAAGTCTTAGATGCCATGGTCTGTTTCGCTAGTACAATCATTCGGCCTAGGGATTCAAGTTTTAGATTTGTGCATCCTAGACTACATCGATTTTCACCATTTTTTGATGGGTGCATAGGTGCTATAAATGGAATTCACATTCCGGTGTCAGTTGTTGAGCAAGCACATGATGACTTTATCAATAGGAAAGGGTTCACTAGCCAGAATGTATTAGCTGTATGTGACATGGATATGCGGTTCATATTTGTTGCTACTGGTAAAAAGGGTGCCACCCATGACATGGCTGTTTTTAGGGAGGCGGTGGATACTGCGGAACACTTCCCTCACCCACCCCCAGGTGAGCTGTTGAAAAGATGTTGCATATAGTACATTAATTTGAGGGTTACTATACTAAATTATTCTCTATTCTGATTACTTTGTAGGCAAGTACTATCTAGTGGATTCAGGGTATACATTACGGGAGGGGTATTTGGCCCCATATAGGAAGGCTAGGTACCATTTGAAGGAGTTTGATGCCAAAGGTCCTGAAAGTGTGAGTGAGATTTTTAACTATCATCATTCTTGTTTACGCAATGTTGTTGAAAGATCTTTTGGGGTGCTAAAGAATAAGTGGCAGATTCTAAGAGGAATACCATTGTACTCTATGGAGAAGCAATCGAAGATTATTGTGGCATGCTTCACACTACACAATTTCGCATTGGACAACAACGAACCCGACATGGATGCGGATGAGATGTTTGATCAGTGTACCTACCTGGAAAGGGTGGGTGAGCAAGATATCAAAATGTCAGATTGGTTAGCACTTACCTCAAATGACGATATTGCAACTGTACGTGATTGGATTGCAGCTGGCCTAACACTTGCTATGCCTTGAACAGGTACAATGCTTGCGCTTGATTGCTGGGATATAGTTTGTTCCGTCAGTTTAAAAAATTGCTGTAACTGTCATGCAAAGATAGCAAATAGTAATGCTTTCAGTTCTATATAATGCATCTTTTAATCTAAGTAAATAATTGTTCAGTAGAATATTAAAGAGGTTAGAAAACAAAACATAGTTTTGTTGGTACCTATTGTAGATTATAATTTCTGGGACCACAAATTAGGAGTAGGTGTGCCTTTCCTGCCTTACATACATGGATCATGTATGTCATTTGGATAGGTTTTTCTATACAAACCATAATTCATGGTTAAGCTTCATTGTATTGTGGTTGTAAAATAGTCTTCTCCATATCTGATATGATATTGGATTTATCCGTGTGAGGGATTCAAATCAAAGTCAATTGAATTATTTGTGTTTTCTAATTTCCTTGCAGCCCTTGTCATTTGCAGGAATCTTCTTTTGTCCAAACCCAACTATGAGACGTTGGCACTTCAAGGCTAACTTGAAGTAGGCGTGCAGCTTGTTCCCATCATCATCTGCAGCTTGTGTCCTTAGAAGCATTGGCAATTGTAGTGTTAAGTATTTCAGTACCAAACCAAACTGACTGAAAGATGGGTTGTGTCCGGCTGATTTGTAGGCGTGAAATGTCTGCTATTATCTGAACACCTGTGGATGAAAAGACTTAGGTGGAGTTAATTTGGGGTCTTTTGTTAACACTGTTCACAGTCTTATATTTTTGTTGCCTGTCAAGATATTTGCATTATATGGCATCTGAAATGTCGTTCGTTTGATTGCATCCAATGATGGCCATGCATGTAATCGCTGCTTTTGGCTGTGTCTACAATTGTGCTGGCTGTGGCTGCTGCACCCGCTTCTTTTGGCTGATGCAGCGGCAGCGGCAGCCCGCCAAAGCCAGCCATCCGAGCAAGCCCTTATATAGTGATAGTGTCTTATATATGCTTGGTCCTTGCATGAAAAACTAGATTTTCTGCTAGTCAAATAGAAGATAGATTATCACAGAAAATCCTTACTTGGTACTCTGTGGGCTGATGGAGATCCTTCAATAATTGCTTTAGCCAAGTGCTTTCTTGAGCAGCCGTTGCAGCTGACTGATACTCTGCTTCAGTACTAGACTATGCCACAGTAGGTTGTCTCTTGCTGCACCATGATATGGCTCCTGATCTGAGACTAAAGGAGTATCCTGTGGTTGATCTCCATGGGCCACAGTCTCCAGCATAATCGGCATCACAATATCCAACCATCTGGCATTCTTTTGTCTTCTTGTATAGAATACTAAAATTGATGGTGCCTTTGACATACCTGAGGATGCGCTTGACTACATCAAGATGAGGCTTCTTTGGTTTGCTCATGTATCGGCTAACCACACCAATCGAGTAAGATATGTCTGGTCGGGGTAGTGTTAGATAGATAAGATTCCCAACCATTCTTTGACACATAGTCACATCCTCCAAGTTCTTCCTTTCATTTTCTCGGAGTCTCACATTGGGATCCATGAGAGTAGTAATGGGTTTGCGGTCAAGCATGCCATACCTTTGAAGAAGATCCTTGGCATATTTTTGTTGCCCTAAAAATATCCCATCTTTTGTATGCTCCGCCTCAAGTCCGAGGAAATGCTTTAATTCTCCAAGTTCATTCATTTGGAATCTGATAGAGAGATTCTCTCTAACCCTTTGAATTTCCTCGGTGTTGTCTCGCGTAATAATTAGGTCATCAACATAAACTAGGACTATTGCTAGTCTTTCTTCTTTAGACTTCACAAATAAGCTAGAATCCGATGGAGAGACATTAAAACCATTTTGTATAAGGAACTCATCGATTTTCCCTGACCATGCTCTTGGTGCTTGCTTCAACCCATATAATGCCTTCTTCAATTTGCACACATACTTTGGATGAGTCTTACTCTAGAATCCTTTTGGCTGCTCCATATAGATTTCCTTATCAAGTTTGCGATGTAGGAAGGCATTCTTAACGTCCATCTGCCATAACTTCCAAGACTTGTGTGCAGCTAGTGCAAGTAAGACTCGAACAGTTGTAATCTTGGCCACTGGACTAAATGTTTCTTCATAGTCCAATCCATATTGTTGTGAAAAACCCCGAGCAACAAGTCGAGCCTTATACCTCTCAATTGTACCATCAGGATGAGGTTTTACCTTGTAAACCCACTTGCAGGAGATTGGCTTCACATCTTTAGGCCTTGGCACTAAATCCCATGTTTGGTTTTCATTTAGTGTCTTGATCTCCTCCTTCATTGCTTTGTACCACTCAGGGCCTTGAGCTGCGTGTTCATATGATGATGGCTCAATGGGTAGACTCATGAACAAGAGTAGCATTTGCATACTTATGGTTAGGAATGAACTTCCTTATTGATCTCCTTAGTTCTTGTGTAGGCTTCTCAAGCTCAGTTTGTTGTGGCCGAACCTCCTCCATAGCTGGTTGATGTACCTCTGTTTTGCAAGGGCTCTTAGTCTTCATTGGGCTCTTGACTTTGCATGGTGATCCATCTTGATAACTTTTGGTTGGTGTTTGAACCTCTTCATCCTTTAAGATCTCTTCTTGAGCATCTTCCAAGTGATGAGGTTCTGGTATCTCAACCCTTTCAGATGACCACCATGAAGAAGCTTCATTAAACACCACATTCCTTGAAGTATGACACTTCCCTATGGTTGGATCATAGCACCTCCATCCTTTTATTGCATCATCATATCCGACAAAGATGCATCGGATAGCTTTCTTCTCAAATTTGCTTCTTAGTGATCTTGCACGAACACATAGCAAATACAACCAAATACTTTCAGATGGCTGATTGCTGGCTTCACACCCCATAACATCTCATAAGGAGACTTGAATCCCAACTTGGGTTGAGGTAGCCTATTGATGATGTAGGCTGCTGTCCTCATACACTCGACCCAGAACCTTCTAGGTATATTTTTGGCATGGAGCATACTTCGGCAAGTTTCAGCAAGGTGTCTATTCTTGCATTCTACTACTCCATTTTGTTGAGGAGTATTAGGGCAAGTTAATTGCCTTCTAATATTGTGCTCCTTTAGATAGTTAGTGAACTCATTTGATAGGTATTGTCTCCCATTATCAGTTCTTATGCACTTGATTTTCTTGTTGAGTTCACCTTCCATCTTCTCCTTGAATTCTTTAAACTTTATAAATGTTTCAGATTTCTCTTTCATAAAGAAGACCCAAATGTACCTCGAGAAATCATCAATGAAGGTCACCATGTACCTCTTACCTCCAAGAGATATTTGCTTCACTGGGCCAAAAACATCTGAGTGTATGAGCTCCAATGGCGTCTTGGACCGATAGTCAGACTCCTTGTATGACAGTTGATGAGCCTTGCCATACTGACAACTAGCACATACCGTGTCTGTATGGATATCCAATTGAGGAAGCCCCTTCAATACTTGCTTTTGCATCATCTCCCTAAGCATACCATAGTTGACATGTCCAAGGTGCGCATGCTAGCGATCACCTGTCTCATTCTTTTGAGTTTTGTCCACATAAGCGGACTCAGCAGAGAGAACATATACTGACTATCTCCTCCTTCCCTCCATTATAGGTGTGCCAATCACCTTTACTCTTCTAAATATGGCCACACCATCCGGTCCAAAAAGCACATGTTTTCCCTCTGATGTCAACTGAGATACTAACAACATATTCTTCTTCAAACTGGGGACATGATATACTTTATCGAGTTGGATCTGTTGAGGACCATTCCTTGGAATGACCATCTTCCCAACATGAGAGATGGTTAACCATGAGTTGTCAGCCATCAATACTTCTCTCGTCCCCTTGTAGTCGTCATATACTCCAACTTCTTGTCATCATTGGTCATATGGTTTGAGTAACCAGAATCAATGATCTAGTCCTCCTTATAGTTCATTCTTGAATCAGTTGTTGCTATAAAAGCAGGTGCCTCCATGTCCTCCTCCAACTCATTTTCTTCAACTTCTTGAGAAAACCCCGCTTCAATATCCCATTCTTCTTCACTGTTGCAATCTTCCACTTTTTTCTCTTCCTTAATGGTGGTAGCCATATTTCCTTCGAAATGCCTTCTTGGAAGCCGACAATCTCGAGCAAAGTGGCCCATCTTACCACAATTGAAGCATCCTCCATTTTGCTTCTTTACCGAATTTTGTTGGTCTTCTTTTCCTCTAGCTCCTCCCTGAAGAATATCTCCTCTCCATTGGATGAGGCTTAACCACTGGAATAACTCTTTTCTGCTGGATGATATTTGCCACCTTCTGTCCATCTTGACTTGGATCTTCCTTGTCCTTGAGATAGCCCCTGGCCCTTCTTCTTAGTCATGAAGAATGCCTCATCTTCTTCCTTCATGGTGACTCCTCCCATCTTCTTGGCTAGCTCCTCCTGGTTAATTAATAGATTTTTTAGCTCCACTAGAGATGGTTGAGTAGGACACCCTCTCACCACGGCAATAAACCCATTGTATTTGGGTCTAAAGGCCGTGGATTATTATTCTCTTTATACAGGCCTCACTGATCTTCTCTTCTAGCTCAAGTTGAGATATCTCCTGAAAAATAGACTTCACCCTTATAAAGTATTGACTGATGGTCATAGACCCTTGAGAGATACCTAATAGCTCATTTTCCACGAGCTAGAGATGTGCTTCATTCTTCTTTGAGAACAATTTCTCCAGAGTCTCCCAGGCCACCTTTGGAGTCTCCACATCCCTGATGTGCTCTGGTAGATCCTCCTCAATTGTAGTCTTCAGCACGAACATGGTTTTACTAGCTTTGATATTCCACTTCTGTAAGGGCTCACAACCATCCTTTTCCTTCACTAGAGGCATGGTCTCAGCACGTGCAACCACCTCCCACAAATCCTGACCTTGCAGGTAGGACTCGATGCAGGTCTTCCAATAGCCGTATTTATGGCTACTAAGCTTCTTGATTCCATAGCTTGCACCAAGATCCGCCATAGTGATAGATGCCCAGCGTCAAGTAAGCTTCTCTTGTCCCAGACCAATAAGCTTCACAGTCCCAAACTGTGCACCGGTAGAGTCTTCCCTTAGCATCTCCTTAGTTGTGGACACAGCAAGCACCCTGTGCTCACCAATGCCTCCTCCTAATGACGGCCCTCTGACAACTTGACTCTGATACCAATTGTTGGAAATGGGATGGGCCTGACACCCCACATAAGAGAACCAGTACCTAGCTACACCAACTCACACTGGAGTCAATTAGCCTTTTTAATTTCTAATTACTTAGTGCACTGGGTCTTTTTGGTGGCAGAGTCGACCTTCTCGCTTCCGGGTGGCAGAGCCAACCTTCAGCTGAAGCTTAGACCCTTGTGATCCCGAGAGGCAGAGCCAACATTCAGATAGATCACAAGCTATGCACTAAGTATCTAGAAATTATACGGCCTGACTAGAAGACTCACACTCACACTCACACAAACAACTCTTTATTGCAATACAATGTGGTTACACAAGGACTCACACTCTTGAGGTGGCTAACCTAACACACTCAACGATACCCTTGGAGTGGTGGTGGAGGGGGTGGAATGGTGTGGTAGTGGTATGTGTGTGTTATATGTTATGGCATGGGGTGGCACCCCCTTATATAGGCATACAAGGCCTCATGGAAGAGTGCCAAGTGTCCCTACCTGTAGAAGGTTCTTACAAAATATCTAACTCTAGAAAACTCTAATTTTTGCCATGGCAACACAACTCTAAAATGCCTATGGTGTGTCATGACTTTGTAGAAGCTTCTAGAAGTTTGAACTCTAGAAGTCATGGTGAATCTCCATTCTTATAGAAGCTTCTAGAATCTTTCTTGCATGACAACTTATGGTTTGTGTAGAAATTTCTAGAACCTTATTTTGTTTCATGTCTTGCCATTATTGTAGAAGATTCTGTAAGTTTGTTTTGCATCTTTCGACACTTTCCATGCCATAATTTCTGCTATCGTCATTGTAGTGCGCTTTTGGAATGCGTTTCTGCAATTGCTGATGATAGTAATCTTTATTAATATGTGTTATTTGTGGTATGCAATGCTTGCTCTGTACTGGTCCTATAATGGTTACCTCTGCCTTACCACTGTACACTTCCTTCTCCCCAGCCTGTTTACATGTCAACTCCCTTCGAATGCGCAGTATTTCTGACCGTTCTGTAGATTTTCCTCCGTCCTCTGTTCAGGAGTTGTGCTTACTCATCCTGTGAAATAGGGGCTCCGTGCCTTCCTTCCTGTCCCTACTAATTTCCGGTACAGTGATGCATTGCTTTGTTGGTTCAAGCTGTGACTGTCGCTGCTTCAGCTCTAGGTTGGGTCACCTGTGTATGGCTGCAGCGTTGCACATGCACAATATTATTTTTATAATCAAGTAATATAATCCTCAATGTTTAGCACCCCGACAGGTTTTCGTGATGCCGGCAAAGAGAGGTCACACAGCTAACGCTTCAGTCTGAGCCTCAGGGTACAATAGTTTCTAATCATGCCCATAGACAGCGAATTCCTCCTCCACATCTTCCATGGAAGATCATCGTTCGTTAGTGCCGTTTCTCATGGTCTCCCTGATGTTTTTCGTGATGGCATGCTCCATGGTTGTTCTGTTCTCTTAGCCGTTGTGGTTTGCTTCGCTTCGTAGGTGATCATTTCTGTCCATTGGTGTCGCAGGTTGACTCAAATAAAAATCAATTATCTCGCATGCGGTGAAACCAGGTTAAGGCAACTGCTCTAAAAGGTCCTCCCTTCTCTCAGCTCCCCTTTTTTTCCTCCTGCTTTTGCCATCCGTCATAATAATTTTTCCTTTTCTCTAGATCGCATTTGCCCTATCATATTCACTGAGCCTGTCATATCATTTCCCAAAGATATATTGATATGCTAAAACTTACGGATCAAATTACGCTTCTGAATACATTATTTAGTATATTCAGCTGGGACAACCCTTGTGTCTGTTGGTATTTCTTTACAATTTCGTTTGCTTTTTAACAATTTCATGTGTTTTGCACAGTTTCACTATGCTGAACTGTCAGTTCATGTATAAGTATGTCCCCTTATTTTGCGTTTGCTAGGAACATGTATCATCCATTAACTAATTTATTTTTACCTCAGTACCACCATGCATATGTTGGTAAAAAGGTCTCTGAAACAAGACAATTATCTCCTGAATCCAGCATAGTAGATTAGAACTACAATTAACCTATTCTGATTGATACTGCACTTTTTGATGACAGGCTGGTTTGCTAAGGTTTGACTCCAGATTAATTTGTTTTTCAGCACAGCTGCCTTGAGGGGTTTTGTTTTCAAGAAGACGATGCATTGGTGAATAATTTGCCATTTTCCCCTCCATTTGTGAAGATTGGTATTTCTTTTCAATTTCATTTGCTTTTTAATAATTTCATGTGTTTTGCATAGCTCCCCACTATGCTGAACTGCCATTTCACGTATAAGCATATCCCCTTATTTTGCGTTTGATAGGAACAAGTATCATTCATTAACTCTCTTTTTTACCTCAGTACCATCATGCATATGTTGGTAAAAACGTCTCTGAAACAAAACAATTATCTCCTAAAGCCAGGATTGTAGATTGATTAAAACTATAATTAACCTATTCTAATTGATACTGCACTTCTGATCACAACCTGGTTTGCTCAGGTTTGAATCAGATTAATTTGTTTTTCAGCACAACTGCCTTGAGGGGTTTTCGCAAGCATGCTATGCTAGGAGCGTCTTCGCAAGCATTGTGTCAGAGATTGTAGAGATGGATTACTATAGCGTGTCTATAGTTGATAAAGAGAAGTTTTATACAAACAGTTATATGCATGTCTATACATTTTGATACACTTTTATAATACACTAGTAAACATGCATGTGCGGGACGCACATGACAAAGTAAATTGTTATGATTTCTAGATTTCTATTCATTGGTGTGAAGTGTTGCAATTTTTTAAATCCAATTTGACTTGTTCTGTTGAAGAAAAGTTCTATAATTCCAAATTCATGGTTTCTACCCAAATTATTCCATGCCACCAGCTACAAATCATGGTCTAATCTTTTTTATCCTCAACATTTTTACAGATCACATGTCATTAAATATTCAAATTACCAGGACGGCAAACAAGCTGCATGATAAATAAAAAGAATACCTGAGACCAAAAGGAAGAACGATAAGGATGACATAAGTGACATGTCATGGACAAGTTATTATACTAAAATTTGGCCAATGGCGGTACAATACTAATACCTAATCCAAAAAACTTTATTCAATTTGCAATATAATTCTTGTCATGCACTCAATGGCTCAAACCTAGTGTGATAGTAATACTTGCACATATTGTAAATAACAACTATGGCAGTCTATATGCTCGGTCGAGATTATTTATACTATCATAAAAAACACATGCAGTAGAAGAGTGTGCACCAATCAAAAAGGCCAAGAGTTGAATTCGAAATAAATATCATAACAATCGAATAACAATAAGTAGCTGTGACACAACAAAAAGAATAGTTAAGTAGGATACATTTTTGTTTGACAACTTATTTCTTGACTCTCAACTGAAAGCAGTTTAACTGAAAAACTCAAGCTTAATTAATTCCCTCTATACATCCCACATGACACAGGTCCTACGCCAAGGTGTGTGCACCAAAGTCAGCAGCCAATCCTCTTCATCAACGTACAGCTGTGACGGTGAACTTTGCTGCTGTCTCCTTCCACCCAGCGCCCGGCGGTGAAGCGAGCTGAAAAACTGAAACGGATATGCTTTTGCCGTTACGTGGCTATGCTCAACGAACGAATCATCGGTAACGTGCAGCCGTGCAGGTGGCGGCGGCGACGCGTACGACATGGGGCATATGTTAGAGTACAGAGTAGCAAGAGGAAGAACGAGGGGAAAGGAAGCAGAGATTGACGGAAGAAGCTTGGATTCAGGATGGAATAATATTGTTTGGTACAAAAACTCGTTCATCCCCACACAAGTTCTCTCTCCTGTCTATATGTGACCCAACTACTCATGCGCCCATTATGGGCCGGCCACTCGCACATGGGACGCGGTATGGATGAAGGCTTTTGGCGCATAGCAGAGAATCCCGTGAACGGATGAAGGCTTTTGGCGCATAGCAGAGAATCCCGTGAAGGTGACCAGGCGTGCGAGTTTCCACACGGGAGAATAAAATCAGGTCACCTCGATACCTGGTGCTAATTAATGTACATTAGTGCCAGGTGTGTAGTACACCCGGTGCCAAAGGTGTTGTAGTACCGGGTGAGTATTGACTACGTTTGACTCTAAACATTAGCACCATCTCTCGGATCGACCCGATAATAAAGATTTGAGGCCAGTACTGACTGTTGGCGCTGAGTATACTGGGCAGCCCAAATTTTGTGCACAATTGAATTTGACCACATTTCACTCTATACTTAAATTGAATCAAACAAGAAAATTTAATTGACAACTCCATCACGTTCCCACGTCTTGAAAACTTAAGCGACGTTCCCACGCTCCAAAACTCCTATATATTCCATAGCAGAACTAAAATCTCCAGAAAAATCCTTATGCCAATGGTGACTAGCTCTTCTTCCTCCTCTGATCCCCTGCTTCTCCCCCTTACGCGCCTCCTGTTTTCAACCCACCGCCCTCTCTTCCCAGTTGGTGGACCGTGGGACTCTGGGATTTTACCCATAGCGACTCCAATGAAGACACCGCAGCTAGCGGAGCGGCAGTTGGCGAGGAGGAAGCGGAGATGGACGTCACCTTCCTCCTAGACAAGGAGCCGATCCAGATGAGTGGCAATGACCTCTTCTCATGGGTCAGCTCCGACAATGAGACTATGGAGGAGGAGGAAGATGAGGAGTTGATCAGTTCCTGTGATGAGGAAGAGCACGACGACGACGGCGGCGGTGATGATGATGACGACGACGATGGCGGTGACGATGGTGAGCCTCTGGTGAAGCGCAGATGGGTGTAGACATAGCCTCCCTCATTTTATTTTGTAAGAGCAGGCAAACAAACCTTGCTTTTTTTTATGTAAATAAACGTATAAACATTTTAATTGCAAGAAGCTCTAGTGTTTACTTCTTATCTTCTATACTGAGGAATTCTTTTGGATCCCACGATCAAATATGACCATCGTCAGTGGAGCGGCTTCTGGCGTAGAGCAAAGAATTGGCAGGAAGGCAAATGGGCCGAGCACGTGAGCTTCCAATAGAAGCCCTAGGATCACTTTAGTATTGGGTCGATCAAAGTGAGGGACTCAAGTGTACTGAGTCCGGTCTTTCATCTTGGTTGTGATGAGTGCTTGTCAACACCGAAGACTTGCTGAAGGAAGAGCAAGCAGAAGCCCACCTAAGTGGGACCAGGTGGCGGCGCCAGAGTGGACTTGGCGTGACAAAATTCCTGCCGAGTGGATTGGCAGGTGGCTTGGTGTCGTGAGCCGTAAAAACACTCAATACTGGAGGCCCAACTTTCGTTTCCTGGTTTGAGCTTCAAAACAAGGGGCTCAGTTGCCAGTATCTCAAAACAAGGGACGAGCTACTAGACACATGGAGGACATCAAGCGAAGGCAGAGGAACTGAAGATATTGAGGACTCCATCGTGGCCATTCATCTGAGTTATTGCGGTCTTTTCTAGCCTCTGCAGGCGTTTTAGTGTAACGATTCTGTAATATATGGGGTTAAGTGCAAAGTGCCTTAGGGCAATAGAGGTATAGTATAAATAAGAGGTTGGCTGCTCCAAGCCACCTCTCTTTTCTGGTTAGACTTGTTTAGAGCTAGGGTTAGAGCTCCATTTTTGTCACCAAGCAAAGGCATCAATTTCTAATGGGTTTTGCAGAGATCTAGCCCTAAAGTAAGAGGGCAGGAGTGGGAGGAAGCTTGGTGTATGAATCTTCATCTATTAATCTCGATCAAAAACCTCTTTGAGACAATCAATAGATGGATTTCATGCAGCCTTGTGTGTGCTTGTTTTCCCCCCTCTCTTGATTGTCTCTTGGTTCCGATTCTTGGTCTTTTGGTGTGTTTGTGCTTGGTGTCGGTGTTTAGTACCAGCAATGCACCATGGGATGTACCACGTGATGCTTTTTTGGACATCTGGATCAACACGTAGCTCCATGGTTCGCGTGTAACGCGACAAAAGACAAGAACACAAGATTTATACAGGTTCGAGCCACGGAAAGCGTAATACCCTACGTCCTGTTTGTGCCCGATTGTATTGCTTTGAATATGTATGAGGGCTGATAGGTTCTAGGGTTCTAGGATCTGCTTAAGGTTGAGAGAGATGTCTTTGGAAGGGGTCCCTGGCCGTCTTATATAGTCCGGCATAGCTTGGTTTACAAGTCGGTTTCCTTCTATGTCTCTTAGATGGTTTAGATTACAAATCCTTGTCTTGCACGCCAAGTTGTTCAGCACCTCGGGCCCGAGTCAGTCGATCAGCTCCTAGATTGGGCCCTTCGACAGCCCATATAGAGAATACGCTTCATGAGGACCCAGGGGATATCCATCCCCTACAAGCCCCCGAGCTTCAAGTTGACTTGAGAAACAATTAGCTTAAAGATCCAAATTCTGTTTTCTGAATGTCTCGTCTTGTAGTCTTCAAATATTTTCTGATGGTATCCTTCATGCAGCCCCTGAGCCTCAAGCTGATTAGCATAATCAGATTGAGGATCAAGCAACTTATTCCTCTAAGAGATCTTGGTGAAGCGAAGATGGTGACGTAGCCTCCTGAGTCAGAGAGTACGGTGGTGTAGCCGCCCAAGTCAGCGAGTACAGTGGCGTAGCCTCCCGAGTCGATGAAGTAGCGAGTCGGCGAGGCAGACAGTAGCCTAGCCCCTGAGTCGATGAAGTAGTGAGTTGGCGAGGCGTGCGGTGGCATAGCCTAGCCCCCTGAGTCGATGAAGTAGTGAGTTGGCGAGGCGTGTGGTGGCATAGCCCCCGAACTGATGAAGCAGTGAGTCAGCGAGGCGCAGCGGCAGCGCAGCCCCGAGCTAACGAAGCAGTGAGTCGGCGAAGCATGCTGCAGCGCAGCTCCTGAGATGATGAAGTAGCAAGTCAGCGAGGTGCGCGACAGCGCAGCCCCCGAGCTGGTGAAGTAGTGATTCAGCGAGGCGGACAATAGCCCCGCTCCCGAGTCGACGAAGTAGTGAGTCGGCAAGGCGGCCAACAGCCCAGCCCCCCGAGTCGATGAAGTAGTGAGTCGGCGAGGCGGACAACAGCCTAGCCCCCTGGTCGATAAAGGAGTGAGTCAGCAAAGCGGACAACAGCCCAGCCCCCGAGTTGACGAAGCAATGAGTCGGCGAAGGAGTTAGCGAGGCGGAGAGTAGCCTAACCCCGGGAGTCGACGAAGCAGTGAGTCTGCGAGGCGGACAACAGCCCAGCCCCTCTGAGTCGACGAAGTAGTGAGTCGGCGAAGCGCGCGGCAGTACAACCCCCGAGCTCACGAAGCAGTGAGTCAGCGAGGATCGCGATAGTGTAACCCCTGAGCTGACGAAATAGTGAGTCCGCGAAGGAGTCGCCGAGGCGTGCGGCGCCACAGCCCCCGAACTGGCGAAGCAGTGAGCCAGCGAGACGCGCGGCAACGCAGCCCCTGGGCGGACGAAGTAGTGAGTCGGTGAGGCAGACAACAGCCCAGCCCCCCGAGTCAACGAAGTAGTGAGTCGGCGAGGCGTGCGGCAGCACAGCCATCGAGCTGACGAAGCAGTGAGTTAGCGAGGCGCGCGGTAGCGCAGCCCCCGAGCTGACGAAGTAGTGTAAAGTGAACTGCCCATTTGAATTCCGAGTACAGTGAAGGCAAATCGTGTCAGTGGGCTAGACCGACTGCCCCATACGAAGGGCAAGAGGTATCCCTTAAATGAGTATGCGTAGGCATGTAACACAAACGATAGGTCTACGACCTAAGCCGATTGCTCCGTGAGAAGAGCTAGATTGCACCCTGAGACGAAAACTACGTAGGCATGTAACACCAGTTGTTTCTCTATGACCTAGGCTGATTGCCCCGTGAGGAGGGCAGATTGCACCCCGCTATGAGTACGCATAGGCATGTAATACCAATTGGTCAGACCGATTGCTTTGTATGGAGGGTCTAGAGTTACCCTGTCGTTGCACGCACAGATTTTGCTGGAAAACACTGAGACTTGTCAAAGCACGAGATGCGAGAGAAAATATTTGGTTCGGCGAAATACAAGATGCGACAGAAAAAAGTTGTCTCAGCGAAATACGAGACGCGACACAAAAAAGTTGTCAAGGTACACAATGTACCAAAAAATAATTCGAGAAAACACACGAGGTAGAAAACGTTTCAGCTCACCAAAGCGCATAATGCATGGTATGAATGACCAGAAACAATATAAGAAATATGAAACCCTGAGTGATTCGGAAATAATCTGAGTGAACTGAAATAAGATGAGTGATAAAAAATATTGATACTGAAATAAATATGAATGATCCGAAAAAATGTGAGTAATTCAGAGTTGATCCGAGCAATCGCAAGAGATCCAAGACGTGCGACCAAAACTAGTACGAATAATCTAGAGATAATCCTAAAATAATACGAATGATGCATAGCCTGGGTGATCCAAGAATAATATGAGTATATCCATAGCCTGGGTGATCGAAGATAATAATCTCGTGTGATCCAAAAATAATCCAGATGATCTAAAAATAATATAAATAATCCGAGTTATGCATAAATAATTGATCCAACTGCTTAGATATTTCAGAAAGAATTCAATGATCTAATAGCCAGATGATTAAGAGATAATTCAGTAGATCCACGAATGATTAAGAAATAATTTGATTGATATAAGCAATTATAGCAAACCACTTGAATCGGAGAACACACTGCTTTGGCACGCAGGCATGAAATATTTTCCTGTAATTGTAATTAGACAACAATTCGAGTAGTATTGTTTGTAAAGAATATTCGAATGTAAATAATATCAAACTGATCAAGCATAGACGAAAAAATAATTAACATAATTAAATGCATAATGACTTATAGTCCAAGTGGCTGGCTGGTTTTGATCGGAGTCAAGTACGTTGTTGGCGTGAATTAATTCTCATCATGCATGTGCAGCAGGACGTTGCAGCTGATTTTTAATGACGGATGGTCGATGCACCAATACAGTAGCAGCAAAACATGTAGCAATCATGGTATTTGCTTTGATCTTGACGTCGATGCCGGAGACAGCCCGAGCGACCGGAGTAGCACTCGGACTCGGTGGATTAGAAATTAATAAAGTCTTCAAGTCGGTTTCAGATCATAATGGCTAGCTTTTCTCCACCGCTCTGCATCTTAATTCCCGCAGACTTCTTTTCTCTCCGATGTTGCAGCTTTTCCCAGGATGATTTTTTAACCGGCTGTTTATAGTATGCGTAACCAGTCGAACTTGCCGTGATCAGCAGGGACATAACGTCAGGCTCAGAATCTTGAATTCTGACTCGAATAAGACGATGAGTTGATTTTGATAGCCACGATGTCTGCGTTTGGAGCTGGGCTTCAGTAATCTTGATATCTGCTTGGATCCTTGATATCTGCCTTCTGTCTAGCATTCGTGATTAATCTTGCATGATGACACCGTCAACCAATGGACATAGGCTCCAATCTGGGACATGACGTGTAGCAGCAGAGCACGGCACGTGCTCAAGCAATAGCATAATTTCCCTCTCGAATTCTTGCAGTGGTAGATTGATCCGCATGGAAACTTTGTCCGTGAACAGCAATGCGGCGCTTGATGTGGAGGCAGGGCTAGCCGCCGACTTGATCACGACATAGTAGATTGAATCTTTGTTGGTGAAGAAGCTGGAGTTGAGCCGTCCGAGTCGCAGATCAGATCTGCTCCGTCCCAAACTTGAACTTGTTATTGAAGATGACGGCCATGGAGCTACCGATGTTGTTGAAGCAGACTCCCCTACCTGTCACACCAACTGTCGGTGTTTAATACCGACAATGCAATACGGGATGTACCATGGGATGCTTTTTTGGGCGTCTGGATCAACACGTAGCTCCATGTTTCGCGTGTAACGTGACAAGAGACAAGAACACAAGATTTATACATATTCGGGACCGCGGAAAGTGTAATATCCTACGTCCTGTTCGTGGCCGATTGTATTGCTTTGAGTATGTATGAGGGCTGAGAGGTTGTAGGATCTGTCTGAGGTTAAGAGGGATGTCTTTGGGAGGGGTACCTAACCCGCCTTATATAGTCCGGCATGGCTTGGGTTACAAGTTGGTTTCTTTCTATGTATCTTAGACGGTTTAGATTACAAGTCCTTGTCTTGCGCGCCATGTTGTTCGGCACCTCGGGCCTAAGTCAGTCGACCAGCTGCTGGATTGGGCTCTCCGACAGCCCACGTAAAGAATACGCTTCATGAGGACCCAGGGGATATCTATCCCCCACACTTGGCCAAGTTCGAGATCTTTCTTCTTCCGGTATTTTGGACTGCAAGAATGTGATTTTGATTGTGGTTCTTTTGCCCAATCATTTGGTCCACGAGCAGCCCCTCCTCCTTTGTTGCCACTTGGACTTCACTTCGGGGAAAGTTAGATCCATGGAGATATACTTGGGCTAAGCCCTTGATCTTTTGGGAAAAGCTTCTCCATGGATTAGTCAAGCTCCCTATAAAGTTTGGTGATGTTTGGAGTTCATTTGGTCGTTTTCCCGCTTGCAGTTTTTTGTCAGCCCAGAACATCTAGTGGTTCACCACAGGACCATCTGGTGGGTGCTTCGAAACAAGCACTCTTGGGCTAAATGTCCAGTGGTTCACCACAGGACCGTCCGGTGGCTCACCATAGGACCATCCGGTGGGTGCTTCAAAACAAAGCACCCTCGGCCTATAGAACGTCTGGTGGTTCACCACAGGACCGTCTAGTGGCTTCTGCCGGCTGTTCTAGACTCGTTTTGTGTCATTTTTTTATCGGATTTTGAGCAAGTGTTTTCATGTGCTTCAATGTGGCTTTCCTCTAAGTGTACTAGGGTTGGTAGCTTGCCATAGCTACGCAACTTTGCACAATGGAGAAGAGAGGGATTTGTGGTTGCAAGTGTTTTAGGCATCGACCTATTCACCCCCCTCTAGGTCGCTCTTTCGGTCCTCAATTGGTATTAAAGCCAAGTTAGGGTCTTCTATACCTTAACCGGTTCTAGATCCACAGAGAGGCGACCATGGATTTGTCCGTTGGCAAGATCCTAGGGTTCGATGGCTCAGATTTCACATTCTAGAAGTAGCGCATGTCTGCGTTCCTTCAGAGCCAACATTCGTCCATCCGAGATATTTGTCAGGATGCTGGCTACCAAATGGTAGAGAACCCTGTTACCCAACAGCAATAGTGGGAACATGAAGCAAACAACAAGGCAAGGAACTTTCTGCTTACTGCCTTGTGCGACCCTGAGTTTGATAGGGTTGTGCACTTGAAGACGGCACATGAGATCTGGACTACCCTCAGTAACTTCCATGAGGGGACAAGTCAGGTCAAGGCTTGGTTGTTTGAGGTGCACAAGAGAGAGTATGAGAACTTCTCCCAGCAACCTGGTGAGAGCATCGACTAAATGTTCATTCATTTTCAATCGATTGTGAACAAGATCCGTGCGAATCCAAGAAATGGGGTTTCACCTTACAATGACCATGAGCAAGCTTGCAACCTTTTCTATGCTGTGGATTGGAGTATTTGGCAACTGAAGAAAGAGTCTATAGTCGAGTCAGGTGGCTATGAGACTCTTTCCACACACGAACTTTATAGCAAGCTGAAGGCTTGGGAGGTTGACACTCAGGCGTATGCCAAGATGAGTGGAACAACTCCCAAGAGCCTAGCTCTTATGTCTGGCCCTAGCTGTGGTGGTGCTACTAACCCTAACCCTTCTATTGGCTATGCTTAGTCTCAAATTTTAGCTACAAAGGAGGAGCTTGAAGGGCTAGATGATGATAACATGTGCCTGCTGTTCTGTAGGACCGAGACATGCGACTAGAGGGGGGGTGAATAGGAGCACTTTAAAACTCAAACTCACAACCCCCAAAACTGGTGCTAGAGAAAAGAACTAGACACCGTCCACTGAACAGATATGTGTCTGGTAGTGCAAAGGTGCCATCCACTAAGAGGATACGCACCAAGCGAGAAAAACCGCGAGCCTACTCAACAAGGGCACCGAGGCAAGGAATCTTGCAAAAACCGCCACACGATAATCACCACACCAAACTGCGTCTCACTGACTCACAGCAAACATGGAGAACGGTCTGAAAGTGGGGAATGCAACAATCCGAAGGAAAAACACAGCAGAAGAACAAACTGCAAGGAAAACAACTGCAACCCTGGCAGAGCCGGACTGTCCGGTGGCAGGAGCCGGACTGTCCAGTGACACCGGATAGTCCAGTGACCTCTGCCGGACTGTCTGGTGGGAGGCCATGGGGAGACTCTAACACTGGACTATCCGGTGGGCTCTGCCGGACTGTCTGGTGGAACCGGATTGTCCGGTGGAACTGGATTGTCCGGTAGAGTCACAGAGAAGTGGTTTCCACACCCAAAACTGACCAAATCTTGTCCAATCTTCACAAGATTTTGCACAGGCTATCTAGACCCTATTCCAAAGCTTTTCCCAAAAGATCAACGCAAAATGACGAAAGGATCAATGGGAATTTCAGATCTCGTGAGATGACAATCTTTGGGCAAGAAAGGGGAAAACTCAAGGGGGACTTGCTCGTGGCAATCCAGCAGAATTGAGATGATTTAAGTCATAATCTCCGCATCCTAGCAAGTCCAAAATAGCCAAAAGAACAGGATTAACTCGTGAGCAAAGAAAATCACCAGAAGCCTTTGAGTTTCATCCAAAAACCAACTAGAAAAGGGGGGGGGAGATGGTTGCACACATGAGCACGAATTGGGGACGAATCTTGCCTTGAATAAATGTAGAAATCAGTGCTTACAAGGTTTAACTCAGCCTACCACCCTTCATCCTCCCACTAATGCAAAGTACTAGCCTAGGGGACTCTCAAATCCTAAGCTAAGTACTCAGTTTTAATCTTAAGCTCTTGGCTGGTTGGAAACTAAGCCTAGGGTTTCTTGAGGTGGAAGAGTCATCTAAATGACCAGCCACTTAGGTATTTATAGCCTAGACCTAATCGACACATTTTACACTAAGACCCCTATATTACAGAAAAGCCCGTAGGGGCCAAAACGGAAAAGACTCGACTTTCTCGGGGACAGACGACCGCGATGGAGTCTTGATCTTCTTCGACTGCAAGCTATCTCTCAAATGACGTCCATGTGGCCAGTAGTCCAAATCTGTCGATCGACCCCCGGTTTTGAAGTCAGAAACCGAGAAACTTTACGGTTTCCTTCCTGGGCCTAGAATGGCCCGCTTCACTCTATCTCAGCGAGAATGAGCCCATTCACCGAGTCTGGTAACTTGGTGGTAGCGTGGCAGATTTGAGCGAATTCGCCAACGCCCTCGCTCGTCTTCGTGCCATGTACTCGGGTTCTAGCACCGCGATGGCACCCGACATCCCCAGTCCATCGGGGTCAGCTCGCAGTCCTTCAGAGGTCTTACTCCAGACGTCGTCATGCCGCTCCTCTATGTACCGAACTCCCATGGCCGACCACATCAAGCATGCCTCCAGTCCTTCAGAGGACTTCCATCTACCTCCCGTCCATCGGAGGTCTTATGCCCAAGTCCTTCTGGGTCTTTGGCTTCTATTGACAATCACTCATCACTCCAGAGGCAATGGAGCAGGTACATTAGCTCTCATGTTCAACAAGTTTTAACTCCTCTACTCCAATAGGATGAGTCGCAGAAGAGGTGACAAGTTCTAGTGCTACGAGTGCAGAAAGATGGACCTCTTCATCGCTGACTTCCCCTAGAGGAGAGCTCAAGAGAAGTACTCCACCGGCAAGCACAAGGGCGAGTATGTCTCCGATAAGAAGAAGGGCAAGTACAAGGGCGACAAGAAGAAAGAGCCATTCTTCAACAAGGAGTTCATCAATCAGTACCAGAAGCATGCCTAGGAGCACAATCGTGCTTTCCTCGCGAACCTCAGCAATTATGACGGCAGCTCAAGAGACTCCGGCTCAGACACCTATGACGATGATGAGAAGAAGATCGTTGGGCATGCTAGACTCTGCTTCTTCGGTGATGAGTTTGTCTACTGCACCATGGCGGTTGCCGGAGATCAAGCTGGCTCCACCGACTCAGACGTCTGCAACAAGTCCAACGCGGAGCTTCAGGTAAGTGATGATGATTAGGAAGCTATGCTCACTACTTTGAAGAACCAGGATCACCTGCTTAGAGTAGCCGTTAAGGATCTTAGGCTTGCAAATGCTAAGGTTGCTACTCTAGAGGCTGAGCTTGAGACTATCAAGTCTAAATTTCTATGTGCTTTGGATGATCTTGCTATGGCTAAATAAGTTTGTGGTGTTGCTGATGAGATAGAATGTAGTGATTATCAAGTCCTAGCTGTTGAGTTAACTGAATTACGCTCTAAGCATGCTAGTAATGTAGATATGCTTTTC
The DNA here is from genome assembly GCA_030272315.1 of Paspalum vaginatum. NCBI lineage: Eukaryota > Viridiplantae > Streptophyta > Magnoliopsida > Poales > Poaceae > Paspalum > Paspalum vaginatum. The sequence continues at coordinate 33,738,308 of CM059018.1, read as the reverse complement.
TCTACTACTGCAGCGTTAGAGGAGTTTAAGGCTAGGCCGACTTTGCTTGCTACTTGTGTTGTTTGCCCAACCCTTAGGAAGGAGTTGGAAGAGACTAGGGCTGCTTTGAGGAAGTCTGAAAAGACTGCTAGCCCTATTAGTGCTGATTGTCCAAAGTGTGAAGGCCTTAGAGGTAGGCTTGATGATTTGGCCATTGAAAAGGTCCTGTTGGAAGATGAGAATACCTATCTTAGGACCATTCTCTATTAGATTTTGGCTAAGGAGCTGTAGCTTGGCATGATTGTTTCTTCTTTCAAGTTGAGACAAGTTGGGGGTTGGCTACCACTACACCCAAGCTGATTTTGATCAGTTGTATGGGAAGTTAGGTGACTTGAGTGGGATTCCCATTAGTTAGAAGTTCCTTGTTACCCATGATAAGCCCTACTTTGAGCATGGAAACCATAAGAATGGTGTATGGTTATAGAAGCCAAGGAAGCCACCAAAGAAACAAGTGTGGACTCCCAAGCCAAACTTTGATAGGAACCCTTTTGATACTCTACCTGTGAGGAATGTAGTTGACTCACCTCCTGAGAGCTCTGAGCAATAGGCTAAGAGGAGTGCTCCTCCCAAGCCCACTCCACAGCCTAAGGGATAGCCCAGGAATCAAAGTCAACTGAAGGGTGCTCCACCCAAGAGGTACATGTGTGACTACTGCCGTAGGGAGGGTCACTTGGTGGAGTTTTGTTACCGAAGGTTGAGGGCTGAGCGTAGAGAGGTTGAGTGGATGAACGAGGATAGGTACTACTAGGGTGCTAGGTCTGAGGTTGCACCTCGGTGTGGGGATAGGCGAGACCACTCGCCATGTTGTGTAGGTAGAGGTAGAGGAGACCACTTTCCTCACGGTGCTCCAGGTGGTGAATGCTTTGCCGGCAGGGCACTAGGTCGTGAGCAGTACGACTTTGGTCCTCCTCATTGAGGCTTTGAGAGCTACGATGGACCACGCTTTGCTAGACATGGTGATCGGCGGTCTTAGTTGTTTGCGTCGGATAGAGGTTTTGGGATGTTTGATTCTGACTTCGCCAACCCTTCTTTTGAGCAAATGGCTTGACACTGGTTTGCTTCTTTTTAGACTAACCCCATTGTTGGACCATATGCTCACCCCATGAACCGCTATTAATGCAGGACGGTGGCCTGAAGAACATATGGCTCATGTATTTCGGTTGTTCGCGCCACATGACCGGCAATCACAGATGGTTCTCTAGTCTCACCCCAGTGAGCTCCAGCGAGCACATCATTTTTGGGGATAAAGGTACAGGTAAGGTGAAAGGTGTTGGCGCTGTTCCTGTTTCTGAGAATTTTGTTCTAAGGGATGTTGCTTTGGTTGCTAACCTCGGTTACAACATTCTCTCTGTTTCGCATCTTCTCAATGAAGACCTGAGGTTCATTTTAAGAAAGGTTGTCCGCGAGTTCTGGATGCTGGAGAAGATCTTGTTTGCCCTATTTTGCCTTTTGGGAAGGTCTTTCGTGTTGATTTCTTGAGCTCCCCCGATCTTTCTCGCTATTTGGTGGCTAGTCCCTCCTCTGATTTATGGAAGTGGCATAGGAGCCTAGGCCATTTGAGCTTTGATTTGCTTACAAAGCTTAGCTCACTTGACCTAATCCAAAGATTGCCCAAGTTAAAGAGTGAGCGTGACCTTGTGTGCCATCCTTGTCACCATGGGAAGATGGTTGCTGCTTCCCACACACCTGTGAACTAGGTGATGACGGCTTACCCTAGAGAGCTTCTTCATATGGACACGGTTGGTCCTACTCGGGTGAGGTCTGTTGGTGGGAAGTGGTACGTTCTTGTGATCTTGGATGATTTTTCTCACTGGTCTTGGGTGCATTTCATGGAATCAAAGGATGAGGCTTTTGAGTTTGTTCATGACTTGGTTTTGAGGTTGAGAAACGAATAAAATCATGCCATGAGAGCTATGCGCAGTGATAAAGGCTCGGAATTCAAAAATGATCGTTTCAAAGCCTTTTGCCATAGCCAAGGTCTTGAACACTAGTTTTTGTCCCCATATGTAAGAATCGGACCCTTGTTGAGATGGCTAGGACGATGCTTGATTTGCATAGGACTCCTAGGAAATTATGCACCGAAGCGATTAACACCTGCGTGCTATATTTCCAACCGCATTTTTCTCCAAGCTCTCCTTTATAAGATCTCGTATGAGTTGCGGTTTGGGCGACAGCCAAAAGTGAGCCACCTATGGGTGTTCGGCTGTAGGTGCTTTGTACTCAAGCAGGGGAACTTGGATAAATTCGTAACTCGCAGTTCTAATGGAGTTTTTCTTGGCTATGCCACGCATTCGCGTGCATACCGCATTTGGCTCTTCGACTCCAATAGCATTGTTGAGACTTCTGAAGTTACTTTTGATGAAACTATGCCTAGCACTGACCCTTGGCTTTGAGCTTGCAGGTGATGCTGAGTTAGGCACTACCATCTTTGAAGAAGATGAGGAAGAAGAGGAAGGTGTTTCTTGTGATACTGCGCCTGCTACAGCTTTAGAACTTGCTGCTTCACTTTCAGAGGATGAGGAAGGATCTCCAGTACCTTCTCCATTGACTACTTGGGAGCTACCTCCACAAGATCCATCAGTACATGCAGTAGGGCCCGCTGAGGACGCAGGGGAGGTGACCTCCGAGCCAAAGCCGTCTCGGATGGTCCAGTGGGATCACCCTTCGATGAACATCATTGGTGGACAACATGAGAGAGTTACAAGATCTAGGTCCACTTCTCTTGCTAAGTTTGCACACTCTGCATTTGTTGCTTCTTTCGAGCCCCATGATATTGGACACGCTACGTCTGATCCAAATTGGATCAATGCCATGCATAAGGAGCTAGAAAATTTTGAGAGGAACCAAGTTTGGGTTTTAGTTGAGCCTGCACCACACCGCAATCCTATAGGTACCAAGTGGGTGTTTAAAAACAAGCAAGGAGAGGATGGAGTTGTGGTGAGAAACAAGGCTAGGCTAGTTGCTTAGGGTTTTTGCCAGAAAGAGGGGATAGATCATGAAGAGACTTTTGTTCCTGTAGCTAGATTAGAAGCCATTCACATTTTTTATCTTTGGCAGCTTCGAAAGGGTTCAAGCTGTACCAAATGGATGTGAAGAGTGCATTTCTAAATGGGTATATACAAGAAGAGGTCTATGTGAGGTAGCCCCTAGGTTTTGAGCATCCCAAGTATCCTAACTGAGTGTTCAAGTTGCAGAAGGCTTTGTATGGCCTGAAGCAAGCTCCTCGGGCTTGGTATGAGAGACTTAGGGAATTCCTAGTTGCCCAGGGTTTTGAGATGGGGAGTGTGGACAAGACTCTATTTTTCCTAAAGCATGGCAATGACCTTTTGATTGTTTAGATATACATGGATGATATCATCTTTGGTGGCTCTTCTCATGCACTTGTGAGCAAATTTTCAGAGTAGATGAGAAAGGAGTTCGAGATGAGCATGATGAGGGAACTTTAGTTCTTCCTAGGGCTCCAAATCATGCAGGCTCCATAGGGTACCTTCGTCCACCAAAGCAAGTACACGAAGGACTTTCTTCGAAAGTTTGATATGGCGAATGCATCATCACAGATGACTCCGATGAGTACCTCTACCATGATGGATAAGGATGAAAAAGGAGAGGAGGTTGATCAAAAGATGTACCGAGGGTTGATTGGGTCCCTGATGTACCTGACGGCTATGAGGTTGGACATATAGTTTGTTGTAGGACTGTGCACTCGTTTTTAGGCTTCTCCAAGGGCATCACACCTAGATGGGTACCCAAAACCCAAGTACCCAGCGGCTTTTACCCAATATAAAGGTGGGTTTGGGATGACTTCTTCACCTGTGGGTACGTTAATGGGCACAGTCTTATACCCGTCGGCATTGGCAGTCATTATAACCTATTTCGACCACCAACATTTCATGTTTCAAGGCTGATTTTTATGCAAAGTTCATACACTCTAACCGGTTCCACGAGTTGTGTACAAAGATCATGCAGGAACACAGGAACAATGCAAATACATACAAAACATGGTGAAACAAGGTGCAACAATGGAGGAGTGGACAAGGAGTGACCAAACCCTGGCCGCCCGGCCAAGTCCCCAAGGCGCCCAGCCTAAGGACCAGGCCGCCCGGCCTCCCTCCACCTCTCAGCACTAAGGACTGGCCTCCAGGGCTAAGTTGCAAGCCGCCCAGCCCACCTCATTGGCCGCTCGGCCTGTGGTTGGCTCCAATTGCGACGTTCTTCGACCTGCATGCAAGAGACAACATATCAAACACAACTCCATGTTGGAATCCAAGAGATCAATGCAAAACACCCTAGAAGGCTGCCACCTCACCGATCTAGCCCATGCATTGGCTAAGTCAGCGATCTAGGAGAGTGTCATCCAGTGGCTAAGGAAGAAACACAAGGCAAATCCAACGATACATGCAAAAGCACACTGTTTTAACTGTCAACCGCCTTACACAAGTGACCTGAAGCGTTGGATGGACAAAGTCAGTGAATCCAAGGCCCACCCGGCCTTAGACCAGGCCGCCCAGCCATGTGGAGGCTGCCCTGGCCTGCCACCTATCCCTCAGCCACCGACTTAACCTCCAAAACCTGACCTTTGGACAGCTATAAATGCCCCCAAGGTGTTCACATGTAAGTGTGGTGGTGTAGTGGTAGAGTAGCACTTGAGAGTGTGAAGTGTATAGTGTTGGAGAAGTGAAGTTATCCCTTAGCTTGTAGAGATAGTGCCTCTTGTATCAAGGAGAGTAGCGAGGAGAAGAGCAAGGGAGTGGGAATTCTTTTCTCTCCTAGACTTGTATTCCAAGAGGAAGAATAATCGATTCCAGGATTGAGTAAAGTTCCTTGTCCTCTACCATTTTTATATCATTCTTACTTTACTTTCATACTTAGTTTTATGCTTATATGTTTACGGGAGCCTTGTGCATGCTTATAGTGTTGGCTATATTGTGTTGCTTGCTCTTCTGCCTCATTACAGTTAGTAGTGAACTCATCAAGTAGACACAACAGTGTTGTACTTAGAGTTTACCTTGGTTGGTCAGCTATCCCACGCAGCTCTGGTTGGTAGACACACTAGGTGACAGGTTTTGTATTGTTAGTATTCCAATCCCGTACGTTTGGATAGACTCGCTGACGATATAGCCGAGTCCTGTAGTGCCCGCCATTCTCAGCTGGGTAATCAATACTCTGGTGCTTGGCTGTGGTGCTACAACTTTGGTGTCTATGCTTACATGACAAGTATAGTTCTATGCATGCTTAGTATAGTAAAGTGACCTAATATTTGTTGAGAACCTGCATCTCTGTCTTTTATCCTCTACATTGCTAGCTTCACTAGTTTGGTTAGTTGTGTTGTGTGTTATCATACTCCTTATTCCTTGTGGATTTGATTACCCCAGAATACTCCTGGGTGAAAGGCTACAACACGTTTTCTGTGCGCTTGCGGAGTTATATCTAGTAGGCTAAGGAACGCCAACAAGCTTTTCTGGCGCCGTAGCAGGGGAATGGTAGCTATTTTAACACAGAACCAAGGCCGTCCCTATCTCTCACTATGCCACCACTACCATCATCACTAATCCACCATAACACCCAATGGATCTCACGCCTAATCTGTGAGTTATCTGCTCCGAAGGGCCTATTTTCTGGAGCCTCCACCACCATCCACAGCCATTATCACAGACGGCTATCAGCTATGTCCCAACTTGATAGCCATGGGTTGATTAGCACTTTTCTATTTTGTTATTTAAATCATTATAGCATTTGTCATTCTCAAATCACTTAGCAAACAGTGAGTAATGCACATGAAAATTTATTTCTAGGCTACACTTGACCAAATGAGCATAATATAATTTCCATGGATTTTTATGGACAAGTTTCATGTAGCATGCATTTTCATATACATAAAATGAACTAATTAATAGAACTAGGGGTAGATCTATAATTAACAGTGAGTTCTAAGGTTAAAAGAAATACATATGAACATATATACTTAAACATGGTCAGTGCCCAACTTTCATGATTTTTAGAGCTACATTTGGCCCACTTTTGCTAATTCACTACTAAAACAAAGAATGCATAAAAGCAGGGACAAAACAGTCATTTCATGCATCCACATCATACCCATCCTTTAGATCTACTCATAAGAAGCGCAATAAAATAAATTTCATATTTTTATGATTTTTTTACTAATTTCTAGAGCATTTCAAAATTCATATGCCAAATCCGGAAGTATATAATAGGAGTAGCAAGCAAGTATTCCCTCACTCTTCGAATAGTGCACTGAAAAAGACAAAATCCTAGGGTTAGTTTAACAAAATCTAAGGGGCTTCGTTTAAAACGCGAAATTGTGATAGATCCAAGGGGTCACACGTAAGATCTGCAACACACAGTAAACAGGGACACGAATAGAGAAAAGAATGAGGGCTTTTCTGCAAACCACCTCTTCTTCCTCCTCGAGACAGAGCAGAGGCGCATCGAGGCCCTGGGCTTTTGGTGTCTTGTCCCCGCATGCAGAGGGTGGCACGGTAGACAGCGTCACTCTGGGAAGGTGTTCTCGGCGGCGGGGATCCTTTTCCCCAAGGTCTCGTCGTGCGGGGTAGACCATAGACGCGGGACGACAGCGGTGAATCGGAGCGAACTGGAGGGCGTGGTGCACCGACGAGCTTGACTGTAGCGGCTTGATCTCGTGAGGGATGGATGGAAGGGTGATGGAGACGAGCGGAAGAGTTGCGCTGCAACCGGGTGAACTTGTCAGTGGGGTTGAGGAGGCAGGTTGGTGCGTAGGCTGGGGTGCTCTATGGCGAGGTCTAGCAACATGGAGACAGGAGCAGGGGCTCTCGTCGGTGGGGTGACTGGAGGCGATGGGAGTGGCCCAAGAGCGGCGCGAGGGTGGAGGATATTGAGGTGATGCTCACGCACATGGTAGTTAGGAGTGGAGGAGGCTAAAGGAGGCGGTGGCCTGAGGTCACCGAGCTCCCAACAATGGTGGCCTGGCGTCGTACATCAGGGAGAGGGAGAGAGGAAGGGACAAGAACGCGAGTGGGAGATGGGAGAGAGAGGCGAGGGGGAGGGATGGGTGGGGTGCCATCCTCTTGAAGCTAGGGCACGAACAAGGTGGCCTCGGCCAGCCGGTGGTAGGCGGCATCCGCCGCGTGGCCACGGACGAGCAGGGAAGAAGGAGGGGCGACGTGGCGTGGACGCGGTGCGGTGGACCGAAGAGACACACGCATGTGGCCGGGGCGAGAAAATGAACATGGGCGCGTAGACCTGGTGCGTGGAGCGAGAGAGCTAGTGGGGCCCGCAAGTTTCCCATCCCTGCGCGGATCCAAGGACCCGACAGGTGGGGCCCACGCGTCATTGACACAAAAAATGAAAAGGAAATTGAAAAAGGAAAAGCCGGGCTTTGACCAAGGAAATAGGCTTCTGTATTTCCCTTATTTGAGAATCTAGACGACCGATTTGGAAGAAACTAAGAATGCAAGAAACGTTCATAATTAGTTTCTCTACAAATTGCCTATAAACATTTATACCATGTTCTATTTATAAAAGTGGCTTAAATTTGAATTTACCATGCTGCCCTTAGTTTGACCAACTAAATCTTAAACTTCATATATTCAAGTTGGTCTATTTGTGGCTATTCTCATACCAAGTGTATTCTACCAATGTTGTTCTGTTTTTCATGATCTACAACTTTTATATTTAAAGTTATGCTTGATAATTACTTTTGTTGTAGTGAAACAGGTATAGATTTGGCAGATTTCGCAGTTCAACAGGAAATGACACAAAATCCTATTCAAACCTTGATGCATGTCGGAGCACAAAATACAAAAGTTGTTCACCATGTAATTGTCTACAAATTTGGCATAGAAAGGTTGGTCTAGATCATATTATAATTTGAACTACAAGCACCAATGTATTCAAAGGTTTGTCAAAACTGCAGCTTTAATTTATGTAGAGTCTCTCTTATTTCAAACTTTTGAAGTATCAACTCAAGTCCAAATTCTTCAAGGTCACATGCATCTGAAAGGTGATAAGTTTAATTTCATTCCCTATTCAGGTAGACCTGTGGAGTTGTATAGTAAGATTGAAAGTAATTTCAGAATCAAATTTGGGAAAACTGGAAACCTAGACTTAGCAGAATTTTCTAAGTTTAGGCTGACTTGATTTGGTTTGAACTTTTGAACCTCTTAACATCTGATTTTAAAGATGGTCAAAATATAAATGCTGAAGGCAACATATCAAACTAAAACATTTGTATTTTATGTTTCACATGAAAGCGTATAGAATTTCAACTACCCATCCAAACAACACATGGTTTGTATTTTGAATAGAAAATTTTGACTTAAGTGATTTTCCCACATAATCCTTATTCTCCCCTAGCATCATTAAGTCATAAATCATCATTGTCACTGGTCAAATCATGTGTTAGGTCCTTTGAGATACCAGGGGCATCACAGCATATCTTGCAGCCCGTTTATGTGACGTTTAAGGTCATCTCTTAGGAGTGAGTTTCATTCCCATTGGGTGAGGTGCGATGTCAACTGATTCTAATGATGTGTTAAGGCAGTAACAATTCTAAAATGTTATTTAGGCATGCTATGTCTTGCATGTTGCATGTAAAACCACACCGAATGAAACTATGTATTGTCAGTGGTTTATTTCAACCATGATTTCAATCTTTTTTCTTTCCTTATGGCATATTGGGAACACAATGGACCTATATTAACATCTTTTCATTTTCTCTCACTTTTTTTGTCTTGGAGCCCGTGTAGAGGCTCGCTCTTGCATGAGAGACCACAATTTCAATGTTCACATGTCTCTCTTTTCTACTTAGACAAAAATACCATGTAAAAAGTCTGTAAACCCCTTATAGCAACTATTAAGGGAATGTAGACTGGGCTATAATAGATGCCATGTAACATTTGTGATGATGTGGAAGAGGAGAGAGAAGCAAACTAGGCTACTAGTTCACACTTTATAGGTAGCTGAATCATGAAAACTCCTGTAGTCTGAACTAGCCTTGCGAATAAACTTGGCTTCAACATGAATTAGGCTTGTGACCCGATGTTGGCTTGGGCCTTGGGCGCACAATTATCATCATATTTGGCCAAACTTATGATATAGACTTGGCCCAGTGGATTCCTTCACCGTGGGCTTCTTTTGACATTTTTGGCATACTAGTCTTGGTCAAATTCTGGCGGCAACACATTCCCCCAACTTTGGCCAAATATGATAGAATCCTCCAAGCATTAGCTACAAACCACACAAGAAACACCGGCTCTTTAGCTTGTCTTATGCTTCTAATCCATGCCCCCAAGCTGATGGATCGGCTTTTCATCAGCTAGCATTGTCGGTCCTTAACTCGAATCAACATGCATCATCATCTTTTATGGCCGATTGCTTGAACCGGTCTTATGCCCTCGATCTACCAACCGATCACAAGGACCAGCCTTAATATGCTGTCGAGGATTAGTCTCAAGCTCCTTGTCCTGAGGTTAGTGATGACTTCTTGGATCACTCAATTGTGGATGGAGTCGTGGTGCTTGCAGTAGCTCCTGCTCCTTAGTTATTCAGCTGATGGTAGTTTTTCTGAGAGGTAACAGCTGATCGCGATCGGCTGATGGGCCAAACGTGCATATCGGCCTCCTCTTGTTGACACAGAAAAGTTGATGAAGACATCCATTAGCTGGCAGGACAGCTTGGTTGACCCTACTTGGACTGAATGAGAACGTGGACTTCATGGCTGACCTGCAAAACATTTGGTTGCCGGAACCGGCACTATCGAAAAAACTGTGAATCGGCTAAAAGCCGATAGATCATACTTGGTTTGGCAAAAAGACGATGATAGCCAAACCAATAACAAGGATAAAAAACATCTCCCCCACAAAATATACTCTGTCAGGTAAGTCTGAAAGCATTTACAAGTGCTAGCATATATATAAAATAAGGGTTTAGCATGAAGACATCGCATAGAGAAGCTCAAGGGAATATATCTATATTTGAACATGAGCAAGCAATTCTAGGATTTTCAAAATAAAAGCGTCACCACTTAGCCTAGCCAACTAGCACGATAAAGCATGATAAGAAATAGCTAGCAAGTATCTACGCAAGTGATTTATCCAAAACAAGGATCTTCAGGAAACTTGATTGCTCATGCCCCCCCAGGTCTTGTAGGTTAAACACATTGAATTTGAATTCCAAGCAAGCATTTCGTTATGTGCTAGGGGTTATTTGCTTGTCAAGCTACTTCTTACCAACCAATGCTAAGCCTAGGTCCATAGAACCATCAAAATCTTAAAGCAAGGTTTTGGTCATTCACAGCCTAGTCCAAGTTCTTGCCAAAGTGCAAAAGCAAGCAGTCTCGAACTAAATCAGTGAAACGAAGCAAACCTGCCTGGATCTCTTCATTTAAGTACAACATGGACATCTTTTAAATGTTAGTTCAATTTAGCACAAGATTGCCATGTAAGCATTAAGACTCAAGTTGCATAATTGATTCCAAAGTAAAGGATCTAGCTACCAGGTATGTACAAGATAGGAAAAGCAAAATCAGCCTACACATACTAGTAGCCAAGTAAAGCGGTGACCATGTTTCAGATTTTCAAAGAATAAAAGCCATGCTCAGCATTGAATATTCAACATATGCAAAAGAGCTTAACTACACATGGTCAAAAGCATCCACACCTCAAAGCATATACATGAAGCACAAGTAAAAACTACAAACCATACAAGGAAGCTAGTGCAAGTGGCGTGTGTATATGGTGCATGATAGTGAAATTGTGGGTTTGAGTCTTACCAGTTGAATCGGCTATTGATGAGTTGGAAGCAAAAAGTTTCATTTGGTCTACAGACTCATTAGGATGAAGCCTATATGAAATCCTACCAACGGTATCAGGGGCCCCCGGCATGGGAGCTGGAGCAGCCAATGATGATGATGGCGTAGGAGCATGCGGTTGAATTGATCGTGTGAGGCGACGGATGCTCTGGCACAGAGACCGAAGTAGCCTGATGTCGATGGTGTTGTGGGAGCTAGTGGTCAGATCGACTAGGTGCTTCAGTGCAAGAGCCAAAGCAGTTGATGTTGATGACGACGTAGGAACACGGTGGCCGGATCGACCAGCTGACATGACGTATGCTTCGCACGAAAGCCGAAGTAGCCGATGGTGATGGTGTCGTAGAAGCACTGGTGACCAGATTGATCTGCTGTATTGATGGCTTCGTGGTCTTTTGCCTTGTGGTTCTTTTTTTGAAGCTAATGGCCAAACATCAGACTCTCTTGTATGCACTGCGACTTCGTCATGATACTCGTTCCTCTAATGTTTAGTGCATAGCTGACATCATTGTGCTGGTCGTTCCACCATTTTTTTAATTTTTCATGAGACAGTCTCCACTGCCCCCTGAGTGTTACCAATGGCATGGTGTCACCAACTATGTAATCATGCTGCAACCAAAGGGAGTGTGTTGTACTATCAGCCGATTGCGCGAGGATCAGCCTCAACTACTTCCATTCTTGGTGTTTGAGATGGCCATTGTTGATGAAGATCTTGACGTAGGTGTTGCACCATCTATTGCTGTAGATAATAAATCAGCTCTTCCTTCCCCCCGAGCAGAATAAAATATCTGAGACAAGATAATTTCCTTGTTACCTTGTAAAGACTTACGCCATGACAGATTCCGGAAGTCATCAGTGAGTGATTGAATCGGCTAGTGATGAGCCGATGGCTGACATTGCATCTGACATGTGCTCTCCTTGATACAATCTCATCCTAGGTATCAGGTATTGGCCAGCCAAACATCTAGAGCCCCAAGTAGACCAATAAAGAATAAAATGGAAACAATACATGCTAACCTTAGGATGAAGTCGATCCGAAATCCAATCAGCAGTTTGTAGTCCCAGGGAGTTCTTCGAACGCTTTGCTGCGGGAGCTAGAGCAGCCAATGATGATAGCGACGTAGGAGCATGGTGGCTGAATCACCGGCCAAGACGACGGACACTCCAGCACAGGAGCTGAAGCAGCTGATGTCGACGGTGTCATAGGAACACTAATGACCGAACCATTCGGCCATAATGACGATGACGGCTTCATAATTTTTTTTTTATTTTGTGGCCATGTTTCTTAAATATGTTGACTATACATCGGCACAAACTCTTCCCAATACTCATGCCCGTCTGATGTCCCGTGCATAGCCAAAGGAATTGCATCAGCCGTTTTTCCCTGCTATATTTTCTTGAAGCAGCCTTCCTTGCTCCCTGACTGCAGTCGACAACATGACACCAGTAGCTTTGTAATCTTGAGGCAGGTCACAAATGCCCCTCGAGCGAGAGCATTTCTCCTGGTATGCCAAAAAAGTATGTGCTCCATTGTTGGCCGACCACGTGCACCGGCCTCAGCCTCTCCCGTACAAATGCTGCCTGACCTTGTACCTATCAAGAGCCGATGGTCTCGATCAGCCATCTTGTCGATGCTTCAGCATTGCATGCATGCGTGGCGAGGATGTGCGAACACAATAAATATTAGCTGATGCCTGACGTAGCAGGTTCTGGATGCCCCACTGTTTTTGAAATTCCTATTGACTCTGAATGCATTTTAATGTGATTCTTGTTGGGTTGGAAATCTTATCTCCTTAGCTTTCCATCCATATGTATAACGTAAAAAATAGAGTCCGTATGTAGCCTGAGCGTCCATTTTCGTGTCACCTAGCCCTGCAGTCCGAACTGGCTTCGCGAATAAATTGGCTTTCCACACGAGTTGGCCTTGCGCTCCGAAAATACTGGCCTTACTGCTAGGAGCTGGCCCACCACCATACATAGCTTGCCACTTGTGTACATCTGAATCGGCAACCTTGTCTTCTCATGGGATGAGCTTGCTATCTGCCGATATGGTTGTTTGCCTTCCCGCAGTAGCCAGTACTGCACTTTGCATCGGTAGCTCTCGGGTATATACATTGGAGGCTTGCTGAACGTTGTTAGAACATCATGTGGTGCTTCGGGGGAGTATAGGATGAACTCTTCTTTCATGCCATCTGGTGCCTCAAACTAAATCGGCTCTAATGGCCGATCATAGAGTGCCTTCTCTCCCAACGTGTGGTGGATCATGTATTTGATTTCCTAGCATAGAGGATGGGTACGTTCCTCCAAGGGGATGGAGATGTTAATACCTTCGAGTAGAGCATCTGGATGCCCGATGGTCTAGACACCGCCGGTCCGAGTCTAGGTGACGTGGTCGAGAAGTTCCTCGGACAGTTCGGCCAAGATAGGGTCGTAGACCCCCTATGCTCAGGTGACTGTTCATCGAGCTTGGGAGGCACATCTTAGTCTTTTGGCCATGTAGTAGGATTGTGGCGGGCCAAAAGAGCCATCTAGCTCTTCTTCTTAGATGTATCGAACATCATTCGCTTGATGAAGAAGTTGACGAAGTTGATGAAGTCGACGAAGGTGGGGTCTCACCGGGCGTGCCAAAATTGTGTTGTCACAGGAAACCGACGGGCGGTCGTCTGATGGCAGAACACATGCGGAACCATGAGATCACACGGCCGCTGTGGTCATCTCTCTTGTGTGGATCAGATCAGGCTCTGGGTGGACCCGATCAGCGGTGGTGCGGCGCGTGCCACCTGGCTTGCCCTTCCAGCCGAGGAGGTTGGTGTTGTCTGAGGATCACCCCGCAGATACACAAACAAACAAACAGGCATACATCCTAGACGATCACGTGGATCGGCTTAAGGCCTCCAAGTGGATCGGCTCAGACGAGCCGATTGCCTTCTTGCCGTCGACTGGATTAGTATATCAATAAAACAACAAGAAGATAAGCCCTACTTAAAATCATGATCTAACGATGTGACACCCCTAGGTTGATGTGCTAGGCATAGAACCATATGAATCTAATCAAGAAAGATCCGTTACCAAAAACATCAGTGACATGCATGAACATAGATCCAAACCCCCAAGGGGGTTTATCTAGGGCAGAAGATACATCTAAAGCATGTAAAGTAGGGTGCCAAGCGTACATTGCCCTCTCGAGTTCGCATGCACATGTTGCAGTGCTTGTCATGGAATGTAGCAACTGAACAAGCTATGTACGCTTGGCTACATGTTACCGATCTATGGTGTAAAGCATAAATAAGATAGTAAATCGATAGCATGCAAGATAAACGCAAGACAACAAGCATCCCTAACGTAATCTACTAGAGAAAACATTAAGACAAATTGGTAGTATGCGGGATAACTAGCAAATCTCACCAACCATGATGCTTGGTAGGAGATTCACCGGGGTAACTAGCTGACCTTGCTAAAAAAACGCTTCAGTACAAGGTCCGCCAAGGTTCCGGTATGTGCTTCGCTGCCCTAGCCGACCCGGGCGACTCTGCTAGGGCAGCATGGCGCTTAACTGGAGAGATTAACCCTAGGAGCTAGGGGTGATGATGCGTCGAGAGTTGAGGTGATGAAACACCGCTGTTAGGGAACAATGTTTGTGTGTTTGTTCAAGAGAAACGGATACATACAGATCAAGGCAAACTCATTCCTAAAGATAGACTCAAACTCTTTCATAAAATAATAGATTACAACTTAATAAATCTAGGACTCTATTCTATTAGTAGGTAACTGATCTAGACTTTCCCTTGCATTGGTCAAGATCCCCATGAGGTTTCCAAATATCAGCCGAAACTTGCCGTGATAATCGAGAGAAATTCTGATCTTCGTATTGTTTTGGCAATTCCTGTCGACTCCTAGCGTATTTGTTCATGATTCTTATTGGGTTGGAAAGCTTATCTCCTTAGGCTTTCCATCCATACGTAGAACGCCCAAAACGGAGTCTGTATGTGGCCGGGGCACCATTTTTTGTGTGGCATACTCCTGCAGTCCGAACCAGCCTCGCGAATAAACTCGGCTTCAACGTGAATTAGGCTTGTGACTCCATCTCGGCCTTGGGCGCACAATTATCATCGTATTTGGCCAAACTTATGATATAGGCTTGGCGAAGTGAATTCCTTCACCGTGGGCTTCTGCTGACATTTTGGCCTACTGGTCTTGGTCAAATTCCAGCGGCAACACCGCAGCATTCGCAATTGCTAATGTAGCAGGTGCGACTCCATGCGGTGCGGCAATCGCAACTGCTATTGTAGCAGTTATGTCTTCTTCCTCCGCGCCTCATCCTCCGCCACAAGCTTGTCAGGGAAGATGGAGAAGACCTCGACGTTGCCGCCATCTCTTCTTCGGGGCCGGAGTTAGGGTTCAGTGTAAGGGTTGGGGGTTTGTCGGCGATTTTCTTCTCCACCTCCGGCCTTAGAGGGGGCGTCCGGCCGGCTAGGTGGAGGCGGTGGGCGGCTGAGACCACCGCTGCCAACCGGGAGGGGGGAGGACGGCAGTTGGGGAAGGTCGGCAGCTGGGGGCGATGGCGGCCTAGCGGGTGGGCGGCAGCTACGGGAGCCTCCACATCGGGGAAAGATGGATATGCGCATTAAAAACAACTTATATATACATATATATATATATATATATGTATATGTATCTATATACAGGGACAGGATAATGGAAGCCCTGGGCTTCCATTAGTTATGGGAAGCCCCAACCAGGTCAGGGAACCAGCCCAGAGGTGTGCATGGCCAGGGGCGCGGGCTAGGTCGGGGTCCCATTTGGCGTAAAATATAAGCAAAAGTAGCGTAAAACTGTGTATAACTTAGCGTAAACATCGTCTTCTATTGTAGCAGAATGAACGAGCAATGACACAATCTGCCTAACTGACGCGCACATACATGCATGCTATTCATTCCATCACACTAGTTTTTCTACAATAATTTTTTCATTCAAACATCTAATTTACAAATGATTTTCACCAATGGAATGCTGACATTTGTTCGCACATTTCGACATCCATTGTGACTATATTTTTTGAAATTTTATAAATTTGTAAATTTACGCTTTTAAGTTCTAAGGGCTGAGCATAAAAACATAAAGAGAGAAGCATAAATATATGGAGTTACTCTAGTTTTCTTTTTCAAATTTGTACAGTTGTGTGCAGTTAGAGAAAAATTATTTGAAAATATAATATTACATGTAAAAATCAGCGTAAATGACTTGTGTCATGGCCTAAACCTCGACAAACTCTGTCAAGAAAATGTGAGTTGATCTAGTGTCCAGTTTGTTATGATAATTATTAGTTGAAACATCCAATTCACAAACAGTTTTTCGTTAGAGCATAGATACACGTATAAATCAGCATAAATGGGGCCAGTGATAGAGTTGTTCAACACAAAATCACAGATAAGTTATCGCATAAATCGTCATGAAAGTATTTGGGATCTAGACTATCATAGAAGGCACTTGTTTAGTGCACAGATGGCCAAAATATAATCCCAACCATCTAATGTATAATCCTACGTAATATTTAACTAGCATAAAATGCTTCTGTCCTAGTAAATAACAAGTGATCCGGTTATGCGCAATGGTCTTGTCATGAGTTATTCGTCTGCAAAGATGCAAGGATGTCATAGAACCCTTTCCTCACTACGGCTTCTCGCTGCCTGTCACTCATCCATATGCTTACAATTACATTATGAACATAGCATAATCTCATGCATCTCTACATACATCAGCGTCAAGTTGAGGGCCTCGCCGTTCAGCACGAGGTGCCAGCAGGCCATGGGGCTTGCTATATTGCTGTGTCACCTTGATCATTCATCACTACCTTGCATAAAAGAGTCATGAAAATCAGTGGTAGTAATCATAAAACCAATGCGAATTTACACAAGCTAGTTAATGTTAGTATTACAGAAAGAAATGCGTATTATTGCTGGTACTAGTACACTTTTTATGGTTTTCAAAGGAAAATTTCTACGTTTTAATCTCAATGACAACAATACTAGGGTCTATGAAAAAAAATTAAAACGATAAGAACACTCGTCATTCCACAATCAACCACAACATCTGTCTATCATCAATAGACATAAGTGCATATGAAAGGCATAAAATCTTCACAAGATGCAATCTGGGATGGAAGCCTAAAATTAATCTAGCTTTCTCGCAAGAGATTAAGTGTAGATATAGCCTGATGCGAGAGATTAATCTAGCTTCTTGTAACTATTGGATACGATCTTGTTCAGAAATAGAGCTGCTGTGTGCATAAATTGTGGCCTGCTGGGCATAAAAATTGGAACTGTGTACATAAATAGAGGCCTGATGGACATAATTAGTGACATATGAAGGCATAAAAATTAGGAATGAGTGCATAAATGGTGGCATGAGGGATGTATGAAGGCATAAACGTTGCTCCTGCTGGGTCCGCTCGACACCATCAACAGGCACAACATATTTTACTTTAAAGAACAAATCGCATTGCTGGGATGGAGTTCGCATAGCAAGATCATTGGCTGAGCATGTGAAGTAAAACCTATGGCATAAAGCAGAAACTAGTATCAACAATTTACAGGGCTGCATCACCTTGTCTAATGCTCACACGTAACAAGGCAGAATATGCACACGAGGAAAATAGAAAAAGAATGAAGTAACTCCATGAGTAGGAAGATGTTATGGCTGTTCATCCTACTCTCGTGCTAACATCTCCTAGGAATTTCCTCGAACACAATATCTGCAAGCATAATAGGCAGCAGCTACAAGCGTTGAACTGAGGCACGAAGAACCAAAATTAGAGCACAAAATGATCAGCACACGCAGCCCAACTCAATTATCCCACTTTAATTTCTCCCCCAGTCGTTAACAGCAGCATCTTGATTCACAAACGGACCAAAAGTTGCAATCAATTGCAATACAGAAATGAAAGAGATTCAGAGCTTTACTTGTACATCTCCTTGCTGTTATTGCAAACCTCAATAATTTACGAAGAAGAGAACATCAGTTATGGTCGCATGCTTTTGCTGCAAAGCGTGGGATGCTAATTAGATTTTTGGTACAGGAAAAAAATCATAAACCAAGGATGTGATAGGAAAAATCAAGAATGCAATGCAGACGGACACCAGCTTCTGGAGGAATGGGCCGCTACACCCATGAGTTGGTAGTCCATAGCCACTGGCTAGCGGCTCGAATACGGCCAGCAGGAAACATCTCCACCGGAGGAAGAAGAGGGATGGCACTAACCTCGGCGGTGCCTCCACCTGGCTCCTCCAGGCGGCGGGCTGGCGGCGCTACGGGTGGCGTGACGTCGGAGGACCTGCAGCAATGGTGGAGCCAACTTGGCCTACAGCAGCCTACGGCAGCCTGCGGCCATGGCGGAGCCGGATGAGGAAGAGGAGTATCCGCAGCAGGCGGCCGGCGCAGGGAGGCGCGGTCCGGCCCAAGGAGGCGCCATCAGCGGCCCTCCTCCAGGCGACGGTGCGGGCGACGTGTGGCGGGGTGGAGGGATGGGTGGCCGCGCTAGGGGCCTCCTCGGGCGGAAACTGCTGCCCCGGACGCTACTAGCCGTCTCCTCGCCGGATCCGTCAGCCACATCGCCTGAACCGGTCTCCACTGGCCGCCCCCTCGCCCCATCCATCAGCCGCCGGTGACCACCGGGTGTCGGAACGGGGGCGGGGGATCACGGAGGCCGAGCGGGATGGCGCAGCGGCGTGAGACGGCGGGGAGGGTTGGGCGAATTAGGTTTTTGCGTGTGGATGGGGATTGGGTGGGGATGGGTGGACCAAGTGGATCAGCACCCATGCGATGGTTTCAACTAGGTGGGGAGCGGTCCGGTGGACCGGGTGGCGCGTGTGGACCACTAGCCGGTCGGGTGGGGTGGTCCGGTCGGTAGGCAGGGCTTCCAATAATGAAAAAGAACCCATGGCTCCTAATATACATACTATATATATATATATATTTATATGTGTGTATAGATATACATATATATGTATACATATATTATATCCGATTATAGAATAGACAAGTCTTCGACCAGACCCAAGCAAACCACGCAATCGAGCGAACACTGTTGCCTGGCTAGCCTCCCCGTCCCGTTTCATCCCCATCGGCTCGACTCCACCGTAAGTTCAGCTCCGGCTCCGTCATAGTCGTAGCTCGTAGGTCGTAAAGAAACTATTCTATCCGGCCGGCACCGACGAGCGACGATGCACCCTGCGAGGAATCCCCTGCGAGACGCTCCCAAGCTCGAGTCTGTCTCCTTTTGCCATCAGTAGGTGTTTTGATCTGATTTATTATGGTTCGCTATCATTACATTTCCGGCAGATGCGATTTTTTTCCAGTCTGGATTAATTGCTATAGTTGTCACTCGCATAGGAGACGACGGAGGAGGTCCCTCGCTTTGCTGCAACAGAACATCTAAAGCACCAGTGTCCATGGCGGCATCCTGGTCGAGTGCATTGGACGACCTACGGTGCCACGACCGCAAGCTTGGTGCGAGGAAACCTGAAAAATCCCTATTTGCGAACAGAGCAGGCTCCGTGAGGTCAGCAACTATGAATATTCGCATCCCTCATTAGATCTTTCCTAAATCATTGACGTGAATCCCTCAGGACGCGGACCTCAATCTAGCATCGAATCTGCATCATCAATGTCTCCTCTCAGCTACTCGAGTTGCCACTAGTAGCTAATGGATCTGGATGGGGACTGTCGAAATTAGTGCAGATACCTACCTGCTGCCAATGATCTCAACCATAAACCAACGGGGTCCACTTTTAAGCCTAATTGATCGATGATGTTTATCTTATTCTATCAGTAGAAGGAAGTGGCAGATTATATAGCGAATCTCCACTCCCATTCAGTATAGTTTGATTTTTTAATCAAATAATTGACGTTCATATTTTCTGAACATTCGATGTTACTAGTTTCCAAAATTTTTGGTTGTTTCATCTTGATCCAGGTAGGTGCATGGTTTGATCAGTTTTGTTCATAATGCCATACCAAATTTCGAATTATATCATAGATTTGATCCATAATATATGCAAATTCCTTTCTACGTGCGCATGTACCTACACTCGTCTATAGTATCTCAAGATTTTGGCCGTATTTGGTGAAACAAAAGGTATGTACACGGAGTATGGAATAATGCTAGATCATTTATAGTGGTATGTGCATGAAGTATGCGAGTATACATTAGATATATGGACATACTTCATTGTATGTACTGATACGAAGATATTATCATAATATATTAAGATCAAGTTGTGTGCTAGTTTTTGTGAATATAGTTTTTTATGTATGGTTGAATTTTTTATATCATTATAAATTTTTTAAGCATTGGTTTTACATGTACATATTCTTGCCACCCATCCTACTCCCCTCAGACCTACAATCCCCAAATGAGAAAAACACGCATAATATTTCTGGACATGAGAAACCAAAAAGAAAAAAAAGAAAACTGTTTAATGTTGATCTGTGCGAGAACCAGAAATGTGTGCTTGTCTTGCACAGAGCATGCACAACTGGGGAAAACAAATACGTGAACAGCTCTGTACGGCCGCCGGTTGAGGATTCAAGAAGAACAAATATATGCTTGTGGCAGATGACGTTGTTGGTTTATGTATCTCTACTACTATGACTATTTTTGGTGATCTGATATAGGCCCCGTTCGTCTCCTTGTTCTATCTGTTTTCTCCAAAACCTGATCCACTAGAGGATATTTCTAGAACCATGGTAACTAATACTACATGGTCTTGCAGGTACAGTACTCCTCCAGAGAATCGTTATACAGTAGACTGTTTCATTCAATACTCATTTACAAGATAAAATTATAGTTAGTTTGCTAGAGATGTATGGAAGTATAGCTGATGCAATAGCAGAAATGGTGTGAGTACACTGAAAATAGTGACGAAACATCCCACTAATAAGATGTAGAGCTTCGTCAAGCATGAGAGACACAATCTCATGAAGATGCTGATGAGGACACTGATATGATCAAAGCCAGAATATAAACATTCATGGTTTTCAGCATTGTTACCATATTGAATGTCTCTAATAACATAATATTTCGAAATTTAAAAATGCATATTCAAATGGATCGGATAACTCAATAATGTCTCTGGGACGACTAAGGCGAAAGTAATCTACAAATTCAATTCGAGCACCACGATTAGCCTGGTTCTGTACCTGTAGCTGCTTGCACTGATTTTCAATCCACTTATTGTTTATCACTTGAGAAGTTCGAACAATGAGTTTAATCGACTCCAGCACTCTCGCATTCAATAGAACGTACTTGATGAAGTCAGCATGTGATTTCTTGCCTCCGTCGTAAAAACTCATGGCTATTTTCTTCAAATGGAGATCAAGGCATTCGATGTGATCCTGGGGTTCACCAAATGGATTCCCCATGTCTATTTCGTATGCCTACAAAACAACATTTTATCAAGGTAATCGAACAAGGGCAATGCAGCAGTGGTTGTGGCAAAGACCATGAAAAAATTTGCTACCTTAATAATGTGCAGCTTCTCCAAGCAAGGAAAGCATCTCATGATGTTAATAATCACATCCAGGCTAACCTTTACATTCGCGATCGCTAAAACCTTCACGGACCTAATCATCGTTGCTATTGTTGTGGCACGCAATCCCTGAAAATACAAAAATTAATCAACACGGTCGAGCTC
This sequence comes from Paspalum vaginatum, assembly GCA_030272315.1. NCBI lineage: Eukaryota > Viridiplantae > Streptophyta > Magnoliopsida > Poales > Poaceae > Paspalum > Paspalum vaginatum. The sequence continues at coordinate 33,716,774 of CM059018.1, read as the reverse complement.
TGAGTGATCGATCTGATCCTATATATATCGAGGTTAAGATTAATATAAGTATATATACTAATCATTGATCAAAGAAGGAGAGGTGTCAGGTATGTACCTTGAAAACCGTGTCACCAAGCTCCAGCCTGTCAATTCCACGATTGAGGCTACCCAGCATCTTCAATCTTGGAGCAGAAATTACTGAGACACGGATGCTGTGATGATCTCCATATGGTGCATAGAGCAGCAGTCTTTCAAGACAAGGGGCACTCTCAACAATGAGCTCCTGCAACGTGATGATTTCAGCGTCGTTATGGGGGCGCCGCCGGTGATGGAATTCCAAGGCAATGCAGTTGAGGTTGAGGCTCGAGGAGTCGATGATCCTAAGACGAGCGAAGCCGTCGGTGTGACTGAGCGCCAAGCTGCTCAGAGCAGGACATCCGGCGAGCATAGCGTGCAGGGAGTGCTCGTCAATGGTGACCGACGTCAGCGCGAGACGCTGGAGGTTGGGGAAGCGGACGCGGTCAACAGCACCGGCGTCCAGGAACTGACAGGAGAAGAGATGGACCACGCGGAGGGTCGACGAGAAGCGCCAGACAGAAGACGGCACCACCAGCCTCGCCGCCGGTGAATCCTGAGGACCGTGGTAGATGCCAAGCTCCTGGAGGTTGTCGAGGGCGGGGGACCGGAGCCAGCCGTCCAATCCAGCGAAGGAGACGACGGTGCTGGAGACGACAAAGCGCCGGGCGCAGCCCCTGTGCGCCGAGAGGATGCGGGAGACGTCGGCCGCGTGCATGCTTGGGAACTGAGGCTCCAGGTTGAGCGGCGCTGAGCGCCACAGCGGGCGCCACCGTGTGGTGAGGGATTGGGTGCGCGCGCCCTCCATGGTGGGGAGGAGGGAGATGATGACGCCGAGGACATCGTCGGGCAGATGGCTGATCAGATCGGTGTCCTGTGCTGGTTCGTCGTCGGGGAGGACAGCGAGCAGATCGCTGTTGCCTTCTCCGAGGAGGTCCATGGCGGAACTGAGAATCGATCTACCTAGCTCGTTGGCTTGTTCAAGTAACTCTCCTCGGATCGGAGGAAGCGCCGCAACGAGAGAAACCGGAAGCAATCACGCAACGAAAGACGAACCCATCACGGTACAAATATCTATATCTATCGGTACACCTTTTTTTTTCCTGCCCACCCTCCATTAAATTGATCAAACAAATTCAATCTGAATCCAAATAAAACTTAAATGTATTCGCGAGTCCGATTCAGACCGCAGCAGCATGAAAACGGACGCTCGGATTGTATACGTATATATATATATTAAAAGCTAAAATAGTTAATCTTTCTAATCCAATTGAAATCATCCAAAACTTCTTTCAAAGATGGTGAGAACCTATCTCTACTAATATTAGGTGGGGATAAGTTTTTTTTGTCTGCCTATTCACATATATGGACAAGTGGGACAAGCTATACACAATACAGTTAATCGATGTTACAAGTCTAATCCGAACGTGGATGAAATTCAAAATTACTCGCGAGCCCGGTTTGGACAATAAGAATTGGCTACACAAAAACAGACATCCATATCACATACTGACTCTATTTTTGACTTTCTATATATTGATGGAAAATTAAAAAAAATAATCTTTTCGACCCAATATACACCACCCCAAAAATTGCTCAACGTCGACGGAAATAATTGAAACAAAATAATCTGAATAATATATCATTGTGCTACAATAGATGGCACTCCAAAAATAAATGCCCCAGTTACATATTCTCTTTCTTTTGGACATTCTACGTATCGACGGATATCTAAGAGAGAAATTTTCCATCCAACTAACCCCACTATAACATTTGCTCGAAGTCGATGGGAATCGTCTGAACAAGATGGCATCACAATGAGAGGAATGTTTTTCTTTTGGCAAAGGTTTAGTATGTCATTCTATACCATTTATGTCATGCCTCTATTATTGTTCGTTTTATGGTTCATTATAACTTTTTTTAAGACACAATTTAACCAAAAATATAATTTGTTATTATATATTTAAATTAGAAAAACATATAAAACCCACGTATTGAGAAAATATATCGATACATCGCTCAACATGAAACATATATACCAATTATGGTAACATTATACTCATAGCAAAGGACGGGCATTTTTCCTTGCTCAATGCAATCTATATTATGGTAATTATATTAAAGGCTATGTTGTTGTTGTATATAGTGTATATCAACAACCATCTATCATACAAGTGGGCTACTAATTAGCTATATGTGACATGGCATTGGCTATATTATTAAGCTTGCTTCTAAACAAAAGATCAAGACGCGGCTTCTGAACGATGCGAGAACATGAGGGTACAACTTCAAGCCTTTTCTAGAGGATGTGACCGACATAGTGTACATCTTGTTTGGATCCTAGGTTGCTTGTTTCTAGCTGCTTTGTTTTTTGTTCACCTTGTTAAACAGGTCTCCCCAGTATCTCGTGTGGGAGATTGTACCTCAAAACCTATTTGATTTCCTATAAGCAGAACTGTTTTCCTTTAAAAAAACTAAACAACTTTACCTCCCTTTTTTCTGGTTCCTCTTGAATTCCGATGATCACAGCACCATGATTTGTGCCCTTGTTTTATCATACATTAATTGGAGGACTTATTTTACTTATCAACCAATAAAAATATTTAGATGATAGGCGCCTCCTGGAAGCATAGTAAATAAAACCCTCCCTGATGGTCTAATAGACGTAGATACACATAAAGGTATACTCATATTCAATAAACCAACCTAAGTATGTCCACGTACTCTTCCGTCGGTTTGAGTACGCTCACCTACTTATTTTAAGATACTTCAAATAGTGCTATTGAAAAATTTACAAAATAGCCTATGTTTTTAATTTAGTATGACAGTACATTTATGTTAATACATATCAATGACTATGTCCACATACTCCATGCATACTCACATACCTCACGTATATATCACCACAAATGGTTTAGTATGATCGCATACTTCGTGTACATACCTCCAGCAAAATTGTCTATCACTATTCTCACACTAATCTCACTCAGTGTACAATGGCGATACAATGTCGTTTTATAACGTAGAGAGCCGCATTTAGACAACCCGGTCGACACGGTCTTCTGCCATGCACGATCCATTCTGTTTTACCTGTCACCCGTTCTCGCAGCAGCAGCGAGCCAGCGACCAGTGCAGTAGAGCACTGACTGCCACCGAGTGCATGCAGGGCATAACCCCACAACCACTACGACAGCTAGACCCCATCCTGACACATGCATGCACTACTACGAGGTCAATATATTCCATCCAGAATCGTTGGTCTTTTCTTGATTGGTTCAGGCTCAAATGAAGACGTCGCTTCCATTCCCCGTCTGTCTTCACTCCATTGGCACACTGCATCAAGACCTGGTATTCCCACCCCTCTGTCGCCTAACAAGTCTCCAATCTTTCTTTCTAGTTACTGTTGGAACTCGTGCTCGGACTGGAGATGTCCTATCCGAGCCTTGATCGGAGGCCAAAAACCCTCTGGTTGTGACCAGAAGGGCACGTGAACCATGTCCACGGCCTCTTGGACGCTTACAAATCGATCACCCCGGTGCGGGTGCTGAGAGGAAGAGTCACAGCCATCAGGATCTCGCGCCGCCACCTCTGCATCCACACCACCAACACCATGGCCGACAACCAATGCTACAATGGAACCCCTGTTGCCCCTTTGGCACCGGTCAAGCTTGTCCCCGAAGGTACTCCTCTTCCCCTTCTTCCTCTCCTCTGTATGAACCATGAGATCCAATCATGAACTCACCAAGAAAGACCCTAGTGGTTATGGGAACCGGGCAATAGATCTACGACACACGAGTCTAACAATTGGTATCAAGAGCCACGGTTGCCCAAACCCGAATCCTAGCAAGGGTTTGACCCTCGGGTCAAGATCACCGAGACTCCGAGGTCAAGATAATGGATGAGAAAAGCACAAGAAACGATGAGATCTTTAGCCTGTTGGCACATATCCAAGAACAAAGCTAAAAGGGAAAGGTTTTTCCTAACCATAACCCTAGAATTTTTCTCGACCGCGTGCCGAGTCCAAGAAAGAAGAAAGGCCCAGAGGGCTTACCTGGCGGTCGCTGACTTCGCCAAGGGTCAGGGAGAGGACTGCGACCCTACCACCGGCAGTCGCGTGCGCCCGCGGGACCAGGACCACTGCGCACCATCGCAAGGCCACTCGACGGTGGCGCGCTCACCCTTGCAGGAGCGTGCTCGCTGGTGAAAGGCCGTGCAGTGGCGTTGGCCACTGGTGCCACCCTCTCTCGCGCTTGCGTCCGCGTCGTCGGCCGAGGCAAAGGTGGGCAGAGGAAAATGAGCACAGCGCGTGGAGGGAAGAGAGGTTTTGAGCGTCGGCTGCTGCGCTCACTTGCTCACCAGCAAAGGACCTCGTGGGTGTGGGACTCCGAGGTCCGTCGCACGGATAGTGCCGGCCGCGTCGCCACTGCCTCGCTAGATCCGCTCGACGGGAGAAGAGAGAAGGGATGCGGGTGGAGAGGAAGAAGAGAGGCGGCCGCGACGACGGTCTCTCACCGACGATGGGTCAGGGCGGCCACCCCCTCTCGCTTGCGCTACCGCTAGAAAGAGGAAAGGAGTGGCGGCCAGGGGAGGATTGAATGAATTAGGGTTTCGATCCCCCTCCGATTTTTCCAGTTTTTATACCAAGGACGCAACCACTTTGGACTGTCTGATCCGAACGAACGGGCGAAATGAAAGGAACGCTCACACGTCCGAAGATGTGCCGGGCCAATTGCCTAGCCGAAGCCCTAGGTTGGATGGGCCAGGTGCATGGGGGCGCACTGTGAACAGGCCTGGCCGCGAGCCAGAGAGGCCAATGGGCCGATTTCGGCCGGTTAACAGTGCCTGCAATTTTCAAGAACATACACATGTATTTTTTTCCCTTTGTGCAAGTATTTAAGAAATGATTAGATAATTGTTTCTTGGAGCAGAGAATATGATACAGAAATTAGATTATGTTTCCGCTGCAAAGATGAATTTTATCATGACTTTTCTGTGAATAATTTGAAACCAATGTGGAAAATTATTAAGGTTTATGCATGATGTTAGAAAGATTTATGGTGTTGTCATTAATTTTAATCAATGTTAATTTTGATGACGAGCCATGATTATGATTTGATTTAGCTCTATTTACATCCAACGTTGAATTTAATTCATGCGCGAGATACTTGATTCAGAAATGAAGAGACTTGTTTCTGAAGATTGAAAAGAGAATTTGTTAGCGTATTTTAAACTTGACCAACGATAAATTTAACTCATGCAAGATACCTTTTTTTCTTAGAGAGAATGACTTATGAGCTTGTTTTAATCTTGTCCAACATTGAGTTTAATACATGAAAAGACACTTGTTTTAGAGACAATATTTTTGAGCCTTCCTGGTCTTATATATTTTTTCTATGAAGGCTCGAATGACATTTTGATCCTCAGAGAGCTTGGGATCATAGAACCGCTAAACGAGAGTGAGAACTCTCGTTAGCATGAGGAAGAAGACAAGGTGAGAGCTCTAAGTGAACTAGAGCCAACACCACAGACAACAGCTCCAACATAGACAACAAGAGAATAATTGCCCATATCTTGACGGGATTTCATAAGATAAGATGCTTCCAGGAGTAGCAACAAGAATTGAATTTGCTGATGCAGAAGAATTTATTGTAGAAATGATGACATTTAGATCATGGCTTTTGTAAGTAAAAGATATTTGTTCTTCCTTGTGGTGAAACTTGATTTCAGGTTCTATGATAGAAATTGAGCACATCCATTGCAATTTTGGGAATCACGACTTCATTATTCAGTTTAATAATGGGAATGAGAATCTCGCCTTCTGACGATATATGATTTATTTGCTTTCCCTAAGAGATGTTTTGTGAATGAGATAAATTGATTCAAAAGAATGTGAGTCTCACCATATATATGCTAAGACATATTCTCTTCACCTTTTTTGTGCAAAGTTGAAAAGAAAAAGGTACATCCATTGCTATAAGCAAGAAATGATATGGTGGAAAAACTTTCGTCGAAATTGTGTCTATTGCTTAGGCCACATTTTGAGTGGGAGACTAAGAAAGTTCATTTGATTAAAACAAGAAACTCCCCATCCTCCAGACTTCATAGACATAGAATAATGCATTGATTGCATAGAAAATTCGATGAGAGCATGTATTAAAGATTCGGTCATTTATACACCATGTTGACAAGTTTCAGGAACCTTTTGTGAGGTACCTACAAGAAAATGACCCAAGATTCCGGATATATGACATCGGGGAAACCTGTGGATGAAGGCATTCAATGCCGCCGTCCATATACCTGATCAGATTCCTAGTACATGAGTACTTAAGATACTGACTAAGATAAAGACAAGGCCCATGATAAACTATTTATAGTTTTAGGCTATTTAGCTGAGGCTAAGATATTCATCCCTGCTCAAGAAAATTTTAATGAGAAGACAGTAAGGTGCCATTTCATTGGCTATCCTGAAAGATTGAAGTTTTTTAGTGTCAATATATACACACAAAGTATGTAGAAACAAGACTCATGGTGTTTCTAGAAAATGACATGATCAAGAGGAGCATGGTATTCTAAGAAATAAAACTTGAAGAGTAGAAAATGTACATCCAAATTCCGATGGTAGAAGAACCCTATTTCTCATTACATGCTGAGGTTGCACCTCCGTTTTAGACGGTTGTTGTTGCGACCCCTGTTGTGGATGTTGGTTCGTTAAGCATGACAATGAATGAACAAGAATGTCTTGATTCACACAATGTCTGAGCCTCTGGCGCTTACTGTGGCTGTGAATATAGCTGATGATCCACCACAAGAGCAGCCAAACAGAAATGAAATAAGACGTGCCTATAAGTTAGAGATCAGTGATCCCTAATGACTATGAGACATATCTTAGTAAATATATACCCTTAGAGAGAGATCCCTCTTGTATGGGAAAGACATAAGAAGTCCCAACTCTCATGAATGGCTGATGCCATAGAAGATGAAATTAGCTATATGAGTTTGAATTCAGTATGGGACTTAGAAGAAATTTCCTAAAGAAGCCAAAATAGTAGGCCATTTCTTTTGATCTACAAGACCAAGAGAGACTCCAAAAGGAATAGTAAAACTTAGAAAGGCTTGTGAACAAGAAGTTGACTGTGGTAAAATATTCTTGTCGTTTTCACCTAAAGACTCTTTTAGAATCATTATGGCACTAGTTGCTTAAGTTGATTCATTTTTAGATCAAACGGATGTCAAGACAATACTCTTGAATGGAAGAGCTGAAACACAACTTTTATATGGCTCAACCTAAGGGTTTTGTCATGAAAGAAATGGAAAAGATAGGTTACCACCTAAAGAGATCCATTTATGGGTTAAGCTTTTAGGTATTAGTACCTAAAGTTTTGATAAGGCTATCAGAAAGTTTATGCAAAGATTAAATAATATGAGGTGTAACCTCCTAATGCCATAAGTAGATGATGTTCTACTAGCTAGCGAATGATAGCATTTACTGCAGAAGACAAAGAAATTCCTTGTACTCAAATCATGATATGATAGATGGGGATAGGCACCTTCAGTCTTGAGTAATCAAATCCACAAGACAGAAACAAGAGCAGACTAGAAAATGTTTTGAACAGACATAGTATGCAGGCCTATAACGCAGCGTCTGCTCCAATAGTCAAGGACGACGGATCTGATGAAAGTGTCACAAGAATATTAGATAGATTTGATGAAAGTGACTTAATAATATGATGCATATTAGATGGAATTAAATTCCATATGTTTCAACGATCGGAGGCAAAATGTGTGCTCAAATATGCACTCGCCTTGACTTAACTTTTATGACAGTGATACTTGGCAGATATCAGACAAATCCAGTGAAAGCACTGGACAGAAAAAAACCTTGTGATCTTGCAAGGGACAAAAGACCTCATGATAATTTATAGAAAGATAGATGCCCTGTAGTTATTTGGGCTATAAAGATACAAACTGGACATGGTGTAGAAAGATCGTGAAGTTCATGTCTGGATATGTACTTACTCTAGGAGGAAGCATGATGCAGAAAAGAGCTACAGATGGTTAGTTATTAGATCGTCGACAATGTACATTGAACCTTGTACCTTATTATGAGGCAATGAGGCAGACAATGTGGCTAAAACAAATTGTACCTGAATTAAGAGCGGTTGACATTATAGAAATACCACTTAAGACATACTGTGACAATGAGTCGGCAGTGTACTGTAGTAATCACAAGAAGAAGTCAAGTATGGTCGCCAGGCACTTTGACATTGAGATTTATGTTATGAAAGAGAGACTCCAGAACCAGACATTCAAGAATGAGCGCATGATAGTTGAGAGGATGCTCGCGAATCCACTCAGTAAAGTATTTAGAGAACACGTGACCGACATTTGGGGTTATTGGAAAACCTACGATTCTGGATTTAGGACTAATCGAACAACTATCTCAAGACAAAATGAAAAAGGGCCTCATTCAAGATAGAAATATGTTTTGTAGTGGAAGGGTTCAATGGCACATAACTGGCCGTCTGCAATGCATTGGTCACTATATATTAATCTATCAAAAGGATGGGGCATAGAAGTTGAAGAAACAAGATAGACCGAGATCAATGGGAAGAATGTTGGAATTGATCTCGGGCTCAGACGGGAGACATCCTATCTGAGCCTGGACTGTGGACTAGGCCTTCATTGGAGGCCCAAAAACCTCTTGGGTTGTCACCCACTTTCACCTCGCACCTCTATATAAAGACTGGACCTAGAAGGGCACATGAACCAACATTCATGGCCTCTTCGACCCCGACAGAATCGATCACCCAGGTGCGGGTGCTGAGAGGAAGAGCCACAGCTGTCGCGATATCGTGCGCGCTGCCTCTGTGTCCACGCCACCGCCGCCATGGCCGATGACCAACGCTACAGTGGATCCCCAATTGCCCTTTTGGCGCCGGTCGAGCTTGTCACCAAAGGTACTCCTCTCCCCCATCTTCCACTCCTCTCTATGAACCTTGAGATCCAATCACGAACTCACCAAGAACCCTAGTTGTTATGGGATCTGGGCATTAGATCAGCGGCACCCAAGTCTAACAATTACACAATAGCCCCAAATCTAGAGAATATAAAGTCACCTTTCCTTTGTCATATTTTTTCACAGCTGAAGATGAGCTGCATTACTCTATGTGAGCTTTCATGGAACGACCGATCAAAACGGACTTCAAGGGATTTAACTCCTGCCGATCCCCACATGGCTACATCCCAAGTGATATTCAGCAACACAAACAGAAGCTATCATTCAGCAACCCAGAGGTTTTCGATGATCTACATTTGATTGTTAGCAAGTTCACTGATAGATAGCACCAACTTGCAAAGGAGACCGGTTTTGGTGCGTTTGCGTTGGACAGATATTCAATTTGTTTCGACAAGCAGTTTTGCTTGTGGTTGATGGGTAGGGTTAATGAGAGATCCTGCAGCATAATGTTGTCCCATGGCCTGTCTTTGGTGCTAATCCTAGAGGATATTGCAAAGGTGTTTGGTACTCCATCGGGAGGAAAGGAACCCTTGCATTTCTCACTAGAGAAATCAGCTGCCAACTTAGAAGTGATAAGGAAGAAGATTGGCGCCATGGACCCATCAGTTTCCTGCTGCCTGGCTGCCTACCGCTTCCTCATTTCACACGCCGGGAAAATGGGTGCTGAGGACGAAGATGCCTTCGAGACAACATGCATCGTCTTTGTCATGTCCATCGTAACAGACCCCATGAGGCCTACCCACTGGGACAGCTAAAATTTCCTTCCTGCACTATGGCGCGCAGACCAAGCATCCACATTCGACTAGTCAAAGGCTATATAGACTTGCCATGCGAAGGCTCTATCTTGAAACTTGTATTCTATTTCAAATTAGCTTGTAAACTAAATCTACTTATGCTATATTTTAACTGCCTGTGATGATGTAACTGTAGTGGTCCCATCAAGGGCCGGATGTGTGCAATATCGGTTCCTCTGGGTTAAGGTAATATCGGGAGCCTTTTTGACTCTCGACGGACGACGGGGTTTAGTTTGGACTAATCACACTGCAAGCCAGAGGTGGCAGGTATGCTTAGCCCAAATTAAATTGGCGGTTCTGTCACAACTGGTATCAGAGCCGATCATACACAGACAACACTCGTATCATCCAGTTTTGATTTACAAACTTATTTTTGAAAACCCTTTTCAAGTATTTGAAAAATGAGAGTACCGATATGCCCATATTGAGGATGTTAGCGTAATACCAGGTGACACCACTAACATTCTGGCCTAGATAGAACTCATATGCATATGTAGCGCTTTGGGAAACAACGTTTCGGCCATAGCTATCCCTAGTACTAGTGGAACGCTATTGGTTCATTCGACCAAAATTATAATTAGATTTTGTTGGCCACTATTTCTCTCACCAGTCAATTTCCCAGTACTGGAGGAACGTTGGGTATGTTGGGAGAAATGGCGCCACTACGTCGTCCACCAGACGTAGCTTAAAGAAAATCTTGGATGCCACTTTTAGGATTAGAGTGGTAATGTATGATGATGGTGATGATGTTAGTGTGAGCATGCATTTTTCTGCAGATACACTAACCGTGTGCGAAATTAAGAACGAGTAGAGAACGACTTATTGCATTAGGGAGTACCGTGCATATGTATCACCGAAATATCGTTAGTTATGTATATTGAATATAGGACGTGTGATGTGAGACCGGATAGAATGAATCATGCATCATACTATTTTTCTATTCATTCCAAGGTTTATGGTTAAAAGTCAAACAAGATAAACCGTGATCTAAAAATATGTCTCTACTCGTTCTTTTAATTAAATTGTTTGAACTAATGTAACTCACTGGTTAAAAGTCTTTTTTATTTAAAATAGATAGGCTAGAACCAAGCAGACCGCACATAAGGCTGTGAGCAGGAGGGGTCTTCGCAGGGTTGGGCAGAAGGCTGTCCCTCTTCCGCCGGTGACCCACACTCTTCCTTACGTTGAGGGTGGGAGACTTCACACTCGTTGCCACAACAAGTGCGGCCTCTCTCAGATCCTTTGCAGGGCCATGAGGTAGATGAGGCGTCACCCTTGTCCTTACTACTCCGTGCAGACAGAGCATGATGAGGGGAGCTGCCTTGCCAACATCACCCTTCCCACTGGTCCTTTTGTCGGGCAGCAGACGCTCTCCGTCTATGGAGCCAATGAGGAGGAGGCTCTTCATAAGGTAGCCATAGTGGCTATCACTGAGCTGACTAGCTCTAGCATGGTAGGTGCCTCTGTGCTATGCTACCTCCCTACCGACGACTACGACGACGAGTGGGTCCGCCGTCACGAGTTGCTACAGGAGCGGATCGACACCAGGCCGCACGCCGCGACCATGGAGTTCTCCCAGAGCGTGCATGGGACGTACATTTGCTTTGAGGACCGCGCCCAGCACTACCTCGACCTACACCTGGAGTCTCGGGCCCGCGTGTAGGAGCTAGAGGCATAGCTGGCTGCCGTGCGGCTCAGGACGAGCAGCGTCTGCTTGCTCTTGCTCAGGCCCACCAGCAGATCGGAGTGCTGCAGCAGGACTTGCAGGTGCACCACGCGCACCTCCTCGACCTTCAGGGCATGTTAGGGGCTGCGGCTCAGCTCACAGGATAGCTGCAGTAGCGCATCGCGAAGTTTGAGCAGCAGCACCCTCCCCTCGGACAGGACCCACCGGTTGTGCTTTCCTCGGCACCGGCGGCGGATGCTCCGGTGTCTGACGCTCACTCCACGGTTTGAGTGATTTCTGTAATGTGACAGTTGGTGACACATCTTTTGTATATGTGGCACGTTATGAGCGATGTTTTGTACTATGCCGCTGCGTGCATATTATTATGGCTGTACTAAACATTGGTGAGGTCGAGAGAACTCATTTGTGTACGCCATGTAAGTTGATGCTCGAACTCTATGGTGATGCATCGTTTAATGGTGGGTGTGACAACCCCACGTATGTACTGGTAGACCTTTTAAACTTGCTAAGACCCTCTAATATGTATGTAGTAGCTGCTGGATGCTTATGGACGATTTGGAATGATGTAGTGCGCCATGAGTTTGAAAATTGCATCCAAATCTTGTTTTGGTTGCAATCTGAAATTCTGTATTGCAGCAGCTTAAACTGAGCATGGCATAAAATCTGGAGGGTTTGGGACCAAATTTTGTATACCAAACTTGTTGAGAACTTTTGGTTGCACAACTTTGTCAATTGGAGCTTCTTCCGAATGTATTTTGTTTCCAAGTTACGGTCAGATTTCTTTGAATTTGAATTCTGGACTGAAACAGCCAAAACGCGGAAGAAGCGCATGTTCCGACCAGATGTTGGTGGATTCAAGCTGGGGTTTATATACCAAACTTATAGAATGTGAAGTCTAGAACAACTTTGTTATATAAAATTTCGTCTAAAACAGTTTGTTTGGAGAGATATAGTCGAAATCATTTAAGTTCAGAATCTGGACAAAATTGACATGCATTGATAAATAATGAAATTCGACCAAGAATCAAAAGAGGTGATCAAAACTATACATAACAAAGTTACCGAGCACAAGATAAGGAAATTTTTTTCTAAAGGTGTCATTGGTGAAAATGCACAGAATGTAGGTAGTTCAGTATTCTTTAACTGTTAACCATTCCAGATTTGGGCTGAAAACCTGAGAACAGTTGGTAATCCAAGTTTTCCTTCATAGTCCAAATCTGATCACTCAAAATGATATATAAGAAAAATGTAGGAAATTAAGTTTTGAGGAACTTTCATATTCTGACTTTCACCCAAATCAACAGTTCATGCACTCAAATCGTGGAAATTCAGAGACCCTACCCTGCACATCAAAACTGCACATTTGCTTTCGCCTACGCCATGCGAATTGTCCAACTTTGCGAGATGAAGGCTAACTCTTTATTTGCAATTAAGTGATTTTGATTACTTACATGTTTTCATGTATTCGTGACATATCATTTATGCTATGGTACTTTAAAGCCGCATCAGTTGCACTAAAGTGGTTGGACTAAACACGACTGGCCTCATTCTTGCAGATGGTGAACATTCGTAATGGTCAGTCCTCGGGGAAGCAAGCGCACGACGCTCCACCCCCACCGGAGTTGGCCACCTTGGTGGTTCAGCAGGCTGAGCTGATCCATATGCTGGCAGAGGATCGCCAGGCCCGTGGGCTAGCAACAACCACGGGAGCATCGGCCTCGTGGCATCACATATTAGGACTTTGAGGGGCTACGGCCTCCCGTCTTCACCAACTGTCCTGAGCCACTTGCAGCTGATGACTGGCTTCGCACCATCCAGTCCAAGTTTACCCTTTTGCCAGGGATCATAGAGCAAGAGATGGCTCGGTTTGCTGCTCAGCTTCTCCAGGGACCAGCAGGGGCATGGCATGCCACTTTCCTCGCTATGCAGTAGGAGGGCCATGAGCCCACATGGGAGGAGTTTTCGTCAGGCTTTTTGGGCCCACTACATCCCGGCAAGCTTGATGGAACAGAAGCGCCGAGAGTTCTGGGATCTCAAGCAGGGCAACAAGACTATGATGCAGTATGTGCAGTCTTTCATCCACCTCTCCCAGTATACCCCTAGGGATGTTGCTACTGATCTTGAGCGGGTAGAGAGGCTCTTGGATGGCCTTGACCCCACTCTACGGACGCACTTGGCATAGCATTACCAGAGCTTCACTGAGGTGGTAGACACTACTCTCGACATGGAGAATTGTCTCCGTGCCACCAACGAGGACCAGAAGCGCAAGAGACTGGCCTAAACATCAGCTTCTAGCTCTTCTCAGAAGTAGAAGACCACCTACAAACCACCACAACAGTACTATCAGCAGCCTCGCTTTGTGGTCCGGCCCAATCAGCCGGGGTGGATCCACAGGGCGACACAGCAGCAGCAGTACCCCACCTACCGAGCACCTACACAGCTGCCGGCTCCCCATGCTCCCATTGTCCCGGGGCCCTGTGCTCTTTGCTACAACTGCGGCAAAATCGGCCATTTTAGCAAGGACTGCAGGGTGCCTCGTAGGATCCAAGGTCTCACTCCTGCGGGATGGCAATCAGCAGGGCAAGCAGAAGGGGTCCGCACCTAAGACGGGTCACGTGCACTACGTGCACATGGAGCAGATCCCCGCTGGAGAGCCTGTAGTCGCTGGTACGTTCATGGTCAACGGTGAACCGACCATCGTGGTATTTGATTCATGGAGCCACTCACACCTTTATTAGTCAATCATATACATCTAGGCATGGGATAAAAACTTCCTGCATAAAAGAGAAATATCAAATCACTGCTCCTGGGAATCCGATTAATACAAATCTGATAGTGAAGAGGCTGGGGTTGAGCATAGGAGAGGAAGATTTCACTATCAACCCTGTGGTGCTGCCACACCAAGGGATTGATATCATTTTAGGTATGAATTGGATGACCGAGAACAATGCGGTCCTGGATATTGGTAGCAGGACAGTGCAGTTAAGGTCTAGTGTCAGTGGCAAGGTTATGCAGATACATATGCCAGATCAAAAACACATGTCACCCATAGTGAATGCAACTGAATTGCAAGAGATTAAGAGGATACCGGCATTGTGTGAATTCCTAGATGTGTTTTCTGGAGGAGCTTCCTAGTCTTCTGCCAGACCGAGATGTGGAGTTTGCCATTGAACTTGTATAGGCACTGCACCTGTGTCAAAAAGGCCATACAGAATGCCGCCTGATGACTTGAAAGAACTAAAGACACAGCTACAAGATCAGTTAGACAAAGGGTTCATTCGGCCTAGCTCGTCACCATGGGGTTGTCCAGCTCTCTTTGTTGAGAAGAAGGATCATGGTGGGATAAGGCTGTGTGTTGACTATCGACCACTAAATGCAGTGACCGTCAAAAACAAATACCCGTTGCCACACATTGATATTCTATTTGATCAGTTAGCTAGGGCTAAGGTCTTCTCCAAGATCGACCTAAGGTTTGGCTACTATCAGATAAAAATCAGAGAAGAAGATATACCAAAGACAACATTCTCTACTAGATACGGCTTGTATGAGTACTTGGTCATGTCTTTTGGGTTAACCAATGCACCGGCTTTCTTCATGTATATAATGAACTCAGTGTTCATGAATGAACTTGACAAATTTGTAGTGGTGTTCCTTGATGATATACTGGTATACTCGAAAAACGAAGAAGAACGCGAAGAGCACCTAAGGATTGTACTCACCCAGCTTAGAGAACACAAGCTCTATGCCAAGTTCAGCAAGTGTGCATTCTGGTTGAAAGAAGTGGGTTTCTTAGGCTACATTCTGTCTGAAAAGGGGTCGCAGTTGACCTTAGCAAAGTAGAGGATGTACCAAATTGGAAGCAACCCGAGACTGTGACTGAGATCTGAAGTTTTCTTGGTTTAGCGGGCTACTACTGCCGCTTTATCAAGGACTTATCCTAGATTGCAAAGCCGATGACATCATTGACTAAGAAAAATGCAAAGTTTGTTTGAAGTCAGAAATGTGAGGAAGCTTTTCAAACAGTGAAGAAATTATTAACCTCTGCACCAGTGCTAGCTCAACCAGACATCACTAAGCCATTTGATGTGTATTGTGATGCCTCCGGCAGTGGGCTTGGCTACATCTTAATGCAAGAAGGGAGAGTAATCGCTTACGCCTCCCGCCAACTGAGAAAACATGAAGCGAACTACCCAACACATGATCTCAAACTAGCAACAGTTGTACACACACTGAAGATATGGAGACACTACTACTGGGCAACACATGCCACATCTACACTGATCACAAAAGTCTCAAATACATCTTCACACAACCTGAAATTAACATGAGGCAGAGGCGATGGTTAGAACTGATAAAAGATTATGATTTGGAGATTCATTACCATCCAAGCAAGGCCAATGTGGTAGCCGATGCCTTAAGCCGTAAGGCTCATTGCAACGTGGTCGAAGCCCGACCGACAGCAAGAGTGATCTGCTGCGAGATGAATGAGGTTGAAGTACCTCTAGAGCAGCAAGCTAAACTCTATAATCTCATCATTGAACCCTCAATCAAAGCACAAATCATTGCAGTACAAAAGCAAGATAAGGGTATGGCACATATTCATGAGGGTATTAGCGAGGAGAAGAAAGCATGTTTCACACTTGACGATCAAGGAATCCTGTGGTTCAAAAATCGCCTAGTGGTACCTAAGGACATGGAGTTGAGGAAGAAAATACTTGATGAGGCACACACTTCAATGTTCACAATACACCTAGGCAGCAATAAAATGTGCCAAGATCTGAAACAAAAGTTTTAGTGGAATCGTATGAAACGAGAGATCGCCAAGTATGTGTCTGAGTGTGACGTGTGTTAGCGAGTGAAAGCTGACCACCTAAAGCTAGCTGGTATGCTTCAGCTGCTTGAAGTTCCGGCATGGAAATGGGAGGATGTACACATGGATTTCATTGTGGGTCTGCCTTGTACCCAGAAGGGCTATGACTCTATATGGGTGATTATCGATCGATTTACCAAATCAGCACACTTCTTACCCGTCAAGACCCATTACACCGCGGCCACATATGCTGAACTATACATTTCCTGGGTTGTCTCCCTACATGTGGTGCCAAAGACTATCACTGTGATACTCCAGTATCTTAAACCCTGATTAGGCATGTCATCATATGCATATTCTATTAAACAATGGAAACGAAATGTGTCATTTATTATTTTAATATTTTTCCAAACATAAGAAGGCTTTTTTCCAATTTTTTCCAAAGCTTTCAAAAAGGATTTAAGTAAAATTTTAAATCCTATAAACAAATTGTAACCAAAGGTATAAGTTTAAATTTCAATGCAAATATTCCTTTCATTTTAAACCTTGGAGTAAATTCTTTTAATTAGGGGTTTGAATAAAGTATATATTCTTTATTTATAAAAAAAAAGAGAAAAGAGGCTTGGAAAACAGGGGGAGCCAGCGGCCCACCCCTGACTCCCGGCCCATAGACCTACACCGAGGTCATCTTCAACCTCGGGCGAAAGGGATTAACTCCCACCGCCGTTGCCTCACCGCTGGCTTCCGCCCCTGTATCTCGCCGTGCCCGCCACCACATTCCTCTCCCCGACGAGCTCGACCGGTGCTGGCCTCCGCCTATTGTCTTCCTCCTCGGGATGAGAAGAGATAGCTCACCGTCATCGGCCCGATCTCATCTGCCATTGCCCTTCCACCGCTCACGAGTACTATTTAAGCTCCTGCGGAGTACCTCCTTCATCACCTCAAGCCGAACCACTACTCTCAGCCACCCCAATTCCCTCCCACTCTCACTCTACTCAATTCCGACGAGCTAGGCCGCCACCTAAACCCGTCGCCCCCATTGCCTCTCCTCCTAATTCCGATAAGTGCCGGCCTTGTTAAGCCCTTTTCTACCTTCTGTGAGCTCAATTTCTTTCTTTCTGCACTAGGAATCGAGCCTCCCTCGAGCTTTCCTTGCCCGACCATGGCGTCACCACCCTGACCGCCGTGGGAGAGCTATCCTCAGTCACCGATTCACCTCCCCAACCCCACCGTTGTGTTCGCCGTGATGGTCTCGTCCTTGTGCTCACAACCTCGTCACCGGAACCGGCCCGGCGGTGAAGAACAGCCGCCGACCGTCGCCGATGGTTCGCTCTACTGCGTTCCGGTTCAACCAGAACCAACCGCCACAACCGTCTCCTAACGTCATTGTCTGCTAGTGTCGCTGCCTTGTGCGCCCGCATGTAACGGCGTCGGCCACACCGTTCCTCATCCAGGCAGGCTGCGCCGTTGGGCCGAAAGAAGAGTGGGAGGCAGGCCCGATAACGATTTTGGGCCACGCTATTGGGCCAAAATAAAGAATTGTCGGGCTAAATTTAGATAAGGAGGAAAAACAGACCAGTTTAATTGTTTAAGGGGCAAAATAGAACCTTAGTAGGAATAACTTTTATGGGCCTTGGGTTTTTTTTCAAATTTCTGAATTTATTCTTTCTTCTAAATTCTTTAATTTAAATTTTTATAAATTATGTTTATCTTTATTTAATTCAAATAATCAAATTATTTTCCATCCTTTCAAATAAGTGATAAAATTTATTAAATAAATCTTTATTTTTTGAAATTTATTAGTTAATTAAAATATTCTCTTGAATTTAAATAAATCTTAATAATTAATTCTTGATATTTAAAATCTCATTTTTTTCCTTTAAAGTCTCAATTCTTACTTTTAATTATTTTAAAAACTTAGAAAATTTATTCTATACCTTAAAACTTTATTTCAACCATAGAAAAATTATTTTAATGGGAAGGAGACTTAAAATTTATACTCACCTCTTTTTTTAGAAACTTTTAAAATTCTTTAATTCACAGGTTGATCATCCTCATACTTAAATTCATGCATATCATGCATCTAGGTGCGATAAATCCTTCACCTTCCACAGAAGAACTTTCAGAAGCCCCCACATCTGAGGTATTTGAAGCAGGAGCAGTAGGAAACTACTCCAACCCCAGAAGAAGAATCTTTCGAAGTCTCTTTCGATCCAAATACTTTAAATCCAGACAAGCCCTGGTGCATTTACCCTTTTATTTTGAGTCTTAATTAATGAGTTATGAGTGTGCATTAGAGTTAGGAATTGCTTTAAACCCTAGTGCATATCGAATTCCTGATTCAAGCATAATAAATCCTATACGTATGGATTAGATGCTTAGATAAGCTCAATGATGGGTTAAGCTTTCTTTGAAAAGAGTTCATCTTAATATTTGTTACTTTGAGATGAATCCAAGACAGTTTCCTGAGTTATTTAAATGGAGACAGTGGATGGGATCAGTTATGCTTTTGAGATGATGGATATTAAGAGATTAATGAATGAACATGGTTGAGATTCTGATCCTGTCTATGTCGTAAAAGGCCATTCGATGTTTGGCCATGTTTTCGGCTTTCGAACGCGCCTCTTTCACTTGTCGTCCTTAATTGGCTCCGATAAGCCTCTCATCCTTTGTACCTAGGGTTGAACTGTGGTGAGATCAACTGGATGGTACGAGTCGGCTTCGGTGAGGGCAGTTCAGACTAGGTGGCAATGAGGATGTTAGGTTATCATATGTGGGGTCGTCGTACACACATATTACTGGTGTTTGAGTATGTATTCCCGAGAGTATAAAATAGATTCGAATCTCTGGGCTTACCAGGTGTAAGAGCTGAATGATCACCGACATTGTAGTTAAGAAAGAGCAATGTTTTATTCACAATTAATCATATAAGTGTTTGCTTTGTTTGATACGAGAATAGGTTAAACTTAGATTTTAAGTAAAAACTAAAAGAAGTTAACACCCTAAAAGCTAAGGATCTATTTTTAAGCTTTTCGCGTGTGTGTTGACCCTACCAAATCAACCTTAGGATAGAAATTAGGTTAAGTTTGGTGGACGGGTAAGACTTGCTAAGTAAATTTTACTTAATGATTCTCTTCTACTTTATTCAGGTTCAGAATACATTCTCTTCGAATATGATTCTTCCTCCTCGACTCCTCAGTAAATGAGCATCTTGGGCATGATGCAAACTACTTTTAAAGATGTTTTATTAGAGTAGACCATCTTTTTGTTGTATAAAAAAAGTTTGCTCTATCTTGTTTAAACAATGGTATTGTACCAAACTTATGAAGTTTTGTAATTAGTTTCCATTTGTCTTTAAATATTGAAATATGAAGACTCTTTCAAGAGTCGTCTTGAAGTTCAATCTCTTGGGAAGGCTTGTCAAGACTGGTAAATCTTGACAATCCACCGAAAGTATTAAACTTGTGTTAATTCCGACGGTTCTGTCACAGCTGGCATCAGAGCCGAACTTCACGAGAGGATTACTATATTTTCAAAAACATATATTATATGCCCATTCTAAATTTATCTTCTGTAAATTTAAAGCCTTATTAATTTTTTAGATTGTTAGTAAATTAATATATTATAATAAATTCTCATGCATCATTATTGCATTAGAACTATATTAATCAAATGGTTATGTAATTTCAAGTACTTTAATAAATTTTTCTATTTTGATCATATGCTGCACTCGTTCGTTCCCCAGAGGGACGCCAGAGATGATTGGCATACTGAATGCCCCGAAGAGTGTCCTTTTGCTATGAATCTTCATTACTGTCTTGTGGAATCAGGATATCGTTCTTGCCCAAGATACATTATTAGTACCGTAAACCTTTATTTTGATATTCACTTTATGGCGAAACTTCTTATGCCCCAACATCCTAATCTGTTAGAGGATAATTTTATGAAAATAGAAGGTGCGGGAGCTACCGAAGAAGAAGCAGTATCTGATGCAGCTTGTAGAGCTTTGGCAAGGCTCTGCACTTTACATTCAGAAGAATTAGAAGGAACTGATATAATGTTCTTTCCTCCATCCAATCGTACTTAGTCTGATGGAATCAGAGGATCAAGTGACTCAACCGTACTGCAAGAGGTATTCGTAGACGCCAGATGAAAGAAGAGATTCATTTTGCCACTGATCTAGCCTCTTTGTATGAACAACATCATGAGTCATACTTAGATGCTCATGATAATGTTCTGGAGGTATTTGAACAGAATAGCCAACTTAGGCAGCAGCATCATCAGGATAATAATGAAATTATTGACCTTGGTCTTCGCCATCATAAGGATCAACATGTTTTAGGTGAATTTAGAAATCAGCTTCACACTGCCAATACTACTATAGAAAAGCAAGCCTATCTTATTACTCATAATCATCAAACTATCGAAGACCTAAATGACCAAATAGCAGCCATGCAACTCCAAATACATCAGCTTCAGGATGAGATGCCCGAAGAAGAAGATCCAATCAAATTAGTTCCCGAAGGATCAGGATCTACTCAAGGACCCTCTGGAGTCTATTCTAGATCAATAGGTCCACCTTCTACTCCTATTCATGATCCGTTTTTCAATCTTGAGAAATCTGAAGGAGAATATTCAGTGGATCAGAGTGATGTTTTAAATAAAAAAAATTATATTTTTGTAAAATATTTTGTAATTTTGTTTTAATCTTTGTAAGTTAGGTATGAGTTTGAAGAACTTATTAGTGTATGTTAAGCAATCTTTTTATTAATATAAATCCAGATATAAATGGCTGGCGATCTTATTAACGGGAATTCAGGATCACCTCTTCCACCTCCTCCTCCTTATCCTTCTATGACGGATATTCTGGGTAGATAAGATAAGTTGATTGAGCTTCTTATCCAGAATCAACTTCAACAACGGCAAGATGCATATCACCACTCTTATTATAGAAGCTCTGAAGCAACCTATCTTGATTTTGAGGCCCTTCACCCTCCTATATTTCAAAGTGCTTCAGATCCAATGAGTGCAAAACATTGGATAAGGGCTATTGAAGGAATATTTGATCTTTTACCAAATATTTCTTATCGTCAAAAAGTGTTATTTGCATCTCACAAGCTCCAAGGACCTTCAGGATCCTGGTGGATCACCCATCAAGCATCATTGAAAGATGGTCAACAACTATCCTGGATTGAATTTATAAAAGATTTTGAAGAACAATATATTCCTGAGGGTTTAATGGTGATGAAATTACAAGAATTTCTTAATCTTCAACAAGGTGGTAAAACAGTGTTAGAATATTTGGAGGCTTTCAATGATTTAGCTCAATATGCCCCAATGCAAGTGGCTTTGGATGAATCTAAGCAGATGTACATTTCCCGAGGTTTATCTGCAAAGCTGAGAGCTAAAATGAATATGAGTTATTCAAGCTTTCATCAAATTGTAAATGATACTGTGCAACTTGAAGAAAGACTAAAAGTTTATAGTGAAGAAAAGAAGAGCAAGCGAGTAGCAGAAAGTTTTTCTTCACATTCTAAAATGACTTATCAACAGCCGTTTAAATACACTTCTTCTACTACTCGCCCGCCTTTGATGATACGTCCTAATGTCTCGAATGAATCAAAATTCCCGAAGATGGATTTTAAGGCCTCAACAGCCTGGATATCGTCCTCCAACACCACCCATTCAAAACTTCCGAGCTCCAACTCCTTATACTTGTTTCAATTGTGGACAGGCGGGTCACTTTGCTAAAGATTGTCCACAACCGAAACAAAGTTTTGGTATTCGTCCCCCTACACCTGTCACTAGTGGGAGTCAATCTTATCCACTCAAGAAAAAGGGACCTATCCAAGATGGGTAAAGTTCATTATGTGCAAATGGAGGAACTTCCTGAGGATGAAGAAGTAATGGCAGGGTATGTTTCTAGTCTAATGACCAATCTACCCTTGTTTTGTTTGATTCGGGAGCTTCTCATACTTTTATTGGTGAAAAGTATGTTCTTAATAGAAACCTTCCCCATACAAAGATAAAAACAGGTTATCTTATAACCGCCCCTGGAACTAAGATTTTAACCAATCATATAGTTTCAGATTTACGTTTGACCATTGGTAACAAATTATTCTTAGATCAACCTTTAGTCTTACTTGGGGGAAAGATTCCACTTATTCTTGGAATGAATTGGATGAGTGATCATGAAGTAGTTATGGATATAAATGCTCATATTATTCAGTTAACCTCGAAGGATGGCAACAAAATACAAGTATTTCATCCTCCAGCTGCTAAAGACACCCCTATGATAAATTCTCTTGAAATGACTGAATTAGAATCCATTCTAGTAGTATGTGAATTTCCAGATGTCTTTCCAGAAGAACTTTCTGGATTACCACCTGATAGAGAAGTAGAATTCTCTACCAAATTAGTGCTTGGTACAACACCTATTTATCGAAAGCCATATAAAGTTGCTCCGAGGGAAATGGCTGAGATGAAAAAATAAATTGAGGAGTTATTGAGTAAAGGACTTATTCATCCCAGTTCTTCTCCTTGGGGCTGTCCAGTCACTTTTGTGGAAAAGAAGAAAGATAAATCCTTTAGAATGTGTGTTGATTATCGACCACTTAATGAACTAAATATCAAGAATAAGTATCCTTTACCAAGGATTGATATTCTATTTGGTCAGTTACTAGGAGCAAAAGTCTTTTCTAAGCTTGATCTTCGATCAGGATATCACCAAATAAAGATCAGAAAGGAAGATATACCCAAAACCGCTTTTACTACGAGATATGGACTTTATGAATATTTGGTGATGTCTTTTGGACTGACTAATGCTCCAGCTTTCTTTATGTATTTGATGAATTCAATATTCATGCCTGAATTGGACAAATTTGTAGTGGTCTTTATTGATGATATTTTGGTTTATGCAAAGGCAATGGCAGAACATGAAGAACACCTGCGTATAGTACTATCTCGTTTACAAGAACATAAACTATACACTAAGTTCAGTAAATGCACATTTTGGTTAGAAAAGATATCTTTTCTGGGTCATTGTTATTTCTGCTAATGGAATAAAAGTAGATCCAGAAAAAGTACAAGAAGTTTTAGAATGGAAAGTACCAAAAACAATTACAGAAGTCAGAAGTTTTCTAGGTTTAGCTAGGATATTATCGACGGTTTATCCAAGACTTCTCCCGAATTTTTAAACCCATGACTAAACTACTTCAAAAGAATGTCAAGTTTGATTGGAATTCTAATTGTGATCAAGCATTTCAAACCCTGAAGAAGTTACTTACCACTGCACCAATTCTACTTCAGCCAGATATAGCAAAGCCTTTTGATATTTATTGTGATGCCTCAGGCATTGGAATAGGTTGTGTTCTCATGCAAGAAAGGAAAGTGATAGCATATGCTTCCCGTCAGTTAAAGAAACATGAAGAACATTGTCCTACTCATGATTTGGAATTAGCGGCAGTGGTACATGCCTTGAAAATTTGGCGCAATTACTTGTTGGGCAACATGTGCCATATTTACTCTGACCACAAAAGCCTAAAATATATTTTCACTCAGAGTGAATTAAATATGAGACAAAGAAGGTGGTTAGAACTGATCAAAGATTTTGATCTAGAAATTCATTATCATCTTGAAAAAGCAAATGTAGTGGCAGATGCATTGAGCAGAAAATCTCATTGCAACTATACTATCTTACATCCTTATGAATGAATCACTTTGTTATGAAATGGAAAAGTTAAATTTACAGATAGTACAGTAAGGAACTATTATGGCTTTACAATTAGATATGTGATACGAGAAGAGATTATTCAAGCCCAAAGGGTGGATAAAGGAATAAAATATCTCAAAAGAAGATTATCTAAGGGAGAAAAGTTACCTTTCCATTTGGATGGAAATAATGTGTTATGGTTCCAAAGTCGTCTAGTAGTACCTAAAAATCATGAAATTCGAAGAAAAATTATGGAAGAGGCTCATACATCCAGATTTACCATACACCCAGGAAGTAATAAAATGTATCAAGACCTCAAACAACGATTTTGGTAGACTAGAATGAAAAGAGAAATTGGGACATTTGTGTCAGAATGTGATGTTTGTCAAAGGATAAAGGCCGATCATTTAAAGCCCGCAGGACTACTACAATCCCTTTCTATTCATAGTTGGAAATGGGAAGACATTCATACGGACTTCATTGTTGGATTACCGCGAACGCCTAAAGGCAACGATTCCATTTGGGTAATTGTTGACAAGCTAACTAAAGCTGCCCATTTTATTCCAATTAGAATCAATTATCGTATAAAAAATATGCTGAGTTATACATACAACGAATAGTGGTTCTTCATGGAATACCTAAAACCATTGTTTCCGATCGTGGACCACAATTTATTGCCCACTTTTGGGAACAATTACATACAAGTTTTGGTACTACTCTTATACACAGTTCTGCATATCATCCTCAAACAAGTGGCCAAGTTGAAAGGATTAATCAAATACTTGAAGACTTACTTCTGTAGGATCGAGACGTGCGACTAGAGGGGGGGTGAATAGGAGCACTTGAAATCTCAAAATCACAACCCCCAAGAAGGTGCTCAGCAAAGCCCAAGAGAAACAGAATTAGGCACCGTCCACTGAACAGATACGTGCCTAGCAGCGCAAGGGTGCCTGTCTACTGAAAGGATACGCACCAAAACGGTAAAACTCGAGTTCCAACCAAGAATAGCACACCGGCAACGAGACTTTGCAACATATCGCCACACGACACTCACCACACCGAGGTGTGTCTCACTGACTCACAGCAAGCAAAGAGAATGGTCTAACAGTGGGGAAGTAAAAATCCAGATCAGAAACACAGCAGAAAAACCAAACTAGAAAGAACACAGCAGCTCCTGGCAGGACCGGACTGTCCGGTGGCCAGCACCGGACTGTCCGGTAGGACCGGGCTATCCGGTGCCTGCTGCCGGACTGTCCGGTGGTACGGCCCGGGCAGAGCTCACACCGGACTATCCGGTGAGCTCTGCCGGACTATTCCGGTGGTGCCTGCTAGATTGTCCGATAGAGTCGCAGAAAAGGCTGTTTCAAACCCAAACTTGACCAAACCTTGTCCAAACTTCACGAAATTTTGCACAGGCTATCTGGACCATATTCCAAAGCTTTTTCCAAAAGATCAACTCAAGGTGACGACGGAATCAGTGGGAATTTTAGATCACGTGAAATGGCAATCTTTGGGCAAGAAAAGGGAAAACACAAAAGAGGCTTGCTCGTGGCAATCCAGCAGGATTGAGATGAACTAAGTCCTGATCTCCACGTCCTAGCAAGTCCAGAACATTAGCAAGGAAAGGGATTCAAGCTTGGCCAACAAAAACACCCAAAATCCAAGGATTGAACCCAAAAACCAACGAGAAATGGGGAGGAGAAGAACACAAGGTTGCTGCACAAATTTGCTTCGATTAAGTGCCCAAGAGGGGTCTAAAGATTCAGCATACAAGCAGAAATTCGGGATGGACCCTAAGGACTCAAAACGAAAGATTACAGGATATTTCGGGATGGACGGCCACGATGAAGTCTTGATCTTCGTAAGTTCCACGCAATCCTCGGATGTTCTCCACGTGGCTAGTAGTCCAATCTACGATCTGCCCTCGGTTTTGAAGTCAGAAACCGGGAAACTTTAGGAAGTCTCTGCTTGGGTCGGATTTGGCCCATCTTCTCTATCTTGGGGAGTCGTGGCCCAACTCACCAAGGCTTGGGTAGCTTGGGTGGCGGTTTTGAGCCGAAGCCACCAAAGCCTCCCTCGCACGCCTTCGCGCCACGCATTCGGGTTGGAGCACCGCGGTGGCGCCCGGCATCCCTTGTCCATCGGGGCAGCCTCACAGTCCTTCGGAGGACTTACTCCTGCCGTCGCCGTGCCGCTCCTCCGTGTACCGAACTCCCATGGCCGATAGACGCTGAGCTTGCCTCCAGTCCTTCAGATGACTTTCCTCTACCTCCAGTCCATCGGAGGGCCTCCTGTCCATTGGAGGTCTTGTGCCCAAGTCCTTCTGGGTCTTGCTACTGTTGACAATCACTCATCACTCCAGAGGCAATGGAGCCGGTCCATTGGCTCTCAATCTCCCCCTTGATGAGTGCATTGTCAACACCTTCAACCTGTAACCTGAAATAGAACAAAAACAAAAAGAAAAGCGTAAAACAGAAAAGAAAGAAGAAAAAGATGAAGTTGCTCAAGATGCCCAAAAGCCAAATATAAGTAGAAAAGGGCAAATTGAGACAACAAAAACAAGGCCAAAGATCGACTCCCTAAGACAAGGGAAACCGCTCAACGCAGTCGATCAAACTAAAGCATGACCCCTCAAGAAAGAGCCAAACTGGCTCAACACGGTCATGCTTAGGCAAAGCATCGGCTCCTCCAGAAAGAGGCAAAAGGCTCAACACACCGATGCAAGAGCATGCTAAAAGCTCAAACTCCCCCTCAACTAGATCTCTACAGAGTCCTCCCCCTTGGTCCAACATCTCTCTCCTCAAGGGTCAACATCTCTCCCCCTTGTTGACAATGGACACATCATGGGTTCATAGAACTCAACTCCCCCTGAAATGGACAACCCCCCCTCAAAATATGCCATGAGATGCAAGAAGTGTACCATGAAGAGCTCAGCAGGGATGAAAAGCTAGTGAATACAAGTTCTAGCATACAGAGCAAGTGAGGGCAAGGAAGCATGCAAACAAGCTCAATTGAATCTATCTTATACATATTAAGAGCATGTTTTTCAGAGTTGTTGAAAAGAAAGCATCACCAACATGAAAAGCATCTAGCAAGATAGGCATGAATAGCAAGATGCTATCAAAACATACAAGGTGTGCAATAGGCCATAAGCAATTTAGAGATTTGCAGATTTCAGATTTAGCAAATTTTAACTTCTAGCAAATCAGATCATATGCCAGGGGTTATTCACTTGTTTTGGCCACTTCTTACCAACCAATGTCAAGCCTAGGTTCAGAAAACCATCAGAAGCTTAAGACAAGGTTTTGGTCATACACAGCCTAGTCCAAGTTCATGCCAAAGTGCAAAGGCAAGCTATCTCAAATTAGATCAGTGTGACAAGTGAACCCACCTGGATCTTTTCAATTTAGCTCATAGGACACCACTTTGTGAACACAATTAATTCAGATTTTAGATTTGGACAAGGTGTCATAAATGCTTAGGCATCAGCTTAACAAAAGCATTCAACTAGCATATCCAAGCATGAAAAGATAGCATAGCATTCAACATTCCTACACATGCTAGATAGTCAAGTCAAGTGGTGATCATGGTTTTTGATTTTGAAGAAACAAAAGTGACTGAGCTCACAAAAGATATTAGACAGATTCAAGGAGCTTAGCCAACCATGATCATGCAAGCAACTGTACAATCTAGCACAAGCAAGTACTAACTCGTCATACTAGAAGAGCTCTAGTGCTAGTGTAAGTGAAAATGCATATGTTACAATGCAATGCATAGTATGATACAAAATGCAAGAAAAGCAAAGAAAAGCAAAGAAAAAAACAAAAACAAAAACCTAAACTACACCAAAGTTACCCCAACCTAAAAGGGGTAACAAACACCAAGCTCCCCACGCAAGCGAGCAAATACGCTAAGGTCTAAGGGCTTGGTGAAGATATCGGCCAACTGGTTCTCAGTCTCTACATGGATCAAGTCTATATCTCCCTTCTCATAGTGATCTCTCAACAAGTGAAACCTCACATCTATGTGTTTGGTTTTGGAGTGCTGGACGGGGTTCTTAGCTACAGAAATAGTAGAAGTAGAGTCTACTAGGAGAGGGATCTTCCTAATACTGAGACCAAAGTCGCTCAAGGTGGACTTCATCCAAAGCAGCTGGGAGCAACAACTAGCAGCAGCAATGTATTCAGCTTCTGTGGTGGAAGTGGCTACGCTAGATTGCTTGCGTGAGGACCAAGAGACAAGAGAAGAACCGAGAAACTAGCAGGTGCCGGAAGTCGACTTGCGCTCCAGTCGTCAACCCACAAAGTCAGCATCCGAATACCCTCTGAGAGAGAGCAACGAAGCTGAAGAGAACCAAAGACCAAGCTCAGGAGTGTATTTCAGGTACCTGAAGATGTGCTTCACCGCTTGATGATGTGATAGCCTTGGTGAAGCCTGAAAACACGCACAGAGGCAGACCATGAACTGAATGTCCGGCCTGGTCACCGTCAGGTACAAAATTGAGCCGATCATCCCTCGGTACTATCTTTGGCCCACCACATCCCCTTCTTCATAAGCATCAAGAGCTGTCTATGTTGACATGGGAGTCGCCATGGGCCTGAGATTTCCCTTGTCAAACTTCCTCAAAATGTCCATTCGTGTACTTGGCTTGATGGACGAAGGTTCCTTCTGGGCCTTGCTTGATCTGAAGCCTGAGAAAGAACTGAAGCTCACCCATGAGACTCATCTCAAATTCACTGCTCATCTGCTCAGCAAACTTAGACACCAAAGCGTGAGATGAACCACCAAAGATAATTTCATCAACATATATCTGAACTAGAAGGGTGTCACCGCCACAACTCAACAGAAACAAGGTCTTGTCTACTGAACCCATCACAAAACCAGACTTGAGCAGAAAGGCTTTCAACCTAGCATACCAAGCTCTTGGAGCTTGCTTCAGACCATAAAGGGCTTTTCTCAACTTATACACCCGGTTTGGAAACTTGGCACTCTCAAAACCAGGAGGTTGTCTCACATATACGTCCTCCTCTATGTAACCGTTTAGAAAGGCTGACTTGACATCCATCGGCTGCAGTTTGAAGCCTTTAGAGGCAGCAAAGGCAAGCAGAATCCTAATGGCCTCTAAATGAGCTACAGGAGCAAAGGTTTCCTCATAATCTATCCCCTCCTTCTGATAGAAACCCTGGGCTACCAATCTCGCTTTGTTCCTCACAACCATCCCATCCTCACCCTGTTTGTTCTTCAAAACCCACTTGGTTCCTATAGGGTGGCAGTTTGGTGAAGGTTCAACTAAATCCTAGACATGGTTTCTCTCAAAGTTCTCCAACTCCACATGAATTGCGTTTACCCAACTAGGATCAGATAATGCATGTGACACATCCCGGGGTTCGAAAGAAGCAACAAATGCGGAGTGACAGAAAAAGGCTAGAGAGTTAATCGAAGAGCGTGTGACACGCTGGTGTAGATCTCCAATCATCCTGTCTGGAGGGTGATCCCACTAGACCTGCCGAGATGGAACAATCTCAGAGGTCACCTCCCCTGCGTCCTCAGCGGGTCCAACCTCTGCTCGAGCTTGCGGTCGGGGGAGTGAGGAGGAAGCCGTAGGCAAGGGTCCTCCTTCATCTTCAGAGCTCGTAGCAAAGGGGGCAGGAGCTACAGCCGGTGCAGTGGCTCCTGCATCACCAGCATCTACTTCGCCTTCCTCATCTTCAATGATGGGAGCGCCTTCTTCATCATCACCTGAAAGCTCAAATGCAGGGGTTGTGCAAGGCATAGATTCATCAAAGGAAACTTCACAGGTCTCATCTAGTATCAAGGATCCACACTCTATATACCCAAGAAAAATACCATCCAAGCAGCGAGATTCAAATTTGTCCAAATGCCCTCCCATTTTTTAGCACAAAGCATTTGCAGCCAAATGCACTGCAGGTGCTTGACGCTAGGCTACCTACCAAACCGTAGCTCGTACGAATTCTTCCCTAAGAAAGCTCGTAGGAAGATACGGTTGGCAATGTAACAGGCCGTATTCAAAGCCTTAGCCCAAAAGCGTTGCGGAGTCCTATGCTCATCAAGCATCGTCCGTGCCATTTCTACAAGTGTGCGGTTCTTTCGTTCCACAACACCGTTCTGCGGTGGGGTATAAGGAGATAAGAATTGGTGATCAAGACCAAGGTCACGACAAAAGGTTTCAAAACGAGAGTTACGAAATTCTCCGCCATTGTCGCTGCAGATAGCCCTCATGGCTTTATGACTCTCATTCCTTAACCTCAAGACCAGATCCCGAACAAAACCAATAGCTTCATCTTTGAATTCCATGAAGAACACCCATGAATAGCGAGAAAAGTCAGTCCAGAACTACAAGCACATACCACTTCCCACTGACCGACTGTACGGCATCCCCTATCCATCGGGGCAGCCTCACAGTCCTTCGGAGCACTTACTCCTGCCATCGCCGTGCCGCTCCTCCGTGTACCGAACTCCATAGCCGATAGACGCCGAGCATGCCTCCAGTCCTTCGAGGACTTTCCTCTACCTCCAGTCCATCGGAGGGCCTCCTGTCCATCTGATGTCTTGTGCCCAAGTCCTTCTGGGTCTTGCTACTATTGACAATCACTCATCACTCCAGAGGCAATGGAACCGATCCATTGGATCTCAACTTCGAGCCTGTATTTTGGATTATAATGAAAATTGGGAGGCTTGTTTACCTTTAGCTGAGTTCACTTATAATAATAGTTATCAGAAAAATCTAAGAATGGCTCCATTTGAAGCTTTATATGGCCGACGTTGTCGAACCCCGTTGAATTGGTCTGAACCTAGAGAGCGGGTAACCTTTGGCCCAGAATTAGTGACAACTGCCGAAGAACAAATTCGTTTTATTCAGGCCAATTTAAAGATTGCACAGGATCAACAACAAAGCTATGCTAACCAACAAAGAAGACCCCTATCTTTTCAAATTGGAGATTTAGTTTATCTCAAAGTATCACCAATGAAAGGGACCCATCATTTTGGTGTGTTTGGCAAACTAGCCCCTCATTACATTGGCCCTTTTCCAATTGTTGAACGATGTGGTCCAGTAGCCTATCAGCTAAAACTACCTCCTCATTTATCTGCGGTACATGATGTGTTTCATGTATCTCAACTCAGGAAATGTCTTCGAGTATCAACAGAAGAAGTAGATCAAATCAAGATCCAACTTCAACCTGATTTGATTTATAAAGAATGTCCGAGTAAATTACTGGATGTCAAAGATAGAGTAACTCGTAGAAAAACTATGAAGTTCTACAAAATCCAATAGAAGAACGATACCCCTGAAGAAGCTACCTGGGAGTCAAAATACTTTTTACAAACTAAATATTTGGAATTTTTGGAGAAGATTCAAGAAAGCATCGTCAGTAAGCCCTTTCATTTTGAAATATTCTAAATCTTCATCTTAATTTTAATCCCTCTAAATCTCGGGACAAGATTTTTTTAAGGGGGAAGGGTTGTGATACTCTGTATCTTAAACCCTGATTAGGCATGTCATCATATGCATATTCTATTAAACAATGGAAAGGAAAATGTGTCATTTATTCTTTTAATATTTTTCCAAAAATAAGAAGGCTTTTTTCCAAAGCTTTCAAAAAGGATTTAAGTTAAAATTTAAATCCTATAAACAAATTGTAACCAAAGGTATAAGTTTAAATTTCAATGCAAATATTCCTTTCATTTTAAACCTTGGAGTAAATTCTTTTAATTAGGGGTTTGAATTAAGCAATATATTCTTTATTTATAAAAAAAAAGAGAAAAGAGGGTTGGAAAACAGGGGGAGCCGGCGGCCCAAAGCCATGGTGGCCCATCCCTGATTCCGGGCCCATAGACATACGCCGAGGTCATCTTCAACCTCGGGCGAAGGGGATTAACTCCCACCGCCGTTGCCTCACCGCTCGCTTCCGCCCCTGTTTCTCACCGTGCCCTTCACCACATTCCTCTCCCCGACGAGCTCGACCGGCGCTGGCCTCGCGCAAGGCTGCCATCTGAACCGGCCCATTGAAGCCGCTTTCCTCCGCCCATTGTCTTCCTCCTCGGGATGAGAAGAGATACCTGACCTTAGTCGCCCCGATCTCATCTGCCACCGCCCTTCCACCGCTCACGAGTACTATTCAAGCCCCTGCGGAGTACCTCCTTCATCACCTCAAGACGTACCACTACTCTCAGCCACCCCAATTCCCTCCCACTCTCACTCTACTCAATTACAGCGAGCTAGGCCACCACCTAAATTCGTCGCCCCCATTGCCTCTCCTCCTAATTCTGGCAAGTGCTTGCCTTGTTAAGCCCTTTTCTACCTTCTGTGAGCTCAATTTCTTTCTTTCCGCACCAGAATCGAGCCTCCCTCGAGCTTTCCTTGCCGGACCATGGCGTCACCACCCTGACTGCCGTGGGAGAGCTATCCTCGGTCACCGATTCACCTCCCCAACCCCACCGTTGTGTTCGCCGTGATGGTCTTGTCCTTGTGTTCTCAACCTCGTCACCGGAACCGGCCCGGCGGTGAAGAACCGCTGCCAACCGTCGCCGGTGGTTCGCTCTGCTGCGTCCCAGTTCAACCAGAACCAACCGCCACAACCGTCTCTTAACGTCGTTGTCCGCTAGTGTCGCTGCCTTGTGGGCCCACATGTAACGGCGTCGGCCACACCGTTCCTCATCCAGGCAGGCTGCGCCGTTGGGCCAAAAGAAGAGAGGGAGGCAGGCCCGATAACGATTTTGGGCCTGGCTGTTGGGCCAAAATAAAGAATTGTCGGGCTAAATTTAGATAAGGTGGAAAAACAGACCAATTTAATTGTTTAAGGGGCAAAATAGAACCTTAGTAGGAATAACTTTTATGGGCCTTGGGTTGTTTTTTTCAAATTTCCGAATTTATTCTTTCTTATTCTAAATTCTTTAATTTAAATATTTATAAATTATGTTTATATTTATTTAATTCAAATAATCAAATTCTTTTCCATCCTTTCAAATAAGTGATAAAATTTATTAAATATATCTTCATTTTTGAAATTTATTTAATAATTAAAATATTCTCTTAAAATTAAATAAATCTGAATAATTAATTCTTTAATATTTAAAATCTCATTATTTTCCTTTAGAGTCTCAATTCTTACTTTTAATTATCTTAAAATCTTAGAAAATTTATTCTAAACCTTAAAAGTTTATTTCAACCTTAGAAAAATTATTTTAATGGGAAGGAGACTTAAAATTTATACTCACCTATTTTTTTTAGAAACTTTTAAAATTCTTTAATTCATAGGTTGATCATCCTCATACTTAAATTCCTGCATATCATGCATCTAGGTGCGATAAATCCTTCATCTTTCACCGAAGAACTTTCAGAAGCCCCCACATCTGAGGTATTTGAAGCAGGAGCCCAGGAAACTACTCCAACCCTAGAAGAAGAATCTTTTGAAGTCTCTTTTGATCTGAATACTTTAAATCCAAGCAAGCCCCGGTGCATTTACCCTTTTTTTTGAGTCATAATTAATGAGTTATGAATGTGCATTAGAGTTAGGAATTGCTTTAAACCCTAGTGCATATCGAATTCCTGATTCAAGCATAATAAATCCTATACGTATAGATTAGATGCTTAGATAAGCTCAATGATAGGTTATGCTTTCTTTGAAAAGAATTCACCTTAATCTTTGTTACTTTGAGATGAATCTAAGACAGTTTCCTGAGTTATTTAATTGGAGACAGTAGATGGGATCAGTTATGCTTTTGAGACACAATGAATATTAAGACATTAATGAATGAACATGGTTGAGATCCTGATCCTGTCTATGTCATATAAGGCCGTCCAATGTTTGGCCATGTTTTCGGCTTTTGAACTCGCCTCTTTCACTTATCGTCCTTAATTGGCTCCGATAAGCCTCTCGTCCTTTGTACCTAGGATTGAACTGTGGTGAGACCAACTGGATAGTGGGAGACATGCGAGTGTCGGAGTACACTTAGGTTCGGTGAGGGCAGTTGGGTTGTCATATGTGGGGTCATCATACACACATATGACTGGTGTTTGAGTATCTATTCCAGGGTGTATAAAATCGATTTGAATCGATTGGCTTACCAGGTATAAGAGCTGAAACATCACCGACATTGTAGTTAAGAAAGAGCAATGTTTTATTCAGAATTAATCTTATAAGTGTTTGCTTTGTTTGATACGAGAATAGGTTAAACTTAGATTTTATGTAAAAACTAAAAGAAGTGAACACCCTAAAAGCTAAGGATCTATTTTTAAGCTTTTCGCGTGTGTGTTGACCCTACCAAATCTTAAGTTTGGTGGACGGGTAAGACTTGCTAGGTAAATTTTACTTAATGATTCTCTTTTACTTTATTCAGGTTCAGAATACATTCTCTTTGAATATGATTCTTCCTCCTCGACTCCTCAGTAAATGAACATCCTGGGCATGATGCACACTACTTTTAAAGATGTTTTATTAGAGTTGACCATCCTTTTGTTGTGGGCAAGAAGCCTGAGTACTACTTACTCAGCAAGACTTACCCGACCACAGGGTCTAACCTGACTCACTATTTGAGGCTGAAGAGTGATGAGTCGACTCACGCTGCAGCAGAGCTATGAGTTGATCCTTAGCTTATAAGGTGACCACTTCTTTTATTATAGCCCTATAATACTAGGTTATACTTATTCTACTAGCAAGCAACAATCACTCTTTAAAACATTTATTAAGAAATCATTCCACTTCTTACTACGATGTTGGTCGCGATCAAGCAGCTTACAACCGGCAAGCCACAGACGATTCGAATCGATTTCCAACCTCTCGAGAGGGATACTCAGACACCTGTCATATGCGTGTACACTGACCCCGCATACGACAACCCAACATCTAATGCCACCTAGTGGGAACCTTCCTCACCGAACCCGAGTGTTAGTCCTTCAACACCCGCCCAACCTCCTCCTTCCAGTTGGTCTCATCTAGTTTCGCACTTAGGTACAACAGGACGAGGGGTTTACCAGAGCCCGTTAATGACGGCAAGTGAATGAGGCGCGTTCGGCCCAACCAGGCCACGCATTGGACAACCTTACGTGACATTGGCAGGATCAGGGTCCATGGCAATAATCATAGCATAATAATATCATAAAGCGAAACTGATCCCGCCGCATGTCTATCAAATTATTAACATCTTCTCATTCTTAACCAATTAACTTTAGTAAATAATTCCATTCTAGGCCTATGCCACCTAAGCCATCTACTGCGTATAGGATCTTTATGCAGGACATCGGGTAACCATGCTCTAGGGTTTCAACCAACTCCTGATTCTAATGCACAAGCATAACCCATTCTTATTTAAAGGACTCAAAGAAAGGGCAATGTACCGGGGCTTGCCTTGGGTCAAGGGATCGGTGTCGGTGGTCGGCTCGAAGACTGCTCCTTCCGGGGTGATGGACGGCTCGAATGCACTGGCCTCGGGGGCTTCTGCTGCGGTGGAAGACTCTTCAACTGGAGCCACTGGGAGTAGCATACCTAGGATGATGACATGCAGGAGTTTGAAAGATGAGGATGATCAACCTATTGAAAAGCAAAACGTACAATTTTCTAAAGAAAAAGGGTGGCCGGGGTTAAACATCTAGCCTTCAGGGCTTAACTGACTTTCCTAGGGCTCGAATAATTTTCTATTATTTTTAAATGTTTTTAAAAGCTTAAATGAATTTTCTAGAAAGTTTTGAATAATTTAAAAGTATTTAGAATTAATTCTATATTTTTAATACATTTCTATGAATTTTTTTTCGTATTTTCTAAATTGGAAATCAAATTTTTAAAATTACATATGCTTTAATTTAATTTCTTTTTTAGAAATGAATAATATTTATATGAATAAATAAATTAATTAATTAATCTAAACAGATTAAATTAAAGATGAAATAAATAAACAGAATTAAGAAAAAAAATTAAACGAAAATCGAAATTATACTTGGCCCAGCAACAAAAGTCCCAATTCCCCCTCTTTTCGGCTCGGCCCAGTGGCCGTGGCGGCCCACCGGGCTGACGGCCCAATTGGGCTGGTGGCACAGCGGACCGTTATCGTCCGGCTGGCTCGGCGCCGGGCGGCACATGCACACGACGCGGGCGACATGGGCGACGCGGCGGCGTGCGCGCTCACCGGCGCTGCCGTGCCGGCGGCGACCTCCCGCGGTGCCGGTGAGCTCCCCCCCTTCTCATTTTTCTCTCCCCCTTCCCCCTCTGTGTTTTTGCGCGCCGCCCGCTGCGGCATGGCGCCCGCCGGCGCAACTTGACGGCGAGGTAGCCTCGCGGCGGCGGTGGTGCCCGCCGGGGCCAACCTCCTCCTGCGCAGGGTGCGCGTCGGTGCGGCGCGCCCGGTGTGCGCGTCTGCCGAAACCGTAGGGGTTCGCGCGCGCGAAACGCGGCAGCGGCAACCGGCGTGGCAGCGGCGCCAAGGCTTGGCTTCGAGCTCTCGCGAGCTCGGCCGGCCTTAACCCCGGCACGAAGGGGGACAAGGAGGCGGGGAAGGGGCGCAGCTTACCGGCGTGGGCGCGGGGACACGGCGACGGCGGCGAACGGCGACGGCCGCGGCGGAGTGCGGAGCACGGGTGGGAACGGCAAGCGGGGTGTGCTCCTCCCCTGCTAGGCCGGGCGGGGAAGAAGCCCCGCCCCCGCGGGACCCACCTGTCAACGCCGCTTGACAGGGGGCGCGGGTGGCGAGTGGGCTGGCCGCCACGTGGGCTACCACCCCCGGCTGGGCCGTGCCCAGTGGGCGTGTGGCCGCGGGCTGCCACCAGGCTCGGGGGATTTACCCCCCTTTTTTTCTTTTTTTGTAACTTTACTCTTTTGCAAATTAACCCCACATTTTGACAATTTCAAATTAGGGTACAAATACAAGAATTCAAGGGCTAAAATTAAGCTATCCTTTTGCAATTTTTCCCTTGAAGAAACTAAAATTTTGAAAATCTTTAAATTTGAATTTGAGCCGAATTCTTTTCGAATATAATGAATATACTTCATGTGCTGCATTTAGGGCGGCTTTTGATACGAAGTATCAGAGTTTGGTGTTTGAGTATCTATTCCCGGGAGTATAAAATCGATTTGAATCGCTGGGCTTACCAGGTGTGAGAGATGAATCATCACAGACATTGTAGTTAAGAAAGAGCAATGTTTTATTCAGAATTAATCTTATAAGTGTTTGCTTTGTTTGATACGAGAATAGGTTAAACTTAGATTTTAAGTAAAAACTAAAAGAAGTTAACACCCTAAAAGCTAAGGATCTATTTTTAAGCTTTTCGCATGTGTGTTGACCCTACCAAATCAACCTTAGCATAGAAATTAGGTTAAGTTTGGTGGACGGGCAAGACTTGCTAAGTAAATTTTACTTAATGATTCTCTTCTACTTTATTCAGGTTCAGAATACATTCTCTTCGAATATGATTCTTCTTCCTCGACTCCTCAGTAAATGAGCATCCTGGTCATGATGCAAACTACTTTTAAAGATGTTTTATTAGAGTAGACCATCCTTTTGCTGTATAAAAAAAAGTTTGCTCTATCTTGTTTAAACAAGGGTATTGTACCAAACTTATGAAGTTTTGTAATTAGTTTCCATTTGTCTTTAAATATTGAAATCTGAAGACTCTTTCAAGAGTCGTCTTGAAGTTCGATCTCTTGGGAAGGCTTGTCAAGACCGGTAAATCTTGACAATCCACCAAAATTAACTTAAGATTAATACTTAGGTATTAAACTTGTGTTAATTCTGGCAGTTCTGCCACAATCACTTCCGATCGAGGCTCGCTGTTTGTGTCCCGCTTCTGGGAGCAATTGCAAACTTCTATTGGGACCGCGTTGATTCGCAGCTCGTCATATCATCCTCAAATAAGTGGTCGAGTAGAAAGAGTGAATCAGATCCTATAAGACATGTTAAGGGCTTGTGCTCTGACCTACTCCACCAAGTGGAATGAATGCCTACCTTCGGCGGAGTTTGCTTATAATAATAGCTACCAGAAGAGCTTGGAAATGGCTCCTTTCGAGGCTTTATATGGTAGGCGATGCAGAACACCACTGAACTAGTCTGAACCAAAAGAGCGTGTCACATTTGGCCCTGACTTAGTGACGCAAGCCAAAGAACAAGTAAAATTCATACATGAAAATTTGAAGAGAGCACAGTCGAGACAGAAGAGCTACTCGGATAAGAGAAGGAGACCACTAGTCTTTGATGAGGGCAATCATGTGTATCTCAGGGTGTCACCTATGAAGGGAGTACAATGGTTTGGATTGAAGGGGAAGTTAGCACCAAGGTACGTCGGCTCGTTCAAAATCACTGAAAGATGTGGAGCCATCGGTTACCGATTGGAATTACCACCACACCTTACTGCGGTTCATGACGTGTTTCATGTCTCGCAACTAAAGAAATGCTAAAGAGTGCTAGAGAAAATGGTAGACATGTCCCAAATACAGATTGAACCAGATCTCACGTACGAAGAATATCCCATAAAAATCCTTGACCAAAAACAAAGATTAACAAGCCGGAAAACAATCAACTTTTATAAAGTACAATGGAGTAATCACTCCGAAGAAGAAGCAACTTAGGAACAAGAAGAATATCTACGCACTAAATATCCTGGTTTTCTTCCATCCACTTCAAATCAGTACGCTACAACAGTTTTAAATTTTGATCTAAACTTAATTCGTTTGTGATTCACTCTATCTAATCGGCTTAACCACCCACGTCATATCAAAATCTCGGGATGGGATTTATTTAAGGGGGTGGGTTGTGATGCCCCTGGCATCTCAAGTGCTTTACATTGGCATCATTTCATGGACATTTCATTTATGGGGTATGAGTGGAATAAGAAGATTGAGGCAAATTAAACCTAGATGTGCTGAAAACTGCTTTGGAATTTGCCTTATAGTTTTAAAACTATTGTGAATTGGGTGAAACTTTTTGTACCAAAAGTGTAGACAATTTCATGATGG
This sequence comes from Paspalum vaginatum, assembly GCA_030272315.1. Lineage (NCBI taxonomy): Eukaryota > Viridiplantae > Streptophyta > Magnoliopsida > Poales > Poaceae > Paspalum > Paspalum vaginatum. The sequence continues at coordinate 33,677,739 of CM059018.1, read as the reverse complement.
ACAACTTTGGTAATTAGTTCTTTGACATTCACAAATGTTTGCTTAGAGTTTTGGGCTTGTTTCTGTCAACATGCAAAATCTGTCCAAACTAGGCCTCACAAGCAAATTCAAATTTCTAGGAGATAGGTTCACTTAAGTTGTAGCTTATGAAATTCCAAACAACTTTGGTATATTTCACTTTACATGAAAATGACCTTAAAATGGACTTATGGAATTTCTAATCTGGGGAGTGCTGTTGGTCAAATTGAACTCAGATCATTTAAATTCAAATTTCTCCAAAAATTTCAATAGAACTTAGTACCAAGCTCTTGACAAAAATGTAGATCATGAAAAGAGCTTCAATTCATCCGAATGAAGTTTTCCCAAATTCGGCCTCTAAATTGGTCATTTAAGCGTTTTTGAGAGAGGAGAAAAACCAGTCCAAATGTGTTTTCTATTTTTCCGTTATCTCTCTCGCTGACATGTGGGTCCGGGGTCCGACCGCGCCTGCCATGGCGAGCCGACCTACGCCGCGTGGCCGCTGGCGTACGGGCAGCGGATGACTCCCACAGATCGTATCCCTTCCGACCGCGCCGTTAAGTGGAGGAGCTCCCCCTCCCTCGCTTCTCTTCCTCCGTTCGCCGTTTGACCCACCAGAGACCGCGCCTCGCCCCCAACAGACACCGCCCCGCCATTGCCGGTGAGCTCGAACTCAATCTCGCGCCACATGCTCCTGGACTCCCGCGCCACCACTGCCTCCACCTCATCGTTCCGCCCTCCCCCTTGTCGGATCGACCGACGCACGCCGTCGGTTCACGCCGCGCCTCCTCCCAGTTCACCGCCGTCACTAGCCTTGCCCGCTCCCCCAACCTCGACGCCGATCCCGCAAGGTACAAGCCCGGGTCTGGGAACACCCCGGCCGGCCCACGTCGCGGCCGCGGCGAGCCAAAGCTTGCCAGTGCGCGCATGCTTCCGCGCGGGGGCTCGGGCAGAGGGAGGTTGAAGTTGACCCCCGCCGTATTTTAGATCTAGCCCCTGAGCTTTTTATTTTTCTGTTTTAGTCCTACGCGTCTGTTCACTGAGTCTATGGTTTCTTGCATGTTAGCCCCTGGTTCTGTAGTTTAATTACGAACAAGTCCTAGATCTGTTAGATTTCGATTTTAAAATTATTTATTTGAGCTGAAACTTTGCAAAATCAATAAAAATCACACAAAATTGCAAAAAATGCAAAATCAGTTGCATTGTACTCCTATTGAGTAGATCTATCAGACAAGTATGATGGTGAAGTGGTAAAGGACAGTTTTGCCCCTGGGATGTTGCAAGCATGCTAAAACTATATAAATAGTAAAAAGGGGTTAAATGGATTCCAAAAATCATGAAATCTTGTTGGTAGATCATATGTGATATGTGGATCTGTTGAGGAATTTTTGCATCCCTAGCACTTGCTGCCAAATGCCAGATCTACCGCTAGGGTTGAATTTGTGCAATAAAAATGCATGGAAAATACTTATCATACAAAACTTGCTCTAAAAATTAAGCTGGATTTTATGCAAACACTTTGTGGTATATTTTGCTGGTAGAAAAAGTTTGAGGGTCTGCATGTAAGATTTGAGGTGTGATTTGTAATTTACAACTTAATGCTTATTTAAATACATAATAGTAAAAAGTGGCCTTAAACAGAAAAATAAATTCCAGGAAAAATCATGATGCTTTGGAAAATAGATGTCCTACGAAATCTAAGATATTTTGCTTGCTGATTTTTGTACATGAAGTTTGTACCCTGTTATGCTTACTGTTAAAATGGGAAGGTCAGAATCATTTTCTACTAATTATAACAAATCTAAGAATTTAATAGCTAGGAAAATTGCTGAAATTCTAGTAAATTATCTACAACACCTTAGTGGGTGAAATTTGGCCAGTGACCTTTTATTATAGCAGTCTTCATGTCAAAAATTGTCTAAGTGCATTTGGAACTGACTAACATCCAAAACCCAACTTGAGAGATTAAAACTAAAGAGGAATAAAATGTGCTTAGCTTGGGTACGTCCACTTGCTGCGAATCCTTATGTTATCACATGCGATATATTAACCTACGTTAGGTAATGGTTTATACGATTTCTTAATATTAAATAAGTTTTGACACGAAAATGCATAACTCCACTTGTTGATTACGGTTGATTACATTTTATCTGCACCATGTGCATGCATTTGCATTTCCATGCACTCATGTTGCACTATGTCATGCATATAGATTCCGCGAGCGAGGAGCACCTGCGGGACTAGCCGATAGTGGAGGAGCCAGAAGAAGAGCAGCACTTGGAGCAAGAAGACCAGCAGCCGGTGGCCGACTACGCTCCGAAGGCAGCTACTGACCCCAGTGAAGAAGGTAGGCAGGACCATGATTCACCCAGCTAATACAATATTAATTGCTTGATATTTACGCATATGCATTAGGAGTTGACTGGAAACACTTCTGGCCGCCCTGGCCCTAGCACCCATACTTAGGGTTTGTAGGAAAAGTCTGTCTAGAATTTTGCTAGGTACGAGTAGACACGGGAGAATAGAGTCACTCATCGCGCAGGTGATTTCAAAATGACAAAGATATTACTTTTATGGCAATTATTAGTTATGCTCGAGATTAAATGGAGACTGGCCGGAGATTTTATTTCAGTATTTACTTTTCATGATGTCGCACTATGGACTCCGCTCGAGTCGTATAAGGCCCGTCCACTGTTCGTCTGCTGATCGGCATAACATTGCTAGAATGCTTAATCGGGTTGTGGGACCGGTGAAAGTCTTACCTATGCTCGTCCGAAGTTTTCGAGATGCCGCCCATCAACTTGCAGGAGGCCGATGGGCCCGGTGGCGCTTGTACTGGAGGGAAGGCTGACCCAGGGCGCTGTGGTATCGCTCTTGAGAGGGCACAACCCGGGGGTTAGGTGGGGGCGCTTTGAATATTCGGAGGAGACATATGGAGATGGGGGCTATATGTGGGAACGCGATGGCCAGTAAGCATATACCCCTGGTATGATAGCTATTCCCGGGAATGAAAATCGATTCGAATTGCTGATGCCCACCACGTGTGGGAATGCTAATGTCACTGTCGGGCAACGTATTAACTATATGAATATGATATAACTGTTACTCATGATTTCAAATATCACATGTTTGTATCGTACTTCTTACTTTTCCTGCAATTTATTATTATGTAAATGATTATATGCAAATGATGGAAACTTGTTATTTTATGTTGATTATATCACTGTTTAAAATCAATGGCTAAGGATCCACTTGTTAGTAAGCAAGCTTTGCGTCAGCCGTAAGCCAATCCACTAAGTCCTACTGAATAATTAGTACTCAGGGTTTGCCCCCACATTTTGAGCGTAGGTATGGAGTTCCTCGTATGCACCTACGTTGAAGGCGGTGCATGCATACATCAGGGTTGACAGTACTCTTGTGTGGCACGAGAGCAACAATGATGGGCTCGATATTGTTTCTTTTAGTGCAAGTCTTTTGAATGTTATCATGATTCCTGAACTTTAAATTTCCGCTGCGAGATACTTTTAAACTTGCCACGCGAAGGCTCTATCTTGGAACTTATATTTTATTTCGAACTGGTTTGTAAACTAAATCTACTTGTGCTATATTTGAATTGCCTGTGATGATATAACTGTTGTGGCTCCATTGAGGGCTGGATGTGTGTGATGTCGGTTCCTCTGGGTTAAGGTAATATCGGGAGCCCTTTTGACTCTTGACGGACGACCGGGTTTAGTTTGGACTAATCACAGAGGTGGCAGGTGTGCTTAGCCCAGATTAAATCGGCGGTTCCGCCACACCATTGGACCTAAACACTTGACAATGTGCATCTAGACAAACTTATTAGTCCATGCGCTGGTTGTCAATCAATCACAAAAACACAACTATGAAAATATGACATATGAGGCCATTTTCCGTACACCACGTCGCCTCCGTGGATGCCACCTTGCTACAGCGTCCTCTTCCCTCTAGACCATCCCTCTCATTCCTTCTCTGGCTGCCATTCGTCAATGTGACAAGGTAGCATGCTCACAACCACCCCTTTGGGCCCATCCCCCACATTCACTCCTCCACTGTGCCACCTCCTCTCCTTGTCCGGACATCACCTCTACCGCCTATAAAAAATCCTAGCCACCTCCCCTCCTACTCACAACCAGATTGCCGGAGCTGAGCACTCACTCCCTTTCTCCCTTTGAGCCACTCCCCAGGCGTCGCAATTCCTCCCTCTCTGGCATCCTCTCCACCGGTGGTGGTAAGCATCATCTTTGCCCCAAGCTCCCCTTTCTCCTTGAATACTCGCCCCTTCGCTCTCCCCTAAGTGCCACATCGCCATGCGCACCCACCACCACCACCTTCGTCTCTCTGCTCTCCTTGGGCCAGTTGAGGTGAGCAACGGCTCTACGTCATTGCCCTCTCCACTCCAATGCACTCACCAACTTCCATGCACTCTCTCACCACCTTAGTGCCGCGCCATCACCTCCAGCTGCCCATACCCCCTTTGCCAGAACAGGCAAGGCCAACAAGAATCACTAGCTGTGAACTTCCCCAGCTGGTTCAACCATCTGCCAACCGGTTCAAGCAAATGCCGTTCCCTCCACCCGCCCAACGCCATCACTCCCTCCGCTACTACCTTGTCGGTTAAGGTCCATGCGGTGCCACCCGTCGTCCCTATCTCCTCCCCCTTAGTGCCATTTGTGACCTTACTGCTGATGCGTTGGCCTACCACTACATGGAAAAGGCCATATAGATACGTTTTCGTAGCAACACTCGCTAAATAGTCACTACACAAACGACGTAAAGATGTTTTTTACATGTTTTTCGAAATGTCTCAAATTAACACGATGTTAGACAAGGTTAGAGTGTTGAAAGACATGAAGTGATGCTTATTGAAAGACACATAGTTAGCTACGCTATAAACCATCATTAGCATCTAGACACGACATCAGACATGTCAAACAAAGATGCACATGCATGTAAATATGTTTTTGGATACACCTTAAAAATATATTCAAATAACACAAATTAAGACACTTTCAACCATTGATAGCATGGAGACACACTATAAAGTGTATCAGACAAGTGTGTTTATAGGCACACAAAGACGTTATTTGAGACGGTATTGAAAAGTTGAAATTCATGAATGCTAAATGTAAAAAGAGTGCATCACTAAACTACCCATATGTGGTATTGTGGTCTAGTGATAACGAGGCATCACGTGAGGTATAAGGTCGTTGGTTCGATTCTTCACGATTGCAGTTGCATAAAATCTCATCTTGTAGTAATAAATATTTTTTTACTATTTTTAAACACATATTGAAGCATTTTTATGAAATGTAACAACGCCAATAGACACGTTATATAAATGTTTTATCAAAGTGTATCAAAATGCATAGACATCAAGCATATAACGTTTCTATGGAACGTCTCTTTATCAACAATAGATATGCTTAACAATCCGTCTCCACATGCTCTCACATGGTGCTTCGAAGACGCTCCTAGCACCTTTTAGAAAACATGCCAATATTGACGTAGATACGTAATAAAATATGTCTACTATATAAATAAAAGCGTATCTAAATGGTAGGTTTTTCCATGGTGTAGCTAACGCCACCCGACACCTTCCAACGCTAGGCCCACGGTGGAAACAGGCCACTGAGCTAAAAAGTTCTTTCTTACTCCCTAGGCTTTTCAAAATGTCTAAACCTTCCCCTATACAATAAAAGCACATATCTTCTCTATTTTAACTCCGCTTCCAATGATTCTTTCGGTTAAATTTTTCTAAATTCAAGCTCTGTCCATTAAAAATATTTACAACCTTAGTTGAGCCTATTTTATGCCTTGGTTTGCGTATTTCCTGTTTTGTGCCACGTAGGCCTTTTCCCAAAGCATCCGATCAACCCCATTTTTGAGGAGCCCAAAGCAAGCGCCCGACACACCATGTCAACTGTCTAAACCAAGCAATGACAAGTACACTAGAACCTCATTTGATGCATAAATTACCCAGTTTTATAAACACAACCCTGAGCCTGTTATTTTAAATATTGCTTATTGTTTTGCTGCTAAGGTAAACATGGTAGGATAGCCACCTTAAGCTGTTGTAGGCTTAGTATGCTTAGGAAACAAAGTGTCTGCTCCTTTATTAAATGATATTGGGAAAAAGGCTTGGATAAAGCGGTTTTGGTAAATGCTTTTGGAAAAAGTTAAACTACAGTAAATGACTTCGATCAGCTATGCCACCCTTAGAGTAGGGTGGACCCTGGGTGCCGTTATCACGATTTTCTCAAAAGCAAGGGCGGTGCTTTCAAAGAAAAACTGGGATTTGGTTGCTCAGGATGAGTAGTATAAGGTCTGTCCATCTCGTGCAAAGGACCTAGTCATTGTTTCATCTTGCGTAATTTATTTACACTATAACCACTCAACACTGTGTGCGACAACGCTTAGCCCGAATTGGCATGAATAGTTAGGAAATTAATTACCTGGTGAGCTAGGGAGCTACGAGATGCCATGGGTGGTGTTTGATTTTGCAGTATGCGCTATCTACTCGGAATGGGAGACGTGGTGGGCTTGTCATTCCTGTGGTAGCTATGTGGTGATCACGTGCCTAGTTAGGGCTTTGTGTAGAATTGAATGCTCATGATGATGGGTGTTTTGAGTCCCATCTTGTGGGGAAAGCGCACCCCCGTAGCTAGAGTTTCAGATCTATTTAAATACTCTGTGTCCCCAAGTATGGATGATTTATAGCATGGTTCAAGCAAATAGTGTTTTATTTTCAAAATGAGAAAATAGTTTTGGTTAAAAGGTCATGCAGGTGATGCCATGGGCCACAGTGAACGGTGAGTCCAGTGGTCGGCTTTTGATAAAGGAAAATGATTTGGAATCGATCGGTTGAGCTGGGAGCTACCTGGACGGTGAGTCCAGTGGCATTTTGATATAATGTTCCGGAAGGAAAAATGATTTATAAAGATGGTTTACAAAATAACAATGCATTAAAAGCTCGTTTTCGGCAAAAATATCCAAAAGCTCCTCAAATACTATGCATGTAGATTATAGCATGTCCCCATGTTCCTTGGTGAAGCTGGACTGCTGAGTACATATGTAATCAACCTTGCTTTGTCGTTGGTTTACAGAGAAGAAGTCATCAACCAACTCAACCTATGGCATTTAGGCCGCTATAATGTCTCCGATGCATATAATGGACTGCCTGTTGCAAGTCCTCCTCTTTTGTATCGTGTGGCGAGTGGTGTATCAGCTCGTGGAGTTGATCACCCTAGTTTTCGATGAGTCCCGTTAGAGCGAATTTATACTTATCTGATGTAAGAATGTGATTACCGGCATCCTAGGCTGGGTAATAGGCACATTTTAGTCCCTGTGAGGATGGGGGGTGCTTCAACAACACAAGAAACCTGATGCCCTTTGTCCCTCGGTCATATTAAGATTTCATGCATGCCATCAATGAAAGCTTAGGAGCGTCGTCAACATTGTACATACCTTGTTATTAGTATACCTGCACTATATTAGGTAATCTACCATTATAGATACTAGGTGATAACCCGCACATTGCTGTGGAAATTCTTAAACTAATTTTTCAAGTGAAATTTGAAAGTACAAATATTAATATGATCATAAGGACAACATAATCTTTATTCAAATAGATCGACTCTTACATGATTGATTCATCAGTTGTTTGTATCTTGGCTACATGAGTTTCTAAGGTGTACTCATACGATCTGATAATTGCATAGATGGTTAGCTATAGAAAATTGATAAAAGACATTAATAGAGTGGCTTAGTGGATGGTGGCATGGCTTCTAACTTAGTGGAAGATGATGTGGATAGCTTGCATGTTGAGAAAAATATAGTTAATGGTATTTAGTGGGCTTCACTTATATAGGTTATATAGATATATAGATACCCATACCGCTAAATATAATACAATCATTTTATTTAATCTGAAAACAATAAACCTTGTTTTTCTTAATTAATCTATTTAAAATCATAAAAATATGAAACTTACATTGTTTATATTGCCTTCATTTAATCCCAACTTGTCTTTTGCTTTGAAACAAAGAGACCTATGAGATTAAGCCCTTTATTGTGCTTTTGCATTTTATTGTACTTAGATTCACACGCCTCAGCATGATATGTATTGTTTATAATGCCTTCCTCTATTTATTGCTTTGGGACGAAGGGGCCTGCGTGAGTTGTACCTTTAGTGGCATTTCTTTAGACCAATCTAAAGGTGTCTTTAGTACTAATTTTTAGATCATCCAAGACTAGTGGTCCTTTTGGAGTCATTATTATGAGGTTGTAATGTACCAAGATTCGCAATTGTCCCCAGAGATTGATACTCAAGCTAGGTGCCTTTGTTGGTGGCTTTATGGCTATAAATAGCATGTCAAACTCTCAAATTGTCACGCACTCGCTAACCTCACCAGCAATGCATATCAATATATTTATTTCCTGGTTTAGTGCTGTAACAGTTTGGCTAGCATACAGTGTCAGAACCGTGTGGTTCACATGTTCCATTGACTCCCTATTGTCTCTACACCAGTGCTGACAAATAGATAGTGATCGGGGATCAAGAAGAAGGGGGGGACCACTTATGCATGATGTTATTGTAGAAACTTATATTATTCTTTATGTTAAGGGTGGTTAATGTTAATAGTTTCCCATGCCCCTTGTGCATTTTCATGATTTTTGTATCATTACATGCATTAAGGAATTTATACACTTTCAATGTCGATTATACTTTTTCTGCAGCTTTATCTGTCCATGAAATATAAACTTGAGCATCAACTACAATATGACAAGAAAAAGTTATGACATTCATCACCGCCATGCAAAACAAAACTTTGAGACTCATCTCTTCAAAACCTGAAGGCTTAAATGTTCTCTAAATTATTTTATTCTCTATCTTAATCATGATCAAGATCTTCAACAAATCAAACATATATAGAAGATTGGCGCAATGCAGCCTACTAAAAACATTATATAAATCCACTTCAAACAAATAAAAACACCCTTCATGATCTAGTTCAAAGAAACAACAGATTCTATAGATATAGATATAAAGGAAACAAAACACCATCATAATAATAAAATCTGAGAGGATGAAGTTGCTAACTTTCTGGAGCACTTGGATGAGTGAAATCTTGAGAACTATGAAGAAAATTTTTGCATTGGCAACACCTCCCTAGAACTGGGGTACCATCAATAGTTTGTTCATGGGGTGGACTAGGGGATGAAGAGGGGCTATATATCCTCATATATAAGTACCATTTGATAACATCAACATGTACTAATATATTAACATTAGTAATGATTAGTAACATCAACCAGTATACCATTTGGTAACATGAACCAGTACAAATCTCTTGCTGCTACATTCGTACCAGTTGGTAACACCAACCCAGTATTGATACACCCCCTAGGGTCTACAGTAGTTTCACTGGTAATGACAGCCGATATCGATGCTCGTTGGTAACAATATCTAGGACCAAAGTCCCTTTCTCCAATAGCGAATGAATCCTAGTAGGATTATGTGTTGTGCTTCAGAGTGTAAAGCACATGCATATGATACTTGGTTTGCACCATGGAAAATAGAGAGAAAAAATGTTGAGCTATTGTGGGCTTAGAAACTTGTGTGTTCTTGCGTTTGAGTATTTCTTGATCCAGTGAAAATCCAATAGTGGCAGCCGTCTATGGATTGTAAAGGGGCACGGGAGGAAGAAGGTGACGAGGAAGCATGACCCAGATGTCAGCAGCCAGGGCGAGAGGAGCCGCACTAGGTTGGCTTTGGACCAAGGGAGGGAGTAATGGGCGGTGGTAGTCATGGTCTAGTGGACATAAAAGAAAGTAGCTACGGGATGAGAAAGAGGCATGGTGTATCAAATTCACCCCTAGGAGAATGAGGAGTTGTTGAATGTGCGGGGCTAGATGGCTTTGGTTGGTGCTAGGCCACAATGGTGCAACGGTGAAACTAGACCAAGGTGGCAAGAAATCAACCCACATCTCTTGGAAGAGGAGAAAAGCTTTTTCCTTACTCTAGTTTGTTCAAATAACCCACCATATTGTTTTGGCTATAGTTTTAAACAACAAGGGATTTTCTCTATGGTTCAAAAATTGAAGTTTTTTAGATTTTTATGCCCTACAAGTTGTGTTGGAAAGTTTCTTTTGAAAAATGTCCCAAAGTTGTTCCAAATTAGAAAAAAAAACTCCAAGTTTATTTAAATTGGGTTCAGAATTATAAACCTTGAAACCTAGAGCTTATTTCTTCATTCCATTTTATTTTAGTACTTTAAAACACTATGTTTGAATTGTGTAGAAGGTTACCTCTTCAAATTGATCTAAGTTTACCTTTCATTTATATAGCACAGATTTTGTAGGAAGTGGTACAAGTTTCTTAGTTCTCCATCGGCCTTATTTGGCATTTTCAGTAAATTTCCTTGGATTTTTGCGTATTTCTTGATCCATGGTGTGTGATCTCCCTTATTTCTTACATTTTTTTTAGCAGGCACAACATATTATAGTCCTTGGATTAGCCTGCAAGACATGTACGAAGGGCAGCTTCTTAGTCTTCCCCTTACGTCTCCAAAACCCTCATCTTTAGCTTGTGTGGTTTTAAAGTTGGTGATCCCACATCTTTGTGGGAATATGTTCACCATGTACTGCTCATTGTTCCAACACATTAATTTGGTGAAGTTTGTTGATGATTTGGTCGAGTTTGGGTTAAAGCTGTTTCTTTAACTTTCTCTCAGGAACTGATTTGAAATCCAACTTAAATAAGAGCAAAATGCTTAACCTTTTTCAGTAACTAGTGTAGATGTACATGTTTCACACCTGCCTAACCACGTCTTTAGGAAGGTGCTGACTGGCTGGACAACCAAGGAAGGAGGGAAATCAACGAGAAAGAAGGAAGTAAAAGGAAAGATAACCGTTTATTTGAGGTACTTCTTTTTCATTAATTCAAAGACAAGGAAAGTATACGAGTTGAGAAAACAAAAGAGTAAAGGTGAAAAAATTTTCCTTCTATGTTTTTTTACAACTTAGGTTAGCGGGGGCAATGTGAGGGATACAGAGTTTTTTTTGGGTAAAAATTATATAAAAACTCGTTCTTTTATAGAGTAGATTTTTTTAAAAAGATTTGTCTCTTTGTTTGGAAACTACGGTTACGAATTTCATGATTTGCTTAGGTTTTGCCTTTTTTTCTCGTTGAGGTTACTAGGCTGCATTTTAGGAAATATGGAAGTTCCATAGGTTTCTATGGAAGTTTCGCAACCTGCGGTGCAGCATCCGAGGAAGTTCCATACACTCCAATTGTTTGTTTGCCAGTTTTGCGTCTGTTTTTGTGGACGTTTGTGTGAGCAGTTCTGTAGGACTCTTCTAGCCATGTTCTAACTTCTAAGATAACTAGCACCTTCGTTGCTACGTTGCTTTGCAAGTTTTCATGAATGCTAGAAGAGAAGTTGGGGTTGAATTTTTTTAGCAGCTCAGATTCACCCGCTGCAGTAGCTAACTTCGGTCCCGCTGGTCAAATGGAAATTCAGTTGAAGTTGGAATCTACACCAATCCTTGTGGCTGAAGTTGGATTTTCTACCAGTTCGATCAATCCCCTGGAGGCTGACTCTGTGTCACAGTCTGAGCAGCGAGTTTAGGAGTTGGTCAAGAAAAAAATTGCAGCCTACGAGAACCATATATCCCTGTCCATCCAGGATACTTCTCTGTCCTCCAGAAAGATCAAACGCAACCCAAGACATAACAAGCTCGATGACTAGCAGCACATTCCGCTGATTGATATACCAAGGAAATAAAAGAAGCAGGAGCCAGTAAAGATGACTCAAATGGCAAGCCCCCAACTACAGCAAAGAATTGAAGTAGCAGGCGTCACTCACTACGGCAACAAACTATTTTTTTTTCATAGGCCAAAAACCGACGAATTTAACAAAAAAACCGACGAAAATAGGCTATTGCCTACGATCTTTTTTTACAAAATTAGGTTCGACGACCACATCGAAATAATTTTGTCGGCCCTGACGAAATTAACCTATTTTCGTTGGTTTTACATGGGCCGACGAAATTATTGGACATGTGGGCCAGGTGACCGATGAAATTAGTGCACGTAGAGGGCCGGCGAAATTACTGGCCATGGTGGCGCCGAGTAATTCCTCCGCCCCTCGTGGCTGGCTGACGAATTTAATTCACAGTTTAATTCACAGGAAATTCAATCATCGTGCACCTCCAAACATCTTTCTCCACTTTGAAGAGAGCTCTAGTCTCTCCCATACAAGTCGGTTACCGACTCCCGCCGATCCCATCTCACACGCCATCTCGCTCTCATAACCACCCACTTTACACACGCCAAGAGTAATCACATCCCACCATCACATCATGTTCGTTTTAATTAGTGGTTGTAGTAAAGTGTTGGTAGTGTAGCAAGCAAGGCAAAGTGACTAAATAGAAGTAGGCTCCCGTAACATCCCAAAAATTTGATCATAGGAATTTTCTCTTAACCCCCCTCTAATTTCAAAATTTGTTTTTCAAAAACCTTGTTTGCTTGGGTGTGCATTGATGAGCTCAACAAAATCTCTATGAACCTTCTCAATATTCTATCAAAGACCCTTGCAAAATTCCTCCACCAAAATCCCTTCAAAATCCTATCCCCAAATATTCAAAATCAAATTCCAAATTTCAAAATCAGGAAAAGATAAAACCCATCCCCCTCGGCTGGGCCAAAGCCCACCTCTCCCCTTCTCCCCTCAGCTTTCCCTGCAGCCCAGCCGGCCTGCTTCCTTCCCCTCCTCGACCCAAGCCGAGCAGCCCACCTACCTCTTCCCTCTCTGACCTTCGGGCCCCACTTGTTAGGCCGCCTCCCCCTCTCTGCCAGTGGGCCGCACCGCCGGTGTCGTCTTCCTCCCCTCTCTGTTTCCCCGCGTCGGCTTACGCCGACCGCACGCGCTATTGTCGTGCCACCCCGCCTCCACCCGACCCCTGCTGTGGCCCCTCTCCCCCTCCTTCTCCCCTTGCCGGTGAACCCCACCACTTAGGCAGCGCCAGCATCGTCGTCTTCCTTCCTCACCGCTGTCCGTGACCGCCTTTTCTTTCGCCCCCTCTATTCTACGCACATATAAAAGGTGCCCCAGCGAGCCTCGCTGCCCTTCCCTGGTCACACATGCACGTGCCCACGCACGCGCACTCTCGTGCACACACCGCCTCCCTCCCCCCCCTCGGCGAAGTGCTCAAGGTGGGCTGACCCACGGAGGAGACCCCTCCACCTTACCACAGCAAGCTTCACTGCCCCATCCCAAATCCACCCTACCTGCGGGCCACCCCGACTCGATTGCTCTGACGGTGAGCTTCTTCCCTCTACACCTCACCGCACCCTTCCTCCACCCCTAGAGCCTTGCCACGGCGTGCACACTGTCGGGCGATGCGCACTCCCGCCGCCCGATGTGGGCAGCCTCCCTACGCCCCACCTCCAGCGACGAGGGTGGCATTGTGAGGTTCACCTTGACGCCCTCGTCCCTGCAATCTTGGTCTGGCCGAGGAGACTAGGCCACCGACAGAGAACCTCCGGTGAGCCGTGCCTCCCCAGGCTAGTGGACCGGTCCACCGGGTTGGTTTGGTTGGGCCACACGCATTGTCATGCCGTCTCCCCCTGTGAGCGGATGACGAGTGGACCAGCCTCGGTGCCGTTAAGCTACGTCGTTCCGCCCCGTGGGCCGGCCTGTGGGGGCCCATGGGTGGGAAGAGGGGCACGGGCTAAGTCAGGTCAAGTGGAAGTGGGCCGCGCGCGCTGAGATTTGGCCTGCTGTCCCATTTCCTTTTTCTTTTTATCGATTTATTATTTTCTTTTCTAAGGAATTTCATATCTCGATCGTTTGGTCTTCGATTTAGGTAGTTCTTTCACCTAATTTCTCCATAAATTGAACTCTACACATCCGTGCACTCCCCACAACCTTTCACCGCTTCCACATGGGTTCGCTAAATGGGCCTACACTCAACCCGTTAAACAAACCGTACATGCAACCTTTTCCATAAGGGCTAACCTGCCACACCTTCCAATCATAACAATGGGTGACTATTGGGCCCCATGGTTGTGATGGGTCGGTAGAGCCAGGAACTTCTCAGTCATGCTAGCTAGTGGTTAGCTGTCAGGCACCGTAATCACGATGAGCGGAATGGTCTAAGCTCTTGTCCACAAAACAGACCGCTTATCCTGCCTCTACCTCGTTTCGGCTAACCTCTTGTTAATCTCACTCTTCGCCCTTGTTGTCCATAGGTGTGGCGGAACCGCCGATTTAATCCGGGCTAAGCACACCTGCCACCTCTGGCTTGCAGTGCGATTAGACCGAACTAAACCCGGTCGTCCGTCGAGAGTCATTCGACTCCCGATATTACCTTTTCCCAGAGGAACCGACATCATACACATCCGACTCACGATGGAGCCACAACAGAAACATCATCACAGGCAGTTAAATAGCATAAAAGTAGATTTATTTACAAACCAGTTTTTACATAAAATACCAGTCCAACATAATATTATACGGTAACAAGTTTGAAAGTTTCTCGCAGCGGAAAAAAAATATAAGTTTAGGTCACCATGTTATCACCAAAAGTTTTGCATTGGAGGTACAACATCGAGCCCACCGATGTTGTCCTCGTGCCACTTAGTCACTTCATCCTACATGAGGGCATGCCCCGCCTCCAACACAGGCGCACACCATGAATTCCATACCTGCGCTCAAAATGTGGGGGCAAACCCTGAGTACTAATTACTCAGTAGGTCTTAATGGATTTGGCTTACGGCTGACGCGAAGCAGCTTACTAACAATGTAGATCCTTAGCTTTTAGTTTTTACAGCAACTTAATTAACATAAATAACAAGTTTCATTGTCTCTATGATTGCCAACATAGTAGTAAGTCTTTGCAAGATAACAACTCAGCTCAAACATGTAGTATTCCAAAAACCATGAGTATTAAGCACTGAGAGTTTAAGTAATTACTACGTTGCCCGACAGTGATATTGGCATTCCCACACCTGGTGGGCATCAGCGATTCGAATCGATTTTTAATTCCCGGGAATAACTATCATGCCAGGGGTATATGCTTACTAGCCATCGCGTTCCCACATATAGCCCCAATCTTAACCTGCCTCGTCCCAAGTTCGATTCACTCCCGCCTAGCCCCCGGGTTGTGCCCCCATGACGAGCCTGCCGACATCTCGGTCTCCCCGTCATGAGTACCAAGCTCCCCCGGGCCACCTTCCTCTCAACCAGCGGGTAGGAACGTGTCTCTGTGCTTCGGACGAGCCCAGGAAAGACTTCTCCGGTCCCATTTCCCGGTTAAGCACTCTAGCAATGTTATGCCGATCAGCAGACGAACAGCGGACGGGCCTTATGCGACTCGGGCGGAGTCCGGATACGACATCCCGAATAGTAAATACTGAAACAAATCTCCGCCCGGTCTCCATTTTCTTCATGAGCAACAAATACAAGTGATATAACTGTAAGCTTTTGGTATTTGAAAAACCTACGCGACGAGTACACACACTCGTGTCTACTCGTACCTAGCAAATTCTAGGCATACTCGACCTACGAACTTTATGTATAGGTGCTAGGGCCAGGGCGGCCAGGAAGTCTAATGCAATTGGTTTCAAAACAACTCCTAATGCATATGCGTAATCATCAAGTATAATTTATTTGCTGGGTAGAGTATGGTCCTGCCTACCTTTGCTTATTCTTACTCAGCCAACAAACTAAACTAGGTTAGTTTGCCGGGTTGTGAGGCTTTGCCCCAGGCAACCCCTTGATCACTTGGACAACTCCTCCTTCCAAACACGACTGATGGGCTCTCCAGGTCGTGTCTGGGGCTTACTTGATCTTCTGGAACACCATTGCTTAAAGTAGCTCCCGTACTTGTTTGTCAATCACGTATCTGCAATAAGCGTTGCTATATGAATGCTATGCATGACACAGTGAATGAGATGCAGATCATCAAACCTACAACTGGTTAAGCAAAGTATAAGGCAAACATCTAATTACGGATGTAATGGATTACTAGCTCAACCAGAATCTCTCGACTGACATTAGCATTAATACCACTTTGATGGACCCGAAGCAATCGTGTATTGTGCAATCTCACGAGTACACATATACCAAAGTTAAGTTGTCAATCATAAAGCTAACCTGGTAAGTGTGGGGGTTTTTATTGAATATACTGGTCTCACATTTTCGATTATTTATGTAAAATTGCATTATTTCTACTATTTTTAAGTCAGAGTCACACCCTTATAAGCGCTACCTCCTACTCTAGCAGTGAGTCATGTTCATAATCTAGAGCTCATATCAAGGCCCTAAAGTCACATGGAGCATTTTTCTCCATAGCAATCTTTCTCTAAATTAATATATGCTTAAATACAAGATAAGGGCAAAATAGTAATTAAACAGACAATGCTAGGGCTACCAAAATTTAGACAGAGTCTACTCATGTTCACAAGGCTTCTGTCCAATTTTTATAATTTTTGAAGCTCATTTTACCTACATTTCCTATTTATTAAGGTTTTTCATGCATACACATTAACAGGGGCAAAAAGGTCATTTTAGGGACCTACTTTTTTGCCATTCTGTAGACATACTAAAAATGAACACAATGCAACAAAGTTTATATTTTTAGCATTTTTCTACAATTTACTATGAATTTCCAAAGTTTTTAGCCTAATAAAACACATTAAATCGAAAATCATAACAGTCAGGGACCGAAACATGATTATCTATTAACATCAGGGCTAAATCGTTAGATCCGCAAGACTCAGTGAATAGTGCGGAGACGGAAACATGAAAGCGGCAAAGTCCAGGGGTTAAATCGGAAAAACTCCATCTTCTACCTCCGGCCGACAGAGAGGGCGCGCGGTCGCCGGGGTTCTCGCGCGCAGCGCGTCGCGTGGGGGCGCGCGCTTGGAGCCGAACGGGTCTGGGGAGGTGTTCCCGGCGTAGGGGTTCCTTTCCCCCAAGACGGCGTCGTGAGAGGAGGCCGGAGTGCGCGAGGAACGCCGGTGAACCGGACGTGGAGCCGGGCGACGCGGAGGACAGGGCGGCGGCTCGATCTGGTGGGGGAGTGGGGGACCGGCGCCTCGGGTAGGGGAAATCGGCGGAGGACGGTGGCGTGGGTGTGGTGCTTGCGGCCGTTGAACGCAAGGAGCACCGGAGGAGGCGGGGCGCGAGCTCATCCCGGGCTCTGATGGCGGCGGCGCGCGCAGCGGGGTTCCAAGCAAGGCGAGGCAGGGGAGCGGGCGTGTGAGGCGCGAGGAGATGAGGCCGAGCTCTCCGCTTCTTCGTTCGGGGCGTGAGGTGGCGTGGGCAGGGCGGCGCGTGGCTGCGTCGTGGCGAGCAGGGCGGCCATGGCGTGGCGCGTGGCCATGGCGGCCAGGCCCGGTGCCGCGTGGGCGCAGGGGAGGGGAGAGGGAAGAAGACGTCGCGCGGGTGGACGCGGTCCATGGACCCGGCGAGGCCGACAGGTGGGGTCGGGGTGAGGAGGAGGGTGAGGGGTCTACGGACCGGGTGCACGGAACAAAGGAACCGGTAGAATGCGCTGGCGCGGGCGGCTGACAGGTGGGTCCCGCTCGTCAGTGACTCAAAGAAATTCGAAAAACCCCGAAATTGGAAAACTGGCTTTGACCTTATATACAGGTTTTGGAATTTGAGGATTTTGGACACCCTAGAGGCCGAATTTGGGAAAACCCAAAATACCAAAGTTGCTCTACTCTCCCAGATCTACAACTTTGTCAAAAGGAGTAATATCAGATTCCAAGTTTAAATATGATCAAATTTGAATTGAACCTGCTGACTCCAGTTTGACTAAAGTTTAATACAAACTTAGAAATTCCTAAAGTCTATTTTATGCTCATTTTCAGAGAAAGAGTATTATACCAATGTTGTGTGGTTTTTAATTATCTACAACTTTCTTATATGATGTTTTGCATGATAGGGACTTTTAATTGCTCAAAATTTGAATTTTCCATTCAGGTCTATTTGGACAGAATTCACTAGAAGATAGAAAAGGAGCTAAAACATCTTGCAAACCTTTATGCATGTCACCACACTCAATAACAAAGTTGATCTACCTAGAATTGTCTACAAGTTTGTTATAGGGAGTTTGGTCTAAATCACATTTTATTTGGAACTAAGGTCACAAGTGCACTCAGGGGTTTTGCATATTTCACTGAAAATTTCTGACTTCGTGATTTACTAACCTAGTTGTTGCTCTTCTCTAAACATTATTAAGCCAAATCTCTGACTACCGCTAATCTAATCACGTGTTAAGATTTTTGAGATGCCGGGGGCATCACAACCCACCCCCCTTAAAGAAATCTCGTCCCGAGATTTGTGTGAGGTACGGGTGTGTTACCTATCGCGTATGGTAAGGAGTATGGCATCGTGGTTCGTGCCTTTTTGAATGCACATGGTAACATCCCAATTTTTCACTTGTTGGCTTTGTCAACTAGCTTGTGAATGGTTAGTACCTCTTTAACACAAGTAGTCACAGAGCATCATTTATTAGGCTAGGGTGGTCTCTCTAAGATACTCGGCGAGTCGTGCCATATAAGAGAGCGAATGAACAAACCGTGAAGAGAATGTGGTCAACGGGCAAGTGACTGTGATTGAAGCAAAGGAATGGAGTATCATCGGATGCGTTTTTGAGAGACACATTCATTCTATTTGATGGGGACTGTGTCCACATATAAAATTTCAAATCAACATGCCTTCAAAGAGTAAGATGTGGTGAAGCGTAGCACATCCTACTCATCGGGACAAGAAAGGCACAAGAGTGAGAAGATAGGCCGCATTCGCCTAAACAAGGTGATGATTTATACGATTTCTTAACGTTGGTCATGATTGATCAAGAAAATGGCAGTAGCTGACATGTTCTTACTAGCGAAACAAAATGCTAGTAAGCTCTACTCTAAGAGGAAGAAAACCACTCATAGAGAAATGATGATAAGATAAGAGCACTGGCCGAGGACAAAAGCTAGTGTGGAGGATGTTCGTAAAGTACACCCTCGGGAATTAAGGTTCAACGAATGGATAGAAATATCGACGGAGTTAGTGAGAACGAAATTGACTGTTCCCACCAACCTTCGGAGGCAAGGTCAAACATGGATATGAATTAATACGAGCAAGTCATAGGGTTGAGACGGATCATCCCCATTGGTCAAGAAAGCAGGGTGAAATAAGGCAATGGAATGATATATACAGGATAGTGGAAATGAAATCGATCATCCCCACGAATCAAGAGTAGTGAGATCAATTAAAGATAAAAACCGATTATGAATGTTCCACGATTGAAGCGATGTCATGCCTTCGCATGTCTTAATGCCAGCGTGAACCTAGTAGCACAACCATGTGACGGCCGTACACATAGGACTCCAGGTCCCGTCGAGACATCCAAGACTGCATAAGGAGACATCACAACAAGGGTGGCTCAATCATTCCACCTACAGAGTCATGATCACTACAAGGTTTTGGTTAAATAAAGAGGAAGTCCGATGTGATATAAGAGCTTAGGGCGCTTGAATCCCATGGTAAAAGAAGTTCCTTGATTTACAAAGCTTGTAGCAAGTAATTAACGAATAGTGGAATATAGTGCAATTAGGCTAGGATTTCTTCGATCACAAGGGTTCGAAGCGCATGAACGACAAGGGTTTTAAAGAAAAATTTACCAAAGCTCAATGTGCTACCACTATAAGACTAGGAGTACATCTACCCATAGGAATGAGATACAAATTGACTCTATAGAGTTGGACACCCGAGGTCTTTCTGATCTACGAATGTTAAAACCTTCTGATACATAGGTTTGTCCCTCAGACTTTATCGTACTAATTGGTACCCAGCTAGTACTGGCTAAACGTGAGATTGATGCGTCCTAGACGAAGACCGGTTTCTTCTCTTAGCCATGTCGGTGCAGTGTTAGGCTTGACATGGGAGATGCCATGGAATAGCAGTCTTGATCTTCCACCGAGTATAAGAACATCGCCAGACTCGAGGTTGACCTTGGTCGCTCTATCCTTGTCTCGAGTATCGCTGAACAGAAATTCTGCCGTGTCACCTAGGGAGATTGAGATGATAGGTAGACCTTGATTGATGCTTCTTCCTGATTCATCCTTATCTTGATGGAGTCCGAGCTTCCCGACGTTGTTGTAGTAGTTAATGATGCATATGTCAGGATTGATCTGAGGAAATTCGCTTGCAGTTGAATTTGCAGTTTGAGCAATTGTCTTGAAAGCTTCTGGTATCGCAGGGACTTGGGCACCATCGCATGGACGTGTTGGCCCATAGAAACCTGTAGTCGGATCCCAATTCTTCCCTAGACACATCATCCATAGCTTCATCTTGGCTCCATTCTTGAAATTAGGCCTATAGAATCCTCCTGGACCAATACCTAGTTGTCGACATGTACGAACTATCTTGACTTGATCTTCAGGCTTGACGAATCCTTTCAATAAAACCAGGCCAGGTCGCAGATGTTGAACTGAAGCTGTGTTAGTAGAAGATTCCCCCGTTTTTCTCTTCTTCTTGAGACTTGCAGGTGCTGTTGCTTTAGTATTTGTGGGCTTGGGGTGATCAGGACATAAGTCAAAAGGCTGCGACATCTGTGGCAGGAAAACAAGGCTTCCGTAAGTTCAAGGGTTTTGAAAACTTGGTGTGGGCATAGTGTTTTCCGCGTTTAGGTATTTAGAAAATATGCCGATACGTGATTTTTCGCAAAACAATGACACAAGGCTGTGGTATGTTTCTAACGTGTGTAGCATCGGTAACTTTGAGACGGGTTTGATTTTTGGACCGATCGACAAATTTATTGTATCTGACCTGCATTTATTAGACGTTTCATAATTAGAATGAATTAGGTATAGAAAAATTGCGACAACCCAAGCGTACTAGTCAAGTCGCTTGCTTAGTTTTTGCTAGTTCTACTGGTACTTTGAGTTACGTATTAACATACTAGTACACACACTCAACGCAATATGCTCCTAGTCACTCTTAAGTAACAAAAACAATGCACGAGATAAGACATGATGTCATGATGCATGATTCGCCCTATTCGGTCTCACATCACACACCCTATGTATAATTATATATCTAGCGAGTATTCGGTGACATATATGCACGGCACTCTCTAATGCTACTAGTCGTTTTCTATTCGTTCTTAATTTCGCACGTGGTTAGTGTACCTGCAGAAAAATGCATGCTCATATCATCATCATTACCATGACCAATCATTACCACTCTAACTCTAGAAGTGGTATCCACGAATTTCTTTAAGCTACGTCTGGTGGACGACGTAGTGGCGCCATTTCTCCCAACACACCCAGTCTTCCTCCAGTACTGGGGAATTGCTGGGGAGAGAAACAGTGGCCAACAAGATCTAGCTATAATTTTTGGTTGAAGGAGAAGTGGTCACGAAACACTCCAATAGCGTGACCACCCCCCTTAAAGAGTTCTGCCCTATCAGCATGAATGCAGGGTTCGCAACAGTCCGCAAATCCCAATAGCGCTCCACCAGTACTGGGGATGGCTATGGCCGAAATGTTGCTTCCCAAAGCGCCGAATATGCACATGAGTTCTATCTAGGTCAGAATGTTAGCGATGTCACCTGGTATTTCACTAACATCCTTAATAGGGCATATCGATACTCTCACTTTTCAAATACTTCGAAAAGGGTTTTCGAAAATAGGTTTGCAAATCAAAACTGGATGATATGTCTGTTGTCTGTGTATGATCGGCTCTGATACCAGCTGTGGCGGAACCGCCGATCTAATCCGGGCTAAGCACACCTGCCACCTCTGGCTTGCAGTGCGATTAGACCGAACTAAACCCGGTCGTCCGTCGAGAGTCATTCGACTCCCGATATTACCTTTTCCCAGAGGAACCGACATCATACACATCCGACTCACGATGGAGCCACAACAGAAACATCATCACAGGCAGTTAAATAGCATAAAAGTAGATTTATTTACAAACCAGTTTTTACATAAAATACCAGTCCAACATAATATTATACGGTAACAAGTTTGAAAGTTTCTCGCAGCGGAAAAAAAAAATAAGTTTAGGTCACCATGTTATCACCAAAAGTTTTGCATTGGAGGTACAACATCGAGCCCACCGATGTTGTCCTCGTGCCACTTAGTCACTTCATCCTACATGAGGGCATGCCCCGCCTCCAACACAGGCGCACACCATGAATTCCATACCTGCGCTCAAAATGTGGGGGCAAACCCTGAGTACTAATTACTCAGTAGGTCTTAATGGATTTGGCTTACGGCTGACGCGAAGCAGCTTACTAACAATGTAGATCCTTAGCTTTTAGTTTTTACAGCAACTTAATTAACATAAATAACAAGTTTCATTGTCTCTATGATTGCCAACATAGTAGTAAGTCTTTGCAAGATAACAACTCAGCTCAAACATGTAGTATTCCAAAAACCATGAGTATTAAGCACTGAGAGTTTAAGTAATTACTACGTTGCCCGACAGTGATATTGGCATTCCCACACCTGGTGGGCATCAGCGATTCGAATCGATTTTTAATTCCCGGGAATAACTATCATGCCAGGGGTATATGCTTACTAGCCATCGCGTTCCCACATATAGCCCCAATCTTAACCTGCCTCGTCCCAAGTTCGATTCACTCCCGCCTAGCCCCCGGGTTGTGCCCCCATGACGAGCCTGCCGACATCTCGGTCTCCCCGTCATGAGTACCAAGCTCCCCCGGGCCACCTTCCTCTCAACCAGCGGGTAGGAACGTGTCTCTGTGCTTCGGACGAGCCCAGGAAAGACTTCTCCGGTCCCATATCCCGGATAAGCACTCTAGCAATGTTATGCCGAACAGCAGGCGAACAGCGAACGGGCCTTATGCGACTCGGGCGGAGCCAAACGCACATCACATAATAAAATTATTCTCCGCCCGGTCTCCATTTAAATCAGGAGCATAATATTACTTCATCAATATTAAAAGTTTTGTAACCTTTGAAAACACCTACGCGACGAGTGACTCCTTTCACTCGTGTCTACTCGCACCTAGCAGAGCCTAGGCAACTCGTCCTACGAACTCTATATATAGGTGCTAGGGCCAGGGCGGCCAGGGAGTCTAATGCAATTGTTTCCAAGCAACTCCTAATGCATATGCGTAATCAACAAGTATAATTTGTTTGCCGGGTTGAGTATGGTCCTGCCTACCTTTGCTTATTCTTACTCAGCCAACAAACTAAACTAGGTTAGTTTGCTAGGTTGTGAGGCTTTGCCCCAGGCAACCCCTTGATCACTTGGACAACTCCTCCTTCCAAACACGACTGATGGGCTCTCCAGGTCGTGTCTGGGGCTTACTTGATCTTCTGGAACACCATTGCTTAAAGTAGCTCCCGTACTTGTTTGTCAATCACGTATCTGCAATAAGCGTTGCTATATGAATGCTATGCATGACACAGTGAATGAGATGCAGATCATCAAACCTACAACTGGTTAAGCAAAGTATAAGGCAAACATCTAATTACGGATGTAATGGATTACTAGCTCAACCAGAATCTCTCGACTGACATTAGCATTAATACCACTTTGATGGACCCGAAGCAATCGTGTATTGTGCAATCTCACGAGTACACATATACCAAAGTTAAGTTGTCAATCATAAAGCTAACCTGGTAAGTGTGGGGGTTTTTATTGAATATACTGGTCTCACATTTTCGATTATTTATGTAAAATTGCATTATTTCTACTATTTTTAAGTCAGAGTCACACCCTTATAAGCGCTACCTCCTACTCTAGCAGTGAGTCATGTTCATAATCTAGAGCTCATATCAAGGCCCTAAAGTCACATGGAGCATTTTTCTCCATAGCAATCTTTCTCTAAATTAATATATGCTTAAATACAAGATAAGGGCAAAATAGTAATTAAACAGACAATGCTAGGGCTACCAAAATTTAGACAGAGTCTACTCATGTTCACAAGGCTTCTGTCCAATTTTTATAATTTTTGAAGTTCATTTTACCTACATTTCCTATTTATTAAGGTTTTTCATGCATACACATTAACAGGGGCAAAAAGGTCATTTTAGGGACCTACTTTTTTGCCATTCTGTAGACATACTAAAAATGAACACAATGCAACAAAGTTTATATTTTTAGCATTTTTCTAGAATTTACTATGAATTTCCAAAGTTTTTAGCCTAATAAAACACATTAAATCGAAAATCATAACAGTCAGGGACCGAAACATGATTATCTATTAACATCAGGGCTAAATCGTTAGATCCGCAAGACTCAGTGAATAGTGCGGAGACGGAAACATGAAAGCGGCAAAGTCCAGGGGTTAAATCGGAAAAACTCCATCTTCTACCTCCGGCCGACAGAGAGGGCGCGCGGTCGCCGGGGTTCTCGCGCGCGGCGCGTCGCGTGGGGGCGCGCGCTTGGAGCCGAACGGGTCTGGGGAGGTGTTCCCGGCGTAGGGGTTCCTTTCCCCCAAGACGGCGTCGGGAGAGGAGGCCGGAGTGCGCGAGGAACGCCGGTGAACCGGACGTGGAGCCGGGCGACGCGGAGGACGGGGCGGCGGCTCGATCTGGTGGGGGAGTGGGGGACCGGCGCCTCGGGTAGGGGAAATCGGCGGAGGACGGTGGCGTGGGTGTGGTGCTTGCGGCCGTTGAACGCGAGGAGCACCGGAGGAGGCGGGGCGCGAGCTCATCCCGGGCTCTGATGGCGGCGGCGCGCGCAGCGGGGTTCCAAGCAAGGCGAGGCAGGGGAGCGGGCGTGTGAGGCGCGAGGAGATGAGGCCGAGCTCTCCGCTTCTTCGTTCGGGGCGTGAGGTGGCGTGGGCAGGGCGGCGCGTGGCTGCGTCGTGGCGAGCAGGGCGGCCATGGCGTGGCGCGTGGCCATGGCGGCCAGGCCCGGTGCCGCGTGGGCGCAGGGGAGGGGAGAGGGAAGAAGACGTCGCGCCGGTGGACGCGGTCCATGGACCCGGCGAGGCCGACAGGTGGGGTCGGGGTGAGGAGGAGGGTGAGGGGTCTACGGACCGGGTGCACGGAACAAAGGAACCGGTAGAATGCGCTGGCGCGGGCGGCTGACAGGTGGGTCCCGCTCGTCAGTGACTCAAAGAAATTCGAAAAACCCCGAAATTGGAAAACTGGCTTTGACCTTATATACAGGTTTTGGAATTTGAGCATTTTGGACACCCTAGAGGCCGAATTTGGGAAAACCCAAAATACCAAAGTTGCTCTACTCTCCCAGATCTACAACTTTGTCAAAAGGAGTAATATCAGATTCCAAGTTTAAATATGATCAAATTTGAATTGAACCTGCTGACTCCAGTTTGACTAAAGTTTAATACAAACTTAGAAATTCCTAAAGTCTATTTTATGCTCATTTTCAGAGAAAGAGTATTATACCAATGTTGTGTGGTTTTTAATTATCTACAACTTTCTTATATGATGTTTTGCATGATAGGGACTTTTAATTGCTCAAAATTTGAATTTTCCATTCAGGTCTATTTGGACAGAATTCACTAGAAGATAGAAAAGGAGCTAAAACATCTTGCAAACCTTTATGCATGTCACCACACTCAATAACAAAGTTGATCTACCTAGAATTGTCTACAAGTTTGTTATAGGGAGTTTGGTCTAAATCACATTTTATTTGGAACTAAGGTCACAAGTGCACTCAGGGGTTTTGCATATTTCACTGAAAATTTCTGACTTCGTGATTTACTAACCTAGTTGTTGCTCTTCTCTAGACATTATTAAGCCAAATCTCTGACTACCGCTAATCTAATCACGTGTTAAGATTTTCGAGATGCCGGGGGCATCACAATAGGAACCCTTCTCATCGCCATGCGACCTCCATGCTCTCGAAGGCATTCACACCCGTTGCAGCCGTCTGTACCCTCTGCCACAGCACCACTGTAACGAGCGCTATCTGGAGCGACAATATGGTCAGAGGTTTGCAACACAATGCCTCATGGCACAGCGCCTAGCCATGGAGCAGCTTAGCTCGTTTGAGCCAGAGCCGCCGGTATGATTCACTAGTCTACTCTCAAATCCTTCACTCAACACAAATCAAATCCTTGTTGAGCTCATAATATGCCTTGCTTATTTGTTTCTTCTGTTTGTGTGCTTAGGTCGTACAGGAGAGTCCGATTGGTCGAGCCCTCTAGAGATTCTACTATGAGCTCGGGATCAACACTAGGGAGTTGTACACACTACCCCAACTAAGCGAATGGCAAGTCCTTTGGAATCCCAACTTGATGCATAAAATACCCAGTTCTTACACACACAACCCATTGCCTTGTTAAATGATAAAACATGCATATTTTTCTTGCTAAGGAAACCTGGTAGGATAGCCACCGATGTCAATTTTAGATGTAACGTGCTTAGATGGATCGCTCACTTAATTATCTATATCAATCTTGTTGTCAGAAACACGGTGGTGGGTACGGTGTGTGTGTGTGTGTGTGGGTTGTTTTAGGAAAACATGGGGTAAGGCCTCGGCAAATGACTTCGGTCCTCTATGCCATTGTGTAAAGGGTGGAATGCCTGGGTACCATTATCACGGTTTATTCAGGTCCGGCATCGTGGGGAGGTTTGGACGGTGTGGCTCGGCTGTGAGTATTGGGGGAGTTTCTGCCCTGAAGGACCGAGCTGAAGTCTCATCTTGGCTAACTCTTTTGGTACAACCACTCGACGTTGTATGGCGCAGCACCTAGCCCGAGCTAGAATGGATAGTCTTGCAGTTGTCTGCGGTGCTGGTGTGGCAAGAGGCTAAGGATTGAGGGCTTGGGTCGCATGTCTGCCAGCAGGGCGACAAAGCTAGGGATGAAAGCCGTAACCGAAAATTCCATTTACCGAGGCTCATTGTTGAGGTTTTACCGCGATTTTAGATAAAACGGAAATGATAACTGTAACCAAAAAAAGGGAAACAATAATGGTAAAATAATTCGGAAACGGAAACGAAAACGATTTTTCCGTTTCCGATAAAAAATATGAAAGTGAAAAAAATTTAGCCTTCTTTCGATCGTTTCTGACCGTTTTCATCCCTAGACAAAGCTATCTAGATCCTCATGAGGTAGTGCTTGGTGATAACAGGTTGACATGGGCTTAGTTTCGAATTCATACGCTTATTTGCCAGTAAGCTGTCGCTAAGTCCAACTTGTGGGTCATAGTACAATCTCTGATCAGAGAACAAATCTATTCAAATAGTCCATTGTCCATCGGTATGGACGGGTTATGGCTTGGTTTCGATAACTAGCTGTTTTATAAAATTGGGTGTGGTTGGTTTGGTGGTTGTGTGTGTTGGGAAGCTAGGGGGTGAGGCCATATTGTATGGTGGAAACTTGGTTTGATTCTGGTTTGAGCCACATGGACCCGTGAGTCCAGTGGTGGCGCCTCTCTTTGGAAAAGTGTTTTTCTAAAGTTAAAAATTGAATTACTGAACCTTGCATATGAAAATGTTTTTTGGCAAATTACCCTGAGCTCTAGATACACCTTGCATGTACCCCTTGCATGTAGTGATAGGATTTACCCCAATTCCTTATGGAGGAAAGTGGGCTTGCGAAGTACGTTTTGTACTCACCTTTGCTTTGTCGTTGGTTTACAGAGAAGACGAAGTCGTCGTGATCGTGAACGTGCAAGGGTTGTGGCCTATCCACAACGGGTGTTGTAGGGAAGCTTGGGTCTACGTTTAAGTTCTGCTACTATGTTTTTTTTGAGCTGTACCCCATTTGGTCTGTCCCGTTAGGGTAGATCTGTACTGCTCTAATGTAAGAATGTGACTACCATAATACTGGGAGTGGTAATAAAGTACATTTTAGTCCCATTAAGGATGTGGGCCGCTTCAGCTCCCTAATTTAAGCAAGCATAAATATCATAAAAGTAGCAAAAGCATATATGTGTGTCTATTGGTACAGAAGCAAAGGAGTAACTGAATGGTGACCTAGAGTTGAGCTGGTCATTCTAGAGCTCTGTTGCAGTTGAGTTCTTCGAGTCTTCTGACCTTCAGGTGTAGACTATAAATAGATTTGTATAATAAGGACTAACACAAAGACCCAAATAAATGCAATAAGAGGCAACAACAAGCAATGAGGGTGGTTCTAAATTGTAGAGTTTGATTCTAGTTTCATAATTTTCTGACTTGGAATGGATTTACTATGAATTTCTTATGTTTAATGTTAGCAATAATCTTGACATGGCTAGTGCGTGAGTGTGTACGTTTTAGCTTGCATGTTAGTGTGTGTGTGTGCATGGCTGTAGCAGGAGCGTGGTGCGCGTGCGGTCGCCATGGCAGGCGAGCCACAAGCAGGCGGGCTCTGGCTCGATGGGCCAGGCGTGGCGCGGCACGAACGGCACTTGGGAAGGCGGAGCGGTGCCACTGGTCGAGTTCGTTGGAGGTGGCGCGAGAAGCGGTGGACATTGGACGTGAGCACGGGTCGTGTGGGCGAGCGCGTTGCCTGGGCCACGATGGAGCTCGCGTGCACGTCAAGGCGACGAAGCCGGGAGGTGGAGAGCGGGTCCGCTAGGGGCTATAAGGGTCGCCGGTGTGCGTTGTAATTGTAGCTAAGTCTAGTTGAGCAATAGAGGCCAAGATACAGGCGTTCGTCGCCGAGAAAACACTATTCATCGTCTTCAACCTCCGTCCACGCAGTAAAAGCGAGCGAGTGAGCCACGGCCAGAGTCCACGAGCGTGTGAGGGCGATTGAGAGGGTACTAGGGCCTCAACAATTGGCATCAGAGCTGAGGAGGGGTGGGACGATGTCAAAGGAGCCGGAAACGCTGGAGAGCTCTCGTGGCGGAGGCGCCGCCCTAGAGCGCGTCGTGAGCTCGAACGCCATCGAGCTGCCGCTGCTGACGAAGGCCAACTACCACGAGTGGGCGCTTGTCATGCAGGTCTCATTGGAGGCGATCGAGCTGCGGGACGCAGGTGGAGGCCGTGTGCAAGGAGCGTGCGCGGGACCGGCGGGCGCTGGCCGCGATTTTGCGCGCGGTGCCAGCGGACATGAAGGCCGGGCTCGCCGTGAAGAAGACGGCGAAGGAGGCCTGGGACACGGTGAAATCGATGCGCGTCGGCGACGATCGAGTGAAGGCGGCGAGCGTGCAGCGGCTGTGGAAGGACTTTGAGAACGTCCGGTTTCGCGACGGCGAGATGGTGGATGAGTTCGCAATGCGGATCAGTGGCGTCGTGGGCAGCCTACACGAGCTGGGAGAGAAGATCGAGGATCATCGCGTCGTCAAGAAGATCCTGCGCAGTCGTGCCAAGGCGGCTCAAACAAGTGGCCGTGGCAATCGAGATGCTGACGGACCTCAACACAGCGACGATCGAGGAACTCATCGGGTGTTTGCGCGTCGCAGAGGACGCGGACAAGGAGGACATCCAGGAGGTTGAGGAGGGTGTCGGGCGGCTGCTACTCACGGAGGAGCAATGGGAGGCGCGCTGGCGGCAGCGAAACAAGGAGCGGGCGCGTGGCGGCTGATGCGCGACGCAGTCGGCTATGCTCGAGATAGGAAACGCGGCGGCTACGACGGCGACAGGCAGCGCAACGGCTGGGAACAATGGTGGAGGCGACCACGACGAGCGCAGCGAGATCGACAACGACTCGAGCAGCATCGTCTCGGGGTCCAACCGTCGCCGGGGACGTCGCAACCGCGGCCGGTGCTACGAGTGTGGCGAGATCGGCCACATTGCCAGGTGGTGCCGCGAGAGGAATAAGAAGGAGGAGACGGCGTTGTTGGCTGACGCCGACCCGCCGATGCTACTGTGAAGATCAAGGTTGTCCCATGTCAAGCTTAGGGGGGTGATTGTTAGCAATAATCTTGACATGGCTAGTGTGTGAGTGTGTGCGTTTTAGCTTGCATGTTAGTGTGTGTGTGTGTGTGTGTGTGCACTGGCCTGCAGCAGGAGCGTGGTGCGCGCGCGGTCTCCATGGCAGGCGAGCCACAAGCAGGCGGGCTCTGGCTCGATGGGCCAGGCGTGGCGCGGCACGAACGGTACCTGGGAAGGCGGAGTGGTGCCACCGGTCGAGTTCGTTGGAGGTGGCGCGAGAAGCGGTGGACGTTCGACGTGAGCACGGGTCGTGTGGGCGAGCGCGTCGCCCGGGCCACGATGGAGCTCGCGTGCACGTCATGGCGACGAAGCCGGGAGGTGGAGAGCGGGTCCACCAGGGGCTATAAGGGTCGCCGGTGTGCGTTGTAATTAGTAGCTGAGTCTAGTTGAGCAATAGAGGCCAAGATACAGGCGTTCGTCGCTGAGAAAACACTATTCATCGTCTTCAACCTCCGTTCCATGCAGTAAAAGTGAGCGAGCGAGTGTGTGAGGGCGATTGAGAGGGTACTAAGGCCTCAACAATTAATTCAAGGTTTAATATTTTCTGGAAAAACTCAAAGACAGGGCTGACCATTGGGCCGTATCTGGCCACATGTGCTCTTCCCTCGGTGGCCGAAGGCTGACCCACTCTCCCCACCCTCTCTCTCTCCCTCTCTCGCATCTTGGGCCACCGGGCGCTCGGCTTGTGCGGGCCGGCTCTCCACCTTCCTCCTTTCACTCTCGCCTGCCCGCACATGGGCTGAAGGCACGGCCCAAGGT
Source organism: Paspalum vaginatum (assembly GCA_030272315.1). Lineage (NCBI taxonomy): Eukaryota > Viridiplantae > Streptophyta > Magnoliopsida > Poales > Poaceae > Paspalum > Paspalum vaginatum. The sequence goes on along the minus strand of CM059018.1, from coordinate 33,647,116 downwards.
CCGTACTTCTCTCTCTACTCTACCTCTCACCAAGTGCTTGATGAATCGCCTCCAAGGGGGTTTCTCGCTGATGGCTCTCGCCGCAGCGGTGACAACGCACAAAAGCGCGACTCCATCTCCCTATGCACACACGGCTTGAATGCGGGCTTCCCAAGGTCTGATGGATCACGGCGACGTCACTCGAAGCCGTGTGCGAGGGCAGTGACCCGCCCTAGCAAATAGGCTGGGCTCAACGACGGCCAAAATGAATGGTCGCACGGGCACAGGGAATCCCGGCTGCGACGATCACTCTTACTTACACAGAACACTCGCACGGTTGTGGGCTCACCTGGTCACGGAGGTGAGGAGAGAGGTGACGTGCAGGGAGGCTAGATGGAGTGTCACGGCATGAACGCCCATGCGCAATGGTGCGATAACCTCGGCCGCGACAACGGGTTGCGGCATTGTGCAAGCAAGTTCAGCATCGGCTCGACGGCCTAGCCCAAAGTCGACCAACAAGGCACGGTGTTGCGCAATTGCGGGCACTCCCGGCTGCGATGGTGACTGTTGTCCACCCGTGACATGGAGAACGCGGCAAGTAGATAGGCTCGAGAGCACCGGCGGCTCGGTTCAAGACCGGCCTCTAAGCAACGGCGGCATCCTAGACTAAGCTATGGTCCAAAGGTGACAACGACGACAACCAATCGGCTTGAGACATGGCACGACGGCTGACTCTAGGTAGCCAAGGTGGTGACATGCGCGCATACGGAAAGGGCTCCGAAGGAACCCAGTTCACGGTGGGATTGGCAATGGGACTCTCAGGATGCTCTCCATGATTTGGCTGCGGAAGAGTAGTCGAACATGAGTCAGGGACACAGAAGCAGAGGGTAGTAGAGGTCGACGTCGGTTGGAGGCACAATGTCGAGGTACTGGCGGCATTGGTTTCTAGCGTTGGCTCTGGCAGTGTCTTTGGGCAGACGCGGCACAGCTCCACTCCAGGCACGCAGCGTTCCTTCTCCCTTGGCTTGAATAGTTCTGGTAACTCCTCCCCTCCTCTTCTTCTCTGGCTCTAGCCTTCTCGACCCTTGCTCTTGGTCCCTTGGTGGCAGCAGAGGAAAGGAGTAAAACCCTGAGCGGTTAGAGTTTTTCAGGGGGTCACGCGATGGCTTCTTATAGCATAGGCGATTATGGCTCATCCAGGGAGGTGGATTGGCCTAGGCGGAAGGCGGATTCCACTGACACCCTCTCTCTTTCCCGCTTACTCTCTCAGCGCCGGACAAGTTCATGCATGGGGCGTCACCCTAGGGCCCACATCACGGCAGGGGGTGAGGTCGCCACTCTCTCGTCCTCTCTTTATTTGCTTGTTGCGTAAGAAGGCAAAGGGAGGCAAGCGCTCTGGCTCGGTGCAACGCAGCACACACTACTCTCTCTCTCTCTCACGTGCGCTAATGCGTCAGGATGAGAGGGGATGAAGGAAATGCTGACAAGCTGGTCCCACTGGTCAGTGACACGGCGGCAGCGCCCTGCCCGTCAGCGGCTCGGCGCGGGGATATCTTCAGATGGGCTGAACTGGCTGCGCGGTGGCCCAGATGCAAGGGAAGTGGGCTGTTGAGTTGGCCTGGCTTAGATGGTTGGGCTGAAAGGTCTTCATCTTTTTTCCTTTCTTTTTTTGGTTTGGATGGGATGGATTAGGTTCAATTTAAACTTGAGTATAATTTGGATTGTTAGCACTCAAGCAAAGATCGAAATAAGAACCAAATATGATACATATTTAAGCACAATGTACAACAACAATAAAGTTATTCATCTAATTCAAACTAATGATTGTTGCCCATTTTAGTTATTTAACCTAATTAGATAGATTATATACAATGCAACAAGCAAAATTTGAAAAAGAAATTTTGAGGTTCTGGTTTCTGCTTTATTTAACATCACAATTTTTTGGGATGTTACAGTGCATCGGATCTATGTTATGCGGTAAGATCAACGCTTCCGCATACTGAAGCTCCCATAGTAAAGAAATATGGGTCCAGTTGTGGTCCTTCCCATAACCTTTGAACTTACCCTTCTCTCCAGACTTCAATCGAGCATGTCATGCCATTATTTTCTTTGCAATTTGCCTCTTTGGTTGCCCCTTTATAATTTAACACCCCTTCTGAATATAGTAGTCGAACTCATGAAATCATGCTTGAAAACAAGCCATCGTCGATGGCAATCAAAGAAAGACACTTTTTCCTCCATTCTCTAATCTGAATGCATCTGAATCATTAATACATATGGGAGGGCGTAGCCGACCATGTACACACCATCCAGACCAATCGCCATAAGCCAACAGATCATGGAATGACCACAGATATGCATCATGCAAAGTAAATTCCTTTTTGGCATGGCTATCATAAGTCTTATCCTCACCTCTCCAAAATTGTTTTAGTTCTTATATTAAAGGGCACACAAATATATTGAGCTTCGGCCCAGGATGCTCAGGGCCTGGAATGACAAGTGCAAGAAACACATACTCGTTTTTATTGACCAAATCTAGCGGAAGATTGTATGGCATTATGAAAACCGGCCAACAAGAGCATGATGAAAACCAGCCAACTAGTATTGAAAGGGTTGAAACAGACCTGTCGATAGTCCACGCCAAACACTCCTAGGGTCCTATGCAATTTGTAGATCAAAGTTGTCTAGTGCCTCCCATGCATCACCGTCCACTAGATGCACCACTATATATCCTCATTTTTGTTCTTACGTGTGCCTTCTTTATGTCACCTCATATGTACAGTAGATTCCTTGTAGAGGTACAGCCGTTAAGATAAGGAGTGATAGGTATGTAACGAAGTTGCTTAGCTGCGACCTTTGCAGTTACCGACTCACCCTCCAAATTCATTAAAATGCTTATAACAATCTATCTTGTCATCATCCTTCCAGAATAGCATGCAATTGTTCGGGCAGACATTAATCTTCTCATATTTCATCCCAAGACCAACCAACATCTTCTTTGCAGAATGCAAATTCTTCGACAAGTTATGATTTTTTGGGATAGCCTCGTCCATCAGTGTGACAATGTCATTGTAACAACTATTCGAAATGCTGTGCTTCAGCTTTATCACCATAAGTCCGGCAAGTTTGGAGTAGTGTCGACTGTGTATAGTCATGTAGCCTCTCATCGATGCGGCAAGGAGCCAGTAGAATTCCTCAACATCGGGTGGAAGCTGGCCCTGCCCCTCTGAGCAGCATATCAACCCCCATACCAAGATCATTCAGCATGTCGTCCATTCTATCATGATCATCATGAAGGTCTACCCTCTCTTTTGGTTGATCAACGACTTCAACAGGCTCTCCATATGCTCGCCATACAAGGTAGTTGTCCATAAACCCCCTTCTGCAAAGGCGTTCCTTTGTTTCATCCTTTTCCCAGTACCACTTATTCTCACACTTACTGCAAGGACACTTCACTACAGAACTAGTTGCTACTATGAATGTGTGATGTGCTGAAGGAAAGCCTTTGCTATAGCTTGCCATTCCTTTGAGTGTGCCCCATCCTTCCTCCACCCATCATACATCACCATCAGGTCACCATCCATTGCAAAGGCAAAATAATGGAGATAGGATATCAACGAACGTGGCTTAGGTGACAATGAACTCCGTATTTAGAAAAGATGTATCCTAAACCCACTGGGAGTGGAGGTTGATGCATGTGATTTATGACTTGGAGTATGTGTTGCATGTGCAAGGGTCCCACGGTGTGGACAAACTAGGAGCTGGGCATCACACTGCTGCTGCACTCGTCTCCTTGTAGTGCGGCTCCAATCTGCTTTGAGCAAAGCCGATCTGGGTAGCGGTGGTGGTGCGGGTGTGCCACTTGGCTTGACCTTGCATCCTAAGAAGGTTGGGTGGATGCGGTGGTTGGTTCTGGTTCTCCCTGTAAAGCGTACACAACAGATTTAAACGTTAAATTCTTGCCTGATCGCTCAAATTGGTACCACGAGAGATCGTGAACTCCGGTCGGCATACATGTAGATGCTCGACAGTCAAAGAGGCATAAAGCACCATAATAACCAAAACCACATCCACAAAGAAAAGATAAATATGAACCCTATCTAAAAGCATGATATAAAAGATCTACATAGCCAGATCGGCAACTAACCAGGACCTCCAAAGAAGTCCATCGCGATAGATAGATACAAATTACAACGTGTATAGATAGGGTTCTCATGATACGCTGGTCTATCGGCATGTCGCCTGCACGTGTTGCAGCGACATGTCATGGATTGTGACAAGCAACTAGGTAACGTAAAATGAGCTACATGATGGTTGATCTATGACATGAAGCGTAGAAAACATAAACAGATCAACAAGCATGCGAACTAAACAATCTATCTCATGCCAAGCGAAACTTGACATGAGATTCATTGAGATAACTGATGGGTCTCACGCCAAGTAAAGCTTAATGCAAGATTCATCCAAATAACTGGTAATTATCACGTTAAGCAAAGCTTAATGAGAGATTCACCAGGATAACTAGCAAACCGTGCCATAAAAAATGTTTCAGTAAATGGTTCACCATGTGGCTCATGCCCTAATGCCCTAATGGATATGAGAAACATTAGAGCAGCATGATGATTACCTTGAAAACCCTAATTGCTCAGGGTGGTGATGCGCCAAGAGAGATTGGAGATAACCGCTGTTAGGGAATGTCTGTCGTCAACTTTATTAGGTATGTAAAGATACATATTTATAGTCTGGTTACTTGGATGTCAAGTCCGACTTCTTCTAAAGCTAAAACCCTATTTTAACTGGGCTAGACCTAACTCGACTCAAACTGAACAAGATACATGGCCCACCGACCCTTAGAACCACCTCTTCCTCAGCCCATCAGCCGACCTGATCCACCTAATGATCATCTGACTCAGCCCATTTTGCCAATCTAGCCCAAATACTAATCGGCTAGATTTTGGCGATAACACATGCCCCCTAGCTTTGGCAATAAAAATTATTCCAAAGCTAAAGAAAATACGAAAATGAAGATCCACACGATTCCGCAATTTCCTGTCACATCAATCTGCACGCCTTCATCAGAAACTATTCCCGGTGCCTCCTCGGCTTCTTCTCAAGTAGTATTTAGCTATCCCCTCGACTGCGGCCATTTTCCCCATCTTCTTTTTCAGTCGGTAGGAAAAAACTCCAATCTTCACCAAGAGACAATCAACTAATGGAGTCTTCTGTAGGAAGAAGCGTCACCTCGCCGCCGTCATTGCCTTCTCGACCGCTGGCCCCCCCTTCACGGATGTGCCGCCGGTTCTTGCCCCCATGCGATTGTAAGAGCGGGCCAAGCACTGTCAACCAAGACGGCCAATGTGGAGAGGGAAGTGCCCCTCACTGACGTTGACAAGGCCTGGCTGGCCATATGGGGTCCAAACATCCCAGACCCCCAATCAGGGGTGAACGTCAGGTGGCTGAGGACCCAGAAAATGTGGTGGCATCTCCACCATGGAACACACCTCCTCCATCGCTAGCGCCAGGATCAGAGCTCCCTTCCGACTCTGAAGATGGCATCCCTTCTTGGGATATCAGGATTAATATGGACTTCGAATCTCCAAGCGAGACCACCAATGGCTACATTGACATCCAGGCGGTCAACCTCGAACTCCTCCCCTTCCAGCATTGACACACCATGGTTCAATGCGTCGTTGAAGAAGCAGAAGGAGCTGCCATCCACCTCTTCGCCAATGGTACAACATCCTTGCCGTTGATAACGGTGAAGGAGCTCTCCTCAGCAACAGCGAGGGTGGCAGTGCTGGCAGTGAAGAATAGCCGCCGTTAATGATGCATATGCATCACCAGCCTATGTGCAACATCAACTCATAGAATTAGTTAGCCATCTAGGGTTTGGTGGCCATTGCATCGGCTCCAAGGGAATTAGCCCCTTGATTATCTTTGTTTTGCTTTGTAAAGAATGCCCAATGATAAATGAAGTATTATGTTAATTAATTCTTCCTCTTTTGCAAATGCTATTTCCTTTTTATGCCCTATGAGCCGATCTGACAGCATGGCATCTGATCCGATCTCTGTCTTCCATTTACGCCACTCTGTTCTAGATCAGCAAACAGCTCTGGCCCCATTCATTTGCAAACTCGGCCGATTTTCCATTGACCCACTTTGGGGTATCGATACCAAAGTCGGCTTTTGAACTCATATTAACCTAATGACGCATAATGTGCATCCTGCCCGTGCCATTTCTACTAACCACTTCTCTCTCATAGCTCATCCCTTCTAGACCCAAAGCATGGAGATACAACAAGCTCAAAGAAATGTTCTTAGAGCAGGCAAATACAACGATCCAAATATTCTTTGAGGCAAATACCTTCAGGCCAAATATTCCTTGAGGCGGATACAACGAGCATGGTGGGAACTCTGCCTCAAAGAATATTTGGCCTGAAGGTATTTGCTTTGGCCTTTCTTTTTGTAGAGAGAGGATATTTCTTGTGTTATTCATGCTCCTCCTTTTTCCTTTTGCGAATATGCAGCTGAGTGACATCCTGATTCCTCAATCACCGACCACAAAATCTTTTAGCTTGGGTCCCCAATCTTTTGAACCTCCATTGGATTTGATTTCCGCGGAGACCAAACGAATCCATTTTGTAATTTAAAACCCTGATCCAGACCACTAGATGGACAAACTTAGGACTTGGCCATTCCCCATGGAAGGATGGGTCAGTTGGTACAAGCAAGTAGCCAAATATTATGAATCATCGATTTGGCATTAGATAGGAATAGTTGATGCTCTCTCTCTCTTACTCTGTCCCCAGTAGAGAAACATGAGAACCTTTTGCGGGCAGTGAGCTATTTCTGGTCTGATGCCTGGAACTGTTTCTTGCTTGGTCTAGGTCCTATGACCCCCACCCTGATAGATGTTGACATGATTTTGGGTCTGGATATTCATTTAGCTTGGCCTTCTCCCTTTTCCATGGAAGATTGTAGACATAAAATTCGTGGAGAAAGCCACAGCAAAAAACAGGAGCCAATATATTGATCATCACAACAAACGTTTAGGACCGGTCGACTACAGGGAACATACAGCTTTCCTAAATCTCTAGGCTGGATCACTTCCTTTTCTGCTGTCCTTCTCTTGCTCCAACAAAAAATTACTTGGACCTGGCCAATGCTCTAGCCAATAGTCAATCATTTCCATTGGGGAAATATTTCTGGGCATACTGTATCGACATCTATCCTTGAATACTAGCAGACTTTTGAATAAGGAACTCATCAAATCAGGAAGACCTTGGTGGTTCCTGCAACTTTGGTGCCAATTGTATTTCTAGCAGTACTTTCCAAATTTCCCCCGCCTGCAAGACACATCTTTCCCCACCTTTTCTGGAGAACTCATCCGATGTACCTCTTTCGGCCAAGCGCTATATTGACTCCCAGGTAGCAAACCCAACGGAAAAGAAATGGCCAAATGGTTCAAATTATTTTATCATGAACATACCATGGCCACCTTCAATGCTTACTGTGAGTCAGAGAATTTCGAGAATCCTTCCTTCTTTAGGCTTGATAACTTTGCTGATGATGATGATAGTCGTCAGAAATATGCTATCGTGATATGCCCCTGCTTGCTTCCCGTGAGCATGAGTACCTAGCAATAGAATTACCAAGCCTGGCTATGAGTCTTACCAGCCGGCAATAGCTGCTCGGCAATTTGGCTTGAACCAAGTTTCGCCTTGCTTCATTATTCATGAAAAATTCCTGAGTCAAGCCAATCTCACTGAACGGCTCCTAGCCCTTTGTGCATATATTCTTTTCTCTGAATTCTCTATTCCAATCCCATGAGATGTGGAATTTGTATATACTACGGACAGCTTTAGTACCTGGTGGGAAAGCTTGAAACCACATTTGTTCTGAGGTTCACTCAGCACCATGCTTTCTTGCAATGACTCCTCCTACAACCCATTACCATCAGAGGTAATTCAACTTGCCATAGTTATCTTAACTTTGCCATGCTCTGTGGTACTTGAATCATTTTCATTTTTGTCTTGTAGTGTGAGGAGAGACCCGTACCAACTAATGAATCAGGAGAATCATTTTGCTATTCACCAACGGCTCCTATACCATTATATAGGAGATTAGCACCTTCTCTTGACAAGATATTGCTTTGTAGTAGTCATTCCAAATGCCGGAGCGATGATGAAAGCAAATCACTAGCCAAGAGAACCTATTATAAGAAGACTAGAAGCTTCAGAGCATGGTCTCCATCCCCCTATGTTTCCAACCATGCCAAATCAGCTGTAAGTATTCAGCAACAATCTTCTCCTTATTGGCGTATACATTAATGCCATTGATGTCGATGAAGGGACTTCTCTAAACACCGAGGTGATCCCACTGCTCCTCTAGGTCACTTTCATTATATCTTTCTCATCAGAATTTGTTATTTCTATAGTTTGTCAATTTGTCAACACTGCTCAACTTTGATCCTTCTGCCCTGCACATTGGCTTGGAGCACGAGCAAGAAGGAACACTATCAGGACCCAAGTCTGTGTCAGCTGATGTAACTGACCAGCTCTGAGAGATGGCGAGACTGCTTGGTGACCCAGTCGTGCAACTGGTCCAAGATAGTGAAGTCCTTTGCGCGACATTGGAACCGGTAGCAGATCAACTGCCTACCGGCCTGCGGTAGTTACTCCGTCTAGTAGCATATCTTGGTTTTTTTAGGGTTGAGGTAAAAATAGCTGCAGCCCGTATCTCATCCCGAGAAGCTTAGGCTTCCCTAAGAAAAGAGATTGCTGACAAATACATAATCTTAAACCGGCAAAATGTTACCCTAAATGATGACAAAATTTCGTCAGGCTTTTCTTCGAAGCTCAAAGATCTGCAGAAGTCAAGAGGGGAAGTTGCCGAAGAAATCTAACTCCTTCAGCAGAGGCTTTCAACCTAGTGGACTTGGGTTGGGAGAGTGTAGTACCTCAAGTGAGAAGAAGAGTGCCACAATCAAGCTTAACGCTGCCTCTCCCTAGCCTGGTCCTACTGTTGATGGGGTTTACCATGAGCCTCCCAAGGCTGCCCCAAGAAATTCATACTGGACACCCAAGCCACCACAAGCCATGCTGGACAAGATTGTAGAAGAAGTGCTTAAGCCTTCTAGCAAGAAGCAAGTCCAGCAGCCAGCACCACCTAAGTCCTCACCACCACACCAGAAGCCCAAGACACAGCCCCAGCCAGTGCCCAAGAGACTTGCCTACCACTGTGAGTTTTGCCAATGGAATGGTCACTTGGAGGAGTTTTGATTCAGGAGGAAGTGGGTTGAGAGGCAGGAGAGAGCCCAGGAGAACCAGGATCAGTTCTACCAGGGTGGTTGGCAGGATCCTCCCTATCGCGATGAGATGAGAGACTGCTCTCCTCGAGGTGAGAGAGGAGGCAGCTTTCAAGCCCGTGCTCCTGGTGGTGAGAGACGCTTTGCTGGCCGAGCTCCTAGTCATTTTCAACGCGGCTATGGACCTCGTAACCAAGGCTTTGGTAGAGGGCTTGTGAGCTCATCTCACTTTGGAGGTCATGGGTACCCAGATCATCGTGATGCTTACTTTGACTGTGCTTACCGCACCTTTGAGCAGATGGCTCAGCACTATTTCAGCAGTTTTATTAACCCCAGTGCCGGACCGTTTGCTCACTCTCGCTTTCCTTGATTTTGCGTGATCGAGGCCTAGAGGACATATGGATCATGGGCTCTGTTGACTATCCTAGTCGCACGATTTGAACCGTCAATTATCAACCAAATGAAGCAAAACACGTGAATAAAACTGGACTAACCTTTCTACTAATGATCTCCACTAGTTTTGTATGAATATTTGGTTGTAGGTATGAAATTACATGTAAAATGGATGAAAAGGGGCTAGGAAGTGAAGTTGGACCAAAATGGGACAAACCCCATGGTCGCCCGACCATGTACCATGGCCGGCCTACCACCTGACATGGTCGCCCGACCACCTAGCAGGTCACCCGGCCATGTGGCATGGTCGGCCGACCACCTCACCAAGTCGGTTTTCCTCCACTTCACTTTTGCATGCAAGGAAACACAAAACAATATCAATCCAACCATGAAACTGAGCACCCAAAGAATCTAAGGGCCAAAAGACCATCAAACCATGGATTGGTGATGTCACTAATCTGAGGGAAGAGCCATCCAACAAATCAGGAACTAGACACCTGGCCTCTCGGCCATGGTGCATGGCCGCCCGACCACACAAATTTCGCATTTTACACGTGCATCAACCGTTTCAACCGCCAACTGATTTGGGGAAGCAATATCAAGTGTTGGATAAACTAAGTCGATAAATGTGGTGGCCGCTCGACCATTGATCATACCCAAGTATGGTCGGCCGACCACCGACTTTTGGCCCCAACCGACCTAGTGTGTGATGCCCCCGGCATCTCAAAAGCATTGACACGCGATTTGATTAGTGTTAATCAAGGATTTGGATTTAATCATTGTTTAGAGAGGAACAATAACCAGGCCAGGAAACCACTAAGTCAAAATTTTCAAGTTGAATATGCAAAACTTTGCGTTGCTTGGTTGAGTAGTTAGACATTTATACATTTTCATGCAACACATCAAATACAAAAGTTTTAGTTCAGGAGGTTACCTTCAAATTTACTATTTTGACCAATTTCAAAATCAGATGTTAAGGGGCTCAAAAGTTCAAACCAAACCCAGTTAGGATACGCTCAGGAAATGTTGCTGAGTTTAGGGTCGACACTCTTTCCAAAAATTCATTCTGAAATTACTTTCGATTTGACTATACAACTTCAAAATCTTCCTTTGTATGAAATGAAATTAAACTTATTACCTTTCAAATGCATCACACCTTGAATTAATTGGACTTCATTTGGTAGTTCAAAAGTTGAAAACGAGAAAAACTCCACATGAAGTAAACTTGCTGTTTTACAAAACCTCTGAATATGTCTGGTCTTATATTTCAAAATTTGTGGTGAATTGGGAGAAACTTTATATACCAAACTTGTAAACAATTTCATGCTGAAAAACACTATGTGTTAAGGTTTGCATAGTGTTTTGGGTCTTTTTCGGTCAGCGCACGAAATCTGCCCAAATCTGACCTGCTTAGTAAATTCAAATTTTCTTTGATCTACAGCCATAATCTTGCAAGACTCTATTTGAGAAAGTTGTAGCTCATGCAATTATGAACAACTTTGGTATAAAACTCCTTGTATGAAAGTGAACATAAGATGGGTTTTTAGAATTTCTAATTGGTGGATTATCTTGGTCAAACCGGGGTATGTTAATCAAATTCAAATTTAAACCATAATTTTATACATAACATAATATTAAAGTCTATAACAAAGTTGTAGAGGAGCAAATTTTAAGCATTTCTTGTATTTTTGATTTTCCCCTAAATTGGCCATATAGAGTGTCAAATAAGCAAATTACAGGAGATTGTTTCCTGGTCAAACACCCCTTTTTCCAATTTAGAAATTTCCTTTTCTCTTGAGTGTATGACATGCGGACCCCACCTGTCGGGCGTTGGATTCCAGCAAACCGGAAACCACCCTCTACTGCCAGTTTTGGAAAACCACTAATCCCATCCATGGACTCGGTTCATGCGCACATCTTTTATTTCCTCTACCCGGTCCCACTTGTCGGTGTCATCCGGTCTACAGACCAAGTCCATCGTGCCCACTCCTCCTTCCTCCTCTGCTCTCCTGCACCCACACGGCGGGCACACTCTGCGCGAGCGCCCCATGGCCGCCAGCCCTACGTAAGGGCGAGGCTGACCACGCTCCGGTCCCCCTGCACACCACACTCGCCCTCACTCCCTCCCTCATGGCTCCCTGCCACTCCACTCTGCAGCCCCGGGCTGCGGGCTCGTCACCCGCCATGCCTGCCAGTGGAGCTCCCACTGTGAGCTCACGGACTGCCACCCCGAGCCTTCCCCGGTCGCGATAACTCGAGCACCGACCCCGCTGCTCCCTCCCCTTCTGTTTCCCCAAGGGGCCAAGGCCCGTTAGCCGCTCCGAAGCGCCACCCCACACGCAGCGCCCGCTCACCACCTCCATGGCTACTGTCGGCCACCGTGGAGAACCACCTTCCGGCGTTTCCCCTGGCCTCCAGGACCTGTCCTCCCGGTGCGCACCCTTCCCGCGCAGCTCAAGCGCGCCGCCGCAGGCCCCCTACCTCACCCACACTGCCGGATTGAGCCGGCGCCATCACCATTGGCACACCATGGTTGGTGCCCAGTTCACTCACTGTTCTCCGGCAGCCCCGACCTCCACGCGCGACGCGACCATGGGGGAAACGCTCCCCTTTGCCGGGGACACGTCCCTGGGGTGGCGCAGCTCCAAGTCCGGCCACCCACGCGTCAGTGCACGCGGGAGAAGCCGCTCCGCTGCGCGCCTCTTGCTCCTGTCATGAGGTAGAAGTAGGAGGCGCCCTTTTTGCAGAAAGACCCCTTCATTTACTGGTTAATATATTACTGTTTGATGTGTCTTACATAAACTGTGAAAACACCCCTAGATCTATTAGGGTTTCGCACTTTAACCTAATTTTTGAGACTTTTGCAGATCTATTAGGCCTTTTGGTTGCTACCCCCTGCAAACTAGGTTTAATTACATAGAGGTCCATTTATAGAGTTATAATTGAATATCTTCCGGATTTGGCATATAAATTTGGAATGCTTTAGAAATTAGTAGAAAAATCATAAAATCATGAAACTTGTTTTGTTAGGTTGCTTATGAGCAGATCTACACAGTGGACTAGGCCTAGGGCCGTAAAATGACTGTATTGCCCTTGATTTGTTGCATGCAAGCTAAATCGAAGTAAATGTCAAAAATGGTCTAAATGACATCCCAAAAATTATGACACTTGGTCAGTAGCCTTATCATATTATTTAGGATTATGTGTGATTTTTGGTGACACTAGTATATACTGTTAAATTACTGTTTTGCCCTCATGCATGTATTTTGTGCATTTTACAAGAGTAAAAATATTTGCTACATAAAAAGTTCTCCAAATATTCCACTGAAATTTGTAGATGCTCTATGTTGCATATTTAGTCCATTTTTTAATGTTTCAAGTTCTGCATATAAATTCTGGTTGTTGTTTTGAAATAGACAAATAATTGCATGTTAAAATGAATAATAGGAAAAAGTGACTTTATGGTGCAAAATAAATTCCAAGAAAAATCATGGTGCTTAATGGTTAATTTTAGGTTCCAAAAAGTATTATTAGTGATTTTTTTATTTTATTGCTATGGTGTCTTACATTCAAACAATGAGTTCAAATAAACATGAGAAACTGGGAATACTATCAAATTAAGTTATTTGCTTTGCTGATTTTTGTGTATGATAAGGTTGGTCAAGTTGGTTGTTGTGTATGTTAAGGTTGGTCAAGTTGCTTATTGCATGCTACTATTTACCTTGAACCAGCACCATATACGTTCATTTGCATTCGTTGCACTCATTTCATTATATCATGCATATCATTCATTTAGTGACGTCTAATGTAGAAACGTGATCAAGGAGTTGCTGCAAAGGGCTACATCAAGCCACGGTGCCCAAAAGACCAACTAAGACCCACTCACGACCTGGAGGGCCCATCAGTCATGATTGGAAGGAGGAGCAGTCCGAGTGATCAAGGGGTTGCCTAGGGCAAAGCCCCACAACCCGGCAAACTAACATTAGCTTAGTTTGTTGGTTTGGTTGAAAATAAGCAAAGGTAGGCAGGACCATGATTTCTCCCAGCTAATATGATCTTGGTTGCTTGATTATTACGCATCCGCATTAGGAGTTGGTTGAAAACCCTTGCATTAGACTCCCTGGCCGCCCGGGCCCTAGCACCTATACCTAGAGTTAGTAGGACGAGTTGCCTAGAATTGCTAGGTGCGAGTAGACACGAGTGACAGGAGTCACTCATTGCGTAGGTGGTTTCAAAAATCACAAAAACTTTTACCATTGAGAACGTAATATTATGCTCATGATTTAAATGGAGACCGGGCGGAGAATAATTTTATTTTGGGGTGTGTGTTGTTGTACTATTTGGCTCCGCCCGAATCGTTTAAGGCCCGTCCGCTGTTCGCCTGCTGATCAGCATAACATTGCTAGATTACTTAACTGGGATATGGGACCGGTGAAGTCTTACCTGGGCTCGTCCGAAGTTTTTGAGGTGCTGCCCATCCACTGGATGGAGGCAGAAGGCCTAGGGGAGCTTTGTACTCATGGCGGGGAGACTGAGATGTCGGCAGGCTCGCCATGGGGGCACAACCCGAGGGTTCGGTGGGGGCGCTTTGAGTCTTGAGACAAGACAGGTGGAGATGGGGGCTATATGTGGGAACGTGATGGCTAGTAAGCATATACCCCTGGCATGATAGTTATTCCCGGGAATTAAAATCGATTCAAATCGCTGATGCCCACCAGGTGTGAGAATGCTGAGAATGCACACGGGCAACGTAGTAACTACTTAAATCTTTTATAATTATACTCATGTTTTCAAATACTACATGCTTGTACTACTGTGTTGCGTACATTTCTGCAAGATATTATTATGATGTTATATAAAAATGATGAAATTGTTACTTTATGTTGATATGCCACTGTTTAAAAATCAATGGCTAAGGACTCACTTGTTAGTAAGCGAGCTTAGCGTCAGCCATTAGCCACTTCATTAAGTCCTATTGAGTAATTAGTACTCAGGGTTTTCCCCCACCTTTTGAGTACAGGTACCGACGACATCTGGACAAGTGCTTGGAGGGGGGTAGTACCGGTGGGCTCGGTGCTGCTTGCCTCGCTCATCATTGCATGAAGACCACTAAAGTAATTCGTTTCCGCTGCGAGATGTTTTTGAAATCGTTTCCGCTATCTGATTCGAATTTGCCTTTCGTAGGGCATTATGTTGAAACTTGTATTTTATTTCGAACTGGTTTGTAAAATAAATCTACTCATACTCTATTTCAACTGCCTGTGATGATGTAACTATTGTGGCTCCATCGAGAGCTGGATGTGTATGATGTCGGTTCCTTTGGGATTTGGTAATATCGAGAGCCGAATGACTCTCGACGGACGACCGGGTTTAGTTTGGTCCAAGTGCACTATGAGCCAGAGGTAGCAGGTGTGCTTAGCTCGGATTAAATCGGCGGTTCCGCCACATAGTGTGCCCACAAATACCCCCTCACTCTCTAGACTATAAATAGGCCCTGTGAGCTCAGTTGCAAAGGCGTGGAGATGTTGTGAGAGTTCCATCCTACCGTACAGAGTATCATTTCCACATCTTAGTAGTTAGGATAGTCCTAGGAGTTAGTGTGGGTTGAGGTTTGCCTCGGAGTTCTCAGAGATACCTTTGAGTCTGTGGTAAAGTCACTTTGTATCTTTGTACTTCTACTATCTCCAGTATAATATATTTTACTTTACTTTATCTCTATCTCTTGCAAGTGCAGTGTACCTTTCTTTGCATACTTGCTTGGCTAGACTATGATTATATTAGTCATTCAAGTCATGTTATTCTTGCCGGTGCTACAATCCAACCTGTACACCAGGCTCTGGTTAGGTCCTCTCCTCTGATCAAGGACGATCTATTATTACTCAGGCTCTACCTAAGTACGTTTATAGCGTGGTATCCTCTCCACGCAGATTTGCTTGGTAGCCCCACTTGGTGCCAGCGTGTGGTGTGCTTGTGTAGTCTAGGCCCATCGCTCAGGGGGCCCGTAGGCATTAGCTAGGTTCTATTTTGGTGGCCAACTATCTACCCCCTGGCTCCTTGAGGGCGCTAGAATTTCGCTC
The DNA here is from genome assembly GCA_030272315.1 of Paspalum vaginatum. Lineage (NCBI taxonomy): Eukaryota > Viridiplantae > Streptophyta > Magnoliopsida > Poales > Poaceae > Paspalum > Paspalum vaginatum. The sequence goes on along the minus strand of CM059018.1, from coordinate 33,631,360 downwards.
GACGCGAGACCCTCACTTGTTACTTGAGTTTCTTTAGTAGTCACGACATAGTCTTTGCAGCCGAATAGAATAGAGTTTGGGAACTTTATCTCACTCGTTGTACTCCCAGGCAACTATACCTTTCTACGTGTATCTTAGCTAGTTTATTTACTTTTCCACCATACACCTATCTTATTTGACTTACCCCTTTCTAGTTACTAGTTGTTACATTTATTTAAGTTTATGGAGTTTTTGATCTGAGTTTATCCAATTATACTCTCTCGCCTGTCGCTTCCCTGTGGAAATTTACGATACCTTGGAATACTCCGAGTCGAAGGCCACAGCGGTCTCTGTGCGCTTGCGGAGTAAAACCTGTTAAGGCTAAGAGACGCCAACAGACTCCGGCTGCTCTAGGCACATGACAGGGCACCGCAGATGGTTCTCCAGCCTAAACTATGTGAGCACCAAGGAGCACATCACATTCGGGTGTTGGTGGTGTTTTGCTTTCTGCCAAGCTTTCCCTAAGAGCAGTTGCTTTCATGAGGAGTTTGGGGTTCAATTTGGTTTCTGTCTCGCAACTTCTCATGGCAGGGTTTGAAGTTCGCTTTAAGAAGGGGTCTTCTTGTATGCTTGATGCTAAGGAAAACCTTGTTTGTCGGATTTTGTCCTATGGGTAGGTTTTTAAGGTTGACCTTGCACTTGTTTCTGGCCCTCCTCGGTGTTTGGTAGCTGGTCCTTCTACTGACATCTAGAAGAGGCATAGGAGGCTAGGCCATTTGAGTTTTGATCTACTAGTCAGGTTGAGCTCGATGGGTCTGATCCGAGGATTGGCCAATTTGAAAGCAGAAAAAGACTTAGTGTGCCATCCTTGTCGTCATGGTAAGATGGTTACTACTTCTCATGCTCCTGTTAATTAGTTATGACCTCTTACCCAAGCGAGTTGTTGCATATGAACACGGTTGGTCCAGCTCGGGTACAGTTGGTTAGTGAGATGTGGTATTTGCTTGCCGTTGTAGACAACGTTTCGTGCTTTTCGTGGGTGCTCTTCATGGAGTTCAAAGATGAGGCTTTCGGTTTTGTTTAGGATCTGATCTTGAGGTTAAGAAATGAGAGTCATAAGGCCATGAGGGCTATCCGCAACGACAATGGCGAAGAATTCCGAAACTCTCGATTCAAAACCTTCTGTCCTGACCTAGGTCTCGAACACCAATTCTCGTCTCCTTATACCCCACCTCAAAATGGTGTCATGGAACAAAAGAATCACACACTTGTTGAGATGGCGCGGACGATGCTCGATGGGCATAGGACTCCGCGACACTTTTGTGCTGAGGCTATGAATACGGCCTGTTACATTGCCAACCGCATCTTCCTACGAGCTTTCTTAGAGAAGATTTCATACGAGCTATGGTTTGGTAGGTAGCCCAGCATCAACCACCAGTGTAGCCGACCCACAGCTTCCTCCTCGCTCCCCCGACTGCAAGCTTGAGCAAAGGCTGGCCCCGCTGAGGACATAGGGGAGGTGACCTTCGAGATTGTTCCATCTCGACAGGTCTAGCAGGATCACCCTCCACATGGGATCATTGGTGATTTGCATGTGAGGACCTTAAGGTCCCAGACAGGTTTTATCACTTTCTTTGTTTAGGCTGCATTTGTTGCCCCTTTTGAGCCCAAGGATGTTGGACATGCTCTTTCTAACGGTAATTGGGTTAATGCCATGCATGAGGAGTTAGAAAACTTTGAGAGGAATGAGGTTTGGGTTTTGGTAGAGCCACCGCCATAATGCAATCCTATTGGTACAAAATGGGTTTTCAAAAATAAGCAAGGGGAGGATGGCATTGTTGTGCGAAACAAGGCTAGACTTGTGGCAAAGGGTTTTTGCCAAAAAGAGGGGATAGACTATGAAGAAACATTTGCTCCAGTTTCACGCCTAGAAGCTATACGTATTCTTTTAGCTTTGCAGCTTCCATGGGTTTCAAGCTTTTTCAAATGGATGTGAAGTCTGCTTTTCTAAATGGTTTCATTCAAGAAGGAGTTTATGTCAAGCAATCCCCTGGATTTGAAAGTGCTAAACACCCTAACCATGTTTACAAATTGCAAAAAGCCTTGTATGGATTGAAACAAGCCCCTAGAGCTTGGTATGATAGATTGAAAACCTTTTTGCTAAGCCAAGGTTTCAAAATGGCGAGTGTTGATAAGACCTTGTTTCTCCTCAAGCATGGTGGTGATCTTCTTATTGTCCAGATATACATGGATGATATCATCTTTGGTGGCTCGTCTCACACTCTTGTTACCAAGTTTTTTGAGCAGATGTCGAAGGAGTTTGAGATGAGCATGATGGGAGAGTTACAATTTTTCCTTGGACTGCAAATCAAGCAAGGCCGTGAAGGGACATTCATCCATCAGGCCAAGTACACAAAGGACATTCTGAAGAAGTTTGATATGGGAGACTCAAATCCTATGTCAACTCCCATGTCAAGGCAGACAGTGCTTGATACAGATGAAGAAGGGGAGGTGGTGGACCAAAGAGAGTACCGAGGGATGATTGGTTCACTTCTATACCTGACGGCAACCAGGTCGGACATTTAGTTCGCGGTTTGCCTTTGTGCGTGATTTCAGGCCTCACCGAGGACAGCACACCGTCTAGCGGTGAAGCGCATTTTCAGGTACCTAAAATACACTCCCGAGCTTGGTCTTTGGTTCTCTTCAGCTTCGTCACTCTCTCTTCGATTGTTTTCGGATGCTGATTTTGTGGGTTGTCGGCTGGAGCGCAAGTCTACTTCCAGCACCTGCCAATTTTTTGGTTCCTCTCTTGTCTCTTGGTCCTCACACAAGCAATCCAGCGTAGCCACTTCTAGCATAGAAGCCGAATATGTTGCTGCTGCTAGTTGCTGCTCCCAGCTGCTTTGGATGAAAGCTACACTGAGTGAATTTGGCCTGAGATTTAGGAAGATCCCTCTCTTAGTAGACTCTACTTATGCTATTTCTGTAGCTAAGAACCCAGGTCTTGCACTCTAGAACCAAACACATAGACGTGAGGTTTCACTTCCTGAGATCACTATGAGAAGGGAGATATAGACATGATCCATGTGGAAACCGAGAACCAGTTGGCCGATATCTTCACCAAGCCCATAGAGCTTAGTGTGTTTGCTTGTTTGCATGGGGAGCTTGGTGTTTGTTACCCCTTTTAGTTTGGGGTAGCTTTGCTGTAGTGTAGGTTTTTGATTTGCTTCTTCTTTGTTTTTCTTTGTTTTCCTTGCATTTTGTATCATATCACGCATTGCATTGTATCATATGCATTTTCACTTTCACTAGCACTAGAGCTCTTCTAGTATGACTAGTTAGTACTTGCTTGTGCTAGACTGTCGAATTGCTTGCATGATCATGGTTGGCTAAGATCCTTGAATATGTCTAATATCATTTGTGAGCTAAGTCACTTTTATTTCTTGAAAATCAAAAATCATGATCACCACTGGACTTGGATACCTCGCATGTGTAGGAATGTTGAATGCTATGCTATCTTTTCATGCTTGGACATGCTAGTCGTATGCCTTTCTTAAGATTATGCCTAAGCATTTATGACACCTTGCCTAACCTGAAAATCTGAATTAAAAATTGTGTACATTGTGTGTCTTATGAGCTGAAATGAAAATATCCAAGTGGGTTCGCTTGTCACACTGTTCTAGTTTGAGATAGCTTGCCTTTGCACTTTGGCATGAACTTGGACTAGGTTGTGTATGACCGAAACCTTGTCTTAAGCTTCTAACAGTTCTCTGAACCTAGGCTTGGCATTAGTTGGTAAGAAGTGGCTAAGACAAGTGAATAACCCCTGGCACGTGATCTGACTTGCATGAAGCTACAAGTTGCTAAAATCTGAAATCTGCAAGTCTCTAAATTGCTTATGGCATGTTGTATATGCTTTGGTTGAGAGTAGCACACCTTGTATGTTTTGCTAGCATCTTGTTGTTCAAGCATATCTTGCTAGATGCTATTCATGTTGGTGATGCTTTCCTTTCAACAACCCTGAAAAACATGCTCCTGATCTGTATAAGATAGATTCAATTGAGCTTGTTTGCATGCTTCCTTGCCCTCACTTGCTTTGTATGCTAGAACTTGTACTTACTAGCTTTTCATCCCTGCTGAGCTCTTCATGGTACACTTCCTGCATTTCATGGCATATTTTGAAGAGGAGCTGTCTAGTTCATGGGGAGTCAGATTCTATGAACCCTTGATGTGTCCATTATCAACAAGGGGGAGAGATGTTGACTTATGGGAGATATTGTTGCTCCCAGGGGGAGTTCTTGGACCAAGGGGGAGAATTCTGGAGAGAACTAGTTGAGGGGGAGTTGTGCATTCATCTTGGATTTGTGAGGACGCATTTCAGGGGGAGGTTGGGCTTTGCATGCTCTTGCATCGGTGCATTGAGCCTTTTGCCTTTTTCTGGAGGAGCTGATGCATTGCCTAAGCATGACTGTGTTGAGCCAGTTTGCCTCTTTCTTGAGGGGTCATGCTTTAGTTTGATCGACTGCATTGAGCGGTTTCCCTTGTCTTTGGGGATCGATCTTTGGTTTTGTTTTTGTTGTCTCATTTGCCCTCTCTCTCTGCTTGTGTTTGGCTTTTGGGCATTTTGAGCAACTTTCTTCTTTTCTTCTTTCTTTTCGGTTTTACACTTGATTTTCTTGTCTTTGCTCTATTTAATGTTATAGGTTGAAGGTGTTGACAATGCACTTATCAAGGGGGAGATTGAGAGCCAATGGACCGGCTCCATTGCCTCTAGGAGTGATGAGTGATTATAAATGGAAGCCAAGACCCAGAAGGACTTAGGCACAAGACCTCCGATGGACAGGAGGCCCTCCAATGGACGAGAGGTAGATGAAAGTCCTCCGAAGGATAGGAGGCATGCTCAGTGTCGGTCGGCCGTGGGAGTTTGGTACACGTAGGAGCGGCACGGCGATAGCAAGTGTAAGACCTCCGAAAGATTGCGAGGCGACCCCGATGGACAGGGGATGCCGGGTGCCACCGCGGTGCTCCAACCCGAGTACATAGCGCGAAGACGTGCGACGACGTTGGTGGATTCGCTCAAATCCACCACCCTACCACCAAGTTACCAAGACTCGGTGAATGGGCTCAATTCTCACCGAGATAGAGTCGAGTGGGCCGTTCCAGGCCTAGGAAGGAAACCCTAAAGTTTCCTGGTTTCTGACTTCGAAACCGAGGGTCGATCGGTGGATTTAGACTATTGGTCAGGTGGACGTCATCCGGGAGTTAGCGTGCAACCGAAGAAGATCAAGACTCCATCGCGGTCGTCTGTCCCCGAGAAACTTGAGTCTTTTTCAATTTGGCCCCTACGAGCATTTCTGTAATATAGGGGTCTTAGTGTAAACTGAGTTAGTTAGGCCTGGGCTATATATACCTAAGTGGCTGGTCATTTAGGTGACTATTCTACCTCTAGAAACCATAGGCTTAGAGAGCAAATCGGGTGCTAATCTAGGATTTAGAGTTCCCTAGAGCTAGCACTTTGCATTAGTGGGAGGATAAAGGGTGGTAGGCTGTGAGGAACCTTGTAAGATCTGATTTCCACTTCTAATACAAGGAAGATTCGTCCCAAATTCGTGCTCATATGTGCAGCCATCTCCTCCCCCCTCCTCTAGTTTTGTATTTGGATGAAACTCAAAGGATTTTGGTGATTTGCTTTGCCCATGAGTAAATCCTATTCTTTTGGCTCTTTTGCACATGCTAGGATGTGGAGATTATGACTTAGTTCATCTCAATCCTGCTGGATTGCCATGAGCAAGGTGTTCTTGAGTTTTCCCCTTTTCTTGCCCAAAGATTGCCTTCTCACAAGATCTGAAATTACCGCTAATCCCATGGGCATTTTGAGTTGATCTTTTGGGAATAGCTTTGGAATAGGGTCTAGATAGCCTATGCAAAATCTCGTGAAGATTGGAAAAGATTTGTTCAGATTTGGGGTCAGAAAACTCTTTTCCTACGACTCCACCGGACTATCTGGCATGCCACTGGACTATCCGGTCTCACCAGATAGTCCAGCAGAGTCTACCCGGGAGCTTCACACCGGACTATCCGGCCGCCCCCACCGGACTTTTTGGTGCCATCGAACAGTCCGGCCCCTGGCACCAAACAGTCCGGTGAAGCCAGGGAAGCTGCCCTGTTTTTGTCCTTTGGTTCTTCTGCTGCGATTTTTTGCATCGGACTTGCTTTTCCCACTATCTGACCATTCTCTTTACTTGCTGTATACCATTAAGTCGCACTTTGGTGAGGTGAGTGTCGAGTGGAGAACTTGTAGGTTTTCGGTGCTTTGGGTGGCTTGCGATCTTTGTGATCATTGAGTTGCTTGCTCTTTCACGCCTGGTGCGTATCCTTCCAGTGGATGGCACCTTGGTGTCTACTAGACACATATCTATTCAGTGGATGGTGTCTAGCGTCTGTTCTCATAGAACCAGTTTTGGGGTCATGATTTTGAGTTTTTAAGTGCTCCTATTCAACCCCCCCCTCTAGTCGCACGTCTCGGTCCTACATTTGACTATCCGTTTTATTGTAAGGGTTACATAAAGTTGATACCAACGCATCGGCTTTTCGCAAAAAAAAAATTTCCTATGGGGTGCCTAAAGTCGATGGCAACACATCGGCTTTTTTGGGGCCTGATGACGATACATTGGCCCCTGGGAGTGCCATACAGATGCTCCCCCAGTGTGCGGGATTTAGGAGATTCAAGAGTTGACTTGCAAGCTTAGGTGACCAAGACTAATGCTCCTGGACTTTGCATCGTATCTCCCAATCTTCCCCTAAGCCGATACCTTCAAGTATTTGAAGAGATCGATTTTCTCAGCCTTTACTATAAGATTTATCGCACAAACAATGGCCTGATGAATATCATCAGGCAACACCATTTCATTAATGAACAAGGATGGTACAAATATTTTTTGGGGCTGATCGCCTGGATCGACCATACAACTCGTGCTGATGCTACATTTAAAATTGGTCAATCGTCATGATCGACCATAATGAAGCATGTATTTAAACATTGATGCTAGCTGCTGGAACTGACACTAGTCTATTTTTTGACCATTCGACATAGTTCAAATCCAGCTGATCTCTTCCAATAAGGCATTCTACCCTTCTGCCCCCCAGAATGAAGATTCTGCAACTGTGACGTTGTTGGAGCCATCTGCTGGAACAATTTCAATCTCATCGCCATCCCACTGCACGAGGCATTGGTGCATAGTCGATGGTACGCAGCGGTTGGCATGGATCCAGTCTTGACTGAGCAGGGCCGAGTAAGGTTCTTTAGTATCGACGACGAAGAAGGATGTGTTGAGCGTCTTGTGCCCAATTGTTAGTTCGACATTGAAGACTCCTTTGGCCCCCATCGGGTCGCCCTTGAAGTCGTTAAGGACGACGTTTGTCTTGATGAGCTCATCCTCACTTCTGTTGAATTTCTTGAATACCAGCATACTGGCCTCAAATTAACTGCCGCACCTGTGTCGACCATCATCTTATTCACTGGTTCACCATTGATATAAACCTCGAGGCATAGCAGCTTCAGATGATGGTATTTCTTGTCAACCGGCTTCTCGATAATGATGGCAGCCGGTCCAAGGCTAAGCTGGGCTACTGATTCCTGAACCACAGAAGAAGTACAAAATTCATTGGACAAGAGGAATACCATATTGACGTCAGTGAATCCATTGGTTGTTTCCTCATCCAGCTGGTCGTCCTCTGTGTTGTCTTACATCAGGTCTTCTGGTCATTCCTGTTCTTCTTGCTTCCTCCTCTAGACTGCCTGGCATTCGGGCAGCACTAGTGGGAAGCTTGTGCTTTTATGACGGTATAATGACAGGTCCTAAATTTACTTGCTTCAATACCTGAAGATAGTTTGCTTCGGCTTCCTCTAAACTGCGTAGGTGTTGTACTCTGCGCTTTTGTAAGCGAGGGAGCCCTTTAGGGCACCACTTGGGTTGATGACACTCCCTGCTCTTCCTACTTAATTCTAGTTGGGAACATAGTGGAGGAACTGCGCGCGTCTCTTCATGTTGTGGCGAGAGCTGTAGACGAAGTCGTGGCACCGATCGCAGGTGTCCTAGCAGCTAGAACACAGACATGCACCCCTCTGGTCATCGAGGAGCCGAGCATTGTGGACAATCGTCAATGGTTCGGCAAATGCCCCATGCCCTGACTCCACCAGTAGTGGAAGAACGGGCAATCCTAGTCTTCCTTGAACTTGTAGTCCCTATGTTGGTCACGCTCCTCATCGTAATGACGCCTGGTGTAGTGCCGTTCCTTGTCTTGGCGATATTTGAGTCGATAGCGCTCCTCCCGCTCATGGCGGTACTCGTGATGATGGCATTCGCCACGCAGGTCGTGGCTCGACCAATGGCGATGCTCTAATTGCCAATTGTAGATACGGTCTTCTTCTTGGTCGTGTGCTTGATATTGCTGGTGTCTTTTGTGATGGCCAGCATATATGCTGATCACGACACCTGAGTTGGGGCAGGAATGCTGGTTTATGGCTATGTCCTTGGCGAACAAGTGTTCTTCCTGTCGAAATTCTAACAGCTGATCATTGTTTGGATCGGCCTTAACCTTGCCTTTGTCTTATGAGCCAGACGTGGCATTCACCATGTTGATGGTTAGGTGGGAAAGGGCTAGGTCGGCTCTTTGGTAATGACCCTGCCACCTTCAATAGCACCACGAACTCGGCAGTAGAAACTCACTAGGATTCAGTTGTAGTCACGATCTTGATCTGGCCACTGGCTGGGGTGGCTATCTTGGTCTGTCTGTGGGCATAGGACATCACGTTGACCATATTGACATTGGGGAAGGAAGTGCTATCCACTTTCATCGAGCTTCTTGTATAGGTCAACCTTCCCTGCTCAATAGCTGTCTGAATTTGCTGACATAGGACCTTGCAATCGTTAGTGTTGTGAGAATCAAGGGTATTGTGGAACTTGCTGTACTTGCAAGCCTTGAGTTCTTTAGCTGGTATGATCTTGTGACCAGGCATCAACACCAAGTACTTTTCCTTGAGCAGCAAGTCAATTATCTGCTCTGTTTTGGCCACATCAAAGTCATAGCCGGTGGGAGCCTCTGGACACTTGAGCCATTGAGAAGACAGTGGCTGCTTTGGTTTGGTTCACTGCATGACTTGCCACCTTGGCCTCTTCATTGGTGAATTCTTCATCTTGTAGGTATGTAATGGCCCTCCATGGCCTCTCTTGGTATTGCTCTAGATGTGCATGCTCATAAGCTACCACTTTGGAAAGCAAATGGCCGATGCAATTGAAGTCCGTTGGCCCGTAGGCGAGCCTGGTAGTTCGGCTTAGGCCATTAAAAGCCATCTCAGCCAAGTTCTTTTCTGAACAATTGTAACACCTATTCGTGGCTTCTCTGAAGTGTTGAATGTACTAGCCAACAGACTCGCCAAGACACTGACGGAGCAACATGAGATCTGTGAATGTGGCCTTTTCTGACCCCGAGATTGAGAGTGGAACAACTCTTCTATTTGCTTCCATGTCGTGATGGATCTAGGTGTCAACAACGTGTACCACCCAAAGGCCGGACCCATCAAAGATATGAGAAGAGCCGGATCTTCATGTATTCCCCAATTGCGTTGTGTATCGGCTAATATGTTCCGCAGTACTTGTGCTATCATTGTCACTGAACTTGGAAAAATCTGGTACCTTAAACTTGGGTGGGGTGGCAATTGATCAGAAGCCTCAGGATACGGTTCGGAATAAGTGATGACACCCCTCAGCGGTGTCACACCATATTGGTTCCTGAGGATTTTGTCTACATCAGCTTGAGCAACCGATCCGCTATTCGCAAAAAAGCCGGCCTGGTTGTTAGAAACCGGCCCTAATGCGTATCGCATTTGCCAATCAACGACTTCTTGATCATGAGCATTGTCCTTGCCACTGCCTGTGTGCCCTATAGGCTGAGGCTGTTTGCTTGGTCGATGAGGAGGTTCTTCTCCTTCCTATAACAACATTTACCTGAACTGACACATATAGCCATCCGTTATGAACATCGGCGGCTCATCATATCATACGGGTTGATCGTTCAAGTTATTGGGAGCACGCATGATGAACTCGGCCTTGGTGCCTTCTAGAGAGTTGATAGGAGGCATGTAAGGCAGCCGAGTGTAGAACTTGGTCTCGGAAAAGAAGTGCCGATCTGAGGTCTGACCTCTTGTGTGTATTCACTAGCGATGACCGCTTTGAACACGCATGCCACTATATTCTCCATGGAATTCAATAGTAGTTCAGCTTGGCGTAGCATGGCTTGGCTCACCATAGAGTTCATCTCCTCCCAAAGAGCTTTGTTGTGTGCTTCTGATGGTGTGGAAACATCCACGCTGTCAAGCAAGCTTTCTAGATATCCAAGGCACTTGACACCGCTGTTTTGAGTCCAGGTGAAGTGGTTGAAAAGCTCTTCATCTATCTTGGCGACTATGCGATCATACACCTCCTTGTGCTCGTCTGGTAGCTGCACAAGCGTAGGAGGTGCTTGTTTGTCTTTTGGCCACATGTTAGGATCGTGATTGGCCGAAAACTCCATTGTTGCCCTTCTCAGAAGCTTTTGGAGGCATCGTTTGGCGATGAAGGCATGCCAATTTGTGTTGTCACCGATTTTCTGCCCGTAAGGGACAACCGGCGACTAACACAGATGGGGCCAAGAGCCGAGAGGCGTTGTTCGGCCTTCTGGTGATGAAGACGACAGGGGCGTGCCACCTGGCTTGACCACTAGCTAGGAAGGATGCCATCGCGGTCAATCGGTGGATGTAAAGAGGAGCTAGGTCGCTGGGAAGCCGATGAAGGTGCATGCCAGTCGAGGCGATCGGCAGAGACAATTTGCAATCCATGAGCTGATTGTGAAGAGAAACCTGTTCTATCAAGTGTAAATTGCGTGCTCCTACATTGGATCTTAGTCGCAACATGATCGGAACATCAATCATGCAGACAACAGGCTATGTAGATCATAAGAAAAGCTTATCCAACACGGGAGCACACCAGCTACAAATGACAAAACAGGGTGCATGGAATACAAATCAGATCTAAGTCGCTATATGCAACTTGAAGCATAATAACAAATAGAGCAAAGACTTAGATCGGATCTATATCCATGCAACACGATCAAGATACGGGGATATATTGGTACTAAAAGCGGGCATATGCAACATGGCAATACCATCGAGATCTAGAACGTGCGGATAACTAGCAGACTCCGCCAACAACAACGCTTGGTATGGAGTCCACCATGGTATAGCAAGAACCATGCCGCCCTAGTAGATCCAATAGATACAGTACTAGGGCAGCACGACGCTTACTAGAAGAGGTTAACCCTGAGGAGGGGTGGTGATGCGCCGAGAGTTGTATTGATCATATGGATGATGAATTACATGATGTGCCCAGTTACATATTTATAATCCAGAGGACTTGACCCCTACTCCAAGACGCAAGCTACTCATAGATACTCCTACGTAAAAAAATAAAACTCCGTCCTAACTGCTAAAGGGTATAAATTACAACAATAATATCCAAATATCAGTCGATGCCCATCGTTGCAGATTCCGGACGTCCCATTGTTTTGGCAATTCCCGTTGACTCCAAACTTACATGGGTGAGATTCTTGCGGCATTGGAAATATTATCTGCTTAGCCTTCCATCCATATGTAGAACGTCCAAAACGAAGTCCGTATGTGTCTTGGGCGTCCATTTTTGTGTGGCCCATCCCTGCAGTCCGAACCGGCTTTGTGAATAAATCAGTCTTCAACACGAGTTGGGCTTGCGACTCTATCTTCACTTGGGCCTTAGGCATGAAATCACCATATTTGGCCTAAATTCAATAAATATCCTAAATTAATGCTAATCATCCAAATTATGGCTATAACACATGCTCCCAATTTTGGTCAAATATGGTGAAGATCTCTTTATCATCTTCTCCGTCGGTTGCTGCAGACAATAAATCGGCTCTTTCTACCCCCCGCCCCCCAAGTTGAATAAAAAATTATTTAGACAAGCCGTTTTTCCTACTGACTTTGAAAGATAATGTCTTGACTTCTCATCAGGATGATTGTAGGTCCCACCGAGCGTGCCAATTAGTGTGTTGCCATGGGAAACCAATGGTGCAAGGACCCGTGGCATGTACACACTAGGAGCCGAGGATCGTGGTGCTGCTGCACTCGTCTCCCTGTAGTGCGGCTCCGATTAGCTCTGAGCAAAGCCAATCTGGGTGGCGATGGTGGTGCAGGCATGCCAAATGGCTTGACTTTGCTGTCAGGAAGGTTGGGTGGATGCCGTGGTTTGTTCTAGTTCTCTGTGTAAAGCGTACGCAACAAATTTTAAACGTTAATTTCTTGCCTGATCACTCGGATTTGCACCACGAGAGATCGTGAACTCCGATCGGCATACATGTAAATGGTGACGGTCAATGAGGCATAAAGCGCCATTATAACCAAAACCACATCCACAATGAAAAGATAAATATGAACCCTATCTAAAAGCATGATATGAAAGATCTGCATAGCCAGATCGGCTCCTAACAAGGACCTCCAAAGACGTCCATCTACATAGATAGATAGATACAAATTACGACGTGTATAGATAGGGTGCTCGTGATACTCTGATCTATTGGCATGTCACGTGCACGTGTTGCAGTGATGCATCATGGGTTGTGACAAGTGACTAGGTAATGTAAAACTAGCTACATGATGATCAATCTATGACATAAAGCGTAGAAAACATAAACATATCAACAAGCATGCGAAGTAAACAATGTATCTAGTGCCAAGCAAAACTTGACACGAGATTCATTGAGATAGCTGATGGGTCTCACTGCCGAGAAGAGCTTGACGCCAGATTCATCCGGATAACTAGTAATTCTAGTGTTAAGCAGACGCGAGATTCACTAGAATAACTAGCAAACCATGCCATCAAAAAACATCAATACACAGTTCACCATGTGGCTCACACCCTAATGCCCTAATGGATCTGAGAAACATTAGAGTAGCATGACGATGCGCCAAGAGAGATTGGAGACAACCGCTATAAGAGAACAGTCTGTCGTCAACTTTATTACGTAGGTAAAGATACATATTTATAGTACGGCGACTTGGACGTCCACTACAGGAAAACGATATTTTTTCGTGGGCTCGACTTTTTTCGTGAGCCGGCCCACGAAAATATCAGTACTTTTTTCGTGGGTCCGTAAACCGACGAAAAAGATCCACTTTTTTCGTGAGCCTAGGTCGCAGCTCACGAAAAACAGGTCTTTTTGTGGGCCAACTGCAGCCCGACAAAAGAGCTGGGCAGCACATTTTTTCGTGGGCCACCTGGCCAATGAAAAAGGGGGTTTTTCGTGGGACCAAGTGCGGTCGACGAAAAATCCTGCCCCCATAGGCAGGTTTGGGCGTGGGGACGTCGCTGCACACGCCCAAATCCAAAACACGCCCCGCACCTGCCGCCGCCAGCCGCCGCCATCGCCCGCAGCCGCCCCCACGCCCGCGGCCACCTGCTCCTGCTCTTGCCGGCCGCCCCTCGCCCCCTGCACCCAGCGGCCAACGCTCCTGCTCCTGCCGATCGCGGACGCCGCTCCCCGGCGCTGCGCGCAGCCTCCTAACACCCCGGAGTCCGGCACCCGGCTCCGTCGCCGCCGCCGCCCCCCTTGTAGGCCTGCGCTGTCACCCTCGGCCTGATCCATGCTCGCTGCGTCAACCACCGCCCTCAGCCCGCGCGGAGGCCGGCGACGCCGCTACGCGTGACCAGCAGCGCTCGCGAAGGTGCCGGCCATGGAACTCCGCGGCGACACCTCGGCCACCGGTCCCCTCACGCGACTCCGGATGCCTCCACGCTACTGTCCTGCCTCCCGACGCCGCCGGATTGAGCACAAGCAATAATGGTAGCACTCTACTCTATGTATTGTCTGTTATATAGATGTGGGTTGTTTCATCGGCCACTTTTTGGGCCGACGAGTATTAAGTAGTGTGATTAGGTTATTATATATTGATTGTTTCGTCGGCCATGTCCAAAACCGACGAATTAGTCTTTCAATTAGTTGGGGCCTCGTTGGTTTTGATTAGTCGTGATGTAGTTGTTGATTAGCCCAATTACCACCTGCGGCTAATTGTAAGTGCAACAAGGCTCCTTAGTGGTTTTAGTGTTGAGTGACAACGTGATTAAAGGTCTAATCTCTTTGTGAGATGTTTTGATAGGTTTCTACAAGTATATATTGTCAAATGTAATGAAATGCATAGAAATGTATTTGTCTATGAATAAGCATGAATCACTTATTTGTTGAGCGAGGCATTGAACATTCACGAGTGGATATTATGACATTGCCTAAGTGCAGGACATCACTAGTGTTCATTTACTAATGCACTTTGAGGCACTCGTCTTTCATAGTAAGAAAAGTGACTTGGATTCTATCTCTTCCATTAGGACGTCACTACTTGAATTGGATCTCTCGTATAACGAGTAGCGGACCATGAATACACACCATTACATATCAAAGCCAAGTATAATCAAGATCGAGTGAATTGAATGGATAATGAGCAAATGTGCTCCATCTACCTATTGAAGAGGTTTTCTAAATTGAAGTCCAACTATTTAGCTCAAAGAGGATTGCTAGCAAAGGAAGAAGCTCAGCTTTGCTATCCCTCTCTGTTGACATATTTCAAGACGGCATTATTCATCAAGACAAGACTCAAGTGGATTTCATCTAGATGTATATTTATCTTGAGTATAGGTATGGCGTACTATCAAGAGGAAAGCGAAGCTCGGAAGTCTCTAGTCAATGTGTGCTCATAGCTAGTTCATAGAGTGTCGAGCCAAAACACTCCTCATGTGTTGTTCTTGTGCTAAGAGTGGGCTCACCGGATTGTCCCGTAAGACTCACCGGACTATCCGGTGAAGGCTGAGCCCAGACCCTAGAGTGATCTCTCTGACCTTTTTCTTGTGCTTTCATCTCCTAGTTAGGTGTATCTCTATGGAGCCTAACACCTACGCTTCTTACCTAGTGACTCAAGGCTTTGTTCCTTAGCCTCTAGATAGGGAACCCCTCACCGGACTATCCGGTGAGCTCTACCGGACTGTGCGGTAGAGGGGTTTGAACCCCAACGGCTAGTTAGACCTCTACCGGACTATACGGTAGGGCTCACCGGACTAGTTCGGTGTTGGTCTGACATAGGCCAACGGCTAGTTTTGTGTGGATGGGTATTTATACCCCTCACCCACTTCTGGTTG
Source organism: Paspalum vaginatum (assembly GCA_030272315.1). Taxonomy (NCBI): domain Eukaryota; kingdom Viridiplantae; phylum Streptophyta; class Magnoliopsida; order Poales; family Poaceae; genus Paspalum; species Paspalum vaginatum. The sequence continues at coordinate 33,616,127 of CM059018.1, read as the reverse complement.
GGGTTGCTGCTTCCATTCACGCCCATATTCATCCAGAGGCTCTTAGCAACACCTCCCAACACTCTCTTTGTGAGATTGAGCTCAATTTGTGAGATTCTTGAGTAGGGAGAGGATTTGTGAGATTGTGTGAGCTACATTGTGAGCACCTAGCTTCTGAGCACAGTTGGCAATCATTTCCGAGAAGCAGTTTTTGTTACTCTTGGAGGTTTCCTCCTAGACAGCGAGAGTGACCCAAAGGGCACTCGGCTTGTGAGTGCCACTTCTCTTGTAGGTGATTACCCCTGCTCTTCGGAGCATTTGCAGTGAGCACCTTCATAGCCTTGGTGGTTGTGAAGGGGAGGCAGTGAGTTGAAAAAGACTCAAGCTCTTGGTGGGCACCTCAACAGGGAAGTACGGACACTTGCGGGTGTGCCCGAACCTCAGGAAAAAAAATCCTTTGTCGTGTGTGCTGTGCCCCTGTTGGGAGACCCAAGCTTTGTGCTTGTGGTTGCTTCTTTTACTTGCATTATATTATTGCTTCCACTATCATTATTATCCGTGTGCAAGTTATCTTTGTGGGTGCAGGGATTAAGTGCTACTGAGATCAACATTACCCTAGAAAGATTTTACACAGCTCCAAGTAGCCAAATAAGTATTTACTTGCATATTTACTTTCGTAGGCCTTAGTATCTGTGTTAGACCGGACTATCCAGTGAGCCCCACCGGACTATCCGGTTATACCGGACTTTCCGGTAGGAGACACCGAACTATCCGGTGTTGAGACTAACAATGAGTTTTTAATTGGTGTAATTTTTCAGTTACGCCTATTCACCCGCCCTCTAGGCGACATCAAGGTCCTTTCACTAACACTTGTTGATTATATATTTCTAAATGATGTGGTAGGATTGCTATTAGAGAGTTAAATAGGTTGATGATTAGATTAGATTTTTAATTAATCAATCTTGCTCAATAATCATTTTATGTGATTCACAAACTGTTTTCTTACTATTTATTTATGTCATGAGATTATAAACTGTCTTGTTACTATTTATGATGGCATATGGTTATTGTTTATTTGTTTAAGCACTTTACTTCATTTGCTTAGGACCAATGGTCCACTTGTGGAGAAAATTGTAGAAGCAAGCATATTGCCTTCTAACTATGAATGGGGCAACCTATCTCACGAGGAGACAATACGCTTGCAGCTCAATGCTTCGAGTTGCTAATTATTTGTTGAGCACTTTGAGTCTAGATACTTCTAAGTGGCTGTTCCATGAGTACAAGAGATTTGAGGATGCCCATGAGATTTGGGCCACTCTCAAGAATGTTTGTGCATGCAAAGCTCAAGAAAAGCAGTTGGTGCTGCAGTCACTGCAGACACCGGACTAGTCCGGTATCATACACCGAACTATCCGGTGTACCGGACTGTTCGGTACTTACTACCAGACTATCCGGTGGTGGCAATGAAGCTACACCAACCAGTGAAAAGCAGCGATGGAGACCAAGTGAAGAATCATGTGCACCAAAGTGTCACTCCACCAAAGTGAAGAAAGTGAGGAAGAGAAGAGTGGGAGTGATGAAGATGAAGACGAGATCACCGATGAAGCTTTGTATATTGGTCACCTCAGCAAAAAGGACCAAATGAAAGTGATCAAGCTGATGCAAATCATAACCAACCAGAAGCAAAGTCTTGACAATCAAGAAGACTACTTGGTGAAGAAATTGGATGAGTTAAAAGAGGCTCAAGAAGAAAAAGAAGAGCTCGAACTTAAGGTCACAAATCTGAACCTCAAGTGTGAAAATCTGACCAAACAAGTTGATGACTCTGCCAATGTAACTTCTTACATTGGGAAGCTTGAGAAGAAGGTAGAAGAAACAAAAGAATTGCTAAATAGGATCAATGACAAGTGCTTGGAGCTTCAACAAGAAAAAGATGAGCTCCTAGATGAGAGTATGCAGCTCATTGATCAGCTAGCCTTGAGCGAGGTAGCACACGAGGTATTTGTCACGTCGGTAAAATCCTAGGAACCTCTCGTGCAAAATAATTCTTGTTCTTCAACTGATTCTATCATTGCTTGTGCTAACCCTTGCTGTTTAAAAGCAAGTAACCTTTGTGTTGAGCATGATATTATAGAATCTTGTGATGACTTCATTGCAAGAGAAAATGAAAAGCTCAAGCAAGAGGTTGAAAAGTTAAAACAGGACTTGATTATGCTTAAAAGAAAGTGTTGTGTGCAACCTTCTCAAGATAACCGTGAAAACATGGTGAACAAGCTTGAGGAGGGTTCAAACTGTGCACAACACACTAAGACAAGTATCAAGTCTAAAAGTGGTGAAAGCACAAAAGCACAAGAGCGAGCCAAATCAAGAGAACAGAAGAACAAAGCAAAGAGGAGATGCTACTGGTGCAAGGAAATAGGACACAATGTTCAGGCTTGCCCAAGCCTCAAATCCAAGGCAATGAGCAGCTCTGGCTCACCGGACTGTCCGGAACAATCTACTGGACTGTCCGGTGATACTGGACCATCCGGCAGTAAAGTGTCGGACTATCCGGTGGAGCCAGTGGCAGCTCAAGCCACAAATTCCAAGGCAAGAAGACCTACCTAGTCTCACAACAAGGTTGGAAAGGAGGAAGTCCATGCAAGCAAGGCAGAAAATCAACCAAAGGGCTTCAGGCAAAGAATATGCTACAATTGCCGACAAAAGGGGCATCTTGGTAAGGATTGCCCATATGGTAACTTTACTCATCCCAACCTTGTTAATAAGAAAACTAAAGTGACTTGTGTACCCAAGGGCTGCAGTGGTGAAGCTAAGGTGATTTGTTCATCCAAGGCTCCCACCAAAGCTATTTGGATACCCAAGGTTTATTTGACTAATATTGATGGACCCAACAAGGTTTGGGTACCAAAACATACCTGAAGACCTATAGGTACCAACAAGATGCATTGAGGGTCTTGGCTATCTTGAGAAGCTAAACTCCAAGTATATCATTGTCTCAAGATTTATTCTTCTCATCTCAAGCCAAGATATGAATTATGGCAATATCTTCATCCTCAATGACATCATGGGTAACATGTGTTTAACTAGATCCTTGGTGGCTTGGACAAGACTCATCCTTAGCGACTTGAGCCTTGCCCAAATCAATCAAGTCAAAATTCCACTCCTATTCTATGCTTGTGTTCTTGTGATACGTTGATGGCACTCTTTGTGGAGCATGTGCCTTAAAATGTGCAAGAACATGGGTTGAAACTCATGAGAGGAAAAGGAAATGAAACTTAGAAGAAATCAAAACTCTTAGTGGAAATTTTCAGGGCTCATCGGCTGGACTCACCGGTCCAACCGGTCGGACACAGGTAGCACCGGTCTGCCGGCTCTGCTGATCTACCGGTTCCACCGGTCACGTCTCCAACCAGTTTACCGGTCTCTCTACCGGACCATCTGTGGACGACACCAGACTGTCCGACTTAACCAGACTATCCGGTGGAGGCCACCGGACTGTCCGGTAAAGGTCAGTCAAGTCTATGTGACTGTGAGTACACCCACATAATTGTTCATTCAAATTTTATATATTTAGCCTAAGTACAAATTCTAATTCCCCGGTTTGTAACAAAAACTTGAGCATGTGAAATTGGTTATTCAAGGACCATAAGCATGCATTTGGGGGAGTAGAGTTATACTAGGGCTCTGTAGTTCTAACAACTCTATGTGAGTAAGATTGCAGAAATTAGGAAGATGTTGAGTGGACCAAATCACTGGCATAATGCAAAATAAATTGAAGATGCTCCAAAATTGTAAATCAGGGCATATACCAAAGGTTGTTCTATTCTTATATATCTTATGAATATATTAAAACCAAGGCCAAGGTATGAGTTCATATATGCAATGTAAGTGCTTCTAGGGCTTGTAGCTCCTGTGTGGTTGTTGGTGGATTGAGCGATTCAACTCTAGTATGGATATTTGATTGATACCTCTAAATCTTAGAAAGTTGTCAAGTTAGTCTTGAGAGCTTGGTGCTTCAAATATGATAGGAGGTATGAGTTAAATATGTCATTATCTATGATATGATCCTCAATCTCTCTAACATTCTTTGTGGTATAATTCCTAAGGTTTGAGATAGTGAAATATTGTCTTGTCATGAGTATGTCTCATGAGGTTTAAATGAGATTAGATGTTTGCTTGATACTCTAGCTAAGAGTGCCTTTCATGCCTTGGTAAGCTGAGTGTGAATCAAACGTGATAATCATCTTAAGCAAGGCATGGTAGTTCACTAGTATAGCAAAAATGGGATTTTGAAAACATTTGTTGTTGAGATCTTTGTGATCAACCTCTCTTTATATGTGGTTATTGTTATCTATGCATGTTTGTGCCTAACCACATACATTGAGACTTCTATGCCGAAATTCAAAATCACTTTCCAAACGAATTTATTCAAAAGCTCATCTCCTTCAACTAAATCATCTTTTGACCAAAAGCTTTGACAAAAATGCATTTACAAAAGGTCACTTACCTTCCCTGAGGGCTATGTTACATAAAGGAGTCAATGGATCAAAGGAATATAGCACAGTTCTCAGACTCTCTGCAAAATCATTTCTTACCGGACAATCCGGCGCTCCCTAGCGGACAATCCGGTAACACCGGACTATCCGGCAGGTGCGACTGCACTATTCGATCCACGCGGGTTTTACCTTCACCCGCGGTTCTAAGGGGTAACTTCTCATGTTTTACTCCTACCTATCTCCAAACCAGTTTTCACCCATTCTATCTGCCGCCCTTGCTTGAGAAAGGATCTCTTTGGCGATTTGAGGAGTTCTTCTCATTCCTCCGTGGATTTAAGGAGTTTTTGGTGGGGAGTGGCCGCTGCATCTTTGGAGTATCCGATCCCACCGGCCTCTCCATCAGTTTTGGCCTAGGAACTTCTCTCCAAGGTACTTTGAACTATTTTTGCCCGATCTCTTTGCTCGGTGCAATGCTTGTAGTTTCCCTTGGTAGAAGTACTCCTGATATGTATATCCATCATGTCCTAGAAGATCAAAAATTTTCCATGGCTAGTTTGGAAGATCCACTAACCCTAGGTCACAGGGCGGTACTGGACTATCCGGTGGCCGCCACCGGACTGTCCAGCATCACCGGACTATCCAGTGTAAGCCACCGGACTATCCGGTGATACCTAGAGGCCCTGGGTCAGTTGATCCTTTCGGCTCTAGATTTGTTCTGCGAGCTCCCAAACTTGTTCCATATATTCCTTTATGTCTTTGTGACATATTCCTGTCAGCAAATCATGTTTTTTCACAGTCATCGTAATCAAATCATATCTTTTTGCACTCTGAGACTAATCTGAGGTTCCAAATCTATATCTTTGCCTCTTAGGGTTGTAGATGGCTGGTGAGCAACCCGTCAAGCAGTACACCAGGATTAAGAGGAATGCCACTAAGCCTCGCCCTCAGTCGAGCAGTGACACTTCTTCCCCCTTGGAGGACACCGGTGCTGGTGGTTCTCAAGGGGGAAGATCTCTCAGGTCGAGGCAAGGGCCGTTGTAGGACACTCCTTGAGGTCAGATGCACATTGCAGATGAAGGGGTGGCAGTGGAGACCTCCTCTGATGATGATATAGAGGATGAGACCTATGTGGTCCAACCCAGACCCCATGGTAAGGGTCCAACTCCTCCCAGCAATGATAATGAGGAGAAGGAGGAGAGAGATGTTGAGGTAGAGGAGAAGAGAGAGGCAGCACCCCCTGAGGCTGAGTATGCTAGGAAGCTCGGTGAGATCAGAGACAACAGGAGAAAGGATTTCAGGAAAGAGCTCAAGAGCTCTTATGACTGGAGATTTCACACCAAGTTTCACGAGGATTACTATGAGTCAGTGATTCTCTCCAAGGAACACCCAGTCACACTTGATCAATGGGTCGATTAGGAAATACATGAAGGACAAGAAAGACCCCATATTTGATCAAGTGATTGCAGCATGTGGGAGGCAGAACATCCAGAAGATCATGAGTTTCAGGCATGATTGGAACAAGGAGATCATCGCTCAGTTCTATGCCATAGTCTACTTTGATGACACAGATGCAGATCCAAGGAAGTGGGCTATGGAATGGATGACAGAGGGTGAGACTTATTCTACTCTTATCTTGACTTCGTGTTTGTGCTTGGTATGAACAATGTGGATCTGAACAGGCCCAAGATTCACCTAGAGCAGTATCTCCCTGACAGTGAGATGAAGTTCATGTATCCTCCAAATAATTAGGGAAACTTTGGACACTCACAGGGTCTTTACTCTTTCTATGGATATCTGAACAGAATGTTCGGAAAGACCCTGGCTCCTCGTGTTGGTGATGCTACGAACATTTCACATTATGCTAAGAATCTGCTTGCTAGGATGAAGGAGAATGCATTGCCTTTCAGCGTGACCAACTTCATATGGGAGGAGATGAAAGCCATATCCTTTGACCCATATCGGAGTTGCGCATATGCTCCTTTCATCATGGAGGTGATTGACAGGGTGACCGGTACAGCGTATATCTGTGACACTGAGCACCGGCCACTCCGTGTGAAGAAGGTGAAGCATCCGATTGTGCCAGCACCCTCAGTTGCACCTTCAGGCTCAGACCCATCTCTGAGTCAGCAGGCCTCAGTGCCACTGCAGCAGCGGCAGTCACCTCAGAGGAGGAGAGACAGAGGACAGCACTCAGGTGAGAGGAGGAGCACCTCTCCAGTTTCTCAGGCTTTCAGAGCTATCATGGGTGCTTCAAATGCTTCCAGGGCAAGCAGTAGAAGGAAAGCAAAGCAAGGAAGCAGCTGGCTAGAGAGACGCGTGAGAACGCGAACAGGCTTAAGAGCATTCAGAGAGCTCTTAATGTGCAGCCACCTCCCTCTCCAGACAGGCCAGTCGAGGATGAGCCGAACAATGAGCCAGAGGAAGCTACAGGATCCCTTTGTAGCATATCTCACAGCTCAGGCCCAGTCTGGAGGTTTCTTCAGTTCCTCCACCGCCTCAGGTCTTCCAGCAACCATCTCCTTCTGCACCTAACTTTGTGACAGGTGCTTGCTCAGTTCATTGCTCAGTCCTTGTTCGGCTTGAGTGACGCCCTGACAGCCAGCTACCCGGGCTACTCCACCACCTTGGCCTCCTCAAGCTTCCCAGGTTCACTACCTTTCTCCATGGGTCAAGGTGGACAGGGGCTCTCCAGTGGAGCATTCTTTCAGAGTGGCAATTCAGTTCCAGTCGGGACCTATGTGTGGCAGCTCTAGTGCAGGCTGAGATCAGGGCACTCAGTGAGCCCTTGTGCTACTTCTCTTCCTTCTTCTTGACTTTTTGGTGCTTGATGACAAAGGGGGAGAGGTACATTAAAGCTTTGTGCCCTTTTTAGTGTTTTCAGGAGGAGCTCAGTGAAAGGGGGAGAATGGAGCAAGCAAGCCTTGTGCAGAGTCAGCAGATCTTTGGAGCTGCTTGCAGCATGTTTTATCTTATCATCTTCCCTTCTCAGTGGTATCATGTGTTGGTTCATGTGTTGAACTCTTAGGGTCTTGTATTGGACACATTTTCGTATAATATTTTTAAAACCTTTTATCTCCTATGTGATCTGTGTGAACTAGATGTATATCTATGTCTAAGTTATGCTAGTATCTATGTGCCTATCTTTGTGACTCTTCGTGGCTTTGTAATTTAGCTTGGTAGGTGCAGACTGCCATCACCGGACTATCTGGTGAAGCCTGCCGGACTATCCGATGCACCGGACTATCCGGTCAGGGATACCAGACTATCCGGTGAGTGGGCAGTGGCTGCATAACCAAGCATCCCAGCTGGTTTCCTTTGTGTTTTCCCTCTTCCTATGTGGTTTTGGAATGCTGAGATATAGGGGGAGCTCCCCTGGCACTGAAATATGTGTTTTTGGAAACATATGGCTCAAATTTCGAGTTTTTGTAACTCAAGCACATATTTAGGGGGAGCATACCAAATATCTGAGGATTCATGCATTTAATTTGACTATCTCTTGTAAGCTTTAATCGGGGTTGTCATCAATCACCAAAAAGGGAGAGATTGTAAGTGCAACAAGGCTCCTTAGTGGTTTTGGTGTTGAGTGACAACGTGATTAAAGGTCCAATCTCTTTGTGAGATGTTTTGATAGGTTTCTACAAGTATATATTGTCAAATGTAATGAAATGCATAGAAATGTATTTGTCTATGAATAAGCATGAATCACTCGTTTGTTGAGCGAGGCATTGAACACTTCACGAGTGGATATTATGACATTGCCTAAGTGCAGGACATCACTAGTGTTCATTTACTAATGCACTTTGAGGCACTCGGCTTTCATAGTAAGAAAAGTGACTTGGATTCTATCTCTTCCATTTGGATGTCACTACTTGAATTGGATCTCTCGTATAACGAGTAGCGGATCATGAATACACACCATTACATATCAAAGCCAAGTATAATCAAGATCAAGTGAATTGAATGGATAATGAGCAAATATGCTCCATCTACCTATTAAAGAGGTTTTCTAAATTGAAGTCCAACTATTTAGCTCAAAGAGGATTGCTAGCAAAGGAAGAAGCTCAGCTTTGCTATTCCTCTCTGTTGACATATTTCAAGACGGCATTATTCATCAAGACAAGACTTAAGTGGATTTTATCTAGATTTATATTTATCTTGAGTATAGGTATGCCGTACTATCAAGAGGAAAGTGAAGCTCAAAAGTCTCTAGTCAACATTTGCTCATAGCTAGTTCAGAGAGTGTCGAGCCAAAACACTCCTCATGAGTTGTTCTTGTGCTGAGAGTAGGCTCACCGGATTGTCCTGTAAGACTCACCGGACTATCCAGGTGAAGGCTGAGCCCAGAGCCTAGAGTGATCTCTCTAACCTTTTTCTTGTGCTTTCATCTCCTAGTTAGGTGTATCTCTATGGAGCCTAACACCTACACTTCTTACCTAGTGACTCAAGGCTTTGTGCCTTAGCCTCTGGACAGCGAACCCCACACCAGGACTATCAGGTGAGCTCTACCGGACTGTCCGGTAGAGGGGTTTGAACCCCAACGGCTAGTCAGACCTCTACCGGACTATCCAGTAGGGCTCACCGGACTGTTCCGGTGTTGGTCTGACACAGGCCAATGGCTAATTTTGTGAGGGTGGGTATTTATACCCCCCACTCACTTCTGGTTGGGGTTGCTGCTTCCCTCCACGTCCATATTCATCCAGTGGCTCTTAGCAACACCTCCCAACACTCTCTTTGTGAGATTGAGCTCAATTTGTGAGATTCTTGAGTTGGGAGAGGATTTGTGAGATTGTGTGAGCTACATTGTGAGCACCTAGCTTCTGAGCACAGTTGGCAAGCATTTCCGGGAAGCGTTTTTGTTACTCTTGGAGGTTTCCTCCTAGACGGCGAAAGCGACCCGAAGGGCACTCGGCTTGTGAGTGCCACTTCTCTTGTAGGTGATTACCCCCGCTCTTCGGAGCATTTGCAGTGAGCATCCTTCATAGCCTTGGTGGTTGTGAAGGGGAGGCTGTGAGTTGAAAAAGACTCAAGCTCTTGGTGGGCGCCTCAACGGGGACGTACGGAGACTTGCGGGTGTGCCCAAACCTCAGAAATAAAATCCTTTGTCGTGTGTGCTGTGCCCCTGCTAGGAGACCCAAGCTTTGTGCTTTTGGTTGCTTCTTTTACTTGCATTATATTATTGCTTCCGCTATCAGTATTATTCGTGTGCAAGTTATCTTTGTGGGTGCAGGGATTAAGTGCTGTTGAGATCAACATTACCCTAGAAACATTTTACAGAGCTCCAAATAGCCAAATAAGTATTTACTTGCATATTTACTTTCGTAGGCCTTAGTCTCTTTGTGACACCAGACTATCCGGTGAGCCTCACCAGACTATCTGGTTATACCGGACTTTCCGGTAGGAGACACCGGACTATCCGGTGTTGAGACTAACAGTGTGTTTTTAAGTGGTGTAATTTTTCATTTACGCCTATTAATCCCCCCTCTAGGCGACATCAAGGTCCTTTCACTAACACTTGTTGATTATATATTTCTTAATGATGTGGTAGGATTGCTATTAGAGAGTTAAATAGGTTGATGATTAGATTAGATTTTTAATTAATCAATCTTGCTCAATAATCATTTTTTGTGATTCGCCAACTGTTTTCTTACTCTTTATTTATGTCATGAGATTATAAATTGTCTTGTTACTATTTATGATGGCATATGATTATTGTTTATTTGTTTAAGCACTTTATTTTTACTGTTATTTTTTAGAGTTTTAGGGTTTAATGCGCAAGCCAGTAGTTAACCCTAGGCGTCACCCGTTCCAAAAGCACACATATCGCATTTATGATGGTGTTTGGACCTAATGAAATTGCACAATCTATGGATGCATGGATTGTATAGTTTCATTCGATCCAAACATAGGATTACTTGTGATGTGCGTGGTTCCGGCATTGTCCACATATTTGGACAGCTGGAGAATGGGGGCGGCCGCATGTGATTCGTGACGTGTCCGATGATCCGAATGAGATTTCAACAGCATAACCCAGTTGTTCTCCGTTGCACCAGGAGCAAGCGTGCGTTTGGGGAACAACGGGGTAATGCTGCCGAAATTTCATTCGGATCATCGGGCACGTCACGAATCGCATGCGGCCACCTCCATTCTCGGGTGGGTTTAGGGCCTTTCCTAGTTGGGTTCTTTGTTGTCACCTAAGCCACGTGTCGCTACTATATGATGAATTTTGGTTGTTGCTTTAGCCTCAAAAATGGGCGACAATCGAAAGACTATGTATGAAGAATGGAGAAAGAATGGGGCACACTCTAGGGAATGGCAGGCAATCGCAGAGGATTTTCTGAAGCAAGCATTCAAGGTGGCAAAAGGTCCTGTCATGCTATATCCGTGACTTGAATATAAGAACGGGTCATAGAGGACCAGTCATGTGATGGAGGAACACCTATGTAGCTTTGGGTTTATGCCTGACTATCTTGTATGGCGTAAGCATGGAGAGCAAGCCCATTGCATCTCAGAGCCAGCTCAACAGAACAGTGATGGCATGATGGATATGCTGAATGACTTTGCTATGGGGTTTGAGTTTGATTTAGAAGAGGACAATCAGCCACCACTAGAGGTGCAAGAATTCTATCGGCTGCTTGAAGCCGGCGATGAGAAGCTACATGATCATACCGAGAAGACCATGCTTGATACGGTGTCGAAGCTTATGGCGATAAAATCGGATGACAACATTTCGAACAGTTGCTTCAATGACATCACCAAGCTGATGTCTGAGGTTCTCCCATCTGATCTTAAGCTGCTGAAAAACTTATATTTCGCTGAAGAACATGATGGCAGGTCTTGGGATGAAATACGAAAAGATAGATGTCTATCCTGGCAACTGCATGCTATTTTGGAGGGAGGATGATAAACTGAGTACATGTAGGCACTGTGCGAAGTCTAGGTACATTCAGGTGGGCAATGAGGCGGGGGAGAACGTGGACACAATGGTGCCAGCTAATCAGTTGCGGTATATGCCCATCATCCCTCGTCTGAAGCGGCTGTTCCTTTCTATGAAAATAGCTAAGAGTATGAGGTGGCACAAAGAACGCAGACGTGGCAGCCAGAGTGACGATGTAATGGTGCATCCAGCAGATGGCGACGCATGGAAGGCACTGGATGAGTTTCAATCTTGAGTTTGTGAGAGACCCAAGGAAGTGTCCGTCTTGGGTTGGCGATGGATGGGTTCACACCTTTCAATACTTCTGCAAGCCCATACTCTTGCTGGCCAGTTTTCATCATGCCATACAATCTTCCACCTAAGATGGTGCTTAAAGATGAATTCATATTTCCTGCACTCGTCATTCCAAGGACCTAAACAACTAAGGAAGAATCTCAATGTCTTCTTACGCCCGTGAATAGAAGAACTCAAACAATTGTGGACAAGGGTGAAGGTGTATGATAGTTATGCTAAGAAAGAATTCACCCTGCGTTCCGCATACCTCTGGTCAATACATGATCTATTGGCCTATGCCATTTGGGTTGGATGGTCTGTGAATGGCCGTCTTTCTTGTCCCATATATATGGATGACTCAGATCCATATAGGCTAAAGCATGGTGGAAAAATCACTTTCTTTGACTGCACTCGATGGGAGCTTCCTATCAGGCACAAGTTTAGGCTATCGACTACTACATTTCGAAAGGGTGTTAAAGTCACAAAGCTACCATCAAAACGTAAGACTACAAAGGAGATAATGGCATGGCATAGACATCTGAAGGTTGATCCAAGTGGCAAAAAGTTTCTAGATTATGGTGTGCTCCACAATTGGACTCACGTTTCCTCACTTTGGGAACTACCTTATGCTGAGGCTTTGATGCTGCCGCACAATATCGATCTCATGCACTAAGAGCATAATGTCGCGGAAAGCATCATAAGCATGTGTTTTGATGTGACAGACAAATCCAAAGACAATATCAAAGCAAGGAAAGACTTAGCATTGCTTTGTGATCATCCCAATCTTGAGGTACGGTTAAATGGGAAAGGAAGTGAGTGTAGACCACGAGCCGAATATTTCCTAAGCTAGAAGAAAGGAAATAGATATTCGAATGGTTGAAGACCCTAAAATTTTCAGATCGCTATGCAGCTAACCTAAAGCGGTTGGTAAATGTGAAGACTAGAAAGTTGACCGGAACTGAAGAGTCACAATTACCATATCATCATGGAAAGGCTCCTTCCTGTAATGTTTCGTGGTTATTTCTAAGACGACCTGTGGAGGTTGTTAGCCGAGCTCAGTTACTTCTACAGGCACTTATGTGCTAAGACGGTCTCGAAGAGTTTGATGAAGAAGTTTGTGAGGGAGATTATAGTGCTTGTATGCAAATTGGAAAAAGTGTTTCCTCCTGGTTTCATGAATGTGATGCAGCACCTGTTGATTCACTTGCCCTGGGAAGCATTGGTTGGTGGACCCGTTCAATGCAGGTGGATGTATCCTATAGAAAGACAACTTAAAAAACTTTGGTCTACTGTACGGAACAAGGCTAGGGTTGAGGGGTGTATCGCTGAGGCATTTGCTCTTAAAGAGATATCGTACTTTACAAAAAAGTATTTCAACAAAGAAGACACTAAGAAACACTCCAAGCGGGTTTCTGTTGCCGATCGGGAACCACAAAGCGACCTTGATATTTTCAAGTTCTAGGGTACAACAAGTGGACCTTCGACTGCCTGACAGAGCAAGGCAGAGCTTTCGCGCGCGACAACCCACCCTGACAACTCGCTGACATATGGAGCTCGACGAGCTAGCAGCACGACCACAAAAAGCTCATGGCAAAGAAGCCCTCCTAGGACAGCCACCAAAGGCAACACCAAGGCGAGGGGAGCGACCACAAAGACGTGAGCTATCTAGAGCCCAAGAGGAATGATCAGGAGTCCCAGAACAGCAACCAAGAGGTGGGAGAAGGAAATGTCTTGAAGAGTGGTGGTGATGGAAGTGACCAAAGGAGTCTCAGGGAGTCCTAGCAGTGGTGACAAGGGAGGGCCTAGCAGCAACTAGACGGGGAAGGAGACAACCTGGCAACCCCCTACACCTAGGAAGACGGAAGAGCGACCAACGACGATATGACCGGTGTAGGAGGGGGACCTTGTTACTGCCAAATCTTAGCCAGATTAGGGCTAAGGGGGAAATCGGCTGATGGACTGTAATGGGCCATCATTTAGAGGTGGTCTTGTTGTATCATATTGGCCCGGTGGGCTGTGTATCTTTAGATAAAGACATATTTAGGGTTAAATTATCAAGTTAGAAGGATGGATGTGCCGGCCAAGACTCAGGTCTATAATTATGTAACTCTTGTTCAGAAAATAAGATGAAGGCATACGTTCCCTGCAGCGCTTGTCCTGCATCAAGTGCATCGCCACCCCTTTTTAGGGTTTGCAAAGTAAGCGCCATGCTGCTTGATGTTATCTCTCTTCTAGATTCGTTAGGGCTGTTTGATGTTTTACTCTATCATGGTAAATCTTGTACTACGCGTTGTTGTTGGCAATATTTGCTAGTTACCTCGCATGCTATCGATCTACTATCCTGTTTATGCTTCACACTATAGATTAGTATCATGCGGCCAGGTGTATATTACTCATCTGGTTGCTACAATCCACGATGTGTACTGCAACACATGTAGTAGACAACTCGAGAGATCGATATACACCTAGCACCTTGTTTTACATGTTTTACATGTACCACCTGTTCTAGATGAACTTCTTTAGAGGTTTAGATCAATGTTCACGCGTATAGACATCAGTTCACGGTTGTGGATGTTCCTATGTTATTTTGATGATGCATGTTGTAGATCCGTTTTGGGATGTTCCTATAAGCAAGTTTTCATACTGTTTGTTTATCTGGCCCTAGGATTGGTTTTCAGCATGAGTGGTTAAGATAGCTTTCTTGTCTGCTTCTAGGTCGTTTGTTTATGCACGTAGCATATTTCAATCTAGGACAGTCGATCCCCTAGGTCGTCATCAGCTGCACTGCCATTGTTATTGTTAGAACTTTATATGTATGTGTACTGTCCAAGGGATCTTATCCCTCTTGATTTATAGCTCTACATATCGACTTTTGGTGGCATACTTTCGTTCCAATTCATTAATGCTATGCATCATTCTAATGTACAAGCATTACTTCGATATTGGAAGCTTCATGTGGCCAGCTACTGGGCTAGAGATACGTTGCATAGTTTGGATATACACTTATTAATGGTTGTTTGGGCCAATGTGGTTGCAGCAGCCGGCCTGCACACACTTGCACACCACTAGAAAATTTTGAGGGATCGTATTTTAATTTTAGCAACACTAACAAAGATAATAAGGCATTAATGTAAAATATTTTTGGTGATGAGCATCTTGGAATGTGATCTATTTAATATTGGAACACTCTTCTATTTTCTAGTATGTATATATGTATATATATATACACACACACGTGTATCTATGTCTATTAGACCATCGTAGATGACAGTTTTATTTTGAGTGAAGTCTATTTTATCCCACTGATCTTGTCTCAGAGAACCAAAAGCCCCCTGAACTCCAATACTACACGTTTTGCATCCCCAAACTATCAAAACCGGTCAAAAAAATGACACCCTGAACAGTTCTAAGTGGTTTTAAGCTGGTTTTTGCTGATGTGGAATACAGGGTACACATGTCAACCTTCTCTCTAGCTTCTATGTGCCACCGGTCCCTCCCTCTCTCTCCCTCCCGCTGCACTGCTAGGGCCACCGGCAGCAGCATCGCCGCGCCCACGTCCACCGCCACTACAACCCCAACCGCGGTGCCGCAGAGCCACCACCCACACCCGTCGCCATCGTGGTCATGGCCGGTCTCCGGCGTGGCGGTGGACGTGGGCACCGCGGCGCTGCAAGGGTTGGCACTCCTGGTGGCCCTGGCGGTGCAGCGAGATGAAGAAGGGGATGGCGGTGGCGCAGGGGAGGGAGGAAGGCAACAATGGTGGCACAATGGGCGAGCACCCCGGCGGTGAGGTGCTTTGAGTTGGCTGAGGTGCTAATGATTCCTGGTTTTTGAATTTGGGTGGCTTATCCAGATTCAGCGAGAAGTTTAGGGGGTAAAATAGACCTCACTCTTTTATTTTACTGTGTTTCGAGGAGGCGACTATCATCTAAAGATTTATTAGTTGCTAAAACAAATGAAGCCCTCCAATGAATGCATGATTAAACAAGGGCATTAAGCATAATTTCATTTTTTTTAAGGAACAAGTCCATTTTGACAATCGAGCTATCGTTTGACTCCAAACTTAACCATTGTATTTCAAATTGGGTACAATTTGCCATCGAACTATTAAGACCAGACATATTTTATCCATCGAACTATTTCATAGCATAGCCAAAACATTTAGGCTATTCCTAGTGCATGATAACATAGGCATTTAATGTATGCCATGTAAGTATTCTTTGATGTGTTGAGAGGGTTAAAGGGGAGGGAAGAAATTAAGCAGTATCTTGAGAAAGATAATACTTGGGTACGAGATCATAGGCATTAAATTTTGAACGAACTGAATGGTCTACAAATCATACTCTCAAACATACATCTAGCACTTAATTATTGTATGGGCATTACGAAACAATTCATGATACTATGCACTCAGATTGTTATATCTTATATAGTATCGTATGACATGCAAATTTTGGCTATTGTGATAAAATACATTGGATTGAGAATAACCTTAGTTAGAGGATGGTGTTGTGATCATCGGAATTCAAGAGGAACCAGAACAAATTGAGATAAAGGTGTGCCACTAACGACGATGATCATATTGGAGGACAAGAATTGTTGGGACAGAGGAAATCAACTAACCAAGCATACCAAAGGGTGGATTACATTTACATGTGCATGATGTCATGTGGTGCAGAAGTGGAAGAGCCATTCATGAGAGCTACCATGTTAATTATTGATTGCATGTATCAAGCGACGTTCTGTTGTTCTGGATGCCTTTAGAGTAGTTCGATGCTAGCCGACTCCTGAAAAAACGTATTTTACAGAATTACAGCAATACACGTACGGGGTTGAAAGGGAGGGCAGGCAGCCAGAGCCCTGATCCTCATACACGACAGCCACCACCTTGCTTCCAGTGATGGTATACCAAAAAAAAAAACTCGGCAAGAGACTCCTTTCAAGCTTAAGTGTAAGAGGATCAGCCAAACAAAGAATTGAGTGAGGAGAAACCAGACCTAGAATAGAAGGCGCAAGGCAAAATTTGCTCTAGAAAATCCCACCACGTCGAACTGTCCGTCGTCACCCCCTGTTGTCGATTTGTCGCCGATCGCTCAGAAAGTCTCCCTGTCAACATGGCGTGCCTTGGAGCAAAGATCCTCGAAGGTCTGTTCCCTAGCACCTTTCGAACATCCAGAGACGACGAAGGCTGCTGGAGCACCAAACTGCTTGCCATATATGGGTTGTCGCAGCCGAGAAACAAGCCCGCCTGTGCACCCATGGCGTGTACCTGGTGGCTGATCACGATTCTCAAGCACTGTCCCGGCCCAGCAATACTCCCCACGTGCATCAGTGCAAGTGAATTGTCAATTTGGTATGGTGTTTCGCCAGTCACGTGTTTTACTTTGCCCCAGTTTATTGGCAGCCCGTACAGGTCTAGCACGAGCAGGTAACTAGGCATTGTAACATGTAAGCTGGAGACCTGCGCGTGCACACGCTTTTGGTTGCTACATGCAAGCAACATGATGCATGCCAGCGCTCAGCATACATTTGGTTTGATATCCAAGTATGTCTGAATCTACTAAGTAGTAACCCGGCCAGTTTCATGACACGCGTTAGACCATTTCATGGAGCACACACCATTTCAACAAGAGATAGGGGCTAATATAGCAGCAGCAAACCAAACATAATCTCACAAGAAAGCAACTGTATCATCGTTAACAGATGTGCATATACAGCTTTTGCTGCTCCAGTATACGCCAGCGTCTACAAAGTAATTAATCCGAGAAACTTCCTTGGACTGATGCTGGCGTCTGGCTAGGAAGAATGCACATATACTAGGTGAAACGACTTGTTGCTCCAACCACTTATGCCTTGAGATGAAGTCACTTGCAGAGCCAGGAGGCAAATGCCATTTATTTTGACCAAGAACTGAAATAGCAACATAAATATGTCAGTTAGACACATAGAAACTAAAATAAATAGATAGATATCCAACTACATCAGTTTATATTTCTTGCTCTTGAAATCCAATATTGGCATGCTAGGCACCAATCTTATTACAAGATAGTAATAGTGCACACTAGTTTGCCCCATCAAAATTAAGCACTGCTGAAAAGCTATAGGTTGTTAAATGGCATTCCATAGATTGAGCAGCTGGGATAGCTTCAAAGCTAAATGTGCTCAAACTAATGTCAAAATCTATAACATATCAATTCTAACTTTTAACCAAATTAGCACCCAAGTAGGGTGATTGTACTATAATCCATGAAGACCTTAGAGCATGATAAGGATACAATTCAATAAATTCGTAACAAATTTAGTCATTTAGAATATGCAGGCCACAAAAGTTGTCTACTATACAGATGGGAAAGAACTAGCTCCAGAAACTAATAGACTGTAATTGACGCTACTGAATGCCATGCTATGTATGGCTATTATCCTTCCTGAGCCTTAATTAGAAAAACACCTTATGAAACGTTATATAAGAATTGATGTATCTCAGTACTTTTGTATCATTACATTTCTATTTCAGCCCTATATACCTTTACACAACGTAGCTAGACACAGCAAGTTATGGAATTTCATGTAGTCATGTCATCAGAATTCTTATGTATGGGTGATGAAAAATATCAATTTAAAAAAAAGGAAGTGAGCCGACTAAATTGCTATACACATGAATTTGAATAACATAACAATGGCTTCAATGTTGTTGCAATTCAGCCTTCATAGACATAGACACAAGGGGGTTATACAGAAGTCATATAGCCGACATATTTGATAGATGGATTTGTGTTTGACTAAGGTAATCCACGAACTACAGAAGACCATACAACTACAATTATACATTTATACATATCAACATAGCTTGAGATAGATATATATGAAAGATATGGTCAATCTAGCAAATACAAATTTAGATTAAATCAATCTTCCATTTGACAGAAATGTCCACTGAGGACAGGACTAGAATATGCCAAATAGAAAAATGATCAAGAGATAAAATCTCAATCCAACAACAATAAAAATTGTGAACGCTATCTGTTTCTAAAGGAACATGATGATAGGTGTTTGTGTGAGACTACTCTTAATAGGAGTTTTATTCTCATTAAATAATGTACCACATCCTTAAAGATGGTGCCATGGCCGTGTATTTATGAGAACAAAGGTGAAATAAATTTCATACTGATGAAAGTAGGTGGACATTGTTTCCAAGAGCATGAAATGCATTGAAAATACCATCTAGATCTAGATGCTCCGTTTTATCTAGTTATGCTAATCATTTTGCATTGCAATTAAATGACATGGCTTGCCTATGAAACTGTGAAAAAAATTATGCATTGCGACTTTCATTCATCAACTCCAAACTAGTTTTTATGACGCGGGCTATTGGAAACCGTGAAATGAAACACACCATTAAGAACGATATGATAGAAACAAAAAGGAGGATAAAACATTTTTGTATTCTATGGATTACTCCTGTCTGAGGCCTTGGAAGGCAGAAATTTTATAGAAATCTCACAGGAATTTCATACACAACAGCTCAATTTCATATAAAAACGTAGGAACAGGAAATCTTTCCCTCATTCCAAATAGGGCCAAAATAAATTGGAAGGTGGCTTGAAGCAGCCATGGGTGTGAGACATTTTTATACAGCACTTGACTATATATGCAAGCATGGCTTGCAATAGCTCTGGCAGGCAGGCCATGTTGACACTTGACATTTCAGAAACCACCGAGGCGCGCTGGTCGACTTCAATGTTGCTGGTACTCATCAGTGAGGATGAAGGAAAATTAAGTGGCACCAATCTTATATGGGTTAGATTCGGACTCGCTGACAGAAATTTAAATCGAGCTAATAGCTGGTGGGCACAGAAAATGACCAAGAGATAAATACAAAGAATTTTAGTATATCTTACCGGACCTTATCCTTATGCCATCGCTGCATCCCCACAGTTGGTTGCAGCAGCCATGGAGATATAGTAGTCACGAACCAAGACGGGCAAGCCGTGGATGCATGACCAGACGCAGGGAACAAGGAGCGGAATCTCGACGAGGATGCTTCCAACTCCACCGTGACTCCTGCTTCCGGTTGCAGGCACACGGGGGCGCAGCGCCGCCGGCATCCTCTTCCCCCAGATGCTGTCCCGTACGGCCATACCCAACACCAGCATCATGAGAAAGCAGCCGTCAGCGACCCGCACGAGGTCCGAGATGTCGGCACGCTCCATCATCGTCCCTACCGGCACGGCGGCGGCTCCGGGGCATCTGAGCCGGCGAGACTGCCACACGGTAACCAAACCATCGATGCATCAGAGACACATCGCGAGATCGATCCACAAATCTAGATAGCTAGCTTTCGCACACGGAAATGCGGAATTGAGAACTGAGGAGCATGGGATCGAAGGGAGAGGCATCAAGTTCTTTGAGCGCCCATGGCGATACATACCTTGGGGATGCTCCAGTAGATCATCCGCAGCCGGAGGGCGTGCCGGGCGAGCAGCACGCTGTAGACCAGCACTACGGCGAGCTGGAACTTGTTCGCGCGGAAGCCGTGGCCGCGGATCCAGCCCCGGACGATCGCGACGGCGATGGTGGCCGTCAGCAGCCAGGTGGCGGCGGCGCGGAAGTAGAAGTCGGCGTCGTCGGAGAGGAGCGCCATGGGAAGCAGAACCCTAGCTTGGCTCCAGATGCTTCCGAAGCGGCCGTGCAAGCAGATTGGTGGTGCTTGCTTGCGAAAATGTGACCTGTGCAGCGGGGTGCGGCGCGTATAGTGTGACCTTGTGCGGAAGGCGTGCGAGGCTTGCGAGGAAACGGCGGAACCCTGTCGGGTTATGTGCTCAAACCTGGTCCAGCCGGCGAGGGAATACCAAGTGGACACACCCAGTTGATGTACACAAAATCGTTAACGTGACCTATAAGTTTTGTATTTTCCTGGTTTCTACACGTTCTAAATTCTATGCCAAAAGTGCTCTAGGAGTTGCATATTTTGGCCTTTTTTTGCATCTACCACCTTGTTAGTGTTGGATTTTTTATTTTTGAGCCCTTGGTAACTTGTTTTTTTCTAGTCCAAACCCGGTGGATGGATGCTAATGGACACATACACCGATGCACGCTCCTCGTATCATTTTGAGCACATGCGCACAATATACACTTACGAGTACTGCTCAAATAGGGCCAGATTTCAATCGACTTGTTTTCTTAGTTGGTTTTATTTACAAGACCTAGATTTGAATAACCCATATTATTTCTAAACTTCATATGTTAATTTCTGGAAAACAGTTTAATGGTTACCATCATATATGAATGCTGGATGTGTAATTGTGTATATACGCTGTCATGTCATTACTAATTTGGTTAAAGGAAAAAAATATTTCTCTGGTATATATATGTTACCGTCTCAGCGTTTGTTGCCATACGTTCTTACATTTAGCTTAATGGGTGGGGTTTGCAGGTGATCGCACTTCAGCTCTTGCTGCAGCTGCAGATATTTTCGCAAATGATAAATCCCTGGCACAGGGAAAGTTCTTTCGTATGCTCCAACTGCACGCACAGGTGCAGCAAGCTCAACCGATAAAAGCCTTTGTGTTGTTTACCGTCTAAGTTGCTATTTAATATTGGTCACCTATGTTATCTCCTAGACCTATCAAAATGGGAGTTCAGTAAACAGTACTATATTTATGTGTAGAATTGCATTGGTGCCATTATTTTTTGATGAAACTGGAGGGGTTTCCCCCTATAAAAATATATTAGAAAAGAAAAAGAGTACGTACAACGAACCGAAGAAAGAAAAAAAAGAAAGCAGAGAATTACATGATGGTGTTTAGCCATTGTTGTATTACAGGAAAGTAAGATTGTTTAGCCCTATATATGAAAAATCATGGCAAACTCCTTGCAGAAAACCGCTTTGCAATTGTCCACGTTTGCTTGAACTCCTTGGAAGATGCAATTGTTCCTGGTGGTCCAAATGCCCCAACACATGATAATTATGATCTCCATGAAGAATGGAACAGCTTATGAAGCCTTGAATATAAACCAAAATCTGGAAGACACTTAGATTATTAGGAGCAGAAAGTCCTAGGAACCCCCAACAATCTTTGGTCCCATGCTATTAGGACTTCGTTATATATGTACCAAAGTTTTTTCTGGTTTTTTAATCAACTTATAAACATTTTATTTGAAATATTGCTTATAAACTTTTTTCAGCCTAATTTTACATGCTTGTGTGCTGTGTTTGTGCATCATTTCTGCCTGTTATATATTCTGCACATGTTATATCATTAACAAACAAAAGCTACACCCTGGTGTGATGTACAGTTATATTGTACATATACAGCAGTATGTTGTATGCAAGCTCGTATATGCATGCATAGGCCATCTCCTGTTCAGCTGTTCTAGTGTATATGTTCTCAATGTCTGAGTGTCCGTATATGATCTCCTAAAAGTTAAGGGATAATGAGATACATTTTGGCCTAGTAAAATTATTTTTTAAGACATTAAGTCAGCTGGAGTCGTGCTTTGGAGTTCTTTTCCTCCGATGAATGACCCTTTATTTTTTGGATTAGAAAACAGGCCATTTTCATATCGTGTGCTAAAAATGTGAATGGCTTTGTAATAATGCGGTCTGATGCCTGGTCTAAACCCAGATTTATCCATTATTTAAAAAAACAATAATACACATCAGATTAGAGAGTAAAGTGCCCAATGATTCTTGTTAATTTTGTCCTTGCTGTGACCTGTGAACTCTGATTTGTTATTAGGTCTTCACTATTGTATTTCATAAATACTTTTATTAGACAGTTTAAGTACAAAACATGTGTCTTTTTTGTCAACATTTTGCTAGTATTAGGTCTGAGTTCTGCTTGGAGAATATATATGTCAGCTTAGCTAAAAGCTGGCTTGTAAATATAGCTAGCATCGGATTGTACAAAAAACATGTTTAACAACACGAATAATCCTTCTCTTATATTAAGCTAAGCATAGGAAAATGGGCTTGCTTATTTAGAAGGAGTTTCTACCAGTATGGAGGAGATTCCTAAAAAAACCTGCAGACTTTGTTCCAATTGAGGGGATTCAATGCTTCAATGCAAATAGAAGGGAGCATGCAAGTTTAATTGGAATAATAAATGCATGTTCAATTGTAATAGTCTGGGGAATTTTTTGAAGCAAAGAAGATTCTGATATGCCGAGACAGCTGTGCTTTGTTCAGTGGCATAGGAATTTCTCTCAGGCATGGATCGGAGTCTCTTTGGCAGGCGAATGTATTTCAGCACTACTAGTTTTCCTAGGGAAACATACCAGCAAAATATCTACGTGGCCCATCTGCCCCAGGGAAACAAATGTGTTTCTAGGGAAAGCAAACTTTCCCTACAGTTTTAAAGTACGCACTGTAGGAAAACAAAACATTCCCTAGGATGTTATAATTTTTCAAGGGACCTAGCTAGAAAACGGTAGGGAAACAAGAGGATTCTAGCTAGTAGTGCAGTAACAATTGTTGGAGCTGTTTTAGTACACGAACTTTAATATCTGGCTTATGTGCTTACAAAGACTATCGGAAACATTGATTATAAATTGAATTGTTCAATTCGTATCTTACAGTAACAAGGTATGAAAGAGAGCGCTAATAACGCCTGATGATGTATGCCACTACGATATGGACTTTAGTTGTGCTAATGGCGCTATAGCGTTGATTAGCAGCGCTATTTTGGCTAGTGGTGCTTTTTGCTTAGCGACACTGCACCGGAACACTCAAAACTGTGGTTATTATCAAGTATTTAGATATCATGTATTGATGTTTAAATGTTTCATGCATGCAGTATGCTTGATTGCTTGTTTGAACTATTGAAGTCATGAACTGTCATCTTGTGTCTATTCGTCTTTAACTTTTATCATGGCATCATGTAAGTACTTATTTGACACAATATATGATTATATTGATATATTAGTTTCTAATATCTCTGTTGAAAACTGGCGTTGCCCATCACCACTACTCAGCTCATCTACTCTTCCGTATTTTTAGTATATATATAATAAGATATGAAAACTTTTTCTTTGTAACCTAAACATAAAATTCCAGATAACAAGCCTGCCATCCAACAAAATGCAAATATTACTAAACTGAAATTTTTCCTATCAGTCATCAGGGTTCCACAAGGAGCAACATCACATGGCACGGATACAGCAGTACCATATACTACCAGCTACTAAAAGACATCCACTCATAAAAATTCATCAATCACTAGGAACAACATAGGGGCAGGCTTGCCACGCTGTTCGTCGCTGAACTCGTGCTCTCGAAATTTATTGTGGGTGCAATAATCTCAAATTATTTGTTAGCTTTATTGTGTGTAGTGGCTCATCAGCTTTAGATTATTAAAGGATCCATTTTACTGTGTTACGTCAAGGGGATAGCAAGCAGTTGTAACCATGACATGGAGATTGTTGGAATCCTCATTTGTAGGATCTCGGGGGACAAACGACTACATTTCCTGTAAGAAAAAATCAAAATGATTTGTATATACATCTTAAACAAAAAAACACAAAGGGTCCATCCAGATCGGCTTTTGTCTGGGGTTGAGTATGCTGAACATTGGTGTTAAAAACAAGCATGTGAAATGTCTACTGAATGATATAGGTTGTTGACCCGCATAATACAGGCTCGTGTAGATCAGTAATGGAAAAAAAAAACAAAGTCTGAGAAGAAATAAACACAACAATCCATCCCTAAAACTGATTTCGATCAGTTCTACAAATCGACATGAGAGTCCATTTGTAGCTTTGTAATGCAAATCCGATTAGCAAAATTACTTACCTCTATTAATGGGATGGTTGCCAATCCCTACCTCCAATGCCCGATAGCACTGTGGAGGATGATCAGGTCAGGTGACAGTTGGGGGCAGTACTAGGTCTGTCAGCCAGTGGCCATTGTTTTTCTCTTCTGCAATGGAGGGTTAGAATTTCACATGGAAGGAAGGCTTGTGGCACCAAACGAGAGCGTTAGAGAAATCAAAAAGAGCGGACGGTAAATGAAGTGTTATTGAGAATACTCTAGGATTACCCAATGGATTAGACGGTTGAAATAAGACTCAACAGAATTGTTGTTTACAACTAACGTGGCCCAATCAGGAGTCGAAAATTCTGGCGAAATTCGGTTTGTAAAGATAAGATAAATGCGTGCACCCATTTCGGCCGCTGCATAGCAGCGGCATCTTTATGGACCCATCTTGCCAAGCGCTGACGCGGGCTAGGTGGACGGCCTTAGTTGCGGTGGCCGCTTCTCGGCACTGAGCTCTTAGAGTACAATTTATAGTATTAGATACTGTGTATCTCTATTATCCACAGATTGTCACATATATTTGGGAGGTCTCTTTTTTGAAAGAGGAACAATATCCGGCCATGCAGCCGCACATAGCCAAGTTTATACATAGTTTTTAGCTAAACCGATGATCTGATAAGGGGAAATAAAACATAGAGAAATATAAAAATTTGTCATAAGTTAAATCTATTATTGTTTCTCCATCCACTTATAGCAAATATGTCTAAGTCAATAATCTCCAACGCCTTGCTCGTCAAATGGATGCTCTCCCTTGTGTCACTACAGGAGACTGGACCCTATAGCTACATTTTATTTGTATAGTAGACACGTTTTATTTCGTCTCTATAATAATGTTGATATGTTTTTACAAAGTGTGCTAGAAGTGTCTTTACAAGCACCGTATCAGAGCTCGTAGAGACAAATTCTTTAAGCGTATCTAGTAGATAAAAAGATGTTTTGTTGAAACGTTAGAAGTATGCCTACACATTTTGATATGCTTTTGTTAATACAATAATAAAGTGTGTCTACTAGTGTTGTCACATTTTACAACAACGCTTCATTGCGTATTGGACGCAAAGAGTTCTTGTAAATCTATTGCATGCATTTGCCCTAGTTAAAACTTAAAACCATATGTGTAGCTTGACGGTGGAAATTGCTTCCTTTAATTTCCTGAGACCATGAGTTTCATTCTGGTGCTAGGATTTTTCTATTTAGCTAAGTAATCTAATTCTGTTATAATTATTTTAAAGTGCATATCTCGCACACCTCACGGGATGCAAGGGAACATAAGGCTCAAAATATATTTTATCAATGCTCTCTTTTAAGTACATGCTAACTATTATTAAAATTATATCTAATTTCATACTCTCTCTATCTCAAAAAATAAGGTATATAGATTAAACGAAACTTTGACAATTAATATTTTTAAAATTATTTATCAACAAAGATAAAAGTATCATCATATTAAAGTATTTTTAATATGAATTAAAGTATATAGCATGCACTAAAAAATTATGGATTTCACTTAATTGTTAGCCAAAGATTTAGGTTCATTTTTCCAAAAAAATCTATATGCCTTATTTTTTTGGATGGAGGGAGTATTATTTTGGAACATTTATTGCATCACAACAAAATGTATATTGAGCTTGCTATGGATGATATTTTGATATGCTTTAAATGTGCCTACATGCTACTAGCGGTAAAAAACGTGTCTAATTTCGTGTCATTTTGATATATTTTCTATATCATATCAAACAACATATTTAGGTGGCTATGAACACTTATCAGGTACGCTTTACAATGTGTCTATATGTTAGCGACATTGAAAGTGCGTCTTTTTCATATCAATTTAACACATCTTTAAACCGTGTCAAAAAACATATTTATATGCTCTACACATGTTTAGTCGATACGCTCTATAACGATTTAAAGTGTATTTAAAAATGTGTCATGTTGAGATGTTTTAAATATCGTGTTACAGAGCGTTACGATATGCCTTTCGATAGTGTAAACGTATCTAATATTGTGTCAACTTAATACGTTTTTAAAATCGTATCAAAAAGCATCTTTATGTCTCCGTATAGAGACGCTTTCAGCCTACGTTACAATAAAAACGTATCTACAAGGCATTTTTCCTGTAGTATGTCATAACACTGCATAGGGCCTAAGTACGCAACCAATATGTTCCCCTGAAAGTAACGTAGTGTTTTTTCTCAAAAACAATTTCGTTACGTGTGCACCAAATAGGCCAAATAAGAGTGGCAACCTCCACAAAGATTAAAATTTCTTTGCTCCTTCTTTGTGCCCATTAACTAACCCCGACCATGTGCATAATGGATCTAGGTGCGGTAAACCCAGTAGCTATACGAACAATTCTCTACATAAACTTGACAATGGTGGCAATAATAAAAAGAAGCGCTTAATTGTTTCATTACAATCACAGAAACAACACCTTTTGTTTCCAGACCAATTTCTTTTAGCTAAATTGCCTGTGGTTAAAATTACCCCCTGTTGAACATACCATAGGAAAATATTTATCTTTAGAAGGAGTTTCAACTTTCAAATAAATTTATTGGAGAAACGTGTATCTTGGTTCAATCAATGTTGGTACATAGATCGAACAGAAAAACACCATTTCTAAGTAAGTCCCACCCCAAGTCTGTTGTACTGCTATATATACGCCGCATGGCTCAATGCAATACAAGCAAATACACGCAATCTCTCATTTCTACATGAGCAATACAAGACATGAATGCCAGAGCTGCACGCGATCTTGTGTGAAACACTAATCGCAATATGGGATCAGAGTAGCGTAGGGGAAGCGTGGGCGTTGAGGGAATTCCAGGACCAACTCCCATGACACCATATATATACCTTGCAATGCATGCTGCAGTCACCAGCCGAGCAACGTGGTGCAGTATATATTTGGGTATCCTAGAAAGAGTTTAAAGGCTTAATCCGAATATATGCAACTCAGATCAGCACATGTTGTCATGATAACGTTGCGATATAATATACATATAGTAAGTAAATAAATGGGACAAAAAGAAAACACAACCTCATTCAAGCAACTGGGTACCATCAATAATCCTCACTAGCATGCCCACATTATTAGTTCTCTTCTGCTTCTAGTTACAAAACTGCTGTTATCGGTGTGAGCGTTACGTGAACATAAAATGCACCAGATTGCGCAACATAGTAGCATTGAGTTCGGACAACAGTTTCAAAACATAAGCAACTAATAATGCAAATAGTATGTATCATTGATCGAGTCTTGTTACTACAACATCTTGTAGTTCAAATAGTCATCAGATCACTTGCAGGAGGTTATTAACAGATGCTCTTCTACTCCAAACGGAGGTGACAGTCATTCCAGTACTGAAGTTAATTAAAACAACAAACAGTGTCAGATTTAAAAATTAAACACAGGAAGCTGATAATTGAAACGCCTATAGAGCACACACCAGGCCAGTCCACATTCAATAATACTAAAACATCAACTTCTTTGGTGGAATGGAATGCCACAAACTACGAGTTACACACAGTCATTTGGTTGAAATAAATTGAAAATCAAGACTGTAAAACCGCACAAGATAGGAGGTAAAAGAATTTCAGCTGACACCACCAATTTCATTCCACTATATACAAATCCAAAGAGGAAGGACTACTAGCTACAAATCATTGTGTTCGGGGGGGGGGGGGGAGGTGGGTGGGTGGGTAAGAGTCCATGCATGCCACATCAGTTTTAATGGGGTGGTAATCAGAGTCGTGCCATAGTCTATGGAGGCATGTGCAAAATGGAAATTACACCAGCTCTGCTATATTAAAAGAACAGTCTTTTAGGAAAACAAAATGATACATAAACACCAGGCCACCTAAATAGAACTAATGTTGTATGCAGTTAATATTTTTGAACATAAGAGGAATATTTAAGAAATTCTTAAAAATATAATAATGTGTACAACTAAACTTGTAAAGCACCAATTATGTTTACAAAACCACACTAGAATGGTGTTTGTAACATTGTCTATCTATCTAGATAATGCAAATGCGTACACCACTCCCCCCGAACACAGTGGACATGCGTACGCGCCATTGTGTGTTCTATTACATGAATAGCTAAAATAGAACTTAAAGTGGTTTTATTCAAATCTAAGATATAGTACAGGAGTAAACTAAGAAAAACTATGTAGTATATATATGTAGAATATTCACCACATTCATTGAACATGTGAAATGTTCTGAACAAAACAAAGGGAGAGCTAAACTCTCTAATATCTAAACTAAAGTGCATCTGTGATCATAAAGCTACCTGAACAATATTCGTGTTGTGCTAATCCCAGCTTTTATATACTATATTGTGGCAAGATGGTGGTCTCCGAAAAAACAGTGCTAAATACCAACAATCAACCAAAAGCAATAATATAATTCATCATACGGTTATCACATAATTATCCTTGCACTTGTCTAGCTAACGGCTAACCTACCATTTTGTTGAAGATAATTAGTCAACTAGTGGTCGCTTGAAACAAATAATGTGCCATTATAACTAGACCAAGACACATTGATCTATACAAATCAATTCAAGAAATTGATAAATAAAAAGCATCTCGACGAAACTAGAATCCAATTCATTCCAATGTTTACTTCCACAACCAAACATCACTTTTCTAAAGAAAGCATCAAAGATTCAAAGGGTTGTGTTAATAACATATAAGATAAACTGATATACACAGCAGAACAAAACATTCCAAGGCTATGAAACCCTGTAACATACCAGAGATTTGCCCCTGGGTTTGTGGGTAGAAGGCAATTTAAAAGTTTTCCCATTACTCCAATAGTGCACTTTAATTTGTTCCCTATGCCTAAGCTCATTTGCTCCACAGCCTCCACGCAATGAACTCAAGAATAAATAATGCATAGTACACATGATATATTGTTCAGGCTAGAAATTATAACAATAACGGTCAACAACATTTTAATGGTTAAACCTTTACATAGAAACTTCAAGAATGAGAAACTAGTATTGTGGAACATATTACTCAGAAAAAATATAGGTGGAACATGAATGTTGCATGATACCATAGAAGAGTTAATATAAATAATGTGGCAACAGCAGTGTTCAATAGTTAATGGAAATACTTTGTAAGAGAAACTACTGCATAACTTAATACTAGGTGATGACTTCGAATATTTGTAGTCATTACCAAGATCTGTCATGTTCTTAATTATAACCCAAACCTAGAATCCCAAACAGCAAGGCTGCCTTCCAAATGCAAATAGGACTAAACAGAACCCAACTTTTTCTTATGGTTTATCAGGGTTCCACTTGGAGTAAAAATGACATAGAATTAAAAAAAGATTAAGGATATGACAGGTCATGTAATAATAGCAGATCACACAACCCCGTGGTCCCTCCTCATTGGTGCCCCCTCCTATAATGAATCTAACAGCCTCCACCAGTGGAATTGTGACCCAAATTCTAAAGAAGATGGCCAAGTTGGCGGAACAAACAAAGGCCCGTCGTCAGAGGCTTGGGCCCTGAGCGAGGTTTGATCTATAATCATCTGCTCTTGTCTTGTAAACACCACCCATTTTGTGAATGCTCCCCCAAAATAGTGGTGTTTGGCTGGATGGTGCACTGTGTTTTATTTCCTTCGTCTTGAAGGGTTTTCAAAGTTAAATCTCGATGTCTAATCTATGTTTAGTTTGATCTTCTTCGTTCTTGTTTTGCTTGTCAGTTCCTAATGCCATCCACCACCATTATATACATGCTAAGCTCCCGAGCATCAATGCCCACACCACCAGCACCCTCCAGCTCGCCCAGCTCCTGTTGACCTTCTATCACAGTCCACTGCACGTGCCTTTCCATCACCGAGCATTGCCGCTGCCCAAGCTAACCTCTCTGGCCTTGATGACCCCACCAATGTTCATCTCCCATTGATGACCTGTTTTCAGCTAACCTGCCCTGGCCGCCGGCAAGCCACCCCAGAGGTTTCTTTAGAGCCATTGGTGACGAGAACCCTGAAAGCTCCAAACCTCAGACCCTGGCCCGCTGCATCCATCTTCTATGGTGGTTGGTCATGTGCTCTCTCCTTTCCTCCAACATAATCCGTCGCGTGTTAGAGTATCTGAACTCTGAAGTTCAAGCAATATGCCAACATAATCTAACAGCAGAGACTAAACAACTGCCCTGACATTAAACTCACATTAAAGATGGTCCAGCATTTTGAAAGATCTGGTACGCCAGTGGACAGGCATTGCAACCAAAAATAGGGCCGGATTATACACGACTAGGGTCAAAATTTGCGATTTCTCTTCTATTTGGAGTGGGGGAAATAAATGTAAACAATAATATCAAGCGCTGTTAGACCCTGATATTGGGGAATACAGCAAAACAACAACAATTCAGAAGTTGAGAACGAAGTGACGACATGCAAATTATGGAACACCTTAGTAGGACGATCATAGTGACACTCACAGGCTATGCTCCCCGTCCGATGTTCGCCCTCCTCCTCCTTCTAATAACAACACGACGCCGCATCATCCTCCTAATGACGTCGGCGAAAGCACCGATCCCGAAGCCGAGGATGCAGCTGGCGAATACGGGCGACCAGGCGAACACTTCGACCATCAGTGTGCGCCGTTCCATGGCGGCATCCGTGATGCCGGCTGTTATGTTGCCTGTGCTCAAGGGGATGGGCAAGTGCCAAGGGAACACCATCCATCGTCTCATGGCACCAGCAACTCCAGTGCATATGTACGAATTCTCGAGGAGATCGAAGCGGAGGGAAATGGGGCAAAATCCGCACGCCGATGATGATGACGCCTGATCGGGGAGGGTCTCGTGGTCTGTGAACAGCCTGAAGGCGCCCTGGTAGAGCAGCCAGCTGACGACCATCACGGCCGTGTGCAGTAGGGGAGTGCTGCGGACCCAGCCCCTGACCACCGCGACGATGGCGGCGGCGTTGAGGACGCACGCGGCGAAGGCCAAGGCGTAGAACGCGAGGCTGCTGGGGTTGGGGATCTCCATGGATGCGGTGGAGGCGGAATGGCTGCGAGGGCTGCTGATGTCGGCGTGGAGCGCGTGGGGTGGGACCATGGGAGGAGTGGCCTGGCGGAGGGAGGAAGCTAGACGACAGGGACAGCAGCCCGGATATCAAGGAGAGAGCCGGAAGAGCGTTTCCAGACTAGGTCCACCGGTCAACGGGAAACCGTGGCAAAATGTTGTGCCACGAGTTCGCTGTGGTCCTGACATATGTTGGAAGCGGCTTCTTTCAAATTCAAATACATTTTTCCTTTATACAGTATATATATCCTGTTGTACCTCTGTTTATATTTTTTTAACGACAGCTACTGTACTTCTGCAGTCGTGCTTTCCTTGTGAGATACGGAGTACTACGTACGTGCCCCCAAATTTGACAGCGGGACTTCCCAACATTTCATTTGGGTAGTTCCTCACAATTTTCTATCCTTTTGTTTCTCCAGGCGTGTTCCAAAAGCAGTCCACAGGCATTTAACTATTATTTGAAACATAAGTATGTGGGAGCCATTATAGAACCAGCCCATATATACGGTGGTTTACGCAAAACACTATTGATATGCATATGGGCAACACCTAAAAAATGAAACAGTATTTTCTATCTCCTTCCCCTAATCTCTCGTGGCAGATAGTGGTACTTGGATTTATTTTAGTCTATTTTATTTCCCCGTGGATGCCACACCTATGGACCATCTGTCTATACTAAGGCTTTTTTTCAAATGGAGGAAAATAATTTCTTATTCCTGCGTTTTTCATATAAAATTAAGCTGTTTTATATTAAATTGTTCCTGATTTTTGCAAATTTTTTGTGCTCCAAATGGGTCTAAATATTACGTAGCAATAGGAATAGCTATAGACTATATATTGTTATTGTTTTGCATTGGCACCCATCTACATGGACAACCTGGTCCATATACATTGTGCTTGCACTTATCCCTACTGTTATCCCTTTTTAAGATTGGACAGATGAGATCAACATCTCCTTGGCATGTATAGGCACATATGGGTTGCAGATTAGCAGCTTGTTCATCCATCTCTTTCTACCAGTCGTCCAACGAATAAAAAGGAAGGGGTGCCCTGCCTCTGTTTGGTTGCCATCATCGAGAGAGCTCGTAAGAAACAGGCTTCTAGAATTACAAACTCTAAGGTGGGCTGATGTGAACACAAAGTATTTCCATTCCAAGATGAATGCACGGAAAAAAAATTGCATCCAAAAAGCTAAGCAAAGACGACATCTGGGCAACCTCACACGAGGACAAGGAGAAACTAGTGCAAGATCATTTGGGTTGGGTGACCCTGACCCAAGGTGGTTTGATCTAAACTGGAGTAATTTGAACATCCTGAGTTTTGAGCTAACACATTTGGCGGGCGTATTCACTGAAGGCGAGCTGCTCGAGGCAATTAAGCATCTACTGCCAAACAAGGCACCTGGTCCAGATAGCTTCACGGGTTCCTTCTATAGTTCCTGCTAGCCAATCAACAAGGCAGATCTCATGGTGGTCATGAATTCTCTACATAACAAACGTTTCCTTAATTTTGACCTCCTAAATAGGGCCAACATCATTTTGTTGCCAAAGAATGATAGCGCTGAGAGTTTAGCAAGCTACAGGACTACCAGCCTCATTCATAGTGTTGCAAGCTGACAAGTTGGCAAGGCCGCAACCTCACACACGCAGTATGACTCATCTTAGTCAAATCCGCGCTATCATCGCAACCAGTGCACAGCCTAATGGCTGTTAATGTGCCAAAAGAGGTGCTTGAAGTAATTGATAAACAAAGGAAACACTCTCTATGGGCAGGAAATGAAAACCTCACTGGAGGCAAGTGCAAGGTTAATTGGCTAATGGTGATGAGACCTTTGGATCTTGGGGGCTAGGTGTCCTTGACCTCAACCGGTTTGCAAGGGCTCTGCGGCTTTGTTGGTTATGGCAACAATGGGAGGCTTCAAACACACCTTGGGAAGGCTTGGAAATCCTGTGCAAAACACTGAAAGACTTCTCTTTGCAACCGCCATGAGAATTGTGATCGGTGATGGGGTAAAAACCTCGTTTTGCATTGTGCTTATGCGGCCAAGGGGCGATGCCCTGAGGACATTGCGCTTGACATCTTTGCTGCATCTCATCGACGTAAGATGTCGGTAAGGGAGGCTTTGGCTAAGCAGGACTTGGGTACAACACATTGACCTTCAGGCAATTCACACGGCTAACCACATAAAACAATTTGTGCAGCTTTGGTCTATCATGCAATTAGTTTCTCTAGGCACATAACACTGAAGATCGCATCATGTAGACCCTCAATGCTTCTGGAGCATTCTCTATGGCCTCAGCCTACCGAGTGTAGTTCACGGGCCATACAAACTTCAACCTTAAGGCACTATGGAATCCATGGGGCCCTTCCATGTGTAAGTTTTTCACTTGGCTCATCATTCGTAACCGAGTTTGGATGTCGGATATAGTTGCGACCTGTGGTATGCCACATAACCCCACGTGTCCACTCTGTAGGCAATAGCCCAAGATAGCTCATCACTTTAATCATTGGTTGTCACTACGGGTGTAGAATTTGGGAGGCCATGGCTTCTTCGCTCTCCATCGCCCCTCTAGCTCTAGTATCTTGGCCTACTTCTGATTCAGTCAAGTAGGTGGTGGTTCACAATCAGCTCTTCTGTAGTATCAAAGAGAGGGATGCGCTCCCTTCTACTCTTGTCATTTGGTAAATCTGGTTGGAGAGAAATGCTAGCACTTTCCAGAGGAGGGAGAAGCCAGACCTGCTTGTAGCTATTAAGGTGGAAGCAAAGTTGTGGAGTCTTGCAGGTGCTAACCACCTTTTTGTGCTTTTGCGATCTGATGTAAATCTCTAAGCTCTATTGTAATATGTTGTCGGGGGCCTTTTAGGGTCCCTAGATGTTGCTGGTCGGTTTAGCTGTCGTAACCAAGCTTCGGCGACGACTGAGGCTTACCGTACATGGTTGCTCTCGTGCACCATAGTGTCGAGGGAGTCATGGACAAACAGACCACAAGCCTGATGCCTTACCGAACACTACAAGAAAAGAAAATGAAAATTTTTGTAGGCCAAGGTAATTTCACAGGCTGGCGTGTGAAATAAAGGACCGTAATTTCGTGGACCAAGCTGGCTCACGAAATTATGGTTTATTTCTCATCGGCCCAGGTATAGGAAGCTCACAAAAATATGTTATTTTTGTGGTGGATGGAATTTTCAAATTTTCCCCACATAATTTCATGGGCTCCTAAAACTCATGAGATAATTGTTATTTCATGGGCCAACTGAATGTGGCTCATAAATACATGTTATATCATGAGACGCTGGCGTGGCTCACAAATACATGTTATATCATGAGCCGCTGTCAGGCCCTACCAAATAACCATGGGCTAAATCCAGCCCACCACTCACCTCCCCCCACTCAGACCCTTACTCTTGCCCAGCCCCACTGCCTCGATCCTCGGTCCACGAAATAAGATCCTATAAATTGTACTCCCTCTATTCCAAACGGTAAGGGGTTCTTGGCTTCAATATAATTCATGCATTCATCCACCTATGTGTGTTGAATATGTGTCTATATTCATTAATACTAGTGATTTTTCGTGCGCCCATGCGCGCGTAGGACCCGTGACAATTATAGGCGATTGCAACTGTGTTTGTTTCTGCTTATCTAGAGAGCACAGAGAGGCAGCAATCCTTATAACACGCACAGAGATAAGGTTGTTCCAAAAGATATCAACAATATCAAGATGTACTGTTGTTTTACCCGCAGCACAGGTAGCAAATAATGGCGTCATGTACATAGCTAGAGCATACCTCTCGGGACCACTTTCTACGTAACATCATGAAGGACGAAGTTCAATACACAAAATACATGATTTTACATAGATCACCGAGTCCGAAGCACAGTGGCAATACCACCTAGATAGAATCACAGACAGCAAGAGTTATACAGAAGCAGTTAAACCAGGTATAGCTAAGTAAAATCACCAAAGAGCCAATGTTACTTCTAAGTGATTGTAACAGCATCAACATGATAGCAACATATAAACTGCAACTGCTGTTGAGTGGAAAGATAGACACCACCAAACATGTTGGTCCACTTAGAACATAGCAAATAACAATACAATTGCAGATACTTGGTACAACAGTCCGGTTGGATGCGGTAATTACATAACAACATTAAGGAGACATGTTCTTCACTCCTTTGTAAATCTTTTGTCGAGCAATACATATTTGAGGTGTTTACATGGATGTTCAATACTTTTGCTTCCTCTACGATTCCACTGAGGTACTAATAGCTATTTACTTCCTCGACAGAAGGCAATTGTTACTTCCAAGCTACAAGCTCAAATCAAGGACCGTTTGCAGCCTCTATGAAGGACTCTTTGCTAAAACATTTTCCCTTCGACCTTTTGTTAGGAAAGTTTGCTGCCACTTATGAAGAGACAACTACCTCGCAAAAGATCATTTATTCAGAGTGTTAGATTCATCTGTGTACATGCTTCATCATTAGATTTTTTTTCCTCCCAGCACCAGCATTCTGCAAGCACTGCATTGTTTGTCATCCTCTATCGGCTCAGTATGGCTGAATCGTGCAACACAACAGAATTGATTATCAATGAATAATTACTTGATGTACTGTAAGAAATCTTAGGTTCAGTATGTTCTTGGCAACAAAGAACATTCCAAAGTCTAAGAAACATGTGGCTAAAGAAAATCTATAGTGTCAGTGCAATTTAAACCTACCATTCTGAAAAAAAATCAAGATCGATGATATGTCTTTCCAAACCGAATGCACACCAGGATAAAGCATATTGAGACTACCCAGGGCAAGTATGCAACACTATGAGCATCTAGCAAGTTCCTATATTACTTACCAACACCTGAACCGCGGTATAAAGGAAGTTCCCTGAAACTTCAAAAGGCAGCCAAGCAATCCATTGCTAGCAGGTTTTAAAATAAGAATTATGAGTTATTCGACAGCTATCTCTTCTCTTGCACTAATCTTTACGTTCTGATTTAAGGGTCAGATACAAGGTCATACACTACCCCTTGTAGTACAGTGTTGATGGGTAAAGTTAAGATATGTTTTTTTGCCTCAATTAGGCATCGAACAAGGGACAATTTTGTTGTTGACGTGGGCACAGTGAATGGCCGAATCCTATGTAGGAGGATTAAGGCCACATCCTATGTAGGAGGAAGCTCAATTAGGCATCGAACACTGGACAATTTTGTTACTGACGTGGGCACAGTGAATGGCCGCCGAGGCATTTATGAAATGTTTGCACATACATCCTTTTTGAAGAACCTAACTGCATAGCAGCAAGAAACACACACTGATAATCCCCCTACCTAGCAAGGCCAAACAAAATGGCATCAAGAAACTTCCACAACAGAGAAATGACTTGAATGTCTCAGATTTATCAATTGTCAGCATGGCCAGTGTGATTTATAGTGGAAACAAAATGACCACATAATTGGTTGCTTGCTAAGGCACAACCATCCGAGCTTAGTCAAATGAATATTAATTGACAAACAAGAGAGATGTGCTCCGTGCTTGCTTCCCAGCGTGACCACAACATCATATTGTTTATGTGTGATGGTGAATGGGTGGTCTATTTGGCCTAGACTGTATGTGTTCATACAAATAATCAAGGCATCTGACCCGGAGGTGCCAGAAGGTAGAAACCTTGGGAAAAAAAGGTGAATCATCATAGCCATTCAGGGGCAACACAAAACAAAAACAAGACATAAGGGATCATAAACCATAAAATCCATACAATCATGTAGGGGCTACATAAAATAGAAAGAGAGACACAATGATAGTTATCTCAAAAATTCGTTCTGGAAAATTGATCGAAGGAAGAAAGGAAAACAAAATACCTTGACATTGCCCTGGATGCCATGTCGCTGTTGTTCCCCTTGAACAATCTTGATGTGGTTCATAGGCCCGTTGTTCAGGATGTCCTAGAGGATTGACAACAGAATAATTAGTGATGTTCAGTTTAAAGCATGAAGTGGTGTCGAAAAGAAAAGATGGATAAACATATACTACCTATTCAAACAACAGGGGGCTGTATTTACAGTTTTGAACGTCTCCTTTTGCAATCTCTCTTTTTCAACATATAGTTTCGCCCTGCAGTTTAAAAGAAAGCATGTGACATACTTCAACCACGTATAAAACTAAATAAGTATCGGTGCGAGAGCCAAGCGTAAGAGAAGAATCTTACCGTGCTTGACAGGAGAGCCACAGCGTTCCAAACCTGTCTTAGTGCTTCAATGAAGGGATCGTTTTTTTTCTGCAGAGAAGGTGTGCAACCTGTGGTGGCCATGACAAAAGATCCAACCAGGAACTAATGTAGTGAGGATTAATGGCTAAGCCGGTATTCTCTTAAAAAAACATCTGTGTTCCTTCCCTTCAAACCATAGATGGGTCTCCGTAAAAAAGCAGGAGGGAACCAGTGGATTTTAATTTAAACAACCATGACAGGATACACGAAACAGCAAACTACTGTAACATAGACGGAACTGGATATTGCACTCCTGATTGCATGAGCAACTTAGCCCCCTAACACAAAATAGTAACTCAAAATTAAATAAAATCGGGTAGCTGAACATAGGATCACCACAACACAATGATATCTGAAAGAGTGGTACATAGGAGGTAAAAGATGTTCATATCTTTTGCCAAGCAAGCAACCTCAGATGATTTTGTCACTGTAAAGGAGGGTAAGAAATAATACTAAGTGCTCAAATAAAATTATTCAAGCTAGGCGCTTGACAAAAGAGCACCTATATTGTAAAAAGTTTAGGTGTGATCCCTTTCTTAGAAAAAGAAAAGGAGAGTTTGACCACAAAACATGAAAGTTGCACGTTCATGCAGACAACATTGCATATGATTCCCCAAAGCAATCCCACTATTCCCATGTTCTTGTACCGTTTTACTCTACAAACTATGGAATAGATCTGCATTTTGCTGTCGGACCGAAGATGTAAGCTAATAGCTACTCTCCAAATTTCATTTTGTGGCATTCTTGTAAAATCGTGTTTCATTTCTCATTGCATATTATTTAAGATAATACCAAAATAGTATTAAAAGGGAGGATCAGTTTTTCAGGAACTCTAAAGCAATAACCATAAAACTGAGAAAACAAATGTTACATCCAAATCTATCTCTAATCACAAACCTGATAAACTAAATTTAGGGATCCATTCGTTATGATCCATGCGCTAGTAGTCCATAAAGTGGCCCAGGAACTCTACCACTTCTAAAATCCATAGAGATCCTGAGCCAAATGCCGACGAAGCTACAGGGCACCTAAATGCTGACATCATTTTCCTTTTACCTATAAGTTGCTAATTTGTGTGCTTCACAAGTTTCTGTTAATCAAGTGGAACCAAAACAGCATTCAAGAGTGTATTAGAAATTCATGCAACACCAATCCTAAAAAGAACAGTATGAACTGTAGTTACCTGAATAACGGTGTTGCAACACTTCTGATTGAAATAGTGGCCAATTGTGTCAAGGACCAAATTTCTCACCATTCCACCATAATATACCTCCAAAGCTTTAGTTGGGTCAGCTCAAAAAAAACTCATTGGAAGACCATGTCAACCAACAAAGCATACAAGGCTAGCAATGACGGACAGCCCAGGCAAGACCTTATGCGCAATTCTCCTCGATCTCCTCCAAGGCACGCATTACCTGCAACTGAACAGACATGATTTAGCTAGGAGATTACCTACAACCAAGGAAGAAGAAGGCCTAGCCCATGACCCCTAGATCTGTGGCGACCCGTGTCTCCACGACAGGGCAAAAGGCAAATCCAGCCATGGCGGAGAATGGAGCAGATGAAAGAGGCTACCAATGAAGAAGAAGAAGACCCCCGGCGATGGACCTTGCCACACCAGTGCCGGCCGAACCCTGCGTGCTCCCTGTGGGGTAGACTACCAAATGGTGTGCCAAGGGCAGATTCGAGGCATAGGGTAGCCCGGCTCGGCCAAATCCAGCCGGTTTTGCGCATGCCACAATTGAATGCGGGAAGAGGGCAAGGAGCATGCCGGCCGAAGGCGAACCGGGGAAGAGGGCAGGCGGCGTCCCTCGCCAGCGCCGGCATAGCGCAGGAGGAGGAGCGGGGCCGCTCACACGCGCCGCCGCAAGCGTCGCACAGGGGCGGGTGGCACCACTCGCCCACGCTGCCGCTAGTGCCGCTGGGGGAGGTGGCGGCGTGGCGAGGCGGGACCGCGCCAAATGGGGTGGCGTCGAGGTGGCATGGCGCCGAGGCCAAGGCGGGCCGGCGCTGAGGCAGGGCTACGCCGGCGGGAGGGGCGGCGGGGAGGAGACAAACGCATGGCGGCGATGCTGAAGGGGAGGGGAGACGGGTTAGGGTTTTCGACATTTATCTGACCTAGCTTTTACCGAAGATGAAAGGGAACCCTTGATTTACCGATGGACGGGGCAAAAAATTTTGACTGATGTGGACCCCGCGAGAGGCCTCCCTGGTGCGCTAGTTTCATACTTGGAATTCATATGAACATGGTCAACCCCTACAATTTGGGAGAGAGAAGTACATAATTATAAAATACTAATCTACAAATAACTAAAGCACACTACTCATGGTCCTCCTCGTTGGACGACGACTATGAGGAGATGGACATCAACTCCGCCCAGTCCTTGTTGTCCTACGCCTGCCCCGCAGTGCTGCATGGCGGTGAGGTCCCTGCACCCCGCGTCCCGTGTGGCCGCCTGAGCAGCTGCGGCGTCGGCTGCTGGTGTGGAGGGCGCGTCGCCTCCGCAGGAGCAAGGCGCGTTACCGCTTCCGTAGGAGCAGCCCCATGCGCCGTCCGAGCCGGAGCCAGAGCCTAGCGCGCCGCCATGTCAGAGCAAAATGTTGGTTATTGTATGTGTCTAATGGGAAACGCGGTCTACCACATGCTAGAGTATAGAGCCAGAAATACTCCAAAGCAGAATGAAAGCCACTACATTTTAGACTTTTACATCTTTAAGCTTCGTGGGTTGTCGAACATTTTTTTTTGTAGTGTGTGCATGACTAGTGACCTAGTCCTCCATTGTATTTCTGCGAAAAACTGCTTCTCCCTACTGGAGAACAACCCACTTCCCGGTCGGAAACTCTCTTTCAGTCCTGGATTTCCAACCGGGACCATAGAAGTGGGATTAATACTCTAAAATTTTAATCCCAGTTTTATTGGAGCTCGAACTCAAGACCAATAACATCACGCGAGATCTATCCATCCGATGCTACTCATTACCATATCTAAGAGAATGTTTTTCTTTTATTGTAACCGCCTAGAAAGCTTTAGTCCCGTTTGGTGTTGCTAACTGGGACTAAAGGTGACCCTTTTGTCTTCGTTGGTGTTACCAACTCGGACTAAAGCTTCTTTATGGTATCACATTTCAAATTGAGACTCATTCTTCTATTAATCCATGTTATATTTCGCATTGGGAGGGATCTAGGGACAGATCGTCCATTTTCCAGTAATGTCTTGTATGAAAGTTGATCGATGCTACCCAAATTAGTATTTCTGAGAACAGTCTCGCTAGTCACTATTCTAAAATCCCTAATATCACTGGGCCGTTTACGAGCAACGGGAGGTCGAATTGTTTTGGGCCGGTCTGCTACGTCGCCCGAGCCGGCGACAACCAAGCAGGCGACGTAACGCACAGATCAGATAGGTGTAAACAAGGTGGCCAGACGTCTTCCAGCTTGGCAAAGTGGTGGTCTCTAATGGCAGGGACCGGGGAGTGGCCTGTCATTAGAGTAAGTCAGTGCTCACCGCAACTCCTATATATGCAATCATAGCAGACAATCTACCTCTTCGTGGCACGCGAGGAGATCGATGGAGGCCATTTGCAGGCGTTCTTTTGGGCTGTATTGTGGCCTGCCCCTGCCAGACGGTGTGGCCTCGGGGATCGCAGACCTGAATATATTGAAGCTCTGTCTATGCTCGTAACCAACCGAACTAATACTGTACAAGACGGACAGGTCCACAAGCTTTGGCTAACAGACAGTGGATCAGAGAGACTACAAGTGGATTGTCAGTAGCGGTTATAACAGAATACCTTCACCTCTAGGATAGACTTGATGGATTTCAGTTACATGCTGAGATCCCTGACAGAACCGTTTGGCCTTGCACATCATCAGGCATCATATCTACGACTGGTGCTCAAATTGTAGCATGCTCCACTTTGGGTGCTCAGATGTTCTGATGATGAGGTCTTCACAAGCGTATCAGGAAGACTTAGGTCCCATGCATGCCTACTACGTGTTCGGAACTTCCTCTGGCTCTAGCAGCCTGGGTGGCTTTTTTTAAATTTAGCCTTTTTCAAAAACTTTTTCCACGAGTAGACCTCTGCCGAAGGTACATCGTCTCGGTGCTATGTCAGTTAACGCTAATCATTTGGCTAAGTCTGCCGTGCGGATGAAGTGGACATTAGGGATCGGCGCTATTTGATTAAATGCTGACCCTTTATACCTTGGCATCAACTGATATAATGTTGACCTTTGATGAGTTAAGCGGCAACTAATTACGGCCAAAAGCTCGGCGTCATGTGATTGAGCGCCGAGACAAGCTTGGCGTCCTTTGACTTCACGCCGAGCTGCTGCCACCACAGATGCAAGGAGCGTGTGCACCGGTGCATGCATGTTGCATTCTGCGTGCTTATGTATGCATTCTAGGGCTGAAGTGCCTGCTGCCGGTTCAAGTCTCCAGTGCCAGAGATCCTGTACTCCCGACATGAAGCATAAATACATAATCTTATTTGCTACAGTACAAGTCTGCAACACACTGTATCTTATCTCTACAATACGATTCCGGACCCTAAACCCGGGCGCCTGATAAGGCCACGTCGCCCGTTAGTCCGCGAGCCGTCAGATTAGCCTAGGTTGCGAGCGGTTGTGGGTCTCTCACCCGTTAAGGCTGTATGCTTGGACACTCCACGACTTCCCTCGAACCCACGCTTCCCCGCAGCCCGCTGCACTCCCATGGCGGACAGGTCCCCGACGTCCGCCGCCTCGCCCCGGCTGTAACTAGCTGTCCACGTGTGTCGACCCGCCGGCGGCCCTCGCAGGTGCCGTGGCCACCATGAGGTGAACTTGGTCAGGCACGCCACGAGCTGGAAGCTACATCTCCGCCCTCTGCCTGCCACGGCAGCACACAGACAGCGTCGCGTCACGCACCGGAGCCCGGCATCCCTACGTCTGCTGCGTGCCTTCCTCTCATGCTGCAACGACCGCATCTCCCCGTGCTTTGCGATTGCCGCCTTTGGCCTCCGTCTCTGCCTTCTGTTTTTCTCTCTAAGAACGAGTTTGACAACATCATTTTTCTAAAGAATGGAGAGAATTGAAGAAAAAATAAACTAATTTTCTCTCTGTTCTCCTCAATTCCATAAAAGAAATGAGGTTATCGATGTGTATTCCCTGCCCCGACAACCTTAGCACCCACCATGACGAGCTCCTTCTCTTCTAGAAAGGTACCGGAACCTCCTCCCCTAAGCGGCTGCCGTGGTTGATGGATTTCGATTTTCCTTCTCCATTTGAATGCCTTCAATCGACTGCAGAAGAAGCACCCTGAGTGACAGCTCCGCACCCCACGGCTTTCGAGCTTCATTCTGCAATCTGTTTGTTCCACATCTGAGTGCACAACGTAGGCCTCGTCCATCTGGAGCCTGTGAAAGGCTACCATTTTACTGATGGATACGGCTACTTTTTTTAATGTTTTTTATTTTTTAACTACTTGCTGGAACTTGAACACACTCTACCAGTTTAGTTGGATTCCTGTTATTAAGTATAAGGGAGTAATCCCACCAGATTTAAAAGGATGCACAGATGAACTAGGAAAAGAAGCCAACAAGCTGATTTTGAAAGAAGCCAAAGTACATAGAGAAGCCGAATATGTTCAAGCGCATATCTGCCCTCTGTTTTTTTTCAAGTGTTCACCTGTGTTGCAGGTCTTACCCTCTGTTTTTCCTTCTGAGGAAACGACGTGCTTCTACCAAATATACACTGCCTGCATCATTGATTGGTTACTATCCACTGGTAATAGAGTGGCTCTTGAGGGACTCAGGGAGCAAGTGCTGTCCAATAAGAAGCATTTTCTACATTTTTGCTCCATTGAATCAGTAATGTGATTTGACCACAGATTTGAGTCCTTCAAAATTAAAGTTTGAGAACATATATAGAAGTATCAATAGAATTGTTCTTTCCGTTAACACATCTACCATTTTACTGCCAGTTCCAGTTGATGTAGGTAAATAATTTGTACTCCAGATTTTTTTGCAGATATACTCACCTGCACAGTTCGTCAATATCAGATGACAAGCATAGCACCCCCTTTACACAATTATTGCTAATTTATGACTAACTCAACTTTGAAGCAAGCGGACAATCCTTTACTTTCGGCACTAATTTGCAGGTTGGCATCAGATATACTACAGGTGTATCCACTGGCAAGTTTATATGACGAATGTCCAAGAAGGCCCCAGTGGCTTTAATCAGAGGAATGAATAGTTCTCTCAAGTTGTTTACGTAATACTTTCCCTGCCTGTTTACCTAGGCTTACATCTAATCATCTGCTAAGAAGTCAGCTTAATTTATGTCTGTTTGGAAATGTTCTTTGGTTTATTTGATTGCACGTGAGGTCAGCATTAGCTTCTGTTTAAGCACCTGTTTCATACCTAGAATCTGCCAGCTTTCTGTTGAATTCGTATTCTCCTGTAGCTCCTTGCTTCCAAACTCGGCCGCAGATATAATCGGTAGTGTTTCTCCAGCCTTTGCAGCGTTTCCTATCTGGGCATTTTCCTTAGAACTCAACCTGTATGATTTATAATGGCATCATCTACCTTAGTTTCATTGTTTAATTTAATATGTATTTTCCTTTTTTATAAAAAATCATAGAGTGAATGCTAGCCAGCCCTAGCTCGTTCATCTATGTTTAATTTCTTCCTTACAATATTCTTTGTTTGTTTAGCAAGGAGTTATGGATACTCGAATATAACTTCGTTGCACACCTCTATAAGGTTTATTTACCTGTTGTTCACAATGATTATTTCAGAATATGATATCAACAGAGAATGGTCATGAGTAGACCTATATGTTTGACACCTCTATTATTCCTATATTGATGACTAATTACTGTTTCGCCCACATGAATACTTAGTCAAACTTTTTGTTCTTCTTTCTTTACTACTTTTGCATTGTTCCTACTAGCATTGCATGCTTAGGTCCAGTGTAATAGACCTGAAAGAGGTCGACAAAGACAAATGTTACTTAAGTCACACCCCTTGTAACTACGTAAAACACGCGACCTGATCTACATTCATTTGCCTACACTTGACC
The DNA here is from genome assembly GCA_030272315.1 of Paspalum vaginatum. Lineage (NCBI taxonomy): Eukaryota > Viridiplantae > Streptophyta > Magnoliopsida > Poales > Poaceae > Paspalum > Paspalum vaginatum. Next base: position 33,571,255 of record CM059018.1, on the reverse strand, counting down.
CTTTATAGGTGATAGAGCTTGCTATGCACCTACAATTACAAGGTTCAGCTGCCTACTGCCCGAAACGCTGGAGACTACTAGGCCAACATTGTCTATCTTGGATAGGTGCTGAATATATTTTTACTATAAGGTAGGGGGAAACAGTTACATTGCTAGTTCAAAGTAAAAACTAAGCTCTGTTTCTTGCTATCTATCATTTTTGTCTCCCCTTCTCCTCTTTGCTGCTATTAAACACACAGGGCCTACCGATGATAATAGAATACCACTTCACTGTGTCCACTTCAACCAGGGGTATATAGATGCACTGAAAGGTAACTGGATTGATCACCCCCACCCAACATATGCCCTGGTCTAGATTCATTTGCCTTGTACAGATAATGGAGCTTACTATGCATGTACAACTACAGGTGCAGGTACCTGCCTCCAGAAACGTTGGAGGATGCTAGAACAACATTGGCTATGCTTAATGGCTTGAGCTGAAGAGATTTTATTCATAGTTTTCATTTCTCTAAGCTATGGTACAATACTAAGCTTGTATAGTCCGTCTCATAAATAGACTTTATATACATCTTGTTTACATATGTGGCTTTGCTCTAAGCTATGCTACTTGCCATGGAGATCCCAATCATCCAATGGAACATACGTACGCACCAGCACGAGAAGAGGGAGCAACATTTATTGTCTGTTATTGTCCGCCCATGAAACTGGCCCATTTTAGCTTTTGCGCCGCAAGGCCGCTCAGGTTTTCTAGTATATTTTAGGTTTAGATACTGCAAGATACGGTTTGGCTTTATTATTGAACTAAAAGTAGTGAAAACTGCATTGATAAATATGTTTGAAAATTGCCTGCCAACAAACATTCAACTATTTGAAATAGAGGTATCAAGGGAAAAATATTGGGTATTGGGGATACTACATTTATGGAAACATATATTTTATTTTCTATAAAAGTCTTATATGTTCTTATGTAGGTATACTTTGCCGTTGTCTATTGCGTATAGTAAACATTAAGTATAATGCTCTTTTTATATAAACTGTTTTATGTTTTGGTTCATATGAAAACATACTAATTTTCAAAAATAAGAACAAGTTTGATGCATTATTGATACTAGTGAATGAGCATGAGCACACTTGCAATTATTAAATGAGCTTGTTCTTACTTGTATAGACATTGTTTAATTCCTATATAATAAATAAATCTAATTGATACGCAAGCAACTTGATCAGATGAGTTAATGCAATCCTCGTCTTTTGGATTAACTACGCGGTATACAGTAGCTGTAGTATGTAGACCCATGCAGGGTCTTCCACGTTAAGAAAGCTAGCGCGCGCATATACTTACGCAAGCAAACAAGCACACTGAGCTGTGTAGCATTGCAAACATAAACAAGCACGTGGTGGCAGTTGTACGCCTGTACCACGCACTCACATCACAGGCTTGCGCTACTTGCATCTGTGGTGGCAGCAGCTCGGCCTCGACATGAACTCAAAGGACTCCATGCAAGTTTACCTCGGCATTAAATCACGTGACGCTGACCTCCTGGCCATAATTAGTTGTTGCTTAACTCGTCAAACGTTGGCGTTACGTCGGTTGACGCCAAGGCATAAAGGGTCGGCGTTTAATCAAATAGCGTCGTTCTCTAGTGTCCAACTCAACCGGGCGGCTAACGTGGCCAAATGGTCGGCATTAACCGACATAGCGCCGACACGTTATACCTTAGCGTTTTGTCCTATGACGCGGATGTTTGGATCTATTTTTGGAATAAGTTTCAGCAAGCGTCTACTTGTGAAAACAGTTTTCAAAAGGAGCTAGAATAAAAAAGCCACAGCATTCTAGCTCACCTTTTTCATACGTCAATATTGGACATCCGACAGGCGCGTGCAAGGCCTACATGGGATGGACGCTCTTGAATCCTGCTGCCTGCTCTATGTGATCAGGATTCAGAAACCGGCGACCACATCCTTTTATATTGCTCGTTCCCTCAGCAGATCTGGCACGCAGTGCTCATGCGCCTTGCATTGGTTGTAATTAGTAAGCCCTGAACAAGAAACGACGGCTTGACACATGACAGGCTCATCACTTGGCATCTATGTGGAAAGAAAGGAATGGCTGTCTCTATTCCGCCAGGAGCTGAGGCTGCGTCATGGATTCATGCATGTGCTGTGCTGTTCAAGATCAAAAGCGGCGCCAGTGCAGAAACAACTATGGTGTTTTTGATCGCTGACTCGCTGTAGGAGTCACCTTTCTAACTTTTGAGTTGTGTTGGTACGTAATCACGGCATCTTGTGTTCCCGCAATGAAGACGGGGCATTCATTTTGCGTGAATTCGACAACAAAAATAATATATAATGACGGGGGTGGAGCATCCAGGGGTCGAACCAGACCTGCTACACCGATCCATTCAATTAAACAGGGGCACTATGGGTCAAACCAACTCTTATAGTTGTACTTTGCTTTTGTGTATCTCATGTAGTGATGTTTTGTGTGGTGTAAGACTGTTTATTTGTATCTATTTGAGACGGCTAAGGGTGTCTTCTAATGGATCATTTTCATAAACGTCTTAAAAACAAAAATGAATTGTCTTATTTGAACCAATATGTACTAGTGCCGGTGATGCACATTTACATGAAGTTAGATATATCGCATCAAAAAACATTTCCAAGTGGATTCTTTTACAACAGTTTCATAATTTTATGTGAATAAGACAGTGTCCAGAAAATCATGTAAATGGCTGTTTATAATAAAAAAACGACACTGTAGCTACAATGTGGACAGATTGAAATTTCAAATAGATGACGAGAATAGACGATCTGCTGGACTCATCCTAAGAAGGTAAGATAGACAACCATGATAAATGATAGCAGAGAGTTACTTTGGTTAAGTGATATACATGGTGAAATGAGCACATGCTGGATTCATGTTGAGAAGTATTTCAGATTTTATGTAATTAATATCACTATAATTTTAGAAAAAATGTTTCAAATCGAATAGAAGTTGGATTTATTTTTTATAATTCTTACATGATTTTATGTGAAATATGAAAAAACAGAATAAGCAACTAATTAAGTGATAAATTAGATATCAAAATTTGGTTCATGATTTTAGGAGCTTACACGAATTTAATGTGTTTTAAACATCACATACCATTATAAAACTAATTCATAAATCGTACTGGTAAACCACACAAAACATCCACTATATGAGATATACACAGGCCAAGTACAACTATAAGAGTTCATTTCATGATCATTGGATTTGACATGTATTAATTAACTATAAATTAAACAACGTGACACAATTAGATTTTTCTAGAAATTTTAACAAATATTTTATGAGCCTATATATTTTTATCACGTAGAGAATAACATTACGGATCTAATAAAACTTATCTCATACAAGTTAGATCTATATTTATTTTTCCACAATATTCACAAAATCATAAATGGATGTGTATGAATGAACCATATTGGCATGTACTATTAGCATGTACTGTAGGCTTGTAGGGCTGGTCAGCGTGCACGCCAAGGCACGAGAGCTCGGCGCTAATTCACCAAGAGCCGAGGTCTTTTTTTATTTTTTTTTTTAAATTTTGGTATTGTAGCTCGGCCTGAATTCATATCAGGCCGAGATAGCTACCCTCGGCACTAATTCATCAAGCGCCGAAGCTCGGTGTTGTAGCCACATCGATCCGGCGTGGCAGACTCGGCGTTGAGTGGTCTAACGCCAATATGTTGTATCTTGGCGCTCTGTCATATGACGCCGAGCTCTAAGTTTATTTTTAAAATAAATTTCAGCAAGAGTCTATATATAAAAAAAATTATAAAAAAGGCTAGATCGGAAAAAAAACCACCATCAATGACTGTTGTTGGTGGTGGTGTGTAGGGTGAGGGTGTGGAGATGTTAGTTGTGTTGGGAAACCAAGGTCCATGAAGGCACATGCGGCCCTCTAGCCGAAATAATCCTAGTTTTACGACATACAAAGAGGAGCCCGTCAACATATATTATAACCGAGTACAAGGTAAATACTAGGAGTACAAATGGTGTGGATAATTATACGAACCGATCCGATCCGAATCCTAATTATAAGGATATGGAGGAGTTATTTTTATATACATGCGGATATGGATAATCCGAATCCGATTTACGTGCGGATGCGGAGTAGAATATGGTATCACTAAAATCTGACAGATATGGAGTATCCGATATTTGAACACGGATTATCCAATGTTTATAATAGGATAATATCCGATTAGTTTGGCAAGTACATAAGGGTCAACGATGATTGGTTTGTGCCAAAAATACCGTCACTATTATTTTTTATTATCGATATGTAAATTATGATGTGGACAATTATACTTAACTTTATGAATTATTGATCATTGTAAAAACTTACATGTAAACATGTATTATCCGATGTTTTTCAAATCCGTTTCCACTCCGACACCGATCCGATTCCGTACCATTTCCGACATCTAAAAAATCCGTATCCATGTCCGTAACCGAGTAATATCCGCTCCGCTCCGAATCCAACAAAATAAATAGGATTAGGATATAGAAAAGGCATTATCCGCTCCGCTCCGATCCGTTTGCATCCCTGGTAAATACATAGATGAGAATACTCGTTGAGTGCGCGCGTTGGAACACGCGTTTTCCGACGCTCGCGGGCAGCCGGGCAAACGCGGGCACGCGCTTTCCTTCGTGCCGCGCCCACGTGACACGTGAGTGTAATCGAATCGAATACAGAATGATATTTTTAATACCATATTTGTTTTTATATTTTTTCTTCGAATTCAGATCGGATATATATATTGATCAAATGTGTCGGATAAGGTTTGAATTGTTATCGATATCATATTTATTCAACTTTGAGTATTCAGATACGGATACGGATTGAATACTAAATGTCCATACTCGAATACGAAACAGATCTTAATCCTTCTAAGATCGAAACTCGAATACGAACAAATAACCGTACGCGATGAACCGATGGCTGCCTAGTGCGCCCAAGTCATGTTTGTTTGGTCAAGTGCAACACGCAAGCTCGTACAGCGCATTATTCATGCAAAATGCAATTGTTTTTTCTATGCTGCTCCAATGCGTCCATGAACTCAAAAAATAATCACATTTTATTTCTTTTAAACCCGTATCAAAACACGGGATCATGATTTTTTTTTTTACTTTTTGTCACTCTGCAGATACTTCCACACAAAAAAACTGGTTCAATAAAAATAAATTTATCTTGCTTTTCGTTTTCTATCAAATGGTAATATTTTGGAATAAATAAAAGTTTTAAAACCAAAAGTTTTATGGGTCGATTTCAAAATTTTCTTGATTTTGTTTAAAAGTGTACTGATTTGAAGTTACATTACACTAATCTGAGAACTATTGTAAAACATTTAAAAGTCCACAAAGTAAAATTTTCTTCATAACAAAATGTCAATTTTTCCGTGAATTGATTTACAGTTTTGAAATCAAATCCAATGCAAAGTTTTTTTTGATGTAATATAAAGTTTTAGTTTGCAAGAATAGTTGAGAAAGTTATATCATAGTACAATATTGATATAAGAATTAATATTTTATTTAGGTCCCTTACGGTTTTTAATTTGGGTTTACCAGAGTTTTGTAGTTGAAATTCATCATTTCAAAAATCATTTTGGAAGGTCCTAAACTAAAATTCTTATTAATAAATCTAAATTTTTTATGGAATAATTAATATTTTTAAAACCAAAAGTCTTAGGGATCGATTTCAAAGTTTTCATGATTTTATTTAAAAGTTTATTGATCTGAAAGTTATACTACACCAATCTGAGAATTATTAGAAATTATTTAAAAATCCTCAAAATAAAATTTTCTTCATAATAAAATGTTGTTTTTTTCTGTGAATTTATTTAAGGTTTTGAAATCAAATCCAATGCAAAGTTTTTAGTTAGGTAATATAAAGTTTTAGTTTGCGAGAATAGTTGAGAAAGTTTTATGGATCAATATCAAAACTGTCTTCAATTTTATTTTGAAAATTTATTGATTCAAAAGTTATACTACAGCAATCTAAAAATTATTGTAAATCATTCAAAAGTTTTGGAAACAAAAAGGTTTTCATAATAAAATATAGAGTTTCCTATGGATTGATTTAATATTTTGAAATGCCTATACGCGAGTCACGTTGTGTTGGATGCCTTTGCGTGTCACGGCGCACGTTCGCCACGCAAAAGGGCTGTTCCTCATATGCTTGTCTCCTGCGTGATTGTTTCTATTCCTTTAGTTAATAAGCATTTGGATTACACTCAGTAGCTAAGGGTTCTTAACACGTTATTAGCACCTTTGCTATTTGAATCAGGAGTTTACAAAGGTAATAATGAGAAGTTAGTAAGAAAGTTCTGTGTTTTCCTTTCTTAGAATCTCTTTTTTCCCGCATAAGCACAAGCACGTGGGAATAAGGTAATATCACCATTGCTGATTACTCCTATATCATATCATATCAACGGCATGAAGCCGATTGGAGGATGTTGCATGTGATTGTAGCATACCGAAGTCGCCGATGTACTCATCGATCAATCCCCAAATGCAAAACACATTCACTCGCACTAAGCACATCTGAGTAAACACATCTAAAAAAAATCAGAAATGAATGGCCGGCTGCCGTCACCGCCTTGCAGGCAGCTGAACAGGCACCGCCAATGCCGCCGGCGTGCGAACAACATGCCACAGGGAAGCACAGGCGTTGCGCCGTCGTTGACCAACCGTGCGTACCAGGCACCGACGCCGCCACGCAGGCGCTCCGTGGGGAGTGCACAAGCGGCCGCGCCGCTGACCGACGCAGACCGCATGAGGACCCACTGCCGCACAGGCGCACAGGGGCGCAACGTGCCACACCGCAGCCGAGGTGGGGTACCACGCAACCACTGCTTGCTGGCACCGTAGCTTACAGCGCTGCTAGGCGCCACCTCGCACGGGCGGGCGGGCGAGGCACGAAGGCCACCGCCGGGACTGGGCGCACCACCGTGCAGTCAGGGGGCCACCGTGCTCTGTTTGGATAGGCTTAAAATCGATTCCAAAATCAGATTCTCGGCCATCGATAGTGAAAATCCGACCCAACATTTCTCTCAATTATCCCGGACGCAGCCCTTTGGCCTCCGCTCGTCAAACGCAACCGATTTTTCCCATCCCTCGCATGCAACCGGCTCCGCGTGGGTTCCGCCGCCTCCGCGACGCCAGGCCAGCTCCACCTCATCCTCAGCTCCGGCTCCACCGCTGGCCCATCCGCAACCCAGTCCCTCGGCCTCTGCTCAAACGTCCTCCTCTGCGACGAAGCCGCCGCTCCGCCGGGCCGCCGAGCCAGCTTGTCCTCCGTGCCGCCACCGGTCCACCTCCAAACCGCTGGTCTGCGTCCCTCCGCGCCGCATGTCTGCCTCCACGCGGTTGCCATGGCCACCTCCTCCTTTGGGCCGCTGGTCATCCTCCGCCTCCACGCCAGGCCTCCACCTCCGCTTCCGCGCCGCCGGGCATCCTCTACCTCCATCTCGTGTGCCTCCATAATTAGGATTGCCAAACAATTTCATTTTCCCCAAAGTAGATTATATTCCTAGCGGATTCTTACAATAGCATGTGTTCTAGATAAGCGAGACCCACAAAAGCATAAACTAACAGGGCCCATGCCGCTCGTGCCGCACCAGCCACCACAACGTGCGCGCAGGCACTGCATAACCGCCACGTCCGGTCTGGACGCGTTGTCCTCACGCATGGGTGGGCTTCGTCGCCTCCACAGAGGCCTACTATGGCACCCATGCGCACGGACAGGAGCCACCGCCACCGTTTTGCGGGCACGCACTAGGCTCTGCAGGCCGCCGCGCCGCGGGTGCACACAGGTCGTGCCACCGCCACTCCGTGGGTGCGCATTGGGCCAGCCATGCTGTCGGGCCCCAACGCCAACCGCCGCCCGTCAACCCCTCACCTCAGAATGGAGAAGAGGGAGTATGAGAGAGAGGGGGGGTGGCGGCAGCTGGTTAAGGAAACCCTAGCAGCTCCCCTCCGAATGGCCCCTTATTAGGCCAAACCAGGCATGTCCTTTGAGCTGGAACGATTGGAATTGGAAAGATCAGAACCACACCCTGAACTATCTGAAAAGGTTCTAAAATACCTCCGAAATTCTGAAAATTACAAGAAGTATTTTCAAGCAAATAAATGGATTGGGAATCGCATTTGTTCCCCACTTATGCATTTATATATTGTAATATTTTTTTCTTGCAATCCCATATGCATTTGAATTTTGAATCTGTATTACTTTTTTACATTTACTATGCATATCCCTACAGTGAAATGGAAAATTACAAGAAGTAATTTCCTATATTATAAATATATATTTATTTATACAGTAATGTATTTGAAAATACATTTTTAGAAGGCCGAGAATATTGTGAAATTTACATGAACTAAATCCTGAAGCACATAATAAAATGGCCTACAATCAAGGAAATGGCATAAAGCACTATTGCATATTGTGCATATGAGATGAAGTATATTGCACTTTGTGCATATTACTAGAAACACATTGCATATTGTGGAAGTCCTACGTGAAGTAACAGACTCAATTTCTTTTCCGAAATTGCATAAAGTACTCCTCGAATGTATGAATAGTTGCATAAACATTTGAGAGTTCCGAAATGACAAGAAGTGTTTTCCAAAATTATAAAAATTGCAAAGAAGCACTCGTAATTGTACTACAACTACAAGAAGCGTTGATGATGGCGTAAAAGATCATGGCATTTAACTCTTGATCTCATCTTGAAAATTGAACGTAATTTTATCGTATTATATATTACCTTTATGCAATACATTTATGAAATTGCTAGTGTAATTATATAATCATGCTTATTGAAATTCATGAGAAGCATGTCATACACCACTTATAGGATTGCAAGTGTTTTGTATATATTTGAAATGTAGAAAGGTGGGCGATTTTTTTGAGTATCATCGCTAAATGAAATATGAATACACCATCGTTGCCGACTTGTAGTCGCCGAGATGAAGCTGATCGGGGTGTGGCAAATAAATTAATTTTGAAATCACCGACTTCTACATCGATCAATTAATATGCACAAATTTCATGCGCACGTGTGGTCGATAATTCTCGACCTAGTGGAAAATAATTGACAAGAAGTCTAACACTTGCAAATATACAACAATGACCATTGGAACGAACCCTAGAAAGTCATCTTGTTGCTTCTATTATGCACAACCACTTGTATTGGTTGGATGCAATCATATCCAATTTCCTGTCGTATGAATTGCCAAATGAAGGCACACTGACTTGGTTGGTACTAACGAAAGATTATTGTCAAACATACAAGTAGTAGTAAGTCACTGACATTATGAATAGAAAGTCATGAAGAGATACCCCTTGCCCCAATCATATTAAAACCACATGAAGTGGATTGGAGAAGAAAATACTCTGAAAGATAATACCGAAACTGAAGTAAATATTGTTTTGAATGATCTACTTCTCTTGCATCCTATTAGAATTGTGTTTGTAGATAGACATTGCATTAATTAAAAACTCATGAAGAGTAGACTTTTAGGCAAAAAATTGCCACTCTTGAAGAGGTAGTATATATGAAACTTTATATAGTATATATTTTGAATGGCAATTGATATTTGTTTCTGCTTTGTATGAAACCCTACATTTATTCGATTGCTATGAAAGTAACAAAGAATCATATGGATATCTCTTGCAAAGTATTTGGTTGAGATAAAATGTTGAAAGAAATATCGACACAAAAGAATTTTAAGAAAGGATAACCAAGCAGACCATGAAGGTCGCTCGCTATAATGGCATATCTTCAGCAATTTTTTCTTACGTTGTAAGCATAAAAAGAGAATTTAATTGTCTTTCCCACATACTAAATCAACATTTTGAGAAGCATGATCATAGCAAGTATCTTCTCATAGTACTCTGTTAGGTTCAAAAAGAGATCCACGAGAATTTGTTTCACGAAGAAACAATGAACATAATATGTTTCCTATGAGAATTTCTCTGCCCATTGAATCTAAATTATATGCTATTAGAGTATGCACACTTGTAGTGTCAATATGTTATTTGCTTATTTGAATAAATATTTAAGAAGCTTTGATATCTTCTTCCTATGCACTATAGAATATACAATATAAGAAGGAATGAACTTGCAAGACCATCACATTAGTATTCCCTAAATCATGAAGATTCTTGTGAGCACTCTTTTTGCCATTGGGGAAGCCAATAATGTGACACTCTCTTATAAAAAGTGCAAGTTTAAGAATACTCATTACCTAGAATGTATCCAAGAAATGCTCCTGACCGTATAGAACCTTTATTAAGGGGTTTCTATGACACTTTATCTGCCAAGAATATGCTTCATTGAATTCGACAATAGCGAGTGTGCTCCTTATGAAACCATATACCAATGAAGCTGATAGCATTGGTCACAGGAATTCTGAATATATTGGGTAATCATCACTATGAAGTCCAATGATATGAAGGACAATGATGGTAACCGTTGTATAAAAAGAATGATGTGTCCATACAAAATGAAGATGCACTTCAGAAATGTGGTCATACTTGAAGATCTATTTATTATCAGAAAAAGGACACAAAGTCCCTCATTTCAAAAGAAAAGGGGCATATAGTCCTAGAGCATATGCCTAATGCAAGTGGTCATAAGAATACCCCCAACTTTTAACTCATGGTATATGCACTTACTATGACGACTCAACTAATGCCCGAGGATCTTTTCCACTGCATTAGGGTGAGGAATAGAAAAATTGAAATAAGAATGCTGGGAAATTGCTTGGAATGCCGAGAAGATCCCCATGCAAGACCCAACACTAATAAGAAATTAGAAAATCAAGCAGCCAGGAAATTACATGGAAAGGTAAGAAGATTACTGTGCGATACTATTAAGTAAATTGGAATGTCAAGAAGACATTGAAAGAAATGAAGTATCGAGCTGCCATTTTGTTTTGTGATTTGCATAGCATGAATGAGCCGCACTACTGTTTCAGTGCACTAGAGAGGATTTAAATACCATGAATGGTATTCCTCATACTTTTTTGAGGCCACTATGAGAAGTATAGGAAATCTAGTTACTCTAATCCCAAGTACCTGGGGACGCCTGGAGAAAAATGGACCAAAGAACTTGTCACGGCTCAATCACAAAACACCCCCAATGGAATAAAGGGGAGCCAGTTAGAGCTGGCAACTGGAGTATAGCCTGCTAGCAAGGTGCTTCCAGGTTATGAATATACCAGTAAATGATGAAGAAGAGAAAAGCCGAAACAAATATGAGCTCGTCGGCTATTAATAAAGGAGCTTGCTACTGTAATGAAAAATATCAGTGTAAAGTAAGTAGAAGTGTGTAAAGCACCCCCATGACTTATGAAAAAGAAGGGTAATACTTGAATAAGAGCGGTCAGTATGTATCAATCATGAAATGCAAACTATATTGAAAAGAAGGCAATTATTGCAGTGAAGATATAAGACGACTAGTAGCTTAAAGTCTTGAAGACCTATTTCCCTATTCATGGGCATTATCTCCTTTGCATGATTATTTATCTCATTAGCAGAAATCAACTCAAAGATGAATACAAAGGTGTTGAAATAAAGAAAAGACTTGAATTTGGACTTCACATATATAAAAGGCATACGGAAGTGTCTTTGTCCATAGCCTAGGAAATTCAAATAGAATTAAGTGTAGTGTAACTTTGAGAAGTTACCTTAAGCATTTAAAGAAATGAAAAGAAAGCCAAAACATACTCACGCATATAGCCCGAAGGCATGCTTGAATAAATGCCTGATACCCTTAGAACTCTACACTTAATTGTGTTAAATTCTTTCAATTTAGAAACAATGTACTTTTGAAAATACAAATTAATCAGTCAGGCATTCATCTATATCTAGACCTATAAGCACCTAAGGATGACAGGGAGGAAGTATTGTGCCCATATAACACGAAGTCAACACAAAAGCTAGACACTATGTGTCATTGCTGTTGAATCGGTAATGGTATTAAGTATAATCAAATACCACTTATAACAATCACGAATATCCCCCAAATATCCTAAGGACTGAGAAATCTTGAATTCAAGATCAAGACATGAATGCAGATATGAATAAGAATTCCCTTAGTGGTGAATTAGAATTTTATTGAAGTCAGAAAGTAGAACATCTTGTCAACAATGATAAAGCCACTTGGTAATCAATGTCTTGCGTAAAGACTTCCGAGAATATGCATGGTTTTGGATGAAAACATTCCATGAGTAAAGTAATGTGGACTAAAGGAATCCCCACCGTCAGTTATGAAATAATGAAGTCTGTGTTGCACAAGTAAAGGAGGATATGTGATATATGCATTTTATTTTAAACCCCATTACTCTATACTCAAGAAAGGCAGGTGATGAGCCAATTTAGAATCTTGCATAGTAAGTCACATGAGAATATTGTAGGTCCCTACTTAACCATTGCATCCATCATTGACATGATGAGTTTGAAAGCAATGGGAGAAGACTTGGAAGTGTGGTTCTCAGGGGGAGAATTTCGCATATACTCCTAAATTGAATCTTTAGCATGAACTTCAAGTACCCAATTATAATCTTGAAGATTAAATTAAAAATGGGTGAATTGTACTCTTTTTCCCTTATTTGAGTTTTCAATACAAGTTTCTCATGTGAGGTTTTTAACGAGGCAATTCATGCAATGCAATAAGCATGAGCTATGTACTCTTTCTCCAAATTTTTTTCCATTGGGTTTTTATGGAGTTTTGGGATATATACATCTCGTGGCAAGAGGGCCAAGGGAGAGTGTTGGGAAACCAATATTGGGCCATGAAGGTCCATGTGGCCCATCTTGGGGAAACCCTAGTTTTGCACTATACAAAGAAGAGGCTGCCACCATATGTTATAACCTATGAGCTGAATACATGAGTGAGAATACAAATTTCTTCTCATATGCCTGTGTCTCCTGTGTGGTTGTTTCTACTCCTTAAGTTAAGAAGCCTTTGGATTACACTTTGGTAGCAAAGGGTTCTTAACATGCTAGTGTAGATGGGTGGCAGTGGTGTGTCTTGCAGCGTGTTTCTTGTATATTGTGCGTATGATATAAATGAGAGATACATGTACGTGCCAGGCATGGGGCCACCAAATTATTATTTTTGGCTACAGGACAAGGCCAACAGAATTAGGAGGTCTACAAAATTGCTCAGGCTTCTTGCCAAGTTATTTTGTTGGATGCATAGCCGACTATCTATCTGTCACATTTTATATCCATCTAATGTGAATCTAACGTCTCCATAGGGTGACCGATGAAATTCAATTCGATATACATATTTTACATAACCACACACAAATAACATGGGGTTCTTAGCCAGGCATATTGTAAATTAAACTGATTCAAAATTTACAAACACAATAAAAAATTACAGTGCAATAATAAATGATAAATTTTTAGATATATGTAGTAATTTAACAAAACATACAAAACCCATGAACTAATGGATAGAGGTAACAGACTTTTTGACCCAACACACAAATGAAAATATTAGATGCTAACGAAAAGAAACACATGGCTAGCTGACCTATAGAATCACATGTATGATTCGGCCGCCCCTATCGCTCTCACACACAGTCACAGACATAACTTTGTGTGTGCGTTGTGATCTTGTGCAGCGATATGGCAAGCATCCACATGTGTTCAACATCTGATGGACGAGTATGGTGACAGATGGGGACACAATTTAAGCAACCGACAACAAACAAAACTGTATTTTGTTGGCAATGTCTAAGGGCTAACATAATTATTACTTTTTCATTGGACATCGACAAAAGAGCCCATTCCTTGTGCTAGATTATTTCATCTGCAGCTTCTGCTAGTCGACAAAATTATCCTACTTTTGCCATTTTTATGGGTGATGGAATTTTATTGTTTTCATTAGTGTTGGCACAAATTAGCGCCAAATACTAAAACAATCCCAAGGCTTGCGAGCGAAGCGCCCTGAGGTTTAACCGATAACGCCGGATTGTCCTGTGACGGTCGCCGGTTTGTCCAGTGATGCCGCACTGTCCAGTGATGATCGCAGTTTTATGTCCGGTAAACGGTGAGCTCTCGGATAGACCTAGATCCAAACTCTAGGGTTCTTCTAGGGTTGGCACGCCACCTATAACTCCTCAGACCGACGTAGAGCTGAAAAGAGGCAGTAATTAGAATTTGGGGAGAGAACTAGGGTTTGAGAAGTAGAAGTAACATAAAAGTAAATTAAAAGTAGATGATTGGTTCGATTGGTGATAGCTCAATCGGCCGTATGATGAGCCCATGGCGCCTCAAATTTATTCTATCGAAGTTTCACGCGGTCTTCTTCAATTTGGTGCATTTCTATTTGATGAAAAATACATCAAGAATGATACATTGTTTACTCATGCCGGTCTGCCATCGAAAAATATTTTTTCGGAGATGCAACATTGCTCAAGAAAGAAGAAAATATAAAGGCAAGAAAATACATGCATGTTGGAACTATGCAGGTGAATATCCAACAGAAGAAGCATGAAAATTGGAACTTTGGAGGGGACCATGAAGGCTTTGGGAACCAGCAAGGTCAAGGCAAGAAGAAAGGATGGCGTCCAAGTCAAGTTGGAGGCCCAATTCATCTCGGAGTCGGCCACCTAGGCCTCTAGGACCAGCGTGAACCAAAATCATCGCCCAGGCCACAAACGGGTTTCGTTTTCGGTAATCCATATATGCTTGGAAAGATAAAAATATAACCTTTCCAATGGCACCAGTTTCAGGCCTGTTGGGATTCGGAGTCAATGAGAAATCGCAGTCGCAAGTTGACCAATAGAATCTGTCCAGGGTGTTGTGCCACCAATTTGAGCCATTGATCCATGTATCATGTGAGAGTCCATCTCGGATGCAGTCTAGGGTTGCTAGGATGTCTCTAACTGATATAATCAGTAGCCGTACATTAGATTAGGGGGATTGTATATTATTTTGTTGTGTCTTTTTGTCTAGGGTTTCTGCTATGAAGAACGAGAGGGTATTCCTCTCATCTACCTCCTGCTGATAATTCAAGGATTGTGTGGAGTGCGTGATCGAGCTACTGCATGCAGCTTGGTGTGCATCAGATTTCCATTGGAGTCCTCCTCTTCAGATCATGATTCACCGCTGCGAGTGGAAGAACCAATCTAGGGTTTTGGTTTGCAGTCCTTGTAAGCCGATCCCTTCTATATCATCTGCTACTTGTGTTTGATTAATCAAATACGTTATCTGGTGCTGCTACTTGTCCTGAAATCAGATTAACCCTATTTATCTATTGGAGGTCTGCTGGTGATAGAATTATTCAGTTGTGATACAATCAAGGCTGCTGCTGCTTAGAACTTATGTCTTATGTCTTGTATTCTCTGTGTTTCATGAATTGAACATGATTATTCAGGCTTCCTAAGATAAGAGTTACTTGCATAAATACGATTGCTTGCTGGCTGCTGTATTTTTATTGGAGAAAAAATATTCTAAGAATAATTCACTTTGTTTGGTAGCGTGAAAGGTCGGGAAATATTTGGGCAGCGTAGGCATATCCTCATCATGTGGTATCAGTTTGCTAGGTTGCTCATGGTACATCGAAATTGTGATGGATGATCGCAGTGTTGCCTCTGAAATTGAATTTGTGACAAAGCTTTATTTGACATCATCTTCTCTTGACTACTTTAATTGGGAAGATGATATGGAGGATTTATTTTGGGGTCGTGGTCTCGAATATTGCATGAAAGTATTCTTTGCAAGGCGTACATTTATCTTAACGTGTTTTGAAGTGGTGGCTGAAATTTCAGCAATGCCGTGTTGAGAGAGGTGGTTGTCCTTGCCGTACATGGACAGGTATGAAGGAGGTGTTACAATGGCGATTTGATCCATCCATTGAGAAATCTGTCCAACACATAAAGAAAGTTTCTATTGATTTGGGAAATAATATTCAAAGCACAAAGTCTGATAGCGGTTCGTCTTGGAGTGATTCTATTGTTGGAGATGAGTGTTTGAAAGCACCTAGAAGACAAGGTGCTCGACCCAAACCTGCTAAACATAAGTTGGTTTTGGCAGAAAAATTTCCTCCTCCAACACAACAAGTTACAGCTCCACCCCATGCAAATGTTTACAACGAAGTGAATGCTATTTTTTCAGACATGAAGCAGTCCATAAATGCCATTGTTTATCAGCATCCTGCAAGGAAGAAGATGGTTCCTAGTAGCACTTTGTCTAAAGAGTGCACAACTGCTGTTCCAAGTGATGAGAAGAATGATGATGTAGTGGTGCATGATGATGGCATTACTAAACCTCAAATTAATATGACTGATGATGCATCGAGTGGTTTATCTATGATGGCACAAGAAGTACTATCTGATGGCACTGCTGTTAATGTTAAAGGGCAGCACTCTTGCATATTTCAGTCAGAGTGTACAATTCAAAATAAGGTATGCAAAATAATAATTGATGGTGGTAGTTTTACTAATGCCATTAGTTCAGATTTGGTGCATTCTTTGTCCTTATCTACGCGGAGGCTTCCAACACCGCGATGGTTGAATCAAAGTGGTACACTGAAAATTACACATAAGGCACGGGTTAAATTTTCTGTTGGAAAATATGTGGATGTAGTGGATTGCGATATTGCTCCTATGAGTGCTTGTCATTTGTTATTGGGTAGGCCATGGCAGTTTGATCTCGATGCCACGCATGGTGGTCGCTCCAATATTTATCTTTTGTGCACAAGGGTGTTTCTCATGTGCTGAAACCAATGGTGGAGAGTGCTATCAAGGCAGAGGTGTTTGCTTCTGTGAAAACGAAGAGGGGGAGTACACCGGATGCTGCGACCACACCAAAGCCTAGGACTGCTTTGCTTCAAGAGGGAGAGAGTGGTCAGATTGTCAATTATCCATTAGTTGCAAGAGGTTTATTAGCCGAAGTTAAAACATCAGTAGCTGTAACTAATGAACAGTCATCCAAGCAAATATCAAAGCTGGGCTATAGTGCAGGTTGTAGTGAATGTTAATGAGTCCTCGATCTGAAGAATTATCAAAGTTCTATTTTAGTCCAATTGGCATGAAAGATAAGGTGCATATTGTGGTAGGATCTATGCCTTGCAAATCACAAATAAATCATGCTGATCATTTGACTTCAGAGGAAGTTAAATTTGTATCAAAGCCGCGGATGGGCTTTGTTTCAAGGGAGAGAGGATGATGTGCCCATGGCTCCTCAAATTTATACCACTGAAGTTTCATGCGGTCTTATTCAATTTGGTGCATTTCCGTTTAATGAAAAATACATGAAGAATGATACATTGTTTACTCATGCCGATCTGTCATCAAAAATATATTTCGGAGATGCAACATTGCTCAAGAAAGAAGAAAATATAAAGGGAAGAAAATACATGCATGTTGGAACTATGCAGATGAATATCCAACAGAAGAAGCATGAAAATGGAACTTTGGAGGGGACCATGAAGGCTTTGGGAACCAGCAAGGGCAAGGCAAGAAGCAAGGATGGCGTCCAAGTCAAGTTGGAGGCCCAATTCATCTTGGAGTCGACCACCTCGGGCTCCAGGACCAGTGTGCACCAAAATCATCGCCCGTGCCACAAACGGGCTTCAGTTTTCGGTAATCCATCTATGCTTGGAAAGATAAAAATATAACCTTTCCAATGGCACCTGGTTTCAGGCCTGTTGGGATTCGGAGTCGACGAGAAATCGTGTCGCAAGTTGACCAACAGAATATGTCCTAGGGAGTTGTGCCACTGATTTGGGCCATTGATCCATGAATTTAAGGGATACCCCTTTTTCCTCTCCAAGGGATTACATCCCGAGTTATTGCGAAGTATCATGTGAGGGTCCATCTCGGATGCGTCTAGGGTTGCTAGGACGTCTCTAGCTAATATACTCCGTAGACGTCATTAGATTAGTGGGGTCAGATATTATTTTGTCGTGTCTTTTCGTCTAGGGTTTCTCCTATGAAGAACGAGAGGGTATTCCTCTCATCTACCTCCTACTGATCCTTCAAGTATTGTGCGGAGTGCGTGATCGAGCTGCCGCTGCTACGGCTTGGTGTGCATCGGATTTCCATTGGAGGCCTCCTCTTGCGATCGTCATTCACCGCCGCGGGTGGAAGAACCTATCTAGGGTTTTGGTTTGCAGTCCTTGTAAGCCGATCCCCTCTATAGCATCTGCTACTTGTGTTTGATTAATCAAATACGTTGTCTGGTGCTGCTACTTGTCCTGAAATCAGATTAACCCTATTCAATATTGGAGGTCTGCTGGTGATAGAATTATTCCGTGTGATATAATCAAGGCTGCTGCTGCTTAGAACTTATGTCGTGTATTCTCTGTGTTTCATGAATTGAACATGATTATTCAAGCTTCCTAAGATCAGGAGTTACTTGATAAATATGACTGCTTGCTGGCTGCTTCTTCGTCGACTAATTCCTCCTCTAGTGCTCGAATCTGAGCTCGAAGCAATGCCCTTTCCAATAAAGGGTGGGCGCCAAAAAGGAAGCTGTATTTTTATTGGAGAAAATATATTCTAAGAATAATTCACTTTGTTTGGTAACGTGAAAGGTCGGGAAATATTTGGGCAGCGTAGGCGTATCCTCATGACCGTACCCCTTCATATTTATAAGGGGGTGATCTGGACCCTTGTTCAAATCGAAATCCATGAGATCACACACAATCACGGAATTTATTCCATTCGGACTCGACCAGGTCAGACTATCCGACTCTAGCAACCGGACAGTCCGGTACAAGCATGATGCCCAATTTGGTGCTCACCGATTAGTTCAGCAGGAAATTTGTTTTAATGATTTAGTTGGAAAACCAAGAATTAGTTTGACGCAAGAAAAAAATACATGCTTCCTATATAGTGAGACACAGAGACAAATGTTGAATGAGAAATGATAGTTCATATAACCATGTGACATTTGCATTATTTGACAGAAATGTTTGAACACTAGAATTTCATTATTCATGCAATGGAGGCCTTATGCATGCAGCCCTGCCTTCTGATACGTATAGTAAAATCTGTTTATCAAAAGTGGGATCTGTATCAACATAGCCCACCGTACGAATGCATACAAGCTAGGCCAGCGCAAGAAGCCAACATCATCTATTTGTCTGGTGATGGTGACTAAGCACATATAGATCTAGGCGCTCACAGCTTCCGAAGGACATCAAGCATGACTCGGCGCGGTTTGCACATGGCCTCGAGAGGAACAGCCCTCGGGAGGGTGAGCCCGGGCCCTTCCGTCATGTCAACCTTGGCGGCGCCGCCGACCGTGTCCCAGTCGAAGCACTGGATCAAGGACCCCAGCACCATGGCCAGGGTCCGCCGCGCGAGCCCCTCGCCGGGGCACTTGCGCCGTCCCATGCCGAATGGGATCATGAACTTCTCCTCCGCTACGGGATCCTGGAACCTGTCCGGCTTGAACGCCGTCGGGTCCTCCCAGATGGCGGGGTCCCTCTGGATGGCGTACACGTTGACGAGCAGAAGCGTCCCTGCTCCGGATGTGGTGCCCGCCGACGGTGCAGTCGGCGGTGGACTCGTGCGGAACCAAGAGCGGCACGACGGGGTACAGCCGGAGGGTCTCGTTTATGATGCCCTGCAGGTAGCCGAGCCGCGGCACATCGTCGGCGTCGAGGAGGCGCGAGTTGCCGATGGTTGCGTCCATCTCCTCCTGCGCTTTCTTGATGACCTCGGGGTGGTTTAGCAGGAGAGACATGGCCCATTCGGTCGTCCCCGCCGTGCTCTCCGATCCAGCGGCAAACATGGACTGCGAATTTTTAGTCATAAAAGGTCAGGACATATTTGTGGAGATCTGACATCTGAGTCATCGAGATCGACAGGTGTGTGTGTGACAACTTGGGAAATTCACCTGCGCTTTCGCATGAATCACGCGTGAGAGAAAGAAAATTGAAATATTTATATGATAATCACTCAAGAGAAGAGATCGAGGCAATACGATCGATTACGACTTACGAAGAGTATAGCCATGATAGTTTTCATCGGTGTAGCTCTCCGGCTCCGACTTCTGCAAGCTGAGCATCACGGCGATCATGCTCTTCTTCTCGCCGCCGCCGCCGCCGTCGTCAGGCCTCCCCCGCTCCGTGTCGATGAGCCGCTGAATGAAGGCGTCCCGTCCGCTCACCGCGGCCGCAATCTTCTTCTTCACGCCTAGCACGTCGAACCGCTGGAGTACGGGCAGACAGTCCCACGTGTTTGCCGCGCCGAGGAGCGGCATGAGGACGTCCATCATCCCCTTGAACTCTTGGGCCTCCGGCGACATGTCCGTGTCCGCGTACCCCACGGCACGCGACGTTCTGGTCTCCGCGATGGTGCCCATGAGGACGCTGTGGGAGAGCTCGAACAGCCTCCGCCTCAGCTCGACCCTCGCCTGTGCCGCCGGAACCGGCCGCCGCGGCGCCGTACATCCTCCGGACCATCGCGCGCACCTCGGCGGAGATGGCGGGGACCATGGAGCTCACGCGGCTCGAGGACAGGAGGTGAACCGTGGCCACGCGGCGGATGTGGCGCCAGTACGCGCCGTAGCGGCAGTTGCCGATCGTCGTGCCTCCGTAGGTCATGAGATTCATCGTGGGGAAGGCCGGGCGGTTGGCGAAGATCACGTCGAGCTCCGTGAAGCACTGCCTGGCGCAGTCCGCGGAGGACACCACCACGGCGTCGCGCGAGCCCAGGCGGATGGAGAGCACCGGCCCGTAGCGAGTGGCCAGGCGCGAGAGAGAGTGGTGGATCGGCTTCTCGAGTATGTGGAGGTGGCCAAGGATCGGGAGGGCCAGAGGGCCAGGTGGCGGCACCACCGGAGGAATGCTCTTGTTCATCTCGCCATTGATCTTGCTGCCTCGGTGGCCGAGGAGGAGGCGGTGGATTGCCAAGAGGAAGAGGAAGGAGAGTATGGCGACATAGAATGTCTCCATGATGCTCGGAGTAGTACCAGGGACCATCAAGGGCTGTTCTAGACCACTACATGCTGTGTCTCGATATATAGTCCATATATATACTCCCTTTGTCCCAAATCGTAAGCGCTAGACGCATATTAAACTTGTATTCATGGAGAAATGAATGGATCCAGTAGAGGGCTAGAACCACTTGCCATTTGAGATGGAGTGAGTTGCTCCGAACTGACAAAAATGTTTTACCTGCCCTGTAGTTTAACTCAATGTCGGAAAGCTATTAACTTTCGAGGACCAAAAACCGCCGAAAATAAAGGCATCCCGTCGAAAATAAGCTATTTTCGGTGGCTAGGCTTTATTTTCAGCGGTTTAGGGTCGCCGAAAATAAGGATAAGTTTATTTTCAGTGGTTTTAGGTAGCCGCCGAAAGTAAACTTATTTTCGGCGGCTGGTCGTGGCCCCCCGAAAATAAACTTATTTTCAGCGGCCTGTTCGTAGCCCCCGAAAATAATCCACACTTATTTTCGGCGGCCCATACCTAGCCCCCAAAAATAAGGATGGTTTATTTTCGGCGGCCTCGACAAAGCCTCCGAAAATAAGTTTGGCTTATTTTCGGCGGGTTTCCTCTGGCCGCCGAAAATTAAGGCGCCCAGGGGCCAAAATTCGCCCTAAATCCCTGTTTAATCCCAGATTTTCGTATAAAAAACACACATAACACATATTCATCCATTCATATACATATATATGCTTCTTAAGTTCACTTCAATTCAAAACATCCAAACACAACATTCAAACGAGTCCATACACATGTCAAGTCCTCGAATCGAAACACAAAGTCTATACAAGTCCATACACATGTTGAAAGGACAAATCTTATTTAGTCGCTAGCTAGCCTCACACTCATGCCACTAACATCACCTGGGTTGTTGGAGTTTTGTCCGCTACCTCCGGAGGCAAAGAGGTTTTTCACAGAATCCATCGCTTCGGATTGCTAACACAGAAAGAGTACAAATTAGGCTAAAGTTGTGTGACAACACAAACGATGACTAATGAAACAAGTGATGAAACGAACCTCCTCCGGAGGATGTCCCAAGTGTGGCGCTGGTGGGGGTGTTTGGTAAACATTGGGCGGATGGGTGCCCAATCCCTATTACATACAAGATAAATAAGTTTTGGTACAATCGAATAATTATAGTTGAAATTGAGTAAGTTTGGCTACCAATAGATAAATTTAGCTAAACATGATCATATTGATCTAAGATTGAGCACTTTGGTCAACATTGAGCAAACTTAAGTCCCATATGGACCAAATTAGCTAGATTGAATATAATCAGCAAGATTGAGTAAGTTTGGCTACCGTCAACATGATTTACCTAACTTGAGACACTTTATGTAACCTGAGCTGAAGGAGATGGCATCAGAGCAAACATTCCCCACTGTGGCAGTTACTGTGGAAGCTGTTGTGGTGGTTGTGGTGGCGGTCTTATTTCGGGGAAGACAATGGTCTATCCCTGTTGCTGGAACATTGCCTGCAAAATGCAACGCACAAATATTAAGTTGTGCTAATGTTAGGAATGCAAGATCATGACTTCCATACTCACTTGAATCGCCGCCTGTTGTTGTGCTTGAGAATAGGCCCAGTACTCATGCTGTTGCTTCAAATACTCATGCTGTTGCTTCAGGTACTCTTGTTGTTCCTTCATGTACTGGTCTTGTTCTTTTTGGTACTCATCACGCCGCCGAATCTCTTCGTGCAACTTCTCTATCTCCATGTCTTGTGTCGGGCGGCGCTGGCTGCTACTACTACCGCCCCAACTTTGAGAGGAAGACCGTCTATGAGGTAGAGAACTTCTCTCGAGTTGATCATACCGTTGAACATAGAGTACCTTCAAAATTCAAGCATAGTGTTGACATTGGTATTATGTTGTAATGAACATAAATAGGAATTACCATGCACACAGAGAACTTACCGTCCATGTGTTTTCCTGCCACCGCTATTATACACAGCTTGACTGTCGATAGGTTCCTTTCTCCAATCATACACTTCACCGTGACATCTAACCGCCTCCTTCCCATATTCCTCCTACAAGCACAAATCAAGTTTACACCTTAGACATCTAAAATATTATGAGAACTAATTTAAAACAATGGCGGACTAACCAGCCGGTTTGTGGCCAACTGAGTACACAACACATCGGGTTGTGAAGGATCTAGGCCCCTATGCGCGATGACATATAGCTCTACATCACTTATCTCCTCTCCAGTCCTAGCTGCCTATATTTACATGTTAGTATCATACACTTTTGAAGAGTAGAACGAGAAAACACAAAGCGGTTTCTTACATGATGTTGTGCCTTACGACGGTATCCTTCGGCCCCAAGCGTATGTACTGAGTTTGCGGTCCCAGGATTTCTGTTCTTCCTTGATCGCTCTTGAAATCCTTCTGAAGCCCACAGCTCACAAAGTGCCCTGAAAACCTGTGGACGATCTCTGAACATCGGATGTCCGATCCGCATGTACATGGGTAAGAATATCATAAGACAATCTTAAAATCTGCAACAACATCACATGTTCCAAAAGACGCTATTACCTGTTCGTACTGGTCAGCGGTCTGGTAAATCTCTGAGGCATCACGAAACCTGCCCAATTGCTGCCCTTGAGCCTTGAGCCAAGCATTTGTTACTTGAAGCCGAGTGTTGGAGGCTGTATCATTGCATATCTTCTTTGTGGCCTGGTCAAGAACAACATCTGCATACTCTTGCTCCGAGGGATCCACACGGAAATAGCTCTGCAACATCAAATTTAGTACTATCGCTAAAATAGCAGCACATACAATAGCAAACAGACAGTTAATAGAAAGATTTTTACCCAGAATTTGTCTCTGATGAGTCCCTGCTGAGTTCCATGGGTGGCATTTTCCGCAAGTGCGAAATGCTTCCAACTTGTCACAGGTATTGTGGTACCATCCTTTTGCACAACTCTTGGATTGTACAAACGAATGAGATTACCCAACACAGCGTTAGGACTCCTACGGTGTGCCATCCCATCCCATCCCAAGAAACGTCCTCCCATTTGCTAAAAAACAAAATAACATAAAAGGCATGTCATGTATGCAAACTATTTAAGTAAACGAGTATTGATGACCAATTCGTACCCGTCACCTAGTGGCCTGATCAGTCTCCTATCCGCATGGTTGGGAACTCGAGGAGGGTGGACAGTGTGGCTCTTTCTAGTCCGTGTCTGTTGAACCACCCCCTCTGAAGAATCACTACCCATAGGGTCATCCTCATCGGGTCCCACCGCCGCCGCTGCCTCCTCCTCCTCCTCTCCAACCTCCTCCGGTCCTGTTCCTGCTTCCTCCTGCCCTGCTCCAGCCTCTACCTCCTCATCACCCTGCAAAAAGTAAACATGAGATCAATTATTGAATATATATTAAACATATAGATATGAAATACTGTGTATACATGCACCTCGATTGTTTGAAGGGAAATAGGTACTCCTTGCAGGTCTGGGACCACACACCTCAACAAAGCCTCACGCCTGCTGCTGCTAGAGGAACTCCCCTGGAAGAGGTTTTTGCTTGGGATCATCTTCCCCGCAAACCCCATCGCTACTTGACTGAGCCTACGGCTCTTCCTGTTGACGAAAAAAAATAAGAGTTATTATATAAATAAATGATAACAATGCACATGAAGTAATGCACATAAAACACATAAATGAAAATTTACTTGTTAGAACTCATCAATGTCACGATTAAGCTGTCCCCTCCGTGCTAAACAAGACCACCTATCTCTTTTCTTAGATGCTTGTCGTTTTCATTTCTTTGGAACTATGATGTCGTCACAGTCTCCTTCCAAGGAATCCAGACCTACACTGGGCTCAATAACGAAAGATGATGGCAACTCTTCTTCTTGATAAACTTCATCGACTTCACCTTCAAATTGACTAGAATGACAGCCAGCATCACCAGGAGTATGTAAACGTTCATGAGGATTCACTTTGTGAACTACCCACCAAGCTTGCAACTTTTTGCTGGGATACGGCAAATAATAAACCTGCTCAACTTGGTGTGCAAGGACCCAATTGTCGTTGCCCCTAAGCTTTTCATTGTGTTTGACTTCAACCATGCCATATTGGTTCTCTCAAACCCCTCTAAAGGGATCAAACCAATCACAAACAAAGAAGAATAGTTTTAGTTCATTATCACCTATGAACGTAAACTCGAGAATTTTTTTAATGATTCCATAATAATTATATTCCCATCCTTGTGCATCACTTGCCTGACACACCACCCCAGTGTTACATGTGGCTGCTAGAGGATGAGATGCTTCAAATGGGGCTGAGCGAAACTGGAATCCATTGACATCGTACCGACCGTAGCTTCTGACGAATATGGTTCCAAGTGATAGCTGAACCAAGTCTCCATGGACATTCCTGTCTATTTTTTCACACTACAGAAGACAAGTAGCTAGTTAGTACAAGGGACATACTTTTGACATGATATACGACAGATAAATATGGCACGAAATGGTTTTTACATAATTTATGAACCAGTCGATGAAATTAAGTTTGCCATCTATGCCATGCCGCCGCATCCTATCAAGTTGCTTGATTGTAGGTTGCTTGATTGAGGAGGTTGGGTTTGCTCCCATTGACCCATCATATGAGGCGGCATCCTCATCACTTACATCACTTTCATTTTTACCTTTGGCCATGAGGCATATGTGCGATGTAGAGGATGATTTGCACAAAGTGGACTTGTGGGAGCGCTTCTTGTGACGATCTTCATCATTGAAACATCAACCCACTCACCAATGCTTGTGAGCGCCTTGTGCTTCTATGTTCTCTTTTTTTCCTTCTTCTTGAGCTTGTGCCTCTTCTTCTTTTCCTCCTTGGCAATTTGTGGACATCAGTCCATGAAGTGACCCTTCTCACCACATCTGGAACAACCAACTTTCCTTTCCTTATTTCTTTGGCAGTTGTACTCAATGTCCTCAATGGTGATTGGGATGCCCTTGGAGTTGAGCTTCTTCAATGCTTTGTCCATTCTCTTGATCAAAATTGCAATCTCTTCATCATCATCGGAGGAGGAGCATTGGGCTTGATCATCTTTATCACTGTCTTCTTCTTCTTCTTCACTTGAGCTTAAGCTTGTCTCTTTCTTGCTCTTGCCCTTGTTCATCTTCTTCTTTTCACCATGAATGGTGAGTGCAAGTGACTTGGATGAAGAGGTGTCTTGGCCAATCCCTTGGTAGTGCTCAAATGCAATAACATTGCCAAGAACCTTGGTGGGCGTCATGGTGCTCATGTCTTAATTGAGATTATAGGTGATGATGCTTGCATATTTTTCATGTGGAAGCACTTCGATGATCTTCCTTGAGATATCGGCATCACTTAGCTTGGTGTCACCTATTGAATTGAACTCATTGATAATAACATTTAGGCGTGAGTACATGTCATTAGCCAATTCATTAGGAAGCATTCTAAAAGAATTTAAAGCACTTCTAACCAAGGCAAGCTTTTACTCCTTGACGTCACTAGTGTCGTCATGGATTGCTTGGAGTGTTTGCCAAATCTCATGAGTGCTCGAGAGGCTATATACTCTATTAAATACATCAATGCTCAAAGCCCCGATCAAAGCGTTGTGAGCAATGGCATTGAATTGTATTTCTTTCTCATCGGCTTTTGTCGATTTTTCCAGCCGAGAGAGGGGTTTCGTTCCTTCCTTCGTCACTCCCCAAACATCCAACCCTACAGCCTCTAGATAACTAGCCATTCTAACATGCCAATAAGGGTAGTTCGTGCTGTCAAAGTGAGGAGCGCTACCGGTACTTATCCTCCCACTCTAAGATGTCTCGAGTACTAAATCCGGCGGTGAAGCCAAAAGTCCAAATATCATTTGTCAGCTCTAACGACAATAAAATGGACTAGATTGAGCGGCCCAGCTCTGATACCAATTGAAGGTTGGACCGACACCTAACAAGGGCGGTGAATTAGGATTTCTAAAAACTAAGGCTCCTAAAAACTACAACTACTAAGCAAAACCTTTGCAATATTAATCTAGCTATGTGCACTATAGTTTTGCTAAGTGTTGCTAACTCTACCAAGGCCAAGTATTGCAATCTAGTTCCACCTAGAAACTAACCTATCAAGCTAGTATAGGAAAGTAAGCAAACAATTGCAAGAATGTAAATGCGGAAACTAAAGAGATAGGTTGAAAATGCAAACTCCTGACGACGATGTCGGCGATGGCACATGATGGAGACATGGAGATTCTTCCCAAGGTTCGTGGAGGCCAACATGCCTCTACCCCATACTCCTCGTTTGGCACCCCCCATAGGGCTTTGCTCTCGCGCAATCATTAAAGGAGTGCGGTCTCGCCCACGCAAGTGTGGAGGGTGGCAAAGTGACTTCCGCAGAAGTCAAGCAACCATGGTCGGGTCTCCAGATATCCCAGTACACACCCACATGAGCCCTTCTCTCACATAGTCTGCGACTATGGCCTTGCCCACGTACGGGTAGAGGATTGTTGGCGTTGTTGGGGTCTTCTGAGTCCTTCTCGAGGAGCTACCCCACCGTCTCCACTATGGGAAGCTTTTGGCTAATGTGCTGAGGGCCTTCCTCCCTCTCACAAGTAAGGTGGTGGACACTCCATACTCTGGACGGTCTCGCAAGACTTACAAGCCCCATGATTACAAAGACGATGTGAACGCAGGCACGAGTAAAGACAATAGGCCTACACAAAGATGCTATGGAAGCTCTAGCTATAACGGGATGTGTCTATTAGCTCTTGTGGTCGTTGGGCTCTCAAATGTGTGTATGTGGCTCTTTGGATGGATCACGATGGTGCCTCAACACTTGTGTTAGCTCAGGAGTCTCCAACCACATTGTGGAGGTCGGCCAAGGGGGTATTTATAGCCCAAGCCTCAAAACTAGCTGTTGGAAGCAACTTGATCTGCGTTTCCTGCGACCATCGAACCGTCCTATGGTGAGACCATCAGACCATATGATGCGTACTCCCAACGAACCGTTGGAGTCGATGTTGGAGCTTTTTGCCAGTCGTTGAGGCCATCGGACCATCCAATGGTGACACCATCGGACTGTCCGATGCATGTATTTGGCGCGCGGTCTTGAGTTTGAGTTTGCTGTCTAACTGGTCTGATGGTATCGTCCGATGGTACCATCCGATGCATTGAAACGCCTAGCAGGTCCGATGGTGCCGTCCGATGGTACCGTTTGATGATACCGACCGATGGTACCGTCCGATGATCCTTTTTCTTCCTAATTTCGGGCCTTTCCCATCTCTTTGCTTTCTTCTTTGAAGTGTTTGTTCCCCACACCTTTTACTTGCACCCTAGGATTTTAGACAAGTATTCTCACATGCAAATTAGTCCAATGGTACGTGCTGTCACTTCAACCACAAAAATCACATTAGGGAACTAAGCACAAGGCTTAAAGTCCATTTTCCTTACAGGCATCATCCCAAATGTTGTTTGGCAGTGGAACCCTAGTGGTACCATGTTCATCCGATTTAGTTATTTGAATCTTTTTGGTTTTGCTCCAATGGGCTTCCTAGCATAAGTCTAGTTGCTGGGCCATTCTAGTTATCATGTCTATGTGTTATAAACATAGTTATGGGCAGGATTTGGAGGTAATTCTAGCCATTTGGTTAGCCCTAGTTCGTAAGAGATAATTTCAGCCAAGTGCACCAATGCCTTAGGTCTTTGTAATCAATCTAAGAGGAAGGATGAAGGTGGTAAGCTATGCCTCCTGTAAATTGAGATTCTACTTAAAATTCAATAGAAAACCAAAGTGTTTCACAACAATCTTGTGCCATGAAGTGAATATCATCTCCTCTCCCATCTTGTTTGGTTATTACAGGGAAATCCTTTGGATTTTGGTCTCTCTTGTTTGCCAAGGATTGAAATCTTGCTCTTTCTTATTCTCGAGTGTTGCAAGGACGTGGATTAACTAATTGTTGACATGGATTGAGTCAACTTTCCCCCGAGCTCACTTTGATTCTGTTCGTTAGAGGAAGGCTATGTTCTTGCCTTATTCATCAAATGAAACTCAAATTTAGGAGAACCTTGATCTTTTCTTTAGATCATATTGGGAATACCCTCCATATGGGCTAGAAATCATTACTCTAAATTTGCACTTAATTGGACTTATTCTAAATTGGCAAATAGCGTAGAACAGAGATAGAACTTTGCATGAAATCGTAACATGTGGATAACTACCAGGGTCTTGCCATAAAAACGCTTCAATACAACACCCATCACGGTAAACACCATAATGCCCTAGTAGATCTCAAATAATTGACATTAGGGCAGCATGGCGCTTACTGAGAGTTGAAACCCTAGAATAGTGGTGGTGATGCGCAAAACAATGTATTGGTTGTGAACCCTTATTCCATTCAAGGTACATGCATATTTATAGCCCTGATAGGCTTGTTGCTAAAGGAAACTAAAATCTATCGTATCTCAACATGGAATCCTAATTCGATACAATACAAACTGGGCTCCAGCATCCAAACGTGGGAATATCCCTTTTGGCCGACCTGCGAATGGGCCAGCCCCAACTATTGAAGCTAGGCATGACCTAATACAAACTAGGACTCTCCTATGGCCCAGGCCTTGAAGCTTCTTCTTAGGCTACAATTTGTGCTTTGACGAGCTAAATTTGACTGGCGACCTACATCCTTGACCTTTTTCCAAGAATTGACGCCAATAGAGTGGTATAGGAGGTGAAGGTGTCACCAATCATAGAATCAACAGGATGATATTACCATGAATGAGGTTTTTAGTGATCTCAAGGCCAGTAGGTAGAGGCTCAGTTTAGAGAAACATTGAGTGGAGCACCTCCTCAAAGTTAAAACATCGGCCTTGTATGCGGTTGCAGTGGATCTAGTGAAGCTGACCCTAATGCTTGCTTTTCCCTATCTTCTCTAATGTCTGTAACAGATGAGCAACTAGAGGTGATTAATGACGAGGACCTTGCACTCGTGATTGCCAAGTTCTAGCACATCATCAGCAACTGCTAAAGTAGGATAAGAAAGAAGGCCACCTGCTCCTACTACAAGGACATTAGCCATTTTGTCGCTGACTACCCAAGGAGGAAAGGTGAAACCAAGTGAGAAAATAACCACTACAAGTCCTCCAACAAATACAACTCTGACAAACTCCATCACTACAAGAAGCACAAGATGTAGCAGTGGTAAGACAAGTGGAAGAAATGCTTCTCCCATAAGAAGCAAAAGCAAGCTAGCAACATCAACACTTCCTCAATCAAGAGGGATTCTTCTTCCATCTACGATGAAAACATCAATGACTCAAAGAAAAAAGAAGAATGGCATTAAGTTCTCTAGTGTTTGCATTCACGCTGATGAAAATATCAACTTTTGCACCTTAGCTATCCATGCCAATGTCAAGGAGGATGCGTAAGGAAAATGGCCTCATGTGCCATATTTCCATAGTTGTGTTTTGGTTATTGATTGACAACCAACACTTGGACTAATAAGTTTGTCTAGATACACATCCACAAGTATTTAGGTCCAAGGGATGAAGAAGCAGAAAGTCTGAAGGCAAGGCCCGAAGGGTCGCCCTAATGGGGGTTCCGCAGTGGAATCTCATAGGGTTTATAAGGACCGGCTGGACAAAGCTCTAGACAAGTTTTCCTGAGGGGGTGAAGAACTAGAAAGCCTAGAGCCTAGCAAGTTATGAAGACCTGAATAGTCCGAAGTCCCAAGAGATCAAAGCACCAGCCAATGTCAGCAATGAAGCAGTGGAAGCGACCTAATAACAATGGACCAGACAATACGGTCTAAAAGACCAGGACAAAGGTTCGGACAAACAAACCCTGAGGCTATGCACTATGAGGGAAATTTCAGAGGACAATGGACCAGATATGCTGATTCTACAGACCTGGACAAACCTTCTAGACAAAGAAGTACAGTATATGCAACGGCTAGTTCTAGGATTCAAATAGTTACAATGCACCGAACAGTCCGCTTTGTGAGACCAGACAATGATTCATACAATAGTACAGTAACGGCTAGTTTTGTGCCCGTTGGAAAATTCAATGGACTAGATTGTCTGAAGTTAAGAAACAGCATGGACTAGGACAATCAGATCTTCATTGTGTCAGCAGACTTTTGGCCAACGACTAGTTTGAGTTTGGGGGCTATATAAGCCACACGACCCGGCCATTTCGAGGTAGTTGGAGCCACTGAAATTCAGAGCTAGTGTAGAGGAGGATTCCAAGCACATCTACTACTCCAACAACCATATATCAGCTTAGTGCATCATCCAAGCTTAGGATAGAGCATAGAGAGAGTGAGCTTTTGCGAGCTCTTCTTGAGTGTACATCCTACGTGATCTAGAGGAGAAGACTTGTGTGGCCAAGCCATTTGTACTCATTGCTAGACCCTCTTTCATTAGTGTGGAGCGATGGTGACAACTTGTGTGGGGATGAGGAGACCCTTCAAACTTCATAGTTCAATCTAGCTTTTTGTGACCAAGAAAGGCAGTGGCTGGTGGCTAGGCTGTGGTGGCTTAGTAGCACTTAGCCTTTGCTTGCCATCAGCCATTTGGTGGCGAGTACAAGACAATGATCACAAGAGTCTTGGTGCCCAGCTTGGAATTTTTCCTTCGTTGGCAAGCCCATTCATGTAGCCCTTAGTGGTGAACCACATTAAATCCTAGTTTCTTCTCATGAGTTTGCATCCCTTTGCCCTTATCTCTTTACTTACTGCATTTATGTTTCTGCATTTACTTACTTGTGTGCCTTTAGCTTTCCTAGTTAATTTGATTAGCTAGGTTTGGCTCTAGGTTGCAAATCTTTTGGGTAAGTTAGAGAGCACATAGGTAAATCCTAGACTTAACTAGCATGCGTAGAACGTGATAGGTTTATCCTATGCATTAAATAGCCTTAGGTTTTAGAAGAACAGGTTAGCGACCCAATTCACCCTCTTGCCCTCTTGGGTCGGATACCCCAACATGTTCCTTACAAGATGACATCAAGCCATAGTGAGAAAAGAGGTATATATGTGTTGCAAAACTCAAGACTAAAATTCACGATTTGTTGATGTATACAATGCATTAGGTCATCAATATCAGTTGTTGAAGGATATGGTAAAAGAGCACAAGATGCTTAAGTCTGAGCTTGTTGAGGCCCTCACCTAGCTAGACTTTGCTAGAGCCTAACCCTTCATGGCAAATGTTCTTGAGTGCAAGGAGTGATTTGTTGAAATGGCCAGTTTGGCTAATGTCAAAACTAGGCGCGTGCTAAGAGGAAGGTTCTTGGATATTATAATACCTATCAATGGATGGTTATCATTTTTGGTGTTTATATGGCAATCATAGTTGGATATGATGGTCCAGTAGTTTAAGCGTGGAGATAAGATTGGGGTTTTGTATGCCAATACTTAGAATGACTTTGATTGTCTCTATGGCAAGGTAGGTAGGTAAAGTGGTCATGGAGGATCCCTCCACCTCTACCACATCACCTACCCAAGAGAGTGTGTTTACCCTAAAAAAACACAAAGATGGAGTATTCATTGAACCACCCAAAGCTACTTATTCTAAACTAACTACTTGAAGAGTCCTATTAACACTCTCGCACCAAGTGTTAAAGAGAGCTTTCGCAAGCATCAATCTCTACATGAGAACTCTCCTCCAAAGAGAGTGCTTAACTAGATCCTCAACATGATCCTAAGCCTAGAGTGACATAAAACAAACAAGCTCAAAGAGAGGTACCCGAACAATTTTTGCCAGAGGGAGGGTCACCTAGATGAGTTCTGCTACAAAAGGAAGAGAATTGAGAGGAAGTAGAGAGAGGCAAGGGAGTGGAGAGAGTGGAAGTATGACCACTTTATCACGGAGGACATGTATAGTTTGGAGTATATTCCTTTTCTCCCTCATTGTAGAGACCAGTGAGATGCAAGGTCACGACTAAGGGACTCGAGTGTATTGAGTCTAGTTAGTTGTCCTAGCTATGATGAGCGTTTATCAAAAGACTTGCTGAAGGACTAGCCGGAACCTCTTATGTGTGATCTGGAGGAAAAGCCCTCTCAACTGTACTGAGAGGTGGCGTCAGGGTGGACTTGGCATGTCAAAACCATACTTAGTGTACTCAAAGGTGACCTAGGGGATACTTTGGTCCTTGCTTGGCTTCAGATAGACTTAGAGTCGAGGTGAAAACTTGGTAGGCCTTAACTACCACCTACCAAAGAGAAGCCCAAAGATTGTTTCTTGGTTCCATCGTCAAAACCAGGGCCCAACATCATTTTTCAGTTCCATCATTAAAACCAAGGCCCAACATCGTTTCCTAGTTTGAGAGTCAAAACTAGGGGCTGAAGAAGCAGTTGCTGGAAAGCCGTCAAAACCGAAACTAGCTAAGGGAAGGACTACTGGCCACGTGGAGGACATTGGAAGATTACTTTGTGGCTAGTTAGATCGGGACTCCATTGTGTTCGTGCATCCAAGTTACACTACGTCTTTTATAGTCCCTCAGGGCATTTTTAGCATAAGAGTGTGTATCTTAGGGCTGAGTAAAAAAAGGCATTAGATGAGTCATGTAGTATAAATAAGAGAGAGGGCAACCAGAGTAAGTGCTCCTCTTTGCTGAAATTAGGTTTGCTAAGGGTTTTCTATGTAGCAATCTTTCCTCAAGTACTAAGCTTCATGAGAGTAACCCTCTAGAGAGAGATCTAGACTCTATTGTATGTGGGTAGGATAGGGTGGTCAGCTTGGGCATGAAATCATCTTAAAATCATGTTTACTTGAGACCCTTTGGGCCATCTAATTAATGGAATTTTGTCAAGCTGCTTGTGTGCTCTTTCCCCTTACTTTCTAGCTTGGTTCTTGGTCTCAATCCTTAGATCCTGGTGTGTTTCATTTGGCCAAGCTTGGAACCTTTCTTTTGTTGTGTTTTTGGCTTGCTAGGGCATGGTGGATTACTACTCTCCAAGAGGAAAATCTTTTGGATCCATGAGCAGCCACTTATTCGTGTTTTTGCCGTTGAACTTTACTTCTTGCATTGTTGAATCCAGAGGGAATTCTGGGACTTTTGGTGCTGATCCTTTGGAAATAGTTTCTCCATGGTCTAGACAAGATCCACACAAAGTTTTGTGATGTTTGGAGTTCATTTGAGCAATATTTGATCAAGTTTTGTGGATTCGTGGGCTGTTTTCCTTCACCCATACTTGGGTCGCAAGATTTGTACACATCGAACCATCCGATGCGTAACCTAGGCAGCGGGCGGAGATCACGAGGCCAGGCTACTCAGTAGGCCTTTCTGCAGATCAGACCGTCAGGTACTACACGCCGGACCGTCGGTGCGACACCGAACTGTCTGGTGCGTTTGGGTAGCTGTTGGAGCACCCTCAGCCTATTTCGTCTGGTGGTGAACAGTGGACCGATCGGTGCTCACCTCGTACTGTCTAGTGCGTTATCATCAAACCGTTTGATGCGTGTTGGCTGGCTGTTTCTTAGTTGCTCTGCTTTGTTCACACCGAACCGTCCCGTGTGTTCCATAGGGATTGTGTAGGCTTGTTTTGCGTTGTTTTTATTAAGCGTTTGAGCGAGTGCACCATCTTACTACTTGACCTTGCATGTTTGAGAAAAAAATGGTTTTCGGGGTCACAAGAGTTTTTAGGCTTGCACTTTGATTTGGCTCATAAATTTATTTAAATTCATGAGTTGGAATAGTAGCCCACTAAATTAATTGAATTAATTTTATGTGCATATATTAGCTCACGAATTTAATAAAACCATTAATTTTCTTCCTCTTGAGCACATCCGATCCTTCGTCGCCATAGAGGTCTGCTTCTCATCGCAGCCGGCGGCACGCTATCCCTATCGCTCTCTCCCGGTTGTGTTTGTCTTGTTCCCATTTCCCCTTTCCTCCTCGTGCTCGCTCTTTCCACCATGCCATGTCCCTATCACAGCCTCCGCCTGATGAGGATTCCACTGGCGCCACGTGCACTACTGCCATATGACCCTCTCGTTGTTCATTGTTCAGAATGTCATGTCAAGCGTGACATGCATGCCATGACTTTTCGCAGTTACTGGGCGATATTCATCTTTTCCTACTTCACTTTCTTTGACTGATAATCTTAATATGGTGTCACCAGCTCATCTATTCTACCTTTTTAAATTCTACTCACAGTGTTTCACAAGCCTTATGGTCTCAAGAAAGTCATGCATCGAGAAGTAACATCCAGGCGAATAGACAACACAGATCATCATCAATGTTTCACATCATCCTTTTGTTGCTCCCAAACATCATTTGTAATTTAAAAATTAAATATTAGTCGACAACTTAGGAGGCCCTCCCTAGATGGCTTAACCCGCTACTCAATATTTCAATGTATGGAAAATGTCTTGACTTCGGCCTGCAAAAAGTCCATTCCTTGCTTTTTTGTTTACTTCAGTCCCCACCATGAGAGAAAGCGACACATGAACTTAAACTATTATTGGTGTCCTGAAATGTAAGGTCCTGGACAGAGGTTTATTCTAATTTAAACTATTCTTAATTTTTTAAAAATTGAAAATACAGTATCATATATCACATCAACGAAATAAACTTTGAAAACAATGTCTAAGATAGATCTAATTACATTTGATGCCGTAAATATTTAAATTTATCAAATTTAGAATAATTTGACACAAGATAAATACACGTGACCTTATATATTAGCTCGTAAGCCATGAAACTTGACGTTAGCCTTGGGCTAATTGAAAACGTTCATTGCTTTGCATGCCCGCTTCCTTCGGTCCCCTTCTGCAGCAAATTCACCCTTCGCCGTTACCAGCAATCCATACAAATAATATTCGCTCAGTCCCAAAGTAAGTGATATATTAAGATTCAAAATTTGTCCGATTCAAAATTTGTCCTACAATAAGTGTCTTTTAAGATATTAGTAGCCTTTAAAACGAAATTGATTTGTATGCATGCATGTATACACCACACAAAAGGAAAGATTAATATGTCAATCAGTGGCACATTCGTCATATCCCACGCTATCTAATATGTTCTAAAAATCCTAAAACAGCACGTACTTGTTATGGGATGGAAAGAGTACACTATTGGCATAACGTGGAGCCTCTGAGTCCACTGGTATTTTCTCGGTGACCATAGTGGCCATTTTCCAGTTCAGTGATTGTCTCCAGAAATATTCTTAAAGTCATTTGCTACATCCATGTGTTAGAAAACAGCATGAGAAATTGGTTCACCAAAGTTGAAACGAGAACAAATTTCTGACTTTATTTGCTAGTAGACCAGCATTTAGAGCGTCTTTGGCCAGATTTTTTTACAAGCTCTGTCCATTAGTTCTATGAAACTCTACCAAATGGGTCAAAAATAAATGGTTTCACAAAATATCATAAAAATAACAGGACAATTTACACCCTAACAGCCATGGCGGGCTGGCCCTGGCGACGATGCACCTGCAAGTGAAGCTGAAGGCGCCAAGCTACAGAGGACCCAGAGCAAGGCCAAGAGACAGAAACGGCCATGGCAGGTCGGCCCCTGGCGACGACGCGCTAGGCAAAGCGGAAGAAGACACCGGATGTCCAACCTCTAAAACCACTGGTATTGAAAGATCCGGCCGGGGAAGGGTAGATCCGATCATGGTGGCCCCGAATCTCAAACGGAGAGCTCGCGCAAAGACCATGCTACCAGCAACTATATGGTGGAGATGTAGCAGGGGTAGGGCGGGGGAGGGGATGGAGAATGAGAACGAAGAGGGGGAAGGGTTGTGGCAGGACGGTCTCGCCGCTGGCCAGACACCACTGGCCGGCGGCGGCGACGGTGGCCTTCGAAACCATCTCTCTCGAGGTGGCGTGTGACTATCGTCGAGGAGACATGAGAGACAAAGGGGACTGGGAATGAATGGATGAGCCACGAGCCTGTAAAATTAGTGGGAAAAAATAAATATAGCTGGGCCAGAGGGAGAAGGTTCTGGTAGGAATGCATTGAATTGAAGGGGAAACAAGCTATCGTGGTTGGAGGTGTAATTAACGCTAGACGGAGGTGTGCGCGCTGTCGAACAAAAATACCGCCGACCGACGTGAAGTCTTTACCTTTGTTTCTTAGCTCTTCAGTCTGTTGATCCTTTTGGGTGCGTCACTTCTCACTTGCCCATCGCTGGTATGAGTAATTTAGGGCCTGTTTGGATCCACGCAGATAATGAGAATCTGCTAAACTTTAGCGCTTTGGATCCAAACGGCCCAGATAACAGGGAGATAATGATTAGCTAGACTCCAGATTCTCATTATCTTATTATCTACCGAATGCCTGATAATACCAGCTAACGAGAGATAATTGGACTTTTCCTTCATTATTCCACCTATTATCTAATATATTAGCTATGAATCCAAACACTACCAGCTATTATCCATCAAGGTAACCTTATCTAGCTAATATTGGCTAATACCTATTAGCTGGATAATGAAAATCTATCGTGGATCCAAACAGACCCTTAGTATATAAGTTTGCTGGAGTTGTTCACCAATTTTCTCCTCATCTTTTGTAACCTGATTTCTTCCAACCGGTTATCTTCTTGAAGCAATTTATCCACTGATCATATTAATCCCGAAACTTTTTTTATCATTATTATTGCATTAGTTACTTTAGAA
Organism: Paspalum vaginatum; assembly: GCA_030272315.1. Lineage (NCBI taxonomy): Eukaryota > Viridiplantae > Streptophyta > Magnoliopsida > Poales > Poaceae > Paspalum > Paspalum vaginatum. The sequence continues at coordinate 33,533,661 of CM059018.1, read as the reverse complement.
ATATTTGGCTAGAAATACTAGTTTTCCAAATTGCAAATTTACTGTAAACATCGTGTAAAGTGTAATTGTGCATTGGAAGCTAGCATCTACTATCTAGGAAGCATGTGATATATGATGCCATGAATGCTGCTAGGTTGCTACCTGGCTAGTTCCTGATTTGAACAGCCCTCAAACTCAAAGACATTCGCAGTGCATGACAAACCGGTCAGAAGGGCTTGCATTGTTCCGAGGCACGTGATCCTAACAAGGACCGCCGACCGTGGATCATTCTAAACTGTTCTACTTAAGAAGCCACGCATGGAGCAGCTAGCCACGCAACACAAGCAGCTCGATCCCGCTGAGACGATCAGCTTGCGCGTGGCCACCATGTTCATCAGAGCCTTGCAATTGATTCTCAGGTAGGCCGTGGGCCGTGGGGCGTGGGGCGTGGGCGTGGTCAGAATTAATAACTCAGTTTGGTTAATTAGTTTCAACTTTCAGTTATACTGTTTAAATTAAACTGTACATGCAAATGGGATTTCGTGTCTTGAAGGGAGAAGAAGAGCAGAATCCTTGGGCCAGGATCGTCAGGCTTCGCCCATGCCTTCTCCTCGTCGGCTTCGGCTTCCAGCTCTCAGAGCCAGAGGTTAAGTTCACTCCTGCTCCTACTGTGCACAACTTGAATTCCGTCTTGCTGCTTGCACATTTTTGATCGATGGGATCCAATTGCTCTCTGTGTGTGTTCATCCCTGTTGACTTGAAGCTTGATTGGTCTCTGTTCTACAGGCTGGCCGGTAAGGTTGCAGTCATCACGGGGGGCGCGAGCGGCATCGGCAAGGCGACCGCTGCCGAGTTCGTGAGGAACGGCGCCAGGGTCGTCGTCGCCGACGTCCAGGACGACCTCGGGCGCTCCGTCGCCGCGGAGCTCGGTCCGGACGTGGCGTGCTACACCCGCTGCGACGTCACCGACGAAGCGCAGGTCGCCGCCGCCGTGGACCTCGCGGTCGCGCGGCACGGGAAGCTTGACGTCATGTTCAACAACGCCGGCATCGTGGGCTGCCGCGGCCTGCCACCGCTCGAAGCCGTGGACCTCGCCGACTTCGACCGGGTGATGGCGGTCAACGCCCGGGGTGCACTGGCGGGGCTCAAGCACGCCGCACGCGTCATGGTGCCGCGCCGCCGCGGCAGCATCATCTGCACGGCCAGCATCGCGGCGGTGGTGGCCGGCATGTCTCTGCCCGCCTACATCGCTTCCAAGGCAGCAGTCCTCGGCCTGGTGCGCGCCGCAGCCGGGAAGATGGCGCGCGCCGGCCTGCGCGTGAACGCCATCTCTCCTGCCGCCATCCCAACGCCGCTGGTCCTTGAGACGATGGCCTCGTGGTTCCCCGAGAAGAGCGACGAGGAGATCAGGCGGATGGTCGACACCGACATGAACGGGCTGATGGAAGGGACGGTGCTGGAGGCGGAGGACATCGCAAAGGCGGCGCTGTATCTGGCCTCCGACGACGCCAAGTATGTGAACGGGCACAACCTCGTCGTTGACGGCGGTGCGACGGTGTGCAGAGGTGCAAGCAAGTGATGACGAAATCAGCACCGCGGGTAGATTAATTGCGACGAGAAGCGATGTACAGTTTACGTATGAAGAGTCACGGCGCACGGCGGGCGCAGATTATGTGGGCTCTTTCTTCAGAATAAAACGCACTATATTCTTGTGCGCACTATAGCAGTCAAGCGTTAGGAATCCAGGAAAACTCGGGCTAACCCGGCTCCTTAAAGTGCTAAGTACACAATTTTTCATTGACTATTTTTTTTAAAACAAAGTACAAACGCAGACGTTCACACACGCACGCACTCACCCCTACGAACGTTTACACGCACACCCTATTTCTATAAGCACTTCTAAAAAACTAGGCTGTACACATGATGTGATGTTGGAGAGTCCACTTTTTATCACAACAACACATGTAATTTGGCTCCTTATGGGTCGGTGATGCGCTAGGCCACCTGTATCCATCCCTACCGGACGTTTTACTGTCTTATTGCATGGAAATAATACAAACCTCCCGTTTTGCAATGCTTGACACTATTGAATCATTACACACGATGTTTAACCCTTTGATTTAGGGGGTGTTAGATACACCAACAAAATATTGGTCGCTAAAAAGTAAAAACTATCTGCTTCTTATCCAAACAGACCTAACTAATAATGTAGCTAATAGTATATATTAGCATCCATTAGCTGGTTGGGTATAACTAATTATTCGTGGCTAATTTTTAGCTGAAATTAGCAGATCCAAACTGAGCATTATTTTAAATGTTGCGTGTATATGGAAAATGCTTAAATTACTACCAACGATAAAAACAGGTTAAAAACAATGATGCATACATAATCTCTACTCCTATAAAGCGGTTGTTCATGCGTCATGGAAAAACAACACAGGCGTCAAGCAGACGTCGGCCTCCTCACGAACCGCTTTTCTTGTGGGCCACCGAAATTAGTGGACCCGACTAGCAGCCTCTAGCCTCATACACCCATCCATCCCACGCCTCTCTGAAACCTCACATTGCCACCGCCCCCGCTTCTCATGTGCGCCAGAGTGGAGCCCCATGCCGCTCATCCCACCTGCGCCAACAGCCTCCGGCGTCCCATGGGCGCGGAGCACAGGTGAGCTTGAGATTGTAGAGGATGGGACGCTCCGCGCTTCTCACGAGCGCAGAGCGCGTGTGAGCTAGAGATTGGAGAGGATGGGATGGATATATGTTTAACACCGTTTGCAGCAATGGTAATGGACCCCACCTATCACTAATAGATGGATGCTTCTTCCTCGTACACAAGGCGGTGGCAGCAGCTCCTCTGCACCAGCGCCGCCCCACTCCAGCTCGGCCCATCGGCACCTTCGCCTCCCTACAGTGTGCCGCCCCCTTCTCCGACTCCCCCACGACTTTCCGACCCAGCCACAGCCTCCCCGGTGCTCCACCTTTGCTTCACTGCTCTGCCTCGGCCTCCACCTCGTGTGCGTCGCTTCCTCCTCCTCCCAGTGCTCCACCTTGACCTCCGCCTCGCTCACAGTGCGCCGATCCATTCTGGGGGGTGCTCTGTAGGATCGGTGGTGTATGGCAGAGCTGCGATGTGGAGCGGGGGTGGGCATGGAGACAGCGCCGTGGCAAGTGTGGTGGTGCTAGCTAGGTTTGGGAGTCGAGCGGGTGTGACGGAGGAGGGCAGAGGACGAGAGGCCAGGGAGAGGATTTGTTTTACGACCCCAGGTCGATGTAATTTCATGGGCCGAAACTAGCCAACGAATTTACACGTATATTCGTCGGTGTGCACATGAGGCTGACGATTTTAACATTAGATTCGTCGGTTCTTTGGGCCGATGAAAATTTGCACTTTAATTTTGATGGCAAGTCTATGAAATTAGTTTGGCCCATGAAAAATTTTCCGTTTTCTGTAGTGGCAGCTAGAGTAGAAGAGTAGGGGCAGGCGGAGAGGAGGAGGCGGCGGCGCCTGTCATGAGGAGGAGGCAGCGACAACGCCAGATCGAGGGACCGAGGAGGCCGTGGTGGTGTGTTGGAGGATGCCGCGGCACCGCTGAATCGAAGGAGGAAGGAGGCCGTGGAGGCCAAGTGGAGGAGGCATATGCGGGGAGCCGGCGATGGGACAAGAAAGCGATGGTTGTGGTTAGATGGTGTGGGTGCAAAGACAAATACAGTAATAATAATAAATATGTTATTTGGAATAGAGTATGAAGTATAAGTAACATGAGTGATCTATTTAGAATAAAGTACCGTAGTTGTAAGCGTGTATAGCCTTGATCTCTAAAATGATATCTAAAGGTATTGACCAGCTGTACTAGGCAAGTCACTCACGTATCTAAAGGTATCCAAAAGAATACCTTGATTTCTAATCAGTGCCGGCCCTGAAAGGGGTCCGACGGTGCGGCCAGCCCCTTCAGGCCATAGGGCCCACCCCATATATATACAAATAATATTAGTAGTACAAAATTATTATATTTGAGTATATAATGAACATGTAGTGTATATAGTTAAAAGAATATAGTATTATGTTATCTTTCTACTCCTTATTTTTTTTGTTTGGTTAGAGAAATTGAATGGGTTAGTCCATTGCCAGTTTATTTCTCACTAATAATAATAATTATTAGTATGGAAAATATAGCTTTCCTATCAAAATTTATGTGATGAATCCATAATAAATCAACTCATCTAGAATGAAGTGACTTCTTAAATACTAAGGCCATTTCCAATGGGAGTTTCATCAAAGTTTCATTCACATTAAATGACATAACACATCAGCATCTTTGGTGACATGACATGGTAATTATGAGGAGAGAGATAAAGATAGTTTCATAGGATGTGGGAAATTTTATCTAGATAAAACTCGGTATACACGGTTACCTAGTTTCTAGTTTTTAGCTGTTGTGACACTATTAAAAAATGTGTAAGGAACCCAATGAGAATGGCCTAAAAACACTCTGTGAGCCGACACGGCGATGCGAAACACACGCCTCAATGCCTCCAAAGCATAAACAATTTATTAAGGTTGTGAATTTTTTATAGAAATACACTGAGTTTTATTGGTAGCGTTTATATATAGTAGTGATAAAAGGGCGCTATTTAAAATCTCGTTCTTGCAGGTCTTTTGTGTCATCGTGCTTGACACTGGCGTTTCGGCCTCTGTCGTGGTGCGACGAGTGCCTCCCCTTTGGCGCCTCTGCTCCGTCGGCGCACTCCTTGTTAACAGGAGCACGTAAATCTTATGCCGGGTCAGTGAATATCCACCTCTCTTGCCATTCCCCCTCGAGGATTTCCCCTCGTGCGGCGTTGGATGGTGGCAAGCGAAGCCCGGATGAGCCATCGGGTGTTTCTGTTTGCTCGAAGGGAGATCGTCGTTTTTGGTTTGCTGTGGTCGGCGTGCCTCCTGTCCTCCTTTAGTTCCCGTTCGCGTTTTCATGGTAGATGGCCATAAAGCAGCGGGACGGCGTAGCTACGAGGGGAGGTCTGGATGTGCAAAGGCTTAGGTGCACCGACGAGTATGTTGTTCTTAGTGGAGGTGTTAGTTGTCGTTCGACGATCGTCGTTTCTGCTGCCTTAACCTGCGTCGTATTGTGTTTTCTTTCTTTGTTTTCTTTGTGTTGCTGAAGTATCTACTGCATTGTGCTAGCAGCTATTTGTTATCTATGGTCTGCCACAATGCTACGTAGGGTTTTTGCCTCGTTTTCTCAAAAAACGAGGCTGTTGATGCATGGTTTTGTCACGCCAGATTCAATGAAATTTAGGTAGGAATGCTCTTCCCCGGTGACCGTAAAAAAAAATCTCGTTCTGTGCCTCTAAATCTCAGGACGGCCACTGTTTCTAATATCGCGTCGTCAACACCGGCAGGCAGCGACAGAGCAACGCAGTCAACATTGCTGTCGTCGCCGCTCAAGCATTTTCATTTTCATGTGTGCTGAGACTAAATATATTTCCAAGTGGAGTACGATCGTGGGGATAGCGACAGAGCACGGACAAGTCAGCTAGCGTGGCCTTAATTTCTAAACACATGCCTAGGGCTTCCATGTACCCGCATGCGGAGAAGAGAAGTCACCAGGTAGTCTGAAATAATTCTCAAAACCTGCTTTGACTATTACACAATGGACGGTACATATCCGTCACTTAAGGAGGAATTATTTGAACGCCGATTAACGACTAGCGCCGTTCTTTTTGTTTAGATTAGGGGAATCCAGAGTTGAGAGAATGACCTAGAGAATGAATCTCTCCGCATTATTCCATTAACAGTGTACATATATATACAAGGTGAACAAATGTGTTCACTGTAATCACGATTACAATGTGTGAAACTCGATTAAGGATCTTCCGGATTATTCCTTGGATGAGATCCCCACTGTCATTTTGGTTCTTAACACTCCCCCTTAGTTGAATCCATCTATATCTAATACGTATTATCTAGAAATACACGAACTATTCTATACCTATACTATTATGTCTATTATCATCTTAAAAAAATCCTGTGAAAAAAATAGATGATATTACAAATCACCTATGTCGATATTACCGCATTAAAAACTTTATGTGATAAAACCTCTATGAGTATAAAAATCTATATAAAGAAAAGAGTATAATATGATGTTAACTAAGTTATATCTTGGTGAGTGTTACTCCTCAGATTCATGCAAGTCTCTAAATCATCTCATTCCTATTCCTTTAACATATTTCGAAAATGTGAAATAAGGTAATGATTTTGTAAATAAATAAGCAAGATTATTACATGACTTAGTTTGCAAAATATTTATTTTCCTTTTTTTTAACTCATGAGGATAAAACAATTTTGGAGCAATATGTTTTGTGATATTACTCTTTATATAACCGGTCTCCATCTAAAGAACGCAGACAGCATTATTTTCGTAGATAATGGATGGTAAATTAATTGGACCAATACTACATGACTGAGTTATATGGTCCATCGTTCTGCGAAGCCAAGCACACTGCTTTGACGCTTCATATAATGCAATAATTTCATAATGATTAGTGAAGGTAACTACTAAAGTTTGTTTGGATAATTTTTAAGAGATAGCAGTTCCACCTTGTAGAAATACAAAACCGGTCTATGATCTGGCATTATAGAGATCAGATAAATAGCTAGTATTGGTATATCCAACTAAATTAGAGTCTTGGTTCTTCCATAGAAAAGACGGAGGTCTCTAGTGTCATTGAGATACTTAAAAATATTTTTAATTCCAGCTTAACGGTGTTTGATAGGAGCTGCACTAGATAGTAAGTAAATTCACTGCAAATATAATGTCCGCTCAGGAATTATTTGCTACATACATGAGTGCTCCAGTTGCACTGAGATATGGAAAAATCAAATCCCAAAATTTCTTCTCCTTCATCTTTTGGTCGGAAAGGATCTTTCCTCGTATCGAGAGATCTTACAACCATAGGAGTTTTGATTGGATATGCTTTATCCATATTGATTTTTTCTAATACTTTCTGGATATATGCCGGTTGATATACATAAATTTCTGAAGGTAAATGCTCAAGTTAAATACCTAAGAAAATTTTGATTTAACCTAAATCTTTCATCTCAAATTCCGTTATTAAATAATGACGTGCTTCGTTTATATCTTTCTCATTGCCAATAATGTTAAGATCATCGACATATACTGAAACGATACAAAATCATGTTTAAGATTTTATAATGAATACACACATGCAATCATTATTTTTAGTGTACCTTTTGAGGGAAAAGAATTTGCGTAATCGATTGCACAACCTCCACCCTAATTGTTTTAAGCCATATAACGGCTTTTTCAATTTTACGCAATACATTTTGTAATTTGCCGATGGATTCGGTACATTTATTCTATCTGGAATTTTCATGTAAATTTCTAAATCCAGTGAACCATATAAATATGCGGTTACTACGTCTATCAACTGCAAAGATAGATGGCTTTATACTGTACTACTAGTAATATTAAGTATCGGAAGGTTATACCACTCGTTACTGAGGAATATGTCTCAGTATAATCAATGTCAGGCTTTTGCGTAAAGCCTTGTGCTACTAACCTTGCTTTATATCTCACCACTTCATTATTTTTGTTTCGTTCACGAACAAAAACCCACTTGTATCCTAAAGAAAAGTTGTCTTTAGGTGTTAACATCACTTCCCGAATACTTCTCTTTTATAAAGCGAGACAATCTCTTTTTTCGATAATTTCCTTCCAATGATTACAGTCCGAGCGTTTTCTACACTTTACCATGAATTTATGATCTGGATCACTAAGGATGTCAGCAACTTGTTCAGAGAAATAAGTGTCGACAACAGTAGCCTTGCGGTCAAAGGTTTCGCCAATCTTAATATAGTTGGTAACAAGTTCATCTATCTTTAAGGACACATCTGGATTTCCCGTATTCATGGTCCTCGGGTTTTCTGATATCCCTACATTGACCATTCGCGCATTCTAAGAGGGTTCAGGATCAGATTCACTCTGAGTTTTATCAACTTCTTATTGATGTGCATTCTGTTTTCTTTGAAAGAGGTGAATCCTTATTGGGTGCCTTATTGCTCCCCCTCTAATTAGTGGGGTTTTGAGTGGTTTTATTTAGTACCTTCACTCTTTCAGGTGTATTACTCGCATGAATGAAAGACTTTATTATACCTTTTTGGTACTTGAAATCTCTCATAATGCCTAAAAATGTTCCTCATTAAAAGTACAATCAGCGATCTGGGCTGTAAATAGATCACCTGTTAGGGATTCAAAATACTTTATTATTGACGGAGATTGGTAACCCACATAAATCCCTAACTTTCTATGGAGGCATAAAGGTACGCTGCGGTGGTGATATCGGTATGTAAACATCACACCTGAATTTACGCAGGTGGAAAATCCTAGGAGAGTCAACTCGTACTAATTCAAAGGGACAGAAGTCATGATATGAAGTTGGTCTTAGTTGTAATAGGTCGGCAACGTGTAACACTGCATGACTCCAATATGACGTAGGCAATGAGCAATTCATTAGTAATGGACGTGTAACGAGCTTTATTCTTTTTATTAAAGATTCAGCCAAACCATTTTGAGCGTGGACATGTGCTAAATTTGGATTCCTAAAGCCATGCAATAATCATTAAAAATATGGGAGGAACTTTCAGCAGCATTGTCCATTCGGATTGATTGAATTCGATGTTTAGGATAATGTGCCTTTAGCTTTATAATTTGAGACATTATTTTCTCAAAAGCATGGTTTCCTAGTGGACAATAAACATACATGTGACCATCTCTTAGATGTGTCAATTAAAACCATAAAATATCTGAACGATCCAGAGGGTGGTTCAATTAGACTACAAATATCTCCTTGAATTTTTTCAAAAAATGTAAGTGGTTCTGTTTAAATTTTAAGAGGTGAAGGTCTCAAAACAATTTCCCTGTACCACATGAAGTGCATACACAGTTTGATGATTTGGGAAATTTTGCATGAGTCAAATCATGACCAATAGAATTGGTGATAATTTTCTCATCATCCTGATACCTGGGTGTCCTAGTCGATCATACCAAATTTGAAATGCATCGACATTCTAAAAAAATTACTTTGTATATAACATGTTCAATGGGTTTAATGTATGTATAATATAGTTAGGATTCTATTTATCTTAGTTAGCATAGAGTTTGTGGTACAACTGTACGCAAGGTACAATTCCTCCTCTGGTAAACTGTCTTCATTAGACATCTATGTTAATACAAGAATTAAGTAATTTATTATTTATTCATTTTATATTTATTTATATATACATACGGTTTCTAATATCCAAAACATAATAATAAAATTATGACACACATGAGTTTGTACTAAACATTAGTACAACTATTATTCTTACAAATAAATTTAAAATATAAATTGTTTGAGTTCTAACTAAAATCTTATTACAACACTATAATAATCATGTATCAAATTTCAGATTTAGGTATGTAAACTAAATCTCCACATATGTCGTCTGAATTGAATTCAATCATCATGTTACCATCTGCTGAGTAATAGCATTGTTATTGAGTGATTCATGTTGAACTTGGGACGAACAACCGGCCTCGTTCTTTCCTCAGTATAGTGAGCTTCATATCTTGATCTTTTGTTACCATCACGGAGTGACTTTAAATAAATTTCTACCAAATGTTTAGGAGTACAGCAAGTAGCTGCGAAATGCGTGGTGCAACCACATTTATGATAAAGTCTAGGTTTTTCATTTGTGATTGGTGCATTCCCGTGTGCACTCTTATTTTCTTTATGTCTATGATTCTTTTTTAAATTGCGACCACGATCACCGGGGGGAATATTTGGATTTCTGGGTGGAGATCCACTACATTTCCGTTTATTATTCATAGCTTTATTCTGTGTATAATTAACTTCAGGCAGAGGTGATGAACCAACTGGGTGCAAGTGATGATTCTTCAGAAGAAGTTTATCATTTTTCTCGGTCTGAGTTAAAGAGTAAATAAGGTGTGAATAGACCTGGTGGTTCTCTTTACGGTATCGATTACATAATACCCTATCCGCTGGATGCATAGTAGACAATGTTTTCCTTATCTTTTCTGCATCCGTGGGTTCTTGATTACAAAATTTCAACTTTGTGTATATGTCATGAACTTTACGATCATAATCAGCTACAAATTTAAAATCTTATAAGCGTAGATGATTCCATTCATAGTCTGCATCAGGATATATCAATTTAATTATTTTGTTGTTCACAACGTTGTTGCAATGCAATCCACATAGTGTGAGGATTTTTCTTCTAAAAGATACTCTTTCTTTAGATCTTTATGGATAGAAGCCCTTAATAAGAGTAATGCAGTATATTTCATGGGGTCAGGTATCTCTGGACCATTTTGGATAGGTGCATTAATGGTAGGTAAAAATTTCCGAGATGCAAAAGCAATTTTTATATCTGAAGCCTAAGTAGGATAATTGCTCCCATCACGAGCAAGTTCTTCAAATTCTTTGATACCTGCATTTTTCCTACGATGCATGACCATCAATTTATTAATTTACCTATGTGGTAAATTGAAACCTTAATGGTGGTGTTATAATATCAAAATTATTATATATCTTAACATTTCATATACTTGAATGTATTATATCCTCCAAAATTATGGATCTATCATGGGTAAGTGTAATCTCATAGTTAATGTAATCTCCATTAGGGAGTATACCAAGTATCCAAACATTAGTTTATGAGAACAACACGTATAGGTAGTCATTATATTGAGGCATAGCGTAGACCTTTTAGTGATAGACAATTTCAACAACTCCTCAAAAGGCATGGTCTCTGGTCGAAATATTCATAATTTTGAATAAAACGCAGGCAATACCCTAATCTCTATCGTCCTATGTTGGTTCTCAAAATTAATTTAAAATATATCTAATTTGATGATACATGTGTTAAAAAAATTTGCAAACTATGTAAATGTAATTTTGTTTTAACCCTAAAGACAACTCAAATATACATAAAGTGTGAGAGTTTTGGTGAAACTCTGATATAGTTGATTGTGAGAGTTTAATTGTGTAGTGTTATTTTACGTGAAAGACATACATAAGAGACAAGAATTTATACAAACATATATTTACATTCACATATTCACGGTTACATATTGCAACAGAGACATAATATTTTAACAAATACTATCTAACACTAAAACCATAAAATAAATTGTCGGAATATGTAAACTAACACACACAGACACACACACGCACGCGCGCGCGCGCGCGCACACACACACACACACACACACACACACACACATATATATATATATATATATATATATTAATAAAGCGGGTATGGCCCTGTTTTAGACCATAGTCGAATTAACTAGGGAAAAAAAGGACTTTGCAATCCGGACAGTCCGCTTCTCATCTGGCCCATGCAGGTCGGTGCGACAGTGGGAATGAGTGGGCCGTTGCCAGCCCAACGGCGAGGCTGCGGCAGGGGACGGAGTGGGCCGCCATCTGGCCCAACAGCGTAGCCGCCGTTCCGCGTATAAGGCCGGCGGCTAGGGTTTCCAACCCTAGTGCCCGTTCGTCCCCGTTCCCAGCCCCTTCTCCTCCTGTTCTCCACTGCCACTGCTGCAGTGAGTTGTTGCCACCGTTGTGCTCCAGATCAGCCACTGCAGCCGCCAGATCCACCACGGTGACCACCAGATCTAGCTGCCATGAGCATGGATCTAGCCGCCACCGTCATCTTGGTCCCCGTCCTCCCCCTCTACCTTGTAGCATTTAGGATATGGAGTCCTCCCCCTCCTCGTCGGTGGAGAAGGAGAAGTTGCCAGTCCCTACACCATTGGGGAGGCCGCTGGTGCTTGGGGCTTCGTCTATGACAGGGCACAGCCCTAGGCAGCACGTGGCCGCCTCTCTGGCATGACGGTGTGGTGTGAGCATGGCAGAAGAAGGCATCGGGAGGGCGGAAGGCAGCAAAGAGGAGACCTCGACATCGGTGAAGAAGGGTGGGCATCCCGTCCTCGCCACCATGGTTGGGCGGCGGCCGATGCTAGGCGGAGCGGTCGTTGGTGGCCTCCATCGTGGCCTGTGCACTCCTCTAACCGGAGTAGGTGTGGGTGGGTTGGTGGCGGTGTCGGCGTCCTAGCGAAGGGCAGCAATGATGGAGGCCTCGAGGACGCCAACGTCGTGGAGTATGCAAGGCCCGTACCCATGGACCGGGAAGTAGCCTGGTGGGTACAGGTTCGTGAAGGCCGGTGCTGCCACCATCACTGGAATTCCTTCCACTGGTGTAGAAGGTGGTGGTGGTGGTGCCACAATGACCGGTGGTGGCTGTGCACGACGGTAAGGCGGACCACGACGAGCAGATCCACGGGGAGCATGGAGCCAGATACTAGTGAAGCCGTTAGCGCTCATCCTCAAGGTGGCACGTTGGATGACAAAGGCGACGCGGTCATCGTCAAGGACTCTAGTGTGGCATGCGCGGATGAACTCGTGGACGATGGCGTGCCGGAGTTTCTTCACAAGTCGGCGAAGGGTAAGCATTGGCATTCTCGTTACCTTGGTTGTTCTTTCACCGGAGTTTGCCAGAGTTCTCACTATTGTTCTTCTTCTTCACCGGTTTCCTTGAGTTCTACACTGCGTCAATGTCCTTCTTTGTTCTCAGTGGTTGGAGACTACGTGCTAATGACGTGTTTAGATTAGGGGAATCAAGAGTTGAGAGAATGATCAGAGAATGAATCTCTGTGTATTATTCTATTAACAGTGTACATATATATACAAGGTGAACTGACATCATCGCATCTGTTCACTATAATCACGTTTACAATGTGTGAAACTCAATTAGGGGAAGAATAGTAACTACTAATCTTCTGGATTATTCCTTGGATGAGATCACCACCGCCATTTTGGTTCTTAACACTTTTTTCCGAATCAGCTAGATGGCAAAAAGTAGACGCTCATGAGCATAGATTAACTACAGTGCATGTGCATGTATCATATCTGACTGCAAATTTGTCACGCAGAACATTATTTGATACCGAAACTACCTAGCTACAGCGTCCGAGTGAGATTTCCACGACATATCTGCAACGACAATTTGCATTAGAAAACACTAATGACCATACCACAAGACCATCAAATTTGTTTAATTAATCATCATTGGCAGCTGTAACCGACTAGCCGTGACATCCAATCTTATCTTATATATTACCAGCTGGAGATCGGTGGCACCTCGACGGGGTCAGCTCTGTGTGGGTCGAGGTACGGCGATCTGATGGTCGCGGGCTATGCGGCGGAAGTCCGGTGTCTGGCCATGGCCCTCTGTGGTCCTGTGGTGGCCCGCCTATCAACCTGGCACATGGCGTGTGCTTCGGTGGCATGGGGCTGATCCAGCCCTTTGGCCTGATTTGCCTCCCACCACCCCTAAGCCGATGGTTGATGTGGTGGCCTTTGACGGTGTGGGTGTGGAGCAAGCTTTGGCTATAGCCAGCTATAGCTGTTTTCGTTAAAAAGCTACACACTATGGCCTCATTTAGCCTGCTATAGCTGGCTATAGCCCGATATAGCCATTTGTACTTTTCGGAAGCACGACACTAAACTCCCTTAGCCCTTTATTAACACTGGTGTGGAGAGGTCTTGGCGAAAGTTGTGCACGGCCTTCTTGTGGCTGTCGGCGATGATGATAGGCATGGCCGCCATGCACTCTCTGGGGGCATCCTTGGCACCACCACACTCAACCCATACCACTGCGCACCTCTGGGTGAAAACCCAGTTCGGCTCCACCGGATGTGCGACGGTGTCGCCCTTAGCGTCGCATTTCTACCTGCAGGCGTCGCATCCGAGGTTCTTGTGGTTGCACATGTCTACAGGATTCGCGTCGGGCATTTCCTCTCTTTCCTTCATGTTGAGTGCAGGTGCTTCATCCGAGATTCAACGTGCCTTGCCTCTGGCTCCTCTTCTTTGTCGCTGGTCTTCTTGTTGGTGGTACCAAATTAAATGTCAGGTGCACTCATAGTAGCCGACTCTCCCTCCATCAAGGCTTCTTTACCTGGTCGGGCGTCAGGGGGTGGTAGGTGGGGGCCCAGATCAGCTGCCATGGTGCCTTCGATCTCCAAGGAAGATTGGTGCTTACTGTGGCACATGCATTAGTGTGCTCCCCCTGCCCTTAGTCCCCTTTTAACTGTGACACTCCCTCAATCTTTCGGGACTCTCTCTCATCTTGTTGGATGTTGGAGGGCGGCAGTAGTGAGGTGTAGAAGGGTGGCATGGTAGGACAATGATATTCACTGAACAAGCAATAATGTCGTTCGGTCGCAGTGCACATAGAGAATGGTGGCGTTGTATTCTATTTCTCTTTTTCATGTTGTTATTGTCGTCTTAGCTCCCTTCTTGCTTTTAACTCTAGGGTTGTGACCCACTATTGTACCACTGTTCCATTCCCAGCTTCAGCCGGTATCTGTGGAATATATATTTGGGTGGGGACTTTTGGTCCCCTCGGTGTGATGTGTCAAAAATATATATATTAAAAAAGAATATGAACCCCTAAAAGTTCTCAAGAAATGATAAATATCTAGCTATCCATCCGGTAACCTCTGACAACATAATAGGCATAGGACCAATTTTGTTTATAATAATATTACCCACTAGTAACCTCCAAAAGTTGCTAAGACTGGGAAGCAAACTGGCCTAATCTACATGTTGCTGAGAGGTAGCCAGCAGGGGGTGCGCTATCCCCAACCTCAACCTTCATACGGCGGAGAAACAGAGCTTCGCTGCTTGTGCAGTTCTTTAGTTGACTAATGATGTGCGAGCAACTGCAAATACCAAGTCAATATGGAGAACCGGTACTATAGGGGCTTGCTAACCGGTACTGATAGGGCTTTCTTCAGAAATGATTGCACTCAAGAGGCTAGGTGTTGGGCATATCATCTAAGAGAAGATGATGCTTGGACATTAGATGTCTGGTGCTCATCCTTTACCTTGTAAAACTTGCAAAATTGTAGACTTTCCGGCTATGCTGGTTGCTTGTAACTCCCCGGGCCATTGTTGTACTTCAATCATAAATTTTCGTGGCACAAAGGCCATGTGGTTTTCTTCCAACGACAGATAAGGAATTTCTTCTGTTGGATATTATGCAGATAAGGAATTTATTCGGTTGGATATTATTTGGAGCTGGCAAATTTTAGCTACAAATTTCAGGGACTAGGCTCAAAATGGGATGGATCGGGCTTCTATATGGTTCGTAGATACGTTAGATTGACCTGAGTGTCTTAAATCTCCATGTGAACTATTTTTGGGCTGGACAAAGGTACTTTAGGTCATGTATACATGTGTCGTACTAGGAGTCTTTTGTTTTCTTAGCTAGGGCTGCAGCATTGTATGGGAAGCCTTTTGTGAATTTTGATAAACTATTTGAGATTTATGCTAGTGACTTAGCAAAAGGAATGAAGTCTAAAGGCCTCGGAGATCACTTGGAAGAGCATGAAGAATTACCCTCAGGAAATGTGACAGAACCAGCAACATGATAATAATGTTGTTCACTCCCATTCACAAGCAGCATGCCATGGTAGCAGCCCATCAAATGGAATTGAATTTGCAACTGGTCGTAAGAACCCTCTTCACCTTGGGGTTCTAGGGATCATTCACCACATTAAAAACATCTGGGTCTGCATCATTCATTTCTGCCTTAGGATGTTTAGTTCCTTTGGCAGGCATATTAGGATCAGAATTAGTATGATCAGGAGCTTCTTGGGCAAGTTGGTCTCTTTCATCTAGTGACTGTGAAGGTGGTATAGAAATGTACATACTCTCATCATTCAAACCAACATACTCTTCCTCACTGTCAAACATGTCAGGCTTTGAAGCTTCTGCCTCTACATCAGCATCTTTACCTCTTTACCTGCCTTTGGGTTTGATTGTGCACAAGTTTCAGCTTTAGGTGATTGTGGCTCAGATGGCTTAGTGCTAGGATTAACAACCGCTTCTGATGGCTTCTTGACATGAGGCACAGGTCAATGAGGAGGCACTTAGCATATAGGTTCTAACTCATCATACTGATGCAGAAGTTGGAAATCTTTGTCTAAGACTCCAACTACTATCTGGCAGTGCATCTAGGGTTTTATACATGTCAAACACACCAATCATTTGGATCTCATTAACAAGCCTCACATCTTCACTAAGCCTCAAGTCAAAGAACCATAGAGATACAGCCTTGTCATCACCCCATTTCACCTCATTGGCCTAGTTAGACATCAACATTTCTAGCATGATCCCTCCTAGTTCGACATTCCATCTTATCACCTTTCCCTTATAGTATGAGTTCTTACCATCAGAATCTGTTCTCGGAAAGCCCTCAACTTTGGGCTGTAACGAGAACAGATCTACTCTAACCATATGGAATCAAGTAAATCTTACTGACATATATGGCAAAATCACAGGGAATGGGCTCAGGGAATATGATGTACGCTCCACCTATCGTGAAAAGAGGAACGAATGTCATACCTGTCCGCGTTGTCGTCCGTTGGAGCCGATGACAGAGCAGGTACACCGTGGCTCTCCTCCGTCCTCCCCTCTTCCCCACCAACAACCGCAGGGACTAATGCACGAGGTAGATCCATCTGTCCCACGCCACCAGAGCTTAGGTCCATCCGCCGGCAACCGAAGATAGCAAGGGTTAGGGTTCTGGCGAGGGATGCGGCGAGGAAAGGGAAGAAAGAGAGAGATGTGCAAAGAGCAAATGAGTGAGGGGGTCGGGGTGGTTGGGCCTGCCAAGTCTCATCCACTTATGCATAAGGGCATTTTGGCCCATACGGGTCCGGTTGGGTCAAAATACGGTTGCAGGTGGGCCCAATTGAGTGGAATACATAGAAAATACATATTTCAAACCCTTGGCAAATTGCAGTGGTCTGATTCTAGTTTTTAAAGTACCAGTGGCAGGGGTTCAGACGGGAGGGCGAGAAGTGAAATCAGGTCAGCCGAGCGGAAGAGATCAGGTAACCTAATGCAATCAACGAAAAATCGAATCTAGAACAGGAGGGTTGGATTGGTGCCGACGGTCGTCATGGCTGCAGCAGCGCTCCTCCGATCTGTGGTTAGAAGGATCACAGGCGCACCGCCGCCGCTTCCTTGTCCGCTTCTCTCGCGTGGACTCCATGGCTGCGCCCGTTCAGGCGCTGGTGGTTCCTTCTTCCTTGTTACCACCGACCAGGAACGAGGTATGAACCTAACCTGCACTGGGCTGCGCCCCCTTCAATCGAGCCCCTGACCTATTTCGTACTCCTTTTTCCTTAAAAAACAGATCCAGATGGGGAATCGGTTGGTAGTGGGCATGGCCGCAGCAGGCCTTCCACCTTTGGCTTCCAAGATGGCACGCGCGCTGCAGCGTCGCCTTCTTCTAGGCCGTGGGCTTCATACCAGCACATCCCCTAAGCAGCCCGGCATGTCAACTCCAGCAAAGTTGGCTTACGTTATCGTGTTCGCTACTGCGGGGTTTATGTACTTTCGGGTGCTCCCAGGAGTCCAAGAATTGAGTGACAACGTGTCTGCTTTACTTAGAGAGAGGGCAATCCTGATCAAAGCTTTGGAGTGCCAAAGGACGCATACTGTTGAGTTGGCCGATTCTTCTCAAGCCCAAAGCATGCAGGCCCTAGGTATTTAGTTTTATATATGCACCTTCAGTTGCTTTTTTTCCTTTATGTTGTGCCTACATTTCTATATTCGGACCTGATGATCTTAGAAAAATTGATGCTATAGCTGAATTCTTCATGACATGTGAATAAGCCATCATTTTGTCAGCCAAAATTGGGGTTACCATTTGGGCTGCCCACAAGTGCTTGTTCTGGCTAGCCAAAACTTTCTAGGGATGGCTTCATTTTATCTCGGTACACCACAAGGCCCTGAACCAAATATGCCTTTGAAAAAGATTGTACATTGCATTTGTATTTGAGACTATTTTCCTATTACTGGTATTTGTTAAAAATATCAAGGTGAAAGCAACAGTTGAGGTTTAGTTTTGGAGACCACATCAAGTCAAATTGTGCCTTATATGTTGAAAATGGGGAGTGGTAGATTGAAACTATCAGTGAACAGAAATGAATGCTCGATGCATTAATGCTATTCTACATCGTAAATTTATCCTTGAATTACATCGAAAATCTCAATCTATCTCTAACCCAATAAAGATGCACTTTGTTAGATATGTGTCGAATATTTGTATAGGTCCGGTTACGACGGGACTTTAAGTTGTATTACCAGTATATAGTAGAGTTCTAGTCAAACTCTGTAACTCAGACCTCCTCAAAATATGAGGAGATGGCTGCTGTTGTAACCAAGACCACTAGATGGTTTGGCTTGGGGATGCGGCGTTGCCGTGGTATACCCGGATACCGACATAGCTGTCTGATAATGTATAGAAGCGCCCGTAGTAATACCTCGGGGATGTAGGTTTTGGCAGAACCTCGTTAACAAACATCGTGCCTCTGGAGTCGTCTGTGATTGTGCATGGATATCTCGATCGATCTATAGTCGGTTCCACACGCTTGTTTTCTAACACACCAAGACTTAGGTGATTACTTTATTTATTGCATCAGATCTATGTGCAAACCGGGCTTGATAACATTGTGAAAGTGAAAATGCATAAAATAAGTCAAATGCACATTATAATCATGAACACCAAATAAAAATGATTTTGCTTCAGTCCTGGTCATGTCATCAGCCTAATAAGGTCCACGGGCCCAGCTCTCGTCTTGCCTCATCATCAGCTTTCTATCAGATCTGACATCTGAGCTCTAGACCATGTTGCTCGTGTTCTCCCTGCGACTGCGGAGCAGGGTGCCTTGCCTTGGGGCCAACAAGCCTTATTTGTACGAGCACACAGGGTACAGTCAGCATGTTGCCATCTGGATCTTAATACACCTTGGTGTTTCAGGTGTTGATTATTTAGTTACTCACTGCTAATATTTATTGATATGTGCAACATGCAGGACACGGTAAGGAGCCTGATGGTGCAATCCACAACTGAACAAAGAATAAGGAGCTTGAAGATGCCTTCAGGAACTTGCAAGCTGAGATCACGGAGCATTGCATTGGAATTAGCTTGTTCCGAAGGAAAGGTAGTATTTTAGCAGTAGTCGAGAGTAGAATCAGCCAGCCCCTTCTCTAAATAAAAAGGTGGCTTAGTGTTATTTTTTTAGATGTGTCTATTAAGTAGCTATGCACTAGAAACCTAGGCGCGATGTGGGCGCTCCCTGGCCCTGCAGTGAGCTTTCCAACCCATCAGATATATTGTTAATTTAGAGTAATCATGTTCACCTACACATGTCTGTTGCCTCAACGTGCTGTTCTGAATACATACATGAGCAAGCAATTTACATAAGGTTTCAAAGATGCACTTCCCTATGCCTTCGTCCAAAGAAAATTCAGTTCAAAGTTCTAGATTCTGCAAACTAATATGATACCATATATCAAACGGTACAGATCAATGCTTTGTTCCATTTTAAATTCCAAAAATCTAAATGATGTTAATGTAATGCAATGCTCACAATATTTGAGTGAGATTCCAAGAAACAGGTGGAGAGCTACTATGTTATGCAGGACAGTGTAACTAAAGTGTTGTTCCCTCTGATCCTGTAAAAGAAAATCTTCCAGTAACATATCATTGTGCACTCGTGGCATTAATTACAGAGTTTGTCAAAACTAACACGTATTTTTCTAATAAAAGAAGAGAAGAGGCAAAAATAAAAACAACGAGCTCGATTTGCTCGTGCACATATAAAAACTCTGCAGCGTCACATGCTCACCATTAACTAAGCCGCGCTTCACCATATCTGCTTGTCTTGTACGGCCAGCTAACCAGATCAAAGATCCAATCACACATTCTACACCACACGAAGAAGAAACCGAGGAAGAGACGGTAGACGTTGAGCTCAACGCAAATCCTACATGGAAATCACTAGGGTGGACCTCCAAGGCGTTGAGCCCGGCGGTCCGGGATGGGAGAGCGCCCGGGCTGCGGTGACGGCGTCCATGGTGGCGCACGGCTGCGTGGTCGTGGCGCACGACGCGCTGGGGCCGGAGCTCCGGCGGGCGCTGTTCGGGCGCGCCATGCCGGAGCTCTTCGCGCTCCCGCTGGAGAGCATGCAGCGGAACGTCTCCGCCGTGGGGCCGTTCAAAGGCTACGTGGGGCAGATCCCCGGCATGGCCTGGGAGGGCGTCCGCGTGGAGGAGGCCTGCGACGCCGCCGGCGTGCGCGCCTTCGCCGACCTCCTCTGGCCGCAGGGCAACCGGAAGTTCTGCGACACGGTGGTGTCGTTCGCCAGGAGCATGCTGACGCTCAGGGAGATGGTGGGGAGGATGGTCCTGGAGGGCCTTGGCGTCCGGGAAGACAGCATCGCGGCGCACCTCGACGCGCTCACGCACGGCGTCCGCCTGTCCAGGTACGGCGCGCCCCCGGACTCCGGGACCGGCGTGTCGATGCAGGCGCACCGGGACGACGGCATGGTGACGGCCATCGTGCAGCACGAGGTGGAAGGCCTCGAGCTGCAGGCCGCGGACGGGAGCTGGTTCGCTGTCCCTCCCGACCCGGACACCGTCACCTTCGTGGCCGGCTGGATGTTCATGGTGCGGATCAGTACTTCGACGTTGGACCCTGCTGCGTCTACTCAAAATGCACACACCAATCTCCGTGTCCTGGCTCGTCGCATGCAGGTCGTCACGAACGGGAGGGTGGTGCCGTGTGTCCACCGCATGAGGACGCCGAGCAACCGCGAGCGCTTCTCGGTGCTGTTCGGCTCCCGGAACAAGGCCGGCGTCGCGGTGTGCGCGATGGACGAACTCGTCGAGCCGGGGCGACCGCCTCTGGTGTACGTACAGCCCGAGCAGGCCCGACGAGTACTCGGCGTTCCGTTTGTTCACGGAGGGGAGCAAGTTTAGAGATCCACTCAAGGCAATATGCAGAGTGGAGGAGGAGGACGATGCGTCCATGGAGTGAGGCAGTGAGCAAAGCTCGCGACCAACGCAATCCAGTCTCCATTCGAATGCTACCATTTATGTCCGAGTAATTCCAATGTTATATATGGTACGTGGCATCTTGGTAAACCTTCATAGCCTGCATCACCCCTGTCTGCCATTGCTTCTTTTCATTTCCTTTCCCCGACCAAAACAGAGCAATTATCCGGTCGGATGGCGCTTCAAGCAGTGGTATGAAATGGTGTTTCCTTTGCGTGGTTCGATCGTATTGGGGTCAGTTGGCAAAACAATCAACGACATCCAAACAGCATGAGTTCAAGTATGATTCTCCTATTTTTGCAGCTCCTGTTTCGACAGTATCCCCCTCGTCGAAACTATAGGCACCTTCAGACTCTAGTTACACATCAAAAACATCTTCAAGTTTTGAATTCAAACTGTATCCATCTAAAGCTGACATGGACTCCAAATCTACTCCACAAGGTGCTTCTATCTCTAGACTTAGCTCGATTTGATATCATGATAAAGCTTTAAAACTCTACCTCTTCGTGTTCAAGCAATCCTATCTTAATCTCCAGATGGCTCTTTCTCAAGGAATCTTGATCTTCCCATATCTTCACATACTTGATATCTAAGCAATCTTTCTTCAAAGTATTTCCATATCTGGTCCCTCCATATCATCGGATGTGTTTAGATCGGTTCAGAGTAGCACTTGCCACCTGGCCGTGAGCCTCCCGTGGATTGGGTTGGGCCGGTAGGCTAATGGGCCTTTGAGTCGCCAAGCTTTGCTTGCACCTAGTCTGCTTCCGGTGTATCTTTGTCATGAACTTTGCTTCCACAAGCTTTGTTTTGGTGTAATAACCAATGGGCATACCAAAAATCCAAACATAAAGTGCAAAATCTAGTAGGACGTCTTGACAATTGTGTGAGCATGCACAAGACTCATATGATAAATCATTTAAAGCATAAGTCATCTTTTATCTTGTGCCAACAATAGTCTACTATGAAATAACAAAAATGAAACCCATGTCTTGTAAGGTTTTTCCCACCCATGAACTAAATGCCTATTCCAATTACTGCTCGGTGCTCACTATCCTCAGTTAATTGTCTTACCTTAAAGAGGAACGATAAAGATGACTAAATGAGAGAGTTTCCAATATTTTTGCTCCAAAAGCTTTGGGACCTTCCTCAAATGACTATGGGACAAATACACCTTCCTCAAGTAGTCCCCTTTGTTTTCCCTAAAATCTTTGATGTGATTGTAAGTGGGCCTTCATTCCCGCGGGTCTAAAATAGGCCTGCTAGTTCTTTTTCTACCAAATCGCCAGTGCATTTGTTCGCATCAAATATCATCGAATATTCACATGCTAGCTCCATGTTGCCGATTCCCGAAACTTTTTTAATCCGTTTCTCGTGCAACTTGACGCCTGTAACGAAGGCGACAAGACTAGAGGCTTGGGCTGTGATTGGAATGGAGGCTCCTAGTGCCCATGTAACGAAAGTGTCGCAGACATCCATGGTGTTAACGAGGTGAACCAGCTGCGTTGTTCATCACGAGGCACGAGGCAAGGATGCACAGAGATCAGGGATAATAAGTGGGGATGCAGTTGAAACTTTTTTTGGTCCTTTGGTTGACCCAAAATTTTAATAAAATAAATGAACTAAGATGGTATTTCTCGTAATGAATTGAGATGGAGACATGAATTAGAATGTCATCCCACCGTAATTAATGAGATGACCCACAAAATACCAATGGGTACCGTGATACTCCGTATCTTAACCCGCAATTAAGTACATTATTCATGTCATCATGTGCATAATCAATTTTAAAAGTTAAATCTTAAATTGTTTCAAATCAAATTTGAATTCAAACTCCTTCAAAATTTATAATTGTCCAAGGGCAAAAGTGTAAACTAATAATATAATTTATACCTTTTCACCTTTGCAATTGGACCTTTGAGTAAATTCTTATTTAAAAGGGTCAAAAGTGCAATTTATGGATATTGAAAAAGGAAAATAAAAATTAAAAAAAGGGGGAAACCAGGAGCTAAGTCGATGGCCCAAGCCACGGCGGCCCAGCCCCTGATTTCCAGGCCAGTGGGCGCCACGCGCCGCACCTGGGCGGCCCGGCTTGGACCATGGGCTGGCGTTAGCTTAATGCCTCGCCGCCACCTGGGCCGGCCCACAGAGGCACTTCTCCCCCGCCCCTGTCTTCTTCCTCCCGCGGGCGGACGGATTGAGCTCCGCCGCCGTTGCCGTCGCCCCAATCCGTCCCCGCCGCCGCTAACCCACCGCCCCGACCCTTATTTAAGCTTCGCCGGGCATCGTCTTCGTCACCTCAACCCAAGCCCCAACCCACCTCGACCCTTGACCTCTACCCCCGCGCCGAGCGCCACCGGTCCGCTGCCGCTGCTCACCGCCATCCACCCTATTCACCACCTCTCCCGGTCACCTAGCACGCGCATCCGGTGGAGAACTTCCTCACGCACCTCGTGAAGGTATTCTTCGACCCCGGTATGGCCCGCCGCCACCTAGAACGCCCTCGCCGTCGTGTGCACCATGCGCCGCGTCGAGCATGCCCGCCATGACCCCTGCGGGCAGAGAGGAGGAGGAGAGAAAAAGAGAGAAAAGGGTGAGAGAGAAAGCGCCACCGCGCGTGGGTCACCGCCGGCACGAGCCGCGGTCTCCGCTGTGCTCAGGAGTCGCCGGTGCTGCCGCTCCCGCCACGGCGTGCACGTCGGGCATGCGCGCGTGCGCACGCGTCGTGCGCCTCTGGCGATGGCCAGGTCGGCTGGCTGGGCCGAAAGGCCAGCTGGGCCATTCTTTGGGCCAAGCTGCCTGGGCCAAAAAGAAAAGGAAGAGGGAAGAGCTTCGGCCTAGCCTGGGCCGAAAAAAGAAGAGGAATTAGGATGGGCCGGCCTGGTTTCCAATTGGGCTAGGCCGAAATTCTAAAGGGTAGAAATAGAATTTTTTTAAAAAAGAAATAATTGGGCTTTTGGGCTAAATTCTTTAAATCCTATTTCCTCTTTATTTTCTTAAATTATTTATTTGAATTAAATTTAGTTTAATTTTTAATCAGTTTTAAAATCTTAAATTTTAGTAATTAATTATTTTATTATTCTTAATAATTCATTTTTGTCTTTTAAATTTTAGAAATAATTCTAAAACTTTATAAAAATTATTTAATTCTAATAATTCATTTTAAACCTTTAAAAATACTATGAATTATTTTAAAAATTCTAGAAAATTATTTTAAAACCCTAGAACCTTATTTTAACCTTAGAAACATATTTAAATTTATGAAAGGGCCTAAATTTTGAATTTAGTGCCCCACCTTTTCTTTTTAGAAACTTTTAAAAAAATTTATTTATAGGTTGATCATTCTCATACATAAAATCCATGCACATCATACATTTAGGTACGATCACTTCTTCACCTTTTACTAGAGAATCTTTGGAAGCCCCTGCACCCAAGGTTTTTGAAGCCGGAGTCCAGGAATCCTCTTTAGTCTCTGAAGAGGAATATTTCGAAGCCCCTTTTGATCCTAATATTTTAAATCCAGGCAAGCCCCGGTGCATTTACCCTTTTTATTTTGAGTCTTAATTAATGAGTTATGAATGTGCATTAGAGTTAGTAATTGATTGAAACCCTAGCGCATATTGAACTCCTGTTCCAAGCATAATAAATCCTATACGTATTAGATTAGATGCTTAGTCAAGCTTAATGATAGGTCACGTCCTCTTGAGAGAAATCCAACTTAGAATATGTTACTTTGAGAGGAATCCAAGAAAGTTTCCTGAGATAATTAATTGGCGACATTGGACGGGATCAGTTATGTTTTTGAGAAATGACAATTGAGGAAAGTTAATGAATAAACATGATTGAGATCCTGATCCTGTCTATGTCGGCCGATGTTTGGCCATGTTTTCGGTTTTCGAACGCGCCTCTTTCACTTGTCGTCGTTAGTGGGCTTCGATAAACCTTTCATCCTTTGTACCTAAGAGTTGGAACTATACAAGACCAACTGGAAAGAGGAAGATGGGCGGGTGGCAATGGATTGTACACCTGGGTTCGGTGAGAATGGTTCCGACTAGGTAGCAACGAGGATGTTGGGTTGTCATATGTAGGTCGTCATACATGCATATGACTTGTGATTGAGTACTATTCCCATTGATTACTATTCCCAAGAGTATAAAATTGATTCGAATCGCTGGGCTTACCAGGTGTAAGAGCTGAATCATCACCAACATTATAGTTATGAAAGAGCAATGTTTTATTAAGAAATATTCTTATAAAGTGTTTGCTTATTTGTTGATAGAATAGGTTAAATTTAGATCTTAAATAAAAACTAAAAAAAGTTAACACCCTAAAAGCTAAGATCTACTTTTAGGCTTATCGCGTGTGAGTTGACTTAACCAGATCAGCCTTAGGTAGAAGTTGGGCTCAAGCCCTATGGTCGGATAAGACTTGCTAAGTAAATTTTACTTAATCATTTCAATTCTACCTTCTCCAGGTTGTGAATATGTCCTCTTCGAATATGATCCTTCTTCTTCGGCTCTTCAATAAACTTTGCATCTTGGGCAGGATGCAACTTATGTTTAAAACTACTTTTGTCAAGAATAGACCATCCTTTTGCTGTATTTAAGAGTTCTACTCTACTTATTTGAGCAAGAGTATTGTACTAAACTTAAGTTGTTATATATGTTTTGCTATTTTTATAAACTTATTATAATCTGCTGACTCCTTCGAGAGTCACCCTTAAGCTCAATCCGATGGGAAGGCTTGTCAAGATTGTAAATCTTGACAATCCACCGAAATTAACCTAAGATTGATAATTATGTATTAAATTTATGTTAATTCCGGCGATTTTTCCACAGGTACCCACTTTGTATCCTTAGGCGACCGATTTTTTTTTGGATAATGGCCCAAATTTGTTGATTGGAAGTGCCGCAGGTGAGCAGGTTTCTATACACGGAGGGTGGTGTTTCAGGCAGGAGAAAATATGGGGTGTTAGTGTTAATTACTTTTGAGGATTATTGGAGCGCTGGTTGACTGATCTTACCCAAAATTAGGTTTTGGGTATAGATTTTGGGAGCTATCGGAGATCCTAATGTTATAAATTACCATGGGTAAAATGAACGAGCACCATGTTCCGTCTGTTTCATAGTGCGTTTAAAAGGTTATTTGGCCTCTTTTGACAATTGGGTTATTTAACTAACGTTTTTGCATATGTGGTGATTTTGTGGGCCTTGATAAACGCACCATCCATTTTGATCCCTAATTGTTTAGAATTAATAATTAGAATTAATGTACCAACATAAGACCCATTATTAATATTCTTGTTTTTTATTATTTTCTACCTACTCAACATTTTTTTAAATCTACAGTACTTGTCTTGTAGAGTTGGAGAGTTTTTCTCGCGATTCTGAATTTGTTACTCCATGAGTCCTACAATATAAGAAAATGAAGTGTTGATACTTTATCCTAAATTATAGAGAATAAGACTACTGTAGACCAAATGCATGTGGGTGGGATTAGCCCGCCATTTAAGACTTAAAAATAAATACAAGGACGTAGGTGCCATTTACATCTAATCCAACACATACCTCCTCTTGCCATTTAATCCCGAGATAAATGCATCATTCGCAATCACTACTAGTATATTCTAATATTTTTTGTTCACTTATATTCTATTCTAGGAGGGCTGGAACATTTTTATAATCTGAAACAATTTTCTCATGAATCTTGAATTTATTGAACATAATTTAAAATTTCTAACTTCAATTAGAAAACACCATTGTCAGGCATGAACCAAATCGAGAATATGCTATCAATGGGCTAGGGTCGCGGGCCTTAGTTTCACTTTGATTTGCTCTCCGATCATGTTCTGGAATCTGGACTTCCGGTCCACCCTGCAACATACGCCATGCATTGTATCTTCATCTATAAAAATGCAATGATAGTTTTATTAAAAATAAGACTTTGTTAAGTTTAACAAAGTTTATATAAAAATGTGTTTATAGTTTTAAATAAAAATAAATTAATTCATCATAAAATGTATTTCCGTATCTTCTATATATAAATAGGTACCTCTATTACCTATTTCTCTAGATATGCATGATGCCACATCATCCAAAAAACCCACCAAGTTTCATGTCACATTATCCACTAGACCACTACCATGTCCACCAATCAAACGCCACCTAAGATCTCTATTTATATCTTATAATGATTTTCTGTAACTTAGATGCATGCAATGTATTTATGTGGCGTACGCCTGGCTATCCGTCAAATTTTCACGGCAATGCTAGGAATTCATCTAGTTATATATATTTGGTAACACAAATGTTCATAACATTCTACAAAATTGAAAAAAGGACTAAGGGCAAAACTAGTATCACATTTTCTGGAAAGGAATTGGTGCACCCATCCAACCAATTCCCATGGAAGTTTGAGGGCCCGTTTGGTAGAGCTACCAGTGATTCTGATTCTCTGTTAGAAGTGATTCTCTGAGAGAAGTGATTCTGTGGCTGCAAGTGATTCTCTAATAAACCATATGATAAACTCTATGGAATGTCTGAATATCTGTTGAGAGTAAATCAGGAGAAACAGTTTTTTTAGCTCCCAGCCCCCAGTTCATTTCGGAGAATCACTTCACAGAATTCACTCTAGTAATGATTCTGAAAAAATTATTGTTTGACAGAGCTCTGCAGATTCACCTCGCAGAATCTGAGAGCGGAGCTCTGCCAAACGGACCTGATTCAGAACATTTGAACACAAAGAGCAAGTGCTAAATGCTAGCTGAGAGCGCAGTCCATGGTCATCAGCCTCCTCGTTTTTATATGTCCAAGCTGACACACCAGAGATAATTTATTAATACCACCGCTCATAAATATATGATTTGATTAACTATTTTCTATAATTTCGATAATTCATCTGATTCAAAACAAACATAATAAAACACAACGTCTAGGCCTGCCGCTAACGTTGAGTTCACTATAACATCCTCCCTGACACGTGGCCACGTGGGGCCGGACGCGTGAGGATCCCACTCTGCCACGACGTCGACTGAGTTTATTGGAGACGACGACCGGTGGGCTGGTAGAGGTGCACCTGCGGCCCGGGCTGCGTGTGCAGCACCAGCAGCTTGGCCTTGAAGGTGTCGTGCTTCGACTCGCTGAGGTCCACGGCCTCCACGCTGGCCGGCTTGCACCAGGTGAACCCCTGGAGGAGCCTGCCGAAGAGCATGATGCTCATGCAGTGCCGAGCGAGGCGGTGATGCAGCCACGGCGCCCGTGCTGAAGGAGATGAACCGCAGGTCATTCTCGATGAGCGTGACATCGACCGCGACGATGTGGCGGTCGGGGTTGAAGCGGAGCGGGTCTTCCCAGATGCGCGGGCGGTTTGCGGCCGAGGGCTGAGGCCGGTGCGGCTGAGGATGGCATGGCTGCCCTTGGGACGCAGTAGCTGGCGGCAGTGGGCGGACCTAGAATGGTTCATATATGACAAGCACCCTAAAATCATAAAATATTGTGTATCCTAGTGGTTAGCATAGATTTGTTTTTTCTTAGGAGACCTAAGTTCAAATCCTATTCCATACTTTTTTTCTAGCGACAATGGTTTCAGCGAACGTGTTTTTTGGTTTAGAAGGTGACTGTGGTTTCGGTGAGCGCAATGTGCAGAACTGGTGTAAGTGGAAGGCCTCGCGAATGCAGCCTTCTGATAAAATTCTAGGACCTTGCCGGTAACCCATAACAATTAGATCTATTTGGACATGTAGGTATCTTTGGTATTGACAGATGTTAAAGCTATGTAAGCGATGACTTGTGCCAGCTTGAGTGTGAGGCACGGTGATAGGGTGTCCTTGGGATGTAGATGTACATAGCTACGGCTCGGGGACGGCGACGCAGTTGCGGGGGCGGCTGCAGCGTCAATGATGATGCCAGCGCATAGGCCGGCGGTTGGCGTAGGCCTTCAAGGCACTCCGAGCTACCCTCATTGGTCGCTGTTCTAAATCACAAACGTTTTGGCTAAAACCGATCACCCTTTCTTAAGTGTCATGATTCACTTATATAGCTCGGGCACCCTAAGACCAGGCCAAGGCAGTTAGATGGTTTGTTGCCTCCTATCAGGGCAACTTGGGCCATCAACCCCTAAAGACTCGGTCAATCATTGACTGCGAGATCAAACCCAACATTCTTCTCCTTTATCAAAAGGCCTCAGCTCATCAGTCTTAACTCTCAACGGAACACTTATTCAAACTTATCAGGGAGAACTCTCATGTATCTTACAAAACACATCTTAAATGAAATGACAGGACACCAAGCCAAAAGATTACAGCAGCCTATTAAGTACTATTGAATCTGATGACTATAGTGCACCAATCCTTCTCAACACAACAACTTCCCAGTCTCATATGGCCTATACACATATGGTCCAATTCGTATAGTCTGCTCTCAATTGTCCCTGTGCACACAACAAATAAACAGAGCAGACATATTTCTAGAATCATTTTTTTCATTCTAACCATTAGGCTCCCTTTAAACTCAACGCCGGCAATTTTAGGCGAGCCACGGTAAAAGAAATCACATATAACTGAATATGATGCTCAGTGCTCGCATCATAATTCTTAATGTACACTATTCCTTAGTATCACAACACTTTAACTTAATGATACTCAACTCTTATACTTAACACTTATTTGTTGAGCATCAAGGTCTTATACTTTACTTTTCTATTTGATTATGGATTAATACCACTTGACATATTACTCGAATAAAATTACACTCTTAATGAACCCCGGGAAAAGCTCATTATCTGAAGAAAACTCTCTTATTCTTAAATATTGTAATCTTATTCCTTTTTAGAAACATAACAATCTTACTCTTAAATCAAAGTAAATTGATATGGGTCAGAAACATGCCATAACTTAGTTTGCACCGCAGAAAATGCCTTAACGGGGTCGGAGCCATACCACAAAAAATGGCTCTCCTTCGCAAAGGTAATCATAGAACTTTGTGGATTTCTCGAAATCACCTTGCAAAGGCTTTTGTCACAATGACACATAGTTTAGTCATCAGTAAACTTCTCTACATGTAGGCTTGTACCAAATAGGAACTCAGGTAGTATGACTAAATCTATAGCCAAAACTTCTCATTGATCTCATAAGAGACGAGTTAATTTCTCATGGATCTCATAAGAGACGAGTTAATTTCTCATGCTTTAGACAAAAGCAACTCAAAAACTTGACGATCCAATTAAATCACAAATGACTATAGACAACGTTGGTCAATATATAGCCATGAGTTATTACCATTGACAAAACTTATAGAGTCTTAAGAAAAAATGACATTAATCAAAGTTAATGCTTAATCACATGATCACACTATCATCAACAACTTAGCAGCGAAAGCATACAAGAAGAGAAAACTTTTCCTAAGTGATCTCAAGGCTTATCTAACTTTTATTTTTTTAATTCTTATATCTTACTTTAATCGCCAAAAGCACTTGAAACTTTGTATGTGGCTCAAAACTAAGAAATTCAAGAGCCATACCAAAAACTTAATGATTAATAAACTGACCTGATTGAAAGTCAAGTCAAAACTTTTCACCTTTGCCCACAATGAGGTCTTTGACATAACATGTCACACATAACGAGACTTGATTGAAAGTCAAGTCCAAAACTTTTCACCTTATGCCCACAATGGGCTCTTTGACATAACATGTCATTGTGACAATCCGTATCAAGAGCCACCTAAGGAATTTCTAGGCAATATGTGCTCAAAAATTTAAAAGCACTAGGTTCAAATTCAAATTTTAAGATTTTAAAAATTTCTAGTTTCTTCGAGGGAAAAATTGCTACAGGGTAGCTTAATTTTAGCCCTTGAATTTTTATATTTGACCCTTGGCCAGAAATGGTCAAAATTTGGGGTTAATTTGCAAAAGGGTAAAGTTTTAAAAAAAAGGAAAGAAAAGGGGATCAACCCCGCGTAGCAGCCCGCCACCCGCGCCCCTTGTCAGGCGGCGCTGACAGGTAGGACCCGTGGGGTGGGGTCTTCTCCGCCCGGCCGAGCGGGGGGAAGCACTCCCGCTCGCCACTCCCTACCCGTGCCTCGCGCCGCCACAGCAGTCGCCGTCCGCCACCATCGCCGTGCCCCCGCGTCAGCGCCGGTAAGCCGCGCCACCTCCCCGCTTCCTCATCCCCTCCGCGGCGTAGATTAGGGCCGGCCTGAGCACGTTAGAGCTCGGCGCCTAGCCATGGCATCGCGGCTATGCCATGGGCCGCCGCCGCGTTCCCCGCGCGTGCGCACCCCTAGGGTTCCGACGGACGCGCGCACAGGTGCGCCCCGCTCACGCGCACCTCGCGCTGGAGAGGGTTGGCCCCGGCCACCCCCGCCGCCGCCGCGCTACGCCGTGGCGGGCCGGCATGCGCAGGCGGAGAAGGGGAAGGAGGAAGCAAGAGGGGGGTGGGGGAAAGGGAGAACCACGCGCCGCGTCCGAGGCCGCCGCCGGTGAGGCTCTCCGGCCTCCGCCGCGCGTCATGGTCACCGGCGCCGCCGGTGCGGAGGACGCGCCGAGCCAGCCGTGCGAGGCAGCCAGCTGGGCCACCTGGGTCGCCTGCCCCGGTGGGCCGCCAGCCCGTTCGGCCGGTGGGCCGAGCCGAAAGAAGGGGGGGAGAAAGGAACTTTTATTTTGTTTTTTTTTGGGCTGGGCCGAAATCAATTTCGTTTTTGTTTTAAATTTCCTTAATTATGTTTAGTTATTTAATCTTTAATTTAATTTAATCTATTTAGATTTATTTATTTATTTATTTAATAATTGATATAAATATTATGTATTTTTTAGAGAAATTAAAGTAAAGCATATGTAATTTTAAAATTTAATTTTTAATTTAGAAAATACAGAAAATTCATATAAATGTATTAAAAACATAGATTTAATTCTAAAATACTTTTAAATTATTCAAAAATTTCTAGAAAATTCATTTAAGCTTTTAAAAATATTTAAAAATAATAGAAAATTCTTTCGAGCCCTAGGATAGTCAGTTAAGCCCTGAAGGCCCAAATGTTTAACCCCGGCCACCTTTTCTCTTTAGAAAATTGTACATTTTACTTGTTCAACAGGTTGATCATCCTCATCTTTGAAACTCCTGCATGTCATCACTCTATGTACGCTTTTCCCCGTAGCTCCAGTTGAAGAGTCTTCCACCGCAGCAGAAGCCCCCGAAGCGGGTGCTTCCGAGCCGTCCACCGCCCCGGAGGGAGCAGTATTCGAGCCGACCACCGACACCGATCCCTTGACTCAAGGCAAGCCCCGGTGCATTGCCCTTTCTTTTGAGTCCTTTATATAAGAAATGGGTTATGTTTGTGCACTAGCGTTAGGAATTAGTTGAAACCCTAGAGCATGCTTAACCGATATCCAGCATAAAGATCCTATTCGCAGTAGATGGCTTAGGTGGCATAGGCCTAGAACGAAACTCTTATTTTAAAATTAAGTTAAATGAGCTAAGAATGAAAAGGATGTTAACAAGTAGACAGACATGCGGCGGGATCAGTTTCACTTTCTGGTATTGTTATGCTATAATTTTTGTCATGGACCTTGATCCTGCCTGTGTCGCATAAGGCCGTCCGATGTGTGGCATGGTCAGGCCGAACGCGCCTCATTCACTTACCGTCCTTAACGGGCTCCGGTAAACCTCTCGTCCTGTTGTACCGACGTGCAGAACTAGACGAGACCAACTGGAAGGAGGAGGTTGGGCGGGTGTCGAAGGACTGACACTCGGGTTCGGTGAGGATGGTTCCGACTAGGTGGCATTGGATGTTAGGTTGTCATATGTGGGGGTCGCTGTACACGCATATGACGGGTGTCTGAGTATCCCTCTCGAGAGGTTGGAAAATCGATTCGAATCGTCTGTGGCTTGCCAGTTGTAAGCTGCCTGATTTCACATCAACATCGTAGTTAAAAGTGAAGTGATCCAGTAACGAGGGTTTCCACAGAATGTTTGCCTTGTTTGCTAAGTAGAATAGGCATAACCTAGTGTAACAGAACTCTACTAAAAGATGTTAACACCTTAAAAACTAAGCATTAATTCATAGCTCTGCTGCCGTGTGAGTTGACTCGTCTCTCTCTAGCCCCAGATTAGCGAGTCAGGTTAGACCCTGGGGTCAGGTAAGTCTTGCTAAGTAATTAGTACTCAGGCTTCTTGCCTACTCTTTTACAGGAACCAAGTATACTCTGTTCGAGTGGGATCCTTACCTCACTCCTCCCTTCTTCTGAAGCAAGCTTTACTACGCCTTGGGCTGCGTAGTGAGTATTTTAAAGAAACTTGTGAACTATAATAACTTTTGGTAAAAAGGCTGAAAAATTCCGGCCTTA
Source organism: Paspalum vaginatum (assembly GCA_030272315.1). Lineage (NCBI taxonomy): Eukaryota > Viridiplantae > Streptophyta > Magnoliopsida > Poales > Poaceae > Paspalum > Paspalum vaginatum. The sequence goes on along the minus strand of CM059018.1, from coordinate 33,500,346 downwards.
ACGTAATAAGTACTAAACTACGTGTTGTAATATTTCAACGCTATGTAATATGGTTGTGTATGTTGTAACCTGTGGACTCCTTCGAGAGTCGCCCCAATATCAAGCTCGATCCAGATGGGAAGGCTAAGTCAGGATCCATAAATCCTGAAGGACTACCAAGGTTAGTCCGGAACTAGTAAGTGAGCACTAAATCCGGATTAATTTGGGTAGTTCTGCCGCAGCTGGTATCAGAGCCGAGCTTGAGGGGTAGGTTACTACCTTCAAAACTATTTTACAATCTATAATAAGTAAGGCCATCCTATGGATTCGTTTAAAAGTATTAAATAACTAAATTACCTTCTTTAAAAGATCGTGCAGAGAATATTAAGAATTCCATTCTTAAAACCTGTCATTGATCATGATTGCATTAGGGCTATTTTTCTGTCCTTAGGAGTAAGTAGGTCAATTCAAAATGATTTAGTGTTAACAAAAGTTTTTGTTGCTCTGGTCTAGATGCCGCACACTTTCGTCCCTTACGAGGATGCCAGGGGTCGTTGGCACCAGGAGTGCCCGGAGAACTGTCCTTTAGCTATGACTCTCCATCACCGTCTTTAGGGATTAGGTTATCTTAGTTGCCCCCGCTATATTGTTCGTCATGGTGATCTGGGTCTCATGGGTGAGACAAGGGTGCGAGTGCGTATGCCTCAACACCCTAGGTTTCCAGAGGAAGAAGTGTGGGAAGTTGAAGGTAGTGGGATAACCCCTGGAGAGGCATTTTTGGATTTTGGGATAACCCCTAATCGGGCTCTGTACGAGGCATTTTGGTGAGTTAGAAGGGTCAGAAGTTATGTTTCTCCCTCCCAATGACAGATCTCAGCCTGAGTGGGAACAGAGATTGGAGAACCTGGACCGTAGTGCACGGGACCTGCGAAGGCACCAAATGCGTGAACAAGTCCACTATACTTCCCATTTGGCAGATCTTTATGATCAGCGCCACCAAACCGATGAGAGTACCAGAGAGGGTTTCTTGGAGCTGAGAGCGCAGAACGAGCAGATGCTAGAACAACATCATAAGGATTCTTCTGAGATCATCAGTTTGGGTCTTCGTCAATATGAGAACCAACGCACCTTGAGAGAGTTAAGAGATCAGTTGCACACTGCTAACCTAACCATCCAGGATCAAACTATACACATAGAACTCGACCATACCATCATAGATGATCTTAATGAGCAGGTGATTGCTTCGCAAATGCAAAATGATCAGCTCCAAGCTGAGTTAGAAGAGAGTTCTTCAGAGGAGGAGCCCATGGAGTTAGTTCCTGAGGGATCAGGGGCTACTCAGGGATCCTCAGGGGTCACTTCCGGTTCCGTTGGACCACCACCTACCCCTGCTCCTTGGATAAGGTATGACTCGGAGGCGGATGAGAATTCAGTGGGCCAGAGCGGCACTTGAAAAGTGGATTGCAGTGGGTTCGATATTTGGGCACCTGATATTGTAAAATTTGTAAATTTTAGTAAAATAGCTGCCGGTATGGGTTGTTGCTTGAGTAAGCTAGTAGTGGTGGTATGACTGTATAATAGTATCAGCTAAGTATGGCTTGAACTAGTAATGTAAAATGCTCTGTGTTAAGTACGTTTGTGGTGATTTTGTTTTCAATAAAAGTGTTAGATCTTGCGTATCTGAATCTTTTCAACTGTTAAGAACAATGGTGATCTTACGGTCGTCTCCACTTCTGTGATCCGCAGATGGCTGGTGACCATTCCGGCGAAATTCCTCCACCACCCCTACCTCATCCCACCATGGCAGAAGTCTTGGACCGCCATGATCGTTTAATTGAGCTCTTGACTCAAAGCCAACTCACTCAGCAGCAATTAATGCAAGATAACCAGCGCCGTGGGTGGGAGGCAGGAGTCACTTTCCAGGACTTCGAAGCTCTCCATCCGACGGTCTTTCAATCTGCACCAGATCCAATGGACGCAAAGCATTGGGTGCAGACCATAGAGGGCATGTTTGAGCTTTTGACGAATCTGACGGATCAACAAAAAGTTATATTCGCCGCTCAGAATTTACAAGGACCTGCTAGAACCTGGTGGGCCACATAACAAGCTTCTTTGCAACCCAACCAGCAACTTACCTGGCAAGAATTCCGCAAGGCCTTCGAGGACCATTATATCCCCGAAGGTCTAGTGGAAATGAAAATGCAGGAATTCCTGAGCCTGCAACAAGGCAATAAGACGGTCCTATAGTATATTCAAGCCTTCAACCATCTAGCTCAGTATGCTCCTACCTTGATTACTGGAATGAGTCCAAAAAAGATGTATTTTTCACGTGGCCTGTCTCCTCGCATGAGGGCGAAGATGAATATGTCTTACCCCAATTTTCATCGGATGGTAAATGATGCCATCCAGTTGGAAGAAATCCTCCGAGTGTATGGAGAAGAGAAGAAACGCAAGAGGGCCATTGAGGGATCGAGTAGTCGACCACGGGCAATGTATCAACCACCTAGGTATGCCTTCCCCACCCCTCGTCCCTCGTGGATGATTCGGTCAGCCCCACAGCCGAATCAGCCTCCGCGACAGTGGATTATGAGGCCACAGCCACAGCCCCCTCGTCCACTAGCACCCGGTACCTCTGTCCCTCATGCACCAATTCTGGGCAACACCTATTATAATTGTGGACAGCCCAACCATTTCGCGAAGGACTGCCCCTACCCTCGTCAAGGTCAAGGGTTCCGCCCATCTGCTCCAGCCTCCGGTGGAAATCTCCAATATACCTTTAAGAAGAAGGGCCTTGCCCCGAAAGCGGGCAAGGTACACTATATGCAGATGGAAGAGCTACCGGAGGGAGAAGCAGTCATGACTGGTACATTCTTAATCAATGGTCTGCCTACTCAAGTTTTTATTTGATACAGGAGCATCGCATACCTTTGTCAGTCATGCATATGCTTGTAGTCGGGGTTTTTCAATATTCCCAGTTAGACAAGGGTACCTCATTACGGCTCCCGGTCAGAAATTGCTAACTAACCAAGTGGTTAGGGACTTGCAATTGGAATTGGGTGGAAAACTTTTCAAAATCCAACCCATCGTGCTACCAGGGCGCGGTATACCAGTCATCCTAGGGATGAACTGGATGAATGCTCATCGAGCAGTTATGGATATTACCACTTGCACCATACGGGTTATTTCCCCAGATAATACCCCGGTGCATGTTTCCCTTCCCCGAGTAGAGAAAGAGATACCAGTGGTAAATTCAGTTGTTAGCCCTGAGTTAGCATCCATCCCAGTGGTGTATGAGTTTCCGGATGTGTTTCCAGAAGAACTTCCGGGACTACCGCCTGATAGGTAGATTGAGTTTTGTACAGAGCTAGTACCCAGCACAGCTCCTATTTATCGGAAGCCTTACAAAATAGCTCAGAGAGAGATGGCTGAAATGAAAGTACAGCTTGAAGATCTTCTTAAAAAGGGTTTTATTCGTCCCAGTACTTCTCCTTGGGGTTGCCCAGCTCTTTTTGTAGAAAAGAAGAGGGACAAATCTTTGAGAATGTGTGTGGATTACCGCCCTCTCAATACGGTAACCATCAAGAACAAGTACCCCCTTCCTCGAATCGATGTGTTATTTGATCAGTTGTTGGGAGCCAAGGTTTTCTCAAAAATTGATCTTACATCAGGGTATCACCAGATTAAGGTCAAAAAGGAAGATATACCCAAAACTGCTTTCTCTACCAGATATGGTCTCTATGAATATCTGGTAATGTCTTTTGGGTTGACTAATGCCCCGGCATACTTCATGTATCTGATGAACTCCATCTTTATGCCAGAACTGGATAACTTTGTAGTGGTCTTTATCGATGACATTCTGATCTACTCTAAGACCAAGGAAGAACACAAACATCATTTGCGTGTGGTTTTATCCCAGTTGCAGGAACATAAACTATACACCAAATTCAGCAAGTGTGCTTTCTGGTTAAATAAAATCTCCTTCTTGGGCCATATCCTTTCTACTAATGGGAAAGAAGTAGATCCCGAGAAGATAGAAGAGGTTTTAAACTAGAAAACCCCCAATACTATTACCGAGGTCAGAAGTTTCTTAGGCTTGGCTGGCCACTACCGTCGATTCATTCAAGACTTCTCTAGAATAGCCACACCAATGACCAAGCTGTTACAGAAAAATGTGAAGTTCGTCAGGGGGCCCGAATGTGATCAAGCTTGCCAAAGCTTGAAGAGATTACTCACTTCTACTCCAGTGTTAGTCCAGCCGGACGTCACTAAACCTTTTGAAGTATATTGTGATGCTTCGGGTATTGGACTGGGATGTGTATTGATGCAAGAAAGAAAAGTCATAGCTTATGCATCCCGTTAGCTAAAGAAGCATGAAGAAAACTACCCTACTCATGATCTGGAACTAGCAGCAGTGGTTCATGCCTTAACAATTTGATGCCCCTACCTGCTAGGGAATACTTGCCATATTTACACTGATCATAAGAGTTTAAAGTATATCTTCACCCAAAGCGAGCTGAATATGCGACAACACTGCTGGTTGGAGTTAATCAAGGAATATGATTTAGAAATCCATTATCATCCTAGAAAGGCCAATGTGGTTGCGGATGCTCTGAGTCGTAAGGCTCATTGCAATTGCGCCTCTTTATCTACTTTAGCAGAATCTCTCTGTGAGCAAATGGAAAAGATGAATCTGGAAATTGTACAGCCCAGAGCAATGGCCACTCTTCAATTGGAACCCACTCTTAAGGACCAAGTGATTCAAGCCCAGAAATCGGACAAAGGGGTGCAACATTTAAAAAGAAGGCTTGCTGAGAGCGAAGAGTTACCTTTAGAGGTTAAAGAAGGGGGAATACTCTGGTTTAAGAATCGTTTGGTAGTGCCCAAAGACACAGATCTTAGAAGGATTATGGAAGAGGCTCATACCTCTCGTTACACTATTCACCCGGGCAGTACCAAGATGTATCACGATTTACGTCAGCGTTTCTGGTGGACCCGGATGAAACGAGAAATAGGAAAATATGTGTCGGAATGTGATGTATGCCAGAGAATAAAGGCGGATCACCTACGACCTGCGGGACCATTACAATCCTTGCCAGTTCCAAGTTGGAAATGGGAAGATATCCATATGGATTTCATTGTGGGTCTTCCTAGAACTCACACAAAGAAGGATGCTATTTGGGTAATTGTCGATCGGCTAGCCAAGAGCGCGCACTTTATCCTAGTACAGGCCAACTATAGAGTTGCGCGACTGGTAGAGTTATATTTACAACGCATAGTAGTGTTGCATGGGGTGCCTAAGACCATTGTTTCTGATCGCGGTCCGCAATTCGTTGTCCGCTTTTGGGAGCAACTGCAAGCAGCCTTAGGTACCACCCTTATCCATAGCTCGGCCTACCATCCACAAACCAGTGGCCAGGTGGAGAGAATTAATCAAGTCTTGGAGGATATGCTGCGAGCTTGTGCTTTGACTTATGGTTCGTGTGGTGGAACCGCCGATTTAATCCGGGCTAAGTACACCTGCCGCCTCTGGCTTGCAGTGTATTTAGACCGAACCAAATCCGGTCGTCCGTTGAGCTACCCAAAAGGGCACTCGATGTAACCATCACCCAGGGATACCGACATCACACACGTTAAGCCCTCGAAAGAGCCACAACAATTACAACAACCCATCATTTCGTAGAAACATAGATTGATTTGTTTAAAAATATTTACTCAAAATGAGATACAATCATACTGAAATGGAGTTCTAAAATAATCTCGCAGCGAAAACCGTAACGTATTACCGATATACTCTTGCAGCGGAAATAAAATATCGAGCCATGACATTGAGCCCACCATTGTCATTCTCGATCATGAAGTTCCTGAAATAAAAATATCAACAACGTAGGGGTGAGTACGTGAGGTACTCGTAGGACTTACTCGTGGGCGGTTTCAACCCGACACATTTGAGAGTATGCAAGGCTTTTTGTGGACTTGACTCTAACCCGCGAAAGCTTACTAGAAGTGAGTCCTTACTTTCAAGTATCATTTATTTTTAAAGTATAAGCCTCATTTGATTCATTATAGTTATTATCATCATCCATAACTCATATATATCATCATCCCAACACATATGTCATCATAAAGGAGCTTGCGGAAATGTAAACATACAAGTACAAACATGTAATATAAAAAGCATGATTAAATGAACAAGATATTAAAGTTATTACTACGTTGCCCGTGTGCGATACTGGCATTCTCACACCTGGTGAGCATCAGCGATTCGAATCGATTTTTAATTCCCAGGAATAACTATCATGCCGGGGTATATGCTTACTAGCCATCGCGTTCCCACATATAGCCCCAATCTTAACCTGCCTCGTCCCAAGTTCGATTCACTCCCGCCTAGCCCCCGGGTTGTGCCCCCATGACGAGCCTGCCGACATCTCGGTCTCCCCGCCATGAGTACCAAGCTCCCCCGGGCCACCTTCCTCTCAACCAGCGGGTAGGAACGTGTCTCTGTGCTTCGGACGAGCCCAGGAAAGACTTTTCCGGTCCCATATCCCGGATAAGCACTCTACCAATGTTATGCCGATCAGTAGGCGAACAGCGGACGGGCCTTAAACGACTCGGGCGGCACGTCATTTTTCATCGTAATATACTCATATCTCCGCCCGGTCTCATCTTTTCATCACGTCATATCATATTTCTCTCGTATTAAATTTTTGTAAAACATTTTGAGTCCTATCATCTCGCGAGTGAATATCTTCACTCGTCTTCTACCGTCTAAGCATGGCTAAGCATAGACTTCGATCTATCCATTCTACATAGGATATCAGGTACAACAACACCTGAACGTAAATGCACAATCAAATAAGGGGTGGTGAGATTCCCTAGGTAGGTGTATATGCCTAAGGGGCCTACCTTTGTTGTTGATAACTTGAACAAACTAAACTAAAGTTAGTTTGCCGGGTTGTGGGGCTTTGCCCCAGGCAACCCCTCGATCACTTGGATAGCTCCTCCTTCCAAATACCACTTCAGGGGCCTCCGGGTGGTATTTGGGTCTTAGTTGGTCTTTTGGACACCGTTGCTTGAAGTAGCTCCACGCACTTGCTCCATGATCACGTATCTGCAATAAGCGTTGCTATATGAAAGATATGCATGATGCAGCGAATGAGATGCCTGAAAGTCAAGCACACGTATGAACAACTATTTCAGGGACAGACAGAAAGGTGATTGATAAACTATTAGAAAGAAGTGCTATTGTGGAAATCTAGCACATTGCTAATCCGACGGATGACATGTTAATGTTTTGATCCTAGAAAGACAAGCAATAGTTATTTGGTCCCTTAGTTTACTAAAATACATGCATAACTTGTTGCATTCATTCCAGTTCAGCTAGTCAATATATCATGCATGGTATAAGAGAGGAACACCTGATAGGTTGCTAATTTCAATTCATTCTTATCATACCAAAGATAAACAAGCATTGAATCAAGTATACAGTGAACCCGTTACGTATATTTTGACCTATTTGAGCTATTGTTATCCATACTTCGATATTGCAATACTTTTATGGCAAGGGATTTGCAACCTAGGCATATAAGGATGAAACATGCATGAACTTATTAATTTCAAAACACTAACTATACTTGACATGCATAGTACCCCATTTCAACAGTGAGCTCTTTATACTACAGGGAGCACAAATAAAATGTGTAAAACTATTTAGAGCATAACTTCGATATAGTTATCATTTCCTCATTTATTTCTATGCTAAAATCACATGTAGGGGCAAGACAGTAATTAACCAGTGAACACTTGAGCTACCAAAAATCACAGTGAGCCTATATACCCTAACAACACTGCTGTCCAAGTTTGGCAATTTTTGGAGGCCAATTAGTCCACATTTCTTATTTATTAGGGTTTTACATGCTTGCACAAAATCAGGGGCAAACTGGTACTTTCCTACTCAACCATCATATTCACCAGATAGATCTATTCAAAAGGATTACAATGCAACTAGTTTGGTATTTTTTTTATTTTTATTGAATTTTCTATGATTTTTCAAAGATTTCTGATGAAATAACTAAATAAAAAGGAAAAACCATTAGATCGAGGGCTAGATCGTGATTGTTTCGAAACCCCAGGGGCTAGCACGTAAGACTTGCAAGACCCAGCATACAGCGCGGTGGACTAAAATGAAAAATCCTGATACCGCGGGGTCGGATCTGCAAATCTGCCGTCTCCTTCCTCCCGTCGTCTTCTTCCTCGCGACGGGAGGAACGGCGACGGTGGCGCGCGGCCAATCCGGCCCTGCGGGGCACAGAGGCTCACCGCGAAATGCCAGGGAGAGAGAGAGGAGGATGGGGAAGCTCACCCACTACCTCAAACGGCGGGGGAGACTGCGGGGAGGGACGGCAACGGACGCTTCTAGTCGCCGGGGTTCGGCGGCGCAATACGCCGGGGTGGAGGGGTCTCGGGCGACGAGGTCTAGGCAGAAAGGTGGAGTCGAGGGCGGCGAAGCTCGGCGTGGTGATGGTCGAGCTCGGGAGAGGGCGGAAGTGGCTGGGGGCGAGCTCGAGCGAGCTCTGTCAATGGCAAACGGCGCGAGGACGAGCGGGGGAGGCGCGCGGGCGAGCTGGACGACTGAAAGGAGGGAGTGAGAGCGCGGGGACGCGGCACGGCTAAAGGCAAGGCCAGGAGCTCGATCCGTGGCCGAGCGCGCCTGCCGTACGCCGGCGGCCACGCGGCGGCCGAAACCTGAGGGGTGCAGGCGATACTGACGGGTGGGTCCCACCCGTCAGCGACTCAGAAGTAGCACAATTAAAATGTGTTTTCTCCCTCTCTGAAAAATGCATTTTTGGCATGTTTAGAAGCCGATTCTGGAGATGTGACCATTGGATGAAATGTTCACAACTTTGAGCTCTACAACTCTGTCAAAAGCACAAAGTTCAAAATCTGGGTCTATATTTGACTTAAATTTGAATTTAACTATCAGCCCTAAGTTTGGACTGAGAACTGTTTTCCTTAGATAATTCAAAGGTCCTATTTATAGCCATTTTCTCCCAAAAGCCTTTTTGACAAAGTTGTTCAAAATTTCATGGCCTAAAACTTTCTCAATTGGACCTTTGCATGAAAAGGACTGTAGGATATAGAAAAATGAAGAATTCTAAATATTTCAGATTGGAGTGTGTTTGTTTGCTGACACCAAAAGTCCCTTTACACTAAGTTAAACCCATTTTCCATCCAAGCTCTAATTGACAAAGTTGTTTACCACTTCAAGACCTACAAGTTTGGTATAAAAAGTTTGGTCCAAAACACATTATATTTTGAACTATAGTCACAAGTGTACTCAGGGGTTTTGCGAAACTGCAACTTCAATTTATGTATGGTCTTTCTTGTTTCAAACCTTTGAAGTATCAAACGGGGTCCAATAACTTTGATACTAGGTTCATTTGAAAGGTGATAAGTTTAATTTCATTTCCTAGTCAGGTATATTTTGAAGTTCTATAGTGAAAACAAAAGTAATTTCAGAACGAAGTTTGGAGAAAGGCTGAAATGCAGATTTGGGAGTCTAAGTGTGGACTAAGTTTGACCTGCTTTGACTTGGCCTTTTGAAGCTTCCAATTCAACATTTTTAACTTGTACCAGAAGGAAATTTGATCTATATAACAAGAACCAAAACTTTTGTACTTGGGGTTTTTCATGAAAACCTTTGGTTTTTGGACTAAACACCCAAACATCGTGAGGTTTTGTACATTTGAGTAGAAAATTTTCGACTTGTGATTTCTCCACCTTAGTTCTTTCCATCTTTAAACATGATTTAGTTATAAGAAATCATTATCTTAAGTCAAAATATGAATTAGGCCTTTGAGATGCCGGAGGCATCACAGTTCGGATTGGGAGTCTTGCTTACCCTTGGCAGAGTTCACTTATAATAACAGTTATCAAAAGAGTTTGGAAATGGCTCCTTTTGAGGCCCTTTATGGACAGCGATGCCGAACTCCTTTGAATTGGTCGGAATCCGAAGAAAGGGTAACTTTTGGCCCTGAATTAGTGATTGCTGCGGAGAAACAAGTCCGATTTATCCAGACTAAACTAAAAGCTGCTCAAGCCCGTCAACAGAACTATGCCGATAAAAGAAGAAGAGCCTTAGCTTTTGAAGTTGGAGATTATGTATACCTCAAGGTATCTCCCATGAAGGGAGTACATCGATTCGGTGTCACCGGCAAGTTAGCCCCTCGGTATATTGGACCCTTTCCAATTATCGAGAGGTGCGATCTAGTGGCCTATCAAATTGAGTTACCCCCTCAATTGACGGCAGTCCACAATGTATTTCATGTCTCTCAGCTTAAGAAATGTCTGCGAGTACCTCCGGAAGAAGTAGACCATGCAGAACTTCAAATAGAACCTGATTTGACATACAAAGAGTACCCAAGTAAGGTTTTAGACGTCAAAGAGAGATCCACCCGTCGACGAGCAATCAAGTTTTACAAGGTGCAATGGCAACACCATACACCGGAAGAAGCTACTTGGGAATCTGAGCAGCTCTTGCAAGAGAAATATCTGGACTTTTGGAAGCAATTTCAGAAGGGTCAAGCTAGTAAGTTCACCCCCTCAACTATTAAACACTTCCCCTCGTAATAGCTGATTTAAAATCTTGGGACGAGATTTTCTTATGGGGGGAAGGCTGTGATAATCCGTATCAAGAGCCACCTAAGGAATTTCTAGGCAATATGTGCTCAAAAATTTAAAAGCACTATGTTCAAATTCAAATTTTAAGATTTTAAAAATTTCTAGTTTCTTCAAGGGAAAAATTGCTAAAGGGTAGCTTAATTTTAGCCCTTGAATTATTATATTTGACCCTTGGCCTAAAATGGTCAAAATTTGGGGTTAATTAGCAAAATGGTAAAGTTTAAAAAAAAGGAAAGAAAAGGGGATAAACCCCGGGCTAGGGTGGTGGCCCGCGGCCTGGCGCCCGCTGGGCAAGGCCCGGCCGGGGGCGGCGGCCCGCGTGGCAGCCAACCCGCCCACCACCCGTGCCTCCTGTCAGGCGGCGCTGACAGGTGGGACCCGCGTGTAGGGCTGGACCGAAAACTCGTGGCTCGACAACTCGCTCGGCTCGCGGCCAGCTCGGCTCGGCTCGTTGTATTTTTTAATGAAATGTGCTAAGATTTCAGCTCGTGAAATTAACGAGCCAGTGCGAGTCGCTCGCGAGCCAAGCGAGCCACCGCCTTTTACCACCCGTCCGGATGACCCAACCCCACCCACCGCATTCCTCGTCTTCCTTGATTCCACCCACCCACACAAATCCCTCTACCCCTGCTCACGCAGCGGCTCCCCTGACGCCGCCTGTCTGCGGGAGGCTACAGCGAGCCCGCGGCGGCCGAGAGAGCGTGTGCATGGGTGGGCTTTCCTCTTTTGGATCGCCTCCCACCCAGTCCCATGGCCACACGCGGACACGTCCACACCCACCTCCCACGCTCCGCCTCCGACAGCCATCAAACCCTAGATCTCGCGCCGGCGGCAACCATGTCCAAGCCTTGGGGCGGAATCAGCATGTGGGCGTTGCACGCCAAGCGCGCCGAGGAGGAGAAGCGCGAGCAGGCCGCCACCAGCCGCAGCGCTGCCGGGGGCAAGTCCAAGAAAAAGAACGCTCCGCCGAGGAGCTCGACTACTCCCGCGGCTTCCCTAGCCTCCGTCGAGGCCACGCGAGGGAGCTCGACCGCTCCTGCGGCTTCTGCTCCTACGGCGGCGGCGGATTCGGCGGAGGGGAGTGCCACTAAGGGTTTGACGACGAGGGGCGCCACAGCTCGGGTAAGAGGCTAGGGGCTCTAGTCGCTGCAGCTCCGTCCGCACGGTCGTCCGTCGTAGCTCTGCCCTCTGCCTCTTCAGCGGCTCCCCCATCGTCGTAGCTCTGCCCACACAGTGGCTCTGCCCGCCTCAGTGAGACAGCGACGCACGCGCCCGTGCGGCAGGCAGTGAGCCAGCGATGCACGCGGCAGTGCGACAGACCACCCACTCGCTCTGTCGTCCTGTGGCTGGCGAGCTAAACGAGCTGGCTCGAGCTCGTGAACGAGCCGAGCCGAGCCGAGCTGCCTCTATGTACTTAACGAGCCAGCTCGAGCTAGACCGAGCCGAGCCGAGCTGGCTCCATATCCAGCCCTACCCGCGGGGCGGGGTCTTCTCCTCCCTGCCGAGTGGGGGAGGAGCACTCCCACTCGGCACTCCCCACCTGTGCCCCACGCCGCCGCTGCCGTCGCCGTGCCCCCGCGTCAAAGCCGGTAAGCCGCGCCACCTCCCCGCCTCCTCATCCCCACCGCGCCGTAGATTAGGGCCGGCCCGAGCTCGTTAAAGCTCAGCGCCTAGCCATGGCGTCGCGGCTCCGCCGTGGGCCGCCGCCGCGATCCCCGCGGGCGCGAACCCCTAGGGTTCCGGCGGATAAGTGCACCGGGTGCGCCACGATCGCGCGCACCTCTTGTGGGAGCCCCAGCCACCCCCGCCGCCGCCGCGAGGCCACCTCGCTGCAGCACTGCATGGGCGGGTGCCATGCCGCGGTGGGCCGGCGTGTGCAGGCGGGGAAGGGGAAGAAGGAAGAAAGCGGGGGGAGGGAGAATCGCGCGCCGCGTCCTAGGCCGCCGTCGGTGAGGCTCTCCAGCCTCCACCGCGCGTCATGGTCATCGGCACTGCCGGCGCGGCGGAGGCGCGGCGCGCCGAGCCAGCCAGGCGAGGCCGCACGCTGGGTCGCCTGCCCCGGTGGGCCGCCAGCCCGTTCGGCCGGTGGGCCGAGCCGAAAGAGGGGGAGAAAGGAACTTTTATTTTGTTTTTTTTTGGGCTAGGCCGAAATCAATTTCGTTTTTGTTTTAAATTTCCTTAATTATGTTTAGTTATTTAATCTTTAATTTAATTTAATCTATTTAGATTTATTTATTTATTTATTCATAAAAATATTATGTATTTTTTAGAGAAATTAAAGTAAAGCATATGTAATTTTAAAATTTAATTTTTAATTTAGAAAATACAGAAAATTCATAGAAATGTATTAAAAACATAGATTTAATTCTAAAATACTTTTAAATTATTCAAAAATTTCTAGAAAATTCCTTTAAGCTTTTAAAAATATTTAAAAATAATAGAAAATTCTTTCAAGCCCTAGGACAGTCAGTTAAGCCCTGAAGGCCCAACTGTTTAACCCCAGCCACCTTTTCTCTTTAGAAAATTGTACATTTTACTTGTTCAACAGGTTGATCATCCTCATCTTTCAAACTCCTACATGTGATCATCCTAGGAACGCTTCTCCCCGTAGCTCCAGTTGAAGAGTCTTCCACCGCAGCAGAAGCCCCCGAAGCCGGTGCTTCTGAGCCGTCCACCGCCCCAGAGGGAGTAGTATTCGAGCTGACCACTGACACCGATCCCTTGACTCAAGGCAAGCCCCGGTGCATTGCCCTTTCTTTTGAGTCCTTTAAATAAGAGATGGGTTATGTTTGTACACTAGCGTTAGGAATTGGTTGAAACCCTAGAGCATGGTTAACCGATATCCAGCATAAAGATCCTATTCGCAGTAGATGGCTTAGGTGGCATAGGCCTAGAACGAAACTCTTATTTTAAAATTAAGTTAAATGAGCTAAGAATGAAAAGGATGTTAACAAGTGGACAGAGATGCGGCGGGATCAGTTTCGCTTTCTGATATTGCTATGCTATAATTTTTGCCATGGATCCTGATCCTGCCTGTGTCGCATAAGGCCGTCCAATGTGTGGCCTGGTCGGGCCGAAGGCGCCTCATTCACTTACCATCCCTAATGGACTCTGGTAAACCTCTTGTCCTGCTGTACCTACGTGCGGAACTAGACGAGACCAACTGGAAGGAGGAGGTTGGGCGGGTATCCAAGGACTTACACCCGGGTTTGGTGAGGATGGTTCCGACTAAGTGGCATTGGATGTTAGGTTGTCATATGTGGGGTCGGTGTACACGCATATGACGGGTGTCTGAGTATCCTCTCAAGAGGTTGGAAAATCTATTCGAATCGTCTGTGGCTTGCCAGTTATAAGCAGCCTGATTTCACATCAACATCGTAGTTAAAAGTGAAGTGATCTAGTAACGAGGGTTTCCACAGAATGTTTGCCTTGTTTGCTAAGTAGAATAGGCATAACCTAGTGTAACATAACTCTACTAAAAGATGTTAACACCTTAAAAACTAAGCATTAATTCATAGCTCTACTGCCGTGTGAGTTGGCTTGTCCCTCTCCAGCCCCAGATTAGCGAGTCAGGTTAGACCCGGAGGTCGGTTAAGTCTTGCTAAGTAATTAGTGCTCAGACTTTTTGTCTACTCTTTTACAGGAACCGAGTATACTTTGTTCGAGTGGGATTCTTACCTCACTCCTCTCTTCTTCTGAAGCAAGCTTCACTATGCCTTGGACTGTGCAGTGAGTATTTTGAAGAAACTTGTGAAACTTTTGGTAAAAAGGCCGATGAACTTCCGGCCTTAATGTAATAAGTACTAAACTCCGTCTTGTAATATTTCAACTCTACGTAATATGGTTATGTATATTGTAACATGTGGATTCCTTCGAGAGTCGCCCCAATATCAAGCTCGATCCGGATGGGAAAGCTAAGTCAGGATTCGTAAATCCTGAAAGACTACTAAGATTAATCCGGATCTGATAAGTGAGCACTAAATCCGGATTAATTTGGGTAGTTCTGCCACAGACATAAGGAGCCGTGATTTATTATCAATTTGAAAAGGTCAAAACTTTTGATCTTATACCCAGAATGGGTCCTTCTAACGTAACGTCGTGTGGGCAAAATGCCCAAAACTTGTTGATGTCTCAAATCAAAACTTCTCATTAGTTCCATTTTTATTTGAGAACACTCAGAATTACACACACGCGCACGGGAAGCCACAAAACACTCAACAATTAACCATCATTTTATTGTAGCTGGGGAAAAACTTTTTAACCATTGTAACTCAATCGCATCTTGAATGGGATACAAAAACTCAATTAAATTATGTATGAACAACAATGCATCATGTCATTCAAATATATCAACTTAAGTAGCCAATTACTTAAAATGACTTAATAAATATTAAACAATAAATATTCCCAAAACCACACTTCGCCAGATTTATACTTCATGATTGAATATCAAAATAATTGTTCTGTTCTATACCACCACTGAGCCGAAATAAAAAAGGAACAAACAAATAGACTTATGTTGTGGCAATATTTATAATCAACGTTGGTTAGAAAATAAATAATGCACCAATTAGAGAACATGGAATTACTCCTAATTAAAGGAGTTTTACTTGACTTTTGTGACATAACCTTTTCTCAAGGTCATTCTTAAAACCATCTCTATTTGAAGAGAAGAGCTATTCTTGTGGTAGAGAAAACAACAACATCATAAATAGGACAAGAATTCACTTATTCATATAAAATATGACATTGTTCCAGCACACACAATGTACGAGAAATAATTTCTCCAAAACTGAGTGTTATCTTGCCCAAACTTATCCCCTATTAATTTATTTTGTTTGTCTTGCCAAATAGGTGGTTTGAGAGTTTAAGGCTAATGTCACTGGAACATATATACTCTAGATAGAGTAAGAATTTGACATATCGACAGTGGAATAGGCAAACCGGTGGCATCTGCCTAATAACTACCTAGGTATTCTACTTAGAAAATATAAATAGAATCAGGCAATCTATCATGCTCTGAGCTGGCCGGGTGCACCAACACATGTGGAGAATTGTCGTCCGCATCTGCAACAAGTGGTCTACTGTTATGTAAAATTTTCAATACCATTAATGTTTATGTATCTTGATATAGCTCAATATATATTGCTAAGTCCGGATAAATTTGTACTATATATGTTTTCATAAACATTTTGCTTATTTGGTATACATTTAAAAATTATTTATTTTACGGATGCAAGGCATGGGCATATATCTCTACTGTCTAATTAAGACTCTACTTGTGTTTGGAAAACTACTTTAGCAAAAAAAAAACTAGCAGCACTTTATTACTGTAGCCATTTGCAGCTGGCACGTGAAATTGGAATCACGATATTAGTTAGAGTATGATGAAGCCTCAAATCAATGATTATTAGCTGGAGGAAATCTTGACAACAAAGGTACTTTACCTCATTGTCAACCTGTTCTCAACTTCCAACCAGGGCATATCACCATTTGACGAAAATGTCTAAGACCAGAGTTTGAGGTGGCACTATTTCTTTTCCCCTATTTTCAGGGGCGTTTCGTTTAGGTGAGATAATGAGAATTTGTATGCAAGTTATCCAAGAAAGTGAAGGTAGAAATAGATATTGTTGGTTGTTTATTGGACACAAAATCTAATAGTGAAAATAAGAAAATACTCATATTTGTTTTTTATAACAGATTTACTTCTCTTCAATCACCTCATATTTATTTATCAATCAGTTAAATTGTTTTTGTGTGTGTTCTGTGTCTGTTTTGTTAAATTTTACATATATATACAACAATTACTATATATTATATTGCTGCACTGTAAATTTGTATACTGTGTTGCGTAATTTTGATATGTGACGGATGGATTAAATTTCGGCGCATATGTAGTGGTATAAAAATGACTGATATATTGATTTTTTTTCGGTTATCATATAAGACTGTTAGATGGATATTGGTCGTAAAATTTGGTTGATAGAAAATAAATATCAGATACACGAGGACACGTACCTTTTTTTTTATAAAATAAAATTATCTACATTCTCGTTAGAGTGCCCTGACCCAATTCCGCAATGATTTTGCTCTAAAGTCTGATAGAGAAAGCTTATACACAAATAAAATATTTGTTCTGAGCTGGCCGAAAGGTAAACGACGAGCACGATTCCCTCGAGCAAGATAGAAAACGCCAACCCCAACCTTCCTTCGGCGTCACATCACGAACTCAGCCACTCCACAAAATCTGTTGACTTCTAGCACGCCGGGTCAGGTCGAGACGGGATCACCGGAACCGGATGGCCTCTGGAGCAGAGGTGCGGGGAGCCATGGAGATCCCGAGGGTGGATCTCGGCGGGGTGGTGCCCGGCGGGCCTGGGTGGGAGGCCGCGCGCGCCGCGGTGACCGCGTCCATGCTGGAGCACGGCTGCGTCGTCGCCGCCGCCCAGGACGCGCTGGGCCCGGAGCTCCGGCGGGCTCTGTTCGGGCGCGCCCTGCCGGAGCTCTTCGCGCTCCCTCTCGAGGCCAAGCAGCAGATGGTGTCGAGGAAGGGGAAGTACAGAGGCTACATCGGCCAGCTCCCCGGCATGGCCTGGGAGAGCCTCCGCGTCGGGGAGCCCACCGACGCCGCCAGCGTCCGCGCCTTCTCCGACCCCCTCTGGCCGGAGGGGAACCCAGAGTTCTGGTGAGAATCAGATGAGATCACCGCTTCTTAATCCTTTCTTCGCCATCTTGTGAGTAAATTGTGATGACCCATCCATTGTTCTGACGGGGAAAAAAATGTTTCTTGCTCGATCGTCTCGTGATGTCCGCCGCCCACGCCCAGCGAGACGATCGTGTCGTCCGCCAAGAACATACGGAAGCTGCTGGAGACGGTGGACACGCTGGTCCTGGAGGGCCTCGGCGTCCGGGCAGAGAGAATCGGCGCGCACCTGGACTTGTTGGGCCACGTCTTCCGGCTGTCGCACTACGGCGCGCCACTGGACGCGGAGACCAGCATGTCCATGGCGCCGCACCGCGACGACAGCATGATCACCACGATCGTGCAGCACGAGGTGGAAGGCCTCGAGGTGCACGTCGGGGGCGGGAGCTGGGTCGCCGTGCCCCCCGAGCCCGGCACATTCACCTTCGTCGCCGGCGAGCAGTTCACGGTACGCGGTACTATACTACGACGAACCATTGACCATCTGCCCGTGTGACGATTCCCCGGCGGGCCGGCCCCGTTGGTCCTCCTCTGCTCATGTGATGTGATGGCGGCCGTGCGTGCGTGCAGGTGGCCACCAACGGGCGCGTGCCGGCGTGCCTCCACCGCGTGAGGACGCCCAGCCACCGCGAACGCTTCGCCGTGCTGCTCGGCAGCCGGCAGAAGGACGGCGTCGCCGTGCGCGCGCTGGACGACCTCGTCGACGCCGCGCACCCACTGGTGTACAACCCCCTCAGGCACGAGGAGTACTCCAAGTGGCGTTACTCCGAGGAAGGGCTCAAGTCCGACGACCCACTCAAGGCGTACTGCGGAGTGGGCAAGGACGAGGCGGCCACAGCCACGGTGTGATCGTGACCCTTCATAATCACAGTCGCATGTCCATCCTAGCTTTCCGGCCAATGTCGCCATTGTTATCCTCTCTGTCTCTCAAGGAAGGTTCACGCCCGATTGTGTTGTCTAGCACGCATTGTTCTGAGTTGCGTGTCGTGGAACGAACCACCGATATACAGGGACTGAACACTTGTAAATTTGTCTTCGATCTATTATATACTCGCTCCTGCCCTTGAGCTCGAAAGTGGTTAACGGCTACCTGCTTGGCAAGGAACTCTGATGGCAAGGAGCGGGCGTCTGATTTGGATCAAATCAGTGATGACAGCGGTTCCAATTTATGACATGATGGCGAACTATGTCCCTGTCCTCCATTCCTCATTTCAATGATAGAAATGAGATTGAAGCTATCCGCTGGCACTTTCTATAGGTCGGCAGCAGTGGCACCTCATCAGGGGTAAATGTCTCGTCGCTTGGACAGCTGTTTTCGCCCGATTGAGTTGGCCGGCCTCAGAACCGGTACCAAAAATACCAAATATCCTCTATTTTGCATGTACATTTCTATGTTTTCTCTGTTTTTCAATCTTTCGTTTCACACACCCTTATTAATCTTCATATACTCATATAAATTTACAGTGTTCATTAAAAAAAGCTTCGATACACTTTTTTCTTTGCCGTGTTCAGGCCGGCCCCGCCTAGCAGGACCGTGCCGTGATTAGTTTTTAATATTTGGGATAATAGCACGGCACAACACGAAATTTGACCAGAAGCACGATTGGCTGGTGCCTCTAGGCTGGAGCCTGGCGGTGGCGGTTATGGGTGTAAGGACTCCCGCGGCACGGTGACAGCGCCCATGGGCCATGGTGACAGAATTGTCGTCCTGCACGGAGCGCTTCGGCCGGGGCTCCCGCAGGCCCTGTTATTCTGCGACGCCATGCACGCTCCCACTTGAGGCGAAGCGGCAGACTGGTGAGGGCGTGAGCATGCTCCATATGGTCATGAAACGGTGACGTTGTGACGGGGATGTTTAGTGCGAATTGCATTAATTATCATGCATGTCCTAACATCATCTTTTGAGAGTTGAGCAAGTAACAACCATCAATGCGCGCATAATTAATCTATCTATCGGTCCACATGCAACCATCATCG
Source organism: Paspalum vaginatum (assembly GCA_030272315.1). Classification (NCBI taxonomy): domain Eukaryota; kingdom Viridiplantae; phylum Streptophyta; class Magnoliopsida; order Poales; family Poaceae; genus Paspalum; species Paspalum vaginatum. The sequence goes on along the minus strand of CM059018.1, from coordinate 33,481,010 downwards.
AGTTAGATGCCGCGCTCGGCTGCGTAGAGAAGACTCGCTCATCGGATGACACAAAAGTGCAGAATCGGCACGCCTGACTCACAAAACCGACCAACTCAACCAAAAATTCAATCGTAACCCAATCCGATCCACATTCTTCCCTCCGATCTCTTCAGTTAATTGAGAGAGCCAGCAATATCAACGGGCTGGCAATCAGGACATGGACTCGTCCAGAAACGAGAGCCAGTGTGACGGGCGGAGGATGCATGGCACGCATGCAGCCGGCGGGACAGTGAGTCGGACTCGGAGTCGCCTCGGACTCTGGCAGTTTGGCTTTCGTCCGATATATATGCTTCCCTTGCCGCGGCGGCCCGCCCCCAGCACTATAAATCAAACGGACGCCCCGCTGCGTCCTCACGAACTCATCCGATCGATGATCCACGACTACGACGATACAACTTCGCTCCTTCCACGCGCTGCGACGTACTACTAAGATCCGACCCATCCTCTAGCAGAAGCTAGTAGCAGCGCCCACACCGAGATCCATGGAGGAGCAGCAGGAGGTCTCCGGCGGTGCCGCGGCGCCGATGTGCACCAACAGGTGCGGCTTCTTCGGCAGCGCCGCGACCAACAACTTGTGCTCCAAGTGCTACAAGGACCACCTGCTCAACAGCGCCGACGACGCCATCGTCACTCCTGTCGCCAAGAAGCAGAAGACCGAGGAGGTCAGCGAGGCCGCTGCTCACGCGCCCGAGCATCAACCCACGGGTCAAGATCCTTTCTCCGCTGCCGCCGCGCTAGCCGGGGCCACGCCGGCTGCGACAGTGAAGCAGGAGGCATCCGGCGGCGGCGCCGTGCCATGCGCGAACGGCTGCGGATTCTTCGGGTCCGCGGCGACCAAGAACATGTGCTCCACTTGCTACCGGGGCTTCCTCAAAACTGTCAATGTCGACGCCGCTGCGGCCACGGTGGGAAAGATCGAGATAATCGCGCCCGACCACTCGCCGCCTCAGATCGCTGCCGCCACTTCTAGTTATAGTGAGCCGGCGGTGAAGGCGACGCCGAACAGGTGCTTGACGTGCCGCAAGAAGGTGGGGCTGCTGGGGTTCGGCTGCCGCTGCGGCGGCACCTTCTGCTCGCTGCACCGGTACGCGGAGAAGCACGCGTGCGACTTCGATTTCAAGAAGGCCGGCCGGGAGAAGATCGCCAAGAACAACCCACTTGTCGTAGCCTCTAAGATCAATAAGATTTGATATTTTGATGCAGACGGGTCGCCATGAGTAGTGCAAAGGTTGTCAGCTGTAGTAGTAGTAGTAGTAGTAGTAGTGAGGATAGGTTGCATATGTGTCTCTCTTCCGTCTGTTAGAACATATACAACCATTCTTCCTCGTTGGAAATCAAATTTAATTCAGTTCTCCAGGTTTTCCAATTAACACATCCACATGATCGATCTAGCTAGCGTTTCAGGATTGGAAATTTGCAATGTATACATATTGTTTGATAATGGAATCACTGATGCTGACAATTTTCTAAGGGGTTATTAGTATTATATTCTGTAGTCATGCATGGAAAATTGCATCAGTTCCTTAACATTCATTTCGCAAGGATAGGATGTTTTGATTTTTCTTGTCCCTCCGGACGCCATGGTAGGAAATCTGACGTTCCATTCAGAGGTGGATTAACGCAGGAATTAGCTAGGCTTCGATAATTAAGCTCCATGTTGCTCTCCACAGCCTATCCGAGCCAGATCATAGTTTCTCATGTTAATGATATTGGATTCGTCGCAAAGGCTCCCACCAAACAAGGCGTGCCACTAAGTCACCAATCTTTGCCATGTAGCCACCCTCTCTTTCTTTTGCCTCGGCCTCATGTCATAAAGGAAAGGCCCCCCATACTCGCACAAAGTGTCTCCATCGTTCAACACTAAACTTGGAGGGCCCATGTCATGAAACTAGTTCATGAGGGGGAAAACATCCACCAGGGGGATACCCGGACGGCGTCGGCTGCTTAGAATAGATATGGGCTAGATCTAGACTGCGGAAGCTAACTTGCTTGATCTATTACTTATTTTAGTCGATACACTCCCATCTTTACATACATATGGTTTACTTGACCTTAAGGAATAGATCTAATCTACTAATTCTAATCTTATCTCTAACTAACCCTACCCTTATCTCAACTAACATGGATCGATCCATGAATACAGTACATGACATTTCTATAGCAGTTTCCTGTAGCGTCAGCCCAGCCCAAAGGGTGTGGCCAACTACCCATTAAAGCCCTCATCCCCATCGGACGAATCACAAAGAATAAAAGAGAATATGGTTTCTTGGTGCGTATACTCACAATACATGTTCCATCATCTGCATTAGCATGGTTAAGCTCATCCCAACCAAGTTACAATATGAGGGTGGATCACCACCTTGTGTCATTTCAGCAACAGGGGAGCTCCTTGGTTGTTCATCTGAGAAATTGCAGGATCAATCGGAACTTGATTCCCTTGTTTATCTTGCTGCTCTGCTTCAGGCTGCATCTCTTCTTCTTGGGCAGGTTGCTCTTGTGGAATGTAGGCTTCTGACCTAACACTTAGCTTCTTAACAAGGCACCTTAGCATTATGGTTCTCCTCTTTACAGTAGCTACATGTCATCTTCACTCCATGCCTTGATAGTGTAGGGTCATGCTTTCCCAGGTATACATGTGGTTCCTTCCTTCTACATCTAGGTGTCCTTCCAACCTTTTCATAGACTAGTGGCAGAACTTCAGGGCCATTAGCTTTCTCCCAACTGCTGATGTTATCCTTGATGGCAGAACTTCAGGGACATTGGCCTTCTCCCAACTGTTGATGTCATTGCAAGGATTGTTGTATGTTCCATAGGCCCTACAAAAAGATTCTAGTGTGTAGCATTAGCATTGGTGCACACCACTCTCAGGCTAGATCCTCTCATGCCTTAAGCAACTGATGGCATGTTGGCAACGAATTCCAGATAGGTTCCACCTTCTATAATCACAAGTCTTAGCAGTGAGGTCAAATATGTATTGGTACTCTCTATCAAGTACTTGGAAAACCCCATTGCCAGTAGGTAGGACATAATAGACATTGGCCCACTCAGCAAATTTGGCTATTTTCCTCTTCTCTTTGGACAAATTGTTCCTACAAAATCACCAACCTCTTTTTTTGTTGTAGTACCTAGCCATCAACTGTTGTTTAATTCTCTCCAACATGCTTAATATAGGCAGATCTCTAGATTCTAGAATGTATTTGTTAAAAACCTCAACTTTGGAAATTCAAAAAAAAAGGCTCTTACCCCAAGTATTTGGTGCCATTTTATCTAGGCAAGCATGGGCACCTGGATTAAGCTCCTTCATCATTTCCATATGATGTTTCCACTTCAATTCTGTACTAGCCCTTGCACAAGTCCATAATTGATTCTTTACTATCTCCCCCTTGAAACCAGCATCCTTGAAATTGGAATATAGGTGTCTCGCACAGAATCTATGTTCAGATTCTAGGACTGGTATGAGGCCCTGCAATATTGATTTCATATCAGTTAGTTGCAGTATTGAATCAAGACATACACTTCACTAAACAACATGTCAGTTCATTTACCTTCTAATTGTCATCCATGACAGTCCAAGGATATGTGTTTTCAATCCCTAAATCTTGCTTAAGAGTCTAAAGAAACCACTTCCAAGTTGCCTTTGACTCCACCTCCACTATAGCTAATGCTATTGGATATATACAATCATTTGGATCTAGGACAACAGTTGTTAGAATCCAACCACCAAATTTGGTCTTGATATGACATCCATCCAAATACATTATGGGTCTACAACCACTAAGAAAACCCCTTTTGCAAGCATCAAGGGACATATAGCATCGAGAGAAGTGGCTGCCCACCAAATTGAGGGAAAAGGTACTCCCTAGATTACACCTCCTCAACTCAAGTCCATAGTCCCAAAGCTTATTGTATTGCTGACTCTCATCTCCACATATCTTCTTCATTGCCAACCTTCTTGCCCTGGACAACTTACTTCTAGGTGGATCCACATTCCATTGTAGTTGAACAGTTCTTACAAAATTTGCCAATGTCATCTTGTCATCACTTCTGAAAGGGTCTATGTATTTTTCTGCTAGCCATCGTGATGTACACTGCTTCAAAACCCACTCTTTCTGACATATGTGTGCGGACAATATGTCTTCACCATGAAGGACTTGGATCTGCTATCCATAGAGGCATAGAGTGTCCAAGGGTAGCCAGGTGCACAGTCAGCCCTCAATCCCCTCTTGTCATTTCTCGAAAGCTTGATCTTTACCCTGTTTTTCATACTATACTCAGTAATTGCTTGCCTTACTGTCTCCATAGACTCAAATATCATGCCAACCTTAAAAATAGGATTTTTCTGGTCTCCAAATGCCATTATCTCCTTCCTTAACTTCATTGTCATTATCTACAATGTTTGACTCTCCACTTTCTTCATCACTGCCACTACCACTAACTTGAGCATCTTCATTACTTGGTGGCTTCAAGTTCTAGTAAAAATCTGGTAATTTCTCATCATTCCTCTTTTTGTCCACCTTGATAGGGCTTAACACCTTGAGAAGGCTAGCCATTGGGTTTGATACTACATCATCCCACTCCAAACCACCTACATTATTCTCATGGTCGAAATAAAGAACAAGATTCTTCAATCCATTATCTAACCCCATCCTTGGAAGCAGCCAGTACACTTTCAGGTCCTCAGACTTGACATATCCAAGTTGTTCAAAGAAATCATCAAACCATAGTGTTGACCAAGTCTCTACTTCATAGTGTTCGAACCAAGAAACCTTCCCATCAACATAAGAGCGGAGATTACCAGACCCAACAAAAAGGCCTCCATGATTAATCTATATTGTATACTCATTAGGACTTCCACCTACAGATTTGAAATCTTTCAAAAAACTTCTGCAAAGATTTGCAACTAATAACCAATTTCCTTAAACCCTAGTTCCCAACAAGTGCACTATAACCCTAGAAATTTCGACACCACACACTAGAGCACCCTTCAATCTACCAAAACGACAAGAAACGCCTCACGATTATGGAGGAGGCTACCCTTTTGGCCACAATCTTAGAGCCGTGGCCGTCGACACCTTTCGCGGGTGCATTCCTTCTCCCTACCCGATGCGACACCTTTGGTCCACGATCGCCACCGCACAATTCCCCTCGGCAGCATGGAAGCCGAAGAGACTGGGAGGGAATAGACCGAAAATGGAAGAAGATGCCGCGAAAACCCTCTTCTACCTCGCAGCATGGATGCCATATTGTCACCTGGTTTGGGGGGAAGGCGGATTTGGGACGTGTGTCACTGGAAGGCCAAGTCCACGTACCTGGATGCCTGGTTTTGGAAGTTCGGGAACCTAAACGACGCCTCAAACCAGGTTCGCGGACCGCCAGTGAATTTTACTCTATTAGTACTCATTGCTGGTTAGATATACTCCCTTCGTATTTAAATATAAGTCACGGTTGACTTTTTTCTAAAACTTCAATCGATCGTCTTATTCAAAAATTTTACAAATTTCTATTTATTTTGATGTGATTTGTTTTATAATTATAGAAAGTTTGAGCAAGACTAATTTTATTATATATTTGCACAAATTTTTTGAATAAAACGAATGATAGAAATTTTTGAAAAAATTTTAACCGCGACTTATATTTAAATATGATGAAATATATAACTAATGGTGGGTAACATTTAGCAGCTACTAGTACTTTGGCCCAGGACAAAACGCAGCCTAATATGACTTTTCTTTGGTGGATGACAGACAGGGATATATCTTTACATCTACTCTGGCTCTGGACAAAATGTCACATGCTATGCTCAAACGATTAACACGTGTTCAATGCTCGTATATTGACTTGTGGACTGCGGCTTGCCCCCATTGAAGTCAGATACAGATAGTACAAGGGCACAAGATAAGGCCAGAGCTGACTGAGCACAGCTGCAGAGGAGCAAGCAGTCCATGGAGATCCCCACGATCGACGTCCGCGGGCTGGAGCCTGGCGGGCAGAAGTGGGAGAACGCCCGTGCCGCGGTGACGGCGTCCATGGTGGCGCACGGCTGCGTCGTCGTCGCGAACGACGCGCTTGGCCCGGGGCTCCGACGGGCCCTGTTCTGCCACGCCATCCCGGGCTTTTTCACGCTCCCGCTGGAGACGAAGCAGCGGAACGACTCCCGATGGGGGCCCTTCAAAGCCTACATCCAAGGGGTCTCCGGCATGAACATCGAAAGCATCCGTATCGCGGAAGCCGCCGACGCCGGCAGCGTCCGCGGCTTGGTTGACCTTCTCTGGCCGCAGGGCAACCAGGAATTCTGGTGAGCCACCGTGATTCTGTTCTTCCTCATTTCTTACCATCCTGCGATGTTCTTCTGCTGTTGTGCATCATCTTCTGTTGTCATGGCAACTCCACCCACGCCGTGTCCGGTTGCGGCCGTCGTCCAGCAACACGATCGTGTCGTTTGCCAAGAACGTGGTGGAGCTGGAGCAGATGGTGGAGAAGATGACGCTGGAGGGCCTGGGCGTGCAGGATGAGACCAGCATCAGCAACCACCTCGACTCGCTCACCTACGGCGTCCGGCTGACGCGCTACGGCCCGCCCCTGGATGGGGACACCGGCATGTCCATGAAGGAGCACCGCGACGACACCATGGTCACCGCCATCGTGCAGCACGAGGTGGAAGGCCTCGAGCTGCAGGCCAAGGACGGCAGCTGGCTCGCCGTCCCTCCAGACCCGGACACCATCACCTTCGTCGCCGGCGAGCAGTTCAGGGTACGTGGGGATCGATCAAGGGTTGCCTTCGTTTTCGTGACCGGCGAGCAATTCCTTATCGGCTACTCCCAAACGTATCCGTGGTGTAGGTCGTCACGAACGGCCGGGTGCCGGCGTGCATCCACCGCGTGAGGACACCCAGCAACCGCGAGCGCTTCTCCGTGCTGCTCGGCGTGCGGTCCAGGGACAACGCCGCGGTGCGCGCCATGGGCGAGCTCGTCGACGGCGATCAACCTCTGCAGTACGAACCTGTGAAGTACGACTACAGCGAGGAAATCCTCAATGATGAACCAACCAATTCATGATTCCCGATCTGTATGGACTGCCGGGTAGCTACGGAGTATATGTAATATAATAATGTAATAACCCAAGTCGTCCTACTGGGTCAAGGCTTCACGGTTACTGCAGTTTATATGTGTATATCTGAAAGATAAGACGCGGGAATTAATTGGACAACTGTTGGAGGTTTTAGCTTTTTTTTTCATCAATACTTCTACGAATGTTGATGAATCTACATGCAAACAAACCATGCACAAAGAATATTGCATAAATAAATTTATTCAAAGCTTAAGTGTACAACCCCTTAGAATTTGAAAGTGACGGAAAATACCAAACCAGGCAGCAGTTGCAGCCGAGAAAAAAAAAAGATACTATCCATCCAACTTGACATTACCCCATCGTCATCTTGGCTAAAACCAAGTGAGGAGACAATATATAAGAACTAAAAGAAGTGTTTCTTACGGACCAATACAAACATAACAACGAGCCAAAAATGAGGATGACGAGAAAGAAAAACAATATGCATGAAAATCTGCCAATATATATGTGCATCTATCACCGTGAAGAAAAAGAATACTATTGTCGTTCAGCCATGATTCTCAACTTAAAAAGTAAACCACTAACCATATTATTCTTTTAAGGGTGGCATTCTGATCCTGATACCAAATACTGATTAATAACCAAATCACCATAACTCCAAAACATTTACCACAATAAAATGCAAGCAGCCAAAGAAATTCAACATAAAAAGTTCTGATCAGCCTAGGCACTAACCTGAAAGAAGGAAAGGAAGGCTCTTGCGGTGTGTTATTATTCTTTATTCTATGCTTAAAAAAGTGAGTTTTTTAAAAAAAAACTTTTTTACTTACAATAGTCCCACTGTACCCATCACATTGGCCCTACGTGCAGGTTGGAAAGAGTTACAAAAGGTTAAAAAAGTCAAACACCATAGAAGCATAATGTTTACACCATTTCCACTGATTTTTTTTTCTCAAATGTTTTCTACCCCGTTACCGCTGATTAAACATCCTATTGTCTTTCTTTTTTTTTTGTCAATTCTTCGTTATTGCCTACATGGGAGACTGCCACCTTCCTCTCTTTTTTTTCCTGTATAGTGTGAGACTCCAGAGGAAATTGCACACAATATGAGAGAGGCACTGGCGCCCCACTTTTCGGCGACCTGCGCTGCCCCGGCCCCGGTGCCTTGCTCTCCGGCGACCTGCACATCCCCGGTGGCCTGCTCTCCAGTCCACTCTTCGGTGACCTACGCTGCCTGGGCGTCCGGCGCCCTGTTCTCCCACAACTTGCACATCCCTGGCACCGCAGTCTCCGGTGACTTATGCCGCTTGGGCGCCTAGCACCCCACTCTCTGGCGACCTGTGCAGCCCCAGCCCCAACACCCCTCTCTCTGACGGTCGTCGTCGCAGCAAGCAAACGCACTCCCGGTTGTATTTTAATATGCCGCCCGGGCGCCCCACTCTTCACCGATCTGCGTAGCCCAGCCCCGGTGCACCGCTTTCCGGCGACCATCGTCGTTGCAAACAAACACGTCTCAGCGTCCGGTTTTTCAGAGGATATTTAATTAATTGCCATCCTTACAAATGGCATATCTTCATTTGCCATCCTTAAAATGTCACCTACAGAATTGCCATTCCCGTAAACAAATAGTTAATTATTTATCATTTTTGCCTACGTGGCGATACACATAGGCAGTCCACGGTGGCAAAAGCGAGGGAAAATACTAGCATGCCCCTGCCTTATCTCCCTCTATATCCATTTGCCCCTGCCATCTTCTTCCTCGTGCCCGCCATCTTTATCCCGAGCTGGTGTAGGCGACGAGGATGGGGGACGCGAGCATGCGCGACCGCGTGCGAGACCGCATGCGAGGCAAGCGACGGGACATCGGCATTGCGGCACAGGAGGACGCGCGGTGGCGATGTGTCGGGGCGGGCGCAGGCGGCGGCGCGTTAGAGCGACTGCGGCGTGTGGTGTGTCGGGGCGCGTCGGTGGGAGGGCTCAAGAACAGTCAGCGCCGCGCTCGCCGACTACGCCGCGGGCAAGACCGGCCGCCATGACGTCGTCGCCGCACATCGCGTCCGCCCCGACCTCCACCGACGTGGCGAAGGCGCTCCCATCCCCGCTCGAAGCCGCTCTCCTGCCGCCGCCGCTGGGCGTTAGCGAGGGCAGAGGTCGCTGAGCACGCCCGGCATCCACGCTTGCATGTCCATGGCCGCCGAACTTCTCTGCTCCTCTTGCTCTCCCTCCACTTCCCCTTGCTCCTCTCCCTTCACACCCCGTCCGTCTCCACCCGCGCAGTGGTCTTTGTTTGGAAGAAGAAAGGGAGTGATGCGAGGTAGAAGATGACCTGACATGTGGCTCCCACATGTCAACGGGTAAAAGGGAGGAGGGCATCTATGTCTTTTCCCACCCTTGCCATCATAGAATGCTTACGTGGCTTGCAACGTAGACAAAAATAGCAAATAATTAGCTACTTATTTGTGGGGTTATAAGGAAGGCAAACAGAGAGGTATCATTGATAAGGATGGCAATTAATTAATTATCCCCTTTAGTAGCATAGGCCTTCGCCGCCTAGGCTCTGTGATGTGTATGTAATCCCTCAAAGAGTTCACATTATTGTACTCCCTCCGTTTCAATTTATAGTTCGTTTGACTTTTTTTGCACCAAGTTTGACCAGCTCGTCTTATTCAAAAAATTTCAGAATTATCGTTTGTTTTCATTTGATTTAGTTTTGCATATAATATACTTCAACTGCAACTTAAAATTTTCTATATTTTCACAACATTTTTTAATAAGACGAAGCGGTCAAACTTGATGCCAAAAAAATCAAACGACCTATAAATTGAAACGGGGAAGTAGTAGTATTTTAATTCTACCGATGTGTTTTCACAAGACGAATATTAGACCATGTGGACACACTGAAGATGAATCTTAGCTAGCAGAAGATGAATTCAAAAATGGGTTTGATGAAGATGGCCTCAAAATGTGGACACACTGAACGCTAGAGGTCAGGTTTTGATGAAATATTAGACCATGTGGTGGAAGAGAGACCATGGGTTTTTTTTTTTTTTTGCTAGGTAGAACTAGACATGTATCTATCTAGAGAAAATTTTTTATTTGACACTAAAAAAACTCGTTGCTTTCTTCCTTGACCCTGAAAACTAAAATCTTCCGTATTTGACACTCAACTTATCAACGGTGTCTTTTTTGTCTTCTATCAGCTTCTCCTGTTAACACCCAACTCCATCCATCAACTTTTATATGGATGGACTAATATGCCCTTTTGAGTGCCTAGATTGGGGAAAGAGGCGGGGAGGGCGCAAATCAGAGGCGGCTGCGGGATGCCGGGATTGGCAGGATTGTCGCGCGTGATAGGCCAACAGTCGGCCGCGGCAGCATCCCTGCGGCATGGACGCCCTCGCGCGAGGCAGCCGGCAGCGCAGTGCACATTCCCCTCGCGCGCGCGGCGGCGCCATGGCGGACGGCAGCGCGGTGTCCAGTCCCCGCGCGCATGGACGAGAGGCCGACAGAGCGGCGACCAATCCCCCCGCATGCGGGGGAGTCCCGTCCATTCGCACGGGAGCCAACGTCTGACGCCGACACTGTGGTTACTCACCGTGCGGCCTCAATGCGGAGGACATTGCACGTCTTTGACAAATAGCAACATGAGCTTGAACCGAGCTCGTGGCTTGACAAATAATTACATGAGTTTGTTTTCATGTTGGGTCTTTAGCTATCGTTCAGTGTTGGTTTCCTCATCTTCCATTCTAGAATTGTGCGCTTCTTATAACGTGTGGAAGCTTGGGCCTGTTTGGTTCCGCTTCTATGAGTCTCGTTTCTCTGTAAAGCAAGTTTTTCACAAAAGCGGCTTGCTGGAGAATTTGCTCTGTGGAAAATCGAGGTGTTTGGCCATCTCGATTATTTACACCTTCGGTACTCTCTCACCCGTCCTCTTCCTCCGTCTTCCCCGTCGCCGAGTAGCGTCCCCCGCTTCCTCTCCCTCGGGCCGCCTCCTACCCTGCCGGCCCCGCCTCCTCTCCTCCTGCTGGAGCCGGCGCCGCGCCAGCGGCCTCCCCCGCTCGAGCCCCGCCTTCTCTCCTCCCTGCTCGAGCCCCGCGGCCGAGGATTTTGGCCGGCAATGGCGAGGAAGGCCAGCAGGAGGCAGTGTCTGCAGCCCCTGGAGGCGAGCCCGCGGATCTGGCGGAGCTCGAGCTCGAGCTCGCGGATCTGGCGGAGCTCGGGCGCCGGCGGGAGCAAAAGCGGCGGCTCCGCCTCCCCCACGGGCGATGCCTCATCCTCCTCCCCGGCGGCGGAAACAAGGAGCTTGGGCTCCTCCTCCTCCCCGACGATGACGATGACGAGCTCGGGCGCCTCCTCCCTGACGGTGACGACGACGAGCTCGGGCGGCGCCTCCTCCTCCTCCCCCACGGCGACGATGAGGAGCTCGAACGGGTGGAGGCGCGGGTGGACAGCAGCGCTGGCTTGGCGGAGGCGCCGACGGGCGAAGGCGCGGGCTGACGGCGGGCGGAGGCTGGCGGAGGCGCCGGCACGAGAGAATCGACGTCGATTTTTTCCAACCGTGAGTTGCCGGCCGCGTACGAGATAAGCGACCCGCCTGTTGTAAACTGGCTCAGAGGAGAAGCGGCGGTGGGGAGAAGCCAAAAATAATCAAGGCGTTTGGGTGGAATTTTAGCTTTTCTTGGCTAGAATCTGATTATAATCGGAACCAAACAGGGCCCTTGTTTCTTCACGTGATGATGATCCATACTTCAGGACTTTTATATCTATCCTTTCACAGTTATAATCACGATGCCACGGGTTCATACGCCAAATCACTGGTGGGTCAGGAGACGGACTCGTACAGGAACGAGAACCAGCGACGTAGTCCGTGGCATCTGCAGCAGTCGGGAACTCGGGATCGATCGAGTCGCCTCGGACTTTGTCAGTTTGTTGGCTTCGTCCGCTTCCCATGCGGCGGCGCGCGCCCCCAGCACTAATAAAACGGGCACGGGAGCCACGCTCCGTCCACGCGAACTCATCGTCTCATCTACGACCACGATACAACTTCGTCTTCTTCCTTCCTCGCGCTGCGGCGTAAGATCCGATCCTCGATAATCCATGGCGGAGAAGCAGGAGGTCTCCGGCGGCAGCGCGGCGCCCATGTGCGCCAACGGCTGCGGCTTCTTCGGGAGCGCCGCGACCAACAACTTGTGCTCCAAGTGCTACAAGGTCCACCTGCTCAATAGCGCCGACGACGCCATCGTCGCTCCTGTCACCAAGAAGCAGAAGACCGAGGCCAGCAAGGCTTCTGCTCACGAGCCCGAGCATCAACGCACGGGTCAAGATCCTGTCGCCGCCGCCGCCACGGTAGCCACGGCCACGCCGGCTGCGAAGGAGAGCGTCTCCACGGAGACGGGGAAGCAGGACGCATCCGCCGCCGCCGGCGCCATCGCGTGCGCGAACGGGTGCGGGTTCTTCGGGTCCGCGGCGACCAAGAACATGTGCTCCACTTGCTACCGGGGCTTCCTCAAAACCGTCCACGCCGACGACGCCGCTGTGGAAAAGGTAGATATAATCGTGCCCGAGCAGCCGCCGCCCCAGACCTCTACCGCCACTTCTAGTTGCAGTGCGCCGGCGGTGAAGGCGACGCCGAACATGTGCTTGACGTGCCGCAAGAAGGTGGGGCTGCTGGGGTTCGGCTGCCGCTGCGGCGGCACCTTCTGCTCGCTGCACCGGTACGCTGAGAAGCACGCGTGCGACTTCGATTTCAAGAAGGCCGGCAGGGAGAAGATCGCCAAGAACAACCCGCTCGTCGTGGCCTCCAAGATCAACAAGATTTGATGCAGACAGGTCGCCAAGAGTAGTACGGCAAGGCTGGTAGTGATTATAGGTCGCACATGTTTCTCTTCCGTGAATAATTAGATAGAAACATTCTCCTTTGTAGGATCAACACTAATAGTTATCCATGTTGTCTAATTAACACATCTACCTGCGTGGTCGATCAAGTGTTTCTGACTCGATCAGGATTGCAACGTATATATTGTTTGATGATTAAATCACTGTAGGCATGACATGGAAAATTGCATCGGTTCTTTAACATTCATTTTGATGTTTTAATTTTTTTTCCTCCTTTCGGACGCATGGTAGGAAGTCTGACAGAGATGGATTAACGCAGAATTAGCTAGGCTAGTAGGCTTCATAATTAAGCTCGGCACATATGCAAAGCTATTTTCCTTTTTAATCTATCAGTTGTTTACAGTTCTGTGCTACCACCTCGCCTTTTAGACCCGTGCCGTGCACTTGGGGTCTATTGAGTCCATGCATGAGAATGCCCAAACTCACTTGGTGCTTGCTAAGTGCCCGCAAAGTCTTCTCACCAATGATGAAGCCTACCTCAAGTCTCCTCACAACGATGAAGCCAAGTTTCCCCTTAATCATGATGTTCTACTGAAATTTCTCAGTTACAATTCATATGCTCATTGCTGCCGACTTTTGTATGGATTTTGACACACACCAACAATCATTCCTTCAGTGAGATGTATGTTCACCCCATAAGCATCAGGTAATTTCATGCTATGCTGCATTAAAAATCCAAGCCATTCACTCCACTGAGATAACTGCATAGGCTTCACGATTATTATCGTTTGTTTTGTTCTGTATGAATGGAACTTGGATTGTTTTGTTCTGTATATAGAATCCTTGCAAGAAGCGAATCACATGGTGACAGAGTTTTGTAATTTTGAAGTTCGTGTCGCTTTGTAAGAATCAAGGATACCTACAGAAAGGTGCACAGAACGTATCCAAATCCGTGCCCTGGAAAGACCCTCAGCTTCGAATTGTATTGGACTCGACCCTCTGATATTTCTTCCAAATTCCAATACTTAAAAGTTAGACAAACAGGAAAGCAGCAGTACAACAAGCCACTACAAGGTTATATAATTACGGAACTCATGTACAGGTAAAACACAACACGACTGTCTGGTTTACCAACGCAAGTAACATGAATCAATCAACTAGCTATGGGTCTACTGATCAATATTATTGGGTAAGACCGTAAGGGGCAACAAAAAGGTTTGTATCTGAAGCCTGAAAATCCTGGGGCAAGGTACATCAATCATACATCATCGTACACTCTTGGACCAAAAATGTGAAGGCAGCGCACCCATTGGGAAGTTCTGCTTTGGGCTGGAGATGTCAGCATGGGCCATTATCTTTGTGACAACAGCAGAAAATTTCAACTGAAGAACTACTCAAAAAGTATCACTTAAGGAAAGTGCAACCCAAGAACATGAAGCCATAAGCTGTAAGTGAAGTAAGGAGTTCGATGGACCACGTAGGTGGTATGATGAAAGGTGGGATCACTGGCACAAGTAATGAACCTAAGATCCAGCCACCCACAAAGACTCCGAGCCTGGAAAAATAAACATGTTAGAACCTAAGGCATGACTAATACTCCATCTGGTCATCAAAAGATAACATTAGGTTATTCGAATTATCCTTTCCTAACATCATCTTTTGATGACTAGAGGAAGTAACATCTAAAGACAGTACACAGTGGAAATGCTCACTGACCCTGTGGCGGACGCTCTGACAAGGTTCTTCATCTTGTCATTGAGGAAGTAGATGCATGAAACAAGAGACAATGCAAGCTGCAAAGCAAACTGTCAATGGAGTGTGCCCAAATTTTGTTACAGCTGAAAAGATCACTGCAATAGTAAGCTTCGCTTCAACTTAGTTTCAGTTTCATGATTCCAAATCCAATTCTCAAACCAAAAGGAAAAAGATCTTCTGGACACTGAATATCACTGATTTTTTAGGTGCACACTAGAGAAAAAGAACTTTAAAGGTAGACACTAGAAAGACATATAAGCCCCCCTTGTACCCCTGATGACAACCAAACTTATGACCTCTCTTACATAAATCCAATTCTCAAACTAAAAGGAAAAAAGATCTTCTGGACACTGAATATCACTGATTTTTTAGGTGCGCACTAGAGAAAAAGAACTTTAAAGGTAGACACTAGAAAGACATATAAGCCCCCCTTGTACCCCTGATGACAACCAAACTTATGACCTCTCTTACATAAATGTATAGTTTCAACCGTTAGGAAACCACATGTGTGGTTCAGGAAGAGAAACTCCCTGAAGTCAGCAAATTGAATGCTTAAAACTGCACTGAAATGCTTAAAATGAATCAGGCATACCTGAAAGGTAGGCCCAGTCTCAGCAGAAGTTGCAATGCTCCACCCAGCGAAGAAAGCAAAAAAGGCAAATCTCCTTGAAACTGTCTCAAGTGATGGCACCTCAAAGTATCCCAACAGTGCCTTAACCCATGATGGGGATTCTTCGACTTGCTTTTTCAGCTTACTTTTCAGATTGATTTTCGATTTCTTACGGTGTGAATAACTAGTCATAATTATCTTATCATAAGCACCTTCAATAGCCTCTTCACTTTCTTCATACCCAGCATATTGTTTTAGAAGAAAATCCCTTGCACTCCTGACCTCTTCTTCAGATGCATCAGGAT
Organism: Paspalum vaginatum; assembly: GCA_030272315.1. Lineage (NCBI taxonomy): Eukaryota > Viridiplantae > Streptophyta > Magnoliopsida > Poales > Poaceae > Paspalum > Paspalum vaginatum. The sequence goes on along the minus strand of CM059018.1, from coordinate 33,465,395 downwards.
CAACACCAAGAAGCTTGTAGGGATTCCAAGATTGTTGTCTTGGAAACACAGGAATGTGTTCTGCAGAAAAATAATGAAAGGTCAACTACAGAAATAATAGCTAATGATGGCACTCCACCAGAACAAGAATAAAAACTGAAGACAATCTCCGAGATTGAAAATAAAGAAATAACACAGCAGCTTTGATGCAGTAAAACTGTGGAAAATTCAACTGTTCACCACCAAACCAATGATAAAGAGCGCCAGTTCAAGATTCACTCCTCACAAGCTAAGCTAAGTTTTTTGATAATTCAATATATTCAAATATACTCCCTCCTATTTTTATATATAGCGTTGGTTAATTCAAATCGAACAAGCCAACCTTCAACCTTGTATATGAAAAATCAGAGGGAGCAGTTGGAAAACAAGAGGCTCCAACTGAAGATTTTCAGTTCACCAATCAAAGTGTATGAACAGCAAAACATAGTTCAACACGTTTGTTCCGAGACTAAGTGAATGATTTATTTCTGTTCCCAGTTGGTCCAACAATAGGAAAGAGAAGCTTCAGCTGAAAGAGTCAATAAACAAAGACAGGGAAACTTCAGTCTCATAATATGAAGAGTAAGTTTTGTACCTAGATCCACCTGATGAGATCTTATCAGGACAAGTTCATAGGGAAACAGTAGTTATCATCCAGTGCCATTTTCCCAGATTCACTAAAACAGACTGATTTAGGCTGAACGACTTCAGATCTATTTGTGAGCAATATCCTATAATTTGAGGATTTCGCTTGTCTCACAAACGATAAAGAAAAAACAGATTAAACAACTGTTTGCACGTTATATTCACCACCAAAAAGATGTTCCCAACATTTTGGTTTTAGATCCTAAAGTCCAGAACAAAAAATGGAACCAAAAGTCCAAATAACGGCAGCATGGGTCTACTTCAGTTTTAGAAATTATACCAAGCAATTTTTTTGGCACAAAAGAATCCTCAGCTTCATAAATTGAGAAAGCAGCAAAATAATACAGTCTGCATGTTTTATGAAATAACTAAAAACTGGCATGCTCACATCGCCGTTGGATAATTTTGACCATATTGAATAGTACTCCTACCTTTTATTGAAATGGAGTAAAACATATTAGTACTTGCTACGCTTCCCGACTTTAGCTTCCTACTAGATAAGCAAGTATAACAGTCTAAATTTGGACACAGAATACGGCGTTAGACCGAGTTCAGCAGATGGTGCGGATGGTCATGTATGTGCGTTTCAGTGCAATATGTTTGCGTAAAATAGACAACGGGATAGGTAAGCTGCTGAACTCAGCCTTAGCTGGAGCTACAGTTTTATCCGTCCTTACCGCCGCCGTAGCCACCGGCGCCGACGGAGACGCTCGAGGAGCACCGGAGCCGCGTCAGGGGCGAGACTATTCTTCCCGCCGAACCATCCTCCGGCCCAACTCTGCAAATTTCACCAAATCCGCACGAAACTAATCAGCACGTGAAGGCGGAAACCAACAGCTAGCTTAGCTAAGCCGTCAAGCGGATGGAATCGAGCTGAGCGTACAGGCGGAGGAGCGGCCTCGGGGGGCGATGCAGCGGGCGTGCAGTGAAGGCTGCCCGGTTGAAGGCGGCAACGCCCTGCATCTCCGCCACCGCTACTACGCGGCGCGGCGGGGGCGGGGTTGGGGGCTGGGTGCGGTGGTGGAGGATGGAGGTGGAGGCGGAGGCGGGGCGCGCGTGGGGACGGGATGGGAGGGAGGGAGGAGACGGAGAAGTTGTGGGTGATCGGATAGAATCAGGAAAGCCGAAACTCTCCCGGGGAAAGCCGCCGGCGTGGTAGCCCGTAGGAACTGGGGATTATATTTTTCAACGGGCCAAATTAGGGCCCAGTTCATGAGATGAGTCGTGATTGGGCCCTCTAATGCAGGCCTTAAATGGTCTAAGCCTGAATAATGTGAACGCGCGATAGCTGTACTGATCGCCAAGCGGAAAACGGAGAGATATTTTCAAGAAATTGTCTTAAGCTTTATAAGACATGTCGGAGGAATAAGAGGAACTACAAAGGAGCAACGAGCTCAACTTCAATTGATGTAGAAGCATGATTAAATCACTTTGTTCTACTGCATGATTTATTAGCATGTATGTTGGACTGTGTGTGTGTGTGTTCCAATCAGTTTATTTATCCTACAAACTCCTAATCCTACACAAATCTTAGAGCTGGAGCTTGGACAGAAGCTTTTTCATTCAAGAACCAAAAGAAGGGGGGGCGAGATAGGGAACTCAGGAACTTGTTGCGAGATCCATTCTATTTCTAACCCAAAGGGTCTCAAGGTTGTACAAGGACAAGATTGGAACAAGCCCAAGCTTGACTCCCACTCCTACCCACTAAATGTGATCGTCAGGATCTCCCAGCAGATACTTCAAACTATTTTATTTTTCTTACATTTGATTTTATTTTTCCTGCTGGTAGAAAGAAACTAAGGTTGTATTCATATTCTTTCTTAGAAAATAGACATTCAGAGTGCTGAATCACTGGACGTGGAAACCAAAATATTGCTAATGACATCTACAAATTATCAATATTTTTAGTACAATAATTGCCATGTTTCGATGACAGGACGTCAGGACATGTATTTCTCTAGAAATCTGTGTTGTGTGGCTTCCAGGAGATATAAACTGATGACTCTTGTGCTTTACAGGTTTTTTCTCTAGCAGTTTGTGAAGGACAGTTTGGAGTGAATTATCATCAACATAAAGCTTAAGCTGGGATGTCGAAACCAGAATCAAGTTAGTCTTACAGTTAATTGTAATCCTCAATTCATTAAGTATAACATTGTTTCACAGTAGTAGCTGCAGTGCAACCTCAAGCCTTAGTAGGCTCTGCCATGCTGATATCGATATTTTCCTTGTGCAATTGAGTTATTATTTCTAAAAGTACCTGCAGTCTTTATCTCTGTAAACTGAATATCTGTTAGTACAGGATTGGTCATTTAGATATTATTTACTTTGGAAGCATTCACTATACATTTTGTTCTTTTGGATATGATTAAGCTTACTTCATATGAGTACAACCATGCAAAAATAGAATTAGATTTGCACTCCCACTGGATGTCATTTCTTTTATTGGAACTAGGGTAGAGATACGTGCAACATGCACGTGGTATCAAAACGTCGACGGAAAGGAAAGAACTGGCTGGCCGACAATTGAGGAAGGAGAAAAAGAAAGAGAAATAAGGAAATAAGAAATGAGATCCGCTTGATTGATGTCCTTTCCTTTTTCATTAATTTTAAGATATGGAAAGGGTATGGGTATAAAATGAGGTAAAAAAATAAAACACCAAAGAGTGAAAACATTTTCCTTATATCAGTTTTAGGCCCTTTTCTAACCATTTTCAATCTTTTCCAACCTGTTAAGTGGGGGCCAATGTGAGAGGTACAGATGTTTTCATTGGGTGAAAATTAGTATTGCGAAAACTCGCTCTTTTACAGTGTGGATAGATGGATAGATATGTTCACTGTTGTGTATGCTTGAGGGTTCTTTCTTTATATTTTCTAGGGTTGCTATGAGATATATAACTGTAACTAAAGATCAATGGCATACTTCATTTCTACATCTCTACTTAAACTGTAGCACTAGTGCCAACTATGTTTTGTATGTCACTTAAAATGTTTCGACATGCTTCTGTAATATGCTTTACTGTGCAAAAGGGCATGACTATCTTGCAAAATTTTCAGACTGTATGCAATGCCTCCTTTGACAGCATTATCTCAAACTTCAATTGAAGCTATAATGAAAATAATGCTGAACAAATAATTATTCTTCACTAATTGCATTGGTACCTCTAAAGGTTACTTGCTCACATGTCCGCAGCTACCTGTGAACCTCTGTGATGGTTTCCCTACTAGACAATACTTGTGTCAGTTACTACAGCTTATACGTGTGCGCAGGGAAGATACGGTTTTCAAGGAGTGGGTTTCATTACCAACACCAACGGCAGTACGGCACTTATCCATGTCTTATTGGCCCAACATTCCACAATGAAGGTTCTCTTTAAGTGACTAATTAATGTTCTTTTAATTTATATAGACAAATGAACTTTAGCAGTTGGCCACCATTCGCCTTTTGCTTGCTGCTAGATGTGTTCATTCTAGCATCTATTCCCCCCTAGCATACATTTTTGTAGTCTCACAAGTCACAATTACAATAACCTCATATGACATGTTTCATTTAAGCCTATGTTTTATCAAATAATGCTCATGTAAGTTAATTTAGATCTACTACTTGTACACATATGTCAAGATGGAACAATACTTAGTACTTATTGCTGGTCACGAAACCCAGGACTCCCAAGCAAATGGCCACTCATGATACTTTGGGTAGATATCAGTGCTATTATACTCCTAATTTTGTTTCCTAATCTTGCCGTGCATATCTAGAGAATGTATACCCTTGAATCCTGTTTATATTCCTCTCATCTATATGAGACGCTGATTTGGAGGATTGAATGTGACTATATGATGGTGTACTAAGTTTTCTAGGATATTTTTTTGAACCAGATGATACTCAACGCGTTGCTGCTGAATTTTATAACGTTAAATAAATTATGATTCATAGATTGAGAAATAGTAAATAAAACACTAATATCGTGAAAGAAAATATTTTGCACGCGTTGCTGCGGAAATTTAAATGATACTCGCATATACACCAAAAAGCCATTGCATGCATAAAGCCACAAAAGATCAATGAGATATTTTAAATAGAGGTCTTTGTGGACGTTGACGTGACATTCAGTTTAGTGGGTCTCTACGGTGACATGGCTTTACGCATGTTATAAGAAATAAGCAGTGGGGTTCTCCTATTTAGATATAGAAGATTTTTCTATGTTTTTTAGACTTTTGTCATTATTTTTTAAGAAAAAAGTGGTAAATTCGTCGGCCTACATGGCCGATGAAAATAGATGACATGGCATTGCAGAAATTCGTAACCGACAAAATTAGATTGCCACGCTGTGAGTATTTTCATCGAACTCTTCAAAACCGGCGATTTTGAACATTTTCATTGACACCGACAAAATTAAATTGATTGTTACATCAAGGTTTATTTTGTCCTATTTTTTCGTCGGTTTTTAATTGTTTTCATCGGTTTCTAACCCAAAAAAATAGTTTGTTGTAGTGTTCTTTGTCAGCTGTAGAAACTATTAAAAAAGAGGTGAAGCGTTGATCATGTTTATTTTGTTTATGCTCAAAATCAGAAGGCACGATTAGGGGCGACGACTTGGGTGCAAGCGGCCTCCTGGTGCAAGCGTACAAGCGAGACGTCTTGGCGGTCAGATCCTCATCCAACGGTGTGTCACCTTTTTGCACTTAAGCCTTCCCATACTCTCAACTCTTCTGCAGAACAAAAACATGAATAACCCACTGGATTTTTGCACTTAAGCCTTCCCATACTCTCAACTCTGCTGCAGAACAAAAACATGAATAACCCACTGGATGAATGAACATGTTACTGATGGCTCTCGCCTTCTCTAGTATGTACGTATCTACATCGGAATGCCGCCGCTCCGTACTGCCCGGTGCCCCTTCCCTCCCTCCTTTCGTTATTAGCAGGTCGCCGTCGCCACGGACGATCGGCCGCGCCCCCCTCGAACATCGGCTGCGCCGCCGTCGAAACGTCAGTTGCGTGCGTCACTATCCGAATCTCCGCCGGCTGCTGGACGATCATTACGGCTGGCCGGCAGTGTCGTAATCTCATCGGCGCATTTGTTTTTCCTTGACGCTAGCTTCCTGGAGTGGTGAGACATATTCACGTCTACAGCTTAGCTCATGCATGTGCCGATCATGCATGAATTCGCATTCATTATTGTAATAGTCTTGAAACTTATATATAGCTTGTCCATGTTTTCGGTTTTTTACCTGTTCACACTTTTTCTCATCTTTGTTTTGAAACACTGTAATTCTACATTTGAGTTTTGGAACCTAAGCTCAAACATGCTTACAATTCCCAAGTTGTTTCTTGCCATTGCTATCTGCTCAAGCATATTTGAAACACCACATTGGCACAATCAGTTGGAAGCAAACATACAGATAGGCAATTTACTCGCAACCTGGATCTTGCGACAACATACATTGCAAACTCTCAGATATATTGCAATGAAAAGGAATTTTTTACAATCATTCCATTACACAATTTTTTTTTGCAATCACAAGGCTACTGTCTCCTCACGAACATATAAAGTTGATACAAATTTTACACACAGCATGCATATGGCACATCTGCTCAGCAACGGATTGGTTGATCGAGGAGGCCTGGCGACCACAGTGCACCATCAACAACACAAAAATTCTTTGAGGGCCGGCAACCTTGTAGCCATGTGGATTCCTGAAGAGCGATGGCGCAAGACCTGCTCGGTCGGTGGTGGATCTGTAGGCGACCAATCAGCGGCAGGCATGGAAGAGGCCCGGTCGGCGGCAGCAACATGGAGGAACCCAGACGACGATGGACTTGTGGTGCTTGGGGCAGGATGTTCCGCGCCGAGCTTGGGGGAGCCTGGGCGGTGCGCCCGAGGCCGACAGATCTCCATGGTGGGGTTGGCCGGTGACAGTCCAAAATCTTCCAATCCCAAGCCCAGGAGCTCGGAGGTGATTGGATCTTGAAGGAGCCGTGCCGGCGGCGTATTTGGGTGGAGGCGGGGAGGGTGGGAACTGGCGGCGTTCTTGAGTGGAGTACGGGGCGACGACGTAGATACGTACGCAAGGGACAGAAGGACCTATTAGTAACATGTTCATTCATCCAGTGGGTTATTCATGTTTTTGTTCTACAGCAGAGTTGAGAGCGTGGGGGGGCTTAAGTGCAAAAAGGCGACACGCCGTTAGATGACGATCCGACCGTCAGGACATCTCGCTTGCACCAGGAGGCCGCTTGCACCCAAGTCGTCGCCCACAATTAATGGTGTCTACTGTATTCCTTGCCTGCTCAGGCTAAGTCCAACGGATCATTATCTCGTTATCTATATTCAAACTACACTCAGTCTACGGTGTTGTTACAATGTCATTTTCATACTGTATACAGGCATATAGACGATCCACTAGGATAGTTATCCATCATTGTCACTCTCCCTTCCCTACGCACCCTCACTCCCTGTGGCATCAGCCTTTCTCCTCAGGGCCTTTCCTCTAAGCCTGGAGGAATACAAATTTAGGGCTTGTTTAGATGATCTTCCCCTCCAATACTTTTACATCCAAATAAGCCCTCAATGGTGAGCTCATCCGATGTCAGAGTGTCCATCCGGATCAGGTGAGTGGCTTATTTCCTCAAAAATAGAAGGTACATAGAGGGAAAATTAACTATAAATAGGTTGACTATTGCTTTCCAAAGTAAAAACTTAAATGTGATGCATTGTTATAAGGCCTTGCTATATCACATATGACCGTTTCTTAAGAAATTTTGAGAGTAGAAGGAAGGCGGGCAACACGTGTCCGACCTAGCAGAGGTGGCAGGCATGGCAAGGGCAGGGGCGTCACAGACGTGGCGACTGAGATGGAAGGAGGTAAACGAGGTGTGGCGTCAAGCTCCTCACATAGCCATGGTGGCAGAGGAAGAAGGTTGGAAAAGAAATAAGAAGATGAGTAGTTAGATAAGAGTTTGATGTCAATCAAAGGGTCTAGACATTAATTAAGTGGGAAGACAGAATACCTCATGTGGGCAATAAATAGAGGCGCAGCTCCTCTTTGTAGTAACTACACCTACACTTGGGTCCTTAACATGTACTTAGAACCACACTGAGAGAAACCATATGTTAGATACACCGCTGTAGAGTAACAACTACAAAGGATCTCTTTCGAATAAATCTGTAGTGACTGCATCTGCAGTTGGATCATAACATGCGGGCCCCACACTCAACGAACCCATGTGTCATATTGCACATCAACATATATGAACAATACTAACCAGGTCAGATTAGGAAGCTTAAGGAGAGGATAGTGATCGATGCACAAGTAGTAGAATCCCGAACTCTAGGAGCTTGATTAGTTTCTTTCACAAGGAATGGTTTTTGTGCCACAGGCTTGTTGACTTTTGTGATGTCCCCGGCATCTCAAAAACCTTGACACGCAATTAGATTAATATTAACCAAGGATTTGGACCTAATCATGCCTAGAAAAGAACAACAACTAGGCCAGAAAACCACTAAGTCAAAAATTTTCAAGATGAATACGCAAAACCTTGCGTTGTTTGGTTGAGGAGTTAAAAATTTATAAGCTTTCATATAAAACATCAAATACCAAGATCTTAGTTCCATATGTTACCTTCAACTTTGGAGTTTTGACCTTCATTAAAATCAGATCTCGAATCAATTGGACCTCATTTGGTAGTTCAAAAAAAAATCGGAAACAAGAAATACTCCGCATAAATTGAAGCTGCAGATTTACCAAACCCTTAAATGCAATTGTGCTTGTAGTTCAAAATGTAATGTGATCTAGCCCAAACTTTCTATACCAAACTTGTAGAAAACTTCATGAGGAACAACTTTAGTATTTTGTTTGTTGACATGCATAAAGGTTTGGATAGTGTTTTGGGTTGATTTTTGTTAAATTAACAAATCTGCCAATGATTAACCTGCTGGGTAAATTCAAATTTTGAACAAATAAAAGACATGATCATGCAAAACTCTATATAAGAAAGTTGTAGATCATGAAATTCTGAACAACTTTTGTATAAAACTCCTTGTATTAAAGTGGCCCTAAAATAGACTTTTAGAATTTCTAAACTGAGGGGTAGAGTTGGTCAAACTGGGGTCAGTTGATTCAATTCAAATTCAAATCAATATTTTCCACATAACATGGTGTCAAAGTTTATAACAAAGTTGTAGAACACAAAGTGTACAACATTTTTTGTAATTGGATTTTTCCGAAATTCAGCCCCTAAGTCGTTCAAAATGGCAGGTTTCAAATGTGTCTCCAGCTGGTCAAACAGGCCTTTTCTATTTTGGATTTTTCTTTTCTCTTCCGTCTCTATGACAAGTGGGCCCCCTCGTCAGCCCGCCTCGGATCCGCGCCAGTGGACAACAGTAGTGGGTCCCACACGCCTCCATCTCCACGAACCCGGTCCTTGAACTCAATACTCATCTTCCTCCACTGGGCCCACCTGTCATTGACTCCAGTCCTGCGGACTCGGTCCACGCTGCCCTGCTCCTTCCTTCTCCCTGCTCCCGCTCGCCCACGCGGCGCCCAGCGCCTGCCCGTGCCGCGCCATGGCCAGCCGAGGCCGCGCTGCCCCGACCCCGCCCGGCTTCATCTAGACGGGGATTGCGGCTCCCTTCACTCGCCTGCCTCTCTCGCTCGCCCACTGTCTCCCTCGTCCCCTGCCTCCACAGAGCCGCTCCCTCCCTCCTCTGTCCGCCCGCCATTGGAGCGAGCCAAGCTCGAGCTCCCGTCCCGACCGCCTCCATCCTCCTCTCTCCAAGGCAGCGAGCGCCCCACGACCGCGTCAACCCCCTCCACCTATTTCCCCATCTCCGTGGCCGGTCCTCCAGCACCTCCTTCGCCTTCTTCCACTGCGCGGCCACCGACCTCACCGTGGATGGGCCGCTCCGGTGCCTCCCCATAGCCCCAACCGCCTAGCGCCGGATTCGCTTCGACACCGCACAGCTCATGGACCCGACGGTGGCCCTGCCCCACCACTCCTTCGCCGGATCAGACCGAGCCACCGTCGTCGGGCTCGACACCGTCGGCCTTCGGTTCACGCCCGTACCCCGCTCCCTCGACCCTCCTCGGGCGCCTCCGTCTTGGGGAAAACAAAGACCTACGCCGGGGACACCTTCCGCAAGTGGCTCGGCTCCAAGGCTGTGCCTCCCCGCGCCAGAGCAGCCCGCGAAACCCTCCCCCGCGCCGCAGTCCCCTCCCTGTCCAGAGGTAGAAGAAAGAGATGTCGTTTTGCAGTTTAGCCCCTGTCCTTTTGTATTTTCGTGACTCTACTTCATGCACTATTATATGTGTCTTGCAGGACTTGCATGCTAGCCCTGGAGTCTATGGTTAATTGCGCATAGGTCCCTGGGTCCATTGATTTCGTTTTATTTTTAATATTTCAGCAGTAAACTTTGAAATTCTATTAAAAATCACACAAAAGTGCTAACAATGCAAACTTAGTGTCAATGGACTCCATTTGAGTAGATCTACAGAATGGTTTAGGTGTGAATGTGGGAAAAGACTGTTTTGCCCCTAGTTTAGTACATGCATGTTAAAACTAGATAAATGGCAAATATGGGTCAAATGAGTTCCAAAAATTGTGAAACTTTGTCAGTAGCTTTGTTAGGGTATGTATGCATGTTGTGATTTTTGGTAGCCCTGGCATTGGATGTGTGGTTACTATTTTGTCCCTGTGCATGTTTTTAGGTATATTATTAGCATGAAAAATAGTTGCTATATGAAACATGCTTTAAATGGCTCGCTGTAATTTTATACATATTATCTGTAATGTAAATAGCTCACTGATTTAATATGAAGTTGTGCATGTCAAGTTTTAATATTAATTTGAAAATGACAACTTAATGCAAGTTTAAATAAATAATAGGAAAAAGAGGCTCTAGCTTGCCTAATAAATTCTAAGAAAACTCATGGTGTATCATAGTCATGTCTAGGTTCCAGAAAATATTTTTGTAGATTTTATGGCTACTGTTTTGAAATGCAAGTGAAATATATTAAATTAAATATATGGAAAATAGGCGTCCAGTAAAACTTTGGATATTGAGCTTACTGATTCTTATACCTGATGTGCATGACATGTGTTGCTTACTGTTAAAAGATCAAAGCTAGGAACCTTTTCTGTGATTAATAATAAATCTGACAAGTAAAATGCCAAATAAACTTGTTGGAATTTCTATAATTATTGTATAGGTCCTTTGCTGCTCCAAATTGGGTGGCATCATTATGCATTACTTACATGCATGTCATAAATAGTTGAACTCATTTGGAACTGTCTAATAACCTAAACTCAATGTATGTATTTTAATTCATTAAATAAAATATATTGCATTATTTGTTTAGAGTGTACTTCCGATGAGTGCATGAAATGTATAATTCCAACTTGTTATTGAATGGACGTAAATAACATCACACCCATCTTGATAATGTAGGTACCTATGGTTTACTTTTGTTGGATCACATCGTTAACATGTTCGTTGCATTATTGTTTGAGTGTCCCTTACCAATAATAAACGATCAAGATAAATCATTACTGGTCCTCTTGTTTTATATCACCATTGCAGATGCTTCATATGACATGCTGCTACCTTAAAATGCTTCCTAGGCAACTAGTAGATTGATAGGTAGATATATGAAATTACTGAATGATGATTGAAGTAAATGCTTATTCTAGGTCCATAAACATACTTTAGTCAAATGGTTTACCAATCACCTTTCTGACTATCCACGAAAAGAGTTGTTCATACGTGTGCTTAATAATCATGCATCTCATTCAATGCATCATGCATATTATTCATATAGTGACGCTCAGTGCAAGGACGTGATCAAGGAGCACGTGCGTAGGACTACTCTAAGCAACGGTGTCCAAAAGACCAACTAAGACCCAAATACCACCTGGAGGCCCCTGAAGTGGTATTTGGAAGGAGGAGTTGTCCAAGTGATCAAGGGGTTGCCTAGGGCAAAGCCCCACAACCCTGGCAAACTAACATTAGCTTAGTTCGTTGGTTTGGGTGAAAAATAAGCAAAGGTAGACATGACCATGAATTTTCCAGCTAATATTACGTTGATTGATGGTTACCCATCCACATTAGGAGTTGATTGAAAATCCTTACATTAGACTCCTCTGGCCGCCCTAGGAACTAGCACCTATACCTAGAGTTCGTAGGACGAGTTGCCTAGAATTGCTACGGTGCGAGTAGATACGAGTGAAAAGGAGTCACTCGTTCGCGTAGGTGGTTTCAAAATTCACTGAAATATTTACTATTGAGAAAAGTAACAACTATGTTCATGATTAAATGGAGATTGTGCGGAGATTTATTTCAGTATTTACTTTTCATGATGACGCGCCTTGGACTCCAGCCCGAGTCATATAAGGTCCCGTTCGCTGTTCGCCTGCTAGGTCGGCATAACATTGCTAGAGTGATTATCCGGGTCATGGGACCGGTGAAATCTTACTCGTGCCATCCGAAGTTTTTGAATTTCCGCTCATCCACTAGAAGGAGGCCGATGGGCTCGGGGGAGCTTGTAGTCGAGGGAGGGCTGACCCTGGTACGCCGTGGTATCGCTCCTAAGACAGCACAACCCGGAGGTTAGGTGAGGGCTTTTTGAATCTTGGGATGTGACAAGTGGAGATGCGGTGTATATGTGAGAAAGCTAAAGCAAGTAAGCATATACCTCTGGCACGTTTAGTTATTCGCGGGAATTAAAATCGATTCGAATCGCTGATGTCCACTAGGTGTGGGAACGCTGAAAATGCACACAGGGCAACGTAGTAACTACTTGAACATATTATATCTGTTACTCATGTTTTTAAATACTACATGTTTGTATTGTATTGTTTACATTTCTGTAAGATATTATTACGATGGTATATGCAAATGATGAAATTGTTACTTTACGTTGATATTCTACTGTTTAAAAATCAATGGCTAAGGACCCACTTGTTAGTAAGTAAGCTTCGCGTCAGCCGTAAGCCATTCCATTAAGTCCTACTGAGTAATTAGTACTCAGGGTTTGCCCCTACCTTTTGAGTACAGGTACCGATGATATTTGGACAAGTGCTTGGAGGGGAATAGTACCTGTGGGCTCGGTGCTACTCGCCTCGACCATCGTTGCATGAGAACTACTAAAGTATTTCGCTTCCGCTGTCGGATGTGTTTGAAATCGCTTCCGCTATCTGATTCGAATTTGCCTTTTGTATGGCATTATATTGAAACTTGTATTTTATTTCGAATCGGTTTGTAAAGTAAATCTATTTATACTCTTTTTCAACTGTCTGTGATGATGTAACTGTTGTGGCTCAATCGTGGGCTGGATGTGTATGACGTCGGTTCCTCTGGGAAAGGGTAATATCGAGAACCGAATGACTCTCGACGGACGACTGGGTTTAGTTTGGTTTAATCACCCACTATAAGCCAGATGTGGTAAGTGTGCTTAGTCCGGATTAAATCGGCTGTTCCGCCACAACTTTCATGAGTTGCCTGACGGCTAGGCTATACTCATCAGACCTTGCATGCTATCCCACCTTCTATTTGAAATTCTACACTAGTGTGCGGCGGCGCGGGGCAAAGACGGGGCAGCGGCTGTGCAGGGGGAGGGGGGCATGTGGGGAGAAGATGTGCGGCATGTGTAACGGTGTAACCCATGTGTGGGACTTGGACGGTGTGTAGCCGGTGCGTGGGCCGCCCTATTTTCGTCGGCCCTATTTTCGTCGTCCACGTTAGAGGCCGATGAAATAAAATAAATAGACCGACCAAGGTTTGTACAGGCTGACGAAAATAATGATAGTTCCGTGGAACAATATTTTCATCGAAAGACGACGAAATTTATCGGCTCACAAAAATATCTGGTTTCTACAGTGTCTACGGTACATCGACGGTATGTACATGTCCTTTGCTCTGGTGGCACCTTAGAATTGAAGTCAACGGCGCAACATACAAGCAAAACTTACAACACACGAGAAAAGCATAGCGATGCCCGTACTGTGTGGCTGCCATGGAATGCCATCACGTCATCGGAGGATGTATATAGAAATGCAAAATACTACACCGTAAATAAAATATAAAATGTAGTTTAAATGCAGTCACTGTGGTTCGCGCCGCACGAAAAGTCAGAGGTGGAGTTACGACGAGAGAACTCGATCTCTTTGCATGCAGTGCACACACCGAGATCTATCGATGCAATTACGACATGCAGGAACATGTGATGTTTAGGATCGGAGCTTGCGCATCGGCTCATTAGTCTCCCACATGTGATTGTCATGATGTGCTTAATTAATAATCTGGTTTCGAAGTGACGGCTTACGGAATGCAACCTTTCCCTAAAAGACCGAACAGCAGTGCTCCCTTGCGCTTAAGTGCCCGTACGGACCTCCTTGCGTTGCGTGTTCTCTGTCACATATATGTAGGCTAGTTTTGTTTAATTTGGTTATACCGCACTATACGCTTCACACATGCATTTGTTTGATATTGTACTAGATGTTATTGTATTACTTATCTTTTAAAACTTAATCATATTTCTTAGTTTTTCCTAAATGAAGTTTCTTTTTACTTTGAACCATCCTAAACTACCTATATTTTGGAAAATTGACAAAAACAGATGTGAGTGTACGGCGTTTGCGCCAAAAAAAAAAAAAAAAGAAAGGCAGACACACAAATGGGAGTGTCAAGGATACTAAAGTAATGGAGACGGTCATATTTGTATGGTACTCCATTTCTCATCAGGATGAGATGTATGCGTCTATATACGTCTGATCCATGGAAAACTGTAAATACGTACGTACGCATACAGGCGCGTAGCGTATATTTAATGGAGGATCGATCACACTGTGGCGACAACTTAATAACTTATACGGACGTACGTAGAGACTAGAGAGAGCTACAACGCAGCTTCTTCATTCTTCTTCCGTTGCGTCGTCGTACGTACATGAATAATGAGCTAGTGGAGTGAGTCACGCGGAGCTCACAGGTAGCTCACCATCCATCGATCAGATCAGAAGGCGAGGAAGAAGCGCTTGTTGGTCCTGCCAGCGGCGGCGGGGCGGACCGATGGCGTCGGCGGCGTCGAGGTTCTTGGCGATGAGCTTGCGCGCGTGGCGGCTCCGGATCTCCACCCGCATGCTGTCCGTCTTCTCCACCTTGTCGTAGCCCGCCGCCGACGACGACGACGCCCCATAGGCTTTGCTCCTGATCCCGGAGCCGCCGCCGCCGCAGCCTCCCGGCCTCTTGGTCCCGGCGCCGGAGCTGCGCAGCCTGGACTTGATGCCGTCCACCAGGCGCCCCAGCTGCCCCATCATCACCGTCGGTCGATCTCAGCTCCTCGCCGGATCGCGGCCTGCGTGCATAGAAGCAGAGGGAGAACACACATGCACACAGACAGAAAGGAATTAAACCTCATCAATAACAATAAGCGCCGCACGCATGCATGGCCGCGTCTGGAGAGCTGTGGCGTGGCGGACACTTTGCTATAGAGGTAGCAGAGCAAGGTGGGAAGAGAACCGATCGATCGAGACTCGAGAGCATACATACCTGAGCAAGAGCAAGACGACGATGGAGCGGAGAGGAGCTCACGCACGAGAAGAGGTACGGTAGAACGGGTACGGTATGGTACACGCTGCAGGAACCAAGACGGGTAGAGAGCAGGCAGGCAGGTCTGCTCTGCACCGGTGGTCGTTGGCTGGTGGTATTTATGGCAGGCAAGGCCAGGCAGCACACGGGAGGAAGATGAGAGGGCAGTCACAGACACACATGAAAGCTCCATGACTCCATGGGATGGGAGAAATTAAATAAAATCGGGAGGAAGAGGAAAAGCAAACCGATGGGCATGCCAGAAAACGACCTGAAAAATCGAATAAAAGGGGAGTTTTTTTAATAGGGAAAGGCGGACGACAACATGTACGACTGCACGTACGTATTCCGGTAATAAATGTAGATGCGTCGGGGGCGGTTGACGAAACGAGCTGCCGCTACGTGATCGATCGTGAAAGAGACCCGCGCGCACCACACCGCACGCCGAGGCCGACAGAGAGCACAGGAATACTGCTAGCATAGCAGCATATATACTATAAAATAAAAAAGAACCGAGCGGCAGTTGAATTGGATCTCTCTCTCTCTCTCTCTCTTCTTTTTTTTTGAACTAATTGAAATGGTGGTGGTTGCGTGAGGAATTTTGGCTCGGCGTCGGCGGGTTGCGCGTGCTGCTGTGCACCTGCACGCACTTGTAGCTATATAGCCCTTGATTGAGCCGCCGCTTGGCAGGATCGCCGGCCAACCGTCGTATACAGCCGTCGCGACGACAACGATCGATCCGCTGTTGAAATGCCCCTATCTACAGTGGAGGGACAAAGACCATCGAGCTGGCTACAAACCGAAATGTCGAATTCGAGGCCACGGCGATTTGTGGCGGCGGCGACCTGTTGGCCCTGTTTCCCGTTACCAGCCTACCGTATGTCGTGGTGGTACTACGGAATCCCCCTGACGTGCGTGTGTGGCTGGCCTCAGTAAGTCAAAGGAGGCCGGCGGCCGGCGGCCGGCGGCGCTTTGATTTTATTTGCACGGTTTTTCGGCCTCTCATCAGTACAACCGCATGCAACTTGTGATGACGTCGGCCGACTGGTCTCATATCGCACCGCCAATTCTCCAACTCCAACGCATGGGCGGCCGCTCGGTCCACAGAGGCCAAATAAACGGAGTAGCAGGGAGTATCATCGATGTCGATGACGCCGCCGCACCTCAATTTGCTCCAGAGCCAATGCAAGCCAAGGGGGCACCACCCCGAAAGTGACACCACCCACCACCACATCAGTCGTCAGGCCAGGGCCAGGAAGGATACGATGCCTCGCCGGCCCCGTGGTTCACGGACCAGCTAACGAGCTGAATAATATATGCATACTACTTTCCCTATGATCGAGTATTATTAATCTCTACATTCTTGATCATGAAATAAAGCACGATCATTATTAATCTAAAGAGACAGGAAAAAAAGGGATAAGTCTCCAGATTACAAGTCATGCTACTTAGAAAACAGAGTACTCCCCGACGTTTTTTATGCAAATTACACTAAAATAACGTCATATATTAATAACCGGAGGGAGTACAACGCAGGACACTCCCTCGTGAATGCACATATACGCACACCATGTCTCTTGAGTACCTCCACGTGACTGTGGATTGATAAAGTTACCGTAGGGCATCGCTATCGTCACCAACCTTTTAAAATAACAAATTCGTTAAATCTTGAAATAAATCTCTAGAAAATGCGAACACCCGTACTAAATCAAGACCTTAAATCTGAGTGGGTAGACAGCACCACAAATAACCTAGCCAGTTGAGCTTACTCATATATAGCCCGATAGTGAACTTGCATTGGTGGTCGAGCTAGTGCAACGTGCCAACAATGACTCTTTACATATATGCATTTCGATATAGTATGTGTAACTTGATTAAAGAATGTCTCAAACCTAATCCAAAATTTCGCTCCGACAAGTCTACCTGCAAATTTCCAAAATGTTGGTGTAGTATGTCTAAGATATTCAAATGACACATCTCAAAAATGTCTATTAACAATAATGAGAAATGTAATATTGTAGAAAGTTTTTTTAGAATAAAACTTGTTTTCATAAGAAAGGGTTGCATTGATTCCGAATACATATAAATGCACAAAATACACACAAGTGCACGAAGGAAAGAATAAGATTACATTGATGCTACAATAAGCTATGTTCGACTCACACCCTGTTTGCCGCCGCCATGCTAGGTCGATGAGGAACCTAGAGCTCAAAGATCCACAAAAAGGGTGAGGAAGGGCCACAGAGCAAACGGTACCTCATTGTTGCCTTACTAGAGAATACGGTAGAAGCCGCATGATCGTCGAAGAGGTCGAAAGAGGAAATTGAAGACCAGGGAACCGTTGTATCAATGCCACCATGGGTAAAACTAACCATAGCTTTACTTAGGATCTAGTTGCTAGGTGGAGCTATATGTACATGACCGTCAAATCCCCGCCTTGTTCCCTACTCCACCAGATCTAGAAAAAAAGTTCATGCAAGGCATAGGCAATCGGCAACAAAGATTTGGATCGAGATATCTCATTTCCACCGTCGTGATGAGAAAGGGAGGAAGAAGAAGGTCGCCTACTAACCTTGCGGCAACAAAGAGATTGGGACTAAGATTCAAACTAACTAATTGGCAATTGTTCCTATCCAATCAAATTGCACTCTATGTCATTAGAAAAGATGTCCCATCAACATGGAGACCATTTGTTCCACCGAATATAGGGAAAAGCCTATTTGCCTTCTTGAAATCCAATACTAGACAGCATTGCCCCCCCCCCCCCCCCCACTGTTAAAACCATTTCAATTACCTCCTTCACCTAGATGAAAGCAGTTTCTAGCCACATCGTTATTTTCAGTTTTAAAACGAATCTGATTGACACTAGATAATGCTTTTCAACCATAAAAATATCTTCAAGCTTTTAAAATTATGAGAAAGATCCTAGGATAGGTTGGGATCACGAGGAATCCAAAAAAATTGGAGATAAAAAAGAATATATCTATGAGAGCTTCTTGAAATCTCAGTTTGGAAACATTCCGCAATAAACACATGAGACGCAACCAACATGAATGCTTATTATTAATGTGTGCTACATTCATACAGGTGGAATTTCAAATATATTTTGTGAGGTTAAGAACGCTATCAAATGTTTAGCAGATTTATTTATTAACTTTAAAAGTATCGTGTAGCTGAAAAAACACTTTGAACATGAGGTAAGGGGCAATTTAAATGTGTTTTAGAGTTGAGAGAAACATGTTGTCTAGTATACCTCCGTTCTCGAACGTTTGTCAGCCGGCTAGTTCACAAACATAAAAAAAATGGAAGGAGTATTTAAAAGTTTGATACACGGGCTCCGTACTCCAGCGATAGTTGAGAGAGGTAAAATGGATTTTTCTACAAAGAAGAGCCTATATCCATTTCCTTTTATTTTTTCAATGGCACCCGCTGCGTACTGCCTATATCCATTCCCTGTCTGAAAAATGAGAAGCGTAATCCACGACCGGGCCAAGGCCCAACCGCGCATCCAGAGCCATCTCGGCCCGAAGCTATCGACCCAGCCAGTCAATCTTGATCACCCCCGTCGGCCTCGTGCTCCAACTCGAAGTCTCGAATCCAAACCAACCACCTTCTCCTCGGCGGCTCCTTCCCCTCCCTCCCTCCCTCCCACCATGGCGGCCGTCGCGCCTCCGCCCGACAACATGGACCCGCCGCCGTCCACTCCGCCCTCCACCGCCGCTCCCCCAGCCGCGGCGCCCACCCCTCCCGCCGCTGCCACGTCCACCCCGCCAAACCCCGGGATGCCCATCCCCGCGGCGCCGAGCCCAAACCCTAACCCGCTTCCCGGCCCCGTCTCCACGCCTCCGGCCGCGGTCGCACCGCCGATGCCCCCCGCGCCGGTCTCCTTCGCCGCCACCTTCCGGCCGCTCGGCGTCCCACCGCCGCCGCCGCCGCACCAGGTGCCGCAGTACGGCGCGGTGCCGGCAAACCCGGGCTACCCGATGGCGCAGCCGATGCAGCCGCCGGGTGTCAGCGCCGTTATGCCACCGGGCGCCGTACGGCCATCGGTCATGTACGGGCCGCCCCAACCTGGCGCCTACATGCCACATCCCGGTGGGTCCCTGATCTCCATCTCCGTTAACCTGTGCGACACAGCGACTTACCGTAGTGTTTAATCAGCGTTGGTGTACCTATGCCGAGTTCACCTTTTGTACCTGGTTACCTCTGAACCTTGAAGGCGTGCCATGAGCTGCTGTGTTGAGGATCTATCTCTATAGTGTTTTGGGAGAATTGAGAGGATTTGTGCAATGGACGTGGGTAGGGTGTTGGTTAGCGTTTAGAGGCGCGGTGCTAGTGGTTTAGTGTTAGAGAAACTGGGATCCGCTCGCTTGATAACGATGACCGGATATTTCTATGCTACAGCGGTGGTTGTGCCAGCCGTTACTCCCCACAGCGAGAGGTGCCGACTCATGTTTGATCCTGCAGTTCTAACTGAAGCTCTAGATCATTTGCTCCCTCACTGAGTGTGGTATGCTGAATGCTTGAATTTGAACTGGTTATGTTTACATTGTCTAATTGATTTTACTTGCTTTAGTTCGTCTCACTGCTTAATTAGGCTCAGTTTCTCTATGTACTTAGATGCTTCAGCTGTGGGTTGTTCCAAAAACTTGCTAAGGTATCATGATTTTCTGCTGTTTGCATTTCATATGTCATATGTCGGCTATATCTTTTTGTTTTGGTTTCTTTCACTTCTCTTTGTTAATAAGAATTGTAAATAGTGACACATTTACCTGAACTCTCATACCTGAGTAGCGCATTGCAATGGTGTGAGCCATACCAAGTTTCACAAATAACCAATACAAGTATGTTATCCCGTCCATGATGCTGAGAGGTAAGGCCAGCTTTACTTAGCTTCTTTTCAGTTGACCAAGATATATTGCTTTTATTGCTGTTCACTCTGGTATTCTAAACTGGCAATATATTTGTGTACCTGTTCAGTCAGCTCTTGCTTGTTCATGCCTTTGGGTATCTTCAGTGTTTGCACATCTCTATTCTTTGACTCCATATGCGTTAATTGGTTTAATTTGTGATTTTGTGCACTATGTGTTCCGTTTCATGGGTATTTACTAATGTGGTTGCATAGATGTCTTTCTATCTGTCTCTGCAGGAATGCCTCGTTATCCCACACCGTATCCTATGGTTCGTCCAGGCTTTGTTCCACGTCCGATGCCCCCACCTGGTGTTTTGCAAATTCAACGACCGCCAATAATTCCTGGGATCCGGGGTGTTCCTCCTTTGGTAACCCCAGGTGCCCGGCCACCTGCTCCAGCTGTTACGCCAGCTGATAAACCACCAACTGCCGTTTATGTTGGCAAGATTGCTCCGACAGTAGACAATGATTTCCTTCTTTCACTTCTTCGGGTGTGTCTTACTTTCTCCTATGACTTTAAGATGTATACATGGAAGGCTTGATTTATGCCTTTATCAGTATGATTTTTAGCTATGTGTGTTTTACTGGGTAAATCCTTAATGCTGAAATTCTGTGTGTAATGTTTGCCATGTTCAGCTATGTGGATCTGTCAAGAGTTGGAAACGTGCCCAAGATCCAAGTAATGGAAAACCTAAAGGTTTTGGGTTTTGTGAATTTGAATCCGCTGAAGGCATCCTTCGTGCGACACGGCTTCTCAACAAATTGAGCATTGATGGACAGGAACTAGTGGTATGTATCATTGCCTCTTTCTTAGGTAGCAACTTTGGTTGTGAAAAATGTTGGCTAATGGCTACCATTTAACTGCCTTTGGAATAGCAGGCCATGCAGAGCCATAGGACATGATAAATAACATCCATTTGTAAGTTATTGTTGAACTGTCATGTTCAATATCGTCCATCCAGAAGTAGTAATAGTTCAATTTAGTATTTCATCATGTCATGGTCATGTTCTCGATGCCTTCGGATCACGAGGCAAATTTGAGAAACTAAAGTTGACAGGGATCAAATATGAATTGGATAGTGCCTTCACCACATATTTTTTCAAACAATGCTTCACCACATTTGCTTCCATATTTGTTTTGAAAGAAAGGGCGTACATATTGCTGAAAGCTCCTACACAAGGGGTCTGGAGTAGTGAATTTCTAGACAGCCTTACCCTTGCATAATTTTGCAAAGAGGCGTCAAGGTCAGAAGCGGAGAGGCCCTACCACTGCTTCATGTCCGCCCTTCCAGTTTAAATATTGTACTGAAGCAATGATCATTTGATTTGTAAAACAACTATAAATTCAATCTTGAATATTCTTGGGCAATGATACCAGTGAAATGTCTAGCGAGGAAATGCAGCTTTGGAGCTTGGCAGGGGCTAGAGGTTTATCCCTACTCCTCACACCTTAACCAGCCCTGAGTTAGGGTCCTGCTGCCTTCCTAACGTTTACTTTTACGGTTGGGTTCGTGTTTTTGCTTGATCAGGGTGATAAGCTTCCGTTTGTAAGCTGGTTTGGCGTGCGTGTGTTGTACTTGGGGTGCTTATCCTCCTCCCTTTTATTGTTAATATAATGATACACAGTTCTCCTGCGTGTTCGAGAAAAAAAAGATACCAATGAAATGTTGTATGGAAGTTAAATACAGATTGAATGCTCTTTTTTTTTTCAGTACTACACTTGAGCCTATATGTTTTCTGAAATGTAGCTTCCTTTAGTTTCACAAGGGTGAATGGGCATGAACTTATGGTTTGGTCTTGGTTTCATATTGGTTTACTTTTCTTCATACTGTTAATGCAATGTTTATTTCTAGTAGGTTCTTAAAGACTAAAGTAATGGTAATTCTATTTAATGGATCTGTTTTGTTTTTGGGTATCAGATTAATATTAATGATGCCACTCGGGAATACCTGAAGAAATATGTTGAGGAAAAGAAGAGAGCACAAGAGAAGGTGAAAGAAACAGAAGATGCAGGTGGGGATGGAATTACAGCTGGTGCTGAAAATGAATCATCAAAGCACGCCACTGATGAATCAGTGAAGGCGATGGGAGATGCTGGAGATAAGGACACTGAAGAGAACACTAAGAAATTTGGGATTATTACTGATGACGAGTCTGAGACTGATAAAGATGTTGCAGAAAAACTAAGCAGCATGATTGAGGAATGGTTAAAGACTAGACCACCGCCCCCACCTCCACCAGTTCAACCATCTGCTGATAGCTCTGGTGTAGATACGACAAAAACTGGTGAAGAGTTCTGCTAATTATGTTTACTTTATTTGCCCAAATATTGGCTGTTGCCCTATTTAATATGCTTTGTTGCCAATGCAGGTTCTGATGATAAGAATGATGCTAACACTGATAAAAAGGCAGTCAATGAAACTGAAAGATCAGAAACTGGCTCTCCTGATAGGAGGAAGGATAGAGAGCGTGATAAGGACAAACGGGAGCGGGAAACTGAAAGGCAAGAGCGTGATCGTGAGCGTGAAAGAGTCAGGAGGGATAGGGAGAAGGATTATAAGTATAGAGAAACAGAAAAACTATTCAGGGACCGCCTTAAGGAGTGGGAATCTAGGGAGAGAGAGAAAGAATACCAGCGGCATAGTGAAAAGGAGAAAGAGAGAGAAAGAGAACGTGACCGCAGAAGGGAGATCCTGAAGCAGGAGGATGAGAGTGATGAAGAGGATAATAGGAAAAGGAAGCGAAGGAGCAGCGCACTTGAAGAGAGGAAAAGGAGGAGGCAACGTGAAAAAGAGGAAGATTTGGCAGATAAAATAAGAGAGGAAGAGGAAATTGCAGAAGCAAGGAGGCGTGCTGTAGAGTTGCAACGGCAGGCAGATGAAGCAGCTGCGGCAGCGGCTGCCGCCGCTGAGGAGGCTGCTACACTTATGGAGGTTGATGGTGATGACGAAAAGGAAACAAGTGCACAAAACAAGGCATCTGTTGCAGAAGTTGAAAACATTTCAAGCTTTGCGAATAATATTGGTGCTGGTGAGTGTGAATGTCTTATTCATCAGTCTATCACATTTCCCATGTTCCAGTTTCATCCTTTTCTTTTTGTGATTGCCCAGGTGGACTTCATAAGGAAAACAATAATGTTGATGAAACAAACATGGCACCAGGCCAAATCCTAGATACTAAGCAAAATAGCAACGTCCCAGCAAAGAAATTGGGTTTTGGCTTGATTGGCTTTGGTAAAAGGACATCTGTTCCATCAGTTTTTGCTGAAGAGGATGATGAGAACAGTGTTGATAAAAGCATAAGACCTCTAGTACCTATTGATTACTCCAATGAGGAAATACAAGCTGTGCAGGCCAACTCTTCTGCTGGACCAAATGTTGCAGCAGCTGCTGAGTTTGCCAAGCGCATCTCAATTTCTAATTCAAAGGAAGAGAAGGCTGAAGCCGAGAAGGATAGGAATAGGAGATCCAGTGAATCTCGTGTTAATGATGAGCGAAGGGAAAAGATGCATGATCGAGAGAAAGATAAGCCCAAGTCGGAGAACAAGAAGATTTTGGATGCAAAACAATTAATTGATATGATCCCAAGAACGAAGGAAGAGCTTTTTGCCTATGAAATAAACTGGACGATATATGACAAGGTGAAACCAAATCTGTGAACTTGCATTATTGTTAACTTGGAAGCTGAATAGTGTTTTCCTTTCATTTGTAAAGTTGCTTTCACTAGCTAGCACATGCGTTGTATTTTTGTTGATTTTACTATGCCTTTGTGTTTATGGGTTAATCAAATAGCAGCTGTTAGGGCTGGTTTTTTCTTGCCTTTGTGTTTGCGTGAGTTTCTGGCTGGGATAGATCTGGAGACTGCCTGATTTGGAGACCGGCCTAAAACCTTTGCTCATGATACCAATTATCTTCATACCGCCCATAATTCACGATTAATTGACAAATTATCAGCTGTTAGGTTACCCTTTATCATTCTAATTATCTTGTTGAAGAAGTGTTTCTGTTGTATTCAACATTCTGATTTAGTCTTTTCTTGGTGCAGCATGATTTGCATGAGAGAATGAGGCCTTGGATTTCAAAGAAGATCATCGAATTTCTTGGTGAGGAGGAATCAACTTTGGTGGATTACATTGTATCTTGCACCAAAGACCATGTCCAGGCAGAAAAGATGCTGGAGCTTCTACAGTCAATTTTGGATGTTGAGGCTGAGATGTTTGTCCTCAAGATGTGGAGGATGCTTATATTTGAGATCAAGAAAGTCGAATCCGGATTATCGGGAAGAGCAAAGTCGTGAAGCTAAAGCCTGTTGTAAGACATTCTCTGATTTTCAACACAACTGTGATCTCACCTATAAGCTTACAATGTATTACAAGTGTCAAAAACCAGCTTTTAGTGGAGTTAATGGTTTTGATATTCCTCTTCTTCTGTTGTAGAAGTGTATACGAGAACTGATGAGATACTTTTCGTAATTACATTTTTTTTGGTAGACTGCATAATTGCATTTGTCATGCAGTTCATGCAACCGTGCATCAAAGCCTAGTTTGTTGATTTTCTTGTCTGGTGGACCGCTAAAAATGCCAATGCTGGCATTGGCAGTGGCTGCAAGTAATCTCCAATCTGAGTCCTGTATCTGCAATTGATACGTTCTGTGAATGTGCTTATCTTTCTGTAAACTGTGGGATGTGGCAGTGTCTTGCAACTCTTTGTAGTCAAGTTTCAGTTCTATTCAGAGGCCCATTGTCTCACTTTATTGCAAGCACATGTAAGAAAAAAAATTTGTAGTGCGTTACAGACCACGCCGACACAAGGCTTTTGTCTAAGCTCTGTTTGTATCTGTATTCTTATGTCTAGACTCTGGAGGCTTTAGGCTCTCTTTACATGAGCTATCACTTCAACGACGTCAAAAAACCGCTTTTGTTCCAAGCAGCAAAATGTTCTTTCTAGAGATGGAAACGAAAGGTCAAACACTATCAGGAAGCCTAAGGTGATGAGGTAACATGATGTGAATGAATGACATAAATGTCCCTGAGAATGTGTAGAGCATGTTTGGGTTAGGATGTTGTCACTAACTCATCGTCTATCTCTCCGTGTGTATTTTAACCTCTATTTTATCTAACAGTGTTTGTACATTCATATCCACCTTCAGTGAAACTAATCACATTGCCAAACCTGGCAAGTCACTTTTTATTTGTGTCAGGCGGAGATTATGAGTTGACACACTTTTGTTAGGCCTAAGGATATGGATTGATTATGAGTTGACACGCTTTTTGTCAAGTCTGAGATTATGGATTGACACGTCATGTAACGTCGGCTTTTGTTCGCCACACTCGACACACTTAACAAAATTAGGCACCAACCAAGCACACTTGAGAGTAGATATTTGTAGCCGCAGCTCTTGATCCAGCTTTATTTACGTACACCTATGTAGTGTACCCCCTCTATTCCCAGATATATGATGCAGAGGGATTATTATATAACTAGAATTAATCGGTCACGGAAAAATCTAGCGAAGTAGTGTGGGCTGATAAATGGGCCGTACTTTCTCTCCGGACCACGTATGTTTCTTAAAGCCCAGCCCATCCCAGCCCATCACGCTCGGCCTGCCTCGTCGCGCAAGTTGCCTCTCCTGCCCCCCTCCTCTCCCAGCCTCGCTCCGCTGCACCTCGCCGCCGCAGCCGACCTCGATAAAGCCCTAAACGGCTAAACCCACCCCTCTCTTCTCCCTCTTCTCTCTCTCCTCTCCCATGGCTCGCCTAACCCCCACCAAGGCCAAATCCACCAGGAAGCCCAAGCCATCGTCTTCGTCCGCCTTGGACGCTGCGGCGCAGCCGGAATCGATGCCACCCCGGCGGCCGAAGCATGATAAATCGGCGGGCGGCGGCGGCAAGGGCAAGAAGTCCAAGTCGGGCGGGAGCAAGAAGGCCAAGTCGGGAGGGTTCGAGTCGATGGGGCTCTGCGAGGAGGTGTACCGCGGGGTGCGCCACAAGGGGTACGTCGTGCCCACGCCGATCCAGCGCAAGACCATGCCGCTCATCCTCGCGGGCTTTGACGTCGCCGCCATGGCCCGCACGGGCTCCGGGAAGACCGCCGCGTTCCTGGTGCCCATGCTGCAGCGCCTCCGCCGACGCGACCCGGGCGCTGGCGTCCGCGCGCTCATCCTATCACCCACGCGCGACCTCGCAATGCAGACGCTCAAGTTCACCAACCAGCTCGGCAAGTTCACAGGTGCGTGCGGCGTGCCCCTTCCCCCCTTCTTATCAGCTTCGCTTCTGTGCCCATCGAGCAGTGAAATTGTGTTGTTTTACCGGTCGAGACTTTTTTTTAAACCTCTTCTACGTTGTTCCTCTTCGACTGGAAATTACTATCACAGTGTCAAGTAGTGACTTAAGTCCTTTTTTTTTTCATTTTGTAGACCTAAGAACGAGCATAATTGTTGGTGGAGATAGCATGGAGAGTCAGTTTGAGGAGCTGTCAGAGTGTCCTGATATCATAATCGCCACGCCAGGCAGGCTCATGCACCATTTGAATGATGTTAAGGACATGACTCTTCGTTCAGTGGAGTATGTTGTGTTTGATGAAGCAGATTCCTTGTTTAGCTTGGGGTTTGCCAAACATTTGCACGATATTCTGAAGAAGCTGAGTGATACACGGCAAACGTTACTCTTCAGTGCTACTCTGCCGAAAGAACTTGCAGATTTTGCGAAAGCTGGTTTGCGTGATCCACACACTGTGAGGCTAGATTTGGACAAAAAGATCAGTCCTGATCTCAAGCTGGTCTTCTTCACACTGCGCCAGGAAGAGAAGCTTGCTGCCTTACTTTATTTGGTCAGGGAGCGCATCAGCTCTGAGGAGCAGACAATAATTTTTGTTTCAACCAAGCATCATGTGGAGTTCTTGAATATTTTGTTCAGAGAGGAGGGTTTAGAGCCTTCTGTGTCCTATGGTGCTATGGATCATGAAGCTCGTATGATTCATATTTCGAAATTCAGGGCAAGGAAGACCATGCTTCTTATCGTGACAGATGTTGCTGCAAGGGGCTTGGATATCCCATTGCTGGATAATGTAGTGAACTGGGACTTCCCTGCAAAGCCTAAGCTATTTGTTCATAGAGTTGGTCGAGTAGCAAGACAGGGTAGAAGTGGAACAGCATATACATTTGTCACTTCAGAGGACATGCCATATTTATTGGACCTACATCTTTTCCTTTCAAGGCCTCTTAGACCTGCTCCAACAGAGGAGGAACTTCTAAAAGACATGGATGGAATAAATATGAAAATTGATCAAGCTATTGCAAATAGGGAATCGGTGTACGGGAGATTTCCTCAAACAGTCCTTGATCTTGTCTCTGATGGATTAAAAGAAGTAGTTAGTGCATGTACAGAGTTGATTGCCTTAGTAAAGCCATGTGCTAATGCTTTCCGATTATATCTCAAGACTCGTGCTACGCCTTCAAAAGAATCTATAAAAAGGGCAAAAGATTTACCTCGTGAGGGTCTTCATCCAATTTTCAGGGATGTTCTTCGGTCAGATGAGCTGTCAGCTCTTGCATTCTCGGAACGCCTGAAATCATTTCGGTAGTTACTCTAGCTCAAAAAACTTGTTTATCTTGTAATTGTTCAATTTGCATCATCTAATGGGGCTTATTTATCCTGAATCAATTCCCAGGCCAAAGCAGACTATTTTAGAGGCTGAAGGTGAAGCTGCTAAAGCAAGAAATTCTAAGGTAATACAAAACTCCTTTTGGTATCATTATCATATTCCATGTTCTTAGGTTACTCTTCTGCATCTGCACTCTGGAGTTAGCAGTCAACACACAAAGCCATTAAATACTGATTTATGCTGAAAAATGATTATTCTAATTCACTTTATGCTGGAAAAAAATACATTATTATTACTGTTTCATCTTGACTTGCTTGTAGGGTTCTAATCAGTGGCTAGATGTGATGAAGAAGAAACGAGAAGTCCATGAGGGGATTATTAATTTAGTTCATCAAAAGAGTTCTGTAGATCTGAGGACAGAGGTAATTGTCAGTTTGTCAATCTGAAAAGTTAATCTTGTTTGTTCTATCAAACCTAGGCAATTTTCTGACAAACAGCTAGATATGTAGTACCGACAACATCTTTGAAATGTTAGCTTTGACATCTGACAATATCATTCAGTTAAATGTTGGGGGTATTAGACTCACGGAAATGCTAACTGGACTTTAGAAGTTATGTTTTGGCATGCGTTATCATGTAAAAGCTAAACAGAAAGAAACAATTGTTCCAGCCAAGATATCTACAATAAATAGAGTAATGGAATAATGCATTCATTTTAAAAGGTGGTCAAAATGGCCGTCAATTGCCCTCACTCAGGGGGCATATTTCAAAAACGTTTTGTGAGCGGTGGAATATCACATATGGTCACGGCTAGATGGGTGCGCTCCATGCAGACAAAGCTCGCTTGTTGCTTGGGCTCTCTTTCTCCTGCTTAAGTGGTCCTCTAGGTGGAAATCACAATCCCCTTGCACTGAGTGCATATGTGCCAACTTTTAAAACATTATGTAGGATTAAATTTTTTTTGTGTGATTTTCTCATTTGTGTTTATTTAATGTATCATGGCCTTGAACAACACTAAGCATATGTACTTATTATATTGGTTAGGGGCCATGGGAGTCCACTGTCTAGTCACTTAGTTTGGGTTCTACTGGAATGCAGCTTAGAACGACTAGGTTGAATTTTTTATCAGCTCAAACTCTGCAGATTAGACAGGCTGTGAGATTTGATATGTACACTAGGTACAAACCCAAGGTATCCACTGCTGGCTACAAGAAACCTGGCAACAGGTGTAATTGCATAACTTCAAAGGAACAATTTGATCAATTATTGTATTATTATACACCTAATGTTTTAGGTTTCCTTGGACAAGATTTAGCTGTTGCCTTTGTTGTTTAAGATTAGTAGGTGCTAGGTAGTCCTCTATTAGTTTGGGCTTGTTATTGTTTAGGAAGGAAGTAACCGCGAAGAATAAGTTTTACTTAACAGCTTATATCTTATGTCCTCATTCCCTGACAAGCAACATTTGCTCCTGCCATCCTCTTGGTCTCAGCGGTATTAACCCCGTGGTATATTATTTAGCACGTGTTACAATGTTCTGCGTATGTGCTTAAACATATGCCATAAAGTGATAATATAATTCAATGCTGCTCTTGTTAACAAATCAGCAGACATGCCAGCAATGTCTGTCTATTTGATTTATTTGCAACCTGTTTCATCTCTCTAAAATAGTATCCCTACTTTGTCAGTTAGTAGTAAGTACATTGAATGTTGGTGCACACTTGTGATAAAGTGGATGACTACTACCTGGGTTATTTTCATAAGGCGAAGTTTGGCTATCCAAGTTCCTGCTTTGAACAACATTGAGTCTAATAATATGAGTTATATGCCACAAAATTGGTACATTGGGCCCTTATTTAAAAGCACTTGCTAATGATTGATCCCTGTGTCCCAAAATATGAAGCATGGTTTGACTTGACATTATCTTCAGGATCACACTTCGATTGCTAATTTCTCTTATCTATTTCTTGGCAAGAAAAGTTTTGTTATTGGAAATTATGTCTAATACAAATACCATATAACCACTTTTGTAGCACAAAGCCACTAATTGTTGGTCAACGACTAAGAAGTTCGAATCTTGAACTATGTACGTGCCTTATATTTTGGGATGGAGGGAGTATTATTTATTAACTATTTAATAAAATATCATAGGGAAATTTAATGGTCATAGACCAATTTTGCGCAACCAAACTATGCCATATAAAAATGTAACGAAGGGTATTATTTTTGTTTGTCTTCCTCTACATTAGATATGGTACCTGGATATTTTTTGCTTTGTACAGTGATTTATGGCCTATCTTATTTTCATGCAGGAAGAGGAGGGGGATGACATTTCAACTTGGGATAAAAAAGGTCCTTATTTTTAACTTCATTATGTCGTTGAAAATTATCATTCTTTTCTCAACTTTATGTTTTTTCTACTTTATATTGAGCTCTGAAAGTATTTCTTGAGCTTCTGAACTATTATACACTTTTGTCCTTTTGCTCATTCCAGAAGTTTGTGGTAAGAAACGGAAGTCACAGAGCTTTAGAGACGAGGACTACTACATAAGTTCAGTACCTCAAAACCAAGTATGCCTCATAAACCCTGCTTAAAGATTACTCCTTTATATAACTTAAATGCACTAGAAATGTTGATCCAATTATTGTTTCAGACTAACATGGGTAATGTATTCTTTTTTGTTCTCCTTCAGCATTTGGAATCTGGGTTGTCAGTGAGGGACAATGAAGGATTTGTTGAAAATAAGTATGCACTTCCTGATACATAATTGCCTTTTTGAAGGGGAAGCGAGTCATTTACATAATATTGTGAATATAAATAACCATTTCTACTATGGATAGTAATGTTTGTTCGAACTATAAGTCATATTACCCTTCGAAATGCGATCATGACTTCATTAGATTGTTTTTTGTTTAAATGTTCATTGACAATATGCTGCTTTGAGGGCCTGTTTATTGTTGCATTGCTGTTCTGCACTGTGCTTATTTGTTGTGACAAGTCTGAGTATAGGTTAACAAATCAATGGATCCAAGTTTTGATGCTTCTATTTTATCTCATGTAAAGTTTTGTTTTAGTAATTGTCAGCAATTTCTGTTATTTGGCATGCAACATGGATGAAACAGCTGTTTCCAAACACAAAATATCTGAAAGCAGTTCTATCAAGAGAGAGAGAATATCACAATCAACAGCAATCCTTAATGCCAATTGATCTTCCCATCTCAAATCTATTGAGCATACAAACATGTTTCAGCAACGTGGAAAGTAAACCTAGTGCTGTGTAGGATCTGACATAGTGTTCCTATATTGTTGAAGACAATACTTGAGTTATTCATAAAATCAAGCTTACTGCTGTTATGCAGATTGGATGCCGCTGTTCTTGATTTAGTTGCTGATGAAGCTTCCGGTATGCAAGCACAGAAAACTCGATATCACTGGATGAAGGTATAATTTTGTAGGGACATATTGATATGTTAGGCATGTTGAATACTCAGTTAACAGGCCTATTATTGCAGAACAAGTTTGTCAAGCTGAACAATGGGGATCGTGTCACTGCTACAGGAAAGGTAAATCTCCTGCATGCTATGCACTCAAAGATGTTTGAAAAAAGCATTGGAGTTCTACAGTTTCTCGACTTATAAATTGTGACTGTTATCTGTAATAAATTGACTGGAACAAGCCGCATTCTGTATCATTCTTTTTTCATTTTGTGCGCTCCCTGTTTGCTGGATGCAGCTATGTTGTACCAGTTGAAACTTGTGAATATCCTGGACCTTTGATGATATTTTGCAGCATAAATTTGGCCTGAATGCATCAATTATACTTTCAAAATACATGTTGGGTCAGTTGTGAATTATGTGAATTTGCCAATAAATGGGTAAGAAGGCCCACTGGAAGCAGCACCGTTTACTTGACATTGATTTTCTGGTACCTAGTTTTATTTCTTCATGGTTGGATTGAGAGGTCTCTAGCTCAATGCTTCATGTTCAATACTGAGATAGATTAGTGTATAAGGACACTGATATGGTATATTCAGCCTGTATGCAAGGATGCAACAGGGTACCAATGGTCTTTTCTGGGTGAGCTGATTAATTGCAGTGGCAATGCTGTTCTAGATCATTTTTCTTTCTAAATTAATTACGTACTATTCTAGTTCATTTTATCGTTTTTATGGGTCGACCCAGTGGCCCAACTTGCATCCTTCTATCAGTGAAAGACCAAATAATTGAATTTTGCAAGTCTGAAAAACACCCCAACTTTTGTTAGATTAAAACGGAAGGTGGTGCGAAGATAAAGGCATCTGCTACAGGGATATACAAGAGATGGCAGCAGAGGACACACAAATCAATCAATCTTGGTGGAAAATCTGGCAGCTTTGGAGAAGAGGGCACATCCGGCTCAGGTAAATTTCTATTTCTGCTTTTTGTGTTGTAGCCATTACCTTCTGTGGTTTTATTCATTCTTGCAAGTTATTTAGAGTTGCAGATACACTTGAAACTTACCGCCTGGTAAATTTTTTGGGGGGTGCTTTTAAAGATTTGCTGATTTCTGTAGGTTTTGCATAACTTATTAGTACGCATATGTTTTATGATAATAGCCACCCATTAACTATTATAGACTTTTGCTCACTAAAGTGAATTAACCATTGTTGTGCATAATACCTATGTTCTTTTTTTACATGTGTGATAGCATGATTTGTTTCGGCGAGTACCTTGACAGCACTGAACTCTGTATATAGAACGCTGTCTGATGGACAACTATGCCCTTTGTGCAGGTGGCTATCCGAGAGGGAATATGAAGCATTTCCCAGGCGGTCGTGGCCGCAGGTCTATACCGAATGCCGACGTGCCCTCTGAGATAAGGAACCCCGATCAGATGCAGAAGAGCAGGCATAAGAAGGCGATGGAAATCACGCGGTTTAAGAACAAACCGGCAAAGGATGGTAAATTCCAAAACAAGTTCCAGAAGAACAGGCGGCCTGAGGGGAACGGCAAAGGGAGGGGCCCTGGGAAAGGCTTTGGCAAAGGGGCGGGGAAAGGTGGGAAGGGCAAAGGCAAAGTGAAAGGCAAGGGTGGGAGGTGATTTATGCTCTGGCCTAGCACTGGCAAATTTTGTTGCAGAGCGGTCTAACAATCGGATGAGGCTTTTGAAGCAGAATTTTGACACGAGATTCATGGTGCTATAGAGTACTATTCCTGCCCACAGCTTTGTTTACTCGTGGGTGGGCAAAGAGATACATCACCGAGCGTGAAACTAGTGTGTTTTATATGTGGTTTGCAGAGTGGATCAATGAAGCATGGTTCTCCTGACTGGTGTATAATTCTTGTTTGCAGACGGACTGCTTGTATTCTATACCCGGTTGTCCGGTTGGGTAATTTGAGAGCAAGAATTTTGGTGAGAAAATTTTGGGCCTCCAAAGGGTGGTGTGCGTCGAGTCCCTGCTGGCTACGGCACATGATGATGCCTGCTTCTGCTGGTGTGGTCTCCAAAACTCGCTACTGCGCGTGATGGTTGACGCTGCATGGCGCAGCCGCCGTGATGCTCGCTCTGCGTGCGTTCGCTTTGGGCTGTCGAATGGACGGACGGGATGGCGCCATGGCGGCTGAAGCTTCCATGTGACGTGCCGGTTCATCACCACCGACCGCACCAGCTTCTGTTCCTCTTGTATACAGTACTAGTATAAGAAAATTGCTCTTGTACTGGACTAAATGTTGGCGAAAGATGCATCAATGCTGTCCTGTCTGCTAGGGCGTCTACCGTTGCTAAGATGCAGTGGTAGTGTGGGTAGACAGTAGTATAGCTGGGGAGTAGGGACTCGTGACTTTGCAAATTCAGAAAAGAGCCCTTTTGCCCACCTTTAGTTGTACAGAAAACATGTGGATTTCCATCACAGTTTGTTCGGTGGCCATGGTCGCTGCCTGACGCCCACGAACGCAACCAGTGACGCCGGGCATCCAGGGGCGTAACGTGACGTGACGCGGCGGCCACCGGCCTGCTGCGGGCGGCACCGTGTGGCATCGCTGGTCGCTCCACCACCACCTGCACATTTTGTTGCGTGTGTATCGGCGGTAGTTGATGCTGATAAAATATCAAGGTAGTGTGTGCCCCGAATGCTGCCGGCTAAGTCTACTCCTACTCCTACTAGGAGTATATTACTAGTGCCCGCTGTGCTGTGGTGTCTGCCTTGAATTGGAGAAACTACGGTCACACTGTACTGGCAGTGACAGTGGATGACGGCGACCGTATTAAGAAAAAACGATGGGGAAAAAGTGCATGGGTACGTAATTAAAAAGCGGTCATACAAGGGGAAGTGCATGGACGGGACAGAATTTTAAAGAACTCTTGGTGACCTTGTGGGACAGTAACCTGCACACCTGCAGTGTTCATTCGAGTCTTAATCTTGGATTGTTTGGCGCTGGCATATCTGCAAACCAAGTGAGCAGACGTCTTGTCATCGATGGATTGGAGATGACCCGTATATATGATACATCCATCCAAATCTCAAATGAGTATACAAGGTAAATTCAAGGAAGATAAGGATGGAAGGCACACGGGTTGCCAGCACTGCTCAAACGGTTTTCCAAGGACACTAAACTCTTGATTAAAAAAAGAACACCGCCATCATGTGATCCAAGTCAGAGCACAGGTACAGAGAGACCTTGTCCTACATGACACGCCCATGCCCCCCATAAGCCATTCCCATCCTGCACTATGGCACAATCCATTTTTTTTAAAATAAGATAACTAGAGCTTTATTTCCATACTCCTACAAAATAAGGCTCATTCAGCCACGACCCACGATTGATAAGCACCGTGTTCCCATTTTCAAGCTGCAAGTTGCATGTTGCTTTCCTTATCAGGATATAGTTGGCACCTCGAATTGGCCTGGATTTGTCAATGCTGAACATGATGGTCTACGCTGAATGCCATTGGATTGTTCTGGGTTGTGGCCATGTAAGAGCTATCATCCCGGCATTGTTTTGCTCTTCTTCCCTCTCCCTGAAGCAGATTGTTTATGCAAGCCTGTTTTCTTTTGGTTATCCAGTGCATTTGCCCTCCCTTGTGCTGTGTCCAGTAGCAATGAGCCATTTGGTCAGAACAGACAGGCAAACAACTGAACAACCACTAGGAAAATACGCTGCAGATCGATGGAGATAACTTTAAAAAACAAAAAAATATCACCTCAGCAGATGCAAATACTATTATATTATTTCCCCATGCCTGCACATCATGCACCTAGACAAAGTCAGATCTGTGCCAGATATGGCAAGTGCATTCTCAACGACAACACATCTACTGCCCAGGTGTTGAGAATTCAGCGGAGCACAAAGCTGCAGTGCCAAGAAGGGAAAGGCACCAAGGCAGCCGAACAATCCTCTTTAGACCATGGTTACCAGAAAGTGCATTTCGTACCGTATACAGTGCGCAATTATTGCTTTTTTCACTCTGTGTACAGTACGCAAACAGTGTTTTTCATATATATTTCCACTCATTGGTGACCATGGTCTTAACAAGTCTTCAATAAGAGGTAAAATGGGAAGAAAGAAAAAGAGGGACAGCAAGATAAGGTAGAAAGAGACTAGCCTGGCTTTTAGTAAATGGAATCGGATGTGACTTAGATGTGCATCACTAGCACAGCAATCAGGAAAGAACAGGTGGTGGGTTAGGACTTGACACTTGTGGTGTAAGTTTTGTTCCTAATCTGAAGAATCGGGGATAAGATATGTATAGGAGTATTAAAAGGGTTTGTGCCCTAATCCTGATTAGGAGATTAGGAGCAGTAGTACTGTTCCTCATGTCATCAAAAGCATGATCTCACAGACAAGTAAAGGGCATCCCATAGGAGATGTCAGCTGAAACTTTTGCCTTGTGCACACATTTAAGGGGGTGTTTGCATCCAAAGGCTAAACTTTAGTCCGCGTCACATCGGATATTGGGACGCTAGTTAAAAATATTAAATACGGTTTAATTAAAAACTAATTACATAGACGAGGACTAAACGGCGAGATTAATTTATTAAGCCTAATCAATCCATTATTAACGAATGGTTACTGTAGCATCACATTTGCTAATCATAGATTAATTAGACTTAATAAATTCGTCTCGTCATTTAGTCCCATCTGTGTAATTAGTTTTATAATTAGACTATATTTAATACTTCTAACTAGCGTGCAAACATCAGATGCGATAGGGGCTAAAATTTAGCCGGTGAATCCAAACACACCCTAACTCAGCTCATCCTCCAATGTGCATCAGCTTTCAGCTGTGTGAAAACTATCTAGTCTCTGTCTGTTATAGTAGTATTTTTTTAGAGTGAAAGAAGGTATCTCATGAAGAATACCTGTTTATCAAATTTGATATATGGTTGAGGAGAGTAGGAAAACTCACGTCAATGAGAAAATATATAGGACCGATACCTGATTGGCTGAATGTGACAAATGAGGCGAGTAGCAGGTATTTCACTAGGTTTTATGTTTGATGACTCGGCGAGAACAAGAATCACATGCTTTTCACATATCCACTGCACTAGCAAATAACAACAGCTCCTTTGATTCTTGAAGCGCGCACACACACTCTCCCTCTCCGATGAAGGATTCAAGTTGTAACATCTGAAGGAAGTCTCCTGAAACTGAAAGGCCTCTAGGTTCATGATTCCTCATCGACTTCAGCTGCCCTGTCCATCACCCAGCAGTATCGGATCAGAGGATTAATTAAATCTGAAGATAGATAGAGTCGCCAATTTCGTTAAAAAAAAAGATAAAGTCGCCCAGCTTTTGCATAAAGAAAATGCAGCGAAGAGCCAGGGAAGCAAGACAACATCAGTTGGTTCCTGATTTCTGACTGCGTACCATCTGGTCATGTACGCAGCAAATCCATCAGAGAAACGTCATTCCACATGAGTGTACGCGCGTAGGATGTATTGGTAGGAGAAGTTATGCACGTCTCCCCTGGTCGACACCTGCAAGATCCACCACTTGCCAGAGAGACTGATGAATCTATCCATGTTCCATCATTTTCTCGATGTCATCGGTCATGGCATGAACAATACAACCCTTGGTCGAACTAGTACATACACAGGGCATAAGCTATGGATTAAGCCAAGAATGCGTCCTGGATTCAGTGTTTACCACCGCTTTGTCCACAGTTAACTCAATAGCATGATCAGAAGGCATCGCAATCAGCACTCAGCAGTTGTGTAAATAAGACCAAGCAAGCAAGCACGATCGAGAGAGAGAGAGAGAGAGAGAGAGAGAGACGAAAGTCATGGCTTGGCCGACAGAAACTCCAAAAGTCAGAACCGTGGCGCGCCGGCGGTTAAAATTTTAGGGGCGCTCGCTCACCTTCTTTTCACTTATTAGTTTAATTTAATCCCATTTCCCGAAAACGACAATACACTTCATTTCCTTCACAAATCACAAGCAGTACGTGGTGCTTCCAAACGCAACAGCTCCACGTGAACATTTCCGTAGAAAGTTTACTCCATCGTTGGTTCAGTGCAAACTCGTACTAATACATGGTTGATAGATAGAAAATGGGCTTTGAGTTCCGGTCCTAGTCTAAACATGGCCACAACCGTCGGTTCATGATCTGAAGGCCTTGAAACCCTTTGACCGGCGATACCGGGATCCGAATTCCTGTGGGCGGGCCGGATCTGACTGTATGGTACAGCAATCTACCATTAGCCGCTTTTCCTCGCATCGTCAGCCAGCCTCAGCTCAGTTCAGCTCAGCAACAGCAACTAGCGGAAGTAAACGTATGTAGCAGAGAGAGACGTAGAAGCTGCAACTTGCAATCTTTTTGTTGTGGCGAGCGAGAGCTGAATAAGGGATCTCACCTCAGCAGATCATCCTCATATCCTGTCCCTCTCCGCGCGTGCCGATGACGCCACGGCTGCCAGGGTTCCTTGGAGGCTCTCAAGCTAGCCAAGCAAGAGCCGCTAGCTGCTGGTTCGTTGAATCGGCCGGCTGGGAAATGTTGGGATCCATTGAGCGAATCGCACCTGAGGTTGTGGCCTCCGACTGCACGCGCAATATATAAAAAAAAGAAAGAAGCCAGCACGCGAACCACGTTCGGCGTGTTCACCCTTGTCTATGTACACACCCACCGATTAGAATTTGCACAGACTGATAGGAACCACCCTCAATGATGCTGCCGTCATGTTAGGGACGCCGCCTCCCTCACCGCCGCCCCACACCGACAACAACACCGGCAACGGTATCGACACCAATAATGGCGTCCACCACCAGCAGCCGCCCAATGGTGGCCACTAGCCGTCACCGACTCACCGCTCCTGCAGTCAATCCAAATCTTTAGACTTGAAGGTATACACACCTCCATTCCTACATGTCTCTCCCTCTTTCTCTCAAAAACATCATCCTTTACTCGAGAACCGAAGAGCTTAGAAATTTCAGGTGTGGATTTAGATCATAAAACTCTATCAATGGTATCAGAGCCACCGGCTAGGAACAATCTACCCTCTCCCTAGTCCAGAAAAGAAAAGTCAAAGGAGCCGTAACAGAGCCGATTGAGTAAAACCCTAACCCTAACCCCAATAAATCCCCGCCCGCCTTCTGCCCTTGGAACCCCGCAAAGGGGAAGAAGATGGATATACCCAAGCTAGATTCGGTCCACCCGAGATTGGCGCCGGTCGCCGCTGCCATGAACCCCAAAGTCGTGGGGAGTGAGCGTCTACGTGGAGCCAAGAGGCACCACAACGTGTCTGCTGTCGGGTGACGAGCTCACCAGTGCAGAGCATGCTCACCGGAGAGGGGCTCTGCGGTGGCAACGACCACCAACCGCGCTCCACTCTTTCTCGCATGTGGGAGGGGTGAGAGAGGAGCAAGACAGAGGTGGGGGGAGATAAGTGAGCTAGGGTTATGGGGACTCGGATTTTTCGCGTTACATGCGCAGCTCTCACCCGTACCTGACCATCCAATCCAGCTGGACGGACCAGATCGAGGTGCGGGAGCCCTCGTCGGCTGACGCTGGGTCATTTCCATGGCCCTGGCCCTAGCTGCGGCCCATGTGCGCTGAGCGCACCGCTGCCGGGCGTCCAAGTGGGCTGGGCCATTTTCGGCTGAAGTGAAAAAAACAGAGAATGATTCTTTTTTCCTCGTCGTAGAATTAGAATAGAAACATAATTTTATAGATATGAATTTTTTGCTGGTGTTTTTTCAATGCCAGCAATTTTAGAAATTTTGCGTAAATCAAGTTAAGCTTCTGCCGCAGAAATTTAGAATATTTTTAACAGTACCATTGCAATTATATTATTATCCTTTTTCTTGTATAATTTTTTTTGCTAACGTTGAAAACTATAGGGAAAATGCATGAATTATTTTTTGGTATGTTCATGCCTTTTAGCCAACGTTAATTTTCATGTTGTACCATATCTGAGTTAAAGTTTGTTTTAATGTTATCCAACGATGATTTTAGAATTTTGTGAATGCATGTTTTATTTTGACCAACTTTGAATTTAATTCATGCCTATGTCTAAAGAATTATTATTTGTTTATTTTGTAGCCACAAGTGTTGCAATGGTACTTTCTTAGTTGGAAAACATTAAAGCTCCATTTGGAATAAAGGAAATTTTTTCTGTTCCTGCGTTTTTTCCTGTGTTTTTGAACTGATTCCTTTGAAATTCCTGTACCAATCCTGTGAAATTCCTGCGTTCCAAAGGGGTCCTAAGCCTCTAGATGGGAGTAATTACTCCATTTGTAAAGATAGGATCGAGATGATCCTTGGTCTAAGTGACCTGGACTATACATTACAGAATGCTCATCCTACACCACCCCTAGTGGGGGAGCCAGATTATGAGCACAAGGTCACGAAGTATGACCTAGATAGAATGAAATGGGAGCAATCAAACAAAGTGTTTGACAGTGATTAAGCACTGCATAGTTGACGCTATCAGAGGTGCTATCACATAGTGTGATACTGCCAAGGAGTACCTTGAGAGGGTTGACGCACAGTTTGTTGGGTCCTCTAGGGCATATGCTAGTACCCTCACAGGACAGTTCGTCAATATGACATATGATGGATTTGGGATAAGGGAGAACATACAGAAAATGAGCTCGATGGCAGCTAAATTGAATATGTATTTCAAAGCACCACTCTGAGATGAGTTTGTGGTTCACATCATCATGTAGTCCCCACTGAAGGAATTTGAGACCTTCCATGTGAACTACAACTCCTGAAAGATCAATGGAGTTTATACCAGCTCATGGCTCAGTGGGTCCAGGAAGAAGAAAGGCTTAAGTTTCACAAAGGAGAAACTATCAACTTGGCCCAAGACAAAGACAAGTCTAAGAAGAAGAACTCCTACTCTAAGCCACAATTCAAGAAGCTGGGCCAAGATGGACATATAGGGCATCTAGGACAAGGTTCCTCTCCTGGCAGGCCACCTCAGATGTTTTCTACGAGAACAAGCCAAAGCAGTTTTATGTTCCGGTAAATACTTGCCTGCATTGCAAGGAGAGGCATCATAAGAAGAATTGCCCACACTTCCTCAAGTATGAGGCATCATAAGAAGAATTGCCCACACTTCCTCAAGTACCTTCTTCAGAATGGTAACGATCAATTAACTTTTTATAGATGAATTCTTGTATTTAGAATTTTCCACAAGTACTTGGTTGATTGACTCAGGTGCAACTGTGCATGTTGCAAATTCTTTATAGGGATTTCATACGAAGAGGATGCTTACAAGCGGCAAAAAAGCATTAGAGTGGCCATAGGAAAATAAGCCTCAGTCAAAGCCATTGGAGATCTTCATTTAGAATTAACTAATGGGATTATACTTATTTTGAGGTTTTATGTGTACCCTCCTTGAGGATGAATTTGATTTCAGTTTCGAGATTAGATGATGAGAACATCCACTGTCATTTTGGGGATCACAAGTGTGTTTTTCAGAGTAATAACAAAAATGTTGGTCTCACCATCCATCAAGATATGCTTTATTTACTTTCCCATGCAATGTTGTGAATGCAGTAGAAGCATCAGGATGCAGTACTAGAAACAAGTAACAGAAATAAAAGAAAAAGATGAAAGAGAAACCTCGTTGAAATTGTGGCATTGTCGCTTTGGCCACATTCCGAGGGGGATGATAGATCGTTTAATAAAAGAAAATATTCTCTATCCTTTAGACTTTACATGTCTAGAACATTGCATATGCATACAAAAAGGTAAGTTTGCGAAGAAAATTAAGAAAACAATAAAGCAAAGTTCGAGTGTATTTGAAATCATCCATATAGATATCTGTGGTCCTTTATCTGTAAGGACAGTGGATGGTTATGACTTGGTCATTACTTTCACAGATGATTACTCTCACTATGGCTATATCTACCATATTAAAGAAAGGTGAGAGGCCTTATATAAATTTAAGATATTAAAATCAAAAGTTGAGAATCAACGTAATTCGAAGATTAAGATAGTAAGACCTGACTGTGGTGGAGACTACTACGGTCGCCATACACCGCATGTACATGTTCCAAGTCCGTTTGCAAGGTCTTTGTAGGAAAATGGTATAGTCGCCTAGTACTCGACACCAGACAAACCTTAGCAGAATGGAATAGCTAAAAGAAGAAATCACACTTTGATGGATATGATGCATAGTACGATCAATTACTCCACTCCACCGGTTAGTCTATAGATGGAGGCCTTAAAAACCGCCATACTTATACTTAATCGAGTTCCCAGTAAATCAGTACCTTAGACACCATATGAGTTATGGAGTGGGAGGAAGCCCACTTTGAACTATTTGAATGTTTGGGGCTGTCCAGCTGAGGCTAAGATTTTTAACCTCGTTAAGGGAAATTAGATGGCAGAACAGTAAGTTGCCATTTTATTGGTTACCCTAAGCATTCAAAGGGTTTTAAATTTTATTGTCCACATAGACACACTAAGTTTGCAGAAATGAGACACATAGTGTTTCGAGAAAGTGATATGATCAAGGGGGGCACGGTACCCTAAGAAATAAACCTTGAGGAAAATAGGATGTATGCCCCTATTCCAATGGTTAAAGAATCCTATTTCTCTGTACCTCTAGAGATTGAACCT
Organism: Paspalum vaginatum; assembly: GCA_030272315.1. Lineage (NCBI taxonomy): Eukaryota > Viridiplantae > Streptophyta > Magnoliopsida > Poales > Poaceae > Paspalum > Paspalum vaginatum. Next base: position 33,423,590 of record CM059018.1, on the reverse strand, counting down.
CTAGTCTAGGTGACAGTGGTTGCGACCCCCTATTGTGGATGTTGAACCATCAGGCACATCGCAGAGTGAGCAAGTGGCTCATACTCCTATCACATCTTAGCCTCCTGCCACAATAGTACACGAGCCTCAAGAACTAGAACACGAGGTTGTGTTTGATAATCCAACACCACAACAGCCCCAAGTGGTAGAAAATGATGTGCCCATAAGAAGGTCACAAAGAGTCAGGAGATTAGCAATACCTGATGATTATAAAGTTTATATTAGTGAGGACATGAATCAAGAGGAAGATCCCACTTCTTATAAAGAAGCCACGAGAAGTTCCAATTGGTCCAAGTGGCTTGCTACCATGGAGGATGAAATTAGATCAATAAGCGTGAACAAAGTATGGGACTTGACTGAAATTTCTAAAGGAGCCAAAACAGTAGGCTGCAAATGGGTCTATAAGACCAAGAGGGACTCTAGAGGGAATATAGAATGATATAAAGCAAGGCTAGTAGCCAAAAGCTTTACTCGGAGAGAAGGGATCGATTATAATGAAACCTTCTTACCTGTTTCGATGAAAGTGTTGTTCAGGATCATTATGGCACTAATTGCTCATATTGATTTAGAATCACAGAGAATGTGTTGAGATGATGTGGTATGCATGCCTGCAATACAACGCATGCTCCAATAGTCAAGGCATTAGTTTTGGAGAGTTTCAGTGTCTTAAGAATCAGTAAGAGAAAGATCAGATGAAATTAGTTCCATACGCTTCAGCGATCGGGAGCATAATGTACGCTCAAGTGTGTACACGCACTGACTTAGCATTCACAACCGGGATGCTTGATAGATATCAGTCGAATTCAGGGAAAGCTCACTAGATAGCCACTAAGAAAGCCTTGCGGTATTTGCAAGGTACAAAAGACCTCATGTTAGTATATAGAAAAATAAATGCCCTAGAGATTGTGGACTATTACGATGTAGATTGGGCATGGTGTAAAGACACCATGAAGTCCACATCAAGATATGTGTTTACTCTAGCAGGAGGAGCCGTATCATGGAAAAGTTACAAGTAATCAATCGTTGCATCGTTGACAATATACGCTGAATTTATTGCTTGTTATGAGGCAACTGGGCAGGCAATGTGGCTCAAGAAATTTGTACCCGGTTTAAACGTGGTTAATAGTATAGAAATATCACTTATGATATACTGCGATAATGAGCCAGCAATAACTTACTGTCACAACAATAAGTCAAGTGGGGATGCCAAGCACATTGACATTAAGTATTATGTTGCGAAGGAGAAGATCTAGGATCACACCATTAAGATAGAGCACTTAAGAACCGAGAAGATGCTCATGGATCTGCTCACAAATGGCCTTCCACTCAATGTGTTCAGTAGACACTTAGCCCGCCAGCATGGGTTTAAGGGAGGGCATATGGTTCTAGATGAGAGGGTCTCATAGATGCATCCTACCCCATAAGAAAGAGTCTTGTTTTGAAGTAGAAAGATGCATGGTGGTTAATGAGTTCAATGGTATGTAACTGACTATCTGTAATGCATTGGTCTCTGTGTGTTGATTTGTGGAAAAGTGGGACACCTAAAGAAACAAGTATATATATCAAGATCAAGAAGTCGAATGTTGGGATTGATCTCAATTTAGTCAAGGACTGAGCGAATCGCGCCCTGATGGGGGGGGTTGCAAATCCCTTCCCTAGGTTGTGGGCTCCTAGCCACACTGTCAATATAAAAGAGAGGAGAGGGGCCAGCACACAAACCAACGTGGTGCTCACCCTAGCCCACAGACACACCCACCGATTAGGGTTTGCACAGAGTGGTTGGAATCGCCCTCAATGATGCCGCCACCATGTTGGGGACGCCACCTCCCTCACTGCGGCCCCACACCGACGACAACATTGGCAACGACACCGACACCAACACCAACAATGGTGTCAACTAGCAGGAACCGCCCAATGGCGGCCACCACCAGCCACCGCTCTTGTAGGCGACCCAAATCCTTGGACCTAAAGGTATACACACCTCCACTCCTCTATGTCTTTCTCTCTTTCTCTCAAGAACACCACCCTTTACTCAAGAACCAAAGGGCTTAGGGATTTTGGGTGTGTATCTAGATCCTAGAACTCTATCAAGAAAGACAGCAACGTACTCATTTATTTTGCCGCAATTCGTCTTTTCTTCATTTGAATGCTTTGTTTTGCTAACCAGTTCACACTGATGTCGTCAGTGGCCACTCATGTCACTTTTTTTTCATAAGTGCAGCAAGAGGTTTGCTACAAGATATTAAGTTAGATAGTAAAAACCCAGCCGGTCTATAGTTTTTTTTTTTTGGAAAAGCAGGTCTGAAAAAAACCTAACAAGGAACACCTCACATCAACTGACAATCATCTACTAGTACTACAATTCGCCCACATGCACTTACAAATACAAAGAAAATTCACCCCCACCTTTTGAGTTTAGATTGTATCGACCAGACCACGTTAAGCTAATGTGATTGTATTAAGACCACTTCTTGCATCTACACATGAGAGTGTACATAAGAAAGAGAAGAAGACATACGTGACATCATCTATCATGTTTCAATGATAGCGCGAATCACGATAAATAATACTAGTTACAACAACTGGCTAAGGTCCGACCTATGGATTTCTCCTGAAGTCGGATCACATACCAACAAGTACCATCAAACTGAAGTTCCCTTCTTTTCAAGCCAATGCCATCATACTACCCAATCTTGACCTACAACAATTGTCCCCAAACACTACATCAATCAAATTGTCTTTAACGATTTGCCCCACTACGAGAGTGCCTTGAGATAGAGAACATGTACACACCCAAAGTCCACAGGTCCATCTATACACGGGATGCGCCACTCAAGTAATTCTATGAGTCAATGCCAAGGTGACTCCAGTGGTCCAGCCTCAGAGAAAGTATGTGAGACACTGACTTTGGATGAATGTGTTGTCGCGAGAAGCAGTCGCTAATCCGTAATCTTTCACGCAAAGCTTCCACCACCACAGGCCCCGGCACATATATTTGTCACGTGCGCATGTGCTCGGGGAAGCAATGAGCAGTGTGGACGAAGGCGGCCACATGCCACCATGCAATGCATTGAATAAACAGGAGCAGCATGGCCTCCACAGCAGTTTGTGCATGGTAGATTGGTAGCCGCAACCGTTAATACAAGCCCTGCTACTTCCCATCATGCACGCAAGAGGAGGCATTCCAATATTGCTTTAGACATCCAACGATCCAAATATTGGTCTCTGCAGTCATGTAAGTGTATCGAATTTTAATGTCTTCTAACTAATTTGTTAAGCAAAAATTTGAATCAAAATTTAGACCTCATTTGGTAGGGTTCTGGCTCTGGCTTCTTCAATTTCCTGATTCCTTCGAAGGAGCAGGAGCCCTTTTCAGAAATCGTTTGGCAATACCCATAGTACTCTTTTGATATACTCCGTATAACACCGATGGAAAGAAAAAAGAAAACAAAATCCAAGAACCCTTCTTCCTCACGCGGCCAGCGCGCCCCTTTGCCTCCTTCACGCCGCCCGCCCGACCTTCGGTCTCCTTGTCACCGCCACACTGTCACCTCCTCGTCATCTCCGGCGGTCGCGCGTGCCGCCGCATCCAGCCCTTCGCGGTCAGCCCTCAGCGCCGCCATAGCCGCACTTTCGCGGCCGATGCAGCGTGGCCGGTGGCCTGTGCGGCGGTAGGGCGACGCCAGGCCCACCGACCTGGGCGGCTGCCATCGGCACGACATGGCCATCTGACACATCGTACGTGGCATCCCCCCACGGACTGGCGCCCATGGGTTGCGAGCCACCAGATCTGCCCGTTGCGGACCTCCGGCCGGCCAGAGTGCGCCAGCCGAAGGACTGTCGCCGGAGGTGGTTCATGGGGAACCCTAGCCGCCGCTCCTTTTGAGAGAATGCATCAGAGTCGCAGTCGGGAGATTGGATGGCAAGCTCGGTAATTTCGTCGAAGTTTTTCTAGTGGGGGGCAGAGGAGCCCCGAGAAGCCGGTTTTTGGGGGCTTCGGCTCTTTTACAGCTCCTTCAGTGGAGCCGTTTTTTTGGAGCTATTGGGCAGGGCTCCATGAGCTGCTCTAGGAGCTCGGCAAAAGGGGCTCTTGTTGTTTTTCAAACGAACATGAATGATGACATGTTACAATCAAAGGATCCTCGCAAAAAAAAAAAAATCAAAGGACGCCCTTGAGATTTGCTTGGTCGAAAGTTTTTTTACTCTAAATATTATGTACCCCAAAACTGGCTCATGTGCATCACATGATTCATAAGGTAATAAATAATGTTTATTTCTAGAATAGGAAGCAAAATAATCTACCCGAACTGAAAACTTTGGTAGACTTGCCAGCACGCAACAAATGAACAGGTGTCCACAAGTTCGAGTTCTGGTGATGCTAGCCCTGCTCTTCCCCCTCACGAAAGATGCTTTTCAATAGCTAAAAGTCAACGTGCTCTATTTATTCTAAATTATATATATCTATATAGGTTGCTCGAAGTCAAACCTTTTAACATCAACTAAGACTCAAAATGATAGTAACATTTATAGTGCTACGTAATTATAATGTTAAGACATACTTTAATGGATTTTACGAAACCAATCGATATTGTAAATCTCGATCTTTTTTATATATAAATTAAGGCATTTATCACGAGCTGTTAGAAGAAATAAAAAAATACTGCATTGATCATAATGAGCCGGCACGGATACTTGCATCCATGTAAATATTTCCACGTTAAACATGAACACATGTGAGAATTAAATCGGCATGGTTGTGTGGATAAGTGTATGTGAATGTTAGTCTCTGTAGTCATGTAAGTATATCGAATTTAAATGTCTTAGCCCTGCAAGGCGACTCGGGGGTGATTCCGCCGCCCCGCTCCTACCCACACCGAAACCCTAGCAGTCGGCCGCTGCCGCAGCGGCGCTGGCCAACCGAACACCCCGCGGTTCCCTTTTCCTCTCGTCCCCTCCCTTCCATTCTGCCCTTCCCCGCATGCGCCAACCCTACTGCTTGCCACCGCAGGAGGTCCTCTCCCCGGCCGCTGCCGCGGGAGATCCTTTCGCCGATTGTCGTCGTCAGATCCGGCTTCGATCTCCGCTCCCATTGTCGACTCCCCCCTCACTTCGCCAGTTGCTGCCACAGCCATGGAGGCCTTCCTTCGGCTTTAGTCGCACGTGGTGTGCTCCGTGGTGGCTGCTTCCCGAGGATCCGGTGCTTTCGGTGGCGGATGTGTGCTCGTGCGGGGCTAGACTGCCTGCCTCCGGTGCTCACTGGAGCTGCGTCCAGTGGCCGCCGCTTTCGTCTTCGGGCGCCCAGGCAGCCGCTGGCGGCCTCTCCGTGGTGGCCACCACCTTGCCCGGGTGCTCAGCCTTGGGGCAGGGCCGCACGTGGGCTCCAGGGCTGTTGCATCCCTCTCATGGCTGCTAGGCCTAGGGCTGTTTTTCTTCAGGTGTGCACTCTGTTGTTGTCGGCTACTCGGTTGTCACCTGCATCTCAGGTCTAGATCCTCTCTGGTCGTAGCTTGTGGCTTCTTTAGGGGAGTTGCTTTGCTCCTCGTCGTTGGTTGAGCTTTTGTGGGAGATGCTTCGCTCCTGTGGTCTGGATGTGCTGACTCGGGGGATGCTTTGCCTCCCAAGGTCATGGCTATGTTTGGAGATTTTTTGCTTCTACTGTCTGGTTGAGCTGGCTCGGGGGATGCTTTGTCCCCAAGGTGGTGTTGCCTCGCTCCCATCTGAATGTTTTGAGAGGATCTTGGTCCAAGTTGCTGGTCTTCGCCGCCGTCGTTGGTGTTTGGCCTGTGCTTATTTCGTCGTCATCTCTGGTGGAGCTGCCTTGTGTCCTGTTTGTGTTGCTCGTCGTTGTTGCCGGTGGGCTTTCAGGTTTGTTGGGATTTGGGTTGGGGGACTCGAGCAAAAGCTCTGTGACCATCTTCGTGTGGTCCTAACAATGGCTACTCTACAACGTAGTTCACCATGATGGGGCCGTTGTTGTTGTCTCTCTCCCTCTTTGCCGAGTGAAAACTTAGTCCGGCTTTGGACAGGTGACGGTGGCGCCTTAGGCGTCGCCCCCTTCTTTAGGTGTTGTTGTGGCAAAACCCTATCCTTGTTGGTTACCGTGGCGGCTTGGGTGTGTAAATCGCTAGACTTTTCTTTTGCAGGACCTCAGGATGTCGATTTGGGTTTGGTGCATTGGGTTATCTTTTTCTTGTGTTTTCATGATTTGTAAGCTGTGGTTTATTCTCTGTAGCTGTAATTCTGCTATCCTTGTAATGAAAAACACACCCTAGTGTGTTCACGAAAAGAATGTCTTAACTAATTTGTTAAGAAAAAATTTGAATCAAGATTTATTGCTTTCAAACGAACATGAATGATGACATATTACAATCAAATGATCCTTGCAAAAAAAAAAACAATCAAAGGACGCCCTTGAGATTAGCTTGGTTGCAAGTTATTTTACTCTGAATATTATTGGTGTGTTTGAATATAAGGGATTAAAGTTTAATCACTAAAGTTTAGTCTATTTGCATTCAAACATGACAACTAATGTATGGGCTAAATTTTAGCTACCCTTTGGACTAACCATTAGTCCTTTAGTCAAAAGAAGTGAGCTAATGTGAGATAATGACAATTTCTAGTGTAATTAATGGATCAACTAACTATTAGCCCATATTATTCGAGCACCCATAGCTAATGATCAGTGGACTAAATTTTAGCTAGCTAAACTTTAAACATTATGTATGACTAAATTTTAGATCTAATGTAACATGCCCTATATACCCCAAAACTGGCCCATGTGCATCACATGATTCATACGGTAAGAAATACTGTTTATTTCTAGAATAGGAAAAAATAATAACCTACCCGAACTGAAAACCAACAAATGAACAGGTGTCCACAAGTTCGAGTTCTGGTGCCAGCCCGGCTCTTCCCCCTCACGAAAGATGCTTTTCAATAGCTAAAAGTCAACGCGCTCTATTTATTTATATATCTATATAGGTTTTTTTTTCTTTGCTCTGAGTCAAACCTTTTAACATCAACTAAGACTTAAAATGATAGTAACATTTATAGTGCTACCTAATTATAATGTTATACTTTAATGGATTTTCCAAAACCAATCGATATTGTAAGCCTCGATCATTTTTTTATATATAAATTTAGGCATTGTTTGGATCAGCTAATTTCAACTAAAAATTAGCTGTACTCAACCAGCTAATATGTGTTAATAGATTGCTCACATATTAGCTATCTCATTAAATAGGCTTGTTTGATAAAAAAACAGCTAATTTTTAATAATTAATTTATTAATTAGGTGTATCAAATATCCCTAACTAAGTTAAAAGGTTTGGTTCAGAACAAAGTTTAAGTAACGCATGGTGTGGAACATGAGTATATCAATTAAAAAACCCGGACTTCAAAAAATTGAACCTCGGTTAGGTGTCCGCGATCCGCCACGGCGCCACTAGTGGCATCCTAGATCCCCAAATTGCATCATATTTCCATTATTTAAGTCCCTAATCCCCCAATTAGGAGGCAGCGCCACTTCGTAATCAAGGGCATTTTAGTCAATTGCACACCTACCCGTCTTGCCCCTCTCGCGCTTCCTATAAATGCCCGCCATCCGTAACGCTCTCAACTTTAGCCACAAAATTCAGCCAAAAACTCGCCAAATAAAAAAGAACAACATTAGCCGCGGCATCCATCCACCACCGGAGCTCCCATCCATCCCTCTGTGTCAACCCCCTCCACAAAAGTTCGATTTGCAATTCGGCCCCTGGCCGGCCACCGGAAGGAACAGCTCGCCGGAAGAAGCCTTCGTCTACGTGCACTACGGCGGGTTCATGGGGTTCTCGCTGTACCCCATGAAGACGTCCACTCGCATGTTGTGGAGCACAAGCTTCTTCCGTCATAAGCTCGCCTCGTCCTCTTGCTTCCTCTGAGCCGGCCGGCCGGCTGCCCGCCCGCCCTCGGTCGCCTCCGCCGCCGCTGCTGCGCAGTCCTAGCAGCCGTTCGAGTGCGTGCTCTTACGGGTTTGAAGATTGAGTTTTGTTGCGTTCTGGTGGAGGAAGGGACAAGAACCAGCATGGATCCGGGCTGCGTGGGTTTCGACTCCGGCGGCGCCCGGCGTGGCGGCGGCGGCGGCGGCGGCGGCGGCGCGCAGATGCTGCTCTTCGGTGGTGGAGGCAGCGCCAACAGCAACGGCTTCTTCAAAGGTGCGTCCTGAATGTCCGTGGACCACGGCCAGATCTGGACGGGATCAGCGGCGCTTGACTAATCGATCTCGCTTGCCCGTGGTGCGATGTGGTGCAGGTGTTCCGATGGCGGTTCTGGGCATGGACGACTCCGCGCGTGCGGCCAAGCGGCCGTTCTTCACGACGCACGAGGAGCTCCTGGAGGAGGAGTACTACGACGAGCAGGCCCCCGAGAAGAAGCGCCGGCTGACGCCGGAGCAGGTGCAGCTGCTGGAGCGGAGCTTCGAGGAGGAGAACAAGCTGGAGCCAGAGCGCAAGACCGAGCTGGCGCGCCGGCTGGGGATGGCGCCCCGCCAGGTCGCCGTGTGGTTCCAGAACCGCCGCGCGCGCTGGAAGACCAAGCAGCTCGAGGCCGACTACGACCGACTCAAGGCTGCCTACGACGCGCTCGCCGCTGACCACCAGGGCCTCCTCGCCGACAACGATAGCCTCCGGGCACAGGTAGCTGCCCCATCACCTCGCCTCGTCTCCATCACTAATCATGTTTGCTTAGTTTCATCGATTACTGCTTGCCTTGTTGATGCTTCTTCGCTTGCCAGTTAATTTGCCTGGTCACCGCATCCACATGTGTGCCTACTGCCTAGGTGGATGGAATATGTTGGAAATGCCATCCGGATCCTTGAACTTGTTGATATTGACCCCACTTATAATCTAGCTATCATGTAGTATTGAGCTACAGTGTGTTCTCAACAGTCCTTAGGCTTCATGTTGACGTCAAATTGGTGTGTCCTTTCCTCTTTATATTGGTGATTTGCTTATCTCTCTCCTCTGCTAAAAGAAATGCAAAATAAATTCATTGTCTGTAGTTCCATGTCATGGTGGTGTGATAGATTGCAAGCGTATGAATATTCGCAGGAGCTAGAGTTGGGATTGAGGAACAGCGAATATGAGTTGATGATCATCGTCGTTTGATTGTTTGGAAAACCCAGTATGTTTGTCAAATTAGTCTGATCGATGCTATCAACATTGCTGAAACATGGACTTTAAGCGGAACATACTCAGATACTATGATAACCACCTACCATACACCCTAACAATGGAAAACTTACATATTCAGTCAGTAGTATTGCTATGGTAGTTCATTCTTTCAGAGTTCGAATGTAATTCTTATGAGAAAAAGAATAGTCAGCTTGTACACAATGTTGACTTTTTCAGTTGCGCCATTTGTTTTGTTTCTCTTCTTAATGAAATGACTCGCAGCTCTCCTGCGGCGTTCTAAAAAAGCTCATCTTCCTAGTACTTAAATATGCTTTACCCATCCAAAGATATTTATTTTGAGCGAGCGTCAATTGCACACCCTTTCGATGAGGGTTGCTTTAAGATTATATATGGAGTTCTGAGAGTTTAGCTAGAAAAAGGTAGGTCTTGAAATTCAAATTTTCTGAAAGGCCAAGGGCCTCTACACAAGGAAAGCTTCCTTCCCACTACAGGCTACTGTTTTTAAAATTAAATAAATCACCACTTTTGTCGCCTTGAACTTGGCCACAGGTAGTCATCAGCGGCGACCCACTACTGGATGTATTTTAGCTATTATTCAATTTAACTCTACAGTGCTTAGGAATCTTGGGTACCTTTCGTTCACCTCCCAAGTCTAAATCTGATAAACTACGCTAATCTATGTGATATGAAAGAGTTAATTAATGTAATCTATGCATCACACCTTTTGAAAAAACATAAAGTGCAGTGTTTTTATTTTTTGTCAACTGTTGTAAGCAGATTACCAAAGACTCAAGTCATATCATGAGCAACTGTATGTAAAAATCAAAGTAAAAGATATTTAATTTAAACTTTAGAGTGATAATTATTATAATAGGTGTGTGTAAAATTATTAATTGAATGAACAATTGTTTAAACTCGCTAAAGTTTAGCGTGCCTTTAGTGGGTGTAAATGTTTGAGAATAAAATGGATGTCAAGATTAAACCAATATCATTTATAAAAAATGATGAAAGATTCAATTAATCAAATATTGCAACCATGGCACTATTCACTGAGTACCATTATATTAAGGAGAAAGGAGCTTAACTTTTTTTCACTTCCGACCTCTGTATTTGTTATTTGTTTCAGAACATCTGAAAATATTGCCACTGATGTCCACAGAATCAATACGCTTATGCTATCATCACTAGATGCATCCCTTTTTATAATCCCTTGAAATTTGAATACTCTTTTTCTTAGGTAGAAGTGTCAAATACATGGGCACTGGTTGGACCAATCGATATATTGTTGTATTCTTTACTCTGATCAGATTGTACTGTTAGCATGGACATATGACCCATGATGTTTGAAATGCAGAATACTACTTTGAAAAAAAGGGATGCTACTAAATTGTTTGCTGGCTAGAGATGGTTCAAATATTTAATTTGACTGGACTTGATGCTTGATTTATTGTTTTCTTAGAAAACAAATGAATGGTGGAAAATACCAGCTGAGAATTGCTAAGCCCTTTCAAAAATAATAGTTCAGCACGATTCTAAAGCTATCTGGGGCCGAGCCGATCCATATTATTGCTAGATGTATCATTTAAAGCTTGTTTAGTACTCCCTCTGCTCATAAATATAATGCCATATATCAATGGGAGGAGGCAGTGGTACTATTTCTTAGATGGAATATGTACATGACTTGATGACTACCAAGAGTTTGCACTTTAACCATGTTTGAAAGAAAAAATAAGGCGTAGTGACATGTGCAATTTATCTCGTAGAAGCCATTACCATCTTTTGTCCAGGCCTCTTTAGGACATAGTACCACAAATCATTACTCATTGCATGGCCATTCCACTTAAGTAATTGATCTTCACATGCTGTCTTAAATGTAAACGTACACAAAAAATGATCACCCAGAGGTCACATGTGCTGATGGTTCCCATTTATCAGATCAGATCAAGATGCAGCTTAATAAGTTTAGATTAACAATGTGTGCAACAGGTGACCTCCCTAACGGAGAAGCTGCAAGGCAAGGAGACATCCCCATTGGTGACCACCGCTGCCCAAGAAGCCGACCAGCCAGATGAACACACTGCGGCATCAGGCACTGAGAAACTGCTGGCACAGCAGCTCAAGGATGACCTCCTCAGCAGCGGCAACAGCACTGGCCACGGTGCCCTCTCTTCGGAGGAAGAGGATGGTGGCGTGGTCAGCAACGAGGGCTGCAGCTTCGACCTCGCAGACGTCATGTTTGCCGGGGTTACTTACCACGGGGCTGAGGAGGTACAGCTGGGCAATTGGACCTGGTTCGACTGGGAGGACTGATCGGTGGATCAATCCATGCATCAAGTGCAACAAGCAAATCCTCTCCTGGTTTCAGCCCTTTTCTGCACCGTATAATTACTTGTTAATTATGTTCCATCAAATGGTTTTCATTACAGTTTTCAAGTAATGAAACAATCCTGGTGCCGTTGTAAGTTTTTATTTTTGATGAAGGTTTTATATGTTCATAATATGCCGTGAACATGAGACCGCAAAAGTTGAAATAAGTGGACGTGTTGACCTGTTTCCCAGTAGCAGGCATCTTGTTTTATTTAAAGAGTTTGTATGTTGTTTCAGACATGAATGTATAATGTGATGGTAGACCTATTCAATTGTCGCGTTGGATCAGGTCACGGGACGGATTATTTAGGACGGCCGGCGCCTAACGCCGGGTCAGGTTGGCCCACACACTTTGTGATGTGTCGGGTCAGGTTTTCTCCTCGATTGTTGTGGGTCGGATCCAATCGAGTTATTTTCAGACGGATTGGCTGGTCATGATCATGGCAAGTGGGATGCCATGCGTTTTTCGTAGCAGATCGAGAATTTTGTCCACAAAGAATTTGTCTTAATTGAGAATGTGAATCATGTTACTTTTTAGAAACATGTAGCTCCTTGACTCTTGAGCTAAAATTAAAGGCATAATTGCTTAAGCTCGACATCAACGGCACATGCATTCTAAGGACTATGCAAACACTCGACATTCACTCGTAAACGGGGAATAAGAAGGTGCTCATTTGAGCGGGTATTTGCTTCCGATGTGGGAGCCGAAGCTTCTGGGAAGGAGACTGAATCCGTTGACCTGCAATTCACGAGCTTTCCAATATTTGACACCCAATGTTTGATTTTTTTTGTTTCGAGGGATTCACACACTTGTTTCCATTTAATTTTATGTTTTCTTTTACATAGCAGATCAATTGAATTTCCTATTTTTACCCCTGATTCCTCTATCTCAAGTCTATGACGCATGGGCCCCACGTGTCATCCCCTACCTCAGCTTCCTATGTTCGAACTCCGGCGACACTAACCAGGCAGAGGAGGTGGTGCCGCAGACCAAGGTGGGGGTGGGGGTGGAGGTGGAGGAGAAGGCGCCAACAACGGCACTGACCGGAGCAGGGGGGAGGCGGCAGCGGTGGCGGTGGCACTAGCACAGACCAAGAGGAGTTGGAGGAAGTGCCGGAAGCGCAGACCGAGGCGGGGGACACGCCGGCGGCGCTGACCGAGGCGTAGGTAGATGAGGAGGCGGCGCGACGACGTGGACCGAGGCGGGGCCGCGGCGCAGAGCGAGGTGGCCACAGTGCAGACCGAGACGGCGGGCGGCATCTCGGATCCAAGCGGTGGGCGGCGGCGAGGTTGCTGGTGGCGGCGGGGAACAAAAGGAGCCAGCGACCTGTGTCATGCACTCATGCGTGCGTCGATTTGGGGAGGGATGGGGAAGAAGTGTCCATTCAAACATGCTAGTAAGTGAAAATAAAGAAAATAAAAAAGTGTGAGAATCTCTAAAAATAAAGAATTCACCAATTAGATGTTAAATATTGAAAGACTTGAATTGAGCGTCAAATGTGGAAACTGGAAAGGCTTGAAGTCTCATGTAACAATGAAGGCATGCAATCAGCACAACTAGCTAGAAACTCTGACGTCGGAACATATGGATCCGAATCAAGTCCGGGAGAGCGGGGCGCAAGAGATTATTTGTGCTCGACATTTCAAATCAAAGAGAGAAAACATGCTAAAAAAAAATCAAAATTTTACTAGGTCTTGACATTGCAATCAAACAAGGATCAGACTGTTTATACGGACCAGGCTTCTTTGCCAACAACTACCCAAATACTTTGGTGGGCCTTCATCTTGGAAAGAAATTGTTGACATAAAGATGTGCCAAACATCAAGGCATTATAATGTTTGGATTGCAAACAGCTCATGGTGCTTTTTTGCCAAAAAAAAAAAAAATCATCCAGTTTTAGAAACTGGTTCCTTATGGTGAAACATGTGGGGGCTGCTAGAACCTAGGCACACTTTGGGTAGATTCCTCCACCTCACCATTTCACGATGAATTTTTTCAGAACAATTTCATTTCTATGGCCCAAATTCAGTTCCACCTATAATATTCTATATTAGTAAAAAGTTGTTCTACGTTCAGAAAAGGAGTGCTCTTTGTCTACATCGAAAATTATTGCAGCTTCACTAGCAAAATGTCTTAGTCACTAGCAAAATATTCTATCCGAACTACAAAAAGAGCTAGATGCAGGATAATATTTTTCTAGTTCATGAGAAAAAAAATCAGCTCCACTGACACAATGTTCTAGCTTCAATAAAAATATTTTAAATTCATGAGAAAATATTCTTGGTTCATGAATATTATGAATTTTGTAAAAAGAATGTTCTGACTTCATAAAATAAAAATGGTGAATAAATAAGAAAGAGAAAAATTAATGAAATGCTAAGGTAGAAAGAAAACAGGAAAAAAAATAGTGCAAAATAAACAACAATGCTAATACAAAAACAGAAGGGGGATAAAAAACTCGTGCATGTAGGAACGAAGTTGGCCAAAAATAGTATAAAACACAAGCCAAGAGGTGTGTGGAACAACAAATTCCAACAATGTGGAGGGGAAGAATCCCTAGAACCTATCTACCTTGGTTTCGGTTTCGAACTGATCATGAGTTTTTTCTAATGTAGTGTTAAATAAATCCAGTTACTGACGATGTGCCTCTCTATAGCAAGAGACACTTATGGGAGTTCATCAATCTAAACAACTTTGCTAGTACAATATCCGCGAGGGTCCGTTTGGATGTAGATATTTAAGCTGGTAGAATTGAGTTGGTGTAACGATCTAGATGTTGCCTAAAGGAGGTGAATAGACTAAACTGAAATATTGCCACTTAAAACTGTTGTCGCAGGAAACTGGCAGGTGGTCATACAATAACCAACACACGATGAGCTGGGAGATCACACTGTTGCTGCTGCGATTGCCCCTCCTGTGACGCGGCTCGATCGCCCTCGACGTCAGGAGGGGGCAGTCAGACGGGTGGTTGTTGGGCATGCTACCTGGCTTGACCTACTAGCCAGGGAGAATGCGGTGATCGAAGTGGTCGAGATACGCAGAGAAAGCGAAACATCACGTTACAACCAGATCTCATGGATCGGCTTCCGACGGTTTGATCAATCGGCTCATCTCAATGAGTGTCTTCTTGCGGGTTAGTATAAATAAGCGTGAAACATAAAAGAAGATAATAAACCTGCTTAAAACATGATATATAGACAGTTAACTATCCTAAATTGGTGAACCTCCAAAGAAGGTCATCCAGGACACATAACACATCTAGACATAAAAACAGGGTGCTAGGTGCATATCGATCTCTCGAATTGCCGTATGCATATGTTGCAACGCATATCGTGGATTGTATTGATCGGACGAGCTACATACACCTGGCTGTATGTTACTGATCTATAGCACGATGCACAGAATGGGAAGTAAATCGATAACATACAGGATAACTAGGTAGATCTCGCCAATAACAACGCTTAGTATGAGATCTACCATGGTAGTCGTAAGACGACGAGCAGCCATAACACAATCTACGAGGCGATGCGCCGAAGGTGATGGTGAGACACGCGCTTCTAGGAATATATGTCGTCATGTTTATTCTGAACAAAAGGTTACATATCAATAGTCCATAGACATGAATGGTACGTCCACCTATCCAAACTAAACCCTAAATTGGTTTCTAAGGATACAAAGCCCATTGGGCCAACTGATGCATTTACACCGCCTCTACTCGGACGGCATATTAGGCACATCACCTGATCTGATGGCGATCCTAGATCGGCTAGGATCTGGCGGCAACAAAAACACATATTAGATCCAAATACCGGACAAGACAGTGTAGCCTACTGGCTAGTCCGATGATACCGAACTGCCTAGTAGCTAGCTGGAGAAGCCGATGACACATAAAGATTTAACACAAGAATTTAAATGCAGTGGGAAAACTTATGGAGCTTTTCTGATGGGATCCAATAGCTTTATCTGACTAAGATGACCTTAGTCATATAGAGAACCTGCACCCTATCAAGGAACTTGCACAAAAATTAAGCAGAAGCACAAAGTGAAATGTATATGAAGAAAATAATAAGCACAAAACTTGAGACAAGCTCCCAGCAGGGGCACTGACATAATCCCAAGGTTCGGTCACACCACCAAGGTTGTCCCTATTTCCTCATTGATGCGCCAACCAAGAGCCGAGCCTCTTTCAGCTCAAAGCCTTCCCTCACCAACCACCAAGGTACGATGAGGAGGTCACACACTATCAAATGCTCAAAGAGTGGGTAATACAAACT
Source organism: Paspalum vaginatum (assembly GCA_030272315.1). Classification (NCBI taxonomy): domain Eukaryota; kingdom Viridiplantae; phylum Streptophyta; class Magnoliopsida; order Poales; family Poaceae; genus Paspalum; species Paspalum vaginatum. The sequence continues at coordinate 33,407,736 of CM059018.1, read as the reverse complement.
TCAGAGTGTCACCCGCAAAGTGAGTGCCCTTCGGTAGACGCCTAGCCGTCTAGGAGGAGACCATCAAGATTAACAAATGCGTCAGTCGGAACGAACTTGCCAGCTTATGCTCAAAGCTATGAGTTCTCATTACAACTCACACAATCTTACTTTTCACATCCAACTCAAACCAACTCAAAAATCTCACAAAGGGATCTCAATCTCACTAAGAGTGGTTGGCGTGTGGCTTTCTAGCCTTTAGAGCAGTAGAGAAGTTGGAACAAAATAGCTACAAAAGGTGGAGGGAGAGTATATATACGCATCTCCACAAAACTATATCTTGAACATTGTGTCAGAGACACAGTGGACAAGCCGGCGCCATCTAACGGACAAGCCGTCAGGAGCGGGCTAGCCGTTACATTCAAATTGGGTGCTACCAGACAAGCTAATAGCACACCCACTGGACAAGCAGGTGAAGGGATCTGGGATGGAAAGCCAGGGCATAGAGCGTGAACCACTAGGCAAGTAAAAAATATAGGTGGGTAACTCTATAATAGATGCAGCTTTCTTCGAATATAGCTCATGGAAAGAATCGGATAGAAACTTAACACAAACTACCCAAGCACTACCCACACTAGACATGTCGGTAGGGTCTACCAGACAAGCCTATATGTCCCTAGTCAGTGCCACGACACTCACAAGGAGTGATAGGCACATCTCTCTCTCTCGCTCTCTCTAGTTAGAGCACATGTTGGCCAGTAACTTTCCAGGCTTAGCATCTCTCTTAATAGTACGACATACCTATACTCAAGATTAAAGATAAGTAGTGAATCCATCTTAAGCTTTGGAGTTGATGAATAGTGATATCTTGATGAACTTCATACATAGAGAGATAGCCAAGCTGAGCATAATATGAGAGTAGCCCTCTTTGAGCTAGAATAGTTGGACTTCAATTTGAAATGAACCTCTTTCAAAGGTATATGGAGCACATTTGCTCATAGATCTTTCAATATACTTGATCTCATGACTTCTTGCTGAGATGAGTAATATAGCATCATTTTGATTAGCCACTTAGAATGAATCTTTCCTCAAGTGACTTGAACATTTAGAGACAATCATCCATAATTGTGACATCCAAGTATGTGAAAAAGCATCCATGTCACTTTTAGCAATAGAGAATGCGATGACCATGACATAAATGGATAACCAGGATTAAGAAGGACCAAGACATAGTAAACATGTATATCAATAATCAATGCCAACAGAGAATTTCATGTATATAGCCACTTCTTGAATTGATCCTGAATTAATTAACCTTCAATGCTTGATAGATATACAATGGAAGCCCTTGATCCTCAGCACATGAGAATATTCTTGATTGTACTTAAGAGTGTATGTATAATAAATCCTTCTTTTAGTTTGGATCACCTTTCAATTTATTATTTAGATTTATGTCCAAACAACTCACAAACAAGTTAGTCTCTTTAATCGTTTTGTCACTCAATACACCAAAACCCACTTAGAAGCCTAGATGCACTTACTATTGGGTTCCAATACTAAATCAGGTCAGTATTGGAAATGGTTTACAATACTGAATCTATTGTTTAGATATGAATGAATTGCTAGTTGGAATCCAATTCTACCAATATGGAGGTGCTAGGCTCTGAATGGGCACAATCAACTTCTAGTTATAGTCCAATACTAAAGGGAATTAGGTTATGATTCCAACTTTGAGTTCCACACGCAACCAAACAACATAATTCAGAAAACCAGATTTTCCAACTCCAGATTCCATACTCCAATATCTACATCCAAACGGGGTGTAGGTGTTCACAGGTGTGAGACGCTCCATGCTTGTGTGTAGGCCCAACAAGGTAAATGTTCATATATTAGTGGGGTGGGTATATGTGTGTTTGTAAATGTCTGCATAAATAAAACTTGTCAAATTCATTTTAATTCCGCCAATAACCAATGTACTAGGGTAACCTATCACGTTAATTTATACTTCGACACAATAGATATATATTGTTAAATAAAACTTCAAGTTGAAGGTCAGAAAAAAGCTATATTTGCTATATTTGAATAACTGATTTAGTTTTAGAAATTATTTTTCAGAACACTGCAAAAATATGTAAAAATAGTCAAGGTTAAAATGTATTGTTGGGTAACATTGTAAACTACGTGCACACAATCCAGCTTGTATAATTTGATTAGATGTCTCTCTAGCTTTTTAAATTAGTGTTCATGTTGACAAATTTTTTATAGAAAAGATGGTCTGTAAAATAGAATAACTTATTTTCAACTATAATACTTTCATTACTTTATCATTCTTAAAAACATTCAAAAAATACAAAGAACAACTAAGTAAAAAAAATGAAAACCAATAAAATATTTAAAATTGTAGAAATTTATCCTGACCTTCTAAAAACTGCACAATGTGATCAACAACTTATATTCAATACTTTTAATAACTATGAAAACAACAGGCACAAAAGATTTGCTTCATAAACTTACTTACTTTGTGACTCTATGCATTCAAACAATTAATAAAAATAATATTCTCTCCGCCATAAAACTTTGACAAATAAAATACTTTAAAATGTTGTAACTTGACCTTTAGAAAATACACGTGCGGGACGCACGTGCATTTTTACTAATTTTTTAATATAATATTTTTAAATGAAAGGATTACTGGCAGATTGGCGCAGCCTATAAAAATAAGAGAGAAAGGGGTGCATGGGACTATATTTTAGATGAATCTGATATATCAAGTTCACATTATCAGTCTATATAATTTTTCTATATGTTGATGAAATAAAAAAGTTTTTCTTGACAAGGGTCTTAAACCACTTATATATATTTACCGTAGGAGACACTACCAGCGAGACGCACTTGCTGGCACTCATGAAGCGCCGAAGTATCGATGCTGACTAAATGGTATGATATCATATTGTATTTATTAAGCTCGCTGATACTGGATTGAGTAAACAAGTATCGCATTATCACCATGGCCCAATTATTGGCACGCACATCGACCAGCCTCAATTGCTCGTCACCGACAACACTGTACTCTATCTAAGCTATATTCAAATTAAATGTAAGGCGTATTTTATTTTGTTAGGGGAAACATTGGACTAATAATTAATTTAGTGCATACTAGTATAGGCTCTCTCTGTTTCAAATTATAGATTGTTTCACTTTTTCATAATAATTTGACAACTCATACTATTCAAAAAATCTATAATTATTATTGTTATCCAACTATGACTTTGAACTTATACCCCAAATTCTTCTAGTTCAGTAATCCTATCGGACCTCAGATTAGGCCATCATTCCATCTAGATCATAATAACTTAGGATTGACTCGCGGCATAATACAATCTACATACACCTTATACAGGACGTAGGGTTTAACGATTTGGCTGTCAGAACCTATTTAAATAATTTTGTTCTTCGTTCTGTACACCATCGCAATCTCCTTGCGCACCCCACCAATCTCTAAACCCTAATGTGGTCTATCCCGTGATGGGCTGCTGGTACTAAACACCAACAACTAGCGCGCCACACACAGACTGGTTAGAAATTACCATCATCCGCGTCTACAGCAACGGTGTCCTCCAATTCGCAGCAGATTGTTGTTGATTCGGCGAGGTTGCAGTGGCTATCATCCCAACAAGTTCAAGATCCAATCAGAGGCTATCCTGATTGATTGATGGGATTTACCAATATCGTCATTATGTTTATCATCACGCTCAATCTCGTTGGAAAAAGTTGAGAAGAATCAAGCCTACCAAATCCAATCTGGAACTCGTCATGTCTCAGCATGAAAATCTCACATCGTCAAGTCTCAGCATGAAAATCTCACATGGCCCCTGCGCCTGCCGTACCGTGCTGGATAGTCGCACGGCAACGCCGGGCCAGGCGCATCAAGGGCTCTCCAAAACCAATCCGAGTGCGGCGGACGAGAAGACAAATATGTGTTCATCGCAAGACATGGGAATCCGGCCGCGGATTCTTGTCAGATGGATCTTCAACAAGGCAAGTTCGCATCTGCATCGAGCTATTCTCCGTGTTTGCATCCATACCTGGTTCGGAGGCAAAGTTCAAGAACAGAGTCGATTTCTGGGAGTGGAGCCTCATCCTACCAGAGTAGAGTCCCATCGGAATACTGCCACTTCTGCATGAGGCCCAACAGAAAGCATGAGCCGTCAGTTTTCCGTCAGAAGCATTACTCCATGAGAATAGGCCTAGCGACTAAATTTTTGGCACCCATGATGCATGCATGCATCTAGCGGCGTCCAGACCGAGATCAATTAGAATCCGACTCTGGTTACATCGCTGATTCGTCACCGGTTACTTCAGCTCGCTCGGATATTATTTATACTTAATATTTTTTCAAACCATATTATTTGGATTATTCTCTCATTGTTATTTTTAAAAATATATTTTTATACCAGCACGAAGTACACGACTACAATGTGTTGAAGTAGCATACATGCGCTATCAATGATTATATTTATCTCTAACATTCTGTTAGAAAGATAACAAGTGCTCTGTGGCGAAGGGCAATAAACCATCAACTGACCGCAATATGCCATCGATCCAAGTGGTTTTATTAAATTGCTCGTATCAATTAAAATATTTTTGAATCATCTAGGCTATTATTGAATTATTTCTAGACTATTCGAGTTATTGGATCAATTGAATTATTTATGGATCATTTGGATTATCTATATTGTTTATGGATCTTCCTATTAATTCCGGATCTCCCGGGATGCTTATATACTACTCAGAATTTTTTCAAAGACATCATGCACTTGCAATGCGCTTCTATTATTTCCGCCAGATTGAGTGGCATTCTCTAACGAAGGGGTCACTAATCTCGTATCTTCCATCAGTCCCGAGTGGGTCTACATCGACTCGGCAGCTCCGCCGCTCGGCCAGTGATGTACTTCCACTAGCCGGCAACTTCGCCGCCTCGCTGACTGCTACATCGACTCGGGGGCTCCGCCGCTCAGCTAGTGACGTATTTCCACTAGTTGGCCACTTCGTCGCCTCGCCGACGTATTTCCACTAGTTGGCCACTTCGTTGCCTCACCGACTGCTACATCAACTCGGGGGCTGCGCCACTCCACTAGTGAATTATTTTTCCACTAGCTGACCACATCATCGCCTCACCGACTACTCCATCGACTCAGCTAGTGATGTATTTCCATTGGCTGAGTACTCGGACAGCTTCATCGTTGACACCTGAACACGCGGGATGGTGATAAACCACTCGGTAATTTATGAAGACTACTCGGATTGTTAAGCTACTTGACCCTCAACTTGTTTATGCTAAACAGCTTGAGGCTCGAGGCTATAGGGTGGATACCAGTGAAATTGTTTGAAGACTTTGACAAGCAAGACCAATTTTCAGATGATTCCGTCATTATATATTGATTCAAACCTTCAAATTGATTGCTACTCAAGTCAACATGAAGCTTGGGGGCTACTCCATATGGAGTCCATCTGGCAATGTCCTCCATGTTGTGATTTGAATATTCCTTGAAGGAGCAGATTCCAGAAGACCTTGAAGACGATTTTTTATGCAAAATCCTCATGAATCTCGGGGGCTTGTGGGTGTCATATATGCACAGGTAACTCAAGTAAATGAATTGTAACCACGGCGTGGGCTGCTAATTGTAATCAAACTAGGACTCTTAAATTGTACCCCAAGCTCCTCGGCCTATATAAGAGGAGCTGGAAACCCAAGTTCGGTAACCCTATCAAACCTCATATTAGGTCATTATCCTCATCTAGGTCACAATGACTTAGAGTCGACTCGCACAAGCGCATAATACAATCCACATACAACCCATACATGTCGTAGGGTTCAGCGATTTTGATACCCAAACCTGTCTAAATCATTGTGTTCTTTGTTCTTGCGCACCCCCACCGATCTATAAACCCTCACGTGGTCCATCTCGTGATGGGCTATCGGTACTAAACACCGACACTGCGCAAGGGTTAAGCTTTTCAGCCAAGTAACTTCGGATATCTCCGGTTCACAATCCGAAAGGTCCCGCAGGACTACAATCCCCACAATAACAAGTCTTCGTACGCACAACCGTCTATGATAAGAGATTAACAAATCTCACTACAACACTTCATCGCAATGAAGGGCTATGCACTAAGCAAGACCTGAGGAAGAGCTCGCAAGCACTAGTTGTGCCAAAGTATGCACTATTAGCTATCTTGATAAACTTGGCTCTCAAGAATGTGTCTCAACAGTATAATGAACTTAGGAGTCACCAACCATACTACGAAGGCCGAGAAAGAGGGTATAAATAGCACAAACCTCAAAATTAGCCGTTGGGAGAAAGCTACAACTCACAAACAGCTTTCACCAGATGGTTTCGGTGTACGCACCAAACTGTCCAGCCTGTACACCATCGGCCCATCCAGTGTGTACACCGGAACTAGCCGTTGGAACTTCATTTGACCGTTGCAGATTATCGAACCGTTCGGTGTGTACTACCGGACCGACTGGTACATGTAATCGTCTGAGGTCAAAAGCACTTTTTATTCAAAAGTACTTGCTTATAAGTATGATTTTAAACCAAATATGTGTCATATTAATGAATTGAAAGTTTTATTCCAACAAAAATAAAAAACATTCTTACATTTGGGGTGGATCGAGGATTATCTTATTTTGACCCTGGTGTTGCACGCTGATTTGTCACGAAGGAAGCTGCCAGGTGCATCTTGATCCACTAAAATACAACTTACATGAGCCGCAAGAAGTATAATAAAACAAAGTTAAAAGTAGTGTAAAACTACTCATACTAGATGCGATGTTCTACATCAAAGAAAACCAACACATCATCTCCCCGCTCATACCAATGCCTAAAGGAGATGCTTGAGGTTATAGATAAGAGCCTAACTAGGGGGTAAATGCAAGGTCAATTAGCTTAAGGTGGCGTGACCAACCGATCTATCTTCAATGGCGCTCCAACTCCAATGGTGCTCCGTACACCATCCTTCACTTTGGGGAGGGGTGCGGCGACCATGGAGCGCATATGACCATCCACTACCCTCTACTTGTGGCCCAGCAGGGCGACCGAGGCGCGTGGACGGCGAACAGGACAGCGGACGCCCGGACGTCCTAAGAAGCAACCCTCCATCGGATTAGATTACAATACCTGGCATCGTTGATTAGAATCAGCAAATACCACCAAAACAATTGAAAGAGGTTACATAGAATATCAACCAAATATCTTACTTCTTGAGGACCAAAAGGGTGACCTAGTGTGGGGGTGAATAGGTTGACGCCTAAAATTTGCAAGCCCCCAAAACCCTCTCTTCTCTACTGAGCAAGTTCATGCAGCAACTGAGTGCTACTGACCGTAGGACTCGAACAGGAAGCAGAATAGCGGAAAAACTCGCTCAAGAGTCCACGAGATGGATGGAAGCGAACAAGGCCTGAAGCTTAGAAAGCGAGCTCCTCTAGCCACTCTACAGAATCAAGTGTCTCACTGGATGAACCAATGAGTTCGAGTATAGGCATACAACAGAGAGTCGCAAACCAAAGTCGCAGACAAAACACCCAAACGAAAAGAGCCGAAGAAGGCTGCAGCCAAGGCAATACCGGACTGTCCGGTAGCACACATCGGACTGTCCGGTACCACGCCGGTCTATCCGGTATAGCACACCGGACTATCTGGAAGGGCGAGCTGGGCAGCCCTGCATTAGACTATCTAGTAGCCGACACCGGACTATCCGGTAGCACGCCGGACTATCAGATAGCCTTTGCGAAACTTGAGCTCCCAAGGCCTAAACTTGACCAAATCTTCTCCAAACTACACAAAAATTGGCACAGGCTATCCCAGCACTATTCCGAAGTTATTCCCAAAAGATCTACTAGAAAAGATCACGAGATTAGCAGGAGTTTCAGATCTCATGAAGAGGGGAATACTTGGGCAAGAAAGGGGAAAACTCAAGAACGACTTGCTCGTGGCAATCTTGCGGGATTGAGATGTTCTAAGACATAATCTCCATGTCCTGGCTAGTCCAAACAGCAAACGAGAAGGGGAAATCTCATAGGCAAACCAAAGCACCAAAAGCCCATGAGAAATCACCCAAAAACCAAAGAGAAAGGGAGGAGGAGAAATTCTGCACACGAGCACTTAAGACTTGGCCATGAATTCCATTCTGTTACTCTCCAAAACAAATCACAAGGTCTGAATACAAGGTGGAACTCTATCTCCAAGCAGCCTCCCACTTCCTACCCTCTTTCTATGGGGCTAGATCACTCTAAACCCACTAGACATGTTGCTCTTGCTTGGAAAACGAAAATGGCTGCCTAAACCTAAGCCTAAGCAACCCTAAACCAACCAAGAGAGATGGCTTATGGCAGCCAACCTCTTATTTATACTAGAACTCTATTTCCCTAAGGCAGTTTTGCACTTCCCCCTATATTACAGACTTCGACACTAATAAGGCCGGTAGCGGCTAGAAAAGACCGCAATAACTCGAATGAATGGCCACGATGGAGTCCTCGACGTCTTCGGTTTATCCGCCTTCCCTTGATGTCCTCCACGTGTCCAGTAGCTCATCCCTCGGGGGTAACTCCGGTTTTGGAATACCGGCAACCTTGCCCCTGGTTTTGATGCTCGAACCAAGAAACGATAGTTGGGCCCAGTTTTGACACTCGAAACGGTAAACGCTTGTTGGGCCTCTAGTCTTGAGTGATTTTATGGCTCACGACACTGTCCCAGACCCAAGGTCACACTTATGGGCCGAGCCTAACTTCGACCACAGCCCAAGCCACCTGCCAGTCCGCTCGGCAGGGATTTTGTCGCGCCACGGTAGCACTCGGGCGCCGCCACTAGGTCACGCTTAAGTGGACTTTCCTCTAGGTCACGCTTAGGAGGTGCTCGCTCATCCTTTAGCAAGTCTTCAGTGTTGACAAGCGCTCATCACAGCCAGGACAAAAGACCGGACTCAGTACACTTGAGTCCCTCAATCTCCCCCTTGGTGAGTGCCTTGTCAACACCCTCACCAATAACCTGAAATCATAGACAAAGAAAGAAAAGCATAAGAAAAAAACAAAAGAAGAAAGAAAAATAAAGAAAATCAACTCAAGTGCCTAAAAGCCAAAGAAAGGCAGACACGAGAGCACTAGAAGTGAACAAGAGCAAAGCCAAAAGATCGGCCCCCTAAGACAAGGGTAACTACTCAACGCAGCCGATCAACAAAGAATGACCCCTCAAGAAAGAGACAGGGCTCAACATAGTCATGCTAGAAGCAAAGGACCAACTCCTTCAAAAAGAGGCAAAGGCCCAACACAACTGGCCAAAAGAGCATGCTAAAACTCCAACTCCCCCTGCATTTCAGCTCGTCTCACAATGCAGCTCTCCCACTGGAATGATACACTCTTCCAACTCTCCCCCTTGTTCAAGGTGGTTGTTACCTCTCCCCCTTGTTGACAATGCACACATCAAGTCCCCCAAGAAAAATGTTGTACAAATGCAACTAGGTGTAACAAAGAGCTCAAAAGGGATAGAAAGCTAGCAGATACAAGTTCTAGTATACCAAGCATGTGAGGGCAACGGCGCATGCAACAAGCTCAAGAGAACCTATCTGCTCAGGTCAAGAGCAAAGCATGATTTTCGGGTTTGGTTCAAAAGAAAACATCACCAACATCAATAGCATCTAGTAGGATAGGCATGAACAGCAAAATGCTAGCAATGCATACTAGGTGTGCTAATTCTAACCTGAGTATATTCAACAAGCCATAAACAATTCAGAGACATGAAATTTCAGATTTAGCATTTTCATTTCAAGCAAGTTCTAAACATGTGACAAGGGTTATTTGCTTGTTATGCCACTTCTTACCAAACAATGCCAAGCCTAGGCCTAGAAAGACCATCATAAACTTAAGACAAGGTTTTAGTCATTCACAGCTAGGTCCGAGTTTTCACTCAAGTGCACAAGTGAGCTATCTCAAACCAAGTCAGTAAGACAAGTCAAATCTACCTAGATCTTTTCATTTCATCTCAAATAGATACCAATTGCTATATGATTTAATTTCAATTTCAGATTAAGCAAAGTATTACAAATGCTTAGGCATCAACTAGCAAAGGTAGATACTAGAACAACCAAGCATGGAAAGATAGCACAAGCATTCAACTTCCTACACATGCTAGGTTGCTAAGTCAAGTGATGATCAAGTTTATAATTTTCAAGAAAACAAAATGACTAAGCTCTCACATAGTATACAATACATTCAAATGAGCTCTAGCCAACCATGATTAAGCATACTACTGTACATCATAGCATGAGCAAAAACCAGCAAGTCATTCCAATTAAGCTCAAGTGTGAGTGTATACTACAAATATACATGATGCAATGCATATCTATGATACAGAAGATGCATAAAGAAGCAAAAGAAACTCAAAACAAAACCTAAAACCTAACAAAACTCCGCCTGACTAAAAGGGAAAGCAAACCCCTAACTCCCCTTGCAGACGGGTGAAGTCATCTAGGTCTAGGGGTTTAGTTAGGATGTCAACCACCTTCTCGCTCGCTACATGCACTACATCAATGAGGCCTTTCTCATAGCTATCTCTCAGAAAGTAATATCTCACATCTATGTGTTTGGTTGAAGAATGGAGCACTGGATTCTTAGCAACGCTAATGGCACTAGAATTGTCACACAAGAGTGGTATCGTCCTATTGGTTAGGCCATAATCTTTCAAAGTAGCAAACATCCATATGATCTAGGAGCAACAACTAGCAGCAACTACATATTCAGCCTCACAAGTGGATTGAGCTACACTAGATTGTTTGCGAGAGGAGTAGGAGACTAAAGAGGTACCCAAGAACTGGCAGGTACCGAAAGTCTACTTGCGATCCAACCAGCACCCCGCAAAGTTGGCATCAGAATAGCTGAGGTGGGAAAGCGACTAATCCGCGGAGTACCACAAACCATACTCTGGGGTGACCTTGACATACCTCATGATCCGCTTCACAGCGGTGAGGTGTGACGCCTAAAAACAAGCGCATAGACCTACATTGAATTGTATATCCAGCCTTGTGGCAGTCAAGTACATCAATGACCCGATCATCAATCGGTACACCTTATGATCAACCTCCTCGCCATCTTCATCCTTGTCTAGCATGGTGGATGTACTCATCAGAGTCATCTGAGGCGAAGCATCCGCCATCTTGAACATTCGAAGTAGATCCCTCGTGTACTTGCTCTGGTGGACGAAGGTACATTGTGGAGTCTGCCTGATCTAGAGCCCTAGGAAGAAATGAAGTTCCCCCATCATGCTCATCTCGAACTCCTTCCTCATCTGCTCTAAAAACTTGATCACAAGTGCATGAGAAGAGCCACAAAAAATGAAATCATCAACATATATCTAAATGATCAAAAGGTCATTGCCATGTTTTTTTTGCAAAAACAGAGTCTTGTCCACACTCCCCATCTTGAAACCATGGGCAACTAGGAATTTTCTAAGTCTCTCATACCATGCCCAGGAAGCTTGCTTCAGGCCATACAAAGCATTCTGAAACTTGAACACTCGGTTAGGATATTTGGGATGCTTAAAGCCTAGGGGTTGCCTCACATAAACTTCTTCCTCTATATACCCATTCTGGAATGCACTCTTCACATCCATTTGGAACAACTTGAACCCTTATGAAGCTGCGAAAGCTAAAAGAATGCGAATGGCTTCTAATTTGGCTATAGGGACAATAGTCTCTTCATAATATATCCCCTCTTTCTGGCAATAACCCTAAGCAACTAGCCTAGCCTTGTTTCTCACCACAACTCTATCCTCTCCCTGCTTGTTCTTAAACACCCACTTGGTACCTATAGGATTGTAGTATGGTGGAGGCTCGACTAAAACCCAAACTTGGTTCCTCTCAAAATTTTCTAGCTTCTCATGCATGGCATTGACCCAATTCAGGTCAGACATAGCGCGTCCAACATCATAGAGCTCGAAAGAAGCAACAAATGCAGAGTGTGCAAAGATAGCAAGAGAAGTGGATCTCGATCTTGTCACTCGCTCATTCAGGCCACCAATGATGTTTGTCGAAGGGTGATCCTGTTGGACTATCCGAGACGGCTATCGCACAGTGGTCACCTCCCCTACATCCTCAATGGGCCCTGCTGCATGTACTAGCGGATCTTGTAGAGGTTGCACCCAAGTAGTTGAAGGAGAAGGTACTGGAGCTCCCTCATCATCCTCTGAATGTGAAGCAGCAAGTTCTGGAGCTGCAACAGGTGCAGTATCACTAGAAACACCTCCATCTTCTTCCTCATCGTCCTCAAAGATGGTAGTACCTATCTGCTCACCTGCAAGCTCAAAGCCAGGGGTTGTGCAAGGCATAGTTTCATCAAATGTAACTTCACAAATATCAACAATCCTGTTGGAGCACAAGAGCCAAACGCGGTATGCACGCGAATGCGTGGCATAGCCAAGAAAAACTCCATCAGAACTACAAGCTTTGAATTTGTCCAAGTTCCCCTGCTTGAACACAAAGCACCTATAGCCAAACACCCATAGGTGGCTCACTCTGGTCTGCCGCCCGAACCACAACTCATCCGAGGTCTTATGGAGAAGAGCTTGGAGAAAAATACGGTTGGAAACGTAGCATGTGGTGTTAATTGCCTCGGCCCAGAATTTCCTAGGAGTCCTATGCTCATCGAGCATCGTCCTAGCCATCTCAACAAGGGCCCAATTCTTGCGCTCAACTACACCATTCTGCTGGGGACATATGGGGACAAAAACTGGTGTTCAAGACCTTGGCTATTGCAAAAGGCTTTGAAACGATCGTTCTTGAATTCTGAGTCATTATCACTGCATATAGCTCTCATGGCATGATTGGATTCATTTCTCAACCTCAAAACCAAGTCATGAACAAACTCAAAAGCCTCATCCTTCGGTTCCATGAAATGCAACCAAGACCAACGAGAAAAATCATCCACGATCACAAGAATCTACCACTTCCTACCAACAAACCTCACCCGAGCATGACCAACTGTGTCCATATGAAGAAGCTCTTTGGGGTGAGCCGTCATCACCTGATTCACAGGTGTGTGGGAAGCAGCAACTATCTTCCCGTGGTGATAAGGGTGGAACACAAGGTCACGCTCACTCTTTAACTTGGGCAATCCTTGTATTAGGTCAAGTAAGCTAAGCTTTTCAAGCAAATCAAAGCTCAAATGGCCAAGCCTCCTATGCCACTTCCACAAATTAGAGGAGGGGCTAGCCACCAAACACCGAGAAGGACTAGGGGAGCTCGAGAAATCAACACGAAAAACCTTCCCAAAAGGCAAAATAGGGCAAACAAGATCTTCTCAAGCACACAAAACATGCAAACAACCTTTCTCGAAATGAACCTCATAATCTTCATCGAGAAGTTACGAAATAGAGAGAAGGTTGTAACCATGTCTAGCAACCAAAACAACACCCCTCAAAATAAAATGCTCAGAAATCGGAACAGCACCAACACCCTTAACCTTACCTTTGCCTTTATCCCCAAAAATCATGTGCTCGCTGGAGCTCATTGGGGTGAGACTAGAGAACCATATGGTACTACTGGTCATGTGGCACGAACAACCAGAATCCATGAGACATATGTTCTCTAGGCCTCCATCCTGCATCCATAGTGGTTCATGGGGTGAGCATATGGTCCGACACTGGGGTTAGTCTAAAAAGAAGCAAACCAGTATCAAGCCATTCGCTCAAAAGAAGTGTTAGCAAAATGAAAATCAAATATCCCAAAATCCCTGTCCCGCACAAACTGAGACTGCCGGTCACCACGTCTAACAAAGTGTGGTCTATCGTAGCTCTCAAAGCCTAGAGGGGTTGGACCAAAGTTGTACTGCTCATGACCCGATGCCCTACCGGCAAAGCATCCACCACCTGGAGCACCACGCGGAAAACGGTCTCCTCCATCGACACGATGTGGCAAGCGGTCTCGCCTATCCCCACACCAAGGTACAACCTCTGGTATATCACCCTGATAGAACCTATCCTAGTTCTTCCACTCCATCTCTCTACGCTCAGCCCTCAACCTGCGGTAGCAAAACTCCACCAAGTGACCCTCCCTATGGCAATAGGCATACATGTACCTCTTGGGTGGAGCACCCTTGGGTTGACTTTGGTTCTTGGGTTGTCCCTTAGGCAGTGGAGTGGGCTTGGGAGGAGCATTCCTCTTAGCCCCTTGCTTAGAGCTCTCAAGAGGTGGTCAACTGAATTCCTCACAGGTAGAGTGTCAAGTGGGTTCCTAACAAAGTTGGGCTTAGGAGTCCACACTAGTTTCTTGGGTGGCTCCCTTGGCTTCTCTACCCACACACCATCCTTAGGATTTCCATGCTCAAAGTAGGGCTTGTCCTGGGTAACAGGGAACTTCGCACTAATGGGAATTCCACTCAAGTCACCTAACTTCTCGTACAACTGATCAAAATCAACTTGGGTGTAATGGTAGCCAACCCCCAACTTGTCACTCAACTTGAAAGAAGAAGCAATCATGCCAAGCTGCGGCTCCTTAGCCGAAATCCAACTGAGAATGGTCCTAAGGCAGGTATTCTCATCTTCTAGCTGGACCTTCTCAATGGCCAAATCATCAAGTCTACCTCTAAGTCCTTCACACTTAGGACAATCAGCACTAACAGGGCTAGTAGTCTTTTTAGACTTCCTGAAAGCAGCCCTAGTCTCCTCCAACTCCTTCCTAAGAGTAGGACAAATAGCACGAGCACCAAGCAAAGTCGGCCTAGCCTTCAACTCCTCTAATGGTAGTAGACAAAAGTAAATCTACAATACTAGCATGCTTGGAGCGTAACTCAGTCAATTCAATAGCTAGGACCTGACAATCAGTGCATTCAATCTCATCAGCTACAGCACATGCTTCCTTAGCAACAACAAGATCATTCAAAGCACATGCAAGTTTAGACTTGAAAGTCTCAAGCTCAGCCTCTAGAGTAGCAAACTTAGCATTTGCAAGCCTAAGATCCTTAGAAGCTACCCTATGCAAGCGATCCTGGTTCTTCAAAGCAGTGAACATAGAATCCTCATCATCATCACTCACCTGAAGCTCAATGTTGGACTTGTTGCAGCGTTGGAGTCAATGGAGCCAGCTTGATCTCCTCCAAGCGCCATGGTGTAGTAGCCCATCTCGTCGCCGAAGATGCAAAGTCTAGTGTGCCCGACGATCTTCTTCTCATCATCATCATCGCTGTCAGAGCTGGAGTCGCTAGAGTCACCGTCAGAGTCACTGAGGCTGACGAGGAAAGCGCAGTCGTGCTCCCAAGCGTGCTTTTGGTAGTGCTTGATGAACCCCTTCTTGTTGAAGAACGACCGCTTCTTCTTGTCGCCCTTGTACTTGCCTTTCTTCTTATCAGAGGTGTACTCGCCGTTGTGCTTACCGGTGGAGTACTTCTCCTGAGCTCTCCTCTGGGGGCAGTTGGCGATGAAGTGGTCCATCTTTCCACACTCGTAGCACTGGAGCGTGTCACCTCTTCTGCGGCTCATCCTGTTGGAGTAGAGGCACTGAAACTTGTTGGACAACAGGCACTTCTCATCATCTAGTCCTTCAAGCTCCTCCTCTATGGCTCAAATCAAGGACAAAGCATAGCCAACAGAAGGGTTACGGTTAGCAGCACACCACAGTTGGGGCCAGACATAAGATCTAGGCTCTTGGGAGTTGGTCCACTCATTTTGGCATGAGCCTAAGAGTCAACCTTCAAAGCCTTCAGCTTATTATAGAGCTCATCTGTGGTGAGGGTCTCATAGCCAACAGACCCAACTATGGACTCATTCTTCAATTGCCAAATACTATGATCCAAGGCATAGAGAAGCTTGCAAGCCTGCTCATGGTCATCATATGGCAATGCCCCATTCTTAGCATTAGCTTGAATCTGCTTGTTAGAAATCGACTGAAAACGATTGAACAAATCGTCTATGCTCTCACTAGGCAGCTGGGAGAAGTTCTCATACTCCCTTCTGTAGGTCTCAAACAACCTAGCCTTGACCTAACTTGTCCCCTCATGGAAGTTTGCAAGGGTAGTCCAGATCTCATGAGCCGTCTATAGGTGACTCACACTATTGAACTCAGAGCGGCTCAAGGCTGTTAGCAAGAAATTCCTAGCTTTGTTGTTCATTTTGTGTTCCCACTATTGCAGTTGGGTTATGCGCTCATCAAGCACTTGGTAATTAGCTCTTTGGCAAATATCCCAGATGAACAAATGTTGGCTCTGCAAGAAAGAAGACATGCGAGTCTTCCAATACGCATAGTCTGAGCCATCGAACCTTGGAATCTTACCAATAGACTGAGCCATGATTGCCTATTTGTGGATCTAGAACCGGTTAAGGTATAGAAGACCCTAACTTGGATTTGATACCAATTGAGGACCGAAAGGGCGACCTAGAGGGGGGTGAATAGGTCGACGCCTAAAATTTGCAACCCCAAAAAACCCTCTCTTCTCTACTGAGCAAGTTCACATAGCAACTGAGTGCTACTGACCCTAGGACTCGAAGAGGAAGCAGAACTACGGAAGAAATCGTTCAGGCGCCTACGAGATGGACAAAAGCGAACAAGGCTTGAAGCATAGAAAGCGAGCTCCACTAGACACTCTACACAGTCAAGTGCCTCACTAGATGAACCAATGAGTTCGAGTATGGGCATACAACAGAGAGTCACAAACCAAAGCCTTAGACAAAACAACCAAACGAAAAGAGCCGAAGAAGGCTGCAGCCAAGGCAACACTGGACTGTCCGGTAGCACACACCGGACTATTCCGGTAGGACAGTGGACTATCTAGTATAACACACCAGACTATCTAGTATGGTGAGCTGGGAAACACTGCACCAGGCTATCCGATAGCCCACACCGAACTATCCAGTAGCACACACCAGACTATCCGGTAGCACGCCAGACTGTTTGATCGCCTCTGCGCAACTTGAGCTCCCAAGGCCTAAACTTGACCAAATCCTCTCCAAACTTCACAAAAATTGGCACAAACTATCCCAGTACTATTCCAAAGCTATTCTCAAAAGATCTACTAGAAAAGATCACAAGATTAGCAGGAATTTTAGATCTCGTGAAAAGGGGTATACTTGGGCAAGAAAGGAGAAAACTCAAGAACGACTTGCTAGTGGCAATCCTGCGGGATCGAGATGTTCTAAGACATAATCTCCATGCCCTAGCAAATCCAAAATAGAAGAATAGAAGGGGAAATCTCATAGGCAAACCAAAGCACCAAAAGCCCTTGAGAAATCACCCAAAAACCAAAGGGAAAGGGAGGAGGAGAAATTCTGCAGACAAGCACTCAAGACTTGGCCGTGAGTTCCATTCTATTACTCACCAAAATAGTTCACAAGGTATGATTACAAGGTGGAACTCGATCTCCAAGCATCCTCCCACTTCTTGCTCTCTTTATATGGGGCTAGATGACTCTAAAACCCACTAGACATGTTGCTCTTGCTTGGAAAATGAAAATGGTGCCTAAACCTAACCCTAAGCAACCCTAAACCAGCCAAGAGAGATGGCTTATGGCAGGCGACCTCTTATTTATACAACAACACTATTGCCCTAAGGTAGTTTTGCACTTGACCCCCTATATTATAAACTCTGACACTAATAAGGCCTGTGGAGGCTAGAAAAGACCGCAATTACTCGGATGAATGGCCACGATGGAGTCATCGACGTCTTTGGTTTCTCGGCCTTCGCTTGATGTCCTTCACGTGTCCAGTAGCTCATCCCTCGGGGGTAACTCCGGTTTTGGAATACTGGCAACCTAGCCCTTGGTTTTGACGCTCGAACCAGGAAACGATAGTTGGGCCCGATTTTGATGCTCAAACTGGTAAACGCTTGTTGGGCCTCTAGTCTTGAGTGATTTTATGGCTCATGACACCATTCCATACCCAAGGTCACACTTCTGGGCTGAGCCTAACTTGGACCGCAGCCCAAGCCACCTGCTAGTCCGCTTAGCAGGGATTTTGTCATTGCACGGTAGCACTCGGGTGCCGCCACCAAGTCACGCTTAGGTTGACTTTCTTCCAGGTTATGCTTAAGAGGTGCTCGCTCATCCTTCAGCAAGTCTTCAGTGTCGACAAGCGCTCATCACAACCAGGACGAAAGACCGGACTCAATACACTTGAGTCCCTGACTTCTCTGCATCATAGCGAAGAATAAAATGCCATATTCATCACCGAGGGAAGTCGTGCAAAAACTGCATGATAAAACGATGGCATATCACTAGAAAACAAACTCTCACTTAAATCACAACATTAGCCAATAAATAAGATCGCAACATATTAGACATGGTGTTGCAACATGAAAACAAACTAATGTAACACCGATGTAGGTTAATCCATTAAACAAGTGAAGAACTTGTAGCAATGGAAATTAACCATTAGAACAAATGGAAAGGGAGAATGGATTCCAAATATGTGAAATATCTCATGCAACATAGAAAATAACCATTGTATCCAATGACAAAAAATGGATATGCAACAATATTAAATGTCTATTGCAACATCTGAAGATGTCCATTGCAACAAAGCTAAGGAAGACATTAAAAATAATATAGCTGCCGTGAAATTACAAGATTTCAGCAACATACTAAAACATCTCATGAAACATTGAAATAAACTAGTCTAACTAAGTCAGACGTGGGACGTGGCAGCCTCTCAAATCATCCTCTCCGGTCATCACCCTTGGCGGACATATTGCAACATCAAGAAAAGCTCGTCCCAACATTTTGAGTCGTATAATGCAACATAATGAAATCCAACATCTTGAAATCATATATCATAGCTTCCGAGATAAAGATGGGGGAGGAAGAAAGAGGAAGATGTGCAACATTGGAGGACTATTGCCACACCAACTCATTACAATCCATCGCACTCTTGTAGTCTTGCGCATTTTCCTGCCTCCGTCGGTGTTACTCGTTCTCGCTACTCCGCACGGCCCTTCCTTCCACTCCCCAACTGCACCGTCCTTCCATGGCTCTGCTTCCTTGCAGTCTCTGCACTCCTGGCGAAAATACAGAAGCATGGAGGAAGAGAGTAGAGCTATAGGGAAGGTGGCCTAGGGTGGGCAGTAGAGAAAGACTGAAGCACATGTTATGTTTGGTAGATGGATTGGATAAGGAAATGGGAATGAAAAAATAAAAAGAAAACCGCTAGAATACACAGGCGAGCTCACAGAAACCCCCAGCGGCGAGTCATGTGTCTGATATCTTTATCTCGCATCGGACGTCTTAGCCATAACTTTCCCAGGAGGCAATCCACGCCGTCTCTTTGCACGCCAAAGCGAAAGCGCGCGTGAGAAAAACGAGGATCCACGTTGGCAGGCCACGCGCAGGAGTGAAAGTAGAACATCTCTAAGCTAGTCCGAGCATTCCTAGGTGTGGAGCATTATATTGAACTTCAAGAGGACCACTCAACGTATCATCTAAGACAATTTGTAGAGCTCTGGTAGCAGCGGCCCTCTCGTATGACAAAGAGAGGACCATATCATATGGATTTTCAATCGTGCAGGAACATAAACAGCTGCCTCGGCCAACTGCTCATAATTTACGTGCTACACAAACTTAGATTTTAAGGCCTTAATCTTGAACTAGAAACCTTGGGGCCTATCCAGGAGCAAAATTTTCGCTTGGCTTATCATTCAGAACCAGTTCTAGACATCAAATAGGCTTGCGACTCAAGGATGGCCGCACAATCCTTGTTGCGACTCAAGAAGAGTTTGGGAGGCCATCGCGTCTTGGATCACCCTCACCCCTCTCGCTCCAACTTCTTGGGCTGCTATAGACTCGGTCAAAGATTGGTTATTTGTAGTCATCTACTCAGTGAGGCACTTGAGAGAGGAATATGTTCCCTCTTGCTTTTGGAAAAATTGGAAAGCAAGAGGAATGCTCGCACTTTCTAGAGGATGTAGTCATCAGTGCATAGTGTGCCCCTAGTAATTTACAAATCAGTTGCGAGGCACTAAGCTCATTTTTGCTCTTTTACCATATTTGTAAGGGTAAATTAGATACATGTCATTGTAATTTCTACAGTTCTAGAATTTGCCATTTCTCTTCTACATGTTGCATACATGCCTTTAAAATCTTGCAAAATAGGCTGCTGGACACAAATCGATTGCGAAATGTGCCACTGGATATCTCACGATTGAAAATATGCTGGTGGACATGTCTGCACCTTGCCAATTTGCTGGTGGACACCGCCATGATTATTATATTCATTTTCGGACAGGAAGGGGAGACAAAGGTGGGGAACTGTCATCTTTGCCCTTGGCCCCACAGGTCACAAGTCTAGTCAGTCCTCGGGCGCTGTCACCGCACCACGCCACCCTACGGGACGCCCACCGCCACGCCCTGCCTCCCTGGGCTCAACCACCACCCTGCACTGTGCAAGGATCCTCCATCGCATCTGCATCTCAGGCTCCACCTCTTCACCCTGCCACCTTGGTCAGGGCTCCATCACCGCCCCGTGCCTCATCGGGATTAGCAGTCGTGCCCCGCCTCCTAGGCTCCGCCACCGCACCCCGCCTTCCCATGATCCGCTGCTACCACCCAGCGCCTCCCTAGGTTCTTCGCCCCGCGCCTCACCGAGATCCGCGAATGCGCTAGCCTACCGAGTTATGCGGCCGCGGTGGCAAGGCCCCGACGCGGTGGTGGCGGCGGCATCTGCACATGCGCTTGTGCATGGCAGCGGCGGCATGGCCGTGTGCCCGCCCGCCCACCTGCGTGCAGCTACGGCAGCGTGGCCCCAACGCTCGCATGCTCACGACTGCGACGGCGCAGCACTAGCGCTCACTAGCCCCCGGCCATGGAGGAGGAGAAGGGGTAGATGGCGCCGTGCGCGGTGGTGTGGGAGGAGTAGAGAGGAGGGAGTGGCAGTGTGGCGGGCGGATCGGTAGAGACGAGGGAGGAAGGAGCAGCACATGACATGTGGGGCCAAGAGGCAAAAAGGACATTTACTAGCGTTTCTCTCCCCTTCCCACTCAGAAATGAATATTATATTCACGGCGGTGTCTTTCGGCAAATAAACATGGTGAAGGCGTGTGTACTAGTAGCTTTACGTTTTCGCAGTGTCCCCCAGCAGCTCGACATCACTTTTTATGTCCAGTAACCAATTTTGCTTTAAAATTTTCTATACCGTTGAATTATGCCATTGGATACGTATACAAAGGCTTTGGGACAACTTGTGGTGTATGTATCTCTGTATTTACAAAAACACCAATCCCTGTCTCTCTCTTACAACTTGGGCCCAGTTGTCAGCATCTTCTTCCTCCTCCCTTTTTCCTCTCCCTCCTCTCCATCTCCTGGCTCGCCCGCCCCACACCACCATAGCTGCCCCATGGTGATGCCCGCCATGAGATCCCTCCTCTCTTGGTTCACCCGCCGCCTTCCTGCTTTTTTAGCCATCGTAAGGCCATCAACACCATTCCTCCTTTGGCACCTCCATGCCGAAGCCCCTCCGTTGTCCCCACTTCAAGACTCACCGCTATTCATCTCCTGAATCCTCGAATTGGAGCTGAGCCTGACCCTGAGCCCTAAGTCAGAGCCGTCATCCGACTGGGCCCTCGACGAGTTCCTCGCGAGCTTCGTGGCCTGCCTTCCACCCACAACTCACAGCGCCCTTTCCCGACAACGACCGTGACGTGGTCGACGAGATACTGCACCTCATCATGGACTGCCATGGAGGAGTAGAAGGAAGATCTTCTGCCAAGGCGAGTTGACTGGATGGCACTGCTGGAGCGTGGGTTGCGGCCTCGGCGAGCGTAGCGCGGACGCAGCGATGGCATCTATAAACGTGCACGATGGCGGTTGAAGAACGATTGGGGAAGAAGGGAGGAGGAAGAAGATGTTGCAAGGTGGGTCCATGGTGTAAGAGAGAGGTGCGGGGAGTGGTGTTTTCGTAAATATTGAGACGCATACACTGCACATGGGCCCAAAGCCTTCATATACGTATCTAATAGCATATTTCAATTGTATGGAAAATTGTAATGGTTTGTATGTAATAAGTATAAGAGCAATAGCAAATTTTAGAACGGTGAAACTAATAATGGCATGTATCCAATTAAGCCTAAAAAATCGGTTTCAATGGTATGTTTTTTTCCTTCATAAACTCTTAGTGCCTTTTTCTTCTTTATAAACTTTTTAAAGGTTCAATAGGAGCATGCCATTTATATTGTATTAAATTAATATCATGAGGCCACGGTCTAATGCTAGGAGCCATATGTACCCATATATCTTGCATTGGTCCACTCTGAGGTTCCTAATATCAACAAATACCTTTGGAGGCTAAGGGCATCTTTCAATTTGAAATTTAAGATTTTCCTTTGGTATTCGCAAAGTGAAATTGGCAACGTAGCAAAAAATGTTGCTTTTGTTACAAAGATAAGATAATAGAGCACATGTTTTTCGAGTACTGCTTTCATGTGCGATTTGGTCTTTTTTCCAAATAGCCAGTATAAAACAGCCACATAGTATGTCTAATATGTTACTTGTTAGGGTGTGGCTAGCGGACCTTAGCAAAGAGGTCAATTCCCTTGTCTTCATAGGAGCTGCTACTACCTGCTGGCCAATATTTTTTTCTTTTTTTTTTTTTTCTCGAACCACGCAGGAGAGCTGCGCGTCATTTCATTAAGAAAGCAAAAAGGGAGACCTTGGGAGAAGGAAGTCCCCCAAGGCCTAAAAGTACAACAACACCCACTCTTACATAAAACAACGGGACACACGACCACGACCTCTAAGAGCCAGCCCTAAGGACAAAGTCCTGGAGGGCTTTTGCCCCTGCCAAGCACCACAAATGCCCTTCATCAACTACAGCCTGAACCACCAACCGTGCATTAGGCCTGACATTCTCAAAGACACAATCATTCCGATGCTTCCACAGTTCCCAAGTGACTAGAATCACCAGGGAGTTAAAGCCTTTCCTCATCCCCTTAGGTAGGGAGCTAACAGCTTTACCCCACCAAGAATTTAGGCGACTGTCAGGAGCCGGCGGTCTCACAACATTACCAAACCTTTGCAGAACCATGGTCCAAACCTCCCTGGCAACCACACACGACGAAAGCACATGGTTGATTGTTTCAGAAGCCTGGTCACAGAAGGGACAAGCCGGCTGATGGGGCAGCCCGCGCTTGGCCAGACGATCCGAAGTCCAGCACCGGTTATTGATGGCCAACCAAATAAAAAATCTGCACTTTGCCGGAGCCCAAGTCTTCCATATCCGCTTCCATGGGGAAAATTTAATGGTGCCAATGAACATCGCTTCATAGGCTGACTTGCTGCTGTAACAGCCCGAGGATGATAGCCTCCAGATGGGGGTATCCGGGCTATCAGGTTGTAGTACTACACCCTCCAGCAGCTCCCAAAGGTGGAGGTATTCAACTAAAACCTGAACTGTGAGAGCACCCTTGATATCTGAAACCCAACATCTCCCGGAAAGAGCCTGACTCACTGTACGCCCCTTGGCCACCCTTTTGGGGATTGCACGGAGAAGGTTAGGAGCTAAATCAGCCACTCTCTTGCCCTGCAACCACCTATCTGTCCAGAATTTTGTGTTTTCTCCATTACCCACAGAGATTTCAACTGCCATCTCAAAAAAGGCCCTTGCTTGACTAGGGATCTGAATCGGAAGGCCAGCCCAAGGTCTCGAGGCATCGGCCTTCACGAACCAGAGCCAACGCATGCGCAAGGCCCACCCCATTCTTTCCAGGTCATGAACACCAAGACCGCCATACAGATATGGACGCTGCACCTTAGCCCAAGAAACCATGCAGTTACCACCATAGGCATGTTCTTGGCCTTTCCAAAGGAAACCACGCCTCTTCTTGTCCACGGCCTTAATAACCCACTTGGGCAGGTCCAACGCGATCATCAGATGAATAGGAGTGGCTGAGAGGACAGATTTAACCACCACGAGACGCCCAGCTTTGCTCAAGAGGGGGGCCTTCCATCCTGGCAGTTTACTAGAAACTTTATCAATCAAAGGTAGCAGGTCCGCTTTAGAAGGCTTCTGAATTGTGAGTGGTATGCCTAGATATGAACAAGGGAAGCTTCCAACAGAGCAAGAAAGGATTTCTGAAGTACGTGCCATGTCCTCATCAGAGCACCGGATGGGGATAGCAGAGCTCTTCATCAGGTTGGTTTTGAGCCCAGTGACCGCCCCGAAGCACTGTAGCAGATCCCTTACAACAGATAAATCCATGAGTTCAGGTTTCAAGAAGATGACTACATCGTCTGCATATAGAGAAATCCGGGGCCAGGAACAAAGTCCAGCAAGGGGCAGCAGCAAATTGCTAGAAGAAGCCACATGGATCAGTGAACTAAGCACATCCATAACCAAAATAAAGAGCATGGGGGATAAGGGGTCGCCTTGTCTAAGGCTGCGACGGTGGTAGATGAGACGGCCAGGGACGCCATTCACCATCACTTGCGTGGTGGAGGTAGAAAGCAACAGGCACATAAGATTACACCATCGCCTTCCAAATCCCAGGTGCTGCAGAACCTCAATTAGAAAGGACCAGGAAACCGAGTCAAATGCTTTCGAAATATCCAGCTTCAGAAGGATGTGAGGCTCTTTGCTTCTATGCATGGCTCTGGCAAGCTGCTGTACAAGCACGAAGTTGTCGTGAATATTCCTACCCCGAACGAAAGCACTCTGATTGTTAGAGACCAACTTGGGCAGCAATGGAGCCAATCGAGTAGCAAGAATCTTGGTGACCAGCTTAGCAAAACTGTGAATCAGACTTATAGGCCTGTAGTCCTTTACCATAGAAGCATCCCCAGTTTTAGGCAGCAAGGTTATATAAGCTGAATTTAAGAGTCGGAACTTGAACACATGGCCCCCATAAATAGCAGACAAGGCAGCAAGAACATCGCTGCGGATGATACTCCAGCAGACCTTGTAGAACCTACCAGTGAAACCATCGGGGCCAGGGGCTTTGTCCATCGGTAGGTCCTTAATTACTGCCCACACTTCTTCCTCTGTAAAGGGGGCTTCCAAAGGCGAGAGATCATGCTGCTGCTGCGTGTGGAAGGCTGCAAGGTTGAAAGAAAAATCCCTGTCTTCTGCAGAACCTAACAGGTTCTCGTAGAAATCAGCCACCACCTCCTGCTTCTCATCTTGTGAAGTATAAAATCTGTCCTCAACTTGCAGCTTCGAAATAAAATTCTTCTTTTTTCTGTACCGCGCCTGCTGGTGGAAGAAAGATGTATTTGCATCCCCCTCCTTCAGAAACAGCACCCTAGACCGTAAACGCGCAATGGTGCGCTCCAGAGAGGCCAGCCCCAGACAATGCAACTTGAGCTTCCGACGCAGCCACTCCTCCCCAATAAATTGGTTTTTGAAAACAACAACATTATTTTCCTTTGCAGGTTATCTTCTTGATCATATATTGGCTTTGAAGTTGGGCTATTTTCTAGAGCTATCTTCATAGGACTTGGTTACAATGGCATCTTTTGGCCTAGCGCATATGACCAAAGTTTTTTTACTCAGACATATGGGTGGTAGTCTGGTCTATGGATGAAGTGACGTTAGTGTGTGTGCTTTATTGTGTACTTTTTGAAATGCCATGTGCAACCCCAATAAATATGCAGAGGTCAAGAGTGTTTTAAGATGTTTGTATCAACATCAATGTATTGTGAAGGTTGGACCAACACCTAAGAAGGGGGTGAATTAGGATTTTTAAAAACTAAGGCTCTTAAAAACTACAACTACTAAGCAAAACCTATGCAAGATAAATCTAGCTATGTGCACTAAGGTTTTGCTAAGTATTGCTAAATCTACCTTGGCCAAGTCTTGCACCCTAGTTCCACCTATAATCTAACCTATCAAGCTAGTATAGAAATGTAAGCACACAATCGCAAGAAGATAAATGCAGAAGCTATAAGATAGGTAGAGAATGCAAACTCCCGATGACGATGTTAGCGATGGCACATGATGGGGACACAGAGATTTTTTCTTGAGGTTCGGGGAGGCCAACATGTCCTCTCACCCCCTACTCTTTGTTAGGTGTCCCCGCAGGCTTTGCTCTCGCGTAGTCCTCAAAGGAATACGGCCTCGCCCACGCAAGGGTGGAGGATGGCAAAGTGAAGCAACCCTGGTTGGGTCTCCTGATATCCCCGGTGCACACCCACACAGGCCCTTCTCTCGCGTAGTCTTGGACTACGGCCTCGCCTACGCAAGGGTAGAGGATTGTCAGGGCTGACGGAGTCTTCCGAGTCCTTCTTATGGAGCTACCCCGCCGTCTCCACTATGGGAAGCTTTGGCCAACATGCCGAGGGCCTTCCTCCCTTTCACAAGTAAGATGGCGGCCACTCCACACTCCGAAGGGTCTCATAAGACTTACAAGCCCCACACTTACAAAGGGTAAATGTGCATGCATGCACGGGTGATAGACAACAAGGCCTAAGCAAAGATGCACTGAGCACTAGCTATACCACGATGTGTCTGGTTATGCTTTAGTGATGGTTGGGCTCACAAAATGTGTTCCTACACTTCAAATGGGCAAAGAGAATGTGTCTCAACATTACAATGGGCTCAAGAGACACCAACCATACAGTGGAGGCTGGGCAAGGGGGTATATATAACCTAAGCCTCAAAACTAGCAGTTGGGAGCCTCCTCCCCTTTTCTGCGCGACCACTGGACCGTCCGGTGTGTGTAACTAGCTAGCCGTTGGAGTCGACCATTGGACTTGGAATCCGACCATTGGGACCATTGGGCCATCCGTTGCTGCACCACCAGACCATCCGGTGCGTGTTGGAGCCCGGTCTTCAAACTTGTAGTGCTCCTAGTCCAGAACGTCCGGTGATGCCACCGGACCATCCGATGCTTGAGCACCGGACCGTCTAGTGTGTGTAAACTCTGGGACGCAGTCATCTTCATCTCTTCTGCCCAGAACGTCCGGTGGTACCATCGGACCATTTGGTGCATGTAAATGCACCGGGTCTTAAATCTTCAACTTTAGGGCTTCTGCAACTAGCCAGACCATCCAGTGGGGTTCCACCGTACCGTCCGGTGTGTAAAAAATCCGACCCGCTGAACAGTCAGCGAGATCGCCGTATCAAGACTTCACGCTTCTGACGTTTGATGGCTTAGGTCTTCTCTTGTGCCTTTTAGGTCCTCATTTGAGGTGTTTGTACCCCAAGTCCATCTCTTGCACCCTGGGACTTAAACAAAAACACTTGCACACACGTTAGTCCCAAATGGTACGTGTTGTCACCTCAACCACTAAAATCACATTCGGGACCTAAGCAGAAGGCTTAGGGCCCATTTTCCTTACATATTGATATTAATATTAATAAAACTTACTTCATCTAAAAGATATATGCCCACATGAAAAATTGAGAATGTTAGCCGATTTCTCTATGGACCATTGGAAAACTTGTATGGATGTGAAAACCATCGAATCAAGTTTTCTGTTCTCTATGTGCCATTCCAAATTCTTCCGTCAGGTTGTTTTGGCATATGGTGATTTGTGTGGGACATGTATTTTTGCATAAGTCAGTTTTGCCCTTGGATAAGTGAAAAGAGCCCCTGCCACTCGTCCACCCGCCGGCTCATCCGTGTGCTCGCCCCTCGGCGCCTACCCTCACCACACCGGCACCAGCGCTCGTAGCGCCCGCTCCTCCCCGCGACGTCGCCGGCGCTCATGGGCCCCCCTCCCCGCGCAGCCGCCTAGACGAGTGGGCAGCGGAGCTTGCGTCTACAGGGCGACCGAGCGACGTCGTCGTCAGCCGGGCGGGGACGGCGGGAGCCGGCAAAGCATGAGCCTGTGAGCCCCTGGATCGACGCTTTGAGCTTGTACAATGGGCCCTTCCTTCGCTTGGGCAGCGGCGCGGAGGATGGGTCGCTTCCGACGCCGGGCTCCTCCTGCTTGCAGGCACAACATTGCATGGTTCTCGTCACCGCGCTTCTTGCGGATGGAGAAGGTGATCGGCTTCTTGAACCCCTGCTACAGCTGGCTGTTTGCGCTGGTGTTGTTCGGGTTCTTGGGGATTTGCTAGGAGAGTTTCTCGTTACTGTGGCGGAGCTAGGGCGAGACGAGGTGCTTCTGGTACAGCTGGCATTGTTTTGGTTCTTAGGGATCTATACTGGCAGAGGTGCTGACCGTCCTCGATGGTGGAGCTAGGGCAGGACGAGGAGGCCACGGAGTCTGGGAGCAATAGCACGGAGAAGGACGAAGACGTGCAGCCGTTGGAGTCGCGGGAGGAGTTGGATGTGAACGTGGAATCAGACGCGGAGGCAAAGGACGTGGATGCCAAGGACATCAGCGGCGATGGCCATGGGGCGGCAAGCTGGTAAGGATTCGGCCACGCCGTGCAGCCCGCCTTAGCTCCGCCGACGCTGGCACGAGGCGCGCACTGCCGAACGCGCAGACGGCAGCGGGGTGAAGGCATACACAGGGCCTCAGGTGTGGCCAAAAGGAAGAAGGGCAATCCAGTCATCTACCCTGAATTTAACTTCTGTTACTGCCAGAGATGACGGGAGTGGCACGTAGAGAACAGGTCCATAGAGAAATCGGCTAACATTCAGTGGTCCATAGAGAATTCTCTCTAAATGAATCCATTGTACACCAGCTATGAAGTTAATAAATTAGTAGAAGACACTCATTCATTCATCAGTTGGATACATATGTGGTGCTGGGATGATTTTCTTAATTTCTTTTAGTAATATAAATATGTTTTTTGACTGAAAGAGCAAGGGATTGTGCTCATTTCTATTGATTAAAGAAGGGAGTACAAGTGGTGGTGGTAGTGGTGCGTGGATGGGGAAGCTAGGAGCCCCAACCGAGGACAGCAAAAGATACCATTTTTTATTCAATGCTTGTAGTTTCTAGAGCACATAAATTTTGGCATCCAATAATTAGTTTGAAACACGACTTGACAAATTGAAAATCACAAAAAAAAATATCAAAATGAAGATAAAAAGTAAAAACCTAACAATAAACGCCCACCGTGGGGCTCGAACCCACGACCACAAGGTTAAGAGCCTTGCGCTCTACCGACTGAGCTAGACGGGCTCCTATCATTTTTTTTAAACAATGATACCACTGAACCAATACAACGTCAACACTCAAGCACTTTTCTTGCCTGTTCAGTAAAGCATTGCCGCAAAGGGGCCACAACCCACAAGCATCGATGCAAATACCAACCATATCAGGCAAACAACTCGAGCCGAGCACTTGGATAAAATGCCGATGCAGTGACAACATCCTTTTCCGAATTCCAACAACAGATGTGCTCCGTTTGCTTAAAGTCGCTCATGACATGTCGGCATGCACACGATAACCCTTTTCGCCAAGCGCTCTTCGGAGCGAGCGGTCCCACCCATCTCGCCTTCTGTGTGTGCGAGTCCACCCGCTTCCTTTTGGGTGACCAGGGAGTAGAAATGGACGTAGAAAATACTGTCTGCGTATTGTACACAGAGTGAAAAAGTAATAATTGCGTACTGTGCACAGTACGGATGCACGTCCTAGTGACCATGGTCTTACCGTTCCAATACGTAACCCATTTTTATTTCTTCCCTTTGTTTTTCCTTTAGTTTTCTTCTTTCCCAAAATGCTATATCTAGTATCTATTGAAATAAAATTTCTTCTTTTTTCTTATATTTTAATCTACATATTTTGCATATAAGTTTGCACTAGGAGTGCATATGTTTTCTAGATATTGAAGAACAAAAACTTATATCTCAAAAAGTAATAATTAGTTATGTTTATATGTTTTGAAGACGCCAAAGGACAAAAAAACTATATGTACCATAAAACTTATGATCATATCATAAGTTATTATGGTAAGTTATGTATATAACTAAGTTCTAAAGTTGTTGGAAGAGTGAAAACTTTATATCAAAGAGTTATGATAAAAATTATTATGATAAGAAAAAAAAATATGTTTCAATAATTATATAAAAAGGTATGACTATTAGTTACGTGCATAATTATGACCGTTTTTATTTGTATAGTTTTATAACCATAAGGTTTGATCTATATAAATTTATGTGTCCTCGAACATACTAGGAAATTTATGATCAAAACTACCCTGCTAAAGTTATTACATTATTTATGTGCCCATAGACATACTACAAAACTTATGATCAAAACATTATGCGTTATAATCATTTCATTATGTTTAAAAAGTAAGCCTTAACAATATTTGTTAGCATAATTTTCTAATAACAAATTATTTCATAAATTGATGGTTGAATAAGTATGAGTTATGTTATTTTTCATAAGATGATTCCTCCACCCACTCTTTTAACTCCTTTTCCCTGTCCTGAATGATTTAGCACTTATGAAAAAAGAAAAAATATACGACAAATATTTACCCTAAAAACAAAATCGACATGTACGAAAAATATTTATCTGAATATAGCTTATATCTTTCTGTGTTAGATACAACCTCTATATTTGAATATTAAAAGGAAAAAATATAAAAAAACCCACCACATGAGGAGTGGTGAGACGTGGGACATGACGTGCGACCGGTCCGAATTAGTCAGGCCGCGTGCACACACCACTTCCCATTTGCCCTCTTTGCCAATCCATTTACTACACCTTGCAAGAAAGAAAGACAAAAAAAACATTACATTTGCAGTTTTACAAAGCACTTACAAGCTTCTCTCTGTACATTTCATGCATTTGTATTCGGTTCGGATTTTGTACACCTTCTCAGGACAAAATGAATATCAAACCCGTTCCGGGCTCTTCAAAAATTCGAGCCGGGAGAGAACAAACTTTGGTCGTCCCTCTAATAATTCTCTAAAACCCAATCAAAGAGGAAACGAAACGAAGAAATCAAATGTACAAGGTGCGACAAAGGCTTCGTGTGCTGTGCTGTGCTCTATGCTATGTACACAACTATACACGGATGACACGTTCGCCCACCGCAGGCGCCGGCGTGGCCGCCGGCGGCTGGCGCTGCTCGTAGTGCCGGTGGATCTCGTTGACCAGCCACCGCGCCTTCTTGCCGGCCAGCGGGGTCCCGTCGGCGATGAGCGCGTACAGCGCGGGCATCAGGCTGGGCAGCTTGCCCAGCAGCGCGAGCACCTTGTCCCCGCCGTGGAGGCCCAGCGACGCCAGCAGCGACGCGCAGTGCTCCTTGGCCGACCGCGACGCCGCCTCGCCGAGGAAGCCCACGAGCCGGGTGACGAGCTCCGAGCTCGCCACCACCGCGCGCGCGCCGGCCGGCTGCTCCGCGAGCCTCGCAAGCAGCGCGACGGCGTCGACGGCGATGTCGTCGCCCCGGTCCTCGGTTCCGGCGGCGGGGCCCAGCAGGCCCGCGAGCGCGGCCACGGCGCCCGCCGACACCGCCCGGCCGTGCGCGTCCGGGCACTGCAGCAGCCCGTACAGGCTCACCAGCGCGTTCTTGCGGCCGCGGTACGCGCCGTCGCGCGCCAGGCGCACCAGCGTCGGGATCGCCTCCGGGATGCGGCTGATCTCCTCGCAGTACTCCGGGCTGGATGAGAGGTAGAACAGCACGGCCGCCGCGTTCTGCCGCGCCTCGACCCTGGCGGCCACGCTGACGGCGTCGACGATGAGGCCCAGCCCGCCGGCCTCCACCAGCGCCCGCCGCCCCGCCGGGTGCTTGGACAGGTTCAGCAGGCCCGCCACGGCGCTGTCCTGCACGGACGCCTCCGCGGAGGAGAGCAGGTGGAGCAGCCACGGCACGGCGCCCGCCTCCACGAGGCACGCCCGGTGGAAGACGTTCCGCTTCGACAGCTTCCGGGCCTCGTACGTCGCCTTCTTCTGCTCCTCGGGCGTGCCGCGGGACAGCCTCGCGATGAGGAACGCCACGGCGAGCCTCACGCCGCCGGCCGCCGCCGCGCCGAACGGCGCGTCCGTCTTGTCGACCGCGCACCGGTGCTTGCTGCTGGCGCCGTGCTCGTGGTGCAGCGGGACGCCCCGGCTGAGGAGGAGCTGCTCCACGATCCCGCGCGCCGCGAGGTTCGGCACGAGCTCGGCGCTGCGGAGGCGCTCGCCGGTGACGGGGCACGTCCGGCACCCGTTCTTGATCCACTTCTTGATGGACGAACGGTCGTACGTCTGGCCCGTGGCCACCGTCACTGGGTCCGTCATCAGCTCCAGCGTGATCGGGCACTGCAGCGCCTCCTGGCTCACCCACGGCGCGCACCTCGCCGGAGGCCTGACCACCGGCGCGGCGGCCGACGCGGCGGCCTTGCTGGAGCTGGAGCTGGAACCGGAGCCAGGATCGTCAATGCGGTCGAACAGCACGACGCGGCAGTAGACGAGGAACGCCATGAGGCCGGCGATGAGCACGAGGTCGTTGTCGTTCTCTCCGCCGGTCTCCAGGCGCTCCAGCATCTCGGCCTCCAGGAACGCCGCCTCCCGGGCGCAGTCCGACCACGAGTCGACGCCGACGCGCGCGAGCACGAGCCTGGCGTCCTCGGCGCCGGGAGTGACGCCGGCCGCGAACCCCGCGAGCACGGAGCGCACGCCGCGCGCGGCGCGGTCGTCGTCCGGGTCCGGGCGCGCCCGCGCCGCCGCGCGCCACGCGTGCCGGGACACCATCCCCGCGAGCTCCCGCGCGTCGACGGACGCCCCCACGACGCGGGCCGGGAGCACGTCCACCGCCGTGGCGACGGAGCCCAGCACCACCCGCAGCTCGGCCGCCGCCAGGTCGGCGTTCATGAGCACCCACATCCGCGCGGCCCCGCGCGCGAGGTCGGCGAGCAGGAGCCGCAGCTTCTGCAGCGCGACGTGCAGCTCCGAGAGCCCCAGCACTGCGTCCCGGGGCAACGGCACGCCGTGCTCGGCCGCCGCCTCGAGGAACGCGAGGAGCAGGCCGGCGATCCGGACGGCCTCGCTCGCCGCGCCGCGGAGCGCGGGCAGCGCGGCGGGGCGGAGGCCGGCGACGTCCGCGGCGAGGGCGAGCAGCGACGCCAGCAGCGGCGCCGGCGCGATGGCCTCGCACGGGCACACCGCCGGCAGCTCCAGCATCGGTCGGCGGCTCGGAGGCGGCATCTCCTCTGGCGATCGGAGGAACGGGTTGGGATTGTGGAGTTGGAGGGGAGATGAAGGCGGAGGCGGAGGCGAAGGCGATGAGCGAGGCCAGACGACGAATCCTCCTGTCACCTCTTGGTTCGGGAACGCGGCGGCCGGCCAAATTTGGAAGCGCGCCTACTTATAGCGGCGCGGGCACACGTGTTGGCTTCCGGGTCGGATGGGGACACGTGGCGACCCGTCCACGTGGACGGTGGCTGGTGGGGCCGAGGGATGGTTCCTGCGCAGCTTCGCCGACCGGATCACGCGCAAAACTTGATGAAGGCAACGAACTGGCTGTATCATGGTCATTGGATATTAAACATAGGCTCCAGCTCGAAATTATCAGCGGGAGCGCCGGCGCCTGGACGTCCGGGGCGGACGCCGGGCGATCGGCCGCGTCCTGCCCTCCCATCAAACCACGCTCGGTCGTCCGATTCAACTGTCTTAAATCATGTGCTGAAACATCAAAAATAAATTACCGAAACATCAACAAAATACTGATAAAACATTAAAAATACATTATTGCAACATCGGCATATGTGAATTAACTGAATTGAATGAAAAACTCGGATCCGCGAATCCGGTGAAGAAATTAAAAAAAATCGGACGAAACATCAGAATTGAACTGCCGAAACATCAATGAAGTACTGCTGAAACATTAAATATTATACTATTACAACATCGATATTTTGGGGGAAATATCCAGACGTGGCGCGTCGGGCGATGCATGAAACATGAGAAAATAACTACCGAAACATCAATGAATAACTGATGAAACATTGAAAATACACTATTGCAACATCGACGGATATGAAAAATTAACTGAATTGAATGAAAATTTCGGGTCCGCGAATCTGGTGAATTTTTTTAAAAAAAATTGGACGAAACATTGAGAAAATACCGTTGAAACATAGTGACGTAACTACAGAAACAATCTAGAAGAACTACTGCAATATTGAAGAAGGGTATCTGATTTTTTTCGGAGGAGGTGGAAGCCAGCGTTCGATATCGCCGCGTGGCTCCGGACGCTCGGGTGAGAGCGTTCCCGAATTATCAGCCGCGCGCCAAACAGGAGAGGTACCCTTGATAGCTAGCTTAGCTAGATCAAGCTGTTTGCGAGTAAAAAAGGACGATCCGAAACGGATTCATCAATTTTTCCGGATAGGCTGGCGCTGTCCGTTCCAGAGCACACTTGCTTTTACACTAGACGCTTTCGTTGCCTGGAAATGGCAAGGTTTTACTAGGCCTCCCAAGTTAGGGAAGATGGTGCCGGGAGATATTAGTATTCACAGCTAGATGGGTTGGGACGGAGGGGATGTATCCAGCAGAAGGATCTAAGGAATTTGCAGCATCACTGTCCGCAAAAGTGGAGTTTGAATTTGAACTGTGATGTCTTTCTGCCTGAACCAATCTAATTGCTCCCGTCCCACCCAAGTCTCTCATTTTGTGACATCATCATCTCAATTCGAATGCCGGTTCCGTGACACCTTACCAGCCATTGTCTCAGTCCACCAATGCTTCATCAAAACTGGATTTGCTACTTAGTCACCTCGGCAGAGGAGTAGATCTAGTAGCCTAGAATATTAGTGGGGCCATCAGGGTCAACGTTACTTTATGATATAGACTATATTAGTCATTATCAATATTTTGCAAAGAATTTTAGAAATTGTATCGGGGTCGAGCTAACCCCGCTAAAACACCCAATGTCCCAATCCACCAATGCTCCGGCAGAACCAGATCTGGGCACGTATTAGTGGTCTTATCAAGGCAGCAGGGCCTCTTATCATGGTGCACCGCTTATTAAGAAGTATATATAACTTTCTTGCAATCTATTGTGACAATTATATAGCTAGTGGCAAATATTTTTTTACCTAGGTGCATGTGGCGTCACCCTTAGTGTCGATGGTGCACACTAGTCATCTCTCTACCCACTTCTGCCATATGCATAATTCAAGTTGTCATGGGCAATGGCCTTTACGGTATTCTAGGAAGACATCAAGAGTTGTGGCTCCTCTTTGGCGACAATGTTCCATGTCCTCTATGGCCACGTCGCCAGACACGGTGAGACGGTTTAATTTAATGCAGGATGCAGACATGATTTGCCACTTCCTCAAGCCCTGCCTCTTCACCGACACTAACCTAGA
This sequence comes from Paspalum vaginatum, assembly GCA_030272315.1. Lineage (NCBI taxonomy): Eukaryota > Viridiplantae > Streptophyta > Magnoliopsida > Poales > Poaceae > Paspalum > Paspalum vaginatum. Next base: position 33,372,594 of record CM059018.1, on the reverse strand, counting down.
ATAGGGAGTCACGGCCATGTTGTTGGAAGCCACCTTGCTCTGTGCTAAGGCGGAAACCAGCGGTGTCCATATTCTTCTTTTAAAATTAAATACGGCATTGTTACGGTAATATTTTTTTTATTATAAATAGATAAAAATAGTTAAAATAGCAATAGAGAATGAAAAGACCGAGACTGCTGGGTTCGGCTGACTCAAATCGAGTAGCAGCTGCCTCGCCTGTTGCGTACGTCCATCAATTCCGACATGTTGTGTGAGCACTTCGAATTCATCGCTTCTTTGGAGATCATGTTCTAGCCTCTAGGTACGTATCTAGTGCATGCAGGATCTCCTTTGTAAATGAATATGAGAGAGAACAACTGCGAGTTTTAGGCTAAAACTAGCAGCACCTCTGTCCCTTCATTTTCTATCACTATTTTAATTATCTATTTTTCTGTTTATAGTGCAGAACAGTACCGTAACAGTACCATATTTAATTTTGCAGTCACCATATGGAGGCACCACTGGTTTTAGCCTTACCACTAGGCACCATGAGACCTAGATCACCTCATTGCCCCAGTGTGCATGGCACAAAAAATTTAGAAACATATAGGACGATAGGATAGCATCCGTTGTTTACCTGAATGTTAAATAGTCAGTTACCTAGCTATTGCTTAGTGTTTTCAGGCTAAATGGTCTATTAAAAATAAACACACGATTAAGAAGACGCGGCTAAAGGGTATTGATTAAACAAATTGAACGGTTGTATAGATGAATAGGGCTACTCCCTCCGTTCACAACTATATGAAGCCGATGACTTTTTTTTACAACTTTAATCATTCAACTTATTCAATAAAATATCATTTATGTTGTTGTGATTTGTTTTATCATTAAAGATGATTTAATTATGGATTGTGTTTTTACATGTTCGAATAAATTTTTTGAATAAAATAAATTATGGAAGTTGTAGCAAAAAGTCAATCGCATCATATACTTTTGAATGGAGGTGGTACCATTTTTTGTTGAATATCCCTACCTCCTCACATCCCTACTACAATGATCTCCACCGTGCATCACTGCTCCTCCTCTGCTGCCTTCAAAATATGATAGAACACTAGCACGACATAGTGTTGTATAGGGGCCAAATATGACTATTATTAAGCTGCTGAGACAAAGATCGACTGTGGCATTGCTGGCTCCCTTGAGACCCATCATGACGATGTGGTTGGTCTTTGGCGTGATAAGTTTACAGTGTCATTAACCTCCCTCCCAAGGGTGTTCACCCTGAAGTTGCCAAGGCGCGATACTATAACTTAATATCTACGCAGCTTTCAAGTAGGGATGCTCATCTAGCTCTAAAAATCCCCGCAAGCATATAATCTGTGTACTCCATGTTTAATACATAGTTTCTGTGATACAAAGTGATCTCATAGGTTTTGTATTACAAATACGTTCTCATGCTTGTACTTTTATATCATACAAATAAAATAAATAACCACTGGTTAAATGTATGTATTTCTACAAAATGATGCCCCCTGGTGGTGGAGATGGTGGACCAAAACTATGTAAGGTTGGTCTATGTACCTCCTCTAGTTGTACAATCGAAGGATTGGAGTTGTACAACATGCCCTCCTAGTTGTATGGTCCACGGGCCAAGTTGTGCAGGGATGTCTCCTTTAGTGGTGTGGTCTAAGGACCGAAGTTGTTTGGGGTGGATCCCCTTGAGTTGAGTTGAGTTGAGAACTAGGCCAACTCACTTCTAATATGAGTGAAATACACGGGCCATCCTCAAACTTGGTAAGGGATATAACTTCGGTCCCAAATTAAAAATGATAGAAATTTGAATCTCTAAAGTTGGCTAGTTGAGGACCGAAAGAGCGACCTAGAGGGGGTGAATAGGTCGACACCTAAAACTTGCAACCCCAAAACCCCTCTCTTCTCTTCTGTGCAAGATTGCATAGCAAAACCAAGCTACCAACCCTAAGACACTTAGAGGAAATCTATGCGGAAACACTACACACCACTCGCCCAAACGCCGAGAGAAAACGACGCAAAACGAGCTAAGAACAGCCAGCTGCAAGAGCCACCGGACGGTCCGACGCCTAAGCACCGGACGGTAGGCACCAGACAGTTTGGCAGGCCACCGGATGTTTTGGGCCGAGGAATAAATTCTCTGCTTGAGCACCACCGGACGATCTAGTGCCCGCAAAGAGCTCAGTGAGGCCGAGCCTCGTGTTCTCCGCTCGAGACAAAACCCCAAGCACCGGACGGTCCGGTGCCTCACCACAGACTGTCCAATGGTATGAAACATGGCAGCCCGAGGAAGAAAACAGCCCGCGAATCCTCAAGAATCAATCGAAATCTCGACCAAATGGACTCTTAACTTTATCAAATTTCACAAGGACTTAGTCTAGGCCATGGAAAAACTATTCCCAACAGATCAAGTCCAAAGCCTAAGATTTCCTCCACGGATTTGACTCATCCCCAAAATGAAGTCCACAAGCCAAGAACGAAAAACGCGGGGCTGCTCGTGGATCAAAAGATTGGGCAAGGAAAACCACAATCCAACCACGTCCTTACAGTCCAAAGAACCGGCAAAAGAAAATCCTTGACCTTGATAAAAAATAAATGTCCAAAAGATCAAGAATCAAGACCAAAAACCAAGAGAGAAGAGGAGGGACAAGGGACACAAGCTTGCAGCTGAATCTTCCTTCTATTAAGTGCCCAAACAAAGGTCTAGAATAGATTACAACTGAAAGGATTCAAACTCAAACAACCACCCTCACCTTTCCACTACATTAGAGGCTAGATCCTACTCTTAACCTCTCTTACAATGGAGCTCAAGGCTTGAAACGAAAATCATTCCTAAACCCTAAGTCTAAGAGGACTAAACCAGCCAAGAGAGATGGCTTGGAGCAGCCAACCTCTTATTTATACTACACCTCTATTGCCCTAAGACAGTTTGCACTTAACCCCCTATATTACAGACTCGTTACACTAAAACGTCTGTAGAGGCTAGAAAAGACCACAATAACTCGGATGAACGGCCACGATGGAGTCCTTGCAACTTCGGTTTCTCCGCTTTGTCCCGATGTCCTCCACGTGTCCAGTAGCTCATCCCTCGGGGGTAACTCCGGTTTTGGGATACTGGTAACCAAGCCCCTAGTTTTGACGCTCGAACCAGAAAACGATAGTTCGGCCCGGTTTTGACGCTCAAACCGGTAAACGCTCGTTGGACCTCCAGTCTTGAGTGATTTTACGGCTCACGACACCATCCCGCACCCAAGGTCTCTCTTATGGGCCGAGCCTAACTTGGGCCGCAACCCAAGTCACCTGCCAATCCTCTCGGCAGGGATTTTGTCACGCCACGGTACCACTCGGGCACCGCCACCAGGTCACGGTCACACTTGGTGGACTTTCCTCTATGTCACACTTAGGAGGTGATGCTCACTCGTTTTTTAGCAAGTCTTCAGTATTGGTAAACGCTCATTACAGTCAGGATAAAATCTCAGACTCGGTACATTTGAGTCTCTCCGTGTGTTATATCCGAATCCCAACATCGCTTTGCCCGTATCTTGCCTATAGTTTTTACCAGTACGGCACATATGCTATTTCCATATAGTACATCCATGTATAGTGTTCAAAAAAATAGATGACATGCAAGGCCTCGATTCATTTTTGCTACGGCTAGGACATTGGTCCTCTCGATCCTCGATCCACCGTGCTGTCGTCTAGTGACCGACTGACCGTGCCTGTGGGAACTGCACGAAACCGATGATCACCGCGGGTCCCACGAGCTCACGTGACGTGACAAATGCGGCGCCGGGCGTCCTCGTGGTCTGAGCACTTGGCTGTACTGTACCCCCTGCACGGTCAGGAGTACGAGGCCGATCCGCTCTGTGGGGCCCACACTGACCGCCGACCTGTGTACGTGGCCACGAGCCAGGCCCGCACGTCGCGGGGAGGACGGCGGCCTGGCGGGCGGGCCCAGGCGCCCAGCTAACCGATGCTGCCTCGCCGCACCACCGTGCGTGCGAGCAGACAGGCATGGGCTTCCGAGCGGCGAACATGCTTCAAACATATAACCATTCATGCCCCCTTTGCTTTGCGGGTGAAACAAAGAAAAATTATAGAAATTCAGTTTTTATGGATTTAATTCCTGTAGCGCCCTTTGATTTATAGGAATGAGCTCTAGGAAACTTGGAGAACATTTTCCTTTCCCTCTAATTTCATAGGAAAAATATAGAAAAACAAAATCAACTCAAACCTCATTGTACTTTTCCTATGCACTAAGGGACGGGGACAAGAAATGATTGATGACTCCAACCAGTGGCTAATCAATGGGTTGTCCGTTAATATCCTAGATTGAATAAAAGCTAACAACAATTAGCTCTTAAGATTATTTTAAATTTCCTGAGTTCTTCCAATCCCTAACTGAACACCTAACATTGCACAATTTCTCTGTTTTCGATTCCTTTATTTTGCATATACACTTCTTTCATTTTCTTATGTTTTTCCTATTCTTTCTATTCTTGTATTTTCTTCTCCCTGCGTTCCAAAGATGGCTCAGCATTGCAAACCAAGCCACATCCATGATCCATCTATGTATACGAATCTTTTTTTTTTCAAATATCTCTGATCATACGTAATACAGTACTATCAAAATTGCCCACTTCTCCAATAGAATTGCAGAAGCATACACACTGCAGGGAAACCTCATTACTACGGATGCCACTGCCGATGTTCCAGCAGTAATTAAAGCCAACACAGCACTTGTCCACAACTGTAGATTGGAGAACAAATTAAGATGGTGAAAGTAAAACAATCCTATTCTGACAAAGAGCAACATGATAATGTGAAAATATTTAAATCCTTCGATACAGCCTGAATTTTTGTTCCTACAGGACATGGTTTTAAATAGCGGGCTACAACAAATAGCGGGAAGTTTTTTCCAGCAGCTATAAGGCTATAGCGCAGCTATGGCCGATAGCGGAATTCCCAAAACAATTGCAGAAGAACATGAATAACAGCCACAGAGCATTGACAGCACCCAATACCATGAATTGAAAATAACTTGAGTACTTGATGTTGACAGCCAAAGATCAAATTAGCTAATTCTAGTTGGCTAGTTCAGCAGGTTACTACATACACCTTAAGTCCATACTACTCCGCGTGGGAGTTAGGGAGATGCCGAGAGGGAGTTAGGGATGATTATGAGATGAACTTGCCTGGCTGCTGCGGCTGGGACATGTTGATTTGCTATTGTAGATGCTGTTCTGCGGCTGAGCTTGCTCGCCGACGATGGCCGGCAACGCAGCAGAGCCACAAGCAGGCAAGCAGCCGAGGAGATGCGGCGGCTGCACTCCTGCAGCCGCCGGCCACAAGGAGAGGAACGGGATCCTACCGGTCGCAAGCACAGGAACGAAATCCACCCATCGCTGCTACGTCTCCGGCCTCAGGCACCACAGCATGCCGCCGCAGTTGAACTGCTGAAGGCCGAGACGCCGCCGCCTCTTTTTGTTTTGTCGAATGGGAGACTGGGAGAGCAAGACCTGGGCGTTTTAGGGTTTGGGGGCTGGTTTGGGGCCCTCATAGGCCATGTCCTTGAGCCTGGCCGGTTGATTTCGCGTGCTGGGAAAAAATCCGAATAGCGGCCACTATTCTTGCGCTAACGCTACGGCATTTAGCGGCGCTAAATCAGGCTGCCTGCGTAGCTCCAATAGCGGATGAAAGGCTAATATCGTAGCGGAAGGGCTCTCCAGAGGCTATAGCGCTGCTATAGCTGGGCTATAGCCCGCTATTTAAAACCATGCTACAGGATAATCTAGTGTTTATTCATAAGTACATCAATCATCCGCAAGTAATCATCACCACTACTAAACATGGCATCAACATACTAGTGCTCAGCAAAATGAACCAGGATGTGGAAATTTCAATCTTCAATAAAAACACGATATGTGTATAGAAGAACCAAGTGGAGTCCAAGAGATGTGGAAACAATCACTCCCGCTCTCTTGCCCAGCAGATCTCTCATGCCAGCAGGCTGCAGGCATTGACCATCAACAAGCTTGTGCATATCCTCGAACTCAACCCTGTGAGGCTGTATGAGCACCGATAAGTCATTGCGGGCTATAGATATTGATAATAAAAGATAAATAGCATAACATTTCTCGGCTGGCTAGCTCTACATTTCTGTGAAAAATTTTATTCATTTTATTTTTCTTATTTCTGCCACGGCAATTTATCTAAAAGACAACAACCCAACCCAATTGGTACTCTATAAGTAATCTCTCCTCAAACTTTCAAATGGCTACAGTCTAGGAGACAAAATAAATAACAAGCCACGGCGGCAGAAATTATCAAGTTGATATAAGGGAATACCTCACCCTCTAGCAAAAGCTCATGGCTCCAGAGAGACAGAAAAGTGTCCACTATGCTAGGAGCTGGAGGTGCTATTGAGATCTCGACCTAACCACCAGCATCCTCCCTCCCCCACATCATCTTCCCGAGGCACACGGGGGGTGACCGCCGCCTCCTCCAAACCCTAGCCTGGCGGCGACGGCAGCCAGCGATGTCGGCGCCCAAGCGCCGAACCGTGACTCTTCCCTTCTTCTCCTTCTTCCTTGTTCTCTCCCTTGCCCCCTCCCTCTCATCACCGACGCCGCCGTCAGGCCGGTCGCCGGCTAGATCCGCCTCCCGCTAGCTGGATCCGTCGGGTGCTAGCCGTCCCCTGCCTCTCGCCAGCCAGATCCACCGAGCGTCGGTCGGATCTGCTAGGGCCAGCCGGATCCATCTCCCTGGCCACGCCTACTGCCTTGGTGCGCCGCCTGGGCGTGCAGTCATGCCCCCAGTCACCGACGTCGGCTGCGCCTGCTGGCGCGTCGCTGGGGCGGGCGGTCACGCCACGACACCCTGGTGTGCCGCCGCGCCCATCACCGCCAGGGCTGGCCACGCATACTGCCATACTGCGGTGCCCTCGCGTGCCGCTGCGCCTGGTGCCGTGCCGCTGTGCCTTGGGTGACCGGCCGTGTCTGCTGCCACCTGGGGCCGGCCACGCCTATTCCTGCGTCGCGGCACCAAGGCTAGGCATGCCGTCGTGCCGGGTGTCACCGTTGCCGCCGCCTGGCGCCGGCTACTCCTGTTCTGTCGCACCGCTAGGGCTGGGCGCGCCGTCGTGCCAAACGTCGGTGTTGCCGCTGCTCGTTGGCCACGTTGTGTTATGGTTGAAGCCTGTGCCACCTACCTCCCCATTCTTGGGTTGAAGATGGCTCCTCTTTGCTCAGGTTGATGCTCTGCTCCCCGATGCGCCATCCCCTTTGCTCGGGTTGAAGCTTTGCTCCCTGTTACATCTTTGTTGTTGTTGTGTGGTCGTGCTGCGGAGGTGGAGGTTCCACTATAGCCCTGGTGCGCCTCTTGGGTTGTCATAGCTGCTCGGGGGACTAATCGGCTGTGGGGGGCTGGAGGTTTTGGGTTTGGCGAGCGAAAGCTCTACTAGTAGCGACTTCGTCCTAGACGTAGTCAACCCTGTAAAGGGCGCTATCTTTACCACCCAAACCTCTGTTCTTGCAAAAACTTTGGCGTTGGCCTGGTGGTGGCGGCGCACCGAGCGTCATTCCCCTTCTTGAAGGCACCATCCTATCTTCTCCCCATAGTTGAGTTTGGTTGTCGTGTAGTCTTAGGCCCCTTTATCCTTCGGCTTGTAATGGGTTTCTTGGTTGTGGCGGACATTGGTGTGTCGAGGGGTTTTTCTCTTCGTAATTTCCTTTACCATGGTTGGTAAGCTGCGGCTTACTCTCTGTAGTTGTGATTTGCTACTTTTTTACTGGAAAGACACGACTTTCGCAACAAAAAAAAAACCATCTGCATGCTAAAAAACAATAGAGTACAGAAGAATTTAGAATTATTTGTATTAGGCTTTGTAAATGTAATACTACTGCCTCTGGTCTAGAAAACCTGTCATTCGGACATGGGTATTTTGCTTGCTGCTGTATTTCTTACGGCTGAAGGGGGTATAAATGTATAATTGTTGGTCATAAACAACGTAGAAAAGTACGTATTCTTTTTTATGGGTGAAGATGTGAATTTAGAACTGGCCATGACTTTTCCTAAATTTACTTTCTTTTTCACAAGTTCTAAGTTTTAAATTGCCTCGGGTACTTCCTTGACCAGCTTTGTTTCCTTAGTACGTAATTTAGTAATGGTACACGTGTTAGTTGATTAGGCCGTTGTCATCAGGTGAGGGTAACACCTCCTGCAACAGTAAAATACAACTCCCAGCTTGCCTGTTGAGGCTGCTGACACAAATCTTACTATTGCTACGAGAAGCGGATGAGGTCATGCTGGGCTCCACCAGGACGTGTGGGCTCTACTCTACACGGAGATGTATAGAGGAACGTTTGTTAAGTTTGTGGTCGACGCACGGTGGGAATGCATGTGGTACACAACTAGTACCAACTAGGTGACAGAGCTGTCAGGCCGAGCAGGGTTTACGAGAGATTATATTGGTCTTGAGCAACGCTCTAGCTCGTTGACACGGCACTAATATGTTGATCGAGATTAGCGCGTGGGCAGGTCTGCTAGTTGGTAGCACTGCAGTAGAGGCTGGTTGTCGGAGCAAATCGACGCCGATCGGTGCCTGTCTTCCCTGCCGGCTCGCTCTGGCACTGGCGTCAGGTGAGAGGTCCATGCCTCCATCGACGACGGCGCCGTCAGGCCGCCGACAAGCCTAATCGGCAGGCAGTGCTCCAAGGATACGATGATGATACTTGCCTTCTTTTTTAGTAAATTCTTTATACGCCATCAAAACTTATAACTATCCTTTATGAGTCATTGGAAATTATGCATTTCATTCTATGCCATGGGTTTTAATTTTCAATCCCTTATATGTCATTGCAACCTAACGCCGTTAACTCCTGCACCCACCCGTGGCCATCTCCCCCGACCAGGCAGCGTCCCGCGGCGTCCATCGCGGACTGGAGTGGCGCGGACAAAAGGACGGCCTGCCGTCGGTCGCCCTCGCGGCGCACGCGCTCGGCGCCGCCTGCTCGCCGCCCTTGGCGCGGATGCGGATGCCGCAGTGGCCCTCGCGGCGCGCCGCTTGCCTCCGTCCGCCCTCCGGGCGGCACTCGACGGGTACGTGCGCGCGCGAGGACGGGGCGGAGCGCCGACCGGCCGCGCGTGAGGGAGACGACTGCAGGGGGCGAGAGCGCGCCGCGCGCGAGGGTGCCGTTCGCGGTGGCGTGGGGCGCGCACGAGGGAGTCGGCCGCGAGCGAGACGGAGCGTAGAGCGGCCGCGGCGGCGCGGCACGAGCACGGCACCGCGCGCGAGGGAGCCGGCCACGAGCGAGACGGAGCGCCGAGCGGCCGCGGCGGGCCGGGACGGCGAGCGCGCCGCGCGTGATGGAGCCGGCCGCGGGACGGCCCAGAAGCTCTCCACGGACGTGCTGACGGGGACAGGGATGGCCATGGAAGACAGCGAAAGGACACCATCGTGGCCACCGGGGGCTTGGTCAAGCTGCTGCTCTCGGTATTCTTCAATTCCCAGGACACAGAGCTCGGCCGCGAGGCCGGCGAAGCGCTGGCGATGCTGGTTCTGGAGAGAGAGGCCGGCTGCACTGCGATCCTCAAGTGGGACGACGTGCTGGACCAGCTCGTGTCCGCGCTCCAGGACGACAGCGACGCGCGGCGCCTGAACGCGAGGGTGCTGCAGAGCCTGGCGGTGCTGAACGCCACCATGGCGGAGGCGGACAGGGACAAGGTCCTGGAGGTGTCCGTCTGCATCTGCAAGTTCATCGACGGCGAGCAGTTCGCCGCCGAGCTCCGCAGCGCCGGCATGGCCGACGAGCGGGCATACATGGAGCGGCTGGCGAGCATCCTATGGCAGGTATCCAGAGATCATGGTCCCGCGGATGCGGCGATTTGTGGTGCAGCAAGTCATCTGGCTGATGATGAATTCGGGAGGCGGGGGCGATGGCGGCGGGACGGCGCACGTCGATGGCCCGGTCGAGCTGGTGTGCGCGAATGGCATGCAAGGGATTATGGTCTTTTCCAAAACAAAGCAACGGCATTACCTTTGAAGTTAACGGCGGTGGCACGTAAGGGACTCAAAATTAAAAACGATGGCATACAAGGGATTACATAATTTCCAATGGCACGTAAGGGATTGTTACAAGTTTCAATGGCGTATAAGGAATTTACTCTTCTTTTTTTCATCGCTCGACCAGACCATCTGATCTTAAGGCGTCTTCAGAAGCTTTTATATCGCATTTTATATTTTCAAACTCCATCCTATATACTATGTATCTATAGCATTTTGTACACTCTTTTAAAAGATACAGTGACAATAGGTTTAGAGCTGGTCTAAGTCTACGTGAAAGGGCGAAAGACTCTAGAAAGAGTAGCTAGACACGTTTTGATGGCACACATGGCTCAGCCTCTATGTGGCAGCTTCACTTTTTTTATTTCCTTTTACTCTCGGGCTTCCCGGTCAGCCAATGATTTGAGAATGTTGCTACAGATGCTCTTAGTGTTAATCTGATTGCACGGCGGGGAAGAGCTCCAAATCAAAGCCAAAACGTGGCTGGTGGCGATTATGCACGTGCGTGCATTCAAAAAAAATCTACTACTAGCTATACTCACTGCACCATCTCTAACCAGTTGTCTAAAATAACCGATTGTCTAAAAAAACTTGGCTATCACTATTCTAATTATATCCATTTCTAACTACAGTAACATTGTAGTATCGTTTTGTAGTGTAGGTGTTCTACGTGCACAATCCGTCGAAGAAACCAGTGAGCTGATGATTGGCAGTTGGCAGTGCCCCTGCCGCGTCATCATCAGGCACAATTCCACGACGTGCCACCGGCCGGACAGCGCTTCTCGCCGACGTACGGCGTCAGAATAGATCAGCCGACCACGCTGCCCGAGCTTCCTAACAAAATAAAATAGTACTCCGACGTACTACGCACCAGCAGCAGCAACAGGGACACCGGACACTGACACCAGCCGACCGCCCGGACAGACAGAAACAGCTCCATCGTTTAATAACTACCGACGGCCGACGTGGCGTCTGCGTCCTTGCACAGTTTCCAACCACCGTGCCCCCACTGTTCGTGTGCAGTGTGCCCAGACCGGCAAGGTCCCGTCTCCGTCTCCGATCGTGCTCCCGACCGGCCAGCCACGTGCTGAGACGCCGTGCAAGGCAGGGATGCTACTACGTATTACGAGAATCTTTGCTTCACCGTCACCCCCGTTTTCCGTATTATTTCTATAAAATTAAATACTGCATGATAGAAAAAGAGACGAAGGTGGCGTGGGAACTAGCCTTAACCAGCAGCGATATAAGTAAAAAGTCCATTTTTGACCATCGAACCGTCGCGAAAGTTCGGATTGGACCATAGAACTACAAAACAGGGTATATCCGACCATCCAACTATTGAAAACCAGACAAATTTGATCCCCAGATGGTTTCAAAGACGGTTTTCATTTTAAAAATAATAAAAAAATCTATTTAAACTTTAAAAAATCATAACTAATTCATTTTAAATAAAAAAAAAATACAAAACTAGTACCAAAAAATTTCTAAAAATGTAATCTATCCATTAATGCTATATTTAACGTTATATGGATCTCATTTATTACCCCTACTAGTGTTTACTGATATGACAATAAAACACCAGGACGGGCAATAAATGAGATCCACATAACTATAAGCAATGCACTCATGGATATATTACATTTTTAGAAAACATTTAGTACTGGTTTCATATTTTTTTGATTTAAAATGAATTAGTTATGATTTTCTAAAAATTAAATATGTTTTTATTAAATAAAAAATCTGCTTAATTTTCAGAAATTCATAAGTAATTTATTTTAAATCATTAAAATATAAAACTAGTACTATAATTTTTCTAAAAAATATAATATATCCATAGTGCTCTATTTAGAGTTACGTGAATCTCATTTATTACCGTTTTAAGTATAGAATTAATGGATAGATTGCATTTTAGGAAAAAATTTTGTACTAGTTTCATATTTTTTTTGATTTAAAATGAATTAGTTATGATTTTTTCAAGTTTAAATAGATTTTTTATTATTTTTTAAAATGAAAACCACCCTTGAAACCAACCGGGGAACCAATTTTGTCCGGTTTTCAATAGTTGGATGGTCGGATATACCCGTTTTGCAGTTCGATGGCCAAATCCAGACTTTCGCGATAATTCGATGGTCAAAAATAGACTTTTTTGTTTATATAATTGTCCGTATAACTACACAGCACATTCATTCTTGATGGCTTTGCAGACACCGTTCTGTACAAAGGCCCACGAAAGTACAAATTAGCATGGTACAAATCACCAGATCATATTACTCTTGCATTTGCCTCCTCCTTAGGATCACACAGACACAGCTGGACGCTGCAAATCAAGGCTCGTATTCACAAGTCAAACATAGTCAGGGAACCATCAGAAAGAGCTCAGGCACAGGAACATTCATCAGAATACCAAAGGAAGCCATGGAGTCAACGGTTCTCACGTGCCAAACAAGCAGTCGACGCCCCATGAGTAACGGACGCCCAAACAATTAGCTCACACCACAGCTTTACAAGTTTACGACAGCATGCGAACATACAGTTGAGTGTCACTCGTCAGCAACCTGGAACATACTAGGGCATGCCTAGATACAGTTACGCATCCCTACTCAGACTGTCGGAGTAAACATCCCCCTCGCACAATGGGAGCATACTATACTAGCAAAGCACCAGCTGCCCAGCGCAAATGCCTGCCTTCTTAGTAACGGTACTTGGTGGAGTAGTCCTTCGGAGCGATCACCAGACCTCGTCCTTTCCGGGCGCCCCTGTAGACAGTCTCCACAATGTCGATGAACTCCTGCTTGTCCTTCAGGGCCCAATTGATCTTGTTGTTGTTTCCTGTCCCGAGATCGATCATGATGTGCTTGTTCCGGAAGAAGAACATCACTGTCGACGGGTCATACAGCTCATACATGGTGTTGAAGTCAGGGACCTCAGTGATGTCAACGAGGTAGATGACCGCAAAATTCTTTATCGTCTCGGCTACTGCTGCCAGCACTTCATCCATCTAAATATTAACAAGGGTAGGTCAGAAAGATGAAACAAATTAGTGTAGAACTAACTCATAACACAGTGCTACTCCCTCCGTCTCAATTCATAGGCCGCTTGACTTTTTTAACACTAAGTTTGACTTATTCGTCTTACACAAAAAAATCATAATTATCGTTTATTTTCATTATGATTTAGTTTAGCATATAATATATAACTATAAATTGACTGTTTCTGTATTTTCGCAAATATTTTGAATAAGACAGGTTCATCAAATTTGGTATAAAAAAATCAAACAGCCTATAAATTGGGACGGAGAGAGTAAATTAGTGTGGAACCAAATCATATAACCAGGCGAAAATTTTAAAAAAAAGGGCAAGACCATGGACATGATTTTCAGAAAGCCTTGTGTTGAAGACCAGATCAGTTTCATTGAGCCACACATGGCAAAATCAAGCATTAAAGTTTTCACTTGGCTCTTAATGTGAGTGGACAGATGTACTGTGTTATCTGACAAAGAAAACATCTTATGCACTTCTGTTCAAAATTTAGAAATACCAAATATCGTATGACAGTATATATAAGTATCAAATGCTACAATACAACCCAGATGAGAACATAACGGTAACATGTGATGCTACAGTATAACCCAGGTGAAAACATAATTGTAACATGCCATGCTAATATACAACCCAGGTGAGAACATAACTGTAACATGTGATGCTACAATATAACCCAGGCCACTAAACAACAGTTTATTCTTAGAATTGAATCAGCCAAGTAGCAAAGTGGTGACAGACAGATGGTGTGTAGAGATCCCCAAAACTCGCCCTCTTATCTATCTCCTCACCCACTGACATGAGGACCAACCATTACTGGTACTAAACTAGTAAACTGCTGCAGCTCATAATTCTTTTATGCAGTATTCACAAGTGAGCATAATTGGAGAATCTGGATGCAATACCCTGAAAACGCACCTAACTTTTGTCTGTATCATCTCCACATACCTCAACTCAAAAGGACAGGCTACCGAAAACAAGAAAGAACCATAACAGGTTGGTGCTAACAATGCGCAATTCATAACTTGCTAGATAACTGCCCTACTGGTGCTTGCTTTTATTTCATCGCAAAAGGCTTCAAAATTAAGAAACTAGAGAAGTTCAAGTAGAATGTAAGTTCGTCTAATGTGGAATAAAAGCTTTGTTTTGTCTTGCAGAAAAGACTAAATGACAATGTATCACCCCTAATGAAAACAGAAAAGCCAAAGACGGTACCATCTTACAATTCATTCTTTGGTACTAGCCAAGCAGGGAGCTATAGTGCTGCAGACAATAAATAGTGAGTTTACACAGAATAACAGTGGTTCGCCCACATGTTTTAATCGGCCAAGCAGACAGAGATCTTATATCAGTATTATTCTAACCTAAACAATCCCTATCCACGCTCACCAAAATTAATATGAAGAAAACACGGATTGCAGTTTGTTGTTATAATTTAATCAGGCAAGCAGCAAACTTGCGATGACACTATGACATCCCGAAACTCCGTCTGCTTATCTATCTCCTGACCAATTTGACATGCGAACCAAGCATCACTGCTTCAAATCAGTAAAGCGCTCAAGTTCATAATTATCTTATGCAGTATGCACAAGTGAGCATAATTGTAGAATCTGGTGCCAATACCCCTAAACCGCACCTAACTTGTCTGTATCGTCTCCATGTACCTCAACCCAAAAGGACATGCTACAGCAAGCAAGAAAGCAACCATATGTTTCGAATGGTTCCACACGACTCCATGATGCAAAGCAAACAGGCTGTAAATCAGGGAGCCAGTGCGGCTGCTAAATGGCGAGTTTACAGAGCATAACAGTATTCCTCCCGCATGTTTTAATCGGCCAAGCATACTCTGAGATCTCTAGAGCAATTATTATCATCAGTAAATTAACCTCTAACATAAACAACCCCTAGTCCCCTACCCGTGCTCACTAATTTAACAGGAAAGGGAAAGCCCGGATTGCACAGCAAAACTGCTACAGCGCACCTATGCATAGGTAAATTAAACCCTCGATCTGATTCTCCGGCAGTCAAGCAGCCTACTGCAGCGTCCACAAACCAAATCCTCTCCCCTGAGTACTAGACAGCCTCGGACCTACACGAATTCAACAGCCGCACAGCCCCAATCGAGTACCGCAAACATAAACCATACGCAAGCGGTGTAATCTAGGGTTATGAGGGGGTCGATGCCTCACACCTGCATGCATGTCTCGTCCCAGTCGTGGCCGAAGCGGATGATGACGAGGCGCTCCTCCTCGGCGAGGATGGCCTGGTCCACCGCCCACCCCGAGTGCAGATGCGGCAGCAGGTACGACATCCTCCGCCGCCGACGGCTGCTCCTCCTCCTCTTTCCGACGGCTGTTCCCGTGGAGAATCGATTCGCGAAGAAGGAACGGAACGCGGAGGCAGGGGATCAAGGCGGATCACGGCACGGGCCGGCTAGCGGCTTTTTTTTTTTATTTTTTTAGCTTAGCAGGCTAGCAGCTGTACCAGCAGTTGGGCCTTCGCGTGGGATTCAGCCCTTGGTCATGCTGTTGGGCCGTTGGAGTGGATTTCATGTCATGTGGTCTGTATCCCACGCAAAACTAGGCCCACTGGGATTTCCGTCCTTCCCAGACCCCATCTTTTTATCTTCTGGGAAATAACATGCAGAAACGGACTTGATGACTGTCATCGGCAAAAAAGCACTTGCACTCCGTTTAACCATCCTTTGTTGGGAGGAAACTTCTATAGGATAAGTACCTTTTTATCCTTTGGGCACGCAGTGGCAGTATACCTTTTTGTGTATCCTCAACCTCTAGCAATCTAGCATGAAAAGCAAGCATATTCGTTGCCTCTAAAATAAGCAAATGTCTTTTGAGAATCTAAGAAAGCCAGCGTAATAAGGCCGGGCATGCATGTTTACCTTGCATTGCCGGCAGCCAAAGATAAAAAAGAGTGGTTCATATCATGATCATGCCATTTCCCCAAAAGCCAAGCAATCAAGCATGCTCCCCAAAGTCAACAAACCCTATCTCCGCTCTTTTTCGCTCGACATGATCCAGTACGTACAAGCTTATCCGGAAAGGGACGGTTTGACGATGCCGCGCGTCCGTCTTCAAAGTTCAACCATGATAGTCTGATGGCATATGCGCATGCCGCCATGGTGTGAAAAACATGTTACCTCCTTCGGCGTGCCGTCCTGTTAGTGTTAGTGTTAGGTTTTATCCGCAAAAGCTAGCCTACTAGGATATGTAAACGCGTCAGCGCATGATGCATGTTAGGGGCTTTGACTTTGGTGACGAGCTCTCGCTCGCTCTATCTCAAAAGCTGAGCCCTGACTTTGTGCGCCTTGGATTTGGAACAGGCAAGGGCATTCCGTGTCCACACTCATTCTGTCATTCAGCGATAGATAATAATCAACCACTGGGTCCTCCTTTCAGAATTCAGACAGATTAATCCACCGACACACACACATGTACTATCGGACTTGAGATATACGGCATGCATATATATGGAGCAAAGCAATGGGAAAATTGAAAGTGCATGCAATGCAACTTGCTTCTGCTTGAAGGAGGTGGCAGCATATGCATATGTAATCACAGTGCATGTACCTGCCTTAGCCGGCCGTCGGCCCCATGCCACGCATCGTGATATCTCCACGCATGATCCAGCTTTCTTCGTCATCATGCATATCCATCCTATCCGATCCTAAGGGGTGTTTGGATCCGTGAGCTAAATTTTAACCCCCGTCATATCGGATGTTTGGACGATAATTATAAGTATTAAATATAGTTTAATTATAAAAATAATTACATAGATGATTAGTCCTAGTTAATATATGATTAGCAAATGCTGCTACAGTAACCATTCTTATTCATAGATAAAATTAGGCTTAATAAATCTCGTTTGTATAATTAATTTTATAATTAGACCATATTTAATATCTCTAATTAGCACTAAACATCCGAGGTTACGTAAGGTAAATTTGCTTCCGGATCAAACACCCCTAAACTATCGGAGCAAGCGAGCGCTCTAGCTAAAAACGAACTAAACTACCTTATCCTAACCCTAGCTAGCTAGCTAGGGCGGGGCGGGGCGGGTGTACGCGCGTTAGTGTCAGAGTCGGTGTGTGTATGTGTGTGCCACATCGATCGATCACATGAAGGCCATGCCAGTAGCTGGAGCACTTGTCCCCCTCCATTTGTTGGTATTCTTCTTCGAGAAATCAAAGCTGCAGCGCACCTGCCTGCAGGCAGGGCATGGCCGGACGGCCGAACATGCAATGATGCATGGCTGTGTGGAGCTGGCGGTGGCTGTGGCTCACTTCCCATCGCTACAGATACTGGTATGATCCTACACTACTGCACGTGCGTGCGTACTCCTCTCGTCACACCCGACGAGCGACGGTCGATTATCTTTTCCTGAGCCGAGAGACGACGACGGCTCATCATCTGCATGCGTCGCATGATGATCAACGAATATATGCTTCGCTGCACTCTGCGGCCGGCACGGCACCCCCCCTAGACCTAGAGCATGGCCGCACATCACATCGATCGATCCGTAGCTAGCTTCTAGCTAGGGCTAGTTATCAGTGCTGCATGCTGGTGCTCCACCGGCCGGCGGCGCGCCGCTTTCCTTCCTTCCTCTCCGGTGAAGAACTGGAGATGAAAAAGGGTGCCGTGCCAGCAGAACTACTGGATTGATCGCCGGCCGGCCGGCCGTCGCTGGTTTGCTGCTGCCTGCTGCAGGCCGGCCGGGCAGCCGTCCGTGCGGGGATATCTATCTCTCATCTCCCCGTTCAGTTCAGATCAGGCATGCGCATGCACCCCCACCACAGCACCAGCACGAGGCAGCCAGCCAGGGCATACACACCGCGCTCGATCAGAGCTAGGCAGAGGGAGGGACGGCCGGGGCAGGCAAAGGCATTCGTTGTCGCCTCGGCGCGGCCTCTGCTCTGCTGCCCCGGCCGCATGGCAATGGCATGCATCGGTCCGCGCAGCGCACTGCAGGCTGTGGCGCTGTGCGTACGGTGCAGCCGCTGGGTCCCGTCTCGCCTCGTCTCGCTCCAACGAGTCAACACAGTCACGCTAGCTAGCTGGCATAGTATAGTAGTACCCGTCCGTAGTACGCAGTAGGCCGTAGCTGCAGCGGGCCACGGGCGGACGGACAGCTACGCCTGTGCCATACTGTGTCACGTGCGCGTCATGTGGGAGTGGGAGGGGGACGGATCGGAGCCGGAGGGGCAGAGCAGCAGAGTACTCAACACTCCTCGGAGTGGAGGGCTGAATGACTTGACTGGACTCTGCCGCTAGCTGCATGCCCGCCCGACGACGCCCATGCAGCATGCCATGCCAGCATGGCCGTCAGCGGCGCTGGGAGCGAACAACGTGCTCTGAGCCTGTGCCCAGCGCCGTGGAGACACCTGCCGGAGGCGGGAGCCGGATGCTCAACGCCGCCGCCGGCCGCGCATTATTGTTTCTTGCTTCCTGGAGGCGGTGCTGCTCAACTGTTCCGTGGACGGATCGAGGCCGGATGATGCGCCCCTCTCTGCCTCCACCTCAAATCCTCCAAAACCTTTTGTTTACAGCTGGAGAGGAACCGTAGCGAGCCGTGCTTCCTTTTGTTTTCTCACGATTTACTGTCACTCCTACTGCCCATATCAAAGTTATAATGCGAGGCGATGATTATTATTATTATTATTATTATTATTATTATTATTATTATTATTATTATTATTATTATTATTATTATTATTATTATTACTACTACTACTACTATTCATGTGAAAATTGCTTGTGTTCAAAAACTGTCTTATAGCTTCACAGACAATGGCGGATCCATGTTTTTGCAGAAGAGCCATGCAAAGCTACGGGAACAGGAAGATGCCAGTTGCTAGGCCAAACTAATGTGCGACGAAAAGTATGGCACGGTGCAATTATGAAGATCCAAATCGATGTACGATGAGTATTATATGTAAACACTTCTCTCCTGTCAGCTAATATCTACAGTGGTATATGGTTAACAAGAAGAGCAAGCGCGTAGAGTGCGTTGAATCTAGCACTGTCGGAGCGTCGTGCTCCTGGTCATGTGGCGGAATGCATCCGGCCGAGATCCTAAGTACTAAGAGTAGTTAGGGGAGAGCGATCGTTGTTAGCTGATCGATGGTGGCACGATGGTGACGAGAGGGTTTAGAGTAGTTCGGGCCGCCGGAGCGTAATACCCTACGTCCACTGTGGGTGTGTTCTTGTATTCCTGTCTGTAGGGGAAGACAGTGAGGATTGTGTGCTTGTGCTTTGTGGGTTGAGTCTGTCTGGTCTGAGGAGACTGTCGAGGGTGTCCTCTTGTGTTGCGTATGCCTCCCCTTTTATAGCCCAAGGGGGGCATGTACATGGTGGCCGGGCCCCGACAGGTGGTCCCGGCCCATTTCCTCTATGCTACAGCTCTATCTTGTGCCTGATGTCCAACGCTCCCATGCTTTGCGCCTGTACCACCGACGCGACCTGGTATGGCCTGGAGATCCGCCATGTCGTCCTGTCGTCTGGATACGGCGCCGCGCCGTCCTGCCTCACGCCGTCCTGTCCCATCGGCTGCTAAACCCGCTGAGAGGCTTCAGAGGCCGAGGGGCAAGCGACGCGCACGCGTGACAGGACAGGGCGCTCGTAGTAGCGTTGTAGCGCCGCTACCTAGTATTAGGCTGAGCGCGGCCGCCGCGCGTGGCGCGGTTCATGATGAGTACAGCGTACTTGTTTACTCAATATAGACCCCGGTGTAGCCGGGGAAATCAACTGTAGTGCCCTGCTATCGCCGTCACGCCTCGGTAAGGCGCGCCCCTTTGCTTCGCCGCCGCCGCCTGCCAGCGGCGGTGCCAGCGGCGATGGGGGCACGCCCGTCTGACAGCGGCGGTGTCAGCGTGCTACGGGCGCACGCCCGCCTGACAGCGGCGGCGTCGGCGGGCAACGGGGGCACGCCCGTCTGGCAGCGGCGGTGTCAGCGGCATCGGGGCGTGCCCGCCTGACAGCGGCGGTGTCAGCGGCATCGGGCACGCCCACCTGCCCGCAATAAATGCAGTAGGTGGGCGAGGCCCCTGTCTGAAGGCTCCGCCACGCGCCCTGTGGGCACGTGGCAGCGCAAGACCCCCCCCCCCGTGCCCTGTGGGCACGTGGCGGCCCCGGACCCCCGAAGGCGTTGGCTCCGACCTCCTCGTGCCCTGTGGGCACGTGGCGGCCCCGGATCACCGAAGGCGCTGGCTCCGGACCTCCGAGAGGTCCGGACCTCACCTTCCCCTGAGGGACTCCTCGCGTGGTCGGGGGGGCTCGGAGCTCGCTGAAGGAGGTCCGGGGCCTCCCCTGTGGGCCGGGTGCGCGGCCCAGCTTTTATAAGGAGTAGGCCGGGCCCGCCTGTACTACGGTCTAGGCCCTCCTTGGTGATCTTTGTCTAGTGTAAGCGGGTACCCGGTTAGCTGGGTACCGACAGTGGCCCCTGGGCTCGCCTCCGGTGAGTTTTTCGAACCTGAGGTGAGCCCATCATCGCTTACTACTCAATCCGTCGGGAGCCATGTGTGGTTACCGGCGCTTAGCTGTTAAGCTCGTAGTTGGGCAGGGCCCACTACTTGATTTTTGGTCGAGGCTTTGACTCGCCTGACCCTGCTGAGAGCCCGGCACGCCTGATCTTGCCGATCGTCCGCCTTACCCGACCTTGGAGGGGGCCTAGTCCACCCGGCCCCGCGGGATGGCTCCGTGGGCCCCCACGATCTGGGGGCGCCCGATCGTGGGAATCTCCCGGGAAACGTGGGGGCAGGCCCGCGTCGGGAACCGCGCGGCGGTTCACCTACCCCTTCTCCTGCCATTAAGGCGGGGGCAGATGGTTACGTGGGCAGCCGTGCATAAAGCGGAAAGGCAGGGGCCCCGCGCGTTGCGCCGAGACGCGCGTCCGCGAGCGGCCGCCGGTTCGCCTTCCTGCCTTACTTGCTCTTCTACCCGCCTGTCATGACTGCCTCCTCGGGCCCCTGCTGTCATAGACCTGGGGGTCCGTGGGTGCGTCCGTGCGTGCGTACGCTTGACGCCCGCGGCTTGCGGAGGATTGGGGGCAACCGTCAAATAGGGTTCTCGACCATCGGCCGAGCACACCCTTCAGCCATTTGCTTTTGCACCCCTCGCATCCGCCGCGGCGCTACGTCTTCCTCGCAGCAGCGCTCTCGTTCCTTGCCTACTGCGCGCTCCTTCTCTTCCCCACCGCCAGATTCCTCAGCGATGGGTTCAGGCCACCAATCTTTCAGGGAGACCGAGGAGAACCTCACCCGCGTCCGCCGCCTGCTCGGCTGGACGGACGCGGAGCGCTGCGACAATGTTCGCACGGGCTCCCTCCCCCACCGCAACTTGCAGCCGGGGGAGTTCGTCCTCTTCGTCCCCTACCTCTACTGCGGTCTGGGGATTCCGATCTCCTCCTTCTTCATGCTGCTGCTGGAGGCGTTTGGGTTGCAGCTCCAGCATCTCACCCCCCACTCCATCCTTCATGCGGCAATCTTTGCCCACCTCTGTGAGATGTTCGTGGGGGTTCCTCCCTGCGTGACGCTCTTCCGCCACTTCTTCTCAGTGAGGTGTTCCGGGAGGAGCTCGACGGAGATCGGCCGCTACTACTTCCTGCTGAAGGGGTCCGGGGGAAGGTCGACCTACCTCCCCACCTTCGCCAGCGCCAAGTGGGAGCATTGGCGCAACAACTGGGTGATCGTCAGGGCGGAGCCGAACGACCGGCTGGCTCTCCCTGATAGCAGTCCCGATGCATCCCTCCCGGAGGGTGCCTCGACGAATCTGCCACCCGAGTTCTCCCCCGTGCTGGCCAGGATCGCCGTGCTCGTCAGCGGTGGGCTGACCTCGATGCACGTTCTCGCGGACTTCCTCAGGCGGAGGCTCGCCCCCCTGCAGATGCGGCCAAGGCTGGCGTGGAGCTACACCGGCTCCAACGACTGCAGCCGGGTGGTGCGTGGCGAAGACCACGATCTGACGCCGCTCCTGCTGGAGGAATGGGTGCGGTGCGTCACGGACGAGAGTTTCTCTCCGGAGCAGCTGCGCCTGCCGTCCGCCATCGTGCCGCTCTGCCGTGACCAGGCCTTGCGGACGGCGGTGCTCCGAGAGATGCCCACGCTCGATGACGGCGGCCTCGCGGCGCGGCAGCTTGGGGGCGACCCCAACCGGGGAGTCCACATCGACGACGCCCCGGTTGGGGGTTCTGGTGCCAGAGGCACCGCTCCCGCTGACAAGGGCAAGAGGCCGGTGGCAGCGTCCCCCGTTGTTCCGCCGGCGGGCGGCGAGGAGACGCGGCGAAGGCTGGTTCGCGGCGACGGAACCTTTGTCTCGGAGCCCGACCCGAAGCGCCAGCGGACCTCGGGGGAAGGAAGCTCCTCCAGGCAAGGGGAGCGAGTGCCACCGCCGCATCCGG
This sequence comes from Paspalum vaginatum, assembly GCA_030272315.1. Lineage (NCBI taxonomy): Eukaryota > Viridiplantae > Streptophyta > Magnoliopsida > Poales > Poaceae > Paspalum > Paspalum vaginatum. The sequence goes on along the minus strand of CM059018.1, from coordinate 33,350,073 downwards.
ACCAGCGGACCTCGCAGCGCCGGGCACCTCCTCCGACGCCGGACCAGCAGCGGCGGCCCTCTCCAGCACCGCCGGCCTCGGGGCAACAGCAGCGACCGGCAGCGCCGGCCGCGGAACGGCAGCCGCGGCGAGGCTCTGGCCTTCGTGGCCGCTGGTCGGCGCCTACTTTGAGGTAAGTCCTTTAAATTAGTCTCAAACACTTGCGGTACCACGGCTAGCTTTTTCAGGCTTCTCAACCTTTCGCCGTGTGTTTCGTTTAGGCCGACACGCCCGGCCGGCGCTCCTCCCTCCAGCGGCTCTGGTGGCCAGGCGGCCACAGCGGAGAAGTGCGCACCTGGTGGTCCGACGGCAGAGAATGCCTCGCGGGCCCGGGCTACGACTGAGGGGCCTGCACCGGGGGCCGCCCCGTCTGTCCGGCCCCAGGCCCCGGGTGGACCGACGCCGGGGGGCGCCTCGGGGGCCGAGACCGCACCCCGAGTGCCTGCTGAGGGGGCAGCTCCGGACGCGCAGCCCCAGGCACCAGGCAGCCCGATGCCGGAAGGCGTTGCGGCCCAAGGGCCTGCGCCGGGGGCGGCTCCTGACGCTCGGACCTCGGAGCCTTCGTCGCCCGCCGCCCAGACGGCCAGCCCCGGATCTCCGCCCCCTGCCGAGGGGGAACTGGAGGAGGTTCTGGGTAGGCCGCTCCTGTCCCTGCCCCAGCCGGGTGGAGCCCCTCTCCCTCGCGTGCTGCGTCGGGCGCGCCAGGCCCTGGACGACGCCCAGGAGGCGCTCCAGCTGGAGTGGGCGCGGCTGCAGCAGGAGCGCGAGGGCCTGGACGGCTGGCGGGCCCGTCTGGGGGAGCAGATCGAAGCCGCCACCGCCCAGCACACCCGGACCCGTGCGGAGCTTTCCACTGCCCGCACCGAGCTCGATGCCGACCGCGCGGCCTTCCATGAGGACCTGCAGAGGCTCATTGGCCGAGAGCGCGCGGTTGGGGTCCGCGAGAAGCAGGCCGAGGTGGGCGAGGCGCGGGTGAAGCTCGACCAGGCGAAGCTGGAGTCCGCGTGGAAAGGCGTGGAGCAGCGCCGGCTAGAGCTGGTGGAGGTGTCCGAGCGGCAGGCTGCTGTCAACGCTGAGCTTGACAAGATGAAGCTGAGGCTTGTCGAGCGCGAGGCAGCAGTTGCGGCCCGTGAGGAATCCGCTGCTCAGCGCGAGGCGTCGGCCAAGGCTCTCAGGGACTCCGCTGTTCGCCAGGCTGCCACGCTCAAGGTCCGTGAGGACTGGGTGAAGTCCCGGGAGGCAGAGCTGGCGAACTAGGAGAAGCTGCTGCTAGCTGAGCGGGCCGCCCTGGAGCAGCTGAAGCAGGGTGCTGCCCAGCAGGCGGCGGCGGAGGACCGGGAGCAGATGCGCGCCGGCCTTCAACGCATCGTCGACTGGGCCGGGGAGGCGAGTTCGGCTCTGGTACCGCTCGGACTGAGTCCGATCCGGGTGACAGAGCCGCCGTCCACTATTGCGGACGCCTTCCCCGTCCTTGACTCGACGGTGGAGCGACTCCGGCGCCTGGACTCCACGCTCGGGGAGCGCATTGAAGCTGAGGGCCGCGAGCTGTGCCGCCTCGTGGTGGAGCACCTCCTGGTCTGCTTCCGGAGCCACGACCCCGCCATTTCCTTGGACCCGGTCATTGCTGGTCCGGTGGAGGAAGCGGAGGCCGCCGCCCGAGATAGCGTGCAGGAGGCGGTGGAGGTCGTTGCCGCCCGGTTCCAGCGGACCCCTGCGGACGAGGACCTAGATACACCAGGGACAGGAGCCTCCCCAGCGCCGTAGGGCAACGGTTCTTGCTGTTTTTGTTTTTTTTATTTACACAAGGCTATGTAAAACATTGGTATGGACAAGTAATATAAGAATGGTAGTTGCGACTTATCTCCATTACTCCCTGCTGCATGCTGGTGTATTGTTACCTGACCCCCTGGCCCCCTGGTAGGTAGGCTCTAAGTTTTGAGGCTGGCTACCACCGAGTCAGAGGCCAGACCTGCATGCAACTTACGGCAAACGTCAGAGTCGCACCTACGGGACCTACTCTGAGTTGACCTTTTTCGCTATTCGAGGTCCGAAGCGTTTGCCGTCCGGGCCAGGGGCCAGGATGTCTGTTCGTGGGATAGCAGGGTGTGTGAGTTAAGGGTACGGAACCAGGCAAAACTGCGACACAGCCCTGGACCATCCTTAGTCCAAAACATCGTAGCTGTGGTCCGGTCCCGCAGCCGTTCGGACCTCTCTTAGCGAAACAAAGGTAACCGCGCTGCCTCGAAGTCCTTGGAGCCGCAGCCGGACCTTGCTGCTGAGGTTAGGGGGTGTGCCATTAGCTTAGGGGGTGGTCCGGAGCACTAAACGCACTGTTCCTGATACTGGGGGAACTCACGGCGTGGTAGGGAGTGTTCAGTGCTTAGGGTATGAGACCAGGCTAAGCAGCTGACAGCTCCGTGCTACCAAGGCGAGCCCCTTTTCTCTGGACCTGGCACCCAGTATTCCGGACCTCCTTCCCAGCCTCTGTGCTAACCGCTTCACACTCAAGCTGCTAAGTCCTGCTGGTTCCAAGGAGATTTTTGGCAAGAGTAGGATTCCACGCAGGGGTTAGGAAAAATTGAAAAGATGGTAGCTGAGTAAGCAGTAGGGTAATCAGCGGAGACAAGGATTTCAGGGCTAAACTCTTTCTCTAATCAAGCGGTACAGGGTGTCATGTGATGTCAGCCAGAGGTCGGGATTACAAGGGCGGACCTTCACCGCTCTGGTCCACATGGTGGTCCTATTTAGCTTTCAAAAGGAAAGAGGGTCGCCCTGAATCTCTTGCCTACGGATAAAACTTACGGAGGTGTTCTATATTCCACGGGTTCGGCAGCGGAACTCCTTCCTTCGTAGCGAGGCGAACGCAACCGGGGCGACTAACTTCTGTCACCTTGAAGGGGCCTTCCCAGCTAGGGGAGAGTTTGTTGCGCCCTTCTCGGTTCAAGATGCGCCTCAGGACCAGGTCCCTAGGTTGGAGTACCCTGCCCCGCACGGTTCGCTCATGATAGCGTTTGAGCGATTGGTTGTACCGTGCGTTCCGGATTGCAGCCCGCCATCTTTGCTCCTCGACGAGGTCGACGTCGTCGCGCCTAGCCTGTTCCTGCAAAGACTCATCAAAAGCATGGACCCGTGGGGAGCCCAAGAGTATTTCTGGTGGGAGGCATGCCTCGGCCCCGTATACCAGGAAGAATGGGGTTTCCCCGGTTGCTCGGCTGGGTGTGGTCCGGTTCCCCCATAGCACGCAGGGGAGCTCATCAACCCATTTCGCGCCGTGCTTCTCCAAGCAGTTGAAGGTGCGGGTTTTGAGCCCCTTGAGGATTTCCGCGTTAGCTCTTTCGACCTGTCCATTGCTCCCAGGATGTGCTACAGACGCGAAGCATAACTGGATGCCAACGCCGTCGCAGTAGTCCTGGAAGACCCGGCTCCTGAACTGGGTCCCGTTGTCCGTTATGATACGGCTGGGGACGCCGAACCGGCACACAATGGACTTAAGGAAAGCTGTTGCAGTTCCTTGGGTGATGCTTACTACTGGGGTTACCTCAGGCCATTTTGTGAATTTGTCAATGGCGACGTAGAGGTACCGGTACCCACCGACAGCTCTAGGGAAAGGTCCCAGGATGTCCACCCCCCATACCGCGAAGGGCCAAGAGGGTGGAATCATCTGCAGAGACTGAGCCGGTGTGTGTATCTGCTTTGCGTGGAACTGACACGCCTTGCAGGACCTTACTAGCTCAGCTGCATCCTGGAGCGCTGTCGGCCAGTAAAAGCCATGCCGAAAGGCTTTACCGACCAGCGTACGGGACCCTGAATGATTCCCGCACTCGCCTCCATGGATCTCCGCGAGTAAATCGCGGCCCTCCTCCCGGGTTATGCATCGCATGAGGATGCCATTGGCGCCACGCCTGTAGAGATCCCCTTCTACTAGCGTGTAGCGTTTAGCCAATCGCACTATGCGCTCAGCAGACACACGTTCTTCGGGAAGGATTTTGTCCTTCAGGTAGTCCCGGATCTCGGAGATCCGTGCATCGGGACTGCCCTGAGCCATTGGATGTGTCCCTGATGACATGCCGGGGTCATCAGTCCACACGATCCTTGGTGGGCTCCAGAGATGGAGGACCACCGGGACTGCTAGCTTCGAGGTGCTAGTTCTGCCCCCTTCGCCCAGTTCGGCTGGCTGGGCGGTTGGTCTCAGCAGCTGTCTTTTGAAGACGCCCTCGGGTACTGGGCCCCGAGTCGATGCCCTCGCGGAGAGGTCATCTGCCACTGAGTTGAGGTTCCTGGGAACGTGCTGCAGTTCCAGGACCTCGAAGTCCTTCTCGAGCTCCCTCACTCGCATGAGGTATGCTGCGAGCTAGGGGTTATTGCAGCAGCACTCCCCCCGGACCTGTCTGATCACTAACTGGGAATCCCCCTTAACCAGGAGCTGCTTGATTCCTAGTGACTGGGCGATCATGAGCCCGAAGATCAAGCCTTCGTATTCCGCCATGTTGTTAGTGGCTTTGAATTCGAAGCATACTATGTACTTTACTTGATCCCCGTTCGGGTCCATGAGGACCACTCCTGCTCCGGACCCTTTTTCGCGGGCGGACCCGTCGAAGAAGAGAGTCCAGTGCGGCTCGGTGAAAACCCGGACGGTCCTGTTTGGCCGGGAAGGTTCCGCCTCGGCTTGCGGACCTCCAGATTCCGTGGTGGTGGGAGTCCACTCTGCGATAAAGTCGGCCAAGACCTGGCTCTTGGTAGCGCTGCGGGGCTGGAAGTCGAGTTGGAACTCTGCCAGCTCCGCGGCCCATTTGGCAATATTCCCAGTGGCGTTAGAATTGCGCAGGATTGCTCTTAACGGGTAAGAGGTCACCGCGACAACTTTATGCGCCTGGAAATAATGGCGCAACTTTCTGGAAGCAACAAGTAACGCGTAGGCGAACTTGTGAGCTTCCAGATATCTGGCCCTTGCCCCGTGGAGGACCTCACTGACGTAATATACCGGCTTCTGGGTGGTCCGGACCTTAGTGGTAGGTCCGAGGCCACCTCCCCCTGCCAGGTTGGCCCCCTGGTCGGCTTGGCCTCCAGCTTCTGGTGGCTCACCGCCTTGGCAGGGCAGTGTGCCAACCGGACCCCTGGTATCGGGGCCGGCTGCAGCTCCTGTGGTGGGCGGACCACCACCTTCCACTTGGGGGACCCCGGTGTCTCCCTCGTGGGGATGGGCTGGTCGCTCGGTGACCAAGACCATGCTTACTACCTCGGATGTTGCCGCGAGGTAGAGAAACAGGGTCTCACCAGACTCTGGCGCCACTAAAACGGGCAGAGTAGTGAGATGCTGCTTCAACTCCTGGAAGGCTTGTTCAGCCTCTTCGGTCCATATGAATGGTCCGGACTTCCTCAAAAGCTTGAAGAAGGGCAGGGCTCTCTCAGCTAGCTTTGAGATAAACCGGCTGAGGGCTGCCAAGGACCCAGTGAGTTTCTGGAGGTCCTTGATGCAGGCCGGCGGCCGCATAGCCTCGATTGCCCTGATCTTAGTTGGGTTTGCCTCTATGCCGCGATGTGACACTAGGAAACCTAACAGCTTACCAGCCGAGACGCCAAAAACGCATTTCTCGGGGTTCAGCTTCGTGCGCGTTGTGCGCAACCTTTCAAAAACAAGGGCCAGGTCTTCCATCAAGGTCGACCCTACCCTGGTCTTGACAACAATGTCATCGACATAGACCTCTACTATGTTTCTGATCAGGTCATGGAACGTGAAATTCATGGCACGCAGAAACGTAGGTAAAGCATTCCTCAGACCATATGGCATTACAACGTAACAATACAACCCATCTACTGTTACGAAGGCTGTATGTCTCTTATCCTCCTCATCCATCTGGATCTGATGAAACCCAGAGTACGCATCCAAAAAAGACAAAAGTTCACACCCGGAGGTGGAATCTACTATCTGGTCTATGCGCGGGAGGGGATAAGGGTCTGGAGGACATACTTTGTTGAGGCTGGTGTAGTCGATACACATCCGAAGCTTCCCGTTCGCCTTGGGGACGACCACCGGGTTGGCCAGCCACTCGGGGTGATGGACCTCCTCGATGAAGCCCGCGTCCAGGAGCTTCCAGGACCTCCTGACGGATGAAGTCCTAGGCGCTCCACGGACTGCCTTCCGTGGCTTTTGCCGCACCGGCTTGGCAGTCCGGGCTGATCTTCAGACGGTGCTCAATCACTTCCCTAGGGATCCCAGGCATCTGCGACGGTTCCCAGGCGAACACGTCAACATTTGCCCGGAGGAAAGCAATGAGCGCGTCTCCCTATTTCTCTCCCAGATTCCCTGCGATGCGGGTGGTCTGGGAGGGTTCCGCCCCGATCTGGACGGTCTTGACCGGCACGTCCTCTGGGTCGGAAGGGCGTACCTTGGGCACCTTCGGTTCCTTAACAGGAACCTTGGCCCGAGAGGTCGAAGGGTTGTCCCCCGTCGGGTTCGCTGCGTCAGTAGCGAGAGCATGGAGCTTCTCTACCGCGGCGACGGCTGTGTGTCGATCTCCCGGCACGGTGAGAACACCTGCCGGGGACGGCATCTTCACGACCAAGTACCCGTAATGGGCAACGGCCATGAAGCGGTAAAGTGCCGGTCTGCCAATGATGGCGTTGAACGGCAGGTTGACTTCCGCGACATCGAACTGGACGTTCTCTGTGCGGAACTTCTCCGGGGTCCCGAAGGTGACCGGCAGGTCGATCTTCCCTTTCGGGTAGATCGGTACTGGACCCACGCCGGAGAATGGGCGCGTCGGAGCCAGGCGTGACTCCGGAATCTGCAGCTGTTTGAAGGCTGCGTGGCTGATGATGTTGAGGGCGGCTCCGCCGTCGATCAACACGTGGTGGAGCCGTATGTTGGCGACCACTGGCGACGTGATGATCGGCAGCACGCCAGCCCCAGCCATGTTCTCCGGGCAGTCGGCCGGCCCGAAGGAGATGGTGGTGTCTCTCCACTTGTGGTGTGGAGCCACCCCTGGGACGCTCGGCCTGACCGAGAGGACTTCTCGGCGCAGGGCCTTCACGTCTCGCCGAGGAGGAGACCTCCCAGCTTCCGCCGTACATGACGTACAGCCTCTTGCGACGTTCGTTGTCGCTGGATTCGGAGCTGGAATGGCCTAGAGCGTAGACGCTCTTGAGCTCCCGCTCCGGGGGCTGGTAGCCCATCTCCTTGCCTCCACCGACGGGCCCGCCGTCGCTGGTAGCCTTCCCCTTGCCAGGGCGCTGGCGTGGGGGCGAGTCGTCCTTGGCCGGACGCTCGCGGCGCTCACTGAGACGCCGTTGCACGAGCTTCTGTATCTCGCGACAGTCGGCGGCGTTGTGACCGCTATTGGGGTGAACAGGGCATGAGCCGCCACTGTTCCGCGCCTGTTGCCTAGGGCGCTTGCCGCCGGTGTCGCGGCCTCCAGGTGCTGCCGCGGCGACAGGGGCCCCTTCCAGGAACCTCTCAGGGCGTCGGCCCTTCTTCTTTTTCTTGCTGCCCTCTCGGGCAGCACCGGCAGAGGCGCCTGCCCGGGCAGTCCCTGTCCTGCTGTGGGGAGTGCCATGCACGCCCCTCTGCGGCCCTAGCGCACTTGTCCGCCAGCGCGTACAGGGTGGCGACGTCCTGCACTTGGCGGGTCGCCAGTTTCTCCAGCATCTTCTCATCACGGACGCCTTGCCGGAAGGCTGTGATGATGGACGCGTCGGAGATGCGAGGTATTGTCCCCCGCACCTTGGCGAAGCGAGCGATGAACGCTCGGAGGGATTCCCCGGGCTCCTGACGTACTGCATGGAGGTGGGCCTCCACACCGTACTGCTGGCATGCACTCGCGAAGTTCGCCAGGAACAGAGTGCAGAGCTCTTCCCAGGATCGGATTGACCCGGGGGAGAGGTTCATGAGCCAAGTCCGGGCCGGCCCAGACAAGGCGACATGGAAGTATGACGCCATAACGGCGTCGTCTCCGCCAGCCGCTGTGATAGCGGTGACGTACACCTGCAGGAATTCTGACGGGTTGGTATTCCCGTCGTATTTTTCCGGCAGGTGCGGCCGGAACTTCTGTGGCCAGCGTGCGGAGCGGAGACTGTCCGCGAGCGCGGCGCAGCCAACTCCAGCCGATACGGCCCCCGGTGGCGATTGTACGCCAACCGGGGGTTGCACGTAAGCCGGGGGCTTAGGTGCAGCTGCGGCGAACGCAGCGTCAAGGTTCTTGCCCTTGGCGGCGTTTGGCTGCACCCGTGGTTGCTCCACGGTGGTGGGGGTGCCTGCTCGCCGGCGGTTGAGCTCAGCTCGCAGGTCTTCCGTCTGCGCGCTCCTCACTGAGGGGGAGCGCGCGGATGTTGCCGCATCGTGCTGCCTGCGGCGGTCCGACCTCCCCCCGCTGCTGGGAGGGGGTCGCGATCCAGTCCTAGCTGGGCCATGGGTGACCTCAGCTAGGTGGATCAGGCGATCCACATCGCTCCGCCACTGGGCCAGGGCGCTAGGAGAGGCTGTCGGCCCCAGGGGGTTACGAAGCAGCTCCCTGGCTGCGGCGAGCGGGCCGCTGGCAGCAGCGGGGTTCACCGTGGCGGCATTTGCCGCTACAGCACTCGCTACTGCAGTGTTTGCAGCAGCGGCGCCCCCCGTGGGGCGTCGAGGGACCCGCGACGTCCGCGCCGCGCCCTCAGAATGGTGGGGGGAGGCCTGCGACCCAGTCGAGGCCACCTCCTCTGATGCGGCTGCATCCTCTTGAATGTCGCGGATGCGAACCATCATGCCGTGAGGGATGATGCTAACTGATGCCTTCCCCCTACCTGGCGCGCCAAATGTCGGAGCGTCGTGCTCCTGGTCAGGTGGCGGAATGCACCCGGCCGAGATCCTAAGTACTAAGAGTAGTTAGGGGGAGCGATCGTTGTTAGCTGGTCGATGGTGGCACGATGGTGACGAGAGGGTTTAGAGTGGTTCGGGCCGCCGGAGCGTAATACCCTACGTCCACTGTGGGTGTGTTCTTGTATTCCTGTCTGTAGGAAAGACAGTGAGGATTGTGTGCTTGTGCTTTGTGGGTTGAGTCTGTCTGGTCTGAGGAAACTGTCGAGGGTGTCCTCTTGTGTTGCGTATGCCTCCCCTTTTATAGCCCAAGGGGGGCATGTACATGGTGGCCGGGCCCCGACAGGTGGTCCCGGCCCATTTCCTCTATGCTACAGCTCTATCTTGTGCCTGGTGTCCAACGCTCCCATGCTTTGCGCCTGTACCACCGATGCGACCTGGTATGGCTTGGAGATCCGCCATGTCGTCCTGTCGTCTGGATACGGCGCCGCGCCGTCCTGCCTCACGCCGTCCTGTCCCATCGGCTGCTAAACCCGCTGAGAGGCTTCAGAGGCCGAGGGGCAAGCGACGCGCACGCGTGACAGGACAGGGCGCTCGTAGTAGCGTTGTAGCGCCGCTACCTAGTATTAGGCTGAGCGCGGCCGCCGCGCGTGGCGCGGTTCATAATGAGTACAGCGTACTTGTTTACTCAATATAGACCCCGGTGTAGCCGGGGAAATCAACTGTAGTGCCCTGCTATCGCCGTCGCGCCTCGGTAAGGCGCGCCCCTTTGCTTCGCCGTCGCCGCCTGCTAGCGGCGATGGGGGCACGCCCGTCGGACAGCGGCGGTGTCAGCGTGCTACGGGCGCACGCCCGCCTGACAGCGGCGGCGTCGGCGGGCAACGGGGGCACGCCCGTCGGGCAGCGGCGGTGTCAGCGGCATCGGGGCGTGCCCGCCTGACAGCGGCGGTGTCAGCGGCATCGGGCACGCCCACCTGCCCGTAATAAATGCAGTAGGTGGGCGAGGCCCCTGTCTGAAGGCTCCGCCACGCGCCCTGTGGGCACGTGGCAGCGCAAGACCCCCCCCCGTGCCCTGTGGGCACGTGGCGGCCCCGGACCACCGAAGGCGTTGGCTCCGGACCTCCTCGTGCCTTGTGGGCACGTGGCAGCCCCGGATCACCGAAGGCGCTGGCTCCGGACCTCCGAGAGGTCCGGACCTCACCTTCCCCTGAGGGACTCCTCGCGTGGTCGGGGGGGCTCGGAGCTCGTTGAAGGAGGTCCGGGGCCTCCCCTGTGGGCCGGGTGCGCGGCCCAGCTTTTATAAGGAGTAGGCCGGGCCCACCTGTACACGGTCTAGGCCCTCCTTGGTGATCTTTGTCTAGTGTAAGCGGGTACCCGGTTAGCTGGGTACCGACAAGCACCAAGAGGTACCGCGGTAGAATCCAACACATCAACTTTCATATCTAATGTCTTCATCAACACGCTAAGCATTGGGTTTCAGGTATATTTGTACCTCTAGGGCATATGTTCGGTTTGTATCTAACTTTGCCACAACAAAGGTTTAATAATAAGGGTAGTAAGCAGCCCCAAAAAGTATGGCCAATAAATGTAGTCCCACACTTTGACAGAATTTGGGGGGAGTGACTCCATGGCATATATGCGAGGCATAAAGCTAAAAGAGATCGGTGCTCAATAGTTATCTGATGTGAATTGAACAAAACACACACCTAAAACCTTACGGCTCTTAGTTTTGGCATGCAAAAATACCTTCAGCTACGATTTTGCATTGGTGTCATTGTTTTCTCAAACAATAGCTTTTCAAAGAGTTTTAATATGGTTTTATCCGACTCCACTGAGGCAAGGATATTTGTTGGAGCTATCCACCATTTGGACGCTACATCACAAACCACGGTAGGTAAGTGCTCCTTCCGTCCTGCAATATAATGTTTTTTGAATTTGTTCTAAGTCAAACTATTCTAAGTCTGACTACGTTTATGAAAAAAAGAACAATATAATGCTTTTGCTATAAAATGATCATCATTAGATCCATCATAAACTATATATTCAAAATTTACATCCTTGGTGTGACAGATACTAATATTTTTCTTTATGAATTTAGTCCGACTTAAAATTCTTTGATTTAGGACAAACCCAGAAAACACTGTATTTGAAGATGGAGGGGAGCAAAAAATTGACAAGGAGCTAGCTAAAATTAAGAAAGCTATGCTTTTGAGTAAACTAGTTTCAAATACTCTAGACTACACAATGTTACATAGCAAACCTTGGTTTATTAACCGAGTTTTCTAAGAAGCAACTAAACACGTCCCGATAGGTTGTATAGTATAATAATGTTGCGTTGGAGGTCGAAAGGATGAAAATACTTTGCAATCAAGAGCATAAAAAGTGCAGCATGACTCCTGTGGCCCTGCAACAATCGATACAGGTATTCACGGCACATGGCAAAGTTTGAAACGTCAGGTTTTAATACCGGAGGTAGTATCTATCTACGTGCTGCGAAAAGAAATCCTACTTAAACAAGAAAAGGCTCCAGCCATAGACGCGTCGACACGTCGCGGGCAGATTTCAAAGCGGACAAGGTCAAAGAATAAACTAAGCACAACGTGCCAATTCGGGCGTGGGCGGCGGACGGCGAGCGAGCGACGGACGGTTCGGGATAACGCCTCGGTGGGCCCGCGTCGCTCTCGCTGGGCGTGGGCCCCGCGCGGCTCTTTCGGTCGTGGACTCACCGACCGAGGCGTTGCCGTAGAACGCGGCGACCCGCGGCGTCCCGCCGGGCCCCGCACCCGCTGCGCCTGCCCGGCCCGGGCGTCGTGTCGTGCGCCGGTGCCCCCGTCCGTCCGAGGGGGATCGGACGGCGGCTGGGAGACGGGGGTGGAGATCTTGCGAAATGGCCCTCGGAGATTTGGGGGGAGTCTCTGAAGACCGACAGGCTCCATTGCTGACGTTGGTCGCTGCTCTGCTGGGCTAGCTGGCCAGCAACGCCGTCCCGTTTACGTTGTCGGCAAGGAAGCAGAAGCAGAAGCAGCACCAGCGCGCCACCGCCGTCCACCGCGACGACTCGTCCCCGGCAACCGGTAGTACCAACCAGTACGTACGTCCACGGCGTGCCGGCCGGCCGGCCGGCTCCACCGACAGCCACCGGTGCGGCCCCCGTCTTAACTCGAGCGTCGTACGGCCGGCGTCAGATAACAGCACCGGCTGCAAAAGCGAGCGTGCAGTCAATGAGCTGCAGTGCCCCGGCATGTTTCGTGCCGCCGGCCGGCCATTGTCTGCCTGTCGCAGTCGTAGGTTCGGTCGTGCGGGCGCGACGCCGACGCCGACGCCGACGCCGCCCGTCTGGACGAACGGGGGAATGGAATCTAGATCTTGGCACGTACTCGTACACGTATCTATGCGCTACGGATACAGTACAGCACTCCGGTGTCCGGTGCGTCGCTGCGCTTGTACGTACGTACGTACGTACATACATACATGCCGATCCCCCGCTGCAGCGCGGAGGCGATCGCCGGTGGACCTGTTCTTCGGCCGGGCCCCGGACGTGGCCCACGGCGAACACGGCGGCGGACTTTTGCCGGGAAGGAGAGGGTGGTGCTGGTGCCCGGACAAGTCCTCCATCCCTGGACAGACAGGCCTACGCTAGCCGTAGCCCGTAGTAGGGTGAGCCTACGCTTGCTGTGGCCTGCACTGCATAGGAGACCGTGCCATCCCTGGCCCGAAATACCAGGACCCGCGAGGGCCGGGCCGCAAAAAACCCCCGCGCGGCAGGCCTTATCCACTCGGCGGTGCGTGCCAGCTCGGCCCGGCCTCCTTCCCGCGTGCGCGTGGTCGCGCGGCGGCGTCACGCGGCCCCTCCCACCGGTTCTAGGTTGATTAATTAATCATCAATCCATCGATGAACACAAACCAGACCCGGTAATCCCGTTTCTGCCCTCCTAACCGCGCGCTAATCACGCCCGGGCCCCTCCCTAACCGCTTCTCGAAAGGCCGCGCGGCAGGCCGGGCACCGCCGCGGTGGCCGACACGCGGGCCCAGGCGACTTGGGGGTGAGGCAGGGCCGCGTGCCGTGCCGCCGGGGGCGCGGCTGAGCTGGCGAGCTTTTGTCTCGGGCCCGCGGCTTTAACGAACGCTATCCACTCCAGCCCCCGCGCACAGGGCCCCCCGTTTGCGCCGTATTTACGGGCCATGCCACTGGCCCACTGGGCTCCGCCGCCTCGTTGCACAGCGTACGCGGCCGGGGCCGTACGAGGCTGCGCAAATGGTCGTGTTTTATTAGTGCCCGGTGCTGTTAGGGTTTCGCTTTGCCGCTCTGTCTATCCCGGTACTGTAAACTAATGGTCGCTTGCGGCGTAGGGTTAGCTACGTTAATTGACAATTAGTTTCGTGGTTGGACGTGGTGGGCCGACGATGCGGATATGCTTGTATATGCGCCAATGCCATGCGCGCTTGCGAAAAGGACTACTATGCCACGTGGGAAGAGAAGATTGTCTCGCTAGTTTAATTATCCCCCGTCCTAATCTTATCGACCAATTGCTCATGCCATTACTTGTTAAATTAAATGGTCGTCGGTGAGGGGCCAACGACCAAGGTAAAAGATCTCACGCTTTCCGGATGGATGAATCTGCCCCAGGAAATGCCTCTCTTGTTGCGAGGGAATTGCGCATGTTGTAAAAGATGTCGAGAATTGATGAGTCAGCAGGAGATGTACCACGAAAATGAGTCATACATATGTTGTCGACTCTGACCACCAATTTTGTTATTACCATTTTTTTGTTTTAAAACATACTCCAACTATAACTATAAATAGGTTCTTTTAATATGAATATAATAACAAGTAACTAGAAATTTATGTATCTAAACGAAGTCTGTATTTTTTTTTCTTATAACAGAGAGTACAATATACATCAGGAGCACATAATAAACATGTATTATATAAAAGCTGCATTTCTATATTTATACGACTACTCGTACCATTTTTAAATAACTAAACTTAAAACCAGAGTAGTTTGTGATCAAAAATCTAAAATATGTGACTCTACACAACTCAAAATAAAATCATTTGTTCATTCATAAAAAAGAGGGAGTGAGTACACTCGAAAGCTATATGTAGTAGTAAGTATCAGCTATTTGATGCCAAATGAACGAGAGGCTTCAACTATGGCATCAGAAGTTCGGAACCTTTTGGAACCATGCCCTTGTTGTACACCTGTCGCATATCCTTTAATTTGTTGTCGTGCTGTTTGGTCAAATGTTAAGTTGTCGCTGTTCTGTCTAGGACGATAGTGGGATTTCTTTCAACTATACTAGTGTAGTGTCCAACCAGATAACCATCTGATCAGACAATTAATGGATTAGATAAATTAAATAACGCACCTACCGGTCTCTGGTGTTTATTAATCATGGCACGCTAAAGATCAGAGATTAGCATGAAAGCAAAGTTATTATTACTCGATCTTGACCAGGAGGCTAAGCTATAGCTAGCACTTTCGGTTCTCGCTTATCCTCAAAGAAAAATTTAATTTGGCTAGATGCATCATGATGTAGAGATAAGGATATATTAAATGTGGACTATGGGTAGGATTTTTTATATGAGAAGTATGAGAACACATATTAGTGTTTGCATACCTATTATATACTAGAGAATTACTAGTCTACAAACCTGTCTTCCGGTGTCCGGGGCAACTCGTATATATACCACGTGGTTATCATCCTAACATGTAAAAACAAATCAATCTCCTACTCATCCCATATTTTAGGCATCTATACATTTTAAGCCTTATATTACATCCCTACATTAAAACATAAAATAGTACAACCATTTTTACAGAAAAATCCCGAAGAAGAGACAAACAAAGAAAGCACAAGGACTTTTTTTATTTGCGCGCAAAGACCTTCTTCTTACTTCATCTCGACGCCTTGAGCCACACCACTAGAGGTCTAGAGCTGACTCGTCGAAGCACCGAGAGTCCAAAACTCATCACCTTCACAAAGCAACAGGGCAACCGCCTAAATCACCGCAAAGTGATGCAAGTAGATGAGCGTTTCTGCCTTGTCTATCTAACTGTCTATATTTCAAACTCCACTCTGTCTACGGTGCATGTATAGTATAATGTTTTGTACACTCATTTGCACCTCCTAGTGACATCAGCCCCCCACACAAAGAGCACTAAACACACGCCGACAACCACCTCCTCTGAAGGAAACGGTGGCACCACCAGTCAGAGCAAGCCGAATGAACATAACTAACTAACCACCGACACCACCCCAGTCCAATTCCCCTAAGGTTGTATTCAGCTGGAGCAAAAGATGGAATCTGCAATGTAGCAACACTGACACATAGTGGAGTTTGGATATGGGCGGTGAGATGGTACTTTTGCTAGAATCAACCTTATGCAAAACCCAGATAACATTGCAGCTTCTGACGAACCCCAGAGCTATCGAACATCCCACCAAAGGCACGACAACAGCGTTAGAGTAAGCATTGTCGACGCCGAGATGGAGAGTGGACCAAAGACCGCCTCCAACTCCACCAATGCTAAGAAACAAAGACCGCTATCCTACGACATATATTTGCACCACTGGGCTAGAGGGCTCGATCTCTCTACCTACTGCCTTCTTAGGCCAAAGAGTATTTTTTTAAAAAAAATTCATGTCTTTCAAACATGGCTTAATCGTATTTTTCTTCAATGTAGCTATTACCCCTCGGGCTTTAATCGTTAATGCTCCTCAAACGTCACTTTCTCTCCAAAGCAAATAGCTTGAATTGACTCAAAAAATAGCCAAATTCAGCGTATACTACCTTGCTTCAATTGGTGAACCATAAAACCTAATAGCATCGTGGATAGAATATCAAAATCTTTAGAGACCAAGATATCTCAAAATCTTCGAAAATAAATATCCAAAAGGAAATGGTCAATCCTGCCCTGCCCTTTAGACCATTGTACATACTGGGAATAAAATAAGCAGCCAAAAGGCAAATCTTATCCTCGATGGCACAAGGGTAAAATCGAGAAATCTCTGGGGCACGGGTTACCTCTTTTCCTCTCGCACACCCTTCCTAAAAAACGAGGCGCAGAGCAATTTATCCCCGTCCTGTCTCGACATTTCGCCCCCTGTTCCTGTCCCTCTCGACCCCAACTTCGTTTTCGTTTTCTCATCGTAGGAGAGAGAGAGAGAGAGAGAGAGCGAGGGAAGCAAGGAAGCGAGAAACTGGAGCAGAGAAGAGACCGGAGGACCGAAAGTTCGGTGCGGAAGCGGAGGCGAAGCGGAGGAGGAAGTAAGAAAGAAGGGGAGGGCGAGCGCGTCGCGTTTGATCTGGGTGAGCACCGATTTGCTCTGTGATTTCCTTTTCGCTGCTGGTTCTTCCAGTTCTCAAGTTGTTCGTTGCCAGGGGCGTAGAGCTGCGAAAAGTTTTGATCTTTGGAGCAGTTTTGACCCCCATTCATGGTTTAGTTTGGAGCAAGGATTTGGTTTAGGGATGTCGTCACTCGTCAGATTATTTTGTTTGGTTCGTCGCCTGTGCTTATAGTCTGCTGCTGCTTTTCGTTTATCGCGTCGGAAGTTGATTTGGTTTTTGGCTGTCGTTCCTATCAAATGAAATCTAGTGTAAAAGGGGGATTTTTTCTCTGGAAAAAAAACTGATGCTGCCTTTGCAATCTTCTGCAGGTCTTCCCTATCTTACATTCTCTCTCTTTTTTTTGCCTTGTTAAACGTTCTGATCTGTAGTTACTGCATTCTCGTACGAAAACACTTCGGTCAGCCTATTTCGTCTATCTATCTGCGCGTCGCTCCATTTCGTCTGTCCGTTTGAGTAGTTTTAGGATGCGCAGTCCATTATCCATGTCAAATTTTATTTGTGCTCTTCGTTTTGCCCCAAAAAAGATTAGCTACTGGTTTAGAAATGAGAATAAATTCAGTTCATGCTTGGGCACTTTACTTCTGTTAGTGTTAAATTTTTTTTGTGTCAGATGTTTCCTTATCTTACTTAGTTCCTCTGCATTTGAGCTATAAAAATGTGATTACTAATTTACTATGGAGTAATATTATTCTTGTACATGGGTCGTTTTTTTCACAAAGCATCTAGTCATTTGTAAAGATATACATCACTTTTCTCTCCACTCGGCTAGAAGGTTACTATGTGCGGTAGTGGTATGTCTACCTACCAACATTAATTTGCGGTTTTGATCAGAAAGCGAAATTGTTTGCGAGTAGTGGTATATCTACCCAGCAGCCATGGAGTTTACAACTGTACACTCCTGTGATGCTCGATGCAAGTAGACTGGTTTTTCGGATCAAGTCGCGTTTAACACCGGCATCTACTATTCAGCAGCCAGCACGAGTTGCAATTAGGCCATCTCTTGCCCATGCCACCTTCAGTAGTACGATGTGTAGGCCATCTCTTGCCAATAAGGCCTTGCAATTTGTGTGTGAACTTAGCATTGTTAATAATGGCTCCTGGACCCCTCTGGATTGGGATGCCAAGTACTGACTACTGTGCGCGAGTGTGGCATGAGTCTGCAGAAGTTGTGGTTGATAAGAACGGGATGGAGGACTGAACTGAGGAAGTGGTTGCATCATGCTGATGGAGTGTGGTAGTAGTAGTGGTACTGTAGTGGTGGTCCTGGTATTTCTATTTTTATGTTTTCGTGGAAGGGCACGTGGTCCATCCTGTTGTTTCATTAGTTCTTTTTGGTATGGATATTGTGGGCCTCAACCGTAAATGTTCTTGTGTTTTGGATCTTTTGGGAGCTGAGCTGAGCCGTTGGGGGTGTTTGGATCCGGGACTAAATTTTAGCTCACGTCACATTGGATGCTTGGATTTCTAGGTAGAAGTATTAAATACAGTCTAATTATAAAGCTACGACGAGATGAATTTATTAATCTTAATTAATCCATGATTAACTAATGGTTACTGTAGCAGCACATTTGCTAATCATAGATTAATTAGGGTTAATAAATTTATCTCATTGTTTAGTCTTCATCTATTAGACTATATTTAATATTTCTAATTAGCGTCCAAACATTCGATGTGACGGGAGCTAAATTTTAGCTCGGGGATCCAAACACCCCCTTATTCTCAAGAGCTTAGGTTGTAGAATAGCACCCCGCTCATTCCTCAGACCTCTATGAGAAGTCTACAAAGTACCAGTTGGATGGCTATCATATGTTTTTTCTTGTTGGCCGTTGTTGTACTAGAGTGAAGTGTTACTGTGCTTGATATGAAGGGCTTTCTTCTCATTCTTTGTCCATGCAAATCAATTGGGTTAAAAAAACCCTCATCTTAATTCTTATAACTACACTGCGTGCACTGTTCACTCTGTTTTGTTTCCCATCACTGAAATTTCTGTGTCGACCTTATCCATATTTACTTTCTGTCTGATTCCTAATGCAAGAATGGATGAACTTAGTCAGTTCACTCACTGTATGTAATTAAACTGTTGCACTTTTGTGAAGAATTTTTGTATTTTACATCAGGCACAAGTGATTGTTTGATATGATGATTGCAAAGGTTCGCTTCGATGAAATTGGAATATTAGTTATTAACTTGAAATATCCTATCCATTTGTTGTTTTATATGCTTTTTTAGACAGTATGTGGCAGTTTGAAGATTAATCCATTATCTTTGTTCTTTGATAGTGTACTGAGAAATGCCATGTCTTATGGTAGTTTACATCAAGGTTGGCTAATGTGCTCTGTTTATTGTTTCACAGAATTCAAATTGTATTCTGCTCTACTGTGATACAAAGGCCTCAACAAGTTGCTTGAGACCAGAACATTGGAACCATGGTTTCAAAATCGTATTCAAATCTGCTAGACATGACCTCTGGAAATGGATTCGACTTTCGACAGCCTTTTAAATCTCTTCCTCGTGTTGTAACTTCTCCTGGCATTATATCTGATCCTGATCCTGATTGGGATACAAGAAGTGATGGTGATTCAGTCGGTTCAGCATCTTCTACTGAGAGGAAAATAATTGTTGCTAACTTCCTTCCACTGAACTGTACAAGAGATGAAGCTGGGCAATTGTCCTTTTCGCTGGATGATGATGCACTACTCATTCAACTTAAAGATGGTTTTCCAAATGGGACTGATGTTGTGTACGTTGGCAGTTTGAAGGTTCAGGTAGATCCCTCTGAGCAGGACCAAGTTGCACAGAAGCTTCTTAGAGAATTTCGATGCATACCTACTTTTCTCCCTTCTGATCTTCAGCAGCAGTTCTATCATGGCTTCTGCAAACAGCAATTGTGGCCACTTTTTCATTATATGCTTCCAATTTGCCTTGACAAGGGTGAGCTATTTGATCGCAATCTGTTTCAAGCCTATGTCCGAGCCAACAAACTTTTTGCAGATAAAGTTATGGAAGCAATTAATACAGACGATGATTATGTTTGGGTTCATGACTATCACCTCATGCTGCTCCCTACATTCTTGAGGAAGAGATTACACAGAATAAAGCTTGGTTTCTTCCTTCACAGCCCATTTCCCTCCTCTGAAATCTACAGGACTCTGCCTGTAAGGGATGAAATCCTCAAGTCTCTGCTTAATGCTGATCTCATTGGTTTCCAAACATTTGACTATGCTCGCCACTTCCTTTCTTGCTGTAGCAGATTGCTAGGTCTGCATTATGAGTCAAAACGTGGTTACATTGGAATAGAGTATTTTGGTCGAACAGTGAGCCTGAAGATCCTTTCAGTGGGTGTCCATGTTTGTCGGCTTGAATCTGTCCTAAAGTTGCCTGCTACAGTTAGAAAGGTTCAAGAAATCGAACAAAGGTATAAGGGCAAGGTACTTATGTTAGGTGTAGATGACATGGACATTTTCAAAGGAATAAGTCTGAAACTGCTTGGTCTGGAGCTTCTTCTGGAGAGAAACCCAAAGCTCAGAGAAAAGGTTGTCCTTGTACAGATTATCAATCCTGCAAGAAGCACAGGGAAGGATGTGCAAGAAGCTATTACAGAAACTGTCTCTGTGGCTGAAAGGATTAACACAAAATATGGTTCTTCAGGGTACAAGCCTGTCGTCCTAATTGACCACAGTATACCATTTTATGAGAAGATTGCATTCTATGCTGCATCTGACTGCTGTATTGTAAATGCTGTGAGGGATGGTATGAACTTAGTACCATATGAGTATACTGTTTGCCGACAGGGAAATGAGGAGATTGATAAACTCAGAGGTCTTGACAAAGGCACCCATCACACGAGCACACTTATTGTTTCTGAGTTTGTGGGTTGCTCTCCATCTCTCAGTGGTGCTTTCAGGGTAAATCCTTGGAGCGTCGACGATGTGGCTGATGCGTTGTGCCATGCAACTGATTTGACTGAACCTGAGAAACGTCTGCGGCATGAAAAGCATTATCGCTATGTCAGTACTCATGATGTTGCTTACTGGGCACGCAGCTTTGCTCAAGATCTGGAGAGAGCATGCAAAGATCATTACAGCCGAAGGTGTTGGGCTATTGGGTTTGGTCTGAATTTTAGAGTGATTGCTCTTTCTCCTGGCTTCAGAAAGCTGTCTTCAGAGCACTTTATTTCTTCTTATAACAAGGCTTCTAGAAGAGCAATATTTCTTGACTACGATGGCACACTTGTGCCACAGTCATCAATCAACAAAGCTCCAAGTGCAGAAGTCATTTTGATTCTTAACACCTTATGCAATGATCCAAAGAACAATGTGTTTATAGTGAGTGGACGGGGACGGGATTTCCTTGACGAGTGGTTTTCTCCATGCGAGAAGCTTGGTATAGCTTCAGAACATGGCTATTTTATCAGGTATACCGGTCAAAAGTTATCATTATTGTGTAAGTATACATAAGTTCTCAGCTCAGGATATGTCATGAACTGTGTATGTGTTTTCAGATGGAGCAAGGAAGCTGCATGGGAATCAAGCTATTCAAGCCAGCAGCGTGAATGGAAGCACATTGCTGAGCCTATCATGCAAGTATACACCGAGACAACCGATGGATCTTCGATTGAGCCAAAGGAAAGCGCTCTAGTATGGCACTATCTGGATGCAGACCATGATTTCGGTTCGTGTCAAGCAAAGGAGCTACAGGATCATCTTGAGAGGGTGCTATCAAATGAGCCTGTTGTTGTAAAGCGCGGCCATTATATTGTAGAAGTGAAACCACAGGTATATTTCCTTTGATACCCTAGACATTATCATTTCACTTCCATGTTGGTTACTCCTTGCATTAGCTGTACAACTTAACTCATGCAGGGAGTTAGCAAGGGGCTTGCTGTTGACAAGCTGATTCGCACATTGGTCAACAAAGGCAAGGCACCAGATTTTCTGATGTGCATAGGGAACGACCGATCTGATGAGGACATGTTTGAAAGCATCAATGGTATGACCTCCAACTCTGTCTTATCTCCCATAGTACCGGAGGTGTTTGCCTGTTCAGTCGGCCAGAAGCCCAGCAGAGCAAAATATTACGTCGATGACACCAGTGAAGTAATCAGATTGCTTAAGAACGTAACCCGCGGCTCATCACAGCGGGAGGATGTCAATGTCAGCCATGGACGTGTGACCTTCAGAGATGTTCTCGATTACGTGGACTAGGCATGGCCAGTTATTTACCTGAAATCATTAGCTGCGAAGCATGTACATTCCACTGTCTTCCGTCTCAATGGTTCATTCTAGGAGGGTGTGTTAATCCAGAGGTCTAGAGTAGCCGACATGGATCGTCACCAGTAAAGAACAGCGGAAAAGTGAACCAAGTTTGCCATTTCAGAGGTTCAGGTGATGTATGTGTTGGCAATTTTGATAGGTAAGTAGGGCTGTTGCTGGAGGTTTTGCAGTGTGAAAGCAAAGCCCCTGGCGTGTACAGCCATTGGTTGTCTGAATATTTTCCAGATGCTATATTGATGATTGCGTTGGTTCTAAAACTTAACATTACTCATCGTAGCAGCTCACCATTTAGCGCACTTAGTATGACCTGTTTTCTCGACTCGAGCCTTTTGTGAAGAAAAGTAACTTTATATTCGTCACTAGGAAATGCGATCGCAGTTGCTCAGCACATATGCAATAGTTTTCTTTTTGAATTGATGCACATATAGGCTTGCGAGTTGCAATCTCCACCCAATAGCGTTCTTTGATAGTTTAGCGAGTGGAGCAACCTCTTGTGCCACATTTTTCGATCTCAATTTATCCTGAATACGAAGCCATCTTTTTCTCTCTGAATCTTCGGATTCAAGTTGGCAATCTACAAGCTCTCGCAATCTGTGAGAAAGAGCTTTAGACTCTCTTTGGAGTATGGAACAGGCTCCTACATCACTACAGCTACAGAAACCAAGCCTATTCGTGCGAGATTTGGCATCCACACAGGGAGGCTTCGATTTAGTCATCGTAGTTTGACAATACCATTTTTCTTAGAAAATAAAGGGAATTGAGGAGGAAATGAACTAATTTTTTCTTTTTTTCCTTCCATTCCCCTCTTCTCTGGAAAAATAAGGTTACCAAACTAACCTTTAGGCATTTACAAAGAGGCCTCATTTCCATGGGTAGCATTAAAACCTGTAAGATAAGTGCCAAGAATTTCAGAGCATGTACTAAGTTCAGAAGCAAAGATGTTAGATACCTAGGTTGCTGCCAAGAAATTTGGTTGGCAGACCATTCCACAACAGCGTTCAACATTCACAGTTCCTTGAATTCTCAACTGCAGCAACTAAGCAGACGAACTCTACCAGTCACATAAACACAAACTGCACATTACTGGATACCAAGACCATTTGGCACACCAGAATAACAGTATTAGGCATCATCACACGGGTTGAAAATGCACAGGGAACGTTTACATACTTGCATGCTATGACCACGGAATATGGTAACATTCTACGAATAGTGTTACTTATTTACAAGGCAAACACTGATGCTGATGCAATATACATTTATTTAGCCATCAGCAACGAGTACGACACAGCAACACAGGTGACATTCGCGTATGCTCAAAGACGCGACAGATAACATTATTTGCCTCCATGCACCCTCCTCCTGCTTACACTACAACTACTAACAGTTAAGCTATGGCTTTCCTCCTGACCCAAGAAGCCTGATAAGTTGGCCTCTATCATGTGATCTATCTTCTTAACGCTATACTGAGGGGTGTATGTAAGCCCCATCAATTCACCGTCAAAGGATGGCTCCTTACCCTCCTGACAATGGGCGTTACCAGTATCCTCCTCAGCACCAGCATCTGGAGCAAAGCTTATCAGATCCCCCAGTTGCTCAGGAGGAGGAATGGGAGCTTTATTGTTAAGACCAATATTAGAAGCAGTGCTAGTCTTGCGTAAATCAGAACGCCGAGAAGGCTTACGGGGAACTTTTTGCTGTAACCTGGCACTAGGGAACAGCACGGTAAGATAGCCACGACTAACTCTGACCAGTTTAACCAGGAGGGGGTAAGGCACAGAGCTAGCAACTGCGCTTTTGATGTCGTAGAAGCTGATCAGAGTTGCTTTCCTCTGGGTTATCTTGTATTGCTTCTGTATCTTGCTGAATAAGTGGTTGATGGAGACTTCCTGCCTACATGTTTCAGATTGGACGGTCTTAATTTCTGCATGTATCGATCTCCTCTTAAGTAAGAATGGAAGAAGAGGCATACTGACATTGACGGGGTAGAAATGGCGAACTAAGAACCCGATAACTGAACCAAGTAACGCACACAATATTGCGATGACAGAAACCGATCTAGCTCCCAACCCTGCAAAATCCATGAGGTAAAAATCTTTTATAGTGTGCTATTGTCATAGCTTTTACAACAAACCGTTAGCAAGACCACTGGGCCAGCAACCACTAGGCCATTTAGTGTAGTATGTATTTCTTCTAGAAACTCAAGGGGAGCAGGGAGTCCACAGAATATTACATCACCAATCTAACTATGACACTATCAGGCACTGCTAACAGATCGTATGGGGGAAAAGCTCAGAACCCAGACCCAAGAGAAGGTGAGGACAAATCAAGTTGTCATAATTGAATATCTAAAACATTCAATCTTCTCGTTTGAGTCAAATAAAGAAGAATCTTCTACTACTTTAAATAGAATATCTCAAATCCAAGTTGAATGATGGATGCAAAAACCCTCATGGATATCCATATTACTTTTAACTTTTATAAGAATCATCACATTTTAGCGAACTTTCTGCACAGATAACCACAAGCTATGTGTGGTAAATGTAGATTGAAAGACAGTTGTACTAAAATGGATAAATTTTATTGATATAACAGGTGGCAATTGTAAAAAGAGTTAGGCACTAAAACATATGTGATTTACGGTGCGTATCTAAGGGTATGAGCTAAAACACACCAAAGGACCATTCAGCTTTTACCTGGCCGTGCCTGATGTGCACAATCTTCGGGCTTCAGATTGATTTGTCTAATCATCCGGTTTCCTCTGTCAGCTACTAACAGTGCACATATTTTGGGGACATAAACAAGCTCAAAATCAGGTGAGAATGTAGCATTCTGTGCTGGTCCATCCCTGCGACCAGGCCCTGATGAGAGGCCTCCAGCAATCGTAGTAGTATAACCTACAAACGGAAAATTTGTAGCAAGAAATAAGGAGAAAAGAGGCGTTGACCAAAAATGCTTAAGTACAATTTAGTACATAGTGCTCCCTCCGATTGTTTTTATTTGACGCTTATTAATAGTTCAAAGTTGAACTATCCCGTGACAAACAAATGGATATGCGGGTAGTACATGTTATCATGTGGTATGTTTCGACCTTAATTCCTCAAGCATGATTAGCTCCGCATGCGGCCGTACCACTACATGCACATATTTTACAGTCTTGTATATATGGAATGGGTAAAACTAAACTACTAAATGCAACTCGCAAAAAAGAACTCCTAAATGCAGATGTTCATAAACGAACGTGTTTGATGGGCGGGAGATTAGCAAATTAGCCATTTTATTTAGAAGCAGAGTAACACAAGAGCTTGGCCATGTGCTACATTTACCCATACGGTGAAAGATCTTTGAGAAAAAAAAATCGAGTCCACAGAATTAATAATTAATTAAAATAATGAAGTCCCAAGCGGGCATCACATCTAAGCAAGAGAGACCCATAACATTCCTTTCATACGTATATCAGGCTACCAGCCACAGGGGTCCTCATCACCAACCAAACACTTTCCCCATCAAACCCACCAAACGCTAAACCCTAAAAACCACGGCCGCACGAATGAGCTCCTACGAAGCACGGAAGTGGCTAGGGAACTGGCTCACCGGAAGGCGCGACCTTGCGGACGGCCCTGTTTAGGCGGTCGGCGACGTAGACGTTGTCTGCACCGTCGACGGCGACGCTGCGCGGGCGGTCGAAGGCGGCGTCCCCCGGCCCGCCGTCGTCGAATCCGGCCCGTTTCCCGCCCGCGAGCCTGCGCGGCTCACCCGGGGAGGAGAGGGAGAGGGTGTAGAGAGCTGAGCCGGCAGAGTCGAGGAGGAGGACGTCTCCGGCGTGGGGCCGCGGGAGGAGCGCGTAGGGGTGGGGTCCGGACCCGGACGCGGAGCCCTGGTGGGGGTTGAGGTCGGCGAAGGTGGTGACCGTGTAGCCGTCCTCGAGGACGAGGGTGGCCGCGGCGAGCAGTGGGAGGAGAAGTGGGGGCAGGCAAAGGAGGGCTGCGCGTAGGGGAGGCGAGGCCATGGCGGCGCGATGCCGGCGGTGGCGGAAGGGAAGGCGGAGAGATCGCGCGCGGTAGTGGGGGGAGTGGGGAAAGCGGCGTGCGTGAGTGCGTGGCTTTGATTGATGCTAACACCCCCGCAGTGCCATGCATCCGATGCCGAATCCACTGGCCCAGGAGCAAAGCCCATGCAAAGATATGCTCTAAAGCCCATATTTATTAGGAGCTAGGCAAGGCAACCCCACTGGCATTTGCATTTCTATTAATAATTCTATCCACGTAAACAAACCCCCACTATCTCTTCATGCAAGAAGGTACCCAACAAATACGTTGATGCAATGAATTAACTAAATGATTCTACGTACCAAAAGTTTGTGTTACTCTCATAAGTAAAACAAAAAATCGAAGACATTAGAAAAAGAATTGCCAACTGACCACCATATTATAACTATTGGCTACATAAAAAGGATATGTAGGTATTTTGTAATGAAGAGGATGAAAAAACAAAAAAAAAAAAGAAAAATTATCTCCATTATTTACTAATGACTCTTTTAGTTCATTTATTTAGTTTCCTTCTTCATATAGCTACTCCCTCCGTTTCAATTTATAGGTCGTTTGATTTTTTAGCACCAAGTTTGACTTGTTTGTCTTATTCAAAAAATTTCATAATTATCATTTATTTTTGTTGTGATTTAGTTTAGCATATAATATACTTTAACTACAATTTAAATTTTTTCATATTTTTGCAATTTTTTGAATAAGATGAGCCGGTCAAACTTAGTGCAAAAAAAAAAAAAAAATCAAACGACCTTTGGGATGGAGGGAGTACAATTTTTATGTACAACTAGACTGAGTGTTCGGTCCAATAATAGTTATCATGTCAAAAATATACAACTTGCTATTACTTCATTCATTCAGCAACCATTATTTGCCACAACAACACGGAGAATTCTCCTAGCATTTAGGAATTGGGACTGCGATTCCAGATTTGAATTTCACATATAATCAAACAACAAGTACAAAAAAAAAATCTCTAACTCAATTTCAAATTTGGGACTCCAACATTTACATCGTCATAGTGTGGGCCCCTTTGGAACACAAGAACTTCATATGAATTGAACATATATTTCACAGAAAACAGTTTAAAAACATAGGTAAACTGACCATTTGTGGTGGAACCGCCCAGATTAACTCGGATTTAGTGCCCACTGCAGCGGATCTAAGCTAACCCCAGTAGTCTGTTAGGATTTAAGGATCCTAACTAAGCCTTCCCATCTGGATCGAGCTGGATTCGAGGCGACTCTTGAAGGAGTCAACATGTTACATCACAACACAACACAATCACATATATTACAACCAGAGTTAAAATATTACAAGAACTGTGTTTGCCAAACCATTTCACCACAGACTGGGGATTTCCTCCAGGTGTCGGCGCAGGTGGACGGAATCCCTGATTTTGGCGGGGATAAGGGCAATCTTTCGCATAGTGGCTAGGTTGACCACAATTATAGCAGGTATTGCTTGGCGCTGGAGCATGAGGGACTGGAGTACTGGGTACCGGCGGACAAGGAGGCTGCTGTTGCGGCCTCATGATCCACTGCCGAGGGGGTTGGTTTGACTGAGGGGCCGAACGAACGATCCATGAGGGACGTGGAGCAGGGAGGGCATACCTGGGTTGTTGGTATACCACCCGTGGACGACTGTTGGATCCCTTAGTGGCCCTCTTTCGCTTCTTTTCTTCCCCGTACACTCAGAGTCTTTCTTCCAGTTGAATAACATCATTAACCATCTGGTGGAAGCTGGGATACGACATATTCATTTTCGCCCTCATGCGTGAAGACAGCCCACGTGAGAAGTACATCTTCTTGGATTCATCCCCGGCAACCAAAGTAGGAGCGCACTGGGTTATATGATTGAAAGCTTGGATATATTCCAGTACGGTCTTGTTACCCTGCTGCAGGCTCAAAACTCCTACAATTTCATTTCCACTAGACCGTCGGGGATATGATGGTCCTCGAAAGCCTTGCGGAATTCTTGCCATGTCAGTTGCTGGTTGGGCTGCAGTGAAGCTTGATACGTCACCCACCATGCTCCGGTAGGTCCTTGCATTTTCCAAGAAGCAAACAGAACCTTCCGTTGATTAGTGAGATTCGGCAGGAGCTCAAACATTCCCTTTATAGTTCGCACCTACTGCTTAGCATCCATAGGATTAGGAGCGGACTGAAAAACCGACAGATGAAGTGCCTCAAAATCCAAGAAAGTCACTCCCGCATCACGCCCATGATGCTAGGTATCTTGCATTTGTTGTTGCTGGTTGAGCTGATTCTGGGTCAAAAGCTCAATCAGCCGATCATGGCGGTTGAGAACATCCGCCATCGTGGGGTTAGGCGGGTGTGGTGGAGGAATCTCACCAGAATGATCACTGGCCATCTGCAGAACACATGAGTTGGGGGACCATGAAGTTACCATTGCACTTAACAGTTGAGAAGATCCAGATCCAGAATATCTTACACCATTTTATTAAAAGCAACCATAGCGGTACTGGCACAACATCTTACATAAAGAGTTCAAACCACACCCAGCTGATGCATTGTACAATCATACAACCATTGCTTGTTCTCTGGGTGGTGCAGACCATACTAACGATTATTTTACAAATTTTTTACAAATTCACACACACTCAGGCGACGAGCTAGTCGCGGCCATCCTTTAGCTACAGCTCTAGTCCACCGAGTTCTCGTCCGCATCAGAATCGTACCCTAAACCAGGAACAGGGGTGGGTGGAGGTCCAACAGAATAGGAGGCAACCCCTGAGGACCCCTGAGTAGCTCCTGACCCTTTAGGAACTCACTCCATAGGATCCTCCTCGGAAGAACTCTCCTCTAACTCTGCTGATCATTCCACAGTTGCAGAGCAACTACCTGCTCATTGAGGTTATCAATGATGGTATGGTCAAGCTCTATATGAATGGTTTGATCCTGAATGGTTAGGTTGGCTGCATGCAGCTGATCCCTTAACTCCCTCACAGAACGCTGGTCCTCGTAGTGGCAAAGACCCAAACTAATGATTTCTAAGAAGTCCTTATGGTACTGCTCCAGCATCTGCGCATTTTGCGCCCTCAACTCCAGAAGACCATCTCTAGTACTCACATAGGTTTGGTGACGCTGATCATATAGGTCAGCGAGGTGAGAAGTGTAGTGGACCTGCTCTCGCATCTGACGCCTTCTCAAACCTCATGCGATACGGTCTAGGTTATGCATCCTCTGACCCCACTCAGGTTGGGTGCGGTCATTTGGAGGAAAGAACATAGCTTCCGATCCTTCCAACTCATCCGAATGCATAGTACAAAGCCAGGATATTGCCCTATAGGCTGCATCTAAGAATGCGTTCCCCAGGGTTCTCCCACTACCCTCGACTTCCAACACCTCCTCCTCCATGGACTCAGGGTGTCGAGGCATATGCACCCGCGCCCTTGTCTCACTAGTGAAGCCAAGATCAGCATGATAGGTAATATATCGAGGGCAACTAAGATACCCTAGTTCCTGGAGGTGATGATGGAGATTCATGGCTAATGGGCAGTCCTCCGGACACTCCTGGTGCCAGTGACCCCTGGCATCCTCATAAGTGACGAAAGCGTGCGGCATCTGGACCAGAGCAACAAAAGCTTTTATTAACACCAAAACATTTTGAATTGGCCTATTTACTCATAGAAACAGAAAATAGATCTAATGCAATTATGATGCATGAAAATTTTTTAAGCATGATATTCTTAGTCTTTTCTACGCGATCTTCTAAAGAAGGTAAATTTTAGTTGTTTATCTCCACTAAGCTAGTCCTTATACTAGGC
Organism: Paspalum vaginatum; assembly: GCA_030272315.1. NCBI lineage: Eukaryota > Viridiplantae > Streptophyta > Magnoliopsida > Poales > Poaceae > Paspalum > Paspalum vaginatum. Next base: position 33,320,783 of record CM059018.1, on the reverse strand, counting down.
TTCTTTAATATCTGCTGTAAGATAGTTTTGAAAGTAGTAACCTACCCCTCAAGCTCGGCTCTGATACCAGCTGTGGCGGAACCGCCTAGATTAACTCGGATTTAGTGCCCACTACAACGGATCTAATCTAACCCCGGTAGTCCATCAGGATTTAAGGATCCTGACTAAGCCTTTCCATATGGATCGAGCTGAATTGATTTAGGGCGACTCTCGAAAGAGTCCACAGGTTACATCACAACACAACCACATATATTACAACCAGAGTTAAAATATTACATGAACCGTGTTTGCCAAACCATTTCACCACAGGCTGGGAGTCCTCAGCCTTTCCAAAAGCCACAGTTTTCCAACAGCTTAGTTTATTTCAAAAGAAAACACCACGCGGCCCAAGGCGCAGTGTCTGCCACTTTAGAAGAATGGAGGAGCGACGTAGGGATCTCACTCGAACATGGTGTACTCTATTCCTGTAGAAAAGATTAGAAAAAAAGCCTGAGTACTAATTACTCAGCAAGACTTACCCGACCACGGGGTCTAACCCGACTCTAGCCTATAGCTGAGGTAGGTTGGTCAACAGACACCGCAACAGCCTAATTGTGGATCCTTAGCCTTTTCAAGGGAACCTGTTGTTTTTACTTGACCTATTTATACTAATTTATCCTATTCTGTTAGCAATCAAAGCAATCAATGTGCGAAATCATTCCTTATTAACTTGTTCCACTTCTTAACTATGATGTTGGGTGTGATCAGGCAGCTTATATCTGGCAAACCACAGCGATTCATATGCGTGTACAACGACCCCACATATGACAACCTAACAGCCAATGTCACCTAGTCGGAACCATCCTCACCGAACCCGGGTGTACAGTCGATCGACACCCGCCCGTCTTTCTTCTTCCAGTTGTTCTCATTTAGTTCTGACTCTTAGTACAAGAGGATGAGAGGTTTACCGGAGCCTGTTAAAGACGGCAAGTGAACGAGGTGCGTCCGGCCACAACCGGGCCAACATCGGACGACCTTATGCGACATAGGCAGGATCAGGGTCCATGGCAATACTCATAGCATATCAATATCGGAAAGCGAAACTGATCCCGCCGCATGTCTATCAAATTATTAACATCCTCTTCACTCTTAACCAATTAGCTTTGGTAAAAGTGTTCCATTCTAAGCCTATGCCAACTAAGCCATCTACGATATTCATGCTGGATGACGGATTATCATGTACTAGAGTTTCAATCAATTCCTAACTCTAATGCACAGGCATAACCCAGATTTAATTTGAGGACTCAAAAGAAAATAGGTAATGCACCGGAGCTTGCCTTGGGTCAGGGGATCCCCGTCGGTGGCTAGCTCGAAGACTGTTCCCTTTAGGGCGATGGATGGTTCGGGTGCACCAGCTTCTGGGGCTTCTGCTGTGGTGGAAGACTCTTCAATTGGAGTCACTGGAACCAATGTACCTAAGATGACGACATGCAGGAGTTTGAATGGATGAGAATGATCAACCAGTTGAAAAAATAGGTGTGTGCATTTTCTAAAGAAAAAGGTGGGCCACTAGGATTAACCATCTAGGTCACTAGGGGCTTAGATGATCTTCCCAGGGCTTACATAAAATTTCTATTATTTTTAAGTATTATAAAAGGCTAAATGGATTTTTAAAATTTATTAGATATTTTTAAACATTAAACATCATTTTAGAAATTAATTAGATATTTTTATGAATTTTTAACATTCTTTTAATCATTATTAAAATTAATTGTAATTTTTAATGAATTTTTAAATCCTTCTAACTAAATTCAAAATTAAAATAACATTTAAAACAATTGGGGAAATAAAATAACTGTTTTAATTAGTTAAAATACATATTTTAATAAAAGCTAATAAAATAGTTAAAACTAAACAGAAATAAAGAGGAACGAAAGATTAATTAAATTTGTAGAACGAAAATGGCCCAGCCCACTAAAAGATTTCGGCCAAAAAGTCTAAAGTCCCCCCTCCGCCGACCTTCTTTCTCGACTTGACTTTCCTCCCTCCTCCTTTTTGGCTCGGCCCGCCAGCCATGGGCTGACGGCCCATCTCCTCTTTTCTTCCCCTGGTGGCCCACTCCGCATGGTAGCCTGGCTAGCCAGCCTGGCGCGCCCCGCGTGCGTGACGTGCTCTGCGCGTCCGCCGCGTTGGCGGCGCTGGTGACAACAGCGTGCGGCGGAGGCCGAACAGCTTCACCGGTGGTGGTCCCGGGAATGGCGTGTTCACCTCCATGACTCTCCTATCTTCCACTTTGCCCCCATTCTTTCCTTGCTAGCGGCGGGCATGGCACCCATCCGCGCGCGCGGCGGCTGTGAGGCCTGCTGGTGCTAGCGCCTCCCAGCGCGATGTGCGTGCGGGCGCGGCGCACCCAGTGCGTGTGTCGACTAGGGCCGTGGCGGCCTGTGCGCGTGGGAACCAGGCGGCAAGCGTGGCTAGGGCCGCGGCCGCCATGGGGGGCACCGAGCTCGATTGAGCCCGTGTCGGCCCCAATCGTCAATGAGGATAGGGCGAGGAGGGCGAGGAGGGCGAGGGGGACGGGGAACGGGGTTCCTCACCTCCCGAACGGCGAGACAAGGTGGTGGCGCAATGGTCAGCGGTGAGCAGGAGGCGCGCGGTGCGGGTGCGGCGACAGCGCGGAACAGAGCGATGGTAAGGGGCGATGGCTATGGCAGGGCAATGAGGTGTGGTGGTGTGGCGGTGTGGGTGCGAGGCGACTGGCAAGGGCGAGCGGAAGGGCGCGGAAGGGTGGCGATGGGGTGGGGTAGTGGGAGCTCTGCCCTACTCCCCTCCCCGGGCGGAGGAAGAGGATGGGCCGCTGTTAGGGGTGGGGCGGGCTGGCACGTGGGCCGGCTGCCACGCACGCCGCCGCCCTCAGCCAGGGGTTCATCCTCCCCGCTTTCCCTTTTTTTTTTAACTTTTACCCTTTTGCATTTTTAACCCCAGATTTTGACAGTTTCAAGTAGGGGTCCAGATACAAAAGTTAAAGGGCTTAATTTAAGCTACCCTTTTGTATTTTTACCCCCGGGAAAATAAAATTTTGTTGAAAGGCTTTGAATTTGAATTCAAATAAATTTTGGGAAACTATTCCACCAAATTGCATGCCATGCTTGAATGTAAAGCGCTTAATGTGGCCTTTTGATATAGAGTATCACACCATTCATGAAACATTCACGTGCTTCAAATAGGGCCTATGTGGAAATCTATACCAACGAATCATGTGTGCAACTATTTTACTATACTAACTAGAAGAGGCAAAATATACCATTTTGTTTGTTTTTATTTTTTAATTTAATAGGGGTGCGGTGAATAGGATTCTAAAAACTAAGACCCTCAAAAAAACTTATCAAAACCTATGCAAGATAAACAACATTGTTTACTAAGGTTTTGCTAAGTGTTGCTAACTCTACCATAAAAAGACTTGCAACCTAGTTCCAGCTAGAAACTAATCTATCAAGGTATATATGTTATAGGGAGATGATGACGGGGTGAGAAGGAAGACATTGGGCTGGGACCACACGTTGGTGGGATAGAGACGGGGGACATCGTCAAGGGAAAGAATGGTGTGGGGGCAAGGTCTGGTCGAACCATTCAGGTGGGGTTTCACCGGCGGTTCACCGCGGTGAGGTGGTTATGGTGGCGAGGCTGATGGTGCGTACATCGGTGAGATGCGACGAAAGTTATGGTAGTATTGTGGATGTGGATTGGGAAGAGAAAGAGGTGGTGTCCTGAGGGGGCATGGGCGCTCCAATAGTAAGGGGTGCACACATCGACGAGGCAGTGGGGAGAAAGAGGGGGAGCTTGAGAGGAAATAGTGAGCAAAAGAGTAGACTAGGAGTTTGAGGGGAGTGAGGCCGAGCCCTTGCTCACCATGGCTTGAGTGGGGAGGGCTTCGAAGAGGGGAACCATGGTGGTAGGGGGCTCAGTTTATAGGTGACTGGCATCAAGGGGGTGGCTGGCGGCGTTGATGGTGCAGTTGTCGTGGGGTGGCTGGTGTTGAGCGGGGCTAGGGGTGTGCGGCAGTATGAGCGGTGGGGTGGCATGCTGCTCCATTGTGGTGTTCATGTACTGTGGCACGCAGTAGCGATGCCGGGAGAAGTGGTGGCAGGTAGTGTCATGTCTTTATGCGGCGAGACAGGGTCAATCGATGTGATGCTCGGGCGCGTCGCGACGCATCACGCTTGTCCAACGGGAGGGAGGAAGGGGAAGGAGGTTGATGTGTAGGGCAGATGGCAGTGAGATAGGAGGATGTGGTGGCGTTGGTGGGCCAACGGGAGAGGGGGATGGGCCGGGGTTGCGGGCTATGCCGGGGGAGAGGGAAAATTGATTTCTTTTCTTTCTGATTTAGAATTTGAATATCTTGTGAGGGATCTGTGGAGGGATATTTTGTTGGAGTTTCTCAGGGATTTTCGAGGGAAGTTTAGGAGAATATTTTGGAGATAGTTGAGCTCATCTTGACCCACTCATTAAATTGAGGTTTTCAAAATTGATTTTGAATTAAGGAAAGATTTAGAGAAATTTTCAGGAGTGGTTTTCGAGGTGTTACAAATTAAGTGCTCTCCTCGTGGTTGGACTCCAAACCATGCACAATGCTTGTGCAAGGGCCTTCTTTTGCTTCTTCTACAATCTTCTAGAACAGCACCAAGAGGAACGACTCGCAAGCTGTTTAGGTGGTCGCGATCACCAAAGGTAACAAGCATTGGTCTTCACTTATCAACCTCATGCATGTTGTGAGCTCTCTCTCTTAGGTCTTGTGGGAGTTTGGTCCCAGCAGCCCACCACAGGGTAGGCCCTGCAGTGGTTTTGAGATTGGTTGGGGTGGTAAGAAGATCGTGAATGGTGTACACCACGTAGGAACACGACGACTTAGACAGGTTCGGGCCACTAGGTCGCGTAATACCCTACGTCCTATATGAGGTGGATGGTATTGCTAGATGCCTGAGCAATAGATGAGATGATCTACGCCATGCCCCCTAGCTCCCCTTATATAGGCCGAGGAGCTAGGGTTAGAAAGCACGCCCCTGAGGAGCCGCCGGCAACCGTCCCATGAGATTACATGCCGGATTTCCAGGAACAGATCCTAACTAACATTATCTTCCGAGATCCGAGTGGTTTTACTTGGAGTCCACGCTGGCCAGTTCCTTGAGGTAGGGGTCGAAACCTCCCGTCCCACCTATCAGGACAGTCCGACCAGTCGTCATTAGGGTACCCAGAGGTATACGACTCCCATAGGTCTCTTAACCCAAAGCTCAATATTTGTGTTGATTTCACGCTCAAGTGACCTTTGGAAAGTGTATGAGATTTTCTTAGCAAATGAGGGCTGGGAGAGGCTTTAAATAGGAGCACACTTAAAAAGAGCCATTGAAAATTAGTTCAATGTTTGCACATGCACACCAAACGATTCGATGCATGTAATTTTTAAAACTCCCATAGAAAATAGCCAGGTACGACACTACCTGTTAGAGCACCGGTTGGTCTGGTGCATGCATAAGGAACGGTCCGGTGTACACTTTCAAATATCTTAGCCCAAAAATATGTCCACTGTATAATGTTTGATTATGCACTGGATAGTCCGGTCTTGCCTCCACTGGATTTTCCCATGCATACAATCAGGACAAGGACTGATTTTAAACTCCATTTTGAGGGACTCTAGTGTACTGAGTCTGTTGTTTTGTCCTGATTGTGATGAGCGCTTGTTAACCATAGAAGACTTGCACATGGACTAGCGGACACCTCCTAAGCGTGATCTAAAGGAAAGCCCTCCTGAGTGGACTGAGAAACGGCACCAGAGTGGACTTGGCATGACAAAATCTCTATAGAGTGAACAGGCAGGTGGCTTGGGCTGCGGTCCAAGTTAGGCTTGGACCATTAGTGTGACCTAGTGTGCGGGATGGTGTAGTGAGCCATAAAATCACCTCTTTGGACCCCAACAAGCGTTTCTTGGTTCGAGCATCAAAACCGAGGCCCAAGAGCATGTCCTGGTTCGATCGTCAAAACCAGGGCAGGTTGCCAGTATTCTAAAAAACCAGAGGCTACCCCAAGGGATGAGCTACTAGGCATGTGGAGGACATCGGGAGAAGGCGAAGAAACCAACGACATCAAGGACTCCATGTGGCCATTCATCCAAGTTATGCGGTCTTTTCTAGCCTCTACAGGTGTTTTAGTGTTAGAGTCTGTAATATATGGGGTTAAGTGAAAAACTGCCTAGGGTTTGAGTTTGTAGTATAAAAAGGGAGAGTGCTGCCACTTAGCATTTCTTTTGGCTTGTTTAGGGTTTTCTTAGACCTAGGGTTGGGTAGCCATTTTCGTTCCCAAGCAAGAGCTTCAAGTTTTAGAGGGATTAGAGTGATCTAGTCTCCATGTTTAGAGGGTAGGAAGTGGGAGGCAGCTTGGGCACGAAATACACCACTTGTAATCAGACCTTGTGATCAATTTGTGAGTGAAATAGATGGAGTTTTGTGCTCTTGTGTGCTCTTGTCTTGCCCCTCTAGTTTGGTTTTTGGAATCGATTCTCGGCCTTTTGGTGTGTTCTTTGTTGGCCAAGGTTGGAACCTTTCTTTTACCAGAGTTTTACCTTGCTAGGACGTGGTTGATCTCACTAGCCAAGTGCTGGAATCCTTGATCCATGAGCAAGGGATGTTCTTCCCGTTTTTCGGTTTTTTTGGTCCAATTCATCCCCTTCATGAGATATGCAATTCCCATGGAATCCTTGATATTTTCAAGTGGATCCTTCGGGATTAGCTTTGGGGTGGCTCTAGGATAGCCAATGCAAAGTTTTGTGAAGTTCGGTTGAGGTTTAAGCCGGATTTGGTGGAGTGTTCGGTGATTCGCGGGCTGATTTGTCTCGTCTATTTTGGGATGAATTGGCAGTGGGGACCGTATTGTTCGGAACTTTGTACAGTCTAGTGATCGGACCATATGGTCTATTATTCAGCTCTTAGGCAGAGAAATCTGCCTGGTGTCCGGTCTATCAAATCGGACTGTCTGGTCCGTGGAGCGTAAAGCGGCTCGCTCCATCCATAGGTTTGTCCAATCAGTTCTTTTTGTTGGGTTTGGACTTTTCGGTCTTTGTTTTTGCTGGGTGCTTAGTGTAGGACCGAGACGTGCGACTAGAGGGGGGGCGAATAGGAGCACTTGAAAACTCAAAAACACAACCCCCAAGTGGATGCTCTAAAAAGCTCAAGAGAAACCGAAACTAGGCACCGTCCACTGAACAGATACGTGCCTAGCAGCGCAAGGGTGCCGTCCACTGTGAGGATACGCACCAATGCAAGAAAACTCAAGATCCGACTAAGAATAACATCGGGGCAACGAACTTTGCAAAAACCGCCACAAGACACTCACCGCACCGAGGTGCGTCTCACTGACTCACAGCAAGCAAAGAAAATAGTCTTAAAGTGGGGAATGCAAAAATCCGAAGCAAAAACACAGCGGAAAAACCAAAATGGGAAAAACACTGCAGCTTCATGGCAGGACCGGACTGTCCAGTGGCCAACACGGGACTGTCCGGTGGGACCGGACTGTCCGGTGCATGCTGCCGGACTGTCTGATGGCACGGCCCGGGTAGAGCCTCACACCGGACTGTCCGGTGGGCGCTGCCGGACTATCCGGTGGACCGGACTGTCCGGTGACCTCTGCCGGACTATCCGATAGAGTCGCAGACAGGGGGTTTTCCAACCCAAACCAGACCAAATCTTGTCCAATCTTCACGAAATTTTGCACAGGCTATCTGGACCCTATTCCAAAGCTTTTCCCAAAAGATCAACACAAAGTGACCACGGAATCAGCGGGAATTTCAGATCTCATGAAATGGTAATCTTTGGGCAAGAAAGGGGAAAACACAAAGGAGGCTTGCTCGTGGCAATCCAGCAGGATTGAGATGAACTAAGTCATGATCTCCACATCCTAGCAAGTCCAAAACATCAGCAAACAAAAGGATCCAAGCTTGGCCAAAGCAAACACCCAAAAAGCCAAGAATCGGAGCCAAAAACCAAAGGGGGAAGGGGAGAAGAAGCACACAAGCTTGCAGCCCAAAATCACATGGATTAGAATGCCCACAAGGGTCTCAAGATTCAGAATACATCCAGGGATTTCGTCCCAAGCAACCACCCTCACCTTCCCTCAAGATTAGGAGGCTAAATCCTACTCTAACCTCCCTAACAATGGAGCTCAAGGCTTAAGGACGAAAATCACAAAGCAAAAGACTAATCCTAGCAGCCAAGAGTCACTCTAATGACCTGCCTTGGACCTATTTATACCCGAGTGCTGTCTAGATAGTTTTGCACTTAGGTCCCTACAACTAGACAAACCCTAAGGACTCAAACGAAAGTTTACAGGATATTTCGGGACGGACGACCACGATGAAGTCTTGATCTTCGTAAGTTCCATGCAATCCTCGGATGTTCTCCACGTGGCCAGTAGTCCAATTCGCGATCCGCCCCCGGTTTTGAAGTCAGAAACCGAAAAACTTTAGGAAGTCTCCGCCTGGGCCAGATTTGGCCCATCTTCTCTATCTTAACGAGTCATGGCCCAACTCACCAAGGCTTGGATAGCTTGGTTGGCGGTTTTGAGCCGAAGCCGCCAAAGCCTCCCTCGCACGCCTTCGTGCCACACACTCGGGTTGGAGCACCGCGGTGGCACCCGGTATCCCTTGTCCATCGGGGCAGCCTAGCAGTCCTTCGGAGGACTTACTCCTACCGTCGCCGTGTCGCTCCTCCGTGTATCGAACTCCCATGGCCGACAGACGCCCGAGCATGTCTCCAGTCCTTCGGAGGACTTTTTTCTCCATCTACCTCCAGTCCATCGGAGGTCTTGTGCCCATGTCCTTCTGGGTCTTGCTACCGTTGACAATCACTCATCACTTCAGAGGCAATGGAGCCGGTCCATTGGCTCTCAATCTCCCCCTTGATGAGTGCATTGTCAACACCTTCAACCTGTAACCTGAAATAGAACAAAGACAAGAAGAAAAGCGTAAAGCCGAAAAGAAAGAAGAAAGGAAGAAGTTGCTCAAGATGCCCAAAAGCCAAATACAAGCAGAAAAGGGCAAATTGAGACAACAAAAACAAAGCCAAAGATCGACCCCCTAAGACAAGGGAAACCGCTCAACGCAGTCGATCAAACTAAAGCATGATCCCTCAAGAAAGTGGCAAACTAGCTCAACACAGTCATGCTAAGGCAAAGCATCGGCGCTTCCAAAAAGAGGCAAAAGGCTCAACGCACCGATGCAAGAGCATGCTAAAAACTCAAACTCCCCCTCAACTGGATCTCTACCGAGTTCTCCCCCTTGGTCCATCTCTCCCCTCAAGAGTCAACATCTTCTCTCCCCCTTGTTGACAATGGACACATCAAGGGTTCATAGAACTCAACTCCCCCTGAAATGGACAACTCCCCCTGAAATGGACAACTCCCCCTCAAAATATGCTATGAAATGCAGGAAGTGTACCAAGAAGAGCTCAGCTGGGATGAAAAGCTAGGAAATACGAGTTCTAGCATACAAAGCAAGTGAGGGCAAGGAAGCATGCAAACAAGCTCTATTGAATCTATCTTATACAGATCAGGAGCATGTTTTTCAGGGTTGTTGAAAAGAAAGCATCACCAACATGAATAGCATCTAGCAAGATAGACATGAACAGCAAGATGCTAGCAAGACATACAAGGTGTTACTCTCGACCAAAGGATATACACCAGGCCATAAGCAATTTAGAGACTTGCAGATTTCAGATTTAGCAATTTTTAACTTCAAGCAAATCAGATCATGTGCCAGGGGTTATTCACTTGTCTTTGCCACTTCTTACCAACAAATGCCAAGCCTAGGTTCAGAAAACCATCAGAAGCTTAAGACAAGGTTTTGGTCATACACGGCCTAGTCCAAGTTCAGGCCAAAGTGCAAAGGCAAGCTATCTTAAACTAGATCAGTGTGATAAATGAACCCACCTGGATCTTTTCAATTTAGCTCGTAGGACAACACTTGTAAAATAATATTAATTCAGATTTGAGATTTAGGCAAGGTGTCATAAACGCTTAGGCATCAACTTAACAAAAGTATACGACTAGCATATCCAAGCATGAAAAGATAGCATAGCATTCAACATTCCTACACATGCTAGGTAGCAGCCAAGTCTAGTGGTGATCATGGTTTTTGATTTTCAAGAAACAAGAGTGACTTAGCTCACAAATGATATTAGACAGATTCAAGGAGCTTAGCCAACCATGATCATGCAAGCAACTGTACAATCTAGCACAAGCAAGTACTAACTCGTCATACCAGAAGAGCTCTAGTGCTAGTGTAAGTGAAAAGCATATGTTACAATGCAATGCATGGTATGATACAAAATGCAAGAAAAGCAAAGCAAAGCAAAGAGAAGCAAAGAAAAGGCAAAATGAAAACTCAACTACAACAAAGTTACCCCAACCTAAAAGGGGTAGCAAACACCAAGCTCCCCACGCAAGCGAGCAAACACACTAAGATCTAAGGGCTTGGTGAAGATATCGGCCAACTGGTTCTCAGTCTCTACATGGATCAAGTCTATCTCCCTTCTCATAGTGATCTCTCAAGAAGTGAAACCTCACGTCTATGTGTTTGGTTCTGGAGTGCAAGACGGGGTTCTTAGCTACAGAAATAGCAGAAGTAGAGTCTACTAGGAGAGGGATCTTCTTAAAACTGAGACCAAAGTCACTCAAGGTGGACTTCATCCAAAGCAGCTAGGAGCAGCAACTAGCAGCAGCAATGTATTCAGCTTCTATGGTGGAAGTGGCTATGCTAGATTGCTTGCATGAGGACCAAGAGACAAGAGAAGAACCAAGAAACTGGCAGGTGCCGGAAGTAGACTTGCGCTCCAGCCGACAACCCACAAAGTCAGCATCCAAATACCCTCTGAGAGAGAGCAACGAAGCTGAAGAGAACCAAAGACCAAGCTCAGGAGTATATTTTAGATACATGAAGATGCGCTTCACCGCTTGACGGTGTGATGTCCTCGGTGAGGCCTGAAAATGCGCACATAGGCAGACTGCGAACTGGATGTCTGGCCTAGTCGCCGTCAGGTACAAAAGTGAGCCGATCATCCCTCGGTACTCGCTTTGGTCCACAACCTCCCCTTCTTCATCTGCATCAAGCGCCGTTTGTGTTGAAATGGGAGTAGCCATAGGCTTGAGGTCTCCCTTGTCAAACTTCTTCAGAATGTCCCTCGGGTACTTGGCTTGATGGACGAAGGTTCCTTCTGGGGCTTACTTGATATGAAGCCCGAGAAAGAACTGAAGCTCACCCATGAGGCTCATCTCAAACTCACTGCTCATCTGTTTAGCAAACTTAGACACCAAAGCATGAGATGAACCACCAAAGATAATGTCATCAACATATATCTAAACGAGAAGGGTGTCACCGCCACGACTCAATAGAAACAAGGTCTTGTCTACTGAACCCATCACAAACCCAAACTTGAGCAGGAAGGCTTTCAACCTAACATACCAATCTCTAGGAGCTTGCTTCAGACCATAAAGGGCTATTCTCAACTTATACACCCGGTCTAGAAACTTGGCACTCTCAAAGCCAGGAGTTTGTCTCACATATACCTCCTCCTCTATGTAACCATTTAGGAAGGCTAACTTGACATCCATCTGCTGCAGTTTGAAGCCTTTAGAGGCAGCAAAGGCAAGCAGAATTCTAATGGCTTCTAAACGAGCTACAAGAGCAAAGGTCTCCTCATAATCTATCCCCTCCTTCTGATAGAAACCCTGGGCAACCAATCTCGCTTTGTTCCTCACAACCATCCCATCCTCACCCTGTTTGTTCTTGAAGACCCACTTGGTTCCTATAGGGTGGCGATTTGGTGGAGGTTCACCTAAATCCCAGACATGGTTTCTCTCAAAGTTCTCCAACTCCTCATGCATGGCGTTCACCCAACTAGGATCAGATAATGCATGTGACACATCCCGGGGTTCGAAAGAAGCAACAAATGCGGAGTGGCAGAAGAAGGCTAGAGAGTTAACCGAAGAGCGTGTGACACGCTGGTGTAGATCTCCAATCATCCTGTCTGGAGGGTGATCCCACAGGACCTGCCGAGATGGAACAATCTCGGTGGTCACCTCCCCTGCGTCCCCAGCAGGGCTAGCCTTTGCTCGAGCTTGCAGTCGGGGGAGTGAGGAGGAGGCCATTGGGAAGGGTCCTCCTTCGTCTTTAGAGCTCATAGCAGAGGGGGTACGAGCTGCAGCCGGTGCAGTGGCTCCTGCATCACCAGCATCTTCTTGAACTTCCTCATCTTCAAAGATGGGAGCACCTTCTTCATCATCACCTGAAAGCTCAAATGCAGGAGTTGTGCAAGGCATAGATTCATCAAAGGAAACTTCACAGGTCTCAACCACTTGTTGGGTATCGAGGATCCACACTCTATATGCCCTAGAGCTAGAGGCGTACCCTAGGAAAATACCATCCTAACAGCGAGATTCAAATTTGTACAAATGCCCCCCTTTTTGAGCACAAAGCATCTGCAGCCAAATGCACGTAGGTGCTTGATGCTAGGCTGCCTACCAAACCGTAGCTCGTACGAAGTCTTTCCCAAGAAAGCTCGTAGGAAGATGCGATTGGCAATGTAACATGCTGTATTCATAGCCTCAACCCAAAAGCGTCGTCGAGTCCTATGCTCATCAAGCATCGTCTGCGCCATCTCTACAAGTGTGCGGTTCTTTCGTTCCACGACACCGTTCTGAGGTGGGGTATAAGGAGACGAGAATTGGTGATCAAGACCTAGGTCACGACAAAAGGTTTCGAAACGAGAGTTATGAAATTCTCCGCCATTGTCGCTGCGGATAGCCCTCATGGCCTTATGACTTTCATTCCTTAACCTCAAGACCAGATCTCGAACAAAACCAAAAGCCGCATCTTTGAATTCCATGAAGAACACCCACGAAAGGCAAGAAAAGTCTACTACCACAAGCACATACCACTTCCCACTGACCGACTGTACCCGAGCAGGACCAACCGTGTCCATATGCAGCAGCTCACCCGGGTAAGAAGTCATCACCTGATTAACAGGTACATGAGAAGCGGCAACCATCTTGCCATGACGACAGGGGTGGCACACTAAGTCCTTTTCTGTTTTCAAATTGGGCAATCCTCGGATCAGACCCATCGAGCTCAACCTGGCTAGCAGATCAAAACTCAAATGGCCAAGTCTCCTATGCCACTTCCAAATATCAGCAGAAGGACTAGCAACCAAACACAGAGGAGGGCCAAAAACAGATGCAAGGTCAACCTTAAAAACCTGCCCATAGGGCAAAATCCGACAAACATGGTTTTCCTTAGCATCAAGCACACGAGAAGAACCCTCCTTAAAGTGAACCTCATACCCTTCCTCGAGAAGTTGCGAGACAGAAACCAAATTGAACCCCATATTCCTCACCAAAGCAACTTCTCTTAGGGAAAGCTTGCCAGAAAGAGCAACAGAACCAACACCCAACACTTTACCTTGACCATTATCCCCGAATGTGATATATTCTTTGGTGCTCACGGGGTTGAGGCTAGAGAACCATCTGCGGTGCCCTGTCACGTGCCTAGAGCAGCCAGAGTCCATGATCCATATGTCCTCCAGGCCTCGATCCTACAAAATCAAGGAAAGCGAGAGTGAGCAAATGGTCCAGCACTGGGGTTAGTGAAACTGCTGAACCAGTGCCGAGCCTTCTGCTCCAGAGTAGGGTAAACACAGTCAAAATAAGCATCACATCTATCTAGGTACCCACGACCTCCAAAGTGTGAGCTCTCAAACCCTCTACCTCCAAAGCCTCGGTCACGAGGTCCATAGCTGTGCTGAAAATGACTAGGAGCTCGGCCGGCAAAGCATCTCTCACCACCAGGAGCACGGGCCTGAAAGCTGCCTCCTCTCTCACCACAAACAAAGCAGTCTCTCATCTCACCGCAGTGGGGAGGATCCTGCCTACCACCCTGGTAGAACTGATCCTGGTTCCCCCAGGCTCTCTCCTGCCTCTCAACTCGCTTCCTCCTGAAGCAAAACTCCTCCAAGTGGCCGTTCCACTGGCAAAAGTCACAGTGGTAGACAGGCCTCTTGGGAGTGGGGTTAGGCTGGGCCTTGGGCTTAGGTGGAGTAGCCTTGAGTGGAACAGGCTGCTGGACTCTCTCCTTGCTCACTGAAGGCTTGAGAATCTCAGTCACTACTCTGTCCAGCTTAGCCTGTGAGGGCTTGGGTGTCCAGAACTGCTTCTTTGGGGCAGCCTTGGGAGGCTCGTGGTAAACCCCATCAACGGTAGGAATAGGCTGAGGGCAGGCAGTCTTAAGTTTAACTGGGGAACTCTTCTTCTCACCCGAAGTACTGCACTCTCCTAACCCAAGTCCACTCATATCACCCTCAGCTCTCTTGGTGCTCTCCAAGATCATCCTAAGTTGGGGCTCTCTAGCATACATCCAACTGAGCACCTCTCTCAAATGGTTGTTCTCATCAACCAAAGTCTGTTTCTCCTTTCTCAGACCTTCCAGAACTAAGGTCTGGGCAGCACAAGTGGGGCAGTCTAGAGAGGGAATAGAGGGAGCAGACTTCTCTAACCTCTTAATGGTGGCATCCCTATCCACCAACACCAACCTCAAAGTGAGATAGTTCTCACAAGTGTTAGGGGGTGCTGAAAGTCCCTCAAGGTCAGCTCTCAACTGCTCAAGCTCACTCTCCAAGGTAGGACAGACCATGCACGCACCCAAAAGCGTGGGTCTAGCCCTAAGCTCCTCCAACTCCTTGAGCTGTCCCTCACACCTCACTTTTAGCTCAGGTATGTCAACTGCTAGGCGGGGGCACATCTCACACTCAGGCTCATCACTCAAAATAGGCTCATCCAGTTTAGACTAGAGCTTGCCTAACTCTACCTTCAGCCTATCCATCTCCTCTACCTAATGAGCATACTTTCTCTTCTGCTCACAGAGATCTCTCATCAAAGTCTCACAGGTAGGACACTCAAGCTCACTAAGCTGGGCTGGTGTTGACGCGGCTTATGTACGAAAATTATGCATCATTTTATATGGTTTTTCACTGTTTTTATGCGTCAACTATATCTTTCACTAATATTTATCACCGATAATTGTAGATTTTGCAATATTGTCTTGGAAATATGCTACATGTGATTTTTATAGGTTTTAGACCAATTTTTCGCGAAATTCACCATGATCCACTTCGATTAAGAAAAGACCGCTAGATGACATGAATTGAAGATGAAGAACAAGGAAGACTTGGTGTACTCATAGCCCCTCTGTGTGGATTAAGGCTTCATAATCAGAAGATTCAATGAAGTGTCAAGAGCTACAAGAAAATAAAGATATCTATTCATTAAAGATGATGAATATGTCAAAGGCTAGAAGAATCCGTCAAAGCTCGGCCCATTACGAAGATTCCAGAAGCTCAAGAGTCCGAAAGACCCCGCACAAATATTTCTTAGGCGGCAAGCAATGTCCCCACGTAAGATGGAAGGAAACGGACGAAGGAAGGGCTGAGGTCGGCTGACCTTAGGCCTTTTGGTCGGCCGACCCCACCCAACCGTAGGTCGGTTTTCGATTCCTTTTCTCCCACGTCTTCTCCAAGGTATAAATAGTTAGCATAGGCCCCGAGGTCGGGCATCCAATTCATTATCAAGGCGACAAGATGTAGAGAAGAGGGACAACAACTAGAGGAGAGTAGAGGGTCGAGTTTCTAGTCTAGGATTAGAGTTCTTCTTGTTCATAGAGGTGATTAGAGGCCTTGCACGGTGCTCTAATTACCTAGCTCCAGAGGTCTAATTGTATCATCAAGGGAAGGTATGATCATGGTTGTAAGTATGATACAATTTATTAATGAAGCATTCATCTTGTCTAATTATCATCTTCTTGTTATAATTATGCTTGTTCTAGCTCTAATTAACTTTAGGTCTAGATGCATGTTAATTAGAGCATGTCATTAAGGGTTATATTCTTCTAGCGTTCTTGATTGTTGATCTAGCTTACTAATGATATAGTTGTATATCTAATTCTTGTGATCATGGTGATTAGAGGTTCTAGTTGCGCTAATTATGTTATTAGACTATGTGAAGTAATTAGAAGCATGTTCTTTAATTATGTATGCCTGTTGAGAGTTTCTCGTCGATTACCTGGTTACTAGTGACAGTAGAGCCCGGGGAAAGGTTAAACTTGATCTAGGGGGTTAGGTTGATTGATCTTGATTTAATCATGCTATGAAGTTTATGCTTGATCATGCTTATTTCTACCTTAGCTACTAGTTATCTCGTTGTTCTTATCTATTTGTGATGCCCATATCATGCATGTCTTGGATCCAATTAGAGCTTGATTAGACTCTAGTTAATACCCCTTAATTGGTGTTCTAGTTTTGTTCTAATTGCTTATCTTATAGTATTAGTATAGTTTAGACGTAGATTTGATGTAGCTTAGGGCTAGTTTAGAGGTAGATTATAGTTGTGTTTTATACCTTTAGTTTACCATAAACTCTTGTTAATAAGTTCTCAATTAGTTCGTTTCCTAGATTGACAAAACCCATGATACTCATCCTAGGGAAAAGCTACATACGATACTGTCGCTTGCAGTATAAGGTTTGCCGTGCTTAAGTGCCGTCAACAGCTGGCACACTCTTCAGCCTCTCTATCTCAGCTAAGGCATCAGCCAACTTGGCCTTCTGCTTCTGCAGCTTCTTGGCTGCCTTCTCCAACAACCTATTCTAGGCTTTCAACTCACGACTATTTGCCTCCAACATCTCAAGAATTTCAGCTTGCTCAGGAGTTACCTCTTCATTGGAGGAGTCGTTGTCGTTGCCCTTGTTGTCCTTGTCCTCAAGCGCCATGGAGCAAAAGGATCTACGGTGCAACTTGTGCTGCACTTGGACTTGGTGGAGATGAAGCAGAGTCCAGCTGAACCACCTTGGTCCCTCATCTTGTCCCACTTGGTGGCAATATCCTCATCGCTTGAGCTTGACGAAGATGAGGAGGAGGAGGACGATCCACCGCACAGACCACCAAGCTCAGCGAAGAAGGCCTTGTCCCGCTTCCGGTTGTCCTTCTGGTAGCTCTTGAAAGCCTTCCAAAAGTTCTTGATCTTGCCGGAGTGATGCTTGGTGTGGTCACGCTTGCCATAGTCGTGCTTGCCGAAGTGGTACTTGTTGGAGTCGCGGGAGTGGCTCTTGCCCTTCTTGTAGTAGTCGTGCATTCGGCGATGAAGTGGCCGACCTCTCCGCACTCAAAGCACTTGGGCCTCTTGCCCCTCTTCTTGCTCATCTGGTTGTCATAGGCGCACTGAAAGTGGCTAGACACCAGGTAAAGCTCATCATCCCCAAGTGACGCTAACTGCTTCTCTGTAACATACATAAGAGCAGAAAATGAAAAGTTATGAAGTCGGGGGTTAGGAGCGGCCTCACTGGAGGGAGAAGCCAAGGCCAGGCTCTTGGAGCTAGTACAAGCGAGAGAATCTCTCAACTTGTAATCCACCTCTGTGGCCTTGAGCTTGCTGTAAAGAGTCTCTACTCCAATTGTGTCATAGGCCTCAGACTCGATGATCGAGTTAACCTTGATCTCCCATACCTTCCTGTCCAACGCATACAGCAATTTGACAGCCTGCTGATGGTCGGTGTATGGGATCCTCTCAGGGCTGGAGTTAACACGCAACTTGTTGATGATCAATTGAAAACAACCAAACAAGTCATCGATGGACTCACCAGGCTTCTGAACGAAATTCTCATATTCGCGCCTGTAAGTCTCAACGAGACGCCCCTTGATAGTAGCAGTGCCCTCATGGTGTGCACTCAACAGGGACCAGATCTGACGGGCAGTCTCGAGGTGGCTCACTCTCTCATATTCAACCGAACCAAGTCCTGAGAAGAGAAAGTTAACAGCTTTGGCATTCGCCTCATGCTGAGCCACAATCACTGGGGTAGTGCGCTGAGCAACTGGAAGCACCACAAAGTTCGCACTCTGAGTAGCATCCCATATGTCTTGGCCCTGGCTAAGCAAGAATGCCCTCATCCTACCCTTCCAGTAGGAGTAGCCATCGGAGCCAAGGACCAGAATCTTCCCGGAGTGAGTCATAGTCGCTATTGGTTTCTCACCGGTAAAGGTATGAAGAAACCTAACCGGCTCTGATACCAATTGTAGGACCGAGACGTGCGACTAGAGGGGGGGTGAATAGGAGCACTTGAAAACTCAAAAACACAACCCCCAAGTGGATGCTCTACAAAGCTGAAGAGAAACCGAAACTAGGCACCGTCCACTGAACAGATACGTGCCTAGCAGCGCAAGGGTGCCGTCCACTGTGAGGATACGCACCAATGCAAGAAAACTCAAGATCCGACCAAGAATAACATCGGGGCAACGAACTTTGCAAAAACCGCCACAAGACACTCACCGCACCGAGGTGCGTCTCACTAACTCACAACAAGCAAAGAAAATAGTCTTAAAGTGGGGAATGCAAAAATCCGAAGCAAAAACACAGCGGAAATACCAAAATAGGAAAAACACTGCAGCTTCATCGCAGGACCGGACTGTCCGGTGGCCAACACCGGACTGTCCAGTGGGACCGGACTATCCGGTGCATGCTGCCGGACTGTCCAGTGGTACGGCCCGGGCAGAGCCTCACACCGGACTGTCCGGTGGGCGCTGCTGGACTATCCGGTGGAACCAGACTGTCCGGTGGCCTCTGCCGGACTGTCCGATAGAGTCGCAGACAGGAGGTTTTCCAACCCAAACCAGACCAAATCTTGTCCAATCTTCACGAAGTTTTGCACAGGCTATCTGGACCCTATTCCAAAGCTTTTCCCAAAAGATAAACACAAAGTGACCACGGAATCAGTGGGAATTTCAGATCTCATGAAATGGCAATCTTTGGGCAAGAAAGGGGAAAACACAAAGGAGGCTTGCTCGTGGCAATCCAGCAGGATTGAGATGAACTAAGTCATGATCTCCACATCCTAGCAAGTCCAAAACATTAGCAAACAAAAGGATCCAAGCTTGGCTAAAGCAAACACCCAAAAAGCCAAGAATCGGAGCCAAAAACCAAAGGGGGAAGGGGAGAAGAAGCACACAAGCTTGCAGCCCAAAATCACATGGATTAGAATGTCCACAAGGGTCTCAAGATTCAGAATACATCTCGGGATTTCATCCCAAGCAACCACCCTCACCTTCCCTCAAGGTTAGGAGGCTAAATCCTACTCTAACCTCCCTAACAATGGAGGTCAAGGCTTAAGGACGAAAATCACAAAGCAAAAGACTAATCCTAGTCACTCTAATGACCTGCCTTGGACCTATTTATACCCGAGTGCTGTTTAGACAGTTTTGCACTTAGGTCCCTACAACTAGACAAACCCTAAGGACTCAAACGAAAGTTTACTGGATATTTCGGGATGGATGACCATGATGAAGTCTTGATCTTCGTAAGTTCCACGCAATCCTCGGATGTTCTCCTTGTGGCCAGTAGTCCAATCCGTGATTCGCCCCCGGTTTTGAAGTCAGAAACTGGAAAACTTTAGGAAGTCTCCGCCTGGGCCGGATTTGGCCCATCTTCTCTATCTTAGCGAGTCATGGCCCAACTCACCAAGGCTTGGGTAGCTTGGTTGGTGGTTTTGAGCCGAAGCCGCCAAAGCCTTCCTCGCACGCCTTCGCGCCAAGCACTCGGGTTGGAGCACTGCGGTGGCACCCGATATCTCCTGTCCATCGGGGCAGCCTAGCAGTCCTTCGGAGGACTTACTCCAACCGTCGTCGTGCCGCTCCTCTGTGTACTGAACTCCCATAGCCGACAGACGCCCGAGCATGCCTCCAGTCCTTCGGAGGACTTTCTTCTCCATCTACCTCCAGTCCATCGGAGGTCTTGTGCCCAAGTCCTTCTGGGTATTGCTACTGTTGACAATCACTCATCACTCCAAAGGCAATGGAGCCAGTCCATTGGCTCTCACTTAGCCTCGAGTTTCTTTGTCCATCGGGTTGTCCGGTTTGGGGAACCCGATTGTACGGGCTGTTGTTTCTCACAAGGTTTGGCTCTCATGTTTCTTTGTCTGGTTTCTTGTATGGTCTATTAGACCGTACAGTCCAGTCAGTGTTGACTAGCCTGTTTTGCTCATTTTGCATCTGTTCTCATCAGCGTTTGAGCGAGTGCTTCCACATTGCTTTCCTCATCGTGTCCAGTAGCACCACGTTGCTACATCGATATTCCACGTTTGAGAAGAGAGGGTTTTTGGGGTGTTTTTGGGTGTCGACCTATTCAACCCCTCTAGGCTGTCTTCTTACTCCCTCACACTTGAATGATCGGGAAGGTAACCTAGAGGGGGAGAATAGGTCAAACTAAAAATTCAACCCCTAGAGCCCTCTCTTCTTGCTCCATCAAGATAACATAGCAACGAGTTTGCTATTGACCTTAGGACATGTCAAGAAAACTATAGTGGAAGCACTTGAATAAATGCCTAAGATATGGACGCAAAATGAGCCAAAACACCAAACCGGGCAACCCCTCATCTGGCACAGCGCCTTGTCTGGTGGCAGGGCTTGGCTTGTTCGGTTACATCGGCTTGTCCAGTTGCATGCACCAGCTTTGTGTTGTTGCTGGCCGACATCCCACACCAGCTTGTCTAGTGCCTCAATTTGGCTTGTCCAGTGGGACCTAGCGGCTTGTCCGATGTCCAACCAGCTTGTTCAGTGAGGTGGAACCAAGTAAGGCCAAACCTTCAACAAAAACAACCAAAATCTTATGAAATCTTCACCAAATTGTGTGAACTTTGCATGAAGTATTCTAAGTCTATCATGAATCTAAACCAAAAAGATCTAACGAAAAATATCAAGCATTGCTTTGGAATTTTGAATCTCACAAGGATGGTGAAGTTTTCACTGGTTTTTGGAAAAGCTCAAGATCTAACTTGCTTTTGGATTCAACAGCGTTTAGCACTAGGTTAGATCAATTCCACCACTTCATGTCAGACCTAAACCACAACAAAGAAGGATTCAACTCATGGCAATAAGAAACTCCCAAAAGCCTTAAGTTTAATCCAAAAACCAAAAACATGGAGGGAGAGGAACTGGATCACACAAAGTGCTACAGTAAGATCCATCTATTGATTGGACCAAAAGGTCTCAAGAGTAAGGATTATAGATGAATTCAAGCCTCAACATGGCACCCTCTCCTACCCACTAATTGCAGAGCTCAGAATCATATCTCAGTGATCTTTCTCATGAAGCACTTTGCTGGAGGCTAGACCTAAGGGATGTGAATAGGAGCAAACCCTAGGATAAGCCCTAGGGTCTTATTTATAGCACAAGACTCAACCATAAAATCTAAGAGTATTGTACACATACCCCCTTATATTACAGTCACTTAACACTGGAAAGCCGAAGGATAAAAATAAATCGTTTGAAAACTCGATCGGACGAATACTATGTAGTCTTTAGTTGCTTAGGTTCGATGCAATCTCCCGTTGACCTCCACATGTCCAGTAGTCCAACCCTTAAGGGTAGCCATAGTTTTGATGATGGAATCGCCAAACGCTCTTGGCCCCTGGTTTTAGTGCTCGAACAAGGAAATGATTGCGTCCTATTTCAGTCTCTATTTTTTTGCACATCGGACCGTTCGGTGCGTTCACATCAAACCGTTCGATGCATACTATAGTGTTATGTTTGGCTTGTTTTGTGTCTGTTTCTTTGGCTTTAATTTGAGTGCTTCCATGTGGTTTCCTTGGTGTGTCCAAAGGTCATTAATACCCAATTTACTACGTGATCTTGCACGTTGCAAGAAGAGAGGGATTTGGGGGTTGAATTTTTAGCTAGCCCTATTCACCCCCATCTATATCGCCTCTGGGTCCTTTAATATCGATTGGGGGGAAGGTTTGAGTAGTCGCTTTTAACTAAATCATAAACACTAGGCAAGTTTAACTAGAAGCACAAAAGGGTTTTAGTTCTACATCTTAATGAAAAAATATTAATTCAATATCTAATAATGTAAAATCGGAAAGTACATTTCAAAAAATCAAACCGAGCACAAGAAATAACCTAGCATGAAAGACATTTTTCCCATTGTATAGATGACTTGCCAGTCCCCCTAGTCCACATCAAAGCATCTAACCACTCTTTATTATTATGTCTTCACTTGATCTTGAGCTAGCTTGGTTCAACGAAACTCTCCGAACCTTTATTACACTAATGTAGATCTTTGAGGACCGATAGGAGCGACCGAGAGGGGGGTGAATAGGTCACTCACAAAAATCTAGAACCAAAAAAACATCTCTCTTGTCAAACATGCAAAGTTACGTAGCAAGGACAAGCTACCAACCCTAGGACATGTACTGGAAAGCCATGCGGAAGCACTCGCTCAACCATCGATCGAAAATGAGCCAAAAACCAAAACCTATAGACCATAGGACGGTCCGATGGTCACACCATAGGATGGTCCGATGGTCTTGTACGATGGTTTCTAACTGGTCCGATGGTCACACCATAAGACGAGTTAGATAGAAAAAGTGGCCGACCCTCGAAACTACTGCTGAGCATGGATCTCGTCCGATGGTCACCTAACCAGTCTGATGGTCACACCATAGGATGGTCCGATGGTCTCTCAACTGGTCCGATGGTTTCCCAACTGGTCTGGTGGTTCTCAGCAGACAAAATCAGCCCACGAATCGACCAAAAACCGATCCAAATCTTGACCAAACGAGCTCCAAACTTCATGAAACTTTGAGGGAAGCTTGTCTAAGACATGAAGAAACTTTTCCCTAAAGATCCACTCCAAAACATCTGGGATTCTTCACGAATTTGACTCCTCAAGAAGTGAAGCACGTTGTCAAGAAAAAACTACCGGGGGCTGCTCGTGGAACCAACGGATTTGGCACCTGAAAGCACAAATCCACCACTTCCTAGCAATCCAAAAATGCAGCAAAGGAAGAACTCAAACTTGGCCAAAACACAAACACCGAAAAGCCAAGATTTGAGCCCAAAAACCAACTTAGAAGGGGGAAGGAACAAGCACTCAAGGGGCTGCACAAAATTCCATCTATTGGTTGCCTCAAAGAGGTATTAGATCTAGATTACAAGATGAAGATTCGTATACCAAGCTTCCTCCTACTTCCTACCCTCATTTTGTGGAGGCTAGATCACTCAAACCTCACTAAACATGGTACTCTTGCTTGGATGACGAAAATAGGACTCTAACCCTAGCCTAAAACAAGTCTAACCAGCCAAGAGAGGTGGCTTGGTGCAGCCAACCTCTTATTTATACTACACCTCTATTGTTCTAAGGCAGTTTGCACTTAACGCCCTATATTACATACTCGTTACACTAAAACGCTTGTAGAGGCTAGAAAAAACCGCAATAACTCGGATGAATGGCCATGATGGAGTCCTTGCAACTTTGATTTCTCTGTCTTGTCCCGATGTCCTCCACGTGTCCAGTAGCTCATCCCTCGGGGGTAACTCCAGTTTTGAAATACCAGCAACCAAGCCCTTGGTTTTGACGCTCGAACCAGGAAACGATAGTTGGGCCCAGTTTTGACGCTTGAAGCGGTAAATGCTTGTTGGGCCTCCAGTCTTGAGTGATTTTATGGCTCACGACACCGTCCCGCACCCAAGGTCTCTCTTATGGGTTGAGCCTAACTTGGGCCGCAACCCAAGCCACATGCCAGTCCGCTAGGTAGGGACTTTATCATGCCACGGTAGCACTCAGGCGCCGCCACGGTCACGCTTAGGTGGACTTTCCTCTAGGTCACGCTTAGGAGGTGCTCGCTCTTCCTTCAGTGAGTTCAGTATTGATAAGCGCTCATTACAGCCAAGACGAAAGACCCAACTCGGTACACTTGTGTCCCTCAATCTTCTCCACTCTGTGAGACGAGCCCAATCCTCTCACAGTCAAGAGAAGGGTTTCTTCATAATACTTGGAAGAGATCTCCTAGTTCCACAAGCTCAAAGTAAACCTTGAGGCACCAACCTCCATGAGTAACATGCTAATGAGAGTGAGAGTCACTAGTTCCCCAAAGCTCATACAATTAATTGGAGGCAATGCACTAGATGCTGTCAACCTCTCAAGAATGCAACCTCAAAGTATGGAGAGTGAGAGAGTGGAAGAGAATGGCTCAAATATGCTCAACAAGTGTTCTAAATAGCCAAAAGAGCCTCTTTTTAATGAGGAGGAAGTATTTATAGGACCACCCTCCAGAACTAGCTAGCCATCATATATCTATCATAAGGGAAAATAGGGTATCCAAGATAATCCATGGTACTAAGATCATTTCCAATGGACCGTGTATATAAATGAGCATAAAAACAAAATAGGCACTGTAACTGCACTATAGACATGGTGGTGTTTGAAAATAGGTGGTAGGATAAGCAGTCTCCTGGACTCATCCAAAGCCGGGACATGGACAATTCACTTTTGAAAACCCAACAGCTATAAACGCATATGTGTGTAAAGATCAATCGTTTATGCTTGATGGACAGTCCGCGAAACAAATCTATGAGCATCTACAATACAAAATTTTGTACACAAATAAAAACTCATAGAGACTTACTCTCTAAAATAAAACTGAAAGGTGCGCTATTAATTTGGCTATTATTAATTTGTCTAAAAATTAATAGCACACATTTCAATTTTATTTTGACTATTAATTCAAACTCATAGACTCTACTCTTTGAAAATTCAAACACAAATTCAAAACTTTGACAATTAATTTGTCTAAAAAAACATATTACATTCTTTGTTGGATAGAGGAAGTTGGAAAAAAATGTATGTGTGAAGCTTTAATTCACAGATAACATATTAATTAGCGTGGTAATCACCCTTAGGAAATATGACAATATGTTTAGTCATATATTCGTTATTAAAACTAGATGTACCTTGCATGTTGCTGCATAACTTGTTAAGCTATTTTCTAAAATGAAATTTGAAGGTGGGAACATTGATATGATTGCAAGGAACATTTTTTCAAAGATATTATACTTGACACCATGTTTATCTTGGTTGAGAGATCAACTCTCGAATGATTTATCATGTTTCTGATATATATGAATTTGTAGGATGATACTCATGTGGAATAATAGTTGCATGCATGGATGTTACTGGTAAAAGAAATCAAGATGGCATGTCTTTTTTTAACTTAGTGGACTCCTAGATGACGTGACAGAGTTAACGAGGGTTAGTGGGTTTTACTTATATAAGTTATATAGACTAGCAAAATGCCCGTGCGTTACAGCGGAAGAAGAGCATATTTCATCATAATAAATATGTTTTTATGTCCATAAATATGCCTCAATAGAACCTGGACTTGTATATGATGTAATTAAGCTAAATTATTTTAATATTTAAATCAATGTCTCATCTTGTATTGATTTCAAATTAAGAAATTGTGACTAACAGAATTAAGGCCTTGTGTTACCAGGATTAGTGGATCCTGTCCTAATAGAATTATGCATAAGTATATGTGTCCTAATAAAATCTGTATTCACCCCGCGCAGTGTGTCTACTGAAGTATTTTAGTTTTTTAGCGATGGATGGACTGATGGAGAGTGGAACCACTCCTTTCTTTTATGTCCATCTGTATAACGACCTGCATGCTAATAGAGTTTTGAATCCACCCCATGCTGTATCAGTGGACGTATTTTAGCGACCCATCACAAATTTTAGTGAGGACGGACCGCGGAAGCACCAACATGCCTAGTTAGAAAAAACATATCAATGACCACAAATGCATGGGCCATAAACTGAACACAAATGAAGGCAGAAAATGATGGACGAACATAGATTCATGCCATTATTAGACCAAACTGGCTAGGTAAGTAACATCAATTAGTCATGGAAATATGCCAAAGAAAAATATTTTGTTGAATGAACGGCACGAAATTATTCTACATTTCTATTAATAAAGTAGAGGGTCAAGTAGGACCCAAGGAGGCCCCTACAACAGCTTACAACAGAGCTTAAAGATTTACAAAAGTTAGCAAAGAGTGCAAAAAGGTGCTTAGCACCTACAAGACTTGACACCTAGCTTCCGCCTTGATAGCTGCAATCAGGTCTGGCGCTGATCTTTCCCTCTAGAAAGTGCGGGCATTTCTCTCCAACCAAATTTGCTAAACGACCAAGAGAAAAAAGGAATGCGTCCCTCAGTTTGGTACTACAGAGGAGCCGATTGTGAACCACCACTCCTTGACTGAGTCAAAAGCGGGGCAATAAGAGATTGGAGCCAGAGGGGCGATGGAGAGCCAAGATGACATTGCCTCCCAAATTCTCCTCGAGTAGCGATAATCAATGATTAAGTGATGAGCTGTCTTGGGGCTGCCGCCTACAGAGTGGGTAAGTGGAGTCATGTGGCATACCCTGGGCCACAAGTCAATCTGACGTCCAAACTCAGTTACGAATGATGAGGCAAGCGAAAAACTTGCATTTGAAAGGGCCCCAAAGCAAAATATAAAAATGTTAAAACAATGGTTGGGCACATCTTTGCTCGTTGGCCACTCTCCGACGACCGCGCGTGACCAGGCTCGAGCTCACCGGCTACGCATCCCACACGTGAGGATGCTGTAGGTCGATTGGCAGTGCGTCCTTGTTTGTTGATATGGGTGGCCGCATATCTTCATTGTGGAGCTCGACGATTCTGCATCCTCGTCGCCTGCCCGACAACTATGTTCCGACACCCTCTCCAATATCAATCCCCTTCCGCCTCTTATGCGATTCATCGTCCTTAAGAATGGCGATGAATGTAGAAGGCATTATGAAGGCATGCAAGGGCACCATGGTGAAGTCATAGCGGAGACGATGTTAAGAGTCTAGGTATACTCGTCACACTACCAAGTTAGACAAGAAGTTTAACCACACATGGGTCCACGATGTATAGATAGCAAGGGAGGTGACAGACGAAATGGGTGTGATACTCCGTATCTTAAACCACAATTAAGTGCATTATTCATGCCATCATGTGCATAATCAAATTTTAAAAGTTGAATATTAAATTGTTTCAAATCAAATTTGAATTCAAACTCCTTCAAAATTTATACTTGTCCAGGGGCAAAAGTGCAAACTAATAATATAAATTATATCCTTTCACTTTAGCATTTGGACCTTTGAGTGAAATTCTTATTTAAGGGGTCAAAAGTGTAATTTGGGGATATTTAAAAAGGAAAATAAAATAAAAAAAGAGAAGGGGAAACCAAGGGCCAAACCGGTGGCCCAAGCTGCGGCGGCCTAGCCCCTGGTTCCCTAGCCCATGGGCGCCATGCGCCGCACATGGGCGGCCTAGCTAGAGCTATGGGCCGGCGCTGGCCTTGTGCCTGGCTGCCACCTAGGCCAAGCCCACAGGGCTATTGCCTCGCCCACCGTCTTCCTCCTCGGGACAGGCAGGATAAGCTCACCGCCGCCGCCGAGTTCATCTGCCCCGCCATCGCTATCCGCCGCCGTTGGCCCTATTTAAGCCCCTGTCGAGCGTCTCCTTCACCATCTCAACCTAGAGCACAAGCTATTACTGCTTCTCGACCTCCACACAGCTCCCGCGCCGCTCACCTCTCTGCCACCGTTTACCTCACCACCGACCACTGCCTACACCACCTCTGCTCCCCGTCGGAGGGTAAGACCTCCCTCACCTCATCCCCCTCATCCTCCTAGACCGATCCTCGTCGAGGATTGAAGCCGGCATGAGCTCAATTGAGCTCAGTGCCCACCTATGGCGACTACAGCCATGTCAGCCATCTCGCCTCCTTTCCCCACTCGCACACGCCCTACCCAGACCCCTTACCTCGCGCACTCGATGCCAGGCTCCCACACGCACCTTGCGGGGGCTGTTGACGATCGTAATTTCACGATATCTACCGTCAACTATCCACCAAATGAAGCAAAGCATGTGAATAAAATGGACTAACCCCTACTGCTAATGAGTTCCACAAGATGTACATGAATATTTGGATGTAGGTACCAAAATACACATAAAACATCTGAAAATGTATCAAGGATCAAAGATGGACATTGCAGGAAAAAAGTGGCATGGTCGGCCGACCATGGGTCCTGGTCGGCCGACCACCTGCTGGGTCGCCCGACCCAGTGGCATGGTCGGCCGACCCGGCCCCTGGCTGCCCGACCTTCCCTCGGAGCCCAAATGCCAAGTCATCGATCCAAACCTGCAAAGAAACACAAAGGCAGTTTAATCCAACCGTCAAACCAAGCATCCAATGTATCCAAGGGGCCGAAGGACCACCAAACCACGGATCGGTGACATCACTAATCCAAGAGAAGGGCCATGCAGCAAATCAGAGCAGGACACGTGGTCGCCCGACCTCATGCATGGTCGGCCGACCATGTAAGGCCCTCATTTTACACGTGCACCAACCGTTTCAACTGCCAACCGACGTGAGGAAGCAAGATCAAAGTCGTTGGATGGCCAAGTCGGTGGATCGGGCGGTCGCCCGACCATGGGCCTAGGTCGGCCGACCCCCTACATGGTCGGCCGACCACCGCCTTACCCCCAAACCGACCTAAGCCACCTATAAATAGCCCCTCACTTGTTGGACTATAAATAGACCCTGAGAGCTCATTTGTAAAAGTGTAGAGAAGTTGAGAGCTTCATTCTACCTTAGAGAGTGCCATTTCCACATCTTAGTAGTTAGGATAGCCCTGGGAGTTAGAGTGAGTCGAGTTTTGCCTCAGAGTTCTTGGAGATATCTCTGAGTCTGCGGTAAAGTTCTTGTATCTTTGTACTCTTATCTTCAGTATAATATATTTATGCTTTACTTTATTTCCATCTCTTACAAGTGTGGTGTACCTTTCTTTGCATACTTGCTAGGCTTAGGCTGTGGTTATCTTGGTTAGTCAAGTCCTGTTATTTTTGCCGGTGCTATAATCCAACCTGTATGCTAGGCTCTGGTTATGTCCTCTCCTCTGATCAAGGACGATCTATTGTTACTCAAGCTTTACTTGAGTACGTTTATAGCGTGCCATCCTCTCCACGCAGATTTGCTCGGTAGCCCCACTCGGTGACAGCGTGTGGTGTGCCTCTGTAGTCGAGGACCGTTCGTTCGGGAGGCCCATAGGTGATAGCCGGGTTCTCTTTCGGTGGTCAACTATCTACCCCTGACCCCTCGAGGGCGCCGGAATTTCGCTCGACGCGAGACCCTGACTTGTTACTTGGGTTTCCTTAGTTAACCATGACATAGTATTTGCAGCCGAATAGAATAGAGTTTGGGAACTTTATCTCACTCGTTGTCCTCCCAGGCAACTATACCTCTCTACGTGTATCTTAAGTAGTTTATTTACTTCTTCACCATACACCTATCTTTACCAAACTTACCCCTACCTAGATACTAGTTGGTACATTTATTAAAGTATGGTGACTTCGATATTGAGTTTATCCAATTATATTATCTCGCATGCCGCTTCTCTGTGGATAAATACGATACTCGGAATACTCTGGGTGAAAGACTACAGCGGTCTCCGTACGCTTGCGAAGTAAAACATGTTAAGGCTAAAAGACGCCAACAGGGACATTCCCCGGTGCTGGCGCGGCCTTACGCCGCCAGGAACGGCGCTCGCTGCCGCGGGCACAGAAAAGGGGAGAGAAGAGAGAAAGAAGGGAGAAAGGGGGAAGGAAGAGGAAGCTGCGCCACGACGCACGTTGGTCACCGCCGGCATGAGCCGCGGTCTCCGCCGTGTGTAGGGGTCGCCGGCACTACTGCTTCCGTCGCGGCGTGCACGGCGCGCTCGCATCGTGCGCCCTAGGCGTTGGCCAGGTTGGCTAGCTGGGCCGAAAGGCCAGCTGGGCCATCCTTGGCCAAAAAGGAAAGGGAGAGGGAAGGGCTGAAAAAGAGAGGAAATGAGATGGGCGGCTTAGTTCTTAAACTGGCCAGGCCAAATTCTAAAGGGTAGAAATAGAACTTTTTAAAAAAGGAAAAATTGGGCTTTTGGGCTAAATTCTTTAATCCTATTTCCTCTTTATTTTCTGAAATAATTTATTTAAATTAAATTTAGTTTAATTTTATAATCAATTTTAAAATCAAATAATTATTGTTCCTAATAATTCATTTTTAGCTTTGAAATTTTAGAATTTATTCTAAAACTTTATGAATTATTTAATAATTCCTTTAAAACT
Source organism: Paspalum vaginatum (assembly GCA_030272315.1). Classification (NCBI taxonomy): domain Eukaryota; kingdom Viridiplantae; phylum Streptophyta; class Magnoliopsida; order Poales; family Poaceae; genus Paspalum; species Paspalum vaginatum. Next base: position 33,290,712 of record CM059018.1, on the reverse strand, counting down.
TTTAAAAATACTAAGAATTATTTTAAAAATCCTAGAAAATTATTTTAAAACCCTAGAACCTTATTTCAACCTTAGAAAATTATTTAAATTTAAGTGGAGGCCTAAATTTTGAATTCAGCACCCTACCTTTTCTTTTTAGAAACTTTTAAAATTCTTTTATTTACAAGTTGATCATCCTCATACTTAAATCCATGTATATCATGCATTTAGGTACGATAACTCCTTCACCTTATATCGGAGAATCTTTGGAAGCCCCTACACCCGAGGTTTTTTAAGCCGGAGTCCAGGAACCCTCTTTTGTCTCTGAAGAGGAATCTTTCAAAGCCCCTTTTGATCCTACTTTAAATCCAAGCAAGCCTCGTGGATTTACCCTTTTTATTTTGAGTCTTAATTATGAGTTATGAATGTGCATGAGAGTTAGGAATTGATTGAAACCTTAGTGCATATTAGATTCCTGTTTCAAGCATAATGAATCCTATGCGTATTAGATTAGATGCTTAGTCAAGCTTAATGATAGGTCACGTCCTCTTTGAGAGGAATCCAACATAGAATATGTTACTTTGAGAGGAGTCCAAGAAAGTTTCTTGAGATATTTAATTGGAGACATCGGACAGAATCAATTATGCTTTTGAGAAATGACAAACGAAGAAAGTTAATGAATAAACGTGATTGAGATCCTGATCTTGTCTATGTCGTATAAGGCCGTCCAATGTTTAGCCATGTTTTCGGTTTTTGAATGCGCCTCTTTCACTTTTCGTCCTTAGCGGGCTCCGATAAACCTTTCATCCTTTGTACCTAAGAGTTGGGACTATACGAGACCAACTGGAAGGAGGAAGATGGGCGGGTGTCAGTGGACTGTACGCCTAGGTTTGGCAAGAATGGTCCTAACTAGGTGGCAACGAGGATGTTGGGCTGTCATATGTAGGGTCGTCGTACATGCATATGGCTGGTGATTGAGTATTATTCTCGAGAGTATAAAATCGATTAGAATCGCTGGGCTTACCAGGTGTAAGAGCTAAATCATCACCAGCATTGTAGTTATGGAAGAGCGATGTTTTATTAAGAAATATTTTTACAAAGTGTTTGCTTAATTGTTAATAGAATAGGTTAAACTTAGATCTTAAGTAAAAACTAAAAGAAGCTAACACCCTAAAAGCTAAGGATCTACTTTTAGGTTTATCGCGTGTGAGTTGACCTAACCAGATCAACCTTAGGTTAGAAATTGGGCTCAAGCACTGTGGTCGGGTAAGACTTGCTAAGTAAATTTTACTCAATCATTCTAATTCTACCTTCTCTAGGTTGTGAATATGTCCTCTTCGAATATGATCCTTCTTCTTCGGCTCCTCAGTAAACTTTGCATCTTGGGCAGGATGCAACTTATCTTAAAAGTACTTTTGTCAAGAGTAGACCATTCTTTTGCTGTATTTAAAAGCTCTACTCTACTTGTATGAACAAGAGTATTGTACTAAACTTAAGTTGTTATATATGTTTTGTTATTTTTGTAAACTCATTGTAATCTGCTGACTGCTTCGAGAGTCACCCTTAAGCTCGATTCGATGGGAAGGCTTTGCAAATCTTGACAGTCCACCGAAATAATCTAAGATTGATACTTAGGTATTAAACTTATGTTAATTCCGGCGGTTCTGCCACAAAAGGTACAGTCGGTCCCACGTGTTAGATATTCTTTTAAATATTATAGCAAAATGTCCGTGCGTTGCAACTGAACAAAAATAATCTTTAAGCACATCTAGATCAATAGATATAAAAATAGGCATCGCGAATAAATTTTTTCTACGTCATATTATTTCGATTTTTTCCGTTGGCTGTGAGTGAAATATAAGTGGTGTCAGTTGGGTTAGAAAGATTATCTTTTTACTTTTCGGCAATACATATAACGTCGAAAACGGATTCTCCGTATATAACTGAAACGTTCGTTTCCGCGTGGGCTGCTTCTGCGGTTCGAATCGGGTTCGCAGATAAATTCCACGTCATATTGTTTCGACGATTCCTATTTGTTGGGACAGTAGGGTGGTGTAAATTTGATTAGAAAATTTTTGATTTTAGGTTTCCATCAATATATAAAATGTCGAAAACGGAGTCCGTATGCAACCTGGGTGCTCGTTTTCGCGTGGGCCCTTCCTACAGTCTGAATCGGGTTCACGAATAAATTTCACGTCACATTGTTTCAATTATTTCCATTGGCTGGGATCAAATTGGATTAGAAATGTTATGATTTTAACTTTCCATCGATATATAGAACGTAAAAAACGGAGTCCGTTTGCGACCTAGGCGTTCGTTTTCGCGTGGGCTCCTCCTGCGATCCCAATCGGGTTCACGAATAAATTCTTCGTCGTATTGTTTCGTTGATTCCTGTTGACTGGGATTAAATTTTAGGGTGGCGTAATTTAGATTAGAAAGGTTATGATTTTAGCTTTTCATCGATACATAGAATGTCGAAAACGGAGTCCGTATACGACTAGGCATCCGTTTTCGTGTAGGCTCTTTCTGCGGTCCAAATCTGGTTCTTGAATAAATTAAATTTCAGATGAACGGGTCCACGTGTAAGGTATGTGAGATGGAACTGCAGAGTCCTTCCGTCTTTTATATTATTATATATATTAGGTAAAGATATACAAGAGATAGAGATTGCAAGGAAACTTTATTTAAATGTTTAGTTTTATTCATGGTTTTCGTTTATTTATTTGTTATATAGTTTGACTTCAAATTTGTGGTGGTGCATGATGCGAGCTCTAAATTCTAGGTAGGACAGATTTATTTGTCAAACTTAACTCATCCTAAAAATAAGATTATATGAGCATGACACGTTCTTACTAAGATAACACAAACAGAGTACGAACTATTCATATTGAAAGAATGAAATGGTATCTCCCATAAAAAGTGGCGCAATAAAGTCAAATGCAACAGTCTGAGTAAGTGGTTGTGCATATGCACTTTAAACAATCGATTAGACAATGTAGCAGATTTTTACGTATACATATTGTGAGAGCCGTAAAAACGATGTGTTGGATTGTATAAAATAGACGACCGACTGTTGCCTTCAGCCTAAAACTACTCAAGAGTGCAAAAGGAACATAAATGTCAATTTGAACTAAATCAGTTAGTGTCCCTACGATGTTGTTGGCGCTAGATGTTATTAGTATTTCAATTGCAGCAGAAGCCAGCAGCCTTATGGGCAATGGTGCGTCGGTGTGGGCTGGGGCTGCTCATGTGGGCCAAGATGGATCAAATCGAAGCAGTCCTGTTGTTCTCTTAGCACGCCTCCAGTGTTTAGGCGGGCAACAGCTGCCTCCCAGGGGATCTGAGCAGAGCTAGGGGGTCATCTGGCCGCAAATTTAGCTGGGGCAGCTGCTCCACCACGCCATATGGGTAGCTCCACCTCTGCAAGCATATGTACAAACCGGCATACGCTCTCGGCCTTGCGTGGCGGAACCAAATTCAACAAGCTAATGGAAGAGTCTGAAACCGGTTTGAACGGTCTGTTGTGGTCTATTTTTGTACAATTGTGCATCTAGATTTTTTGTTTGATCAGGGAGCACGTATGCTGGCGGCATTTCTCCATTGAATAGTCTGTTGTGGTTTTGGTCTGGTTTTTGGATTTTGGACCATTACCAGGCTTAATTTCAACACACAACACCAAGTTTCTCTCTGTGTATTGTGTACTAATAGTAGTTAAGGGAATATATATAAGCTGACCATACAAATCTTCTGAAATTGCACAACTAGTTACACGAAAGGATTGTACTACATGCATGGCTGGCATCCGATTTCATCTCATCTTGCACCGTTGCACGGAATTGTTCATATGTGAAAAATAATAATGGCCACATCAATGTAGCTGGCACCGGCACCGCGTTGGACGGAATTGGAGAGAGGGTCATCGATCAGTTCATCACAAACATTTCCTGAAGCCAGTCAGGACAGACGCTGACGCATACATGGGCGCCACGCTAGAGCCAGTATGGGGCTGTTTGGTTGCCGCGCCTTGGGGCTAGCCAGGCCAGTCCGTGACGAGGCCCGGTGTTTGGCTAACCGGACCGCGCTCCTAGCTAGGCTCCGGCGGAGCAAGGAGGAGCCTGCAGGGTGGCTTTGGGGGAACGGCCAAATCGGCCGTTCTTCCCAAGCCGGGCCCGCTGCGCCTCCGCTGCGCCCCTGGTGGCTCACCTCGTCTTCGCTCGTCTTCCTCTTCCTCTCTTGCTTCCACACCGCCACTCCACGTTGTGTCGCCATCTCCGCCGCTTGCCTCGCCGCCGCCCCACTTCCCGCTCCATGCCGCCGCTCCACCACTCGCTGCCATCCACGCCGCCGCTCTACGCGAGGAAGGAGAGCGGGAGCCGCGCCGGCGTCGGCCGCGGGGAGGCGGAGTTGTGCGACGGACGGCAACTGCGGCCTGCGCGACCTCCCTGTTGGCCGCTGCCTCGAGAGGGTAGGTGAGCCTGGCTCCACTGGGCCGGCAGGTCCTCTGCGACGCCCTGTCGACGTCCGCCTCCCCGGCCCCTGGGCAACGCCGCCATCCGCCAGGCTGTCGTACCATCCTCGCCCAGCTCCACCGGGCCGCTCACCTCCTTTGCCTCCCTAGCCGCACCTTGCGTCCGTGCGAGCCGGCGAGGGCCGGCGGCCGGGCGGAGCTCCGTATCCTTCGCGGCTACGCGAGAGCCGGCGGCCAGGGCGAGCTTTGCGTGGGGAGGGAGCGACGGCAATGGGGTCTGCGGGAGGGCGTGAGGGGCGCTGCGATGGAGTGCGGAGTGATGGGGACAACTGAGCGGAAGGTGGGAGAGTGCGGGAGGGGCCGGTGAGGAACCAAACAGCAGGCAGGCCTGGCCGAGCTAAGCAGGGATTGCAACCAAACAGAGTTTATTGAAGTACAATAGCCCATGGTGACCTGGCCACAACTAGACTGACCAAATGAGACGGCTGGGCTACAGATAAACAAGCAACCAAACAAACCATATGTACTCATACATGATTGGGAGCGAACGGGGGGAGATGAGGAGTGCGACGGCCTGACGGGTAGGAGCAGGAGTACCAGTGAAGATGAAGCCGTGGGTGGGCATGTGCTCGCATGTGCTCCGTCCCGTTTCCAACCGCAACGGCTGCAGGCCTGCAGCGCAGCGCTCCCACCGAGACCACCCGTGCCGCGCGGACACGTCGCGCACCGGCCGCGAAAAATGCATGGTCCCCCCCGCCGCATCTACCACACAGCGAAGCCCAGTGCGGGCGAGGGGCCGTCCATGGCGCCACGCTGCTATGCCCACCGTGCCTAGCTTGTTTTGCACTGTACTGCTGTTGGAAACACACACAATGCATGCATGCCGTTTTGTTTGGCTCGACGTGGGCTTCACTTTCTGTGGTACGTACGTACGTGCGCGATGCCTTTGTGCCGCCGGAATACAGGTTGTCCGGTTTGATGTGCATATGCTTGGTCGATCACAGCTGTGTTCAGATATTATTGTAGCTTCGCGACGCTGACGAGGACTCGGATATGTAGGCGTAGTTTGCTAACTTTTTGATGCTGATGTCGTCGATTCCGATTCCCTCCGAATGATACCATCTGCTACACTTTTATTAGACCGATGTGTTACGCGCTATATATGCATATATACAAATATATATTTTAATTGTTACTATTAAAAATGTCACATGATACTTATATCAGGCTATGTTTTGAGTTTAGGATGAAGAATTAATTCAGTGAAAGCACACCGTACTATAAATGGAGCACTGCTTATACGCTGCTGCATATGATGAAAACAAGCCAAAATAACAATTAGCTAGCATGCGCTCTGGTTGAGCGCCCGTGCATATCGTCAGGTTTCATGGACGACACAGGCCTCGGGTGCACCCAGCAAATTCCTTCTTGACATGCTGGATACTAATACATCTGCAAGTGAGGTTACATGGATCCACTACGCCGAAACCTGGAATGAAACGATCGAGGTGAGTAGCTTCATCACGTATTGGTTCTTTTTCCTAGCTAGAGCCCCTTTCGTGAGATATCAAGTTTTTTTTCTAACATTTGTGCTCTACCAAAAATGAGAAACGATCGGAGCAGCAAGCGGTCAGAAATGCATACAATGTGAATATTTCATCCGTCTCAAATTATAAAAGATTCTAGACTTCTTTTTATTTGTCTATATTTATATAGATGTTGATGAATTTCGATACATATTGAATACATATGCATAAAGAAATGAATGGATCCGATAGATGTCTAATATCTCTTACAATTTGGGATGGAGGCAGCATGTGATATGCTAGCGCTAGCTCCGATCCCCCGCCCATTATTGGCCTAACTAAGATACATCTATCAGTGTTTTCTAGGTGGCGGAACCTAGCTACTTTTACAATCTCTGCGATGGAAACAGGGCCTACAAATTAGTTTTATATGGATCAAAGTCAGCTAGGGAATTGTTCAAGATTAATAGATTATTTTAGTATAAAAGACCTCAAGGATGAAAGAGATGGCTGCCCTAGGATAGGATAGATAGTCAAAAGCTGAGAGGAGGGCCATGGCTGGGGTCCAGTAACCAACATATGATTTTGGAGATTAGCATTAAAAAAGCAATATAACAAGAATGAGATATAAGGGATTATAAGTTTAAAAATGACTAATAAACTTATAGAAAAAAATAATTACCGTGTCAAAGAACCATTATAAAATACATTTTAATGATTTACTTCTTTGGTGTTGTTGATGTTAATATTGATCCTCATAGCTTTGTCAAACGCAAAATATTTGACTTAGGACAAGTTCTAACACTCTATTTTGAATGTTTGAGATGGTTCTCTTATGTCACAACATTTGGACATTCATCTTAATTATTTACGATGGCCATATAAATATCATTTGTTTTGTGACTCGCTTTTTAAGTAGAGTTAATTTAAGTGGCTTATGTTTTTATATATTTATTTTAAATAAGATGAATGGTTAAATATCTATGTCCAAAGTCAATATATGTGGTGTATAATGCTCCCTCCGTTCATATATATATATATATATATATGCCGCTATTGAATTTTTTTTCAAAAATTTGATCATTCGTCCTGTTCAAAAAATTTGAGAAGTTGTCATTTATTTTATTGCGATTGCTTTATCACTAAATGTAGTTTGAAGAGGAGTTGTACTTTTACATGTTGGAATAATTTTTTTGAATAAGACGAATGATCGTAGTTTTAAAAAAAATTCAACCACATCGTACATTTATGAACGGAGAGAGTATTTAAAAATGTAGAGACCATTTGAAGAGGGAGTTGAGAGACTAACAGAGTAGACGGTGCTAGTGGCTAAATTGACGTTACAGATTTCATATCCCATGAAAACTTGATATTATTTTAAAAACAAGGTTTATTAAGTTAAGACCATCGGAGGGTATATATGGATATAAAAAACATTATCGATGCAATGTAGATAGACAGAGTAGAGACGCACGATAACGGAGACCACGAGTCGCAACAATTTGGACGACACGAGACTACGAGTCACGCGCAGACAGTAGCACAGAAGATCCCCAGCCGCTGGCGCGCTGCTGGCAGCTGTTATCCATTGGCCACCGGCGGCGATACGCTCCAAGGCACGATGACCTGCCGATCGCGGCACGCGCGCGCGGTGACCGTCCGTCTCTCGCTCCCCGGCCTGTGCCGCCGCGATCCGATCACTCTGGAAGCCAACAGCTGTCGTGCACGTGCGTGCCACGGCAACCAGTCGAGAGTCGAGACGTGGCGTCCACGTCCGGGCCTTCGCCCGCCGCGGCGCCGCGCCACCCCACCGCCCGTCCGATCCGGCCCCTCGCGCCCGCGCTTTCCTCCTCGGTGGTGGGCCGTGGGTGCCTTTCGCCCCCGAGCCTTTTTCCTAGCTCCTCCACGTCCGCGCGAAAGCGCGCCTCCGATGCCCCCCCCATCACATGCCAGCGGCTGCCGTGCCGTGCCGGGGCCACGCCACCACGCGACGGCATGCGATGGCGGCCTCCGCCTCGGCGCCTCTATTTATTCCGCCCCGGCCGCCGCTCTGGCTCGCCCCCTCCGCGCCCGCCACGTACGTCCTCCACGTAGACGTAGGCGAGGAGCAGCTGGCTCTCGCTCGCTTCGCTTGGCCGGGTACTGGCTGCTAGCTGTAGCTGGTGCATCGTCATGGAGGAGGGCAGGCGGAGGCGCCGTGGGGGCGCCAGCAGGCGGCCGTCGTCGCGCGCGGCCGGCGCGGCGCTGCGTCGGAAGGTGCGCGAGCTGCGGCGCCTGGTGCCCGGAGGGGAGGAGGCGCCCGCGGGGGCCCTGCTCGCCCGCACGGCCCACTACATCCTGCGCCTCCGGGCCAGGGTCGAGCTCCTCCGGGCACTCGCCGCCGTCTACGGCGTGGGCGCCACGCCGCTGCAAGTCGCCGCCGGCGCGGACGACGATGCGTGCGCTGCGTGAGTTACTCAGGCGCGCGGTAGATTTGTCACGCGCTGCGGCAGGGTTGATGCAGCTCGTACGATAGTACACGTACACACCCACGGGTACGTGTGACTGAGCAGGAAACTTCAGTTGGGGAAATGTTGTAAAATTGTACGAGCGATGTTGCCTTATTTGGAAAATTAACGCAAAGATTCAGAAATATAACTATACATGCTTAAAATACTTATGATGATAGATCAAACCATAACAAGGGAGTATTTCATATTTAGATCATTTTTTAATCCAATGTGTCTTCGTTTTCCAACACTTGATCAATCTTTTTTTTTTTTTTGCATGGAGGAGCAATACTAATTTATAATCCATCTGTCCCAAACTACAAGACATTGTTATCTTTTGGATACGATGTTTGATCGTTCGTTCGTTTGCTTCTAGCTCGGTATGGAGTATGTTTTTAGGCCAAATTTATAGAGCCCCTATTCCAATGCCCGGTTCTATATAATCTCTTCTTTCTGGATCACAGAAGCAGATAGCCTCGAATCGATGTGCAATTCACTCAACTACATACGCCAGATAAACAGAATGTTTCGTTTCTTAAAATGCATAATCAAGATGTGAATTCAGGCAGTTCCTTTCTATTTCTTGATACTTATAAATGGTTCATGTTCCAAATCTTCTTCTTTCTTCGACATGGATGAGCAATAATGGTTTGTGGTAAAAAAAACTCCAACAGTTTGGAGCTACATACTCCGTCAGGGGAAAGGCACGTTGTGCTGCCTTTTCTACCGGTTAGGTAGTACCATACCCTTGTATGATTGGGTAGACACTGCCCAAACATGGTAAGATGTGAGCTGGATCGATGGTTGCCTGCATGTACGCGTACACCTTCCGATGGGTCCATATACCAGTATGGCAGTATACTACGTATACATATATAGAGACAGACTACCAATTTCTGCCAATACAATGTATAACCATTACCGATTCTAGGTTTACAAGTTAAAACCATGAATGCACAACTAACAAGACCGCGCTAAATTTAAGGAATAAATAAATATGAATTATCATACTTTGACCTGAAATCAACTTTCAGAACAAAGTTTCATGACCCTTTTGAAGGGAGAAAGAAATAAATATATAATGATTACTCTCTCTGTTTTAATTTATAAATTGTTTGACCTTTTTTACACTAAATTTAACTTACTTTTCTTGTTAAAAAAATTTCATAACTATCATATATTTCTATTGTGATTTGGTTTAGTATATAACATACTTTAACTGCGAAATTGATTTTTCTTTATTTTCACAATTTTTTTTAAATAAGACTGGTTCGTCAAACGTAATGTCAAAAAAGTCAAACGACCTATAAATTGGAAACAGAAGGAGTATTAGTGATCCATTAATTATAATAAAATCCTAGCTAGAGCCCTCCCAAGCAAACTTTGCTAGAGAACTCCGATAGCCAGCCAATAGAGATGCATGTTCTGATCATTTTGTGTTATTGGTTCCATTGAAATAGTTGGTAAAATAAATTAGAATGACATTTCACGTGACTGATTTAGAAGAAATTATTTAGAATGTCATGCAAACATAATTAATTAGCTGGCCGAAAACATACCCCTTGCACTGCTGTAGAACTTGCTAGCTCTGCAGGTTTTGGGACTCGACAGTGGACGAGCGATAGTGATGGCTTTCGACTATCGATGATCGATCATTACCGGTTCTAGAAGAACTGGCCAGAAAAGTAACACGGTAGCTTTTTTGTCACAAACCAGCAACAGTGATACATAGAACTTCGCCGCTGATTTTTTTTCTCAAACCAACAGTGTTATGTAGTGCTTCACAACCAGTTTCTTATAAGCATTGGCAGTGATATATTGTCCACCGAAGCAAAATATAATATCTCACAAACAACATATATTGCAGAAAATTCATACATTGCATATCACAAACAAGTCATGATTAGTTCAATGCATACACAACAAATACTAAATTATAGCATTAAAACCACGTCATAAATACCAAAGATCCCAAAACATAATAAAACCCAACACATACTAAGGAGTTCAATGGATAGGTATACCTGTAAATCGATACAGAGAAACTATAGTTTATATTGATAATTTCCACTCATAGGAATCAGTCTAATCTAACGCATGTATGAATAGATTACTTCCCTCCGTCCCAATTTATAGGTCGTTTGACTTTTTTTGACACCAAGTTTAACTGGCTTGTCTTATCCAAAAACTTCACAATTATCATTTATTTTTATTGTGATTTAGTCTAGCATATAATATACTTTAACTATGAATTGAATTTTTCTATTTTTTTCGCAAATATTTTAAATAAGGCGTGCTGGTCAAACTTGGTGTCAAAAAAGTCAAACGAGCCTATAAATTGGGACAGAGGGAAGTATCTATTTAGCATTGTATGGGAAGTCCAATAGTCACTCCATAGATTTTGATTGAGTTGGTAGCTGATGTTAAATTTATGTTGGATGCCAACTTGTATCCTTTAGGTGAATGTGAACCCTACATAACGGCCCGATGACTTGATATAGGTGTAGAATCACCGGGGCGTATGACCCAAAAGGGGAGGGGTGAATAATTGGGCTGCTAAAAGTGAGAATGTGGAGGGGGTGTGAATTAGCCAATTAGATATTCTAAAAACTAAGGCCAAAAATAATATAAAACATATACAAGATAAACAACAATGTGCACTACCTTTTCGCTAATAAGTGTAGCAACTTCTATTGCAAATTAAAGAGACTTGCAACCTAAGTGATAAACATAAAAATTAGCCTACCAAGCAAGACAAGAAAAGTAAATACATAATTACAAGAATGTAAATACAGAATGTAAAGTGGATGATAGAAGTGCAAACGCCCCTCCATGAGGGCTGTAAGTGCAACAAGGCTCCTTAGTGGTTTTGATGTTGAGTGGCAACGCGATTAAAGGTCTAATCTCCTTGTGAGATGTTTTGATAGGTTTCTACAGGTATATATTGTCAAATGCAATAAAATGAACAGAAATGTATTTGTCTATGAATAAGCATGAATCACTCATTTGTTGAGCGATGCATTGATCATGCACGAGTGCATACCATGACATTGCCTAAGTGCAGGACATCTCTAGTATTCCTTTATTAATGCACTTTGAGACACTTGGCTTTGATATTGAGAAAAGTGACTTTAAATTGTATCTCTTCCATTTGGACGTCACTACCATAATTGGACTTCTCATATATAACAAGTGTCTGATCATAAAGACACTCTATTGCATATTAAAGCCAATAATGATCGAGACAAATTGAATGAATGGATAATGAGCAAATGTGCTCCATTTACCTATCGAAGAGGTTTTCTAAATTGAAGTCCAACTATTTAGCTCAAAGAGGATTGCTCACAAAGGAAGAAGCTCAGCTTAGCTATCCCTCTCTGTGGATATATTTCAAGACAGCATTATTCATCAAGACAAGACTCAAGTGGATTTCATCTAGATTTATATTTATCTTGAGCATAGGTATGCCGTACTATCAAGAGGGAAGCGAAAGCTCGGAGGTCTCTAGTCAACATGTGCTCACAGCTAGTTCAGAGAGTGTCGAGCCAAAACACTCCTTGTGAGTTATTCTTGTGCTGAGAGTGGGTTCACCGGATTGTCCGGTAAGCCTCACCGGACTATCCGGTGAAGGCTGAGCCCAGAGCCTAGAGTGATCTCTCTGATCTTTTCTTTGTGCTTTCATCTCCTAGTTAGGTGTATCTCTAATGGAGACAACACCTACACTTTGCTCATCTAGTGACCTTGGCTCAGTGCCTTAGCCTTCTGGTCAGGGTACCCCTCACCGGACTGTCCGGTAGAGGGGGTTTGAGCTCCAACGGCTAGTCTGCCTCTACCGAACTATTCGGTAGGGCACACCGGACTGTCCAGTGATGGTCTGACACAGGCAAACAGCTAGTTTTGTGAGGGTGGGTATTTATACCCCCCACTCACTTTCAGTTGGGGCTGCTGCTTCCCTCCACGTCCATAATCATCCAGAGGCTCTTAGCAACACCTCCCAACACTCTCTTTGTGAGATTGAGCTCAATTTGTGAGATTCTTGAGTTGGGAAAGGATTTGTGAGATTGTGTGAGCTACATTGTGAGCACCTAGCTTCTGAGCACAGTTGGCAAGCATTTCCGGGAAGCGTTTTTGTTACTCTTGGAGGTTTCCTCCTAGATGGCGAGAGCGACCCGAAGACACCCGGCTTGTGGGTGCCACTTCTCTTGTAGGTGATTACCCCGCTCTTCGGAGCATTTGCAGTGAGCACCTTCATAGCCTTGGTGGTTGTGAAGGGGAGGACGTGAGTTGAAAAAGACTCAAGCTCTTGGTGAGCGCCTCAATGGGGACGTACGGACACTTGCGGGTGTGCCCGAACCTCGGGAATAAAATCCTTTGTTGTGTGTGCTATGCCCCTGCTGGGAGACCCAAGCTTTGTGCTTGTGGTTGTTTTACTTGCTTGCATTGCTTTATTGCTTCCGCTATTATTATTCGTGTGCAAGTTTTCTTTGTGAGTGCAGCGACAAAGTGTTACTGAGATCATCATCAACATACAAACACATTACACAGCTCCACATAAGCTTGATAAGTATTTACTCGCATATTTACCTTGGGGGTTTCGGTTTCTGTGTGACACCGGACTATCCGGTGTAGATCACCGGACTATCCAGTTATACCGGACTGTCCGGTAGTACCCACCGGACTATCCGGTGTGAGGGCTGATAGTGCGTTTTAAGTGGTGTAAATTTTTCAGTTACGCCTATTCACCCCCTCTAGGCGACATCTAGGTCCTTTGAATTGGTATCAGAGCAAGGACTCGCCGAAAAGCTTCACCGCCGTGAGTAAAGATGTCGACACCTAGTGAGGTAACTTGTGAGGCAGTCATGCTTGATGGCTCAAACTATTCTCAGTGGTCAGCTCATGTACTTCATTTGCTTAGGACCAATGGTCCACTTGTGGAGCAAATTGTAGAAGCAAGCATATTGCCTTCTAACTATGAATGGGGCAACCTATCTCATGAGGAGACAATACGCTTGCAGCTCAATGCTCAAGTTGCTAATTATTTGTTGAGCACTTTGAGTCCAGATACTTCTAAATGGCTATTCCATGATACAGGAGTTTTGAGGATGCCCATGAGATTTGGGCCACTCTCAAGAATGTTTTTGCATGCAAAGCTCAAGAACAAGCAAACATATCAGTAAGGGACTCAGAAGAAGAAGAAATAAGCCGATGTGAAGGCATAGAGGACAAGGAAGATCAAGAAAAGCAGTTGGTGCTGCAGTCACTGCAGACACCGGACTGTCCGGTATCTTACACCGGACTATCCGGTGTACCGGACTGTCCGGTACTTACTACCGGTCTATCCGGTGGTGGCAGTGAAGCTGCACCAACCAGTGAAGAGCAGCGATGGAGACCAAGTGAAGAATCATGTTCACTAAAGTGTCACTCCACCATTTCATACTCACATCAGTGCCTCATGGCCAAGGAAAGTGAAGAAAGTGAGGAAGACATGAGTGGGAGTGATGAAGATGAAGATGAGATCACTGATGAAGATTTGGATATTGGTCACCTCAGCAAAAAGGACCAAATGAAAGTGATCAAGCTGATGCAATTCATCACCAAGCAGAAGCAAAGTCTTGACAATCAAGAAGACTACTTGGTGAAGAAATTGGATGAGCCTAAAAGAGGCTCAAGAAGAAAAAGAAGAGCTCGAACTCAAGCTTGAGAAGAAGGTAGAAGAAAGAAAATAATTACTAAATAGGATCAATGACAAATGCTTGGAGCTTCAACAAGAAAAAGATGAGCTCCTAGATGAGAGTATGCAGCTCATTGATCAACTAGCCTTGAGCGAGGTAGCACACGAGGTATTTGTCAGTGTCGGTAAAATCCTATGAACCTCTCGTGCAAACTAATTCTTGTTCTTCAACTGATTCTATCATTGATTATGCTAACCCTTGCTGTTTAAAAGCAAGTAACCCTTGTGTTGAGCATGATATTGTAGAATCTTGTGATGACTTCATTGCAAAAGAAAATGAAAAGCTCAAGCAAGAGGTTGAAAAGTTAAAACAAGGACTTGATTACGCTTAAAGGAAAGTGTTGTGTGCAACCTTCTCAAGATAACCGTGAAAACATGGTGAACAAGCTTGAGGAGGGTTCAAACCGTGCACAAGACACTAAGACAAGTATCAAGTCTAAAAGTGGTGAAAGCACAAGAGCAAGCCAAATCAAGAGGACAGAAGAACAAAGCAAAGAGGAGATGCTACTGGTGCAAGGAAAGAGGACACAATGTTCAAGCTTGTCCAAGCCTCAAACCCAAGGCAGTGAGCAGCTCTGGCTCACCGGACTGTCCGAAACAACTTACCGGACTGTCCGGTGATACCGGACTATCCGGTAGTATGGTGTTGGACTATCCGGTGAAGCCAGTGGCAGCTCAAGCCACAAATTCCAAGGCAAGAAGACCTACCCAGTCTCACAACAAGGTTGGAAAGGAGGAAGTCCATGCAATCAAGGCAGAAAATCAACCAAAGGGCTTCAGGCAAAGAATATGCTACAATTGTCGAAAAAGGGGGCATCTTGGTAAGGATTGCCCATATGGTAACTTTACTCATCCCAACCTTGTCAATAAGAAAACTAAAGTGACTTGTGTACCCAAGGGCTGCAGTGGTGACGCTAAGGTGATTTATTCATCCAAGGCTCCCACCAAAGCTATTTGGATACCCAAGGATTTATTTGACTAACATTGATGGACCCAACAAGGTTTGGGTACCAAAACATACCTGAAGACCTATAGGTACCTATAGGATGCATTGAGGGTCTTGGCTATCTTGAGAAGCTAAACTCCAAGTATATCATTGTCTCAAGATTTATTCTTCCCATCTCAAGCCAAGATATGAATTATGGCAATATCTTCATCCTCAATGACATCATGGGTAACATGCGCTTAACTAGATCCTTGGTGACTTGGACAAGACTCACCCTTAGTGACTTGAGCCTTGCCCAAAATCAATCAAGTTAAAATTCCACTCATATCCTATGCTTGTGTTCTTGTGATACGTTGACGGCTCTTTTTGTGGAGCATGTGCCTTAAAATTTGCAGGAACATGGGTTGAAACTCATGAGAAGAAAAGGAAATGAAGCTTGGCAGAAATCAAAACTCCTTGTGCAAACTTTCAGGACCCATCGGCTGGACCCACCTGGTCTAACCGATCGGACACAGCTAGCACCGGTCTGCCGGCTCTGCTGATCTACCTGGTTCAACCGGTTGAAACATCGGTTCAACTGGTCGGTCACGTCTCCAACCAGTCTACCGGTCTCTCTACCGGACTATCCGGTGGACGACACCGGACTGTCCGGTCTAACCTGGACTATCCGATGGAGGCCACCGGACTGTCCGATAAGGGTCAGTCAAGTCTATGTGACTGTGAGTACACCTTCATAATTATTCTTTCACCCATTCTATATTTAGCCTAAGTACAAATTCTAATTCCCCTGGTTTGTAACAAAAACTTGAGCATGTGAAATTGTTTATTCAAGGACCATAAGCATGCATTTGGGGGGAGTAGAGTTATACTAGGGCTCTGTAGTTCTAACAACTCTATGTGAGTAAGATTGCAGAAATTAGGAAGATGTTGAGTGGACAAAATCACTGGCATAATGCAAAATAAATTGAAGATGCTCCAAAATTGTAAAAATCCGGGCATATACCAAAGGTTGTTCCACTCTTATATTTCTTATGAATATATTAATATCAAGGCCAAGGTATGTGTTTATTAGATGCATTGTAAGTGCTTCTAGGCCTTGTCGCTCCTGTGTGGTTGTTGGTAGATTGAGTGATCCAACTCTAGTATGGATATTTGATTGATACCTCTAAATCTTAGAAAGTTGTCAAGTTAGTCTTGAGAGCTTGGTGCTTCAAATATGATAGGAGGTATGAGTTAAATATGTCATTATCTAAGATGTGATCCTCAATCTCTCTAACATTCTTTTTGGTATAATTCCTAAGGTTTGAGCTAGTGAAATATTGTGTCTTGTCATGAGTATGTCTCATGAGGCTTAAATGAGATTAGATGTTTGCTTGATACTCTAGCTAAGAGTGCCTTTCATGCCTTGGTAAGCTGAGTGTGAATCAAACGTGCTAATCATCTTAAGCAAGGCATGGTAGTTCACTAGTATAGCAAAAATGGAATTTTAAAAACATTTGTTGTTGAGATCTTTGTGATTAACCTCTCTTTATATGTGGTTATTGTTACTTGTGCATGTTTGTGCCTAACCACATACATTGAGACTCCTATGCTGAAATTCAAAATCACTTTCCAAACGAATTTATTCAAAAGCTCATCTCCTTCAACTAAATCATCTTTTGACCAAAAGCTTTGACAAAAATGCATTTACAAAAGATCACTTACCTTCCCTGAGGGCTATGTTACATAAATGAGTCAATGGATCAAAGGAATATAGCACAGCTCTCAGACTCTCTGCAAAATCTTTTTTAAGCGGACTATCCGGCGAGCCCTACCGGACAATCCGATAACACCAGGACTATCCGGCAGGGGATACCGGACTATGCGGTCCACGCGGGTTTCACCTCCACCCGCGGTTCCAAGGGGTAACTTCTCATGTTTTACTCTCACCTTCCTCCAAACCGTTTTTCGCCCGTTCCAACCGCCGCCCTTGCTTGTTCAAGGACTCTTTGGTGTTTTGAGGAGTTCTTCTCGTTCCTCTGTGGATTTGAGGAGTTTTTGGTGAGGATTGGCCGCTGCTTCTTTGGAGTATCCGATCCTACCGGCCTCTCCATCAGTTTTGGCCTAGGAACTTCTCTCCAAGGTACTTTGAACTATTTTTGCCCAATCTCTTTGCTCGGTGCAATGCTTGTAGTTTCCCTTGGTAGAAGTACTCCTGCTATGAATATCCATCATGTCCTAGAAGCTCAAACTTTTCCATGGCTAGGTTTGGAAGATCCATCAACCCTAGTGTACTGGGCGCTACCTGGACTATCCGATGGCCGCCACCAGGACTGTCCGGCTCCACCGGACTATCCGGTGGAAGCCACCGAACTGTCCGGCGATACCCAGAGGCCCTGGGTCAGTTGGTCTTTATGGCTCTAGATTTGTTCTATGAGCTCCCAAACTTGTTCCATATATTCCTTTGTGTCTTTGTGACATATTCCTAGTCAGAAAATCATGTTTTCACAGTAATCGTAATCAAATCATATCTTTTGCACTCTGAGACTAATCCGAGGTTCCAAATCCATATCTTTGCCTCTCAGGGTTGTAGATGGCTAGTGAGCAACCCATCAAGCAGTACACTAGGGTTAAGAGGAAGGCCATTAAGCCTCGCCCTCAGTCGAGCAGTTACACTTCTTCTCCCTTGGAGGACACCAGTGCTGGTGGTTCTCAAGGGGGGAGATCTCTCAGGTCGAGGCAAGGGCTGTTGCAGGACACTCCTTGAGGTCAGATGCACATTGTAGATGAAGAGGTGGCAGTGGAGACCTCCTCTGATGATGATATAGAGGATGAGACCTATGTGGTCCAACGTAGACCCCATGGTAAGGGTCCAGCTCCTCCCAGCAGTGATGATGATGAGGAGGAGGAGAGAGATGTTGAGGCAGAGTAGGAGAGAGAGGCAGCACCCTATGAGGCTGAGTATGCTAGGAAGATGTCTAAGCCCAGCAGGCCTGCCTAACAGAAAGGCGGTAGATTACAAGAAAAAGGGTAAGCTCAGTGAGATCAGAGACAACAGGAGAAAGGATTTCAGGAAAGAGCCCAAGAGCTCTTATGACTGGAGGTTTCACACCAGGTTTCAGGAGGATTTCTATGAGTCAGTGATTCTCTCCAAGGAACACCCCATCACACTTGATCAATGGGTTGATTGGAAATACATGAAGGACAAGAAAGACCCCATATTTGATCAAGTGATTGCGGCATGTGGGAGGCAGAACATCCAGAAGATCATGAGTTTCAGGCATGATTGGAACAAGGAGATCATCGCTCAGTTCTATGCCACAGCCTACTTTGATGACACAGATGCAGATCCGAGGAAGTGGGCTATGGCATGGATGACAGAGGGTGAGACTTATTCCATCTCTTATCTTGACTTCGCGTTTGTGCTTGGTATGAACAAGGTGGATCTGAACAGGCCCAAGATTCACCTAGAGCAGTGTCTCCCTGATAGTGAGATGAAAGTTCATGTATCCTCCAAACAATCAGGGAAACTTTGGACACTCACAGGGTCTTTACTCTTTCTAATGGATATCTGAACAGAATGTTCAGAAAGACCCTGGCTCCTCGTGTTGGTGCTGCTACAAACATTTCACATTATGCCAAGAATCTGCTTGCTAGGATGAAGGAGAATGCATTGCCTTTCAGTGTGACCAACTTCATATGGGAGGAGATCAAAGCCATATCCTTTGACCCATATCGGAGTTGCGCATATGCTCCTTTCATCATGGAGGTGATTGACAGAGTGACCGGTACAGCGTATATCTCTGACACTGAGCACCGGCCACTCCGTGTGAAGAAAGTGAAGCATCCGATTGTGCCAACACCCTCAGTTGCACCTTCAGGCTCAGACCCACCTCTGAGTCAGCAGGCCTCAAGTGCCACAGCAGCAGGCGGCAGTCACCCCAGAGGAGGAGAGACAGAGGACAGCACTCAGGTGAGAGGAGGAGCACCTCTCCAGTTGCTCAGGCTTTCAGAGCTATCATGGGTGCTTTCAAATGCTTCCAGGCTAAGCAGTACAAGGAAAGCAGAGCAAGGAAGCAGCTGGCTAGAGAGACGCATGAGAACGCGAACAGGCTTAAGAGCATTCAGAGAGCTCTTAATGTGCATCCACCTCCCTCTATAGACAGGCTAGTCGAGGATGAGCTGGATAGTGAGCTAGGAGCTAGAGGATCCCTTTGCAGCATATCTCGCAGCTCAGGCCCAGTCTGGAGGTTTCTCAGTACCTCCACCGCCTTAGGTCTTCCAGCAGCCACCTCCTTCTGCACCTTGACTCTATGACATGTGTTTCTCAGTCCTGTTGCTCAGTCCTTGTTCGGCTTGAGTGACGCCCTGACAGCCATCTACCCAGTGCTACTCCACCACCTTGGCCTCCTTGAGCTTCTCAGGTTCACTACCTTTCTCCATGGGTCAAGGTGGACAGGGCTTTTCCAGTGGAGCATTCTTTCAGAGTGGCAGTCAGTTCTAGTCAGGGACTTACGGGTGGCAGCTCTAGTGCAGGCTGGGATCAGGGCACTCAAGTGAGCCCTTGTGGTACTTCTCTTCCTTCTTCTTGACTTTTTGGTGCTTTATGACAAAGGGGAAGAGATACATTAAAGCTTTGTGCCCTTTTTAGTGTTTTCAGGAGGAGCTCAGTGAAAGGGGGAGAATGGAGCAAGCAGGCCTTGTGCAGAGTCAGCAGATCTTTGAAGCCGCTTGCAGCATATTTTATCTTATCGTCTCCCCTTTCAGCTGTATCATGTGTCGGTTCATGTGTTGAACTCTTAGGGTCATGTATTGGACACTTTTTCGTATAATAATTTTAAAACCTTTTATCTCCTGTGTGATCTGTGTGAACTAGATGTATATCTATGTCTAATTTGTGCTAGTAGCTATGTGCCTGTCTCTGTGACTCTTCGTGGCTTTGTGGTTTAGCTTGGTGGGTGCAGACTGCCATCACCAGACTATCCGGTGAAGCCTGCCGGACTATCCGGCGCACCGGACTATCCGGTTAGGTCTACCGGACTATCCGGTGAGTGGGCAATGGCTGCACAAACAAGCATCCCAATTGGCTTACTTTGTGTTTTCCCTCTTCCTATGTGGTTTTGGAATGCTGAGATATAGGGGGAGCTCTCCTGGCACGAAATATGTGTTTTTGGGCATATATGGCCCCAATTTCGAGTTTTTATAACTCAAACACATATTTAGGGGGAGGATACCAAATATCTGAGGATTCATGCATTTAATTTGACTACCTCTTGTAAGCTTTAATCGGGGTTGTCATCAATCACCAAAAAGGGGGAGATTGTAAGTGCAACAAGGCTCCTTAGTGGTTTTGGTGTTGAGTGACAACGCGATTAAAGGTCTAATCTCTTTATGAGATGTTTTGACAGGTTTCTACAGGTATATATTGTCAAATGCAATAAAATGAACAGAAATGTATTTGTCTATGAATAAGCATGAATCACTCATTTGTTGAGCGAGGCATTGATCATGCACGAGTGCATACCATGACATTGCCTAAGTGCAGGACATCTCTAGTGTTCCTTTATTAATGTACTTTGAGACACTTGGCTTTGATATTGAGAAAAGTGACTTTAAATTGTATCTCTTCCATTTGGACGTCACTACCATAATTGGACTTCTCATATATAACAAGTGGCTGATCATAAAGACACTCTATTGCATATTAAAGCCAATAATGATCAAGACAAATTGAATGAATGGATAATGAGCAAATGTGCTCCATTTACCTATCGAAGAGGTTTTCTAAATTGAAGTCCAACTATTTAGCTCAAAGAGGATTGCTCACAAAGAAAGAAGCTCAGCTTAGCTATCCCTCTCTGTGGATATATTTCAAGACGGCATTATTCATCAAGACAAGACTCAAGTGGATTTCATCTAGATTTATATTTATCTTGAGCATAGGTATGCCGTACTATCAAGAGGGAAGCGATGCTTGGAAGTCTCTAGTCAACATGTGCTCACAGGTAGTTCAGAGACTGTCGAGCCAAAACACTCCTTGTGAGTTGTTCTTGTGCTGAGAGTGGGTTCATCGGATTGTCCGGTAAGCCTCACTGGACTATCCGATGAAGGCTGAGCACAGAGCCTAGAGTGATCTCTCTGATCTTTTCTTTGTGCTTTCATCTCCTAGTTAGGTGTATCTCTAATGGAGACAACACCTACACTTTGCTCATCTAGTGACCTAGGCTCAGTGCCTTAGCCTTCTTGTCAGGGTACCCCTCACCGGACTATCCGGTGATCTCTACCGGACTGTACGGTAGAGGGGGTTTGAGCTCCAACGGCTAGTCTGCCTCTATTGGACTATCCGGTAGGGCACACTGGACTGTCCAGTGATGGTCTGATAGAGGCCAACGGCTAGTTTTGTGAGGGTGGGTATTTATACCCCTCACTCACTTCCAGTTGGGGCTGCTGCTTCCCTCCACGTCCATATTCATCCAGAGGCTCTTAGCAACACCTCCCAACACTCTCTTTGTGAGATTGAGCTCAATTTGTGAGATTCTTGAATTGGGAGAGGATTTGTGAGATTGTGTGAGCTACATTGTGAGCACCTAGCTTCTGAGCACAGTTGGCAAGCATTTCCGGGAAGCGTTTTTGTTACGCTTGGAGGTTTCCTCCTATACGGCGAGAGCGACCCGAAGGGCACCCGGCTTGTGGGTGCCACTTCTCTTGTAGGTGATTACCCCGCTCTTCGGAGCATTTGCAGTGAGCACCTTCATAGCCTTGTGGTTGTGAAGGGGAGACCGTGAGTTGAAAAAGACTTAAGCTCTTGGTGGGCGCCTCAACGGGGACGTACGGACACTTGCGGGTGTGCCCGAACCTCAGGAATAAAATCCTTTGTTGTGTGTGATGTGCCCCTGCTGGGAGACCCAAGCTTTGTGCTTGTGGTTGTTTTACTTGCTTGCATTACTTTATTGCTTCCGCTATTACTATTCGTGTGCAAGTTTTCTTTGTGAGTGCAGGGACAAAGTGTTGCTGAGATCATCATCAACATACAAACACATTACAAAGCTCCACATAGCTTGATAAGTATTTACTCGCATATTTACCTTGGTGGTTTCGGTTTCTGTGTGACACCGGACTATCCGGTTATACCGGACTGACCGGTAGTACCCACCGGACTATCCGCTGTGAGGGCTGACAGTGCGTTTTAAGTGGTGTAAATTTTTCAGTTACGCCCATTCACCCCCCCTCTAGGCAACATCTAGGTCCTTTCAAGGGCGATGATGAAGACTCAAAGATTTTTTTTTTTACCAAGGTATTGTGAAGGCGTGCAAGCCTTCCCACTAGTCCTAATTAGTGCCCCTTACAAGAGCCATGATAAACCTTAATCCGCGCAAAGGCCAAGCTCCCAACCAGGCCGGAACTCTATGGATAGTCCTAAATCTCCTCCACAGCACAGGTGGGGACTCTTGCGAACCACTCCTAGATGCTCTTTGCCATCTTTACTATGTGAAAATCCCACAAACCATGAGCCACCATCCTAAGAGGGGCGGTTGAATTAGGATTCTACCTATACAAGATAAAAGTAAAATGTGCAATAAGGTTTTGCTAATTGTTTCTAACTCTACCGCGGAAAGGTCTTGCAACCCTAGTTCCACCTAGAAACTAACATATCAAGCTAGTCTAGGAATGTAAGCACATAATTGTAAGAAAGTAAATGCGAAAGCTAAAGATAGGTAGAGATATGCACAATTTCGATGATGGTGGTGAAGGTAACACAAGGTGGAGACACGAAGATTTTTTCAATAGGTATCTAGAATGGTGTGCAAGCATACCCCCTAGTATTATTTGAAGCATCCTGCAAGGCCTCGCTCTTGCATAGTCCATGCAAGAACTACAGCCTTGATTCACGCAAGGATCAAGGTTTGCAAGGTGACTCTCGCAGGAGTCAAGGCTCCCGATTAGATATCTGGATATCTCCGGTATACACCCATTCACAAATGGTGTCTTCCACTGG
This sequence comes from Paspalum vaginatum, assembly GCA_030272315.1. NCBI lineage: Eukaryota > Viridiplantae > Streptophyta > Magnoliopsida > Poales > Poaceae > Paspalum > Paspalum vaginatum. Next base: position 33,267,598 of record CM059018.1, on the reverse strand, counting down.
CTTATCTCAGACTCACTCCTAGCCATCTCCACTCAGGTGAGCATTAGCCAAAATGCTAAGGGCCTCCCTCCCACTCACAAACAAGGTGGCGGCCACTCCACAACCTAGAGGGTCTCACAAGACTAAAAGCCAAACACTTACAAGTATTTGTGCACGCAAGCATGGATGCTAAGATATTTCTAGGGTGCAAGAGAGGGTCTTGGCGAACAAACACCTCAAAGAAGGATTAAAGAGCACAAGAGAAGACCCAAGACATCAATGATAAAGAGTATGAAGTCTTGACAAGGCGGTCCTGTAGACCAATCAGCGGGATGGAGTTTTGCACACACCAGACAGTCTAGTGGTGCTCACCAGACATTCCAGTGAGAAGAAACACCGTCAACTAAAGACTAAGACCCGGTGCAAATTACATGCACTGGACGGTCTAGTGTAGCACAACGGAGGGTTCGGTGAACACACGAAATGATAGAGGCCAAGACATGCAACAATCCAAGACCTTGGACGATTACATGCCCTCGACGGTCCTGCGGTACACATCGAATGGTTTGGTGATCACAACGGTCAAACAAAGATCCAACAGTCAACTCCCACAGTTAGTTTGAGTGTACGCACCGGAAAATCCGGTGGTGTAGTGTGTACATTGAATTGTCAGGTGAGAGCTGTCTGCGAGCCACAGCGTTCTCCCAACTGCTAGTTTGGTGGTTTGAGCTATTTCTCCCCCCCCCCCTTGTCCAGCCACCACCGCATGGTTGGTGACTCCTAAGTTCACTCCAGTGTTGAGCCATATATTTGAGACCCTAGTTCATCAAGAGAGCTAATAGGGCATCCTTTGGTGTAGCTAGTGCTTGCAAGCTCTTGTTTAGTCCTTGCTTAGCGCATAGCACTGGTTGCGGCCAAGTGTTGTAGCAAGATTTGTGAATCTCTTAGCATCTGCACTTGCATGCATGAAGACTTGTAAGTGTGGGGCTTATAGTCTTGAGAGACCCTCGGAGTTGTGAAGTGCTTGCCACCTTGCTTGTGAGAGGGAGAGAGACCCTTGGCATTTTGGCCAAAGCTCACCATAGTGGAGACAGCAATGAGCATCCATGAGAGGCCCGTGGAAGAACCCACTTGCACGTGGGTGTGAAGTGGGGATATCTAGAGTTACCTTACCAGGAAGCTTGACCCTTGTGTGGGCCACCTTGCCAACCTTAATCATTGCATAGATCGAGGCCTTAGTCCTTGTGGGGACTAAGCGGGAGCAAGGCCTTGTGGTGGGCTCCAAACAAGGACTAAGGGGAAGGATTGCACACCTTCTCGATACTTTAGTAAAAAAATATTTGTGTCTCCAACTTGTATCGTTGTCGCCATCATCATCGTGAGATTGCATATCTCTATCCAACTCTTTAGCTTCCACATTTACATTCTTGTAATTGTGTGCTTACATTCTTAGACTTGCTTGATAAGTTAGTTACTGGGTGTAACTAGGTTGCAAGACTTAAATCTTGGTAGAGTTAGCAACACTTAGCAAAACCTCAAAACTAATTGTTGAAAGAAAGCTGTAACTCGCAGACAGCTCTCACTAGATAGTCTGGTGAGGCAAGATACTATCTGGTGTGTACACCTAGAGTAGTCGTTAGAGTCGACCTGTTGGACCATTGCTGATCACCAGACTATCACATGTCTACCACCAAACCATCTGATGTGCATAATTTCCTAATTTCCCAATGTCTTGATTTGAGCATGTCTCAGTCTATATCATCATGTGTTTCAACGGATTGTCCGGTGTGTGCTACACCAACCATCCGGTGCATGCAATTTGTACATGGTTGCTCCTTCAGTCTCTTCTATTGATTTCATCTTGTGGTGGGCCACCACACTATATGGCGTTAAGTCACTGGACCGTCCGGTTTGTGTGTATTTGCACTAGGTCTTGATCTTCAATTTGTTGCCTTCTTCTCATCGGATCACCGGGTGCTCAAAATTTTTTGGATCAGCATAGCATGGCTTTAATTGTTGATGTGTTGGGTCCTCTCTTGTGCTCTTTAATTACTTCTTTGAGGTGTTTGTTTCCCAAGTCTATCACTTGGGTCCTTGGAACTTAAACAAATATTACTGCACACACATTAGTCCCAAAACGCTTCATGTTGTCACTTCAACCACCAAAATCATAATAAGCACACTAAGCATGAGGCTTATGGCCCATTTTCCTTACACTATGGTGATCTTCGAACACAACGCTGAGGGCCTTCCTCCCTCTCATAAGTAAGCTAATGGCCACTCCACACTCTAGAGGGTCCTGCAAGACTTACAAGCTCCACATTAAAAAATATGGTGTGCGTTAGCATCAGCAACAAGAACCGCACAATCCGCACTACAAACTTTGGTCGCAACCAAGAGCGATGCACTAAGAGGCCTAAGCAAACCATTTAAGCACTTTGTGAATCTAGAGATCTCAAGACTCTTTATCAATACCATTTCCTAAGGCTCAAAACATACTAGGATGGCCAAGCGAGGAGGTATTTTATAGACCAAGCCATCAAACTAGATACTGGGAAAAGCTACTATTTGAAGTGATTACTGATCCATCCAATGAGTGTTTTCCCCAACTAACAGTTGTAGTTGACAGTTGCCACTGAATCATCCAGTGTACGATCACCAAATCGTCCGATATCTCGCCAAACCATCTACTGTGTATAAATCACACTAGGTCTTGGGTTTCAAGTCTTCAGCCATTTCTGTATGGTGTATCATCGGATGGTCCACCGTGTCCATTTTGCATGAGGTTGCTCCTCATTCATCCACTTTTGTCTAGTGCATGCATTTTTCATCAGGCCTTGAGTCTTCAACTTTGAACATTGTTTTATCATTGGACTCTTCGATACATAGTCATTAGACTGTCCGGTACTTGGAAAAACTGACCTGCTAACCGATCAAGGGGAACACTGCATCGGGGCACCGAGACTTTTCATTGGATGTATTGGGTCTTCTAAGTGATCCTTTAGGTCTTCGCTTGTGCTCCTTGATCACTCCTTTGATGTGTTTATAGCCTAGGTCCATTACTTGCATCCTAGGACTAAAACAAATATACTTGTAATACATTAGTCCCACAGCAATCATGTCGTTATTCAACTACCAAAATCACACTAAGCACAGAGCTTAGGGTCCATTTTCCTTACTATTGCAGATCGTTTTTCCAAACCTAGAGCCCAAAACTAGTGCATAAGATAAATCTAGAACATCTTACCCATTCTAGTTACCACTAAGGTCACAGTAGGGTACTCCCGCCATAGTCCCATAGGGTCTTCCGTTGCCTAAATAGTTTGATTAGTATTGCTATGACAGATTGTATGATCACATGATGTTTAGCATCCTTTCAACTAAAGGAACAAGGCCTAGCGAGAATAGAGGGAACAAGGATCGTACGTGTCTAGTGCCTCTGAGGCGGGGTGAGAGCGAGAGGTACTATGCAAAACTCTTTGTTCAATGAATTGTGAATGGATGCTATATGTGAGCCCATTTTCGAATGATACACAGCATGTGATTTCCGACACTTATAGGATTAGAATCAAATTGGATAACTAAGCTTATCTAATATTGAGCATGTTCACCAGCTCTCAACCTCATAGTGATTTTGAAATGAAACATAGTTAAGGGAACATGGCTATGAATATTAAAATGCATATCCTAACTTGTATCTGTTTGAATGTCAATATCCACATGATTGCTCTCTGGATTATGTACAAATGCTAAAGTCAAGGTAACAAACATAACCTGGCCTAAAACTTGAAAGTAAGGATTTACTCTCCACCGAAAGAGTCTGCCAACCCACCAAAAACTTTGCATATCAGTTGAGTTGGAATATTAACCCACTAGTCAGTAAGTCTTGCGAGTATTTTATACGCAGGGCTTAGTTGTTGACCCTAATTCAGGTGGTTATTCTCTTGGTTATGGACACTTGGTGTTTCATCCTAATTCTTCTATACCTTGATAATAAAGTGTTAAGCTAACCTCACCTGCCTGTTTATCCCACCATCTAAAATTCAAACTCCACTATGTCTACATTATTATGTGTACAGTGTTTTACACACGCATATGCATGCCCTAGTGGCCTCAACCTTGTGGTGATTGTGCCTGAAGTTCCACACCAGTGGGCTCGATGTGGTTCTTCTTTATCTAGTGATATTATTACTTATTAGCTACCTAAAGTTAACTAAGAACTTTATTTATACTACAGAACTTATAACTTTGGTTTTTTTACTATTTCCTATTTAAACCTTGGTATGTGTAGAACTGAGAAGGCAACTAGAGTGGGGGGAGTAGGAGCTAAACACAAAAATAAATAGGATCCCCAAACCTCTCTTCTACACCGTGCAACATCACATCGCAATGGACAAGCTACTGACCTTAGAACACAACAAGCAAAGCACCAGAGAACCCTTAGAACCAACATACAAGGGGGAGGACGAGGCACGAGCGAAAATCAAGCGGAAACAGGAAAGTTCAGCCAAGTCATAGGGCCTACCAAACAAGCCGATAGGGGCTACTGGACAAACTTATATTTGTTGCATTGGACCAGCATACAAAGGCTTCATCAAACTTTTTGAAACTTTGCAAGAACTTTACTAATTTCATCATAGAGCTAATCCAAAAGGATCCATTGAAAAAGATCAAGGATTGCTCAAGATTTTAGATTTCAAAGACAAGGGAAACTTTCACCAGTTTTGGGGAAACTCAAGGTCCAGCTTGCTCATGGAATCCAAAGGACTTAGCACTTGATCATCGCAAATCCACCATGTTGTGGCAAGCCAAAAGCCCAACAAAATAAGGATTCAGCTTAAGGCAACAAGAAAACACCAAAAGCCTTGATTCTCATCCAAGATCCAAAACTAGAGGGGGAGAGGAACTAGAGCACACAAGGGACACAAGAGGATGTTGCAAGACCCATCTATTTATTTGCCCAAAAGGGTCTCAAGAACAGGTATTAGTGATGAATCTTAGCCTTAGCTGACCACCCTCTCCTACCCTCTAACTGTAGAGCTCGGATGTAGATCTAGAGCCCTCTCTCATGATGCACTTCCTGAGAACTAAATCTAAAAGAGACTCCAACCATAGTACAGGCCCTACGGTCTTATTTATAGCATGGACTCAACCACTTAGACTCCTAAGGGTATTTTACACTTAACCCCTTATGTTATAGATGTTTACACTAGAAAGCCAAAAGGTAGAAAAGAAAATGCCTAAAAACTCGATCGGACGAACATGGTGGAGCCTTTAGTCGCTGAGGCTCAACACAATCTCCCGATGACCTCCACACGTCTAGTAATCCAACCCTTTTGAGCTAAATCCGGTTTTGACACTTGAACCGACAAACACTCTAGAAGACTGGAACCTAAGTTTTAATGCTCAAACTAGAAAATGATCCGATGGCCCTATTTTTACGCTCGAAGCATAAAACGATCATGGGCTACATCTTCGGAGTAGTGGTTTTGAGGCCTACCAAGCCTTGTCTGACCTCAAATACACTCTAAGGCCGGGCTTTGGACCTAAGTGCACACTAGGCCACCTACTAGTCCACTCAATAGGATTTTGACACAACTAGTCCACTCTAGTACCACCTCTTAGTTCACTTGAGAGGTCCTTTCCTCCAAGTACACTCTAGAGATGCCTATCAGTCCACTTGGCGGGGCTTTAGGGGGCTAGCGTGCTCATCACAGCCAGGACCAATGACCAGACTCAGTACACTCCCTCGGTCTGTAATAACTCTATACACACTATGTTACATGAATTTATGATATTGTAATCATTTGGCCACTCGAGGATGCTTGATGGACTATCTATGTTACTCTGTGAGTTGTGAGTCTAATCTAACTTGGGACTTATGGCGATCGCATGTGAGCACAATAATTCGGGCGCTTCTACCATTGTTGGTTTATGGTGTCTACAGTGGACAAGCGACATTGATCGCTTCGCCTGCCACTACCGGTTCCCAACACGAGAAAAAGCTAATGGTGGCAAAAAGAAATCTCATACCTTAGAGGGATACCACACACTGTGTGAGTTCATCACATAGAGTACTCGTAATTTCCCTTCCTAGGATTCAAACCTTCAACCCTAAGTCTTGCATGATCTATCCTTCTCCACCACTGCACCATGTAGTCACTTCTAAGTTCTAACCAGGTAAGAGATGTTTGTCTTTTGTATGAACTTTTTAAATTCTTGTATTAGATATTTGGGTACCTAAATGGTCTCATATTACAAATTTGTAGTCAACTACAAAGTTTTAGATCTTGTTGATTTGATTTTTGAAAGAAATTAATGTTTGAGCATATAAACGAACTCAATTGCAAAAGTTGTCAACTGCAAAGGTGTAGATCTCATTGAATTCTACAATTTTGATGTAAAGTTTGTCCTCATTCGAGTTAATATGAATATGTTATGAACTTATTTTATAATAACTATTCAAATGCAATTCTAACCACAAATACGCAATGATGAGTGGCATGTCACTGCCGGTTTGTGCCACAAATGTTGACTTGTATGACTAGTAGTGTGTACGATGTCGAGTACAATCGTTGTCTTTTATCAAATCAACAATGTTGCCCGCAGTGATGGTTTTCTCATAGTAAGGCTGTTGTCGTCAAAATGTGTATCTCACTTATCATCTCACTTTATATTTCAAACTCTACTCTATCTACTTTGTATTGATAGTGTTTCGCACTCCTTTTACACGTGCTGGCTACATCAGCCTAACAGACAATAATAGCCCAACAATACTAGTCGGATTCCTAGTAGCAATGAAGCCATTCCAGACGCATTCCCACAGACAATAGTTAGTAATCGTTATTTGACAAAACATGATAGCATATTGTATCAGATGCATGATTGAGTATAGTCGTTCATATCAGGAGCTTTGAGTTTGAAGTAGTGGTAGTCATAGAAAATATGTGCTTACTCACTTTCAACTAGGACCTGCCTCGACGCATCAACAGCGGCCACATATACCTTCTGGTAGAGATACATGGTGATCTATATTAGAAAAATACTTAAAGAATTTTTAAGAATTTCTCAATATTGCTTTGCTTGTAATTTTGTCTCTCTAGCTAAGGTTAATTTAGTGGTTCCTAACGTAGGAAAGTAATGTGTTTTTAGCATACGCTATGATGTCACGGTCACCAAGACTAGCAAATCACGTTAGGAGTAGATTCAATTAACAAAAAGCTTGGTTGCTAAATCAAGCTAAAATTTTGTTCGGTTGTTAAGGAGACAAAGTGGAGTGGCCAGTCAAATATGGACTGACGGTTTCATCTTCAGGTTTACTGGTTACGGCCGCGTTTGCTTCCGCACCATGGACCAGCAGTCTGGCCGTGAAAGAATTCGCAACAATAATAAGAAGGACTTTGGGTTTAGGTGGGTTTTCAATATAATAATAAGAAGGCACCACAATGACTCAAACTTCAGTGGTTATGTGTATTGTCACTTCCCCCACTTAGCCCCTTGAGATAAGCTCACCTCCTTAAAAGAATTCACAAACAGTAAATAAAAACATCCATGCACCAGTTTGACAGTGAAATTCACAAACAGAAAATAATTTATATACAGAACTCTGGAATCCATAAGATTTCACTTCCCCTTGTCCATGACTGAGTACATATATACAGAGTCGCAGCCATACCAATGATGAAAATGCTGTGGCAGTTCTAGAGTTTAGAAGAAAATGAGATAACAAGGCCAACAATTCATTGCTCCATTTTTAGAAATGTCAATAGTATTTCATACCAATCACAAATCATGGTTCTTGCAATTTCTTATTTTACCGAATACCATAGCCTTCAAACCTCAGGAAGGATGATGCACCCATTAGTTGCTGCTTAAAATTGCAATGCTTTTGTGCTGTCCTTTTCATTTGCTCTTGCGGGCTTTCTTCTCTTCACTCATCGATATGTTTTACGCATAGGTACTATTAATAGGTTGAATGTAACAATACTATATAGGGCTATACATTGAAGCAAGCGAAGAATGGAAATGGAGAAATCAGTTCTGAAGGGAAGACACCCATTGCTCTACAAAACTCTTGTTATCTGCAGAACAGAGACAAGGGGCACGCATTAGAATGTTTACATCGGAAGCAGTAATTTTGCACTCAATATGGAATAACAAAACAGAAATAATTAAAGATCATAATAATATTTTGACAGGTAATCTTGATTGAGGGGCTGCTTGGTTTGGATCCAAAATCTGCCATGCCAAAACTAGAGCGCGCCAAAATATTGGCATGCCCAATTTTTGCTGCCAAAACCTGGGCAAGAAATGTGGATTATCACTTGTTTTGGATTCCAATCAAATAAGTGCCAAAATTTATAGGTTGCCTTTGTTTTGGTTTGGATCCAAAATCTGCCATGCCAAAACTAGAGCACGCCAAAATATTGGCATGCCCAATTTTCGCTGCCAAAACCTTGGCAAGAAATGTGGACTAGCACTTGTTTTGGATTCCAATCAAATGAGTGCCAAAATTTATAGGTTGCCTTTGTTTTGGCTGGGCAGGTTTTGGAGCCCCACGAAGCAGGCTCTGAAGCATGAATAACACTATTTCGATACTAAAATGGTAGAATAGGAAAACAAAGAATATTGAAGCACACATGTTTTTTCAGTAGTAGTTGACAACAAACAAAGGCCATGGTAATAATCAACTAGGTCGAATTTGGGCAAGCTGATAAGCCAAAAGAATAAATGCAGGGCCAATAAAGGTGCGAGGAAACTATTTATGCTAAAAATATAATTCTAGGGAGGATTACCTATTACAAAACACTAGTGTGTATCTCAATATTCATGGAAAGGATACTAGAATGATCAGAGAGGGTGGTCAGATTGAATCCTTAAAGTTTGCATCAATCTGAAAGTATGTTTGCTCGAGGAGATACTACATGTAAACTTTAGAACAACTAGGAAAGCAGTATGCATAAGAAGATTTCAAGTTCTGAAGCAATAAGGCAAATAAAAAACGTGCAGTCCTATATTTGTAACAAAATAAGACAGTTGCAGTTTGCATGACAGACAGCAACGACTACAAGTTGTGGCCAAACAGAAAAGGAGGACGGCAGAAGATGGAAGACAAAATGGTCCTTTTCCTCTCAGCTTGATGTCTGACTCCCCACTAATGATCAACAAGGGCACGAAGGGCAAGGGTCTAGAAATCAAGAGTATATGAGGGAGGATTCACTTTACAGTGTGTGCTTAAGACTTTGCAATGGTAATACTCAGATATGTATTTGGAAGAGTGAAGTGCATTGGCGGTCCTTAAAATGGGTGTGTCGTCTGGGTCCATGAACTATTAGAAACTAGATTGCGCCCCATAAACTATTTAAAATATGTCACTGAAGTCAAAACGGGTCCAACCCAACCCGATTGCATACATGGACATGGCTTGTTGACGTGGATCTGACAGTGGCAAGCAGCGGCAGCGTTAATCAGGCAGTGGCGACATGGTGCAGCGCGGGGCATGGTGCAGCACGGGCGGCATCAACAAATAGGCTATAGAGGGGAGAGGCCACTACGGCAGCAGCGGCGTCCAGGTGGCCAAGGTGCGGTAGGGGCATGTGGCAGTGAGGGGGATAGGAGAGAAAAGATGAGAATGTGTCCAACATGTGGGCCCTGTTTGTCAGATCCATCTCAGCATGCCACACAACGCACCATGTACGCAATCGGGTTGGGTTGGACCTGTTTGGACCTCAGTGACATACTTTAAATAGTTTATTATGGGGCACCAAACAGCGGAATCAGTTTAAGGACCTATGACACACAACGCACCACGTATGCAATCTAGTTTTTGATAGTTGATGGACCTAGATGACACACCAACGTTAGTTTAAGGACCGTCAATGTACTTTACTCTATTTGAAAAGATGCACAAAGGGACAAGCAAAAGAATGATGTGCAGGACCAAAGCTAAGACTAGCAGAGCAAAAATGGGCAGGACTAAGATGTATGGTAGGACCAAGACCAAGTTTAGATCTTCATAGTGTGGAAGCATGTTTTGGTGGGTTCAAAATTAGCAACCACCCCCAACTTACGAGTACAATAGAAAACGGATGAATAGGTCACATTCATTAGAAGATTCTGATAATTTTTGTGAGCCGAATAAAGATATCATAGCTACGGAAAATTAGAAATAGAGCAATTGATTTTACTCATAGCACAGCAATCCAAATTTATTATTTGGAACTGCAGAAAAAGTGAGGGGCACTGTTAATGTGATATGTGCCACATAGTTTTCAATAAAACAACATGTACGAATGATATAATGGCACTATGGCAGCGTGCAAATGAAGACACATGCAGTGCGCACAGCTATGCCCTACTTATGGTAACACGCTTATGATTAGCAACAGTATACAATAATAGCAAAAAATTAATGACGGCAGGCCAGACACACCCAAAAATAACAACTCTTTACCGCCCTTTTTCTTCTCTTATATTAGCGCAAATTGTTTAGCCAGCGCTATAATTTCAGCTGCTTATCATGGTGCTGTGGCCTCATTGAGGGCTACAGTGCTTGTTACTGTGCCTAAACAGATATTGCCAAAATCACAGAAAAGTTGATAATTAGAAACTAGACAGTTTTGGGCACCGGTTTAACAGGCTGAAGTAACAGCTTCAGTTATGCAATTAATTACTGTACTTAGTTAGTTACTACTCTGCACTACTACTAAAAGTATAGTAGATAGAGAAAAGCTCACCAGAAACACCGCCGATGGCGACACCAGCAGGCCCGGGGATCCTGCCGTCATGGCGGGCAGGGCGCTCAGCGCGGGCGCGGCGGTAGCAGGGCACGAGAACGGCGAAAGCTGCCCTCGGAGTCTGCGTCGCTCTGGAGGTCCGGCGCGAGCGGCTCGAGCCATCCGATGGACCAGTCGGAGCAGTCGGAGTCGGAGTCCGACAGGCAGCCGTCGCCGCCGGACTGCACGATAGCCATGCCCTGGTCACCGTCGAGCCTCGCCTCCCCGCGGCCGCCGCGCCGCCGGGCCCTGCCCTTCCGCGGCCGCGCCGAGCCGGAGCCCGGGAGGCCGACGGCGTCCGGCTCCCGGAACCCGGACGGCGAGTCCGGGAACAGGCCGTTCGCCACGGCCGCGCTCCCCGCCGGCGGCGGCTCGCGTCCCCTGCGGCTTCTGGTTCGGCTCCCCGGCCATATCCAGTGGGAGAAGCGGCTCAGCGACATGGCCATTGGGGGCGGGGGCAACGAAATGAAAGAATTCACGGCTCCTCTTGACACGGGGGTGGAAATTGGGGGGCGCCAAGACCCGGCGGAATCGAGCAACAGAAGATGCTCCGAGGAAAATCCCTATGCTATGGAAGAACTAGATCCGATAAACATGCCTCTCACCAAAAGTTGGTCGGCAAAGTCGCCGTCGCCGCCTTTAAGGGAAAGCAACAAGGCTGGATAAAGTGGAACAAACGAAATCGCCGATGATTATCCCACGAGAGCGGTTGCTTGTCCGCGATTGTAACCCGCGCAAGGGGAACCAAGGGGTTGTTGCTCAGACGAAACCCATCGCGCAGCGAGGAGTTGCTCTCCGCAGCAGCGGGCACCAAACAAGGGAATCGGGAGAGAGCTCCGAGGACCGGATGAACCAGGAACAGACTGGCCACCAGCCTCGGAGAGATAACGCGGGAAGGAGGGGAGGGAGAGGTTCCGCAACCGAAGCGATGGGAAGGGCGCGGGGTTGTTGCGAGGTCGCCGCGAGAATCTGGGCGCTCCGGTGGACTGGTGGTGGTGGAACCCGCTCTCTGGATTCGGATCTTTAGGTGGCGGCGTGGGGCGAGAGGGGAGAATAGGGTCGGGCCGGGGAGCAAGATGCGTGACAGCGAAGGCGAAGAAGAAGCCGACCAAGTGGGGCCCCGGATGTCAAGCACAGGTCGCGGGAGGCAGATCTGGGCCGTCGGGTGGCGGTGAGCCAATCGTCCGCGTCGAACGGATCCTCGCACGGCTGGATCGCCGGCGGTGCGGGCGGGTGTGCTTGCATTGGAAGGCAAGTTTCCGCTGTTGAACGAAGAAGCGTCGGCGTCGTCTTCCCCCGCCACTTGGAAGGATGAGCTCATCGTGTCGTGCTCGTGTGTAGTTCAGCTCGTCAGGCGTCACTGCAACTGCACAGTGATTTCCATGATCCATCGTGAGAGCACATTTGAACGTATACCAGAAACGAAGAATTTCATCAAGTGCAGCAGGTGAAGCAGCACTCTAGCTAATAGAAACGCCTAGACACTAGGCATGTGTGATGTGTTTGGATTAAGCATGGGTCGGCTAAGTCTATGTTTGCCCCCGACATGGTACGGATTGTTTGTTTAGATGAATTACACATTTACCTGGCCTATATGCCACAGTTCGCTTACGTAGATAAAGTTTGGTAAGACAACATGGCAGTAGTGAAGTTAGAGCAAACATAACGGAAATGCAAATAGCTTATGGATGCATAGATATATGTTGCGAGGGTGCTTATACGGTGAACAATTGGATTTTATATTTGGTTTTGCTCACCAAGCAATCAACTCCGCCCCTAACAACGTGGGTTGTATATATTTGTCCACCAAATTTTCAGCGGGCCAAGAGGCTAGCGTTGCGCTTAGATAAATCACAAATCTAAATAATCTCTAGATTAGGCCCGTTCAAGTGTCTGGTCGGTCAAGGATGGGATGTGGGTTGTTTAGAGCGGTTCGCACCTACCATCGGGTCAAGTCGGCCTACACCTTCTTTGCGAACTGCGTCGGGTTTTTCAAGTTGGGCTGCATTTTGCCTAAAATACACTGCTCGCGCTCTGCTTGTTGATTGTTGCGAGTCAAAAAAAATACAGCATTGCGTCCACCCAGTGTGTTATTCGGATTGGATCGGACCAAGTCTTTTCGGACAATTGGAGTATTTGGGTTGGGTTGGGTTGGGTTAGGTTGGTCAAGTTAAGTAGCCCATGATCAAGTCTACACCTAGATTGATCAAATGTTAGTGCCCCCATTTAACTTATCTTTAAACTTTGTTTGGACATAGATATTGAAGCCTAGAATTTCGTTTTCTCCGTTCTAAATTATGTCATTTGATACTAATTTGACTCATTCGTTCTATTCAAAAAATTCATAATTATCCTTTATTTTCACTGTGATTTAGTTTACCATACAGTGTATTAAGAAACATTGGGCCTGTTTGGTTTGAGGCTGAAGTTGGCCAGACCAAATTTTAGCCATGTTTGACCATATTTGAATTTAAAGAAATATTAATCAAAATAACAAATTTTTGTTTGTAGACCTTATTTGGCGCTCAAATAAAGTCTACGAATAAGAAATTTATTATTTGACCAAATATTTCTCTAATTCAAACATGGCTAAAATTTGGCCTAGCCAACTTTAGGCTCAAACCAAACAGGCCTTATCTGTATAGGAACCTAGGAAAGATACACGATGTGACTCAATCCCAAAATATCAATATTAAGGAACATTATCTGTATAGGAACCTAGGAAAGAAATGATACGCACCATACTCCCATTTGTGGATTCAGTGTGTATAGGTAGAGTTATCATTTGTGGGAGGTTAGAATTGACAATAGGTTCCAATCTTTATGCAAAGAAGGTAACATTTGGAGTTCAGTAAGCATGTGTCCACATCAGCAGTCAATGTTATAGACATCAAATGGAACTTGGCAGTACAAGCTCAACACATTTTATGCTAATTTGCAACTGCACTGCAAACTTATTGGTTCTTCAGGGATCAATTCTCACGAAATAACAAGCCTAGATGGTGTCCATGCCTTCATATACAATTTCCTTCAACATTCCCAAACGGACCACTGGTAAGGAAAAAATATAGAAATAGATGCCATGACATGAGTATCCTATTTTTTGGGCTAGCGATATCGTTGATACAGCATCCGCAGATCTCTGCAGTGCATGCATGTCCACGGAGTCAGTGGAGGATCGAGGCAGTATGAGTGTACCCATTGCGATCTGCAGAGGTGGCAGCTTAGAAGAAGCTCCTCAGGCTCACGGAAGTGGCACTGATAGCATGCTCCGTGCCCAGTCTAGACAATAGATCAATGTGGAGGGGTAAGCATTAGAGATCCAAATTAATTTAACCAGCAAGGAGACATGACACAACACAATCTCACCGCTGCCCAAGAGAGGTCGTGGCCTTCATTGCCGAACATGAAAATATCAGCAGAAGCTTCACAAGGAATGGTCTGTGAGTATATCTTCTGATCGGAGGTGCCTGCCTCGTCCACCTTACTGATCCATGTGAAACTGGCTTTGCAAAGGGGACATGTTGAGACTTTACCCCTTGAAGCCTGGAACGCAAGATGCAGCTCTAAGAATAAAATTTCATTTTGAACATTAACAATGGTGGAAAAAGATCTAAATAAACTACAGCAAAGTGAGGTGTAACATTTTGGCCCATGACATGGCATTAATTGGATGGATGGAACATATTGGTTCATTGGTTGTGTTTCTTTTCTTTTCTTTTGGATGGAACATATTAGTTGTGTTTCTTTTCTTTTCTTTCTCTTATAGTTGTGTTTCCTATATGTTATAAGTTGGTAAAATTTATTTCAGTTATGAGATAACGCTACTTTGAATCTGCATTACTACATTCTCATTCTCAACTGTCTTAATCTGAACCAAATCGGCAGGTTATACTGTTATAGTAGCTCGATGGTACATCTCCAAATTATTGAGTACTTAGATAATATAATATAAGCAAAGGTTATTAAGAAGAAAGAAACAGACTAATACATACCAGACAATCTCCCCATCCTTGAATGCATGAATAGCAGAATCGGTGTCCACATGGTAAGATGCCCCTTGTAGAAGAAAAATCTGTCCAGCATATGACACATGATAATTCTGCTTGCCTTTCTAAATTGGATGATTTTTCCATAGGTTTCTTGTCATCTCCCATTTCATCATCAGCTAGAGTGCCAAGGCTACATTTATCTATTTCCTCCTGAGTACAGACAGCTGGTTCTTGTCCTGACAAATCACATGGAAGCACGCTTCTTGAATTCTCCCTCAATTCAATGTTTTCTCGCTCTTTTCTGTCTGGTTCATGCCTACTAGTTTCACCATATTCATACAGAGAATCCAGGGTACTTTGTCGAAGTGATGACGATGATGCATTTGTCTTGGTATTTTTTCTTCGAGATCCTATAAATAGAGTATCCAAAGTTTGAGGTTCATTGAAGCTGTCAGACAAACATTCATTGTCAAAGTTTTCTGTAAGATCATTCATTTCTCCAATCCTGTTAGGAACCTCATTGTAAAGAGAGCTTGACAAGTTTCCCTTCTGCTTCGATGTGCTTTGGGGCATTGTGTGGCTTGGCACATGAAAGCGCTGTCTTGCCTGTATTGTCATTTGATATGTGCATAAGAGTGCAATAAAAATGTGATAATTAGAGAAACTTAAAAAGAAGCCGGCTGCATACATTATTCATCAAAAGCGTATACAACATGTCTTAAGCAACTGTACATGCACTACCTAGCCCTTTTCTTTTTGCGGATAAGCTACCAACTTCTTTGTTTATCAGATATACTCACTCCATCCCAAATTGTAAGGGGGTCTAGCTCTCTTTTTATTTGTCCATATTCATATTGATGTTGATGAATCTAGACACATATTTAACGCACATACATGGATTTAGTTGAGGTCTAGAACCCTTTACAATTTAGGACAGAAAGAGTAGTTGTTAAACAAATCAGAGGACCACAATATGAACATTTTGAAGGATACTTGATCAGGACTCAGGAATAAAGTACCGAGGTTCAAAAACAAATTAAGACCTTTCAAGAAGGAAGCAGAGAAAGGGCACCTAAACTTGGCTATAGTTCAACCAAAAAAGGGGGTGATTACCATGACACTTGACACATTATCCTGCAGGTTTAGGACATCTTTATCTACGGATGCATTGACACGCTTCAAACGTTTTCTTCTTGCCTTAACATCTTTTGAATCATTCTTCTTAGAATCCCCATCACCAACAAAATTCTGAAGCCAACAAGTCAACCAAGCTCCATCAGAAAAATAGATAATGCAACACACACGGGTACTTTTGCGAAAGTATGTTCACACTGAATGCAGTGCACTCCCAAAATTTGTAGGGGAATTAACTTCAAGATTAGGTATATCTCAATGGTATATATAACGTAAAAGTTTGACCATTCAAATTAGCAGCTTAGATCTAAGCAGCGCTAATTGTATCAGCAATATATTGCCAATTATTGGTGAGACACTGAGATCCTAAAATTGTACATACCAATATAACAGACAGTTTGAAAAAAAATGATTAAATCTACAATCTTTTCCCATTTTCAGTCAAATTGGATCCACAATTTCGAATTTATTGTACAAGAAATTTCAGATTATCTGCAGCAATCAGATTTATCTGCTCTATCCATCAGCAGCCATAGTTTTTATGCATAGGTCAGATTCTAATGCACCATAACTACTGACCAATATACCTGCAAAACCATTTCTACTGCAATAGTCTGGTTGAAGCATGATGGAGCAATATTATATATATGGTAGACAGTAATATTGCTTTCTAGGTGTATTGTTAATGAAATACTGAAATAGCATTAAAACAGTAGATTGAATATCTACAAAACATGATGAATTGCACATTGGTCTAGACAAATGCAACACTGGACTGCGTGCAGGAACAAAATCAAGTGAAGGTTATGGTTCTTACTTCTTTCAATAAGGTTGACTCAAAATCTGAATCTGAATCATCAAGCTTCACTGTATAGCTGGCCCTGGCTTGAGGAGTAATGCAGAAGTCATCAGGTAACTCTTGAAAAACCCTATCCTCCATAACCGCATTTTTCTTGCCTCGTGCACGAGGATGGGCTGGCAGCTCTGGGACTGGCCCTGATTCTTCACCACTGTGTACCATGCAGAAATGAAGGTTTCCTAAGAAAGTAGTAGTCAACAATTTTACAGAATAAGATAGTAGTTGTAACTTCTAGTTTACCGGGACTGAACCTGCTTTTTCACCACTACTAATCAAAAGGAATGAGTTGAATGACAGGCCTTCTCTGAGAAAGGCTCCCAACATATTGACACAAATCTAAGAACAGAATGTGATTTCAGTTTCGAATTTCACAATTGCCCCCAAAATCCCTCCATACTTCAGAGGTTCATGCGTTTCCCCAAGTGAAACAACTACTGAGTTTACTTGTGTAATCACAATTTAGCAACAATTGGAAGAAAAAACGCCCCTACCTTTCCATCAAGTAGGGGTCCTCCGGGAGGCGCCTCCCCTCCCTGAGACACTCGGCGAACCACCGGTGGCTGACGACGCGCGTCTCCAGCCTCCTCGCGATGTCGTACTTCTTCCCCTCGAGCCTCCAGCACACCTGCGCCGCGCCCCACAACCAGCAGCAGCAGAAGTGCGCACCAGATTCAATCCCACGCCGCGTTGAATCAAATCAACCCAGGAAGACGGATGCGCAGGCAGCAGGTGGTGCGTACCAGGTGGGTGATGGACCTGCTCATGGATCCGACGTAGCTAGCGCCGGTCTCCGCGATGAGCTTGACGAGCTTGTGCCGCTCGTCGCCGTGGTACCCGCTCACCGTCGCCACGACGGACCCCATCCCCTCGACCGGCATGGGATTGGGATCCCCGCGGGGACGAGAACCACTACCGGAGCGAGTCGGGGGGTGGAGGATCACCGGCACACGGCGGAGGCCGGAGGCGCTGCAGTGGTGGGGAAACCACACGTTTCTGGAGGCGCTCAAAACCTTTTTTGCTCGTGCTTCCCTCCCTTTTGCGTTTGAAATTTTCGGGGTCCGGCGGCGGCGCTGATGTCCCGTTCGTTGGCGCGCGGCGCGTTGGACACGCACCGCGCCCGGAAGTTTCCGCCGCCGAGTGACCTGCGGTGCGGTGCCACCGCGCTTGGTCAAGCGAACGGCGCCTGAGTTTTACAAAATTTGCCTGATGGGCTGTTTGGCCCAGTGCACTTTATCACGGGCTTCAGTTTGCACGATGATAAATATTTCATTGTTTGTGTAATTTTCATGCATTGCTATTCTTTCACCTGAGCAACACAGTGGGTATGTTTGGTTCATGACTTAGGTTGGCCGGGCCAAATTTAGAGCCTGATTATTTGAGAGCTCTTGGTGACTTGGCCAAGCTTTTACCACGGTTTGACCAAGCTGTGACTGTAAACTAAAAATTTGTGTAAATAACATAATTTTTATTCACATCATTTATTCGAACCAAAACAAGCTATGCGAATGAAGAATTGTGTTGTTTGGATAATTTTTATTATAAAATAAAATACGGTTAATCTGTGGCCTAAATTTGATCACACCGCCATGAACTAAACATATGAGGATTCAAGGCCCTCAACCAACACGGTCAAATAGGTGGAGACGGAAACGGGGTGGCTGAAAATGGGAACGATTGCGATATGTACGGTTATACGGAAACGAAAAAATATGGACGGATATACAGCCAAAACGGACAGTAACGGGAATTTAAGTCGGAATATCCAAATATGCAATACAATATCGTAATAACCAATAACATAACTAGATCCATGTACCAGTATACCATGTTTACTACTGTTGGGGGAATAAGGCCTAGCCCCTCGAAAGCTCGGCCCGAGATACGGCCGGCCCATGTGTAACAGGGACCTATCTGTGATTCTAGAGTTCCTCAAAAAAAAATACGTAAATAACCATTCCCTATAAATATGACCCCCAAAACTATGGTTTAGGAGGCGGTACGGATTTGACATCTGGTAAATTACACTTCTAACCTTCGTCTTCATTTAGCCTTCGTCATTAAGTTCTCTCTCGACAAAGGCTTCAGCTCCGCGAAGCCTTCGTCACCCAATACCTGTTGGGCTTCGCCCAAGGCAAGCCCAACAACTATCAGCAAAGACAAGATAAAAAAATGCCACTTTTGGCCTCAGTATATTATGGCTTTGTGCAGTACTATCTGCGAAGACAAGATAAAAAAATGCCACTTTTGGCCTCAGTATATTATGGCCTCGGCACTGCACATTACGTGTCGTAGCATAGTATTTTCTTTTAGAATTTGCTTTATTTCTTCTCTCGCCCCAAATCCACAATTGTATCAAATAATGATAGGCCTGTTGATTGACGTGGTGTTTTTTTAATATGAATTTTGACCCTTGCCGTTCCATCTTTTGTTGAAAAGATTATTTTCCTTTTGCAAATAATTTCATGTAGCTATTTATATATAAAGATGGTACATTTTAGCTTGTGATTGGATTTGAGTCTCATTGTGACTAGAGTATTAGGTTGTCTGCAGTGGGCAGCGGCAAAGCGCACCCTAAAATTTTAGGGTCGACTCGACGCCCACAGCGGTCGATTGGGAAGCATCCCCTACGGTAGGGTAAGCTCCCTCCAACCCCAAATATGGAGTGGTTTGTGTTCAACTACATGCAGCCTCTCTCCTCCACGATGGCAGTGATGGGCGGCCTCGCGCCATAGGCCGGACAGAGGTGGCCGAGGAGAGTGGAGGCGGCAGCGCCGCAACGAGTGAGGAGACGATGGCATACGCGCCGCCGGCCAACGAGCCGAATCCGCTCATAGCGGCGAGGAGGGCAACCGGCCTTGGAGGAAGAGGTGGCAGCTGCTAGTGAAGAAGATGTCGGCCTTGGAGGAGGCGTCTGCCATGGCGCGGGTCTCGCCTGGGGAGGCCTAATCCGGTCGTAGGAGCTCGGCGATGACGAATCGAGGGGGAGGAGAGGTGAAGAAGGAGGAGGAGGGGACCGAGCACAGGAGACGACGCAAAGGATGCACGAGGGAGGCTGCCGACTAGAAGGAGGCGAGCACCGCGGGGTCGGCGGAGGAGTGCATGGCGCGAAGACGTGCGATGGCGATGGCGGATTAGCTCAAATCCCCCACCCTTCCACTAAGCTACCAAGACTCGGTGAATGGGCTCAATTCTCGCTGAGATAGAGTGGAGTGGGCTATTCCAAGTCTAGGAAGGAAATTCTAAAGTTTTCCGGTTTCTAACTTTTAAAACGAGGGTCGAACGGTGGATTTGGACTACTAGCCACGTGGGCGTCATCCGAAAGATAGCGTGCAAACGAAGAAGATCAAGACTCTATCGCGGTCATCCGTCCCCGATATAGGGGTCTTTTCCAGTTTAGCCCTTGCGGGCATTTCTGTAATATAGGGATTTTAGTGTAAACTGAGTCAGTTAGACCTGTGCTATAAATACCTAAGTGGCTAGTCATTTAGGTGTTCCAAATTCGTGTTCATGTGTGCAGCCATCTCCTTACCTCTTTTTTAGTTTGGATTTTGGATGAAACTCAAAGGCTTTCGGTGATTTGCTTTGCCCGCGAGTTAATCATGTTCTTTTGGCTCTTTTGGACTTGATAGGACGTGAAGATTATGACTTAGTTTATCTCAATTCCGCAGGATTGCCATGAGCAAGTTGTTCTTGAGTTTTTCCCTTTCTCGTCCAAAGATTGCCTTCTTACGAGATCTGAAATTTCCGCTAATCTCTTGGTCATTTTGATTTGATCTTTTGAAAATAGCTTTGGAATAGGGTCCAGATAGCCTTTGCAAAATCTGGTAAAGTTTGGACAAGATTTGGTCAGATTTGGGATTTGAAAACTCATTTTATGCGACTGTACCGGCCTATCCGATACAGCCACCAGACTATCCGATTCCACCGGACAATCCGACAGCTCGTACCGGACAGTCCGGTGTAGGGTTTCTCAGGGAGTTCCACCGAACAGTCCGGCAGCCACCGCCGGACTATCCGGTGTCACCGGGCAATCCGGTTCTTGGCACCGGACAATCCGGTGCGGTGAGGCTAGGGTTGCTGCCCCGTTTCTGAGGTTTCGTTCTTCTACTATATTTTTGCATCGGATTTACTTTTCCCACTGTCTGACCATACTCTTTACTTGTTGTGTTCCAGTAAGTCGCATTTCCGGTGCGGTGAGTGTTGAGCGGTGAACTTGCAAATTTTGGTGCTTGCGGTGACTTGCGATCTGTGTGGTCGTTGAGTTGCTTGCTTTTTCTCACCTAGTGCGTATCCTTTCAGTGGACGACACCTTACGCTTGCTAACCCGTATCTGATCAGTGGACGATGTCTAGCATCGGTTTTTTGTGAGTCTTTCATCGCACCAAGTTTGGTGGTCATGTTTTTGAGTTTTTAAGTGCTCCTATTCACCTTTCTCTAGTTGCATGTCTTGGTCCTACACTAGAGGTGGATCCAGAGGCCAACGTCGACGAGGCCAGCGACGCGCCAGCAGCGGTGAGGAGAGGCCGGTGCGGAGGAGCTCAAGAGACGACAACCCAATGGAGGAGGCGATGGGCAGTGGCGTGCGTCGGAGAGGCGAGGGCATACGTTTGCAAAATAGAGGGTGGGGAATAGGAGCGGAGCGATTGAGGGAGAAGGTTTTAGGCGTGGGCGTGGGTGGGATCCGGAGATAATAAAAAATGTGAATAAATGTGGTAGTTGGTATAGTGTAAGGATACATGGTAGATAGTGTAAGGATATATGGTAGATATAGCCGCGGATGATTGTAAGATACAACAGAGAATTTTGCGGACCAGGATAGAATATTCCTTTTATGATAGAAAAATAGAGTAGAACTAGTGTGAATAGCCTTAGGGTTTATATTGCTCTATTGAGCCGTTTAAGCTAATGGCCTGGAGGATTTGGCCTATCCTGTATAAATGTCATTGGGATAAAAACGGAAATATCCCGGTTAAAAAATAGGATACCGCAAATACGGGCGGGACCGTTTCTAATCCGTTTCTCGGTCATTGACATCCCGTTTCCTGTCACGTTTCCATTTTTTTTCAGAAATACGAAAACAAGCAGGAGAAAACGGAGATACGGCACGGGACGGTAAGGAATTTTTCTCATCCGTTTTCATCCCTAGCGCACAGGGCGGAGCGCACTGGGCACCCGCGTGTGCAGCGAAGACGACGGTGCATGGCTGAAGTGTGGATCTCTAGCTCGTTCATCTCGGTGCTGGACTGCTGGAGACGGAAGAGGAGGAGCTGTGAGGTATACCGACTTTGTTGAGAAGAGTACGTGTGCAACGGATTTTCGATCTTCCCCGCGATGGACGCGAGACGCAGGGAAGGAGGCCAGGTCGCGGGTGGGTTCGACAAGAATTGTTAACGTATTGGGCTAGGACTAGGACTGCACTCCGATCCGCCCGGTTCCCATATTCCTCTACGTGTCGATCCATATTACCATATATATATGCACCCGTGGGTTCCCGCATATAGTCTTGCCAGATTGATCCATCGATCGATCTGCCACGTCGAGTATCATGGACGCCGACGCCGCCATGCAGCGGAAAAAGGCGCCGAACCGCCTGCTGGCGGACGACGGCGAGGGATCGGTGCCCATCGACAACTCGACGGTGGCGCTCGGCCCCGCCACCATGGACGAGCTCGGGCTTTTCGTGGGCGACCTCGTGCTGCTCCGCGGCAAGCGCCGCCGCGAGACCGTCTGCTACGCGCTGCCCGACGACTACTGCCCGGAAGGCAGGGTGCGCCTCAACCGCGTCGTGCGTGGCAACCTGCGCGTCCGCCTCGGCGACATCGTCACCGTCCACCGGCGCGACGGCGTCCCCAACGGCGCGGCCGTCCAGGTCACGCCGTTCCAGGACTCCGTCGAGGGCCTCGCCGGCGACCTCTTCGACCCGTACCTGAAGCCCTACTTCGGCGGCGGCGGGCTGCGGCCGGTGTGCAAGGGCGACCGCTTCGTGGTCCACGGCCACATGCACGCCGTCGAGTTTAAGGTCGTCGACACGGACCCCGACGTCGGCTGCGTCCTCGTCGCCCCGGAGACGGCGATCTACTGCAACAGCGCCGACCCGGTGAAGCGGGAGGACGAGGAGCGGCTCGACGGCCCGGGCTACGACGACGTGGGCGGCGTCCGCAAGCAGCTGGCCCAGATCCGCGAGCTGGTGGAGCTGCCGCTGCGCCACCCCAAGCTGTTCCAGACGCTCGGCGTCAAGCCGCCCAAGGGGATCCTGCTCTACGGCCCGCCCGGAACCGGCAAGACGCTGCTGGCGCGCGCCATCGCATCCGAGTCCGGCGCCCACTTCATCGTCGTCAACGGCCCGGAGATCATGTCCAAGATGGCCGGCGAGAGCGAGGCCAACCTGCGCGCCGTCTTCGAGGACGCGGACAAGTTCGCGCCGTCCATCATCTTCATGGACGAGATCGACGCCATCGCGCCCAACCGCGACAAGACCCACGGCGAGGTGGAGCGCCGCGTGGTGTCGCAGCTGCTCACGCTCATGGACGGCCTCCGCCCGCGCGCGCAGGTCGTCGTCATCGGCGCCACCAACCGCCCCAACAGCCTCGACCCCGCGCTCCGCCGCTTCGGCCGCTTCGACAGGGAGCTCGACATCGGCGTCCCGGACGAGGTCGGCCGCCTCGAGATCCTCCGCATCCACAGCAAGGACATGCCCCTGTCCGAGGACGTCGACCTCGAGCGCATCGCCAAGGACACCCACGGCTCCGTCGGCGCCGACCTCGCCGCGCTCTGCTCCGAGGCCGCCTTCCAGCTCATCCGCGAGAAGATGGACGTGATCGACGTGGAGGCCGACGCCATCGACGTGGACGTGCTCAACTCGCTGCGCGTCTGCAACGACCACCTCAAGCGCGCCATGGAGGTGACCAAGCCCTCGGCGCTGCGCGAGATGGGGCTCGTGGAGGTGCCCAAGGTCTCGTGGGACGACATCGGCGGCCTGGAGGACGTCAAGCTGGAGCTCCAGGAGACGGTGCAGTACCCCGTGGAGCACCCGGAGATGTTCGAGATGTTCGGCATGTCGCCGTCGCGCGGCGTGCTCTTCTACGGCCCGCCGGGCTGCGGCAAGACCATGCTGGCCAAGGCCATCGCCAAGGAGTGCAAGGCCAACTTCATCAGCGTCAAGGGCCCCGAGCTGCTCACCATGTGGTACGGCGAGAGCGAGTCCAACGTCCGCGACCTCTTCGACAAGGCGCGCGCCGCCGCGCCGTGCATCCTCTTCTTCGACGAGCTCGACTCGATCGCCGTCAAGCGCGGCAGCAGCGTGGGCGACGCGGGCGGCACGTCGGACCGCGTCCTCAACCAGCTGCTCACGGAGATGGACGGCATCAACGCCAAGAAGACGGTCTTCGTCATCGGCGCCACCAACCGCCCCGACATCATCGACCCGGCCATGCTCCGCCCCGGCCGCCTCGACCAGCTCATCTACATCCCGCTCCCCGACGAGGCCTCGCGGCTGCAGATCTTCAGGTCGTGCCTGCGCCGCTCCCCCGTGTCCCGCCGAGTCCACCTGCCAGCCCTGGCGCGCCACACGGCCGGGTTCAGCGGCGCCGACATCACGGAGATCTGCCAGCGCGCGTGCAAGCTGGCGGTGCGCGACGTGATCGAGCGGAGCATCAAGGTGGGCAAGGCCGCGGCCATGCGCGGCGCGGAGATCGGCCTGGTGCACTTCCTTGACGCCCTGAAGCACGCGCGCCGGAGCGTCAGCGACCTGGACGTGATGAAGTACAACTTCTTTGCGCAGCGGCTCAAAAGCGGGGGCTTCGGGAGCTTGGAGGAGGAGGAGGAGCCGATTATTGCGGCCCCGGTGGGGAAGGAGCCGCTGACCATCACCGAGATAGAGGAAAACGAACCCACCATGGACGAGGACTTGTCGTAGCACTAGTTTTTAATTTCCGCCTGTGCTTACATTGTTAGCATTAGTACTAAGATACAATTCCTATATACGGAGTACGTAGTTTTAAGAGAAGATGAGAAATGTGTTCCATTTTCGTGCGCTCTGTTCGCTCAAGCTACTTTCAGTTTTTTTTCAATCATGCAATAGTATTTTTCTCTCACAACATTTAGCTATAAAATAGTGTTTTCAGCTAAAAGTACGCGGGCGTGATATGGTCTACGCCGAGTTAATCAAATTAGCCTTGCCAAGCCGTCTTCGCGCCCCAACCTTGGCCATCCTCCGCAGCTCCGCTGCTCTGCGGCCACCGCCAGGCTAACCTGTCTCCACGGTCCCTGCTCATCATATCGCACGGCTCAACTCAACCAAATTCCTTAAATCCTTTTTAATTGGGACTTTTCTCCCGTGCACGTTTTTCTAATCTCAAAACCTTTCTTTATTACTACTCTCGTGGCGTGTACTCCCTCCCTACGTATAATACAAAATATATTTCGACATAAATTAATGATATTAATTTGGTGACATAACTTCAAATATATTCTAATATATATTCTAATATATATTTGGTTAAAATCACGATAGTTTGACTTTGTTTTGTGGACGGGAGGGAGTATTTCATAGGGCAAAGCATTTCTATAAATCGATGCCACGTCTTGTTCCAAACTGCGCAAAAATAAAATAAAATCATGCTTAGAGTGTCATTAACGACATTCATATAAACAAAACAAGCATTATTTACATAGTTTCCCCCCTAATTAGACCAATTTCAAACGTCCTTTAGAACTCGACAATATCATTTGCACAATACACTTTTCACTGGTAACATTTTGATTTCTGGTTCATGGTACTAATTTCATGGAGAAAAGATGGAATGAGATAATTTAGGGAAAGAAATTAATTTTATAGAAAACAGTCTGTTTTTTTCGAGTAAAAACAGTCTGTTTTTTTCGAGTAAAAACAGTCTGCTGTTGCTTCTAAACCAATGAGTAATGCTGGTAAGTGGCTAACTATAGACCTGCAACTCAATACAAAGTTATGTGTATATCTTCAGCTTATCCTTTAATGACATGGTACATTTTATATTCAAATTAACCTGATGAACCTACACTTGGATGCTATTTTGAGTTGTGGGGCTACTGTTGCCACAGAATTTCTATTATTGTATATTTATACTAACTAAAAAAAAGCAAATGGTAAAAAAATTGTGTTCAAAGTTCAAACGATGCAATATAAAAGAACGAGTTTTAGAATTTTTTACCTCCGATGGCTCCAATGTACCCCTCGCGTTGACTCCACCGCGTAGGTTAAAAATGTTAGAAAGGGTCCAAAACTAAAAAAAGGTAAAGACTTGTTTACCGCTGTCCGTGTGTTTGATGCTCGGCACGCACACTCCATCCGTTCATGTGTTTTTTCATCTGACGGTATTCCACTGTGTCCATTTCTTTTTTTTTTTTCTAAATAGAAGCCCCACTCCGTTGAAGCCTTATCGGTGAGAGACGGAGAGAGAGAGAGCGACTACGTGAGTAGGGGAGCACCGCCACGGCCTCTCGCCAAGTCAGCATCTCCTCCCGCTGGTGCGCCTCTTGATGGCGGTGCCCCCACCCCCGCCGGAACGCACTCTCTCTCCTAGGGCCGCAGCGCCCTCTTGGCCTCTCCTCCTGACGGCGCCACGCCCACCCCTGCCGTCGCGCCTCGTGCTCGACACCGGCACCTCCTCCTCAGCCTCCCAGCGCGGCCGCCGCACCTCCCCCTCCAACGCCGGTGTGCCTCTCCTTCGCGGCCATCGGTGCTACCCCTCCATGCTTTGGCGACTTGGATCACGACGCGCGGCCTGCTTGCGTGAGGGAGGGCGCAGCCGCCGGCGCGCGCGCCTCACTGGCCTCGTGGCGGCCCAATCCGGGCTGCCGCCGCGCTCCTTCCCCGCGTCATGCTCCTCGCCAGCCTCGTGATGGCCAGATTTGGGCCGCCACCACGCTTGGAGGAGGTGTCGCCGGCCATGGCGGCCTGATCTGTCGGTCGCCGCTGCCGCGTTCCTCCTCCCCCTCATCACCTGCCGACCCAAGCTGCGAGGAAGAGGCGAGCCTCGCCTCCCCCGCGCGCCTCCTCCATTAGGCAGTTTTGTATGTTTTAATTGAGCAAAATGGCGGTTTTCGTTTGGCAAAAATGATAGTTTTCATTAGGCAAAAACAGCCTTTATTTTTTTGCTTAATGATACTATTTTTTTGCTTAATAGAAAGTTCTATTATTGCTGATGATGTCAATATTATTACCTATTCGCGAACTGGTGCATTTTTTGGTTTTTTTTTGCCGGAGGTCAACTGGTACATAGCAGTATATATCAATTTGAACTGTTTTTTTTTACTAAAAACGGAAATGTGCTAATTGATTTTTTCCAAAAACGGGTGTGCATGCAGTTGGACTAACACACGCACGGCCATGCGTTAGCTGCTCCCAAAAAGAAAATGTTTCTATCTTTTACTTTTTTATTTTCTCACCTTATTTTATATCTATATGCACCGTATACTTTTTCTTATAATTAATGAGAAAGAAATGGGTCTCCTTCCTTTGATTCGTTGATTCTTTCTTATTTTCCTCCTTCGTATCGCTTGACTGGTTATCTCATAATCTACTCTATGCTAGTATAGTAAAAATACGAGGGAGTACCATGGTGGTAAATTATCATTACTTGTTTTATTTCTCCTTTATGATTACCTTGTCGTATCTATAAGCCTGGAAATTTATGTGAAGACTTCTCAATTAATAAGGTAACAAATCACCCCGTGAAAATGAATAATTATTTACACACGATCGCAACTCACAAAAACACTTGAAAGATCAACCTACATGCTACAATAGATGCAAAGCAGTAATGACAACCTGTGAATAACCTGAATATTTACAATAATCTGTCTCTTTAATTCCCTTACTACAAGATTCACCTGATATAACCTGAATAGTAGATATCGACACGAGCTCTGCAGTAGTACTGCACCCCGTTGTTCCTCACACCTGCTTAGCTCTGACCTTGTTGAGATGCACGAAGTCGAAGGCCACAACCACGGTGCCATCCAGCCTCCTCACTACGAACCTCTCCACCAGCACCGTTCCGCCGGCCACCTTCCCGGCGTCCTCCTCCTCGTCCACCCACCCGCCCCTGCTCTGCTCCCACCGCATCCTCTCCCACATGGTCGTGCACACCCCGAGCCGCTGCCCCGTGGCCGCCGCCTTGAACCACACGTACGCGTCGCGGTGCCTCGAGTAGTCCAAAGCCTCCTGCTTGGCCTCCACGCACCCGCCGATGAGCGCCTTCTTGTTCGCAAGCTTGGATCCGCCGCCGCCGCCGCCGCGCGCGTGCACCGGCTCCCAGCCTAGCTCGAGCCTCACCTCGTAGAACGCGCTGCGCTCCATCTGCTCGCGCGGCGTGACGCCGTCCTCTTTGATCAGGAAGAACGGCGCGTACCATCTCCCGACGGCGGCCGCGACCGGGACGAGGGCGGCGTCGGCGAGCAGCTGGCGCGAGCGGAGCGCGGCGTCCACGCCCAGCGCCTCGCCGAGGTCGAACTTCTTGGTCTTGGACGCGTACACCTCCCAGTACTTGTGGCGGAAGAGCGAGTACGGGAAGCCGTCGGCGGCGACGGCCTTCGCCGTGAACCACCCGCGGCTGCGCCGGACGACCTGGATCTGCTGGTAGACGTCGGCCGGGTCGAACGGGCGCGGCTCGACGTCCCTGACGCAGCGGCAGAAGCAGCACGTGGCCATGTCGTCCTCGCGGGAGCACGCCCGGACGAGGCCCCTGCGCTTGCCCTTGGCGATGACGGCGTAGTAGCGGTTGGACGCGAGCGGCTGGTCGGGGACGGGCACGAACACGACGGACTCCTCGTGGACGCTGGTGGTCTGGCCGTTGGACACCGTGTAGCGCACCTTGAGCACGCGGTCCTGCGGGAACGGGAGCTCGCGCACGCGCCTGTCGGGGAACAGGCCGAAGAAGCATCTCTCGTCGTCGGTGGGGCCCTTCACGACGAGGTAGCCGGAGTTGCGGCCCTCCGGCGGCGGTGCCGCCGCAGCGTCGGCCGGGTTGCTCTTGAAGAGGGAAAGCGGCTTCGTCGTGTACATGATGCCAGGCTGCTTTTGTTTGCGATCGATGAACAAGCATATAGGGGGGATTGGAGTTGCTTTGCTTGGCTTGTTTGGTCACTCAATAATTAACAATGGCAAACGCGTCTTTGAGCTGACTTGTCGTTGCTCGTCATTCGTCAAACCAGAATAGTCTATGTTGATTAATTCCGATAATAACGTAACGTAAAATAGAACCAACCACAGACGGCCGGCCGTAAAACGGTCAAACAAAAGACAAGGCCATCTTGCTTCTGCCCGTGGTCCGTGGTGGCGAACACGACGGCGGCGTAATAGCTCGTGCTGCTCTCGCCGTGGTGCTCCGTGTACCGTACCGCCGTGGGCACGCGGTTAAGTCCTGCGGGAACAGGAGGCCCTGCACACGCGCGTCCAGCCTCAGCCGCAGGTATCCAGCAGCAGCACGTCCCGTGGTCGTCGCCGTCGCTGGCCTGCACCACGAGGTATTCGGAGTTCCGACCATCCGGTGGCAGCCGGGGGACGCTGTCTCCGGGTCAGGTTTCCAAACCCCGAACGAAAAATACCGAAATTCGGTAAAAATTTTTGTTTTCGATGTTATACGAAAAGCACTTTTCGGTCCAAAATTCGATGGATTTCGGTACAAAATTCAAAAGCACAAGATTCAAACTTTGATAAAAAACAAATTTCGCTACAGTAGAGCCTTGGCAACGAGAGTGTGTTTATGGTGTACATTCTGGTTAGGCTAGTCTGTGTGTCATGCTTTGTGTTGATATGATACTGGTAGTATTTGATATTCCATCCATCCTAGTTCACAGGTCATTTGATTTTTTATACCAAATTTAATTTACTTGCTTTATATTCAAATTTTACTATTACTAATTAGAGATTTCTTTTGAAGTCTCCACGTTAATCCTCACGTATCAGAAAAAAGAGAAATCCTAGAAATTCTTACAAAAATCAGAAACACCTGGCCATCCATTTGGAGGCACGTAATCATCATCAGAGATAATAGCCTTTGGATAGATACTCTAAAATAACCCTCAATTGTTGTTTTAAAATTATCCACATATGCCATTAATCAGTTAATCTTAAGATCTATATCTATTTTATTACTTGGAGCCATCTATCTCTACGAGCTCAACTTGCGTGGCCACGGGGCATGGAATCAAGGCAGGCGACGGGAGCTATTTGCTGGCGACGGCCGATGAAGCTGCTAGGAGGCTAGCAATCGTAGGCAGACACTATTGCTACCACCAGACCACCAAGATCCAGGCTGACCAGTTCCGATCTGCAGGCATCACGTACGTCATCTGCTGTATGCATTGCATGACCTAGATTTTTACTGTGGGGCAGCTGCTACCTGATGACATGGGGTTCCTGCGGTGGTGCGACACACAGCATGACAACTCCGTCATCTATCAATGTATGCCACGTTTGACAGCTTCACCGCCTTCAACCTGTGTGCATTCCGACTGGCGTTTTCTCTAGGTGGAGCGCCCATGCTTCACGGCCGGCGGTTTGAGCAAGGTCTGGTTCGACAGGTTCTAGGAACGTGGCCGCGACGAGCACGGCAAGTACAGGTTCCTCATCGTCCTCTCATGATCACAACATCCATCCCATAGGAAAGAGGACGTACAAGAAGATGAAAGCTGCAAGCACACCTCAATTTAGCTGCCCAATTAACAAAGGTAAGCACTTTAATCACTAGCTAAAAGTATGCGTCTTACTTCAAAAGAAATATATGTACTACAATAGCTGAACATAAGAATGTGGATCTACAAATTAGAATATTTACAAATATGAAATGATAAATTGTCCCTCTGTCAATATCCTCGGTCATGTCAAAATTGTACAAACATACTGCTATTGATTTGGTAAATTCAACTCATGGTTCACAATATAGTAGCCATTTATTAGATCTGATCTATATCTAAAAAAGGTACACTCATCCATCGTTATCAAAAAATCTAAAATAAACTCTAAATCTATATCTTAACTAACTATACTTTGACATCTTGGAAAACTAAGCTAAATATACACACAGTCTTCATTTCAATTAGCCGTGTATATACCATCATAAAAAAGTTTTATAGTCACACACAAAAATTATAATCTTAAAATAACATTGACTAACAAAACATATGCCTCTCTTCTACATGTTGAAGAAAAAAAATTCACCTATACGTATAAATAATCTAGATAGTACACACTATATCTCTAAGGCTAAATTATTCACTATGTTATTATGAAAAAGTAGCTTACCCCCTAAACTTATAGATTATTGTATTAAAATATGAACAAAAAGTAGAACAAATTGACATAATCTATTGGAGCCTTTATGTTAATTCCCAGAGGCACTGGAAAAATATAAATTCCAGAAATTATTACGATAGTAAATTACCTACCTCTATGGTACGGTAGATATTAAAAAACTTCTAAATTTATATTTAAGTTATGATAGATATTATAAAATAATAACTTAAATTTAGATATAAATTCACGTCTTTGACTTTTTGTAAAGGTAAACGATATCAAACAAGTACATATCTAAATTATCGACATATGCCATTTAAAAAATAAATAATAAGAAATGGATCTATATACATTTTCAAAATACCAAATTCAACTACTACGGAAAGACATTTTTTTATATTAATTTATCTATCAAACTCTAATCCGTGAGAGAGCACATGTTGATGCACTAGTTTTTATAATAATCATTTATTTTTATTGTCATTTAGTTTAGCATATAAGAGTAATATACTATGTAACTATGATTTGATTTTTTCATATTTTTGTAAACTTTTTGAATATGACGAATTGGTTAAATTTGGACGGAGGGAGTAACAAAGAGTATGTACTCTCGTTAGGTAACACTTGTCAAAGGCACAGGCAACAGCGACAGCCTGTTTTTGGCTCAAGTTCAAGCGGCCAGAAGTAATTAAACAGGAGATAGTCGGCGACGATGGACCACGGATGATGACATAAGCGGGAAGACACCGGTCACTTCGGACGAGAAGAAGATGATGTTACGAACATGATGCAAAGATTATTTCCAGTGAAAGCCAAAGAAGCGATGGGATTCCATTTCCACACGGAATCGCGGTGGGAGTTTACGGCAGTCTGGCGGAGTGGGGCTCCCTGTGGAAACGATGAGGGCCAAATTACATGTGTTATGAAAATATACTTCATGATAAATCCAACAATGCATATATTAGTCCATTTTTTTGATAAATTTAGTTAAAAATAAATTTGTTTGACTTGGTCGAAAAAACAAAGGTCAACTACAATAGTTTGTATTGAGATGGAGGTGGTAACCTCTCCACTTACGAGCTAAAAATAGAATCAGCAATGGATATATGCTTTGCATCTTCCATGCCAATATGCAATGGTTGCTTGAACCAACGACTGTAGTGCACTATGACTAAGACAAGAAACTTTGTCTCCAAACCAGCATGAGTCATTGTGCAAATTTTTATATGCATAAGCTGATAAGAAATCTAAGATTGCTGTTGCGTTTTGATTTTGTATATAGAGTAAAATGCACCGTTATTTCATTAACTTTTTGCGTTGTGTCGGTTAGGTCTATCAACTCTCGAAGTGCTTTTTTGGGTTTCTCAACTTTTTCAACGGTTCACCGGGTCCATACTCTTTCGTTTTATGTTTTCTTTTTCATTGAACCCCCTGGATTTTTCTTTCTTCTCCCACCTAAATCCTGCCCCGTCCTCCTCTGCCTCCATACACACCGGCTGCTGCCCGTCGCCCGCAGCCCCACGCCCTCACCCCCAGCGATTCAAAGCTTGTCAATTTCTATGCTTTTACTTGCTAATTGTTACGTTATTTTTGTTTATCATGCATGGTGAATTTTCTTGCTTATAAGTCTTCAAAATGTTGGGACTGGATGACTTGTAATGTTTTTATACATGTTGAACTAGGTCACTAGCACCTCTATTATTGCACAGGTTAAAATGATTTAGCTTGTTCTTCACCAAGCTTTGAATCTACTGATTTTTTTTATGTCGACCGCCATGCCCATGCAGGTTACCTATTTGAACAAAATGTTCTTCAAGGAACAACTGTTGTTGTAAAAGGAGGCCATTAGCGAGTTGCTTTGAAATCGGTGCGTGTGTGGTCTAGCAGTGTGCAATGATGAACTTGGGGCTAGTGTTTTTGCCCCTTGGAGTCTTCTATGCTCCATGAAAGTTGTTTGTACTATCAAAATTTCAATTTTTGAGATCCTCACCAAGAGTCCATTTGTACAATCTTTCGGTGTATAGGACATGCGATTTATGCACGCCTGACATTTGTTCTTATGCCATGGAGACAACCTCAAAGAAGTTATGTAGAGAACAAGAGCACATCTTAATATTTTCTATACTTACGTCTATGGGATTTTATACTTCGAACGCGCTTCACTGGAAGCTGTGTCAAGCTATTTCAAGTACAGCACCCTCCCATGCGTCTATTGTACTTGCTGAATAAAATTTTAATCTATATTTTATACAGATTACTCTCTGACCCCAAATGCTGCTTAGAGCATGCGTAAATGATTCTGAAGACAATGGAAGACATATTCCTATATACTACATTCCTTAATCCCTAGGCCAAACCGCACATGATCTATTTAGTGTCATTCATGATTACAGAATAATTTATTCACAGCTCTGTCACAGTGTGCCTCGTACTCAGTGTTTTAAATAGCAGGCTAAGATGGTTTAGCGGCAGGCTCCCAAAAAATGCAAATAGCGGGCTAAATAAGACTATAGCGCTTAGATTTTCAATGCAAAAACAGCTATAGCGGGCTATACCAAAGGCTATAGCCGGCTATTTAAAAGCTTGCTCGTACTCCACGTGAAAATAGGAGGGAAGCAATATTAACAGAGAAATCATTCATACTTTTTCTTAAAACAGACTACACATTTATGTCAATGATACACATTATGGAATCATGAAACAGGACAGGCTTACGTTTACTGGGACCTTTTTCTTTCTTCTCTTAGGTATTTACCATTTGCCATGCAGATACCATCATAGTATTGACTCTTGATGATCCCATATTAGGGCACAGAGTACCAAAGCAGGGGCAAAGCCACTTAGCAATATCCAAGTAAGAGAAATGAAGTGTCTCTTTGCTCTTCTGTATAATTGTTTATCTACAACCGTCGACCTATAAAATGACTCGCAAATCGTTGTGTACTACTATAGAGAATTGACTTGCTTGCGCTATGGAATCAGTGTGGTGTCTGGTGAGGCCTTTGAAGCTGACCGTTATATGGAAATGGCTGCCTGTGCGCCTTTGACCTTTCTTTTCCGTTAGAGTGACATGCATATATTTGATGGCAATGGTCTCATGCCTTCTTTTCTAGGCACTTTCAAGGATTGCTGTTATATACATGCCATGACCTCATTCTATTGATTTGCACACCGCGTTCTATGCTCAAAAAACTATCACGTTATGGATCAACATTGTCCAAGTGGGTTGCTACTCCTAAGCTTCCAGAGGTTGTTGCTCTACTGCAAGACAGGTGGGCATCACGCTTAACAATCGTTATAATTAAAAAGAGAATGTAAGAATAAGTAGAGACTAGAGATAATCCTTCTGATCTGCTCACAAAGTTCATACTTCATACACTGTATTTGCAGCTGTGCTGGGCGACTGTCTGTGCATACGTGGTGGCACCATGAGGTAGGAAGAATGAGAGTCATAGGCTCATAGTTATCCACACTCTCCAAACCCCATGTGGTCTCTATGAGCCAATATTTGGCCTTACTTTGCCACCTTCGAATTTCAATAACTTCTCTGTTCAATGCAAAGCAACAGATACATTTTGAATGATCCAGAACCGCCTCATTCTCAGCCATCGATTCGTCCTCTTTCCCCCACCGGGAAGGCCACCCATGCCTGGTTGTAGCCATGGCAACCTGAGGGGCTTGCGGCCCCTGCCACCATCGGCGGCGTCGACCCATCGGTGCCACCGGTAGCCTGGGCGCTTCCTGCTGCCGCCCTGTCCCAGTGCCACAGCACATACAAGTCAACACCGCCTCGATCCCGAATCCGCCACATCAAATAGCCGTGAAGCTCCTCCGCCGCTGCTTCCTACATCGACAGGCACACTGCGCCCTTTTGCCACCGCGTCACCTGGCCTGCAGCACGCCTCGCCCCGATGTGCATCCGGCACCCGTCACCACTGCACAGCCCAGGGCCCAGGGCAGCGGGACCTTCCCTGCAGGCTCGTCGTCGTTTGGTCGTGCCCCTCGCTGCTGGCAGTGGCGGAGCTAGAAATAAAACATAAGGGAGGCCAAAAACCCTAATACATATAGTATAGCACATATTCTGACAATTATAGGTGTCAACTATGTATTATGATTCATACTAAACAAATTTGCATGAGTATAATCATTGGGTACGGTCTAAGCTAAGAGGTTGGTTGATGGGATTAGACCATAATGTATTAGGAGATATCTCTGCTAGTACTAGTGGTGGGCTTTCGAGTAGCATGATGCAACAATGTGCTTGTACCGCTGAACAATGGATTAGTTAATTATCTAGACTAGCAAGGATTGGTGTGTATTGAATTTTCTTTGCCACAGATGTTGGGAGGGGCCATGGCCCTTCCCTGGCTCCGCCATTGGCTGCTGGGGTGTGCCGCTTGGTGGCTGCCTCAGTCTCTTTGTCGTATCAACCTCGTCACTGCATTGAGATGTGAAGCAACTTCATGTCATCGTCATCTTCGTTGGTCGCCCCCCGTGCAGGGTCCTTGGTGAAGGAACATCAACCTAAGGATTTGCCCTCGTGCAACGCCATGCACCCGTCACCGCAGTCAAAGTTCCAAACAGAGCAGAGTCTTGCCTTCAAGAGATGGGCTCGAGGTCGTTGCTACCGTTGTCTCGCCAACGACCATCAAGTAAGCTCCTGCCAAAACTCCTTCCGCTGCATCCGTTGTCGTCGTCCAGGGCATAAGGAGCGCAATTGCCGTTTCCGGCCTCCTGTTGCTGCCTCTCATCGTCATCAGCCTCCAGTTCAAACTCACCACTCTCAGCATACTTCAAGTTGGGCGGATGTCTTGGAGATGTCTGAACCATGTGGGCCTTGTGGTCTGTTGCGTGCTTTGACTTCGGGTCACTCAAATGGAGGCCCTTGCGCTGCGTGTGGCCAAAGTTCATCCGCTTTTGCTCCACAAGCCACACATACTTCTGCACTTGGGCCACTACTGGAATCGCTTCTGACGGTGCTCAGTACCCTCACTCCACCACGGGGTAGGCCACGCGATGGTTTTAGCGATCGAGGGGGGTATGCGAGTGGATTGCGAGGGTGTACATCATGAAAGGATACAACGATGTAGGCAGGTTCGGACAGCTGATCGCATAATACCCTATGTCTTGTATGAGGTGTTTGTGGATTATGTTGAGCTCTAGAGCATTCGAAGTGACAGAGAGTCTTCTTAAGGTCCCTAGCTCCCCTTATATAGGCGAGGGAGCTAGAGTTACAAGCCAGCTACGTAGGACTTAATAGATTAGAATCCCGAGATTACTAGGACAAGCATCTCCAGGAGATCCGCATCTATCCGAGCAGCCGAGCCACCTTAGCCTCCAAGTCACCTTGCAGCGTGCGCCATAAGGAAAACCACTCAGCCCACATGCCAGGGTGCGGGCAAACCGAATCCATAAGGTACCCTGGGTACATGACGCCCACAAGCCCCCGAGCTTCACGAGGATTTGGCACAAATCGTCTTGAAGATCTTCAGGTTGTCCTGCCTTCAAGTAAATACATAACTGCATGGAGGTCATCGCTAGATGAACTCCATATGGAGTAGCCCTCAAGCTTCATGTCGAGTTGAGTAGCAATCGGCTTGAAGGTTTGAACTGCCTCAACTATCATGTTGCCACCAAAATTTAAATTTCCCTTTTACCCCTCCCCAGCCCCTAATCTCCATGATGTATCGAGTACGTCGTTGGAGGTTGCCAAAGAGGAGAAAGATCTGCCTTGCCTTTGTTCATTCTGTGATGATGATTCCGAGTGCTTCGACGTACGTCTGAGTGCTTAATGCCTGTTCTCACCATTTGCTGTAGGCCGAGGTACTGCCCGAGCCCCCATGCCTTTGTTTTATGCATAACGTTTTGCCGTGAGGATTGTCTTCAAAAAGGTAACTTTACTGTCATTGACTCAGGACTATTATGAGCAGGGATTCCTTTTTTGCAGTAAAGGAATGTGCGTGCCAACTACCACCAATATTGCCATCAATGCTTCAACTTTACACCTGCCATGACTGCCTGCCTTTATGTCTCTTTTTACTGTGTATTCATGTGCCTTCATTATGTAGGATTCATTCTTATCTCCTTCAGGGTGCCGTGGCTATAAATAGCGCCCCTTGCTATGGTGAAGTTGCATACTGAGGTGCAATGTTTGTAGAGATGAAGTCGCCAGCTGCCAAAGTCTTCATTCGTGTCGGTCTTGGTTTTCTTGAGTGTAGATGATAGATTATTCAGAATATGAGATACCCCTAGAGTCCATTTGAGTGTGTCTTGAATCTAGGGTCAGAATGGGAGAGACTCCTAACGTGGCCTTCTCCTCCTGACCATGGTGATACTGTTGCCTTTTCGGGCCGTTTGCCTCGACTTATCTTGAAAGTCTTGGTTTATGGTGTCATTGCTGTGGGTGGAGACCTCCGTCATAGTGATGCAGTCCTGATGGGCGACGTCACCATGGTGTTCAGATGCCTCTATGGAGTCTGGGGCCAAATCTTCAGAGATTGTGCTGAAGATCTTGGACCCTTTACCAAGGCACTTGCGAGTCTCGTCCTCGCAATCGCCTTCCTTGCCTCTACCGGGTGACCCCTTTCTTCTGCATAGGTTGTCTTTGTAGAGTGAGGTCACATACAATGTCCTTGGGCTTGTTATTTAATTTTGAGCTTTCTTCAATCCATTGTATGCACAATAAATTTTCCTTTGAATTCTTGTGTGCGTATACACCACTTGCATAGTGGTTTACTATACTTGGACCATGGGGTTATGTGTGAATCGACTTATTATGCCGAGTGGTTGTGCACGGTCAATGACGTCGAGTGCATCCCACTTATGGCGTCGAGTCCTCCATGCGTTGACGAATGGAATGTGTTGTCAGGCCCTTGCTTTAATGAAGTGCGGCATCTTCTTATTGGCGCCATCACTTGAAATGAAACGCTGTTATAAGTGGGCGCTTCGCTTGGAATCCAAACAGCGCAGCTGGGGTCATATAGCAGTCGTAGCGGTTCTTCGAATTTTCCCGTCATGCTTTCCATTTGCCATTTCGCTAGGGTTAGCACCGCCGCCGCTGCTGAGATCTTCCTGCCGCCACCACTCTCCATGCTGCCGTAGTGTTTCGGCCGCTGTGCCCCTTGTATGAAATTGAGATACAAGGTCGCCGGTCACAGATCCCATTCCATGGCACCGAAGAAAGCCTAATCCTCCATCACCGGCAACTTCAAGGATACCAGCGGCAATGCGAGCTGCCCTGATGGTCTACCGCTGAGCCCCGATGGTGAAGGATGAGGATCTTGAAGTGCTTGTGGATTTGGGGCTGCTTCCTCCCAAGGAATCGAAGCTGTGGGAGACGTAGCCTGACTGTCTGTACCTGGTGAGGACCAGCTTCAATGCCCCCATCTTTGATTGGTGCTTTATGCATGGTCTTAGTCTCCCCCTCTGCTCCTTTCTTCACGGTCTTCTTCATTACTACAAGTTAGAACTTCCCCACTTGAATCCCAATTCAGTTCTCCAAGTGGCCATTTTTGTTCACCTCTGTGAGGCCTGGTTGGGGATTGCCCCCCATTTCAATCTCTGGCGGTACCTGTTATGCTGCAAGCGCTAGACGGTGAAGAGTCAGTTGGTGTATGTTGGGGGAGCCGAACTGCAACTATGGGACAACAAAAAACAGGAATATTTAACGCTTCCATTGCAGTCGTCAATCAAGAATTGGAACAATAAGTGGTTCGTGATGGAGAATTTCTTTGGATATGTTCCAAAATGCCCTGGCTATATTCCGAAGCCTAACGATGAATGGAATGAAGCCGTGCCAGAGTCTAAAATGGGTCAAGTCCGAGTCTTGCTAGCAAACATTGAGAATTTGAAGAGTGCAGGACTGACTACTATGGCTATTGCCATTGATTTTGTCCATCATAGCATCTAGGCACTTCGGACTTGATGACCCCACTCGGGAGGTGAACCTGACCAATACCTGAGGAAGATGTTATTTTAAGGGTTTCCTAGTTCTTTACTGGTGAGGTTACTAATGTCGGCCCCCCAAGTCTCTTTGGGCTTATCATCCTCCGGCTGAGGTTTGTTGCATTCTGTTGCTGTTGTTTATTGTTGCTTCCTATCTTCAATGTTGTGATTTTGCTCTGTTGCTATGTTGAAACAGGTGCTTGACGTATCTCTTGAGTCCTCCCCTCCCAGAGAGTTCCCACATAAAGGTCAAAACGATGGCCGATGATGCAATCGCGGAGAGTGTTGTCGAGAACTTATAAGCTGGGGAGTGCCCTGATGATTTCTTCATCCGTATTGGTGATGATGCCTCTTCTGATGAAAATGCTGAAGATGAGCTGAGTGCCGCCAATGATGCAGGAGCGTTCGTGCGCTGGACTCAGCATGCCGTGAGGAAGGTTTCTGCTCCCAAAGCATCTCCCAAAGTTGCAAATCCAATGGAGGACAACATACCTCAAACAACGAAACTGCTGAATGCGCGTAAGAGGGAATTGTTGAGGATGTCTTCGGTGGCCTAGCCTGCTCCTTCCTCCCCCAAGCCACCGGCTTCTAGTGGGCAGCCACTGAAAAAAGGGGTACACGAAGAAATGAAAGACCTTTGATGAGTGAGTGCCTGCTGTTCACCCTGTGTTCGATTTTACCGCACAACTTCGTGTGGTGATGTTTGTTTCCTTTGAAGAGTTATTGAGCCTTTGCCTAAGGGACCCAACGAGCACTCGGATGCATCCCCTGATGCAAGGATGAATGCTCGAGAGCAATGCCCCATGGACCCTAACCGTGAGGTCACAAAGAAGCAGTCGGGCAGTGCCCGCGAGGTAACTGGCGAAGCCCCCAAGGATAACCAGGCTGATGCAGCCTCGGGTGGAGTGGTTGATGGCTTTGTCCCCGATTACAGGCTACACCCTGAGTTGGCCCGTGCAGGTAGTTCTTCTGGCACTGGTGAGGTGCTGATCCGTCGAGTGATTGCTCTTCATATTGTTGTTTCATCGAGGTTGCTCTTGGATTGGTGATGTTGAGCCAGACGCCCCGCCATTGGAGCAAGGAGTTGTGTGGTCATCTACTGAAGGCGTTGCATAGGCCATTGAATCAGAGTGCTCCTTGGGTGGTGGAGGCATCGAGTCCCAAGTTGAGCCATATCAGGAGAAACTTTCAGTTGACCCAATCCCCATGCTTGCTTTGGAGCTTCCAGTAGATTTTGCCATGTTTAGTTCTTTCTGTAACTATGCTTTTACTGATATCTATCTTCTCATGCCCCATCCAGGAGATCCTCATGGTGTATCAGGAGAATGCTCATCTGGAGGAGGAGCTATTGGCAGTCGTTATAACCTATTTCGACCACCAACATTTCATGTTTCAAGGGTGATTTTTATGCAAGATTCATACATATTAACTAGCTCCATGAGTTGTGTACAAAGATCATGCAGGAACACAGGAAACGATGCAAATACATACAAAACATGGTGAAACAAGGTGCAAAAATGGAAGGTTGGACAAGGAAGACAAAACCCTAGCCACCCGGCCAAGTCCCCAAGCCGCTCGGCCTATTGGGCAGGTTGCTCAGCCTTCCTCTACCACTCAGCACTAAGGACTAGCCACCAGGCTAAGTCCTAGGCTGCCTAGCCCACCTCCTTGGCCGCTCGGCCTGTGATTTGCTCCAAATACCACCATCGTCGACCTGCATGCAAGAGATGACGTGTCAATCATAACTCCACATTGGAATGCAAGACATCAATGTGAAACACCATGGAAGGCATCCACCTCACCGATCTAGCCCATGGATTGGTTAAGTCAGTGATCCAGGAGAGTGTCATCCAATAGCTAAGGAAGAAACACACGCCAAATCCAACGATCAAGGCAAAAGCACACCGTTTTAATTGTCAACTGCCTCAACCAAGGACCCTGGAGCATCGGATGGATTAAGTCGGTGGATCTAAGGGCTGCTCGACCTTGATCTAGGCTGCTCGGCCTAGAAGCCAGGCCGCTCGGCCAAGTGGTGGCTGCCCAGCCTACCACCTATCCCTTCAGCCACTGACTTAACCTCCACAGCCGCCTTAGGACAACTATAAATGCCCTTGTGGTCATGGTAAGAGGTGTGGTGTAGTGGTAAAGTAGCACTTGAGAGTGTGAAGTGTATAGTGTTGGAGAAGTGAAGTTTTCCCTTAGCTTGTAGAGAGAGTGCCTCTTGTATCAAGGAGAGTAGTGAGGTGAAGAGTGAGGGAGTGGGAATTCTCTTCTCTCCCAGACTTGTATTCTCAGAGGAAGGATATTCGATTCCAGGATTGAGTAAAGTTCCTTGTCCTCTACCTTTGTTATTTCATTCTTACTTTACTTTCGTACTTAGTCTTATGCTTGTCTATTTACGAAAAACTTGTGCATGCTTATAGTGTTGGCTATATTGTGTTGCTTACTCTTCTGGCTCATTACCAGTTTAATAGTGAACTCATCAAGTAGACACGACAGTGTTATACTTAGAGTTTACCTTGGTTGATGAAGTGCCCCTATTTTCATGGGAACTCAAATGTGATACAAATGCTAGTCCCAGGAGGCTAGCAACACATTTATTCAAGCAATACAGAGTCTAACTTAATGATTACAAACCAGGATTACATAAATGGAATAAAACGAGATATAGCAGAATGTCTTTATTGCCCAATGCCATAGGCTAGTTGGGGATATGACCATGACCTAACTGAAGAGAGCTTCAATCAAGGTTTCCTCGTCGTCTGAAAAAAACATAGATATAGCAAGGGTGAGTAAAACCGTACTCCACAAGCCTACTTTCCTCCAAAAGGAAGGGGTAATGACTTATCTCTACATGCAAGGGATATGTGGAGTTTAGGTTGTTTTGCGGAAAACTTAACAAATGCAGGGTTTAGTGGTTCGCGATTTTAATTCTAGAAAACACCTTTTCAAAAGAGGTGTCACTAGACTTGTTGGTCCACTGTGACTCATGGCTCGCAGGCCACCATTTTATCCATTGCAACCGGGCCATGCCTGTAGCTTCCAAAAACCCATTTTACCCCACCAAGCCCATACCTAAATTTTATAAATCACTAGTGGTAGAAACCAAGCCATAACCCATCCATACCAGTGGACAACGGACCATCCGGATAGGTTTATACTCTGGGCAGGGTGTACACTTCACCCACAAGTTTGGTCCGGGCACTCATTGCAATGAGGTCCTTCCCGCTTCAGGCTCTACCCCCGCAAGTATTCCCCGAACCTCAACCAAGAGAGAGAGACATGAGATCCCAGTTGCCTCAGTGCCGGCAGACACGCGATGTCGCCTCAGTGCCAGGAGACACGTGACTTCCACCATTCTCAGTCCCCCGATGCTGCCCAGCCTACGGGTTTCAGCTGGTTGTTCCTTGCGGGTTCCGGCCTAGTGTTGCCGCATACAACATTGAGTGGTTGTACGATAAAAGAGTTAGGCAAGATGAGACTCCGACTCGGTCCTTAGAAGAGCGGCGCTTCCTCAAACACCACCTAGTCCTTTTCGTGAGGCTGGGCCCTAGTGTAACCAGTGATAACGGTAGCCAAGCTCTCCGCCCTTCAACCACATGGCATAGTCGGTTGAGGCTGACTGCCGGGGTCTTTCCCCGTGTTTTCACAAACGCACACCAAGCTCTCACCAACCCAATTCCCAACAAGATTAAAGTATACAATATTGAGTGAGCGATCCCTCCTAATCGCGCTAAGTCTAAGATTGGTTCGGGTGGCTATCCTACCATGTTTGACCTTAGCTGGCAAGAAAACAATGCAAGTTTTATGGTTGGCATGGCAAGGGTTGTTTTTGTGAAAACTAGGAAGTTTATGCATCAAAGGATTTCAGTAGACTTACCATCTTCGGGGTTTTCGTGTCAGCAGAGGTCAATGTTCGGTTCTTCACACTCCTAGTCCAGCACGGTCACGTCGGGTTCGCGGGTCTCCTCAGGGACGGTGTCTACGCATACACAACAAATACATATATAAAAAGACAAGGAAATATGCTAGAAATGTTATGCAAAGTACATAGTTAGATAGAGGAAGATTTTAGAGGAATTTAGGCGAAAGAATCGTCGGATTCTGATTCCTGACGGCCAAGATATGAATTTCTTTTTGAAAAAGAACTCATAAATCGGAATGGAAAAAGAAAAAGCTTTGCGGGCCAAAACACCATGCGCAGCCCAACCCTTTCCACGCCCGGTCGGCCCGCTTCACCCACCGTTGCATCGTGGGCCTTGTTGGGCTGGCCCACTGGCCTCAACAGCGTGGCGACTACGCGGTGACGGTGGGATGTGGACCCCACATGTCAGCCACACACGGGGAAACGGTGGAAGGGGCGCGGCGTCGCGGTCGGCCCGGCCAAACCGGACGGTGCTCGCATCCGCGGCTCGCCGGCGGTTCTTCGTCGGTGGCCCAGTTCTGGTGACGAGGATGGGCTGGCGAGGTAGAGGGAGTCGGGGCGAGCGCATAGGTGGTGGTGTGGAGGCGAGAGGTGCGGCAGGCGGCTCTGGCGACGTGCGACCAGAACGCCGTCGGGGTGTGCGTCCGTGGCGTGGCAGCTTTCTGGCTCTTCCGGTGCAGTTTTCGGCCAGAGAAGAGAGGGAGGATGCGCATACAGGGGTAGTGGGGTACTTGCCTACCTCAATTTGGGGAGGGAGCGACTGAAGAGGGGTGGATTGGAGGTGGCGGCAAGGGTGTTTCATGGTGGTGTCTCCTCGATGGGTTAACCCACCGCGAGTGCACCTGCGAGGGAAGTGAAGGCGCTGTGCTTTGAGCGTGTGCGGTTGGGAGTTGCGC
The DNA here is from genome assembly GCA_030272315.1 of Paspalum vaginatum. Taxonomy (NCBI): domain Eukaryota; kingdom Viridiplantae; phylum Streptophyta; class Magnoliopsida; order Poales; family Poaceae; genus Paspalum; species Paspalum vaginatum. The sequence goes on along the minus strand of CM059018.1, from coordinate 33,223,819 downwards.
AAGACAGCCGAGGGTGGGGTGCCTCCTTTTATAGGCAGCGACAGGAGGTGGCCAACACAGTGGCTTGGCCGGGTGTGCGGCAAGAACACGTGCGGCGTGATGGCAAGGATAGTGGTAACGGGGTAGCCACAGCTGGTGCATGTGCATCTTGCACTGTGGTGATGGTGTAGCTCCATTGGAGGGAAGGGGATGTGGCGTGGTACAGTGGCCTAACGCCACAACGAAGGTGACGTAGGACATGGTGGGATGGTGTTTGCCGTGGTGTCCGGATGTGCCTGGCGATGGGATTCGTGGCGGCGGGATGCTCGGATGGTGGCGAGCAGTGGGATTCTCGGGTGGCCCGACTCGCGGCGGCAACGCCCGCCCGGTAGGAGCGTGGCGGCACGGCGTGGTGCTAGTCCTACCGACGAGGCTGAGAGGGAGAGAGGGGGAAGGAGAAGGAGGCTGAAAGGTGGTCCGGGTCGCCAATGGGAGGGAAATGAGTTGACACATGGGCCCTGGTTGACAGAGAAAGAGGGAGAGGGAGGGCACGATGCTGGGCCTGGCCTGGTGGTTGGGCCGAAGGAGGGGAAGGGGGTGACATGGGCCGGAGGGGAAAAAGGGTGGGGAGGCGGCCCACTAACCGTTTTCCCTTTTTCTATTTCTGATATTTCTCTAGGATTTGAATTTGGAGAATTTGAAGGAGATGGAATGTGAGGAATTTGAAAGGGCAAGAGTTTGGAAAAGAATTTTAGGGTAGGATGTTGGAGGGGGTATGCTGATGATGCATTTTTTTAAATTATTTTGAAAAACCGCGTGATTTATCAGGTGAGTTTTGGTTAACGATTTTCGGGGCGTTACAGTTGGTCAGCTATCCCCTGCAGCTTTGGTTGGTAGACACACAAGGTGACAGCTTTTGTGTTCTTCAGTATTCCAATCCCATACGTTTGGATAGACTCGCTGACGATATAGCCGAATCCTGTAGTACCCTCCTTTCTTGGCTGGGTAATTAGCACTCTAGTGCCTGGCAATGGTGCTACACCTTTGGTGTCTATGTTTACATGACAAGTATAGTCCTTTGCATGTTTAGTAGAGTAAGGTGATCTAACATCTGTTGAGGACCTGCATCTCTGTCTTTTATCCTCTACATCGCTAGCTTCACTAGTTCGATTAGTAGTGTTGTGTGTTACCATACTTCTCGTTCCTTATAGGATTTCAATACCCCGGAATACGCCTGGGTGAAAGGCTACAACGTATTTTCCGTGTGCTTGCGGAGTTACATCTAATAGGCTAAGGAACGCCAACAAGATTTTCTTGCACTGTTGCCGGGGAACGGCAGCTATTTTAACACAGAACCAAGGCCGTCCTATCTCTCACTATACCACCACCACCACCATCACCATACCACCCAATGGATTTGATGCCTATCTACGAGTTATCTGCTCTGAAGGGCAATTTTCTGTAGCCTCCACCACCATCCACACCCATCATCACAAATGGCTATCAGCTACGTCCCGGCTTGATAGCCATGGTTCGGTATCAGTCTTTTGCGGGATTATAATCAAAGAGTCCCTACACACACCTCTGAGAATTGGAATGGCTCTACAGCTGCGTCGCAATCTTGGGCATGCCTAGAGAAACTCTTCGATGGTTGCTCTTTCCTTTTTCACTTGCGGGAGCAGCAAAATCTTGGTACAATAGAGCAATTGGTATAGTAGAAGGGAGTTGGGAAAGACTCAAAATCAAGTCCTGTCTACATTTCTTCCCACAACATCGAGTTGTTGACCTCTGATGTGAAGTTCTTAACTTTCGACAAGGAAGCAACGAGGACTTGGCCACAGCCTGGTCACGTTTCACCAGTCTAGTCGCATTCGGTCCAGACTTGGCAATACAGGAGTCCGTGCTCTTGCAGCACTTTGTCTGAAGGCCTTTCACCAGGCACATGACTATGTTTGGACTTAGCTTCGGGAGGATCATTCTCTCACTTAACCACCCCAGAAGGACGAAAAGTTCTTGATAAAATACTCAAAAATCCTCTCATGGCAGTAAGGTCGAGAAACCATGCTCACAACCACAACATCCACCTAAGTCCAGCTGCTGTGAAAAAAGCCAGAACACTCAACCACCAGCTCCACTATCCCGTCAAACCCTCAGAATTGAGGACATTCCTGAACCAAGCACGTCGCAAATAGTGACTCTCTAATGAATCCCCTGTTCGGTTCCTCCGTTCTCAGTTCGAGGACGAGTTGTTCACGGGCTTTGGAAATGTATCTTGGCTACCCAAAGAGAACTGACACTTCGAAAGGACCTCTCAACCATCATACATTCTTCCCACAATAGATACATCAGATGAGAGAGGACCTTCTTTGACTTACAGCTGTGATAAATCGGGAATGGCTAGAAGAGAGACGACTCGATATGAAAATCGTTAGGTTCTACCCAGGACCAACTCTCGTCCCTAGCCACGTATTCGAAATACTCCCACAAGATATTCTCTATGACCCGCCAGTAGGGGTGAACATCATTCCTAAATACGTTTAGACACCTATTTCCCCACTAAACCACGATCAAAATTCGACATTCGCTTGAAGTGGAACAAAAATAAATCGTTAGAAAATCATGGAGTCATTCGGGTCATACCAGTTACCTTGCGGGACAAACGGATGTTCTTAGATTTCCACATCTTCGACATACCCGAGGGGCCGATGCCACTCATTTTGATTGGGCTCCCGATTGCTTCCCTCATCAACACGACCAATCCAGGGCAGCTACAGCTTCAGTTTGGTAAAGGGGTGCTCGAGGTTGGCATCAGTCGAGCATTGAACACCAAAACAGAGTCTAAGCCAGAGGTTGACCCATTAGAAGAAGTGATGGGTATTTCACTTGAGAAAGAGGAGGATCAACACAGCCTAGAGGAAGAGGCTAGCGACTTCAGTGCGGTAGAAGAGCCGCTTGAGTTCGAAGAACTAGGTGAATCTCTACGGCCTAGCCCCTCGAAAATAGAGCTTAAACAGCTATCGCCTGGCCTGAAGTACACCTTCCTCAACAGGAATCCGGACATACCTAGTAATCATCAACGATAAGCTGACTGAGGATGAAAGCCGATGATTGATCTTAGTGTTGGAGAAGTACAGATCAGTGCTTGGGTACTCACTTCAAGATCTGAAGGGAATCAGTTCTAACTTGTGCACACATCGCATCCCCATGGAGACCTTCCATCGACCTATGAGGGAACCACAACAAAGACTCAACAATGCGATGAGAGAGGTAGTCAAGAAGGAGGTACTCAAACTCCTACACGCAGGTATCATCTACCCCGTACAAGATAATGAATGGGTCAGTCCAGTCTAAGTCATACCCTAAGAAGGGAGGAATGACAGTCGTCAAGAACCAAAACAATGGGTTAATCCCTCAGCGTACTGTCACCGGATGGCGAATGTGCATCGACTACAGAAAACTTAACTCCACCACCCGGAAAGATCACTTTCCTCTTCCCTTCATTGATGAAATGCTCGAAAGACTGGACAATCACTCCTTCTGCTATCTCGATGGCTACTCTGGTTATCATCAGATCCCCATTCACCCGGATGACCAGAGTAAGACCACATTCACCTGTTCTTACGGCACTTTTGCCTATCGGTGGATGTCGTTTGGGCTATGCAATGCTCCAGCATCGTTCCAGTGATGTATGATGGCTATATTCTTCGACCTGATCGAGAACATAATGGAAGTTTTCATGGATGACCTCTCAGTTTATGGTAAGACATTTGATGGATGTCTAGAGAACTTGGAAAAGGTTCTCCAAAGATGCAAAGAAGTCGAACCTTGTCCTAAACTGGGAGAAATGTCACTTTATGGTTTGGGAAGGGATAGTGCTAGGGCATAGAGTATCAGAGAGAGGCATAGAGGTGGACCGTGCAAAGATTGAAGTTATTGAGAAGCTACCACCTCCATCAAACATCAAGGCACTCTGAAGCTTCCTTGGTCATGCAGGGTTCTATAGGAGATTCATTAAAAATTTCTCCTTTATAGCCCGGCCACTGATCAATCTGCTAGCCAAAGACACACCCTTTCTATTCGATGATACATGCCTGGAAGCCTTTCATACACTCAAGAAGGCACTCGTCACATCACCCATCATTCAACCCCCAGACTGGAATCCTCCTTTTGAAATCATGTGCTGATGCCAGCGATTATGCTATAGGAGCAGTCCTAGGCCAGAGCAAGGATAGAAAACATTATGACATATCCTATGCAAGCAAGACGCTTACTGGCCCGCAACTGAATTACTCCACCACCGAAAAAGAACTTTTGGCCATTGTCTTTGCCATAGATAAATTTAGATCATACTTGGTGGGAGCCAAAGTCATCATATACACAGACCATGCGGCTCTCAAATATCTCCTACCAAGAAAGATGCAAAGCCACGACTAATTAGGTGGGTCCTGTTGCTCTAAGAATTCGACATAGAGATCATAGACAGGAAGGAAGTTTAGAACTCAGTTGCAGATCACCTCTCATGAATGCAATTCAAAGAAATATCATCCTTGCCGATTGATGACTATATGAGAGATGACACCCTCCTAAAGGTTACAACATCCGAACCATGATATGCATATCTGGTCAACTACTTGGTCACAGGATACATACCTGAAGGAGTCTATAAGAGGAAACTGATTCATGATAGCCGGTTCTATCTCTGGGATGACCCGTACCTATATAAACTCTACGCAGATGGACTCTTACATCGCTGCATTCCTGCCTGCGAAGTCCCCCTGATCCTTGATAAATGTCACTCATCTTCCTATGGAGGTCACTATGGAGCCTATCGGACTCATGCAAAGATTTAGGCAAAGTGGATTCTACTGGCCAAATATGTACGATGATGCCAAGGAGTTCGTACAAAGGTGTCCGAGGTGCCAATGCTAATGGAAACATTAATCCAAGGGATGCTATGCCACTCACCAGCAACCTTTAACTCCATGTATTTGATGTGTGGGGCATAGATTTCATGGGGATATTTCGCAAGTGTGGAGACGAAGAGTACATCCTGATCGCAGTAGACTATGTGTCTAAATGGGTAGAGGCAGTGCCGTGTTCCGCGTCAGATTCAAGACATTCGATCAAAATGTTCTATGACACCATCTTTCCTCAATTTGGTGCACCAAGGGTCATCATCAGTGATGGTGGACCACACTTCATAGATAAAAGATTCAAGAGGTGCCTCGCAGAACTCGATGTGGATCACCGTGTTGCCACTCCATATCACCCGCAGACAAGTGGCCAAGCTGAGACATCGAACAAGCAGATCAAGAACATCCTACAGAAAACTGTCAAAGCTATGGGAAAAGATTGGGTATCCAAGCTACCCGACGCTCTCTGGGTGTACCACACAGTATATAAAACTCCCATTGGCATGACACCATCTCAAATGGTGTACGATAAGACTTGTCATCTACCAGTAGAGCTTGAGTTCAAGTCTCACTGGGTGATAAGGAAGTGGAACATAGATCTCCAAGATTTAGGAGTTCGATGACAGATTCAACTCGCTGAATTGGAGGAATGGAGGGAGAAGGCCTGCCACAGTGCCAAGCTTTACAAGGAATGAACAAAAAGGTGACACGATAAGTGCATCAAGATCAAGACATTCAGATCGGGAGACAAGGAACTACTCTTTAATTCTCGCGTTCGCTTGTTTGGTCATGGTAAGCTTAGAAGTAAGTGGGAAGGACCCTTTGTGGTCCTTGATGCCACCGATCACGATGCCATCACCGTCCAGGACGATGATGAGAAAATCTTTAAGGTGAACGGGCAACGCCTAAAAGTCTTCCTAGAGCCTGAAATGCCACAGCTCGAAGAAGTGGACGTCTACGAGCTACAAGAAGTGACATGATCACACAGCCACGGTCTAGCTTCGACCTAAAACGTGTAGGACCGAGACGTGCGACTAGAGCGGGGGGGGGGGGTGAATAGGAGCACTTGAAATCTCAAAATCACAACCCCCAAGAAGGTTCTCAGCAAAGCTCAAGAGAAACAGAACTAGGCACCAGTCCACTGAACAGATACGTTCCTAGTAGTGCAAGGGTGCCGTCCAGTGAAAGGATACGCACCAAAACGGTAAAACTCGAGATCCAACCAAGAATGGCACAAGCGGCAACGAGACTTTGCAACAAACCGCCACACGACACTCACCACACCTGAGGTGTGTCTCACTGACTCACAGCAAGCAAAGAGAATGGTCTAACATTGGGGAATGCAAAAATCCTAGAGCAGAAACACAGTGGAAAAACCAAACTGGAAAGAACACAGCAGCTCCTGGTAGGACCGGACTATCCGGTGCCTAGCACCGGACTGTCCGGTGGGACCGAACTATCCGGTGCCTGTTGGTAGATTGTCCGGTGGCACGGCCTGGACAGAGCTCACAACGGACTATCCGGTGAGCTCCGCCGGACTATCCTGGTGGAACCGGATTGTCCGATGGCGTCCTGCCGGATTGTCCGGTAGAGTCGCAGAAAAAGGCTGTTTCAAACCCAAACTTAACGAAACCTTGTCCAAACTTCACGAAATTTTGTACAGGCTATCTGGACCCTATTCCAAAGCTTTTTCCAAAAGATCAACTCAAGGTGACCACAGAATCAGTGAGAATTTCAGATCACGTGAAATGGCAATCTTTGGGCAAGAAATGGGAAAACATAAAGGAGGCTTGCTCGTGGCAATCCAGCAGGATTGAGATGAACTAAGTCATGATCTCCACATCCTAGCAAGTCCAGAACATGAGCAAGAAAAGGGATTCAAGCTTGGCCAACAAAAACACCCAAGAGCCAAGGATTGAACCCAAAAACCAAAGAGAGAGGGGGAGGAGAAGAACACAAGGTTGCTGCACGAATTTGCTTCGATTAAGTGCCCAAGAAGGGTCTAAAGATTCAGCATACAAGCAGAAATTCGTCCCAAGCAACCACCCTCACCTTCCCTCAAGATTAGGAGGCTAAATCCTACTCTCACCTCCCTAACAATGAAGCTCAAAGCTTATGGACGAAAATTACCAAGTGAAGACTAATCCTAGCAGCCAAAAGAGAGGTTCTAATGACCTGCCTTGGACCTATTTACACCCTAGTGCTATTTAGACAATTTTGCACTTAGGTCCCTACAACTAGACAAACCCTAAGGACTCAAACGAAAGATTATAGGATATTTCGGGATGGACGACCAGGATGAAGTCTTGATCTTCGTAAGTTCCACGCAATCCTCGGATGTTCTCCACTGTGGCCAGTAGTCCAATCTGCGATCCACCCTCGGTTTTGAAGTAAGAAACCGGGAAACTTTAGGAAGTCTCCGCCTGGGCCGGATTTGGCCCATCTTCTCTATCTTGGCGAGTCGTGGCCCAACTCACCAAGGCTTGGGTAGCTTGGGTGGCAGTTTTGAGCCGAAGCCGCCAAAGCCTCCCTCGCACGCCTTCGCGCCACGCATTCGGGTTGGAGCACCGCGGTGGCGCCCGGCATCCCCTGTCCATCGGCGCAGCCTCGCAGTCCTTCAGAGGACTTCTCCTGCCGTCGTCGTGCCGCTCCTCCGTGTACCAAACTCCCATGGCCGACAGACGCCGAGCATGCCTCCAGTCCTTCGGAGGACTTTCCTCTACCTCTAGTCCATCGGAGGGCCTCCTGTCCATCGGAGGTCTTGTGCCCAAGTCCTTCTGGGTCTTGCTACTGTTGACAATCACTCATCACTCCAGAGGCAATGGAGCTGGTCCATTGGCTCTCAAAACAAAGGCATGTTCACTACCATGCTCCTCACTTTTCTGTCTTATCTCATCTTTTGCTTCCATTTCACCAGTATCTCAATAAAAAGTCCGAATCTACACGATGAAAAGGGTTTCAGTGCACCAAATTGTAGGGATACGAGGTAGGCTACCATAGCGTGAAAACGATTTTCTACTACTACGTAAGACACAGGAACATGTACAAGCAAGAGATCATAGATCCTTACCCCAAGACGCGCAGAGCAGCGGAAGATGAGTCGATGCAGCCGAGTGCCGAGTCAAGGCAGTCGGGTGCCGTGTCAAGCTTGTCGAGTCGATGTGCAGGAAGAATTGATGCCGAGTCACCTAGCCAGACTCGATCAAAAACAACTCGGCCGGCCTTGAGATCAGTCGGTTGATCAAGTGTAGCAGTCGTAGCAACGCCTCTATGGTATCCACACATATGGGAAGGCGACGCCAAGTTCTAGCGTGCTAGCACCACGAGCTTGGCGGAGGATCTTGAGAGATTGGACTAGGGCACAGCTAGGGTTTCGCAGAAACCTTTTCTGCGATGGCTCACTGTGCACGCCCGGTCACCTAAGCCGTGCCCCTTCATGCATATATATTAGTCTCCACTAATGGACTTTAGCCACGTAAAGGCCCATCAGGATCCTAATTGCTTGCGGATCAAGTATCCGAGTCCCGATAGAGGTCTAACTGCGCATACCATATGCGAGCATCTGAGTCAGACCCAATGGGTCGAGTCCTAATTGGACTCAGCATCGGCTCATACCAGAGCTGATACGAGTCGGAGTCAGACCTGGAAATTCCCGCGCGGGCACATTTCGATCAATCTCCCACTTGCCAAGAAGCAATATCCTGGTGTCACTATCCCTTAAGTGTGTGACCCTGTAGGTTCTCATGCAGTCGGCCATGGCGAAAAAACCCTTTCTCAAGCCAATCGATCAACAGCAGCGCCTAGCAGCACATGTTGACCCCCGAAAGCACAATGATCATATCAACCGAACCTTGATATACAACTCGTCCTATATCCTTTTGCCACACGATGCCAGTTAGACCCAAGGCAAGATTTGTGCTACCCTTGTTGAATAGTCTGACTTATTTCACTCGTCAATGGTGGATTATTGGACTAACCATTAGTCCAAATGTGATTAACCATTAATCACATAGCACGGCCATGCATTTTCTAATCCAGCCACCTCGAGGGGCCCAGAGGCAATCTCTCCCGTTATGTAGGAGGGGAGAATTCCATCTTGATCCACTCACATCCCAATCCATGTTTCGTAATGCACCCGAAAATTACTTTTATAACTACCCAGTTACAGAGTAGCGTTAGGTAACCCCTAAGTACACCTCTACACATAGTGAGAAACAATGGTGGTCTCAAGGCAAAGGATTTAGAGGGTATATCACTCGAGAGCGCTTGATGGCACATATAAGCATAACAATCCCAGCAACGTCTCGGAGTGAGTCAATCCGACACCATGTTCTCTAACATCTGTCCACATCATTGATTCGATATCAAATATCTATGACCCGTGAAACATGACCATCAATCAATCCATGTGCTAGCCCTTGAATCATTACTGTTCCATGTAAAGATTTTAGGCTAAGGACCATTCAGAACATGACATTTAAACAAGAGTGTCACGAACGGGGTGCGTACTTGTTGATCCATTGTTTACAGCAACATGTTCATGGAATAAGTATGAATAACATTTATTTGAAATAAAACATAACAAATTCTCGTCCCACATACACTAGAGTCAACTCTGGTATCCAATACCCATTGCTTTCGTGTGTGCCTTAAACTTGGATTTTGGGAGAGGCTTCATTAACGGATCAGCTACATTTAGATCAGTGTGCACTTTACATATCTTCACATCACCTCTATCAATAATCTCTCTGATCAGGTGATATCGCCTGAGTATATGTTTGGATTTTTGGTGTGACCTAGGCTCCTTAGCTTGTGCAATGGCACTGATATTATCACAGTAAAGGTCCAATGGGCACGAAGCACTCGGAACAACACCCAACTCAAAAACAAACTATTTGATCCAAACTGCCTCCTTTGCAGCTTCCGAAGCTGCAATGTACTCGGCTTCTGTTGCAGAATCGGCTACCGTATCTTGCTTGGAACTCTTCCAACTAACCGCTCCACCATTGAGGCAGAATACGAATCCGGCTTGCGATCTACTGTTGTCTTTCTCTGTTTGAAAACCGGCATCGGTGTAACCCTTTACAACGAGCTTTTCCTCACCTCCAAATACAAGGAACGCATCCTTAGTCCTTCTCAAGTACTTAAGGATATTGTAACACCCCGAAAATTAGGACAGAAATTTTCTTCTAAATCCCTCCCTAATTCAAAATCAACTTTTCAAAAACCGTGGTCGTTTGTTTGAGTGTATTGATATGAGCTCAACAAGTTCTCAAAAAAAAAAATCCCAGATTGTCCAAAAATATTTCCCACCAAATATCTCCTTCAAATCCTAATTCAAATCCAAATTAGAAAAAGGAAAATACCTTACCCCCCCTCAGGCCGAAACCGGCCCAAAACCCTCCTCCCCTCCCTTCTTCTGGCCCAACGGCCCCATCGGCCCATCCCCCATCCCCTCCTTTTCTGTCGGCTTGCCTCCCCTCCCTCTTGGGCCACCGCCGCCGCCTCAACCCAAAACAGGGCAGCCCAGCACCCCTTCCCTCGCTCCCTCTCCCCGCCATGTGGGCCCTACCTGTCGGACCCTCCTTCCTCCTTTATCCCGACGCGCGCCGCGTACCATGCCGGCTCCACCACGACGCTGCGTCCAGACCCTGGCCTCCTAGCTCCAACCGCGCCGCGCCGGATCCCTGCCGAGGTGCGCCCCGGCCCTGCCTCATCGCACCGCTGCATCTTCGCGACACAGCATGCTCCCGTGGGCGCCTAACGCCACCGGAGTAAGAACCACCACTAGCCACCTTCCTACCCCTAACCACTTGAACCACCGCGACACCCCCTATCTCCCTTGACTAGCCCTGGTCATCGGAGTCGCCATCGGCGGTGAGGACCGCCGGCGGATTCCCCTAGGGCCGCCGCACCCTGGTTCACCCCTAACCAACCGCCACCGTCGCCTCACACCCCCCGACGCCGTTCCCTCCCCACCGCCGCTGCAACGTGGGTCCCGCGTCCACGGCGTCTCCATGCCGTCCGCGCCGCCGCGTGGGCCGGCCCATCAAAACCGCTAGGACACCCCGCGCCACGACGTACGTTGGTCAGGCAGGCCCACCAGGCTGCCCACGCCCGCCCCCGCGCCACTCGAACGAGGCACAAAGGCCGCCTTGGGCCAAAATGTCCCCCGGCCCTAGATTTGCCACCCCACGGGCCGAATTCAACAGTTCACCAAGAAAAGTCTAAATCTACCCCTCCAATTTCCAGAAAGGTTCACATCTAACCCCTAATCACTAAATATTCCATATCTTCCTCATTCGGACTCCGATTTAGGTGATTCTTTCGCCTAAATTCATCTAAAATCAAGCTCTACCTACCCATACACTCCACATAATCTTTTGTCCTAGCTGAAAGCCGCCGTCGTGCCACCACGACACCGTCCTGCGCCCAGTCACTACTTTACACCGGTCCCACAATTTTTGTGTGCCTGGTGATTGATGTCATTATCCACCTACTCCTCAAAAATCCTAAAAGTTCCTGCCTTTCTGTCCAAGCCTTGAATTCAGATGATGATGATACTGAAAATCATCTGAACATCACTGCTCTCTCCATCACTCCACAAAAAGATCTTCTCCAAAACACCAACATGCGACCGCCACCCCTTCGGCGTTATCGACCCCGCCCCTCGCGTTCACCATGCCTACCTTGGCATCTCCGTAATTGTAGTTACCGAGCCCGCCAACTCGCCCGACAACTCGCTACACCCCAACCACTTGCAGTAATACCAACAGTAAGAACCCAACTAATCCTCATCTCTTCAATCCAAGCTCTACACCCCAAACCCGTTGAGCTCATATTATGCCTCGATTTGTGTATTCCTTGTTTGTGCACGTAGGAGGCCCCAGAGAGGCCAAGCAGTCCAATCACTGGGACATTCAACCAGGAAACCGGAGAAAGCATACTGATCATACGTCAGCCCCTCACCCTACGAGTTGTAAGGCAAGCCCACTGGAATCCCCACTTGACGCATAAATTTCCTATGTTTTACAAACACAACCCTTGGCCTGAAAACCACATAAAAACTTGCACGTTTTGCTTGCTAAGGTAACCCGGCAAAATATACAGCCATCTAAGCATATTTTAGATATAGCGCGCATTGGTGGGATCGCTCATTTAATTATCTATAATGATCTAGACATTATGGATGTGTAATATGATGGGTATGGGAGAGTGGATGTGTGTGTGGTTTTGAAATAAAATGGGGAAGAACCCCGGCAACTGACTTTGTCGAAATACGGCTACGCGCCAAAACAGCCCATAAGGGCAGGGTATGAATGGGTAACTTAGCGAATCGCGGTTACCCCATGTCCCAGGATTCATGGAGAATATCAGGTAGGTGGATTGCTCGCACTGTCGAGCTTTGAAAAGTGGGAATGGTTCTACCTGAGCTCTCCGTAAGGACTGTTATGATTTTCATCTTGCTTAACTCTTTTAGTACAACCACTCGCTCTGTATGAGGCATTGGCTAGGCCCGAGCCGGAGTGGATAGCCTAGTAGCTTCTGTTCTGGCGCACAAGGGGCTAGGGGATGGGTGGTGTGCCAACGGGAGTACCACGGGGTACTGGAGTGGCTCGAAGGCCCGATTCCCTAAAGTTCGGCTAGGTGATGAAACAAAGGCAACGGCTTGGTTTGGAATTCGGGCAGTTACGACGGTAACGTGCCGCTGAGTCCAACTTGTGGGAATTAGTACAACCTCTGATCAGAGTAAAACCTATTCGAATAGTCTGTGTCCACTGGTATGGATGAGTTACGGCTTGGTTCTTCAGTTAGCAGTTTTCATAAAATAAAATGGAATTGGTTTGGGATGGGATAAAAAAATGGTTTTTGGTTCAGCAGTGGATGTTGGATGGAAAATGTGTTGGCAGGAATGCCATGAGCCATTTTGGACCGGAAAGTCCAGTGGCAAACCTTTTTGGAAAAAAAACTCAGTTTTCAGAAAGATTAAAACTTGACGACTATTTCAAACCCTGCATACAGATACTTTACTGCAAAACTATCCTAAGCTCTAGATATATCCTGCATATAGAGTTAGCCTTCCCCCAACTCCTTATGGAAGAATGTGGGCTGCTGAGTACGTATGTACTCACCCTTGCTTTGTTGTTGTTTTTCTTAATGCAATGGACATATATTGGTCTGAGAACAAGTAAGAGTTACGACCTGCTTCCCAACTGTGGCGTGGGAAAAATGGGCCTACGTTTTATATTCCGCTGCTTAGATTTTCAGGGCTGCGCCCCTTGCTGTCCGACCCGTTTAGGGCGGATCTATATCACTCTGATGTAAGAATGTGATTACCAAACCCTGAGATGGTAATAAAGCACATTTTAGTCCCATTATGGAACTAGGGCGCTTCAGATATTCTTTACAGCAATCCAGTGACCTTCACCTAGACATGCTTGGTATCTGCTCGTGACACTCAGAGCAAAGGAAACAGCAGGGCGAGTACATATCATGGCATACATGATAGATCCAATTGCGGAGGCATATGAGATCTTACTCATTCTCTTTTGCTCATTAGTAGTCGACGGACACTGAGTCTTGCTCAAGATCGTGCCAGGAGACATAGGCAAGAAACCTTTCTTGGAATCATGCATGTTGAACCATTTCAACACCTTGTCAATATATGTACTTTGGCTTAATCCAATTAAGCGCTTGGATCTATCTCTATAAATCTTTATGCCCAAGATGTAAGCTGCTTCTCCCAAGTCCTTCATCGAGAAACTTTTCCTCAATGAGTCCTTCACAGCTTCCAACATAGGAATGTGTTTTCCGATCAACAATATGTCATCTACATATAAGACCAGAAAGACTAGTGCTCTCCCACTAACCTTCTTGTATACACAAGGTTCTTCTACATTTTTGATGAAACCAAACCCTTTGACCACTAAATCAAAATGTAGATTCCAACTCCGAGATACTTGCGAGTCCACAAATAGACTTCAAAAGCTTGCATACCTTCCCAGCATTCTCTAGATCAACAAAACCTTCAGGCTATGTCATGTACACATCCTCACTTAGGTTTCCGTTAAGGAAAGCCATTTTGACATCCATTTTGCACACCTCATAGTCATGATATGCGGCAATCGCTAGGAGGGTCTGGATAGACTTTAGCATGGCTACGGGTGAAAATGTTTCATCATAATCAACACCTTGAATCTGACGAAAGTCTTTTGCCACAAGCCGTGCCTTATAGATGTGAACATTTCCATCAGCGTCTATCTTTTTCTTGAAAACCCACTTGCACTTGATAGGTCGTACCACATCAAGTGGCTCAACCAAGTTCCAAACTTGATTGTCAGCCATGGATTTCAACTCGGATCTCATGGCCTCTAGCCATTTCTCAGAGTTGGGTCCCATCACAGCTTCTTTGTAAGTCTTAGGCTTATCGTTGTCCAACAACAATACATCGTGCTGACCCATGGTGAGGAACATGTATCGGTCGGGTGCACGATGTGCCCTTTGTGACCTATGCAGTGGTAATGGTGTTTCAACAGAGTGTTCAACGCTTGACTCATCCTATTGGACATCAGTCGGATCAGAACCATTCTCCAGTGTTTCTCAAACCTTTTTGAGTTGCACCAAGTTCCAATTGGATTTATCTTTCAAGAGAAACACTTTCTCCAAAAAGACACCATTCCAGGCAACAAACACTTTTGCTTCCTCCCGGTTATAAAAATAATATCCTTTTGTTTCCCTAGGATAGCCCACAAAGTAGCATTTGTCCGACATAGGATGGAGCTTGTCAGACATCAAACGTTTAACATAAGCCTCACAGCCCCAAATCTTAAGGCAAGACAACCTAGGACTCTTCCCAGTCCATATCTCATATGGTGTCTTCTCCACAGACTTCGATGGAACCTGGTTTAGTGTAAACGCAGTAGTTTCTAGAGCGTAACCCCAAAAGGACAATGGAAGATTAGTCTGACTCATCATCGACCTCACCATGTCCAACAAGGTTCAGTTCCTCCTCTCGGACACACCATTCCATTGTGGCGTTCCGAGTGGATTCAGCTGTGGAACGATTCCACAACTTTTCAGATGGTCATTAAACTCTTGGCTCAGATATTCTCCACCACGATTCAATCGTAGGAATTTTATCATCTTGCCCAAGTGATTCTGTACTTCATTCTCATACTGTTTGAACCTTTCAAATGACTCGGACTTATGTCTCATTAAGTAGATATAGCCATACCTACTAAAGTCATCAGCAAAAGTAATGAAATACTGAGAACTGCCTCTAGCCACTGAGCTCATTGGACCACATACATCAGTATGTACAAGGGCCAATAACTTGGATGCCCTATCACCCTGATGAGTGAAGGGTGCTTTTGTCATCTTGCCAAGTAAACAAGACTCACATGTCTCAAACGATTTATAATCAAATGAGTCGAGTACTCCATCTTTATGGAGCTTCTCTACACGTTTCTTGTTAATATGGCCAAGGCGACATTGCTAGACCTAGGCATGGTTCAAACCACTCAGTTTGAGTCGTTTAGCATCAATGTTAAGAATTGGCTCATCCTCAAGATCAACAACATACAATCCATTCACTAATGGACAATGTGCATAGAGCATGTTATTCAAATAAATAGAATAACACTTGTTCTTTATTATTATCTCATAACCACCATCCTCCTCTAAACGCGAAGAGGATATAATTTTTTTTGCTCAATGCTAGAATAAAATAACAATTATTTAACTCCATCACTAATCCTGAGGGAAGCAACAAGTGATATGTGTCGACTGCCAACACATCAACCTTTGCTCCGTTGCCGACAGCACACGTCCAACTCGACCTTCGCAAAACTTCTAGTCTGTTTTAGTCCCTGCAACGATTTGCAAGTATGAATCATTGACCCGGTATCAAATACCCATGATTCACTAGAAGAAGTTGCAAGATTAATTTGAATGACATTAATACCTGAAGTGGAAGTCTCACTTCCCTTCTTCTTCTTCTCTTCCAGGTACTTCTAGCAGTTCCTCGACCAATGCCCACTGTCCCCACAGTGGAAGCACTTGTCCGAGGGAGAGGAACCAGCCTTAGGCTTAGCATCAGTCTTAGACTTTTGGATCCTATACTCAGCCTTACCTTTGCCCTTGCCCTTGTGCTTCCTCTTCTTGCTATCCCTTTGGATCATCATCACATGAGTTGCGGTTTTTTGATGCTATCCTTGGTAGTTTGAAGCATCCCATGCAACTCAGTCAGAGTCTTATCCAAGCTATTCATATGATAATTCATAATGAACGGCTTGAAACTAGGAGGCAGAGATTGGCGGATCAGATCCGTCGCAAGCTCTAGCTCAAGCTCAATACCAAGTCTGTCGAGTGCCTCGATGTGACCAATCATCTTGATCACATGAGGGCTAACCGGACTCCCTTCAGCTAGGTTACTACCAAACAAGGACTTCAAGGTGTTATACCTCTCGACCCTTGCCTGGCTCTCATACATGCCACGGAGCCCTTCAATCATATTGAAGGCATCCGAGAAGGCATCCGAGTCCTCATATTGCTTCTGAAGCTCAGGGGACATGGTGGTAAGCATGAGACAGCCAACATCAAGCGAGTCATTGCAGTGCTTCTCATGAGCCCTGCGTTTAGTAGTAGTAGCACCAGCCGCAAGATCCTCAGGATAGGGCTGGTCAAGAACATATTCATTTTTCTCTTGCTTGAGAACAATTCTCAAGTTTTGATACCAGTTTGTAAAGTTTGTTCCAGACAACTTCTCTTTATCAAGAATAGATCGCAAATTAAAGCCAGAACTCGGAGCAGGATTAGCGGCCATGATCAACTACAATAGGAAGTAAATATGCAAAGTTTCAGCATAATGTTTTATGTAGATCTTTTATTAAACAATTTAACAAAAGATGCTCCCACTATATGTTTGCAATCGTATTCTCTTTCACGACACATAGTGGACGAGATCCACAATTATCTAAGTTCTAGTGAGCTTTGGCATCACTGCTAGAAACTTAGCGAAAATGGTATACAACCATTGCCAATCACATCTTATTTGACTCTCAGTTTGTTGGGCGACATCACATGTCATGACATCCAACATCATGCCCAAGGTCCAAATCTGATTTGATAACCTTGTCAAGCAAACCAACCCCGTATGCGCGGATGTCCAACATCTGCCCTATTTGATTAAGATAGTTGATGGCACCCTGCTTTGGCCGACCCGCCAAACAACGATCCAAATCCTTATAAGTGTAACGGTTGGAAGGGCATCAAGAATTCTTGAATTTTCCAAGGGAATCTACTCTAACACATCAAATGCAAGAAAGAATAGGCAGTGATAACAAAACTATGGACCATAGATCCAATCTATGAAAACTCATCGGGTTGATCCAATCAAGCCGAGTGAAAGTTTCATCCATGTGTATCGCATCAGCTCATCCAATGAACCAGTGCAGATAGCCTGTAACAGATCCAATCTGTTACCACCAATCCATTAATGAATCGATGCATAGATCCTATAACAGATCCAATCTGTTATCATGGAGCCGCAGTAGATCCAATCTACTACGGTAATAGATCCAATCTATTACAGCGATCTAGATCATAAAGCTACGTACGATCAGGCCCTGATACCAATGTAGGGATACGGGGTAGGCTACCAAAGCATGAAAACGATTTTCTACTACCGCATAAGACATAGGAACACGTACAAGCAAGAGATCATAGATCGTTACTAATAGACACGCAGAGCAGTGGAAGACGAGTCAATGCAGCCGAGTGCCGAGTCAAGGCAGTCGGGTGCCGAGTCAAGCGCGCTGAGTCAATGTGTGGGAAGAACTGATGCCGAGTCACCCAGCCAAACTCGATTAGAAACAACTCGGCTGGCCTTGAGATGAGTCAGTTGATCAAGCATAGTAGTCGTAGAAACGCCTCTATGATATCCACACGTACGAGAAGGCGACGCCGAGTTTTGGCGTGCTTGGCGGAGGATCTTAAGAGATTGGACTAGGGCATAGCTAGGGTTTCGCAGAAACCTTTTCTGTGATGGCTGACGTGCATGCCCGGTCACCTAAGCCGTGCCCTTTCATGCATATATATAGTCTCCACTAATGGGCTTTAGCCACGTAAAGGCCCATCAGGATCCTAATTGCTTGCGGATCAAATATCCGAGTCCTGACAGAGGTCTAACTGCGCATACCATATGCGAGCGTTTGAGTCAGACCCGATGGGTCGAGTCCCGATTGGACTCAGCATCGGCTCATACCAGAGCTAATACGACTTGGAGTCGGACCAAGAAATTGTCGCGCGGGCACATATCAATTACAAATGAGCAAAATTGACCTCTGGTCTGCCCAACTAAGGTTAGCGAGGCTAGCCGGCTCAAGAGCCAGGCAGTCCGGCCCCTGGTGTGGCCGCCCAACCAAAGGGCCAAGCCGCTCGGCCCCCTAAGTAGCCGCCCGGCCTTCCACTTTGCCGCATGGCCGCCTCACTTCAAATTTCTGAAGCCAAACTAACCCCTAAGCCCTTGGCACTTGTTGAGTAGATGAGATCAAGCCGCCATCGACTTAAGGATGAGAGTTCACCCCCCCTTCCTGCACTCTCACCATTCCCATCTCATGTTCCCTGTGAAAACCTAAGTCACAGCCTCCAACAACACACCCTCCAAGAGCTTAGCACGCACATCCGGCACCACGAAGACCTTACTCACCAGCATCCGTTGATGAAATCATTCCAAGAGGAGTCATCCCTATCAGTGATGACACGATGGTGCTAGACCTCACACCACTGGCCGCCTGGCCGCCCCCTTAGGCCGCCCGGCTTCAGGGCAAGCCACCCGGTTAGCAGCGAGGCCACCTGGCCTCTCCTGCAAGCTCTCGCAGTGCGAGAAGGCCTGGGCGTGGTCTTTCCCCCATGCCAACCATAGCCAAGAAGGTGTTTCGGGCAGATTCTCCTCGGCCTAAGGTCGGAAGATCAACCCTAAGGTGCCGACGCGGAAACTCTTCTCGGATGATTCCGTGAAAGGCAATGGAGCACCCAAGAGCCTGGGGTCACCAACCTACACCGTTTGGGGTGGAGTTACTTCCTCCGGGAAGTGGGGAAAGGTGCTGGTCCTGAAGCACATGGAGGACGTCCTTCGGAGGGATGTATCTATTAATGAATCCACCACTGGATTGCGATACCCCCTCCGATCAAGACTCCACCTAGACACTTTGAAGAATCAGAGGAGGAAGTGAAAGAGACCATTGAGTCTCTTAAGTTGGAGATAAAAGTGCTGAAGCATGCACTCTATAGACTTGAAGAGCGTTGCGCGAAAGGCGAGCTTTGGAGGTGGAAGATCAATGACAAGTTAGAGATCCTTAGGAAGGGCTTCTCCTCCAAATTTTGCCGCCTCGCCAAAGCCACGGGGTACCCAGAAGCCTATGATCCACCCATGCCATAGATGCCCCGGGCTTCATAATAATTTTTAGTATAGGCGCCCCTTTTATTTCTTAGTGCTCGGTGTTTTTGTTTCATTTATTCCTTTGTATGGACTCCGACTTTCTTTGTTTTAGTCATTTTCTTTCATCATTAATGCTTAGATCAATACAGTTTTGTTTACCTTTACTTTGAGTTCAAGTGTGGGGGGATGGCACTTGGCCACCCCAACTTTCTGTCACGAACCCTGCAGAAACGAATGAGAAAACTAACAACAGGGTTTCACCACGCAACTCGCAAAAACCTAGGATGATCCGAACCGAACGCTGGCTGCCCGGCCTGACACGCTTGCGAAAAACGTACCACACATAGAAACTTACGTACCAGAGCACTTCTCCACACAAGTTGATCGGTGCAAAGGTTGGAAGGCCAACCATGTAGGCCGCCTGGCTCCTGACCTGGCCGCCCGGCTTGGTCCCCTAGCTGCCTGACATGGCAGGAGTTAGCTGGCCCATCTTCACTTTGCCTAGTACCACGAACCATGTATTATTGTTAATATTTCAAGTACAGTTCATTATATTTAATTCCAAACATGAAACTTGGATAAAAATCTACTCTACATGACCGTATCTTCAACTTGTGTGTATGCTTATACAAACATTACTCCCTATGTTGAAGTAAAATTGCCCATGGATGCCTTTTGATTAGGGACCCACTTTGAGTTAAGATGTTGATTCATAAGAGATGAGTAACATGGATACATAGCGGTGATCTCCCGCTCAGGCAAAGAGTTTTGTTTTGCTAAAATAATAAAAATGTGCTCTACCCCAATGTTCTCAAGACACATGTCGTACCAGTGCCACAAATCAAAAATCTTATGCATCAAGGACATCTTTGAATGTTTTGAACCTTGTCAAATTCTGTGCCATCAAATAAGTTAGAATCATTTAAGATTTTTGGCTATCACATGCACGTTCTTACCACAAAATTCCAGCAAGTTGTGCTATGCAAACATTCCAATTACCCCTCGTTAATCACACAAAAAGAGAGGAAAAGAGGCATGGAATTGAAGATAAAAAGTGAGAAAGAAAAGAAAGAGAAAACAGAAAGAAAAGAAACAAAGTACACCATGCCCTCTCTCGCATAAAAAACAGGGAATACAAGAGCACACTCACTAATAACTTTCCGCCACACTTGCACATAGCCAAAATCTTTGAGTTGATTCATACTCTTTGCTTTGACACTTGATTTGACTTGGTGATACAAACATGATAAGATAGTCCCTCTTTCCAGCTCCACTAAAACCTAGATTAGGAGGCAAGGAAACACAAGGATGCTCATCCTCTGATTTATTGAGAGGTGATCTTGAGAACAAAAGAATGGAGCAACATACTTTTGGAAAATAAAAACCTCTTTTGCTCATAGTGGAGAGAAAACTGCTATGACACCTGGAACTTGCTCTGAGTCTCAACACCCCAAACTCAAAGTGTAGCCACCATTGAAATCCTAGGCAAGATGAACCAACTTAGGTGTAACCTTTATGCTTGCTAAGACTATGGTTGTTGAATGCCCTCTACACCATGCATAACTCTTGTTTTCTTGAGGACGAGCAAAGATCTTAGTGTGGGGGTGTTGGCGGTCGTTATAACATATTTCGACAACCAACATTTCATGTTTCAAGGGTGATTTTTATGCAAGATTCATACATATTAACTGGTTCCACGAGTTGCGTACAAAGATCATGCAGGAACACAGGAAACGATGCAAATACAACAATGGAAGGTTGGACAATGGAGACACAACCCTGGCAGCCTGGCCAAGTCCCCTGGCCGCCTGGCCTGTTGGGCATGCCGCCCGACCATTGGTCGGGCTGCTCGGCGTCCCTCCACCACTCAGCACTAAGGCCTGGCCACTAGGGCTAAGTCCTAGGCCACCCGGCCCACCTCCTTGGCCGCTCGGCCTGTGATGTGGTGGAACCACCTAAATTAACATGAGTTTAACTCTTAATCTATTCTCAAGTATTAGCCTCTAGTCAATTTAAGTAGTTTATTAAGATTTAAAACCTTAATAAGCCTTCCCTTTCGGATCGAGCTTAAGGGCTAACTCTCGAAGGAGTTCACAGATTACAACATTTCATAATTTAAAAGAAAATATATTACAAAATATTTAAAAGTTATTACAAACCAGTTCTTAAACTTGCAATACAAAAGTTCACTTCTTGAAAACATGCACAGTGTTTATTTAAGAAACCTTACATCATGCCCAATGATGTAGATTCTATACTTCAAAGGTCATTGTGGGGACAAAGAAGAAGGATCGTACTCAAAGAAGATAAATCCAGCACCTGGAAAGATAAGAAGAAACTTGAGTATAAATACTCAGCAAGACTTACTCGACCACTAGGTCTAAACCCGACTTTCTAACCTATAGTAAGATCTGGTTAGGTTAACTCACACGCACCAAGCCTACAATTGAATCCTTAGATTTTTAAGGTGTTAACTTCTTTTAGTTGATCCTATTTATAATAGATTATACCTATTCTAATGGCAAACAAAGCAATCACTTTGCAATATTATTACTTAGCAAGAACATTACTCTTTTTAACTATGATGTTGATCAAGATTCAGCTCTTACACCTGGTAAGCCCAGCGATTCGAATCAATTTTATACTCCTAGGAATAATACTCAAACACCCGTCATATGCTTGTACGACGACCCCACATATGACAATCTAACATTCTTGTTGCCACCTAGTCTGAACTGCTCTCACCGAACCTGGGTGTACTCCGACACCCACGTGTCTCCCACCTTCCAGTTGGTCTCACCACAGTTCAACCCTAGGTACAAAGGATGAGAGGCTTATCGGAGCTCGTGACGAGGACAATAAGTGAATGAGACGCGTTCGATGCCAAAAACATGGCTTGACATCGTACGGCCTTATACGACATAGACAAGATCAGGATCTAAATCATGTTCATTCATTAACTTTTCTTATTTACCATTTCTCAAAAACATAACTGATCATGTCCAATGTCTTCAATTAATATCTCAGAAAGCTTTCTTGAATTTCTCTCAAAGTAAACGTAACATATAATTAAGCTTAACTAAGCATTCTAATCTAATACGTATAGGATTCGTTATGTTAGAACAAGAATTCAATATGTACTAGGGTTTCAATCAATTCCTAACTCTAATGCACAATCTTATACATAATTAAGACTTACAATAAAAAGGCGTGAATGCATCGAAGCTTGCATGTATTTAGAGTACTGGGATCAAAAATAGTTTCAAAAAATCCTTCGGGAATTACGGATGGCTCTTGGGCTTCTACTTAAGGAGTCTTGGAAATTGCGGCTTCAGAGGGTTCTCCCACGGGATTTGTAGGAATTAATGCACCTAAATGCATGATATGCAAGAAATTAGGGATGAGGATGATCAATTTGAAATAAAAGAACTATAAAAGTTCTTAAAGGAAGAAAAGGTGGGGTAATGAAATAATTTTCTAGGGTTTTAAAATAACTTTCTATGTTTAAAATAAATTTCAAGTATTTTCAATATTTTTAATATTTAAAATAAAATTAAATATTTATTTATAGAATCTTGAAATATTAATTTAATAAAATCATTATAATCAATTAATAAAACAAATACATAATTTCTTTTTTTAAAAAATTTAAATTTAGTTTGTAGTAATTGAAATAAAGAAAGTATAAATTTAAAAAATCAGAATTTTAAAAAGAAGCCCAACGCCCACAATAAGTCTTTATGCAAAAGTTCTATTTTTCCCCTTGAACTTCTCTAATGGGTAATTTTTTTTCTCTTCTCCTTCAAATTGGGAGGCTCCCCCAGAATCCCCTACATGCGCGCGGATAAAAAGGAGAATAATGGCCTGGTTGGGGGTTCGAACCTCTAACCTGAAGGATTGAAACTATACAAGTTACCACTACACCATTTGGTTTAAGCTTGAGTAAAATTAAAGTGTTACGTTATTTGAACGGTTTCAGATCGGCGGCGGGTTGAAAACTGTGATCATAGCTTTTTGATGTAATTTTAGATATATGTAGAATGAAAGCTCTAGGATTATACTTTAGGATAAATCTCCTGCGAATATATAATTTTATACTAATAAATTATACCAACGAGCTATCTTATGTTATACAATCGCAAGTTATGCTAGCATAAATTACGTTAGCATATTTTTACCACAAAGTTATAATAGAACTTACAGCATAAAATTGTTATAATGAGCATAAATTATGTTAGCATAATTTTATGTCATATAGTTTAGCAAAATTCTTCTGAGAATAAATTATGTTAGCATAATTTTATGCTAATAAATTATACCAACGAGCTATGTTATGTCCTACAGTTATGACAAATTATATTACCATAAATTATTCTATACTAAATTATGTTAGCATATTATTACCACAAAATCATGATAGAAATCTTACATCCTAAAGTTGTAATAATGAGCATAAATTATGTTAGCATAAATTATGTTAGGATGATTTTATGTCATACAGTTATGATAAATTATGTTAGCATAAATTATGTTCTCATAATTTTATGTCATAATTTTTACCATAAAAAGTTATGATAAAAAACTTACATCCTAAAAATGTTAGATAACCAATTATGTCAGCATAAATATGAAAAAAGAGAGAAATAAATAAATAATGAAAAGATAATGGAAAATAAGAGTAAAGAAAAAATAAAAACAAAAGAATCTCACCTGGGCCGAGTGGGGGGCAGTGGCCAACGCGAGGTCATCGCTCGCTCGGAGCCAGACCACTGAACGATAGCTGATGGGGAATTGCGTTCAAATTGGCCCAGCCCGCTTCCTCTCTCCCTCTCAATTTGGCCCAAATAGCTAATTCGGCCCATCTCTCATTTTCTTATTCCCTGGCCAGTAGGTTCGGCCCAATAGGGCTTTCGCCTTGGCCGCGGCCCAACCGAGGCAGGCAGGCGTGCGTGACGCACGACGCACTCGCACGGCGTCCGCCCGCGACAGCGGCACCGGTGACCATCCTGCGCGGCGGAGGTCGCAACCCTCGCCGGCGGCGATCAACGCGCATGGTGGCGCACGACACTTTCTTTCCTTCCCTCCCTTCCCCCTCCCCTCTTCTCTCTTGCTGCTCGCGGCGGTCGTGGAGTGCATGCGACGGCGAACGCCGTTCCCGGCGGCATCAAGCCGCACCGGTGTCGGAGAGTACCCCGCAAGGTGCACGTGGGCGTTCCGCACCGGGTGCGCATAACATGTGGCTCGGGGAGGGTTTGTATGGATGGAATGTGGCGGCGGTATGGTGACCAAGGCCACTGATGCTATAGGCGGCGTAAGGTCAATTCGAGCTTGTGGCGGCCCAATCTTCAACAAGGATAGGCTTAGGAGATGAGGAAGACAAGGAAAGATGATTCCTACCTTCAATTGAAGAGCGGAGGTGGAGTAGGTGGTGGGCGGCAGTAAGACGCGTTGGCAGTGGTAGAGCGGATGGTTCAGGGTACTAAGGTTAGAAGTAGAGGGGTGGTGTAGATGAGGGTGGTTGGGGCAGCGCCGGTGAGGGGGTATTTATACCCAGTGGCCAGCGATGGATGAGGATAGCGAAGGATGGAGATCGACGGTGGACGAGCTTGGTGGTGACGGCGGTGGGAGCCGATCTCGTCTGCGCCTCAGGAGGAAGACGATGGACAGGCTCCTATGGGCACCTAGGAAGGAGAGGGTGGGCTGCCGTGGCTTTGGGCCGTGGCTTCCCCCTGTTTTCCCCTTTATTTTCTTTTTTTATCTAAATACTTTCTCAATTAAATCCCCAAAATTTAATTTACAACCATGCACTTTTAATCTTTAATAAATATATGTAATTTGAAGAGTTTGAAATCCAAAAATTAATTTAATTTATTTTGAATTGGAATAAAATCATAAAGGAAGAAAGAATTACTCTTATTTTTGGAAGAGACTTGGAAATAAATAAATGATGCATTTTACTTTCCATTGCTTAACTTAAGATATGCATATGATGACATGCTTAATGCACTTAAATCAGGGTTTAGAATACGGAGTATTACATGTGATTTGCTCCAAATGCCACCATCTTCGAGCTGCATGCAAGAGATGACGTGTCAAGCACAACTCCACATTGGAATACAAGACATCAACGTGAAACACCCTGGAAGGCCTCCACCTCACCGATCCAGCCCATGGATTGGTTAACTCAGTGATCCAAGAGAGTGTCATCAGATGGCTAAGGAAGAAACACACGCCAAATCCAACGATCAAGGCAAAAGCACACCGTTTTAATTGTCAACAGCCTCAACCAAGGACCCTGGGGCATCGGATGGACCGAGTCGGTGGATCTAAGGGCTACCCGGCCTTGATCCAGGCAGCCCAGCCTAGAAGCCAGGCTGCCCGGCCTACCACCTGTCCCTTCAGCCACCGACTTAACCTCTACAACTGCCTCAGGACAGCTATAAATACCCTTGTGGTCATGGTAAGGGGTGTGGTGTTTTGGTAACTATGCCACCTCTTATAGGCTATTGGTGGTCGATAAAACCCATTTTGACCACCAACATTTTATTATTGAGGGCAAAATTCATTAAGTTTTCATGTATCACTAACTGGTTCCACGAGTTGTCCAGGAAAGTTGTACTCAGGAGCTTGTCACATCCAAAATATCGAAGGAATGACTAAAATAGAGGCAAAATGGCAAGGGAGAGGTAGCCATGCAGAATTGCATGTCCGGCCTACAATGTCTATGGCCGCCCGGCCATCTTTCATGGCCGTCCGACCACCATCTAGGGTGGACAGCCCACCATAGGCATAGGGGCAGAAGTGTATGGCCACCCAGTCATCCCTATGGCCGCCCGGCCAAGCCCAAGCACCAGGAGGCCCATGGGTGCTCCCAGCCCAAAAGTGATGGCCGCCCAGCCACCCCTATGGCCGCTTGGCCATGCCACGACGCCAAAATGAATGTCCATCAACCTGCATGCAAAGAAGCACAAAATGAGACAAATCCAACCATGCAACCGAGAATCCAATAAAATCATGGGTCAGAAGGCCATCACACAAGGATCACAATCTGAGAGATCAATATGCAGCCAATTTAGGAAGAACACATGGCCGCCCGGCCATTACCATGGCCGCATGGCCATGTCTTTTAACCGTTTTGCATGTGCACTGACTCAAGTAACTGCCACCGACCTTGTGGAAGCAATATCAGCCGATGGATCAACAAAGGCGGTAAAGTATGGCCGCTCGGCCATGCATTGGACCAATTTCACATGCGCAACTTCTGAAGTAACTATCAACCGCCTTGATGAGTGATGATCAACTGTCGGATGCACTAAGTCGGTGGATCCCATGGCTGCCCGGCCATGGGTATGGCCGCCCGGCCATGTGCTGTGGCCGCCCGGCCACCGACCTACCCCAACTACCGACCTAGCACACCTACAAGTAACCCCTCAGCCTCCAAGCTATAAACACCCCTCAGGAGGTCACTTGTAGATTGTGGTGGATCAATAGAAGACTAGTGTGGTTGTGTCGTTGTGTGTAGTGTATAGTAGTGATGCCACCCTTGGAATTGTAAATAGAGCCACCTACATCTCAAGAGAGAGTAGTGAGGTGTAGAGTGAAGGAGTTGGAATTCTCTTTGGTATTCTATTTTTGAGCTCTAAATCTCATAGGAAATATTGCTCCATTTCCAGGATTGATTAAAGTTCCTTGCTCTCTACTTTATTTATCTCATACTTCCTTTATTTACATACTCGGTCTCTGCTTAGTAGTTTACAGGTGCCCAGTGTGCTCAATTTAGTTTAGCTATATAGTTGTGCTTTCTTCACTGGCCTCTAACCAGTTTAGTAGTAAACTCGTCCGTGTAGACGTGGTGTCTAGACTAGAGTTTACCCTGCAAGGTGGGTGTCTTGTCCCACGCAACATTGGTTGGTAGTCCCACCTGATGACAGCGGTCCTGCTCTGTTCTGTCATTTATCTTTACAATTGCTGGTTTTACTGTTCGGTTCTATCTCCTCTATGTTGAGTTACTCCTCGTTCCTCGTGGATTTCGATACCCTGGAATACTCTTGGGTGAACAGCTACAACGCGTTTCCGTGCACTTGTGGATTTATCTCAGAGGGCTAAAAAACGACAACATAGGCCATTCCATCAAAAAGTTCACTTTGCTTCAACGCAGCAGCAAAACCGCTAACAGAAAATTGCCTAATATCATGTTTTTGGATTGTTAGGAATTTAGGCATTTTCATGTTAAATTTAATCTACATAAACCAAGCTAAATTTGTGATGACAATTATGTGCACGTTTGTGAGCGTATCAAGTGCAATAGTAATGCACAACATACTGATCATAAATGAAATCATGAATGAGAAAGGTATAGGTCTATGCCCTGCAGAGAGAGCCGTGCTAAAGGCACTGGTAGATCCATTCCCATCAGTTGACATTATGAGTTGCTCGAAGTAGCCAATCAAAAGTCATTACAGGACGAGGATCGCAGTGCAGTCCCTCGAACGTCCACCAAGAAGAAGAACATGAACGATCCCACGAATGGCCACCGGGAAAAAGACTATCAATCCCTCGAATGGCGCTCACTAGGAACAAGAACGGATCACCACTAGAAAGAAGCGA
Organism: Paspalum vaginatum; assembly: GCA_030272315.1. Taxonomy (NCBI): domain Eukaryota; kingdom Viridiplantae; phylum Streptophyta; class Magnoliopsida; order Poales; family Poaceae; genus Paspalum; species Paspalum vaginatum. The sequence continues at coordinate 33,195,880 of CM059018.1, read as the reverse complement.
GCAGTCGTGGCGACGCTCCCCAAAAACCTAATTGCCCACGCACCCAGCAGATGTCCCAAGTGGACGGCGGTCCCAGAGGCTTGCTCTCCCAACTCTTTGTGCGCAAAGAGATTTGGGATGGGGAAGACTTCAGAGACAACTCAACTGTGAAAAGGAGCGAAAGCCAGCAAGAGTATATTTTCTCACACCATGCAATTAAAGAGTTGTGTACTCTTATATGAGCAAGAGAGCATATGAATAGGTGCTATCAAATAGCTTAATGGCAGCCATCACTAGCCATCATGGTCATCAAAATGACCTTTACTAGTAACTCCCACCATCATGGTTATTAAAATGACTGATACTAGTAACTCCCACCATCAAAATGGCTGTTACTGGTAACTTACAAAGCCATAAGTCAATAGCCACAATTCACCCACTTACTCATACATAACTCCTAGCTTAAACATGAGCCTTAAAATTTATAGAGATTAAATAAATGGTTTTTATCCCAAATATTCTAATAGGTGCTCAGTGCGTATGACTTAGTACCAACATTTGCCTTGTCGAAGGGAGGTGTGGGTGCTGGCGGCACCACCTCTCTACTACAGGCATCGATGGTGAAGCAAGGGTCGCAGAGCCAGCATTCCTCGCAGGCCAAAACCTGCCTCCTAAGCACTTCCACCGTGAAAACATTGGCGTCCTGATGGAACAGGTAGTGGAGCAAGTGGTCATCGACGTTGGCGAGTGCAGTATGCGGTGGCATCCCGGTGTCCTAGAACTCGGCGAGAGGTAGCTCGTATTCAAAGCACCAGGGATGATTTCCATCTGGGTCAACTAGGCTCCACATGCATATAGTCGAAGTTGAGAGGCTGCCGCAGACCTCGACATAGCGCAGTGTGCCCTCGCTCGGCCTGATGGCATGGCGATGGCGCGGATTGAGGATGATTTGCTCATCGGATGGCCCTATCTCGCAACTATCCAGGAGGGGGATGAACCATAGGCAAGGTTAGTCGTACAAGCCATGGGCTAGATCCATCCACCAGAGCTTGCCATTGTGGGCGAGCACGGCGTGGTCAGAGAAGGGGCCACGTCCATGTTTTGGCATGCGGGTCAGGGAGCGGGTGAGTAGCTAGACGCCCCACTTGCCAATGCCTATGGAATAGTATAGGAGCATGTCGTCACTACTCCAAGACCTGATCCAGGGATGAAGTTGGGCGACCATGTACTCGTCGGGGCGGTGTGGGTCAACGATGAGGCTGAGGCAGCGGCGGGGAAGGATGGCAAGGCTGCTATTGCTGGGTGCACGGGGGAGCCATCTAACGATGTGGGAGCCACCGTAGGAGTTGAAGGTGTTGCCGAGGAAGAAGTCACAGCGGCGATGGACGAAAACCTGGAAGATCAGGCCACCAGAGGAGCGGTCGACAACGAGGATTTCAACGTAGTAGGCGTCATCGTCGGGGGTGACGTGGAGGTGCAGGATGAGGTAGGAGAGCTCCAGCAGGGTGTGGAGGTCCAGCTAGAAGTCATCGTCAGTGGCACCAGCGACAAAGGTATAGGGCCTAACCCGGCATGCTCCTCCTCGTCCTCATGCTTGTCCCCGTGGGCATGGGGGATAACTACGACAGGGATGGAGACGAGGAGCACCCACCGGCGCTGCTCCTCATAGGAGCCCAATGACTGTGGCTCTCCGGCGGATGGTGACATGGGATGGGGTTTGGCAGTCAGGGAGGGTGACAACGAAGGGAGAGGAGACAAGGGATATGTGTGGGCTCCGTGGATTGGAATGAAAATTGATGGGTGATCGTGTGCCTACTGCCTGCTAGAAGAACTATATTGGAGAAGAGAGGAGCCCGAGCAGGATGGGAGGCACTTCTTTTTCATTTTGACCCCTCCCTCAAAGAATTTGCACATTGGAATGACACTTGGACAGATCAAGGGTTTCCTGTGCTATTCGTTTTAAGGAGGCTTCTTTCTTATCATTAGTTGAAAGGAAAGTTTAGAAAAAATAACACGTAAGATCGGGCCAAGAATAAACAAAATTTACATTCCATAGTGCATCTTGACAGTAGTTGTCAGAATTAATAATAGCAACCAAAAAACCCGAGCCAGGGTAGGAGGATTCTGCCAGATTGGGTCACGAAAACAAAGAATTCAATTACGATCAAACCTCCCAACTCCGACCGCTGCTGCTGATGGGTCACGACTCATACTCAACTCCGCCGCCGCCTTCATATAGAGAGCAAGTAATAGGGATTGCTAGGGCCTGGCATCTGACAACACTGTTCGAGCTCTCTTATTCCCATCTGATCCTATCCCCTCCTTGCTAGCAGCACCCGCACCGACCGATCGATCATGAGCCTCAACGACAAAAGCGCATACTGGCTACCCCGATGTTGCCACCGCCACTGCCACCGCCACTCCGCTGCCACTACCGATTCTGCTTCTGGACTAACCATCAAGCGTGGTCGGACCCCTGCCGCCAGCAAGGTCATCCTCGGCCTGCGCCCCGTAACCACCATTGCCGACTGCTCATCGACGGAGTGCGCCATCTACGTCCAGGATTTTGATTTAGATCACATCGATGATGCCTCCACAGAGGACAACAAGGAGAAAAGGATGCTGCTTAGTCAAATCAGGGCGCTGCCATGCTCCCACGTGTTCCACCAGCAGTACATCTCCAGGTGGCTTCGTTGTAATGCCGTGTGCCCTCTTTGACGTGGCCAACTGCCCACGGAAGAAGAAGACGACAACGACGGTTGCGACAATGAAGAGGAAAGACAGCTTAGGATGATGGTGAGGATCAATCCAGAGCTCAGGACATAGGTGAGGCCGGAGTATGCTGAGGCATCACCGGACGCCGAGGAGTGGAGGAGCTGGCTGGCCGATGAAGCAGAGCGTTGGATGAACATGGTGGTTAGAGGTACTGCCAGATTTTGATGATGCGGAGGAGGAGGTTGCGTCACTGGACATGCGACAAGGAGCGGAGGCGGAGGCTGGCTGATGAAGACGATGAGCGTTGGGATGAACATGCATGGTGGGGTAATGGCACAGATCGGAGGCTAGATCCATCATCTCACTCATCACATCATATTCTACTAGTCTAAATTTTACGGTTTCTTCCTCCTCTTCTTACGGTGTACTACTGCGTACTAGTACAATTCAAGACTACAAGCTCTATACGTAGTTGATAAGTTATTTTCTATGATGCTCTTGTTCTGCACACGCGCGGTGTGACTCCCTTGCTGCTAACTGTACAACAGCTGTCGTGTGCCCTTCCAAGAGCAACTATTGAAGAGCTAGCACCGCCGTTAATAAATTGTAACGAAAATAGGCCCTAAGCCTTGTGCTTAGTTCCCTAATGTGATTTTGGTGGTTGATGTGACAACACGTACCATTGGGACTTATGGATGCGCAAATGTGTTTGGTTAAGTCCTATGATGCAAGAGATGGACTTGGATACAAACACCTCAAAGGAGGTCTTAAAAGTCTCAAGAGAAGACCCAAGACTCCATCCCATCAGAAGTGGCTACCCTGACACGGCAGTCTTAGATGGTCCGGCAAGTAGAAGAAGCCCGAAGTTTAAGATTCAAGACTCGGTGCACTTTACACGCACCGGACGGTCCAGCAGTGGTACCAATGCTACCACCGGACGTTATAGGTGGTGGAAGAAGGAGCGACTGCACCCCGACATTTACATGCAACCACCGGATGTTTTGGACAGAAGCTGCATCAACTTGAAGACCTAAGCTCCAACATGCACTGGACGGTCCGGTGGTCTCCAATGGTAGAATTCCAAGTCCAACGGTTGACTCAATGGCTAGCCCAGTTACACACATCGGACCGTCCGGTGATCTGGTGGTCGCGCAGAAAAGGAAAGAACGCTTCCAATGGCTAGTTTTGAGGCTTGAGATATATATACCCCTTTGGCTTGCCTCCAGACTATGGTTGGTGACTCCTAAGCTTATTGTAGTGCTAAGACACATTTTCCACATTCCTTAGACATATTTTGTGAGCCCAATCATCACATGAACTAACTAGACACATCCCGGCATAGCTAGTGCTTAGTTGCATCTTTATTTATGCCCATTTGTCTATTACCCACGCCTGCGTGCACGTTTAACTTTGTAAGTATGGGGCTTGTAAGTCTTATGAGACCCTCCGGAGTGTGGAGTGGACGCCACCTTACTTGTGAGAAGGAGGAAGGCCCTCGGCACGTTGGCCAAAAGCTTTCTTAGTGGAGACAGCAGGGTAGCTCCGAGAGAAGGCCCACGGAAGACCCCAACAGCCTCAACAATCCTCTACCCTTGCGTGGGTGAGGCCGTAGTCGAAGACTACGCGAGAGAAGGGCACGTGAGGGTGTGTACCGGGGATATCCGGAGACCCAACTGGGTTGCTTGACCTTTGCGGAGGTCACTTTGCCATCCTCCACCCTTGCGTGAGCGAGGCCGTATTCCTTTTGAGGACTATGCGAGAGTAAAACCCTACGGGGGGCGCCAAACGAGGAGTAGGGGTAGAGACGCGTTGGTCTCCTCGAACCTCAGGAAAAATATCGCCTTGTCTTCTCCATGTGCCATCGCCTTCATCGTCATTGGGAGTTTGCATCTCTCTAGCTTTCTCTTTAGCTTCCGTATTTACATTTTTGCAATTGTATGCTTACATTTCTAGACTAGCTTTATAAGTTAGTTTCTAACTAAAAATAGGTTGTAAGACTTCGTCACGGTAGAATTAGCAACACTTAGCAAAACCATAGTGCACATAGCTACATTTATTAGAATAGGTTTTTCTTAGTAGTTATAGTTTTTAGAAGCCTTAGTTTTTAAAAATCTTAATTCATCCCCACTCGCGTCGATCCAATCTTTATAGATGATTTTTTTCTGTTAGAGTGCCAGCAGCTGCTCAGCAGCCGTTTAGATCATGTTGTTGCCTTTTAAACTTTGCATACCCTTCCATTTCTAATATCAAATCAAAAGCTTGATCTTCGTATATGAAACATAGAATTTCAAATAAAAAACTTTATACATTCTCTTTTAAACATAATGAAATTTTTTAAAACACCAAAACATTCAAAATCACAAATTGAAAATTGTATACACTTGTTCAAAAAACTTTGTACTTGTATGTCAAAAACTTTGTAAAGCAAAAACTCTGTAAATCAAAATACAATATAAGTTTTTGTATGGTACTAACTTTCAAATTATATTAGAAGCAAAAACTCTGTACACTAGTCCAAAGAACTTTTGAATCATCAACTGAAAGCTCTATGCACTACAGACTCTGAGGTATATGTGCAAAAGTTCCTACATTCAAAACCACACAAAAATTGTATACACTGGGTTTAAAACCTTTTACTCGTACGCTAAATACTTTTTTAAAAACAATACTTTCAAACACATGCATAAAAATATTCTATAGTGATATTTTTCAAATTGTAAACAAAACTTTGTAAGCCAATTAAAAAACTATTGAATCATCAACCAAAACTTTTATACGCTGTAGTTTCTCGAGGTATATATTCAAAAAGTTTCTGTTACATGACCTTTTTAGATAAAAAATAATACTCTTTCTGGTCATTAATATATGACGTTTTTAGTACAAATTTAAAAAATAAGTCGTATAGTAAGGCCATTCCCAGTTAGAGTTTTATCCAAGTTTCATTCTCATTTAATGCACTGACACATCAACATTCTTAGTGACATGGCAGTGTATTTATGAGGAGAGAAACAGAAAGAGTTTAATGGGAAGAGTGAGGGTTTCATCTAGATGAAACTCAGGATGCATATGTACCTAGATAAAATATGTTATGGCACTCTTGGTAGCCGTGCAATAAAACCATGCACTGGGAATAGCCTAATAACCGGAGACCGCAGTTCGTATAGCTTTTTAGATAACTTTTGAGGTAAGTGTATCTCCTTGTCAATCGATTGATGGTTTGTCTTTGTGTCAATCAACTGTTGTAGGTTACTGGATTTAAATCGATCCGCCAGAAAATTTGTGCGATGATGTGTTACGGTCTGACTCTACAAATCGGCTGATACATTGTATTTGTATCAGTCAATTGTTTATTTGCTGTTAGAGATTTTTTTCTTCAGATTTACTCCTATTCAGTTGGCTGATATTTGTCTATCCATCAGTCAAATTGTTTTTAGGTGTGTTTTGTGTCTGTTTTGTTAAATTACTACATATGTATAAAAAATTACTATATATTGTTGCACCGTAATTTTTTTTATTGTATTATGTAATTTTAATTTGTAACTGATGGATTGAATTTCATCGGTCACCTATACGGTGGTATAAAATGTGGCTGATATATTGATTCCTTCAGTCATCATAGGAGAGCTGTTAGATAAAAATCGGATGGTTATAAAATGTGACCGATGAAAAATTAGATATAAATCATAGACACACCTTTGTTTTCGTGTGTTGATATGTCACAGTCTGATGGGATTGTCTACCTGTCTGTTAATTGTTTTGAGCTGCTGGATTCATGCGGCGAAAAAAAAACGTGGATGCTCGATTTTGTTAGGCTGAGTACAACGGGAAAGCATCTCACCTCTATTTTCTCTCTCCTATTCACAACTACAATGTTAAATTTAACAGTGCAAATCTATCATTTGCTCCTCACTGCTGTACTTAGCTTTAAACACACGCCGTTAAACATCCTCTGTGTTGTACTTAGTGTTATTGTCCCCTCCCAAATGGCTTCTACCTCTCTCCACTTGGGTATGAAACCGGGTCGGATACAGACGGATGTACACAGATACAAACATATATAATTATTTGTTTTTCGGATTCGGTTCGGATACGGGTAGCGCAAAAATGCGTCGGATATTGATATATACTTCGTACGCATAATAATATCTAATAATTTTTAGTCTTCGGATACAGATACGGATTGGATATTAACTGTTCGGACTCAGATATCGGACATCTTATTTAGTCTCTAAACATCTCGGGACGGATTATCCGGGGGATAATATCCGTCCCGCTTTCATCCCTATCTCCACATAGCATCTGAGTTGAGCATGCAGAATGCAAGACATAAACAAATATGTATGCTCGGATACACATACATTGTATGAACTTGCGTACAGTCATCATGCACCGCAGGCACAAGTGCATGAAAATAACAAAACCAAAAGCATAAACTCTACAGCAATTACATCCGTACAATTAATGCATCAAAATAACAACCGAAGATTACACAAATAAACATGACCTTTCCTTTTTCACCTACACGTACATAAATAAAGAAGTAACAAACACACGTACATGAGTGCGTATGAAAATTAACAACAACCTAGCAATCACATGCACAGGCTGTGTAAACTATAACATATTTTGAAATACTCAATAGCACACTTTGAAAGAACCATACAGTCTGGCCAGTCACAGTCGGCTAGAACTAAACTAACAGAGAAATACTCTATGCATCACAAGATTAGTGAAATGAAGCAAAAGCAACAAGCATTATGAATGGGGAAATGAACTAAAGATCGTGTGCACTCACAGCTATGCTTTTCGTTGGGATTGAAATGGGAACATAAATATTCTGGATTTTTTTTCCAAAAACTTCAGACGCTCTGAAACAGAATAAAAGCAAAAGGCCAATGAAACTCCAATCTAGAAATGTAACAGATACATACACAAGCACATTAACGATCGCTGAAAAAAGCATAAAATAATGACCAACATTTATTATTTTCACACCATACTCCCAAAACATGCACACAGTAACACACAACGACACACTTAACACACCTAACTCTAATAGATACTTATCAGAAGTTTAAAAATTGACAAACAGATACACATACACCCACAGACAGACCTACAATAGAGAAAAAGACATCCACAGCCAAAATTCTATTTAAACACACTTACGGACAGTACAAAGACCCACATACACGTGCACATGCACAAACGTATGAATTTGTTAAACATACATAACTTTGATTCTAAACCAGCCAAAAACTGTCACAAAGCATAAAAAACTACAACAAACACACTCTCTGTCTCTACGGTCACGGTCATAGACATTACAGAAAAAAATAGAGAGGATAACAGCAACATACCTTAACAACGTAACTCTAATGATTAAAAACGAACGGACATACACAGCCAGGCGACTCGCATTGACAAATAAGATACAGGGAGAGTCTCCCGAATCGAATAAGTTGACCGGTGTCATACGTCGAAAGTACTGCAAATTGGGTGTCAAATTTAGTGAGGCGTGCGAACTCAGTGTCAAATATTGAAATATCTCCATTAGCACACACGGTCCCGTGAGGAGAACGAAGAGACAACCGAGGGACCCATCGCAAGAGCGCATACAGAACGGGCTTGCTAGCGGCTGGACGTCCGATGGATTGGGCCCCATCGGACACTTCGTGTAACATTTTCGATGAGTATTTTCAATACCGAAAAACAGTACGCACAACATTGAATATTAACTTCAGCAACGTCAATGCTTGGAATAAAAAATCACCGCGTCTCATCCCAATCAAGGGGGAAATCCCACAACAACATTAGTTAACGTTTCACACAACATGAAAAATAAACGACGCAAGATCCGTGCAATATTAGTAATGTATTTCTTCAACATCGAAAAATAATTTACGTAACACTGGAATTCAACTATTGCAGCATTAATATATTAGTTCACGTTTCACACAACGTACAAAAAAAAAGTCAAGAACCATACAACATTAAAAATACATATTTTCAACATCGAAAAATAGTGTATACAATCGTTGAATTTGACTATTGCAACATCAAATATCTTAAAATCAATAGGGCGCGGGGGGTGTACGAACAGACCACGCTACTCAGCGTCGCCGCCGCGTTGCTCACCTGTCGCCGCACCGGCTGGGCTGCTGCGTTAGGCGTGCACCCACGCAGCCGCCTACACCCCATTGGGCGCCGCTGACGAAAGCGACCAGCACGTCTCCCCCGCGCCCCCACGAGGACAAGCATCAGCGAAGGTCTGGCAGCGCGGCTGCAGCGGAGCTCGAGGGGCCCTTGGCAGCGGCGTCGAGCAGCCAGGAGAAGAGAGAGTGGATCGCGGAGGTGGATTGGTGGCCTAGCGCGGTGGCCGTGGCACCACTGCAGATGCGTGGAGTCCGGCGACCATAGCCTCAAGACTATAATCGGAGAAAATAAAATCAGAAGAATTCGAGAAGACAAGAGAAGCCGGGGATGCGTGGAGAGACTTTCTGGATGGAAAGTCCGGAATTCTGGATAAATTTTCCGTTTTTGGATTGGGATGTATTTTTTAGTCCGAAAAATGATGTATTCCGATTCTAAATTTAAAAATATGAAAATCAATTTTTTGTTCAAATCAAAATTTTGCTACAGTAAAAACGAAAAGTTAAACCCTGGCGTGGTCAGAACGAACTTATTTGTATGCAGTGGAGAGAGTACCGCATACGGAGGTGAGCTAGCCCACTTGCGTCCGATAAAAGTTGCGGCCGCCGGACACTCATGGGGGAGGACGATTCCCGCATATAAAAACATGCGTTGCCACGTAGCAAACAGGGACCATGCGTGGACTGATACAATTTAGTAAAATCAGTCACCTGATACATAGTAAGAGTAAAGCTATGTTTGAATATTTTAGTCCTAAAATTTAGCTCGGTCTAGCCCGAGATGTTTGAATAGTATAGACTAATTGTTTGATTTATTAATCACGCTAGAAATTAGCATTAATCTAACTTAACTCACTTTTTTTGACCAATGTACTAATGGTTAGTCCAAGGATTAGCTAAAATTTAGCTCACTAATTACCTGTCATGTTTGGATGCAAATGGACTAAACTTTAGTCGCTAAACTTTAGTCTCTAGTATTCAAACACGCCCTAAGACCCTGTTTGGATCCGGAGGCTAAAATTTAGCTCTAATCACATCGGATGTTTGGACGCTAGTTAAAAATATTAAATATAGTCTAATTATAAAACTAATTACACATATGAGGACTGAACGCCGAGACAGATTTATTAAGCCTAATTAATCCATGATTAGTAATTGAACGCCGAGATAGATTTATTAAGCCTAATTACTAATCATGGATTAATTAGGCTTAATAAATGTGTCTCGGCGTTCAGTCCTCATTTGTGTAATTAATTTTATAATTAGACCATATTTAATATTCCTAACTAGTATACAAACATCCAATCCGATGTGACATGGGCTAAAGTTCAGTCTCCGAATCCAAACACCCCTAAGCCTATCCGCAACGGTATCCTGTATATTCCATCCTCTAAATTAATATTTGTAGGTTCCTGCAAACGTTTTCCTCCCCTAAACCAATTTTGTCCGCAAGAGTATCCTATACCATCATCCTTCGTCCATCTCCTAGCGGGACCCATGGCCCTTTCCATCTCCGTCTTCCACTCTTACTCCTAGAGTTGTATGTCCCGCTCGCCCGCGGCCCTGTCTACATGCAGCAGTAGGCAGCCGCGTCTGCTCTGGTCGTCCGCACGTAGGAATGGCAACGGGGCGGGTTCGGGGCAGGTGGAGCGCCCGAAACCCGTGGCTCAAACCCGCCCTGCCCCCAAACCCCACGGCGGGTGAAAATCCGCCCCACCCCTGAACCCACCGGGTACCCGAGACCCTCCAGGGAACCCGCCACCCGAACAGAGAGGCACCTCCGCAGCGGCGGGACAGACTGGCGATGGCGCAAACTGGAGAGTGGGGAGTGGAGACAGAGCCGCCAGGAGGACACGGACGCGGAAGCCAGGCAGCTGGCCGGAGTCGGACGCCAACCGGAGAGTCGGAGACGCGGAGCGGCCGGGTGGCTGGCCGGACAGGGATGTCGGTCGCGGTCCAAGGCGTGGGAGGACTAGAGGACGGGGCCAGACAGGGGACGTCGGTCTGAGGCACTGAGGCTGGTCAAATAGGGCTGTCGCCGTCGGAGATAGGGAGGCGCCGCCGCGCCGACGACTGGGCGTGGAGCGAGAGTGGGGCGAGACCGCGAGAGGCGGCGGCTGGGCGTGGAGCGAGGCTGCAAGGAGCGGAGCGAGCGTCGGCTAGGGACCGAAGTGGCCAATGGATAGGGTGATTGTGGGAGTTGGAGGTTCATCATAAACCTAGGGTTGTGGGAAGGTTGGGCCTCATTGGGTTGCCGGGTGCTTGGGCCTTTCTGCATTTCGGTTCCCGCGGTGGAGTTTGAAATCCGCCCCGCCCCACTAGTTTTCGGGTCCCTGAACCCGCAGACCCGTGGGGAAAAAATCACATCTACCTCCTGCCCCCCCCCCCCCCGGTCGGGTCCAAAACCCGCGGGTACCCGAACCCGCCCTAGTGCCAACCTGTCGCCACCGAGAGCCGCGTTCGCACCGGTCGCCTACCACCTCCGTGCCGGTCGTGTCGTCGCTGACAATCGCATCCCCTTACTGCTCGCGCCGTCCTCTGCGCCGCCCGCAAGACAGCACCTATAGCTCATGCCGTCCCAGCAGTCACGGCCGTGCCTAGCCGCCCGTACGCGGCTGCCTGCCTCGAGCGCCATCGCAGGACCGCGGCGCTCATGCCGTCGCCGGTAGACGCAGCCGCGCCGAGCCGTCCGCACACCACCACCTGCGGCCTGCCGCTAGCACCGTCGCCGGCAGCCGCGGCCGCGCCGAGCGCCCCCCCGCACACATCCGCCTGCAACCTGCCGCTCGCGCCGTCGCCAGCAGCCACGTCCGCCTTGCTACTGTGCACCCGGCCGCCTCCGACGCCAGCTGCCTTCGCGACGCCCATGCGCGCAGTTGGGCCGCCGTGCAGAGGACCACCGCCCCGCGCGTTCCAGCGGGTTGGTTGGGAGAGGGAGAGAGGGGTCAGCCCAGCGCGCGCCGCTCGTCGCCCTGCCGTGCGCGCCGCCATTTGTCGTGCCACCGCACCGCCGCCGAGCCCATGCGCGCGCCCCCACCAACCTCTTGTGTTGCCTCCCACCTGCCCAACGCGCGCCACCCGGCGCCCGGCCGGCCGCCGTGCCGCTCGCGCCGTCACCGGTAGCCACGTCCGCGACCAGCCGCCCGCACACATCCTTCTGCGGCCTGCCGCTCGCTCCGTCGCCGGCAGCCGCGTCTTCCTTGCTACTGCTGTACTGCGCACCCGGCCGCCTCGGATGCGCGTTCGAGCGGATTGGTCGGGAGGGGAAGAGAGGACGATACCAGGTCAGCCGCCGTCCCGTACGATTTTACGGGAGCTGATACGGGTACCGCTGCAGGGGTTACCGAGAGAAAAATCCTGTATTTTACGGTTCCAGGGCCTTTTTACGGGACGTCGCTGCGACCAGCCTAAATCTCAAAAAATATACGAAGTATGTCCCAACACAAAACAAAATGAAAAAAAAAAGGTTAGCCCAATAACAGCCCGATAACAGTGGGAGGCAGCAGGCGCGGCGGCCGACTTCCTTGGCGCATCTTCCCCGCCTGCACGTCCCCCATCCTCCCGCGCTCCGGCGGCGCCCCGCGAGAGGCGGGCAGGTCAGTCTCCCTAGTTCTCTCCTCCTGATATCGTAAAACCCTGCTCGAGCTTCGTTTCCCAGGGCGTGGCTCAGGCCGGCTCGTGTACGGCCTGGTGCTGGCCGCGCCTAAATTTAGTGCAATCTGTGTCGTGTCGTGTTTTCATCGGCGCTGGCCGCCGCGCGTTCGGTTTGGGTGATTTCGTGTGGTATGGTGATTTGGGGGGGGGGGGGGGGGCGGGGATTCGGCTGTGGGCGGGAGGCGGCCCATCATCTTCATTGCGGAGTTGATGGAGGGAGAGAGAGGAGGGGGACATCAGGGAAGAGAATTTAGTGGCTATGGATTATCAGCTTCGGACTATGGGGCTCTAGGGTTAGCGCGATCGGATTATGTAGTGTGAAATTTCCTGAAGTTATTCTTGGGGGTCTGCCAACTATGCTTTGTTTCTAGACGTGAATGCTCATTTTACCTTAATTCATGTTTTGAATATCTGCTAGTGGTGACGCTAGAAAGGTAATATTGTTCTTTGATGATATCATAAATTATGCAAGTCCTTTTGTTCTCCTTCTATCTATTTTCAGTTGTTTTCTTCATGTTTAATTCGTTTGCTCCGAAATTTTATGTTAATGGACGATTTTTGAAACAATTGGCAGGATATCGTTGTCAATATATGGACAAGGTGTCCGAACATTCTCACTGAAATGGACAAGAAGAAAGCAATTGATGAATCTGAACCAGGACCAGCTCCTTCTCACGCTGTGGACAGATTTGGTTTTATAAAGCCAGAACAAAGTAACACGCCTGATGGAATTCCAAAAGGCAGATCCATACATGAACGTGAAAGGTGTGGCATGCCATACAAGATCCAACTCTTCTTATGGACATATGCTGACTATGTCTATGTGACTATGTGATACATTCGAGTGGTTGTACCTTCTTTATTATTTGCCTTCTGCCAATTCAATAGGTTACCCAATTCCACTATTTTGTTGTAAAATCATCCCAGCTTCTAGTTTCTACTTTCCAGTGGCTGTTACATCTTCATTTCATGACTTAAGATTGGATCTTAGTTGTTTCAGTACTTAATGTGAGAACAGTGCTAATAAATTCCACTGCTTCACTGATAAATGAAGTAAAGAACACTTATTGCTACTATCTTGTTCATGCCTCCAACACCATATTCATTCTTTTTCAGACGAATTACTTGTGTAGATCAGTTATTGCACCTTACCTTTTTGTTCTCTAAAAAAGCTAACTTACACAGGTTCTTTTATTTTACTTCCCTTTCTGTTTCCACAGGGAGGAAAGAAGGATAAGAAAATGGAGGAAGATGATAGGCATTGGTGGTAGTGACTGGAAGCATTATGTTAGAAGAAATCCTTATGTGGTTAAAAGGCGAATAAGGAAAGGAATTCCTGATTGTCTCAGAGGACTTGTTTGGCAGTTGATTTCAGGCAGTCGAGACCTCTTGCTAATGAACCCTGGGGTTTATGAGGTACCTGTTATAATCAACTATTCTTACATCATTTGGCATTTTATATGCTTGCGGTTTGCCTAGTTATACTAGACTGAGAAACAGGGAAACTTCATAGTTCACGTTAGGGTCTAGCTCATCTAAGTCCTACCTATTGTTAGGAGAGAGAATATCTGAACTTTATGGAGATTATGTGTAATATGACCATTATAATGTAACATTAGATCCTGTTGAAGCCCACTTTTATGTGCAATTTGTATATTTCAATCAATCATACTCAATCCTGACTTATGTGCCTAAACCATGGTAGCTCTAGTTTTTCTTTCACATAGGAGGCCAACAAAGGTGCCTCCTGCTGCCAGCTCCAGGCATCAAACACAGATCATCGGATTTGGAGGCAGGCTCAAGGAGCCACTTGGGATCACCAGCCCTCTCCCAAACTTGGGAACCCTTGTATTTCAAATCTAACCTACCTGAACTTGCTTGGGACTAAAAGTTTTTGTTGTTTTTGTTATACTCAATCCCGATTTCGCTGAAGTTTGTGGCTAGTATTTTAAGGCGTGATGGGAAGGAATTGCTGGCTTAATTTTCATTATTTGGCGTTTATTATAGTTTTGCATTTTTATCTCTTAAGAATCAGTGTACTTTGCCGAGTACTGTTCTTGTTCTTACTTTATCAATTTTATTTGTATAATTGTTCTATCCTCTGGACAGACACTGGTGATATATGAGACATCGGCCTCTGAATTAGAAATTATTCGTGACATATCACGTACATTTCCAACTCATGTTTTCTTCCAACAAAGACATGGTCTGGGTCAAAGATCCTTGTATAACATTTTGAAAGCATATTCTGTCTACGATAGGGATGTTGGATACGTGCAGGTTTGTGTTAAGTGTGATAACTTATTTTATGGATGCAAAGACCTCTCTGGAATAATATTCCATTATTTGTGTAATCATTTCACAGGGAATGGGATTTCTAGCTGGGCTTCTGCTTCTCTATATGAGTGAGGAGGATGCATTCTGGTTATTAGTCGCCTTGCTAAAGGGAGCTGTCCATGCACCAATGGAAGGTTTGTATCAGGTAATTGAAATGAGCTTTAAGAAATTTTAGACCAAAGACCCCTTCGGCCCAGCTTCTATTGAAAGCTAAAAGACCAGTTCACTGGTTGGGGTTACCAACCACTTTATAAGTTCTGGGTTCCTAAGCCAGGACACCTTGGAATAATAAAACCTCACTCCACTCAACACCTCCACTATCCAGTAAAAGCACCCAGCCAACTATAACCCGATAGATGTTACGACTGGGCCGTCTGCCCGGCAATGGTAGGGTGGTGGCGCAGGACTAGACGTGGGAGTGGATTAACATCCAAATCCAAATAAAGGAAGTCCAACAAAATCCAATTACTAAAATAGGAAAATTTGCCTGCTTGCATTAACCCCTCCAAGTATATATGTATATTGTATGGTGTTAAAATTATCAATGCTGTAATGAGTCACTATTGTTAATTTAAAGTTGAGTTTAATTATATGACGTTTTTATAATGTTCCTACAATTTACATGTAACTGTAATATAAGAAAAATGACCTGCTTTAGCTCAAAGCATGTCAGATATTGGTTAGTTACTGCGGCTCAGCTATTTATCATGAGATAAAAACTATGGTGCCTAACGGAGTTGATGGTGCAACATTAAGATGGATGCATACCAGATCCTCTGAACGGTTCAGATATTAAGGACACGCACCCCCTGGGCGCAGCTTTCACTCTGATTGTCTAATGGTGATTAATGATGCCATTGTATAAATTTAAAATTTTTGTGAGTAAAAAGGAAATGGTACAAAATGTATTTTTGGTACCGTAGCAACGCACGGGTTTGTTAGAAAATACCCATTCATTGTGAGTACACCATAAGGCCCAACTCTTGCCACCTAGTAGGTATATTAGCCCATCCTAGGAAGTCTCTGATTCAGCACCAAGTTGACACAGCCACTGGGCATTTTTAAAAGAACAGATGATCTAGCTATTCAACTTCATGGCAGTTTGGCATAGCTTGTACAGATTAGGTCCACCCCAATTCCCCATAGTCTGCTGATTCGCAGTCTAGAATCTATCATGCCACAACATCCTAAGAAAAATCTGGATTTTCAGAGGAACCTTTCACCTTTGTATGCCAGACCTCTACCATCATTAGATCTGTTATATACGTCCATACTCCATACACTATACATCGATCTGGTTGTAAACTTCCAGCAAACTTCCAAACTACCCATCCTCTAGATGATTAGATCACTCAAGCACACCTCTAATTTTTCATGCAACTCAACCCACTTCAGATATTCTGCTTCCCCAGAAATTCTTCTGAACCTCAACTCCCACTATTCCCGTGAGCACTTTCCACTGAAGTCGTTCGGTCACTGCAGATTTTGTATATATTTGGATATATCACTTTCAAAGCACAATCTCCCAGCCAGACATCTTATTTGCTACTAGCTCAAGGAATTAGATTTGCATTCCTATAGATACAATTCTTGGGATTAATCATGCTTGTTTCATGGCTGTTTTAATTGTCAACATTGAGCTAAATAATATTAAGTAAAATTTAGTCTTGATGTTCATGGTTACATGTTCCCCAACAGTGTCCAAATTCAGTTTGAGTGACTAATTAATGCAGCAGATGCAAAATTCTCAACATTTTTTCCTTTTTAGTAAACCTGCATACTGTAACCTTCTACTGATACGGTATATACCCTTGCAACAGACTGGTTTGCCGCTTGTGCAGCAATATATATCTCAGTTTGAGAAATTAGTCATGGAGCATATGCCAAAATTGGGACAACACTTTGTTGAAGAAATGATAAACCCAAGCATGTATGCAAGCCAATGGTTTATCACGGTTTTCTTGTATTCTTTCCCGTTTCATTTAACTCTTAGAGTTTGGGATGTCTTTCTTTATGAGGTTAGAAATTTTCTCCTTCCATATATTTATTTCGTGTTTAGATTGTATCTTGGGTTAGTTGGTTGTTTTTCAGCATTCTTGCTCCATAATTTGTATAGCTTACTATACCTGTGGGACACCTTTCATCAGGAAACCTTTACACAAAATACTGACTAAAGCCCATTTTCGCCACCTTGGACTTGCCTGAGCGTTTGGCAAAAAATAAAATAAAATCACAAACTTGAAAACCAGACATCATACATCCTTATGATATGGCATTTGGGTTCCACCTGTAAGCCCCTCTCTTCTATTGTCTCTTCGATGGCTGCCACTCTCACCCTCCACTTGTGCCACCCTCCTCTCCTTCATCACTCATGCAACTCCTGCTGGTGCAGGAGAGGTGCAGGCACATGGTAAGGCTGCTAGCATCAGAGGTTTAGAAGAGTTAAGGCCGACATGCTGAGCTCTGCACGATGTCAAGCATGTTGATGCAAAAGATGTCAAGGGCAAGCGCTTAGTAGAAATGGAGGGAAGCAGTGGAGCACCAAGCAGAGGTATTCGTGAAGCGAAGCGTTCTCACGGTGGTGGAGGGCAAAAGGGCATGTAGAGGCTCCTGCTTGGCAGTAGGCTATTAGCAGTCGAGGTGGCATTGAGTGTCGGTAGTGGCAGCACGTGGAAGTTGATCGACATGGTGGGTGACTCAAAGACAATGATGGTCACAGCGAGGCCACACCATTGGAAGAGCTTGGCTGTTGTGGACGCTCTTGTGGGCCGGACTTACAGTCGCAGGAAGAAGGCGACGTCGGTAGTAGCTTATAGATTTCAGCGCCTCAATCTGTTAGGAGAGGCGGGTGTTTGCTAGTCTTTAGGGATATTAGTTCAAGTTTGTTAGGGGCTTCTCCCCATTTAAGTAGAGGTCTTGTGGATTAAGAAGAATAGATCTAAGTTTCATCTAATTGGTTGCTCAGAGCCTCGCAAGAGGGCGAGTACGCCATCCTCCTCTATCCCTTCCACCAAAGTAGCCATAACATTGGACAACTCCACCATTGACCCTCCCCCTCCTTCTTAGCTTCCAACAGCGTTATCGACCACCTCATGGAAGAGGTCGATTGCCTAAACAACCTCGCTGCCACATTCATTAGGACACCTCTCGCCTCCACATCTTCCTCTTCGTGCCCACCAGCCCCCGCGGCCCCGCTGCCTTCGGCTCAGCAAGGCCCATATCAACCACATGTTGTTCTCTTGATCACGTTTGGAGGAGGCAACCAATTGAGGGGCAACTACCGGCTGAGGAGTAGGACGTGGGGTTGGAGCATCACTGCATGGTTGCCTGGTTGGAGAGGAGGGGGAGCGACGCTGCACGGGCGGAGAAGAGGAGGGGTAGCAGCACGACACAGGTGGAGAGGAGTGGCGTGGCTGCCACCAGAGAGAAGAAAATGAAAGAGGGAGGGAGGGTGGTAGAGTGAGAGGAAGGGGCTTAGAGGTGGGAGCCGGATGTCACATCAGCAAAAACCTCATTCGGAACCACTTTGAACTACCACAAGAGGGTAAATTTTCCAGTTTCGAGAGTTGGGGCTGTACAGTGTTAGTTTTCGAGTTGGGGAGAAAGGGAGGGATTCAGACTCCAAGACAAGATGGGTGGATTGGATTTTATTATTATTTTAGTCAAACTTATTTTAATTTGACCTTGTTTTTAGAAAAATGAGCATCTACTATACCAGATAAATACAGTATCAAAACATATTTCATGGTGGATATTGAAAGTTCTTGATGCTGTAGATGTTGGTGCATTTTTCTATGAACTTACTAACTTAGTCGAAGTTAGAGAAATTTAACATAGGACACACAATTTGGAACGGAGTAGTTAAATGGTCTTGTAATGATGCAGGTATTGTGGTTCCTTTATATATACTCCCTTCGTCCCGACTTATAGGTTGTTTGACTTTTTTTACATCAAGTTTAACCAACTCGTCTTATTTAAAATATTTCTGAAAATATAGAAAAAATCAGTTCATACTTAAAATATATCAATTCACTCATATGCTAAATCACAATGAAAATGAAGAATGATCATGAATTTTTTTTAATAAGACGGGCAAATCAAACTTAGTGTGGAAAAGTCAAATGACCTATAAATTGGGACGGAGGGAGTATATTTCAACTCAGTCGTTTGTTGACACAAACTTCTGTTTTCTTTCATAACATTAGATTGTTGTTTGTTGCATTATAGCATTCATTGAATTTAACTAAATTACCAATCTGTACTGTCAATAGTAGAAATATACTGATTATGCTGTTCAGTTTCTGATCTAGTTTCTATTTCTAATAGCTGGTTGATACTTACAGGGTATTAAAGTTGTGTTCCAAGTTGGATTGGCTCTATTGAGTTTCTGTCACGATGATTTGGTGAGTCATTTTGTGTCTTCTGTCAACTTGAAGCCATATTTAAAACAAACATAAAAAGATATTGAATTGCTATCATGCTATGCTACCATCAGGTCAAACTACCTTTCGAGAAACTTTTACATGCCTTGAGAAATTTCCCTGAGGAAGCAACTGATCCAGATGTGTTATTGCCACTTGCCTTCTCATTTAAGGTAATGAGATTTTTATTCCTAAAATCTTATAGTTTATAACTTGTTTCTATCTGAGTTCTTGCCTTGGGATTACATGTGCTCCTATGTGCACATTATTTATTTTTCCGTTTAATTTTTCCATCATGGAAAAACTAAATGCTTCTTTCTGTTTCCTGAAATTCTTTCTCAGCAACGTCTCCTTGAGAGCTCCTTACAATAAATAAATGGTATTATATAAATTCTCTTTGTTACAAATCGTTCTTTAACCTATTAGTTTCAATGACCTTATCTATGTAGCTTTATGTTGATAGCTAAAATACTGTGGTGCTTTATTAGTTTGCATTAAATATGTTGTCAATATTAAACTTTTTTTTGTTTCAGCTGTGTTCCATAGAGCATTAAACTTCCAAAGATTAGTAACTGTGCCGCAATGCCTGCATGTTCATTCTCTCAGTTTTGTACATCTTGGCAAAAGAAAAAATGAATCTTACAAACTCCATCCATATTTTATAATGCGAAGTGGAGAGAATTAGCAAACTTAGAATGAAGTGTTTCACTTTCCAGTTGAAATCAGACGTGCCTGTTAGGTATATAACCATTCCATGTTTTTCAATATTTGTTTTTCAGGTGTCGAATCGTCTTGAGGAGTTCCAGAATGAATATCAGAAGCAACATGAGGGCACCAGTGAAATATCAAGTAGCAAGCGGCTTCAGCCTTTCATCTCAAAAACGATGAGCAGATTCGGTAGCGTCGCGTCCAACATACCTGCTGACAAAAAAATGACTAATGATCTCTTGTTATGAAACACACAAGCCACACCGTGCTGCAACTTGTATGTATATTGTATAGAACGAATGACCTTTATTCATTTATTTTGTGGTTGCCAGTGATCGAAAACTGTAAGTACATGTGCATGTTGCAATGTTTCATTCGCAAGAATCTGAGGTTTATCAAGACATGCTTCCGGTGCCCATCAGCATCAAACTTTATGTCCTTCTGTTTTCGCTGCGGTAAATTTAATGTCTCCTCTAGCTTAACGAATTAGACAGGAAGATGTCATATTGGTTTCATTCTGGAGTAGGAATGGTGCGTGGATTTTCACCCGCCGCTGGGTTCGGGGGCGGGGCAGGTTTTAACCTCGGGTTTTGGGGTGGGTACTCGGATGCTCCACTTGTCCCGTCACCATCCCTATTTCGAAGAAGCCTTAGTCCAGCCAAAAGAAGACAGGAATGTGATGTACCATCCGCTGCTTTTGCTTACAAGTACGATCAGCTGCTTTTGCTTACAATCTACCCAGCAAAGCTTGATAGATAGCCGGCTGCTATAACTATTAGAAGGTGATGCTCTTAAATGAAACAAATCCTAAACAAAATACAGTATAAATCTCATGTTAACAACTAGTGTATGCACCCAACGTGTATGTGTCTAAATTTTTTTAGTAACATGCACGGTTAGTGCATTAACTTTTCCAGTAGCGTTGGTTAGATTCATCCAGTTTCGAAGTGCAACGGCAGCGGGGACGCAGCGGGCGCGGAAGCATCAGCTACCGGGGGGCGAGGAGAGGAGCTGCAGTAGCCTCCGCCTATAGTGGTGCGGCACCCCAGGGGCTGTCCGGCAGGGTCCAAGAACAAGCCCAAGCCATCGGTGATCATCACGCGGGACAGCGTGAGCGCGCTGTGCGCACACGTCCTGGAGGTCCGCCGGCTGCGACGTCGTCGATCGCATGGCCGGGTTCGCGCGCTTGTGCCAGGTCGGCGTCTGCGTGCTCAGCGGCACAGACACCATTGCCAACATCACCATCCGTCAGCCCGACGCCGTCGTCAATCTCGCAGGCCACTTCGAGATCCTCTCGCTCTGCAGCTCCTTCCTCCCACCGCCGGCGCACCCGTGACCCATGGGGCTCACCGTCTACCTCTCCGACGGCCAAGGCCAGATCATGGGCGGCATTAACGCCGGTCCACTCGTCACCTCAGGTCCCGTCGTGATCGTCACCTCCTGCTTTGGCAACACCGCCTACGAGCGCCTCCCGCGGCCCTCCCGGCAATGGCACGACCCTAGCCCCGCGGCCGACTTAGTGGCGGAACAGCCCTAGCGCTCAGCTCAGTGGCGACATAGCCCTAGCGCTCGGCTGTGTCGGCGGCCGGCTCGCGGCGGCGGCGGCCGGTTGCCTTTGTACCCGCCCGCACGCTCGCTCACGGCAGTAGGGAGGCCTAGCTCTCACCTGTGCTCAGTGGTGGTGCAGCCCCGTGCGGCTGCCCTGGTGGTCGGCCTATGTGAGGGAAGAGGACAAGGAACTGGGTGTTGAGGAAAGAAAATTCCAAGGGGCTAAATGAAAAGAAAACATAAAGCGAAGGGGTATGGACGTACGGTGCATCACTTGAAATGTTAATAGGCCTCAAAATACACTTCAAAAATTTATGGACCTAATCAACACAACCGAAAAAATTAATGGACTAACCGTGCATTTTACTCTTTTTTTTTCTCATGTTTTTATTGTTTGACGAATGTTGTTTCACATAGTTGTATGTATATATAATGCGACGATATGACATGAAGGGCAATAGCGTATCACGTTTGTCAGTGTTAAGGGAGAGGGGTATCCCTATGCACGCTATTCTTCACAATCATGTACCACATGTCAGCATTTGGAGCAAAAAAAACATAGTTTTGCGGAGGACTTGGGGTCCGACAGGATTTCTGGAGGCCTCATATTGTTGCCACATGGCCGGCCCCGGTGCAGCCTAGGCCCAGCCACCCATCCCCTCGTGTGCGGGCTAGTTGGATAAAGACTCCATCGCACGCAATATAAATAACGAGGGAGATGCAACACACATCTAAGACGGCTCGCAGCTGACATATTGCGCAGTATGTCACACTAGTGAGTACAAAAATAGTGTTGTCAACAGCATAATGGATGTATGCTTTCACCGACTATTTAACATGTTGCGCAGCATGCTACCCATATTTGTGCGTGCAACACCTATTAACAGCTACACTATTGAGTACAGCAAAACAAAATTATTTGACATACCGACACCTTTTGACCATTGAGTGCGTCAAGACTACAAACAACACTACCTGACATGACAACATTTTTTAACTATTGTGGCACCGAGGCTACGGACTGAAGCAACATGGTGATGCATGTCTTCACCAACTTTTTACCTTCACCAATTCTATACTATTTTTAACTCCAGACCATATCTCTTAAATTTTAGAGCACACAAACTTGTAACAAGGGGCTACTCCCTTGTGTTATAAAAAAGGAGCAGATCTCACCTGCACAGACAGATTGACTCAAACTCACTAGACAGCCCTCTCTGTTTGTTACACTCGGTTAGACTTACCCTCAACCAGCTACGACAGTTTCATCGTACTCTAGGATCCGGACTAAAAATTACTCAAGCAATACACACCATAAAGAGACGTATGGTGTTATGCTCCTGGCCTTCGGCGGTCCGAACCTATCTATAAATATCGACGTCTTCTTTCTCCGACGACTCTTCTCCGTAGCTCTGGTGGTATGCGTCACCCTACTGCCAAAAAAAATCTCTCACACCCCCGGGTCTAGGGCCCCGTCTATCGTTGAGATCGACAACTTTATTAGTGTAACATTTCTTCCTCTAAAGAATACATTAACAATTCATTAATATCGTCAGATTTACAGCCCAAGCAGCACTGGTTCTACAAAACACATCAGACTACCGGAATAATACACAAGGATATGGACATTTTAGCTCGGTAAGAGTACATATTTAGGATAAGATAGGACTTCATGAGTTGAATAAGCGTTGTAATAATTAATAAACTAACATCTTCTACTTCCATTCTACCGCAGTCTTGCGCTCCTGCATATAGGCACAAAAAGGATTATTTCACCAAAAAAAACTGGGGTTCCATTTTTGAGGTGTCTAGAGTCTAGACTCTAGTGTCCATCTTTAAACTTGGATGTTTGTATTGTAACACTACACGTGTAAAACATCTATCCAGTAGTGCCACCTCAAATGTTCACACCTGATTGACTCCATTATGTGTGTTAAATAGAAGCCAGAAATTGTACCAAGTATCTTTCACGTAAGGATCAGTACGCCACCTGTAAGGCTGTAACTGCATAATTAAGGAGAATGTTTTCCATGCAGTTTTAGGTGTTGGAAGTGGCAACGAAACTTCAGATTCAAAGTGGGGAGATGCATCCATATTTAAAAGTAGATATATGCACAGATAAGAAATGGATATCAAAGCAACAACTTACGGAGGAATAGCCTGTCAAAGGAATAGCACGGCGGGCGGCGGGGAGCGAGGGCGGAGCTTCCCTCAGCGGGCAAGAGGGCTTTGCCGGTTTCGTGGCTCTAAATAAAATGCAGGCTCCTTGTTTCTGCATACTCTGTGGGAATACCATCGTTTCCCTCCTCTATTTGACTATTTCCGTACAATCCAACTATGGGAAATCAGTATCCGTTTCCTCGCTCGTCCTGTTTTCTGTTTTCTCTCGATCGGGAACAGAATTATTCTCGTCTGTGTTGTGAAGTGATTAACTCATAAAGTCGTAGTAATAATCAGGTACAGTCAGCACAATGTGGACAGTATGATAACCTATTGCTTCCAAAGCCGCCGGACCGGACGGCAGGATAAACTAGTGCTAACCTAGTAGTAGTAGTAACGTTTGGGTGTACAACTAGAATTGCCATCGTCATATATTCATCCATCCCACGCTCCTCTCTGCCTCCAACAACTCCGCAGAATCGTACTCGGCCATTCTTCTTCCGCCGGACGCCGCCGTCGCGTCGTCGCCGGCCGGGGCTGTGGCCGCTCGCGCCAGCCATGTCGGCGGCGTTCAAGGCGTTCCTAAACAGCCCCGTGGGCCCCAAGACCACCCACTTCTGGGGCCCCGTCTCCAACTGGGGCATCATCCTCGCGGTACGCGCTATATATATTTGCTCTGCTGCTGTGTACTGTGCTCGCGGTTTCATCTCTCTGTGTCTGTGTCCTTGTACCTAGCCGAGCACGGCTAGCTCTGCTGCAAGAGATCCTGAGCTCGTCTCTCTCTCCGTGCATGATGATCTGTGTCGTCTCTGGATAGGTTTGACTTGAGTCTGACTGGCCTTCGTTTGGGCCAGTATGTCAGAGGCTTAGCGCTGGTTTATTTTGGATCAAACGGTCTAGGTTTCAACGGTTGCTGTGCTGAAAGTGCATGCTCTCCTCTCCTCTCCTATATGGATCGAATTTCACTCATCTGAACATCTGGTCGTGTTCAGTCCATCGAACTACTGCAGTGATGCCCACCGTTGACTCTTTGACTGCGATGACTTAAGCCACGTCTGGATATAAACAGGTCCAGCACTCCAGCTAATAGATGCACAATCTAATGCTAGCTGATTGGATGCAGCTAATGCTAGCTATACTCTCTTTAGCAGCTATAATTTTTAACTGATTCAAGTCTATTATTTCTTTTTACCTAGTTTCGCTACGATCGCTGGCCGTAAGTTGTAGCTGATCTCTCTCATGGAAATACACAAAACAACATATTATCTTTAAATATTACAGTACTCTCACCGTTTGACGAATTTGAAGCTTAACCATTGGTCTTAATTTATGCGAATACTTGATGATAAGTTAAAATACTTATGAATTTTATGATCATAAATCAAATCGTAGCGCAATAAATGATATTTACATAAATTTATTGAATAAGACTAATGATCAAACTTGAAATCTGAAGTTCAAATGTGACTTGATCTCTAGGATGAAGGTACCACAACTAGTAAAAAGTACACGTCATCTTTACAATAAAAATTAGTTGAACTTTGATCCTGAATACAAACCTCTTATGAAAATGTTTCTATGGCATTTTAGAGACTCTTTACTTTATGATTAAAGTTATATATACAGCCCATTTGCAGGGGAAGTAACCAGATGTCATAGAAATACATCTTGTAACAAATCTGGATTTTTGGTTCATTTTACAGAGTGTGGCCGACACGAAAAAGCCTCCAGAGATGATATCCGGCAATATGACAGGAGGTAGATGAAAATACTTTTATGTCCCACAGTTTTCCTAGCTACTAAGGGCACCCACAATGGGGCCGTTAAGCTCTCTATAGCGAGCACACGTAGGATAGGAGAAACAAAGAGAGCGAAAGGAACGTCGGTAGAACTAGCGAGGGTCGATTTAAGCCTTTCCACGTGGAGCGGGGCCCGCCATGTCTTCTCTCTCCCACCGTTCTCTTGTTTCCTCTTCCTCTGCCGCCTCACGGTCGCTGCCACGCCGAGCGAGAGCGTCACCGTTGGAGCATGGAGTAGCGGAGGCAGGGATGTCGTCGTTGGTGCACTAGGGCAGGGGAGGTGGCAAGGCGGCTCATGGCCGCGGGGCTAGGGAGGGTGGGCACCGCTGCCAAGTCGGGGAGGAGGGGTGCCGAGCTACCCACGCTTCCGCCACCACGTCAAGGAGGGGAGGGCAACGCCGCCCCCGAGCCGGGGCGAGAGGGCGCTGCCGCTGCCACCGAGCCGGGTAGGGAGGGCACCACTGACGATCCAAGAGGGCGGGGCGGGGATGGGGATGGAAAGGGGAGAAGAAAGTATGGGTGCGACTCACACTTATATGGAGAGATGTGTCAAAAGGCAAACCATTGCAAGGACAATCTACTAACCTCCGTTCGCAAATACTTGTCAATTTTGACCACTTTTCTTGTTTACAAATACTTGGCACTTCACCCTTTCCGAAATGCATATTCCTACTTTGCCCTTACAAAAGCTTTTAAGATAATAGTCTAAAAACAAATAAAGTACCTTTACACGGGCAGTTTGGTCATTTAATCCCTTAAAAAGTGGCACACATTGTTAAGCATGCATTGGTCAAAGTTGCCAAGTACTTGTGAACGGAGGTTATTATTATAATACCTATTGGTGAGGTGGATGTGCCATCTAGCACTAAAAGAGAGCAAGTTATCTGTGACCATTGCGGGTGCCCTAAAATATGCTAGCACAATGGAATGGTACATGCATATGAGCATATCGGACGTAACCATTGCTATGTTGTTTTGCAGTTTTATGTGTATACTCTGCACTCTTCGTCAGGTTCGCGTGGATGGTACGACCCCGAAACTACTTCCTTATGGTAACCCACAGCTGCAACTGAATGTGTTCAGCTCTATCAGCTGTCTCGCTGGGCTAGGGCTCAGGGGTAAGGTTTCTATACTGAATTTGTTTCAAGGTCACAACTTACCTAGCGAGTACAACAACCATTAAACATCAATGAATATCACATGTTCCATTATTTACAATTTCAAGTTTGAACACAATGTTTCCCTGCTTGTTTTTTTAGTTTCGTAACAATTAAGTTTGTGCAAAAATAAATAAAAACAAAAAAGTAATGTTACGTCGGAATTTGCATTTGGCAGGTTCTTAGAGGAGAAGAAAGAGCCGGAGGCGGCCCAAGAGTAAAATGGCTGTGAACCTATAGTCGCTCCGTACACTCTGAAGTTCATGCTTTGATCATATCGATTCTATCACAAAGACAATGTTATGTTGTGACATGGAAAACTATGTGTTTTCAGATTTACATGTTGTCTTTTGCCATGATTTGTTTTCTAGAACAAAGTGAAGTTGCATACACTCACATGCTGTGGACAATTCCATTCCATGATCGACAGAGCTCAAAGTTAAGGTGTCCAAGTTAGACGCCTTAGTATTGACACACATGTTGTATGCCATTATAGAAATAAGCCACATTGATAAATACATAGAGCGTCAAACTCAAGGTGTGGTCCTTAATAAGTACTCTATCCGTTGCAAACTGAAAGAGGTTCCATGGTTTAGATAGGCTGATGTAATATTTTATATATGTGGGTTGTATATATGCCTACGTGCATCAAAACTCATATTCATATAAAAAAAGAGAGTCGAAACCTCTAACAATTTTGAATGGAACAGTAAGGGTATATTATGCTAACCATCTAATTTGTTTCTAGGTTTACCTAATCCATGTTGTTTTCTCAATTAGCATAGCTCAACTACGATCCCAAGTTACACCCGCAGTGCATTACTATCCCTTCCATCGAGATTCCTTTTGTATTGGAAGATTTTTTTTATTTCTACATTCTCCTAACGTTTTTAACTATTTTCTGTGAAAATTTTAATTTCTTTATAAATTCTATGCCTATGATGATATATTAATGATCGTAGGGTAGGGAGTATTTGGTTTACCTTTACTGCGATTTTCCTCTGGCTGGCTATCTTAAAAACAGCGTTGTTCTAAAAAAACAGTAGTTCGTGAGAACATGTTTAAGTTACAAGTTTCCTTGACCGTCTCATACGAAGATAGCGTTGGGCCCACTTTCACGATTCCCGTATTCCGCATTCCCCACCGAATCCTCTGCTTTTCTTTCTTCTGTTCTCCAGTCCCGCAAACTCGTCGCCCTCGATCGTCGACCTCTCCCGCCGCCCCCGTTGACGAAAGCCGCGCGAGGTATCCCTCCCTACCCTACCTCTCCAGAATAGTGGGGAATTGGGGGTTTCTTCCGGCGCAACCCTGGAATTGGATCCTCCGTCCTGTCGACATCATCTCCCCAGATTCGCGCTGTTTTTTTTTTCTGGAATTCGATGGGGTGATTCAGTATCTGTGGCATGGGCAATTGGGCAGGTGATTTCAGCTGCCGGTGGGCAGCAGGTTCCGCCATGGCGACGGCGCTCAAATCGTTCTGGAACAGCCCCGTCGGCCCCAAGACCACCCACTTCTGGGGCCCCGTCGCCAACTGGGGCTTCGTTATCGCGGTACGCGCCTGAGACATGCCTCGTTCCTTCCGTAAATCTGTGCGATACGTTTGAGTATAACAACGCGCGTAAATGTAATTTCGCTGAACTATTCATGATTGTGGTGTAGAAGTTCTGTCGCAGAGAAATGTCTTACTACTCTGTTGGCAGAATTCGGAATGGACTAGGAGTCTAGGAGCAACTTTTTCAGTGTAGAAACACCTTGTGTGTAGTTCTATTCAGGGGGCTAGGACTTTAAAGAGGAAGGTTCTTGCTTCTGGCCTAGCTAGTTGGGCACGGGAAACATACTACTTGCAAAAAAATATTTCCTGTGCAGGTTAAAATGAGTAGCACAAACATAAATTAGAAGAAAGAACCAAACTGCATAAAGTATTTTAGAGGCAAGGACAAATGCGTGTATCAGTTTAACCTGCAAGAAAGTTGTTTCCTCATTTCTCTTCTATGTGATTCAGTGTCTGGTGAGAAGCATGGAAAGTGTTGGTATCACAGTTAAGCCTTAAGGGGAGCTTCCAGGTTCTTGATTGTGTGTTTGTGTAAATTGATCAACTTTTTCCAGAAAAAATAATTTAGGCAGTTTGGGTCACTGTATTTATTTGTATGATTCGACTAACAACCTAAATGTAATATATACACAGTTACAGGTTTAGTATCTTTCAGGGTGCTTGAAATTTGTGTGGGGCTCAACTTGTCATGTGGATCCTAATTTTTTTATCGGCATTTAAGTTAATTGGCACTCAATTGCATGGTGGATTTTGTTCTGGCTGTTAATGCTCTATAAAGTACTATCTTTCTTTTGTGCATTTGTTCTTTTGTAATGCCCAGTTGCTTTTTTGTATGCTGGCATAGCATTCGAGTTACTCCTATTCTGCAATGATCTATTATCAGGTTGTTTTCGCATGGGTGCTGAGCTTCAAGTGAACCACCCTAAATTTCAATTCATCAACTTTGTGTGCAATTCCCCGACCTGCACAGGCTATTAGATTTCTAGCTAAATCCCTCTGATGGATGCATTAACCTTGTATTTTCTATATATAGTATATAGTTAGCCCTTTGCATTTAGCTTCCATTACCCTCTTGTGTGTGTTCTCTCATTGAACTTGTTTTCTTGCCATCCACTAAATTGTGTCATGTAATTGAATAATTGTTTTGAATCTATATTTTCCCTTCCAGGGTTTGGTTGACATGAACAAGCCTCCTGAAATGATCTCTGGCAATATGACAGCAGGTAGGTGAAATACTTGGCGTTGTCTCACAGTGCCTATTTGATGGGTCACATTGAATCGCCATTGATGCTTATATGTTTTTATGTAGCCATGTGTGTGTATTCTGGACTCTTTATGAGGTTTGCATGGATGGTACAGCCCCGGAATTACTTGCTTCTAGCATGCCATGCTTCCAACGAAAGTGTTCAGCTCTATCAATTATCTCGCTGGGCTAGGGCTCAGGGGTAAGGCTCGTGCAGTGAATTTGTTCCTTCAGCATATTAGTTAGTACCAAAAGGTTGCATTTATTACTGTTTTTCTTTGATAGCATTACTGTCCTATTCATCATACTCCTCTTTTCTTTGTGAGGGTCATACTCCTATCTTTAACTCATGATTATAGTGAAGCTATCAAGCTAGCACATCAAAAGTGCTGATTAAATTTGATTTTCGCAGTTACCTGGAGAAGAAAGAGCCGGATGCTCAACAGTAAAGAAGCTATTCGAAGCTGCAGTCACTTGTTCAACAAGGAAATTTTGTTGGAGCAGTGGTGTAGATAACATTCTGTGGATTGTGGCCATGCAGTTTCTGTATGTTTCCAAAAATATGCTGTGGCAATTTCTGATACCCTAGCGCTTTGCAGCTGCTGCAAATTTATGTTCCTGTTACTTTTCTGCGCATTTGTTGTGACACCTGGACACCTTTGGTTTTTAAAATGTGTCATGCAATGAATGTCTCCAAAATAAGCCGACATTGCTGCCTTTTGCTGTTTGATTGACATTATCTGTTTTCAACTGGCGCAATCATGCTTAAAATTCTTCGTAAACAATCAGTAATGATGAAATTTTGTTCTGTTACATCGTTAATGTTCTTCTTGGATATGAATCCAAGCATATATTGAAAAAAAAAAGAAAGAAAGTTGTGCTGCGATTTTTAGAGAAAAGTTCATTTCACAACCTCAAACTACCCAAGTCGTCTGATTGGCAACCTTGAACTTCGAAACTAGACACCTCAGACTATTACAAACGGGGTAAACTCACCTCGGACTATTACAAACGGGGTAAACTCATACCTTTTGCTAGTTCAGAGGATGGTTTTGTACATTTTAGAAATAATAATATCTTATTTCATCTCTAAAAGATCATGATTAATTTATTTTAAATTAGAAAATTGAAACTTATACCACATTTTTCTATAAATATAGTATATATTAGGGTCACTTGGAGTTTATTTGCTCATATTTCTCATGTTTCATTTGGAACAACAAAAATAGATGTAGAAATATAAAATTCAAAATAACTCCAAATAGATCACCGATAGATAGATAGATAGATAGATAGATAGATAGATAGATAGATAGATAGATAGATAGATATATTATTTTTTAAGAATTTTTTTTGGTATAGGTTTATTTTTATAATTTAAAATGAGTTAATTATACAATTTTTATAAATTAAATAAGATTTTATTATTTAAAAATAGAAACCACCTTCTAAACCAGCTAAAGGTCCAAGTTTATCTGGTTTTATAGTTCAAGGTGCTCGATGTCCGGTTTTGTAGTTTAAGTTTGAAAATATGAAGGCATGGATATTATAATGTTGTAAAATTGACCTTTCCTTGATTTTAAAGCTGGAAAGTCTACTATTTTGCAAGTGACCAATTTAATCCTTTCAGTACAAAAAATTGTTTATGATTAGGATTTGTCTCGTAACAAGTCACAATCCGTGATGTAGAGCATCTCCAACGGTCCATTTATCAAACCTCGTGCATATTTAATTTAAGATTTTAGCAATAAAAGCATCCTTCCAACATTTATCACAAATGAACTCCAATATTTAGTGTTATCCTAGATCATCTGCCTTTTTCTTTCAAATCTGGGGTGATTGGTGGTTCTCATATATGTTTTTCACATTTATGGAGGCTGCCGTGGGACAAGAAGATTTATGCTGGAAGCATGTTTAGGATGATCCCTGCATGAGAAAATAGAGTTTAGATTTAGGACTGTTGCAGATGTTTGAAGTAGAGAAGGGGGGAGAACTATACGTGGATCTTCTATAGTTGTTTGGATGATCTGTATTTGGTCCAATTCC
Organism: Paspalum vaginatum; assembly: GCA_030272315.1. Taxonomy (NCBI): domain Eukaryota; kingdom Viridiplantae; phylum Streptophyta; class Magnoliopsida; order Poales; family Poaceae; genus Paspalum; species Paspalum vaginatum. The sequence continues at coordinate 33,164,409 of CM059018.1, read as the reverse complement.
TCTACAAAATACAGGCCCTATAAATTTTCAACGTGGCCTAACAGAGGAAAAAGATAAGATTACATCACATGCCAGCACAATAAAATTAGTTATAAGTCGATATGAGCCAATTACATTTACAACTGGCAAACTTCACCAAATCGAGTTGGTCAACACTCAAACGAGTTCAGAAATATACAGGAAAAAAAGGTACAGACTCCTTCGAGTGTGCTGAACAAAAAAACATATCATTCCTACGACTGACCTAAAAGAACGATCTTTCTTAGAATACTTTTTTTTTTGTTTATCAAGAGTAGCACCTTTGAATTTGCGATACAGGTGATCACCATTGAAGTCAGCATTCCCAAGGACTTTACTTAAGCTTGTATTAAGATATCTACCAATGAAAGACCTAACATAGTTGACATACATCCATTAACCGAGACCTTCAGCGTATTTTTCCACTAGTCAGCAATGAGATACAAACGCTGATTAACTTTTTCAGCACATATCCATACAAACCCAACCCCTTGTATTGTTTGTTGCCTGCATCCCTCCTTATTATGTGTGTTACGCCTTGTTTAGACAGTCGGTTCAGGTTTCCAGGTCCACATTGTCTTCTTCAAGACATACTAGGAAACAACCTATTCAATTCATTAAGCCGCATCCTCCAGGCTTGCTTCATACATGCATTGAGCTTGGGAATAAGGAAATGAAGCAACCTCAAGAGGACAAAGCAGCTAGCCAATGCAAGACATGTATCTTGATGAAGCAACCTGTCTGGTGATCTTGCCCATGATAACATGGAATCCTCCTTTTCGGTCTTTTTGTCATTAGTAACCATATCCGCCATTTTCTCCAGGGATGTTGCATCCAATGACACTGGATTCAAACCTTCAGAGTTCCAAAAGGAAGATGAAATATAGGAAAACTTTATGGAAAACTGAATAAATGATAGAATGGCGGCTCAAAACTGTGGGATCTGAATCCTACTAAAATACCACCATGTGTACAGTTCTAAATAACATCTGATGATCTGAATGGTTAAGGTGAAGCAGTGGAACTGGAAATAATCAGCCGATTTCAATAATGATTGAGATGTGTACCAAAATAACAATACTTTCACAAATTCAGAACATTGAGAAACAATACCTGTAACATCTTTATAGAACATAGCAAGGGAATTCATGGTCCGAGATCCACGGTAGCGCACACGCATGGTAGAGTTGACAAGGAAAAGTGTCGGGAATGCACGGACTCCATACCTTGACAATATTCTGCAGCTTATATATTGAAGTCAGTTGTGTGCCAACATTTAGTCACCTATCTGGTAAGTTTATTTCTTTTTAGAAAGACACACCTTGGTTTGATATGAGATTCTTCAAAAGAAAAATGAGCGATTGTTGGAAAAAAGGACGACAGCTTTTGAAAATCTGCCCTGAAAACTTTAGAAAAAGGACACCACGAAGCATAAAAAAGAACAGCAACAAAATCTTCGCTGTTCTGCAGCACAAGTGCTACTGCCTTTTGCAGAGCCCCATCATCTCCCTGGTGCATAAAAATGGAGCACTAAATAATAGATATGAGAAGTACTCATTCAAGATTTAAGAACAAAATTTTAAAAAAGGATGAGAAGTTTGGTTAGTTCATAGGTTGGCCAATCAATTTGTGCGCGTAAATCTGAAGTGCAAGCAGCAAAGTATTTGTAGAGTTGTAGGCGAGCGACCCCCAGTTGGCTTCCCTGTGATGGCTCAAAGTTCCTTGCGCTTCCACTACTCTGTGTTGAAGACATGATGTCTTCATGTACACGTTGTTGACACGCTATGCAATAAAGCATTATCTATCATGTCACTGTTTTATGTCGCTATATGTGTGAGTTAGATCCTGGGCTCCTGGCACACATATAGTTTGCATCTGGTTTTATCCATTGAAAACCAGGTCTGACAGTATTATCTCAATGTACTGCCAAGGTATTAGTATAAATTGGACACCTAACCTAACTAAAATCTGTGTTCTAAAAAGTAGCAGACACTCCTCTATGCAGCAGTTAATCAAATGAGTCCTCAAGACAATTCAATCTGTGTAATTTAATTTAGCTTTTTGACAGAAGATGGCAATTGAAGCAATTAATTAGTGGGCATAAAAATAAATGAGATTCCATGTTCAGACTAGCTTTTGGCCATATCATACAGAAATGGAAGTCAAAGCCTAAAGGTGGCCACAAGAAAACAAAGAACTGCTACTCATTTCAAAAGCTAACAAGTACTTCTGGGCATATCTACAGCAATGAGCCTAGGGCTGCCAGCACAATCTGTGACATAAGGCTGTACCCAACGGTTCCCCCATCTCCCATCCTCTATCACTATTTCAACTACCTCTCTTTGTCTACACTCTTTGTCTACAGTGCAAAACAGTCTCGTAACAGTATAGCATTTAATTTTAAGGAGGGCTATATGAGGGCACCGCTGGTTTCAGGCTAAGAGTGCATCTGAATTGGAATGCACTAAATGATACGATACTCATAGGTAACATGAAAAAAAATCTGACACAAGGTTGCAAAAAGAGAACAAAATCTACAATACTGTCAGTGTCAGGAAGCTACAGTACATGTCTGGTGTTCTCAGATCACTTCCTACCAGCACCTGAGTCATTAAGTTTTTTCAAGACATTAATGCCCAAGTTACTCAGCATACCAGAACAGCTTGTAAAGTTCACTATCATGTTGTTCACTACACCCGAAGCGAAATCACAAAGGTGAATCGGAACAAAACAACGGCGTTAGATTCCCGCGCTCTAAACAGCGACCCAACAGCGAACGCAACCAGGCGCCAATTTGTGCTAGTGTGATGGCGAGCTTAAATTACGAAACGCTCACCTCCACGACGCCGGCGTGGTGACGCCGGAGCCCCGGGGCGTCAACCGCCGGGCAGGAGGTGGACGCGTGTCGAAGGACGGCGGCGGCGGCGGGCGGCCTCGGGCATACCGCCCCCTCGCCGGCGGCGGCGAGGAGGGGGATGAGGAGGAGCGCCGCCGCGGAGGCCCCCGCCGACGAGGACATGGCCGCGCCCGCCGGAGGAAACCCTACCAGATCGCGAGCCCGCGAGGCGCGAGCCGTGGCGAGGCCTCTGGCTCCGAACGGGCGGAGGGAGGAGGGTTCGGCAGGGCCGCGGGAGGAGATGGGGAGAACCGGAGAAGGGAGGGGAGGCGGAAACGGCGGCGAGCTAGCTCGGTCGCTCGCTGCTGTTGGGAGTTGGGAAGGCCGCCCCCGTTTCTCGCTCCCTGCGTGGCCGTTTGTGTTCGTGTTTGGTGTTTAGCTATCTTTACCCGTTGTGAAATGCACCCTTCGTTTTCTTAGCACGTGATTGGTTTGTTTGGAGACCGTAGGATGGGGGATGGACCATCAAGCCGATGTTCGGTAGGATTTCTACGGAGAAAAACGCAATTTCGCCGTTGTCAAAGTTAGCTTTCGTCTGAAATACCATCTCACACTTGTAATGCCATTACGAAACCACTATTCACACGCTAAAATACCATTTGAACCCTAAATTGACTCTCTTGCCCCTGCCTTTCCTCCTTCCGTCGGCTCACCTCCACGCGCGGCGACGGTGAGTAGGCCCTCTGCTCCCTGACTTTGTCCTGCGGCGGCGGCGGCGGCAACCATTGCCGGCGAAACTGGTGCTGCCGGTCCTCCCCCTCTCCCTTTCCCCGGTCGTGCCTCCCCCTCCCCTCTCGGACAACAGCCTCGGCGTGCTCCTCCATGCGGCGGCACCACTCGGCGGGCTCCTCCACACGAGCTCCAGCGGCCGGTGCTTGAGCGCCACCCCCCGTCCTTCTCCCCGGGGCGATGCCATCCCGCGAACCCGCCACGGCCGCTCCGCTGGCATGGCCTCCATGGCCAGAGCTTGAGGAAGCTCACGTCGTTGCTTCTCCGCACATCCGTCCCGCTGCCGGGCTCGCGTCGGAGGAGAGCCACGCCGGGAGCTGACGGTGTGGTGGCCGGCGCGGCGCTGAGGCGGCGGACAGAGGCAAGCCCAACCAACTTTTGGAGGAGGATGGCGGTGGGGAGGAGAGAGAGAAGTCAGGGGAATAGAATAGAGGGGCAGCATGTCGCCTCCTCACCGTCGCCATGCGTGGAGGTAAGCCGGCGGGAGGAGGAAGGCGGGGGCAAGAGAGTCAATTTAGGGTCCAAATGGCATTTTAGCGTGTGGACTTGGTTTCATAATGGCATTATAGCGAAACCCAAGTGCGGGACGGCATTTGGACCAAGCCTAACTTTGACGATGGCGAAATTGCGTTTTTCTCTATTTCTATCTCACTCTAGCTGGCTGCAGTAGCTACGGTAACACCATAGCCACAGCCCTCCAAACGAACAGCTCCGAATGATGTGATTTGTTCGGCACTGATGTGATTCTGTTTGGTTGGGTGTATAGATACAAATCACATCAGTGTAGGGCTCACCTGGCAGCCCCTCTCCCACCATCTCTCTCACACCCTACCCCGTGCCTCGTCTGCCGGCCATACTTGCCTCTCCGCTGCTAGCAGTCCGCCTCCGCCTCACCTGCCCCACATGTCCTTTATTGAATAGCCTCGCCGCCTTCACGGCCAGTATTGTCCTCTTCGCCGCCTATGTCCTGCATTCGTGTAGCCCACCGTTAGGTGCCCTTTCTAAGTTAAAGTATTCGAAACTCTTCCTAGAATTAGATTATTTATTTAATATAGAATAGGATAAGAAGGGCTTCATTGCCCAGTATTTTCACATGTAGCTTTGAAAAGGGTGAGGTGTTGTTTGAGGGGTCCTAGTCTCCTCTACTGGCTAGCCCCGCCCCTTTCTACCGTTGTCTAGCCTCGCGCCTCTTTCGCTAGGCAGCCCCGCTCTCTCCACCGTCGGTGTGTCCTGCATCAATGTCTCCACGTCTCATGCACCGCTGAGCGTTGCCATGTGCCTCCTCCATTGGCCAGCCTCACCTTTCTCCCCCGCCGCCTAGCCCTACGGAGCTCCTTCTCTGGCGGCCCGCCTCGCCTTGGTCTTCCTCCACCGAAACATTGAGCAATGTCGTGGCCCCCCTCCTACTCCACCCGTTGTGCCGCTCAGTCCAGCCTTGCCTTGACGGACACATACAACATCCAAGAGGGACGCCACATCCGCCCAATTCATGGGGCGGTGTCATCCTGTATCTGGGGGAATATCCCCCTCAGGGATGATCATCCCTCCCCTTTTCATCCCTCCATCCACACATGCTTATGTCATCGCCGTTGAATTTTAGATATCATATTTGATTATCCATCATAAAAAATTGCATAAATATAGAAAATATTGGCTCAGTACCCATCATAATAAGACAAGCACGAACAAAATAAATGTTATTGGTGTAATTTTTCAATAAAACAAATAGTTAGACCAAACATTTTAAAGTAGAGATAGTACATATTATTGGCGGTTACAACGTAACTTTCTTGTATATCCATCTCTCAAAATCAACACAATAATAATACATGAATACATGATACCGTTATATGGACCTGTGGAGCTCGCTTCTTTTATTTGTTAGATTTGATCTAGTGTAAAATATGGTGATACTCCTCCAATATATAGAAACATATTGTCTGGGGTAAGTTTGGTACAAACCGACACAAAGAAGAAAAACCTGGCTGGGGTTTGAGGGGCACCTAGGGTAAGCATCGACAAGGTTGAGTAGTGCTCCCCTGATGCTACACGTTTCATAACACTTTCTTTGGATGTACAACCACGATATGTTGTCTCGTAAAAAACTCTATCCACAAGCCCAGTGGTTAAACGTTTTTTACAGAAAAGATTACATAAATATGCTCGCTTTGCTGTTGGCCCGTTGAAAACTCATGTGGAGAAACTTCAAGTGACTACTCATAGAAAGAGTACAACTTTAACCTTCTTGGTAACTTCATCTTCTAGGCATTCGACTGTAGCTGAAAATCAGTTCCCGCCATGGTATTTGATTGCTTCCCGCCTGCAGGGAAGGTACTGTTGTAAATAAGGCTGTCAATAAGACATTAAATGGTTGTTCCAGCTGCTTACAGTTGCTACAGTTGCTGTTCGACGGCTGTTCAGTAGTAGCTGCAGTGCAACTGTAACAAATGCAGCCGATCAGGCCCAGAATCTCGCCTCACCAGGGAGATCTATTTTTTTCAAACACCAGTATACTTTTCCCAAAAACTAGACGAGCTAAAAGGCCAACCTAAGCACAACCAACTCGGCCCTAGGCAACGTTCCATAAGTAAACGGCCCAATAGGCCTTCCCTTATCGGCTTAAGGCCCATGTCTCCCCATGCCACAGACCAAACAAAATATCCGCACTGCAAACCCTAACCCCCGCCTCCTTCACCCCACCCCGGCGGCATCCAACTCGGCCACCCCACCTACCGCCGGCAACGAAGGAGGCGGAGGATGTGTGCGCCGCGCTGTGGGCCAAGGTCGAGGAAGAGGGGTCGAGCGAGCGCGAGCACGACGCCGTTGGCACCCACGATGCCGTCGCGCCCCTTCACGATGACGCCGGCGACGTGCCACTGCGGGCCACGAAGATGCGCTCCACCTCGCCGATGACGACCTCGGCGCCAAACGCGGCGAGGACTGGCGCGGGTGAGGCCCGGGTGGACCTGCGCGGTGGTGTTGGTGTCCCGAGCTCCCACGGCGGCGCTGTGGCTGCGGCCGGGTCGACCCAGGGTGGGAGCAGCGCGTGCGGCGAGGCGGGGCGGAAGCCGTAGGCGTCGGCGCCGCCAAGGGCGGCGACGAGGCGGCGGTGGAGCGCGAAGGAGGCTCGCGTGAGCGCGGAGAGCGCCAGGGTGGAGTCGCACTGGTCGAGCGCCAGGAAGCCGGCGGCTTTCCCCAAGGCGGCGCATGCCGGGGAGCAGCGCGGCGGGGTGGGTGGCCATCGGTGCCAGCGAGCGCCGCTCTCTGTCGGCCGGTCGGTCTCTTGCCCAGGCTGAGGAGTGGATCAGAGTGAGGATAAGGCAGGGACAAAACAGGTAGTCCATCCATTAAAATATTTTCCATCCTTTATTTTATGCCGAAATGGCATTTTAGCAGTTGGACACCGTTTTATAGTGGCAAAATGGCGAAACCCATTTCCGGGAATGGCATTTCGGCGAATCCCACTTCCGGCGATTGCATAATTGCGTTTTTCTCCCCGCTGCCCCGCCTTCAGTTCCGGCGACCGCCTCCGCCGCGCCCGACGAGCGCTGTATCCAGGTATGGAACGCGCACCAAATTCCTCTGTAAAGCTATCTCCAACAGTGGATGCAAATGGGCACGCAAAAGCAAATATGCGTCTCCTCAGACACTGTAGTGTATCGCATCCCTCTCCAACAGAGGATGCATATGAGGGTGGCATTTTGCGTTGAAGGAGAGAGACGACGCAAAAATGAATACCCTCTCTCCTCGACGCATCGTTCCGCAGAGCAACGAATGCGCCGTTGAGATTTCCACTCCGAGGCGGTAGAAGGCCTTGGTCCGAGGCAAGAGTCAGAGGTATGGTGTGGTGCGGCGGAGCGTGGTCCAACGAATGGCGGCAGCCTCGTCAGCGGGAAGTAGAGGAAGGAGGTACGGCTATTCTCCAGGTTCACCATTTTTGGTCGCCCTCTTCGCAGCTTCTAGATCTGTATGCTGAATGGCGTGTGGGATGTTTAGCGATTTGTGGTTCTTGTACTCGATTCTAGTGATTCTTGAGTCGAATCAAAAGATTTTTGGTAGTATTTTGAATAGGTGCGTTGACACGTGAGTCAGATCTGACGGATCTGCGGTCAGAGGCAGAACTATCCCTTCTTCCTCCCTTGCTCCTTCCTCCCTTGCGCAGATCCAGGAAGCAGCCGCAGGATTGCAGTGCTAGCAGGATTCAAGTTGAATGTTGTGTGCAGTAGTGCGTATACCATGTTTTACAAGTTGCATTCTCTAGCACAACACACTGTTACGGTTGTTTTAGTCAGATTAGCACCAGTTTAAGGATTGCTATTGAACTTACCTCGCTGCTTCATGTAGATGGACAATCACCAGGCTCTTCTGGACTTGACCATTCGCATGATGCAAAGGGCCTCAGTGCACTTGTTATGTTTGAGTGAACAACTGCTTGTGCCTGGGGCGGTGCTAACAGAGGCCGAGCTAGCGGACCTCAAGTTCGGCATCGAGCATATTGCAGATGGACTAGACAAGGACTCCCTTTCTTGCCAGGCAGCACTTGACGAGGTGAACAAGGCTAATGAGGATGGGAATTTCTCTGATGAAGAACCCAGTGATGTGTCATCACTGATCTCTCCTCTAGAAATCAAGTACTTGTCAGTGAAGGACCACATTGAGGAGGTCTAGGGCGTCGACTACGACAGCGACGCCATGCCGAATATCTTTGACTAGGCTCTAAGTGTACTGGGTATAAATCTATGAGGGAGGAAGCTGTAACTCCCAATGAAATTGTCACAAGTACATGTGTGACTATGTATTCCCACTGTGTGAAACTTGTGCCTCAGTGTTTAGTTCTTATGTGGTGAATCATACGTTTAGTAGTTGTGGACCTTGATCTGTTAAAATCTCTATTTCAAGTATTGACCTAAATGTGCTGCCCATTATATTTGAATCAGCAAATAAGTTGTGCTATGTGTTGATTTCATTAATTTCCTTTGCACATTTAAATGCATTTATTTAGTATCTTGAAATTTTGGCAAGGATGGAGAACCCATTCTACGATAACGACTAGTGGGCCTATGATCTTGTGGCTAATATTGACCAACAACTTCCAAACTCTCAAGTCATCATATTTTATTTGGACTTATTCTTTCATGTCTTTGTTTACGCTAAACTTATTTTTCTGTCTTGTTGCCAATTCCTCTCAGGTGGCCCCAGAAAATGTGGTTGGCAACGACGCTGGCATTGACACCACACCACCGGTGTTTGATGTGGATGAACAAAGAGCAATCCAGCCACGTAAGAAACCACCAAAGGGCAAGAATGTGTCCCGATGGGGAGATAGTTTCACCAAAGAAGAAGATGCAATCATCTGCTCTGCTTTCCTGAATGTAAGTAAAGATGCAGTTACAGGTGTGAATTAGAGTAGTGGTGGATACTACAAGCGAATGCATGCATATTTTGAGGCGCACAAGCCACAAGGGTCCAACCAGGAGCCAACTTGCTGTTAGAGGCCGATGGGGGGTAATCCAGAACGCCCTGAATAGGTTCTGTGGATTCAAGTCAGCAATTGATAGAAGGAATGAGAGCGGCAAGAACGAGCAAGACATGGTACGTGCATGATCATGTAACATCAATATATTTTCCTTCTGTTGCGCGATAAATTAATATTTTTTTCTTAGTTCAGATTGATGATGCTGTGAAGTTGTTTGAGGAGAAAGAGCCATTCAGTTTCATGCATTGTTGGTGAATTCTACGTGATGAACCGAAGTGGAATGATCGACTACTTGAATTGAACAACACCGGACCATCTGTACAGGTCCTGGATAATGACAGCCCTATGCAAGGTGAGACCGGCAATGAAACTGATGCTCCAATTAGGCCGGAAGGCCAAGACAAGGCGAAGAAGATGAGGTCCAAGGGCCTATTTGACACGTCTGAATCAAGTACTGCGGTGGAGATGTTGCAAGAGATGACCAATAACCGACAGTCCCAGTTGTAGAAACAAGAAGCGCAAATGGCTGAAATTCTTAGCAGGAAGGATGAGAAAATCAAGATTCAGAAGGAGATGCTTGAAAATCAGAAGTGGGAAATTGAAATGCAACAAAAGCAACATGAAGACACACTCTTGGCCACGAAGAAGAATCAAGAATTTAGGATGATGGAATCAGAGGCTCAGCTACTAAACGCAGAGGCGGGAATTATGTGCATGGACCTTGACAAGCTGGCTCCTCACATTCAAGCCTACTACGTTGGCATGCAGAAGCGTATAATGGAACGACGTGGTTTTGGGGACACCTCTGGACATTGAGAAGATGAATGATGTGTCATGTATGTCTCGTCCGCGTGAACTATGTCTGTGAATTTGTTAACTATGACTCATGTCAGCACCATTTGTTTGTGAACTATGACTCATGCATCGTTGGACCATTTGTTTGTGAATGATGAGTTATTAATTTGTTTGTGAATGATGACATCTATGACTTACCCATGTTTCAACCCATTGCCTCTAGCCTATGTGACATCTATGAGAAACTGATCATTAGTTTTCCAGCAATATGCGCAATCCATTATAGTTGGGTTACAAAATACTACATCCCTGCCCGTAACATGAGTGCATACATTGCTACAAAAGCTATGAACTAACTCCAGTTGCTAATCAACTACCATGTGAGGGCCATATCTGGTATAGACCATCACCAACCATCTGGTACAAAACAAGGCTTGCACTTGACCAACAAAATAACCCATCCTCTCAGTTACCATGTTGCCTTCTCAGTTACCATTTCTCCTCGCAAAGGGGCCACTTGAAGTACCATACAACCCCTATGTGCTCCACAAGATCATTGCGTAGATTCAGGCTTGTTTCCTTCCTCTTGATGACATTGTATGCATCCATCAGTTCGGCTATAGCAGGGATGTTCCTATTTTGGTTGATTGGAGGGTTGGCCACTCCTGGCCACTCAGAGTTATCAAGCTGGGCCACATTCATCCCTTTCTCATCCTCTATTATCATGTTGTGAAGTATTATACAAGCCCGAACTATTGAATTGAGATCCCTTGGTTTCCACATGCGAGCTGGGCTATGTAAAATCTTCCATCTTGCCCTCAGCACACCAAAGGTTCTCTCCACATCTTTCCTGCAAGACTCTTGTCTCCGTGCATATATCTTTTGCTTGTTACTAACAGGAGCACTAATACTCTTCACCAATGTGGCCCAATCAGGGTATATCCCATTTGCTAGGCTAGTAGCCCATGGAATAGAGGTTACCATTGAAGTGAAATCAACCTCAGGCGCTCTACCATTGGCAAGGTCATCAAAGACAGGTGAATGGTGTAGGACGTTGATATCATTGTGAGACCCAGGGAGGCCAAAGAAGGCATGCCATATCCTCAAGTCCTGTGAAGCAACGGCCTCGAGAATCATGATAGGCTTCCCCTTATGTCCCCTGTACACGCCGTGCCAACCAGTGGGGCAGTTAGCCCACTCCCAATGCATGCAATCGATGCTTCCAATCATCCTAGGGAAGCCTCGCGCTGCATTTGCCTTCATCATCTCTTCCATTTCCTGTTGATTTGGTGGTCGTAGGTAGTCTTTCTCATACACCGAGATCACTAGTTTGAAGTACCGTGCTTTCCCCCATCATTAGGACATCATCAACTGAATCTACTGCATGGCCATACACAAGCACTCTCATAGCTGCTGTGCACTTGTGTATGGGAGAAAAACCCTTGGCTCCAGCTGCATTCCTTCGCTGGGTGAAGAAATCATTTGCAGTTGTGAGTTCATCAACAATGCGCTTGAAAAGAGGCTTCCTCATTCGGTACCTAGCACGGAACCATTCCACAATTCCATATTATTACGAATTCAATGTAAATTGCAGATAACATGACCAAGCAGATAACATGACCAATACCTTTGGTGAAATTGGTCCTCATTGAATATTGGTTCTTCATCAAAGTACTTTTGCATCAAAAGCCGCTCTGCAGCGTCCCGGTCATGCTTGTAGGTCTTGTGCCCAAATACCGACCCTTCCCAACGATGTTTCTTCTTCATGGATGCCATGATTGCTGTAGCTTGGAGCTCTTCCTCCTCACTGTCCCCTCCAGATGAACCAAACATGGACATGCTCATATATCTCCATGCCATAGCTATGAATCGTATAGAAACCAAGTGTTCATTTCAATTTTTGGGGGGAATCTAGCGATTCTGCAGCTAGTTCTTCGCAAAAATCAAATGCGTACCGATGTGGTGCAGATCGCGACGACCAACCCACCTTGATCTCGTCGATGATGTGTGGGACGACTTCGGGGACTGCGGCTCTACCGCCGACGAAGTGATGGCGTCGAGGATGAGTGGAACGACCCCGCCCATGCCGGGTTCCCACATGCCAGCAGCACTCGCGCCAAGACCACGCGCTCCGACGAAAAGCGTCTGAGCGCGGGAAATAAGAGTTGCCTGTGGTAAAAAGCCCGCCAACCAACCGCTTCGACCGAATGCCTGCTTTTGCGTTCCGCTGTTGGAGATCGTAATTTTTACATTCCGCTGCCAAAGACTGAGGGATACGCATTCGTACAAATGCCTACCCAAATATGCAGTTCCGCTGTTGGAGATAGCCTAACATTCAACCGTCTTCGCCCCCTCCACCTCCCAACTCACCCGGACCCGGCGTTGCTCTGAGCCTCTGATTCTCTCTCTCTCTGGAATGACGGCGTTCTGCAGGACTGCGCAGTATAGTAGATAAAGAGGAGGAAGGCATGCCAACATGGAGATGCGGGATAAGAAACGGAACCAGAAGCGGGTACTTGCGCGGCGCACGGCAGCTCCGCGCCCCGGCGAAGGCAAGGACTTCCTGGTACTTGGCGTGGCTCTCCCCCTCTGCCTAATCTTGGTGCATCCAGTGGGAGTAACTGATGCGTGGCTAACCCTAGGTGCTGCTCTGTTGTGTTTTGTTGCCGTTCGGTGCAGTCTTTGGAAGGAGGGTCCTGGAAGAGGATCCGGAAGGTGCAAGAGCCCGAGGAGCCTAGAGAACACAACAACCATCGTCTACGTCGGCCACATCCCCCACGGTTTCTACGAGGACCAGATGCAAGGTAATTTAGAGGCAACAGAATGCACTGGACGTAATGTTTCTTGTGCTAAAGCTGGCTTTAATGTTGTTACTATTCTTGCAGGATTCTTTAAGCAGTTTGGGGATATTAAGAGGCTTAGGATTGCCCGGAACCGCAAAGTATTGTATAAATGTTGCATTATCGTGAGTTCTATGCACTCCTTGTAAGCCTCTAACTTGTGCTTTGGTGATATTTTCAGACAGGAAAGTCCAAGCACTATGGATTCATCGAGTCCGAGAGCCCTTGTTGTAAGCACCTTGTTTTAAATCTCACTGCAGCGAATGTATGCTATTTCCTGGTTGCTTATGCTTTTGCACATGTGATTTGGTGCAATAGACGGCAAAAATTGTGGCTGATGAGATGAATAACTATCTCCTGTTTGAGCACACCTTGCAAGTTTCACTTGTTCAGCTGGAGAAAGTTCATCCAAAATTGTAAGCCTCCCTAAACAGCTTAGTATTAGCTTCAAGTACTTGATTCTGTTTGTTTTTGCTTATTTTCTATACGAATGGAAAAGTAGCATTGATTTTCCATGTAGTCAGGGTTTTACTTGGCACGTAAGCATGTGATTTGTGAGAAAAGAAATGAGAGGAAATGCACCTGATGTGCTGTTGGATATGAAAAGTGGCATTTAGCTTTCAATAAATACATATGTCTGTTGAAATAAATGTGGAACTTGGATGTCTTAAGACAAATACCAGACATATAGTTAGTTGAGATGATGATAATCAGGATTGATAGATTAATATGAATATGGTTTAATTTTCTTACACTATGCACATATGCCTCAATACATAGTTAATGCACCAATCGACTAGGTGCTGGAGTTTTGAAGTTTTGGTGTTGTATCCGCTGCATGGGATTTATATGTCTGGAACGGAACTGCAATTTCAAATAGAAATATGAGCTTGGGAGAAAACTTTTATGATATTGATGGGGACATAATCTGACTTGTTAAGAAACAGTATTCTTGTTCCTTTTTTTTGGTGCTTGCTTGACTTGAATATTGGCAGTTTTATTAGTAGTCAGTACATAATTATAATGTGTGGCTATATAAGCTTTATTGATGTACTTCCGCATATCACAAATATAATTCTACCTAGGTTTGTTCTAAGTCAGTTTTCATTATCTAAAACTTATATAGGTTGATAACACACGATTTGCGTTATTTGATTCGCTACGAGAATGATTTCAATCATTTCATAATATAAACGATGTTAAAGAAAATGCATTTTTTTTGGATATCGCTAGTCAAAGTGTCATTTTGGAGACATGTCATTGTCCTAATGGACTTATGTTTGTGATTTGAGGAAGTAGCTCAGAGCTGTGCATACTGGCTGTTTTTTGTTTCTTCCTTAGAATAGGAATGGAATTCATAAGCTTTGCAATTTCCATGCTTAATTAATTTTGTTCAGGTGGAAAGGGGTGCGGCGGGGATTTATACCAATTGGTCGGGTAGCAATTGAATGGAAGAGACACAACAAGGTAATGCATTGCTAACTACAATTCTAGCTTACTTAATGTGTGCATTGTACAGTTTGTACTGAAAAGTGTTTTGTTACCAGGATAAAATAGTAGAAGAGCACAAAAAGATGTTTGAAGGAATTCTAAAGCGGGACGAGAAACGTTGGAAAAAAATCAAGGCAGCTGGTATTGATTATGAGTGTCCAGCTCTTGTAAGTAAACCTTGTCTTGCTGCTGTCAATTTATTTAATGTCATCTCTTGGTCACATACAAATTCTGATGCTTTCATATACCGTCAGTGTAAGCATATGCTGTTTATTTTACTGTATTGTCACTCACTTTGACATAGTACTTAAGGGCATGTTTGGATGGGGAGGATTGGCCTAGGAATTTCATATGATTTTCTTAAACTTTATGCTAAATCCTAGGGATTTGGATCCCAAAACCCAACAGACTCTAAAATCGTTACAAAGTTATTACAACCTTGATGACGGTCAGGCCATAGTGTTGTAGATATTGCGACCAAATTATTATGTATTGCTACTTGCAGATATGGGTTTGTAAGGAAAATTGTTTTATAATTTACTAGGAGAACCTGGTAAATACAAATTATGCAAATGGAAATGTGTTTTGTGAATTTTTGCTTTCACTCTTTGCTGGATAGGTGGAAACAAGGTCTTTAAGTAGTATTTTGACTTAATTATGAGCACATTGATATTGCAACCCTATAATGCAAATACAATTTTTTGCTTTCACTTTGTGGAATGACTGAATGGCATATTGATATTGCAACCCTATAATGAATCTCTTTTCCTGATAAGATGAAGTGCGACTTTGGCACTTGTTGGTTTTGAGTTCTGAATAACTATACTGTGACATTGGGATTACAGATGTAGGACCAAAAAAGAACAAGAAATTGTCACATCATTACATTTTTTTCTTTGTCCAATTTAGCACAAATGAACCAAAAAATGGTACCTGCTTACACTAAGAAATACTGAAAGACACTCGTATGATGTTTTGGAGTACAATTTTGGGGCAGAAGTGAGATATCACTATGATGTTTGTTGCCAATTAATATTTTAATTCATATAAATGGCAAATAGAAAATAGTATGACCACGTTAACAGACAGACATGTCTATTTCTGTTGTTTGTCTATTTTTAGTAGTTTGTTGACTTCACTCATATCAACACTGACAATGTGATCCTGCCTTTTTTAGTTTCTTACCATTTTCCATTGGTGCTATCTTAGATGTTCTTATCGGCTTATGACCAAACACATTCTGTATGCTGTAAAAAAACTATTGGAAATTCAAGAATATAATGCTAACTATTTTAGGCAAGATATGCCATTTCTTTTACTTTAGTTTTTTTGGATGTGATAGATTATCTCTGGATGTTAATGGGGCTAATGTTTTCCTGTTGCACAGTTAGGGACCATTCATCCATCTGCGAAAAAGATCAAGTTTGACGAGGCCTAGTGTTTTACGTGGTGGTCAAATGTATCCTCTGTAGTGAACGTGACAGAATGGTCGTGTAAGAGACACCAATGTACTTCCGTTTTGCTTGGTCTCTCGAATCAATGTTTTATGGATGAAACCGACGATGTTACAAGTATGAAAATGCAAAGAACACTGTACCCCTAATTAGCCCTATAAAGGTTTCATAGGTGCTAAATTATCGATTTACTGGTCGAGTTCAAGAGTCAATATTGAAGTTGTGGTGAATTTGGTTTGCATGTGCCTTGCATTCAAATATGGTACTTGATGGAACTAGATTACTGAATCGCTAAGTATCCACAGCGAAGAAATTTGCTCAAGTTGTGTCGACAGCTATTCACCGTGGAGGGAAGTGTTTGGAATTTTTTCGAATAACTGGGAACTTTGTAGATTGTGCGACCTCATTGTTGAAGGAAACTTGTCGATTTATGAAGAAAAAAGAAAAATAGTCATGCGTTTTATTTTGCAATAGCAGGGTAATAAGATTTTGAAATAAAACTTTCCTGTCAAGGCCCATTGGAATGAGATGTATGAGTAAGAGATACACTCGAGAAGCTCCACAGAATTTCTAGGGTTGGATACGTGGATAAACTGAAATTGAAACTAAGCTACTTGTGCATACAAATATTAAGCATTGCCTTTGGGCCTGAGCACTTATCTCAGGTGACTTGGGCCTCGTTGTTTCATTGTTTTTTACGTTTATGGGCCTGTCCTGTAGATAAGTGCAAATGTTCGGTTCTCCGCTCTCTTCTGCGTATGCGATGCGGAGACGGGACGCAAAACGCGGCTGCTTCCTCGGCCGCCGTCCGAGCATCTAGTAAAGAACGCAGCCTCAATCCAGCCTTCCATTCTACTACTAATTCAAAAGGGGATCTGAGAAACGAATAGGAGCTATGTTGTGTTCCTCCTTGGTAAGTCACTGGAAATTCAGAGAATTGGGGATAAATCTTCCAAGACTTGAAGAACAAGGAAGAACAGAAGCAAGAGAAAGAGGAAAAGCTAGACGAAGAAGAGTAATTTGGTTGTTCTTTTCTCTCTGCCGGGCCCTCCATCCACCCGACCCGATGGTTTATAACAGACCATCCCCACAATGTTCAGAGTTCATTACAATTGAAGTTGAACACATCAAGTTACCAGGTCTTCTACAGCCCCTACCAGTTCCTCAACAGGCTTGGACTACTATCAACCTTGACTTCATTGAGGGCCTTCCTAAGTCAGGTAAATTTGATGTGATACTGGTGGTTATTGACAAGTTTACCAAATATGGTCATTTCATTGCTTTAGCCCATCCATACACTGCACTTCAAGCAGCTCAACTCTTCATTGATCACATCTATAAACTGCATGGCCTTCCTAAAGCAATTATTTCCGACCGTGACAGTATCTCTACTAGCACTTTGTGGCAAGAGTTGTTTCGCCTCACTGACACTCAACTACTCATGAGTTCTTCTTATCATCCGCAAACGGATGGTCAAACGGAACGATTGAATCAATGCTTGGAAGGGTTCTTGCGCTGTACCGTACACTCTTGCCCTCGTCAATGGAGCAAATGGCTATCTATAGCAGAGTATTGGTACAATACCAATTTTTAGACAGCGCTGGGCAGAATGCCATTTGAAGTCATGTATGGCCATCCACCATGGCATTTTGGGATTTCTGATGAGGCACAATGTTCGGTACCTGATCTAAGTGTCTGGTTAACAGAAAGAAACTTGCTCCAGCGCCTGATTCATCAACAGTTGCTTCGTGCTCAACAACGGATGAAATCGCAAGCTGATGCTCATCGTTCAGAACGGGAATTCCACAAAGGAGATCTAGTATATCTGAAATTGCAACCCCATCTGCAATCTTCAGTGGCTTCTCGAAGCAACTCCAAGCTCTCATTTCGGTTCTATGGTCCATTCCGCATTGAGGAAAGAGTGGGACCTGTTGCCTACAAACTTCAATTGCCTGATCATGCACAGATGCATCCAGTGGTCCATGTCTCTCAGCTCAAGAAGCATGTCCCTTCTTCGGTGGAAGTGATGACTGATCTCTCTTCAGTATGCACTGATCCGGATCATATCTTGCTATCCATTCGAATTGTGGAGTCGGCGTTCATAACTCAGGCGGGCTCTACTGTTCGTCGTCTTCGCGTGCAATGGTCGGGCATGCCGGTCAGTTTAGCAACGTGGGAAGAACAAGCTGATCTATGTCGTCGGTTTCCTGGACTGCAACTTTGGGGCAAGTCTGCTTTTAAGCGCGGGGGAATGTCATAGATAGTTTAGTTGTAGGCCTTATTGGACCGATGGCCGTTATACAATTGTAATGAACTCTAACATTGCGGGGATGGTCTGTTATAAACCATCGGGTGGATGGAGGGCCCGGCAGAGAGAAAAGAACAACCAAATTACTCTTCTTCGTCTAGCTTTTCCTCTTTCTCTTGCTTCTGTTCTTCCTTGTTCTTCAAGTCTTGGAAGATTTATCCCCAATTCTCTGAGTTTCCAGTGACTTACCAAGGAGGAACACAACAAGCTACTAGCATTCCGTCAAAATTCAAGGGTAATCATTGAAAGGGGCGTTCTGAAGATCGGGAAATGAGCTGGGCAAATGAGGTACGTGTGCTCGATGCTAGTTTTTCTTAGTTTGTTAAATTCTTCGCACAACAAGATTAAACAAATCTCGAAAAACCACTGACGGCGGCGGAGGGTACCCTACAGTAGTAGGGTTCATCTATTTACTGTCCGAGCTGAAATTGTGCCGGTCGATTCCTGCTATTGGGTGACTTGGCGCGTGGCATTTTGGAAATCCTTGGTTTGTTGATTAAATCTTGGAATAGGAACAGATGTTAGTCAGAAATGGGCGTCCACCGTTGCAAGAACCCATGAGTACTATCTCTCTCTCTCTTTTTTTAGTAATTTTGGGTGCCTGAGGATGCTCGTCGCTCGTGCATCGAGTAACTTGCAATGCCATGTCTTTGAGACCCTAGTTTTTTCTCGCCCCCCTCCCACACACACATACACCTTTGATGATTGCTTTGTTTTCTCTAGTTGCTAATTTGGATCACGTGGTAAACATGTGTGACCAGGTTACGAGGGAATCAGATCATTTGGTGAAGAGAATTATACATCAGAGGGATGTTTGACGCCGCGTCCTGCATCAGGGAGTGCCCAGTCAGTTGTCGGCTGTGTTGCGGCCCTGTATGACACCATAGCACACACATAGCTGATGTCACACAGGACAAAATAGTGTCAACCGCTGCAGGTTTTTCCTGCAGAAAATAACAGCATCCCTGATACTTTGGCTTTCAATTTCTTTCCGAGGGCAAAGAAGAAGTGACTGATTGAAGATCAAGTTCCTGGCTGTTATCAAATTTACCTATGTACTACTGAGATGGAAGAAGAAGCTAAAACTGTGCACCATGATTCCAATACGTAAGTAATACAACTCCATCTTTTTATTTCATAAGTGGCATCCGACACAGTTGTCCCCAATTACTACCACTCCTTGGCACGAGATCTCGCAAATTTTAGTAAGAAACTACATTAACTTTTAGGTCAGCATGTCTATGCACTAGTTTCACACTTGTGTCTTTTTTTGGTACACAGTGAAACCTTGATGCCTCGTTTGGCACCTTATGTTGGCATGGAATTTAGAAATACAGATGACGCTTGGGGATTTTGGCTTAGTTATGGTGGGTAGAAAGGCTTCGAGGTTAGAAGAAGGTAAACAAACAAAAGGCCATCCGATGGCATGGTTACATCATGTAGATTTGTTTGTGCAAAAGAGGGTCATCGATCGCAAGACAAAAGGGATCGTTTAACAAAGAGCCCTCGAGCTGAAACTAGAATTGGTTGTCAAGTCCACATGACTCTTAAATTGGACCGAGAGAAAGGAGACTATAAAGTGTCTGAGATGGTTTTGGAGCACAATCACATAGTATACCTGCCAGAAACCTTACATTTAATGGTATCACAACAAAAAATTCCAAACTTACAAGATTTTGAAACTGAAACAATAGATGTTGCGGGAAATGGGCCAAAAGCGACCATGAGTTGGCTAGTCACCAAGTTGGCAGCCCTCTCAATCTTAGCTGCACCCTTCGAGATCACATGAACTACTTGCCGACCAAGCGCCAATGGGAGATGGCATATGGCCAAGCAGGTAGCTTGCTTAAGTATTTTCAAGACAAAATTGCTGAGAGCCCATCATTCCAGTTTGCGTTACAAATGGATTGTCAAGAACAAATAGCAAACATATTCTGGGCTAATGCTAAAATGATCATGGACTATGCACATTTTGGTGATGTTAGTTTTGACACTATTTTTGGGACAAGCAAGGAGAGCGGGCCTTTTGGTGTCTTTGTTGGATTTAATCATTTTAGAGAAACTGTAGTTTGTGGTGCTACTCTGATGTATGATGAAACATTTGAGTCCTTCAAGTGGCTGTTTGAGACCTTTTGAAAAGTCATAATGGACAGCAGCCTAAAACAATCTATACAGATCAAGATTCTGCAATTTCAAAGGCAGTTGCAGAAGTGTTTGTAGAAGCATGGCATGGATTGAGCACCTTTCACATTATGCAGAATGCTGTCAAACATCTTCACGGAGAGAAGAATGACGACACAGGTATTCTATCAGATTTTAGCGCATACATGTTTCAGTACGAGGACATGGTAGAATTCAAACAGAAATTTGACATCATGAGGAAAAAAGTGAGCAAGAAAACTTGGTTGGATGGTATATACAAGTTAAAAGAAAAATGGGCTGAATGTTACATGAAGAATGTCTTCACCTTAGGAATGAGAAGTAAACAATTAAATGAGAGTCTAAACAATGACTTGAAAATCAATTTCGAATCTAATTTTGATATCATCCAGTTCTTTAAGCATTTTGAAACGGTGGTGCAAGGAAAAAGGAACAAATAATTTAATTCAAGGAAAAATTTGCCTAAAATCTGTATGAGGCGACCACCACCCATGTTGGTGCAGACTAGCAAGCTGTATACACCAATTATATTTGAAGATTTTCAAGCTGAATATGAAAGATCCTTGGCAACTTGCACCAAGGCATTGGAGAGCAATAATGAATATCTAGTAGGAGATTTTGCCTTTGAGGAGGAGCACAAAGTTGTTGGTGATCCTTTGAAGCAAACAATTGCATGTAGCTGTAGGCAATTCGATAGAATTGGGATATTGTGTGCCCATGCTCTTAAAGGTCTTGATTTGATGAATATCAAGTTACTACCGTCACAATAAATGCTAAAGCGATGGACATGGGAAGCACGGATTGGAACCATACAAGACAAGGGAAGAAATATAATCGAAAATTCAATGATGAATGCTACTCTTCGCTACAGATCTGTCTTGCAAATTTCTCAATTTGGCACATCAAGGAGCAAACTTTCCAGAATGCACCGTGTTAGTAGATAGTGCACTTGACTTCCTTGGTAAGGAAATTGAAGACAAAATCAGTGCATGTACAAGCATTTCTGGGGACCCATGTGCAGTTCGCACCGATGATCTTTTTACTGGAGAGCTTGTTTTCCAGTGAAGCAAGAAAGAACTCGACTATCTTTTGCCATATGCCCATATCGCAAGCAAGATGTATGCATGTACGCCGAGTCTTTATGCATGTTCAGTTCTGGGAGCAGTCATCTGGTGATACTGAATTTTGCCACACCCCATTCTCACGTGCCACCTGAATTGTATCACCAAATTGACAACTATTCTGCTCTCAAATTGACAACACTCAGTGTGTGTGTCTTTGCTATTGTGCAAGCAACTTCTGGATTCATACCACACATTTTGCAAACCCCTTTTCAGATTTACTTTGTGCCACATATTTTGCAAGTGCATTTTCAGCTTTATTTGGATAGCTATTCTGCATCTCGGCATACTTCGCAATGCATCTGCAGCACATTATAATCTTCATTGTTCACCATCCAAGCATAATTTTGCAGCAGATTTTGATTTTCCATTTGAACATTTAGAATCCATCGGATACACATTTAAGCATTAAGAATCCATCAAGGAACATTCATCAGAAGTGTTTTAAAAAGTGAGGTGCGCCTAGGTTTTTGTACTCTTTGTTGCGCCATGGTTAGAGCAACACCATGCTAAATAAAGGGGACTCAGCATATAGAACAAAAAACTGATATTACCATCCATACATGAGCAACAAGATTGAAGTTCATTTTTCTCCATCTCTAGTTTGCCCATATTATACATACATCAAGCTCGTAATATCTCCACGGGGGAAAAATCCTAGACAAAATGCCTAGGTGCTAGGTGTGGCGGTGTACCTCAACCTAGCTCCTATACAAAGCTAAGTGTCTCCCTTTTAAACAGAGCATTCAGCATCCATCTCAAGTTACAATTTGAATTTAACATTCAATAAAGCTCGTTAAGTAATAACCATAGAACATTCATCTCTCATGTGATTTCAATTAAATGGCTACTACTAACTTTCATATTTTATATCAAGGTGTGAATAGGCCACCGGACAACGGGACGATGACAATTGGCCATTTCAAACTTTTCTGAAGCCATTTGCCAACACTGTACTCTGCTTTGGTTTTCATGACAGAATCACATAGAAGGCTAGAAGATGTCATTGACAATTTGAGTCTTTGCCAGATTGGTATCCGGTTTCCATTAGTCTAGTCAGCAGACTTGTAATTTAGTTTTCATGACAGAACCACATAAAAGGCTAAAAGATATCATTGACTTTGCCAGATTGGTAGATCCAGTTTCCAACAGTCTAGTCAGCAGACTTGCAATTCAGTCAATGAAGCAGCACATTTACATTTTGGTGCTAATCATCCAATTGACACATCAATTTCACAATTTTGGAGATAGTGACATACAAGCATGCATTACTGGTAATCTCTATCTGAGATTTGTTTATTTGTTATCTCATGAACAAAATTAGTCTGTCCTTGAAATTTCAAGAAATTTCATAATTCATATGCTTGTACCTCCTCTGCATATGTGATTTTTCTTCCAGAAAATATCTTAACTTTTGAAATCTAAACATATTTATTGTGTACTTCTCTTGATGCTACCGAGTGTGTTTCCCATCAAATGAATCTCCTTCAACTCGACGCGATAAAGGTGCATACTCATCAATCCTCAACCCAAGATGCAGGCCCATGTATGTCAGTATGTGGAAAGAATTGGTCCAATTTTACAGCTGAAGACATTAGCAAGAGGCTTTTAATTTCGTCAGGAACTTTGAAATGTACAATGCATGAATTTAAATGTCTGACCTCAAGACCAGTGGCTGGGTAAAGATTCTAGAATATCTGAGACTTGGTTTTCAGGATTGGAGTCACATGTAAATGGTGCCAATGATTACTTAACCCATCCTGTTGGTGTCATTTACACCTTTTTATGTGACTAGCAAATTCAAACCTTTGTGCAATTAAACAGACACGTACATTTGATGACGAGGTGGCAGGCACATGATAGGACGACAAAAAACTACAAACATCAGTTTCATTAATAATGCAGGAATACAGTCTTTTGAAGTAAATTTCATAGCAGGCATAATATTGTTCCGTACATGGATGATCTAAATAGTTCTACACTGTAGTTATCATCAGCTGCCTAAGTTAAGGCTGCCTCCAATGGGAGCCCTAAAGGGGTTTCTCAAAACACCGTAGAGGCATTGTTTGGCACTGTAGCTGATGTGACGTACAGAGTGAGATGAGATTTAAAGAATTGGGATGATGAATGCTATTAGAGATAGCCTAAGAAGGCTTGAGGATTCAAATTCCACAATGACATATATTCAAAACTGTAAGGGTTTTCTGAAATCATACACGACACGTCTATAGTTGACTAGGTAGGTAAGGGGGTGTTTGGATCTGGAGATTAAAATTTAGTTCACGTCACGTCGGATGTTTAGATGATAGTTAGAAGTATTAAATATAGTTTAATTAGAAAACTAATTATACGAACGAGGAGTAAACAGCGAGACGAATTTATTAAGCCTAGTTAATCCATGATTAACGAATGATTACTGCAGCATCGCATTTGCTAATCATAGATTAATTAGGCTTAATAAATTTATCTCGCTGTTTAGTCCTCAGTCTATGTAATTAGTTTTATAATTAGACTATATTTAATACTTCTAACTAATATCCAAACATCTGATGCGACGGAGGCTAAATTTTAGCCAGAGGATCCAAACACCCTCTGAGTCTCTGTTGTTTCTGGACAATTTTCTTACTGGTAAACAAGTCTATTCAACCATGCGTTGGTGGCATGGATGGAACTTCTTGCACACACAAGTACGTATTAAATACATCCAGTGCGTTGGTGGCATGGATGAAACTTCTTGCACAGAGTGCAGGTGTATTTCCATAGAGTAGACTTGCAGAGACAAAGCATTCATCGTAGTAAATACATCCCGTGCAGAGGTGCAGGTATATTTTCCATATAGTAGAGAGCGCGAGCACAAGCAAACCCAGGAATGGGCAAGTCGATTCCATGATGTTGTGATCATGCACCACCTTTGGCCCTGTTGGCACCTCCGATGGATCATACACTACCATATTTGTGTTACTGGGCTCTCTCCAACTGGTATAGCTATTTTGAGATCTATCACAGTTTGGTACTGTAGACTGTAGATAGAGAGGAGTTTAAATTTGAGGAATAGGAGGTGGAGGAAGCTGCTGAAGTTGTCTTAAAGAGTTTAGTGACCAACGCAAATGATAAAAGCCAAAGTCTGGCGATCGATCCCCAGTTACTACACTCGTGAGGAGGGGAGGGGGCAGATAAACTTGTGGGTATGATAGCCAAATGAACATACTTGTCAAATACCTCACTCATGGCACAGAGAGGATCTTGAGATATAATCACATCTGTTTATGACTTTCATTACACTTTCTTCAATTATAATCTATATATCTCTAGAGGTAATCCACATCGATGTAATGAAAGCAAAGGACCCACAACAATGACAGAACACCCCAAGTAAATGATCCATTTTCCAAGCAGAGTCACAGTGACCCCCCCTCCCTCTTTATCCTCAACTACATCTTAAAATGATTTGTATACCTTATTGAGTTATTGTGACCGTCCCTCATTGCTTGTACCAATTTTCCATGGCACATTACTAAATCTAATGGTGCTAATTCACTTCTTTTAATAGATAGGCAAGGTTGTCGTTCCGACGAATAACTCTCTGATAAAGTTCCAAAGTCACTACTTTATCCCCATACCTATAAACAATGGATCTCAATTCGGAAGAAAGAACCGGTAATAAACATAAAACCACCTATTCTAGTTCTATATTTGTTTGAATAAAATGTTTCGCCAATTGCATACATCTAATAAAAAAGTTTCCAGATTTGTTGCTACACAGCCCCTCCTCTCCTGGCACGTACTCTCAGCTCACCGTCGAATGTCGATAGATCTAGGGCCCTAAGGGCAGATCTGCTCACCCTGGGGGCATGGAGGCCCAAAAGAATTTTAGATCTACAAAATACCCCTGCGATGACCTTTGTCCTCCGGAAAACCACCTAAAATCCTAGCCAGCCAAAGATCGTGTACAGGGACTAATTAAAAGATGACAATTTACCTTTGTGCCTTCCACCTTTTTTGAAACACGAAGACATGAGAAGAAAGGGGACAAAAATGACTTTTATATCTAAAGAAGTATATTTTTTAGCTCTCTAGAAATTAGCCGTAGAGCCTTAGCCAATCCAAATAGAGCCCGAGCTAGCAAAGATCATTTTCTTCTAGAACACCACTTAAAAAGGTGCCAGTAACTCCTGATTTTGTCTGGTTTTCATCAGTTCCACTTCCAAATTAACAGACGCAAATTCAGTGACGAGGTGACACAAGGTCGTTTTTTTAATTCCACAAAAATGTTAAAGAATATCACGACGGAAACATACACATACACCGTATATAAATTTCCACCGCTTTGCTACTACTTGTGAGTTCATTGTGCATCTGTGCTTAGTGCGGCTACTTCTCCCAACAAAATTTTTACTTATTGCTAGTATTGCGCATACATTCCTTAGACATGTGTCATCTTGGAATCGATCTGTGGTTTCGTTTACTTGTGTGACACATCCAATTTTTAGATGTGCTCATCGGACTTTGTTCGTGTACCTATTGGCTAGCTCGCGACTTCGTCTTCCTTGGAGTGAACATCTAGAGATTGTTTGTTTGCTGCAAAGTTCACGGCAGCAGGCTGTTAGCCAAGGCTTGGTGGTATGCTAGTGCTGGCATGGTAAGAAGGTGGAGGGAGCATTGGTGATCTTTGATTTAGGTGGTACCTGTGGGCGCCGTTTTCTCCAACTCCGAAGAGAAATCTTGAAGACCGGTCTTAATTGGTTGTGTTTGGCAATGACCTTGTTGAAGACATTGTTTGGAGGAGGAATTTAGTCTCTAAGGCGGAAACCTTTTATCTGACTTTTGCTAGTTTGGAGGGAGCATTGCTTTTTGAAGACGTTGTATTTAGAGAGCCTTCATCTTGGTCAGTGTTGCTTTGTCATCGAAAGATCTGAAGATTGTGTTGTGTGTGGTAGCTTGCTATGCGAGGTCTTTTGTTTTGTTTTCTTTGTGTTTTAGGCTGTGTATACCTTAGTTGTGTAGGAAGATATCATAGTGTCTTGTATCACTTAATATTTTTACTAAGATTAATAAAGCTTCCTTTTCTAAAAAAATAATAGTAGAAGGTAGTAGTACAAATATTCTTTTGAATTAAAATTCACTTCAAACATAATGGTTTTATATACAAAAGTGGTATAAATAGTTCCACTATGTACTCATCAGTGGTCCAGCTAAGAAGGCTTACTACTCAAATTCTAAAATGACATACATTTAAAATTGTATGGGTCGGAGTAGTTTCGTAGCAGTTGTTGTGTAGTGATGTACTAGTACGAGCTATCCTATATATTAGTTCTAAAATGCCACCACACGTAAGGTAGCTTCAAGTGGTTTTCTAAGTCGTAGAAGACCTTCTAGACTTGACCAAGTAAGCCTATACCGTTTCCATGCAATTACCCTTTAGTGGCAGCAAGACTAATTCTTCAGTCCACGTGCCGGTGGCATGGATGAAAGACAAGTGCTGAAATATAAGGTAGATGGAAAGGTTATTGCAGTATCCATTACCGCAAATACATCCGTGCATACTCATATGGAGTAGAGAGCTAGTACTTACTACAAAGGGAGAGATGGTTGGGGTGACAGTGAGTGCTCTCATTGGGGTGATGAACCCTCTCCTCGGCAACCTCTGTGCCCTGTTAGACAGGGAGGATGTTAAGCTCCAAGGTGAGCATCGGCATATTGTCTTTCTGCGGGATGAACTAGGAAGCATGAGCACCGCCCTAGAGATGGTGTCCTGAGTCTGAGGAAGCAAACCCGCAAGTAAAGGAGTGGATGAGTCAGTTGAGGGAGCTGTCCTATGATGTCCAGGATTGCATTGAGATCTTTATGCACCGCCTTCACAATGTCGACACCTGCAATGGGTTCATTCACAAGATCATAAGCAAGGTAATCACTCTGAAAGCACGCTATCAAATTGGTATTCAGATTAATGAGCTGAAGGAACGTGTGATGGAGGTTAGTGATCGGCGCAAAAGATATAAGGTAGACCCATCCGCCGTTCCTCCAAAGTCTGTGGCGACGGACCCCAGGTTGCCTGCACTCTTTGAGGAGTCTGATAAACTTGTGGGTATCGATAGCCAAATGGACAAACTTGTCAAGTGGCTCAGTGATGGCATTAGTTTGGACACAAAGCGCAAGGTTGTGTCAATTGTTGGATTGGGAGGATTAGGCAAGACGACACTTGCTAATCAGGTCTTCCAGAAGGTCCGAAGTCAATTCGACTGCACAGCTTTTGTATCTGTGACCCGAAGTCCAAATGTCAATAAGATTCTCAGTGACACACTTTTGCAGTTTCTTAAGAGTAGCTCGATTACATCAGATCAAAATCAAGACATTGCAAGGGTGCAGGAAGATCTTTATCTCAAAACATCAGAATATCCACAGCTTGTGAATATGAATAGAGACTATCTGCAAAACAAAAGGTACACAATAATACATGAACGAAACATCTTTTACGTTTCATTTTGAGAACTTGATATTTGAGAACCTGTGTGTTAGTTACCACATAGCTTATGAAATCGGCCTTCTCTTAACATAGTCAGTTCACTTGTGTGCATATACACAATGAAAGTAAAAGATCAAATAGATGTCGAAATTGTTTTTCTGCATAGAAAAGTTTTGTAGGTAAAATTAAAAAGTAGTTATAAAAGAGGAAGCATGACAGTTCTCACTTCTCACGTGGCTGTGCATGTGGCTTTTAAGTTTCAGTAGTTAGTAACATGTACATTTCTAGAGTATATCATAGTATGCTCATGTAGTCATGTATGCAAACATGGCAATATGCTATCTATCGAGCACATAATTCTTTGTCTACCATTACATAAGTTTTGCTTTCTTTTTTTAATGGTTATTGAACACACGCATTGGATTGCTACTAATGCAATGCTTCATCTTCTACTGATAGGTACCTTGTCATAATTGATGATCTATGGTGCAAACAAGCTTGGAAAGAAGTCCAATGTGCTTTCCCCCAGAACAATAATGCAAGTAAAATAATGACAACTACACGTATTGAAGAAGTTGCTAAATATTGCAGCTTTCCGCACAAAGAATATGTTTACGCAATGATGCCCCTTAACAGTGATGACTCAAAAAGCTTGTTCTTGAAAAGGATCTTTTACAACAAAGATGACTGCCCTCTTGAACTGAAAGAAGTCACTGATGATATACTTAGAAAATGTCATGGCTTGCCACTAGCTATAGTTAATATTGCTAGCCTATTAGCAACCAAACCAATCTCAAAAAGGGAATGGGAGAGGGTGCGGAATTCTCTTGGATCTGCACTTGAACAAGATCATGAGCTGGAATTAGTTAAAAAGATATTGTTTCTTAGCTATTGCGATCTACCTCACTATTTGAAGATATGTTTCTTGGATCTAAGCATATTTCCAGAGGATCACATGATTGGCCGGTTGTGTTTAATAAGGAGATGGATAGCTGAAGGATTTATTGTGGAGCAACAAGGGCAACGCTTAGAGGATACTGCAGAGAACTATTTTAGTGAGCTCATCAATAGAAACATGATCAAACCGGTGGGCACTGACTATAGTGGGAGGCCAAGAGCTTGCCAAGTACATGATATAATGCTTGATCTTATCATATCATTATCAGTTAAAGAAAATTTCGTTACTATAGTGGCAGATCATAAGTTGACACCTTTGACTAACAAAATTCGGCGTCTCTCACTCCAAGGAAACTGTAGAGAACAAAGTATATGGCTGGGGATGAACAACTTGTCTCAAGTTCGGTCATTTAGTGTATTTGGTGATGTTATGAAGATACCCCCTCTCTTGTATTTTCATGTTTTACGAGTCCTAGATATACAAAACTGTTCTAGCCTAGAGGACAGAGACATTGAGAATATTGGAGATTTGATCCACTTGAGGTATTTGAGTCTATATAATAGCAACATTTCTAAGATCCCAAGACAAATTGGAAGGCTACAACATTTGCAGACGCTGGACCTCAGAGCTACCAGAATAAAAGAACTGCCAGCAACTATTGCTCAACTATACCAATTAGTGCGCCTGTGTGTGCCTAATGGCGTAGGGTTGCCAAATGGGATTGGTAATATGAAAGCTCTAGAGGAGCTTTCAATGTTTGATGCCAGCAAAAACTCCCTAGAAGTTATGCAGGAGTTAGGAAACCTAACTAACCTGAAGGTGCTTGGGATCAAGTGGTGTGCTGATAGTGCAGTTAATGATGAAGGAAGCTTTAAGAAATCTTTGGTCTCATCTTTCTGTAATCTTGGAGAAAGAAACCTCCACTCTCTAAAGATCGAGACTACTGAGCGTTGTTCTATGGATTTCTTGTTTGATTCATTGTGCCCTCATCCATGTCATGTGCGGACGTTTAGCAACAGCCCTATTTTCTCTAGGCTCCCAAAGTGGATATCCTACCTCTCAATACTCACCAACTTAGTTATTTTTATAGAAGAAATGGGAGTTGGAGATATGGATATGCTCAAAGACTTGCCTACGCTATGCTGTCTCCAAATTTTCACAACAGAATACCCACAAGAATCTCTCACCATCAGCCCTGGTGGATTCCAGTATCTGGAGGATTTCCATTTTCGCCCTTCTATGTACTCGAAAAAGAAGGAAAAGATGAGCCTGATATTTGAAGCAGGAGCAATGCCAAGGCTCAACCGGCTTTGGTTTAGGTTCGCCGTGCATGATACACTATCTTCATATGGAACTGACTTTGATTTTGGCATTAGTCACCTTTCCTCCCTCAAATGTATCTGGGTCAGTATTAATTGTCGGGGTGCAATGGTTTGGGAGGTGGAGGCTGCCAAGGCCACAATTACAAATGCAGTGTCTCACCTTCCCAACCGTCCAAGGCATGAAATCCATATATTTGGGGAAGAGGAGATGGTAGAGGATGAGGACCACGGTGAGGACAGTGGTGTTGCAGGCCAACCAGAAGGTGCTCTCAAGTGACACTTCAGTAAGATTCCTAAGGGTTTTAGTATTTATTTTTTCTTCCTTTGAAGCTATTTTTGAAACACAGCTTTCTCAGTTTTTATTCTTTTTTCTTATCTAGCTGGTTTGGGTTATGACAGAAAGAGGGTGATTCTTTTGCCTTTGTCCTGGTGTCATCAGGATCAAGTTATTAAACTATCCATCCATGTTTTGGTGGAGAAAACAAGTACTATGGAAAACAGCATGCACTGTGCCAAGCGCACAGATCATAAATTATAGTGGCATGTCTCAAAACTAGTAAAATTGCAGTGCCATGGATCTAACTAACCTTACATTATACAGGTACTCCACAAAAATTTTGCATCAACTTGTCTAAAGAAACAGAGAGTACAAATTCTCAAAAATAGTACTACCTCCATCCTTCAATATTTGTCGTTTGCCAGTTCGACTTCTAACTAAGCAACGTCAAATATTAAAGGATGGACGTAGTGCATCACATGTTTTTTTATACAACTTATATTATTGCATTTCTGTTCCTGGGAAGTAATGCAGAAATCTTGAATAAGCAAAACGTCCATACAGCAAGATAATTTTTTATAGTTAGAATGTTTTGGCTAGAAAACTAGATCAAAACCAGTAGGGCTGAAACCTCTTTATATAACCAGTTTAATTAGTATCTTATTAGTATTGGTCTGGCAACTTAACCCAATCAGAGCCTTGTGTATTATGGTAACTTTAACCAAATAATCAGATCTATGCTCCATAATTTCTTCACATTTATATCAAGGTATAGATATGCCACTAGGACTGGAAAATCCCTAGCTGATATTATTTTCGGATGGAGACACCATAGTACCACACTGTACGTGGCTAGAAACATCCCCTGACCATCAACACATAAGGAATCAGCCACGTCTGAAACTAGCCTTCTGGGACTTTTGTGTTTAATTTTGCACAATTGCGTGTGGTGACTTTGGCTCACGTTTAACGTCCACTTCTTCCAATATTTCCATGACAATGTTTTTCTGCCATTCCAGTCAATTTTATTGTGTGTACAATTACTAGGACTTCTTAAAAGTGGGGAAAAATCGTCTGAAACATAAGTTCCAACATTGTTTGGGCCATAGAGAGAAGAAAACATGTAAGAAAATCTATGTCCCAGTTAGAGATTACTGTCCACTAGGAAATATTGCAGCTTTCATATTTCTATCGATAAAAATATAGCAAAGTTATGAACAGAAGAAGAGGGAGTCTTTAGACTCGTCATTTTAGGAAGAAAGGTATCACTTTTAGGTCATGAAGCATAGGAGCTTCTCATTTAATCTATTGCCACTCTTATGAGGTGACTGTCAGTGACTCATGTGTCAGTGACACAAATTAGGCTGACATCCATAAAAGTGGCAAATAATTAAGTGTCCTTGTATAAATACAGGGGCCACAAAGGTATCTTAAAAACATTGCTCACTGGAAAATCCCTATGTGTTGCGGAAGTGTAGAATGAGTTCTTGTGCCGTATTTCTAATTTTTCTGGTTCGGGAAAAGTAAAAATGCACAGGCATTTAGAGAAATTACTGGTGGAAGGCTTGTCCTAACTAAAAGAAACACATATACTAATCTCAAATGCAGGGACTAGATGGAACTTTCCCTAATTATTTCAACTACAACTTCCGTGTCTACGAATAATTATACCAATAAATCAAAATTTCAGTTCTCTCTCTCCTTGCTGATTGCTGAATGAGGGTAACAAAGGGGGACGGTAATCTTTTACTGCAATCAACATCATGTATTAATATATCATAACCTCAAAGTTCGAAATCATCACTGCAGGAAGGTAGCAAACCCACGAAGAGCGGCAATAAAGGTGGTTCCAGTTTCGGACGCTCAAGTTCAGAAGGGTGACATTCAAAAAGGAAAAATTGAGAAGAATAGCACTTCACTGTTGATGGACCGCGATTACCCTTACCCGGCCGCCGCGGGGCTCGCCGCCCCCACGCTTCATCCGCCGACGTCCAAGCCGCCGGGACTGGAGCCTCGCCATTCAGGAGCCGTTGACTCGTTGAGCCTCCGTGCAGAGTTTGCCATCGCGCCATCCGCCGTGCTGCCTCGCCGGTTCGCCGTCTTGCCGAGACGTTGCCGTTCTGGCCTTCTGGGCTATGATGCCCCCTTCGTTCCAGGCTTGGGCCTGCTTTTGGGCTAAATGTTTCACTGGATCAGTTCACTTCTCAACAGCATAGGCCAGGCTGAACACGAAATTAATGTCCATGTTAATCACTTTTCCATTTTTAATACAGTAAATGTAACTCAAAGTTATCTGGATGACAGGTAGTCAGTTCCCAAAAACTATTTGTCGCTCGCGCGACCGTACTCCTTCCGTCGCCGAAAACCCTGATGTATTTATTCTATTGGTTGAAAAAGTGAATGAAAATGTAACTCAAAATCGTCCAGATATGATAATAGATAGTCACTTCCCAAAAACTATTTGTCGCTCGCGCGACCCCCCTCGCCAAAGACGTTATTTTGTTACGTGGGCTGCCAGATTCTCCGTAGTTTATTACTACTAGTAAAAATGCACGTGACCCACATATATTTTTAAAGGTCAAAGTTAGTTATTTCATTTTGTAAATTTTTTTTATTTTTGAAAGTTTTATGTTTCAGAAAATATTATTTTATGTTATATTAATTCTTGTGAATGTTTTAGAGTCACAATTACACACCTATTTTTTAATGAATAAAAAAGTTTGAGCTCAATTAAATAAATATTTTATAAATTAAATAAATATTTATCGCATGTTGAATAAAAATCTTGAGCTTAATTGAATATATAAATTAAATAAATATTTATCCCATGTTGACTAAAAACCTTGAGCTTTATCCCATGTTGAATAAAAATATTGAGCTTAATTGAATAAATATTTTATGTATAAAGTGGCAATATGTATAGGAAAAAATCAAAGTGCACGTCCCTACCCGAGCTGGGCCGGCCCATCCTAGCTCATCTTAGTGCCAGGACCGTTGGATTGGATCGGACATCTCCTCATGGCTCAGTCCGGAACAAAAATCGGCGGCAGCCGAACCCTAACCGTCTAATCCTCCACTCCCAACTCTCTCCCCACCCGCGCTTTCTCTTTATCGGCGAAACGAGCGACGCCACCCGCCGGCGGCACATGGCGCACTTCCTTCCCCGGCCTCATGCGTCCTCGCCGGCCGCGCTCTCTCGCCGTCTACTTGAGCCCGGTGACCCGAGGCTCGCGCCGCCTCCTTCCGCCGCCCGCCGCCGGATGCGCTGGCCACCTCTCGCCTTTCTTGCCGCCCGGGGAAGCCCCCCCCCTCCGCCTCATCTCTTCCACGCCATCCATGGACCTTCGGAGTACGGATCTGCTTGCGCCTCGCCTTCCTCACCTTCTACCTCGTCGGTGCCCAGCCTCCTCCTTTGATCTGGCCGGTCCGGTGGCCGCGCTCTCTTGAGGGCCGGCAACACGCGTCCTCAGACTCGATCCGCTCCCCGCGCCCCTCCTTGTTCCCTCCCGCGGTTGGTCTGGCTCCCTTGCCCGCGCCGCCTGTTCCCATGCCCACGCGCATTTGGGCCTGGATCCACCGGATCCGACCGACAGCTAGGGAAGGTGAGCGATTTCTGTCGTGTGTTATTGCGCATGTGGTTCCTGGACGAGAACAAAAACATGAGCAATTATTATGACCATGTTTCTTCATATCTATGTTCGCGATTTGGGAACAAAATCAAATTATCTATGTATCTGTACGTATATGTGACTCGTGTATTTGGTTTTTGTTGTTGGGCTGTGGTGTGATCTAAATGGGCTTAATCTTCATGCCATTGCCTTGATGAGAGACGAGATCTGGGTATGCGGTGGATTTGGGAAGGGGCTTCGGTGGGTGGGTGGGTTGGCCGGTGAAAAAAAACCACGAGAATTCCGATGGAACGCGCCCGGCTACAGCAGAAACGGGCGTTCCTGCCTGCTGAGCGTAAGAGGCTGCGTAACCTATCAAGAGCACCGCCGGATTAAATATTTGGTGGGACCGATGTTTAGATTTAACGGTGGGTAAATACGGTGGGTAGAAAACTGTTGGGTGAATATTATTATTATTTAACTCATTCTTTTATAGGGTAGATTTTTCCTTAGCGTTTTACACGAAAGCATATTACTAGACTAGGCCGTGCTACGTAGGTTTACTTTTTGTGTGATCCGTTAGACTATGAGCAATGGAATGTGTAAAAAGGCTGGATATACACTATAACGACTGGCTATACACTGTACCGCTACTGTACAGAAAGAGAGGTGGTTGGAATGCTGCACATAGTTTTACCCGTGTGTTTCTCTTTCCTTCCTTTTTTTTCTTTCTACTTTACATATAGTTTCCCTTTTACTTATTTCTCTCTCTTTATTTATTTCTATTTCATATACACATTTTTCATAATGCAACCTGCCATTTTTATCCTCTTTTAATGTTTTATGTTTGCCTTGTACATCTTTTAGTTAATCACAATTCATTCATACAACATTTCTTTTTTCAGATATTTCCTTATGTATACAAACACATTCCATTTTTCCATAAATCTGGGAACTTGTTTATCATTCGATTTGTATAATTTGGTTCTAGGTGTAGAAACTTTTGTTCTTTCTGCATATTTTTTCAATTTGAATTGCATGAATGTTCAACTAATACATTTTTTCCATTAGTATATTTGTTTATTCCATTGATTATCAGTATACTTGTTTACTTTTCGATCTTCCCTTATTTTCTTTCTTTATTTTTATTTAAATTCTCGCATTTTTGTTCAGTTTTTATTTCTATTTTTTATTTACTAAAGGAGACATACTTCACGGGTTTCTATAATTCTGCGAATTGGTACAACATGTTCTAAGTGTATATCTATGTTCATGAATTCATAAAGTTTGTTCTAGATGTATAAACTTTTGTTCGTGGGTTTGAATACTTTGTTTCAAGTGTACATATATTTGTTATATAAACTGTACGATTTGTTCTATATTTTTTTGACTAATATATATATATATATATATATATATATATATATATTATATAATCTAATTTAGGTAGACAAACTTTGTGCTAAGTTTGCATACTTGTCTAGACGTACAAATATTTGTTAATGAACATGGTTTTTCGTGAGTTTATGTTTTGCTCTGGACATATAAATCTTTGTTACATGAATCAAGTGATTGATTCTTTATAGAGATATTTGTCACAAAGCTAAGATGTCCTTTTGAGTATATCATTGTAGCAATTGTATAGAATTTGGTTATACGTAAAATGTTAGAAGGTTGGGCTAACGCCTAAAAGGGAGGAAGGTGAATTAGTATTTTTAAAACTAAGGCTATTTAAAAATTGCAACTGCTTAACAAAACCTATGCAAGATAAAACTATGTATATGTGCACTAAAGTTTTGCTTAGTGTTACTAATTTTACCGTGGCCAAGTCTTGCAACCTAGTCCACCTAAAAACTAACCTATTAAGCTAGTCTAGAAATGTAAACACACAATTGCAAGAAGATAAATGCGGAAGCTAAAAGGATAGAGTAGAGTGATGCAAACTTCCGGTGACGATGTCGATGATGGCACAAGTTGGAGACACAAAGATTTTTTACCAAGGTATTGGAAAGGCTCGCAAGCCTCTCCCTAGTTCCTCGTTTAGCGCCCCTCGTAAGTCTTTGCTCTCGCGAAGTCCACGCACAAACTCCGGTCTTAGTTCTTGCAAGGAAGGAGGTTGCCAAAGTGACCCACGGAACGCCTTGCTCTCGCGTAGACCTTACAAGGACTACGGTCTCTCCCTCGCAAGGGCAGAGGATGGCTCGGTCGCTTGCGAGATGGTCAAGCAACCCGATTGGGTAACTCCGAATATTCTTAGTACACACCCACTCGAGCCCTTCTCTCGCGTAGCCCTCGCAAGGACTATGGCCTCGCCCTTGCAAGGTTAGAGGATTGTCGGGGTCTTCCACAGGCCTTCTCTCGGATGCTCTCTGTTGTCTCCACTAGGCGAGCTTTTGGCCAAAACGCGGAGGGCCTCCCCTCTCTCACAAGTAAGGTGGTGGCCATTCACACCTTGGAGGGTCTTATAAGACTACAAGCCGCACACTTACAAAGATGACATGCTCACAGGCATGGATGTCGCTACACTCGGTCGCAACCAAGAGTTAAGCACTAACATGGCCTAAGCAAGGTAGCTCGCAAACTCTACCTATTGCTGGGATGTGTCTATTTGCTCTCTTGATGGATTGGGCTCTCAAATGTGTGTCTCAAGACTAAAATGAACTCAGGAGTCACCAACCATAGCAATAAGGCCGCACAAGTGGGTATATATAGCCCAAAGATTCAAACTAGCTGTTGGGTATTATTGACGTCTCTTAGCATAACAGATTTTACTCCGCAAGCACACGGAGATTCGATGTAGCATTTTCACTCAGAGTATTCCGAGTATCGTAAAAATCCACAAGGAATTAAGGGCGAATAGGTGGAATGAAATGTCGAATTTTAACGGTACTATATAACTTAGATAAATATAGCTATTCTTACAATGGGGGTAAGATAAACAAGATAGTATATGGTGGTGTGAGAGAACAGGGACCAAAGATCTAGCAAACTAGGTATAGTTGCCAAGGAGGACAGCGAGCGAGATTAAGAAATCCAAAATCTATTTCTTAACTACTGCATAGGAATATTCGCGATTGAACTAAATCGATCAAATACAAACTAGGGTCTTGCGTCGAGCGAAATTCTAGACTACACCGAGGAGGCATGGGGGTAGATAGTTGTCCAACAGAATGGCAACTGGCTAATGCCTACAGGCTTACCAAACGATGGGGTCAGATCATAGAGGCTCCCTAATGCTGTCACTAATAAGGGCTACCAACCAGATCTAAGTGGGTAAGATGGCACGCTAAACTAGTGATCAAGTGAGAACTTGATCACTAAAGCTCGTCTTTGATCAGAGGGTGAGATCAGGGCCTAAGGCAAGTTTATAGCACCAGGCAAGTCTAGCGAGATTCAAAGAACTTAAGGACAACACAAGCCTAAGCCTTGGTCTAGTTAAGGACAACACAAACCTAAGCCTTGGTCTAGTATGAAAAAGGTACACCACACTAGGCAAGTGTAAGAAATAAAGTAAAGTATAACTGAAAGATAGAGCAATGACTTGTATTATACTGAAGTAGCAAGAGTACAAAAGATCGAAAGATACAAGGGCTTTACCAAGACTCGAAGTTAACTCCGGAATCCCTAAGGCTCAAACTCAACTCTAACTCCTAGGACTAACCTACTCCTACAAGACTAAGACAATGGTGCATTAGTCTCAACTTCCACACTTCACAAGTGAGCCTTCTGGGGGTTTTCAGACCCAAAACTGAGTGAGGGGTATTTATACTCGAGGTAGGTCGGTAAGGTGGTTAAGTCGGCGTCGGGGTAGACACTTGGCAGGCCGAGCGGCCTCCTAGGGGCCAGGCGGCCTAGTCCTGAGGCCAGGCGGCAGGCCGAGCGGCCACTTGATCCACTGACTTAGCCATCCAATGCTCCTGGATTGCCTCCCGAAGTTGGTTTGAGGTCCTTTTGGCAATTACACTTGTGCTTTTCTCTGGAACGTTGGATCTTCACTTGTGTGTCTTCCTTATCCACAAGATTGAAGTGCCTTGGATCACTGATTTCACCAATCCAAGTGCTGGATCGATGAGGTGGTGGGTCTTCCAGTGCTTTGCATGTTGCTTTCGCGGTTTACACCTTAGAGTTGTGTTGACACGTCGTTTATGTGCATGTTGGTCGAAGATGAGGTGATTTGGCCACTTTCACTGGCCGAGCGGCCAAGGGGGGAGGCCAGGCGGCCTGGCCCACTGGCCGGGCGGCCAGGGTCTTTCCTGACTTAGACATATTTTGCTTGTTTTCAACTGTTCTTGAACCTACAATCAAATATTCAACACAACTCGTGGAGATATGTTAGTAGCAAGGGTTTCAGTCTACACTTTGATACATTTTCCTTCATGATCATGGATAATTGACGGTTGAAGATGGTGCAATAACTACCATCAACACCCCCAAGCTTAAACCTTTGCTCGTCCTCGAGTAAAGCCAAGATGGGTCATGGATCATGAGTTGCTGCGATATCGATGTTCAAGAAAAGAAGCTATGTATAACCGACACCCATGCCTTCATCTCAAACCATAGTGTATGTATCGATCACCCTTTTCTCATATCTGTGGTGCATCTCTTTGACTTACCCTAGTCTTGGGCGGTTGAGAGAAAGAACAACTTTGTTGCAGTCTCCAGCTCAAAACATTTCTTTTTGGATTCCTATCTCAGGCGTTTTGAAGATTTTCAAAATAAAAGCAAGTTTCCTAGAGGTACTCTCGATCGCTCAAAAGTGTATCCTCACCAAAAAGGGCCAAGAGCACAGCCAAGATTTTTCCTACACTAAAGCTTTTGTGGAGCTTAGGGTGATGGAAAAACTTAGCTTGCTTAGGTTGTTTATTTTGCAAAGCCAAATATTGGATCAAAGAAATGTACTACATCAGCAAATCTTGTTCATCATTGGAGCTTATTTGGTGGATGGATGGGTGGATCTCCTTGTTTTCCTTCCTTTCTCCTTATTTTGTGATGGGTATGAATATGGAGCCTTTTTGTATTTTCTCTCTTTTTGCCATGCTTTGACTAGCATGCTTTTCTTTTTCTTTTTGATGGCTCCATATCCTCCCTCATTTTGATTTGGAAAGAGTAACGTTGAAGGTATTCTTGTGGAGATGTATGGATGCCTACCCAGAATAGGTAAATGCATGTGGGATGGTGTAATTTTGCTCCAAAGATTCACACGATAGCGATGATTCCATTCAATGAGACTCAAAATTTGACAAAGCTCAAAACAACACTAAATAGCTGATAAGCTAGGCTTAGATATTTCAGTGTATTTGGCTTCGGTAGGTGTTTAAAACAAAAGAGGGAACTTTATTTTCATTTTTTTGAAAAGAATATCCTGAGATGTTCATCTTACTAGGAAAATGTAGAGCTAGCCTAGTACTTAGTCATGTCATTTCTCGCAACAACTTAGACAAGGTTTATGCAAATGGCAACCACGAAGTAAAAGATCAGTTTCACAACTTTATACATACAAGCTCGAAACTAAGCTAAGTATGGTATATACATAGGCAACTAATAAAGAACATGATAGAACAAGTATTCATCATTTCCAAATAAAGGCAATATATCAAAGGTGGGAGTTTATTTTATTGACTCTTTTTTAGAGCATAAAGAGGATAAAGAAAAGATAACTAAAAATTATTATTACTTACTCGTCTTGCTAGTAGGACTGGTAGGGCTGCTGCTGGGACTGCCAATAGTGCTGGGACTACTGGGATTGCTGGTACTACTAGAAGGGAGAACGAGGTCGAGGATCAGGGGAAGGGCAAAACTTACTCTGAGATGGGTCGCCGAGGAGGCGTCGAGGAAGCATGCTCATGTTGTATCCGTTTACCATCCCCCAAGCTTCAATGAAGCTAGGGGTTTTGGTAATAGTAGTAGTGATTGTAGAAATCGTGTGCTTCACTGATGCCAGTCTCCACATGTTCTCTGATTTCCCAAAGAACGTTGGTGTTGGCGCGAAGCCGGTCATCTATTGCCGCGGTACGTTGGGCGATGGCATCAACCTGCTGGTATAGCCGAGGGTCATACTGACCTCCCAGGTTCATCCCCTCTATGGCGGAATTAATTCCTGCCATGTTGTCAGAGGTGAACCAGGCTGATGCAGAAGGTCCTGCGTTCCTATCAAAAGCTCTGGACATACCTGCCCCATAGTACTCGGGAGCATACGATGGTTGGTGGTATGAACCACTGCTGCTGTGCCACGGCTCTGGGTTACCATACCGTTGGAAGTCTGATAGTTCTGGATCTGCACTTGACGGTGTTGCCGCATGGGGCGCCCATGATGGGTCAGTTGATGCTTCCTCCTCAGCTTCTCGCTGGTGTTGCTTGGCTCTTCGTCGTTGGGATCTTGTCATGACACCTGCAAAGCTTTGGCGTGGTTCCTCCATGTCGAGCTACATGTTTAGGCTAGCTACTTTGTACAGATCGAACTGAGGTGCTGGAAGCGGCAGTTCAAAGCTATGGCCAAAGTAGGTCATGATCAATGTACCCCCTTCTTTCTGCATAAAATGCCCTTTTATGAAGTGCTGCTCCCCCACTATGTGTGAAAGATCGTCAGGGATGTACTCAAGCTAGGCGTTTTTTAGGACGCCTAGTCTGGATGCGATCCATGTGACGCATGAGGTGATAGTGATGGGGGTGTTGTTCTGCCATAGTTCCATCCAGTGATGGACCATGTCTATGATAGGGGCATAAGGCTTTTTCTTGCACATCGCGTAGAGGCATTTTTAATCCTCGTTAGCGGTGCAGCGTGTCTCACTACGCGGAAAGACAATGAGAGAGACCCAACAGGCCTAGGATTCTCGGAGTTGGGTTGTGGATTTTTGTAGTGCTGTGCTTCCCCAAAACATCCTCACCATAGATTTCTTGCCAAAAGGTTGTTTGATCATACCTAGAAGGTGCGTCGGCTAGGGAACAGTTTGAGGAGAACCCTAGGAGATCGTGAAGCCTTCTTAGGGAGAGGGCAAACTCTAAATTGAAGAGGTGGAAATGGATGGTCATACTTGTGGGGAGTCACTCCATGCGGAGGGTCATCTAGAACTCTTTGGTCAGAAGGACAGATCTTTCTTTATCAATGTTCCAGAAGCCACTCCACCCTGCGTACTCGAGCGCTTGTGTGAATTGGTCCAGCATGCCGATGTTGGAGAGGAAGAAGCCATCGAAATACCTTGTTCTCCCAAAGTGCTTGGGATCAAGGCATTCCAATATCTCCACGTCGCCATCATCGCGTGGTACAATGTCGCTGGATGGCTAGAAGCGTACACTGCGGCTAGGGTTGCGATGATGTTACCTCGTCCTGGTGGTGGCTGGCACTGATGGATATCCTGTCGGACACCACTGGAGTCCTCAAACTTCCACTCTGAGAGTGGGAGTGCAACAGAAACTTGAGGTGTATGCCCTTCCCTGTGTTGCTCAGGGACTCTCTTGGCTTTCCTGAAAAATGAAGACATGCCGCAAAATAGATACAAGAAAATACCCGAGGGAAAATAGCAGTTACAGAATAAAGTTAGCCTTAGCGGTTAGCAGGTCCAAAAAGTTAGTCATCCAAATGTTAGTCGTCCTTGTGGGGCAGAGCCTCCACAAACCGTCCAACAAAACGAGGATGTAGCACTTATTTTATTGAGCAGAAATTTCCTAAGTGCATAAATTAGGAGAGTGATTAGAGGGAGAGAGAGAGAGAGAGAGAGAGAGCTCACGCTGCTGAGCTGGTGCGAGGTGAGCTAAAGGGCTACATGCGTATTTATAGGCGCGTGAGACCAGCATGCAGGAGCAGCAGGGGCCAGGCGGCCTGGGCACCTGGCCGGGCGGCCAGAGCAGGAGGCCGGGAGGCCTAGGAGCTAGGCTCCTAGCCTAGTTGGTGTCGTGCATGTTCGATGAGACATGAATGGAGCAGAGGAGAGGGCCAGCGGCTTGGGCAAGTGGCCGGGCACGGCCTCTTGTGCTTATTGCCCTTGGCACTTTGTGCTTAAAGAGCATGCACGAGGAACAGGGGGCACCAGAGGGGCCGAGCGGATTGGAGAGGGGTCAGGCGGCCTAGCGTCGGTGTGTAGAGGCATCAGGGAGGTCGGCCGGCCCAGGTGGGGCCGGGCGGCCTCTAAAAATTTTCATTTTTTTAAGATATAGGGGAAAACATAAATAACTTTATGCAAAATGTTGAAAATTAAACATGTAGTGGTATAGAATTGAAAAGGTTGAGTGCATGATGGAGATTTAGACGCACACGAATAAAATATGCAGCGAGGGGTAATGCTAGTTTACCTCCGGGCGAGGGCAACTTTTGCACGCCAGCTTTTCTTGATTGCCATAGCCTTCTGGTTGGGAATTTTACCTCCCCTCTTTTGATCGGGCTTGGCTTTTGGCGTCTCTTCTTCTTTCTTCTGCCATTCTTTGGATGTGTTCGGTGTTTTGGCGGCGACCTTTGTGACTGGAGCTTTGCCTCTTGCTTCCTTCGTCGGCAGCTTGGCCATCGAGGCACGTCTCTATGACTCGACTTTGCAATCGGCTTTGAGCTTGCGGGCTTCTCCATCTAGCGAGACTCTCTCCATTGCTAGGATGAGATGATCCACTTTCGACTGGGTTGGCGAGAGCTCAATCTTAGGTCTCGGTGTGTCCCTGGGTGCCTGACATTTGAATGATTTTCACCTATTGGCATTGTTCGACCTTCAGCTTGAAGGCGAACATTTCCCTTCTGCCATCGATGTTGAGGTGAACTTCTCCAGCTCCAACATCAATGTTTGCTGTCAATTTTCCATATCGAGCACACGAAGTCCACCGGGATGAGGAGGTTCCAGAATTTAACCAAAATATCCTCAGCAATCCTAACAGAGTAGCGAATCGACTGATCTGGTAGCTGCAGGCACATGGTAGTAGGAGCAAGTGTAGCTTGCAGTTAGTTTATTGAACATGACCTTTGGCATGATGCTGACACTTGCTCCCAGGTCATAGAGAGCTTGATTGAAAAGTTGGGTTCTGATTGAGCACGAGATGGTTGGGTTCCCTGGATCCTTTTTCTTTTGCGGCGGCTGGTTAAGTATAGCAGCACTACACTCTTCCGTGAGGTGCATGACTTATGTGGATGACAGTGGCTTCTTGTTGCTGAGGATGTCCTTCAGGTACTTAGAATACGTAGTCACCTGCATCGCATCTAAAAGTGGGATGTCGACATATAACTTCTTGATTACCTCATCGAACTTGCCGAACTGGTCATCAACGGAGGTCTTTTTCTGTAGTTGAGGAAAAGGGAGCATGGTGGTGTTGTAGAACTTGTGTGGAGCCGACTTGAGTGCTTCCTTCACCGGTTGTGGCTCGCTAGCCACTTCTTCTTCCTTAGGTTTAGTGGGTTTTGCCTGCTCTTTCCCTGCATTTCTAGGATGTTGGGGGGGGGTCTTGTGTAGACCTTCCACCCCTAGTAGTTACAACATTGAGATGTTCCTTTAGGGGTGGCTCAGGGTGACCCAGAAGCTTACCCGAAGTAGGACTAGGCAGAGCGACAGCTAGCTGAGCAATTTGTGTTTCTAGCATTTTATTGAAACTCAGCTAGTTCTTCATGGCACTATTAAGAGTTTCCATTTGTAAAGACAAAGATTGAATGAATCTATCATTAGCATGAAATTTCTTGCTTATGCTATCGTTCACAGCTATTTGATCGAAAGGATTTTTATTAAACTACTGTGAAGTGCTAGAAGCCGTACCTTGCCCAGAGAAAGGTAGATGTGGGCTTGAATTCCAATCTGGTTGAGGGTGAGGCCCATTGTTGAAGCTATTGTTGTTGATGAAGTTCACGTCCTGCTGATCCATTTTCGGGGCAGCTGTTCCCCATATGGCCAGTATTCCCTTAGTGCTCGCAAGTCATGCGAGAATCCAGTGCCTGGACTGGCACAGCTTTCAGGAGCATCCTCTAGCTTCTTTAGCAGGAGGTCCATCTTGGCAGCGAAGCATGTCAGTGCTATCAATATGGTGGACTCCAAGGGGCTTATTATTCGCCCTGTCCCGTTTCCATCCTTGGTTGCTTGCTTTCTTCTCGATGAGAGTACAGGCAGCAGCGACACTCAAG
Organism: Paspalum vaginatum; assembly: GCA_030272315.1. NCBI lineage: Eukaryota > Viridiplantae > Streptophyta > Magnoliopsida > Poales > Poaceae > Paspalum > Paspalum vaginatum. The sequence continues at coordinate 33,120,472 of CM059018.1, read as the reverse complement.
GACAAGAAGGATCCTCTAGCGGCTGCATTGAGGTGTTCTTGCGCGGACCAATGTAGTCCGTGGAAGAAATTCTAGATGATCAACCACTGCTCCATACCATGGTGGGGGTAGGCAGCGATGTACTCTTGATGTCTTTCCCATGCCTCCGTGACCATCTCATCTGCGAGCTGTTGGAAGCTCGAGAATTGGTTCCTCAGTGAGCTTGTCTTCCCAAGAGGGAAGTACTTTGCTAGGAAGGCATTTGAACATGCTTCCCATGTACATGCTTCCCTTGTACACCACACTAGGCAAGTGTAAGAAATAAAGTAAAGTATAACGGAAAGATAGAGCAATGACTTGTATTATATTGAAGTGGAAAGAGTACAAAAGATCAAAAGATACAAGAGCTTTACCAAGACTCGAAGCTAACTCCAGGAATCCCTGATGCAAAAGCTCAGACTCGACTCTTACTCCTAGGACTAACCTACTGCTACAAGACTAAGACAACGGTGTCTTCTTCTCAACTTCCACACTTCACAAGTGAGCCTTCCGAGGCTTTTATACCCAAAACTGAGTGAGGGGTATTTATACTCGAGGTAGGTTGGTAAGCTGGTTAAGTTGGCACTGGGGTGGACACTTGGCAGGCCAAGCAGGCTCCTAGTGGCTGGGCGGCTAGGTGGCAGGCCGGGCGGCCACTTGATCCACTGACTTAGCCATCCAATGCTCCTGGTTGCTTCCCGAAGTCGGTTTGAGGTCGGTTTGGCAGTTACACTTGAGCTTTTCTCTGGAACGTTGGATCTTCACTTGTGTTTCTTCCTTAGCAGTAGAATTGAAGTGCCCTAGATCGCTGACTTCACCAATCCAAGTGCTGCATCAATGAGGTAGCAGGTCTTCCCATGCTTTGCATGTTGCTTTCAGCGGTTTACACCTTGGAGTTGTGTTGACATGCTGTTTATGTGCATGCAGGTCAAAGATGAGGTGATTTGGCCACTTTCACTAGTCGAGCGGCCAAGAGGGGAGGCCGGGCGGCCAAGGTCTTTCTTGACTTAGTCATATTTTACTTGTTTTCAGCTGTTCTTGAACCTGCAATCAAATATTCAACATCAACTCATGGAGATATGTTTATAGCAAGGGTTTAGTCAACACTTTGATACATTTTCCTTCATGATCATGGATGGTTGATAGTTAAAGATAGCGTAATAACGACAGTCAACAAGGAACATCCTCCAGTTTTTGAGCAGGAGGTCCATCTTGGCGGCGAGCATGTCGGTACCGTCAAGTATGGTGGACTCCACGAGCTTTATTATTTGCCCTCTTCTGTTTCCATCCTTGGTTGCTTGCCATCTTCTCGATGAGAGTACGAGTAGCAGTGACACTCAAGGATAAGAAGGATCGTCCAGTGGCTGCATTGAGGTGTTCTTGCGCGGACCAATGTAGCCCGTGGAATAAATTCTGGATGATCAACCACTGTTCCATACCATGGTGGGGACAGGCAGTGATGTACTCTTGAAGTCTTTCCCATGCCTCCGCCATCGTCTCATCTGCAAGCTATTGGAACCTCGAGATTCGGTTCCTCAGTGAGCTTGTCTTTCCCAGAGGGAAGTACTTTGCAAGGAAGGCATTTGAGCATGCTCCCATGTCAGTCAAGCTTTGGCGGTTCAAGTAGAACCACTATTTTGCCTTCCTCACTAGTGAGAATGGGAAGAGCCTAAGTCGAATAGCATCAGCGGTTACACCCTTGATCGTGAAAGTGCTGCATATCCTCTAGGAATTGCTGGAGATGGCTATTGGCATCCTCTGACACCAATCCGTAGAATGGAATAGCTTGGACCATGTGGATGACACCTGGCTTGAGCTCAAACCCTTCTCCAACCTACACTTTAGGCTCAGTGGGGATGTTGTTGCTAGATGGGATAGATAATTCGTGAATGGTCTTCTCGGCTATAGTCGGTGTCGGTGAAGTTGTACTCGTGGATCCAAACTCCAATGTGAATGGCACAGGCCTTTGCCCGTGGAATGTCTTTTGACAGACTCTCCTACTGAGCAGCGACTCCAGATTGTTGTGGAAATTTGCCGGTAGGTCGAAACCGGTCATACACCTCTCTATCACCCAACAATAAAGTAGACAAAGGCAAATGAGCCCGCTGTTGACGGTCGTAATCTCACGATTTCAACCTGTCAATTGTCCACCAAATGAAGCTAAACTTGTGAAATATATGGACTAACCCTTGCTACTAATAAGTTCCACAAGATGTACATGAATATTTGGATGTAGGTACCAAAAATCACTCAAAAAGGTTGGAAACACACCAAATTCCAAAGATGGGCAACAATGGTCGACATGCCATGGCCGCCCGACCATATACCATGGCCAGCCGACCATGTGTGGTGGCCGCCCGACCACCCTCCTGGGTGGATTTAGGTCCACGACCACGTGGAATGGTCCCTTAACCACTTCATGTGCCATGTCATCGATCCGGTGCCAAACAAACACAGAATGGTGAAGATCCAACCATACATGAGAGCATCCAATGTATCCAAGGGTCACAAGCCGTTGGGATGAGGATTGGTGATGTCAAGGATCCGAGGGAAGTAACATGCAACAAATCGAGGGCAAACACGTGGCCGCCCGACCACGTGCCATGGCCGCCCGACCACTCCTCGGCGCATTTTTCACTGTGCAACTAACCGCCTCCACTGCCAACCGACCTAGGGGAGCAATATCAAGCAGTTGGATCTTTGAAGTCGGTGCATCAAGTGGCTGCCTGGCCTTGTAGGGTGTCCGCCCGGCCACCGACCTACCCCGTTAACCGACCTAGCACACCTACAAATACCCCCTCACTTTCTAGGCTATAAATAGACCCTGAGAGCTCATTTGTAAAGGTGGAGTTGAGTTCAAGTTCTATCTTAGAGTGCTACACTATTCTCTTAGTAGTTAGGATAGTCCTAGGAGTTAGAGTTGAGTCGAGCTTTGCCTTGAAGTCTCCGGAGTTATCTTCGAGTCTGTGGTAAAACTCTTGTATCTTTTGGATTCAGATTACCTTCAATATAATTTCAGTTATATTTTACTCTAAGTCTATCTCCTGAGAGTGTGGTGTACCTTTCTTTTGCACACTTGCTAGGCATAGGTTGTGTTTAACTTTGTCATTCAATTCTTGTTATTCTTGCCGGTGCTATAACTCAACCCTAGACTTAGACGCTAGGCTCTGGCTAGATCCTCTCCTCTGATCAAGGATGATCTATCGTTGTTCAAGCTCCGCTTGAACACGTTTATAGCATGCCATCCTCTCCACGCAGTTTTGCTTGGTAGCCCCACTCGGTGACAGCGTGCGGTGTGCCTGTGTAGTCCAAGCCCGTCGTTCGGGAGGCCCATAGGTGTTAGCTAGACTCTCCTTCGGGACCAACTATCTACTCCTGGTACCCTCGAGACTCTAGAATTTCGCTCGACCCAAGACCTTGGCAGGTTAATTGAATTTCTTAGTTATTCACGGATAGCCTTTGCAGCCGATTAGAATTAGAGTTTGGTGACTTTTTCTCACTCGTTGTCCTCCCAGGCAACTATACCTTTTCTACAGATATCTTTGATAGACTTACCTCTCCCACCATACACCTATCTTTATCATATTTACCCCTGTGTACTACTAGTTGGTATAATTTATCTAAGTTTACAGTTTATTCGATTTGAGTATATTCAATTACACTCTTGAGCCTACCGCTTCCCTGTGGAAATTTACGATACTCGGAATACTCTGAGTGAAAAGGCTACAGCAAATCTCCGTGCGCTTGCGGAGTAAAATCTGTTACGCTAAGAGACGTCAACACCCGCTAAGAAATAGCGATATGTTATCAAGGTATAAGTACCTAGGCTCGAACAAATCAAACTTCTATCGCCAGTTGCTTCCCTGGCAACGGCGCCAGAAAAAGCTTGTTGATGTCCCTGAGTGTAACAGATTTTACTCCGCAAGCGCACGGAGATTCGATGTAGCTTTTTCACTCAAAGTATTTCGAGTATCTTAAAAATCCATAGGGAAGCAAGGACGAATAGGTGGAATGAAATGCCGAACATTGAACGGTACTATATAACTTAGATAAATATAACTATTCTTACAAGGGGGTAAGATAAACAAGATAGTGTACGGTGATGTGAGAGAACAGGGACCAAAGAGCTAGCAGACTAGGTATAGCTGCCTGGGAGGACAACGAGTGAGATTAAGATATCCAAACTCTATTCCTTAACTACGACATAGGAATATTCGTGGTTGAACTAAGTTGATAGAATACAAACTAGGGTCTTGCATCGAGCGAAATTCTAGATTACACCGAGGAGGCACGAGGGTAGATAGTTGGCCAACCGAACAGCAAGTGGCTAACGCCTACGGCTTACCGAACGACGAGGTCGAGTTACAGCGGCTCCCTAATGCTGTCACCAATAGGGGCTACCAACCAGATCTGTGTGGGTAAGATGGCACGCTAAACTAGTGATGAAGTGAGAACTTGATCACTAAAGCTCATCCTTGATCAGAGGGTGAGAGCTAACTTAACCTTAGATCAGAGCCTAATGCAAGTTTATAACACCGGCAAATCTAGCAAGATTCAAAGGACTTAAAGACAACACAAACCTAAGCCTTGGTCTAGTATGCAAAAGGTACACCACACTAGGCAAGTGTAAGAAATAAAGTAAAGTATAACTGAAAGATAGAGCAATTACTTGTATTATACTAAAGCAGCAAGTGTACAAAGATACAAGAGATACAAGAGCTTTACCAAGACTCGAAGCGAACTCTGGAATCCCTGAGGCGAAAGTTCAGACTCGACTCTAACTCTTAGGACTAACCTACTGCTACAAGACTAAGACAATGGTGTGTTCTACTCAACTTCCACACTTCACAAATGAGGCCTAGGGACCTATTTATACCCACTCGAGCAAGAGGGGTATTTATACATGAGTGTAGGTCGGTGGTGGGCGTTGAGGTGGTTAAGGGGGACACTTGGCAGGCCTAGCAGCCAGGTAGGGAGGCCAAGCGGTCTCACCTTAGGCTAGGTGGCCTAGTGATCCTTTGGATCCACTGCCTCACTTCATCCAACAATCCATATTGCCTTCCAAAGTCGGTTAAAAGTCGGTTGGCGCTTACAATCTTGTGGTTTCTCTCGGACCATTGGATTCCACTTATGTTTCTTCCTTAGACGCAAGATTGAAGTGCCCAGGATTGCTAACTTCACCAATCCAAGTGCTGGATCGATGAGATGGCAAGCCTTCCAGTACTTAACACGTTGGCTTTGTGGTTTGGACCCTGGAATTCTGTTGACACATCACTTGTGTGCATGCAGGTCGAAGATGAGGTGTTTTGGCCACTATCACTGGCCGGGTAGCCAAGGGGGAGGCCGAAGCAGCCTGGCCCACTGGCTGGGCGGCTAGGTCTTCTTCCTAACTTAGCTAAATTTTGCCTGTTTTCAGCTGTTCTTATACCTGCAATCAAATATTCAGCACAACACGTGGAAATATGTTAGTAGCAAGGGTTTAGTCTACACTTTGATACATTTTCCTTCATGATCATGGATAGTTGACTATTGAAGATAGTGCAATAACGACCTGTCAACAGGCAGCAGCTACACTGCCCAGACTACGTGCATTGGACCATCCAGTGGTAGCAACTGACCGTCCAATGCGTACAACACCAGAACATCCGGTGCGTACACCCAACTAGCTATTGGAGTCGATCGTTGGAATCTTCAGTTGATCGTTGTGAGCACAGGATTGTCTGGTATGACCATCGTACCGTTAGGTGCATGTTATCGCCTGCGGTCTTGATTTGATGTAGCCTTCTATCCAGAACGTCAGGTGGTTTCAACTGTACCGTCCGGGTGTGACTACTGGATCGTCCAGTGCAGTTCAAGCACTTGGATGCAATAGCCCCTTCATCCACTGCCTAGAACATCCGGTGGTACCACCGAACCGTCCAGTGCATGTAATTTGCACCGGGTCTTGAATCTTCAATCTTGGCATTCTTCTACTCACTGGACCATTCGTCGCGCACCACCGGATTGTCTGGTGCATGCAAAAATCCGGTCCACTGACCGACCATCGGGGCCGCCATGTTGTGCATCACGCTTCTGACTTGATGGTGTCTTGGGTCTTCTCTTGTGATCTTTAAGTCCTCCTTTGAGGTGTTTGTACCACGAGTCCATCTCTTGCACCTGGGACTTACTAAAAAATACTTGTACACATATTAGTCCCAAATGGTACATGTCATCTGAACCACCAAAATCATATTAGGGAACTAAGCACGAGGCTTAGGGCCCATTTTCCTTACAATTGTGTTATACAATTCAATATGCACTACACTTTTCATTGATAGCTGTTGACGCAAGATAACGACGATATTTATACTTATTTTAGCATGATTTCAAGTGTTTTTCAGGATAAATAATACAATGAAGTCATGTTTTACTAACAAATAACCCCATTTTCGAGAATACTTTTTGTTTTTGTGCTTTATAATATTACAGAAAAATGAGGAATAAATGCAATATTTGAGAGAATTATTCAAGGAACGATTAAAGCTAGAAGTTCAAGGAGGAGATTGGATCCATGAAATATGAAGATATTAAAGCCCAAGAGCCGATAAAAAGAAGCCCAAGAGAAGATTCATGAAGGCCCAAGTGATCAAGGCCCATTAGGGGGGTTGAATATACATGGAAGGAGATCAATTGATGATAAGATCAAGCTTAGAACCGACCTTAGACTTTCCATGCATAGGGGGTCCTCCGGAGTATATAAACAAAGCCTCCCAAGGGGAGAGGCACTGCAATTTTCATTGTAACTAGAGCTCCAAAGCAAGGGTTCGGGGTCCAATCTCGTGAGTTTCGCCAAGAAGTCAATCTCGGCGAAAGGAGGAAGCAAGAGGAGGCTGGAATAGAGGGGGTTGGTCGACCCCTAGGGGGTCTGGTTGGCCGACCGACCTCATTCCCAGCGAATCTCGAGTTCATCTTTCGATATGATGATCATCTTGTGGATTTCGACGAGTTTGTGCTTCAATTTCATGATGTATCTCGAGTAACTCTCTGTTCTTCTTATGTTTACTATGATGAAACTTGAGTTCAATCAATAATGTTGTCTTTTGACTATGAGTTTTGTGTTTATACATGACATACGATCCATATCTTTGCAATGCTTCATTACTATATGTTCTTGGCCAAGATAATAGAGTTCTTCATGTCTTTTAGTAGATATTTTTACCTTAATTGGTTGATTGAATCTGCTCATGCTTAGAGATGGTTTAGGCTTGCTAGTTCAACTGAATATCATGTTCTAAGTGACATGTGGGTGGGAGAAAGGGTTTGAGCAAGTCTATGAAAGTCTATGACATTCATGATCATTTTTATCCTGTTTATCTTGTTAGATCATAGCTCAAGGTTGTTCTTAGTTCATAAGAAGTTTGTCTCAATATTTCTTGTCGATGCCTTCACCGTTTAGTCTCATATCTATCTTGCAGAGTAGTTCATATCTGTTGCCTTGGATAAGATCAGCTTGTGATATAGATTAGATATATATTTAGAGTGTGTTTAGATAGCCTTATACCATTCTTTTAGTTTGTTTAGATCTATTAGAGCTAGCTAGTAATTGATTAATATTAGATTAATAATAGTTTAAGCATAGTTATCCTTGAATTGACAAAACCCTTGGTACTCATCTTGGGGAACAAGTACCATGATACTGTCGCTTGCAGTATAAGGTTTGGCATGCTTAAGTACTGCCAACAAGCTTTTTTGGCGCCGTTGCCGGCGAATAACTATTGTTTAAGCTATTATAAACCTTGTATTAATCTTTTACTAATAGTTCTAATAGTTAGTGTGAGGTTTGCTAATTGTGAGTTAATATAGTTCTAATTGAGTGCTAATAGTTCTCTAATCAGAGTTCTAATTGTTTAGAGTGTTATAATTCTCTATCTTTTGTTTAATTCTTGTTATCTAATTCTAGCCTCTAATTATCTAGAATTCTCTAATCCCATTCTTGTTTTCTAAATGTGTTCTTGTCTTAGTTCTTAGTTCTTGAATCCATTCTTAGTATAGACTGACCCAACTACTTTGCTGTTATAGATTTTTGTTTTTGTGTCTTTATTTGTGTTTTGTGTCAGGAATGACGACTATGCGTGAAGATCTGTAGAATTTAACTTTAAGAGAGTTCTCTACTCCAAAGGCTGAATAATTAAAGCTACAAGAATCTAATGCAAGGACGGAAGCAGAATCCTATGAACTTAAACCAGGAATTATTCGGATTGCTGCCGAAAATCTGTTTAGAGAAGAAGATGACGAAAATCCGTACAAACACTTGAAGAAATTCAATCAAGTCTATCATACTTTTCATCAAGAAGGAGATTGAGGATTGCTAGCACAAAAGTTCATCACTAAGTTTTTCTCTCTACTTCGAGTTCACAAGTTAAGAAAGGAAGTTTGGAATTTCGCACAAAAAGAAGATGAAGATATTGATGAAGCTTGGGAGAGACTTGGTGACATGCTATTGCAAGGACCGCTACTTGGAGTGACATCTGAAATGGCTCTACAGATATTCTATTTTGGATTAACATCAGAAGCCTTCAGATATGTGAATTTGTGTGCAAGAGGATCATTAATGAGTAAGTCATCCAGCGAAGCTGTAGAAATTCTATCAAATATCTGTTTGACTTCTAAATGTGAAAGAGAGCGAATAGAGAAAGACCCGCTACCTGCCAAGAATACTTCAGTCTCATATGTGTTTGATGATGAAGAATTTCAAAGATTTGCACCTCAAGAAGATGTCAAGAGTGTAGAATAGAGGGATCTTGCAAGTGCAATACCTTTGATAGAAATGGAAAGGATGAGTTGGCTACCTATTGATTTTGGAAATACACTTAAATATGTAGGACCATTTCCATCCGAGGACTTAGAAATGGAAGAGGAGTTGTTTCCACTAGAAATTCCACTGAGGAAAAATTCTGATAGTCAAGATATAGGGAAAATGCTGCAAAAATTATTCCAGGAAGAAGAGATAGATAGTGGCTTTGTCTTTGAAGTGAAAAGAGTGATTGGAGCCAAGCCAGAATCATCACTTGCAAAGGAGGTTATCGTCTACCTACGAATGGAGGAATCGTCCACTAGAATTTCATGCTCTATTAATGGAGAAAGCTTTGATGATATTTACTATTCTATGGAAGCTCAAGTAAGTATATTGAGTTATGAAGTTCATGCTAAGCTTTTCAATAGTTCATGTTTAGCTTCCACTAATCTCAAAATTAAGCTTTCTTGTTATGAAATAATTAAACCTAAAAGGTTAATTAAAAATGTTGATGTTGATTTTGCTGGAAAGATAATACCAACTTATTTCTATGTAATTAATGTTTGCTCTGGTAATACCAAATTAATTTTTGGAAGACCCTTTCTTAAGTTGGGTAATGTTGTTGTTGATAATGAAAAAGGGAAAGTTACTCTTGATATAAATGGATCTACTTATAGTGTTGACTTTTTGCCTGCTTCTAGACAACCTGTTGATCTCACTCCTGATAATGAGGAGAGGGATAAAGTCTATTTTGTTAATGCTTTCAGGGAACCACTCAAGTTAGTATTGGAAGGCGGAGAAGAAGGTTTCCTTTCTAAAGAAATAACAATTGCTACTCAAGAGTTAGAAGGAAATGATGAAGAAACTGAAAACACTCCAGTTGAGCCACTTGGTGACTTTGATCAACCGGATGAGGCACCCGATGTGGAGCTGAAACCATTACTAGAAGGTCTTAAATATGGCATTCTTAGGACAAGACAAGACTTACCCAGTGATAGTAAGTGATGAGTTGAGTCCTGAAGAAGTGGAAAAGCTACTCGCAGTATTGAGAAAGCATAAGAAGGCAATTGGTTATTCTCTAGCAGATTTGAAAGGAATCAACCCTACATTTTGTACTATCGAATTCCTATGGAAGAAGACTACAAGCTAGTGGTTGACAATCAGAGGAGGTTGAGTACTGAGATGAGACCTATAGTGAAGAAAGAAGTGATCAAGCTCTTAAATGCTTGTATCATCTACCTAACCCCAACTAGTGAATGGGTGAGCCTAGTCCATTGTGTGCCTAAGAAGGGAGGATTGACTGTGGTAAAGAATGAGAAGAATGAGCTAATCCCACAGAGAATAGTGACTGGTTGGAGAATGTGTATTGACTATCAAAAGCTCAACAAAGCTAAAAAAAGATCACTTTCCACTGCCATTTATTGATCAAATGCTAGAGATACTTGTAAAGAATTCTCACTTATGCTACTTAGATGGATATTCTGGATTCTTCCAAATCCCTATTCATCTGGATGATCAACACAAGACGACCTTCACTTGTCCATATGGAACTTTTGCTTATAGAACGATGCCATTTGGTCTATGCAATGCACCAGCTTCTTTCCAAAGGTGTATGATGGTAATATTCTCGGATTTTATTGAAGATATTATGGAAGTTTTTATGGATGATTTCTCAGTACATGGTACAAGTTTTGATCACTGCTTGGAAAATCTCAAGAAAGTGTTAAAGCGGTGTGAAGAGGTTGACTTAGTATTAAACTAGGAGAAGTGTCATTTCATGGTTAGAAAAGGTATTGTGTTGGGACATGTCATATCTGAAAAAGGAATAGAAGTGGATAAAGCTAATATAGAGACATTGGAGAAGTTACCACCGCCAACTGATATCAGGTCTCTGCGATGTATCCTTGGACATGCTAGTTTCTATAGAAGATTTATTAAAGATTTCTCGAAGATTGCTAAGCCACTTACTCATTTACTTTAGAAGGATATTCCATTTGAGTTCACTGAGGAATGTGAGGTTGCATTCAAAAAGATCAAGCAACTACTCATAGGTGCATGAATCATTCAACCTCCAGATTGGAACTTACCTTTTAAGATTATGTGTGATGCAAGTGACTATGCAGTGGAAGCTGTGCTCGGACAAAGGAAAGAAGGAAAGGTACATGCTATTTATTATGCTAGTAAAACTCTCAATGATGCCCAAGTGAATTATGCCACTACAGAGAAGGAGTTGTTAGCAGTGGTATTTACTTTTGAGAAATTCAGATCATATAATGCCAATTCAAAAGTAACAGTCAATACTGATCATACTGCTATCAAGTACCTACTTATTAAGAAGGATGCTAAGCCTCGACTCATAAGATGGATACTTATGTTACAAGAGTTTGATGTGGAAATCAGAGATAAGAAGGGGACTGAGAATGTGGTGGCAGATCACTTGTTAAGAATAAATCGTGGAAAAGAAGGACCACCAATTGAAGATGCAATAAGAGATGATACTCTTTATGGTATTTTGGATAAAGATACTTGGATGAGATATGTGACAAGAGCATTGAGAGGAAAGCCAATGCCACATCTTGATTATAATTCAAAGAGACGAGTTTTCACTAAAGCAAAGAAATACTACTTACATTCTCCATACTTATATAGATATGGATCAGATGGAGTGCTCAGAGGATGTGTGCCATCAGAGGAAAGAGAAGAAATTTTGAGAAAATGCCATTTATCAGAGTACAGAGGTCATCATGGTGATTTCAGAACTCAAGCTAATGTTTGGGGAAGTGGATTCTATTGGCCTGGAAATGCATGAAGATGCAAGGAAGTTTGTTGCTTCTTGTCCAGAGTGCTAGAGATCTGGAAATATATCTGCAAGAAATTCTATGCCACTGAAGTATAATTTGCAAATCGATTTGTTTGATGTATGGGGAATGGATTTTATGGGACCATTTGAAAATTCACATGGATATGAGTATATTTTGGTGACTGTGGATTATGTCTCAAAATGGGTAGAAGCTATGCCATGTAGATGAGCTTCTACAGAGGAATCTATTGATATGATCAAAAATACTATTTTTCCAAGATATGGAGTTCCAAGAGCAATTATTTCAGATGGATGATCACATTTTATAGGCAAGGATTTTACTAAATGCCTGTCTAAACTTGGGATTGAACATAGAGTTTCTATGACAAATCATCCACAGACTAATGGTCAAGCAGAAACATCAAACAAGCAATTGAAAGAGATTTTGAGAAAGACAGTGATTAAAGGAGGAAAAGATTGGTCGAAGAAGTTAAATGATGCTTTGTGGACCTATAGAACTGCATTTAAAGCTCCAATTGGGATGACGCCTTATCAACTAGTTTATGCAAAGACTTGTCATTTGCCAGTGGAGATGAAGCATAAAGCTTATTGGGCGATTAAAGAGTTGAATCTGGATTTGGATGCTACTCTAAAAAAAAGGAGGATTCAGATTAGCAATCTTGACGAAGCAAGACTTAAGGCTTATCATAATGCAAGTATTTATAAGGAAAGGATGAAAATATGGTTTTATAAGAAGATTATAAAGAAGGATTTTAAGGAAGGCGACAAGGTACTTCTCTACAATTCAAAGTTATTATTTGGCAAAGGGAAATTGCAAAGCAAATGGGATGGATCTTATACGTGCATAGTGTGTCACCTTCGGGAGCCATCACAATAATGGATATTAAAGGATATCAAAGGTATTTATTGAACAAGATACAGTTCCAATCCAATATATTGATACCTATGAGTTTATGGAAACAAAGGTACGTCATCATATTATGGATCCTTAGCTTTCTGCAAGTTTTGATATATGTATGTATGTATTCGAGTCTTGTTTTCATTTCTTTTCGATTTCTCGACACATTAAAGTTTTAAAAATCTCCTGACAAAATTTTGCAGCTTTTAGCCAGAGGAAAGGTCCAGCTCGGCCGACCCTAGGGGGGCTTCCTCGGCCGAGCCTACTCTTTTTCCTCTCAGGGTTTTATTTCATTTTTGGTTAGGCATGGTCCCTGTTGTTTCGTGATCAAACAAGCGTTGATATATTTGGTATGGAAAGGCTCTGTGTTTCCAAAAATGCTCGATCTCTAGAGTATAAATACATGAGACACCATGGAGGTCGAGGCATCAGACACAAATTCATCAAACCCAAGCCAAAAACAATTCTCTAGGGATGGAGAGACAACAGAAGAAAGATCACCAGTTTTCAACGGAAGAGGAGGAGAGGTCGGCTGACCAAGAGGCATGGGGTCAGCCTGAGCCACGTTGTTTTCATACCTGCTCAGATGGTCTTATCTGATGATGAAGAAGAAAAGAGCATTGATGGATTCAACAAAAAGGAGAAGATTTCGTAGAACATGTCGAAGCTTTCAATTCAACCTAAAGCAATGAAGGTTAGAAGGCCCAGAAGAATGGGAGAGGACGAGGATTAACTGTCGAGAATCTTCTCTCAGCTCTGAAGGTACTGAAACTAATTCTGATGAAGATTATTCAATGAATGGTCATTATGAGGGGAATTCTGGAGTTGAAGAAGTTCATGCCGCCAGTAGTGTCCCTTGCTATAATTCTTATCATACTAGGGGGACAAGATGAGTATAATTCCTGCAAAATTTGTAGAGTCAATTAAAGCTAGTTGGGGAGCAGAAATGTTTGTCGAATTAGCTGATGAGTTTGAGGAATATATGAGAGAAATGGATAAGACAGTTAGTAAACTCAAGGATGATACTATGAATGTTGTTAATGCACTGTCTAGTTTAGTGGCTGATCGGCATAGAGAGAGACGGATGGAAAGATAATTGATCTATGCAGTCAGAATTAATGTCAATGATGAAGAAGATGAGCCAGAATTTGAAGAATGTGAAGATGATGACGAGCCAAGCGATGAAGAGTGTGACTGCGATTGTCACTATCAAGAGGAAGAAGATCCAGAGGTAGATTTTGGACCAACATTCTGTAATGATCCTTTGGATGATGAAGTGGATATGGAACACTAGTTCGACGATGAGGACTAAAAAGCATCTAGGACTATGCTTAGTATAAGTATGGGGAGATGTTAGCGTCATTTCGAGTCAGCTTTTTTTCGTTTGATATTTTCTTATGTTTTCTTAAATTTGTGTTTTTAGAGTTATTAATGTTTAGAGAGTTTCTTTTATTTTTAAGTTTGAATTTTAATGTGAGTATTATATATAATAAATATATAGTTATTTTGTTTAAAAGTTTTTCTATGACTTTATTTAAGTTTGTTCTTTACTTTTACGTTGATGATTAACCTTACTCAGATTCATTATATGATTAATTGTGGATGCTTACAAGATTGATTAGTAATGCATAACCTAGGTTTTGATTAGAGGGATGATGTTTTATAGATTTGCCAAGCTTTTGATTAAGAAGAGATTTAGATGATGTTTTTAAGTGTTGAGTAAAAAACTTCTATGATTAAGTGTTCTATCACTTTGTCAAGAGAGAGAGTTAAAATCTTATAGAGCTTAGTTGAAAATCCTGTTTATATAAGCAAGTTATCTCATATGAGTTTGATTAAGCTTGATTCCTTTAGAAAGTCTGATATCTTGAATAATTTTGGTCATCTATTTTATCCTTGATTGCTAGCCTATAATCATTTCTAGTTGTTCTAATAGAACACTGGAATTTTCTATATCATTTAAACCCTTTTTAATCTCTCTATACTCATTACCTATATAAGTGAAGTTTTTGCTCATTAGTTAGTTACGATGGAAAAGAATTGTCTTAGCTTTGAAAAACGAGAAAAACAGGGGGGAGAGAGAGAGAGAAGAAAAGAAGGAAGAAAGGGGAGAAAAAGAAGAAAAAAAGAAGGCAAGAATTAGAATTTTGGAAAAGAGAAAGAAAAGTTTTAGGGTGTATTGAGCAAAAGCTTTCACTTTTCCAACCATGTGCAATCCTTTGGGAGTTCAATCATCCCTTGCTTTTCATTCATATTTGCACATGGCTACTATCTATATCTTCTTTTTCCTCTCTCCACTTACATATATATAATTTCGATGACCAAATAAATTTAAGATGACTAGATGATCTTTAGGGAGATAACTTAATTGAGCAATAAGATGAGTTAGCCAAGATCCTCATAAACTTCTAAGAGATGTGAGAGGAGAGTATCTTTGATATAGATAGCAACATTTTATATGAATGCCTTATGTGAGCTTGACAAAGAAGGACCGATAATTTCTTGATTCATGAAGAATGAGTGTTTTTGTGAAAATCTATATCTGTACTTTGATTCAGAAAGAATGTCTTGGCATTGTTATGATTCATTTGACTTTGAAAAATTTCTGTGGGGATCTATATGCATGAAAGTTGATTAAAATGCCCATATTGAGATTTGATTGGATTCTGAGTTTGGTTAATTTGAAAAGTGATCATCTAGAACTTGATTAAGTTTAGTTGAATTTTTGAGTTTTGATCGATCTCTTTGCTCGAGGACTAGAAGGATCTAAGTATGGGGATGTTGTTGGCGCAAGATAACGATGATATTTATGCTCTATTTTAGCACGATTTCATATGTTTTCAGGATAAATTATATAATGAAGTCATGTTCTACTAACAAATAACCCCATTTTTGAGAATACCTTTTGTTTTTGTACTTTATTGAATATTATGGAAAAATGAGGAATAAATGCAATATTTGAGAGAATTATTCAAAGAAGGATTAAAGCAAGAAGTTCAAGGAGGAGATTGGACCCATGAAATATGAAGATGTTAAAGCCCAAGAGCCGATAAAGAGAAGCCCAATAGGAGATTCATGAAGTCCCAAGTGATCAAGGCCCATTAGGGGGTTGACTATACATGGAAGGAGATCAATTGATGATAAGATCGAGATTAGAACCGACCTTAGACTTTTCATGTATAGGGGGTCCTCCGGAGTATATAAACAGAGCCTCCCAAGGGGAGAGGCACGCAAATTTTCATTGTAACCGGAGCTCCAAAGCGAGGGTTCGGGGTCTAATCTCATGAGTTTCACCGAGATCGACATCTCTGGAAAGGAGAAAGCAAGAGGAGGCAGGAACAGAGGGGGTTAGCCCTACCCCTAAGGGGGTCTGGTCTACTGACCCACCTCGTTCCCGTCGAGTCTCAAGTTCATCTTTTGATATGATGATCATCTTGTCGATTTCGACGAGTTCGTGCTTCAATTTCATGATGTATCTCGAGTAACTCTCTGTTCTTCTTATGTTTACTATGATGAAACCTTGAGTTTGATCAATAAAGTTGTCTTTTGACTATGAGCTTTGTATTTATATATGATATATGATCCATATCTTTGCAATGCATTATCTCTACATGTTCTTGGCCAAGATAATAGAGTTCTTCATATCTTTTAGTAGATCTTTTTACCTTAATTGGTTGATTGAATCTGCTCATGCTTAGAGATGGTTAGGCTTGCTAGTTTGTCGAATATCTCGTTCTAAGTGACATGTGGGAGAGAGAAAGGTTCGAGCAAGTCTATGACATTCATGATCATGTTTATCTTGTTTATCATGTTAGATCATAGCTCAAGGTTGTTCTTAGTTCATAAGATGTTTGTCTCAATATCTCTTGTGGATGCCTTCATCGTTTAGTCTCATATCTATCTTGCGGAGTAGTTCATATATGTTCCTTGGATAAGATCAGCTTATTATATAGATTAGGTATATATTTAGAGTGTGTTTAGATAGCCTTATACCATCCTTTAGCTTATTTAGATCTATTAGAGCTAGCTAGTAATTGATTAATATTAGATTAATAATAGTTTAAGCATAGTTATCCTTGGATTGACAAAACCCTTGATACTCATTTTAGGAAAGAGCTACCACAATATTGTCGCTTGCAGTATAAGGTTTGGCGTGCTTAAGTGTCGTCAACAATAGCATAACCTTTTTTCATATTGAACACTCATAGATTGACCAATTCAACTCGGTAAGTGCCATGTTGCCCTAATGTTGATCCTTTCAAGTTTGCTAGGGCGTCACAATGTTTACCATGCCGGATCTTGTATACTGAAGCATTTTTATGTCAAAATCCGATAGTTAATTATCCACATGTTATGATTACGTGCAAAGTCGTATCTACAATTTATACTACATGCTATAGATTTTTCTTGTTTTCATTACATGAGTGCGGGTTTAGAAGCTAATAAGGACAAATCATGTACGACAGAGACACGCGCGTAGCTTTTAGATGTGTCAAGGTTGATCCCTAGGTTGGATCCCATACGTGAAACGGTAGGCCCATCCTTCAGTCTCAAGCCGTTTGGTGGATTGTTTCACTTGGTTATGCATGGGGAGTCGACTCTGGGTCGTAGCGAGTCGACATGTCGATAGAGTCGATGCACACGTCCTCATCTAGTTTCCCCGCATGCCTTTTTTGCTTATGACTAATTTATTATACTCTCCGCAGTGATTTGGGTTGGTTTCCTGGGTATGGCCTTGGATATAGATTTAGATGTCCTTGTGCACAATCAGTTGGGCATGGCTCTTAGCTTTTCGCTATGGAACATTCCTATTTAGTTGGCGTGTGCTGCTCCTTGCGTGTTTTGATCGAGCATGGCTCTTAGCTTCAACTATGGAATGTTTCTATTTGATTATTACACATGTTTCTATCCTGAGATGTTCCGGTTCAGGAGGATCTGTCTGTTTCATGTTTTGAGAGTTGGTTTATCGTTTGTGAAATGAGTTTTTTATCTCTGTTGAGTTGCCACAAGGCGACCACCGCATGGGCCCCACATGGTGCTAGTTCAATAGAGAAGTGAGCTCCCTGCGGCACTCTATTGACGGCACTTAAGCACACCAAACCTTATACCGCAAGCGACAGTATTGGTGTAGCTTTTTCCCAGGATGGGTATCATGGGTTTGTCAATCCGTGGAAACGACTAATAACGAATTAACTAACTCAAGCTTAAGGTAAACTAGAGTTAAAGAGAATATCTAATCTATCTCTAAAATACCTCTAATCTATCTCTAATCTAGGTCAAGTTAGAAGATAAGCAATTAGAACACAACTAGAACATCTGATCAAAGGGTATTAACCAGTCTCTAATCTAGCTCCAATTGGATCCCAAACATGCATGATATGAACATCCATAAGAGATAAGCTGCGAGATAACTAGCAGCTCAAGGCAAATATAAGCATGATCAAGCATGCTCCTCATAGCATAATTCAATCAAGGTCATTAACCAAACCCCCTCAATCGAGCTTAACATTTCCCTCCAATCACTTGTCACATAAGTCAGGGTAATCGACGAGAAGCTCTCATAAGGCATACACTTACGCATAGTCTAATAACATGATCAACATAACTAGACTTCTAATCACCATTATCACAAGAACTAGCTACACAATCATATCACTAGTAAGCAGGATCAAAGACCAAGATCGCTAGAAGAACATAACCCTTAAGAACATAATCAAACATGCATGCATCTAGATCAAGAACACGAAGAACTAGACCAAGAACATGACAATTAGTTCAAGAATATGATAATTAGACAATATCAATGCTTCATTGATAATCATATCAAAGTATACAACCACGACCGTACCTCCCACGATGACATGATTAGACCTCAAGAGCTAGGTAATTAGAGAGCCATGCAAGGCCTCTAATTACCCCAAGGAACTAAAAGAGCCTCTAATCCCTATCCTAGAACTCGACCCTCAGCTCTCCTCTAGTGGATGTCCCTCTCTTCTACATCTTCTTGGCTTGATAATGAATTGGATGCTCGACATCGGGGCCTATCCTCGCTATTTATACCTTGGAGGAGGTGCTGTAAAAAGGAAACCTCGAACCGACATAGGAACATACCTAGTCGGCCGAGCTAGGGGTCACGCTTGCCTTTTTTGGCTCCTCTCATGCTCACTTTTCCGAGATTGGTTGTTGCTTGATTTGATCAATAAATGGCCACTGCATGTGGGCCTTAGAGCTCTGGAATTTTCGGTATAAGTCAATTTGTGCCAGATCCTCCATGTTTGAGCATGTCTTCATGATTTTCTGAGATCCTTTGGCAAAACCCTTCTACATCTTCCCTTATAATGTTGAATAAGCAAATACTTAAAGATCTCCTCCAGAAGCCTCCGAAAGGGGGTGACTCGGCCGACCAAGGGGGGTCTAGTCGGCCGAGCCCTCCTATTTTTGGGGCTTTTGGGCCTCATCTTTCTATGGGCTCTGCCTCTTTCAATATGAATCATAAATAGAGTCTCAAATATGGTCTTGAAATTTGCGAATTTCGAGTATAACACAAGACCAAAGCAATGTTGCAAAATCTCCATTTATCGGAGGTATTTGTTAGTAAACAATGACATTAACACTCATATTCAATGAAAAACCATGTAAAATGATGCAATTATTTCATCAATATAGAGCGCCAACACACTCCTGGTTCCAGCGTATGTCTATGCTACGGTGTCCATCCTGCCGGATTTCAGTGGCAACAGACATGTATCTTTTCAACCCATGTAATTAAGAAAACTCTTAATTTTGAGGGTGTTTAATATTGTTCATAAAAGATACCATTGTACCAACTAATATGGCCTTTATTTCAACGACCCAGCTGGTACACATTAAGCAAATGTTGATAACGACATAATATAGTGAGAAACACATGCGTCTATTGAAAAAGACTACTTACATAGAGAAAAGTTTTATGATGTGTTAGTAAGTGAAAAAAAACTGATATATATCAAGGCTTCCATGGCGTCAGGATTTATTTGTATTCTGAACGAAACTCAATCAATTATTCTTTTTTTTTACTCTTATCTAAATCTAATTTTGTAGTTTTCCACTGAAACAGTACTATAATCAGAGAGAATTTGCTTTGCTTAGAATTAATGGTAGCCATCCATTGCTGATGATCTGAGGGCTATAAATATAGAAGAACCTATTTAAAGTAACCAAAATTATATAATTTATATAGTCATGCAATTACAGAAACAAGCGCTCGTTCCATGCTCGTCTCCACCAGTATACAGTCTATGCTCGACTCGGCGTCGGCGGAGCCCGATAACTGATGGAGGCAATAACGCCCTGGAGCGGAGCTGAAAATGGAGGCGCAATTCAATAAGATTCATCTACCGGCCGGTTCGGCAAAACGCAAGACCTACCATGAGGAGGATTAGCGTGCCCACTGGCCAACTTTTGCTTCAGATCCTCCCCACAGCGGCTCCAAACCTAGGGTACCATTGAACCTTCAAGGACTGGTGTGAAATAGTAGCTTGAGCATGAGGGATAACCAGTCGCCAGTCGATGCCTACGTAAAAAAAAAAAAACGCCTTTGACAGAGTTATGGGGTAATTTATCTTGCATTGAAGAATGTTAATGCACAAATTATCTGCATCTGTGAAAATAATGTAAATGAATCCATAAAACTGAAACAACGTTTCACAACATATTCTTCTAACCAAAGAAACGATTATATTATGAAGAATGTACGGCCATGCATGTTTTCAAGGTTGCTTGTACAAATCGATAGCCACTTTTTGCAAAACAAACACATGACTTGGTTGGAAGACACCTTCGTCTATAAATTAGGCCTTCCGTAGAAGCTACAGACAGTAGTGTATTAGCTTTAGACTTGGCAGACAAAAAAAAAATGGCATTCTCCTTCTCCTTATTGCTGGGACCATTCCTACTAGTTGCTGCTTTCATATACTTCTCTGTAAAGTCCATGAAATCGAAGAGGAATCCACTGCTCCCCACAGAGTGGCCCCTAGTGGGTATGCTTCCAGGCATTGCTGCCAGCCTCCGCAGCCATGTTGCTGCAGCTGGAAAGAAGAGCTGGCATGAATTTCTCACCAGAGCCCTTGTGGCCTCCGGGCACACATTGAAGGTTCGCGGCCCATTGGATTCCAGCATGAACTTCTTTGTGACCTGTGATCCCGTGAATATTCGGCACATGTACACCTCAAACTTTGCAAACTACCCCAAGGGTGAAGGGTTTGCTGAGATCTTTGACACAGTAGAGGGGAGCTTGCTCACCGCGGACGGCGAGAACTGGCGTTGGCATCGTGCCATGGCCAGGCAAGCTCTGGCACGGCCCGAGCTGCTGACCTATCTTAGTCGCCGCTGCTGTGACAAGGTCGAGGAGGGCCTCCTCCCCTTGCTGTCCCGTGCCGCGGTCACGGGGACCAAGATCAACATGGAGGACTTGCTCGGAAGGCTGGTGTTCGACCTAAGCACCACGCTAGTCTTCGGAGTGGATCCAGGCAGCTTGTCTGTCGACATGCCACCCGTGCCCGCATCGCCAGCATTTGACGCCATTATGGAGGTGGCCTTCTTTCGCCACATTATGCCAGCGTCTATGTGGAAGGCTATGAGGTGGCTGAACGTTGGCAAGGAGAGGAAGCTCGCCGAGGCGCAGAGGCTAATTCACGGGTTCATCCTGGATATGATCAAGAAGAACAGGGCCCAAGAGAGAGGCACGGCTGCTCCCGTGGACTTGCTGTCCTTCTTCACGGCGAACTACCCTGATGACCTCAGCCTGGACCAAACTGGAGAGCCCAACAAGCTGCTGCACGCCACGCTCATCTCCTTCATGATTGCGGGGCGGGACACGGTGGGAGCTACGCTGCCGTGGCTCTTCTACAATCTTGCCAAAAACCCACACGCCGTCTCTGCCATCCGCAACGAACTAGCACCCATAGCGGCGGCATCACGCAAGCAAGAAGACGACGAAACACTGGTGGTCTTTGAGGCCGAAGAGACCAAACCACTGGTCTACTTGCAAGCAGTCATGTTTGAATCGATGAGATTATGCCCACCAATACTCTACGAACGGAAGTCAGTGCTGGCCGAGGATGTGCTACCAAGTGGACACCAGGTGCGTGCGGGAGATGTCATCTTAATCTCTCTCTATGCTATGGGAAGAGTGGACAGCGTCTGGGGCAAGGACTACCGCGAATACAGGCCAGAGAGGTGGCTCTCAAGTGATGGCAGCAGCCTGTTGTATGTGCCTTCTCACAAGTTCTTGGCGTTTAACTCAGGGCCCAGGATGTGCCTCGGCAAAGAAATGGCCATCGCGCAGATAAAGACCATCGTCGCCACGGTGGTGTGGAACTACGACATTGAGCTGGTCGAAGGACATGCCGTCAAGCCCAAATTGTCTTGCTGCATGCAGATGAAGAATGGGCTCATGGCAGTGGTTAAAAGAAGAGGGAAGGGACGTAACGACTAACGACGAAAATAAACCTAGCTAGACAGTACAAACGTCTGATAAACGTCAGATATGGTCTGGGCTTATATATGTATAAAAGGCTTATATCAAATAAAATAAATTGTCCGTGAGGAGACTGTAATGTTTCGTAATATAATATTAGTTCTCGAAACCACGCCTTTCTCTTCCTTGTTGTAGGGGCGTTAGCTAGTATAAAAATTTGAGAATCATATTACTAAAGTACATGAGCGAACTATTGAACAAGTAACTATGTATGTGCACTTATACAACTTATTGCATTGATCTCGGATATCAATCGAGAGAAGGAAATAAATCTCGGGGCTTTCCATAAACCACGAGAAACTTCAGGCGTAAGAAATAGATCCCGTCTGGTTTAATACACTGTAAGATTTGTTGCCATGATGGATAAGGCAGCTCTAACCTTCCCAGACTCAGCCCTATCCCCACAACGCTATAAATATGAGAGGAGTCAACCCCTAGGGTCATCCCACGGTTCCCACAATTAAAACTGATCAATGAGAGATCAAAAGTGATATTCTTCCTTGTGATGAGTGATTGTCATTACTGTGGAGTGTGTTGGTGTGAATCGGTCGGCTAACTTGGCGTAGTCCGTGGAGATATGTGAGCTCTTTGCTCGTAATGTGCAGGTATATGGGCATGGTAGTGGTCGATGGCGAGGAGTGCCAGGTGAGACCGCTGGTGTCCAATCCAATTGTCTGTTGGCGCAAGATAACGATGATATTTATGCTCTATATTAACATAACTTGATGCATTTTTAGGAGATTAACCATATAATCAAGTCATATTTTACTAACAATTAACCCATATTCGAGTATGCTCTTTGTTTCTATGCTTTGTTGAATATCACATAAAAAAAGAAATAAATACAATATGGGCCAGGATATCTGGCGACCCATCGCGATTACGTGGGATCGCGTGACCCCTCTGATGCATACAGGCATCTAAACGGGACTTGTATGGTTGTTGTAATTAGCTACTACTAGTCCATATACCCGTGCACTCAGTACGGGTTAGAAATTTAGGAGACGTAGATTTAATCCGTAATAATATTAGAGTTGATTGTTTTAATTCAGCTTTTGTAATGTCATTGTAGGTAATGTATATGCAAAATTTAGAAATTATTTGAATTTATATTTTATGATGGCATATTGGGTAATTTATATTTAGATTTAGAGTTTATTTTAATTCATCTTTTATAATGGCCTGATAAGCAATTTATATGCAAATTTAGGGGCTATTTTAATTCGTATTTTATAATGATATGGTGGGTAATTTTATGCAAATTTAAGGGATTATTTAATTCATATTTTATAATGGCATGATGAGCAATTTTTATACAAATTTAGGTGATTATTTTATTTTTATCTTTCATAATGTTATGGTGGGTAATTTTTTAGAAACTATAAATAGATCTAATGACTATTATTATTAGAGCTACACGATGGATGATAGGATGTTTCTAATTTTTGTGAGAATTTTTAAGATTTATTTTTTTCTAGAAAACAGATCTATTATTAGAGCTGCATGATGGATGACGGGATGTTAATTACATAGAAAACATATCTAACGGCTATTAAGATTTTAATCTGCAATCGATGATAGGATATTACGGATTATTGTGAGAATTATCTTTTATTTAGCGCATCTCGTGAGGATTAATAAGGAGGATTCAAAAGGAGTTTCTAATTAGTAATAGCAAGATTGTGCACAAAATATCTATTTCATAGAAAGCTTTATAACATCTTTATGAAAAATATTACAAGATCATTTAGTAGTGTAAATTTGTAAATGGAAAATTTTTTTACAAAAAACCGAGAGTAAATTTGAAAATGGAAAAATCTGCCAAAAAAAGAAAAAATTGCTTTCGTTGAGAGTTGAACTCAAGACCTTTAATAATGGCAGATGTGGGTAATTATCTAGAAAATAAATTAAAAATAGAAAAAATCTGCCCAAAAAATAGAAATATACTTTCGTTGAGAGTTGAACTCAAGACCTTTCATAATGGCAAGGGTGGATAATTATTTAGAAAACAGATCCAATGGCTATTAATATTCCAGTCCACCAATTGATGGTTGAATGTTTCTGATTTGTATAAGAATTTTTAGGATTCATCTTTTTTCTGGTGCATTTTGTGAGAATTAACGTGCAGGATTCAAAAAAAACCTCTAATTAATAATAACAAGATCGTTCACAGTCGAGTAGCACTACGCAGTGCACACTATTGATGACTGGCTAGTGGCTACCACGCACCATGCACGCGAGACGGAGATAATGCATGGACCAAAATGTGTGGCTTTCAAGATGATATTTTCTTTCATCGCCCCTTGCTCTCTCATAGGGTTACCAATTCCAATTTTTTTACCCTTGTGATCCTTACATTTAGATCTATAAAATGAGATCCATATCGCATATATTGTGAAGTCATTTAGTATCGAGTATCCAGTTATATACAAAACTATTTAAAAGTTATGCACTTAAATTAGTAGCAAGTTATTATTATAAGGTTATCACAAAACTTGCCTCTAATATAAATGTCAAGCTATGTATGAACGTAAGTAACTTATGTATATCATGTGGTATCAGTTAATGTATCAAATTAATATATAATAATAAGAGACAACTTATGTATCAAATTAAGAAGATACGAATATATCAACTTATGCAGAGACTGGTATTACCAACT
This sequence comes from Paspalum vaginatum, assembly GCA_030272315.1. Taxonomy (NCBI): domain Eukaryota; kingdom Viridiplantae; phylum Streptophyta; class Magnoliopsida; order Poales; family Poaceae; genus Paspalum; species Paspalum vaginatum. The sequence goes on along the minus strand of CM059018.1, from coordinate 33,095,783 downwards.
TGCTATACGATATCTACATAATTTGGTACATTATCTTTATATAAACTTAATAACAGTTATGTACAAAGAATCTACCAATTTATGTAGAGACCGTGGAGCAAGTTATATCTAATGTCTAACTATTAGCAAGTTGTATATGTATCGGTGAATATTTTTTTATTATAATAATGCATAAATTTATGTAAACTCTAAGAAGCAAGTTATAGTTAATTAAACTTCACAAATTAAAATATGTAATAACTTATGTCAAAACAGATGTAAAATCAATTTATATGCTAACGTGCTATTGTAACAATTTATATAAATATTCAACACATATAAATTGCTTTATAATTAGATAAAAACTTATTGTCGGACCAGCCGTAATTTAGTCTACATGCACGCACACCATCCCTGACCGTCCTAGTGCTTTTGTCTGGCCTTCCACCCACATGGTGGAGCCCACACACATTAATGCAGACACGGCTCCCACGCCAACTCCATCACATTCGCTTCTTCCTCCACACCCTTGGCATTCAACGCTCGCTCTTTGTATCTCTCTTCCTTCTGCTCACTCAGATGCAGAAACGGCCACCCCGGTACCGGTGGCGCAACGGCCAGCGCCGCGGCTGCCGATGGGGAGTGGCGCCCAGCGAGGGCCGTGCCCGGCTGTCGGCGATGCCCGGCGGTGCCTTCTAGGGGACGCGCAGGGAGAGGCACAAGGGGAAGCAGCTACTTGTCGTGGCCTCCATATCACGCCACCTCCGGCGGTGCCGCTGCAGCCAGTGCAGTGGCCGACGGTGAGCAGCGTCCGACAGGGGCACGCGGGGGGCAACATCTGCTCGTCGTGGCGGCATATCCGGCATCCTCCTCCCCCACACCATGCTCCTCCTGGGAGCGGCGCCCGGCGAGGGACGCATCCAAGAGGCACCGACTACCGGCGGGGGACGCGCAGGAAGGAACGCGGGGGCCGCTGGTGTTCATCGCGCATCCAGATCTGGCCGCCTCCAGCCCGGTGGCGCGGCGGACGACGAGCAGTACCCGGTGAGGGACGCGCCCGAGGTGGCCGTCAGCGCCTCCTCTCCCGCGCAGCTTGCTCCTCAGCGCCTCCGCGTCGTCCTGCACGTCGTCCTGCTCGGGCGCAGGCTTGCACGCGCAAAAATCTGAAGGTTTTCGTTAGGCTATTTTGTTGATTTTCATTAGCCAAAATGTCAGTTTCCATTAGGACTAAAATGTTTTTTTATTAAGAAAAAATACCACTAGTATTTTTCGACTAGAAACACTAGCATTTTTCCCTAATGAAATCAGTATTACTGTCTATTTACGAATTCTCTCTTTTTTATTTTTTGCGTTTTTGCTTCTTTGCAGGAGATCAACTTGCTTCAGCCAAAGATAATACATGTGCGTATCTCAACTTTGCCATAAGCAGTAAAAGGTCGACCGGTGGACCCAAATGTTGCCAAAAACAGGGTGTGCAGGTAGGCTCAAAAAACTGCCGTTCGTGCATTAGCCACACACAATTAAACATTATTATTGCATGCACGTGCTAGTACATAGAACCACACTAAAACATGCACCATGAATCTAGTGCAAAAATAAATAAAAATGGACACCATATACAAAAGTTATCATATTCTTGAAAACAAAACAACAAATTAAAAAATATTTCATTTAATAATAACGATGAATGTTTCTAAATTAACACCATATACTCACGGCTAACACCGAATTGTTATTTACATAATGCAAAATCTAATGCTTTTTATCTAGTGTTTACTGTCAAGAACATAACAATAAAATAAAGATAATTTTATATAATAAATAAAAAGAGAACAATTAATTTTGTCCTATGTTGTATGCTTATCCTGCATCGTTAAAAAGATCCAGGCCACGTGAGATATTAAACCAACATCAGCGTCTATGTGCCAGTTGTAACATCATCCGTAACATCATCCTAAGCCCAGCGACATAGCCACTCAACAATGCGTTTTTTTTATTTTTATATTTATTTTTTTCGTTTTTACAGAAATATACCCTCGAGCGTTGGAATTGCGAAAATGTACTTCCGGTGCCGGGGGGTTGGACGCCAGCGGGCCTAGCGCCCGGAGACCAAGCGTCAGGGTGGTCACGGGCGCGCTGCAGGCGTCACGGGCGCGCGGCGGGGGTGGAGGGCCCTGGCGCCCGGTGGCCAGGCGCCAGGGACAGGGTCCTGGCGCCCAGAGGCCAGGCGCTAGGCCTGGCGCTGCAGCAGCCAGGCGCCAGGGCTCACGGGCGCGCTGCAGGGGCGGCCTGGCGCCATCACGGGAGCGGCAGGGGCGGCCGTGGCGCCATCACGGGTGCGGCAGGGGGCGGCTGTGGGCCCTGGCGCCCGGTGGCCAGGCGCCAGGGTCCCCTATAAATACGCCTCCGCCGGTTGCTGCGTCCATTTGAAGCCTGCTGCGTCCATTTGAAGCCGAGCGAAGAGTAGAGTGGTTTGAGCAAAGCGCAGGAGAGGAGAGGAGAGGAGAGGAGAGGGGAGGGGAGGGGAGGGGACTGCGATGGTGCGAAGCCCTGCTGAGATTGGAGCGTGAATCAGGTAATTTTTGTACTCAGCTTTATATTCGTATGAAGTATTTGTTTACTATGTTAGCAAGTTAAATGCGGTAGATCTAATAATTTATTTAGTTTTTCTGCGATATAGAAATTTAGAATATCTTTAGAATAGAATATTAGAATATTTTTAGAAAGTAGAATATCGTAGTTTTTTGAGAGTAGAAATTATAGTGCAATATATAATGTGTTTGAAAGTAGAAATTATAGTACAATATATAATGTGTTTGAGTAGATCTGCATATTAGTGTTATAGTGTTTAGTAATAACCCTAGATCTGTTATAATAATTTGAATTTATAGTACAATATATAATGTGTATAAGTATTTATGTGTAGTTTTTAGTATTTAGTTTCAATTAATTAAGTTTTAGCAGTATAAGTTTAGAAATGTTTGGTATTAGTATTTAGGTATACATAGTGTTATCATTTATGGAATTTGAATGGTTCAATATATTGGCAGAGATGTCAACCAAGTTGCAGTTTGAAATATATTATGGTGAAGGCTAGTATTGTTGAAGGTCCATATGGAGTATAATTGAATGGATTTAGTCGTACGTTGAAGGGAATAGATAAACCTTGGAATAAATCATTTGGTTCTGTGCATAGTTGGCTAGAGGCGTGGATTCAAAATTAACACAGAAACACATGTGCTCACAGTCCAAACTCTTGTGACATGGGCAAATGAAGGTTATTTCTGGGAGTTGATGTTGATCCGCAACACCTCTGACTGGAAGATGTACATTAGTATGGCTCTTCATCGTGGGTGGCCACTTGCTATGCTTGTGCAGATCCTTGAAAAAGCCACAGTTGGTTCCGAAGCCGTTGAGAATTACGGCAACACAAGTGGTGCGATACAGGAAGATGTAGGGTTGGAACATGGTGAAGCAATTGTGGATGAACACACTGATTCGGGAGCTCCATTTGTGAGACATGGAGCCAGTGGTACTGAAGTTGATGATGAAGGGAATGGTAGCCAACGTGAGGTGCAAGAACAAGCATATGAGGGGCACGGTAGTCAAGCAGAGCCGCAAGGACAGGAAGATGAGGGGCATGGTAGTTAGGCAGAGCCGGAAGGGCAGGCAGATGACGGGGAGTGTGGCGGAACCGCCGATTTAATCCGAGCTAAGCACACCTGCCACCTCTGGCTTGCAGTGCGATTAGACCGAACTAAACCCGGTCGTCCGTCGAGAGTCATTCGACCCCCGATATTACCTTTTCCCAGAGGAACCGACATCATACACATCTGACCCACGATGGAGCCACAACAGATACATCACCACAGGCGTTTGAATAGCATAAAGTTAGACTTAATTACAAACCAGATTTTACATAAAATACAAGTCCAACATAAAGTTTTAAGGTGGCAAGTTCGAATGTTTCTCACAGCGGAAATATAAGTTTATAGGTCACATTGTTATCACACAAAAGTTTTGCATTAGAGGCACAACATCGAGCCCACCGATGTTGCCCTCGTGCCATTCAGTTACCTCATCCTAAATGAGGGCATGCCCCGCCTCCAACACAAGTACACACCATGAACTCCATACCTGCGCTCAATATGGAAACATAAAACTGTTAAACTCGGAGGGCGATAGCGCAAAATGTTCATCTTCCTCCTCCCGTCGTCTTCCTCCTCGCGACGGGAGGAGAAGCTCCGGTGGCGCGCGGCCAATCCCGGCCCTGCGGGGCTCGGGAGCTCGCCGCGGAGTGCCGGGGAGAGAGAGAGGAGTATGGGGAGTCTTACCCCCTTCTTCAATCGACGGGAGAGGGCGCGAGGAGGTGGGACGACGATGAGCAGAGGGCGACGAGCTCCGGCGGCGCGATGGGCGGCGTCGGGACGAAATCAGTGGCCTAGGCTAGTGCGGAAGGATGGAGTCGAGGGCGACGAAGCCCGGCGTGGTGACGGTTGAGCTCGGGAGCGGGCGGAAGGGGCTGGGGACGAGCTCGCGGTGCTTCGGCAATGGCGGACGCGCGAGAGTGAAAGGGGAAAAAAAACAGAGAGCTTGAACGCGTGGAGGAGAGCTCGGGAAATAGGGTCGGCCTCGCCCTCGCCCCGGTGGCGCGCTGTGCGCGCTGTCCGCGCGCGGCAGCGGCGCGTGGCCGCGGCGGCCGGGAAGGCCGACGCGTGGCCACGGCCGCGCGGCACGCAGCGCCGCGTGGGCGCGCGCGGGCGGGGAGAGAAGAGGGAGGTGCGCGGGTGAACCGGGTCTATGGACCACTGTGGCTGACAGGTGGGGCCAATCCCAGGAATAGAGAGTACGGTGTATGGACTCGGTGCATCGGGCGAGGGAGAGGGGAAAATCCATTCGTGCGCTGCCGCGGGCGGCCTGACAGGTGGGTCCCGCTTGTCATAGAGACGAGAAAAAAAAGAAAAACGAAAAAGATAAACCCCCTTTGACCAGCTGATCAGGTTTCTGAATTTCGCAAATTTGACCAATTTAGGAGCCGAATTTGAAAAAGACCCAATTGAATGAAATGTTGTACTTTTTGAAATCTACAACTTTGTCAAAAGGACCTATACCAGATTCCAAATATAAAATGATTTAAATTTGAAATTAACTTGCTGACTCCTGTTTGACCATTTGAAACCCCCAACTTGGAAATTATAAAAGTCCATTTTAGGTACATTTTTATGAAAGGTGAAATATACCAATGTTGCATAGAATCTCATGAACTACAACTTTGGTATTCATGACATGGCAAGATTTTGAATTTTGTTTCACAAAAGTTTGAATTTACCAAACAGGGCTGAATTTGGCAGAAGTCACATTTTCACATAAAATGACCCAAAACTAGATTTCAACATTCATGCATGCCAAGACACAAAATACCAAAGTCATTCCTTATGGAATTGCCTACAAGTTTGGTATGTAAGGTTTTATAAAAATCACAATTGTATTTAAGTTATATCCACAATACAAACACAGCTTTTCTGAAAACTAAGTTTAGTTGCTCAATTGACCTAATTTATGCATGCTCTCAAGATAAAATGCCTTTGAAAAGATGTCATTATGCTAATGATTTTAGTGTAAGGCACTTGAGATGCCTAGGGCATCACAGGGAGAGGATACAAAGCATTGTGCAACAAATGCAGAATGAAGACGAGGAGTTTGCTCAGGCGCAGGAATCCGGAGAAGGGTCTGATGAAGATGAGGACTACCCAATACCCGCAGAGTGGAGAGAACGTGGATTTGGTAACCCTGTTGTACATGATGCTAAGCAACAGGAGTGGGAGTACAGACAGAATGAGGTAGTTCAAGGTGCAAGATATGCTTCTAGTGAACTTCTTAAGGAAGCAGTTAAGCTGTGGTCGTTATCTCTCAAGAAAGAATTCAAAGTAGTGAAATCTAGCCCCAGTGTGTATGATGTTTGTTGTGTCAGGGATGGATGCCCATGGCGAGTTCACGCCTAAAAAGGAATTCTGAAAACCCATTAGAAAGGTTCAATTGTTACAGAGCATACTTGTTACAACAGAGAGGTGCCAAAATACAATCGTAACTTGACCGCTACATTCGTGGCAAATGAAATGTTTGGCCGCATCCTGGACTCGCCACACTTAGAGCCAAAAACAGATAATCAGAGAGATTGAGCTGGAACACATGTACACCATAAGTTATGCAAAGGCCTATAGGGCGAAGCATAAGGTGTTTCAGATAAGGTTTGGCACCTACGAGGATTCATATGATAATCTTCCTCGTATGCTCGCTACAATTGCTCAGAGAAATCCTGCAACCTATTACGACATGATGCATTTTTCAAACCCTGAAGGAGGTCCAAGCATCCTCCAATGAGTTTTCTTTTGCCTTGGACCATGTGTGAGGGCATTTCAGTATTGTTTGCCCCTACTCTGTATTGACGGCACTTTCTTGACAGGGAAATACAAGGACACTATACTGACAGCCATCGGGGTTGACGGAAACAACCAAGTGTTGCCAGTTGCATTTGCATTTGTTGAGAATGAGAATACCGAAAGTTGGTATTGGTTCCTTGAACGTGTCAAGGCTCAAGCTGTTTCTTCGCGGTCTAGTGTTTGCCTTATTAGTGATGGGCATGCGGGAATATTAGACGCAATAGAAAAGCTCCAACATAGAAGTGGTGCATCTCCTCCCATATGGCCTGATGTGCACAGTCGATGGTGCATGAGGCACCTGGCTGCAAACTTCCATGATCATTTTAAGAACAAGGATCTAACGGACTTGTTCAAGAGGTTGTGTTCGCAGAATCAGCAACGGAAGTTCAATGCTATTTGGTAGTTGCTTGATGAGTTGACCGCGAAGCATCAAGCAGCCAATTCAAGTGGAAGGACAACCAAACCATTCTCACAGTGGATTCAAGATAAACCTAAGATCAAATGGGTTTTGTTATATGATACAAATGGTAGACGTTATGGAATCATGACAACAAATCATGCCGAGTGTCACAATATGGTTATGCGTAGTTCAACGGGCCTTCCATTAGTGGGCATAGTTGAATTCATTTTGTATGGCTGTGCGAAGTACTTCAGGGAGCGTTACCTGGCTATAAGTGCAGACTTGAGTAATCCATCAGTGTTGTTTGGGAAGAGAATAACAAAGTACATGGAAACTAGGACGGATAAGGCACAAACCCATAATGCTAAACTTATGGGGACAAGAGAAAACAGGTTTGAAGTTTCATGCAGGGACAGATCCTGACGTGGTGTGCGTAGAGAGAGGACGGTGCAGGAAAGCCTCATTGGAAACGATGGCACCATTCACTGTTCCTGCATGAAGCCAACACTTCTACACTTACCATGCTCACATGTTCTTGCTGTATGTAGAGAGCTTCCTATGGATTCTACAAACTTTGTTTCAAACTTTTATACGAAGGGGGCAATTGTATCAACCTGGAACCAAGAGTTTTTCGGATATGGTATGGTGCGAGCATATACTGCACCAAATCAGCAGAAATGGTACATTCCAAATCCATCACTGAAGAGACTTAAAGGCCGTCGGCAGACACGTCGTATTCGGAATGGTATGGATGAGGCGGACGGCCGGAAAGCGTCCTAAACAGTGCACACAATGTGGCGTTGTGGGTCACAACTACAAGAAATGTCCACAAAATGCAGTTCCTGCAGATGCCAAAGCGGGACCATCAGGCAATGCAACGGATGGTGCGCCTCCAACTTTTGAGTTGCCCCCCGCAAGCCGTGCTCGTGGCTGGCGGTCGGTTTCTACCCGATCGGGCGTATTTTAAGTATCGTCACATCGTATTTGTAAGGCCATATTATGATTTGTGTGGACATATTATGATTTGTTATGAAATATTATGCAATTTTGATCATATTATTGTTTCCTGTAGGTATGGCTGAGGAGGAGACGACGCCTGAGCTGCTTGACCCAAGTATTGACTCAGGTCACCGTTCGTACTTGAGTGCCGTGGAGCACAAGCGCCTTGTAACCTTTCAGTGTCGGCCACCTAAAGAGTACATTGAACTTGACAACCGTTGGTTGGAGAAGTAAGCAATGATTTGTGCTAGTTTTTTCATCCTTTGTATTCCTCCTTTCTGATGTTATTGTAATACTCTTTCAGGTTGCGCGGTGCAGGCCTACTTACTTTCTGTCGTCTTGTTGAGAGTGGTCCTGTCGGTCGGCACGGTCGCGCTAGGTCTAGGATGATGATTGATAACTCCCTTATCACGGTCCTAATTGACAGATGAAGGCCGGAGACTCATAGTTATGCGACAGTTCGGGTACGCCCAGTAGTTCCCAGTACCACGTGTGATTGATCAGGTTTCACAACAGGACCACATGTACGTTTCATATGATAAAATGCACTATTTCAGATGTAAATCAGTGTCACAATGCAAATAAAAGGACATTTTCTATTCTATTTTAGGTTGAGTAGGCTTGGGCAACCATGCTCATCCACGTGGGTGCACAAGGTATAGCCCTACTGTCGAGGGTTGGGCCGACGCTCACGAGTCCGTGGTGCACCCCGTCGGGCCACACACAGAAGAGTGGTATCAAGCTTTCCTGACGTGGTACCGGCCCCGCACTCGTTGTCACGTGACATATGCCGACACTGAACCGGTGCCACATGAGGCAAGCTCCACGGATGCGTATGCCCGCCATAGGGATGAGACAATAGCGGGAGCAGTAAGTTAATGTTTTAATTATTTCTTTCATTTTTGTCAATTTTTTAGACTAGGAAACATACGCCAATCTCGGTGAATGTGCAGATGCAGATATGGTGCCAACTACAGTCAAGTACCCATGAGGCGCTACTGCGGGTACTAGGCGGCAACCCTTTTACCCAAACGAGCAGTTGCAGCGGTTGACCGCGGCGAACGAAAGCATCCTTTTCATAATGCACGCATGGGGTATTTCTCCTACCCCGCAGGGTCTCGCTGCCCAACAGCCACCGATTCCTCCACAGTACACAGGTAAATAAATAAATTGCGTTCACCGAGACAATATTTGGTTTTGTCATGTATTGTTCCATGCCATATTGTTTGGTTCTATTCCAACACCCTCCTACCAGCCGATGGGTCTTCCTCCGTCAATATCGTTCACGCCGATCCGTCCACTAGACGACAGGTTCTATTATAGAATCATTTGTATATTCTCTATTTGTGCACGTACATTCTTAACTTTATTGACAAACACATAATATTTTCTTCCAGGATTCAACCTATTCAAGGCATACAAGACCAAGCGCTCAACTTCTCAGACATGGAAGATGAGCAGCAACATGTTTGGCGCGTCACAGTTGGGGGTGCTCCACTGTTTGCGACACAGGATGCCACACAAACTCCTGCGGAGCAGACACGGCCACATCGAGAGCATAGGTCTCCTGATCCTTTAACGTACTCTGTGGGCTATGTACACGCACTGCAGAGGGCAAAGCGAGGTCAGGACTCGTAGGGGAGGGTAGCTGTGTCGACATGTATGCTTTTAATGTGACTGTACGCATTCATGTGACCCGTGACCTGTCATGGTACACTTTATTGCATTGGATTATGTTGACTAGGGCATCGAATTCCCTTCGTCCGTGCCTTGCACTGCATCCTACCATGCGGCATCTCCATCAGTGTCCTCCCACTATATTCATCAAATTATAATTTAATAACTTTAAAACACAATAATTCAAATTAAATATTCATAAATTTGTTAATTAAAAATTAAAAAAGTTAAAATTTCTAACTGATTATATTCACAAATTTGTAAAATAAAAACTTAAAAACACCAGACAGCACCCTGGCGCCGGGTGCCTGGGCGCCAGGACCCTACATCCTGGCGCCGGGTGGCTGGGCGCCAGGCCTAGCGCCTGGCTGCGGGGCGCCAGGACCCACCCTGGCGCCTGCCAGGACCCCTGGCGCCCACCCTCTGGGCGCCGGAAGTACATTTTCGCAATTCCAGCACTCGAGGGTATATTTCTGTAAAAACGAAAAAAAAATATAAAAATAAAAAAACGCCTCAACAATATTGTGCAGCCCATGGCATGGTGGAAAACGCAAAACAGGCCAGCTCATGTGCGTTTTTGTAGAAAGACGAGAACGCCGCACGCAAGACAGGCCGCGTAGGGGTCGCGTTCTCCGGCCTTAGCATGACCTCCCGCGCCCTCATGTTTGTGTACAATATTCATGAACGCTGCTTATAGAAAGATCAAATGCTACAGGTCTAAAGAGGTGACTAGATTAATAAAAAAAGAATAATTGAAGCCCAAAATAAGGTACAAGCCCATTAGTTGAGAAGGTTCCGGAAGTCAAAGATTGTTTGGATACAACGAAGATGAATATAAGGAAGGTTTATCACAGGATCAATCTAAGTTCCAATGAAATCTTAAGATACTCTCGGATTTTAGGACAAAAGCACTTTGTGGGGCCAATTCAAAGATCTTAACGACGTCAAATAAAGAAAGTGTGAATACCAAAATTGTAGATCTTTTCGAGATATACAATTTAGAGTCCGAACTTGCATTATTTGGTCTTCAGATGAGAAAGCTATGATCAGAATACTAAAGGTGCAGAATAAGGAAAGTGGGATTTTGGGAGACAAGTCTTCAACTTCATCTCGAAGCAAAAGTTATCATGTACTAGCTATAACCTTCTATGAGACATATATAAACATAGAAATAGATTATATAAGTTATCTCAAACCAATTTTTGACTTTCCATGTATACGGCACCATCCGAAGTGTAAGACCAGGGCCTCCCAAGGGTAGAGAGCTCCAAAGCGAGAGTTTCGAATACAACTTTGCAAGTTTAGTCGAGAAGGAGTTCTCACCGAAAGGGTGAAGCAAGAGGAGGCACAAAAGGCTTGGGTCATCCGACCCTAAGGGTCCAAGTCAGCCAACCAAAGGCTTTTCCAGGGAGTCTCGAGTTCATCTTCAAATATGTGCTTCATCTCATCGAAATCGACAACTTTGTTTTTTCAAGTTCATGATGTTCTTCAAGTAAACTCCATGTTCTTCTTATTTGGCTTTGATAAACCCTGAGTTCAATCAATAGTGAAATAGCAAATGAATGATTGGCTCACAATGTGGGGTCTCACAAACAATTTGGATGGCAAAACTATTTGATGGCAGATTAATCTAAGAACAACCCATCTAATCTAATCTAATGATGATGGCTACTAAATATACAGAGAACAAAGAGTTGGGGGCAGCTAAGGGGGTGGCCGACCAACCTTAGGGAGCAGTGGGACCAAAAATAGATGTTGCAGCACACTGGCTGATTCTAGATGTAATCTTGTTTCACTGATTACAGTTGACTTCGAGTGTATTTTGGCATGGAGCCACGTTGGGTTGTAAAGCTTATCGCTTTAGTTTTTATTGAGATGTAGAACACCAAAAATAGAGTCCTTATATAGCTTGGACGTACATTTTCGCGAGGCCAGCTCCAGCAGTCCGAACCAGGGTAGCGAATAAATTGAACTCTGACATAGTGACAAAGCTAGACCAAACTGGAAGGGTGCACTTGCTTTGTGGGTGCATAGACATCAGTTGTAGGGGTGCATATATGGTAAACATTTAGTTTATTTATCTATTTTCACACTTTTTGGTGGGTGCGTATGCACCCCCAATTTTGTATGAAGCTTCGCCCCTATCGACATGGATTGGACTTGTAACTCCATCTCAAGTTGGGCACTGGTCATATGGATTGTGAATATGTTCACATCAAAATGGCATAACGATGAGGACATCACTCCTATGATTACACAGGGACCTATTACAAGAGCACGTGCAAGACAAATAAACGAACATGTGAGCTCATTCCTAAGCACCCGTACATATACTTGCGAGGATGGTATGCTACTGTCAGTATTTAGTACCGGCAATACACCACGAGATGTACCACGGGATGTTTTTAATAGCGTCTAGATCGATTGTAAATCTATGGTCACACAAAACACAAGGAAGAACGCGATTTAGAAAGGTTTGGGCCAGCAAAATCGCACAATGTCCTACATCCTGTGTGCGGTGGTTTGTATTGATGTATGAGAGAACTAGGGTCTGGGACAAATTGAGGGAGCCGCCTTTGAGGGATGGAGAGAGAGATCCATTGGAGGGGTCCCTAGCCCGCCTTATATAGTCCAGCGTGGCTTGGGTTATAAGTCAGTTTCCTTCTATGTCTCCTAGATGGTTTAGATTACAAGAGATCACATAGGATCCGCGATCCATATCTTTTCTAAAGAGTCATTGTCTTGCACGCCAAGGTGTTCGGCACCTCAGGCCTGAGTCTGTCGGTCGGCCCTTGGATTGGGCCCTCCGTCGATCCATGCACCAAATATGTCGCCTAAGGGACTAGGGGATATCTATCCCCCACAAGCCCCCGAGCTTTAAGTCGACTTGAGTAACAATTGACTTGAAGGTCTTGTAGAAAGTCTTGTTTGAAGTCTTGAAAAAAGAACCTAATGGTATCCTCCATGCAGCTCCCTCAGCCTCAAGCTGATTAGCATAATCAGGTTGAGGGTCAAGCGACTTATTCCTCTTAGTGATCTTGGTGAGGCGGCAAAGCGATATGTGAGGCCCTCGAGTCAACAGAGTGGTCGGCGAGGCACACAGCGGCGCAACCCCTGAGCGGACGAAGTGGTTGGCTAGACGCACAGCAGCGCAGCCCTTGAGTCAACGAAGTGGTCAGCAAGGTGCGCAGCAGCGCAACCCCCGAGTGGACGAATTAGCGAGTCAGGCAGCAGCCCAGCCTCCCAAGTCGACAAAAGAGTCAGCAAGGCGGGAGCAGCCTAGCCCCCTGAGCTGACGAAGGAGTCAGCGGGTGGGCAGCAGCCCAACCCCCCGAGTTGGCGAAAGAGTCGGTGAGGTGGGCAGTAGACCTAGCCCCCCTCGAGTCGACAAAGTAGTCGGTGAGGCGGGCAGCAGTCCAGCCTCCCGAGTCGACGAAAGAGTCAATGAGGCGGCCAGCAGCCTAGCTCCCCGAGTCGACGAAGGAGTCGGTGAGGCGGGCAGTAGCCCAGCCCCCTAAGTTGATGAAGGAGTTGGTGAGGCGGGCAATAACCCCCGATCTGATGAAGGAGTCGGCAAGGGGGGAAGTAGCACAGCCCCCTAAGTTGATGAAGGAGACTGTGAGGCGGGCAGCAGCCCAGCCTCCTGAGTCGATGAAGGAGTCCACAAGGTGGGCAGCAGCCCTTGAGTCAATGAAGTGGTCGGCAAGCCGCGCAGCGGCGCAACCCTCGAGTTGATGAAGTAGAGAATCGGTGAGGTGGGCAGCAGCCCAGCCCCACGATTCAACGAAAGATTCAGTGAGGCGGGCAGCAGCCCAACCCCCTAAGCTGATGAAGGAGTTCAGCGAGGCAGGCAGCAACCCAGTCCCCTGAGTCAAATGATTCAGTGAGGCAGGCAGCAGCCCAGCCCCCGAGTCGACGAAGGAGTCGGTGAGGCGTGGAGCAGTCCCCAAGCTGATGAAGGAGTTGGCGAGGCAGGCAGGTGGGCAGCAGCCTAGCCCCTTGAGTCGATGAAGGAGTTGGTGAAGCGGGCAGCAGCCTAGCCCCCCGAGTCGACGAAGGAGTCAACGAGCCGGGTAGCAGCCCCCGAGCTGATGAAGGAGTCAGCAAGGCGGGAAGCAGCCCAGCCCCTGAGATGACGAAGGAGTCAGTGAGGCGGACAGCAGCCCAACCCCCCCGAGTCGATGAAGTAGTCCGCAAGGTGGGTAGCAGCACTTGAGTCAACAAAGTGGTTGGCAAGGCGCGCAGCAGCGCAACCCCTGAGTGGACGAAGTAGCGAATCGGTGAGGCGGGCAGCAACTCAGCCCTCCAAGTCGACGAAAGAGTCAACGAGGCGGGCAGCAGCCCAGCCCCCTGAGAGTCGACGAAAGAGTCGGCGAGGCGGGCAGTAGCCCAACCCCTCGAGTCGACGAATGATTCGGTGAGGCGGGCAGCAGCCCAACCCCCTGAGTCGATGAAGGAGTCAGTGAGGCATGCTGTAGCCCCCGAGCTAACGAAGGAGTCGGCGAGGTGGGTAGCTAGGGATAAAAGCCGTAACCGAAAATTCCGTTTACCGGGGCTCGTTTTCGAGGTTTTACCGTGATTTGAGGTAAAATTGAAATGATAACGGAAACCGAAAAAATGAAACGATAATGGTAAAAAAAATTCGGAAACGGAAACGAAAACAATTTTTCTTGTTTCCGATCGTTTCCGGGTTTTATCGTAGTTTGGCGGTAATTACCGATGATAATATACCTTTTTAGCGATATAGTCTAAAAGTCTATGTGCAACACAATGCCATCAATCATCATTCATCATTCGCACTTCTACTATCTACCTTCAGGTCAGATTTTGTTTACTTGGCCATCTATGTGTGCGTTTATAGGGATGGTGAATCAATATCTTATTTATGAATTTGAATCGTTTCATCGTTTTGAGTTGTAAATGTAATGTGCGGTGATTTTTTTAGTTTGTGTAATATTGACTAGCCATTTTTTAAATTATAAATTATCGACTCCGAACCGATATCGAGCTGTTTCCGATCGGATAGTTTCGTTCCGAAAGTTCATGTAATACTGAGACCGTATTCATTTCTGGCAATATCATTTTCGATTCCGTTCTGAAGAAAAATATGAAACTGAAAACAATTTAGCCCTTCTTCCGATCGTTTCTGACCGTTTTCATCCCTATGGGCAGCAACTCAGCCTCCCGAGTCGACGAAGGAGTCGGTGAAGTGGGCAGTAGCCCAGCTCCTCGAGTCGACGAAGGAGTCGGCGAGGCGGGTAGCAGCCCAGCCACTTGAGTGGACGAAGGAGTCGGCTGAGGCGGGCACTAGCCTAGCCCCCTGAGCTAACAAAGGAGTCAGTGAGGCGGACTAGTAGCCTAGTCCCCCGAGTCGATGAAGGAGTCGGCGAAGCGAGCAGCAGCCCAGCCCCCCAGGCTGATGACGGAGTCGGCGAGGTGGGTAGCAGCCCAGCCCCCTGAGTCGACGAAGGAGTCGATGAGGTGGGCAGCAACCCAGCCCCCCGAGTCGATGAAAGAGTCGGTGAGGCGGGCAGCGGGCCAGCCCCCCGAGGTGACGAAGGAGTCGGCGAGGCGGGCAGCAGCCTAGCCCCCCGAAGTCGAGGAAAGAGTTGGCGAGACGGGTAGCAGCCCAGCCGTGAAATCGTGAAGTAGCTCTTGTATTGTCCAGCAGTCGAGTATGAGTTCTGAGTCACACCGAGTATGATTTCGAGGGATTCGAAAAGTCGCAAGGGTTTAGATAGCTAGGATGGTCATCCGCGTGACCGTGCCAGCCCCCTTGGATGAGAATATGAAATCCGCAGCAATAGGGTTTAGGTAGCTAGGACTGATTAACTTCGTAACCGCGCTAGCCCCTTTGGATGAAAGTATGAAAACTGAATGTATGAGACTGAATATATGCACATAGAAGCAATGCTTTTCTGGTTTTGAGTACATGGTTCGAGCCTTTGAGAACGACTCTTTAAACACGGCGCGCAGGCCAAACTTGAACATGCTGCCATGTAGGGCAATTTTGAGCACATGAGTGCGGCAGTCATTTAGAGGTCACGACGCCCACTGAGTTATGCGTAGAACTTGCAAGAAAATGTCCGATTAGTCGAGGCGTGCAACGCACCAAAAAATGGCGGAAAGTATTTGATGTGCTAGAAAATGCTCGATGCACCAGAAAGTGCCAAAAAAATGTTCGGCTCGGCGAGACTTGAGATGAAATAGGAAACATGTTTGTGAAACATGATTGAAAATGTATGACTCGGCGAGGCACGAGATGCAATACAAAAGCTTGTCAAGGCACTCAATGTGCCAGGAAATAATTCGAGAAAGCACACGAGGTAGAAAATGTTTCAACTTGCCGAGGTGCGTAATGCACGGTATGAATGACCTAGAAATAATGTGAGTAATACGAAACCCCGATTGATCCGGATATAATATGAGTGATCCGAAGTAACATTACTGATCCAGAAATAATGATGTTGAAATAATATGAGCGGTCGAGTGATCCTAAAATAATATAAATAATCTAGAAATAATGATCCTGAAATAATATGAATGATCGAAATAATGTGAGTAATCCAGAGTTGATCCGAGTAATCCCAAGTGATCCAGGATGAGTGAACCAGAACTAGTATGAATAATTCAGAGATGATCAGGTGATTCAGAAATAACGATCCTGAAAATAAATACGAATGATTCAAAATAATGTGATATTGAAATAATACGAATGATTCAATATCTCGAGTTATCCAATATTCTGGGTGATCAGAAATAATCCGAGTGATCTGAAATCCCGAGTGATCCAAAAAGATAATCTTGAAAAAATGAGTGATCCGGAATCCAAAATAATCCAGAGATAATGCCGACTGATTTTTGTTTGACTCAGACTGGAATTCGGCAGTCCTCGCATCATGAGCCATAAGCTTACGAGAGACCAAAATAATTTTTCTAAAATAATAGTCAGAGCAAAACATGTAGTATCTTTTGCAAAAAGAATACTCAATATAATATGAATAATATCCGAGTAATTTAGAACGACCGAACGAGATGTAAGAATTGATCTAAATATTTAAATACATTATTTAAATATTAAAACAACTTAGCTGTCTAAGATGATGCAGCCTGCCGCCGACTGATTTGTGTTTGAGTGGAAGACGGCTTCAGCGATGATGACGCACGCTTTTTGCCTTGCTGTGGGTTATTCTTCAATCGAAAACAGCTTGACGCCGGAGGTATGGGAGCAGTCGTGGCCGATTTCGTGATAGATCTGTTTGTATCCCGGACTTGGAGATAATGATTTCCTCTCGGCTTAAAGGTACACCTTGAACAACTCTGGTGAAAAAACGACAACTGAACGGTAGCAATAAAGATGACCCTGATCAGACTTGATGTTCTGGCTCTGCAGACCGGGTTTTTGAACGGACATGGCTCTGGCAGTCTGGCACGTCTCTGGCGGCGCTCGTTTCGTGTGGGCAGCGAAGCTTCCAGTATTTGGAAAACTTGCGATCTCATCCTAACTTCCAAGTCTAGAACTCTCCGTTCTGCATGCGGCTTGATTGATTTTTTTTAGGCACAACTTGCTCTGTATGCGTTGAGCCGCAAGCCACATGCAATGCGTGCCGACTAGTAGATCGATCTAGCTAGGACCCAACGAGTTGTTGGCCGATCTTGAAGATCCGATCAACGTTGGAGGTGCTGCGGCAGGTCTGTGCTATCACCGCGTGGCGCCGCCCGGAGACAGGACCTGGTGCGGCGGTCAGAAACAAGTTTCTTCTCCCATGTTGTAGATACGACGTAGATTGCCCTTCCAGATGGCTACCAAGAAGATGAATCTGCGGTAAAAGATCTCCCAGACGCAAGCTTTACTACGTGTTACGTGTTGGTGAAGATCAACACCACGCAGCTAGCCTGATGTTAGTGTAGATTCTCTTACTTGGCACACCAACTGTCGGTGTTTAGTATCGATAGTACACCACGGAATGTACCACGTGATGCTTTTAATGGCATCTAGATCTGTAGCTCCATGGTCACACAAAACACAAGAAAGAACGTGATTTAGACAGGTTCGGATCAGCAAAATCGCACAATAGTCCTACGTTCTGTGTGCAGTGGTTTGTATTATATTGATGTATGATTGTATTGTTATATTGATGTATGATTGTATTGTATTGATGTATGAGAGAACTAGGGTCTGGAACGAATTGAGGGAGCCACCTTTGAGGGATGGAGAGAGAGATCCATTGGAGGGGTTCCTAGCTTGGCTTATATAGTCCGGCATGGCTTGGGTTACAAGTCGGTTTCCTTCTATTATGTCTCCTAGAGATCACAAGAGATCTCATAGGATCCGCGATCCATATCTTTCCTAAAGTGTGCGCCAAGGTGTTTGGCACCTCAGGCCCGAGTCTGTCGATCGGCTCTTGGATTGGGCCCTCCGTCGGTCCATGCACCAAATATGTCGCTTGAGGGACTAGGGGATATCTATCCCTCACAGCTACATAATATCATTATTAATTATATTGTATTTAGAAACTTAGAAGAGGGCCATGGAGGCCTTGTAGATCAGCTCGGACCTGAAGGAGGGCAAGAAGGACATCAAATCAAGATGGAGGCCCAACTCTACTTGGAGTTGACTTCTCCGGCCTCCTAGGACCAGTCATAAGTAAAATCATTGACTAAGCCACAAACGGACTCCGATTTCGACGATCCACGTATGGTTGAATATAACATTTCCAATGCCACCGATTTTAGGTCATTTGGAGTTCGGAGTCATTGGAAATTCACGTCGCAAGTCAGAGGACAGAATATGTCCGGGGGTTGTTTCGCTCTTTTTGGGCTGTTGGCCCATGTCTTGGAGTCCATCATGGACGTGTCTAGCCATTGTTGTTCGTCATAAGCTCTATATAAATAGTAGCCGCCGCACAAGTTAGGGTTTGGGTTTTGCTTAGATTATTCTGTCGTAAACAGTTTTGCCATCATTGGTTTGTGAAACCCCAACTTTGTGAGCAAAAGTTAATTCTTGATTACGTTTTTTTCTCGTTCTTGCTGGTGTTCTCTTGTTTGCATTGCAGTGACAATAGCTTTCTTGGTGAGGTCGATTGCGTGCGTCACGCGGTTGATAACCATCGGAGCAGTGGTACAGTGATTGCAAGGATTCGAACATTTGGCTCGGAGCCATCATCACCAACGTCGAGTTCTCCACCCCTAAACCGACGTACCTCACGGAAGAACGGGCCTAACCTACATCACGTAAACTATCTAGTATCTACATGAGATGGAGTTAAAAGTTATAAAACGTCATGAACAGCCGTTTAACATACTGTTTAGGTGAACGGTGTCAAATTCCCTTAGTCCTTTCATGCATAAATATAAATATTTTATGTCGTACATACATAAACATGTATATTTGATTTGTTGCATTTATAAATATGTATAATTGTTTTCATATGCATATTTTTTTAGATAAAAGAGTGATCTCCGGTCTCTGCAAATGTATGCAACCTGTTTTTATAGTGATTTTAAACATAATGCTGGTCACAAATGACAAAATGAATATAATATTTTATTTTAATACATGCATAGATATGTATTTTTTTTATGATATAGTATAAAACCTTTTAGACTGTTTAGCTCTGTGTAAATATGTCTAGACACTACACAAAGGGTGACTGATTGTTTATCGTTTGTTCCATTGTTTAGGATTTTGGATAAACACAACGTGCCATGGATGCCCACCAACTGAACTACTACATCCTGGGACATCTACAATGATTGATCTCCTTCATTCAAGCAAAGGAGGTACTACATCCTCTCCCTGATACTTTCCTGGTGTTGATATGTTTAGATCGAGTGCCATGGCTTTCAGGATGTGGAGTTCAAAGGCTCCAAGAGAGAATTTTCGTTGGATCCGAGGGATAAAAGTTCAAAGTCTCAGAGGGCAAAAGTTCAAAGGCTCAAAGAGGGCAAAAGTTCAAAAGCTACGAGAAAAAAAAAACTGACTGCTGTAATATATGTTTTCTTTTTGCCACTGTTCTTTTATTTTGAGTATTTTGGCGCCCAATTAAAAGCCTTGAAAGGATTTTGTTTGATATACTCTGTGCAGCAAGCTATTTTGGGTGGCAATAAAAAGCCAAGGCGGTGATGGAGATATGCCCGGCGTGGCAAATTTCCAGATCTGACTTCGAGTTGTATCGGTTCTAGTATGAGCCAATGCTGAGTCCGATCGAGACTCGACCTGCGGGTCTGACTCGGACACTTGCATATGGTATGCGCAGTTGGACCACTATCAGGACACGGATACTTGATCCACAAGCAATTAGAATCTTGATGGGCATTTACGAGGTAAAGCCCATCAGTGGAGTCTATATATATGCAGTGAGAGGGCACGGCTCGAGATACCGTTGTGCGTGAGAGCCATCGCAGAAAAGGTTTCCGTAAAACCCTAGTTGTGCTCTCAAGATCCGCCGCCAAGTTCGTGGTGCTAGCATACCAGAACTCAGCGTCAGCCTTCCCGTACGTGTGGATACCGTAGAAGCGTTGCTACAACTGCTACACTCATCAGCCGACTGGTTCTCGACTGATCAAGGGCTCCCAACTCATCGCCGACTGATTCTGATTAAGATCGGCTGGACGACTCGGCGTCGGCTCTTCTCCACCGACAACCACTCGGTGCGCGACGTCAAGCACTCGGCTGCTTCAACACATCTTCCACTGCACTGAGCGTCTAGTGGTAATGATCTATGATCTCTTGCCTATACGTGTTCATGTGTTTATGCGGCAGTAGAAAATCGTTTTCATGCTATGGTAGCCTATCCCGTAACCCTACAGGCGGTGATTGCTGTCTGTAGCCATGCGCCATGGGGTGCCAACAAAATAAAAATAATTCACATTAATTGCCTCCCCATGCATGTGCAGGTGACAACACGTTTAGATGAGGGGCATATGTGTTTTTTTAAACTGCAAACGTGCCATTTACTTATTTGTCTGGAGTACTAATTTTTCTTAGAAATGAATAAACTCTGTAGAGATTGGCATGAATGCATGAAACATAAGCCACACACTTCATCCTCTTTGCAGAACCAAATCAATCAAACATTCAAACTTTCAAAGCATAATGTATATTGTTATATCACATTCACACATTACATTAACAAATCAAATGTGCACACACGCATTGCACTTATTACATGAGACCACGTAACATGAATGCATCATAGTCGACACAGAGGTAAGCCAGACAAATCCAATTCTGTGAGCATAGGCACAACCATTATGCTCAACCATGGTACCATGACACACATGCAGAACAAGTTACCGCAGACCCGCACACACTTGGTTGACGCACATGCAGAATATAAAAGCACACCATGCACACAGCAGACAGAAACACACGATGGCAAAACACTTGAGCACACAAATACAAACCATGGGAGGGACTCGAGATGAACCTTCAGTTCCACCAGCGCCAACCCTTGTCCTTCCAGATGAATGGGCAACTTGGAGCACCGTGCTCTTTTTCTGTTTTTTCTTCTATTTGATCTTGGCTCTCTGGCGGTATATAGTGTGTATAATGAATTCTTTCTTCATGCTTAGTAATGTAAGATTTCACCTGGTCAGGAATAGAGTGGCCATTAAAGTCAAGTTCCTTCAATCTCGGAAGGTTCTCGATGCCAGAGAAAGAGTCCATCTTTTCAAAGGTCCATGCAATCTTCTTGAGCTTAGGAGAAGACCCACTTTCAAATTTGATCCCGTTGATGTTATAACAGTGGACAACAAGAATGTTGAGTTTTGGGAACCCATATTTGCCTAAGACAAGCTCTCTTCCATCATAACTCCCATCCAAGAGCACCAGGCAGCGTAAGTTTGCCATCCCTGCTAAGAATTGTAGATCATCTTGCTTCAGCATTGTACCACGAAGAGTCACCTTGGTTACATTTTTTGCATCCGAAAGCAGTTTCGAGAACAACACTCTATTGTTATTGGAGGTGGTGGAGGTAGAGGATGAGGGGATGGTGGCGGTAGTGGTGGAACTAGGGGCAGATGGGGTGGGGCAAGTGGCTGTGGTGCTAGAGGGGACTGGTGGGTCATTGGCACCGGCAGCTGTGGGGGCGGCCGTAGTCGGGGCAGAGGGCGGGGAGATGGTGCCAGCAGCAGAAGTGGTAGTAGGGGCAGAGTGAGGGGTGCCGGTAGTTGTGGCAGCGGATGGGACAGGGTCATTGGTGGGCGCGGGTGAGGAAGCAGCGGGGGCGGAGGGAGCAAGGTTAGCGGTTGCGGCTGTGGAGGGGGCGGGGTCGTTGACGGCAGGTGTGGCAGCGGAAGCAGCAGCGGGGGTGTGGTCTGTGGCAGTGATGGCGGCTAAGTGGTCTGGGATTGTGGGTGTGGATGGGGCAGCGTCAGCCAGGCCGGTGATGCCTCCATTGTTGTTTGTGCTCTTGGTACTAGTGATCAGCTCAAGCTCCTGCAATTTCGAAAGGTGCTCTACTCCGTTAATATGCTGTAGGTTGCTGAAGGACAAAACAATCTTCTCGAGCTCTGGAGCTGCTGCATTGTCAAAGCTGATTTCAATATTGTTGGAGCCCTCAACAAGAAAATACTTGAGTTTCTGGAATTCACCCTTCATGAAGGTGAGTTTATCGTCGGTATATGTATTGTGCCGGAGCCTCAAAGAACATAACTCGGGCAGGCTATTGGAGAGTAGCTCCAGGACAGTCCGGCTCAGTGAGGTTTTACTTAAAGTCACTTTGGTAAGGGGAGTTTTGCTGGTTGCCAACAAATCAAGAAGATCCTTATCAACAACGATCCCAGTGATATTGAGTCTCTCTAGAACCTTGGGCACATAGTGTTTCTTCTTTTGTTCTATTGGGCCAAGAGCCTTAGGAGAGTCCTTGCTTATTTCAATAGTAATTGACAGGGACCGGAGGCATTCATGGAGGTTACTGATAGCCTGAAGCAAATTCTTGTGATGATCCTTGTCCTCGATAACCACACCAAGCTTACTCAGCTGCCACAGTTTTCCGATGTCTTTCAAATCTTGACTGCTCTGTGCCTTGACATTGGACAGTACCTCCATATCTAGCATTTTTTCGATCTTTTCAGGAATGAGGACATGGCTGGGGAATGACGTGCCTGCGTCGCCACTTGGATTAGTGTGACCAGCCAAGAGACGCTTCAGCTTCAGGAGTAGGAGACCTTTTGTTGCTGACTTGGCCACCTTGGTCTGTCGGATATCCAATACCTCCAGCTCGCGAAGGTTGTTGATTTCACTAGGCAGCCAGGTAATATCTGTTTCCCGTAGGCTTAAATACTTGAGGAGCGATATGTTGTTGCAAATATTCTTCAGGTAGCGCCGCTTCTTCTCGAAGCATTTGCATCCTTCGAGATCAAGCACCTTGAGCCGACACCATTGATGTGATCCAGATAGCCTTTCTAAGAACTTGTCAATCTTGTCAGAGCCGCGGAGATGGACATCATTGAAAATGGAGAAGTGCCGAGCCAAGTGATGCGACAAACGCGTCTCCACAATGCGTTGTTTCTTGGCGATCTTGGTGATGAACTCATGAACTAGATCACCAACCGTGCAACTCTTGACCCTTCCAGTTGCACTAATCTCAGCAGGATAAATAAGCCACTTGTTGATGAGTGCGTCGAAACATTTCTCCGCTTTATGCACTGAAGTAGACCAGCGCCAGTCTTCTGTAGTTATCAGCCCTTCTGCAACCCAGCGTCCAATCAAGGTTGACCGCCTTATCTGGTGTCCTCGAGGGAAGATGGCTAGGTACAGGAAGCAGGACTTGTATTCTTTAGGCAGGTCCCTGTACGAGAACTTGAGCATCTTCGTAGCACTATTACGGGATGATTTTGGCGAGAGCTCCTGCAGGTCGCTTTGCAGCTTGTGCAATTCTTCCTTGCTTTTCTTGGGCTTGGCATACAACGTGTGAGCGAAGACCTTCATGCAGAATTCGTATGGTTCGCACTGTTCCAAGATGGTGCGAAAAATCTGGGGATCATAGTTGCCTCTATTCTTCTGCTGGCTTGTAATCTCAAGCACAATATCATGGTAGATTGCAGAAAGAGAAGAATAGTCTATAGGCTCCTCTGGTGGATCGCAATATTCTTCCTTAGCCCTTTTCTGAACGTTGTCTGTTTTTTTCAGAATCATCACAATGGCTACACGAGGCAACAACAAGCTCAAAGCATTTCTGGTCTGCTCCCACTCGGTCACATATTTATGATCAACTTTGAGGATGATGACCAGGGTCTTTTGACTTTGTAAATGTGTTTTAATCTTGTCCACAATCCCATTGATAACCAGTTGTCTTTCAATCCTCGGTTGGATATAACGTTGCACCTTGTCTATGGTTTCTTTAATAAAAGCATCCAGGGTTTCTGTGTTCTTCTCCGGCACCTTGTCCGTTTGATCATTAGCTTTATCACTAGCAGCAGTGTCTAGCTGACCCTTCTTCTCTGGTTCTTCCACGGTTGGAGTTGGAGGACCCTGACCACCTGGTACACCTGCTTCTTGTTTCTTCTCAGACCTGTCTTCCTGCGTCAGCTGCTGTGAAGTCTTGGTGGCTTGCTTGCTCAAGTTGTCATTGATCACCATAAGCACGTCACTCAGGATGTCTCGTTTAATCTTGTCGATAATTTCCCTGATTTGATCCTCGTCCGCCGGTGTAGCTTCACTGGTAGTAACTCGTTTGGTGTCTTGCTCCTGGCGCTTGCTGTCGCTGCCAACCTCGGGGAACACCTCACGCAGGATGTGTTCATATTGGTTAACATGGTGAAGAATACGATGTTCGGCCCCTTCTTGATTTACTTGCTCCATGTGGTCGTTGAGCTTATCTGCTGTGTCCTTGATTAAGGTCCCGTAGCTTTCTGCTAATGCAGGCATGTCTTTCTTCTTCGTTTCATCCGTAGCAGCAGCGATTGATGACCAGTGCAGCCGGACGAGGAGCACACCTAAAGAGGCTTCTTCTAGTTCTGGCATCTCGTCCGTCTTCATTTTTTCTTGGGTCTGCTGCAGCTGCTTGTGAGTCACTTTCTGAATTTGGGTCTTTATCTCTTGAATCTTGTCGGTAACCTTAATTGTTTCCATATTTTTCTTGATTTCACCAATCGCCTGCCTTTTTCCCTCGCGGATGTGCTTTTTTCTACTCCAGTCAAAAACCCTGCGCATGCGCATTTTTATATGCCTGGTAACAACCTCCTCTTCGCCCTGACCTTTGCTGCTGCTGGGAAGCCTGGGATTACTGCGCTGGAGCTGGATCTCCCTCAGGATGTAGTAGAGAACATTCTTGGGTCCTAGCGCAGACCAATAGTGCAACGCAGGGATGTCCACCAAGACTCTGTTGTGGAAGCACCTCTCCGCCACAGTCGAAGCTTGACTTGCAATAGCGCCGGAGTCGTCCGTGCTCGGCACCACAACAGCGACGCATCGGGCATTGTGCTGCTGCTGCTTTTCAGCCTCAGCCTCAGCCCAATGACGTTCAACTTCCTTTATCCACTCGACTAACTTGTCGTGCAAGTAGTCCTCCGGAACGTAAATTCCAAAGAGGGCTCTTCTTATTCGACCAGAACCATCGGTCGCCGACGACGCCGTTGTTGTCCCCGCCACTTCTTGATAATGCCCGTCGTCTTCATCGTCGCCGACGAGGTGGACGAAAGCTTCCCCACCTTCTGTGGCCGCCTTATTCTTGGGCACCTCCACGCCGTACCTGAGCCGGCGCTGGCCGACGTCGCGCGCCCGCTCCTTGAGATCGCGGAGCTCCAAGGCCGCGCGGTGCTGCGCCACCATCTTCTGCACGAACCAGGGAACAAACTTGAGGTACCGCCGGAGGCAGTCCTTGCCTAGGTGGATGTCGGGGTTGCCGCGGTACAGGTACAGGTCAATGCAGTTGTTGCAGTCCTGGGCGAGCAGCCGGACCTGGTTCATCCACGTCCGCACCTGCTCGTCGTGCTCGCCGCCGGGGGGCACCGTCCTGGCCAGGTGCATCAGGAAGCTGTTCATGCTCTCCATCTCCTCCCTGATGAACTGAACGTCGCTCCCCACGCGCCCCAGCAGCTGCCACTCGTTGCGGATGACGCCCAGCAGAGAGCTCACGGCGCCGGACGCCAGCTCTGCCATATTGGCTGCTCCCTCCGATCCGCCCCCTCCGCGGGCAGGCTGCTGCGCCGCCGCGTGGTTTTTAGTTCGATTTGGGTTTAGCTAGCCTGCAAGGGTGGTGCCTGCCTGCCTGGGTGGGTGGGTGTGGGTGGGTGGTGACCACGCAGTCTCGTCTGCATGCATGCATATGTTGGCAACTGGCTAGCAACAGTAGCCGGCAAAGGATTTGTTCTTCGTCCAGGCAATGCAACATGGACGGAAACCCGCCGACACGGCAAGTATAGTATCCGGCGCCGGGGACCGGTTCTTCTTGTTCTTTCTTTTCTGTTCATAGTTCTTTCCTAATTTTAATTGACTCAGTGCAGCAAATTCGCTCTTGCTTGATCCTTAGACTTTAGTTCCGTCCACCGTTTTTGATTAAAGTAATTCTTTGCTGTGTTTGTTTGATTATCTTTGCTCTAGTCTTTTCCTATGCTAGAGTTTTGCTCTTCTGTTCCACATACACAAGTCAAGAATGATTCTTTGAATCCGAAGAGGTTGCGCTGCTATCATTTTGGTCTTTTTCTATTAGAAAGCGGCAAGTATATATGGATTTCTCTTCCTCTATTAACGTTCTGCTATATTATCAAACTTCTGCTGCACGCAAAGTCACCGCTGATTTTTTTTTCCATTAATGGAGTGAAAACGGAACGCATACAGCGGATACAAGACAGAAATTGGTAGCCTGCGCGTCGTTTTTACTTCGATTTGGGTTTAGCTAGCCTGAAAGGGCGCCTGGGTGGGGGCGGTGACCACGCAGTCATCTGCATGCATGCATATATGGGCAACTGTCTAGCTACAGTGGCCGGCAAAGGATCGGATTTGTTGTTCGTCCAGGCATGCAACAATGCAACATGGACGGAAACCCGCCGACACGGCAAGTATAGTATCCGGTGCGCGCAGGGACCGGTGGTGGTTCTTCTTGTTCTTTTCTGTTCATAATAGTTCGTTCCTACTTTTAATTAACTCAGTTCTGTGAATTCTCTCTCGGTTCATCTTTAGACTTTAGTTAAAGCTAGGACCGCGTTTGATTAAAGTAGTTCTTTGATGTGTTTGTTTGATCATCTTTGCCCTAGTCTTTTGGAAGGAGCAAGCTAGACAGCATTTTGTTCCAGAGTTTTGCTCTTCTGTTCCGCATACAAGTCAAGAATGATTCTTCAGATCCGAAGAGGATGCGCTGCGATCATTTTGGTCTTTTTCTTTTAGAAGGAGACAGGTACGTTTTCCTCTTCCTCTATTAGCGTTCTGCTATATGATCAAACTTCTACTCCACCTCCGCACAAAGTCACTGTAGATTCTTTTTCCCCAATAATTGGGGTGAAATCCGAACGCATACAGATAGATATAGGATGGGATCATGCAATATTTGGACAAGTAGAAAATAGATATCAGATATTATCCGGATACAAACAGATAAAATACTTGTCCGAACTACTTACGATGACAACATGCAACATAGTTTAATATATGAGTGAGTGAAATATCATATAGTAGACCGATGCACGTGACAAATCTGTATGCAGCCATAATGGCTTTTAGCTGTTGTAGTTTTTTTCTTTCCAGTTAAAGTAGAGAAGATCTATCGACTCGCTGTATAGGTATTTCTATGTCATCGAGCAACTATTTTCCCCCACCCCATCCCACATCATAATTCACCCTTCTTTGCTCGCAACCGGGGGAGACTAAACAACGAGCGCTTGCCACGCTCGAATCAAGCGAGCGACGCTGCCCCCACCCCCATGTGCAGGCGCCAGCCCACCTGCTCCTACAGTTCCCCGCCCAGTGCCACCCTCCTGCCGGGGGTCTTAACGCACGAGCGTGTCGAGCGGCGCCCTTCTTCCTCCTCTAGCTAGCTCCTCACGCCCCCGTCCCTCTCGTTGCCTCCCACCGCCGCCTCGCCCGCCGCCCGTGGCCGGTACCTCGCCACTCCGCCCACCGCCGCCGCCGGCCCTCCCCGACCACCGTCTTTCCCCGCCCAACTGACGGCGCCCTCGCTGCAGGTCTCTCTGCCGCCCCACTAACCGCCTCCACAGCCTAGCCGGCCGGCCACCCCCGGCCCTCCCTCTATGGCCGGCGGTGGAGGAGACTGGACCTCGCTGGTAGCCAACCCTGAACCCTAACCGCCACTGCCGCCTCCCCGCCCACTCACCGCTGCCGGCCCCTTCCCACGCCGCCTGGTCCCGTCCCGACAGCGCCACGTGGCGCCCGCGGGAGGCCGCGAGCTGGGAGGGGGCGTCGGCGCGCGCATGTGGAATAAGATTTGGGCCCTCCCGTGCGGGAACCCAGGCCACGTGCGGGCGCCCATCCCACGGTCCCCAGCGCCACCCTCCCAAGCGGGGAGGCGTCAGGCCCCACCAGGTTCTTTTTTTCTTTCTCTATTTTCTATTATGTTTATTTTGTAATTCTGACAACATTTTATATAATTTTAGGTATATGTGGGATAAAAAGTAATGATCATAACTTTTCTATATAACTTTGATATATTTTTTTATATAATTTTGATATAAATTTTTTGATATAATTTTTTGATATAACTTTTTATATAAATTTTAGATTGGGATGAATAATTTTTTATATAATCATAACTTTTTTATATAATTTTTTATATAACATTTTATATAATTTTAGATATACATAAAATAAAGTTATGATCATAAACATTTTAAAATAATTTTAGATATACGTGGAAGATGGTCATATCTTTTTAACATAATTTTAGATATATAAGTTATACAAACAAAAACTTATGATGTTAAAGTTATGAACATAACTTTTTGAAACATAACTTAGATGTTATAGTTATAGCGAATAAGTTATAAACATAACTTTTTACATAAACTTATAATGTTATAGTTATATCGAATAAGTTATAAACATAACTTTTTTATAAAAACTTATGACATTATAGTTATATCGAATAACTTATCGCATATCGAGAAGGGACTATATAGATAAATATGAAAAGAAGAGAGAACAAAAAATTGAAAAAAGAAAATAAAGTGAAAAGATAACAAAAAAAGAGTAAACATGAAAGAAAAAAAAAGAATCATATCTGGGTGCTTGTTATGAGCGGGGGGCAGTGGCCAGCGCCCCACGTCTCACCTGGGCAGCTGGGCCCATCGGCGCGCGGGAGGCCGCGCTCCCAACCTCCGGTGCTCATGAATCTGAGCAACCACGCTAATCTGTAGCCCGATCGAGTTGCCATTGTGATACCCCCACTCGCTGGCCAACTTCCACCGCCCAACCGGTGTTGTCACCACCTCACCTCCTTCGCCCCACGCTCACTACCACTGCCAAGGCCTAACTCTATTGGTCCCTTCTATAAGCCTAGCAATATACGAAGAAAAGCTTGCTAGGGACCGCGCACCCCACACCCTAACAACACTAAGGTCATGTGAGATGGTGAAGGCGAAAAGGCTGAGAAGAATCAAATGATGTGAGCCTACGAGAAACAAAAATAGTGAGTATTGGTTAGATTTTCCTTTAGAAATCTCTTAAATATGGCTTGCCTATTGCGATCCTTGTTAAATAAAGTTACCTGGTGTGTTTAGTGTTTAGCGCATTGTGTGGATAGAAAGCACAGCACAACTGTGGGACGGCATATGCAGGTGGATAGCTAGGTCTGGCGTTGATGCGCAGAAAGACCAGGATTAGCATGGAAATTCAAGACGTGCACTTGTACAGTTGTATATGCTATATCTGTACCTAACACCTCTTATAAAACCGTTCCAAAATCTAAATCCCAAAAAAGGCGATTCATATATATCCATTAGTATCCCATGTATCCGTTTACATTCAACCTGGCTCTTTTCTTCTCCTAAATAAAGTACTGCCAAAGTAGAGACTGGCGCTAAATTACCATGACATACACAAACAGATTCGCTCTTGGTTCATCTTTAGACTTTAGTTCCGTCCAGGACCACATTTGATTAAAGTAATTCCTTGCTGTCTTTGTTTGTTCATTGCCCTAGTCTTTTGGAAGGAGCAAGTTAGACAGCATTTTGTTCCTGTTCCTATGCCAGAGTTTTGCTATTCTGTTCCACACACAAGTCACAAATGATTCTTCTGATCCGGAAGGGCTGCACTGCGATCATTTTGGTCTTTTTCTTTTAGAAGGTACAGATTCCTCTTCCTCTGTTAACATTTTGCTATATGATCAAACTTCTGCTCCACGCAAACTCAGTGTAGATTCTTTTTCCCCAATAATAGGGGTGAAAATAGAACGGATACAAACAGATAGTATGTCATCTCATATCCTACCTAATTTACTCGATTCCGAATTCAAAATCGTGAGTTTGAATAGTTAAAAACCAGGACGGATATAGGACGAGACCTGGCTCTTTTCTTCTCCTAAATAAAGTACTACCAAAGTAGAGACTGTGACGCTAAATTACCATGACATACACACACCGGATTTGCTCTTGGTTCATCTTTAGACTTTAGTTCCGTCCAGGACCGTGTTTGATTAAAGTAATTCCTTGTTGTGTTTGTTTGATCATCTTTGCCCTAGTCTTTTGGAAGGAGCAAGCTAGACAGCATTTTGTTCCTGTTCCTATGCCAGAGCTTTGCTCTTCTGTTCCACAAACAGATTCCGAAGGGCTGCATTGCGATCATTTTGGTCTTTTTCTTTTAGAAGGAGGCAGGTACGGATTCCTCTTTCTCTATTAGCATTCTGCTATATGACCAAACTTCTGCTCGACGCAAACTCACCGCAGATTCTTTTTCGCTAATAATAGGGGTGAAAATAGGAATGGATATAGACGGATATACAGTAGGTCATCTAGTATCTTACTTAATTTACTCGATTCGGAATCATGAGTTCGGATAGTTAAAAACAGGAACTGATATAGAATGGGATCGGGCAATATTCGGATGAGTAGAAAACGGGTGACAAATATTATCGAGACGGATACAAAAGGACAAGATACTTGTCGAATAGTCCACGAACTACTTACCATAAAAATATACGATATAGTGAAACTATATTGTATAGCAGACCAATACACGTGACACTGTCAGTGTATAACACATAGTGATAGTGTATATCGTACATGCAACACGTTGACACATATTTTGTACGTACATGTTACGTATACACATCGTAAGCTAAGTAACTTGTATCGTCTGTATTAGCACATGAACTTTCAAAAATAAACAAATAACAATAGCTAAAAAGCTACGGAGTATTAGATGTGTCATCTTTTGTTAGTTTAAAATAGATACAAATATTATTTTAATTATTTCATCACAAAGATGGATTCAAACAAAAACGTGACAAATTCCAAAGTTATAGATCATGCTGAGCACAATAATTTTCATATAATTTTTTCCATAGGAATTCATAAGTGAAAGTTATGATTTTTAAGCATACAATACAAAAAAAAAAAAAAGAAAATCCGGGTATCTGTACTTAGGTACCCGTATCCGGCGGTATGTTCCTGGTAGCTGTCAGGTACTACTCGCTTCGTATCTGATGACCCCCTATCTGGGTAGTACCTCTATCCATTTGAATGAAATATTACTCATATCGTTATCCGGAAAATCATCCCGTTTTAGTATATGTATCTTCGACCTGGGTGCTCGTCCCATTTTCTCCCCATAGCGATTCTTGTCTGGGGACAATGAGTATCATTTCGCTCGTAACTTGTTATATACAAGCCCCAGAATGTGCACTCGGGAGCGCTCGTGGAAAAAGAATTAAATTTGAATGAAAAAACTATGCAGTTGTTATTGAGCTCATGTCAGGATTGCAGTGAGCAATTCTATTGGTTGGAGCGGAGTTGTCGGAGATAGTGCACGGAAAATAGACTATAAGCCAAGGTGTTAGTGGGATTTCTTTTGGTTGAATGATAACGATGATCATTTGGGACTAATAAGTTTGCTAATATATTTGTTTTAAGTCATATGGATGCAAGTGATGGACTTGAACAGCAAACGTCTCGAAGGAGCAATCAAGAGCAAAAGAAAAGACCTTGAAAAAATCAACAAGAAGATCCAACACATCAATTAAAGCAAACTGCATTAGCTATCCTGGGTTGTTATGCTTTCTTTACATGGGTGCGATATATCTCTAAGTCCTAGCTAGTGGTGGTCGTGTGTGGTTTGTACTCGGGGTTTCCAACCCCTTTTTATCCTCTTTAATATAATGATGCGCAGCTTTCCTGCATGTTCGAGAAAAAATTGTGAAGCCTTGGGCAGTCCAAAATCTAGAGAGTCATGTCCGGTCAATGAAGGAACCTTGAAGATCAAAATCCGATCAGCCAATGAAGGGACTGGACAACTGTTGTAGATAAAGATCAAGTCAGCTAGATAATGAACAGAGTCACACATAGTGCTAAGAAGTTGAAGGCTGGGTCAAATGAACTAGCCGGATAGTCCTATGTATCTCATTGGATAGTCGATGGAACCATGCTAAAGGTTAGTTCAATTGTATAACCGAAAGTTGCCAAGAGCAGGGTAAATAGGCAATCCTAAAACTTCTTACATGAACTTTCCAAATAAGTTAGTAAACAAATTAAACTAGTCCGATATGGGTCAACCTACTGAAGCCAGGTTCAACCGTAGTGGAATGGTTATCCAATGTGGGTCAACCTACTCAAGGCAGGTTCAACCGCAGTGGAATGGTTCAACCACAGTAAAATGATAAACAGAATTAATCTCAAACCGTGCAACCAAAGATGGATTACTTAGATTCCAAAGCTTCCTTGAAGCTAGAGGTTGCAGATCTGAGACAGGTTCATCACCAAACCTGCACAACAAGTAGATTAGGACAAATCTTGCAACACGAGAGCATGGGCACCAAGAACAACAAGAAAGTGCATGGAGACAAGGATTTAATCCAAGGTTCGGTCACACCCAATGGTGTCGTACTTCCCCGTTGAGGCACCCACAATGAGCGAGGTCTCTTTCAACTATAATCCTCCCCTCACCAACCACAAAGGTACAATGACGTCACTTACTACGTTGCTCTCACAAGCTGGGGTAATACAAAATTCTTTCAGCACCACCACACAAGAGGAGATAGAACTCAAGGCGACGCCTAGCCATCTAGAAAAAAGAGGCTCCAAGAGTAACAAACCACCAAAGGCTGCTTAAGGTGTCAACAAGCTGAAGCTCAAGAATGAGAGAGGGAGAGAAGAATGAGGTGCGATGAACGTAGCTCTCAAGTTCTTGCAAGATCCACTCAAAGATTTGAAGATTTAGAAGCTCAAGATTGGAAAGAAGTGTGGAGTGAGTACTCTTTCAAACTGTCTCAGGTTCCTTGGAGGTGGAAGAAGCATTGTAGAGAGGAGAGGAGATGGGTTTATATATGGGTCCCTCGAAATAGCCATTACATTGCAAATCTAGACATGATTGGTTGAACCATGACGATGATGGTTGAACAGAAATGTTGCGCATAAACTATTGTAAGTAGAGGGCGCTGCAAGGTGATTCAACCAAGCATCAACCGAAAAAGGCCTCAGAAACTATTTTCAGCAGAGGGTGTTGAGGATGGTTCAACCGGGTATCAACCAATATGGAGCAGATTTAGGATATGAAAGTGAGGTGCATTTGGGATGGATTTTTGGACTTTTTGAGCTTTAGTACCACCAAGAGCATACCTTTGTTGATCCATGTTTGTAGTACGGTAGTTCATAACTCAAGGTTAAAATGTGAAGGAAGAAGTCCTATTTTGACCATCGAACCATCGTCCGAGTCTAGGGTTTGACCATCGAACTCTAAAACTGGGTATATCCGGTAATCCAACTATTTAAACCGGACATATTTGGTCTCCCACGTGGTTAAGGGCGGTTTTCATTTTTTAAAATAATGAAAAATCTATTAAATTTTTAGAAATTCATAACTAATTTATTTTAAACTAGAAAATATGAAACTGGTAATAAACTTTTTTTACAATGTAATCAATCCACTAGTGCTCCACTTAGAGTAATATGGATCTCATTTATTATCCCTCCTAGTGTTTTATTGTTCATATCTAAGTCTAATAATTATATGTATCATTGTTTTGCACTATATTAAATCAAGAGATCACCCAAAAAGATTATATTATCAAAAAAAATTTGGTACTAGTTTCATATTTTTCTGATTTAAAAAGAATTACTTATGAAGGTTTAAAAATCAAACAGATTTTTATCTTAAAAATCTATTTAATTTTTAAAAATTCATAACTGATTAATTTTAAATTATAAAAAATGAGTATAAAAATATTTGTAAAATTTAATATTTTGGGTGACATTTTGATTTAATATAGTGCAAAACAACAATAAGTATAAAAATTAGATGTGGATATGAACAATAAAATAGTAGGAAGGGTACGTTTGGGACGGCTCCGCTCCAGAAAATTGAGCTCCGCACTGTCGACTCCAACTTAGAGCAACTTTACCTTAGAGTTAGCTTCAGTTTTAGGGTGTTTGACTTACGAGGTAGCTCCAGCTCCTAAAATAGACGGTTTTATTATGAACATCCAATTATACCCTCTTTGTATCATTGCACGGTTGTTGTTCAGTCCGCCATCAAAATAATCTCGATGCAACCCATGAGGAGCAAGATTGGAAGAGAGATCCATGAAGGTGAGAAGACCACACGCGCAAGGTGCTACATGTTGTCGGCCAGCTCGCACACGACGGTTCCCCATTCGCTCGCAAGCAGTTATGACGCTGTGGCGGAGGAGGTCGCACGCATGCCACGTGACCCGGCAGCGCCAGTCTGCTCGCGTGCAGTGCGGCTCGGGGGAGGAGGAGGCCGCCCATCGCTCGTGCATAGCCGCAACACTGGTGGTGGATGGGGCCACCCGCGCCTCACCCAACGCAGTGGTGCCTCGTCCGCTTAAGCGCAACATCGATAAGTCGGCGCAGACCGACACAGCGGCGTCCCCTCCGCTCGCACGCAGCCACGATGGCGAGGTGCGAGCGCTGCTGGGCAGGGCACCGCGGTAGACCCCACGGGTCGCCTGCTCCCGTCATGGGCGCCCCAGCATGGCGGCGGCACCCTGCTCCCATCGTGGCCTGCCTTAGGGCGGCGGGCACCCTGCCCTAGGCTGGCAGCACCCTGCCTGCCCCAAGCCGGTGGCACCTAGCCCCAGGCTGGCCAACATGGTGAACAGAGAGCGGGCGGACAGACGGGGAAGGATAAGAGGTCGCGAGAATTTTACCACCGAACTGGTACGTTGTGTGTATTTGTTGGCAAAGGTGGGTAAATACCCCACAACTCCGATCCATGAGGAGGTGTGAAACAAAGATTATTGGAGGACCCTTTGAGCAGCTTTAGGACAAACGTAGATTTGGCCCTAGATTCGATTTTTTTTTTCACAGAGCTGGAGTTCGTGGAGCTAGCACGTTTGGCTAGAACGAATCTGGAGCAGAGCTAAAATTTTTTAGAGCAAAGCCATCTCAAACAGGTCCTAAGTAGAGCATTTGTGGATATATTACTTTTTTAGAAAAAAAATTTGGTACCAGTTTCAAATTCTTTTGGTTTAAAATGAATTAGTTATGAATTTTTAAAGATTAAATATATTTTTTATTGTTTTAAAAATGAAAACCACCCCTAAAACCACCTGGGAGGCCAAATATGTCCGGTTTCAATTCGTCAAAATTAGATTTCTTCCAAATGTGAATCTTTGAATCTTCCCATGGAGACTTCTTGCACTTCAAAGTTTGAATAGAATGAGGGGCCTCCTTTCCTTTTCTTTCTTTCTCTTGCACTTAGAAATGCTTCTTTTTCTTTCACATGCACTTTTCTATGATCTTCATTGCTTGCAAAGTGCTCACACATTTTCATTAGAACTTTTAATTTTATTGTCATTCAAAGCAAAAACTCTCAAAAGGTGATTGCATTTACAATAATGAACTAAACTGTTCGATTTGTGACACATTGATGACAACCTAACAGTGTCTGGTCAATAGTAATTATGTCCATCTCAGTCCAAACAACTAGTTGGCTCTTCGAGGTTATATAAGCCACACTACCTAGTCATTAGAAAGTTGCTTTAGCAGGGGAACAACACTCTAGTGCGGAGACACATTCTTGAGAGCTCTTTTATCACAAAAGTGCTTGAGCACATTTTATGCATAGCTTAGTGATTGCCAATGCTTGTTTAGGCCGTTTAGCGCATTGCTCTTTGTTGTGACCAAATGCAAGAATCGGATACCCAAGAGTAGGGGTGAATTGGGCAAATTCAAAACTCTCTAAACGAAAGTTCTTAACCTAACGAACTACAAATTAGCCCACCTCTACCTCAACAAGCAAAAAGTAAACCTACACATGCTAGTTGAAAGCAATAAACCAACACATGCTAGGAAACTACTCTAGTGACCAACACAAGAAGACACTGGCCAAGAGATAAGCTAGCTATGATGACAACAAAATGCAACACCAAGAAAATTTCAGGAGTTCAAAGTGCATCAAATTAGAGAAAGAGGACAAGGGACACAGGAATTTTTTGTCATGGTATCTAAAGTTTCGCACCCTCCCCTAATCCACATTGTGGAACACACCAAGTGCTTTGCCACTTACCATGTCACCAAGGCAAAAGGCGCTCTCTAAGAGTCTCTATTCATTTTCCTGGCAAGGGGGAACTCAAGAGCTGTCCACTTCCTTGTTCTTCAGGATTCTACAATCGTTCGTAAGCTCTGAGAATGCACCCCAGTCACCAAGTCTGCCCATGTGATACCAAAAACCAAGAGTAACAAGCCTTCGGTCATCACTTGATCATGACCCTCACCAAGATGGATGCACCTAAACCTAAGACCTTCTTTGGATCTCAAAGGTGTAAAATCTCAAGTGGTTTGATGAAAAGGACGAAGCTCAAATGACTCTAGAAGTTTCTATAGTTGCTAGAGTGTCTAGGGTATTAGAATGAAACCTAGGAACCCATATATATAGCCCTCAAAGCATCGGAGCCGTTGGAAAAGTGAATTGCTGACACAGTGTACATCAGAAGGTCTGACAGTTCATTTTCATGTGGCCGGACCTTCCGATCCATGTCACTTTCAATTGTCCAGTCAACTAGCCATTACTGTTGATAGGTCTGACCAATGGTCCAGTCCTAGGACCCGACCTTCTTGTGCATTGATGCCCATTTGAATTCAAAACTAGCCGTTAATTGTACCATCAGTCCGAGTGATCCCCATTTGAATTCCAAACTACTCGTTAATTGTACGGTCGGTCCGACGGATAGTCTGACCTAGATTGGTCAGACCTTTCAGTCCGTGTATCTTGTTAGCCTTAGAAAAACACCACCTTTAGAAAAATTAGTCTGCACTTCTAGGGTCGGACCTTCTTGCCCATTGTACTCTGAAGTTTCCAATTATCCATGGCTTCTGTAGAAATGGTCCATCCTTGAGGTATGACCTATAGGACTCGGAAGGTCCGGTCCATACAATTCCTTTCTGGCTTTCACTATGTTCCTCCTTAGGCTTCCCAAAGATCTGATCCATTCATTTTGAGGTGATCAGACTGCTATGGGGATAGATATCCCCTAGTCTCTCAGGTCACATATTTGGTGCATGGGCCGACGGAGGGCCTAATCCAGGGGCCGACCGATTGACTCGGACCCGAGATGCCAAACAGCTTGGCGCGTAAGACAAAGACTCTTCAGGAAAGATATGGATCGCGGATTCAATGTGATCTTTTGTAATCTGAACCGTCTAGGAGACGTAGAAGGAAATCGACTTATAACCCAAGGCACGTCGGACTGTATAAGGCGGTCTAGGGACTCCTCCAACGAATAGTGCTCTCTATCTCCAATCCCTCAGAGACAGCTCCCTCAATTCGTCCCAGATCCTAGTTCTCTCGTACATCAATACAAATTACCGCACATAGGACGTAGGTCGTTGTGCGATTCCGTTGGCCAGAATCTGTCTAAATCGCGTTCTTCCGGGCGTTTTGTGTGACTATGGAGCTACAGTCGATTTAGACGTCATTAAAAACATCCCACGGTATATTCCGTGGTGCATTACCGATACTAAACACCGACGATTAGTGCGCCAAATAGGGACGTCTGCATCGACATCAGACTAGCCACATAAATATCTTCATCGTCAGCGACGGTTCAGTTTGGATCCGTCCTCACAGGCACGGTGGCGGCAATCTACATCAACCTCGCGTCAAGGGGAAGCAGCAGTCGTGGCCAATATTGGATCGTCGCACAGCACATCTTCGCGCCAGCCTGGTGGTCTGTTGTGTCCTGATCTCGCCGGATCCCATCGCCAGGAGTTTCCATGCATCGTGTCAACATGGTCAAAATCAAGATCACCTGGTCAGAACCTGGACGCTCTCGGAGCATGCACCCCATCAGGCGAAATAAGCAAAATCATCAACGCTTCAAGATCAAATCTCAAGTCCAATGGCCGGAGCAGTTTCTCTCTTTGTTCGTCCGACGCGCCGCCGAAAGAAAAACTTCTATTCCTACACACGCGCCGTCATCTATGGGATCTGCTGCTCCGGGATCGAGATCTTGTCAAGTTCACCGACTCTAAGATCAAATTCGGAATCGGGACAACATGTCAACGGACTGGTGCAGCAGAGTCAAAACGGACACAGCAACGTGTTCAGACGCCGCGTGCATTGGGAAAAAGAATTAAATTGGAGTCCAAACAAGGCTGGGCTCTATCACGTGAAGCCTAGAAGCCTGCTACTCGATAACGTCCAGGCAAGGAATTAAATTTAACGACCACGCATAGAAGCCTCCTACTGCTACCACGAGACGAATAATTTTTGGAGAATCCACGCTGCAAGTACGTGGGTGCAAAGGACAGTGATCCATTGGGGACAACCAGCGTCCACTCGGACTCAACTCCGATCTGAACCGAGCTAAATCATGTTTATAATAAATTATGCATTTAGATAAGCTAATTAATTTTCTTTTACCCGACTGGCTCGGTACTGCGATATTATTTACATTCGAGCATTTTTTGCAAACAATACTACTCTCCTGATTATTATTTCAAAAAAATATTCTATATCAGCATAAATATCTATAACGCGTTGATTCTGCAATATCCGAACTATTGGATCACAATTGAATTATCTCTAGAATACCCCAGTTATTGGATCAGTTGATTTATTATGGATCACTCGGGCGAGCGGCTGATTTTATGGGCCGGACGCTTAACTCAGGCCTAAATACAGTCGTGATGGTTTGGAGGTCAAGGCAACGGCATTGTAATCCAGGGAGCAAAGAAGGAAGCTTAGCTTGGAGTCAGGTTCCGAGATTCGAGGAGATCAGAGAAGATACGATGGAAACCAAGATTATGTTTTATCTCATGTAATCTAAACCGACTAGGAGATATAAATAGAACTCAACTCGTAACCCAAGACTCCGTCAGGTTATATAAGGAGGACGAGGGACCCCTACGTAGATCATCTCAACCCATCGCAATCCATCAAACACGCTCTCAAGCAAAGCCCTAGCCCTTATTGTAACCTCGAGAACTCAAAGCAATACATCTCACCACAAACAGGACGTAGGGTGTTACGTATCTCGCGGCCCGAACCTGTCTAAATCTTCGTGTCTTCGAGCTACGTCGATCCTACCGAGCCTCAAAAGCACCTCGTGATCTATCCCGTGGTGCCTGCAGGTACTAAACCTCGACAGTCACGGAGTCCGACTCAAGTTCGGTGTTACATGCTCTCGCTAAGTTAGAAAATGGTACCTCAAAACCCTTCACACGGATCAACCGGCTTGGGTCGCGGAGTCCGACTCTAGTCCGGTGTTACATGCTCTCGCTAAGTCAGAAAAGGGTACCTCAAAACCCTTCGCACAGGGCAATCAACTTGGGTCGTGGAGTCTAACTCAAGTTCGCTGCTACATGCCTTCGCTAACTCAAAAAAGGGTACCTCTAGACCCTCCGTACGGGGCAGTCGGTTGGTGTCGCTAATCCCAACCCACTGGTGCTACATGCCTTCGCTAAGTTCTCACAAAATCATGATCTCAAAAGGGCAAACTCAGACATCGAATTTTCATAATAGCCGACTCAGGGGCTATTCTTAGACATCCATAGCGGGCCTAATCAACCCCTGGATAATCGATTCCTCAGAACTGTTCTATCATATGTCGACCTCTTTGTCTACTCAGGAGCTACGTCGTTGATGCGCCGCTTCGTTGTCTACTTCGTCTACTCTAGGGTTGGGCCGCTGCCGCCTCGCCGATTCCTTCGACGACTTAGGGGGCTGGGCTGTTGCCCGCCTCGCCCACTCTTTCGTTGACTCAGGGGCTGGGCTGCTGCCTACCTTGCCGACTCTTTCGACGACTCGGGGGGCTGGGTTGCTGCCCGTCTCGCCGACTCTTTCGTCAACTCGGGGGGGTTAGGGCTGCTGCCCGCCTCACCGACTCTCACCGACTCTTTCAACGACTCGAGGGGCTGGGCTGCTACCCGCCATGCCGACTCTTTCGTCGACTCAGGGGGAGGCGAGCTGGGCTGTGGCCCGCCTCGCTGACTCTTTCGTCGACTCGGTGGGCTGGGCTGCTGCCCGCCTCGCCGACTCTTTCGTCGACTCAGGTGCTGGGCTGCTGCTCGCCTCGCCTACTCTTTCAACGACTCGGGAGGCTGGGCTGCTGCCCGCCTCGCCGACTCTTTCGACGACTCGGGGGGCTAGGTTGCTACCCGCCTCACTGACTCTTTCGACGACTCAGGGGGCTAGGCTGTTACCTGCCTCGTCGACTCCTTCGTCAGCTCAGGGGGCTAGGCTGCTGCCCGCCTCACCGACTCTGTGGTCAGGTCGAGGGCTGGGCCGTTATCCGTCTCGCTGGCTCCGTCGTCGACTCAGGAGGCTGGGCTGATTGCCTGCCTCGCTGACTCCTTTGTTAGCTTGGGGGCGGTGTTGCTACTCGCCTCGTCGACTCTGTCGTCGACTCAAGAGGCTGGGCTGCTGCCTGCCTCATCGACTCCTTCGTCGACTCGGGAGGCTACACTGCCGCGCGCCTCGCCGACTCACTACTTCTTCCACTCAGGGGTCGCGCTGTTGCGCGCCTTGTCGACCACTTCGTTGACTAGAGGGCCTCGCCTACCGCTTTGCCGACTCACCAAGATCACTCGGAGGAATAGGTCGCTTGACCCTCGACCTAATTCTGCTAATCAGCTTGAGGCTCGGGTGTTGCATGGAGGATACCATCAAGTTGTTTTTTTCAAGACTTCAAACAAGACTGTCTACAAGACCTTCAAGCCGATTATTGCTCAAGTCGACTTAAAGCTCGAGGGCTTGTGGGGGATAGATATCCCTCTAGTCCCTCAGGCGACATATTTGGTGCATGGACCGACAGAGGGCCTAATCTAGGGGCCGATCGACTGACTCGGGCCCGAGGTGCCAAACACCTTGGTGTGCAAGACAAGGACTCTTTAGGAAAGATATGGATCGTGGATTCTATGTGATCTCTTGTAATCTGAACCGTTCAGGAGACGTAGAAGGAAACTGACTTATAACCCAAGCCATGACGGGCTATATAAGGCGGGCTAGGGACCCCTCCAAACGAATAGCGCTCTCTCTCCAATCCCTCAGAGGCGGCTCCGTCAATTCGTCCCAGACCCTAGTTCTCTCATACACCAATACAAACTACCGCACACATGAGGTAGAGCATTGTGCAATTTTGCTGGCCCGAACCTATCTAAATCGCGTTCTTCCGTGCGTTTTGTGTGACTATGGAGCTACAGTCAATCTAGACGCCATTAAACGTATCCCGTGGTATATCCCGTGGTGCATTGTCGGTACTAAACTTCCGACAACCGTCCGGTACTTAGAAACTTTTTTTTGCAGTTTTCTTCAAGTATTTCAAGTTGAATTTGATTTATCTTGGACCTCACTTGTCACTGAGTCGTTCTTAAGTCTTTTGCTTTTGTGTAAATCCAAACTCGGTATATATCAAGATCAAGCTACTAACCTTAGACCCCCCTGATAGTGTGGACAATAGAAAACTAGAAACTCTATCTATACAAAGATCCACCAACTCCTCATGATCCTTGACTCTAGAAGAGTCCTTGGTCATCGAGATAGGGTGAAAACCAATATGCATCACAAGAAAGTCCATCAATAGAAGTTAGGGGCTTTTTTCCCATCCTATAAGCATCACAAAATATTAACTTCAACCTGCTCTCATTAGCTCACTAGTCCACAATTAAGCTTGTCATCCAATCACTGGAACTTACTATAAGGCATAAATGCTTAAAATCTCCTCCTTTTTTGTGATTGATGATAAGTAAAATACAGCAAGCGTAGAGATGGAAAAAAGAAGTATTTCACGCAAAGTAAAATACTCTAGCCTTAAGCAAGGATTTAAGCACACGGAGCTCAAAGGCACACCCAAAGTGAAATGGACATGATAAACCAGTACATACACAAACTCCAAACATCTTGTCCATCCACAAAACCCAAAAGATGCAAATATCATACAAACCATGTCTAAAAGCACGTCTCTCACCAACCAACCCATCAAACGAGTCCTAACCCATCTCAACCCCATCTATCCCGCCCCCCCCCCTCCCCTTTGTCATCAAGGACCAAAGAGTGGCTCTAAGCACTTGCAGGAGAAGAAGCTTGAGGGTGAGGCTCGGCTCTAAAATGGTCGGCATCCTCGTCATCTGAACTCGACTATGCAAGAATAGCCTCATCCACTGGATTGGGAGCTGATTCTGCTGTCTCTGGTGCTCGATTCTCGGTTGGTGAGGTCAGTGATGACCTCTGAGCTCTCAGGCTAGACTATCTGTTCAATCACTGAATCATCTAGCAGGTCTTTTCTCGGCAAAATATCAATTCCAACTGCAGTCTGGCCAGTAGAGGTAGGAGGAGCTAAAATTGTCAGGCCCCGAAGCAGTGACTCGAAGGTAAGTGTAGTAGCTGGAAGAGGAGAGAACAACGGCCTCAGGTTTGTCCATAGCAGTGCTGAAAGTGGGTAAGTCAAGACTGGAGTTGACTCACCGGCTACCAATAGGAGTCAGCAGTGGACACTAAGTGACTACAAGTGTATGTTGTGGTGGCAAACCTAGTTGAGTGTGGAACTCACTCCTCAGTCCTGCGAGCTATTGCTAGTACTCCTGCCTCTAAGCAGTAAGCAATGACCTGATCTCCTCAAGAATGAGTGTCTGACTGCCATCTGAAGCTAAAACGCCAGAGACTCTAGTTGTAGCTGAAGCCGTTGCTGTTGTAGTGCTGCCAGCCACTGGGTCTGGAGCTACTGAACCCGAGTCTACTCGGCCTGCTGCTATAGCATCGCCTGAAGGATGCTCTGTAAAGCATTTGGCTGCGAGACCTGCGACTGGGTGACCTGAGGAAAGGTGAATGTGGTGGAGTCCGAACTATGCCTAAACCCCCGCCACAACATCGTGAGCTGCTAAGGGAAGGGTACGAACTCTTCCTCCTCATCAAAGTCCAAGTCAAAGCTCGAGTCTACGTAGAAGTAACTTGGAAGCTTTTGTTGTGCCTGCTATAGACGCTCGTCCTCTGTAGCTGCATCGGCCCTCTCCTCTGGGAGTGTAAAAAAAATAGCTCTAAGCCTCATGCTTATAGTCCCCTAACGTAGCTTTGGTGATTGAAGGGACTAATGTGTGTACAAATATATTTGTTATTAAAAGCCACGAGAGAAGACCTAAGACCTCAACAATCAAAGCCATGAGTGTAATACATTAAAAATAGATGTCATGCTTAGAATATTTGAGGATTCATCAACCCACAAGATGAATGGTCAAGGCTGACTTACAATTTACGGCCGGCGGGAGCACTAGTTTTTTGTCTGTCTTAACGTCAAATTATTTAGGTGGAAGGAGTATCCAGTTGAAGGGATTATACGCTTGCTCACAATAGGGGTTCGATAGACCTGCTTATTTCAATCCCAAAAATAGTTCGTTCTTCTTTGTTCTCAATCCCAAAATTCTTTGTTCTCAATCCCAAAATGCTTGTACATGTAGATTCAGTCGTGATATTGTACAACACTATTTTGGACCGTTATCTTCTGCAGTAAACGCAATGGATGCGGCAAGTATGAACGTTACCGAAATGGGCCGGTAAACAAACGTATATTCGGGCTCGGGCCGCTAGTTCAGCATATATGTGTTCAACATTTCCATCATCAGTACAATCTAGACCGTAAAACATGGGGGCAGGAATAGGATGCTGCTTTTTCTTTGGCTACAACACTGTGATACTAAAACCGAACGGATCATTACATCACATGCAAGTAAATACCTCATCTACAAGTCGCATACCGCAGGGTTAATGGCTGATGATTCGTTGATTAATCACAAAAATATCGGAGCCATGACCAAAGTGATCGTGGCAAGCATCTTGATAAGAACATGAAGCGAAGGCCCCGCGGTGTCTTTGAATGGGTCTCCAACCCTGCAGAACAACTCTTGTCAGTAAGTGTATCGAATGCTTCAGATTGCATCAATCATTCAGAATCAGAAATAAAGTCCCAGCCCAAAATCCCAACTATTTCACTGGAGGAAAGAAAAATTGTCTCTTCTACTCTGCCTCAATCAACCGTGTAAACTCAGCACAAGAATCTAGCCCCAAAATATACAAGTCAATAGGATACTGAAAGCAGAACAGTGCAAATGAGAAACATACGTGTCGCCAGTAACCGCAGCCTTGTGTGACTCGCTGCCTTTGCCACCAAGAGCACCAGTCTCAATGTACTTCTTCGCATTATCCCAGGCACCCCCAGCAGTGTTCAAGAAGAGTGCCATGAGAATACCAGAAACGGTTGCAAACATAAGCATCGAGGCAACAACTTTAGCTCCAAGAAGAGGCCGTCCAGT
Organism: Paspalum vaginatum; assembly: GCA_030272315.1. Taxonomy (NCBI): domain Eukaryota; kingdom Viridiplantae; phylum Streptophyta; class Magnoliopsida; order Poales; family Poaceae; genus Paspalum; species Paspalum vaginatum. Next base: position 33,051,416 of record CM059018.1, on the reverse strand, counting down.
GGAGTGGCCCAAAATCCTGAAGATAACACCTGCAGACCACGTAATAAATCATATTGAAAAGCAACATGGACACAGACAAGAACACCCAGAGTTACCACAAGAGCAGCCTACAAAACTCACCAACAGCCATGGGTGATATAATTGCTAAAGCTCCAGGTCTTATCATTTCTCTCAAGGACGCAGATGCCACAATTGCAACACAACGTCCATAATCAGGCTTTTCTTTGTAGTCCTGCATGATATGACATTACAAATTAACATCATCTTTTCCAAGCACAAAAGAACTATAGAATCATGATAATCATGTGCTTACCATAATGCCAGGCCTCTCAATAAATTGTCTCCTGACCTCATTAACAACTTCCTGTGCAGTTTTGCCAACTGCTGAACAAGCCCATGCACTAAACAGGAATATAAGCATCGAACCTAATAAACCACCAACAAAAATCTCTGGGACTGCTATGTCAACCTGCAACAATTGTGTAATGCCAGAGAAATGAGCACACAAAATTCAGTGTTCCACAAGGCATGGGCGCATGGTAACATATACTTCATACCTCTTTGAATGGCAATTGAGCAAAGGAAGCTACTTCATCCATATATGCACTGAACAGAAGGAAGGAAGCCAGAGCTGCTGACCCAATGGCAAATCCCTTTGTAGTAGCTTTCGTTGTGTTGCCCACAGCATCTAGAACGTCTGTGATTTCCCTCACACTTTCAGGCTGCACCAGTACTCATAAGAGTTAATATGACTAAACACAGTAGAGTACCAAGACCCACTAAACATGAGAAATACCTGCTAGCTACATTACAGACATTATGGGAAGAAAAACAGTACACGATGCTTTGAGGTGCTCTTTCTTATCGAACCATGAAACACTTTAAAATTTTGTAATGGTAAAAGTATTAAATAACATATATTGTTTGCCATAACCTATAGCTGAGGTCGAATTACAAAAGAAACATCTGAGTGTAATACCTGATGGCTCATCTCAACAATACCACCAGCATTGTCAGCTATAGGACCAAACATGTCCATGGTGAGAACATAGCCTGCTGTGCTAAGCATCCCCATTGTTGCTACGGCTGTCCCAAAAAGACCACCAGTTGGGTTGCCAGATTCATCCACCAAGCCAGAGGTCTGCCCCAGCCAATAGGCTGATATAATGGCTACACTTATCACTAGAACTGGTAGTGCTGTTGATTCCATTCCCAAACTTACTCCAGCAATAATATTAGTTCCATGTCCTGTAGAACTTGAAAGAGCTAAAAGGCGGACTGGCTCATGTTTATAATCCGTGTAATACTTTGAAATCCAAACAAAAGCACATGCCGTGATGATCCCCACCAAGCCACACAATGCAAAATTTAGCCATGCTGAAGGTGCTTGTTCCGTGTACAAGAGCCAACGAGTAGACTGGAAATTTAACACAGATCAATAATCATAAAGAAACTTCTGGGAGAGAAGGTACGGAGGAAAGATACATGGCATCACAAACACAGCCTCTGCTCACTGCGAGTTGAAAGACTTACAGAAAAACTTTAACAGAACTAGATAAACTAGTGTTATACCGAACCTTATTTCATGGTTTACAATATATTTTTGTTATCAGTTTAAATATCTTCAGATTACACCCTATGGTTATGGATTTAGTATAAGTAATAGACAGATGTTATCTTGTCAACATTTAGATAAATTCTGACCTCTTTCTTTCGATCTAAACATAATTAATGTTTCAACGGCTCATTCAAAAGTTCTATCCGATGCAAATGGGAAGCCTACATAAAATATATTCAACAAACTATGTGGTTTAAATATTGCAACTCAAAAGTGATTTCTGTACCCAGCCATTGGGAACAGATGGAGTAAGTAATGGCACAACAGTATAATACTACAAATGGTACTGCAAGCAGTGAAACGACAAAACTATTTACCAAAATAACACGACTCACCACTCCGAACGTAAGAACAGCAAGCATAATAGTAACAGAATAGCCTTTCTGCATAATTGCCATGGGATCTTCGATAGGGGAAATGAGTCCAGAGTCACGTGTTCCTCTGATCGAGAGAATTCCAACCGATGACACAACCAAATCAAATGAATGGACAACAAGAGGAAACAGAATAAATCCAGAGGGATCTGCAATGATAAACAATGGCTGATTAAACACCAGAACAGAGCGATAGCAAAGGTGTGATAAAAAAAATACAGTTCTTAATTTTATTAAAGCCTACCCCAACTTGCTTGGGATTAAAAGGCTATGTTGTTGTTGTTGTTGTTGTTGTGTCTTAATTTTATTAAAAAAACAAGCACCATACATGCACAATGTCATCCGAAGATGATTTTTTTGTATATAACTAGGTTAATGGGAACTTAAACATATCAAGAATATTAGCAACCACTTGCATGCTGTGGCTAGTATTCTTATTGACAAAAATATTGGATGGCAAACAAAAGAGACTTGCCCTCAATTTTGCAGCGCTGTGCCATTGTTCCTCCGAGTATCATTGCACTGATAATTTCTGCTGCTATACTCTCAAAAAGATCAGCACCTCGGGCGGCACAATCCCCAACATTGTCACCGACCTGAGTAGTTTTATTTTGTTACACATGCATATATAGTAGCAAACGATGAACTACAGGGTAACAAGAACCAGACAAGTAGCTGTAGAGTTGTAGAGCAAACCAAATCTTGGATCGAATATCGTAGCACCGACAAAAACATTGTCCTCAAGAATACAATTCTACCAAATCCTAGGCGACAAGGCAACCCTAGCACATATACTAATTGACTTTCCAAACAAAAGCAAGTCATTAACATCGATCTATCCATAATTAAGCTTCAGAAGCACATCAATACCAAATTTTGATGAAAAATAAGAAAAATGACACAAGAACATCGATACCAAGTTGTTCATCAATCATCACTAGTGCCTAGGTATACTTCATACTTGAACACAATTGAGCGATCTTCAATGAAAATAAGAAAAAGAAAAGGTACTTCAAATTTTACACGAGAACAATACCAAATCAGCAATGACAGCAGGATTCCGAGGATCATCTTCTGGTATTCCCTGCTCAACTTTTCCAACCAGATCAGCTCCAACATCAGCAGCTTTGGTGTATATGCCGCCACCCAACTGAGCAAAAAGGGCAACAAAAGAGGCGCCAAAACCATACCCCACAAGGAGAAGGGGCACTAGACAAAAATCATATGAATCAGCAACAGTAAAATATTTCTTTTACATAACAAAATGTTATTGCAACTACAAGAACATAACTGGTGGACAGGCTGGATTATAAGGTAGCGCATTTTCAGGACCTTGTGAGAAAATTATATGTAATCCAACAAATCCTAAAGAACATAAGGTAAGGTCTGCAGTAGAGTTAAACGTCCTTTAGACAGGACTTTGCTCTGCGGTAGAACTTCTACTTATAACTGAGAATGCAATGAATGGATCTTGCAGCTTTGACGTAGGAGCGCCTAACAATGTTTTGCAGAGCCATTCCAGGTAGAGATATCAGATTATAAGCATGGCCAACTGAATAGCAGAATTGTCCTCATCTTTGTACTAAGCCAAAATAGTAAAATTGCAGGGTATGTGAATTCTACAACCGGTAAACTAAAGCATGTAGGACTGAGTGTTTTGGCTCAAAATAATCAATCAGTAACAGTAGTGTCTTGGCTAAATTACTAACTTTGGTTTCCAACCCAGGAACCCTAACATCTCAAAAGAGCCTCCAGTTTCAGTTTTGGTTCTATACTGTAGTCCCAAAAAAATAGTTAATTAAATTCAGCAAGTCTTTTTTGTCTCTTACAAGTGGGCCTGGCCTCGCCAGTCAGTAATACACATAGCATCTCTGTTGCCAAGTATGGAAGTTGGATACAGCTTCTAAAAAGTGAAAAGTGGAGCCATAGTGGAATACAAGTCAAATTTGGGAAGCATAACAGTACTCACACATCAACTAAAATTACAGGAAAACGATCAATTATCATGATCTATAACTTTGCAACTATGAGTCTATGACAGAGGATGGTCAACAATCAGAGCATAGTAGCTACATCTGACACCACTTAAACTCTTATAAAAACAGGTGTAGAGTTTACAAGAAACTTACAGTCGGTAACCTTCATCGAACCAGGTGAATCTACTCCAAGCAAAACATAAAATGTTGAGTACAGTATTGCCACACCGAATACAGCCATGCAAACAACCACAATGGCTGAGAAACCACCAGCGCGGACAGCAATCTATTTTGAGAAATCGGTCAAGATTTGAATATTGTAGACAGAAACACCTAAAAGTACACCAAGGAGCGAAAACAAAACCTGCAATGCTTCCCTCGCAGAGCGTCGAGCAGCACTTGAAACTCGAACATTTGCTCGTACTGACACCCACATCCCAACAAAGCCAGCTATTCCAGAACATAAAGCTCCAAGGAGAAAAGAAGCAACGGTAATATATGCAGATGTTGCCCTGTGTGGTCATGAGATTCAAGACTCATGAGACATCAAAAACTGAAAATATATCAGTACAGATAAGGTTTCAGAAAATTGAAGAAAATCACCTTCCTAACCCAGATGCCTCTTGCTGCGGGGTGGTAGTGCGAAAGAGATAAATGCCTAGGATGACAAAGGCCAGAATAAATGCCATTTTAGAAATGGTTCCATATTGTGTCCTAAAGAATCCTTCAGCGCCATCTCTTATGGCATCCGAAATCTGAACAAGGGAAGACACATGATCAATCATGCTACAGCACTAATCTGGCAAGTCAAAAGCCAAATTATACTAGCAGAATTTAGAAACAAAACAAAATATATGACAGCATGGAAAAGGGATATGAATTGACAGGTACAAACTAAAATAATTACAGAGTGAAATCTATGTTGCTTCAGGAGTTAAATACACCATAGTTCATGAACTTGTCACAGTGTCCCTTGCTTTGAAAATTGAAAGTGCCGTTTTGGGTACTTGAACTTATGAAATGTGCCATCTAGAGATAGAAGATGTGCCATCTAGGTTCATAGTGCCTAAAATACCCCTATAGTTGTTGACATATACTTATCAACAATAATAGTAAGAATCATAATAACTAAATCTTCAATATGCAGGATAAGCAATCACAAGTCTAGAGCTCCAGGTTGAAGTTGTTAACTGATAAAGTAGAATGTGCATAGCAAGAGAGCAACAGTGGCGCACAGCACTTTGCCGACATAGAAGAACAGTGTGAGACAAGAAGTGAAGCATTGAAGGTGCAGAGAATGAAAGAACTAGGAAATTATCAATGAGCTGAACTAAGGCACTTTTTATACCTCAGACATTTCCGGAGGTCCTTCATCCTTGGCGAGAACCCACTTTGTGAGGTAGAGAGAGAAGAATAAACTTAGAGTACATATACAGAAAACAAAGACCACAATTGGTGATGTACTGGCTCCCACATACAGAACACCACTGACGACCAAAAGAAAAAGAATAATCAAGGCACGGGGATTTATCCTCATCAACAAACGGAAGACCTGTAGCAATCAGAATAGACTGAATAAGAAAGAAGTGAAATAATATCCAACAGTTGCTCATGAGATGTTAGATAGAGTATGCCAATCAATCAGAAGAAATGTAATTTCAAGACATTTTCATTTATCAAGTTTGCAACCTGGAATATCCATAAATCATGCAGGTAGCTTAGAAATGTAACATAATGTATCGGTGCACATTTTCATAGAAAGGCTGGTTCAAGCTATGTTGGCTAAAGTACTTCAGTTTAAGTCATTTGAACCCCCATAAGAGAATAATAGTGTTAAAATGGCGATTTTGTTGTACTGAATGATCATTAGAGGATACCTTTTAGCCTACCCCAACTTTCTTGCGACTTAAAGGATTTCTTTATAGGGGGGCTAAAAGGCATTTTTGTTGTTAAAGTTAAACAAAAAAGGACAACTTTATTTGGTTACTTTATGTATAAATTTCTATAGAGAATAAATATAAGGAAAAAGTCCATTTTTGACTATCGAACTATAGCGAAAGTCCGGATTTGGCCATCGAACTGCAAAACCGGGTATATCCAATCATCCAACTATTAAAAACCAGACAAATTTGGTCCCCCAGGTGGTTTCAATGGTGGTTTTCATTTTAAAAATAATAAAAAATCTATTTAAATTTTAAAAAATCATAACTGATTCATTTTAAGTCAGAAAAATACAAAACTAGTACCAAAAATTTTCTAAAAATGTAATCTATCCAGTAATGCTATACCTAAATTTATATGGATCTCATCTATTACCACTCCTGGTGTTTACATTTTTAGAAAACATTTAGTACTGGTTTCATATTTTTTATTTAAAATAAATTAGTTATGATTTTTTAAAGATTAAATATGTTTTTATTAAATAAAAATCTATTTAATCTTCAAAAATTCATAAATAATTCATTTTAAATCATTAAAATATAAAACTAATACCATAATTTTTCTAAAAATGTAATCTATCCATAGTGCTCTATTTAGAGTTATATGGATCTCATTTATTACCCCTCCTAGTGTTTTATTGTACAATAAAACACCAGGAGGGGTAATAAATAGGATCCATATAGCTTTAAGTATAGCATTACTGGATATATTACATTTTGAGAAATTTTTGGTACTAGTTTTGTATTTTTTTTCTGTTTTAAAATGAATTAGTTATGATTTTTTAAAGTTTAAATATATTTTTTTATTATTTTTAATATGAAAACCGCCCTTGAAACCACCTGGGGACCAAATTTGTCCGGTTTTCAATAGTTGGATGGTTGGATATACCCGGTTTTGCAATTCGATGGCCAAATCCGGACTTTCGCGATAGTTCGATGGTCAAAATGGACTTTTTCCTAAATATAAAGCTAAAACAGGGCAATACAGAAAAGAGATGCTGTAGTATCCATAGTATGCTGAATTGTTCTCTGGTGTACACTTTGATAATTGTTGATTGGCATATATACGTTGAGAAAATCATGGTACAAAAATACTATCAGTATAGACATTTCTTTCCCATCAGAAAATGTGTGGATATGTGAAAAAACAGGGACAAATAAGCTCATGACATGTGAATGGAAACTAAAATAATACTCTTCGAAGTAGCCAGAAAGCTCATTCATGTAATCATGTACTTGAAAGATGGAGAAAGGTTAGCAATAGGCCATACCAGTGGCATAGATGATTTACTTCGTACTGTAGAAAAAGTCCTTGGTCTTTCCTGATACGACCTTCCATTTTCCATGTCCTCTTCCATCATGATGGAATATGAGTTTGCCCTCCTTGTTACTGGAAAAGGAACGAACTCCCCACCCTGGGGTAGATCGCTCCCTGAGCCCTGGCGCTGAATTTTGGATAGTGTATGTCAGACGCCTCTCAAAAATAGTAAGTCTTAAAAGTCAAACACATCCAGATTTTCTTCAGCCTCAGCCACGAACTTCTCTTTGATTGCAAAAGGTACTTTGCCGTTGAAATCTACAAGATGATACACCATGAAGCTATGTGTACTGAGTGTTCTATAGACGCATGATAAACAAGCACAAAGTACAATTGTTGCCAAAAACATGAACTCTGATCAGAAAACGAAGTACAACAGCAGAGCGCCAAGGCACCTTGTATAAGGACAGTTCAAAAGTATAATCTTCATTGGACACAACAGCAAGAAAGAATTCCCGTCAATAGAAAGTATTCCAGGATTATATATATGTCTCTATGATATTTAAATAAGCAAATGGAGTATGGGACTCAAACAAGCCAGCACAGCATATGATGCATACACTACACAACTGCAACCATTAGCGGCCACAGTTCAGAACACAAGCCAAAAGAAATCATGGAAGTTAGCATAGCTAAATGAAATGGTACCCCCAGCAAAGTCCCAATGTAAGCCCACAACACACTCAAACAAGCCAGTAATCACACATTGCCAATTCTGATCATATGCCGTCATAAACAACCGCGATGATCCAAAATACACCCGTCATCTACTAATGAGCAAAGTCTTCTCCGCGGTCGATTGGTGGAGAGGTAGAAATCAATGTACCTAAGACTCCAATGTGCAGCACTGCATAGTTGGCAGCACCCAAGAGGTCCCAGTAGGAGCATACCAGATGTCTGTGATGCGGCAGAGGATGACGCAGATCTTTGTGGGACAGTGGTCGAAAGGGAGCAGCTTCTTATTGTACACCTCCAGGAGCACGGCCTTCTACTTCCTGTGAGATTGACAGCGCGGATCAGTACATCAATCCTTACTGCTGAATCACTGCTTGCTAGATGCTAGGCACAGTAACAGCTAAGTGCATCTGGAGGCGCCAGTCAGAGAACTCGCCGACGAGGAGCAAGCAGACTCCGGGAGGCAACGCAACTAGAACGTGGTAACGAGCAACGAAGATAAATGTAAAGAAGGCCGCGAAGAATGTCTAAACCCCCCCCCCCCCCCCGCGTGCGTCCCACCCGCCCGCCATGACAGGCTAAGCCACACTACACGCCCTATCCCACCGGTGGTTAACCAGGAGGCGAAGAGCGTCTATTCGGAATGGCAGGAGCCGAGGAGCGAGTCGAGTCGAGCCGATCTCGCGGGACGGGTGCTTCCCGAGCACGAAGCGGCGCGCGCTCCGTCCCACTCCCACGGCAACTCTACGGAGCGAGCCGCGAGCGTCATCTCCGCCAGAGGCGACGCCGACGACTCCTCCAAGTCTCCTCTGGAACAGCAGTTACTGGGCTCTGCCGTGGGCACGGGGGTGGATCTGGAGGTAGAGAGGGAGAGAAGGCGGCACCTGCCTGGAGCAGCCGGCGGCGCCGGAGTGGATCGCGGGGGAGAGGCCGGGGCGCCGCGGGGTCCCGCAAGGGTGAGCGCGCCCCGCCCGCAAGGAAGCAGCCCGCGGATCTGCGAAGGGGGGAGGTTCTCCGAGACGCGCACACAGACAGAGAGAGGGAGGGAGAGGGGGGCAGTTCTGCGAGGTGAGCCGCGCCGTAGTGGACAGAAGAGAAGGGAGAGGAGTCTTCGGACGGAGCCGAGCCCCCTCTGGGCTTGTGGGGAGGTGCGTGGATCGGGTGGCGAGCTGATCGGCCGCGGGACGGCGGCGTCTCGTCTCGTCTGCTGCGGACCTGCGGTGCGGGCGGACGCATCGCCGGCCCGCGCCAGGATCCGACCGTTCCCCGTTCGTCGCAGCCCACTGAGCCCAACAAATGTATCTTTTTTCTTCATTTTCCCCTTTTTCTTTTGCGCTATTCCTAGCCATTTCCCCTTTTTTCTTTGCGCTATTCGACATTTTCGCTCTATAAACACTCGATCATTCAGAGTATGTAATGCAGGCAACTTTTTAAGAAAAAACTGGGGCATTTTTTGCTCAAGGACCACGCATTGGCAATTCTTTTGCCAGAGACAGAGAGTGCTCTTCTAGCTTAGCTTGCATGTACGTACTTCGGTAGTAGGGTTATTTGACTTTTGTGACACTGCCTACTTGGTCCTGTATCCGTGCGCCGTAATCATGAACTTTTTGTGTACTTGGGCAAAGGAAAAAAATGGCTGCGGCGCCGTGGCTACACGTACGCTCGGTTACATGAACATGAACCGTACTTTCCATTTCTCTCTGCTTGGACATGGATGGAGCCTCGTTTTGTTAACGCTGCGTCAGATTTCTCTTGGCATACGCCAACAGGCACACAGCTTGGGTTTTGTGTACTTGGGCAGAGAAAAGATGGCTGAGGCGCCGAGGCGACACGCTCGGTTACATGAACGTGAACTGTACTATCCATTTGTCTCTGCTTGGACTTGAGCCTCCAGTTTGTTGACGCGGCGTCAGTTTTTCTCAGCCAACAGGCACGGCTAGTCTGGTCTGGGCGTTTCCGCCGTCGATTCGAACCCGGTAGGGCGCATCTGCGATCTGTGGTCGCGTAGCCCGGTCGGTGCCGCGTCGTGTCGCGGAGCAGAACCAGTGGCCCGGCCCGGGCGGCGATGGAATCATGGGAACTGCGGCGGCGGCATCCATGGGAGGGAGCACGCAGTTACGTCAGGCACAGGGGGAGAGCCGGAGACGACCACATGAGGAGGAGCAGCCAGCATAGCAGGTTGGTTGGGCATGGGACTGGAGTAAATGGCGAGCGTCGGTGACGGATCGAGGGGACGGGGACGATGCGATCGCCGTCCGCCCGTGTCCATACATACGCGCGTGGACTGCCGGGGCCCCACGGGGGGCGACGCCGACGCAGCGCGGGCTCGTCGCGTACGTCCCGACGCGCGCCTGTGACCCGCAACAGCGCCGCCCGCGTCTGCCGTGCCGCCTCGTCTCGGTCTCGTCCGTGTTGCCCCGCCACGCCGGCCCCCGCTGCCCTTCCCCGCCCCTGCACAACTACTGAACATTCCCCTCTCCCTCGGGCCCCGGCGCCGGGGAGCACGAGACCTGGCGACGTGCGTCTCTGATCTGCGACTCCGAACCATGGCCGCTAGTGCGTGTGTTTAGCGTACGCTTTCTCTCCCACGCACACGCATTGATGGTGGATTAGCCACCTGGTGCCGCATAATGGCGCGCACTAATTAATTATAAAGAAATCGATGGCGGCATCAGATTTTATTACGGCCAGGGTTGGTGGCAGCAGGAGATGATCACGGTGGGCGCCATCCGCCAGACCGCCACGCCGTCTGGTCTACCCTCGGCTCGGCACTGCAAGGTGGCGCTGCACCGGCACTGCAAGGTGGCGCGGGTCACCGAGCACCCACGCGCCCCGGCCGCTGTCAATCCATTCGTCCACTCCTCCGTGGCGCGTAGTGGAAGCGGTGGATTAGGTACGGTACAGACGTCCTCGTTGCGCTAGCCCTTTTCACTAATGGCGGCCGCCCAGATTTCGGGCAGATCACCAGCATTCCAGCAACGTCAAACAGCAGGTCGCGTCTGCAGGTCAGAGCAAGGCATTAATTCGGGTCCCTTCATCCGCTGTAGCACATCCGCCTCAGCTCAGCCCCTTCAAACAAACCCACGCGTGCTTGCCTGGGGCCTTTCTCTTTCTTTAATCCTAAAGCTGATCGCAGGCAGGCCAATAATGAACGAGTTGATGGCCAGTTAATCAGGCCAAGGGGTCCTGTTCCCCTGTCCTCGCCGTGGGAGAAAAAGGTCTGTCCCCTGCTTGCCGGTTTTGCCCTGAATCCTGATGGTGCCAACATTGACGCCTTTCTCCCTGTAGGCTGCCATCTCACGTAGTATGGCTATGCCAACGGACGGACTGGAGTGAGCGTAGAAGAGAGGAGTTAGAATAATGATAGACACTTTTTTTTAATCAGTCCGTTGGAACAGTCTAACTCACTGTGCCATTCGTCAACGGTCATCAGGTACAAACATTGTTCATGACTGTTTGACTGTGAGAGAAAAATACTATTCTATAAATGAAAAGATGCTGAACATAGCTCAATCGAACAGGCTAAATGGAGCCCGGCCAGTCCACATGCCAATATGACGTGCGACGGCTGCGAACGCAACTGTACAAGCCATGCATGGGGAAGGTGGCCGTGTGCCAAACCCTTCGTCTAGCGCTCTTCATGCGTACTGGCCACTGGGGTCCGGCTGGGCAGTCACGCGTACGGTGTCACGGCTGGCTTCCGCTTCACCACCCGGTACAAAACCTACGCTCGGGGCTCGGTCTACTGGGCCCGAATTCAAGCCGCGTAGCCAAAGCAGGGCAGCAGCAAATGCGACGCACCTAACCGAATCTGGCGTGCCACCACAACGACGGCCACCTTCCACTCGCTATGTACTACTGTAGTAGGCACTGGCGCACTGCAGTAAAAACGTACCGGCACGGACGCACAGGCTGACACGTCTCCCGGTCCCTCGACGTTCAGTCGCCGACTCGCCACCACTCGTCAAGCTGCACCAAAGCTGTCGCTGCTGTAGCCGCAGAAATACCTATTTCTGCCGTTGAAATGCGGGTGCCAATATTTTTTTTACCCTTGCTACTACTGTATATATATTATTACTACTGTAAAGCGCGCTGGTCCACGTACGGTCCACGCGCTTTCGACCAACTCTCAGGTCAGGGTCCCCGCATCGCGCACTGTTGTATCACATTCACCACGCTCGGTGAACCCATGCAGCTGCAGCCAAGCACGAATCAAGCTAGTGCCGACCGCCAAGGCTGCCTCGCCTCGCGCCGCGTCGCGCCGAGCCCCGCAGCGTGCTTTGATGCCTCCACGTTTTGGAACCGCAGCAACCGAGCCGTGCATGAGCGCGGCACAGCACATGTCACTGTAAACCTGGACGTACAAGGGCATCAATCATCACGACTCATCAGCCCGTGACCGCTACCAATAGATTTTTCCTTATTACCAGTAAAAACAACCGAATACTCTTTGATAAAACAAACAAACAAACAAACATCTGAATGGATAGCACTGGCAGCAGTTTGGAACGCGGTTCGGCTTTTCTGCATTTTTGACGGCTTTCCTGCACTTTCCCCCCAGGTTACTGGTGGCAGAGCCGCCTGTTCCCAAAAGGATCCGAGAGCAAACAGCCCATTCCAATCCCAGCCAGCCAAGGGCAACCGATCCGTCTGATCCCCTTTCGCTCTCCGAAACAGCTCACGGAGTACGTTCCTACAATCATTCATCACCAATTCCCCACTTCATATTCGCCCTTTCTCCATCCTTTCCTTTCCTTTCCTTTCCTTGTCAAGGGAATCATGCAGATTCATTTCTACGAACTGCAGACAGAGATCAGCAGCACAGTATTACGGAGTACACCAGTGTTGAACTCATCTTATGGGAGTTTAACATGGATCTCAAGTGCTCCAGCACAAAGACGCACAGTCCACACGCGAACAAACACCGTCCCCAAAAAGCATACCTCCATTTCTGGACAAAATTCAACCATTCTGAAAGCGTCGCCTCGGGGGATTTTTTTTCCCACCGGGCACAATATATTCCTTGAGCAGCAGCAGCAACAACAACAGTGCTAACAATTTGATCCTTATTTTTGCTTGCCCCCCATTTTATGAGTTTATCCCTCTGTACTCAAGCCTTAAAACGAAAAGGGGAACCACAAATAATAATAAATGTAGAAAAAGAAAAGAAAAATCACAGTTTGGGCCCCTTCGTCCTTTTCCTTCTTCCTAAATTCTTCTGGCCTTCTTACTCTCACGCCCTTGGGATTCCACCATATTGATTGGTTGGAGTCCTTTCACAGAAAAGTCCCTCCTGATTTCCTGAATTCTCCTGTACCCATTCATTCAACTCTTCTTCCACTCCTCCGCAGCGCCGTCGGTGCCGGCGAGGTAGGCCTTCTTCCTCTTCTCGGCGCGCGCGCACGCGCACACGATGACGAAGCACGCGGCGTACACGGCGTACACGCGCCAGTTGGCGCGGGGCGCCTCCCCGGCCGCGGCGCGGTGGAACACCGCGGCGTAGTAGTGCAGGCCGACGGCGAGCCCGACCACCATCTGCGCCAGCCCCAGCGCCTTGGTGGCGTCCCCGCCGCCGTCCTCCTCGGGGGACGCGGCGCCCGAGAACACGGCCACGAGGTCCACCATCTGGAGCACCAGGTAGCCCATGAACCCCAGCGACTGCGCGGCCTGCGTCCAGGCGTACGCGGCGGGCGACGCCGCGTGGAAGAACCGCAGCGGCTCCAGCCCCGTGGCGGCCGCGGCCAGCGCCAGCGTCGCGAAGTAGATGGCCAGGTACGCCTGCGCCAGGAGCAGCGCGCGGTGGAGGAGCGGCAGGTACGGGCCCATGCGCCGCACCAGCGCCGTCAGCATGAACAGCGGCAGCAGCAGCACCGCCACCGACGCCGCGGACGCCGCCGCGCCCGCCCACCGCCCGCCGAGGATCGGACGCACGCCGTCCGCGATCCCGGCGTTCGCCGCCGACAGGTACGCCTTGGAGTGGTGCGACAGCCGCGCCAGGTCCGGCATCAGCGTCTCCTGCAGACGCGCGGGGAGGCCCCGGAACTCGGAGATGAGGTCGTCCGACCCCCCTTCGGCATCCTCCGCGAGCACCACGTCCTCCTCCACTTCCGCCGACGCCTCCTCCTTGCTGACTGCGACGGTCGCATTCGCCTTCGCCTTCGCCTTCGCCTTCGCTTCGCCGACCACCTGCGCCTTCTTCCCGGATTTGGCCGCCCTGGCGCCGGCATCAGCGGTCGAATTGGTCGGCTTCTTCGCCTTCCCAGCCGCCGCGGCCGCCTCAGATTTCGCCGTCTTCGCCGGCTTCACCGCCTTGGCGCCGGCCGAGCCCGTCTTGGAAACCTTGGCAGGCTTGGCAGAATCGTCGCCCTTAACCTTGGCAGGTTTGGCCGAATCGGCGCCCTTGCCCTTGGCACCACCCGCCGCCGCCTTGTCCGGCTTCGGGACCTTGGCCTTGTCCGCCTTGGAGACCTTGGCAATGGCGGCGTCCCCACCCGCAGCCGCTTTCCCAGTGGCCTTCTTACTGGTCGCTTTCGTTGCGGCCGCCGACTCCGACTTCTTGGCCTTGGCAAGCTTGGTCTGGTTCTTATCGTCGCCGGCGAGCTTCTTCTTGATCTTCCCCGCCGCCGCCGCCGCCGCCGCCTTGGCCGGCTTCGCAGCGGCGGCCACCTCCTCGCCGTCGTCGTCCGCCAGCAGCGCCTTGCGGCCGCCGGAGGCCTTCGCCTTGGGCTTGGGCTTCCCCGGCTCGGCGGAGGAGCAGAGCGCAATGTAGGAGCAGAGGAGGGCGAGCAGCAGGAGCAGCACCAGCACGGGCCGCCGCGACCAAGGCGCCATTTTTGTTTCGGGTGGGGTGGGCAGGCGGGCGAGCGCGGAAGATCTAGTGGGTGGCGGAGAGACTGCAGAGTGAGAGTGCGGCGGCGGTGGATCCGGAGCCCGACGGACGGAAGCGTGAGGGAGGGTTAAGGTATCCCGGTCCCGGCGTGCTTATATACGGAAATGGAGATCGGTCGGGGCGGAGCTGTGTGCGCGAGTGTGATGAGATGAGTGGGAGGCGAACCACACCACCGCCGCGCCAGGGAGGGAGAGGAGAAGAGTGGACAGAAGAGGGATGGTTTGGTACAGCTGGTACAAGGTCACGAGGTGCGTCTCCGCCTCCCTCTCCGAGGCCGGAGCCGGAGGCAAACGTCAAACGCGTCAAGCGGCCAAACCCGCAAACCGCCAAACTCCACCGCCCGCCCCCTAGCATAGCATATGGTTGGACGACGAAAGATTTTTTTTTTAATCAGAAGATAGACTAAAATTTTCAGTTTCATGCTAAACCACATTTTTCAGCGGACGATCGAAAAAATAAATTGCTAGAACCCATCTAAGTGAGAACAAATACTTTCGCTCCAATTACTTTTGATCTAAACAAAATAGAGTATTTCTGGCCCTGCTGATACTTTAATTTTGCTTATATTCCAGAATAATCCGTAGCACATTTACTAGTTAGTGACCCTTGAACCAAAGCAACCACAAATATGAACTGCACAGAAAAGTTAAAAAAATACGGAACTGCAAGATCTCTGAAGCTATATACAAAGAAATAATCACAATGGGGCAAATCAAGTGAAAACATGTGTATCCACTATGGCACTATTCACATCTCACGCCCCTCGAGCAAAACTAGCATCCAGGACGCAGTGCCCGCACGTGAAGAACCCTGTAGCAACAAATTTCAACACTTATCATAAGATCGTCAAAGAGAATTAGCATTAGGGTTAACAAAATACAGCAATAAAACAGTGGATTCACAATTTACGGCATAAAACTGAGTCTCACCATTAGCTTCTGGACAGTTGCGGTGCTTTTAATTAGCTTGCTTTAATAGCGGAGAACATTATATAGAATCGATTTCTGACAAATTTGAAATCAACCAGACCACATGCTTTGCAAAGATCTTCAAACTCTGATTCGGATAAAAAGGTATTGTTTCCAGTGATTTGGCTAATGTACTGCAAGGTAATTCCAAGTGTTAGACAACAGATAGGACAAAGTCAATTTACAGATAGCGGCAAAAGACTATCCAAACTTAATCATAGGTATGCTAACTTGGAGGTGTCAATGCACCAAATAATCACTTCAGATTTAACACGGATTGATCTGTTGTCACACGAAAACAATTTCCCTTGTGGATGATCAGGGGTTGGCATTACCTGCCGTCCAATCCTCAACACTGGAATCACTGGCGGAATAACATCTGCTACAAATGTGGAAGCAACAAAAATCCCCCCTGGGCGAAGGACTCTACTAATTTCTGCAACCTATGAAAAATCATAAACAGAATGAGCACTTTCACCAATCGTCGCTAGGTAGGGGGAAGTAGAAAAACTGCTAAAGTTGTTCATGAAAGCATTTTTTTTGTTTTCTATTTTAGCAAGCTTCATGAGCTTGCGCGTTGTAATAAAGGACCCAGCATAAGTTTTTATGGAACCATTGTCATGATTCTTATTCATTTGGAGGTTGTGTTCATGCACTCACATGATTGTGAAACATGGGGAAGAGAAGACAACACAAATAGCATGTATATGGGTTCAACGCGCAAGAGTGATGTTCACATTGTATGTTTATTTTCAAGGGGTATTATGAAAGTGGCAAACCAGCATGCTGCCACGTATTTTGAGTGAACAGAGGAAAGTGGAGCAACCAAGCAAGTAGGTTAATATAGAAACTATTTCTTAAAAGTAGGAAAACTAGCATGCTGCCACGTATTTTGAATGCACATAAGAATAAGAATGTGGAGCAACAAATTAAGTTGGTTGACATACATAACACCGTAAGCACAAGCCATAAGGGTTTGTTGTTAAGCTCTTCATATTGCAATTATAAAACACGTAAAGCAATCAGGACTTCTTGAGAGAAATTGGCAGTTCAAATAGGGATCTTACAGCACAAGCTGGGGATGGCCAACAATGAATAGCAGCACCTGCATGCACAGCATCAATTGAACCACTCACAAAAGGAAGTCTGGATATGTCAGCCCTCACCAATGCTAATCTTCTGAAACAAAAACTGTGTAACATTAGAGTTTGCATTTGGCATTAGAATAACTTAATAACCATGGCCACAAAGCTAAAAAGCATAAATACTGGCATGAAGAAATAAGCAACCACCGAGAGTCCGAGACTAATAAGTCAAAGGTGACAAGTAGTTACAGAAAATAAACCTAATGATCAAAGGCATACTCATCTGAAATGTTTTCCTGCTTGACGTATTCATTCAACTGCTTCAACATATTCTCTGAGAAATCCAGTGCCACAACAAGAGAATACAATCCACTCTTAACAAATAATCTTGAAAACAGGCCACTTCCACAACTTGCATCAACAATAGTCCCTCCAGCTGCTGGCTTCAAATAAGTTTGTGCCATTTCAAACTGCAGCAATTGCAATGTTCTTCAGAAATCTGAAAATTTATATGCTCATACATGATATGTAAATGCTTAAGAGAGAGTTTGGTGCAGCAGTGTGGCACGGTGACACGTGGATAAGCATTGCAGTGACACCATCCTCACATTGCACCGAACAGAGCCTAAATATATAACTAAGTTGCTAAGCAAATTGAACCTGGCTCAGCCTAGGATTGTGGCCAAGCTAAACTTGACATTAGAGGCTTAGTTACTAAGGGACAAGACTGCCGCCTTGGCAAAACCCAGCTCATGTGAAAATTAAAGGGACTGCTGACCAAGAATCAACAGCCCAACAGTTCACTGCACCTAGCCTGAAAGCAGCAAGGACACTTCTTTCCCTAGCATTATCCAATCCAGAAAGTGCTCAGGTCTAAGTAAAACACCATCCTGTATGTTTTCAAGATTTGGTTGCAGCTTACTGCCAGACAAGATACTGCTTGACATAGGGCTCTCGGGCGTCATATTCCATTTTTTTTTTCTCATGGAAAAAAGAAAAGAAAGGGAACTACTAATCAAATTTACATAGTCACAGATGATTGTGATGAGACAGACAGTTCACAAATGCAATCGAATATCCATATGCATACAATATAGTTAAGCAGCATTACCTCTCTCTCTAGGCCTGGGAAACCACCCCATATGAAATTTTGTCGCCATCCTCTCTCGTAAAGAAATGATACCAGTGGAGTTCTGCTCGAATAACCATCAGTGAGGACTAAGAAATAATATCGTGTAGAAGTAGAACCAATTGACAAATGGAGAGTCATAGTATTAAACCCCTAGCTCCCCACCAGAAACAGTTTGGCAGACATTTATACTTTTAGTTACTTGCAATCTTATATTGGATCATTCCCCATGCCTCTATGCGAAAGAAAATCAATGTCTGTTGCAACATTTTTCAAGGCCCCATAAAGATACCAAGAGCCCTTGAACCTACTGAATTAGAGCCCTAGCCATGCTTTCAGCATTAATTAGTTGGAGTATTAACTATTATAAGAATTGCTATTCTCAGAGGACTGGAGCAGAAGGTTAGGTGAATCATGCTCATCTGAAGCAGAGTAAATCATGCCTATAATTTGAGTTAGGAAACACTACAATTCCATGTTGCAGGAATTCAATTTCCTCTGTTGGTTCCCTCAGCCCCTCATTTCAGCCAAACTCACCAGCCCAACAAATCCTAGAAGAAACAGACCTGTTTTTTTACCTAAACATTTCTGTGGCTGCCGGCATGGACTCCGCGTACTCTGTGGAACCAACTGATACTGTAAGATCCCAGTAATCCTGCTTATTGGGGTACACCTTCTTACAAGTAGAACACTCGAGGCTGGAAGCTTCGCTGGAAAGGAACGAACGATCAAGCCAGGAAGCTCGGCGACAACCAATTGGCAGGTAACGCCGTAAGGCGCTGCGGGAAGGAATATAGAAGGTCGCTTACCCCGACTGATCGCCCGCGCTCATGAGGGGGTAATAGCAAATTGGACACGCCAGCTTGCTTAGCTTTGCCTCCGACGCCGCTTGCATCAAGGGCTCCTGAAAATAGAAACAAATTTCGCTTTTCGATTTCAATCCTGATCAGCGGAGAAGGGCGGACGGGCGAGCGAGCGGGTACTCCCCCCTGCGTGACGGAATGCATCGGTGAGGTGGGGCGGGTCGAGGGCACTCACCGCGACGGCCTTCTCGGGCGCGTCTGGGGAGGGAGCTGCGACGGCAGGTGAGGCGCTAGCGCGCAGGTCAAGCCTCCTCGACGAGACGGCCCTGCTACGGCGCGCAGCGACGCGGTGCCGCGGGTGCCTATTGTAGCCTCGCGGCGCCGCGGGAGCTGTGGCTGGGGTGGTCGAGGTGCCTAGTGCCGCCATGGTCGGTTGGGAGAGGAGGGAGGAGGCGAAGCGGAATCCGATCACTGGAGGGAGGGACGAGACGAGGGAGCAGGTGTGCGGCCTGCGGCGTACGGTGCCGGCCTGCCGGGGCGGAGCCTCCACGACCACGAGACCACGACAAGCCACTGTTTGTGGTGACGTGTGCGCGTGATTCTCGGTGAGGCCCAGCGCGCAGTGACGTTTAGTCTGCTGCTTCTGCGTCTGCGTTGGTGGTTCAACTTCAACCCCTACCCGCTTGTGGCCTGCCTCGCAAGTTGCTCCAAACACATTCCATTTATCTAAATGGGGCATAGGTCGAAAATATACAATGGGCCATAAAACCACTTGTCAAAATGTCAGGACTTGGATGGGTACTCATAACCCAAATACCCAACAGATTTTACTTTATACGGAGTATGATTATATGAAGGTGCTATAGAAATGACTTTTATGCATCATATACTCATCAGGTTGATGGGTGCAGATACGGGTATATACTGCGCATACGTACGGTGGCTAATTTTTATCCAAATAGTCCATACATAGGACACTACTTAATTACACATAAATAAAGTGCATATTTAGTCTAAAAGATTAGTGAAATTACTTGTTGTTTATTACTCCCTCCATTCTTTTTTATTTGACGCGGTTGACTTTTTTCAAAACTTCAATCTTTCGTCTTATTCAAAAAATTTCATTACTTATCATTTATTTTGTTGTCACTTGTTTTATTATTATGGATTGTTTTAGTATGATTTGTGTTTTCATATGTTTACATAAATTTTTCAAATAAGACAAAAGATTGAAGTTTTGAAAAAAAAAGTGAACCGCGTCAAATAAAAAAGAATGGAGGGAGTATTATTATATTTATTTTATTCACTTACATTTTATGTTTTTTTATTTTGGTTAGGAATAGCCTAAATTCGCAACAAACTTATTATGGTTGTCTCTGGTTTTTATGGTTACAATATTACGCACTAACCAACCAATATTATTTGTTAGTCTCTAAGTCCTATTTCCTCGTAGCCTTAGATGAATTGTCTCTTTATTATATTGAAAAAATATCATCGTCAAGAATGGCAATATGTCAATATAAAGTTAAATACATTGAGTACATGGTCGCTCATAACAGTAAATGGCTTCCCATTCTACAAATCTAAAAGGAACAGAAAAACACGGAATATGTTAGCACTACTTATGTGTGGTTAAGCATTTGAATTAATGGGAAAATATAGGCCATTTTTTAGATAAAGGAAAAGTTCCGTCTTATGTGACTGCACACAACCAAGTCTTAACAAGTTAAACAAGCAGTGAAACACAATGGAATAATCATAGGAAAGACTCCAAATTACTCCCTGCACCTATAGACGATATCCAGGTAATCCTCTAAGTATTTGTTTTGTTCGGTTTACCCCTCCACCACAATTTTTTTCGATTTACCCCTCCACCTAGTTCAACTAGTTCAATCTACCCCTTAACAAAAAATTTTATTTTTTGTTTCTCCATGTAAAAGTTAAATTTAAGTTCCAAATTTGTGGCTGATAGATAACATCATAATGTAGCCTAGAAAAATATATTATAGTTTTCATATTAATTTTTATAGGTTAGGCATCTGATAAGAAAATGAGCTTAGTGATATAATATTGTACATAAAGTAACGATCAAAATTCTTAAAGTATTTTTCTAACATGAAAATAAACTTTGGGAGCTATGATGTCCTCTATCGGTCAACAATATATGAACTTGAAATTCAAATAGATAAACAAAAAGACAAATCTTATTAGGGGTATATTGGACCAACTAAAATTACTGGAGAAAGTGAACCCAAAAAACATACTTTAGGTGGTTACGCGGACATCGCCATAGGTGTAGGGACCAACTAAAATTACTGGAGAAAGTGAACCCAAACAACATACTTTAGTGGTTACGCAGACATTGTCCATAGGTGTAGGGAGTAATTTGGACTTTTCCAACACATTACATGGCCTCCCTAGTAGGTGTAGGGAGTAATTTGGACTTTTCTGACTCATTCTATGGCCTCCCTAGCAATGCAGGGATGTAAACATATGTTTGGAATGGTATGAATTTCACAGAAATTGTATAGAATTTTCATAAAAACATTTCAATTTCACACAAAAAACACATAAATAGAGAATTTTTCAAATGTTCCAAACAGACCCTAAAATATATCCTGAATTATCTACTCCTTCCGTCGTGCAAAGCAAGTCACCCTCCTGAAATTCATTGCATGGTTAATCACTGGTCTTATGAAAAAAATTGATAATATTATTTATTTTTTATGTTTAAGTTCGAACACAATCAATAAAAAATAAATAATATTAATAAATATTTTTTGAATAAGCGGTCAGCTGGTCAAACTGGCGGTCGTGAGCGGATTATGCTATGTCAGCTCCAGCTCAGCCTGGGCGGTTGATTGCTCTTGCTCCCTTGCTGCCTCCATCGCCATCGCTCCCGGATCGGATCGGGCGCGTCAAATCCTTCACGAGCTTGAAATTAATAAGCGCACGGCTCGTCGTCTCCGCTGCCCGCTGCCTCTGCCTCTGCTCCTCCCATGTCAACGAAGCGGCTCTGATCTCCCCGGAGCCAAGTCTGGCAATCGCCGCGCAAACCCTGGCAAGTGGCAGCCGAGCCTAGCCTACCTACTCTACTTGGGAGGGGTTCAGACTTCGTAGTTCAGACAGAGATGGGGGCTTGGGATGCGGACGCGGCGGCGTCGCGCCGGCGGCGTTGGACGCTGGTGCTGGTGAACCTTGCGTCGGTGCTGGAGAAGGCGGACGAGGTGCTGCTCCCCGCCGTGTACCTGGAGGTGGGCGAGGCGCTGGGCGCGTCCCCGACGGCGCTGGGCTCCCTCACCCTGTGCCGAGCGCTCGTCCAGGCCGCCTGCTACCCGCTCGCCGCCTACGCCTCCGCGCGCCACGACCGGGCCCGCGTCGTCGCCGTCGGGGCCTTCCTCTGGGCCGCCGCCACATTGCTCGTCGCCGTCTCCGGCACCTTCCTCCAGGTCCGTTCCCGTTCCGTCTCTCCCCCAATTTCCTCTTCCTCCTCTCTGGCCCTCTCCGCCTCCCTAGTCAATGACATGGTGGGCCCCGCTGCTCCACGTTTTCCGCACGGCACGTCGGCACCTACCACCACCAAACGGTACTAGTAGTAGCGGTTATCCGAATATTCCAATTTAAATCTGCAGCAGTAGACAATTTCCGCGTGTTTTTCCGACACGTGGGCCCACAAAGAGTGCCCTGGTCCACATTCCAGCGAGACAGAAGGGTTCCCAGACTGAACTTGCACACTCCCCTCTTTCGCGCTCCCCAGATGGCCATCTCGCGGGGCCTCAACGGCATCGGCCTCGCGCTGGTCCTGCCGGCGATCAGCTCGCTCGTCGCCGACTACACCGACGACCACACCCGCGGCGCCGCCTTCGGCTGGCTGCAGATGACCGGCAACCTGGGCTCCATCCTGGGCGGATCCTTCGGCGTGCTGCTCGCGCCCGTCACCTTCCTGGGCATCGCCGGCTGGCGGCTCGCCTTCCACGCCGTGGCCATCATCAGCGTCGCGCTGGGCGTGCTCATGTGGCTCTTCGCCGCGGACCCGAGCCCGCGCGCCGTGTCCAAGACCGCGGCCTCGGCGCGGGAGGAGGCGAAGGAGCTGCTCCGGAGCGCCAGGCGCGTCCTCGGGGTGACCACGTTCCAGATCATCGTCGCGCAGGGGATCGCCGGCTCCATCCCCTGGTCCGCGCTCAACTTCTCCGCCATGTGGCTCGAGCTCATCGGGTTCACGAGCTGGGAGACCAGCGTCATCACGGGGCTCTACCTGTTCGCCACCGCGCTCGGCGCGCTCTTCGGCGGCCTCATCGGGGACCCCGTCTCCCGGAGGTTCCCGAACACCGGCAGGATCGCGCTCGCGCAGATCAGCTCCGTGTCCGCGCTCCCGCTCGGCGCCATCCTGCTGCTGGCGTTGCCCAACGACCCGTCCACAGGCGTCGCGCACGCCGTCACGTTCTTCGTCATGGGGTTCGCCATCTCCTGGAACGCCTCGTCCACCAACAAGTATGGATGGCCCAGCTTCTAATATAAGGCGTTTTCATTTGTCTTAGCAACTTATATCACATTGCTCATTGCTCAATGTCTTCCTCGATCTCCCTGTGCAATGCAACGCAGCCCCATCTTCGCAGAGATCGTGCCGGAGAAGGCGAGGACGACGGTCTACGCACTGGACAAGTGCTTCGAAGCGGTGTTCGCGTCGTTTGCGCCTCCCATCGTTGGCGTCCTGGCAGAGCACGTGTTCGGCTACAAGCCTGTCTCCTCCGACACGAGCGTGGACACGGACAGAGAGAATGCTGCTGCATTGGCGAAGGCGGTGTACGCGGAGATCGCCGTGCCCATGGCCATCTGTTGCCTGACCTACACCTTCCTGTACTGCACGTACCCCCGAGACAGGGAGCGCGCTCGAAAGGAACTTCTGATGGCATCGGATGACCAGCTCGGCGAACAAGTGGGCGATGACAGTGAGCCGAGTGCGGTTCGTACAGGGGTGGATGAAGAATCTTCTGTCGCTTCCTTAAATCAGAGGCTAATATCCTGAGTCTAATGCTTTCTGGATACTTAAATAAAAAAACAGCATCCTCTATCTAATCACGTGTCACTATTACGAACCTCTAGGTAGTGGTTTCTGCAACCAGTACTAAATACTATACATGTTACAAAAAAACTTAGAAAACAATACATCAAGTGATGGTGAATTCTGCGGAAAAACTGACTAGAGCTTAGTTCAAATATTTTCCACCTTAAGTTCAAATTTGGTCTATCACGGTTCTAAGCGCCTACAGTGATATGAGAAGGCCCGAAGGGTCGGTTGCGTTCAGGTTCAATGGCTATACCTTTGGATATAGTGATATCAGCAGTTCCTATTGGAAGGACCATGCCAGGAGTGGCAGTTTGGCTGAGCACCACAAAGCCGGGGCAGAGCACGTTCAAGCAACCGGTCTGTCTGTAGTCGTCAGCCAGCACCGCTGCTTTTTGTTATCTATCTCGATCGATTAACAATAGCATATACCACGTATAATAATAGGATAGGATTTTTTTTTTAGATTTTATGCACATTACTAAGAGTCTAAGACGTCCGATCCCTGTCAATATGTACAATAACACAAGTCCAATAATTGTCCATGGCTATGATTACAGAACTTGGTTATAAACCTTAAGATGACCTTAAAATTTTTGGACCAAGCTTCCTGGTTTCGAGATGTGGTGTCAAGGACATGGCTTAAGCACTCAATCCATCACGAACCTTTTCACAGATTGTTCCACAAGTTGGGTGAGACAGCTGATGCATTGAGAATATGGAGCAAATCAATTTTTTCAGATGCAAAGATGCAACTTCATATGGCTATTGAGGTCATTTCGAGGCTAGACAATGCACAAGAGCGCCGCCAGCTGACTACAGCTGAGCATCACCTGAGAAAGCAATTGAAGAATCGCATCCTTGATCTTGCTGCAATTGAACGAGCTCGTCAAAAGCAAGCTTCAAGAATTACGAATCTCAAGTTAGGTGATGCAAACACCAATTTTTTTCACAGAAGAGTTAATGGAAGGAGAAGGAAGAAGTTCATCCAACAACTAAAAAATTCAAATGGCTGGGCTGTTGCTCATGAGGAGAAAGAGGCAGTTATACAAGAACACTTCAACAACATGATGAAACACCCTCCCCCACACACAATAGATCTAAACTGGGATGCTCTCGGTATCGCGCAGCATGACCTCAGCAGTTTAGATGGTCCTTTCATGGAGGAAGAAATTATAAAAGCGATCAACCATATGCCCCCTGACAAAGCGCCTAGCCCAGACGGTTTCACCGGTGCCTTCCTCAAATCGTGCTGGGACATTATAAAAGGGGACTTCATGGCTGCAGCAAGCTCTTTCCATGCCCTCAGGTGTCACAGTCTGCAAATTGTTAATTCCGCCACTATTGTACTTCTAGCAAAGAAAGATGGAGCTGAAGAAATTACAGATTACAGACCAATAAGCTTGGTGCACTCCTTCATCAAAGTGATCACAAAAGCCCTTGCCTTGCGACTACAACCGTTCATGAAAGATATTGTTTCAACATGCCAGAGTGCCTTCATAAAAAAGAGAAGTATTCATGACAGTTTCTTGTCAGTCAGAAATACAGCCAGGCGCCTCCACAAAACCCGTGTGCCTTCTCTCTTTCTAAAATTAGATATCACCAAGGCATTTGACTCAGTACGCTGGGATTACTTGCTCTCTCTACTTCAACGTTTGGGCTTCTCGGATAGGTGGCGGGACATGATATCTTTTCTCCTGTCTACTTCAAGTTCTCGGGTTCTTCTCAACGGAGTGCCAGGTCAGCCAACCCGTCACGAGAGAGGCTTGCGACAGGGGGACCCATTGTCGCCATTACTTTTTGTCATTGCAATTGACCCCCTCCAGAGGCTCCTCAAGTTAGCTACAGGAATGGAGATATTTAGCAAAATTAGAGGCAAAATGCCGGGCATCCGAATCTCAATGTATGCGGATGATGCTGCGCTCTTCCTAGCACCATCAAAGAAAGAAGTTTCAGCTTTATCTGAACTACTTAATTGTTTTGGGGAAGCATCTGACCTAAAAACTAATTTCCACAAGTCTATTGTGGTGCCTATCCGCTGCTCCGGTCTTAACATTGAGGACACCCTATCAGACCTCCCGGCACAAAAATCTCATTTCCCAATCAAGTACCTAGGCCTCCCACTCACGACGCTCCAGCTTCGAAGAGTCGACTTTCAGCCACTTGTGGATAAAATAGCAGCAAAACTTAATGGTTGGAGTGGACGACATTTGAATCAAGCTGGTCGATTGGTGCTAGTGAAATCAGTCCTCACTTCGCAGGCCATTTACCTCTTAACATCACTTAGGGCTCCAAAGGCTACCTTGAGAGACATTGATGCCAAGCGAAAGCAATTCCTCTAGGCAGGTAATGAAAGGCTAACATGCGGCAAATGCAAAGTAAATTGGACTAGGGCTGCAAGGTCAAAGAAGAATGGTGGCCTTGGCATTCTTCACCTTGGTAAGTTTGCAAGAGCACTGCGGCTGAGATGGCTATGGCGTGAGTGGTTTCCAGAGAATAAACCATGGATAGGCGTTGACTTACCCTGCAACGGTGTGGATAAGCTTTTGTTTGCAGCAGCCACTACCATTCATATTGGCAATGGATCCAACATCAAGTTCTAGACCAGTGCTTGGTTGCAGGGGCTCAGGCCAATGGCTGTCGCACCATCAATTTTCAAAATCTCAAGGAGAAAAAGTAGAACTTTGTGTGAAGCTCTAACTGAAAATTCTTGGATCAGGGATATCAACCTACAAAACTCTTCTTGGTCTGCACAGCTTTTAGCAGAATTCGTACACCTCTGGGGTAAAATTCAGCAAGTGCAGCTTAATCCCGATGCGCCGGATCATATTGAATGGAAGTTCAACGAGTCCAAGCAATATTCAGCAAGTTCAGCATACCATGCTCAGTTCCTAGGGTCTGTTAGTACCAACTTCAAAGAGCTCATTTGGTCTGTTTGGGCGCAGCCGAAATGCAAATTTTTTAGCTGGCTAGCGATTCAAAACAGATTGTGGACTGCGGATAGGCTAAGCGCTAGAGGTTGGCCACATAATCCAGTCTACGTGCTATGTCGGAGGTCACCGGAGTCGGAATTACACCTCTTCATCGATTGCAGGTTCGTTAGGCGGGTCCGGTCAGTTATAGCTGATTGGGTGGCGTGCGATAATCTAAGCCCGTCTAATTGGGAGCCTGCGCCTTCAGTCCATAGTTGGTGGTCTGCCATGGCCGCACTTCCTAGTCCATCTAGGCGGGATGTGAGATATTTAATCATCCTAGTTTGCTGGGAATTGTGGAAGAAGCGCAACGCTCGTATTTTTGACCGCTCAGAGGTCCCATCCTTCAAGGTTGCTGCCAGGATCAAGGAAGAGGCTGCAGCTTGGATCTTGGCTGGTGCGAAGCATTTGGATGCATTTGTGCGTAGGTCGTGAGTTTGTCTTTGAGGGCATCTGGTGTTGTTTTTCATAAACCTTTGTACAGTCTTGTCTTGGCTTTCTGGCCTTTTCTTCTTTATCAATATAACCGGCAGCTCTCCTGCCCGTTCGTTTCAAAAAAAAAAATGAAGAAGTGTCCATGCAAATTAAAACGCACCGTCCAATAAGTCGAGAGGCGTGTTTGGCTGTCTTCTTCGTGGTCAGGATTGACCTGGTAGTCAGAAAAGACAATGCATGTGTGACGGTCCTTTTTTCTTTTTTTTTAACGAAAATGGCAAGAGCTCTGCCCATCAATTAAGGAGAAAGAGTTTAGAGGAAACAAACAACGGTCTGGAGACCGGAAAAGCCACATCCATACACACCCAACGGGAGACCACTCCTAGGAGGGGGGAAGGGACCCACACACAAGCAGCCCAAGGCTAACAGCTGCAGGAACCTATTACATGGAAAGCAAAGGCGCCTAAATTGCAAAACATCTTGTTTAATTCTCGAGGAAGTCTGGACGGGGGGAAGGGCATTGTTTTCAAAAATCCT
Organism: Paspalum vaginatum; assembly: GCA_030272315.1. Classification (NCBI taxonomy): domain Eukaryota; kingdom Viridiplantae; phylum Streptophyta; class Magnoliopsida; order Poales; family Poaceae; genus Paspalum; species Paspalum vaginatum. The sequence goes on along the minus strand of CM059018.1, from coordinate 33,023,632 downwards.
GCCATTTCTCTCCCTCTAGAGGTTCCACATTGTGTAAACCACGATGCCGCTGAAGGTGTGCTTCTGATTCTTCAGGAGCGGGGATGTCGTTGGTTCCCACCAATCCCTAATGTTGGTGGAGCAAGCAAGGTCGGCTTGGCCAGGGAGATTCACACCTTCCCAAGCCAAGATTTGGCTCCACACAGCCCGGGCAAAAGAACATTGCAAACAGAGGTGTATACCGGACTCAAGGGGCCCGTTGCAGAGTGAGCAAGACGGCTGATGTGGCCAACCCCAGGCAGCGAGGTTATTAGCAGTGAGGAGCTTATCATGCAGGAGAATCCAAGCAAAAATCTTGCATTTTGGTTCCGCATGTGTCTTTCAGACAAACCTAGCATAAGGTGGTTGTAGGACCCGAAAAACCGTGTTCTGTTGGCTGAATTCACTAAGAAGGTTCCATTAGGAGACCATTCCAACTTCGGCGAATCAAGTTGCAAGTCTCGGAGTCTAGCCCAAAGTGAAACAAACTCCTCAATCTGCACAGTGGAGGTGATTTTACTCCTCAGAGTTTTGATCCAATTCTCTCCGCTAAGCTCAGAGACAACTGATTTATTTTTTCTTGGGACTAGCTCGAAGAGGTGCGGTGCTAGATTTCTTGGTGCCATGCCGTTATCATGCCAGAACTTGGCCGTCTTACCCTCCCCAACTGTGACAATGGTGGAGGCAACGGTTCTTTTTTTCTTCCGTAAACTTCCCGCTAGAACATACATACGTAGGTAGACAAGGTCGATCAAGTCCAGCAGTGATAACTTACACTCCATCCGGCTTGTACGACGCTGACTACGCTAGAGTGGTAGCTATCGTCGACAAGAAGGATCTGAGCTACGAAACTTTGCCCTGCCGGAACAGTGACAGTGTCCACTTCAACCACTGCGCCGGCTGCTTGGAACTTGGACCCCTCCTCGCTGTCTATCAGCAATTGAGCGAACTGCACCAGAGAGGCACGACGGATTCAGATTAATTACCATGTCATTTTCAGGTAGCAATGCATCCTAATTGAAAAGAGAGTACAGGGGCATATCAGTAGTCATTTGATAAACACACCATGAGAAACTGATAGGTATTTGCATACGAGTTTAGGGAGGGGAATTTCGCAACGGTAGCACACATACGTGCTGCCCAGGAATTTCACTGTGGTCTTTGTCCTTGACTTGTCTGAACCTTGGCAAAGACGCGCTCGCCTTTACGAGATCCTGATTCAGAGTTCGCCGTAGGAGAACAGTTCCATCAGGGCAACTTTCTTGCGGACTAACACGAATCTCCGCTTCTCCTGCCGTCATCAGACCAATCCTGGTGGTTGTGTTTTTCGAAGATGATGAGCTGGGCGACGATATCTGCTTTCAAGGTTCAAACGCAAAACGTAAGCCTAAAAAAATGTCGACAAGTGATTCTAACAAATATCACCTGAATCTTGTGATTCTTAAGCAGAGGATGATCGAATGCAGGCTGTTTGTGCATGTCCACGCAGTCAAAAATTCCACCTTACTTGTCCTAATCAAAGAAATGAAATCACATATATAGGAAAATCACGGACGGTAAACTGTAAAATAATAGGGACATTTGCTTGTATGGACAGGGTTTGTTGAGCATCTTGAGCTCTCTCTTCAGAGCCATGTCGTCTTCTTCGATGGGGACTGATCTTGTTGCCCCAGTATTGCATATGAACAGGCAGGAAAGCATGAAGAAGAACAAGAAGCGCGTCATTCTGACTGGGTACATAATTCATAGTGCACCTTGTGAAACGACAAACGATTCAACGCTGTACTACGCACAGATATAGGGCCAACACCAGCCCTTCTAATCAATCAAGCAGCTGTCAAACATTAAATCTCTTCAAGATTTTCTACGTGGCTGCATCATTTCTTTAGGATAACATTAACATGATTTATGGCATGGTGCGCTCATAAAAGGTACAGTATATGGTACCTCATTTCTCCTACAGCTTTCCTCTCCTGTATTCAGTGAGTCCATCCCTTTTCAGTTTTACTAACTAAAATCCGAACCATGAAATTCTCGACCATCAATATGTCTCTTCATATTGTATTATATAGACAGGTTAGATGAATCTTTGCACTGCCATCCTGATAGCTTTGCCATGGCTTATCCTTAGCCAAATGGGAGCCCCCGAACTCTTCAGATTTATATGAAGGGCCAAGCCTTTGCTCCGAAGATGAATTTCAAGATTGATATTTTCTTTTATATTAGGAAAAAAACTCTAAAAAGTAACCATAATATTTACTAGTTTGATTAGCATCGATTTAGATGCGCCATTTTGTAAACTACATAAATTTCCCACACATTCTTGCGGTAACTTGAGTGATACCGACTTGTATGTCACAGAAAAGTACTGTATGCATTAAGCCACGTAAAATCGATGAAAAATATAAATAGAGTCTTAGTGGATGGTGATGTGGCATGGAACTTAGTGGTCCCTAGGATGACGTGGCTTCATGTATGTCTAGAGAATTAGACAGTGATGTATTTAGATATAAAAGATAAAACATATATGGATAATGAAAATATGAAACCCTTTGAAACAGGCTTCCTTTGAAAGTCCAAGTCCAATTTGCTAGTCAATTTGCATATTATAGAACCTGTGAATGAGTGATTTTTGCTGGGAGTGAGATATGGAAGCTCTACCAAATATTAAGCTTTAGTATTAAGCTTGTAGCTTCTCGCGTAGATGCACGCGTGGTACACATGTGTTGAAACGCGTCTCAACTTATATATATTTAATGGGTTTACGTGGATCGCGTGAAAAGCGGACGACGTCGAGGAAAAGAAGGAATCAAGGAAGGAAGGGAAAGAAAGAGAAATAAGGAATTAAATGAAAGGACCCGCTTGATTTTTTATTTGTGTCTTTTCTCTTTCATTAATTTGGGTATGGGTATAAAACGATGTGAGAAAAATAAATGATTAAACGGTGGAAACATTTTTGTTCTATCAATTTTAAGTCATTTCCAACTCTTTTCAATCATTTTTAACATGTACGGAGCTAATGTGAGGGATATAGATATTTTCGTTAGGTGAGAAATGATATTACGAAAACTCATTTTTTTATAGGATAGATATGGATATATATGCATTCCGATTTCCCAAGTTTTTGTCGAGGCTTGTCAGCTTCATTGCTTCCACCATATTCTTCAGGACGTCAGCAACTTGTCCGGCAGGCCTGTCCCTGAGTACTACTACTACTTCTTCTTCTTATTATTAGCTAGAGTTAAGTAACATGTTTATCAAGCCCACGGGGTCCTTGAGTAACTTGTTTATCAGCAAGATGAACTTTTCTTGATTGGTGGTTGCACCACTCGACAGCTGAAGCCTGTCAGACGTATCTTGCTCAGTTTTATGTCTGAAGTTGGTGACCGGGCACCAGTCCGGTTGACTACTTTCATGTAGCTAAAATTTCAGAATATCAACTTGGTGAGGATTCAAGGACCTGAACCAACCTGGTTTGTATTTGATAAATTCACAATGCCTAACATGCTATTATAAATCAGTGCATGTTCAGCAGGTACTTGAGATGCATTGGGTTTGCTGGAACTCATTTGTGCAGCTAGCGTGGAGTATGAGTGCAGCAAAAGTTACATTTGATGCAGGTGGCACTAAACTCTTTCTAAATGGATCTGAGTACCAAGATTGCTTTGGGAAAGAGTTGATGGTCCTAGTGGCTAGGTTCTTCATTAATAGGAAACATAAAATTGATACTATTTGTGGCCAGAGCGAGGTGCTTCACTTTCTGCAATTTCTTGTTTGGCTGCAACCAAGATTTGATGGTGTACTCTTGACTAGCATAATCAAATCAGCGAATGTTCTCTTGGGATCGAGGTCAGCCAATGGACAACCTGTGGACAACAACAAATGCAGTTCAGAACAGGCTGGAAGAACCTGAAGCAATGGTGTTGATTCTTGTTCCCTGGGAGGCTGGGATCCTGGTGGCTTCGACAACAATGCAAGTACGGATGTACCCAGTACCCAGTATTCCTATGGGCTTAAGGGAAGCGTGGGCTGGGCAAGCTATGGCCCAAGGAGGTTTTGCAATGGGTTGTGTACAAAAGGAGGAGCAGCGCCGATGCAAGGGGTCGAAGGACCGAAACACAGAGCTGGCACAGCGAGCTTCACGCTCGAGGCGAGTCAGAGTCGAGGGCTGGATCTATCTCTTTCCTTTCTCTTCTTCCTCCTGCCATCACGAATTCCCTGTACTCAAAGCTTCCAGTTCTAGCAGCTTATAATCACTGTGTGTTCTTGAATTACTGAGAGAGACTGAGGTTTGTTACAAAATGTAGGTTAAGCACAATCATTGGACATTTTCCTCCTTTCACAACATTGCAACGGTTTCTGATGAAAGCCAGAAATTTCTGCGAAATTTGCCCTGCTCTGCTGAAGAGAAACATAGTACGTCAAGTGTGGAATTTCTCGCCAACTTTGGGATGCTGTGGGGAATTCATGTAGGAGTAGTACATTGCAATGAATCAAATTCTTGTCTGTTATTTTCAGACCGTTGAACGGAAACTCGTACAGCAGCTCATACGTTTGTTTCCCAAAACGATAAATACAAAGAAGAGGGGCATGGATGGATTCTAATAAAATGCAGACACACATCGTTGACAAATTTGTTCACCCTAATCACCTAATCTTAATTTTTTGACGCTGATCGAACACGTGCACATCCTGAACATTTATATTAATCAGATGCAAAGTAGAAGCATACAAGATTCGTGAATGACTGACATTAGAGTTGGAAGAAGGAACACAAGATCATTAGCCTAAGCTATTAATGAAAAACTCAGTAGTGAAGGAGGAGTGCCTTGCCCTGCCATTCTTGGAGCTCTATTGTGATATTAATGTCCTCAGCCACTCTCCCCAGTAGACCTGCAACCTTTTCTGATCAAAGGTCGCCACATTCCTAGCTTTCCAGATGCTCCACAGGATAACAATCAGAATGGTTGACCATATCTTGAGGTCGCAGATATCTTACCAACGATTCACCGGCTGATGGACTAAGATCCTCTGCAGTTGAGATGGTGCAGTTTGTGCCATTGACGCGTGAGGCCTGCGTGTGAGGGGATAGTGACCCAATTGCACCTACAGTAACTGCAGATGAGCTGGTTCCCGGACGGTGAACCGGCCCTAATATCACTACGACTTTTAGGCACCGAAGCTGTGTCGGCGGCCAACAGCGATGCCATCTATGCTCATCCTGTGACCAAGTGCTCCACAGCTCGTACTGTAGGCAAGCGGCGCCGCGCGTGGCCTCATCGCTTCACCTGCAGACACGGAATCGAAGCAAGTGTCAGTACAGTGTTGAGCAATTTATTCGGCGGGAATTTTGGGAGCGAGAAAGAAATTTGTACCGTCGGTGTCTCCAAGACCGACTAGAGCGATTTGCGTGGCGTTGCACAGCGGGCATGACAGATTGTGCTGCATCCAGCGACGAATGCTCCGCAGGTGGTAGCCGTCGCCGCAGTCCAGTGCGTGTGGTCGCTCGCTGGCTTCGAGGCCGTAGGGGGAGGTGCACAGACGGCAACTGTGGCCCCTGCCAGTGACGGCGTCCGGCTGCTCTGGCATACCCTCGGTTCCTCTTGCAGCACCCCCATGCTGGCCTTCCTCGTCGAGATCTCCCACACAGCGAGGCAGTCCAGGGCTCCGTGGCGCACGCAGATGCGGTTCACACGCTCGCCCTTGCGCCGCCCTCCTCGTCCTCCTCCTCCAGCAGCAACGGCGGTGGCAGTACACGGCGAGTGCGGAGAGCAGCACCGCGCCGACGACGCCGCTGACGATGCTGGCTATCGTGCCACTGCTGAGCGCAGCACTTGAGTGGGGAGCGGGCTCGCCGCCTGGCACCGTCCGCCGGTAGCCTTCGCCCCTCTGCTCTTTCCCCTGCAGTCTGGAGAATTTCGGAGTTTCAGCAGGAAGCGTGATGGTTGCCTCCTCACCGTCGACAACGTGAGGGGACGAGCTCTACTTAGCGACGTCGCCTGCGCCGGCCTCGGCGATTTCCCGCATCACGAATTCGCGACTCGCGAGCGCCTCCTGCGCGTCGCCTACGCGGGATGCCGGCGCAAGGGATCCGTCGGCCAGGCGTCCCCCAAGAATGGCGGCACGGCAGTCGACGGACAGCCTCGCGCCAGGCCTCCAGGGATGGCGTGTAGGCCGTCCTGGTGGTGACGCCCACGACGGCGGCCGGCATGGCCGGGTACAGAGGTCTGCCAGGCCACCCAGCAGAGACGGCGAGGATGGCGCCGCAGAGGAAGAGGAGGTGGAGCGTAAGGGCAGCGACGGCTATGATGACGAGCACGCGCGCGAGGGCGGCATGGGCGGACCACCTTCTCGGCGCGGAGGGGTCCATCACGTCGGTGATCGAGTGGAGCGGGAGGACGAAGACGATGCTTGCGGGAGCAGCCCTGATGCGGCGGCGTGGCTTATAGGCCGGGCGGCAGGAGCTCGGCGCCTCGACCCAGGTCGAAATGGAGGGAGCCGTTGGCTGTGGCTCCTCCATATTTAGATGACGGCCGTTTGAAACTTTGAATCGAGGCGCGAGCTGAGATTAGGCTTCAGTATACACTTATTGGACTATGCGTTCGGTTCATTATATATAATATATATTGTGACATCTGAAAAATGTAATTGTTTTTTTCTTCTTTTGTTTCACTATGGTTCGGTACTTGTCTGCAAAAAATCTGAGACGAGCAGCGGAATAAATTTCCAGCGTTGTGATTTGTGAAATCATCACGTTCTGCGCATAATCCGCGCGCCAAAGAAATAATTGAGGAGAAGCACAAAGACGCCAAAGAAAATCTCATTTGACACTTATTATCCTTTTGTCAATCTCTTTCGTACAGAATTGAGATTCTCATGTTGGACTTTGCATGGAACAACATTTCATCAGAGCTTACTCAGGGTTCATCCATTGGAGAATCTGAACCTGAGAAGCAGAGTCCATCATTGGACAATTGTTGGTAAACAACGGTTCCGATGGGAGCAGAGTCCATCCATTGGAGAATCTGAACCTGAGGAGCACAGCCTAGATTGCATCATCTAGGAAACAATGCAAAGCTTTAAATTTGGGTGTCTTGCTCCTCAGGATATTAGCCTCTGATCAGACAATTCTTTAGATGCAATATCATTCCTCAAGATAGTGCACTATAGGATGTTAGAAAACAAACATGCGGAAACACCGTAGATATATCTCAGATATTCACGTACGATCACAGATAATACCGGAGGTACGATTTTTGTTAACGAGGTTCAGCTGAAACCTACATCTCGGATCATGACTATGATCGCTCTTCCCCATTATCGACACTGATGCCGGCATCCGGGCACACCGCGGGCTGCCGCAACGCCTCATGCCCAAACCAAGCCACATCTACTCGTCTTTTGGTTACATAGAGTCGGCCTCATATTTATAGCACCCGTAGAAATAGAGTTTGACTAGAACTCTACCTAGACCGCTATTACAACTCAAGTCTCATCGTAACAAAATCATACATTCTAACAAACTCTACCTTGACGAATACGCCCGCCACCATGAAGTTGTCCATGTGCAAACCTCCGTGCATCAGACTTGAGTCTTCTCTCCTTCATCGCTCGCATCGAAAGGCCTATCGAGGTTGATCCCACAACCTTACCATCTCCCAGACAGAACACTGCTTTAAGCTTGCACTGGTGCGTGCCTCACTTCTCACCGAAGAAGACCGTCTTCCCGCCATGCATGACTTTCGAGGTCCTCCGACAGGCTCCACCTGATACAACCAACCTTCCTCATGCAACAGCCCAAGTGAAATCAGATTCCTCCTCAGCTCCGGCACATGCTTCATTCTTTTGAGTATCACCTCTTGCCCGTCACACATCTTGAACTTGATATTGCCTGCCCCCATGACATGGTGCACTAGCCATCTCTCAGGAAAGCAAAAGCACCATGATCATCCTCAGTGTAAGACAAGGGCCACTCTTTCTTCGGTGTTGCATAAAAAAGAGCTAGCTGAATCCAGCAACCACGCTTCACAAGACTCGTCACTTGACACTCTAAAAAGATCACCATTGCTACCTAAGTCATCCCTCTTGGTGGCACCAACAACACTTGTGGATCCACTCTCCTTCTTCAGTACTAGACAGTACTTCTTCACATGTCCCCAGTCCCTACACTTGAAACACATTGGTTCCTTCTTCTTCCTCTTGCTCTTCTTATCTCCAACATCATGATCACCTTTGACAAGCAAGCATGAGCAAGCAATGCTACAACAACCTCTTCTGTGGTGATAGATGCCTTGCCAACAATCAATGTAGTAACCAAGTGCTCATAAGAACTTGACAGCGAACACATAAGAATAAATCTCCGTGTCATCATCCTCAATTCCACTTCCACCTTGACCCGATGCCATCTACTTGTTGCCATGGAACGCCAAAACATTTTGCTCAAATGCTTTCCCTTTAGAACTCGCACGACCAGCCTTGTTCTGAAACACATGCTCTCACTACTTCCTCCAAACTGCAAATCTGAGCTTCCTTAGGCACATGAAGCTCTTTTCTGCTTTCTTTTGATCTAATCTCCTTTGGCTTGACTATCCCTGGTTTTATACCACTGCTATTGTGTTGTTCTTGTCCTCCAAGTTCTATCCAAAAGAGGTTAATTGAAAGAGACCTTGATACAAGCTAGACACGGTCCTCCTGTGGCCTTCTTTCTACACCATTCGAGACCAACTCTACGCCAAGTCTTACCCACGAAGGAGAGCCCTCCATATCCCATTGTGGACCCTATACCCTCATCTATCAGCCTAGACGGGCCATCTGTACACCTAGGACTCTGCCCAGATTGGAGTCCAAGACGCCCCAACACAAGCCGGAACCACATGCACTTGGTGTCTACTAAAGGTGTCGTCCTGTGCCTGTGAGTCTACTCGTCTGGCTCCAAACCTTGGAGCCCCCATTCCACCATGACACACATGTACCGTCCTATTGGGACTTGTGCCCAACTCCACACACCTATGTACTTCCATCACCCTAGAGATCGCCCAAGACATGGCATGCAAGTGCCGTCTCTGGTCCCAGCCTGGAGATCACACCACACTAGGGTGCATACACCCCGTGTTGCTAGGTCACCTTCCACCGCATGTGTCGACTGCTACCTCTCACTCAGTCTCCCAGTCTCACACTTGTGGGCCGCGTCCTCAGCTGAGGATGCCTTTGCCTCGCCTCGTGTACCATGCCCAAACTGCATTGGCCTCCATGTGTTGTCCATTGCAATGGTGCCCTTGCGACGAACTCTTCACATGGTGCCTTATCATGTACACATCTCAAACCGACTGCATTGGACCTATGCCTCGCACTGATTCCCGCGTTTGCACCTCTTTGCCACAACGGATCTTCTGCAACTCCAAAACCAACACCTCCAATCCTTCACCAAACTTCACATAAATTACATATGTGAATCTATGTCACACCCTGGCCATACATCCATGTCAAAACCAGCTTGATGTGTCATGATGCTAGCCCGTGTAACTTCCCAATCACATCACTACTCCCGTTCTATTGGCACCAAATCCTAGCGGATTTAGCATTATTGTCGAATTGGCTGATGAGCTTCATGGGTCGCCCGCATAGAGGCTGCTTGCCTTTATCGTTTGGGGCCGACGGGCCGTGTATCTTAGGTAGGAATAAATTTAGGGTTTAGCTAGTTCTATACGGACATACCATCCAAGTCTCCAGACTATAAATATGTAAACCTTTGTTCAAAATAAACACAATGACATATGTTCCCAGTAGCGTGTGTCTTGCCATCACCTTCGGCACATCGCCACCCTTGATGTAGGGTTTCAAAGTAAGCGGTATGTTGCTCTGATGTTTCTCTTGTAGATTGTGTTAGGGCTGCTCGTCGTCTTACAACTATCATGGTAGATCTCATACTAAGTGTTGTTGTTGGCGAGATCTATCTAGTTATCCCATACACTATCGATCTACTTCTTGTTCCTGGCTGCACGCTATAGATCGGTAATATACGGTTAGGTGCATATAGCTCACCAATTGCTACAATTCACGATATGCACTGCAACATATGCATACGACAATTCATGAGATCGATATGCACCTAGCACCCTGTTTTTATATGTTCTAGATGTGTTCTCTATTCTGGATGAACTTCTTTGGAGGTTCTCTAATCTAGGGTAGTTAATCGCCTAGATCATGGTTTAAGCAGGTCTATTATCTTCCTATCGTACTTTGTGTTTATTTATACTAACCCGCAAGAAGACACTCGATTGAGATGAGCCGACTAGTCAATCCATCGGAAGCCAACCCCAATGATCTAGTTGGAATTTAACGTTTCACTGTGTTGTGTATATGCAGGCGATTCTCTAACGACTGTTGACGGTCGTAATCTCACGATATCCACCGTCAATTATCCACCAAATGAAGCAAAGCATGTGAATAAAAATGGACTAATCCTTACTAATAATGAGCTCCACTAGTTGTGTATAAATATTTGGTTGCAGGTACGGAAATTCACATAAATTGGATGAAACATGGACTATATATGATGATGGGCTGAAATGGGGAAAATCCCATGGTCGGCCGACCACCCTCAGGTCGGCCCACCACCTGGCCAAGGTCGGCCGACTCTCCCTGGTCTGCCTGGCCACTTGCCAGGGTCGGCCCACCACGTGGCAAGTCGGCCGACCACCTCACCAAGGGGGTTTTGACTCCACTTCATCCCTGCATGCAAGAAAACACAAAGAGATGTTAATCCAACCGTTGTACCAAGTATCCGAGGAATCCAAAGGCCGAAAGACCATCAAGACAAGGATTGTTGATGTTACAAATCCGTGGGAGGAGGCATACAACCAATTAGGGCAAGACACCTGGTCGGCCGACCTCCCAAGTTCCACATTCTACACATGCATCAACTGTCCCAACCGCCAATCGACGTGAGGAGGCAAGATCAAGCCGTTGGATGGCCAAGTCGCTGGATCGGGCGGTCGCCCGACCATGGGGCTAGGTTGGCCGACCCTTGCATGGTCGGCCGACCACCGACTTCACCCCCCAACTGACCTCAGCCACCTACAAGTACCCCCTCCTGGTTGTAGACTATAAATAGGCCCTGTGAGCTCATTTATAAAAGTGTGGAGAAGTTGAGAGCTACATTCTACCTTAGAGAGTGCTATTTCCACATCTTAGTAGTTAGGATAGTCCTAGGAGTTAGAGTGAGTCGAGCTTTGCCTCAAAGTTCTCGGAGATAGCTCTGAGTCTGCGGTAAAGTTCTTGTATCTTTGTACTCCTATCTTCAGTATAATATATTTATGCTTTATTTTATTTCTATCTCTTGCAAGTGTGGTGTACCTTTCTTTGCATACTTGCTAGGCTTAGGCTATGGTTATCTTGGTTAGTCAAGTCCTGTTATTCTTGCCGGTGCTATAATCCAACCTGTACGCCATGCTCTGGTTAGGTCTTCTTCTCTGATCAAGGACGATCTATTGTTACTCAAGCTTTGCTTAAGTACGTTTATAGCGTGCCATCCTCTCCACGCAGATTTGCTTGGTAGCCCCACTCGATGACAGTGTGTGGTGTGCCTCTGTAGTCCAGGCCTGTTCGTTTGGGAGACCCGTAGGTGATAGCCGGGTTCTCTTTCGGTGGTCAACTATCTACCCCCTGACCCTTCGAGGGCGCCGAAATTTCGCTCGACGTGAGACCCTGGCTTGTTACTTGGGTTTCCTTAGTTAAACACGACATAGTCTTTGCAGCCGAAATTTCGCTCGACGTGAGACCCTGGCTTGTTACTTTATCTCACTCGTTGTCCTCCCAGGCAACTATACCTCTCTACGTGTATCTTAGGTAGTCTATTTACTTCTTCACCATACACCTATCTTTACCAAACTTACCTCTGCCTAGATACTAGTTGGTACATTTATTAAAGTATGGTGACCTCGATATTGAGTTTATCCAATTATATTCTCTCGCCTGCCGCTTCCCTCTGGATAAATACGATACTCGGAATACTCTGGGTGAAAGGCTACAGCGGTCTCCGTGCGCTTGTGGAGTAAAACCTGTTAAGGCTAAGAGACGCCAACAGACCACTTCGCTCACAACACCCTCCTTGGCTAGTAGGTCAAGCCAGGTGGCATGCCCAAGCACCACCAAGTGCCTGGCCATCCTCCCACGGCGCCGAGGATGGCCGAGCTGCATCACAAGAGAGATGATCGCAACAACACTGTGATCTCATAGCTCATCATGTGTCAGTTGTCGTACGATCGCCTGCAGATTTCCCATGATGACACATCCGTTCCGCAATCAATCGCGAGTGCCGAGGTCGTCACCTATAACAATCTCAAAAGCAACATGCATCAGCACAATTACCACACTTGGTCAATCCTCGCCAACTGTAGCACATCGAATGGTTTGAACCACTCGCCTGAAGTATTCAACTTCACCGATCGAATTGTTCATCGCCGCCATACTGCACCTTGCACCATATCAAGATGTCTTCTTGGTGCCTGTTGAGAATGATCCTCATGCTTCCACCATGATCCACGACACACAGCTCAAGATCCAATCTAACCATATCTCTGATACAACTTGTTAGAAAACAAGTATGCAGAAGCGCTTATGGATCTATCCGAGATATTTGTAGACGATCATAGACGACACCAGAGGCACGATATTTGTTAACAAGATTCTGCCGAAGCCTACATTCCCGGGGCACAACTATAGGCGCTCCTCCCCATTATCGATAGCTATACCGGCATCCAGGCACACTGTAGCAACGTCGCACACCCCAACCAAGCTGTCTAGTCATCTTTTGGTCAAACAAGGTTAGCCTCTTATTTATGGCCACTAGAAATATAGTTTGACTAGAACTCTACCTAGACCCCTATTACAACTCAAGTCTCATCATAGCCAAAACGTACACATATTAGACACAAACTCTAACACAGGAAATAACCAACCGACATGGGCGAGCTAGAGGTGACAAAGCATAATGAATTGGAGCTGACAGAGCATAGTAGCCACGCAAGAATTCAGTAAAATTTGATGGTTGTTGCAGAGCAATGCACCACTATGCCATTTATGCACCGATGATCTACGAGGTTACTGTGGGAGATAGATATCCTCTGGGTCCTCATAAAGCGTATTCTCTACGTGGGCTATTGGAGGGCCCAATCCAGAAGCCGACCGACTGACTTGGCGCACAAGACAAGGACTCTTTATTTTTTTTAATCTAAACCGTCTAGGAGACATAGAAGGAAACCGACTTGTAACCCAAGCCACGCCGGACTATATAAGGATCCCTCCCAAACAATTCGACTCATAGCATCTCTCTCGACCTCAGGCAGATCTTACGATCTCTCAGCCCTCATACATACTCAAAGCAATACAATCAGCCACAAACAAGACGTATAGTATTACGCATCTTGCGGCCCGAACCTGTATAAATCGTGTGTTCTTGTCTCATGTCGCGTTTCACACAAACTATCGAGCTACGGCCGATCTCGCTAACCACAAAAAACACCGCGTAATACATCCCGTGGTGCATTGTCGGTACTAAACTCCGACAGCTGACGCATCAGGTAGGGGAGACGACATCGACGTTACCGCTAACTCCATGGCTATTTTCGTCGAGATCAAGTTCATGCTCGTCGACATCAAGCGAGACTGTTGGTGGTTATCGTGCACGTCAAGTTCGATTTCATGTCAGAGATTTGTTCAAGCGGCGTCCATGACGAGATTCCGGAAGTCCCGAATTTCATCGTCGTTCTGAATCAATCGGCCGCCGGTGGATCATTATTTTTCAGGGCTGTGGCCTGTGGTGATGTTATCTGTTATGAAGCCATCAATTCCATGGCTCATGTCGTTTCCACGTGAAGTCAAGGCAGGATCCGCTGTCACGTCTATTGATTCGCGCACCGAGAAACACTATGCGGATCGATCTGCTGATGGGTGATTTACGTAAGATGAAGAAGGCTACAACCAAAAAAAAAAAATTGCCCTAGCGAGCTGCATACAAATCGAGGAACATCATAGAATTGAGGACCAATCCGAATCTCCCAACCATATGGGATTGAGGAAGCAAGTTTCCGGTCAGGTCTCTAGTATGAAATCCGTTGTCGGACTCCAGGTCCAGGGTCAGGTCAAAGCTACTCAATCTAGACGGAGCTGGATAAAGACACGCGGCGCCAAAGAAACATGCCACCACTTGCCAATTGCCATCTACGGTGGGCTGTACATGCAGGTGCAGCAGGAAGAAGCAGAGTCCGGTTCACGCTCAAAATCTGGGCAGCAGCAATTAGTTCGAGTACCGGCATCGCACGCAAATCAGAAAAGAAGTGCCACCGGCAACCATCCAGCACTCGATGTTTCGATTTGGTTACAACAACGCAAGGAGTTTTGAGATTTGTCACCCCATCATCCGAGTCCAGAACCAAATATTTCAGCAAGCAGAGCAAGATCGACCATCCGCACTATGCCGTACCAAGGATATTATACTGCTGGATATCGTGACAACCCAAGCCAATCGGCAGCGTGTTGGATCACCTCTCACGGCTAAGCTAAGTCGTTTTAATATTCTGCGCATTTAATTATGCTAATTAAATTTTCGTCATTCCGATTGGTTTGGTTTAATCGCTCAAATATTATTTATGTTCGAGTATTCTTTCTGCAAAAGATACTACTCTGATTGCTTTTTTATTATTGTTCTAGAAAAATTATCTCGGTCACTCATAGGCTTACGGCTTATGCTCCGTGCTGCCGATTTCTAGTTGGATTATTTTCAGATCAGTCAGGCTCTTTTTGGATCACTCAGATTATTTCTAAAGCAGGATCATTATTTCTAGATCACTCGGTCTCTTGAACTTCTCGGATTATTTCTTGATCATCCGGCTTTCGGGATCACTCGGATTATTTTTGGATCATTCGAGGCATTGGATCACTTGGATTATCTCTGATCACCCGACTACGGATATATTCATATTATTCTTAGATCACCAGAGATATTGGATCACTCGGATTATCTCTGGATCACCGGATCTACGGATATATTCTTATTGTTTTTTGGATCACTTGGGCTATGGATTATTCGTATCATTTCTAGATCACCCCGAGCATTGGATCTCCCTATTTATTTTTGTTCACTCAAACCGTGCTTTACGTACCTCACTATTCTGTCGCATCTCGTGCTTCGCCGAGTTAATTCTTTTCAGTTGCATCTTGTGTTCCGCTCAGTCTATTCTTTTCAGTCATGTCTCGTGTTTCGCAGAGACAACTCTTTTATGTTGCATCTCGTGTTTCGCCGAGCCAAATATTTTCTGTCGCATCTCATACTTTGATAAATCTCAGTGTTTTCTGGCAAAATCTGTGCGTGCAACGACAGGGTAACTTTAAACCCTCCATATGGGGCAATCGGTCTGGCCTACCGGTGTTACGTGCCTACGCGTCCTCATAAAAAGGGTGCAATCTGGCCCTCCTTACGGGGTAATCAGCCTAGGTCGTAGACCGACAGCTGGTGTTACGTGCCTACACAGTTTTCGTCTCAGGGTGTAATCTGGCCCTTCGCACGGGGCAATCAGCTTAGGTCGCAGACCTACAGTTGGTGTTACATGCATTCGCGTCCTCATTTAAGGGATACCTCTTGCCCTTCGTACGGGGCAGTTGGTCTGGCCCACCGACACTCATTGCCTTCGCTATACTCGGAATTCAAATGGGGAGTTCACTTCACACTGCTTCGTCAGCTCGGGGGCTGGGCTGTTGTCCGCCTTGCCGACTCACCGCTCGCTATTTCGTCGACTCGAGGGCTGGACTGTCGTCTGCCTCGCCGACTCACCGCTTCGTCGACTCAGGGGCTGGGCTATTGTCTGCCTTGCCGACTCACTGTGTCGTCGACTCGAGGGCTGGGCTGTCGGTCTCGCCAACTCACCGCTTCGTCGACTCGGGGGCTAGGCTGTTGTCCGCCTCGCCGACTCACTGTGTCGTCAACTCGGGGGCTGGACTGTTGTCCCTCTCGCCGACTCGCTGCTTCGTCGACTCGAGGGGCTGGGCTTCTGTCCGCCTTGCTGACTTCTTCGCTGACTCACTGCTTCATCGACTCGGGGGGCCGGGCTGCTGTCCGTTTCGCCGACTCGCTACTTCGTCGACTCGGGGGCTAGGCTGCTGCCCGCCTTGCCGACTCGCTATTTCGTCGCAACGTAGCCAAACAAATAGTATGTTCCACATTGACTAAGCATGCCAATAATAGTGTGCTTCAATCTCAAAATGAAGTCTCAATAGGATTTGATTGGAAGGTTAAACTTGCTTAATGGAGTGTTAGGAGTGAGTCAACCGAAGGCTCAAAACAAATTATGATACGGTAAGAATCACCCAACTAAGTAAGCAATAGAGAATCCATAGGATGTGTTGGTATAGAGTATGTGCCACAAGAATCTTAAAACCATAGGATGTGTTGCCATTGCAACTAGAAGGCCATGCTGGTAAGCTATTGGCCTTCTGAACTCCCTATAGAGTGAAGTAGCATGCTAGACATTACACTAAAACAAGCCATTTCATACTTCTCCTTTAATGGTGATTCTCAAGATTGAGATTATCACTTTATGTATTGTTGCAACCTAGGAATGTAATGAACCTTATGTCTTACACTCTAGTATTGTGGCTTGTTTTGTGAACTTGTGAGTCTATCATATTTTGTAGCTATGCACACTACTCTAGTTTGTACTCTGGCCATATGAAGGACCAAAATGGTGACTAGAGGGGGTGAATAAGAGCCTCTCAAAAATAAATCAGCCCACCAATCTGTCTTCTTGTACCATGCAGGTTCATATAGCTACCAGTTACTATACCTTGGACATGACAGGGAGCACAACAGAAGAACTCGAATCGACTATCAAGCCAAAGATCGCAAAACGAGTCAAACGAAGACTCAAGCACTTGACACCAAATAGCCACACTACACACCGAAGTGTGCCCTATCGGAGTCCAGTAAGTAACATTATAGGCATGAGGTTGGAGACAATGGAACAAGGTCGACGCAAAACACCAAGAGCAAAAACAACAAAGAAAGTGATAGGGCTGGCAAGCTACATCGTCTTGTCCAGTGTGGCCCACTGGATTGTACAGTGAGAGCCCGAGCAAAGGCCTAGCATTGTCTTGTTTGACAAAGCTACCATCTTGTCTAGTGTCCCCTATTGGCTTGTTTGGTGGGGAACTTTGGCTTGTTCGGAAATGCCTAGAAAATCCCATGTTCTTGCGATCCAAAAGCACAAACTTTGCCAAATCTTCACCAAACTTCATGAAATTTTGTAGACATTATCCCATGTGTAAGAATCAGATGCCCAAGTGCAGGGCTAGGCATTCAGTTTAAATCGAGAGTTTGATTTGGTTTCATCGATCTTCAAAACTTTGGTTTGCGCAGAACGGGAACCGATCGGTACGAAAGGGAGCGAGAAACCGATGAGTTCAGTGTCGGTGCCAACAGTTCGGTGTTCAGTTTTCACTGAACTTCCTACCTTTCCAGCATCACTGCATCAGCGCTTGTTCACTATGCTACTGCTCACGTGGGTTGTTGATGCCCAACGTGGTCATGCCTCACTGCCTCGCCAGTCATCTGCTCTATCGATGATGCACACGGTCACGCCTCACCCCTTTGATACAAGCATCCATGTGTCCCTGGCTTGCCAGTTGTTGCTTATCAGTGCCGTCATGCTGCCACTCGCCTGGTGCGGTGCTGTCCCCAGGTGGCCACGCTTGATGCCTCACCCCATTGCTACCCCAGGCACATGCATGTGGGAGCTGCATGGGCGTGGTGCCATGAGTGGAAGCGCAAGGCCACACCATGTGGTGCACACGCTGCTGCACATTGTCGCCACCAGAGAGAGCCGCGTGACTGCGTAAGGAAGACGAGAAGTCTAGAAGATAGGGTTAGCAAGGGAAGTGGACTCATGGCTCATTTCGATGTTTGGATGGGCTATAGCATAATTGGGTGGGGCAAGGTGTTTCACGTGTTGTTGGGCTAAATAATACACTCGTTGGATCGGCTGCAGCATTGTTGGCCTGGCCAAGGTGTTTCACCTATTAGTCACCATGTTGTTTCTCGGTTCCTTGGTCTATTCAGTGTGGAGATGACAAGAACCGATGCCGAAGCCAAAGAGTGATGTTTGCGAATTTAAAAACCTAAGCCAAAACTGAGAACCAAAAAAATACACTTCGGTTTGGTTTTGCTCAGTTCGATATTTATTTTGGTTTTTGGTTGGAAAGTCCCCAGCCCTACCCAAGCGGGGGGAGGGGGTGAATTGGGATAATTTCAAACTCTAATCACAAGTCCTTGACCTAACAAACTACAATTAGCCCACTTCACCCTGTAAACTCAGCAACCCTAAACTAGAGATAACCAACTCTACACAGGCTAGTGGAAATAAAAAGCCTACTCATGCTAGAAACTATAATGGTGACCAAGGCAAGTGAACTACTAGCCAAGAGAGAACTAAGCATGGTGACTACAAGATGCAATCCATGAAAATAAGCAATGAAACAATAGCATCATGTAGAAGGGGTAGGGGAAGAGACAACCAAATTGTTTCCCATGGTATCGGAGGTTTGGCACCCATCCCTAGTCCATGCTGCATCACACCCTATAATGTTTTGCTACCTCCCATGCTTGTGGGCACTCCCTAGGAGACTATGTTCTCTATCCCGGCAAGGTGGAGCTCAAGCCATGTATAGCTTTGTTCTTCAAGCTTCCACACAACCTTGGCAAGCTCTGAGAATGCACCCGGTCACCAATTCCACCTAGGTGCTACCAAACACCAAGAGTAACAAGCCTCTGGTCTTCACTTGATCTTGATCCTCACCAAGGTGGATGCACACAATCTTCTAGACCTTTCTTGCTCTCAAATGATGTGAATGTGTGAGTGGTTGATGCAAAGGGTGAAGCACAATGGCTCTCTGTATTATTGTAGCTTCATGAGTGTCAAAGAGCGTAAAATGAACTAAGTAAACCCATATATATAGTCCTCAAGCTGATAGAACTATTGCAAAAGAGGGATGCTGACACTGTGTACTTCGGATTGTCCGGTCTTTTACTTTTTCAACTTCGGACAATCCGGTCTATGTACTTTACCAATGGTCATTGTACTTTTGTCTGAGGGTTTGTTCGGTCCTTGAGGACGGACAGCCCGGTCTATACAAATGTTTCAACCTTGAAGAACTAGCCGTTACTGTACGGGGTTGTTTAGTTTGGACCTTCATCCGGTCTACTACCCCTAGACTGTCAAGGTCCATGCATTGTTTGAACTTCATGATAAACCATAGCCTTGGGTTTCTTTATCCAGACTTTTGTCCAGTCTTCATAGGGATTGTTTGGTCCATTGTTCATGTGATTTTTCTCTAAGTGCATAGCTTTGGGTTTCTTTGACCAAAGCTTTGTCCGGTTACACTCAATCGGACAATCCGAGCTATCTGATTTGCATGGAGTTTTCTTGGAAATTTTCCTTGCTGACTGAGATTGTCCGCTTAGTTAATTTGAGCTAGAGAGAATATGTTTCTAAATTTTCTTCAAGAGTTTAATTTGAACTTTATTTTCTTGGACCTTAATCCTTCGTAGGTTGCACCTTTGCTGATTTTGAATCTTTTGGCTTGTGTGTGCATCCATTCATGGCAAATATCTAGATCAAGCTACTAACCATTGACCCCCTTAATAGTGCGGACACTAGAAAGCTATAAAACCCTATCTACGCAAGAATCATCCTTAGAGATACGGAAGAAAACCATGTTCGTCTTCATGAATGTAAGAACTAAAGTTGAGGGCCTCTTGACATAACCAATGATCAACCATATGATATTAATTGTTAAACCTACACTCAAAAGCTCATCAGACAACAATGAAGATTGTCATTCAATCACCGAAACTCACCTTGGGGCCTAAATGCTTACAATCTCCCCCTTTTTGGTGATTGATGGCAAGTCAAGGACAACAAGAGTAGAGATAGTCAATAAATTAAGTGCAACGTCAACTACTCTAGCCTTAGGCAAGGAATTAAACAAATAGAGCTTGAAGGCTTACCCAAAGTGAAATAGACATGATAAAATAATGCATACACAAAGGCCAAATGTCATGTCAATCCACAAGTGCCAAAAGATGCGAATATCATACAAACCAAACTAGAAGCATGTCTCTCCCATGAGTCCAATACCCATGGCAAAATAAAGACCTACCCCCTACCATCTCACTCCCACCTATATCTCCTCCTTTGTCATCAAGGGCCAAAGAGGGGCTCTAATCACTCTGAGGAGGACGACGCGAGGTGAGCTGGAAGTGGTCGTCATCGTAGTCATCATCATCAGAGTTTGACATCTCTGCAAGGGCCTCCTCAACTAGGTCAGGAGTTGTGGCTGTAGCCTCTGACTCTAGAGCTTGCCCTATCTCCGCCTACTATGTCTCAGGCTACTCT
The DNA here is from genome assembly GCA_030272315.1 of Paspalum vaginatum. Lineage (NCBI taxonomy): Eukaryota > Viridiplantae > Streptophyta > Magnoliopsida > Poales > Poaceae > Paspalum > Paspalum vaginatum. The sequence goes on along the minus strand of CM059018.1, from coordinate 33,003,170 downwards.
GCCTCAAGCGCTGGAGTCTCGGAGGGTGTGGAAGGAGCAACTGTGGTCTCCACCTCCAAGCTCACATGCTGTGCTATCTGCTCAAGAACTGGCTGAGTTACCTGCTCAAGTTGGTGTCTCCTGGAGGGGATATAGGTGATTGTCTGGCCAGAGGAGGTAGGAGCAGCTGACACCGAGGGGCCTTGAGCTGGTGACTCAAAAGTAAGAGTCATGGCGGGAAGCAGTGAGAGCACCAGTCTTAGGTTAGTCCATAGTAGGGGTGAGAGAGGGAAGGTCCCTGGAGTAGAAGCACCTACTAACAGAGCTGAAGAAGTGAGAAATGGGGAACGAGGCATCATCTAAAGTGGCTGCAGCTATTGCTGTGTCTACAGCGGTGGAAAGCCAAGCTGACTCTAAAACTTTGACCTCAATCCCACTATCTCCTTCCTATACTCCTACCTCTGAGATGTGAGAGACACATGAATCTCGTCAAGTATAAGAGTCTACTGCTTAGACATCTGCCTCTAAAAGCCAAGATGCGCCTGCTGGAGTGCAACCAGTTGCCGTGTCTGCTCCTATTAAACTCTAGCCTGCTCAGCCTGTTGCTGCACAAGAGTATGAAAAATGCTCTACAGAGCATCTGACTGAGTAACCTGGGCCTGAGAGACCTGAGGGGCCAAAGGTGGTGGTGATGGTGGGCGCGACTCTTCAGATCGTCTTCCTCAGTGTTGTCAGCGGCAAGTCAAAAATACTAAGCTTAGCCGTGTCTAGCTCCTCGTCCTTAATACGTGCAATCTCTCTATTCTCCTCGGGAATCTGCTATTGTGCTAGTCATTGTACTTTGCCTCCTCGGTGACTATCGTCCCTCATCGCTGGTTTGTAGTCAGGGAATCGAGTGCGATTTTGTTGGTACAGAGTGCGAAAGGCGGCATCCTACTCACCCAACTGATGTAGCATATGTGTGATCTAGTAAGCATATGGCATCTGTCACCTCCCTAACATGGCATCCACAATCACATCCTCCACCTCTCGAAGGATACGATAAACAATATCAAAGTCTGTAAAGGTGGTGAGATAGGTGAGTACGACCTGTTGCAGTGCTGTCAAACCCTCTATGAATCCTGCCATGGGGATCAAGGACCTCCTCAAGATTTATATCATAAGCTGGTACTCTGGCTAAAGCCTGTCTGGAGTCTTGGGGGTATTGGCAGTCAAGGTGCCTCTGAACATGTGCTTGACCTAGTCAATCAGTGGTGCCTGACCAGGGTATCCTATGTAGGGAGGAGAGGCGCCGTCATAAACAACTGAGTGAATCGACATCCCACGTAGAGGGGCACTGAGCAGCCCTGCCATCCTCTCTCTGCTCTACCTATGCTCCCTCCCATCAAACGTGAACTGAATGAAACTCCTCTGGTTAGCAATGTATAGGGTAGCATAGAACACTCGTACCTAGTCCTCTACGCACTTATGCGACATCATCATCAGCTCATCGAGGCCCCGATAGTGTGCAAAGTATTGTATGATGTTGTGGACCGCTCACTGCCTCTGCTCTGTCAAAATCAATAGTTGCATCGGGCATGACTTTTGACTGCCCTCAAAGCACTCTCATATAGACTATCCAGCATCACTAACCAAAACCACCTATCGATCCTGAAGTCCCTAGGCCTAGGACAGAACCCATCGATAGTCATCTCATACCTGATGGCTTTGATAGCCTTGGTCGTCTTGTTCCTCAGATCCAAAAAAATAAACATCCTCGGAGGCTGTAACATTCCGAGGCCCAAGGTGAGATGCCTCTTGGGACTGCTCCTATTGTGTCTCCTGCTCACCCAATCATCCTGCCGGTGGAGTGGTTCCTCTGCGAGTGCGAGGGCGACCTCCGCAGGGACGAGCTATGCTTAGAGGTGTCTCTGTCTAGGGTAGAGACTGCTGCTTGGCTCGAGTGGACCTATGCTGCCCAATCTGTATTCCTCCCCAACCTCTACTCTATCGGCTGCATCTGCCATAGCTTGTGCTCTCTCTGCTTCCTTCTCAGCCATGCTATTCTTCTTCTTCCTCAGCTCCTGTGGAGCAGGCTCCTTGCCCTTTCTCTTCTCGTGAACCATCTGTCAATAAAGCAATCAAAAGATTGGTGAGAAGAATTTAGATAAGTATTACAAGAGTATCTAGATACAAGGAAAGACCTTAAGCATAGCAATAGAAATTGATAGCCTAGCATGTAGACCTGGGCATCTACCAGGTCAGGTCGGGTTTGGGTCGGGCCAGAGCAAACTGGACGTCTCAGTGCGCTGGCCCGTGCCTGCCTTGACCCGAGCACCAGGATGAATTTCATGGCCCAAGCCCGCCCATTGCCTGGACCAATGACCCGCGGGTCAGCCCGGCGGCCCGACCTCATGGCTCTGGGTATGAGTCCCAGACTCCCACCTCTTGGGCAAGTGCAGTGAAGGGCTTGCTCCCGCAGCGATCGGGCGTGAGGAGGGGGGTGTGGGAGGTCAGGTGTGGGGAGACGAGGAGGCGAGGTTGGTGGGTGAGGAAGACGATGGGGCAATGGAATCAGTGGCGGTGCACAAGGAAGAGGAACCGACGAAGGTAGTGGCGGACCCACAGTAGGGTGTGTGGGAGAGGAAGGTGGCAGTGGATCCAGCGGTGGGGCGCAAGGAAGAGAAAGGCGGTAGTGGATCCAGCTCCAGTGGCGAGGCACGAGGAAGAGGAAGACTACGGTGGATCTAGCAGTGAGGCACGAGGAGGCACAACGGGCTGTCTGGGCGAGAGATGTAGAGCGGAGGGGTCTTCTTGGGCCAAGCCGCCAATTTTTTATTTTTTGAGCCGCCAGGACACCAGGTTGTGTGATGGGCTGATGGCCTGCTGGTGTCGGCCTACTAGTGGTGATGTTTTTTTTCAGGCTGCTGAGTTGGCCTAAGGGCTAAAATCACGGCCCGCGCCCGACCTGAGATTTCTACCGGGTCGATTTTTTTGTCCTGTGCGTGCCTGTCCTGCTCAGTGGGTCGGGTCGGATTGAGTATTTTTTGGGCGGGTCGGTTTGGGTTGACTGGGTCGGGTGGCCCATGCCCAGGTCTACTAGCAAGTCATGTCAATTGTCAAATTTGAGAAATCTTAGCTAAAATTGTGTGACCATCTCACAATTAGAGCCAAATTTCTTTATTCATATTTAATTGACATGAAAGACTTGAATCCATACACAAATAATCATGGTAGAACTATCCAAAGATCAAGACACCCCCTTAATCCACGCACATTGATGATAGAACATTGAATCTAGTGCCATACATGCTTCAATTTCAAACCAAATCCTAGGATTATGGGCTAGGGTTTCAAAAATTGGGAAAAATTGACCGCACCCTAGGAGATTGAACCAATCAAGGTGTTCACCGTTGGTGAAGATGGAAGGAGTGGCTGGCAACAGTGAGCAAGAGTACCAGTGACGCTCTAGGGCTATGCAAGCCAACAACAGAGTGGGCGATGATGGCAGAGCAGTGGCGAGCGACGCTGGAGATTGGCGGCGTGATGCTGGGAAGAGGTGGCGGTGGAGCGGCTGGAGCGCGGCAGGGGCTTGGTGCTCGACAGTGGAAAGACGACGGTGAGGTCAGTGAAATCGCACGAGAGAAGGAGTGAGGGCAGCGATAGCAGTGTATGGAGGCAAAAAGAGAAGTGGACTTGGCCACCACTCAGATATGGCCCTACCTATCGGAAACCCTTGAGGAACGGACAGTCCGCTTAAATGGATCGGACAAACCTCTGTCCTAAATAACCTAAACTGTGGCTTTTGAAAACATGATTTACTTACACAGTCCGGACAGTCGATCCAAACAAAAATAACTGAGCGAACAATTGGCTCTTCTTGTATGATCTTCACTAGAAATAGCGCTGAAACACACGGATCGGACGGTCTCATCCTGTTAACTGGACAAACCTCCGTATCAAGTTTCCCGAGACTTGTTGATTTCCATCCCTTTCTTATCTTGTACAAACTGGACAATCCTGTTTAATCCAAAAAGCTAGAGTAGACGAATGGGCACATCTTATCTGATCTTCTGTAAAACTTCACTTTGGGGTCTATGAACCGAATCGTCCGTCTCTTGAAATCGTACAAACCGCCATCTCAATTTTCCCGATGCTTATAGTTTCCATCTCAAGATCATCTTGCGCTGACCAGATAGTCTGTAGCTTTTGTCCATTGTGTAGAGCGGACAATCCCGTCTAGAGAATTTGAGACTTAGTTGAAATGCTTTCCCATTTTGCCTTCGACATATAAGATTCAACTAAACACATGTGTTGGGCAAGCAGGAATGACACCCTCACCCCTCAAAATAATTTGCATTCACAATGCATATAATTTTATTTTTGCAAAGGCAAATCCAGATTCGATAAGAACCAACGAAAATGTATGAGCCTATTCAAAGAGAGCTGGAGATTACTCCTGTCCTTCGGGAACATAACACAATAAGCGTTAAGCACTTATATAACATTGATTTGCCCACTCTTATGAGTTGAGAGAATTGCAATTAAGGCAAAACTTCATTCTCATTTAGTGGCTTTATCGTGACACTACCGCATGCTATGCCAAACAAGCTGCCATGCAAGGGAAGAAATTAAAAATGCGTGCACATCTATATGACAAGAATAATGCCTTGCAAGAATTTGAATCTAACTTGTCAGGTTTGAACCCCTCACAAGCTTCCTCAAGGTGAACCATTCAATAGGCCTTAAGCGAAACCAAGAACTAGCGGCTGACCTCTATCTTGAAAGGGTCTGACAAGCATCTACTCATGGCAATATGCATGCAATGTAGGATTATAGGACATGGCAACTTACATAATGTTGGATGAATCCGACACGTTAACTCACTTCGCAACCTAACAAATGTACTCTCATCAAAAGGTTTTGTGAAGATATCCACCAATTGCTCATCAGATCTCACTTCGGTTAGGATGATGTCACCCTTGGCCTCATGATAACTCAAGAAGTGATGGCGAATATCTATGTGCTTAGTGCGAGACTGTTGAATGAGATTTTTAGCAAGTTTTACAGTGCTCTCGTTGTCACAAAGGAGACGCACATATCCACAAACAACACTAAAGTCCAAAAGGGACTGCTTCATATATAGAATTTGGGCACAACAAGCACTGGCTCTATATATTCTGCCACCGCAGTAGAACAAAGCCATAGAATTTTGCTCCTTACTAAACCACAAGACTAGGGATTGCCCAAGCAAATGGCACCCTCGGAGGTACTCTTGCGATCGATGTGGGAGTCATATACCCACAGGTACTCTATGATGACAGATTATAGCCACTCTGCCAGGTGGACCAAGTTGCCTGCCTAAAGCCTACGGTGCAAGACGGTGTGAGCTGCTAATTGTAATCCAACTAGGACTCTTAACTTATACCCCAAGCTCCTTGGTCTATATAAGGGGAGTTGGGAACCCTAGTTTGGCATCCATCTAGAGATCACCAGACATCTAAGCCTAGGTCATAATGACCTAGATTAGATACGACCTCATACACGTTCATCTAAATGCATAATACAATCCACCATACACCGCATAGAGGACGTAGTGTTCAGCGATTTGGCTGCCTGAACCAATCTAAATCATTGTGTTCTTCGTTCTGTACACCATAGCAATCTCCTTACGCACCCCCACCAATCTCTAAACCCTCACGTGGTCCATCCCGTGTTGGGCTGCCGGTATGAAACACCGACAATCGACACAGCATCTGGCGAAGTCTGAATCTGAGTATCCCAAGAGTTCTAGGGGTACCATAGGCCTATACTTGGGGTGTGTTTGAGATATCGAAGTATCCTCTGCATGGCCAAAAGGTGGGTTTCCTTACGAGCCACTTGGAAATGAGCACACAAGCACACACTAAACATTATATCTAGCCTAAATGCGATGAGATAGAGAAGCATCGAGATCGCCATTGGTAGGCATTGGAGTCTTGATTGGCTTGCAATCATCTATCTTGAACTTCTTGAGTAGATCTTTGTGTTGGTGTGTAATACCAGCAATGCACCACGGGATATACCATGGGATGCTTTTAATGGCATCTAAATCGACTGTAGCTCCATGGTTCATATGAAACGCAACGGGAAACAAGATTTATACAAGTTCAGGCCTCGAGATGCGTAATACCCTACGTCCTGTTTGTGGCGAATTGTATAGTTCTGAGTTCTCAAGATTACAATGAGGGCACAGCTAGCCAGAGGTTTAGTATGCGAGGATGAGATCTCGAGGGAGAGTGAGATGTCCTCGGGAGGGGCCCTAGCCTGCCTTATATAGTCCGGCGTGGCTTGGGTTACAAGTTGGTTTCCTTCTCCTAGACGGTTTTGGTTACAACTAAATGCATAGAGTCCATGATCTTCGTTCCTACCCAACTAAGAAGTCCTTGTCTTGCGCGCCAAGGTGTTCGGTACCTCGGGCCCAAGTCAACTGGTCGGCCCATGTAGAGAATATGCTTCATGAGGACCCAAGGGATATCTATCCCCCACACTTTGCAACACTTCTCTTGATGGTGCTGGACCCAAATACCGGTGGACGGTGAGATTTGGGAGTAGAGCACATCGGAGCTAGGGATCGTGCTGCTGTTACACTCGTCTCCTTGTCGTGCTGCTCCGATCGGCTTTCTGCGGGGAAGCCGATCTTGGTTGTGCGTGGTAATGCGGGCGTGCCACCTGGCTTGACCTTGCAGTTAGGAAGGTTGGATGGATGTGGCGGTTGGCTCTGGTTCTCCCTGAAAAGCGTACACAACATATCTAAATGTAAAATTCTTGACCGATCGCAAGGATTGCAAACATGAGGGTTCATGTACTTCAGTCGGCCGATGTAGCGACATCGAATAGTTAGTGAGATATAAACATATAGCATAAAAGTAGCCAAAACCGCATCCAAGGTAGAACAAATGTAAAACCCTATCTAAAAGCATGATATAACAGATCTGCATAGTCAAATCGGCTTCAAACCAGGACCTCCAAGGAAGTCCATCTAACTAAACAGATACAAATTACGACATGTATAGATAGGGTGCTTGAGCTACGCTGATCTATTGGCAGGTCGCGTGCACACCTGCAGCGACATGTCATGGATTGTAACAAAAGATGAGGTAGCGTAAAACGAGCTGCATGAAGATCGATCTACTACATGAAGCATATATAGATAAAATAGACAGATTACATGCAAAATAACTAGTGAATCACGCCAACTGCGAAGCTTAGTATGAGATTCATCGGGATAAACACAAGACACCAAGTAGCCCTAACACAATCTACCAGAGAAAACATTAAAGCATATCGATGTCATGCGGGATAACTAGCAAACCTTGCCATCAAAAACACTTCAGTACAAGGTTCACCATGGGTCCGGTAAGCGCTTCGCTGCCCTAGCCAACCCGGATGAACCCACTAGGGCAGCATGGCACTTTCACGGATAGAATAAACCTAGGAGCCAGGGTGGCGATGCACCGAGAGTTGATGAACGAAGTACGATCTGCTTGGGAGCGTAATGCCATCGTTTTTATTAATCAATAAAGATTGCACGTTTGTAGTCTGATGACTAATCCATCTATCCAAATAGACCGTAACACATGATTTTTCTATCTAAAGATACATAGCCTGCTGGGCCAAAATACACGCCACTGATCTTAAACATGCAGCACAGATACAAAGGTAGATCGATAACATGTAAGATAACTAGCGGATCTTGCCACCAGTGAATGTTGGTACAAGATCCACTGAGATAACCATCAAACTTTGCCATAAAAAATGCTTCAGTACAAGATTCATCATTGATCCAGTAAACACTTCACTGCCCTAGCCGACCTGGATGAACTCGCTAGGGCCGCATGACGCTTACATGGAGAGAATAAACCTGGGAGCCAGGGTGGCTATGCGCCGAGAGTTGATGAACGAAGTACGAGCTACTTGGGAGCATAATACCGTCGTTACTTTATTATGACCAAAGGGTTACATATGTATCGTCCGAAGACTTGACTCTCAAGGCAAACCTTTCCTAGATAAACTCAAACTCTTTCCTAAACTAATAGATTACAACTCAATAAGGACTCTAATACTAGATAACGTGAGCTGGACTCTTCCTTCCACCCGTCCGGATCATCGTGAAGCTTCCAAATATTAGCTGAAACATGCAGTATAAATCCTAGTAGATTCTAGTTGTCCTATTGTTTCGGCAATTCCCTTCGACTCCAAGCGTCGCTAGCAGATGGATGAATACTAAATTAATGCTAATCGTCCAAATTATAGTGATAATAGATGGATGAATACTCCTTCCTTCACTTGCTTGATTTGGAACCAAAGAAAGAAGTTAAGCTCACCGATCATGTACATCTCGAAGTCCCTAGCCATCATATCACCAAATGCATGGCTTATTTTCTCATTTGTAGAACCAAAGATAATATCGTCAACATAAATTTGACAAATGAAAAGATCTCCATTGACGTCTTTGGTGAACAATGTCATGTCGACTTTGCCAATCTTGAATCCTTACATGATGAGGAAGTCCCTTAGCCTTACATACCACGCCCTTGGAGCTTGTTTGAGTCCATACAAGGCCTTGTGCAACCTATACACATGGTTAGGCTTCCTCAGATCCTCAAATCTGGGCGGTTGGCCAACATAAACAACTTCATTAATATAGCCATTAAGAAATGAGGTCTTCACCTCCATTTGATATAGCTTTATCTTATGGTGTGAAGAGTAAGAAAGGAGGATACAAATGGCTTCAAGTCTTGCAACCGGGCGAATATTTCACCAAAATCCACTGCAACTTATGCAAATCCCTTTGCCACAAGCCTTGCCTTATTGTGCACCACCACATCATGTTCCTCTTGTTTGTTGTGGAAGACCCACTTGTTGCCGATGATGTTCTTGTCCTTTGGACGCTCTTGAAGGATCCACACTTGATTGCGAGTGAAGTTGTTCAACTCTTGCATTGCCATGATCCAATCGAGGTCCTGAAGAGCTTTCTCTACACAAGTAGACTCCACACAAGAAACAAACTAGTAATTCGTACAAAATGAGACAAGGTTATGAGATCGGGTTCTTACTCCCCTTGAAGGACTCCCTATGACTTGATCAATGGGATTAACCTTGGAGATGCGTCCATGTCTCATTAGTGGTCTTCTTGGTGAAAGGGGTGGTGGTTCATCATTTGTAGCTTGTGCTTGTGACCTCCTTTGTTCTTGGTTGTTCGACACTTCCTCTTTTCTACCAAGTTCTTGATATTTCTCTTCATCTTCATCATGTTGAGGCACCATGGAGGTGCTTGGTCTTGATGGAGAGTTTCCTTCCCCTTGATCGTTGTCTTCATGCACCTCCTCCTGCTTCACATCCTCTATGGTCATGTTCTTCATTGGACCACGTAGGGGTTCATCATCTACATCATCATGAAAGAACACCTCCCCTTGGGAGCCATTAGTCTCATCAAACTCTACGTCACACGTTTCTTCAATCATTCTGGAGGTTTGATTGAATACACAATATGCCTTCGAGTTTGATGAATAACCCACAAAGAAACCAACATCGCAATGTTTTCGAATTTACTGAGCCTTTTCTTTTTGTAGATGAAGCACTTGCATCCAAAGACCCGAAAGTAGGAGATGTTGGGTTTTCTCTCAATGAGGAGCTCATATGGGGTCTTGCCAAGTAGCCGATGGAGATAGACACAAATTGATGCATGACACACTGTGTTGATTGCTTCCACCCAAAAACCCTCCGGCGTGCCATAGTCATCCAACATGGCTCTTGCAAAAGTGATCAACATCTTGTTCTTCCTCTATACAACACTATTTTATTGAGGTGTGTAAGTGGTGGAGAACTCATGCTTGATGCCTTCTTCATCACACCTTTCATCCACCTCGTAGTTGTTAAACTCGGAGTCGCTGTCACTCTAGACCTTCATGATGTTGAGGCCAAATTCACATTGAGCCCTCTTGGAAAAGGTCCTAAACTTGTCCAGAGTCTCCCCTTTATCACCTAGAAACAAGGTACATGTATACCTTATAAAATCATCAACAATGACTAGGCAATAGAGGTTACCACCAATGATCTCATATGTAGTTGGACCAAATAGATCCATGTGAAGAAGTTTGAGCGACTTGGAGGTAGATATGCATGTCTTCATTGGATGGCAACTTGCAACTCGCTTGCTAGCTTGACAAGCGCTACATAACTTGTCCTTCTCAAATGTAACATAGGCCTAGTCATTCGGGTTACCCGGTTTTTTCGGGTCGGGTAATTTGGGTTTTAGGAATTTCGGGTTTTCAAAAATGGCACCCGAACATCACCCGAAATAGCTCTTAACCCGAATTTTTGGGTACCCAAAATTCTGGGTTCGGGTTTAGGTAACCCCAAATTACCCGAGGTACAGGCAGGGGAGCGCGAGGTGAGCGTCGGGGCAGTGGCTTCTAGGTGCAGGCAGGGCTGCAAGGGCGGCGAGCCAGCGGCCTGGATCTTGCGGCTGCGGAGGCGGAGCGGCGGGCGGCCTAGATGTTGCGGCCGTGGGGAGCCAGCCGTCGAGGTGGCGCGTCATGCATGTGCTGACGCAGGCCACGCTGGTCCGGGGACACGGCGGAGGCGCTGAGTGGTGGCCTGGCGGCTACGTCTGGCTTGGTGGGGTGCCGTCGACCCGCCGTGGCGATGGGGTAGTGGAGTGGAGCGCTGGAGCGGCTAGCGGCGGCTGTCGTCTGGGCGTTTGGCCTGGGGGCAGGGTGGCTGATGGGCGACAGGCGAGGGAGGCATGGGAGCAAGAGGTATCTAGGGTTGGACAGATAATGGGCTGGGCCGTCAGTGCTGCAAGTTGGATTGTTGGGCTAGCCTGGTAGAAGATACATTGGGTAATTTGGGTAATTCAGGTACCGAACCCTAGGATCTGAATTACCCAAAATAAAATCGGGTTTCCAGAGGTAGGATCTGAAATAGTGTTTGGGTAATTCGGGTCCGGGTAATTCGGGTTTGGGTCTGGGTATTTCGGATTTGGGTATTGGGTATCGGGTAATTTGCCCAGGCCTGATGTCACATCCTTCACGCCAATCACCATCCCTTTTTTGACAACCTTCTTAAGTTGGCTCATTCCAATATGTGCAATTCAACAATGTCAAAGCCAACTCGAGGAAGACTTGGTAAAGAGGCAAGTTGTTGATGAAGTCTCCATGTCGGTGAAGTCCACAAGGTAGAGGTGGCCGTGCTGGAACCCTTTGAAGATCATGAACTTTTCTTTATAACTTCTAACTACAACGTCATTCTTGTCAAAGTCACATGTTAGTCCAAGGTCGCACAATTGTGCGATTGAGGAAAGATTAAAACTCAAAGACTTAACAAAGAGTACATTAGAAATTGACAAGTCATCAGAGATAACAATTTTACCCAATCCAATGACTTTACCCATAGAATTATGACCAAAGGTGACTTGCTCTTTGTCTCTAGGATTTTCTAGTGAGGTGAACATACCATCATTATCGGTCATATGTTGTGTGCAACAACTATCAAGCACCCAATACTTTTCACCGGCTTTGTAGTCCACCTACACATAGAGACGTCAATGTTGAGTTTTTGGCACCCAAGCAAGCTTTGGTTCTTGCACATGAGTGACTAAGACTTTGGGGACCCAAAGTGGCTTGGGGATCTTTTCCTTCATGCTCTTTATGTCCTTGCCAATGAACTTTGCATTCACCTTGCCATTAACCTTACTCAATAAGAAAATGTTATTCTCATACATAGATTTGAAGTTATAAGGCAATTTTGGAGGAGGGCGGTTTGGAATGGGTCACTCTATAGTGTGATGGCCGGTGACCATGCAATAGTTGCAATATGATCCAACTTCCTTGATGAAGCTTTGTTTGACCTCGGGTGATGGGGTGTCATCCACCTTTCGCGGCTCTAGAAAGGAACCTAGCCCTCTTCCCCCAAAGTCACAGAGATTGTAGAATAGCACATCTTAGTGCTTGAGTTGCTCCCTCATGAGCTTTGCTAATCCACTCTTTAATCCTTCAATTTGAGCTTCCAATTCTTTCACTTTTGTTCCTTCACACTTAGGGAAGTCATTAGTAGCAAGGTGACCGGGAGCAGGATCCTCACAAGAAGTAGAGACATTGACCTTAACCACATGTGAGGTGGTAGAGTTCTCAAGACTTGGGTCATGATCTCATAGGCAATTTTAAGCTCTTGATACTTATGAGTCAACTCTCTATGCTCTTGTGTAAGCCTTTTGTACTTCTCCTCATTTATCTTGCTAATTTCTTAATTTTTAAAATGAGTCTTAACAAGCTCATTATGTTTAGCAAGTAAAAATTTGTGAGAAGACTTGAGATCAATGTGCAACTTCTTTAGAGAAGTGTCACCCTCCTCGATTTGCTTGACATATGCATTGGTCTTAACTTGCTCTTTAAGCAAGGCATTATGTTTCTCAAGCAAATCATGGTGGGTCTCCTCTAACTTAGCAAGAGTGCTCTCAAAATGCTTTACATTGCCTTTTTTCCCTCTTGATCATCGAAACATATACTCATTGATCAAAGAAGCAAGATCATTGGGAGAAAGCTTATCGTCACTATCATTTACCTCTACTTGCCGTACCTTAGATCCCTTGGCCATGAGGCACATGGGCGGTGGAGGAAGTTTTGGCCCCTTGGTGGAGATAGCAAGCCCAACGAAGTCATCAACCTTACTTGATTCTTCACTTGTCTCATCATCGGTCACCCACTCATCGGTTTCACATATGAAACTTCTTTGTGGGCCCTTCTTTTTCTTAGGGAAGAGCTTGGTCTTTCTCTCGCTATTTTTCTTGTTAATGGGCTCGCACTTGGGCTTCTCATCCTCCTCTTCATCAAACTCATCTTTCTTGTTCTTGTTCTTGCGCTTTTTCGGCGTGGAACGCTCATAGGAGATGTGGCTATTTTCACCACAATTGTAGCATTTCTTCTTGTCTTCTCTTCTTGACCGGGAGGCCTTCCTCTTAGAATCAAAGTTGAACCCCTTCTTGTTGATCCTTAGCGAGAAGGCAGTTAAACTTCATCATGAGTGCGAGCTCAGCATCATCCTCGTCATCACTTGAGTCATCATCTTGCTCATCTTTCTCTTCTTCACTTGAGGAGCTTGGAGGTGGAAGAACCACCTTATTAGGAGTGGGGGCCTCTTGGTCTTGGACTTGAGTGGCACGGTATTCCTTGGTGAAGATTCTTCCATGATGCCAAGGACCCCCATTTCATGAGCCTGCATTTGATTCACCACCTCACTTACTTGAAGTGTGTCAAGGTTCTGCTTTTGAAGCATTGTGTTGGTGATGTACTAGGGCTTGATGAGGATGTGGAGGATCTTTCGGTTAATGTCGCCCTTGTCAAGTTTGCAAACATGAAGAGCATTAATGTCCTCAATGATGACATTCAAGCGAGAATACATGGAATTGCAATTTTCATAAGAATGCATCTTGAAATCAACATATTTAGCTTTAAGCACATGATATTTTTGCACTCTAACTTTAGTGGTGCCTTCATGAATTTCAACAAGTTTGGCCTAAATGTCACATGCATTCAATTTGCTTGAGACCCTAGCAAACACCTTTTGGCTAATGCTCTCAAAGATAGCATTTTGGGACCTAGAATTCCACTTAATTTGGTCATTAGTGAGGGGCGCAACAAATCCATGATCGGTGGCTTCCCACACTTTGGGGGCAATAGGTTCAAGGTAGGCTCGCACGTGAGCTTTCCAATAGGTAAAGTTTTGCCCTCAAAGTAGGGGGCTGAGCCACCCATCTTAGATATCTTGCTCTAAGCGGTGAAGCTTAGTGATCCAATGAGCAATAAGGCTCTAATACCACTTGTAAAGATTGGATGCCCAAGAGGGGGGGGGGTAAATTGGGCTGATTTCAAACTCTAATCGCAAGTTCTTAACCTAACAAACTACAATTAGCCAACTTCACCCTTTAAACACAACAACCCTAAACTAGAGATAAACAACCTTACACATGCTAGTGGAAATGAAAAGCCTACTCTTGCTAGAACCACAATGGTGACAAAGGCAAGGGAGATACTAGCCAAGAGAGAACTAATTATGGTGACTACAAGATGCAATCTATGAAAATAAGCAATGAAATGATAGCATCATGTAGAAGGGATAGGAGAAGAGACAACTGGATCCTCCCCAAGGTATGAGAGGTTTGACATCCTCCCCTAGTCCATGTTGCGGCACACCCTAGAGTGTTTTGCTGCCTCCCATGCCTGTGGGCGCTCCCTAGGAGTCTCCGTTCGCCATCCCAGCAAGGTGGAACTCAAGCCAAGTACAACATTATTCTTTGATCTTCCATACGACCTTGGAAAGCTCTGAGAATGCACCCCAGTCGCCAAGTCTGCCTAGGTACTGCCAGACGCCAAGAGTAACAAGCATCCGGTCTTCACTTGATCTTGATCCTCACTGTTGGCGGTCGTTATAACCCATTTCTACCACCAACATTTCATGTTCCAAGGGTGATTTTTATGCAAAGTTCATACATATTAACCGATTCCACGAGTTGTGTACAAAAGTATTACATGAACACATGTCATGGTGCAAAATGTACAAAATATGGTAGAACATGGTGAACCAAGAAAGAAAGAATGGACATGGGCTAAGGACCCAGGCCGCCCGGCCTGCCTCTGGCTCCGAGTGCCACCACCTTCGACCTGCATGCAAGAGATGATATGTCAAACACAACTCCACATTGGAAAACGAGAGAGAAAGCACAAATACACCGAAAGACCTCCACCTGACCAATCCAGCAAATGGATTGGTTAAGTCAGCAATCCAGGAGAGTCTCATCCAACGGCTAAGGAAGAAACACAAAGAGAATCCAATAGTTGAGGCAAAAGCACATGAGATAACCGCCAACCGACCTATAACCGCATTGGAGAGTCAATATCAACCGTGGGATGAAGTAAGGCAGTGGATCCAAGGGCACCCTGGGCTGCCCGGCCTAGGGTGGGGCCGCCCGGCCTCCCCCAGGTTGCCCGGCCTAGCCCTCCCCCTTCTAACCGCCATACCGACCCTACAAGTACCCCTCACTCACTTGGGTACTATAAATACCCCCTGGTAGCTCACTTGTGAGGTGTGTGTGTAGAATAGTGGTATAGTAGCACTTAGAGTGAAGTGTATAGTGTTGGAGAAGTGAAGATTTCCCTTAGCTTGTAGAGAGAGTGCCTCTTGTATCAAAGAGAGTAGTGAAGCGAAGAGTGAGGGAGTGGGAATTCTCTTCTCTCCCAGACTTGTGTTCTCAGCGGAAGGATATTCAATTTTAGGATTGAGTAAAACTCCTTGTCCTCTACCTTTGTTATTTCATCCGTGCTTTACTTTCATACTTAGTTTTATGCTTGTCTGTTTACCGGAACCTTGTGCATGCTTATAGTGTTGGCTATATAGTGTTGCTTGCTTTTCTGGCTCATTACCAGTTAGTAGTCGACTCTCTGAGTGGCACGACGGTGTTCATACTTAGAGTTTACCTTGGTTGGTCGGCTATCCCACGCAGCTCTGGTTGGTAGACACATTAGGTGACAGCTTGTGTGTTCTCAGTATTCCAATCCCGTATGTTCGGATAGACTCGCTAACGATATAGCCGAATCCTGTAGTACCCGCCTTTCCCGGCTGGGTAATCAGCACTCTGGTGCCTGGCAGTGGTGCTACAATTTGGGTGTCTATGTTTACATGAAAAGTATATTTCTTTACATGCTTAGTATAGTAAGGTGATCTAACATCTGTTGAGAACCTGCTTTCCTATCTTTTATCCTATACATTGCTAGCTTCACTAGTTCGGTTGGTTGTGTTACGTGTTATTATACTCCTCGTTCCTTGTGGATTCAATACTATGGAATACTCTTGGGTGAAAAGGCTACAACATGTTTACCGTGTGCTTGTAGAATTGTATCTGAAGGCTAAGAAATGCCAACACTCACCAAGATGGATGCACACAAGCTTCTAGACCTTTGTTGCTCTCAAATGGTGTGAATACGTGAGTGGTTGATTCAAAGGGTGAAGCACAATGGCTCTCTGTGTTGCTGTAGCTTTAGGAGTGTCAAAGAGTGTCAAAGAGCACAAAATGAAATGAAAGAACCCATATATATAGCCCTCAAGCTGATAGAGCCGTTGCATAACAGGGCTGTTGACGCAATGTACTTCGGATTATCCGGTCCTTTACTTTTTCCAACTTTAGATAATTTAGTCCACGTACTTTACCAAAGGTCACTGACTCAATACATCATTGTACTTTTGTCCGAGGGTTTGTCTAGTCCTTGAGGGCAGACAGTCCGGTCCATACAAATGTTTGAACCGTGAAAAACTAGCCGTTACTGTACGGGGTTGTTTAGTTCAGATCTTTGTCCTGTCTACTACCCTCGGACTATCCGGTCCATGCAAACTTGATGAAAAACCATAGCCTCAGGTTTCTTTGTACGAACTTTTTCCGGTCTTCATAGGGAGATTGTCTGGTCCATTGTTCATCTGATTTTTCTCAAAGTTCATAGCTTCGGGTTTCTTTTTCGAAGCTTTGTCTGGTTACACTCAATCGGACAATTTGAGCTACTTGATTTGCATGGAGTTTTCTTGGAAATTTTCCCTATTGACTAAGATTGTCCGCTCAGTTAATTTGAGCTGGAGCGGACTGTCCGGTCCTTTGATCAGAATTTATTTCTTGATTTTCTTCAAGAGTTTTGATTTGAACTTTGATTTTCTTGGACCTTGAGCTTTTGTTGCTTGCACCTTTGTTGATCTTGAATCTTTTGGCTTATGTGTGCATATATTCATAGCAAATCTCGAGATCAAACTACAAAGCATTGGTCCCCCGCCCTTAATAGTGCGGACACTAGAAAGCTATAAAATCCTATCTATGCAAGAATCCTTCAACACCTTGATTCTTTGCTCTAGAAGTGTCCTTAGCCTTCGAGATACGGAAGAAAACCATGTCCGCTTTCATGAATGTAAGAACTAAAGTTGAGGGCCACTTGACATAACCAATGAGGAACCATATGGTATTAATTGTTAAACCTGCACTCAAAAGCTCATTAGACAACAATTAAGCTTGTCATTCAATCATCAAAACTCACCTTGGGGCCTAGATGCTTACACCATGACTACCACAAGGCTAATCTAGAAAGATCTATGAGAAAAGATCATGGATTGCTTGGAAATTTAAGATTTGATGAAATTAGGAATATTCCACACTCTAAATGTGAAGAACTAGACTCTAGATCACCAAAACCTAAGTCTAGGGCTCTCTTTCTCTTGTAAGCACTTGACTGTATTAATGATAGGTGTCAGGCTAAAAACAAATGGGGGAGACAGCCTTAGGCCTAAACAAACACTTTTACACTAAGGCTCCTAACTTAGACACTTAACTAAAATGCCCTGAGAGGGTTGAACCGAAAAGATACAAATAACTCAATTGGATGGCAACGGCGGAGTCCTCATCTTCTTGACTTCCAAGTCTTCACCCGATATCCTTTGTGTGTCTAGTAGCCCAATCCTTTCCGCCCACGGTTTTGAAGTGGAAACAAGGAATCTTTCTCACATCTTTGAAGGGACCGCGAACCCGGAGCAAGGTGATGGTTTTGAGGAAAATCACCAAATCATCTCGATGCCAGCCCCATGTCCAAAACCCACCAAGGCCTTGGCACCTTCAAGGTCTGGTCCATGAAGCCGCATCCGCCTTCGATAGTTTTGTGACTCACCAAACCATCCACCTCGTTGGTTTTGAGGGAGCAAACCAACAAACCTTCCGACTTCAACATGTGTCACTCCGATGGCAACTCCCATCTCTGTGGTCCAGGAGCACACCATGACCACATGACATCACCTCACCACGCATGCTCTTCCACTCCTTGGACTACTGGATTGGACACCAGCAGCCTCAGCCAGCATTCCTCGTCGCCGACCACCGCCATGCGCATATACTTTGTACATCATGAGCAAAGAGATCACGCTTCTTCACAGAGCACGTCAGTTAGCCCACCAACAAACTCCATACGTTAGCGATCACTCATCACACAAACGATCACCCTATGGGGCTGTTTGGTTCAGTGAAGCGGTAACGGCAATGTAATCGGCTGCTCCCGCTAACTGTTACAGTGGAACTGAAATCACTCTTAGGTAGTGTTTGGTTCGATGTACTGTAATGTAATCAAATTACGGAAGGAATCTGATATCATTACGTACGTTTGGTTAGATATAGACCGTAATACGTTAACGTGTAATCGGTTACGGGCCAGTTCAGCCTTGATTCCGCTCGTCACAGACCGTTATCCCTTCACGATGCCTCTCGCTAGCTGCCATACCGTTACATTTCCGAACCAAACCAAGTCAGCAATTGCTCATTCCAGCTCCGATGACTATGCAATCTGATTTCGTTTTCATTTTCGTTACCATATCATGAACCAAACACTTCCTTAGTTTAGTTAGAAACCGTAACGCTTTCCGCCTTCTTCAGCCTCTGGTTACCCATAGCTGCTGCGCCGAGGCGTCCTTCCATAGCAAGTGATCAGCACGTGCCTCCGCGTGGATTGCAAGGGCGGCGACATTAGCGTGATAATGAATGGAAACGGGATGGCGGCCTGCCGGTGAGCCGTTGTACAGAGGAGACAGCGGTGGCGTCGTTGGATGCAGCCATGGTGAGTTCTTGGAGTCCCGGTGGGCGTCCTACTCGCGGGCAAAGCTTTCCACTCGGTGCGGACTACAGAGGGAAAGAAAGGGAAGGAAAGATTCCTTGAGCAAGGACGGCCAGCGGGGAAGACACACTTGAGGTGCAACATGACGGCGAGCCGGCGAGGTCGGCGAGCACGAAGGTGAATGAGTATATGGGGACGCTGAGCTTGATGGGATGCTACCGAGACCAACCAGAGCGTGGAGCTCATGGCGCGGAGCACGTCTATGGCGTGCATGATGAGGTGCGAGTAACTGCTTTCATCCTCCACCCTCAGGCCCATGGCTGTACGTCGGTGGTGGGAAGCTGGCACTAGAACGCGATGGGTTGATGGTTGTGAGGCGATCCGTTACCGCGTTGCCTGCTGAGCCGAGAACCGCGATGACGACGGCTGGCCACACCATGACGCGGCGGCGGCTTAACCAGCTCCACAATGCCGTTTAGATGGCCACGCCCAGCGAGGGGTTGAGGACCACCGTCTTGTGCTGGCCGTGCCATACAACAACAAAGATGAACTTTTCCCTTTCCATTCTTCTCGCGGGATCGCGAACCGTTACCGCTCAAATCGGGCGCAATCAAATTTCTGAAGGCGTGGTATCAACTCCCCCTGGATCTGATTACGTTGGACTTCAAACAAACAAAAACTAACGAGATTCGTTTGCTGTGTGATCAGAAACACCCCAACCAAACAGCATCTATATCTCACCCTGTTCCTTTGGCAGTGTGGGCGTGGAATCCAGCCGCTAAACAGTAGCATTGAAACCTACCAGCTCTGGCGCTGCCGTCCATTTTGAGATGTATTTCGCATGTTTGATTTGCTAATTTATTACAAAACGCTAAATAGCTTAGCAACGCTATGGCGCCCATAGCGTCTAGAGTTGGATAGCGTGCTATTTAAAAAAAAATAAAACACTTGTTAAATGTGATCATTCATTTTAATAAACACGCGTAATTTCACAAACATGGTTGTCAGATTCAAAACTCAAACTTCAGGTAAAAAAACCAATATCTACACTATAAAAAGAGCGAGTTTGTCTGAAAATCTTTTTTACCTAAGAAGGCAAAGTTATATCCCTCACAATGGCCTCACTGCGCAGTTTGGAAAAAGTTAAAAATGGGTGGAAAGACCAAAAAGCCGTGGATGCAAAATATTTCATCCACCTTCTTTCTATTTTTCCACCTGATTTTGTGCTTATACCTACGAGGTATTTTCCTCATCTTGGAATTGAGAAAGGAAAGACGTCAATCGAGCGGGTCTTATTCTTTTAATTTTTTTCTTTTCCTCCTTCCTATAATCAGACCGATCATCTCATAACACGTGTGTGTTATACGTACGTCTACGCTAGTTTTTCAAACTAACCATCCATTCGCAAAATGGAAAGGTGATGAACTTGGGTCAAATTATCGGAAGGGATGAGTTGATTAAACTTCTTACACCCTATAATTTGAAGGGAAAAGTCCATTTTTGACCATCCAACTATCGCCAAAGTCTGTATTTAGTCATCGAACTCTAAAACCGAGTATATTTGACCATCCAACTATTAAACACTAGACATATTTGGTCCCAGGGTGGTTTCATGGGTGGTTTTCATTTTTAAAAATAATAAAAATTATATTTAATCTTTAAAAATTCATAACAAATTCATTTTAAATCAGAAAAAAATATGAAACTAGTACCAAAATGTTTCTACGAATGTAATCTATGCATCACGGTTCTCTTTATAGTTATATGGATCTCATTTATTACTCCTTGTAGTGTTTTATTGTTCGTATCCACGTCTAATATTTATATGTATTATTGTTTGCACTATATTAAATCAGAAGATAACCCAAAAGATTACATTTTTAGAAACATTTTGGTACTAATTTCATATTTTTATGAATTAAAATGAATTAGTTATGATTTTTTGAAGATTAAAAGATAAAACAAATTTACTTACTCTTCAAAAATTCATAACTAATTCAATTTAAATCATAAAAATATGAAACTAAAACCAATTTTTTTCTAAAAGTGTAATCTTTTGAGTTGTCTCCTGAAATAATACAGTGCAAAACAATAATGCATATAAATATTAAACATGGATATGAAAAATAAAACACTAGAAGGGGTAATAAATAAGATCCATATAACTACAAGGAGAGCACTGATGGATAGAATACATTTGTAGAAACATTTTGGTACTAGTTTCATAATTTTTTCGATTTAAAATGAATTTATTATGAATTTTTTAAAATTAAATATAATTTTTATTATTTTTAAAATGAAAACCAACCCTAGAACCGCCCTGGGGACCAAATATATCCGGTTTTAAATAGTTAGATGGTCGAATATACCCGATTTTAAAATTCAATGACTAAATTCTGACTTCAGCGATAGTAAAAAAGGGCTTTTTCTTAATTTGAAAGCCCCACGTCCTTTTTTGTGTTTGGCTCGAAATCTCATGCGCACTGCGGCTCTGCAGTTCCGCCGCACGGGAGCAATGCTACTGTAACTTGAAGGTGGCACGGACAGCCATGCCGGCCTAGGCAATCAATCAGACAATGGTGAGATCGGAAATAGCAAGGGCACAGAGCAGAAGACAAGCGATAGAGATCGAGCAGGAAGACAGTAGAGAGGCATCATTGCGACGCAGCAGATTATTCGCTGCCATGGGCACCCATGATGCCTCCTGCTGCCATCCCATTGCCTTGCCACCTCCACAAGGGCTCACATGCATGTTCCACCTACAAACTGCACGCTCAGACACGTATAGAGGGGCCTGATTCAGTAATCATCCTTGCTTTCGCTGTGTCCATAATTTCCATTTTATCGAAATGGAGTTCAGAAGCAGTAGTAGGCTAGTAGCACACTAGCTAATTGAGCCACTTGACATCTAACAGTTATATATAGGCTTTCTTCATCACTGCATTACACGGTAATCACCATCGTATATTGCTGCAGACACGCACGGCATGGATAATAATATCCAGATCATTTTTCAGAGAAAAGGTACGGTGCACCTTTTTCAGAGAGAAAGGGGTGAAAGGAGCTAGAGGGCGATGAAAAGGAGCCTGCACGATATGGTCAACGTTACAGTCTCTTGCGCGTACCGGGTTTCCGGTGGCAGGTTCCACAGCCCTCTGTCCCCATCAAATGCAGAACTCATAGCTGGTTAACATGAATATTGTTGATTCTTCAATAAAAAGACCTGCCTTCCCATACCATACTGGTATCCTTGTTTTTTCCCATTGGCTTTTTGGCAATGAAAATAAGCACTATTTTCATCGGCTTTTCTATGGACAAATACAGGTCCTGCAAGACAAAATCTTGGTGACTAGAAAACGTAGATGAAGACATACTAACTATTTTTTAGTATTCAAATCAGGTTGAAAAAATGATGTGTATTAGAATATATAAAATCACATAAAATTTAAATAAACCTTAGAAATAATTCAAAATTGGCCAGAATTTTCCATTATAAAAAAGTTTCTCGAATAATTGTCGGCAGCTAGTTCATTTTTTAACTAAAAAACAACGAATATGAATAAACGGAGGGAGTATAATATAGTCATATATAGGATGTGTATAAAAATGCAAATAAGTTCATTACAGATGACATTGGATTTTTGATATCTTCAAAATCAAATATAAAATATCATTTGGTGCATAGGATCCATAAGCATATGTAATGATCATTGCATCAAGCATACGTGCCAATTGCTTCTACCTGTACTGCTAACACATAATAGAGAGGTTGCAAATTATGCAATAAAGAAAGTGAGCATAGCTCAACTATTTAGTCAAAAGTGGTCATGCATCTGACCATCTAGATTAGAGTATTCTCTAACTCAAATTTAGGTGCCTATATTCTATTTATTATTGATGAAAAACCACTGATCCTAGGGTTGTCTCATTTGTTTTAGGAAATAAACATAGTATATGTAGAGGCACACGCAAATAGTTAAATGGCTTATGTAAATACCCAAAACAAAACTTATACATTGAACCAATCTAAAAATCTTCTCTAACTCTGTAAGGCTACAAATTGATGTCATCATGTCAGCACTCCTCATGAATACCTCCCCCTTCTTATGTCTATGTCATTTGGGCCATTTGTTATATTTCTATCCCCAAAGTCATATGTATATCTATTTTGTGGATTTAGATTTAGGAAAAATATTATTAGATACATATCCAAATCAATGGTTTTGGTCAACGAACACTAATTCAATATGCAACGAGATATATGGATAATATTTTTGGATATTGAGTAAAAGCAACAAGCACATATGATTTATCTATTGCTTCATAATTTACAATTATAACATTTAAAATTAATAAAAATATTAAAACTCAAGATTTTACACCCCAAAATTAAAATGTTAAATTAATCAAAGCATTTTTCAATTATATCATTTGTATTGAATATTTATAATATGTAAGTGAACTTAAGATTTTGAAATCTATTATATTAGACTTATTTGAACATAATAGATCAAATATTTCAGTCTTGCTAATATTTTTTACTTTTATTTAGTACATTATATTGTATTTTTGGAATATTTTTAGTGAAATCAAGGCTATAAATTTATTCTAAAAGATATTTTTATTTAGTATATTTGGTGCTATAAAATTTGAAACCATCACTTTTTAGATTCACTTCAATTTTCTTATTAATGAAAGTTGACATGATTTTTAAAACCTATTTTGACATTAAAAATCATCTTATGACGGCAAAACAATTATTTTTATCCTCGTGTACAACAAATATTGAGAGTGGAAGCGTCCTATGAGTACCTGTCAATGTTCTCTATAGGGTCCTCTATATATAGAAAGAATGAAGCAACATTTATTTATTTATTTATTATGTTTTAAATAGTCAATTAAGAAAGATTAAACATATACATTATGTCTAAAGTTATATGACAAGTAAGTATATAAAGTTCAGAAAAATATGTATAGTGGACGAGAATACAATATATATGCTGTTAGAGAGGACGAGACATAGAAGAGAAAACCTTGTAGAGGAGCCGTAAAAAATGCTTACAATCCTTTTGGAAATGGAAGGGATTTGAAGGGATTGAGGGAAAATAAACTTATTCTCCCTTAGTATTTTTATTTCACATCAAACTTGATGGGAATTGAAGTATCCGAATTAGCTATAGCGGACGTATAGCAAAGAGGACGTCAAGGATGATGTTAGTGACTAATCCAAACTCAAGCCTAAAGCGCAATCCTAGCCCTAAGGCTTATGTAAAATACCCAAAACAGAACTTATACGTGGAACCAATCTAAAAATGTTCTCTGACTCCCAAAGGCTAGAAAATGATGTCATCATGTTAGCACTACTCATGAAAGAGACCTCCCTCTTTGTATCTCTATGTCATTTGGATTGTAGGAAAATAAGCAAGTAGATTGTGTGAGAGAGTGGGAGCCAAGATTTTTTCCCTTGGGTTGGAGTGGATGTTTTATTTACTATGTTTTGCATATTAATGGCTTCCTATAGGAATGGAACTCAGCTATCCTTCATTTCAAACACATCCACGCGATTCCTTTCCTTTAGAAAACATTCCTTCAAAATTCCTTTGCAAATCCTTTTATCAAAATGGGCCTTAGGTTATTACTTCCTCCGTCCACAAAAGAATGAAATTCTGATTTTATCCTAAGTCAAACTATCATAAGTTTGACCGAGTTTATATAGAAATATAAAAACATTTATGATATCAAATATGTATGATATGAAATATATTTCAACAAGAATCTAATTATACTAATTTGGTAACATAATTTTTAATATATTTTGATATAAACTTGGTCAAAGTTACGATGACTTGACTTAAGACAAAGCCAAGATTCATTCTTTTGTGGACGAAGGGAGTATGTTTTTATATATTGACAAATCCATTTGGTTGTATATTTTTTGTGGATGTGAATTTAGGAAATTATGTTATCAGATCCATATAGAAATCAATCGTTTTGGTCAACTGATGAAATATGCAACGATATACGTGGATAATTTAATTTTTGGATATTGAGCAAAAGCAACAAACACATAGCATTTATCTATATTACTGCATATTTTGCAATCATATATAAAAAATTCAAATTTACTAAGGATCCGATAAAAAGGAATTGCTAGCTGGAATCCAATTCTACTCAATACCAAGGTGACATGCACTGAATTAAGGCAGGCAATTTCTAGTTATAGTCCAATATTAAGGAATTGGTTTTCGATTCCAACTCTGAACCAAACAACAGAATTTAAGGAACCAGATTCCAATTTCAAATTACAGACTCCAATATTAATTAGCATCCAAACGGAGTGTAAATACGTTAGAACTCAAGATTAGCCGTAAAAATGTAAACAGAGGGACATAGAGGTCGATGGTTGTATATACAGAAAGGGTATATAGCAGACTGGGAATCCAAAGTCGTCCAAACTCAAGCCTAAAGTGCAATCCTGGCCCTAATCCTCACTCGTCAGAGAAGTCAAGAGACGTTTCATAATAGATTTGCGTCCTACGTAGACACGGTTTGTAGACGTCGTAAAAATAATATAGATGGACACGTCTTCGTTAGACCGGTTTGTAAACAATTTGCCTTGGTACACATACCATGGATTTCTTTGTTTATTTTGAGTCGGTGATATAGAAATATACTACGATACATTGTTGAGCTCGAGGAGATACGGTTGTTGGCCTCTATCTCCGTTGATCAGAGAGTCCAACCTCTTCATCATATGAATATTTTATTCTAGGCTCCATGTGAAGTAGGTAGCCGTATAAACACGAAAGATCTATCGATGGCCAAAAGAAATCTTTCTGACAAAAAAGCTCCTTCCTTTTTGTTCTTGTGCACTGTTCTGTTCATGTGGCCGCGAACCCTATGGCCGACGAACCCTACATACTAACATACGTGTTCTTTTTTCTCTCTCACTTGGAGATCGTTTACCCCCACGAGTTGTGAATAATGTAGGTATAACCTCGCGCACCGCTAATCGCCACATGCACTGCCCCAACACTTGATTATGGTTGTCCATACTACGATGACAACACTGTAGATGAAATAAAGTTTGAAACATAGCCAACAGATCAACCTTATCTCATGACACATGGAACTATGGAAGGAAGCATCTATGGACGGAGTACAAATGGAAGCACGCAGCAGGTGAGGACATACAGTGGTCGACCTTCGACACATCGCGCGCACGCGGCATCTCTCTGTCTCCATGTATCTATCTGTACCTACCACTACCAGCAACAGCAACCGGGGCTCAGCTTGCGTGTGATGAAAGCTAGCAAGAGGAGATCGGGACGCCAGCAGGACAAGCACACGATCGCGAGTGTTAATCAAGCTACTGCTAATACATAGTACTGACAATGCATGTCAATTGGAGAGTTGTCGCCTTCTCATGTCCTGCTCATATCATGTGTAACCATTGAATCTGTTATTTTAGAGCAAAATGTGATCTTTTTGGGTTTAATCTGTACTGGCAATCTGGCACATGCATGCAAATTCAAGAACAGCAGCAAGTATAACTGGCCGTGAGCCATATTCAATGAAGTAAAAAAAAAAAAGGCTAGCGGCCACATCAGGACAAATAAAAGCGAAATCTTGTCCGATCATCATGTACTCAATTGGATTCTTAGAAAGAAGCAACAAGAAGGAGACTAATTAGTAAGCTAATCTGATGTGCAGACCCATGAGTCGATTCCTTGCGTTCGCATGCCAGCCGCCGCCGCCGCCGGCGTCGTCGTCGTCGTCGTCATCGCTGTGGAGGCGCCGCCGGCCGACGACAGGCTACGCCCGTTGCGCTCCAGCAGAGGCGGCGCCGAGGAGGAGTAGGTCGCCTTGCAACCCCCGGTCGTCACGGCGACGGACGCGCCCCCAACCAGTCCGGACAGCTCGTCACGGCCGTTTCGCGGGTGCAAGTGCGCGTGCGTCGTCGTCGTCCCTTCGGAGCCCATGATGCCATACGGGAGACTACCACCCAAGAAGTTGGCCGGATCCTGCAGCCTCGGGGCGGCCGACGACGGTGCTACGCCGTGGTCGAACGCGGGGTGCGGCGCGTACTTGGCGTCGGCGTCGGCGTCGAGCTGCGGCGCGCCGCGGGTGCCCTGGAAAGAGATGTAGCTGGTGCTGTGGTGACCTTGCATCCCGAGAAGATCGGACGGCGAGGCTGTTGTGGCGGCGGCGGAGGCAGGCGGCGCAATGGCGACGTCGGGCGGCCGGTAGGGGCCCGGGCCCGGGCCCGACGACGCGGCGTGGAGCTTGTGCGCGAAGGGGCGGAGGAGGTACTGCGGGAGCGCGGCGGGGCCCCCGCCCCCGCTCCCCGCGGCGGATCCAGGGGAGCGCGAGGGGAAGAGGTGGTCGAAGCGGGAGCGCGCGGACGCGGACGCGGCGGCGAAGGGCGGGGCGGGGATGCCGGTGAACTCCTGCACCATGGCGCGGAAGTTGGAGGTGTCGGTGGTGAGCACGGTGGTGGGCGCGCGCCGGGACGCCCGCGCCCGCTTCCTGGACCCCCGCGGCGGCGGCGCCGACTCGGGGGCCGGCTGCTGGTCGCCCGCAGAGGCTGCCGGTGCCGGGCCGTCGTCACGGCAGAGCAGCGGCGCCGTCGAGGTCGAGCGCCAGTGGTGGGACTGGGGCAGCGGCGGCGTGCGGAGCTCCTGGAGGCCGTAGATCAAGGAGCCGGCGCCGAATCCCGGCGCGGAGGAAGGCGGCGACGGCGGCGGCTGCTGCCGGAGCAGCGCGGAGAGCGGCGAGGAGTCGGCGCCGCACCTGGAGTCGAAGTCGTCGTCGCCGCCGCTGGACGACTGCAGGCTGCCGCTGTTGCCGGAGTCCATCCCTCAGATCTCCCTCCGAGGGTGAGGGAGCTAGCGTACACCAATGCGAGCTAGCTACGTCGACGGCCTCGAGAAGGTCGTCGTCATCACCTGGGCGCACCAAGTGAAGTGGAGACGCTCTGCGGACCTCGGAGAGAAAGAAAAGGAATGGCGCAGCACGGGAGAGGGGCGCTCGCCGCGCGCGTAGCTAGCTGCCTAGTACGATCTCGACAGATCGACCGGAGTGGAGACCGAGAGAGGGAGAAGGAAGGGTGAAGAGAAAGCCAAAGCCCGCCCTGTTTGCTCTCTCTCCCAGTGTGTCTGCCTGCCCGTGTGCCCCAGGAAGGCTGGCTGGCGCGGTGTTTTTTGTATGGAAATGGCGAGCGGGGCGGGGCGGGGGCACCCGGCCGAGCGCATGATTAGGCGCTGCGAAAAGTTGCGGGCGGGCAGCGATCCAGAGGTTTATTCGGGGTGGGGGCGTCGTGTGCGCTTGCTGCCTGCCGCTGCGCGCTCCACACGGTCGGCAGGGGGAAATCATGGCGTCTGGCCCCGCCCGCCCACATTTTCGTCGGCTTTGGTCACCGCCAGCCAGTGCCAAAAAATGACTATTATTATTCTGAGTGGGAGTTTTCGTATTCTACATAATACAGTATAATACATAGATGAATGTGTTTGTTCCCAAATCACAGGCATCGCATCAGCGTAGTCGACGATCATACCGTACTACAGTTGTCGCTGATGAGATGAGCAAAACAGCTCATTACCATGCATCATGTGCACTACTGCTCCACTTGTGTCTGGTTAACTAGTCCATGGTCCTATGCTGTAGTTTTGAGGGATTGTTAGTAGAAGTTAGTGGACAAATTTAAGGCTATGGCTCACGAAAATTGCTTCTCGTTGTTTTCTCTCGTTTCTTTATTTCAAACACAGCAATTCCTCTCTTTGGCTGCTACAGAACAATCTAGTACGGTGGTGATGGTGGGGGCGGAGTGTGTCAAGCGTTCGAATCATCGTAGTGATCACGAGTGAAAAATGTGAAAAATTGTGTGATATAGTATTCTTTTAGTGAATTGTATGTTAGATACTTAAATTTATTGTGCGGTACCATTTGGGTCTGGTGGTCACTTTAGAACTCATAAGGCTACGTTAGGAGTTTTTTTTTTCTTTTGTGAAGGGGAATATATTAAATTGATGGAACATTACAAACACACCCCCGGTGAACCTACATGGTACTACAGAATGATTTTAAGTGTTTGGCATCATTTTAATTTTTTTCTTGTTTTTAACGTTGACAATATTTGAAACTATCACTGCCTGCTTATCTACTGTCGACTGGGGATACTGGGTTTATTTACTTGAACTTTTTACCTTGATCTATGCATTTAACATGGAAATAGATGCTGATCCGTCCGCGTGCTAATACACATTATGTATGTATATAAATGTTGTGTTAGCTTTTTATGTTATAACATTAGAAGAGGTTACTTTAGAAATATTTTGATTTTTTTTTCAAGATAAATGTAGGTGTTTTATTTGTACGTTTATGGGATTTGTTGTTATTTTTAATAATGGTCATGGAATAACTAAGGCACAAATTTAGGGCGCACTTTAAGTCATTGTTGGTGAAAGACCGAAATTGTGACTAGAGAGGGTGAATCAGATCATCCAAATATTTAACCCCAAGGAAACCTCTCTTCTAACAACGAGTAAGATGCAGCATAGCAAGGACACGCTAGGAAAAACTCAGCAGAAGTACTCGCTACTCACCCAAACGCCCACGAGGAAGGACGCAAAAAGGCCAAGACAGACACACCGGATGGTCCAACGCCTAATGTACCAAACGGTCCGATGTGCGCACACACTGGACGAAAAATTGTACCGGCTAAAAAAACAACAACACACACCAGATGAAATAGACCGAGGGTGAGGAAAAATCAAGCAACACCCAAACGAACACACCAGAGGGTCCGAGCATACACATTGGGCTGTCCAGTGTGAACACCGGAAGTTGTTGGCTAAGAAAGATCACGAAATAGTGAAACACCCCTGGGCCAGTCCACATTCTGGATGGTCTGGTGGTGCTACACCGGACGGTCCGGTGTGCACTAAAAACTGCCCAGAAACCTGTTTAGTCCCTGGATTGCCCAAACATGAACCAAAACAAGTCTAACTAAGTCCAAATGAGAAGAAAATTTGTGGCTATATTGTTTAGCACATTTGTAGAGTATTCCCAAAAGGATCTAAGAAATAGATCACCAGATATCCCAGAATTGTAGTTTCTCTCGAGAACAAGTCAAGAACTTGAACTCCTCACAAAAACCAAGATCCAAATGAGCTCGTGGGGATTCTTGGTGTTGGGGGGGCTGTCGTCGAACTACACAATGACAACATGCCAACATCAAATACGAAGGATCTCCCTCGCAAGAGTCCTCTAGTGCAACAACACGAACCTAGAAGGAATTGGATCAGCTTGGGAATTCTTTGCCCAAACCGAAGGTACAAGAATGCGTAAAAGAAGAACACAAAACCTCAAACATGAATGCCATTCAAATCCACCAGACAAGGAATACAAGGGTACAGATATCGGAAAATACCTTTTGCCTTTTGAGCTTAAGGGCACACGTCACGTTTCATCTCATGCGTACAAGCGTCAGAGTCGTAAAGCCTGTCCCTTCTGTCGGTTGGACTCCTGGTATTTATAGGGGTCAACCGACAGTCTGCTTTATTGTGATTTTACATGTTTGCCCTTATACATACCCTTTACACTTCTCCTTTTACATACAATGTTCATACCCATTCACTATTTTAACACCCGAAGTCAAATGGAACACGCAACCTTCTTGAGCTTCGGCTTGTCGCCCCATCCTTAGTACTTCGAACTGCGTTTGGGCTCCCCAGCTTCGAACATGATGTGTCTTCAGATCTGTTGCTCGCCGAAACAGCGAACTTCGAAGCCACACCCGTGGTCAGATCTTCCCACCTTCGGACATTGGCATCAGAACCTTCGGTCTTATCCTTCTTGGCCTACAACTCAACAACACCAAACAACATGTCCGAAGCGTGAGGCTCTGGGCCTTCGGCCCAACAGTAGCCCCTCGCGGGTTAGTTCATTTTTCCAAGATGAGCTCAAACCGCAAACAACCGAACATGCCGAAGGCACGATCTCATGCTTCGGGTGTCCGAGCCGCTTTCCCCCGATTTGAGATTATTTTGGAAAAAGGATCTAAAGAAATTAAAACACGCGAAAAAAAGAACGGACGGGTCTTGCCCAAAAAAGGACACGCGTCGGCATCATATTGGTTTGCAACTGTTCGTTTCCTGCCTTTTTGATCCTCGCGCCCGGGGGATTATATAAGCCTTGGGAACCAGCCGCGAACCCCCCTTTTTCTTGCTGACACGGTACTGATGCAGTTTTTTAGCCTACTCCAAAGCTCCGTTACAATATTCGGCTATGCACCTTCTGCCCTCGTTGTCATCCCGAAGTTTTATTTGCTGGCATTCACCTGTCCAACTTCGTAAGTTGGGACGCTTTCGGATTATTGCTTCATTCAAACATAGGCCTTTATGTATGTACTAATTTGAACATGTTTGACTCAGATCTTCGATGGCACGCATTCGCACTACGTCCCGTGTGGGAATGGACTCCGAAGCTGAGTCTACTGGGGAAACCCATAGTGCTGTTGGAGAAGAGACACCTGTTAACCTGTCTCCGTTGCGCACCGACAAGGACCTTGAAGACGTCGCTAAAGCCTCCGATGAGGAAGATGATGAAGATAAAGATCTCGACGAAGCTGAGAAAGATGAGGAAGAAAAGGATCTCGAAGGAGCTGAGAAGGATGGAGATAAATCAATACTTCGTCCCCAAAAACCAAGCCACGTAGTGATCAGAGCGTCTTGTATTACGGACAAGTACTTCAAGACATTTCAGAAACTGGACTTTGTGAAGAATCCCAGTCACTGCCGAAGCCCAGGGAACGAAGAAATTCCTACTCCAGAGCCAGGCGAGATTGTTTTATTTGAAAACTTCTTCGACGCTGGCCTTTGGCTGCCAATGAACTCGTTTGTGCATAAGGTTCTTGAGCGCTACGAGATATATTTTCATCAGCTGACCCCCAATGCCTTTGTGCGGTTGGGTGTTTATATATGCATGCTGGCCAGCCAAGGCTTAGAGCCTGATGTCGATCATTTCTGCCGTACTCATAAACTACACTACCAGACCAAGGCTGACAAGGTGACCGGTCTTCACCCAAACTTCGGATGCTACAACTTTCGAAGCCGCTCTGATTCGCCAGGGCCCATGTTAGCCTACCGAAGCAAATGGTCTAGCGGCTGGACACAGAAATGGTTTTACTACAGCGTCAACACCCAAAAGAAACCCGAATTTGGTCCGTTCTTGTTGAACCCTTTCAGAGTTTCTTTTGGCTTCAAGAGGCCCCTGTGTGCCCAGTCCAACAAGACTGTATCAACGAACATCGCCTATAGGGTCATATGTTCACATATTCACATGAGATGCCTAGCCCGAGAATTTGCGGCTAATGGCGTGCTCCCCCTTCGGAACAAGTTTTCTATGCTAGCCCCCGACGGTCTGACCCAGCTTGTCCTGCTGCCATACAAGTTCAAACCCTTCAGAAAATACAAGACCCCGGACGAATCTTGAGAGCTGGAGTTGAGAAGGCTGTATGTGCTATGCTCGGCAACTATACTACTGCCGAATTCAAACGCCTGTGTCACACTTTCGGCGACAGGCCCAAGCTTCGCCTGAATCATGTGTTCGACGCCTTCGGGGTAAACTACCCTGACTATGAGCACTTCGATGTTGATGTTTCTGCTCTGAAGCCCAACACCCAAAAGCGGAAAGCCAAAGATAACGCAGAGACAATCGGTGCCAAAGATACTGGTGCCAGAAAACGAGTGAAAATTTTCATGAGGAAACCAAATCGTCAGACCTACAGGAAGCCAGCTGTGTTTGATTCAGAAGTTAGTCCTCCGAAAGCACCCTGCACCGAAGGCGTTGGGACAATAGGAGACCAGGACCCTAATGCTTCAGAGGCCACCCCTTCATCCCGAGGGGTTACTTTTGAGGCCAACAGGATTTTATCTTCGATGATTGGAAGTTTTGATCCTTGCGGCGCACTGAGCGCCCATGGCTCGCAGATCATGAAGATTGCCTGCAAGGCTTCATCCCCAGTGGTTTCTGCTCTTGAATCAGAAGGTATTCCCAGGATACCCGATCCATTTGATGTTATGGCTAACGAGGACTCCACTGGTGCGTCACCTAGATACGAAGCACCCGGGTACGACAGGGATCAACCCGCTAATGCTGGCACTTCGCCTCCTGAGCCCCAATTGGCAACCCAAGCATTAGAGGCTGAAGCAAAGGCTCCCACACCACCTCGCGATACAGAGGAATCTGCTTCTGGGGGGATTGCTCGAACTCTATCGAACCTTCGAAACGCTCCTGTACACAGCGCCGATTCTGACAGAGCTAAAAGTCCTGAGATTGGGATTGCTTCAGAGGCAATGGATATTGGCTTCGTCTGCGTGTGTGGCCCCGAAGACATTAGTGGCGAAGAGGAGCTCAGGCTTCGCAATGTTGCCGAAGAGCTTTCTTATGACAAGGACAGCACCATCTTCGACGGCGACCACTCGAAGTATGTGCAAAGCTTATCATCCGAAGGCGAGATGATCGTGGTAGATGGGCTGGGGCGCTCATTCTGTCTTCCGGATGTTGAGAAAGAGCTGATTTCACTTCCCACTGAAACACTAGCTGGGCAACTTAATGCCATTTGTCTAAAGGTACGCTTCGTGTTACTTCTTTGACGACGCTTCTTCTCAGGTTACCTGCAACGCCTCTGAACTTTTTCTTATATTTTGTAGGGACTTCTCCTCTCTACAACTTTGTCAAAGAGGCAACTCTCTACTAAAGACAAAGAACTTTGGAACAACCTCTCTACTAAAGACAAAGAACTTGTACAGCTTCGTGCCGAGCTTGATGCTCTTAACCTAAGGAAGACAGAGGAAGAAAAGGCTATCTTTGACAAGGTTTCGTCCTGCGCCTCCGCTGTTAAAGCTGTTATTTCCCACATTGGTGCCCGCCCACGGACACAAAGGTACGAAGAGGGCGACTCCCTCGGGGATCTGAGGTGGATTGAGAAAGAAATATCTGTGATATCGGAGTTGACGACTTCATATGAAGGAAATTGCGTCATGACCGGTGCTAAAGCCATTTCATCGTCTCTTGAATCCAAAGGCTGCACCCACATCGACAGAGCCGCCGCACCGAGCTTCGGCCTTTGCTTTGTGGATGACTTTTTCAAATGCACCCGAATGTGCGAAAACACTGGACGCCGAGTGTACAGCCTATTATGGAAACACGGTCTTGAGGCCAGGGTCTTAGAACAGATCCGTGAACGCCGAAGAGAGGTACACACTTTATCACCCTCCATTTTATTCTTCTTTGAGTTTATGTTGTCTATAGATATGACGATTTCCCACCTTAGGCTGAAGAAGTGGCTGCCAAACATGCCGAGAAGTGACACCCTACTCCGACGCTTCAGCACATATCCAGGCCTGATGATGACGCTCCAAGTGCTGATGAAGCTAAAGCTATCTCCAATGCTTTGAGGCTTTCTGAGTCTACCGAGGCAAATCATTCCCCTGCGCCGAAGCCTTCATCAGATGACCCTCCTAAGACTCAGCCCAACACTTCGGAGGTCTAACCTTCGAACTAGCTACACAGGCTCACCTCACGAAGTGTGCTTATTTTTTTGTTTGGCGAAATAGCCATCTTCGTCCCTCAAGTATCGCTCGTGGCTCACTTTAGTCCCTGAAGTATCAAAAGGTCCAGTTTAGTCCCCAAACTATCGATTTCCACGTCAATCTCGTCCATCTGCACTAGTCGTTCGCCACGTGTCCAGGTACCCATGGCAAAAGTCATTGCTGCCCCTTGCCCATCCTCTACGAATCACCAGGTTCATGGCGTTGCCCCGTCCACTGTTTCATCCCTCTCGTTCCCGTTCCCCCTCTCCCTGTCTTGCTCCTCATGGCTGCTGCATACCTATGTTAGGGTTTCTTGGGGAGGAGAGCGGTACAGCGCTGAGCACAAAGGGGTGAGGCACGCCCCTTCTACTGGTGGAGGCGACCTGCTCATACACGTCGACGGTGTGGGCAGAGGAGTGGAGGAGCTCCACGGTAAGATGAAAGTGGCACCAAGCTGGTCTTGCGATTTGATTTGTTCGCCTTTTTGTTCCCTGCTAGAATGTTTGAATTTGACCGGCGATATAGTGGTTCTGTAGGGCTGCAAAACAATGTCTGAATTTGAGGTACTAGAAGTTCGATTTCATTTTAATGGCAAATTTGTTCTTGATGCATCCAAGATGCTGTATTGTAATGGGGATTCTAGGGTGTCCCACATAGAGAAGGACAAGATATCTATCCATGAACTTGAAGGCCACCTATTGGATCACACAACTTTTCCTAGATCTGTTAGGATGCACTGGTTGCCATATGGTGCTGATTTGAAAAGTGGATTGAAGTTACTTGTAGATGACAAGTCATGTTTGGACATGATTAATGAGGTGGGAACTAGTAGGGCTGTGGATATATACACCGAACCAATTAATCTTGCCATTGGTGGGAATGAAGAAACTGAAACACAGTATGCAGATGAGGATGTATTTGCCCTATTTAGAGATGAGAATATAATGGAGTTGGATCATGAAGAACCTGTTGTCAATGAACAAACTATCCAGGATGCTAACATGCTGCGTTTGGAAGGTCCAAACCATTGTCAGGATGATCTGAATGAAGAAGTAGAAGAATCTAAATCTGAATCAGAGAGTGGATGTGATGCAACAAGTTTCACAACTGATGAAGATGACGAAGTTAGAGAGATAAGAACTAAATACAAAGACTTTATGTTGAAAGTAAAAAAGAGAGGAGATATTCCATTAGACAACACAATTGAGGTGGATGGCATACATTGTGCTGATCCTAAGAGCAGTGATCAGGCCTTAGAAGGTGGAGATGGTGTTCCATACTTTGATTCAGATGGAGATGCATCATATGATGAGGATAGTGATGGTGTAGTTACAAGAAGGAAGTGCAAGTTCCCAATATTTGATAGTTCTGCTGAGACTCCCCAATTTTGTGTTGACATGTGCTTTAGAGGAAAGGAGGAATTGAAGGACGCAATAGAGAGGTATGCACTGAAGAGGAAGACAAATATCAAATTTGTGAAGAATGACCTGAAAAGGATTAGGGCTGTTTGTAGGTGGAAAGGTTGCCCTTGGCTTATACATGCTTCATATAACTCAAGGTCCAATTGGTTTCATATTAGAACTTATAATCCCAACCATGCTTGCTGTCCTAAGCTGAAAAATAAAAGGTTATCTACAAGTAGGATATGTGACAAGTATGAGAGTACTATCAAGGCTAATCCATCTTGGAAGGCTAGAGCAATGAAGGAGACAGTACAAGAGGGCATGGGAGTGGATGTGTCAATCACAATGATTAAGAGAGCAAAGGCACGGGTAGTGAAGAAAATAATGGATACTCAGACTGGCGAGTACTCTAAGTTGTTTGACTATGCTCTTGAGCTGCAGCGTAGTAATCCTGGAACTAGTGTGCATGTTGCCCTTGACCCAGAGGAAGAGGACCATGTGTTTCAGAGGTTCTACATATGTTTTGATGCATGCAGAAGAGGATTCTTAGATGGATGCAGGAGGATAGTTGGGCTTGATGGTTGTTTCCTGAAGGGACCATTGAAAGGTGAGTTGTTGTCAGCTATTGGCAGGGATGCCAATAATCAAATTTACCCAATTGCATGGGATGTTGTGGAATATGAGAATAAAGATTCATGGAATTGGTTTCTTGGGCACCTTCAGAAAGATATCAACATACCTATTGGGGCTACAGGCTGGGTTTTTATAACAGACCAACAGAAGGTAAATTTCTGGTTATTTCTGTGCATTTTTTGTGTTTGAATAATTATGATAAAATGTTTAAACTATTTGTGTTTTTTTTTGGCAGGGGCTACTCAGCGTAGTGTCTACATTGTTTCCATCAGCTGAGCATAGGATGTGTGCACGCCACATCTATGCCAACTGGAGAAAGAAACATAGGCTGCAAGAGTACCAAAAGAGGTTTTGGAAGATTGCAAAGGCACCTAATGAGCAGTTGTTTAAGCATTACAAGAGTAAGCTTGCTGCAAAAACTCCTCGAGGATGGCAGGATTTAGAGAAAAAAAATCCTATTCATTGGTCTCGAGCTTGGTTTAGACTTGGATCAAATTGTGAATCAATTGACAACACCATGAGTGAATCATTCAATAGTTGGATTATAGAATAAAGGTTCAAACCTATTATTACTATGTTGGAGGACATCAGGATCCTAGTGACTAGAAGAATCCAAGAAAATAGGAGTAACAGTGAAAGGTGGACAATGGCAGTGTGTCCTAACATTATCAGGAAATTCAACAAGATTAGGCATAGGACACAGTATTGTCATGTGTTGTGGAATGGTGATGCTGGGTTTGAAGTGAGAGACAAAAAATGGAGGTTCACAGTACACCTGACAAACAAAACATGCTCCGGTAGGTATTGGCAAGTCTCTGGGATTCCATGCCAACATGCTTGTGCTGCCCTATTCAAAATGGCGCCAGAGCCTAACAATTACTTACATGAGTGCTTCTCACTTGAGACATACAAGAAGACATACAAGCATGTACTACAGCCAGTGGAACATGAGTCAGCCTGGCCTGTGTCTCCTAACCCCAAACCATTGCCTCCTAGAGTAAAAAAGATGCCAGGCCGACCAAAGAAAAACAGGAGAAAAGATCCTTCAGAACCAGTGAAATCTGGAACCAAGTCGTCAAAAGTTGGTACAAAAGGCAGATGTCGTCGCTGTGGAAACTATGGTCACAACAAGAGGACATGCTCTATGAACATAGCTTTTACTAAATTCATTCCTTACTGCACTATATTAATTTCTTACTGCACTATATTCATTCCTTATTTTCCTAACTTGGTTTGTATTGCATAACAGCCAGAACATGCTGGGTCATCTAATCATCCCACCATCAATGCAAGTCGGAGTACCCCACTGGCAACCTTCACAGTCCAAGCAAACTAAAGGAAAATCCATAGCTGCATCATCAAGTCAAAGTAAGATGCTTCAGGATTCATCATATATACAGGTTAGTAATACTGACGACATGTTCGTACAGGCTAAGTAAATTGTGTGGTTTGCCTAAATTATCTTTGCTATTTACAGTCGGGCAATAAAAGAAGACTGATATCTTTTGGAGAGAGTGCCCAAGCATCTGCGAAGTTAAGTGCTCAAGCATCTGCGAAGGCTTTTGCTAGAGGGAGTGCTTCTATTGTCATTGAGACAAATGCCGGGACGGCTGGCTCATTTGCAAAGGCAACAATCAACGTGCAAGGTGGGCGTGCATCTGCAAACATCCTGTCCTCATCACTTGGACGTGGAACAAAAGCAGGACACAGCAGCTCTTCTCAGAAAAAACGAATAGCACGTCAGATGCATTCAGAGGAAAAGATGTAGTTTCAAGGCAATAATATTTATGCCTTTGTACCACACAGCCATTAGTTTGTGAACATTTGCATTTTGTATGTCAAAAACCAGAGTATCGGACATATCATCCCATTGTTCAGCTGATTGTTGGTATAACTCTGACATACTTTGCCCCATCGAAACTAAGTCTTGAATCACCTTTTTTGCTCTACCTTGAAATTCTTCATCTATCCAATGCTGGAAAGCACAGGGTTCCTCAACTTGAGAGCATGCCAAGAACCTTCTTCCTGTGTTTGGACCAGCCCAACAACAACATAAAATTGGGGAGAATCCATGCCTGCATGTTAGCCCTGTCTTATCACGAATCCCCTCTGAATGTTCTTCAAGCAATCTTTCAAGCTGTAAAAAATCAAATCAAATCAGTCCTTAATATATTGAAATCCCTATTGCAATCCCTAACGCACTACACTCACCTCTGCAGCGCGCATAGCTTCAGTAGCTCTGGAAGGCGCCGCTCTGGAACTACCAACCAAGGGATCCAGCGCTCCTCCTTCTCTACTGGCTATTGACCTTCTCCCTCTCCCCTCACTGGATCCAGGTGCCATGGGAAATAGGAAAGACGGCGTCCGCGGCCGTCGCAAAAAAAGACCAGATCGACGGCGGGGAGATGGGGAAGACGAACCAGAAGAAGCCAAAGGGCGAGAGGAACTTGAGGCCTGACTGCTATGCTCGACTTGCAGCTCTTCCTCCCGTGAGCCTGGGCTCTCCTGTGCGGCACCTGAGGTGGATGAGAGCGGCTCTCCTGTGCGGCACCTGAGGAGGACGAGAGACAGGGAGACGGGAACGAGGATGAAACGGTGGGACGGATACGCCATGAGTGCTAGGCGGGTCCTAAAGGATGGGCAAGGGGCAGCAATGACTTTTGCCATGGGTACCTGGACACGTGGCAAACGACTAGTGCAGATGGACGAGGTTGACATGGAAATCGATAGTTTGGGGACTAAACTACACCTTTTCATACTTGAGGGACCAAAGTGAGCCACGAGCAATACTTGAGGGACGAAGATGGCTATTTCGCCTTTTTGTTTTGATGGACAGCAGGTGTTAACAGCAGATTCTACCTTCGGCTGCAACGGAACTCTTTCTGTTTGTGTATGCCAAAGCTCCTCTAGATTTGCTCTGAACGTTCTCAACTGGTTTCATGCCGATTGCATTTTAGATTCTGTTGTGGACAATATTGTTGATGAGATTGCAACTGATGTAATGATGTCGAGTGACCAGGGGGAACGATCTTTTCTCAACTGTTATCCTTTTTTGTGTATATTTGTACGAAGCATGTTTAATTTTAACCTTTGCGAGATCCTCAGCTTCGGGATTAAAAATTTTTAGTTGAGCACCATTGCATGGAAACCTTCCTTCAGACGAAGTATTTTTTGTCATATCATCTTGCATAATACAATGAAGACATGCACCAGAGATTTATTAATGGATTGAAGGAAGCTTCGAGTACATCGGCTCAATCGAAGCCATATACTCCATACAACAATAATACGACCTTATACTCTAGCTGCACAACCAGCTTTGTGACACCGAAACGCCACCAACTTGGCGCGTGTTCACGGCTTGCAAACTCCGCATGCAGCAGCTAGACGGTCACGCACTGACACGTTACTGCCAGCGCGTCTAGACGAGGTCGCCGCCAACACTTCTGCCACCGTGCTTCAGAACAAACCGAGACCGGTCACTCGAAGGGGTGACGAAGCGACCTTCTCAAAATGCGAAGCGCCCCGTTAGGAGCGTCTCACGCCCTGATTCGATGCCAGGAATATCCTGACGAAGGAGGAAACTTAGGAGAATCTCACGACCTGAGCTTCTTCATGACAAAACACAGAGATAACAATACGAAGATACGCTTTGGCTTCGGAGAGCTTCATCTTCTATATCTTGTCCTAATGAACTACTGCAGTGCTAGCTCTGTGTGCTCTGAGATGTGCTAACTTTAGCTATCTCCTCACACCGAACTTCTTACTTATACGAACCCTTGTGTGGTTTTGAACTTGCGCTGTGAGATTCACAAAGCGTGCTCGGCCTGCTATTTAAAGCCCCACCCCGACGAGAGAACCAGGGAATCCAATGCTTATTGCCAATCGTGAACAATATTATCGCTGTTGTTTCTGACTGATGCACAGTTCCTTTAGGGTATCCGATGCTGCACAGTTGTCAACTGTATATTAAACAATTCGAAGCTTTCACACGCGACAAAAGTCTAAAAAAGTCCCCCATGTTTAGGGAATCCGATGCTTATTTTTATATTAATTTTATCGTGGCCACTGCTACCTTGGTCGACTTCTGTGGCTTGTGCTCCGCTGCATTTTTGCACGACGGGAGTCACTTTAATCAAAGCGCGCTTTTTGCACGACTTTGAATACACATACACTATCTTTGACGCGCGTGATTTGCCTTTTTTATCACATACAACTTCGGCGATATCCTTCGTGTTGAGTTGAAAACCCAATACGAAGTTTCACCTTGGTAGTACACCGCATCATGGGGAACTTTGCTTCTCATTGATTTGAAGCTTGATTACATGCGACTGCCCCGTTAAAAAACCTTACCCCCCCCCCATTTTTCTTCTAGGGTTTCCCC
Source organism: Paspalum vaginatum (assembly GCA_030272315.1). Classification (NCBI taxonomy): domain Eukaryota; kingdom Viridiplantae; phylum Streptophyta; class Magnoliopsida; order Poales; family Poaceae; genus Paspalum; species Paspalum vaginatum. The sequence goes on along the minus strand of CM059018.1, from coordinate 32,962,528 downwards.
TGTAAGGAAAAAGGGTGCAGCGCTTTTTGCTGTTTCGGATACAAAATGGTAAACAAAAAATCTACTTCTACAAGTAATAGCGCCGAAGGTCATTTATATTCCACGACCTTGGAACTTCATTGCCAAACATATCTTGGAGCCTAAAAGAGCCTAGCCTATTAGACTTTTTCACTAAAAAAGGACCATCCCACTTACTGTGCAACTTGCTTGTTGAATCAACGTTTGTAACCCTTCAAAGCACGAAGTTGCCCGGCTCGATGGACTTAAGTTTAACCCTTCTATCTCTCCATTTCCTGGTTTCTTCTTGATACCTTCGGATATTGTCGACTGCTTCCAACCTGATTGATTCCAATGAATCATTTGTAACAAGCTGCTCTTCTTGTTCATATTCGGGTTTTGTCGCCCTTAAGGACTTGTGCTTGATTTCTTCGGGCAACATCGCCTCTTCTCCGTACAATAGCTTGAATGGCGTGAAGCCTGTTGCTCTGGAAACCGTAGTGTTGTGGCTCCAAACCACACTTGTCAACTCTTCAACCTATTTGCCTTTCGGAAGCCCCACTAGCTTCTTCGCTATGCCAGACAATATGATGCCATTTGCTCTTTCAACAACACCGTTGGACTGTGGGTGCCTGACTGAAGCGAAATTGAGGCCAGTGCCAATCTGATAGCAAAACTTTCTGAACAACTCTGCATCTAATTGAGTTTCGTTGTCTACTATTAATGCCCTTGGTACTCCGAAGCGGCAGACTATATTTTGCCAGAAGAACCTTTGGACCATTGTTGAAGTTATCATTGTGAGAGCCCTTACTTCGATCCACTTGGTGAAATATTCCATAGCCACTACAACATACTTTAAACTTCCTTGCGCATTTGGCATCGGGCCGACTAAATCCATACCCCATCTTTGTAGCGGCCATGTTGGTTCAATCAACTTAGTGTATGATGCAGGTTGATTATGATGCTTCGACATTTTCTGGCAATTGTCACACATTCGGACTAAATCTTCGGCATCAGTTGGCGCGTTCGGCCGGTAAAATCCCATCCTGTAGACCTTTCCCAAGAGCTTCCTTGAGCCAATATGTGCTCCACATATTCCAGAGTGTACTTCCCTCATGAGCTCTTTGCCTTCTTCCCTTGCGACACATTTCAGAAGCGGTGCACATACTTCCTCTTTGTATAGTTTGTCGTTTATCAATTTGTACTGCCGTGCCCTCTGACTCATTCTTGTGAGTCAAGCTTCGTCATCATTTTGATGTGTATTGTTCAGATAAGATATGATTTCTGATCTCTAGTCTTCACTTGCTACCGGTGATATGGATAGTACTGCTCTCTCTTGCAAATTGACTGACGGTGCCTTAAGGATTTCAAAGAACACATCAGGCGACAACGGTGTCCCATGCGAGGCTGCTCTGGCCAATGCATCAGTCTCATCATTTTCTCTTCGACTTATCTTTTTTACTGTGAACCCTTCGAAATAGGATTCCATTCTTATGATTGCTTGCAAGTACCTTTGTAGCCTTTCTTCTTTTGCCTTCGAAGTCTTTTCTATGTGCTCTGAAATAACTTGAGAGTCCGACATCAAGACAGCTCTTCGTACACCTAACGATTTCAGTTTCCTCAACCCCAGCATCACTACTTCGTACTCCGCAACATTGTTTGTGCTTAGGAATTTGAGTCGTACCGTGAACGGTGACCTTATCCCCGAAGGTGAGCACAGTATAGCCGCTGCACCAGCCCCTATCGCCGTGTATGACCCGTCACAGTATACCTGCAAAATCTCTTCTTTAGATGGAAGCTCGACTTCTTTGTCTACTGGGGTCCATTCAGCCACAAAATCAGCCAATGCCTGGGAGTGGATTGTACTTCTGTGCACAAAATCTATAACATACTTGTTTAACTCCGCTGCCACTAGCCTCCCTATTTCGAAGCACATCTCTGAGGGGCATGGACAAAGGTATGATGATGTTGTGCGCTTGGAAGTAATGCTGAAGCTTTCTTGAGGCCATGACAACAGCATATATTACTTTCTCAATCTCAGAATAGTTCATCTTGGTCAGAGTTAGGGCTTCAGAGACATAGTACACCGGCCTTTGCCTTTTCTACCCATCGACATCTCTCTCCTGCACCAATGCAGCACTCACCACTGCCGGGGCTATGGCAACATACAACAGCAGTGGGGTTCCTTGTTCGGGAGAGGATAGCATTGTGAGATGTATCAGGTACTACTTGACCTCTTCGAACGCTCTATGCTGCTTTTCTCCCCAAGAAAATGGATTTGTTCCACGCAGAACCTCGAAGAATGGTAGGCTTCGTTCTACCGATCTGGAGATAAACCTGTTTAAAGATGCCAACCTGCCTGTCAACTTTTGGATGGATTTTCTTGACTTCGGGGGCTCCATCCGAAGTATAGCTTCAATTTTTGTTGGGTTTGCCTCAATGCCTTTTGCTGATACTAGACAGCCCAAAAATTTTCCTTTGGAGATACCAAAAATGCTTTTCTCTCGGTTCAACTTCAACCCTGCTTTCTGAAGTTAACAAATGTTTCCTTTAGATCAGCGATATGTTCATCTCTTTTGATGCTTCGAACAATGATGTCATCAATATATGTTAGCACATTCCTGCCTAACTAATCCCCGACAACTTTTGCAGTCATTCAGTTGAAGCTTCCTCCAGCGTTCTTGAGGCCTTCGGGCATTCGTACGAAACAATATGTTCCAGACGATGTTACGAAGCTTGTTTTGGGTTCATCCTCCTTTTTGAGCCAGATCTGATGGTAGCGTGAATACCCATCGAGAAGACTCATCATTTCAGAGTTTGCCACCGCATCGACCAGGCTATCAATGCGAGATAATGGGAATTCATCCTTCAGACATGCCTTGTTGAGATATGTGAAGTCAATGCACATACGCCATTTGCCACTTGGCTTTTTCACCATGACTACGTTCACCAACCATTCGGGTACTCGATTGGCCTGATGACAACAGCTTCAAGCAATCTATTTACTTCGGGACTTGCTCCTTCGGCCCTGTCTTCTGACATTTTCCTTAATTTTTGCTTTCTAGGCTTTACCGAAGGGTCAACATTCAGAGCATGTTCAATGATGCTTCGGTCTATGCCACATAAATCCCTAACTGACCAAGCAAACACGTCTTTGTTGGATCCGAGAAATGACTTCAATTCAGCCTCCTCTCTTTCTAACAGTTGAGAACCTACTTGGATCGTCTGGTCTGGTCTATGCTCATCAAGGACAATCTGCTTCGACTGCTCCGCAGCCCCTGCCTTCTCCTTTATCATCACTTTTTCCTGAACTTCGGCTCTATCTTCCTCTATATTGTGAACCTTTCTGTCGCTTGGACACCAATTACCTTTGGCCCTTCGGGCATCCTCCTGACTGCCATATACCGTAATTATCCCTTTGTAGGATGGTATCTTCATTGCTAAGTACGCTGAATGCACAGTAGCTTCAGACGCGTTGAGCGTTCCTCTGCCCAGGATTGCATTATATGGATAATTGACATCAACAACATGGAAAGCGATGAACTCTATTCACGGATTGCCCCTCTGCCTAGGATTGCATTATATGGATAATTGACATCAACAACATGGAAAGTGATGAACTCTATTCACGGATTGCTGATCTCTCCGAAGGATACTTGCAAGGAAATTTTTCCCAGTGCATCAACTTTTCTTCCCCCGAAGCCACATAACAGGTTTGTTGCAGGTTCTAGTACCAAACCGCCTAAGTTCATCTGTCTAAATGCTTTTGCCATCAGAATATCGGTTGAGCTCCCATTGTCCACTAGGACATCATGTATAACATAGCCACCGATGTTACAATTTATAACCATTGCATCATTATGCGGGTAATCCCTAAGCCAAAGGTCACTCTAATCAAAAGTGATTGGCACATGCGACCACTTCGTCCTTATATGTGGTCCTTGGACTTCAATATGATGGACTCTTCTTTGGTACTCTCTTTTCTGTTTCTTTGTCTGAGGTTCACAACTTCAACCTCCCATTATGGGAAATATGTACTTCGAAGCAGGCACTATTGTGTTTACTGTTTGTACTTCAGATGTGTCATCATCTTTTCCCTTTTTTGAAAATGGCTACTGCTGCAACGGCATCACTGAGTAACTCTGCGGAGAAGCTTGTGATTGATACTGACTTGCCGATGGCCATTGCTGCTGTGGTGGTGGGCCTGGCGGTGGAGGAGGCAAGACTTGCTGCTGAGGATATGTCAATGCAGGAAAGTGACTCAGAGGTGGCGCCGGCAAGGCCTGCAGATGATTGTATGCCGAAGTTGCTGACGAGCCCAAGGGCGGTGCTGGAAGAGCTTGCCTCTGAGTGTAAGTTAACGCATTGATATTTGGTATTGCATAATTGACTGGGCAGTATTGCTGAGATTGACATGCTTCCTTTGAAGTAGACTGCGACGAAGACTCACTCAGCTCTTTCTTCTTCTGGATTGTGATTTCGCAGTACTTCATAGTATGGCCTTTATCCTCCTCGCAGAATACACAGAATATCTTCTTTTGGAACCTTCCCCCATTATTCTTTCCTCTGAAGTTACGGCCGCCTCGACCACCCCTATAGGCATGACCTCCTCTGAAAGATTTTGGCTCTTGCTTGAGCTCAGATTTTTCCTCTACAATACTGAACACATTCTGAGCCTTGGCCTGATCATCACTGCCGAAGTTTGCTCAATTTCTCTTGCCAAATTGTTGATTCATCTCTTTGGACCAATATTGTTCTTGCTGCCTGAGCTGAAGGTCGTTGTCTGCCCTGCAAAACTCATTCATCTTCTCATGGAGCTCGGCGACGGTCTTCGGAGGCTTCCTTGCAAAATACTGTGCACATTGTCCAATTCTGATTCTATTTATTGCAGCATCGATCACAACTTCATCTAATATCCCTGGTGCCTGAGTTCTGATGTTTAGGAACCTTCGGAAATAGCTTTGTAGAGCTTCTCCTAGTTCCTGCTTACATGCAAAAAGGGTCTGAGAAGTAACAGCTTGATACTGAAAACCCTGAAAATTTGCCAACAATGCTTCTTTTAGCTGCTGCCATGAATATATGGAGCCGGGCCTAAGTGAAGAATACCATAGCTGAGCAATCCCTTAGAGTGCCATTACCAACGATTTTGCTAGAACAGCGGTGTTTCCCCCGAAGGAAGCCACCGTTGCTTCGTAGCTTAATAAGAACTGCTTCGGGCTTAATTGTCCCTCTTATGTGGGCAACATGGTGGGCCTATAGCCATTTGGCTAAGGAACTGCCTGCAACTCCTGCGAGAGTGGTGATGTAGCATTGAAGATATAGCTTGCTTCTGATCCCTGGCTGATGTACTGCTTTTCCTGGACACTCTGGTGTTGATCCTTGTTTTGATTTCCTTGGATGTAAGCCGAAGCTTCCTCTATCTGAGATTTCAACAAGTTCAGTCTTGCTATTTTTTGCTTTCTAAACTGCAACTCTTCATTGATTTGTTCAAGTTCTGCCAACTCATCTTCATCAATGTCAGGCAAGGTTGCTAGCTCTCGAGCTACTTTCCGCTTCTGCTCTGCCAACTGCTGCTTCAATGCCTTTCCCTCTGTTTGTACTTCTACACCAGCTTCGTTATCCTTAAACATCGCCCCATCCCCAGGCGGGTCTTCGGCATTTGAATGTTCTACAGCCGAAGTGTCACCCCTGGGAACTCTCATGGGCTTCGGATGATGTTGCTTAGTCATTCTGTAGTGAGGGTCCACTGCGGGTGGGCGACAAATGTTGGGGGGCTATTGACAAACTACCCAATGACAACAGGCCAACATCAAATACGAAGGATCTCCCTCGCAGAAGTCTTCTAGTGCAACAACACGAACCTAGAAGGAATTGGATCGGCTTGGGAACTCTTTGCCCAAAGCGAAGGTTAAAAAATGCATAAAAGAAGAACACAGAACCTCAAACATGAATGCCATTCAAATCCACCAGACAAGGAATACAAGGGTACAGATATCGGAAAATACCTTTTGCCTTTTGAGCTTATGGGCACACGTCACGTTTCATCTGATACGTACAACCGTCAGAGTCGTAAAGCCTGTCCCTTCTGTCAGTTGGACACCCGGTATTTATAGGGGTCAACCGACAGTCTACTTTATTGTGATTTTACATGTTTGCCCTTATACATACCCTTTACACTTCTCCTTTTACATACAATGCTCATACCAATTCAGTATTTTCACACCCGAAGTTAATTGGAACATGCAACCTTCTTGAGCTTCAGCTTGTTGCCCCATCCTTAGTACTTCGAACTGCATTTGGGCTCCCCAGCTTCGAACACGATGTGTCTTTGGATCCGTTGCTCATCGAAACAACGAACTTCGAAGCCACGCCCGTGGTCAGATCTTCCTACCTTCGGACATTGGCATCAGAACCTTCAGTCTTATCCTTCTTGGCCTGCGACTCAACAACACCAAACAACATGTCCGAAGCGTGATGCTCTCAATCACAAGGCATGGCTGCGAAAATTACTTGTATTGACCATGAAATCACAAGTACACAAGGTTCTACAGCCTACCACCCATCATTCTCTTACAAGTGGAAATCCAGATCCTCTAGCACTCAACTCCTTTGGATCTAGGGCTCTCTAATCAATTATGCACTTGGCTGCAGTTTTAGGATTAAGGTTAGGGTTTCCAAGTGGAATAGACACCTCCTAATGAGCTGCCACTTCTCTATTTATAGCATAGCTTAATCCAAGATACTTTTACACAAAGCCCCTAAGAAAGATACTTAACTAAAAGGCCTTTAAGGGGCTTATGAACTAAAAAGATACATGTAACTTGATCGGATGGCCACGTCGGAGACCTTGGCCTTCTCCGCTTCCAAGAAAACTCCCAATGTCCTCTGTGTGTCCAGTAGTCCAACCCTTGCTACCAAAAGTTTTGAAGTAGAAATCGAGAAACATGCATACGCAGTTTTCAGGGGACCTACGAACCCAGAATTGGGTGGTGTTATTGAGGAAAACCACCAAACTATCTCAATATTGGCCTATGTCCAAAGCCCAAGCCCCTTGGCTCCTCCAAGGTCATGCCCAAACAACTAAACCGTTTCACCTCATTGGTTTTGAGGTAGCAAACAAATAAACATTCCGACTTTGGCACGTCAGTGCCGACTCCCACCTCCACGGTCCAGGAGCCTCCACATGACCAAATCATCGTCACCTCCCCACACATGCCCATGCACTCCTTGGATTGTTAGATCGGACACCAATGGCCTCACCTAGCATCTTGTGGCCCCAACATCGACCGTCCTTTTTTGCCGCATGATGCCCAAGCCACCGCTTCTCCAAAACTCCACCACACGGTTCATCAGAAGCTGCCCCTCGGTAGTTCTCTAGACACCATCACTAATGACCGCCCTGTCCGTATACTTGCACATCACGAGCCAAGAGATCACATGTCTCTGCAGAGCGTGTCAGTTAGTCTACCGACTCACCTCGACACCCTTCACCAGATGACAATCACTCATCACACAAGGAAAATGATCAACCTTGATCTCTGAGTTGGTAATGGCACATGTGGGTGATCAACATGAAGACTTAGGAAGTTATTTAGGTTTCCATCCTCTAACAATTGGAGAGTCTTTATAAAATATTCATGTTAATCACATGATGTGGTAAAAATTTATAAATTCTAAAAACTAACAAAATTAGAAATACCTAACTATTAACTCAGTGCACTATAATTAATGGTCATTAGTAGCAATAGCAAATAGATCCACTATGTTTTACAAAAATTATCCACATATGCCATTGCAAAAATACTTTAAGGTGATCCATATAAATATTTTTTCTAAATTATGCATATCCACTGTTATGGACAGCAACTTAAAGTAACCCCGATTCTTCATTTAAATTTCCCAATTATATCATTACTAAAATTATCTAAATTAATATGATATATTTCCATATAAATTAGCCATATCTTCCATATAAGTATCCATGCCTATTATATTATTAAAATAAATATAAATTAACCTTCCTAAATTTAAAATCTAAATTCACTAATAAAATAACTAAAATAATGTGTGATATTTATTGTCAACAATAATGATTATGGGGCTATGCCTAGGATATCAAGGTTGATGGTAACACAAGTGAAGGTTTTATATAGGTTAGAACACTTGGAGTTAGGTAATACCCTATGTCTTCTGATCTAAGGTGTGCGAATTGTTTAATGTTTGAGAATTTTGGGTTACCAAGTTCTTGTGAGTTATAATAGTTAAGAAGTCAGCTCGCGAGGCCATACTCCTTTCTAGTCTAGGTTTCATCCTTGTACAACTTCTTAATTATAATGCCCAGGGCATCTCCCCATCTGGTCGAGTTTTTTTAGAACTTATGGTTGTTGATGAGTTTTTGGTATAAAGCTAGGGTTCCTCCCTTGCTTGACAGTTTAGGTGATAGGGTTACAAGGAAGCATCCTATTTAGTCACAAAATTAGGAGATCTAGTCTGACTACAATTTTCTCCCTAGGATTTTCGAATTTGGTTATATTTATCTGTTTATTGCTATACATGGTATTGATGATAATCTACGTTATTCCTATATGCATCTAGTAGGCCTAATCCATCCCTTGTCAGGTGGCCCCATCCTACCTATCTTGTATATTCTTAAGGTCCTTGTATTGTACATCACAGTAACTCCCTAAATCTGCATATATAGCAGTGGTATGTAGTTTAGAGAGATTTAGGAGGTTATGCTTTTTATTATTTCCCATAATAGAAAAGCTGGTGATGTTTAGAAAACATAATATTTTATTTTATTTAATGGATTAATGTTAGATGTTTGCATTTCTCAAGAATTTTAGGATTTCTCTATTGTTCTAGTGTATCCCATGGAGATTTTTTGAATAGAACTAGGGCACGCAAGGCCGCCTAAACTTTTCATTCAAAAAAGTGTGGTAAATCACATATTATAGGAGCAAGAGGAAGAACATTGAGAAGTACACCTCAAGCACTAGATAGGGCACAGATTAAACACTGGTCGAGGACAACTACTAACATATGGAGATCACTGCCACTAAATGACATACTCTCTAGGGACCCTGTGGACATTGCACTTGCACTGCATGACGGGTACCTAGGCGCCGGGTACCTCAGGAACACAAGTCATAACTTAGTGACCCCGGTGATAGGGTGAATGAGAGAAGAAACCCACTAGCCTCCCTAGAGGTCAACATGGGAAGGAGCCTACCAAACTCCCCTGCAGAGGTTGACGTGGGGTAGTACCTACACACCTTCACTACAAGGGTTGACGCGAGGTAGAACTCACCGACCTCCCTGTGGGGGTCAGGTACCATAAGAGCGATTGTACTCAAAGGAACCATCAGCTCACCGATCATTCAATATGGGTTGGTTTCTCGGGAAGGGACATGAAAGGACTGACATGCCCCATCACCATCACTAAGGGTCTGGGCCTCGGGCTCGCCGCCTAGTGCCCCCAAGTTTGCACAAGAACCAAGATGAAGCACAATAGCTGGCATACGTGCATCATGTGAAGGGCTACATAGGCCCTACGGTTAATAGACTATAGCAATCCCTAGCAAAGTCAGGTACTGCTATAAGCCCTGCCTCCTTGCCTATATAAAGAAGGCTACAGCATCGAGCCAAGGGCTTAGGAAGGGGTGCGCAAAGACCCCATCTTCTTCAACCTCCCTTACTCACTTGCACAACCTCAAGGCCGAAACTTGGCCAGGGACTCAAACTCGCCTTGAACGCAATAACATCATTAGCACTACACTAGATGTAGGGCAGCTTGCCTGAACCAGTTTATACTGTGATCTTCCTCAATCTCACCATTCGGAGAAGCTCTGCATGCTCGGTTTCCCTATACCTAAAAAATTCTACTTGCTAGAGCTTGTAACTTTGATGGTGCGCCAGGCAGGGGGTGCATAGCGTGCAAACGAGCGTCTATCAACTCTAATGGATGCCCCCAATGAAGAGTATTAACAACAATGGCGATGTCTATACACAAGGGCACCAAGTCGATGAAGCCGTCGGCATAGGCCATGCTATGCTAGACGCTGAAACAACGGAGGCAATGACTAGTGCCTAGAAGCCCAGGAAGTTCCATCCTAACTATGGCTACAAGCGCCAGGACCTGTGTGATGCCTCCGGCATCTCAGAGGCCCTAATTCATATTTGACTTGAGGTAATGGTTTCTTATAACTAAATCATGTTTAAAGATGGAAAGAACTAAGGTGGAGAAATCACAAGTCGAAAATTTTCTACTCAAATGTACAAAACCTCACGTTGTTTAGGTGTTTAGTCCAAAAACCAAAGGTTTTCATGAGAAACCCCAAGCACAAAAGTTTTAGTTCTTGTTATATAGACCAAATTTCCTTCTGGTCCAAGTTAAAAATGTTGAATTGGAAGCTTCAAAAGGCCAAGTCAAATCAGGTCAAACTTAGTCCACTCTTAAACTCCCTAATCTGCATTTCAGCCTTTCCTCAAACTTCGTTCTGAAATTACTTTTGTTTTCGCTATAGAACTTCAAAATCTACCTGACTAGGAAATGAAATTAAACTTATCACCTTTCAAATGAATCTAATATCAAAGTTATTGGACTCCGTTTGATACTTCAAAAGTTGGAAACAAGAAAGACCATACATAAATTGAAATGGCAGTTTTGCAAAACCCCTGAGCACACTTGTGACTATAGTTCAAAATATAATGTGTTTTGGACCAAACTCTCTATAACAAACTTGTAGACAATTCTATGTGGATCAATTTTGTTATTGAGTGTGGTAACATGCACAAAGGTTTAGGTGGAGCTTTGAGTCGATTAATGAAAAAGCAGAAATCTGCCTATACTTGATCGGTAAGGCAAATTCAAATTTCAATGGAACAAAAGTTCCTATCATGCAAAACATCATCTAAGAAAGTTGTAGATAATTAAAAACTACACAACATTGGTATAATACTCTTTTTCTGAAAATGAGCATAAAATGGACTTATGGAATTTTCAAATTGGAAAGTGTTGTTGGTCAAACTGGAGTCAGCAGGTTAAATTCAAATTTATTCATAGTGAAACTTGGAATAAGGTATTATTCCTTTTAACAAAGTTGTAGATCTCAAAAGGTACAACATTTCATTCAATTGGGTCCTTTTCAAATTCGGCTCCTACGTTGGTCAAATTGGCGAAATTCAGAAACTTAGTTAGCTGGTCAAACCTCCTTCTTTCCATTTTTGAGATTTTCCTTTTTCTTCTGTGTCAATGACACGCGGGCCCCACTGGTCAGTTCCCTTTGGGTCCGCGTGGGGACGACAGCTCCGTGGGCCCCACTTTGTCCCCTCATCCATTTCTCCATGCACTCGGTCCATAGTTTCCTTTTATCTCCCTCGCGTGGGTCCCGACTGTCAATGGGCCTTGGTCCAGTGGACTCGGTCCACGCCGCGTCGCCCTTCTCTCTCCCTGCTCAACCGCACCCACGCGGCACCGGCTCCTGGCCGCCATGGCCACGCGCCTGCCGCGCCATGGCCGCTGGCCCCTGCCCGCTTCCTTCAAGCCGAAGCGCGGCCGAACCCCGCCTCACTCGCCTGCCTCCCTCACCGCGCCTCCCTGGCCTCTCCCCGGCCCTCCCCTGCCTCGCCTTGCCCGGGACCCCGCGGCACCATCGCCCGCCATTGAAGCTCGCCCCGAGCTCACGCACCGGCCTCCTCCGGCCGCCCCCGCTCCTAGCAGCGAGCGCCCCCGCATCGCCCACTCCGCTCCACCGAATCCGGCCACCCTCGGAGCGCGTTGAAGCCTCCTCCACCTCCGTCCGCGTGTAGCCACCGGGACGAGCCACCGCGCCATCGACCTCACCGTGGAGATCCAGCTCCGGGCCATCCCCGCACCCCCGAGATGCCACCGACGGCTGCGCCCTGTCTCCGCGCATCCTGCGCGCTAGGCGGAGTCCCCGTTCCCCTCCCGCAGTGCCTAATCGAAGCGCGCCCGCGAGGCCCCGTGCGCCGCCCTCACCTCGGGTTCACCCCCTCCGCGCCGCTCGCCGTCTCCACCGCGGGCGACGAGAGCTGGGGGAGAAGACGCCCCGGAGTCGGGAACACATTCCCAGGGTTCCGGTGCCGCCATTCCGCGCCTCGCGTCGCCAGAGCAGTCTGCGGCGCACTCCCATGCGCACGGCCTCTCCCCTGGCGAGAGGTGGAAGAAGAAGAAGGTTGTTTTTCAAAAGGACCCCTGCGCTTTTGTTCATTTTCGTTCAAGTACTGTACGCTATTCACTGAGTCATAAAATCCTTACGCTCTAGCCCCTGATGTTAATAGATATTCACGCTTAGGTCCCTGACTGTTGTGGTTTTTGATTTATTGAATTTCTATAAACAGAGAACTTTGAAAATTCGTAATAAATCAAATAAAAATCAGAAAAATGCAAACTTTGTTGCAGTGTACTCCTATTAAGTAGATCTACAGAATGGATATGATGGTTGGGTATGAAAAGACCTCTTTGCCCCTGTTATTGTGCATGCATGAAAAACCTTGATAAATAGGAAATGTGGGTAAAATGAGCTTCAAAAATTATGAAATTTGGGCAGAGGCCTTGTGAACATGTGTAGGCTCTGTATAAATTTTGATAGCCCTAGCATTGACTATTTAATTACTATTTTGCCCTTGTCTTGTATTTAAGCATATATTAATTTAGGAAAAGGTTGCTATGGAGAAAAATGCTCCATGTGACTTTAGGGGCTTGATATGAGCTCTAGGTTATGAACATGGCTCACTGCTAGAGTAGGAGGTGGTGCATATACGGTTTTGACTCTGATTTGAAAATGGTAGAAATAATGCAAATTTACGTAAATAATAGAAAATGTGAGACTAGTATATCCAATAAAAACCACCACACTTACCATAGTAATCTTAATGACTCAATAACTATTGCATGTTTGATCGGCTCACATCACCATGTTAGCCTTATGATTGACAACTTGATTTTTGTATATGTGTTCTTGTGAGATTGCACATACACGCTTGCTTTGGGTCTATAAAAGTAATATTAATGCTAGTGCCAGTCGGGATGTTTTGATTGAGCTAGTAATCCATTACATGCGTAACTAGATGTTTGCCTCATATTTTGCTTAATCAGTTGTATGCTTGATGATCGTGCATCTCATTCACTATGTCATGCATAGCATTCATATAGCGACGCTCATTGCAGATACGTGATTGAGAAGCAAGTGTGAGGAACTACTTCGGGCAACGGTGGTCCAGAGGGTCAAGTAAGCCCCAGACACGACCTGGAGAGCCCATCAGTCGTGTTTGGAAGGAGGAGTTGTCCAAGTGATCAAGGGGTTGCTTGGGGCAAAGCCTCACAACCCGGCAAACTAATCTAGTTTAGTTTGTTGGCTTGATAAGAATAAGCAAAGGTAGGCAGGACCATGATTTCTCCCAGCTAATATGATGATTGATTGTTTCATTACACATCCGCATTAGGAGTTGGTTGAAAACAATTGCATTAGATCTCCTGGCCGCCCTGGCCCTAGCACCTATATATAGAGTTCGTAGGACGAGTTGCCTAGGCTCTGCTAGGTGCGAGTAGACACGAGTGAAAGGAGTCACTCGTCACGTAAGTGATTTCAAAGGTTACAAAACTTTTACTATTGAGAAGGTAATACTATGCTCATGATTTAAATGGAGACCGGGCGGAGAATAATTTTATTATGTGGTGTGCGTTTGGCTCCGCTCGAGTCGCATAAGGCCCGTCCGCTGTTCGTCTGCTGATCGGCATAACATTGCTAGAGTGCTTATCCGGGATATGGGACCGGAAAAGTCTTTCCTGGGCTCGTCCGAAGCACAGAGACACGTTCCTACCCGCTGGTTGAGAGGAAGGTGGCCCGGGGGAGCTTGGTACTCATGACGGGGAGACCGAGATGTCGGCAGGCTCGTCATGGGGGCACAACCCGGGGGCTAGGCGGGAGTGAATCGAACTTGGGACGAGGCAGGTTAAGATTGGGGCTATATGTGGGAACGCAATGGCTAGTAAGCATATGCCCCTGGCATGATAGTTATTCCCGGGAATTAAAAATCGATTCGAATCGCTGATGCCTACCAGGTGTGGGAATGCCAATATCACTGTCGGGCAGCGTAGTAACTACTTGAATATATTATATCCATTACTCATGTTTTCAAATACTACATGTTTGTATTGTATTGCTTACATTTCTGCAAGTTATTATATTGGAGTTATATGCAAAAGATGAAACTTGATACTCTATATTGTTATACCACTGTTTAAAATCAATGGCTAAGGATCCACATGCTAGTAAGCAAGCTTTGCGTCAGCCGTAAGCCAATCCATTAAGTCCTACTGAGTAATTAGTACTCAGGGTTTGCCCCCACCTTTTGAGAACAGGTACCGGCGACATCTGGACAAGTGCTTGGAGGAGGGTAGTACCGGTGGGCTCGGTGCTGCTCGCCTCGATCAACGATGCGTGAAGACTAATAAAGTGTTTCGTTCCGCTGAGAGATGTTTTCAAATTCGCTTCCGCTATCTGATTCAAACTTGCCTTTCGTATGGTAATATGTTGAAACTTATATTATTATTTCGAATCGGTTTGTAAAACAAGCTTATATATGCTATATTCAACTGCCTGAGATGATGTATCTGTTGTGGCTCCATTGTGGGCTGGATGTGTATGATGTCGGTTCCTCTGGGAAAAGGTAATATCGGGAGCCGAATGACTCTCGACGGACGACCGGGTTTAGTTAGGTCTAATCGCACTGCAAGCCAGAGGTGGCAGGTGTGCTTAGTCCGGATTAAATCGGCGGTTCCGCCACAGCTGGTATCAGAGCCGATCATACACAGACAACAGACAAATCATCCAGTTTTGATTTGCAAACCTGTTTTCGAAAATCCTTTTCGAAGTATTTGAAAGATGAGAGTATCGGTATGCCCATATTAAGGATGTTAGTGTAATACCAGGTGACATCGCTAACATTCTGACCTAGATAGAACTCATATGCATATTTGGCACTTTGGGAAACAACACTTCGGCCATAGCTATCCCCAGTACTGGCGGAGCGCTATTGGGATTTGCGGACTGTTGTGAACCCTGCATTCATGCTGATAGGGCAGAATCCTTTAAGGGGGGTGGTCACGCCGTTGGAGTGTTTCGTGACCACTTTTCCTTCGATCAAAATTATAGCTAGATCTTGTTGGCCACCGTTTCTCTCCCCAGCAATTCCCCAGTACTGGAGGAACGTTGGGTGTGTTGAGAGAAATGGCGCCACTACGTCGTCCACCAGACGTAGCTTAAAGAAATTCGTGGATGCCACTTTTAGGGTTAGAGTGGTAATGTTTGGTGATGGTGATGATGTTGGTATGAGCATGCATCTTTCTGCAGGTACACTAACCACGTGCGAAATTAAGAACGAGTAGAGAACGACTAGTTGCATTAGGGAGTGCCGTGCATATATGCCACCGGTATATCGTTAGTTATAAAAGTAAGGATTTGTGAGGACGGATAGGACGATCATGCATCATTTCATCCCATTTCATGTGCTTTGCTATGTGTGTTTGATTGAAAGTAACTAGATTCATGATATGTTTATACACGTAATTGTTTGAAAGTAACAAATCTCACATGAGACTTGTATGAGTGTTGCTATCCTTTTGAAGTAGATCAAACTGCAAATATAACCATCAGAAACTTTAAATACGATACTAATAGAGTATGTAAATTGTGATCACTTCATTATAGAACTCTAACTCTAAAAAGTGCTTATATCGTCAAGTAAATACTGAATTGTGACCAAGATAAAAATCTGCACCACGATGACCCACTGTTAGAAATCTGAAATCTGTGGCTAATCTAAATGGTTTTAGTAAAACTTTTTATATCAAATCTGTAATCCATAACAAAACAACAACCTTTGAATATTGATCTTACTACAGAAATGCTATCAAAGGTGATCTATAAACTTGTAAATATAACATAAACCCAAGTCCTTCAAGGGTAGAAGCCAAATTGCCGTTGGCTTAGGCCCTTTTAGCCTCATCAAAGCTACCACAAGAAGAGAGTTCAAAGAAAGACAAAGCTGAAAAGCATTCCAACGACACGACCTCCGTTCAACGTCTGCAGTCCGGGATCAATCTGCTGAAGGGATTCGCCAAGCCCGAAGATCAAGTCAAGATAGTTCGAACATGTTAACGTCTAGGTGCTAGTTTGATAGGACTTAATAGGCATGTCTACAACTACAAAGACAATGTACAAATTCCCCTACTATCTCAAAGCGGCCGAATAAAGATTTCTCAACACCACACCGCTAAAGCAGAAAGAGATTTCTCCAATAAACCTTGACGTACGCAACGTCAACTTTTACACCAACACACGAAGTAGAGGCTCCACCAAGATAGGAAAGAGTTCAGAAGATACCTCAGTCGAAAGTTAACCCTCGCTTGCATATCCCTAGCAATGCTGGTTGGCCAGGTGTTTCTAGTTCTCGTGATTCTGATGCTCCAAACCATCAAAGTCAATGTGTTTTCAGCTCTTTGGTTCATATCCTCCATACATTGAGATTCATGTGCTCCAATCTCCTTGTTCATTTCTTGTCACAACCTTGTAATATTCATGATCCTACAACTAATATGATTGAACCACTCTTGTTGTGATGTCTCCTTAGGCAGTCTTGGATGCCTCGACGGGACCTAGAGTCCTATGTGTACGGCTATCACATGGTTGTGCGACTAGGTTCGTGCTGGCATTAGGACATGCGAAGGCATGACATCGCTTCAATCGTGGAACATTCGTAATCGGTTTTTATCTTTAAATTGACCTCGCTACTCTTGATTCGTGGGGATGATCGATTTCATTTTCCACTATCCTGTATATATCATTTCATTGCCTTGTTTCACCTTACCTTTCCTGAGTGTGGGAGTAGCCAATCTCCACCCACTGCTTATCCACACATTTTCATTGTTTCTGTGGAAGTGATCAGCCTCATTTCCACCATCTCGTGACATCTTTCCATTGCCTTGTTTCACCTTGCCTCCTTGACCAGTAGGGATGATCCGTCTCAACCCTATGACTTGTTCGTATTAATTCATATCCATGTTTGACCTTGCCTCCCAAGATTGGTGGGAACAGTCAACTTCGTTCTCACTAACTCCGTCGATATTTTCTATCCATTCGTTGAACCTTATTCCCCGAAGGTGTACTTTACGAACATCCTCCACACTAGCTTTTGTCCTCGGCTAGTGCTCAAGTCATATCGTTATTTCCCTATGAGTGGTTTTCTTCCTCTTAGAAGGGAGCTTACTAGCATTTTGTTTCGCTAATAAGAACACATCACCTTGTTTAGGCGAATACGGCCTATCTTCTTCCTCTTGTGCCTTTCTTGTCCCGATGAGTAGAATGTGCTACGTTTCACCACATCTTACTCTTTGAAAACATGTTGACTTGAAATTTTATATGTGGACACAGTCCCTGTCAAATAAAATGAATGTGTCTCTCAAAAACGTATCCGATGATACTCCTTTCAATCAAAAGACCCTGCCTTGTTCAATTTCCGACTGTGTACACTTTGCTTTCATTATTTGGATAAATCAGGTACTTACCATGTTTCAAATTTTGGTATCGAAGTCAGGAAGTAACTCCTCTCAATTGCGTCTACCATTGTCACCGGCTCACTGACCACATTCTCTTCATAGTTTGTTCATTCGATCTCTTATATGGCACGACTCATCGAGTATCTTAGAGAGACCACCCTAGCCTAATAGATGACGCTTCGTGACTACTTGTGTTAAAGAGCTACTAACCATTCACAAGCTAGTTGACAAAGCTAACCAGTGGAGATTTGGATGTTACCATAAGTATACGGAAACACACGAACCGCGTGCCAAAACTGTTTGCATTTTCGACGTAAGCTGTAGAACCCCGCTACCTCCAAATCTCGGGACGAGATTTCTTTAAGGGGGGTGGGTTGTGATGCCTCCGGCATCTCAGAGGCCCTAATTCATATTTGACTTGAGGTAATGGTTTCTTATAACTAAATCATGTTTAAAGATGGAAAGAACTAAGGTGGAGAAATCACAAGTCGAAAATTTTCTACTCAAATGTACAAAACCTCACGTTGTTTAGGTGTTTAGTCCAAAAACCAAAGGTTTTCATGAGAAACCCCAAGCACAAAAGTTTTAGTTCTTGTTATACAGACCAAATTTCCTTCTGGTCCAAGTTAAAAATGTTGAATTGGAAGCTTCAAAAGGCCAAGTCAAATCAGGTCAAACTTAGTCCACTCTTAAACTCCCTAATCTGCATTTCAGCCTTTCCTCAAACTTCGTTCTGAAATTACTTTTGTTTTCGCTATAGAACTTCAAAATCTACCTGACTAGGAAATGAAATTAAACTTATCACCTTTCAAATGAATCTAATATCAAAGTTATTGGACTCCGTTTGATACTTCAAAAGTTGGAAACAAGAAAGACCATACATAAATTGAAATGGCAGTTTTGCAAAACCCCTGAGCACACTTGTGACTATAGTTCAAAATATAATGTGTTTTGGACCAAACTCTCTATAACAAACTTGTATACAATTCTATGTGGATCAATTTTGTTATTGAGTGTGGTAACATGCACAAAGGTTTAGGTGGAGCTTTGAGTCGATTAATGAAAAAGCAGAAATCTGCCTATACTTGATCGGTAAGGCAAATTCAAATTTCAATAAAACAAAAGTTCCTATCATGCAAAACATCATATAAGAAAGTTGTATATAATTAAAAACTACACAACATTGGTATAATACTCTTTTTCTGAAAATGAGCATAAAATGGACTTATGGAATTTTCAAATTGGAAAGTGTTGTTGGTCAAACTGGAGTCAGCAGGTTAAATTCAAATTTATTCATAGTTAAACTTGGAATAAGGTATTAGTCCTTTTAACAAAGTTGTAGATCTCAAAAGGTACAACATTTCATTCAATTGGGTCCTTTTCAAATTCAGCTCCTACGTTGGTCAAATTGGCAAAATTCAGAAACTTAGTTAGCTGGTCAAACCTCCTTCTTTCCATTTTTGAGATTTTCCTTTTTCTTCTGTGTCAATGACACGCGGGCCCCACTGGTCAGTTCGCTTTGGGTCCGCGTGGGGACGACAGCTCCGTGGGCCCCACTTTGTCCCCTCATCCATTTCTCCATGCACTCGGTCCATAGTTTCCTTTTATCTCCCTCGCGTGGGTCCCGACTGTCAATGGGCCTTGGTCCAGTGGACTCGGTCCGCGCCGCGTCGCCCTTCTCTCTCCCTGCTCAACCGCGCCCACGCGGCACCGGCTCCTGGCCGCCATGGCCACGCGCCTGCCGTGCCATGGCCGCTGGCCCCTACCCGCTTCCTTCAAGCCGAAGCGCGGCCGAGCCTCGCCTCACTCGCCTGCCTCCCTCACCGCGCCTCCCTGGCCTCTCCCCTGCCCTCCCCTGCCTCGCCTTGCCCGGGACCCCGCGGCGCCATCGCCCGCAATTGAAGCTCGCCCCGAGCTCGCGCACCGGCCTCCTCCGGCCGCCCCCGCTCCTAGCAGCGAGCGCCCCCGCATCGCCCACTCCGCTCCACCGAATCCGGCCACCCTCGGAGCGCGTTGAAGCCTCCTCCACCTCCGTCCGCGTGTAGCCACCGGGACGAGCCACCGCGCCATCGACCTCGCCGTGGAGATCCAGCTCCGGGCCATCCCCGCACCCCCGAGACGCCACCAACGGCTGCGCCCTGTCTCCGCGCATCCTGCGCGCTAGGCGGAGTCCCCGTTCCCCTCCCGCAGTGCCTAATCGAAGCGCGCCCGCGAGGCCCCGTGCGCCACCCTCGCCTCGGGTTCACCCCCTCCGCGCCGCTCGCCCTCTCCACCGCGGGCGACGAGAGCTGGGGGAGAAGACGCCCCGGAGTCGGGAACACGTTCCCAGGGTTCCGGTGCCGCCATTCCGCGCCTCGCGTCGCCAGAGCAGTCTGCGGCGCACTCCCATGCGCATGGCCTCTCCCCTTGCGAGAGGTGGAAGAAGAAGAAGGTTGTTTTTCAAAAGGACCCCTGCGCTTTTGTTCATTTTCGTTCAAGTACTGTACGCTATTCACTGAGTCATCAAATCCTTACGCTCTAGCCCCTGATGTTAATAGATATTCACGCTTAGGTCCCTGACTGTTGTGGTTTTCGATTTATTGAATTTCTATAAACAGAGAACTTTGAAAATTCGTAATAAATCAAATAAAAATCAGAAAAATGCAAACTTTGTTGCAGTGTACTCCTATTAAGTAGATCTACAGAATGGATATGATGGTTGGGTATGAAAAGACCTCTTTGCCCCTGTTATTGTGCATGCATGAAAAACCTTGATAAATAGGAAATGTGGGTAAAATGAGCTTAAAAAATTATGAAATTTGGGCAGAGGCCTTGTGAACATGTGTAGGCTCTGTATAAATTTTGATAGCCCTAGCATTGACTATTTAATTACTATTTTGCCCTTGTCTTGTATTTAAGCATATATTAATTTAGGAAAAGGTTGCTATGGAGAAAAATGCTCCATGTGACTTTAGGGGCTTGATATGAGCTCTAGGTTATGAACATGGCTCACTGCTAGAGTAGGAGGTGGTGCATATACGGTTTTGACTCTGATTTGAAAATGGTAGAAATAATGCAAATTTACGTAAATAATAGAAAATGTGAGACTAGTATATCCAATAAAAACCACCACACTTACCATAGTAATCTTAATGACTCAATAACTATTGCATGTTTGATCGGCTCACATCACCATGTTAGCCTTATGATTGACAACTTGATTTTTGTATATGTGTTCTTGTGAGATTGCACATACACGCTTGCTTTGGGTCTATAAAAGTAATATTAATGCTAGTGCCAGTCGGGATGTTTTGATTGAGCTAGTAATCCATTACATGCGTAACTAGATGTTTGCCTCATATTTTGCTTAATCAGTTGTATGCTTGATGATCGTGCATCTCATTCACTATGTCATGCATAGCATTCATATAGCGACGCTCATTGCAGATACGTGATTGAGAAGCAAGTGTGAGGAACTACTTCGGGCAACGGTGGTCCAGAGGGTCAAGTAAGCCCCAGACACGACCTGGAGAGCCCATCAGTCGTGTTTGGAAGGAGGAGTTGTCCAAGTGATCAAGGGGTTGCTTGGGGCAAAGCCTCACAACCCGGCAAACTAACCTAGTTTAGTTTGTTGGCTTGATAAGAATAAGCAAAGGTAGGCAGGACCATGATTTCTCCCAGCTAATATGATGATTGATTGTTTCATTACGCATCCGCATTAGGAGTTGGTTGAAAACAATTGCATTAGATCTCCTGGCCGCCCTGGCCCTAGCACCTATATATAGAGTTCGTAGGACGAGTTGCCTAGGCTCTGCTAGGTGCGAGTAGACACTAGTGAAAGGAGTCACTCGTCACGTAAGTGATTTCAAAGGTTACAAAACTTTTACTATTGAGAAAGTAATATTATGCTCATGATTTAAATGGAGACCGGGCGGAGAATAATTTTATTATGTGGTGTGCGTTTGGTTCCGCTCGAGTCGCATAAGGCCCGTCCGCTGTTCGTCTGCTGATCGGCATAACATTGCTAGAGTGCTTATCCGGGATATGGGACCGGAAAAGTCTTTCCTGGGTTCGTCCGAAGCACAGAGACACGTTCCTACCCGCTGGTTGAGAGGAAGGTGGCCCGGGGGAGCTTGGTACTCATGACGGGGAGACCGAGATATCGGCAGACTCGTCATGGGGGCACAACTCGGGGGCTAGGCGGGAGGGAATCGAACTTGGGACGAGGCAGGTTAAGATTGGGACTATATGTGGGAACGCGATGGCTAGTAAGCATATACCCCTGGCATGATAGTTATTCCCGGGAATTAAAAATCGATTCGAATCGCTGATGCCTACCAGGTGTGGGAATGCCAATATCACTGTCGGGCAGCGTAGTAACTACTTGAATATATTATATCCGTTACTCATGTTTTCAAATACTACATGTTTGTATTGTATTGCTTACATTTCTGCAAGTTATTATATTGGAGTTATATGCAAAAGATGAAACTTGATACTCTATATTGTTATACCACTGTTTAAAATCAATGGCTAAGGATCCACATGCTAGTAAGCAAGCTTTGCGTCAGCCGTAAGCCAATCCATTAAGTCCTACTGAGTAATTAGTACTCAGGGTTTGCCCCCACCTTTTGAGAACAGGTACCGGCGACATCTGGACAAGTGCTTGGAGGAGGGTAGTACCGGTGGGCTCGGTGCTGCTCGCCTCGATCAACGATGCGTGAAGACTAATAAAGTGTTTTGTTCCGCTGAGAGATGTTTTCAAATTCGCTTCCGCTATCTGATTCAAACTTGCCTTTCGTATGGTAATATGTTGAAACTTATATTATTATTTCGATTCGGTTTATAAAACAAGCTTATATATGCTATATTCAACTGCCTGAGATGATGTATCTGTTGTGGCTCCATTGTGGGCTGGATGTGTATGATGTCGGTTCCTCTGGGAAAAGGTAATATCGGGAGCCGAATGACTCTCGACGGACGACCGGGTTTAGTTCGGTCTAATCGCACTGCAAGCCAGAGGTGGCAGGTCTGCTTAGTCCGGATTAAATCGGCGGTTCCGCCACAACCTGCGCTTCCGGGGCCCAGGCAAAACGACCAAACGAGAAAAATAAGGTGAAGAAGTGAAGGTTGCCGCCGAGGTCAGTTGAGGCCCTTGGGGCAAAGAGGTGAAGAAGTGAAGGTTGTCGCCGAGTTGTCCTATAAGTTGACATTGCACCCAGCTGCCATCATCGCTTCCCACCGAGGAAAATCGTGGGTAAGATAGCAGTCACTGCACGCACACTGTCTTGCCGCCTCAGGGAAGGTGCACAAGGGAGCGTTAGTTTAGCTTATTGCCGCCTCTCGTGCTGCCTCCTGGTCCGCTACAAGGTGGTGGATCCTAGCAGTGGTGACTCATGCCACGATGTGTTCGTGGCACTTGGTGAGGGCAAGTTGCGGCACACCGTTCTTCTCTGCCTCTCAAACCCACAACAGCGCCTGCCATCTCGAACGACAATGGAAGGGACATCTAGTCTCGGCCATCGACAACCCTTCTCTGTATCTCAGCCTACATGGCGTGATGAGGGCAAGTTGCCACCAGTCCACCATCACAGGGTGGATGATGGCGATAAGAGGCGCATCGTTCTTCTCTGCCTCTCAAACCCACAACAGCACCTGCCATCTCGAACGATAATGGAAGGGACATCTAGTCTCGGCCATCGATAACCCTTCTCTGTATCTCAGCCTACGTGGTGTGAAAAGGCCTGACAACGGCTGAAATTAAAACACATGTAACTCAGATGGATGAACATGATGAATTCCTTGACCTTCTTAAGCTTGAAGTAATCTCCCGATGTCCTCCACATATATAGTAGTCCTTTCCTTGGGTAGCTCCAGTTTTGACGGCGATACCAGCAACCGCTTCTCCAGCCTTTGGTTTTGACGCTCAAACTAGGAAACATTTTGGGCCTCGGTTCTGATAATGGAACCGAGAAACGATCTTAGGCCCTGGTTTTGACAATGAAACCGAGAAATTATAATGGGCTTCTCCTCCAATAGATGGTGGTTTTAAGGCCCACCAAGCCTTCACTCGACTCAAAGACCTTCTGAAGCCGGGCACGGATTTAGGTATCCCTTGGGCCACCTACCAGTGCACTCGGTAGGGTTTTGATACGTCAAGTCCAATCTGGCGCCACCTCTCAGTGCACTCGAGAGGGTTTTTCCTCTAGATCACACTTAGTAGGTGCCTGCTAGTCCATCAATATGTCTTTGGTGGTTGACAAGCGCTCATCACAGCCAAGATGAAAGTCCAGACTCAATTCACTCGAGTACCTTGATAACGCATGACTCGAGTACATCATACAATACATATGAAATATTTAAGCTAATTAAAATCTTATTTCATATATAGTGCCTTCCAGTGGGAGCCGGCATGAAGATATCTTGTTCGGATTTCGAGTGCCACTGCCAACTTAAGCATACTTATTTTGGGTGCCTTACATTATTTACGTAACGTGGATGTAGTATTGAATAAAAACATGATTTATTGAGTGAGATTTAGTAAATAAAGTACTAAAAATATTAGGAAACTATGTGCATATACATTTTTTCTTCTCCTAAGGACATGCATGAGTGATGTTAGCCATCGAAAATTGAATGGAAGCCATTAATGAGTGATGTAGTGGTTGATGGACCTTGCGATAACGTGGATATATTACATATTGAGAAAGATTAATGGTTTTAGTGGGTTTCAATAATATAGGCTGGCTGGCTGGCTAGCTAGCTAGATAGATAGATAGATAGATAGCAAGACTGGTAATTTAAATAAATAGCATAGGAGGGTAATTCAAATGAAGATTACAGCTTACTTTCTATTCACTCTGTCCCAGAAAACAGGTCATCCTAGTTGTCCCCTAAGTCAAACTTTTTAAACTTTGATCAAATTTATAGAAAAAGTGCTAAGATTCATGACACAAATTGATTATTTTATGAAAATATATGTCAGGATGAATCTAATAGTACCCATTAGATGTCATAAATATTTATATTTTTATAGAAACTTGGTCAAACTTTAAAAAGTTTGACTTACGACAAAACAAGAACGACTTTTTTTTATGGAGTGAGTATTGTTTTTTATAATAACATTGATATTTAGATATAGACTAATTATATGCTCGTGTGCTGCTACGGACAGCAAAAATTTGTAACCACAGCTATTCAAATACTTTAATATTTGAGAATATTATATAGTAAAAAAATTCTATGAATAAAAAATTATTGCAAATAATGAAGGGTAATTCATTAAGGTGCACACGTCGCGATGGTTTTGGAGGGGCGGAGCGATAACCGAAGTTGAACGACGCCCTTACGCCTTTAACGAATTGTAGAGATAGAGATTTATGGGATATTTTAGACTATTTTCATAGGGAAGAGCTAGCTTGTTTTAGAAAATGCAATAGATCAAATTGTTATTGTTGTCAATAATCGTTAGAGAACTAAATTGATAACCTGATGCGTTTCTGATTTTTCTGAGTTCTAGTATTTATTTTCAGGAGTGAATACAAAGGACGCCAATAATCCATATAAAGACGTACTGTTGGCTCAAGATGTTGTTATCTGCGGATGGTGAGACAGGACGTGCAACCCCCTGATGACAAAGCTGGTTACGGTCCATGACACTAGTCCTCAAATCACCTGCTGAGGGGTGTACTGCCACTAGTGTCCAATGGGACGAGGAGCCATCGTGTTACGGTACACCATAAGGTGATAGCTACGACGTACCTAGCTGCTGACCGTCACCTTTTTATTGCGCAATTAACAGCCCCTCAAAGTTACCTATTCTATGCCTTGATCCATGGAGCTTCCCGCTCCCAGAGTTGACAGCTGCTGCTGGTATTGACGTTACTTCTCTCGCACTGATCCAATGCGAGAGATGTTCCAACTTAATACCAGCAGTTCTAGGTGTACAGACCCCATAGAAATGTGTCAACTTAATAAAAATATTTTAAAAATATTATAAACATAGTTAAGTGTAGTCTTACTTGAAGATCTTGTCGCACAGAGTTACAATTGGAATTTAATTTAGATGCTTCATTTTGAAATTACGAATTTTTAAGCGTCTTTACGTGGGACCCAAGTTGGATTTGGATTTAAATACCGAAGGGATTCGGACAGCACCTGGGAAAATGCAGGCGCACTGTCCTAAATTGTTGTGACTGAATTTGGATTTGGACTACACGTGCAATAAAACAACCAAGCGCAAACAGCCCAACAAGAAAAAATGGCCCAAGGCAGACTCCTGCAGACCGCTGGTCTTCAATAGACGCCTGCAAGGCTGCAAGCATGAGAATATGAGATTGAGCCCGCCAGGTTAACGGAGCAGCAGGGACGTATCCGCCTTCTAGAAGTCAGATACGTGATGTATTTGTTAAGGCCCATAAGTCCATGTAGTAGTATCAGATTTCTATGTTGTCATGAGCACGGCCCACATTTTATTTTTTTTCGACGAATTCAGTCAACATGACTACATGTCTTCTGGATGATTTTATGTTCCTAAATCATTCATTTTTTCAGTCAATTCTAATCTAATACATCACTATTAATGAAAAACCAAATCTAGTTGTTCTTGAAAAGATTTCATCCAAAATTGTGCAAGCTAGAGGGACAAAAATCTAGTTGAAAACATAGACTTAAATCAACCGGATTTCCACCAATGGCCTCGTAACATCCACACCTTACCCAACCAAATGAACTCATACAAAACAAGGGAAATCATGTTTCCCCATCACACCCAGAAGATACAGAGCATGCAACTTCTCTGTGGCAAAGAAAGTAACGAAGAGAAAAAATATGGTGCAAAAACATTTCCACAATTGGGGAAAAACAAACATAAAGAAAAGAATTGGAATTTTAACATTGGGATGTCAATTATTGATATAGCCAAATATCTTTCTGTAGTTATTCAATAACTAGGATAAACAAGAATCGGTATTATTATTGGGAGCAGTGGGGATATGCATGCTGGGCACTTTGGCTCTCCAGAAAAGATACTATCTTTTAACAAAAGAAAACCAAAATCTTTCTTGCAACTATTATTTAGAGGAATGCTTCGCCTTTGGGCCAACATGCAACGAAGTGATTGGAGTAAACAGTGCCTCCTCGGTGTAGCTTGGGAATGGTGGCCTTGTAGTCATTTTCTTCATTTGGATGAACTCATGTTGCTAGGATTTCGTTTCCGTTCTAATGGTCGGTTAGCTTTGCTAAAATAATTTTCAGGTTGTACGTAATAAGTTTGGACTGATTCCGGATGAAGTGGGAACATTTTATTTTCATTATTAAAAATAGTTGACATGGATCAGAAATGAAACAAATGAATACTGAATCTCACTAAATTTGCAACAGTATAATAGCACAAACATATATAAAAGACTGAGTATTGAAACATGGAACTCAACCACGGTGAATACTCAAAAATATCAGCTTGAATCAAATGGAATATAACACTACAGAACAACAACAACAACAGAACGAGGAAATGCGTGGAAGGGAAATTTTCAAATTGACAGATGCAAGAAAGAGGAAGACGACGTACATCTGCAGCTACAAGATCTGATGAGCTTAGGCTCACAAGCTCCTCTCTCAACCACTAGCACTTTCCAAATATGAACGATGCAGATGCAGAAAAATAATTTACACAAAACAAAATGGGAAGCAACGAATGATGGGCCTAGCAGAACAACAAAAAATAGCTCTAGCTCGGCCAACACTCTCGGTTGTTTCTTTTTTCTTTTCTTTTTTTTTTTGCAAGCTCTCGGGGCCTATTAGGGACACCTGGGCAGATCGAGGGCTTTTTATTTGTTGGTGGACCACACTCTATTCATTTAGGGCCAAATTCTACCAGAAATATGCTTGTTCACTGACCTACTGTTGTCACGGGAATCCGCGGCCTCAACACCTACACAGTAGACCACACCTTTTTATCACCTCTAATCATGGTGTAGACCCTACACAAAATTCAAGCTAAAAATTATTATATCCGTCAAATATTAAGTCTAAATCAAATTCTGATTGCACCATCATGTTCCCGACAACAAAATCTTCAAAACAATACCACACTTAAATGTATTTAGAAAAAATGGAATTATTTTTAATAAAAATATCTGTACACAAAGGATGATGTTTGACATCTACCGAAAAATATTCTAGCTTCATTAGCGTAATATTCTACTTTCAAAAGAAAAATATTCTATTTTCTTAGAAAAATGTTCCAGATCTGAAATATAGTTCTTCAAAACAACAATATTCTACTTCACAAATAAATATTCAATGATTTAGAATAAAATATTATATATTTATAGAAATATAATCTAGTTTGGTAAAAAATTATCTATCTTCATGAATAAAACTTGTAGTTTCTAAATATTCTATATTAGAATAGTATCTGGACTAGAAAAAATACAATAAAATCACATACTAAGAAAAATCAAAATGAAATAAAAAATAGGGAAAATAAAGACACAAACCTATGGTAAAAAAGACCGAAGCAAAAGAAAAACACGCACATATAAACACACAACAACATGGAAAAGAAGAATAAAGAAAAACACTTACGCATGCAAATGGATGAGATAATGGGCAAGGAATCAAGGTTCGACATGAAAAAAACGGATACACTTACCGCCTCGGAAAAATTCATGCAGACAAGAACTATGTATAGAACAAAAATGCCCCCCAGCAGGACTGTTCCCTGATCATTCATGGAGCATGCATGTCCTGTAAACTAGAACCATCTATATCGGAAGTAACTGTATTATATGCACGGAGAAGAAATATATATGTTAAGTTGAACTAGTCAACTAGGTATGTTACTCTGTTACTAAAGGAAAAAGGGCAGCCAGTTAAAAAGTAGCATATCAACTACTATAACATAATAGAGGTACAGACCTGCAGGAGTTTTTTTATAACTTGCAGGAGCCTTTGACTTAGGATACACGTGTATTTGTATGAGAAATAATAACTAAAAAAGAGACAAAAAGAAAACAAATGAAACATGCATGCATGTCGGCATGTGTTTTATTATAATAAAATTCATGCAATTCAAAAAATAAAAATAAAAGTTAGGGGAAAAATAGAAGAGGAAAGGAAAAACATAACAGACGCATGGAAGAACAAGGATCAGCAGCAGCCACTTGCACGATAACATTGGGCAGGTAAAAAGGCCACGTACAGGAACAAAAAGAAACTGGGCTAAACTAGGCCCAAATAGCAATGTGCAACACAGAGAGAAATAGTTCGGGTGGACACTGGACAGCAGACTCTGTCAACCGTAGAGTCCCGACTCCCGACCACTCTCACCTTATCCGGATTTGCACGCATCAACTACGCACGCCAGATACGAACGAAAATGCGCTAAAAAAATATTCAGAGGATAAATAGAAATTCCATTTTTAAAATACTAGGTTGAACATTTACTTGAACTCAGTTCAGCAGTTCTAGTAAATGAGTCCGACAATTTCATTATCATCGTTCCGCGTTGTCACCTTGGTGCGCAAGACGGTTCAACCAACGCGAATATACTCAACATTTTAGAATACTAGGTCGGCATTTCTTTAAACCTACCTCAATATTTTAGATAATTGAATTCAAAATTTGTTTGATAAATGCTGATTGCTGAAGCATCGAATCCAAAATGTTAACATGTACTCGTTTCAGGTCTGACTTAGTTGTCGTTTTGGACATCGACAGGGTTTGCAAAACATAAATTTGACCAATATTTTTATTAGATATAAATAAATATCCTAAGAAATTTATATTTTTACGAAAGTACTTGTTAAGACAAGTCTATACACACGACGTTCAAGATTTAGGACTAAATAATACTCCCTCCGTCCACGAAAGAATAAAATCCTACCTTTGTCCTAAGTCAAACTATTATAACTTTGACCAAATTTATCTCAAAATATATTAAAAATTACGCTACCAAATTAGTATCATTAGATTCTTGTTGAAATATATTTTCATATCATAGATATTTGATATCAAAAATATTGTTACATTTTTATATAAATTCAGTCAAATTTACGATAGTTTGACTTAGGACAAAGCTAGAATTTTATTCTTTCGTGGACGGAGGGAGTATAAAAATTATACATAGTCAAAGTTTTGAAATGTTGATTTATAATTTTTTCTAAAACGATAACTAATTCAGACAGTAACTGAGAAGCGAAATGGTGCGTAAAAGTCACACCGAATCTTAAATACCAGAAGGCACAACTTGAGCATGGGCCATGTATAATGTGCCCAAGAGGCACATCCATTTTGGGCGTGCCATTTGTCACCATTGGCCGCATTGCCTCCTCAAATCGAGGTGGCCCTTCATCCTTTTCTAGGCTGAGTGGAATAATGTATGGTTGGTCTTACGCCGCCCTATTTAATTCAGAACCGCATTGTCCGGTGCCTTTTACGTGATAGATTCCACTAGTACCAGACTTCCTCATCAACGGAAGCCTGATAATCCCCCCCTCCCCCCCCCCCCCCCCGCCCCACAAGAAAAGGTCTGACACATTTCTTATCTTAGTATTATTAATTGGAGATTTTTTTCGAGCCTCTACGTTGATCCTCGCCAGACGCGTTAGGAAAAAAGATAAATCCTATAAATTCTCACAAAAATCATAAATATCTAGCCGTACATCATGTAGCTCTAATAATAATAGACATTAGATCTATTATATTTGCTAAAACATTATCCATCATGCCATTACGAAAGATGATATAAAGTAATCCCCTAAATTTATATAAAAATTACCCACCATAGTACCATAACATTATAAAGACAATTTAAAGTAACCCCCTAAATTTGCATAAAACTACCCACCATGCCATTATAAATATGAATTAAATTACCCCCTATATAAAAGATGATTTAAAATAAACCGTAAATCTATATATAAATTACCCAATATGCCGTCATGGAAGATAAATTTAAATAATTTATAAATTTGCATATAAAGTACCCACAATACCATTACAAAAGATGAATTAAAATAATAAACTCTAATGGACTACTTATAAACTAATAGCACTTCATTGTTCTCCTAAAAGAAAACTACTGGTCGTTCAAAACAACACGTCGAAAAGCAGCTGTGGAAGGCTGGAAGCTTCATCTAAGGCTTGCAGACATCTGATTCCCCTGCAACTGTAGTAAGAGTACTCTAGATTAGGAGGTACTAGTAGATTTGATCAACACGTACGTCGCCCCCCTGAACAAAGCATACATGCTTTTAAACCAACCCATCGTCGATGCCTGCCTCTCTGAGACGAACCGTTCAAACAAATCAAGATTCCTACTCGTACCTCCATTCCAAATTAAAATCGGTTTCAGTTGTTTGGTTATGAGTGCTGTATCTATTCGTTTTGCAACAATCACATATTTTTTATACACAACAAAGGGATCGAACCTGACTACACACTACAACACACCCACTAGAATCCCAGGTGGGGCATTTCTACTGTGAGGCACGCGCCTGATTTGTTACACACCAGCTTTGATTGAAAAAAAAAAGGTTGGAGTCTTCCAATTCAAAGCGCGCGTCCTTTTCATTTGAGCCTAATATTCGCGCATGAGGAGGTTCACAATGATTAAGCACAGGAATGTTCTTCCTAACCAACATTGCTTAGATTATGCCACTACATACACATAAATAATAAAGAGATGCCCTAGCTAGCTAGCGAGATTAGGTTAATTTTATTGATGTGGAGACAGAAAGATCTACACGCACGAACACATTTCAGCTAGTAATAATGTGCAAATCAACAAGCAAGCGTGCATGCATGCCTCATTGCCTCCTACTCGTACGTAGCTTGGCCACCAATCATTAGTAGTAGCAGCTAGTATAGTCGTAGTAGTCGATTTGCCTGGAAGCATGTGCATGCTTCGTCTTCTAATTCACCCCGGAACCGGTCTGGGTCCGGGAGCTTTTGCGAAAGCACCAACCCAACAACTAAGCAAAATGGAATCCAACTCCTCACCTCCCACATGGCATGCAGGTGCACTGACGCACACATCATGTGCATCATGCGTGATGTGTCTATGTATGTATGTGCGCGGCGTCCATGTCTGGCTGGCTATGTGTAGTAGTGGAGGCACCTCTCCGTCCGCATCCCTGTCATTGCATTGCTAGCTGCTACTAGCTATCTAATTGTTGGGTCCGAAAAGGATACCCCCCAATGCAAGGGGTAAAATTACTGGCATTATCTGTGATTCCACTTGGCCCCCTTTTGATGTGGCGCTGACTGTGATCCAAGGCGGCCAATGCTGGCGCCGCAATAGATTGGATCCCATCAGATCACTTCCTTCGCCGTCGCCGTCGATTTTAAGCTTGCTTCCTGTCCGTTGGTATATGTGAATCTAGTGGTAGGATATCTCTATCTAAAGCATTTACACGTGTGCCATCGCTCGGTCCATCCAGTGCATGCATCTTTAGTTTGATCTGGTGCAGATCGATAATATGATCGAGGGCTATATATAGTGTTTTGTATCAAATCAGTAGGAGCAGGAGGGAGCAGTCAGCTTGGTGGTGGTAATGATTGTTTGATCTTTGTGCCATGTGGGTGGTTAGTCTAAGCAAGTGGTAACACTTCTTTTTCCTTGCTATAGGATGCATGCATGCATGCACTCCTGAGCTAGCACCAGTGAAGAACAAAAGAAACTGCTGATGCTGCACTTGAGGTGGGAAAGACTTTTAATTACACTGCATTGCATTGCATATAGAATTCTTTTGCTGATGCTACCGATGCTGCATGCGGCACGTCTGATGATATGCCACTTTTGCTGTTTCTGCAACTGATTAGTGGTAACAGGCAGCAACGATTCTTCAGCACCAACAGTCACAACAAGTCTTTAATTGCAACTTCTTGTCAGATCTGAGTGCAGATTCGGTCCATCACTCCATCAGTCCATGCGCATGTAGCGACTTCTTGATATGATATTAGCATAGATAGCTATAGGTAATGACTAATGGGGTACTAGCGCACTTGATAAATGCAGGACGTGACTGTTCCTAGTTTCCTGATGCCACCCAGCGTCTTGAGATGTCACCACGACACGAACCAAAAGACGCCTGGCCCCTGCCATGCGCCATCGATCAACAACTGAAACGTTTGGTCAGAACCGATGCCAAAAACACCTTCGTCGTCCAAGCCTCTCTTGCAACCGGTCGATCCATGGATGGGCGTACGACGACGACGACGGGCTCTTATCCTGCTGCACCTAGACCGGTGGACCGATGGCGCGTAGAAATCAGGCCGCCGGCCGGCGTCGCTGTCGGAGAAGGAGAGCAAGCGTCAAGGGAGAAGAAACCATGGCCGGGGTCCGGCCCGTGACGACGCGAAGTAAAGTGACGGCGGGGAGAAGGGCGACTTGTCGACCGGGTATTCCCCAGGTGGTCGCCGCCCAATGATACCTCGCCGGAACCGGGAGGTCTGTGGAGTGTGGACGCAACGCGGGGGGAGGGGGGGGGGGTGCGCTCGGTCAGGGCGACGATCGATGATGACAAGCACTGATGGTTTGCCTGAAAGCGCCGGGAAAATTTGATCAGCTGTACTTGTGGCGTGGTGCCATCGGTCTGTGCTTTCATGTCAGATGGCGGTTTGGATTCCCTTTCTTTTCCTGTCAGAGCAGTGAATCGGTTGTCAAATTTCAGGATGTTCCTGCCAGCTGAAAAAGACTGAACCTGTTCGAAAAGACAGCCGTATTTTGTTTCAGGATGTTTCAGGATAGTTAAGGGGACATTTCTTTTTTTTAAAAACCACTACTCTCCTGTTCGAAAAGACAGCCGTATTTTGTTTTTGGAAAGAAAGGCAAATTATTTAGTACCCCTGCACCTCAAAATATAAGGCTCGCATGTATTTCTATGAGTTAAACATCGTAATCTTTTATCCAACAGTTTCCCTTGAAACTATATATCATTTGTTGTAATAGAAGTTTGATCAATATAAAGTGCTTTTTAAACATGAATCGAATTAAATCACATGTGTGGCATCGGGTTTCCAAATTGTTAGACTAATTTTCTGTTAAAGATTATCAAGTTTAATTTGAAAATCATGTGTCTTATATTTTGAGCCGGATGGAGTATATATCTTACTAACAGTTAGCCAAAAGTATGCCTAACGACTTGAATAGCTTTTCCAAAAATAAAATCACAATTGAACAACTAGACCTGTCATTTTTTTCTGTTGGATACAAATGATAAATTTGTCTGGCAACTAGGACCAAAATTATTTTTTATAGTTTACATCAAAATAAATTAGGCCATGTCTTCCTGAATTTGGGAACCATGATGCGGGGCTGAAATGATGGATGTTTGGCAATTGTTCCACCATTAAACAAATGATTATGATATGTAACTGTTGATTAAAATAGAGGATGTGTGAAAGTTACATGAAATCAATATAATGCCTTTCAAAAACTATCCATTGGCCATGTCAAATAGGTTAAAATAAGAAAAATTCTAGTGATTGGTTTCGTGATTATAACCCATGTTTCTAACCCCTCCATAGCACATGGCATAGAGAGTGTGAGTGGTAGCCAAAGTGAAGGTAGACTGTCATCAAGAGGTGCGTCGGCAACAAGAGTCTGTAAACCTTGTCACCAACCTAAGAGCAATGCCCTAAGTGGTCTAAGCTAGCATTCCAAGCACTAATATAAGCTGTGCAAATATATGCATTTAAGTACTTTGGTGGTTAGAGCTCATAGTGACTTTTAATAGCTCCAAGCCAACTGAATTGGCTAGTGGAGGGGTATAAATAGCCCTAAACACCCAACTAGCTATTGCAAGTGAGGCTGACATAATATGTATACACTAAGGGCCTGATTGGTTGCCCGCATTAGGCTGGGCTAGGCTCGCGGGATGCAAATTTTTCTTGTTTGGTAGGTTGGGCGGGGTCTTGGGCCAAGCCAGTGGGATGCAAGAGGAGGCCTCGGGCCTGGCTCGGCGGATGCAAGAAATTTGGGCGTATCTCCAGGGCTAGGCTCGCGAGATGCAAAGGCTGCGTGTTGGTAGGCAAAAAGTGCCTGGGCAAATGCATAATGCAGGGAACTAATCACCATCTCTACTCAACTAGGCTTAGCTCATGCAGACAACCAATCAAACCCCCTTTTGCATGCATTGGGCCAGGATTTGTAGGGCCTGGCTCCCTAGAGCCAGCCAGGCTCGGCGCATGCGTCAACCAATTAGGCATGAATAATCAAGAGTGATCATTACCAATGCACCGAATAGTCTAGTGCATACAACACTTCAACCTAGCTTTTGGAATTGACCATTATAGGTTGATGCCTTTTGTCTATTGGTCATCGGATTGTCTGATGCATGTAATTACATGGTGTCCTCCAAACTCCACCGCCTCTGCTGATTTTCCCCTAGCATATTCCACCTCACGCCGCCGTCGTAGACACCCGACATCCGGCCACCAATGCATTCCCCGGGTACCGCCATCCAGTTCGCCAACCCTCGTCAGTGCTCGCACCGCCACCTGCCTTGCCAGAGATGGCCCTGTTGTAACACCCTAATCTTTTTGCTCCTTGAAAATTCTTTGCTATATAATTTAATTCTCTTAGGGTTTAATTGGTTGTGCATGACACT
Source organism: Paspalum vaginatum (assembly GCA_030272315.1). Taxonomy (NCBI): domain Eukaryota; kingdom Viridiplantae; phylum Streptophyta; class Magnoliopsida; order Poales; family Poaceae; genus Paspalum; species Paspalum vaginatum. The sequence goes on along the minus strand of CM059018.1, from coordinate 32,927,353 downwards.
ATGACTATTTATTTTGTTTTATAATTAATCAAATAAAACGAATCATAGGGATCACTTGGTTGAGCATACATGATGTTGCATATTTTTCATTGTGTGATTTGGAGTTGTTGATTTTGAATTTGAATTCATATACATTTGCAAACTATATTTCATCTTCTCCAAATATCTTGAAAAGTTCTTTCTTCCTTCATTCCCTTTTCTTCTTCGCTTTTGGCCCGAGCAGTGAAGCAGCCTACTTCTTCCCTCACTCAATTCACGGCCCAACAGTAGCCCGCTTCGCCCTTCCCCTCACTCCCTCACTGACGCGCGCGGTCCACCTGTCATCCCCTTCCCCTGCGCTTCCCCTTTCCCCTGCTCACGCCCGAGCGTGTCCACCGCAGACTTAGAGTCCAGACCGAGCTGGACTCCGCCGCGCCGCGCCTCTACCTTGCCCCCTCCGCAAGCCACGGCGCCGCCACTAGAAAAGGTGCTGACCTTGACCCCTAGAACCCTAGCCCCAGCCCGCCGCTCTTGCGCCCTAGCTTGCACACATCGTTGCCGGTTCATACCATCGCGTTCCGCCAACAAGCCACCGCCGCCGACGGGACTTGGTTGCCAGCTTTCACGTTGAGGTAGAACACTTAACCACCTAATCCTGGCCTTTCTTTTGCTCTATTTCGCCTGGTTAAGCTCTCCGTGCCGCCGGTTCACGTAGGAGCTGCCGCTGCTCGTCGTCGTTCGTCGTCGCCACATCTCCATCAAACCCATCTACGCTCGGAGCTTTGACGTGAGGTGAGGAGTCTCCCCAGCTTATCTGAGTCCTTAATCACACCTTGGAGCCCTAGCAATTGCTCACCGGAGTTATGCCTCGCTCTATCCCATTGCCAACCATCGTCGGCGTGCGCGCCGCTGTCACGATCGCCTCGCCCGTATCGCCACTCCCCCTGCTCACTCACGCGCCCAACCCCGCTCACCCTAGGCCACCGGAAACGTGAATCCATGGAGCTCCGGTGACTCTCCGCTGCCGCGTCGATCGAAGCTCCCACTGTCTCACTCTCTCTCTCCGCAATCTAACCAGAGCCGTTAGATCGAGATCGAACACCCCATAGCGCACGGGACCTGGTGTAAGGAGAATGGCCTCATGTGCCATATTTCCATGATTGTGTTTTGGTGATTGATTGACAACCAACACTTGGACTAATGAATGTGTCTAGATATATATTCTCAGGTATTTAGGTTCAAGGGACGAAGAAGAAGAAAAACCGTAGGCCAGGCCCAAAGGGCCGCCCCAACGTCCTGAAACCTCACAGGCCTGTGAGGACTGTATGGTATGGTCTGTGAGACCGTCCATGGATCGGGCCAAGTTTCCCAAAGCGGCTAAGAAGATGAAGCATCCAAGTATAATAGACCGGATCGTACGGTCCTACAGACCATCCTAACCATTGGACCATTCCAAGCCAAGGAAGTGAAAATGTGAAGTATTTGGAAGATATGAAGACCGGATGGTACAGCCTCAAGGAAATGAGCAAACTGTACCATTCCAGCAGTGAAGATACGGAAGAGACCAAGATTACACAGACCGTATAGTACAGTCTAGAAGACCGGACTATAAACCGTACCAAGTTGGCTGAGGGTGTGAAGATTGAAGTCTTAGAAGATTACAATGGACCGTATGGTATGGTTGTGAAGACCGTCCATGGACTGTCCTATTTAACCCGAGGCTAAGTACTTTGGGTGGAATTCTAGTGATCAACAGACCGTATGGTATGGTCCAACAAACCATCCTAAACATCGGACCAAAGTATAGTGACACAAGAATTCAGTGACTGTTAGAAAAGTGAATGGACCGTATGGTTCGGTCTATGGAAATTGTATAGACTGTATAGTACGGTCTACTGTACGTCAGTAGCCCATTGGAGCAACGGCTAGTTCGTATTTGGGGGCTATATAAGCCACCCCACCCGGCCATTTCAAGTGAGTTGGAGCCACTGAATTTGAGAGCAAGTATAGAGGAGTATTCCAAGCATATCCATCAATCCAACCACCATATGAGAGCTTAGTGCTGATCCAAGCTAGGTTAAAGCTTAGAAAGAGTGAGTTTGCGAGCTCCTCTTGAGTGTAGCTCATGTGTGAGCTAGACAGAAGCCTTGGTTGCGGACAAACCATATTGTATTCATTGCTAGACCCTTCTTCTTGGTGTGGAGCGGCGGTGACACTTTGTGCGGGGATGAGGAGACCCAAGCATCCAGTGCCTTGTGATTGAGATAGACGGTGGCGGTGGCCAAGACTTGGTGGTTTGGTGGCACTTAGCCTTTACTTGCTGAGAGCCTTTGGTGGTGAGCACAAGACGGTGATTGAGAGAGTCTTGGTGCTCGGGTCGGATTTTGCCTTCGGTGGCGAGCCTGTGGACGTAGCCCTTAGTGGTGAACCACGTTAAATCCTCGTGTGTTCTTAGGAGTTTGCATCCCCTTGCCCTTACCTGTTTACTTACCGCATTTACTTACTTGTGTGCCTTTAGCTTTCCTAGTTAGTTTGATTAGGTTTGGCTCTAGGTTGCAAGTCTTTTGTGTAAGTTGGAGAGCGTATAGATAAACATTAGACTTAACTAGCATGTGTACGGTGAAATATGTTTATCTTTTGCACTAGAAAGCCCAAGGTTTTAGAAGAGCGATTAGTGACCAAATTCCCCCATCCCCCTCTTGGGTAGGATACCAAGGCATGTTCCTTTCACCCGACTCAATAACGGTCAACGCTGTGCTTTTGCAAAAGAACCCCTGCACTTTCTGGAAATTAACTCACAGTCCAAATCTGTTATGTTTAGGTCCCTAGTTTTCATGATTTAGCCCTTGTAGATTCAAATCTCCTTTATTTTAAGCCCTTCATTTTGTTTTATGCATACCTTTCATGTTTTGACTCCGATTTGAGCGATTCTTGAACCTACAGAATCGTGGCAAAGCGTATATTAATTCTAAAACCGTGTTAACTTATGTTGTTATTGTTTGGTGTATTGTTTTAGTTTCATTACACTCATTGCTTGTATGTGTGCAACGTGTAGTTGACGATCTGCCCATGTTTGCTGAAAATCAAGCTTGGGAAGCCCCTAAGAAGTTTTTTTGCTTAAGAAGGAAAGTATTCTTTGACCTATGTCCTATTTACTTTAATCACATGATCTAGAGCCTAATTTGGATGCTCCTAATAAGGATGACTAGCCTTATATACCTTGGCATGTCTATGAAACTAGGAAAAAGGGATGTGATGTGTAAATTAATGCTAGCACTCAACACATCTTATTCATGATGCTAATATTGATAAATTAATGATGCAATGATGATAAAAGTTTGGTTACTTAGCAACATGGGGACTTGAGCCTGTTTTGTTGGTTTGCTCGAGTGTTTCACACTAAGGATCGGTTCGCCGAGTGACCACCAAGGAAAACAGTACAACCACAAGACTCACATGGGATCTGGCTTGCCTGATTAATTAGATGAACTAGAGTTATGGCTTGCTTACCTGAAATATGGTTTACAAGGGGTCTGGGGGATATGGGACTTTTCCCTTTGCCAAGGTAGTGTAGTTTGGTTTATTTGTTATTTTGTTAGACACCCTTTGGAACGGAACTCTCATATCTTTAGATGACTGGAGTACCCTGTAACGGGCATGCTACAACTCTAGGGATTCTTTGTAAAAGTCTCATAATGAAACCCAGTCGATTCATCCAAGGTAGTGAATATATGGGGTTTGGCCACCCTTTGGCACATGGGAATCATGGCTTCTGGGTAAAGATGTACAACCTCTTGAGAGTGTTTAAAGCTGATATATTAGCTGTGCTCACGGTCATGAGTGGCCTAGACCTTCACATATTAGAGTTTTAAAAGAAAATGAATCATGGTAATAATGGTGATAGTGAAGGTCATGATGACAGTTTATTTATAAGTACTTTACTGTTTTTATGCTATTTCAATTATGGGATGGGTTATGCTATTCATTGCTAGTAACAAAACTTGACCAACTAAAAGCAACTGCTTCGTCTATTCACTATAAGCCAGTCCACTTTTATCCTAAACAAAAAACTTGCTCGGTACAGCCTATACTCATTCTTGCTTTATATACTATGTTGCATCCATTGCAACCGCTGCTTAGATCCAAAAGGAGGAAGTGGTGACCCTAACCAGGAGTTCCAAGACTACAACGAGTTCTAGGCTGGTGTTCCACTGTCAGACGCATGTGGGGCATGGTCGTCTTCTGTGGTCGTTTAGTTATTCGTTTTCATTAAAGACATTTATGGTTTGTAATATCTCGTTATGCTCTTAACTTAAGGTATTGGTTGTGATATTACTTATGTTTATGCTGTGTATGTGGTTGAACTGATCCTGGCACATACATGGTTAGCACTCGGTTTCCTTATTTAACCAGGTGTGACACTCGCTGGCGAGAGCCGCCATTGAATCGCTGTCGATGCCCGCCGACTGGTTCAACCGGTCCAGTTCGGTCCAACCGACTGGCATCGTCAAACCCATGTAATGCCACCTCCTCACCTGTGTCGCTAACACATGGGTACAGGGTTACAAGATAGGCTACTATAGCATGAAAATGTTTTTCATCTACCGCGTAAAAACACAAGAACACATACAAGCAAGAGATCATAGATCGTTACCACTAGACACACAGCGCAACGAAAGATGAGTTGAAGCAGCCGAGTGCTTGACGTTGCGTGCCGAGTGGTTGCAGTGAGAAGAGCCGATGTCGATTCCTCCTGTCGATCTCAATCAAGAACCAGTCAACAACCCTTGAAACAGGTCGGTTGATCAGCATAGCAGTCATAACAACGCCTCTATGGTATCCACGCGTACGGCAAGGCAACGTGGATGTCTTGTGTGCTAGCACCATGAACTTGGTGGCGGGTCTTGAGAGATTTGATTAGGGCACAACTAGGGTTTCATAGAAACCTTTTCTGTGATGGCTCTTACGTGCACACGCCGGTCCCCTTGGTCGTGTCCTCACATGCATATATATAGTCTCCACTAATGGGCTTTTAGCCACGTAAAGGCCTATTAGGATTCTAATTGCTTGCAGATCAAGTATCCAAGTCCCGATAGAGGTCCAACTGCACATACCATATGTGAGCTTCCAAGCTAGACCCAAGGGGTCGAGTCCTGATCGGACTTTGCATCGGCTCAGGCCAGAGCCGATACGACTCAGAGTCAGACCTAGAAATTGCCACGTGGGCACATCTCCATCAATCTCTTACTTGCCTAGGGGCAATATCCAAGTGTCCCGGTCCCTTAAGCGTGTGACCCTGTAGCCTCACATGCAGTCGGCCATGGCAAAAAACCCTTTCTCACTCCAATCGAACAACAGCGGCACATAGCAATACATGTTGACCCCCGAAAGCACAATGATCATATCAACCAAACCTTGATATACAACTCGTTCTAACTCCTTATGCCATGCGACGCCAGTCAGACCCAAGGCGAGATTTGTGCCACCCTTGTTTAATAGTCCGACTAATTTCACTCGTCAATGGTGGATTACTAGACTAACCATTAGTCCAAAATGTGATTAACCTTTAATCACATAGCACGGCCATGCATTTTCTAATCGAGCCACCTCAAGGGGCCCAGAGGCAATCTCTCCCATTATGTAGGAGGGGCAAATTCCATCTTGATCCACTCACATCCTAATCCATGTTTCGCAATGCACCCCAAAGTTACTTTATAACTACCTAGTTACGGAATAGCATTTGGTAACCCCTAAGTACACCACTACGCACAGTGAGAAACAATGATGATCTCAGGTCAAAGGATTTAGTGGGTATATCACTCAAAATCGCTTGATGGCACAGATAAGAATAACAATCCCAGCAACGTTTTGGAGTGAGTCAATCTGATACCATGTTCTCTAACATATGTCCACATCATTTATTTGATATCCAATATCTATGATCCGTGAAACATGATCATCAATCAATCCATGTGCTAGCCCTTGAATCATTACTATCCCATGTAAAGATTATAGGCTAGGGACTATTTAGAACACGTCATTTAAACAAGAGTCTCACGAACGAGTCACACACTCGTTGATCCATTGTTTACAGCAACATATTCAAGGAACAAGGATGAATAACATATATTCAAAATAAAGCATAACAAATTCTCATCCCACACACACTAGAGTCAACCCAAGTATCCAATACTCATTGCCTTCATGTGTGCCTCAAACTTAGATTGTGGGAGAGGCTTCGTTAACGGATCAGCTATATTTAGATCCGTGTCACTTTACATATCTTCACATCCCTCTATCGATAATCCCTTTTGCTCATCAGTAGCCGATGGGCACTGAGTCTTGCTCAAGATCGTGCCAGGTGTAGGACCGAGATGTGCGACTAGAGGGGGGGTGAATAGGAGCACTTGAAATCTCAAAATCACAACCCCCAAGAAGGTGCTCTACAATGCTCAAGAGAAATAGAACTAGGCACCGTCCACTGAACAGATATGTGCCTAGCAGCGCAAGGGTGTCGTCCACTGAAAGGATATGCGCCAATGCGGGAAAACTCAAGATCCAAGCAAGAATGGCACCGAGGCAACGAAACAATGCAAAACCCGCCACGTGACACTCACCGCACCAAGGTGCGTCTCACTGACTCACAGCAAGCAAAGAGAATGGTCTTATAGTGGGGAATGCAAAAATCCAAAGCAGAAACACAGCGGAAAAACCAAAGTGTGAAAAACACAACAGATCCCTGGCAGGACCGGATTGTCCGCTGGCCAACACCGGACTGTCCGGTGCCTGCTGTCGGACTGTCTGGTATCACAGCCTGGACAACGCCTCATGCCGGACTGTTCGGTGGGCGCTGCCGGACTATCCGGTGGAACCAGATTGTCCGATGGCCAGCCGGATTGTCCGGTAGAGTCGCAGAAAGAGCTGTTTCAAACCCAAACCTGACCAAACCTTGTCCAAACTTCACGAAATTTTGCACAGGCTATCTGGACCCTATTCCAAAGCTTTTCCCAAAAGATCAACACAAAGTGACCACGAAATCAGCAGGAATTTCAGACCTAGTGAAATGGCAATCTTTGGGCAAGAAAGGAGAAAACACAAAGGAGGCTTGCTTGTGGCAATCCAGCAGGATTGAGATGAACTAAGTCATGATGTCCACATCCTAGCAAGTCTAGAACATCAGCAAGGAAAGGGATTCAAGCTTGGCCAACACAAACACCCAAAAGCCAAGGATTGAACCCAAAAACCAAAGAGAGAGGGGGAGGAGAAGAACACAAGGTTGCTGCACGAATTTGCTTCGATTAAGTGCCCAAGATGGGTCTAAAGATTCAGCATACAAGCATAAATTCATCCCAAGCAACCCACACCCTCACCTTCCCTCAAGGTTAGGAGGCTAAATCCTACTCTAACCTCCCTAACAATGGAGCTCAAGGCTTGAGGACGAAAATCACAAAGCAAAGACTAATCCTAGCAGCCAAGAGCCTCTAATGACCTGCCTTGGACCTATTTATACCCGAGTGCTGTTTAGACAGTTTTGCACTTAGGTCCCTACAACTAGACAAACCCTAAGGACTCAAACGAAAGATTACAGGATATTTTGGGACGGACGACCACGATGAAGTCTTGATCTTCGTAAGTTCCACGCAATCCTTGGATGTTCTCCACGTGGCCAGTAGTCCAATCCGCGATCCGCCCCCGGTTTTGAAGTCAGAAACCGGGAAACTTTAGGAAGTCTCCGCTTGGGCCAGATTTGGCCCATCTTCTCTATCTTGGTGAGTCAAGGCCCAACTCACCAAGGCTTGGGTAGCTTGGTTGACGGTTTTGAGCTAAAGCCGCCAAAGCCTCCCTCGCGCGTCTTCGCGCCACGCACTCGGGTTGGAGCACCGCGGTGGCAGCCGGCATCCCCTGTCCATCGGGGCAGCCTCACAGTCTCTCGGAGGACTTACTCCTGCCGTCCCCGTGCCACTCCTCCGTGTACCGAACTCCCATGGCTGACAGACGCCGAGCATGCCTCTAGTCCTTTGGAGGACTTTCTTCTCCATCTACCTCCAGTCCATCGGAGGGCCTCCTGTCCATCGGAGGTCTTGTGCCTAAGTCCTTCTGGGTCTTGCTACTGTTGACAATCAGTCACCACTCCAGAGCCAATGGAGCCGGTCCATTGGCTCTCACCAGGTGACATGGGCAAGAAACCTTTCTTGGAATCATGCATGTTGAACAGTTTCAACACCTTGTTGATATATGTACTTTGATCTATCTCTAAAGATCTTTATGCCCAAGAAGTAAGCTACTTCTCCCAAGTCCTTCATTGAGAAACTCTTTCTCAATGAGTCCTTTACATCCTCCAACATAGGAATGTCATTTCCGATGAATAATATGTCATCTATTTGTAAAACCAGAAAGATGAGTGCGCTCCCACTAACCGTCTTGTATACACAAGGTTCTTCTACATTCTTGATGAAACCAAACCCTTTGACCACTGCATCAAAAGGTAGATTCTAGCTCCGAGATGCTTGCTTGAGTCCATAAATGGACTTCAGAAGCTTGCATACCTTCCCAGCATTCCCTGGATCGGTAAAACCTTCAGGTTGTGTCATGTACACATCCTCACTTAGGTTTCCATTAAGGAAAGCCATTTTGACATCCATTTGCCACACCTCATAGTCATGATATGTGACAATTGCTAGGAGGATCCGAATAGACTTTAGCATGGCTACAGGCGAAAATGCTTGATCATAGTCAATGCCTTGAATCTGATGAAACCCTTTTGCCACAAGCCATGCTTTATAGATGTAAACATTTCCATTAGCATCTATCTTTTTCTTGAAAACCCATTTGCACTCGATAGGTCGCACCTCATCAAGTGGTTTGACCAAGTTCCAAGCTTGGTTGTCAACCATGGATTTCAACTCGAATCGCATGGCCTCCAGCCATTTCTTAGAGTTGGGTCCCATCACAGCTTCTTTGTATGTCTTAGGCTCATCGTTGTCCAACAACAATACATTCTGTCGACCCATGGTGAGAAACATGTAGCAGTCGGATGCACGATGTGCCCTTTGTGACCTACACAAGAAAATGGTGTTTGAACAGAGTGCTCAACATTTGACTCATCCTATTGGAAATCAGTCGGATTGGAACCATTCTCCAGTGTTTCTCGAACCTCTTCGAGTTGCACCTAGTTCCAACTGGTTTCATCTTTCAAGAGAAACTCTTAATCCAAAAATACACCATTCCGGGTAACAAACACTTTTGCTTCCTCCTGGTTATAAAAATAATATCCTTTGGTTTCCCTAGAATAGCCCAAAAAGTAGCATTTGTCCGACTTAGGATGGAGCTTGTTAGACGTCAAACGTTTGATATATGCGCATACCATATGCGAGCATCCGAGCCAGACCCGATGGGTCAAGTCCTAATCAGACTCTGCATCGGCTCATGCCAGAGCCGATACAACTCAGAGTCGGACCTAGAAATTGCCACGCGGGCACATCTCCATCAGTGGGCCCCACTGTCCTCCCACCCCGCGAAGTTGGACCGGCCTGCTGGACTACACTCGTGTAGGCAGAGCAGAAGGGCCTAGTAGGCTGCCTTGTGCCAATGTCAGCTGAGCCAGGTTGTGAGGGTGTAATGGGCCGTCTCGCTGGAAAAGTCTAAATTCGATCCTTAAACTTTCTAATAAATTTAAGTATACCGCCTATGCACTAAATAATCCACATCTTCTCCATTTCAACCAGATTTCAACAATTATTCCACCCAAATTCTTCTAAAATCAAGCTCTAGCTGTTAAAATAATTCCAACCCTTGTTTGAGTTTGTTCTGTGCCTCAATTTGCATGTTTTCTTGTTTTGCACATGTAGGCTTTTCCCTAGAGAGACTGATCGACTATGTCCCCGATAAGCCAATACCCACTTTATGAAGCAAATCCTTACATGCCTTTCAACGGTTGTGTCTACCATCCCAACAAAACAACGGCAAGTCCAATATCCTCGTTTGATGGATAAATTACCCAATTTTATAAATGAGGGACTCAAGTGTATCGAGTCTGGTGTTTTGTCCTGGCTATGATGAGCGCTTGTCAACACCAAAGACCTGCTAAGGAACAAGCAGGAAGAAGCCCTCTTGAGTGGACTGAGAGGCAGCACCAGAGTGGACTTGGCAAGTCAAAATCCTTGCCAAGTGGACTGACATGTGGCTTGGCTATGGTCCAAGTTGGGCTCAGCCCATAAGTCTGACCTTAGGTGCGGGACGGTGTAGTGAGCCATAAAGTCACCCCACAAGAGAAGAAGCCCAACAAGCGTTTTTCGGTTCAAGCGTCAAAACCGGGGCCAAGATCGTTTCTTGGTTCCACCGTCAAAACCAGGGGCTTGGTTGCTGGTATTCCAAAACCTGAAGTTATCCTAAGGGAAGGACTACTTGACACATGGAGGACATCGGGAGATTGCTTCATGGCTAAGAAGGTCAAGGACTCCATCGTGTTCGTCCATCCGAGTTACCCGCGATATTTTCTAACCTCTATAGGCATTCTAGTGTAATTGAGTCTGTAATATAGGGGACATATTGCAAAACTGCCTAGATCTGAGACTGTAGTATAAATAAGAAAAGGTCTACTCATTAGCTCTCTCTCTCTCTCTTTCTTGGTTTTAGGGTTTGCTTAGGGCTAGGTATAGACCCTATTTTTGTCGCCAAGCCAGAGCATCAAGATTAGAGAGGTTTGATAGATCTTGCCTCCACTAGAAGAGGGTATAGGAAGTGGGAGTTTGCTTGGTCACAAATTTCCCATCTTGTAATTGAATCTTGAGACCCTTTTGGGCAGCTAATAGATGGATTTCACGCAGCTCCTTGTGTGTGCTTGCCTTCCCCCTTCTTGATTGGTTTTTGGTCTTGAATCCTTGGTCTTTTGGTGTGTTTGTGTTTGACCAAGTTCAAGATCTTTCTTTTGTTGGTGTTTTGGACTGCTAGGATGTGGAGAGATTGTGGTTGGTGTGTTTGTGTTTGACTGAGTTTGAGATCCTTCTTTTGTTGGTGTTTTGGACTGCTAGGACGTGGAGAGATTGTGGTTTTGGTGTGCCAAATCTTAGATCCACGGGCAGCCCCCTTGTCTTTCGTTCTTGCACTTGTTCTTCACTGCTTGGATAGTCAAATCTGTGGAGAATCCCAAGGTTTGAGGGAGTGATCTCTTGGGAATAGTTTCTCCATGGCCTAGACAAGATCCACGCAAAGTATCGTGAGGTTTGGAGACCATTGGAGCAAGATTTGGATTTAATCTTAAGGTTTCGCGGGCTGTTTTCTCTTCTTGGGCTGCCCTTTTCATACCACCCAACCGTATGGTGGTGTTGCACTGGACTGTCCGGTGTGTTGGGCTGATCTTGGGTGGAGTTCATGAGGTCTGACCTCACCCGGCTCTTTTGCGAGCACCAGACCGTCTGGTGGTCATCGGGCCGTCTAGTAGACTCACCGGACCGTCCAGTGGTGCTCGCTGTGAAGGGCAACCCCTCAGGCCAGATTGTCTGGTGATCACACAGGACAGTTCGGTGCCTGACCGTTGGACCGTCCGATGCTTGTTCAGCCCGGCTGGTTGGCATGTTTTGTGTCGTTTTCGATCGACGTTTGAGCAAGTGCTTCCGCGTGGCTTTCCTCTTCGTGTCCTAAGGTTGGTAGCTTTTTCTTGCTGTGAGACCTTGCACATTTGAGAAGATAGGGTTTTGGGGTTGCAAGTTTTAGGCGTCGACCTATTCACCCCCTCCCCTCTAGGTCACCCTTTTGTCCTCAATAAACTTGATATTGCACAAGCCTAAGTCTGATATTTTAAAATATTGCATAATGTTTTGCTGCTAAGGAAACCTGGTTGGATAGCCACCCCGAGCTTAGTTAGAACTGGTATGTTTAGGGAATGGTTCAACTACTCCCTATCATAAATATTATGCAATGTATTTGGAAAAGATTATGATGTGATTTTGGTAAATGTTTTTGAAAAAGGGGAAGAACCCTAGCAGTGACTTCAGCCGGGTACACTACTTTAAGAGTAGGGTGGACACTTGGTGCCATTATCACATTTTTCTCTGAAACAGGGTCGGTGCTTTCTGAAGAAAGGCCAGTGATGTGGGCGCTCATCTTGAGTAGGTGAAGGTCCACCTTATCTCATGTAAAGGACCAAGTTGTTGTTTCATCTTGCCTAATTCTTTATAGCGCAACCACTCGACATTGTATGAGGCAGCGCTTAGCCTGAGCTTGTGCGGATAGTCTAGCAGTATTAGGTGAGCTAGGAGCAGCGGGAGGCCAAGGGTGGGTACTGGGTTGCATGAACACTGTGTGGCGACGATGGGTGGCCTAGGTCCTCTTGTGGTGCTGTGCAGGTGATGTCGTGCCAGACTAGGGCTTTGAGCGGAATTGGGCACCCATGACGATGAGAGCTGCTGAGTCCAAATTTATGGATAAAGTGTGCACCTATGTTCAGAGTTTAAATCTATTTAAATAGTCTGTGTCCACTGGTATGGACGAGTTATAGCTTGGTTTCTATAACTAGAGTTTTATTTTAAAAATGAGAAAGTGATTTTACTTTAAAAGGTCTGGCAGGTGATGTCGTGAGTCACGGTGGACAATGAGTCCAGTGGCTGGGTTTTGGAAAGTGATGTGGTGTGGTATTTGGCTGATGAGTAGTGCATTACGTGGAGGTTGGGTCCCCTAGTGTTTTTGGATACAAATATCCAGTTGTCCATTTGGGGAAGGAAAAGCGGTTTATTAACTAGTTTACAAAACAACCGTGCATCAAAAGCATGTTTCATGCAAATTTCTAGAAGCTCCTCGGATATCTTGCATGTAATTGATAGCCAGTCCCAAATTCCTTGGTGAAGGTGGATTGCTGAGTATGTAGGTACTCACTTTTGCTTCATTGTTGATTTACAGAGAAGAAGTCATCAAGAACATGCAGGGGCTATGCCTGCTTTCCAACTGCATGCATTTGGGCCGTTGTAATGTCTCCGCTGTGTGTTTTGGGCTATGTGTTGAGAGCCCTCCTCTTTTGTATCTCGTGGCATGTGGTGCATCAACTCTTTGAGGGGGATCACCATTTGTCTTTGATCTATCCCGTTAAGGCGGATCTGTACTTATCTGATGTAAAAATATGGTTACCAGCCTCCTAGGAATGGTAACAAGCACACTGCCACACTGCCGTCGCCAATGAACGGTGCCAATGGAGAGTGCCGTCGTTATATAACTATATAAGAAAACAATTGTGTTCTCGAAAATGTAAAACTGGTTGTGAAATAACATAAAAATACTTAAGCTACAACCTCAGAAGCTCATTATTCAGTCCTGAAAAAAGATGACGGGAACCATATTCGTAATAGCTGTGTTTTTGAAAAATGCGCTTTTTGTATCATCTCAAATTCCAAAAAGGTGAAATTGACCTCCTTTTGGACAATGACAATTGTCCTGTTTTGTTTTCAGCATCGTGTGCGTCTATTTCAATCATATATAACACGGAAGCTACTGAGTGGACTTGTAGGACGGCTGATGGGAAGTCTTACAGCCTTACGTCTTGGTGACAACTCAATTGTATGTGTGAATATCAACGTTTAGTTAAATTTCAGTGTGAAAACAGATCTATCCTTTACCCAAGACATGCATGGATATTGTAAGAATGCAGAGGAAGCATATATAGGAGACTAGTTATTAGTTATTACTCCGCGTCTCTGTCTGATCCGTTCAATTTTCCAAGGCGACTCGGTTTATTTGCTATAGTAGTTATAACGAAATTAACAAGAGCTGCAAATTCAGCTTGCTACTGATTTAAAAGATCATCACAAGTGAATGACACTCCCCCATCTCTCTTCCTTCCTCTTAGGGCTTTTTTGACAAAACTCAATTTCGATCGGAATTGAATGGCATTTTCCTCCAATCTCCTCAATTCCCCTCCAATTCTGATTGGAAATGGTGTATCCAAACAAGCCCTTAATGAAGCACAGATGAAAGGTAGTGTACCAAATAAATCTATGGCTAGTGTATGCTTTTGCTTATTTATTTTCTCTTGTATGAATTAATGTAAAAATCAGAATAATAATAATAATAATAATGCTACATGAAGTTTCAATGCGAGACTATTGATGCGACTTATAATTGTGAAAGAGAGGGCGATCCGTGCGACTGGCGGTTGCTGGCAAATTAAAGTAGCCTGTGGTGGCTATCTAGCTCTCCTGACTTGTGTGATATGTTGGAGAGTGGAGGTCCACTCGTACTTGCGCACCGGTCGAAAACCTCCTTTGGCTAACGCCCTAGCTTGACCTAGTTAATTTCGCTGTTCTAGAATATCCGATCGAACCCTTTTAGGAATCATATCTTAGCCAAACGGACAGATGAGAGCGCTCGGAAAAAAAAAAACAAACAATGCTGACAAGAAAGCAGGCAACTTTGAGGAAGAATGCATGGCTTTTGAGCAGATAACATATATACATTGCACACTAGCTATAGCCGCTGTGCGCTGCTGCTCCTTAGCATGTATGTATGGGGTGTGCGTGGTCCAACAGGGACACATATCATCGTCCTATAAAAAACATCCTTATAGCATATATATATATGGATGGGAATGGGATGGGTGTGTCCAGGTCCAGCCAAAAAGCAAAGCATGCATGCAGTGCAGCAAGGTCCATCCGATTCCAGGCCACCAACAACTACATACTACATCTAGTTCCAGGCCGTTTTGTGTGCCTTTTTTTCAGCTAGCTAGGGTTGTAATAACTAGATCCCACTGACCAAACTTCTTCGTCATAGAAATGGTATCAAACCTGTCCAATATGCAAGGGACACATATATATGATACGGTGCACACGGCAGAATTCTGGTGCCAATCGAGAAACTTGAGAGGTTGATCGATTCCCCGGCCCGTAGCCGGCCGGATCTCCATTTTCATACATCATCGTGATAATAATATACTACTACTATATAGATACATAATTACACAGCAGCACGTACATCATTTTCCAACTCGTTGCTGCGCATGCAGCAGCCATCGCAATGAGCACAAACCATCTATCAGCCCCGTAGTTCTAGGCCGCAGCGCGACTGCAGGCAGGGACCAGGAGCGCAAATGCTTTGAGAGCCCTCTTCTTCCCCGGCCGGCAACCACAGGGCGCCTCCCGTAAAAACAAGGGGAAGCGCCGTGGGTGGGCGCACGCCGCGCTTTGACTGTGCCGTGCACAGCTAGTGAGCTGTCTCAGTAGTAGCTAGGCTCGTTAACGTAGTACGACGACACCACGGTGACGCAGATCTGAGGGTCTTAATTAGTCCCGTCGATCGATCCCGGGCCTCTAATTAACAATCGCCACCCTTAATATATATATTACTACTAGTATGTTGTATTGTAGAAGTATATACTACTACTAAACATGCGTGCCTCCGGTACGGTAATCATCATCTGTAATCTCCTCTCCTGGTCTGCTGGGCGGTGGCTGCAGGCCGCCGGCCGGTGATCGACGTCTGACTGTAACTGGTGATGGTATTGATCACCACTTGGGGCGGGCCTTGGAGAGGCGCTCCCACTCGACGAGCCGCAGCAGGAACTCCATCACCTGCACGTCGTCGATCCATCAGTCACAACTCACAAGAGAATATTTATATATATGTATGTATGCGCGTCGGTGTCGCGGCGGGCAAGTGGGCAGAAGCGGGCGGCCGCGGCGGCGCGCGGGCGGAGGGGATCTAGTGAACGACCCGGCGAATCGACACCGACGGCGCGCCTGCCCCTGCCCCCTGCAGGAGCGGAGAGCGAAACACAATGGACGGGCACAGACGACTTGCCTCGGCGGGCTCCTGCAGCGAGTAGGATGCGCTGGTGTCCTTGGGGTGCTTGGACACGAGGATGCCGACGCCCTGGCCGCGCTTGCGGAGCACCTTGAAGGCGTCCTCGTCGGTGCGGTCGTCGCCGATGTAGACGGGCAGCACGTCGGTGCAGTCGGAGAAGCCCAGGGACTCGAGGAGGAACTCCAGGGCCTTGCCCTTGTCCCACTTGATGGTGGGGCGGACCTCGAATACCATGCGCCCCTGAGTCAGCTTCAGTTTCGGGTAGTCGGCGAGGACAGACTTCACAAGGTCCGCCAATGTGCTCCAGCTCTATAGATTTTTTTTTATTGATCGTACAGAAACAATTTAGAAAAGAATACACACATATATATATGGAGACTGACAGAGAGAGAGAGAGAGGAGAGAGAGAGAGTGTGTGCGCGCGCACCTTCTCATCGACGCATCTGAAGTGGACAGACACACAAAACTTGTTGTTCTCCACCTTGGCTCCAGGTATGCACTTGGTCTTCTCCATCAGAGCTTGGTGCACCTGTAACGGCCAGGAATCAAATTCAGCTCCTCCATCGGTACCAATACTGCAATAGCATTGCATGCAGAGGACGATCGAAAAGCACTAAGCCAGGCAGCAGGCAGCTTAGCCATGGGCATGCATGAGCTGATCATGATGAGCTCCTACCTGCTCTATCATGGGCAGGAACTGGCTCGCCGGTTGAAAGAGAACGCCCTTGGCCTGTGAGCCACACACGCGCAAAGATAAGTATCTCCCCCCTTTGGGTTTCGGGTGGCCGACGACGAGCGGCGGCAATTGAAGAACAGCGAACGGAGGTTGGTGGGATGGGATGGGTACCTTGGCGGCCTTGGTGTGCCGAGACCCTTTGGCTGGGCCCTTGATGTCCATGCCGTGGCTGCCGGCGTAGTACAGCTCCGCCAGCTTCACGAACTCGAACACCTGCGAACACAACCAAAACTTGAGCGCGGGCGTGGCATGCATTCGCGGTGCGGGAACACCTGCTCTGCTGGTGCTGGGAACTCATCATCTTCTCTGCTAATAGTAATAGTAATGCTAATGCGCGCAGGGCAGCGTAGTACCTTGTCGCGGCACCGCCCGCTGACGATCGCCGTCGGGAAGTGCTTGGCGACGCTCCGCACCGCCCGCCGCATCTGGCCGGACGATAAACATGGTCAGTTGTTCGTTCGACCACCACTACCAGGCGAAACAGAAGAGAAGAGAACAGAAGCAATCGTACCGTGTCGGACATGTAGGCGGCGTCGGGGTCGTCGACGATGGGCGACAGCGTGCCGTCGTAGTCGAGGAACACGACGATCTGCTTCCCCTTGGACGCCGCCACCACCTGCTCGAACTTGCCCAGCGCCGACGGGTGCTTCACCTGCCAGAACCAAAGCCAAAGCAGAGGAGGACCACACTTAGCAGCCAACAGACCGAAAAAGGAAAAAACAGAGGATGGAGGCTCGGCTGGTAGGCAGTAGTAATGCACAATTGGTCAATTGCACATGCACGCACCATCCACGCGGCGTGGCGCTCCTCGTCGACGCCCGCGGCGAGCGCGGCGGCCGCCTTGGCGTGGGTGGGCGAGGACGCGCGCATGGACTCGACCAAGCCTCCGGCGACGACGCGCCCGGCGCCGGCGCCCATCTGCAGGTATTTTCTGCGCACGGCGACCCCCGGCGGCGCAGCCCGCGGCGGCGGGTACTGGAACAGCGGCGCCGAGTTGGGCGGCACCGCCACGGCTGCCTCGGGCACCGGCACCACCGCGCCCTGCTTCGTCATCTCCGTCCCCGCGCAGATGGAGGTGGACGAGCTGAGTTCCTGGTCAATCAAGCTTAGGTGCGGATCCGACGCAAGCCAGGAAGCTGGGCTGGAGCGTGCACTGGACTGGACTAGTGGAGGAGGCAGCGACTCTGTTCTGTTCTCGCTCGCACCTCGGAGAACAGAGCAGAGGTGGAAGAGCGACTGAGCGAGAGCGCCTGGGAGTCTGTGGAGGACGCGAGGAGGGCGGCAGGTATTTATAGTTGGGGGCGGCGGGAAGGGAAGCCCCGAGCGCGACGCGAATCTATGGGCGTGGGCCCCGCGCCGGTGTCCGAGGCTGGGGGCCCCGGGGGGGCCCGGGAGCGCAACCGGAACCGGCCATTCCTCTTCCTCCTGCCTTCCCCGGCCTCTGGGTCGCCGAGAGGCCCCGGAGCCCGGCTGCTGTCTAGCTGCCTCCGTCCTATCCTACGACGACGGCGGCGGCGGCGGCCAGCCGGCCACCCCGCCGCTTCGGTTGGCGCCGCGGGGGCCATGCCAGGTGGCCCGCCCGCCGTTGCCCGCACGGCGCACACACGCGCTAGACGAACATCCTGTCGGCGTTACAACGACGTGTCTGCGTGCCAGGTTGAGCCGGCTAGCTACCTAGCTGAAACGGCCGTTGGTCGCCGCAGCTAGGACCAGTACAGCGAATCCATGGGCGCGCATCCGTACAGCGAACCGGGACGCGGGAGGGTGGGTAGCTAGCGGCGGGAGACACGGCGAGCGCCGGCGCGCGGACGCGTGTGCGGGCGTGCCACAGCAGCAGGCTGCGGCAGCGGCACCACCAGTCCACCACACCCGGCACCCGCACGACGCCGCCCACGCCGCGCCTCGTGACACCCCGCGCGGGCGCTCCCGCGTGGCGGCACCCCTGTGGGCGGGGGCGGGGCCTCGCGGGCGGGCACGACACGCCGTGGAGCCTCCGCTGACACGCGCCACGCGCGTCCCTGGATCCCTGGCTGGCTGTGCGCCGTGGAGCCTTCTTTCTTCGCTTGTCCGCTCTCGTCGCGTGGTTGCGCGCCGCCCGGGCGGCCGGGCCCTTGTCTGTTGCATTGCTGCATGCCCCTGCTGCACTGCATGCTCCGCTGACCGCTGCCGTGCAGCGCAGGCCGCCGGGCGCGGCGTCATGCATGGCATGGGACGTGCCCTGACTGATGCCCGGGTTCGGTAGGTACGGTGCATGTGCATGCGCCCCGCCGTGCCCATGCCCATGCATGCAGCGCGCGGCGACGTCGCGTTGCCTCCACGTACACCGTCCGGTCCCCCCGGCCGGCTGCTAGCCAGTGGTGGTGATACGAGCAGTACATACTCCCTCTCACTGGCTAGGTACCTACTAGCCTAGTAGCTAGGCGTAGCAGTGCCAGTACATGCATGTTTGTTCGTTGAATCGTTGGCGACACATTGCAGCAGCGACGGCACGAGACGGCCGTGAGATCCGCCTGAACATGCCGGGCGCCACGCAGTGTCCGATCCACAGAACCGACGTGAGCGAACGAGATCGGTGTCCGCATCGGAGGCGCGCGCGGTCCCGGCCCCGACCGCGCCGAGTGGCGACGACACGGCTGGTCGGCCGGCGGGCTCTATACGTACACCTCGCTCGCTGCTGACCTCTGATCCGTGGAAAACTGGAAACGCTAGCTACTGATGCTGCTGTTCCCGTAGCTAGGCCGGCCGGCCGTGTCGTCGTGTCGGTGCACGGGCCGGCGTACAGCGCAAAGGTGTACGTGCATGTGTGATGAGCTGACGAGCGACGACGACCGTGTGCGCTGTCGAGGCCCCGTGACGCACGGACAGAGACCGGTGCGTTGCTGCTACGTGCTCTCCTACGTGGGCTCGTGCGGGGGACTACACTTATGCGCGCGGACCGATCGAGTGGCGACATATGGGCGCCCACGGTTTGATTGGCCAATGTGCGTGCTTTGTCGGCCGGCGACATGTACCGCTCTTGCATACTAGTACAGTAACCTTTTCCTTTTTCTGGTTTTCTTTATTAGTCGCGTACTAGGTGGTCGGCAGCTGCTGGTCCATCGATCCATCACGTAGTACTAGTACAGTGTTTGTTTGTGCCCGATGATCGCGGGGGCTGCATATATAGCCGCCCTTTGCGTGCAGCAGGCAGTTCGTTTTTCAGAAGGAAGAGATGTCAAAACGGTCCCTATATGTCTGTATTCTTGTCATTGAATTGTGCAATTGTTTGGCATCAGTAGTTGGTGGCTAGCTGTTTTGTCTCCTCCATGCATGACAACAAAAATGACAGGATACCAATCAACCAACCTCGTCGGACAGATCGATCATATGCATAGATATTACTATTTGACGGTTTGGTCGGTGAAATTAGCTAGGCAATAAACCCTGCATGCATGCGTGCGAAGTATACAAAACTCCTATGTATATATATTTAGGGTGGTTGAAAAAAATTGAAACCGTCCATCGGAGAAGATCCAAGGATTTAGAAATGGTATCAATACCATGCGGTACCAAATAGTAAGATCTGATACTAAAAATAGTAGAACCGGTACTTATTTTTAAAATTTTTTAATTGCACAAAGGACATAAAGACCATTAAAAAAAAAGATTGGTACCACCCAGTACCGGTGAGTATCTTTCCGATCACCGTAAAATCTTTCCATATTGACCCTATTTGAAATGCGGGATTTTTTCTAAGTTTCTAAGTTTTTCTTATAAAATTGAATTTTTCATATAAATTTTTTTCCTATAAATTAAACTGTTTCATGTAAAATTTCTACGCAGCAACTGGGCTCCAAACGGACGTTAGCCTTTTTGTTGTTTCTCTCCTGCATGCTGCGTAGTATTATTTGGATGGGGAGCGCGAGGAACGAGAGATCGGAATCACCCACCACCGGAAGATCAGCGCATAGAGATTCGGCGAACACGAAGCAATCTCCCCTTGTCGTCAACCTCAGCGCGCGATCGACCACATGCATGCATGGCGCCGTTCCGTGGATAATCTATGGCTTCTTTTCACCTAAACACACGGCATCCAGGGATAGTGTGTGTATATATATGTATATATATAGAGAGAGAGGTTAGTGTCTCTTTTAAGTACTACTAACAATTTTCATGCATGGCAATGCAGGCACTGTCTATATGCTCCTGCACGCACACCGGCTGTGGAGCAGCCACCTAGCCAGATACCGCCGAATAACCTGATCGAGGAATACTTTTATATGTATGGCAATGCAGGCACTGTCTATATACTCTGGTTGTGATGCGTGTATATGTAATTAATTGGTCCCTATGCCACCACGCACGCCACGGCAATGCATGATTACTTCGAGATCGCGTTTCTGGGTGTCTCGTTGTGCGTACCGGCCCGCCGCATAATTATTGGCCGGTCACGTACGTTTGCACACCACAGGCAGGCCACTGTATACTGATACTGAAAGATTATATTCGTGCGTGCATGCAACATATAAAACCTGCCTGCTGGAGACGCCACGCCACGCGTACATGCATCATGTCGATCTATCCTGTATTGTGTCCATGTGCGCCGGGCTCTCCTCTTCGGCGTACGTATACCACACACACACACCGGCCCATCCAGCAGTCTCTTCATCACCTTCCTCGATCATTAGCTCGCACCTCGCAGCATATATACGTTGTACATATATATGGAACAGTCTAGCTTCGGATAGCATCGTTTTCTTCCCTTTGATAAAGGCGGTAGCATTGTTGTTTTTGTTCGATATAAAGATGGCCGCCGGCATCCTTCACATGCAGCATATATATGCATCCACACATGACACATGTATGGTGCCCACGATTATTGGATACTGTGCTGACGTGTAGCAGTGTGAATTGGTCGGGCCTGGCGCGCGTCAGCACTCTCTTGATGCACCCATGGCATGCAGCTAATAAATTAAGATGCCCGAAACTGATCAGCAAAGATAGCAGAGGAGGATTACGTCAACAGACGCCTAGTAGCTAGCTGCATGCCTCGATGATGCAGTGAGACTCGCCGTTCTCCTTGCATTGATCGATCGATGAGGGGTTGAGAGGGCTAGCTAGCTATACTATAGAGCCTAGTTGATGCATGCTACGGGAGCGCGTCACGTTAACGTGCCGGCCGCGATGATGGAGCTAGCTATAGCGAATATATATGATGCTTGGCTACGTGCTGGAACATTGGCATGTGTGACCATGCATCGTCATGCATGGAAACTAAACTGGCTATATATTATATTCCTGTACGTGGTGGCACACACACATTATTGGGCATCGCCGATGTCGTATGTTCACCACATTATTGGGCATATATCATCGCCGAGATAGATGTACGCATATGCAGAGCACAGTTGTATATGTTCCATCGATCATTAGCACAGCGGGGTGATGACTGCTGAGTGCTGAGTCGTTCCTTCGTTTCTTCCTTGGGGATATGGAGAGTGTAGATAGATCTGATTGACGCATCCGGCGGTGGAGCCTGGCCGGTCATGTCTCATTCCTAAAGGGGAATCGATCAGGGACTAATCTCCAATGCATGAGAGAGAATCCTTATCTTTACTTGGACCGATCATGTCGGATCCATCAATCGTCTCTCTCCCTGCGTCTATACATGAATCATATCATGCTATCTAACTAGCAGTTGAATGCATGAATACCCTCGAGCCAACCAGACTGGATTCTCTAATAGGTTCCCGGATCTATCAATGGGCTTCAGTGGATTTTATCCATCAAGATTTTTGAGTTATAATGAGCCACAAAACACATAATTATGTAACATAAGTTCTGTATTACTAATTGATAAAGTGGTGGGATATTTTCTTTTCATGTATATAATATATGGCATGCCAATTGGGCATTCGATATTTCTCTCTGGTGCCTAGCACCCTCGATTTTTCTGACACGCGTCGCCTCTGTCACCCCTACTCTGACTTGTCTGCATTTATGGTGGCTCCCACCACCGAATCCACTACTACCACCCACAGCTAGCTAACCTGGCTCTATCAAACTAGTGTTATCATGGCCACACCCCACCCCAACCCCGTCTACTAGTATGTCCAGCTAGCAGTGTCCCCAGCACTACACCTCAACACACACGCACCCCACCTCAATAGGTTGGGAAGCCCCTATAGTACCGGTTGGGACCAGTACTACCAAATTAGTACTAATGCTCTTGGACATTAGTAGCGGCTGTAGAAACCGGTACTAAAGATTGTAAGATTTACCCCTTTGGGGCTTGAACCTGAGACCTATAGATTCACTTGCAATTTCTTCGTACCACTACACCACACAATCCCATATATATGACTACATAGATGATGCTATTCTTTTATTTGAAGTGCTAAGAAGGCTTTAGTGCCGATTGGTAACAATGGCCCGTACTAAAGCCTCTCCAAGGCTAGAACCTTTCTAACCGGTACTAAATCTTTCATCTATACCAGTTGTAACTTGTTTTGGTACCTATTGTTGGGACCGAAAGCCATTCTCTAGTAGTGAGCCTACCACCGATGATCTTCCGTTTAAGCCTAGCAAAAGAGTAGCACAACTGGGCCCTGACATCTAAACCCTAATCTTGCCACATATGAAGGAGAAGATGATGAAGAGAAACAAGAGAAATTTAGGCCAAGAGCCTTCATATTACTTGAGTAAGTTAAACTATGAGAAACATGACCCTTAGAGGTAATGGTTTCGGTGATTAGTGACAACCCTAATTGTGTTACTAATGAGTTTATGACATCAAGGATTTATTATAAACATGCTCATTTGTTGACCAAAGGAGACCCCTCAACTTCAAATTCTTGAAGAACAGCTTTGGGTTGGTTCTTCTAGCGAGAAGATCAAGGATTGCTAGCTCTAAGTGTCACAAAGTCGAAAGGATAGTTAGGGTTTCATTTGCTAGTTTGTAGATGGCCGTAATATCAAGGAGGGTCGAGGTGAGTAGCTTGATAGACCTAGCTCAAAGTTATTCTCAACTTCAAGTCTATCTTGGTCCTAAGGCTCGTACACATAAAAAGTGCTAAAACATACTCACCAATACATAGAAAAACCAAAGAAATGCCCTAAAAACAATGAAAAATAGCTAAAAAAATGAAGTTTTTGTACGCACCGAACCGTCCGGTGTGCAAGCACTGAACCCTCTGGTGCGTTATAAACGCTATCGCCAAACTTCGTGTGCGTTTGTGCACTTTAGTGCACCAGACCGTTCTGTAGTCCACCATCGGACCGCCTAGTGCATTCACCGGATATTTTGGGCCGAGGGTTATTCCAGGGCATCCCTGTGCCGTTTTCATGCATCGGACCATCCGGCAATACCACCGAATGTTCTGGACCGAGGGTGCGCCATGGGCTTGTTCAAGGACTTCATAGCGCACCGAACTGTCCAGTGTTCATCCACCGGACCGTCCGGTGATCCAACAGTCCTTGGTAGGAATAAGGGGTTTTGAAGATTGTACGCACCGAACCGTCCAGTGGTCACACAGACTGCACTTTTCAACAGTAACCGCTAGTTTTTTGAGCTAGCCCCTATTTAAAGGCTCCCCTTCCCTCATTCCATACCTTTGCGACCAGGAACAACTCATAGACACACAAAGGTCACTTGAGCACCAAAATACACCATTCTTTGCGCTTTAGGTCAAGAGACTTGAGAGAGGTTGTGTCAAGTGAAGACCAAGGATTATTACTCTTAGTGATCACGATCACCTAAACAGCTTGCGAGTTGTGCCTTCCACAAGCATCTTGGAGATTATGGAAGAAGCAGGAGAAGGCCCATGCACACGTGTTGTGTGGTTCAGAGTCCACCACTGCGGAGCGGAGAAGGACATCCACGAGAGAGCACTTGGTCCTTGCGCAGATCAAGGGGTAGCTTGACCTTTGCGAAGGTCACTTTGCCAACCTCTTTCCTTGCGAGGATTGAGGTTGGAGTTCTTAAGAGAACTCCATGAGAGCAAAGCCTTGCGAGGGGCACCAAACGAGGATTAAGGGAGAGTCGCGACTCCTCAATACATCGGGGGGAAAGATCAACCTTGTTTCTCTCCTTATTTACATTCCGCATTTATTTTCATGAAATTTACCTTTCACACTTTACTTTCTTAGAATTGCATGCTTGGATCTAGGTTGTAAAACTTTTGTTATTGTGTAGTAACTCTAGACACACTAGTTTAGGCACTAGCCTGAATTGGGACTTGTACGAGAGGATTTAATTTCAAAATTCAAAATTTGAAGTTCAATTCACCCCCATCTTGGACCTCTTGATTTTTTTCAATTGGTATCACAGCTAGCTCATTGGTTGAGGCTTCACCACCTTGAACAAGATGACAGCATGACTAACTACACAATAAATAATACCAATTGAAAGAATTTGAACATACAACTTGCTAGGGTAAGGCAAGATAAAAGGATGATAATTAAAATGATACCAATTGAAGTCTGATTCCAAAATGATTAGATGGATTTGCTCATGCCTTGCTCTTTGCCATGATCTTGTCCATTTTTGTGGACAGTTGTCATAAGGCTCCCCTTACTCCAGCATCACTTCCCTCATGTTTTAGGACCATTGCATTGATCTTTAATCTTCATTTCTCCACCATTGTTCTTATCACGTGGCAACACTTTTTGGTCTTCTTTGATCTTTTTTCTCGGTTAATGTTAACTCCTTGCATGCTTGCTTGGGTCCACAATTTCTCTGCCTTTGGAATCAAACACCGAAAATAACCCTTGAGATATGGAAGTCGAATGGATCACAATACATGAGACTGAAAGTAGGATGGATATTTCCCGACTATCCATCCATCTGAAGGGTTCAAACAACATTCGGATAGCAAATCCGAAAATTCGGATACCTTAATCGGATAACGGATATGAACATCGGATAATGTGTTGGATATCGGATACAAATATGGGATGCTCGGTATATGTCGGATATCCGATCGGATATGTGTCCGGATACTCGAGCTATTATCCGTTTGGACTACATGAGCACACGAAAAACAGGCACCAAAGTTGCATACGGACTCCATTTTGGACATTCTATATATCGATGGAAAGATATTTCCAAACCAACTAATTTCAATTGAATTTACTAGGCAGTTTGTATACTATTAATTGTTTTCTACAATAAATCATGAAAAATGAGATTAAATGCATAAAATATTGTAGTGTTGTCTGAAAAATGCAAATAAGTTACCAAGACCAATAAACATACTATGAACTCAATTCCCTTTATTAAAATGATAACATAAAATATTAGTTATGTTGAAACTTGGATAATTAGGATGACATCACGTGTAACCTAAACTACGAATGAAGCCATATGAAGAAACACCGGTACTCTGTGGAGTTTTTTGTCTAAACTTTTATAGACATTGTGCATTGACATATGTTGCCCCTTCGCAAAATATCACGAATTTCTGAGGCTATTTGTATATTATTAATTTATTTCTGCAATAAATCATGAAAAACGATATTAAACGCAGAAAATATTGCAGTGTTGCCTGAAAAATACAAATAAGTTACCAAGACCAATAAGCATGCTATAATAATGTAACCTCAAGTCCCTATATAAAACTGTAAAGTAAAATATTGGTTACGTTGAAACTTGCAAATATTTATAAAATGCAATTAAATTTATAAAATATTGCAGTGTCCCCTGAAAATTGCAAATAATTTACTTATGCCAATAAACATGCTATACAAAAGTAACCTCTAAGTCCCTACATGAAAATGATACTATCGGTGCTGTTGAGATAATTAGGGTGACTTCGCGTGTAACCCGCACTACGAGGGGATGATTACTTGAAGCAGCCTATGTATTTCCTGGTATGACTCTTACTAGCATCCAATAATTTAGCATGATTTGGTGGTATTTTAGATTCAATAAACATTTAAATGATCATAACATACACGATATATGTGGACGTTGTTTTTACTTGATATTCGAGAAAATATTTGTATTCGAGAATATTTGTATCTGGCTCATTACATAATCGATCTGCAGCAATCTGTGTCCATTAATCAAGATATCCGCATCCGCATCTGTATCTGACAAAATTATATCTAAATCCGTGTTCGGAAAAAATATAGAATCGAATTTGGGATCTCTAATATCCGTCTGTATCCGATCCGGTTTCATCCCTACAGAGGGAGCTTAAACTATAGAGAAAATTGCAAAGCTGTCCAAATTGCAAAGCTTGAGAGCCAATGGACCGGCTCCATTGCCTCTGCAGTGATGACTGATTGTCTAGAGTAGCAAGACCCAGAAGAACTTGGGCACAAGACCTCCGATGGACAGGAGGCCCTCCGATGGACTGGAGGTAGATGGAGAAGAAAGTCCTCCGAAGGACTGGAGGCATGCTCGGCGTTCGTCGCCCATGGGAGTTCGGTACACGGAGGAGCGGCACGGCGACGGCAGGAGTAAGTCCTTCGAAGGACTGCGAGGCGGCCCCAATGGACAGGGGATGCCAGGTGCCACCGCGGTGCTCCAACCCGAATGCGTGGTGTGAAGGCGAGAGAGGGAGGCTTTGGCGGCTTCGGCCCAAAACCGCCACCCAAGCTACCCAAGCCTTGGTGAGTTGGGCCACGACTCGCCAAGATAGAGAAGATGGGCCAAATCCGGCCCAGGCGGAGACTTCCTAAAGTTTCCCGATTTCTGACTTTAAAACTGAGGGCGGATCGTGGATTGGACTACTGGCCACGTGGACAACATCAGAGGATTGCGTGGAACTTACGAAGATCAAGACTTCATCGTGGTCGTCCGTCCCAAAATATCCTGTAATTTTTCATTTGAGTCCTTAGGGTTTGTCTAGTTGTAGGGACCTAAGTGCAAAACTGCCTTATCAGCACTAGGGTATAAATAGGTCCAAGGTAGGTCATTAGAAGGCCTCTTGGCTACTAGGATTAGGTTTAGCTTTGTGATTTTCGTCCTCAAGGCTTGAGCTCCATTGTTAGGGAGGTTAGAGTAGGATTTAGCCTCCTAACCTTGAGGAAGGGTGAGGGTGGTTGCTTGGGACAAATTCCTACTTGTATGCTAAATCTTTATACCCTTCTTGGGTGTCTATTTGAGGTGAATTCATGCAGCAACCTTGTGTTCTTCTCCTCCCTCTCTCTTTTTGGATTTTGGCTCCAATCCTTGGCTTTTGGGTGTTTGTTTTCGCCAAGTTTGAAATCCCTTCTCTTGCTGATGTTTTGGACTTGCTATGACATGGAGATTATGTCTTAGAATATCTCAATCCAGTTAGATTGCCACGAGCAAGTCAGTTTGGGTTTTCTCCTTTCTTGCCTAAATTTTCCCCTCTTCACGAGATCTGAAATTCCCACTAATCTTTTGATCTTTTTGAGTAGATCTTTTGGGAATAGCTTTGGAATAGTGCTAGGATAGCCTGTGCAAAATTTCATGAAGATCCGAGAAGATTTGGTCAAGTTTGAGGTTTGCAAACTCAAAGTCCGAAGCTGATTTCTGGGTACATCGGACAGTCCGGTGCAATTTCACTGTACAGTCCAAAGGACATAACAGTCTCCAAATGGGCTGAATTTTTAGTATGTTGTTTCCCATGTTTTCCTCAGCCTGTGGTTAAAGTTTCATGATTTTTGGAGTCTGTTTGACTGGGTGTTGGCAGTTTTCTTTGCAACCTGGTCTGGCTGAAAAAGCCCTGTCGGACTGTCCAATAGACCCTATCGGACAGTCCGGTGTGGACAGGGTTTTTGGCTCCGGATTTGGTTTGAGTTGTTCCTATGGTTTGTGGCTTGTTCCGGGTGGTTTTGGGGGTGCCTAGGGTCATTCCTAACGTCTTTAGCACCTCATTTGGTAAGAGATCTCGGTGATCACTGGGCGTGTTCATTTTGGTTTGTTTGTGTTCATTTGCTTCCGTATTTTTGTCTCAACCTCGCTTTGGTGGTTCTCGTTGTATGCCTATACTCTTTTGGATGCTGTGTATGAGTCAGACGCATCTAGGTGCATTGAGTGGCTGGCGAGACACTTCGGCGTGAGTTGTTGCTCCGCTTGGCTTGCGGTCTTTGTGATCGTTGACTTAAGTGATTCCGCTTGCTTGGTGTGTATCCTTTCAGTGGACGGCACCTTACGCTGCTAGGCATATATCTGTTCAGTGGACGATGCCTAGTTCAGTTTCCCTTGTGCTTTGTAGAGCACCGGCTTGGGGGTTGTGATTTTGAGTTTTCAAGTGCTCCTATTCACCACCCCTCTAGTCGCACATCTTGGTCCTACAATTGGTATCAGAGCCGGTTAGGTTTCTTTATACCTTTACCGGTGAGAAACCAGTAGCGACTATGACTCACTCTGGGAAAATTCTAGTCCTTGGCTCTGATGGCTACTCCTACTGGAAGGGTAGGATGAGGGCATTCTTGCTTAGCTAGGGCCAGGACATATGGGGTGCTACTCAGAGTGTGAACTTTCTGGTGCTTTTAGTTGCTTAGCGCACTACCCCAGCGATTGTGGCTCAGCAAGAGGCGAATGCCAAAGCTGTTAACTTTCTCTTCTCAGGACTTGGTCCAGTTGATTATGAGAGAGTGAGCCACCTCGAGACTACTCGTGCATTGTCTATCCTACTTTGAAGAGTGAGCTTGAGCAGTTGAGAGCTGACTTTGAGGTGTTGTCAACACCCCCTGACACTTGTGAGAACTGTCTCACTTTGAGGTTGATGTTGGTGGATAGGGATGCCACCATTAAGAAGTTAGAGAAGTCTGCTCCCTCTATTCCCTCTCTAGACTGCCCCACTTATGCTGCCCAGACTCTAGTTCTGGAGGATTTGAGAGAGGAGAAATAGACTTTGGTTGACGAGAACAACCGCTTGAGAGAGGTGCTAAGTTGGATGTATGCTAGAGAGGCCCAACTAAGGATGATTTTAGAAAGCACCAAGAGAGCTGAGGGTGATATGAGTGGACTTGGGTTAGGAGAGTGCAGTTCTTTGGGAGAGAAGAAGAGTTCCCCAATTAAGCTTAAGACTGCCTCTCCTCAGCCTAACCCTACTGTTGATGGGGTTTACCATGAGCCTCCCAAGGCTGCCCCAAAGAAGCAGTTCTGGACACCCAAGCCCTCACAGGCTAAGCCTCTAGTGATTGAGATTCTCAAGCCTCTAGTGAGCAAAGAGAGAGTCCAGCAGCCTGTTCCACCCAAGGCTACTCCACCTAAGCCCAAGGCTCAGCCTAACCCGACTCCCAAGAGGCCTGTCTACCACTATGACTTTTGCCAGCGGAATGGCCACTTGGAGGAGTTTTGCTTCAGGAGGAAGCGAGTTGAGAGGCAGGAGAGAGCCTGGGGGAACCAGGATCAGTTCTACCAGGGTGGTAGGCAGGATCCTCCCCACCGCAGTGAGATGAGAGACCGCTTTGTTTGTGGTGAGAGAGGAGGTGGCTTTCAGGCCCGTGCACCTGGTGGTGAGAGATGCTTTGCCGGTCGAGCTCCTGGTCGTTTTCAGCGCGACTATATACCTCGTGACAGAGGCATTGGTAGAGGGTTTGAGAGCTCACGCTTTGGAGGTCGTGGGTACCTAGATAGATGTGATGCTTACTTTGACTGTGCTTACCCCACTTTTGAGCAGATGGCTCGGCACTGGTTCAGCAGTTTCACTAACCCCAGTGCTGGACTATTTGCTCACTCTCACTTTCCTTGATTTTGCAGGATCAAGGCTTGGAGGACATATGAATCATGGACTCTGGCTGCTCTAGGCACATGACAGGGCACCGTAGATGGTTCTCCAGCCTCAACCCCGTGAGCACCAAAGAATATTTCACATTCGGGGATAATGGTCAAGGTAAAGTGTTGGGTGTTGGTTCTATTGCTCTTTCTGGCAAGCTTTCCCTGAGAGAAGTTGCTTTGGTGAGGAATTTGGGGTTCAATTGGTTTCTGTCTCGCAACTTCTCAAGGAAGGGTATGAGGTTCGCTTTAAGGAGGGTTCTTCTCGTGTGCTTGATGCTAAGGAAAACCTTGTTTGTCGGATTTTGCCCAATGGGTAGGTTTTTAAGGTTGACCTTGCATCGGTTTCTAGCCCTTCTCGGTGTTTGGTTGCTAGTCCTTCTGCTGATGTTTGGAAGTGGCATAGGAGACTTGGCCATTTGAGTTTTGATCTGCTAGCCAGGTTGAGCTCGATGGGTCTGATCCGAGGATTGCCCAATTTGAAAGCAGAAAAGGACTTAGTATGCCACCCCTGTCATCATGGCAAGATGGTTGCCGCTTCTTATGCACCTGTCAATCTGGTGATGACTTCTTATCCGGGTAAGCTGCTGCATATGGACACGGTTGGTCCTGCTTGGGTACAGTCGGTCAGTGGGAAGTGGTATGTGCTTGTAGTTGTGGACGACTTTTCTCGCTTTTCGTGGGTGTTCTTCATGGAATTTAAAGATGAGGCTTTTGGTTTTGTTCGGGATCTGATCTTGAGGTTAAGGAATGAGAGTCATAAGGCCATGAGGGCTATCCATAGCGACAATGGTGGAGAATTTCGTAACTCTCATTTTGAAACCTTTTGTCGTGATCCAGGTCTTGATCACCAATTCTCGTCTCCTTATACCCCACCTCAGAACGGTGTCGTGGAACGAAAGAACTGCACACTTGTAGAGATGGCACGGAGGATGCTTGATGAGCATAGGACTCTGCGATGCTTTTGGGCTGAGGCTATGAATACAGCCTGTTACATTGCCAACCGCATCTTCCTATGAGTTTCTTAGGAAAGACTTCATACGAGCTATGGTTTGGTAGGCAGCCTAGCGTCAAGCACCTGCATGCATTTGGCTGCAGATGCTTTGTGCTCAAAAAGGGGGGCATTTGGACAAATTTAATCTCGCTGTTTGGATGGTATTTTCCATGGGTACGCCTCTAGCTCTAGGGCATATAGAGTGTGGATCCTCGATACCAAACAAGTGGTTGAGACCTGTGAAGTTTCCTTTGATGAATCTATGCCTTGCACAACCCCTGCATTTGAGCTTTCAGGTGATGATGAAGAAGGTGCTCCCATCTTTGAAGATGAGGAAGTTCAAGAAGATGCTGGTGATGCAGGAGCCATTGCACCAGCTGTAGCTCCTGCCCCCTCTGCTACAAGCTCTGAAGACGAAGGAATATCCTTGCCGATGGCCTTCTCCTCACTCCCCCGACCACAAGCTCGAGCAGAGGCTGGCCCCACTGAGGACGCATGGGAGGTGACCTCCGAGAATGTTCCATCTTGGCAGGTCCAGCGGGATCACCCTCCAGACTGGATGATTAGAGATCTACACCAGTGTGTCACACGCTCTTCGGTTAACTCTCTAGCCTTCTTCTGTCACTCCACATTTGTTGCTTCTTTCGAACCCCAGGATGTGTCATATGCATTATCTGATCCTAGTTGGGTGAACGCCATGCATGAGGAGTTAGAGAACTTTGAGAGAAACCATGTCTGGGATTTAGTTGAACCTCCACCAAATTGCCACCCTATAGGAACCAAGTGGGTCTTCAAGAACAAACATGGTGAGGATGGGATGGTTGTGAGGAACAAAGCGAGATTGGTTGCCCAGGGTTTCTGTCAGAAGGAGGGGATAGATTATGAGGAGACGTTTGCTCCTGTAGCTCGTTTAGAAGCCATTAGAATTCTGTTT
Source organism: Paspalum vaginatum (assembly GCA_030272315.1). NCBI lineage: Eukaryota > Viridiplantae > Streptophyta > Magnoliopsida > Poales > Poaceae > Paspalum > Paspalum vaginatum. Next base: position 32,895,246 of record CM059018.1, on the reverse strand, counting down.
GCCTTTGCTGCCTCTAAAGGCTTCAAACTGCAGCAGATGGATGTCAAGTCAGCCTTCCTAAATGGCTACATAGAGGAGGAGGTATATGTGAGACAACCTCCTGGCTTTGAGAGTACCAAGTTTCCAGACCGGGTGTATAAGTTGTGAAAAGCCCTTTATGGTCTGAAGCAAGCTCCTAGAGCTTGGTATGCTAGGTTGAAAGCCTTCCTGCTCAAGTCTAGGTTTGTGATGGGTTCAGTAGACAAGACCTTGTTTCTATTGAGTCGTGGCAGTGACACCCTTCTAGTTCAGATATATGTTGATGACATTATCTTTGGTGGTTCATCTCACGCTTTGGTGTCTAAGTTTGCTGAACAGATGAGCAGTGAGTTCGAGATGAGTCTCATGGGTGAGCTTTAGTTCTTTCTTGGGCTTCAGATCAAGCAAGGCCCAAAAGGAACCTTCATCCATCAAGCCAAGTACACGAAGGACATTCTGAAGAAGTTTGACAATGGAGACCTCAAGCCTATGGCTACTCCCATGTCAACACAAACGGTGCTTGATGCAGATGAAGAAGGGGAGGTTGTGGACCAGAGAGAGTACCGAGGGATGATCGGCTCACTTCTATACCTGACGGCGACTAGGCCAGACATCCAGTTCGCAGTCTGCCTATGTGCATGTTTTCAGGCCTCGCCGAGGACATCACACCGTCAAGCGGTGAAGCGCATCTTCAGGTACCTGAAATACACTCAAGAGCTTGGTCTTTAGTTTTCTTCAGCTTCTATGCTCTCTCTTAGAGGGTATTCGGATGCTAACTTTGCGGGTTGTCAGCTGGAGCGCAAGTCTACTTCTGGCACCTACCAGTTTCTCAGTTCTTCTCTTGTTTCTTGGTCCTCACGCAAGCAATCTAGCGTAGCCACTTCCACAACAGAAGCCGAATACATTGCTGCTGCTAGTTGCTGCTCCCAGCTGCTTTGGATGAAGTCCACTTTGAGTGACTTTGGTCTCAGTTTTAGGCAGATCCCTCTCCTAGTAGACTCCACTTCTGCTATTTCTGTAGCTAAGAACCCCATCTTGCACTCTAGAACCAAACACATAGACATGAGGTTTCACTTTCTGAGAGATCACTATGAGAAGGGAGACATAGACTTGATCCATGTGGAGACTGAGAACCTGTTGGCCAATATATTCACCAAGCCCTTAGATCTTAGCGTGTTTGCTCGCTTGCGTGGGGAGATTGGTGTTTGTTACCTCTTTTAGGTTGGGGTAACTTTGTTGTAGTTTAGGGTTTTGGTTTGCCTTTTCTTTGCTTTTCCTTGTTTTTCTTGCATTTTGTATCATACCATGCATTGCATTGTAACATATGCATTTTCACTTACACTAGCACATGGGCTCTTCTGGTATAATGAGTTAGTACTTGCTTGTGCTAGATTGTACAGTTGCTTGCATGATCATGGTTGGCTAAGCTCCTTGAATCTGTCTAATATCTTTTGTGAGCTCAGTCACTTTTGTTTCTAGAAAATCAAACACCATGATCACCACTTTAGTTGGCTACCTAGCTTGTGTAGGAATGTTGAATGCTATGCTATCTTTTCATGCTTGGATATGCTAGTCGTATGCCTTTGTTAAGTTGATGCCTAAGCATTTATGACACCTTGTCCAAATCTGAAATCTGAATTAATTTTGTTTACAAAGTGGTGTCCTATGAGCTAAATTGAAAAGATCCAGGTGGGTTCACTTGTCACACTGATCTAGTTTGAGATAGCTTGCCTTTGCACTTTGGCATGAACTTGGACTAGGCTGTGTATGACCAAAACCTTGTCTTAAGCTTCTGATGGTTTTCTGAACCCAGGCTTGGCATTGGTTGGTATGAAGTGGCAAAGACAAGTGAATAACCCCTGGCACATGATCTGATTTGCTTGAAGTTAAAAATTGCTAAATCTGAAATCTGCAAGTCTCTAAATTGCTTATGGCCTGTTTTATATGCTTTGGTTGAGAGTAGCACACCTTGTATGTCTTGCTAGCATTTTGGTGTTCATGCCTATCTTGCTAGATGCTATTCATGTTGGTGATGCTTTCTTTTCAACAACCCTGAAAAACATGCTCTTGATCTATATAAGATAGATTCAATTGAGCTTATTTGCATGCTTCCTTGGCCTCACTTGCTCTGTATGCTAGAACTCGTATTTACTAGCTTTTCATCCCTACTGAGCTCTTCTTGGTACACTTCCTGCATTTCGTAGCATATTTTGAGGGGGAGTTGTCTATTTCAGGGGGAGTTGAGTTCTATGGACCCTTGATGTGTCCATTGTCAACAAGGGAGAGAGAATAGATGTTGACTCTTGAGGGGAGAGATGGACCAAGGGGGAGAACTCGGTAGAGATCTAGTTGAGGGGGAGTTTGAGCTTTTAGCGTGCTCTTGCATCGGTGCGTTGAGCCTTTTGCCTCTTTCTGGAGGAGCCGATGCTTTGCCTTAGCATGACTTTGTTAAGCCAGTTTACCTCTTTATTGAGGGGTCATGCTTTAGTTTGATCGACTGCGTTGAGCGGTTTCCCTTGTCTTAGGGGGTCGATCTTTGGCTTTGTTTTTGTTGTCTCAATCTGCCCTTTTCTACTTATGTTTGGCTTTTGGGCATCTTGAGCAACCTCTTCTTTTCTTCTTTCTTTTTGGTTTTATGCATTTCTTCTTTTCTTTGTTCTATTTCAGGTTCCAGGTTGAAGGTATTGACAATGCACTCATCGAGGGGGAGATTGAGAGCCAATGGATCGGCTCCATTGCCTTTGGAGTGATGAGTGATTGTCAATAGTAGCAAGACCCAGAAGGACTTGGGCACAAGACCTCCGATGGACTGGAGGTAGATGGAGAAGAAAGTCCTCCGAAGGACTGGAGGCATGCTCGGTGTTCGTCGGCCATGGGAGTTCGGTGCACGGAGGACCGGCACGGCGACGGCAGGAGTAAGTCCTCCGAAGGACTGCGAGGCGGCCCCGATGGTGGTTCGTTTGCTTTCGTGTTTTTGCCTCAACCTCGCTTTGGTGGTTCTTGTTGTATGCCTATACTCTTTTGGTTGCTGTGTATCAGTGAGACACATCTAGGTGCATTGAGTGGCTGGCGAGACACTTCGGCGTGAGTTGTTGCTCCGCTTGACTTGCGGTCTTTGTGATCGTTGAGTTAAGTGCTTCCGCTTGTTTGGTGCGTATCCTTTCAGTGGATGGCACCTTGCGCTGCTAGGCACGTATCTGTTTAGTGGACGGTGCCTAGTTCTATTTCTCTTGACCTTTGCAGAGCACCTGCTTGGGGGTTGTGATTTTGAGTTTTCAAGTGCTCCTATTCACCCCCCCTCTAGTCGCATGTCTCGGTCCTACAAAGCTGTCCTTATTTGTGCCTCTAACTGTACGTTTGCACCTTCTTATTAAGGTTTGCATGTTTGCCCCTATTTTTCTAATGTGAATCAGTGGTCTACCCCCAATTCCCAACACCGTGCACTGAGGCAACTTTCGGTGAGTAAAGAAAAAGGAAATATGGAAAATCTAGATGGGAAAAGTCTCTCTTACTTGTACCTTATCTACTTGGAAACAACTCATCTCTTTGCTCTCTCATGGGGAGAGGACCAACGATGCAAGGTTGACAGTGCGGGGGCAGGGCAGAGGGTGTAGGGAGCTGGTGGGGCTGCTTGGCGCCATGCACCGCTCATGGGGAGCCAGCGCGCCATGCGCTGCTGGCCGCTCGAGGGGAGATGTCGGGGCCATGCGCCATTTGCGAGAGTCAGGCTCTGCCTGGGCACCGTTTGTGGGGAGTTGGCAGCAATGTCCCCTTGGCGCCGCATGCCACTTGCGGGGAGCCAGCAGACTACACACCGGATGTGGGGACCAGGCACTCGGCAGGGTCACGCACCGTTCGCTGCAGCCGAGGAACCGCCTTGGCAAGGCACATCCCTCGTGCGGAACCAGCGGGCCATGCACCGTTGGAGGGAGCCAACGGGCCGACTGGGCACAGCACACCACTCACAGGAAGCCAGCATAGGGCCGCTTGGGCACTGCTCGTAGTCGCGAGGACTCCGGTGGGCCGATCGCCGCTTGCGGGGCATTTGCATTCACAGTCACCGTCCTACGCGTAGAACTCCATGTTTACAAGAGGTCATCAGTGTGGGCTAGCCACAACAGGTGTTTGAACAGCAAGGCATCCACAGCCACTGCGCCGCCACCGGGGGCCCACCTTCCCACAGCTAGTGACAACTACCGCATTGGCTCGGCCTCCAACACCGCGGCCTCTACCCTCCACATGTATAACGTGAATGTAGTATGTAGGACCATAGACTGCTTATAGGGGGTGAATAGGAGCACTTGAAAACTCAAATTCAAACCCCAACGCGACTTGCACTAAAGAACACGCGTATTTGGCATCGTCTACTGAAAAGATACGTACCGGACACAAAGCGGAAGCACTCGCTCAAATGTCTAAAGAAACGGACGCAAAGCGAGCCAAAAACCAGAGGCAGCCAAGCATCAGATGGTCTAATGCCATTGTCAGATGGTCCGTGGTTACACCATTGGATGGTCTGATGGTCTACCAGACTAAAATGGGCAGAAGGGCACTTGGACACCTCACCCACCGTCGAACGGTCCTATGCTGGGAAACTCCTAGGGGTGGCTGAGCCTCGAAGTCTCTATTACTCATGGAACTCGTCTGATGGTGTGTGACAATCGGACAGTCTGATGGTTCTATCTCGTCTGATGGTCTGCAGCAGAAAAAAACAGCCCACGAATCCACTAAAAACCAATCCAAATCTTGACCAGATGAGCTCCAAACTTCACCAAACTTTGCAGGGACCTTAACTAACCTGTGGAAAAGCCTTTCCAAACAGACCAAGGCCTTAGACCTAGGATTTCTCCATGGATTTGTGTTTCCCAAAAGTGAAGCTTACAAGGCAAGAATGAATGATTTGGGGGCTGCTCGTGGATCTAAGGATTTGGGAAGCAAAACTACAATCCAACCCTATCCTAGCAATCCAAAACACTAGCAATAGAAGGATCCAAGCTTGGTCAAAGCACAAACACCCAAAAAGCCAAGGATTGGAGTCAAGAACCAAAGGGATTGAGGGGAAGAAGGGGCACACAAAGCTGCAAGAAATCACTTGGATTAATGGCCCAAAGGGGTCTCAAACTTTAGATTACAGCCAAGGATATTGTCCCAAGCAACCTCCCTGTCCTACGCTCTTGATTTGGAGGGTAAATCTCACTCTAACCTCACTAATCTTGATGCTCAAAGCTTGGTAGCAAAAATCCTGCACTAAGCAAATCCTAACACGAGCCAAGAGAGGTCTAAATGATGGGCCCTTAGCCTATTTATATCTAGATTCAGTCTTGGCAGTTTTGCACTTAAACCCCTACAATTACAAATGCCCCGAGGTCCTGAAATGAAAGAGTACAAGATATTTTAGGATGGATGACCACGATGGCAACTTCATCTTCTTCTCTTCCACACATTCTTCCGATGCCGTCCACGTGGCCAGTAGTCCAATTCGGTTTTGCACCCCTGTTTTTGAAGTAAAAAACTAGGAAACTTTAGGAAGTCTTCGCCTAGGCTAGATTTGTCCCATCTCTTCTATCTTGGCGAGTCATAGCCCAAACCACCAAGTCGTTTGAACTTGGGTGGCAGTTTTGAGCCAAAACCACCAAAGCTCTCTTGCACGTCTTCGTGCCACGCACTCGGATTGGAGCACCACGGATGCGCCTAACTTCTCCTATCCATTTGAGCTGCCTCCTGGTCCATCGGAGGACTTACACCACCATCGCTACTTTGTCCCTCCGTGTACTAAGCTCCCGTGACCGACTGACGCCAAGCCTTGCCTCCGGTCCGCTAGAGGACTTTTGCCTCTGGCCATTGAGGTCTTCATCTTATACCTCCAGTCCATCAGAGGGCCTCATATCCGTCACAGGTCTTGCTCTTGTTGACAATCACTCATCACACCAGGGGAGCTATGAGGCCGGTCCATTGGTTCTCATAGTAATTTCCATGTGCTTGAAATGTTTTTACGTGACATGTATTTGTTTGTAAGATACTAAAAATACATGCTGGTATTTGCTTGAAATATATCCAACATAAACATTGGCTATGGTATGCAATTTCCTATATATTGAGAGGCCACACACACCAAGGGTATTATCTCTTTTCAACCTTCTTTTAACACCGTTAGCTGTACTTAACAGAACAAGGGCAATGGAAAGTTTCGGATTCAAAAAAAGGGGCAACCATGCAAAGTCCAAAAAGAGGGAGGGTGTGCAGTTAGAGGTTGAAGCAAGGGTAGTTATGTAATTGGTCCTAAACTATATTATGCACAGGAGGTAGCTGTAAATAATTGAAATGTATACCAAGAAAGGTGTAGTGAGAGACATGCAGTAGAGATTCAAGTCCAGTTGAGGAGCTTGTTGGCGGCACTTAGCCTACCGGATTTTACTCCGCAAGCACACGGAGACTGCTGTAGCCTTTCACCCGGGAGTATTCAAGGTATCGTATTTATCCACAGGGAAGCATTGAGATGGAGATATTAGACTATCATTCATCCATCTGTTACTACTCATTCTTGTCAACCGATACCTAGGAAAGGTTGACACCAAGCACCATGGGATAAAAGCCAAGCACCGTTGGCAAGAAAATAGGTAAAACTAGGAGGACAATGAGACAAGGACTGCAGTACGGTCCTTCTATCTCTGCTAGCATACAAGAGCTATCCGTGCCAAGGGTCAAAAGGATCTCAACAGAGTTATGAACTTGCGTCGAGCAAAATTCCAGTGCCCTGGAGGGGTCAGGGGGTAGATAGTTGACGACCGAAAGAGAACCAAGCTATCACCTATGGGCCTTCCTGAACGAACGGGCCTAGGACTACACAGGTACACCACACGCTGTCACCGAGTGGGGCTACCAAGCAAATCTGCGTGGAGAGGATGGCACACTACAAACGTTTTCAAGTGAAGCTTGAACAACAACAGTTCATCCTTGGCTAGGTTGAATTGTAGCACCGGCAATCATAACAACGATCAATCAATTCTAGTTTAGCACAACTCAGGCCTCGAACTTGGCATGCCCAAAAGGAAAAGGTGCTAAAAAGCCGCATACACACCAAGCCGAGTAACTAACTAGATCAGAAGATAAGTGCATAAAGTAGAAAGATAAAGTACTTGCACTTGTTAATAATAGGAAAGTAATGCTCAAGAATAGCAAATGAAGTACATTACCGAATACTTTCGATTGACTCCGATACAGCAGAGCTTCTCTAACTCCTAACTAAACACTATTTTCAGAAAGGAGGCACCTCCCATGGGGCCCCTCCTAGAGAGGGAGAAAGAGAGTTCACATGGTGAATGGTACAAGTGAGCGAGGGGGGTGTGCCCCTCTATTTATAGGTGGAGGAGAGGGGAATATTCCTAGTGCCTACATGCAAGATTATTCCCCCATTCGCTCCTTGGGTGCCACCTAGCCAGGTAACCGACCTAGGAAGGTCGGTGGTACTGTTCCCCACGTGCAGGCGTCGAAAACCGGTCAAGAACCGAACCCTAGGTGCCTGAACCGGTCGTTGGAATGAATCAGGGTAAAAAAACTGGTAAAAATGGGTGGTCAACCACCCCAAACCGGCCTCTAACGGTCAAAACCACCTCGCGCTCCACTCCCAGGACACCACGTGGCCAGGCAGGCCGCCCTCGCGTGCCTCCAGAGTGCGGAACGCGCTGCGACCCTATAGCCGCCACATGTCGGCGTCCGGTTGGCGCGGGTGGGCTGCGGGCGGAGCGCGATACGTGGGTTGCCCGCCCCGCCAATGGCTGCGTGCCAAGTGTCACCACGTTGTTGGTCCAAACCGGCCGAGCGAGCCGTCGCCCGCACGGGGGCGCGCACGCCCCTGAGCTGCCACGTGGCGGCTTTTGGTTTGCCGCGCCGTCCACCCGTGGATGGCGATCCAGTGGCACCATCCGGCAGCCAATGGCTGCTTGCCATGTGGCGCCACTTGGCGTTCTCCCAGCCAGGCACGATACGGAGGGGGTGCTGATGTCAGCGATGACGTCAGCATCCCCTATATTTTTTGTATTTTCAATATCTTTTGCATATGAGCTCCGAATGCGATAAATAATATGTCCGTTGGAATCGTCTCGATGAGCTCTACTCAATGGTGTAGGTCTTGAGGGCATTTGAGATACTTTGTAGTGATGGTATTTGTGACTCTTATCTCAAGCCCTTTTATGTGTGATTTCTCTCAGGCTCTAATTGATGTTATTTTGCATGGTATTTGAGCATCTCCCTGTGATACATCGATAACCACCAAAACTCATGGAACTTTGGCTATACCCCATTGATTCACCGAGGAATTGACGGTCGAAACCGTGAAATAACGACCGTCAACACCCCCCAAGCTTGAACTTTTGCTCGTCCTCGAGCAAAGCTAAGACTTAGGCTCGACAAGTCAGGAGTTGCATCGATGTCAATGTCCTGCAAGTATTTAGTGTACAAACCAACACTATACCTTTATGATTGAACAAACTGGCTTAAGTGCACCCGGACCCTTTTCATCCATACCTGTAGGGCTTCTGCCTTGTCTTACCTTGTCTTTGGCGGTTGAGAGATGGAACAATCTCAGTAGAGTGTCACGAAACTCTATCTCTTTTCTGGTTTCATGCTTGGAGGGTTTTTGAAATTTTGAAATCAAAGCACTAAGTTACTCAAATGGTACCCTCGATCACTCAAATGGTTGTAGATTCCTCACCAGGCCATTGGCCAAACCTTTCCCTATCGACTAAAAGCTTATGTGGAGCTTAAGGTAGGGATAAAGTCAGCTTAGCCTATGTCATGTATTTTGTTGAGTCAAAGATTGGTCCTAACGAAGCTTGTGATACATCTCATCCCGATCAAAGGAGAATGGACTTATTTTGCGAGTGGATATGGTCTATGAATGAGAACTCCTTATTTGATGAATCCCCTCTTGAAACTTTGAAGCATTTCAGTGCATGGAGCTATCTCTCTTCTTTCTTTCTTTTTTCTTCCCCTTTTTTTCTCTTTTTCTTTTTTTTATAGCTCCATGTCTACTTCTTGTATGAGAACTTTGGAGATGTTTCTGGAATATAACTAGAGTATTTATTTGTAGACCATATTTGTGGATAGGTATGTGGATGATGGAATGGTGGAGGAGTATCTGGTGTAGATGGATGCTTGAATCCAGTGTAGATTCAAACATAACTAGACAAAGAAAGGCTAGCAAATGAAGATGTATGTGAGGGATTTTGATCGGGACTTGAAGTGCCACTACTTCATAAGAACTCAAAATTTGACAAAACTCAACATAACAATAGGTAGCATATGTAGAGGTTTAACATGTAAAGTATTTGGCTCTGGATAGGTATTTCAAACCACTAAGGAACTTCTCATTTTAAATTTTAAAAAGAAAACTCCGAGAATTCACCTTACTAGGATCAAGATTGGTTTAACTCAAACTTTGATTATATCACATCTCACAACAATTTAGACTTGGTTTGAAAGCACTTGCTCCCACAAGGTCAAAGACTAAAGGTAGGATCATGACGAATGCCAATAAGTTCAAATTTTTAGGAGAGTGTCAAGTTGTAAATGAAATACTTACAAGAAATTAATAGAGCAACTATTCATCATTTCCTTTAAGCAAGGGTATAAACAAAGTTCTAGCATTATGGCTAGGAGTCAGTTTATTCATGGTGAAAGCAAATCTTTTTGGTTGTTTTTTTTGAATTATGCAATTTTTTATAACTTTTCTTTTATTCGGGATAACAAGAAGTAAATATTCTTAGTGTCATGGCAATTTTCTGGATTTAAGATATCAATTAAATACAGAGCATTCGGGGTACTCACCTGGTGATCTTCCCCCAAGCTTAGTTCTTGCAAGTGATTGCCAAAAAACTGAGCTTCAGTATTACCTCGCATTGCCTTCTGCAAGCTTGTTTATTCCTTGGGATGACGACAATGCTGCTTGTGTAGCTCGCCTATATTAGGCGAATTTCCTTCTTTCTCTACTCTTGTTTTGCCTCCTCTAAAATGGTTGTTTCAGTAGCTCTGTTTTTTTGTTTGTTTTTTTTTCAATGCTGCTATTTGGACCATTTGCAAAGTCTCAGGAGCTTTGATTTGTAGACAAATCTGATCTAATGATACTACTCCCATGGGTGGATGTCTCTTGTTGGATCTTCTGCTCCAACATCATGTTTTACCTTAAGTCTGACATTCTTCCCATGTGAGACAGTTTTGGTCGTGGTCAGCTGTGTATTCCCAAACAGATTCAGTGGAATGATGGAGGCGGTTGTTTGTTGGAGTTGCCTCCTCTGCATCCTTTTGGCGAGGGTGAACCCTTTACCACCTTCTGGGACGGGGTCGCTGCCATTTTTCTGCTGTCAGTGAATCATTGGCGCCAACCCTGTATAAGTCTCTTGACACGCCGTTTTTCTAGTTGTCGTAGGTGGCTAATTGGCATGCGGACCCATGTTGCACCATGCTTATGATGTCAATAAGGCTCATTGGTGCATTCACTCATGTTGCGCCATGCTTATGATGTCATAGGTGGCTTACTGGCACATTGATTCATGAGTAGAGTAGATCAACCTGACCTCTGTTAAACTGCTTTGTCTTGTTGTATGTCCAGCCAGGGGATGGGAATTAAGGAATGCTCACTCGTAGCATTCCTCCATTGCTTGGGTGATGTCACTACATAGATCTTATGTCAATTTCCACCTCATACTATAGAGACATATGGTTTTGGAGACGAACTCTCGGGATGAGAGATGTCTGCTTCCCAAGTGTTGCAGAGCATGGTCAATGTCTTGCAGCGATCAACCACTGTTGTAGGTTGAATATCGAGGCCATTCCTCTCAGGGGTTGGGTTGGAGCATGTATGATATTACTTGGTATATCCTCCCCCATGCTTGATTCTTGTGTTGTCATGAAACAAACCTTCCGTCGAAGTTTTCATGTTCCGCTTTGTCCTTCATTTTGATTCCAGTGGAAGACGTTGTCCAATCATGGCGCAAAGAGATACTCAAGATCGAGAGTGGATGGCGTGATGGCATTTTCGTTCCTCCTTTATGATCTCTAGAAACCTCCTTCTACCTTTCCCTGCATGTTAGGGTTCGACATGCGCATTTGTCTACCTAACAAGATTTTTCCTAGGTTGGGCAGGGTAGAGGGCTAGCTTAACTGATCAGGATAAGCTAACCTATGATAGCACTACTAGAAGGTCTTATGGCCGTAGGATCTTAGCAAGATGAAAGTTTGGTTTCAAGTGCTACCATGATAGCACTACTAGAAGATCCTAGCACGATGAAAGTTTTGTTCCAAGAGCTATCACTAATAGGCATTCGATTTAAAACAACCGCTAAAAAGAGAATGTTGAAAATAGCTGTTAGAGGGGGTTACCTTCATTGATGCTGGAAGTATCGATGCTAAAAATTCCATCTCGGTAGACAGTAGGTACATTGGGTTCTTGCTCCATGGTTGGTCCATGGAATATCAATGTAGCGAACATCCTTTAAGTGCTGCTTCAGTTGGCCTGGAAATTTTGGTTGTTTCTCTAGAAGCTTGTCAAATGCCAGACAATTTTCTCCCCCAAGCCTGGATCCTGCACTGAATGCTGATTCCAAACTTGCTCCCTGTCATGCTTTCTGCTCTTCTTCCTGGGCATGATACTTGACGATGATGACATGTGCCACAAGTCGTTGTCTGCCCATTTGTCACACAGCCATCGACTGCACGTCATGACACCGACGTTCCCACCATGCTTGTGGGCATTGATTTGTTTTTGCCTTTGTGGTGCTTAAGACGGATCTCTCCTGCAATGAGAGACGTCTATGCCTGCTGATTTTGGGATCTACACCACAACTCCATATGGCACACAACTTTCCAGTGGCGCAGTAGACCAGGGGCCTACTTGCTGCAAATTCAAGCATAGGTGATAGCATGCTGCGATATAGAATTTTCATGGCACCTTGATGCTCTTGTGTGGTGAAGATGATCTTATCATGTCGCTCATATACTTATGTCGACCACCACCACTTCATCAGTCATCTATGTCACAATGCTGTCATCTTTCCCAAAAAGAGTAAAACAGATCGCAAGAGGTTGAGCTGAGAATGTTGAGCACAAGGTCCCTCTTCTCTTGTGGGGGTAAATGCCTCCTGCAACAGGTTAGTGTACAACATATACAAGGGTCCAACATGTGTAAAGAGATCATTGGGCCCGTTGTTCATAGAGTGCTAGTAAAAAGTTTCATGTCAAAACATAGCACAACCCATGTTGCTAAACCATGACCTCCATCTCCCCAACTTTACTCAAATCCATGGTCTAAAAAAACGGGTGCATTTTTGAAACATCACCGGGATTTTGTGTCTCCATGACACTTGAGAGATCTAGCTAGCTCAAGAATCATGGTGAATGAACTAGCATGGAACGTCACTACCAAAGTCTACACATAGCACATTTATCCGACACATCGGTTATAAAAAGAGGCTAATACAACCTAAGCACCACGCTTAATTTGTAAATTAGTCTCTAGACACGCACATGACCCAAGTTATGCTTTTATGAAAAACCGTGTTGCACTATAAACTTTTGGTAGCATGAAAACATGATCAAGTTTTACTCAACGGATAGAGCAAAATTGAAGAGACGGTTTTCTATTTTTCTATTTTTTTGGATTTTCAAATAAAAAAGAAAGAAGCAGGAACAACAGGATGAAAAACAGAGTAATATTCTAACTCAGCGCTTCCCCGGCAACGGCACCAGAAAAGCTTGTTGGTAGCTCTTAGCCTACCAGATTTTACTCCGCAAGCGCACGGAGACCGCTGTAGCCTTTCACCCGGGAGTATTCAAAGGTATCGTATTTATCCAGAAGGAAGCATTGAGATGGAGATATTAGACTATCATTCATCCATCTGTTACTACTCATTCTTGTCAACCGATAGCTAGGAAAGGTTGACACCAAGCACCATGGGATAAAAGCCAAGCACCGTTGGCAAGAAAACAGGTAAAACTAGGAGGACAATGAGATAGGGACTGCAGTACGGTCTTCTATCTCTGCTAGCATACAAGAGCTATCCAGTGCCAAGGGTCAAAAGGATCTCAACAGAGTTATGAACTTGCGTCGAGCAAAATTCCAGTGCCCTCGAGGGGTCAGGGGGTAGATAGTTGACCACCGAAAGAGAACCTAGCTATCACCTACGGGCCTTCCGAACGAACGGGCCTGGACTACACAGGCACACCACACGCTGTCACCGAGTGGGACTACCTAGCAAATCTGTGTGGAGAGGATGGCACGCTACAAACGTTTTCAAGCGAAGTTTGAACAACAATAGTTCATCCTTGGCCAATGGAGAGGAACTAACCAGAGCCTAGCGTATAGGTTGAATTGTAGCACCGGCAAGCATAACAACGAATCAATCAATTCTAGTTTAGCACAACTCAGGCCTCGAACTTGACATGACCAAAAGGAAAAGGTGCTAAAAAGCCTCATACACACCAAGCTGAGTAACTAACTAGATCAGAAGATAAGTGCATAAAGTAGAAAGATAAAGTACTTGCACTTGTTAATAATAGGAAAGTAATGCTCAAGAATAGCAAATGAAGTACATTACCGAATACTTTCGATTGACTCCGATACAGCAGAGCTTCTCTAACTCCTAACTAAACACTGATTTTAGAATGGAGGCACCTCCCATAGGGTGCCTCCTAGAGAGGGAGAAAGAGAGTTCACATGGTGAATGGTACAAGTAAGAGAGGGGGGTGTGCCCCTGTATTTATAGGTGGAGAAGAGGGGAATATTCCTAGTGCCTACATTCAAGATTCTTCCCCCATTCACTCCTTGATTGCCACCTGGCTAGGTAACTGACCTAGGAAGGTCAGTGGTACTGTTCCCCATGTGTAGGCGTCGAAAACCGATCAAGAACCGGACCCTAGATGCCCGAACCGGCCATTGGAACGAATCAGGGTCAAAAACCAGTAAAAACGGGTGGTCAACCACCTGAAACCAGCCTCCAACGGTCAAAACCACCTCGTGCTCCACTCCTAGGATGCCACGTGGCCAGGCGGGCCGCCCTCGCGTGCCTCCAGTGCGCAGACGCTGAGAGCCAATGGACCGGCTCCATTGCCTCTGGAGTGATGAGTGATTGTCAACAGTAGCAAGACCCAGAAGGACTTGGGCACAAGACCTCCGATGGACAGGAGTCCCTTCGATGGACTGAAGGTAGAGGAAAGTCCTCCTGAAGGACTGGAGGCATGCTCGGCGTCTGTCAGCCATGGGAGTTTGGTACACGGAGGAGCGGCACGGTGACTGGCAGGAGTAAGTCCTCCGAAGGACTGCGAGGCTGCCTCGATGGACAGGGGATGCCTGGCGCCACCACGGTGCTTCAACCCGAGTGCAGTGGCGCGAAGATGTGAGAGGGAGGCTTTGGCGGCTTCAGCTCAAAACCGTCAACCAAGCTACCCACGACTTGGTGAGTTGAGCCTTGACTCGCCAAGATAGAGAAGATGGGCCAAATCTGGCCCAGACAGGAGACTTCCTAAAGTTTCCCGGTTTCTGACTTCAAAACTGGGGGCGAATCGAGGATTAGACTACTGACCACGTGGAGAACATCCGAGGATTGCGTGGAACTTACGAAGATCAAGACTTCATCGTGGTCGTCCGTCCAGAAATATTTTGTAATCTTTCGTTTGAGTCCTTAGGGTTTGTCTAGTTGTAGGTACCTAAGTACAAAACTATCTAAACAGCACTCGGATATAAATAGGTCCAAGGCAGGTCATTAGAGTGACTCTTGGCTGCTAGGATTAGGTTTTGCTTTGTGATTTTCGTCCTCAAGGCTTGAGCTCCATTGTTAGGGAGGTTAGAGTAGGATTTAGCCTCCTAATTTTGAGGAAAGGTGAGGGTGGTTGCTTGGGACGAATTCCTACTTATATGCTGAATCTTTAGACCTATCTTGGGCATCTAATCGAAGTGACTTCGTGCAGCAACCTTGTGTTCTTCTTCTCCCCCTCTCTCTTTGGTTTTTGGGTCCAATTCTTGGCTTTTGGTGTTTTGTTTTGGCTAAGCTTGGAATCCCTTCTCTTGCTGATGTTTTGGACTTGCTAGGACATGGATATCATGGCTTAGTTCATCTCAATCCTGCTGGATTGCCACGAGCAAGCTTCCTTTGTGTTTTCTCCTTTCTTGCCCTAAAGATTGTTATCTCATGAAATCTGAAATTCCCGCTGATCCCTTGGTCACCTTGTGTTGATCTTTTGGGAAAAGCTTTGGAATAGGGTCCAGATAGCCTATGCAAAATTTTGTGAAGATTGGACAAGATTTGGTTTGGATTGGGTTGGAAAACCCCCTGTGTGTGACTCTACCGGACAATCCGGTTCCACCGGATAGGTCCGGCAGCGCCCACCGGATAGTCCGATGTGTGGCTCTGCCTAGGCCAGTGCTACCGGATAGTCCAGCAGTAGGCACTGGATAGTACCGGTTCAATCGGACAGTCCGGTGTTGGCCACCGGACAATCCGGTCCTGCTAGGGAGCTGCGGTGATTTTCCCCTTTTGGTTTTCATACTGTGTTTCTGCTTCAGATTTTTGCATTCCCCACTTCCAGACTAATTTCTTTGCTTGCTATGAGTCAGTGAGATGCACCTCGGTACGGTGAGTGTCGTGTGGCGGTTTTTGCGAAGTTTGTTGCCTCGGTGCCATTCTTGGTCGGATCTTGATTTTTCTTGCATTGGTGCATATCCTCTCGGTGGACGGCACCCTTGCGCTGCTAGGCACATATTTGTTCAGTGGACGGTGCCTAGTTCTGTATCTCTTGAGCTTTGCAGAGCACCTGCTTGGGGGGTTGTGATTTTGAGTTTTTAAGTGCTCCTATTCACCCCCCCTCTAGTCGCACATCTCGGTCCTACAATTGGTATCAGAGCCGGTTAGGTTTCTTCAGTACCTTTACCGGTGAGAAACCAGTAGCGACTATGACTCACTCTGGGAAGATTCCAGTCCTTGGCTCTGATGGCTACTCCTATTGGAAAGGTAGAATGAGAGCATTCTTGCTTAGCCAGGGCCAGGACATATGGGATGCTACTCGGAGTGCGAACTTTGTGGTGCTTCCAGTTGCTCAGTGCACTACCCCAGCGATTGTGGCTCAGCATGAGGCGAATGCCAAAGCTGATAACTTTCTCTTCTCAGGACTTGGTCCGGTTGATTATGAGAGAGTGAGCCACCTTGAGGCTGCCCGTCAGATCTGCTCCCTGCTGAGTGCACACCATGAGGGCACTGCTACTATCAAGGGGCATCTCGTTGAGACTTACATGCGCGAATATGAGAATTTTGTTCAAAAGCCTGGTGAGTCCATCGATGACTTGTTTGGTCATTTTCAATCGATCATCAACAAGTTGCTCGTTAACTCCAGTCCTGAGAGGATCCCATACACCGACCATCAGCAGGCTGTCAAATTGCTGTATGCATTGGACAGCAAGATATGGGAGATCAAGGTTAACTCGATCAACGAGTCTGAGGCCTATAACACGATTGGAGTGGAGGCTCTCTACAGCAAGCTCAAGGCCACAGAGGTGGATTACAAATTGAGAGATTCTCTCGCTTGTACTGGCTCCAAGAGCCCGACCTTGGCTTCTCCCTCCAGTAAGGCTGCTACTAACCCCCAGCTTCACAACTTTTCGTTTTCTGCTCTTATGTCTGTTACAGAGGAGCAGTTAGCGTCACTTGGGATGATGAGCTTTGCTTGGTGTCTAGCCACTTTTAGCGCGCCTATGACAACCGGATGAGGAAGAAGAGGGGCGAGAGGCCCAAGTGCTTCAAGTGCGGAGAGGTTGGCCACTTCATCGCTGAATGCCCGAACAAGCAAAACGACTACTACAAGAAAGGCAAGAGCCACTCCTGTGATGCCCCCGGCATCTCAAAATCCTTGGCACACGATTTGATTAGTGTTAATCAAGGATTTGGATTTAATCATTTGCCTAGAGAGGAACAATAACCACTAAGTCAAAATTTTCAAGTTGAATATGCAAAACTTTGCGTTACATGGTTGAGTAGTTAGACATTTATACATTTTCATGCAAGAAATCAAATACAAAAGCTTTAGTTCAGGAGGTTACCATCAAATTTGCTATTTTGACCAATTTCAAAATCAGATGTTAACGGGCTCAAAAGTTTAAACCAAACCCAGATAGGCTACGGTCAGGAAATGTTGCTAAGTTTAGGGTCAACACTCCTTCCCAAATTTCATTCTGAAAATACTTTCGATTTGACTATACAACTTCAAAATCTTCCTTTCTATGAAATGAAATTAAACTCATCACTTTTCAAATGCACTAGGCCTTGATCCCATTGGACTTCATTTGATATCCCAAAGCTTGAAAACAAGAAAGACTCCACATAAATTGAAACTGCAGTTTACCAAACCTTTGAATACAAATTTGCTTGTAGTTCAAAATATAACATAATCTAGCCTAATCTTTCTATATCAAACTTGTATACAATTTCATGCTTTAAAACTTTGGTATTTTGTGTGTTGACATGCATAAAGGTTTGCATGGTGTTTTAGGTCATTTTCTGTCTTCTAGTGAAATCTGTCAAACTAGGCCTGAGTGGAAAATTCAAATTTTGTGCAACCAAAAGACATGATCATGCAAAACTTTGTATATGAAAGTTATAGGTAATGAAATTATGAACAACATTGGTATATAAATCTTTACCTGAAAGTAGACCCAAAATGGACTTATGGAATTTTTAAATTGGGAGGTGTTGTTGGTCAAACTAGGGTCATAGCTTTTGAATAAAGATTTCTTCAGAACTTTGAATATAATATTGTGTCAAAGTTTATAACAAAGTTTTATATCATCAAATTTGAAGCACTTCTTGTATTTTGAGTTTTCATTAATTCGGTCTCTAAATCCATCAAAAATTCGAATTACAAATAGTGGTCTAAGCAGTCAACAGGGATTTTCCATTTTCAGGATTTTCCTTTTCCATTTTTCTTTTTCGCCTGAGTCACTGACCTGGGGGTCCCACCCGTCGGATTCCCAGCCGGTCAGAATGTCGACATCGTTGCGTGGGTCCCTGTTGACACAGCTTATGTACGAAAACTATACATCATTTTATATGGTTTTTCACTGTTTTTATGCGTCAACTATATCTTTCACTAATATTTATCATAGATAATTGTGGATTTTGCAATATTGTTTTGGAAATATGCAACATGTGATTTTTACAGATTTTTAGCCAATTTTTCGCGAAATTCACCATAATCCACTTCGAGTAAGAAAAGACCACTAGATGACATGGATTGAAGATAAAGAACAAGGAAGACTTAGTGTACTCATAGCCCCTCTGTGTATATCAAGGCTCCCTAACCAGAAGATTCAATGAAGTGTCAAAGAGCTACAAGAAAATAAAGATATTTATTCATTAAAGATGATGAATATGTCAAAGTCTAGAAGAATCCATCAAATCTCAGCCCATTACGAAGATTCCAGAAGCTCAAGAGTCCGAAAGACCCCGCACTAATATTTTTTAGGCGGCAAGCAATGTCCCCGCGAAAGATGGGAGGAAACGGACGAAGGAAGGGCTGAGGTCGGCCGACCTTAGGCCTTCTGGTCGGCCGACCCCACCCAACCGTAGGTCGGTTTCCGATTTCTTTTCTCCCACGTCTTCTCCACAGTATATAAATAGTTAGCATAGGCCCCGAGGTCGGGCATCCAATTCAATCCAATTCATTATCAAGGCGACAAGATGTAGAGAAGAGGGACAACAACTAGAGGAGAGCTGAGGGTCGAGATTCTAGGCTAGGATTAGAGTTCTTCTGGTTCATAGAGGTGATTAGAGGCCTTGTAGGGTGCTCTAATTATCTAGCTCCAGAGGTCTAATTGTATCATCAAGAGCTATGGCCATGGTTGTAAGTATGATACAATTTATTAATGAAGCATTGTTCTTGTCTAATTATCATGTTCTTGTTCTAATTATGCTTGTTCTAGCTCTAATTAGCTTTAGATCTAGATGCTTGTTGATTAGATCATGTCTTTAAAGGTTATATTCTTCTAGCGTTCTTGATCGTTGATCTAGCTTACTAATGATATAGTTGTATATCTAGTTCTTTTGATCATGGTGATTAGAGGTTCTAGTTGTGCTAATTATGTTATTAGACCATATAAAGTAATTGGGGATGCATCTCTAATTATGTGCCTGTTGAAAGTTTTTCGTCGATTACCTAGTTACTAGTGACAGTAGAGCCTGGGGAAAGGTTAAGCCGATCTAGGGGGTTAGGTTGATTGATCTTGATTTAATCATGCTATGAAGTTTATGCTTGATCATGCTTATTTCTACCTTCAGCTACTAGTTATCTCGTTGTTCTTATCTATTTGTGATGCCCATATCATGCATGTCTCGGATCCAATTAGAGCTTGATTAGACTCTAGTAAATACCCCTTAATTGGTGTTCTAGTTCTGTTCTAATTGCTTATCTTATAGTATTAGTATAGTTTAGACGTAGATTAGATGTAGCTTAGGGATAGTTTAGAGGTAGATTATAATCGTGTTTTATACCCTTAGTTTACCAAAAACTCTTGTTAATTAGTTCTCAATTAGTTCGTTTCCTAGGATTGACAAAACCCATGATACTCATCCTGGGGAAAAACTACACACGATACTGTCGCTTGCAGTATAAGGTTTGCCGTGCTTAAGTGCCGTCAACAGTCCCACTGTTACACTTTCCCCCGAACCCGGTCCATAGGCCATCTCTATTTTTTTCGCCCCGGCCCCACATGTCAGTGCACCTCCGGTTCATGGACCCGATCCACCGTGCCCCCTCCTTCTTCCTCCTTCGCTCTCCCGCGCCCACGCGGCAGGCAGGAGCTGCCAGCCATGGCCGCCGACCCCTGCTTCCTTCTCTCTTCAAGACGGAGGAACCTGCCCCTACATCTCTGCTCCATTCCCCGCTCCACCCGCTCGGCCTCACTCGCCTGCCCCACCCAGCTCGCTCCCTCGGCCCCGTTCCCCGTCTAGCAGATGCCTCCGCCATCGGAGCCCCAACAGAGCTTTGTGTGCCGGCCACCTCGGGCCTCCTTTCTTCCCCACGCCTGCGCGCCACCGCGTCCCTGAGACTCCTCCTCCCTTCCCAGACCTCGAGCCACCATTAGATGTCCACGGCGAGTTCGGGTCACCATCGCCTCGGGCCGCCATTGCTCCGTCCGTCGCGCGCACCACTCTCGCCGCCAACCACTCCACCGAACCCCCAAAGACGTGATCCTCGAGGCGGTTTCTTCCTCCCTCTCCACCCGCGGCCGCCACACACCACCTCCGCTGGCCACACCTCACCGCGGAGACCCTCCGTCGGGCTGTGCCCGCGCCCCTACTCTAGCCTCAGCGGGTTCGTCACAGCGACGCGCAACCCGCACGACCTCTAGCTCCGCCGCTCCCTACCTCCCTGACCAGATCCGCGTGCAACGCGACCCCGAGCGCCGTGCGCCACCACGCCTCGGTTCACCGGCATTCCCCGCCTAACTCGGTCACCCTCGCGTGACGCCGTCTTGGGGGAAAGGAAGCCCTTCACCGCGAACACGTCCCTAGGGTGGCTCGGCTCCAAGTTCGGCCCCCACGCCACGGTTAGAGCGCCGCCTTTCCCTTTCCCCGCGCGCGGTTCGTCCCGGGCTGACGGTAGAAGACGAGTCAGCCCACTTTGCAATTTAGTCCCTGCCGATTTATATTTTTGCGGTTCTATTTTATGCACTGTTGTATGTGTCTCGCAGAACTTACGTGGTAGCCCTTTGACCTACGACTATTTGCGTACAAGACCTCCGATCTAGGGTTTTCATTTTTAAATGTATTTTCTTAAGCTGAACTTCGGAAATTCGTAATAAATCAAATAAAAATCATAAAAATACAAAATTGGTTGCATTGTGTTCCTTATGAGCAGATCTACAAAATGGAAGGGGAGGGTGACCCATGAAATGACTGATCTACCCCTGATTGCTTGCATATTAAGATTTCTTAAATAATTAGCAAAACTAAAGTTAAACACCTTCAAAAATTATTAAACTTGGACAGTAGATTATATATGATGATTAGGATCTATGGAGATTTTTGGAAATCCTAGCATGCAATGCTTAATTACTGTTCTACGCTTATGTATATATTTAGTGTATTTTTAGAGTATAAAAATATATACCACACAAAACTTGTCCAGAAAAATCCATAGAAATTATATTGTATTCATTTGATCCAATGTAGCCTAGAAATACGGTGTCGTGTGATTTGCTTGATGTTTGCTATGTGTTTTGAAAATGACAAGTGATAGGGTGATTTAATCAATAAAATAGATAAATGCTATTCAATATGTTGCAAAAATTCCACCAAAACTCTTGAAGCCATGTTACTGTGTAAGTGTAATTGTGTATTTCTTTCTTGAATTTTTGGTTGCTGTTACTTGAGGGATCCATTAATAGTTATTTCATTAGGTCTAAAAGTAAAGCAAATAAAAAGGGGATGGTAATGGGAGTGCATCTTGCTAGTTTATGATTTCTCCTATCTAATATACTTGTTAGGTATGAACTTATGTGTAGATGAACCTCACACTATGTGCGTGATTCCATTCTCATATGCCTAATTACTGTTGAATACAGATAACAAGAACTCAACATACGACAAATTATGAATGACTTGCTGAATAGAAATAAACACACCACACCTACCTTAGTAATCTAAACAACTATCGCTTGCTTTTAAGCGGATCACATCGTTAACATGTTGCCAATATTTTCAGTAGCTTTTATAAGTGTGATTTTAAAATTGTACACTTGCTCTACGTCCATAAGGGTACTCTCTGTGCAAGCAGTTTATCAATCACCTTTCTGTCTATCCATGAATGATTGTTCATATGTATGGTTGCTATTCACACATCTCAATCATTGCATCATGCATAGCATTTATATAGCGACGCTTATTGCAGATACGTGATCAAGAAGCAAGTGCGAGGAACTACTTCAAGCAAAGATGTCCAAAAGACCAACTAAGGCCCAAATACCACCTGGAGGCCCCTGAAGTGGTATTTGGAAGGAGGAGCAGTCCGAGTGATCAAGGGGTTGTCTGGGGCAAAGCCCCACAACCCGGCAAACTAACGTAGATTTGTTTGTTGGTTTCAATAAAAATAAGCAAAGGTAGGCAGGACCATGAATTTCCCAGCTAATATTATCTTGATTGTTGATTACACATCCGCATTAGGAGTTGATTGAAAACCCTTGCATTAGACTCCCTGACCGCCCTGGCCCTAGCACCTATATCTAGAGTTCGTAGGACGAGTTGCCTAAAATTGTAGGTGCGAGTAGACACGAGTGAAAGGAGTCACTCGTCGCGTAGGTCATTTCAAAGATTACAAAACTTTTACTATTGGGAAAGTAATATTATGCTCATGATTTAAATGGAAATCGGGCGGAAAATAATCTTATTTTGTGGTGTGCGTTGTTGTATCATTTGGCTCCGCCCGTGTCGTTTAAGGCCCGTCCGCTGTTCACCTATTGGTTGGCATAACATTGCTAGATTGCTTAACCGGGATATGGGACCGGTGAAGTCTTACCTGGCCTCGTCCGGATTTTTTGAGGTGCCGCCCATCCACTAGATGGGGGCAGAAGGCCCGGGGGAGCTTGGTACTCATGGCGGGGAGACCGAGATGTCGGCAGCCTCGCCATGGGGGCACAACCCGGGGGTTCGGTGGGGGCGCTTTGAATTTTAGGACAAGACAGGTGGTGGTGGGGACTATATGTGGGAACGCGATGGCTAGTAAGCATATACCCCTGGCATGATCGTTATTCCCAGGAATTAAAATCTATTCGAATCGCTGATGCCCACCAGGTTTGGGAATGCCAATACCTTTGACGTTCAACGTAGCAACTACTTGAATATACTATATCTATTACTCATGTTTTCAAATACTACATGCTTGTATTACTGTGTTGCTTACTTTTCTGCAAGTTACTATTATTATTATGGACTTATATGCAGAGGATGAAACTTGTTACTTTATGATATTATAACTCTGTTTAAAACTAATGGCTAAGGATCCACAAGTTAGTTAGCAAGCTTTGTGTCAGCCGTAAGCCACTCCATTAAGTCCTACTGAGTAATTAGTACTCAGGGCTTGCCCCCACCTTTTGAACACAGGTACCGACGACATCTGGACAAGTGCTTGGAGGAGGGTAGTACCGGTGGGCTCGGTGTTGCTTGCCTCGATCATCATTGCATGAAGACTACTAAAGTATTTTGTTTCCGCTGTGAGATGTTTTTGAATTCGCTTCCGCTATCTGATTCAAACTTGCCTTTCGTATGGCATTATGTTGAAACTTATATCGTTATTTCGAACTGGTTTGTAAAAATAAGTTTACTTATGCTATATTCGACTGCCTGTGATGATGTAACTGTTGTGGCTCTATCGTGGGCTGGATGTGTATGATATCGCTTCCTCTGGGATTTGGTAATATCGAGAGCCGAATGACTCTCGACGGACGACCGGGTTTAGTTCGGTCTAATTGCACTGCAAGCCAGAGGTGGCAGGTGTGCTTAGCCCGGATTAAATCGGCGGTTCCGCCACAGCTGGTATCAGAGCCGATCATACACAGACAACAGTCATATCATCCGGTATTGATTTACAAACCTATTTTCGAAAACCCTTTTCAAGTATTTGAAAAATGAGAGTATCCGGTATGCCCATATTAAGGATGTTAGTGTAAACCAGGTGACATCGCTAACATTCTGACCTAGATAGAACTCATATGCATATTCGGCGCTTTGGGAAGCAACACTTCGGCCATAGATATCCCCAGTACTGGTGGAACGCTATTGGGATTTGTGGACTGTTGCGGACCCTGCATTCATGCTGGTAGGGCAGAACTATTTAAGTGGGGTGGTCACGCCATTGGAGTGTTTCGTGACCACTTTTCCTTCAACCAAAATTATAATTAGATCTTGTTGGCCACCACTTCTCTCCCCAGCAATTCCCCAGTACTGGAGGAACATTGGGTGTGTTGAGAGAAATGGCGCCACTACGTCGTCCACCAGACGTAGCTTAAAGAAATTCGTGGATGTCACTTTTAGGATTAGAGTGGTAATGTATGATACTGATGATGGTGATGATGTGGTATGAGCATGCATTTTTCTGTAGGTACACTAACCACGTGCGAAATTAAGACCAAGTAGAGACGACTAGTTGCATTAGAGAGTGCCGTGCATATGTCACCGAAATATCGCTAGTTATATATATGTGGTGTGTAGGATGTGTGATGTGGGACTGGATAGGACGAATCATGCATCATCTCATCCTATCTTACCTTATCTCTCATGCCTTGCTCTTTGTTGCCTGAGAGTACCTAGATTCACATAGTATGAATACATGTGTTACCTGCTTGATACTTAGTCCACGTGGCAAAAGGAATTGGTAGGAACTTGGCATATGAAACTGGTACCCCACATGAATTGTGATAACTTCTCCACACATCACTCACACTAAATAGGAATGGTTCAAATGAATATAACCCAATTACAATAAACATGTCGTTGAAACCAAGAATCCAACCCTTCACAAAGTTTAAGTTTAAAAGGTGCTCCAACCTCATCCTGTTAAAACTCTATGTCTAAAAGTATGAGGTAACGACTATGATCACACTTTCTGTAATCATAATATAACACTAAAATGGTGTATAGTGGGGTTATGGCTTGATGAAGTGCGGGAGAAATCTGAACAAACAGAAACTAGCACGTAGGATTGTAGGTTCAAGAATTTTCCAATATAGAACCAACCGAAACCTTCTATATCAATGATGTAGAGCGTAAACTTCCTCATGACTTTCATATCCAAAGTTCTATAAAGTCCATTGATTGACCCTCAGAAGTCTAGCTGTAAGCGACACATGTTAGAAAAGAACTATATAGCCTTATGCCATCTTCTTGCGATAAAATCACTTATCGGCATATTTTCGGAGCATGTAAACGCAAAATACACTATGACCACACCAGGTTTTTAGAACTCTTGAACTTACAGGAGCCCTATTATTCCTGCTACAGATGTCGCAGCCCTTCGACTTATGCCCTGATCATCCCGAGCCCACGAAGACTAGAACAACAGCAGCCGAAGGTCACAAGAAGAAGAGAAAAGCGGGAGAATCTTCTACTGACGCGGTTTCAGTTCAACATCTGGGCCCTGGGATGGTTCTATTGAAGGGATTCATCAAGCCTAAAGATCAAGTCAAGATAGTTCGTACGTGTCGGCAACTAGGTATTGGTCCAGGAGGATTCTGTAGTCCTAGTTTCAAGAATGGAGCCACGATGAAGCTATGGATGATGTGTCTAGGAAAGAATTGGGATCCAACTACAGGTTTCTATGGGCCAACACGTCCGTGCGATGGTGCCCATGTCCCTGCGATACCAGAAGCTTTCAAGACAATTGCTCAAACTGCAAATTCAACTGCAAGCGAATTTCCTCAAATCAATCCTGACATATGCATCGTCAACTACGACAATGACTCCAGGAAGCTCGGACTCCATCAAGACAAGGATGAATCAAGAAGAAGCCTCAGCCAAGGTCTACCTGTCATCTCAATTTCCATAGGCGACACTGCTGAATTCTTGTTCGGCGATACTCGAGACAAGGATAGAGCGACGAAGATCAACCTCGAATCCGGCGATGTTCTTATACTCGGTGGAAGATCAAGACTACTATTCCATGGCATCTCCCACGTGAAGCCTAACACTACACCGACATGGGTGAAGGAAGAAACCGGTCTTCGACCTGGACGTGTCAATCTTATGTTTAGGCAGTACTAACTGAGTGCCGCTTGGTTTCGTAATGCTCGATCCAAACTTTTGTAGTAAGGGAACCTGACTCTCGTAGATCAAGCAGACCTCGTGTATCTGGCTCTGTAAAATTTACTGGTGTCTCATTTTCATGGTTAATGTACTCCTAGTCTTACCGTCGTAGCACTTCGAACTTTGGTAATTTCCATGTTTGAAATCCTTACCGTTCATGCACTTCAACCTTTTGTGATCAATGCAATCCTAGTTACTGCATTCCACTGTTCGTTATTTCCATGCCCCAAAACTATGCAAATCAAGGAACCTTGTATACATTGGGACTCAAGTGCTCTATGCTCTTATGTGACATCAAATTTCCTCTTCATTCATCAAGATGTTACAATGTTTATGATTCTGTAGATGTAATGGTAGAGCCACTCTTGTTGTGATGTCTCCTTAGGCAGTCTTGGGTGCCTCGACGGGACCTAGTGTCCTTTGTGTATGGCCGTCACATGGTTGTGCTACTAGGTTCGCGCTAGCATTAAGACATGCGAAGGCATGACATCGCTTCAATCGTGGCACGTTCATAATTGGTTTTTATCCTTTGATTGATCTCGCTACTCTTGATTCGTGGGGATGATCGATTTCATTTCCACTGTCCTGTATATATCATTTCATTGCCTTGTTTCACCTTGCTTTTCTTGAGACGTGGGAGTAGCCAACCTCCACCCACTGCTTGTTCACACCCTTTTCATTGCCTCAGTGGAGGTGATCAGTCTCATTTCCACCATCTCATCACATCTTTCCATTGCCTTGTTTCACCTTGCCTTCTTGACTAGTGGGGATGATCCGCCTCAATCCCATGACTTGTTCATATTAATTCACATCCGTGTTTTGACCTTGCCTTCGACGATTGGTGAGAACAGTCAACTTCGTTTTCACTGTCTTCTTCTATATTTTCCATTCATTCATCGAACCTTATTCTCCGAGGGTGTACCTCATGAACATCCTCTGCACTAGCTTTTTGTTCTCGGCTAGTGCTCTTGTCATATCGTCATTCCCTGTGAGTTGTATTCTTTCTCTTAGAAATTACCCAAGCAGGGAGCTTACTAACATTTCCAATTGTTTCGTTAGTAAGAACACGTCAGCTATTTCCCTTTTCCTGATTAGTCATTACCAACACTAAGAAATCGTACAAACCATCACCTTGTCTAGGCAAATACGGCCTATCTTCTTCTTCTTGTGCCTTTCTTGTCATGATGGGCAGGGCGTGCTATATTTCACCACATCTTACTCTTTGAAGATATGTTGACTTGGTGTTTTATATGTGGACACAGTCCTTATCAAAGACAATGAATGTGTCTCTCAAAAACACATCCGATGACATTCCTTTGAATCACAAGATTCTGCTTTGTTCGATTTCCGACTGTGTACACTTTGCTTTTGTAGTTTGGATAAATCAGGTACTTATCATGTTTCTAATGTTGGTATCGAAGTCAGGAAGTAACTCCTCTCATTTGCGTCTACCATTGTCACCGGCTCACCGACCACATTCTCTTCAAGGTTTGTTCATTCGCTCTCATATATGGCACGACCTGTCGAGTTTATTAGATGACGCTTTGTGACTACTTGTGTTAAAGAGGCACTAACCATTCATGAGCTAGTTGACAAAGCCAACAGATAAAAATTTTGGATGTTGCCACATGCATTTGAAAAAGCACGAACCCTGATGCCCATACCCTTTTGCAATACGTGATAGGTTATACACCGTACCTCATCCAAATCTTGGGATGAGATTTCTTTAAGGGGGGTGGGTTGTGATGCCCCCGGCATCTCAAAAGCCTTGGCACGTGATTTGATTAGTGTTAATCAAGGATTTGGATTTAATCATTGCCAAGAGAGGAACAATAACCATGCCAGGAAACCACTAAGTCAAAATTTTCAAGTTGAATATGCAAAACTTTGCGTTACTTGGTTGAGTAGTTAGACATTTATACATTTTTATGCAAGAAATCAAATACAAAAGCTTTAGTTCAGGAGGTTACCTTCAAATTTGCTATTTTGACCAATTTCAAAATCAGCTGTTAAGGGGCTCAAAAGTTCAAACCAAACCCAGATAGGCTACGCTCAGGAAATGTTGCTAAGTTTAGGGTCGACACTCCTTCCCAAATTTCATTCTGAAAATACTTTCGATTTGACTATACAACTTCAAAATCTTCCTTTCTATGAAATGAAATTAAACTCATCACTTTTCAAATGCACTAGGCCTTGACCTCATTGGACTTCATTTGATATCCCAAAGCTTGAAAACAAGAAAGACTCCACATAAATTGAAACTGCAGTTTACCAAACCTTTGAATACAAATGTGCATCTACTTCAAAGTATAACATGATCTAGCCTAATCTTTCTATATCAAAATTGTAGACAATTTCATGCTTTACAACTTTGGTATTTTGTGAGTTGACATGCATAAAGGTTTGCATGGTGTTTTAGGTCATTTTCTGTCTTCTAGTGAAATCTGTCAAACTAGGCCTGAGTGAAAAATTCAAATTTTGAGCAACCAAAGACATGATCATGCAAAACTTTGTATATGAAAGTTGTAGGGAATGAAATTATGAACAACATTGGTATATAAATTTTTATGTGAAAGTAGAACCAAAGTGGACTTATGGAAATTTCAAATTGGGAGGTGTTGTTGGTCAAACTAGGGTCACAGCTTTTGAATTCAGATTTCTTCAAAAATTTGAATATAACATGGTGTCAAAGTTTATAACAAAGTTTTATACCATCAACTTTGGAGCACTTCTTGTATTTTGAGTTTTCATTAATTCGGTCTCTAAATCCCTCAAAAATTAGAAATACAAACAGTGGTCTAAGCAGTCAACAGGGATTTTCCATTTTCAGATTTTTCTTTTTCGCCTGAGTCACTGACCAGGGGGTCCCACCCGTCGGATTCCCAGCCGCTCAGAATGTCGACATCCTTGCATGGGTCCCATTGCTACACTTTCCCCCAAAACCCGGTCCTTAGGCCATCTCTATTTTTTTTTCGCCCCGGCCCCAACTGTCAGTGACCTCCGGTTCATGGACCCGGTCCACCACGCCCCTTGCTTCTTCCTCCTCCGCTCTCCCGCGCCCACGCGGCAGGCAGGAGCTGCCAGCCATGGCCGCCGACCCCTACTCCCTCTCTCTTCAAGACGGAGGAACCTGCCCCTACCTCTCTGCTCCATTCCCCGCGCCACCCGCTCAGCCTCACTCGCCTACCCCACCAAGCTCGCTCCCTCGGCCCCATTCCCCGTCGCGCGGCCGCCACGCACCAGCTCCGCCGGCCACACTTCACCGCGGAGACCCTCCGTCGGGCCGTCCCCGCGTCCCTACTCCATCCTCAGTGGGTTCGTCACAGCGACGCGCAACCCGCACGACCTCTAGCTCCGCCGCTTCCTGCCTCCCCGACCGGATCCGCGTGCAACGTGACCCCGAGTGTCGTGCGCCACCACGCCTCGGTTCACCGGCGTTCCCCGCCAACTCGGTCACCCTCGCGTGACGCCGCCTTGGGGGAAAGGAAGCCCTTCTCCGGGAACACGTCCCTGGGGTGGCTCGGCTCCAAGTTGGGCCCCCACACCGCCGGTAGAGCGCCGCCTTTCCCCTTCCCCGTGCGCGGTTCGTCCCGGGCTGAAGGTAGAAGACGACTCAGCCCACTTTGCAATTTAGTCCCTGCCGATTTATATTTTTGCTGTTCTATTTTATGCACTGTTGTATGTGTCTCACAGAACTTACGTGGTAGCCCCTGGATCTATGATTACTTGCGTACAAGACCTCAGATCTAGGGTTTTCATTTTTAAATGTATTTTCTTAAGCTGAAACTTCGGAAATTCGTAATAAATCAAATAAAAATCATAAAAATACAAAGTTGGTTTCATTGTGTTCCTTATGAGTAGATCTACAAAATGGAAGAGAGGGTGACCCATGAAATGACTGATCTGCCCCTGATTGCTTACATATTAAGATTTCTTAAATAATTAGCAAAACTAAAGTTAAACACCTTCAAAAATTATGAAACTTGGACAGTAGATTTTATATGATGATTAGGATCTATGGTGATTTTTGGAAATCCTAGCATGCAATGCTTAATTATAGTTCTACCCCTACGTATATATTTAGTGTATTTTTAGAGTATAAAAATATATACCACACAAAACTTGTCCAGAAAAATCCATAGAAATTATATTGTATTCATTTGATCCAATGTAGCCTAGAAATAATGTTTCGTGTGATTTGCTTGCTGTTTGCTATGTGTTTTCAAAATGACAAGTGATAGGGTGATTTAATCAATAAAATAGATAAATGCTATTCAATATGTTGCAAAAATTCCACCAAAACTCTTGAAGCCATGTTACTGTGTAAGTGTAATTGTGTATTTCTTTCTTGAATTTTTGGTTGTTGTTACTTGAGGGATCCATTAATAGTTATTTCATTAGGTCTAAAAGTAAAGCAAATAAAAAGGGGATGGTAATGGGAGTGCATCTTGCTAGTTTATGATTTCTCCTATCTAATATACTTGTTAGGTATGAACTTATGTGTAGATGAACCTCACACTATGTGGGTGATTCCATTCTCATATGCCTAATTACTGTTGAATACAGATAACAAGAACTCAACATACGACAAATTATGAATGACTTGCTGAATAGAAATAAACACACCACACCTACCTTAGTAATCTAAACAACTACAGCTTGCTTTTAATCGAATCACATCGTTAACATGTTGCCAATATTATCAGTAGCTTTTATAAGTGTGACTTTAAAATTGTACATTTGCTCTATGTCCATAAGGGTACTCTCTGTGCAAGCAGTTTATCAATCACCTTTCTGTCTATCCAAGAATGATCGTTCATATGTATGGTTGCTATTGACGCATCTCATTCATTGCATCATGCATAGCATTCATGCATAGCATTCCACCCTTGAAAGACTTGGGTTTATGTTATATTTACGAGTTTATAGATCATCTTCGACAGCATTTCTGTAGTAAGATCAATATACAAAGGTTGTTGTTTCGTTGTGAATTACAGATTTGATATAAAAAGTCTTACTAAAACCATTTAGATTAACCACAGATTTCAGATTTCTATCAGTGGGTCATCGCGGTGCAGACTTTTAACTTGGTCACAATTCTGTATTTACTTGACGTTATAAGTACTTTTAGAGTTAGAGTTCTATAACGAAGTGATCACAATTTACATACTCTATTAGTATCGTATTTAAAGTTTCTGATGGTTATATTTGCTGTTTGATCTACTTCAAAATGGTAGCAACACTCATACATATCTCATGTGAAATTTGTTACTTTCACACAATTACGTGTATAAACACGATATGAATCTAGTTACTTTCAATCAAACACACATAGCAAAGCACATGAGATGAGATGAAATGATGCATGATCGTCCTATCCGTCCTCACAAATCCTTACTTTTATAACTAACGATATTCCGGTGGCATATATGCACGTGCTCTCCCTACATGCAACTAGCCGAATTCTAGTCATCCCAGCTACGCATTTCGTGGTTAGTGTACCTGCAAGAAAAATGCATGCTCATACATTACCACCTAGTGTGGTATCCACGCGAATTCTCACGCTGCGTGGACAACGTTGAGTGGGCCGCTGCACCTTCTTCTCAAAACCTGACTTTCCACCAGTACTGGGGATTGTCGAGAAGAAGATGGATCCCAAAACCGGATGTAAGTGTGGTGGGCATGAAAGCTTCAAAGCATGCCCACCCCCCTTAAAAGATTTACCTAGGCAGCATGAATGCAAGGTTCACAATGAATCGCAAATCCCGATAGCGTTCCACCAGTACTGGGGATAGCTATGGCCGAAACATTGTTTCCCAAAATGCCGAATATGCACATGAGTTGCTATCTTAGTTAGTCAAGTCAGTGATGCCACCTGTATATATAAGCTAACATCCTTATAATGGGCATATACGCGATACTCTCGTTTTCGCAAATACCTTGAAAAGATTTTGAAAATAGGCTTTCGAAATCAAAATAAAGTTGTTATAATTGTTGTTCGTGTATGATCGGCTCTGATACCAGCTGTGGCGGAACCGCCGATTTAATCCGGGCTAAGCACACCTGCCACCTCTGGCTTGCAGTGTGGTTAGGCCGAACTAAACCCGGTCGTCCGTCGAGCTACCCCAAAAGGGCACTCGATGCAACCATCACCCAGGGATACCGACATCACACACGTTAAGCTCTCGAAAGAGCCACAACAATTACAACAACCCATCATTTCATACAAACATAGATTGATTTGTTTAAGAATATTTACTCAAAATGGGGTACAATCATACTGAAATAGAATTCCAAATTAACCTCGCAGCGGAAACCGTAACGTAATACTGATATACTCTTGCAGCGGAAAAATAAAACATCGAGCCATGACATTGAGCCCACCATTGTCATTCTCGTTCATGAAGTTCCTGAAATAAAAATATCAACAACGTAGGGGTGAGTACGTGAGGTACTCGTAGGACTTACCCGTGGGCGGTTTCAACCCGACACATTTGAGAGTATGCATGGCTTTTTGTGGACTGGAATCTAACCCGCGCAAGCTTACTAGAAGTGAGTCCTTACTTTCAAGTATCATTTAGTTCTAAAGTATAAGCCTCATTTGGTTCATTATAGTTATTATCATCATCCATAGCTCATATATATCATCATCCCAACACATATGTCATCATAAAGGAGCTTGCGGAAATGTAACATACAAGTACAAACATGTAATATAAAAACATGATTAAATGAACAAGATATTAAAGTTATTACTACGTTGCCCGTGTGCGATACTGGCATTCTCACACCTGGTGAGCATCAGCGATTCGAATCGATTTTTAATTCCCGGGAATAACTATCATGCCAGGGGTATATGCTTACTAGCCATCGCGTTCCCACATATAGCCCCCATCTCCACTCGTCACATCCCAAGTTCGATTCAATCCCGCCATTCCCCTGGGTTTTGCCCTCTCAGGAGCGATACCACGGCCGCACCGGGTCAGCCCTCCCTTAGGAGCGATACCACGGCCGCTCCGGGTCAGCCCTCCCTCGAGTACAAGCTCCCCCAGGCCTAACTCCCTCCAACAAGAATGGTAGGAACCTATCTCTGTTCTTCGGATGGCACGAGTAAGACTTTCACCGGTCCATTATCCCGGTTAAGCACTCTAGCAATATTATGCCGATCAGCAGGCGAACAGCGCATCGGGCCTTAAACGACTCGGGCGGAGTCCACCAAACCATCCTCATCATTTTTCATCGTAATATGCCCATATCTCCGCCCGGTCTCATCTTTTCATCACATCATATCATACCATATTTCTCTCGTATTCACTTTTTGTCAAACATTTTGAGTCCTATCATCTCGCGAGTGAATATCTTCACTCGACTTCTACCGTCTAAGCATGGCTAAGCATAGACTTCAGCCTATCCATTCTAATTAGAATATCAGGTATTTATGCAGGTGGGGTTTCAAACAACTCCTGAACGTAAATGCACAATCAAATAAAGGGTGGTGAGATTTCCTAGGTAGGTGTATATGCCTAAGGGGCCTACCTTTGTTGTTGATAACTTGAACAAACTAAACTAAAGTTAGTTTGCCGGGTTGTGAGGCTCTGCCCCAGGCAACCCCTTGATCACTTGGACAGCTCCTCCTTCCAAATACCACTTCAGGGGTCTCCAGGTGGTATTTGGGTCTTAGTTGGTCTTCTGGACACCGTTGCTCGAAGTACCTCCACGCACTTGCTTCTCGATCACGTATCTGCAGTGAGCGTCGCTATATGAATGATATGCATGATGCAGCAAATGAGATGCCTGAATGTCAAGCATCTGTATGAGTAACCATATTTCACATAGCTAACTTAGAGTTCCTAGCGTGCATATCTCAACAGTAGTGAAGACCTATATTGCATTCCAAAAACTTCTACCATTTTCAAATCAGAGCCAAAGCCTTACATGCACCACCTCTTATTCTAGCAATGAGTTATGTTCATAACCTAAAGCTCATATCAAGCCCCTAAAGTCACTTGGAACATTTTTTACCATAGCAAACTTTTCTTAAATTAAATACATGCTTAAATATAAGACAAGGGTAGAATAGTAATTAAATAGTTAATCCTAGGGCTACTAAAATTTATACAGAGCCTACACATGTTCATAAGGCCTCTGCCCAAATTTCATAATTTTTGAAGCTCACTTTACCCATATTTTCCATTTATATTGGTTTAATATGCATATACAAAATCAGGGGTAAAATGTCTTTTCCTACTCAACCATCATATCCATTCTGTGGATCTACTCAATAAGAGGCAAATGCAACTGAGTTTACATTTTTAGGATTTTTATTTGATTTGTTATGATTTTTTGAAGTTCACAGCTCATAAAAATGCACTTAAATGAAAATCCTTTAGTTCCAGGGACTCAAATGCGATTAAATCTAGATTTCAGGGGCCTGCAGGGAAGAAAACCGAGACTCAGTGAATAGCGCGCTTAACGGAAGCATAAAATGGCGAAATCTCAGGGGCTAAATAGCAAAACTGCGTCTTTCTTCAACCTCTCGACAGGGGCAGGGCGTTCGTGGCCGCCGAGGTTCTCGCGCGCGGCGCGGCGCGTGGGGGCGCCGACTTGGAGCCGAGCGGGTCTGGGAAGGTGTTCCTGGCGACGGGGCTTCTTTCCCCCAAGACGGTGTCGCGCGAGGTCGCGACGGTGGCCGAGGAACGCCGGTGAACTGGACGGCGGTGGCGCACGGCGCTCGGGGCGGCGCGTGGCGATTCCTGCCGGAGGGGAGGCGGATTCGAGGAAGTGAAGAGCGCCTGAGCTGCGCGGGGTGGTGGCGGTTCTGTTGGTGGGGTCGTGGAGGCGCGGGGATGGCCCGAAGCTAGGTCTCCACGGCGAGCATGGTGGCCGGCGCGTCCATGCTGGTGGCGCCCGGTACAGGGTGGGTTGGGGTGGCTTAAGGCGTCACGGATAGGGGGAATCGGCGGAGGATGGTGGCGTGGGTGTGGTGCTTGCGGCCGTTGAACGAGAGGAGCACCGGAGGAGGCGGGGCGCGAGCTCAGTGCTCGGCCATGGCGGGCGTCGCCCGTGAGCTCGAGGGCGGCCAGCAGGAGGACGAGGGAGGCAGGGTAGTGGGGACTGAGGGAGCGGGCGGCTTCCATCCCAGGGCGCTGGGTGCTGGGCACGCGGCAGGGAAGAGCGCAGGCCGGGCACGGGCAGGCGGCGCGTGGCCGTGGCGTGGCGCGCTGGCGCCCATGGCGTCGGCGTGCTGGCGCCCTTCGCCCGCCGCGTGGGCGAGCGGGAGGAGAGGGGAAGAGAGAAGGCGCGCGGTGGACTCGGTCCATGGGCCGGGCGAGGCCGATAGGTGGGGTCGGGGTGAGGAGGAGGGTGAGGGGTCTACGGACCGGGTGCATGGGGTGAGGAAGGCAGTGGGGCCCACCCGAGTACCGGCGCAGGCGACCCGACAGGTGAGGCCCGCTCGTCAGCGACTCATGGAGAAAACAAAATTCGAAAAAATAGGAAATCCAATGTTGACTGCAGGAAGACCTGTTTGAAATTTGAGTTTTTGAGTATTCTAGAGTCCGAATTTGAAAAGGACCCAATTGAATGAAACGTTGTACCTTTTTGGATCTACAACTTTGTCAAAAGGAGGAATATCAGATTCCAAGTTTAAATATGATTAAATTTGAATTTAACCTGCTGACTCCAGTTTGACCAAGATTTAATGCAAACTTAGAAATTCCTAAAGTCTATTTTATGCTCATTTTCAGAGAAAGAGTATTATACCAATGTTGTGTAGTTTTTAATTATCTACAACTTTCTTATATGATGCTTTGCATGATAGGGACTTTTGTTCCTTTGAAATTTGAATTTTCCTTACCGATCAAGTTTAGGCAGATTTCTGCTTTTTCATTAATCGACTCAAAAATCCACCTAACCCTTTGTGCATGTTACCACACTCAATAACAAAGTTTATCTACATAAAATTGTCTACAAGTTTGTTATAGAGAGTTTGGTCCAAATCACATTTTATTTTGAACTAAGGTCACAAGTGCACTCAGGGGTTTTGCATTTTTTTTACTGGAAAATTTTTGACTTCGTGATTTACTAGCCTAGTTGTTGCTCTTCTCTAAACATCATTAAGCCAAATCTTTGACTACCGCTAATCTAATCACGTGTTAAGACTTTCGAGATGCCGGGGGCATCACAGAGAAGGCAGTCAAGAAGCTGCAGAAACAGAAAGCCAAGTTGGCTGATGCTTTAGCTGAGATAGAGAGGCTGAAGAGTGTGCCAGCCGAGCCTAGTGAGTCTAAGTGCCCTACCTGTGAGGCTTTGATGAGAGATCTCTGTGAGAAGAAGAGCAAGTATGCTCATCAGGTAGAGGAGATGGATAGGCTGGAAGGTAGAGTTAGGCAAGCTCCAGTCTAAACTGGATGATCCTATTTTGAGTGATGAGCCTGAGTGTGTGATGTGCCCCCACCTAGCTGTTGACATAGCTGAGCTGAAAGTGAGGTGTGAGGGGGCAGCTGAAGGAGTTGGAAGAGCTTAGGGCTAGACCCACGATTTTGGGTGCGTGCATGGTTTGTCCTACCTTGAGGAGTGAGCTTGAGCAGGTGAGAGATTGAGGTGCTTTTAGCACCCCCTGACACGTGTTAGAACTGTCTCACTTTGAGGTTGATGTTGGTGGATAGGGATGCCACCATTAAGAAGTTAGAGAAGTCTGCTCCCTCTATTCCCTCTCTAGACTGCCCCACTTGTGCTGCCCAGACTTTAGTTCTGGAGGATCTGAGAGAGGTGCTCAGTTGGATGTATGCTAGAGAGCCCCAACTAAGGATGATTTTAGAGAGCACCAAGAGAGCTGAGGGTGATATGAGTGGACTTGGGTTAGGAGAGTGCAGTACTTCGGGTGAGAAGAAGAGTTCCCTAATTAAGCTTAAGACTGCCTCTCCTTAGCCTAATCCTACTGTTGATGGGGTTTACCACGAGCCTCCTAAGGCTGCCCCAAAGAAGCAGTTCTGGACACCCAAGCCCTCACAGGCTAAGCTGGATAGAGTAGTGATTGAGATTCTCAAGCCTCTAGTGAGCAAGGAGAGAGTCCAGCGGCCTGCTCCACCCAAGGCTACTCCACCTAAGCCCAAGGCCCAGCCTGACCCCACTTCCAAGAGGCATGTCTACCACTTTGACTTTTGCCAGCGGAATGGCCACTTGGAGGAGTTCTGCTTCAGGAGGAAGCGAGTTAAGAGGCAGGAGAGAGCCTGGGGAAACCAGGATCAGTTCCAAAATTGTGGTAGGCAGGATCCTCCCCATCGCGGTGAGATGAGAGACTGCTTTGCTGGTGAGAGAGGAGGCGGCTTTCTGGCCAGTGCTCCTGGTGGTGAGAGACGCTTTGTCGGCCAAGCTCCTAGTCGTTTTCTGTGCGGCTATAGGACCTCGTGACCTGAGGCTTTGTAGGTAGAGGGTTTGAGAGCTCACACTTTGGAGGTTGTGGGTACCCAGATAGACGTGATGCTTCCTTTGACTATGCTTAGCCTACTTTTGAGCAGATGGCTCAGCACTGGTTCAGCAGTTTCACTAACCCCAGTGCCGGACCATTTGCTCACTCTCGCTTTCCACAGTGACAATGGCGGAGAATTTCGTAACTCTCGTTTCGAAACCTTTTGTCGTGACCTAGGTCTTGATCTCCAATTCTCGTCTTCTTATACCCCACCTCAGAATGGTGTCATGGAACGAAAGAACCGCACACTTGTTGAGATGGTGCGGATGATGCTTGATGAGCATACGACTGCGCGATGGTTTTGGGCTGAGGCTATGCATACAGCCTGTTACATTGCCAACCGCATCCTTCCTACGAGCTTTCTTTGGGAAGACTTCGTATGAACTATGGTTTGGTAGGCAGCCTAGCATCAAGCACCTGTGTGCATTTGGCTAGTAGATGCTTTGTGCTCAAAAAGGGGGGGCATTTGGACAAATTTGAATCTTGCTGCTTGGATGGTATTTTCCTTGGGTACGCCTCTAGCTCTAGAGCATATAGAGTGTGGATCCTCGATACCAAACAAGTGGTTGAGACCTGTGAAGTTTCCTTTGATGAATCTATGCCTTGCACAACCCCTGCATTTGAGCTCTCAGGTGATGATGAAGAAGGCGCTCCCATCTTTGAAGATGAGGAAGGCGAAGTAGATGCTGGTGATGCAGGAACCACTGCACCGGCTGCAGCTCCTGCCCACTCTGCTACGAGCTCTGAATATGAAGGAGGACCCTTGCCTACGGCTTCATCCTCACTCCCCCGACCGCAAGTTCGAGCAGAGGCTGGCCCCGCTGAGGACACAGGGGAGGTGACCTTCGAGATTGTTCCATCTCGGCAGGTCCAACGGGATCACCCTCCAGACAGGATGATTGGAGATCTACACCAGCGTGTCACACGCTCTTCGGTTAACTCTCTAGCCTTCTTCTGCCACTCCGCATTTGTTGCTTTTTTTGAACCCCTAGGATGTGTCACATGCATTATCTGATCCTAGTTGGGTGAACGCCATGCATGAGGAGTTGGAGAACTTTGAGAGAAACCATGTCTGGGATTTAGTTGAACCTCCACCAAACTGCCACCCTATAGGAACCAAGTGGGTCTTCAAGAACAAACAGGGTGAGGATGGGATGGTTGCGAGGAACAAAGCGAGATTGGTTGCCCAGGGTTTCTATCAGAACGAGGGGATAGATTATGACGAGACCTTTGCTCATTGTAGCTCGTTTAGAAGCCATTAGGATTCTGCTTGACTTTGCTGCCTCTAAAGGCTTCAAACTGCAGCAGATGGATGTCAAGTCAGCCATCCTAAACGGTTACATAGAGGAAGAGGTATATGTGAAACAACCTCCTGGCTTTGAGAGTGCCAAGTTTCCAAACCAGGTGTATAAGCTGAGAAAAGCCCTTTATGGTCCGAACCAAGCTCCAAGAGCTTGGTATGCTAGGTTGAAAGCTTTTCTGCTCAAGTATGGGTTTGTGATGGGTTCAGTAGACAAGACCTTGTTTCTGTTGAGTCGTGGCAGTGACACCCTTCTAGTTTAGATATATGTTGATGACATTATCTTTGGTGGTTCATCTCACACTTTGGTGTCTAAGTTTGCTGAACAGATGAGCAGTGAGTTTGAGATGAGTCTCATGGGTGAGCTTCAGTTCTTCCTCAGGCTACAGATCAAGCAAGGCCCAGAAGGAACCTTCGTCCATCAAGCCAAGTACACGAAAGACATTCTAAGAAAGTTTGACAAGGGAGATCTCAAGCCCATGGCGACTCCCATGTCAACACATATGGCACTTGATGCAGATGAAGAAGGGGAGGTAGTGGACCAAAGAGAGTACCGAGGGATGATCGGCTCACTTCTGTACCTGATGGCGACCAAGCAAGACATTCAGTTCGCGGTCTGCCTCTGTGCACGTTTTTAGGCCTTACCAAGGACATCACATCGTCAAGCGGTGAAGCGCATCTTCAGGTACCTGAAATACACTCCTGAGCTTGGTATTTGGTTCTCTTCAGCTTCGATGCTCTCTCTCAGAGGGTATTCTGATGCTGACTTTGCGGGTTGTCGGCTGGAGCGCAAGTCTACTTCTAGCACCTACCAGTTTCTCGGTTCTTCTCTTGTTTCTTGGTCCTCATGCAAGCAATCTAGTGTAGCCACTTCCACCACAGAAGCTGAATACATTGCCGCTGCTAGTTGCTGCTCCCAGTTGCTTTGTGAGCTCAATCACTTTTGTTTCTTGAAAATCAAAAACCATGATCACCACTTGACTTGGCTACCTAGCATGTGTAGGAATGTTGAATGCTATGCTATCTTTTCATGCTAGGATATGCTAGTTGTATGTCTTTGTTAAGTTGATGCCTAAGCATTTATGACATCTTGCCTAAATCTGAAATCTGAATTATTTTTGTTTCCAAGTGGTGTCCTATGAGCCAAATTGAAAAGATCCAGGTGGGTTCACTTGTCACACTGATCTAGTTTGAGATAGCTTGCCTTTGCACTTTGGCATGAACTTGGACTAGGCTGTGTATGACCAAAACCTTGTCTTAAGCTTCTGATGGTCTTTCTGAACCTAGGCTTGGCATTGGTTGGTAAGAAGTGGCAAAGACAAGTGAATAACCCCTGGCACATGATCTGATTTGCTTCAAGATGAAAATTGCTAAATCTGAAATCTGTAAGTCTCTAAATTGCCTATGGCTTGATGTAGATGCTCTTTTCAACAACCTTGAAAAACATGCTCCTGATCTGAATAAGATAGATTCAATTGAGCTTGTTTGCATGCTTCCTTGCCCTCACTTGCTCTGTATGCTAGAACTTGTATTTACAAGCTTTTCATCCCTGCTGAGCTCTTCACGGTACACTTCCTGCATTTCATGGCATATTTTGAGGGGGAGTTGTCCATTTCAGGGGGAGTTGAGTTCTATGAACCCTTGAAGTGTCCATTGTCAACAAGGGGGGAGAGATGTTGACCTTTGAGGGGAGAGATGTTCCTAGGGGGATTTCATGGACCAAGGGGGAGAACTCTGTAGAGATCTAGTTGAGGGGGAGTTTGAGCTTTTAGCATGTTCTTGCCTTGGTGCGTTGAGCCTTTTGCCTCTTTCTGGAGGAGCCGATGCTTTGCCTTAGTATGACTGTGTTGAGCCAATTTGCCTCTTTCTTGAGGGGTCATGCTTCAGTTTGATCGACTGCGTTGAGCGATTTCCCTTGTCTTAGGCGGTCGATCTTTGACTTTGTTTTTGTTGTCTCAATTTGCCCTTTTCTGCTTGTGTTTGGCTTTTGGGCATCTTGAGCAACTTCTTCTTTTCTTCTTTCTTTTCGGTTTTACGCTTTTCTTCTTGTTTTTGTTCTATTTCAGGTTACAGGTTGAAGGTGTTGACAATGCACTCATCAAGGGGGAGATTGAGAGCCAATGGACCGGCTCCATTGCCTCTAGAGTGATGAATGATTGTCAACAGTAGCAAGACCCAGAAAGGACATGGGCACAAGACCTCCAATGGACAGGAGGCCCTCCGATGGACTGGAGGTAGAGGAAAGTCCTCCGAAGGACTGGAGGTATGCTCGACGTCTGTCGGCCATGGGAGTTTGGTACACGGATGAGCGGCACGGCGACGGCAGGAGTAAGTCCTCTGAAGGACTACGAGGCTTCCCGATGGACAGGGGATGCCGGGCGCTACCGCGGTGCTCCAACCCAAGTGCATGGCGCGACGACTTGCGAGGGAGGCTTTGGCGGCTTCAGCTCAAAACCGTCAACCAAGCTACCCAAGCCTTGGTGAGTTGGGCCTTGACTCACCAAGATAGAGAAGATGGGCCAAATCCAGCCTAGGCGGAGACTTCCTAAAGTTTCTCGGTTTCTGACTTCAAAACCTGGGGGCGGATCGTAGATTGGACTACTGGCCACGTGGAGAACATCCGAGGATTGCATGGAACTTACGAAGATCAAGACTTCATCGTGGTCGTCCGTCCCGAAATATCCTGTAATCTTTCATTTGAGTCCTTAGGGTTTGTCTAGTTGTAGGTACCTAAGTGCAAAACTATCTAAACAGCACTCGGGTATAAATAGGTCCAAGGCAGGTCATTAGAGTGACTCTTGGCTGCTAGGATTAGGTTTTGCTTTGTGATTTTCATCCTCAAGCCTTGAGCTCCATTGTTAGGGAGGTTAGAGTAGGATCTAGCCTCCTAATCTTGAGGGAAGGTGAGGGTGGTTTCTTGGGACGAATTCTTGCTTGTATGCTGAATCTTTAGACCCATCTGGGGCATCTAATAGAAGTGAATTCGTGCAGCAACCTTGTGTTCTTCTCCTCCCCCTCTCTCTTTGGTTTTTGGGTCCAATTCTTGGCTTTTGGGTGTTTGTTTTGGCCAAGCTTGGAATCCCTTCTCTTGCTGATGTTTTGGACTTGCTAGGATGTGGAGATCATGACTTACTTCACCTCAATCCTGCTGGATTGCCACGAGTAAGCTTCCTTTGTGTTTTCTCCTTTCTTGCCCAAAGATTGCTATCTCACGAAATCTGAAATTCTCGTTGATCCCTTGGTCACCTTGTGTTGATCTTTTGGGAAAAGCTTTGGAATAGGGTCCTAATAGCCTGTGCAAAATTTCATGAAGATTGGACAAAATTTGGTATGGTTTGGGTTGGAAAACCCTCTGTCTGCGACTCTACTGGACAATCCGGCAGTGGCCACCGGACAATCCGGTTCCACTGGATAGTACGGCAGCACCCACCAGATAGTCCGATGTGTGGCTCTGCCCAGGCTGTGCCACCAGGATAGTCCGGCAGCAGGCACCGGATAGTCCGGTTCGACCGGACAGTCCGGTGTTGGCCACCGGACAATCCGGTCCTGCCAGGGAGCTGCGGTGATTTTCCCCTTTTGGTTTTTCCGCTGTGTTTCTGCTTCGGATTTTGCATTCCCCACTTCCAGACTAATTTCTTTGCTTGCTATGAGTCAATGAGACGCACCTCGGTGCGGTGAGTGTCGTGTGGCGGTTTTTGCAAAGTTCGTTGCCTCAGTGCCATTCTTGGTCAGATCTTGATTTTTCTTGCATTGGTGCATATCCTCTCAGTGGACGGCACCCTTGTGCTGCTAGGCACGTATCTGTTCAGTGGACGGTGCCTAGTTCTGTATCTCTTGAGCTTTGCAGAGCACCTGCTTGGGGGGTTGTGATTTTGAGTTTTTAAGTGCTCCTATTCACCGCCCCTCTAGTTGCACGTCTCGGTCTTACAGACGCGCTGCGCCACCCTCCAGCCGCCACGTGTCGGTGTCCGATTGGAGCGGGTAGGCTCAGGGCGGATCGTGATCCGTGGGTTGCCTGCCCCACCAATGGCTGCACACCAAGTGTCGCCGCGCTGTTGGTCCAAGCCGGCCGAGCGGGCCGTCTCACGTGCGGGCACGCGCACACCCCTGAGCTGCCACGCGGCGGCTTTTGGTTCACTACGCCGTCCACCCGTGGATGGCGATCCGTGGCACCATCCGGCAGCCAAAGTCTGCTTGCCACGTGGCGCCGCCTAGCATTCTCCCACCCGGGCACGGTACGGAGGGGGTGCTGACGTCAGCGATAACATCAACATCCCCTATATTTTTTGTATTTTCAATATCTTTTGCATATGAGCTCCGAATGCGACAAATAATATGTCTGTTGGAATCATCTCCACGATCTCTACGCAATGGTGTAGGTCTTGATGGCATTTGAGATACTTTGTAGTGATGGTATTTGTGATTCTTATCTCAAGCCCTTTTTATGTGTGATTTCTCTCTGGCTCTAATTGATGTTATTTTGCATGGTATTTGAGCATCTCCCTGTTATACACAGAAAACCACCAAAACTCATGGAATTTGTCAGTGTTAGGTAACTAATGCATAGAACTTTGGCTATACCCCATTGATTCACCGAGGAATTGACGATCGAAACCGTGGAATAACGACCGTCAATAGAGCTCACCCTATGATTTGAACTTTGGTACAAAGGATAAGAATTATAACAAGTGCCAAACACCTAAACTAATAAACCAGGTAGATTGCTCATGGGTTAGAGTGAGACACAAGCAACCTACCATAAGATAGTCGAGTCATGCATTACTTGAATTTAAATATTCTTTTAAGACACAAACAACCTACCATAAGATAGTCGAGGCATGCATTACTTGAATTTAAATATTGTTATGAAAATCCTAGTCAAAA
This sequence comes from Paspalum vaginatum, assembly GCA_030272315.1. Lineage (NCBI taxonomy): Eukaryota > Viridiplantae > Streptophyta > Magnoliopsida > Poales > Poaceae > Paspalum > Paspalum vaginatum. The sequence continues at coordinate 32,851,742 of CM059018.1, read as the reverse complement.
TAAAGCAACTAGATGCTAAAGGAAGTATATGAAAAATAAATTTTGTTATCAAAACCACTTGGGTATGATATGAGCTTCATTACCTAGCTTTCTAACTTAAGATCTTTTATCCAAATATAGCCAAATATCCAAGTCCTCTTGAGCCCTTATGGCTCTATGTCACCTTAGGAACCCACACCTTCTTGGATGCCTTCATGATATGAATGATATCCTTGGGCACCCAAATAAGTTGGTTCCACCCCTTGTCGTGCTTCTTGATCATGTGGCCTCCCTCTTTTTCTTTACTCCACACATGTAGGACTTGTGGCTTTAATTATGGCAAAGGAAGCACACCACGGTTTAACTCTCCTCAAGCTTCTTCACCACCTTGGGGCGGTTATATCTTGAGAAGGTTGGGCTTGCTCCCTTTGGCTTTGCATCCTCACCGTGTCCTTCATGAGAGGATCCACCTCTTCCTTAAGTTCCTTGTTCTCCATTGCAACCTCATCTTTGCAAGATTCTACAAACCAGTTCTCAACAAAAGGCTTACAAGAGGGTGAGCAAGGTTCACTAATTAAATCAGCACAAGAGGTAGAAGCATCCATTTTAGATTTTTCAAATGAGGATGTGGATGTATCACTTGAAGTAGCTTTTAGTTCAAGAGCCTCAACTTTCTTTGTTAGCTCATCATTATGGTGTACAACTATATCAAATTTAAGCATCGATTCTTCATATTAGTTGATGCGTTAGTCAATTGATCTTTAAGGCTCTTGTTTTCGATAATTAATTTATCTATAGCTACTTGTTGTGCATAGGCTAAACAATCTAGCTCATCATATGAGAGGGCATCATCATCACTTACATCGCTTTCATTTTTTTCCTTTGGCCAAAAGGCACTTGCAGATTGAAGAGGATGCTTTGTGAGAAGTAGGCTTGCGGGAGTGCTTCTTGCGATGATCTTCATCACTTGAGACATCTACCAACTCACCAATTCTTGTGAACGCCTTGTGCCTATCTCTTCTTTCTTTTTTCCTTCTTCTTGAGCCTATACCTCCTTTTCTTTTCCTCCTTGGCAACATATGGACAAGAGACCATAAAATGACCCTTCTCACCACATCCATAACAATCACTTTTTCTTTCCTTTCTTCTTTGGTTGTTGTAATCAATACCCTCAATGGTGTTTGGGATTCCCTTGGAGTTGGGCTTCTTTAATGCTTTATTTGTACTCTTGATTAACATGGCAACTTCTTCATCATTAGAGGAGGAGGAGCATTGGGCTTGATCATCCTCATCCTCATCACTATCTTCATCTTTTTCTTCACTTGAGCTTGAGCTTCTTCTTTCTTGCTTTTGCCCTTCTCTGTCATGTTCCTTTCACCATGAATGGTGAGAACATGTGGCTTGGATGAAGAGGTGTCTTGGCCAATCATGTGGTAGTGCTCAAAGGCAGTGATATTGCCAAGAACGATAGTGGGCATCATTTTGCTCATATCTTGGCTGAGAAGATAGGTGATGATGCTTTGAATATTTGCCACTTGGAAGCACTACGACAAACATTCTTGAGATGTTGGTACCACTCAACTTGGTTTCACCTATTGAATTCAAATCATTGACATAACATTTAAGCATGAGTACTTCTCATTAGCCAATTCATTAGGAAGCATAGTAAAACGAACAAGATTACTTTTAACCAAGCAAAACTTTTGCTCCTTGGCGTCACTCGTGCTGTCATGGAGGTCCTTAAGGGTTTGCCATATCTCATGAGCACTTGAGAGGTTATATATTCTATTGAAAACATCAATGATCAAAGACTAGAACAAAGCATTGAGAGCAATGGCATTGAGCTGCAATTCTTTCTCATCGGCTTTAGTCGCGTTCTCCGACCGAGAGAGGGGTTTTGTTCCTTCCTTTGTCACTCTCCAAACATCTGACCCTATGGCCTCTAGAGAACTAGCCATTCTAACAAGCCAATAGGGATAGTTTGTGCCGTCAAAGTGAGGAGCCCTAGCAGTATCCATCCTCCTACTCTTAGACGTCTAGGGTACTCAATCCAGTGGTAAAGCCAAAAGTCCAAATATGAGTTGTGAGCTCTAATGACAATAAAATTGGACTTGAATTGAGCGACGTGGCTTGAAAGTCACTAGGACCGTGAGCCAACATCCTAAGAGAGGTGAATTAGTATTCTAAAAACTAAGGCTCTCTAAAACAACTTATCAAAACCCATACAAGATAAATAAGATATGTGCACTAAGGTTTTGCTAAGAGTTGCTAACTCTACTGAGGTTATGTCTTTCAAATTAGTTCCACCTAAAAACTAAACTATGAAGCTAGTCTAGGAATGTAAGTACACAATTGCAACAATGTAAATACGGAAGCTTAAGATATAGGTAAAGTGATGCCAACTCCCGATGATGATGGCGACGATGGCACAAGTTGGAGACATGGAGATTTTTTTATTGAGGTCCTTGAAAAGGCACGCAAGCCTACCCCTACTCCTTATTTGGTGTCCCTCACAAGGCCTTGCTCTCCTGTAGTCCATGCATGGACCACGACCTCTATCCACGCAAGGATAGTTACTGACAAAGAGACCCATGTGAGACCTTGCTCTCGCATAGTCTGCGCAAGGATTATGGCCTCTATCCATGAAAGGATGGAGTTTGGCAAGGTAACTCGCACAAGGTTCAAGTCACTCGGTCGAATAACTCAGATATCCCCGGTACCCACCCACGCTGAAGTTGGGATCTTCCGCGGGGCCTCTCATAGATGTTCACCGCCATCTCCACTAGGTGAGCTTTTGGCCAAAACACCGAGGGTCTCCCTCCCTTTCACAAGTAAGGTGGCAGCTACTCCAAACCTCGGAGGGTCTTGCAAGACTTATAGGCCCCACTTACAAGCCTTTGGGTGCGCAAGTACAGATTCCCTAAGAGTTTCGCAAAACTCACTACAACACTCGGTCGTAACCAAGAGTTATGCGCTAACAAGGCCTAAGCATGTTGCTCGCAAGCACTAGCTATGCCTAAATTTGAACTATATGTTTCTCCTGATAGATTGGGCTCTCAAAATATGTGTCTCAACACAACAATGAACTTAAGAGTCACCAACCATGTTATGGAGATTGGGTAAGGAGGGTATAAATAGCCTAAACCTCCAAACTAGTCGTTGGGAGAAAGTTGCTCTACACAAAGTATTCCCACTGGACCTTCCGGGCACTAGACCGTCAAGTGTGTACACCACTATTCCGTCCGATGCGTATAACTGACTAGCCATTGGAGTCGATCGTTGGATCTTCAAATTTGGCCATTGTGAGTACCGGACCGTCCAGTGTGACCACTAGACCGTTCGGCGCGTACAAAATACTCGTGATCTTGAGTTGATGAGTCTTCTATCCAAAAAGTCTGGTGTATACACCGGACCGTTAGCACCGGAATGTCTGGTGCGTTCAAAGTGTGGATGCAGTTGATACTTCTCTTCTTTGCCTAGAATGTCCGGTGGTGAGACCACTGGACCATCCTTTTGCGTGTAAAGCGCATCAGGTGTTGAATCTTCACTTGAGGCTTCTTATGCATTGGACCATCCAGGTGCGCGCATTTCTTCCTGACTCTAGGATTTTCTTGTTCTTTTTGCTTCCTCCTTTGAGGTGTTTGTTCCCAAAGTTTTCCACTTGCACCTTGAGACTTAAATAAAAACACTTGTACACAAATTAGTCCCAATGGTCCGTGTTGTCAGTTCAACTACCAAAATCACATTGGGAGCCAAGCACAAGGCTTAGGTCCCATTTTCCTTACACCTATTACGTTTAGCCAAATTATCTTTTGTGATAATTACTCCATGTCGTAAATACCATAAGAAAATTTAAATTTTCAAGGGAGTCTTCAATTTCCATAGATCTCTATTCACATTAGGTATATTCCTAAGCATCAAAGAAACATAATGCATTTTACCAAGAACTTACCATTTAGGGTTAGGTTCCAGTAAAAGGCATCATGATCCTAGACAATGCAAGTCCTTTCATGCATGGAAACAAAGCATTCCAAGCATCCAAATTTGGGTCCAAAGAGTTGTCTCGTCTAGGATATGCTTAAAGGAGAACTCGGAACGTTTGCTATCATTGTGAATTTGGATCTAGCAATGTTATAAAGGGATGGATATTGGTCTTTCCATGGAGAACCATCGAACCAATTGTCCTCCCAAAATCTTACTTGTGATCCATCCTTTACAATGAAGGCTCCAAAGCATAGAAAATCTAGCATCACCTTCATTAGTAAAGACCAATTTCCACTCACTTGAGCCAAAGGTTTGAACCTAGGTATTTATTATGAAGTATTTGTTGCCATATTCCATCAGAAGTAAACAATTTATATAGCCATTTTCTAAGTACTACAATATTCTTAGTGTTCAAATCTAGGATTCCAAAACCTCCTTGATCTTTAGGTTGACACAAAATGATCCATTTAGCAAGTTTGTATTTCTTTTTGTTTTCACCCCCTTGTAAAAAAAAGTAGTCCAATTTCTTGATTACTCCTTTGGGTATGGAAAAGAAAGACATCATGTGCATTGGACGGCTACTACTGAGGGATGTTTCCCTTTTCGGCTACTAATTATCTTCTCAAAGCGCTCTTCAACCTTAACCCAATCACAATTTCATAGTTTCCTAAAGTGAATTGGGATACCAAGGTAGTCGATTGGGAAGTTCCCAGTTTTGCACCCAAAGAGCTCCAAATGTGGTTCTAGGTTGCCTTGGGCTGCCCCAAAGCAGAGCAACTCACTCTTGTGGAAGTTGATGTTGAGGCCTGAATCTTGCTCAAACGCAAATAGAAGTAGCTTCAAATTGCGAGCTTTGTCCAGGCCATATGATCCATGAAGAGTATAGTATCATCTGCATACTAGAGAATAGAGAGCCCACCATCAACTAGATGGGGATAACTCCCTCAAACTACCCATCCATTTTTTCCCTACTAAATAACACTTTTAGCATATCCACCATGATATTAAACAAGAGAGGTGATGATGGATCTCCTTGTCTAAGGCCTTTTTCATTTGAAAATAATGCCTGACATTGTCATTAACACTAAAGTCTACACTTCCACCAGATATGAAAGTGTTAATCCAAGACATACATTTGGATGAGAAACCTTCACCGGAGCATTTGGAATAGGAAAGGCCACCTTGCTTTGTCATAAGCTTTCTCAAAATATATCTTAAGGATTACCCCGCTTTGTTTTTTGATGTAGTTCAAGTATTGTTTCATGTAGAATCATCACCCCTTCAAGAATATTTCGACCCTTTAGAAAGACAATTTTGCTGGGGCGACTACCTTATTTGCTACCAAGCTCAACCTGTTTGTGGCCACCTTGGTGAAAATCTTGTAGCTCATGTTAAGTAGACAGATCGGTATATATTGTTGAATGACATTTGCCTTGTGGACCTTGGGTATTAGGGTAATAACCCCAAAGTTAAGGCTAAAAAGCGAGAGATCTTCTTTGGATAAATCTCTAAACATTTGCAACAGGTCACCCTGGACAATTTCCCAGAAATGCTAATAGAATTCAACAGGAAAGCCATTCGTACCTAGTGCTTTATTGTCTTTCATTGAATAAATAGCCTCCTTAATCTCACTTTCTGAAAAGTCAGTCGTAAGCAAGTTGTTCTCCTGATTAGAAACCTATGATATGTCTGATGTATGGATTCATCTAAAGTGAAGGAGTTTTCTACCGGTTCACCAAATAAACCCCTGTAAAATTCAGTGATGAAGCTTTTGAGATTAGCATGTCCTCCAACTTTGGTACCATCATTCCTCAAACAAATATATTCTCTTCTTTCTGTGTTTCCCATTAGCAATCATATGGAAATATCATCTTTTGTTTTTGCCTATTGGTAGTATTTGATCTCTTCCTCTCTTAGAATGTTTGGTCAGGTGATCTCGAGACTGAGCCAAGCAAGCTAGCTCGTTCTCTCAGATCTATGGCTTTAGCCTCTGTATCCAATGTGCAACTTATATTTTGAAGTTCTAATTTCTTTTTTCTTGGGAACCTACGCAACTAATGGTTCCCATCAGATCGATTTCACATATGTAATAACTGAAACCTAACACTCAGCTCCTTCGGTCAGGAGATCACAAAGATTAAATAAAGGGAAAAGTCCATTTTACAACTCCGAACTGGTCAAGAAGTCTGACTTTCAACCCCGTCCTATGAAACCGGGAAACATGCACCCTCGAACTGGCAAAAAAGTCTGATTTACAACCCTGAGTGGTTTCTAAAGTGGTTTTGAAGGCGGTTTCACTAACGTGGCATGTGGGGCCCCATGTCAGCGCACTCATTTTTTATTCTCTCAAAATGGCATGTGGGGCCCACTTGTCATCCCTCTCCATAGCCTTTCCTCCTCTCTCCCGTCTGCTGCAGTCACCGCCATGGAGAAAGGGAGGGGTCACCAACACGGCGCTAGTGAGGAAGAAGGGGATCTGGGGATGGCCCGTCGGCGCACAGCCAGTGAGGAAGGAAGGGAGAAGGGGAGGGCTGCCGGCGTGTATGAGGGACTACGAGGGTGCGGGTCAGAGAGGGCACCGCGGCGATGCCTGCCAGGGCAGCGTCCGAGACGCGCGCGCAGAGAGGTCGAGGCGAGCAGCGCCAGTGTAGCGCATGAGCATGTGGCGGAGAGGATGAGCGGGTCCGTGCGGAGCGGGCAGAGCACCCGCCGGGTAGGAGCACGGAGGGGAGGAGCGCGCAGAGCACATGGACACGCCGTTCAGATGCGATGGTTGCCACGAGGCGGGCATTGGCGCGCGCTTCCGCACTACCCTACCTAGGCTGCTACCATGACCTGCACCGCCAGTGCGCACTCCCGCGGTTGCCGCCACTCCAGCACCAGTTCTCCCCGAGCTGCAAATTCGTCTTCTTGGAGAGTGAGTCGAGGCGGGCACCTGGGACTGGTCTCGCGCCGCCGCCGCCGCCGCTGTCCTCCTCGCAGCCGCCGGCACCGGCCCTCGCACCGCACCAGCGTACCTGCCCCCTCGCGGCTACCGTCTGCCCCCGCGCGTGCCCGTGTGGCCGCTGGCACATGGAGAGGGACGACATGTGGGCCCCACATGTCATTGATAGAGAATAAAAGATGAGCGCGCTAACATGTGGGCTCCACATGCCACGTCAGCGAACCCGCTTTCGAAACCGCTCGGGGTTGTAAATCGGACTTTTTTGCTAGTTCGAGGGTGGAGGATACCCGGTTTTGTAGAGTGAGGTTGAAAATCGGACTTCTTGACCGGTTAAAATTGTAAAATGGACTTTTCCCTTAAATAAATAATAATCACTGTGTCTTAGAGTAGGATTCGAGTTTTGTTGGCATTTCACTTTTAAGGTTTGTAACCGTAAAAAAGGCTGCAGTAGAATTTTCGTAGTGTTAAATTGAACTGAAAATGTAAAAGGGGCATACAAAATCGATGGAGACACAAAAGGGAGAATATCAGAAGTCGTCCTTTCCATCCCGTTTGGAGAAAATATAAAAAGGATCATTTCCAGTAACTTTTGGCGAACTTCTTCTCTATTTCCTACTGGCTATAACTTTTGGCGAACTTCTCTATTTCCTACTGGCTATCTAGATCCTCGCCATCATAGCATTGGTGTGGCTGGCATTAGATTCTTTTTTGATCCGTGTGCGTACACTGAACACGAAGGCCATGACACAGGTACAAAGCCACCTAAGATTGTGGCCGTCTCTGTATGCACTGTCTATAATACAAAATAACATTGTAGTACTATTGTGGATAGAGAGAATGGTGATTAAAATAGTAATAGGCAAGTCCATTTAAACAACCGGTTAGAGATGGTCTAAACACCTGACCTAAAATACACGGATTAATTGGTGCCAAGTGCTAGAAGATATATGCTCGATCTTGTGGACATTTAGAGGGAAACTGCAAGGAATATATGCTTTATTTAAGCTCTTCTATTATATATTTCGCTTTCATTAGTAACGAACGTGCCTAGTATTTTAAAGATATGATGTCACTGCGAGAGCAAAGAGTAATCTCCATCAATCATGAATTATCTTATTAATAAGTATTGTTGCCTAGCCATATTCACAGATAAATTCCATGCGTGTTGCTGCGGTAACTTGAGTGATGCCAATTTGTATGCCACAGAAAAGCATTCCATACATGAATATACAGAAAATCGATGGAAAATATAAATAGAGATATTGGTGGATGGTGACGTGGCATAGAACTTGGTGGATCCCTAAAATGACGTGGCTTAGTGCATGTTTAGAGAAATAAATAGTGGAGGCTATCTATTTACATATAGAAGATATATAAACTTTAACAAAACGAAAATTTTCTACTACGTCCTTACAAGTATGCAATTCTAGCTTGATACAAGTAATTATCCATATGGACAGCTAGAATTATATTGTTTAATTTTTTTGGTGGTATACCCAGTGGCGGAGCTAGCTTACAAATCAAGATAGGGCAAAATTAACATGTTATCTTGTGTTACCTTGTTTCTGACAGCTACACATTCACCTAAAATGTATTAATGTATTCACCGGAGCTAGGTAGGGCGGCCACCGACCCTTGCCCTACCGGTGGATCCACCCTTGGGTATACCTTTAAAATACTTCGAAGTATTTTATGAGTTCAGTGGTGGTAGGAATAGAACTTTCTTTTGAAACTCATAAATCCACAATAAAAATAAACTATATGTATAGGTCATATACGTGTGTAGCAATAGTTTGTTAGCAGTTTCGTAGTGATTTGTTGGACAGGACCACAACACCACATTTTTCCAAAACTGGAAAGACGGGCAGAAAGCTCAGCTATTACTGGGAGTGTCAGTTGGGCTTCATGAACACGTTGTCTTAAGCCGGCCATTGGCACGTACTTACGCACGCAACTAGCTCGACGACTAATCATGGCCCAAATCTTCCAAACTTCTTTTGTATCCATGTAATCGTATAAAACCTCGTGGCAAGAATATTTTCTTAACGGTTCAAAGAATATGTAAGAATATATCAGCTTTGGCCACTTGCCAGCAGCACATATCTCTCGATTAGAAACTGAGAAAGAAGCTTTGGCAAGATTACCGGCCCCTCGAGACCTTTTATGCTGATTGTCCTACATTTGTTCCATGGTACGGTTAGAGCTTTGCATCAACTAGCATCTACACTGAGCTACATCTAGCCCGAAACCACCTAGAAAATTTGAATATATAGGAGATCACCAATTATTTTAATCAGGCATTTAAATAGCTGAGCAGAACAGTCATGCATGGTCCTAGATTACTGTTGTGAGTTGTAACCTAGCTAGCCCTACTCGGCCTCAACTTGCAAGTATGGATCAGGATCAAAAGCCTCATCATCCAAGCCCGGTTGAACCACAGGCCCTAAGGTCTTGGCTAGGTAACTAGGATCTCAGCTTTGCGAGTCACCATATAGATACATATATAGCACCACAAAAATATAAAACGTTTGTGTTTTTTATTTTTGATTTTTTATTTAAAAATAAACTAATCGGTGATAAATATTTAAAAATGGAGGTAGTACTATATTATTTCAAGATGAACAATGAAATACTACCTTAGTTCACAAATGTATGATGCGATTGTTTTTTTTTTCAAAACTTGGATCATTCGTCTTATTCAAAATTTTGTTTAAAAACATATAAAAACACAACACATACTCAAACTATTGTTAATGACAAAAAAATCTCAACAAAATAAATGTTAACTTATGAAACTTTTTGAATAAGTCGAATGATCAATTTTTTTAAAAAAAATTAACCGCATCATACATCTGCGAATGGAGGGAATATATATACCAGCAAACAATTGATATCCTCTAGATAATGGAACAACGAATGTTTATTTGCAACAAAAAGGAATAGGTTAAGAAAGTTGGATAGCCTCAAACTACTGCGAGTCTATGACCAAATGATTACCTTGAGCACTACTCAAAGTAAGTTATCTTGTTTATTAGCAAGTAGTACCATATAGAAAGAAAAAAAAATGTAAAAAGTAGCAGGGATAACATAAGCTACATAGGATGCGCACGCCTACCGTACAAAAAGGTAATTGAGATGGATCTGGCATCTACTAGGATTATAACACAGACAGAGGCAATCTTCCATCTATTTTAGCTATCACTCGACTATCTCGAAACCAATCTAGATATCAAGATATATATTTTTTAGGCAACTAAAGAAGATAGCTATTTTCCTTTTAAAAAAATGTGACACTACTGTAGGTTTTTTCCATATGTGGTGTGGTGGTGGACGTGGAGCTGCAGATCGCTAGTGCTGGATATACCGATATGGACGACCTTTGCAGGGGCAGCAAAATGGGACTGAAGAAGACGACGATGCATGGTGTGGTGGGCCGTGGGAGCGCCGGCAGCAGCAAGCTAGTGCGAGTGCGATCCAGGTTGATCCCTGCAATGCACTTAGCTTGTATGGCCCGCGCGTCCGATCAATCCAACCATCTGAATCGATCGAGACCTTTCGTTTCTCCTCTCATTTTCCATGTACGACAGTGGACCAGCATAAGCTCCATCCAGCTCCAAGGGGCCTGATCTACACACCGTGAAAAAAAATCAACCCGGCCCGGGGCTGCATCGTTCTTTCTCGTCAAACTCTATCCAAACAGCATTTGCACTACTGTAGAATGGCAATCGTTGTCGATTTACCACCACTCTGTGCCACAGGGCGGTCTATGGCATGTAAGCGATAAACGGTATATATAAAAGTAAGTTTGTGGTTAGAACCATATTTAGAAATATAGTTACCGTGCAAATAAATTTACAAGTTTTCCATGTGAAGTCAGATGAGAAATTTATTTGTATAAAAATTATAGCTTGACGAGATCTGAAAACTGTAGTTGAAAATTTTGGCATGTTAATTATTGTTTACTGGCTCAAATATTTGTTATAAGTTATCAAATTCAAATAAATTTTTTAAACAACATTGGTTGCAGACATACCCCACACTAAAGTAGTACTGTTCAATGAGATCTACAACTTTTTGGTCACCACTTTTTTAGTTGAGTTCATCTATGGGCCCAAATTTTCGTTTTATTTGTCATATTTTTAAATCTAAGACTTCAAAAAAAAAAACGACCTTGGATAGATACGTATTCTCTATGCCAATACCAAAGTTGTAGTGCTTCACAAGATCTAAAATATTGTAGCTGATTTTTTTCATTTAAGGAATATTTATATTTAATTCAAGATAAGCGGAGTTAACATAAATTGATATGTATCCTCATTTGACAGCGTGGCATGGTGGTAAAGTGCACGTGTGTATATTTTGTGAATATTTGTTTGACTTGTTCCTTGCAACGCGTGGTCGTGCGGTAGGCACTTGTGTACAATTGTTTTTGCCACCATTATATACTCTATATATATATTTCATTGTTATAATTCAATCACTATTATGACCGATCGTAAAACCAGCAGTGATGGCCGGCTTGGAACATACAGTGAAACCTGCCAAAACCACATTTGTAAGCTGTTAAACCTGTTAAAATGCGCAACAACGCTTTTTGCTCCGCACATGGATCTTTTGGTGGCCTGATATTTCCAGGCGGATCAAGACTAGAAGTGCCGCTTGCTCCAATTATATCCGGTCTTTGAAGATTCTTCCCTGAGGTACTTCAAAGTGGGCGTTTGCTCCAATTATATCCGGTCTCCCATCAGCCCTCAAATCAGCGGTTGTTATCGATCAGGCGACAACACAGCAATGCCGCAAGTTCGTTGCGACGATGACTTGCTAATGAGGCCACCACTACTAGTCTACTGATGCATCAAAGCAAAGATTCCAATAATGACTGGTCCAGGTGCCCTCTGATCATCTGAAAGATCGAAGCTGTGCGCACTCGCAAAGCAGAAAAGTAGTTAGGAAGACCAGCAGGACATGCTACTAGGTGGTTCATGTACTTTGGGCGCGCGCACGCCTTAGCATGCATGGTGTTGGTTTTAGTGACTTTAGTGGGCATGGGCTCGTGGCCGTCGCTGGCGGCCGCGTCAGTCAGGGCGTTGAGGGTGTGTACGTGCGTACGACGAGGACACATGCCTCGATCACTCGAGATGGAAAGTGGCGAAACCACAGCAGGCCGGGGGCGGCGGGTGTGAGCAGCAGCAAGATGCACAGTGGCAGATAGTCAGATGATTACAGACTCACTGCATATGAGAACACTGTCTGTATATGCATGGATAGTGCGAAACGGGGGGCTGCTTTTCGGTGGCGGCGTGCTTGTTTATTTATTTCCAGCAGGTACTAGAAGGAAGGGAAGGAAGGACATGCGCTAAAAGTTGCAGTGGATGGATAGAAAGACAGACAGATAAAAAGTTTCACTTGCTTGAAAAGATAAATAGATGGATAAAAAGTTGAGGGCAGCACGCACTTTTGTTGATCATGTTATGTACCCATATCCAGGATCTGCGCTGTTTTTTTTTTAACGTAAGGACCTGCGCTGTTTTGGATCCGATCAACTGGACTGGAATTTGTGGGATTATTATCCGCCTCCTGAATGCTAATAAGCTCTACCTGATTTAAATTTGACAGCTTGTGATTTTTACAGATCAAAATTCAAAACAGACCATCAGCTCGATCGATCGACCTGGAATCAAGCAGCTTTAAACAAAACCTCTGCTCTGGGTTACTATTAGATTCCCAGTGCTCATGTCCCATGATTAGCTTTAGCTAATTCTTTTAGCAATCCACAATCGACCAACAAGGCTAAGCTAGCTTTTCACAATCAAGTAAATAGCTAGGTGATCGAACCAGGATCTAGACCAGGACCACAAAAGCAGGCTAGCGATCTCTGATGATGATACGAACGGAGCAGAAACTGAATAATTAATCGAGGAATGCAATGCAGGGCAGGGCCACGTGAGGAGTGGAGTGGGATCGGAGATGGTGCCGGCCGGCGCTTTATATCCAGGCGGGAGATAAGAGAAGGGATAGTAGGTAGATAAGGTGCGATTAGCAAGGGTAGCATGCAGGGGCACCTGAAATCCTGAATAATCGACGCGACCGCATGGAGTACGACCTGGCTGATAGGTAATGCCATGGATGATCAACTACCTCTCCCTGGCTGGAAAGGGTGGGGGAGAGTGTCAGCATTGCACTATGCCCGGCACTGCACCACCTGTTTCGTTTGTGGGTTGACCGACTCAGAATGCAGGGTAGTAGTAGGAAGTACTGGAGCACCGAACTAGTACTATACTGGTGATGGATGGCCTTGTCAGCTTTTTTTTTTCTTTTTTTGAGACGGGTGGCCTTGTCAGCTGAATGAATATGAATGTTCCGTATGCAGAGCCGCAGAGTCGTACTCGTATCATCATCGGCAGATTAATAAAAGGCGGCCCATGGGCATCCATCGATGAGGGCCGTGAGTGAAGTGGTTGGAGGCCAAGCCCACGTGCCGCCCCCCGGCCCGATGGCGACGAGCACAGACGCACGGCTCAGCGCGTCCTTCCCTTCGTTCGTTCACGACGTAAGTGCGTCTTTGCCTGCGTCACTCTCCGTCCGTCCCGTCGTCCGACGTCGCCGTCGCAGAAACGCCGAAATCCCAGGCTCACCGTGCGCTCGTGCGCGCCTGCAACTGCAAACAAACGAAACAGCCGCGCGCGTCCACCGCACGTACCGCCACCGCCCACCGCCCGCAATAGGTCGTGTCCGTCTCCTCCGCGTCCACACCGCGTTCGATCGTTTGCGTCCACTGTCGCCGTCGTCGACTCGTCGGCAGGATCGCCCGTCACTTGGCCATTTCGCTGCTCGCCTCGTCGGCGGCGGCCGCAAGGAAATCAGATCTCTCTCGTGGTCGTGGGCGTAGTGCCTGTGCCTGTGCGCATGCCTCCGTCCGCTACCTCGGTGCGGGCGCGTGCGCGAATTCGCCAGGGGCTCGGTGGCACGCAGAATGTTCCTCCGCGCGCCGACGGACACGGTGGCGGTGCGTGCGCGTGCAGTGCCGCCCCAGCCGGATCAGATGCCGCGCGCGCGTCTCTCCGTCAAGGTTCTGGTCGGCAGCAGCACGCATTGCGTTGGTCGGTCGGTCACTCGGTCCGATTAGCATAGCATACCTGCTGATGAATGCAGTTCTGCACAAGAACACGAGAGGAAGGAATCAGACCTGAGGTTCTTCGTGCAACGAACAGCACCGGTGAAATTCTTCACTGCTAGTGCTAGAGCATCCATGGCCTTTTATTTTTTCACCGGTGTGAACGAGACACCCTGCTTCGGTCTCCCGGCACACCGTGTTCCTTTACTTTCCACGTTCTGCCGCGACCATTCCACGGATCGAATCGCGGGGCGCCGCCCGGATCGCTGCGGAGAGAACACCTGCTAGCGTCTAGTCTACAACCGCGAAGCTTCTCCTAATTAATTGTGCTAGTGTTTTTCCCCCCCCAACAAGTTAAAAGCACATGTGTCCTCGATGAATTTCTTGATGAAAGTGGCAGTGAGTTCTCAGAAACACATTTCCTTATATGTGTGATTCCTTTTCCCCCAGCAAAGTTGGACCAAATTAATTAATCATCCTTTGGGATCGGAGTATTGATTCTGCAAGGATTCTACTTGTTATGGGTGTAACGAGGGCAAACATGATCAACTGGAAGAGAAAAATATATAAATTAATTCTAATCTAGTATTCACATAATACGTTCCTGGACTGTAAACAGGAACAACTCAAATTAAACTAAATTAATCCTTTGCTAGCTGCTTGTGTATATTTTGGCATATTTTCTTTAACTATTTTTTTCAAGTCCTACATAAGTTTGATGGTACTCCATTTCCATATAAATGTCGAATTCATTTCATGCTACCTCTGCATTGCTTCTATCCAAATCTCATGGATCCCTGCAAGAGCAAGAACCCAATGCATCTTGAGTTCTCAACCAAGCATATGGACGGATAGTTGCAATTGACCCACCCAACTAAAGTTACACAGAGGCTGCAAATAAAAGGATCGCCGCCCCATTTGCAAAGTGAAAAACCTTTCTATTCTGGTTCACTTCGCTGGTTTACTCCGACGGCCGTGTGGCAATGCCGTACTTGTTTTCTAGTAATATTGCGCTGCATGGACCTCAGTACGTACAATAGACCTCAGTGGGCCTAACCCTTCTCTAGATCGGCACAAGCGGGAGACTCACTCACTGGGGCTGCCCTTTATTTCTATGAGCAAACCAAACGAGCACGACATCGGTAGGAGTCCAAAGCGGCACCGCTGCTCACCTCTCTCAAGCCTTTCACCTGCCCTTGCATTTTGGTCTCAGTCCCAAAACTTTTCCTATATATATCTATTATACTACTCTTTACATTTTTTTTATTTATCACTTCTTAGTTCAAAAATAAACTAGCAGGTGATAAACATTCGAGAACGAAGTTAGTATTAGATATGGAGACTACCAGATACACATGACACCAAACAACCAAAAGAAAATAACAAAAAAGTTTTTCTTGAACGTTCTCTTCTCCCAGTTAGTCATCTATTGCGCTCCGCGATCAACGTTGGTGTAGAGGAATCGCTAGGGAGCATTTTTTTTCTTAGCAGTTATGGGGGGCCTTCCTATCTAACTTCTGGAAGTTGGTTAAGCTATGCATCTTTTAAGCCCAACAAACCTAATTATCCTTTTCTTTGTATTTATCCATGCTTGTTGAACATTTTCGTGCCATTCTTCAAGTGAGCGAATTTGGAAGACACTAAGAACAAATCAACCCAATATCGCAGGACACATTTTGAACTTTTCACATTTACACATGCTCAACATTCTTTTAAAGTTGATTTAACAATATGCAAAAACTAACTCAACATTTTGAATAACTCGATTCAATATTTTTATATAGAAGTGTTGAAACAGTATGTTCAAAATGTTGAGATGGCACAATTTGAATGTTGACTTTTAAAAAATATATACTTATTGGATCTTATTTTGTAGCATTAATTCTAAATGGCAATATGGTTGAAACAATTTTTAAAAATAAAAAACAGTTTAGGATAAAAGAGCATGTGAAATATGGTACTTCAAACAAAAGGAAAAAGTCCGCCACGGGTCCTTCAACTTGTAGCGAAGTCCAGCTTTCGTCCTCGAACCGCAAAACCAGGTACACCAGGTCCTTCAACTTACGATACCAGGCACACCTCATCCTTGGACCAAACCAAACGTGGTTTTTGCTGATGTGGACGCCCCATCGCCACGTCATCGTGTACATATGTACTCAGGTCCACTTGTCAGTCTCACTTCCATCTCTTTCATCCCCATCCCCTGCTCTTCGCCTCTCACCCCGCCCCCCCGCGGCGCCATTGCCCCTGCGCTGCTGTGCCTCTCCTCCACCGCCACGGGCGCCTCACCTGTGCGCCGCTACATCCACCCCCATCGACGTTGCCTGCTCCTCTCCTTGCACCGCCGCAGGCGCCTTGAGACGTTCCAGTGCGCCATGTTCTACCTCTCACCACCACCGCACCCTACTCCACTCCCGCGCTGGTGCCCCTCCCCCCGTGTCCGCAACACCGACCAGCTTCCCGTCCTTCCCCGGATGGCCACCTCAAGATCGAGCATGTACTCGAGCTTGCGCCAGGGCGGGAGGTGGAGGCCACGCTTCTTCAGGCTGGCGCAGGACGCGTCGGCGGCGGCCGCGATGAGGAGGCACAAGCGGTCGTCTTGCTCGATGAACATGGATGGCAGGCACTGCAGCACGGCGTGGTACGCCGGTACGCCGTGGTGGATTGCGCCACCTGGAACGCGAACCGGAAGTCGACGTCCACCAGGATGCGCTCGCACTCGCCGCGGCTCCCCACCGTCACCAAGCACATCTTCCGCGCACGCCTCGACAAGGTGGGGGCGCTGCGGCGCCGCATCAGGGAGCTGCAGCACTGCTGTGACGGAGGAGGAGGAGGCTGGATTTCTCTTGATTGAAGCCATGGACTGGACGCTTGCGAGGGCGGGCGGACAGGCTCTATGCGCGAGGGCGTGGGGGCGAGCTCCGCGCGCAAGGGCCAACGCGGCGAGCTGACAAGCTCCACTTGCGTGGTCGGATAGAGGGCGCCGCGCGAGAGAGACGGCGTGGTAAGCGGCGGGCTCCATGTGTTAGGTCCGGCGGAGGGCCCTGGGCGAGGTCTGGTGACTGGCCGCAGGCGCCGAGAGAGAGAGAGAGTTAGCGGGGCGAGCGGCGGGCTTCGCATGCGAGGTCCAGCGAAGGGCGCCGCGTACGACAGAGGGCCCCCACCCGAGGTTTGGCAGCGGCAGCTGCGTGCAAGGTCTAGCACCGGCGAGGAGGGCCGAGGGGATGGTGGGTGGCTCGTGCGATTATAACGATCCAGCGAACTGATATATGGGGCCGAGTACATGTGGACTAATGATGTGGTGCCACATCAGCAAAAACCTGGGGTTGGTTTTGTCCGAGGATGTCCCGTGCCCGGTTTCACAAGTTGAGAGACTCGATATTCCTGGTTTTTGAGTTTGAGGACGAAAGTTGGACTTCGCTGTAAGTTGAAGGACCTGTGGCCGGCCAGCTTGCTGTACGCTTCTTCCGTCGGCCAGCATCGTGTGGTCTCCAGAGTCCGGAATCCACCATCAAGCCTGGAGCCTCCCGCATATTCTGCATCGACGCTTACAGCCCACGGCCCACGAACTACTCCACGCCGGCCCTAGCCACTAGGCTGAATCCTAATTGGCTGCACGATTATCAAACAATGGAAGATACAACAACTTGTGATCTTCTGGAAGGTATATAGGATCTGCGGCGTTATGGCATGGTGAAGATGGGTCATTCTGTCGGGCCCAAACTTCCGGTTCCTTGGAAGCTGAAATTGCTTGGCCCACCAGAAACATGGGCTTGATCCTCCATTCCATTCATCTCATGAACTATCTTGTTCCACCGTAAATTCCAGCTGACGTTAAACATTGGAAACTAAAGTAGCGGCATAATATTCTCACGTGTAATGAAAAGAAAAGGAAACCATGATCGAGTGCATGTGTATGTTAACGGAAAGAAAGTAACTTAGCAACTTCTATAAAAAGGTAGGTGGATGGGCCATACCTTTACTCCGTATTTGATTCTTATCATGCATGTAAGACACTAGTTGCCTAGATAAAGTTAGGAAATAGACGTTTAACAGTACACAGCTAGCAGGAACATGTTGAAGGGTGCACTATAACCTCCAACACTGCATAAAGCAGGCATAAACACTTCCACCACCATCAAACAATTGAAACATGCTGACAACCCATCTTCAGAAGAAAGTAGCTGGCGCCAGGTAGCCCTGTAGTCTTCAGCTTGTAGGAATGATCGAACCGTGGCACTGGAATATACCCCACAGTTTTATGTAATCTGACACCATAAGTCACTTTTGATTGCCGCAATACAATCCTGTTTGAGAGTGAGACTCACTTCACTGTCACAAACTCACAATGGGTTGGTTTTTATGTGGAGCGATCTGCGCCTAGATTTTCCTCTTGAGTTCACCTCTCTTATCAAAGCATACCTGCTGATGAATGCAATAATTCTGAGGAAGGAATCAGACTAACCTGGCTGCTCCTTCGTGCGACAAACAGTGCCGGTGAAATTCCTCACTGCTAGAGCATCCATGACTCTTGTTTTTTCACCGGTGTGAACGAGACACCCTGGTTCGGTCTCCCGGTACCGTCTTCCTTTAATTTGCGCGTTCTGCATTCCACGCATCGAATCGCGGGGCGCCCCCCGGATCGCTGCAGAGACCGCGAAGCTTCTCTTAATTAATAGTTCTAGTGTTTTTTCCCACCAACAAATTAAAAGCAAACATGTCCTCGACGAATGTTTTGATGACAGTAGCAATGAGTTCTCGGGAACACATTTCGGTCTGGTTCAGTTAGAGGATTTTCCAAGAGTACTGAAAAAGATTTAATCCCTTGTCAGTCAAATCATCTCCTATCCTCTCTAAAATCAGGCCTTCCAACCGAACAAGGCCTTTGATTCTTTTTCCCCAACAAAGTTGGACCAAATTAATTAATCGTGATCGGAGTATTGATTCTGCAAGAATTCTACTTATTATTGGTGCAACGAGGGCCCGCAAACATGATCAACTGGACGAGAAAAATATAGTATAAATTTATTTTAATCTCGTATTCACATGATAAGTTTCTGGAGTGGTAAACAAGAACAACTCAAACTAAATTAATCCTTTGCTAGCTGCGTGTGTATATTTTGGCATATTTTCTTTTAGTAATTCTTTTCAAATCCTACATAAGTTTGATGGTACTCCATTTCCATATAAACGTCGAATTCATTTCATGCATCTTTGCATTGCTTCTATCCAAATCTCATGGATCGCTGCAAGAGCAAGAACCCAAGACACACCTTGAGTTCTCAACCAAACATCATGGACGGATAGTTGACCCACCCAACTAGAGTTACACAGAGGCTGCAAATAAAAGGATCGCCACCCCAATTTGCAAAGTGAATAACCTTTCTATTCTGGTTCACTTCGCTGGTTTACTCCGTCGAGCGTGTGGCAATGCCACACCTGTACTTTTCTAGTAAATAGTAATACTCCAATACGTACCACAGACCTCAGAGTGGGTCTGACCCTTCTCTAGACCCGCGCAAGCGGGAGTTCACACGCTAGGGTTGCCCTTTATTCTATGTGCGAACCAAGCGAGCATGATGGCGGTGGGAGTCCAAAGCAGCACCGCTGCTCACCTCTCTCAAGCCTTTCACCTGCCCTTGCATGTTGGGCTCAGTCCCAAAACTTTTCTTATATATATCTATTATACTATTAGATAAGAGACTACCAGACACACATGACATCTATTGACATGTTTTCGCGCGAAACACTATAATAACCCTAGGCTCGCACAGCAGGGTGCAAGACACCTCGAGGTCGCCCTGACCACGCCAGATAGTCCGACAAGCCTCACCCGACAGTCCGGTGAGGGGCAGAGGCTCGGGCAAAACCTAGATCTAACCCCCGGAGGGACCCATCAGGGAGGATCAATGCTAGAGGTTGTTATAGCGTCGGTAGGCCACCTGTAACTCCTCAAGTTGGTGTAGAGTCGAAGAGAGGCGGAAATTAGAGTTCGGGAAACAAAATATGCATAAAAGTAGACAAAAGTAATAATTGGTTCGATCGTGGATATTTCAATCGGCATGACCCCTTTATATTTATAGGGGAGGGTGGTCTTCACCCATGTACAAGTTAAACTCTGCGAGATCTAGCACAAATCACGGGATTCTACTCGGATTCGACCACACCGGATAGTTCGGCACAGCTCACCGGATAGTCCGGTGCCACTGGACAGTCTAGTGGCGGCGACCAATGCAAGTCTGCCCAAATTGGTGCTCAACAACACCAAATGACCAAAAGAAAATAACAAAAAAAGTTTTTGTTGAGCGTTCTCTTCACTCATCTACTAGCACTTGGTGATCAATGCTAGTGAAGAGGAATCGCAAGGGAGCCTTTTTTTCTGCGAGGTTGGCGTTATGGCATGGTTTCGAGGATGGGTCTATTCCACCAGGCCCAAACTTTCAGTTCCTTGGAAGCTGAAATTACTAGGCCCACCAAGAACATGGGCTTACTCCATCGTTCCATTCATCTCATGAACTACTTGTAGGAGTACTTCGTAAACTGTAGATGATGTTAAATATTGGAAATTAAAGTGATGGTATAACATTCTCACATGTAATGAAAAAAGCAAACCATGATCAAGTGCATGTGTATGTTAACAAAAGGCTTGGCCACTAATATAAAAAGGTAGGTGGATGGGCCATACCATTATTTGATTCTTATCATGCATGTAAAAACATATTGAGAATACAACTAGTTTCCAACGTTTTAACAGGAACATGTTGAAGGGTGCACCATAACCACCAACACTGCAAAAAGCAGGCATAGACACTCCCACCACCACCAAACAATTGAAACATGCTGACAACCCATCTTCGGAAGAAAATAGCTGGCGCCAAGTAGCCCTCTGGTCTTTAGCCTGCAGGAATGATCGAACCTGCGGCACTGGATGTGATGCTCCTGGCATCTCAAGTGCATTATGCTGACATCATTAACTTAATTACATCATTTCAAGATCATTTTATATTGAGTGCATGTATAGGTTATGTCATTTGAAGTAATTAAACTCGGTTTGCTGAAAACTGTATTTGCATTTGCTGTTGTAACTTTAATGCTGTTGTGAATTTGATAAAACTTTCTATACCCAACTTGTAGACAATTTCATGAGTAAGAACTTTGATATTTTGTGTAATGACATGCATAAAGGTTTGAACATGGTTTTGGGTCATTCTCGGTGAAACCGTGAAATCTGCCAAACTTAGACATGATTAGTAAATTCAAAATTTTGTGAAACAAAATTCAAAATCTTGCCATAACTTGAATACCAAAGTTGTAGTTCATGAGATTCTAAGCAACATTGGTATGGTTCACTTTTTAGGGAAATGCATACAAATAGGTTTAACAGAATTTTAAAAATCAAAGGAATATTTCATCAAACTAGAGCTCCAGATTTGAATTCTTTCAAACTCACAAAATTTGATTAGAACCTAGTACCAAGACTTTTGACAAAGTTGTAGGTATTGAAAAGTAGAACAACTTTTGTACTTTGAGTTTGGTCTAATTCGGCCTTTAAGATATTCAAAAATGTGAAATTCAGAACCTTGTTATCCTGGTCAAATAGTCATTTTTTCCATTTTCGAGTTTTAATTTCCTTCTGTGTGTATGACGCGTGGGACCCACGGGTCAGGGTGCCGGCCGAGCTCAGAAGCTGAGCGCCACGCGGCCGCCGGGCTCGCTGCCCGCGCCCCTGCCTAAAGCGGAGACCGAGCGCGGCCCCCCTCTCGCCTTCCCACTCCGCCCCTGTCCCTCCCTGCTCTTCTCACTCGCGTACAGAGCTCCACAGGCCGCCCGCCATGGCTGGGAGTTGGGAGCTTGAGCTCCGGCACCGTGCAGCCACCCCCGCACCTCTCCACCACCGCGACGAGCTTCCCTGTTATCTCCTCCACCGAATCCCCAAGGTCTAGTCCGTCGTCCCTTCCTCACCGGCCTACAGTTCGTCGCCGAACTCTCCCTGTACGCGAGCTCCGTCGGCGGCCTCCTACAAGCCCTCCCCTTCGATTCCGGTCGGAGGGGGGGTGAGTTCCCCGTGTTCCCCTCTCTCTCCTCGGCCGTTCCGATGTCGTTCCGCGCTCCGTAGGCCTGGATTGACCGCACGCCATCGCCATGGCTGTCCTCCTGCTCGAGGTAGGAGATGAATAGAGGTAGAAGATGGCGTTTTTCTGATATGGCCCTATATTTTCGTTGATTTATGGTTCCAACCCACGTGCTGTACAATGAATCTAGGGATTTTTACATGCTAGCCCCTGAAGTTAATGAATAATTGCGTATCGCTGGCTGATCTGTGAAATTTCGAATTTAATTCATTTCCTAGATCTATGAACTTTAAAAATCCATAGTAAATCACCCAAAAAATGCTAAAAATACAAATCTTGTTTCCTTGGACTCCTCTTGAGCAGATCTACAGAATGGATTTGATAGGTATGGGTGAAATGACCTTTTTGCCCTCAGTTTATTGCATGCATGTGAAAACAAAAGAAATGTCAAAAGTAGAGTAAATGAACTCCAAAAATTATGAATGTTTGGACAGTAGCTTTACCATGATGTGTAGGCTGTGTGTGATTTTTGTCAAACCTAGCTCACACTGTTAAATTACTGTTTTGCCCTCATGCATGCATTTTGAGCATTTTTCAAGAGTGAAAATACTTGCTACATAAAAAGTGCTCCAAATATTCTACTGAAATTTGTAGACGCTCTGTGTTGCATATTTAGTCCATTTTTAAAGTTTCAAGTTCTGCATGTAAGTTTTGATTGTTGTTTTGGAAAAGATAAATAATTACATGTTAAAATGAATAATAGGAAAAAGTGACTTTATTGTGCGAAATAAATTCCGATGGTAATTAATAGTTACGTTTAGTTCCAGAAAGTATTGTTGTGAAATTAATTGCTACTGTTTTGAGCTACATGAGAAATATGTTAAAATAAATATATTGGAAAATAGATGTCGCATGTTTCAACTTATTAACATGTTGTGCATTTCTTTTTCATAATTCCCTAGCATCATGAGCATTCGTTGCATCTATTTGGCACTTAATCATGCATATAGAATTGCTAACTACGGTAACCTCTCGAGCAGGAGTTTGGCTTCTCCATCGAGATGAAGACGGTGTGTCGCTGATTAAATCTGTCTGTGATTCAAGGGGTTGCCTGGTTGCCCCACAACCTAGCAAACTAACATTAGCTTAGTTTGTAGTTTTGATAAAAATAAGCAAAGGTAGGCAGGATCATGAATTTCTCAGCTAATATTATCTTCATTGATGATTACGCATCCGCATTAGGAGTTGATTGAAACCAATCGCATTAGACTTCCTGGCCGCCTTGGCCCTAGCATCTATAATAGGGTTCGTAGAACGAGTATGTCTAGTAATGCTAGGTGCGAGTAGACATGAGTGAAATGGAGTCACTCATCGTATAAGTGATTTCAAAATATCAAATTATTAAAGTGGATATGTTATTTATGCTTGTGATTTAAATGGAGACCGGCGCGGAGATTTTTATGAGTTATTTACTGTTTATGATGTTCTGCAATGGACTTCCGTCCGAGTCGTGTAAGGCCCGTTCGCTGTTCGCCTGCTGATCGGCTGTAACATTGCTAGAGTGCTTAACTGGGACATGGGACCGGTGAATGTCTTACTTGAATCATCCGAAAAACAGAGAATTGGTCCTACCATGGGGCCTAGGGGCGCTTGACTAATGGTATGGCTGACCCGTGATGCCGTGATATCGCTCCATGGAGGCTAAAACTGGGGAATGATGGGTTGGAATCAAACTTGGGATGCAACAAGTAGAGATGGGGTCTATATCATGGAAACGTGAAGGCTAGTAAGCATATACCTCTGTGATGATAGTTATTTCTGAGAATTTAAAAATAGATTCGAATCGCTGATGCTCACTAGTTGTGGGAATGATAGATATCGCACACGGACAAGTATCTAGATATGTTATATAAAATCGCTGATGCGCACCAGGTGTGGGAATGCCAGATATCGCACACGAGCAATGCTAGTAACTATCTAAATATATTATATTATAATTCATGGTTTCAAATTTCACTTGTTTGTACATGTTTACATTCCCGCAAGTTTTTATTATGATGATGATATTGGTTCACGATGAAACTGATTACTTTATGTCATTATATTACTGTTTAAAATTAATGGTTAAGGATCTAAATGTACAGTAAGAAGCTTCGCGTCAGTCAGTAAGCCTTTTCATTAAGCCCTACTGAGTAACTAGTACTCAGAGTTTGCCTCCACATTTTGAGTGTAGGTAGTACCGGTGGGCTCGGTGTTGCTCACCTTGATCATCATTGTATGAAGGCTTACTTAAGTATTTTGATTCCGCTGCGAGATGATTTTGAAAACGCTTCCGCTGTCTGATTTGAACTTGTATTTGATTTCAACATGGTTTATAACAACTTTATTTTATTATTACTATTAACCGCTTGTGATGACGTAACTGTTGTGGCTCCATCGAGGGTTGGATGTGTATGATGTCGGTTTCCTCTGGGAAAAGGTAATATCGAGAGCCAAATGACTCTCGACGGACGACCGGGTTTGATTTGGTCTAATTACACTGCAAGCCAGAGGTGACAGATGTATTTAGCCCGAATTAAATCGGCGGTTCCACCACACTGGAATATAATATACCCCACAGTTTTATATAATTTGACACCATAAGTCACTTTTGATTGCCACCAAATGCAATCCTGTTTGAGAACGAGGCTCATTTCACAGTCACAAACTCACAATGGATTGGTTTGTATGCCGAGCAATCTGCGCCTAGATTTTCCTCTTGATTCTACCTCTCTTACGCGTTGATATGTGCTTCTTCGTGGACTATCTTGTCCTCAGTTTCAGAATCATAGACAACGTCTTTTCTGTGTAATCCTAGAGGAAATAAACATAGTAATGAAGTAAATGTTTTTTCTTGTCTTTTCTAATTATCCTTTCAGAACATGGCCTATACGCCAATACACCCGGTCTATAAATGTACATAAAGTATAAGCATACCCCATCTCTTGGTGTTGATGAAGTTACCACGTACATCTCTCTGTCAATGGATATTAACACCTACTACTGAAAAATAATTAGTCATAAGAATGAACCCGTATAAATCAAAGAATCAAACTCGTATGAGCAAGTTCCGCTGCAACCAAATTAAGCTAGCTACACTTAGTTCTTTTTTCAATTAACAAATAATACCATGCATAATCAAAATAAAAGACCAACAAATCTCTTATCATGTCAGACATTATCAAACATCAATTTCAATGCTTTTCGCCAATCAAAATAAAAGACCAACAGCGTATTTTTTTAAACGAGGCCCACCATAACGGGACATGAAGACTCCTTTTTTATTTTATTGAAATTTCATATTACACAATACATTTTATTCTATTTACATTACAGAATACATCGAAATTAAAACTGAATTAAACTAAAGAATAAATAGAGCAAAATCTACTAAACTACCACAAAAAATGGAATTTCATTAACATCTAGATTTTTTGGTATATAATATTATTTATAATCTCTTATCATATCAGACATTATCAAACATCCATTTCAATGGTTTTCGTCAAACAACATTCTGGTACTGTTCTTCAATGAAAATAAAAAAACAAATCTCTTTTTACCGGACATTGTCAAACAACGGTTTCAATGGCTGTTTAACCAAACAACATTAGAGTACTACATTTTTTTTTCAAGGAATAGTACTAAAGTACTCGTGAAGCAATGCGAGTTGTTAAAAACTTTGGTATTGCATCATCAAAGCAATAAGCAAACAGTATATGGATCAACTGTGCTTATAACTATATGGATTGGGTGAGCATTTGGTACGTCCGAGAATTAAAGTTCCTTTCGGTCCCTTCGTCAAAATTTCAAACCTAACGGTTTCTAATAACTTTGAAAACAGAGCAATCCAATGTCATATAGTTCGATTCTGTCTTCGATCATGAATGAACTAGCCAAACTACTTTTAACAGCCACTTAACACAAATAAAAAAATATAGATCAATAATTATCAGAAAAAATGTATTAACGAGAGATTTTACGGTGGTTGAAATGGTACCCATCGGTACCAAGTGGTAACTACTATTTTTTAATTTTTAAAAGCCTTTATACCCTTCATAGAAATTTAAAAATAAAAATATGGGTACTAATCCCATCATTTTTGGTATCGGACCCTCCTATTTGGTACCGTCTGGTATCGATACCGTAGTATCGCCTATTTTTAAACCATTAGATTTTATCTGATGGACGGCTCCTATTTTTGTCGACCACCGTAAAATTTGTATTAACGTAGATGAATACAGGTATAGATATAGACCGACATGAAGCAAAAATCGACACAAATCTAATCGTTGGGAGTGGTGAAGAACTGAAGACATTTTGCAAGGAGGGATGACACAATACAGAGTTAAAGCCGGAGTGCGATGGGAGGGAGAACAGAGAAAGTGGATTGGTTGGCGGCTATGGGGGGTAGGGAAATTGAGTGTTATGAGCTGATGACGTGGTAAATTCCATTCATTTCAGTTAATTCGGTTACAAGAGACTAATAGATGAATTAATTAAAATATATTTGGTTAGTGAGAACTTCCTAAGAAAAAATGATGATTAGTTATTTTAGTTTTGATCACTTTAATTTTGGTCTCTATTATTTTAGTTTTTTTAAGGATTCTATTACTTTAGTTTGGTCATCGGTTAATTATGCCACCTCTAACTATGCATGTATGCCGTAAACGTAAGTTTGAAAATAACATCACACACTAGTACAAAAGTTGTCTATTATTATGACAAACCGTAAATCATGAGTAAAAAATGTTTTATGTGGAACTAGCCGTACATATTTAGGAACTGGTCATTTATTAGCATGGCTAGGGATGGTAATGGGTTATGATTCAAATGTTGTTTATAATACTAAGTGATTTTTTGGTGTTTTTAGCTCAAAAAATAAATATAAATATGATTTGGCCTTTCTTTAATCCGATTTTTACAATATAACACCCCTAAGCACGGCCCGCGACAGATTGGGCCCTTTTTGTTCTAAGCATGTGCCGAGGCCCTTCCTAGAGCACCGGCCCAGGCATTCCTCCCTCTCTCTTCTGCGCTCGCCGGATGGCTCACGGTCTCGCCGGCGGCGTCGGCCTCCGTCGCTGCTTTCCCTCCGCGTACTCCTCCGAAACCGTTCGACCTACACTGTACGCTACGCCTCGTCGAAGCCTACGGGTGAGAGCCTCAGCCTCACCCCCGCCACTGGTCGCCCCAGCCATCGAGGGCCGCGACGTCGGGCTCTCGGTGACCACGCGACAGGGGCGATTGCTGCCGGTGCTCAGGGGCTGCTCCCTCTGCGTCCCGCCCGAGCAGCTTTGGATGCTTCTCGGCCCCAACGGCTGCGGCAAGTCCACCCTGCTCGAGGTCTTTCTCTGAGCATATCGTGTTTTCTACCTCCATTTTTTTTCGTGCCGCAATGAGAATTTAGTTCATAATTGAATCTCTCTGACTTTCGTTCGCATTAGTCGATAGATTTAGCAACTTATGGATTAACATTCAATCGCCAATATGTCAATACTGGGTGAGTATTGAGTCGCGCACCTGTGGAATTGTTGCCTTCGCTGTGAATCAAAGAAATTGGTTTTCTGATGTGTTTAGTTAGTTCCCAACGATATCGCCAATCACGCCCAGATGCCCTTGTTTGATCTTCGAGTGGGATGGAAAGTAGAACGTTATGGCTAGTATCACCTTTCTTTCTTTTTTTTTTTTTTTTGAAAAATCTGGCTAGAAGCACCTCAACCTTGTGAATAATGGAGTCATGGTTTATTTTGGCAAAAGGCTAACTTCATGAAATGTTGAAGCAAGCTGTTGAACCTGAAATTCTTTGGAAAGGTTTTGATGACTTGGGAATGTGCATGCTGTATAACTACTGGACTGATGTTTCTACATAATTCTCAAAAAAATGCTTCAGATTCCAACAAGAATGAATAGAAATTCCATTTTAAAAGCCAATAACAAAATTAT
This sequence comes from Paspalum vaginatum, assembly GCA_030272315.1. Lineage (NCBI taxonomy): Eukaryota > Viridiplantae > Streptophyta > Magnoliopsida > Poales > Poaceae > Paspalum > Paspalum vaginatum. The sequence goes on along the minus strand of CM059018.1, from coordinate 32,823,664 downwards.
TAAATATTTTGACACGACTGTTAGACAGTTGCACATCAGTTTTGAATTGTACTGCATCATCACAAAGTGAGAAAAAGGCATTGAGCACTGGAGCAATGAACATAGTTATTTTTTAGAGGCACTGAATGGAAGTTAGAGAATTAATTTCACCCTTTCTTGGGTGACAGTATATTTTCTGTAAATCTATTCTAAATAAGAATACATATAATATCTGCCGTAATGTCTCATATGAAACACACAGATATATTTTCCTTTGTAGCAATGTAGCTGGCCTTGACACTCCCTTCATCCAAGCAGCTTCTGATGAAATGATAGCGGATATGAATATGCTTACTGCGCTCATGGAAGACAGGGTTCTTGGCCAGCGCCAAGGCAGACTTGGAGTCCACCTTCAGCCCGACTGCTTCTGGCTCTGTTCCTAGAAGATCACCCAACAGCCGGGCTATCCAAATAGCTTGTGTTGCAGCAGTGGTGGTGGCGATGTACTCTGCTTCACAGGATGAGAGGGACACCACCCTCTGCTTGTCTGACTGCCAGCTGATTAGGCAGCCTCCCAGGAAGAAAAGTGTGCCACTCGTGCTCTTCCTGTCGTCAATGTCGCCGCCATGGTCTGCGTCGGAGTAGCTAATCACCCCAGCAGACCGTTGATGCCTTTCGTAGCGCAGCCTGTAATCCAGCGTGCCAGCAACATACCGGAGGAGCCTCACCACTGCTTGATGGTGTTCTTCAGTGGGACGCTCCATGAATCGGTTGACAAATCCAACCGCAAATGCTAGATCAGGCCTTGTGTGTACCAGGCACCGCAGACTGCCCACAATCCGCCAGTATTGAGTGGCATCCAACTGGTTTGCTTCACTGTCCTTGCTCGGCCGAAGTCGTTCCTCCATTGGAGTTTCATCTGAATTGCATTCGGCCATCCCCGCCAGCTCAAGAATCTGCTTGGCATAGTGAGCCTGGCGGAGGGTGATGGCGCCATCACCCTGGCGCACCTCGATGCTGAGGTAGAACGAGAGCAACCCCAGATCGCTCATGAGGAACTCCCCTTTCATCTCTGCCTTGAACGCGGCCACCGCAACTGGGCTTGATCCAGTGATCACTAGATCGTTGACGTAGACTCCCACGAGCAGCACCTCTCTGCCACGGCCTCACCGGTACATGGCGTGCTCATGCTCGCTCTGGGCAAAGCTCATCTTCTTGAGGGTTGCATCCAGCTTCGAGTTCCAAGCGTGCGACGCCTGCTTGAGCTCGTACAGGGCCTTGCGCAGCCGCAGCACAAGCCCCTCCTTGCCGGCGACGACGAATCCTTGTGGATGCCGAACATACGCCTCCTCCTTGAGGTCTCCGTTGAGGAACGCCGACTTGACATCCATGTGGTCGACGCGCCATCCTTCCCGTGCCTGCCAAAGCAAGGAGCAGCCGCACCGACTCCATGCGTGCAACCGGCGCAAAGACTTCGTCGTAGTCGGTGCCTGCTTGCTGGACGAAACCACGCGCCACCGGTCAGGCCTTATGCTTGACGACTTTGCCTGCCTCATCGCGCTTGAGCTTGTACACCCATTTCAGAGTGATGGCACGATGTCCGTGTGGAAGTTTGGCCAGCTCCCACGTCTTGTTCTGCTCGACGGAGTCGATCTCCTCTTGCATAGCTTTCCGCCATGTAGGATCGCGCTCAGCTTCGCCGAAAGAGGACGGCTCCCCCATGCTTGCCAGGTGCAGTTCGCCGTTGAGGTGACGCTCTGCCAGCCTAGGCATGACGTCGTCTTCCCAAAGGAGGTTGTTGTGCGAGCGATAGCGAATAGGAGACTCCTCGTGCGCCGCATCTAGCCGATCGCCGTCGTCGCTCAACGGCGTCATGAACTCAGGTGATGGGGCAGCAGGCTCTCTGACCGGCGTTGCGGCGGGAGCCGGTGCAGTTGATGCAGGTGTTGTGGGCGTGGCCGACTGAGGGACCCCATCTCCACGGCTGCAGAGCCCATCTGGCTCGATGCAGGAGAGTCGGGAACCGCCTGTGTTCTTCTCTTCTCCACCAGTTGAGGAAGCTCATTGTGGACGAACTCCATGGTGAGCTCACCAGCCTCCACGCCTTGAGCTGCTCCAATCCTAGGTGCTTGCCTCGTCGAAGACGACATTGCGTGCCGTGAACACTCGCATGGTGGCGGGATCCAAGACGCGGTAGCCCTTTACCCCTGCTGCGTAGCCGATGAAGATGTAGGCGCGGCTGCGGTCAGCGAGCTTGTGGACGTGGCCGAGCTCCTTGGCATAGACCTTGCATCCGAAAACACATAGATGATCCACCGCTGGCTTCTTGCCGTGCCAGGCCTCGTAGGGCGTGATGTTGTCGAGGCTCTTGGTGGGCAGCCAGTTCAGCAGGTAGACCGCCGTCATGACCGCCTCAGAACAGCGCCGGTACGCCATAACCATCTATTCTGGCACTCGACGACTCCATTCTGCTGCGGCGTGTGTGGTGCAGAGAAGTGGTGCTAGATCCCCTCGGAACCGCAGTAGTCGGCGAACTCCTTGGCGGTAAACTCGCCGCTGTTGTCGGTGCGCAGCCGCACTGACTGCCGCTCTGCCTCTATTTGTACGCGCTTGATCGCATCACCAGCGTTCGACTTGGCCTCCAGCAGCACGGCCCACATGTAGCGGCTCGCGTCGTCGACGAGGAGAAGGAAGTAGCGGCGTCCTCTTGACGTTGGTGGTGAGACCGGGCCGCAGAGATCCCCATGAACTAGCTCCAACGGATCTTCAGCGTGGAAGTTCGCCTTCTTCAGGAACGCGCCACGGCGGTGCTTGGCGATGACGCACGTGTCGCAGAACTGTTCGACGTGCTCGAGTTTGGGTAGCCCGCGCGCCGTCTGGTGCCTGCTCGTCTTCTCCAGCGCGCCAAAGTTGACGTGGCCTAGTCGCTCGTGCCAACGCTAGGCGTCGTCGTTGCGGATCGCGGCGAGGCAGACAAGCTTTTTGACCTGCAGATGGAGCATGTACAGCCTGTTGACGCCGCGGGGAACACGGGCGAGAAGCCACTGGTGCCGATCCTAGTTACGAAGCACACCGTCAGGATCTTCACGCCTCCTTCCAACTGGCTGAGGCTCACGATTGAATTCTTCAGCCGTGGTATGTAGTAGACGCCTCCCAACGCCTTGTGCTCGCCGCGACGGCCGGTGAAGACGATGGTGCCGATGCCACAGATGTCCACAAGCGAGCCGTCGCCGAACTTGACTGTCCCGCACACGGAGTGATCGATCTCGGTGAAGACCTCCCCCGGCCAGTCATATGGTTCGTGGCGCCGTTGTCCAGGTACCATCCCTCTAGGCGTTCGTCGTCGTCGTTCTTGCCGAGGAAGACCTTCACCTGCGGCTCCTCAATGTGAATCGGATCGGGCGACGTCGCGGTGGCGGGTGCGGGCGATGTCGAGGCTGCGGGCGCGGCCTCCAAGCTTCCAACGGCCATGAACAAGGCCGGCTCGTCCTCCTCTTCCGCTTGCGCGACGTTGGCCTTTTCCTTCCTGGCCGCGCGGCAGTCCTTGGCCCAGTGGCCAGGATACCCGCAATTTCGGCATCCGTCTTCCTGCGGAGCGTCGCCCTTCTTTCCGCCGCTAGAATCCTTGCGGCGCCTAGGGCGTGGCTTCTTGTCGCGCCCGCCGGACTTGGAGCTGCCCGAGGATGACCTGCCGCTGCGCTGCCGCCACTTTTCTTCCCACCGCTCCTCTGTGAGGTAGAGCTTGCCGTCGGTGCGTGTGGGAGGCGGCTCATCGTCCTCTGCGAAGCGTTCCTCGGCAGCTCGCAGACGGCCCGATGCGTCTTTCAGCGTCAGGTGCTCCAGGTCCGCGGTCACCTCGATGGCGACGGCGACCTCGCAGAACTTCTTGGGGACGGCCCGCAACAGCTTCTCGACAACTTTGTTCGGCTTGACCACAGACAGTCTCAAAGTCCCGGCACAGGCGCTGCACCTTTGACTTGCGTACCTGGTCACTCCCGACGCGCATGGTGGCGACGGTGTCCCAGGCCTCCTTGGCGGTTTCCTTCACCACGAGCTGGGCGACCATGTCCGTCGGCACCGCGCTTGTGATGGCGTCAAGAGCCATCATCTCCTCTTGGACGGAGGCACCACCCGGCTCGATCGCGTCCCAGAGGTTGCGCGCCTTCAGCTGGTCGCAAAAGGGACATGCTGATTGATGCGGTAGACCACACTTGGCCAGGCGGTCCGACGTCCAGCAGCAGTTATTAATGGCCAACCAAGCAAAAAACTTGCAGTTCAAAGGGGCCCAGCTTTTCCAGATCCTCTTCCACGGCGAGAACTGGATGGTACGAGTAAAACATTGTGAGATATGCTGAGCTGCTGCTGTAAACGCCAGAAGAATCAAATTTCTAATGATGCTGATCTGGGACATCAGGACGTAGGACCATACCATCGACCAAATCCCAAATGTGAAGATATTCAGTCAGTACCTGAACCATCAGAGCACCCCTAATATCAAAGACCCAACTCCTGTTGTTGAGTGCCTGGCACACTGTATGGCTGTTCACAATTCTAGGGGTGGGGGGGGACCACTCTGAGGAGGTTAGGTGCAATGTCGGCAATGGTTTTGCCCTGCACCCAGCGGTCAGACCAAAACAAAGTACGTTCTCCATTGCCAACGGTAATATTCACAGCCACATCAAAAAGAGCACGAGCCATTTTTGGTACCTGAAAGTGCAGATCGGCCCACGGCCAAGAGGTGTCTATTTTGTGCAGACAGAGCCACCGGATACACAGAGCCCAACCCAAACGTTCAAGGTCATGAACTCCAAGACCGTCATACATTAGTGGCCTCTGAACCCGTGACCAAGAAACCAGACAATTGCCACCCTGAGCCTGCTACTGTCCTTTCCACAAAAAACCTCTCCTCTTGTCGATAGCCTTAATCACCCACCTTGGAAGGTCCAAAGCTATCATTGAATAAATGGGGGTTGCTGTCCACACAGCTTTGACCAGCATCAGGCGACCTGCTTTATTCAAGGGGGAGCCTTCCAACCAGGGAGTTTATTTGCTACTTTGTCGATTAAGGGCAGCCACTCATTCTTGGAGGGTTTGCGGATAGTAAGAGGGAGTCCCAAATACGTTGTTGGGAAATTAGACACTCCACAGGACAGAACCTCTGAAATGACGGCAAGATCAAGATCCGTGCACTGAATGGGGACGGCTGCACTCTTAGAAAGATTTGCCCTAAGCCTAGAGACGTGACCAAAACAATCCAACAGATCCTTAACCATGAGTAGATCATTTCTCGAGGGTCTCACAAACAGAACCACATCATCGGCATAAAGGGAAATCCGGTGGAGGTTATGATGTCCAGCAAGGCCATCGAACACAAAAACTTTTCAACTGTCCATTTTCTTGAAAAACCAAAATATTTATGTTGAGCACTCAATGCATGCACGGGCAATGCTAGGTTGTGCATGTATTTGTAAGCTTCTCAACTTGCTAATCAGTCAAGAACAGGAAGAACTCACACAGGGGATTTTGGCGCTGCAAGTGCAGCTTTTCTGTTTATGTTGCCTGTTTATTTATGGAGAGATTACATGGCCATCGTGGCCTTAGTGGCTCCTAGATTCCAGCCAGTTCCAAGCAACTGACCCACTACTGAACTAACTCCTAACTTGTAGGACTCGACTTGACCCACTTTCACCTGCCTAACTGTCTAACCTGACGAAACTGAAAACAGTAAAGTCATTAACTAGGACTCTGAAACTAACTGAGGAAGAATGTTGTGCAGGGATTACTACTTGCTTCAGTATTTAAATGCTAAGAATAGTGGTTTTCATAGCATTTGCTGTCCGTTGAGTATTGTACTTTGGATGCAGGTTGTGATGCCCAGTTGCTGTTGCCCAAAGTGGAATCTGATGTCGCTTTTGGGCTTGGTAAGCTGAACCTTCCATTAGGTGAGGTCAGGTCAAGGGTATCAAAATCTTTGGATGCTGTTGGAATGTTGAGCTACTTGCAAGTAGGCAGCTGCAATCCACCTTTTGGATTATAATCTAAATGTCCACAAGGTTCATAAACACCATTCATCCAAAACAGAGACCAATCCACACTCTGAGTGGTGGGCAGAAACAGAAAGTTGCAATTGCCGGTGCTTTAGCTGAAGCATCCAAAGTATTACTGCTGGACAAGCTGACCATATTTTTAGATGAACATGATCAGGTATGAACTTTCTTCATTTTCAGTTTTTTACGAAAGCTATGTTGCTATCTCCTGCTGCTTCTTTTCCATCCATTGTTGTCTACCACCACACCCTATATTAGTTATTAGCTAGCTTGGCCTGTAGCTTGTTATGTGAAATCCTCTGTTGAACGTTTTTGTGTTGGTAAATTATTTCGCTGTTTGTGATATGCACTTAGTGACAGTTATATTATTACAATGATTGTTGCAATATCTGTTTCCTGAAATTGCAGATGGGCGTGATCAAGGCGGTAAGGAGCTCTGTAGCTGCTGATGGGGAGGTAGCCGCAGTATGTGTGACTCATCGGCTGGAAGAACTGGAATACCAGACAGTCATCGAAGGTCACGTCTCTACCATATCAAGATTCCTTCTGCCTGTTTGGGTCCCGTCATTTGGGCTGAATTAGAATCTAATTCATGGAATGGGCTGTTTGGCTGCAGCGTGGCATTGTAATTTGACATTCCAACACTTCCCAACAGCTCAAGTTGATATCTGAGTCAAATTCACTGGGTAAAAAAACAGAGAAACATTCCACATCGAGGTCCTGTGGAACCATAGGTAATTTCTGATGCTCCTCCTTCTCTGATCCCCTCACGCGCTGGAAATCCATCCCAACCTACAGCGTGATGAAACCCTATGTTGCTCCCTGGACCTCTGATCATCTCCTTTCCGTTTTCTAACCCCAATCCCATGCCAATCTGCTGGATTAGTGCTTCCGTTTTCCTCTCCAGATGCTTTCAAGTTCGTTAGAAAACGTTTGCGAATTTTATTGACTTTGGAAATTTGGCTCTGCGAGTATGCATGGATGGATAGCGGGATACCACATCGATGAGAGCGATGAGCGATCAGAGGATTCAGAGAATCATTTTCTAGGTTCAGCCAAACAAGAAAGTTAGAATTGAATTAAAATCCAATTCCAAGTGCAATTAGAATAAGAATTTAATTACTGGAATCAATTTCAATTCATAGGATCCAAAACAGTTAAACAGGCACGCTACTTTGGTCATTTTGAACTGTAGTCCCAGCATTTTTTTGGCTAAGTTTCTCTTGTATAAATCGACTAATTGTGAAACAATTAATCCATTTCTTATTGTCAGCTGGAACATCAATTTCAGGCATTTGCATCAGTTTCAAATTATGTGCGACATGCTTTTCACTGCATGCTTAACATTGTTGAATGCCTGCGTGTGGCTCGATTCACTTGCAGCAGGTTCATCTATGCCGACTAACCCACTCTCTAGTACCGCAGTGCTTCCTATATGGAAACAAAGCTACGAATCGGGAAGGCAAACCGCATCTAGTACTAGTTTCTTTCCACTATGGTAATTTTGGTGGCAAGAAAAGAAAAAAACGGCAAAAAAAAATTAAGCAAACGACCGAGATCTAGTTCGATCGCGCTGGCGGCGCGGAGACGTCTCTCCTATATGGAAAGTTGAAAACAAAACGTACCACGCACGGATTAGGAGTTGCGAGAGTGTGCAGGTTTGGATCCGCGCGCCCCCTCCGCCTCGCGTTTTCGCGCGTTCATATATTTGCTTTGCCCACTCCACAATCGACATCCGATTCCCCGGCCTTCCTCCCATCCATCCATCTCTACCGCCGCCGGCCCGCCCCCCCACCAGCTAAACCCTAGCTAGCGCGCCATCCCCGCAGACGACAGAGAAGACCGGAGCAGAAGCTATGGCGCCGGCATCAGCATCATCCGCGGCCACGGCGCTTCCACCGGGGTATCGTTTCGTCCCCGAGGACAAGGAACTGGTAGGCTACTACCTCGTTCCTCGCATCCTGGGCCAGCCACTCCCGCCGAGCGAGATCCTCGACGTTGACCCGCTGAGCGCGCCGCCTCCTGTCCTGCTGAAGCGGCACGGGAGGAAGCGGGGGCAGGACGCCTTCTTCTTCGCGGAGGGGCAGGCCAAGAGCAGCAAGGGCAGCCGCCAGAAGAGGACCTGCGCGGGCGGCGGCACGTGGCAGGGCCAGACGACGGGCGAGGCGCTGCGCGTGCGCTGCTGCGACATGGACGTCGAGTGGCGCAAGAAGTCGTTCAACTTCCACGAGGACGACAAGAAGGGCAGCACGGGCTGGGTCATGCACGAGTACGTCGTCACCGCCCCGCCCAAGCTCGCCGCCTCGCTGCTGAGGGTGTACCGCATCCGCTTCAGCGGCCACGGCAAGAACGCCCAGAAGAGGAAGAGGGGAGCGCAGGAAGGCTCGTCAGACAGCGACGGCGAGGGCGAAGACGACGTCCCGGCGCCCGCCAAGACCCAGCGGCGCGAAGCGGCGGCGGAAGACATCTCGGCTGTGTTCGTGGGTTCTGAGGGGCCATTGGCGGCGCAGTCCGAGCACGTCGCGGGCTCTTCTCCTGGGAAGGGGATGATGGGGGATCGCGAGGCTGTGGAAGACAATGATGCTCTGTTCATCGGTGAGTGTCCATCGGCAGCGCAGTCCGAGGCTTTCTTCAGCTCTTCTGCTTGGTTGAACATGATGGGGGATCACGAGGTGGTGGAAGACAACGCTGGTGAGTTTCCATTCGTGGCGCTGTCCGAGCACGGCGTTTCTGCTTGGAAGAGGATGATGGGGGATCACGAAGCGGTGGAGGACAATTCTGCTCTGTTCGTGGGTGAGTGTCCGTTGGCAGCGCAGACCGAGCACGCCGTGAGCTCTTCTCCTCGGTTGAAGATGACGGGGGACCGCGAGGTGGTGGAAGACAACGCTGCGCTGTTCGTGGGTGAGTGGGCATTGGCAGGGCAGTCCGAGCCCGTCCTCAGCTCTTCTCCTTGGAAGAGAATGGGGGATCTTTTCAACAACGCTAACCCTTTTGATGCGACTGACAGCATTGCAGGCTTGGCAGAGTCGACGGGGACACCATCGGAGTTTGACATCTCCACTGTGTTGGACTGCTACACCCCTCCTCTTCAGATTCCGGAGAGCCTTGACTTCTTTCAGATTCATGACTGATGACTCACTCAGCCCATTGTCCCATTGGCTGTCGTGCTGAGCGGCTAGTTCAGGTTTTGGATCGAGACTTCTTGACGATTCACTTGGAGGAAAGATTTTTTTCGGATGCTTGGTAGTCCGTTCTTTTTGACGCGCCGAGAGTAGCTTGTAGTTGTTGATTAATTCGTCCAAGCTTATTATTTTGTTGTGCTTGGTCTGATTTTAGTTGTATGCAGGCTATAGCATTCTTAGGGTTGCTCTGATTCAGAATAAATATGCACCCGACTGTGTGCCTCTGTTCAGTGGTTCCTCAGTTAATAACAATTCAGTGGTTCCTCTGTTCTTGTTTCTAATTAATAGGTAATAAAACTCTGATAATTGTTTCAGTAATTTGAAATTAGTGTTACTGCAAATATATACTAATACCTTGCTGTTTCCAGGTTTTAGCAGGTTTTCTAAATCCACATACCGGTACTGTGTGTATAAATAGGCAATGCAGCTGTCTTCCAAAATCCTGATCACTAGGTGACAACTTCTGTTTTGCTAGTATCTTCTAGATTTTTAGCTGAAATATGAAATAATGTCAACTACTCACATAACACCTATATACAGGGTCACATATGTTGCTTCAAAGAACAGTTGGTGTGTTTGCTGCCCTATTCTAACTATCTTAAAAATATACATGTTCTTGCTTATTGTATCGTACCAATTTCGCCTGACTGTTTAGTAAAAATGATCGTGTGCAAACATAGTTTTGTAGTCCTATGGTAATGAGGCTTTATTGGACTAATTTGTAAAATTGTCAAATCACTGCAAAACCGTTATCAGTGGTCTACATGTGCAAAATGCATCCATTAACCTCTATACCCAAACTACATCCTAAATTTTCTATGCATCTGTTCAGTTATTCGTGCTCTACATCTGTTAAATACTATCAGTGGTCTGTTCAGTACAGATGCTTGTTATCAGCGTACATCCTAAATTTTCTATGCTCCCTGTGCAAGTAGGCAGCTACAATCCAGCTTTTGGATTGTAATCTAATCTGTCAACAAGGTTCATAAACACCCTTCATCCAAAACAGAGACCAATCCAAACTCTGAGTGGTGGGCAAAAACAGAGTGTTGCAATTGCCGGTGCTTTAGCCAAGGCATTCAAAGTATTAGTGCTGGACGAGCTGACCACATTTCTAGATGAACATGATCAAGTATGAACCTTCTTCATTTTCAGTTTTTTATGATTCTGTGAAAGCTATATCTCCTGCTAGGTCTGCCCCTGCCTCTCGAGATTCCGGAGAGCCTTGACTTCCTTCGGATGGATGACTGATGACTCACTCAGCCCATCAGCTGTGGTGATGAGCAGCTGGTTCCAGGTTTTGAAGATATTCGTGTCGATGAGCTAGATCGAGACTTTTTGATGATTCACTTGGAGGAAAAATTGCGGATGCTTGGTAGGTAGTACATTCTTTTTGACACACGGAGAGTAGCTTGTAGTTGTTGATTAATTCGTCGTCCAAGCTTACTATTTTGTTGTGCTTGGTCTGATTTTAGTTGTACGTAGGCTGTAGCCTTCTTAGGGTTGCTCTGATGCAGAATAAATATGCACCCGACTGTGTGACTAATATCAAGTTTTACAGTTAATAACAATTCAGTGGTTCCTCTGTTCCTTACAATTGTGTACCTGATGTTTCCTTGTCCACGGGATTGTACTTTGCTTGATTTTAGTTGTTTGTATGGTCAGATGGTTGCTCCTTTTGAAGAATATATCCCGAATCATGTGAATTGATGTGGCACGCTATTAGGCTACGCCACCTGTTTTTCTAAAGCCGTTGGATCTGGTATTACATGTACGCCGGCTCAAACTAGGGAGATCAAAAAAACTCCCGGGCATCCCATACAGAGTGAGTGACTCGCCAAGTCTCCATCCTTCTTGAAAAGCCTCAATCCCATCCTCACATGCCCAAGCTAAAGGTTCTCTCTATCCTGATATGCAAATGTGGTGTTACAATATTACGATTTTATAGGTACAAAACGGCACTGATTCTAAAAATATTTCGATTCTAAAAAATTGTTCCATACAATCATACATGAAATTTTATAATATCCCGATCCTACATAAATAACATATTATTCTTTGATTGTGATACAGTATTGTTTAATCTTCATATACATTGAAGATAATGGCGTCGTTCTTTTGTCCGATACGACAGCTGAATCATATCGTAATAGTCCTCTTGAAGTTTCTGCACGCTCCGTCCGTCAGATCCAATGGCACGGAGCGACACGAACTACTGTAGAGTTTCCGATACGATAGCCACTACCTCAAAACGAACGCAGCCAATGTAAATAAGTCAAGTTAATTTACACAATCAACAAAATTAATAATCATAAATATTATAGGCCTTGATTTTTACAGCTTTCAAATCTTATATAAAAAGATTTTTTTTAAAAAGAAACACTCATGAGGTTATGGCTCCGTTCGTTTCCAGGAGCGTTTCTGGAAAAAACGCAGAAGCAGCAAAGGGGGAGAGTGAATCGTGAGATTCTCGGGAATGCGGCCCGAAATGAACGCAGCCTATTTTGTTATTCTCCGGGCTCCTGCTTGGTTACGGTCACTTCTGGCTCCATGTGTTCTCCAGGATAGCATCTACACACACGAAACAAAACACACATAAACAACACTCATTAATGCTCAAAATATTTTGAAAGGGGTATAGCTAAATAGAATATGAATTTAGAAAATTTTAGGAAAAATCATCAAAGAGGAGTCCACCCCGTCGCCCAATGCCCTCTGCATTCCTACGATTCAAGCCGCACCCATGACCAACCACATTTCCCCAGCACACCTGGTAACTGCCCAGATATCCCTTGTGTATTCCGACTAAGTGTTGCCTCACACAACATTGAGTGGTTGCACTGTAAAGAGCTAGGCAAGATGAAACACTAACTCAGTCCTTGCACGAGCTAGGACGGAACTTCGCCACACTTGAGATTGGACCTCTAGAAAAACTGTGATAACGGCACCTAGATTTCAACCCTGCTCAAGAAATGGCATAGCTGACTAAGGTCATAAGCCGTGGGTTTCTTATCTCAAAACCTTTTCCAAAACCAACACTTTGTTCACACTAGTTCATCAAGTTTATCATAGTACTTGAGTGGGCGCGCACTATATCTAAGATTGGTTTGGGTGGCTATCCTACCATACTTTTCTTAGCAGCAAAACATGCAATTTTTTTAGTTTAAATAGGGCGTAGGGTTGTGTTTATAAAACTTGGTATTTTAAGCATCAAGTGTGGATTCCAGTAGACATGCCATCATCGATGTTATTGTTGCAGCAGAGGTCGGGCGTCGGTTCTCTGGGCTCCGGCTCGGTGATGGTCACTTTTGCCTCTGGGATGGTTCTCGCACACACACAAAACAAAACACACATAAACAACACTCATTCATGCTCAGAATATTTTTGAAAGGGGTGTAGTTGAGTAGAATATGAATTTAGATGAATTTAGGAAGAAGAATCATAAAAGTTGGAGTTGGAACGGAGAAGGTACGGGGTTTTGTGATTTATCTTTTTGGATAGTTGGAGGGGGCCTCTGGGACTTAACCCGGTTCAAGGCATGCTCACTCGGCCCGGCCTACCAGCGGAGCAGCCTATGCCCCTTCCACACCAGCGTGTGCTGGCACGGCCCATCGGGCCGGCCAGCAACGCGAGGGGGAGGGCAATGCAGGTAGGGCCTGCGTGACATCGGGCCCACAAGGCGGCGAGGGCAGGAGTGACAGCCTCTGGGGAAGCGGATGACGGTTCGGTTTGGGGAGAGGTGAACTGGCGATGACGGGTTGGTTCTAGCTCGCCGACGTTGGCCCGGTTCCGGCGACGAGGGTCTGCCGGCAAGGATCAGGGGGCAATAGCGAACCCATGGGTGGTACAGGGGTGGCAAGGGAAGGTGAGTTGGGGGCTAGCAGCGTGACGCTATTAGGTGGCGCTGACAACGTCACATTGCGGCGGCATGGCGAGGGGGTGTTGGTGCGGTTTTGGTACTAAAAGATGGGTGTTTAAGGTCGTTGCGGTGAGGCGGGTGTGGTGATCACCTGCAATTGAACATAGAGGCAGTGGGTGGGAGTATTTGGTGGTGGAGGTGAGGTAGTGCGCCACGGCGGTGGTGCTCGCCGTGGGGCATGGCAGTGCTGCTGTGTTGGGGAGAGGGTTGGAGTTGGGAGGGGAGTGGAGTGGAGAGTTCTAGCGGCGATGGTGCAGGGCGAGCGTTGAGGGAAGTGTGGCAATTTATAGCCACGGTAGAACGATTCCCCGGTGGCGTTGTGCGCACAGGGAGGTTAGGCCAATACAGTGGTGCGGGGGCATAGTAGTGGCGAGAGGTTGGTGGCAATTAAATGCAGGGTGCGGCCGGAGAGAACAGAGGTAGGCGGTGCGCGGGGACGGGCGGCAGAGAGAAAGGGCGCTGCGCGGGGTGTAAGACGAGACTGACCGGTAGGTCCCATCCGTCAGCGAGAAGGATAGGTGGGGCCCAACCGTCAATGAGAATGACAGGCGGGGTCCACCTATCGGTGAGACAAGGAGAGGAGGCGATGAGTGGGCCACTCACCCGATGAGGAAGGAGGAAAGGGGCTGGGACTTAGGCCGAGGGCAACTCGCGACCCAGGTGGAAAAAAAGGGGAGGTTGGGCTGGCTCGGGGAGAGGTAGGCTGGCCGATGACCCAAAAAGGGTAAAGGTTTCGGTGATTAATGACAATATAATTAGGTACTAATGTGTGCATGACATGAAGGTGCTACCTTTAATAATCGTGCTGGTTGGTTGACCAAAAGAGACCCCTCAATTCAAATTTCATGATGGTCGGCTTTGGAATTGGTGATCTAGCGTGAAGATAAGGATTGATAGCTCTAAGTGCCGTAATGTCAAAAGAAGGGCACTTAGGGATTGCTTTTGCTAGTTTTAGATAAACTGTACTATCAAGAGGTTTGTGGTGAGTAGGTTGATGCACTTCTTTCTAGAGTTATTTTCAACTTCGAGTGCATCTTAGTCCAAAAGCTCAAACATACTGAAATGTGCTAAAACTCACTCACCTCTTTTGTTTGAATCAAAAGAAAAACCCTCGAAAAACTTCCATTATATTTCTAATCAAAACAGCGATGAAAAACAAGTTTTTATATGCACCGGACCGTCAAGCACCGGACCGTTCGGTGCATGCAAATGCGTTGCAGTCCTTAACACCTGCGGTCAGTGCGCTTGTGCGCACCGGACCATCCGGTGGCTCATCACTGGACAGTCTGGTGCATGCACCGGACGTTTTGGGCCGAGGGTTAGTCCAGGACGTCCCCGGGCTGTTTAATGCACCAGACCGTCCGGTGGGGGACCATCCGGTGGCTCCACCGGATGTTCTATACCGAGGGACTGTCCACGGGTTGGTTGATGCACTTCAACGCACCGGACCGTCCGGTGACTCTTCAGTTGTGGGCTAGAAAAAGAGGATTTGAAAATATAAAGTACCGGACCGTCTGGTGGCTATGCACCGGACCGATCGGTGGTTTCGTAGAAAATTGATTTCGTACAGTAACTGCTGGTTTTTGGACTGGCCTCTATATAAAAGGCTCCCCCTCCCTCCATTTGATACCTTTGCGACTAGGAAACACTCGCACTCACACAAAGGTCACTCAAGCACCATTTCCACATAAATCTTTGAGCTTTGGGGCAAGAGGCTTGAGAGGAAGAGAACTTCTTGAGAAGTCCAAGGCTTGTTACTCTCGGTGATTGCGATCACCTAGATGGCGTGCGAGTCGTGCCTTCCGCGAGCTTCTGGGAGATTGTGGAAGAAGCGGGAAAAGGTCCCTGCGAGGGCATTGTGAGCGGTTTGGAGCCCACTATTCCGGAGTGGAGAAGCGCTTCCCGAAGAGAGCGCTCGATCTTAGTGAAGGTCAAGAGGTTGCTTGGTTCTCGCTAGAACCACTTTGCCAAACCCTCTCCTTGCGAGGTTTGGGGTCGGGGTCTTTGCGAAGACTTTGCGAGAGCAAATCCTTGCGAGGGACGCCAAACGAGGACTTAGGAGGAGTCGCGACTCCTCGATACCTCGGGAAAAAGATTGCCGTGTCATCTGTTCTCTTTACATTCCGCATTTACTGTCATGCAATTTACATTTCGCAATTTACTTTCTTGGAATTGCATGTTTGGCTCTAGGTTGCAAACCTTTTTGTTATGGTGTAGAACTCTAGTCACACTTTATTAGGAACTAGGGTGAATTGGGACTTGATCCAAGGGGTTTAATTTCAAGTTTCGAAATTAGAAGTCCAATTCACCCCCCTCTTGGACATCTTGATCCGTTTAGAGATACCTAGCGATCGGAAGATCTCTTAGGCCATTTTTAGCTTGTACAATAGGCCATTTTTAGGCGGGCTGGTATGCAAAGAAAGTTACCAATACCTAGTTAACAGACTCCAAAAATCATAAAATTTTAACCCTAGGATCACAAAAACAAAGGGAAGAATATACCAAAAATCTTCTCAATTGTAACAAGTTAACATCACTCGACAGAGTTTGCTTTTGGACTAGCTGGAAGGTCCCAACAACCGTGGGGAGATTTGGAATTTCAATCAAAATCACCTCCAAAATTCACGAAATTTTGTTCGGAGCTTGCTCGCAATATGGTGACGGTATTCCTACAAGATCCATACCAAAGATTCGAGCTTCACAAAGAATCGAAGAGAATCCCCTTCAACCTAGGTTTTGACATGTTTTGGGGAAATTTTGAGATATGGCACTAGGCTAGATCAATTCCTCTACTTCATAGGAAGCCAAAACCTCAGCAAAAGAAGGATTTAACCCAAGGCAACAAGAAAAAAAGCCTTGAGTTTCCTGCGAGAACTAAACTAGAGGATGAGGAAAGGAAAGCTCCACTCAATCACAAGGCATAGCTGCAAAAAAAAAACTTGGATTAAACTTGGAACCACAAATACAAAAGGTTCTACAGCCTGCCACCCTTCATCCACCCACTTAGATGGGAGTTACAAGATCCTCAGGCACTCATCTCTCTTGGATCTTGGGCTCTCCTTGCATTTTGCAATTGGTTGCAATTTCTCTCTAATCTATAGGATTTTACCAAGTGGGAAGAGACACTCAAATGGCTGCTAACACTTCTATTTATAGCCCTAAGGACTCAAAATACCCTTACACTAGACACCTAACTAGAAGGCTTGTAGGGCGAAACTGAAAAGATACATGAAACTTGATTAGATGAATGTGATGCCACCGAAGATCCACTTCATCACGCAACCTCTAGGATGACGACACGCACAATAGTCCAACATTGTCGTCTAGAAACTTAGAAACTTGCCATCAGTTTTGGTCGGAGCTGCAAACCCAGAGTTGGGTGGTGGTTTTAAGGAAAGCAACCAAACTGTCTCAATGTTGGTTCATGTCCAAGCCCACACCCCTTGGCTCCTCTAGGTCAGGACAACAAAGCATCATCATCATCCTTCATTGGTTTTGACCTCTCAGCTACAGTTAGCCATCTACTAGCGCTTGGCGATCAAAGCTGGTGCAGAGGAATCGCAAGGGAGCGTTTTTTTTCTATGAGGTTGGCGTTATGGCATGCTGAAATTACTAGGCCCACCAGGAACATGGGCTTGCTCCATCATTCCATTCATCTCATGAACTAACTTGTAGGAGTACTTTATAAATTGGAGATGATGTTAAATATTGGAAATTAAAGTAGTGGTATAATATTCTCACGTGAAATGAAAAGAAGCAAACCATGATCAAGTGCATGTGTATGTTAACAAAAGGAAAGTAACTTGGCCACTTATATAATAAGGTAGGTGGATGGGCCATACCTTGGATTTGATTCTTATCATGCATGTAAAAACATATTGAGAATACAACTAGTTTCCTTAGATAAAGTCAGGAAATAAACGTTCAATAGTACACATCTAGCAGGAACATGTTGAAGGGTGCACCATAACTACCAACACTGCAGGAGCAGGCATAGTCACTTCCACCACCACGAAACATGCTGACAAGCCATCTTCAGCAGAAAGTAGCTGGCGCTAGGTAGCCCTCTGGTCTTCAGCCCGCAGGAATGATCGAACTTGCGGCATTGGAATATACCCCACAGTTTTATACTCCTCCTTGACACTAAATTTGATTTGTTTGTCTTATTCAAAAAATTTCACAATTATCATTTATTTTCATTGTAATTTAGTTTAGCATATATTATACTTTAACTATGAATTGAACTTTTTGTACATTTTTGCAATATTTTGAATAAGACAAGTTAGTCAAACTTAGTGCTAAAAGAATCAAATTATCTATAAATTGGAACGAAGGTAGTATAATTTGACACCATAAGGCATTTTTTTTATTGTCGCCAAATGCAAACCTGTTTGAGAGTGAGACTCATTTCACGGTCACAAAACTCACAATGGGTTGGTTAGTATGCCGAGCAAGCCCCTAGATTTCCCTCTTGAGTTTACCTCTCTTACACATTGCTTTATGTGCTTTCTTCGACTCTTGAGTTCACCTCTCTTACGCATTGTTTTATGTGCTTCTTCGTTGACTATCTTGTCCTCGGTTTCAGAATCATAGACAACGTCTATCCTGGTGTAATCCTAGAGGAAATAAACATCGAGCTGGACAAGGTGGAATGAGATTAGAACACTAACTAACAACAAAGAGGAGGGGTACAAAGGATTTGTTGAGGCCAGTGCATTAGGCAGAGGGAGACAGAGGAAAAGACCGAAAGCCGTGCGCCCCATGTGTTCTAGCTGCTGAGGGAGGGGAGGATAGTGACAAGTACTGTACCCCAGACCAGTGTGATTGCGGGTGGACGACTGCACACTAGCTTTATGAAGATAGAGCAATTCGGTGTCATATAGATGGAGACCAATATTGTGGTCAAATTTTGACCATAACTAAAATAGTTCACTTTTGTATTGCATTGCCTATGGCCAAATTTTGGCCTCAACTTTGGCCACCAACCAAACAATCCCATAGGTCGGTTCTATCTTCGATCGTGAAAGAACTAGCCAAACTACTTTTAACATGCACTTAACACAAATAAAAAATGCAGATCAACAATTATCAGAAACAATTAACATAGATGAATACAAGTATAGATATAGACCAATATGAAGTAAAAATCGACACAAATCTAATCGTTGGGAGTGGTGAAGGACTGAACACATTTTGCATGGAAGGATGACACACGACAGAGCTAAAGCAAGAGTGCGATATTTGGTTAAATCGGTTACAAGAGACTAATAGATAATTTAATTAAAATATATTTGGTTAGTGAGAACTTCTTAAAAAAATGATGATTAGTTATTTCGGTTTTCATCACTTTAATTTTGGTCTCTATTACTTTAGTTTGGTCATCGGTTAATTATGCCACCTCTAACTATGCATGTATGCTGTAACCATAAATTTGAAAATAACATCACACGACTATACAAAATTTGTCTATTATTATGACACACAGTAAATCAGTTTCTGACTCATGAGTAAAAAATATTTTATGTGGAACCAGCCGTACATAGTCATTATTAGCATGGCTAGGGATAGTAATGGGTTATGATCCAAATGCTGTTTACATTCCAAATAATTCTTTGGTGTTTTTAGTTCAAAAATAAATATAAATATGACTTGGCCTTTTTTAAATCCGATTTTTAAATTCTAGCGAAATTTGAGATCATCTACCACCCCTATTAAGCACGGCCCGAGACAGATTGGGCCCTTCCTAGAGCACCGGCCCAGGCATTCGTCCCTCTATTCTGCGCTCGCCGGATGGCTCACGGTCTCGCCGGCGGCGTCGGCCTCCGCCGCTGCTTTCCCTCCGCGTACTCCTCCGAAACCGTTCGACCTACACTATACGCTACGCATCGTCGAAGCCTACGGGTGAGCGCCTCAGCCTTACCCCCGCCACTGGTCGCCCCGGCCATCGAGGGCCGCGACGTCGGGCTCTCGGTGACCACACGAGAGGGGCCATTGCTGCCGGTGCTCAAGGGCTGCTCCCTCCGCGTCCCGCCCGGGAAGGTTTGGATGCTTCTCGGCCCCAACGGCTGCGGCAAGTCCACCCTGCTCGAGGTCTTTCTCTGAGCATATCGTGTTTTCGACCTCCATTTTTTTTCCGTGCCGCAATGAGAATTTAGTTCAGAATTGAATCTCTCTGACTTTCGTTCGCATTAGTCGACAGATTTAGAAACTTATGGATTAACATTCAATCGCCAATATGTCAATACTGGGTGAGTATTGAGTCGCGCACCTGTGGAATTGTTGCCTTCGCTGTGAATCGAAGAAATTGGTTTTCTGATGTGTTTAGTTAGTTCCCAACGATATCGCCAATCACGCTCAGATGCCCTTGTCTGATCTTCGAGTGGGATGGAAAGTAGAACGTTCTGGCTAGTATCACCTTTCTTTCTTTCTTTTTTTTTTTTTTGAAAAATCTGGCTAGAAGCACCTCAACCTTGTGAATAATGGAGTCATGGTTTATTTTGGCAAAGGGCTAACTTCATGAAAATGTTGAAGCAAGCTGTTGAACCTGAAATTCTTTGGAAAGGTTTTGATGACTTGGGAATGTGCATGCTGTATAACTACTGGACTGATGTTTCTACATAATTCTCAAAAAATGCTTCAGATTCCAACAAGAATGAATAGAAATTCCATTTTAAAAGCCAATAACAAAATTATTAAATATTTTGACACGACTGTTAGACAGTTGCACATCAGTTTTGAATTGTACTGCCTCATCACAAAATGAGAAAAAGGCATTGAGCACTGGAGCAATGAACATAGTTATTTTTTAGAGGCACTGAATGGAAGTTAGAGAATTAATTTCACCCTTTCTTGGGTGACAGTATATTTTCTGTAAATCTATTCTAAATAAGAATACATATAATATCTGCCGTAATGTCTCATATGAAACACACAGATATATTTTCCTTTGTAGCAATGTAGCTGGCCTTGACACTCCCTTCATCCAAGCAGCTTCTGATGAAATGATAGCGGATATGAATATGCTTACTGCGCTCATGGAAGATAGGGTTCTTGGCCAGCGCCAGGGCAGACTTGGAGTCCACCTTCAGCCCGACTGCTTCTGGCTCTGTTCCTAGAAGATCACCCAACAGCCGGGCTATCCAAATAGCTTGTGTTGCAGCAGTGGTGGTGGCGATGTACTCTGCTTCACAGGATGAGAGGGACACCACCCTCTGCTTGTCTGACTGCCAGCTGATTAGGTAGCCTCCCAGGAAGAAAAGTGTGCCACTCGTGCTCTTCCTGTCGTCAATGTCGCCGCCATGGTCTGCGTCGGAGTAGCTAATCACCCCAGCAGACTGTTGATGCCTTTCGTAGCGCAGCCTGTAATCCAGCGTGCCAGCAACATACCGGAGGAGCCTCACCACTGCTTGATGGTGTTCTTCAGTGGGACGCTCCATGAATCGGTTGACAAATCCAACCGCAAATGCTAGATCAGGCCTTGTGTGTACCAGGCACCGCAGACTGCCCACAATCCGCCAGTATTGAGTGGCATCCAACTGGTTTGCTTCACTGTCCTTGCTCGGCCGAAGTCATTCCTCCATTGGAGTTTCATCTGAATTGCATTCGGCCATCCCCGCCAGCTCAAGAATCTGCTTGGCATAGTGAGCCTGGAGGAGGGTGATGGCGCCATCACCCTGGCGCACCTCGATGCTGAGGTAGAACGAGAGCAACCCTAGATCGCTCATGAGGAACTCCCCTTTCATCACTACCTTGAACGCGGCCACCGCAACTGGGCTTGATCCAGTGATCAAGTAGCACCTCTCTACCACTGCCTCACCGGTACATGGCGTGCTCATGCTCGCTCTGGGCAAAGCTCATCTTCTTGAGGGTTGCATCCAGCTTCGAGTTCCAAGCGTGCGACGCCTGCTTGAGCTCATACAGGGCCTTGCGCAGCCGCAGCACAAGCCCCTCTTTGCCGGCGATGACGAATCCTTGTGGCTGCCGAACATACGCCTCCTCCTTGAGGTCTCCGTTGAGGAACGCCGACTTGACATCCATGTGGTGGACGCGCCATCCTTCTCGTGCCGCCAAAGCAAGGAGCAGCCGCACCGACTCCATGCGTGCAACCGGTGCAAAGACTTCGTCATAGTCGGTGCCTGCTTGCTGGACGAAACCGCGCGCCACCAGTCAGGCCTTATGCTTGACGACTTTGCCTGCCTCATCGCGCTTGAGCTTGTACACCCATTTCAGAGTGATGGCACGATGTCCGTGTGGAAGTTTGGCCAGCTCCCACGTCTTGTTCTGCTCGACGGAGTCGATCTCCTGTTGCATAGCTTTCCGCCATGTAGGATCGCGCTCAGCTTCGCCGAAAGAGGACGGCTCCCCGATGCTTGCCAGGTGCAGTTCGCCGTTGAGGTGACGCTCTGCCAGCCTAGGCATGACGTCGTCTTCCCAAAGGAGGTTGTCGTAGGAGCGATAGCGAATAGGAGACTCCCCGTGTGCCGCATCTAGCCGATCGCCGTCGTCGCTCAACGGCGTCATGATCTCAGGTGATGGGGCAGCGGGCTCGCTGACCGGCGTTGCGGCGGGAGCCGGTGCAATTGATGCAGGTGTTGTGGGCGTGGCCGACTGAGGGACCCCATCTCCACGGCTGCAGAGCCCATCTGGCTCGATGCACGGGAGTCGGGAACCGCCTGTGTTCTTCTCTTCTCCACCAGTTGAGGAAGCTCATTGTGGACGAACTCCATGGTGAGCTCACCAGCCTCCACGCCTGAGCTGCTCCAATCCCAGGTGCTTGCCTCGTCGAAGACGACATTGCGCGCCGTGAACACTCGCATGGTGGCGGGATCTAGGACGCGGTAGCCCTTTACCCCTGCTGCGTAGCCGATGAAGATGTTGGCGCGGCTGCGGTCAGCGAGCTTGTGGACATGGCCGAGCTCCTTGGCGTAGACCTTGCATCTGAAAACACGTAGATGATCCACCGCCGGCTTCTTGCCGTGCCAGGCCTCGTAGGGCGTGATGTTGTCGAGGCTCTTGGTGGGCAGCCAGTTCAGCAGGTAGACCGCCGTCATGACCGCCTCAGAACAGCGCCGGTACACCATAACCATCTGTTCTGGCACTCGACGACTCCATTCTGCTGCGGCGTGTGTGGTGCAGAGAAGTGGTGCTAGATCCCCTCGGAGCCGCAGTAGTCGGCGAACTCCTTGGCGGTAAACTCGCCGCTGTTGTCGGTGCGCAGCCGCACTGACTGCCGCTCTGCCTCTATTTGTACGCGCTTGATCGCATCACCAGCGTTCGACTTGGCCTCCAGCAGCACGGCCCACATGTAGCGGCTCGCGTCGTCGACGAGGAGAAGGAAGTAGCGGCGTCCTCTTGACGTTGGTGGTGAGACCGGGCCGCAGAGATCCCCATGAACTAGCTCCAACGGATCTTCAGCGTGGAAGTTCGCCTTCTTCAGGAACGCGCCACGGCGGTGCTTGGCGATGACGCACGTGTCGCAGAACTGTTCGACGTGCTCGAGTTTGGGTAGCCCGCGCGCCGTCTGGTGCCTGCTCGTCTTCTCCAGCGCGCCAAAGTTGACGTGGCCTAGTCGCTCGTGCCAACGCTAGGCGTCGTCGTTGCGGATCGCGGCGAGGCAGACAAGCTTTTCGACCTGCAGATGGAGCATGTACAGCCTGTTGACGCCGCGGGGAACACGGGCGAGAAGCCACTGGTGCCGATCCTAGTTACGAAGCACACCGTCAGGATCTTCACGCCTCCTTCCAACTGGCTGAGGCTCACGATTGAATTCTTCAGCCGTGGTATGTAGTAGACGCCTCCCAACGCCTTGTGCTCGCCGCGACGGCCGGTGAAGACGATGGTGCCGATGCCACAGATGTCCACAAGCGAGCCGTCGCCGAACTTGACTGTCCCGCACACGGAGCGATCGATCTCGGTGAAGACCTCCCCCGGCCAGTCATATGGTTCGTGGCGCCGTTGTCTAGGTACCATCCCTCTAGGCGTTCGTCGTCGTCGTTCTTGCCGAGGAAGACCTTCACCTGCGACTCCTTGATGTGAATCAGATCGGGCGACGTCGCGGTGGTGGGTGCGGGAGATGTCGAGGCAGCGGGCGCGGCCTCCAGGCTGCAGGCGCGACGTTGGCCTTTTCCTTCCTGGCCGCACGGCAGTCCTTGGCCCAGTGGCCAGGATACCCGCAATTTCGGCATCCGTCTTCCCGCAGAGCGTCGCCCTTCTTTCCACTGCCAGAATCCTTGCGGCGCCTAGGGCGTGGCTCCTTGTCGCGCCCGCCGGACTTGGAGCTGCCCGAGGATGACCTGCCGCTGCTTTTCTTCCCACCGCTCCTCTGTGAGGTAGAGCTTGCCGTCTGCGCGTGTGGGAGGCGGCTCGTCGTCCTCTGCGAAGCATTCCTCGGCAGCTCGCAGATGGCCCGATGCGTCTTTCAGCGTCAAGTGCTCCAGATCCGCGGTCACCTCGATGGCGACGGCGACCTCGCGGAACTTCTTGGGGACGACCCGCAACAGCTTCTCGACAACTTTGTTCGGCTTGACCACGGATAGTCTCAAAGTCCCGGCACAGGCGCTGCGCCTTTGACTTGCGTACCTGGTCACTCCCGACGCGCATGGTGGCGACGGCGTCCCAGGCCTCCTTGGCGGTTTCCTTCACCACGAGCTGGGCGACCATGTCCGTCGGCACCGCGCTTGTGATGGCGTCAAGAGCCATCATCTCCTCTTGGACGGAGGCGCCACCCGGCTCGATCGCGTCCCAGAGGTTGCGCGCCTTCAGCTGGTCGCAAAAGGGACATGCTGATTGATGCGGTAGACCACACTTGGCCAGGCGGTCCGACGTCCAGCAGCAGTTATTAATGGCCAACCAAGCAAAAAACTTGCAGTTCAAAGGGGCCCAGATTTTCCAGATCCTCTTCCATGGCGAGAACTGGATGGTACGAGTAATACATTGTGAGATATGCTGAGCTGCTGCTGTAAACGCCAGAAGAATCAAATTTCTAATGATGCTGATCTGGGACATCAGGACGTAGGACCATACCATCGACCAAATCCCAAATGTGAAGATACCCAACTCCTGTTGTTGAGAGCCTGGCACACTGTATGGCTGTACACAATTCTAAGGGGAGGGGGGGGGACCACTCTGAGGAGGTTAGGTGCAATGTCGGCAATGGTTTTGCCCTGCACCCAGCGGTCAGACCAAAACAAAGTACGTTCTCCATTGCCAACGGTAATATTCACAGCCACATCAAAAAGAGCACGAGCCATTTTTGGTACCTGAAAGTGCAGATCGGCCCACGGCCAAGAGGTGTCTATTTTGTGCAGACAGAGCCACCGGATACACAGAGCCCAACCCAAACGTTCAAGGTCATGAACTCCAAGACCGCCATACATTAGTGGCCTCTGAACCCGTGACCAAGAAACCAGATAATTGCCACCCTGAGCCTGCTACTGTCCTTTCCACAAAAAGCTTCTCCTCCTCTTGTCGATAGTCTTAATCACCCACCTTGGAAGGTCCAAAGCTATCATTGAATAAATGGGGGTTGCTGTCAGCACAGCTTTGACCAGCACCAGGCAACCTGCTCTATTCAAGGGGGAGCCTTCCAACCAGGTAGTTTATTTGCTACTTTGTCGATTAAGGGCAGCCACTCATTCTTGGAGGGTTTGCGGATAGTAAGAGGGAGTCCCAAATATGTTGTTGGGAAATTAGAGACTCCACAGGACAGAACCTCTGAAATGACGGCAAGATCAAGATCTGTGCACTGAATGGGGACGGCTGCACTCTTAGAAAGATTTACCCTAAGCCCAGAGACGTGACCAAAACAATCCAACAGATCCTTAACCATGAGTAGATCATTTCTCGAGGGTCTCACAAACAGAACCACATCATCGGCATAAAGGGAAATCCGGTGGAGGTTATGATGTCCTGCAAGGCCATCGAACACAAAAACTTTTCAACTGTCTATTTTCTTGAAAAACCAAAATATTTATGTTGAGCACTCAATGCATGCACGGGCAATGCTAGGTTGTGCATGTATTTGTAAGCCTCTCAACTCGCTAATCAGTCAAGAACAGGAAGAACTCACACAGGGGATTTTGGCGCTGCAAGTGCAGCTTTTCTGTTTATGTTGCCTGTTTATTTATGGAGAGATTACATGGCCATCGTGGCCTTAGTGGCTCCTAGATTCCAGCCAGTTCCAAGCAACTGACCCACTACTGAACTAACTCCTAACTTGTAGGACTCGACTTGACCCACTTTCACCTGCCTAACTGTCTAACCTGACGAAACTGAAAACAGTAAAGTCATTAACTAGGACTCTGAAACTAACTGAGGAAGAATGTTGTGCAGGGATTACTACTTGCTTCAGTATTTAAATGCTAAGAATAGTGGTTTTCATAGCATTTGCTGTCCGTTGAGTATTGTACTTTGGATGCAGGTTGTGATGCCCAGTTGCTGTTGCCCAAAGTGGAATCTGATGTTGCTTTTG
This sequence comes from Paspalum vaginatum, assembly GCA_030272315.1. Lineage (NCBI taxonomy): Eukaryota > Viridiplantae > Streptophyta > Magnoliopsida > Poales > Poaceae > Paspalum > Paspalum vaginatum. The sequence goes on along the minus strand of CM059018.1, from coordinate 32,798,068 downwards.
GGCTTGGTAAGCTGAACCTTCCATTAGATGAGGTCAGGTCAAGGGTATCAAAATCTTTGGATGCCGTTGGAATGTTGAGCTACTTGCAAGTAGGCAGCTGCAATCCACCTTTTGGATTATAATCTAAACGTCCACAAGGTTCATAAACACCGTTCATCCAAAACAGAGACCAATCCAAACTCTGAGTGGTGGGCAGAAACATAGTGTTGCAATTGCCGGTGCTTTTGCTGAGGCATTCAAAGTATTAGTGCTGGACGAGCTGACCACATTTTTAGATGAACATGATCAGGTATGAACCTTTTTCATTTTCAGTTTTCTATGATTCTGTGAAAGCTATATCTCCTGCTAGGTCCGCCCCTGCCTCTCGAGATTCCGGAGAGCCTTGACTTCCTTCGGATGGATGACTGATGACTCACTCAGCCCATCAGCTGTGGTGATGAGCAGCTGGTTCCAGGTTTTGAAGATATTCGTGTCGATGAGCTAGATCGAGACTTTTTGATGATTCACTTGGAGGAAAAATTGCGGATGCTTGGTAGGTAGTACATTCTTTTTGACACACGGAGAGTAGCTTGTAGTTGTTGATTAATTCGTCGTCCAAACTTATTATTTTGTTGTGCTTGGTCTGATTTTAGTTGTATGTAGGCTGTAGCCTTCTTAGGGTTGCTCTGATGCAGAATAAATATGCACCCAACGGTGTGACTAATATCAAGTTTTACAGTTAATAACAATTTAGTGGTTCCTATGTTCCTTACAATTGTGTACCTGCTGTTTCCTTGTCCACCGTCCACGGGATTGTACTTCGCTTGATTTTAGTCGTTTGTAATGGTCAGATGGTTGGTCCTGTTGAAGAATATAACCCGAATCATGTGAGTAGATGTGGCACGCTATTAGGCCACGACACCTGTTTTTTCGTCAGCCGTTGGATCTGGTATTACACGTACGGCAGCTCAAACTAGGGAGATAAAAAAAACTCTCGAGCATCCCATACAGAGTGAGTGACTCGCCAAGTCTCCATCCTTCCTAGAAAAGCCTCGATCCCATCCTCACGGTCCCAAGCTAAGGTTCTCTCTATCTTGATATGCAAATGTTGTGTTACAGTATTACGATTTTATAGGTACAAAACGGCACTGATTCTAAAAAGTATTGCGATCTTAAAAATTCATACATGAAATTTTGTAATATCCCGATCCTACATAAATAACATATTGATCTTTGATTGTGATACAGTATTATTTAATCTTCATATACATTGAAGATAATGTAATTAAGTCTAGTTAATTTACGCAATCAACAAAATTAATCATAAATATTATAGGCTTTGATTTTTACAACTTTCAAATCTTATATAAAAAGATCTTTTAAAAAATAAACACTCATGAGGTTATGGCTGCTTTCGTTTACAGGAGCGTTTCCGGAAAAACGCAGAAGCAGCGAAGGCGTGAGCTTATTATGCGGCCCGAAACGAACGCAGCTTATTTTGCTGTTCTTCGGGCTCTGGCTCTGTGACAGTCATTTCTAGCTCCGAGGTGTTCTCCGGGATGGTGTCTACACAACATACAAACAAGACACACATAAACAACACTCATTAATGCTCAAAACATTTTGAAAGGGGTATAGCTAAATAGAATATGAATTTAGAAAATTTTAGGAAAAATCATCAAAGAGGAGTCCACCCCGTCGCCCAATGCCCTCTGCATTCCTACGATTCAAGCCGCACCCCTGACCTCCCACATTTCCCCAGCACACCTGGTAACTGGTAACTGCCCAGATATCCCTTGTGTATTCCGACTAACTGTTGCCTCACACAACATCGAGTGGTTGTACTGTGAAGAGCTAGGCAAGATGAAACACCAACTTGGTCCTTGCATGAGCTAGGACGGAACTTCACCACACTCGATCCCGAGCAACCACATCCCCAGGACGGAACTTCACTACACTCGATCCCGAGCAACCACATCCCCAGACCTTTCTATGGAAGACCGGACCTCTCGAAAAACCATGACAACGGCACCCAAATTTCTACCCTGCTCAAGAAATGGCATAGCTGACTAAGGTCATAAGCCGTGGGTTTCTTGTGTCAAAACCTTTTCCAAAACTAACACCTTGTTCACACCAGTTTATCATAGTAGTTGAGTGAGCGTGCACTACATCTAAGATTGGTTTGGGTGGCTATCCTACCATGTTTTTCTTAGCAGCAAAACATGCAATTTTTATAGTTTAAATAGGGCATAGGGTTGTGTTTATAAAATTGGGTACTTTAAGCATCAAGTGTGGATTCTAGTGGACTTGCCGTCGTCGATGTTCTTGTTGCAGCAAAGGTCGGGGGTCGGTTCTTTAGGCTCTGGCTCAATGACGGTCACTTTTGGCTCCGGGGCGTTCTCTGGAACTGCTCTACACGCGCACACATAAAAAACCCTCATTCATGCTCAAAATATCTTGAAAGGGGTATAGTTGAGTAGAATATGAATTTTAGAAGAATTTAGGAAGAAGAATCATAAAATTCAAGGTATGGGGCTTTTGTGATTTATCTTTTTGGATAGTTGAAGGGGCTTCTGGGACTTAACTCGGTTCATGGCTTGCTCACTCGGCCCGGCCTGCCAGCGGGGCAGCCTATGGCCCTTCCACACCCACGCGCGCTGGTGCGGCCCACTAGGCCGGCCCAGCAATGTGAGGGGGAGGACAACACGGGTAGGGACGGCATGACATTGGGCCCACAATGTGTCGAGGGCAGGGATGACGACCTCTGGGGAAGCAGATGATAGTTCGGTTCGGGGAGGGGTGAATCGGTGATGACGGTTTGGTTCTGGCTCACCGGCGATGCCCGGTTCCGGCAATGAGAGTCTGCCGGCAAGGATGAGGGGGCGACGGCAAACCCAGGGGTGGTACATGGGTCGCAAGGGAAGGTGAGTTGGGGGTTGGCGGCATGAGGCTGTTAGGCAGCACCGACGGCGTCGCATTGCGGCAGCATGGCGAGAGGGTGCTAGTGCGGTTTTGGTAATGGAAGATGGGTGTTTAGGGTCATTGTGGTAAGGCGGGTGTTGGGGGAAAGTAGATGGAGCCATTCCTCCCCTAGCGAAAAAGGCCCAAGAGGCCCATGTAACACTTGTAAGGAATATTTTGTCCCATCTTGCCGCTCCATGTGAGCATGGCTCCCCTTCTTTCCTATAAAAGGGGAGGATGAGTAATAAAAAAGAGGAGGATGGACCTTCTTCCCTCTCCCTCACGAACCAAATTTTATTACATATGTTGGTGACATAACACTTCACTCTATGTTCAAAGCTATTTCCTGTCTCTAAGTCCGAAGCTAGGTCCTGTCTCTAAATTCGAAGCTAGCTTTTATGTTATCTCGGAAGCTAATCTTTACTCTGAATACGAAGGTATGTCCCAACAGCGGGTGTGATGCTCAACTGCAATTGAACATAGAGGTAGTGGGAGGGAGTATTTGGTGGTGGAGGTGGGGTGGTGCGCCACAGCGGTGGTGCTCGCCGTGGGGCATGGCATCGCTGCTGTGCTGGGGAGAGGGTTGGAGTTTGGAGGGGAGTGGAGTGTTATGGCAGCATTGGTGAAGGGTGAGTGTCTAGGGAGGGGTGGTAATTTATAGCTGCGACATAAGGGTTCATCGGCTGTGCTGTGCGCATAGGGAGGTTAGGCCAGTATGGTGATGCGGGTAGGCATAGTAGTGGTGAGAGGTTGGTGGGTAAATGCAGGTCGCAGCCAGAGAGAACAGTGGTAGACGGCACACGAGTAAGGGCGGTAGCGAGAGAGGGCGCCACGTGGGGTGGAAGACGATACTGGCAGGTAGGTCCCAAATGTCAACGAGAATGATAGGCGGGGTCCACCTATCGGTGGGACGAGACGAGGCGGTGAGTGGGCCGCTTGCCCAACGAGAAAAGAGGAAAGGGCGAGGGCTTGGGCTAGGGGTAGCTTGCGGCCTAGGTGGGAGAAAAGGGGAGGTTGGGTCAGCTCGGGGAGAGGTAGGCCGCCCTGAGCCTGCTTGGGGGAAAGTGAATTTTCCTTTTTCTTTTTTGAGATTGGGGGGGGGGGGGTTGGTAGGATTTTGTGAGGGCTATTTTGGGGGAATTTTAAGAGGAATGTTGCCAACTTTTGGAAGGATTTGGTGAGTATTTTTGGGGTGAGCTGGAAGAGGAGTTGAATTTAAATTTTTGAAAAAAAATGTGAAAACTCGTGTGGTGATTTAATTTAGCTATTTTTTATCGGGGGAATCTTTGGGGCATTACAGCTCCCCGCACACAAACAACCCAAAAAGAGATGCCTAGGGATGTAGGGATCGGATGCCCAAGAGGGGGGGGGTGAATTAGCTAATTTTTCAAACTCTAATAAAAAATCCTTAACCTAACGAACTACAATTAGCCAACTTCACCCTCTAAGCGAATTAACATCCCTAAACTAGTGATAAGTAAACTGCTCATGCTAGTGGAAATGAAAAACCTACTCGTGCTAGAAACCACAAGAATGACAATAGCAAGGGAGATATTAGCCAAGAGGAAGCTAAGCATGGTAACTACAAGATGCAATCCAACTAAGAGCATCACGTAGAGGAGCTAGGAGAAGAGACAACCAGATTTTTTCCTGTGGTATCGGAGATTTGGCACCCTCCCCTAGTCCATGTTGCGGCACACGCAAGGTGTTTTGCCGCCTCCCATGCTTGTGGGCACTCGCTAAGAGTCTTCGTTCGCCATCTCGACAAGGTGAAGCTCAAGCCTTGTAAACCTTTGTTCTTCAGGCTTCCACAGGTCCTTGGCAAGCTCCGAGAATGAACCTCAGTCACCAAGTCCGCCTAGGTGCTGCGAAACACCAAGAGTAACAAGCCTCTGATCTTCACTTGATCTTGATCCTCACCAAGATGGTTGCACACAAGCCTCTAGACCTTTCTTGCTCTCAAATGGTGTGAATGTGTGAGTGTTAGATGCAAAGGATGAAGCACAATGGCTCTTTGTGTTGTTGTTGCTTCAGTAGTGTCAAAGAGCACGAAATGAACTGAGGGAACCCATATATATAGCCCTCAAACTGAGAGAGCTGTTGCAAAGAAGGGGTTGCTGACGCAATGTAAACCGGATGGTACGGTCCATGTACTTTTCCTTAGACCGGACCATATGGTCCATGTATTTTTCCAACGGTTACTAAACACATATGTCACTGTACTTTGGTATGATGTTTAGGACGGTCTATTAGACTGTACTATATGGTCTATTGTACACTGGAATTCCACCAAAAACACACACCCTCGGGTTTCTTGGTACGTTCATAGGACGGTCCTTTAGACCGTACTATACGGTCCATTGGCTCTCGTCTTTTCCTCAAAGATCACAACCTCGGGATACTTAGTACGTTGTTCAGGACGGTCTTCACAACTGTACTATATGGTCCATGTATTTCTGTTGTTCCTTCCAAGTGCATAGCTTCAGGGTAAATGGTACGGTCAGTTGGACGGTCTTCTAGGTTGTACCATACGGTCCTTGTAAAACTTCCTGCTTTTCCAATCTCATGCCTTGGGTAACTTAGTCAGTCAAATGGTACCGTTACACACAAGCGGACTTTCCTGTATAATGGATTTGCATGTTCATTCCAAACTCAACTTCCCAGGCTGAAAAGGTACTGTCCGTGGTGAGTACTATTTACCGGACCATACATCCTTGAAACTTTTTCTGACTTTTTTTATTCTTCAAGTGTTTTGATCCCTCTCTTGATTCATTTGGACCTTGAACTTTTGTTGCTTACACCTTTGCAGTTATTGAGTCTTTTGGCTTGTGTATGTGCATCCATTCATGGGAACTCTAGAGATCAAGTGATCAACCTTTGACCCCCCTTAATAGTGCGAACACTAGAAAGCTATAAAACCCTATCTAAGCAAGCATCCTTCAACTCCTTGATTCTTGAATCTAGAAGTGTCCTTAGCCTTCGAGATACGAAAAACTCAATGAGCAACTATTATATTTTAAACCCAATGAGCAACAATTATATTTTATTATTGAATATGCACTCATGAGCTTATTAGAACACAATTAAGCTTGTCATTCAATCACCGAAACTCACCTTGGGGCCTAGATTCTTACAATCTCCCCCTTTTTGGTGATTAATGAAAAGTAAAAGACGACAAGAGTAGAGATGGTAAACAAATTGAGGTACAACGCCAATTTCTCTAGCCTTAAGCAAGGAATTAAACACACGGAGCTCGAAGGCTCACCCTAGAAGTGAATTATACATGATAAACATAGTGCATACACAAAAGCCAAAGATCATGTCAAACCACATGTGCCAAAAGACGTAAATATCATACAAAGCATAACTAAAAGCATGTCTCGCCCATGACCCATCAAGCAAATAAAACCCTATCCCCTACCATCTCACACCCAACCTATCTCCCCCTTTGTCATAAGGACCAAAGAGGGGTTGAGTCACCCAGCCAAACTCTATCAGAAACCACTCGGACAGCCTTGAGATCAGTCGGTTGATCAAGCATAGCAGTCGTAGCAACGCCTCTACGGTATCCACACGTACGGGAAGGCGACGCTGAGTTCTGGCATGCTAGGACCACGAACTTGGCTGAGGATCTTGAGAGATTAGGACTAGGGCACAGCTAGGGTTTCGCAAAAAACTTTTCTACGATGGCTCACGTGCACACCCGGTACCCTAAGCCGTGCCCTTTCATGCATATATATAGTCTCCACTAATGGGCTTTAGCCACGTAAAGGCCCATCAGGATCCTAATTGCTTGTGGATCAAGTATCTGAGTCCTGATAGAGGTCTAACTGCGCGTACCATATGCGAGCATCTGAGTCAGACCCGATGGGTCGAGTCCCGATTGGACTCAGCATCGGCTCATACTTGAGCTGATACGACTCAGAGTCGGGCCTGGAATTGCCGCACGGGCACATCTCCATCAATCTCCCACTTGCCAAGATGCAATATCCTGGTGTCACTGTCTCTTAAGTGTGTGATCTTGTAGGTTCTCATGCAGTCAGCCATGGCAAAAAACCCTTTCTCAATCCAATCGATCAACAACGACGCCTAGCAGCACATGTTGAACCCCGAAAGCACAATGATCACATCAACCAAACCTCGATATACATCTCGTCCTGTATCCTTTTGCCACACGATGCCAGTTAGACCCAAGGTGAGATTTGTGCCACCCTTGTTTAGCCGTCCGACTTATTTCACTCATCAATGGTGGATTACTGGACTAACCATTAGTCCAAATGTGATCAACCATTAATCACATAGCATGGCCATGCATTTTCTAATCCAACCACCTCGAGGGACCCAGAGGCAATCTCTCATTGTTTTGTAGGAGGGGCAAATTCCATCTTGATCCAGTCACATCACAATCCATGTTTCGTAATGCACCCGAAAGTTACTTTTATAACTACCCAGTTACGGAGTAGCGTTTGGTAACCCCTAAGTACACCACTACGCATAGTGAGAAACAATGGTGATCTCAGGTCAAAGGATTTAGCGGGTATATCACTCGAGAGCGCTTGATGGCACTTATAAGTATAACAACCCCAACAACGTCTCGGAGTGAGTCAATCCGACACCATGTTCTCTAACATATGTCCACATCATTGATTCGATATCCAATATCTATGACCCATGAAACATGATCATCAATCAATCCATGTGCTAGCCTTTGAATCATTACTGTCCCATGTAAAGATTTTAGTCTAGGGACCATTCAGAACACGGCATTTAAACAAGAGTATCATGAATGAGTCACGCACTCGTTGATCCATTGTTTACAGCAGCATGTTCAAGGAACAAGTATGGATAACATTTATTCGAAGTAAAGCATAACAAATTCTCATCCCACATACACTAGAGTCAACTCAGGTATCCACTGCCCATTGCTTTCATGTGTGCCTCAAACTTGGATTGTGGGAGAGGCTTCGTTAATGGATTAGGTACATTTAGATCTGTGTGCACTTTACATGTCTTCACATCACCTCTATAAATAAACTCTCTGATCAGGTGATATCACCTGAGTATATGTTTAGATTTTTGGTGTGACCTAGGTTCCTTAGCTTGTGCAGTGGCACCGATATTATCACAGGAAAGGTCCAATGGGCACGAAGCACTCGGAACAACACCCAACTCAGAAACAAACTTTCTAATCCAAACTGCCTCCTTTGCAGCTTCCGAAGCTGCAATGTACTCGGCTTCTGTTGCAGAATTGGCTACCATATCCTTTCTTGGAACTCTTCCAACTAACCGCTCCACCATTGAGGTAGAATACGAATCTGGCTTGCGATGAATTGTTGTCTTTGTCTGTTTGGAAACCAGCATCGATGTAACCCTTTATAATGAGATCTTCCTCACCTCCAAACACTAGGAACGCATCCTTAGTTCTTCTCAAGTACTTAAGGATATTCTTTACAGCAATCCAGTGACCTTCACTGGACACGCTTGGTATCTGCTCGTGACACTCAAAGCAAAGGAAACATCAGGGTGAGTACATATCATGGCATACATGATGGATCCGATTGCGGAGGCATATGGGATCTCACTCATTCTCTTTTGCTCATTAGTAGTCGACGGACACTGAGTCTTGCTCAAGATCGTGCCAGGAGACAGGCAAGAAACCTTTCTTGGAATCATGCATGTTGAATGCTTCAACACCTTGTCAATATATGTCTTTGGCTTAATCCAATTAAGCGCTTGGATCTATCTCTATAGATCTTTATGCCCAAGATGTAGGCTACTTCTCCCAAGTCCTTCATCGAAAAACTCTTTCTTAATGAGTCCTTCACAGCTTTCAACATAGGAATGTCATTTCCGATCAACAATATGTCATCTACATATAAGACCTAGAAAGACTAGTGTGCTCCCATTAACCTTCTTGTATACACAAGGTTCTTCTACATTTTTGATGAAACCAAACCCTTTGACCACTTCATCAAAACATAGATTCCAACTCCGAGATGCTTGCTTGAGTCCATAAATAGACTTCAAAAGCTTGCATACCTTCCCAACATTCTCTGGATCGACAAAACCTTCGGGCCGTGTCATGTACACATCCACACTTAGGTTTCCGTTAAGGAAAATCATTTTGACATCCATTTGCCACACCTTATAGTCATGATATGCGACAATCACTAGGAGGATCCGGATAGACTTTAGCATGGCTACGGGTGAAAATGTTTCATCATAATCAACACCTTGAATCTGATGAAACCCTTTTGCCACAAGCCGTGCCTTATAGATGTGAATATTTCCATCACCACTTGCACTCGATAGGTTGTACCTCATCAAGTGGCTCAACCAAGTTCCAAACTTGATTGTCAGCCATGGATTTCATCTTGGATCTCATGGCCTCTAGCCATTTCTTAGAGTCGGGTCCCTTCACAGCTTCTTTGTAAGTCTTAGGCTCATCATTGTGCAACAACAATACATTGTGCTAACCCATGGTAAGGAACATTGTATCGGTCGGGCGCACAATGTCCCCTCTGTGACCTACGTGGGGCTAATGGTGTTTCAACAGAGTGCTCAACATTTGACTCATCCTGTTGGAAATCAGTTAGATCAGAACAATTCTCCAGTGTTCCTCAAACCTCTTCGAGTTGCACCTAGGTTCCGACTGGTTTCAGCTTTCAAGAGAAACTCTTTCTCCAAAAAGACACCATTCCGGGCAACAAACACTTTTGCTTCCTCCTGATTATAGAAATAATATCCTTTGGTTTCCCTAGGATAGCCCACAAAGTAGCATTTGTCTGACTTACGATGAAGCGTGTCAGACATCAAACGCTTGACATAAGCTTCACAACCCCAAATCTTAAGGAAATACAACTTGGGACACTTCTCAGTCCTTATCTCATATGGTATCTTCTCCACAGACTTCAATGGAACTCGGTTCAGTGTAAACGCATTAGTTTCTAAAGCATAACCCCAAAAGGACAATGGAATATCAGTTTGACTCATCATCGACCTAACCATATCCAACAAGGTTCAAGTTCCTCCTCTCAGACACACCATTCCACTGTGGCGTTCCGGGCGGAGTTAGCTATGGAACAATTCCACAACTCTTTAGATGATCATTAAACTCATGGCTCAGATATTCTCCACCACAATCCGATCATAGAAATTCTATCGTCTTGCCTGAGTGATTCTGTACTTCATTCTGATACTGTTTGAACCTTTCAAATGTCTCAGACTTATGTCTCATTAAGTAGATATAGCCATACATACTAAAGTCATCAATAAAAGTAATGAAATACTGAAAACCGCCTCTGGCCACTGAGCTCATTGGATCGCATACATCAGTATGTACAAGGGCCAATAACTGAGACGCCCTCCCACCCTCACCAGTGAGGGGTGCTTTTGTCATCTTGCCAAGTAAACAAGACTGACATGTCGCACATGATTCATAATCAAATGAGTTGAGTAGTTAATCTTTATGGAGCTTCTATACACGTTTCTTGTTAATATGGCCAAGGCGACAATGCCAGACATAGGCAGGGTTCAAACCACTCGGTTTGAGTCGTTTAGCATTAATGTTAAGAATTGGCTCATCCTCGAGATCAAGAACATACAATCCATTCACTAATGGACAATGTGCATAGAGCATGTTATTCAAATAAATAGAACAATACTTGTTCTTTATTATTATCTCATAACCACCATCCTCCTCTAAACATGAAGAGGATATAATGTTTTTGCTCAATGCTGGAATAAAATAACAATTATTTAACTCCATCACTAATCCTGAGGGAAGCGACAAGTGATATGTGCCGACTGCCAACACAACAACCTTTGCTCCGTTGTTGACGCGCACGTCCAACTCGCCCTTCGCAAAACTTCTAGTCTGTTTTGGTCTCTGCAATGATTTGCAGGTATGAATCATCGATCCGGTATCAAATACCCATGATTCACTAGAAGAAGTTGCAAGATTAATTTCAATGACATTAATACCTGAAGTGGAAGTCTCACTTCCCTTCTTCTTCTTCTCTTCTAGGTACTTCTGGCGTTCCTCGACCAATGCCCATTGTCCCTACAGTGGAAGCACTTGTCCAAGGGAGAGGAACCAGCCTTAGGCTTAGCATCAGTCTTGGGCTTTTGGATCCTATCCTCAGCCTTCCCTTTCCCCTTGCCCTTGCGCTTCCTCTTCTTGCTATCCCTTTGGAACATCATCACATGAGTTGCGGTCTTTTTTATGCTATCCTCGGCAGTTTTAAGCATCCCATGCAACTCGGTTAGAGTCTTATTTAAGCAATTCATATGATAATTCATAATGAATAGCTCAAAACTAGGAGGCAGAGATTGGAGGATCACATCCATCGCAAGCTCTAGCTCAAGCTCAATACCAAGTCTGTAGAGTGCCTCGATGTCACCAATCATCTTGATCACATGAGGGCTGACCAAACTCCCTTCAGCTAGCTTACTACCAAACAAGGCCTTCGAGGTGTTACACCTCTCAACCCTTACCTGGCTCTCAAACATGCCACAGAGCCCTTCAATCATATTGAAGGCATCCGAATCCTCATATTGCTTCTGAAGCTCAGGGGACATGGTGGCAAGCATGAGACAGCCAACATCAAGCGAGTCATTGTAGTGCTTCTAATGAGCCTTGCGTTCAGTAGCAGTAGCACCAGCCGCAAGATCCTCAGGATAGGGATGCTCAAGAAGATATTCCTTTTTCTCTTGCTTGAGAACAATTCTCAAGTTTCGATACCAGTTTGTAAAGTTTGTTCCAGACAACTTATCTTTATCAAGAATAGATCGCAAATTAAAGCCAGAACTCGGAGCAGGATTAGTGGCCATGATCAACTACAACAGGAAGTAAATATGCAAAGTTTTAGCATTATGTTTTATGTAGATCTTTCATTAAACAATTTAACAAAAGATACTCCCACTATATGTTTGCAATCGTATTCCCTTTCACGACTCATAGTAGATGAGATCCGCATTTATCTAGGTTCTAGTGAGCTTTGGCATCACTGCTAGAAACTTAGCGAAAATGGTAGACAACCATTGTCAATCACATCCTATGTGACTCTCTTTGTTGGGCGACATCACATGTCAAGACATCCAACATCATGCCCAATGGTCCAAATCCGATTTGATAACCTTGTCAAGCAAACCAACCCCATACATGTGGATGTCCGACATCCGCCCTATTTGATTAAGATAGTTGATAGGTACCCTGCTTTGGCACACCCACCAAACAATGATCGAAATCCTGATAGGTGTAGCAGTTGGTAGGGCATCAAGAATTCTTGAATTTTTCCAAGGGAATCTACTCTGACACATCAAATGCAAGAAAGAATAGGCAGTGATAACAAAACTATGGACCATAGATCCAATCAATGAAAACTCATCGGGTTGATCCAATCAAGCCGAGTCAAAGTTTCATCCATGTGTATCGCATCGGCTCATCCAATGAACTAGTGCAGATAGCCTGTAACAGATCCAATCTGTTACCACCAATCCATCCAATGAATCGATGCATAGAGCCTATAACAGATCCAATCTGTTATCATGGAGCCATAGTAGATCCAATCTACTACGGTAATAGATCCAATCTATTACATCGATCTAGATCATAAAGCTACGTACTATCGGCTCTGATACCACTGTAGGGTTATGGGGTAGGCTACCATAGCAAGAAGACGATTTTCTACTACCGCGTAAGACACAGTAACACGAACAAGCAATAGATCATTACCACTAGATGCGCAAAGCAGCGGAAGATGAGTCAATGCAGCCGAGTGCTGAGTCAAGGCAGTCGGGTGCTAAGTCAAGCGCGCGGAGTCGATGTGTGGGAAGAACCGATGTTGAGTCACCCAGCCAAACTCGATCAGAAACCACTCAGTCGGCCTTGAGATCAGTCGGTTGATCAAGCGTAGCAGTCGTAGCAACGCCTCTACGGTATCCACACATACGGGAAGGCGACGCCGAGTTCTGGCATGATAGCACCATGAACTTGGCGGAGGATCTTGAGAGATTGGACTAGGGCACAGCTAGGGTTTCACAGAAACCTTTTCTACGATGGCTCACGTGCACACCCAGTACCCGAAGCCATGCCCTTTCATGCATATATATAGTCTCCACTAATGGGCCTTAGCCACGTAAAGGCCCATCAGGATCCTAATTGCTTGCGGATCAAGTATCCAAGTCTCGATAGAGGTCTAACTGCGCATACCATATGCGAGCTGTCTGAGTTAGACCTAATGGGTCGAGTCTCGATTGGACTCAGCATCAGCTCATACCTGAGCTGATACGACTCGGAGTCAGACCTGGAATTGCCGCGCAGACACATCTCCATCACTCGGTGTGTCTGATGTCAATGTTCCTTTGAACAGATGCCTCACCATATCAATATCTGGTACCTCACCTGCGTGTCCCCTGTAAGGTGGCGTAATGGCATCGTACACAACTGAGTGTACTGAGATGCCTTTGTGAGCAATCCCGAGCAGCTCTGCTATCCTATCTGGCTGTAGTCTGTACTAAGTACTGTAAGTGCAACAAGGCTCCTTAGTGGTTTTGGTGTTTGAGTGACAATGCGATTAAATGTCTAATCTCTTTGTGAGATCTTTTGACAGGTTTCTATATGTATATATTGTCAAATGTAATAAAATAAACAGAAATGTATTTGTCTATGAATAAGCATGAATCACTCATTTGTTGAGCGAGGCATTGATCATTCACGAGTGCATACCATGACATTGCCTAAGTGTAGGACATCACTAGTGTTGCTTTATTAATGCACTTTGAGACACTTGGCTTTAATATTGAGAAAGGTGACTTCAAATTGTATCTCTTCTATTTGGACGTCACTACCTTAATTGGATTTCTCATATATAACAAGTGGCTGATCATGAAGACACTCTATTGCATATTACAGCCAATAATGATCAAGACAAATTGAATAAATGGATAATGAGCAAATGTGCTCACAAAGGAACAAGCTCAGCTTCGCTATCTCTCTCTGTGGATATATTTCAAGACGGCATTTTTCATCAAGACAAGACTCAAGTCGATTTCATCTAGATTTATATTTATCTTGAGCATAGGTTGTGATACCCCTGGCATCTCAAGTGCATTATACTGACATCATTAGCTTAATGACATCATTTCAAGGGTATTGTATATTGAGTGCATGCATGGGTTAGGTCATTTGAAGTAATTAAACTCGGTTTGCTGAAAACTGTATTTGCATTTGCTGTTGTAACTTTAATACTATTGTGAATTTGATAAAACTTTACATACCAAACCCGTAGACAATTTCATGAGAAATAACTTTGGTATTTTGTGTCATGACATACATAAAGGTTTGGACATGGTTTTGGGTCATTTTCTGTGAAATTGTGAAATCTGCCAAACTTAGACCTGATTAGTAAATTCAAAATTTTGTGAAACAAAAGTCAACATCTTGCCATAACTTGAATACCAAAGTTGTATTTCATGAGATTCTAAGCAACATTGGTATAGTTCACTTTGTATGGAAATGCCCATAAATAGGCTTAACAGAATTTTAAAGATCAAAGGAATAGTTGGTCAAACTAGAGCTCCAGATTTGAATTAATTCAATTTCACAAAATTTGAGTAGAACCTAGTACCAAGACTTTTGACAAAGTTGTAGAGATTGAAAAGTAGAACAACTTTTGTATTTTGAGTTTCATAAAAATCGGACTCTAGGATGTTTAAAAACAGCAATTTCTAAAACATGTCTCAGCAGTCGAACTGAGTTTTTCATTTTTCGCCTTTTCTTTTCTTCCCCTGAGTCTATGACTTGTGGGGCCCACATGTCGGGTACCCGCCCTCTACGGGATTACGACACCGCCCGTGGGTCCCACCACTCCACCTCCCCGCGCACTCGGTCCACTGGACCGTGCACCGCTCCCTTCTCCCCGGTTCCCACGCGTCAGATGCTGTGGTCCATGGACTTGGTTCGTGCGTTGTCCTCTTCCTCTAATTCCCAACCGGCGCTCGCCACCGGCAGGGCGCCATGGCCACGCGGCAGTTGGCCTTTACCCACGCCTGCCTTGCTGGCCTCGACCCGAAGCGGAGGAGCGCGAACTCCTCCTCCATTTCCCCTCACTCACCACTCACTCCCTGGCTTTCCCCTCGCTCCCTCACCCTCTCTGTGTCGCTCGGCCGCCACCATAGGCGAGCTTCGAGCTCGAAGCTCCCGGCCCAGCTCCGTCCCTCTCCGCGCCCTGCCGTCACCGCCGCCGGCTTCGCCACTCCCTCCCGCACCCGACGCGCGCAACTGCGACGCCGTTCCACCCCCACCCCGACAGATCGAGCTCGCGATGCCACGGTCGCACCCACGGGTTCGCCCCGGTTCACCGCCGCCAATCCGTCCGCCCGCTTGCCTCCCGCGACGTGAGCTACGGGAAGAGGTTCCCCACTACCGGGAACGTCTTCCCAAAGCTTGCCGACTTCAAGGCCGCGCTCCCGCCCACCGGTGCAGTCGCGAGAACGCCGGGCTGCGGCGCGGCGCAGCCCCTGCCCGAGGTTGAAGAAGGCCCGGTTTTTGCGATCTAGCCCCTATAAATTCCAATTTTTCCGCTTCATTTCCATGCACTGTTGGGTGAGTCACAGATCTCTTACGCGCTAGCCCCTGCATTTTACAAATAATTGTAAATAGACCCTAGATCTAAGTATTTTCCATTTTTGAGTATTATTTCAGCAGTAAATTTCGAAAATTGTAGGAAATCAAGGAAAAAATGATAAAAATGCAAACTTAGTCTCCTTTTGTTCCTATTTACTAGAACTACAGGCTATGTATGATGTAGATCTGTGCAATGACTGTTTTGCCCTTGGTTTATTGCATGCAAGTTTAAGCAAAAGAAATAACAATATTCGTGTAAATGGGTTCCAAAAATTAGGAAATTTGGGCAGTAGCTTTAGCAGGATGTGTAGGCTGTGTGTGATTTTTTTTCAAGCCTAGCACACACTGTTAAGTTACTGTTTTGCCCTCATGCATGCATTTTGGGCATTTTTCAAGAGTGAAAATACTTGCTACATAAAAAGTGCTCCAAATATTCTACTGAAACTTGTAGATGCTCTATGTTGCATATTTAGACCATTTTTAAAGTTTCAAGTTCTGTATGTAAGTTTTGGTTGCTATTTTGAAAAAGATAAAAAAATTGCATATTAAAATGAATAATAGGAAAAAGTGACTTTATTGTGCGAAATAAATTCCGAGAAAAATGATGGTAATTAATGGTTAAGTTTAGATTCCGGAAAGTATTGCTATGAAATTAATTGCTACTATTTTGAGTTACATGAGAAATATGTTAAAATGAATATATTGGAAAATAGATGTCGCATGTTTCAACTTATTAACATGTGCATTGTTTTTCATAATTCCCTAGCATCATGAGCATCCGTTACATCCATCTTGCACTTGATCATACATATAGGATTGCTAACTACGGCAACCTCTCGAGCAGGAGTTTGGCTTCTCCATCAAGATGAAGACGGTGTGTCGCTGATTAAATCTGTCCGTGATTCAAGGGGTTGCCTGGGGTAAAACCCCACAACCCGGCAAACTAACATAGTTTAGTTTGTTGTTTTTGATAAGAATAAGCAAAGGTTGGCAGGACCATGAATTTCCCAGCTAATAATGTCTTGATTGATGATTACGCATCCGCATTAGGAGTTGGTTAAAAACAATTGCATTAGACATACTGGCCGGCCTGGCCCAAGCACCTATAATAGGGTTCGTAGGACGAGTATGCCTAGTAATGCTAGGTGCGAGTAGACACGAGTGAAATGGAGTCACTCGTCGTATAGGTGTTTTCAAAATACCAAATTATTAAAGTGGATATGTTATTTATGCTTGTGATTTAAATGGAGACCGAGCGGAGATTTTTATGAGTTATTTACCGTTTATGATGTTCTGCAATGGACTCCGCCCGAGTTTATGATGTAGTGGGGGTTTGAGCTTCCAACGGCTAGTCCGCCTCTACCGGACTATCCAGTAGGGCACACCGGACCTGTTCGGTGATGGTCTGACACAGGCTAACGGCTAGTTTTGTGAGGGTGGGTATTTATACCCCCCACTCACCTCCAGTTAGGGCTGCCTGCTTCCCTCCACGTCCATATTCATCTAGAGGCTCCTAGCAACACCTCCCAACACTCTCTTTGTGAGATTGAGCTCTATTTGTGAGATTATTGAGTTGGGAGAGGATTTGTGAGATTGTGTGAGCTACATTGTGAGCACCTAGCTTCTGAGCACAGTTGGCAAGCATTTCTGAGAAGCGTTTTTGTTACTCTTGGAGGTTTCCTCCTAGACGGCGAGAGCGACCCGAAGGGCACCCGGCTTGTGGGTGCCACTTCTCTTGTAGGTGATTACCCCGCTCTTCGGAGCATTTGCAGTGAGCACCTTCATAGCCTTGGTGGTTGTGAAGGGGAGGCCATGAGTTGAAAAAGACTCAAGCTCTTGGTCGGCGCCTCAACGGGGACGTACGGACACTTGCGGGTGTGCCCGAACCTCAGGAATAAAATCCTTTGTTGTGTGTGTTGTGCCCCTACTGGGAGACCCAAGCTTTGTGCTTGTGGTTGTTTTACTTGCTTGTAATACATTATTGCTTCCGCTACCATTATTATTCATGTGCAAGTTCTCTTTGTAAGTGCAGGGACAAAGTGTTGCTGAGATCATCATCAACATACAAACACATTACACAGCTCCACATAGCTCGATAAGTATTTACTCGCATATTTACCTTGGGGGTTTCAGTTTCTGTGTGACACCGGACTATCCGGTGTAGAGTACCAGACTATCCGGTTATACCGGACTGTTCGGTTGTACCCACCGGACTATCCGGTGTGAGTGATGACAGTGTGTTTTTAAGTGGTGTAAATTTTTAGTTACGCCTATTCACCCCACCTCTAGGCAACATCTAGGTCCTCTTAAGTACCATCAAACATAAACTGAATGAACTGTTTCTCATACCCAATTTACAGAGTGCCATAGAACACCCTCACCCAATCCTCCACTGTTGGTGTGAGAGGTGCGATGCAGCTCAGTCTAGCCCCTGGTACCGAGAGAAGGAGGGCCTGAAGTCTCTACCACTGAGAGTCTAGAGTCCGTCGTAGTCGAGTATCGCATGTGGCATAAGCTTGCGGCCTCCTCACAAAGCACTCTCATACAGGCTCGCCTGAACAACTATCCAGAACCTCCTGTCTATCCTAGGATCCCTGGGTTGAGGGTAGAACTCATATGCTGACAAACCATATTTGATGGCCTTGATATGCTTTGTCTTCTTCTTCCTCAAATCAAGAAGCTGCAGCACTGTCCTCTCTAGTGACGTGGCGAGGTCTAGTGTGCTGAGGCTCATGCTGCCCCTGCTATGGCTCCTTCTGCCCTTAACCGTTGGGATGAGGGTGTGGCACCTCTGGAGTTGCAAGGACAACCTCCTCTACTCTGGGGCATGGTGATGGGAATGGGGGTTCCCGATCTTCTATCAGGTGGAGATAACTATCGATTTGGCGGAAGACACGACACACACGATCCGGCTTCCAATCAACACGATTCGAACCCTGCAATCATAGCACCACGTCTCTTCTGGTTATCAACCATGCACAAACACGATTGACCATGCTACGAAGGCTTATCCCTGCCTTCGAATCGAAGAACACAAGCAAGAACACGGTAGATGCAACTAAAATTGCGAATAGAAAAGATTAATCACATGAATTTGGGGTCTCACAAACCGGAGTATTCTAGACGGCGAAACTGTTCAATGATATATTAATCTAAGCAAAACCTATCTAATCTAATGATGGCTAAATAATATATATAAGAGAGAGGGGTAGGAGGTGACCAAGGGGGTGGCCGAGCAACCCTAGGGTGTATAAGGCCTTCGGGCCCAAAAATAGGCGTTGCAGCCTTGGGCAGATTCTGTACGTCATCTTGCATTAACGATTCCTGTTGACTCCAAACGAATTTAGAGGTGGCCCCACGTGCGTTGAAAAGCTTATCTCCTAAGCTTTCCAACAATATGTAGAACATCCAAAACGGAGCCTGTATGTGGCCTGGGAGTCCGTTTTCGTGAGGCCTGCTCCAGTAGTCTGAACTAGCCTCGCGAATAAATTGGACTTCAACGTGGATTGATGTTTAAATTCTATCTTCGCTTGGGCCTTGGTCGTATGCGTATTAGTCATGTCCATCATCACTAAGTGTTAGGCATATTTTGTTGTGGACAGGGATTAAGGATCAGACGACAGGAGGAGAGGGGGCTAGGCTATCTTCGCTCTTGTTACTCTAAATTTCTCCTCTAGAAAGAATATTCCAGTCTAGTCAGCAAGATTCTTTTCTCTATATGAATTTCTCCTGCACTCTCCTCTAAAAAAATATTCCAGCCCAGTCAGCAAGATTCTTTCCTCCATATCAATTTCTCCCGTACTCCTATTCCTTCTATATATTTCTTCCATATCCAACTACCTAATATTTTATTGATTCATCTCCAACTACCATTTCCTTTTACCTATGCACCAAATTAATATCCATAATACTAATAAATCGTATTAATGCACCAAAAAATATTATCAGCATAAAAATTATATAGAAAATGATTTTAAATTATCATATAGAATACAAAATCATTTAAAAAATAAAAAAAATCCCTAAATGACCCCAACGGCCCACCGCTCTCTCTCTCCAGTCTCTGCCTCCTCTCCCTCCCACCGCCGCGGCTGAGCGACGCCCGCCGGACTCCTCCCGCGGCCAGATCCTGGATGCTAGCGACCTTCTCTCCGCTGTCTTCTTCCCCACCACAGCCCCTCTTCTCTCCGCACCACTCTCCTTGCGTCCGCCGCCCTCTCCTCTCCCCATCTCTTCCGCCACCACCCCCAGCCTACTGCCCTGTTCGCTCTCCTCATCGAGCTCGCCGGATCTGCCTCATTCCGCCGGAGCTCGCAAGGCTGGAGGTCGCGTTGCGTCACCACCTCCCCACCAGCCTCTCCTCTCTCCTCTACCAAGTCCGCACCGGTCGGATCCGTTGCCGCCAGGGGCGAGGGGGCCGGATCCATCGGGGCCCGCTCTCCTCTGTGCGTACGTTCGTCAATCCGTCGCCCTGCTCACGTCCTCCTCCTTGACCGATGGGTGATGATGCCCCTCCACCGATAGGCGATTACGCCCCTCCACCTCTACTCTGCTCTTCCGTCCAAGCGCGTGAGGAAGGGGCCATTGCCTGGGCCCACTATGGCAGAGTGATGGTGGATGAGAGCCAATGAACTGGCTCCATTGCCTCTAGAGTGATGAGTGATTGTCAACAGAAGCCAAAGACCCAGATAGATTTGGGCACAAGACCTCCAATGGACAGGAGGTCCTCCGATGGACTGGAGGTAGATGGAGAGGAAAGTCCTCCGAAGGACTGGAGGCATGCTCGGCGTCTGTCGGCCATGGGAGTTCAGGTACACAGGAGGAGCAGCATGGCGACGGCAGGAGTAAGTCCTCCGAAGGACTGTGAGGCTGCCCCGATGGACAAGGGATGCCAGGCGCCACCGCAGTGCTCCAATCCGAGTGCGTGGCACGAAGACGTGCGAGGGAGGCTTTGGCGGCTTCAGCTCAAAACCGTCAACCAAGCTACCCAAGCCTTGGTAAGTTGGGCCTTGACTCACCAAGATAGAGAAGATGGGCCAAATCTAGCCCAGGCGGAGACTTTCTAAAGTTTCTCGGTTTCTGACTTCAAAACCGGGGGCAGGATCGCGGATTGGACTACTGGCCACGTGGAGAATATCCGAGGATTGCGTGGAACTTACGATGATCAAGACTTCATCGTGATCGTCCGTCCCAAAATATCCTGTAATATTTCGTTTGAGCCTTTAGGGTTTGTCCAGTTGTAGGGACCTAAGTGCAAAACTGTCTAAACAGCCACTCGGGCATAAATAGGTCCAAGGTAGGTCATTAGAATGACTCTTGGCTGCTAGGATTAGGTTTTGCTTTGTGATTTTCATCCTTAAGCCTTGAGCTCCATTGTTAGGGAGGTTAGAGTAGGATTTAGCCACCTAATCTTGATGGAAGGTGAGGGTGGTTGCTTGGGACGAATTCCTACTTGTATGCTGAATCTTTAGAGCCTTCTTGGGCATCTAATCGAATTAAATTCGTGCAGCAACCTTGTGTTCTTCTCCTCCCCCTCTCTCTTTGGTTTTTGGGTCCAATCCTTGGCTTTTGGGTGTTTGTTTTGGCCAAGCTTGGAATCCCTTCTCTTGCTGATGTTTTGGACTTGCTAGGACGTGGAGATCATGACTCAGTTCATCTCAATCCTGCTGGATTGCCACGAAAGCTTCCTTTGTGTTTTTTCCCTTTCTTACCCAAAGATTGCCATCTCACAAAATCTGAAACTCCCGCTGATCTCTTGGTCACCTTGCGTTGATCTTTTGGGAAAAGCTTTGGAATAGGGTTCAGATAGCCTATGCAAAATTTCGTGAAGATTGGATAGGGTTTGGTCTGGTTTAGGTTGGAAAACCCCTGTCTGCGACTCTACCGGACAATCCGGCAAAGGCCACCGGAGAATCCGGTTCTACCGGATAGTCCGGTGTATGGCTCTGTCCGGGCCGTGCCACCGGATAGTCCGACAGCAGGCACCGGATAGTCCGGTTCCACCGGACAGTCCGGTGTTCGCCACTCGACAATCCGGTCCTGCAAGGGAGCTGCGGTGTTTTTCCCTTCTTGGTTTTCCCACTGCGTTTCTGCTTCGGATTATTGCATTTCCAACTTTCAGATTATTCTCTTTGCTTGCTGTGAGTCAGTGAGACGCACCTTGGTGCGGTGAGTGTCGTGTCGTGGTTTTTGCAAAGTTCGTTGCCTCGGTGCCATTCTTGGTCGGATCTTGATCGTTTTTGCATTGGTGCGTATCCTCTCAGTGGACGGCACCCTTGCACTGCTAGGCACGTATCTGTTCATTGGACGATGCCTAGTTCTGTTTCTCTTGAGCTTTGCAGAACACCTTCTTCGGGTTGTGATTTTGAGTTTTTAAGTGCTCATATTCACCCCCTCTAGTCACACGTCTCGGTCCTACAACAGAGCCTCCGTACTTCAGCTGCAGGTGGAGGAAAAGTGCTCTTCAGGCACCATGGCGGAACGTGTGGAGGGATGGGCTGCAGCGGTTTTTCCTCCACCTTTTACGCCATGCAGGGTAGCGGGAGGGGATGGAGTAACGAGTGCAGATGGTCTTATGGTGATCCCTAACCTGCACGTCGAGGTTGCCGATGCAGGTGGCGGCGTCCTGGCTATGCCATGGTTAGACCTCATCGAACCACATAAAATACATATGGAATTAGAAGGAAAATCATTGAACGGAAGAGTGATCTCCAGTTCTCCACTAGATGAACATGAACCTAGATTTCCATTTCTGGCAATATACAAAATAGCACGCTACTGAATTTAGCGTTAGGCTTCCAAAAACGCTATTAGCGCGCAATAGCGTGCTATTTTGTACTGCAATAGTGTTAGCGTCAGTTCTGTATAAACGCTATAGCGCGCTATTTTGTACTATGATTTCTGGCAACATCTTTGCGCGCTTCTCGAATATAAGTTAAGGCACTTCAGAAATGATGAAGACAGAATCATTTTTTTGAGTGAAACACGCACCTGAATATCATTACCACCGGATGCCGGCGAACCGGTAATTGGTACAAGGCTTCCAGTCACAGGGTGCCTGAATTAAGATTGGAGCTAGTACAGTAAAGGTAAAGATATTACATCATAAATTTTTGGCACCTGAAATCAGCCATAGTTCTATTCTATAGCCGGGGGGGGGGGGGGGGTACGGGCCTGGCACAGGCGGACTTCATCCCTGCACTTGCGCAGCAGGTCACTTAGAGCTTGTTCACGTTTCCTGAAGACCGCCTCATTTCTCCGGAGCCAAAGCCGCCAGCAACAAAGCAGAATCATGGTGGGGAAGCCGATGGAGGGGAAGCTGACTGGGGGAGATATGTTCCAGAAATCTTCAGTGTTGGAGAGTTCAGGGGATCCAAACCCGAGTTTTTCCCAGAATGCCGCAGCGATTGGGCACCTCCAGAGTATGTGTTCAGTTGTCTCAGCCTCAATTCCACAGATTTCACATGTGGCCGAATCGACGATGTGTTTTGTGAGCAGGTTGTCTCGGCACTGAATCCTCTTCTTGGCAAGCAACCAACCGAAGAACTTGACCTTAGGTGGAGCTTTGCTGCGCCAAATGAAGCAGAAGAAAGGCACACGGTCACCAGATGACATGGTTGCCCGGTAGTGCTTGGACGATGACAGCCTGATGTCAAAGATGTGCCCGACAGGATCTGTTGCACAACCTGCAGTTCCTCCAAAGCTGCCGGCGTCATGCGCGGCACCAAGGAGCTCTGAATCCCGTTCATCACTGCGTCGCGCAGTGTCAAAGTAGAGATGGTGCAGTGGCTATGTAGTGCAGGGAAACGAGCAGCAAGGGAAGCAGAGACATTCCAGATGTCCAACCAGAAATCAGTGGCGTAACCATATCATGTACCTTAACTTGTTGAGGACGCTGCGGTGCCAGCAGGCATCTTTCCCTCAAGTGTATCTCGGCCTCCCCTTGTCCAATGTGAAGTTGAAACTCTCTGCGTTCTCCCCCTTGATCGCCAAGGTGGATCGGCGCCTCGCCGGGTGGAAGGCGTCGCTCTTGAACTACTGCTGGTCGAGCTGGGCTCATTAATTCAGTGTTGGATGGCTTGCCTACACATCTGATGGGGGCAGCTGCTGCTCCCCGCAGGGGCGATTGAGGCGTTGGACCGTCGGCGTCGCGCTTTCCTTTGGAATGGCCGGGACGCAGTTTCCGGAGCAAAATGCTTGGTCGCCTGAAAGAGTGTATGCCGCACGAAGGAAGAGGGAGGAGGCCTTGGGATCAAGGACTTGCGAGTGCAAAATACCTGCTTGCTACTGCGCTTGCTTCACCGATTATACTCGGTGGGTGCGCGCCAGGACCTCTCTGAGCACTCTCGACGGCCCGCCTACCAAGCTATGAAGACAGAATCATTGCTGAAACATGCACACAGATTTGACTCTCACTAGTCACTACCTCTGTAACAACTGCATTTGCAGGTTTAATCTTCGTTCTTAGCGGAGTATTGTTTAGTTTCAGGAATTTGGCTAATACATTTGTGAGACGTACTCCCTCTGTGATGGTATTTTTTGCCCAGCAATACAACTACCCCTTGATATGATGGAATCCCCATCTCCATCCACCAGATATATTCAGACAGTTTTGTTTATTATTCAGCATTAGACTATGTGCAGTATGGAGACGGAGCAGTGTGTGCGTGTCCTTCCCGCAAAAGACACGGAAGCTGTACACCGCAAAGATGAGAAATCACGTACCAGGCTGGGCGATTCGTGTTCGTGGGGGCCTCCTGTGACCGATTCATGGCCCTCCTCTGAGTTACAATACGGATTTGACAGAAGGATTTGAAGATGTCGTATCGTTTCGTAACGCACAGCTTTCTGCGATTTGCCGGTGGAACAGAACAGGACTGCATATACACTACCAATGGAGGAAGAAGCTACAGGTGAAAGAGAAAACAGCCATGGAGCCATATGAGCCCATGGACGAAATCAGGCAATTCCACAGCACGAACGAATAGCAGTAGATTGCTTACACCTTACATACAGATCCATTCTTTTTTACAGACAGACCAGGAACGTACACAAATGCTGTGCACTGCTACTACAGACTACAGGCACTAGTAACAACATTTTTACATCCGGAGCGGGCCGCCGGTCACAAAAACGCCGGCGAGGTCCGGGGACCAACTCGACAACAACAAGAACAGAGGAACCTAACCTAGCACTTGAAACAATTTACTACACAGCGGCCGCCGTGCTGCAGATTGCTTAAAACCTCATCTGCGCCGGCCGGCCATGGCGGATCATCTCACAGCACAGGCTCTACAGAATCACTGCTACTAGTACATCCATCACTTTGTCTGGGTGACAGGTAGACAAGGTCAGTTGGAGAGCAGCGCGTCCCAGTCGATCTCGTAGGACGGGTACTTGCGGAGCACGAAGCTCTCGGCCTCGTCCCACGGCGCCTCGCTGAAGTCCAGCTGCCCGATCTCCGCCGCCGGCGGCGGCAGCGGCAGCGGCAGCGGCGTCGGCGTCGGGAACGTCAGCGACGACATCTCGTCGTCGGAGCCGGACCCCGAGGCCTCGTCGGAGGAGCTGTTGCTGTTGCTGGGCGACGCCGGCGGCGCGCCCGCGACGGGCGCGTTGATGGGCGTGGCCCTGCTCTTGGCCCTGCCGGCGCCGCCGCCTCCGCCCTTGGCCGAGGACGCCGCGGCGGCGATGGTGGCGCAGATGGCCTGCAGCTTGGCGTCGACGGCGGCGTCCGAGCGGCGCCCTGGAGGCGGCGTTGTCGGGGAAGTTGAGGCGCGCGGCGTCGCCGCGCAGGCGGTAGGCGGCCTGGTCGTAGGCGAGCGCGGCCTCCTCGGCGGTGTCGAAGGTGCCTAGCCACAGCCGGGTGCGGTTGCGGGGCAGCCGGATCTCCGCCACCCACTTGCCCCAGTGCCGCTGCCGCACGCCGCGGTACAGCTTCTGCGGCCGCGGCGCCGGCGGCACCGGCACCGGCACCGCGGGCTTCATGGGCTGCGCGCGCGGGCCCAGCCCGGGGTTCCGCTGCAGGTGCAGCTGAGGCCTGGATGAACTGCATCTGCGCCGGGCTCAGCTGGGCCGTCGGGTACTGCAGCCCCGGCGCCGGCGACGGCATGGGAGGCGCGGCGTCTTCCTGCATGAAGCACTCCATCGCTCGCACCACATCCTCGCCGGGACAGGGGTGGTTTATAGCAGCCGCCATCGAATGATCCAACAAGAATCTACTGACAGCTCTCTTTTTGTTTTGGGATATTTTTTTCTGTCTATTTTTTGTGGGTGTGGAACACAAAGAAAGAATAAATAGTAATGGTAATAATAAGCCTGGTTCTTAGCTAAAATCAAAGAACAGGCAGGGGGAGGCAGATCTACTCAAGGACTGATGGAGAGGTCTGGAAAAATAACCCCTCTTGGGCCAGCTACACCTATCTAAAAGAGGAATAGATCCAGAGACCAGAAACTAAAAGGCTCTGGACCTCCAAGAAAAAGAAGACGACTATTACAGCAAGAACAGAGGAAGAAGAAAGACCAGCGATTACCTGACGGCGGAAGAACTCGCTCAGAGCTAGACCTACCTCGCTCAGACCTCACTGAGACGGTGGAGATTTGGGCTCTGGCTGGCTGCGAATGGAAGCGGGTGTGTTCGTGGAAGAAGGGATGGGCTTGCGGTGTGTGTGGGTTGAGGAGCTCAGGGGGGACACCACGGCTGCTCCTTTATAGCCAAGCCACGGCCGCTCCTTAACCATATCAACCACGACCAGCTCACTAACCACCTCTCTAATCGCGCTTTTCCCCGCCCCCACGAAGCTTCGTCCGCGTCGCTGCCAGGCGGGCCCCGGCCCCACGCGGCGAACCCGCGGCCGGGCTCCGGCGCGGGGCAAGACAGGCACCGCGGCCACTGCCGCCGCGCCACGTTCGCGGGCGCAGGACACGTGCCGGGGACGCCACCGGAACGTGTCCGTCCGGGGACGCGTGGCGACGAGCCGTTGGGCGCCGAGCCTGTTGCCTGTGCGATGCAATGCTGGGGCTCGATGGCTGCGCGGCGGTAGGGGCGCGGGGCGCGTGGTCTGCCGCCGGGCCTGCACGCAAGCGTGCGGTGACGAATTGACGATCGACGGGGCGATCGGTGGCGTGCGCCGGTGATTTTTTTTTTTTGTTTTTGAAACCTTTTTGGGTTCCGAAGACCCGGTCGTAAAGGCGTTTTAAGCTTTAGGTGATGTTTGGTGTCCTGAAGCTAGCTTTGCTGGCCTTGCTTTTGCCGAGAGCGGCAAGCCAAATTTGCTCTCTTCATCTGTCGAGAGAATTCTGAAAAACACAAATCTCGAAACAATATGGTTATGCATTTCAAACGCCTGCTTGTTTTGTTCGACTCAACAAGAAGTCAGACGTTTGGATGCTTAGCCATATTGTCCTCAGGGGTTTGTGCTTTTTTAAGATTCCTTCGCTAACTAAAGATAGCAAATTTGGCTTCGCCGCTCATGGCAAGTCCTTGCCTTGTCCGGCAAAGCAAGGCCAGGCAAAGCTAGCTCAGGCACCAAACATCACCTTATTCTCCACTTTTAGCGTTAAAACGGTTCGCACACTTTCTGCCAAGTACTGCAGCCAACGGAGGGAGGGAAGTGTGTTCGCTTTGCCCTTCTTGCGAGGGTGCGTTTCAGGCTTCCAGCAATTCGTGGCCTCTATGTACTAAAGTGGGAGTTCCAATGGTATAAAAGGATTGTGTTCAGGTTAACGCGGCAGTTCTTCTTAATATTAATTACGGATTTGTGTACTAATTAAAGTGTGCATGTGAAATTATTTTGAGGCGGGTCTTTATTCTTGAATTGAAATTTAATTATAATAACTACGTGATCCTCACTAATATGAAAAGAAAAAAAAGAATTTGAGACTTTGGGTGGAGAGGTGAGACCAAGGAACTTCGCAGTACAATTCCAAACAATTCACTTTTTTGAAATAATACATACGTAAAATCATAGATTCTAATCCGTATATATCATTGGCTCAACTATTTAGTTACAATCCACTTCTGCTGAAAATCTTGCCTCTAGCCAGAGATAAGGGCCGGCTCTCATCTGATTTCGCAGTGCACAGTTTTGGAGCTAAGCTTTTGTTTTACAAGGGGGTGCTGCTAGGTTGGTTTCTTCTCCTATGGATCTTGGATCGTGTCCAAAGTAATGTGGCAATTTCTTGAATATTGGTTATGGATTGTGTACTGCTACTTAATTATACATGTCAGAATATCTTTAACATACTCCGTCTAGCACAAATAAGGGGCAGCTCTCTTCTCACAGCCGCAGCACCAGCTGTTGCGGCTTTTCTAGGCTGGTTTTCTCTCATATAGTTGCAGCAGAAGCAATTATAGGGAGATGATTTTTGTGCTATAATTTCTATTGTATTTCGTAAGTGTGAAATGGTTGGCTTTTGACAGCTCGAAATATAACATTTTTCTGACTAGGGAGAGGATATTCGTACTATAATTAGTAGTGTGTTTTATAAATAAATTTATACTAGGAAAAACTAAGCCAATTTGTCACACTGGATAAAGGTGTCGTTCCATACTAGGTTAATGCTTCATTTGTGTGTTATAGGTGTGACCAAATCTTTCTTACTAAGACCACTTAATTGTTCTCATTCAACAATTTTTTTTTTAATTTTTAGTATACTATTGTTCCATAATTGATGTTATTCGATTGAGAAGAAAAATGAAGTTCCACATATGCTAGGCAATTTACACATTCATATAAATATGGTGCACTTGTGAGGAATTAAGAGATGCGAGGTTTGGTACTAAGTAGTGAGCAAGCTAGGTTGTAATTCAAACGGTGTCCAGCTGGCAGCCCAAATTAAGGTCGACCAGGCCTATTCCCCTGATTCCCTAGTAGTGTGGCAACAATAAAACAACTACGAAATAACCGGTATAGAAATACTTGGCGTTTAAGCTGTGTGCCTTGTGCCTCTAAAAATTTGACGCCGGTGTAGTTTGGGGCTAGTAAGGACGTGCATACCCCTAATTACTTTGCATGTTTCCAACGCAACACAAATAAAATATACTCCGCTTACTAGCATTCGAATCTGGGCTGCTACAGAAATCTCATTGGGATTTCACAGGAAAAAACATTTGACAGAAAATATTTCCCACATTCTAAATAGGGTTTTATTGGAACACGCAAATTTTTTCTGTTTCTGCATTTTTTCTGTGATATTAAACTATTTATGTAAAATTCTAGTGTGATTCTGGTGAAATTCCTACATTTCAAATATGTCATTATTATGGGTATATATAATAGAAAACTGACTCCCGGTTACACCATCCTTGGTAATCGAGATCTGGTTTAAAACGTCAGTTATTTCAAAACCGAAGGGAGTAGCTGGCAAGAAACTCTAATACCTACCCCACACATGATGAACACACGCACATACAACTCATAACTTGGCTCATAAGTCATAATCTACTACCTGATTTATATAGTAGCTAGGCTTGTTCTTCTTTATATAACTCCAACCTATTCTGAGAACTGCTTATTCCCTTTTTTAGGTGTACATGTGTAAGTAACGTGGTTATAGATGCCTGTCCTTCTTTTAAGAAAAAAGAAATTGGCAATAGAGAAGAAATCTCTAAAGAAGCCAATTGAAGCGATACGTTTCTTGGTATATTGCATTATTGCTTGTGTGCATAAAATGGGATCCGCTTTGTCGACGGCGGGTGGCGTGGCCGCCGGCGGGAGGCACGGAAAGTGATGCGCGCAGCACGCGGGAGAACAGCACGCCGGAGGGCGGTGAAATAGACGCAGAGGACGGCTAGATGTGCGCGCACAAAAGAAAACTCCATGTAGTATCGAAAACTCTAAAAATATTATGGTTTTAGTAATACCATAGCATTTGAAACTGTATTGTATAGATGCCAACAAAACACCTCTTTATTTGAAATACCATGGTATTGCAATATACTATGATATTAACTAAAAACTCTAAAAATAATTGCTACCAAACAGACCCTAAAAGAAAAAGATCAGGGAGTGGTGGGCACATGTACAGCCAGAGAAGACGGCGAACAAGCTAATAAGTGAATTTGAGCCAAATAAACGTCACCCAACTATCGGATGTGGTGGAGATTTAGTTTGCTGCATTAGGCTGATGGTTTCGGTTGATCTTGTACTTAGTTCTTTAAAACTGGGAATCTAGGATCCTCAGTCCTGTACCCACAACATTATTTGCTTTCATTAGAAGTAGAGAAGGGCTCTTTTTCCAAGATGTTGTACTAAAAAGAAATGATTCTAGAGAGAGTATCGTAGCACAATTGGCGGTACCCTTTTTCGTTTAGATTACTATTATGATGTGTTGGAGCATTTGGACCATCTGTAATCATTCTATGTTTAGAGAAAGTCAGTCAAGTGTCACTTGTTGTAAAATACTGTACTCTTTTACAAGTTGTTTGTCTTGGCTAATTATCCACTATGTGATTCTTTTTCATGTATAAATAAATATATATTAATATGTAGGGAGCAACCCCTCCGGTTTGGTTTTACAAGAAAAACAAAACAGTATGTATAGTATAGCTTAATTAAGTCTTGCATAAAGGCGCCTCGATCATGAATTCGTTCGCATCGTGTTCTTGTTTTAAAATACCATATCCTTGCGATCTAGAAAAAAGAAAACCCATCTCCTCACACTTGATTGTTACTCAGTCGGTCTCTTCGGGTTCGATGCATGAGAGATAAAGGAAGAATCATGCATGTCCCCATGTTCGTCGATCGTCCTCCTGCGGAGGCTTCGCGGGTGGAGCGTTGCCGGAAAGCTATCGGTTAGCTAGGACCACAGCATGGACCTCCATATATGACGCTACCTGCAGCGTGTGTGGTCCTGCTCCACACCAGTCCATCTGCACTCGTCGTACTGCACGAAAGGTAATGTTGGCCTTGTACAGTTGTGTAGTGCCATCATTTTTGCATTATTCCCGCTAAAGAACTGGCTCCTAATACGTGTGGGTCCCACGCTGATCACGGTATCAACCTACAACTACAAAGAGTTAGGACAGCGCAACCATCCAATCCTAACCGATGTAACTGCTTGATTGATCCCTTTGATCGGTGTTTCGGTTGGGTTTCCAAAACCGCTGTATGATTCAACCGTACCTCGCATCCATTTCCTCTGCGGAGGGCATTGCCAATACTCTTCATCTTAAATTGTAAAGAGTTCTGATCATTTTTTTATCTGTCCATATTTATATATATATATATATGTCAATAAATTTAGATATATATTGAACACAAAAATATGGAATAATGAATTAATTTAGCAGAGGCCTAAAACTCATTCCAATTTGGTACGGAGAGAGTATATACTGCAGCATTAATTAGATAAGAAACCGGCTTGGCACGAGAACAAAGAAGAGAGGTAAGGTGAGGAAATGAAAATGAAGAGAGGGGATTGGATAGGAAATAAGAAAAAAACGTTTCTTAGGTAAGAAACAAGAAACCATCTTGACATTAGAACAAGAGAGGGGATTAGGGGTGAGGAAATGAGAGAAGAGAGGGGATTAGATAAAAAACCAAAGGGTTACCCTAAGAACGTCATTTTTAGGTAGGGGCTACCCTTCGACAAGGCATAATCTTAACAGATTTATTCCTTTTTAGTCGCCTAATATTTGTCTATTGATCAGTCAAATTGTTTTTTTTTTGCTTTGTGTCTGTTTTGTTAAATTACTACATATATATATAAGAATTACTATATATTGTTGCATGGTAATTTTTGTACTGTGTTATGTCTGTTTTGTTAAATTACTACATATGTATATATATACATAAATTACAATATATTGTGGCATCATAATTTTTCGTACTGTGTTGTGTAATTTTGATACGTGACTGATGGATTGAAATTCATCGGTACTTAGTGGTGTTATAAAATGTGGCTGATATATTGATTCTTTCAGTCATCATATGGGACCGTTAGATGAACATCAGATGGTTGTAAAATGTGACTGATGGAAAGTTAAATATCAATCACCTGATGAGAAGATAAACCCTACTCTTAAAGCATCACCTTGGACTCAAGGCAAGACCAAAGAAGAGAAAAAAGAAACTCACCCTTTTTTCCGATCACACTAGAAAAGCATTGTTATCATCAGAATTTAGCCGATTGACATTTGGTCCAGATCGACTACCGATTGGCATTCGGCCCGGATCGACTCATGGGCTGAATTTGGTCGCTTAGAGATGAGATGATTCCAGAGACCAGTGGGCCATGTATCTTTTATATTCGATTCGAATTAGGCGTAGTCCTTCTTAAGGTAGGGCTTTTTATTTATAGAAAGAGTTACAGAAAGAGTCGGACTTACTTGTCTAAGTCTACGAACTATAGATATGTACCCATGTTCTACGTAATGAATTGACGACATACGTTTCCAGCAACTCGCGTCTCCAATATCTCTCGGCGCATCGCCACCCATAACAACTAAGGTTTTTCAAGATAATCATCACGCTGCTCTAATGGTCCTTAGATCTATTAGGGCATTAGGGCGTGAGCCATATGATGAATTATGTACTGAAGCAATTTTTATGGCACGGTTCGCTAGTTATCTCGATGAATCTTGTGTCAAGCCCAGCTCGACGGAAGATCCATTAGTTACCTCGATGAATCTCGAGGAAAGCTTTGCTTGGCATGAGATCCGTCCTTACCTTCGCATGTCTATCGATCTGTTTATGTATTTATACTTCACGCAGTAGAACGATCTTTACGTAGCTCGTGTTACGTTACCTAATCGCTTGTTACAATCCACGACATGCTGCTGCAGCGTGTGCACGTGATCTGCCGATAGATCAGCGTAGCTCGAGCACCCTAGCTATACATGTCATAATTTGTATCTGTTTAGTTGGATGGACCTCTTTGGAGGTCCTGTTTTGAAGCCGATTTAGCTATGCAGATCTATTATATCATGTTTCTAGTTAGGGTTTTATATTTACTCATCTTTGGACACGGTTTTGGCTTTTGCTCTATTTATTTCATGCACGCTCGATGGGCTACCCGATGTTTCTGCATCGGCCGATTGGAGTACGCTTTACAGGGAGAACTTGAGCCGCACGACAGGCCTGAACTTGATGTTTACAACTGTTGTGTATGCTTTACAGGGAGAACAGGAGCCAACAACCGTGACCATCCGACCTTCTTGGCTGCAAGGTCAAGCCAGGTGGCACGTCCAGATCACCACACACGACCATGATCGGCTTCCCCGCTGAAAGATGATCGGAGCCGCACGATAGGGAGATGAGTGCAGCAGTAGTGCGATCCCCGATTCCCATGTGCTCTGCGTCCGAACCTCTCTGCCGGTATTTGGGTGCAACACACTTTTGACACGCCCTGTGGGACCTCACCTTCATCAACACTATTGTCAAACAATGGCGTCGGAACCTTCCGTGAAGGATCCAATGAAGATTTCGGCCAGACATGATCTGAGTACGTGGCTGAAAGATAAAGATGCACCACCCAAGCTTGATCAACTTCTAGCTAAACACAAAGAAGATTATGATCGCATACTTGCTGCTGGATTAGCTGAAGAAGTTCTTGACCACTTTACATGGACTTGGAGCGGTCACGTCAAGTGCATAGGGTATCCAAAACTTCTGTTAGATGGTGCGAATATCTCAACGCCATCTGAAGAGCGCACTAGAGGACTGCTAACGGAGATGAATGAGATGACAAGCAAAGCCATGCTCCGTCAGTCTGAAGCCATGTTGAATTCTACGGAAGGCTTGGTAGCGCGAGTCATCAGAGAAGTCTGGCCGGTGGATACCAAGAAACCGGAATACAGGTCAACACTTCCTTTGGAGAGACCAAATTCTACACTCGGTCGATTTACATACCTCATATCAAGACGTCAGAAAATACCAAGGCTAAGTTCATTATGCACGCACCAAAACATTTTGGAGACCAGCCTACATACTATGACGAACCACCAGCATTTATACCAGAAGAGTTCTTCTGCCAACTCGTGTACATGCCGCTGCGTGAGGGAGAAGAACCTCCATGCAAGCCTTCGTCAAACAAGCAACATCACCATACAGGCCACGTGTGCAGTGGCAAAGACAAGACCAATCATAATGAGGTTGCTGATTGGCAGGTTCGATTCAGATCATGGCTGGTTTGTAACAACCAGGCCAGATTTTCTATTCCTAATGGATTGGCTCAAAAACTGATTTGGGTTGATGCCAGCGAAAGGTACCGTCTCCTATGCCAAGACGTATCCCGAGGTGTATGATCAATTGCCACTCCACCAAAGTTTAAAGTTCTAGAATTTTCCAAATTCAGCGGCAACGATAATACTAATACTGTGGAACACGTTAGCCGATACTTGGCATAGCTGGGAATTGCAGCATCAGCTGAACATATGAAGATTCGGTTTTTCTCTTTATCTCTCACAGGCCTAGGTTTTGGATGGTACACATCATTGGCACCAGGATCCGTCACGACGTGGAAGCAGGTGGAAGAGCTACTTCATGCACAATTCTTCTCGGATTCAGAAGAAGCTACTTTCTCAGATATGATGGCAATCCATCAACACTTAGGGGAGTCTGTTAGCCAATATATTCAATGATTCAGAGAAGCCAAGAATAGGTGTTATTCTCTCCGTCTGTCAGAAAAATACTTGGCTGAAATGGCGTACAATGGACTACTTCGACACACGAGGGCTGCTTATGGGCCAACTAATTTCAGTTCCGTCAGCCATTTATTATCCAAAGTAGTCGTTTATGAGCGCACTCATGCAGAACAGTACCAAGAGAGGGCGCATAGGTCCGTCAACTTCCTACGGGCCGAAGAATCGGCCGATGAAAAGACCGATGTAGCATTTGTGCAGTGAGGCAAATCAAAGTAGTTGTTGCCTTGTCAATGATTTAAGCGTCCAGAAGCACCCGTTGGTTATGAATTTTACATAACCAAGACTGAGGAGATCTTTGATCTCTTACTCAAGGAAAAGTGTTTGGAGTTAACGCCGGGTCACAGAATTGCACCTGTGGAAGAACTGAAGGGTCATAAGTACTGTAAGTGGCATAACACTTTTGATTCACACTGTACAAATGATTCATCATCTATCTATTGGCTCATGAAACTTCCATCGGCTCTGTGTTGATTTAGGAATTTGAAGGCAAGGAAAGAGTGGTGTCATATCTCAGCAGGCGCCTTTTGGACACAAAGATCAGGTATACTGAGATGGAACGTCTCTGTCTTTGTTTATATTTTACTTGCACCAAGCTACGTCATTATCTTCTTAATGCTGAAACTAGAGTAATTTGCAAAGCCGATCTTATCAAGCACATGTTGTCGGCTCCTATTCTTAAAGGAAGTCTTGGCAAATAGATGTATGCTCTTTCTGAATTTTACATTCGATATCAGCCAGCCAAAGCTGTAAAAGGGCAAGCTCTGGCTGACCTAATTACAGAAAGGGTCGCACCATCGGTTTAGTTTGTAGATGTCAAGCCATGGGTTTTATTCTCTGATGGATCTACGTGTGAGGCAGGCTATGGCATTGGACTTTACATTGCTTCCCCTCGGGGGTCAATGTATGAATTCTCGGTTCGACTGCCAAAGAAGTATACAAATAATCAGACCGAGTACGAAGCCGTTCGTAAGGGCTTGGAAATTTTATATGAAGTTGGAGTCAAACCAATTCAAGTCTTTGGAGATTCTGAGGTGGTTATCTGTTAGCTGACAGAAGACTTTGATTGCAATAGTGACTCTTTGTATCATTACTTTGTCAAGTGGCAAGAATTAATGACCAAGTTCTGCATGATTGCGCTCTCTTGGATTCCCAGGGAACAAAATGACGAGGCAAACAAATTGGCACAAACAGCTTTTGGGTATTTGCCTCTGGCCGATGACGCTTGTGTCGAGATTCTACAATTGTCTGACACAGATTGGAGAGCCGATCTCTTGAATTATCTGAAGGATCCAGCTCAGGGAGCAGACAAGAGAATACGATGTAAGGCTCTGCGGTATGTGTTGATTGGAGAGGATTTATGTTTTAGGACCATTGAAGGTCTATTGCTCAAATGTCCTGGTCCAGATGAAGCTTTGAAATCATGCATGATGTACATCAAGCTACTTGCGGGACATCACAAAATAAAATGGTTAATTAGGAGATCTGGGTTTTAGTGGCTGACTATGTTGGAAGACTGTTTCAAATACTACAGAGGCTGCCAAGAGTGTCAGAAGTTTGAAGCCATACAGATGGCACCAGCCGATATATTACACCCAATCATAAAAACCTAGCCCTTTAGAGGCTAGGGTATGGATATGATCGGACAAATTAACCCGCCTACCAGTAAAGGGCACAAATGGATTTTGGCAACCACAGATTACTTTACCAAATGGGTGGAGCCTGTACCAATGAAGAATGTTACGGCCAAGGATGTAATTAATATTTTTAGAGAGCATATCATATACAGATTTGGTGTACCTCAGACCATCACGATGGATCATGGTTCTGTTTTTATAGCAGAAGAATTCAAGAATTCTGCCAAGGAGATGGGCATTACTTTGATCCAGTCATCGCCATATTACGCTGAGGCCAATGGGCAGGCTGAAGCATCCAACAAAATCCTGATCAAATGCAAAATTGATGAGTATCCTAAACAGTGGCATGATCGGCTAGCAGAGGCACTTTAGGCTTACCGTATGTCTTGTCACAGAGCCATCAAGTGCACGCCTTATCAACTCGTCTATGGTCAAGAAGCAGTGATGCCATGGGAGGTCAATATCGGCTCAAGACGGGTTAAATTCCAAAATAGCTTGACAGCCGATGAATACACATCTCTTATGAACATTAATACAGAATATTTGACGGAACTTCGGCTTTGGGCTCTGGGAAAGATACGGGAGAAAAAAGCAAAGGTGGCGAGAGCCTACAACAAGAGAGTCAAGCCAAAGGAATTCTAGATCGGTGATCTGGTCTGGGAGCTAGTGTTTCCGGTTGGAATGAAGGACCCGGTGTACGGTAAGTGGCCGCCCAGTTGGCATGGTCTATATCACATAATTTAAATAGCTCCTGGAAATTCATACCGTATGGAGACACTTGAATGGGAAAAGTTTAACAGGAACATTAACGGAAAGTACTTGAAAAAGTAATATCCAAGTCTGTGAGTCGGCTCCTAGATCTTGCATGCTGGGGGGCATCTGTATGATTTTCCAAGGGCCGATGCGTTGCCATTGGCCATACAAAAAAAGAAAAGATGAAAGCCGATGCGTTGCCATCGCCTTTAGGAAAGGAATTGATCCACAAAAAGGATGACAAGGTGATATTCACATCCAAATGGTGAGTCTTTATTGAATTTAGTAACCCATACATTATTTGGGTTGAAGTGAGCTCAAAATACAGATTTACCTGATATCCCCCGCTTCTTGGGAAAATATAACCCCGTCGGCCCATTAACTCAACTCAACGGCCGACAGGGTGATGGTGAGGGTAAAACCAAGGGGGATATCCTACACAACAGGCAGGATCCCTCTAGGAGTTTCTTGTTAGTGGTTGGAGCATTGAATGTGGATTGAAGCTTACATGGTCAAATAGCCAGACTAAGATGCCGCACCATACCATGAAGAATAACCCCAACACACTCAAAGGGTAGACTTCTTGAGGATTTATTTATACTCTGGCACCCTATACTACCGACCGCGCAAGAAATATGAGGACTCATTTGTACTCTGGAATTACAATCGGCTTTACAGTCAATACCTTGGGGATCATCTAGGGTTCTGGTTTAATCCCAAGGCTTGCAAGGTTGATCGAACAACGACGTTCTTTGTCGTATCTGGAGAACGAGCCATCACCTAAAAGGTCAAGCATATCTGGAGGGAAGGTTACATGAAGAATATTAGTATAACCTTCAACTAGAAAGATGCCGACTCGAGCCCGCTCCTTTTGCCTGGTATCCATTGCAGCATCAAGTTTGGCCTGGTAAGCCTTGATCTTAGAAGGCCAGTCAGGTTCATGAGGCAGAGGATTCCCTAACCACACTCTACTAAAGGTTTCTGCCTGAGCGTAGTGGAATTTTTGGGAGGAGTCTGCAGAACTAGTAGTAGCTTGAGGATTGTCTGGATCCATGAGGGAGACATCGGTTGAGAGGGGCTATTTATACAGCCAATGAAGGATGGTCGGCCGATTCATAGAAGATGAAGGGAAAAACTGCCAAAGACCTCTGCAATAATTTCCACCGGCATAGAGAGTATGTGTGCATCAAAAGCAAAGATGATTGTTCCCAAGGCAAGTTTTTGAGCGAAACGACTACACCAGCACACGTGGAGGAGGTGAAGATAAGTTTGAAACAGCAGTTGTCCTTGTGAGCACCAGGGACAGAAGAAGCACCCGTGACTTCGGCGTTGTAGAGGAGAAGCCAATTAGAATATAAATTGAAATTGGTGGACGAAGCACGAAACATGATTTGGTGAGGTTTCTGACTACTCATAGCTTTGAAATAATTATTATTTCCAAAGCTAGGGGGCATGTGTTATCACCAAAATTTAGCCGATTGGTATTTGGGCCGGATCGGTTGATGAGCTGAATTTGGTTGCCTAGGTAAGAGGCGATTCCAGAGGCCAGTGGGCCATGTATCTTTTATTTTCAATTCGAATTAGGCATAGTTCAGTTTAAGGTAAGGCTTTTTAGTTATAGAAAGGGTCGGACTTGTTGTCTAAGTCTACGGACTATAAATATGTACCCATGTTCTACGTAATGAATTGACAACATACGTTCCCAGCAACCCATGTCTCCAATCTCTCGGTGCATCTATAAGGAAAATGGCCTCATGTGCTATATTTTTATGGTTGAGTTTTGGTGATTGATTGACAACCAACACTTGGACTAATGAACTTGTCTAGATGCACATTCTCAGGTGTTTAGGTTCAAGGGATTATGAAGAAGAAGAGTCGAAGGAAAGGCCCGAAGGGCCACCCCAACTGGGATTCCCCTGTGAGACCGGAAGGTACGGTCTGTGAGATTGTCCTATCGGACGGACCATGTTTCCCGAAGGGGCTGAGAAGTTAAAGCCTGCCTATTGTGAAGACCGAATGGTACGGTCTCAAGGGGTTTGAATAGACCGTACCAATCCAACAGTGATGAAGATGAGGAAACCAAGATTACACTGACCTTATAGTACGGTCTAGAAGACCGTCTATAGACCGAACTATGTTAGCCGAGGGTGTGAAGATTGAAGCTGTGAAAGATTACAACGGACCGTATGGTACGGTTGTGAAGACCGTCCATGGACCATCCTATTTAACCCGAGGCTGAGTACTTTGGGGGAGTTCCAGTGATCGACGGGCCGTATGGTACGGTCTAACAGACCATCCTAACCTTCGAACCAAAGTACATCGACGTATGTGATTCAGTGACCGTTGGAAAAGTACATGGACCGTATGGTGGTCCATGGAAAAAGCATAGACCGTATAATATGGTCTACACTATGTCAGCAGCCCGTTGGAGCAACGGCTGGTTCAAGTTTAGGGGCTATATAAGCCATCCCACCTAGCCATTTCGAGACAGTGGGAGCAACTAAAGTTGAGAGCAAAGTGTAGAGATGTATTCCAAGCATATCCATCACTCCAACCACCATATGAGAGCTTAGTGCATATCCAAGCTAGGTTAGAGCCTATAGAGAGTGAGCTTGTGAGCTCTTCTTAAGACTTCCTGCATGAGCTAGACGAGAAGCCTTGGCTACGGCCAAGCCACTTGTACTCATTGCTAGACGCTCCTTGGTTTGGAGTGGTGGTGACAACTTGTGCGGGGACGAGAAGACCCTACAAACTCCGTAGTGAAGCATCCGATGCCTTGTGACCGAGATAAACAGTGGCGATGGCCAAGCCTTGATGATTTGGTGGCACTTAGCCTTTACTTGCCGGGAGCCTTTATGGCGAGCACAAGACGGTGATCGGGAGAGTCTTGGTGCCCGGCTCGGATATTGCCTTTAGTGGCGAGCCTGTGGACGTAGCCTTTAGTGGTGAACCACATTAAATCTTCGTGTCTCCTCAGGAGTTTGCATCCCCTTCTTTACTCTCTTTACTTACCGCATTTATGTTTCTACATTTACTCTCTTGTATGCTTTTAGCTTTTCTAGTTGGTTTGATTAGGTTTGGCTCTAGGTTGCAAGTATTTTGGGTAAGTTAGAGAGTGCATAGATAAACCTTAGACTTAACTAACACGTATAAGGCGAAATAGGTTTATCTTATGCACTAGAAGGCACTAGGTTTTAGATGAGCGATTAACGACCCAATTCACCCCCTCCCCCTCTTGAGTCGGATACCCCATCACGTTCCTTTCAACATCGTCACCCCTAATAACCTGGGTTTTTCAAAGTAATCGTCATGCTGTTCTAATGGTTCTTAGATCCGTTAGGACATTAGGGTGTGAGCCATACGGTGAATCGTGTACTGAAGCATTTTTTGGTGGCACAGTTCGCTAGTTATCCCAATGAATCTTATGTCAAGCCCAGCTCGACGCAAGTTCCATTAGTTACTTCGATGAATCTCGCGGCAAGCTTTGCTTGGCGCGATATCCGTCCTTACTTTCGCATGTCTATCGATCTGTTTATGTATCTATGCTTCATATAGTAGATCGATCTTTATGTAGCTCGTGTTACGTTACCTAATCGGTTGTTACAATCCACGACGTGCCGCTGCAGCGTGTGCACGCGACCTGCCGATAGATTAGCGTAGCTCGACCACCCTAACTAAACATGTCGTAATTTGTATCTGTTTAGTTGGATGGATTTCTTTGGAGGTCCTGGTTTGAAGCCGATTTAGCTAAGCAGATCTGTTATATCACGTGTCTAGCTAGTGTTTTATATTTACTCATCTTTGGACACGGTTTTGACTTTTACACTATTTATTCATGCACGCTTGATGGGCTACCCAATATTTCTGCATAGGCCGACTTGAGTACATGACATCTCGTGGTTGCCGATCCTAGCGATTAGGCAGGAACTGGACGTTTATATTAGTTGTGTACGCTTTACAGAGAACAGGAGCTAACAACCACGACCATCCGATCTTCCTGGCTGCAAGGTGAAGCTAGGTAGCACGCCCGCATCACCATGCACGATCAGGATAGGCTTCCCCGCTGAAAGCCGATCAGAACCGCACGACAAGGAGACGTGTGCAGCAGCAGCGTGATCCCCGGCTCCCGTATATTCTGCACCCGAACCTCTCCACCGGTATTTGGGTACAACAAGCACACACCCCAATGACTCGCAAATGACTAAACTAGCCGCCTGTTGTCGGTCCTTCAAAACCTACTCACTCCTCCAATACTCCGGCAACTATGTGCATGCGCAACCCCTGTTCACACGTTTACCACCACCAATTCCCAGTACATTGTAACGTACACACTTGATTGAGGCTATGTAATAATTTTTTATGACGTGGCAAGAGAGTGGAAAGAAAATTGTATTTTGAGGACAATACCACTTAGGTGCACGATATTATAGATGTTGAATCCTGGATTATTTAAGTTGCATACAATTTATAGTCTTGTACACATCTAGCATTTAATTATCTTACGGGATTAACAATTTTAAGCCATTATATACTACGTATTGAGATAGTTATATCTCCTATAATTTCAATGACATGATAATTTTGAATATTGTGACAAAAAGTACAATATACTGGGAATAGCCTTACCTAAACCTACAAACAAACTACTAAAATAGACTACTATTTGTTTCACACCCTATTTGCAAATTCACGATCAAAGCTTGCTTCGTGGCCCCATGGTACCAGGTGTACTACTGCCGCCACAAGATCCATCACATGACCAGCAATTTGAGTCACGATGGCGGTGGCTGGTCAAAGGGGAGCCGGATATGCTGTGAGATCTCTGAAACTTACTAAATAAAGGTAAAATACTTGGATCAGAGTTTTATTTAGAAGCATTATCTTATTGTTATATTTTTTCCTTGAACCATAAGTTCATTCAGACATTAAGACGGGTCTCCAATATAACACTAAACTAGTACTACAATACTGCCTTGGTAGACAAATTATGGACTTGATTTTTAGGATATATGATGGAGATGCCCCTAAATCAAATCTTAGAACAGACTTAACTGACGCCATTTAAGGCTGTATCCGGTGGGAAGACCAAACGACGGACCAACTGCAATGGAGTTTGAATATGTGCGGTGGGCGATGGAATGTTCATTCTGTTGAAATCAACCTTAAGATGGCATGTCTTGCTAGCTGAGATTAGTAAAAGGATGGCTAACAATTTAGCCCACCGCTGGTGCCTGGTAGCTAACTAACATACTGTATCTACTTTTTCTCTCACGAAGTTTTTTGGAACCTATGTTTTAGCCAACTGTAACTTAATACTGTATCACATTTCTCTTCGCTCTCATTTTCTTTCTTACATCTCATCAGTAATTTGATATGGCATCTTTTATAACCCACCTACTCTAGGTTATAATACTTGCTCTAATAGTTGAACTTTGAAATCCCTATCTTGTGATTGGTGGCTGAAAAGTTAAATTAATTGAATGCTGGGAGGTTAAGCTTTTTGGATACTTGGAAATCATTGTATTACAAGACATTTTTTTTGGACGTACCAATAAAATTATATCATCTAGCTTATTGAATGAAAGAAAGCTACGCTATCAACCTATTAACACAATCCTTATAGTACGAGTCAATAAAAAATTATATATTTATAGTTAAAGATAAAATGAAATTTGACTTAAGTCAAATAATCGAAGCAGTTCAAGAGGGAATACAGGCTATGCACGCACGGCCGTGCATTAGGCCGGCGGCACGCACACTCCATTTTTTAATCTTTTTTCTTAATATGGTAATTTTTGTTCACAACAAGTTTTGTCTTCCATGTGATTTTCTAGCTCAGAATCAACAAAGCGTCTTTGTTCAACACAAACGAGGAAGAAAAAATACACAACACGGAAATCACAAATATACAATTATAGTGCTTTCCGTTAAGAAAAATAAGTGTCACTAGAAAAAATACTAGTATTACTAAGCAACAAATAAATGATATTTTTGCTAATGAAAAGTGGCATTTTGCCTAATGAAAACCAGCATTTTGCCTAATGAAATCTTACAAAATTGCCTAATGGGTGACAGTGGGAAGCTGGGGGAGGAGGCTTGCCTCCATCGCACTCGGCCAGGGGACACAATGGCTGGCTAGG
Organism: Paspalum vaginatum; assembly: GCA_030272315.1. Classification (NCBI taxonomy): domain Eukaryota; kingdom Viridiplantae; phylum Streptophyta; class Magnoliopsida; order Poales; family Poaceae; genus Paspalum; species Paspalum vaginatum. Next base: position 32,755,330 of record CM059018.1, on the reverse strand, counting down.
GCAGTGTGAAGCACCATGGCCAGCGGGGAGGACGAGCGGCGCTATGGGAGGCGGGGCCATGCGCAAGGAATAGGAAGCGGACGAGGCTGCCGTCGCACCACCTCCTAGCCGAATCCGGCCATTGCGTCACCTTCCCGCCGGATCCGGTCGTTGTAGGCTGCCTCCCCATCGGATCTGGATGCCACGGGTTGCCTCCCTGACCGAGCGAGGGAGGAGGCGCGCCGTGAGCGGGTGGAGGAGCAGGTCAACGAGGCGGTGCTGCGGGAAAGAAAGGAACACGGTGATGGCGCCCATGACTCGATGAGGAGCGCGGCGGCGGCAGCCTGCTCTAGTTTCAGATGTTGGCGGCGGTGGCCGATGGGCCCGTGCCCAAGGAGGAGGATGAGCACCGAGCAAGACCAGGCGGTGCGTGGGGGGGAGGAGCATGGCGGCGGCCAATTGCGGCTCTAGATCCGCATCGCACGCGTGTGGAAGAAGGCGCGGCCGGCGGGGAAAGGGCTACGCCATGGGGTCTAGTAGAGAAAGACAAGGAGAGAGGGAGGCCGCCAGCAGCAGGTGAGGGAGGCAAGAAAGGGGATGGAGGGAAATGAATGTGGGAGAGGGGATGAAAGTGTGCATGCAGAGGGTAAAAATACGGTTGTGTAGTTTTTATCTAAAATATAAATATAACTCTGAAGAACGCGTCAATTCAAACTAAAAATATATTTTGAAATACTACGGAGACCATATTTGCATCTAATTTTGAATGTGTAGCATCGTTAATTTTTTAGCACAGCGTTCATCTATTCATCTACTCCGTATTAACAACAACTACGCAAGTGTTGTGAATTATGATTAGCTTCATATTAGCAGTATTTTAAGCATAGCATTTTTTTATACATTTGCATAAGACTTTGAAATAAGACGAAGGATAGAGCGCCTTATATAGAAGTTAAGGATGCTATACATTAAAAAACTAGAGATATTTATTTTATATATGTTAGCAAAGATACATTAAAAAATGGAAGTCGTATTTTCAAACAGAAGGGGGTAGTTTCGTTCCTCCTGCATAATTGGCTGCGCGCTGGCCGCTGAGAATCTTGGCGGAGGATTTCCAGCTCCGCGGCCGCGCGCCCCATGTGATGCAGAAATGCAAGAGCGACTGCCGCCGGCTTGGCGCTGCATAAACGGTTGAGCTCCAAGAGAGATTCATGCACACACACATCGCCGTCACATGCACCATGTCTCCTCTGTCTCCGTTCACAAGCGCAACGTACGCGTAGAAGCGCGTTCTCTGTCGAAGAAAAGGCCGCATCCGGCGCAGCTCGTATCGCGGTATTCGCGCACGCACCATCTAGTTTAGTGCCAAGATCCGCACATCTCTAGGCAGGTGCATGAACCAGCTAGCACAGCAGCCATGGGGAGAAAAAATTATGGGATTCCAGGTCTCGGATTCCCTTTTGTCTGCTGCTAGCTACCTGCTGCTCTCTCGAATCGATGTGCCTTCCCTGCTACTCCGACGCTGCCTCTGATTAGTTCATCTTTATTTAGCGTCGGGTTTGCCGTCGTTGATCGATCAAGATAATGCCGCAGTACAGCTGGTTAAGCGGGTTCGTTTGTTCAGGCACATGCATGCGCCCACAGATGCATGCCATGGCGTTGCTGCACTGCGGAGGGAACCGAGATGTCCGGCCGCGCAAAGTTTAATTATTTCCTTGCTAGTGAGATAATTTAGCTAGGTAGGAACAGGGACGGAGTCTGCCTCGAGTATATGGGTATGTTTGGTAAGTGAGCTGGCCGCCCAGCCGGGCTTCGGAGGTGCGCAGCCCAGTGTTTGGCATCGATGGCTCATATCCGGAGCCAGGCCCGCGCAGCCCAGCCAAGGCCACTAGCCAGGCCAGTTCCGAACGGTGGAATCGGCCGTTTTATCCTAGCCACCCTCCGCGCGTCATCTCTGCGCTCGAGATAGCCACCCCTCCCCACCACCGCCGCCGCCCCGCCCCTTGTCGTTGTCCTCCCCCTCATCGCTATCCGCGTCCCTCGCCTCTCGTCGCCGTCCATCCCCTTCCCCACCCCTTTCCATGGCCAGTCGCAGTCGTCTCCCCTGCGCGCCGCCTCCCCATGCCTCATCGGTGGGGAGCGCGTGGCTCGTCGCCATGGAGTGCCACACGCAGGCCGTCCTCATCGCCCCGGAGCGCTGCGGAGCGGGGCACCGGCTGGTCCTCGTCCCTCGCGGAGCGACGCGCCGGCCTTCCTCGCCATTTCCCGTGGGTGGAAGAGGCGGCGGCGGGTGGATCTCGTGGAGGAAGGGGAAGGGCACAGTGGCAAGCCTTGGAAGCGAGGGCAAACTAAACAGGCTGCAGAGGTAGCCTGGCCATCTGCATTGTGCAACCAAACAAACCCAACTGCATTACCATGGTCTGGGTAATGGTAGCTTGGCCAGCGACCGGAGCCAGGCTCTGCTTGGAAGAACAACCAAACAGACCCTATATGACTACACTCGAATCTGCTATTTTAGCAGCTCCTCTTCATTCATGAGGCCGACTCCGGAGGATCGTCCACGGAAGAATGATATCCAGGTTTTATCTTAAGTCAGCCTATCTTAAGTTTGACCGAATTTACATAAAAAATATAATAATAGTTATAATATCAAATATGTATGATTTGAAAATATATGTCAACAAAAACATAACGATACAAATTCTGAAGCATAAGTTTTAATATATTTTGATATAAATTTGGTTAAAGTTACGACGGTTTGACTTAGGACAAAGCCAGGATTTCATTCTTTTGTGGACGGTGGGAGTATGTTAGAGTGGCGCAACGGAATTTCAGCCCGGCTCGCTCGACGCCCATGAGTAGTCCGTTAGGTGAGGGTTGCACTTATCTTGTATGCCGTGCTCCCCACCATCAATTTTTGACTATCGAATTGTCATCCAAGTCCAGATCGAACTCTAAAATCGAGTATATCCAACCATCCAACTATTGAAACCGGACATATTTGGTCTGACATGTGATTTCAAGGACGGTTTTAATCTTTAAAACCATACATAATTCATTTTGAATCAAAAAAATATGAAATTAGTACCATTTTTTTTTTCTAAAAATGTAATTTTATGGGTTATCTCCTGACTTAATATAGTGCAAAAACAATAATACATATAAATATTAGACGTGGATATGAACAATAAAATACTGGGAGGGGTATGAGATCCATATAACTCTAAGTACAACACTAACGAATATATTACATTTTTAGAAAAAATTTTGTACTAGTTTCATATTTTTTTAATTTAAAATGATTTAGTTATGAATTTCTAAAGATTCAATAGTTTTTTTTATTTTTAAAATGGAAACCGCCTTAAAAACCACCTGGGAACTAAATATTTACGATTTCAATAGTTAGATAATCAGATATACCTAGTTTTAGAATTCGATGGCCAAATCGATACTCGGACTACAGTTCGATGGTCAAAAATAAACTTTTCCATATTTAAACACTTCACTCTGTCTGCAGTGTATGTAGATACAATGTCATTTTTTATCATGGATGACTATATAGACAATGGGCTAGACTTTGTCCAATAAACATGAATTTTCAGTCTTTGCTTGACCTCCGTCAATTGGTACATCGTCTTCCTATTAATTCCTCATACTTTCTTCCTCGCTGCGCCCATGACGCCCATGTGCGAACAGTGCACCATTACATACATGGCTACATCCCATCCATCCCTACCCCGCCATCCATCCTGCCACCACATCCATCACAGGCCATCGCTAGAAAGCACCTTTCATTATTACCATCGTTAATACCATGAGTCCATGACTCTGCACTCACACTTCGATTTTTAGTAGTATTTCGAAAAGTTTTTAACAACAAACCTATCAAGAGCACCTTTCTAATATTTTCTTCTTCTTCTTCACTAACTCCAAAAGACATGAGAAATAAATAGACCTCATTGAAACCCATTGCTTGGCAGCGTTTACACGGTCGCCTCAAAGACTTCAGTTTTCTGCGCGTGCAGGACTCGTGGGAAAATAAACTTCAGACCATATGCCATCACGTCCAATCGGACGGTGAATGAGTAGATAATCTCCGGAGAGAACTATGTACATTGATTAGGTGCAAAGAAACAGAAAAGCTATACGAGGCCAACAACAAACCCCGATTACTAGCAACAAGGGAAGAGAACACCCATAATTTTATACACTTCAATAAATTCCAACTGAAGAAGCCTCCTGACGCTGGCCGAAACCTACTATAAGCAAAAGTTTTCCCTGAGGTACTCTGTAGGACCATGCACTTCTCTTAAGCACACTGCGTGACAATGGGGGTCCAATAGCAACGAGACATCTCTACTCAGCAGGTAGTTGGCATCACCACAAGGAGTTCAAGTAATGATGTTGGTGTCTCTTCCTGAACTCAATCATGCCTCCGTACGTCTGATCCGCGAGGCCAACATAAAAGGCCTCAGTGTCCGGGCTGAATGACACACCACCAATTTCGCCAAAAAGGTCAATCTCTTGAGATTTGCCATAGTCCGCGTAAGAATCATATATGTGGACAAAATCTACAGGCTCTGCTGTCGCCAGGAAGCGCCCATCTGAAGAGAACTTAACACACCGCATTGAGCCCATCCTTCCGCCGAGCACAGCTACCGATTGCGATAGATTTCTTATGTCCCACAGCCTGCATGTAGTGTCTTGGCTCCCAGTTGCCACGATATTGCCATCAGGATGCCAGGCGGATGCAAATGAGTAATCCAAGTGGCCTATAAGAGAACCAATTGCCTAAAGCAATAATGTGAGGGTTGAATGTCAAGATCAACCACATATTGATATAGCCTGCAGAACTAATAGAAGAAAGAATGAATATCAACTTACCTTGCCACTCTTGGGATCCAATATCAAGCCTTCCTCATGATCTCCCAAGACAGTGAATAGTTTCCCATCCGGGCTCACAGAAACACTCTGTAGGAGAAGAGAGATTAGCAGCTAAATAAGAGGATAAAATATAAGGTAGCATAAAACAAGGGCCCACTTACATTCACAGACCAAGGGAAGACATAGTGCTTGAGAAGGTCAAAGTACTCGGTGTCAAAAATCCTGATGGAGCAGTCATTGTTAGCAGCCGCCAACCTTCTAGATCCACTGAAATATACATTTCATAAACAAGCTGTTAACACAAGTTAAAATTAACAAGTTAAATGACTTGGAAAATCACCTAATCTTACCTGGGATCCTGATAGATCTCTAAAGAGTTGGTGATGGCATTTTCATCATCTGTGACCCTTGTGCTGTAAACAACTCCATCATCATCCAAGCGCTTATAAAAACCAAAAAAAATTGTCAGACATACTGTCACGAGTTAATTGATCAGAGTACAGGGCAACAAAATAGGAGAATATTTGTGTACTAGGAATACCTTGCATATAAGTTCCCCCTGAAAGCCACCAACAACCAATAAATTACTATCCACTGCCATTGTTGTGACCTGGACCATTGCGACCGACACTGAACCATGCCCCCTCTGTGCAGCAACAAAAATCAATATACTTTAGACCAAACAAAACGAAATAGAATATGAAACAACACAAACATATAAGGCCACAAGGTGTAAAAAGTCGCTCGTACCTGTTTCGGAACGATACAATCATCAGCATTTATTAGCTCAGTGCTTGTCTGGTCCAGTGAGGACCAATGTGTCACTGATTGATCATGCATTGTATAAACATCATGCTTTGTTGTTGCCCATAGAAGGTTCCGTAGCTGCAAATCAACACATCCAGCAAAAAACTATTGAGAACAGGTGACTTTTTGTGCATGTGCCAAGCAGCAAAGTAAACTTCAATAAAAAAAGTTCTTCCATGTCCCCTTAGGTAAATGCTACAGCACCCCTTGCATATCCAGCAAAACACGAATTGACTAGGAGAAGGCAACAATGTCATAATAGGGGAACAGTTTGGCAAAAAGTACAGCCTAACCCTTTTTGTACAGGTGTAGCAACAAAGAAAAACTAGGATTAGTAAAGAGCAAAGACCACGCAGAAGGCAAAATAAGGCTCATCTCATATCCTTACACAAAAGTAGGCAGTTTCTTCGCTACAGTATGTTGGTAGTGGTTTTCTGATGGGCACATAATTTCCTTGTATTCAATAAGAACTCCCTCCCACTTAACAAATTATAGGTCACTTAAGCTCTTCCTAAGTCAAACTTCTCTAATTTTCACCAAGTCTCTAGAAAAAAATGTCAACATCTGCAATACCAAATAAACACACTATAAAGACATATTTCATGGATCTCGTGGAACTAATTTGGTGTTGTAAATGTTGGTATCTTTTCCTATGAACTTGCTCAAAGTGACAAGGTTGACTTAGGACAATGCTAAAGTGATCTATAATTTGGAATGGAGGGAGTAATGCCATGTTAACATCGTATAATGAAAGTTTCTCAAGTCTAACAGCTATCATAAAGCTAATTTCAGGACAGTTCTAGGAAACTTTGATGTATGCTCCAAATTGACATAAGGATAACAAGAAATGAATTTACAATGGACTAGAAAATCTAGATTCTAACAAAATCAAATAAAGCCTACAGAACAAGTTCAATAATTATTTCTTTGATACATAAAATTACTTTCCAAGATTCTGTTAAAAACAAAAAATATTAGTCTACGGAGAAGTAATTTTTTAAGTCGTCCTCATTTGAGTATCAAAGCAGGTGTCGGCAAATTGTGTTAAACTTAAAACTAGTTCCATGAAAACTGTTCTATTTATCCATGAGAATGGGACAATACCACAGTTCTCTTTGTTTTCTGTCTTCAGCCAAGAACTACATTAAAAAATGGCTACACAAGTAACCAGACCCTTTACCCACAGTGAAGGCTTAAGAATCATGCTATTCATACTAAAATCCTTTTTCGAAGATGCTAGTGCTGGAAAGCTTGTTAACCACTTTCTGCAAGACACTGGAAAAGGAATTGTAAATACGTAAAGATGTAATGCTGCTTCATGTTTTGGAATAATTTTAAGAACAGCTTGCGATGTCAGGCCAGCATATTTTTGAAACATCATGAGTGCATAGCGCACTTTGGCACACAAACTTTTTTCCTTCAAGTTACTCTTCCTCTGTCAGTAACATGTGGAGAAGCAGAATAACTATTTTACTTGCTTAGAGACCTAAGTTTTTATGAGCTTACCAATTTTGATACAATTTTTGTTTGTTTTAGAGGAATGGATTGACCTATGCACAATTCATATGTTCTTGGTGTTGGGAACACCCAAAATAACTGAAGTCAAGCAACAAATAGGACAACCTCATGATATACCACCCTTCTGAGGACAAATCATTCATCAAACAATCAGATCCTTAAACAGCATTCTTGATAATAACATTGCTCAAAATGCTGTACCAAAATGCCAAACAAAGGAAAATCATACCTGAAAATGCATAATTGATGGTCGAGCTTGCCTTGCATTGTAATGAAAATCATAGTAAGGGCTATCCTTCTCCACTTGTTTGCACTTCTGGAAGACCAACAAAAAAATGAAACCAAAGTGTAAGGAGCAAGACAAGTTACAATCAATAATAAGACTGGACAGAGCTGCATTGAACCATTTGAACGGCATCAAGAAAGTATGAGTTCCACGAGAAGCCCAGAAATCAACTGGGTTGTGTGCTTGGAAAAGATTCTTACGGCTGTGCTAGAGCTTCTGCTGCACAGCCAGCACCAGCATCAAACAGAGGCTGCACAGCCATCTGAAGCAGTGAACACCCTGTTTACAAAGCTACAGCCGAGCTGCTTGCTGTGCAGCACAGCCCAAGAAAGCTACAATAATCTGTTCCAAGCACAGCCATGGAAGCTAGAAGTCTAGAACAGTAACTCCATATGTGGCCCCTAGCTGTGAATCAACCACAAAATCATGGTAATCAAAAAGTTGATAACCAGGAGCAGTGTACTCAACCGCACTGAATGATCTTAGTGTAAATTGTTTCTACCACCTAACTATTACTGAATATTATGCAAAAACCTGAATGTACAAGGTACATAACAGACAGGGCAACAAACTCATACATGTCAGGTTCAAAAGGAAAACTTCAACACCAAGCTTGGACAGCATGCATATTTGTGGTGAGAAGGAAGGAGAGACACGAGAACACAGAACAGGAATTCCCAAAAACAAATCAGCATGTAGCACATTGATATTAGTTCTAATAGCATAGGCTGATCATGTAATCACGAGAATTTCCTCCGACAGATTTAGTCCATGGCTCAAACAAATGTCAGACCAGATTCAAAATATTCACGACAAGAAAATGGTTACTGTTATCCTTGGCCTATAGAGATTTGCAGATTCAGCCAACATGTTTGAACCATAATCATACTACTCGTGATAGTTGGTGAATAGTGCTGCGGTGAAGATCCCACTCTTGTTTTGTTACTACCTAGGCCCTTTTCTCTTCTTGAAATGGAGCATGAATTTCAGGGAAGGATTAGGAGTAGGAACTCCTTTACTATTATGTACATGTAAATTATAAGTAACAATAAGTCAATGGCATTAGCAACATGGTTTCAAAACTTTTTATGTCAACATGCTTCCATAAGAGAATTGCTGATCCATAATGAAGTAGTGGAAGTGGTAGTTTCTCATACAAAGTGATAACTAATGGTTTTGATGTCTAAGTAGCATTTTTTGGAATTTAATACATACAGCCCACCCCAGGTCAATTTGAAAGGTTCACACAACCTCAATTTTGGATCATTACATGCCCCACAGAACTACCACCATGCAACACAAAATATATCAAAAGCTAATACCCATTCCCATTGATAAGCTGCATGAGCACATGCACCCAACTAAACCCATCTTTCCTAAAGTTGATACATGCCTTCTGCTGCCCACAGCCCACTGCCCACCGAAAAAAAAATCCTAAAAGAGCAATAACAGTCAGGCATAACAAAGGATAACAATCAGCTCCACAAACTAGCAGTCAATGGTAGTGCTTTCATAGAGTTCATGCGTGAGATAGGCAGCATAGTGTAACTTAGGGGTAAGTAGAGGTGGTCAGTATGTTTTCATGAATTTATTTGTTAACCCTAACAACATAATATAAATTTCAAAGAAACAGCAAGGTAGATCCTGCATAACTTCACATGGGCAGATATACTTATTCCCAGATCAAACATCACCAAGTAACCGGATAGACACAAATATGCCCTCTGACATCATATCATCATACATGTAGTTTATGCTTAAACAATGAAATAAACAAAAGGGTTTAAACAGTTAGTGGTAAAAAACATTTAAATGGCATGTTAAAATGTAAGTTACGTGCATTTAAACGGCTGTTCACAAGTTTAATGGACATTCGATAGGGTATTTGTTTTTTATGGTGTTGTTAGAACTTACAAGTGTCTAATGTATTGTGTAACAACATTTACTCTTGTGACTAAATGAGAACTGTGTCTACTATCTATATATTATTGGTATGTCTAGTTTAACTGTTTAGTACAATAGTGCAACCCTGTCATGTCTCAAATCACACTTAAAAATTGATAGGATTATGATATTTCTATGTATATTTATTGCTACAGTGCAAATCGTTCAATTTCTCGCCTAAACACCAAAAAGGAGGGTGACCAACCGTCTAGCTTCTAGTGACAAACTGACAACACGGTCACATGTTTCAGCATGGCAGGGCATGCTATTGATCATAATTAAACTTGTTCATATCTCGACCTGCGGGGGGGTAAGACAGCCCCCGAGTATTTCAAGAAAACCCCAGAACCCCCACCCCACCCTTACATAGCGGCACCGTAGCCCGTGTGAGACGACCAACGACCTAGGCCAGTCCTTAGACCCATGCTTTGGCGTGGGACAGACGAGGGGATTTTTTTAAGCACAGCCCGAAATTCGCTCCCACGGGGAGTCGAACCCAAGACCTGAGGAGTGCCATCAAAACCACCTAACCAATTCAGCTAGAGGCCACTCGGCTAAACTTGTTCATATCATCCATACAGGTGTTCTTCATCTTAAGATAGTATTTTCTAACCAATTATTTACTAGCTACCACATCATCTATCTTGTCAATTTTCCGAAAAAGCTACTCAGTAGATCACAGCTTTGAACTATTTTGCGCACATACGACAACTATCATGTGAACGAGTACGAAGTACTTGTGGAAACTCTAAAATTAAGCTGGAATGCTTATAGTTATAGTTATATTGACAAAGTAACAAACATGAGAATGGATAACATTGGGTCACTGCAAAGTATAGATGACACAGTCAAAACCAGAATTAAATTGTAGCCAATTTCTATGGAAACTACTCAAAAGCAGTTCACACTGAAATCCACTATCACATACCCTCCTTCTGAACCCAAATCCACCAAACTAGTTAATGATTGCAGAAAGTGATTCTTTTTCGCCAGAGAAAGACTTCTAGAAAGAAAAAAAGATCATGAACATAAATGAAAGAATCTAGAAGATGCTAAAAGGGGTCCCAATGTCATATCTCTCATTCCACACATGGAAATAAGCAACAATGTGGTTATAAATGCCACGCTGGAAAGGGAATATCCTATATGTCAGCAAAAAGAATACCACTAACAATTAGATGCCATTAAATGCCTAGGTTAGATATACTAAACTTTCTGTACATAGCGTGTCTGATTTTAGTAACTTGGCATGTGAATTTCATGTGAAAACAAAACAAGGACGGTACAGGAGAACCTTGATGCCCCTATTTTTTTTTTTTTTATGTTTACCATGTAAAACCAAACATTGAAGTCAGGGAATCACACACTATAAATAACGGTGTCTCTACCATAACGTCATCTTTGTACCACTGCCTCATGGCTCTTACCGGGAACATTTGTTCCATTCTGGGAACATGGGAACAATCTTGTCCCCACAAGTGTTAAAATCCTTGTTTAGTAGCATACCACATTCCCATTCCTCGACCCCGTCAACCCAGGAACTTGGTTACTAAGCTCATAGCCATGCAGATGCAACATATTACGAGATTTTCTCTGGTTCACGTTGAAATCCACTACAGTTTGCGTCGACATTGATCAGGGGACTAGGAAACAGGAAGGTGTTCTTACCTGCAAAGCATCCTCCCGGGCATAACTTAGGTTATGGTAATTCCTATAGTTCTTAATCTTCATCTCCCGGTACTGGTCCCTCCCGAAGAGCATCTTCTCCCAGGGGATCCCCTGCATGTCCTTCCCTGCAGCAACGTCCGCGGCGGACACGTCTGGCAGCACTGTTGTCCTGCGAAACAAACGACGGCAACAGCAAAAGTCAAGCACCGCCGCAACAAGGCCGAACCCGCGATGATCCCCGAACTGGAACCACCCACGCAGACCTGATCGTAGTTGACGAGGTTGGCGAAGACCTCGTTCTGGTTGGCGTCGCCGAGGGCGTCGTTCTCGCCCTGGTCCTCCATGAGCTCCTGGAGGCTCTGGAGGATGAACTCGAGGTTGTCCTCCAGCTCGAAATCGTCCATCCCCCAACCCTCTCAGGGGCACGCACCCCCCCCCCCCCAACCAACCCGGTCCCAAATCAAATCACCCACCCTGCGAACCAAAAAAATTCAACGAGAGCGTTTAGCGCAGGGCCGCGAGCTTTGCCCTAACCACCTCCCCCCCCCCCTCCCCGAATCTGCCCGGAGAAACAGGATCAGCACGCCGGGTTCGGGGGGGGGGGGGGAGCAGGGGGCGGCAAAATGCGACACGAGTCTAGCGCGAGCGAATTCGAGAGGGCTCACCTCGATCAGAGCGGATCCGGATGCGGGGAGAGAGGAACCGGAGAGCGCGCGGGGGATTGGGGAATTTCTTCTTTCTTCTTTCCTGGTGGTGGCGGTGGTGGTGGGGCGCGCGCTGGCAAAAGCGCGGCAGGCGGCGGCAGGCGAAGGCGACGCGGAGGCGCGGGGAGCAGGCGGACGGAGCAATCGACAGCTTGGGTGCGCGGCGCGTGACGGGGTCATATGCGCGGGTGGATGGGAACGCACCACCGACCCCGGGGAAGGGGAGCGGGCCCCGCGCGCCAGTCGCCGGTTAGTTTGGTTGGTTGCACGAGGGCGGTGACGGACGGACGGTGCCGTACGATCTGGTGCTCCCGTGCGACGTCTGGTCGGACGGGACGAGACGGCTCGAACACGCCGGGAGGTGACTGCTCGACGGATCACCGGGCCTCTCGCTGATGACGTGGCGGTTAGGATGGCGAACGTTTGTTGGAGGGAAGCGGGTGCTGCATTCGAATTGTTTGATTGTTTTAACGTGGCAGGTGAGGACGTGAGGCTACTGCCCAATGGGCGTTTTAAATACGTTACTCCTTTGATATAAATGCTTGTACCTGTAGACATAAAAAAATTAGTTGAAACAGTGATAGAGAATATGATTTGAGGAGTGTTATTGGAGAGAGCCTGAGGCTGCGTTTCTTTTGGCAGTAGCAGCGAATTTCTATTGAACATGACTATATTCAAAGCCGAGCATATCCATACCGATCATTTTAAAACTCTATTAATATTGTAAATATTGTATGGCATAATTTTTATGCTCCTGCACTGCACAAAAGAACCGATCTTTTGCGAACATGGTAGCGGCCACTCTAGTACTCCACGTCTAGAGGATATTGCAAGACTTTAAACCCTACAGGGCAAGCACGATACACTTTGAGATTGATAAATCGGCTGTAACACTTGATCGCAAATAAGAGCTAAGCTAGCAAATAAGGCCTAAGAACTCACGGTCCATAAGAATGCACTTTTTCCTCATTTGATGAATTTGGTTCTTAAAATTTTTGTTCTAACAATATAATGGACCAAACCTTCAAAGTAGTTGTTCGGAAAAAGGTGCACCTCACAGACACCTCTTTATCACCAAACCGTCCAATGCGTACAACTAGTCGTTGAAGTCGATCATTGCTGATTGAGCGGATTGACCGGCGGCTGATTCTCGGACCATCAAGTGCGTATAATTCGTCAAAGGTGTTGATTTGAGTAGGCCCCTATCTACTTTGTTTGGGATGGTCGCTCTTTCACACCTCTTCCACTTCTGTCCGGTGCTGATCATTGGACTGTCCGGTGATTGTATTTTCATCGGTCCTCTAAATCTTTAAATCTTTAGTTGGTAGCATTTGTCTTAGCATTGGACAATTCGATGCGCACATTTTCTCCAGCTACCTTCTGCAGCAAGGCTTCTACAACCTTTCTCTATCTTCTTTGTACTTGGGTCTTCGTGGATGGTCTTGATGTCTTCTCATATGCTCTTTGATCACACTACTTTGATGTGTTTTTACCCAACTTCATCACTTGCATCATTGGAACTACAACAAATACACTTGCACACCTATTTAGTCACAAAAGTAGACTTTGGTGTCATTCTACGACCAAAATCAAATTAAGCGCACAAAGCTTACGACACATTTTTCTTAAAGTTCACTTCACCCCCTCCCAAAAAAATATTCTTCACACACCCACATGCATCCTTTTCCAAAACCTTTTTTGTAAAGCATGCGGTAAAAGAGTAATTGATAACTTTTCCTAAGCACAACTAAGTCTGGATCAAGTTTGACATGGATTTCCTAGTAGGTTTCACCTTAGCAACAAAACTAAGAGATTTTTTGTATCAACAGGCAGATCTAGTGGATTGTCATCATCAATGTTTTAGAACATAGGAGGTTGGCGTTCAGGTCCTCGGGCTTGGTTGTCGGGGCTTTGGCATGTGGGTCATTCACCCTGTCGTGTACAGTGCGAACAAACATAGCACAAATAAAAACACACATGGAATAACAATTATCTTTGCATAAGTAACTTTAGAAAGTGTATATTTGAGTATTGTATGTATTTAGAAGAATTTAGGAGAAAGAATCACCGAAATCAGAGTTGAATCGGGGAAATTATAGTTGGGATGAAGTTAAGGGGTGATTGATAGACTTCCTCGATAGTTTAGGGTGGATTTAGGTTTCCTCTGAGTGGTACTTGGCATGGGCGATACCCTCCAGCTTTCCGACATTTGCATGTCCTTTTAGGGCCTATTTGGTAGCTCTGTATACGTGTAGTTTCTAAACAATACCATAGCTATTGAAGAATACTACATTATTTACTCAGAAAAGTGTTTGGTAGCTTCTAGGGATACTGAGGTCTGGACCAAAGTTTTCTTCAGTTTTTTCGCTTCTTCATCTCCCACGCCCTACCTCCCACGTCGTGGCCGACCGTGGCCCCGCACTCGGGCTCTCGCGTCGCGGCCCACCACACCCTCGTCACCAGGAGCGAAGCTACCTTAAGCATAGTGGGTGCATGTACACGAATTTTTTTCAAAATCAGCTTTAGGAATCAAATTTTCACCGCTTTTGCACCCCCCACAGTTGACTTCTATGCACCCACGAGAGAGTTGCACCCCCGTTGTGTATGCTTTAGCTTCGCCACTGCCCATCGCCCCGCTCCCCGCCCGCCGGCGACCCCCCCTCCCACGCCCGGGCTCCCACGCTGCTGGAGGCGGGGGAGTGCGGCCTGCAATGGCGTGGGCATCGGTCGAGAGGAAAGGGACAAGGGCACGTCGGCACGAGGCACTCGGGCAAAGGAGGAAGAAGAAAGAGGGAGGGGGAGTTTGATAAAGATATCCCAACTGTTGGATATAGATCTAATTATCAATATTGGTGACCGTTGGTAACAAAAAAAAGAGACACGCTCATTCTTACTTGTTCTAAAATTTCTAAAACTTTGCTAGTGACACAATAACGTATATTTCATTTCTTTTTTGCACACTTACGCTAGTTCAGAGGTCTAACGGTGTTAAGTAAAAGGTAAAAAGACGGCTTTGCACTTTCTATACATCTCGATGTCCAGCCTACTGCGTCGCCTGCCGCTCTACCGCTTGCCGCGCCATCGCTGTAGCCTAGCACGTATCCGGCCTCCATAGGAGTTTGGTGTGCCACCGCCTAGCTCACCATAGCCTGACATGTTGCTGTCGCGGGAGCATGGCATGCTGCTGCCTCCGGGGGGGCTTGGAGCACCGCAGCCTACCATGCTGCCCCTCGGATGCATGCCGCATTACTGACTCGGGAGCCTGGTGCACAGCTAGTGCACTACAGGAGCGTGGTGCGCCGTCGCTTGTCATGTGTCGCCCGGATTGGGTTGGGAAGAATGAAGGGTATGCAAGACTGAATGGACCGCTAGCCTCTTCATGTGAGGGAAACGGTTCTCTGGGGCAAAATGTTTCTTTTCTTATGTGTATATAACAGAACACACAAAGTGTTGACGAATGTGTAAAGTAAGGCACAAAATATCGAGAGACTCAAGTGTACCGAGTCTGGTCTTTCATTCTGACTGTGATGAGCGCTTCTCAACACCGAAGACTTGTTGAAGGATGAGCAAGCAGAAGCTCACCTAAGTGTGACCTGGTGGTGGCGCCAGAGTGGACTTGGTGTGACAAAATACCTTGCGAGTAGAGTGGCAGGTGGCTTGGGCTGCGGTCCAAGTTAGGCTCGGTCTATAAGTGTGATCTTGAGTGCGGGACGGTGTTGTGAGCCGTAAAATCACTCCAGAAGAAGCCCGACCCAACTATCGCTTCCAGGTTCGAGCGTCAAAACCAGGGGCCAAAACCGTTTTCTGGTTCCACCGACAAAACCAGGGGTAGGTTACCGGTATTCCAAAAACTGGAGTTGCCCCGAGGGATGAGCTACTAGACACGTGGAGGACATTAAGCGAAGGCGAAGAAGCTGAAGACATCGAGGACTCCATCGTGGTCGTTCATCTGAGTTATTGCGGTCGTTTCTAGCCTCTATAGCCATTATTAGTGTCAAAGTCTGTAATATAATGTGTTAAGTGTAAACTGAATTAGAGCAATAGAGTTGTAATATAAATAAGGAGGTGGCTGCCATTAGCCACTCCTCTTGGTTAGTTTAGGGTTGCTTAGGCTTATGTTTAGACAGCCATTTTCGTTTACAAGCAAGAGTTTCAAGATTATAGGGTTTTAGAGTGATCTAACCCCATAGTTAGAGGTAGGAAGTGGGAGGCAGCTTAGAGAATGAGTTCCACACCTTGTAATCAGTTCTTGGAACCATTTTGGGCTGGTAATAGATGGAATTTCGTGCAACAACTTGAGAGTGCTCTCCTCCCCTTTCCCTTTGGTTTTTGGGTATTTTTTCAAAGGCTTTTTGGTGCTTTGGTTTGCCTACGAGATTTTTTCTCCTCTTTTGCTGTTTTGGACTGGTAAGGATGTGAAGATTATGTCTTAGAATATCTCATTCCCACAGGATTGCCACGAGCAAGTCGTTCTTGAGTTTTCACTTTTGTTGTCCAAGAATTTCCCTTTTTATGAGATCTGAAATTTCCGCTAATCTCATGATATTTTCTAGTAGATCTCTTGGGGATAGCTTTAGAATAGTGCTAAGATAGTTTGTGGTAATTTTTGTGAAGTTTGGAGAAGAGTTGGTCAAAATTAGGCTTTGGGAGCTCAAGTTTCGCAGCTTTGTCGGACAGTCCGGCGTGCTATTGGACAATCCAGTGTGTGCTATCAGACAGTCAGCTATATGCTACCGGATAGTCCGGTGCTTGGCTGCTCAGGCTGTTCTACTAGACCGGCGTGCTACTGGATAGCTCGGTGTGCGTTACTGGACAGTCCGGTGTTGCCTAGCCTGTTACCTTCTTTGGCTCTTTTCGCTTGGGTGTTTTGTCTGCGGCTTTGATTTGCGACTCTCTTCTGTATGCCCATACTCAAACTCATTGGTCCATCCAGTGAGACACTTAATTGTGTAGAGTGGCTATTGAGCTCGCTTCAAAGTTTCAAACCTCGATCACTTTCGTCCGACTCGTGGACGCTAGAGCGATTTCTTCCGCTGCTTCCTCTTTGAGTCCTAGGGTCAGTAGCACTCAGTTGCTACGTGATCTTTCTCAATAGAGAAGAGAGGGTTTTTTGGATTGCGTGTCGATCTATTCACCCCCTCTAGGTCGCCCTATCGGTTCTCAAATATAAGTTTTGTGTCACATATTGAAGTTTTAGAAATGTTGGGCCAAAAAAGGAAACATCATTTATTTTTTAGTCAAAAAAGCAATTTTCTGAAAACAAATGCGCACAAAGCTACAGGCGGGCCAGGCCACATGCTCACACCGCAAAGTATAGAGTTAGCGCTCTCCTAGAAAAAAGTCTATTACGGGTCCCTGAACTTGTAGACTAATCTGAGATTTATCCTTGAAGTCGAAAACCGGGTACGGTGGGTCCTCAAATTTCGTGAACCGGCCACAGCTAGTCCTCAGGCCGAAACCGACGGCGGTTTAAGCCTACGCGTACCGGTTCCCTGCCATGTCACCCTACCAACGTGGATTGGGCCCACCTGTCAGTAGAGGAGTCCGTTATATCGAGCGTGTATGGCGGCTCGCCACCACGCGCTCGCCTAGGCTCCTAGGGCTGCTCTCCTCCCCGCCCTTCGCGCTTGTGGCAGACTCCGACTTTCGACGCCGACCTCGTCATCGCCGTCGTCGACACCGGCATCTCTCCGGCAAACCGCATCTTCCACGACCGGGGACCTGGGACCCATGCCGAGCAGGTGGCGTGGGGTGTGCACGCGCCAGGGCCAGTGTTCCTGCCGGGCTTCTACAACCGCTCGTTGGCAGTGCGCTTGGCCACCTCAAGGTGGATGAACGAGACGACGGAGGTTCGATCGCCGCTGGACACGGACGGGCATGGCACGCACACCACTTGCATCGCCGCAGGGAAGGTACGTGTTCCCTGGCTCCACACTCGGGTACGCGCGCAGTTTCACCACCGGGATGGCGCCCAAGGCACGCCTAGCCGCGTACAAGGTGTGCTGGGCGCGTACAAGGTGTGCTGGCCGCCCCCGATGCTGCGAGCGCGAGCCTGTCTCGCCAGTGCCTCGTCGCTCTCCTGCTTTCCCCCTCTCTCCCATTCTCTGGGCTGCCGCCGATGAGTGACATCGGCCGTACCCCAGCGAAATCCTCCTCCTCTCCCACCCGCACCAAGCCACCGAGCCGTACCACTCCACCGAGCAGTTCCGCTCTCCCGCTTATCTTCTTCCTCCATCCACTTCGCTTCCACAGTGTTCTTGCCCAAGAACACGGTGGCGCGGTGTTCTCCACACCCAAGCCACCCCGATTCAATTAGATCGTCGAGGCGCACCACACCACCCTCGTCTACCCTCGCCCACCATCGATTTCTACTTCGGATGCTCAAGCAGAGCCCTCCACTGAGCACCCAAGGCCACCGGCCATGGCGCCCCTGGCCGACCCACCCCTGCACCTCTTCCTATGCCCGTCATGACGCGCGCGGGGCAGCGTCGGCGCCCGGAGTAGAGCGCCGTCAACAACTAGGAGGGCGAGGCGGCGCCTTCAGTTCTTTAGTTCGGGATCGCGGGGCACGACGCCGCGGCTGGTGCGGATTCCACTTCCGCGGCCCACACGAGGCCCGTCATGGCAAAGCGGGAGCGACGGCGGCGCATCTGCGGCGAGCGTGGCCTCCAGGCGCTGCAGTAGGAAGCCAGTGGGCTTCTGGACCCGCACCTGCGTCACGTTGCCGAGGATCGAGTCCACCCGCGGACGCTGGGGGCCGGCCGCACATGCCAGGGGCAGGCCGCGCGGGGCGGGGGCGATCGCGCCGTGCCGCCGCGGGGGGCAGGGCGGGTTGTGCCGCACCGCCGCTGGGTCGGGGGCGGTAAGCGCCGCGCTGCCACCAGGGGCAGCCGGTCATGCTCGCTCCAACCGGGAGTCAACCCCGCCCGCGGACACCGGCAACGCATGCCAGGGAGACTGGGAGAGGTTTTGGGAGGAAGAAAGGTAGCTTGATACGGTGGCGGGGGCGGATACAACCTGTCCTGACCCCTGACATGTGGGTCCAGTCCACGTAGACAGGATGACATGATACTTCATGTGTCCACATCGGCAGAAACCACCGTTGGTTTCATCTAAAGACCTAGCATGCCTGGTTTAACGAGATCATGGACCCGCGGTATCCGGTTTTCAATTTTAAAAACGAAACTCAAATTCGGCTATAAGTTGAGAGATCCGTGACAGCCCCGCAGCTCGTGGGCCAGCAAGGGATTCGGCCCAGAAGCAAAATGCCGTGCGGAGAGCTCTGGCGACGGTTTGTACGACGAAAAATAGGAGCGGTATTCCCGTCTTGTGCGGTTCTGCCTGCCAGGCTGGCATCGCGGCATCGCTCCATCACTGTCGTAAGTGTCGTGTACTGTACTAGCTTTGTGGATGTCGAGTGGTTGCACTACCCAGCCAGGGGCCGTGTCGGGTTGGCGGCATGCCCCCCATGTCCCGCCACTGGTCACCGTCGGCCAGCTCAGCGTGGGGCCCACTCATGTGGTTCGATTCCCTTCCCGAATGAGATTTTTCATCAGGTGTGGAGTATCCGAGCCTTTCTCCTACCAGGAGCTTCTGTTAACAGAGCATTACAGCGACCTTAGGCATGTTGTGTGCAAAATACGTAGTCCTATATATACCACATCCGATACCACATCGCATGTACTCCCTCTGTTCTTTTTTATTTGACAGTTGATTTTTTTTAAACTTCAATTACTTGTCTTATTCAAAAATTTTATAAATTATCATCTATTTTTTGTTATTTGTTTTATCGTTAAGATTAGTTTGAGTATGTATTATATTTTTACATATTTGCATAATTTTTTGAATAAGACGAATGATTGAAGTTTTGAAAAAAAATTAACCACACCAAATAAAAAAGAACAGAGGTAGTACAAAATAGCGTGCTATGCAATTTAGCATTGCTCCTTCCATATAGCTATTAGCGCGCCACAGCGCGCTATTTCGTACCTTTGTCAAGGACCGATGAGTAGCGGCATACACGATAAGGAGCTATTAGCACCCTATTTCATACCTTGGCCACATGTCATCTGCGTGCAAACATCTTAATTACTATTAGAACCGACAATTTTTCATCAATCATGGTGCTGAATCCGACCTGTCCTAAATATAATAGGACTCCATTGACTTCATGCATATCTCTACAACTCTATTAAGTGTAAGGGGCGCACATCCGGTGCCCCCGCCCCACGCACTGTGTGATCCTGCCTCCGCGTGGTTTGGTCTGCCCTTGCGATCTCTTTGATTCAATAACACCCCATGCGCCATCTCCACTTCTAACCCTACAATCTCTCTGATCCAAAACCGCTCCACAACCCTGTGCTCCGTCTCCGCTTGTCCTAGTCGATCCACCATGCGATATCTCCGATCCAAAGGCAATCACACATACCGCCGGTGCCAATACCATCACGAAAAGACACGATCACCCTGTCATGCCACTGCATAGAAACCACTGCCTGGTTGCGATGCCTGGTTGAACATTGATGACAAGTTAATTATGAATGATCATTGTGGTTTGTTTCTTTCAATAAGATGGCCATGTGCTTGAATTATTGCTGGTAGAGCGACGTCGTTGCGTCTATAAACTGCTCATTGCTGAACTATGCTACGATTAATCTTTTTGTCACCGAACTATGCTGCAATAGATTTGGTTATCACAAACCTACGCATAGCTCCCTTGATCGTCATTACACATCTCCAAGAGATATTTTGGTAGAAAAAACATTTTACACATGAAACTAGGGTTTGATTTTATTGTCGTGTATGTAATGTTGTGTCGTAGCAACGCACGGGTACAGACATAGTGAATTAATACAAAGCTACTATTAATCCTACTATTGTGTCCATCAAATCGTTTGTACTAAGATAGAGTAGAGGTGGATCGATACATAGATCCCATGTGTTCAACTTAATAAATTGTATGTGAAAGAATGAGGGAAGGAATTGTATAACTTGATAGATCTTTTGGTTAGAGGATGAACTGATCTAAAATGCTAGTAACAAATCTTAGTTTAAAGTTGACCACTAATCATTAATCTACTGCGGAAAATTGATGTTAGGGAACCAGTAGTTGTAGATCCCATCTTTGGCCTTTGTAGTCACTGTAGATGCAACGTATAGAAGTAGTAGACTTGATGAAACACCTTATTATTCACCATATCAAGGGCTCATAAGCGCTCCTGATCGATGAAGAACATGACGTGGGAAGAACAGGATATGGAAACGTGCTTCCGGTACCCTCCAAAGCCCTCAATAGATAGGTATTTGGTGGAACCATGCATAGACTTAGGGTTAATCCCAAGTTGTCATTTAGCCCCCCTAATATATAAGCTCTATGTGTCTAGGGATAAATCAAATGGGTTTAGGGTTACCATCCCATCATAGTTACAAGATTGATTGATTAGGTTGATTTAGATTGCATCTCGAGTCTTATCCAATCAAGTTACTAGGTACGAGGTTATCCGACATAACTAGTTTATTGAGTTTAGTTTTAGGAGATCTTTGGACATTGATGGGTGATACATCCCCATCCCAATTCATTGTTACAGTTAAAATAAACTGGTAAATGTATTCATTTATTAATGTAGATTTAAGTAGGATAAACACGAAAGAGTGAAGCAAATAATTGTATTAAAAGCTATTAATGACTAATATTTGGTCCATTTGCCAAGAAGCTAGCTGGCTTAGGGTTGGTTGGTTTTATGTCCACAACTTTACTCTAAAGAACATTCCAAATGGTGTTTCATCCGCGTTTCATTCTCATTAAATACTATGACACATCATTCTATTTGGCGATATGGAAAGGTATTTATGAAGAGAGATATAGAGATAATTTCGTAGGATGTGAGAGAGTTTTCAGATAGATCAAACCAAAGATACGCTATTATCAGACAAAAATCTGACATGGCATGTGTTGGTAAGTGTGCAATGAAACTTCCACCGAGAATGGCTTAAGTTAAGACACTATAGTTTCTTAGGTATTTTGGTATACGTTGATCCCGTCTTGCTAGAACAGCGGCACAAGATATATTTTTAGCTACGCTCCACACGTCATAAAGTCATTTTCTTAACCAACTTTGCTATAAGTGTGTGGCTCCAGATCTGTGTTGGTGATACTTTGCTTAACTAATGTGAGCTGAAGGTAGGATTCACTTCCAACAAACATATTTTTCCATTGAATTTATCCTATAAGACTATTAGAGAGTCACTTTTATTAGAAAATTACATTTCACACAAACAGCTAGGAAAAGCTATAGGCCTAAAGCACCATCATAGGCAGCCTTAGCTTTGATTTCAAAGCATACAACCTTTTATGAAGAATTTGGGGTTCCTTGATTATGATTAGCCGGAGTTCACTAGATCGTGTGCATGTATATGACCACAGTAACAATACTGTAGATGCACTTACTACTGTAGTAGCGTGGATTTAAATAGAACAAGGATGATAGATAGGCTAATGAACTCCTCTAGCTGATAAAAGCTGCCATCGGGGTTGATTTGATTTAGTTTTGTATGATCTTGCTCTAGATCTTGGGGCGATAAACAAGTAGTCTCTAATTGGTTTACCTTAGCGACTATTTAACACCTGAAAGCATGTGAGCTGTACCACTACCAACTTGATCTGGATCCACCGTCATACATATCCAGGCTAAAAATATCCACTCCTATAAATGGAATGGTACTACGTTCAACCATGGCACACCAATGGGAAGGTAGGTCAAAGGTCGCTTGCATCCAGCTGCAAGTTGCTTGCGAATAATCCTGATGCGTTTAAGTTTCTTTTTCCCACCTAAAGGCATTTACTCCCTCGGTCCGCTAGTCCTCTTTTTATACGTTCATATTCACATAGATGCTGATGAATTTAGACATTGGCGGAGCCAAGGCCCGGCTAGGGTGGGCACGTGCCCGAACTGTGGCATGCTAATCCTTCATAGTTAATGCATTTTGATGTTAAACACTAGTATCATTTGTGTATAATTGTGTCTAAAAAGTGCTAGTGTTATTATGTGTATACAACTTTGGTCAGTTTTAGTTGTTGTGCCCAGGCTGCTCATCCTAGCTAGCTCTGCCACTGAATTTAGATACATATTGAACATATACATAAAACACTTATCAATCTAGAACCCTTGCAATTTAGGATGAATGGAATACATATTATACGTTTGGTGTTATGAAGTTTTTAGACAATGGAATAAAATCATTGAAGACGTTAGGTGTAGGGAATGAAGAATAATGAAGGAAACTCGGTAGAATATAAATAAAATAAAATTCCTTTCTTTTCTACCCCTTCATTTCAAATTATATATAGGCCATTTGATTTTTCACATTAACTTTGACTAGTCATCTTATTCAAAAAATTGATAAAAAAGGAGTTCAACTCAGGCTTAAAGTATATATTATATGACATAACAAAAATAAAACAAATAGTAATTATATTTTCCTCTCAACAAGACAAGCGGTCAAAGTTGTCAAAAGTCAAATGACATATAGTTTGGAATGGATGTAGTATCTTTTAATACAACATATCAGAGCACATCTCATTCTTGGTGGGAATGCCAAAAATCCTTAAAAACACATCTTAGAAGTTTCAAAAATTTTGAAACGATGCACATTAGACATACTTTTTGTCACAAAACATGATATGAAAAAATTAAGTTAGTTCCATGAGCAATAGGAGGAAAAACTACTCAGAATTTGTCTTACTTGTTCCTCAAATTTGTACTTTTGTAGTGAAGTACTAAAACAGGAGTTTGGATCCCAACATTTGCTATGAAGTACATTTACGAATATATGTACTATATGTACGGAATCTTTTCAAAATTTCTAAAAACTGCTAAGTATGTTCTCAGGGGATTTAAATATTTCCACCAAGAAGATGATATGCATAGAGTATTTTCTCCACTTGGTGAGGATTGTGTAACACTAGACTTGGAACTTATCATAAATCCATGTATATATACTGTATAGAGGTGCGCATAGTATATATATTGTAGTTTTATTAGGATTGAACACTTGTACTGTATACTTTTAAGGAAACTGTAGGTTGTAAACTTGCTCATCTCATACTGTCAATATGTTAAAACGAAAACCTCCCATCAATCGCCAATGACACCCTCACAAAAAAATAATCAGCACAATCAGCGGATACAAGACAAAATAGGGTAGGGGAATAACTCCTAGTGGAGGCTGACGTGGATCCGATGGATCCGGAGATTCCATTCAACGGCCCCGATTCCTCCCTCGCCTTCTTTTATCTCACCCCGCCTCCTCACTCTTCTCACACGCGACCAGGCCTTCCACCACCGCTTCACCCATCTCTTTCCTCAGCTCCTCTCTCCCTCCCCAGTCCCCACGGCCATAGCCATGGCGACCACCACCTCGACCTCGTCTTCTCGGCACAGCTCCAAACCCCAACACCAGCTCTTATAGCCCTCCTCCCAGTCCCAGCTAGCTAGCTTGTGCAAGTACGTAGTAAATAGGCGTACATAGATTGGCGCGGTTGAGATATATAGGGGGTACACAAGAAAGAAAGAGACAGGGAACATGATGCTGGGGAAGAGATCCGGGAGGCCGGCGCCGGCCCGTCACCATATGCGGCGAACCACGAGCATGACGGAGTTCGCACCTCCGGACGTGCTGGCGTGCGTGGCCGAGGAGGAGGACGAGGAGGCGGAGGAGCTGCAGCTGTCGCTGCCGGCGCACGCCGAGGGCCGGGAGGCGGCCGAGGCGGAGTACCCCTACGGGTGGGCCATCGGCGGCGCAGCGGCGGCCGGGAGGGCGGACTGGCTGGCTGCGTACAGCGCCCGCGCGGCGCCGGCGCTGGCGGGGCTCCGCCGCAACTCGGCCGACTTCTCGGCCGCCGAGACCGCCGCGTTCCTCCGCGCCTGCGGCCTCTGCAACCGCCGCCTCGGCCCCGGCCGCGACACCTTCATGTACAGGTACGCGCCAGATCCGATCAGCTGCCTTGCCTTCCCTGCCCTGGCTGTTGGCTCCGTGCGGCGTGCACCTTCAAGGAAGAAAAAAAATTGACAAGTCTGCGGCGTGGTGATGTCTGCAGGGGCGACACGGCGTTCTGCAGCCTGGAGTGCCGGCAGCAGCACATGACGATCGAGGAGTGGAAGCAGAAGTGCGCGCTCGCGGCGCCGCCGATGCCGTCGGCGGCGCCGTCCGACCCGGTGGCGCCGGCCAGCGCACGCTCCGAAAAACCAGGCACCCTCGCCGCGGCCTGAGGCGATCGGTAAGCTCGCTGCGGCTGGCCGTCGCGCGCACGATCGACGACGACCTATATATAGCGCGGAGCCATCAGTTGTAATGTAATACGCTCAGCACATGTGAATTGTGATGCTATACATACATATGGGTGCCCACGCATATATACACACTTTGATCTCAGTCCGGCGTCACGCATGAATTTATTTGTCATGAATCGTATCGGCTGCTTGTTCGATCAGCTCTCGAATATAATTAAATCGCGCACCTCAGCATGCATACATATAGTTACATATATGGATGTTTTTTTTTTGTTTGTTCATGGTCCATGTCAATACAAAAGGTCTTTCTTTAATTACCTTCTTCACTCTTTGGGATCTGTTCTTCAACTGCTCCGGAGAGGTAGAAATTCTCCAGGCCAAGCATTTTGGCATTGCCTTTCAGTGTTTCACCATCCTATAGGCTTCCTAACGTAGGATTTTCTCTAATAGATTGTTTGGGGAAATTAATTTGCCAGAAAAGTAGTGATTGCCTTAATGTTATTAGATCTTTTGATCACAGATTGGTGGCTACCTGACCTGACTAGATGGTGAGACTGAGACATGTGACTCTGTGCTATTATTGTCAACAAAAAAGGAAAAAATATTATTATGAATCTCGTGGCTTCAGCTTGTGCGTGCAGGAATCTTCTTCCACAAATAGTGTACATTGTGTTAGACCTGTGAATAGTGTACATAGTGTGCAGGAATCTCCAAGAGACCTGAATGACGACGCTTACCACTAAATGAATAGCTAAAGTCATACAGTATTTCTGAGCTATAAGACGGGAACTTGGAATCAGGTGGACGCATTCTACCAATCATTTCATTTCGTTTATGCTGATATTGACTGAACGTTCACGAGCTTAATTGTGTAGGAGTACCAATCTATCGCGCCTTTGTCTAATAATAAACAGAGCAATAATTGGGCTATTTATTTGGGCGTGCCAACTCGGAGGGTTTCTCTCCACTCCCCTCACATGGGTAGCTGCAATAATTTGGCAGCACTACAGCATCAAACACGCACGACATGGAAAGCCAAAGGCGAGTAGCGCTGAGAAAAGATCTGATGGAACTGCTAGCATAATTTGTGAGCACTCAGTTATATGA
Organism: Paspalum vaginatum; assembly: GCA_030272315.1. Taxonomy (NCBI): domain Eukaryota; kingdom Viridiplantae; phylum Streptophyta; class Magnoliopsida; order Poales; family Poaceae; genus Paspalum; species Paspalum vaginatum. The sequence continues at coordinate 32,729,144 of CM059018.1, read as the reverse complement.
TGATCGTCTATCGACTTTAAGTTTAATTATTATGGAGTACTACATCCGTTCTAATTTATAGGTTGTTTGATTTTTTTACTAAATTTGACCAGGTTGTCTTACTCAAACTATTTATAAAAATATAAAAAAAATCAATGCATAATTAAAGTATATTATATGCTAAACTAAAACTACAATGAAAATATATCATAATAATTATTTTTTGAATAAGACGAGCAAGTCAAACTTAGTCTCAAAAAAATCAAACATGCTATAAATTAGGGCGGAGGGAGCACCATATTTTGAAGTGGTCACTATAATATAAATGGAACTCTTGCCCAATGCTTTAATGGAGATTTGGGATCTGTTTTTGTTGCTAGTATCAAATAAACACTACGAGATCATCGTTCCACACTGTCTGGATTAGTCAATTTCTCTGATCAATTAAGCAAACACAAAAATGACTCTTCATTCTGAATCATCTTAGTTCCATACATTCAATCAAACACTACTTAATATTGGACTACATCCTATACCGACCACTTTCCAAGCTTTGGCTTACTAAAGTTATGGCTACTTTTTTAGCTTTGTATTTTTTTTTTAACTTCATCCTTTTAGATTGTGTAGTACGTACATCTCATGATACATATGGTAAGGTGCTTATTCCATTGTTAACTTAAACCTATTTGAGTAACTCAAAGGGAGACTCAGCTGGTTAGGTTTTTTGCAGTGAAATTTGCTTATCCGGGTTCAAGTCCTTGATTTAGAACCTACTTGATTATATTTTCTTTTATCAAGACAGTATGTAATCGTATTACATCATATATATCACAATAAAAAAGATTTATGAAATATATAGCTTTCATACACTAAACATGCCTACAACTTCGGGTATGATTTGTATTTTTACATGTTCCGTAAAGTTTTTGAATAAAAAGAATGATCAAAGTTACCAAAATAAGTCGAGAACAGATTCGGTACTACATGAAACTAATAACACATACGGAGTGTATAGCAACGGTACAGTATGACAAAGATTTACACTTTACTGATTATCCACTCGAAGTAGTGCATTCTTCCGGGTGTTTGAAGGACAAGAGTACGGGGCAATGCTAGGAGGAAAACTTCGTACACTACAACAAATTTTTAAAAATGGAAAAAACATCATACTCTTCTGGCCATGCGAACGCAATAATGTCGACACCGTGTCCACACTTCCAATCACGATGGCTACGTGGTTCTAGTCCACAGGCCCTCGTCGTGGACCAGCCTCCATCATCGTCAACCTGCAGCTAGGCGCCAATGAAAGCCGAGTCCACATTGAGCAACAGCGCCAACAAGGCGGACCGGCCGGGCCAGGCTCCACCTCATGGGCCCGCGTGTCAGTGGAGCCACTGCTGGCCAGTGTGATGTGGGTCGCTGCTTGGGAAGGCAACGGGTGACTCCTGTAGCAGATCCTGAAGTTCCTGCCATTTTCGGCAAACAGTGTGCGGCCGGCCCTTGAATGTTGATGTCCATCAATCGATGATGATGGCTTGATTAAGGCACAACAACATTGAATGGGCAGATCTCTCAAATCTTTTATTGGACTGTACCACCTCAACCAAAAATATTCTAGGAAAAAATCCCAAGAAGGGAACAACCTCCATAGACAGAGTAATATGTCTGGGGCTTTTGGCGTTCATACCCCACTTTGAAGTTTAAAGGTGACTTTGCTCTATTTTTCAAGCTTTGTGAACTTATCTTTGTCTTTTTCAATCGAAACCATAGTTTACCCCCCATTCCGTTAAGTCCTTTTGTCCGTGTTAATTCTCATGTGGAAAGACTATAATGCCCATGTGAATTTACACTTGTTTTTAGTATTAGTTTGTGATTTGACCCGCTATTTTGTCACTGAAGATTTGGACTTTATTTTTGACAGATTTTAAAATGGTTTTGGTAACAATGTCTGACACAATTTATATATATTTCGGAGTACATAAATTTTGACAGAATTTGGTAAAATTTGACAAAATATGTAACATCACCATCGCACGAACCGACATTCATATATGTTATGCTTGCCAAATTGTCGTCATATCAACATCCTAAACAAACTGCATTTATGACTAGTTACATATTGTGAATATTAACCATGTTTGAAAAAAAAACACCGTGATGTCCAAATATCTAGAGCAGAATAAACCCAAGATAGTGCACACTATACTCAATTTTACAAAGGGACATCCAAATGTCTCTGTGATAACTCGTATCAAAAAGAGAAGAAGAAGATTGTAGTAATTTTTCACTGAATATCGAATCTAACTTCTTGTACGTGAATGAAAGCGGACTCTCAATACGGACTAAGCAGATGCCCAGGAATTTCTGCAAATGCCAGCATGATTGTTGGCCCCTGCTTTCATTCCCAGCATGATTTCATGCCCAGGAACAATGACTGCTTTCAATACGGACTCCAAGAGTGTGTGCACTATCTTCGTGATATAGCCTCCAGGTTATGAACATGTTGTTTAGAAGTTATCAATATTTATTACTGAGATAATATACAGTACTTCCTCCATCATAGAAAATAAGGCATTCTAGTTTTGTCCTGACAAAATTTATATGAAAAAATATAGATATTTATAGTACCGAATAAGTATTGTTAGATTTATTGCCACAAGTATTTTCATGAGATACCAATTTGGCGTCATAAATGTCGATATTTTTCTCTATAAACTTGGTCAAACTTTATAAAGTTTGACTTAGGACAAATCTAGAATGCTTTGTTTTTTAGGACGAAGGGAGTATATTTTTGGCTTTAGACATTACTCTTCTATGAATGCATTTTGACAAAACTAATCACTAATTTTATCTCAAAATATATGGAGTTTGTGTTTGTCCTTAAGAAGAAGAGTAATATAACATATACCACAATAATGAAGTAAACAATGAAAATATATTTTATAATGGATTTAGTGAATGCTCATTTGATATATTGTATTTCTATAGACACGGTCAAATTTAAAAGAATTAACTAAGGATATATAAACTTAAAATCTTTAAGATTCATAGATGGAGGTAGTACAATGTCAGGCATATGTTCTAAGAAAACATATAGCCAATACATAAAAAATCTGATGCAACAAATAAAAAAAGATTGCATATTAAATAATCCCCATTTTATAGCTCCTTTTGCAATATCGATTCCAAATAAACCAGCTTTGCACACCTCAGATGAAAGCAGAACCAGAGAATTAGTCAAATCTGACATAGGGGGAAATTTGTTTCAACTATACTAATTGAAACTCTAATTGACAAACAAAGACATCCACACTTCCACCTGTGTAGACAATAGGGATAGGCAGGATACTATAATCCGTCGAAGACTTGAATTGGACAACCACAATAACCGCATGAAGTGCAGTAGCACAAAAAAGTCCACCAAAATGATGCCTCAAACAAGGATACATAGAAGTCATCATTGTCGCCTTTCCACTAGAGCAAAGTTTTCACCTAGAGGACCCCATGGTGGGGCAGGATAGGGGGAGGATGCCCAAAGGCATCTGCCATCAAAATCACACTATGATCAGCACGACTTTCGTCATAGCCCCAAATATGAAACACGTCCTATATCATGCCATCACCCAACATTGGAGGCCGAAGCACCAATGCTTGAAGTTCAAAAAATGTCCCAGACCACACAGTGGCCACACAGCGAGGCCTTGAGCACCCATTGCTTGCTACCTGCACCATGACCAATGACACTGATCAGACCACTAGTAGGCTGTCAGCCTGAAGGCAAAACCGATCATAATGGTCGCCCATAATGGTCGCCAGATGAAGTAAAACCCCCAGATCAATCGGACCGGCATGCCAGAACGACGATGGATGCAAACCATCCAATCTAATTAGAAACGGTCGCCTTGTGTCTAGCTAGGCGGTGCACAGTCATGAGGACAACCAAATCTGGGTGAACCACCAAGGGAATGCTGGGTTGAGAGCAAGAGGGGAAAGCTGTGGGTGGACGTTTTTTTCAATGCTAATGGAGGCGGCTGCCGCAGGTGAGGTCACGAAAGGCGCAAGCTCTTGAAGCCGTACTTCACTTATGCTGAGTCTCGGTGTTTCTTATGATCTTATCCCAAGTAGTATGAGTAGACATGTTTCCAAGGCCACCCTCAATTTTGATCTTGAAGCAGACTATTACTGTGGGTTTTCAAAATAATGTATTATTAGAAACTTCGGATTTGTCAGCGTATTGAAAGCATCTGTGGCAGCAAGATGTTGCACGGACTGAAGCAGCGATATTTGTGGAGAAACAAAACAAAAACAAAAACAAAAACAAAAAAAAAACAAAACGTGCTCTGCACGTTCTCAAAAAACATAGCCTTGCAATATCAACTTGCACAAACACATGCATGCACCTAGCCTACTTTGAACCAAGATGTAGGTGCCGAGTTCTGCTGATTTCCGCGAGAGGTATTAAACCGGAAACCGTGGCCGCAACTATAACAACGACGCTCACTCAGATCTGCAGGGTCCCTTTCAGCCTCTCGGCATCTTTGGCAGCCATGCATGCACGCATATGGTGCTTGGTGCTGCATACTACGCCAATGACAGCGGCAGCAGCAGCACACGGACCGTACCTTTCCAACACAGAAGAGAGGGCGTGCATCTTTGGACGGAGTGCGACGCTGCTTTCAAGCTTAGAGGCCGCCGGGCTTCGTTGGGAGGGCACTGCGTGCGATGCGATACGATGCACCGGCCGGCGGCCGCTGATCTGATCTAGATCGCCGGCCGGTGGACGGTGGTCCATGTGAATTGGATTGCCGGGAGACGCACTATACTCTCGTCCGTTCAACGTAACCGCTGCTGTCGCGGTCGTCGCTGCAGCGCCGTCCACTTGTCCATCCATGATCCCATCCCCACGCAACGCTAACTGCTTTAATTTCCACCTCCACTATATATTCGTCGCTCTCTCCGGCCGCTTCTCTCTGGGCCAACATTTCCAGTGTGCCCCTGATCTCTCTCTAAACTATAAAGGAGAGAAAGGACAAGCAGCCAGAAAGAGAACGGTGTTCCATGCGAAATAATGACCTTTTTTGGGGGGTGCAACTTGCATGCCAACATGCAAGTTTGCTTGCGATTGACTTCATTTCTTCAGGAAAAATGTTTACTTGTGTGCACGGGAAAAGAAAGAGAGAAAGAAAGAAAGGTGCTTGATGATGACCTGCAACTGCAAGGGGCGACCTGGTCCCTGTAGTAGCTAGTGTATTAATGTTTGTGCAATTGTGCTGTTCCGAGATAGCTGCTGAAAGGCCGATTGAGACGGCGCAAGTTGGCTGCTACTATCATATATGACCAATGCATGATAGGCGGCGAATATACATGGCGACTGACGAGATATATGCTCTATATTCTGTGGAAAGGAACGAAATACTTGGAAATGAACATATATAGGATCAATTGGTATTTGGTACTAGGTTTTTGTGCCATGCTAACGTTGAACAGGAACTAGTCTATGCATGTTTTTTTATTATATAAAAAAAATCTATGCATGTTTTCAAGATAAGGATCTGTGCTTTCAAGATAATCAACAAGAACTGATGACCCATGCCAACCACAAAGCAATATGCATGTTTAATTTGCCATGATCCATGAATTGATGAGTTCTCAGTCATTTCGTGTCATTGGTGCTGCCTTCATTGACAGAGATCTAACATGCACCATTATTTCATCCCCGGTCCGAAACTAAACAAGAACCTGATCCACCTATCGCTTGAGTTGTCTTGGGACCTATCCGAGTCAGCTTCTGCTTATCCTCCATTCAAAGTAATGAACCAAATGCAAAGCAAAACTAACTGACGACCTGCACATTGGCTGTAGCACGCAGTATAGCAAGTACCTTTCACCTTCTGGTAGGCATTATACACACTGCACTCCAAAGCTACGCCCTGCAGCTGGGCAGTGATCCCATCGATATACAAATGGAATGATGCACATCGGACCAATTTGTTTGGAACAGAGAGTGGGGTGGGGGTGATGCGAGCCCTGAGGTAGCGACGCGAGCCTGGATTTGTTTAACCAAAGGCAGGCGGAGGCAGGGCAGTGACAGATAGATGTTGTGGGAGCTATCCGATAATGCGGGGGTGCTGGGGAGCAGGAAGAGGGTGGCATCATCATTGGGAGCTTGATTGTATATTCAGGGGATTGCCTGTCGCCACATCAGCGAAAGCTGCGCAAAAGAAAAAAAATGCAGTAGCTTTACCATGCATCATCACACCTAGGGCTAGGAGCATTTTTTTGGGATAGCAACAAATCACATCACCTATGAGTGCATTATAGGAGCAGTATGCCTTCTGATGTATGACATGTATGCTAGTTGTAGAAGTATAGTTCAGTGGTGGAGCTTGTGGCCGGGAAACAGTGAGGTTTATTTTTCATTATGCAGGGTATGGACCTTGTTCATGATTGAATGAAAACTGACAAAAACAAAAAAAAGTGAAAAATATCATATGGCATCCTCACAGCTCATAAGTCACAAGAACGATCTATTGTTTGGAGTAAATCCGCGTATCATGATGAGGCGGCAACTCGGTGCAATAATTGAGCGCATCATGTTTAATTTTGCAATATTTACGCTCTCTGTGTAGCGTATCTGATGCTCAACGGAGTACATATCTTGAGATATTCAGTCAGTGGTTGTTTACCGGCCAGGAACTGTGCATCTCCTACGGTCCTATATTCGTATCCTAGTGTGTTCTTTTGCGAGGGACAACTCGACAAGATGCTTAAAATAAACAATTTTATACACTGCGTATTTTATACTGTTCGCATCATGGAGGCATGGAAGGTAGACATAAAAATAATAATAAGAGTTGTTGAAATAAAAAATAACATCCGACCTGCCGGATTCGAACCAGCGACCTAAGGATTGACCTGCAACCACTACAGTCCTCCGCTCTACCAACTGAGCTAAGGTCGGTTTGTGTTCTAGTGCAAACTTTATTGTCTATTACTATAGTATAGTATAGCACATCCATCCAATCGGATTCAGTCCCAATGTATGAGAATCAGCCATAGCTCATTGCATTTTCACTGCTTGGAGAAATTACAACACGATTCAACCCCTCAGTCCAATCAGTCACGATACCTGCTAACAATAGCATTTTTACAGGATGTAGGGGGGCAAGCTGAATCCCATTTGTGGTCGGGTCGCAAGTCGGACACATGCATTTGGAACAGCTATATGGACGATTGAAACATTATATTCGTATTTCCATTAGAACTAAAAGGTTTTTTATCCAGAAACCACCACCGAGTATACAATGCAGATCTGATGCGGTGGTGTCGCCAACGAAAACCCTATGAGCTCTATGCTCAGCATCTCTATGGTGGACACTAAGATGGACAGGCCTTCAGTTCCCTGCAAACAGCCCTCGTCTGGCAATTAAAGAACAAGCGTGCCCGGTCACCATTCTATGTGCCACTCAGGCCCTCAGTATGTTGCTTCCTGTTCTGAGTGGAGGAACAAGCTTCAGCTCTGAACAATTGGATGCACCATCCCTGAGTCCATGGGACGTTTTAGACTATGCAGGATGCAGATCATTTCCCGATGCAGAATTTGCTGAATATGCTACTCAAAACTTCTTCGGAGATATCCTCCCCGCTGATAGTTGCAAGAGCAAGTGCAGCTTCCCTCAAGTCCACAGTCCAAAAGTCCATTGGTAGCTGCTCGTTGATTGATGACTCTAGACGTGTTAAAGCTTCTTTAGTCCTCAGGAGCTGTTCGAATTGTCTCTGCATGATACAACATCCAATGAGAAAGCAGTCAACCATCTTTCAGATGCAACATTCAGTAGGCTGTAGGCCAACAGTTATCATAGCAGAGCAGTTTGACAACGTCTATGAAAATTTCACCTGGTTTACAGTCCACCTTCGTCCCCCAGAAGGCACATGCTCAATACCCCTAACCTCTATTACAGCGCTTTCTAATTCGGAAATGCCTTTACCAGTGACTGCACATGTCTGTACATGTTTTCTGAAGAAGCCACGGAATTGTTCAAACTGTTCTCCAGGAACAAATGCTGCACAATCTACCTTATTGATTACAAGAACCATTGGAACTGCAGAACCTGAGGACTTCTAATATCCAAACAAGGAAGGAAAAAAAAGGAATAATTAGACTCAAAGTTAACCAAGGCATAGACTCAAAGTTCTGAAATGGAAATGAGTGAGGAATGCAACATTCAAGAAAGCAGTATTACAAGGAAATATGATAAGAAAACAAAACAAAAATGTACCTTATTTATCAAAACGTGCTCAATAAGTTTAGTGTCATCGTCAGTCCATCCATCAACTGCACTTATTGCCATTACAATAAGATCAGCTCCCAGTGCAGCAGCCTCAGATCTCCTCACGCCTGTGCAAGATCAGAATCATAGATAGATGTTAAGATCAGCATCGTCTTTAATATTTTTCCCTATGAAATTCAATGTATAATCTGAAACCGAAGGAAAACTCTCACCAATTTTTTCCACAATGTCATCAGTTTCTCTTATACCAGCAGTGTCCAAAAGAGTAACAGGAATGCCATGGATTGAGACATTTGCTTCTACTACATCTCGTGTAGTTCCGGCTATTTCAGTAACAATGGCCCTTTCACTCTGCAAGCTAAACATATAAATTCCAATATCAACACAAAACAAATCCATCTACACACAACATTGTTTAAGCATATGGCATGTGGAAGGCTATTGATTTCCTAAAAGGATCAGCATCACAAGATTAGATATAGTTTTTTGTTCACTAAATGATATGTTGAACGCTATTACGCTAGCCTGATTCTCCACAAATTACATGGCCTTAGCGCATCCATAGCTCATTTTGTGAAGTTTTTGTAAATACTAAATTCTTAGTATAGAAGTATTACATAAGCTACAGCTCATGTTGCTGCTCAGATGAAGGTACAAAGAACAAAAAGGATCAGTGATCATAACGAAAAGACCGAGCAAAGGCACGAGGCATACTGATCCGACATGAAAGATTCATACCTAAGTGAGCATAACAAAATGACCAAACAAGGCATACCAATCCAACATGAAAGGTGGATATCTAAGCACATACCTTACTCCAAGCATTAAGGAGGCTTGACTTGCCAACGTTTGGGCGGCCAATTATTGCTATCTGCAAAATATTTTAAATGCATTTCTTTAATCTTCATCATGTATTTTTTAAACTGGCCGTTGTGTATTACCAATGTATAGCTTTAATGAATACCTGTAGACCAGATTGCAACAATCTGTCGTAACTCGATGTGTCCAAAGCATCCTGAACCTCCTGCCTCATACAATTGATTTTGTTGACAAGCATCACAGGATCCAAAGAAGGCATCTCATCTTCAAAATCTAGACGAGCCTCGATTTCAGTTAGCAACTCAATGCACCTTGATCTCAATGACTTCACTAGGGTAGAAAAGCCTCCCTATATTGAAAGATGTCAGATTCAGATCTGTATTGCAGCACTTATTAGCTCCTTGGAGCCTCCTACTCTGGGGCTTCTCAAAGAACCAGAAACAAATGAAGATGAACTTTCACATGAAAGGTGTTTAGTCTAATATAAATCCATTCCAGATGCAAGCAATCTAGAATGGCTTAAGCTTCTGGTGTCCCCAATTTTAACCTCAACCTAATTTGGAATGCCCATTGCCCATGTATACTGAACCTCTGTTTTTCCAATGACCACAGTCTAAACCTGTGACATACCTGGATGCCAACCAAAGCTGAGTCTGCCGCAGCTGCTGACTTTGCTGAAATAAGCCTATAAACATTCTCTGCTTGGGCCAAGTCCAATCTCCCATTAAGGAATGCACGAAGGGTGAACTCACCTGTGAAGAAGAGGGTAAATCTGGTGAGGATTTGTTACTTAACAGTAAAACGACAGTACAGCACACATCCTTTACTAAACATTTGGTTGCAGCAGCTAGAATCGAACTGATGCCAATCTCTCTCTTTGACCAACTGAAAGTCGAGAACAATGGCAATTCAACAGGAACCAGGTAAACAACAAGCAATCTACCAGGATCAGCAAGCCTGGCGCCAGCTTCCAAGCAAGCCCTGAGCACGCGGCGCAAGCAGTGGTCGTTGCCATGGCACTGGAGCTCCACCACATCCTCCCGCGTGTACGACCTCGGAGCCAGCATAGGCACCACCAAGACCTTCAGAAACCGCAAGGGTCAGCTCGCAGCTACGTACTGCTTATAGAGAAGCAGCAACGGACAGCCGTGCCGCCTACCTCGTCGATGACGCTTCCGTCCGCGTCGAGCGCGAGCCCGTACTGCACGAAGTGGCTGCGCGGCCGCCACTGTCCCGACGCCCTCCGGGCCCCCGCCGGGCGGAACACGCGGTCGGCGACGGCGACGGCATCGGGGCCGGAGAGCCGCACGATCCCAACCGCCGCTGCGCCGCCCCCGAGGGAGGTGACGATGGCCGCAATGGTCCCGGGGGCGCCGCCCCCGCCTGCGCCGCCGTAGTCCGGCAGCAGCTGGTGCGGGAGGCGCGACGGCGTGGGCGAGCGCTCGTCGCCGGGGAGGACGAGGGTATCAGCGCGCGTGGCGAGGGTCCTGGGGCTGCTAGGTTTTAGGAGGGCGCGGCGGAGGAGGCAGGGCGGGGAAGTGCGCCGCCATGGCAGGAGGAGGGGGAGGAAGCGAGCGGCGGCGCGGGCCATCGGATTGGGAATTTGGGATGAGCCGTTGCGAACTTGTGAGTGGCGACTAGGGAGTAGGGAGGCTCTCTCGTTAATCAGGTTGGCTGCAGCCCTCCATCTCCGTCGGATTTTCAATCCACGGCTCATATCCAGTGTTCCACAATAAACCTAAATGAGTTCAATCTTATCTTAATATTACTAATTGAAAGTTCCTTTTTTAGCATTCACGTTAATTCTCATCAGACGCGCTAAGAAAAAAAAGGTAAATCCTAGAGATTCTCACAAAAATAAAAAACATTCGGTCATGCATGTAGCTCTAATAATAATAGCCACCAGATATATTATATTTTCTAAAAAATTGTCCACCATACTATTATAAAACATGAGATAAATAACCACCTAAATATATATAAAAATGATCCACCATGCCATTATAAATGCAATTTAAAATAACCCCCTAAATTTGCATAAAAATTACTCATCATACATTATAAATATGAATTAAATTATTCCCTAAATTTTCATATAAATTACTCATCATGCCATAATAAAATATGAAATTAAAATAAGCACCAAATTTTTATATAAAATGCCCGATATGTCGTCATGAAAGATACATTTAAATAATTCCTAAATTTGCATTTAAATTACCCACAATGCCATTACAAAAGATAAATTAAAAATAATGAACTCTGATATTATTAAAGATTATATATTGCATACTCTGTGTACATACCTTTCGTTCGACCACATACCCTCAAAACCATGAGATACACATGTGAATGTAGCTACATGCGCATGTAGAAAGGAATTTTCCTATATATATATATATATATATATATATATATATATTTTCTAAAATTCTAACCCGTATGAGAGCATAGATTAATGAACTAGTTGGAGTTAGTAGATGTTCTCTAAAAAAAGTTGACGTTATAAAATGGACTTTCTCCTTTTGTGGGCAAATGCACTGCACGCTTTCCCAAGAAATCCCCTCCCTTTTTGTCCCAAAAATTAAAATCAAATGCGCACTCTAATTTTCCCCACACCTTGGTTCACAAAGTGGAAACATGACCGACAATAAGGAAAATATGTAAAATAACAATAAATAGATAAAAAGTGAATTGCACCGTAGATACTTCAACTATTCCCACTTCAAGAGTTCGTGCACTGGAGTAGGGAATAGGGATATGTGATGCAATTCACTCAAAATAAATAAGCCAGCCAGTTATTAGTGGCAGGTAATGTACTCTGCGGTAAGATAAATGATGGTTCATCTAACAAGGTTTGATCAGGTCTGTGGTACACGCAGATGAAGAATTTTCTTTTTTGAAAGAATACAATAACAGTAACAATTAATTGAGCATTTAGTAATTATTCTTCCTTTATTTTAAAAATACAGGAGGGACGCAACACCGAAGGGAGTGCCTCTCTGTCTGACTACATCGTCTACATGTCGAGTTTTGTTCCATGTCTCCTTCGGTTTGTACATTGATCACATCATTTAGCTATACATTGATCCTACAGTCCTATCTGCTAATCCGTAAAATTGTGTCCAAAACAACAGAACCACATTATTCGAAATACTATTGCCCAATTTTGCGTTAAGCAACACTCTGCGCGCGAGGCAACATTGAGCACCGCCTTCGAAACTATACTCATCATTTATTGCCCTGTAGCATCATTACGTGTGGTACATATAGTAGAGTTTAGAGTGTACATATGCCTGCTGTTATTCTGTTTCAGTTCAAGGCTCTTGCATCGACTTGGAGGTGCAGAAACGCACAGCATCAGCAACCGTCAGGAAAATGTTATTGCTCCCGATGTCCTCGGTTAGTTTGGATGACTGAAGCTTCTCGATGACGGCGGGGCCAGGATTCGATAGAAGGAGCTGCCACATGAACAAACACATAATATATCCATTAAAATCAATGGTGTCAATAAGTTCAGATTTTTCTTAATAATCGTTTGTAACTATTTCTCTGTTCTGAGGTTTCTTGTTTAGGATTTTTTTGAATCTTCCTCCAATTTGACAGTTTGTTATTTTTAACCAGTCTCTCAACTACTAAATTTTTAATATTTTTTTATTGAGTCGGTCAATTTTAGTTTCAGTCTATACCTGAATGCCTCTCTTCTGAAGATTCCTATACAAATCTCCAAGGGCATGGATACCACTTGTATCGATATCTGTAACAGCTGCAAGAAAAAAAACATTGGCTGGCATCAGCACAATCACTTTTAAGAACTCTCATGACGTCAAATTAACAGAAGATTCTACTTACGGGACATCTCTACTATCAAAAAATTGATTTTAGGCAGTCCATCTGCCTTTACTTTGTCCTCTGCATCCGTCAACCACCTAAGAATTCTGAAATAGAGCACAAGATGTCGTTATGTTTATGAGGATGCAATCCTGTTTGTTCCAATCCTCAAGATATATGTACAACACATGGTGGATATATATCTGTACCTCTCTCGGATATAATTGGAGTTGGAAAAATAGATAGCTGAATCAACCCTCACGATAACCACCCCAGGAACATGGCTCGCATTTGGGTACTGATCGGTGTTCCTGTATATTGTGGTGCCTGGAAGGTTTCCAAGCAGCACAGTCCTTGGTCTTGTTACTTGAAGAAGTATTTTGGCAAATGAGATCGACACCTGTGGATATAAAAAATACAGTAAGTTTCAATTACCCCCCTGTAAAAGGGACGGAACAACCGAAAGTGGGATGGGATCCTTACAGCAATCAAGAGACCTATCTCAACAGACTTGAAAACCACACCGAAGAATGCTCCCATGCAAGCGATGAAATCCATTTTGTCAACTTTCCAAATGAGAATTGCTGCTTCATAGTCCACAAGGCCGATAACAGCAGAAATAATGATCGAACCAAGGATCGCATTTGGAGTATACTTGAATAATGGTGTGATGACCAACAAGGTAAGAAGCACAACCATTGACATAATTATATTAGATACTGGTGTTCGGCACCCTGCCATGAAATTGACCGCCGAACGAGAGAAGGAACCTGAAAGCGTTGCAGCAAATAGGTTTCAGTTTTTCGAAAAATCACTGTAACTCTGCTCAGGAAAGTCGATATATCTACCTGTTGCGATATAGCAAGAGGTCATCGAGCCTACAATGTTCATCGTTCCAAGTGCTACCATCTCTTTGTTTCCATCTATCTGGTAGTCCTTAATGGCAGCAAATGTCCTTCCGATTGCCACTGCCTCCTGATAAGGTATTGGCACAAAGATTGGTGTGCATTTGATTTGGAAAAGAACAGGAAGGAGGACAGGACTAGATGTATTTGCATTGCATACATACTGTCAAACCGATCATGCCAGAAACAGCACCAATCTTGAAGCCTTTTGCAACAAATGGACCGGTGAAATAAATCTTGTGCACAGATGATGGGTTGATGCCCTTTTTTATTTTGTTCACCTGTGTTAACCAAGTTGCCAAAAACGATTCACTAGTGAAACGCATGATCTATATGAACTGAGTCTTAGGGCCCATATGGTTGTGGTGATTGAGGTCATGGCAAAACTAATTGAGCAAGACAGTACTAACTTGAGTACTTACAATCTGAACACCATGCTTGTCAGCACGAAAAAGGTACACGAAAAGAGTAGAAAAAATAACCGAAGTTATAGGAGCAATAGCTGGCACCCAGAAATACTTTTTATTCCTTTTCCCCTGTGTATATAAAAAATCATTGTTAGGTTTATACAGTATTCATAAAAATAAATATTAATTTAAATTGAATGAGGATGAGAGATGCTCACAATGTACTTTGCAAACAGCAGAAAAGCCAGGAAAGCTAGGCCAATCACAACTGTCTGCCAGTTCCACTGCATACACAAAACCACGCCTTGTCAGATAACTATAGAAGTCAGTCTAACAGTAATAATTTCTTCATACTGTGCTAAGTACCCCATGATGAACTGAACGCCAAACAGACTCCATAACAGAAACTATATCAGTTTCCTTTGTGAAGTTCTTGATACCGAACATATATTTGAGCTGCTGCAGGGCAATAGTGACGGCTGCTCCCCCCATGAATCCGACAATTGCAGCATGAGACAAGAACTCGATGAGGAACCCTAACCTGAAAAATAGTAATTCTGAGATTGATGGAACTACATGTTTCTTTGTTCAAAGTACTGTACTCTAGACAGCATACCTCAGAAATCCCAGGGCTGCTTGAGTGATACCAGCAAAGAAGGTTGCTGTAAAAACTAGACGCATGTATTCCTCCTTATTCTTTTCATGGTCAACCTCATTTTGCAGAAGTGAACCTAGTAAAAGAGATACCACCGCAACTGGCCCAATTGCTATATCCCTTGAGCTACCCATTACAGCATATATCAATGGGGGGATGAAGCTGGAGTCTGAATCCAAATTAGAATGACATTGATAAGAAACATCAACCCAGAACCTAAATCAAAGTTCATCAATGCAATGCATGAGTTGGCAAAACTTACAAAGCCCATATTGTGGATCCAAATTAGCAAGCTTTGAATAGCCAATATCCTATTTAGTCAAAGACTAGAACGTCAGGCACAGTAACTAGTGAACTATAGGTGATGTGTGTGGTCAACCTTGATACCTGAGGAATACAGAGACTTGCAATTGTCAATCCGGCAATCAGATCACCTTTGAACTTGCTCAAGTTGTAGGTCCTGCCCCAATCAAAGACTGGAAACAAGAACTGCAAACCCATTTTGAACTTTGCGCATTTGGATTGGTCCCTGTACTGCTTTAGTGGGTCGTCATGGAAGAAAGTCTCCTTCAATGTATTCGTGAACTCTGTGGTGAGGTTCCTCTGAGGAGGATACCCGACCTTGTACACTGGTGGTGCTTGGGATGGATTGTGAGAGGGAGGCTGTGTTGTGATGCTGGCTTCATCTGATGTAGCATCATCTGGCTTATGATGGACCATCGCTGGATATTGAGATGACTTTTATAACCTGGAAAAATAACTGAATTCAGTTTTTTGTAACATATAAACACCTAAACAGGCAAGATGTGCTGTTTACTATCTCTCCCCCAGAAACAATGCAGTTCTACCTATGCACCTAGATACGTGCTTATCCGGATACAAAGCCAGAATTGCATTTTTCTAGATGGAGCTAGTATTATTTAAAGAGGAGAGGAGAGTTAAGGCCTTCGCCGGACAAAGGAAAAAAAGAAACAGCAACAAGAGGTAAAAGGCAGCTGAATTCAGTTTAGTAACAATATAAGATAACGGGTGACGTTATAGGAGAGATCGTGGGGCACTCCCAAAGTGCATCAACTCAAGCAAGAATAGAGAACCCTATAAAGAAGCAATATCATTCCAAAAAAAAAAAGAGGGAATGAACAATAATAACCTACAACAAAGAACAGTACGCTCTTTGTATCGCTGGCTAAGGTGGCCACTATATACTAGTATATTTAAAAAAGGGTAATCTATACCACCAGCTAATAAAAAAACCCAAACTGATTGCTCTATTCCGTGATGTAATATAATGATTTGTGAGTATCAACTTCAACTTGCTTTTTTGGCGATTCATTGATGCTAAATGATCCTGCTTTGTCCCTGATGAACTGAGAACTTTTAGTTCCAAAGATCGCCAAGCTTATATATTGAATTAATCTGACATATTTCCAAAATCTACTACAGTAGTACAATCAGCATATTATGAAACCAAACACACCATTTTCATTTGTGCAACCTAAACAGCCACAAAGACAACGACAAAGGATTTGTTGCATCTAGTCCAAAACCTTCAGTTATTTTTCTTATATTATACTGAAAGCAGTAGCAACAGACCAACAGTGTATTGCTTGATCCAACATCGTTTCGGCGAACATACCAGAAGACGAGCAGCTCAGAGGAGCTGCAGTAAATCAGTTGTATGAGGAATAAATTTACCCAAAATACATCCAAGTTGCTCTGAACTGTCAGCTACTAACTTAGTACTCCACTAGCCGCCATATAACCATATAGCAAGTGCAATCAAAAGCAGCGACAAACTTGGAAGTTGAGCGTGAAGAACGAGGCACGGAGCTGGAGTGTTGTCTGGGATAAGCAGAGGTGTCATCATTATTTGTTGCGCAGGCTTGCCGATCAGGGCTGGTGCTGAACAGCAGGGGGGAGGGGATCGGTGACCTGGTAGCTGGTACATGTGTAGTGACCGGTTACCAGAGAGAGACACCAACCAGCTGATGATGAAGTCATGCAGGGCAAGGAGGCAGAGGATTGCAGTTGCATGGCTTCGGTTGGGATTCAGATGGACATGGGGCCTGGGGGTAGGCAAGTGTTGCCAAGAAAAAGAGAAGGGGCCGGGAGAGAAGCTACTATGTCAGAAAGAAATCAGACAGCCGAGACAAACCGTTGGTGGCCAGCAAAAGTAAACATAGCCATGAACCCATGATTGAAACCAAAACCAAAAAATGAAAAAAAAAAAAACACACACACACACACACATAGAGAGAGACTAGGGATACTATATAGAAAAACAAAATAACGAGTGCCTCGATTCCCAACGGTCTGCCAAGAACTGTATCGCGGAAGTTTCCGTAATTAAGGAAGAAGAAGAAGAACCTCTGCCGCGGGGCGAGGGTGGGAATGAGCGAATCGAGGCGGGGATTTTACCTGGCCGGGCGGGTGGATGGGCGGGGGGCGCCGGCGAGCTACCGGAGCGGCGAGGCGCTCAAGCTTGTTCCCCTCCGATCCAAGGACAAGGACGCGGCGGCATTCGGGCTGGGGCCGGCCAAGGGCGTGAGCGACGAGGAAGAGGTGATCCAGCTCGAGTCCGGCAGGATGGGTCGTTGATACGCATACACTGGAGTACGTATGCTCCGGCTCCGTCCTTTGCCCTGTCCTTGACCCCTTCCCGCCGGTCGCCAGAAATAGTATGTACGGCGACGGTGACGATGTCGCCCGCCAGCCTGAGAGATTTCGCTCCGCGATCAGGATTCGAGGACTAGGATGACGCCACGGTCACGTGTGTCCGTGTGTGTGCCCGTGTGGCACTCCCACAAGGCCAGAGGCCGAGTCCGTCTTCGCGGGCCCCAATGAAGCAATGCCGCTGCCACCGGGGCCCGGCAGGCCCAAGGTACGTTGACTTGACCCTTGTGGTGGGGCCGGCGGGATCGGACAGGTGGTCGGCCCGCCACTGAAGAACGGATCGGAAGGGTGACTTCTGACCGTGGAACGGTATCCTGGACTACTCCGTAGTAGACATGTGGGGCCACCCAGGAACGCCATAACTCAGGTCCGGCAGGACGCAGGCCACGTCGCTGTAAAAGCTTTACCGGTGGGTGAGGGCTCGCGTCTCCCATGACGGGAAGTCGGGAACCCAGTTCCCATGGCATCCATCACCGGAGTTATGATCCTGGCCCACGCGGGATGTAGACCGCCGACGACGGAGACTCGGAGACACCGACGACAGAGATCGCCATCGCCCTTGAAACACAGCTGCGTTCGCAAGACCGTTTCGTAAGCACAAATAAATCATAAATTTGACACTGTACTCTCTCTGTACAGTATTGTTACACAGTGTCGCCCTTCATCCTTCCGTTGAATCCAACCTATTTAAAGAAAACGATGAGCAAACACCAAACAAGCTCCTCCCGCGTCAATAGGACGGATCTTTCCGCTGAACACAACCTAAGTCAAGAAAAAACGATGAGCAAACACCAAACGGGGTCCACCCGTACCGATAGGGCGGTCGTTCCCTTCCACCTCCGTTGGCCTTGATGGCTCCAGATGCGACTAGACAAGGCCGGCTCCATATATATTTGTAGACCCAAGCAAATATTAAACTATATGCCTTAAGATTTAAATATATTTTTCTTTAAGCTGTGATACGGTATACTTAGCTCATACTAGGAGGTAAGACTTCCGATTTGCACCATTAAATTAAGTGAAGATAAATTATTACTATCACAGATTAAATGGGGGACAAATAAAATAGGTGCAAGCTGCCTTATTCTATCCTGCGAACTCTCGGATGCCATCACAAAGATACAGTATCTGCTTACACCAGCATCCAATGAAGGGGCTTGAGATGCTGGAGTCTGAGAAGGGCAAAAAGGCAGGAACAAAAGAACAAATACGGCGGTCAGTCCACAAAATCCAGTGCCAAATAGATAGGGTCTGCCAACGGAAACAGCTCTGCCTTTGATAGCTAGTGTTTCTGACTGAGAACAAAAAAAAAAAACGAGTGAATTTGCACAGGTCCTTAACAACTGTTCCGCTGTACCATTTGTGTCCATAAACTTTCAAAATACACAATTAGGTCTGTAAACTTTTTCCGCTATACCATATAGCTCCATGAATTTTCAAATGGCACAATTAGATCTATAAACTTTTTCACTGTACCATCTAGGTCCAATAAAGGCCAGCGTGACTACCGGGGTCACGTGAGTCGCTCGTCGTGCAGCCACGAGCCTTCGTCGCGGGCCGTGGACGCTCGCGCTTTGCATCCGCGCTCCTCTCCGGCCACGACTGTTCACGTCCACGCTTGTCTTTGGCCACCACTGCATTTGCATCCTCACTCGTTTCCTGCCGCCGCTGCGCGCACTGCATTTCCGCGCTCGACGCCGCCCGCACTCGGTGCACGGGTCGACGACAGGAGTAAGACGATGTGAAGGCGGCAACATCGCTCTGCCGCCCCCGGCACGCCCTCCTCGCGCGGCGCTCTGCGAGTGACTCATGTGACGCCGGCAGCCACATTTGCACGTGCGGGCGTGTCCACTTAAACAGAGTTTGTCCGACTGGCCTCTGTTGGATCCAAATGGTATAACGGAAAAAGTTCATTGACCCAATTGTGCACTTTAAAAGTTATGGATCCAGATGGTATAGTGAAAAAAATTCATAGACCTAGTTGTGCACTTTGAAAGTTCATGGACCCAGATGGTACAGTGGAAAAACTTTAAGGACTTGGTGTGCAATTTACTCAAAAAAAACCCTGTTGTATGCTGATAGGAAAAAAAAAATCAACGCATCTGCTTATACCAGCATCCAATTGTCTTGATGAAACAATTTTTCCTTAGAAAACAAATAGCCAATACAATATTGATAAAAAATTGAGAAGTAGAGGAATATATATTATCCTAAATAAATAGCCGATCATGTCCCTCGCTTTCACATCTTCATCTGATACCGATCTCTTCTCCCTCCACGCCAGCCGTTAGTTGTGGTTAATTATTGATCATCATCCTGGCCAATTTAATATTACAATTTAATAAATATATTTTTGTTATTTTTAGGCGTTATTTTCTTGGAGGTAGTACCTCATTTTAACTATTTAGATTTAACAGAATCGACGGTTCGCAGTTGTTTCGGTGTATCATAGCAATTGCCTTTTTTATTTATAATATGACAATCCATATAGTAGATAAGAGTACTAATATCATTTATCATTTATTTAATTCTAAAAATACTACAAACTAAACGAGTAGATAAAACAAGTACTTGTTTACCTCAAATTAAATCCAATCTTAATAGCTCTATTTGACAATAGTGCTTTTGCTTTGTAAAAAATGTTCCAAGAAGGCTGCCTGTCGCGCGTCAACGACGGATGACGGTGATCCGTAGTTAGTATAAGGTCTAGGATCCTAGGAGGTCACGTTGCCGCCCGCAAATCCAAGATCAGCACTCAGCACATGAGGGCGCGACAGGCTAGAGTAGTGACGAGCTGGAGGAACGACGAGGTCAGGACAAAAGACGAAACGGCACGTCTAGTCGTTTTGGTTCAGCTCCGTTCATTCTTGCCTGCTTGGATGCCTCACATACCAGCGTTCATATTCGTGGCCATGGCTCCAACCTTGTGGATCTATGCACATATATTTTACCTTGGGCCCCTCTCCATAGTGTGCCCCCGGCTGTCGCCTCGGCTGCCATGGCTTAGAGCTGGCCTGCGACTGGAACGTACAGGCCTTTGCTCCCTGGTGTAGGGAAAGTCTCTATAGATCTAGGGTTGGTCTTTCTGGCGTTGCTTATAGGTTGGACTGTTGGAGACGATATGGCCATGGTGAAAAAGAGTCCTCCAATCCTCTCTGGTTACCTCACCATCACTTGCTCTGGTGGGGGATGCTGGATTAGAGTTCACCGGATATGGAGACCCAGGTGAAGCTTAAATCTTACCGATTCTTGTACAGGAGTCTTGTGCTATCCGCTTTTGGTGACGGTGTGATGACAGCATGTCCAACATGAACATGACCGAGGCTTAAAAGAATATGGAGTTTGAAACCAAATTTGAGGTACGGTTCAATTTATTCGCGATATTGGTTCGGACTGCTAAAGCATATCTACAAAAACGAACGCCAGGCCACATATTGGTTCCATTTTGAACGCTCTACATATCTTTAGAAAACTAAGGAGATAAGCTTTCCAATCCACCTAGTCCTATGCGAAAAGACGTTCAGAGTTGACATGAATCATCGAAAAAAATATGACAATCAGAATCTGCCCTGCTGCTGCGACGCCAGTTTTCGGGCCTGAAGGCCTTGCACTTTCTAGGGTGGCTCGGACACCCCTTTCACCGCCGCCTAGCCTCCTTTATTGTATATATTCAGTAGCTGCTGCTAGGGTTTAGTTTATGTTTTGCTTAGATTATTCTGCTTAGACAGTTTCGTTGTTGATCCGTTTGTGGAACTCTAACTTCGTGTGCTTAATCTTTAGATTTGCAATTTGAGTTTGCATCTACTGTGTTCTTGCTTGTGTTCTTTGATTCGTTTGCAGGGATAAGCTTTCGCGGCGAGGTCAATTGCATGTGCACGGTTGATAACCAGAAGAGATGTGGTGCTGCGTTTGCATGGTATGCTGATTCGAAGCCGGATCGATTTTGTGTCACGCCGCCGCCAAATCGATAGTTATTTCCACCTGACGGAAAATCGGATGTCCCTCTCCCCATCAAGTGGTAGAGCAAAGTTTATCGTCAAGTTTGCTTTTACCCTTAGTAGATTAGTTTTTTTTCATCCTACGGTCCAAAAAAGCCCTATAAATTGTAGTTCATAGGTTTTCCCTATTCCATCACCATGTTTAGCCTTTGCAATTTCGTTTCTAGAGTTTGTATTGTTGAGTTTGTGTAAGTAGTCAAGTCCTATTACTAGTTTAGGTCTGTTCGTTACACCGTGTCCTTTTCCATCCCGTCAAGATTGAGTCTGTGTCTGTCCAGTTCGGTATTCTGATCATAACTCCCTCGTACGAGTTTGGATTTTAGCGTTCCAGTATTTTCTGGAAACCTTGAGAAATTATATATAACTCTGTAAATTGTGACATTTCTAGAAAAAATAATTATCAAGGTCTTCTTTGTGTTGGAAGTTGTGGACGTCATATATCCACGGGTACCTCATAGTAGATGATTTGTAACCACTCAGCCAGCCAGATGGACCGAGTGGGATGTCTTTTGAGCCTATGGTGTAGGACGACGTGGGCTGACCAATTATGATTGGACTAGGCCTCTGACTCGTACCCCAAACTCCTCGATCTATATAAGGGCAGTTGGAAACCCTAGGTCAGCATCCCATCTATCTTTAACCCTAGGTCACAATGACCTAGGTTAGATCGATCTATATCTTTGACGCTCTAGCCATAATACAATCTACATACACCCTATATAGGACGTAGAGTTCAGCGATTTGGTTGTCTGAACCTGTCTAAATCGTTGTGTTCTTCGTTCTATACACCATCGCAATCTCCTTAGTGCTCCCCCTCGATCACGAAACCATCGCATGGATTACCTTGTGGTGAACTGTTGGGACAAAATACTGACAGCTGGCGCGCTAAGTAAAAGTTGATTGCGTGAGATCATGAGACCGTGAAGGACGTCATCTTCTTCAACAAGTTCGGGATCCAATCGGAAGAGATTCTTGGTTGTTCGCCAACTCGGAGAGAATTCATCCCGCATCACCAGCCTCAAACTCCACATTCGTTCAAGCGGCGCCCAAATCGGATCGGCCCTTACTGGTGAGAAGTAAAAATTCGAGACAGAATTCAACTCCGGCGTCCTGGGCGTCGTCTCTGTACCCCTGGCCGACACGTCCGTTCAAGAAGCCTCATCAATAGGCATATACGTCAGTCAAATCGGGTCCGAGCCAAGTTGAGCCTACCTGAATATAGATCTATCGAACAAGGACGCTCCAGGACCGATCAGCGGATGCGTGAGAGTTCAGCATGCATGCACGTCGTATTTAGATTGGCGCTCGGAATAAAAAAACAAATTGAACAGGTAACAAACTGTTGGCATTAATTGCTCTGTCCTAATTCATGTCGAAGACGAGGGCTGATTGCAATCCAGTAATGACACGAGAAGGAGAAGGATCATCAAAAAGAAAGGCGGCGCGATCTGCTACAGCTGCTCCCACGTGTGTAAGACATCCATGATGTGCTGTACTGCCGTTGACACGAAGTCAAGGAAAAAACATCTGAACATGCATCGTGGTTAGCTGATCTTCGGGAGAGGAAAGCAGATTCAGATATTCCAGTATTCTCTAATACCCGCCACGTGTGTATATGACAGTCTAACACTCGCGCTGGCTGAGGCAACAGAAGTTTGCACATGGATGCAGGAAGGCTATAGGCTAGTCTCTCCACGTACTCCTGACTGTCTGGATTCTACCAAAGTCCACGTACTTCAAGCAGCTAAGTTATCTTAATGTTTAAATTATGCATTTAATTATGCTAGTTAAATTTTCGTCTATCCGACCGCCTTATCCGATCATTCCGATATTATTTATATTCAAGTATTTCTTTTACAAACAATACTATTCGGATCGTTCTCTGATTTTATTTCGAGAGATTGTTTCACGTCGGAACAAATATCTACAATGCGCTGAGGCTGTGTCACTGCGCTATCGATGATTATCTTCATCCCTAAAATTACGTCAGAAAGACGATGAGTCTTCTGCTGGCGAAGGGCCATAAGCCGTCAAGTGATTGCAGCGAGTCATCGAATCCAAGTGGTTTGTTTAAATTTCTCATATTATTTCTAGATCATCCGGGTTATTGTTGAATTATTTATCCAAGTTGTTGGATCAATTGGATTATTTATGGATCACTCGGGTTATCATTTATAGATCACCTGATTATTGTATATTATGGATCACCGAATTGTTTTTGGATCACCCGAAATATTTTTACGCCACTTGGATTATTACTGGCCACTCAGGATTTCTTCAAGCCATCATGTACTAGTAATGTGCTCCTATTATTCCTGTTGGATTGAGTGATATTCCCTGGAGAAGGGGTTATTAATCCCGCCTCTTCCATCAGCCTGAGTAGGGCTCCTCGATGCTACAACAACAAAGTTGCAATAAATTTATTAAAAGTCTTAAGCACTTGATGTTTTTAAACACTCCATGTTTTTATATTCCGGGTCTGAAGCACTCGATGTTTTTATTCTGAGTCTGAACCACTCGATGTTTTTATATTCCGGGCCTTAAGCGCTCGACGTTCTTCCGAGGCTGAAGCCCTCGACGTTTCCGAGTCCTAAGCACTCGATGAGCATATCCGAATCCTAAGTACTCGACAATGCGAATATTTTTCTGAGTCCTAAGCACTTGACGACAAAGGCCGAGTGGCCACAAGCACTCATTATTTTCCAAGCCCTATGTACTCAATGAGCGTATCTGAGTCCTAAGTACTCAACGACGCGAATGCTTTCCCGAGTCTGACGCACTCGGCGTTTACGTTGCAACGTTTTTTAAGAGTCTGAAGCACTCAATGTCCTAAGACATCCGCTACAACTGATGTTGTAATGCATGGGGCGGAGTCTTAAGCACTCAGGTTCCTCCCGCACGACATAAGCTACAATGCCAGAGTCCTTAAGCACTCGAAAAGTCATGAAATGATAGCGAAATTATATACAAACTGAGTTCATCACACTCAACGGTTATCCAGTTGCTCAAGTCATTAGATGTTTTCTTGGAGTTATTTCGCCTCACTGCTGGCTGATTATTTCGCTATACTACTGGCTAACGACTTCACCACCTGACTGGCGACTACTTTGGCAGCTTCCTCGACTAGTTCATCGACTCGGCCGGTGATGTGATATTTCCACCAGCCAGGTTTCCGACGTCGACCTCGCCGACTGCTACATCGACTCGGAGGCTGGGCCGCCGACTAGTGGATGATGTTCCCACTAGGCGGCTAGCTCGCCGATCGCTTCATCTACTCAGGGGTTGCGCTGCCGACCAGTGGATGATGTTCCCACTAGCTGGCCACCTCGCCGATTGCTTCATCGACTCAGGGGTTGTGTTGCCGACTAGTGGATGACGTTCCCACTAGCCGGCCATCTCGCCGACCGCTTCATCGACTCAGGGGCTACGCCCATTGGCGGAGCCAAGGCCTGGCCAGGGTGGGCACGTGCCCGGGTTGTGGCATGCTAATCCTTCATGGTTAATGCATTTTGATGTTAAACACTAGCATCATTTGAGGGAATAATTGTGTCTAAAAATGTTGTGTTATTATGTGTATACAACTTTGGTGAATTTTAGTAGTTGTGTGCCTCATCCTGGTTGGCTCCGCCACTGGCTGCGCCGCTGACTAGTGGATGACGTTCCCACTAGCTGGCCACCTCGCCGACCGCAACATCGGATTGGGGGCTGCGCTGCCGACTAGTAGATGACATTCCCACTAGCCGGCCACCTCGCCGACCGCTACATCGGCTTGGGGGCTGCATCGCCGACTAGTGGAGGACGTTCCCACTAGCCGATCACTTCGCCTCCTCACCAACTCCTATATCGACTCGGAGGCTACAGCACTCGACCAGTGACATATCTTCACTTGCCGGGTACTTGAACGACTTCATCATTGCTAGCCGTGCACTCGAGAATTTATGAAGACCACTCGGATTGCTGAGCTACTTGGTCCTCAACCTGTTTATGCTAAACAGCTTGAGTCTCGGGAGCTATAGGGTGGATACCATTAAAATTTTTTGAAGACTTGGACAAGCAAGATTCTGTTAGATCTTCGAGCCAATTGCTGCTCAAGTCAACTCGAAACTCGGGGGCTACTCCATATGGAGTGCATCTTGCGATGCACCCATAATTTTGCATGCTGAAGACAATACGTTCAGATGATTCGGTCATTGTGTATTGATTCAAACCTTCAAGTTGATTGCTGCTCAAGTCAACACGAAGCTTGGGGGCTACTCCATATGGAGTCCATCTGGCGATGTCCTCCATACTACAATTTGAAGATTTCTTGAAGGGGGTAGATTATAGAAGACCTTGAAGACGATTTCTTGGGCGAAATCCTCGCGAAGCTCGGGGGCTTGTGGGCGTCATATATCCGTGGGTACCTCATATAGATGATTTGTAACCACTCTGCTAGATGGACCGAGTAGGATGTCTTTTGAGCCCACGATGTAGGACGACGTGGGCTGGCCAATTGTAATCTGAGTAGGACTCTTGACTTGTATTCCAAGCTCCTCGGCCTATATAAGGGGAGCTAGGAACCCTAGTTCAGCATCCCATCTATCTCTAACCTAGGTTAGATCGATTCATATCTTTGACGCTCTAGCGCATAATACAATCCACATACACCCCATACAGGACATAGGATTAAGCGATTTGGCTGTCCGAACCTGTCTAAATCACTGTGTTCTTTATTCTGTACACCATCGCGATCTCCTTGCGCTCCCCCTCGATCACAAAACCATCGCGTGGGTTACCCCTTGGTGGGCTGCCGGAACAGAGCACCTGCAAAAGTAAATTTCTGAGTGATGTGTATTTTGGGGCAATATCTCCCTCTTCCTTTGTCTGAAAGAGGTGTTCCTTATATTGCGAAAGAGGTGACCTCCACCCCGAAATCCCCACCCCTAACCTCGTCGGAGTTCATCTTGCGGTGTTCTTGATGTTTGTGACATGGCGTCCGTGGATTGGTCTAAATTTTGAGTGTTTTGACCCCCGTAAAACAACCGAGTGTTGTATAGCTTTTCTCAAACATATGCGTATTGTGCTTGCCCTTGCTAACAAAAAAAAACTCATCCTGCATCTATGAATAGGGCACAAATAATTATTATAAATATTATTGTAGTTTCACGCATGCCGTAAAAAAACAAAAAAATCCTTTGTTCCATAGCAGGCATGTGCACTTTGCTAGTAATAAGCAACGTGTGCGATCGTGTTGGCGGTGGTACGTATCGATGCACTGTTCATGCCTATTCTTCTCTGGAGGTCTGGAACAGAGATACGGCAAGATTCATCTGCAAGTGTAGAATGATGAATGAGAGAAGCATCTCGTTTGAGCGGGAAAAGCGGTTACGTTGTTGTTGTGGGTCCGCCCGGACTCCAGGTCGGTAGGGTATACGGACTCGGAGTACATACATATATACAAGGGGATGCTCCGCGGTCGTCGTCTACAACGCCGTCGTCTTCATCACCGCCTCATCGGCTGCACTCCATGAGGACGGAGGAGGATCGTCGAGACTGTCCAGCGGTGTACAGCCGAGAACCGAGTAGAACCGTCGAATCGTCGAACGAACCGCGAGACCCCGTCGAGCAGCGAACGCAATGGATTTTCAACGCTTCATCGTGCGGACTTCCTACGGCGGTGCAGGACCTCATGGTTCTGTTTCTAGTGTGGGGCCCCCTTCTGCTCGCATTGTTGCGCGACGCCGGCGGAGTGCTTCATCACGGTGGTCAGGGGCCTGCGCCCGCAAGGGTAAGCCGCTGTGTTCTTCCACCATTCGCAGGTCGCTTCTATTCTATCTTGTATTCAATTCTCCGGGCACTGGCTGCTTCATCACGGCAGCCATGCTGCGCCATGCGGGTAATTAAGCCGCCGCTGGATTCTTTGGTATCCACCATTGGGCGCTCGGTTCTTCCTCGTATTCCGTTCTCTGGCCACCGCTACTTTTTCTTGGCTAGTTCTTGGCAGTTCGTCCATTAGTTTTAGTTCTCCGCCATTGTTTAATTCTTTGCTGTATGCAGTCCTCCGGCAGTAGCGACCATTTCTTGGGAGTTGAGTTCTTGGTTGGTTTTGTTTCGTGGTGTTTTCGTCCGGTCGGTTTGTTCCGATGACTTCTTCCATTCCGCCGTGGTCCGACCAGCGTCTCATTGTTTCTGTACTTGTCCTCCGGCCACCGCCACAGTTTCCGGCTTCGGTTCTTTGACAGGGTTTACATTTTTGGTTTGGAGACAAATCCCGCCGCCCTCCAGAAACGAAATTTTCACTCGGAATTCCGCGAAATCCGCCGTTTCCGACTGGAATTTGAATCAAATTTGGGAAAAACGAAATTCCGAATTTTCCGGCGAAATTCCGGTGTTTTCCGCCGGAAAATCCATGTTTTTCACCGGAAAATGCTGAAAATGGTGGGGAATGTATTTGCATATGGAAAAATTGTAAATTTTAGCAGAGTTTCCCCTATTTGTGTGCATATTGACAATTTAGAACACATAACATATATGTAAGTCCATGAACCAATGATAAATACAATGTTAAACACATAATTCATGTCTAAAGTCCACACCTACTTAGTCCAAAGTCCATTAGAATTATTACAATTAGTCCAAAGTCCAAAGTCTATAGTTCAATTAATACAACACAATGCATCTATACTAGCATGAAACGCTCATAAGAATACAACACGATGCGTTGTTCATCCTGAGTCCATCAAGCAAAGGCATAGTCCCTACATTGCAATTTGTATGAAATGAATGAATTAAAGAGAGAAATCAAAACATAGAGATAAATACTATTGATACGTTGAGTACCTGAGTATCTGCATTCTTCACTCCTCATATCTATCTCCCGGTAGTCCCTCATACGGCTGATCTGGTTCTGGGAGATATACGTAGGTAGGTCCCTATTCTTGATAATATGGTGGTGGAGCTCCATATGGTAGGTAGCCGTGGTATCGCAAATAAGGCAATGCATGTAATGCCTGCGGAACGATCGAGGGCACGGTCCCTGGTGGTGGCCACAGAAACCCGCCCTGCGGAGGAGAAGTACTATAGGGGCAGTACTGACTACTGGAGGTAGAGGTAGAGCTATCGTCATGGTATGCAAGGGGGGCCTGTCGACCACGTACGGACCTCGTCTGTCGTTGCGATGTGGGTGCTCCATGATCTGTATCATGTGTGGCATGGGTGAAATTTTCCTCACCAGTGAATATTAAGGTAGGACCTTGGTAACCTGAACCACCAACCTGTCCACCACCCCCACCGCCTCCACTATCACCGTCGTTGCCATCACCGCTACCACCATCTCCATCACCATCACCATCACCATCACTATCATCATCACCACTACCGTCACTAGCCTCAGGTGTAGTATCCTCACTACCAATGTCCTCATCGTCGCAAGTTTTCGTTCTCTTCCCTTTTCTCTGTTCCGGACCAATCTTAGTCTTTCTTTTTCCTAGATGTGGGTCCCCAACTGTTTTTTCGGCCCATGCATCCACATCTTCCTGGTCACCATGAGCACGTCCTATGTCGGTGATCATTTGGCTCGGCAATGGACTGTCACTGAACTCTGAGTCTTCATCAAAAGCTGGGGCTCCATTGGACCTTGGTTGCTCCATTCATTCTTGAATTGTTGATTGGTGCCGGTACAACGATAACTCCATGAAACTGCTAACTGGATCGTAATCAGAGGTCTCCGCCCCTTTAGAAGCACGGTCCAGACGGAGGTGGAGGTTTTAGTTCACAAATACCAAATTATGGAGTTTTTTATGGCTCAACCTGTTGCGCAGTTTGGTGTGGATGTATGCAAATGTGCTCCAGTTCCTTTCACACTCACTGATGATGCAGACTGTGACAACAAGTGTCGGGCTACCTTAGTCAATATTGGTGTATCTGACCCAAACATAGACCACCAGCTAGCAGGCCGAGTGTTACGGTCAATGGCTAGTCGCCTAGCCATATCACTAGAAAGCTCACCTAGCCTCCTCCTGAATGCCTCAAACTCCTGCGGTGCAATTGCCGCACTGTCAGTGTCCAACATTCTTTCGAGCCCCTTGCGCATATGTAGCATGACATTGTGTGTTGTGCCCATAGTGTAGTGAACATAAGGGTTAATGGCACAAGCTGTCTGCACATAGGTGCCTGCTATGACAGTGACCATCCTTGAATCAATCACGTGCATGATCCTACTAAAGCGGGCCTCGTCATGAGTAAACTTGTTGCTATATGTGTGCCTCATATTTTGATACTCCATTAGGACCTCACCCAAATTGGGAATCTTGTCCTGGTCAGCAAATCTCAGAAACATGCAGAGAGGCTCAACCTCCGCAAGGACATGTTGCATGTTATCCCACCACTCAAGACTTGTCATGCAATAAAAAACGTACCTTCCATTCTCCGTCCTGAAGTGGCGAGAGTTTTTGAATTCAGCTGAGATCAACCATTCCATGAACTGGTCTTTCTTCTTCATCATGCTATCAAGGAACATGTAGTTGGTGCCGAATCTTATTGCATTCTATTTCACCAACTCCCCACCAATAGCCGCCCTCATCATGCTATGCAGACTGTTGGAGTTGTACAGCCAGCTGCAAATTCGCTGCGTGCTTTCAATGCATGCATTGTGCTCCGGCCACTTCCCTATTGTCCTTGAGCATGAGGTTTATGGTGTGGGCAAGGCAAGGCTACCATGTGATGTGAGGGTACTCATCAGTGAGGATGGTGCACGTCCTTTTTATAGTTTGAGCCATTATCTGTCACGACCTGAACCACATCGTTAATACCCACATCAACCACCACTACTTTGATCTCCTGCACAACAATGACAACGTGACATTAGGGTTGAGTATGATGCCTATGGTCATTAGGGTTGAGTGCATGAAGGAAGAGTTACCTTCAATAAGAAATGGTGGTCTTGTATTTCGCCGGACGCATCGATCGACTTCCAGAAATACATCGTGCCACCGCTATAGACCAAGAAATTGATAACCGAGTTTCGCATAGGCCCGGTCCAAGAATCGCACATGACGATCACACCACATTCATCCCACTCGGCCTTCCACTTCTCTATCTCCTTCTTTATCTCTTTCACATTCTCATCCAAATATTTGCCATCAATCTCCCTTCCTGTTGGTATTCTGATGCCAACACCTACAGTCATGGAAAGAGGAAGCATTGAGATCGCAACGATGGAAAGAAAACCATGTAACTCAAAAATAAATGTAGTTACCTTGTTTCTGAGTCTCGACGACGGCAGCCTTGAAGAATGGGTCATCAACTTTTCGGCCAGGAATACCCTACAGCATGGCATGCCTTTGCCCATGCCATCCTGAGGAGCTCTCTCGATGTCCTTCCCTTCACAGTCTATGGACTAGTATCGATCCTTTGCTGTCGTGGAGCTGAGCTCAAACCTAGGTGGTAGTCCTTAACCCTCTCAGGCACATGTGACTGGCTCCTAGTGAACATCGAAGGCAGCGGTCCACCACTCCCTCGAACACCACTACCTCCAACATGACTGGCAGATCTAGATCCACCACCCCTCTCATATCGTGGACCAGCTTGCTGCATAAATTCGTACTCCTGCCGTGATTGCCTTATGGCAGCCTCGAACTCTTCTTCCTCGTTCCGCCCCTCCTACTCTAGGTCAACGTACAATGCCCGAGCTGCTGCATCCCTCCTCAACCTTTCTCGGTCCCTTTCTCTCTTCCCGTCTCTGTTCCTATCCAATTGCTCAATAAAGAATTTCTTAACATCGGGTGGAACCGAAGGGCAGTCCTTCACATCAGTATCCCTATGTGCCAAATGCTCCTTGAACCGTGTTGCCCCTCCCCCACTCTTCTCTTCACTGCAATACATACATTTGAATCCACCCTCGACCTTCCGGCCATGCTCCCACACTATGTCCGGCATTGTCCTACTATCACAGAAGATAGTGTAATGCAAGTCAATACACTATAGAGAGAATGTGATGGTTAAATACTATGATTTCAACTCACTACCCCTAACATCAAACAATCACTGATATTTTGCATAGGATTTAAATTCACAAAACCTAGGTTTCCTACTGGCCATATTCATCACTAATATTGAATACACCTCATATCCACAACGTTGAAATTGTTTTTTCTTTGCATTTTATGTCACAAATACTCTCTAATCAACTAGCAATTCCTAACATTCCCTCTAACCCTAGGTTCTCCATTGCACAAACTGATGTACACCACATATACGCACTAACTTAGATCGACAACAAGAAGCATCAACATCACCCAAATAACCTCCCATACCTTGCTTTCCTGCGTCCAAGCGTCGAAATCCGCCCCAAGTCAACAGAAATCCACTCCTGAGCGACGGAATTCCGCTCCTGGGCAACAAAATCCGCTCGGCAGAGGCGGGAGCCGGCGGCGCCTCCCTGGCAATGGAATCTCGCTGCTTTCGCTTGGATTCCGCCGTTTTCCGACCGGGATTCCGCCTTCCTTGGCGGAAAATGGTTGCGGCGGCGGCGTTCGGGCGTGGGGAAGGGAGGGGACCAGGGGAGCTCACAAGGGGAGGGCAGCAGCAGCTTTTGGAGGCGGTCACAGACGGCTAGCTCGAGTGGATAAGGATGGGTAGGGTAAATAGGTTAACAGGTTTTTTAGGGTGCTAACGGGTCTGAACCCAAATCATCAAATTAACCAACCAAATAAACTTAGATTTGAGCGATTTCAAGTGCTAATGGCTCAGAAAAGCACCTAGTTTTTTATCATATTTTTTCGATTTTTTACAAACTTTTTTGAATTTTTAAAATTCAAAACGAAAATTACCGAAAAATCTCGGAATTCTATTTCCCGTATACGGCCGGAAACGGAAAATTTACCGAAATTCCGGCTGAATTTCGACGAAAAATTAAACCCTGTTCTTTCAATCTCCAGCCATAGTTTCATTATTCCTTGTGGCAACCGGGCCCTCTCACCCTCCGACCACCGCCAATGCCCTGGGAGCTGTTAGAGTAGTTCTTTGTCTATGTTGTTTTGTGATTTCGTTCGAGGCCAGCAGAAGTCTTGTTTTTAAATTTGTTTAGGATTTTGTAGCGGCGGTGCTTCTCCACATGGACCACATCTCCTAACCATCGTATCTGCAACTGTAGGTCCAACTTGTGCGCGGCACGCCTTGTGTTGCTATCTCACGATTTCAAAGGCCCTGGATATAACACTGAACATATTCAGAGATTCACCCGCTACAATGAGCACTGGATACCGATTATCCCTCAGCCACATGCTGATCAGTGCCTCAAGGGTCATTGCGACAACTGTCAAGTGGTTTGCAAGTCAGGCACATCATTCTGCTGCGTGGAATGTCAGGTGCGTGCACCAACATCCAGCTCTTATTTTCTTGCTCTACTTTCTAGTTTCTACCATTTGCCTGTATGTATGGCTTGGAAAGGATATAGGAACAGCCACGATGTAGCACAAATTGTAAAGATATACTCCCTCCGGTCTTAAATAAAAGTCACATTTTAGTTCAAAAAATGAACTAACATGCGACTTGATTTCAGTGTTCCGAAACAAACAATGGAAGCACAGTACAAAAACAATCAATCAAGTTTAATACTTGCAACTACCATGGTTCTTTAAATACAACTCATCTCAGTATGCACAATCCTTCAAACTTGCTTTGCTGTAAATTTCTGTACTTGTTTCTGCCTGCTTGAGCATAGTAATATGGCGAACTTCTCTTCTGAAACAATCATGCACACACGAGAGGAATCTTCATATGGTTTGACATGTGTGAATCATCAATACTCATGGCGAATAAATAAGTTTGCACATTTGCATATATAAGATGTTGAAACATACTTGTTTTCTTCCATCATAAAATCAAAATGTCCAGTTTTCTCAGAAGAGAAAGGATAAAATGAATTACAGTACTTATACATATACGTATACTTTGTATCCAGGTTAACCTCATAGATGGGAACGCTCGAGATATGACTATTCGTCTAGTGGACATGGCACACCATTTCAACCCAAGCCACCCTCGACAGATTCTGCAGAGTTTGTTTTCTGGCATACAGCTCAAGGAGCTGCCCTAATCATATGATCCACCATCATGGGCGGAGCAGCAGCAGGAGCACCTGCACCAATAACGATTCAGGAAATCAATGGACTACCAGTTGTTGAGGGGCATGATCTCCTCGCAGAACATATTGAAGAATTTCAGGTAAAAAATCCTTAGTGGGATTTCCTGTTCATCCCTCTCTATTTCAAACTTTTTCCTGCTCGCAAATTAGTTCTCTAACAATTTAACGTGATCACATATTTTCAGGCTATCACCCATGATGCGAGGATCTGGTGTCCTATTCATGCCCGTATCATCCATGACATACAATTCCTGATCGACCTTGAAGCTGTGCCATGCAATAGAGCAGACTGTCCCGAGCTCGTCAGGGGAGTTGCACTGTTTTGCTCTCTAAGATGTCGGCATCAGGCGTGAGACGCTTTGTGTAAATGTAGAGCAGACCATTTCTATTGTTTTGATTCACCAGCTTCCTAGCATACGAAAGCTCAATTGAGCACCTGGACCAGGTAGCATTGGTATAGAAATACTTGTTAGAGGAGAAATCATTTCAAGAGTTACATAGACAGATTTGTCATACTAGCCATTAGCTATGACCCTACTTAGTCGCTGCTCCTTTTCTTGGTAATGTTAGAAAATGTGTAATATACCTGATTGATCATGTGTTGGTAGTATCGAATAAATACAGTACATGAACAACGGAAGTTTCTTTCATTATGTTTTTGCCATCTTCCATTATGTGCTTGATGATAGTGTTAGTGTTCATCCATAACAATTGTGACCAGAGCTGTACTCAAAACAGTTTGAGGACTGTATTTATTTTACAATATTACCAACACTTTAGCAATCCAGCATATTTACAAATTCATTTCGAACATTAAGGCTAACAACTCAGAATCAGTTATTATGACTGCAGCCCCAGAACTTCACAGGGATCATATTCTCACCAAAAAACCAATCTTGGAAACTGGAAACTAATCATGAGTAATTTTCAACGTTAAAATTTAGATAGGACAAGTCTAAGAGCTAAGTAATGTCTCTGCACTTAAAAACAATCTTGGAAACCTGGAAACTAATCATGAGTAATTTTCAACGTTAAAATTTAGATACGACAAGTCTGAGAGCTAAGTAATGTCTCTGCACTTAAAAACAATCTGGGAAACTGGAATCATGAGTAATTTTCAACGTGAAAATTTAGATAGGACAAGTCTGAGAGCTAAGTAATGTCTCTGCACTTAAAAACAATCTTGGAAACTAGAAACTATCATGAGTAATTTTCAACGTTAAAATTTAGATACGACAAGTCTGAGAGCTAAGTAATGTCTCTGCACTTAAAACAATCTTGGAAACTGGAATCATGAGTGATTTTCAACGTTGAAATTTAGATAGGACAAGTCTGAGAGCTAAGTAATGTTTCTGCACTTAAAAACAATCTTGGAAACTGGTAGGTAATCATGTAATTTTCAACGTTACAATTTAGATAGGACAAGTCTGAGAGCTAAGTAATGCCTCTGCACTTAATATAGAACATGTAGACAAGGGCCTGATTATACTATACAAGAATGCTTACAGTAACATATGGATAACAAAGAATAGTGAAATTACAATACACATATACACCAATGCTGGCAACTGACAGCCATGCGTTTCAGAGCAGAGGTTGCAATTCATCCGAAGTGATACATTCAGAGTGCATAGGAAGAGATTCAGACTAGCAATGTGTTTGGCACTTATTGAAATTACTGGTGAGCACATGGCAACACAATAGAACAACTGTAAATTCCTATCCCAAAAGAAATGAGGAACCGCAGGAAGCGGTCACAGAGTGGTTGAGTGGTGGAACTCGTGTTTGCAGTTGCAGGTAGTCACCCACGCCAAAGCGGAAAAGAAGAGTGTCAAGAAGCCACGAGAGGTAGAACCAAAAGATGTAGGCGTCTCGTGTCCAGCACGGCCACAGGAGCAAGTACCACGGATGGCTCGCCGCCGCCACATCTAATCCGGCTTCAGCGGAGTGGCACCGCCGTGACGCCCTTGCCGCGAGCTTTCCCCGACGGCCTTCCTACCCCGCCCGAACGGCGGCACCATTGCCGCCGGTCTCAGCCGCCCTCCTGCCTCCACCACTGCCGGTCCGGCCACCGGCCCCAGATCTCCCATTTAAGGCCGGAGGTGGAGAAGGAGACATCGCCGGCAGCCAACCCAACTCCAAACCCGAACTTTAACCTAGGCTGCGGCCGCCTCGTCATCGTCGCCGGCGGCAGTGGAGGCTTATTGCGGCGGCAGCGGCGTGAGTGGGTTGGGCCACCCTCGGATTCAGCCCATGACGTCCCCCGCCGCTGCGTCTCTCCCCTTCGGCGACACGAGGAGGATTTGTCGCTGTGGCGAAAAATAGTCCTCCTGGTCGGCTCCGCCTCATGTCATCCTCTTGCGGGCCCACCATCGGCTCCATTTGGCACGATCTGGGATGCTGTGGCCGTGTTTACTGCGTAGGCCTTGCTTGAGACAAGGTATGGTCGGCGAAATGGGAGCGGCCGGTCAGCGGGGAGGATGCGGCGGGTTAAGGGAGAGGCAGATGTGGCGGACTGAGTAGTTCCTAGGCTGTTCACATAGGGTCTGTTTGGTTGCTTGTTCATCTGTAGCCTGGCCCCCTCCCCTGGCCAGCCTAGCTGTGGCCAAGCCACCATGGGCTATTGTACTCCAATAGACTCTGTTTGGTTGCAAGTCCCTGCGTAGCTCAGCCAGACCTGGCTCCTGTTTGGTTGCTCACCGTCCCCTCCACGAGATCTGCCGACTGCCGTGGAGGATGACAAGATCCGTCATGGGAGGACGTTGGGGAAGGTGGAGGACGGCAAGATCTGCCGGGGAAGGACCTCGCGGCCATCGTCGCCTCGCCTTCCGCAGCTCGGTGCCCTTGGGCGGCGGAGGCGGAGCGCCCCGAGGCACAGGAGGACATCGAGGGAAGTGGAGGAAATGGAGACGGAGCTCGCCGGGGCGGCAGAGCTCAGGAGATGGAGCATGAGGAGGCAGAGGTCGTCATCGTAGGAGGGGGGCTTTCCGCTGGATCCATGGAGGACGGCGCAGCTCCAGGGGAGAGGAGGCAGCGGCGCAGCTCCATGGCGGCTTGGGAGCCGCGGCAGACGGGAGGGGGAGCCACCGGCCTCGTCCACCTCCACCGGCTGCTCCGAGAGGCGACAGAGCGGAGGTGCGGCGGGCCAAGGGGCGGTGACAGCGTGGGCGACAGAGAGCGGAGCGGAGCGCAAGGAGGAGGAGGAGGGTCGGCGTGGAGACGCCGACGGGTTTTGTGGGCGACGACGGCAAGGAAGGGGAGCTCCTCCCGTCGGCCGTCGGAGGGTGGAGACGGAGAGCGAAGGGGAGCTGCGGGTGGCCAGCCGAAGCCACCGAGAGAAGCTGCGGGTGCAAAATTGGCCCGGCCACAATTGAACGACCGATTTGGGCATTCGGCTAGAGCCACCCTGCAGGGGACCTCGATGGTCTGCCAGGGCCTGGCTAGGGACTTGGCCCGTTTAACCAAACAGGGACCTCATCGTGGGCTAGCCAGGCCAGCCCTTTGGCTCATCAACCAAACAGCCCCGTAGATCTTGGTCGGATGGTCATGGTTGCCCCGAGTTGCGTATTTTTATACTAAATCCGTTCTCGGATATTTGTTGTGAACTAAAACACGACAAACAAATAAATAGAAGAAACATAATTTGAAATTGTTTTTTCAATCACTACCGTGGTTAGATTTTATAGGAATATACACCTAAACCGTATGCCAATTACACTCGCGAGTGTTGAGGCTTAATATCTTTTAGTTTATCTAAAGCTTAATATTTTTTTATTTATCTAAAAACATTTGTAGCCTAGGCCGGGGTGGTAGGGTCATGCCCCTTCGTGGTTAAGGGACTTGAAGCCGCCATATAAAAAATACTATTTTTTACAAAACAAGGTAATTGTTTTTGTAATTTTGTAGCCACCGAAACCCACAAAATTAATTTTAATTTTATGGACGAGCTCATATCCCCACGAATAGACATATCGTAGACCAAATACAAGGCTCACGAAACAACCCCAAAGAGACTAATTTGAATTCGTTTGAACTAATTTTGAACACATTAAAACAAATTAATATTGTTGGCCTTCGATGGATTCACGAAATAATGTTACATGAAAATTTCAAAATTTTACAGTTTTTACGTGGACTTAGGAAACAAATGATTATTTAATGAGCTGATGTCTATGAAACTAACGAAATAAACAATCATTGGCCCCTGTCAGGCCCACTAAATAAGCGGCCCAAATACAGCCCATCTACCCTCCGCCAGTCACCTCCACAGTACACAATACTCCCGCCGCGGCCCCATACACGACCTGGCCCGCCACCTCCGCCTGGCGCCCCTGCCACGTGCGTCACCTAACCACGTCCGTCGTTGCCGCATCTGTCTCCAGTGAAACGATCTTGATGTACAAGAGGAGGGAGTACATTAATTTTTATTTTCGAAATTTAAAATTAAATCCTATAGATCAAATCTCAATTCACCATAATACCTAAAAGTGTGTGATTCTAGAGAGCTACTAGCCAACCTATAGCTAAACATGCGATTCTAAGAATGTAAATGTAGAAATAAATGTGGAATATAAATTGCATTAACGTAAAGCGTGGTGCCGAGGTTACTTTTTCCTAAACTACGCAGGATTGTCGACTCCCCTTGCCCTTGTTGGAGCACCCGTGCAAGGGCTAAGCTCCCCCTTATCCTGTGACGTCCCGAAAATCAATCATATGGATTTTTTTTTCTAAATGTCCCTCTAATTCAAAAATTAGATTTTCAAAAGCTTGGTTGCTTGAGTGTGCAATAATGAGCTCAACGAAATCTCTGAATCCTCTCATTATCCTACCAAAGTTCCCACAGGAATTCTGCAAATTCCTCCATCAATTAATTCTCAAAATGCTTCCTTCAAATAATCAAATTCAAAATCCAAAAAACCAAAAGAAGAAAAAAAAACCTCTCCCCCTTAGCTTGGGCCGCAGCCCACCCGCTCTCTCTCTCCCCTCCTTTTCGGCCTGAGCCGGCCTACCCCCTCTCCCCTCCCAGCCCATCTCATCGCCTCCTCCCCTATCTCTTTCCTGGCCCAAGGCGAACAGCCTGGTCCCTCTCTTTCGCTCTCTCCGCCAGTGGACCCCGCCGTGTCATTAGCTTCCTCTCGACCCCTTCCTTGCGACGTCGCCTCTCACCAACGTCGTCGTTTTGTGTTTTGCCCCCTCCCCCTACGGCCTCCATGCCTATAGAAGGAACCCGATGAGCCTCGCCGCTCCCCTGCCACGAGTCGCGCTGCTGCCGAGTGCCGGGCGTAATCTTGCGGCCACCCTCTTCCTCCCCCCGCATGGCGCCATCCCATGGTGAGCACCGCCACCACCCACCATAACCTCTCTCCTTCCACTTCCATTTGTTTCGGATAGGCAAAAGCCGCCTTGCCTCGTTCGCACTCGCAAACACTCACTCACTCACTCACTCACTCACTCACACACACACACACACACACTCACACACACACACACACACACACACACACACTCATGTTGGGGAACGCACGGTGTGCACTCACTGCCAGCCACGGCGCGTTCACTCGACCCTACCTCTGCACCGCTAAATTCTCCACCCACCGGCCACCACGGGCAAATTTCTCCGGCGGTGAGCTTCTCCTCATCTCCCTCCACCTCCGCCCGTCCCTATTTCCTCCTTCCCTCGCCTACACTGGGCTGCCCGTGGAGCTCCTCGGCCAAGGCCATGGCCGCCCGTAGCCCACCCCCTTCCGCACCTCTACTCATAGCTAGAGCTAGGGGATCCAATCCAC
Organism: Paspalum vaginatum; assembly: GCA_030272315.1. Classification (NCBI taxonomy): domain Eukaryota; kingdom Viridiplantae; phylum Streptophyta; class Magnoliopsida; order Poales; family Poaceae; genus Paspalum; species Paspalum vaginatum. The sequence goes on along the minus strand of CM059018.1, from coordinate 32,689,676 downwards.
ACCGCTCTCTTCTCTCTCCCCGTGCCCTTGCATCAGAAAATGGTGGCCGGAGCCTACCCCATGGCCGTGCGCCGGCGGAGCGCCCCTGCTACTGCTCGCGGTGAGGCGAGAAGCCGAGCAATTGCTCTGTTCGGGTCTTCTCGTGCCTCTCTACCTGTTATGCTCCACCTCTCCCTCTCCTGTGAATGATAAGTGGGCCTAGCCCTTTGATCCCCACAGGAGGCCAGGAGTGCAGTGTTTGGTCAAGCTTAGTGTTGAGAACCAAAATACAAGGGTGATCTCATCCTTGTGAAGAGGCACCCGTTCGTGAAGGGATACAACCAATCGTCAAGGGATGCGACTGTTCGTGATCAAGAGACACCCGTCAGGAAGAAGCTGTTCATTATCAAGACCAGAATAGTTAGTTAACCAGTGAATAAGTGTCTATTAGTGTAGAGTTATGACTCTTCACACACTCTCTATAAATCCTGAAGGCATTATGTATAAGATCAATCGGAAGTAATAAGGAGCTCATTCTCCATTCACTCAATCATTTTTACTTTCTAACACTTTATCGTGCACTTTGGCTACGTGAGTAGGCCATCTTAGGCCTTAATCATGGAGGAGTTTGCATGCAGCAAGAACTCATCTTAGACGAACAGAGGGACTCGTTCTCACAAAGAAAACAATGACATGCTACAAGAGCACACTGTCATCAACAACAGAAAGGCATCAAGTTCTGCATTGTTGACCTGTGCATCGGCATGGTTACCACAGCAATTTCTATGGCCGAAGTTGTGATGGCCTTTTGTGCCACTATACACTGATGAATATATCAACGACAAAAACATCAAAACATCAAGTAGTATATATCTGTAAGTATGTTCATCATAGTTGCTTACATTCTACATAGCTATGGACATCGTTGATGTGATCATGCATCGATGAGGGGGAGTGATCTTCTCTGTTGCAATGGCTGGCGTCTACTAGTACAGCGGTCCAGCCAACCACGCGCTTGGATGATGTGGTTTAGCATGGGCATGGCACCCGATGACGGTGGTCGATCGGCAATGACGGTGGCTGTTGAGGCCTCCATCAGTGCCCTTGACAGCCATGGCGTGCACCCGCCCTCTGTGCGGCTCAGCACGGCAGTGGCGACGACCGTCCATACTACAATCTCGTCGACTCTAGCCCCGGCTCCTTACATTGATGGTGCATGCCCGCATGCTCACTACTGTGAGTGGCCTCTAGGCGACGATGGCGGTTGGAGCAGAATGCCTCCGCTCGTCAATGTCTCCCGCACCCAACAGCGGTCAGCGAGGCCGGTAGCCCGGTGGCCGCGGCACTCGCTAGTGTCCGCCTCATGTGGCTGTTGACTTCACATTAGGGGGGGGGGGGGCCGTGGCCACGGCGCCCGTCCAAGATGACGGCTTAGCCTAGCCCCTCGAATGCGGCTGCGCCCATCGCGACACTTCTTGCGGTCCCTCTTGCCTGACCTGCAACCACTCGATCCACCTAGGCCCCCAACAAAAATCAACAGGGACGCAGCGGCGCTTGCCCACACGGCGGACTCGCCGATTATGACCTTTGCCGCCAACTGCGCCCGCACTTGATGCAACTCGGCATGGGAAACGGCAGTGTACGCCCACGGCAATGGCGGCCGAGCACCCCATCCCACACGGATTAGAGGATCATCAGTTCTGCCCAACCCATCTTCATGCAACAGAGAGTTTTACTTGTAAAGAAACAATCGTTGATATTTAGAAGGATTTTCTAAGTCTATAATTTTCTATTTTAGCAGATGACTTCAATAGAATTTATACAAATATCAACTTTTATAATTAATTTTAGACCAGAAAAATATGCATGCTTAAGATGTAGTATGCACTTCTAGATTTTTCTATTTTGTTTGGGATCCAATTGGATTTCGCATAAGTATGGCCATATTCAAATCAATGTACTAAATAATTAGTGCATTTTCCTAGTTTAGTCTATGACTATAATAGTATATCGACCTTGTTAATATGCGATTTTATCATAAATTGCATTTTAATAAAATAGAACATTTTAATTAAGCATACCTTAATTGAATAGGATTGAATGCAGAATTTTTCAAAAATGTCTTGTATCATTTCGGGATTAAAACACATGGTGATAGAGTCATAGGCATTGATTGTGTTTTATTCTTACGAATAATTCTGCCTAGAGACCATGTCTATTGTAACGAATTATATGTCTATCACTGAGAGGTCTACATCATATTTATCCAAATTTGATGATTACTTAGATAATGTTTCTTTTGGAATCAATATTTTGGATCTACGGTTTACACTTTTATGATGGTAACCATTATTTCTGGTAATTCTGGTTGTACACAGGGCAGTGGAGCCTTAGACATTGGTTGCGGTATGTTCTTAGTAAATATATCAGCCCAGAGACAATGTCTATATCCGAAATTTTATTGCCTACTAGTGAAAAATCTACTCTATGTATTAGACATAGAGATTATCTACAAAGTGTATACCATTATTAATAATGATAGATTTGTGAAGTCGATATTTTATGTAAGGTTTATAATGATCCAAATACATTGACAATATACGAAGACTCGATGGATTTTGCATTTAGATTATTACAGCATTATGTTTAAACAAATGGTTTATACCATGCTAGGGACAATAGATATGAAGTTCTATGTCTTACCCTATAGACATCTTTAATCCCATGGATAGTGGATATTAACATAAAGTTTCATTTTACAAACTGTGGAAGCATATGAATCAAATAAATTGTTATTGCTAAGAAACCATATGATACCATTGAAATATTCGATAAGAGTTTTTTATGGAGCAATTTTTGTGCATGTAGACTTGTTATTCAAAATTGATGAAGAAAAGTCAGTGCACAACGAGAAACAATGGCAATATAGAATCTGGAATGACGTGTAATTGTCATGATTGTGCTTTTAGTTTCGCTTGATATGCTTTATTCATAAAGTTCCAATTTGATATGTACCAAAAAGTTTAAGGATGCCATACGAGTACACTTCAAATATCTGAAGTTAGAGGTTGGTTGTTTGTCACTAAATCTTATGGATCGTGTAACCAACATTTCTCTTTTAAGATAAGAGAACCTCAGCAAGAATGGATTTAACGCTTATCGAATATATTTCAGATGACTTAGTTTTAAGATTTCTAATAATCCCAATGTCTATCCACATCATAATGTCCAATGAAAATTGTTGTAAAATTTAATGTTGTCAAGACATGTTTGTTGTATGTCTCATACTTATTTGATATTCAACAATATGTCATACATTTTAATGTATTGAGTAAGAATTTATTCGATTCTTGTCTTGCATATGCATGGGCACCATTTTAAATGGTGGATGAATACCACAAAAATCTATAATTAGGGCTATACAAAACATCTAAGTTCTTCTAATTGAAGATGCAATGTTTTGTCAATCATTATATATAAAATAATAGTTGGTTTGGTTGTACCACTATCATGCCCCCTATGGATAATGTGTGTAACTCATATTTTACTGAATTATAGAGATATCCATACAATTTGTTTCATATAGAAACATATGTTGACAACAACAGGATATGACATATACATCAAGACCATACAACATGTTGCAAATAAAATAATTTCTTAGACATTTGATTCATTCCAAAACTTTGATATGTTTCGAATTGTCTATCCCTATGGTATGTTGTGAAACTATTGACAATGCCATTGCTTATATTTTCCCCTATTGTATGTGTACAATAAACGACATAGGAAAAATTATTTTAAGACCCTCTTACCTTAAAAATTTGATCTAAATATCTAAGATTCCTAACACATTTCAAGAGAAGATATGTGTAGTCCGATACAAATAATGTATGGATAGTTTAGGTATTTTTTATGATTAAAGATACATATTTAGATGATCTTATTCAGGTTTAGTGTTCACATAAAACCATGAAGAAATGAATATGATGACTCAATTTGTGAAGTCACTATCCTAAACATTATTGAATTCAAAGCTTGTGCCTTCAATGACGATTGTATGGCCCATAGAATTTATATCAAGATAATTAGAATCTTTGGATTAAGATCATAACATAACTAATAGATTGCCCTTTATTCTCAACAAGTGTGTTTGGGAGTCAGTTAGTGCTACACGCTCCTGATTTGTGTGATTAAACTGCAAATTCCCTTTTGCAATAACGTAATCCCACTGTATTCCCAATTTCGGTAAACTCGGGTTTGTTATGTATACGAGGGGTTCAAGTGTACCGAGTTCAGTCTTTCATCCTGGCTATGATTAGCGCTTGTCAACACTGAAGGCTTGCTGAAAGATGAGTGAGCACCTCCTAAGCGTGACCTAGGAGGAAAGCCCTCTCGACTGGACTGAGAGGCGGAGCCTAAGTGTGACCGTGGCATGTCAAAATCCCTACCGAGCGGACTGGCAGGTGGCTTGGGCTGCGGTCTAAGTTAGGCTCGGCCCATAAGAGTGACCTTAGGGTGCAGGACGATGTGGTGAGCCATAAAATCACTCAAGACTAGAGGCCCAACAAGTGTTAAAACCGGACCCAACTATCGTTTCCTGGTTCCACCGTCAAAACCAGGGCTAGTTGCCGGTATCACCAAAAGCGGAGGCTACCCCAAGGGAGAGCTACTGGAAATGTGGGGAGATCGGGACAAGTCAGAGAAACCAAAGTTGCAAGGAATCCATCGTGGCCGTTCATTCGAGTTATTGCGGTCTTTTCTAGCCTCTACGGGCCTTCTTAGTGTAAGAGTCTGTAATATAGGGGGTCAAGTGCAAAACTGCCTTAGGGCTTAGTCTGTAGGATAAATAAGAAGGTGGCTGCCATTAGACACTCCTCTTGGCTGGTTTTAGGGTTGCTTAGGCTTAGGTTTATGCAGCCATTTTCGTTTCCAAGCGAGAGCTTCAAGTTTAGAGGGTCTTAGAGTGATCTAGCCCCATTGTAAGATGGTAGAAAGTGGGAGGCAGCTTGGTGAATGAATTCCACCACTTGTACTTAGATCTTGTGACCTGATTTGGAGTGGAATAGAATGGATTTCGTGGCTATGTCTTGAGTGGTTGTGTGCAGAATTTCCTTCCTCCCCCTTCCCTTTGGTTGTTGGGTGAAATCTCAAGGGCTTTTGGTGCTTTGGTTTGCATATGAGATTTTCTCTTCCCTTTTGCTGTTTTGGACTTGTAAGGACATGGAGATTATGTCTTACAGCATCAAAATCTTGCAGGATACCCCACCAGCAAGTCAATCTTGAGTTTTCCCCTTTCTTGCCCAAATATTCACCTTTTCGTGAGATCTGAAATTTCCACTAATCTTGTGATCTTTCTCGATAGATCTTTTGGGAAAAGCTTTGGAATGGTGTTAGGATAGCCTGTGTCAAATCTCGTGAAGTTTGGAGAAGATTTGGTCAAGTTTTGGGTTTGGAAGCTCATGAACAGAGGTTGTTTCAGGGTCCATTAGACAGTCCGACAAGGCTTACCGAATAGTCCTATGACATCGGACTTTCCCACCGGATAGTTTGATGTCACCGGACTTTGCTACCAGATAGTCCTATAACACCGTACACTGCTACAGTGCCATGCAACTTTTTTCTTTTTGGTGTTTTTCGCTTTCAGACTTTTGTTTCGACCTCGCTTTGGAGTTCCTTGTTGTATGCACATACTCTTAGCTCATTGTGTATCAATGGGGCACATTTCGGTGTGTTGAGTGGCTGGCAAGACACTTGTGCTTGAGTCATTGCTTCACTTGTCTTGCGATCTTTCTTTTGATCGCTGAGCCACGTTTCTTCTGCTATGTCACTTCCTCTTCGTGTCCTAGGGTCAGTAGCTTTTCGGTGTCTATGTGTTCTTGCACATTTGAGAAGATTGGGTTTTTGGGGTTGCAAGTTTTTAGGTGTTGACCTATTCACTCTCCTCTAGGTTGCCCATTTGTTCCTTGGTATACAACCTGATCTCACCACCTTAACGTACATTTATGGACCCTCTCACAAATAAGGATCTTTCTGAGACTAAAGTCTTCATCAATCACTTAGTGTTTGAATCCTCCTGGTGAGGATCTATATACTGCCCGTACATTGTAAATAAGCGTTTTTTCAGGCATTAGCGGGAGAATTATGTACCAACATATTGCCAGGAAATTAACTAAAATTATTTCAGGCTCAGGATCACGTACTCTGAACTTTGCGTTCAGAAAATTATGGTTTGCAAAACATTGCAAACTTATTTGCCATATGCATTTACTTATTACAAAGGAACAATGAAGTCTTTTATTCCGGCTAGAAATATGTCTGAAAGAATGGAGGTACCGAATAAAACTACTCTTACTCCCATAAACGCTAAGAGGGGGAGAAGAAGGCATCTCAGTAGGATTAATCTGCTTTAATGCTGAGAAAGACAGTGAATGCACATCAATCTGAAATTGATGAGCCCCTACGTGGATTTGATCCACAAACCATCTTCGAATGCGCGCATGGTTGAATGTGGGATATCAGAAATCTCTAATTATGGTGATTGGGAATCCATCATAGATTAAGGGCGTGTATACATATATAAGATTTGATCTACATTAATTGGAGAATAGTATATTTTAAGCTACATGTGTCAACACAAACTACTCTGATTGAATTGAATACAATATTCCTTCTAGAGAAGACCACGGCAGGGTGTCCCCAGCACTCGTTCTGGATATTCAGAATATTACAACACAACAGAGATAGCTTTGTTCACCAAGAGGTATAGACTTGTATGTTGATACCCCCGTAACTTTCCACCCAAAATTAGCCTTTAGAAACAAGGTAGTTAGATAAGAACAAGGCTAGTAGCATAGGGCTTTAACCCAGAAGCCCAATCAATTCTCCCAGACTTAGGGTTTCTTACCCATAAGCTCGTCCAAACTCTTTATTAGTAAGATGAATAATTTTTGATAATTTTTTTGGCAGTACAAAATCATCTATACATGCAGTTGATAGATGTAGTGATGACAAATGTGTCATGGGTCACTAGGTGTTAAACCTTCAAACACAAATATGCAACATATAAAGTGTAGTGCCAATAAAGTTTTTTTTTGCTTAAAAGCATTTAAGTCGAGAAAGGTACAATCGACTTAGTGCTCTTTCTTGAGAAGGATACACAAAGATTACTTCAACATATGTGGGTGTTTATCTAGAAGTCCTTAGTTGAACTTTATGCTCCCCTAATGATTGGTCAATGAAATTGATATCATTAGCGATGAACACTAGTAAATAACACATAGTAATCTAAAGACGGAGTATACAATGGGGCATATGGATTTATAATCCAATAGTATTTGGACAGTTGTGTTCGAAAAGTCAGTCTAAATCCAAAAGATATTGATATAAGTCAATATAGAGAAGTCGTAACCATCTAAAGTCCTTTTGTGGTCAGATCTCTAATTAAAAGTAGAGAAAGACCCTTTTGGGCATTAATGGGGAGATGGAGAAGAGATACAAGAACCTGTGTTCTTTATATTAGTGCCTTTTTGTACGATTACATATCTTGCAAATAGTACTTGGTCAGTCATTGCATTTGCAATGAATCTACTTGCAAAGGTATAGTTGTTGCTCAGACCAAATGACATTGGTTAGGGTTAAGGGATATCTTTCGATATCTCAAAAGCATATATATAAGACGTATTGGTATCTTTTACCGAAGAAACTGAGATTCGACTTTGACTGGATAGATCTTGGTATCTTATACAAAAGAAACTAAGATTTTGGCATTTATTTGATCCTTTAAATGCCATACCACAAAAATTCATATACTTATAGTGTGAAAATTGTCCTATGTTGTGGATTTCTTTAATAAATGTATTCATGGCCATTTTCAGCATTCATTCTAATAAATAATAATGTTGATTATATGAAGCCACATGAATGGCTTTAGCTTCATAGAATGATAAACTACATACTTTTATAATGAGCAATATCAATACAAGGCATTTGACGTATCATTTACTTTTCTCTCTGAGTTTTTAATATGATATTAGGCACAAAAGTTAATTCAAACTTTTCAAAGATAGTTACATATGATGGATTCGATCAAGGGAGAGTGTTGAGAACTAAAATACAAGGGTGATCCCATCCTTGTGAAGAGGCACCTGTTCGAGATCAAGAGACACCTGTCTAGAAGAAGCAGTTCATTATCAAGACTAGAGTAGTTAGTTGACTATTGAATATGTGTCTATTAGTGAAGAGTTGTGACTCTTCACATTTTCTCTGTAAATCACGAAGGAGTGCAAAGCCACCCTTTCGCCATGTATAATATGTACAAGATCAATAGAAAGTAATAAAGAGTTCATTCTTCGTTCACTCAATCATTTTTACTTTCTAACACTTAGACCACATGCTAATCACGTTGCAAGCCAAATACACCTCTAGCGCATGGTTCAAATTATGTACCAATATTTTCATCTATCCATTTATTTTTCAAATAAATTTCTCGATCATGCGAGCTCCGATTTCATCGATTCTTCTTTCTAAATTTATTTAAATTCAATACCTACCATCCAAATTAACATCATAATTTTTGAAGCTTCCAGAATCCGCCTACAAGTTAGTGCCACATAATGACACTGTAGGTGTGGACAGTGGACACCGGCACGAAGCTCTACTCACGAGCAATCTAGGGATATTCTTTGTTTCTCCAAAATCCAAACATACAATTTTATTCTTCAGTTTTAGTTTTCAGATAATCAGATTTTAGAATATTAAAGGAATATTCCTTTTCTTTTTCTTTTTCCAAAACATATACCTCCATCTGTTCAAAATTTCATATCTACTCTTTTCGAACTCCGATTTCTGTCATTCTTCTACCAAAATTCTCCGTAAATCAAGCACTACACATCCATGCACTTCTCATAGTTATTCATCATTGCTATGTCAGTCTATTTAATGGAGCTACACTTGGCCATTAATTTAACCGAACGTGGGTTGTCGCTGGAAATCGATGGGCGATCGTCTAGCGGCCGAACATATGAGGAGGCATCTCACTGCCACTGCGGTCGTTTCTCCTAGGGCGGCTCCGATCAGCTCTAGCAAAAGTCGATCAGCAGTGGTGCGGGCATGCCACCTGGCTTGACCTACAGCCAAGAAGGATTGTTGCGGTGGTCAGAGAATCGCCCTGCAAATATGCAGACAAGCAAACAGTCGTAAAATCCTGGCCGATCGCGTGGATTAGCCACAGGCATCCAAGCCGATTGGCTCATACGAGCCGATTGCCCTCATGCCATCGATTGAGTTAGTATATCAATAAAGAAAAACAAGAACCCTGCTGATACATAGATAAGCAAATGGGCGTAAAATCCTAACCGATCGTGTGGATTGGCCTCAAGCCTCCGAGTGGATCGGCTCATACGAGCCGATTGCTATCATGCTGTCGATTGGGTTAGTATATCAATAAAGCACTAGCAAGAATACTTAAAGCATGATCTATGTGATGCGACTCCCCTAGGATGACATCTGCTACGCACATAACTGGATAGATCTCACCACACGCATAACATAGACCGGAACCCCCAAGGGGGTTCACCTAAGAAAGAAGATACAATCTAAAACATGTAAAGCAGGGTACCAAGCGCACATTAATCTCTTGAGTTGCCGTGTGGACATGTTGCGGCGCATGTCGTAGAATCCTGCAACCAAACCAAGCTACGTACGCTTGGCCGCACGTTATCGATCTAGTGACATGAAGCACAAACAAGATAATAGATCGATAACATACAAGATAACTAATGGATCCTGCACCAAGCAGAGCTTGGCGTGAGATTCATTGGGATAACTAGCGAATCTTGCAATCTGCGAAGCTTAGTACAAGACTCACTGAGATAACTAGTTGACGTTGCCATAAAAAACGCTTCAGTACATGGTCTGCCATGGTTTCGGTAAGCGTTTCGTTGCCCTAGCCGACCTGGGTGAATCTGCTAGGGCAGCATGGCACTTAACTAGAGAGAATAATCCTAGGAGCTAGGGGTGGCAATCCACCAAGAGTTGATGTGATGAAACATTGTTTCTAGGGAACAATGTCTGCGTGTTTATTCATGAGAAACATATAAATATTTATAGTTCAGAGACTCGAACTCTTTCCTAAACTAATAGATTACAACTTAATAAATCTAGGACTCTATTACTAGATAATGTGATCTGGACTCTTCCTTCCGCCGGTCCGGATCTTCATTAAGCTTCTAAATATCAGCCGAAACATGTCGTATAATACTGGAAGATTCTGGTTGTCCTATTGTTTTAGCAATTTCCGTCGACTCTGAAAGTATTTGGATGTGATTCAAATTGCATCGGAAAGGTTATCTCCTTAGCTTCGCGAATAAACTGGGCTTCAACATGGATTAGGCCTATGACTTCATCTTGGCTTGGGCCTTGGGTGCACACTTATCATTGTATTTGGCCAAACTTATGATATGAGCCTAGCCAAGTGGATGCCTTCATCATGGTCTTGTGTTGTCATTTTGGCCCAACTAATTTTGGTCAAAATCCAATGGCAACACATGCCCCCCAAGTTTTATGCCTGATTGCTTGAGCCTCCTATTCTAAGGCTGACGCTAACTTGTGGGGTCACTCTTGTGCTTCATGGGCTTAATATTCTTGTAGCCGATGGCTTGGATTGGCTTTAACCTTCCGCTTCTCATCTAGATTAGCCGATGACATATGATTGTGGACGGTAGTCATGCCACTTGTAGTACTTCCTGCTCTAGAGCTATTCTGCCGATGGCAGTTCTTCTGACAGGTAGAAGCCAAACGCAATCGGCTGATCGGCCAAACATTCATACTGGCCTCGCCTGACTGATGCAGAAAAGTTGATAAATGCATTCATTAGCTGGTAGGACATCTTGGTTGACCCTGCCTGGACTGAATCAGAATGTGGACTCTATGGTTGCCTTGCAAAACATTTGGTTGCCGGGACAGGCAATACCAAAAAAACTGTGAATCGGCTAAAAGCCAATAGATCATATTCGGTTTGGCGAAAAGTCGATATAAGCCAAACCAACAATAAGGATAAAAAACATAGCCCCCTGTTGACGGCACTTAAGCACGGCAAACCTTATACTGCAAGCGACAGTATCGTGTGTAGCTTTTCCCTAGAATGAGTACCATGGGTTTTGTCAATCCAGGAAACGAACTAATTGAGAAGTAATTAACAAGAGTTTATGGTAAACTAAGGGTATAAAACACGACTATAATCTACCTCTAAACTAGCCCTAAGCTACATCTAATCCACGTCTAAACTATACTAATACTATAAGATAAGCAATTAGAACAGAACTAGAACACCAATTAAGGGGTATTAACTAGAGTCTAATCAAGTTCTAATTGGATCCAAGACATGCATGATATGGGCATCACAAATAGATAAGAACAACGAGATAACTAGTAGCTCAAGGTAGAAATAAGCATGATCAAGCATAAACTTCATAGCATGATTAGATCAAGATCAATCAACCTAACCCCCTAGATCAAGTTTAACCTTTCCCTGGGCTCTACTGTCACTAGTAACCAGGTAATCGACGAGAAACTCTCAACAGGCATACATAATTAGAGAACATGCTTCTAATTACTTCACATAGTCTAATAACATAATTAGCGCAACTAGAACCTCTAATCACCATGATCACAAGAACTAGATATACAACTATATCATTAGTAAGCTAGATCAACGATCAAGAACGCTAGAAGAATATAACCCTTAATGACATGCTCTAATTAACATGCATCTAGACCTAAAGTTAATTAGAGCTAGAACAAGCATAATTAGAACAAGAAGATGATAATTAGACAAGATCAATGCTTCATTAATAAATTGTATCATACTTACAACCATGATCATACCTTCCCTTGATGATACAATTAGACCTCTGGAGCTAGGTAATTAGAGCACCGTGCAAGGCCTCTAATCACCTCTATGAACTAGAAGAACTCTAATCCTAGACTAGAAACTCGACCCTCTACTCTCCTCTAGTTGTTGTCCCTCTTCTCTACATCTTGTCGCCTTGATAATGAATTGGATGCCCGACCTCGGGGCCTATGCTAACTATTTATATCCTGGAGAAGACATGGGAGAAAAGGAATCGGAAACCGACCTATGGTTGGGTGGGGTCAGCCGACCAGAAGGCCTAAGGTCGGCCGACCTCAGCCCTTCCTTCGTCCGTTTCCTTCCATATTTCGCGGGGACGTTGCTTGCCGCCTAAGAAATATTTGTGTGGGGTCTTTCGGACTCTTGAGCTTCTGGAATCTTCGTAATGGGCCGAGCTTTGACGGATTCTTCTAGCCTTTGACATATTTGACATCTTTAATGAATAAATATCTTCATTTTCTTGTAGCTCTTGACACTTTATTGAATCTTCTGATTAGGAAGCGTTGATCCACATAGAGGGGCTATGAGTATACCAAGCCTTCCTTGTTCTTCATCTTCAATCCATGTCATCTAGCAGTCTTTTCTTACTCGAAGTGGATCATGGTGAATTTCGCGAAAATTTGGTCTAAAACCTGTAAAAATCACATGTAGCATATTTCCAAGACAATATTGCAAAATCCACAATTATCGGTGATAAATGTTAGTGAAAGATATAGTTGACGCATAAAATCAATGAAAAACCATATAAAATGATGTATAATTTTCGTACATAAGCTGTGTCAACACCCCCAGAAAATATGCTATGTCATGCAAGGCGTGTAAGTGAAATCTTCTAGGTTTGTCTAAAAGCATTTACAAGTGGTAGTGTATACATATAGTAAGGGTTTAGCACTAAGACACCGCGTAGAAAAGCTCAAGAGAGTATATCTATATTAGAACATGAGAAAGCACTTTTAGGGTTTTCAAAATAAAAGCATCAACACATAGCCCAGCCAACTAGCATGATAAGCAAAATCTAGCAAGTATCTACGTAAGTGAGCTTTCCAAAACAAGGATCTTTAGCAAACTCGATTACTCATGCCCCCCAGGTCTGTAGGTTAAATATATTAGATTTAAATTTCAAGCAAGCCTTTCATTACATGTCAGGGTTTATTTGCTTGTCAGGCCACTTCTTACCAGCCAATGCTAAGCCTAGGCCCATAGAACCATCAGAAGCTTAAAGCAAGGTTTTGGTCATTCACAGCCTAGTCCAACTTCTTGCCAAGGTGCAAAAGCAAGCAGTCTTGAACTAAATCAGTGCGACGAAGCAAACCCACATGGATCTTTTCATTTAAGCACAACATGGACATCTTTTTAAATTTACTTCAATGGAGCACAAGATTACCATGCAAGCATTAAGACTCAAGTTGCAGAATTGATTCCAAAGTAAAAGACTTAGCTACTAGGAATGTACAAGATAGCAAAAGCAAACAGCCTCACATACTAGTAGCCAGGAAAAGCGCTGACCATATTTCGGATTTTCAAAGAATAAAAGCTATGCTCAGCATCGGGTATTCAACATATTCAAATGATCTTAACCACACATGGTCAACAACATCCACACCTCAAAGCACATACACAAAGCACAAGTAAAAGCTACTAACCATACAAGGAAGCTAGTGCAAGTGGCGAGTGTATATGGTGCTTGATAATGAAATTGTCGGTTTAAGACTTACCGATCGAATTGGTTGTTAATGAGCCGATAGCAAAAATGTCATATGGTTTGCTGACTCACCTGGATGAAGCCGATATGAAATCCAACCAGCAGTACTTGAGAGCTCTTCAAATATTCTAGCGTAGGCTGGAACAGCCGACGATGATGGTGCCGTAGGAGCATGCCGGCAGAATCGACTGACTAGGGTGACAGATGCTCTGGCGCCGAAGCCGAAGTAGCCAACATTGATGGTGTCGTGGGAGCCGGTGGTTGGATCGACCGGGTCCTTCGGTGCAAGAGCCAAAGAAGCTGATGTTGATGATGTTGTAGGGACACTGGTAACCGGATTAGCTAACGTGAAGAATGCTCCGATGTGGGATCCAGAGTAGTCGATGATGATGATGCCACAAGAGCACCGATGGCTAGGTCGACCGGCTGTAGTAATGGCGCTAGAGACATAATGACTTCATAATTTTTGCATTGTGGTCCTATTTCTTAAAGCTGATGGCTAGACATCGGCACACCCTCTTCATAATACTCGTGTCCGTCTAATGTTCAGTGCATAGCCGGTACCATTATGCCGACTGTCGTACATAATGGTCGAATCAACTATTGATAAGCCGATAGCAGCAATCTTATCTGATCTTAGGATGAAGTCAGTCTGAAATCCAATCAGCAGATTAAAGTTCGAGGGGTTCCTCAAACGCTTTGTCGAGGGAGCCAGAGTAGCCAATGATGATGGTGCTGAAGGAGCACGGTGGTTGAATCTATCGGCTGTTGTAATGGATGCTCTGACACAGGAGCCGAAATAGGCAATAGTGATGGTGTTGTTGGAGCATCGGCGACTGTGTCTACCAGCTGCAGTGACGGTGCTAGAGACATGACGGCTTCATGGTCTTCTGTTTTGTGGTCTAGCTTCCTAAAGCCAATGGCTAAACATCGGCACCGATGGAAGTACTGGTCGTCTTCATAATGTCGTATCCTTCTAATGCTCCTATGCATAGCCTATGATGTTGTGTCGGTCATTCCACCATGCTTTATTTCTTGAGGTAGCCTTACCTGCCCCCGAACGTAATTGATAGCACGATATCACCAGCTCCATAATCTTGAGGCAAGTCATACTACCCCCCAAGTGAGAGTACTTCTCCTGATATGCTGAAAAAGTATATGCTCCATTGTCAGCCAACCATGTGGACTGGCCTCGGGTTCTCCCACATAGACTTTGCTTGACCTTACAACTTTTAGGAGCCAATGGTCTCAATAGACTATATCTTTGACACTCACGAATTGCCCACACATTATTTTAGGAATTCCTAATGACTCCAAGTGTATTTGGATGTGATTGTTCTTGGGTTGGAAAGCTTATCTCCTTATCTTCCATCCATGTGTAGAACACCCAAAATGGAGTCCATATGTGGCCTGGGCATCCATTTTCGTGTAGCCCATCCCTGCAGTCTGAACCGGCTTCACGAATAAATTAGTCTTCATCGAGAGTTGGGCTTGCGACTCCATCTTCACTTGATCAAAGATACACACCGCCTTGGCTTCTCATCAAACTAATTGTGGTCCATTAGTGAGCTTGTTCCATACTTTGCTTGGTGAGGTAAGCGTTCGGTGGGGTTACTTGGCCATGAGATGTATATGTGGCTTGTGCCCGTCGACCAAGAGATATGCCATTGTTGCTTGCTCAACAATTTCTTTATTGCAAGCCAATGCTACGATTGTTGGTTGTTCTTCGGGTCCTATCGACGGCTGTTGTAGATAGTAAATCGGCTTTTCTTGCCCTCTGAGAAGAATAAAATATTTTCAGCCGAGCCGATTTTTTTCTATTGAGTTTCAAAGATGCACGTTGTCTTGACTTCTCATTAGGCCAAAGTGCGTCCCACTGTTGATTGTTGAAGATGTTAAATCAGCTCTTCCTTCCCTCTGAGTAGAATACAATATTTTGAGGCGAGCCGATTTTCTTGCCGACTTACAAAGATATACGCTGTGACAGATTCTGGATGCCCCATTGTTTCGGCAATTGCCAGACTCCGAGCTTGTCTGGATGGGATTCTGGCATCATTGGAAAGCTTATCTCCTCAGCTTTCCATATATATGTAGAACGTCTCGAACGGAGTCCGTATGTGTCCTGGGCGTCCATTTTCGTACAGACCACCCCTGCAGTCCGAACTAGCTTCGTAAATAATTTGATCTTCTGACTTGATTACTCTAGTCACCCTAAAAAAATGGTTTCACTGCTAGGAGTCAGCCCACTACCATACATCGCTTGCCATTGGTGTAAGTCTTCATCAGCAATCTTGGTCTTCTCGTGGGATGAGCTGGTCAACCGCCGATGAGGTTGTTCGTCTTCTCTCAGTGGTTTGTACCAATCTTGCATTGGTATCCCTCGGGTATATACATTGGAGGCTTGTCAAGCATGGTTGGAATATCATGTGGTGCCTCACGGCAGAACAGGATGAATTCCGCTTTCATGCCTTCTGGTACCTCAAACTGAATCGGCTCCAACGGCCGATCACAGAGCATCTTCTCTTCCTTGTAGGATCCAAAGCTAGGCCCCAACACTTGGTAATTGTTGTCTAGGATAGACCTGCCAACCTTTACAATGATCTCTTCAAGGGAATCGACAAGAGCTGCGGACTGGCGTACCAATGCATGGTGGATCATGTAGTTGATCTCATGGCGTAGAGCACGGGTACGTTCCTTCGAGGTTACGGATATGTCAACGCCTTCATGTAGCACGTCTAGATGGCTGGCAGTCTTGATACTGCTACTCCGAGTCTAGGTGAAATGCTCGAGAAGTTCTTCAGAAAGTTCGGCAAGGATATGGTCATAGACCGCCTTATGCTCAATTGGGAGTTGATCGAGCTTAGGGGGTGCACCTTTTTCTTTCTGCCATGTACTGGGGTCATGGCAGGCCGAAATATTCATCTCGTTCTTCTTCTTGGAGTTCGCCGGAGCCATTGCTTGGCGAAGAAGTTGATGAAGGTTGGGTCCCACCGGGCGTGCCAAAATGTGTTGTCGCAGGAAATCGACGGGCGATTGTCTGGCGGCCAAACACACGAGCAGCCAGGAGGTCTAGCTACCATTGCGGTTGTCTCTTCTACAGCAGCTCCGATCAACTCTGAGCAAAGCCGATCAACGGTGGTGCAGGCGTGCCACCTGCTAGCGCATGGTTCAAATCGATTTATTTTCCAAATAAATTTCTCGATCATGCGAGGTCCGATTTCATCGATTCTTCTTTCTAAATTCATTTAAATTCAATACCAACCATCCAAGTGAACATCATAACTTTTCAATCTTCTAGGACGCACCTACAAGTCAGTGCCACATTATGACACCATATGTGTGGACCGTGGACACCAGCACGAAGCTCTACTCACGAGCAATCCAGGGATATTTTTTGTTTATCCAGAATCCAAACATATAAATTTATTCTTCAGTTTTCAGATAATTAGATTTTGGAATATTATAGGAATATTCCTTTTCTTTTTCTTTTTCCAAAACACATTCCTCCATCCGTTCAAAATTTTCATATCTACTCTTTTCAAACTCTGATTTCTATCATTCTTCTACCAAAATTCTCCATAAATTGAGCACTACACATCCATGTGCTTCTCACAGTCATTCATCACTTCCATGTCGGTCTATTTAATGGTGCTACACTTGGCCATTAATTTGACCAAAATTGTGTTGTCGCGGAAAATCGACGGGCGATCGTCCAGCGGCTGAACACACGAGGAGCCAGGAGGTCTCGCTGTCGCTGTGGTCGTCTCTCCTAGGGCGGCTCCGATTGGCTCTGAGCAAAGCCCATCAGCAGTGGTGCGGGTGTGCCACCTGGCTTGACCTAGAGTCCCGGAAGGATGGTTGCAGTGGTCGGAGGATTGCCCTACAAATAGACTGGACAAGAAAACAAGCGTAAAATCCTAGCTGAATCGCGTGGATCGGCCTCAGGCATCCGAGTGGATTGGCTCATATGAGACAATTGCCTTTATGCTGTCAATTGGGTTAGTATATCAATAAAGCAAAAGCAAGAACCCTGCAGATACACAGACAAGCAAACGGGCGTAAAATCCTAGCCGATCACGTGGATCAGCCTTAGTCCTCCGAGTGGATTGGCTCATACGAGCCAATTGCCGTCATGCTGTCGATTGGGTTAGTATATAAATAAAGCATTAGCAAGAAGATAAACCCTACTGAAAGCATGATCTCGATGATGTGACTCCCCTAGGTTGACATCTGCTACACGCATAACTAGATAGATCTAACCACATGCGTAACATAGACTAGAACCCCTGTGGGGGTTCACCTAAGAAAGAAGATACAATCTAAAACATGTAAAGCAGGGTGCCAATCGCACATCGATCTCTCGAGTTGCCGCATGCACATGTCGTGGAATGCAGCAACTAAACAAGCTATGTACGCTTGGCCGCACATTACCAATCTAGTGACATCGGGATGACTAGCGATTCTCACAATCGCAGTGAAGCTTAGTACGAGACTCACTGAGGCAACTAGCGGTCCTTGCCATCAAAAACCCTTCAGTACAAGGTCTGCCATGGTTCTAGGTAAGCACTTTGTTGCCCTAGCCGCCCCGAGTGACTCTGCTAGGGCAGCATGGCACTTAACTTGAGAGAATAACCCTAGGAGCCAGGGGTGGCGATGTGTCAAGAGTTGATGTGATGAAACACCGTTGCTAGGTAACAATGTCTGCGTGTTTATATTCATGAGAAAAAGATACATATTTATAGTCCGGAGACTTGACCCTCAAGGCAAACTCTTGCCTAAAGATAGACTCTAACTCTTTCCTAAACTAATAGATTACAACTTAATAAATATAGGACTCTATTACTAGATAACATGATCTAGACTCTTCCTTCCGCCGGTCCAGATCTTCATGAATCTTCTAAATATCAGCTGAAACATGTCGTATAATACTGGCAGATTCTGGTTGTCCGTATTGTTTTAGCAATTCCCTTCGACTCCAAAAGTATTTGGATGTGATTCTAATTGCATTGGAAAGCTTATCTCCTTAGCTTTCCATCCATATGTAGAACATCCCAAATAGGAGTCTATATGTGGCTTGGGTACCCATTTTCCTACAGCCTATTCCTGCAGTCCGAACCAGTCTCACGAATAAACTGAGCTTCAACATGGATTAGGCCTGTGACTTCATCTTGGCTTGGGCCTTAGGTGCAAACTTGTCATTATATTTGGCTAAACTTATAATATGAGCCTGGACAAGTGGATCCCTTCATCATGGTGTTGTGCTGGCATTCTGGCCCAACTAGTTTTGGTCAAAATCTGGTAGCAACAACGTGTAACAACAGCATGACTCGAAGCCGATTGGATTTACCGATCCGCGTCATCGCACTGCCCTTCCTTCTTTCATGATAAGTGGATGACCCCTAGACAACATTGTCGTGTTCAGTAGGATGGACCAAGTGTTGATGGTCATTATTGCACTTTCTTCGATCGCCAACTATCAATGAACATGAAGGAAAATACATCAAAGTTTAGACTAACCGTTGCTACTGACATATTTCCATGAGTTGTGTTGAATTATATGAATATATGTGTCAAATGCACTTAAACATATCAAAATGGAGCCAAACCAGGGAGGAGGGTATCCACATGGCTAACCCCCTTGGCTGACCGGCCCACCAAGGCCGCTCGGCCTCACCTGTAGGCCGCCTGGCCTGTGAATGTGCCCAAATGGCACCAACTTCGACCTGCATGTACAACAATGCCATGTCAACCCAATTCCAAGGTGTAAACTGAAAAGCCAACATGCAAAATGCTGGAAGACCCACCACTTCATCGATCCAGCACTCAGATTGGTGAAGTCAACAATCTAGGGCACTTCAATCGTGCGGTTAAGGAAGAAACACAAGTGAAGATCCAATGTTCCAGAGAAAAGCACAAGTGTAGCCGCCAAACCAACCTCAAACCGCCTTTGGGAGTCAACCAAGAGTGTTGGATGCAGATAGGCGATGGATTCAAGGGAGGACCAGGCTACCTAGCCTTGGGTGGGGCCGCTCAGCCTCCCTACCTGGCTGCCCTAGCTTGCCAAGTGTCCCCCCTAAACTGCCTCAATGCCCATAACCGACCTACACCATGTATAAATACCCCTCTTGCTCAAGTGGGTATAAATAGGTCCCTAGGCATCACTTTTGAAGTGTGGAAGTTGAGTGAAACACACCATTGTCTTAGGTCTTGTAGCAATTGGATAGTCTTGGGAGTTAGAGTTGAGTCTGAGTCTTTGCCTTAGGGATTCTGGAGTAAGCTTTGAGTCTTGGTAAAGCTCTTGTATCTAAGGTTAAGTTAGCTCTGACCCTCTGATCAAGGACGAGCTTTAGAGAACTTGATCACTAGTTTAGCGTTCCATCTTACCCACACAGATCTGGTTGGTAGCCCCTATTGGTGACAGCATTAGAGAGCCCCTATAAACCGACCCCATCATTCGGTAAGCCCATAGGCGTTAGCCAGTTGCCGTTCGATTGGCCAACTATCTACCCCCATGGCTTCTCGGTAAAGTCTGAAGTTTTAGTTCGACGCAAGACCCTAGTTTGTGCTCCACTAAATTAGTTGAACCGCAAATACTCATATGTTGATGTTACGGAATAGAGTTTGGATATCTTAATCTCACTCGTTGTCCTCCCAGGAAACTATACCTAGTTTGTTGACTACTTTGGTCCCTGTTCTCTCACACCACCGTACACTATCTTATTTATCTTACCCCCGGTGTAAGAATAGCTGTATTTATCTAAGTTATACAGTACTGATAAAAATTTGACATTTCATTCCACCTATTCACCCTTGCTTCCTGGTGGATTTTTACGATATTCGGAATACTCTGTGTGAAAAAGCTACATCGAATCTCCATGCGCTTGCAGAGTAAAATCTGTTATGCTAAGAGACGTCAACACCAAGCACCCATGTTCACTTCTAGTCCCGATTCTTTTGTGGCATGCCTCTCACATTCCATCCTTGTGTGCCATAGAAAAACCCTCCATGCGACCTCCCCGCTTCTGACGCCTCCGCTGTCACTATGGCCATCTGTTACCCACAGTCAGTGGCGCTCCTTCCTCGCTTGCTATCGAGCCTGATGGTGTGATCGACCCACGGCTCAATGCCTCATGGCACAAAGCTTAGCCATAGAGTAGCTCAACTCGCTGGAGCTAGAGCCGCCAGTACCATCCACCGGGCCCCTCACAAATCTTTCTCTCAACACAAACTAGACCCTTGTTGGGCTCATGATATGCCATGCTTGTTTTGTTTTCCCTCTTTTTGTGCATAGGCCCTATCGGAGGTTCCGATAGGTCGAGCCCTCGAGAGGTTCTACTCCGAGCTCGATTTTGACACCAGGCAGCTGCATACACTACCCCAACTCAATGAATGGCAAGTTCCTACTTGATGCATAAATCACCCTATTTTTATACACACAACCCCTTGCCCTGTTAAATAATAAAACCTACATGTGTTGCTTGCTAAGGAAACATGATATGATAGCCACTGATGCCAATTTTAGACGTAGCATGCTTAGGTGGATCGCTCAGTAAATTGTCTATATTAATCTTGTTGTTGGAAATACAACGGAGGGTACAGTGTGTGGGTGGGTAGGTGTTTTCGAAAAACATGGGGTAAGACCCGGCGAATGACTTCGGTCGACTATTGCCATGTGTTTAACGGTGAAATGCCTGGGTACCATTATCACAGTTTATCTAGGGTCCAGCCTCACAGAGAGGACTGGACAGTGTGGCTTGGGAATGAGCATTGGGAAGTTTCTATCCTAAAGAATCGAGTTGGAGTCTCATCTTGCCTAAACTCTTTTTGGTACAACCTCTCGACGCTGTGTGGAACAGCAACCAAGCCCAAGCCAGAATGGATAGTCTGACAGCTGTCTATAGTGCCAGTGTGGCAAGAGGCTAAGGGATTTGTTTAGGGTTGTGGAAGTGTCACGGGGGACACTGGACGACTGGGTGGCCTAGACCCTCTTGAGGCACTGCTTGATGATAACTGAAAGGCATGGGCTTGGTTTGGAATTTGGACATTTACGACGATGAATTGTCGCTGAGTCCAACTTGTGGGTCATAGTATATCTCTGATCAGAGTATGAACCTATTCGAATAGTCTGTTGTCCACTGGTATGGACGGGTTATGGCTTGGTTTCAACAACTAGCATGTTACCAAAACTGGGTGTGGTTGGGATTTATGGCTTTGTGGTTGCTACCGGGTGTGTGGTCCAGTAGCGGTGGAATTGTGTGGGTGTTGGCTTCACTGCCTTGAGCCACGTAGGACCTGTGAGTCTAGTGGCGACCCCCTTTTTGCAAAGATTGTTGACTGAATTGAAACTGTGAGCTATTGAACCATGCATATGAAAATGTTTTCTGGCAAATTATCCTGAGCTCTAGATATATCTTGTATGTAGCAATAGGCTTAACCCCAATTCCTCATGGGGGAAGGTGGTCTTGTGGAGGACATTTGTACTCACCCTTGCTTTGTTGTTGGTTTACAAACAAGAATAAGTCATCGTAATCGTGAACGTGTAAGGGTTATGACCTATCCCCAACTGTGTTGTGGGGAAGCTTGGGTCTACATTTTAATTTCCATTGATGTGTTTTTTTGGGCTACGCCTCATTTCGTCTATCTCGTTAGGGCAGATCTGTACTACTTTGATGTAAGAATGTGATTACCGTAACCCTAGGAGTTGTAATAAAGCACATTTTAGTCCCATTAAGGATCTGGGGCGCTTCAGATCCATACGAGGATCAAGTGCTTTATTCGTGGATGTCCTTCTCCGCTTTGGAGTAGTGGACTCCGAACCATTCTCAGGGCCCATGCACGAGCCTTCACTTGCTACTTCCACAATCACCCAGAAGCTCTCAAAGAAGAATGACTGAGGATCGAGGAGGCGACCAAGAGGAGGAGGGGGTCGACAACTAAAACTTGCAACCCCAAAAACCTATGTTCTCCACCATGCAAGATCACATAGCAACTTGAGTGCTACTGACCCTAGGACCCGATGAGGAAAACAAACAGTGGAAGAGATCGATAAAATGCCCACAAGACGGACGAAAGCGAAAAACAAACCAAAAGCCAAAGGTCCATGATGAGTGACCTTGTGAGCAGAAGAGTAAGTATGCTCATCAGGTAGAGGAGATGGATAGGCTGAAGGTTGAGATAGGCAAGCTCCATTCTAAACTGGATGTGCCTACTTTGAGTGAGGAGCCTGACTCTGAGTCTTGCCTCCACCTAGCTGTTGACATACCTGAGGTAAAGGTGAAGTGTGAGGGGAAGCTCAAGGAGTCGGAGGAGCTTAGGGCTAGTGTGGGGAATAGATATCCTTTGGGTCCTCACGACGTGGATTCAAGACATAGGCTGTTCGTGGGCCTAAATAGGACAGACGACAGAATTAATAGGCTGATTGTTCAGCCCAAGCTCAAAGATGTCAATAGCAAACAGAAACTTGATGATCAAGGCAAGGTAGTTGCGATTCTGGAAAGCATGAAGAAGTACACGACTCGGACTCTGTCTTCGGATAATGCAGGACTCAAAGATAGGAAGGATATAGATTGCGGATCCTATGTAATCTTTTGTGATCCAAACCATCTAGGAGATATAGAAGGAACCTGACTTGTAACCAAGAACCCGTCAGCCTATATAAGGCGGGTGAGGGATTCCTACAGAAACAACGCACCCTGTCATCGCAAACCAACCCTCAAGCTAGCTAAGCCCTCATTGTAATCTTGAGAACTCAGAGCAATACAACTCGCCACAAACAGGATTTAGGGTATTACACTTTCTGTGGCCCGAACCTATATAAATCTTGTCTCCGTCGTGTTTCATGCAAACCATCGAGCTACGGTCGATCTCACCAACCACAAAAGCACTACATGATACATCGTGTGGTGCACTGCAGGTACTAAACACCAACAGTTGGCACGCCAGGTAGGGGAGGTTACTTCGACAACACCGCTAGCTTCATGGCCAACAACTCTAGCAGCTTCATCAAGATCTCTTTGGGTGAGATGATCTGCTTTGGATCTATCTCATTCATCGCTGACAAGCACGGCGATCTGCACAGTGTCGAAGAGGAGGCACGTGACCACAAGGCCGCTAAGCTGACTCGAAACCCCTCTTTAGCCATCCCCGTGGCAAGATCCATTTTGCCTATGGCCAAGGTTCAGTCGGCCTCCACGCCAAACACTGCGCCGACTCATTCTCGAGTTCAGGCGCCCCGATCCACCGCTCGGCTCACCTTGGCCCCGTCAGCCTTGTCAGGGGCAAAGCCACCAAAGAGAGCCACGGGTTACCCCTGCTCAAGCCCGCAACGCATCGCTGCAATGCCGGCCAAGCACGGATCTACATCGAGTCCACCGCGAGCAGCTGCTACGTCATCTCCAACTCAGCATACTCTGCTTTCCACCTCCCTGACTCAAGTTTGGACCTAGATCAGTCTGGAAAAAGGGGTACATTAGTCGGAGACTCATCCTCCATGAAGGTCTCACCCTAACTCAAGCTGTGGGGAGGGTCAGGCCAGGCCTTGGATCCCCCACGGGCTTCGCAACATAGTTGCAACATACTAGGGGCTCCTTTCGCATGCTTTTGCTCCCGTAAAAAACAATATGGGCACACGGGAAGCGTCCGCACCATATCGACGGCCTGCAAAGCTCGTCAACAATGACATCTACAACGCAGTTGATGAGCCACTGACCGGCCTCCGTTGGGGGCTCGTCATCAACTCTACCCCTGCTAGCAGGACCGCCAGCTGGCACAGCTCTCATCCTACAGCCTCGTTGATGGCACCCTAATCGATGCTCATGCCGGCGGAGCAGTGTCAACAACAACCTCTGCCACCTCTTCACCAAGAGGGCAACGAGGAATTATGCCCACACATGGTCAGCAACCTTGAATCTCTCGACATGACCGAGACGAAGTCTATCACACCTGTGGCTACGGAGATCACAGCTGCAACTTTTGATCCTTGCTCAGAGGGGTCATCCACACTCCTTGACGGCCAGGATAGCTCGCCTCGGGGTTCATCCCTCCACTTCTTTGAAGTCCTTGTCCTCGATGGGTGAATGGACGAAGATGATGTATCTGACGACAAGCCAACCGTCGAGGGAGAAAACCCACAGTAGTGCAACATGTGCCGGCGCAAGAACTAGTGCCACAATATGCAGCGCCATCATGTCGCTGGGAATCGGGATCCGACTCAACCCGTCTCACTGGATGAAGAATCCACGGCCAGCGAGACCCCATAGGAGAAAGAGTTCTGTCGCTGGAGGAATGCATGACGACGAGAGTGCCAGCACACTCAGCAGGTGCAGTGGGATCACGAGTACGCAGCATGCCAGCACGCACCACCCCGAGGCCCACCGATCCTTAGGCGCAACTTACTACCGGAATTTGCCAGAGTCGCGCAGACTCCAAGTTAGGTAGGCGGCGCATTGGCCTAGATCACCACCAACCTCCCTAACTCCCCAGACGGAGAGTGCTTCTGACAAATCGTCACATAGGCGGTGAACCACCAGATACCTCCAGCTAACCCACGCGCTGCTGGTGACTCCAGCCAACACATCAACGAGCAGCGTGACGCATGCAACAACATCGAACAATCACGTGCTCGCTGACACAACAAAGAGCTGAGGTACCAGGAGGAGTATGATCGAGATCATAGTGCTCGCCAACGTGACGGTGGTGACCGGGCTCGCTCGGGCACTGCTTCTATCAATAGCCCGTTACCTCACTGTCCGATCCACGAATGAATAGGAGGCAACCGCCCTCGGTCACCACCTCATCCATAAGGAGGAACTCATGGTGGAAACCCAGAGGAGCCAGCCCATTGCGGGGTGGTTGGTATCTTCGCTTTCACCAACCGACTTCATTCGGTCAAATGGTCGCTGAACTTCAAGGTCTCCAACGTTGACAAGTAAGAGGCCAAGCAAGACCCTAGTGGCTGGCTGGTTGTGTACTCTACAACAACCGGTATTGCTGGGGCAAGTGACGACATCATGACGGCGTATGTTGATGGTCGTTATTACACTATCTTCAACCATCAACCATCCATGATCATGAAGGAAAATGTATCAAAGTGTAGACTAAACCCTTTCTACAGACATATCTCCACGAGTTGTGTTGAATATTTGCTTGCAGGTGCAAAAACAGCTGAAAACAAGCAAAATATGGCTAAGTCAGGAAAGACCATGGCCACCCAGCCAGTGGGCCAGGCTGCATGGCCTCCCCCCTTAGCCGTTCAGCTATTGAAAGTGGCCAAAACACCTCATCTTCGACCTGCATGCACAACAGTGCCATGTCAACACAATTCCAAGGTGTAAATCACAAAGCCAACGTGTTAAGTACGGGAAGACCTGCCACCTCATCGATCCTACACATGGATTGGTGAAGTCAGCAATCCAAGGCACTTCAATCCTGCAGCTAAGAAAGAAACACAAAGAGGATCCAATGAACTAGAAGAAAGCACAAGATTGCATCCGCCAACCGACCTCTAACCGACTTAGGGAGGCAATATGGAGCATTGGATATAGTGAGGCGGTGGATCCATGGGAGGAGCTAGCTGCCCGGCCTTGGGTGGGGCCGCCTGGCCTCCCTACTAGGCTACCCGGCTTGCCAAGTGTCTCCTTTCAACCGACTTACCTACCCAAACCGACCTACCTCATGTATAAATACCCTTCTTGCTCGAGTGGGTATAAATAGGTCCCTAGGCCTCACTTGTGAAGTGTGGATGTTGAGTGGAGCATACCATTATCTTAGTCTTGTATCAATAGGTTAGTCTTGGGAGTTAGAGTCGAGTCTAAGCTTTCGCCTCAAGGATTCCGGAGTTAGCTTCGAGTCTTGGTAAAGCTCTCTGTATCTTTCTATCTTTTGTACTCTTACTACTTCAGTATAATACAAGTCATTGCTCTATCTTTCAGTTATATTTTACTTTATTTCTTACACTTGCCTAGTGTGGTGTACCTTTTTGCATACTAGACCAAGGCTTAGGTTTGTGTTGTCTTTAAGTTCTTTGAATCTAGCTAGACTTGCTGGTGCTATAGACTTGACTTAGGCTCCGATCTAAGGTTAAGTTAGCTCTCACCCTCTGATCAAGGATGAGCTTTAGTGATCAAGTTCTCACTTGATCACTAGTTTAGTGTGCCATCTTACCCACACAGATCTGGTTGGTAGCCCCTATTGGTGACAGCATTAGGGAGCATCTGTAATCCAACCCCATCGTTCGATAAGCCCGTAGGCGTTAGCCAGTTGCTGTTCGGTTAGCCAACTATCTACCCCCATGCCTCCTCGGTGTAGTCTGGAATTTTTCTTGACGCAAGACCCTAGTTCGTATTCGATAGACTTAGTTCAACCACGAATATTCCTATGCAGTAGTTAAGAAATAGAGTTTGGATATCTTAATCTTGCTCGTTATCCTCCCAGGCAACTATACCTAGTTTGCTAGATCTTTGGTCCCCGTTCTCTCACACCACCATACACTATCTTGTTTATCTTACCCCCGTTGTAAGAATAGTTGTATTTGTCTAAGTTATATAGTACCGTTGGAAGTTAAATAATTCATTCCACCTTTTCGCCCTTGCTTCCCTATGGATTTTTACGATACTCGAAATACTCTGAGTGAAAAAGCTACACGAATCTCCGTGCGCTTGCGAGTAAAATCAATTATGCTAAGAGAAGTCAACAACGTATCTCCCAATCGTGCTAGGACCCGATGCACTCTTGTGGCTCCACCACCTCCCTACAGACTGCATTGAAAATTAGAATAACTTCTGCAACAAGTTCATCACCAACTTTCAGTGCCTCTCTGACAAGTCGGCTCAGCCTTGGGATCTCAAGTCTATCAAGCAGAATGACAGCGAGTCCCTCTGATCTTACCTGAAGCGGTTCCAGTTGAGGCGAAATCGCGTCCCCGACATCATCGAGGCAGCGGTGATAGAAGACTTCTTCCATGGCTCCAACGACAACATCTTCGTCAGGAGCATTCTACACAAAGCTCTGACTACCTCAGAGCAGCTCTTCTTGATGCCAACCAGTACATCACCGCGGATGAGCGTGCTCGAGACCTAGTCGACCGGTGTCAAGATGATCGAAGCAAGGATAGGCAAGAGAGGCATGAAGATGTTCTGCGGTAGGAGCGCCACTGGGACAAAAGGTCTTGGGACAAGGAGATCCATGCTGTGGGATCACTGCTAGCTCGGCCATGTCCCCTCCCTCGCAGTGGCGACATGTGCTTACTCGATGAGATCCTAGATGGCCCATGTCCTTATCACAAGGACATGTAACACACCCTACGCCAATGTCGAGATTTCAAGAACTCAATTGGCCACGGTTGGCCCTTCCATCCACTGCCGCCGCCGCCACCCTTGCGGCAGGGCTAGATTCCACAGAGGCAGCAGAATAGGGCGGAGCCCTTGTCTTCCCCAACATCAATAGGGAAGTTAACGTCATCTTCGGTGGGCATGGCTCCTAGGAGAGCAACAGGCAGCAGAAGCTGTCCGACCGCCAGGTCATGGCGACTATCATAGAGCCTCCAACGCCATATAGATGGTCCAAGGTCCCAATTTCGTTCAGTCGGGTAGACCAATGGCTGAACTTCGACCACCCGGGCAAATATCCTTTGCTCGTAAGTTTGGTGGCCCGTGAGAGCTGACTCAAAAGGGTTCTGATCGGTGGTGGAAGCAGCATCAACGTAATGTTCCCCAGGACTTTGCTAGCACTCAGAATCCAGCTCAGTGAACTTCAAGAGTCAGATAGTCCCTTCTACAGGATCTTGCCAAGTGAAGGAGAGTATCCGTTGAGGCATATCAACCTACTAGTCACTTTCAGCACACCGGAGAACTTTCACACTGAGACCCTTGCTTCGAGGATGAAAGCTTTGACTGCGCCTACAATGCCATCATCGGTCGACCAGGGCTGGCTAAGTTCATGGCCATCCCACACTACTCGTACCTGGTCCTCAAGATGCCAGCCCACAAGGCATCATCTCTATGAGGGCAGACTTCAAGGGCGTGACAGACTGTACAAGGGAGGCACTCCATACGACCCTCACCGCGAGCACCTCAACGGCTCAATGACGATTCGTGGTGGATGCAGCCTAGATTCCAAAGGATGATCTGCCAATCCTGACTCACGAGTCGATCCCCACCACGATGATACAAGAGACTATCGCGACCAAGGAGATCAACCTCGACCACCCTGATGCATCCAAGACTATCACCATTAGCGCCACCCTTCCTCCCAAATAGGAAGACGCGCTCGTTCGGTTCCTGCAAAGCAATTGGGACATGTTCGCATGAAAGCCTGCAAACATGCCTGGGCCCCAAGGGAGCTGGCCAAGCAGAAACTGAAAGTATACCCAAACACAAAGCTGATCAAGCAGAGGCTACACCGATTTACCCCCGACAAAAGAGAGGCAATTCGTGTAGAGCTAGCCTAGCTCCTAGCTGCCGAATTTATTAGACAAGTCATGCATCCTAACTGGCTTGCGAATCCTGTACTCGTACTCAAAAAGAATAAAAAAGACTGGCGTATGTGTGTTGATTATACCAATCTCAACAAACACTGTCCAAAGGATCCCTTTGGGCTACCTAGGATAGACCAAGTCATAGACTCCACAGTGGGGTGCTCCTTGCTCTATTTTCTAGAATGTTACTCAGGGTATTATTAGATCAGCCTGGCAGAGGAAGACCAAGAAAAGACGGCGTTCATCACACCCTTTGGAGCATTCTACTATACCTCTATGCCCTTTGGGCTAAAAAACGCTGGAGCAACATATCAACGTGCCATCCAGACATGCCTAGCTAAGCATTGGGGCAAGTGTGTGGAAGCCTGTATCAACAATGTTGTGATCATCGATGACATACAGCAAGTCTTCGGTAGCCTCAAAAGGTTCCGCCGGAAACTTAACCCCGCCAAGTGTGTGTTTGGGGTTCCAGCTAGGCAATTACTTGGCTTTGTCGTCAGCAGAAGATGAATTGAGGCCAATCCTGAAAATATGGACCCTATACTTAGTATGGACCTCCTAAATCACAGAATAAGGTTCCGAAGCTGACTGGATGCATGGCAGCTCTAAGCCAATTCATCTCGCAATTGAGTGAGAGGGGTATGCCATTTTTCAAGTTGCTCAAGAAGGTGCACAAATTTCAATGGACACTAGAAGCATAAGAAGCCTTGGAAGCTCTCAAGGAGTTTCTGACGGCACCCCCAGTGCTCAAATCTCCGAACCGAGCAATCGCTGATCATCCAACTGAAGATCTGCTTCTTACCTCTCCTGCACAACTCACGTGGTCAGCACTGCGTTGGTAGTTGAGAGGCTAGAGAAGGGACACACACAGCTGACTCAACATCCGGTTTACTTCATCAGTGAGGTCCTCAGTCCGTCTAAAATAAGGTTCCCTCAAGTTCAGAAGTTACTTTATGCGGTCCTTATAACTGCCCGCAAGCTGCGTCACTACTTCGAGGAGCACAAAGTCATGGTAGTCACCGAGTTACTGATCAGCGACATACACCACAATAGAGAAGCCACAGGGTGCATTGCCAAGTGGGCATGTGAGCTGGGGGCACATGATATCGACTTCCATCCACGTACCGCAATCAAGACGTAGGCTTTGGTGGATTTCATCTCAGAGTGGACTGAAAATCAAGTTCTAGAAAATGTAGAGCCAATGAAAATCTGGAAGATGTATTTTGATGGATCCCTGAAGCTAGAAGGAGCAGGGGTAGGAGTCATTTTTACCTCGCCGAAAGGCAAAAAGCTTAAGTACATGATGCAGATTCTCTTCCCAGTATCCAACAATGCAGATGAATATGAGGCGTTGCTGCATGGAATGCGTATAGCTATATCACTCAGGATCAAGCGTTTGATGGCATATGGGGATTCTTTGGTCGTAATCAGCCAAGTCAACAAGGACTGGGACTGTTCCATGGAAGCAATGGACAAATATTGTGCAGAGGTTTGTAAGCTAGAAGATTGCGGATACTAAACACCGACAGGAGTGGTCAAAAAAGATGGATAAAGATGGAGATTTGTAGAATGGAGTTGGGATTCAAATGAGTAAGATCAATGGAGTAAAAATGGAGGAGTCCTCGAACAAAAGAACAGATGGGTAAATCCTAATCCACGAACAAAGAAAGGGGCAAATACTACCGATTCATGCGTATCCACGGTGGGAGCTCCTTCTCCCTTGCAACTTTTCCACCCAGCTACTTCTTTTGAGGTTAGAACACTCATTTCTACTAACCGATGGAGGTCAGATTCAGATATGGAGGACTTACGAAATGCAGCGAAAGGGGATGGAATCTGAGCATTATGATTGAACGAAAGTCCGTCGTTGGTGTTTCCGCGTTCGCTCAAGGTCCTCTTCTTGGGTGCCATTAGCGCTGGAGGAAGCAGTTTGAATACTAATGGAAGTGATTGGGGTTAGGGATTTTGAACTCATGGTTGGCGGCGGCAGAGTAAATGAAGAAGTTGGGGAATAAAGATTTGTGAAGAAAGAACCGTTAGAGTGTTAGTCTTCTTATAACCCTAACGGTGTTCAACAACGTGGCATTGTTCTGTTCTGTCACAATAACGCCGTCAACATAAAGGTGGCTGATTCACATGTGACTCAGGCATGACCTTGAGTCGAGTAGTTTAGCCGATTGTTTGGGTTTTCAGTCGGCAAGAGGCTTCTTACAAGCGCCAGTTTGGGTTGACGTTTTGGGTCGGGCTTAGTTCACTCGGCTAGAAAATGTTCATCCTGATTCAGTCCCAATCATAGTGACATCTCCTAAGAAGCGTGCAGTTTTCTCTATTACAGTTACTCGGGGCCTTCACTCAGACTCTGACGTCAAGTATTCATAGTGGAATTTCAAGCACAAACATTTGTCGGATTAAAAGTCACTCATAAAGATAAAACAGTGGTTATCACAAAATTGGTAGCGTGGTGATTAGCATTCAAGAAGCCAATTCAAGAAACAGCAAACAGGGATTCATTAATTAAAAAGTACTGGATACACTGGGGAATTTCAAAAGTAGCACCATTGCTACACTACGTGCTACTGCTACCCCTAACTGCTGCTATCTACATGGCGATACGATAGCACTTTAGTGGGTGGGACTGGCGTCCTCGCCATGATCGTCGTCGTCACTGCCACTGTCGTTGTCATCATCACCATCATCATCGTCGTCACTGCCGCAGTCGTCATCATCATCGCCATCATCATCGTCGTCGTCGCTGTTGCTCTCCTCGTCCTCGTCCTCTTTGTCGTCTGGGCCAGCGAGCCTAGGGTGGTTAAGGCCCCTGAGCATGGCCTTCTCCTTCTCATTGTAGCCCACAGAATCGGAGTCGGAGTCAGAGGAAGGTAGGACGACGATGTTGCTGTCCTCGTCCTCGTCGTCACTGTCAGGGGTCACCGGCATACCTCCGTCGTCGTAGTCCCTGAAGAAGGCCTCATCATCCTCATCGAACTCATCCCAGAAGGGATTGTTCGCTGGTGGCTTCGATGGGCTAGCAGGCTTCTTTCCCTTGCTGTTGTTGCCTGCCATGGCACTGATCGTGGAGAATGTGCTTTCCTGGAAGGAAGTGCAGGAAGGCGATGGCAATGTGCTAAACATGGATCTCAGGGACTGGTTATATACTGCGGAGCGTGTCGCTTCATGTTCCTAGCAGTACACGTGCAAGGAAGGCGTTTTGTATTCCGAATAGTACACGCGTAAGAAATCTAAAACGCAGTGACGGTTCAGAAAAGTTGGATATGATGGCGGTTGGGTTCTCAATGTGGTGCAGTTATCATGGAAAATGGTGAAATCAAGTGTGGGAATTATAGCAAGTTTTCCAGCTCTTCTTATACCCATTGGGTGGGCAATTTTATTGAAAATTCTGTCAGGACAAATTTGGGAATTTCATTCGAATGTGGCCTTAAATGACTCAGAGAAAATTATGAAGATTAAACTTCAGTCGGATGCAACTGATGAGATGAGTCAGAAGGAGATTTTTGGATTTATGGATCTTCAAATCGATTGTTACTCAATTCAATTCGAAGTTCAGGGGCTATACCCATTGGGTGCACTTGGACGGTGCAACCAATAGAAAGGAATCTTAACATAAAAGAAATTTTGTTGACTTAGAGGAATCTACTGGATATTGGTGGTTTTCTTGGGAGTCTCGAGTTAATTGCTTTTAGAATTAACTCGACCCTTAGGGACTTATGGGGGATAGATATCCCCTAGGTCCTCATGATGTGGATTCAAGACATAGGCTGTTTGTGGGCCTAAACAGGCCAAACGACAGAATTCATGGGCTGATTGTTCGGCCCAAGCTTGAACATGTCAATAGCAAACCGAAACTTGACGATCAAGGCAAGGTAGTTGCGATTCTAGAAAGCATGAGGAAGTGCGTGACTCGGACTCTGTCTCCAGATAATGCGGGACTCAAAGATAGGAAGGATATAGATTGTGGATTCTATGTAATCTTTTGTGATCTAAACTATTTAGGATATATGGAAGGAACCTGACTTGTATCCCAAGAACCCGTTAGCCTATATAAGGAGGGTGAGGGATTCCTACGGAAACAACGCACCCCGTCATCGCAAACCAACCCTCAAGCTAGCTGAGCGCTTATTGTAATCTCGAGAACTCAGAGCAATACAACTCGCCACAAACAGAACGTAGGGTATTACGCTTTGCGTGGCCTGAACCTATATAAATCTTGTCTCCGTCATGTTTCACGCGAACCATCGAGCTACGGTTGATCTCGCCAACCACAAAAGCACTACGTGATACATCCCATAGTAAACTGTAGACCCATGCTTTTGGGTGCGTGCATGGTCTGTCCTACTTTGAGAGGTGAGCTTGAGTAGGTGCGAGCTGACGTTGAGGTGCTTTTAGCACCCCCTGACACTTGTGAGAAATGGCTCACTTTGAGGTTGCAGTTGGTGGAGAAGAATGCCACCACTAAGAAGCTAGAGAAATCTGCTACTTTGATTCCCTTTCTAGACTGTGACACTTGTGCTGCCCAGACTTTAGTTCTGGAGGATTTGAGAGAGGAGAAATTGATCCTTAAAGAGGACAACTGTAGGTTGAGAGAAGTGCTGAGTTGGATGTATGCTAGAGAACCTCAGCTTGTGATGATCATTGAGGGAAACAAGCGTGGTGAAGGTGACACGATTTGCATGGATTTTGGAGTGTACAGTACCTCAGGTGAGAAGAAGAGAGCCCCGATTAAGCTTAGGATTGTTTGTCCCTAGCCTGCTGCAGATGGGGTTTTCCATGAGCCACCTAGGGCTGCCCCAAAGAAGCAGTACTGGACACCCAAGCCTTCCTAAGCCAAGCTGGACAAGATAGTGGAAGAAGTGCTTAAGCCTTCAAGCAAGAAGCAAGTCCAAAAACCTGTGCCACCCAACAAGGCCACACAGTCACCTCACTAGAAGCCCAAGACACAGCCCCAGCCTATGCCCAAGAGACCTATCTACCACTGTGAATTTTGCCAATGGAATGGTCACTTGGAGGAGTTTTGCTTCAGAAGGAAGTGGGTTGAGAGGCTAAGAGAGGACTTGGGGGGGACCAGGATCAGTTCTACCAGGGTGGTAGGCAAGATCCTCCTCATCGTGGTCATATGAGAGACTGCTTATGCTGGTGGTGAAAGACGCTTTGCCGGCCATGCTTCTAGTTTTTTTAGGGCGGCTATGGACCTTGTGACCAAGGCTTTAAGGGTCCACGCTTTGCTAGTCGTGGTTAACCCAGTCGTGGTATGAGGGATGATTTCTTTTATAGTGTTTACCCCTCATTTAAGCAGGTGGCTCGGCACTGGTTCAGCAATTTCACTAACCCCAGTGTCAGACTGTCTGCCTCTCCATACTATCGTTGATCTTGCAGGTTGAGTTTTGGAGAACATGTGATGAGTGAGATTTGCTAGTTCTCCAGGCTCTGAGGTTGCTCATGTGGGCTTGTATCCTTTGTATAGTTGAGAGCTTTGCTCTTTGCTCTCTTTTCTGTGTCTTATCTTAGTTGTTCCTTTTGTTTTGTGTTTCTCTTGTATTTAGTCTTCAAGCTTGTATGCTTCTTGGACTAGCCACATATCATGCTACCTTTCAGTATGCTAGTTGTATGCGTTTGTTAAGTTGATGCCTA
Source organism: Paspalum vaginatum (assembly GCA_030272315.1). Classification (NCBI taxonomy): domain Eukaryota; kingdom Viridiplantae; phylum Streptophyta; class Magnoliopsida; order Poales; family Poaceae; genus Paspalum; species Paspalum vaginatum. Next base: position 32,654,966 of record CM059018.1, on the reverse strand, counting down.
AGCATTTATGACACCATGCCTAAATCTAAAATTTGAATTAAAACTGCTTACATGTGGTGTCTTTTGCGCTAAATTGAAAAGATCCAGGAGGACTTGCTTGTCACAATGACTCAGTTCGCGACAACTTGTGTTTGCACTTTGGCAAGAACTTGAACTAAGTTGTGACTGACCTAAACCTTGTCTTAAGCTTCTGATGGTTCTCTGAACCTAGGGTTGGCATTGGTTGGTAAGAAGTGGCTAGACAAGTATATAACCCCTAGCACTAGACTAGAACTTGCTTGTGCTTCACAAATGAATAATTCTGAATTTTGCAAGTCTCTGAATTGCTTATGGCTTGTTGTATATGCTTTGGTTGAGATTAGCACACCTTGTATGCATTTCTAGCATCTTGTTGTTTATGCCTACCTTGCTAGATGCTATACATGTTGGTGATGCCTTCTTTTCAGCAACCCTGAAAAATATTCTTGCTCCTGATCTGTATAAGATAGATTCACTTGAGCTTGTTGTATGCCTCCTTGCCCTCACTTGTTCTATATGCTAGAACTCGTACTTACTAGCTTTTCATCCCTGTTGAGCTCTTCTTGGTGCACTTCCTACATTTCATGGCATATTTTGAGGGGGAGTTGTCTAATTCAGGGGAGTTGAGTTCTATGAACCCTTGATGTGTCCATTGTCAACAAGGGGGAGAGATTGTTGCTTCCAAGGGGCGAGTTCATAGACCAAGGGAGAGAATTCTGGGGAGAACTAGTTGAGGGAGAGCTGTGCATTTATCTTGCATTTGTGAGGATGCATTTTAGGGGGGGTTTGAGCTTTTTAGCATGCTCTTGCATCGGTGCATTGAGCCTTTTGCCTCTTTCTGGATGAGCCGATGCTTTGCCTAAGCATGACTGCGTTGAGCCAGTTTGCCTCTTTCTTGAGGGGTCATGCTTTAGTTTGATCAACTGCGTTGAGCGGGTTCCCTTGTTTTAGGGGGCCAATATTTGGTTTTGTTTTGTTGCTTCAATTTGCCCTTCTTTGCCTGTGTTTGGTTTTTGGGCATCTTGAGCAACTTCTTCTTTTCTTCTTTCTTTTTAGTTTTACGCTTGTTTTCTTGTCTTTGTTCTATTTCAGGTTACAGGTTGAAGGTGTTGACAATGCACTAGTCAAGGGGGAGATTGAGAGCCAATGGACCGGCTCCATTGCCTCTGGAGTGATGAGCAATTGTCAAAGGAACTCAAGACCCAGAAGGACTTGGTCACAAGCCCTCTGATGGACTAGAGGCCCTCCGATGGACTAAAGGTAGATGGAGAAGAAAGTCCTCCAAAGGACAGGAGGCATGCTCGGCGTCGGTCGGCCATTGGAGTTCGATACATGGAGGGGCGGCATGGCCACAGCAAGTGTAAGACCTCCGAAGGACTGTGAGGTGACCCCGATGGACAGGGGATACCAAGTGCCACTGTAGTGCTCCAACCAGAGTGCATGGCACGAAGACATGCGAGGGTGTTGGCAGATTCGCTCAAATCTGTCACTCTACCATCAAATTACCAAGACTCGATGAATGGGCTCAATTATCATCGAGATAGAGTGGAATGGGCTGTTCTAGGCCCAAGAAGGAAATCCTAAAGTTTCTTGGTTTCTGACTTCAAAACCGGGGTCAGTTGGCGGATTTGGACCACTAGCCACATGGACGTCATCTGGAAGATTGTGTGCAATCGAAGAAGATCAAGACTCCATTGCGGTCATCCGTCCCTGAGAAAGTTGGGTCTTTTCCATTTCAACACCTCCGAGCATTTCTAGACTAGGGGTCTTAGTGTAAAACTGCATTGTTAGGCCTAGACTATAGATAGAAGAGTAAACAGCCATTTGGATTTCTCTTCCCACTTGGTGAAACCCTAATCTAGAGAGAAATTGCAGCCAAGTGCTAATTGCAAGGGAGAGCCCAAGATCCAAGAGAGATGAGTGCTTAAGGGTCTTGTAGATCCCATCTTAGTGGGTGGATGAACGGTGGCTAGCTGTAGAACCTTTTACTTGTGATTTGCATCTTAATCCAAGTGATTTTCGCAACCATGTCTTGTGCTTGAGTGCAGCAATCTTTCCCTTCTCCTCTTTTGGTCTTTTTGTTGATTTCTTGGTGATTTTCGGCCATATCTTGCTCCCTGAAGAAATCTATTTTTCTTGTATCTTTGGAAGCTTGCGTGGGTATATAGGAACCTATTCCATCCTTTGGATTGGTCCAAAATTACCCAGCAAGTCTCGGATTTCGTTTTCTCCTTTCTTGACCAATCGTTCCTCCATCCAACTTCATTCAAAAAAAGGAGGTGGATTTTTTATCTTTTTTGTGAGATCTTTTGGGGATAAGTTCACCAGGGCCTATGGATTGTATTCCTGAGGTTTGGTTGGATTTGGAATTGAATTGGTCACTTTTGGTTTAAATCAAGTTTGAAATCAGATTCAGTTTTCTACTGTTTGCGCAGTTTCTGCTTAATTGCGGGCAGTCCGTGTACAGGCCCCGGACAGTCTGCCCCTTTAGGGAATTCAAACCTTCTCCAATTGAGCTCAAATTCTGTAGAGTCCTTCCTTGACATGTCAGGAAGCTCTAGTTACAATTTCATGATTTTTGGAGGTCGTTTGATTGGGCTTTATTTCATTCTTCGTGCAGGTCAGGCTGTTTTCTGTCAGTTTTTGTACTGCGGACCATCCTTTTCCAGGCCTCAGACCGTCCGCCGTAGCTCCTATTTTTGCTCTTATGAAGTACATTTGTTGTTCTCGTTGATCGGGCCACTTGGTCCCTCTACTGCATGCCCATACTCTCTTCCTTTGCTCATGCAAACGGAGCATACCTAGGTGTGTAGAGTGGCTGGTAGAACCTCGATGTCTGATTTTTTGGGCTGCCCATTTAGTGTTCATTCTTTTGGTCATCGAGTGAATTGCTTCCTCTCGCTTGGTGTGTATCTTTTAAGTGAACGACACCAAGTGCTTGCTAGACACGTATCAGTTCAGTGGACGGTATCTAGCATTGTTCTCTTGTGAATCTTTGGTGCACGAAGTTTGGGGATTGTGATTTTGAGTTTTCAAGTGCTCCTATTCACCACCCTCTAGTCGCACGTATCGGTCCTACAAGCTAACACTGGATTGTCTAACAGCACAAACTGGCTTGTCTAGTGGTGTCGTACTGTCCAATATGTGGTCCTAGACTGTCCGTGAACTGTCCTGGTCAGCCCTGCACTGGCTTGTCTAGTAGCACGCCGGATTTTCCGATGTAGCACACCAGACTATCCAGTATAGCACGTGCAGATAGTCCGATGCACCCAGAAAATAGCCTCGACCAAAAACCAAAACTTCCTAAAATCGATCAAAACAACTCCAAACTTCACAAGATTTTGCATAGGCTATCCTATGGCCATCAAGAAGCAAATCCAGAAAGATCCACTTGAAAAGATCAAGGATTGCTTGGGAATTTCAAATGTCATGAAGATAGGAAGTTTTCACTAGCTTGGGGAAAACTCAAGAACAACCCTTGCTCGTGGATTCAGGGAGGGTTCTAGTACTTGGTTAATTCGATTCAACCATGTCATAGCAAGGCAAGAGCATAGCAAAAGAGGGATTCGACCCTTGGCAAAAAGTAAACACTCCAAAAACCAAGAATCGCCTCTAAAACTCCAAAAGACAAGGGGAAGGCACAAGAACTCAAGAGCTTGTTGCAAAATCCATTCTATTGTTGGCCAAGCTACCACCCTTTACTCTTGGAGGTTGATCACTCTAAACTCACTTAGCATTGAAGCACGTAGCTTAGAGCAAGAAAACCTAGGCTTAGAGACCTCAGCAAACCCTAATTTCTACTTAAGAGGTTGCGAATGACAACAGCCCTCTTATTTATATGATATGACCCTCTACTTAGCAGTTTTGCAAACTGCCCCCTAAGATATAGACTCTTAACACTATAAGCCCGTAGGGGCTAGAAATGACGCCTTGTAACTCGGATGGAAGAGAACAAGATGGATTCCATGACTTTCTTCGCCTCGAAGCAGTCTCCTAATGTTCTCCATGTGTCTAGTAGCCCGTCCCTTGGATAACTTCTAGTTTTGCCGAAACTGGCAACCTACCCCTAGTTTTGATGCTCAAACCAGGAAACAGTCTTGGTACCCGGTTTTGACAGTGGAACCGTGAAATGATCTTGGGCCTCGGTTTGAAGAAAGAACCAGGAAATAACCATGGGCTTCACTTTGGGTAGGTAGTGGTTTAAAGGCCCACCAAGCCTTCACTTCGACTCCAAGTCTATCTAAATCTAGGCACGGACCCAAGTACCCCCTAGGCCAACTATCAGTGCACTCAACAGGGTTTTGAAATGCCAAGTCCACTCTAGCATCGCCTCTCAGTACACTCGAGAGGGCTTTCTTCCAGGTAACACTTAGGAGGCGCCTGCTAGTCCATCAGTGGGGCTTTAGTGATTAACAAGTGAGAGCCAATGGATGAGCCTCATTGCTCTTAAGTGATGACTGATTGTCAACGGCAGTTAGTCCTCTGATGGATTGGAGGCCCTCTGATGCACTAGAGGTTGAAGAAGATGATGTCCTAGATGGACTCGAGCAGAAGACCTCTGATGGACTGGAGGCGAGACTCAGCGTCATCGGTCATGGGAGTCCTCTAATTTATTTTGAGCCAGCTCCGATGGACTGGAGAAGCCAAACGTGACCGTTGTGCTCCAATCTGAGTGTGAGGGAGGCTTTGGCGGCTTCAGCTTAAAATTGCCACCAAAGTTCAAGTTACCCGAAGGAATTGGTGAGTTGGGCCCAAAGCTCACCAAGATAGAAGAAATGGGTCAATCCCGGCCCCATAACTGCCAAAAGTTTCCCTATTTCTGACTTCAAAATTGCGGGCGAAGATTCCAGACTACTTGCCACATGGAGCTCATCTAAGGAAGGTGTGAAGAAGAAGAAGAAGATCAAGACTTCATCGTGGTTGTCCGATTGTATCTCTTTGATTTCAGCCCCTCCGGGCATTTGTAATATAGGGGTCTTAGTGTAAAAATGTGCCATTAGGACCTAGGGTATAATAGCAACAAGATAAAAGTGATCGACTTAGAAAGCCTAATGTAATTGTGGTGGCAAAGTAACAGATTAGGGAAAGTAAGCAATTGGCTAGGGAAAGAATATTCGGTAGTGAATCTCGGCCGAAACAATCTCATTCCCCAGCGGAGTCACCAAAAAGTATGTTGGCATAGTTTGGGGCCAAATACTAATGAACCAAAGAGCCTTCCCGCAAAGGTTGAGGTAGCTCGGGGTCAACGCCAGACTCTCCAGTGGCCATCATTGGACTATCCCATGTGCCAGATTGTCCGACAGCAGCCGTTGGACTATCCAGTATGGGCCACGCCTGAGAGAGATAACTATCATGCTTTAGTGGTGACGAACGACAAGGTTTACAAGCAAACCAGCAAAGGGTAACTATCGCGCTTACGTGATGACGAACGAATAGTTTACGAGCAACAAGCAAAGGAACCACCGAATACCATTCCCAAGAGGGATCCCATCGGGGCGTAGGCGTCGCCGGTGTGCCCTAGGTCAGCCAACATGCCTAGGGCGCCATCCCTCGTCATAGATATCAGAAGATGAAGAACATGGAAAGGGTTGGAGGAGAAACTAGGGTTTGGGAATAGATAACATGGAAGTAAAGTATAATATATTCGATTGGGTGTTGGTTCTCCTTAATCGACTGTGTCCCTTTATATTTATAGGGAGGGACGTCTGGACCCTTATACAAGTCATAATCCACCAAGATCACACACAAATCACGAGATCCTACTTAGACACAACTACACCGGACTATCCGGTACACTCTAATGGAACATCCGATATCACCGGACTATCCTGACCTGCCCACCGGATAGTTCGGTGAGGCGGCTAGTTACAGGCCTACCCAATTTGGCACTTAACACTCTCTTCTCTCACCATCCTCTTTCTCAGATCCATTGCTTCTTTCTGCATCCATCTCTATGCGATCCAACGAGGGGGTGGATCCCTGTGTAGTGCGACATCGTAGTGAGTGGAGCAATAGAGAGATGCGTGAGTGTGGTCATTGTTGGAGATGTGTTGCATAGGCAATCCCTAATAATGTGGATTGGATCTACGCATGGGCTAAGGCTGTTTCCAACAAGGGGGAGCAACCAACGGACCAAATCCACATCACCCGTCTCCCTCCTCTTCTCCCATCCCAATCCTAGCGGGGGCCTCCTCCTCCCCTGAAGCGCTCTAGTTTCCATAATGGGACTAAAATGTGCTTTATTAGCATCCCAGGGTTTGGTAATCACATTCTTACATCAGAGTGATACAGATCCGCCCTAAATGGGTTGGATAGCAAGGGGCGCAGCCCTGAAAAGTTAAGCAGCGGAATATAAAACGTAGGCCCATCTTCCTCATGCTTCAGTTGGGAAGCAGGTCGTCACCCTTACTCGTTCTCGGACCAATATATGTCCGTTGCACTGAGAAAAACAACAACAAAGCAAGGGTGAGTACATACGTACTCAGCAACCCACCTTCCTCCAAAGGAATTTGGGGAAGGCTAACACTATATGCAAGGATATATCTAGAGCTTAGGATAGTTTTGCAGAAAAATACATGTATGCAGGGTTTGTGGTAGTTGTCAAGTTTTAATCCTTCTGAAAACTGAGTTTTTCACATAAAGGGGTTGCCATTGGACTTGCCGGTCCAATGTGGCCCATGGCTTTCCAGCCAACACATTTTCCATACATCCAGCATCCACTTCTGAACCAAAAACCATTTTTTATCCAATCCCAAACCAATTCCATTTTATTTTATGAAAACAGCTAACTGAAGAACCATGCCATACCTCATCCATACCAGTGGACACAGACAATTCAAATAGGTTTTACTCTGATCAGAGATTGTACTAATTCCCACAAGTTGGACTCAGCGGCACGATACCGTCGTAACTGCCTGAATTCCAAACCAAGCCGTTGCCTTTGTTTCCTCACCTTTCAGAACTTTAGGGGTTCGGGCATCCGAGCCACTCCAGTACCCCGTGGTACTCCCGTTGGCACACCACCCATCCCCTAGCCCCTTGTGCGCCAGCACAGAAGCTACTATGCTATCCACTCCAGCTCGGGCCTGGCCAATGCCTCATACAGAACGAGTGGTTGTACTAAAAGAGTTAGGCAAGATGAAAATCATAACGGCCCTTACGGAGAGCTCAGGTAGAACCATTCCAACTTTTCAATGCTCGACAGCGTGATCAATCCTCCTACCCGGTATTCTCCACGAATCCCGAGACAAGGGGTAAACCACAGGTAGCTAAGTTATCCATTCATACCCTACCCTTATGGCTGTTTCGACGTGTAGCCGTATTCCGACAAGGTCGGTTGCCGAGGTTCTTCCCCATTTTATTTCAAAACCACACACACATCTACTTTTCCATACCCTTCATATTTCACATTATTAGCATCAAGATTATGATAGATAATTAAATGAGCGATCCCACCTATGCGCGCTATATCTAAAATAGGCTTAGGTGGCTATATATTTTGCTGGGTCACCTTAGCAAGCAAAACATGCAATTTTTTATGTGATTATCAGGCCAAGGTTGTGTTTGTAAAATATAGGAAATTTATGCATGAAGTGGGGATTCCAGTGGGCTTGCCTTTCACTTTTTTGAGGCGGTTGATATAACAGTTGCTGGACGTATTGGGCGCAGACCGTCGCGTAGTATATCACGAGGGGCAAGCCGAACGGACTCTCCGGTAAGGCCTAGTGCACAAACAAGGAAAACACACAAATCGAAGCATAATATGAGCTCAACGGGTTTGGTGGTGTAGAGCTTAGATTGCGGAGATGAGAGTCTGCTGGGTTCTTACTGGTGGTATTACTACAAGTGGTTGGGGTGTAGTGAGTTTTCAGGTGAGTTGGCGGGTTCGGTTACGTCAGTTACGGAGATACCAAGGTAGGGGTGGTGGACGCGAGATGCGGGGTCGACAACACCGAAGGAGTGGTGGTTGCATGTTGGTGTTTTGGAGAAGATCTTTTCGTAGAATAGTATCAGTTTGTGTATGGATGATGAACGAATGGATGAACTACGGACAAATGACCGATGAACGGACGAACGAACGAACGGATGATCTGAATAGTATCTATTTGTGTATGAACGATGAACGGACGGACGAATGATGAACGGACGAACGAACGACGAGCGGAGGGACGGACGATAGGAACGGTGTGTGTTTGTGCATGAGCGATGAACAAACGGACGAACGACGAACGAACGGACGAACGATCGATGAACGGACGAACGAACAACGAACGACCGATCAGAATAGTGTCTGTTTGTGCATGTGTGCAGGAAACAGAGGGAGTGTGTGAGTGTGTGTGCTGTGTGTGCAGCAAAGTGTGCTGCGTGTGTGTGAGTGAGGCAGGGAGGAGATGTCCGCGGCGTGCAACGCCGGGGTGAGCCAGGGGCTGGTTTCGGCGGTGGTGAGCTTGGTGTGGACGGAACCATGGAGGTAGGGGGCTATTTATAGCCAATGGAGGAGGAGGCCGATGATGTGTCGCGGAGATGGGGGGTCCAGGTGTCGAGGAGATGGGGGGTCCAAATGGCGCGGAGATGGGGAGTCCAAGTGTCGCGGAGATGGGGAGTCCAAGTGGCGCGGAGATGGGGTTCCAAGTGTCGCGGAGATGGGAGGTCCACGGGGGGCGGAGATGGGGGTCCATGTGGTGCGGGGATATTTTTTTGGAATTGAATTTTGAAAAAGAATTTTGTAAAGAATTTTGGTGGAGACTATTTGCGATATGTGGAATTTTGTTGAGCTCATATTAACACACTCAAAACAAATGAGCAACATCCAAAGTTTTCGAAATTTGATTTTGAATTAGGGAGGGATTAGAAGAAAATTCCGGGTGCTAAATTTTGGGGCATTACAAATCTACCCCACTTAAAATGAATCTCGTCCTTGAGATTCGGCTTAGAAGATTTACAGGGTTTGCTTTACTTCAGCTAGCTACTTCCTGATTCTTCACACGGAATGGAAGGTGGAATTTTAATAACAACTACATGTCCAACTCGATTCCTCTTTTTCTTCATTTCTCTTTTCTTATTTGTTGGAGCTGTTTGTACAAGCCTTCCACACACAAGCTGGATCATTCACTTCATGAACATGGAAGGTTGATCCATTGCCCGGCAGCTTCAGGCAGGGGGCTTTTCTATAGAGCGGCAGAAATTTAGCAAGGCACTTTCTGCTCTCTAGACGGTGGCATAATCTGGGCGATCCGTCCAAAGGGATGGATCCATCAACTTATGAGGTCTGGATTATCCCGCACCAGTGCTAACAGAAGGGAGGCTACCCCACTTAAAATAGGGCGGATACCCCTACTTGAGTAGGTTAGGCACTCCTTTGGAAGCAGGGAGCTGCTGCGTTTTCCAACTGCTGCCGTGGTATCAGCAGACGGAGGGCAGGCTGGAGAAGAAAGAGCTATCTAGGATAGCCTTCTTCCCGTTACACTTCTTGTTGCCCCAAGCACTTCTTCTTCTTTCTTCTTGCCTGTCTTCTGTCCTGCTTTGGGCTTCTTGACCTTGGCACGGCTTTGCTAGGAGGAAGCCTCTTCTTGCTTCTGCTCGACTCGGGAGAGGGTGATCAACCGGAGAATGATTAGGAGGCATAGGACAAGGAGTATGGCGAAGAGTATGTAGTGGAGGGGGATGCAAACTCTGGGTTCTGGGTTCATATTCTGGGTGGGGGTGGAACGTGGATCTTACAAATGACTCCTCTTCTCGCAAAGTGGACGAGGACTTTTAGGATTTTAGAGAGGAGTACGCATTGGATAAGGAAGAGTAGAAGGATTGCTATGTTTATCATCTGGCGGTGGGGTTGGCAGGCGGTTTGGGTAGGTTTCTGAGTCGTTCTTCCCAGGGAAGAGGGCGGTGGATGTCCCAGAGGAAAAGGAGGCAAAGTGGGAGAGTGATGGCGGCGATAGTGTAGTAACTTAGAGGGAACTGTCCTACCCAAGAATCACAGAACATGGGGGAAGTTGTGGCTAGTTTAGTTGGTAGGAAAGGAACTGTAAGGGGTTTGCTCTGCGAGGTGGGTGTAGAACTGAGCTCAAGGGAGGGGGTTTTATTGGCGCGCGAATGCGGTGGTTGCGGTGTGGCGTGCTGTGCACCGAGGTGACACGAGCGGTGGAGGTGAAGCGGGTGCACGCGGTGGCTTGTAAGCAAAGGTGGAGAAGGGGGGGCTGGGCATCTACTAATGGGGAAGCGGGGGCACGTGGCCGCCGGTGGGGGACGGTGGTGTAGGGGCTAGCTTTGGACGACAGCAGGCGCGTGGGTGCACTGCTAAAGACTGCAAGTGGTGGCAAGTGGTGTCCGCACGCAGCGGCAGGGGGGAGTGGGTGGGGGGCTGGGGCATCAGATGCAGCGGGTGCGGTGGAAAAAGGAAAGATGTGAGCGGCGGGGGACTGTGGTGGATACTGTTTGCAGGGGCTATGGTATGGGATGTTTCCTCCGATCTTATCCATTTTCCCAAGGTGTTGTTTCCTTTAGCTGTGCTTTCGTTAGGCAGAGCTTTGTTAGCTGCTAACCGTCCTTTATTTTGACTATGGCTTGTTCTGGTCGCTCCTTTTAATGGGCACATACTCTTCAAACTGACGGGTTTTAAGATGAGAAGAGATAGCAAAGGTGAGAGCTAGTTCTAATGGCAATTTTATTATCACTTCAAACAAGGCAACGCTTGTTTCTGCTGACATAGCAGGAGACAAGCCACAACAATAAAAACACAAGAACGAAAACAAACACACTAACGCGACTACTCGCGCATAACTGACTTCAACTTCTGACTGCCGGAGACTTCGCTCGGTGATGGTTGCTGGATACTGGATCCCTCTGTTGGAAGCGAGAGTGTCAGGAGGGTACCCAAGCTTTCTCTATCTTCCTCTGGGTGGATGTTTACTGGGGTTCCTCCCTGGTTCTGCTGTTGCTCAAGCAGGGAGTACTGAAAACTAGCTTGGTGACTTGGCTCCGTTTGCCTAGGAGGGTTTGATATTCCTCCTGGCAGGGGGTACTGCATTCCCAATGGGTAACGGAGGTCAAACAAACTCCGTGTTGTCGTGCTACTTGGATCTGGGTTGGTTTCTTGCCTTTGGCGCAGTGACCTAGCTCTGTACTAGGACAGAAGGTCTTCTGTTATCCGGTTGCGAGCTTCCAACCTATCGTGCATGAGGCTCAGCTTGTCGTACTCATCATCCAAGGTTTGTAGATGAAGAGCAAGGTAGGCTATGACGGGATCCTCAGTTTCCTTCATTAGCTTCAGGGCTTCAACCCTTTTTGCCCAGCTTGTGGTCAGCTTGTTGAAGGGTGGGAAGAACCTCATAGGGGTGTCCTGGATTGCCCTATGATAGGTTGAGCACAACTTTCTTATTGCGTCACGCGCTGTAATGTGACACGCATCCACAAACCGATGACTGGTAGCTGTGGAATGCCATCCTTCAAGGGCGCGATTGTCCTTGATGTACAGCGAGACCATTCATTTCTGTTCTTCGCTCTCGACGATTTCTCTGCCTAGGTACTCATCCGAAGGTACCTTATGGTGTCCCTTAGGAGCCCTAGAAAACCTTTTACATCCTCACATAGGCTGACACGTCCGGCAGTTGCCATCTGAACACGAGACTCGCAGGACTTGGTCCTAGAACAAGACTACTTTACAGCACACAAAAACAAGCAAGGCAACGTCTACAACGCACGCGTTCTACACGGTAACTCTTACAAGGGTGCTACCCAAAGTGAAGGAAAAACTTCACTACCCAACTGTACGAGGGACACTGGACACAGCTAGCTTCATACCATGCGACTTCACTCCATGTCAGGCTCGGGGACCTCATTCTGACTCATCTGAGCTGATGCCGATGATGTCCTCTGGTGGTGGCTATGTTGTGATGACTGGGTCGTCTTCCTCGGTCAGTCCCCTGGGCGAGGCAATGCCCAAGGGTTCTAGCCTTGCTTTTGCTGGCGAGGTTGTTGGTGGAGCCTTTGGTTTGCTCGAGAAGACAGGACTTGGAGGTGGGGCTTTGGGTAGCTCTTCTTCCAGACACTCTGGGCACTCTAGCTCGAGTGCTCGGATCTTCCTCAAGGTGAGGGGTTCTGGTGGAGGATTTGGGAGGGGCTCTGGATTTGGCTGGCTCTCAGGCTCGTGAAAGATAACTAGTATGCCTTCCAACACCGGGACTCCCACTGAGAGGTCTGGCCGCTTTCTCTTTTTAAGGGGCATGGGGCGAACCATCGAGGATGGGCTTTTCTTCTGCCATTGCTGCTTTGCAATGGAGTGGTCCCGGGTCCTTTGAGCCCAAAGGCAGTCCCCTTAAATAGCTTGGTTGGCTCACCCTTTAGTGGCAGTGTTTGGCGTCATTGATAGGTCGCCTGTCGACTGAGCCATACTGAACGACTATTTATGGTGGGGGGCAAGACCAACTGTGGATGTCAGTTTCTTATTTCATGATGCACGCCTTCTGGCTATCCATCGGATTATGTGCTTCACCAAGGTGGTCCATATCTTGAGATTGAGCCATGTGTCTTTGTGATGGTGATGTATCTTACAGCGGGCACAGGTTCTTTTAACATTGATCCTTCACGTCCGTCCATGTATCCTGGCTTTATTGGTGTGTTGCTCAAGCTACCAGCTTTCTTCTGCTAGAAGCTTGACTCCTTGATGACGGCCGTTGGGGTAAGAAAGGGCCAAAACTTTTTGAAAATAGAGTAAGATGAGGTGCAGAAGTGTTTTTCAAGCTGATTTTGGACTCAAAACATTTTTCCAACCTTAGAGTTATGTCCTACGGCCAACTACGGCTCTGATACCACCTGAAGCGCCCCAGTTTCCACAATGGGACTAAAATGTGCTTTATTAGCATCCCATGGTTTGGTAATCACATTCTTACATCAGAGTGATACAGATCCGCCCTAAACGGGTTGGACAGCAAGGGGCGCAGTCCTGAAAAGTTAAGCAGCGGAATATAAAACGTAGGCCCATCTTCCTCACCCCTCAGTTGGGAAGCAGGTCGTAACCCTTACTCGTTCTCGGACCAATATATGTCCGTTGCACTGACAAAAACAACAACAAAGCAAGGGTGAGTACATACGTACTCAGCAGCCCACCTTCCTACAAAGGAATTTGGGGAAGGCTAACACTATATGTAAGGATATATCTGTAGCTTAGGATTGTTTTGCAGAAAAATACATGTATGCAGGGTTTGTGGTAGTTGTCAAGTTTTAATCCTTCTGAAAACCGAGTTTTTCACATAAAGGGGTTGCCACTGGACTTGCCGGTCCAAAGTAGCCCATGGCTTTCCAGCCAACACATTTTCTATACATCCAGCATCCATTGCTGAACCAAAAACCATTTTTTATCCAATCCCAAACCAATTCCATTTTATTTTATGAAAACCGCTAACTGAAGAACCAAGCCATAAGTCATCCATACCAGTGGACACGAACTATTCAAATAGGTTTTACTCTGATAAGAGGTTGTACTAATTCCCACAAGTTGGACTCAGCGGCACGATACCGTCGTAACTGCCCGAATTCCAAACCAAGCCGTTGCCTTTGTTTCATCACCTAGCAGAACTTTAGGGCTTCGCGCATCCGAGCCACTCCAGTACAACGTGGTACTCCCGTTGGCACACCACCCATCCCCTAGCCCCTTGTGCGCCAGCACAGAAGCTACTAGGCTATCCACTCCGGCTCGGGCTCGGCCAATGCCTCATACAGAGCGAGTGGTTGTACTAAAAGAGTTAGGCAAGATGAAAATCATAACGGCCCTTACGGAGAGCTCAGGTAGAACCATTCCAACTTTTCAATGCTCGACAGCGCGATCAATCCACCTACCCGGTATTCTCCACGAATCCCGGGACAAGGGGTAAACCGCAGGTAGCTAATTTATCCGTTCATACCCTGCCCTTATGGCTGTTTTGGCGCGTAGCCGTATTCCGACAAGGTCGGTTGCCGGGGTTCTTCCCCATTTTATTTCAAAACCACACACACATCCACTTTTCCATACCCTTCAAATTCCACATTATTAGCATCAAGATTATGATAGATAATTAAATGAGCGATCCCACCTATGCGCGCTATATCTAAAATAGACTTAGGTGGCTATATATTTTGCTGGGTCACCTTAGCAAGCAAAACATGCAATTTTTTATGTGATTATCAGGCCAAGGGTTGTGTTTGTAAAATATAGAAAATTTATGCATCAAGTGGGGATTCCAGTGGGCTTGCCTTTCACTTTGTTGAGGCGGTTGATATAACAGTTGCTGGACGTATTGGGCGCAGACCGTCGCGTAGTATATCACGAGGGGCATGCCGAACGGACTCTCCGGTAAGGCCTAGTGCACAAACAAGGAAAACACACAAATCGAAGCATAATATGAGCTCAACGGGTTTGGTGGTGTAAAGCTTGGATTGCGGAGATGAGAGTCTGCTGGGTTCTTACTGGTGGTATTACTGCAAGTGGTTGGGGGTGTAGTGAGTTTTCAGGTGAGTTGGCGGGTTCGGTTACGTCAGTTACGGAGACACCAAGGTAGGGGTGGTGGACGCGAGATGCGGGGTCGACAACGTCGAAGGAGTGGTGGTTGCATGTTGGTGTTTTGGAGAAGATCTTTTCGTAGAGTGGTGGAGATAGCAATGATGTTCAGATGATTTTCGGTATCAGTCATCATCTGAATTCAGGGCTCGGACTGGCTAAGACATGAACTTTTAGGATTTATGTGGAGTAGATGGATAACGGCATCAATCACCAGGCACATAAAAATTGTGAAACCAGTGTGAAGCGCTGACTGGGCGTAGGACGGCGTCATGCTGGCATGACGGCGGCTTCCGGCCAGGACAAAAGATTATGTGGAGTGGATGGGTAGGTAGAGCTTGATTTTTAGATGAATTTAGACGAAAGAATCACTGCTATCGGCGTTAGTACGACTGAGATATTGATTTTGTAAGTTTAACGGAATAGTACGCAGTCTGCGTACAGCATCTGATAAACGAACGATCTGAATAGTATCAGTTTGTGTATGGACGATGAACGAACGGATGTAGGACGGACGAATGACCGATGAACAGACGAACGAACGACGAACGAACAAATGATCTGAATAGTATCTATTTGTGTATGAACGATGAACGAACGGATGAACGACGAATGAACGACCTGACAAACGGACGAATGAACGACGAGCGGACGGACGGACGATAGGAACAGTGTGTGTTTGTGCATGAACGATGAACAAACGGACGAACGACGAACGAACAGATGAACGACCGATGAACGGACGAACGAACAACGAACGATCGATCAGAATAGTGTCTGTTTGTGCATGTGTGCAGCAAACAGAGGGAGTGTGTGAGTGTGTGTGCTGTGTGTGCAGCAAAGTGTGCTGTGTGTGTGTGAGTGAGGCAGGGAGGAGATGTCCGCGGTGGGCAACGCCCGGGTGAGCCGGGGGCTGGTCGCGGCGGTGGTGAGCTTGGTGTGGATGGAACCATGGAGGTGGGGGGCTATTTATAGCCAATGGAGGAGGAGGCCGATGATGTGTCGCGGAGATGGGAGGTCCACATGGCGCGGAGATGGGGGGTCCAAGTGTTGCGGAGATAGGAGGTCCACATGGCGCGGAGATGGGGAGTCCAAGTGTCGCGGAGATGGAGGGTCCACGTGGCGCGGAGATGGGGGTTCCAAGTGTCGCGGAGATGGGAGGTCCACGTGGCGCGGAGATAGGATCCATGTGGCGCGGGGATATTTTTTTGGAATTGAATTTTGGAAAAGAATTTTGGAAAGAATTTTGGTGGAGAGTATTTGCGATATGTGGAATTTCGTTGAGCTCATATTAACACACTCAAAACAAATGAGCAACATCCAAAGTTTTCGAAAATTTGATTTTGAATTAGGGAGGGATTAGAAGAAAATTCCGGGTGCTAAATTTTGGGGCATTACATCCCTGTTGTACTGCCGCCCGCTGGCCTCCTCTGCACTTCTTTGCCTCCCCATGCAGCTAGGCCAGGCTAGGCTCTGGCCCTATCTCCTCCTCGACCACTAGCGACGGGCGGCCGTGCGGCCCCCGCCTCCTCCACCGGCGATGGGCACCCTCCCTCCAATCCCGCCTACCTCCTTTGCCCGCTGACGTGGGAGCAGCTCCGGCGACCGTGGATGGCACCAGCGACTGGAGGTGCGGCCGGAGGAGCTACGCCGAGACCGAGGGGATGAGGGGCGGTCGGCGGAGCCTGAGACTGAGTCTCTACGCCGGTGGAGCGCAGATTCCTGCGTCACGGCAGCGGGCGGGCGTGGGGAACGAGAGGAGCAGTGGGGCAGGGGCGGCGGGCGAGGCCTGCTGCGATGGAGCTGGCGGGGGTGGTGGGCGGGCTGGGGTTTGGAGAGCAGGGGTGAGCGGGGAGCGAGGAGGAGGGCGCCATGGCGCGGCGGACGTGGGGGGAGAGGGCGGAGCAGGCGACAAGCAGTGTGGGAGTGAGCCAGAGGGGTGACGTGGCATTTGGTCTTTCGGTTGCTCCTCCTTGCTGGAAACAACCTAATCAGATAATTGATTTGTACATGATTAGAGTCCTAATGGGCCTTTGAGGTCAAGGTGCATTATTACTGGGGTCTATATATACACATGTAGGGGTGTGGCTTGTGTGACACGTGGTTCGACTAGAAACACTAGCCGCACCCCACGCGCTACCTCCAATGATGTCCTAGCCATGTGGCCATGCTAGCACATCTACATCCGTCGTTACATCTCTGTGTGGATACCATGGAGGTGCTACGGTGTGTTGCTATGGTGCCAATAGGCCTATTGCTTCTCGTCTTCTCGAGAGTAGATTTAACATTGCATGAGTGGTTCACGTTTTCTTATCAAGATTAGAATTTTCAAATTAATATGCAGATAAAAGAAATACAGCGGCTAATGTGCTTTGATCATCATTTAATTTGAAAACTAAAATCTAGGTACAGTGGGTTATGACACATGCACATTTTAAGATGTGATTCAGAGGTGTGGGATGATGATTATAGATGGAAAATTATATAGAAAATTGCTAAGGTCGTCCCAATACGATAGATTACAGGTATCTACATGTGTTTGTTTCAAAAGACGCATAGAATTTGTCGTGCGAAATTATTAGGAAGAATTGTGTTAGGAAACGCACAAAGGGGGATTGCATTGATCGATCAAATTGTGTTAGACAATAGATATAACGCAAAAGTAATCCTTAGGTCCCTGAGCTGTTTTGGTCAATGGACTAGTCAAATCAAACTAGAAAGCGTGCCGAGGCGTGGTGGAGCCAGCTAGCCACATGAGCCTGTCTTATTGTTCACCAGCACCCTGTGTCTGTTGCGACGTCACTAGCGCAGCTCCGTATAGCACGCGCGCACGCAAGACACGGCATGGCGGCATGCTATATGGATGGATATACATGATAGGAATACGATGGATGGGCCTGCGCGCTGCTCCCTGCGACCCTACCCAACTTGGCACGCCTTGTCACCCGCTGCATGCATGCTATGCTAGTGCCGCTAGCTCCCGTCCCGGCCATGTACGAAATATATATATAGTGCTCAGCACGCCGCGCATTTCATTGGTGCAAACGGAATTTGGCCGGGGGCCGCCGGCCGATACGCTCGGTTGTCGCCGTTGTCACGTCCCGTCCTCCGATGTTTCTTCTTCGACAGCGCCATGGCACTGATAACTGAGCCTGATCAGCTGAGATCGATGATCGATGGTAATCCCGATGACTCAACCGCGGCAGTGCCTACTGCCTGCTACTAGGCTGTAGCTGATCCATGGAGGATGACGGTCAGAGTCGCTGATAATCAATTCGTACAGTACAGCACGTCAAATCTTCGTCGTTAGGACACACATCCCTATACAGCAACAGCACTGAGTCATCATCATCATCATCAAATGTACGAGCCCGTCCGTACTCGCGTCAGCGCCAAACATACTACCATTGCAGTATACAATATGCATATGCGGACAATCCAACTTCATTCGCCAGCTCGATCGCTTGTGTTGCCACATCCATGATCAAACAACCCATCCAACTAGTAGTACATTAATCGTTAATTATAGTTGCATATATGTACACAAACACTCCATATATACTAAAGCTTGCATTGCATGATTAACAATGAGCCACATCATCTATCGTTAACCCCCCAAAACCGGCCGCATGCCCCGGCGATCGCGTGCTCTTGTTGCGTGCGTGTGTGTCCCGGCCCATGCACTGATGAATCTGCCGGGCGCTGGCGCCTGGCGCCGACGACGACAGGGCACGGGGAGCGCGAAGGCGTGCATCTATGCCGGTTGTTGGTCACGGGGCTCGCGCAGGATCTCGCGCCAACAGTAGAATACTCCAGAAGAGACCAAAAGAGGGATTGGACGACGCGTCGTCCCCGTCCCCGCTCTTCAGCTAGCTAGCCTGCTTCGTACACGTACTACTAGCAAGCTGCGACGACTGCTCCTTGCAGTTGCGTGCGTTCAGAGAGACGACGACGACCACAGTTCAAGGCGGCCAACCAATCCACGCTCTGGAATCTGGAGTCTGGACATGCGTGCGTGCGCGCATGTGAGAGCTCGAGACAGCAGCATGCATGTAAACAGTGGAAACAGACACAGGTAAATACTGGAGTAGTTGTCGCGGCGGCGACGACGGCAGACCCGCCAACAGTTCACCGCGCGCCGGCACACACGGCAGCAGATGAGATGACGACACATGTTCGTGCCAAATAAAACGAGAGAGAGCGCGCATGGCGCTGTGAATGTCCAGTGAATTAGTTGTCTGCATGCATACGCTGTCACGCAGCCTCAGCGTGGTAAATTATTGTCCATTTTCAGAGTGTGTCCAATCGACCGATCCGTACCGTCGTCGTCGATCGTCAGCATTTGCAGTGAGCGCGGTTGCCGGCGCCTAGCCTTTCATGAACCATGCGTTCAACCTCGACATGCATCTTCGCACGCTGCCAGCGATCGAGCGAGCAAGATCCATGCATGCGCCAAAAGAAGCGCTGCGTGATCGTCTGATCGATCGGCGCATGCATGCAGTTCCTGTGTTCCTGTACTAGTAGCAGGCATACATATGCATGAGCATATGAAGGGACCGGACCGGCCGGGACGCATCAGCCAAAAGCTGGCAGCCTAGCTCTAGCGCAGCGCCAAAGGGAAGCCAAGGTGTGGCTGATGGAGTACATTCATTATTTCACCTCGATGAACCGGATCATCAGAACGCGCAGTGCTGCGCCGTCGTCGCGTCGCACCGCCCATCCGATCCATCATCCACAGATCGACAAGAAAGCTGATCGATGATGAGCATAATATATGATGTGATAACTGATAACTGCTGTAATATATAGTACAGTACTAGTAGTAAACAGAGTAGTAAGCAGCACGCACACACCTATGACGCGCGCGCATGCTAAGCTTTCATGTTCAACATCGATCCATTCTTCACGGATATACCAACATGCCCACTGCATGTCATTTTAACGGAGCAGTCCAGTTCGATCTCTCGATCCATATTTTTAGTTCCCTTTATAATAACCCTATGCATGAATACATAGATAGGCAAAGCCGCATGCATGCAGATCGAAGGAGCTACAGCATGCACGAGACCGATGCATGAGACACCACAGGGCTCAGGCTGTGTTCTTGTGGTTGAGTTCGCTTGAAATGAACAGCCATGCAGTCATCTATCAGGCCAGGAGCTCGGCCTTCTTGACCTTGGAGATGCTCTCGAGGACGCCCGCCGGCGACACGTGGCCCATCACCGTCACCTTCTTTGTCTCCAGGTCGATGCTGAACGACGTCACCCCTGCACGCACACAGCACAGCAGCAGCAGTCAGTGAGTGGGCCATTCATGCCGCCGTCAGTAAAACAAAAGGTTAATGCATGCATGCATGCATCGCCGATTAATAATGTCTAGGTCTCTCTCATTACTACTCATTGCTCCTGCTGCTACGCTATACGCTCCCGGCTCTGCCTCTCCAGGTCCAACCACATATGCAGGTCTATTTTCACCAGCCGGCGTCGACAGGCAGAGGCACCGCAGCAGAGACGGCCCCGTCTCTCGCAGTCGCATCGCATGCATGCATGCAGCTCTGCCTGCCTCTGCGGCAAACGTTTCTTATGCAAATTATATATATATATATATATATATAGTCTGGGTACGTATCTCGACGTGCAGTACATGCACGTGAGCGGCCGAGCGCTGTGTACGTACGTACGGACGCGCGTCGTCACTACGCGCAGGGGCCCGCGCTCCACGCACGCATGTGAGCATGCACTGGTTTGCAGCATTTTGAACGGTTCAGCAGGGAGAGGTTTTGAGCGAGGCAGCTGCATGTATTGTACTAGTACCTATGGCCTCCGTATGTGGCATGCTCATACATAGCGACTGACCATCGATCGTCCGTTCCTGTATACGACGTCTCGGTACATGTGTGCAAGCATACACAAGATGGGGCTCGATCGGTAGCATGCATGCGATCGATGCGTGTGTACATATATACGGCGCCACGGTGGTTGAGTAGTTAAGGATGTAGGTAGAGTACGTGCATCGGTGGCGTTTAGTAGACAGGTTTCCCAACAAGCTAAGCGTGAGAATACACACGTACAAATGGATTCCTTGGATCCGTCCGTCCTCTGCCTTAGCTACGGCGACGGCGACGGCGAGGCACACACCGCACAGGCATGCATGTGATGATGGGCCTCATCTCGCTCCAGGCCGGCCGGGTCACACTATGCGCTGCTACACGCCCACGCACGCACACTGCACCGAGCGTCAGCTAGCGCTCGTGGGTGGCCGCCCTACTAGCTGGTCTACACGGTAGTAACGGTAGTAGTAGTGGACCGCGTCTAATAACGGAGCCAGGCTATCTCCATCGCCCTCCCCCCGTGACGGCGAATCCGAATCGACTCCCTACGTGCGTTTTGCACAAACGCCCAACCACCTTTCTGAATTCTCGTCTGGCGTACGACTGTGATCAAGCTAGATAGCTAGAGAACTAGTAGAAGCGCAGCTCATTCTCAGGCAATCAGCTAGGTGCATGCATGGAGGCACAGCAGAGCGCCATGAAAAATTAAAAAGGCTATGTACTAGGTTGTACTGGTACAAAACGCAACTGTAATAAAAATCGATGGCGCTTCCGCACCTTTGCTTATCGAGCTATAGGTAAAAGGTATATATGGTACTGCTATTATAGTACTATTAATATATGGGTATACTAGGGTGTAGTGCATATATGTAAGAATGAAACTAGTAATAATAATAATAAAGCATATACGGAGTATATTATATATATGCACATTCACACGTACCTTCCATTTTGGAGATGTGCTTCCTGACTTTGCCTGCGCAGCCCTGGCAGTGGATGGCCACCTTCATCACCACCACCTGCATCCATATATGCATGCAGCAGCATGTATCAACGACGATCGACCACAGTGACCGACGCAGAGCAACTTTTATCTCGCTGACGCTGGCCGCTGGATGGAGCAATAGTGGTAACTTTTGAGATGCAGGGATGGAGTCGGAGGCCAGGATCGAGCTGGGCCGAGCGAGGGAATGGTCCACTTGCATTGGAATAGTAGCCTCTGTTACCGTCTGCAGCCCCTCACTACTCTCTGTCTGCGACGAGGGGGCACGCACTTACCCTCCCTCCCCTCCTGCTGCAACGACCCAGCTCCGATCTTGGATTTTTGGATTTGGATTGGAGCAGCCCGGCCCTCTCTCCAGTCTCCACTATCCTCTCGACCTCTCTAGCTCCTGTAGGCAGGCAGCCATGGAGATCGAGACGGCGGATGATGGCCGGCCGGCCTTTTCACTGTGCTCCATCCCCAGCGAGCGCAAGCAGCTAGGACGAGTACGTCTTCTTCCTTTATTTGGAGTAAATGGCCTTACTGTATCTCGCTCACTCCTGTTTGTTTGACCCCAGCCGCCCCTAAATAAATACTCCGGCCTCAGACGAATTTACTGCTCCGCGCCAGCTTCCGCTGCTGCCGAGATCGTTTATTTGTTGGATGCTCCAGATTAAATGTGGAATTCCCGGGGCCCGGGGGGCGGGATAAATTTGATTAATTACTACTACCACAATTACTGTGCTATTTATGTCTGAAACCGCCAGCTTTTCCTTTTTACTGTCTGTCTCTGTGGGTGTATTGATTACGCCCGTGCCTATGTAGAGCAGTTGAGGACGTCGAGGTATTTGTTGTTAGCGACTTGCCAACCGTATGTTTGTGCCTCTATTAGCAATGGATCGAGTTGCAACGCTCACGACGACTCACGACTGGACTCGACTGCACTGACCGATGATGACACCGCAAACAACGTACAGATCGAGAGAAGCTTACGTCGCACTGGAATAATGGGGCTATCTATGTATGGGGCTGCAGGCTGTCAAAAATTACATGTGGTTAATTCTGGGTGCTTCGATGAACTAGATAGGAGTACCGATCAGTAGTGAGCACTAGGTACTGGCAGATCGAATTAATGGAGTAAATTTTGGGACAAGGGTAACTGAAATGGGAGTAATCGTTTATCGTTAGCAGGAAAATGAGCAGTAAAACGAGGCGGGGTCCGTCGGTTACGTTACGTTACCTGGAGGACTTGGTCGCCGCCAGGCGGCACCGCGGCTGCGGCGGCAGCCTGCTGGGCCTGCGCGCGCTTGGCCGCCGCCGCGAGCTCCCTGGCCGGCGCCTCCCTGGCGGGGCTCTTGGTGACCATGGGCAGCGTCACGGCCACGGGCGCCCGGGGCGCGCGCCGCCTCTCCGCGCGCGGCTTGCACGACGCGCCGGTCGTCCCAGGAAGAGGCGGCGGCGGGGGCGGCGGCGCGAACCGCCGTGACGACGACGACGTGGAGTGGCGCGCGCTGCCGCCGAGGCGCGCGTACCGGACGTCGTGGAGGACGCGGGCCTCGTCGTCGGCCGCCGCGATGGTGCGGTCGGCGCGCCGGGCCACCACCATGGACCGCGCGTCCCCCGGCACGCACACCGCCGTCGCTGCCTGCGACCGGCACAGCATCCCGCCAGCCCTCATGCCGCCGCCTTCACCGCACGGACGAACACGCCACGGCCCGCGGCACGCACGGCGCGACAGGGAACCAGCGGAGTCGAGGAAGAAAGCCTGCTGCTTGATTGCTTGCCCGCAACCGCAACTCGTGCTGCTTCTGGCTGCTAGCTGCGGCAATGCAGAGGCCAAGGAGGAGGAGGAGGAGGAAGACTATGATTTATCCGAGCGATGGATGGAGATCGAGAGGAGTGTGACGGCGTGGAGAGAGGGCTGCTCGGTGGGAGGCTTAAAAAGAAGCGGTGGGACGACTGTTTGAGGGAGAGAGAGAGAGGGAGGCGAGGTGGAGGTCTGGAGGAGGAGGACAAAGGAGATGGAATCACGGTGGAATTAATGGAGGATTTTTGTATGCTTTCTCTCTCTAACAAAAACCTTGTGCTTGCTCGGCCCGCCGGTCTTCCGTCCCCTTGTGAGACAAGATCGGAATTATTGCATGCCCGGGCCACCACAGGTGCATCAAAGCATGAAAGCAGACGAGCCGGCATGCAGGCCTGCCTCCTCTCCTCCCCTCCCCTCTTCTGCACACAGCTACACAGCTAGCGCTCGCTCTGCGGCAGGTGCGCCCTGCCCTGCCCGCCCCGCGACGACGACGACGACGACAACGCATGGTGGCCGGTGTGGTGCGCGGCGGGAGCGCCGATCCGCCGGCCACGTATCTGACGTCACCCCCTCCTAAGCTGATGAGGCGCCATACCCGTACAGCTGGTTGCCCCTCTAGTTTGTATCCTTGTTGCGATGGGAGCATCAGATAGGTACTACACATATGCATGCATGTGACTTCTGCAGCTGCAAAACAGATGCGAGAGGTTTGGGGTTTTTCTCCTGGCCATCTCCGATTTTTGTTGCAGTGATCTGAGGACTTCTCCGTTGAAATTCTGTCCTAGATCCAAGAGGAGCACGGCTGGTCTTACATACAGTCAATGGAAAAAAAACAAACCCCAGGGGGAAGGCGCCCCAGGTCCCAACGAAAAATCGAACTCTCGACCTAAATGAAATTTTATCTTAGATCTTGAGAGCAGTGGCGGATCTATGATTAAGATTTAGGGGGTGTTTATTTTTTTTCTTCCTACTATTTTTTACTCTCTTTCTCTTCTAATTCTTCACATTTCCTTCTTTCCGGTGCGTGTTCATATATACAAATTGTTGGGGTGCTTAGAGGGGCTTCCATTGTCCGCGCGGGGTAGAGGGTGCTCCACGCTGGATCCGCCCCTAGCATAGAGATGGCAACGGGTACATACCCGCTGGGTAGTGCCACCCCATACCCGCACCCGCGAAACTGAACCTTACCCACCAAAAAACCCACACCCGCTCGCGGGTAAGAGATCTTACCCACACCCGCACCTGCAAGGGTAATTTTACTCGTCGGGTAACCCATACCCATAATACACCCGATACACAAACCTCACAATTCACAAACATTAATTGGAATGGCAGATCAATGCCATACTAAACATGTTCATCACATAATACCATTAATACACCATTAGTTCATCAGTCATTACCAATGCCAAGTGAACACTAATAAGTAGGAGCTAGCAGGCTAGCAACAAGTTCAAGAGTTCATAACAAACTAACAAGTTAACAGTAGATGTGGTGCACCACTAATATGCAGCCAAAAGTAGACATAGCCACAAGTTACAGCCACTGACAATAGAAGGACATCATTACAGTACCAACTGCCAAGTTCATCAGTAGACAACAGAACACTAGCATCATTACATCAAAAGTATTACACCAAAAGGTTAGATCATTGCACTTGCATCTGTTGACTTGGTTAATGTAGCCTGCAGGATATTGGTCTTTGCAGGTTAGACTTCGACTTAGTTGATTCAAATGGCAAGCTCCTACATGAACAGATTTGGCATGATAAGTATCGGTCCATTGTCTATGAGAAAGTGAGACAAATTTAAGACATAATTTAAGAAAAGGATCAAATACACAAAGCACAAGTTATAAGCAATAACCTAAAGACCCTCTTGTATGTCTTGGAGACAGGACCAAAAGGTAGCAGGTTTCTTGCTCTTCTCATCATCTACAAACACAATGTGTAATTAGTTTTAGGCACAACAAGGAGATACAAACTGTACAACAAATGAACCATGTGTATACCTTTGTACTTGTTTCGAAGCCAGCCCTAGGAACACATTAGAGCCTCCAACATCTTGGAAGTAAGCCTGCTGCGATGCTCACTGAGAACCCTCCCACTAGTGCTAAAAGCAGATTCTGAAGCCACAGTAGTAACAGGGATGGCATATATATCTCTTGCAGTCATCCTTAAAGTAGGGTATCTAGTTCCACCCACCTTCAACCAATCTAGCACATTAAAGTTCTTTGATGATCCTGAAAGCTTTTTGAAGCAGTAGTTGCATTTTGCATGTATTGTGCCTCCAACCCGCACTTCTGTGAACTCGTTCCAAACTTTTGAAGTCCGTTCCCTCTTGGAGCCCCGTACAGCTTCTTCATCTTCTTCTATCCCTTCATCATCACGATCTATTTCAATTGGCTCTGAGTCGTTGACAGATTCAGGTTGTGGTGATCGAGTGAAAGGAAGTGAGTCTGATTGCGCATGAGTTGCTTGAGACACTGGAGATTGCTGCTGGTTGCTTCCATCACTCCCACTCATTCCAGACATTTTTCTTAGACTCTACAACACGCAAGCAAATTTTACATTGTACACATCAGAAACACTGGCACAAACAAATAAAAGATAATATATACAAAATAATTACTCCCAATTAAAGTATGCAACATAGAGCTTAGACGCTGGTTTGTTTTATATGTAAGATTCAATAAAAAAAGGACACTATTATCTTATGGATAATCATTCATTTAAATAAAGGATCACTTGTTTCGGAAAAAATACTTAGGCATTAGCACATGGGCAAAATATCATTTAATAATATGTTTGGGATAATCATTGGTTAAAATAAGGATCACTTAGCAAAAAAAAAAAAAAGCTACGCATGGAACTGATGTAAGCAAGCATCCTATCGGGACACATTTCAGTAGATCTGATAAAAAAAGATGGGCACGGATGCTGATTTTTGAGCTTACCCAAGAGAACGCAAGAGATTTTGTCCCTGGCGAGCAGCAGCTGTCGTGGTCAGAGACGGAGACCGAGGTGGCCACCCAGCAGCAACCTTGATTCATCCGGCAGCAGTAGCAAAAGTGGCCGAGGTGTCAAAGAGACTTGTCTTTCAATGACACATTCAAAGCCGTGTGGCACTAGTTGTTTTTGTATGGGCTAGTATTCTTAACGGACGCAATCAATAGAAATTTATAAATAGTTTTAAGATCCACAACTAACAAAAGTTATAATTATTTACTCACTACAAACAAACGCGAAGGCTTTCGATGACTAGGAGTATAAACCGCCAAAAATAGAACAATATTCGATGGCTTCACATGGCTGCTGAAAAATATGGATTTATTTTTGACGCTTCCACAGGCAACCGAAAAATATGGCTGTCGTATTATCAAGAGGAAAGCTTAGCTTTTAAAGTCATTGGTCAACATGTGCTCTAGCTAGTTCAGAGAGTGCCGAGGCAAAAACACTCTTGTGAGGATTTTTGTGCTGAGTGTGGGCACAATGGATAGTCCGGTATGCCTCACCGGACTATCCGGTAATGGTTGTGCCCTGAACCTAACAGTGAGAGCTCTCTGATCCTTTTCTTGTGTTTAAATTCTTAGCTAGGTGTACCTCTAATGGAGACTAACACCTACATCTTTCCCTATCTAGTGACCAAGGCTCAATGCCTTAGCCATATGGTCAGCAGGGCTGCACCGGACTATCCGGTGTGGCAGTTCAAACCTTAACGGCTAATCTGCCCCTATCGGACTATCCAGTAGAGGCCACCAGACTATCCGCTGCTGGCCTGACACATGCCTAATGGCTAGTTTTGTGGAGGTTGGTATTTGTACCTTCCCTCCACCTCCTGTTGTTGTTGCTGCTTCTCTCTAACATCAATATCCATTCAAAGGCTAGAGAAACACTGTCCAACCCTCTCTTTGTGAGATTGAGCTAGGATTGTGAGATTCTTGAGTTGGGAGTAATATTGTGAGATCGTGTGAGCTTGATAGAGCAACCTAGCTTTTGAGAACAAGTTGGCAAGCATTTTATGGCTGACGCTTTTGTTACTTTTGGAGGTCTCCTCCTGGACAGCTAGAGCGTCTACCAAAGGGCACCTAGCTTGTGGGAGCCACATTTTGAGTTTGTGATTACCCCGCTCTGTGGAGCACTGTCAGTGAGCAGGCTTTTCAGCTTTTGTGGTTGGGGAGGAGAGGCCATGAGTTGAAAAAGACTCAAGCTCTTGGTGGGCGCCTGAAAGAGGACGTAGGAACAATTGAGGATGTGACCGAATCTCAAAAATTAAATCTTTTGTTCCATGTATTGTGCCCCTATTGGAAGCTTGACCCAAGCTTTTGTGCTTGTGGTTGTTTTACTCATTTGCATTATTTTTGTGCTTCCGCTGCTACTTTTGTGCAAGCTCTTATTTGTGAGTGCAGGGTTCAGTGCAACAGAGCTTAACTTCACCAGAGAAGCCCTAGGGACTTCACTACATAGCTCAATAAAGTATTCACACGAATATCTACTTTGTTCAGCTATCTCTCCGTGTGACACCGGATCATCTAGTGGGCTGCACCGGACTATCCAGCGATACCGGATTGTCAATAAACAACATCAGACTATCCGGTGTTCGGGCTCACAGTTTTGTTTTAAATGCTAATTTTTTTAGATTAGCCTCTTCACCCCCTCTAGCAACATCAAGATTCTTTTGATTCTTTTAATTGGTATTAGAGCTTAGGAGTCACTTGAAAAGCTTAACGCTTACCATGCTCGCATCGGGTGCAACAAACCCAATCATATTGTTGATACATTGTAGATTCCGTCATTTGGTCCCTCTGGCTGAACACATCTTTAGTCCATGTTTGGAACGCATGAATTTCGTATAAATCGTGTAAGAATTTCATAGAAAACAGTTCAATTTTACAGAAAAATGAAGGAACGAAAAAAAAATCTCGCATTCTAATAAACAGCGCCTTAGCCCCGCCTAAAGATCAATACTAACATAAATTAAGCTAAATACTACTGATACAGGAGCATCATCCAAGCACACGATTCCGTGATAGAATCCTTGTCGACCTGCCCCCGGCCGGCCGGCCCTGTGCACTCGTGGGTGCATGGTCACACACCTACGGCAAAGACGTTCGCATCGTACCCGCTGCGATCACTTCTGTTTCTGCATGCATGCCGTCCGATCACTTGAAGATTCATATATCAACAACAGGTCACGTGGACGTATCGCGAGCCACCGGGCAGCTGCGGCCAGTAGCCCCATATCGTTCACGGCACTCTAGTCGATCGACACGACGAACCACGAACCAGTTGGAGCAGTACGTGCACCGGCGGGCAATCTGACCGATTTGTGGTAGTAGAATGCATGCATGGCGATCAGTGATCAGAGCACACGAGATCTAGCTAGGCCCCGCGAGTACGTATTCGCCTATTCGGTATACTCGTACTGCCGTACGTGTACGCTGCTTGTTTGTAGTAAATGGCTAACGACCCATTGGCGAGACCAAGCTATAGCTATATAGTTACTATAGGTCGTGGTGGAGGTGGAGTGGAGCTACGACGGCTCACAGCTAGCGCGTTGTTGCCTTGCATTGTTGGTACCGACTGTACGTACGTATACCGGCCAGTACAGTACAGCTAGCTTATTACGTACCATATATATACGCCAAGAGATAAAAATAACCATGGGAAGGGTACACGAAAGGAGTAAAAAAAAAACTACTGTAACTGAATAGGGCTGGGCACTGCGTGCTCACACAGTGTACTCGCACAGTGAAAAACAATGCGATGTGCGGCAGGAGTAAACTGATGAGCATGAGCCTGCATGCAGTGCACTGCGCCGCACAGCTTCGTTCAGTTGCTCTGCATAGTTCCTTCCTGCACCTCCGTAATGGCAACACAGCTGTTTTAAAAGTGCGTGTGCATGCATGCACGGCCCGGCCTCCCAGAAAACTCGAAGCCATTTGCCGCCCACGGCCCTACGGGACCCCCGGCCCCTCCTGCCGCCGGCCGGCGGCGTCGTCCCTGCCGTGTGTCTTCATCCAGCTCGACTGCTCTCGAGCAATGCACATACTATATGCACAGGTGCTCGGCGCAAGGTCAAGGTCGCCATTAACACGCTCGCTGTCGAGCGAGAGGTACATATGCAACCATGCAAAGAATCGGTAGATACGCAGTCATATAGCCCAGGAGGGGGGTGATCGATCCAAGGACACTGCCGGCCGGCAGGCAATCCCCTCGTGCTCGTGCACAGCGCCTGCAGGGCTAGCTGGGCTAGGCCACTACGCCCACTTTGCCATGCATGTGTGGCTGCGTGCCTGCGTGTGGGACGAGTGTGACGCGAGGTCAGACGCCATAGCAGGCGACGCCCGACGTACGCATGCATCCACGAGGATTAATGGCGGCTGCTGGAGCTCGTCGTTCCCGCAGGCGCAGGAGCAGGAGCAGGGCATTCATTCGCCACTGTTTGCATAGATTGTCTCCTTTTGACGACGACTGGCCCCGGTATGCATGTGGGATGGTCAGATGTTTTCGGCCCGGGCTACTCTAATCTCATTTTCCGAAAAAAATGAAAAGAAAAATAGTTTATTTTTTACTCAATTTTCTTTTTTTTGAAAAAAAATAACATCGTCAAACTAGCTCTACGGGTACAGACCACTCCGAGAAAGCCTACGTGGCAATCAAGTATATGCATTTGCAAGCCTCACGGTCACGGGTTCTACTGCAAAAAATTGTATATCCGTATCGTAAAATCATCAACCGAGGCACTTGCGCTTGGGGCGCTATTTGTTGAACCCGTAGTAGCCAGTGGACAGAAGTCCTAGATCCTAATTGGCAGTCATGGCTGGTCCGCGAACGTTGACCGCCCAAGCACTTCTCGGTTTGTGCAGAGCGCGCTAGGAGCCGAAATGGATCAAGTCTCTACTCCTATAAAACGCGAGTGGTCGTGCGTCGCGCAGCCTCCCCCATCTCCCGCAGCAACTAAAACGCAGCATGCAGTCAACCTTCTGCTTCCCTCCGAATGCATGCAGGCATGCAGCTGTTTCCCTCCACGCATGCAAACTGGAAAAAAAATCTTTTTCTATGTTTCCGTGATATCTTTTTATTACCAAATGCAATCACTAAACCGATTTTATATTTATGTTCTTTACATTTTTACGAACAATACAAGACCAAATTTGCAATGTAAATCTTAAAACTTTAATTTTACTTTTTTTGATTTTAAATCAATGCACTAACTGAAATTCACCATATACCTAAACAACAATGGTTGCATGAATGCATACAGACCCAGTTGAACCCGTAATCGAATCCTAACCAGATCAGAAGTGCTATAAACAACCAATCACACCCTTTACTACTGGTTGGCTTGGTTCAGCTCCATGGACAAACCATCTTGGTTCCAACAACGAATGTGCCATTTACCTGACTTTCTCGCTGCCATCTACGGCAATGCGGCAGGTGCGCAGGGCGATCTTACTAGCTCGGATGGCTATATCGTGCATCTCGCCGCGCCAGTCAGCCGGCAATGCGGCCCACTTACCCCAAAGCCACTTGCCAGACCGCCAATCAGCCAACAGCACGACCCTTGCACTTTAAAGGAGTACTCTCTCTATTCCACAATAAATGTTATTTTAAGATTCAAATTAAAGTGCGTGCATGCATACAGATAAAAAAATCTGTTAACAAGGGCACATGTGTCATATCCCATTCTCCTTAATCTGTCTTAAAAATCCTAAAACAACACTTATTGTGAGACGAAGGGAGTAGAGATTAACCGTGGCAATGTACGGACACTCTGCTAGTTAGTATTAAAGTACCTGCCGAAAGAAGTTGGCAGTTCTTGCTTATTCATATTGATGTATCCTAATTTGGTTGGCGACACAATTAGACATGTGTTTGGAACGTTACTTACCAAAAGAAGCTAGCAATTCTTCTTTAGTTACGTGGCCTTTCCGGGTTTGTCGCAACGACTGCAAACTAAACGGTGGACATGTGGTGGAGTTAAAAGACAGCTGCAAACCTGTGAAACTAGTTCGCGGCGAGATTCATAACTAGAGCTGGGAATTAGGCTGCTACTTCGTGTCAAGTTGTTTGGTGTCAATATGGGACAGATTAATTTTGTGCCATGTCGTGCCAGCCCAAACGTCTAAAATCTAGGCGTGGCACGGCCCAAAACCATGGTGGATTGCTGCCGTGCCATGCCGTGCCGGCCCAAGTTCGGCACGGAGATTGTTATAACTGGAAACACTTATCCTATATATTTTAAAAGCATTTTAGAATTCTACAATTCTCAAATAAATATTATCTACATAAAAAATATATCTTGGTGTTTTGTACTATTTTCATCTATATAGATTAATCTAAGCATAAAAAGATCATCAAAACACTAATTTCGTAATTCGTGCCTCACTTCACGGAGTGTTGGCCCAAGCACAGCCCCTCAAAGTGTGCCGTACTGTGCCACTAACGTGGCTAGTTATCAAGCATGGCATGACACGGCATTCCGGTCATGCCGCCACGGTCATTTGGTTATGTGCCGTGCCTTGTTTTGGGTTACTTTTTTCCGTGCTGTGCCTAGGCTAGCACGGACGGCACGGCATAAACTCCCAGCACTATCATGGGTGATGAGTTGGAGCAGTCCATAATCTGCCTCACTCCACTTGTAAGCATATTGCACGCAACTTGTACCTTGGCGAGGTGGCTGAGCTTTCTTTAAACCCAAAAGGATATGTAGTAGTAAGTTTCTTATATTAGATATGAAAAGCTGGAGCCATGCATAATTGCATATACTTGCACTTGATCCGACCAATCGATGATTTCACCTTTGATCACAGCGCACACATCACGTACTACATCGGCATATGATCTAGCGAGTGTGCATGCATACATGATACATGCGGCGACACTTGAGGAAAGGTTGGGAGTGGCTGGTCCTGCCGGTGACTTTTCCTATAAATTATCCCTTTTCAATGTGAAACCGTTTCTTTTTCAAGCGTTGCCCTGAGAAAGGTTGCTGCTTCAAATCAACGAGCCATCGAGTGCTACAAAAGCCCCCAGCTAAAAGCATGCTCCGTGGAGCGTGGAGAGAGAGAGAGAGAGAGAGAGAGAGAGAGTCCATGAAAGGCAACGGATCCAACAAAAAGCGTCAGTATTGAATAGTGGAAAACATGCAAGTGCTGAGAAATCTGTCTCATATACTGTCACCTTCGAGAATGGCCTTTTATGCTTTTGTTGCAAGTATATTTTGAGGCTTTTTGAGCCATATGGAATGGTGTATATGTGTATATGTTCATACTTATTGATGTAAATGTGACCGATCGATTACTGCTGCTGCTGTTGTTGTTCGTTGTTATTGAAATAGTTCAGTAAGTAAATGGATTACAATATTAGATTAGCCACACAAAAGTGCTAACGTATAGAGAGTATTCGGCAGACCTACTAGGTTGCGCCGAAGGAGGATGCATGCTTGCATTGGCACCGCACATGATCCCTTTGGGCCTAACCAATTGGCCAAGCAAAACCACTACCGTGTACCGTCAGGGCTCCGCACCCAATCGGCCTTCGATCCACGCTGCCTGCTCAACTGCATGCCGTCTCCCCACGATATCGACGATGCTAGTGTAGATCATTCAGCAGGGTTGGGGATTGGAGTGCTGCGCCGCAGCCCATGCCCGCCAGAGGCCGCCACAGGGCTCATCCCATGCATTGCTCGTACATGCCTGCGGTGCACGTACAGACATACTCCACTAAAGCTAGCAGCAAACCAAACCGCAAACTTGTGCACGAGATTTTAGCTAGGCGACACAGACAAGATCAACGACGGCAAACATATGATGATATACCCGAGCGGAATTGTATATTTTCCTGCATGTACATTAAGCTTTGTTTTCTTGGCGTCCTGGCCTGATTGGGCCTGGTTTTGTTCGTGTTCCGGCTGGTTAGTCTTGGCTCACCGTGCTGGTTTGTTTGTGTTCTCTTTTTCTCTTAATAAAAACGTGGTTTGCACCGTTCGCGAAAAAAAAGAATGGTATTTTCCTGCTGGCTACAGACTATATATAGTACTAGTGGTGACCCAGCTTCTTTTGGAGGAATAAAGCACACATAGTGGTTGTAATGTGGATCAGATCTTGGCCTTGCCAATTTGCCATTTCTTTCTTTCCCATGTACATCGCGCGTGTCAAGTGGTGAGCAGAAGTCACGCATCCTGGCCTGGCGCACTAGCTTCCGACCAAGGCACAAACAAATTAAAGGAAAAAATTAAAAGAAAAACTCCGCCACAGGTCCTTCATCTTGTAGCATAGTCTAGGTTTCATTACTCAACCGCAAAACCATATACACAAGGTCCAAAAACTTGTGATATCGTCCAAGTTACATCCTTTTTGGGTGGTTTTGCGTGACGTGGCACTGAGGGGCAATATGTGAGTGCCATCTGGCGGTGGGGCCCACATGTTAGCCATAGCTCTCTTCTCACCCGGTTCCTCTCCACATCGTGGCAATGGCGGCGCCTGCCTGGATGCTCGCTCGTGGAGGCCTTGGCACCTGCCCGCGCATCGACTCGGCAATGGCGGCCAGGCCCCGGCACCAGCTTGCAGCGCCGAGCACGCGCCCGCCCCTGCCTGTGCTCGTGATGGCCTCGGAGCTTCCTGCCGGGCAAGAGGGGCAGCAAAGATAGGGCGGGAGGGGCGGCAGCCGCCGAGCAGGACCTAGCGCTGGTGGGGACCGGGACGACTGCCATGCCGGCATTCACGCCTGGCGAGGAGGAGAAATGGAGGTGGAGCTTCCGACACCCCGCGGCCTCGCCGGCCAAGGACGCTGCCCCGCTCATTCCGTACATAGACCCTAGACTTGCACGTGGTTGTCGTGGACATCGCGACGGAGGCGGTCGTGGCGGCCAAGCAGGTGGCTGCGGCCGTCGTCGAGCTCTCAACGTCCGCGCCGCCGTCCAAGTGCTGCAGTCATCGGCATCGACGACCAGCACATGGTGGCACGCGGTGTGGGGGCAACACGACAGGCTCCATGGACACGTTGGGGAGGTAGGCAACTTGGATGGCGCATGTGAAGGCTGGCGCCCAGAGCCGCGTGGTTCTCGCCTGCGCGAACCGGATTGACACTGACACGTAGAGGAGGAAGGTTTGTCTGCTGTTCATCACGAGGCACCACTTGGTGCCGATGTCGGCATCGTTGTAGGCGGCGACCTCGACGAAGGCGTGGATTGAGGAGACAGAGATGTCAAGGGGGCCGGCCGTGGTGGTGATGGTGATAGGCCACACCACCGCTGCCGAGCCAGCTTGCTGGCGGGTGCTGAGGCCGCCACTTGCACGCCCGTGCTCGGTGCCGCAAGCTGGTGTTGGGCTGCGCCGCCGCTGCTGAGCTGACGCACGGGTGGGCGCCAAGGAAAGAAGAGAGAGGAACCAAAGGGAAGAGAGCTATGGCTGACATGTGGGCCCACCACCAGATGGCACTGACATATGGCCCCTCAGTGCTGCGTCACACAAAACTAGCACCAAAAGAACCTGAGGGATGTAACTTGGACGGTACCACAAGTTGAAGGACCTGGTGTACCTGGTTTTGCGGTTGAGGGACGAAACCTGGACTATGCTACAAGTTGAAGGACCGTGGCAAATTTTTTCCATAAACAAATTAAAACACGGAATCTTGGGCGCACGCCCAACAACCTCTCCTTTCCAACATTTTCCTCTGTTGTCCAGCCATCCCACAACAGGACCTACAAGTTACTCCATGTTGCTTGCTGTGGTCTATGATTTATTTGCTCTCACAAGTTTCCTTTGTAGAGTTAAATGAATGGGAGTCCCATGAACTTGCCATGGTGTGCCAAATAGGTCGACGAACTCCTAAAATACATTAGTTGCACATAAACTTTATACTTGATGCATCACAGGTCCAAAGCCCATCCGGAGCACACTTTAGCTGATGTGGCAGGGACACTGTGGCATTGACCAGTCTTTTTGGCAGAGGGAGAGGTGGAGGGGTCCCATCGTTTGTCCAGGTCTAGATGTGGGGAGTCCACCACTGTGCTTCAAGTGGTGTTTGTGGACGGCAAACAGGGCATGTATCTAGGCACGGTGATGATGCACCTATCGCTGGGCATGGAGCGGCTGTAGGCCATGGTGGTAGCTGGATGACCATGTGTTGTCGCCTAAAACCGCCGGGGGCTTCGGGCAAGGGACACACAAGGGATCCGAGAAGTACGCTGCAGCTGCGGTCGACCCCTCTAAGCAGATCCGAGAGTGGTGATGGTGCTACCAGGCGTGCCACCCGGCTTGACCTTCCAGTCGAGGAGGTTTGTTGGTGCTGTTGGGTGTAGGTGCTCAGGCACATTCTGTCGGAGAATTGCCCTGCAGACACACAAACAATAGATCGGTATTAAATTCAAGCCGGATCGTTGGGATCGGCTTGAGCCATCTCCGTTTGATCGACTTGCTAGAGTCGATCGCCTCCTCCTACCCTGCATGGTTAGTTTGAAGACAAAGCACGGACACAGAGCATGACGAAAAACCCTGTTTAAAGCATGATCTAGGCGAAGCAACATCCATAGGTTGACATCCGCTACGTACTCAGCTAAACGAATCTAGCCACTACACAGCATAGATTAGAACCCCCAAGGGGGCTCACCCACGGAAGCAGGTCTAAACTAGAACATGTAAAACAGGGTGTTAAGCGTACATCGACCTCTCAAACTACTGCGTGCACACGTTGCAGCGTTGTATCGTGGAATGTAGCAGCCGGACAAGCTATGTAGACACAAATGGATAGCCGTGCGCCGCCGATCCGTTACGTGAAGCACAAATGGATAGAAGCAGATCTGCAGCTCACGTGGTAGCTTGATGGGCCTCGCGCCAAGCAGACGTTGAGACAACCTTAATTTGGGTAACTAGCAGATCTCGCCATAAAAAACGCTTCAGTACGAGATCTACCGGGTAAGCAAACACTTCAATATGCCCTAAAACGACTGCGGGGAAGGATTAGAGCCACATGGCGCTTACTTGGTTGAAAACCCTAGGATCCAGGGGTAGCGATCTGTTGAGATTGAGGTTGACGAAACATCACTGCTAGGGAACAATGCCTGCATGTTTATTATGGATGAATGATTACATATTTATAACCCGGACGCTTGGACCACAAGTTTATCTAAAAAATAAAGCCTAAACTACAACTTTCTAACTTTTATGCTAAGATACAAGGCCATTTGGGCCAGTGGCACAATGAGACTTGCCTCAAATTAGATAGCCCATGAAGCCCATTAGCCGATCCCACTTGGAACTCAAAATCGGCTAGGACTTGGTGACAACACCACAGCAGTGTCGGCAAATTAGTAGCACCTCATGGCTTTGCCGGACCTAGAGGACCCACCACTGTGGTTGTCGTCCCTGTGGCCATCGCAATTAGCGTGCCCCAGGTGCAAGGCGACAGTCATGGCCCTGTGCAAGCCGGCGTTCCATTGGTGCTAATCACTCTTCATTTCTCCACTGCCGCACTGCTCTACCTTGTCACCGATTGGTTCCTTTGTTGCCGGCGATGCCGGTGTCGTGACCCTTCTCCTCCCGGTCGACGAACACGAGGGGTGAGAAGTTGTGGCCAAATGTATTTTGGCTCCATCAAGGGGTTGTATGCTTATTTACCCCACCTACCAGACCGGTCAATGCCACTGTATCCTTGCCACATCAACTAAAGTGCACTCCGGAGGGGCTTTGGACCCGTGATGCACCAAGTATCAAGTTTATTGTGCAAAAAAAATGCATTTTAGGAGTTCTTGGACCTATTTAGCACACAAAGACAAGTTCATGGGCCTCCCATGCATTTAATTCCTCCTTATATATTTCCAACGACAAAAAGAGGAATGCTTTTGCATGGGGCTTTTTGTTGGGAGTGACTACCTATCATCCGGATGATAATGTGTTCAGTTTTCATGCGAATGATATGTGTTCATTTTTCATTCACTTTTTTCTTGGGCCTAATCTGCTCCTGCTCCGCCCCCACCATTTTGCCTCCTCCAGCTCCCACGCGACGGCGGCAGGTGCGCCGTTCTCGGCGGCGGTGCAGCCCTGCGCTGCTCGCCTCCTCTCAAGGCGGCGCAGCCCCGCCGCACGCTACCTTGCAGCGCGGAGGAGGAGGCCGCTGGGGCAGGGCCTCGACATGGTGGCCACCCGCCCCCAGCTTGGTGTGGTGACGATGGAGCCGCTGCTCGCGCTCATCTACGACAGCTGCTGCTCGTCCATGCTCGTTCCGGCTGCCGCTGCGTGCGCATCCGTGGGGGAAGGGAGAAGGAAGTGGTGGAGGGCTGCGTCGCCGCCGACAAGCCGGGGACTGGCGAGGGGCGCCGCCGTGTGCCCCCTCCTCCCGCGGCGGTGGTGTCGGGGGGGGGGTCGTCGGGAGCGGGAGAGGGGGAAGGAAGGGGCCGCTGCATGTGTGTCCGCGCGGGGGAAACGGAGAAGGAAGTGGAGGGCTGCGCCACCGCCGGCAGGCCGGGGACCAGCGAGGGGCGCCGCCGCGCGCCCTCCTCCTGCGGTGACAGTGGGGGGGGGGCAAGGGGCAGTGAGAGTGGGAGAGGGAAAGGGGAAGGAGAAGGAAGGGGGGAAGCCAAATGAAAATGAAAAAACAGACCTAAAATGAGCCGGATAGAAAAGCCCAATAAAGTGTATAAATCTTAAAGTAATCGCAGCTATGCAAAAATAAATAAAAAGAAGACTGAAAATTATCCCGAGGATAAATAGAAATTCTGCTTTTGTTTGGTAGCACCTGTGTGTTATGTCGTAGTTTTGAGGTTTTCTGCTTATATATGACACTTTCTATCTGATAATGCTGCTGCCTGTACCGTTGCGTGGCACGAAACCACACGAGATCTTAGGGAGATCGCCGCACTCACGTACGTAGTCGTCAGCGTATGCCAGACATCTGCTGGGGGCTAGCGTACGTGCATTCATGGTCTCGACGACGTACGTACAGATCGCAAATGTCGGCTATACAACGTTGCCCGATTTTGACCTTAATCTATGTCTCTCTCCTGAGTGTATTATACAAGTTGTCCTTCGTCCTTCCCGATCGACTTAGAAGGACGTCGAGTGCATGCATGCACGGAGCATGGTCGACGACGACGTGACAGCACGGATGGAGAACGTTGTCAAGAAAATTAACGTACTACAGTGCAAGTAGGGGCACGGACCGTTCTCATTAATCTCACATCACCTTTCTTTATTGCATTCACCATTCACCAATCACCACACGTAGCTAGCACCTGCAGCTCAAAAAAAATATAATACGGAGTAGGTGATGATGCATGTATACATTTTTGCGCTACTACCTGATTTACATTTAGATTTTTTGCCTAGGGTGTCTGTATTCGCTGCTGGACACGACGACCCTGGGAACAGGGGAGGTGTCAGTTGTCATGTATCATATCGTGCAGAAGCACCACCACAGGCATGCATGGTCCTGGTACTAGACGATCCACAGGAACACGATCGATATGATGCACGTAAGTCACGGAGAGGCCCCTGCCCGCTGCACGACTGCACGCCACTCGATGGTCCACAAAAGAGGGCCGGCCGCGGCGAGTATGGTGACCGACGTGGACCCCGTCCCGGGACCCACACCGTTCGGTGTGCGCCGGCTGCTGCGTTGCATATGCAGGCAGCAGGCACGCAGGTGCGCGGCCAGCAAACCTCGGAGCGCGTGCATGGTGGTCGGCCCCGGCAGCCGCCGGCCGCGGCCGGGCACCCCCACGCTTAACCCTGCCACCATTTCCAGGAGCACTTGCGTGACCACACCATGCAGATGCGCCCACATGCCATTGTGCCGCGCAAACCCCAAAATCTTGGCAATGCATGCTCTAGTTACACTTTAATTCGTTAGGCTGTGTTGAGCAAAGGGCTGAAGAATGGAATCCACGTTGTAACAACACTGGAATTTGGACGGTGGGATGATCCTTATGTTAAAACCGGTCTTAGTTTATTCATGTCGATACGGTGTATTAGGTGGAGTCTTATTTTAATAGAAGATATTATTATTGTCTGATGTGTGGCATGCAAACTCAATGAAACTGGATTCTAAAATGGAAAAACCGCCTCAAGGGGGCATATGTATACACATGGTTTTTAATAGTTTGGTGTAAAAAACCAACTCAGGCTTTTATTTTGAGAAGAAACATTATTATAATTTTGGAAGAAGTCTAATTTATCCATCGAACTATTATTTGAGTTTGAATTTGACCATCAACTCAAAAACTGGGTGTCTTCAACATCCAACTATTGAGACCGAACATATTTCGTCACGTCCCCTAGATGTTTTCAAAGGTGGTTTTTATTTTTGAAAATGATAAAAATCAATTTAATCTTAAAAAATTCATAAGTAACTCATTTTAAATGAGAAAAATATGTAACTAGTACTAAAATTAGTGCTTGTGCGTTGCGACGGAAATAGTGGTGACTTTTTAATCGTGGTATCAAAATAGAAATTTCTATCTAAACCGACTCCTAGCTTTCCTCCTATTACTGAACATATCTCCAACAAACTTCTCAAAGACACCATAACTCTTATCATAGAGATAGACATAAGAGGTCTGACTTTATATCAAATTTCTCGGCATATTTATGTTACTTTGAATTGTGAACATTAAAGTGAAGAATTGTGTTCTAGTAGAATTAAGGGCTTATTGTGTGTGCCCTAGTGGAATTAAGGACTAATCAATGTCCAGCCGACTCTGAACCTTGACAAGACGATTAAGCCAAGCACAACCGCGGGCCGCGGCTACAACATCGTGGACGCTCTTGGTCATGCAGCTTGTTGGTCAGTACGATGAAGACAATCATTGTTGGGGCTACAACGTCGCTGTCGTCGCCATGCAGCTTGATTGGCGCTCTTCATGTACGCACACCTCTTGAAGAACCATACCCTGCGCATGTGGAACATCGACATATCACCGTCCCCTGAACCACCGTCGAACGCAAAGAAGAGGCAACGCAGCAGACACGAGGGGGCGCCCGGGAGCTAACTCCGCAATGCACGAGTTCTCTAGGAACCTACGAGGCCAAGACCGACGCTCATGATGCAGCATAGTCTTGTGAGCTCCGCGTAAATTAGCGGTCTTGATAGCCTCGACATCGTACGACAACTGCAAGAGCTTGCCGGCATGCTTACCCGCCTTGACCATCGTGATATTCGTGGAGTCTGTGATGGCCTTTGTCAAATGACTAGAAGGACATGTCATGGTTAGTCGGTTACCAAGATTTAGATTAGCTACAGACCGGATGCAGGATGCTCGTCCCCGCATGGTCGAGGTCGGCCAGCGGCCACATATGCACGTGCAGCCCAGCCTTTCTGCAGCTGCGTTGCTTCCTACCTAGTCAACTCCTTAGGCCCTTCCAAAACTATGCCCCGGAAACAATCTAGGGCTTCGATCTCTTGTGTTTGTGTTTCATCGGTCACCTCATCGCCATCACCCCATCATCCCCGGATCATCATTTTCGTCAACAAAAGCAGCGACACAACAACAAAAAAGACACATGAGTGCAGCGGAACTTGGGAGAGGGAGGTGGTCTTTGACTCCTATTTATGGATAAGGGAGGTCAAGGTAGAGGAGGTGGCAAATAAATTTGGATTGGACTCGGATGCAGCAAAGCAAAGGAAAGAGAAACCAGAAGGTAAAAGGATATGCAAACGAGCCGGACTCTTGGACGGTCGCTTTAATAAACAGTTTGATGGACTAGTGGACCCACATGTAATCACGTGAGGTGACGGACCAGAAAACCTTATTTTCTTTAATATTATATTATTATTTTATATTAGGCAGATGGTAGAGAGGTAGACATTATTGTTCAATGTGGTATGCAAATTCAACGAAACCGGATTCTAAAACGGAAAAACCGCCTCAAGGGGGGCATATATATACACATGGTTTTTAATAGTTTGGTGTAAAAAAACCAACCCAGGATTTTATTTTGAGATGAAACATTATTATAATTATGGAAGAAATCTAATTTATCCATCGAAATATTATTTGAGTTTGGATTTGACCATCAACTCTAAAACTGGGTGTCTTCAACATCCAACTATTGAGACCGAACATATTTGGTCACGTCCCCAGATGTTTTCAAAGGTTATTTTTATTTTTTAAAATGATAAAATTCAATTTAATCTTCAAAAATTCATAAGTAACTCATAAATGAGAAAAATATGTAACTAGTACTAAAATTTTTCTAAAAAATGCAATCTCTCCACTAGTGCTTTGCTAGTTCTGAAAATGCAATCCTCCAGATGCTACTGCTAACAATGTTGTAGTATAATGTATTAATGTTGGAGTATTGAAGATGGCTCACGACTACAGACCTGTCTTAAATCCTGCGTGTTTTCGGTCAAGAAAAAGGAGAAGCAGCTCTTGGCCTCTGTCTCGCTTGTCGGAGCGAACCTGGAGATGGACACGCTTGGGCCCTGCAACCCACCGGTGACTTGGGCCAAGTCAGCAGTCAAGCAGCACAAAGCTTCTTCGATCAACAGTTGGATTGGGCCTGAGCGCGTTCTCGAAGCTTCTGGTGATCGCGACCCGCACCCGCAGGGTGCTTTGGACTGCGCTTGTGCTGATGGGTCGGTTGATGGCCCATGCCTGCTGCTATTCCGTTCAATCTTTTTGACTGGTCCAGGTCCTCGAGTGGCGCAAAACTATGTGTAACATCGGGCCGGGTGTAATCGGATCGAATACATACGGATTTTGTTGATACTGTATTTGTTTTTATATTTTTTCTTCGGATTCAGATCAGATACGGATATTGATCAAATGTGTCGGATAAGACTTAAATGGTTATCGACATCACATTTATCTAACTTTGAGTCCTCGGATACGGATACAGATCGAATACTAAATGTTTAGATTCAAATACGGATCGGATTTTAATCATTTTAAACGGATCAGAACTCGAATACGGACAGATAATATCCGTACCATTTACACCCTAGTCGTAGCAGTTCGAGAGTTCAGATGGCACGTAAGTTTGAGTCCAGCAGATCGCGTAAACGGTCGTGCATAGTACAAAATGATACTGTAGTGACACTGTTCACAGAAAATAGGATAGTTGAAATAGCAGATAAAAGAGTAGGATAAACGATTGCTGGAATCAATCTCATGCATTTTGCAACCGCCGTAGCAGCTCGTAAGTTACCAAGAAACTCAATTTTGCGTCATCAAATGTGCTGAAAGTTGTAATTCGACGGCTTCTCTTGCAGCATCATCAGGTGTAATAAACTAATAACGATATGTAACGTTAACATATACTCCCTCCGTTTAAAAGCAGTACTCGAATTTCATTTCTTTAATAGAAGTGTTTTCCACATGGTTTCTTTATTACTCCATCCACCTCAAAATAACTGCATGTTTAGAACTTTAAATTCGTTTCAAAATAACTACATTAAATCTACCTCAAAATGAAAAGACAAGCTAAATCAACTACACACATGCACCATTTTCCATCCCGACTATATTATCTAAGAATAAGAAACTAGGTGATGCCATGCGCGTTGATGCGGAATTCTTAAACTAAATTTTAAAATGAAATTTTAAGGTGGAAAAAACTGTGTGATTGTAAAAAACATTTTTTCCAAACATTTGTGTCTATTATAGGAATTTTATAGCATGAGTACTTGCATGTACTAATACTTACGTGCAAGGATGTTAAGAAACATTTTTTCAAACACATTATACTTGACAGCATGTGTTTCTATTGTAGGAATTTTATAGAGTGGGTACTTGCATGGACTAATCTTTACATGCATCTTTTCTTATCCCGGCCTGCGGGAATATTCTTTAACCTCTCGTTGACAATAGCTTAAATTCCGGCCATCGGAGAAGGCTATGTACTCCTCATTTCCCTGATAAATCAATCGGGTGAGGGATGTGACCTATGTTAGGTCCATAAGATACCACAGCTTCCTGTGAATTCTAGTTCAGAGATCGGTAGGCGGGGCGGGATAGAAGCTTGATGCCTGGCAGGTAATCGGAGAATGCTTCGTAAAGAATTGAAATGAAATAAATAAAGAA
Source organism: Paspalum vaginatum (assembly GCA_030272315.1). NCBI lineage: Eukaryota > Viridiplantae > Streptophyta > Magnoliopsida > Poales > Poaceae > Paspalum > Paspalum vaginatum. The sequence continues at coordinate 32,611,775 of CM059018.1, read as the reverse complement.
TAAAGCTAAAAAATTAAGTCGAAGATGGAAGAGCATAGATTCAAAATGAAGAAATGGAAACTCGAGCTTTACCAGGACTAACTAGTAAAAGATCTAGATCCTGAAGTATCTTAAAAAAAAACCAATTGCGTTCTGGGAAAAGATCGCAATATCGTATTCGTCTAGAAGAAAAACGGAAATTTCGTTTTCATTATGGTCTGAAAGAACGACAATTACTTAGATATGTACATATTGCTTTAAAAGCAAAAGGGTCAACAGGTCGGGTTTGACTACAACTACTTGAAATGCGTTTGGATAACATCCTTTTTCGATTGGGTATGGCTTCGACCATTCCTGGAGCCAGGCCATAGATAGACATATTTTTTTTTCATGGTCGTCTAGTCGATATACCAAGTTTTCGTTGCAAACCCCGAGATATTATTACTACGAAAGATAACCAAAGATCAAAACGCTGATTCCAAATTCTATTGCTGTCTCCATAAACATTGGCAAGGCCATCAAAAGACCTAGCTGCACAATAGACTAAGATCCCATAGCCGCTTGAAGTGCACGATTCCCTCTCATCCGTGCTTGCTTCATAATTGCAAACTCAAGTCCACTTAATGCTAAGTAAAGTCTTCCGTACAAGAAAACATACACTATTAAGACAACCATCTGCACAACATTAAGACAAGAACATGAGAAAATATGCAATCCCTGCTCAACAGTAAAATGTAAGGTTATCATACAATTGGCAGGTGGAAATAACAATTGAAGGCATTGTTCTAGAACCTAAATTGTCTTATATTATTAGACACAAAATCATTGTAAGACATCAATAGGTGGTCACAGTGGATGCTGATAAGGCTTCTAACTTAGTGTAGTCACGTATGCTTGCATGTTAAGAGAAATAGAGTTAATGACCCTTAGTGGGTTCTATATAGATATAGATTCTAGATCTGCATGAGTAACACACTTCTTGTAATATTGAACATATGTGTTTGCCACGGAAATCTGGTGGGTGGACAACTCCACGTAGATACACGCGGAACAGGGAGTGCCAGCGGGAGCTTGCTCCTTCAAAGACGGTACCAAACACCTTATGGGCGGCTTTAGGTGTTAACTGTGTGGATGTGTCAACTAGTTTACCTTTCAACTAGAGAGGTTGTCGACTCGATCGTTTGTTCGCTGTCCTGTGTGCAGACAACAATAATAGTTAAATACTTCATAGCCGATTTGGCGATTGGCTCTGCACCATGCCGATTAAATATTGAGCAGTCGATTGCACAGTAGCATGCGATGTTTGCCTTGTTGCAATGTGACAATAACCAAGCCTCCTAGACGTAAAACATATAGATCCTCCCGAACAAGGATCATCTGAAGATAGAAACACACGTGCCAGCTGAATAGGAATATTCCATAGCCGTGACTAAGAGCCACACCCAATTGACATCCACAACATGCTCCCATATGTTTACTAAATAGGAACATTCCGTTGAGAGCCATGCCCAACCAACGCATACAAAAGACATCAAGATCCATATCTAAGGCCATGCCTAGGAAACTAATCTAGATCACGCTAAGTAGCTTAATTAATTGTAAATGAAATGAGGCAACGGGGAAACTACTTGTAGCGATGCTCTACCGGGTCGACAGAGGCGTGTGTGTCGATTCTGTCGACTCGATGCGACCTAGATTGACTCCGCGCTCATCGTCAAGTGGAACAATTCACTACAGAAGGATGGGCCAACCCTTTTACGTGCACAAATCTGTAAGGAAAATGGCCTCATGTGTCATATTTCCATAGTTGTATTTTGGTGACTGATTGATAACCAACACTTCGACTAATGAACTTGTCTAAATGCACATTCTCAGGTGTTGAGGTCTAAGGGATGATGAAGAAGAAAAGCCGAAGGCAAGGAATGAAGGGCTACCCCAATGGGGGTTCTGCTGGCACATGTATTTTCCCAAGGTGCAGACGATTTGGAAGCCTGGAGAATTGTGAAGACTGGGCAATCCAAAACCCTAGGGAATGAACTGACCAAACAATGCCAGGGAGGCAGCAGCTAAAGCAACCAAGATCAACAGACCATATAGTACTATCTAGAAGACCAGACAAAGGATGAGACAAAGATTGCGGAGGGTATGAAGATTGAAGCCGCAAAGGATTACAATGTACCGGATGGTATGGTCTATGAGACCGGACAATACATCGGACTAAGTTTCCTGAATCTATGAAGTTTGAAGGTGAGGAGGATTACAAGGAACTGGATGGTATGGTCTGTGAGATCGGACAAACCTTGGACATTATACCTGCTAGTTCAACGGCTAGTGCAATGGCTAGTTGGCAAGTAGAATAGACTGGATAGTCTGAAGTATGCCAAAATGTATAGACCAGAAAATCGGGTCTATGCACTTTCTGGCAGCCTTTTGGCTAATTGATAGTTCATGTTTGGGGGCTATATAAGACACCCACCTTGCCATTTGAAGGGATTTGGAGCCACTGAAGTTTAGAGGAAGTGTAGAGGTGTATTCCACTGCAACTACCATATGAGTGCTTAGTGCATGATCCAAGCTAGTCAAAGCTTAGAGAGAGTGAACTTGTGAGCTCTTCTTGAGTGCAGCTCCTGCGCGAGCTAGAGGAAAAGTGTGGCGGAACCGCCGATTTAATCCGGGCTAAGCACACCTGCCACCTCTGGCTTGCAGTGCGATTAGACCGAACTAAACCCGGTCGTCCGTCGAGAATCATTCGACTCCCGATATTACCTTTCCCAGAGGAACCGACATCATACACATCTGACTCACGATGGAGCCACAACAGATACATCATCACAGGCAGTTGAATAGTAGAAAGTTAAACTTAGTTACAAGCCAGTTTTTACATAAAACACAAGTCCAACATAAAGTTATAAAATAGCAAGTTTGAAAGTTTCTCGCAGCGGAAAATATAAGTTTAGATCACCATGTTATCACCAAAAGTTTTGCATTGAAGGTACAACATCGAGCCCACCGATGTTGTCCTCGTGCCACTTAGTCACTTCATCCTACATGAGGGCATGCCCCGCCTCCAACACAGGCGCACACCATGAATTCCATACCTGCGCTCAAAATGTGGGGGCAAACCCTGAGTACTAATTACTCAGTAGGTCTTAATGGATATGGCTTACGGCTGACGCGAAGCAGCTTACTAGCAAGTAGATCCTTAGCCTTTAGTTTTTAACAGCAATTTAATCAACAACAAGTTTCATTGTCTGTATGATTGCCAACATAACAGTAAATCTTTGCAAGATAACAACTCAGCTCAAACATGTAGTATTCCAAAAACCATGAGTATTACGGTACCGAGAGTTTAAGTAATTACTACGTTGAACGTCAAAGGCATTGGCATTCCCACACCTGGTGGGCATCAGCGATTCGAATCGATTTTTAATTCCCGGGAATAACTATCATGCCAAGGGTATATGCTTACTAGCCATCGCGTTCCCACATATAGCCCCAATCTTAACCTGCCTCGTCCCAAGTTCGATTCACTCCCGCCTAGCCCCCGGGTTGTGCCCCCATGACGAGCCTGCCGACATCTCGGTCTCCCCGTCATGAGTACCAAGCTCCCCCGGGCCACCTTCCTCTCAACCAGCGGGTAGGAACGTGTCTCTGTGCTTCGGACGAGCCCAGGAAAGACTTTACCGGTCCCATTTCCCGGTTAAGCACTCTAGCAATGTTATGCCGACCAATAGGCGAACAGCGAACGGGCCTTATGCGACTCGGGCGGAGTCCGGATGCGACAATATGAATAGTAAACACTGAAATAAACCTCCGCCCGGTCTCTATTTAATTTCATGAGCAACAATAATAAGTGATATGACTGTAAGCTTTTGTAACTTTGAAAACACCTACGTGACGAGTACACACACTCGTGTCTACTCGTACCTAGAAATTTCTAGGCATACTCGTCCTGCGAACTCTATGTATAGGTGCTAGGGCCAGGGCGGCCAGGAAGTCTAATGCAATTGGTTCCAAACAACTCTTAATGCATATGCGTAATCATCAAGTATAACTTGTTTGCTGGGTAGAGTATGGTCCTGCCTACCTTCCTCGTTAGAGTCAGTAGCTGCCTCCGGAGCGTAGTCGGGTTCTTGCTGTTGGTCCTCTGGCTCTGGGTGCAGTTCCTCTTCTGGCTCCGTCACGATCGGCTGGTCCGGTGGTGGTTCTTCGTTCGTGGAATCTATATGTATGACATGATGCAGTTAAAGTATGTATTAGTGCAATGCTTGCTTCGTTATGCGGGTGTAATGCAGTAGATCAGTGAACTTATGATTCATGGTACAGAGTTATGCATATTGAGGTGAAAGTCGTTTCATACTAAGAAATCGTACAAGCCATCATCTATGACAGCTTAGCTTGTCACATAAAATAACGTGGGGTGTGCGTAGCGAAAATAGCACCGCTTCATGTGAAGTGACCGAAACTTTCATACAAGTGCATTATTTCTACCAGCTTTCACTTAGAGCCAAAACCTTACATGCATCATCTCCAATTCTAGCAAGTTATCCCATAACTATAGCTCATACCAACCTTAAAGTCATATTTGAAACATTATTCACCAAATTAACCTTTTTCTTAAGTGTAAGATGTGCCTAGAGCAAGACAAGGGCAAAATAGTAATTCAACAGCAAGTGCTAGGGTCAACAAATTTTATACAGAACCTACATATAAAAACAAGGTCCCTGCTCAAATTTGGCTATTTTTGGAGATCATTTAGTCCTTATTTCCTATTTATTAGAGTTTTATATGTTTGAAAAGAAACAGGGGCAAAACTGTCCTTTCCTACTCAACCATCATACCCATCCTGTAGATCTATTTATTAGGAACGCAATGCAACAAAGTTTGCTATTTTTGGATTTTTATACACTTTATTATGATTTTTCAAAGTTTCAGCCTTTTTAAAAGCATTTTAATCGAAAATTACACAGACTCATGACCTATCTATAAATATCCATAGTTTCTGAGGGTTCCTGTGCAAGATTTACAAGACTCAGTGTACAGTGCTCGGTATGGAAACGTAAAACTGTTAAACCCGGAGGGCGATAGCGCAAAATGTGCGTCTTCCTCCTCCCGTCGTCTTCTTCCTCGCGACGGGAGGGGAACTCCGGCGGCGCGCGGCCAATCTCGGCCCTGCGGGGCTCGGAAGCTCGCCGCGGAGTGTCGGGGAGAGAGAGGAGAGGACGGGGAACTTTATCCACTACCTCAGACGGCGGGGGAGACCGCGGGGAGGGTCGGCGACGAGTGCCCCTGACCGGCGAGGTCTGGCGGTGCAATACGCCGGGGTAGAAGGGCTTCGGGCGGCGCGGTCTGGACGGGAAGGTAGAGTCGAGGGCGGCGAAGACCGTCACGGTGACGGTTGAGCTCGGGAGTGGACGGAAATGGCTGGGGGCGAGCTCGGTCGAGGTCCGTCAATGGCGGACGACGCGAGAGTGAGCAGAGAGAGCGGAAAGGGCGAGCGCGAGAGTGAGGCTTCGGGGACGGAGGTCGAGACCCCGTCCCGGCCTTGAGGACGTGCCGAGCGCGCTGTCCGCGCGCGCGCAGCGGCGCGTGGCCACGACGGCCAGGGCGGCCGGCGCGTGGCCACGGCGCTCGGCGCGCCGCGCCGCGTGGACGCGCCCGGGCGGGGAGAGAAGAGGGAGCGCGCGCGGGTGAACCGGGTCTATGGACCACTGTGGCTGACAGGTGGGGCCATTTCCGGGAACAGAGAGTACGGTGTATGGACTCGGTGCATCGAGCGAGGAAGCGGGGAAAAGCCGTCGGTGCGCTGGCGCGGCGGGCCTGACAGGTGGGTCCCCCCTGTCATAGAGACTAGAAAATAAAAGAAATACGAAAAAAAAATAAATCCCCTTTGACCAGCTGAACAGGTTTCTGAATTTCGTAAATTTGACCAATTTAGGAGCCGAATTTGAAAAAGACCCAATTTAATGAAATGTTGTACTTTTTGAGATCTACAACTTTGTCAAAAGGACCTATACCAGATTCCAAATATAAAATGATTTAAATTTGAAATTAACTTGCTGACTCCTGTTTGACCATTTGAAAGCCCCAACTTGGAAATTATAAAAGTCCATCTTAGGTGCATTTTCATAAAAGGTGAAATATACCAAAGTTTCATATAATCTCATGGTCTACAACTTTGGTATTCATGATATGGCAAGATTTTGAATTTTGTTTCACAAAATTTTGAATTTACCAAACAGGGCTGAATTGGGCAAAAGTCACATTTTCACATAAAATGACCCAAAACTAGATTTCAACATTCATGCATGCCAAAGCACAAAATACCAAAGTCATTCCTTATGGAATTGGCTACAAGTTTGGTATGTAAGGTTTTATGAAAAACACAATTGCCTTAAAGTTATATCCACAATACAAACACAGTTTTTTCTGAAAACTAAGTTTAGTTGCTCAATTGCCCTACTTTATGCATGCTCTCAAGATAAAATGCCTTTAAAAAAATGTCATTATGCTAATGATTTTAGTGTAATGCATTTGAGATGCCTAGGGCATCACAACCCACCCCCCTTAAAGAAATCTCGTCCCGAGATTTTTGAAGTGTCGTGGGTGGTTAAACTGGTTGTAGTTAGTGTTGGGTGCACGTATTGAGTTTAGACCCAGAAGGTAAGCTGTTGTAACGTACCGAGTTGAGGTGGATGGCAGAAAACCAGGGTACTTAGTGTGTAGGTATTCTTCTTGCTCCCATGTGGCTTCTTCTTCGGAATGATTACTCCATTGAACTTTGTAAAAGTTGATTGTTTTCCGACGGGTTGATCTTTGCTTTTGATCGAGGATTTTTATGGGACGTTCTTCGTATGTGAGATCTGGTTCAATCTGAATTTGAGAGGTATCTACCACTTTCTCCGGTACTCTTAAACACTTCTTTAGTTGTGAGACATGAAACACATCGTGAACCGCAGCTAGATGTGGTGGTAGCTCTAACCGGTAAGCGACGGCTCCGCACTTTTCAAGGATCTTGAATGGACCGATGTACCTTGGTGCTAACTTTCCTTTCACCCCAAACCGTTGTACCCCTTTCATCGGAGATACTTTGAGATACACATGATCCCCCTTATCAAAGACTAATGGCCTCCTCCTTTTATCCGAGTAACTTTTCTGTCTGGACTGTGCTCTTTTGAGATGGTGGTGTATGAGTTTCACTTGTTCTTCGGCTTCTACCACTAAATCAGGGCCAAAGGTAACACGTTCTCCTGGTTCGGACCAGTTTAGTGGTGTTCTGCATCTCCTACCATAAAGAGCTTCGAAAGGAGCCATTTCTAAGCTCTTTTGGTAGCTGTTGTTATAAGCGAACTCTGCCAGGGGAAGGCATTCATCCCACTTAGTGGAATATGTCAGTGCATAAGCCCTTAACATATCTTCTAGAATTTGATTCACTCTTTCTACTTGACCACTGGTTTGAGGGTGGTATGCCGAACTGTGAATCAAAGTGGTCCCTAAAGCGGTATGCAATTGCTCCCAGAAACGGGAGACAAACTGTGACCCTCTATCCGAAGTGATGGTCTTTGGGACTCCATGCAAAGGAAGGATACGAGCTAAATAAATCTCAGCATAGGTCTTGGCATGGTATATCGTTTTTACCGGAAGGAAATGGGCTGACTTTGTAAATCTGTCTATTATTACCCATACCGAATCATACCCCTTTTTAGCTCGAGGCAACCCCACAATGAAATCCATGTGTATATCCTCCCATTTCCACGCTGGAACCTCCAGTGGTTGAAGCATTCCAGCGGCCTTTAAGTGATCAGCTTTTACTTTCTTACACACGTCGCACTCCGATATGTATCTGGCGATCTCTCGCTTCATGCGGGTCCACCAAAATTTCTGTTTTAAGTCTTGATACATCTTATTGCTGCCGGGATGTATTGTGAGTATTGAAGTGTGCGCTTCATCCAATATTCTCTTTCTCAACTCCATGTCCTTGGGTACCACTAGACGATTCTTGAACCACAGGACGCCTTGGTCGTCAAGTGTGAAACACGCTTTCTTCTCTTCCCTAATACCTTCACGGATATGTGCCATACCCTTATCTTGCTTCTGAGCTTCTATGACTTGTGCCTTGATTGTGGGCTCAATAATGATACTATAGAGTTCTGCAGGCTGTCCTGGAGGTGTTTCAATATCACTCATTTCACAGCAGATTACTCTTGCTGTAGGTCGGACTTCTATCACATTGCAATGAGCTTTTCGGCTTAGTGCATCTGCTACCACATTGGCCTTGCCTGGGTGGTAGTGTATCTCCAGATCATAATCTTTTATCAGCTCTAACCATCGCCTCTGCCTCATGTTGATTTCGGGTTGGGTGAAAATATATTTGAGACTCTTATGGTCAGTGTAGATGTGACATGTGTTGCCTAACAGATAGTGTCTCCAAATTTTTAGTGCATGAACGACTGCAGCCAACTCAAGGTCATGTGTTGGATAGTTGGCTTCATGTTTCCTCAGTTGGCGGGAGGCATAAGCAATTACTCTTCCTTCTTGCATCAAGACACAACCAAGTCCATTACCGGAAGCATCACAGTACACCTCAAAAGGCTTGGTAATATCTGGTTGAGCTAGCACTGGTGCTGAGGTTAACAATTTCTTCAAGGTTTGGAAAGCTTCTTCACAACTCGGATTCCAAATGAACTTTGCATTTTTCTTGGTCAATGAGGTCATGGGTTTTGCAATTTTGGAGAAATCTTTGATAAAGCGGCGGTAGTAGCCCGCTAAACCAAGAAAACTCCGAATTTCAGTTACAGTTTCTGGTTGTTTCCAATTTAGCACATCTTCTACTTTGTTAGGGTCAACTGCGACTCCCTTTTCAGATAGCACATGTCCCAAGAAACTCACTTCTTTCAGCCAGAATGCACACTTGCTAAACTTGGCATAAAGCTTATGCTCTCTGAGCCGAGTGAGCACGACCCTCAAATGTTCTTCATGTTCTTTTTCATTTTTGGAGTAAATTAGTATGTCATCTATGAATACCACCACGAACTTATCGAGTTCATTCATGAATACCGAGTTCATCATATACATGAAGAAAGCCGGTGCGTTGGTTAGTCCAAAGGACATGACCAAGTACTCATACAAGCCGTATCTGGTAGAGAATGCTGTCTTGGGTATATCCTCTTCTCTAATCTTCATCTGATAGTAGCCAGACCTTAGGTCAATTTTAGAAAAGACCTTAGCCCCGGCTAACTGATCAAATAGAATGTCGATGTGTGGCAGTGGGTATTTGTTTTTGACGGTCACTGCATTCAGTGGCCGATAGTCAACACACAATCTTTTCCCACCATGATCCTTTTTCTCAACAAAGAGAGCTGGACAACCCCACGGTGATGAACTAGGCCTAATGAACCCTTTGTCTAATTGTTCTTGTAGCTGTACTTTCAATTCCTTCAAATCATCAGGTGGCATCCTGTATGGTCTTTTTGACACAGGTGCCGTACCTAGAACGAGCTCAATGACAAATTCTACATCCCGTTTTGGTGGTAGTCCCGGAAGTTCTTCTGGAAACACGTCCGGGAATTCACACACTACTGGTATCTTTTTAACCTCTTGTAGTTCAGTCGCATTGACCGTGGGGGTCATGTGTTTTTGGTTTGGCAAGTGTATCTGTATAGCCTTACCACTTACGCCTGACTTTAATTGTATTGTCCTGCTGCTAACATCCAGGACTGCATCGTGTTCTTTCATCCAATTCATACCTAAAATAATATCAATCCCCTGGTGTGTTAGTACCACGGGGTTGATGATATAATTTTCTGTGCCAATGCTCAGCTTAAGTTGTCTAACCCCCAAACTGGTTTCAATAGGTGATCCCGGTGCTGTAATTTGGTAGTTTTCTTTCAACTTGTACATTTTTATCCCATGCCTCAATGCATATGTTTTACTGATAAAAGTATGTGTGGCCCCAGAATCAAATAACACGACGATCGGTTGACCGTTGATCATGAACGTACCAGCAAGTACCGGTTCTCCGGCAGAAATCTGATCCATGTGCACATAGTGCACACGACCCATCTTGGGCATGGGTCCCTTCGGCTTGCTCTGTTGACTTCCACCAGCTGGGGTAGGACCTTGTATATTGCGGGGTGCCCTACAGTCACGACTGAAGTGACCTATCTTGCCGCAGTTGAAGCACGGAGCACCCGGTCCCGGAACAATGGGAGCACGGGGAGCTGGCAACTGTGCGGGTGCTCGATAAATGGGGTACTGTTGCTGCAGTGCTGCCCGATGAATCCACTTTGGTTGGTTGGGTCGGACCACATAGCGAGACTGCTGAAAATTTTGCTGTTGAGGTTTGTATGCGGTCTTCTGCTTCTGTGAAGGGCCCGTCGCTGATGTGTTGACTATCCTTTTGCGCTTCTGATCCTCGTTAGCAGCACGGAGACGATTCTCCATTTCGAGAGCAGTGTCTACCAGCTCAGTGAAGCTCTGGTAGCGCCGAGCTAGGTGAGTCCGGAGGGTAGGGTCAAGGCCCTCGAGGAGTCTCTCGGCCCGTTCCGGTTCAGTAGCAACATCTCTCGGAGCATACTGTGAGAGGTGGATAAAAGTCTGCACATATTGCATCACGGTCCGGTTGCCCTGCTTGAGGTCTCGGAACTCGCGACGCTTTTGCTCCATCAAACTTGCCGGGATGTAGCGAGCCCGGAAAGCTTGTCGGAACTCCTCCCATGTGGGCTCATGGCCCTCTTCCTGCATGGCGAGGAAAGTGGCGTACCACGCTCCCGCAGGCCCATGAAGAAGCTGAGCAGCAAATCGAGCCTTCTCTTGCTCATTGATCCCTGGCAGAAGGGTAAACTTGGACTGGACAGTGCGAAGCCAGTCGTCTGCCGCTAGTGGCTCTGGGCAGTTGGTGAAAACCGGGGGTCGCAGCCCCTCGAAGTCCTGGTAAGTAATGCCACGTGGCCTGTACTCCCGCGGCTGTTGTTGCCCACGGGCTTGACGGTCTTCTGCTAATAACCGAATCAGCTCAGCTTGTTGGACCACCAAAGTGGCCAGCTTCGGCGGGGGTGGAGCGCCTTGCGCTGACTGCCCTGATGACTGCCCCGTGCGAGTGTTCACCATCTGCAAAATGGAATCATATGGGTTCAGCCCAATAGCCCATGTGCAGAAATACGGTGACAGCAAGATCATAGGACTATAGGCAATTTGTGAGCACAGGTAAATTTGTAACAAAACAGTTAGACTCTATCTCTCAAGGCCAAGCTTAATGACATCGCATTATTCACATCATCCATGCACACTCAACAGTTACTTCAACCGTACTCATAGAGTCTTAAAAACTAAGGGTTTACTAGTACACACATGGGCCATCTCATCCATCACCTCGGAACACTAGCTTAAGGTTCTACATTAGGTTACATGATGTACATAAGTGAGTTCTCTCGACCTCACCACTGTTTAGTACAGTCATGGCAAACTGCACGGAGAGATATAGTACAAAACATCGCTCACAACGTGCACTATCTACAAAAGGCTTCATCACACAATGCCATTGCCAAACTCTCTAACGCCCGTTACGTGCGTCAGACACCATGCTGCCCTCATCCTCCACCATAGGGGCAACTGAAGGGTCCGGCTCGTACTGCACCAGGCGCTGCTGTGCCTCGGCCAACTCTGCCTCCAGCTCCTCAATACGGTCCTGAGCATACATGTGCTGGTAGCGGTAGTGGGAGACACGGTCCTCGGCACGGAGATACATCCCGTGTACGCTGTGAGCAAACTGCATGGTCGCAGCATAGGGCCTGGTGTCAATCCGCTCCTCCAGCATGTTGTGACGACGGAGCCACTCGTCATCGTAGCCGTCGGTGGGGAGGTAGCGCAGCACTGACATCCCTGCTGCACCCGACGAGCTGAGAGAGGTGATGGCTGCTAGGGTGACCTTGTCGTAAGCGTCCTCCTCATTGGCCCCGTAGACGGTGATCGTCTGCCGGACCGCGGTGTGGCTCGAAGGAAGGACAACACTGGCCATGCCGTGTCCCTCCGCATGCACAGTCTGCACGGAGAAGAAGGGGCACGGTCTGCGCCTCATCTCACGCAGAGCCCGACAAAGGATCTGCGCAAGGCCGTTCTCCTCACGGCAACGGGTGTGGACCATCCCATTCTCAAACTGAGGAGGGGTGTGAGTCATTGGTGGGAGGGGAGCAGCCCTTCCCTCCTGTACGCGGAGTCCCCTCGCACTGGTGGCCTTACGAGCGGTTTGCTTGGTCCTGGCCATCTGTTTTTAAAAGAGATTTTAATCAGTGATAAGCATAGGTTGGATATAACTTCAACGGTTAAGTGGGTGATGGGTGCAGAAAACATCTTTGAATCTTTCATTTCCCTTATTTGACTTTTAACAATAATGAACAAGTAAAAGTAAACATGATGCATGACTCGTCCTATCCGTTCTCACATCACACACCTTATGTATAATGTATATATCTAACGAGTATCCGGTGACATATATGCACGGCACTCTCTAATGCAACTAGTCGTTCTCTATTCGTTCTTAATTTCGCACGTGGTTAGTGTACCTGCAGAAAAATGCATGCTCATACCATCATCATTACCATGACCAATCATTACCACTCTAACCCTAGAAGTGGCATCCACGATTTTCTTTAAGCTACGTCTGGTGGACGACGTAGTGGCGCCATTTCTCTCAACACACCCAGTCTTCCTCCAGTACTGGGGAATTGCTGGGGAGAGAAACGGTGGCCAACAAGATCTAGCTATAATTTTGGTGGAAGGAGAAGTGATCACGAAACACTCCAATGGCGTGACCACCCCCCTTAAAGAGTTCTGCCCTATCAGCATGAATGCAGGGTTCGCAACAGTCCGCAAATCCCAATAGCTCTCCACCAGTACTGGGGATAGCTATGGCCGAAATGTTGCTTCCCAAAGCGCCGAATATGCATATGAGTTCTATCTAGGTCAGAATGTTAGCGATGTCACCTGGTATTTCACTAACATCCTTAATAGGGGCATATCGATACTCTCACTTTTCAAATACTTCGAAAAGGATTTTCGAAAATAGGTTTGCAAATCAAAACTGGATGATATGTCTGTTGTCTGTGTATGATCGGCTCTGATACCAGCTGTGGCGGAACCGCCGATTTAATCCGGGCTAAGCACACCTGCCACCTCTGGCTTGCAGTGCGATTAGACCGAACTAAACCCGGTCGTCCGTCGAGAATCATTCGACTCCCGATATTACCTTTCCCAGAGGAACCGACATCATACACATCTGACTCACGATGGAGCCACAACAGATACATCATCACAGGCAGTTGAATAGTAGAAAGTTAAACTTAGTTACAAGCCAGTTTTTACATAAAACACAAGTCCAACATAAAGTTATAAAATAGCAAGTTTGAAAGTTTCTCGCAGCGGAAAATATAAGTTTAGATCACCATGTTATCACCAAAAGTTTTGCATTGAAGGTACAACATCGAGCCCACCGATGTTGTCCTCGTGCCACTTAGTCACTTCATCCTACATGAGGGCATGCCCCGCCTCCAACACAGGCGCACACCATGAATTCCATACCTGCGCTCAAAATGTGGGGGCAAACCCTGAGTACTAATTACTCAGTAGGTCTTAATGGATATGGCTTACGGCTGACGCGAAGCAGCTTACTAGCAAGTAGATCCTTAGCCTTTAGTTTTTAACAGCAATTTAATCAACAACAAGTTTCATTGTCTGTATGATTGCCAACATAACAGTAAATCTTTGCAAGATAACAACTCAGCTCAAACATGTAGTATTCCAAAAACCATGAGTATTACGGTACCGAGAGTTTAAGTAATTACTACGTTGAACGTCAAAGGCATTGGCATTCCCACACCTGGTGGGCATCAGCGATTCGAATCGATTTTTAATTCCCGGGAATAACTATCATGCCAAGGGTATATGCTTACTAGCCATCGCGTTCCCACATATAGCCCCAATCTTAACCTGCCTCGTCCCAAGTTCGATTCACTCCCGCCTAGCCCCCGGGTTGTGCCCCCATGACGAGCCTGCCGACATCTCGGTCTCCCCGTCATGAGTACCAAGCTCCCCCGGGCCACCTTCCTCTCAACCAGCGGGTAGGAACGTGTCTCTGTGCTTCGGACGAGCCCAGGAAAGACTTTACCGGTCCCATTTCCCGGTTAAGCACTCTAGCAATGTTATGCCGACCAATAGGCGAACAGCGAACGGGCCTTATGCGACTCGGGCGGAGTCCGGATGCGACAATATGAATAGTAAACACTGAAATAAACCTCCGCCCGGTCTCTATTTAATTTCATGAGCAACAATAATAAGTGATATGACTGTAAGCTTTTGTAACTTTGAAAACACCTACGTGACGAGTACACACACTCGTGTCTACTCGTACCTAGAAATTTCTAGGCATACTCGTCCTGCGAACTCTATGTATAGGTGCTAGGGCCAGGGCGGCCAGGAAGTCTAATGCAATTGGTTCCAAACAACTCCTAATGCATATGCGTAATCATCAAGTATAACTTGTTTGCTGGGTAGAGTATGGTCCTGCCTACCTTCCTCGTTAGAGTCAGTAGCTGCCTCTGGAGCGTAGTCGGGTTCTTGCTGTTGGTCCTCTGGCTCTGGGTGCAGTTCCTCTTCTGGTTCCGTCACGATCGGCTGGTCCGGTGGTGGTTCTTCGTTCGTGGAATCTATATATATGACATGATGCAGTTAAAGTATGTATTAGTGCAATGCTTGCTTCGTTATGCGGGTGTAATGCAGTAGATCAGTGAACTTATGATTCATGGTACAGAGTTATGCATATTGAGGTGAAAGTCGTTTCATACTAAGAAATCGTACAAGCCATCATCTATGACAGCTTAGCTTGTCACATAAAATAACGTGGGGGTGTGCGTAGCGAAAATAGCACCGCTTCATGTGAAGTGACTGAAACTTTCATACAAGTGCATTATTTCTACCAGCTTTCACTTAGAGCCAAAACCTTACATGCATCATCTCTAATTCTAGCAAGTTATCCCATAACTATAGCTCATACCAACCTTAAAGTCATATTTGAAACATTATTCACCAAATTAACCTTTTTCTTAAGTGTAAGATGTGCCTAGAGCAAGACAAGGGCAAAATAGTAATTCAACAGCAAGTGCTAGGGTCAACAAATTTTATACAGAACCTACATATAAAAACAAGGTCCCTGCTCAAATTTGGCTATTTTTGGAGATCATTTAGTCCTTATTTCCTATTTATTAGAGTTTTATATGTTTGAAAAGAAACAGGGGCAAAACTGTCCTTTCCTACTCAACCATCATACCCATCCTGTAGATCTATTTATTAGGAACGCAATGCAACAAAGTTTGCTATTTTTGGATTTTTATACACTTTATTATGATTTTTCAAAGTTTCAGCCTTTTTAAAAGCATTTTAATCGAAAATTACACAGACTCAGGACCTATCTATAAATATCCATAGTTTCTGAGGGTTCCTGTGCAAGATTTACAAGACTCAGTGTACAGTGCTCGGTATGGAAACGTAAAACTGTTAAACCCGGAGGGCGATAGCGCAAAATGTGCGTCTTCCTCCTCCCGTCGTCTTCTTCCTCGCGACGGGAGGGGAACTCCGGCGGCGCGCGGCCAATCTCGGCCCTGCGGGGCTCGGAAGCTCGCCGCGGAGTGTCGGGGAGAGAGAGGAGAGGACGGGGAACTTTATCCACTACCTCAGACGGCGGGGGAGACCGCGGGGAGGGTCGGCGACGAGTGCCCCTGACCGGCGAGGTCTAGCGGTGCAATACGCCGGGGTAGAAGGGCTTCGGGCGGCGCGGTCTGGACGGGAAGGTAGAGTCGAGGGCGGCGAAGACCGTCGCGGTGACGGTTGAGCTCGGGAGTGGACGGAAATGGCTGGGGGCGAGCTCGGTCGAGGTCCGTCAATGGCGGACGACGCGAGAGTGAGCAGAGAGAGCGGAAAGGGCGAGCGCGAGAGTGAGGCTTCGGGGACGGAGGTCGAGACCCCGTCCCGGCCTTGAGGACGTGCCGAGCGCGCTGTCCGCGCGCGCGCAGCGGCGCGTGGCCACGACGGCCAGGGCGGCCGGCGCGTGGCCACGGCGCTCGGCGCGCCGCGCCGCGTGGACGCGCCCGGGCGGGGAGAGAAGAGGGAGCGCGCGCGGGTGAACCGGGTCTATGGACCACTGTGGCTGACAGGTGGGGCCATTTCCGGGAACAGAGAGTACGGTGTATGGACTCGGTGCATCGAGCGAGGAAGCGGGGAAAAGCCGTCGGTGCGCTGGCGCGGCGGGCCTGACAGGTGGGTCCCCCCTGTCATAGAGACTAGAAAATAAAAGAAATACGAAAAAAAAATAAATCCCCTTTGACCAGCTGAACAGGTTTCTGAATTTCGTAAATTTGACCAATTTAGGAGCCGAATTTGAAAAAGACCCAATTTAATGAAATGTTGTACTTTTTGAGATCTACAAATTTGTCAAAAGGACCTATACCAGATTCCAAATATAAAATGATTTAAATTTGAAATTAACTTGCTGACTCCTGTTTGACCATTTGAAAGCCCCAACTTGGAAATTATAAAATTCCATCTTAGGTGCATTTTCATAAAAGGTGAAATATACCAAAGTTTCATAGAATCTCATGGTCTACAACTTTGGTATTCATGATATGGCAAGATTTTGAATTTTGTTTCACAAAATTTTGAATTTACCAAACAGGGCTGAATTGGGCAAAAGTCACATTTTCACATAAAATGACCCAAAACTAGATTTCAACGTTCATGCATGCCAAAGCACAAAATGACAAAGTCATTCCTTATGGAATTGCCTACAAGTTTGGTATGTAAGGTTTTATGAAAAACACAATTGCCTTAAAGTTATATCCACAATACAAACACAGTTTTTTCTGAAAACTAAGTTTAGTTGCTCAATTGCCCTACTTTATGCATGCTCTCAAGATAAAATGCCTTTAAAAAAATGTCATTATGCTAATGATTTTAGTGTAATGCATTTGAGATGCCTAGGGCATCACAAAAAGTCTTGGCTGCGGTCAAGCAACATGTACTCATTGTTTGACCTTCCTTCTTGGTTTGGAGTGGTGGCGATAACTTGTACGGGGATAAGGAGACCCTACAAGGTAGTGCAAGCCGGGACCTTGTGACCGAGAGAGACGGTGGCAGTGGCTAAGCTTTTGTGGCTTGGTGGCACTTAGCCTTTGCTTGCAAGGAGCCACTTGGTGGTGAGAGAAATACAATGATCGGAAGAGACTTAGGGCCTGGCTCAGATATTGCCTTGGGTGGTGAGCCCGTGGACGTAGCCCTTAGTGGTGAACCACGTTAAATCCTCATGTATTCTTAGGAGTTTGCCCCCTTCCTTACTCTCTTACCACATTTTCGTTTCCGCATTTACTTTCTTGTGTGCCATTACCTTTTCTAGTTAGTTTGATTAGGTTTGGCTCTAGGTTGCAAGTCTTTTGGGTAAGATAGAGAGTGCATAGATAAACCTTAGACTTAACTAGCATGTGTAGGACGTGATAGGTTTATCTTATGCACTAGATAGCCCTAGGTTTTAGAAGAGTGATTAGCAACCCAATTTACCCCTCTCCCTCTTAGGTCGGATGCGCCGACACGTTCCTTACAGAATCCGATCTAGAGACTAGACTCGATATGTCTAAAAGCTATATGTGCGTCTCTATAGTGCATGATTTGGCCATTGAGAGTAGCTAAGATTTGTTTCTACACCTGCAACCATTTAAAGACAACATACAAAATTCATAGCATGTAACACAAATCATAGATAGAACTTTGTGTCAAATCAATACTGTAGATAACTACCAAATCTTGCCATAAAGAACACTTTAATACAAGATCTGACATGGCAAACACCGTGACACCCTAGCAGATCCAAATAATCGACATTAGGGCAACAAAGTGCTTACCGAGAGTTCAACCATAGAACATGGTTGACTTTTTTTATACTCCCTCCATTCTTTTTTATATGGAGTATCTAGTTGTCAAAACCAAGCCATAACCCATCCATATCAGTGGACAACAGACTATTCGAATAGATTTATAATTCTAGCCAGAAAGTGTACTGCGACCCACAAGTTGGACTTAGTGATGATTTACCATTGTAAACGTCCGAAGTCCAAGCTGAACCCTTGCCATTATGTCATCACCAAGCAGTGCCTTGAGAGGATCCAGGCAGCCCCATCGCTCAGTGTCCCATGACACTGCTGCGATACATTTCCCATCCTTTAGCCTCTTGCTACACCAGTACACCAGGCAACTGCCAGACTTAGGCTTAGTGCTACCTCATACAACATCGAGTGGTTGTACCAAAAAGGAGTTAGGCAAGATGAAACTTCAACTCGGTCCTTACACTAGCGACGGTGGAACTTCCCAATGCTCAATCCCAAGCAATCACACTTCTTATCCCCTCCACGAGGACCGAACGTCTAGATAACCGTGATAATGGCACTTGATTTTTTTACCCTACTCTACTGTGGCTTAGCCGACCGAAGTCATATGCCGGGGTTCTTCCCCATTTTTCCAAAACATACATCCACATCCATAACCACATTCCCATCATATCATCATGTTTAATATAGATATTGAGTGAGCGATCCAACCTAAGTGCTATACTTCTAAGATTGGTTCGGGTGGCTATCCTACCAGGTTTCCTTAGTAAGCAAAACATGTAGGTTTTATTTGTTTAACATGGCAATGGGTTGTGGTGATAAAAACTAGGTAGTTTATGCATCAAGTGGGGGTTCCAGTGGACATGATGTCAGGGTTTGGTACTGGCAGTGCACCACGGGACGGGTCACATGGAGCTTTTGTGGTTCGGCGAGATCGACGTAGCTCGATGGTTCGCCAGAAAAGCAACAAAGACACGAAGATTTATATAGGTTCGGGCCGCGAGATGCGTAAAACCCTATGTCCTATTTGTGGCTGATTGTATTGCGTCGAGTTCTCGAGGTTACAATGAGGGCTAAGGCTGGATTGCGATGGGTTGAGATGTTTTTCGATGTTCTACGTAGGGGTCCCTCATCTACCTTATATAGTCTGACGGAGTCTTGGGTTACAAGTTGAGTTTCTTCTATATTTCCTAGTCGGTTTAGATTACATGAAATCAAACAGAATCTAAGTTTCCATCATATCTTCTTCGATCTCCTCAAGCCTCAGAACCTGAGTCCGAGCTAAGCGTCCTTGTTTGCCTTCTGGATCGCGTCGTTATTGCCTTGAACTCTAAGTCATTACGACCTTATTTGGGCCTAAGTTAAGCGCTCGGCCCATGAAATCAGCCACTCGCCTGACTCAGGCCCACTGTTGTCCCATGTCCTAGATCCACGCCATGAGGAGCCAGGGGATATTTATCCCCCACAAGCCCCAAGGCTCGAATCAATTCATAGGTCAATTGACTCGAGACTCCCAAAGCCAACTGTTGCTCCGAGTGAAACATCATGCTGAGTTAACTTTCATATCCCTCCAATGGTTGCACCGACTAGGTGCACCCATTGGGTGCAGCCCCCGAGCTTTAAGCTGACTTGAGTAACAATCATCTTAAAGATCCAAAAAAGAATAACCAGCTTCAACAACTCCATCTTCAAATCATTCGTCCTCTCAAATCATTGGTTGCACCGACCAGGTGCACCCAATGGGTAGAGCCCCCGAGCTTCAAGTTGACTTGAGTAACAATTAGCTTGAAGGTCCAAATAATCTGAAATTTTGAAAGTACATATTTTCTCCCGAGTCAATCACTGCATCTTCTCAATGGTTGCACGGACAAGGTGCACCTATTGGGTGTAGCCCCCGAGCTTCAAGTTGACTTGAGTAACAATCAGCTTGAAGGTCCAAAGAGCTCTCCTGACTCATCATCGCCTGTCTGAAGTCTACAGGCCTTTGTCCCAATTAGAAAAAACTTCAAGAAAAAATTCTCCACCCATTGGGTGTAAACCGAGAAACTGCCGATAATATGAAGAGCCATTCCTTTGTCGCATATGCTTTCCCTCAAAAACCCAACCGCTCATGGATCCAACTCTCTTGAACTGTCTCGCATGTAGATCACCGACTGCGTGTTTATCCGAATACTAAATGCCATCATTATACGCGTACTTGCAAAGTTGGAGCGGCGCTTCGCTCGCTATATAACTAAGGCCAGGGCCCGTGCATCAATCACACTTCATTGTCTCGCACACACATAAGATTCTACTGCCAAACCCCCTTTCTTGCAAACACCATGGCCGACCCTCACAAGAACCGCCCCGAGTTCTCCAACTCGGAGGACGAGATCTTCGCCGGCGGCCCCGGCAAAGAAGACCCTCCCAGCGACGCCGACCCCTTCAGCGACAGCGACTGACGGTGGCGATGATAAGGGGAAGGCGCCACCAGAAGAGGCGAGCGATGACTCCGACGCCGACTCAGACCAGTACAACTAGAAGGAGAAGGCGATGCTCTAGGGTCTCAATCACCCTAGCCTCGGTGGCCCCGATGACTGAGGACGGCGACGAGGAGGAGGAGGAGGACAAAGACAACGAAGACGAGGACGACGACGACGACGATGGCGGCGACGATGGCGATGACGACGGCGGCGACGACTGCGATGGCAATTGCAGCAGCAGCAATAGCAAGGATGCTGCTCTGCCCCCCAAGAAGCGCCGCCGTGTCAGCTATTAGACTAGGATTAGTCTAACTAGCAGTGTAGTGCCTATAGGAAGACCCCATGTATCCGTAGAAGTATCCGTAGATTTATCTTTGTAATGAATCCAATCTTTTTTAATGAATGCTTTATGTTTCACTTGTTCATGAGTTCACTGTCGCATAATGAAGTCCGTTCTTTCCATAAGCAACCACTATCAGATTGCTCAAAGACAGTTCAATCACTGAAAACGAGATCACTGAATGAAAACCATGGGCCCTCGAGCCAAATGGATCATCTGAGATGTAACTGCCACCAAGTACTTTCAGATCGAGTGAAAACATCTGAGTCAACCTATCCGACTGAACAACGTCCGACTGAATTCTAGATAACCCAGATAAAAACTATGCCGAATGAAGTCATGCCAACTGAATCATTAAGCGATCTGTTGTCCCGTCAGAATGATGGAGAAAATGTTGACACCGTAAGTTTCCTTAAAGAAT
Organism: Paspalum vaginatum; assembly: GCA_030272315.1. NCBI lineage: Eukaryota > Viridiplantae > Streptophyta > Magnoliopsida > Poales > Poaceae > Paspalum > Paspalum vaginatum. Next base: position 32,590,652 of record CM059018.1, on the reverse strand, counting down.
AAACAGAGCTTCTCCAACTTAACGCCATTAGGTATTAAAGAGAACCAATACCCTAACGGTTCCTTCCACTCGAATCCTCATTCCCAACAGCTGCATTTACTCCCCCGCCAGCACCAACAGATTCGAAATCCTTGTCCCGAAACTTCCGAACTAGCACCAGAATCCCTCGCACCCATGGCTCTGAAGAACAAGATGATCTGCGAACGCAGAAACACTAGCAAAGGGCTTCCACATGATGAAAACCGATCGATCCCGTCGTCGTTTCTGGCTTTCTGTATGGCATCTGTCTCTAAATCCCATCTGAATCATCTTGTAAAAATGGGGGTTCTCCCTCCCAAGGAGTTGGGTGGGTGGAGAGATTGCGAGGGTGAAAGAGTCCCCACTGAGGATACCCACGAGTCCTTGGTATTTGCTCCTTTCTTTGTTCGCGGGTTAGGATTACCCCTCTGCTCTTTTTCCTGAGGCTTACTGAACTTTTATTCCATTGACCTGTCTCATCTGAACCCAAACTCCATCCTCCAAATTTTGATTTTTATCCACTTGTGCGAGGCTTTTCTCGAGATTGCTCCCCATTTCGGTCTCTAGAAATATTTGTACCACTGCAAACCCGGTACCCGAGACAAGGATCTGTAAGTGGTTGGAGGAACTAGCTTAGAACTGCGTAGGGGGAGCAAGTCAGTATACCTTGGAGATCCCCCTCAAGGATAGCAATAGAGGATGGCCTTTCGAGTGGTTCTACATGACCAACCATGCCAATTCACTACTGGCTCGATCAGGACGTCAGCCAAACTCCAAGCTCAGCAGTTGGGAAGAGACACCAACTGCAAAGGAGCTAGCTGAAGTGGACATTCTACTCAATGACATCTCGGATTTGAAAGACAACGGCCTGACTGCTCATGCTATAGTTATAGATTTCATCTTTCGAAGCATTCAACCGATGAAGGACCGAGTGTATCCGGCCTATTTGTACGTCGGAGCCAACGATCCCACTCGGGAGGTCAGCCGACCCATTACTGCAGATGAAATTAAGGCTCGAGTTGGTCTGATGCTGAGAGGTGAAGTCCACAACGAAGGATCACCACAACCTTACTCTTCATGGCACCCTACTCCAACTGTAAGTATTTTAGCTTGCCGACTGACTCATTTATGTATCTTGATAATGTATATGTCACTGAACAGATTTGCTGATTCCATCTTTGCAGAGCAATATTACCAAGTTCCTGTCCGACCCTCCTCAGCACAATGCAGACAAGATGCTGAAACAGGAGTCCCGGTTGATTGCTGAGGAGATGGAATGTGGTTGTAGCAACGCAAGGGAAAGGTAACAATGAGGCTGCCACATATATCGTCATCTCACGCCCAGCTGACAACTGTCGATGCCGAAGAAGATGCCGAGGCTCAAGAAGAATAAGCCCCCGAGCACACAGTAGCCCCAAAGGAAGATGATGCCGCCCCAAGGGTGTCCAGACGTACCCGAACCAAGACGTCGACAGAAAAGGCCAAAGTTCCCCGGAGAAACAGGACCATCAGGGAGCAAATAAGCAGTCAGAAGACCTCTCTTGCCAAGCTTGATCCAGCATCCCCTGTCCAAGAGACCGAGCAAGAGATCCAAAGTGTAGGAGACAACTGACAATAGTGAAGGCTCATCTCTTGGCGGCATTGACTGGAGTTTTTTGATCGACGAGGAGGAGGAAGAAGAAGAAATCCCACTGCAACGTCATGAGAGGAGGTCCAAACGAGCACAAGAACTTGAAGCCATAGCCTCCACTTCGACTCATCAAGATGTGCCAATGGAGGAGGAATTGGACTTATTGGATGTTGATCCAGAGTTAGCACAATTCATAAAGTCATTTCCATTTTCAAGTGACAGCAGCCTTACGCCACCACGGTACGCCAGATCACTTCGACTATTGTCATTTATCCCTGCATCCAATGTCCTGACTGAATGAAAATTCTGTGGAGGCCATCCACAGAGCAAAGCACAGTGCCTTCTGGGTCCGATGCTGACCCAGAAGATGCCCCCGAGCCTGAACCGAATGAAGCCAGAGCCCCCGAGCTCGGGGCCAAAGCAACCGAAGCCCCCGAGCTTGGGTCTTATGCAGCTGAAGCCCCCAAGCTTGAAGTTTTAGAATGTACGACTGAAGCACCTGAGCTTGAGGTCCCGGAGCGACCGACTGAAGCGGAGCTGAAGAATACAAAAGACCACAAAGATGACACTAGTGCGAGGCCCCTTGTTCAAGTGGCAAGACGCGCTCAGCAACCCCGAAGGAAGAGGCACTTCAGGCCGCCAAGATCATGCCATGGATGAGCATGGCCCACAACATGAGAATGAGGCAGCCGCTGGCAATGAGACAACCAATGCCGAAAATATTCCAGATATCTCAGTGCCAGTGCCAAGCCCTTGAGACGAAGGTCCCAAGTCGACAGATGACACCATCATAGCTGAAGAAGCAACTTCACTCGACCTGGTGGTCCTAGATCTACAACTTGCCATAGGCCCAAGTGAACTGAGCCTATTTGCAGCTTTTGAGGTAAGTCGCTATTCTGAGCACGATGATCTTTGAAGTCATCATCTATATTGCTAATGCATTGAATCCTTTTCTGCAGAGTTGGCTTGATCATGCTGCGCGGTGGCGTGAGCAACTTGCTTCAGTACTTCGGAGTGATGTAGTCGTGATGCGTCAACAGCTGCCTGAGTCAGAAGCCACCCATGCTACTGAGACTGCTGGTGAGTGCCTTGCTTTCTTAGTCACCCATATAGCCTAGCGTCCGACATATCCTGATATACCCATGCCTTGACATGCAGCTGCGGCTAAAAAGATTGCTGATCTAGAAACTGCCTTAGCTTAGCGCGATGCGTCGCATCGTAATGTTGTCCTCGAGCGTGACGAAGTTTGAGACAATGCTCGGAATCTGCAGTGCAAGCTTGAGCTAGAATGAAAATAGCATGAGGTAACTCGCCAAGAAACCCAGTTAGCATATTATTTGCTTACAAAGGCCTATAAGTTGAATCGGTCCACATGATGAAGCACTGCGACTGAAAAGAGAAATCTAGGTGCTCCGAGAGTCATGAGATGGATTCGAGAAGTCCTTCCAGAACACGTCCAATGCCTTGATAGTACTTCAAACAGGCCATCAGCTGACTCGAGCAGAACTCGAATGAAAAACATCTGAGCTGATTGAGGCTGACAAAGTCCGAGTTGAGATTCAAAGCAAAAACAGAGACTTGGACAAGGTACTGAAGTCTACATGGCAGGCCCTCAAAGAGTTGCGGCAGCTGTCAGAGAGACAGCACCACGATCTGGAACTGTCAGTGCGAAACAATGAAGTTGTCAAGAAAAACTGCGAGAAACTGAAGGCAGCTCATGAAAAGAACAAAGAGCTGATGAAGTTTGCAACAAACGCAATGAACACCATGCTGAGCATATGTGCCCCATAAGTTGGTTCGTCAAGACCAGTATCGGACCGGGTGGCAACCTTGGTTGAAGACACCAAGAAACATCTTCGAGGACGACTGAAGTCAGTTCTCCAACATGTGCTGCTAATGATGAAGATAACCCGGCCAGAGCTGAACCTGGCCGAGCTGACAGCTAGAGTTGGGATCGACCTGAGCGACGCCACGATTGACCAATATGCCTCAGATATTCACTCCATAGCAGAGAAATTGATTGCAAAATTTGAACTGTAAACTGAAATCTGTGCTTGCTGTGACTATGTACCTCAATTGTACCTGTTATGAATGTTAATCTGTAAGAAAACAAGAGTAGAATCCTTAGATTATATGAGATCCGATTGCTTGCTTATTCTCATTTGTGACGTCATGAGAGAAACAAGCCCTTGAGTCGGCCTTAACACAGAGTTTAGAAGTGCAAAACGCACAAACGAATGTCTGACTTAGACTTTCGTACTGAAAACTCATCGAATACGCGAAACACAGGGCCAGACCACACCCTTCTGTTACGTGTACGTGCGAGCATATAGCACTGACTGTAGGTCCATGACCTAAGCCAATTGCCCGGTAGTCAGGGTCAGATTGCACCCTTTTCATGAGAACGCGAAGGCATGTAACACCAGCTGTTGGTCATACGACCTAGGCTGATTGCCCCGTAAGGAGGGTCAGATTGCACCCTTTTTATGAGGACGCAAAGGCATGTAACACCAGCTGTCGGTCATACGACCTAGGCTGATTGCCCCATAATTAAGGTTAGACTACACCCTAGCTTGAGTAGGAGTAGGCACGTAGCACCAGCCATGAGTCGGGTCAAGACCCATGACTGATTGCTTGATTATCTGAGGACGAGGACATGATCACCAGAAATCATACGCACTCACTCCACGAGAAGAAGAGATATGCACCGAAATCATGCCTTTATTCATTATCCGAGTACATCCGACTGAACATGACTGAGGATGAGTCCATTTGAAATTAGGACTAAGCACGAGTACAGACTAGAGTAGATGGCTGCCGAGGTCGCATAATGCCTAAGAGTAGAACTTGCGCAGATGCTCGATGTTCCACGAGTTCCCAACCGGAGTGCCTTCCATCTCAAACAAGCGATAGGATCCTGGCCGAGTGACTTCTGTGATGATGTAAGGCCCCTCCCAAGGAGGGATAGCTTGTGACGCCCAACCCCCTTGAGGACCCTCCGGAGGACCAGATCCCCCGACTAGAAAAGCACGATGACGCATGTTGCGCTCATGATAACGGCGCAGAGTGTGGCGGAACCGCCGATTTAATCCGGGCTAAGCACACCTGCCACCTCTGGCTTGCAGTGCGATTAGACCGAACTAAACCCGGTCGTCCGTCGAGAGTCATTCGACTCCCGATATTACCTTTTCCCAGAGGAACCGACATCATACACATCTGACCCACGATGGAGCCACAACAGATACATCATCACAGGTAGTTGAATAGCATAAAGTTAGACTTAGTTACAAACCAGTTTTTACATAAAATACAAGTCCAACATAAAGTTATAAGGTAGCAAGTTCGAAAGTTTCTCGCAGCGGAATTTTTAGGTTACAGAGGTCATTACGATATCACCAAAAGATTTGCATTAGAGGTACAACGTCGAGCCCACCGATGTTGCCCTCGTGCCACTCAGTCATCTCATCCTAAATGAGGGCATGCTCCGCCTCCAACACATGTGCACACCATGAACTCCATACCTGCGCTCAAAATATGGGGGCAAACCCTGAGTACTAATTACTCAGTAGGTCTTAAGGGATTTGGCTTACAGCTGACGCGAAGCGGCTTACTAGCAAGTGGATCCTTAGCCTTTAATTTTAAACAGTAACATGAGTAGCATAAATATCAAGTTTCCATTTTTTGTATAACCTTCAACACATCTGTAACTTACAATAAGGTGAACAGTTCAATTCAATCATGTGGTGTTCCAAAAACCATGAATATTAACACCGAGAGTTTAAGTAGTTACTACGTTGCCCGACAGTGATATTGGCATTCCCACACCTGGTAGGCATCAGCGATTCGAATCGATTTTAATTCCCGGGAATAACTATCATGCCAGGGGTATATGCTTACTAGCCATCGCGTTCCCACATATAGCCCCAATCTTAACCTGCCTTGTCCCAAGTTCGATTCACTCCTGCCTAGCCCCCGGGTTGTGCCCCCATGACGAGCCTGCCGACATCTCGGTCTCCCCGTCATGAGTACCAAGCTCCCCCGGGCCACCTTCCTCTCAACCAGCGGGTAGGAACGTGTCTCTGTGCTTCGGACGAGCCCAGGAAAGACTTTTTCGGTCCCATTCCCCGGATAAGCACTTTAGCAATGTTATGCCGATCAGCAGACGAACAGCGAACGGGCCTTAAACGACTCGGGCGGAGTCCAAAGTGTAACCTTACGAAAAGCATATACTGGAATAAATCTCCGCCCGGTCTCCATTTACTTCATGAGCAACAATAATAAGAGATATAACTGTGAGCTTTTGTGATTTTTAAAACACCTACGTGACGAGTCCACACACTCGTGTCTACTCGTACCTAGCAATTTCTAGGCATACTCGTCCTACGAACTCTATGTATAGGTGCTAGGGCCAGGGCGGCCAGGGAGTCTAATGCAATTGGTTCCAAGCAACTCCTAATGCAAATGCGTAATCTTCAGGTATAAATTATTTGCTGGGTTGAGTATGGTCCTGCCTACCTTCCTCGTTAGGATCAGTAGCTGCCTCCTGAGCGAAGTCGGGCTCTTGTTGTTGGTCCTCTGGCTCTGGGTGCAGCTCCTCCTCGGGCTCCTCCGCGACGGGTTGGTTCGGCGGTGGTTCTTCGTTCGCGGAATCTATATGCATGACATGATGCAATTGGCGCATGTATTAGTGCAATGCTTGCTTCAGGATGCGAGTGCAATGCAAGAAATCAAGGTTTATGGAATAACATTATGTATTTTCGTGATAAAGCTTGTTTAACTTTAAGAAATCGTACAAGCCATCACCTATGATAGCTTAGTTTGTCACATATGACTACGTGGGGTGTGTGACTGAATAGCATCGATTTATGCGAAAAGACCGGTGCTTTCTATTATCTAGAATTCTTTTTCATTGTTAACTTTATGCTTAAATGCTAGGCAAGGGTAAAATAGTAAATATACAGCAAGCATTTAAGCTATCAACTTCTTATACTAAGCCTAGGCATACTAGCAATGTTGTTGCCCTAAATTCAGAAGTTTTGACTGTCATTTAACCTACATTTTTATTTATTAAAACAAACATGCATGAACTTATCAATTTCAAAATACTAACTGTTCTTGATATGCATAGAATCCCATTTCAACAGTGAGCTCTTTATGCTATAGGGAGCACAAATAAAATAGGTAAAACTATTTAGAGCCTAATTTCTATATAAATATCAGTTCCTCATTTATTTCTATGCTAAAATCACATGTAGGGGCAAAATGGTAATTAACAGTGCACATTTGAGCTACCAAAAATCATAGTGATCCTACATAACCTAACAACACTGCTGTTCAAATTTGGAAATTTTTGGAGATCATTTAGTCCTTATTTCTTATTTATTAAGGTTTTTCTTGCTTGCATAAAATCAGGGCAATTTGGTACTTTCCTACTCAACCATCATATTCCCTAGACAGATCTATTTAAAAGGATTTCAATGCAACTGATTTGGTATTTTTCTGATTTTTATGGAATTTTCTAGGATTTTTCAAAGGTTTCTGTCGAAATAATCAATTTAAAATGAAAATCAACAGAACCAGGGGCTAGATTGTGATTATTTCGGAACCCCAGGGGCTAGTACGCAAGATTTACAAGACTCAGCGTACAGCGCGGTGGACTAAAATGAAAAATCTTGATACCGCGGGGTCGGATCTGCAAATATGCCGTCTTCTTCCTCCCGTCGTCTTCTTCCTCGCGACGGGAGGGACGGCGACGGTGGCGCGCGGCCAATCCGGCCCTGCGGGGCACGGAGGCTCACCGCGAAGTGTCGGGGAGAGAGAGAGGAGGACGGGGAACCTTATCCACTACCTCAAACGGCGGGGGAGACCGCGGGGAGGGACGGCGACGAGCGCTCCTGGCCGGCGGGGTCCGGCGGTGCAATACGCCGGGGTGGAGGGGTCTCGGGCGACGCGGTCTAGGCGGGAAGGTGGAGTCGAGGGCGGCGAAGCTCGGCGCGGTGATGGTTGAGCTCGGGAGAGGACAGGAGTGGCCGGGGGCGAGCTCGCGCGAGCTCTGTCAATGGCGGACGGCGCGAGGTCGAACGGGAAAAACGGAGAGGCCGAGCGCGTGAAAGGGGGTTCGGGAAAAAGAGGTCGGCCTCGCCCTCGCCTTGGAGGCGCGCCGTGCGCGCTGCCCGCGCGTGGCCGCGGCGGCCGGGGAGGCCGGCGCGTGGCCACGGCGCTCAGCGGCCAGCGCCGCGTGGGCGCGCTCGGGCGGGGAGGGAAGAGGGGGCGCGCGGGTGAGCTAGGTCCATGGACCGGTGAGGCTGACAGGTGGGGCCAAGGACAGGGACGAAGATTAGGGCGCATGGACCGGGTTCATGGAGCGAGGGAGCCGATGGGGCCCACCGCGACGGGTGTCGGGCGGAAACCCGCCGTTCTTACAAGTGGGACCCAGCTGTCATAGGCTCGTGAGGAAAAGAAAAACCCGAAAAAAGAAAAAAAAGTTTTGACCACTGACCAGGTTTCTGATTTTCGCAAATTTGACTAATTTGCTGGCCGAATTTGAAAATGACCCAATTTAATGAAATGTTTTACCCTTTGAGATCTAAAACTTTGTCAAAAGCACTAAGTTCAAATTCTGGCTCTAATTTTGATTTAATTTGAATTTAACTGTCAGCCCTCAGTTTGGACTGAGAACTGTTTTCCTTAGATAATTCAAATGTCCTATTTCTATCCATTTTCTCCCAAAAGTATTTTTGACAAAGTTGTTCAAGATTTCATGGCCTAAAACTTTCCCAATTGGACCTTTGCATGAAAAGGACTCTAGGATATAGAAAAATGAAGAATTCTAAATATATCAGATTTAGAGTGTGTTTATTGGGTAACACCAAAAGTCCCTTTACACTAAGTTAAGCCCATTTTCCATCCAAGCTCTAATTGACAAAATTGTTTACCACCTTAAGACCTACAAGTTTGGTATAAAAAGTTTCACCTAAATCTCCATAGGTTTTAAGTTATGCTCACATTTATAGCGTCATTTTTGCAAAGCTGAGTGCATCACTTAGCTATTTTCACCATATTTGTTCATATAACTCAAATGCACATTAGCATGAGATGAGATGATGTTTATGAGAAGTAATTAAACAAATTATGTACATGATGATGCTTGGGAGATGCCTAGGGCATCACAACCCACCCCCCTTAAAGAAATCTCGTCCCGAGATTTTTGATGTGACGTGGGTAGTTAAGTTGGTTGTAGTTAGTGTTGTGTGCATGTATTGAGTTTAGACCTTGGAACTAAGTTGTTGTAACATACCGAGTTGAGGTGGACGGTAGAAAACCAGGATACTTAGTGTGTAGGTATTCTTCTTGCTCCCAAGTGGCTTCTTCTTCGGAGTGATTACTCCATTGAACTTTGTAAAAGTTGATTGTTTTTCGACGGGTGGATCTTTGCTTTTGATCGAGGATTTTTATGGGATGTTCTTCGTATGTGAGATCTGGTTCAATCTGAATTTGAGAGGTATCTACCACTTTCTCCGGCACTCTTAAGCACTTCTTTAGTTGTGAGACGTGAAACACATCGTGAACCGCAGCCAGATGTGATGGTAGGTCTAACTGGTAAGCGACGGCTCCGCATTTTTCAATGATTTTGAATGGACCGACGTATCTTGGTGCTAACTTCCCTTTCACTCCAAACCGTTGTACCCCTTTCATCGGAGATACTTTCAGATACACATGATCCCCTTCATCAAAGACTAGTGGCCTCCTCCTTCTATCCGAGTAGCTTTTCTGCCTGGACTGTGCTCTTTTGAGATGGTGGTGTATGAGTTTTACTTGTTCTTTGGCTTCTACCACTAAATCAGGGCCAAAGATAACACGCTCTCCTGGTTTGGACCAGTTTAGTGGTGTTCTGCATCTCCTACCATAAAGAGCCTCGAAAGGAGCCATTTCTAAGCTCTTTTGGTAGCTGTTGTTATAAGCGAACTCCGCTAGGGGGAGGCATTCATCCCACTTGGAGGAATAGGTCAGTGCACAAGCTCTTAACATATCTTCTAGGATTTGATTTACTCTTTCTACTTGACCACTGGTTTGAGGGTGATATGCTGAACTTCAAATCACAGTGGTTCCGAGAGCGGATTGCAAATGCTCCCAAAAGCGGGACACAAATAGCGAGCCTCGATCGGAAGTGATGGTCTTGGGCACCCCATGTAGGGAAATAACTCGTGCAATATATAGCTCTGCATAGGTAGCGGCAGTATAATGAGTCTTGACGGGTAAGAAGTGTGCCGACTTGGTGAACCGATCGACAATCACCCATATAGAATCATATCCCTTTTGGGTACGCGGCAAACCCACAACAAAATCCATGTGTATATCCTCCCATTTCCATGCTGGAACATCAAGCGGCTGAAGCATCCCGGCGAGCTTTAGGTGATCAGCTTTTACTTTCTTACACACGTCGCACTCAGATACGTACCTAGCGATCTCCCGCTTCATGCGGGTCCACCAAAATTTCTGTTTTAAATCTTGATACATCTTATTGCTGCCTGGATGTATCGTGGGCATTGAGGTGTGCGCTTCGTCCAGTATTCTCTTCCTCAACTCTATGTCCTTAGGTACCATTAGACGATTCTTGAACCACAGAACACCTTGGTCATCAAGCGTGAAACATGCCCTCTTCTCTTCACTAATGCCCTCATGAATATACGCCATGCCTTTATCTTGTCTCTGCGCTTCTATGATTTGTGCTTTGATCGTGGGCTCAATAATGATATTATAAAGTTCTGCATGCTGTTCTGGAGGTATTTCAATGTCATTCATCTCACAGCAGATCACTCTTGCTGTAGGTCGGACTTCTATCACATTGCAATGGGCTTTTCGGCTTAGTGCATCTGCTACCACATTGGCCTTGCCTGGGTGGTAGTGTATCTCCAGATCATAATCTTTTATCAACTCTAACCACCGTCTCTGCCTCATATTAATTTCGGGTTGTGTGAAAATATATTTGAGACTCTTATGATCAGTGTAGATGTGACATGTGTTGCCTAACAGATAGTGTCTCCATATCTTTAGTGCATGAACGACTGCGGCTAACTCAAGGTCATGTGTTGGGTAGTTTGCTTCATGTTTTCTCAATTGACGGGAGGCATAAGCAATTACTCTTCCTTCTTGCATCAAGACACAGCCAAGTCCATTGCCGGAGGCATCACAGTACACCTCAAATGGCTTGGTAATGTCCGGTTGAGCTAGCACTGGTGCTGAGGTTAACAATTTCTTCAATGTTTGGAAAGCTCCTTCACAATTCGGATTCCAAATGAACTTTTCATTTTTCTTGGTCAATGAGGTCATGGGTTTTTCAATTTTGGAGAAGTCTTTGATAAAGCGGCGGTAGTAGCCCGCTAAACCAAGAAAACTCCGGATTTCAGTCACGGTCTCTGGTTGCTTCCAATTTAGCACATCTTCTACTTTGTTAGGGTCAACTGCGACTCCTTTCTCAGATAGTCTGTGACCCAAGAAACCCACTTCTTTCAGCCAGAACGCACACTTGCTAAACTTGGCATAAAGTTTATGCTCTCTAAGCCGAGTGAGTACGATCCTTAAGTGTTCTTCATGTTCTTTTTCATTTCTGGAGTAGATTAGTATGTCATCTATGAATACCACCACGAATTTATCGAGTTCATTCATGAACACCGAGTTCATCATATACATGAAGAAGGCCGGTGCGTTGGTTAGCCCAAACGACATGACCAAATACTCATACAAGCCGTATCTGGTAGAGAATGCTGTCTTGGGTATATCCTCTTCTCTAATCTTTATCTGATAGTAGCCAGACCTTAGGTCAATCTTAGAAAAGACCTTAGCCCCAGCTAACTGATCAAATAGAATATCGATGTGTGGCAGTGGGTATTTGTTTTTGACGGTCACTGCATTCAGTGGCCGATAGTCAACACACAGTCTTTTCCCACCATAATCCTTTTTCTCAACAAAGAGAGCTGGACAACCCCACGGTGATGAACTAGGCCTAATGAACCCTTTGTCTAATTGTTCTTGTAGTTGTGTTTTCAATTCCTTCAGATCATCAGGTGGCATCCTGTATGGTCTTTTTGACACAGGTGCCGTGCCTGGAACGAGTTCAATAGCAAACTCTACATCCCGTTTTGGTGGTAATCCACGAAGTTCATCCGGAAATACGTCCGGAAATTCACACACTGCCGGTATCTTCTTAACCTCTTGTAGTTCAGTCGTATTAACCGTGGGGGTCATGTGTTTTTGATTTGGCATGTGTATCTGCATAGCCTTGCCACTCACGCCTGACTTTAATTGTATTGTCCTGCTGCCAACGTCCAGGACTGCATCGTGTTCTTTCATCCAATTCATACCTAAAATAATATCAATCCCCTGGTGTGGCAGTACCACGGGGTTGATGATAAAATTTTCTGTGCCAATGCTCAGCTTAAGTTGTCTAACCCCCAAACTGGTTTCAATAGGTGATCCGGGTGCTGTAATTTGATAGTTTTCTTTCAACTTGTACATTTTTATCCCATCCTTCAATGCATATGTTTTACTGATAAAAGTGTGTGTGGCCCCAGAATCAAATAACACGACGGTCGGTTGACCGTTGATCATGAACGTACCAGCAAGCACCGGTTCTCCGGCGGAAATCTGCTCCATGTGCACATAGTGTACACGACCCATCTTGGGCATGGGTCCCTTCGGCTTGCTTTGCTGACTTCCACCTGCTGGGGTAGGACCCTGTATCTTGCGGGGTGCCCTACAGTCACGACTGAAGTGACCTATCTTGCCGCAGTTGAAGCACGGAGCACCCGGCCCCGGAACAATAGGAGCACGGGGAGCTGGCAACTGTGCTGGTGCTCGATAGATGGGGTACTGTTGCTGCGGTGCCGCCCGATGGATCCACCTTGGTTGGTTGGGTCGGACCACATAGCGAGGCTGCTGATAATTTTGCTATTGAGGCTTGTATGCGGTTTTCTGCTTCTGTGAAGGGCCAGTCGCTGATGTGTTGGCTAGCCTTTTGCGCTTCTGATCTTCGTTAGCGGCACGGAGACGATTCTCCATGTCGAGAGCAGTGTCTACCAGCTCAGTGAAGCTCTGGTAGCGCCGTGCCAGGTGAGTCCGGAGGGTAGGGTCAAGGCCCTCTAGGAGTCTCTCGGCCCGCTCCGGCTCAGTAGCAACATCTCTTGGAGCATACTGAGAGAGATGGATAAAGGTCTGCACATATTGCATGACGGTCCTGTTACCCTGCCTGAGGTCTCGGAACTCACGACGCTTTTGTTCCATCAAACTTGCCGGGATGTAGTGGGCCCGGAAAGCCTGACGGAACTCCTCCCATGTGGGCTCATGGCCCTCTTCCTGCATGGCGAGGAAAGTGGCGTACCATGCCCCCGCAGGCCCATGAAGGAGCTGAGCAGCAAATCGAGCCTTCTCTTGCTCGTTGATCCCTGGCAGAAGGGTGAACTTGGACTGGACGGTGCGAAGCCAGTCGTCTACCGCCAGTGGCTCGGGGCAGTTGGTGAAAACTGGGGGTCGCAGCCCCTCAAAATCCTGGTAGGTGATGCCACGTGGCCGGTACTCCCGCGGCTGCTGTTGCCCACGGGCCTGGCGGTCTTCCGCTAGTAAACGAATCAGCTCAGCCTGCTGGACCACCAGAGTGGCCAACTCCGGCGGGGGTGGAGCGCCTTGCGCTGACTGCCCCGATGATTGACCATTGCGAGTGTTCACCATCTGCAAAATGGAGCCATATAGATTCAGTCCAATAGCCCTTGCGCAGAAATACGGTGACAGCAAGATCATAGGACTATAGGCAATTTGTGAGTACAGGTAAACTTGTAACAAAACAGTTAGCTTTTATCTCGCAAGGCCAAGCAATGGCACGTTATCACCGGGTCGTGCAGTTTCGCATGTGTAAACAGTAGCTTCTGACTTTTAACAATTAGATTACCAAAACGACCGGCTAGGTCTTATCATCATTAGAAAAGTTGTCCTAAATTCTTAGGTTTTACACAATAGAAGCTGCTGGACTCCGAGTTCCAAACTCAACCGTGCCATTTTCCAAACTTAAAGGCATTGCATCATTCCACATTGTCCATGCGCATCCCGCAATTACTACAACCATACTTATAGAGTCTTAACAAACTAAGGGTTTACTTAGTACATATGTGGGCCATCTCGTCCATCACATCGAAACACTATCCTAAGCTTCTACATCGGGTTACATGACGTACATAAATGAGTTCTCTCGATCTCACCATTGTTTAGTACCGTCATGGCAAATTGCACGGAGCGGTATAATACAAAACATCGCTCATAACGTGCACCATTTACAAAAGGCTTCACCACACATTGCTACCATCAAACTCTCTAACGCCCGTTACGCGCGTCAGACACCATGCTGTCCTCATCCTCCACCACAGGGGCAACTGAAGGGTCCTGCTCGTACTGCGCCAAGCGCTGCTGTGCCTCGGCCAACTCTGCCTCTAGCTCCTCAATACGGTCCTGTGCATACATGTGCTGGTCGCGGTAGTGAGAGACACGGTCCTCGGCACGGAGGTACATCCCGTGTACGCTGTGAGCAAACTGCATGGTCGCAGCATAGGGCCTGGTGTCAATCCGCTCCTCCAGCATGTTGTGACGACGGAGCCACTCGTCGTCGTAGCCGTCGGTGGGGAGGTAGCGCAGCATGGACATCCCTGCTGCACCTGAGGAGCTGAGTGAGGTGATGGCTGCCAAGGTGACCTTGTCGTAAGCGTCCTCCTCATTGGCCCCGTAGACGGTGATCGTCTGCCGAACCGCGGTGTGGCTCGAAGGAAGGACAACACTGGCCATGCAGTGTCCCTCCGCGTGCACTGTCTGCACGGAGAAGAAGGGGCATGGTCTGCGCCTCATCTCACGCAGAGCCCGACAAAGGATCTGCGCGAGGCCGTTCTCCTCACGGCAACGGGTGTGGACCATCCCGTTCTCATGCTGAGGAGGGATCTGGGTCACTGGTGGAAGGGGAGCAGCCCTTCCCTCCTGTAAGCGGAGTCCCCTCGCACTGGTGGCCTTGCGGGCGGTTTGCTTGGTCCTGGCCATCTGTTTTTAAATAAGAGACTTTTAATCAGTGATAGGCATTAGTCGCATATAATTTGAACGGTTAAGTGGGTGATGTGTGCAGAAGACATCTTTGAACTTTCATTTTACTTATTTGACTTTTAACAATAAACCCCCAAGTATGAGCAAATGAAAGTAAACATGATGCATGACTCGTCCTATCCGATCTCACATCACACATCTTTTGTATAATTTATATATCTAGCGAGTATCCGGTGACATATATGCACGGCACTCCCTAATGCAACTAGTTGTTCTCTACTCGTTCTTAATTTCGCACGTGGTTAGTGCACCTGCAGAAAAATGCATGCTCATACCAACATCATCACCACGACCAAACATTACCACTCTAACCCTAAAAGTGGTATCCACGAATTTCTTTAGACTACGTCTGGTGGACGACGTAGTGGCGCCATTTCTCCCAACACACCCAACGTTCCTCCAGTACTGGGGAATTGCTGGGGAGAGAAACGGTGGCCAACAAGATCTAGCTATAATTTTGGTCGAAGGAAAAGTGGTCACGAAACACTCCAATGGCGTGACCACCCCCCTTAAAGAGTTCTGCCCTATCAGCATGAATGCGGGGTTCGCAACAGTCCGCAAATCCCAATAGCGCTCCACCAGTATTGGGGATAGCTATGGCCGAAATGTTGCTTCCCAAAGCGCCGAATATGCATATGAGTTCTATCTAGGTTAGAATGTTAGCGATGTCACCTGGTATTTCACTAACATCCTTAATATGGGCATACCGATACTCTCATTTTTCAAATACTTCGAAAAGGGTTTTCGAAAATAGGTTTATAAATCAAAACTGGATGATATGTCTGTTGTCTGTGTATGATCGGCTCTGATACCAGCTGTGGCGGAACCGCCGATTTAATCCGGGCTAAGCACACCTGCCACCTCTGGCTTGCAGTGCGATTAGACCGAACTAAACCCGGTCGTCCGTCGAGAGTCATTCGACTCCCGATATTACCTTTTCCCAGAGGAACCGACATCATACACATCTGACCCACGATGGAGCCACAACAGATACATCATCACAGGCAGTTGAATAGCATAAAGTTAGACTTAGTTACAAACCAATTTTTACATAAAATACAAGTCCAACATAAAGTTATAAGGTAGCAAGTTCGAAAGTTTCTCGCAGCGGAATTTTTAGGTTTCAGAGGTCATTACGATATCACCAAAAGATTTGCATTAGAGGTACAACGTCGAGCCCACCGATGTTGCCCTCGTGCCACTCAGTCATCTCATCCTAAATGAGGGCATGCTCCGCCTCCAACACATGTGCACACCATGAACTCCATACCTGCGCTCAAAATATGGGGGCAAACCCTGAGTACTAATTACTCAGTAGGTCTTAAGGGATTTGGCTTACGGCTGACGCGAAGCGGCTTACTAGTGTCACACCCGGTTTTCAATGATCGAAAACCGTGCGTACTATACATGCGCCAGGAACGAGTCTCACATGTATAGGACAAATTGTCATCACAGAACATGTCATAATATAACGTTTAACGATTACATCATAAGTATTATAACAGACACTTGTCTTTAACATAAAGTACGTAAAAGCGGAAGCGTAAACGGAAAGCAACTAGAGCCGCCACAGGGACGTCCACTGGAAGAGCGAAGAGCCTAGACTTCTTGATAATCCTCCGTATCTCCATTGACTGAGCAGCGGTTGGATTTGTCCCCCCAACAAGGAGTAAACGGAAAAGAACAAGCGTGAGCACACAACTCGTACTCAACAAGTATAACAGAACCATGAGGCTCTAAGGTTAGCTGACTCCACTGCATTGCTTTTAATTGGTCAAATTTTATTAAAGCTATTTACTAAAGTGAGTAGAGAAACTTTTATCTCAAAGATATTGCATAGAAGAAATTAAGCATCATGATTAACCAGGATTTTACCAAAAACCATCCATAACCCAACTAATCACATAAAGGATCTGGGCCGCTCATAACCGTGAGCACGGCTGATGCATCAGTTTTACACTCTCGAGAGGTTGCACATCTTTACCCACAAGTCGTGAGCTACGCTAGTGGTTCATCACATACCTTAGATGAGATGACTAGCGAGCCACACTACGAAGCCTTTACAAAGATTATGTTAGTAAGGTGTAACCGCTAAGGTTTCAGGTTATGCAACGGTGGAGCAAGCCTCAAGGGGAGAAGAACACATCACACTCAACCCAAGCAGCGCGAGGGCCACAGAAGCACACCTCCCCTCTTGCCCCGCAGGTAAGTTACTCCCAAACTAAAACAATCCAATTAATCAGCTAAGACCGTCCCATACCAGTCTTATGGTAGTGCTGTTGTCCCAGGTTGTCGCTTTGCGAACCGGTCCTTATGGAAAGTGGCTATGAGCAAAACCACTAAGCACAATGCTCATGCCCCCTAAACCAAGTTGCTAAAAAAAAACAAATTTTAAATGAGACATGCACCACTCAAGCACACGGCACAGAGGGTCACGCTCAAACAATTAATTGCATAGATCCATTAATCAACATTAATTAAAAACATAGCATAGGTGTATGTTGGCGCAGCACCTAGCAAAAACTTAACCACATGCAACCCAAAAGGTTTACATTGAGATCAAAGTGGCTAATGTATCGTCCTTATAGGCATACAAGATCAACACATGCATATGCAATGAATTAAAGGTGATAGGTGTTGCTCATGTTATACTTGCCTTCCTCAAGGTGCTCTTGCTGCTGCTCACAAATGTCAAAAGGTGGCTCCTCGTTCACCTCAGACAGATCAACGTCTACTTACGTCCAAACGTCACACAAGCATCCATATACGAGCATACATGCAAACAATGGACAACAGATAAGAAACAGTACACCAATACATCAAAACAGAACACAAAACTAGTTTAGAACTGTTCTACATATTACCACGGTCACGTGAGCGCAAGAATCGCCCAAAACGGAGTTAAAACGGAAAAGTTATGGCCAAAACAAGGTTCTAGGGACCTATTTATGAAGAAAACTCAAAATCTGGGCTGTTTTGGAAAAACTAGGGACCAATTCTGTAATTTCAGGAAAGATCCGAGGTCTAAAGCACAAAAACACAGCCTCTGGACTGCGGGTTCTATTTTTCAATAGCGCAGGGGCTAAAACATTAAAAACTGGGCCGATCTGTAATTAGTTTTGAACTGGCGTGGACCGCGGGTTGATTTAGGAAAAACCGAGGGTCTCTTTAACAAAAAAGGCGGCGACGACCGCGGTTGACCGGTCACCATCTGGTCCGGACGGTCGGATCTAAATCTAACGGCTGAGATGAGATCGGATCACGTTATAATCTCGTGCATCCGTTCTGGATCGGACGGCTGAGGTTGAAAGGCGAGGTTTCGCCGGCGGCGACCATCGGGGACGGCGGCGCATCGCCGGAGCTCGCGATGCCCGGTGTTCCGGGGCGCGATTCGGGACCGGACCTAGCTAGAAAGCAAGACGGGACCACGGCGAAGCTCACCGTGGGGTTGTCGACGACCGGGAGCTGCCGGAGGATGGTCGGCGACGAGCGGAGGCGGCGGAGCGGCTCGGGGCTTCGCGGAGAGCTCGGTCGGAGCGTCCACGGGCGTCGAGAGCTAGTGCAACGGGGTCGCGAGGTCCTGCAGAGCACGGCGGAGGGGTTAGGGCGGCGGAAGCGCGACCCCAGAGGGCGAATTGCACCTCGCCGGCGTTACTCACCTCGGACGGTGGCGGCGGAATTGAGCGGCTCGCGACGGCTACGGCTCGATTGCGGCTGCTGGCGAGGTTGAGGGGGAAAGGGCGAAGCCCGGCGTGCTATTTATAGGACCGGAGCGGCTCGGAAGGGGGCGGCGCAGTAAGGAAGGCGGCGGCCGGAGCTTCCTTCGGCACGCGCTCTCGGGAAGGAAGGGAATCCTTCGATTCCTTTGGGGATTCGGTGCGCAGGAGAGCGAGGAACACGGGGAAGGCGGCGGAGGGAGCTCTCCTCCTCGGAGTCGGCCGGCGTAGAGAAGGAAAGAAATCGGCCGAAAAAGGAAAGTCGCCGTCGCCGAAAAAGGAAAGGCGAGAGGTCGGGGATGACAGGTGGGTCCCGCCTGTCAGCGGCTCGACGGGCGCGGGTCCGCCTGTCAGTGGCGCGAGGGAGAGAGACGGCGCGCGCGGGAGGCCGGCTGGGCCGCCTCGCCTGGGCCGGCTCGGGTGAGGGCGCGGGTGGGCCGAGCGGGTGAGGTGGGCCGGTTTCTCCTTTTTCTTTTTCCTGCATTTTCCCTCTCTTTTCTATTTCTCTCCTTTTCTTTTAAACTCAAAAACAAACTACAAATTCAAATAAATTTGAATTCAAACCTTATGCCATTCATCAAATAAAAAATATGCTCCAGCATGAATGCACAAACATGTTGACCTTAGGATATATTGCAATATTTAGTTCAAAAGATAATGAAAAATGCATACTAGGCACAATAAATCCTAGAAAATAAATAAAGCATATTGAATTTATTATAAAATGCTGGAAATTAAATTTAGGGTGTTACAGGACCTACCCCCCTTGCAAGGAATCTCGCCCCGAGATTCACATAGGCTGGTTAGCAAAGAGATCAGGGTATGCTGCCCTCAACTCATCCTCCCTTTCCCAAGTAGCTTCCTCCTCTGTGTGGTATTTCCATTGCACTCGGCACATCTTGGTCCTCTTATTCCGGGTCACCCTCTCAGATGTTTCCAGAATCTTTATAGGGTGCTCAGTGTAGGTCAAGTCCTCCTGCACTTCCAACCCTTCTAAAGGCGCCTGCTCCTCTGGTATTCTCAAGCACTTCTTCAGCTGCGAGACATGGAATACATCGTGCACACCTGGAAGACTAGAAGGTAACTCTAAGCGATAAGCCACTTCTCCTCTCTTTTCTAGTACCTTGAAGGGTCCAACGTATCTGGGTGCTAGTTTTCCCTTCATGTTGAATCTGCGTACTCCCCGCATAGGTGACACCTTCAGATACACAAAGTCACCTTCCTTGAACGTGAGATCTCTCCGTCTGACATCTGCATAGCTTTTCTGCCTAGACTGAGCAATTCTCAAGTTCTCTCGAACTATCCGTACTTGTTCCTCCGCATCCTTGATAATGTCTGGGCCAAACACTTGCTTCTCTCCTTTCTGATCCCAGAGCAAAGGAGTCCTACACCTTCTACCATACAAAGCTTCAAATGGTGATTTCTTGATACTGACCTGATAACTGTTGTTGTAGGAGAACTCGGCATAAGGTAAGCACTTGTCCCAACTTGTGCCATATTGGATGACACACGCTCGCAACATATCTTCCAGTATTTGATTGGTCCTTTCTGTCTGACCGTCTGTCTGCGGATGGTAAGCTGTGCTGAAACGAAGCTTGGTATCCAGTGAATCATGCAATTGCTCCCAAAAGCGAGAAGTGAACTGTGATCCCCTATCGGATATAATCCTCTTAGGAACCCCATGCAAACACACAATCCTAGAGATGTATAGTTCTGCCAACCTTGCCCCGGAGTAGGTAGTATTCACAGGTATGAAGTGGGCGACCTTGGTCAGACGATCCACTACTACCCATATGGAGTTGTAACCTTTCTGGGTGCGAGGTAACCCAACAATAAAGTCCATGCTGATTTCCTCCCACTTCCATTCTGGAATTTTCAACGGTTGCAATAGTCCTGCTGGCCTCTGATGTTCTGCCTTGACCCTCTGACAAGTGTCACAAATTGCCACATACTCTGCTACGGCACGTTTCATTCCAAACCACCAGAATCTCTCCTTGAGGTCATAATACATCTTAGTACTCCCGGGATGGATAGAGTAAGCTGTATCATGGGCCTCACTCAGGATCAACTTCTTGATTCTGTCCACATCTGGCACACAAATCCGGTTCTTGTACCATACTGTACCTTGCTCATCTTCCCTGAAGTTGGGCGCTTTGCCTATCTGGATCTGCTCGCGTATCTCCTGGATCTTCTCGTCCTGGGCTTGATGTCTTCGAATTTCTTGTTCCAGAGTTGGTTCGGCTTCAAAGGTAGCTGCAGTATGATGCACAAAACCCAAACTCAAACTTTCGAACTCCTCACATAACTCACGTGGCATCTGGAATGCTATGGCCATGTTGACGTAGCTTCTTCTGCTCAAAGCATCAGCCACCACGTTGGCTTTCCCTGGATGATAATGTATCTCCAAGTCGTAGTCCTTGATCAGTTCTAACCATCTACGCTGCCTCATGTTCAGCTCATTCTGAGTGAAGATATACTTAAGACTCTTGTGATCCGTGTATATCTCACATCTTTGCCCAAAAAGATAGTGACGCCATATCTTAAGTGCATGGACAACTGCTGCTAACTCCAAGTCATGTGTAGGATAATTTACCTCATGCTTGCGTAGCTGTCGGGAGGCATAGGCAATCACCTTTCCTTCTTGCATCAGCACACAACCCAGACCGTCGCCTGAAGCATCACAATATACTGTGAACCTTTTCTGCAGATCTGGCAATGTCAGCACGGGTGCGGTGGTCAGCTTCTTCTTCAACTCTTCAAAAGCTGCTTGCCTCTCCTTGTTCCAGATGAACTCAGCATCCTTTTCAAGCAACGTGGTCATCGGCTTCGCAATCTTCGAGAAATTCTCTATGAATCTCCGGTAATATCCTGCTAAGCCCAAAAATCCACGTACTTCCTTGACAGTCTGTGGCACCTTCCAATCCAACACTGATATGACCTTGCCAGGGTCCACTGAGATCCCCCCCTTAGAGATGATATGACCAAGGAATGGTACCTCGTCAATCCAGAACTCACACTTGCTCAACTTTGCATATAGCTTGTGATCCCTCAATCTCTGCAGAACTAGCCTCAAGTGCTCCTCATGTTCCTCCTCGGTTTTGGAGTAGATCAGGATATCATCAATGAATACCACCACGAACTTGTCCAAATAATCCATGAACACCTTATTCATTAAACTCATGAAGAAAGCAGGGGCATTAGTCAGACCAAAAGACACCACAGTATACTCATAGAGACCATACTTTGTGATGAAAGCAGTCTTAGGAATATCTGAGGGACGGATCTTCAACTGGTGGTAGCCAGATCTCAGGTCTACTTTGGAGAATACACAGGCACCTTGCAACTGATCAAACAAATCATCAATGCGTGGCAGAGGATACTTGTTCTTAATAGTCACCTCGTTCAATGCACGATAATCCACACACATCCGTCGAGCAGGCCCTTCCTTCTTATCAACAAACAGAACAGGAAAAGCCCACGGAGAGGTACTATGGCGAATAAATCCCTTTGCTAGCAGCTCATCTATGTTTTGTTTAACTTCCTCATGTTCTGGGGGTGCCATTCTATATGGTCTTTTAGATATAGGAGCAGTACCAGGTAAAAGGTCTATAGAAAACTCAATGTCTCGGTCAGGCGGCATACCTGGTAACTCTTCCGGGAAGACATCAGGATATTCACACACTACTCGAATGCCATCTGTAGGTTGGACCTCCATCCGATGCAGATAACCGGAGGGTTTGGATGCGCCGACTCTTACTTCCTGGCCATCTGGCGTTGTCATATGAACAGTCCTCTTGGCACAGTCAATTCTGACTCCCCATTTGGTCAATGTTTCCATTCCTAGGATGACGTCGATGCCCATCGGTTCTATGACTAACAGACTAGTATGAAACTCTAACCCCCTTATGTTAATCCCGACTCTGGTACAGATCACATGGGTTCTTATTTCCCCTCCAGGCGAAGTAATTATCATATCCTTTTTCAACATGCTAATGGGTATTTTATGTTGTTCAGCAAAGGATTTGGTAATAAAGGAGTGGGTGGCACCAGTATCAAATAGTACGGTAGCAGGATGAGAGTTGACCAAGAACGTACCGATCATGACGTTTGGGGCCTCAGCTGCAGTTTCTGCCGTCACATGGTTCACCTTTCCTTGCCACGGCGCCTTGGCGTTCCCATTGTTGCGCCCCTGAGCTTGCGGCTGCTGGACCGGTCCTGGTCTCTGCGGGTTGGGGACTGTCTTCTGAGGGCAGACATTGGCATAGTGCCCCGGGTCACCGCACTTATAGCAACTTCTGCCAATGACAGGAGCCTGGGCTGGTGCAGGGGGGTTAGGCTGCCCCTGACGCTGAGCTTGATATGCAGGGCGAGGAGGCTGATTCTGGTAGCGTTGCCCCTGGGCCATCTGCTGCCCTTGGTGGTTCTGCGGGTATCCTGGCCGCGGTGGCTGCTGCTGTTGTTGGTAGCGGGGGCGGGTGTTGCTCCCGGACGGTGCAGGTATGAGCTTCCTCTTCCTTTCCTCCATCTCCCGATGTTTGCGTTCTGTAAGGAGCGCACGATCTACCAGGTGATTGAAGCTGGGGAAGGTGAAGTTCATGAGGTCGAACTGCAGGGTGTCATTGAGCCCTTCCATGAAATGCTCCTGTTTATCGCCATCCTCAGCGACCTCTGCTGTGGCGTACCTTGCAAGCTGCAGGAACTTGTCACGATACTCAGTGACGGACATGCTCCCTTGCTTGAGCGAGAGGAACTCCTTCTTCTTCATCTTCATGGTCCCAGCCGGTATGTGGTGACTCCTGAAGTTCTCTCTAAACTGAGCCCAGGTGAAGGCATCGCGATCCTGCTGGCGGTACGACTCCCACCAATCCAAAGCAGCACCACGAAGTTGTCCTGCAGCATACAGGACTCTCTCTCGGTCATCGCACTGGGCGATCTCCAGCTGTCTCTCCACAGCACGAAGCCAGTCATCAGCCTGTAGTGGATCTGCAGCGTGGGAGAAGGTTGGGGGATGCCCCTTCATGAAATCGCCACGCCTGTCCCTAGGCGGAGGAGGTGGTGGTGGCGCCTGCACCTGAGCTTGTTGTAGGGCCAAGATGGCATTGTTCACTGTGGCCATCATCTGCGTTTGCATGGCAAAGAACTGCTCGGCCGTCAGTGGTGGTGGATTGGGCAACGGGTGGTCGGGATGGTCGTGGCCCTGGTTACTTCCTTGGGCGCCCCTAGCACCACGTCCTCTAGTTCCAACCATCTGTAGCAACAAAAGAAAGTCCATAAGGATTTATATCCCTCTCACAAGGTGAAGTAGATTTTGAGATTGCAGGTTGGTCATTAGCCCATGATGAACGAGCGTCAGCTAGATGAGGTAGAGAGGAGTAATAGAGTAGTTGTTCATCCCAACTGACTATTTTTATTAAACTCAACTCAAACTGGTTTGACTATGGACAATCCCCATAGTTGGACATGATCAAGCAACCAAAATGCCAACTCAAACATAGTTCACAAGCACAAACAACCAAACACTGAACTAGACTCAAAGCGTTTATAGACCAACTCGACTCAACGTACTAGCGATGTGAAGCAAAGATAAGGGTAATCCTAATCCTCATGGAAAAGAATCCTAGTGGCACCATTTAGTTCCCCCTTGCGGGTCCTCTTGCGGGATTTGCACTGGGACGGAGTCACGTCTGGCACTCGAGGCTTTGGTCCTTGGAGGCCGGCAAGTGTAGCTTCAAGTTCTGCCACCCTCTTGGTCTTGCGGTGAAGCTCGTCCAACACTATGTCGTGGGCGGAGTTGAGGGCCGCGATGTACCGTGCCATCTTCCTTACCCTCTGGTCATCCTCCAACACCATCGAAGCGATCTCGTGCCCAGCTTGGCCTTCTATGCGGCGAGGGAAGTAGCGAAAACAGGTCTGGCTCAACGAGGTACGGTGGTCGTAGCAGATGGCTCCTAGAGCTTGGCGTGCAGCATCTTCAATGGCAGCTTCCATCGTCTCATGGATCGTCACGCTGCAGTAATCACCCACAATGGTCTTCCCTCCGTGGATGAGGTTGTAGCGTTCGATCAACGCATTGGCCACCCATCTGTCAGGTAGAATCGGGTGCGTACTCTGAGTGGCGAAGTAGGAGGTGGTGAAGTTGTTGAGGCCGATTTCCTGGAGGCACTCCCGAAGCAGTCCGGGAAAGTTGAGACCGTTGCCTGGGTGGGTATGGTCGATGTTGACCCAGGTGGCGATCACCCTCTCTCTTTTGACAGCAGGTCCTTGATTATCGTCTATCTGAACGGCAATGTGATGTGACCACTCAGGTGCTTCTACCTCTGGTTCAGGGGCTGGATTCTCCTCTGGATCCTCTTCTGTGTTCTCAGTGAAAGAGCTGGCTTCACTGGGGTCTTCAGAGTCATCTCCCACTATGATGGGTTCCTGCAGAGG
Organism: Paspalum vaginatum; assembly: GCA_030272315.1. Classification (NCBI taxonomy): domain Eukaryota; kingdom Viridiplantae; phylum Streptophyta; class Magnoliopsida; order Poales; family Poaceae; genus Paspalum; species Paspalum vaginatum. The sequence goes on along the minus strand of CM059018.1, from coordinate 32,565,728 downwards.
CTGGGGTGGCACTAGATCTTCTGGTTCTGGGTTCCGTGGTGCCAAGGGAACATGGTAGCCTTGCGGGGGTGCACCGGTTTGCTTGCGGGCGGTCAGTCTGGTACGGGCCATCTACAAAGAAAACGACCAAGATTGAGTTAAGATCAGTTCTAAAAAAGGAGTTAAGAGAATTGAAAATAATGTAGGAACATAGGGTTGTAGTGTAATCTTAAAGAAAAGAAAACTTTTAAAAACAGGAGGAAGAGAAGGAGGAAATCCTTAAATTTCGACCCGCACTAACTAGGCTTCCGTCCTACAGTCGACACGGCTCTGATACCAATCTGTCACACCCGGTTTTCAATGATCGAAAACCGTGCATACTATACATGCGCCAGGAACGAGTCTCACATGTATAGGACAAATTGTCATCACAGAACATGTCATAATATAACGTTTAACGATTACATCATAAGTATTATAACAGACACTTGTCTTTAACATAAAGTACGTAAAAGCGGAAGCGTAAACGGAAAGCAACTAGAGCCGCCACAGGGACGTCCACTGGAAGAGCGAAGAGCCTAGACTTCTTGATAATCCTCCGTATCTCCATTGACTGAGCAGCGGTTGGATTTGTCCCCCCAACAAGGAGTAAACGGAAAAGAACAAGCGTGAGCACACAACTCGTACTCAACAAGTATAACAGAACCATGAGGCTCTAAGGTTAGCTGACTCCACTGCATTGCTTTTAATTGGTCAAATTTTATTAAAGCTATTTACTAAAGTGAGTAGAGAAACTTTTATCTCAAAGATATTGCATAGAAGAAATTAAGCATCATGATTAACCAGGATTTTACCAAAAACCATCCATAACCCAACTAATCACATAAAGGATCTGGGCCGCTCATAACCGTGAGCACGGCTGATGCATCAGTTTTACACTCTCGAGAGGTTGCACATCTTTACCCACAAGTCGTGAGCTACGCTAGTGGTTCATCACATACCTTAGATGAGATGACTAGCGAGCCACACTACGAAGCCTTTACAAAGATTATGTTAGTAAGGTGTAACCGCTAAGGTTTCAGGTTATGCAACGGTGGAGCAAGCCTCAAGGGGAGAAGAACACATCACACTCAACCCAAGCAGCGCGAGGGCCACAGAAGCACACCTCCCCTCTTGCCCCGCAGGTAAGTTACTCCCAAACTAAAACAATCCAATTAATCAGCTAAGACCGTCCCATACCAGTCTTATGGTAGTGCTGTTGTCCCAGGTTGTCGCTTTGCGAACCGGTCCTTATGGAAAGTGGCTATGAGCAAAACCACTAAGCACAATGCTCATGCCCCCTAAACCAAGTTGCTAAAAAAAACAAATTTTAAATGAGACATGCACCACTCAAGCACACGGCACAGAGGGTCACGCTCAAACAATTAATTGCATAGATCCATTAATCAACATTAATTAAAAACATAGCATAGGTGTATGTTGGCGCAGCACCTAGCAAAAACTTAACCACATGCAACCCAAAAGGTTTACATTGAGATCAAAGTGGCTAATGTATCGTCCTTATAGGCATACAAGATCAACACATGCATATGCAATGAATTAAAGGTGATAGGTGTTGCTCATGTTATACTTGCCTTCCTCAAGGTGCTCTTGCTGCTGCTCACAAATGTCAAAAGGTGGCTCCTCGTTCACCTCAGACAGATCAACGTCTACTTACGTCCAAACGTCACACAAGCATCCATATACGAGCATACATGCAAACAATGGACAACAGATAAGAAACAGTACACCAATACATCAAAACAGAACACAAAACTAGTTTAGAACTGTTCTACATATTACCACGGTCACGTGAGCGCAAGAATCGCCCAAAACGGAGTTAAAACGGAAAAGTTATGGCCAAAACAAGGTTCTAGGGACCTATTTATGAAGAAAACTCAAAATCTGGGCTGTTTTGGAAAAACTAGGGACCAATTCTGTAATTTCAGGAAAGATCCGAGGTCTAAAGCACAAAAACACAGCCTCTGGACTGCGGGTTCTATTTTTCAATAGCGCAGGGGCTAAAACATTAAAAACTGGGCCGATCTGTAATTAGTTTTGAACTGGCGTGGACCGCGGGTTGATTTAGGAAAAACCGAGGGTCTCTTTAACAAAAAGGCGGCGACGACCGCGGTTGACCGGTCACCATCTGGTCCGGACGGTCGGATCTAGATCTAACGGCTGAGATGAGATCGGATCACTTTATAATCTCGTGCATCCGTTCTGGATCGGACGGCTGAGGTTGAAAGGCGAGGTTTCGCCGGCGGCGACCATCGGGGACGGCGGCGCATCGCCGGAGCTCGCGATGCCCGGTGTTCCGGGGCGCGATTCGGGACCGGACCTAGCTAGAAAGCAAGACGGGACCACGGCGAAGCTCACCGTGGGGTTGTCGACGACCGGGAGCTGCCGGAGGATGGTCGGCGACGAGCGGAGGCGGCGGAGCGGCTCGGGGCTTCGCGGAGAGCTCGGTCGGAGCGTCCACGGGCGTCGAGAGCTAGTGCAACGGGGTCGCGAGGTCCTGCAGAGCACGGCGGAGGGGTTAGGGCGGCGGAAGCGCGACCCCAGAGGGCGAATTGCACCTCGCCGGCGTTACTCACCTCGGACGGTGGCGGCGGAATTGAGCGGCTCGCGACGGCTAGGGCTCGATTGCGGCTGCTGGCGAGGTTGAGGGGGAAAGGGCGAAGCCCGGCGTGCTATTTATAGGACCGGAGCGGCTCGGAAGGGGGCGGCGCAGTAAGGAAGGCGGCGGCCGGAGCTTCCTTCGGCGCGCGCTCTCGGGAAGGAAGGGAATCCTTCGATTCCTTTGGGGACTCGGTGCGCAGGAGAGCGAGGAACACGGGGAAGGCGGCGGAGGGAGCTCTCCTCCTCGGAGTCGGCCGGCGTAGAGAAGGAAAGAAATCGGCCGAAAAAGGAAAGTCGCCGTCGCCGAAAAAGGAAAGGCGAGAGGTCGGGGATGACAGGTGGGTCCCGCCTGTCAGCGGCTCGACGGGCGCGGGTCCGCCTGTCAGTGGCGCGAGGGAGAGAGACGGCGCGCGCGGGAGGCCGGCTGGGCCGCCTCGCCTGGGCCGGCTCGGGTGAGGGCGCGGGTGGGCCGAGCGGGTGAGGTGGGCCGGTTTCTCCTTTTTCTTTTTCCTGCATTTTCCCTCTCTTTTCTATTTCTCTCCTTTTCTTTTAAACTCAAAAACAAACTACAAATTCAAATAAATTTGAATTCAAACCTTATGCCATTCATCAAATAAAAAATATGCTCCAGCATGAATGCACAAACATGTTGACCTTAGGATATATTGCAATATTTAGTTCAAAAGATAATGAAAAATGCATACTAGGCACAATAAATCCTAGAAAATAAATAAAGCATATTGAATTTATTATAAAATGCTGGAAATTAAATTTAGGGTGTTACAACTAGCAAGTGGATCCTTAGCCTTTAATTTTAAACAGTAACATGAGTAGCATAAATAGCAAGTTTCCATTTTTTGTATAACCTTCAACACATCTGTAACTTACAATAAGGTGAACAGTTCAATTCAATCATGTGGTGTTCCAAAAACCATAAATATTAACACCGAGAGTTTAAGTAGTTACTACGTTGCCCGACAGTGATATTGGCATTCCCACACCTGGTAGGCATCAGCGATTCGAATCGATTTTAATTCCCGGGAATAACTATCATGCCAGGGGTATATGCTTACTAGCCATCGCGTTCCCACATATAGCCCAATCTTAACCTGCCTCGTCCCAAGTTCGATTCACTCCCGCCTAGCCCCCGGGTTGTGCCCCCATGACGAGCCTGCCGACATCTCGGTCTCCCCGTCATGAGTACCAAGCTCCCCCGGGCCACCTTCCTCTCAACCAGCGGGTAGGAACGTGTCTCTGTGCTTCGGACGAGCCCAGGAAAGACTTTTTCGGTCCCATTCCCCGGATAAGCACTTTAGCAATGTTATGCCGATCAGCAGACGAACAGCGAACGGGCCTTAAACGACTCGGGCGGAGTCCAAAGTGTAACCTTACGAAAAGCATATACTGGAATAAATCTCCGCCCGGTCTCCATTTACTTCATGAGCAACAATAATAAGAGATATAACTGTGAGCTTTTGTGATTTTTAAAACACCTACGTGACGAGTCCACACACTCGTGTCTACTCGTACCTAGCAATTTCTAGGCATACTCGTCCTACGAACTCTATGTATAGGTGCTAGGGCCAGGGCGGCCAGGGAGTCTAATGCAATTGGTTCCAAGCAACTCCTAATGCAAATGCGTAATCTTCAGGTATAAATTATTTGCTGGGTTGAGTATGGTCCTGCCTACCTTCCTCGTTAGGATCAGTAGCTGCCTCCTGAGCGAAGTCGGGCTCTTGTTGTTGGTCCTCTGGCTCTGGGTGCAGCTCCTCCTCGGGCTCCTCCGCGACGGGTTGGTTCGGCGGTGGTTCTTCGTTCGCGGAATCTATATGCATGACATGATGCAATTGGCGCATGTATTAGTGCAATGCTTGCTTCAGGATGCGAGTGCAATGCAAGAAATCAAGGTTTATGGAATAACATTATGTATTTTCGTGATAAAGCTTGTTTAACTTTAAGAAATCGTACAAGCCATCACCTATGATAGCTTAGTTTGTCACATATGACTACGTGGGGTGTGTGACTGAATAGCATCGATTTATGCGAAAAGACCGGTGCTTTCTATTATCTAGAATTCTTTTTCATTGTTAACTTTATGCTTAAATGCTAGGCAAGGGTAAAATAGTAAATATACAGCAAGCATTTAAGCTATCAACTTCTTATACTAAGCCTAGGCATACTAGCAATGTTGTTGCCCTAAATTCAGAAGTTTTGACTGTCATTTAACCTACATTTTTATTTATTAAAACAAACATGCATGAACTTATCAATTTCAAAATACTAACTGTTCTTGATATGCATAGAATCCCATTTCAACAGTGAGCTCTTTATGCTATAGGGAGCACAAATAAAATAGGTAAAACTATTTAGAGCCTAATTTCTATATAAATATCAGTTCCTCATTTATTTCTATGCTAAAATCACATGTAGGGGCAAAATGGTAATTAACAGTGCACATTTGAGCTACCAAAAATCATAGTGATCCTACATAACCTAACAACACTGCTGTTCAAATTTGGAAATTTTTGGAGATCATTTAGTCCTTATTTCTTATTTATTAAGGTTTTTCTTGCTTGCATAAAATCAGGGCAATTTGGTACTTTCCTACTCAACCATCATATTCCCTAGACAGATCTACTTAAAAGGATTTCAATGCAACTGATTTGGTATTTTTCTGATTTTTATGGAATTTTCTAGGATTTTTCAAAGGTTTCTGTCGAAATAATCAATTTAAAATGAAAATCAACAGAACCAGGGGCTAGATTGTGATTATTTCGGAACCCCAGGGGCTAGTACGCAAGATTTACAAGACTCAGCGTACAGCGCGGTGGACTAAAATGAAAAATCTCGATACCGCGGGGTCGGATCTGCAAATATGCCGTCTTCTTCCTCCCGTCGTCTTCTTCCTCGCGACGGGAGGGACGGCGACGGTGGCGCGCGGCCAATCCGGCCCTGCGGGGCACGGAGGCTCACCGCGAAGTGTCGGGGAGAGAGAGAGGAGGACGGGGAACCTTATCCACTACCTCAAACGGCGGGGGAGACCGCGGGGAGGGACGGCGACGAGCGCTCCTGGCCGGCGGGGTCCGGCGGTGCAATACGCCGGGGTGGAGGGGTCTCGGGCGACGCGGTCTAGGCGGGAAGGTGGAGTCGAGGGCGGCGAAGCTCGGCGCAGTGATGGTTGAGCTCGGGAGAGGGCAGGAGTGGCCGGGGGCGAGCTCGCGCGAGCTCTGTCAATGGCGGACGGCGCGAGGTCGAACGGGAAAAACGGAGAGGCCGAGCGCGTGAAAGGGGGTTCGGGAAAAAGAGGCCGGCCTCGCCCTCGCCTTGGAGGCGCGCCGTGCGCGCTGCCCGCGCGTGGCCGCGGCGGTCGGGGAGGCCGGCGCGTGGCCACGGCGCTCAGCGGCCAGCGCCGCGTGGGCGTGCTCGGGCGGGGAGGGAAGAGGGGGCGCGCGGGTGAGCTAGGTCCATGGACAGGTGGGGCCAAGGACAGGGACGAAGATTAGGGCGCATGGACCGGGTTCATGGAGCGAGGGAGCCGGTGGGGCCCACCGCGACGGGTGTCGGGCGGAAACCCGCCGTTCTTACAAGTGGGACCCAGCTGTCATAGGCTCGTGAGGAAAAGAAAAACCCGAAAAAAGAAAAAAAAGTTTTGACCACTGACCAGGTTTCTGATTTTCGCAAATTTGACTAATTTGCGAGCCGAATTTGAAAAGGACCCAATTGAATGAAATGTTTTAACCTTTGAGATATACAACTTTGTCAAAATCACCAAGTTCAAATTCTGGCTATAAATTTGATTTAATTTGAATTTAACTGTCAGCCCTCAGTTTGGACTGAGAACTGTTTTCCTTAGATAATTCAAATGTCCTATTTCTAGCCATTTTCTCCCAAAAGTCTTTTTGACAAAGTTGTTCAAGATTTCATGGGCTAAAACTTTCCCAATTGGACCTTTGCATGAAAAGGACTCTAGGATATAGAAAAATGAAGAATTCTAAATATATCAGATTTAGAGTGTCTTTATTGGGTAACACCAAAAGTCCCTTTACACTAAGTTAAGCCCATTTTCCATCCAAGCTCTAATTGACAAAGTTGTTTACCACCTTAAGACCTACAAGTTTGGTATAAAAAGTTTCACCTAAATCTCCATAGGTTTTAAGTTATGCTCACATTTATAGCGTCATTTTTGCAAAGCTGAGTGCATCACTTAGCTATTTTCACCATATTTGTTCATATAACTCAAATGCACATTAGCATGAGATGAGATGATGTTTATGAGAAGTAATTAAACAAAGTATGTACATGATGATGCTTGGGAGATGCCTAGGGCATCACACAGAGTCTGCTGATAGCGTGCCGACTGAATTACTGAGTTGAGCCGCTCTTCCTCCAGCAGGTCGACTTCCTCGAGCCATGTGCTCTCTACCTCTGCGATATCCTTAATTGCCAACCGCGGTGCCCCATGTGCTAAGTCAACAAGTAACACCACCTCTGAGCCATATACCATGAAGAAGGGTGTGTTCCCATTGAGAGCTTTACTCGACTGCGTTCTGAGGCTCTAGACGATGTACAGGAGTTCTCTGATCCACTTGCCTGCCAGTCTTTCATCCTTATCGAAGAATCTCTTCTTTAGGGCGTCCAGAATCATCCCCTTGGAGCGCTCGACTTGGTCATTAGCACGAGGGTGCGACACCGAGACGTACTTGATGAGTATAGACTTCTCACTGCAAAAGTCAAAGAATTCCGACCCCGTGAAGTTGGAGCCCAAATCTGCGATGATGTTGTTCGGAATCCTGAAGCGAAATATAATCTCCTAGATAAAATCCACCGCTTTTGCTGAAGTCAGAGATGCGATTCGCTTAACCTCGATCCATTTGGTGAACTTATCAATGGCTACCAATACATGAGTGTAACCACCTTGAGCCCTCTTGAGCGAACCGATCATCTCAAGCCCCCAGCATGCAAAGGGCCACGAGACAGGAATGTTCTGCAACTGTTGAGCCGGCAAGTGATGTTGATTCGCGAAGAACTGACATGCCTCGCTCTGCTTGACAATATCTGCAGCATCTTGCTTAGCTGTTGGCTAATAGAATCCAGACCTGAATGCCTTCCTGACCAATGTCCTGGAAGCAGCGTGATTACTGCACTACCCAGCATGGATCTCCATCAGCAGACTTCTACCCTGAGACACATTGATGCATTTTAAGAGAGCTCCAGCTGCACCGCGCTTAAACAGATCATCGCCAATCAATGTATTGCTGGCCGCACGCTGAATGAGTCACTCGGCTTCTGCTTTGTCATCAGGCTCGTCACCATCCCTGATGTATTTGATGATTGGGGCCCGCCAGTCTGCCGGAGCCTCCTCTAAGCTCAGAACGTGCTGCTCTGGGGGTTCTAAGTCGCGATCAATGGACGGACGAGACAACTCCTGGACGAACACACCTGGGGGAATTTTGGCTCAGGACAAACCAAGCTTGGATAATAAGTAGGCGTCTGTGTTGCCGTTGCGGTCCACATGATGAAATTCTAGCCCGTCGAACTTGTCTTCCAGCTTCCGTACTTCAGCACAATATTTGTCCATGACTTCTGTGGTACAATCCCACTCCTTGTTGACTTGACTAATCGCCACTAGAGAGTCCCTATAGACCATGAGGTGCCTGATGCCGAGTGAAATCGTGATGCGTAGGCCATGTAGCATAGCTTCATACTCTGCCGCATTGTTGGAAACTGTGAAGAGGATCTACATCACATACTTGAGTTTCTCGCCTTTCGGGGATGTTACGATGACACCTGCCCTGGCTCCATCTATCTTCAGTGACCCATCGAAATACATCTTCCAGAATTCCAAAGGCTCCGGGTTATCAGGTACCTGGTTCTCTGTCCACTCGGAGATGAAGTCAGCCAAAGCCTGGGTCTTGATAGTGGTGCATGGGCGGAATTCGATGTCATGTGCTCCCAGCTCACACGCCCACTTAGTGATTCTTCCTGTAGCCTCTTTGTTCTGCAGGATCTCACCGATGGGGAATGAAGTGACTACCACCACCTTGTGGTCTTCGAAGTAATGGCGAAGCTTGTGAGCTGTGATGAGGACCGCATACAATAACTTCTGAACCTGAGGGTACCTAATCTTAGACGGACTGAGTACTTCACTGATGAAATAGACCGGGTGTTGAGTTGGTTGAACATGCCCTTCCTCCACCCTTTCGACCACCAGGGCTAAGCTGACCACATGGGTCGTGCAAGAGAGGTACAACAACAGATCCTCGGCAGGGCAGTCTGCTGTGGCTCGGTTTGGTGATTTCAATACTGGGGGAGTCGTGAAGAATTTCTTGAGGGCCTCGAGTGCTTCCTGAGCTTCTAGTGTCCACTGAAATCTGTTCACCTTGTGTAGGAATTTGTAGAATGGCATGCCACGTTCGCCCAGCCGTGAGATGAATCGACTTAGTGCTGCCATGCACCCTGTGAGCTTATGGACCTTCTTCTGTGACTTGGGAGGCTGCATCCGAAGAATTGCATCGATCTTCTTCGGATTAGCCTCGATCCCCCTTTTGCTGATGACGAATCCGAGTAACTGCCCAGCTGGAAGCCTGAGTGCACACTTGGTTAGGTTAAGCTTCCAGCGGAACCTCCTCAGACTGTTGGAGACCTACTGGATGTTGTTGATGAAGTCTTCCGGATCCTTGGTCTTGATCACCACGTCATCGATGTAAGCTTCAACACGCTTGCCCCAGTGTTCAGCCAAGCATGTCTAGATCACGCGCTGGTACGTGGTCCCGACGTTCTTCAACTTGAATGGCATAGAGGTGTAGCAGAATGCCCCGAACAGCTTGATGAAGGCCATCTTCTCCTAATCCTCCAAAGCTAGGCTAATCTAATGGTAGCCTGAGTAACAGTCGAGGAAGCAAAGAAGAGAACATCCGGCCGTAGAGTCAACTACTTGATCTATTCTAGGTAGCCCGAAGGGATCCTTCGGGCAATGTTTGTTGAGATCAGTATAATCAACACACATCCACCAGTCTAGTTTCTTCTTTTTCAAAATGAGTACAGGGCTTGCAAGCCGCTCGGGTTGCATGGCTTCTCTAATAAACCCGACAGCTTGGAGTCGGGTTAACTCCGCATGGATTGCCTCCCTCTTATTCGGAGTAAAGCGGCGCAGCCTCTGCTTGATTGGCTTTGTGTTGGGAAAAACCTTGAGTTTGTGCTCGGCCAATTCTCTCAGGACTCCTGGCATATCAGTGGGTTTCCATGTGAACATGTCCCAGTTGTCTCGCAAGAATCGGACAAGCGCGCTTTCCTATTTGGGAGGTAAGATTGCGCTGATGGTCCCCGTCTTCGAAGCATCAGGGAGGTTGAGGCTCACTTCCTTGGTCGCCACGATCGCTTGGATGGCCGTGGTGGGGACCGACTCATGAGTTAGGATTGCCTGATCTCCCTTCAAGAGCTTGTTCGCATCGTCGATGAGACGGCGCTGAGCCACTGCGGTTGTCATGGCAAAGGCTGCTTGAAAAGCTTCCAGAGCTCAGAGAGCAGAGCCTTTGAAGTCCGCCCGCACAGAGAGAACTCCACATGGGGCCAGCATCTTCAGGACCAGGTATGAGTAGTGAGGGACAGCCATGAACTTGGCTAACCTGGGCCGCCCAATGATGGCATTGTAGGCGGAGTCGAAAGTGGCCACCTTGAAGCACAAGGTCTCGGTGAGAAAGTTCTCCACCGTTCCGAAGGTGACGGGTAGGTTGATGTGCCCCAGCAGATATTCTCCTTCTCCATGCATGATCTTGAAGAATGCACTGTCTGACTCCTCCAGATCGCTGATGGAGAGCCTGAGAGATACTAGGGTCTTGGGGAACATGACGTTGATGCTGCTCCCACCGTCGATTAGAGTCCTCATGAGTCGGCTCTCATGGACCAAGGGCTTACCAGTAGGGGGTACTTGCTTGGGTGATCGTACTTGAGCCACTGGTCTGCCTGACTAAAAGAGATCATCATGTCCAACCAGTTGTATGGCTCCAGAGGTTCCTTGGTGGCCGCCATGACTTGGCGGTCATCGAGTTTCTGCTGCCGCTTGCTTTCCAGGGAGCCATGCCCCCCGATGATGATGTTGACTTGCCGGTTGATGTTAGGGAAGCCAGCACCGTTGGCCCTGTTCTACTGAGGTGGAGGTCCCTGATCATGCGGTAGTGGGGGTGGCAGAGGCAGAGCTATGAAAGGCCTGAAATGAGCGATCGAAGCCTTGAAGTCCCTACAGTCGCACAGGGTGTGGTGCATCTCCTTGTGGTAAGGGCATGGTGCGTCGAGGAGTTGGTCAAGTGACCGCTCCCCCCTTGTCGCGGCGGAACATGTGGGCGCATGGGTGGTGGACCCACAGTCTGGACTTCCTCCCGAGGTCATTTGTCCCAGCAGCGATCCTGCCGCGGGGGCTCTTCACGCTTCCCCCGATCTTCTCGTCGTGCGTCGACCAGATCCCGAGCTCGCTTGTCCGCGGCAGGGGCAGGCCCAGGGGGGATCATGGGTATTCAAGTGAATACCCATGATTTTTGAGAATACACATACATATACTATACATATATATATTTAACATGTGTAAATTTCTATTGATCCTTTGAAATTTTGAATACCCATTGATTTTGAATACCCATGTTCTAGATCCTAGGCCCGCCACTGGTCCGCGGTGATTGTTGACGGTTGTAATTGTACTATCTACGACCATCAACTATCCATGAATATGAAGGGAAATGCATCAAAGTATGGAAACCTTTGCTACAAACATATCTTTACGAGTTGTGTTGGAATATTTGAAAGCAAGTGACAAAACATACTCAAACATGGTAAAATGGAGCCAAACAAGGAAGTGACTGGCCACATGGCTAAATCCCCAGGCGGGCCGGCCTCACCAGAGGCCGTCCGGCCCATGTCTGGGCCCAATTGGCACCAACTTTGACCTGCATGTATATACATGCCATGTCAACACATCTCCAAGGTGGAATCCACGAAAGTCGCGTGCAACCAACCGGAAGGCCTTTCCACATCATCAATCCAGCCCTTGGATTGGTGAAGTCAGCAATCCTTAGCACTTCAATCATGCGGCTAAGGAAAAAACACAAGTGAGATCCAATGGTTCGGGAGAAAACACAAAGATAACAGCCTTAACCACCATGGAACCGACTTGGGGAGTGAAGATGGACTGCAAGATGCAGTATGGCGGTGGATCTGACGGCTAGCCAAGCCGCCCAGCTTGAGGTGGGGCCGACCAGCCACCATCCAAGCCGCCCGGCCACCCTACCAGGCCGCCCCGCCTACCACCTCTCCCCTTAACCGCCATACCTACCCTATAAATACCCCCACTCACTTGGTGACTATAAATACCCCAAAGATGTCATTTGTAAAGTGTGGAAGCTGAGTGAAACACACCATTGTCTAGTTTAGTAGCACTAGGATAGTCCTCGGAGTTAGAGTTGAGTCTGAGTCTTTGCCTCAAGGATTCCGGAGTTAGCTTCGAGTCTGGTAAAGCTCTTGTATCTTTCTATCTTTGTACTCTTGCTACTTCAGTATAATATACTTTATTGATCTATCTTTCAGTTATACTTTACTTTATTCCTTACACTTGCCTAGTGTGGTGTACCTTATTGCATACTAGACCAAGGCTTAGGTTTGTGTTGTTCTTAGTTATCTAAATCTTTCTAGACTTGCCGGTGCTATAGGCTTTCCTTAGGCTCTGATCTAAGGCTAAGTCAGTCCTAACCCTCTGATCAAGGCGGACTTTAGTGATCAAGTTCTCACTTGATCGCTAGTTTAGCGTGCCATCTTACCCACGCAGATCTGGTTGGTAGCCCCTCTTGGTGACAGCATTAGGGAGCCTCTGTAATCCAACCCCATCGTTCGGTAAGCCCATAGGCGTTGGCCAGTTGCCGTTCGGTTGGCCAACTATCTACCCCCGTGCCTCCTCGGTGTAGTCTGGAATTTCGCTTGACGCAAGATCCTAGTCTGTGTTTGTTTAATTCAGTTCAACCATGAATACTCCAATGCAGTAGTTAAGGAATATAGTTTGGATATCTTAATCTCACTCGTTGTCCTCCCAAGCAACTACCTAGTTGTTTACAGCTTTGGTCCCTGTTTACTCTTCCCACCATACACTATCTTGTTTATCTTATCCCCGTTGTAAGAATATCTGGTGTTTATCTAAGTTGCAGTACTGTTTGAAGTTCGAACATATCATTCCACCTATTAGCCCTTGCTTCCCTATGGATTTTTACGATACCTGGAATACTCTGTGTGAAAAAGCTACAGCGAATCTCCGTGCGCTTGCGGAGTAAAATCTGTTACGCTAAGAGACGTCAACAATGATGTATCGGTCAGCATCACGAAAAAGCTGCTCGGACATGACTGGAGACTTCTTCAAGAGGGCCTTCACAAAAGCTTCGTCGTTGGCGCCGTGGAAGAAGTCATCGATCACCGCCGCATCAGCAATGTTGGGAATTCGATTATGCATCGACTGAAAACGCTTGAGGTATGAGCTGAGACCCTCGCCGTCCTTGCGCTTGATGGATTTGAGGTCCCAAGGCTGTGCTGGCTAATCCGACAGCAACTGGAAGTTGGCGATGAAGCGCTGACAGAAGTCATGCCAGTTATCGATGCAGTCGCGCCTGAGGTCATGCAACCACTGTAGCGCATCCTGTCCCAGGACGATCGGGACATAGGTAGTCATCACATCTTCACTAGCACTGGCCACGCTAGCTGCAGTCGAGTACACAGCCAGCCAGCCGGTGGGGTCGAGGTTCGCCTCGTACTTGTCGACATTGGAGACTTTGAAGTTCTGAGGCCATGCTACCCCACGAAGCTGAGCGGTGAAAGCCAGGATTCCGATCATGCCACGATGGGCTGGTTTGTATTGACCTCTGTCCTAGGCTGGTGCGTCGCGGCATTGCAGGGATCGAGGGCGGTTTCCCGCCTAGTCGGTCGTGGACTGACTGTCGGGCCATCGGACTGTTGACCCACGCTCCGGCTGAGTTAACTCTGCCCCGATCTTCTTGGTGAGGCACCCCGAAGTCACGATCGTAGTCATTGCGACGTCGGATCTCCTCTGCATGCCGGTCTGTGTGAGATCTCTCGATGTTGTTGCACGCATCCCGCCTCCTGTTGATGGCTAGACGGGCGTCGGGGACTGCTTAAGGGTTGACGGGAAGGAGGTGGTGAGCTGCTTGAGCGAAGATCTGACGGTATGCTTCTCCATTTAAAGTACGAGGAAGAGTGTCTGCTAGCTACGCCAACATTCCCCCCGCTTGACTCGGGGTGCCCATGGCCGCAGCGAAGTCAGGCAGCAGGTTGCGCCCTGGTGGTGGAGGTACTCGAGGTTGAGCGTTATTTTCTGCGTCCCCCCTCCCCCGTGGTCTCGCTGGTACTTCTAGGCCTGCATGTGCCAGTGCTCTCACCACCGACTGTTTCTCTAACGGCAGAACTCAGCTGCTTTAGGCGACTCACCTGACTTGGACATCTCATCTTGCGAGACGGGTAGGGTCGGGTCTTGATTTCCCGTGTTGTGGTGACAACGGATGTTGCGGCGGCAGTTGCGACATCGCCGCTGGTCACGCTGCTGAGGTGTCTCACCATTGATAGAAGGCTCGTCACCAGAGACAGGGTCGTCCTCCATCGGCACGTTGATGACGAGTACCTCAGAGTAGTGCGTTGGTGTCCCCGAGCATGCCCGATCGTCAAGGAGCATCAGCGACCCCTCCGAGTGAAGCCCAGGGTCAGGAAGCGTGGATCCTGACGCCGTGGTTGTTGGAGCTTGCTTGCTTCTGAGCTCGGTGGGAGACTCCAGGTTGCAAACCATCTTGATGCAGGAATGCTTGCCGCCCTCTGGAGGAAGAGGTGGCCGAGTCAGCTGCTGTGGAGGCTTTGGAGGCGTGATCTCCGACTTCGCCACCATGGGCGTGCTGCGCCATGTGGCAGTCCTACCGCTCGGAGTAGAGTTGATGATGAGGCCCAGGCAAAATCCAGTCACTGGCTCCTCGACCGCGTGGTAGATGTCATCATCCACGAGTGGTGTGGGCGTTGATCCTGTGGAAGGTCCCGTCAGCTTTTCCCCGCCCCCTTCCTTGGGTCGAGGTGGTTGAGGTTGCAGTTGATGACGAGGGCTTGCGGTCTCCCGTCGCACATCCTCATCGTTTTTGAGGAGAACCATGGCATGAGGAACGAACCACAGATATGATGGAGTTGATTGGCAAGTTACCGCGGTGTTGCGGAGGCCGCAGGGAAGCTTGGAGGGAGCCCGATCTTGCATGCAATCTGTGGCCTTACCGCTTTGGTCATCAGTTGGGAGCGGAATCGAGATCCTCTGGCGGGGGGTGGTCGCCGGCGCGGGAGTCGAGGATGTGCGGCGAGCCTCCGGTTGCCGCGGTTTCTTCTCCCGATTGATCTGAGTCCAGATTCGAGGTGGGGAAGTAGAGAGTGCAGTGCGTTGAGTCGGCGAAGACGTGGTCGCCGATCGGGGTGAAGGAGCGAGAGCAAATCCGCGCCCGACTGCTGCCTCGACCGCCTATCGAGGTCCCGACCCAGATTGAATTGGGGAGTGGTTCGGTGGCTTGCCCCGAGGTGGGACAAATCGAGGCCGAGTGACCCTGGTAGGCTGATGCATCGACGCTCAAGGATGAGCTAGCTCGACGAGGGTAACGGCCAAACGCTGGCCAGCCGCTCGCTGGGCAGATCCAGGAGGTAGTGAAGCTAGAGGAAGCTTCGAAGTTGGCGACGGAGCCTTGCAGCTACGTACCTCCCCTGTGGCACCAATGAGACAGTGCAGATCACTGGATTGATCGGTGATGAACGAGATGGATCCGAAGCAGATCATCTCGCCCGGTGCGAACTTGCTGATGTTGTTGATGAGGTTTGCCATGGAGCTAGCTCGATGTTGATGTTGCCGAGCCCCTACCTGGCGCGCCAACTATCGGGGTTTGGTACTGGCAGTGCACCACGGGACGGGTCACGTGGAGCTTTTGTGGTTTGGCGAGATCGACATAGCTCGATGATTTACCGGAAAAGCGACAAAGACAGAAGATTTATACAAGTTCAGGCCGCGAGATGCGTAAAACCCTACGTCCTGTTTGTGGCTGATTGTATTGCGTCGAGTTCTCGAGGTTACAATGAGGGCTAAGGCTGGATTGCGATGGGTTGAGATGTTTTTCGATGTTCTACGTAGGGGTCCCTCATCCGCCTTATATAGTCTGACGGAGTCTTGGGTTACAAGTTGAGTTCCTTCAATATTTCCTAGTCGGTTTAGATTACATGAGATCAAACAGAATCTAAGTTTCCATTGTATCTTCTTCGATCTCCTCAAGTCTCGGAACCTGAGTTCGAGCTAAGCTTCCTTGTTTGCCTTCTGGATCGCGTCGTTATTGCCTTGAACTCCAAGTCATTACGACCATATTTGGGCCTGAGTTAAGCGCTCGGCCCATGAAATTAGCTGCTCGCCCGACTCAGGCCCACTGTTGGCCCATGTCCTGGATTCACGCCATGAGGAGCCAGGGGATATTTATCCCCCACACATGCTAGCTACTAGGCGGAACTGTGGTTGTTGCACATGTTGAATGCTTGCTCCGATCAGCAATTCGAATTTCTCGGGGATAGGATCAATCGGGCTCTCCATGAAGGCCTACATGAACATACAAGGAAAACACACAAATCATATACAATATAAGCTCAAAAAGAGTTGGATTTACTTTAGTTAGATAGGTGTTGATCTTTGAAGAATTTAGGCGAAGGAGTCGCCGAATTCGGAGTTGAAATGAGCAAGATATGAAGTTTTTAGGAATAGGAGCATCTTTTAAACATATAGAAATTGGAACAGGCATCTTGGGCCGAAAATGCATATGTGGCCGATCTCCTGTGATGCCCTGGCATCTCAAGTGCATTATACTAACATCACTAACTTAATTACATCATTTCAAGGGTTTTTTATATTAAGGGAATGCATAGGTTAGGTCATTTGAAATAATTAAAATCGGTTTGCTGCAAACTATGTTTGCATTTGCTATTGTAACTTTAATACTGTTGTGAATTTGATAAAAATTTACATACCAAACTTGTAGAAAATTTCATGATAAACAACTTTGATATTTTGTATCATGACATACATAAAGGTTTGGATATGGTTTTGGGTCATTTTCTGTGAAACTGTGACATTTACTCAAACTTGATCTGAATAGTAAATTCAAATTTCTGTGAACCAAAGTGATTATCATACAAAACTTTATATATGAAAGTTGTAGATCATGAAATTTGGAACAACTTTGGTAAAATAAGCTTTGTATGAAAGTGAAAATAAAATAGACTTATGGAATTTCTAACCTGATAGGGGCTGTTGGTCAAACTGGGGTTAGAGTTTTTGAATTCAAATTTCTCCTTAAATTTAAATATAACATTGTGTTAAAGTTTGTAAGAAAGTTGTAGAACTCAAAGTTTACGACACTTCTTGTATTTTGATATTAGTCTAAATCAGTCTCTGGCATATTCAAAAACTCCAATTTCCAATGAAGGTTTCTGTAGTCAAATAGCCCTTTTATGAATTTCGGGATTTTTCTTTTTCTCCGTCTCTATGACACGCGGGCCCCACTTACCTAGACGCCAGATGCGAGCAGAACACTCTCGACATGCGGCCGACGGTCACCCGCACCCCTGCGCAGCACGCCCTGCCGGCCTGACCGCGCCCTCGGCCAAAAGAAGAAGCCGAGCGCGGCCTCTCCTTCATTTTCCCCTCTCTCGCTCGGTTTCCAGCCAAATGCCATTCTCTGTTTCCATTGCGCGGCCGCCATTGTTGGGGCTTGGAGCTAAGCTCAAGCACCGCTCGGCCCCTCTGCGCACCGCCCACCGCCGCACCGGGACGCACCGCTTGGCCGCTGGCTCCCATCCACCGCCACCGAAGTTTCCCCGCTCTTGAGCTGCGTCACCGGGCTCCCTCGGCCATTTTCCCGTCGATTCAGGTGGTGGGGTGAGTTCCCTATGTCCCCTCCCTCTCTTCTCGGGTGTTCCGATGTCGTTCCATGCCCGGTAAGCCTGGATTTGCCG
Source organism: Paspalum vaginatum (assembly GCA_030272315.1). Lineage (NCBI taxonomy): Eukaryota > Viridiplantae > Streptophyta > Magnoliopsida > Poales > Poaceae > Paspalum > Paspalum vaginatum. Next base: position 32,548,037 of record CM059018.1, on the reverse strand, counting down.
CGCGCCATCGCGGGTCTGTTTCCCCGGTCGGGAGGTTGAAGACGACCGGGGAAGAAGACGCAAGTTTTGCTGTTTAGCCCCCGGTTTCATGGAATTTTGCATTTCATTCTTTTTCGCTGTACACTGAGTCTATGTACTCTTACGCGCTAGCCCGTCAAGATAATGAGAAATCTCGTTACAGTCCGGATCAGTGGAATTTAGAATTTAGTGCATTTTTCTATGTTTGAGAACTTTGAAAATTCATAAAAAATAGAATAAAAATGATAAAACGCAAACTTAGTTGCATTGTGCTCCTCATTAGTAGATCTACATAATGGTCTAGATGTGGATAGGTGAAATGACCTTTTTGCCCCTGATTTATTGCATGCATTTTAAAACAAAGTAAATACCAAAAGTAGTTTAAATGGACTCCAAAAATTATGAAACTTGGATAATAGCTTTACCATGCTGTTTAGGCTGCGTGTGATTTTTTTCAAGCCTAGCACACATTGTTAAGTCATTGTTTTGTCCTCATGCATGTATTTTGGGCATTTTTCAAAAGTGAAAATACTTGCTACATAAAAAGTGCTCCAAATATTCCACTGAGATTTGTAGATGCTCTATGCTGCATACTCGGTCCATTTTTAAAGTTTCAAGTTCGGCATGTAAGGTTGGTTGCTGTTTTGAAATAAACAAGTAATTGCATGTTAAAGTGAATAATGGGAAAAAGTGACCTTATTCTGCAAAATAAATTCTAGGAAAAATCATAGTGCTTTATAGTTAATGTTAGGCTCCAGAAAACGTTTTTGTGAATTTTATTGCGACTGTTGCTGCTGCAAGCTAAATAAGCTAAAATAAAGATACGGAAAATAGATGTCCTATGAGATCTTAGATATTTTGCTTGCTGATTTTTGCACATGAATTTTATGCCCTGTTAGGCTTACTGTTAAAATGGAAAGGTCAGAAACATTTCCTGCTAATTATAACAAATCTGAGAATTTAATTGCTAAGGAAAATTGCTGAAATTCTAGTAATTTATCTGCAACACCTTTATGGCTGAAATTCGGTCAGTGACCTTTTATTATAACATTCTTCATGTCAAAAATTGTTTAAGTGCATTTGGAACTGATTAACATCCAAAACTCTACTTGAGGGATTAAAACTAAGGCTGAATAGAAATTTGCTTAAGTGAGTTGAGATAGAGTTGCCATGTATGCTTAGGTGTTGCTTAACTAGGGTATGTCCACTTGCTACGAGTCCTTGTGTTGTCGGATGAGATGTGTTAACCTACATTAGGTGATGGTTTGTACGATTTCTTAGTATCGAATAAGATTTGGCACGAAAATGCATAACTCCACTTGTTGCTTACGGTTGATTACATTTCATCTGAACCATATGCATGTATTTGCATTTCCTTGCACTTATTTCATTATATCATGCGCATCATTCATATAGTGACGCTTAATGTAGAAACATGATCGAGGAGTTGCCACAAAAAGCTACATCAGGCAACGGCGTCCAAAAGACCAACTAAGACCCACTCACGACCTGGAGGGCCCATCAGTCGTGTTTAGAAGGAGGAGCAGTCCAAGTGATCAATGGGTTGTCTCGGGCAAAGCCCCACAACCAGGCAAACTAACATAGTTTAGTTTTTTGGTTTTGATAAAAATAAGCAAAGGTAGGCAGGACCATGAATTTCCCAGCTAATATTATCTTGATTGATGATTACGCATCCGCGTTAGGAGTTGATTGAAACCAATTGCATTATACCTCCTGGCCGCCTTGGCCCTAGCACCTATAAAAGAGTTCGTAGGACGAGTATGCCTAGTCATTCTAGGTGCAAGTAGACACGAGTGAAATGGAGTCACTCGTCGTATAGGTGATTTCAAAATATCAAATTATTAAAGTGGATATGTTATTTATGCTTGTGATTTAAATATAGACCGGACGGAGATTTTTATGGTTTATTTACTGTTTATAATGTTCTGCAATGGACTTCGCTCGAGTCATTTAAGGTCCGTCCATTGTTCGCCTATTGGTCGGCATAACATTGCTAGATTGCTTATCCGGGACATGGGACCGGTGAAAGTCTTGAACCATTCGAAGAACAGAGACTTGGTCCTACCATGGGGCCTAAGGGCGCTTGACTCATGGGAGGGCTGACCCGGTGTGCCGTGGTATCGCTCCATGGGGGCTAAACCTAGCGAATGGTGGGTTGGAATCGAACTTGGGATGAAACAAGTGGAGATGTGAGAACGAATAGGACGAATCATGCATCATGACCTTCATGCTTTTCTCATTCTATGTCTTAAGTTTGCTTTTCTATCAATTATGATCTCTAAAAGTCACAAGAGAAATCAAATAAGAATGAAGATATCTCTCCTCACATTGTACCCACCAAATTTGAAACTCCCACTCTCTCATTAACCTAAAGTATATGAAGTCACTTCTCACATATTAATGCACAAATATCAAGTGAGGATGAAAGAAGGTGACAGATAATATGCTACCGTACACGTGAGGGAGCGATCGCACTTAGTAGCATAGCTTACAATATAAAGCTCTATAAGTCTTGACAACTACAAATTTCATGACGGATTAGTATCGACACTTTGAGGTGTAACTCGATGGTTTCATTTTAATACATGCTTTCATGTATTTCTGAAGTCATCTATGGTGCCTTGATCTTTTCATCAGTGCATCTAGGTTCTACTTAAAGTGTTTGAGCTAAACCCTGTCTAGGTTGACTATGGTTGCTAGTGGGCCCATAACCCACAGGTCCTAGGATCGAAACCTGGCTGTCCTAGGATCGAAATTCAGAGGTGCTGCCTCCACATTGTAATAGCATCTTGCTGAACATTCATGTTATATGGCTGACAAAATTTCAAGAAGTGGACTAACACTATACCTGCAATATATTATGATTTTGTTTCACATGCTTTCATGTATTTGTACAATATCTATGATGCTATGACCTTTTTATCACCGCATCGATTGCACTAGGGTTGTTAGACTAAACACCATTGGCCTCGTACTTGCAGATGGTCACTCCACCTGAGACATCTGCACAAGGGGCTGCTCACGATGTAACACCTCCTTCTGAGTTGGCCACTCAGGTCGCTCAGCAGCTCATCAACTTGTTGACTTAAGAGCAACAACGGCGTGATCCGCAAGAGCTCAGTTACACTGGCTTTGCCGTGCTACAACCACCGATCTTCACCACTGCTGTGGATCCATTGGATGTAGATGACTGGCTTCGAATCATTGAATCCAAGTTCAGTCTGCTGCCCCGCCTCACTGAGCAACAGAAGGCTCGCTTTGCGGCGCAGTGTCTACATGGTCCCTCTGGGCCTGGTGTGCTTCTTTCCTGGCCATGCAACCCGCTGGGCACTAGGTCACATGGGATGAGTTCCGTGTGGCTTTCTAGGCTCACTATTTCCCCCCTAGCCTCATCGAGCTCAAGCGGCGAGAGTTTCGTGCACTTCGTGAAGGGTATATGTCAATACTCGAGTACGTCTAGGCCTTTGTCTGCCTATCCCAGTACTCTCTTGAAGATGTCGACACCGACCCACGTAGGGCTGCTTGTCTGTTGGAGGGGTTCGACCCCACTCTAGTGACTCACTTCGGGCGCCGCTATGACAGCTTTACCGAATTGGTGGATGTTGCCATCGACATGGAGCAGCGTCTCCATGCGTCCCAGGAGGACCAGCTGAGGAAAAGACTTGCAAGCACACCTCCGTTGAGTTCATCCTAGTGGCAACGTGTTGTTCATCATGCACAGCTGCAAACATGTTACTTGTTGAACCCTAATGGCAGGAGCAATACAGTGAGGGACAACTACACCCATCATCCTATAGTGCACCTCCCCATCCACCTGCTACAGTGCCGCCCGTCAAATCAAATGTTGGCTACCCCTGTTTCAAATGCGGAAAAGCTAGACATTTTAGTCGCAACTGTCGCACATACCAACATATTGAAGGGCCAGTGCCTACAGGCGGAGAGAAGAGATTAGCCCCAAAGATGGGCCTATTGCACTACAGTCATCTTGAGCAAGTTCCTCAGGGTGAACCGGTTCTAGCAGGCACGTTCCTGGTCAATGATCATCCTACGGTTGTATTGTTTGATTCTGGAGCATCTTTCACTTTTATCCGCAAGACATATGCATTGAAGCGTGGGTATGAAATTGCCGAGTTGAAACAGAGATACCACATCACAGCTACAGGATCATCAATAGTTACAAATCACATAGTGAGGGACTTGTGTTTGCAAGGGGGAAAGGAAAGTTTATTCGTGAGTCCTCTAGTACTCCCACAACTAGGGATTGATATTATTCTTCAGATGGAATGGCTGAAGCAACACGATGCAATGATAGATGTTGGGAGTAGAATAGTTTAGTTGTGCTCAAACAGTGGGATAGACATGGTTATCCATGTGCCACTTCATAAACATATGCCTCACACAGTCAATGTCGCAGAAACACAAGGGGAGGCACAAGCACTTGCGAAGATCCCAGAAGTTTGCGACTATCCGGATGTGTTTTCGGAAGAGCTTCCTGGACTCCCACAGTATAGGGATGTTGAGTTCTTCATCGAGCTTTTACCTGGCACAGCACCTATCTCTCGAAGGCCCTACAGAATGGCACCCAATGAGTTGAAAGAATTGAAAGTGTAGCTATAAGAACAGCTCGATAGAAGGTTTATTTGCCCAAGCTCATTACCATGGGGTTGCCCGGCCCTCTTTGTTGAGAAGAAGGACCATGGTGGTAAAAGATTACCGGCCATTGAATGCTGTTACCATCAAGAACAAGTACCCATTGCCACACATTGATATCCTATTTGATCAACTTGGGGGTGCCTCAGTTTTCTCCAAGATTGATCTCAGATCTGGGCACCATCAAATTAAAATCCGAGAGGAAGACATACCAAAGACGCTTTCTCAACGCAGTATGGGCTTTATGAGTACCTTGTCATGTCCTTCAGTTTGACTAATGCACCAGCTTTCTTCATGTACATGATGAACTCAGTGTTCATGAATGAGCTTGACAAATTCGTGATAGTATTCATTGATGACATCTTAGTTTATTCCAAGAATGAGAAAGAGCACGAAGAACACTTGCGAATAGTGTTGTCTCGCCTTAGAGAACCTAAACTTTATGCCAAATTTAGCAAGTGTGCTTTTTGGCTAAAGGAAGTGGCATTCCTAGGCCATATCTTTTCTGCAAAGGGTATGGCTATTGATTCTAGCAAGGTGGAAGATGTGCTGAATTGGAAGCAGCCACAAACCATGACAGAGATTCGGAGTTTTCTTGGTTTAACTGGTTACTACCGCCGCTTCATCAAGGATTTCTCCAAAATTGAAAAGCCATTGACAGCATTGACCTAGAAAAATGCAAAGTTTGTGTGGAGCCCAAAATGTGAAGACGCATTTCAAACATTGAAGAAACTCCTAACTTTAGCACCCATTCTTGCTCAACCAGATATCACCAAGCCATTTGATGTGTATTGTGATGCCTCCGGTAGTGGCCTCAGTTGTGTTCTAATGCAAGAAGGAAGAGTAATTGCCTATGCATCCTGCCAACTGAGGAAACATGAGGTGAATTATCCAACTCATGATCTTGAGCTACTTGCGGTTGTTCATGCACTGAAGAAATGGAGACAGTACTTGTTGGGCAACACTTGCCACATAAACACTGATCACAAGAGCTTGAAATACATTTTCACTCAACCCGAAATAAATATGAGGCAACGTCGTTGGTTAGAGTTGATCAAGGACTATGATTTGGAAGTTCACTATCATCCAGGGAAAGTGAATGTGGTAGCAGATGCATTAAGCCGTAAAGCTCATTGTAACTTCATTGAGGCTCATCCAACAATGAGAGTGCTATGTTGTGAAATTGGGGAGATTGAAACACCAATAGAATAGCATGCTAAACTTTACAATCTCATCATTGAACCAACAATAAAAGATTAGATCATAGAGGCACAAAAGAAAGATAGGGGTATGGCACACATTAGAGATGGGATCAATGAGTAGAAGAAGGCTTGTTTCAAGCTTGATGAAGAAGGAGTTCTATGGTTCAAGGATCACTTAGTGGTATCAAAAGACTTGGAACTAAGGAAGAAAATCCTAGATGAAGCACACACCTCCATGTTCACTATGCACCCAAGAAGCAATAAAATGTTCCAAGATCTGAAACAGAAGTTTTGGTGGACTCGTATGAAACGAGAGATCGCCAAATATGTGTCCGAGTGCGATGTATGTCAAAGACTAAAAGCTGACCACTTAAAACCTGCTGGTATGCTTCAACCATTACAAGTCCCAACTTGGAAGTGGGAAGACGTGCACATGGATTTCATTGTGGGTTTGCCTCGCACACAGAAGGGATATGATTCCATATGGGTGATTATCGACCGACTCACAAAATCAGCTCGTTTCCTTCCTGTAAAAACAATTTACCATGCCAAGACCTATGCCGAGATTTATATTGCCAGGATTGTCTCATTGCATGGTCATCACTTCAAATCGAGGCACGCTATTTGTGTCTCGCTTTTGGGAGCATTTGCAATTTGCTGTTGGGACCACTTTGATTCGGAGTTCAGCATATGATCCACAAACCAGTGGAGAAGTAGAGAGAGTAAATCAGATCCTAGAAGATATGGTGAGGGCATGTGCTTTGACTTACTCCACCAAGTGGGATGAATGTCTACCCTTAGCATAATTTGCTTACAATAACAGCTACCAGAAAAGCTTAGAAATGGCTCCTTTCGAAGCTTTATATGGTAGAAGGTGCAGGACACCACTCAATTGGACTGAACCTGGTGAATGTGTCACATTCGGTCCTGACTTGGTAACACAAGCTGAAGAGCAAGTAAAATTCATACACAGTAATCTAAAATGAGCACAATCTAGACAGAAGAGTGACGCTGATAAGAGGAGGAGACCACTAGTATTTGAGAAGGGCGATCATCTGTATCTCCAGGGTCACCTATGAAAGGGGTACATCAGTTTGGACTTAAAGGAAAGTTAGCACCACGATATGTTGGGCCATTCAAAATCATAGAAAGATGTGGGCCAGTGGCTTACCGGTTAAAGTTACCACCACACCTTGCCGCAGTACATGACGTCTTTCATGTTTCACAATGTTGACGGTCGTTATTGCACTATCCACGACCATCAACTATCCATAAATATGAAGGGAAATGCATAAAAGTATGGACAAACCTTTGCTACTAACATATCTCCACGAGTTGTGTTGGAATATTTGAATGCTGGTGACAAAACATACTCAAACATGGTATAATGGAGCCAAACCAGGAAGTGATTGGCCACATGGCTAAGTCCCCAGGCCGCCCAGCCTCACCAGAGGCCGCCCGGCCCCACCTCCAGGCTGCCCGGCCTGTGTCTGGGCCCAATTGGCACCAACTTCGACCTGCATGTACATACATGTTGTGTCAACACATCTCCAAGGTGGAATCCACTAAAGTCACATGCAACCAACCGGAAGGCCTTGCCACATCATCAATCCAGCCCTTGGATCGGTGAAGTCAGCAATCCTTAGCACTTCAATCCTGCGGCTAAGGAAGAAACACAAGTGAGATCCAATGGTTCGGTTGAAAACACAAAGGCGGTTATCTTTGTGTTTTCTCCTGAACCATTGGATCTCACTTGTGTTTCTTCCTTAGCTGCAGGATTGAAGTGCTGAGGATTGCTGACTTCGCCAATCCAGGGGCTAGATTGATGATGTGGCAATGCCTTCCGGTTGATTGTATGCGACTTTCGTGGATTGCACCTTGGAGATGTGTTGACATGGCTTGTGTGTGCATGTAGGTCGAAGGTGGTGCCAATCGGGCCCATACACAGGCCGGGCGGCCTCTGGTGAGGCCGGGCGGCCCGGCGACTTAGCCATGTGGGCAGTCACCTCCTGGTTTGGCTCCATTTTACAATGTTTGAGTATGTTTTGTCACCTGCATTCAAATATTCCAACACAACTCGTGGAGATATGTTAGTAGCAAAGGTTTGTCCATACTTTGATGCATTTCCCTTCATATTCATGGATAGTTGATGGTCGTAGATAGTGCAATAACGACCGTCAACACCCCCCAAGCTTAGACCTTTGCTCGTCCTCGAGTAAAGCCAAGATGGGTTATGGATCAGGAGTTGCTGCAAATATCAGTGTTCGAGAATAGAAACTATGCATAATTGACACTCATGCTCTGATTTCAAACCATAGTGTATGCAATGATTACCCTTTCCATACCTGTGGTGCATCTTTTGTCTTATCATGTCTTGGGTGGTTGAGAGAAGGAACGACTCAGTTGCAGGCTTAGCTCAAAACACTTCTTTTGGGACTCCCATCTCAGGTGTTTTTGCAGATTTTCAAAATAAAACAAGTTTCCCCAAAGGTACTCTTGATCGCTCATAAGTGTATCCTCACTTTTTAGGGCCAATAGCACGGCCAAGAACTTCCTAGACTAAAGCTTAAGTGGAGCTCAGGGTGTGGTAGAACATAGCTTACTTAGGTTGTTTATTTTGCAAAGCCAAAGATTGGACCAAAGAAATGTACTACATCAACTAATCATGTTCATCATTGGAGCTTATTTGGTGGTCGTGGATGGATGGATCTCCTTGTTTCCTTTCCTTCTCCTTCTTTTGTATGATAGGTATGAATGTGGAGCCCTTTTGTGTTTTTCTCCCTTTTTGCCCTGCTTGACTAGCATGCTTTTCTTTTTCAACTTTTTGCCATGCTTGACTAGCATGCTTTTCTTTTTCAACTTTTTGCCATGCTTGACTAGCATGCTTTATTATTATTTTTAGATGGCTCCTCATCCTACCTCATTTTGCTTTGGAAGGAGTAAGGTCAAATGTATTGATTTGGAGATATATGGATGCATACCCAAGGTTGGTAAATGCATATGTGGTGGTGGTATTTTGCTCCAACAATTCACAAGATAGCGATGATTCCATTCAATGAGTCTCAAAATTTGACAAAGCTCAAAACAACACCAAGTAGCTTTAAACAAGCTAGGCTAAGATATTTCAGTGTATTTGGCTCTGGTAGGTGTTTCAAAACCAACGGGGGAACTTTATTTCCATTTTTCAAGAAAATAACCTGAGATGCTCATCTTACTAAGAAAATGTAGAGCTGGCCTAGTACTTAGTCATATCACTTCTCACAACAACTTAGACAAAGTTTATACAAAGGCATCCACAAAGTAATAGGTCAGGCTTTCACTTTATACACATGAGCTCGAAATTAAGCTAAGCAAGGGTTGTGCATAGAATACTAAGCAAGAACATGATAGAGCAACTATTCATCATTTCCATATATGAAGGTAATATATCAAGGTTGGGAGTTTATTTTATTTGACTCATTTTTTTCATTTATTATTTTTATTATTATGATTATTATGATTATGATTATGATTATGATTATGATTATTATTATTATTATTATTATTATTATTATTATTTTAGATAACGAAACAAAATAAGGAGTAATTAATGCTTACTCTCGGTCGGACGGGTGTTGCTGCTGCTGCCGGTGAGACGGGTACTGCTGGACGGGTACTGCTGCTGACGGGTACTGCTGGACGGGTGCTGCTGCATAGTAGAGGACAAGGACGAGGAATGGGGGCCTTATTCTGAGGGCTAGGCACGAAGAAGCATGCTCATGTTGTACTACCATCCCCCGAGCTTCAATGAAGCTAGGAGTTTTGGTAGTAATAGCTGTGGAAGTCCTGAGCATTGATGAAGCCGGCTTCCACCATTTCGTTCAGGTTCTGAAGCATGGTGCTGTTCTCTTGGAGCTGTTGGCTCATCGCCCTGGTACATCGGTGGATGTCGTCCACCTGCTGGTACACCCACTAGTTGTACCTGCCTATGTTCATTCCCTCCATGGCGGCGTTGAGGCCGACCATGTTGTCGGTGTTGAACCGAGCTGATGCAGATGGACCTGTACTCCTGTCAAGGCCATGTGACATACCTGCCCCATAGTACTCAGGAGCGTATGGTGGTTGGTGGTATGAACCACCTCCATCCATGCTGCTATTGTACCACGGCTCCGGTTGGGCATAGAGTTGGAGTCGTGATAACTCCGAGTCTGTGCACGACGGGGTTGCCGTATGGGTTGCCCATGACTGGTCTGCTTCTTCTTCTTCGGCTTCCTGTTGTGCCCTTCAGCGCTGTTCTGCTTGTCGCCACTGAAGCTGTGGCGGGGTGCCTGTTGAGCGTCTATGGTGACGAGGAAGAAGGCGTCGAAGTACCTCGTACTCCCAAAAGTCTTGGTGGTGAGGACCTACCACTTCTATGCTTCCTTGTTGCTTTGGATGTTAATGTCCTGCAAGGTGAGAAGACGGAATGGTGGCTATGATGACGTTCCGTCATTATGCTCCTGCTCCTAATGGCTTCTGGCACCACTGGTCGACATCCTGTCGGATGGCGTTGGAGTCCTAGAACTCCCGCTTTGCGAGTGAGATCCCGATCCTAACAAGGACGGGAACTTGAGGTGCCGCCCCTTCCCTGTGTTGCTTAGGGCTCTCTTGGCTTTCCTGAAGAATGAAGACATCCTGCAAAAAATACTAAGAGACACAAGAACACACAAAGAACAGCAACTAAAAATATTAGCGTTAGCGGTTAGTCGTCCAGAAGTCAGTCGTCCAGAAAGTTAGTTGTCTTTGCAGGGCAGAGCCTCCATAAACCGTTCAAAAAGCGAGGGTGTAGCACTTATTTTATTTGGGCAGAATTTATTTTTATTTTTATTTTTCGAGATATAAGAGATGAAAATAAATACTTATGCAGAGGAAAAATTTAAACTAATGCAAAACTTTTGATTTAAACATGCAGTGGTATAACGAAAAATACTTGCGCAGAAATTAAATATGCAGCGAAGGGTAACGCCAGTTTACCTCCTAGCGAGGGCAAGTCATACCTTTTGCTCAGAGTCAGCAGTTGACGGAGACTTAGCGGCCGTCTGTGCTGCAACTTTTGCTCGCCATACCTTCTTGGTTGCCACAGCCTTTTGTTTCTGAGTTTTATTCTGGGTCTTTTCTGGCTTGGCTTTTGGCAATTCATCTTCTTTCTTCCGCCACCCTTTGGGTGTGTTCGTTGTTGTGGCGGCGACCTTTGTGACCGGAGTCTTGCCTCCTGCTTCCTTTGTCGGCGGCTTGGCCATTGAGGCATGTCTTTGTGACTCAGCTCTGCGATCGGCTTTGAGCTTTCGGGCTTCTCCATCCAATAGGATCTTTTCCATTGTTAGGATGAGAGAGTCCACTTTCGACTGACTTGGCGACAGCTCGATCTTCTCTCTAGGCATCTCCCGGGGTGCCTGACACTTAAGTTTAAATGTTTTTACCTGTCGGCACTGTTCTACCTTCGGCTTGAAAGCGAACGTCTCCCGTCTGCCATTGATGTTGAGGTGGACTTGTCCAGCTCCAACATCAATAGTGGCCTAAGCGGTGCTTAAGAATGGTCGCTCAAGGATGAGCGGCGTTTTGCTATCAATCTCCATGTCGAGCACCACAAAATCCACTGGGACGATGAAGTTTCGGATTTTGACCGGAATGTCTTCAGCGAATCCGTCGGGGTAGCGAATTGACTGATCCGCTAGCTGTAGGCACATAGCAGTAGGGGCAAGTGTAGCATGTGTGAGTTTATCAAAGGCTACCTTTGGCATGACGCTCACACTTGCTCCTAGATCACAGAGAGCTTGATCAAAATGCTGGGTTCCAATTGAGATTGAAATGGTTGGATTCCCTCGATCCTTCTTCTTCTGGGGTGGCTGGTTGAGTATAGCAGCGCTACACTCTTTTGTGAGGTGCACGACCTCTGTGGACGGCAGCGGCTTTTTGTTGTTGAGGATGTCCTTCAGGTCCTTAGCGTACGTGGGTACCTGCATCGCATCTAGCAATGGAATGTTGACATATAATTTCTTAATTACCTCCACAAACTTGTCGAACTGGTCATCAACAGTGGTCTATTTCTGCCTTTGAGGAAAAGGGAGCATGGCGGTGTCGTAGAACTCGTGCGGAGCCGACTTTGGTGCTTCCTTAACCGGTTGTGGTTCAGCCACTTGATCTTCCTTTTCAGGTTTGGCTGGCTTCTCCTGTTCCTTCCCTGCATTCCTAGGATGTGGGGGTCTTGTGTAGACCTTCCACCCCTAGTTGTTACAGCATTGATATGTTCCTTCGGGGTGCCTCGGGCTGACCCAGGAGCTTACCCGAAGTTGGGCTTGGCAAAGCGGCAGCAAGCTGAGCTATCTGAGTTTCTAGCATTTTTTTAAAATTCAGCTGGTTCTTCATGGCGCTATTAAGAGTTTCCATTTGAAGCGATAGGTTTTCTAGAATTCTATCGTTTGCATGGAATTTCTTACTTATACTATCGTTCACAGCTTTTTGATCGAAAGGATTTTTGTTGAACTGCTAAGAACTGCCAGAAGACGTACCTTGACTAGAGAAAGGTAGGTGTGGTCCCGAGTTCCAACCTGGTTGAGGACGAGGCTCATTGTTGAAGCTATTGTTGTTGATGAAGTTAACGTCCTCCGATCCATTTCCAGGGCAGCTGTTCTCCGTGTGGCCGGTATTCCCGCAATGCTCGCAAGTCATTCGAGAATCCAGTGCCTGGACCAACACAGCTTCAGGAGTATCCTCCAGCTTCTTTAGCAAGAGGTCCATCTTGGCAGCCAACATGTCGGTACTGTCAATATGGTGGACTCCGTGGGGCTTATTGTTCTCCCTCTCCTGTCTCCATCCTTGGTTGCTTGCCATCTTCTCTATGAGAGTGCGTGCAGCGGCAACGCTCAAGGATAAAAAGGATCCTCCAGCAGCTGCATCGAGGTGTTCTTGCGCGGTTCGGTGTAGACCATGGAAGAAGTTCTGGGATGATCAGCCACTCTTCCATACCGTGGTGGGGGCAGGCAGCGATGTACTCTTGAAGTCTTTCCCATGCCTCCGCCACCGTCTCATCAGCGAGCTGTTGAAAGCTCGAGTTTCGGTTCCTCAGTGAGGTTGTCTTTCCCAAGGAAAAGTACTTTGCAAGGAAAGCATTTGAGCATGCCTCCCAAGTTGCCAAGTTGTTGCGGTTCAGACCGAACCATTGTTTTGCCTTCCCGATCAGTGAGAACTGGGAAAAGGCGCAGTCGAACAGCATTGGCAGTTTGCATATCTCTAGGAATTGCTGGAGATGGCTGTTTGCATTCTCCGATGCCAATCCGCAGAATGGACTAGCTTGGACCATATGAATGACACCTGGCTTGAGCTCAAAACCTTCTCCAATGGCAACCTCAGGCCCAGTGGGAATGTTATTGCTGGATGGAATAGAAAAGTCATGGATGGTCTTCTCGGGCACAGCCATTGTTGGTGTCAGTTGCTTTGTGCTTGTGGATCCAAACTCCAGTGTTGATGGCACAGGCCTCTGCCCGTGGATTGTCTTTTGATGGACTCTCCTTCTGAGCAGCGACTCTAGATTGTTGTGAAAGTTTGCCGGTAGGTCGAAACCGGTCATACACCTCTCTGTCAACCCAACAATAAAGTAGATAGAGGCAAATGAGCCCGCTAATAAGTAGCGGTATGTTATCAAGTTATGAGTACCTAGGTTCGAACAAATCAAACTTCTATTGCCGATTGCTTCCCCGACAACGGCACCATAAAAAGCTTGTTGACGTCTCTTAGCGTAATAGATTTTACTCTGCAAGCGCACGGAGATTCGCTGTAGCTTTTTCACCTAGAGTATTCCATGTATCGTAAAAATCCACAGGAAAGCAAGGACTAATAGGTGGAATGATATGTTCGAACTTCAAACAATATTGTATCTTAGATAAACACCAGCTATTCTTACAACGGGGGTAAGACAAACAAGATAGTGTATGGTGGGAAGAGTAAACAGGGACCAAAGCTGTAAACAACTAGGTAGTTGCCTAGGAGGACAACGAGTGAGATTTAGATATCCAAACTATATTCCTTTACTACTGCATAGGAATATTCGCGGTTGAACTGAGTTAAACAAACACGAACTAGGATCCTGTGTCGAGCGAAATTCCAGACTACACCGAGGAGGCGCGGGGGTAGATAGTTGGCCAACCGAACGGCAAATGGCTAACGCCTACGAGCTTACTGAACGACGGGGTCGGATTACAGAGGCTCCCTAATGCTGTCACCATGAGGGGCTACCAACCAGATCGGCGTGGGTAAGATGGGACGCTAAACTAGTGATCAAGTGAGAACTTGATCACAAAAGTCCGTCCTTGATCAGAGGGTTCGGACTGACTTAGCCTTAGATCAGAGCCTAAGGAGAGCCTATAGCACCGGCAAGTCTAGCAAGATTTAGATAACTCAAGAACAACACAAACCTAAGCCTTGGTCTAGTATGCAATAAGGTACACTACACTAGGCAAGTGTAAGAAATAAAGTAAAGTATACCTGAAAGATAGAGTAAAAAAGTATATTGTACTGAAGTAGCAAGAGTACAAAGATAGAAAGATACAAGAGCTTTACCAGACTCGAAGGTAACTTCGGAATCCCTGAGGCAAAGACTCAGACTCAACTCTAACTCCCAGGACTATCCTAGTGCTACTAACTAGACAATGGTGTATTTCACTCAACTTCCACACTTTACAAATGAGAGCTCGGGGGTATTTATAGTCACCAAGTGAGTGGGGGGTATTTATAGGGTAGGTAGGGTGGTTATGGGATAGGTGGCAGGCCGGGTGGCCTGGTAGGGAGGCCGAGCGGCCTGGAGGGAGGCCGGGCAGCCCCACCTCAGGCCGAGCGGCCTGGCCAGCCATCGGATCCACCGCCATACTGCATCTTGTGGTCCATCTTCACTCCCCAAGTCGGTTGCATGGTGGTTAAGGCGGTTATCTTTGTGTTTTCTCCAGAACCATTGGATCTCACTTATGTTTCTTCCTTAGCCGTAGGATTGAAGTGCTGAGGATTGCTGACTTCACCAATCCAGGGGTTGGATTGATGATGTGGCAAGGCCTTCCGGTTGATTGTATGCGACTTTTGTTGATTCCACCTTGGAGTTGTGTTGACATGGCATGTGTGTGCATGCAGGTCGAAGGTGGTACCAATTGGGCCCAGACACAGGCCAGGCGGCTGAGAGCCAATGGACCGGCTCCATTGCCTCTGGAGTGATGAGTGATTATCAACAGAAGCAAGACCCAGATGAACTTGGGCACAAGACCTCCGATGGACAGGAGGCCCTCCGATGGATTGGAGGTAGAGTGAAGTCCTCCGAAGGACTGGAGGCACACTCGACGTCTGCGGCCATGGGAGTTCGGTATACGGAGGAGCGGCACGACGACGGCAGGAGTAATTCCTCCGAAGGACTGAGTGGCGACCCCGATGGATAGGGGATGCCAGGCGCCACCGCGGTGCTCCAATCCGAATGCGTGGCGCGAAGGCGTGCGAGGGAGGCTTTGGCGGCTTCGGCTCAAAACCATCACCCAAGCTACCCAAGCCTTGGTGAGTTGGGCCACGACTCGCCAAGATAGAGAAGATGGGCCAAATCCAGCCCAGGCGGAGACTTCCTAAAGTTTCCCGATTTCTGACTTCAAAACTGGGGGCGGATCGCGGATTCGACTACTGGCCACGTGGAGAGCATCCGAGGATTGCGTGGAACTTATGAAGATCAAGACTCCATCGTGGTCGTCCGTCCCGAAATATCCTGTAATCTTTCGTTTGAGTCCTTAGGGTTTGCCTAGCTGTAGGGACCTAAGTGCAAAACTGTCTAAATAGCACTCAGGTATAAATAGGTCCAGTGTAGGTCATTAGAGACTCTCTTGGCTGCTAGGATTAGTTTTCACTTGGTGATTTTCGTCCTTAAGCTTT
Organism: Paspalum vaginatum; assembly: GCA_030272315.1. NCBI lineage: Eukaryota > Viridiplantae > Streptophyta > Magnoliopsida > Poales > Poaceae > Paspalum > Paspalum vaginatum. Next base: position 32,532,234 of record CM059018.1, on the reverse strand, counting down.
GAGCTCCATTGTTAGAGAGGTTAGAGTAGGATTTAGCCTCCTAATCTTGAGGGAAGGTGAGGGTGGTTGCTTGGGACGAATTTCTGCTTGTATGCTGGATCTTTAGACCCATTTTGGGCGCTTAATCGAAGCAAATTCGTGCAGCAACCTTGTGTTATTCTCCTCCCCCTCTCACTTTGGTTTTTGGGTTCAATCCTTGCCTTTTTGGGTGTTTTTGTTGGGCAAGCTTGAATCCCTTTCCTTGCTGATGTTCTGGACTTGCTAGGACGTGGAGATCATGACTTAGTTCATCTCAATCCTGTTGGATTGCCACGAGCAAGCCTCTTTTGTGTTTTCCCCTTTCTTGCCCAAGAATGGCTATTTCACAAGATCTGAAATTCCCGCTGATTCCGCGGTTACCTTGAGTTGATCTGTTGGGAATAATTTTGAAATAGGGTCTAGATAACCTAAGCTAAATTTCGTGAAGTTTGGGCAAGGTCTGATCAAGTTATGATTTGAAATCATATTTTCTGCGACCCTACCGGACCATCCGGCAGAGGCCACCGGACAGTCCGGTTCCACCGGACAGTCCGGCGTGAGTCGTTGTCCAGGCAGTGCCACCGGACACTCCGGCAACAGGTATCGGATAGTCCGGTCCCACCGGACAATCCGGTGTTGGCCACCGGACAGTCCGGTCCTGTCAGGGAGCTGCTGTGTTCTTCCCAGGTTGGTTTTTCTGCTGTGATTTTGCTGCGGATTTTCGCATTCCTCCCTTAAGACCATTCTCTTTGCTTACTGTAAGTCAGTGAGACACACCTAGGTGTGGTGAGTGTCTTGTGGCGGATATTGCAAAATCCTTTGCTCCGCTGTCACTCTTGTTCGGATCTTGAGCTTTCTTGCATTGGTGCGTATCCTCACAGTGGATGGCACTCTTGCACTGCTAAGCACGTATCTATTCAGTGGACGGTGCTTAGTATCTGGTTTCACTTGGGGGTTTGTGATTTTGTGATTTCAAGTGCTCCTATTCACCCCCCCTCTAGTCGCACGTCTCGGTCCTACAGCGGCCTCTAGTGAGCCCGGGCGGCCTGGGGACTTAGCCATGTGGGCAGTCACCTCCTGGATTGGCTCCATTTTACCATGTTTGAGTATATTTTGTCACCTGCATTCAAATATTCCTACACAACTCGTGGAGATATGTTAGTAGCAAAGGTTTGTCCATACTTTGATGCATTTCCCTTCATATTTGTGGATAGTTGATGGTCGTAGATAGTGCAATAACGACCATCAACATGGACGACATCCGCTGACGTACCAGGGCTATGAGCCAACAGCTCCAGGAGAATAGCACCATGCTTCAGAACCTGAATGAAATGGTGGAAGCCGGCTTCATCAATGCTCAGGACTTCCACAGCTATTACTACCAAAAATCCTAGCTCCATTGAAGCTTGGGGGGATAGTAGTACAACATGAGCATGCTTCTTCATGCCCAAATCTTAGAGTAAGGCCCCCATTCCTTGTCCTTGTCCTCTCCTGTGCAGCAGCACCCGTCCAGCAGTACCCGTCAGTAGCAGTACCCGTCCAGCAGTACCCGTCTCACTGGCAGCAGCAGCAACACCCGGTCCGACCGAGAGTAAGCATTAATAACTCTTTATTTTGTTTGTTAAAAAAATGGAAAAAAAATAAAAAAAAGAGAGTCAAATAAAACAAACTCCCAACTTTGATATGTTACTTTCATATATGGGAATGATGAATAGTTTCTCTATCATGTTCTTGTTTAGTTATCTATGCACAAACTATGCTTAGCTTAATTTCGAGCTGGTGTATATAAAGTGAAAGCCTGACCTATTACTTTGTGGATGCCATTGCATAAACTTTGTCTAAGTTGTTGTGAGAAGTGATATGACTAAGCACTAGGCCAGCTCTACATTTTCTTATTAAGATGAACATCTCAGGTTATCTTCTTGATAAAAATGAAAATAAAGTTCCCCCGTTGTTTTTAAAACACCTACCAGAGCCAAATACACTTGAAATATCTGAGCCTAGCTTGTTCAAAGCTACTAAGTGTTGTTTTGAGCTTTGTCAAATTTTGAGTCTCATTGAATGGAATCATCACTATCTTATGAATTGTTGGAGCAAAATACCACCTCCACATATGCATTTACCTACCCTGGGTATGCATCCGATATATCTCCAAATCAATACCTTTGACCTTACTCCTTCCAAAGCAAAATGAGGTAGGATGAGGACCAAAAAAAATGAAAAAGAAAAGCATGCTAGTCAAGCATGGCAAAAAGAGAGAAAAATACAAAAAGGGCTCCACATTCATACCTATCATACAAAAGAAGGAAAAGGAAAGGAAACTAAGGAGATCCATCCACAACCACCAAATAAGCTCCAATGATGAACATGGTTAGCTGATGTAGTACATTTCTTTGGTCCAATCTTTGGCTTTGCAAAATAAACAACCTAAGTAAGCTAAGTTATTCCACACCCTGAGCTCCACATAAGCTTTAGTATAGGAAGTTCTTGGCCATGCTCTTGGCCTTAAAAGGTGAGGATACACTTATGAGCGATCAAGAGTACCTCTGGGGAAACTTGTTTTATTTTGATAATCTGCAAAAACACCTGAGATGGGAGTCCCAAAAGAAGTGTTTTCAGCTGAGCCTGCAACTGAGTCCGTTCCTTCTCTCAACCACCCAAGACATGGTGAAGTCAAAAGATGCACCACAGGTATGGAAAGGCTAATCATTGCATACACTAAGGTTTGAAATCAGAGCATGAGTGTCGGTTATGCATAGTTTCTATTCTTGAACACCGATATTTGCAGCAACTCCTGATCCATGACCCATCTTGGCTTTAATTCGAGGACGAGTAAAGGTCTAAGCTTGGGGGGGAGGGTGTTGACGGTCGTTATTGCACTATCTATGACCATCAACTATCCATGAATATGAAGGGAAATGCATCAAAGTATGGACAAGCCTTTCCTACTAACATATCTCCACGAGTTGTGTTGGAATATTTGAATGCAGATGACAAAACATACTCAAACATGGTAAAATGGAGCCAAACTAGGAAGTGACTAGCCACATGGCTAAGTCCCCAGGCCGCCCGGCCTCACCAGAGGCCGCTCGGCCCCACCTCCAGGCCGCTCGGCCTGTGTCTGGGCCCAATTGGCACCAACTTCGACCTGCATGTACATACATGCCATGTCAACACATCTCCAAGGTGGAATCCATGAATGTCGTATGCAACCAATCGGAAGGCCTTGCCACATCATCAATCCAGCCCTTGGATTGGTGAAGTCAGCAATCCTCAGCACTTCAATCCTGCAGCTAAGGAAGAAACACAAGTGAGATCCAATGGTTCAGGAGAAAACAAAAAGATAACCGCCTTAACCACCATGCAACTGACTTGGGGAGTGAAGATGGACCGCAAGATGCAGTATGGCTGGTGGATTCGACGGCTGGCCAGGCTGCCCGGCCTGCCACCTGTCCCCTTGAACCACCATACCTACCCTATAAATACCCCCCACTCACTTGGTGACTATAAATACCCTCGAGCTCTCATTTGTATAGTGTGGAAGTTGAGTGAAACACACCATTGTCTAGTTAGTAGCACTAGGATATTCCTAGGAGTTAGAGTTGCAGTCTGAGTCTTTGCCTCAGGGATTCCTGGAGTTAGCTTCGAGTCTGGTAAAGCTCTTGTATCTTTCTATCTTTGTACTCTTGCTAGTTCAGTATAATATACTTTATTGATCTATCTTTTAGTTATACTTTACTTTATTCCTTACACTTGCCTAGTGTGGTATACCTTATTGCATACTAGACCAAGGCTTAGGTTTGTGTTGTTCTTGAGTTATCTAAATCTTGCTAGACTTGCCGGTGCTATAGGCTTTCCTTAGACTCTGATCTAAGTCTAAGTCAGTCCTAACCCTCTGATCAAGGACTGGACTTTGGTGATCAAGTTCTCACTTGATCACTAGTTTAGCGTGCCATCTTACCCACGCAGATCTGGTTGGTAGCCCCCTCTTGGTGACAGCATTAGGGAGCCTCTATAATCTAGCCCCGTCGTTCGGTAAGCCCATTGGCGTTAGCCAGTTGCCGTTCGGTTGGCCAACTATCTACCCCCGCGCCTCCTCGATGTAGTCTAGAATTTCGCTCGACGCAAGATCCTAGTTCGTGTTTGTTTAACTCAGTTCAACCGTGAATACTCCTATGCAGTTGTTAAGGAATATAGTTTGGATATCTTAATCTCACTCGTTGTCCTCCCAGGCAACTGCCTAGTTGTTTACAGCTTTGGTCCCTATTTACTCTTCCCACCATACACTATCTTGTTTATCTTACCCCCGTTGTAAGAATAGCCTGGTGTTTATCTAAGTTACAATTACTGTTTGAAGTTCGAACATATCATTCCACCTATTAGCCCTTGCTTCCCTGTGGATTTTTACGATACCTAGAATACTCTGGGTGAAAAAGCTACAACGAATCTCCGTGCGCTTGCGGAGTAAAATCTGTTATGCTAAGAGACGTCAACACACAACTCAAGAAATGGTTTCGAGTGCCAGAGAAAGTGATTGACACATTCTTAGATTCAGATTGAACCTGACCTCACCTATCAAGAACAACCCATCAAAATATTAGACCAAAAGCAAAGAGCAACACACCGAAGAGCAATCAACTTTTATAAAGTACAATGGAGTAATCACTTCGAAGAAGAGGCTACTTGGGAACAAGAAGAGTATTTATGTGCCAAGTATCCTGACTTCCTCCACTATAATTGAAATGGGTATGTTACAACAGCTTTAGTTTCAAAATTTAAGCTCGAATTCATACACAATGCACTTTTTCTCTCTTGTAACTTAACCACCCACATCACATCAAAATCTCGGGATGAGATTTAGTTAAGGGGGGTGGGCTGTGATGCCCCTGGCATCTCAAGTGCATTATACTGAAATCATTAACTTAATTACATCAGTTCAAGAGCATTTTATATTGAGTGCATTTATAAGTTAGATCATTTGGAGTAATTAAACTCGGTTTGTTGAAAACTGTGTTTGCATTTGTTCTTGTAACTTGAATACTGTTGTGGATTTGATAAAACTTTATATATCAAACTTGTAGACAATTTCACGATGAAAAACTTTGGTATTTTGTATCATGACATGCATAAAGGTATGGATATGATTTTGTGTCATTTTCTGTGAAACTGTGAAATCTGCCTGAACTTGATCATGAATAGTAAATTCAAGTTTCTATGAATCAAAAGTGCTTATCATACAAAACTTTATATATGAAAGTTAGTAGATCATGAAATTTGGAACAACTTTGGTAAAATAGGATTTGTATGAAAGTGACAATAAAATGGACTTATGGAATTTCTAAATCGATATGTGCTGTTGGTCGAACTAGGGGTCAGAGTTTTTGAATTCAAATTTCTCCTTAAATTTAAATATAACGCAGTGTCAAAGTTTATAACAAAGTTGTAGAACTCAATGTTTACGACATTATTGTATTTTGATCTTAGTCTAAATCGATCTCTAGCATATTCAAAAACTCCAATTTCCAACGAAGGTTTCTGCAGTCAAATTGCCCTTTTATGAATTTCGGGATTTTTCCTCTTCTCTGTGTCTATGACACGCGGGCCCCACTCACCTGGACGCCGGCCAGTGAGCAGAACACTGCTCTACACTGCTGTCCAACCTGGACCCCTGCGCTGCGCAACCTGCACGCCTACCCGCGCCCTCGGCCAAAAGACGACGCCGAGGGCGGCCTCTTCCTTCATTTTCCCCTCTCTCGCTCGGTTTCCTAGCCACCCAAACGCCATTCTCCATTTCCATTACGCGGCTGCCATTGTTGGGGCCTGGAGCTCAGGCTCAAGCACCGCTCAGCCCCTCCTCGCACGGCCAACTGCCATGATGGGACGCACCTACCGTCCCCTCCACCAAATCCCCTAGGTCTAGGCCGTCGGCTCCCATCCACTGCCCTACAGTTTCGCCACCTGAAGTTTCCCCGCTCTTGAGCTGCGTCGCCGGGCTCCCTCTGCCATTTTCCCAGTCGATTCAGGTGGTGGGATGAGTTCCCCATGTCCCCTTCTCTCTCCTCAGGAGTTCCGGTGTCGTTCTGCGCCCCGTAAGCCTAGGATTGGCCGCACGCCATCGCCGGTCTGTTTCCCTGTTTCCCCGGTCGAGAGGTTGAAGACGACCGGGGAAGAAGACCCAAGTTTTGCTGTTTAGCCCCCAGATTCATGGGATTTTGCGTTTCATTTGTTTTCTCTATACACTGAGTCTGTGTAGTCTTACACGCTAGCCCCTCAAGATAATGAGGAATCTCGTTACAGTCTGGATATTTGGAATTTCCAATTTAGTGCATTTTTCTATATCGAGAACTTTGAAAATTCATAAAAAATAGAATTAAAATGATAAAAACGCAAACTCAGTTGCATTGTGATCCTAATTAGTAGATCTACATAATGGTCTAGATGTGGATAGGTGAAATGATCTTTGTGCCCCTGATTTGTTGCATGCATTTTAAAACAAAGTAAATACCAAAAGTAGTTTAAATGGGCTCCAAAAATTATGAAACTTGGATAATAGCTTTACCATGCTGTTTAGGCTGTGTGTGATTTTTGTCAAGCCTAGCACACACTGTTAAGTCACTGTTTTGCCCTCATGCATGTATTTTGGGCATTTTTCAAAAGTGAAAATACTTGCTACATAAAAAGTGCTCCAAATATTCCACTGAAATTTGCAGATGATCTATGCTTGCATACTTAGTCCATTTTTAAAGTTTCAAGTTCTGCAACCTGGCAAAATAACATAGTTTAGTTTGCTGGTTTTGATAAAAATAAGCAAAGGTTGGCAGGACCATGAATTTCTCAGCTAATATTATCTTGATTGATGATTACGCATCCGCATTAAGAGTTGATTGAAACCAATTGCATTAGGTCTCCTGGCCACCCTGGCCCTAGCACTTATAATATAGTTCAGTAGGACGAGTATGCCTAGTAATGCTAGGTGTGAGTAGATACGAGTGAAATGGAGTCACTCGTCGTATAGGTGATTTCAAAATATCAAATTATTAAAGTGGATATGTTATTTATGCTTGTGATTTAAATGGAGACCGGACGGAGATTTTAATGATTTATTTACTATTTATGAAGTTCTGCATTGGACTTCGCCTTGAGTCATTTAAGGTCCATCCATTGTTCGCCTATTGGTCGGCGTAACATTGCTAGATTGCTTATCCGGAATATGGGACTGGTGAAAGTCTTGAACAATCCGAAGGACTAGAGACTTGATCCTACCAGGGGCCTAGGGGCGCTTGACCCTTGGTATCACTCCATGGGGGCTAAACCTAGCAAATGGCAGGGTTGGAATTCGAACTTGGGATGAAACAAGTGGAGATGGGGGCTATATGTGGAAACGCGATGGCTAGTAAGCATATACCCCTAGGTATGATAGTTATTCTCAAGAATTAAAATCGATTCGAATCGCTGATGCTCACCAGGTGTAAGAATGCCAATGCCACTGACGTTCAAACATAGTAACTATCTAAATATGTTAGATGAAAATTCATGTTTTCAAATTCCACCTGTTTGTACTTGTATGTTTACATTCCTGCAAGTTATTATTATGATGATGATATATGCTCACTGATGAAACTGTTTACTTTATGTCAATTATATTACTGTTTAATTCAATGGCTTAGGATCCAAATGGTAGTAAGCAAGCTTTGCGTTAGCCGTAAGCCCTTCCATTAAGCCCTACTGAGTAATTAGTACTCAGGGTTTGCCCCCACATTTTGAGTGCAGGTACCGATGACTTCTAGTCAGGTTGCTTGGAGGAGAGTAGTACCGGTGGGCTCGGTGCTGCTCGCCTTGCTCATAATTGCATGAAGACTACTAAAGTATTTGTTTCCGCTGCAAGATGTTTTGAAATCGCTTCCGCTATTTTTTTGAACTTGCCTTTCGTATGACATTACGTTTGAACTTGTATTTTATTTCGAACTGGTTGTAAACTAAGTCTACTTATGCTATATTCAACTGCCTGTGATGTAATTGTTGTGGCTCTCTCGAGGGCTGGATGTGTATGATGTTGGTTCCCTGGGAAAAATGTAATATCGAGAGCCGAATGACTCTCGACGGACGACCAGGTTTAGTTCGGTCTAATTACACTATAAGCCAGAGGTGGCAGTTGTGCTTTAGTGGTTCCGCCACATCTCCCGGCCAGCCTGCGGGGCATTCTGGCTCATCCCGACCTATCGCGATAGCGTGGCCTTGTAGGCGGTCCACTAGCACGAAGGGAAGGAGGGTAGCAGCGTGGAATGGCGTCAATGGTGGGCCTATGTGTTGGAGACACAATGTTGGTGACAGCGTGCGCCTATCGGTTGAACCGACCAGGACCGGTTGGCATGGAGGAGATGTTGCCAGACCATTACTAACCAAACTAAGGGTCAACTGGCTAAGCGAAGCAACATTTGATGGACTAGTTTGGTATCAGGGAAAGATCATGATGTGAGTATGATTGAATAGAGCTTAATTTGAGAGGAATTTAGGCGCAAGAATCGCCTAAATTGGAGTTGAAACAGAGAAAATATGAAGTATTTAGTGGATAGGGGCGTATTTTTATTCTTTTTGGAAAGTTTGAGGGGGCGGAATCAGACTTTTTGGTGGAAATTCTTTGAATTTGGCAACTGAGATATAGGAAATGGAACTTGGATCGGGGAAAGGGTTTCGGTCCATTTGTTTCTCCTCATAGGCTCCACGGGTGGCATACCCTTGCACGTGCGTGGTCGCTCTAATAGGCCGACCCAACATGGCGGGGAGGGGGAAGTGATGGGCGCTTGACGTTGTGCCTGCTAGGCCCATCCTATCGGTGAAAGGGTGTGGCGCGATAGCGTCGGTAGCAGATAGCAGCCTGGACTGGTTGAATCGATCTGTCTTGGGGTGAACTACCGGCGGTGGGTAGTGACGATTCTCTGCTATTCCGGCTAGCTCCTAGGGACAGGACAGGTGCTTCGACGAAGAGATCGATGAGGCTGAATCTCGCAGCAAGGGTCCTAGCACTGGTGAGGTAGTGGAGGGCTGCTCTCTACAGGGTGCAGGAGGAGGGCAACGGCTGGGTGCTCATGAGGAGTGAAGCTCCGATGAGGGGAGAGGAAATGGTGGGTGGCGAGTGTAGAGAGTGGCGCGGTGATGCCCATGGCCAAGCCAATTCGAGCTGTGATGGATCAGTGTGGGGAGCACAAGGAGGGTGGCTGATGATTTGGGGAAAAAGAAGGAGTAGAGGGGTTGCAGGCTCGAGTGGTGGAGGAGAGGCTTGGAGGTGTTTTGTATAGGTGTTCGTGGTGCATGGGGCACATGGCTCCTGCTTCGCCTTAATGGTGCAGCTAGGCATTGGCACTAGAGTGAGGGCACGAGGGTGGCAGTGTGTGTGTAGGGGGAGCAGCGGTGGTGTGGTGGGTAGTACACATGAGGTTAGTGCATGGCACAGTGTCACGATGTGGTTATGGTGGTGGCGCTGATAGAGCATGCTAGGGTCAGTGTCGTGCTTCGGCGTTCAGCGTGGCACATGTGTTATATCTTGTCGTGTAGCAGCTGAGGCGAAAAGCAGGGTCGCATAGTAGCCATGGTAAGGCAATGGAGCGTGGGGTTGGGGCAGCGATGGGGTCCAAAGCGGGGCTGGAGAGTAGCTTGGGGTCAGAGTGAGGCCAAGACCACTTGCGGCGCACCGACACCGACCACTTGAGGCGGGAGGTAAAAGACAGGACCGACGCTGGACCTGGTTGTCAATGAGAGAGGAGGAGGAGGTGGACATTTTGGGCTGAGGTGGAGAAGAGGGCCGTGGGGTAGGCCGGTGTAGGGAGATGGGTGGCCCAAATTAGGAAGGGGGTAGGCAGGCTGCGGAAGTGAGTGGGCCCTAGAGGGAAACATGCGAGGGGGGTTGAAGGATGGGCTTGTGGGGGATAGATATCTCCTTAGGTCCTCATGAAGCGTATTCTGTACCTGGGCCATCAGAGGGCCTAATCCAAGCGCCAGCCAACTAACTCAGGCCCTGAGGTGTAGAACAACTTGGCGTGCAAGACAAGGACTCTCTAGGAAAGATATGGATCACAGATTCTATGTGATATCTTGTAGTCTAAACCATCTAGGAGACATTGAAGGAAACCGGCTTGGAACCCAAGCCACGCCGAACTATATAAGGCGGGCTAGGGAACCCTCCTAGAGGACTGATAGTAGATCTGATCTCACATATCCCAGACTTCATTAGGGCAATCAACTCTCTATGCCCTCATACATCAATACAACCCACAGCACACAGGACATAGGTGCATTGTGCGATTTAGGCGGCTCGAACCTGTATAAATTGTGTTCGTCCCTAGTGTTTTGTGTGACCATCAGGGCCGGTACTAAACACCGACGGTTGGCGAGCCGGGTAAGGATGGCAACATCGTCAGTGGCTAGCTCCATGGCTATCACCATCATCAGCGACACCAAGTTCGCCCCCGGGATGATGATCCATTTTGGATCTATTCCATTCATCGCTGACATGCATGGTGATCTGCACCGCTGTCAGTGGTGCACTAGAGAAGGCGCGGAGCTAGAAAGGCGTCGCGCCGACTCAGAAAAAACTCCCCTATCTACTGACCACTGCGACCCAAGCCTTGACCACAGCTCATCTTCAACCGAGCGCTGCGTCACCATGGGTCACACTCATCGTGCCATCTCAGCCTCAATTTTTCAGTGCCCCGAACTACTCCAAGCCTGCGTTGGATCATCGCGGTCCCAGGTGGGACCAGATGTACTCCAGCCTTTCCATCCCAGGCGACGACCACACCCTTATCCGACTTGAGGAACTCCACTTTCGACCTCCTCTAACTCAGATCTAGATTGAGATCAGTCAGGGTAGGAGGAAGACCACATCAAGATCCATGGCGGCCATCCCACTACCGAGATCTGGCCTAGAATTGTCCCCAGGCCTCGGTGCCCCGAAAAATTTCTATTCTACAGTCTTCTGCGCCGGCCGCATCGGCTCATCCTCGAGTCTCGGTGGCACACTCTACTCTCGCCCAACAGAGGCAAGCCTCGAAGCAGAGCGCATTGCTTCGCCCCTCTCCGACTCGGGCTTCCCTGGCAAGCCTCCGATGCGCGGAGCCCTGCCGCAACATCAGCGGGGCATGGGCTTGCGTCAGCACCCTCGCTTCACTCGTGCGCAGCACCGTCACCAGTGCGGCGGACTCTGCCTCCCACCTCCCTGAACTCTGATCCAGACCAAGGACAGTCGGGAGGGGGGGAGAGGAAAGTTAGTAAGTGGCTCGCCCGTCGTGTGGGCCCCACTAGGGATGACCACCCCAAACTTTCTCGCATCTCAGCATCTGCAGTGACTTCGAGGTCATTACACCCGGGTTCAAGCCATGCGGAGGATCAGAGTCTCGCCTTCGGTTTTCCTAAGGACTTATCAATGGCACTGCGGTGTACCAGAGGTCCCTCCCCTATGCCTCGGCTCCCCCAACGACAACGGGGGTGCGCGGGGGACACCTGCGCTGGATCCCCTTCACCAACACCTTCAGGAGGACGAAGAGAAGGTTCCCCATGACTGGGCTTCATTAGGGGCTCACCATCACCTCCACCCCAAATGGACGCTCGGCCACTGGCGGAGTGTCATCAGTATTCGGGATGCCACAGGCATTGAGATCCCATGCAAGCGCATGGTTTGCACCCTCACGTCCCTTAATTCTCTTGTGGCTGAGCTAACGATCGCTACGACCATAGAGCCCACAGGAACTGTCCCTAGGACTTTACTCAGAGGGGCCCTCCATGGTCCCTGATGAAGGTGTTAACTCGCCTTTGTATTCACCATGTTTGTTTCCCCGAGATTCTTGTCATCGACGGCAAGGTGATCGACAATGACATCTCTGAGCATGAACCAACGGAGGTGGGAGAGGATGAGCAAGAGGCACGAGAAGCGCCATCGGAGGAATCGGCTCTGTAACATCCATCATCACCATCACATCAGTCGAACGAGACCCTGACTCTTTCGGTCTCTGTTCGACGAAGGATCCAAGGTGGGTGAAGCTCCAGAGGAACGCGAGTCTCGCCAATAGCGAAACACCTGATGGAGGAACCGTTGGAGCATCCAGGAGTGCCAGTATCTGGAAGCCCTTAGCCGGGCATGGGCAGAATGAAGGCGGGTGCAATCCGCGGACAGTCCTGCAGGCTGACCACCATAGGAGCACAACTTGCTGCTAGAGTTCATTGACGCGACGCTGCCGGTGGCCGGTGGCATGCTCTCTCAACTCGCGACACGCCTCTGACTCACCTGATGGAGAAATCTGCCATCAAATTCTTACCCGGGGGGCAAACTACCGCCTGCCTGAAGCTCCCACTGAGCCGCCCCCCGGCATCTTGCGATGCAACGTCAACTGGCCGCTGTGACATGTGGCACAACATCAAGGCGTCGCGTGCACGCCGACACGAAGAAGAGCTTAACCGACTGGATAAGTATGAATGACACCACGGCGTCCCACAGTGAGGTGCTAGCATGTGGGCCCCTTGAGTCACAGGATCGGTAAACAGCCCCGCTCCGTATCGCTCGGCCAATGAACATCCTGGCAATCATCGCCCCTTGATGTCACACCATCGCGACCAGAAATGCCCTGGCGGTCGTCTGGGCACCCTGCCTCCACGCAGCACGTTCAGCGTTTCTACCTTCACCAGCCGTCTCCGTGCGGTCGAGTGGCCGCCAAACTTCAAGGTCTCCAACGTCGACAAGTACGAGGCCGTCGCCGCTTGGCTCACCGTCTATTCCACTGCGGCTGTTGCCGTCGGCACGACTCGAGACATAATGACTAGCCTACCTTCCAAACGTGCTAGGGCAGGATGCACTTCAATGGCTCCACCACTTGTGCGATGACTGCATCGACAGCTGGAAGGCACTTCTGTGACTAGTTTCGTCGCCAACTTTCAGTCACTCTCTGACAAACCCGCGCAGACATGGGACCTCAAGTCGGTCAAGAGGAAGGATGGCGAGCCCCTCCACGCTTATCTGGACCGGTTCCAGTCTGATGCAAAATCGCATCCCCGACATCACCGAGGCAACTATGATCGAGGACTTCTATCGGGGTCTCATGACCAGGCCTTTGTGAGGGCAATACTACAACTATGCCCCGACCACTTCCAAGCAGCTCTTCCACGAGGTCGATCAGTACATCACAGCAGGACGAGCGAGCTTAGGACCTTGTCAAGCAGCGTCGTGATGACCACTGCTAGGGACAAGCAAGAGAAACACGATGACACCTCCCTGGCAGCAGCACCGCTAGGACAAACTGACCGCGGGAGGAACAAGTCAACACCATGGGGCCGCCGCCCGTGCGTCCTCACGATAATCCTCATGGTGGCGACATGCACTCATTGGATGAAATCCTTGAAGGGCCTTCTCCCTATCAGAGGGACATGCACCATACCCTGTGCCTCTGCTAGGACTTCAAGAACATGGTTAGCCAGGGGCAGCGTCTTCAACAGGGGCCACCGCAACCACCTCCCCGATGGAACCGGTATCCCCCTGCCGCCAAACGGGGAGAACAATCCCAACTTTCCCCATGTTGTCAAGGTGGCCAACGTCATCTTTGGGGGTCATGGCTTACCAGAAAAGCAAGAGGTAGAAGAAGGTGTCTGACCGCCAGGTCGTGGCAGCTACGGTCGAGCTACCCAAGCTATACCGGTGGTCCGAGATGCCCATTACCTTCAGTTAGGGGGATCAGTGGCTCAACTTCGACCACCCGGGCAAGTACCCTTCGTTTGTAAGCCTAGTGGTCAATGACAGCCGAGTCAAGAATGTGCTGATGGACTGGTGGGAGCAGCATCAACGTCTGGTTCCCAAAGGCTCTCCTAGTTCTTGGGATCCCCCTCAGCAATCTCAAGGAGTCAGACAGTCCCTTCTTTAGAATCATGCCTAATCCCGAAGAATACCCGGTGGGGCACATCTACCTACCGGTTACCTTCAGCACACCAGAGAACTTCCTGCACCGAAACTCCTTCGCTTCGAGGTGACAAGTTTCAACTCCACCTACAATGCCATCATAGAGCACCCTGGGCTAGGCCAAGTTCATGGCCGTCCTGCATCACTCGTACCTAGTCCTCAAGATGCTAGGGCTAAACAGTGTCCTTTTCCATGAGACCAAACCTCAAGGGCAGCTGTAGAATGCACGCAGGAGGTGGCACAAATGGCCCTGAGAGCCAATGGACCGGCTCCATTGCCTCTGGAGTGATGAGTGATTGTCAACAGTAGCAAGACCCAGAAGGACTTGGGCACAATGACCACCGATGGACAGGAGGCCCTCTGATGGACTAGAGGTAGATGGAGAAGAAAGTCCTCCAAAGGACTAGAGGCATGCTCAGGCATCTATCGGCCATGGGATGTTTGGTACACGGAGGCAGCGGCACGACTGACGGCAGGAGTAAGTCCTCTGAAGGACCGCGAGGCTGCCCCAATGGACATGGGGATGCTGGGCGCCACCTGCGGTGCTTCCAACCCGAATACGTGGCGCGAAGGCAGTGCGAGGGAGGCTTTGGCGGCTTCGGTCCAAAACCACCGCCCAAGCTACCCAAGCCTTGGTGAGTTGGGCCACGACTCGCCAAGATAGAGAAGATGGGCCAAATCTGGCCCAGGCCACATGGAGACTTCCTAAAGTTTTCCGGTATCTGACCTTCAAAAATGGGAGCGGATCGCAGATTGGACTACTGGACACGTGGAGAACATCTGAGGATTGTGTGGAACTTACTGAAGATCAAGACTTCATCGTGGTCGTCCAGTCTCGAAATATCCTGTAATCTTTCGTTTGAGGCCTTAGGGTTTGTCTAGTTGTAGGGACCTAAGTGCAAAATTGTCTAAACAGCACTCGGGTATAAACAGGTCCAAGGCAGGTCATTAGAGGCCTCTCTTGGCTGCTACTGATTAGTCTTTGCTTTGTGATTTTCAGTCCTCAAGCCTTGAGCCTCCATTGTTAGGGAGGTTAGAGTAGGATTTAGCCTCCTAAACATGAGGGAAGGCGAGGGTGGTTGCTTGAGACAAATTTCTGCTTGTATGCTCAATCTTTAGACCCATCTTGGGCACTTAATCGAAGCAAATTCGTGCAGCAACCTTGTGTTCTTCTCCTCCCCCTCTCTCTTTTGTTTTTGGGTTCAATCCTTGGCTTTTGGGTGTTTATGTTGGCCAATCTTGAATCCCTTCCCTTGCTGATGTTTTGGACTTGCTAGGACGTGGAGATCATGACTTAGTTCATCTCAATCCTGCTGGATTGCCATGAGCAAGCCTCCTTTGTGTTTTCCCCTTTCTTGCCCAAAGATTGCCATCTCACAAGATCTGAAATTCCCGCTGATTCCTTAGTCACTTTGCGTTGATCTTTTGGGAAAAGCTTTGGAATAGGGTCCAGATAGCCTGTGCAAAATTTCGTGAAGATTGGACAAGATTTGGTCTGGTTTGGGTTGGAAAACCCCCTTGTCTGCGACTCTACCGGACAATCCAGCAGAGGCCACCGGACAATCCGGATCCACCGGATAGTCCGACAGTGGCCACCAGATAGTCCGGTGAGTGGCGCTGTGTGGGCCGTGTCGTTGGTCAGTCTGGCAACAGGCACCGGATAATCTAGTTCCACCTGACAGTCCGGTGTTGGCCACCGGACACTCCGGTCCTGCTAGGGAGCTGCCGTGTTCTTCCATCTCTGGTTTTTCCGCTGTGTTTCTGCCTCGGATTTTTGCATTCCCCATTGTAAGACTATTTTCTTTGCTTGCTGTGAGTCAGTGAGAGGCACCTCGGTGCGGTGAGAGTCATGTGGCGGTTTTTGCAAAGTTCGTTGCCTCGGTGCCATTCTTGTTCAGGATCTTGAGTTTTCTTGCATTGGTGCGTATTCCTCTCAGTGGACGGCACCCTTGCGCTGCTAAGCGTGTATCTGTTCAGTGGACGGTGCCTAGTTCCGTTTCTCTTGAGCTTTGCAAAGCACTTGCTTGGGGGTTGTGATTTTGAGTTTTCAAGTGCTCCTATTCACCCCCCTCTAGTCGCACATCTCGGTCCTTCAATTGGTATCAGAGCCGGTTAGGTTTCTTCATACCTTTACCGGTGAGAAACTAGTAGCGACTATGACTCACTCCGAGAAGATTTCGGTCCTTGGTTCCGATGGCTACTCCTACTAGAAGGGTAGGATGAGAGCATTCTTGCTTAGCCAGGGCCAGGACATATGGGATGCTACTCAGAGCGCGAACTTTGTGGTGCTTCCAGTTACTCAGTGCACTACCCCAGTGATTGTGGCTCAGCATGAGGCGAATGCCAAAGCTGTTAACTTTCTCTTCTAAGGAGTTGGTCTAGTTGATTATGAGAGAGTGAGCCACCTCAAGAGTACCCGTCAGATTTGGTCCCTACTAAGTGCTACACCATGAGGGCACTGCTACTATCAAAGGGCGTCTCGTTGAGACTTACAGGCAGCGAATATGAGAATTTCGTTCGGAAGCCTGGTGAGTCCATCGATGACTTGTTTGGTCATTTTCAATCGATCATCAACAAGTTGCGCGTTAACTCCAGCCCTGAGAGGAATCCCATACACCGACCATCAGCAGGCTGTCAAATTGCTGTATGTGTTGGATAGGAAGATATGGGAGATCAAGGTTAACTCGATCATCGAGTCTGAGGCCTATGACACGATTGGAGTGGAGGCTCTTTACTAACAAGCTCAAGGCCACAGAGGTATATAACAAGTTGAGAGATTCTCTCGCTTGTACTGGCTCTAAGAGCCAAGCCTTGGCTTCTCTCTCCAGTGAGGCCGCTACTAACCCCAGCTTCACAACTTTTCATTCTCTGCTTTTATGTCTGTTACAGAGGAGCAGTTAGTGTCACTTGGGGATGATGAGATTTGCATGGTGTCTAGCCCCTTTCAGCGCGCCTATGACAACCGGATGAGCAAGAAGAGGGGCGAGAGGCCCAAGTACTTCGAGTGCGGAGAGGTCGGCCACTTCATCACCGAATGCCTGAACAAGCAGAACGACTACTACAAGAAGGGCAAGAGCCACTCCCACGACTCCAACAAGTACTACTCCAGCAAGCACAACTATGACAAGTGTGACCGCCCCCAAGCACCGCTCTGGCAAGATCAGGAACTTCAAGAAGGCTTTCAAGAGCTACCAGAAGGACAACTAGAAGCTGAGACAAGGCCTTCTTCGCCGAGCTTGGTGGTCTAGTGCGGCGGATCGTCCTCCTCCTCCTCGTCTTCGTCAAGCTCAAGCGATGAGGAGACCGTCACCAAGCGGGACAAGAGGAGAGACCAAGGCAGGTCCAGTTGGACTCTGCTTTGTCTCCACCAAGTCCAAGCACAAGCATAAGATGCACCGAAGATCTTTTTGCTCTATGGTGCTTGAGGACAAGGACGATAAGGGCAATGACAAGGACTCCTCCGATGAAGAGGTAACTTCTGAGCAAGCTGAAATTCTTGAGGTGTTGGAGGCAAATAGTCATGAGTTGAAAGCAAATGATAAGATATTGGAGAAGGCAGCCAAGAAGCTGCAGAAGCAGAAAAGCCAAGTTGGCTGATGCTTTAGTTGAGATAGAGAGGCCTGAAGAGTGTGTCAGTCCAGCCCAGCGAGCTTGAGTGCCCTACCTGTGAGACTTTGATGAGAGATCTCTGTGAGTAGAAGAGCAAGTATGCTCATCAAGGTAGAGGAGATGGATAGGCTGAAGGTAGAGTTAGGCAAGCTCGAATCTAAACTGGATGAGCCTATTCTAAGGGATGAGCCTGAGTGTGAGATGTGCCCTCACCTAGCTGTTGACATAGCTGAGCTGAAAGTGAGGTGTGAGGGACAGCTCAAGGAGTTGGAGGATGCTTAGGGCTAGACCCACGCTTTAGGGTGCGTGCATGGTCTGTCCTACCCTGAAGAGTGAGCTTGAGCAGTTGAGAGCTGACCTTGAGGTGCTTTCAGCACCCCCTGACACTTGTGAGAGCTGTCTCACTTTGAGGTTGATGTTGGTGGATATGGATGCCACCATTAAGAAGTTAGGGAAGTCTGCTCCCTCTATTCCCTCTCTACATTGCCCCACTTGTGCTGCCCCAGACTTTAGTTCTGGAGGATCTGAGAGAGGAGAAACAGATTTTGGATGATAAGAACAACCGATTGAGAGAGGTGCTCAGTGGGATGTATGCTAGAGAGCCCCAACTAAGGATGATTTTAGAGAGCACCAAGAGAGCTGAGGGTGATATGAGTGGACTTGGATTAGGAGAGTGCAGTACTTCAGGTGAGAAGAAGAGTTCCCCAATTAAGCTTAAGACTGCCTCTCCTCAGCCTAATCCTACTGTTGATGGGGTTTACCACGAGCCTCCCAAGGCTGCCCCAAAGTAGCAGTTTTGGACACCCAAGCCCTCACAGGCTAAGCTGGACAGAGTAGTGACTGAGATTCTCAAGCCTCCAGTGAGCAAGGAGAGAGTCCAGTAGCCTATTCCACCCAAGGCTACTCCATCTAAGCCTAAGGCCCAGTCTAACCGCACTCCCAAGAGGCCTGTCTACCACTGTGACTTTTGCCAGCGGAATGGCCACTTGGAGTAGTTCTGCTTCAGGAGGAAGCGAGTTGAGAGGGCAGGAGAGAGCCTAGGGGAACCAAGATTAGTTCTACTAGGGTGGTAGGCAGGATCCTCCCCACCTGCGGTGAGATGAGAGACCGCTTTCTTTGTGGTGAGAGAAGAGGCAGGCTTTTGGGCCCGTGCTCCAGGTAGTGAGAGACGTTTTGCTGGCCGAGGTCCTAGTCATTTTCACGTGTGGTTATGGACCTCATGACCGAGGCTTTGGAGGTAGAGGGTTTGAGAGCTCACGCTTTGGAGGTCATGGGTACCCAGATAGACAGTGATGCTTACTTTGACTGTGCTTACCCCACTTTTGAGCAGATGGCTCAGCACTTGTTCAGCAGTTTCACTAACCCCAGTGCCGGACCATTTGCTTCACTCTCGCTTTCCTTGATTTTGCAGGATCGAGGCCTGGAGGACATATGGATCATGGACTCCGGCTGCTCTAGGCACATGACAGGGCACTGCAGATGGTTCTCTAGCCTCAACCCCGTGAGCATCAAGGAGTACATGACATTCGGGGATAATGGTCAAGGTAAAGTGTTGGGTGTTGGTTCTGTTGCTCTTTATGGCAAGCTTTCCCTGAGACAAGTTGCTTTGGTCAGGAATTTGGGGTTCAATTTGGTTTCTGTCTCACAACTTTTCAAGGAAGGGTTTGAGGTTCGTTTTAAGGATGGGTTCTTTTTGTGTGCTTGATGCTAAGGAAAACCTTGTTTGTCGGATTTTGCTCTATGGGCAGGTTTTTAAGGTTGACCTTGCATTTGTTTCTGGCCCTCCTCGTTGTTTGATTGCTAGTCCATCTGCTGATATTTGGAAGTGGCATAGGAGGCTTGGCCATTTGAGTTTTGATCTACTAGACAGGTTGAGCTCGATGGGTCTGATTCGAGGATTGCCCAATTTAAAAGCAGAAAAGGACTTAGTGTGCCACCCCTGTCGTCATGGCAGGATGGTTGCCGCTTCTCATGCACCTGTCAATCAGGTGATGACCTCTTACCTGTGTGAGCTGCTACATATGGACACCGTTGGTCCTGCTCGGGTACAGTCGGTCAGTGGGAAGTGGTATGTGCTTGTAGTTGTGGACGACTTTTCTCGTTTTTCGTGGATGTTCTTCATGGAATTCCAAGATGTGGCTTTTGGTTTTGTTCGAGATCTGGTCTTAAGGTTTAGGAATGAGAGTTATAAGGACATGAGGGCTATCCGAGCGTACAATGTTGGAGAATTTCGTAACTTCTCGTTTTGGAACCTTTTGTCGTGACCTAGGTCTTGATCACCAATTCTCGTCTCCTTATACCCCACTTCAGAACGGTGTTGTGGAATGAAAGAACCGCACACTTGTTGAGATGGTGCGGACGATGCTTGATGAGCATAGGACTCCATGACGCTTTTGGGCTGAGGCTATGAATACGGCCTGTTACATTGCCAACCGCATTTTCCTACGAGCTTTCTTAGGGAAGACTTTGTACGAGATACGGTTTGGTAGGCAGCCTAGCGTCAAACACCTGCGTGCATTTGGCTGCAGATGCTTTGTGCTCAAATAGGGGGGGGCATTTGGACAAATTTGAATCTCGCTTCTTGGATGGTATTTTCCTTGGGTACGCCTCTAGCTCTAGAGGCATATAGAGTGTGGATCCTTGATACTAAACAAGTGGTTGAGACTTGTGAAGTTTCCTTTGATGAATCTATGCCTTGCACAACCCCTGCATTTGAGCTTTCAGGTGATGATGAAGACGGCGCTTCCCATCTTTTAAGATGAGGAAGGGGAAGTACATGCTGGTGATGTAGGAGCCACTGCACCGGCTGCAGCTGTGGTGGAACTACCGATTTAATCCCGGCTAAGCACACCTGCCACCTCTGGCATACAGTGCACTTAGACCAAACTAAACCCAGGTCGTCCGTCTAAGAGTCATTCAGCTCTCGATATTACCAAATCCCAGTGGAACCGACATCATACACATCCAGCCCTAGATGGAGCCATAACAGTTACATCATCTCAGGCAGTTGAAATAGAGTATAAGTAGATTTACTTTACAAACCAGTTCTGAATAAAATACAATTTCAACATAATGCCATACGAAAGGCAAATTTGAGTCAGATAGCGGAAGCGATTTGAAAAACCTCTCGCAGCAGGAAACTGAAATACTTTAGTAGTCTTCATGCAATGATGGATGGGACGAGCAGCATCGAGCCCACCAGTACTACCCTCCTACAAGCACTTGTCCCGATGTCGTCGATACCTGTGCTCAAAAAGTGGGGGCAAACCCTGAGTACTAATTACTCAGTAGGACTTAATGGAGTGGCTTACGGCTGACGCAAAGCTTGCTTACTAACATGTGTATCCTTAGACATTGATTTTAATTCAGAGGTATAATATCATAAATTAACAAGTCTCATCATTTGCAAATAACTCCATAATAATAGTAACTTACAGAAATGTAAACACAGTAGTACAAGCATGTAGTATTTGAAAACATATGTAATATATATAATATATTCAAGTGGTTACTACGTTGCCCGTGTGCATTATCAGCATTCCCACACCTGGTGGGCATCAGCGATTCGAATCGATTTTAATTCCCGGGAATAACTATCATGCCAGGGGTATATGCTTACTAGCCATCGCGTTCCCACATATAGCCCCTAATCTTGAACCTGTCTCGTCCCAAGTTCGATTCACTCCCGCCTAGACCCTAGGTTGTGCCCCCATGGAAAGCCTGCGGACATCTCGGTCTCTCCGCCATGAGCACCAAGCTCCCCCGGACCACCTTCCTCTCAACCAGCGGGTAGGAACGTATCTCTGTGCTTCGGACGAGCCTAGGAAAGACTTTTTCGGTCCATATCCCAGATAAGCACTCTAGCAATGTTATGCCGAACAGCAGGCGAACAGTGGATAGGCCTTAATCGACTCGGGCGGAGCCAAATGATACAACAACGCACACCACAAAATAAAATTATTCTCTGCCAGGTCTCCATTTAAATCATGAGCATAATATTATTTCCTCAATAGTAAAAGTTCTTTTATTTTTGAAACCACCTACGCGATGAGTGACTCCATTCACTCATGTCTAGTCGCACCTAGCAATTCTCGGCAACTCGTCCTACGAACTCTAGGTATAGGTGCTAGGGCCAGGGCGGCCAGGGAGTCTAATGCAAAGGTTTTCAATCAACTCCTAATGCGGATGCGTAATCATCAATCAAGATAATATTAGTTGGGAAATTCATGGTCCTGCCTACATTAGTTTGCCGAGTTGTGGAGCTTTGCCCCAGGCAACCCCTTGATCACTTGGACAACTCCTCCTTCCAAATACCACTTCAGGGGCCTCCAGGTGGTATTTGGGTCTTAGTTGGTCTTTTAGACAATGTTGCTTTAAGTAGTCCCATGCACTTGCTCCCTAATTACGTATCTGCATTAAGCGTCACTATATGAATGCCATGCATGATGCAGCGAATGGGATGCATGAATATCAAGCACACATTTGGACAACCATTTCATGGATAGGCAGAAAGGTGATTGATAAATCACTTTAAACCAAAGTACCTTTGTGAATAAGGAGCAAACGTTCACTCATACAATCAGTTGTTCATAGAGCAACACATAGACCCATCATATGTTCAAGTATCAATTTAAATTGCCCTTTATGCAAGCAAAGCATCAGACAAGCATATATTTATACTTGAAAAGGGCTGCTAGTTTAAAACATCACTCCTAGCACTAGTTGCTTAGTTGTTTAATATGGAACTAAAATGTTTATGTGGAAGGTGTGTGCTACTTGGTGATACTACCAATGAACTGTAACTAGTAGAGCACACCAGAAATCACGAGTTCTCATCCAATCACACGTTAGCACTCCCAATTCATACCCTTCATTTTTAATCCCATTTAAGTAAGCATTTACGTATCCCTTCTATAACAACAACCAAAAACACATGAAACTTCTTACGATCATTTTTATGCAGCATCATAGCTACCTAAACTTTGGTGGAGCTTTTGGAGTGAATCAAGTAACACTTCTCTATTTTACGGTTTAACTCCCTATAGAAGTTGCCATTTTCAAATCACCTAGTAAACAACAACTATCACAGATGAAACTTTATCTCTTGACTATACTGGACTAAATGTGTACAACATAATTACTAGGGATTTATTTGAGCACATATCATAAAGCATGTATTTTATTATTCAATAATTATCTAAAAGTGGACCCTAGGGGTAGATCTGCCATTTGCAGCAGGAGCTAGGGGCATAAAAAATACTAGTGCATAATACATAAAATAGATAGCACATAGTCCAAGTTTCATGTTGGAGGTTGTTTACTCTACTTTTATCATTTAATTATTTTTAGCTTGAATACACAAAAATAGGGGCAAATTAGTCATTTCATGGGTCACCCTCTTTTCCATTTTGTAGATCTACTCATAAGTAACACAATGCAACCAATTTTGTATTTTTATGATTTTTATTTGATTTACTAGCGAATTTCCAAAGTTGCAGCTTAAGAAAATACATTTAAAAAAATGAAAATCCCTAGATCGGAGGTCTTGTATGCAAATAATAGTAGATCCAGGGGCTACCACGTAAGGTCTGCCAGACACATATAACAGTGCATAAAATAGAACCACAAAAATACAAATCTGCAGGGACTAAATTGCAAAGTGAGCTGAGTCTTCTTCTACCTTCAGCCTAAGGACGAACCGCGCGCGGGACAAGGAGAAAGGCGGCGCTCTACCGGCGGCGTCGGGCGCCGGACTTGGAGCTGAGCCACCCCTAGGGACGTGTTCCCGGTGAAGGGCTTCCCGTCCCCCAAGACGGCATTCATGTGAGGAGCCTGAAGCGGGGGGGGGGGGGGGAACGCCGGTGAACCGAAAGCGTGGTGGTGCACGGCGCTCGGGGCGGCGCGGGGTGTTTCCCGAGCGTGGAGTGGAGGAACGACGCCACAGAGGAGCCCGCGGGATGCGCAGTGAGGGGGGAGAAATTGGAGGAGTTGAAGTGGAGGCGCGGGAAGCTTCGAAGGGTAGCCGTCGACGGTGGCCCCGAGGTTCAAGCAGAGTGGCCATGGTGTTCACCTGTGGAAGATGGCGGTGGAGGATGTAATCGACACTGATTTCTTGGGGAAAATAGAGGATGGGGAGTGGTGGTTGCAGTGCATGCATCTAATCCAAGGGGAAGAGGCTCGGGAAGCGGTGGCACGAGCTCAACGAGCTCGGCCATGGCACCGTGGCGCTCTGTGTGAGTGTGGGTGGGGCACAGGCATGGAGAGGGAAGAGCGGGCGCAGGAGAGGCAGGGAGTGAGAGGAGCGAGGCGACTGGGGGAGGGGCCGGGCCTCGCTTCGACTTGAAGCGAGCTCCCGAGGCCGGCCGAGCGACGATGGCCGGGTGGCGCGGCGTGCAGGTGGTGGCCGCTGCGTGGGCGCGCTGGAGCGGGGAAGAAGGAGACATAGGCGTGGTGGACTGTGGTCCGTGCACCAACTGTGGTTGACAGGTGGGACCGGGCAAGGAGAAAGGTTACGGTGCACTGGACCGAGTTCGGGGAGGCTAACAAAAGCAGGGACCCACCCGAGGATGTCGACATCCGCTCCCGAGCCCGGGTATCCGACCAGTGGGGCCCACACGTCAAAGACACGCAGAGAATGGAAAAATCCGAAAATAGGAGAAATGGAGTTTGACCCGGGGATTGGGTTTTTGAAATTTGATAAAATGAACACCCAATTGGAGGAATTTGATTAGGGTATAAATACAAGAATTGCCCTAAATTTATCCTTCTACAACATTGTTATAGACTTCAATACCATGTTATGTATAAAATTATTGTTTAAATTTGAATTTGATTAACATACCCCGGTTTGACCAAAGTAATCCACCAATTTGGAAATTCTAAAAACCCATCTAATGTTCACTTTCATACAAGTAGTTCTATACCAAAGTTGTTCAGAATTGACTGAGCTATAACTTTCTCATATAGAGTTTTGCAAGATTATGGATCCAGATTAAAGAAAATTTTAATTTACTAAGCAGGTCAGATTTGGTCAGATTTCATGTGCTGACAGAAAAAGGCCCAAAACACCTATGCAAACCTTAATGCATGTCAAAACTCCAATTACCAAAGTTGTTCAGCATGAAATTGTTTACAAGTTTAGTATATAAAATTTGTTCCAATTCACCACAAATTCTGAAATATAACGCTAAACATATTCAAGGGGTTTTGGTCAAATAGGCAAGTTTACTTTATGTGGAGTCTTTCTTGGTTTCAAGCTTTGGGATATCAAACGAAGTCCAATGAGATCAAGGCCTAGTGCATTTGAAAAGTGATGAGTTTAATTTCATTTCATAGAAAGGAAGATTTTGAAGTTCTATAGTGAAATCAAAAGTAATTTTTGAACGAAGTTTGGGGAAAGGCTAAAAATCTAGACTCAGGAATCCCTCTCAAAGTATAGGCTCACTTGGTTTGGTCGAACTTTGGAACCTCTTAACATCTAATTTTGGAAAATGGTCAAAATAGTAAACTTGAAGGCAACATCTTGAACTAAAACTTTTGTATTCGTTGTCTTGCATGAAAACAAAGAAATTTTCAACTACTCAACCAAACAACGCAAAGTTTTGCATATTCAACTTGAAAATTTTGACTCGGTGGTTTATTGACCTAGTTATTATTCTTCTCAAAGCATGATTAGGTCCAAATCCTTGATTAACACTAATCTAATCGCGTCTCAAGGCTTTTGAGATGTTGGGGGCATCACAGCAGCTCCAGCCCCCTCTGCTACGAGCTCTGAAGATGAAGGAGGACCTTTGCCTATGGCTTCCTCCTCGCTCTCTTGACGGCAAGCTCGAGCAGAGGCTGGCCCCTCTGCGCTAGGGGAGGTGACCTCTGAGATTGTTCCATCTCGGCAGGTCTAACGGGATCAACCTCTAGACAGGATGATTGGAGATCTACACCAGCGTGTCACACGCTCTTCGGTTAACTCTCTAGCCTTTTTCTGCCACTCTGCATTTGTTGCTTCTTTCGAACCCTCGGGATGTGTTACATGCAATATCAGATCCTAGTTGGGTGAACGCCATGCATGAGCAGTTGGAGAACTATGAGAGAAACCATGTCTAGGATTTAGTTGAACCTCCAGCAAACTGCCACCCTATAGGAACCAAGTGGGTCTTCAAGAACAAATAGGGTGAGGATGGGATGGTTGTGAGGAACAAAGCGAGATTAGTTGCCCAGGGTTTCTATCAGAAGGAGGGGATATATTATGAGGAGACTTTTGCTCCTTTAGCTCGTTTAGAAGCCATTAGGATTCTACTTGCCTTTGCTACCTCTAAAGGCTTCAAACTGCAGCAGATGGATGCCAAGTCAGCCTTCCTAAATGGTAACATAGAGGAGGAGGTATATGTGAGACAACCTCCTGGCTTTGAGAGTGCCAAGTTTCCAGACCGGGTGCATAAGTTGAGAAAAGCCCTCTATGGTATGAAGCAAGCTTCAAGAGCTTGGTATGCTAGGTTGAAAGCTTTTCTGCTCAAGTCTGGGTTTTTGATGGGTTCAGTAGACAAGACCTTGTTTCTATTGAGTCGTGGCGGTGACACCCTTCTAGTTCAGATATATATCGATGACATTATCTTTGGTGGTTCATCTCACGCTTTGGTGTCTAAGTTTGCAGAACAGATGAGCAGTGAGTTCGAGATGAGTCTCATGGGTGAGCTTCAGTTCATTCCTTCGGGCTACAGATCAAGCAAGGCCCAGAAGGAACCTTCGTCCATCAAGTCAAGTACACGAAGGACATTCTGAGAAAGTTATGATAAGGGAGATCTCAAGTCCATGGTGACTCCCATGTCAACACTAGACGGCACTTGATGCAGATGAAGAAGGGGAGATGGTGGACCAGAGAGAGTACCGAGGGATGATCGGCACACTTCTATACCTGACGGCGACTAGGCCAGACATCTAGTTCGCAGTCTACCTTTGTGCGTAGTTTCAGGCCTCACCAAGGACATCACATCGTCAAGCAGTGAAGCGCATGTTCAGGTACCTGAAATACACTCCTGAGCTTGGTCTTTGGTTCTCTTCAGCTTCGATGCTATCTCTCAGAGGGTATTCTGATGCTGACTTTGCAGGTTGTCGGCTGGAGCGCAACTCTACTTCTGGCACCTGCCAGTTTCTCGGTTCTTCTCTTGTCTCTTGGTCCTCACGCAAGCAATCTAGCGTAGCCACTTCCACCACAGAAGCTGAATACATTGCTGCTGCTAGTTGCTGCTCCCAGCTGCTTTGGATGAAGTCCACTTTGAGTGACTTTGGTCTCAGTTTTAGGAAGATCCCTCTCCTAGTTGACTCTACTTCTGCTATTTCTGTAGCTAAGAATTCCGTCTTGCACTCTAGAACCAAACACATAGACGTGAGGTTTCACTTCTTGAGAGATCACTATGAGAAGGGAGATATAGACTTGATCTATGTGGAGACTAAGAACCAGTTGGCCGATATCTTCACCAAGCCCTTAGATCTTAGCGTGTTTGCTCGCTTGCGTTGGGAGCTTGGTGTTTGTTACCCCTTTTAGGTTGGGGTAATTTTGTTGTAGTTTAGGGTTTTGGTTTGCCTTTTCTTGTTTTTCTTGCATTTTGTATCATACCATGCATTGCATTGTAACATATGCATTTTCACTTACACTAGCACTAGAGCTCTTCTGGTATGATGAGTTAGTACATGCTTGTGCTAGATTGTACAGTTGCTTGCATGATCATGGTTGGCTAAGCTCCTTGAATCTATCTAATATCTTTTGTGAGCTCAGTCACTTTTGTTTCTTGAAAATCAAAAACCATGATCACCACTTGACTTGGCTACATAGCATGTGTAGGAATGTTGAATGCTATGCTATCTTTTCATGCTTGCATATGCTAGTTGAATGCCTTTGTTAAGCTGATGCCTAAGCATTTATGACACCTTGTCCAAATCTTAAATCTGAATTAATTTTGTTTACAAAGTGGTGTCCTATGAGCTAAATTGAAAAGATCCAGGTGGGTTCACTTTTCACACTGATCTAGTTTGAGATAGCTTGCTTTTGCACTTTGGCATGAACTTGGACTAGGCTGTGTATGACCAAAACATTGTCTTAAGCTTCTGATGGTTTTCTGAACCTAGGCTTGGCATTGGTTGGTAAGAAGTGGCAAAAACAAGTGAATAACCCCTAGCTTATGATCTGATTTGCTTGAAGTTAAAAAATTACTAAATCTAAAATCTACAAGTCTCTAAATTGCTTATGGCCTATTGTATATGCTGTGGTTGGGAGTAGCACACCTTGTATGTTTTGCTAGCTGTTCGTGCCTATCTTGCTAGATGCTATTCATGTTGGTGACGCTTTCTTTTTATCAACCCTGAAAACACATGCTCCTGATCTGTATAAGATAGAGTCAATTGAGCTTGTTTGCATGCTTCCTTGCCCTCACTTGCTCTGTATGCTTGAACTTGTTTTTATTAGCTTTTCATTCCTGCTGAGCTCTTCATGGTACACTTCCTGCATTTTATGGCATATTTTGAGGGGGAGTTGTCCATTTCAGGCGGAGTTGACTTCTATGAACCCTTGATGTGTCCCTTGTCAACATGGGGGAGAGAATAGATGTTGACCCTTGGGGGAGTGATGTTCCCAGGGGGATTTCATGGACTAAGGGGGAGGACTCTGTAGAGATCTAGTTGAGGGGGAGTTTGAGCTTTTAGCATGCCCTTGGATCGGTGCGTTGAGCCTTTTGCCTCTTTCTGGACGAGCCGATGCTTTGCCTAAGTAGGACTATGATGAGCTGGTTTGCCTCTTTCTTGAGGGGTCATGTTTTAGTTTGATTGACTGCGTTGAGCGGTTTCCCTTGTCTTAGGGGGTCGATCTTTGGCTTTGTTTTTGTTGTCTCAATTTGCCCTTTTCTGCTTGTATTTGGCTTTTGGGCATCTTGAGCAACTTCTTCTTTTCTTCTTTCTTTTCGGTTTTACACTTTTCTTCTTGTCTTTGTTCTAGTTCAGGTTACAGGTTGATGGTGTTGACAATGCACTCATCAAGGGGGAGATTGAGAGCCAATGGACCGGCTCCATTGCCACTAGGAGTGATGAGTGATTATCAACTAGCAGCAAGACCTAGAAGGACTTTGGCACAAGACCTCCGATGGACACGAGGCCCTCCGATGGACTGGAGGTAGATGGAGAAGAAAGTCCTTCGGAAGGATTGGAGGCATGCTCGGCATCTGTCGGCCATGGAAGTTCGGTACACGGAGGAGCGGCACGGCGACGGCAGGAGTATGTCCTCTGAAGGACCACGAGGCTGCGCCGATGGACAGGGGATGCCAGGCGCCACTACGGTGCTCCAACCCGAATGCTGTGGCACGAAGGCATGCGAGGAAGGCTTTGGTGGCTTTGGCTCCAAACCACCACCCAAGCTACCCAAGCCTTGGTGAGTTGGGCCACGACTTGCCAAGATAGAGAAGATGGGCCAAATCCGGCCCAGGCGGAGACTTCCTAAAGTTTCTCAGTTTCTGACTTCAAAACCAGGGGTGGATTGCGGATTGGACTACTAGCCACATGGAGAACATCCGAGGATTGCATGGAACTTACAAAGATCAAGACTTCATCATGGTCGTCCATCCCGAAATATCCTGTAACCTTTCATTTGAGTCCTTAGGGTTTGTCTAGGTGTAGGGACCTAAGTGCAAAACTGTATAAACAGCACTCAGGTATAAACAGGTCCAAGGCAGGTCATTAGAGGCTCTCTTGGCTGCTAGGATTAGTCTTTGCTTTGTGATTTTTGTCCTCAAGCCTTGAGCCTCCATTGTTAGGGAGGTTAGAGTAGGATTTAGCCTCCTAATCATGAGGGAAGGTGAGGGTGGTTGCTTGGGACGAATTTCTGCTTGTATGCTGAATCTTTAGACCCATCTTGGGCACTTAATCAAAGCAGATTCGTGCAACACCCTTGTGTTCTTCTCCTCTCTCTCTCTCTCTCTTTGGTTTTTGGGTTCAATCCTTGGCTTTTGGGTGTTTATGTTGGCCAAGCTTGAATCCCTTCCCTTCCTGATGTTTTGGACTTGCTAGGACGTGGAGATCATGACTTAGTTCATCTCAATCCTGCTGGATTGCCACGAGAAAGCCTCCTTTGTGTTTTCCCCTTTCTTGCCCAAAGATTGCCATCTCAGGAGATCTGAAATTCCCGCTGATTCCTTGGTCACTTTGTGTTGATCTTTTGGGAGAAGCTTTCGAATAGGGTCCAGATAGCTTGTGCAAAATTTCGTGAAGATTGGATAAGATTTGGTCTGGTTTGGGTTGGAAAACCCCCTTTCTGTGACTCTACCGGACAATACGGATCCACTGGATAGTCCGGCAGTGCCCACCGGACAGTCCGGTGAGTGGCGCTGTTCAGGCCGTGCCACCAGACAGTCCGGTGTAGGCCACCGGACAATCCGGTCCTGCTTGGGAGCTGCCGTGTTCTTCCATCTTTGGTTTTTCCGCTGTGTTTCTGCTTCGGATTTTTGCATTCCCCACTTTAAGACTATTTTCTTTGCTTGCTGTGAGTCCGCGAGATGCACCACGGTGCGGTGAGAGTCATGTGGCAGTTTTTGCAAAGTTCATTGCCTCGGTGCCATTCTTGTTCGGATCTTGAGTTTTCTTGCATTGTTGCATATCCTCTCAGTGGACGGCACCCTTGCGCTGCTAGGCACGTATCTATTCAGTTGACAGTGCCTTGTTCTATTTCTCTTGAGCTTTGCAGAGCACTTGCTTGGGGGTTGTGATTTTGAGTTTTCAAGTGCTCCTATTCACCCTCCCTCTAGTCGCACATCTTGGTCATACAGGCCCTTCTGGTGGGCAGCTCAGGCATACGGAAGCAGCTTGCGGCGGATGCGGCCTTGGTCCTAGAGCACAGCTTGGCAATCCTGACTCAGGAGGCTGCTCCGACAGCAACAGTGCGCTTGGCTGAGCAGACCCAGAATGTCAGCCTCAACCTCCCCAATGCATCCAAGTCCATTATCATCAGCTCCACTCTTCCTCCCAAATTGGAAGACACGCTCTTCTAGTTCCTATGAGACAACTGGGACATGTTCGCATGGAAACCTGCTGACATGCCTGGGTCCCAAGGGAGCTAGCCGAGCACAAGCTCAAAGTCTACCACAATGCCAAGCTAGTGAAGCAGAAGTTGCACCGATTCACCCCTGATAAAAGAGAGGCGATTCATGCGGAGCTGTCCTGACTCCTAGCTGCAAGGTTTATTAGAGAGGTCATGCACCCTGAGTGGCTTGCAAACCCTATACTTGTACTCAAAAAGAATAAAGTCGACTGGCGTATGAGCGTTGATTAGAACAATCTCAAGAAATACTGCCCAAAGGAGCCCTTTGGGCTACCCAGGATAGATCAGGTTGTGGACTCCACGGTAGGATGCTCCCTGCTCTCTTTTCTAGACTGGTTACTCAAGGTTATCATCAGATTAGTCTAGCTAAGGAGGATCAGGAGAAGACAGCCTTCATCACACCTTTTGGAGTGTTCCGCTACACCTCCTTCTCCTTTCGGCTGAAAAATGACTGGGGCGACATTCCAGCGTGCCATCTAGACATGTCTGTTGGAGCACTAGGGCAAGCCCACGGAGGCCTATGTTGATGACGTCATGATCAAGACCAAGAACCATGATGACTTTATCAATGATCTTCAGTAGGTGTTTAACAGCCTCCGAAGATTCCGCTGGAAATTAACCCGGAGAAATGAATCTTTGGGGTACCAGCAGGGAAACTACTCAGCTTCATCATTAGCAACAAGGGGATCAAAGCAATCCCCCAGAAGGTCGATGCCATTCTCTGGATGGAACCTCCCAGGTCATAGAAGAAGGTTCAGAAGGTGACAGGGTGCATGGCAGCATTGAGTTGGTTCATCTCGTGCCTGGGCGAAAGAGGGATGCCTTTCTTAAGCTGCTGAAGAAGGTGGACAGGTTTCAATGGACACCGGAAGCCCAAGAAGCATTTGAAGTCCTCAAGAAATTCCTAACAACTCCCTCAGTACTCAAATCTCCAAACCGAGCCATCGCCGACCAACCTGCTGAAGATCTACTGCTCTACATCTCCTGTACAACCCACGTGGTTAGCACGATGTTAGTGGTCGAGCGACTAGAAGAGGGACAGGTCCAAGCGGCTCAACACTGGGTCTACTTCATCAGCGAGGTCCTGAGCCCGTCCAAAATAAGGTACCCCTAAGTTCAGAAGCTACTTTATGCAGTGCTCATCACCGCTCACAAACTGCGCCATTAATTTGAGGAGCACAAGGTCGTGGTGGTCACCGAATTCCTGATCGACAACATACTGTGCAATCGAGAGACTATGAGGAGAATAGCCAAGTGGGCATGTGAGCTGGGGGCTCATGACACCAACTTTCATCCACACGCGGTGATCAAGACTTCAGGCTCTGGTCAGCTTTGTTTCCAAGTGGATAGAGAATCAAGTTCTAGATAATCCGGAGCCCGTGGTGTTCTGAAAGATGTACTTCGATGGATCTTTGAAGATAGATGGAGTTGGAGTAGGCATTCTCCTAATCTCCCTAGGCAATGAACAGCTCAAATATGTATTGAAAATTCTATTCCAAGTGTGCAACAATGCAGCTGAGTATGAGGCTATGTTACACGGGCTGCGTATCGCCAACTCACTCGGGATCAAGCGCCTGATGATTTATGGGGATTCCTCGGTCCCAATCAATCAGGTCAACAAAGACTAGGACTACACGACAGAATTAATGGACAAGTACTGTGCGGAGGTGTGGAAGTTAGAAGACAAATTCCAAGGGCTAGAGTTCCACCATGTTGATCGAGATCACAACGTTGCCGCTAACATTCTGTCAAAGCTTGGATCCACCCGAGCCAAAGTACCCCCAGGTATCTTTTTCCAGGAGTTGTCCCGCCTATCCATCGAATAGGATGAGGAGGTGGCTTCCCGAATCTTATCGCTAGAAGAAAGCCCAAACGATTGGAGAGTCCCGATCATCAAGTATATTAAAAATGAAGACGAGCCAGAGGACAAAGCAGCAGCCGAGCGCCTCGCTAGGCACGCTCCCAATTATACCTTGATTGGCAATGATCTTTATAGACGTGGGGCAGCAGGAGTCCTGATAAAGTGCATTGACATACCTCGCGGCAAAAGTCTCCTACTGGAGATACATGCCGGGCTATGCGATACCAATGCAGCATCGAGGACATTAGTCGGGAAGGCGTTCAGAGCTAGGTTTTACTGGCCCATAGCAAAGCAAGACGCAATCGACCTAGTCAGATACTGTGAGGCATGCCAGTTCCTCGCCAAGCA
Source organism: Paspalum vaginatum (assembly GCA_030272315.1). NCBI lineage: Eukaryota > Viridiplantae > Streptophyta > Magnoliopsida > Poales > Poaceae > Paspalum > Paspalum vaginatum. The sequence continues at coordinate 32,499,390 of CM059018.1, read as the reverse complement.
GCATCACCTCCCGGCGCAGCTGCTGCAGACCATCCCCATATCATGGCCCTTTGTATGGTGGGGGCTGGATATGACCGGGCCTTTCAAGAAGGCTCAAGGAGGATTCACTCACGTGCTAGTAGCCATAGATAAGGTTACCTAGATTGATCGAGTACAAGCCAATTGCCTCTCTAACGACAGCTAGGGCCGCAGAGTTTGTCCAGGAGATCGTATTCCATTTTGGGATTCCCAATACCATCATTACATATTTGGGCTCTACCTTCACCGTGGTAGAATTCTTTGACTTCTGTGGAGTCAGAAGTATCCTTGTCAAGTACGTCTCCGTAGTGCATCCAAGGGCCAATGGTCAAGTCAAGCGTGCCAATGCTATGATCCTAGACACACTAAAAAAGAAGATGTTTGACAAGAATGAGAGGTTCACTGGCAGATGGTTCAAAGAGCTCCCCTATGTGGTTTGGTGTCTTAGAACCCAACCAAGCAGGGCGGTCAACAGGAACACACCATTTTTATGGTCTATGGCTCCAAAGCAGTGCTTCCAGCGGATTTAGCATTTGGGGCACCCCGGCTCATGTTTAAAGACATAGCAGAGGCCAAAGCCACCAGGCTGGAGGAGGTTGACACACTCGAGGCAGAGCGACTCAACACAGTAATTGAGTCAGCCCGCTATCAGTAAACTTTGCATTGTTACCACGAGAAGACCATGTGCCCCATAGCCTTTTCAGTCGGCGAGCTGGTCCTCCACAGGGTCCTTAAGGAGGAAGCCCGCCACAAATTACTCCCTTGGGAGGGCCCCTACATCATTTCGGAGGTTACCCATCCAAGATCATACCGACTGTCTGAGATGGATGGCACACCAGTCGGAAACTCTTGGAACATAGAGCATCTCGACAAGTTCTACGCCTGAATCTGTACTGGTCATGATTTCAAAGCAACATGGCCTCGTCTGTACACTAGATAATCGTACTCAAAGAATAAAGGTTGCATGATATCTGTGCAAACTCCGCGTCATGTCCTTTGTACTGCATTCTGCTTGTCTTTCTTTCTTTCACACTCATTCATACAGGAAGCAATCAGCTTAGGCCGTACCCCGACCTACAGTTGGTGCTACATGCTTCCGTCAGTACAAAAATGGTAATTTCTAAACCCTCCCCTGGAAGCAATAAACTTAGGTCGTATCCCGATCTACAGTTGGTGCTACATCCTTCCGTCAATTCAAAAAGTGTAATTTCTAAACCCTCCCCCTGGAAGCAATCAGCTTAGGTCGTATCCTGACCTACAGTTGGTGCTACATGCTTCCGTCAGTTCAAAAAGGGTTATTTCTAAACCCTCCCCTGGAAGCAATCGTCTTAGGTCCTATCCCGACCTACAGTTGGTGCTACATGCTTTTGTTAGTTCAAAAACCGTAATTTTTAAACCCTCCCCCCTAGAAGCAGTCAGCTTAGGTCATATCCCCACCTACAGTTCGTGCTACATGCTTCCGTCAGTTCAAAAAGGGTAATTTCTAAACCCTCCCCCCTGGAAGCACTCAGCTTAGGTCGTATCCCGACCTACAATTGGCGCTACATGCTTCCATCAGTTCAAAAAGGGAAGCAATCAGTTTAGGCTGTACCCTGACCTACAGCTGGTGCTACATGCTTCTGTCAGTTCGAAAAAAGGGTGACAATGTTAGGTTACAGCATGACTCATCACCAGCACCCTACGTTTATGACCCGAAGATGTCCTGCATAGGGTGACTAGCGCAAGTCGTGGCCCAATTTATCTCAAACATCACATGTCTCATGCTACCCAACCAAAAAGCTTTGTCTAGCTCGCACACACAACTCAGTCATGCATACATAGACAAAGTTTAGTCATTACATGAAATGATGATGTTTTGCTGAGTATTTTTGTCAAAGTTTCAGGTGCCCTCTCTATAGGTCCAACTCACGTGTAAGCTCCTCGGCCACGACTTCCGCTTCCATAGCATAGCTGGCAATCACGGCGTCATCTGGATCCGCAGCAACCATTTTGTTAAGTTAGCAAGTCACAGGTCAGGATTGGTTATCTTGAGGATCAGTAGGGCTTGTTTGGGCACTGCCTAAGCTTGCCTCTTAGATGGATTTTAACGTCATCTGTCACGGTTGACATACGACTCTCAAGTGACCTTGGATTTCCAATCTCTAGAGCACATATGTTCAAGGCTGTGGCCAGGGAATCAGCCATGGACTTCACCACGCCCTTCCCCTTCTCAAACAAACCCTTCAATTTTTTGCAATTTTTCTTAATAACCTCATAATTCTGCTTGGCAACTTTTAGGTCTTCTAGTTGTTCCTTCACCTGCAGGCATGACTCCTTGAGGGCTTCCCTGGTGGAATTGAGCACCTTCTCAAGATTTATGTTCTCCTTCTGAATCTTGACTCGGGCCGTATCATTGTCAATCAGCTTGGCAATCCTTTTTTGGTGATCTTCCCAACTTAGTTTGTGGCTCGCCTAAAGAGCCTTCAAGGAGTTGGCTATTTCACGGAATGATCTGTCAAAGCCATCATGGGAAACTTGCAGCCTCTGGATCTCTTCTGTCAGTCGGGAGCATTGCCCCTGGTGTCGCAGCGCTTCTTTCTACGGATTGGTGCAGATTATAGTCCTCTGTGAGCAAACCAAACACAAGTTGAGTTTCCTGACGGGTTACCTTATGCTCTTTCTTTTCAAGTTCAAGCTTCCTTTGCAGCCCGATAGCGGCATCTCGGGCCTCGTCGCGCTCAACTATGGCATTGCGATATGCCGCCTGGCTTCATGTCAAAGCATTTTCTAGCTCGGCTATCTTCTTAGCAGCAACTGTCAGGCAAAGATCGTAATACTCAACACAAAGGAAGGGTCAACAAAGTTCAAGACACAGTGGTTATCTACTTACCAGTGGCCTTTGCACAGTTTGAGTCACCTCTGAGTCAGCCAATCGCTTATGAAGTACTGTAGTGTCTGAGGAAAGCAACGGTGCCATCTTCTCATGGAGTAGGGTGGACTATCGCATCCACCCATACATTCCCTCAGTCGCATGCCTCACCTAGGCCAGCATGGCATTTAATGGTATTAAATATTCATTCGCTAAGACATATGGCTATGACAGCCAAAACTTACCTCAAAGGCCGCAAGAGGAGGCGACTCAGAAGGGATCCCTGTCACTTGAGGACCCGCATTGGCACCTCCCTATTTCAGGGCTGAGAGCCAATGGACCGGCTCCATTGCCTCTAGAGTGATGAGTGATTGTCAATAGTAGCAAGACCCAGAAGGACGTAGCCACGTGGAGAACATCCGAGGATTGCGTGGAACTTACGAAGATCAAGACTTCATCATGGTCATCCGTCCCGAAATATCCTATAATCTTTCGTTTGAGTCCTTAGGGTTTGTCTAGCTTTAGGGACCTAAGTTCAAAACTGTCTAAATAGCACTCGGGTATAAATAGGTCTAAGGCAGGTCATTAGAAGGCCTCTTGGCTGCTAGGATTAGTCTTCACTTGGTGATTCTCGTCCTTAAGCTTTGAGCTCCATTGTTAGGGAGGTTAGAGTAGGATTTAGCCTCCTAATCTTGAGGAAAGGTGAGGGTGGTTGCTTGGGACAAATTTCTACTTGTATGCTAAATCTTTTGACCCTTCTTGGGAACTTAATCGAAGCAGATTCGTGCAGCAACCTTGTGTTCTTCTCCTCCCTCTCTCTCTTTGTTTTTTGGGTTCAATCCTTGGCTTTTGGGTGTTTTTGTTGGCCAAGCTTGAATCCCTTTCCTTGTTGATGCTCTGGACTTGCTAGGACATGGAGATCATGACTTAGTTCATCTCAATCCTGCTGGATTGCCACGAGCAAGCCTCTTGTGGGTTTTCCCCTTTCTTGCCCAAGGATTGTCATTTCATGAGATCTGAAATTCCCGCTGATTTTTTGGTCACTTTGGGTTCATCTTTTGGGAAAAACTTTGGAATAGGGTCCAGATAGCCTGTGCAAAATTTTGTGAAGTTTGGACAAGGTTTGATCAAGTTTGGGTTTGAAATCGCCCTTTGTGCGACTCCACCGGACGATCCGTCAGAGGCCACCGGACAGTCCGGCGTGAGGCACGGTCCGGGCCGTGCCACTGGACAGTCCGACAGCAGGCACCGGATAGTTCGGTCCCACCGGACAGTCCGGTCCAGCTAGGGAGCTGCTGTGTTCTTCCTAGTTTGATTTTTCCCATGTGTTTCTGCTCTGGTTTTGTGCATTCCCCACTGTAAGACCATTCTCTTTGCTCATTGTCAGTCAGTGAGACGCACCTTGGTGCGGTGAGTGTCGTGTGGCAGGATTTGCATTGTTTCGTTGCCTCGATGCCATTCTTCGCTGGATCTTGAGTTTCCCCACATTGGTGCATATCCTTTCAGTGGACGGCACCCTTGCGCTACTAGGCACGTATCTGTTCAGTGGACGGTGCCTAGCTCTATTTCTCTTGAGCTTTGCAGAGCATTTTCTTGGGGATTGAGATTTTGAGATTTCAAGTGCTCCAATTCACCCCCCCTCTAGTCGCACGTCTTGGTCCTACAATTAGTATCGGAGTCGGTTAGGTTTCTTCATACCTTTACCGGTGAGAAACCAGTAGCGACTATGACTCACTCCGGGAAGATTCCAGTCCTTGGTTCCGATGGCTACTCCTACTGGAAGGGTAGGATGAGAGCTTTCTTGCTTAGCCAAGGCCAGGACATATGGGATGCTACTCAGAGTGTGAATTTTGTGGTGCTTCCAGTTGCTCAGCGCACTACCCCAGCGATTGTGGCTCAGCATGAGGTGAACGCCAAAGCTGTTAGCTTTCTCTTCTTAGGACTTGGTCCAGTTGATTATGAGAAAGTGAGCCACCATGAGACTGCCCGTCAGATCTAGTCCCTGCTGTGTGCACACCATGAGGGCACTACTACTATCAAGGGGCGTCTTGTTGAGACTTACAGGCGTGAATATAAAAATTTTGTTCAGAAGCTTGGTGAGTCCATCGATGACTTGTTTGGTCGTTTTCAATCGATCATCAACAAGTTGCGCATTAACTCCAGCCCTGAGAGGATCCCATACACCGACCATCAGCAGGCTGTCAAGTTGATGTATGCGTTGGACAGAAACGTATGGGAGATCAAGGTTAACTCGATCATCGAGTCTGAGGTCTATGACACGATTGGAGTGGAGAATCTTTACAGCAAGCTCAAGGCCACAGAGGTGGATTACAAGTTGAGAGATTCTCTCGCTTGTACTGGCTCCAAGAGCCTGGCCTTGGCTTCTCCCTCCAGTGAGGCCGTTCCTAACCCCCAGCTTCACAACTTTTCGTTTTCTGCTCTTATGTCTGTTATAGAGGAGCAGTTGGCGTCACTTGGGGATGATGAGCTTTGCCTAGTGTCTAGCCACTTTCAGCGCACCTGTGACAACCGGATGAGCAAGAAGAGGGGCGAGAGGCCCAAGTGCTTCAAATGCGGAGAGGTCAGCCACTTCATCACCGAATGCCCGAACAAGCAGAACGACTACTACAAGAAGGGCAAGAGTCACTCCCGCGACTCCAACAAACACCACTTCGGCAAGCGCGACCACACCAAGCACCGCTCCAGCAAGATCAAGAACTTCCAGAAGGCTTTCAAGAGCTACCAAAGGGACAACCGAAAGCATTACAAGGCCTTCTTCACCAAGCTTGGTGGTCTGTGCGGCGGATCATCTTCCTCCTCCTCGTCTTTGTCAAGCTCAAGCAATGAGGAGATCGTCACCAAGCGGGACAAGACGAGGGACCAATGCGGTCTAGCTAGACTCTGCTTCGTTTCCACCAAGTCCAAGAGCAAGCACAAGATGCACCGGAGATCCTTTTACTCCATGGCGCATGAGGACAAGGACGACAAGGGCAATGACAATGACTCCTCCGATGAAGAGGTAACTCCTGAGCAAGTTGAAATTCTTGAGATGTTGGAGGCAAATAGTTGTGAGTTGAAAGCCCAGGATAGGTTGTTGGAGAAGGAAGCCAAGAAGCTACAGAAGCAAAAAGCCAAGTTGGCTGATGCTTTAGCTGAGATAGAGAGGCTGAAGAGTGTGCCAGCCCAGCCTAGTGTGCATGAGTGCCCTACCTGTGAGACTTTGATGAGAGATCTCTGTGAGCAGAAGATCAGGTATGCTCATCAGGTAGAGGAGATGGATAGGCTGAAGGTAGAGTTAGGCAAGCTCCAGTCTAAACTGGATGAGCCTATTTTGACTCATATGCCTAAGTATGAGATGTGCCCCCACCTAGCTGTTGACATAGCTGAGCTGAAAGTGAGGTGTGAGGGATAGCTTAAGGAGTTGGAGGAGCTTAGGGCTAGACCCACGCTTTTGGGCACGTGCATGGTCTGTCCTACCTTGGAGAGTGAGCTTGTGCAGTTGAGAGCTAACCTAGAGGTGCTTTTAGCACCCCCTGACACATGTGAGAACTGTCTCACTCTGAGGTTGATGTTGGTGGATAGGGATGCCACCATTAAGAAGTTAGAGAAGTCTGCTTCCCCTATTCCCTCTCTAGACTGTCACACTTGTGCTGCCCAGACTTTAGTTCTGGAGGATCTGAGAGAGGAAAAACAGACTTTGGTTGATGAGAACAACCGGTTGAGAGAGGTGCTCAGTTGGATGTATGCTAGAGAGCCCCAACTTAGGATGATCTTGGAGAGCACCTAGAGAACTGAGGATGATATGAGTGGACTTGGGTTAGGAGAGTGCAGCCTTGAGAAGAAAGCTACTTTATGCAGTGCTCATCACCGCTCACAAACTGCGCCATTAATTTGAGGAGCACAAGGTCGTGGTGGTCACCGAATTCCTGATCGACAACATACTGTGCAATCGAGAGACTATGAGGAGAATAGCCAAGTGGGCATGTGAGCTGGGGGCTCATGACACCAACTTTCATCCACACGCGGTGATCAAGACTTAGGCTCTGGTCAGCTTTGTTTCCAAGTGGATAGAGAATCAAGTTCTAGATAATCCGGAGCCCGTGGTGTTCTGAAAGATGTACTTCGATGGATCTTTGAAGATAGATGGAGTTGGAGTAGGCATTCTCCTGATCTCCCTAGGCAATGAACAGCTCAAATATGTATTGAAAATTCTATTCCAAGTGTGCAACAATGCAGCTGAGTATGAGGCTATGTTACACGGGCTGTGTGTCGCCAATTCACTCGGGATCAAGCGCCTGATGATTTATGGGGATTCCTCGGTCCCAATCAATCAGGTCAACAAAGACTAGGACTGCACGACAGAATTAATGGACAAATACTGTGCGGAGGTGTGGAAGTTAGAAGACAAATTCCAAGGGCTAGAGTTCCACCATGTTGATTGAGATCACAACGTTGCCGCTAACATTCTGTCAAAGCTTGGATCCACCTGAGCCAAAGTACCCCCAGGTATCTTTTTCCAGGAGTTGTCCCGCCTGTCCATCGAATAGGATGAGGAGGTGGCTTCCCGAATCTTATCGCTAGAAGAAAGCCCAAACGATTGGAGAGTCCCGATCATCAAGTATATTAAAAATGAAGACAAGCCAGAGGACAAAGTAGCAGCCGAGCGCCTCGCTCGGCACGCTCCCAATTATACCTTGATTGGCAATGATCTTTATAGACGTGGGGCAGCAGGAGTCTTGATAAAGTGCATTGACATACCTCGCGGCAAAAGTCTCCTACTGGAGATACATGCCGGGCTATGCGATACCAATGCAGCATCGAGGACAATAGTCGGGAAGGCGTTCAGAGCTAGGTTTTACTGGCCCATAGCAAAGCAAGACGCAATCGACCTAGTCAGATACTATGAGGCATGCCAGTTCCTCGCCAAGCAGCATCACCTCCCGGCGCAGCTTTTGCAGACCATCCCCATATCATGGCCCTTTGTATGGTGGGGGCTGGATATGACCGGGCCTTTCAAGAAGGCTCAAGGAGGATTCACTCACGTGCTAGTAGCCATAGATAAGGTTACCAGATTGATCGAGTACAAGCCAATTGCCTCTCTAACGACAGCTAGGGCCGCAGAGTTTGTCCAGGAGATCGTATTCCATTTTGGGATTCCCAATACCATCATTACATATTTGGGCTCTACCTTCACCGTGGTAGAATTCTTTGACTTCTGTGGAGTCAGAAGTATCCTTGTCAAGTACGTCTCCGTAGTGCATCCAAGGGCCAATGGTCAAGTCAAGCGTGCCAATGCTATGATCCTAGACACACTAAAAAAGAAGATGTTTGACAAGAATGAGAGGTTCACTGGCAGATGGTTCAAAGAGCTCCCCTATGTGGTTTGGTGTCTTAGAACCCAACCAAGCAGGGCGGTCAACAGGAACACACCATTTTTATGGTCTATGGCTCCAAAGCAGTGCTTCCAGCGGATTTAGCATCTGGGGCACCCCGGCTCATGTTTAAAGACATAGCAGAGGCCAAAGCCACCAGGCTGGAGGAGGTTGACACACTCGAGGCAGAGCGACTCAACACAGTAATTCAGTCAGCCCGCTATCAGTAAACTTTGCATTGTTACCACGAGAAGACCATGTGCCCCAGATCCTTTTCAGTCGGCGAGCTGGTCCTCCACAGGGTCCTTAAGGTGGAAGCCCGGCACAAATTACTCCCTTGGGAGGGCCCCTACATCATTTCGGAGGTTACCCATCCAAGATCATACCGACTGTCTGAGATGGATGGCACACCCATCGGAAACTCTTGGAACATAGAGCATCTCGACAAGTTCTACACCTGAATCTGTACTGGTCATGATTTCAAAGCAACATGGCCTCGTTTGTACACTAGATAATCGTACTCAAAGAATAAAGGTTGCATGATATCTGTGCAAACTCCGCGTCATGTCCTTTGTACTGCATTCTGCTTGTCTTTCTTTCTTTCACACTCATTCATACAGGAAGCAATCAGCTTAGGCCGTACCCCGACCTACAGTTGGTGCTACATGCTTCCGTCAGTACAAAAATGGTAATTTCTAAACCCTCCCCTGGAAGCAATAAACTTAGGTCGTATGCCGATCTACAGTTGGTGCTACATACTTCCGTCAATTCAAAAAGGGTAATTTCTAAACCCTCCCCCTGGAAGCAATCAGCTTAGGTCGTATCCTGACCTACAGTTGGTGCTACATGCTTCCGTCAGTTCAAAAAGGGTTATTTCTAAACCCTCCCCTGGAAGCAATCGTCTTAGGTCCTATCCCGACCTACAGTTGGTGCTACATGCTTTTGTTAGTTCAAAAACCGTAATTTTTAAACCCTCCCCCCTAGAAGCAGTCAGCTTAGGTCATATCCCCACCTACAGTTCGTGCTACATGCTTCCGTCAGTTCAAAAAGGGTAATTTCTAAACCCTCCCCCCTGGAAGCACTCAGCTTAGGTCGTATCCCGACCTACAATTGGCGCTACATGCTTCCATCAGTTCAAAAAGGGAAGCAATCAGTTTAGGCTGTACCCTGACCTACAGCTGGTGCTACATGCTTCTGTCAGTTCGAAAAAAGGGTGACAATGTTAGGTTACAGCATGACTCATCACCAGCACCCTACGTTTATGACCCGAAGATGTCCTGCATAGGGTGACTAGCGCAAGTCGTGGCCCAATTTATCTCAAACATCACATGTCTCATGCTACCCAACCAAAAAGCTTTGTCTAGCTCGCACACACAACTCAGTCATGCATACATAGACAAAGTTTAGTCATTACATGAAATGATGATGTTTTGCTGAGTATTTTTGTCAAAGTTTCAGGTGCCCTCTCTATAGGTCCAACTCACGTGTAAGCTCCTCGGCCACGACTTCCGCTTCCATAGCATAGCTGGCAATCACGGCGTCATCTGGATCCGCAGCAACCATTTTGTTAAGTTAGCAAGTCACAGGTCAGGATTGGTTATCTTGAGGATCAGTAGGGCTTGTTTGGGCACTGCCTAAGCTTGCCTCTTAGATGGATTTTAACGTCATCTGTCACGGTTGACATACGACTCTCAAGTGACCTTGGATTTCCAATCTCTAGAGCACATATGTTCAAGGCTGTGGCCAGGGAATCAGCCATGGACTTCACCACGCCCTTCCCCTTCTCAAACAAACCCTTCAATTTTTTGCAATTTTTCTTAATAACCTCATAATTCTGCTTGGCAACTTTTAGGTCTTCTAGTTGTTCCTTCACCTGCAGGCATGACTCCTTGAGGGCTTCCCTGGTGGAATTGAGCACCTTCTCAAGATTTATGTTCTCCTTCTGAATCTTGACTCGGGCCGTATCATTGTCAATCAGCTTGGCAATCCTTTTTTGGTGATCTTCCCAACTTAGTTTGTGGCTCGCCTAAAGAGCCTTCAAGGAGTTGGCTATTTCACGGAATGATCTGTCAAAGCCATCATGGGAAACTTGCAGCCTCTGGATCTCTTCTGTCAGTCGGGAGCATTGCCCCTGGTGTCGCAGCGCTTCTTTCTACGGATTGGTGCAGATTATAGTCCTCTGTGAGCAAACCAAACACAAGTTGAGTTTCCTGACGGGTTACCTTATGCTCTTTCTTTTCAAGTTCAAGCTTCCTTTGCAGCCCGATAGCGGCATCTCGGGCCTCGTCGCGCTCAACTATGGCATTGCGATATGCCGCCTGGCTTCATGTCAAAGCATTTTCTAGCTCGGCTATCTTCTTAGCAGCAATTGTCAGGCAAAGATCGTAATACTCAACACAAAGGAAGGGTCAACAAAGTTCAAGACACAGTGGTTATCTACTTACCAGTGGCCTTTGCAGTTTGAGTCACCTCTGAGTCAGCCAATCGCTTATGAAGTACTGTAGTGTCTGAGGAAAGCAACGGTGCCATCTTCTCATGGAGTAGGGTGGACTATCGCATCCACCCATACATTCCCTCAGTCGCATGCCTCACCTAGGCCAGCATGGCATTTAATGGTATTAAATATTCATTCGCTAAGACATATGGCTATGACAGCCAAAACTTACCTCAAAGGCCGCAAGAGGAGGCGACTCAGAAGGGATCCCTGTCACTTGAGGACCCGCATTGGCACCTCCCTATTTCAGGGCTGAGAGCCAATGGACCGGCTCCATTGCATCTCGAGTGATGAGTGATTGTCAATAGTAGCAAGACCCAGAAGGACTTAGGCACGTAGCCCCGTGGAGAACATCCGAGGATTGCGTGGAACTTACGAAGATCAAGACTTCATCATGGTCATCCGTCCCGAAATATCCTATAATCTTTCGTTTGAGTCCTTAGGGTTTGTCTAGCTTTAGGGACCTAAGTTCAAAACTGTCTAAATAGCACTCGGGTATAAATAGGTCTAAGGCAGGTCATTAGAAGGCCTCTTGGCTGCTAGGATTAGTCTTCACTTGGTGATTCTCGTCCTTAAGCTTTGAGCTCCATTGTTAGGGAGGTTAGAGTAGGATTTAGCCTCCTAATCTTGAGGAAAGGTGAGGGTGGTTGCTTGGGACAAATTTCTACTTGTATGCTAAATCTTTTGACCCTTCTTGGGAACTTAATCGAAGCAGATTCGTGCAGCAACCTTGTGTTCTTCTCCTCCCTCTCTCTCTTTGTTTTTTGGGTTCAATCCTTGGCTTTTGGGTGTTTTTGTTGGCCAAGCTTGAATCCCTTTCCTTGTTGATGCTCTGGACTTGCTAGGACATGGAGATCATGACTTAGTTCATCTCAATCCTGCTGGATTGCCACGAGCAAGCCTCTTGTGGGTTTTCCCCTTTCTTGCCCAAGGATTGTCATTTCATGAGATCTGAAATTCCCGCTGATTTTTTGGTCACTTTGAGTTCATCTTTTGGGAAAAACTTTGGAATAGGGTCCAGATAGCCTGTGCAAAATTTTGTGAAGTTTGGACAAGGTTTGATCAAGTTTGGGTTTGAAATCGCCCTTTGTGCGACTCCACCGGACGATCCGTCAGAGGCCACCGGACAGTCCGGCGTGAGGCACGGTCCGGGCCGTGCCACTGGACAGTCCGACAGCAGGCACCGGATAGTTCGGTCCCACCGGACAGTCCGGTGTTGGGCACCGGACAGTCCGGTCCAGCTAGGGAGCTGCTGTGTTCTTCCTAGTTTGATTTTTCCCATGTGTTTCTGCTCTGGTTTTGTGCATTCCCCACTGTAAGACCATTCTCTTTGCTCATTGTCAGTCAGTGAGACGCACCTTGGTGCGGTGAGTGTCGTGTGGTGGGATTTGCATTGTTTCGTTGCCTCGATGCCATTCTTCGCTGGATCTTGAGTTTCCCCACATTGGTGCATATCCTTTCAGTGGACGGCACCCTTGCGCTACTAGGCACGTATCTGTTCAGTGGACGGTGCCTAGCTCTATTTCTCTTGAGCTTTGCAGAGCATTTTCTTGGGGATTGAGATTTTGAGATTTCAAGTGCTCCAATTCACCCCCCCTCTAGTCGCACGTCTTGGTCCTACAATTAGTATCGGAGTCGGTTAGGTTTCTTCATACCTTTACCGGTGAGAAACCAGTAGCGACTATGACTCACTCCGGGAAGATTCCAGTCCTTGGTTCCGATGGCTACTCCTACTGGAAGGGTAGGATGAGAGCTTTCTTGCTTAGCCAAGGCCAGGACATATGGGATGCTACTCAGAGTGCGAATTTTGTGGTGCTTCCAGTGGCTCAGCATGAGGTGAACGCCAAAGCTGTTAGCTTTCTCTTCTTAGGACTTGGTCCAGTTGATTATGAGAAAGTGAGCCACCATGAGACTGCCCGTCAGATCTAGTCCCTGCTGTGTGCACACCATGAGGGCACTACTACTATCAAGGGGCGTCTTGTTGAGACTTACAGGCGTGAATATAAAAATTTTGTTCAGAAGCTTGGTGAGTCCATCGATGACTTGTTTGGTCGTTTTCAATCGATCATCAACAAGTTGCGCATTAACTCCAGCCCTGAGAGGATCCCATACACCGACCATCAGCAGGCTGTCAAGTTGATGTATGCGTTGGACAGAAACGTATGGGAGATCAAGGTTAACTCGATCATCGAGTCTGAGGTCTATGACACGATTGGAGTGGAGAATCTTTACAGCAAGCTCAAGGCCACAGAGGTGGATTACAAGTTGAGAGATTCTCTCGCTTGTACTGGCTCCAAGAGCCTGGCCTTGGCTTCTCCCTCCAGTGAGGCCGTTCCTAACCCCCAGCTTCACAACTTTTCGTTTTCTGCTCTTATGTCTGTTATAGAGGAGCAGTTGGCGTCACTTGGGGATGATGAGCTTTGCCTAGTGTCTAGCCACTTTCAGCGCACCTGTGACAACCGGATGAGCAAGAAGAGGGGCGAGAGGCCCAAGTGCTTCAAATGCGGAGAGGTCAGCCACTTCATCACCGAATGCCCGAACAAGCAGAACGACTACTACAAGAAGGGCAAGAGTCACTCCCGCGACTCCAACAAACACCACTTCGGCAAGCGCGACCACACCAAGCACCGCTCCAGCAAGATCAAGAACTTCCAGAAGGCTTTCAAGAGCTACCAAAGGGACAACCGAAAGCATTACAAGGCCTTCTTCACCAAGCTTGGTGGTCTGTGCGGCGGATCATCTTCCTCCTCCTCGTCTTTGTCAAGCTCAAGCAATGAGGAGATCGTCACCAAGCGGGACAAGACGAGGGACCAATGCGGTCTAGCTAGACTCTGCTTCGTTTCCACCAAGTCCAAGAGCAAGCACAAGATGCACCGGAGATCCTTTTACTCCATGGCGCATGAGGACAAGGACGACAAGGGCAATGACAATGACTCCTCCGATGAAGAGGTAACTCCTGAGCAAGGTGAAATTCTTGAGATGTTGGAGGCAAATAGTTGTGAGTTGAAAGCCCAGGATAGGTTGTTGGAGAAGGAAGCCAAGAAGCTACAGAAGCAAAAAGCCAAGTTGGCTGATGCTTTAGCTGAGATAGAGAGGCTGAAGAGTGTGCCAGCCCAGCCTAGTGTGCATGAGTGCCCTACCTGTGAGACTTTGATGAGAGATCTCTGTGAGCAGAAGATCAGGTATGCTCATCAGGTAGAGGAGATGGATAGGCTGAAGGTAGAGTTAGGCAAGCTCCAGTCTAAACTGGATGAGCCTATTTTGACTCATATGCCTAAGTATGAGATGTGCCCCCACCTAGCTGTTGACATAGTTGAGCTGAAAGTGAGGTGTGAGGGATAGCTTAAGGAGTTGGAGGAGCTTAGGGCTAGACCCACGCTTTTGGGCACGTGCATGGTCCGTCCTACCTTGGAGAGTGAGCTTGTGCAGTTGAGAGCTAACCTAGAGGTGCTTTTAGCACCCCCTGACACATGTGAGAACTGTCTCACTCTGAGGTTGATGTTGGTGGATAGGGATGCCACCATTAAGAAGTTAGAGAAGTCTGCTTCCCCTATTCCCTCTCTAGACTGTCACACTTGTGCTGCCCAGACTTTAGTTCTGGAGGATCTGAGAGAGGAAAAACAGACTTTGGTTGATGAGAACAACCGGTTGAGAGAGGTGCTCAGTTGGATGTATGCTAGAGAGCCCCAACTTAGGATGATCTTGGAGAGCACCTAGAGAACTGAGGATGATATGAGTGGACTTGGGTTAGGAGAGTGCAGCCTTGAGAAGAAGAGTTCCCCAATTAAGCTTAAGACTGCCTCTCCTCAGCCTAGCCCTACAGTTGATGGGGTTTACCACGATCCTCCCAAGGCTGCCCCCAAGAAGCAGTTCTGGACGCCCAAGCCCTCACAAGCTAAGCTAGACAGAGTAGTGACTAAGATTCTCAAGCCTTCAGTGAGCAAGGAGAGAGTCCAGCAGCCTGTTCCACCCAAGGCTACTCCACCTAAGCCCAAGGCTCAGCCTAAACCCACTCCCAAGAGGCCTGTCTACCACTGTGACTTTTGCCAGCAGAATGGCCACTTGGAGGAGTTTTGCTTCAGGAGGAAGCGAATTGAGAGGCAGGAGAGAGCCTGGGTGAACTAGGATCAGTTCTACCAGGGTGGTAGGTAGGATCCTCCCTGTCGCGGTGAGAAGAGAGACCGCTTTGCTGGTGAGAGAGGAGGCGGCTTTCAGGCCCGTGCTCCTGGTGGAGAGAGACGCTTTCCCGATTGAGCTCCTAGTCATTTTCAGCGCGGCTATGGATCTTCTGACCGAGGCTTTGGAGGTAGAGGGTTTCAGAGCTCACGCTTTAGAGGTCGTGGGTACCTAGGTAGACACGATGCTTACTTTGACTGTGCTTACCCCACTTTTGAGCAGATGGCTTGGCACTGGTTCAGCAGTTACACTAACCCTAGTGCACACCATTTGCTCACTCTCACTTTCCTTGATTTTGCAGGATCGAGGCCTAAAGGACATATGGATCTTAGACTCCGGCTGCTCTAGGCACATGATAGGGCACTGCAGGTGGTTCTCCAGCCTCAACCCCGTGAGCACCAAGGACTACATGACATTCGGGGATAATGGTCAAGGTAAAGTGTTGGGTGTTGGTTCTGTTGCTCTTTCTGGCAAGCTTTCCCTGAGAGAAGTTGCTTTGGTGAGGAATTTGGGGTTCAATTTGGTTTCTGTCTCGCAACTTCTCAAGGAAGGGTTTGAGGTTCGTTTTAAGGAGGGTTCTTCTTATGTGCTTGATGCTAAGGAAAACCTTGTTTGTCAGATTTTGCCCTTTGGGCAGGTTTTTAAGGTTGACCTTGCATCTATTTCTGGCCCTCCTCGGTGTTTGGTTGCTCGTCCTTCTGCTGATATTTGGAAGTGGCATTGGAGGCCTGGCCATTTGAGTTTTGATCTGCTAGTCAGGTTGAGCTTGATGGGTCTGATCCGAGGATTGCCCAATTTGAAAGTAGAAAAGGACTTAGTATGCCACCCCTGTCGTCATGGCAAGATGGTTGCCGCTTCTCATGCACCTGTCAATCAGGTGATGACCTCTTACCCGGGTGAGCTGCTACATATGGACACGGTTGGTCCTGCTCGGGTACAGTCGGTAAGTGGGAAGTGGTATGTGCTTGTAGTTGTGGACGACTTTTCTCACTATTCGTGGGTGTTCTTCATGGAATTCAAAGATGAAGCTTTTGATTTTGTTCGGGATCTGGTCTTGAGGTTAAGGAATGAGAGTCATAAAGCCATGAGGGCTATCCACAGCGACAATGGCGTAGAATTTCGTAACTCTAGCTTCGAAACCTTTTGTCGTGACCTTGGTCTGGATCACCAATTCTCATCTCCTTATACCCCACCGCAGAACGGTGTTGTGGAACGAAAGAACCGCACACTTGTAGAGATGGCGCGGACGATGCTTGATGAGCATAGGACTCCGCGACGCTTTTGGGCTGAGGCTATGAATACGGCCTGTTACATTGCCAACCGCGTCTTCCTATGAGCTTTCGTAGGGAAGACTTCGTACGAGCTACGGTTTGGTTGGCAGCCTAGCGTCAAGCACCTGCATGCATTTGGCTGCAGATGCTTTGTGCTCAAAAGGGGGGGGGGCATTTGGACAAATTTGAATCTCGCTGCTTGGATGGTATTTTTCTTGGGTATGCCTCTAGCTCTAGGGCATATAGAGTGTGGATCCTTGACACTAGACAAGTGGTTGAGACCTGTGAAGTTTCCTTTGATAAATCTATGCCTTGCACAACCCCTGCATTTGAGCTTCCAGGTGATGATGAAGAAGGTGCTCCCATCTTTGAAGATGAGGAAGGCGAAGTAGATACTGGTGATGTAGGAGCCACTGCACCGGCTGCAGCTCCTGCCCCCTCTGCTACGAGCTCTGAAGATGAAGGAGGACCCTTGCCTATGGCTTCCTCCTCACTCCACCGACCTCAATATCGAGCAGAGGTTGGCCCCGCTGAGGACGCAGGGGAGGTGACCGCCGAGATTGTTCCATCTCGGCAGGTCCAGCGGGATCACCCTCCAGACAGGATGATTGGAGATCTACACCAGCGTGCCACACGCTCTTCGGTTGACTCTTAAGCCTTTTTCTGTCACTCCGCATTTGTTGCTTCTTTCGAACCCCGGGATGTGTCACATGCATTATCTGATCCTAGTTCGGTGAACGCCATGCATGAGGAGTTGGAGAACTTTGAGAGAAACCATGTCTGGGATTTAGTTGAACCTCCACCAAACAGCCACCCTATAGGAACCAAGTGGGTTTTCAAGAACAAATAGGGTGAGGATGGGATGGTTGTGAGGAACAAAGTGAGATTGGTAGCCTAGGGTTTCTGTCAGAAAGAGAGGATAGATTATGAGGGAACCTTTGCTCCTGTAGCTCGTTTAGAGGCTATTAGGATTCTGCTTGCCTTTGCTGCCTCTAAAGGCTTCAAATTGCAGCAGATGGATGTCATGTCAGCCTTTCTAAACAGTTACATAGAGGAGGAGGTATATGAGAGACAACCTCCTGGCTTTGAGAGTGCCAAGTTTCCAGACCGGGTGTATAAGTTGAGAAAAGCCCTGTATGGTCTGAAGCAAGCTCCAAGAGCTTGGTATGCTAGGTGGAAAGACTTTCTGCTCAAGTCTGGTTTTGTGATGGGTTCAGTAGACAAGACCTTGTTTCTGTTGAGTCATGGCAGTGACACGCTTCTAGTTCAGATATATGTTGATGACATTATCTTTGGTGGTTCATCTCACGCTTTGGTGTCCAAGTTTGCTGAACAGATGAGCAGTGAATTCTTGATGAGTCTCATGGGTGAGCTTCAGTTCTTCCTCGGGCTTCAGATCAAGCAAGGCCCAAAAGGAACCTTCGTCCATCAAGCCAAGTACATGAAGGACATTCTGAGGAAGTTTGACAAGGGAGATCTCAAGCCCATGGCGACTCCCATGTCCACACAGACCGCTCTTGATGCTGATGAAGAATGGGAGCTGGTGAACCAAAGAGAGTACCGAGGGATGATCGGCTCACTTCTGTACCTGATGGCGAACAGGCCAGACATTCAGTTCGCGGTCTGCCTCGGTGCGTGTTTTCAGGCCTCACCATGGCTATCACATCGTCAAGCGGTGAAGCGCATCTTCAGGTATCTGAAATACACTCCTGAGCTTGGTCTTTGGTTCTCTTCAACTTCGTTGCTTCCCCTTTCTTGCCCAAGGATGGCCATTTCACAAGATCTGAAATTCCCGCTGATTCCGCAGTTACCTTGAGTTGATCTTATGGGAATAGCTTTGAAATAGGGTCCAGATAACCTGTGCAAAATTTCGTGAAGTTTGGACAAGGTTTGATCAAGTTTGGATTTGTAAACATCTTCTCTGCGACCCTACCGGACCATCCGGCAGAGGCCACCGGACAGTCCGGTGTGAGGCAGTGTCCAGGCCGTGCCACCGGACAGTCCGGCGTCGGGCACCGGATAGTCCGGTCCCCCGGACAATCAGGTGTTGACCACCGGACAGTCCGGTCCTGCCAGGGAGCTGCTGTCTCCGAAGGACTGCGAGGCTGCCCCGATGGATAGGGGATGCCGGGTGCCACCGCGGTGCTCCAATCCGAATGTGTGGCGCGAAGGCGTGCGAGGGAGGTTTTGGCGGCTTTGGCTCAAAACCGTCACCCAAGCTACCCAAGCCTTGGTGAGTTGGGCCACGACTCGCAAAGATAGAGAAGGTGGGCCAAATTCGGCCCAGGCGGAGACTTCCTAAAGTTTCCCGGTTTCTGACTTCAAAACCGCGGGCGGATCGCGGATTGGACTACTGGCCACGTGGAGAGCATCCGAGGATTGCATGGAACTTACGAAGATCAAGACTTCATCATGGTCATCCGTCCTGAAATATCCTGTAATCTTTCGGTTGAGTCCTTAGGGTTTGTCTAGCTGTAGGGACCTAAGCGAAAAACTGTCTAAATAGCACTCGGGTATAAAACTCCTTGCTGCTCACGGGGTTGAGGCTGGAGAACCATCTGCGGTGCCCTGTCATGTGCCTAGAGCAACCGGAGTCCATGATCCATATGTCCTCCAGGCCTCGATCCTGCAAAATCAAGGAAAGCGAGAGTGAGCAAATGGTCCGGCACTGGGGTTAGTGTAACTGCTGAACCAGTGCCGAGTCATCTGCTCAAAAGTGGGGTAAACACAGTCAAAGTAAGCATCACGTCTACCTGGGTACCCACGACCTCTAAAGCGTGTGCTCTCAAAACCTCTACCTCCAAAGCCTCGGTCAGAA
Organism: Paspalum vaginatum; assembly: GCA_030272315.1. NCBI lineage: Eukaryota > Viridiplantae > Streptophyta > Magnoliopsida > Poales > Poaceae > Paspalum > Paspalum vaginatum. Next base: position 32,480,393 of record CM059018.1, on the reverse strand, counting down.
GATCCATGGCCGCGCTGAAAACGACTAGGAGCACGACCAGGAAAGTGTCTCTCTCCACTAGGAACACAGGACTGAAAGCCGCCTCCTCTCTCACCGGCAAAGCGGTCTCTCATCTCACCGTGACGGGGAGGATCCTACCTACCACCCAGGTAGAATTGATCCTGGTTCCCCCTGGCTCTCTCCTGCCTCTCAACTCGCTTCCTCCTGAAGCAAAACTCCAAGTAGCCATTCCGCTGGCAAAAGTCACAGTGGTAGACAGGCCTCTTAGGAGTGGGTATAGGCTGAGCCTTGGGCTTAGGTGGAGTAGCCTTGGGTGGAACAGGCTGCTGGACTCTCTCCTTGCTCACTGGAGGCTTGAGAATCTCAGTCACTACTCTATCCAGCATTGCCTGTGAGGGCTTGGGTGTCCAGAACTGCATCTTCGGGGAAGCCTTAAGAAGCTCATGGTAAACTCCATCGACAGTAGGGCTAGGCTGAGGAGAGGCAGTCTTAAGCTTAATTGGGGAACTCTTCTTCTCACTTGAAGTACTGCACTCTCCTAACCTAAGTCCACTCATATCACCCTCAGCTCTCTTGGTGCTCTCCAAGATCATCCTAAGTTGGGGCTCTCTAGTATACATCCAACTAAGCACCTTTCTCAACCGGTTGTTCTCATCAACCAAAGTCTGTATCACCTCTCTCAGATCCTTCAGAACTAAAGTCTGGTCAGCACAAGTAGGGCAGTCTAGAGAGGAAATAGGGAAAGCAGACTTCTCTAACTTTTTAATGGTGGCATCCCTATCCACCAACATCAACCTCAGAGTGAGACAGTTCTCACAAGTGTCAGGGGATGCTAAAAGCATCTCAAGGTCAGCTCTCAACTGCACAAGCTCACTCTCCAAGGTAGGACAAACCATGCACGCACCCAAAAGCGTGGGTCTAGCCCTAAGCTCTTCCAACTCTTTGAGCTATCCCTCACACCTCGGTTTCAGCTCAGCTATGTCAACAGCTAGGTGGGGGCACATCTCACACTCAATCACATTACTCAAAATAGGCTCATCCAGTTTAGACTGGAGCTTTCCTAACTCTACCTTCAGCCTATCCATCTCCTCTACCTGATGAGCATACTTGCTCTTCTGCTCACAGAGATCTCTCATCAAATTCTCACAGGTAGGACACTCTTCCTCACTAGGCTGGGCTGACACACTCTTCAGCCTCTCTATCTCAGCTAAAGCATCAGCCAACTTGGCTTTCTGCTTCTGCAGCTTCTTGGCTGCCTTCTCCAACAACCTATCCTGGGCTTTCAACTCACGACTATTTGACTCCAACATCTCAAGAATTTCAGCTTGCTCAGGAGTTACCTCTTCATCGGAGGAGTCGTTGTCGTTGCCCTTGTCGTCCTTGTCCTCAAGCGCCATGGAGCAAAAGGATCTCAGGTGCATCTTGTGCTTGCGCTTGGACTTGGTGGAGACGAAGCAGAGTCCAGCTAGACCGCCTTGGTCCCTCCTCTTGTCCCGCTTGGTGATGATCTCCTCATCGCTTGAGCTTGATGAAGATGAGGAAGAGGAAGCCGATCTGCCACACAGACCACCAAGCTTGGCGAAGAAGGCCTTGTCCTGCTTCCGGTTGTCCTTCTGGTAGCTCTTGAAAGCCTTCCGAAAGTTCTTGATCTTGCCAGAGCGGTGCTTGGTGTGGTCACGCTTGCCGGAGTGGTACTTGTTGGAGTCGCGGGAGTGGCTCTTGCCCTTCTTGTAGTAGTCGTTCTACTTGTTTGGGCATTCGGCAATGAAGTGGCCGACCTCTCCACACTCGAAGCACTTGGGCCTCTCGCCCCTCTTCTTGCTCATCCGGTTGTCATAGGCGCGCTGAAAGCGGCTAGACACCAGACAAAGCTCATCATCCCCAAGTGACGCCAACTGCTCCTCTGTAACAGACATAAGAGCAGAAAACGAAAAGTTGTGAAGCGGGGGGTTAGAAACGGCCTCACTGGAGGGAGTAGCCAAGGCCAGGCTCTTGGAGCCAGTACAAGCGAGAGAATCTCTCAACTTGTAATCCACCTCTGTGGCCTTGAGCTTGCTGTAAAGAGTCTCCACTCCAATTGTGTCATAGGCCACAGACTCGATGATCGAGTTAACCTTGATCTCCCATACCTTCCTGTCCAACCCATACAACAACTTGACAGCCTGCTGATGGTCGGTGTATGGGATCCTCTCAGGGCTGGAGTTAATGCGCAACTTGTTGATGATCGATTGAAAACGACCAAACAAGTCATCGATGTACTCACCAGGCTTCTGAACGAAATTTTCATACTCGCACCTATAAGTCTCAATGAGACGCCCCTTGATAGTAGCAGTGCCCTCATGGTGTGCACTCAGCAGGGACCAGATCTGACGGGCAGTCTCAAGGTGGCTCACTTTCTCATAATCAACTGGACCAAGTCCTGAGAAGAGAAAGTTAACAGCTTTGGCGTTTGCCTCATGCTGAGCCACAATCGCTGGGGTGGTGCGTTGGGCAACTGGAAGCACCACAAAGTTCGCACTCTGAGTAGCATCCCATATGTCCTGGCCCTGGCTAAGCAAGAAAGCTCTCATCCTACCCTTCCCAGAGTGAGTCATAGTCGCTATTGGTTTCTCACCGGTAAAGGTATGAAGAAACCTAGCTGGCTCTGATACCGATTGTAGGACCGAGACGTGCGACTAGAGGGGGGGTGAATAGGAGCACTTGAAATCACAAAATCACAAACCCCCAAGTGGTAACCGAAACTAAGCACCGTCTACTGAATAGATACGTGCCTAGCAGCGCAAGGGTGCCGTCCACTGTGAGGATACACACCAATGCAAAAAAGCTCAAGATCCAAACAAGAATGAGTGCGGGGCAACGAATTTTGCAATATCCGCCACAAGACACTCACCGCACTGAGGTGCGTCTCACTGACTCAAAGTAAGCAAAGAGAATGGTCTCTAAGGAGGAATGCAAAACTTTGGAGCAAAATCACAGCAAAAAAACCAAACTGGGAAGAACACAGCAGCTCCCTGGTAGGAACGGATTGTCCGGTGGGACCGGACTATCTGGTGCCTGATGCCGGACTGTCCGGTGGCACGGCCTGGACAGTGCCTCACACCGGACTATCCGGTGGGCACTGCCGGACTATCCGGTGGAACCGGACTGTCCGGTGGCCTCTGCCGGATGGTCCGGTAGGGTCGCAGAGAAGATGTTTACAAATCCAAACTTGATCAAACCTTGTCCAAACTTCACGAAATTTTGCACAGGTTATCTGGACCCTATTTCAAAGCTATACCCAAAAGATCAACTCTAGTTAACTGCGGAATCAGCGGGAATTTCAGATCTTGTGAAATGGCCATCCTTGGGCAAGAAAGGGGAAAACACAAAAGAGGCTTGCTCGTGGCAATCCAGCAGGATTGAGATGAACTAAGTCATGATCTCAACGTCCTAGCAAGTCCAGAACATCAGCAAGGAAAGGGATTCAAGCTTCCCCAACAAAAACACCCAAAAAGCAAGGATTGAACCCAAAAACCAAAGAGAGAGTAGGAGGAGAAGAACGCAAGGTTGCTGCACGAATTTGCTTCGATTAAATGCCCAAGATGGGTCTAAAGATTTAGCATACAAGCAGAAATTCATCCCAAGCAACCACCCTCACCTTCCCTCAAGATTAGGAGGCTAAATCCTACTCTAACCTCCCCAACAATGGAGCTCAAAGCTTAAGGACGAAAATCACCAAGTGAAGACTAATCCTAGCAGCCAAGAGACCCTCTAATGACTTGCCTTGGACCTATTTATACCCGAGTGCTATTTAGACAGTTTTGCACTTAGGTCCTTACAGCTAGACAAACCCTAAGGACACAACCGAAAGATTACAGGATATTTCGGGACGGACGACCATGATGAAGTCTTGATCTTCGTAAGTTCCACGCAATCCTCGGATGCTCTCCATGTGGCCAGTAGTCCAATCCGTGATCTGCCCCCGGTTTTAAAGTAAGAAACCAGGAAACTTTAGGAAGTCTCCACCTGGGCCGGATTTGGCCCATCTTCTCTATCTTGGTGAGTCGTGGCCCAACTCACCAAGGCTTGGGTAGCTTGGGTGATGGTTTTGAGCCGAAGCCGCCCCTGTCTATCGAGGCAGCCTCGCAGTACTTCGAAGGACTTACTCCTACCGTCGCCATGCCGCTCCTCCGTATACCGAACTCCCATGGCCGACAGACGCCGAGCGTGCCTCCAGTCCTTCGGAGGTCTTCCCTCTACCTCCAGTCCATCGGAGGGCCTCTAGTCCATCGGAGGTCTTGTGCCCAAGTCCTTCTGGGTCTTGCTACTGTTGACAATCACTCATCACTCCAGAGGCAATGGAGCCGGTCCATTGGCTCTCATCTTCAAAATCAAAAACCATGATCATCACTTGACTTGGTTACCTAGCATGTGTAGTAATGTTGAATGCTATGCTATCTTTTCATGCTTGGATATGCTAGTCGTATGCCTTTGTTACACTGATGCCTAAGCATTTATGGCACCTTGCCCAAATCTAAAATCTGAATGAATGTTGTTTACAAAATGGTGTCCTATGAGCTAAATTGAAAAGATCCAGGTGGGTTCACTTGTCACACTGATCTAGTTTGAGATAGCTTGCCTTTGCACATTGGCATGAACTTGGACTAGGCTGTGTATGACCAAAACCTTGTCTTAAGCTTCTGATGGTTTTCTGAACCTAGGCTTAGCATTGGTTGGAAAGAAGTGGCAAAGACAAGTGAATAACCCTTGGCACATGATCTGATTTGCTCGAAGTTCAAAATTGCGAAATCTAAAATCTGCAAGTCCCGAAATTGCTTATGGCCTGTTGTATATGCCTTGGTTGAGAGTAGCACACCTTGTATGTTTTGCTAGCATCTTGCTGTTCGTGCCTATCTTGCTAGATGCTATTCATGTTGGTGATGCTTTCTTTTCAACAACCCTGTAAAACATGGTCCTGATTTGTATAAGATAGATTCAATTGTGCTTGTTTGCATGCTTCCATGCCCTCACTTGCTCTGTATGCTAGAACTTGTATTTACTAGCTTTTCATCCCTGCTGAGCTCTTCATGGTACACTTCCTATATTTCATGGCATATTTTGAGGGGGAGTTGTCCATTTCAGGGGGAGTTGAGTTCTATGAACCTTTGATGTGTCCATTGTCAGCAAGGGGGAGAGATGTTGACTCTTGAGGAGGGAGAGATGTTGGACCAAGGGGGAGGACTCTGAAGAGATCTAGTTGAGGTGGAGTTTGAGCTTTTTTAGCATGCTCTTGCATCGGTGCGTTGAGCCTTTTGCCTCTTTCTGGAGGAGCCGATGTTTTGCCTTAGCATGACTGTGTTGAGCCAGTTTGCCTCTTTCTTGAGGGATCATGCTTTAGTTTGATCGACTGCGTTGAGCGGTTTCCCTTGTCTTAGGGGGTCGATCTTTGGCTTTGTTTTTGTTGTCTCAATTTGCCCTTTTCTGCTTGTATTTGGCTTTTGGGCATCTTGAGCAACTTCTTCTTTTCTTCTTTCTTTTCGGTTTTACACTTTTCTTCTTGTCTTTGTTCTAGTTCAGGTTATACGTTGAAGGCGTCTTGGTGAGTTGGGCCACGACTCGCCAAGATAGAGAAGATGGGCCAGATCCGGCCCAGGCGGAGACTTCCTAACGTTTTCCGGTTTCTGACTTCAAAACTGGGGCCGGATCACGGATTGGACTATTGGCCACGTGGAGAACATGTGAGGATCGCATGGAACTTACGAAGATCAAGACTTCATCGTGGTCGTCCGTCCCGAAATATCCTGTAATCTTTCGTTTGAGTCCTTAGGGTTTGTCTAGCTGTAGGGACCTAAGTGCGAAACTGTCTAAATAGCACTCGGGTATAAATAGGTCTAAGGCAGGTCATTAGAAGGCCTCTTGGCTGCTAGGATTAGTCTTCACTTGGTGATTTTCGTCCTTAACCTTTGAGCTCCATTGTTAGGGAGGTTAGAATAGGATTTAGCCTCCTAATCTTGAGGGAAGGTGAGGGTGGTTGCTTGGGACGAATTTCTGCTTGTATGCTGAATCTTTAGACCCTTCTTGGGCACTTAATCGAAGCAAATTCGTGCAGCAACCTTGTGTTCTTCTCCTCCTCCCCTCTCTTTGGTTTTTGGGTTCAATCCTTGGCTTTTGGGTGTTTTTGTTGGCCAAGCTTGAATCCCTTTCCTTGTTGATGTTCTAGACTTGCTAGGACATGGAGATCATGACTTAGTTCATCTCAATCCAGCTGGATTGCCATGAGCAAGCCTCTTGTGGGTTTTCCCCTTTCTTGCCCAAGGATTGTCATTTCACGAGATCTGAAATTCCCGCTGATTCCGTGGTCACTTTGAGTTGATCTTTTGGGAAAAGCTTTGGAATAGGGTCCAGATAGCCTTTGCAAAATTTCGTGAAGTTTGGACAAGGTTTGATCAAATCTGCGACTCTACCGGACAATCCGGCAGAGGCCACCGGACAGTCCGGTTCCACCGGATAGTCCGGCAGCGCCCACCGGACAGTCCGGCGTGAGGCGCTGTCTGGGCCGTGCCACCGGACAGTTCGGCAGGAGGCACCGAATAGTCCGGTCCCACCGGACAGTCCGGTCTAGCCAGGGAGTTGCTGTGTTCTTCTCAGTTTGGTTTTTCCGCTGTGTTTTTGCTCTAGTTTTGTGCATTCCCCACTGTAAGACCATTCTCTTTGCTCATTGTCAGTCAGTGAGACGCACCTTGGTGCGGTGAGTGTTGTGTGGCGGGATTTGCATTGTTTCATTGCCTCGATGCCATTCTTGGCTGGATCTTGAGTTTTCCCGCATTGGTGCGTATCCTTTCAGTGGACAGCACCCTTGCGCTGCTAGGCACATATTTGTTCAGTGCACGGTGCCTAGATCTGTTTCTCTTGAGCTTTGAAGAGCATTTTCTTGGGGTTTGTGATTTTGAGATTTCAAGTGCTCCTATTCACCCCCCCTCTAGTCGCACGTCTCGGTCCTACAAGGGCTTTGACGGTTGTCCTACTCAAGGTGAGGGGCATCGTGTCATCTCCAGGAAGGCTCCTACCCATAGCCAAATTATGAGATGAAGCCTTTTCAGCGGTTGGAGAAATTTGACCACGGTTGTTTTCTTCATGCTGTTGTTGTACTTCCTCTGATGGAAATGGAAGCGGATTGTCCTTCCCTTCAGCGCTCGAACCATCTGGGAATGGTCCCTAGACAGTAACTGTGGTGTCAGCCGCTAATATTGTCCCGGTGCATGAAGTTCTATCAGGTCACCCTCCTTGGTCTGAGGCTATCTCAGGCTCTAAGACATCTTGGGTCCCTTGCCGATCCCCCGTAACCTCTATTGTTGCTTCAGTATTCCTATGCTCGAGGGCTGTGGTCGAGTCGGCCTCAAGCCTATGCCCCGCTCCAAGGGTCATGGACTCTCCCCGTGCTTGGGTCTCACCGTCATGCCGGCCTATAAGCTAGGGAGACCCTAGGGGGCTCGGGCAATGATCATCTCAAGAATTTCCAGCTCTAGCGGTCTGTGGGTCAGCAAGATTGGAGCATGCCAGGGTCAAAGGCCTCAGTGGGGTCGATCTGAATAGTTATAGCATAGTGCCTGAATAGAGCATGACATAATAAACAAGACACTGTGTCCACAAGGCTTACCCATATGGCTCGGGTACATCTTCAGCTATATCATGGAAAGGTAGCAGCGGAACCGCCTTTATGAAGCCGTCAAGCTCAGCATGAAACGTAGATGAGTCTACCTCTTCCATGATTATGGGCTCTTGGGCCTAGGCGGAAGATGCTTCGAGGTCTTTTCATCCCATTAATCTCCTTTCTTACCGTACGAGGGGAATTTCCTCCTCCTCGCAGCTACTCTCGAGTCTGTCCCAGTCGATGAAGTCATGCGAATCGGTTTTATTGTCCTTGGCAGTCTCCCCAGTTTTGGCTTTCTTGGCCGATCGTTCAGCGGATCTCAGAGACTTAACTATGGAAGTTGTAGTCCTCTTGCTAGATATATCCTCACTCACCTTCGCTTTTCTAGGAGCTTTGGTCCTTACAGCAGACATCTTGGAGCGTGGATGCCTCAGTACTGGCTGAACTGATGTTTTCTGCTCGTCGGACCTCCCATGCTTGGGGGCTTGTTCAATGGGTCCAATGCCTCGAGACTTGGAGGCTCCTTCTACACATCCCCTTGTTGTTGCTATATTTTCAGTGTCTTGACTCATGCGGCAAATCAAAATAAAGGTGGCAGCCTCGTTGTTGCCATCACCTTTGGTAGCAGCGACAATGGCCTCGATTTCTTGAGGAGACAGCTCAGAGGACCGCTTCAACATGCAACTTTCTCCTTGTTGCGACGGATCTGACAGGAACTTTGTAATGTCACTCTGCAAGAACAACTCAGGATAAGAATTGGCTTCAAATTTAAATCGACAGATGTCTTAATCAGTTCAGTTCAGGTTTTGGTACTTACTGCAGGTGACGAGTGCCATGCCGATTACGGTTGCGGCATTCCTTCATTATGGATTTCGCCTCTCAAGATCAAACTCACTCGGGATATGACTTCTTCTTCAGAGAATACCTGATCAGTCTCATGGGTGGTATCACTAGTTCCAACATAAAGATAGGCCAGATAAACACGATCCTTCAAAGGCTATATATTGCGAAAGATAAAGTCAATCACAATGGCCTGAGCGGTCAACCCTTCCTCTTTTAGTCCAGCTATTTCAGCTAGTGGCTCCTCAGCTTCCGCAGTTTCTTCATCGGTGGGTGCTTCTTCCTAGCTTGGCAGTTTGGTATTGGGTTGCATTCCCGGCCGAGCTAGAAGTGATCCTCCATGGTTCTCTAAAATAAACCACTCGGAGTGCCATCCCCTGTTGCTATCCTTAAGAGGAATGTCCAGATACGTGAGTTTGCGGCCATGACATTGCTCGAGGCTGGCACTGCCGACAACTTGAAGGACACCCTAACTCATACCGGGCTTGCAATGGTACAGGTATTTCCACAAACCAAAGGGTGGAGCGATCCCAAGGAAAGCCTCGGAAAGGTAGATAAAGATGGCCATTTGCAGAATAGAATTGGGGTTCAAGTGTGTGATATCAATTGAGTAGAAGTTAAGAACGCCATAGACGAAAGAACAGAGGGGAAGACCTAACCCATGGACAAAGAAAGGGGCAAATACTATTGATTCATGAATATCCTCTGTTGAGGCCCCCTGACCTTTGCAATCCTTCCACCCGCTCAAATCTTTAGTGGGAAGAACCCCCTTCTCTACTAATCGCAAGAGGTCTGCCTCAAAAACAATGGACTTACGAAAGGCAACAAATGGTGATAGAATTCGTGAATCTCCACTATGCGGAAGCCCTTGGGTGGTGTTCTCGCGCACGCTCTGTGTCCTCTTCTTCAGGGCCATCGCTGTGGGTTGAGGATGCACAGTGGAACTCGTAGGTGGCAACAATGGCAGATTTCAAAAGGGAGAAGGGCGGCGATAGTGAAGTTGAGAGGAATGGGGAATGAGGATTCTAGTGAATGCTACCGTTAAGGTCTTGGCCTTCTTAAAGGTTTAACGGTGTCAAGTATAACGGCGATGTTCTGAATTCAAACCGTGGCGCCGTCTATGGAAAGCTAGTGAATTCCAAGGCATTATTTTTGGTCCTGAATGGGGATTCAAACAGTGACGGTTATACCCCTCGGAATTGGCTCTCAGAATTGACTCGAGTCTCCGAGGCTTGTGGGGGATAGATATCACTGGGGCCTCACGACAAGGATTCCTTACGGAGCCATTGGAGGGACAAGCTCGCCAGACGACCCATTCCAAGGATCGGCCGGAGGGTTTAGGCTCAAGCAAATGATGTGGTAACTTGAGGATCAAGACAAAGCCGATGGCCAAGTCTATCAGATGGCCTGTTTCGTGGGTCGGTTGGAGGGTTTAGGCCCAAGGAAGGGCGAGATGGCTTGGAGATCAAGGCGAAAGCTTGCCCGTGTTCGGATAAGAATCACGTGGAGATTTGCACGCGATCTGGGGAGAACAGCTCTCCGGAGATGGTCGGATTAGTGGTTAGGAAAAGGGACCGACTTGTAACCCTAGAACCCGTCAGCCTATATAAGGCGGCTTAGGGACCCATACGATCAAGAGGCAGCACATCATTTCCTAGGCTAGACATGCACTTTTGTACTCTTGAGCTCTGAGCAATCTAATCCCAGCAACCAACAGGACGCAGGGTTTCACGCTTTCGCGGTGGCCTGAACCTATATAAACCCCTTGTTCCGTCGTGCATCGCACGAACCATCGAGCTACCGACAATCCTGCCCGCCTTCAAAAGCACCCCGTGGTACTCCCCGTGGTGCACTACCGGTGTAAAACACCGACAGTTGGCACGCCAGGTAGGGTGTCTGCTTCAACAACATCGCTAGCTTCATGGCCATCAGTCGTCAATATCACGAGGATCAAGAAATATTTAGATCTGTTACGATTTACGAGGCAGTGGCTCTTGCTGCCTCGACACCAAGTCTAGGGTAGATCGAGTTGTTCCAACGCAGTATGGTGCTACGCCGACCTACTCTTCACCTGTAGCATATTCTTTGCCTGAAGCCCTTTGGTTGAGTTTCTGCCTTGCTTGCATGGACTTCCTCCTTTCAAACCTTGTTGTGAGATTGGGTAGGTCTTCTTGCCTTGGAATTAGTGGCTTGAGCTGCCACTGGCTTCACCGGACAGTCCAACACCTTACTGCTGGATAGTCCGGTAGGTTGTTCCAGACAGTCCGGTGAGCCATAGCTGCTCACTGCCTTGGATTTAAGGCTTAGACAAGCCTGAACATTGTGTCCTCTTTCCTTGCACCAGTAGCATCTCCTCTTTGCTTTGTTCTTCTGTCCTCTTGATTTGGCTTGCTCTTGTGCTTTTATGCTCTCATCACTTTTAGACTTGATACTTGTCTTATCGTGTTGTGCACGGTTTGAACCCTCCTCAAAGCTTGTTCACCATGTTGTTACGGTTATCTTGAGAAGGTTGCACACAACACTTTCCGTTAAGCTCAATCAAGTCCCCTCTTAACTTTCCAACCTCTTGCTTGAGCTTTTCATTTTTTCTTGCAACGGAGTCATCACAAGATTCTATAATATTATACTCAACACAAGGGTCACATTGCTTTTAAACAGCAAGGGTTAGCACAGGCAATAATAAAATCAATTGAAGAACAAGAACTGTTTTGCACAAGAGGTTCATAGGATTTTACGGACGTGGCAAATACCTCATGTGCTACCTCACTCAAGGCTAATTTATCAATGAGATGCATACTCTCATCTAGGAGCTCATCCTTTTCTTGTTGAAGCACTAAGCACTTCTCATTTATCTTCTTTAGTAATTCTTCTCTTTCTTCACACTTGTGGTTCAGATTTGTAACTTTGAGCTCAAGCTCTTCCTTTTCTTCTTGAGCTTCCTTGAGATCCTCTATTTTCTTGATTAGGAGATCTTCTTGCTTCTCAAGGGTGTGCTTTTGTCGAGCGATGACCTTGACAAGCTTCATTACTCTCAAGTTATCCTGCTTGCTTAGCTTCCCAAATTCAAGGTCTTCATCAGTTATCTCATCCTCATCTTCCTCTTCATCAATCTCACTCATTTCATCCTCACTTTCTTCATCTTCCATGGCCATGAGGCACTGATGTGAGTATGAAATGGTGGAGTGGGACTTGGGTGAACATGATTCTTCTCTTGGTCTCCATCGCTGCTCTTCACTGGTTGGTGCAGCTTCACTGCCGCCACCGGATAGTCCGGTGTCTGCAGTGACTGCAACACCAACTACCTTTCTTGATCTTCCTTGTCATCTATGCTTTCACATTGGCTTATTTCTTCTTCTCCTGAGTCCCTTACTGATATGTTTGCTTGTTCTTGAGCTTTGCATGCAAAAACATTCTTGAGTGGCCCAAATCTCATGGGCATCCTCAAATCTCTTGTACTTATGGAACAGCCACTTAGAGGTATCTGGACTCAATGTGCTCAACAAATAATTAGTAACTCGAGCATTGAGCTGCAAGCGTATTGTCTCCTCATGAGATAGGTTACCCCACTCATGGCTAGAAGGCAATATGATTGCATCTACAATTTGCTCCACAAGTGGACCATTGGTCCTAAGCAAATGAAGTACATGAGCTGACCACTGAGAATAGTTTGAGCCATCAAGCATGAGTGACTCACAAGTTAACTCAATAGGTGTCAACATCTTTACTCGTGGCGGTGAAGCTTTTCGGTGAGTCCTTGCTCTGATACCAATTGAAAGGACCTAGATGTCGCCTAGAGGGGGTGAATAGGCGTAACTGAAAAATTACACCACTTAAAAAACACACTGTTAGTCTCAACACCAGATAGCCCGGTGTCTCCTACCGGATAGTCCGGTGAGGCTCACCGGATAGTCCGGTGTCACACAGAGACTAAGCCCTACGAAAGTAAATACGCAAGTAAATACTTATTTGGCTATTTGGAGTTGTGTAAAATGTTTCTAAGGTAAAGTTGAGCTCAGTAACACTTAATCCCTGCACTCACGAAGATAACTTGCACACGAATAATAATGATAGCGGAAGCAATAATATAATGCAAGTAAAAGAAGCGACCATAAGCACAAAGCTTGGGTTTCCCAGCAGGGGCACAGCACACACAACAAGAGATTTTATTCCTGAGGTCTGGGCACACCCGCAAGTGTTCATACGTCCCCGTTGAGGTGCCCACCAAGAGCTTGAGTCTTTTACAACTCACAGCATCCCCTTCACAACCACCAAGGCTATGAAGATGCTCACTGCAAATGCTCCGAAGAGCGGGGGTAATCACCTACAAAAGAAGTGGCACTCACAAGCCGAGTGCCCTTCAGGTCGCTCTTGCCGTTTAGGAGGAAACCTCCAAGAGTAATAAAACGATTTCCAGAAATGCTTGCCAACAGTGCTCAGAAGCTAGGTGCTCACAATGTAGCTCACACAATCTCACAAATCCTCTCCCAACTCAAGAATCTCACAAATTGAGCTCAATCTCATAAAGAGAGTGTTGGGAGGTGTTGCTAAGAGCCTCTGTATGAATATAGATGTGGAGGAAAACAGCAGCCCCAACTGAAAGTGAGTGGGGGTATAAATACCCAACCCCACAAAACTAGCCGTGGGCCTGTGTCAGACCATCACCGGACAGTCCGGTGATCCCTACCGGATAGTCCGGTAGAAGCTGACTAGCCGTTGGGGTTCAAACCCCTCTACCGGACAGTCCCGTGAGGGGTTCCCTGACAGAAGGCTAAGGCACAAAGCCATGGGTCACTAGGTAAGAGGTGCAGGTGTTAAGCTCCATAAGAGATACACCTAACTAGGGAAATGAAAGCACAAGGAAAATGTCAGAGAGATCATTCTATGCTCTGGGCTCAGCCTTCACCGGATAGTCCGGTGAGGCTTACCGGACAATTTGGCGAGCCCACTCTCAGCCCAAGAACAATTCAAGATGTGTGTTTTGGCTCGACACTCTCTGAACCTAGCTGTGAGCACTTGTTTACTAGAGACTTTCGAGCTTCGCTTCCCTCTTGATAGTACGGCATACCTATGCTAAAGATAAATATAAATCTAGATGAAATCCACTTAAGTCTTGTCTTGATGAATAATGCCTGTCTTGAAATATATCAACAGAGAGAAATAGCTAAGCCGAGTTTCTTTCTTTGTGAGCAATCCTCTTTGAGCTAAATAGTTATATTTCAATTTAGAAAATCTCTTCGACTAGGCAGATGGAGCACATTTGCTCATTGTCCATTAATTTAATTTTTGTTGATCATTATTGGCTTTAATATGCAACAGAGTGTCTTCATGATCAGCCACTTATTATATATGAGAAATCCAATCAGGGAAGTGACGTCCAAATGGAAGAGATATAATTTAAAGTCATTTTTCTTAATATGAAAGTTAAGTGCCTCAAAGTGCATCAATAATAGAAAACCAGTGAAATACCGCACTAAGGCAATAGATGTTCAATAATAATCCGTTAATCATACCATGAGTGTAATATTAATTCAATATGCTTAACTCATAACTTACTGAGAGTATTCTTGCTTGATCATGAGATATGTATATCATAGTTTACTCTTTTACATTTTAATATTATTAATAAATCTATGAAACTAATCAAGTAACCTTCACAAAGTAGTTAGACTTTTAATCGCGTTATCACTCTATACACCTGAAACCATCCATCCAGGAAACATCGCTGCACTTACATAGTTCATCTTCGTTGGAGAGAGATATGCAAGTTCGATGCCTGAAATCAGAGAATCTGGTCGCCTGGTCGGACTATCGTAATCTGATCTGCTTGAGCACACTTCTGGGCAATTCACGAGCGGCTACTGCACCTCGTTCCGTCAACTAGTCCAGGTCGTCGCGGTCAAGGAAAGAAATCTGCAAGTCGATTCTGGATTGGATTTCATATTGCCGTAACAAAATCAAACTCCGGCTCCTGGAACCATGCGTACGGTTTCCAGCTTTTTCAGATGAAGCAAGGAGGGATATTTTAAACCATCTTTACATGCTGGGAAAGGATCTTTGATGCGGATCATTGATACATATTATGCATGGATGCTTACAATGCGTACAGAATAGCCCTACTCATGCATCGAGTCGGAGGTTAGAATTGATCAAATAAAGATATCCCACTCGGATCCATACCAACCCACGTGCCTCAGACAGCTAAGTCATTTGAATTTTGCATTTACGTATGCTAATAATTTTTATTATCTATCCGTCTGGTTTAGTTTAATCGCTAAAATATTGTGTATATTCGAGTATTCTTTCTGCAAATAAATACTATTCTTATTTTTCTCTGCTTACTGTCTTAGGAAAATATTTCATGCAACAAACATCTACAACATGCCAAAGCAGCATACCTACTCTATCATTGGCTATGTCTAATTACCGCCATCTATGGTAGAGGCTGACGAGCCATCAGCTGACTACACTATTAGATAACAATTGAATTATTTCTGGATTATCCGAGTTATTGGATCAATTGGATTATTTATGGATCACTCGGACTATTTTATTCATGGACCATTCGGATTATTTCTGGATCACTTGGATATCGAATCACTTGGGTTATTTGTGGATCACTCGGATTTTGGATCACTCATATTATCTCTGGTCATTCAAACCGAGCATTGCACACTGTGGTAAGCTGTAACATTTTCTATCGCCTCACGTGGTTTATCGAATCATGCATTTTTTATCTTCTCGTGGTTTCCCGACCATGTCAACCCTTGCATACTTCGTACACATTCTCAGACATTTATCAAGGGTGAACTCTATACCATCCGTAAGGGGTAATCAACTTATGTCGTAGCCCGACCTACGGTTGGTGTCACATACCTCTATCAATTCAAATAAGGGTGGTTTCAAAACCCTCCACATAGGGAGCAAATCAGCTTAGGTTGTAACCCAACCTACAGCTAGTGTTACATGCTTCTGACTGTTCAATAAGGGTGACCTCAAAACCCTCCAAACAAGGAGCAATCAGCTTAGATCATAGCCCGGCCTACAGCTGGTGTTACATGCTTCCGACAGTTCAATAAGGGTGACTTCAAAACCCTCCACACAGGGAGCAATCAGCTTAGGTCGTAGCCCAACCTACAGTTGGTGTGACATGCTTCTTTCAGTTCAAAAAGGATGGCCTCAAAATCCTCTATCCGAGGCAATCAGCTTAGGTCGTAGCTCGACCTATAGCTGGTGTTACATGCCTTGGTCAGTTCAAATAAGGGTGACATCTAAACCCTTCCATACGATGCAATGTCGTAGCCCGACCTACAGCTGCTGTTACATGCTTCTATCAGTTCAGATAAGGGTGACATATAAACCCTTCCTACGAGGCAATCAGCTTAGGTCGCAGCCCGACCTACGGGTGGTGTTACATGCTTCTGTCAATTCAGATAAAGGTGACCTCTAAACCCTTCATACGGAAGCAATTAGATTAGGTCGTAGCCCAACCTATATCTGGTGTTACATGCCTATGCAAACTCAGAAAAGGGTACCTCTAGACCGTTCATACAAGGCGATCGGTTGGTGTCGCTAATCCCGATCAACCGGCGATACATGCCTTCGCTAAGCTCTCACAAAATCGTGTTGTCAAAGGGCAAATTCAGATATCGGATTTCCAAAATAGCCGACTCAAGGGCTATTCTCAAGCATTCGTAGCAGGGCCTGATCAATCCCTGAATGATCGAACTTCTCAGAAGTGTGTTATCATGCTACTTGCTGACTTCTCGCTGACTCACCACTTCATCGACTTGGGGGCTGCGCCACTGACCGCGCCACCTCACCTGACTCATCGTCTACTCGGGGCCGCGCCGCCTCACCGACTCATCAGTCCCCTTGGGGTCGCGGCGTTGCCGCGCCGCCTCACCATCTCTTCGTCGACTCAGGGGTTGTTGCCCGCCTCGTTGACCACTTCGTCAGCTCGGGGATCGTGCCCTCGCCGCGATACCTAACTGACCCCAAGTCAGCACGGGGGCTGCGCCCTCGCCACGCCGCTTCGCTGACTCGAACGTAAGCTCAGGGGCTGCACCATCGCCGTGCCGCCTTCCTGCCTCGTCGTCAGCTCAGGGGCTGTGCCGCCGCCGTGCACCACCTCGCCAACTCATCATCCGCTCTAGGGGCTGCGCCGCTGCTGCACCGCCTCATCAACTTGTTGTCTACTCAGGCCCGTGCTGCCTGGCCAACTTGCCATCTCTTCGGGGTTGCAGTTGCCGCCGCGCCGCATCACCGACTCGACATCTATTCGGGGTCGCATTGCCGCTGTGCTGCCTCATCGAGTCTTCGTCAGCTCAGGGGCTGTGCCCCCGCCGTGCCGACTCACCGACTCTTCAGTCAGCTCAGGGGGCTGTGCCCCCACCGCGTCGACTCACCGATGACTTCATCAACTCAGGGGTCGTGCCCTCATCGCGCCACCTCACTGACCCCATGTCAGCACTGGGGGGCTGTGCCCTCGTGGCGCCGCCTCGCCGACCACTTCGTCTGCTCGGGGGCTGGGTTGCCTCCCTGCCTCGCCGACCACTTCGTCAGATCGGGGGTTGCGCCCTCGCCGCACTGCCTCGCTGACTCCACATTAGCACAGGGGCTGCACCCTTCGCCTCGTCGCTTCACTGACTCGACGTCAGCCTTGGGGGCTGCGCCATCGCCGCGCCGCCTCGCCGACTCGTCGTCAGCTCGGGGGCTGCGCCGCCGCCTGCGCCTCCTCACCGACTCGTCGTCTATTTGGGGTTGCGTCGCTGCTGCGCCGCCTCGCCGACTCTTCCGTTAGCTCGAGAGCTGCACCCTCGCCGTACCGCCTCGCCATTTGAATTGTCAGCTCGAGGGCTGTGCCGTCGCCTCACCGCCTCGCCTACTCACCACTTCAGTCAACTCGGAGGCTATGCCTCGCCTACCATTTTACCGCTTCACCAAGATCACTCGGAGGAATAAGTTGCTTGATCGTCAACCTGATTATGCTAATCAGCTTGAGGCTCGAGGGCTGCATGGAGGATGCCATCAGATTTTTTTCGAAGACTACAAAGCAAGATACTCAGGAAGACTACAAGGCAAGATATTCAGAAAGCGAAATTTGGATCTTCAAGCTGATTGTTACTCAAGTCAACTTGAAGCTCGGGGGCTTGTGGGGGATAGATATCTCCTAGGGTCCTCATGAAGCTTATTCTCTGCATGGGCCAGTCAAAGGGCCCTAATCCAGGGATCGGCTAGAGGGTTTAGGCCCAAGCAACGATGTGGTAACTTGAGGATCAAGATAAAGCCAACGGCCAAGTCCATCAGACGGCCTAGTTTCATGGGTTGGCTAGGAGCGTTTAGGCCCAAGGAAGGGCGAGATGGCTTGGAGATCAAGTCGAAAGCTTGCTCGTGCTCAGATAAGGATCACGTGGAGATTTGCACGCGATCTGGGGAGAACAAGCTCACCGGAGATGGTGGGATTAGTGGTTAGGAAAGAACTGACTTGTAACCCTAGAACCCATCAGCCTATATAAGGTGGGTTAGGGACCCCTATGATCATGAGGCAGCACATCATTCCCTAGGCTAGACACGCGCTTTTGTACTCTCGAGCTCTGAGCAATCTAATCCCAGCAACCAACAAGACATAGGGTTTTACCCCTCCGCAGCGGCCTGAACATGTATAAACCCGTGTTCCGTCATGCATTGCATGAACCATCGAGCTACCGACGATCTTGCCCGCCTTCAAAAGCACCCCGTGGTACTCCGCGTGGTGCACTGTGGGTGTAAAACCCTGACAGGGCTGCAGCCCAAGGGAGAAGAAGAGGAGGAGAATATATTTTCCTGATTTTGGATTTGGATTGAAAATTTGGATAGAAGACATGGGAGAATTTTGTGGAGAAATTGAAGTGGATTTTGGGAGAGATTAGGAGGGGATTAACTTATGATATTTGGAGAGTTTATAGGATTTTTTTTGTTGAGCCATAATAGTACACTCGAAAACCACCAAGTTTTGAAAAAATGATTTTGA
Source organism: Paspalum vaginatum (assembly GCA_030272315.1). Taxonomy (NCBI): domain Eukaryota; kingdom Viridiplantae; phylum Streptophyta; class Magnoliopsida; order Poales; family Poaceae; genus Paspalum; species Paspalum vaginatum. The sequence continues at coordinate 32,461,914 of CM059018.1, read as the reverse complement.
ATTAATGAGAGATTTAGAGAAATTTTTTGGGTGTGATTTTCAGGGCGTTACAGATCTACCCCACTAAAAAGAATCTCAGTCCTCGAGATTGTGCTTAGATGGTCAACTAAACAACTCTAGATTACGATAGGCACTTGATCTTCATGCAAACGGGCGATGGAATTTTAGTAACCATTGGACGACTTGACCTTTGTTTTGTCATCTATGGTATCTTCATTGATGGGGCAGCCGTGCAAGCCTTCCACATACAAGGGTCTTTCGATCTCTTTCACTTAATGCATGGAGAAGCACAACCTGCATACTTTGTCATCCAAAAACTTGCAAGTCTTTGGATAACTACCCCACCTGGTAGCTTTGGGAGAGCCCAAGCTACAACAGTAGTTCTTTTTAAGCACTTCTTCGTCAGCACTGGCTTCTGTTTTTAGTGGTACAGCCTTGGTGACAACCTCTTCCCCCAGAAATTTGCATGCCCCAAATATTTGGGTTTATCCTTCACCAGTGCTAGCCGAAGGAAGACTACCCACTTAAAAACGGCGAATATGCCCCCTAAGGGCTAGTTTGGCAACCTCATTTTTCCTAGGGAATGGAGGAAATTGAGGGGAAAATGAACTAATTTCCCTTCCATTCCCCTCTATACCCTAGGGAAAATGAGGTTGCCAAACTAGCTCTAAGTAGCTTAGGATCCCTTCTGGAAGCGGGAAACTGCCATATTTTTCATCTGCTGATGTTGCATCGGTCGGTGGAGGGAGTGCTGGTGAGAGAACGGCTATTCGAGATAGCCTTCCTCATGTTTTTCTCCCTTTTGCCCTTGTGTACTCCCTCTTTCATTCTACTTCTTTGTTTTGACTTTTGGCCTCTTCAACCTTCCAAGTACAGTTCGCAGACGAGCTCTTCTTCGTGATTCCTTTGTAAGAATGAGGTTGCTAGCCGAAGGAGGGTAGCGATGATGTTAGCGATGATTATGCACCTTATGAGGGGTGACTAACGACTTTTGGCCTCTTCAACCTTCCAAGTACAGTTCGCAGACGAGCTCTTCTTCGTGATTCCTTTGTAAGAACGAGGTTGCTAGCCGAAGGAGGGTAGCGATGATTATGCACCTTATGAGGGTGACTAACCAGGCTATCAGCTTCATGGTGTTGGAGTGGAGATTGTGGTGGTTTGAGCTAGTTTCTTTTTCCTCCTCCCAGGGGAGAGGGCAGTGTATATACCAGAGGAAGAGGAGACCAAATGACAGGATAAAGAAGGAAACGGAATAGAAACCTAGGAGGAATTGTTATGCCCAAGAGTCATCGAGCATAATGGTGAGTTTGTTCTGCGGGATGGGCGAAGAGATGAGTGCGGGGAAGGGGGTTTTATTAGCACGCGAGGGGCAGCGGTTGTGGTACGGTGGACTGTGCACCGAAGTGACATGAGTTGTCGAGGGGGGAGCAAGGGGCACGCGCTGGCCTGTGGTTGATGGCAGGGTAGGTGGCGGGTATCAGCTGATAGTAGAGCAAAGGCGCGCTGTAGATCATGCATAATGGTCCTCTGTAGTTAAAAAATACCACCGTAGCTGCACTGTAGATACAATACAGTTTAAATTTAGACGATGTGACAGGTCATCGGCTCGTCTCAGCCTTGGGTCTCCAACAGTTTACTCATCGAGTTGCTCAAAAGTCATCACGATATTACCTACTACGCGCATGTTGACCACGTTATACGTCAATACGTGTACGTCCATTATTTCCATAATAACAAAACAGACGCGCTTAAATAAAAAAAGGACGCGCTTATCTCGTTACACTAAAAAACAATGACGAAGTTGTCTAGTAGTACGTAGTTTTGAACCTTTGTTTATTTTTCAGTCGCTTTTCCGGCTCCCTGGTCTTAAAAAGTTTCTGTAGTACAGGATTAAGCAAGAAACTTGCGGTCCAAGAGAAAATTAAGAGAGCCAAATAAAATTTGTTACCGTATTAGGGGGGTGTTTGTTCCAGGGATAACTACCGTATTGTTTATTCGTGACGTGACTTACTGTTCTGTTCATTGCCATTTCCCAGATATACGTCTGATTAGCACCACAATAAACTCTCGGTAATAAATCCAATGGCCATATCGGGAGTAGCACATATAATAAGAATGAACTAAACAAGTCTGAGATTTTCTGTGCATTCAAATAAATTGCTGCATAACAAAGGCTACAGCAGCAAAATATATATACATGAATAAACAAATCTTCAAATGAATGAAATTCAGATAAAACCAATTTGTATCAAACAACTTACGAAATTCCAAAACATAACCCTTCGTACTATACACCAGCTCCTTAATTTTTTTTGCTCCTTTGCTCGATGACGAATCTGTAGGAATATATAAAATCTAACCCCGCAGAAAACCACCGGGCCCCGCTATGGCGGCCACCATAGCCACGGGATTCCCAAAGATGACGGCGATGACGATGCTCGCCACGGTGCGGACGATCTTGATGAACTGCTCGAACCCACTCCGCCGCTTCTTCCTGGGCAAGTTCTGCAGCATGCGCTCAATGTTGGGCAGGCTCGCCTGAACGATCTGCCCGCCGCCGTTCCGGCTCTGGTAGGCCGCCTCCCAGCTCAGGCGAGCCATGTCCTTCATGCACGCGACGTGCAGGTCCACGGCCTCACCGTCGAAGTAGGAGCGGTACGCCCAGAACCTGCGTCGCCGCCCGTTGCTGTCGTTGCACAAGCCGCACGGCCGAGACGTCTTCCGGCGGAGCTCGAAGACGCGACCGTCCTGGAGGATGCGGTCCGGCAGGCGCGCGCAACAGGGGTGGAGGTCCAGGTCGTGCTCGAAGCAGTGGTAGACGAATCCGCGCGCGGGCTCGCCGCAGGCGTCGCAGACCGTGCCCTCGACGGGGGCCGGAGGCTCCGGGAGGAGAAGGAACTTGCTGTCGGGGATCAGACGGTGCACCAGAGTCGTGGCCTCGTCGGCGAGGGCGCAGGGCGGGTGGAGGTCGAAGCTGACGCTCGCGCAGTCGCAGGTGTACCTGTCACCGTCCCCCGGCTCCTTGCAGCCGTCGCAGACGAACGACGTCGCGCCGCCGCCGGTCACCAGCTTGAGATCGTGCCCTGGGTGCGCGGGGTGGGAGATCTCCGCTGGCAGATCCTCGTGCTGCCTCATGATTGGTAATAAAGTATTAAAGTTGACGATTTCTTCGCAAGCTTTCTAGCCTTCTAGGTAAGTTGCCAGATCCTGATGCACAAAGAAGACGCGGAAGAACAATTTCTCAGCAAACGTTGGTCACAGACTTCTGCGGGAGAGGGCATGGCATGGATCTCTAGTATTTATATACACGTTCTATACGCGTCGGGAGCGACGTTGATCACATCTGCGTCTTCCTTATAGTGTAAGCTATGCAGCGAACTGTTTCAGTTTGTGAGAGTTCATTGGGAGGAAAGATAAATAATGTTAACTATATTCAGCATAGCCGCTAGACCAAAAGCAAGTGTCCGCGCAAATCTGGGCATTAGATCACTAGTAGGGTCTATATCTTTGCAAGCCTGGGCATTACAAATCTAGGCAGCGGCAGTGAGGAGAGGAGCATGACGAGAGTGAGGCTAGGGGACACGGTGAAGGAAAAAAAATTCACTTACAAATGATTCCTAGATGCTATTTGTTGGCGCAGTTTTGGCTAGATACTAACGAACCATAAGGCTGAAGCACAGCGAGCAAAGCGCTTTGGCGTCAGCCAGTGGACGCCACGCCGGATTTGTTTGGTGCGCCGGACCTGTCCTGTGTGCACAAATGGCTCAGTCGCTCAGAGAAAACCTAGCGGTGCCTGAGAAAAAAAAATACTATCACGCTCAGTGGCGGAGGGAGAGGGGTCTAGGGGGCCAAGCACCCCAAGACACCCAAAATTGTGTAGTATGTACTCTATTTTTCCTACAAATGCTAGATTTTTTGGTCTATTTCCTGTACTCATCATAAATTTTAGGTGTAGTTTATACTAATATGTTGTAATAATTAGTAATTATTTGTCTATATTTGTATAACTGAATGATATAATATTTGTTATATTTGTGAAAATAATATTTTTCTCTATGTTTTTTTGTTATTTGTCGAAATTGGTTTTCCCTAAATTAAATTCTCGACTCCGGCCACGATCACGTTTACGTGGTGAAATCGTCTGTTACAGTACTGTGTAGGAATGCTATAGGGTCAAGACCAAAGTTTCGAAGAAACTGAAGGCCAGGGTCAGGAGAAGACTACGTCTTGACTATTGCGCTTTGTGGGAATGGCTGGTCAGCAATGACGCGTGTCATTCTTGCGCTAGCCAACTGAAACAGCATTTGTTTTGCTTCGACGAATACAATCTGGATAATTAACTGTGGTCGGCTGGTCACCCATAGTTAGACCTTGACCCATACGCTAGATGATCCGGTTGTTTCCTGGGAAATATTCGTCGTGTAAAACATCTTCTCGGGTGGAAACACGAAAACCTTCTAAGAACAAATAGAAAGTTTAGAAAATTGGATATTTATATTTGCATTCATATTAAGGTATATGTTTTTTTCACAAATTTAGCGTGTAAACTTGATCTAGAAAAGTGCATATAGCAATGATAATTTTCTGGTGCATGTGTTCTAGAAGACGAAGTTCCTAGTCGTCCTGCATGTACGCTGTATGGATCTGAATTTTATCATTTTCGTATGAATATGTACAAAATGAGTCTGCTTTCCAACTTTTAAAACTAAACATCTATCGATGTAGTAATGTACCATAGATGAGCATCATTTTTATTCTTGTTTCTACCGAGACTAGTTTTCCCCTCCCATAAATAACTTCATTCATTCTTACATTTGCATTGTTTTATTGTTGTAACTGTTTCAAATATTTTGCACAATGAGTCTATATATGGGATTTAGCGCTCTATTAATTCTTTTTTGGATAATACTATCTTTGTTTTCGAATATTTATCACCCGATAAACATCAAATAAAAAACGGAGGGAGTATAGTAGTTATAGCTTCAGCCACCATTAGAAAAGGAAGCATCCCTGGTAAACTAAAATAATTTCTTTTTAAAAACATACTACAATGCAAACATATATATAATTCTACTAGTCATCCTCTGGATCTTGTCTCGAGAAGTCGACTCCAATCAGTGCCTTGATTGAAGAAAACTTCCAATAGCGGATCGAAACTCTAACCACTAAAGAAAACTGCTACTGAAATAAGAGATCTTATATAGGCACTAAAGGATCCAGATAACATCGACAATTAGTCAATTACTAAACATATCGAGAGTAGAGTAGGACAACAAGGACATGATGTAATGTCAAGCAGTATCCCACAACAAGAACCTTCATTCCGAAAGGTCCTCCTCTACATGCCATGATGAAGGGATACGACACTAGCCACCCTTGCCACATGTACAAAAGGACTTGTTTTTCTCCTTGCAGAGGACAATATAGACGGTAAGACCACCTGACGTCGCTTCCAAGAATGGGGATGGCACCATAAGGTGTCGTCATTGTCATCAGATCCAAGTACAACGTGACTTTCATAATTGATTCTCTCTTGCGGACAATATGAGCAGCTGTAGGGGAAATCGTAGGGAGCTTCCCACCAACGAGCTACCAAGCTACACCATCATCCCTCCCGGGTTCTAGATATCCACATCAAGCCCGAGCAGCAATAAACACATCTAAGAACCATGCTAGGCTCATCGCCACTCCACCATTGCTAGAGCAGTTGCCGCCACTAGCGATGAACCACCTGGATCAAGTGATTTGCCACAATAATCTTTGAAATGAAGGCCCTAGGCTGTGGAGGAAATAAAATATAGCCATAGGCAACTCCTCACTCTCTGTAGAACTAGCGTAAGCCTATCACATTCAAACTATGCCAATGGTAGAGGAAGCGATCTAGATTTGATCTAGATCCACAAATGAGTAGAAAGAGGAGGGAGCAATGCTCTATTAGCTTAATCGGTTTAATTTGGTAGAGGTAGGCATCTGACTCTTCTGAAACCTTTATTATCTATACAAATAAAGAGGATTGTTAATGTAATGACAAGAGATGTCGGATTGTGCAGTGGAATTCAGTTTGATTCGTTATACATATATGAGTTGACACCCATCAAGCTTATCTTCATGGCAGGGCACAACACGACCAAGGCCTTAGGTAAGCACAACACCCTTTGTTAGGTGTTGTGCTCCTTAACATCAATAACTAGATGATACCAGTGCGTTGTTGCTAGAATTTTATAACGTTAAATAGATTAGGATTCATATATTGGAAAATAGTAAATAAAACACTCACGTCATGAAAGAAAATTTGAATGACGATCCCACATGTAAAGAAAGGCATTGCATTCATGAAGCCATAGAAGATCAATCAAATGTTTAAATAAAGGTCTTAGTGGACGGTGATGTGGCATTCAACTTAGTAGACCCCTATGATGACATAGCTTCGCTCATGGAGAGAAATAGATAGTGGAGTTCTCCTATTTAAATATAGATGTGGGGCCACATAACAAGAGAGAGAAAATAGTAGAGATATGCTCACAAGGGCAATCTTGTTGGATTTGGCAAGTGCCTTGCACATCTAGTGTCTTGGTTGCAAAGAAAAACATTTTATAACACTACGCGTCTAGTGCTGCCGAACGCTGCCGATACAAGCGGGCGGTAGTGGTAGAGATATCAACCTGTTTTATATTGTGAAGTTATGAAAAATTGGGAATAAAAAAATAGTGACCACGAACCCAATAATAATGTATCACTATCAGATTAGGACTAAAACTATATTAATACAGATTTATAAAATTTTTGGAACAAGTTGGATAAAGATAAACTTTATACCGAAATTGCAGTACCCTGAGATATATAATACTTTGTAGTTAGGTTAACACTTTAGCAGCTACCGACAGTCGCCTCAGAACATGGATAAACAGGCGCCCGCATTTACGCGATTTTCCTGAAAAATAGTATAATCGGCATAGTAGTATCATGTAAAGAAAGAACATCCATAGTAGATATGTAGCTAGTAGCCTGCTTCCACGAGACTCCACACTCCAGAGGCGACCGACCTGCACCCACCTGGGGTCTCTGCCGGTGGATATGGAGAATCGTGCCGACCAACTGCTGCCTTGTCATTCTCAAGACCTCCGTCAGTATTATACTAATCCAGCTTGTTATAGGTCAACTAAAATATAATATATGCTGCGTAGGAGTACGGAGTACAAATTAAGCGTTTATATATATGAACGTCAAGTCCCTTTGTGCAGGGCTGTTTTTGCATCGTTCACGCCGTGTCACGCATGTCCTGCTCCCGAAGTCCTGCGCATGTACAACCGCGTATTGACGTTGACGAGCCTGTGAGTTTCTCAGAAAGTGTTGTGACACTGACACTGAAGGTGGGAGGACGCACCAAGCAATAATATAGGGCGAAATGGCCGGCCATCATATCATGCAACTGAATTATGTAGTCGTAAAAAAATGTAATCGTGTCAATATATGTACATGGGCGCGACGACACCTGTAGTGACGAACGTCTCTAGTTTGATTATCTTGGGATTTGGACGACATGGACGACCGCTCAAAATCTCAAATCGTCGAGGACAACAGCGACACTTGGCTAAGATTCTTGTCTGTTGTACCTTGCAGTCCAAGTATGCCAACAGAGAGAAGATACTCCAAGGTACCGCGTTGGCGCGTTGTCCTTGTTTGTGTATAAATACAACTTGCCACACTTTTCCACAACTGCGTATCCAGTTCCAGCTAGAAGCTCTTGATTGGGGCCGTTTCCATCTCCAGATATATATATCAAAAAGACGACGACGACGTACTATAATCAGCTCCTGCCATGACGATCCTGGAGGACGGCATTCCTCCGGTGATCTCGGGCCACCCTGCCCTACCCGGAGCACAAGCTGAAGCTGGTGACATCCGACGACCGGCCGTTCACGTGCGACGGCTGCATGCAGCCCGGCCACGGCGCCGGCACCCGATACAGGTGCGAGCACGAGCGCTGCGACTTCGACCTGCACACGTGCTGCGCGCGGGCGGAGCCCACCCTGACGTACCCCATGTTCCGCGACACCACGTTCGTGTTCCTCCTCGAGCCCCTGGAGGCCACCGCAGGCCGCCGGGGCAAGCACGGGCAACACCGGTGCAGGGTCTGCGACGCCTGCGGCGACGTCGTGCGCGGGTTCGTCTACCACGGCTTCGACGCCGACCTGGACCTGCACCCGTGCTGCGCGCGCCTGCCGGAGCGCCTCGTCCAGCCGGACGGGCGCGTCTTCGAGCTGCAACGGACATCGCCGCGCCCCTGCGGCATGTGCGGCGCCAGCGGCCGCCGCCGCGACTTCTGGGCGTACCGCTCCCGCGTCGACGGCGAGGACGTCGACCTTCACGTCGTATGCATGAAGGAGATGGCACGCCTGAGCTGGGACGCCGAGCGGCAGAGCTGGGCCGGCGGCGGGCAGATGATCGTCCAGGCGAGGCCGCCCGCCATGGACCGCATGCTGCAGAGCCTGCCTGGGAGGACGCGTAGGAGCACCGGGTTCCAGCGCTTCTGGAAGCTCGTTGGTGCTGTCGTCAGTGTCGTCATTGCGGTCATCTTTGGCAACCCGGTGGTGATGGTGGCGGCCATAGCAGGGCCAGGTGGTCTCCTCCGGGGCTAGCCATTGAAAATATATAAATGTTCAACTAGCGTAGATGCTTGGCACAAAAACATATCTATAGCTAATATTTATCTTTTATCTTAACCACACGCACAGGCACGCCCGCTCACACATATATATCAACTAGACGAGACCCCGCACTTTGTTGCAGGACTTTTTAAATTATTTTTAAAGTAAAATTTGAAGATATTAATACTTGTGCGACTGCATTTGCATGATAATATTTCTTAAGAATGTTATATTTGATAACTTATAACATATTCATAATGGTTGAGTGATATCAGTTTTTAAATAATTGAACATATTTGTTTGTCAGAACATCGACTAAAGACTTGAAAATCGACTAAAGACTTTGACAGAGGGCCTCACTGGATGCTAACATGGATAACTTGCATGCAATGGGTTGTGCCTATATAGTTTACCCTGCACTTTGTTCCGAACTTCTTAAATTATTTTTAATAACTTATAACGTATTCATCATGGTTGAGAGATATTAGTTTTTAAATGATTGAACATACTTATTTGTCTAATAGCTTAAATGCATGAGTTCTATTAACCACAGAAAATCGATTAAAGACATTGTTGATTTTAAACTCGTCAAACCTTATACTGTAAGCGACAGTATCGGTATAGCTTTTCCCCAAGATGAGTATCATACCTCAAACAATAGATCCATTGGATAGCCTATGAAATTATCTTTTCGACGAGTACTTATACGCTAAAATCTGATTTCGTATGAAGGAGTTATGCCCTTTTTACTCTAACACTATGTTATGTCCAGATTTCAATTCAGCCCGCAGCCTTCAATGATTTGCACATTACTCCTTGTAGAAATCTCCGAATTGAGTTATTTTTATTGAGTTGGAAAGATGCTTCATGTACTTTCTAAATATAAAAAAATATGAAGTTTTTGCCTCCTGTGGCCGGGCTCCATTTGGTGACATCTTTATCTTCTTGTTTTTAGCTCTGCCGCTGTTGACAATCTTCAATCTCGTGGACTTGAGTCTTTTGGAAACAATTCATAACTCAAAGGTGGTTCACATGTATCCTCTTTTTCTTCATCATTTGATACTAATTATCTCCACATTTGCTTCTAAGTCATGGCTGAAACTCTGAGTCCACCATTGTTAATCTTCAAGCTTTGACTCTTTCCTTAACTGTTGATCCAAGTTCTTTTATATGAAGCACCATTGTTGAGTTTTTCTACACTATCCATCGTTAATGATGTCTTCAAATCTTCTTTCTATCTCCCTGGATCGCTCAGCACAACCAGGTTCTTCTTTTACCTTGATTCATTTGGCTTCATTCATCTCCATTTAGTCAAATAGCTGATGGCCATCAATTGTTTGACTTCAATAGAGTTCTTTTTCTCAATTCGTTGATCTTAATAGGTTCCTAAATCAATCTTCCTCAACCATCTCAAATGGATCATCTTCTTCATTACTCTCAACCTCAATGTTCATTCGTGGGTGCTGATGTTAGCCATTGATGTGCTTCTCCGACATGTGAGAGCGAAGTCTTAATTCCTCGTAGCCTCTTTAAATGTGATGCAAATCTGAAAATATGTCTTGAGTGTTGAATTGCAACTTATTTCCATTGAATAGCTGATTTGATCTTCTGATTTTTTCATAGGCTTCATGCTTGTCTCCAATTCCTCCTCCATTCAGTCCAACCACTCTTCAATTTGAAACTCAATCAAACATTTGCGAATACTAATGATGTCTTCAAATTCTTGTCAAATCCTTCTATCAATGATCACGAATTTGTCTTGTACTTTTTCACCACATTGATCTCATCATCTCAAATGAAGTGTGAATTTCTCTGCACGGTCAGCTCATAGTGCACATACATATATAACATAATAACATCATGGCATTTGATTAGAGAGAAATATAGTGTCACGTGGTTGATTGGGCTTTAAATGAACATTTGATTTATGAACAAAGACAACCATAATTCAAATGAAATTACTTAGAAAAGCACTAAGGCACATTTAATTTATAGAAGAATTTGATTAAGAAAACCAAACATGGGATAAACAAGATGGGTTCCTAATGATCTTGACCAAATTAGAGAGATGATTTTGAAAGAAATAAAATAAAAGTGGGTTTAGATAAAATTCTACCAAGGGATTTTTAGATCTTTTTTTAAAGAGTCCAAAGGTTTTGAAATTTCCATTTTTCAAAGATAATGTTGTGCACATATAATATGTCATAAAAAACATGCACATGTTCATGTTTAAAATTTCAAAAGCAATTTGCACATAAAATAAACCTGGGTTGAACCACTATGGAGGTAGAGAAGTGGCTAGCCCCCTCTACTTTTGCACAAATCTTGGCTCTTAATATGTTTTTTAAACACGAGGTTGTCACAAAGGTTTCACAAAAAATGGAAAACAAAACACAAGAAGGGAAAGAAGGATCACAATCAACCAAACAACATTTTAATGATCATTATGAAACATCTCTAATCAAACTCAAGCATTCTTCAATTATACTTATGATTGAATTAAGGATTACCTTAATCCTAAAGAAGCGAAGTTCAAATATCATCATTGAATCTATGTGGCTTCGTCTTCTTTCTTAGAATACCATAATTGCATGCACCATTAATGTTGGAGAGGAATGCTTCTTGTCTTCCACGAAATTCAACTTCCCCTATTCTGCACCTTTAGTATTTCGACCATAACTTCCTCATCTGAGTTCCAAATAATGCAATCTTAGACTCTAAATTGTAGAGCTCGAAGAGATCTACAACTTTGGTACTCAGACTTTCTTCATTTGATGTAAGTAAAATCTTCGAATTGGCCCCACAAGGTGCTACTGTCCTGAATTCTAAGAGTATCTCGAGATTAGGTTGGAACTTGAATTGGTCTTGAGATAAAGCTTCCTTTTCTTCATCTTCCTTGTACTTTAGCAATCCTTAGCTTCCGTAACCTTCTCAGCTAATCTTCGTCTTCTTCTTCCTTGTCTTTTTCTTGCCTCCATTATCTGTAGCTTAGAACAAACAAGCTCCAATGAACATTAGTCCTAAAACTTAATTGATACAACAGACATAGCTTTATGGTCATGATTACTTCTTCATGACAGGTGTAGAAAAACTCAATAATGGATCATGGGCCACTAACAGTGTTAGCACCTACCATTAAAGAGCTAGGTTTCAAAAATATTTTTTTACTGGACAAGCCCATTTGTCCGGCTATTGTTAGCAAAAATATATACACACACACACACAAAAGACAAAAGGACTATACATTAAGAGAGATATATTTACATGAAATAAAGAAAGAATTCATATGAACAAATTCACATGAATTAGATGAATGGAATCATATTTACAAATGATGATCAAAGAATAAGAGTATAAACAAGATATATACACAAAGAATCGAATAAAAAAGAAACTATACACAAGAACAGGTATGAAAAGTTATTATTTACAAAAAAAATTATTTACATAAGCTCTAGCTAGTTTAAACTCGATTAATCAGTTTTTCCGGCAATGATGCTAGAAAAGCTTGTTGATAGCACTTAAACACATCAAATCTTATACTGCAACTGACAATATCGGTGTAGCTTTTCCACAGGATGAGTATCATGTGTTTGTCAATCCGTGGAAACGACTAATGGAGAATTAACTATCTCAAACTTAAGGTAAAGCTAAGGTTTAGATATTATCTAATCTATATCTAATTTACCTCTAATTCTATGTATAATCTTTGTCAGAGTTACATGATAAGCAACTAGAACATAATTAGAACATGCGAATAGGAGGAACTAAACAGAGTCTAATCAAGCTCTAATTAGATCCAAAACAAGCATGATAGCTACAACGCTAGCAGCTCATGGCAGATATAAGCATGATCAAGCATGAACTTCATAGCGTAACTAAACTAAGATCAACGATCAAAACCCCAAGATCAAGCATAACCTTTCTTCCGCCCACATGTCACTTAGAACGGATTAATCGATGAGAAGCTCTCAATAGGCATACATGATTAGGTCTCAAATCTAATCACTAACGTAGTCTAATAACATGATAAACATAGCCAAACTTCTAATCACTATGATCACAAGACTAGCTATGAAACCACATCGCTAGTAAGCAAGATCGAAGATCAAAGCTACTAGAAGAACATAACCTTTAAGAACATGATTATATGATCAATCAAACATGCTTCTAGATCAAATGATAATCAGACCAAGAACATGATAATTAGACCATGCATATGATAATTAGACAAGATCAGTGCTTCATTGCTAATCATATCAAAGTATACAACCACGATCGTACTTCCCACAATGACATGATTAGACCTCAAGAGCTAGGTAATTAGAGAGCCATGCAAGGCCTCTAATTACCCTTAGGAACTACAAGAGCCTCTAATCCCTAGCCTAGAACTCGACCCTCAACTCTCCTCAGGTGGATGTCCCTCTTCTCTATATCTTCTCGCCTTGATAATGAATTGGATGGTCGACATCGAGGTCTAGCCTCGCTATTAATACCCTAGGAGGAGGTCATGGAAAAAGGAGACTGCAGACCTAGGCCTTCCTTTTGTCCTCTAGTTTCCATCTTTGAGTGTGTCGGTCCCCATTGCTTGAGAAACAAGTTTGCTTTTGGACTTTGGGCTAAAGAGCTCTAGAATCTTCGGTATATGTCAGTTTATGCCAAAATCTTCCATCTTTTGGTGGATTTTGATAGCCCTTGCAATATCTCAGCACTTTCCATAAATATCCTTTGTAGCATATACCATAACCAGTATAGTATGCGAAGATATCTTCCAGAAGCTTTTAGAATAGGGGACTTGGCCAACCCAAGAGAGGGATAGTCGACCAATCCTGCCTTACTTATCATCTTCTGGAATTAAACTCTCTGATATATTCATTCTTTCATGGTGGATCAATTGTGAATTTGCAAAAATAGGACCTGAGAACTTGCAAAAATCAAGTACAATGCAACTCCAAAACAATATCGCAAAATCCACAATTATCAGTGATAAATGCTAGTGAAAGGCATAGTTGACACCCATATTCAATGAAAAACCATGTAAATTGTTGCAATTATTTTGTCAATATAGAGAGCCAACTAGACATTAATAGAGGACCTTAGTGGATGCTGATGTGGATAGCTTACATGCTGAGATAAATACATTAAATGAGACACAGTGGGTTCTGTCTATATAGTTTATATGGATACGAATTTGTTTTAAATGTTAATATTATGCTGATAAAAAGTAACATTGGATGGGTACAAAAGAAAATTCGATGCATGAAGAAGTAACTTTTCAAATATCAAGTAAAGTTCTCATAGAAATCATGAATATGAAGCATATAAACTTGAATTTCTCATGTTTAATAATATCATGCACAAATGAATGAAATCTGCTGCGTTACAGTTGCTCAAGTATAATCATCGCACAAGCACACTTGTAGGCTAAAGATTACACTCAAGATGAAACAACGATTTCCTAGTGAACGCATGTGCTGGCCAGGAGCCTATCTTCAATCCATCATGCTCACTTGTGAGAATTCTATGCCCCACAATAAATATATGTACAAGCACGTGTTTGATCATCACACTAAAAGAGCCTAGCTCCAAGTTGAAATGCTTCCTGTTGTCCCATCCACAACACCCACCTCATACAAAAAAGGCATAAAAAGTTGTGAGGGGCTTCTGTTGCTGCCAAATCATAGCCGATCCAAGATCATCGTCGGATCGGCTGATGTGCTTAATAGGCTGCCCACAAATAGAAACAAAGTTAGGGTTTAGCTAGTTAGATGGACTGTACCGTACAAAGTCTCCGGACTTCTCCTGGACAATAGATATGGAGTAAAATGCACGAGTAGTCCTTAAGTTGGCAGCGTGTGTCATCTAGGTCCCTGGAAACCAGGAATACAGATCCCTAAACTTGGCTAGTAGTGTCATCTAGGTCTCAAAACCGTTCTCTAAAACCATTTTCTACTCTTTGGTGCTAATGTGGCATGCTGACATAAAATCTTGGTCCCTAAACTTAGCTAGGGGTATTGGCGGGGGAGGGTGTTATCTAGGTCCCAAAACATTTTCAGTTTTACATGACAAAAACAACTAAGTTTAGGGACCTAGATTGACACCTCTAGCCAAGTTAAGGGACCTAGATTCTACGTCAGGCATGCCACGTCAGCATCAGAAAAGAGAAAAGCGGTTTTAGAGAGGGGTTTTGGGACCTAGATGACACCCTAGCCAATTTTAGGGACCCAGATTTCTAGTTCTCATAAACATGATGACATACGTTCCCAGCAGCGCGTGTCTCGCCACCAACCTCGGCGCATTGCCACCCCTATTCTAGGGTTTTCAAAGTAAGCATGATGCTGCTCTAATGTGTTATTTCATAGATCGTGTTAGGGCTTTATGTTGTCTTAAGACTATCAGTATGTAGACCTTGTACTGAAGTGGTTTTTATGGCAAGGTTTGCTAGTCATCCCATGTCTTATCGATCTGCTATTTCATCCATGTTTAACATTATAGATTGATATCATGCGGCTACGTGTATAGCTTGCCCGATTGCTACAATCCATGATATGCACTGCAATATGTCAATTCGAGAGATTGATATACACCTAACACCCTATTTTTACATGTCCTAGTTGTGTTTTCCATTCTGGATGAACTTCTTTAGAGGTTCGCCAATAACGAGTAGTTATTGGATCATGGTTGTAAGCAGATTTATTATCTTCTTGTTATACTTGATGCTTATTTATATTAACACGCAAGAAGACACTCAATATGAGATGAGCTGATTGGCCAAGCTGTCGGAAGCTGATCTATGTGATCTGACTAGAATTTAATGTTAGCTAGTGTTGTGCATACACAGGGCGATTCCTTGAAGGCCACAACACTCACCGCATCCTCCTTGGCTAGTAGGTCAAGCTAGGTGGCACGCCCGCAACCACCTCAAGCTAGATCATTATTGAAACTACGAGGGAAGTTGAGCCACATCTAGAGAGATGGCCGCAATAGCAGTGCATCTCCCGGCTCAATCGTGTGTTGACGTACAACCGCGTGCCGATTTCCTGCGATAACACATATTTTGGCACGCCCGGTAAGACCAACATCGTGGACTTCTTCAACAAGCGATGGCTTCATCCAAACCCAATGGCAAAGACAGTTTGATCCTTTCAGGCCACTGTTGGCGCTCTATATTGAAGAAATAAATGCATCATTTTGATGTGGTTTTTCGTTGAATATTAGAGTCAACTATGTCTATCACTAAATTTATCATCGATTATTGTGAATTTTGCAATATTGTTTTGGAATTGCACAATACTTGATTTTTGCGAGTTTTAAGGCTTATTTTTGCATATTCACAATTGATCCACCTTGAGAGGGGAAGAGCCCAGAGAAAGATGAGGCCCAGAAGCCCTAAAATCAGCCTGGCTCGGCTGACCCTACCCCCTCGGGTCGGCCGAGCCACACCCTTCCTGAAGCTTCTTGTGGAGATCTTCGGGATTTGCTTGGACTCAACCTTATCAACATAATTGTGGAAGGGTTTTGCCAAGGGATCTCAGGAAATCATGAAGACATGCTCAAACATGGAAGATTTGGCACAAACCGACTTATACCGAAGATTCCAGAGCACTAAGGCCCATATGTAGTGTCCATTTATCTATCAAATCAAGCAGCAACCGTCCTCGTAAAGATGAGCACGAGAAGAGCCAAAAAAGGCAGGGGTCGGCTGAGCTTGACACCCTAGCTCAACCGACCAAACCTATTCCTATGTCGGTTTGTGGTTTTCTTTTTACAGCACCTTCCCCAAGGTATAAATAGCGAAGCTAGGCCCCGAGTTTGGGTGTCCAATTCATTATCAAGGCGAGAAGATGTAGAGAAGAGGGACATCCATCAGAGGAGAACTGAGGGTTGAGTTCTAGGCTAGGGATTAGAGGCTCTTCTAGTTCCTAGGAGTAATTAGAGGCCTTGCATGGCTCTCTAATTACCTAGCTCTTGAGGCCTAATCATGTTATCGTGAGAGGTACGATCGTGGTTGTATACTTTGATATGATTATCAATGAAGTAATGATCTTGTTCTAATTACATATTTTTGTTTCTAATTCTTCATGTTCTAGTTCTTCATGTTCTTGATCTGGATGCATGAGTTCTTGAATCATGTTCTTAAGGGTTATGTTCTTCTAGCGATCTTGGCCTTTAATCTTTCTTACTAGTAATGTGGTTGCATAGCTTGTTCTTGTGATCATGGTGATTAGAAGTCTAGTTATGTTTATCGTGTTATTAGACTATGCATAACTGTATGCCTTATGGGAGCTTCTCGTCGATTACCCTGACTTATGTGACAAGTGGTTGGAGGGAAAGGTTAAGCTCAATTGAGGGTGTTCAGTTGATGACCTTGGTTTAATAATGCTATGAGGAGCAGGCTTGATCATGCTTATATCTGTCTTTAGCTGCTAGTTATCTCGAGTGCTCTAATCTCTTGGTGGTTCCTATCATGCTTGTTTTGGATCCAATTAGAGCTTGATTATACTCTGTTTAGATCCTCCTATTCGGATGTTCTAATTATGTTCTAATTGCTTATCATCTAACTTTGACATAGATTAGAGATAGAATTAGAGGTAGATTAGATGTAGATTAGATATCATCTAAACCTTAGCTTTACCTTAAGCTTCAGATAGTAGTCGTTTCCACAGATTCACAAACCCATGATACTCATCCTAGGGAAAAGCTACACCGAGACTGTTGCTTGCAGTATAAGGTTTGGTGTGCTTAAGTGCCATCAACAAGCTTTTCTGGCCCGTTGCTGGGGAAACAATTAATAGAGTTTAAACTAGCTTAAGCTTATGTAAATATTTTTTTTTGTAAATAATGACTTGTTCATATATGTTCTTTTGTATAGCTTCTTTTTGATTCAATTCTTTGATTCTTTGTATATATACCTATTTATACTCTTATTCTCTGATCATCATTTGTAAATATGATTCCCTTCGTTTGGATCATGTGAATTCGTTCATATGAATTCTTTCTTGCTTTCTTGTAAATATATCTCTCTCTTGTATATATATTTCTTTTGCTAACATTAAAAGGTATAATGGACCACGGTCCAATAGAAATAATCTTTCTAAACCTAGCTCTTTAATGGTAGGTGCTAACGCTGATAGTGGCCCATCATCCATTATTGAGTTCTTCTATAGCTATCATGTGGAAGTAATAATGATGAGAAAGGTAAGTCTTCTGTGTCAATTATATTTTAAGACTAATGTTCTTGGAGGTTTGTTTGTTCTAAGCTACAGATAGTGGAGGCAAATAAGAGAAGAAGAGAAAAAAGAAGAAGAAGATTAGTTGAGAAGGTTTCGGAAGCTAAAGATGGCTTATGTACAAGGAATATGAAGATAAGGAAGGTTCATCACAATTTCAATCCAAGCTCCAATTTAATCTTAAGATACTCTCGGAATTCAGGACAACAATACCTTGTGGGGCCGATTAGAAGACCTTAACAACGTCAAATGAAATGGGAAAGTTATGGTCGAAATACTAAAGGTGTAGAATAAGAGAAGTTGAATTTCGGGAGAGATAGGAAGCATTCCTCTCTAACATTAATGGTGCATGCAATCATGGTATTCCAAAGAAGAAGCTGCCATGAGTTCAATGATGAGATTTGAACTTCACTTCTTCAGTGTTAAGGTAATTCTCATTTGAATCTAAGTATAATTGAAGAATGCCTGATTTTGATTAGAGATGTTTCATAATGATCATTAAGATGTTATTTGGTTGATTGTGATCATATTCCTTCTTGTGTTTCGTTTTTCGTTTTTTGTGAAACCTTAGTTCACCTAATCCATATTTGTGTGATAGCTTTGTGTTTATATAAAAAATTGAGTGCCAAGATTTGTGTAAAAGCAGAGGGGGTTGACCACTTCTCGCCAAGGTGGTTTAGCCTAGGTTTATTTAATTTATGTGCAAATTGCTTTTGAAATTTTAAAACATGAACATGTGCATGTTTTTCTTGACATATTATATGTGCACTACATTATCTTTGAAAATTTGGAATTTCAAAACCTTTGACTCTCTAAAAAAGATCCCTTGTTAGAATTTTATCTAAGCCTATTTTTATTTTATTTCTTTCAAAATCATCTCTCTAGTTTGGCCAAAATAATTAGGAATGCATCATCTCATTTATCCCTTGTTTGATTTTATGAATTAAATTCTTCTATGAGTTAAATGTGCCTTAGTGTTTTGTTAAGTGATTTCATTTGAATTATGGTTGTCGTTGTTCACAAATTAAATGTTTGTTTAAACCCCAATCAACCATGTGACTCTATATTTCTCTCTAATTAATACCATGATGATATTATGTTATATATATGTTTGTGCACTATGAGCTAACCATGCAGAAAAATTTACGCTTCATTTGAAAGGATGAGATCAATGTGGTGGAAAAATACAAGAGAAATTCGCGATCATTAATAGAAGGATTTGACAAGAATTTGAAGGCATCATTAGAATTTGCAAATGTTTGATTGAATTTCAAATTGAAGAGTGATTGGACTTGAATTGGATGAGGAATTGAAGACAAGTACAAAGCCTATGAAGAGTAATCAGAAGATCAAATCAGCTATTCAATGGAAAGAAGTTACAAGTCAATCATCAAGACATATTTTTAGATATGCATCATATTCAAGGAGGCTATAAGACTTCACTCTCACATGTCGGAAGAAGCACATCAATGGCAAACACCAGCAGCCATGATGAACATTTGGGTTGAGAGTGAGAAAGAAAATGATCTATTTAAGATGGTTGAGAAAGAGTGATTGAGGAACTTATGAAGATCAACCATATGAGAAGAAGAACTCCATTGAAGTCAAACAGTTGATGGCCGAGAGTTATTTGACTAAAGATGGAGATGAATGAAGCCAAGTGAATCAAAATAGAAGAAGCTGGTGGTGCTAACTGATCCATGTAGATAGAAGTAAGAATTGAAGCCATCATTGACATTGAATGTTGTGGAAAGTTTAACAATGGTGCTTCATATAAAAGAACTTGGATCAAGTCAAGAGTTGAGAGAATATTTGAAGGTTGAAGATCAACAATGGTGGACTCAGTTTTCATAAAGCCCAAGTATCATAGGTTGAGAATTGTCAACATCAACAAAACTCAAAACAGGAAGCTGAAAATGTCATCAATATGGAGCTCGACCTCAAGAGGCAAAAATAGACTATTTTCTTATATTTGGAAACCCCATAAAGTCCTCTTTCCAATGCAACAAGAATCATTCAATTTGGAGATTTCTACAAGGAGCAATGTGCAAATCTTTGAAGGCTGCGCGAGCTGAATTGAAATCTGGACAGAACGCAGGTGCTTGAGTAAAAAGGGCATAACTCTTTCATATGGAATCAGAAAGATAATTTCATAGGCTATCCAATGGATCTATTGTTTGAGGCATGTTCTGTTCGAGAACAATGAGATATACCACGAAGATTGAGGTGGCAGCAACAATGATGATGTCTACTTGAGGAAGATGATGACAACAACGATGAAGAAGACTTGGGCAAAGTTTCCATAGGATTTTCATGATCAAGTTCTATTGCAAAGAGCTTCAAGGACATTGATACATAAACACACAAGCAGAGGATTGTGCACACAAGTGATGCTATGATCAAGAAATGATGAAGCTGCACAATCAAGTATCAAGCTGCATGGACACTTTGGATTCTTATTCCAAGGACCATGGCTTCACTTCAATGGATGTAAGTGAGAAGTCTAGCTCTATAACTTTAAATGAAGCGCTTTTCAGGAGTCAACCCGTTCTTTTTAGTGTTAAGAGTCTTTGAGTCTTTTTTAGAGAGAAATGGGAAGCATGACACCACCCTTTAAATCTTTAGCTTGAGGCTTGTCAACTTAGTCTAACCTTTGTTTTTTTAGATAATCACCTTCGCAGCCAGCCGGAAAAGTGACAGTAAAGTGAACGAAGAAAAAGCTATCCGTCCTTGTAGAGAAAGACAATGGCACCTCAGACACCTCACGAACGAAGTCGGGTGATGGACACTATACTGCCAAATCGCACGGCTTTTGCTGCCTTAGCTGAGCTCCGCAAGCCTCATCTTTCTGCAAGCATCAGGTTACATCAAAATCGCAACTCTGTTGGGATGATGGCATGGTGCAATGGAGTTAATATGAGCAATTTGAGGTCCTTGGGAAATTCCTGAGAGTGCACTAACTAACCTGATAGGAAATACATGACCGACCAAATATGTAACAAGCCAAATAGAAAAAATAGAAGATATGTTTTTATGAGAAATTCAGAAGATATGCTTCCAGGACTATGGCAGCTGATATAAGAAACAAAAAATAAATAAAACTTTTAGCAAGGTACTATTTAGGTCATCAAACAGGAAACAAAGCTTAAGGAACTACATTGGTGTTCACCTACTGAGCTCAGTGATATGTTAAATAGTAAAATATATCATTAGTCTATTAATTTTTTGAACTATATCGGTTAGGTCCATCAACTATCAGTGTAATTTTTTGGGTCCATTAACTTTTAATAGTGCATCAGACAGGTCCACACCGTATCTAACATTAACAAAAAAAACTACGTATCAAATCATGTACATATCCAAAAATTATAAAATCAATTTTTTAACTTTGTATTGATTAAATCAACATAATAGAATTGACATATAAAATGACCATGTTACCGTATTTATGCTAAATAAATGTTTAGTTACTTTTTACTCATATCTATTGTTTAGTACATCTAAAAATCTTGCAAAAATACTATTTATCATGGTTAGTGGTTGCTATTTTCTAAAATAAATGATATATTTATGAGTAATGGTCTTTGGAATTAAAAGAAATTTATGGCTTGTTGTACTACTTAATAAATATCACAAAAATTACTCTATGTTAAAATTATTATACGAGCATCAAAGGATTGAATTTACTAAAGAAAATTGCACTATGATAAGAATCTACTGGTGTTTCATCCGTTGATCTAAGGGATATGTCAAATTTATATATGCACATTTCACGATTGAAGATATTCAAAGAAAATTCACACAAATAAAGAGATATCCTAACAATAAAAATTTAAAATTGTTTAGTACATGGTGTTTTCTCGCAAACTTTATAAGCCAAGATAAAGGCTCCTTGCATTCTGTACCTCTATTGGCCAAGTCACAGTGATGGATTTATCCTCATTGTAGTAAACCTTCTCCACTTTGTCGCTGCTCATTTTCCAAAACTATGTAAATTATGCACAGTCAAAATTGGATGCTCTATATATCTGCCTATGTTTCAAAACTCATAACAACCTGAAACTTACTGTACAGGCAACTATAAATTTTTTGATGCATATTTCATTTATATCTCCCTTCAATTGCATGAATGAAGAGAGGTCACGGTATCTTGGACGTCATGCACATATAGAAGAAATGGTAACACTGTAATGGAAAAACTTCCTTCTTCATGCATATAACTTATATACAATTTCATGAATTAAAAAATACATCTTTCCTTCTTGCTCTGAAACACCTAGTAGACATGGCTGCAGTTGCAGACATGTTTAAATTTTAAATCTGTACTTGTGTATGCTTTTATTTAATCATGAAATGCGTATTTTTAATTATGCATTGCAATCAAGAAGGAAAGACCTATTATTGTTCTTATGTACAGTAATGAAAATACTCAATCCTTCTTCTAAAACATGAGCCCATCTGGTCTCTTTGCTAATGTCTTGAACAACCATGTTAAACTTGGAGTTACAGTAATTTGATTTTGTTCCAACTCAAAAATCCCTTTGAGAAAAGCAACTTTGCTGCGAAAATAATTGGCAACACCACCAGCAGTATATAGCGTTTAATAAAGTGCACAAGTATGACAAACTATGTCTCGATGGGTTTATCTCCGGTATAAAATCATCATGGAACACATAAAGGTACTAAATTTCATTCTGCCATGTGCCAAGTTCAGAGTTAGCTTTAAGGATAAATTTAAAAAAATAATTGCATATCCAAAGCTATTTGATTGTTGGATACCCTATCTAGTGGAAGCATTGGTGTTGTTACCTTTCATGACCTTTTGATATAAATAAATAAATAACCATATGCTGTACATACAAAAGCTATAATTTTCAAGATACAATAATAATATCTTTTAATAACCATGGCAAAAAAGAACAATCAAAACGAGGTTCGCTGTCGATCTATTAGTCATCTCAGTCACAGAGGATCCATCAAGGAATAAATCCTCGGGCTAAGTCGTATTTTGATTCTCCTAGTTAGCATTAGCCAGGTTAGGTAGCATGGGACAATCTTTCGTACCTTTTCTCCGATGGTAGCTAGCTTTTGCCTTAGCCCGTTTCTCTCATTTCTTTTCCTCTGCTAAAATTACATATTTCTCCTTTGCTTTTTTCCACTTACACTATTAAAGGGACATCTCAGAATGCCATGTACATAATTCCAAAAAACTTAGATATAAGTAACATCGGTGCACGACCAATTAAAGTGTTAATGTACACACACCTGAATCCGACAAAACATCATTAGACATTGGTGAACTCCTTGGGGCATTATGTAGTCAACTTATTTCAACTGCAATTTACACACAAAATTTTGTTGAGGCATCAATCTTCTATTACATGTTACTATTGTAATTGAAGTAATTCCAACAGCAGCACCAAGGATGCCTACTCTATTAAGAAATTCCACCACACAGGAATGAATGTGCAAGTAAAGCAAAGATGAAAGTAATCAGTTTTGAGGTATCTGTTACTGTTGTAGCCTTAACAGATAAAGAGCAAAGAGAATTCACCACATCGGGCTGGTGGCTTGGGGCACCGACCAGCCTGGTACGGGGAGACATAGTATATAGATTTTTATCGACGTAGTTGAAAGGAATGTGCCGGGGTATCCGATCCAAGAGGAGGAGGGGGTGAATTGGGTCGCTAGTCGCTCATCTAAAATTTAGGGCCATCCAGTGCATAAGATAAACCTATTTCGCCCTACACATACTAGTTAAGTCTAAAGTTTATCTATGCGCCTCTAATTTACCCAAAAGACTTGCGATCTAGAGCCAAACCTAATCAAACTAACTAGGAAAGATAAAGTCACACAAGAGAGTAAATGCGGAAATGTAAATGCGGTAGATAAAGAGAGTAAGGAAAGAGGATGCAAACTTCCGAGGAGACACGAAGATTTAACATGGTTCACCACTAAAGGCTACACCCAAGGCAATATCTGAGCCGGGCCAAAGTGATGCTGATGCAGTGTACTTTAGATTGTCCTTAGGTATGTCTGGTCTAAAAACTTCGGACAATCCGGTCCGTTCACTTTTCCAACGGTCTTAAAACTAGCCATTACTATGAAGGTAAATTTGTCATTCCATTTATCTGGTCTACGTGCATTCGGACAATCCGGTCCATGTACACCTCTACTCCATCGGAAAACATAGCATCAGGCTTTTTTTTTCCTTTAGGTTTGTTCGAAGTATGGGGTTAGGACAATCCGGTCTATTGTTTTGCTAATTTTTCTCAAGTTCATAGCTTCATGTTTCTTTGTCCTTAAATTTGTATTTAGTATGGGGTTAGGATTGTCCGGTCTTAGAGAAATGAATGGACCAAACCATTTTTTTTGTTGGACGGACACACTTTCATATCTTGGTCATAACTCTTTGCTCCGAACTCCGATTTCAATGATTTTGGACTTTTTGGAAAGCTTGTGAGGAGTTCTTCAGTGTTGTACAAAAGCTCATTTGATTGGATTTGTAGATTTGTACATAATTTGATGTTTTCATCAGCCTGTATCATGTGAGGACCAGATTGTCCGCTCTGTTATTTTCAGCGGACTGAGTCTTTGTATTTTGGGCATAACTTTTCACTCCGAACTTCGATTTTGATGATCTTGGACTTTTTGGAAAGCTTGTTAAGGGCTCTACAATGTTATGGAAAAATCCATCTTTCTTGATCATCGTAATTGTACAGAAGTTGTATTGTTTCTTCTCTTTATACTTCACCCTTGGAACCTAAAACCCTATAATCACAAGCTTGGCAACCTTGTTAGTCCTAGTGGCTTGAGTTGTCATCAAATCATCAAAACACTTTGTGAAACATGACATGAGGCCATTTTTGATACAGTAGTCCTACAAAATATGCACCTTATATTAGATAAAAGGCATCACCAACTAAGTAATGAAACCGTAGATGCAAATAGAAGAGTTCAGAGAAAGACACTGTAACAAACTCGGGGCAGTCTAGTATCCAACCTCTATGAAAAACACAAACATCTAGGATCCTTTAAAGCTTCTCATGGGATCAGTAGAATCCTAGGTACAGATCACAGCCAAATAACAAATTGATTGGGTTGAACGCAAAAGTGCCGATCCTCAATCGATTGAACATAATCCAAGCAAAACTAAAGAAATACACAGGGAGATAACTTATTAAAAATTATAGAGGGCACCGGCCTTTGGTTGGAGGAGGAGCTGGAGAGGGAGGGTCACCGTTTGCTAGTGGGAGGAGGCGCACGAGAGGGAGCATCGCCGGATGCTGCTAAGAGGAGGCGTAGGACAGGGAGGGTCGCCGGCATGCCTTGGCGCCTGCTCACGTAGAGTACTCATGCTTGTACACAGGAGGGTCGCCTGTGGACTGTGTGCCTACTCTCGTACGGGGGAGAGTTGGGGCTGGACGTAGGATTGCTTTCCTTCGTAACCAGCTAGAAATAGGAAGGAACAAAAATTATGGGTCACACAATTAAGGAAGGGTCAAGCTGAATTTACAAAAGGTAAATGACAAAAGAGAAGAATTGACGAAGGAAAGCGCTGAGCAGTTTGGTGGGTAGAGGGTAGAGAATGGGTGAGAAAATAAAAGAGAAAACGGCAAAAACATTTTTCTTCTATCGTTTTTCACTCCTTTCCAACCTTTTTCACCCCTTCCAACTTGCGCGGTGGGGCCAACATGAGCGTTATAGTGGTGCCATTTTAGGTAAAAAAAGATTTTGAGAAAACTCGCTTTTTTATAGTGTAGAAGAAGGGGAGGCATGCTCAAATGGAGCGGCAAGATGGGACAAAATATGCCTTACAAGTGCTACATGGGCCTCTTGGGCCTTTTTTCCTAGGGGAGGAATGGTGCCATCTACTTTCCCCCAACACCCGCCTCACCACAACGACCCTAAACACCCATCTTCCATTACCAAAACCACACCAGAACCCCCTCGCCATGCCACCGCAATGCGATGCCATCGGCGCCGCCTAATAGCCTCACGCCGCCAGCCCCCAACTCACCTTCCCTTGCAACCCGTGTACCACCCTTGGGTTTGCCGTCACCCCCTCATCCTTGACGGCAGACTCTCATTGCCGGAACCGGGCAATACCGGCGAGACAGAATCAAACCGTCATCACCGGTTCACCCCTCCCCGAACCGAACCGTCATCTGCTTCCCCAAAGGCCGTCACACCTGCCCTCGCCGCCTTGTGGGCCCAACGTCACGCCTTCCCTACCCACGTTGTCCTCCCCCTCGCATTGCTGGGCCAGCCTAGTGGGCCGCAACAGCACGTGTGGGTGTGGAAGGGCCATAGGTTGCCCCGCTGGCAGGCCGAGCTGAGTGAACGGGCCATGAACCGGGTTAAGTCCCAGAAGCCCCCTTCAACTATCCAGAAAGATAAATCACAAAAGCCCCATACCTTCTCCATTCTAACTCCAACTTTTATGATTCTTCTTCCTAAATTCTTTTAAATTCATATTCTACTCAACTACCCCTTTCAAAATATTTTGAGCATGAATGAGGGTTGTTTATGTGTGTTTTGTTTTGTGTGCGCGCGTAGAGCCGTTCCAGAGAACGCCTCGGAGCCCAAAGTGATCGTCACTGAGCCGGAGCCTGAAGAACCGACCCCCGACATCTGCTGCGACAAGAACATCGACAATGGCAAGTCCACTAGAATCCACACTTGATGCTTAAAGTACCCAATTTTATAAACACAACCCTACACCCTATTTAAACTATAAAAATTGCATGCTTTGCTGCTAAGAAAAACATGGTAGGATAGCCGCCCAAACCAATCTTAGATGTAGTGCACGCTCACTCAACTACTATGATAAACTTGATGAACTGGTGTGAACAAGGTGTTGGTTTTGGAAAAGGTTTTGAGACATAAACCCACGGCTTATGACCTCAGTCAGCTATGCCATTTCTTGAGCAGGGTGGAAATTTGGGTGCCGTTGTCACGGTTTTTCTAGAGGTCCGGTCTTCCATGGGAAGGTCTGGGGATGTGGTTGCTCAGGATTGAGTGTGGTGAAGTTCCATCCTAGCTCGTGCAAGGACCGAGTTGGTGTTTCATCTTGCCTAGCTCTTTACAGTGCAACCACTCGATGTTGTGTGAGGCGACACTTAGTTGGAATACACAAGGGATATTTGGGCAGTTACCAGGTGTGCTGGGGAAACGTGGGAGGTTAGGGGTGCGGCTTGAATCGCAGGAATGCCGAGGGCATTAGGCAACAGGGTGGACTCCTCTTTGATGATTTTTCCTAGAATTTTCTAAATTCATATTCTACTTAGTTATACCCCTTTCAAAATATTTTGAGCATTAATAAGTGTTGTTTATGTGTGTTTTGTTTCTATGTGTAGACACCGTCCCGGAGAACACCTCGGAGCCAGAATTGACTGTCACCGAGCCAGAGCCTGAAGAACAGCAAAATAAGCTGCGTTCGTTTTGGGCCGTGTTCCCAAGAATCTCGCGATTCGCTCTCCCCTTTGCTGCTTCTGCGTTTTTCCAGAAACACTCTTGGAAACGAAAGGAGCCACAACCTCATGAGTGTTTCTTTTTTAAAAGATCTTTTTATATAAGATTTGAAAGTCGTAAAATATCAAAGCCTATAATATTTATGATTATTAATTTTGTTAATTGTGTAAATTAACTAGACTTAATTACATTATCTTCAATGTATATGAAGATTAAACAATACTGTATCACAATCAAAGATCAATATGTTATTTATGTAGGATTGGGATATTACAAAATTTCATGTATGTTTTTTTAGGATCGAGATACTTTTTAGAATCAGTGCCGTTTTGTACCTATAAAATCGTAATATCGTAACACCACATTTGCATATCAGGATAGGAAGAACCTTAGCTTGGGCAGGTGAGGATGGGATCGAGGTTTTTCTAGGAAGGATGGAGACTTGGCGAGTCACTCACTCTGCATGGGATGCCCGGGAGTTTTTTTGATCTCCCTAGTTTGAGCTGCCGTACTTGTAATACCAGATCCAACGGCTGAAGAAAAAACAGGTGGCGTGGCCAAATAGCGTGCCACATCAACTCACATGATTCGGGTTATATTCTTCAATAGGAGCAACCATCTGACCATTACAAACAACTAAAATCAAGCGAAGTACAATCCCGTGGACAAGGAAACATCAGGTACACAATTGTAAGGAACAGAGGAACCACTGAATTGTTATTAACTGTAAAACTTGATATTAGTCACACTAGTCGGGTGCATATTTATTCTGCATCAGAGCAACCCTAAGAATGCTACAGCCTACATACAACTAAAATCAGACCAAGCACAACAAAATAATAAGCTTGGACGACGAATTAATCAACAACTACAAGCTACTCTCCGTGCGTCAAAAAGAATGTACCTACCTACCAAGCATCCGCAATTTTTCCTCCAAGTGAATCATCAAAAAGTCTCGATCTAGCTCATCGACATGCATATCTCCAAAACCTGGAACCAGCTGCTCATCACCACAGCCGATGGGCTGAGTGAGTCATCAGTCATCGATCCGAAGGAAGTCAAGGCTCTCCGGAATCTCGAGAGGCAGGGGCGGTCCTAGCAGGAGATATAGCTTTCACAGAATCATAAAAACCTGAAAATGAAGAAGGTTCATACCTGATCATGTTCATCTAAAAATGTGGTCAGCTCGTCCAGCACTAATACTTTGAATGCCTCAGCTAAAGCACCGGCAATTGCAACACTCTGTTTCTGCCCACCACTCAAGAGTTTGGATTGGTCTCTGTTTTGGATGAAGGGTGTTTATGAACCTTGTGGACAGATTAGATTGTAATCCAAAAGCTGGATTGTAGCTGCCTACTTGCACAGGGAGCATAGAAAATCTAGGATATGCACTGATAACAAGCATCTGTACTGAACAGACCACTGATAGTATTTAACAGATGTAGAGCACGAATAACTGAACAGATGCATAGAAAATTTAGGATGTAGTCTGTGTATAGAGGTTATTGGATACATTTTGCACATGTAGACCACTGATAACGGTTTTGCAGTGATTTGACAATTTTACAAATTACTCCAATAAAGCCTCATTACCATAGGACTACAAAACTATGTTTGCACACGATCATTTTTACTCAACCGTCAGGCGAAATTGGTACGAATACAATAAGCAAGAACATTTATATTTTTAAGATAGTTAGAATAGGGCAGCAAACACACCAACTGTACTTTGAAGTAACATATGTGACCCTGTATATAGATGTTATGTGAGTAGTTGACATTATTTCATATTTCAGCTAAAAATCTAGAAGATACTAGCAAAACAGAAGTTGTCACCTGGTGATCAGGATTTTGGAAGACAGCTACATGGACTATTTATATACACAGTACCGGTATATGGATTTAGAAAACCTGCTAAATCCTGGAAACAGCAAGGTGTCAGTATATATTTCCAATAACACTAATGTCAGATTACTGAAACAATTATCAGAGTTTTATTACCTATTAATTAGAAACAAGAAAAGAGGAACCACTGAATTGTTATTAACAGAGGAACCTCTGAACAGAGGCACACAGTCGGGTGCATATTTATTCTGAATCAGAGCAATCCTAAGAATGCTATAGCCTGCATACAACTAAAATCAGATCAAGCACAACAAAAATAATAAGCTTGGCCGAATTAATCAACAACTACAAGCTACTCTCCGTGCGTCAAAAAGAAAGGACTACCAAGCATCCGAAAAAATCTTTCCTCCAGGTGAATCGTCAAGAAGTCTCGATCCAAACCTGAACTAGCCGCTCAGCACGACAGCCAATGGGACAATGGGCTGAGTGAGTCATCAGTCATCAATCTGAAAGAAGTCAAGGCTCTCCGGAATCTGAAGAGGAGGGGTGTAGCAGTCCAACACGGTGGAGATGTCAAACTCCGATGGTGTCCCCGTCGACTCTGCCAAGCCTGCAATGCTGTCAGTCGCATCAAAAGGGTTAGCGTTGTTGAAAAGATCCCCCATTCTCTTCCAAGGAGAAGAGCTGAGGACGGGCTCGGACTGCCCTGCCAATGGCCACTCACCCACGAACAGCGCAGCGTTGTCTTCCACCACCTCGCGGTCCCCCGTCATCTTCAACCGAGGAGAAGAGCTGACGACGTGCTCGGTCTGCGCTGCCAACGGACACTCACCCACAAACAGAGCAGAATTGTCCTCCACCGCTTCGTGATCCCCCATCATCCTCTTCCAAGCAGAAACGCCGTGCTCGGACCGCGCCACCAATGGAAACTCACCAGCGTCGTCTTCCACCACCTCGTGATCCCCCATCATGTTCAACCAAGCAGAAGAGCTGAAGAAAACCTCGGACTGCGCCACCGACGGACACTCACCGATGAACAGAGCATCATTGTCTTCCACAGCCTCGCGATCCCCCATCATCCCCTTCCCAGGAGAAGAGCCCGCAACGTGCTCGGACTGCGCCGCCAATGGCCCCTCATCACCCATGAACACAGCCGAGATGTCTTCCGCCGCCGCTTCGCGCCGCTGGGTCTTGGCGGGAGCCGGGAGGTCTTCTTCGCCCTCGCCGTCGCTGTCTGACGAGTCTTCCTGTGCGCCCCTCTTCCTCTTCTGGGCGTTCTTGCCGTGGCCGCTGAAGCGGATGCGGTACACCCTCAGCAGCGAGGCGGCGAGCTTGGGCGGGGCGGTGACGACGTACTCGTGCATGACCCAGCCCGTGCTGCCCTTCTTGTCGTCCTCGTGGAAGTTGAACGACTTCTTGCGCCACTCGACGTCCATGTCGCAGCAGCGCACGCGCAGCGCCTCGCCCGTCGTCTGGCCCTGCCACGTGCCGCCGCCCGCGCAGGTCCTCTTCTGACGGCTGCCCTTGCTGCTCTTGGCCTGCCCCTCCGCGAAGAAGAAGGCGTCCTGCCCCCGCTTCCTCCCGTGCCGCTTCAGCAGGACAGGAGGCGGCGCGCTCGGCGGGTCGACGTCGAGGATCTCGCTCGGCGGGAGTGGCTGGCCCAGGATGCGAGGAACGAGGTAGTAGCCTACCAGTTCCTTGTCCTCGGGGACGAAACGATACCCCGGTGGAAGCGCCGTGGCCGCGGATGATGCTGATGCCGGCGCCATAGCTTCTGCTCCGGTCTTCTCTATCGTCTGCGGGGATGGCGCGCTAGCTAGGGTTTAGCTGGTGGCGGGGCAGGCCAGCGGCGGTAGAGATAGATGGATGGATGGGAGGAAGGCCGGGGAATCGGATGTCGATTGTGGAGTGGGCAAAGCAAATATATGAACGCGCGGATCCAAACCTGCACACTCTCGCAACTCTGAACTTTCCATATAGGCGAGGAGTACGACTGCGGATCTGGATCGGAGACGTGTCCAGCGCGATCGAACTAGATCTCGGTCGTTTGCTTAATTTTTTTTTTACCGTTTTTTTCTTTTCTTGCCACCAAAGTTACCATAGTGGAAAGAAACTAGTACTAGATGCGGTTTGCCTTCCCGATTCGTAACTTTGTTTCCATATAGGAAGTACTGCGCTGCGTGATCTGCCTGGATCGGAGCAATTAATGTTAGTGACTTTACTGTTTTCAGTTTCGTCAGGTTAGACACTTAGGCAGGTGAGAGTGGATCAAGTCGAGTCCTACAAGTTAGGAGTTAGTTCAGTAGTGGGTCAGTTGCTTGGAAGTGGCTGGAATCTAGGAGCCACTAAGGCCACGATGGCCATGTAATCTCTCCATAAATAAACAGGCAACATAAACAGAAAAGCTGCACTTGCAGCGCCAAAATCCCCTGTGTGAGTTCTTCATGTTCTTGACTGATTAGCGAGTTGAGAGGCTTACAAATACATGCACAACCTAGTATTGCCTGTGCATGCATTGAGTGCTCAACATAAATATTTTGGTTTTTCAAGAAAATGGACAGTTGAAAAGTTTTTGTGTTCGATGGCCTTGCTGGACATCATAACCTCCACCGGATTTCCCTCTAGGCCGATGATGTGGTTCTGTTTGTGAGACCCTCGAGAAATGATCTACTCATGGTTAAGGATCTGTTGGATTGTTTTGGTCACGTCTCTGGGCTTAGGGCAAATCTTTCTAAGAGTGCAACCGTCCCCATTCAGTGCACAGATCTTGATCTTGCCGTCATTTCAGAGGTTCTGTCCTGTGGAGTCTCTAATTTCCCAACAACGTATTTGGGACTCCCTCTTACTATCCGCAAACCCTCCAAGAATGAGTGGCTGCCCTTGATCGACAAAGTAGCAAATAAACTCCCTGGTTGGAAGGCTCCCCCTTGAATAGAGCAGGTCGCCTGGTGCTGGTCAAAGCTGTGTTGACAGCAACCCCCATTTATTCAATGATAACTTTGGACCTTCCAAGGTGGGTGATTAAGGCTATCGACAAGAGGAGGAGAGATTTTTTGTGGAAAGGACAGTAGCAGGCTCAGGGTGGCAATTGTCTGGTTTCTTGGTCACAGGTTCAGCGGCCACTAATGTATGGCGGTCTTGGAGTTCATGACCTTGAACGTTTGGGTTGGGCTCTGTGTATCCGGTGGCTCTGGCTGCACAAAATGGCTCTATTCAGACATTAGCACAAAACTGTTCATGACCTCTCGGCCGTGGGCCGATCTGCCCTTTCAGGTACCAAAAATGGCTCATGCTCTTTTTGATGTGGCTGTGAATATTACCGTTGGAAATGGAGAACATACTTTGTTTTGGTCTGACCGCTGGGCGCAGGGCAAAACCATTGCCGAGATTGCACCTAACCTCTTCAAAGTGGTCCCCCCCAGAATTGTGAGCAGGCGTACAGTGTGCCAGGCTCTCAACAACAGGAGTTGGGTCTTTGATATTAGGGGTGCTCTGATGGTTCAGGTACTGACTGAATATCATCACATTTGGGATTTGGTCGATGGTATGGTCCTACATCAGGATGTCCCAGATCAGCATCATTGGAAATTTGATTCTTCTGGCGTTTACAGCAGCAGCTCAGCATATCTCACAATGTTTTACTGGTACCATCCAGTTCTCGCCGTGGAAGAGGATCTGGAAAAGCTGGGCCCCTTTGAGCTGCAAGTTTTTTGCTTGGTTGGCCATTAATAACCGCTGCTGGACATCGGATCGCCTGGCCAAGTGTGGTCTACCGCATCAATCAGCATGTCCCTTTTGCGACCAGCTGAAGGCGCGCAACCTCTGGGACGCGATCGAGCAGGGTGGCGTCTCTGTCCAAGAGGAGATGATATCTCTTGATGCCATCACAAGTGCGGTGCCAATGGACATGGTCGCCCAGCTCGTGGTGAAGGAAACCACCAAGGAGGCCGGGGACGCCGTCGCCACCATGCGCGTCGGGAGTGACCAGGTACGCAAGTCCAAGGCGCAGCGCCTGCGCCGGGAATTCGAGACAATCCGGGTCAACCCAAACAAAGTTGTCGAGAAGCTGTTGCGGGTCGTCCGTGAGGTCGCCATCGCCATCGAGGTGACTGCGGACCTGGAGCACCTGACGCTGAAGACGCGTCGGGCCGTCTTCGAACTGCCGAGGAACGCTTCGCAGAGGACGACAAGCCGCCTCCCACACGCGCCGACGGCAAGCTCTACCTCACGGAGGAGCAGTGGGAAGAAAAGTGGCGGCAGCGGGGCGGCAGCGGCGGCGGCAGCGGCGGCGGCAACGCCGGCGGCGGGTCATCCTCGGGCAGCTCCAAGTCCGACGGGCTCGACAAGAAGCAACGCCCCAGGCGCCGCAAGGATTCTGGCGGCGGGAAGAAGGGCGACGCTCCACGCGAAGACGGATGCAGAAATTGCAGGTGTCCTGGCCACTGGGCCAAGGACTGTCGTGCGGCCAGGAAGGAAAAGGCCCACGTCGCGCAAGCGGAAAGCGGAAGAGGACCAGGACACAAGATTATCACCAAGAAACACAACATAGCCCGAGGTGGACTTGCGCGTGTCTGGACAGCCCGTCCAATCGGCATCTGAGTAGACCACAAGATCAGCCTAAGTAGACGGCCGCAGGTGTAGTCCCAAGTGCAGAGTGCCGCGAATATACCGCAGAATGCGCTTTAGAGTAGCAAGGTGAGGTTCTCGCGGTTCATGCATGTGAAGACAGATCTGCTGCACAGCATAGGAAATGTCTGGCCGAGTGAAAGTGAGGTACTGCAGGGCGCCAGCGAGACTGCGAAAGTTAGTAGCGTCCATGGACAGGGGCTCCTGAGCCTGCTGAAAGTTTCGGATTTGTGTCAGCGCGTTCTAGGATGTCTAGCATGTACTGATGCTGAGATAACAGTAGGCCACCATGAGAACATTGAACCTCCATACCCAGAAAATGGTGAACCTCGCCCAAATCCTTCATAGCAAATTCCCACTGCAAGGCAGCAACAGTGTGGCGAAGAAGATGCTGAGATGAGGCAGTAAGGACGATGTCATCCACATACAACAACAGGTAAACTGTGTCGGCGCCACGGTGAAACACAAATAGACATGCATCAGACTTGGCCTCCTGGAACCCAAGGGATATCAAGTGAGATGCAAAACGACTGTACCAAGCATGAGGAGCCTGGTTCAAACCATAGAGAGACTTGTTGAGACGGCAAACGAATCCAGGACGAGAGGTGTCCTCGAAGCCAGAGGGATGCTCACAGTATACAGTCTCGGACAGAGTGCCATGGAGGAAGGCGTTCTTGACGTCCAGCTGGTGAATAGCCCATCCACGAGATAGGGCCAAGGAGAGCGCTGTCCGGACTGTGGCGGGCTTGAGAACCGAACTGAAGGTCTCATTATAGTCAATGCCCGGACGCTGTGTGAAGCCTCGAAGAACCCAACGAGCCTTGTAGCGATCAAGGGAACCGTCGGCCTTAAATTTGTGGCGAAACACCCATTTGACAGTGACAACATTAGCACGCGCAGGACGAGGAACCAACTCCCAGGTATGGTTCTAAAGAAGGGCAGCGTGCTCCTCTTCCATGGCAGCCCACCAATGTGGATCAGCGAGGTACTGGTGTTGTGAAGATGGCCGGCTGTCGAAAGCCGAGCTTGGCGCGGGTTGTCATGCTGTGAGCATTGGTGATGGGAGGAACAGGAACAGCACCCTATGGGAGGGTCCGTTGCTACACCAGAGAGGGCCCGTGCGTGGGCACACGAACCAGCAGAGTCCAGTCCAGTGGGTTGGAGAGGGCCGTGCATCGCACGGCGCATGTACACTTGGCCGAAGAAACATCTGGCCGGCAAGGCGACGCCTGCACCGGCGCGGCCACCGCCTGTACCGCCGAGGCCAGCCACTGCACAGCAGCCGGCAACACTGGCTGTGCAGCCGGCGCTGGAGATGCGGCAGAAGTGTTGTTCATGCCCGCGCGTGGCACGGATGAAGAAGGGTGGACACCGGCAGCGGGAACGCTAGGGGTTGGGGCCGCGCGTGGCGCAGGCGATGATGGAACACCGGTGGCCGGGCATGGCGCGCAAGTGATGAAGCTTGGCGACACAGCGTCACCCATCGCGCCATTGGACACCGCGCATGGCGCGGGCGATGAAAAATCAGGTGGCGCGCCAAGGGTTCTGGGGGAGGCCGAGCGTGGCGCCGGCGTTGGAAAGCCAGGCGGGGCACCGATGGCCGCACGTGACATGGGCACGCTGAAGTGGGGTGACGCGGTACCTGAATGCACGCTCACCGTAGAGGAGATGGGCGCCACACCAGCTGAAGCCGGGGCAGTTCGTGGTCCTGCAGAAAAAGAATGCATCGGGCCTATTGGCACCGGAGCCAGGTGAGTAAAATCGTCCAAGAACTCAAAATCGGCCGCACAAGGGGTGGAGGTGGAATGTCGCTCAGAAAAGGGAAAAGACGTCTCATCAAAGACCACATGGCGGGAGATGATGACATGATTAGAGGCGAGATCAAGACAATGATAGCCCTTGTGATGAGCGGAATATCCTAGGAAGAAGCATCGCGTGGAGCGTGGTGCTAACTTATGGCTGGTGGTGGTAGATAAGTTAGGGTAGCAGCAGCAGCAGCCAAAGGCACGCAGATGGTCATAAGATGGCAGCAAGCCGAGGAGGGCCTAGTGTGGGGTAAGAAACCGCAGGGTGGAGGTAGGCAAAAGGTTTCTGAGGTGACTGGCGGTGTGAAGGGCCTCAACCCAATAGGAAGGGGGTAGAGCTGCTTGAAACAGGAGAGAGTGGACAGCATTGTTGAGAGGGCGAATGCTGCGCTCAACCTTCCCATTTTGAGCAGAAGTGTAGGGACAAGACATGCGGAGATGGACACCATTGGTAAGGAAGAACGTGCGGGCTACAGAGTTATCAAACTCGCGACCATTGTCGCACTGAACGCCTCAGATGGTGGTGCCAAACTGAGTGGCAACGTAAGCAAAAAAAACTAGAGAGAGTAGGGAATGTGTCAGATTTGAGACGAAGGGGAAACGTCCAAAGGTAGTGTGAGCAATCATCAAGAATGACCAGATAGTATTTGTAACCAGAGACACTAACAACGGGTGATGTCCACAAATCACAATGTATGAACTGAAAATTCTGAGATGCACGCGAGGATGACACAGGAAACGGAAGACGAGCATGGCGACCTAACTGACATGCATGGCATAAACTAGGGGAATGATTGATGCAGGGGATACATGCAGCGTTGGCTAGGCGAGATATCACATCATCTCCAGGATGACCAAGACGGCAATGCCACAGAGTGGTGGAGGCAGCAGTAGTAGCATGAAGAGCGAGCGATGGAGTGGCCGATCCAGGCAAGCGAAGAGGGTACAGTGGTCCGGAGCTATTGCACCTGGCGATCACGTCTGAAGATCCTTCACAGCAACCAAAAGGGTCAAATTCGATGGGACAAGAATTATCAGTTGTAAAACGACGAACAAAAATAAGATTCTTGATCAAATTGGGTGCAACAAGAACAGCATTAAGATGAAAGGGACCCTACAAGTGAGCGACGCCGGATGCAGTGACCGAAAGAAGAGAGCCATTGCCCACAACAATGGAGCGAAAGTGAGGGTAGTCGAGGAAAGGATACCGAGGTCCGATGTCATATGGGAGGTCGCGCCGGAGTCAAGGAACCACTCCTGCTGCTACTGTGGCTGTGGGAACGTCATGGTGGAGAAGGCGTTGGCGAGGCTCTACTGATCCCAAGAGGGAGGAGCCCCATCGTAGAAGGATGGCGCCGATGAAGGAGCTACTGGCGTACACCAGTAGGCCCCAGCGACCAGGCCATGCGGTGGCTGGGCAGGGCGCAGAATGGGCGCCAACGGTGGCAGGGGGCCAAGCCACATCTGTATGGAGCCCGTCCATGGGTTCCAGACGGAAGGTCAGCGCGTGCCACCTTGCTTGCCCCCGAAGTTGGAGGCGCATCCGCCTGAGGCGCCCCCGGAGCTGGTGCCGCTAGTGCCTAGAGGACCCGCCATCGCCGCCCCCTTTTCCACGTTTGCCATGGCGACCCTTATTGTTGTTGCCCTTAGGGGCACCGCCGGCAGGAGGGGCGGAGCGTGGAAGTGAGTCAGTGGAGCCGGAAGGAGGCGCGGTGGAGGCGACGAAGGTTGTTGGCGACGTCGAGGAAGAGCGCTTGGACATGGTGAGCTCTTCTAGGAGAAGGTCCGCGTGTGCCTCATGGAAGGTAGGGAAGGGACGAGCACGCTTCAGGTGACGGCCGATGGAGTCAATCTTCTCGCTCAGACCACGGAGCAGGTTGAGGACGAGAGTGCGATCGGACACGGTCTCACCGGGGTCGAAGAGGGCATCGGCCATGCCCTTGAGCTTGCGGCAGTAGTCGGTGACGGAGAGATCGCTTTGCTCGAAGTTGCGGAACTCAGCGTCAAGGTACAAGGCCCTGGTCTCACGGTTGCCCAAGAATTGGGTCTCAACAGCGAGCAAGGAATGTAACGCCGTCGCGCCGCGCTCCATGATGGCGTCCACCAGCTCCTGGGCAATGGCGACGTAAATCCAGGAGCAGACTGACGCAGTCCATGCGGGTCCAATCCGCGGTGACGGCGGCGGGAGGATCAGCGAGGACATGCGAGCCGAGGGAGTACTTGCCCAAGACGAGGAGGAAGTGCTCGCGCCATCAAAGGTAGTTGTCAGCAGCGAGGTCCAGAAAGATTGGGATCAAAGTCCGGATGTTCTGCACGGCGACGGCCTGAGCGTGCAGGTTGATGAGGGCAGTGGCTTCGTGGAACAGGAAGTTGTCGCCGCCAGGCGCTGACGTCGTCGTCTTCAATCTTGATGGCGACGTCAGCCGCGGCGGCAGCGCGCTCTTTGGCCGTGGCCGCCGCCTCCTGCTCAGCCTAGAGGGCGCGCTGGAGGGCGGCGTTGCGTTCCCGCAGGGCGGCGTCAGCGGCGGACTTCAAGCGGGCTTCCTCAGCGGCGGCGGCAGCAGCGCGTTCGCGGTCAGCGCGCTCGCGCTCGCGGTCGGAGGCGGCGGCGCGCTCGCATTTAGCGGAGGCAGCAGGAGAGTCCTGGGCGGGAGGAGTGTCTGGTCCGGCCATGGGAGAACCGGTGCGCAAGGGCAGCGACATGGGGTTGTCGCGCACGATGCAGCGGCAATGGAGACTAGGGCAGCGGAAGGTCTCATGATACCATGAAAGAAGATACGGCTCGGAAAGATTGATTAGATTAGGATCAAAGTACAGTACATATATACAGCCAGGTGCCTATGGTTAGGCACCGCTGATCCTATTATAATACGGCGCAGGCAGGCGGCTCGGGTAACAATCCAGCCGCCGCCGTAGCCAGCCCTGACGGGCATAAAGAGCCTGGGCCATTTTGGCCACTAATTACAATCTCTAACAACCTGGTGATCAGGATTTTGGAAGACATAGCTGCATGGCATATTTATATACACAGTACTGGTCGATGGATTTATAAAACCTGCTAGAACCTGGAAACAGCAAGGTGTTAGCACTTATTTCCAGTAACACTAATACGAAGTTACTGAAACAATTATCAGAGTTTTATTACCTATTAATTAGAAACAAGAACAATGAAATTAGTTAACAGCTTTACAAGTGCAAAAAAGGGGATGTCTTGTAAAATCAATTCATGCCTGTGTGTTTCATATGAGACATTACGGCAGATATTATATATATTCTTATTTAGAATAGATTTACAGAAAATATACTGTCACCCAAAAAAGGGTGAAATTAATTCTCTAACTTCCATTCAGTGCCTCTAAAAATAACTATGTTCATTGCTCCAGTGCTCAATGCCTTTTTCTCACATTGTGATGATGCAGTACAATTCAAAACTGATGTGCAACTGTCTAACAGTCGTGTCAAAATATTTATTAATTTTGTTATTGGCTTTTAAAATGGAATTTCTATTCATTCTTGTTGAAATCTGAAGCATTTTTTGAGAATTATGTAGAAGCATCAGTCCAGTAGTTATACAGCATGCACATTCCCAAGTCATCAAAACCTTTCCAAAGAATTTCAGGTTCAACAGCTTGCTTCAACATTTTCATGAAGTTAGCCCTTTGCCAAAATAAACCATGACTCCATTATTCACAAGGTTGAGGTGCTTCTAGCCAGATTTTTTCCCCCAAAAAAAAAAGAAAGAAAGGTGCTACTAGCCAGAACGTTCTACTTTCCATCCCACTCGAAGATCAAACAAGTGCACATGGGCATGATTGGCGATATCGTTGGGAACTAAACACATCAGAAAACCAATTTTTTCGATTCACAGCGAAGGCAACAATTCCACAGGTGCGCAATTCAATACTCATCCAGTATTTACATATTGGCGATTGAATGTTAATCCATAAGTTGCTAAATATATCGACTAATGCGAACGAAAGTCAGAGAGATTCAACTCTGAGCTCAATTCTCATTGCAGCACGAAAAAAATGGGGGTAGAAAACACGATATGCTCAGAAAAAGACCTCGAGCAGGGTGGACTTACCGCAGCCGCTAGGGGCCGAGAAGCATCCAAAGCTTCCCGGGCGGGACGCGGAGGGAGCAGCCCTTGAGCACCAGCAGCAATGGCCCCTGTCGTGTGGTCACCGAGAGCCCGACGTCGCGGCCCTCGATGACCGGGGCGACCAGTGGCGGGGCTAAGGCTGAGGCGCTCACCCGTAGGCTTCGACGATGCGTAGCGTATAGTGTAGGTCGAACGGTTTCGGAGGAGTACGCGGAGGGAAAGCAGCGGCGGAGGCCGACGCCGCCGGCGAGACCGTGAACCATCCGGCGAGCGCAGAATGGAGGGAGGAATGCCTGGGCCGGTGCTCTAGGAAGGGCCCAATCTGTCTCGGGCCGTGCAGGTAGATGGTCTCAAATTTTGCTAGAAATTTTAAAAATCGGGTTAAAAAAGGCCAAATCATATTTATATATATTTTTGAACTAAAAACACCAAAGAATCATTTGGAATGTAAACAGAATTTGGATCATAACCCATTACCATCCCTAGCCATGCTAATAAATGACCAGTTCCTAAATATGTAAGGCTTGTTCCACATAAAACATTTTTTACTCATGAGTCAAAAACTGATTTACTGTGTATCATAATAATAGACAAATTTTGTATAGTCGTGTGATGTTATTTTAAAACTTACGGTTACGGCATACATGCATAGTTAGAGGTGGCATAATTAACCGATGACCAAATTAAAGTAATAGAGACTAAAATTAAAGTGATCAAAACCGAAATAACTAATCTTCATTTTTTCTTAGGAGTTCTTACTAACCAAATATATTTTAATTAAATCATCTATTAGTCTCTTGTAACCTGACTTAACCAAATATCGCACTCTTGCTTTAGCTCTGTCGTGTGTCATCCTTCCATGCAAAATGTACTCAGTCCTTCACCACTCCCAACGATTAGATTTGTGTCGATTTTTGCTTCATATTGGTCTATATCTATACTTGTATTCATCTATGTTAATTCTTTCTGATAATTGTTGATCTGTATTTTTTTTATTTGTGTTAAGTGGCTGTTAAAAGTAGTTTGGCTAGTTCATTCACGATCGAAGACAGAACTGAACTATGGGGTTGTTTGGTTGGTGGCCAAGTTGTGGCCAAAATTTGACCATAGCCAATGTAGTACAAAAGTGAACTATTTTGGCTCTGGCCAAAGTTTGGCCATGATTTCGGCCTCTATCTATATGACATCCGGATTGCTCTGTCTTCATAAAGCTAGTGTGCAGTCGTCCACCCGCAATCACACTAGTTTGGAGTATGGTACTCGTCACTGCCCTCCCCACCCTCAGTAGCTACAACACATGGGGCGCACGGCTTTCTAGTCTTTTCCTCTGTCTCCCTCTCCCTAATGCACTGGCTCAACAAATCCTTTGTACCCCTCCTCCTCTTTGTTGTTAGTTAGTGTTCTAATCCCATTCCACTTGTCTAGCTTGATGTTTATTTCCTCCATGATTACATCAGGATAGACCGTTGTCTATGATTCTGAAACCGAGGACAAGATAGTTGACGAAGAAGCACATAAAGCAATGCGTAAGAGAGGTGAACTCAAGAGTCGAAGAAAGCACATAAAGTAATGCGTAAGAGAGGTGAGCCCAAGAGGGTAATCTAGGGGATTGCTCAGCATACAAACCAACCCATGGTGAGTTTGTGACAGTGAAATGAATCTCACTCTTGCATTTGGCGACAATAAAAAAAAATACCTTATGGTGTCAAATTATATCTCCTCCATTCCAATTTATAGGTCATTTGACTTTTTTAGCACTAAGTTTGACTAACTCATCTTATTCAAAATATTGTGAAAATGTACAAAAATTCAATTCATAGTTAAAGTATAATATATGATAAACTAAATTACAATGAAAATAAATGATAATTGTGAAATTTTTTGGATAAGACAA
Source organism: Paspalum vaginatum (assembly GCA_030272315.1). NCBI lineage: Eukaryota > Viridiplantae > Streptophyta > Magnoliopsida > Poales > Poaceae > Paspalum > Paspalum vaginatum. The sequence goes on along the minus strand of CM059018.1, from coordinate 32,420,290 downwards.
ACAAATAATATTTAGTGTAAAAAAAATCAAACGAACTACAAATTAGGAACGGAGCAGTATAAAACTATGGGGTATATTCCAGTGCCGCAGGTTGGATCATTCCTGCAAGCTGAAGACCAGAGGGCTAGCGCCAGCTACTTTCGAAGATGGGTTGCCAGCATGTTTCAAGTGTTTGGTGGTGGTGGAAGTGTCTATGCCTGCTCCTTGCAGTGTCGGTAGTTATGGTAACAAGTTTCTGCTAGATGTGTACTGTTGAACATTTATTTCCTGACTTTATCTAAGGAAACTAGCTGTATTCTCAATATGTTTTTACATGCATGATAAGATAAGAATCAAATCGAAGGTATGGCCCATCCACCTACCTTATTATATAAGTGGCCAAGTTACTTTCCTTTTGTTAACATACACATGCACTTGATCATGGTTTGCTTTTTTCATTTCACGTGAGAATATTATACCACTAATTTAATTTCCAATATTTAACATCATCTACAATTTATAAAGTACTCCTACAAGTTAGTACATGAGATGAATGGAATGATGGAGCAAGCCCATGTTCCTGTTGGGCCTAGTAATTTCAGCTTCCAAGGAAGTGAAAGTTTGGGTCCAAGGGAATGATCCATCCTCGAAACCATTCCATAACGCCAACCTTGCAGGAAAAAAAAATGCTCCCTTGCAGTTCCTCTGCACCAGCGTCGATTGCCAAGCGCTAGTAGATGACTAACTGCAGCTGAGAGAATAGAACACTCAACATAAACTTTTTTGTTATTTTCTTTTGGTCGTTTGGTGTCATGTGTATCTGGTATTCTCCTTATCTAATAGTATAATAGATGTATATATAAGAAAAGTTTTGGGACCAAGAGCCCAAGATCCAAGGTCAGGTGAAAGACTTGAGAGAGGTGAGCAGCGGTGCTGCTTTGGACTCCCACCGCTATGATGCTCGCTTGGTTCGCACATCGAAATAAAGGGCAGCTCTAGTGCGTGAGCTCTCGCTTGTGCAGGTCCAGAGAAGGGTCCGACGCACTTTGAGGTTTATTATATGTAGTGAACCAGGTGCGGCATTGTCTCACACCTGTCGGAGTAAACCAGCAATGTGAACCAAAATAGAAAGGTTTTTCACTTTGCTAATGGGGTGGCGATCCTTTTATTTGCAGCCTCTATGTAACTTTAGTTGAGTGGGTCAACTATCCGTCGATGGTGCTTGGTTGAGAACTCAAGGTGTCTTGGGTTCTTGCTCTTGCAGCGATCCATGAGATTTGGATAGAAGCAATGCAGAGGTAGCATGAAATTAGTTCGACATTTATATGGAAATGGAGTACCATCGAACTCATGTTGGATTTGAAAAAAAAATACTAAAAGAAAATATGCCACAATATACACATGCAGCTAGCAAAGGATTAATTTAGTTTGAGTTGTTCCTGTTTACGGTCCAAGTATCATGTGAATATGAGAGTAAAATAAATTTAATATTTTTCTCTTCCAGTTGATGATGTTTGCCCTCGTTACACCCATAACAAGTATAATCCTTGCAGAATCAAATACTGCGATCCCAAAGGATGATTAATTAATTTGGTCCAACTTTGCTCGAGGAAAAAGGAATCACATATACAAGGAAATGTGTTTCTGAGAACTCATTGCTACTTCCATCAAGAAATTCATCGAGGACATGTGTGGTTTTAATTTGTTGGTGGGAAAAAACACTAGTACATGAATTAAGAGAAGCTTCACGGTTGTAGTTGTAGACGCTAGCAGGTATTCTCTCTGCAGCGATCTGGGCGGCGCCCCGCGATTTTTGATACGTGGAATGGTCGCGGCAGAACGTGGAAACTAAAGGAAGACGCTACCGGGAGACTGAACCAGGGTGTCTCGTTCACACTGGTGGAAAAAAAGAAGTCATGGATGCTCTTTGCTCTAGCAGTGAAGAATTTCACCGGCACTGTTTGTCGCACGACGAACCAGCCAGCGTTAGTCTGATTCCTTCCTCTTGTTCTCGTGCAGAGAACAGAATTATTGCATTCATCAGCAGGTATGCTATGCTAATCGGACCAGAGAGGCGTGTGACTCTCGTCGGAGGTGAAAGAGACGACGGAGAGGCGCTCGCGCGCGGCATCTGATCCGGCTGGGGCGACACTGCACGCGCACGCACCGGCCCCGTGTCCGTCGGCGCGCGGAGGAACATTCTGCGGCGCGCGCCAAGGAGCAGAGCACCCGAGCATCTCGCGAATCCGCGCACGCGCCCGCACCGAGCGGAGGCATGCGCACAGCCACTGCGTACGCCAGACACCACGAGAGAGATCTGATTTCCTTGCGGCCGCCGACGACGAGGCGAGCAGCCAAATGGCCAAGCGGCGGGCCCGGCATGTGACGGGCGATCCTGCCGACGAGACGAGTCGACGACGGCGACAGTGGGCGCGGCGAGACAGTCAAAGCGAAGAGCAAACGATCAAACGCGGCGTGGACGCGAAGGAGCCTGGACACGGGAATGAACGACATATTGCGGCCGGTGGCGGTGGCGGTGGCGGTACGTGCGATGGACGATAGCGCGGTTGTTTTGTTTGTAGCCGCACGACTTGTGCAGGGGAGCCGTCCAGATTTCTCGACCTTAAACCGAGTTTCATCCATTGAACTTTTAATTTAATTCGATTAATCTCAGTATTCTGAGCTCACTTATTACTACATGCTACCATAAGGTTACATAAGGGTTCATTTGTATGTAGCCCTCACAAAGTTAAGTGGAAACTCATAAAAAAGGTGATGTCCTGAACTGTCTCTGTCTTCGAAATTTTCAGAATGGTGTAAGGTTCACGTGTTCGGCGCCAAGAAAGGTTGTTGCGGTCCAAGAGGTATTAGCAAATCCACGAACACGCAATCCCATAGAAGCATGCGGCTTGACCTAAGGAAGATTGATCAACCCAAACACCTTGAACCAGTAGATAATGGAAAGAAGGTGGAGCAAGCTCATAGGGATTCCCATCTCCCACACCATAGAGCACATTTAGGTTACCTAACCCCATCCTTACCAAAGGTTCCAACGAACGTCGAAGACGGTTGAAGCGGCTTCTAGTTTCTCCCAACTCATAAGTGAGACAACGAATCATGCGGTCTTGAGCTTAGACCAACTCAGACATCCTCATACAAGGTTGCATCTTCCAACATCATCTCAAATGAATTCACACCTTGCTCAGGGCTTTGGATTGGGAAGTGAGAAAAAAGGTAACGATCTAACTCCATCACTTCCGACCGGAGAACACCGATCGCCTTATAAGCCACCACTTGGATGGCCATCTCCACAGAAGTTCCCACTTGCCACAAATCGGTGAGGCTCGGATACGCCTTCAACTAGGCGCTTTAGGAACGAACAAGGTGGCAACATAATCCACCAAGCCATGGCCCACGCCCTCTCGCATAGACCGCATACTCGGGCCGATACGAGAAATTGCCCTTCCAAAGCATCTCGTCAAGGATGGAAGGGAAACCCTCCACACCCTCGGCACGAGTTGCCATCACCAACCTTCCCACGTTCATCTATTCAAAGGAATCAGAACAAATCAAGAATAGAGGGTTAAGGATCAAAATAAGTGAAGTGTAAGATAAGGTTAGCCCTACAAGAGATAAGGATTACTTAAGACATACAAGAACATGTCCATAGCACTCATATTTGAATTCTTCGTAACCAAGGTTAGTCAATTAATTTATTTTATCCTACCATATTTCCCAAAAAAGGTTGTGATAATGCATGAAATGTAACCTTGGCTCTAATGCCAGCCTATGAGGGAGCCGCCCAGATTTCTCGAGTTAAACCGGGTTTCATCCATTGAACCATTGAACCCCCAATTTAACCCGATTAATCCCGGTATTCCACTATCCCAACACAAGGATCTTCCATAACCATGTTACATGTCATACATCATCACAACATAACATTTAGTTTTACATACCAAGGTTCAAGCATTACATAAAAGGTTTAGAGTTTTTGCAGCGGAATAGTTTCATCATTGCTCTCGCTTATGACATACGACAAAATATGGAACGTGTCTCATGCCACAACACGACCCCAAATATAGCTCAGGCTCATCACTCATGCTCCTCACCGCCCTTTGCGGGACAGAAGTAGCCATAAACGGCCTCCAGGCTCACCTGAAATCAACTTAATGGCATCACTGTTAGTACATTTCGTACTAGCAGGCCTTATCCCGTAGCCACAAATATTTGGTGGAATGCAAGGCTCGTTCATTTGAATTTAACATAAGAAACACATTTGAGTAAGTTATAATAAACAAAAGACATAGCATCTAGTCTCCTTCTAAGCATTCACCAATACAATGTATAAAAGTAAATACAATGTTCAAGAGCCAATCTTCCATAGCTCGCAAACAAAACTCTATGTTGAAGTCGATTGTAAAGAGCGTGCTCAATAACTGAGAGCGCGGCTATTCGAATAGATTATCACCCGACCGGGGTGTACTCCTTTTCCCAAGGGAGGCATAAGATCGAACCTCCATACTCTGGGCCAAGGGTAAGGGTTGATTCATGCCCTCAACGGTTCGCATACCTGCCCCAAACATCCTCTGAATGGACGGGAAAGGCTAGGTGCACCGAGCCCCTAGTACGTTAGGCAACTCCGGCTACACCTCAACCAACCCGCCCAAATCCATTGGATGCCTCAGGCGACTTATGGTACTGAGCTTCCCTTCCCATAAAATTAAGTATGCGGTGAGTACGAAATGGTGCTCAAAACCAAGACAACAACTAGCAACCTTATACGACTCGAGCAAGCATCACCTTGCACCAAGCCCGATTCACATTAATATTCTCATAGCTCAACTTTTATCATTCCGAGATGTAACTGAATTAAATACAACTCCTAAAGCTCGCGAGAGATGGTGACCTTGCCAACTCTCGACTTCTACCAGTGCTAAGCAATTCCTAAGCATTTAATTCGAGACACCTAGCAAGCATACTCAACTAGAATTTGTTCTAAGTCTAAGGAATATGTCAAGTGGGCTCTACTCAATACATATGAAATGCACAAATAACTAACTACAATTGATCAAAAATAGATTGAGTATATAGAGGTGCCTGCCTTGAGGTTCGAAAGACGGAGCGTCACTCACTGGGCTCCAGGTGTGGGTTCAAGCTCCACTTGAGTCACCGACATGTTCTCTACATGAGTGCATATGATGCCAAATATAAGAACAATGCCATGCTCATGATATGAAATGATATGACATGAAGAAATCATGAACTATGCATTTTTAATGAACACAAGCTAAATAACCCCCTTGTTCTTGCATTACTTAGAACGTAGAAATCTTTAGTCATGATAGTTCAATATTAACCACACTTAAACCATAGGTGAGGCTACCTAGATATTGTCACCCCAAGTTAATAGCATGATTAATCATCCCTACATCGCATCTACATTACCATGCTAGGGTTAGAAATCCCCAAAGTAACATGAACATGAGAGCATTCATCCTCACCAAGAACATCACACAAAAATCCAATGTAGCTCATGCTACCCATGAAATTGTGCTTACCTAGGGTGAGGGGAGTGCTCCAAGCAACCCCAACGTGAAGGAAATCAAGAGGATGAGAGATCGCGCTTCGAGCTTGTTCATGACCTAGAGAGAGAAAACCATGGGAGAGAGGGGGATTAGGGTTTCCCACCATGGAATCATGGAGAAAAGCAGGGGGATTGAGGGAGGAGTACCTAGAGGAGAGGCGAGAGGGCTTACATGGTCTCCATTGGCCTCCAATGGATGGATCTTGAGAGAGGGAGAGCTTGAGGAGAGCTTCTTCTTCCTTGGGCTTTGAGAGAGAGAGGAAGGGGACTAAATGAGGGAGATAGGGGGCTGGATACCCTTTCCCTCGGGTTATTGGGAAGAAGGGTGACACACACCCCCACCCCTACTCACGCATGTGCGACAGGCGGCAAAATAGTGCCAGCGTGACTGTTGCGGACTGTCCTGCACTTAACCCCTGGACAGGTCCACCGTTGAGAAAAATCAGTCGGGGTCAGGGACGGTCTAGCAATCTGTTAGTTTGACAGGGTGAACTACGGACAGTCCGGTCATATTCCCCTGGATAGTCCGTCGTAGGGAGGCACGGCCACACCAGGGACTTAGCCAACTTAGGACTGGTTAAAGGCTATGAAACTGCGGACAGTCTGGTCTACGGTCCCAGACAGTCCTGCCGTTGACCGCCTAAAATTACACAGAAACAGCCCCGACTCTGCATTTTTCTGAGGTTAGCATTGTGGACAGTCCGCCCCTATGGCTCAGACAGTCCGCCGTTATAATCTAAAAACCAACGGTTTCTAATTAGCTCCAGGTCGATTCCCAGGCACAATTGCGGACAGTCTGCCGTTGCCGGCCAAAACCAATAGAAACGAAGTTGGCTCAGTCCAAAATCCCAGTTAGAGCTGCGGACTGTTCGCCCCTAGGGCTCGGACTATCCGCCATTGGCATTGTTCAGCCAAAAGCTATCTGCCCTCACACAATTAGCTTGACCAATGTTCCTTTCCCCAAACCTTTAAATCATGATTTTCATGCACATGATGATGGAACGATGCACTTGTATGCTTTAATCAAGTCAACCAACTTAGTCCGTTGCACAAGTGCACGAGGAGCCTAGAATTTTGGCATTTCTGCGACGGTGACGTCGAAGTCCGACGAGACGGACGGAGAGTGGAAAAAGACACAGGTAGAACGTACGTTTTTAGAGACAAAAAGTGAACGTACGTAAACGGAAGAAAGGACGCGCTGACACGTGCGCCTGTGCTCGCCATCGGGCCCGGGGGACGGCACATGAGCTTGGCCGGCCTGCGGGTACTCCAACCACTTCACTCATGACCCTCATGGATGCCCATGTTCCGCCTTTTATTAATCTGCTGTTGCTGATGATACGGCTCTGCTGCTCTGCATCCAGAACGTTCGTTTTTTCGAATATGCAGGAGGGCTGCTTATAGGGATGCAAGTGGATACCCAAGGATGTTTTTTGTCACCACATTATTTACGGTGGCATGCCATTCGAGCTAATTTTTTCATCCAAATAATAACGAAGATTGTCACTCTAGTTCATTTTGTCACTTGTTTGGGTTGACCCAATGACCCGAAAAAGATGTGATTTGCATCCCTAGCTGCATATCTTTGAAGGAGACCTCGCGGTCGGCAAGAACATGAAGCGGACTACTCCAAAAACGATGACCAAGATCGGCGAGCCCAGAAGCCCTAGCCCGCGCCCAGAGACCGCCCTCTACCTGCACTGAAAAACAAACAAACGCCCCATCCGACCTGACATTCCTAAAACAACAGGCATTCATCTCCTTCCAGAGCAACCAAGACACATTAGAGAAAAATGAGTCGGTACCAGCCCGACACACCTCTGGCCAGCTGCTTCTAAATAGTGTCAGGTCATGAGAACACCACCGGAAACTGCCACTAGGGCCAACACACCATGAGCACCCAAGCCGGCAAGGATGGCACACCAAACCTCATGGGTGAAACGGCAAGCCATGAGAAGATGATCCCCAACTCAGGTTCAGTCTCGCATAGCAGGCACAACTCACAACCGCCGCCACACCCAATCAAAGAAAGATCTTGACCTAGCCTTGGTGGCGCATCAAGTAAGCAGACTAGGTAGAGTAGTGCCCAGTCAGCAGCCCTACCTCCAAATTGTCTGATCCTCAACATTTGGCCGTAGCTAAACATCCTCTAAAAGGTCCCGAATCGTGAGAAACTATACGATGGCAGTGAGGCCACTGGTGACTGACTGAATCCAACGCCTGATCGGGGATCGCACTCGCCACTGTCAAGGAGAGAGAGCAGCGGGGGAGACCAGGGAGTGCAGTGTGGGGGAGATGTAGGATAAGGATGTACCACCTAGCCAAGGATCAAGCCAGAAGAGATTTCGCTCGCCATTACTAACCACGACAAAAAATAATGCATTGAAGAACGCCCTGACCTCTGCCACGACCTGGATATTCCCACTCTTCGTCTTCTCCCTACCCTCTACAGCTAGAGCCACCTTACTTGGAGAGCTATGTTGAAGAGCTTGATGTCCATGACGCCCAGGCCACCGCCAAGAAAGGCCCAAGACGAGTTGGTAGTCTACTCGCCACCTTGTCCACCAAGGATTGCATGTGTGGCTTTGGTAGCTTCCTCATGTCGAGTGGCAAGCCTAGGTAACGCACCCGGATAGGTTCTATCCAGGCACCGACCCCTGAGGGACTCAAGTGTACCGAGTCTGGTCTTCTTCCTCATTGAAAAGACCTTGATGTCAGCCTAGAGGGGGGTGAATAGACTAATCTGAAATTTTCACCACTTAAAATCCATTGTCAGCCCTACACCGGATAGTCCGGTGATGCACACCAGATAGCTATAGTCCGGTGTCACACAGAGAGTGAACTCAAGTATGTAAAAATGGACTATGTTACTTATTGAGCTTTACAAGTGGTTGCAGATGTTTCTCTAGGTGATGTTGAGCTCTGCTACACTGAGTCCCTGCACTCACAACTAAAAACTTGCACACATGAGTAGTAGTGGAAGCAATAAAGATAAATGCAATTAAAGAACAAACCACAAGCACAAAGCTTGGGTCTCCTAGCAGGGGCACAGCACATAGGACACAAGAATTTAATTCCCTGAGGTTCGGGCACACCCGCAAGTGTCCCTACGTTCTTGTTGAGGCACCCACCAAGGGCTTGAGTCTTTTTCAATTCATGGCATCCCCTTGTCTCCACCAAGGCCAAGAAGGTGCTCACTGTAATACTCTGAAGAGCGGGGGTAATCACCTACAAGAAATGTGTCACTCAACAAGTCAAGTACCCTTCAGGAAGCTCTAGCCGTCTAGGAGGAAACCTCCAAGAATAACAAAAGCGTTTGCCGGAAATGCTTTGCCAACTTGTGCTCAGAAGCTAGGATGCTCTATCAAGCTCACACAATCTCACAAAAGCTCTCCCAACTCAAGAATCTCACTTGGTTAGCTAAATCTCACAAAGAGAGTGTTGGGGAGTGTTTCTCTGGACTCCGAATGTGTATGGACATTCGAGGGAAGCAGCAACCCCAACAAGAGGTAGAGGGAAGGTATAAATACCAACCCTCACAAAATAGTCAGTTGGCCTGCTATTAGACCACCATAGGACAGTCCGGTGGCCCAAATCGTACAGTCTGGTAGAAGGCAACTAGCCATTCGGATTCAAACCCCTCTATCGAATAGTCCAATAGAACCTACCAGGATAGTCCGACGAGGGAGCTCCTCACCTGAGAACAAAAGGCACAGAGCCTGGCCACTAGGTTAATCAAGGTGTAGGTGTTTGCCTTCATTAGAGGTACACCTAACTAGGATTTATAGCACAAGAAAAGGTTAGAGAGAAGTCACTCTGGGAATTGGGCTCTGCCAACACCGGACAGTCCGGTGAGCCTACTCTTAGGACACAAACAACTCACAAGGAGTGTATAGGCTATAGACTCTCTGAACTAGGCTAGAGCACATGTTGATCGGCTGACTTTCTAGGCTTGGCTTCCATCTTGATAGTACAACATACCTATACTCAAGATTAAATGGAAATCTAGATGAAATCCACTTGAGTCTTGACTTAATGAATAATGCCGTCTTGATCAATTTCAATAGAGAGAAATAGCCAAGCTGAGCTTCTTCTTCTGAGAGCAATCCTCTTTGAGCTGAATAAGTTGGACTTCAATTAGAAAACCACTTCAATAGGTAGATGTAGCACATTTGCTCATTAACCATTCAATTATACTTGATCTTCATTATAGTTGGCTTTGATATGCAATAGAGTTGCTTTAAGATCAGCCACTTGTCATTTATAAAGATTCGTTGTCACTTTTCACATTATGATATCCAATAGCCTCAAAGTGCATCAATAATAGATAACCAATAATAACCAGCACTTGGGCAATCCATTTCATTAGAGATAGCCATTTTCATTGTGACACAACTAAGTAGCCAATGAGATGTGTATCCAATGTCATAGTGTCCAATATAAGGATGATCCATGGCTGAATATTCTACCCATATCCATAGATATACAATAAAGATCCATTCACATCAATATGTGGAAGATATACAATGACAACCATTATACTCAACATATGAGTGATTCATGCTTGATTATGTGATATGTACGTAAGACTTCACTCATATACATCTGATCATGGATAATACACCTGTAAGGACCTGTCAAGACACTTCACAAAGAAGTTAGACCTTTAATCAGGTTGTCACACAATACACCAAAACCACTAAGGAGCCTTGTTGAACTTACAGTGATCTTCCTCAAAGATGGTAGTATCTAACTCCTCATCACCTGCAAGCTCAAAGCCAGGGGTTATGCAAGGCATAGATTCATCAAAAGTAACTTCACAAGTCTCAACCATCCTACCAAAGTCCAAGAGCCAAACGCGGTATGCACACGTGAGTGCGAGGCATAGCAAAGAAATGCTCCGTCATAATTGCAAGGTTCGAACTTGTCCAATTCCCCTACTTGAGCACAAAGAACCTGCAGTCAAACACCCACTGGTGGCTCACTTTAGGCTAGCCGCCCCGATCATAACTCATACAAGGTCTTATGAAGAAGAGCCCGCAGAAAAATACGATTTGACACATAGCATGCGGTGTTAATCGCCTCGGTCTAGAATTTTCTAGGAGTCCTATGCTCATCGAGCATCGTCCTAGCCATCTCAACAAGGGTCTGATACTTGCGTTCTACCACACCATTCTACTAGGGGACATATGGGGATGAAAACTGGTATTCAAAACCTTGTCTATGGCAAAAAGGCTTTGAAATGATCATTTTGAACTCCAAGCCATTGTCACTGCGTATAGCTCTCATGGCATGATTGGGATTCATTTCTCAACACAAACTCAAAAACCTCATCCTTGCTCTCCATAAAATGCATCCAAGACCAACGAGAAAAGTCATCCACGATCACGAGAACGTACCACTTCCCACCAACGGACTTTACCCAAGCAGGACCAACTGTGTCCATATGAAGAAGCTCTCCGGGGTGAGCCATCATCACCTGATTAATTAGGTGTGTGAGGATTAGCAACCATCTTCCTATGGCCACAAGGATGGCACACAAGATCACGCTCACTCTTCAACTTGCAATCATCGGATGAGACCAAGTGAGCCAAGGTTTGCAAACAAATCGAAGGTCAAATGACCTAACCTCCTATGCCACTTTCACAAATCAGAGGAGGAGGGAACGTCCATCAAACACCGAGAAGGATCGAGGGGAGCTCAAGAAATCAACACGAAAGACCTTCCCAAATGGCAAAATAGGACAAACAAGAACTTCGTGAGCATCCAAAACACGAGAACAACCCTTCTTAAAATAAACCTCATATCCTTCATCGAGAAGTTGCGAAACAGAGAGAAGGTTGTAACCAAGGTTAGCAACCAAAGCAATGTCCCTCAGGATAAACTGCTAAAAAATTGGAACAACGCTAACACCCTTCACCTTACCTATGCCTTTATCCCCAAAAATGATGTGCTCACTAGAGCTCACTGGGATGAGACTAGAGAATCATCTGTGATTGCCGGTCATGTGGCGCGAACAACCAGAATTCATGAGCCATATGTTCTCCAGGCCTCCGTCTTGCATCAATAGAGGTTCATCGGGTAAGCATATGGTCTGACACTGGGGTAACACTGAAAAGAAGCAAACCAGTGTCGAGCCATCTGCTCAAAAGAAGGGTTAGCAATATCATAATCAAACATCCTAAAACCCCTGGCCCGCACAAACTGAGACTGCCAGTCACCACTTCTAGGAAAGCGTGGTCCATCGTAGCTCTCAAAGCCTTGGCGAGGAGGACCAAGTCGTACTGCTCACGACTCGGTGCCCGGCCGGCAAAGCGTCCACCACCTGTAGGCTATAGCACCTATGAGGAAAACTGGTCTCCTCTACCTCCACCTACATGACATGCCCAGTGGTCTCGCCTATCCCCATGTTGAGGTGCCACATCAGGCCTACCACCCCTGATAGTACATGTCCTAATTCCTCCTCTCAACCTCTCTACGCTCAGCCCTCAACCTGCGGTAACAAAACTCCACCAAGTGACCCTCCCTATGGCAGTAGTCACACACAGTACGTCTTGGGTGGAGCACCCTAAGGTTGGTTCTGGTTCTTAGGCTAGCTCTTTTGTTGTGGATTGGGCTTAGGAGGAGCATTCCACTTCGCCCCTTGCTTGGAACTCTCAGGAGGTGAGTCAACAAAGTTCCTCTTAGGAAGAGTGTCAAGTGGGTTGCTCACATCGTTGGGCTAGGGAGTCCACACTTGTTTCTTAGGTGGCTCCCTAGGCTTATCTGTCCATGCACCATCCTTAGGGTTGTCAACAAAGTTCCTCTTAGGAAGAGTTTCAAGTGGGTTGCTCACATCATTGGGCTAGGGAGTCCACACTTGTTTTTTAGGTGGCTCCCTAGGCTTATCTGTCCACACACCATCCTTAGGGTAGTCAAACTGGAAGTTGGGCTTGTTTTGGTTAACATGAAACTTCTCACTCATAGGAATCCCACTCAAGTCACCGATCTTCCCATACAACTGATCAAAATCAGCCTAGGTGTAGTGGTAGCCAAGCCCCAGCTTGTCACTCAACTTAAAAGAGGAAATAATCCTGCCAAGCTAAGCTCCTTGGAAGAAACCCAGCTGAGAATGGTCCTAAGATAGGTGTTCTCATCTTCTAATCTGGACCTACTCAATGGCTAACTCATCAAGCCTATCTCTAAGGCCTTCACACTTGGGACAATCGGCACTTGGAGGGCTAGCAGTCCTTTTCAGACATCCTCAAAGCAGCCCTAGTCTCCTCCAACTCGTTCCTAAGGGTTGGGCAAACAATACAAGTAGCAAGCAAAGTCGGCCTAGCCTTCAACTCTTCTAATGTTGCGGTAGTAGAGAAAAGTAAATCTACATTACTTGCATGCTTAGAGCGTAACTCAGTCAACTCAACAGCTAGAACCTGACAATCAGTGCACTTAATCTCATCAGCAACAACACTAGCTTGCTTAGCCACAACAAAATCATCTAAAGCACATGCAAGTTTAGACTTGAAAGTCTCAAGCTCAGCCTCTAAAGTAGCAACCCTAGCATTTGCTTGCCTAAGGTCCTTAGCAGCCACTCTAAGGAAGCGATCCTGGTTCTTCAAAGCAGTGAACATAGCATCCTCATCCTCATCACTCACTGAAAGCTCAGCATTGGACTTATTGCAGACATTCGAGAGTCGGTGGATCTAGCTTGATCTCTGTCGGCATTTCTTAGCCTACTGATATAAATCTGCAAGCACACGGAAACACGTCGTAGCCTTTCACCCAAGAGTATTCCAAGGTAACGAAATCTAAGAGGAACGAGGAGTAACTCAATGTAGAACAGATAGAACCGAACAATGAAACTAGCAATTGCAAAGATAAATAACAGAGTAGAGCAGGATCACTATTTTAAATAAAACAACTTAACTTTACGAAATAAACTAGTCTTGTACTTAACAGGTTTACTTGGACACTGAGGCTATAGAACCACTTCCGAGCACCAGAGTGCTGATAACCCAGACGAGAAAGGCTGACACTACAGGACTCAGCTATGCGTCGATGACAACTTATCCGAATGACGGGGTTGGAATACACAGGACACACACCCGCTGTCACCAGGTGGGACTACCAACCAAAACTGCATGGGACAAGACACCTTCTAGGGCAAACTCTAGTCTAGACACCACGTCTACATGAACAAGTTTACTACAAAACTAGTTCGAGGCCAGAGAAGCAAGCACAACTGTATAGTTAAACTAAACAAAGCACATTGAGCACCCGTAAGCTACTAAGCAGAGACTGAGTATGTAAATGAAGTAAGTATGAAATAAATAAAGTAGAGAGCAAGGAACTTTACTCAATCTTGGAAATGGAGTAATATTTCCTCTAAGATTAAGAGCTCAGAAATAGAATACCAAAGAGAATTCCAACTCCTTCACTCTACACCTCACTACTCTCTCTTGAGACATAGGTGGCTCTCTTTACAATGCCAAGGGTGGCTTCACTACTATACTCTACACACAACTACACAACCACACAATTCTTCTATTGATCCACCACACTCTACAAGTGCCCTCCGGGGGAGGGGTATTTATAGATAAACATCAAAAGGGGGGGGGGTACTTATATAGCAGCTAGGTCGGTAGTTGAGGCAAGTCGGTGGCTGAGCAGCCACGTGGATGGCTGAGTGGCCATCCGATCCACCGCCTTTGTTGATCAATGGGCTGATATTGCTTCGACAAGGTCGGTGGCGGTTACTTGAGTTTGTGCATGTGCCAAACGGGTAAAACGCATGGCCGAGTGGCCAAGGCAATGGCCGGGCGGCTACGTGTTCTTCTCAGATTGGCTGCCTATTGATCTCTCGGATTGCAATCCTTGTGTGATGGCATTTTGACCCTTGCTTTCATTGGATTCTTGGTTGCACGGTTGGATTTGTCTCATTTTGTGCTTCTTTGCATGCAGGTTGAAGGACGTGTCATTTTTGCTCCATGGTATGGCCAAGCAGCCATGTTGGATGGTTGGGCAGCTACCTACATTGGGCTGCAAGGCGGCCAGGGCCTCCTAGCTATTGGGCTTGGCAGGGTCTCCCTTGCCACTTTGCCTCTATTTTGGTCATTCCTTCGATAATTTGGACGTGACAAGCTCCTGCGTACAACTTCCATCCACAACTCGTGGAACCAATTAATGATACATGAAAAATTGATAAATTGTGCCCTTAATCATGAAATGTTGGTGGTCGAAAAGGGTTTTATCGACCGCCAACACCCCACCATACTTAAACCTTTGCTCATCCTCGAGCAAAGAGGAGTGTTAAGTTCAAGTGGGAAAGGCATAACATCAGCATCCACCATAGCAAGCACAAGGTCCTTTCAACTATTTCACCTTGCCCAGGATTTCAAAAGCGTCTACACTTTGGTTTTGGAATGTTGAAACATGGAGCAAGAATATCAGAGTTAACTTCAGGTTCCCACATCACATGAGTGAAAGAGGTTTCCAAAATTTTCAAAAGCAGGGCATGCTAACTCTTTTGATCTCAAGACCAACTCTCGGTCACTCAAGGGACAAAGTGTCCTTGCCAAAATCTTGCATTCCTCACATCCTATCCTACCAAGGCTTTTTGTGGAGCTAAGGTGGTTGGGAGAATGAGGCTTTCCCGTCATGTTTATATTGTTGAATCAAGTCAAGTGTCATGAAAGAATCCACAATCAAGTGAGATTTAGCCAAGTGCAAGTGTAGTGTTGAGATTGTCTCTTGCAGGTGTTTTGTTTGAATCCCATATTTGAGTAGAGGGCATGGAGTCATTCTCTTTCCTCTTTTCTCTTCTTCTTTTCTCATGCCTCTCTTTCTTTCAAAAAAACTTTGAATGGGATTTTTGATGAGTAGATTCGGTTTTTCTCAAATCTCCATGCCTCTCTTTCTTTCAAACAAACTTTGAATGGGATTTTTGGAATTTCATTGCGCACCTTTTTGAGAGACTTTATTTTATGGAACATGCATGTGAAAGCCAAAACTCTCAAATGGTTTGAACTCTTGTAGTGGCACAGGGATTGATAAGACTCAAAACAATCAAGGAAGCGAGATGTGCAGGTTTCTTTTCATATTTGTGGCACTAGTGGGACAAAGGATAGGGTTTTGAGATCATTCAAGATGGAGCCCTCTTTTTTATTTTGCAAATAAAACTCTTACTCATGTGGGGGGTTCCTTTAGTTTTCTCCAATCATCTCATATCACAAGAATCAACAAACTAAACTCAAGTGGTTCCTTAATCATGATAGTATCCAAAGGCAAGATTACTTTAGCATAGGAAATAAAATAATGCAAGCACAAGTTAGATGTGATGTTATGAACATGTAGAGCATGATTCGATCAAGTTCATGTGTAAAGCGCAAAATTTGAGAGGTTTACAGAATGTAAACGAGTGTTTCTGACCTCCAAGTATGGGTTCGAGCTGAAAGTGGGCTAACTAGTCCAACACCATGGCCGGGCTGCCAGACTGATGGCCGGGCGGCCAGCAATCGACCCATGTGTTGCTTCATTTTTATTGAGGGAGCCACAGGGGAATGTGGCAGGTCCGTGCGACTTGTTTTCGTGAAAAGTAGTGGCCAGGCGGCCATGAATTTTTGAAAAATCCCTTGGAATTTTCTGAGTAGCGTGGTGACACCCTGCACATTGTGTTTTGCTCGTGTGTTTTTTGCAGGGTCAGTGACAGGAGGACGAATGGCTTTCCCATTCTACCCAAACACATTATTCAAAAGGGAAACTATCCTACCTTTATTGAATGAAATAAAATTGAAGGCGCTTGATACATGAAACGAAACAAAACAAAACCTAACCCTCGAATTAAAATAAGAGCCTAAGGTAACTAGAAGCACGAGCATCTATGGTTTGGGAGGATCATAGAGCTCAGGACACCCCATTGCTTCCGCAAGGTGGTGGACTTTGGCAGACAGCCCTTTCCTAAGTACATCAACATTGTCATCTATTTCCATCCACCAAAACTAGCCTTCAACGCAGCTCTCTTCTAAGTTTTGGAGTTTTGCCTTGAGCGTTGTGATCTCCTCCTTGAGGGCTCCCACCGTTTCCTTCTCTTAATCGGAAGAACCTTGTCCCAGTGGTCCTCTAATTGGAGGTGGTTTGGACACCTGGTTCACCGTTCTCCTTGGCAGTGTGGAGTCAATGGACTCATCTTTGGAGGCATACGGCTTTGGAACCCTAGGCACAAACACCTTGTCAGAACCAGTGGGGTTTTCACTCCACGGATGGTATGGTTGGATGCACTTGGGTTGACTGAATCATTAGATGGCCCGGCAGCCTCCTCCTAGAAGAGACTCTTGACACACTCCAATGGAGCGATGACCCCTAAAGTAGGACAAGGGGACAGATGAGCCACCTTCCTGGCCATCATTCACGAGGGGGAAAGACCACGTGAAGGCTTCTCCACACTATGGGAACGACGACGGGATGCTGGGCGGCCTTCGCACGTGGCCGGGCAGCCATGGGGGGTGGTGTTCATGGCCGTGTGGCCATCCTCTATGGCCAGGCAGCCATGGGGACCTCTGGATGAGACTCTTGGGACTTTTGTCCCTAGGGATGGATTATAAGGGTCGTGGGGAGTCCTCGAAAGCAGGGGTATAGGATGCAGTGGTGTCCGAGGTGATGGAGGCGATAGCCTTGCCATTATTGGGAGGAGAGAGGGGGTGCCATTGCTGGTTTCAAGGTGGTGGTGTAGATGGGGAAGAAGATGGCTTTCACTTCCTTAAAACATTGGAAAAACCCGTCCTCATTCACACAACAGCCCCGAAGATGTTGGATCGATGCTCGCAAACTTCAAATTTTGAGTTTTGGTGGCTGGGCGGCATTGGGGGATAGCTGGGCGGCCACACCTAGGGCCAGGCGGCCAAGCCTGTGGCTGGCTAGCCACACCAACTTGGGCTAGACATGCCACAAGCTTGGGTTGCCCTTGTAGGTGAGCTGTGGGTCCATTTTTCGTAGGTAGGATGTCGGTTTTGTTGAGATTTTCAGCAAAAGGTGAGATTAGATATAATTTTAAGGGGGAAGAGCAATAGTGTACATGGCTCTTTTAAGGTTTGAGCTCAACCATGGATGTGTGATCATACTACCTCATGTAGCTTGAAGGCATCCATTTCTTCAAGCTGAGGCATTTCGGGCTCTAGAAAAATCTTAAGCCGTTGTCCATTTGCCTTAAAGTTTCTTTCATCATTGTCCTGGATGGTGATGGCACCGTGATCGGTGGCTTCAAGAACCATGAAAGGCCCTTCCCACTTATTTCTAAGTTTCCCATGACCAAACAAACGAACGAGATAATTAAAGAGCAATACCTTATCTCCTGGTTTGAATGTCTTGATCTTAAGTCGCTTATCGTGCCATCTTTTGTGCACTCCTTGTATAGCTTGGCACTGTGGTATGCCTTCTCCCTCCTAAGAGCCAATGGACCGGCTCCACTGCCTCTGGAGTGATGAGTGATTGTCAATAGTAGCAAGACCCAGAAGGACTTGGGCACAAGACCTCCGATGGATAGGAGGCCCTCCGATGGACTGGAGGTTGAGGGAAGTCCTCCGAAGGACTGGAGGCACACTCGACGTCTGTCGGCCATGGGAGTTCCGTATACGGAGGAGCGGCACGAAGACGGTAGGAGTAAGTCCTCCGAAGGACTGCGAGGCTACCCCGATGGACAGGGGATGCCAGGCGCCACCGCGGTGCTCCAACCCGAATGCGTGGCGCGAAGGCGTGCGAGGGAGGCTTTGGCGGCTTCGGCTCAAAATTGTCACCCAAGCTACCCAAGCCTTGGTGAGTTGGGCCACGACTCGCCAAGATAGAGAAGATGGGCCAAATCCGGCCCAGGCGGAGACTTCCTAAAGTTTCCCGGTTTCTGACATCAAAACCGGGGGCGGATCGTGGATTGGACTACTGGCCACGTGGAGAGCATATGAGGATTGCGTGGAACTTACAAAGATCAAGACTTCATCGTGGTCGTCTGTCCCGAAATATCCTGTAATCTTTCGTTTGAGTCCTTAGGGTTTGTCTAGCTGTAGGGACCTAAGTGCAAAACTGTCTAAATAGCATTCAGGTATAAAGAGGTCCAAGGCAGGTCATTAGAGGATCTCTTGGCTGCTAGGATTAGTTTTCACTTGGTGATTTTCGTCCTTAAGCTTTGAGCTCCATTGTTAGAGAGGTTAGAGTAGGATTTAGCCTCCTAATCTTGAGGGAAGGTGAGGGTGGTTGGTTGGGACGAATTTCTGCTTGTATGATGAATCTTTAGACCCATTTTGGGCACTTAATCGTAGCAAATTCGTGCAGCAACCTTGTGTTCTTCTCCTCCCCCTCTCTCTTTGGTTTTTGGGTTCAATCCTTGCCTTTTTGGGTGTTTTTGTTGGGCAAGCTTGAATCCCTTTCCTTGCTGATGTTCTGGACTTGCTAGGACATGGAGATCATGACTTAGTTCATCTCAATCCTGCTGGATTGCCACGAGCAAGCCTCTTTTGAGTTTTCCCCTTTCTTGCCCAAGAATGGCTATTTCACAAGATCTGAAATTCCCGCTGATTCCACGGTTACCTTGAGTTGGTCTGTTGGGAATATCTTTGAAATAGGGTCTAGATAACCTGTGCTAAATTTCGTGAAGTTTGGACAAGGTCAGATCAGGTTATGATTTGAAATCATATTTTCTGCGACCCTACCGGACCATCCGGTAGAGGCCACCGGACAGTGTGGTTCCACCGGATAGTCCGGCAGCGCCCACCGGACAGTCTAGCGAGAGGCGTTGCCCGGGCAGTGCCACCGGATAGTCCGGCTACAGGAACCAGATAGTCCGGTCCTACCGGACAATCCGGTGTTGGCCACCGGACAGTCCGGTCCTGCTAGGGAGCTGCTGCGTTCTTCCCAGGTTGGTTTTTCCGCTGTGATTTTGCTACGGATTTTCGCATTCCTCCCTTAAGACCATTCTCTTTGCTTACTGTGAGTCAGTGAGACGCACCTAGGTGTGGTGATTGTCTTGTGGCGGTTATTGCAAAATCCGTTGCTCCGCTGTTACTCTTGTTCGGATCTTGAGCTTTCTTGCATTAGTGCGTATCCTCACAGTGGACGGCACCCTTGCGCTGCTAGGCATGTATCTGTTCATTGGACGGTGCTTAGTTTCGGTTTCTACTCGGGGGTTTGTGATTTTGTGATTTCAAGTGGTCCTATTCACCCCCCTCTAGTCGCACGTCTCGGTCCTACAATTGGTATCAGAGCCGGTTAGGTTTCTTCATACCTTTACCGTTGAGAAACCAGTAGCGACTATGACTCACTCTGGGAAGATTCTGGTCCTTGGTTCCGATGGCTACTCCTACTGGAAGGGTAGGATGAGAGCTTTCTTGCTTAGCCAGGGCCAGGACCAGGACATATGGGATGCTACTCAGAGTGCGAACTTTGTTGTGCTTCCAGTTGCCCAGTGCACTACCCCAGCGATTGTGGCTCAGCATGAGGAGAATGCCAAAGCTGTTAACTTTCTCTTCTCAGGACTTGGTCCAGTTGATTATGAGAAAGTGAGCCACCTTGAGATTGCTCGTCAGATCTAGTCCCTGCTGAGTGCACACCATGAGGGCACTGCTACCATCAAGGGGCGTCTCGTTGAGACTTACATGCGCGAGTATGAAAGTTTCGTTCAGAAGCCTGGTGAGTCCATCTATGACTTGTTTGGTCGTTTTCAATCGATCATCAACAAGTTGCGTGTTAACTCTAGCCCTGAGAGGATCCCATACACTGACCATCAGCAGGCTGTCAAGTTGCTGTATGCGTTGGACAGGAAGGTATGGGAGATCAAGGTTAACTCGATCATCGAGTCTGAGGCCTATGACACAATTGGAGTGGAGACTCTTTACAGCAAGCTCAAGGCCACAGAGGTGGATTACAAGTTGAGAGATTCTCTCGCTTGTACTGGCTCCAAGAGCTTGGCCTTGGCTTCTCCCTCCAGTGAGGCCGTTCCTAACCCCCAGCATCACAACTTTTCGTTTTCTGCTCTTATGTCTGTTACAGAGGAGCAGTTGGCGTCACTTGGGGATGATGAGCTTTGTTTGGTGTCTAGCCGCTTTCAGTGCGCCTATGACAACCAGATGAGCAAGAAGAGGGGCGAGAGGCCCAAGTGCTTCGAGTGCGGAGAGGTCGGCCACTTCATTGCCGAATGCCCAAACAAGCAGAACGACTACTATAAGAAGGGCAAGAACCACTCCCCCGACTCCAACAAGTACCACTCCGGCAAGCGTGACCACACCAAGCACCGCTCCGACAAGATCAAGAACTTCCGGAAGGCTTTCAAGAGCTACCAGAAGGACAACCGGAAGCGGGACAAGGCCTTCTTCGCCGAGCTTGGTGGTTTGTGTGGCGGATCGTCTTCCTCCTCTTCGTCTTCGTCGAGCTCAAGCGATGAGGAGATCGTCACCAAGCGGGACAAGAGGAGGGACCAAGGTGGTCCAGCTGGACTCTGCTTCGTCTCCACCAAGTCCAAGCGCAAACACAAGATGCACCGGAGATCTTTTTGCTCCATGGCGCTTGAGGACAAGGACGACAAGGGCAACAACAACGACTCCTCCGATGAAGAGGTAACTTCTGAGCAAGCTGAAATTCTTGAGATGTTGGAGTCAAATAGTCATGAGTTGAGAGCCCAGGATAGGTTGTTGGAGAAGGCAGCGAAGAAGCTACAGAAGCAGAAAGCCAAGTTGGCTGATGCTTTAGCTGAGATAGAGAGGCTGAAGAGTGTGTCAGCCCAGCCTAGTGAGTCTAAGTGTCCTACCTGTGAGACTTTGATGAGAGATCTCTATGAGCAGAAGAGCAAGTATGCTCATCAGGTAGAGGAGATGGATAGGCTGAAGGTAGAGTTAGGCAAGCTCCAGTCTAAACTGGATGAGCCTATCTTGAGTGATGTGACTGAGTGTGAGATGTGTCCCCACCTCGCTATTGACATAGCTGAGCTGAAGGTGAAGTGTGAGGGATAGCTCAAGGAGTTGGAGTAGCTTAGGGCTAGACCCATGCTTTTGGGTGCGTGCATGGTCTGTCCTACCTTGGAGAGTGAGCTTGCGCAGTTGAGAGCTGACCTTGAGATGCTTTTAGCATCCCCTAACACTTGTGAGAACTGTCTCACTCTGAGGTTGATGTTGGTGGATAGGGATGCCACCATTAAGAAGTTAGAGAAGTCTGCTTTCCCTATTCCCTCTCTACACTGCCCTACTTGTGCTGACTAGACTTTAGTTCTGAAGGATCTGAGAGAGGAGAAACAGACTTTGGTTGATGAGAACAACCGTTTGAGAGAGGTGCTTAGTTGGATGTATGCTAGAGAGCCCCAACTTAGGATGATATTGGAAAGCACCAAGAGAGCTGAGGGTGATATGAGTGGACTTGGGTTAGGAGAGAGTAGTACTTCGGGTGAGAAGAGGAGTTCCCCAATTAAGCTTAAGACTGCCTCTCCTCAGCCTAGCCCTACTGTTGATGGGGTTTACCATGAGCCTCTTAAGGCTGCCCCAAAGAAGCAGTTCTAGACACCCAACCCCTCACAGGCTAAGCTGGACAGAGTAGTGACTGAGATTCTCAAGCCTCCAGTGAGCAAGGAGAGAGTCCAGCAGCCTGTTCCACCCAAGGCTACTCCACCTAAGCCTAAGGCTCAGCCTAAACCCACTCCCAAGAGGCCTGTCTACCACTGTGACTTTTGCCAGTGGAATGGCCACTTGGAGGAGTTTTGCTTCAGGAGGAAGCGAGTTGAGAGGCAGGAGAGAGCCTGGGGGAACCAGGATCAGTTCTACCAGGGTGGTAGGTAGGATCTTCCCTATCACGGTGAGGTGAGAGACCGTTTTGTTGGTGAGAGAGGAGGCAGCTTTCAAGCCCGTGTTCCTAGCGGAGAGAGACGCTTTCCCGGTCGAGCTCCTAGTCGTTTTCAGCGCGGCTATTGATTTTCTGACCGAGGCTTTGGAGGTAGAGGGTTTGAGAGCTCACGCTTTAGAGGTCGTGGGTCCCCAGGTAGACGTGATGCTTACTTTGACTGTGTTTACCCCACTTTTGAGCAGATGGCTCGGCACTGGTTCAGCGTTTACACTAACCCCAATGCCGGACCATTTGCTCACTCTCGCTTTCCTTGATCTTGCAGGATCGAGGCCTGGAGGACATATGGATCATGGACTCTGGTTGCTCTAGGCACATGATAGGGCACCGCAGATGGTTCTCCAGCCTCAACCCCATGAGCACCAAGGAGTACATCACATTCGGTGATAATGGTCAAGGTAAAGTGTTGGGTGTTGGTTCTGTTGCTCTTTCTAGCATGCTTTCCCTGAGAGAAGTTGCTTTGGTGAGAAATTTGGGGTTCAATTTGGTTTCTGTCTCACAACTTCTCAAGGAAGGGTTTGAGGTTCGTTTTAAGGAGGGTTCCTCTTGTGTGCTTGATGCTAAGGAAAACCTTGTTTGTCAGATTTTGCCCTATGGGCAGGTTTTTAAGGTTGACCTTGCATCTGTCTCTGGACCTCCTCGGTGTTTGGTTGCTAGTCCTTCTGCTGATATTTGGAAGTGGCATAGGAGGCTTGGCCATTTGAGTTTTGATCTGCTAGTCAGGTTGAGCTCAATGGATCTGATCCGAGGATTGCCCAATTTGAAAGCAGAAAAGGACTTAGTATGCCACCTCTGTCGTCATGGCAAGATGGTTGCCGCTTCTCATGCACCTGTCAATCAGGTGATGACCTCTTACTCGGGTGAGCTGCTACATATGGACACGGTTGGTCCTGCTCGAGTACAGTCGGTCAGTGGGAAGTGGTATGTGCTTGTAGTTGTGGATGACTTTTCTCGCTATTCGTGGGTGTTCTTCATAGAATTCAAAGATGAAGCTTTTGGTTTTGTTCGGGATCTGGTCTTGAGGTTAAGGAATGAGAGTCATAAAGCCATGAGGGCTATCCGCAGCGACAATGGCGGAGAATTTCGTAACTCTCGTTTCGAAACCTTTTGTCGTGACCTTGGTCTTGATCACCAATTCTCATCTCCTTATACCCCACCGTAGAACGGTGTTGTGGAACGAAAGAACCGCACACTTGTAGAGATGGCGCGGACGATGCTTCATGAGCATAGGACTCCGCGACGCTTTTGGGCTGAGGCTATGAATACGGCCTGTTACATTGCCAACCGTATCTTTCTACGGGCTTTCTTGGGAAAGACTTCATACGAGCTATGGTTTGGTAGGCAGCCTAGCGTCAAGCACCTGCGTGCATTTGGCTGCAGATGCTTTGTGCTCAAAAAGGGGGGGGCATTTGGACAAATTTGAATCTCGCTGCTTGGATGGTATTTTTCTTGGGTACGCCTCTAGCTCTAGGGCATATAGAGTGTGGATCCTTGATACTAGACAAGTGGTTGAGACCTGTGAAGTTTCCTTTGATGAATCTATGCCTTGCACAACCCCTGCATTTGAGCTTTCATGTGATGATGAAGATGGCGCTCCCATCTTTGAAGATGAGGAAGGCAAAGTAGATGCTGGTGATGCAGGAGCCACTGCACCGGCTGCAGCTCCTGCCCCCTCTGCTACGAGCTCTGAAGATGAAGGAGGACCCTTGCCTACGTCTTCCTCCTCACTCCCCCGACCACAAGCTCGAGCAGAGGTTGGCCCCGCTGAGGACGTATGGGAGGTGACCTCTGAGATTGTTCCATCTCGGCAGGTCCAGCGGGATCACCCTCCAGACAGGATGATTGGAGACCTACACCAACGTGTCACACGTTCTTCGGTTAACTCTCTGGCCTTTTTCTGTCACTCCGCATTTGTTGCTTCTTTCGAACCCCGGGATGTGTCACATGCATTATCTGATCCTAGTTGGGTGAACGCCATGCATGAGGAGTTGGAAAACTTTGAGAGAAACCATGTCTAGGATTTAGTTGAACCTCCACCAAACTGCCACCCTATAGGAACCAAGTGGGTTTTCAAGAACAAACAGGGTGAGGATGGGATGGTTGTGAGGAACAAAGCGAGATTGGTAGCCCAGGGTTTCTGTCAGAAGGAGGGGATAGATTATGAGGAAACCTTTGCTCCTGTAGCTCGTTTAGAGGCTATTAGGATTTTGCTTGCCTTTGCTGCCTCTAAAGGCTTCAAATTGCAGCAGATGGATGTCAAGTCAGCCTTTCTAAACGGTTACATAGAGGAGGAGGTTTATGTGAGACAACCTCCTGGCTTTGAGAGTGCCAAGTTTCCAGACCGGGTGTATAAGTTGAGAAAAGCCCTGTATGGTCTGAAGCAAGCTCCAAGAGCTTGGTATGCTAGGTTGAAAGCCTTTCTGCTCAAGTCTGGTTTTGTGATGGGTTTAGTAGACAAGACCTTGTTTCTGTTGAGTCGTGGTGGTGACACCCTTCTAGTTCAGATATATGTTGATGACATTATCTTTGGTGGTTCATCTCAGGCTTTGGTGTCTAAGTTTACTGAACAGATGAGTAGTGAATTCGAGATGAGTCTCATGGGTGAGCTTCAGTTCTTTCTCGGGCTTCAGATTAAGCAAGGCCCAGAAGGAACCTTCGTCCATCAAGCCAAGTACACGAAGGACATTTTGAGGAAGTTTGACAAGGGAGACCTCAAGCCCATGGCGACTCCCATGTCAACACAGACGGCTCTTGATGCGGATGAAGAAGGGGAGGTGGTAGACCAAAGAGAGTATCGAGGGATGATCAGCTCACTTCTGTACATGACGGCGACCAGGCTGGACATTCAGTTCGCGGTCTGCCTCTGTGCGCATTTTCAGGCCTCACCAAGGCTATCACATCGTCAAGCGGTGAAGCGCATCTTCAGGTACCTGAAATACACTCCTGAGCTTGGACTTTGGTTCTCTTCAGCTTCGTTGCTCTCTCTTAGAGGGTATTCGGATGCTGACTTTGCGGGTTGTCGGCTGGAGCGCAAGTCTACTTCCGGCACCTGCCAGTTTCTCGGTTCTTCTCTTGTCTCTTGGTCCTCACGCAAGCAATCTAGCGTAGCCACTTCCACCACAGAAGCTGAATACATTGCTGCTGCTAGCTGCTGCTCCCAGCTGCTTTGGATGAAGTCCACCTTGAGCGACTTTGGTCTCAGTTTTAGGAAGATCCCTCTCCTAGTTGACTCTACTTCTGCTATTTCTGTAGCTAAGAACCCCGTCCTGCACTCCAGAACCAAGCACATAGACGTGAGGTTTCACTTCTTGAGAGATCACTATGAGAAGGGAGATATAGACTTGATCAATGTAGAGACTGAGAACCAGTTGGCCGATATCTTTACCAAGCCCTTAGACCTGAGCATATTTGCTCACTTGCGTGGGGAGCTTGGTGTTTGTTATCCCTTTTAGGTTGGGGTAACTTTGGTATAGTTTAGGTGTTGCTTTGCTTTTTCTTTCTTTTCTTTCTTTGTTTCTCTTTGCTTCTCTTGCATTTTGTCCCATGCCATGCATTGCATTGTAACATATGCATTTCACTTTCACTAGCACTAGAGCTCTTCTGGTATGCCAAGTTAGTACTTGCTTGTGCTAGATTGTACAGTTGCTTGCATGATCATGGTTGGCTAAGCTCCTTGAATCTGTCTAATATCTTTTGTGAGCTTAGTCACTTTTGCTTCTTCCAAATCAAAAACCATGATCACCACTTGACTTGGCTACCTAGCATGTGTAGGAATGTTGAATGCTATGCTATCTTTTCATGCTTGGATATGCTAGTCGTATGCCTGTGTTGCACTGATGCCTAAGCATTTATGGCACCTTGTTCATATCTAAAATCTGAATTAATGTGATTTACAAGTGCTGTCCTATGAGTTTAATTGAAAAGATTCAGGAGGGTTCACTTGTCACACTGATCTAGTTTGAGATAGCTTGCCTTTGCACTTTGGCTTGAACTTGGACTAGGCTGTGTATGACCAAAACCTTGTCTTAAGCTTCTGATGGTTTTCTGAACCTAGGCTTGGCATTGGTTGGTAAAAAGTGGCAACGACAAGTGAATAACACCTGGCACATGATCTGTTTTGCTTGAAGTTCAAAATTGCTAAATTTGAAATCTGCAAGTCTCTAATATGCTTATGGCCTGTTGTAGATGCCTTGGTTGAGAGTAGCACACCTTGTATGTTTTGCTAGCATCTTGTTGTTCATGCCTATCTTGCTAGATGCTATTCATGTTGGTGATGCTCTCTTTTCAACAACTCTGAAAACCATGCTCCTGATCTGTATAAGATAGATTCAATTGAGCTTGTTTTGCATGCTACCTTGCCCTCACTTGCTCTGTATGCTAGAACTTGTATTTACTAGCTTTTCATCCCTGTTGAGCCCTTCATGGTACACTTCCTGCATTTCATGGCATATTTTGAGGGGGAGTTGTCCATTTAAGGGGGAGTTGAGTTCTATGACCCTTGATGTGTCCATTGTCAACAAGGTGGAGAGATTGGACCAAGGGGGAGGACTTTGTAGAGGTCTAGTTGAGGGGGAGGTTGAGCTTTTAGCATGCTCTTGCATTGGTGCGTTGAGCCTTTTGCCTCTTTCTGGAGGAGCCGATGCTTTGCCTTAGCATGACTGTGACTCTGTAGAGGTCTAGTTGAGGGGGAGGTTGAGCTTTTAGCATGCTCTTGCATCGGTGCGTTGAGCCTTTTTGCCTCTTTCTGGAGGAGCCGATGCTTTGCCTTAGCATGACTGTGTTGAGCCAGTTTGCCTCTTTCTTGAGGGGTCATGCTTTAGTTTGATCGACTGCGTTGAGCGGTTTCCCTTGTCTTAGGGGGTCAATCTTTGACTTTGTTTTTGTTGTAGTCTCAATTTGCCCTTTTCTGTCAGTATTTGGTCTTTGGGCATCTTGAGCAACTTCTTCTTTTTCTTCTTTCTTTTCGGTTTTACGCTTTTCTTTTGTCTTTGTTCTATTTCAGGTTACAGGTGGAAGGTGTTGACAATGCACTCATCAAGGGGGAGATTGAGAGCCAATGGACCGGCTCCATTGCCTCTGGAGTGATGAGTGATTGTCAACAGTAGCAAAACCCAGAAGGACTTGGGCACAAGACCTCCGATGGACAGGAGGCCCTCCGATGGACTGGAGGTAGAGGGAAGTCCTCCGAAGGACTGGAGGCACACTCGACGTCTGTCGGCCATGGGAGTTCGGTATACGGAGGAGGGGCACGACGACGGCAGGAGTAAGTCCTCCGAAGGACTGCGAGGCTACCCCGATGGACAGGGGATGCCAGGCACCACCGCGGTGCTCCAACCCGAATGCGTGGCGCGAAGGCGTGCGAGGGAGGCTTTGGCGGCTTCGGCTCAAAACCGTCACCCAAGCTACCCAAGCCTTGGTGAGTTGGGCCACGACTCGCCAAGATAGAGAAGATGGGCCAAATCCGGCCCAGGCGGAGACTTCCTAAAGTTTTTCGGTTTTTGACTTCAAAACCGGGGGCGGATCGCGGATTGGACTACTGGCCACGTGGAGAGCATCTGAGGATTGCGTGGAACTTACGAAGATGAAGACTTCATCGTGGTTGTCCGTCCCGAAATATCCTGTAATCTTTTGTTTGAGTCCTTAGGGTTTGTCTAGCTGTAGGGACCTAAGTGCAAAACTGTCTAATTAGCACTCGGGTATAAAGAGGTCCAAGGCAGGTCATTTGAGGATCTCTTGGCTACTAGGATTAGTTTTCACTTGGTGATTTTCGTCCTTAAGCTTTGAGCTCCATTGTTAGAGAGGTTAGAGTAGGATTTAGCCTCCTAATCTTGAGGGAAGGTGAGGGTGGTTGCTTGGGACGAATTTCTGCTTGTATGCTGAATCTTTAGACCCATTTTGGGCACTTAATCGTAGCAAATTCGTGCAGCAACCTTGTGTTCTTCTCCTCCCCCTCTCTCTTTGGTTTTTGGGTTCAATCCTTGCCTTTTTGGGTGTTTTTGTTGGGCAAGCTTGAATCCCTTTCCTTGCTGATGTTCTGGACTTGCTAGGACGTGGAGATCATGACTTAGTTCATCTCAATCCTGCTGGATTGCCATGAGCAAGCCTCTTTTGAGTTTTCCCCTTTCTTGCCCAAGAGTGGCTATTTCATAAGATCTGAAATTCCCGCTGATTTCGCGGTTACCTTGAGTTGATCTATTGGGAATATCTTTGAAATAGGGTCTAGATAACCTGTGCTAAATTTCGTGAAGTTTGGACAAGGTCTGATCAGGTTATGATTTGAAATCATATTTTCTACGACCCTACCGGACCATCCGGCAGAGGTCACCGGACAGTCCGGTTCCACCGGATAGTCCGGCAGCGCCCACCGGACAGTCTGGCGAGAGGCGTTGCCCGGGCAGTGCCACCGGACAGTCCGGCTATAGGAACCGGAGAGTTCGGTCCCACCGGACAATCCGGTCCTGCCAGTGAGCTGTTGCGTTCTTCCCAGGTTGGTTTTTCCGCTGTGATTTTGCTACGGGTTTTCTCATTCCTCCCTTAAGACCATTCTCTTTGCTTACTGTGAGTCAGTGAGACGCACCTAGGTGCGGTGAGTGTCTTGTGGCGGTTATTGCAAAATCCGTTGCTCCGCTGTTACTCTTGTTCGGATCTTGAGCTTTCTTGCATTAGTGCGTATCCTCACAGTGGACGGCACCCTTGCGCTGCTAGGCACGTATCTGTTCATTGGACGGTGCTTAGTTTCGGTTTCTACTCAGGGGTTTGTGATTTTGTGATTTCAAGTGCTCCTATTCACCCCCCCTCTAGTCGCACGTCTCGGTCCTACACCTCCATTCCTCTAGCTCGGCTAGTTGAATTTGCCTTCTTACGCCTGCTGACTGGAGATCCATGTTCCACCTCTTCATCGTGAAGTAAGATTTGAATTTGAGTTCCACTGGAAGATGACAAGTCTTGCCGTACACCATCTGGTATGGTGTCATGAAATGGGAGTCTTGTACGCTGTATGGTATGCCCATAGAGCATCGGATAGCTTGGGTACCCATTCTTTTCCATAGCCTTGACAGTCTTTTGTAATATGTTCTTAATTTGTTTATTGGATGTCTCGGCTTGGCCACTTGTCTACGGATGGTAAGGGGTGGCGACACGGTGGTCCACACTTGTAACACCCTAAATTTAATTTCCAGCATTTTATAATAAATTCAATATGCTTTATTTATTTTCTAGGATTTATTGTGCCTAGTATGCATTTTTCATTATCTTTTGAACTAAATATTGCAATATATCCTAAGGTCAACATGTTTGTGCATTCATGCTGGAGCATATTTTTTATTTGATGAATGGCATAAGGTTTGAATTCAAATTTATTTGAATTTGTAGTTTGTTTTTGAGTTTAAAAGAAAAGGAGAGAAATAGAAAAGAGAGGGAAAATGCAGGAAAAAGAAAAAGGAGAAACCGGCCCACCTCACCCGCTCGGCCCACCCGCGCCCTCACCCGAGCCAGCCCAGGCGAGGCGGCCCAGCCGGCCTCCCGCGCGCGCCGTCTCTCTCCCTCGCGCCACTGACAGGCGGACCCGCGCCCGTCGAGCCGCTGACAGGCGGGACCCACCTGTCATCCCCGACCTCTCGCCTTTCCTTTTTCGGCGACGGCGACTTTCCTTTTTCGGCCGATTTCTTTCCTTCTCTACGCCGGCCGACTCCGAGGAGGAGAGCTCCCTCCGCCGCCTTCCCCGTGTTCCTCGCTCTCCTGCGCACCGAATCCCCAAAGGAATCGAAGGATTCCCTTCCTTCCCGAGAGCGCGCGCCGAAGGAAGCTCCGGCCGCCGCCTTCCTTACTGCGCCGCCCCCTTCCGAGCCGCTCCGGTCCTATAAATAGCACGCCGGGCTTCGCCCTTTCCCCCTCAACCTCGCCAGCAGCCGCAATCGAGCCCTAGCCGTCGCGAGCCGCTCAATTCCGCCGCCACCGTCCGAGGTGAGTAACGCCGGCGAGGTGCAATTCGCCCTCTGGGGTCGCGCTTCCGCCGCTCTAACCCCTCCGCCGTGCTCTGCAGGACCTCGCGACCCCGTTGCGCTAGCTCTCGACGCCCGTGGACGCTCCGACCGAGCTCTCCGCGAAGCCCTGAGCCGCTCCGCCGCCTCCGCTCGTCGCCGACCATCCTCCGGCAGCTCCCGGTCGTCGACAACCCCACGGTGAGCTTCGCCGTGGTCCCATCTTGCTTTCTAGCTAGGTCCGGTCCTGAATCGCGCCCCGGAACACCGGGCATCGCGAGCTCCGGCGATGCGCCGCCGTCCCCGATGGTCGCCGCCGGCGAAACCTCGCCTTTCAACCTCAGCCGTCCGATCCAGAACGGATGCACGAGATTATAACGTGATCCGATCTCATCTCAGCCGTTAGATCTAGATCCGACCGTCCGGACCAGATGGTGACCGGTCAACCGCGGTCGTCGCCGCCTTTTTGTTAAAGAGACCCTCGGTTTTTCCTAAATCAACCCGCGGTCCACGCCAGTTCAAAACTAATTACAGATCGGCCCAGTTTTTAATGTTTTAGCCCCTGCGCTATTGAAAAATAGAACCCGCAGTCCAGAGGCTGTGTTTTTGTGCTTTAGACCTCGGATCTTTCCTGAAATTACAGAATTGGTCCCTAGTTTTTCCAAAACAGCCCAGATTTTGAGTTTTCTTCATAAATAGGTCCCTAGAACCTTGTTTTGGCCATAACTTTTCCGTTTTAACTCCGTTTTGGGCGATTCTTGCGCTCACGTGACCGTGGTAATATGTAGAACAGTTCTAAACTAGTTTTGTGTTCTGTTTTGATGTATGGGTGTACTGTTTCTTATCTTTTGTCCATTGTTTGCATGTATGCTCGTATATGGATGCTTGTGTGACGTTTGGACGTAAGTAGACGTTGATCTGTCTGAGGTGAACGGGGAGCCACCTTTTGACATTTGTGAGCAGCAGCAAGAGCACCTTGAGGAAGGCAAGTATAACATGAGCAACACCTATCACCTTTAATTCATTGCATATGCATGTGTTGATCTTGTATGCCTATAAGGACGATACATTAGCCACTTTGATCTCAATGTGAACCTTTTGGGTTGCATGTGGTTAAGTTTTTGCTAGGCGCTGCGCCAACATACACCTATGCTATGTTTTTAATTAATGTTGATTAATGGATCTATGCAATTAATTGTTTGAGCGTGACCCTCTGTGCCGTGTGCTTGAGTGGTGCATGTCTCATTTAAAATTTGTTTTTTTAGCAACTTGGTTTAGGGGGCATGAGCATTGTGCTTAGTGGTTTTGCTCATAGCCACTTTCCATAAGGACCGGTTCGCAAAGCGACAACCTGGGACAACAGCACTACCATAAGACTGGTATGGGACGGTCTTAGCTGATTAATTGGATTGTTTTAGTTTGGGAGTAACTTACCTGCGGGGCAAGAGGGGAGGTGTGCTTCTGTGGCCCTCGCGCTGCTTGGGTTGAGTGTGATGTGTTCTTCTCCCCTTGAGGCTTGCTCCACCGTTGCATAACCTGAAACCTTAGCGGTTACACCTTACTAACATAATCTTTGTAAAGGCTTCGTAGTGTGGCTTGCTAGTCATCTCATCTAAGGTATGTGATGAACCACTAGCGTAGCTCACGACTTGTGGGTAAAGATGTGCAACCTCTCGAGAGTGTAAAACTGATGCATCAGCCGTGCTCACGGTTATGAGCGGCCCAGATCCTTTATGTGATTAGTTGGGTTATGGATGGTTTTTGGTAAAATCCTGGTTAATCATGATGCTTAATTTCTTCTATGCAATATCTTTGAGATAAAAGTTTCTCTACTCACTTTAGTAAATAGCTTTAATAAAATTTGACCAATTAAAAGCAATGCAGTGGAGTCAGCTAACCTTAGAGCCTCATGGTTCTGTTATACTTGTTGAGTACGAGTTGTGTGCTCACGCTTGTTCTTTTCCGTTTACTCCTTGTTGGGGGGACAAATCCAACCGCTGCTCAGTCAATGGAGATACGGAGGATTATCAAGAAGTCTAGGCTCTTCGCTCTTCCAGTGGACGTCCCTGTGGCGGCTCTAGTTGCTTTCCGTTTACGCTTCCGCTTTTACGTACTTTATGTTAAAGACAAGTGTCTGTTATGGTAATAATACTTATGATGTAATCGTTAAACGTTATATTATGACATGTTCTGTGATGACAATTTGTCCTATACATGTGAGACTCGTTCCTGGCGCATGTATAGTATGCACGGTTTTGGATCATTGAAAACCGGGTGTGACAGATTGGTATCAGAGCCGTGTTGACTGTAGGACGGAAGCCTAGTTAGTGTGGGTCGAAATTTAAGGATTTCCTCCTTCTCTTCCTCCTGTTTTTAAAAGTTTTCTTTTCTTTAAGATTACACTACAACCCTATGTTCCTACATTATTTTCAATTCTCTTAACTCCTTTTTTAGAACTGATCTTAACCCAATCTTGGTCGTTTTCTTTGTAGATGGCCCGTACCAGACTGACCGCCCGCAAGCAAACCGGTGCACCCCCGCAAGGCTACCATGTTCCCTTGGCACCACGGAACCCAGAACCAGAAGATCTAGTGCCACCCCCGCCTCTGCAGGAACCCATCATAGTGGGAGATGACTCTGAAGACCCCAGTGAAGCCAGCTCTTTCACTGAGAACACAGAAGAGGATCCAGAGGAGAATCCAGCCCCTGAACCAGAGGTAGAAGCACCTGAGTGGTCACATCACATTGCCGTTCAGATAGACGATAATCAAGGACCTGCTGTCAAAAGAGAGAGGGTGATCGCCACCTGGGTCAACATCGACCATACCCACCCAGGCAACGGTCTCAACTTTCCCGGACTGCTTCGGGAGTGCCTCCAGGAAATCGGCCTCAACAACTTCACCACCTCCTACTTCGCCACTCAGAGTACGCACCCGATTCTACCTGACAGATGGGTGGCCAATGCGTTGATCGAACGCTACAACCTCATCCACGGAGGGAAGACCATTGTGGGTGATTACTGCAGCGTGACGATCCATGAGACGATGGAAGCTGCCATTGAAGATGCTGCACGCCAAGCTCTGGGAGCCATCTGCTACGACCACCGTACCTCGTTGAGCCAGACCTGTTTTCGCTACTTCCCTCGCCGCATAGAAGGCCAAGCTGGGCACGAGATCGCTTCGATGGTGTTGGAGGATGACCAGAGGGTAAGGAAGATGGCACGGTACATCGCGGCCCTCAACTCCGCCCACGACATAGTGTTGGACGAGCTTCACCGCAAGACCAAGAGGGTGGCAGAACTTGAAGCTACACTTGCCGGCCTCCAAGGACCAAAGCCTCGAGTGCCAGACGTGACTCCGTCCCAGTGCAAATCCCGCAAGAGGACCCGCAAGGGGGAACTAAATGGTGCCACTAGGATTCTTTTCCATGAGGATTAGGATTACCCTTATCTTTGCTTCACATCGCTAGTACGTTGAGTCGAGTTGGTCTATAAACGCTTTGAGTCTAGTTCAGTGTTTGGTTGTTTGTGCTTGTGAACTATGTTTGAGTTGGCATTTTGGTTGCTTGATCATGTCCAACTATGGGGATTGTCCATAGTCAAACCAGTTTGAGTTGAGTTTAATAAAAATAGTCAGTTGGGATGAACAACTACTCTATTACTCCTCTCTACCTCATCTAGCTGACGCTCGTTCATCATGGGCTAATGACCAACCTGCAATCTCAAAATCTACTTCACCTTGTGAGAGGGATATAAATCCTTATGGACTTTCTTTTGTTGCCACAGATGGTTGGAACTAGAGGACGTGGTGCTAGGGGCGCCCAAGGAAGTAACCAGGGCCACGACCATCCCGAGCACCCGTTGCCCAATCCACCACCACTGACGGCCGAGCAGTTCTTTGCCATGCAAACGCAGATGATGGCCACAGTGAACAATGCCATCTTGGCCCTACAACAAGCTCAGGTGCAGGCGCCACCACCACCTCCTCCGCCTAGGGACAGGCGTGGGGATTTCATGAAGGGGCATCCCCCAACCTTCTCCCACGCTGCAGATCCACTACAGGCTGATGACTGGCTTCGTGCTGTGGAGAGACAGCTGGAGATCGCCCAGTGCGATGACCGGGAGAGAGTCCTGT
Organism: Paspalum vaginatum; assembly: GCA_030272315.1. Classification (NCBI taxonomy): domain Eukaryota; kingdom Viridiplantae; phylum Streptophyta; class Magnoliopsida; order Poales; family Poaceae; genus Paspalum; species Paspalum vaginatum. The sequence goes on along the minus strand of CM059018.1, from coordinate 32,385,767 downwards.
ATGCTGCAGGACAACTTCGTGGTGCTGCTTTGGATTGGTGGGAGTCATACCGCCAGCAGGATCGCGATGCCTTCACCTGGGCTCAGTTTAGAGAGAACTTCAGGAGTCACCACGTACCGGCTGGGACCATGAAGATGAAGAAGAAGGAGTTCCTCTCGCTCAAGCAAGGGAGCATGTCCGTCACTGAGTATCGTGACAAGTTCCTGCAGCTTGCAAGGTACGCCACAGCAGAGGTCGCTGAGGATGGCGATAAACAGGAGCATTTCATGGAAGGGCTCAATGACACCCTGCAGTTCCACCTCATGAACTTCACCTTCCCCAGCTTCAATCACCTGGTAGATCGTGCGCTCCTTACAGAACGCAAACATCGGGAGATGGAGGAAAGGAAGAGGAAGCTCATACCTGCACCGTCCGGGAGCAACACCCGCCCCCGCTACCAACAACAGCAGCAGCCACCGCGGCCAGGATACCCGCAGAACCACCAAGGGCAGCAGATGGCCTAGGGGCAACGCTACCAGAATCAGCCTCCTCGCCCTGCATATCAAGCTCAGCGTCAGGGGCAGCCTAACCCCCCTGCACCAGCCCAGGCTCCTGTCATTGGCAGAAGTTGCTATAAGTGCGGTGACCCGGGGCACTATGCCAATGTCTGCCCTCAGAAGACAGTCCCCAACCCGCAGAGACCAGGACCGGTCCAGCAGCCGCAAGCTCAGGGGCGCAACAATGGGAACGCCAAGGCGCCGTGGCAAGGAAAGGTGAACCATGTGACGGCAGAAACTGCAGCTGAGGCCCCAAACGTCATGATCGGTACGTTCTTGGTCAACTCTCATCCTGCTACCGTACTATTTGATACTGGTGCCACCCACTCCTTTATTACCAAATCCTTTGCTGAACAACATAAAATACCCATTAGCATGTTGAAAAAGGATATGATAATTACTTCGCCTGGAGGGGAAATAAGAACCCATGTGATCTGTACCAGAGTCGGGATTAACATAAGGGGGTTAGAGTTTCATACTAGTCTGTTAGTCATAGAACCGATGGGCATCGACGTCATCCTAGGAATGGAAACATTGACCAAATGGGGAGTCAGAATTGACTGTGCCAAGAGGACTGTTCATATGACAACGCCAGATGGCCAGGAAGTAAGAGTCGGCGCATCCAAACCCTCCGGTTATCTGCATCGGATGGAGGTCCAACCTACAGATGGCATTCGAGTAGTGTGTGAATATCCTGATGTCTTCCCGGAAGAGTTACCAGGTATGCCGCCTGACCGAGACATTGAGTTTTCTATAGACCTTTTACCTGGTACTGCTCCTATATCTAAAAGACCATATAGAATGGCACCCCCAGAACATGAGGAAGTTAAACAAAACATAGATGAGCTGCTAGCAAAGGGATTTATTCGCCATAGTACCTCTCCGTGGGCTTTTCCTGTTTTGTTTGTTGATAAGAAGGAAGGGCCTGCTCGACGGATGTGTGTGGATTATCGTGCATTGAACGAGGTGACTATTAAGAACAAGTATCCTCTGCCACGCATTGATGATTTGTTTGATCAGTTGCAAGGTGCCTGTGTATTCTCCAAAGTAGACCTGAGATCTGGCTACCACCAGTTGAAGATCCGTCCCTCAGATATTCCTAAGACTGCTTTCATCACAAAGTATGGTCTCTATGAGTATACTGTGGTGTCTTTTGGTCTGACTAATGCCCCTGCTTTCTTCATGAGTTTAATGAATAAGGTGTTCATGGATTATTTGGACAAGTTCGTGGTGGTATTCATTGATGATATCCTGATCTACTCCAAAACCGAGGAGGAACATGAGGAGCACTTGAGGCTAGTTCTGCAGAGATTGAGGGATCACAAGCTATATGCAAAGTTGAGCAAGTGTGAGTTCTGGATTGACAAGGTACCATTCCTTGGTCATATCATCTCTAAGGGGGGGATCTCAGTGGACCCTGGCAAGGTCATATCAGTGTTGGATTGGAAGGTGCCACAGACTGTCAAGGAAGTACGTGGATTTTTGGGCTTAGCAGGATATTACCGGAGATTCATAGAGAATTTCTCGAAGATTGCGAAGCCGATGACCACGTTGCTTGAGAAGGATGCTGAGTTCATCTGGAACAAGGAGAGGCAAGCAGCTTTTGAAGAGTTGAAGAAGAAGCTGACCACCGCACCCGTGCTGACATTGCCAGATCTGCAGAAAAGGTTCACAGTATATTGTGATGCTTCAGGCGACGGTCTGGGTTGTGTGCTGATGCAAGAAGGAAAGGTGATTGCCTATGCCTCCCGACAGCTACGCAAGCATGAGGTAAATTATCCTACACATGACTTGGAGTTAGCAGCAGTTGTCCATGCACTTAAGATATGGCGTCACTATCTCTTTGGGCAAAGATGTGAGATATACACGGATCACAAGAGTCTTAAGTATATCTTCACTCAGAATGAGCTGAACATGAGGCAGCGCAGATGGTTAGAACTGATCAAGGACTACGACTTGGAGATACATTATCATCCAGGGAAAGCCAACGTGGTGGCTGATGCTTTGAGCAGAAGAAGCTACGTCAACATGGCCATAGCATTCCAGATGCCACGTGAGTTATGTGAGGAGTTCGAAAGTTTGAGTTTGGGTTTTGTGCATCATACTGCAGCTACCTTTGAAGCCGAACCAACTCTGGAACAAGAAATTCGAAGACATCAAGCCCAGGACGAGAAGATCCAGGAGATACGCGAGCAGATCCAGATAGGCAAAGCGCCCAACTTCAGGGAAGATGAGCAAGGTACCGTATGGTACAAGAACCGGATTTGTGTGCCAGATGTGGACAGAATCAAGAAGTTGATCCTGAGTGAGGCCCATGATACAGCTTACTCTATCCATCCCGGGAGTACTAAGATGTATTATGACCTCAAGGAGAGATTCTGGTGGTTTGGAATGAAACGTGCCGTAGCAGAGTATGTGGCAATTTGTGACACTTGTCAGAGGGTCAAGGCAGAACATCAGAGGCCAGCAGGACTATTGCAACCGTTGAGAATTCCAGAATGGAAGTGGGAGGAAATCAGCATGGACTTTATTGTTGGGTTACCTCGCACCCAGAAAGGTTACAACTCCATATGGGTAGTAGTGGATCGTCTGACCAAGGTCGCCCACTTCATACCTGTGAATACTACCTACTCCGGGGCAAGGTTGGCAGAACTATACATCTCTAGGATTGTGTGTTTGCATGGGGTTCCTAAGAGGATTATATCCGATAGGGGATCACAGTTCACTTCTCGCTTTTGGGAGCAATTGCATGATTCACTGGATACCAAGCTTCGTTTCAGCACAGCTTACCATCCGCAGACAGACGGTCAGACAGAAAGGACCAATCAAATACTGGAAGATATGTTGCGAGCGTGTGTCATCCAATATGGCACAAGTTGGGACAAGTGCTTACCTTATGCCGAGTTCTCCTACAACAACAGTTATCAGGTCAGTATCAAGAAATCACCATTTGAAGCTTTGTATGGTAGAAGGTGTAGGACTCCTTTGCTCTGGGATCAGAAAGGAGAGAAGCAAGTGTTTGGCCCAGACATTATCAAGGATGCGGAGGAACAAGTACGGATAGTTCGAGAGACCTTGAGAATTGCTCAGTCTAGGCAGAAAAGCTATGCAGATGTCAGACGGAGAGATCTCACGTTCAAGGAAGGTGACTTTGTGTATCTGAAGGTGTCACCTATGCGGGGAGTACGCAGATTCAACATGAAGGGAAAACTAGCACCCAGATACGTTGGACCATTCAAGGTACTAGAAAAGAGAGGAGAAGTGGCTTATCGCTTAGAGTTACCTTCTAGTCTTCCAGGTGTGCACGATGTATTCCATGTCTCGCAGCTGAAGAAGTGCTTGAGAATACCAAAGGAGCAGGCGCCTTTAGAAGGGTTGGAAGTGCAGGAGGACTTGACCTACACTGAGCACCCTATAAAGATTCTGGAAACATCTGAGAGGGTGACCCGGAATAAGAGGACCAAGATGTGCCGAGTGCAATGGAAATACCACACAGAGGAGGAAGCTACTTGGGAAAGGGAGGATGAGTTGAGGGCAGCATACCCTGATCTCTTTGCTAACCAGCCTATGTGAATCTCGGGGCGAGATTCCTTGCAAGGGGGGTAGGTCTGTAACACCCTAAATTTAATTTCCAGCATTTTATAATAAATTCAATATGCTTTATTTATTTTCTAGGATTTATTGTGCCTAGTATGCATTTTTCATTATCTTTTGAACTAAATATTGCAATATATCCTAAGGTCAACATGTTTGTGCATTCATGCTGGAGCATATTTTTTTTTTTGATGAATGGCATAAGGTTTGAATTCAAATTTATTTGAATTTGTAGTTTGTTTTTGAGTTTAAAAGAAAAGGAGAGAAATAGAAAAGAGAGGGAAAATGCAGGAAAAAGAAAAAGGAGAAACCGGCCCACCTCACCCGCTCGGCCCACCCGCGCCCTCACCCGAGCCGGCCCAGGCGAGGCGGCCCAGCCGGCCTCCCGCGCGCGCCGTCTCTCTCCCTCGCGCCACTGACAGGCGGACCCGCGCCCGTCGAGCCGCTGACAGGCGTGGGACAGGCGTGGGGATTTCATGAAGGGGCATCCCCCAACCTTCTCCCACGCTGCAGATCCACTACAGGCTGATGACTGGCTTCGTGCTGTGGAGAGACAGCTGGAGATCGCCCAGTGCGATGACCGGGAGAGAGTCCTGTATGCTGCAGGACAACTTCGTGGTGCTGCTTTGGATTGGTGGGAGTCATACCGCCAGCAGGATCGCGATGCCTTCACCTGGGCTCAGTTTAGAGAGAACTTCAGGAGTCACCACGTACCGGCTGGGACCATGAAGATGAAGAAGAAGGAGTTCCTCTCGCTCAAGCAAGGGAGCATGTCCGTCACTGAGTATCGTGACAAGTTCCTGCAGCTTGCAAGGTACGCCACAGCAGAGGTCGCTGAGGATGGCGATAAACAGGAGCATTTCATGGAAGGGCTCAATGACACCCTGCAGTTCCACCTCATGAACTTCACCTTCCCCAGCTTCGAATGGTAGATTCCAGTCAGGTGGTTGAATAATTGGGGCTGAGACCAGTGCTTTCTTGAGCATGTGAAAAGCTTCGAGACAGTACTCATCAAACATGAAGGGTACATCCTTAGCTAGCAAATTGGTCAGAGGCTGGGCGATCTGGGAGAAAATTTGATAAATCACCTATAGAACCTTACATGGCCTAAGAAGCTTCGAATGGCCTTGGTGTTGGTTGTTGGCGTTCCTTAGCCTACTAGATGTAACTCCGCAAGCGCATGGAAAACGTGTTGTAGCCTTTCACCCAAGAGTATTCCAGGGTATCAAAATCCACGAGGAATGAGGAGTATGATAACACACAACCCAATTTACCGAACTAGTGAAGCTAGCAATGTAGAGGATAAAGATAGAGAAGTAGGTTCTCAACGGATGTTAGATCACCTTACTATACTAAAAATGCAAAGATATATACTTGTCATGTAAACATAGACACCAAATCTGTAGCACCACTGCCAGGCACCAGAGTGCTGATTACCCAGCTGAGAAAGGGCGGGTACTACAGGATTCGGCTATATCGTCAGTGAGTCTATCCGAACACATGGGATTGGAATACTGAGAACACAAAAGCTGTCACCTAGCGTGTCTACCAACCAATGTTGCGTGGGATAGCCAACCAACCAAGGTAAACTCTAAGTATAACACCGTCGTGTCTACTTGATGATTTCACTACTAAACTGGTAATGAGCCAGAAAAGCAAGCAATACTATATAGCCAACACTATAAGCATGCACAAGGTTTCCGTAAATAGATAGGTATAAGACTAAGTATGAAAGTAAAGTAAGAGTGAAATAACAAAGGTAGAGGACAAGGAACTTTACTCAATCCTAGAATTGAATATCTTTCCTCTGAGGACACAAGTATAGGGGTAGAAGAAATCCCACTCCCTCACTCTTCACCTCACTACTCTCCTTGATACAAGAGGAACTCTCTCTACAAGCTAAGGGATAACTTCACTTGTCCAATACTACATACTTCACACTCTTAAGTGCTACTCTACCAATACACCACTATCAAGCCACACTTACAAGTGAAGACCTTGGGGGTATTTATAGCTGTCCTAAGGTCGGTTGTGGTGGTCAAGTTGGTGCTAGGAGGACAGGTGGTAGGCCGAGTGGCCTGGTCCAAGGTCAGGCGGCCCTTGATTCCACCGACTTAGTCCATCCGACGCTCCTGGTCACTTGGGGAAGGCGGTTGATAGTTAAAACGGTGTGTTTTTGCATGTGTCATCGGATTTGCCTTGTGTTTCTTTCTCAGGCATTGGATCACACTCTCCTGGATTGCTGACTTAACCAATCCGTGGGCTGGATTGGTGAGGTGGAGGCCTTCCAAGGTGTTTTGTGTTGAGCTCTCAGATTCCAATGTGGAGTTGTGTTTGACACATCATCTCTTGGATGCAGGTCGAAGATGGTAGCCTCGGAGGTGGGCCGGGTGGCCTGGGACTTAGCCCTGGTGGCTGGTACTTAGTGCTGAGAGGTGGAGGGAGGCCAGGCGGCTAGGATTTTGTGACCCTTTGTCCTACCTTCATTGTGGCACCTAGTTTCACCATGTTTTGCATGTATTTGTGTTGTGATACATGTTCCTGCAAGATCTTTATACACAACTCATGGAACCAGTTAGAATGTATGAGCTTTGCATAAGAATCACCCTTGGAACATGAAATGTTGGTGGTCAAAATGGATTATAACCACCGCCAACACCCCCCACACTTAGATCTTTGCTCGTCCTCAAGCAAACGAGAGTTAAGCATGGTGTAGACGGCATATAGCAATCATAGCCTTAGCAAGCACGAAGATCACTCCCAAGTTGGTTCCTCTTACCCAGGATTTCAATGGTGGCTACACTGATTTTGGGATGTTGAGACTAAGAACAAGTCACAGGTGTCACAACAGCTTTCTCCCAACTATGAGCAAAAGGGGTTTTTGATTTTTCAAAAAGTAAGGTGCTCGTTCCTTTGTTCTCAAAATCACCTCTCAATCTCTCAAAGGATGAGAATCCTTGTGTTTCCTTCCCTCCTAGTCTAAGTTTGGTTAAGTTGGAAAGATCATAAGACTGTCTCATCATGTTTGTATCACCAGGTCAAATCAAGTGTCAAATCAAAGAGTATGAATCAACTTGAAGATTTTGGCTATGTGCAAGTGTGGCGGAAAGTTATTTGGCAATTGTGCTTTTGTATTCCCCTTTTTGATGTGAGAGAGGGGATGGTACTTTCCTTCTTTTCTTTCTCTCTCTTTTTTTTCAATTCCATGCTTCTTTTCCTCTCTTTTTGCATGGTTCATGAGGGGCAATTGGAATTTTGCATAGCACAACTTGCTGGAACTTTGTGGTATGAACGTGCACGTGATAGCCAAAACTCTTGAATGATTCTAACTCATTTGATGGCACAAAATTTGACAAGGTTCAAAACATTCAAAGATGTCTTTGATGCATAAGATTTTTTTCATTTGTTTTACTGGTAGGACATGTGTCTCGAGAACATTTGGAGTAAAGCACATTTCTAACATTTTAGCAAAATAAAACTCTTTGCCTTAGTGGGAGATCACTGCTTATGTATTCATGTTACTCATTTCTTATGAATCAACATCTTAAATCAAAGCGGGTCTCTAATCAAAAGGTATCCATGGGCAATTTTACTTCAACATAGGGAGTAAAGTTGGTACAAGCATAGACACAAGTTGACATATGATCATGTAGAGTAGATTTTTATCCAAGTTTCACGTATAGAGTGAAAAGCAATGACCCATACTTGAAATATCGACAATAATACCTGGTTCATGGTGCAAGGCGAAGTGAGGATGGGCCGGCCACCTCCAGCCAGGCCGGGGGGCCAGAGGCCCATGCCGGGCGGCCTGGTCGTGGGCTGAGCGGCCTCTGAAGTGTGCCATTTTTGACATTTGCAATGTTCAATCGTGTGGAGAAGTGTTCTAGGGCATTGTTTCTCATGTGGTATGTTTTTCGCGAGTGAGACAGGGCGAGCGGCTAGGGGAAGGCCGGGTGGCCAGGGTTTGGCTCAGATTATCCTAGGTTTTTGTGGGTAGTGCGATGGAACCCTGTACATCGTATTTCTCGTTCGTGTCTACAAGGTTAGTGATAGGAATTTGGGGTAGCCAAGTGCCATCCCCCCACACCTAAACTCAAAGCAAGGGTAAACGAAATTTTATTGATCTAAGCACTAAAGATGGAATCAAAACAAACTAAACAAAGATAGAGATAGGCGCTGTCCATACAAAGAAAGAAATAAAACAAAACAACTAAGCACTAAGTAAACAAAAGGGCGCCTATACTAAACATTATTATGAAGCCCAGGGCATCTATGGCATGGGTGGATCATAGGCTTCTAGGTGCCCCATGGCTTCAACGAGGCGGTGGAACTTGGAGGAGAATCCCTTCCTAAGGATCTCTAACTTGTCGTTGATCTCCCACTTCCAAAGTTCGCCTTCCGCACAGCGCCCTTCAAGCCTAAGAAGTGCATTGAGCGCTTTTATCTCCAACTTAAGAGATTTGATGGTCTCTGCCTCCTCCTTCTCCTCCGCCGAATCTTCAAATTGGCCAGGAGGAGTTTGGATAGGAGGGGGCTTAGAGATCCTCTTGACGATCCTTCGAGGGGGAGTTGAGTCGATGGACTCATCAATGGATGCTTCTCCTCGAAGGACATCCTCCATGTGCCTAGGAACAAGCACCTTCCCCCACTTCCCGGCGGGAGTAACTTGTCCCCAGATGGTGTAGGCCGGTGATCCTAGGCTTTTGGGTGCTCCATTGTCCTTCACAGAATCATCCAAGAAGAGCTTCCGCACCGGCACCTTAGGACTGATCTTCCCGACCTTAGGCCGAGGAGAATCTGCCTGAAACACCTTCTTGGCGATGGTGGGCGTAGGGGACAGACCATGTGCAAGCCTCCCCGCACTGTGAGAGTGCACAGGGGAGGCCTGCCCTGAGGCTGGGCAGCCTGAGGGGGTGGCCGGGTGGCCAGTGGTGTGATGTCGAGCACCACCGTGTCGTCCGTGATTGGAATAATGCCACTTGGAATGGGTTCTTCATCGGATGCCGACGAGTACATCGCCGAGGTGCCAGATGTGAGGGCAAAGCTCTTGGAGGGGGTGTTGTTGGAGGCCATGACTTAGGTTTTCACATGGAAGATGAAAAGGGGGTGGAGAGAGTGACTAAAAGAAAGGAAAGTTTTGTCTTTATGGAATGGCGGCACGATCTCTTCTACTCAACAAGTTCCGACGGCTTAGGGATCAACTCAACTCGAAATTTTTTGAAGCGAGGCGACTGGGCACCAAGGTGGGAGGCTGGGCAGCCTATGTGCGGCTGGGTGGCTTGGACCTAGGCCGAGCGGCTTCACCGGGGGCCGAGCGGCTTGCACTTGCCTCACCGACTCTAGTTTGGTAGACTAGGGGTCGGTTTTGCCCTTCTAGGTGCTTGAAAACCCTTTTTCATCGTGTTGTGTCAGAATTTTGTTGAGACTTGGGTGATGTGGAAGCAAAAGGTGAGATAAGATAGAAAACTGAGGAGGATGGTAGTGTACATGGCCGTGTGATCATGCCGTTTCTTCCAGCTCATAGACAAACACTTCTTCGAGCTGTGGCATTTCGGGCTCTAAGAAAACTTTTAGGCGTTGCCCGTTCACCTTTAAGATTTTCCCATCATCGTCCTGGAGGGTGATGGCACCATGATTGGCGGCATCGAGGACCAAAAATGGTCCTTCCCACTTACTTCTAAGCTTACCATGACCAAACAAACGAACACGAGAGTTAAAGAGTAGTACCTTGTCTCCTGGTTTGAATATCTTGATCTTGATGCGCTTGTCGTGCCATCTTTATGTTCGCTCTTTGTAAAGGTTGGCGCAGTGGAAGGCCTTCTCCCTCCATTCCTCCAATTCAGCGAGTTGAATTTGATGTCAAACTCCTAAAGCTTGGAGATCCATGTTCCACTTCCTTATCGGCCAGTGAGACTTGAACTCAAGTTCTACTGGCAGATGATAAGTCTTGCCATACACCATTTGATATGGTGTGATGCCAAAGTGGGTTTTATATGCTGTGCAGTACACCTAGAGAGCGTCAGGTAGCTTGGATACCCAGTCTTTTCCCATAGCTTCGACAATTTTCTGCAGGATGTTCTTGATCTGCTTGTTTGATGTCTCAGCTTGGCCACTTGTCTGCAGGTGATATGGAGTGGCAGCACGGTTATCCACACCGAGTTCTACGAGGCACCTCTTGAATATTTTATCTATGAAGTGAGGTCCTCCATCGCTGATGATGACCCTTGGCGTGCCAAATCGAGGGAAGATGGTGTCATAGAACATTCTGATTGAATGCCTCGAATCTGCCGTGGAGCACGGCAGTGCCTCTACCCATTTTGATACATAGTCCACTGCGATCAGGATGTACTCTTTGTCTCCACACTTGTGAAAGGGCCCCATGAAGTCTATTCTCCACACATCAAATACGTCGAGTTGAAGATTGCTGGTGAGTGGCATGGCATCTCTGGGGTTAATGTTTCCTTGGCGCTGACACCTTGAACATCTTCACATGAACTCGTTGGCATCATCGTACATATTTGGCCAGTAGAATCCATCCTGCCAAATCTTTGCATGGGTTCGGCATGCTCCATAGTGACCTCCATTGGAAGATGAGTGACATCTATCAAGGATTTGGGGGACTTCGCAAGCGGGAATGCAGTGACACATGAGTCTGTCTGCGTAGAGTTTGTATAGGTAGGGGTCATCACAGAGATAGAATCGGCTATCATGGATCAATTCCCTCTTATCAACTCCTTCAGGTACATATCCAGTGACCTGGTAATTGACTAGATCTGCGTACCATGGCTGGGATGATGTAACCTTTAGGAGGGTGTCATCTCTCATGTAATCATCAATCGGCAAGGGTGATGTTTCTTCGAATTGCATTCGTGAGAGGTGATCTGCAACTGAATTCTCAACTCCCTTCTTGTCTCTGATTTCTATGTCAAATTCTTGGAGTAGTAGTTCCCACTGTATTAGTCATGGCTTTGCATCTTTCTTGGTGAGGAGATATTTGAGAGCTGCATGATCTGTGTATATGATGACTTTGGCTCCCACCAAATACGATATGAATTTGTCAATGGCAAAGACAACGGCTAATAGCTCTTTTTCGGTGGTGGAGTAATTCAGTTGTGGGCCAGTAATTGTCTTGCTTGCATAGGATATGGCATGATGTTTTCTATCCTTGCTCTGGCCTAAGACTGCTCCTACAGCATAATCGCTGGCATCTCACATGATTTCAAATGGAAGCATTCCAGTCGGGTGGTTGGATAATGGGTGCTGTGACAAGTGCCTTTTTGAGTGTCTGAAAGGCTTCTAGGCATGCATCATCAAACACAAAGGGTGCGTCTTTAGCTAAAAGGTTGGTCAGAGGCTGAGCTATAAAGGAGAAATTCTTGATAAATCTTCTGTAGAACCCAACATGACCAAGGAAGGTTCGAAGTGCCTTGATGTTTGATGCAGGTAGTAGCTACTCAATGACTTCAATCTTTGCATGGTCCACCTCTATGCCTCTCTCTGATACTCTGTGTCCTAGTGCGATCCCTTCTCTGACCATAAAGTGACATTTCTCCTAGTTTAGGACAAAGTCAACTTCTTTGCATCTCTGGAGAACCTTTTCTAAATTCTCTAAACATCCATCAAAGGTCTTGCCATAGACTTAGAAGTCATCCATGAAGACTTCCATTATGTTCTCGATCACGTCAGAGAATATGGCCATCATACATCACTGGAATAATGCTGGAGCATTACATAGCCCAAACGACATCTGCCGATATGCGAAGGTGCCATAGGGACAGGTGAAAGTGGTCTTACTCTGGTCATCCGGATGAATGGGGATCTGGTGATAACCGGAGTAGCCATCAAGATAGCAGAAGAAAGAGTGGTTGGCTAGTCTTTCGAGCATCTCATCAGTGAAGGGAAGAGGGAAATGATCCTTCCTGGTGGTAGAGTTAAGTTTTCTGTAGTCGATGCACATCCGCCATCCGATGATAGTACACTGAGGGATTAACTCATAGTTTTGATTTTTGACGATTGTGATCCCTCCCTTCTTTGGTACGACTTGGACTAGACTGACCAATTTAGTATCTTGTATGGGGTAAATGATACCCACGTGTAGGAGTTTGAGCACCTCATTCTTGACTACCTCTCTCATCGCATTGTTGAGTCTTCGTTGTGGTTCCCTTGTAGGCCGATGTTCGGTCTCCATGGGGATGCGACTGTGTGAATAGGTTCGGGCTGATTCCCTTCAGATCTTGGAGTGAGTACCCAAGCACTGATCTGTACTTTTCCAAGACTGAGATCAATCCCCGGCTCAAATTCCTATTGAGGAAGGCGGTACCTATTTAGGCTCAATTTTCGGGGGTTTAGGCTAGAGATATCCACCCAGTTCTTCGAACTCGAGTGGCTCTTCAACCACACTGAAGTCGCTAGCCTCTTCCTATAGGATGTGTTGATCCTCCTCTTCATCAAGTGAAATACCCATCACTTCTTCTAGGGGGTCAACCTCTGGCTTAGACTCTGTTTTGGTGTTTAGTGCTCGACTCATGCCAATCTCAAGCACTTCTTTACCAAACTAAAGCTGTAGCTGCCCTGGATTGATTGCTTTGATGAGGGAAGCAATGGGGAGCCCAATCAATATGAATGGCATAGGCCCCTCGGGTATGTCGAAGATGTGGAAGTTTGAGAACATCCACTTGTCCCGTAAGGTGATTAGTATGACCCGAATAACTCCATGATTTACCAATGATTCATTCTTGTTCCACTTCAAGCGAATGTCAGATTTTGATCATGGTTGAGTGGGAAAATAGGTGTATACAACATATTTAGGAATGATGTTCACCCCGACTCGTGGGTCATAGAGAATATCTTTGATACATGGCCAGGGACGAGAGCTGGTTCTAGGTAAAACCTATCGATTTTCATGTCAAGTCATCTCTCTTCTAGCCATTCCTGATTTATTACAGCAGTAAGCTAGCGAAGGTCCTCTCTCATCTGATGTATCTGTTGTGGAAAGAGATATGCTACTTGAGAGGTCCTTTCGAAGCGTCGGCTCACTTTGGGCAACTGAGATGCATTGCCAAAGTTTGTGAACAGTTCATCATCAAATGAGAATGGCGGAACCGACAGAGGATTTGTCATAGATGCACTGACCCTCTCAGTGTCCTGTGATGTGCTAGGTTCAGGGATGTCTTCAATCCTGAGAGTTTGATGGGATAGTGGAGTTGGTGTTTGGGTGTTCTGATTTTCTTTGGGGTAGTTGGTTTTAGGGGGATCTTATGGATGTGAGCGTGGTTTCTCGATCTTGCTGCCATCAGAGGATTTTTCGTGAATTTTGTCAAGGACATTTCCTCCTTCTGGGACAGTTAAGTGAGAGAATGATCCTCCCGAAGCTAGGTCCAAACATAGTCCGGCGCCAGGTGAAAGGCCTCGGACGAAGTGTTGCAGGAGCATGGACTCTTGTATTGCCAAGTCTAGACTAGATGCAACCAGACTGGTGAAACACGACCAGGCTACCGCCAACGTCTCATTGTTTCCTTGTCAGAAATTGAGAACTTCACATCGGAGGTCAATGACTCGGTGTTGTGGGAAGAAATGTAGACAGAACTTGATTTTGAGTCTTTCTCAACTCCCCTCTACTGCACTAGCTGCTCTGCTATACTAGGATTTTGCTACTCCCATAAGTGAAAATGGAAAGAGCAACCATCACAGAGTTTCTCCAGGCATGCCAAAAATTGCGATGCAGCTGCACAGCTGCTCAAATTCTCAGAGGTGTGTGTAGGGACTCTCTGATTCTAATCCCACAAAGGATTGATCCTGAACCATGGCTATCAAGCTGGGACATAGCTAATAGCTATCTGTGACGATAGGTGTGGATGGTGGTGGAGGCTCTAGAAAATCGCCCTTCGGAGTAGATAACTAGCAGATAGGCATGAGATCCATTGGGTGGTATGGTGGGATGATGATGATCGTGGTGGTATAGTGGGAGATAGGACAGCTTTAGTTCTGTGTTAAAATAGCTACCGTTCCTCGGCAACGGCACAAGAAAAGCTTGTTGGCATTCCTTAGCATACTAGATGTACTCCACAAGCGCACGGAAAACGCGTTGTAGCCTTTCACCCAAGAGTATTCCAGGGTATCGAAATCCTTGAGGAACCAGGAGTATGATAACACACAACACAACTTACCGAACTAGTGAAGCTAGCAATGTAGAGGATAAAGATAGAGAAGCAGGTTCTCAACAGATGTTAGATCACCTTACTATACTAAACATGCAAAGAGATATACTTGTCATGTAAACATAGACAACAAAGCTGTAGCACCACTGCCAGGCACCAGAGTGCAGATTACCCAACCGAGAAAGGGCGGGTACTATAGGATTCAGCTATATCATCAGCGAGTCTATCCGAATGCACAGGATTGGAATACTGAGAACACAAAAGCTGTCACCTAGTGTGTCTACCAATCAGAGCTGCGTGGGATAGCTGACCAACCAAGGTAAACTCTAAGTATAACACCGTCGTGTCTACTTGATGAGTTCACTACTAAACTGGTAATGAGCCAGAAAAGCAAGCAATACTATATAGCCAACACTATAAGCATGCACAAGGTTTCCGTAAATAGACAAGTATAAGACTACGTATGAAAGTAAAGTAAGAGTGAAATAACAAAGGTAGAGGACAAGGAACTTTACTCAATCCTAGAATCGAATATCCTTCCTCTGTGGACATAAGTATAGGGGCAGAAGAAATCCCACTCCTTACTCTTCACCTCACTACTCTCCTTGATACAAGAGGAAGTCTCTCTACAAGCTAAGGGATAACTTCACTTCTCCAATACTACATATTCACACTCTTAAGTGCTACTCTACCACTACACCACTATCAAGCCACACTTACAAGTGAAGACCTTGGGGGTATTTATAGCTGTCCTAAGGTTGGTTGTGGTGGTTAAGTGAGTGCTAGGAGGATAGGTGGCAGGCCGGGCGGCCTCCAAGCGGCTGAGTGGCCTAGGTTCTAGGCTGGGTGGCTTGTTACAAGGCTGGGCAGCCCTTCATTCCACCAACTTAGTCCATCCGATGCTCCTGGTCACTTGGGTAAGGTGGTTGACAGTTAAAACGCTGTGTTTTTGCATGTGTCGTCAGATTTGCCTTGTGTTTCTTCCTCAGCCATGGGGTCACACTCTCCTAGATTGCTGACTTAACCAATCAGTGGGCTGCATCGGTGAGGTGGAGGCCTTCCGAGGTGTTTTGTGTTGATCTCTCGGATTCCAACGTGGAGTTGTGTTTGACACATCATCTCTTGGATGCAAGTCAAAGATGGTCGCATTTGGAGCCAATCATAGCCCGGGCGGCCTCGGAGGTGGGCCAGGTGTTGACGGTTCTTAGCCTAACAAATTTTACTCCGTGAGAGAATGAAGGCTGCTGTAGCTTTCACCCAGGAGTATTCTAGGGTATCGTATTTATCTACAGGGAAGTTTTTTGAAAGAACAATGATTCATCGATCATCTAGCTTTATCTATCTAATTCATTCCAAACGATAGGTGGAGTTATATGAAAGATAAACAGAAGACAAACCAAACACCATGAGATACAAGCCAAACACCGTTGGCATGAAAACAGGTTTAGCTAGGAGGACAATGAGTCAAGACTAAGGTTTCGGTCTTCATTCTTTACTAGCATACAAGAGCTATCCGTGCTAAGGTCGAAAGGACTTCAATAGAGGTGATACTTGCGTCGAGTGAAATTATAGAGTCTCGAGGGTACTAGGGGTAGATAGTAGGTCCCGAAGGAGAGTCTAGCTAACACCTACGGGCCTCCCGAATGACGGGCCTCGACTACACAGGCACACCACACGCTGTCATCGAGTGGGGCTACCAAGCAAATCTGCGTGGATAGGATGGTACACTACAAATGTACAACAATAGTTTGTCCTTAGCTAGGGCAGAGGAACTAACCAGAGCCTAGCGTCTAAGTCTAGGGGTGAACTGTAGCACTGGCAGCACAACTATGAATCCATCAATTCTAACTTATCACAACTCAGGCCATGATGCAACGCTCTAACTACTGATCACATCATGTAACTAACTAAAGAAGAAGAAGTGCATTAACTAAGAAGGTAAAGCACTAATCATCATCGGGAAAGTAATGCAACAAATATATTAGTAAGAATGTAAATACATTACCGGGGATTCCCAACCGACTCCGACACACGAAGCTTTTTCAAACTCCTAACTAAACACTGAATTCAGAGTGGAGGCACATTCGAGGGGCACCTCCAAGTGAGGGAGAAAGAGTTTACATGGTGAAAGGTTACATGTGAGAGTGAGGGGGTGCTTCTCTATTTATAGTGTGAGGATGAGGGAATATTCATAGTGCCTACATGCAAGATTCCTCCTCCAATTGCTCCTTGGGCACCACCTATCCACCCAACCGACTTAGGAAGGTCAGCGGAATAGTTCCCCATGTGCTGGTGCAAGAAATCGATTGAGAACCGGCCGTTAGAAGAGAGAACCGGAGCTTTGCAGTTGAAACTGGGTCAAAATCGGCCAATTGGGCAGCTGAACTAGGCGGCTTCCCTTCCTGGCACGCCACGTGTCGCATGCGGAGGGGTGAACTGGCTAGCCAGGCGGGCCGCACCCACGTGCCGCACCAGGGCCCGCCATGTGGCCGTTGGTGGTTGGGCGCAGCGGGCCGCCGGCTCCCATGTGCGGGAGCGCGCGCGTCGCCCCTGCCCCGCCATGTGGCTGCCCCTGATTGGCCCCCGGAGCCCCTGCGTGAATTGCGATCCATGGCTGGCATGCTCAGCTAGTGGCTGGCCACCACGTGTCAGCCTCGGTGAGATCCCGCCTTGGCGCAGTACGGTGGGGGTGGTGTGGACGTCAGCATGACGTCAGCATTGCCCCTAATTTTGTATTTCCAATATCTTTTGCATATGAGCTCCAAATGATGCAAATAATATGTCCATTTTGATTGTCTCGACGAGCTCTTCACAATGGTGTAGTTCTTGAGGGCATTTGAGATGCTTTTTAGTGATGGTATTTGTAGTTCTTTCTCAAACCCTTTTATGTGCTACTTCTCTCTTGCTCCAAATGGTCATCTTTTGCATGGAATGTGAGCTTCTCCCTGTGATACATCAAAAACCACCAAAACTCATGGAATTCATCAGTGTTAGGTAAATAAAGCTGAGAACTTTAGCTATACCCCATTTATTCACTGAGGAATTGACGGTCGAAACCGTGAAATAATGACCTTCAACACCGGGCGGCCTGGGACTTAGCCCTGGTGGCTGGTACTTAGTGCTGAGAGGTGGAGGAAGGCTGAGCGGCCTGGTTGACTGGCTAGGCAGCCAGGGTTTTGTGACCCTTTGTCCCACCTTCATTGTTGCACCTTGTTTCACCATAATTTGCATGTATTTGCGTCGTGATACGTGTTCCTACAAGATCTTTATACACAACTCGTGGCACCAGTTAGAATGTATGAACTTTGCATAAAAATCACCCTTGGAACATGAAATGTTGGTGGTCGAAATGGATTATAATGATCACCAACATTGGTGGGTAGAGGTAGTTGTTCTCAATCTTTGCACATTCTACCTCTATGCCTCTTTTAGAGATTTTGTGTCCCAATACGATTCCTTCTCTGACCACGAAGTGGCACTTCTCCCAATTTAAGACAACATCAACTTCTTTGCGCTGTTTTTTTACCAAACTTCTTTTTTGTACTGTTGAAGAACTTTTTCAAGATTCTCCAAGCATCCATCAAAATTCTTGCCGTAAACAGAGAAATCATAAATAAACACTTACATGATGTTCTCGATGAATTCGGAGAAGATTGCCATCATGCCCCGCTGGAATGATGCTGGAGCATTAGACAGCCCAAACAACATTCACCTGCATGCAAAAGTTCCGTATGGGCATATGAAAGTGGTCTTACTTTGGTCCTCTAGGTGAATCAGAATCTGGTGGTAGCTAGAGTAGCCATCGAGGTAGCAGAAGAAAGAATATTTGGCCAGTCTTTCTAACATCTCATCAATGAAGGGAAGAGGAAAGTGATCTTTCCTAGTGGCGGTGTTGAGTTTTCGGTAATCGAAGCACATCCTCCAACCGGTGACTGTTCTCTGTGGAACTAATTCATAGTTTTGATTTTTAACAATTGTCATCCCTCCCTTCTTTGGTACAACTTGAACTGGACTGACCCATTCGCTGTCACACACAGGGCAGATAATTCCCATGTGTAGTAGTTTTAGTACTTCCTTCTTGACTACCTCTCTCATCGTATTGTTGAGTCATCATTGAGGTTACTTCATTGGTTTGTGATCAACCTCCATAGGGATGCGATGAGTGCACAGGTTGGGACTGATTCCTTTCAGGTCTTGGAACGAGTATCCAAGCAGGTCCTCCATTATTTGTTGAATATGAACTAGTAAGACATATGCTGGTTTGGAGGTCTAGTGCAGCGACAGTCTACTTTAGGCAACCGAGAGGCACTGCCAAAGTCCATGAATATTTCGTCGTCAAAAGAGAGGAGGTGCCGATGGAGGAACCGTCAAGGCTAAACTGACCCTCTCAGCTTGCCGTGACGATGGTTCTAGGATTTCCTCAATTTGAAGGGGTGATGGTGCAGATGGATGATCGGATTGGTCTTGTTCTTCATTGGTGTTGGGCTGAGGTGGCTTTTGTGGATGTGGAGGTTGTTCTTCTAAAGTGCCAAAGTCAGAAGCCTTCTCGAGAATTTTGTCTAGATTTTTTCTTCCCACGATAGCTGTCAGATGCGAGAATGATCCTCTAGATGCTAAGTCAAGGTAGAAGTTAGCACTAGGCTGATGAGAACATGACCAATAAGCATATAACCAAGGCCCAAGAGAAGATGAAGTTTGAAGCCCAATCCGAGTTGATGTCCAATTTATTCGTGAGGCCGCTACGGATTGCAGGAGTAGGCCTCAGTAAAACGGATGCCCAAGCCACATACGGACTCCATTTTGGACATTCTACATATCAACGGAAAGCTAAGAAGATAAGCTTTCAACCCATCTAGTCTCAGGCCCAAATAATATTGGAGTAAACAGGAATATTTGAAACAGCATGATGATCAGAATCTGCCAGGGTTGCTCGGACACCCCCTTGGCTGCCCCCTATACCTCTCTCTTGTATATATTCTATAGTCATTATTAGATTAGATGGGTTTTGCTTAGATTAGTCTGTCAAGAACAGTTTCGCCATGTATCAGTTTGTGAAACCCCAACTTGTGCACAAGATTTATCTTGATTGCGTTTAGACAAGGCAACGGGGAATTCCCCATCGGGGGTGAGCTTCCCATCCCCATCCCCATGGGGAAGAAATATTCCCATCCCCGTCCCCGTCAATCCTCGCGGGGGAACGTTTCATCCCATCCCCGTCCCCGTGCGGGGATTTAATCCCCGTGGGGATCCCCATCCCTGCAAAAATCAATCACTTTTGCTTCTCGTCGGATGCATGTCAGCTGCTTAGTGGCTCTCTTGTGTGTGTCATCTCTCAATCTGAAGCCCACAGCAATGCAGCGTAGTCTTGCGCGTCCGCGCAGCTGCCGCCAAGTCGTGTGTTACCGCTCGCATCGTGGTGCGCTTGAGCTCGCAGCCTCGCACAACCAATGAGCAATGGGGGCCATAGCTCGTCTAGTGCTCGAGCTTGCCTCTCATGCTAGAGAAGTGGAAACATTTGAGGTTGCTGCTGGCCTGCTACTTGCACAGTCAAGCCACGCTTGGTGGCAGCCTGTTGCTTGCAGCTTTGCTGCTCGGCTCCTGAATCTTGCGTGGAGTATGCAAGGGTGGCGGCGGCTCCCAATGGGTAGAGGGTGAGTGAACTAGGGTTTTGTGGCTATTTTATACTCTAGTGGACACTTGATAATGGGCCTTGGTGGGCTAGGAACGCAAACAAGTCACCACTCGCCAGGTGCACGTATGCAGCGGGGCGGATACGCAGGGATCGGGGATGGGGGAGCGAGGATCATCCCCGTCCCCATCAGACCCGACGGGGATTGATTTCCTACCATTTCATTCCCCATGGGGATCAAATTAGCCCCATCCCCATCCCCTAATAGATGAATTCCCCGTGGGGAATCGGGGATCGGGGCCCCTTTGCCATCTCTAATGTGGCAGAACCGCCCAGATTAACCCGGATTTAGTGCTTAAACACCAGATCCGGACTAACCTCGGTAGTCCCTCAGGATATAGGTATCCTGACTTGGCCTTCCCATCCGGATCAAGCTTGATTTTGGGGCGACTCTCGAAGGAGTCCACAGGTTACAACATACACATCACATTTATTACACAAGTTCAAATATTACACATAAGGTTTGGTACTTATTACATTCCGGCTGATAAGTTCTTCAGCCATTTAAACAAAAGTAGAATAGTTCCCATGTTACTTCAACTCATGCACACACCTAACTGCTTTAGATGTAGCCAAGCTTAGATCAGAAGAAAGGAGGATTCAGATAAGGGTCCCATTCAAACCACGTGTAATCTGCACCTGAAAAAGCATAGGCAAGAAGCCTGAGTACTAGTTACTCAGCAAGACTTACCCGACCACTGGGTCGAAACCCGCCTTCCTAACTCAAGGCCGGGGTGGTTAGGTCAACTCACACTGCGGCAGGCCTAATAGTAAATCCTTAGCTTTAGAATTTAGTTCACCCTTTTAGTTATTACCTGATCCTGCTAAGTTATTCCTACTCTACTAACCCACCAGGACCCACCAAGACAAACATGTTGTCAAACATTCATTATTAACAAGATCAATTCTCTTACTACGATGTTGGTCGCGATCAGGCAGCTTACAACCGGCAAGCCACAGACGATTCGAATCGGTTTTCCTCCTCTCGAGAGGGATACTCAAACACCCGTCATATGTGTGTACACCGACCCCACATACGACAACCCAACATCCAGTGCCACCTAGCCGGAACCATCCTCACCGAACCCGGGTGTCAGTCCTTCGACACCCGCCCAACCTCCTCCTTCCAGTTGGTCTCGTCTAGTTCCGCGCTTAGGTACAACAGGACGAAAGGCTTACCGGAGCCCGTTAAAGACGGTAAGTGAATGAGGCGCGTTCGGCCCATCCAGGCCACACATCGGACGGTCTTATGCGACACAGGCAGGATCAGGGTCCATAGCAAATAATCATAACATGTAAAGTACGAAAGCGAAACTGATCCCGCCGCATGCCTGTCAATTTATTAGCCATCTTCTTATTCTTAACCAATAACTTGCTGTAAAAGATTTCCTTTCTAGGCCTTTGCCACCTAAGCCATCTACTGAGCATAGGATTGTATGCTGGGTAATGAGTTATCATGCTCTAGGGTTTCAATCAATTCCTAACTCTAATGCGCAAGCATAACTCTGATTTAAATTAAGAATTTAAGAAAACTGGGTAATGCACCGGGGCTTGCCTTGAGTCACAGGATCGGCCTCTGTCGGTGACTCAGAGTCTCCTCCTGCAGGTATGAAGGATGCCTCGGTCGCACCGGCTTCCGGATTTTCCGTTGCAGTGGAAGACTCTTCAACTGGAAGCGGTGGGACCAACGTGCCTAAGTTGATGACATGCAGAAGTTTTAAAAATATGAGGATGATCAACGTGTTGAAAAAGTAAAATGTACCATTTTCTAAAGAAAAAGGGTGGTTGGGGTTAAACATGGATATTTTTTTGAATGAAGATGATTGTCCTAAGCATTAAATGAATTACCAGGTATTTTTAAATATTTTTAAATAATTTTTAAAACTTAAATGAATTTTCTAAGAATTTTTGAATAATAAAAATGGATTTTTGAATTAATTTTCTATTTTTAATGCTCTTTATGAATTTTCCTGCATTTTTAAATAAAGGCTAAATTTTTAAAATATATAAACTCTAATTTACTTTCTTTTTAGAATTACTAAATTATTTATATGAATAAATAAATAATTTTTCTAATTAAAATAAACATAATACATTAAAGCAAAATAGATAAACAATTTAAATTTAAAAGAAAAAAGAAAAACAGAAATACTGTTGAAATTCGGCCCAGCCCACAAAAAAAAGAAAGCAAAAAGTTGTAATTTCCCCCTCCAAAAATCGCTTGGGTTCCCCTTTCGGCCTGGCCCGGCCCGGAGTGGGCCGGCGGCCTGGCTCCCTAAGGCGTGGCCCCGCCGCGCGCGGTCCGGCAGGCCGGCCTGCCTGGCGGGCCGCCCAGCTGGCTGGCGGCCCGGTGGACCGGCCTCGCCCGGCCGCCAGGCGCGCGGCGCGCCTGCGCGAGCGCGACGCGCTCTGCGCGTCGCCGCGCCGGCAGCGCCGGCGACCATCCAGCGCGGCGGAGGCCGAGAGGCCTCGCCGGCGTTGGCCTCGGGCGCGGCGCGAGCTCCTCTCTCTTTCCCTCCCCTTTTCCCCTTCTTTCCCGCTTTCTCTTCGCTGTGCGGTCGCCGCCCGCCGCGGCATGGCGCCCGCCGGCGCAACGTGCCGGCGAGGTAGCCTCGCAGCGGCGGTGGTGCCCGCGGCGACCTACCTTCTACCGCGCGGGGTGCGCGCAGTCGCGGCACACCCGATGCGCGCGCCGGCGGGAATCCTAGGGGTGCCCGCGCGCGGGGACCGCGGCGGCGACGGCGACGGAGGCGGCAGTGACGGCGCGGGGCTGGGGGCACGGCGCGGCGCGGAAGCGGGGGAGTGCTGCTCCCCGCGCGCCGCGGCGGGAAAAAGACGCGGCCCCACCTGTCAACGCCGACTGACGGGGGGGGGGGCGCGGGCGGGCTGGTGGGCACGCGGGCCGCCGCCCCCGGCTGGCCTTCGCCCAGCGGACGCGTGGCCGCGGGCAGGCCAGCGGGCCCGCGAGGCTTCCGCCCGCTTTTTCCTTTTTTTTTACTTTTACCCTTTTCATTTTTAACCCTAGATTTTGACATTTTTCGACAGGGGTCCAAATACAAAAGTGAAAGGGCTTAATTTAAGCTATCCTTTCACATTTTTGCCCCTAGAAAACTCCAAATTTTTAAAAAGGCCTCAAATTTAAATTTGAATCAAATTTTTGAAAGAATAAATAGGGTAAATTGCAATGCACTTAAGTGTTTAAAAAAAACGGAGTATTACATCTAATTGTGTTTATTCCTTGTTCTTGCTTGTGTTCTCTCGGTTGCATTGCAGGAACGATCGCCTTCTTGGCAAGGTCGATTGCGCGCGTCACGTGATCGATTGCGCGCGTCACGTGGTGTAGTGATTGCAAGGATTCGAACCATTGGCTCAAAGCCTTCTTCACCAACGTCGAGTCCTCCACCCCTAAACCGACTTATCCATACCTCTCGAAAGATTGGGAACCCTATTCCGCATCACAGGCGAGAGACGTCGAATGAAGTGTTGCATCAACATTTACTCTGGAATAGCCAAATCTGGTCCTGAGGAGATCAGTCATGTGATGTGAGCACGAGCTGCCCCTAAAGATTCTCGATTTCTTTGTCAAAAAGATAGAACTTCACAACGTAAATCGAAAACCTTGTTTGGCAAAAAGAAACGAAGACAGA
Source organism: Paspalum vaginatum (assembly GCA_030272315.1). Taxonomy (NCBI): domain Eukaryota; kingdom Viridiplantae; phylum Streptophyta; class Magnoliopsida; order Poales; family Poaceae; genus Paspalum; species Paspalum vaginatum. Next base: position 32,362,144 of record CM059018.1, on the reverse strand, counting down.
AGATAGCTTTTCATGTCTTCCAACTCCCTTCTACCATACCAACTGTCTGCATGCACCAGATTTTCGCCTCCCTCGTTAGTGAAAACGGGAAAAGCAACCATCGAAGTGTTTCACTAGACATTCCTGGGATAACCAAATAGCTGCATCACTGCTTGAACTCCCAGAGGTGTGAGTAGAGACACTCTGATTCCAATCTCATGAATGATTGATCCCGAACCATGACTATCAAGTCGGGACATAGCTAAAAGCTCTCTGTGGTGATAGGTGTGGATGATGATAGAGGCTCCAAATAATCGTGATGGAGATGTGCCCGCGTGGCAATTTCTAGATCCGACTCTGAGTCATATCAGCTCTGGCATGAGCCGGTGCCGAGTCCAATCGGGACTTGACCCATCGAGTCTGGCTCAAAAGCACGCATATGGTATGCGTAGTTAGACCTCTATTGGGACTCAGATACTTGATCCGCAAGCAATTAGAATCCTAATGGGCCTTTACATGGCTAAAGCCCATTAGTGGAGACTATATATATGCATGAGAGGGCATGGCTTAGGGTATCGGTTTTCAGTGAGAGCCATCGTAGAAAAGGTTTCCGTGAAACCCTAGCCATGCCCTAGTCTAATCTCTCAAGATCCTCCGCCAAGTTCGTGGTGCTAGCATGCTAGAACTCAGCATCGCCTTCCCGCACGTGTGGATACCGTAGAGGCATTGCTATGACTGCTACACTGATTAACCAACTAGTTGCGAAGTTGGCCGAGTGGTTCTTGATCGAGATCGACTGGAGGAATCGACATCGACTCTTCTCACTGCATTGACTCAGCGTGCGCGACTCGGCAGTCATCTATCTTGACTCATCTTCCACTGCACTACACACCTAGTGGTAACGATCTATGATCTCTTGCTTGTATGTGTTCTTGTGTTGTACGCGGTAGATGAAAAACATTTTCATGCTATGGTAGCCTACCCCGTAACCCTACAGTAGTATCAGAGCCGATCGTATGTAGCTTTTTGATCTAGATCAATGTAATAGATTGGATCTATTACTATAGTAGATTGGATCTATTACGGCCCCATGATAACATATTGGATCAGTTATAGGCTCTACACATTGATTCATTGGATGGATTGATGGTAACTGATTGGATCTGTTATAGGTTCCGCGTATTGGTTCATTGGATGAGCCGATGCGGCCAGCATGGATGTAACTTGCACTCGGCTTGATCGGATCAACTTGATGAGTTATCATAGATTCGATCTATGGTCCATAGTTTTTGTTATCACTACCTATTCTTTCTTGCATTGGATGTATTAGAATAGATTCCCTTGAAAAAAATTCAAGAATTCTTGATGCCTTTCCAATCGCCACACCTATAAGAATTTTGATCGTTGTTTGGTGGGTTTGCCAAAGTAGGGTGCCTTCAACTATCTTAATCAAATTGGGTGGATGTCGAATATCCACGCGTATGGGATTGTTTTGCTTGACGTGGCTATCAAATCGGATTTGGGCCTTGGGCATGGTGTTGGATGTTTTGACTTGTGATGTCACCCAACAAACGAGAATCACATAGGATGTGATTGACAATGGTTGTCTACTGATTTCGCTAAGTTTCTTGCAGTGATGCCAAACCTCACTAGAAGCTTAGATAAGGGCGAATCTCATCCACTATGTGTCGTGAAAGGGAATACGATTGCAAACATATAGTGGGAGAATATTTTGTTAAATTTTTTAATGAAAGATCTACATAAAACATTGTGCTGAATCTTTGCATATTTACTTCCTGTTGTAGTTGATCATGGCCGCTAATCTCGCTCCGAGTTCTGGCTCTAATTTGCGATCTATTCTTGATAAAGAGAAGTTGTCTGAAACCAACTTTACTTACTGGTATCGAAACTTGAGAATTGTTCTCAAGCAAGAGAAAATGGAATATATTCTTGAGGAGCCCTATCCTGAGGACCTTGAGAATAGTGCTACCACAGGTGAGGATATGGCTTATGCAATGACTTGCTTGATGTTGGATGTCTCATGCTTGCCACCATGTCCCCTGAGCTTTAGAAGAAATACGAGGACTTAGATGCCTACAATATGATTGAAGGGCTCTGTGGCATGTTTGAGAACTAGACAAGGGTCAAGAGGTATCGTGCCTCAAAGGCCTTGTTCGGTTGTAAGCTAGCTGAAGGCAGTCCAGTTAGCCCTCATGTGATCAAGATGGTTGGTCACATCGAGGCTCTTGATAGACTTAGTATTGAGCTTGATCTAGAGCTTGCGACGGATGTGATCCTCCAATCTTTGCCTCCTAGTTTCGAGCTGTTCATTATGAATTATCATATGAATAGCCAGATAAGACTCTGATCGAGTTGCATGGGATGCTTAAAACTGCCAAGGATAGCATCAAGAAAATCTCAAATCATGTGATGATGGTCCAACGGGATAGCAAGAAGAGGAAACGCAAGGGCAAGGGAAGGGCAAAGGTAAGGCTGAGGATAGGATCCAAAAGGCGAAGCTTGATGCTAAGCCTAAGGCTGGTCCCTCTCCATTGAACAAGTGGTTCCACTATGGTGACAGTGGGCATTGGTCGAGGAACTGCCAAAAGTACTTGGAAGAGAAGAAAAAGAAGGGAAGCAAGGCTTCCGCTTCAGGTATTAATGTTATTGAAATGAATCTTTCAACTTCTTCTAGTGAATCATGGGTATTTGATATCAGGTCGATGATTCATACCTGCAAATCGTTGTAGTGACTACAATACACTAGAAGTTTTGCAAAGGGCGAGTTGGACGTGCACGTCAGCAACGGAGCAAAGGTTGCTATGTTGGCAATCGGCACAAATCACTTGTCACTTCCTTCAGGATTAGTGATGGAGTTAAATAATTGTTATTTTTTTCCAGCACTGAGAAAAAACATTATCTCCTCTTCATGTTTGGAGAAGGACGGTGGTTATGAGATAATAATAAAGAACAAGTGTTATTCTATTTATTTGAATAACATGCTCTATGCATATTGTCCATTACTGAATGGATTGTATGTTCTTGATTTTGAGGATGAGCCAATTCTTAACATTAATGCTAAATGACTCAAGCCGAGTGGTTTGAATCCTACGTTTATCTGGCATTGTCGTTTGGGCCATATTAACAAGAAATGTGTAGAGAAGCTCCATAAAGATGGACTACTCGACTCATTTGATTATGAATCATTTGTGACATGTGAATCTTATTTACATGGAAAGATGACAAAGACACCCTTCACTGGTCAAGGTGAGAGGGACTTTGAGTTATTGGCTCTTGTACATACTAATGTATGCAGTCCAATGAGCTCAGTTGCTAGAGGCGGTTTTCAATATTTCATTACTTTTATTGATGACTTTAGTAGGTATGGCTATATTTACTTAATGCAACATAAGTCTGAGTCATTTGAAAGGTTCAAACAGTATCACAATGAAGTACATAACCACTCGGGCAAGACGATAAAATTCCTACGATCGGGTCGTGATGGAGAATATCTGAGCCAAGAGTTTAATGATCATCTAAAGAGTTGTGGATTTGATCTACAGCTGACTCCACCCGGATCATAACAGTGGAATGGTGTGTCCGAGAGGAGGAACCAAAGCTTGTTAGACATGGTGAGGTCGATGATGAGTCAAACTGATCTTCCGTTGTCTTTTTGGAGTTATGCTCTAGAAACTACTATGTTTACACTGAACTGAGTTCCATTGAAGACTGTGGAGAAGACACCATATGAGATATGGACTAGGAAGAGTCCCATGTTGTTTTTCCTTAAGATTTGGGGTTGTGAGGCTTATGTCAAATGTTTGACGTCTGATAAGCTCCAGCCTAAGTCAGACAAATGCTGCTTTATGGGCTATCCTAGGGAAACCAAAGGATGTTATTTCTAAAACTGAGAGAAAGAAAAAGTGTTTGTTGCCCGAAATGGTGGCTTTTTGGAGAAAGAGTTTCTCTTAAAAGATGGAACCAGTCGGAACCAAGTGCAACTCGAAGAGGTTCGAGAAACACTAGAGAATGGTTCTAGTCTGACTGATTCCAACAGTATGAGTCAAACATTGAGCACTTTGTTGAAACCCATTAGCCCCGTGTAGGTCACAAAGGGCACATCGTGCACCCAACCGCTACATGTTCCTCACCATGGGTCGTCATGATGTATTGTTGTTGGATAACGATGAGCCAAAGACATACAAAGAAGCTGTGATGGGACCCGACTCTGAGAAATGGCTGGAGGCCATGTGATCTGAGTTGAAATCCATGGCTGACAACCATGTTTGGATAAGACTCTGGACCACTTGATGAGGTGCGACCTATCGAGTGCAAATGGGTTTTCAATAAAAAGGTAGACATTGATGGAAATGTTCACATTTATAAATTGCGGCTTGTGGCAAAAGGGTTTCGCCAAATTCAAGTTGTTGATTATGATGAAACATTTTCACCCGTAGCTATGCTAAAGTCTATCTGGATCCTCCTAGGAATTGCCACATATCATGACAATGAGGTGTGGCAAATGGATGTCAAAACGGCTATCCTTAATGGAAACCTAAGTGAGGATGTGTACATGACACAGCCTGAAGGTTTTATTGACCCAAAGAATGCTGGGAAAGTATGCAAGCTTTTGATGTCCATCTATAGACTCAAGTAAGCATCCAGAGTTGGAATCTATGTTTTGATGAAGTGGTCAAAGGGTTTGGTTTCATCAAGAACGTAGAAGAACCTTGTGTATACAGGAAGGTCAGTGGGAGTGCACTAGTCTTTCTGGTCTTATATGTAGATGACATATTGTTGATAAAAAATGACATTCCTATGTTGAAAGCTGTGAAGGACTCATTGAGAAAGGGTTTCTCGATGAAGGACTTGGGAGAAGCAGCTTACATCTTGGGCATAAAGATCTACAGAGATAGATCTAAGTGCTTAATTGGATTAAGCCAAAGTACATATATTGATAAGGTGTTGAAATGGTTCAACATGCATGATTCCAAAAAAGGTTTCTTGCCAATGTCACCTTGCACGATCTTGAGCAAGACTCGGTGTCCATTGACTACTAATGAGCAAAAGAGGATGAGTGAGATCCCGTATACCTCCGCGATTGGATCCATCATGTATGCCATGATATGTACTCACCCAGATGTCTCCTTTGCTCTAAGTGTTACGAGCTGATATCAATCATGTCCAGGTGAAGGTCACTGGATAGCTATACAGAATACCCATAATTACTTGAGAAGGACTAAGGATGTGTTTTGGCGGTCGTTATAATCCATTTCGACCACCAACAATTCATGTTTCAAGGGTGATTTTTATGCAAAGTTCATACATTCTAATCAGTTCCACGAGTTGTATACAAGGATCATGCAGGAACATAGGAAATGATACAAAGTCATACAAAACATGGTGAAACAAGGTGCAACAATGGAATGTTGGACAAGGGTGACAAAACCATCGCCACCCGGCCAAGTCCCTTGGTCGCTCGGCCATGTCCCTGAGCCAGCCAGCCAGGTGGGCAGGCCGCTTGGCCTCCTCCACCTCTTAGCCCTAAGGACTAGCCACTAGGGCTAAGTCCTAGGCCGCTCGACCCACCACCTTGGCCACTCGGCCTATGGTCCAAATGCCACGCCATTTGACCTACATGCAACACACAACGTGTCAAGTCAAACTCTAAGGTGGAATCCAAGAGACCATTGCAACACACCCTGGAAGGCCTCCATCTCACCAATCCAGCCCGCAAATTGGTTAACTCAACGATCCAAGAGAGTTCATCCGATGGTTAAGGAAGAAACACACACCAAATCCAGCGATCAAGGCAAAAGCGCACCATTTTAACTATTAAACACCTCAACCAAGGATCCTAGAGTGTCGGATGGATCGAGTAAGTGGATCTAAGGGCCGTCCAGCCTTGACTCAGGCCGCCCGGCCGAGAAGCCAGGCCACTCGACCTACCACGTGCCCCTTCAGCGCCGACTTAACCACCCCAACTGACCTTTGGATAGCTATAAATACCCTTGCGGTCATGGTAAGAGGTGTGGTGTAGTGGTAGAGTAATACTTGACCATGTGAAGTGTATAGTGTTGGAGAAGTGAAGTTTTCACTTAGCTTGTAGAGAGAGTGCCCCTTGTATCAAGGAGAGTAGTGAGGTGAAGAGTGAGGAAGTGGGATTTCTCTTTGCTCCCAGGCTTGTAATCTCAGAGGAAGGATATTCGATTCCAGGATTGAGTAAAGTTCCTTGTCCTCCACCTTTTTTATTTCATTCTTGCTTTTCTTTCATACTTAGTCTTATACTTGTCTGTTCATAGGAGCCTTGTGCATGCTTATATTGTTGGCTATATAAGTGTTGCTTGCTCTTCTGGCTCATTACCAGTTTGGAAGTGAACTCATCAAGTAGACATCACGGTGTTATGCTTCGAGTTTACCTTGGTTGGTCGGCTATCCCACACAGCTCTGGTTGGTAGGCACATTGGGTGATAGCTTTTGTGTTCTAAGTATTCCAACCCCATATGCTCGGATAGACTTGCTGACGATATAGCTGAATCCAATGGTACTCGCCTTTCTCGGTTTGGTAATCAGCACTCTGGCGCTTGATAGTGGTGTTACAATTTTGGTGTCTATGTTTACATGAGAAGTATAGTGCTTTGCATGCTTAGTATAGTAAGGTGATATAACATCTGTTGAGAACCTTCATCTCTGTCTTTTACTCTACATTGCTAGCTTCACTAGTTCAGTTGGTTGTGCTGTGTGTTATTATACTCCTCGTTCCTCATGGATTCGAGAACCCAGAATACTCTTGGGTGAAAGGCTACAATGCGTTTTCCGTGCGCTTGCGGAGTTACATCTAATAGGCTAAGGAACGCCAACAAGCTTTTCTGGCGCCGTTGACGGGGAACGGTAGCTATTTTAACATAGAACCAAGGCCGCCCTATCTCCTACTATACCACAACCACCATCATTCCATCTTACCACCCAATGGTTCTCACGCCTATCTGCGAATTATCTGCTCCGAAGGGCGATTTTCTGGAGCCTCCACCACCATACACACCTATTATTATCGATGGCTATAATCTACATCTCGGCTTGATAGCCATGGTTCGGGATCAGTCCTTTGTGGGATTAGAATCGAAGAGTCCCTATGCACACCTCCAAGAATTCGAGTAGCTTTGTAGTTGTATTGAAATCTCAGGCATGCCTAGAGAAACTCTTTGATGGTTGCTCTTTCCATTTTCACTTATGGGGGCAGCAAAAACCTAGTATAACAGAACAGTTAGTGCAGTAGAGGGGAGTTGGGAGAGACTTAAAGTCAAGTTCTATCTGCACGTCTTCCCACAAAATCAAGTCATTGACCTCCAATGAGAAGTTCTCAACTTCTGACAAGGAAGCAACGAAACCTTGATAGCAGCTTGGTCATGTTTCACTAGTGTGGTCATATCTGGCCCCGACTTGGTGATACAAGAGTCCATGCTAATGCAGCACTTTGTTTGAGGCCTTTCACTTGGCGCAGGACTGTATCTGGACTTAGCTTTGGGAGGATTGTTCTCTCACTTAACTGCCCCAGAAGGACAAAGAGTTCTTGATAAGATACTTGAAAAATCCTCTAATGGCAGTACGATCGAGAATCCACGGTCACAACCACAAGATCCACCTGAGCCTAGCTACTGTGAAGAAGACAAGAACACCCAAACACCAGCTCCACTATCCTGTCAAACTCTTAGGATTGAAGACATCCCTAAACCAAGCACGTCACAAGACACTGAGAGGGTTAGTGCATCTGTGACGAATCCTCCGTCGGTCCCTTCGTTCTTGTTTGATGATGAGTTGTTCGTGGGCTTTGGGAATGTATCTCGGTTACCCAAAGAGACTCAACGCTTCGAAAGGAGCTCTCAACCAACATACTTATTCTCACATCAGATACACCAAATAAGAGAGGACCTAGTCTGGCTTATAGTTGTAATAAATTGGGAATGGCTAGAAGAGAGAAGACTTGACACGAAAATCGTTAGGTTCTACCTAGGACCTACTCTCGTCCCTGGCCAAGTATCTGTAATGCTCCCACAAGATATTCTCTATGAACCACGAGTTAGGGTGAACATCATTCCGAAATACCTTGTTGACACCTACTTCTCCACTCAACCACGATCAAAGTCTGACATTCGCTTGAAGTGGAACAAGAATGAATTATTGGTGAATCATGGAGTCATTCGGGTCATACCAGTTACCTTGCGGGGCAAGTAGATGTTTTTAGATTTCCACATCTTCAATATACCCGAGGGGCCTATGCCATTCATACTAATTGGGCTCCTGATTGCTTCCCTATTCAATGTGACTACAAGTCCAGGGCAGCTACAGCTTTAGTTTGGTAAAGGGGTGCTAGAAATTGGCATGAGTCGAGCACTGAATACCAAAACAGATTCTATGCCGGTGGTTGACCCCTTAGAAGAAGTGATGGGTATTTCACTTGAGGAAGAGGAGGATCAACAAAGCCTAGAGGTAGAGGCTAGCGACTTTAGTGCGGTAGAAGAGCCGCTTGAGTTCGAAGAACTGGGTGAATCTCTACGGTCTGATCCCCCTGAAAATAGAGCTTAAACAACTATCGCTTGGCCTGAAGTATGCCTTTCTCAACAGGAATCCGGACACATCGGTGATCATCAGCAATAAGCTGACCGAGGATGAAAGCCAATGATTGATCTAAGTCTTGGAGAAGTACAGATCAGTGCTTGGGTACTCACTTCAAGATCTGAAGGGAGTCAGTCCTAACCTGTGCACACATCACATCCCCATGGAGACCAACGTCGGCCTACAAGGGAACCACAATGAAGACTCAACAATGCAATGAGAGAGGTAGTCAAGAAGGAGGTACTCAAACTCCTACACCCAGGTATCATCTACCCATACAAGATAGTGAATGGGTCAGTCCAGTCCAAGTCATACCCAAGAAGGGTGGGCTAATGGTCGTCAAGAACCAAAACAATAAATTAATCCCTCAGCATACTGTCGCCGGATGGCGAATGTGCATCGTCTACAGAAAACATAACTCCACCACCCAGAATGACCATTTCCCTCTTCCCTTCATTGATGAAATACTCCAAAGACTGGCCAATCACTCATTCTTGTGCTATCTCGATGGCTACTCCGGTTATCACTAGATTCCAATTCACCCGGATGACAAGAGTAAGACCACATTCACCTGTCCTTACGGCACTTTCGCCTATCGACGGATGTTGTTTGGGCTATGCAACGCTCTAGCATTGTTCCAGCTATGCATGATGGCCATCTTCTCTTACCTGATCGAGAACATAATGGAAGTCTTCATGGATGATTTCTCAGTCTATGGCAAGACCTTTGATGGATTTCTAGAGAACTTTGAAAAGGTTCTCCAGAGATGCAAAGAAGTTGAACTCGTCCTAAACTGGGAGAAATGTCACTTTATGGTCAGGGAAGGGATTGTGCTAGGACACAAAGTATCAAAGAGAGGCATAGGGGTGTACCATGTAAAAATTGAAGTTATCGAGAAACTACCACCTCCGTCAAACATCAAGGCACTCCGAAGCTTCCTTGGTCACGCAGGGTTCTATAGGAGGTTCATTTAAAATTTCTCCTTTATAGCCTAGCCACTAACCAATCTGCTAGCCAAAGACACACCCTTTGTGTTCGATGATACATACCTAGAAGCCTTTCAGACACTCAAGAAGGCACTCGTCACATCACCCATCATTCAACCGCCAGACTAGAATGCTCCATTTGATATCATGCGTGATGCCAGTGACCATGCCATAGGAGCAGTCTTGGGCTAGAGCAAGGATAGAAAACAACATTCCATATCCTATGCAAGAAAGATGCTTACTGGCCCACAACTGAATTACTCAACCACTAAAAAATAACTTCTGGCTGTTGTCTTTGCCATTGATAAATTCATATCATACTAGGTGGGAGCCAAAGTCATCATATACACAGACCAGGCAGCTCTTAAATATCTCCTCACCAAGAAAGATGCAATGCCAAGACTAATTCGATGGATCCTGTTGCTCCAAGAATTCGACATAGAGAGAGAAAAAGGGAGTTGAAAATTTAGTTGTAGATCATCTCTCACAAATGTAGTTTGAAGAAACGTCATCCTTGCCTATTTACTATTACATGAGAGACGATACCCTCCTAAAGGTTACAACATCCCAAAATGGTATGCAGATCTAGTCAATTACCTGGTCACTAGATATGTACCTCAAGGAGTTGATAAGAGGAAACTGATTCACGACAGCCGATTCTATCTCTAGGATGACCCCTACTTATATAAACTCTGCACAGACGGACTCATGCGTCACTGCATTCCTACCTACGAAGTACCCCTGATCCTTGATATATGTCACTCATCTTCCTATGAAGGTCATTATGGAGCCTATCGGACTCATGCAAAGATTTGGCAAAGTGGATTCTACTAGCCAAATATGTACGATGATGCCAAGGAGTTCGTATGAGGGTGTCAGAGGTGCCGACGCTAAGGAAACACTAATCCAAGGGATGTTATGCCACTCATCAGCAATCTACAACTCGATGTATTTGATGTGTGGGGCATAGATTTTATGGGGCCTTTCCGCAAGTGTGGATACAAAGAGTACATCCTGATCGCATTGGATTATGTATCAAAATGGGTAGAGGCACTGCCGTGTTCCGCGGCAGATTCAAGACACTCAATTAGAATGTTCTATGATACCATCTTTCCTCGATTTGGTATGCCAAGGGTCATCATCAGCAATGGAGGACCCCACTTCATAGATAAAAGATTCAAGAGGTACCTCACTGAACTTAGTATGGATCACCGTGTTGCCACTCCTTACCACTCGCAAACAAGTGGCCAAGCTAAGACATCAAACAAGTAGATCCAGAACATCCTGCAGAAAACTATTGAAGCTACGGGAAAAGATTGGGTATCCAAGCTACCCGATGCTCTCTGGGCGTACCGCATTGTTGACGCGGCTTATGTACGAAATTTATGCATCATTTTATATGATTTATCGTTGATTTTATGCGTCAACTATATCTTTCACTAACATTTATCACCGATAATTGTGGATTTTGCAATATTATCTTGGAAATATGCTACATGTGATTTTTACAGGTTTTAGACCAATTTTTCGCGAAATTCACCATGATCCACTTCGAGTAAGAAAAGACCGCTAGATGACATGGATTGAAGATGAAGAACAAGGAAGACTTGGTGTACTCATAGCCCCTCTGTGTAGATCAAGGCTCCCTAACTAGAAGATTCAATGAAGTGTCAAAGAGCTACATGAAAATAAAGATATTTATTCATTAAAGATGATGAATATGACAAAGGCCAGAAGAATTCATCGAAGCTCAGCCATTACGAAGATTCCAGAAGCATAAGAGTCCCGAAGGCCCCGCACAAATATAACTTAAGCATTAAGTAACTATCCCGCGAAAGATGGAAAGGAGAAGACGCAGGAAGAGTCCGAGTCGGCCGACCCTGAATCTCCTGGTCGGCCGACCCACCTCTCCGAACGTCGGTTCGACTTGCCTTTTTACCCACATCATCCTTAGGGTATAAATAGCGAGTCTAGGCCCCGAGTCGAGGCATCCAATTCATTATCAAGGCGTGAAGTCGGCGGAAAGAAGGACAACAACTAGAGAGAGCAGAGGGTCGAGTTTCTAGTCTAGGATTAGAGTTCTTCTAGTTCCTAGAGGTGATTAGAGGCCTTGCACGGTGCTCTAATTACCAAGCTTTGGAGGCCTAATTGTATCATCAAGGGAAGGTATGATCATGGATGTAATATTGATACAGTTAATCAATGAAGCTTTGTTCTTGTCTAATAATCAAGTTCTTGTTCTAATTATGCTTGTTCTAGTTCTAATTAGATTTAGATTTAGATGCTTGTTGATTAGACCATGTCATTAAGGGTGTTATTTATCTAGCGTTCTTGATCTCTAATCTAGTTTAGTAATGATATAGTTATGTTTCTAGTTCTTGTGATCATGGTGATTAGAAGTTATAGTTGCTTTAATTATGTTATTAGACTATGTGAAGTAATTAGAAGCGCGTTCTCTAATTATGTATGCCCGTTGAGAGTTTCTCATCGATTACCTGGTTACTAGTGACAGTAGAGCCCGGGGAAAGGTTAAACTCGATCTAGGGGATTAGATTGGTTGATCATGATTTAATTATGCTATGATGAATATGCTTGAACATGCTTGTTTGCCTTAAGCTACTAGTTATCTTGCTGTTTTATCTTAGATGTGATGCCCGTTATCGCATATGCTTTGGATCCGTTTAGAGCTTGATTAGAAGCTAGTTAATACCCTTTAATTAGTTCTCTAATGATGTTCTAATCGTCTATCTTATATATTAACATATCTAGTATAGGTTAAGGATTGGTTTAGATTAAGGATTGGTTTAGAGTTAGCTATACACCTTTCACCCCTTTAAGTTTATCTGAAACTCTTGTTAATTAGATTACCTTTAGTTCGTTCCTTGGATTGACAAAACCCACGATACTCATCCTGTGGAAAAGCTACACACGATACTGTCGCTTGCAGTATAAGGTTTGCCGTGCTTAAGTGACGTCAACAAGCTTTTCTAGCGCCGTTGCCGGGGAACTAATTAAGTGAATCAGAATTAACTTGAGTTTGTATATATTTAACTTTGTCTCTTTTTTGCTAGTTTATTTAGTTAATTTGTATAGTTTTAATCTTATGTAAATGTAATGAGCAATCAACTCTAATTATCAATTTTTCTGTTTTTAGCTTTTATCCTTTAATTTTAGTTTTTATTTTAGATTTAGCCTTTATCTTTTATGTTTTAGTTTTTATTTTGTTTTTATTCTTGCGCCATATATGTTTTTCTTTTTATACCTTTTAAATTTCGAATTTATTTTCTTATCTTTTGTATAATAATTTATATATGGCCGAATTATTGTTTTTCTAGTTTATATATTTTTCTAGAATATATATTTTCTTCGTATATATTCTCTGCCACTAACATTAGCAGGAATGGATGGACCAATGTCCAACAAACCGACTAATTATGTGGATGATCCAGAGAAGCTACTAAAGAAGACCTGAAACTCTGCCAAATTTTCACAGAAGCAAGGCGAAACTCTGCCGAAAATGGGTGACGAGAACCAAGAGAGGAAGCTACTGGACCTGTGTGTGCCGACGTCAGTAGATTTGAAGATCAGAGATCTCACTCCACCTCAGAGAGCATTTGAGATCAGAAGCTCAGTGATCAGCATGGTGCAGAATCAACCATTCAGTGGGAAGGAAGATCCGAATCAACACTTGAAGACGTTCTTGCAGATCTACAACACCTTCAACATCGATGGAGTCACCAACGATCAGATCAGAGCAAGACTATTCCCATTCTCACTGATTGGGAAGGCTCACCAGTGGCTGTCCACACTTCCAGAAGCTACAGTCAACAACTGGCAGCAGTTACTACAAGTTTTCATCGCCAAGTACTTTTCACCTGGAAAGACTCAAGCCCTGCGCAACAAGATTTCAACATTTGTGCAGTACCCCACGGAGACATTCGATGAAGCTTACGAGTGATTCAACGACTATGTGTCAGCCTGCCCTCATCACAACTTTCAGAAATGGGACTTGATCCAGAAGTTCTACGGTGGACTCAACGCAGTGTGTAGAGCCCAGATTGACGCATCATCCGCAGGATCAATTCTCAGTCTCACTCCTACAGAGACCGAAGCTTTGTTCAAGAAGATCGCTAAGAATGGAACTTGGGGCACAGGAGCAGACAGGGTGGCACCACAGCCTGCTCTCACTCCATCCACTGGAGTGGCGAAGAGTGTGCTTGAAGTGGACAAGATGGAGATCCTAGGCGGAAAGATCGACTCACTCATGAGAAGGTTCGAGAAGATAGAGAGTGGAAGAGCAGAGGAAGTGAAGTCTACAGAAGCCATGATGACTTGTGAAGAGTGTGGAGAGTTTGGCCATTCAAGGGAAGGTTGCCCAGAGGAAGCTAAGGCACTGGACTATGCAAGAAAGGAAGGATGGATTCCTCCATCCAACTACAGACAGAATCGACCACAGTTCACTGCTGGATCAGCTGTTCAGAATGCCATTCCTCTATGGATTCAACTCAAGGACTTTATGGAAGAGCAAACCAAGATCAACAAGGATACACACTCCAAGTTCAAGGCTATGGACAAGGTGCTGGAGAACATAGATGGCAAGATCACCATTGTGGGAAGTTCAAACCAACAGCTAGTGGGGATGATGAAGATTTTGGAGAATCAACTCTCTCAACTTGTAGAGCATCTCCCAAACAAGAATGAAGGAAAGTTGCCAGGACAACCACAGTCGAAGGAATCACTCAAAGCAGTCACTACCAGATCTGGAAGGGAGACAAGAGATCCGAAAATGACTACAAGACTTGCCAGTGAAGTGGAAGCAAAAGCTCAGAGTGAAGACGAACCTGCAGTGACAGTGGAAGACACGAGGATACTACCAGAAAAGAGCAGAGTTCGAGTGAACAAGTCAAATGAGCATTTCAACAAGTTTCTTGAAGTGATCAAGCAGCTGTATATCCATATGCCATTATTGGATGCACTCCAAGTTCCCACTTATGCCAAGTACTTCAAAGATATACTAGCTAACAAAAGGGAAATGCCATCTGAATGTGTGAAGTTGACGACTGAGTGTAGTGCAGCTATCATGGATACCCCTTTGCAGAAGAAGGCAGATCCGGGATGTCCCATTATCCCGTGCTCTATTGGTGCACTCAACATTGACAAGGCTCTTTGTGATTTAGGAGCAAGTGTAAGTGTCATGCCTAAGTCTGTGTTTGACAAGCTGAAGATGCCACAGCCAGAGCCAACATCCATGTGTCTAGAGCTAGCAGATCGCTCAGTCAGATATCCAGAAGGGGTCGCTGAGAACGTGCCAGTCAATATTTGAGCAAATCTTGTACCAGTTGACTTCGTTATTCTGGAAATGGGAGGAAGCTCAAGGTCACCATTGATACTTGGAAGACCTTTTCTCAAAATAGCTCAAGCCAACATCAACGTGGGAGCAGGGATGATCAAGTTCAACCTCAATGGAGAGTCAAGCTCGTTCAAATTCTGTCCAAGATTCGAGATGTGTCAAGCAATAGAAGAGGACGAAGCTTGAAGAAGAAGACTCATCTGCAGTGTCTACACCGGACATCGGATGGCGCCCAGAATAAGTTAGGCTGAAGGACTTATCTCAACCGCTTATGGGAGGCAACCTAGGTATTTTAGAAAAATTTTAGTTTAGTTTATTAGTTTTTCTTAGCAACCGTTTTTAGTTTAAAGCTTTTAGTTTTAAAGTGAACCATGGTCATAATTAATAAAGAGTTTAGATTAGTTAAAATTTGATTTTGAATTTTTATAAAAAGGTGGCTACTCTCACTTACGTAGCTGTCTAAAATTTGAAAATTACGAAGCCTTTGCCGGTTTTTGAATTCGATTCGATTTTGAAGCGATTTATTAAAAAAAAGAGAGACCTTTTTCTTAGATTTTAATCTTTTATTATTATAAGATTTCAAAATCTTCTCTCTAATTTATCCAAAAACTAGGTGTATACCTAAGCCACGCTAAAGAAATGAGATGGGTATATTCAATTCAATTCATGAATTGAATTACTTATCTTTATTCTGAAATTAACTCGGTAAAATTACCGAACATTTGTTTTTATGCAAAACAAACATAGGTTTTAGAATAGCAACTTAAATTATTTTATGTCTCAAAATTAAAATCTATGTTGACTGTTATAAACATTGTGTGCTTTTAACCTACTATAGTAGGCATACTTATGAATATGTTTATATTGCATAAATGCAAATTAAGGACGTAGAATTAGTGAAGATAATCAACTTCTTAATAAGAAATATTTAAATTAGGCAACATAGGATCCTCTTTTAGTATAATATAACTAGCAAACTTGATATGGATAGTAATTAAGAGGTTTTGATAGAAAAGATTTAAAAGGCTATCACCTAAGGAGACAAACTTTAAAGCCTTGATTGGTTTTCTGTCAAAAGGTGCATGCATATCGACAACCTTGCTGTATAAGCCAGCCTTTATTGCTAGGAATCCTATGGGTAGCTTACAGGAGAAGTTTGGACGTGAGCAGGTCCAGAAGGAGCCTGGCTCGGCCCACCAGACGCCCCCAGGTCGGCCGACCCCAGCCAACCCTTCACCAGATCGACCTCCCCTTTAAGCCACCTCTTTGCCTATAAATTAGAAGTTGATGTCGCTGCTTTTCAACACCAGAGCCACTACCACCAGTTCAGAAACCCCCAGGAGAAGAAGCAGAGTTTTAGTTTTGAGAGAAATATTTGAGAGGTAGATGAAGAAATTCCTCAAGAAAGCCTTCAAGACTACCCCATCTAGAGGAAGCCCTCTTCGAGAGGAGGAGAGTTCATCATGGCCCACATCAAGGAGATACTCTGTCTCTAAGATAGGAAGTTCCGACTCTGATCACAGTCTTCATCGCGATCAAGGCCTACGTGGCTGTTCTTCCCGCTTCTCCGTCAACACTGATGAAGTTCTAGAGCCAACAAGGAGGACCCGTTCTTCTACCCGAGCTCAAGAACAAGCCCCTCAAGCGATGGACGTTGAAGAGGATCAATGGAAGTACTCGCAGGAAGGATTCTCGCTCCATACCGCTATTGAAGAGCAGAGGTACAATAGTTGCCAGCATCGCATCACCTCCATTTATGATTTAGACTTCGATTTCCTAGGCAGTCTAGATTTTGCTCCTAGCATAGAGAAAGCTTTTCAGAATTTGGGCTGGAGCAATTCATTCATATTTCTGCTACCTACGAGAGGGACATAGCTTTAGAAATCATGACCACTATGGATATAGTCAGTTCCTCTGATTATAACCATGCCTTGAGATTTAGATTGAAGGAAGATTGGGTAGAAATGTCCTTTGGTATGATTGGTTCTTTGTTGGAATTTTGGGAGAACTCACCTGAAACAATTGAAGTTAACCAAGACATTCTAGAGAGTTTTTGGTTACAAATTGCTGAAAATTCTTCCAAGGAAAGAATGAGAATAATTAATCCCATAATCAGAATCATCCATAGATTCATGACTGTCAGAGTCATAGAGAGGCTAGATGACACTAAGGTGCAGAGTGCTGAAATGAAATGGCTTTACATTGCACTTTGTCAGCCTATGGGGATTAATCCAATACATTCCATGATTAACCATTGGATTGTTCAGAGGAATAGAAACACTGGATTACTTGGATTTGGACACTATCTTACTATCCTCGCTTTTGCGCTAAAACCCGATTTAGTGTTTGATCCAAGTTACACAAAGTTACCAGCTAGCATTGATGAAAATTCCTTAAGGAAAGGAAAATATATTTATGGAAACAAGAATACTGGTTTCTTTGTTAGCAAAACCAATTTCAGAATTTCTAGTCCTAGACTTGCCTTATTTGCACAAGGAAGGATTGATTGGTTGAAAAAATTTATGACTAAGGAAGGAGAATCAAGCCAGCAACCGCCATCATCTGGATGGGGCGCCTGGGAGACACCATCTGTACAACCTAGTTAGCATTTTATGGCTGAAGAGTTTAGAGCAGGATCATCATCTCAAGTGCATGTGCTTAATCCAAGGCCGGTTAGCTCGTTTGATCCTACTTCTACCCCAGTGTTCATTCCTTCAACACATTTTCCCCTGCCTCCAGCTTTTGTTCCAAGGAGTGCAAGATGTCATACTCCTGAATTTGTTGCAACTCAGAGCATGCCTCAACAAGCATTCTATGGCATAGAAAATATGACTTCAGAGAATTATCAGATACTTGATCAAATTAGAGCAAATACCGATCAGTTTGAGCGGAACACTCAAACCATAGAAGAGCAATTGCACCATTTGAGGCTATGGAACCAGAGGCGTCAACAGTGAAGATCATTGGTTTGCCTTAGTTTTTATTTATTTCTTAAATTTTCGTTATAAATTTTATTTTATTTTATTTTTTTGTTATTTTTCTTTTATCAATTTATGTATAATTATAAGTTATTTTTATTTATGTGTGAGTTAGTTTTATCATGATTATGTATTTCCCTATGATGAGACGAAATAAAATAAAATGTTTATTTTCTTGTAATCATATGTCATTAATTAAGCTGAATTTATGCTCTCATTAATGCAATTTAATTGAATTATGATTGGCATTTATATAGTAGATATGATATTTCATAAAGACCCACATGTTATTCAAAGTTTAGATTTCAATTTCTTGCCACAATGGATCTCCTTAAAATTTTGTTTTGAGCTATCAACATTAAGACTAAGTTTTTTATGATTATTTTATATAGGCCCTATCTATTTAGAGCTTTATTGTTAAACCGTAGTTTTTATCAAATTTAATTCTCGAGTGAATTGGATTAAGATTCGAATCTAGGGAATGAGATTTCAAAGCTGGTCATTCATTTTTACTTATCTTTTCATTTACTAGCCTTTTTATCCATGTATTGTAACTCTCTACATCAGAAAGATTACAAACTTCGCTAGATATCCCTCCTGAAACCAAAATTATCATTTCATATATCTTCCTTGACCACAACCTATTGTTTTCTGGAGTTTTGGAAATAAATATATTAGTTATATCCCACTTATATTGGTGTTTTAAATACTCAAGGATGAGTATTATCTAAGAGTGGGGATGGGGGTCTTGTTTGAAAAAAAAGGGAGAGAAACGACCATGTGGTCGCCAGAAAAAAAAAAGAAAGAAGAAAAAAGAAGAAAAAAATAAAGAGAAAAAGACCAAGCGGTCAAAAGTAGAATTAGGTAAATATATCGCCCATCTTTGTTTTCTTAAAGATCTCTGTATAACTTAGTTTGTTCTTGTCTAAAAAAAAACTCTAGAAAATCTTCCAACCATATGCAATCCGATAACAAGAACTTCATTTGTGCCTTGAGATCATTTAATTTATTTGCATATGTCCACTTTTCTATATATACTCTCTTCTAATCTTTTCATCATTATAAATTCCATGACCTTTTTGAGAAATCTCAGTAATACCAGCAGATTCTTTTCTTAGTTTGATATTATATCGATATTAAATTTTGATTAGGATTCATACCCAGCTCCAGATAAGCCTATACTTATAGATTCTTATAGTTTATTCCACATATATATATACACTAAGAGCCTGGAAAGATGAGAGTAGTTCTTGGGCTTATATATTTTAATCTTTGATACTTAATCCGTTTTGAAAATTTATTGAAAAATAAGGAGATTTGTTATTGATGAGTTTTTTATTTCTTTCTACATATGTTGTGGAGTACGCTTACATGAATATCTATTTACTTGTATAAATTGTTGGTCTAAACATAGAAAAATTTGAGAGTTTTAAATTTGGTTTGATTATTTGATTTATGATTATAAATGAACATTAATTGTAAAACTTGACTTACTCGAGGACGAGCAAGGTTTAAGAGTGGGGATGTTGTTGATGCGGCTTATGTACGAAATTTATGCATCATTTTATATGATTTATCGTTGATTTTATGCGTCAACTATATCTTTCACTAACATTTATCACCGATAATTGTGGATTTTGCAATATTGTCTTGGAAATATGCTACATGTGATTTTTACAGGTTTTAGACCAATTTTTCGCGAAATTCACCATGATCCACTTCGAGTAAGAAAAGACCGCTAGATGACATGGATTGGAGATGAAGAACAAGGAAGACTTGGTGTACTCATAGCCCCTCTGTGTAGATCAAGGCTCCCTAACGAGAAGATTCAATAAAGTGTCAAAGAGCTACAAGAAAATAAAGATATTTATTCATTAAAGATGATGAATATGACAAAGGCCAGAAGAATTCATCGAAGCTCGGCCCATTACGAAGATTCTAGAAGCATAAGAGTCCCAAAGGCCCCGCACAAATATTACTTAAGCATTAAGTAACTACCCCACGAAAGATGGAAAGGAGAAGACGCAGGAAGAGTCAGGGTCGGCCGACCCTGACCCTCCTGGTCGGCCGACCCCACCTCTCCGAACGTCGGTTCGACTTGCCTTTTAACCCACGTCATCCTCAGGGTATAAATAGCGAGTCTAGGCCCCGAGTCAAGGCATCCAATTCATTATCAAAGCGTGAAGTCGGCGGAAAGAGGGACAACAACTACAAAGAGCAGAGGGTCGAGTTTCTAGTCTAGGATTAGAGTTCTTCTAGTTCCTAGAGGTGATTAGAGGCCTTGCACGGTGCTCTAATTACCAAGCTTTGGAGGCCTAATTGTATCATCAAGGGAAGGTATGATCATGGATGTAATATTGATACAGTTAATCAATGAAGCTTTGATCTTGTCTAATTATCAAGTTCTTGTTCTAATTATACTTGTTCTAGTTCTAATTAGATTTAGATCTAGATGCTTGTTGATTAGACCATGTCATTAAGGGTGTTATTTATCTAGCGTTCTTGATCTCTAATCTAGTTTACTAATGATATAGTTATGTTTCTAGTTCTTGTGATCATGGTGATTAGAAGTTCTAGTTGCTTTAATTATGTTATTAGACTATGTGAAGTAATTAGAAGCGCGTTCTCTAATTATGTATGCCTGTTGAGAGTTTCTCATCGATTGCCTGGTTACTAGTGACAGTAGAGCCCGGGGAAAGGTTAAACTCGATCTAGGGGATTAGATTGGTTGATCATGATTTAATTATGCTATGATGAATATGCTTGAACATGCTTGTTTGCCTTAAGCTACTAGTTATCTTGCTGTTTTATCTTAGATGTGATGCCCGTTATCGCATATGCTTTGGATCCGTTTAGAGCCTGATTAGAAGCTAGTTAATACCCTTTAATTAGTTCTCTAATGATGTTCTAATCGTCTATCTTATATATTAACATATCTAGTATAGGTTAAGGATTGGTTTAGATTAAGGATTGGTTTAGAGTTAGCTATACACCTTTCGCCCCTTTAAGTTTATCTGAAACTCTTGTTAATTAGATTACCTTTAGTTCGTTCCTTGGATTGACAAAACCCACGATACTCATCCTGGGGAAAAGCTACACACGATACTGTCGCTTGCAGTATAAGGTTTGCCGTGCTTAAGTGACGTCAACACTCATAGCATACAAAACCCCCATTGGCATGACACCATATCAAATGGTGTACAGTAAGACTTGTCATCTACCAGTAGAGCTTGAGTTTGAGTCTCACTCGGTGATATGGAAGTGGAACATGGATCTCCAAGTATCAGGATTTTGATATCAGATTCAACTCGGTGAATTGGAGGAATGGAGGGAAATGGCCTACCACAGTGCCAAGGTTTACAAGGAGCGAACAAAAAGATGGCATGATAAGCGCATCAAGATCAAGACATTCAGACCGGGAGACAAGGTACTACTCTTTAATTCTCATGTTTATTTGTTTGGTCATGGTAAGCTTAGAAATAAGTGGGAAGGACTCTTTGTGGTCCTTGATGCTGCCGATAATGGTGCCATCACCCTCCAGGACGATGACAAGAAAGTCCTTAAGGTGAATGGGCAATGCCTAAAAGTCTTCCAAGAGGCCAAAATGCCACAGCTTGAAGAAGTGGACATCTACTAGCTGGAAGAAGTGGCATGATCACACGGCTACAGTCTAGCTCCAACCTAAAACAAAGCCATGTACACTACCATGCTCCTCACTTTTCTGTCTAATCTCACGTTTTGCTTCCATATCATCAAAATCTCAGCCAAAATCCAAAGTCCTCACGATGAAGAGGTTTTTCAGTGCACCAAAAAGGGCAAAACTAACTCCTGGTCTGCAAAACAGGAGTTAGTGAGGCTGGTTGGGTCAAGAGCTAGGCCGCCCGGCCTTGGTGTGGCTGCTCAGCCAAAGGGCCAGGCCGCCCAGCCCCCTAGTGGCCGCCCGACGTCTCCACTTTGCCGCCCGGCCGCCTCCTTCAAATTTCGTAGTGATCTGATCCACAACACCTTGGGAACTTGGTTGAGTCGATGAGATCGAGCCACCTTATAATTGAAGGCAAGAGTTCAACCCCCTTCCAGCACTCTCACCATTCCCATCTCATCTTCCCTACAACAACCCATCCAAGAGCCTAGCCCTCACATCTAGCACCATGGCAACCTACTCGCTGCCATCTGACGATGAACTCATTCCAAGAGGAGTTACCCCATCAGGGATGACACGGTGGTGCTAGACATCACCTCGCTGGCTGCCCAACAACACCCTCAGGCCACCTGACCTCAAAGCAGGCCGCCCCAGCCAAGAGCGAGGCCACTTGGCCTCTCCTGCGTGCTCTCGCAGTGCAGGAAGGCCTACACGTGGTCCGTCCCCTGTGCCATCCATAGCCAAGAAGGTGTTTCAGGCATATTTTCCATGGCCTAAGGTCAGGAAGTTCCGCCCTAAGGTGCCAGTGTGAAAACTCTTCTCGGATGATTCCGTGAAGGGCAATGCAGCACCTAAGAGCCCGGGATCATCGGCCTACACCATCCGGGGTGGAGTCACTCCCTCCGAGAAGTGGGGGAAGGTGTTGGTCCCAAAGCACATGGAGGATGTCCTTTGGGGATGCATCTATTGATGAATCCATTGACTCCACTCCTCCCAGGAGGACTGCCCACCGGGTTGCAAAACCCCATCCGATCAAGACTCCACCTGTACACTTTGAAGAATCAAAGGAAGAGGAGGAGGAGAAAGAGACCATTGAGTCTCTTAAGTTGGAGATTAAAGCGCTAAAGCTTGCACTCCATAGACTTGAAGAGCGTTATGCAGAAGGCGAGCTTTGGAAGTGGGAGATCAATGATAAGTTAGAAATCCTTAGGAAGGGCTTCTCTTCCAAAGTCCATCGCCTTGCAGAAGCCACGGGGCACCCCGAAGCCTATGATCCACCCATGCCATAGATGCCCCAGGCTTCGTAATAATTCTTAGTATAGGTGCCCTTTTATTTCTTAGTGCTTAGTGTTTTTCGTTTCATTTATTTCTTTGAATGAATAGCGCCTATCCTTATTTTAGTTTGTTTACTTTCATCATTAATGCTTAGATCAATAAAGTTTCATTTACCCTTGCTTTGAGTTCAAGTGTGGGGGGATGGCACTTGGCCACCCCCAAATCTCCTGTCACTAACCTTGCAGAAAAGAACAACGACACTAACATACAGGGCATCACCTCACTGCACAAAAAGTTTTGGGATGAACGGTGAAAAGTGCAGGCCGCCTGACCTCAAGGCTTGGCTGCTCAGCCTAACCCTAGCCGCTTGGGCTAGCACCCTAGCCGCACAGCCTGTCACGCTCGCGAAACATGTACCACACACAGAAACAAACGTCCCAGGACACTTCTCCACACAAGTTGATGGGTACAAAGGGTGGAAGACCCACATGTAGGCCGCCAGGCACCTGACCTGGCCGTCCGGCCTAGTACCTTGGCTGCTCGGCCTAGCAAGAGGTGGCTGGCCCATCCCCACTTCGCCTTACACCATGAACCAGGTATTATTGTGAATATTTCAAGTATGGTTTGTTACATTTCACTCTATACATGAAACTTGGATAAAAATCTGCTCTACATGATCATAATGCCAACCTATGTCTATGCTTGTCCAAACTTTACTCCCTATGTTGAAGTAAAATTGCCTATGGATACCTTTGATTAGGGACCCACTTTGAGTTAAGATGATGATTTGTAAGATGTGAGTTACATGGATACATAGCAATGATCGCCCGCTAAGGCAAAGAGTTTTGTTTTGCTAAAATACTAAAAATGTGCTCTACTCTAATGTTCTCAAGACACAAGTCCTACCAGTGCCACAAATTACAAATCTTATGCATCAATGACATCTTTGAATGTTTTGAACCTTGTCAAATTTTGTGCCATCAAATAAGCTAGAATCATTCGAGATTTTTTTGGCTATCACGTGCACGTTCATATCACAAAGTTCCAGCATGATGTGCTATGCAAACATTCCAATTACCCCTCATCAATCATGCAAAAAGACAGGAAAAGAGGCATGGAATTGAAAAAAGTGAGAAAGAAAAGAAAGAAAAAAGAGAAAGAAAAGAAAGAAGGTACCATGCCCTCTCTCACATAAAAAAGGAGAATACAAAAAGCACACTCCCAATAACTTTTCGCCACACTTGCACATAGCCAAAACCTCCGAGTTGATTCATACTTGAAAGTAGCCTAGAGGGGGGGTGAATAGGGTAAACTAAAAAATTATACAAACTAAAAGAGCGGAAGTCAGTGACTCACCGGTTGGACCGGTGCGGACCGGTTCAACTGGTCGGACCGGTTGAACCGATGCTCACCTGTTCAGCTGGTGGGAAAAAGGAATCTTGAATTGATCTCTAAATCTATGCAAGTAAATTTGATACCGATTCTTTCTAGAGGTTCCTTGAAGGTTGTTCTTGCAGATCTGAGAGGGGCTAGCGTTGGAACCTACACACAAGATAGATCCACACCAAACTTGCCAAGAACAAGATGAGTATACACAAGAACACTATGAACACTAAGAATAAAAGCACCACAAGAAAGCACACGAGACAAGGATTTATCCCGAGGTTCGGGCACACCACCAAGGCATCCCTATGTCCTCGTTGTCGAGGAACCCACAAAGGATGTCCTCTTCTCCCCAATGACAAAGACCGGCGGAGAGGCACTAACTATGAGGGGTAATACAAACTCCCCGGAGCAATCCACACGAGACGGATGCTTCTACGGGCGACGCCTAGCCGTCTAGGAGTACGAAGCTCCAAGAGTAACAAGTCCACCAAGTTTGCTTCAAGAATCACCAAAGCTCACAAAGAACAAGAGAGAGAGGAGGATGAACACGGAGTCTTCGATGCTCTCTCAAGATCTCACAAACTCTCACTCAGGATCTATGGAGGATTTGAGCTCAAGAGAGTGGAGAGTGAGGAAATGGAGTGAATGAGCAAGCAAGCTTTGTCTCCGGTGGGATGGAGTGCCAAGAGAGGGAGAAAGAGGGGAGTGATAGGGTATATATACACCCCCTTCCCGAACTAGCCGTTTTGAACCGTTACAGTGCAAAACAGTGACCCATCGGTTGAACCGATGGGGCACCGGTGGAACCGGTAGATCAGCAAAGCTGGCAGACCGGTTCCAGCCTCCCGATCGGGTGAACCGGTCGGGCAACCAGTCGGACAGCAGAACTGGCAGACCGGTTCCAGCCTCCCGATCGGTTGAACCGGTTGACCAACCGGTCCGACAGCAGAACCGGCAGACCCGTTCCAGCCTCCCGATCGGTTGAACCGGTCGGGCAACTCGTCGGACAGCAGAACCGGCAGACCTGTTCCAGTCTCCCGATCGGTTGAACCAGTCGACCAACCGGTCGGACATCGGAACTGGCAGACCGGTTCTAGCCTCCCGATCAGTTCAACCGGTTGGGCAACTGGTGGGGCAAAAACACGGTTCAATGGAGACTTTAGGGCTAGGACATTTGTATGTGTGGAGATTAATGAACTTTGTGAGCTTTATGATTCTAGTAGCACTTCGTCTTGGACCCCCCTTGATAGAACGGTGGTTCCTATACTCAAGAGATAAATTAGCACATCTATTTAATCTTCAACCATAGAGCTTGAACCGCTTTTCTTTTGCTTCAAACAAATAAGGGGTCTCTTTTCTTGCTCGCAAAGTACCTTAGCACTTGTTTGCTTCATTGTAAACATGAAATCCACTTTTACTTGCTCGATATTGATGTGTGTAGCACTATCACTTGATTTGTTGCTATGTTCATGCACATGTAAACTCATTAGCTACTTTTAATGTATTGTCAACATTCACTAAAACCCTCAAATAGGTTGATTGCACTTACAATCTCCCCCTTTTTGGTGATTGTTGACAAACCATTAAAAGTGTTGCATATAGACATACTTAACGCACAAACTTTTGAGTAAGAATACATATGTGACTCCCCCTAAATTTGTGCATGGAATATTTTTCATCTTGGTGCCTCAAAAGCCAATGTATGCACATGTAAAGGGAAAGTGAAAGCCACATCATGTATTTTTACTCGAGGGGTGCACAAATAGGTGTCATAAGAAAAATCGTGATGCACATGACATGATGCACGCTTCAAGAAAAGGGATAAGACCACAATACACCATAAATAATGACCAACAACCATAAGGATTACACAAGAGAGTTCATAACAAAATAAGTAGCAAACGTGCCAACTAGAGAATTATTACAAGTTCAAATTAAGTTCTCACACACACGATATGAAGATCAATACAACCACCAAAGATACAGAGATAGGATAACTAGAGAGGAACACTCGTCTCTCATAAGCAACACTCACAACCTCCCCTTTTTGGCAACAAGCACCAAAAGAAAGAGATACTACCATCCGTCACGACAGTACGAAGGTGGTGATGCCGGCCAATTGTTCCAACTCGGATCTTGTGGAGTAGGCATGTGACCTTGAAAAGGAAATCCGTAGGACCTTGAGGGATGGGTGTGAGGTGCCTGAGAGGAGCTCTGGGGCTTATCAAAGTGAGTCTGAGATGGCTCTTCTTTGGCCTCATCAGCTGTGCCACTGGGAGTATCGTCGTCCAAACCATAACCATACTCTTGACGATGAAAGTCATTAAGAGTCTCTGGAAGAACTGAATCTGTGGACTAACGGAGAGGTGACATAGGTGCAAGAGGCTGTCCAGCAGCGTGCCTCTTAAGCTGTTCCCAAATCTCAATGACATCATTCTGAGTGGAGCGGCACATTTTGAAAATAGCATTCATACTCCTCCTTAAGAAACTACCCTCTCGAGACCTGGATCTGGCATCATAACTTGAAGCACACGGTCGAGCGGCATTAGCAGCACGAGAGGAGGACTGATGGCGAGGTGGAGGTGGTGCAGGCTCACCAGAAGACTGAGGTGATGGAGCACGACTAGCCCGAGGAGCGGCGGAAGGAGCATCTGTAATAGGCTTCGGCTTGTAGGGCAGATGCTTGATGGTTGGATGGAAACGGTACTTGGTGACTACCTCAATCATCCGCATGATGTAAGGAGCATGGGTCAAACTCTTCTTCGAATCCCAAGAGACATTGAGGATCTCTCTCCAAATAAGATCAAAGCAACTGAAAGTATATCGATGCTGGGGATTAAAGTACACAAGAAGGTTCTGACTGTATGAAAGCACATTGAACTCGTTACCGCCTTGGGAAGAAGAGTTTGCCAGAAAAGTGAGTTGAGGTAGCGGTAGAATGGCTCCATGTTAGAGATCTCCCAAAGATGATTAACTGGATCATAGTGAATACTGCTCAAATAATTCTTGGGGGGAAATGTGAAGTCATGAAGTGAGTTTTGGTCAAGATCCCTCTTATCAAAACCAAGAATTTTAGCAAACTTCTCATAGCTGCAATGATATGGAACACCTTGAATGAGAAAGTTCATGGAAGCGGGAGTACCGGCTGCCTCATCGGGGTCAGTGATCCAAAGAGTGGAGTAGAATTGTGCAATCGCCTCAACATTCCAATCACATTTGAACTCCAAGATATGCCTCAACCCATGATGTTCCAAAGCATCAAGTGCTTCATTAAGATGGGCATCATTCATCTTGCGACAAGCTTCCCAATCAATATACCGCTGCCCAATCACCATGTTGTTTCTGGCCTTCACATTCTGATAAAACTCTACGTGCAAAGCATTGTGAAAGAGGTGATCATTGATAAACTGATACTTGGTGCGAAGGAGCGGGTTAGTGTACTGGGCTTCCCTGATTCGGTCGGCTTTGCCTTTCGGTTGGTGACCAAAGAACTGTACTACATGAGGTGCGCAATCTGGATCAGTCAAGACAAGATTGGAAACTACTTCGGCATCAGAAGGAGGGGATTCAATGTCATGCTCACTGTCGTATACTGGACCCTGCTTCTTCTTCTTACCAGACACCTTTTTCTTTTGCGGTTGACGAGATGATTGAGCCACGTCTTTGCCTTTCGAGACGGATTTGCGTGGGGGATTGCGACGTGGAGGAGAGGGAGGAAGGTCTGCTTGAATGCCATCAGAACCGTCACTGGAATCATCATCTCCATATCGAGGCATGGTGAACAAAAGCCTTCTTCACTATTTAAGTCGGGGTGTCCGTTTGGTGCCATGGGTGTTTTGGCGGGATTTGCATCCTCCATGTCAAATTTCTTGAGCATATCTTGTGTGTACTTGGTTTGACAAAGAAAAGTACCTTCCTTGAGTTGCTTGATTTGGAATCCTAGGAAGAATTTGAGCTCACCCATCATGGACATCTCGAACCTTTTGGTCATTATCTTACTAAACTCATCACAAAAAGCCTTGTTAGTACTACCAAATATTATGTCATCGACATATATTTGGCACACGAATAAATCATCATTGAATTTACGAGTAAAGAGAGTAGAATCGGCTTTCCCTATCTCAAAACCATTTTTCAAGAGAAAATCCTTAAGGCATTCATACCATGCTCTAGGAGCTTGTTTGAGCCCATAGAGCGCCTTATGGAGCTTGTAGACGTGGTGAGGATACTTGGGGTCTTCAAAGCCCGACGGTTGCTCCACATATACTTCTTCTTGGATTGGCCCATTGAGGAAGGCACTCTTGACGTCCATTTGGTACAGCTCGAAGTTGTGGTGCGTGGCAAAGGCTATAAGGATCCAAATTGACTCAAGCCTTGCCACGGGCGCATACGTCTCTCCAAAATCCAAGCCTTCCACTTGGGTAAAACCTTGAACACCAACCGTGCCTTGTTTCTTGTCACCACGCCATGCTCATCTTGCTTGTTGCGGAAGACCCATTTGGTTACAATCACGTTTTGACTGGGTCTCTCCACTAAGGACCAGACTTCATTCCATTTGAAGTTGTTTAGTTCCTCTTGCATTGCCAACATCCAATCTGGATCTTCAAGTGCTTGTTCTACTTTAAGAGGTTCCAAGGAGGAGACAAATGAGTAAAATTCATAAAAGGTTGCTAATCGAGAATGAGTAGTTACCCCTCTTTGGATACTCCCAAGGATATTGTCAACGGGATGGTCCCGTTGGATAGTTTGGTGCACTCTTGGGTGAGGTCTTTGATCTTGTCATTGAATTGGTCCATCCTTATCATTTGCTTGATTAACATGTGGCCCTTCATTGCTGTGATCTTGATCTTGGCTTTGCTCTTGATCGTCACCAAGAGCTCTTCCTTGATTTTGGTCACCATGTTGCTTGTGAGGGTCCACCCTTATTGATAAGGACGGTTCGTCTTCATTTTCGCCATTGTCTAGCACTTTGTTTGCTTGAGGTTTGACTTCACCTAAAGTAAGTTTCATGATTGCTTCACATGGAGGCTCTTGATTACCTAGCACATGTGAGTCAACTTGCTCCTTTTAAGAGCCGTTAGATTCATCAAATGTCACGTCTCTCGCTACTTCAACACAACTAGTGGTTTTGTTAAATACACGATAGGCATGAGCATTTGAGCAATAACCCAATAGAAAACCTTCATCAACCTTAGGTGCAAACTTAGAGCTTTTGGGTTTCTTGTTAAGTATGAAGCACTTACTCCCAAAGACTATGAAGTAAGACACGTTAGGCTTGTTACCGGTTAGGAGTTCATAGGAAGTCTTCTTCATGATCTTGTGAAGATATAGGCGGTTGATTGCATGACACGCGGTGTTGACGGCTTCGGCCCAAAACTGATCCGAAACCTTGTACTCATCAAGCATTGTCCTTGCCATGTCGATGAGTGTTCGGTTCTTCCTCTCCACAACACCATTTTGGTGAGGAGAGTAGGGAGCCGAGAACTCATGCTTAATCCCTTTTTCATCTAGGAACTCTTCAACTCCGGTGTTCTTGAATTCTCTACCGTTGTCACTTCTTGATCTTCACTTCAAACTCATTTTGAGCTCTTGTCATGAATTTCTTGAGTGTTTCTTGTACCTCAACCTTATCATGCAAAAAGAACACCCAAGTGAAGCGAGAAAAATCATCAACAATGACTAAACCATATTTGTTACCGCCGATGCTAATGTAAGCAACGGGTCCGAATAGGTCCATGTGTAGCAACTCCAATGGCCTTGTAGTTGACACGATGTTCTTTGCGGGATGTAGTACTCCAACCTATTTTCCTGCTTGGCATGCTCCACAAATCCTATCTTTCTCAAAAACAACATTTGTTAGTCCAAGGATGTGCTCACCCTTTAGAAGTTTGGCCAAGTTCCTCATGCCAACATGGGATAGTTGGCGGTGCCAAAGCCAACCCATATCAGATTTTGCCACTAAACAAGTCTCGGGCGTTACCTTTGTTCTTGTAAAATCAACAAGATAAAGTTTGCCCTTTAAACAACCCGTAAAAGCAATAGAAGAATCCTCCCTTCTAAGGATTTGCACACCCACATCCGTAAAGAGACAATTGTAACCCATCTCACAAAGTTGCGATACAGATAACAGATTGTAACTTAACGAATCAACCAATAGAACATTAGAAATGGATTGATCATTTGAGATAGAAATGTTACCGAGACCCAAAACTTCACCCTTGCCACTATCACCAAAGACAATCTCTTGTGAATCATGTTTTAGTTGCAAGGAGTTGAACATACTTCTCTCTCCGGTCATATGATTTGTGCATCCACTATCAAGCACCCAACTTAAACCACCGGAGGAGTATTCCTACAAAAGAAATCATGCTCTAGATTTAGGTACCCAAAAAGATTTGGGTCCTTGAGAGTTAGTTACAAGAGACTTGGGCACCCACACACACCGTTTGATCAATGTTTTCTTTGTGTAGGCACCCACATACTTGACAACCATTTTACCACGATGGTCCCAAGTCAACATATAATCACAAGCATAAGATCTAGAGATAGGAACTTGAGCTTCTTCTTGCTTAGTTGACTTGACTTCCTCAATCACTTGCTTGCCCTTCTTTACCTTCTCTTGTGATGTGGAGGATTTTGAGGGGGGTGAGCTGATCTTGTTCATCACATCAAATAAGGTTGTTCCCTTGGTCCACTTAGGGCATTCCTTCCCATTTATGATCTCTTTTGGGTTCACCACATCCTTGAGGCTAATCCCATTCTTCCCTCGGTTTGGTATGGGAGGTTGACACTTGGTGAGTTCCTTCTTGTAACCTTCTTGGTTTGTGTGCATCTCTTTTGTCACCATGAACTTGAGCAACTTCACTTGCTCTTCCAACTTCCCTACCTTATCAAGGTTAGCCATACAAGCATCCATATCATGATCAAAACACCGGTTACATCCTTTGCTATTGGAGACACAAGTCAAGGATAGCCGGTGGAGTAGAAGAAGTGGTCTCCCAAAGCGCGTTATATTGTACTTCAAGGTCCTTGAACTAGACATTTAAGCTTGATATGCTTTCCTGAAGTTCAACATTTGCACTCTTTAGGTTGTCCACGGAGGAGTTTGCCTTAGCAAGATTTTCATCTGTCTCCTCTATGGTAGACTTGGCTAGGGAGAGCTCCCTAGTCAATTCTTCGATCTTCTCCTCTTCCTCGGCCAACGACTTCTCTAAAGTACGGTTTCTTTCCTTTTCAAGGATAAGAAAGTCTTCTTGCTTCTCAAGAGTCATTTTCCTCTTCTCTAGTTTCATCATTAGTTTGTTGATTTTGTTGTAGCCATTTAACCCAAATTCTTTTATCATTTTTTGTTTATGGCTAGGTTCATCATCATCACTAGAGGATGAGTCATCGGATTGTACCTTCCTTGCTTTTGCCATGAGGTAAGTGAGGGTGTAGTCATCCTCGTCGTCGTCGGAGAGGTTGGTGAAGAGTCGTGGGGCCAGTGATGCTTTGTGAATGGCAATGCTTGCTATCCTTTCTTCATCAGAGCTTGAGCTCTCATCATCCGAATCCCATTCTTCACCCACATGAGCGTAGCCACGCTTCTTCTTGTAGTTGTCTTTCTTCTTTTCTTTGTACTCTTCCTTCTTCTTGGGACAATCGGCTATGTAGTGTCCAAACTCTCCACACTCATAGCATCTTCTCTTCTTGTGCTTGTCCTTCTTGTACTTATCACCGTATCTTCTCTTGTACTTGCTTCCACTTCTCATCATCCTCTTGAAATTCTTGATGAACATAGCCATATTTTGATCCTCATCAAAGCTATCATCACTTGAAGATTCTTCAACTTTCTTCTTCTTCTTCCTTGCCTTGCTAGCTTCCACTTCATTTGTGGCTTGGAGAGCCACTCCCTTGCTTTCACCTCCATTTGGCACAATTGCATTCAGGATTCTTCCGGCGGCCGCAATTGCTGCTTGATCCGTCATCTCATGTTGTTGGACCTTTCCAAGAAGTGTATGAGCATCCATGGCCTCAAAGTCATCACGTTCTCTAATGATTGTTGCAAGGGTCAAATTCTTCACTTGATAAGCTCTAAGGAATCTTCTAGCAACCTTGTTCTCATCATCCCATTCTTCACACCCAAGAGCTCTTATCTTGTTGATGAGTGTCATGAATCGATCAAACAACTCTTGAAGTGTTTCCTTTTGAAGCATGACAAAGTTCTCCAATTCACCTTCCACTAGCTCAATTTTTCCAAGCTTGGCCTTGCGGTCACCTTCATGAGCCAATTGGAGCTTGTCCCAAATCTCCTTTGCAATCTCCATGCCTTTGACCTTACGACATTCCTCTTCACTCAACCCGTTGTTAAGAACACGGGCTGCTTGTGCATTGCGATGAAGATCTTGCATCCACTCGGGAGTGATCACTTCGCCCTCTCTGGGAACACATACACCTACATTCACAATCTCCCAAAGACTTGGGTGCAAAGAGATTAGATGCATCTTCATATTGGAAGCCCAATCGGCATAGTTTAACCTATCTAAAATAGGTGCCTTGCCAATGGGTACGGAAGTAAAATTGGAAGAGGCATCGGACAAACTCGAGTAATCGAAAGGAATTTGAGTGAACTTCTTGTTGTTGAAGGATCTTGATTTCTTTTGTGAAGATGTGGACTCTGACTTCTTTTCTATCTTCTTTTCCATCTTTGCCATGAGCTTCTTGGTCATCTTCTTTAAAGCTTTCTTCGCCATCTCCTTGGCCATCTTCTTCATCTCCTTTTGTGCCTCATCTTCAATCTCCTCTTCTTTTTTTCGAGTCGGAGCTGAGATCAATAGAGACAAGATCATCCTCATCGATGGGGGCATCTTTCTCACCTTTGGCGCGGTACGATTCGGCTACGGTCGACATTCCTCACGCGGTTAAGCGCAAATCACGAGGATTAGGCTCTGATACCAATTGAAAGTAGCCTAGAGGGGGGGTGAATAGGCTAAACTGAAAAATTATACAAACTAAAAGAGCGGAAGTCTGTGACTCACCGGTTGGACCGGTGCGGACCGGTTCAACTGGTCGGACCGGTTGAACTGATGCTCACCTGTTCAGCTGGTGGGAAAAAGGAATCTTGAATTGATCTCTAAATCTATGGAAGTAAATTTGATACCAATTCTTTCTAGAGGTTCCTTGAAGGTTGTTCTTGCAGATCTGAGAGGGGCTAGTGTTGGAACCTACACAAAAGATAGATCCACACCAAACTTGCCAAGAACAAGATGAGTATACTCAAGAACACTATGAACACTAAGAATAAAAGCACCACAAGAAAGCACACGAGACAAGGATTTATCCCGAGGTTCGGGCACACCACAAAGGCGTCCCTACGTCCTCGTTGTCGAGGAACCCACAAAGGATGTCCTCTTCTCCCCAATCACAAAGACCGACGCAGAGGCACTTACTATGAGGGGTAATACAAACTTCCCGGAGCAATCCACACGAGACGGATGCTTCTACGGGCGACGCCTAGCCGTCTAGGAGTACGAAGCTCCAAGAGTAACAAGTCCACAAAGTTTGCTTCAAGAATCACCAAAGGTCACAAAGAACAAGAGAGAGAGGAGGATGAACACGGAGTCTTCGATGCTCTCTCAAGATTTCACAAACTCTCACTCAAGATCAATGGAGGATTTGAGCTCAAGAGAGTGGAGAGTGAGGGAATGGAGTGAATGAGCAAGCAAGCTTTGTCTCAGGTGGGATGGAGTGCCAAGAGAGGGAGAAAGAGGGGAGTGAAAGGGTATATATACTCCCCCTTCCCAAACTAGCCGTTTTGAACCGTTACAGTGCAAAACAGTGACCCACCGGTTGAGCCGATGGGGCACCGGTGGAACCGGTAGATCAGCAGAGCTGGCAGACTGGTTGCAGCCTCCCGATGGGTTGAAGCGGTCGGGCAACCGGTCGGACAGCAGAACCGGCAGACCAGTTCCAGCCTCCTGATCGGTTGAACCGGTCGACCAACCGGTCCGACAGCAGAACCGGCAGACCGGTTCCAGCCTCCCGATCGGTTGAACCGGTCGGGCAAGCAGTCGGACAGCAGAACCGGCAGACCGGTTCTAGCCTCCCGATCGGTTGAACCGGTCGCCCAACCGGTCGGACAGCAGAACCGGCAGACCGGTTCCAGCCTCCCGATCGGTTGAACCGGTTGGGCAACCGGTGGGGCAAAAACACGGTTGAATGGAGACTTTCGGTCTAGGACATTTGTATGTGTGGAGATTAATGAACTTTGTGTGCTTTATGATTCTAGTAGTACTTCGTGTTGGACCCCCCTTGATAGAACGGTGGTTCCTATACTCAAGAGAAAAATTAGCAAATCTATTTAATCTTCAACCATAGAGCTTGAACCACTTTTGCTTTTGCTTCAAACAAATAAGGGGTCTCTTTTCTTGCTCGCAAAGTACCTTGGCACTTGTTTGCTTGATTGTAAACATGAAATCCACTTTTACTTGCTCGATATTGATGTGTGTAGCACTATCACTTGATTTGTCGCTATGTTCATGCAAATGTAAACTCATTAGTTACTTTTAATGTATTGTCAACATTCACTAAAACCCTCAAATAGGTTGATTGCACTTACAATACTCTTTGCTTCGACACTTGATTTGACTTGGTAACATAAACATGAAGAGATAGTCTTGTTTCTCCTCGAACTCCACTAAAATTTAGATAAGGAGGAAATGAAACACAAGGATCTTCATCCTTTAAGCGATTGAGAGTTGATCTTGAAAACAAAGGAATGAAACACTATACTTTTTGAAAATAAAAAAAGAAAAAACCTCTTTTGCTCATAGTTGTGAGAAAACTACTATGACCCCTGGAACTTGTTCTTAGTTTCAACAACCCAAACTCAAAGTGTAGCCACCATTGAAATCCTAGGTAAGATGAACCAACTTGGGAGTAACCTTTGTGCTTGCTAAGACTATGGTTGTCATATGCCTTCTACACCATGCTTAACTCTCGTTTGCACGAGGATGAGCAAAGATCTAAGTGTGTGCGTGGGGGAGGGGTGTTGGCGGTCGTTATAACCCGTTTCGACCACTAACATTTCAGGTTTCAAGGGTGATTTTTATGCAAAGTTCATACTTTCTAACTAGTTCCACGAGTTGTATACAAAGATCATGCATGAACATAGGAAACCATGCAAAGTCATACAAAACATGGTGAAACAAGGTGCAACAATGGAAGGTTGGACAAAGGTGACAAAACCATAGCCGCTCGGCCATGTCCCTAGGTGGCTCGGCCTCCTCCACCTCTCACCACTAAGGATTGGCCACCAGGGCTAACTCCCAGGCCGTTCGGCCTATGAATTGCTCCAAATGCCATGCCATTCGACCTACATGCAACACACATTGTGTCAAGTCAAACTCGAAGGTGGAATCCAAGAGATCAATGCACCACACTATGGAGGGCCTCCACCTCATTGATCCTACCCACAGATTGGTTAAGTGAGCGATCTAGGAGAGTGTCATCCGATGGCTAAGGAAGAAACACACACCAAATCCAACGATCAAGGCAAAAGCACACCATTTTAACTGTCAACCGCCTCAATCAAGGACCCTAGAGCGTTGGATGGACTGAGTCGATGGATCTAAGGGCCGCTCAACCTAGAAGCCAGGCTGCCCAGCCACTTGGAGGCCGCCTGGCCTACCATGTGCCCCTTTAGCACCAACTTAACCACCCCAACTGACCTTTGGATAGCTATAAATACCCTTGTGATCATGGTAAGAGGTGTGCTGTAGTGTTAGAGTAATACTTGAGGTTGTGAAATGTATAGTGTTGGAGAAGTGAAGTTTTCCCTTAGCTTGTAGAGAAAGTGCCCCTTGTATCAAGGAGAGTAGTGAGGTGAAGAGTGAGGAAGTGAGATTTCTCTTTGCTCCCATGCTTGTAATCTCAGAGGAAGGATATTCAATTCCAAGATTGAGTAAAGTTCCTTGTCCTCCACCTTTGTTATTTCATTCTTTCTTTGCTTTCATACATAGTTTTATACTTGTCTGTTCACATGAGCCTTGTGCATGCTTACAGTGTTGGCTATATAAGTGTTGCTTGCTCTTCTGGCTCATTACTAGTTTAGTAGTGAACTCATTAAGTAGACACGACGGTGTTATACTTCGAGTTTACCATGGTTGGTTGGCTATCTCATGCAGCTCTGGTTGGTAGGCACATTTGGTGACAGCTTTTGTGTTCTCAATATTCTAACCCCGTACATTCAGATAGACTCACTGACGATATAGCCGAATCCTGTGTAGCCGCCTTTCTCGGCCGAGTAATCAGCACTCAGGTGCCTTGTAGTGGTGCCACAATTTTGGTGTCTATGTTTACATGAGAAGTATAGCACTTTGCTTGCTTAGTATAGCAAGGTCAAAGGCTACAACCCATTTTCCATGCTCTTGCAGAGTTACATGTAATAGGCTAAGTAACGCCAACAATGCGTTCCTAGTGTTTGGTGGTGTGGAAGAGCTCGTTGTAAAGGGTTACACTGATGTTGGTTTCCAAACAGATAAAGACGACATTAGATTGCAAGCCGGATTCATATTCTGCCTCAATGGTGGAGTGGTTAGTTGGAAGAGTTCTATGCAAGACACGGTAGCCGATTCTGCAACAGAAGCCGAGTACATTGCAGCTTCAGAAGCTGCAAAGGATGCAGTTTGTATCAGAAAGTTTGTTTCTAGTTAGGTGTTGTTCTGAGTGCTTCGTGCCCATTGGACCTTTACTGTGATAATATCCGTGTCATCGCACAAGCTAAGGAACCTATATCACACCAAAGTCCAAACATATACTCAAGCGGTATCAACTGATCAGAGAGATTATTGATAGAGGTGATGTGAAGATATGTAATGTGTACACGGATCTAAATGTAGCTAATCCGTTGATGAAGCCTCTCCCACAATCTAAGTTTGAGGCACACATGAAAGCAATGGGTATTGGATAGCTGAGTTGACTCTAGTGTATGTGCGATGAGAATGTGTTGTGTTTTATTTTGAATAAATGTTATTCACTTTTGTTCCTTGAACATTCTGCTGTAAACAATGGCTCAGCGAGTGCGTGACTCGTTCGTGAGACTCTTGTTTAAATGACATGGTCTAAATGGTCCCTAGCATATAATCTTTATGTGGGACAATAATGATTCAAGGGCTAGCACATGGATTGATTGATGATCATGTCTTATGGATCATTGGTATTGAATATCAAATCAATGATGTGGACAGATGTTAGAGAACATGGTGTCGGATTAACTCACTCTGAGACATTGCTAGGATTGTTATGCTCATATGTGCCATCAAGCACTCTCGAGTGATATACCCATTAAATCCTTTGACCTGAGATCACCATTGTTTCTCACTGCGCATAGTGGTATACTTAGGGGTTGCCAAACGCTACTCCGTAACTGGGTAGTTATAAAAGTAACTTTCAGGTGCATTGCAAAACATGGATTCGAATGTGAGTGGATCAAGATGGAATTTGCCCCTCCAACACAATGGGAGAGATTGCTTCTGGGCCGCTCGAGGTAGTTGGATTAGAAAATGCATGGTTGTGCTATGTGAATAAAGGTTAATCACATTTTGGACGAATGGTTAGTCCAGTAATCCACCATTAATGAGTGAAATTAGTCGGACTATTAAACAAGGGTGGTAGTGTGGCACAGATCTCACCTTGGGTCTGATTGGCGTCACGTGGCAAAAGGAATTAGGACGAGTTGTATATCAAGGTTTAGTTGATTGATCATTGTGCTTTCGGGGGTCAACATGTGCTGCTAGGTGCCACTGTTGATCGATTGGCTTGAGAAAAGGTTTTTTGCCATGGCTGACTGCATGAGAACCTATAGGGTCACA
The DNA here is from genome assembly GCA_030272315.1 of Paspalum vaginatum. Classification (NCBI taxonomy): domain Eukaryota; kingdom Viridiplantae; phylum Streptophyta; class Magnoliopsida; order Poales; family Poaceae; genus Paspalum; species Paspalum vaginatum. The sequence continues at coordinate 32,324,087 of CM059018.1, read as the reverse complement.
CACTTAAGGGACTGGGACACCAGCATATTGCCTCTAGGAAAGTGGGAGATTGATGGAGATGTGCCCGCGTGGCAATTTCTAGGTCCGACTCCAACTCGTATCGGCTCTGGCATCAGCCAATGCTGAGCCTGATCGGGACTCGACCCATCAGGTCTGGCTCAGAAGCTCGCATATGGTATGCACAGTTAGACCTCTATCGGGACTCGGATACTTGATCCGAAAGCAATTAGAATCCTAATGGGCCTTGATGTTGGTGTGTCTAGGTAGTTGTTCAATGACCTCAATCTTTGCACGATCTACCTCAATGCCTCTTATAGAGATTCTGTATCCCAATATGATTCCTTCTCTAACCATGAAGTGACACTTTTCCCAGTTTAAGACAAGATCAACCTCTTTGTTCCGTTGAAGAACTTTTTCAAGACTCTCCAGCATCCATCAAAATTCTTGCCGTAAACAGAGAAATCATACGTAAACACTTCCATGATGTTCTCGATGAATTCAGAGAAGATTGCCATCATGCACTGCTGAAACGATGCTGGAGCATTACACAGCCCAAACAACATTCACCTGTATGTGAAAGTTCCGTATGGGCATGTGAAAGTGGTCTTACTTTGGTCCTCTAGGTGAATCGGAATCTGGTGGTAGCCAGAGTAGCCATCGAGGTAGCAGAAGAAGGATTGTTTGGCCAGTCTTTCTAACATCTCATCAATGAAGAGAAGAGGAAAGTGATCTTTCTTGGTGACGGTGTTGAGTTTTCGGTAATCGATGCATATCCTCCAACCGGTGATAGTTCTCTGTGGAATTAATTCGTTGTTCTGATTTTTGACAACTGTCATCCCTCCCTTCTTTGGTACAACTTGAACTGGACTAACCCATTTGCTATCATTCACAGGGTAGATAATTCTCGTGTGCAGTAGATTTAATACTTCCGTCTTGACTACCTCTCTCATTGCGTTGTTGAGTCATCATTGAGGATCCCTCGTTGGTTTGTGATCAACCTCCATAGGGATGCGATGAGTGCATAGGTCAGGGACTAATTCCTTTTAGGTCTTAGAGCGAGTATCTAAGCATGGCTCTGTACTTCTCCAGAATTGAAAGTAGTCACCGGCTCTCACTCTCTGTCATCGCTGATGATCACCAGTGTGTCCTCATTCCTGTGGAGGAAGGCGTACTTCAGGCCAGGCGGTAGTTGCTTGAGCTCCATTTTTGGAGCTTCGCGCCGTAGTGATTCACCCAATTCTTCAAACTCACATGGCTTATCTACTATATTGAAGTCACTAGAGGCCTCTTCCTCTAGATTGACTTGACCCATTTCCTCAAGTGAAAGGCTCATCACTTCTTCTAAAGGGTCAATCTTGAGCTTTGCCTTAGTTTTAGCGTTGAGTGATCTATCCATGTTGACATTGATTTCCTCATTGCCAAGCTAAAGATGCAGTGTCCCTATGTATACATCTGAGCTGGTGAGGGCAGAGATTGGGATCCCAACCACAATCAATGGTGTGGATCCCTCAAGGATGTCGAATACGTGAAAGTCCAAGAACACCTGAGTATCCCACAAGGTTGTTGGACTTAATCACAGAACACCTTCGCACTTCAAATATCCACCATTTGTCCATTGCAGATGCATAGTAGACCTTGGGAGTGGCTGTGTCGGGTAGTAGTAGTCCATGACATGCTTAGGGATTACATTGACTCCTACCCTTGGGTCATATATAATATCTTGTGGTTGAAACCTTTATACTTGGCCAAGGATGATGCTAGGGTCTAGGTAGAATTTGATTGTTTTTGTGTCCAGACGTCGTTCCTCTAGGCCAGGTGGCGCCCAAGAAGCAGGTGGAGGAGGAATCTTGCATGTAGGCACTAGGAATATTCCTTCCTCCTCCACCTATAAATAGAGAGGCACACCCCCCTCTCTCTCACTTGTACCATTCACCATGTGAAATCTCTCTTTCTCCCTCTAGGAGGTGCCCCACGGGAGGTGCCTCCACTCTGAAAGTAGTGTTTAGGTAGGAGTTAGAGGTAGGGCTCCGTCGTTCCAGAGTCATCTGCAGGAGTTCGGTATGAGTTTTCTTGTGTCTTTACTTTCCTGTAAGACTTGAGCTATTTAATATATTTATCTTTCTTTACTTTTGTGAGCATTTGCTTTACTCTTGCTTTCGGTATTATTCATGCCTTAGCATAGTAATGTCTTTTAGACTATAGTTAGAGTTGCTCTAGCAGGTGATGAATATTTAGTTTGTCATGCTTATAGATTCCTCGTATGCTCTTTATAGCATTTGACTCTACGGTTGTGTATACTTCTACCTGATAGCATCAGTAGAAGTAGTGCCTGCAAACGTAGTACGTAGTGTCTACAATTGCGGTTACCTTGATTTCGCAAGTGATTAGACCCCACGCAGTTTTAGGTAGTCGGTGTGCATGTAGACTTAGGCGCACTTGGCAGTTGGTAGGTCCTCTTGGTGACAGCAGGACTGTACCCTATGTAGTCCAGCCCCGTCGTTCGGGTCGCTTGTAGCCGCATAGCTGAGTTACTGCGACACCCGCCTTTCTCGTCTGGGTTATCAGCACTCTGGTGCCCAGAAGTGGTTAGCAGGACTCGGTGGCTAAGTAAGTATCCTAGACAACTAGATAAGTCATTACCTCCATCAGAGCAACATGTTTGGTCTAGCTTAGTCTGTCTGGCTCGCCTTAGTATAGAAAGTCCTCATCAGGAATCTGAGCCCTCACCTCGATTGTCCTCGTAGCTTTACCTGCTTTCTTGCCGACGGTGCTTGGCGTGTATCTCATGGTGCTTGGTGTCAATCGTTCTTAGCTATCAATTGACGTGAATGAGTAGTAACAACTGGATGAATGATAGTTTGACATCTCTATCTCAATGCTTCCCTGTGGATAAATACGATACCTTGGAATACTCCCGGAGTGAAAGGATATAGCGGTCTCCGTGTGCTTGCAGAGTAAAATCCAGGTAGGCTAAGAGCCGCCAACAAGCTTTTCTGGCGCCGTTGCCGAGGGAAGCGCCGAGTTAGAATATCATTCTACTGTTCATCCTTTTGTTGTTGCTCTTTCATTTTATTTGAAAACCCAAAAAAAATTTAAACATGAAAAAAAACCACTTTCTTCGATGATGATCTATCCATTGTGTAATTCTTGATCATATGTGATTCTTGAAACTCTTTTTCATGCTATCCAAAGTCATGGGATGCCAAAATTTACATGATATTTTATCAGAAACATAGCTTGGGCCAGATCCTAACGCGTGCCTAGAGGCTAATTTCCAAACTAAGCGTGGTGCTTAGGTTGGAATTAGTCGCTTTCTATCAAACTGGATGCAGATGTCGAGTTTGGTAGATAAGCTATGGATGGTCTTTGGTAGTGATGTTCCATGTTGCTAGTTCATGAGCCGCGATTCTGGAACTAGCTGGATCTCTCAAGTTTCTATGGAGACACAAAATCACGATGATGTTTCAAAAATGTACCCGTTTTTTTAGACCGTGGATTTGAGCAAAAGTTGAAGAGATGGAAGTCATGGTTTAGCAACATGGTTTGTGCTATGTTTTGATTGAGAATATTTTGCTAGCACTCAGTGAACAATGGGCCCGGTGGTTGATACTTTTTATACATATTGGACCCTTGTATTTGTTGTACACTAACCTGTTGCAGGAGGCATTCAATCCCCGCACTGAGAGGAGAGGCCTTGTGGCCGACATTCTCGTGCTCAACCTTCTTGCGGATTATCCAGTACCTTTTTGGGAAATGACAGCATCGTGATATGGGTATCAAAGTAAATGGTGATGGTGAGCAATGGAGAAATCTTGACAATTTCTGCACTACAAGAACACACCATACTAGTAACATTCAAGGGCATATCACATTATGCTATCATCCGTGCTTAAATTAGCAAGCTAGTAGACCACTTGTCTACTGCCCCACGAGAAAGTTGTGTGCCTGATGGAGTTGTGGTGTAGATCCCAAAAGCGGCTGGCATAGACGTCTCTCATTGTGGGGGAGCTCCGTCTTAACCAGCACAAAGGCAAACACAAATCAATGTCCACAAGCATGGTGCGAACGTCGATGCCATGACATGCAGTCAATGGCTATGTGGCACATGGACAGACAATGACTGGTGGCACATGTCATGCACGACAAGTACCAAGCCTAGGAAGGCAAATTAAACATGATAGGGAGCATGTTTGGAATCAGCATTCACTGCAGAATCCAAGCTTGGGGGAGAATAATTGTCTGGCATTTGACAAGCAAGTTTGTGGCAATGATAAGCAACCAAACTTTCCATGCCAATGAAGTAGAGCTTAAAGGATGTCCGCTACATTGACATTCCATTGACCAACCATGGAACAAGAACCCGATGTACCTATCGTCAGTTGAGATGGAAAAATTAGCATCAAGACTTCCTTTATCATGGAGGAAGAATGAAAAGGCCATCACAAAGGAACCATTCTCAACATTTGTGGGTCTCTCGTTACACCGTGATTGGACAACACCCTCCATTGGAAATCAAAATGAAGGACAAGGCGAAACACGAAAACTTCGAACAAAAGGGTTGTTTCATCACACCACAAGAATCAAGCTTGGGGGAGGATACACCAAGTAATATCACACATCCTCCAACCCAACCCCTAAGAGGAAGGACATCGAATATTCAACCTACAACAGTGGTTGATCGCTGCAAGACATTGTACCATGCTCTGCAACCACTTGGGAAGCAAACATAAAGGCCATAGACATCTCTCATTCCGAGAGTTCGTCTCCAACACCACAAGACCAGATGCCTCTACAGTATGAGGTGGCAATTGACATAAGATCTATGTAGTGACATCACCCAAGTATGGAGGAACTGCTACGAGTGAGCATTCTTAATTCCCTTCTCCGTAGCTGAACATACAACAAGATAAAGCAGTTTACCAGAGGTCAGGATTGATCTACTCTACTCACGAGTCAATGCGCCAATGGGCCACCTACGACATCATAAGCATGGCGCAACATGATTCAATGCACCAATAAGCCACCTATGACATCATAAGCATTGCGCAACATGGGTCAGCATGCCAATGAGCCACTTACGACAACAGAAAAATGGCAGTCTCAAGAGACTTATACAGGGTCGGCGCCAATGATACACTGACAGCAGAAAAATAGCGCGATCCCATCCCAAAAGGTGGCAAATGGTTCACCATCACCAAGAGGATGCAGAGGAGTCAACTCCAATCCATCAACTGCATATTGGTGGCAAATTATCAAAAATGTAGAGGAGTCAACTCCAACAAAACCCCACCTCTAGCATTCCACTGAGTCTGTTTGGGAATAAACAGCTGGCCACTGACTGAAACTGTGTCAATTGGGAAGAATGTTCAGACTTAAGGAAAACACGTTGTTAGAGCAGGGAGATCCAACAAGAGACATTCACCCAAGGGAGTAGTATTATCTAACAAAATTTGTCTACAGATCAAATCTCCCGACACTATGTAGACGGTCCAAATAGCAGCATTAGAGATAGACCCAAACAACCACTTTGAGGGGAGGCAAAACAAGAGTAAGAGAGAGAAAGGAATTCGCCTAACATAGGTGAGCAACACAAGCATGCATCGTCATCACCCAGGGAACAAGCAAGCTTGCAGGAGGCAATGCCAAGGTAATATCGAAGCTCAGTTTCTTGGCAATCACTTGTAACAACTAAGCTTGGGTGAAGATCACCAGGTGAGTACCCCGAATGCTCTGTGTTTAATTGATATCTTAAATCCTGAAAAATGCCATGACACCAAAAATATCTCTTTCTGTTATCCCAAATAAAAAAAGCACCTACAAAAATTTGCATATTCTAAAAACAACAAAAAGATTTGCTTTCTACCATGAATAACCTAACTCCTATAATGCTAGAACTTTGTTTATACCCTTGCTTAAAGGAAATGATGAATAGTTGCTCTGTTAGTTTCTTGTAAGTATTTCGTATACAACTTGACACTCTCCTGAAATTTGAGCTTATTGGCTTTTGTCGTGATCCTACCTTTAATCATTAACCTTGTGGGAGCAAGTGCTTTTAAACCAAGTCTAAGTTGTTGTGAGATGTGATATAATCGAAGTTTGAGTTATACCCATCTTGATCCTAGTAAGGTGAATTCTCAGGAGTTTTCTTTTTGAAAATTCAAATGTGAAAGTTCCTCAGTGGTTTGGAAACACCTATCCAGAGCCAAATGCTTTACATGTGTAACCTCTACATATGTTACCTATTGTTAGGTTGAGTTTTGTCAAATTTTGAGTTCTTATGATGTTGTGACACTTCATGCCTCGATCAAAATCCAGTTACAGTCACCTCCATTTGCTAGCCTTTCTCTGCCTGGTTATGCTTAAATCTAAACTAGATTCAAGCATCCTCTTACACCAGATATTTCTCCACCATCCATCATCCACATAACTATCCACAAATATGGTCTCAAAATAAATACTCCAATCACATTCAAGAAATATTCCCTAAGTTCCCTTACAAGAGGAGACATGGAGCTATCGAAAAAGAAAAAAAGAGAGAGAAAAAAAAAGAAAAGAAAAAAATGATAGCTCCATGCACTCAAATGCTTGAAAGTTGTAAGAGGGGATTCAGTAAAAAAAAGAGTTTTCATCCATAGACCATATTCATCCACAAAAACCAATCCATTCTCCTTTGATCGGGATGAGACATATCACAGACTTCACTAGGACCAATCTTTGACTCAAGCAAAATACATTACATAGGTAAGCTGACCTTATCCCTACCTTGAGCTCCACATAAGCCTTTTAGTTGATAGGGAAAAGTTTGGCAAATGCCCTGGTGAGGACTCCAAAAACCACTTGAGTGATCGAGGGTACCATTTGAGGAACTTAAGCGCTTTCTTTTCAAAATTTCAGAAAAACCATCCGAGCATGAAACTAGAAAAGAGATAGAATTCGGTGACACTCCACTGAGATTGTTCCATCTCTCAACCACCAAAGGCAAGGTAAGAAAAGCAAGAAGCCCAGGTATGGATAAAAAGGTTGAGGGTACAATTATGACAGTTTGTTCAGACATAAAGGTAGAGTGTTGGATTGTACACTTAATACTTGTAGGACATTGACATTGATGCAACTCCTGATCTGCTAAGCCTAAGTCTTAGCTTTGCTCGAGGACGAGCAAAATTTCAAGCTTGGGGGGTGTTGACGGTCATTATTTCACCATTTCGACCAGTCAATTCCTCGGTGAATAAATGGGGTATAGATAAAGCTCTAGTGCATTATTTGCCTAACACTGACGAATTCCATGAGTTTTGGTGGTTTTCGATGTATCACAGGGAGAAGCTCATATTCCATGCAAAAAGAAGACCAAATGGAACAATGAGAGAAATCACACACAAAAGGGCTTGAGATAAGATTTGCAAATTCCATCACTACAAAGTATCTCAAATGCCCCCATGATCTACACCATTGCATAGAGCTCATCGAGACGATTCCGACGGACATATTATTTGCATCATTTGGAGCTCATATGCAAAAGATATTGAAAATACAAGAATATAGGGACTGCTGACGTCATCGCTGACGTCAACAGCCCCGTCCGTACACGGCGCACGGCGGGAGATGCCCACGAGGCAACATGTGGCAGCAGCCGGTTGGTGCACCCGTGCAGCCGCGGATCACGATCCGCCCACTGGCGGCGCAGCCAACCAGGTGCCGCCACGTGGCAGCCCGTGGGAGGCACGCGCGCGCCCGTGCACGGGACGCAGTCCGGCTGGTTCGCCCGCACGGGGGGGGGGGGGCTACGTGGCACGCTGTTGCAGGCCGGGGCACAGTCCGCCCTCCCAGCTGGGGCACGTGGCGCATGGAGGAGGCTCACGGCCTGATTCAGTTGGCCGTTGGAGCCTGTTTGACCCAGAATGAACTGTAAACTGCCCGGTTCTTCACTCTAACGCCTGGTTCACCCATGTAACGGCCGGTTCTTGACAGCTTTCTTGCGCCAACATGTGGGGAAGGAAGTTACCGACCTTCCTATGTCAGTTTCTAGGCCAGGTGGCACCCAAGAAGTAGTTGGAGAAGGAATCTTGCATGTAGGCACTAGGAATATTCCTTCCTCCTCCACCTATAAATAGAGAGGCACACCCCCTCTCTCACTTGTACCATTCACCATGTGAAATCTCTCTTTCTCCATCTAGGAGGTGCCCCATGGGAGGTGCCTCCACTCTGAAAGTAGTGTTTAGGTAGGAGTTAGAGGTACGGGCTCCGTCGTTTCGGAGTCAGTCTGCAGGAGTTCGGTATGAGTTTTCTTGTATCTTTACTTTCCCGTAAGACTTGAGCTATTTAATATATTTATCTTTCTTTACTTTTGTGAGCATTTGCTTTACTCTTGCTTTTGGTATTATTCATGCCTTAGCATAGTAATGTCTTTTAGACTATAGTTAGAGTTGCTCTGGCAGGTAATGAATATTTAGTTTGTCATGCTTATAGATTCCTCGTATGCTCTTTATAGCATTTGACTCTACGGTTGTGTATACTTCTACCTGATAGCATCAGTACAAGTAGTGCCTGCAAACGTAGACAGTGGTGTCTACAATTGCGGTTACCTTGGTTTCGCAAGTGATTAGACCCCACACAGTTTTGGGTAGTCGGTGTGCATGTAGACTAGGCGCACCTTGGCTTTGGTAGGTCCTCTTGGTGACTGCAGGAGTGTACCCTGTGTAGTCCACCCCCATCGTTCGGGTCGCTTGTAGCCGCATTGCTGAGTTACTACGACACCCACCTTTCTCATCTAGGTTATCAGCACTCTGGTGCCCGGAAGTGGTTAGCAGGCTCGGTGGCTAAGTATCCTAGACAACTAGATAAGTCATTACCTCTGTCAGAGCAACATGTTTGGTATAGCTTAGTCTGTCTGGCTCGCCTTAGTATAGAAAGTCCTCATCAGGAATCTGAGATGTCACCTCATTGTCCTCCTAGCTTTACCTGCTTTCTTGCTAACAGTGCTTGGCATGTATCTCATGGTGCTTGGTGTCAATCGTTCTTAGCTATCGATTGACGTGAATGAGTAGTAACAACTGGATGAATGATAGTTTGACATCTCTATCTCAATGCTTCCTTGTGGATAAATACGATACCTTGGAATACTCCCGGGTGAAAGGCTCCAGTGGTCTCCATGCGCTTGCGAAGTAAAATCCGGTAGGCTAAGAGCCGCCAACAGTGGAGGTTGTTCTTCTAAAGTGCCAAAGTCAGATGCCTTCTCGAGAATTTTGTTGAGAATTTTTCTTGCCATGATAGCAGTCAGATGCGAGAATGATCCTCCAGGTGCTATGTCAAGGTAGAGGTCAGCACCAGGCGAGAGACCTCCGATGAAATGCTGCATCAACATTGACTCCGGAATAGCGAAATCTGGTCCTGAGGAGACCAGTCGCATGAAGCGAGCCCAAGCTGCCCCTAAAGATTCATCGAAGAGATAGAACTTCTCAACATAAATGGACAAGCTTGTTTGGCAGAAGAAATGAAGACAGAAGAAAGCTTTTAATGTCTCGCAACTCCCTTCTACCTTACCAACTGTCTGCTTGCACTAGATTTTCGCCTCCCCCATTAGTGAAAATGGGAAAAGCAACCATCGAAGTGTTTCACTAAACATTCCTAGGGATAACCAAACAACTGCATAATTGCTCGAACTCACGGAGGTGTGAGTAGGGACACTCTTATACCAATGTCGTGAATGATTGATCCCGAACCATGGCTATCAAGCTGGGACAGTAGCTGATAGCCCTCTGTGGTGATGGGTGTGGCTGATGATGGAGGCTCCAAATAATCGTGATGCAGATTTGCCCGCGTGGTAATTTCCAGGTCCGACTCTGAGTTGTATCAGCTCTAGCATGAGCCGATGCTGAGTCCAATCATGACTCGATCCATTAGGTCTGGCTTAGAAGCTCGCATATGGTATACACTGTTAGACCTCTATCGGGACTCGGATACTTGATACACAAGCAGTTAGAATCCTAATGGGCCTTTATGTGGCTAAAGCCCATTGGTGCAGACTATATATATACATGAGAGGGCACGGCTTAGGGTATCAGTTTTCAGTTAGAGCCATCAGAAAAGGTTTCCGTGAAACCCTAGCCGTGCCCTAGTCCAATCTCTCAAGATCCTCTACCATGTTGGTGGTGCTAGCATGCCAGAACTCGGCCACCATCCCACACATGTGGATACCGTAGAGGCGTTGCTATGACTGCTACGTTGATCAACCGACTGGTTGCAAAGTCGGCTGAGTTATTCTTGATCGAGATCAACCGGAGGAATCGACATCGGCTCTTCTCACCGCATCGACTCGGCATCCGCGACTCAGCACTCAACTGCCTCAACTCATCTTCTGCTGCACAACGCACCTAGCAGTAACAATCTATGATCTCTTGCTTGTACATGTTCCTATATTTTACGTGGTAGATGAAAAATGTTTTCATGCTATGGTATCCTACCCCATAACCCTACAAATCGCCCTTTGGAGCCGCAAGTTGAAAGATAGGCGTGGAATCCAAATGGTTGTGATATGTGGTATTTGGTGGGGATAAATGTGGTGGTTGTGTATGGCTGTGAGTATGCACGGCCTAGGTTCTAATTGAATTAGCTACCGTTCCCTAGCAACGGTGCTAGAAAAGCTTGTTGGTGTTTCTTAGCCTACTGATATAAATCCGCAAGCGCACGGAAACACGTTGTAGCCTTTCACCCAAGAGTATTCTAGGGCTATAGAAATCCACAAGGAATGAGGAGTAACTCAACGTAGAACAGATAAAACGAATAGTGAAACCAGCAATTGCAAAGATAAATAACTAGAGCAGAGTAGGACCACTACTTTAAATAAAACAACTTAACTTTACTAAACAACTAGTCTTCTACTTAATAGGTTTACTTGGACACCGAGGCTGTAGAACCACTTCTGAGCACTAGAGTGCTGATAACCCTAGACAAGAAAGGACGGGCACTACAGGACTCAGCTATGCATCGATGACAACTTATCCGAACGACGAGGTTGGACTACACAGGACACACACCTGCTGTCACTAGATGGGACTACAAACCAAAACTGCGTGGGACAAGACACCTTCCAATGGCAAACTCTAGTCTAGACACCACGTCTACACGGACGAGTGAGGCCATAGAAACAAGCACAACTGTATAGTTAAACAAAACAGAGCACATCGGGCACTCGTAAGCTACTAAGCAGAAACTGAGTATGTGAATAAAGTAAGTATGAAATAAATAAAGTAGAGAGCAAGGAACTTTACTCAATCCTGGAAATGAGTAATATTTCATGTGAGATTAAGAGCTCAGAAATAGAATACCAAAGAGAATTCCAACTCCTTCACTCTACACCTCACTACTCTCTCTTGAGACATAGGTGGCTCTCTTTACAATGCCAACGGTCGCTTCACTACTATACTCTACACACAACTACACAACCACACTATTCTTCTATTGATCCACCACACTCTACAAGTGGCCTCCGGGGGGAGGGGTATTTATAGATAAACATCAAAGGGGGGGGTACTTATAGAGCAGCTAGGTCGATAGTTGAGGCAAGTCGGTTTTCAGGCGGCCATATGGATGGCCGGGCGGCCAAGGCGGTGGCCGGGCGGCCATCTGATCCACTGCCATTATTGATCCATTGGCTAATATTGCTTCGACAAGATTGATGGTAGTTACATGAGTCGGTGCACATGCAAAACGGGTAAAACGCATGGCCGGGCGGCCACGTGTTCTTCTTAGATTGGTAGCATGTTGATCTCCTGGATTGCAATCCTTGTGTGATGGCCTTCTAACCCTTGTTTTCATTGGATTCTCGGTTGCACGGTTGGATTTGTCTCATTTTGTGCTTCTTTGCATGCAGGTTGAAGGACATGTCATTTTAGCTCTGTGGTATGGCCAGGCGGCTATGTTGGATGGTCGAGCGGCCACCTACTTTGGGCTGCAAGGCTGCCTGGGCCTCTTGGCTGCTGGGCTTGGCTGGGCGGCTATAGGGGATGGCTGGACGGCCATAGGTGATGGTCGACAGGCCATACACTTCTGCCCCTATACCTCTAGTGGGCTGTCCACCATGGATGGTGGCGGGGCGGCCATGTTGGATGGCCGGCTGGCCATGCAATTCTACATGGCTACCTCTCCCATGCCACTTTGCCTCTATTTTGGTCATTCCTTCGATATTTTAGACGTGACAAGCTCATGCGTACAACTTCCATGCAAAACTCATGGAACCAGTTAATGATACATGAAAACTTTATAAATTGTGCCCTCAATCATGAAATGTTGGTGGTCGAAAAGGGTTTTATCAACCGCCGACAATCTCCTGCAAGCGCCATGGTGCAATAGCCGATCTCGTTGCCGAAGAAGTATAGTCTAGCATGCTCAACGATCTTTTTCTCATTATTGTCATCGCTGTTGGAGCTGGAGTGACTTGAGCTGCCGTCATAGTCACTGAGGCTGGCGAGGAAAGCACAGTCGCGCTCTAAGGCATGCTTCTGGTAGTGCTTGACAAACTCCTTATTCAAGAACGGCGCTTCTTCTTGTCGTCCTTGTACTTTCCCCTCTTCTTGTCAGAGTTGTACTCGCCCTTGTGCTTGTAGTCACTCTTGTCAGGTAGAGTACTTCTCCTGAGCTCTCCTCTAGGGACAGTAGGCGATGAAGTGATCAGTCTTCCCTCACTTGTAGCTCTGGAGCTTATCACCTCTTCTGTGGCTCATCCTGTTGGAGTAGAGATGCTAGAACTTGTTGGACAGCAGGCACAACTTTTCATCATCAAAGCCCTCTAGCTCCTCCTCCATGGCTGAAATCAAAGACAAAGTGTTGGCGGTCGTTATAACCTATTTCGACCACCAATATTTCATGTTTCAAGGGCAATTTTTATGCAAGATTCATACATATTAACCAGTTCCACGAGTTGTGTACAAAGAACTTGCAGAAATACATGTCACGATGCAAATACACACAAAACATGATGAAACCAAGGTGCAACAAAGGAAGGATGAACACGGGTGACAAAAGCCCAGGCCGCCTAGCTTATTGGGTAGGTTGCCCAGGCCTTGGGTGGGGCCGCTCGGCCTCACTCAGTATCCCAGCACTAAAGACCAGCCACCAAGGTTAAATCCTAGGCCGCCCGGCTCACCTCCTGAGGCCGCCTGGCCTGTGATTTGCTCCAAATGCCACGCCATTCGACCTGCATGCAACATACAATGTGTCAAGTCTAACTCTATGATGGAAATCAAGAAAGAATGCACATACACCCTAGAAGGCCACCACCTCACTGATCCAGCCCATAGATTGGTTAAGTTAGTGATCCAAGAGAGTGAGATCGGATGGCTAAGGAAGAAACACAAGTGAAGATCCAATGATCCGGAAGAAAGCACATGTTATAACCACCAAATGATTTCTAATCGACTTTGGGAGGCAATATGGATTGTTGGATGGTGGAAGGCGGTGGATCCAAGGGATCACCAGGCCGCCTAACCTTGGGTGGGGCTGCCCGGCCTCCCTACCAGGCTGCTCGGCCTACCAAGTGTCCCCTCAGCCACTGACTTAACCTCCACAACTGCCTTAGGACAGCTATAAATACCCCCAAGTTGTTCACTTGTAGGTATGGTGGTGTAGTGGTAGAGTAGCACTTGAGAGAATGAAGTGTATAGTGTTGGAGAAGTGAAATTATCCCTTGGCTTGTAGACAGAGTGCCTCTTGTATCAAGGAGAGTAGTGAGGTGAAGAGTGAGGGTGCGGGAATTATCTTCCCCAAGACTTGTATTCTCAAAGGAAGGATATTCAATTCCAGGATTGAGTAAAGTTCCTTGTCCTCTACCTTTGTTATTTCATTCTTACTTTACTTTCATACTTAGTTTTATGCTAGCTTGTCTGTTTACGGGAACCTTGTGCATGCTTATAGCGTTGGCTATATAGTGTTACTTACTCTTCTGGCTTATTACCAGTTAGTAGTGAACTGATCAAGTAGACACGATGGTGTTGTACTCGGCTATCCCATGCAGCTCTGGTTGGTATACACACTAGGTGACAAGCTTTTGTGTTATCAGTATTCCAATCCAGTACGTTCGGATAGACTCACTGACAATATAGGCAAATCCTGTAGTACCCGCCTTTTTCAGCTGGGTATTCAGCACTCTGGTGCCCTAGCAGTGGTGCTACAGCTTTGGTGTCTATGTTTACATGACAAGTATAGTTCTATGCATGCTTAGTATAGTAAAGTGATCTAACATCTGTTGAGAACCTGCATCTCTGTCGTTTATCCTCTACATTGCTACCTTCACTAGTTCGGTTAGTTGTGTTGTGTGTTATCATACTCCTCATTCCTCATGGATTCGATGCCTCGGAATACTCCTAGGGTGAAAGGCTACAACGTGTTTTCCGTGCACTTGCAGAGTTATATCTAGTAGGCTAAGAAACGCCAACAAGCTTTTCTAGCATCATTGCCAGGGGAATGGTAGTTATTTTAACACAGAACCAAGGCCAGTCCTATCTCCCACTATACCACCACCACCACCATCACCATCATTCCAACATACCACCCAATGGATCTCATGCCTATCTATGAATTATCTGCTCCGAAGGGTGATTTTCTAGAGCCTCCACCACCATCCACACCAATTATCACTGATGGCTATCAGCTACATCCCAGCTTGATGGCCAAGGTTTGGGATCAGTCTTTTGCGGGATCAGAATCAGAGAGTCCCTACACACACCTCCGAAAATTTGAGCAGCTGTGTAGCTGTATCGCAATTTCGGGCATGCCTGGAGAAACTCTGCGATGGTTGATCTTTCCGTTTTCACTTACGGGAGCAGCAAAGACCTGGTACAACAGAGCGGTTGGTGCAGTAGAGGGGAGTCGGGAAAGATTCAAAATCAAATTCTGTCTACATTTCTTCCCACAACATCGAGTCGTAGATCTCCGATATGAAGTTCTCAACTTTCAACAAGGAAGCAATGGGGACTTAGCCGTAGCTTGGTCACATTTCACCAGTCTGGTCACATCCAATCTAGATTTGATGATACAGGAGTCCATGCTCTTGCATAACTTCATCCAAGGCCTTTCACTAGGCGCAGGACTCTGTCTGGACTTAGCCTCAGGAGGATCGTTCTCTCACTTAATAGCCCCAAAAGGACAAAGAGTTCTTAACAAGATACTCAAAAAATCCTTGGATGGCAGCAAGATCGAGAAGCCATGCTCACAACCACAAGATCCACCTGAGCCCAGCTGCTCTGAAGAAGGCCAGAATGCTCAACCACTAGCTCCACTATCCCGTCAAACCCTCAGAATTGAGGACATCCTTGAACCAAGCACTGTTGCAAGACAATGAGAGGGTCAGTGCCTCTGTGACTGAATCCTCCATCAAGTCCCTCCATTCTCGTTCGATGACGAGATTGGTCATGGGCTTTGGGAATGTATCTCGGTTACCCAAAGAGACTTAACGCTTCAAAAGGACCTCTCAACCTAGCATACATCTTCCCACAATAGATACATCAAATGAGAGAGGACCTACTCTGGCTTACAGCTAGTAATAAATCGAGAATGGCTAGAAGATAGACGACTTGACACAAAATTCATTAGGTTCTACCCAGGATCAACTCTCATCACTTGGCCATGTATCCGACATGCTCCCACAAGACATTCTTTATGACCCACTGAGTCAGGGTCGAATATCATTCCTAAATATGTTGTAGACACCTATTTCCCCACTCAACCATGATCAAATCTGACATTCCCTTGAAATGAAACAAGAATGAATCATTGGAAAATGCATGGAGTTATTCGGGTCATACCAGTTACCTTGGGGGATAAACTGGGTGTTCCTTGGATTTCCACATTTTCGACATACCTGAGGGGCCCATGCCACTCATTTTGATTCAGGCTCCTGATTGCTTCCCTCATCAACACGATCAATCCAGGGCAAGCTATAGCTTTAGTTTGGTAAAGAGGTGCTCGAGGTTGGCATGAGTCGAGCATTAAACACCAAAACAGAGTCTAAGCCAGAGGTTGACCCCTTATAAGAAGTGATGGGTATTTCACTTGAGAAAGAGGAGGATCAACACAGCCTAGAGGAAGAGGCTAGTGACTTCAGTGCGGTAGAAGATCCGCTTGAGTTCGAAGAATTAGGTGAATCTTTGCGGTCCGACCCCCCAAAAATAGAACTTAAACAGCTACCGCCTGGACTGAAGTACGTTTTCTTCAATAGGAATCGGGACACACCAGTGATCATCAGCGACAAGCTGACCGAGGATGAAAGCCGGTGATTGATCTCAGTCTTGGAGAAGTACAGATCAGTGCTTGGGTACTTACTTCAAGATCTGAAGGGAATCAGCCTGAACCTGTGCACACATCGCATTCCCATGGAGACCGAGCATCGACCTACAAGGGAACCACAATGGAGACTCAACTAATGCGATGAGAGAGGTAGTCAAGAAGGAGGTAAGTCAAACTCCTACACGCGGGTATCATTTACCCCATACAAGATAGTGAATGAGTCAATCAAGTCCAAGTTGTACTAAAGAAGTGTGGGATGACAGTCGTCAAAAATCAAAACAATGAGTTAATCCCTCAGTGTACTGTCACCAGGATGGCGGATGTGCATTGACTACAGAAAACTCAACTCTACCACGCAGAAAGATCATTTCCCTCTACCCTTTTATTGATGAGATGCTCGAAAGACTAGCCAACCACTATTTCTTCTGCTATCCCGGATGGCTACTCCGGTTATCACTCGATCCCCATTCACCCGGATGACCAGAGTAAGACCAGCATTCACTTGTCCCTACTGGCACTTTCGCTTATCGGTGGATGTCGTTTGGGCTATGCAATGCACCAGGATCGTTCTAAGCAATGTATGATGGCCATATTCTCCTGACCTGATCGAGAACATAATGGAAGTCTTCATGGATGACTTCTCAGTCTATGGCAAGGCTTTTGACGGATGTCTAGAGAATTTGGAAAAGGTTCTCCAGAGATGCAAAGAAGTTGACCTTGTCCTAAACTGGGAGAAATGTCACTTTATGGTCAGAGATGGGATTTTACTTGGACACAGAGTGTCGGAAAGAGGCATAGAGGAGGATCGTGCAAAGATTGAAGTCATTGAGCAGCTACCGCCTCCATCAAATATCAAGGCACTCTGAAGCTTTCTTGGTCATGCTAGGTTCTACAGGAGATTCATCAAAAATTTCTCCTTTATAGCCTGGCCACTGACCAACCTTCTAGCCAAAGACACACCCTTTGTGTTTGATGATACATGGCTAGAAGCCTTTCATACACTCAAGAAGGCACTTGTCACAGCACCCATCATCAAACCACATGACTGGAACGCTCTATTTGAAATCATGTGCGATGACAGCGATTACGCAGGTGGGAGCAGTCTTAGCCCAGAGCAAGGATAGAAAACATCATGCCATATCCTATGCAAGCAAGATGCTTACTGGCCCACAACTGAATTACTCCACCATTGAAAAAGAACATTGGCCGTTGTCTTTGCCATTGATAAATTCAGATCATACTTGGTGGAAGCCAAAGTTATCATATACATAGACCATGCTGCTCTCAAATATCTCCTCACCAAAAATGATGCAAAGCCACGACTAATACGGTGGGTCCTGTTGCTCCAAGAATTCGATATAGAGATTAAAGACAAGAAGGGAGTTGAAAATTTAGTTGTAGCTCATCTCTCACGAATGCAGTTTGAAGAAACGTCATCCTTGCCAATTGACGATTACATGAGAGATGACACCCTCCTAAAGGTTTGTCACACCCCAAAATTTCTAATTTTGGGATTTGAATAGATAAGAACAAATAAAATTAAGGAATTCTTAATTTTCTAAAATTCTCAAACTTGTAAGTTTTGTTGGATTGAGAGAAGAGTATGCTTCTAAAAGTTTTTTTTCCAAATAGAATTTTGTTGTATGTTGCATTCATGCCGAAGTGCATAGTGTTCATGTGTGTAAAATGTGTTTCAAAATATTTCAACACCGGCTAGGTTTAGAGACCATCTCAAACCATATCTCTATAAACCTTAACCTTATGCTTTCTTGCCAACTCAAACCCAACCTCTGAAATCCTTGGTCAATCTCTAAAGTTTCATTGGTTCAAAACCACAATCCGATCTTATAGATCACCCTCTATACCAAGTCACTTCTTTCAATTGATCTAAGTCATTCTTGAAACCCTAGACGCTATCACTCGAGCCTCACTCTCCTCTCAATGAATTTGATATCATCTTCACATTTACCTTTTCATCATTTATTCCCGTTGACACCCTTCTCTCTCTATAGTATAAATGAATATCATCCCGAAGCTCAATATCAATGTCAAGTCCATTGATGTTCTCTTCTCTCATTACCTTCCTCCATGAACTCCAATTCATCATGGACCAAATTCTTCTTCACATTTCTATCTTTATTCATGGAAGGTTTAACCCTGACCCATCCCTGAATCATCGTCAAATCAAAACCATAGTCCAACCCTTGGATTTCACCAAATGAAAACCTGAGTTTGGGTCGACTATACTTCTCCTTGTGTGACAATGTGCATACATCTTTCTACCATGTCACGATCTCGTCTCAATCATAAACAAATTACAACTAGAACAATATCCCAATCAAGGTCCAAGAGTTTCATCTTCTTTCCCCAACATGGGCCATCCACGAAATTGAGTCCAAACGAGCCCTCCACAACTCAAGCCAAGCTACCAAGGGTCCGAACCAGCCCTCCACCCCTTTCCCTTCTCTTCCCCACCTTCTCCCCTTCCTCCTCATGAATAAACAGCACATGGCGCCTCTCCTGGTCGCTCCTTTCCCCTGCTGGGAGACCATTCCCATTCCCCTCTCTCCCACATTCAATTCCCCATCAATTGCCTTATTTATTCCCTAAAATCCCTCCCTCTTCCCTCTTCCCTTGACCCTTGGACGCCCTTCTCCCTCTCCTCATGACCAGATCAGAAGAAGGAGAAGCCATGGCTGCCCTCCAATCACACATGGATGCCCCTCTCATTCCCCCACCTTCCCTACCACTGAAATGAAAAAAATGGAGTGTCCTCGACGTGGTGATCGTGTTGTACGGCCTTGTTGGTGCGCCCATGCCCTATGGAAGATGACCCACCAATGTTGCCCCTCCTGCAATGGCCATGGTGGTCACCATGCCTGCTGTGGAGCGTCCCCCGATGATCCCTGACACCGAGGAAACAGGTTGCAGCCCCGTGGGATCGTGTGTGCAGTGGTGCAGCCATCATCCAGTCATCAATGTGTTCATCGCCTGGCTGCCACCAACCCCATGGTGAGAACCCTTTGTTTCCTCACTGTGTACATCACGTGTCTCTGATGTGAATCATGTTATATAGATCGAATCCCATCACGTTCTGGCAAGTTTTACCCACGTAACGTCTCACTGCTATAATGGACAACCATGTTGCCCAAGTTGACACATGTGTTTTCCACTAATCCAGTGACCTAATCATCATGCCCTTCAACTAAATCTTGTATCTTGTACTTGAACTCATCCCCGTAAAACGGTTTGACCGTGGAGACCAGGATGTTCAGGAGGTCAACTGCATCCGCTGTTCTGCTGTCCAAGACAGCCGTGTTGCTGCCTTTGGTTAATATTTTGCCGGTGATCCGGAAGTCCAATGGTTGAGCCCTTTGACTGAGATGTGCCCCGTATCTTTGTACACACCCCTATAAAACAATTTCGCCATTGGTGACAGCAATCAGAAAGATATGGACGTCATTGCGCTTGCTGTCACTGCAGTCCAGACAGCAGCACTGCTGTCATTTTGGCACATGTTTTCTCAGTGATCCGGACGTCCAATCAGCAAGCCCTTCAACTGAGATGTGTCTTATATCCTTGAACATGATCATGTAAGTTGGTTTGGCCATTGGTGCAGCAATGAGAAAGATATGGCCGTCATTGTGCTCAGCTGCTGCTGCTGTCTTCACAGCAGCACTGCTGCCCCATGGATGTGCACTTTCCCAGCAATACGGCAGTCAAATTGCTAATCCCTACATCAATACACGCCTTATAATCTCGAACACCTCCTTGCACTTAGGTTTTGTCATAGGACGAATTCAGTTTAGGGTTTCATCAGCCGTCATGCTTGGTGCCCCTGCTGTCCAAAATCGACAAACACCCCTGTTTTGCACATGTGTTCCCTGCCAAATCAGCTGGGGTAAGGGTGACCCCTTTCGCCAAAGTATGTGTTACTTTCTGACACACAACACCACCAAGCGGTGCACCAATTGATGCCTGTTGGACAATTTTGCAGTGACTTATCTTGCTTGTTTTCCGGCAGTCCAGTGATTTCAGCACGCGCGCCAGTTAACAAATCCTTGTCTCCCATTGGACTAGCAACACTTTTGATGCATCCTCTGGTCAAAGTGTGCTCCCCAGAACCGTCTACACTACACCAAAATCTTACCATCATACTCCATAGCCACAACCATAACATGAAGAATCCATTCGACACCACCACCAATACCCATCCCATGAACCATCTCCTTGAACAAGTTTCATATGGTTTTTCCATTGCCATCAACACGTTACCTAAGTGTTGCTGCATGTTTTTGACCCTTAACCCAGGATCATCTCGCTACACTCATCGGCCATTCGGCAAATCGTATAACTCATCACAAACTCTCATCATGATGTTTTCCTTACACTACTTAATCCTTTTGTTTCTACCATCATATCCTTCATCATGAGTCCATTCTTTTCAAGCCATCTTTATCTCCCTGTTAGTCGTTGTTTCAGTTGTTGCGCTCCCATGTTAGTAATAATGACTCGTGTTCTTTTTATGTTTTTTTATAAAAATCATTTGTTTGTATGGTGTATTATTATTAGTTCCCCTTGTTTGTTGTTTCAGTTGTTTGCGCTGAGGATCGACATGAGTACTAAGAGGAAGGCAAGTATAACATGGACAACCTAATAACCCTTTCATCACCTCATATGCATGTGTCTAACTTCTATGCCTATAAGGATTATACATTAGCCTCTTTACTCGATGTTATACCTTTGGGGATGCATGTTGGATAAGTTTTGCTAGTTGCTGCGCTAACACGAGTATCTTTGTTAATAATTTGATTAATGGACTGATGCAATTTTAATCGTTAGGTTGACCCTCTGTGCTGGGCGCTTGAGTGGTTCATGTCTCTCTAAAATATGTTTTTTCGCAACATGGTTTAGGGGGCAAGAGCATTGTGCTTAGTGGTTGTGCTCAGTAGCCACTCTCCTGTAAGGACCGGTTCACAAAGCGACAACCTAGGATAACCGTGCTACCATGAGAATAGAATGGGACGGTCTTGACCTATTAATTGAGTCATTTTGGTTTGAAGTAACTTACCTAGCGGGGCAAGAGGGGGAGTAAGCTTCTGTGGTCGCTGCATTGCCTTAGGTTGAGTGTGCTGTGTGCTTCTCCCTTTGTGAGGCGGACACCACTGTTGCAGGCGCTTGATTCCTTGCGGTTGCCTTTTACCAACTGTGATTTTTGTAACGGTCTTGTAGTGTGGTTGCTAGTCATCTCATATAAGGCAATGAGGTGAACCACTAGCGTAGCTCGCGACTTATGGGTAAAGCTTGTACAACCTCTCGAGAGTGTAAAATTGACATGTCAGCCGTGCTCACGGTTATGAGCGGTCCCAGATCCTTTATGCTGATTAGTGGTTCTTGGTTTGGTTTGGGAGTTGGTTATGTTTCTAATAATGTTGATTAATTCGTTATGCAATATCTTTTGGGCTAATGGTTTATCTACTAACCTTAGTAAATAGTTGATAATAAAACTTGACCAACTAAAAGCAAATGCAGTTGTGTCAGCCAACCTTAGAGCCTCATGGTTCATGTTATGCGTGTTGAGTACAGTTGGGTACTCACGCTTGTTCCTTTAAATTTTCTTTTTGTTGGGTGGATACCCAACTGCTGCTTAGAAGATGGAGGCCTAAAGGAGTACACATGAAGGTTCAAGGAGGTCTAGGCGAGCGAACCCCAGTTGGCTTCCCTGTGGAATAGCTCGGAGTTATAGTTACTGCTTCCGCTACACTGTGTTAAAGACTTGATGTCTTAATGTAAATCTTGCTTAAACGGTATGTAATAAAGCATTGTCTATGATATGACTGTTAATTGTCACTATATGTGTGAGATTAGATCCTAGCACACATATGGTTTTGCTCTGGTTTGTCTTTTGAAAATCGGGGTGTGACAAGGTTACAACATCCCAACCATGGTATGTAGATCTAGTCAACTACCTAGTCACAAGATATATACCTGAAGGAGTTGATACGAGGAAACTGATCCACGATAGCCTGATTCTATCCCTCGGATGACCCCCTACTTGTATAAACTCTGCGCAGATGGACTCTTATGTCACTAGCATTCCAGCTTGCGAAGTCCCCCAAATCCTTGACAGATGTCACTCATCTTTCTACGGAGGTCACTATGGAGCCTACCGAACTCATGCAAAAATTTGGCAAAGTGGATTTTACTAGCCAAATATGTATGATGATGCCAAGGAGTTCATACGAAGGTGTCCAAGGTGCCAACGCCAAGGAAACATTAATCCAAGGGATGCTATGCCACTCACCAGCAACCTTCAACTTGATGTATTTGATGTGTGGGGCATAGACTTCATGGGGCCCTTCCGCAAGTGTGGAGACAAAGAGTACATCCTGATCACAGTGGACTATGTATCAAAATGGGTAGAGGCACTACCGTGTTCCACGAAAGATTCAAGACATTAGATTAGAATGTTTTATGACACCATGTTTCCTTGATTTGGTATGCCATCAGTTCATAGATAAAAGATTTAAGAGGTGCCTCTCTGAACTCGGTGTGGATCACCGTGTTGCCACTCCATATCACCCATAGACATGTGGCCAAGCTGAGACATCAAATAAACAAATCAAGAACATCCTGCAGAAAACTGTCGAAGCTATGGGAAAAGACTGGGTATCCAAGCTACCTGACGCTCTCTTGGCATACCGCACATCATATAAAACTCCTATTGGCATGACACCATATCAAATGGTGTACGGCAAGACTTGTCATCTACCAGTAGAACCTGAGTTCAAGTCTCACTGGGCGATAAGGAAGTGGAACATGGATCTCCAAGCATCAGGAGTTTGAAGATAGGATTCAACTTGCTGAATTGGAGGAATGGAGGGAGAAGGCGCTACCACAGTGCCAAGCTTTACAAGGAGTGAACAAAATGATGGCACGATAAGCGCATCAAGATCAAGACATTTAGACCAGGTAGACAAGGTACTACTCTTCAATTCTTGCGTTTGTTTGTTTGGTCATAGTAAGCTTAGAAGTAAGTGGGAAGGGGCCTTTTGGTCCTCAATGCCGTCGATCACAGGTGCCATCACCCTCTGGGACGATGATGGGAAAATCTTTAAGGCGAACGGGCAATGCCTAAAAGTTTTCCTAGAGCCCGAAATGCCACAGCTCGAAGAAGTGGACGTCTTCGATGTCACACTTGGTTTCCAATGAACAAAACCATGCAAATATATATGCGCCAAGGATCCAGTCTCGCATATACATGTACAAATTACAAAGTTATCACAAGTCACATGACAAAATATAAAAGCGTTACATATCAGTTAACATCATTATTACATGAAGACAAAAGTCTTAAACTCAGAGTCATAACATAGGCGGAAGCATAAAAGATAACTAGAGCCACCACAGGGACATCAGCTGGTGGACGAAACTCCTAGTACTCATCGTAATCTTGCACAGTAGTCTTCAGCACCTCCATCAACAAAGCAGCGGTTGCAATTTCCTCCCCCCCCCAACAAGGATAAAAGTAAAGGAACAAGTGTGAGTACATCAACTCATACTCAACAAGCATAACACAAACTATGAGGCTCTAAGCTTAGCTGACACGACTGCATGAGCTTTTTAAGTTAACCGAAAATTTATTAAAGCCTGATTACTATTGGTGATTAAAGAAACCATTAACCCAAAGATAAAGCACAGGTAAATAAACATAACTAAACTGATATAGCCACTTTCATAACCAAAACCAAGGCAACCACTAGTCAAAAGGAAGGATCTAGGCCACTCATAACCGCGAGCATGTCCGACATGTCAGTTTTACACTCTCCAGAGGTTGCACATCTTTACCCACAAGTCGTGAGCTACGCTAGGGGTTCATCACACACCTGTAGGTGAGATGACTAGCAAGCACACGACCAATCCTTTCCAAGGATCATGTTGGTAAGAAGTAACCGCAAGGAATCAAGCGCTGCAATGGTGGGGCAAGCCTCAATGGGAGAAGCACATACATCATGTAAAGCACACTCAACCCAAGTAGTGTGAGGTCCACAGAAGCTTCACTCCCCCTCTTGCCCCGCAGGTAAGTTACCCCAGACCTAAACAACCTAATTACTGAGCTAAGACTGCCCCATCCCAGTCTTGTGGAAGTGCGGTTGTCCCAAGGTTGTCGCTCTATGAACAGTTCCTTACTGGAGAGAACCTGCAAAAGCACACGAGCACATTGCTCAGGTTCCCTAAGCCATGTTGCTCAAAAGCAAGGTTTTAAAGGATATAAATCTCATAGAACCATTAATCAGAATTAATTATCAAAGGTATATGAAATTAGCGCTGCACTTAGCACAACGTAACCCAATGCATCCCAAAAGGTAATTATAAGGATAAAAGTAGCTAGGTATAACCTTATAGGTAGCATCAAATTAAATGTACATGCAAATAATGAAGAGTTATTATTGGGTGTTGTTCATGTTATACTTGCCTTCCTCAAAGTTCCCATTAGGGCTACTGCTCAAAATATTCAAGAAGTGGCTCTTCAAATTCCTCAGATAGCCTCAACGTCTACGCATGATCAAAACGATAAGAAACAGTACATGATTACATAAAAACAGAACCTAAAACTGGTATAGAAACTAATCTACGTACTCCTATGGTCACACGAGCGCAAGAATCACTCCTAATCGGAGCTAAAACGAGTAAATTATGCATAAAATAAGGTTCTAGGGGCATAACTGTGATTAAAAACATAGATCAGGGTCATATTTCAGTGAAATCGAGGACCTATGCGTAAATAAGTAAGACACTCGATGATGAGGACGTCACTCCTATGATTATGCAAGGCCCTATTATAAGAGCACGTGTAAGACAGTTGAACCAACAGGTGAGCTCGTTCCTAATTGTCCGTACATATACTTGTGAGAATGGTATGCTACCTAATGCTATGGTTGATTATATTGTACTTAGGAATTTAGGAGAGAAACATAAAGGCCTTGGAGAGCAGTTCGGACAAGGAGGAGGGCAAGAAGAACGTCCAAGTCAAGATGAAGGCCCAATTCTCCTCGAAATCGACTTCCTCGGCCTCCAGGACCAGTCATCACTAAAATCATCGTCCAGGCCACAAACGGACTCCGATTTTGACGATCCACATATGCCTGGAAAGCTAAGAAGATTTTGTTTCCAATGCCACCAGTTTCAGGTCATTTGGAGGTTCAGAGTCATCGGGAATTCACGTCGCAAATTGGATATTAGAATCTGTCCAGGGTCTGTTTTCCCTCTTTTTGTGCTGTTGGCCCACATGTATCATCTAGGAGTCCATCATAGACGCATCTAGGACTTGTTGGTCCAACTAAACTCTATATAAATAGTAGCCACTGCCCAAGTTAGGGTTTGGGTTTTGCTTAGATTAATCTATCATCGAACAGTTTCGCCGTCATCGGTTTGTGAAACCCCGACTTGTGCAACTCAATTGAGATTTGCGTTTTTCCTCGTTCTTGCTGGTGTTCTTTAGTTGCATTGCAGGAATGAGAGCCTTCTTGGCAAGGTCGATTGCGCGTCACGTGGTCGATAACCATCGAAGCCGTGGTGTCGTGATTGCAAGGATTCGAACGTTTGGCTCGGAGCCTTCATCACCAACGTCGAGTCTCCACCCCTAAACCGACGTACCTCACGGAAGGTCGGGCCTATCCTATATCACTTGAGGGCTCCTGAGCCAAAAATCCTAGGCGAGGACGGTGGGTCCTAATTTTCAAAAGCGCATGGGCTAAACCGTAAGGAACAGGACCTAGATCTAATTATTTTTGAACTATACAGGACTGCGGGTTGATTCCACTAAAACACAGGGGCTCTTTAGCAAAGTGACCAAGGCTGACCGACTTTGACCGGTCGCCAGCGGCTGTAATCCGTTGGATCGGGATCGATCGGCTAGAGTTAGGTCGGGGTGGGATTGGATCTGAACCGTCCAGATCAAATCTGGCGGTCACGGTTAGACGGGGACAAGGGTCACCGGCGATGACCTTTGGCTGCAGCGGTGCATTGCCATGCACGTGGTACTCCGCGAGCGGAGGCATGGCTCGAGACGAGGTTGGGACAAAGAAAGAGAGTGGAGCACAGTTATTCTCACAGTGGGCTCGGGACTGTGGAGGACGGCCGGAGGTGGGTCTTCGGTTGCATTGTAGGACCGATAGCCTTTTTGGAAGGTCAATTGCGCGCGTCTCGTGGTCGCTAACCATCGGAGCAGTGGTGTCGTGATTGCAAGTATAACCTTTGGCTCGGAGCCTTCATCACCAATGTCAAGTCTCCACCCCTAAACCGACGTACCTCACAGAAGATCGGGCCTATCCTATATCAATTGATATCAGTTTCCAGGTTGCCCATTAGGTAATTCCGTTTATCCTTTAGATTAGTTTTGTTTTCATATACCTACAGTCCAGAAAAAGCCAAAAATATATATATATTCCACTGTCCCATTACCTATAGTGCCGCAATAGTCGTTTTCAGTTTGCTTTGTTGAGTTTTCATCCTTTGTGGCTGAGTTTCATTGCTGGTTAGGGTTTGTTCTTTGTCGTGGTGCTTGTGTTTCCATCCTCATCCTTGTCCACAGTTTGCTTTCGCCTTCTTTTGTCCTTCCATCCACCGCTGTGAAACCCATCCATCGCCGTGAAACCCTAATTTGAGGTGTCGTCAGTAAAACGGCTGTAACTTTTCGCTCCGGACTCGGAATAGGGCAAAAATATACATTTCCGGAAACGGCGGAAAATTTCACAACTCGTCATCCCCCGCTTTGCTTGGTTTGCCGCCATGACTTTAGCGAAAATTGGCCTGGAAAATAGTGTTCTCGGGCCCTGAAGTTTCTGCACGCTTGTGTTTCACGTGTTTTCTCTCACGGTTTTGGCTCCACAGCACACATCTGGTTTCTGTTTGTTCTGAAATTTTTTGTGGTACTCCCTGCTATTACAACAGAAGTGTCAAAAACAAAAGTGAAAAAAAAAATAGTGCAAAAAAAACAAGAAAAAAACAACAAGGAAAAAAAGAAAAGAAAAAAATAACAGAGAAAAGAGTTGCAGGAAAGGCTTTTGTTGTTGGTGCTGTTTCCACCTCCACCTTCTACCTTGTTATTCCTGTGACACTTTGTGCTTCGATTTAGGTACTAGCTTTCGGCCTGCAACAAACACCTACTTTGGATCATTATTCAGCTTTGCTTAAACTGTTACACTATTGTATTTGCTTAGCCACATATTGAGCCATCCCAATTTCCACTATATTTGTCTCTTGAGCAGTACAGGTCTGACCTTGCAATCATCCCACATTCTAGGTGTTTTATTGCCACTTCGCCGCCATCATTCCTTCCAGGTCACCATCGTCCTTTGCGCTGCACGGTAAGAACATTTGCAAGCGCTTGGTACACGCTTGAGTGTGAGCAATTCCACCTACCTATTAGATAGGGATAAGATAATCTTGTGTCCTTGTCTCTATTTTTGTTTTCATTAACCATGGCAGGAGATGAATCCCCTCAAGACTTTAATGACTGTATTTCTAAGGACGAGCTTAAGAAGCTTATTGCTGCGCAAAACAAGTTTATTGGTGATTTCAGGACTGAACTTACACTAGTTGTGACTGAGCTTCGCACTGCGGTCAACAATTTGGCGTTTCGGCTTGACACGCTAGAGAACAAGGTTGCTGCCTCCAGTCAAGCTTCTTCTACTTCCGAAGCATCCAAGGCGTCTTCTAATCATGAAGATGAAGATGAAAATGAAGATGATGTTTATACCGAGCAAGACTGGCGTGGTAAAGATAACAAAGGTAATAAGGGCAAATGACCCCCACGACGTGGCCCCAAAGGTAACAAATCTGATAATGATAATCAGTTTGCTAGGGTTAAATTTAAAATTCCACCCTTTGATGGATCATATGATGCCGATGCTTATTTAGATTGGGAGATGACCGTTGACCAAAAATTTAATGCCCATAAGATTTCTGCTGCTCAACGTGTTCCCTACGCTACTAGTGAATTTACTGGTTATGCTATTCTATGGTGGAATGGTTTAGTTAAACTTGGTCAAGATCCTTCTACATGGTCCATGTTAAAACGTTCTATGCGTAATCATTTTATTCCTCCTTCTTATAAGCGTGATTTGAAAAAAAAATTGCAACGTTTTGATCAAAGCACTCGTTCTGTTCATGAGTACTATAATGATTTGCATATTGCTATGTTGCGTTGTGATATTGATGAGGAGGATGAAGATACTATGACTCGTTTTTATTCCGGTTTGCGTAAAGAAATACAAAATATTGTTGATTATAAGATTACTCCACCACAGACCAGTTGTTCCATATTGCTATGTTGGCAGAACAAGAAGTGCAGGGACGTGCGCAACTTTCACACAACACCTTCGGTGTTTCTTCTTCCAGGTTGGCTTCGAGCAAGGGACGTTCCACACCCACCGACACAAAAACGCGCTTCACCACAACCTGAGGTGAGCAAATCTTCCTTTGTGCCTAACCCAGCGAAGACCGATGTTTCTCCTTCTACGCCATCATCAAATGTTGTGTGCCATCGATGCAAAGGCATGGGACATGTTATGTGGAGTGTCCGAGCAAGCGAGCCTAAATTGCTATAGATACCGGTGGGTACATTAGCGCTAGTGATGTTGAAGATGATTTGCTCTTGCAAGCTAACATTGCAGGTACGACTGAGGAGAATGCATATGCTTACGGCGAAGATGATGCAGAGGACTACGTCCACAATGGCACATATGTTGTTTAGTGTGTTTTGAGTGCACAGGTGGAACATGAAGACAAGCTTCAGCGACGTAATCTATTTCAGATTTATTTTATTATCAACAAGTGCCGTGTTCGTACTATCATTGATGGTGGGAGTTGCAATAATTTGGTGAGTGCTGATTTTGTCAAAAAATTTGGTCTTCCTACACGTGCCCACACTCACCCATATCATATTCAGTGGCTTAACAACAGCGGTAAGGCCAAGGTAACACATACTGTGCGTATCCATTTTTCTATTGGTACATACCATGACTATGCAGATTGTGATGTTGTTCCCATGCAAGCATGTTCTCTTTTGTTGGGTAGACCTTGGGAATTTGATACCAATGCAACCCACCATGGTAGAACTAATACTTATACTTTCATGCATAAAGTCAAGAAAATTACGTTGCTTCCTTTGACCCCTACTGAAATTGTGAAATGTGATAGGGCCATAGCAAAAACTGTAGAACGTGATAAGGCTTTAGCTTCTGAAAATCAGCGAGCATCAAAATCTGTTGTGCCCTTTAAAACTGAACCATCCATACCATCTGGCAGTTCTCCTGCTATTAAGTTAAAGGGTGGTGCTATGCTTGCTACAAAATCTGATCTTGCTGCTTGTGCTTTCGATGATACTTCCGGCTATGCTTTATTATGCAAGAGGGTCCTATTTTAGATTGATGATATGCCTCCCTCGTTGCCGCGTGCTGTTGCTAACCTTTTGTAGGAATTTAAGGATGTTTTCTCTGCGGAAATTCCACCGAGACTACCACCATTGCGAGGGATTGAGTATCAAATTGATTTGATTCTGGGTGCTACTTTGCCCAACCGTGCTACATATAGGACCAATCTAGAGGAGACTAAGGAGATTCAGAGACAAGTCCAAGAGCTATTGGACCATTGTTACGTACATGAGAGTCTTAGTCCTTGTGTTTTTCCTGTCATTTTGGTCCCTAAGAAAAATGGTACGTGGCGTATGTGTGTTGATTGTAGAGCCATTAATAATATAACTATTCGTTATCGTCATCCTATTCCTCGCTTACGCCACATGCTTGATGAATTATGTGGCTCTATCATGTTTACCAAAATTGATTTGCGTAGTGGCTATCATAAAATTCGAATGGAAATAGGCGATAAATGGAAAACTGCTTTCAAAACAAAGTTTCGCTTGTATGAGTGGTTAGTCATGCCATTTGGGTTAACTAATGCACCTAGCACTTTCATGCTCTTGATGAATGAGGTTCTCCGCTCTTTTATTGGAAAATTTGTGATGGTTTATTTCAATGATATTTTGATCTATAGCAAATCTTTGGAGGATCATCCCGATCACCTATGCGCTGTTTTTGTTGCACTACGCGAGGCGCGCTTATTTGCTAACCTTGAGAAGTGCACCTTTTGCACCAATTGAGTTGGTTTTCTTGGCTATGTTGTTACTCTATAGGGAATTGAAGTGGATGAGACGAAGATTGATGCCATTAGGAGCTGGCCTACACCGACGACTATCACACAGGTGCGTAGTTTTCTTGGTCTTGCAGGTTTTTATCGGCGTTTTGTGAAAGATTTCAGTACCATCGCTGCCCCACTTAATGAGTTGACGAAGAAAGGTGTGACGTTCCATTGGGTCCACCACAAGAAAATGCCTTCAACACGTTGAAAAATAAGTTGACACATGTACCCCTTTTACAACTTCTGGATTTTGGAAAAACTTTTGAGCTTGAATGTGATGCGAGCGGAATTAGGATTGGTGGCGTGCTTCTACAGGAAGGTAAATCTATTGCGTACTCTAGTGAAAAATTGAACGGACCATCTCTTAATTATTCGACTTATGATAAAGAGTTATATGCTTTGGTGCGTGTTTTGGAGACTTGGCAGCATTACCTTTGGCCTAAAGTCTTTGAAACATATTAGAAGTCAAGCTAAGCTAAATAAACGACATGCTAAAATGGTTGAATTTATAGAGTCATTTCCGTACATCATTAAGCACAAGAAAGCAAAAGAAAATGTTATTGCGGATACTTTATCTCGTCACTATACTATGTTATCACAACTTGATCATCGCATCTTTGGTTTAGAGACCATAAAATGATTATATGCTGCTGATTTTGACTTTAAAAAGGCTTTTGAAAATTGTAGAGAGGGACGAACATGGAATAAGTTTATGCTGAATGATGGACTTCTTTTTCGGGCTAACAAGTTATGCGTCCCAGATAGCTCTGTTCGTATTTTGTTTTTACAGGAGGCGCATGAAGGAGGTTTGATGGGTCATTTTGGTGTGAAGAAAACGATGGATGTGCTGGCCGCTCATTTTTTTTGGCCCAAATTGAAGCAGGACGTTGAACGGTTTGTGGCACGCTGCACTACATGCAATAAAGCCAAGTCTCGCCTTAATCCACATGGTCTTTATTTGTCTCTCCCGGTTGCAAGTGTTCCTTGGGCTGATATTTCTATGGACTTTGTGTTGGGTTTGCCTCGAACTAAGAGGGGGAGAGATAGCATTTTTGTTGTTGTGAATCGCTTTTCGAAAATGGTACATTTTATACCTTGTCATAAGATAGACTATGCTTCTCATATTGCTGATTTGTTTTTCCATGAGATCGTTCGTTTACATGGATTGCCTAATACTATTGTTTCGGATCGAGATGCAAAAATTTTGAGTCACTTTTGGCGGAGCTTATGGAATAAATTGGGGACAAAACTTTTGTTTTCTACTACATGTTATCCCCAAACTGATGGTCAAACTGAAGTTGTTAATCGAACTTTGTCTACTATGCTTAGGGCTATTTTGAAAACAAATTTGAAAATGTGGGAAGAGTGTTTGCCTCATATTGAGTTTGCTTACAACAGATCCGTTCACTCTACCACAAAGTTTAGCCCTTTCCAGGTGGTTTATGGTTTTAATCCTCGTGCTCCTATTGATTTGATATCTTTGCGTTTCGATGAACCATTGCATTTGGATGCTTCACAACGTACTAATTTGATTCGAAACTTACATGAAATAACTAAGAATAATATTGAAACCATGAATGCGAAGTACAAACATACTGGTAGTAAAGGTAGGAAACAAGTGCTTTTTGAACCAGGTGATTTGGTGTGGCTACACTTGCGCAAAGAATGTTTTCCTGATTTGAGAAAGTCCAAACTTATGCCTCGAGCTGCTGGTCCTTTTAAGGTTCTTGAAAAGATTAACGATAATGCCTATAAGCTTGAGTTGCCTGCAGATTTTGGGGTTAGTCCCACAATTAATATTGCAGATTTGAAACCATATTTAGGAGAAGAGGATGAGATAGCGTCGAGGATGACTTCACTTCAAGAGGGGGAGGATGAGGAGGACATCACTCCTATGATTATGCAAGGCCCTATTACAAGAGCACGTGCAAGACAATTGAACAACAGGTGAGCTCGTTCCTAAGTGTCCGTACATATACTTGTGAGGATGCTATGCTACCTAATGCTATGGTTGATTATATTGTACTTAGGAACTTAGGAGAGGATCATAAAGGCCTTGGAGAGCAGTTCGGACTAGGAGGAGGGCAAGAAGAACGTCCAAGTCAAGATGGAGACCTAATTCTCCTCGGAATCGACTTCCTCGGCCTCCAAGACCAGTCATCACTAAAATCATCGCCCAGGCCACAAATGGACTCCGATTTTGACGATCCACATATGCATGGAAAGGTAAAAAGATATCCTTTCCAATGCCACAAATTTTTGGTCATTTGGAGGTTCGGAGTCATTAGGAATTCACATCGCAACTTGGATATCAGAATCTGTCCAGGGGCTGTTTTCCCTCTTTTTGGGCTGTTGGCCCATGTATCATCTAGGAGTCCATCATAGAGGCAGTCTAGGACTTGTTGGTCGAACTAAACTCTATATAAATAGTAGCCACCACCCAAGTTAGGGTTTGGGTTTTGCTTAGATTAGTCTGTCATAGAACAGTTTCGCCGTGATCGGTTTGTGAAACCCCAACTTGTGCAACTCAATTGAGATTTGCATTTTTCCTCGTTCTTGCTGGTGTTCTTCAGTTGCATTGCAGGAATGATAGCCTTCTTGGCAAGGTCGATTGTGCGCGTCACGTGGTCGATAACCATCGAAGCCGTGGTGTCATGATTGCAAGGATTCGAACGTTTGGCTCGGAGCCTTCATCACCAACGTTGAGTCTCCACCCCTAAACCGACGTACCTCAGGGAAGGTCGGGCCTATCCTATATCACTCGATGGCTCCTGAGCCAAAAATCCTAGGCGAGGACGGTGGGTCCTAATTTTCAAAAGCGCATGGGCTAAACCGTAAGGAACAGGACCTAGATGTAATTATTTTTGAACTATACAGGACTGCGGGTTGATTCCACTAAAACACAGGGCCTCTTTAGCAAAGTGACCAAGGCTGACTGACTTTGACTGGTCGCCAGCGGCTGTAATCCGTTGGATCGGGATCGATCGGCTAGAGTTAGGTCGGGGTGGGATCTGATCTGAACCGTCCAGATCGAATCTGGCGGTCACGGTTAGACGGGGACAAGGGTCACCGGCGATGACCTTTGGCTGCAGCGGCGCATTGCCATGCACGTGGTACTCCGCGAGCGGAGGCACGGCTCGAGACGAAGGTTGGGACGGAGAAAGAGAGCGGAGCACAGTTATTCTCACCGTGGGCTCAGGGACTATGGAGGACGGCCGGAGGTGGGTCTGCGGCGGACGGGAGCAGATGGCGACGTCGGAGCTCGTGGAACGGTGAGATGGAGGTGGTTACTAACGTCCAAAACCAGTGGTGAAGCTCCAGGACAGATCTGCGAGCACGATTATGGGGTCTGGGAGGCAAAAGAAGCTCCCACGGTGGTGAATCAAAGCGGCGGCGGGTGAGCTCACTTGGCGGCTCCAGCGTGGAATTAACGGAGACTAGGGGCGCTAGGGCTTGGGTCAAAGGTGTAGAGATGTGTGAGGGAAGGCGGTGGAGCTTGACGACCCTTTTATAGGGGTGCGGCTTGGGCGACGGCGGCGGAACGAACTCCGAGACTTGCGGGAGAGGCAGCGGCGCATGCTTATCTGGAGTCATGGTCCTGGCTTGGACTCTGCGCAGACCCCGCATCACGCACGCATTGGAGGGGAGTGGGGACTACCGAATGGGCCTTGGGCGCGGGCACATGGGGCCACAGGTCGGGGACAACGGCAGATGAGGGAAGGAGCAGGGCGGTCCACCGGCGAGAGAGAGGGAGAGAGCGAGGAAGAAGGAGATGATAGGCGGGGCCCTGCTTGGCAGCGGCACAGAGGGCTCGGTCCCATGTGCAGAGAGAGGGAACGGGGGGGGGGGCGCTGGCTAGGGCCGGCCTGCTCGGCCTGGTTGGGCCGCGAGTGGGCTGACAGAAGGGAGAAGTGGGTTGGGGACTGGGCCACTTTGGCCCGATAGGGCTGGTTTGCCTTTCTTCTCTTTTCTATTTCTTTGCCCTCTCTTTTCCTATTAAAACAAAGCCAAACTATGAATTCAAACAAATTTGAATTCAAAACCTTGTAGCATACAAGCAAAAAAATGCGCCAGCATGAATGCACAAACATGATAGCTCTATGACGAATTTTAATTACTTATTGGATAAAATAAATCATGAATTGCAAAGCTAAACATAGAAAACCCTAGAAAATTAAATAAAGCATATTAAATTTATTATAAAAATGCTGAAAGTAAAATTAGGGTGTTACAAACCTACCCCCCTAACAAGAATCTCGCCTCGAGATTCAATTGGGCTGGTCAGCAAAGAGATTAGGAATATGTTTCTCTCAGCTCATCCTCTCACTCCCAAGTAGCCTCTTCTTCTGTATGGTGATGCCACTGCAATCGACACATCTTAGTCCCCTTGTTGCGAGTAACCCTCTCAGATGTCTCCAGAATCTTCACAGGATGTTCTGTGTATGTTAGGTACTCCTGTACATTTAAATCTTCTAGTGGTGCTTGTTCCTCCGGTACTCTCAAATATTTCTTTAACCGAGACACATGGAACACATCATGCACATCTTGACAGATTGGGAGGTAACTCTAGGTGGTAGGCTACCTCACCCTTCTTCTCCAGCACCTTGAATGGACCAATGTATCTAGGAGCTAGCTTTCCCTTCATGTTGAATCTGTGGATTCCCCTCATCGGTGACACCTTAAAGTATACAAAAGCATCCACCTTGAAGGCCAATTCCCTTCGGCGTACATCGGCATAGCTCTTCTAGTCTGGACTGAGCAACTCTTAGGTTCTCCCAGTACAATCCGGATCTTGTTGCTCTGCATCTTCTATAATACCTAGGCCAAACACTTGCTTTTCTCCAATCTGATCCTAGAACGAAGAGGGTTCGACATCTCCTTCCATATAGGGCTTCGAACTGGTGACTTCTTGAGACTAGCTTGATAACTATTATTATATGAGAACTCAGCATAAGGCAAGCTCTTGTCCCAACTGGTACCATACTGTATGGCACACGCCCTTAGCATATCCTCAAGTATTTGATTAGTCCTTTTTGTTTGTCCGTCTATTTGTGGATGGTAAGCGGTACTAAATCTGAGCTTGGTGTCCAATGAATCGTGTAGTTTCTCCCAAAAACGAGAAGTGAACTGGGATGCTCTGTCAGATATAATTCTCTTGGGTACTCCATGCAGACACACAATTCTGGATATGTATAACTCAGCTAATGTTGCACCTGAGTAAGTAGTGTTCACCGGTATGAAGTGTGCAACCTTAGTCAAGCAATCCACCACTAGCCATATTGAGTTATATCCCTTCTGAGTATGGGGTAATCCTACGATGAAATCCATAGTGATTTCCTCCCATTTCCATTCTGGCACTTTCAATGGCTGCAACAATCCTACCTGATCTATGGTGTTCTGCTTTCACCAGCTAACAAGTGTCACATACTGCCACATACTCTGCTACTACGCGCTTCATGCCAGGCCACTAGAATATCTCCTTGAGGCCATAATACATCTTGGTACTCCCAGGGTGAATGGAGTAAGCTGTATCATGGGCCTCACTCAATATCAACTTCCGAATGTTGTCCACATTGGGCACACAGATATGGTTCTTGTACCATAAAGTACCTTGATCATCCTCTCTGAAGTGAGGTGCTTCACCCTTCTTAAGTGCCTCACGGATCTCCTGGAGCTTCTCATCTTGTTTTTAGTATTTATTTATCTCTTGCTCTAAGGTCGGTTCTGCTTCAAATATTGCCCCTATGGTGTGACAAAAGAAACCCAGGCTTAGACTCTCAAACTCCTCACATAACTCAAGTGGCATTTGAAAACCCAAGGCCATATTAGCATAACCCTTCAGGCTCAGAGCATCGGCCACAACATTAGCCTTGCCGAGATGATAGTGAATTTCCATATCATAATCCTTAATTAATTCTAGCCATCTCCGTTGCTGCATATTCAACTCATTCTAGGTGAAGATATATTTGAGGCTCTTGTGATCAGTATAAATCTCACAATGTTGCCCAAACAGATAATGCCTCCAGATTTTTAAAGCATGCATGACTGCTGCAGGTTTCAGGTCATGTGTCAGATAATTCAACTCATGCTTGCAGTAGTTGCCATGAAGCATATGCCACCACTTTTCCTTCTTGCATCAGAACACATCCTAGACCTTCCCTCGATGCATCACAATACACTGTGAATTTCTTTTGTTGATCAGGCAATGTCAACAGTGGTGCCGTAGTTAGTCGCTTTTTCAACTCATCAAAGGCAACTTGTCGGGCATCTGTCCATTTGAATTCGGGCATCCTTCTCGAGCAGAGTAGTTATTGGTTTCGCAATTTTAGAGAAATTCTCAATGAATCTCCGGTAATAGCCGGTGTTGGTGCCAGAATTTAGCCGACCCATGTTAATGGACCTTAATCGGTTTGGAGCTAAAAGTTGGGCTATCCAAGGGAGAGATAGCGTGTATTCTGCCTTTGGGCCAAGTGCCCGTGTATCTTAGGAAAGATAGTTTCTTTGGTAGGGAGTCCGATCGGGACTCCAGTTTAGTTAAGATTAAGAGATAAATTAGGAAATGATAGACTCGCTATCCAAGTCTGTGGACTATAAATATGTACCTGTACATATGAAATAAATAGAGACTACTCATGTTCGTCAACAGCGGTTGTCTCCACATTCTCTCGGCGCATCGCCACCCCTAAGTAGTTAGGGTTTCAAGGTATATCGCCATGCTGCTCTATTGACTTCTTTCGTAGATGTTGGTAGGGCATTACGGCGTTCTGCCTATGGTAGATCTTGTACTAAGCATTGTTGTTGGCAAGATCTGCTAGTTATCATGCGTATCGACCCGATCTACTTATTCTCTAAGCTTCACGACATAGATCGGATCGTTCACACTTTACCATCATGCTATCCTTTGATGTTATTATCTTTTGCAACATATGCTACGTCAAGCCACCGCCATATTTTGCTAGATTTGCATGATACAAGAGGCTTGCTTAGGTTGATGTTGGTTCATCTGTTTAAACCCCGTGCATTCTTGCATCTTGATCAGTTTCTAGCTAGAGATAATACTCTGTTTATTTATTACGCTAGCTTCTATTAAAGATCCGATCTGGGTAAGCATATCACTTTATTTCTATGCATCTTTTATACCTCGCCCAAGCAACGTCAGATCGGCTCGTGGAGATGGAGGTTTGCCGATGTCAAGACCCGACGCGGGAGAGCCGATCTGAGCGATCCGGCTAGTATTTAACATTTACCGTGTTTTGTTTTTTTATGCAGAGAGAACAGGAGTCAACCACCATCACCACCACCTTCCTGGTTGTAAGGTCAAGCCAAGTGGCACGCCCAATCACCACTGTAGCCAGCACTCGGCTAACCGTTTAGCCGACTGAGAGCCGCAGCAAGGAGAAGCGACCTCTACATCCACATACACCACCCGGCTCGCATTGTGTTGACCCGTTGGTACACTGTCCACCGGCTTCCCGCGGCAACACATTTTTGGCAGGTGGGACACGATCGTCATGGCTGGCGGCAAGAGAGTTGAAAATGATGACGGAGTCACGCCCATCGACAGGGTAGAAGACCTGCCCGAGAATCACCAGAAGCATTATGCCTCGATCATCGAGGATCTCAAGAAGAAGGTGCTTGCCATGTACGAACGCACTCGTCATGACTCCATCAGGATCCAAGGAGTACCCGAGTCGCTCCTAGACAAGGTCGACCTTATGACTCCGTCATAGTAGCACACCGAAGCACTCCGCGAAGAGATCCAAAGGATCACGGCTCACACCCTCATACGGCAATCGGAAGCAACCATAAACCGCATGAACAATATTGTGGTCAAGACTATCAGAGCTGCCTTGGCCAATGAACGACTGCACATCACTGGCCTCGAGCTGAACGGCCATGTCGGAGAAGCCATGTTCTACTCCAGGCCGCTTACCCCCATTCATATTGAGGTTCAGGGGGATAACGTCGTCAAATTCGTCATGCACCCTCCACGTGACGGCATTCCCCTGGAGCCTCATGCTTACTCTATGCCACCATTGGTCATCCCTGAGGGATACTTCTGCCAGCTCAGGTACCGACAGCTAGAAGAAGGGATGCGACCTCCCCACCCGTATCCCAATCTAGTAGTTGTCAACAAGCAACCAGCTCAAGCCGAAGGTACACCGGAGGCTCAAGCACGCCAAATGCCGTCGAAATCGGCCGACTGGGAGATGATTGAATGGCAGCGCACCTACGGAACTAGGGCCGATCCAACTCGATTAGGCCAGATATAGTTCCTGCAGGTGACCTCAATGGTGTTGTGCAGGATATCTTGAAGAATTAGTATGGGATGGAGCCCAAACGGGGGGCAATTACCTAATGCTAAACCTTATCCGGAGGCGTACGATCTCCTGGAACCCCCTCCTGAAATTCAAGATCCCAGATTTCACCAATTCAGCGGCAACGATGGCGCTAGTACCATTCAGCACGTCAGTAGATATTTGGCATAGCTAGGCAGTCACCTCTCGAGCCTGAGCATATGAAGATTTGGCTCTTCTCCTTGTCAGCTCACTAGACCAGCGTTTGGGTGGTACACCACAGTTGGTCCCCGGGATCAATTACTACGTGGAAGCAGCTGGAAGAAAAGTTCCATGCCCAGTTCTTCTCTGATTCTAATGAGGCAAGTTTGACCGACCTAGGCTAGCATATACCAGTATCTAGGAGAATCGGTCCAGCAATACATCCAGCGGTTCCGCGAATTGAGGAATAGGTGTTACTCTCTCCACCTACTGGAGAGGTCATTGGCTAGAGCTGGCTTTCAATGGGCATGAGCAAGGCCTTCAAAGTAAGTTTATGGGTCGACTGATTTCGAATCTGTGGTCCACTTGGTGTCCAAAGTTTCAGCCTATGAATGCAGTCACCCTGAGATACTCCAAGAGAAGCACAGGAGGAACATCGGCTAGCATTCAAGCCGATGACAATGACACATTGGATGACGCGGATACATACCTCAGTCCAATGGTCGAGGAAGAGCCAGCCTGCTACAGTGTCAGTGGGTAAAGCAGCCCGAACCCACTCCTGGCTTCGACTTCGACGTATCCAAGACTGAGCAGATCTTCGACTTACTGCTCAAACAGAAGCACTTGGTACCACTGGCCGGGCATCAAACACCCTCGGCCGAAGAAGTACATGGCCGCAAGTACTGCAAGTGGCATAACAAACTCGATGGTCATGACACTAATGACTGCAGGATCTTGAGGACCGAAATCCAGAGGGCCATCGAGCAGGGAAGGATGGTTTTTGCCCGCCCTCCAATGAAGATCGAGACAAAGCCTTTCCTGGTCAACTCAGTGCATACAGTCCTGCCACCCTAGGAATGGAAGGATTCGCCGATCGGCTCAACTGAATCGGCTTTCAGCGCTCGAGTGTAGCGAGCGATTGCCGTAGGGAGAGTCCTTCGCTGTACCATGGAAGAGCCCAGCCCTAGGCTATCTGTCTCAATCAACATCATTCGGGCCACTGCAGAAGAGAAAGGGAAGGCCAAAGCTGACCCACGCGATGACCTACCTCTTGAGTTTAGGGCAATAGAGCACACTTCGGCCAGAACGATCGAAAGAAACCGTCGATTCCGCCCAAACTCTGGGGTGTTGATCGGATTATACTCGGGGCATCACCAGGGTAATGAGTAGCACCGTCGCAAGGAAGAAGCATACTACCGCGAGCAGCGTCGGCGTCGCGAGGAGCATCATCGGGAGTACCCACGCTCCCCCAGGCGTGACACACGACGATGGGAGAGCCCACGGGAACACGATGAGCGCCTCAACCTTCGCCAACCACAGGGAGCACTGGAGCTGCCCATACTTCTACTTACTGCTGGAGCCAAGGCATGAGCAGGCTCCCCACCCCTGATGAATGCCTAGAGTGTTCTGCCTGTAGGACCAGGCACGATAGGCCATCGGTGTTCGAGCGCTTGAGGATGCGCGCCCGTTGCTGCCTCGTCTGCCGCATGCCTTCAGCCTCAGGTATGGACGCAGGCCCCTCTCCACCACCACGATGGCCCGAGTCCCCGTTAAAGAGGCGACAAAGATCCCCTCTTCCAAGGCGGGCGTCACCTCCTCCTTAGCAACATGGACTGCCGATCCAAGAGGCCTAATGATGGTCGATGTCGCGAGGAATGCCAGCTTGCCAAGGTGGTGTCCGGAGGGCCTATCCAAGTCACAAAAGCGCAGGGTTCAACGTCTACGTTGCTTGGAACAATGCTGAAGAGGAGTACCTTCGGCAGCTGAAGAAGTTTGGGTGGCATCTTTGACATTCCAAGTTTGCAGTCCAGAGCGCAACTTCGTGTGGAAGCACAAAGTGCAGTCCTGAGGTGACCGAAGCACCAGCGAAACCAGCTGTGGCCGACTTGTCAAAGGTGAGCGAAAAAGACTGAAACCTTGGACTATGGGCAGCGATAGTCAATCGGACCACGGGGGACGACTTTGAAGGGGAAGTCAACGCAGTTCTGAGGAAGGCCGCGGCGGATGTCAACATGGTCTTCTACTTGCCAGACTGATTTCCTGACCCCCCCCCCAGCGAGGAGCAGATGGCTGAGTCCATGGTGAAGCTCAGCCTCGGTCCCCGCAGCCGCTATTTTTGAGAAGCTGATCGACAAAAAATATCAGCACCTTAAGCCATTACACGTAAAGGAGTTCGTCAATGGAAAGCCCGTTAGCAAGATGCTCGTCGATACAGGTGCGAACCGTTAATATCATGCCATATTCCTTGTGTCGCAAGCTTGGCAGGTCTACAGAGGATCTTGTTGATACC
Organism: Paspalum vaginatum; assembly: GCA_030272315.1. Taxonomy (NCBI): domain Eukaryota; kingdom Viridiplantae; phylum Streptophyta; class Magnoliopsida; order Poales; family Poaceae; genus Paspalum; species Paspalum vaginatum. The sequence goes on along the minus strand of CM059018.1, from coordinate 32,282,825 downwards.
AACTGTCACACTGAAATATTTCAAAGGGAGCCCGTCGAAGGTCAAAGGGGTTCTCAATGCTGAGCTAGACAGTTGGCAGCAAGACCATGAACACTTCATTCTTCGTCGTCGACGATCACGGCCCTTTCTCTATCCTGCTTGGCCGAGATTGGATCCATACCAACTGCTGTGTCCCGTCGTCCATGCACCAATGCCTGATTTAGTGTAACGACGACGAGATCGAAGTAGTCCTCTGCTAATGAGTCCTTGCGACATCGTAATGTCTGAGGCACAATTTTAGACAGAAGAAACTGTAGTGCCTCTCGGGTTGGCAAGACTTCGGACTAGGAGCTTTGTCGACCTAGCAAAAAACTGGATCATGCCGATTCATGCAACCGGCAACCAGCATTAGATGATGAAATAGCTAGTGTATCCGCCGATCTCTCTGATCGGCTCACTGGTTGGTATGAACTTTCTATCGGTTCACAACCCGCAGTGGCCCCAAAGCATTAATGTAATACATGTTTTTTTCGATAAGGATGTTCTTTCTTGCGATGATCAATCAACCCCTGACGAAGAAGGGTTAGAAGTTGTGCGCTCTCATCCCTCTTCAGGAGTCATCGAGATCCATGCAGGAATTCGCAGAAGAGGGCAAGCTCGGTTTTGGTTTCACGCCGTCCGACGAGCTTGAACAGGTCGACATCGGCTCAGGGGATCGACCAAGGCCGACAGTGGTCAGTAAAAAGCTCGACCCGGAGTTCAAAGCCAAGTTGATCGAGTTGCTCAGGGAGTTCCCAGATTGCTTTGCCTAGGAGTACCATGAGATGCCATGTCTTGATCGGTCTATTGTTGAACATCGGTTGCCGATCAAGCCCGGTTTTCGACCATTTGCTCAACATCCTAGGAAAATCGATGCAAAAATCATTGATACTGTCAAAGAAGAGATAGAGAAGATGATCCGCGCTGGGTTTATCCTCCCTTGCCGATATGCCACTTGGATATCGAGCATTGTCCCTATTTGGAAGAAGAACGGTAAGCTCAGGATATGCATCGACTTCAGGGATCTAAACAGAGCTACCCCAAAGGACGAATACCCGATGCCCATTGCAGAGTCACTCATCGATGCTGCAGCTGGTCACAAGATGATGAGTTTCCTCGATGGCAATGCCGGGTATAATCAAATCTTTATGGCCGAAAGAAGATAGTTTACAAGACAGCTTTTCATTGCCACATGGGTTTATTTGAGTTTGTGGTCATGACCTTTCGTCTTACGCAATGCCGGAGTGACTTACCAGCGGGCGATGAACTACATCTTCCATGATCTCATCGGTCGGCTTATGGAAGTATACATTGATGATGTGGTGGTCAAGTCAGTGTTGCAGGAGAACCACTTAGCCGATCTGCGTCAAGTCCTCGAAGCGTACTCGTAAACATGGCATGAGGATGAATCCCGATAAATGCGCGTTCGGCGTCACTGCCTTGGGTTCATGATCCATGAATGAGGTATAGAGATCGGTTCGAAGAGTAAGGATGTCATTGAGACAATGACACCACCAATGACCAAAAAGGAGCTTCAGCAGCTGATCGGCAAGATTAACTACATCAGGAGGTTCATCCCTATCCTTTCGGCAAAACTTGAAGCGTTTATGCCTTTGGTCAGGACACAGCGTAGCAGCGAGTTCGTGTGGGGCCCTAATCAACAACTTGCATTTGACAACCTGAAAAGGTACTTAACGGCACCACTAATGATGGCCCCACCTCGACTTGACCTCCCATTCATTATCTATCTTTCAGCCGATGAAGTTTCCATCGGCTCTGTCCTGATTCAAGAAGTCAATGGCAAGGAGCGTGTCGTCTACTATCTCAGCCGATGGTTACTCGACATGGAGACCAGGTATTCCAAGATGGAATGCTTATGTTTATGCTTATATTTTACATGCACCAAACTGCGGCACTACCTGCCCAACGCCGAGGTGTTAATCATCTCCAAAGCCTATGTCATCAAGCATATGTTGTCAGCCCCGATCCTCAAAGGGAGGCTCGGCAAATGGATGTTCGCTTTGTCAAAATTTGACATCAAGTTCCAACCAGTGAAAGCCATCAAAGGCTAGGCGTTAGCCAATCTTATTACAGAGCGATCGGCTCCACAGTCCCATTTCATCGGCATATCATCCTGGGCCTTGTTCTTTGACGGGTCCGCGTGTGACACTGGTTGCGGCATCGGGCTTTTCATCATCTCCCCTCAGGGGGCACAATATGAATTTACTTTTCGCCTCAAGGAGTATCGTACCAACAACCAGACATAATATGAAGCTTTGTGCAAAGGCCTTGAGCTGTTACTGGACGCGGACGCCGAAGTAGTCGAAGTTTTCATGATTCAAAAGTCGCCATTAACCAATCAACTGAGGACTTCAATTGTGCAAGGGATTTGCTGTATCCATATCTCCTCCGTTGTCAAGAGTTGATGGCAAAGTTCCATTATGTTCAGCTCAAATGGATACCAAGGGATGACAATGCCGAAGCTAACAAACTCGAGCAAATAGCTTCTGGCTATGCAGAGCAAGTCAAGGATGTTTGTGTCGACACCTTGCAACTGACGTCAGCCAATTGGAGAGCTGATCTTCTCAATTACTTGAGGGATCCAGCTCGGGGGGCAGATAAGAAGACAAGACAGCGAGCTCTGAAGCATGTGCTCATTGGTGAAGAATTTTATTTCAGAACCATTGAAGGCTTGTTGTTAAAATGCCTAGGCCCAACAGAAGCGCTCAGAATCATGCATGATGTACACGAAGGGACTTGCGGTACTCATCAATTGGCTCACAAAATGAAGTTGTTGATCAGAAGGTCTGGCTATTATTGGCCAACTATGTTGGAGGATTGTTTCAAATATTATAAAGGTTGCCAGGAGTGTCAAAGATTTAGGGCCGTACAGATAGCTCTGGCTAGACCATTAAATCCTATCATCAAGCCATGGCCGTTCAGATGATGGGGCATGGACATGATTGGACAAATCTACCCTCCAACTGGCAAGGGCCACAAATGGATTTTGGCGGCAACCGATTATTTCACCAAATGGGTGGAGGCTGTACCGATGAAAAATGTCACGGCAAGGATGTGATAAATTTTGTCAAAGAACACATCATTCATTGGTTTGGGATACCACATACCATCACCACAGATCAGGGGTCTGTCTTTTTGGCAGAAGAATTCAAAAAAGTTTTCTAAAGAGATGGACATCACATTGATACATTCTTCACCATATTATGCTCAGGCTAATGGTCAGGCCGAGGCATCAAATAAAAGTCTCATCAAGCTGATCAAGCGAAAGATTGACGAATATCGCAAGCAATGGCATGGTCGGCTGGCTGAAGCATTGTGGGCATATCGAATGTCATGTCATGGGGCTACCAAATGCACTCCTTATCAATTAGTCTACGGCCAAGAGGTCGTTATGCCTTGGGAGATCAACATCGGCTCTCGACGGGTTCAGTTTCAAAATGACCTGACAGCCGATGAATATTCAGTGATCATGAACATCAACATGGATGATTTGACGGAACTTTGGCTCTGGGCACTCAAAAAGATCAAGGACAACAAGGCCAAGGTAGCAAGAGCTCATAACAGAAAAGTGAAGCCGAAGAATTTTCAAGTTGGGGATCTTGTGTGGGAGCTGGTTTTGCTAGTTGGAACAAAAGACCCAGTATATGGAAAATGGTCACCTAACTGGCACGGGCCATATTGTATAGCAGAAACCGCTCTAGGAAACACCTACAGGATGGAGACACTAGAAGGAGTATGGTTTAGAAGGAACATCAATGGCAAGTACTTGAAAAAGTACTATCCTAGCTTATGGATCGAAACCTGATCTATTTCATACAAGGCCGATGCGAAGCCATCTGGACCTGACAGAGCCGGTGTGTTAACATCACCTTGAGAGAAAAATATAATAATAATAAAAGAAAGGTTACAAAAATATGGGCCGATGTACCCCATTGGCCTCGACTAGAGCCGATGCAAATTATGCATCGCCTTTAGAATAAGAAACATTTAACAAAGATTCTGTCCATTGTCAAATATGCTCGGGGGGCATGCCAAGCAAAGGCATGCCAGTTGAGACGAAGATTCTAGTTACGAGTTCATTATACAGACGATGGAGCAGAAAGTTTATGAATGAACTGGCGGACTACAACAAGGGCCTTCAGTCGAACCTCACCGGTTGAGTTGATGATTTGGCGATCTGGTTCATCAGAGCTGATGACCAGGCTCTTGTTCAGCAAACGGATGCGCACCATGTTTTTCTTGAGCGTTGTGGATAGTTGTTGCTTTTCACTTGCAATCTTTTCCATGTTGACATCATTGGCTATGTTGGCTACTTCAACCTCGGATAATTCTAGTTGGAGGCATTTGATTTCTTCATTGAGTTTGATATTCTTCGCATCAAGCACTTCCCTGGTTGACAAAAGTCATTCATTGACACTTTGATCATCAAGAGCCACCTTGAGTTGGTTTGCTGCTGCACATTCCCTGGCGATTTCTTCCTTCAAAGCTGGCTATCTAGCACGGGAAGTGATGCGCATGGTGGCCGCTAGAACATCCTCATTGAGGAAGCCCAGATGGACCGTAGGCCGAAGCACCCGCTTCAGGTCTGAAGGAAGAGCATCGGCGATTGACTAAAAGACCAATCGGATCTCATCACAGTCAACGACCAGTTGTTTGAATGGAACTTCCAATCGCTTCACAATGTCTTCAAGTTTGGTGACCATGTGTGCAGCAGATGAAGGCGACACAGGCAGGTTCTCGGTCACCAATGTTTCACTGATGGTAGAAGGATCAAAGTTCAACAGATTTGCCACATTGAAAGACAGACAAGGAAGGGGCAGTAAGATCACACAGCCTTGAGGTAAAAATAGCGTGATGAAGGTATGTGGTGATCTTACCTCAGGCAGATCAGCCTCTACTTCGACTCCTGCATGGCCGGATGTGTTCTCAAGCGGAGCATCACAACGTTTGGGCAAAGCTCCTCCTACATCGGCTTCATGCTCCCCGATGCGGGTACGATCATCCTGCATTGTACATAGAGTTCATTGAATTAATGCAGATAGGTGATAGAAAATCCGGGGGAGTGGGAGAAAACTTACTAGTGAATCGGGAGGTAGTGGAGCCGAGGGAGCAATTGGCTTCTTGATGGATGCCTTTTTAAATCTCGGCTGGCTGGGCTCTCTCCGTTCTCATTGCCGTTTCAAGCCAGGAGCAGCAAAGATGACTTTGTCGAAAGAAGGTGCATTGGCTTAGTACACCGGCATTGGAGCCATTTGCAGATACTTAAGTGGCTGACCCGATTCATTGGTTGGGCTTGGACCTTCTTGTAACTGAGTAGAAGAAAGCTCAGATTAGATCCTAGAATAATAGTAGAAGGGAAAGAATCAACGCCAAAGTGGACATACCTCTTCCGGTGTGGCTTGGTGTTCTGAGTCGATTGCCACAAGAGCCGATGCAACTGCACCCTAAAAGAGGTGGGGTCTCCAGTAATCCGACCAAGAGTTGAAGCCATCAGAAGTGTACACGAACTCCAGGTTACTAGGAACTTGTAGCTTCAAGTCAAAAAAGATGGCATAGGCTTTGGAAGCTACCAGAGAGTCGGTCAGTTCAGCTCAGCTCTGAATTTTCTCATGGATGATCAGGCGTGGAGAAGTCTGATTTAAACCGAACTGATGAGTAGCTAAGACAGGTTGGTATGATTCATACACTGGCTTGTTGATCCTATTGCTAGTGCTCATACTGACTCGTAGGAGGCACGGAGTGATCATGATGCTAAATATAGTACGGGATTCCTCTTCAGTGGAGAAACTGTCTAGTCTGAAGAAAGATGGGTTTTCGAAATAATCTAATTCAGCATATGCATCATAAGAAGGTATGGTCTAGGAGCTATAGAAGCATTTGTACCACTTGGCCTATTTCTGCAGCAGCAGTATCGGTTACAGGCAGCGAATAGACCTGCTAGAAGAATCTAGGAAAGATTGGGATTCTAATAGAGGGAAATCTGGAATTTCGGTGCGAAAGTAGAGCTTACACCAGAGCTGAACAAACCACCAAGGTCCTCCTGTCTTCACATGCTAATTCGATAAGATTTGTTGGGTGTTCAGAGACAGGTGGCGATATAGAATTCCCAAGAAAAGTTTTCCTAGGGCAAGAGATTGGCCATTGTCTAGAGCATTGGCTAGGTTCAGATAATTCTTTGTCGGTGCCAAGGAAGGACCATTGAAAAGAAAATGGTCAGGCCAAAGGTTCAGAAAGGCGATGTGCTCTTTCACTGAAACTGGGCCCGTTTGTTTATTATGCTGACTGATGTATTGGCTCCAGTTTCGGGTACTGCTCTTCTCCACTATTTTTCTTATAAGGGCATTCGGTTAAGGAGAAAGGAGAAGGACAAGAAGAATGCACATCGAGGCCCAGAATCATGACGACATACATCATTGTTGGGGTCATGGGGCTAGAGCCGAACAAAAAACAGTTCAGGCTATCCGACCAAAAATAGCCGATGGATCTAAGCAAGTTATCATATTTCTCCATGGGAGAAAGGGACATAGTTAAGGCATCGGCTATACGGGTGACTTGCTAGATGGAACCATGCGCCCGTTCGACGCGTTTATACCAGTCGACCCAACCCACCATTGGGAATGGCCAGGCTCATAGTTGATCTGACCATAGATCTAGGTATGGGGTGGTATGAAGAAACGGCAAGCGTTTGGTCTCGGTTCTAATGAGTTCATGTGGGGGTTCATAGGATTTGGGTCCGAGACTGAAAGTTGTGGAATTGGCTGATGAGGGGAGTAAAATTTCATCGGCCTAATCATAAAAAAAGTTGACAAACTCAGAGCGAGAAAAGCTACCATAGGATAAGGGGAGGTAGTAATTCAGGGGAGTTAGAAACTGTTACCTTCAAATCGAAAACCCACTCGCAGAGAGTCTTTTCCTCAACCACGCTGCTGGACGCCGCCATTTCACCAGGTTGATTGAAGATGGATTGGAATAGTGAAGTGTTTCTGCGTCAAGAGGTGGAAGACAGGTTTCGGAATTGGTTCGCTTGCCTTTTATGAGGAACTGTCCGTACCCAATGGAGTAGCGCGGGATTTTTGGAATTTGGCCAAAGGATTCGTGCCTTTGGTTGGATGGTCAGAGTGTGGGACCACCGTTGGCTACTAGCTGATGCCGATTTAGGTCGGTACTAATCGGCTGAGAACCGTTTCTACATGGGTGGACCTATGTGAAGATCGGCTCGACTCATCGTGCTGTCACTAGGATCCAATTTTTGAGCATAGACTTGTGTGTTGCCACTAAGCCGATGCCACTGAGTCCATCTAATTGTGCCGATCTTCGTAAGTGAATCTTCCAGATCGGCTTAGTATGTTGCTACTAAAGCCGATGTTAAGGAGTCTCAGAAGGATTTTGGACGGAGGAATCAGTAGAGGAAAGTCCATTAATTTATATATATTCTTACTAAGGAATATATACATCGATGGGAAAATATAAAAAAAGGGGGAGGTAGTCCCCAGAGCCGATTCCATGATTATCGGCTTGGCCAAAATTTGGAACTTTTCCTCAGAGCCGACGTAGCGGTTAAAAGATAAAATTAACTGATTAAAATTAAAACTAAAGACACTCTAAGCGTCGCTATCTTCGGACGGCTCGTCGCCGGCGTCCTCGCCGTCTTCGTCCACACTGCTGGGCGAGGAGGTCCTCACTTTTGTCTAGCTCCTCCGGTGCGGCGCCGTTTGCGTCTTCTTCCTCGGGCTCCTCAAGCTCCTCCATCTCCGTCGTCCCAGGAGAAGAGGTCATCTTCTCTTCAAGGGAGAAGGGGCCGAGGGTGAGGACGTCGAGGTCTTCGCCGCTCATCATCTTCAAGTCACTATACTTGGAGGACCCAGAGCTCCCTGACATTGTGTCGTGGTAATACTCCGGGAGCTCGAGGGGGATGATCGGCGGCGGCCGCTCCATCTGGTCGTCATGGACATTGAGCGCCGGTGGGGGAGTGCTTGTCCCGCTGCCGTGGCCGATGTCAGGGTCAGCATCGGAGTCATTGTTGGAGATGATGATGATCTCCGGCAGAGCTGGGACAACGGCTGGTGGAGGCGGGGGCGCGAATGTCGGTGCGGCGTGTCCTAGGGGCACCGGCGCCGTGTCCTCCAAGTGGGAGAGGACGCGCTTCATCGGGGAAGGAGACCTCGAGGGGCCTGCGACGAAAGGGGAGGAAGGATGTTCCGGGATGTTGCTACCAATGGAAGACATATCGGAGGGCAGGGGGGCTCGGCTTTCTTTGGCTCAAGGAGGAAGAAGGAGCGGTTACCGATGTGAAGAAAACAGGGGAACCCTTGTACCTATTAAGTACTAGATTAGAGGAAGATGAAGGGGTGCTGCACAGTTACCAAGGAACCGAATGGTCATCATTACGGGAAGGACCGCGTGGCATTTCAGGACTAATGGGACAGGGCGATCAGCTCCCATTTCTCATTTGGTAACGTGGCATTTCAGGCTCGACGTGACAGATCGGCAGGGATCCATACTCATTTGGTTTTGAAATAAAATCTTTATTTGCCAAAACCAGGGGGCATGTGTTGGCGCCAGAATTTAGCTGACCCAGGTTAATGGGCTTTAATCAGTTTGGAGCTAAAAGTTGGGCTATCCAAGGGAGAGATAGCGTGTATTTTGCCTTTGGGCCAAGTGCCCGTATATCTTAGGAAAGATAGTTTCTTTGGTAGGGAGTCCGATCGGGACTCCAGTTTAGTTAAGATTAAGAGATAAATTAGGAAAGGATAGACTTTCTATCCAAGTCTATGGACTATAAATATGTACCTGTACCTACGAAATAAATAGAGACTACTCACGTTCGTCAATAGCGGTTGTCTCCACATTCTCTCGGCGCATCGCCACCCTTAAGCAGTTAGGGTTTCAAGGTATATCGCCATGCTACTCTATTGACTTCTTTTGTAGATGTTGGTAGGGCATTACGGCGTTATGCCTATGGTAGATCTTGTACTAAGCATTGTTGTTGGCAAGATCTGCTAGTTATCACGTGTATCGACCCAATCTACTTATTCTCTAAGCTTCACGACATAGATCGGATCATGCACACTTTACCATCATGCTATCCTTTGATGTTATTATCTTTTGCAACATATGCTGCGTCAAGCCACCACCATATTTTGCTAGATTTGCATGATACAAGAGGCTTGTTCAGGTTCATGTTGGTTCATCTGTTTAAACCCCGTGCATTCTTGCATCTTGATCGGTTTCTAGCTAGAGATAATACTCTATTTATTTATTACGCTAGTTTCTATTAAAGATCCGATCTGGATGAGCAGATCACTTTATTTCTATGCATCTTTTATACATCCCCCAAGGAACATCAGATCGGCTCGTGGAGTATCGATGGAGGTTTGCCGATGTCAAGACCAGACGCGGGAGAGCCGATCCGAGCGATCCGGCTAGTGTTGAACGTTCACCCTATTTTGTTTGTTTATGCAGAGAGAACAGGAGTTGACCACCGTCACCACCACCTTTCTGGTTGTAAGGTCAAGCCAGACAATCACCACTGTAGCCAGCAGTCGGCTAACCGTTTAGCCGATTGGGAGTCGCAACAAGGAGGAGTGACCTCTACGTCCACATACACCTTCCGTCTCGCATTGTGTTGACCCGTTGGTACACTGCCCACCGGTTTCCCGCGGCAACAGCCGGCTAAACCTAGAAACCTATGAACCTCCTTTGGTGTCTACGGTGTCTTCCAATCCAACACATCGCTAACCTTTCTTGAATCTACTACAATTCGACCCTTAGAGATGATGTGACCAAGGAAAGGCACTTCGTCTATCTAGAATTCACATTTGCTCAGCTTGGAATATAACTTGTGTTCCCTCAATCTCTGGAGAACTAACCTCAAGCATTCCTAATGTTCAGCCTCTGTCTTGGAGTAAATCAGAATGTCATCAATGAAACACCTTGTTCATCACATGCATGAAGTAGGCGGGAGCATTAGTCATACCAAAAGGCATTACTATATACTCATACAAGCCATATTTAGAGGTGAAGGCGGTCTTAGGGATATCTGAGGGATGGATTTTTAACTGATGATAACCAGACCTCAAGTCAATTTTGGAGAAAGCACAAGCACCTTGGAGTTGATCAAACAAGTCATCAATGCGGGGGAGTGGGTACTTGTTCTTAATGGTTACTTTATTCAGAGCCCGGTAATCCACACACATCCGCTTGGCCTTCGTATTCTTCTTCTCAACAAGCAACACTGGAAAAGCCTAAGGAGAAGGACTAGGATGAATAAATCCTTTAGCTCGCAACTCATCTATATTATTTTTAATCTCATATTGTTCTACAAGTGCCATCCTATATTGCCTCATTGCTATGGGTGCAGTGCTAGGTAGAAGTTCTATTAGAAACTCAATATCCCGGTCTGGTGGCATACCAAGCAATACGTCTGGGAATACATTTGGATAATCACACACTACCCGAATGCTGTTTGTAGGTCTCGCTTCCATCTGATGCAAATATCCTGAAGGGCTTGACGCACTGATAGTCACTTCCCGACCGCCTGGAGCTGTCAGTTGAACGGTTTGACTGGCATAATCTATCTTGACACCCCATTTAGGAAGGGTTTCCATACCCAAGATGTCATCAATGCCTCCTGAGTCTGTAACTATCAACTGGGTACAAAACTCTACCCCCCTTATGTTGACCCTAACTTTGGAACAGATTGAACTGGTGTTTATTTCCCCCCTAGTCAAGACACTACCATTGGTCTTTTCATGTAGCCTAAGGGTAGGTTGTGCTTTTCAGCATATTCTCTTGAAATGAAAGAGTGTGTAGCACCAGTATCAAAAAGCATGTTAGCAGAATGAGAGTTGACTGTGAACATACCAAGGACAATATTGGGAGCTTCTGCTGCAGTTCTGGATGTCACATGATTCACCTTGCCCTACCATGGCGCCTTGTTTGGCTGGTTCCCATTGGGGTGCCCCCTGCTGCTACGGGGGTGCATTCTGCTTGGTGCTTTGCTGGTTTGGCTACACCTTTAGGGGGCAATTGTTGGCGTAGTGCCCGTTCTCACCACACTTGAAACAATTACGGACCACTAGAACAGTTGCCTGATTGGGTGCAGGGGTATTGGTTGGCCCCTGATGCTAAGCTAGGTAGGAAGAGCGGGGCTGCTGGTTCTGGTTCTGATAGCGCTAACCCTAAACTGCCTGCTGTTGCTGACGCTGCTGGTAACCCTATCGCTAGGAGTACTACTGCTGTGGCTGACAGGGACGAGTGTTGCTGCTCATAGGAGTAGAAGCAAACATCCCCTTCCTGTCTTCTATCTCTCAGTTCTTCTGCTCAGTGAGTAGAGCACAATCCACTAGGTGGTTAAAGCCTTTGAAAGTGTTGTTCATTAGCTCTACTCAGAGAGTGTTCCTAATTCCCACTATGAAATGTTCCTGCTTGTCCCCATCCTCCACAACTTCATTGGGGGCATAGCGCGATCACTAACGAAATTTGTCACGATACTCAGTTACAGACATGTTCCCCTGTTTTAGAGAGAGGAACTCCTTCTTCATTTTCATTATGCCTGTAGGCACATGGTGACTCCGGAATCTCTCTCAGAATTGAGACCAAGTAAGACACTCCCTATCCTACTACCTGTATGACTCCCACTAGTCTAAAGCAGCACCTCAGAGCTATCCTACTACATATAGGACCCTTTCTTGATCATTGCATTGGGCAATGTATAGTTGGCGCTCCACTGCTCAAAGCCAATCATCAGCTTGAAGTGGATCAGAAGAATGAGAGAAAGTAGGTGGGTGTCCTTTCATAAAGTCCCCACATCTGTCCCTCTGCTGCTGTGGTGGGTTAGCATGGGCCTGTTGCAATGCTTGAACAGTGTTAATGACTATTGCCATCAACTGCGTTTGGAGTTGGTAAAATTGGTTTGGAGTCGGTTGTAGTGGCTGAGGTAATGGTTGCTCATTACCATGTTGGTCCTCCTGGTTGCCACCCCTATTCCTTGTATTCACTATCTGGTTGTAGTATTTGAAACATCATAAGTAAACAGTTGTTGTACATGGTAAGCATAGCTGACAGATAAACTAGAGAGAGCAATAGAGTGGATGGCTATTTATGACCCGACGATCTAACTTTATTACTTAATTTAATCTTCATAACTGTTTACTGTGGACAATCCGCACAGTTAGAATACCACTCAAACAAAGAACCAACTCAAACACAACTCATAATAACAACCATCCATGCACCAAACATTAACTCTAGGTTTATCACACCAAGACCCGACACGACAGACTCGATAAAAATGTACTAACGAACTATATTAAAGGAAAGAATAATCCTCCTAGGGAAGGATCCTAGTAACGCTATCTGGCTCACTGTAGCGGGTTCTCTTGTGGGGCGGTGACTGAGCTGGATCCACATATGGCTGTTGGGGTTTTGATTCTGCTATCCCCGCCTCCTGGGCACGAAGCTCGGCGAGCTCCTTGTTCTTGTGGTACAGCTCGTCCAATACAACCGTGTAGAGAGTTTTAAGGGCAGTCATATATCGGACAATCTTCTGCAGCTGACGGTTGCCATCTCCTCTCATAGCAGCTACTTCCTGTCCAGCCCCTCCATGTTGTCGCCGAGGAAAGTAGCGGTAGTCTGACAGGACAATAGCTGTGTGGTAGTCGTGGTAGGTAGCTCCAAACGCCTGCTGTGCTGTGTCATCGATGGCAGCTCCCATGGTCTCATGGGGCGTCACCGAAAAGTGCCGACTCTCCACGATCCATCCGCCGTGGGTAGGGTTGGGTCGTCAGACCTGTACTGAAGCCACTCACTTGTCGTCATACTGCGGATGATGGCTCTGAGTTGCCTCATAGTAGGTGTCATGAGTAGTGAGGCCAATGTCATAGAGGAAGTCACACAGTAAGTCAGCAAAGAGGAAGCCGCAATCGGAGTGAGGGTGGTCTGTGTCCACCTAAATGGGGATCCTCTTATCTCCACCAACGATGTCGTCGTCGTGTAGAAGAACTCCTTCTGTGGAGAGGGCTACGTGGTGTGACCACTCAGGCGCCACCACCTGTGGTGCAGGAGGCACTTCTCCCTCCGACTGGGGTGCAAGTGGCACCTCCTCCTGCAAGGGCGCGAGTGGCACCTCCTCCTCCTACTGGGGCACAGGCGGTACCTCCTTCTGTGGGATAGCAAGAGCTAGAGCGTCTGGTGCTGGTGGAGTACCATCTCCCTCGGACTCATAGTCGGTATCGTAAAAGTCCTCCTCCTCTGTGTTGTATGACACCAACTCCACTTCTCTAGGCTCCTAGGGTGCGTAGCGAGGGGGTGCGTTATGACCGATGTAGCCACCGGTACTCTTTCGGGCAGTCCTCCTGGTGCGGGCCATAATCTACAGAATGATAGAAAGGGTTTAAGATTAGTTCTAGTACGACATAAGGAATAAAAGTGAAAACTTTAACATATTGAGAATAGTAAGTAAGAACAAGAGTTTTAAAGAAAAACATCAATTAGGGCAAAGAGAATTGAAATCCTTAAATCCGACCAGAGCTAACTAGTCTTTTCGTCCTACAGTCAATACAGCTCTGATACCAATTTGGCACACCCAGTTTCCAATTAACAAAACCGTGCAAATATATACGCGCCAGGATCAAGTCTCGCATATACATGACAAATTACAAAGGTATCACAGTCACATGCCAAAAATATAAAAGCGTTACATATCGTTAACATCATTATTACATGAAGACAAAAGTCTTAGACTCAGAGTCATAACATAGCGGAAGCATAAAAGATAACTAGAGCCGCCATAGGGACATCGGCTGGTGGACGAAACTCCTAGTACTCATCGTAATCTTGCATGTAGTCTTCATCACCTCCATCAACTGAGCAACGGTTGGAATTTTCCCCCCAACAAGTATAAAAGTAACAGAACAAGTGTGAGTACAGTAACTCGTACTCAATAAGCATAACACAAACTATGAGGCTCTAAGTTTAGCTGACACGCCTGCATGAGCTTTTTAGTTAACCAAAATTTATTAAAGCGTGATTACTATTGGTGATTAAAGAAACCATTAACCCAAAGATAAAGCACAGGTAAATAAACATAACTAAACTAATATAGCAACTTTCATAACCAAAACCAAGGTAACCACTAGTCAAAAGGAGGATCCGGGCCACTCATAACCGTGAGCACGGCTGACATGTCAGTTTTCCACTCTCAAGAGGTTGCACATATTTACCCACAAGTCATGAGCTATACTAGGGGTTCATCACACACCTTAGGTGAGATGACTGGCAAGCACACTACAAAGCCTTTCCAAAGATCATGTTGTTTAGAAGTAACCACAAGGAATCAAGCGCCGCAATGGTGGGGCAAGCCTCAATGGGAGAAGCACATACATCACGTAAAGCACACTCAACCCAAGTAGTGTGAGGTCCACAGAAGCTTACTCCCCCTTTTGCCCCGCTGGTAAGTTACCCTAGAATAAAACAACCTAATTACTGAGCTAAGACTGCCCCATCCTAGTCTTATGGAAGCGCTGTTGTCCCAGGTTGTCGCTCTATGAACAGGTCCTGACGGAGCGAACCGCAAAAGCACATTGCTCATGTTCCCTAAGACATGTTGCTCAAAAGCAAGTTTTATAGGATATAAATCTCATAGAACCATTAATCCGAATTAATTATCAAAGGTATATGAAATTAGCGCTGCACTTAGCACAACGTAACCCAATGCATCCCAAAAGGTAATTATAATGATAAAAGTAGCTAGGTATTGTTGACACGAGATATGAACTAAATTTATGCTCTATTTTACATAATTTTATGCTTTTTCAGAGGTTAATCTTATGATTTAGTTTTGTTTTGCTAACAAATAACCCCGTTTTCGAGAATGCTCTTTGTTTTTGCACATTATTAAATATTGCAGGAAAATGGCAAATAATTGGTGAATAATTGCAATAATTGAGAAGGCTTCTCGTTGATGGATTAATGCTACTAGTCCAAGGAGGAGAGATAATTAATGAAAGAAGGACAATTGAAGCCCAAAAGATGGCCCAAGCCCATTATGAAGAAGGTTCCGGTGACTAAGGATTGCTTGAGTATGAAGAATATGAAGATAAGGAAGATTTATCAAGAGTCCAATCCCAACTCCAATTAAATCTCGAGATATTCTTGGATTCCAAGACAGCAGCACCTTGCTAGCCAAATTCGGAGACCTTAACGACATCAAATAAAGAAAGTTTGAATACCAAAGTTGTAGATCTCTTCGAGCTCTATGATATAGAGTCCGAGTTTACCTTATTTGGACTTCGGATGAGGGAGTTATGGTCGAAATACTAAAGGCTGCAGAATATGGAAAGCTGATTTCGGGAAGGACTAGGACAATGACTTCATCTCCAAGCAAGGAAGTATATGGACGACCGGGACTCTTCTAGAAACTTGTATATACATAGAAATAGGTGTTTTAGGTGTCTTAGGACTCTTAGAACCGACCTATTAGATTCCATGTATAGGGGACTCTCTGGAGTATGAATATATGGCCCCCCTAGAGGGAGAGGTATCCAATTCCATCGAATTCATTGTAAACCAGAGCTCCAAAGTTAGGGTTTAGGGTCCATCTTCGCAAGACTCGTCGAGAAGGAGATCTCGGCGAAAGGAGGCAGCGAGAGGAGGCAGGAAAGGATGGGGTCGGTCGACCTACCCCCCCAGGGTCGGCCGACCACCCCTGTTCCCGGGGAGTCTCGAGTTCGTCTTCGAGTATGTTGTTCGTCTCGCCGAATTCGACAACTATGTGCTTCATGTTCATGATGTATCTCGAGTAACTCTCTGTTCTTCTTATTTTACTATGATAAACCTTGAGTTTGATCAATGAAATAGTCTCTTTGCTACTAGTTCTTTGTTTATACATGATCTATGATCCATATCTTTGCAATGCTTCATCTCTACATGTGACATGGCCACGTTGTTTAAACCACATGTCTTTTAGTAGATCTTTTTACTTTAATTAGTTGATTGAATCTGCTCATGTTTAGAGATGGTTTAGGTTTGCTAGTTTGTCGATTACCTGGTTACTAGTGACAGTAGAGCCCGGGAAAAGGTTCGAGCAAGTATATGACACTAATGATCATGTTTATTCTATGTTTCACATTAGATCCATGCTTAGGGTGGTTCATAGTTTATAAGAAGTTTGTCTCATATCTCTTGCTAATCCTTAGCCGTATTAGCTTCTTGATCGATCTTGCTTAGTTGATCTTGTTAATCTCTTGTTCTTGATCTAGTTTATGCTATAGTTAGTTTTATATCTAGTTTGTGATTAGAACATCATTTATCATCCTTTAGTTTAGTTTAGATATATATTAGTCAGTAATTAGACTCTCTTTTATCCTTTAGTTTATAGATCTATTAGAACTAGTTAGTAATTGATTAATCCTTGATTAATAGTAGTTTAAACCTAGTTTTCCACAGATTGACAAAACCTTAGATACTCATCCTAAGGGAAAGGCTACACCGATACTGTCGCTTGCAGTATAAGGTTTGGCATGCTTAAGTGCCGTCAACAAGCTTTTCTGGCGCCATTGCCGGAGAAAACTATCGTTTAAGTTATTATTAATCTTGTATTAGCCTTTTACTATTAGTTCTGATAGTTAGTTCGTGTTTGCTAATTGTGTGTTTATCTAGTTCTAATTTTGTGCTAGTTTAGTTTTAATCGTGTGATAGTCTTGTTTTAATTGGTTGCTAATAGTTTTCTAATTGTGTTCTAATTAGTTAGCATGTTCTAATTTTCTAGTTTGTGTTTAGTGTTCTCTAATCTTAGTTTCTAATTGTCTAGTGTTTTCTAATTTTAGTTCTAATTACTTTAAAGTTATCTAATTACATTCTTGTTTTTTCTAATCTAGTTTTTCTGTTCTTCGTTCATTATTGTGTTCGTTCTTAATTCAAACTAACCCAGCAACTTTGCTGTCATAGATTTTTTGTTTTGTGTTTTGTTTTTGTGTTTGTGTCAGGTATGACTTCAGTACGCGAAGATCTGCTACTTGCGGAGTACTTAACTCCAAAAGCTGCAGATTTGAAGTTTCAAAGATCAAACAAGAAGCCAGAATTAGGATCCTACGAGCTGAAGCCAGGAATCATCCGGATTGCTGTTAAAAATCAGTTTAGTAGAAAAGATGATGAAAATCCATACAAACATCTGGAGAAGCTCAAGCAAGTGTGCCGCACTTTCTATCAAGACGGAGTGCCAGTGGAGTGGGTGTTGTGGAACCTCTTTCCATTTACCCTTGAGGATAAAGCTAACATGTGGTACCAAGTTGCCTCAGTAGAAGCCGAAGGAGATTGGGAGACTCTCGAGTAGAAGTTTCTCACAAGGTTCTTTTCTCCACTTAGAGTGCATAAGTTGAGAAAGGAAATTTGGAACTTTGGACAGAGAGAGGATGAAGACATTGATGAATCTTGGGATAGACTTGAGGAAATGAGGACACAAGGACCGCCACTCGGGATCAGACCAGACATGTTCATATCAATCTTCTACTATAATCTAAAATCCAAGGACTTTGAGCGGCTAAACACTTGCGCCGGAGGATCACTCATGAGCAGGAAGTGGAGTGAAGCCATCAAGATTCTGTCAGATGTCTGCTTAAACTCCAAGACTGAAAGAGATAGGAAAGAGAGTGCAGTGAAAAAGCCAGAGAAGAAGCTCATGGCGCCTACACCTGCCATATTTGAAGACCAGCCACTTGTCAAAAAGACTCCAGTGCCTTATGCATTTGAGGAGGAGTACGAGAGCTTTGCACTCAAGAGGACAACAAGAGTACAGATTATAGTAGTCTTGCCGGTGCAAAGCCTTTGACAGAATTTATGAGCTGGATGCCAGTGGAGTTTGGGGAAACACTCAAGTGTGCAGGACCACTCCCACTAGAAAACTTAGTGGAGGAAGAGGCGTTATTTCCACCAGAAATCCCACTAAGGAAAATCAGTGAAGACAAAAGTACAGGGGAGATGCTGCAGAATTTTGAAATCAATGAGCAAAGCTATCCTCACTCAGTGGCAGCTGACACAACTGAAGATGAATTCTATGGCATCTCATTTGAGAGAAAAACAAGGGGATTTGATGTAGATTGGAGTGATGATGAGTGGGAGACATGCTATCAATCAGATTGGAGTCACTCAACTTGTAGTAGCTCACTCAAAGAAGACTCCAGATACTCAGTTACTTCCCCAGTTGTCAACACTGTATGTACTGCTCAAGATTTCACTCTAGAGAATCAGTATGTGATAAAGCTTGAAGACGAAGAGACTGATTCAACATCAACCATGCTCAAGACTGAAGATTTAGAAAGACAACTCAGTGGTGAAATTGAAGATCATCAGAGCAATAAGGAATCATTTCGAGATATCAAGGTTCAAATTCACATTGAGACGCCGGGGGGCGAGCTCTTTGAAAATCCGAACCCATGGTACACAAATCTTTCTCAAAATTCTATTTGTTTTGTTGAATCTTTCAATTTGAGTAAGTCAAATCTTGATGCTAAGCCTTATTCTGATAATAATCATGTTTATAGGCTAGATTTTCTTGAAAATGAAAATGAGGCTATTAATTTTAACTTTGATAATTTTATGCCTAATAAACCTAAGTTAGAGAAAAAGCTTAATGCTAAATATATGAGCCTTGCTCTAGTTAACCACAACTTGCTTTGTTTTTGTAATTTGATCATAATTGTGGTTATGGATGCTTATGTTTATCACAAGTTTTGTCAATCCCGTTTATATTCTTGTGATAGTATTTAGTCTAGCTCTAGACTTTAAATTAAGCGCTTTTCGGGAGGCAACCCGTTCATAGTTAGTTTTAATTTTAGTTTTGTGTGATAGTTAGAAAGCTTAAACACCTTCCTTTGATGATTAATTTGTGGCTATTTACCTAGAAAAATTTGGATTAGATTGCATTCATATCATATCTCATGTTTCATCTAGATTGCATTTTGCATTTATCACCCTGTTGTATTTAGATTAAAAATTGCATGTTTGCATTATGATTGGCTTGGTTGGTTAATTAACTTCATGATATATGCTTTTATGTTTATGCTAAATGACTTATTAGCGTTTTTTCGTAACAATTTTGTGTAAGCATGATGCTTAGATTAGATTGTTGATCATTATGATGAAGTTCAATTTAACCTTGCTAATTATCCATGATTTCGTTGATTAGTTTATAAGCTTTGCAATGCGCTTTGTTTTTCTTGTGCTGTTATGAGTTGATGATCTTGATAAAACATGGTGTTTTAATCTTGGTTAGTTAAATCTTGATGGCTATAGAGAGACTTAGCAATCATGGTGTAAACGTGGTGTTTAGAACTTGATTTAATCATTGTGTTTGCTTATATGCTTATCTCATGCGTGCATATACTTTTGCACATTCATACAGTCATATAGGTTTTACTAATCCTTGCTTGACAAGAGTAAATAAGCCACAAGTTAGGAATCATTGGATGTGTTAGATGAAGGTAGATTCTATCTACTTCCCGATTATCACCCCGGGAGTAGATTTGTGCGCTCAATTTGTTTTGCAGGTATAGAGAGAATTTATAAAAGAATGGAGGAACCTTTTGCGATGAAGATGAAGGAGAACATTGAGAGGAAGTGTTTCAAGAATCAACACATATGCCACCATGGTGCCCAAAGATTGAAGGATTGAGAATTGTCAACATCTCTGAAGCTCAAATCTGAAACCTGAAGATGTCGTCAAGTTTCTGGTCAACTCCATCAGATAAAAGCAGAATATTTTCTTATATTTGGAAGCCCCATCAAGTTAGCTTTCCAACGGATCAAGCGGAGCTTCATTTGGAATTCTCTACAAGGATTTATGGCCAAAACATTGGACGTGACTCGAGCTGGAAACAGTTCTGACAGCACAAAGTCTCTGGAGTAAAGTTGGCATAATTCCTTCATTCAGAATCGGATTTTGGTGCATGAGTACTCGTTAGAATGGTAATTTCAAGAGCTATCCAATAAATCTGTTATTGAAGGCATGTTCTGTTCGAGATCAAGGAGATATTCCACAAAGAAGAGGAGGTCAGCGACAATAGTGATGACTAGAGGAGGGAGATGATGGCAAGGACAAGGAAGAAAGGATGGGCAATGCTTACATAGAAGACTTATGAGCCAATTCAGAGGATCATAGTTATTTCAAACTATTCCATAAGTTAGACATTCAAGAAAGTGGTGCAATATTTGAAGATGCCTTAAGAGAAGCAACCTGAACAACATGAAGAGGCGTCAAGTCAGCTGCATCAACACTTTCTATATTTGGTGAAGCCACATGTGGGATTTGGCTACACTTCATCACACGGACGGTAACATTTTCTTAATCCTCCTCTTTACATTCATTATATACCTGACATTATGCTTTAATTTATCTATTTGATGGTTATATCTTATGCTTTGAGTGAGTAACAATGAATATTGCATTGTTTAAGTGTGGGGAGGTGTATCATCAAATGTGTTTTTTTTCTTTGTTTATAAAATAAATTTTGTTTCCATGTGAGTCTTAGTTTATGTTAGAAATAAAATTTCTCACTTGATTTAAGTTTGTTTTTTTATGATTACTTTAAAGATTAATCTTGTTCAGATTCATAATATGTTTATTGTGGTGCTTAAATGATTGATTAGTAGTGCGTAACCCATGATTTGATTAGAGAGATAGTATTTTATAGCTTTGCTAAGCTTTTTTAGGAAAATATATGGAGGATGATTTATTTACTTACAAAAAACTCTTATGATCAAGTGTTCCATCCCTTTGTCAAGAGAGAGGATAAATCCTATTAGAGCCTAGTTGAAAACACAGTTTATAAGCTGGTTATCTCAAATGAGTTTGGTTAAGGTTGATTCCTTTAGAAAATTTGATATCTTGAAAAATTTGGTCATCTATTTTTATCTCTTGATTGCTAGCCTCCACATATATATTCAGTACTAGTTGTTCTACACTGGAACACTAGCATTTGCTGAATTCCATATCCTTTAAACCCTTTGATCTTTTCGACACTCATTACCTATATAATGACGTTTTTGCTCTCTTGCTAATCACGACAAAAAGTTCTATAGTTATCTTGATCTAGCAAATCAATAGAGTAAAAAGGAATAGAGGTTGAAAAAAGAGAGAAGAGAGAGACAGAGGGTGAAAAAAAGAAAAAAAAAGGAGAGAGGTGGCGCCCAAGTAAAAAACAATAAAAAAAAAGAAAGGAGAAAAAAGGACCAAGTGGTCGAATAAAAAAAGTACAATTAGGAAAATTTTGGAAAAGAGAAAGAGAGGCTTAGTGTTTATCAGTGTAATGAGCAAAAGCTTTCACTTTTCCAACCGTGTGCAATTTCCGGGAATTATCCCACTTCATTTATTCAATATTGCACGTGTCCAC
This sequence comes from Paspalum vaginatum, assembly GCA_030272315.1. NCBI lineage: Eukaryota > Viridiplantae > Streptophyta > Magnoliopsida > Poales > Poaceae > Paspalum > Paspalum vaginatum. Next base: position 32,261,400 of record CM059018.1, on the reverse strand, counting down.
TATCTATATCTTCTTTTTCCTTCTCTCTATTTATACATATTTATTTTCTTATTTCCGATAACCAAATTAATTCAAGATGTTTAGATGATCTTTAGGGAGATATCTTAGCTGATTAATAAGTTGAGTTAACTTTGCTAGCCTTTACCAAGCTCTTCTTAAACTCCTGTGAGATATGAGAAAGAGTGATTTTATAAATAGGATAGCCACAAAATATGAGTGACTACTTGTGAGCTTGACAAAGAAAGACCGATGTAATTTCTTGATCTATAGAGATTGTATTTTTATATAAAAAACCCCTCTATTTTAATTCTAAAGGAAGTTTTGGTTTAGCTATGATTCGTTTGATTTCAAAAAAAAATTTCTGTGGGGATCTCTATGCATGAAAGTTGATTAAAATGCCCATGTTGAGATTGAATTGAATTCTGAACTTTATTTTGAGAAGTGATTGTTTAGAGCTAGCTTAAATTTAGTTAAATTATTTGTTTAAGTTTAGTTGAGTTCTTGATCGATCTCTTTGCTCGAGGACTAGCAAGATCTAAGTGTGGGGATATTGTTGACGCAAGATATAAACTAAATTTATGCTCTATTTTTACATGATTTTATGCTTTTTCATAGGTTAATCTTATGATTTAGTTTTGTTTTGCTAACAAATAACCCCGTTTTCGAGAATGCTCTTTGTTTTTGCACATTATTAAATATTGCAGGAAAATGGCAAATAATTGGTGAATAATTGCAATAATTGAGAAGGCTTCTCGTTGATGGATTAATGCTACTAGTCCAAGGAGGAGAGATAATTAATGAAAGAAGGATAATTGAAGCCCAAAAGATGGCCCAAGCCCATTATGAAGAAGGTTCCAGTGACTAAGGATTGCTTGAGTATGAAGAATATGAAGATAAGGAAGATTTATCAAGAGTCCAATCCCAACTCCAATTAAATCTCGAGATATTCTTGGATTCCAAGACAGCAGCACCTTGCTAGCCAAATTCGGAGACCTTAACGACGTCAAATAAAGAAAGTTTGAATACCAAAGTTGTAGATCTCTTCGAGCTCTATGATATAGAGTCCGAGTTTACCTTATTTGGACTTCGGATGAGGGAGTTATGGTCGAAATACTAAAGGCTGCAGAATATGGAAAGCTGATTTCGGGAAGGACTAGGACAATGACTTCATCTCCAAGCAAGGAAGTATATGGACGACCGGGACTCTTCTAGAAACTTGTATATACATAGAAATAGGTGTTTTAGGTGTCTTAGGACTCTTAGAACCGACCTATTAGATTCCATGTATAGGGGACTCTCTGGAGTATGAATATATGGCCCCCCTAGAGGGAGAGGTATCCAATTCCATCGAATTCATTGTAAACCAGAGCTCCAAAGTTAGGGTTTAGGGTCCATCTTCGCAAGACTCGTCGAGAAGGAGATCTCGGCGAAAGGAGGCAGCGAGAGGAGGCAGGAAAGGATGGGGTCGGTCGACCTACCCCCCCAGGGTCGGCCGACCACCCCTGTTCCCGGGGAGTCTCGAGTTCGTCTTCGAGTATGTTGTTCGTCTCGCCGAATTCGACAACTATGTGCTTCATGTTCATGATGTATCTCGAGTAACTCTCTGTTCTTCTTATTTTACTATGATAAACCTTGAGTTTGATCAATGAAATAGTCTCTTTGCTACTAGTTCTTTGTTTATACATGATCTATGATCCATATCTTTGCAATGCTTCATCTCTACATGTGACATGGCCACGTTGTTTAAACCACATGTCTTTTAGTAGATCTTTTTACTTTAATTAGTTGATTGAATCTGCTCATGTTTAGAGATGGTTTAGGTTTGCTAGTTTGTCGATTACCTGGTTACTAGTGACAGTAGAGCCCGGGAAAAGGTTCGAGCAAGTATATGACACTAATGATCATGTTTATTCTATGTTTCACATTAGATCCATGCTTAGGGTGGTTCATAGTTTATAAGAAGTTTGTCTCACATCTCTTGCTAATCCTTAGCCGTATTAGCTTCTTGATCGATCTTGCTTAGTTGATCTTGTTAATCTCTTGTTCTTGATCTAGTTTATGCTATAGTTAGTTTTATATCTAGTTTGTGATTAGAACATCATTTATCATCCTTTAGTTTAGTTTAGATATATATTAGTCAGTAATTAGACTCTCTTTTATCCTTTAGTTTATAGATCTATTAGAACTAGTTAGTAATTGATTAATCCTTGATTAATAGTAGTTTAAACCTAGTTTTCCACAGATTGACAAAACCTTAGATACTCATCCTAAGGGAAAGGCTACACCGATACTGTCGCTTGCAGTATAAGGTTTGGCATGCTTAAGTGCCGTCAACAAGCTTTTCTGGCGCCATTGCCGGAGAAAACTATCGTTTAAGTTATTATTAATCTTGTATTAGTCTTTTACTATTAGTTCTGATAGTTAGTTCGTGTTTGCTAATTGTGTGTTTATCTAGTTCTAATTTTGTGCTAGTTTAGTTTTAATCGTGTGATAGTCTTGTTTTAATTGGTTGCTAATAGTTTTCTAATTGTGTTCTAATTAGTTAGCATGTTCTAATTTTCTAGTTTGTGTTTAGTGTTCTCTAATCTTAGTTTCTAATTGTCTAGTGTTTTCTAATTTTAGTTCTAATTACTTTAAAGTTATCTAATTACATTCTTGTTTTTTCTAATCTAGTTTTTCTGTTCTTCGTTCATTATTGTGTTCGTTCTTAATTCAAACTAACCCAGCAACTTTGCTGTCATAGATTTTTTGTTTTGTGTTTGTGTCAGGTATGACTTCAGTACGCGAAGATCTGCTACTTGCGGAGTACTTAACTCCAAAAGCTGCAGATTTGAAGTTTCAAAGATCAAACAAGAAGCCAGAATTAGGATCCTACGAGCTGAAGCCAGGAATCATCCGGATTGCTGTTAAAAATCAGTTTAGTAGAAAAGATGATGAAAATCCATACAAACATCTGGAGAAGCTCAAGCAAGTGTGCCGCACTTTCTATCAAGACGGAGTGCCAGTGGAGTGGGTGTTGTGGAACCTCTTTCCATTTACCCTTGAGGATAAAGCTAACATGTGGTACCAAGTTGCCTCAGTAGAAGCCGAAGGAGATTGGGAGACTCTCGAGTAGAAGTTTCTCACAAGGTTCTTTTCTCCACTTAGAGTGCATAAGTTGAGAAAGGAAATTTGGAACTTTGGACAGAGAGAGGATGAAGACATTGATGAATCTTGGGATAGACTTGAGGAAATGAGGACACAAGGACCGCCACTCGGGATCAGACCAGACATGTTCATATCAATCTTCTACTATAATCTAAAATCCAAGGACTTTGAGCGGCTAAACACTTGCGCCGGAGGATCACTCATGAGCAGGAAGTGGAGTGAAGCCATCAAGATTCTGTCAGATGTCTGCTTAAACTCCAAGACTGAAAGAGATAGGAAAGAGAGTGCAGTGAAAAAGCCAGAGAAGAAGCTCATGGCGCCTACACCTGCCATATTTGAAGACCAGCCACTTGTCAAAAAGACTCCAGTGCCTTATGCATTTGAGGAGGAGTACGAGAGCTTTGCACTCAAGAGGACAACAAGAGTACAGATTATAGTAGTCTTGCCGGTGCAAAGCCTTTGACAGAATTTATGAGCTGGATGCCAGTGGAGTTTGGGGAAACACTCAAGTGTGCAGGACCACTCCCACTAGAAAACTTAGTGGAGGAAGAGGCGTTATTTCCACCAGAAATCCCACTAAGGAAAATCAGTGAAGACAAAAGTACAGGGGAGATGCTGCAGAATTTTGAAATCAATGAGCAAAGCTATCCTCACTCAGTGGCAGCTGACACAACTGAAGATGAATTCTATGGCATCTCATTTGAGAGAAAAACAAGGGGATTTGATGTAGATTGGAGTGATGATGAGTGGGAGACATGCTATCAATCAGATTGGAGTCACTCAACTTGTAGTAGCTCACTCAAAGAAGACTCCAGATACTCAGTTACTTCCCCAGTTGTCAACACTGTATGTACTGCTCAAGATTTCACTCTAGAGAATCAGTATGTGATAAAGCTTGAAGACGAAGAGACTGATTCAACATCAACCATGCTCAAGACTGAAGATTTAGAAAGACAACTCAGTGGTGAAATTGAAGATCATCAGAGCAATAAGGAATCATTTCGAGATATCAAGGTTCAAATTCACATTGAGACGCCGGGGGGCGAGCTCTTTGAAAATCCGAACCCATGGTACACAAATCTTTCTCAAAATTCTATTTGTTTTGTTGAATCTTTCAATTTGAGTAAGTCAAATCTTGATGCTAAGCCTTATTCTGATAATAATCATGTTTATAGGCTAGATTTTCTTGAAAATGAAAATGAGGCTATTAATTTTAACTTTGATAATTTTATGCCTAATAAACCTAAGTTAGAGAAAAAGCTTAATGCTAAATATATGAGCCTTGCTCTAGTTAACCACAACTTGCTTTGTTTTTGTAATTTGATCATAATTGTGGTTATGGATGCTTATGTTTATCACAAGTTTTGTCAATCCTGTTTATATTCTTGTGATAGTATTTAGTCTAGCTCTAGACTTTAAATTAAGCGCTTTTCGGGAGGCAACCCGTTCATAGTTAGTTTTAATTTTAGTTTTGTGTGATAGTTAGAAAGCTTAAACACCTTCCTTTGATGATTAATTTGTGGCTATTTACCTAGAAAAATTTGGATTAGATTGCATTCATATCATATCTCATGTTTCATCTAGATTGCATTTTGCATTTATCACCCTGTTGTATTTAGATTAAAAATTGCATGTTTGCATTATGATTGGCTTGGTTGATTAATTAACTTCATGATATATGCTTTTATGTTTATGCTAAATGACTTATTAGCGTTTTTTCGTAACAATTTTGTGTAAGCATGATGCTTAGATTAGATTGTTGATCATTATGATGAAGTTCAATTTAACCTTGCTAATTATCCATGATTTCGTTGATTAGTTTATAAGCTTTGCAATGCGCTTTGTTTTTCTTGTGCTGTTATGAGTTGATGATCTTGATAAAACATGGTGTTTTAATCTTGGTTAGTTAAATCTTGATGGCTATAGAGAGACTTAGCAATCATGCTGTAAACGTGGTGTTTAGAACTTGATTTAATCATTGTGTTTGCTTATATGCTTATCTCATGCGTGCATATACTTTTGCACATTCATACAGTCATATAGGTTTTACTAATCCTTGCTTGACAAGAGTAAATAAGCCACAAGTTAGGAATCATTGGATGTGTTAGATGAAGGTAGATTCTATCTACTTCCCGATTATCACCCCGGGAGTAGATTTGTGCGCTCAATTTGTTTTGCAGGTATAGAGAGAATTTATAAAAGAATGGAGGAACCTTTTGCGATGAAGATGAAGGAGAACATTGAGAGGAAGTGTTTCAAGAATCAACACATATGCCACCATGGTGCCCAAAGATTGAAGGATTGAGAATTGTCAACATCTCTGAAGCTCAAATCTGAAACCTGAAGATGTCGTCAAGTTTCTGGTCAACTCCATCAGATAAAAGCAGAATATTTTCTTATATTTGGAAGCCCCATCAAGTTAGCTTTCCAACGGATCAAGCGGAGCTTCATTTGGAATTCTCTACAAGGATTTATGGCCAAAACATTGGACGTGACTCGAGCTGGAAACAGTTCTGACAGCACAAAGTCTCTGGAGTAAAGTTGGCATAATTCCTTCATTCAGAATCGGATTTTGGTGCATGAGTACTCGTTAGAATGGTAATTTCAAGAGCTATCCAATAAATCTGTTATTGAAGGCATGTTCTGTTCGAGATCAAGGAGATATTCCACAAAGAAGAGGAGGTCAGCGACAATAGTGATGACTAGAGGAGGGAGATGATGGCAAGGACAAGGAAGAAAGGATGGGCAATGCTTACATAGAAGACTTATGAGCCAATTCAGAGGATCATAGTTATTTCAAACTATTCCATAAGTTAGACATTCAAGAAAGTGGTGCAATATTTGAAGATGCCTTAAGAGAAGCAACCTGAACAACATGAAGAGGCGTCAAGTCAGCTGCATCAACACTTTCTATATTTGGTGAAGCCACATGTGGGATTTGGCTACACTTCATCACACGGACGGTAACATTTTCTTAATCCTCCTCTTTACATTCATTATATACCTGACATTATGCTTTAATTTATCTATTTGATGGTTATATCTTATGCTTTGAGTGAGTAACAATGAATATTGCATTGTTTAAGTGTGGGGAGGTGTATCATCAAATGTGTTTTTTTTCTTTGTTTATAAAATAAATTTTGTTTCCATGTGAGTCTTAGTTTATGTTAGAAATAAAATTTCTCACTTGATTTAAGTTTGTTTTTTTATGATTACTTTAAAGATTAATCTTGTTCAGATTCATAATATGTTTATTGTGGTGCTTAAATGATTGATTAGTAGTGCGTAACCCATGATTTGATTAGAGAGATAGTATTTTATAGCTTTGCTAAGCTTTTTTAGGAAAATATATGGAGGATGATTTATTTACTTACAAAAAACTCTTATGATCAAGTGTTCCATCCCTTTGTCAAGAGAGAGGATAAATCCTATTAGAGCCTAGTTGAAAACACAGTTTATAAGCTGGTTATCTCAAATGAGTTTGGTTAAGGTTGATTCCTTTAGAAAATTTGATATCTTGAAAAATTTGGTCATCTATTTTTATCTCTTGATTGCTAGCCTCCACATATATATTCAGTACTAGTTGTTCTACACTGGAACACTAGCATTTGCTGAATTCCATATCCTTTAAACCCTTTGATCTTTTCGACACTCATTACCTATATAATGACGTTTTTGCTCTCTTGCTAATCACGACAAAAAGTTCTATAGTTATCTTGATCTAGCAAATCAATAGAGTAAAAAGGAATAGAGGTTGAAAAAAGAGAGAAGAGAGAGACAGAGGGTGAAAAAAAGAAAAAAAAAGGAGAGAGGTGGCGCCCAAGTAAAAAACAATAAAAAAAAGAAAGGAGAAAAAAGGACCAAGTGGTCGAATAAAAAAAGTACAATTAGGAAAATTTTGGAAAAGAGAAAGAGAGGCTTAGTGTTTATCAGTGTAATGAGCAAAAGCTTTCACTTTTCCAACCGTGTGCAATTTCCGGGAATTATCCCACTTCATTTATTCAATATTGCACGTGTCCACTATCTATATCTTCTTTTTCCTTCTCTCTATTTATACATATTTATTTTCTTATTTCCGATAACCAAATTAATTCAAGATGTTTAGATGATCTTTAGGGAGATATCTTAGCTGATTAATAAGTTGAGTTAACTTTGCTAGCCTTTACCAAGCTCTTCTTAAACTCCTGTGAGATATGAGAAAGAGTGATTTTATAAATAGGATAGCCACAAAATATGAGTGACTACTTGTGAGCTTGACAAAGAAAGACCGATGTAATTTCTTGATCTATAGAGATTGTATTTTTATATAAAAAACCCCTCTATTTTAATTCTAAAGGAAGTTTTGGTTTAGCTATGATTCGTTTGATTTCAAAAAAAAATTTCTGTGGGGATCTCTATGCATGAAAGTTGATTAAAATGCCCATGTTGAGATTGAATTGAATTCTGAACTTTATTTTGAGAAGTGATTGTTTAGAGCTAGCTTAAATTTAGTTAAATTATTTGTTTAAGTTTAGTTGAGTTCTTGATCGATCTCTTTGCTCGAGGACTAGCAAGATCTAAGTGTGGGGATATTGTTGACGCAAGATATAAACTAAATTTATGCTCTATTTTTACATGATTTTATGCTTTTTCATAGGTTAATCTTATGATTTAGTTTTTTTTTGCTAACAAATAACCCCGTCTTCGAGAATGCTCTTTGTTTTTGCACATTATTAAATATTGCAGGAAAATGGCAAATAATTGGTGAATAATTGCAATAATTGAGAAGGCTTCTCGTTGATGGATTAATGCTACTAGTCCAAGGAGGAGAGATAATTAATGAAAGAAGGACAATTGAAGCCCAAAAGATGGCCCAAGCCCATTATGAAGAAGGTTCCGGTGACTAAGGATTGCTTGAGTATGAAGAATATGAAGATAAGGAAGATTTATCAAGAGTCCAATCCCAACTCCAATTAAATCTCGAGATATTCTTGGATTCCAAGACAGCAGCACCTTGCTAGCCAAATTCGGAGACCTTAACGACGTCAAATAAAGAAAGTTTGAATACCAAAGTTGTAGATCTCTTCGAGCTCTATGATATAGAGTCCGAGTTTACCTTATTTGGACTTCAGATGAGGGAGTTATGGTCGAAATACTAAAGGCTGCAGAATATGGAAAGCTGATTTCGGGAAGGACTAGGACAATGACTTCATCTCCAAGCAAGGAAGTATATGGACGACCGGGACTCTTCTAGAAACTTGTATATACATAGAAATAGGTGTTTTAGGTGTCTTAGGACTCTTAGAACCGACCTATTAGATTCCATGTATAGAGGACTCTCTGGAGTATGAATATATGGCCCCCCTAGAGGGAGAGGTATCCAATTCCATCGTATTCATTGTAAACCAGAGCTCCAAAGTTAGGGTTTAGGGTCCATCTTCGCAAGACTCGTCGAGAAGGAGATCTCGGCGAAAGGAGGCAGCGAGAGGAGGCAGGAAAGGATGGGGTCGGTCGACCTACCCTCCCAGGGTCGGCCGACCACCCCTGTTCCCGGGGAGTCTCGAGTTCGTCTTCGAGTATGTTGTTCGTCTCGCCGAATTCGACAACTATGTGCTTCATGTTCATGATGTATCTCGAGTAACTCTCTGTTCTTCTTATTTTACTATGATAAACCTTGAGTTTGATCAATGAAATAGTCTCTTTGCTACTAGTTCTTTGTTTATACATGATCTATGATCCATATCTTTGCAATGCTTCATCTCTACATGTGACATGGCCACGTTGTTTAAACCACATGTCTTTTAGTAGATCTTTTTACTTTAATTAGTTGATTGAATCTGCTCATGTTTAGAGATGGTTTAGGTTTGCTAGTTTGTCGATTACCTGGTTACTAGTGACAGTAGAGCCCGGGAAAAGGTTCGAGCAAGTATATGACACTAATGATCATGTTTATTCTATGTTTCACATTAGATCCATGCTTAGGGTGGTTCATAGTTTATAAGAAGTTTGTCTCATATCTCTTGCTAATCCTTAGCCGTATTAGCTTCTTGATCGATCTTGCTTAGTTGATCTTGTTAATCTCTTGTTCTTGATCTAGTTTATGCTATAGTTAGTTTTATATCTAGTTTGTGATTAGAACATCATTTATCATCCTTTAGTTTAGTTTAGATATATATTAGTCAGTAATTAGACTCTCTTTTATCCTTTAGTTTATAGATCTATTAGAACTAGTTAGTAATTGATTAATCCTTGATTAATAGTAGTTTAAACCTAGTTTTCCACAGATTGACAAAACCTTAGATACTCATCCTAAGGGAAAGGCTACACCGATACTGTCGCTTGCAGTATAAGGTTTGGCATGCTTAAGTGCCGTCAACAAGTATAACCTTACAAGTACATCAAATTAAATGCACATGCAAATAATTAAGAGTAATTCGGTGTTGTTCATTTTATGCTTGCCTTCCTCAAAGTTCCCTTGGGGCTGCTGCTCAAAAGATTCAGAAAGTGGCTCTTCAAATTCCTCGGATTGCTGGATCGTAACACCATGCATTCATGTACATGCATGCAAACAAGCAAAGGCAAAACAGTAAGAAAAGGTACATCATTACATAAAAACAGAACCTAAAACTAGTATAAAACTAATCTACGTACTGCTATGGACATACGAGCGCAAGAATCACTCTAATCGATGCTAAAACGAGTAAATTATGCACAAAACAATGTTCTAGGGGCATAACTGTGATTAAAAACATAGATCAGGGGCTTATTCCGCGAAATCGAGGATCTATGTGTAAATAAGTAAGACTCCCGAGGGCGCCTGAGCAAAAAATCCCCGACGAGGACGGCGGGTCCTAATTTTCAAAAGCGCATGGGCGAAACCGTAAAGAACAGGACCTAGATCTAATTATTTTTTAACTACACAGGACTGGAAGTTGATTCCACTAAAATACATGGGCTCTTTAGCAAAGTGACCAGGGCTGACCGGCTTTGACCGGTCGCCGGCGGCTGTGATCCGTTGGATCGGGATCGATCGGCTTGGGTTAGGTCGGGGTGGGATCTGATCTGAACCGTCGAGATCGAATCTGGCGGTCATGGTTAGACAGGGACAGGGGTCACCGGCGACGACCTCTGGCCGTGGCGGCACGTCGCCGGTGCACGCGGGACTCCACGAGTGGAGGCACGGCTCAGGACGAGGTTGGGACAGAGAGAGAGCGGAGCGTAGGGATTCTCACCGTGGGCTCAGGGACTGCGGAGGACAGCCGAAGGTGGGGCCTGCGGCTGACGGGAGCGGACAGCGACGTCAGAGCTCGTAGAACGGTGAGATGGAGGTGGTTGCGGACATCCAGAACTGGTGGCGAAGCTCCAAGACAGATCTGCGAGCATGATTATGGGGTCAGGGAGGCCAAAGAAGCTCCCACGGCAGCGAATCAAAGCGGCGGCGGGCGAGCTCACCTAGCGGCTCCGGCGTGGAATTAACGGAGACTAGGGGCGCTAGGGCTTAGGCCGAAGGTGCAGAGATGTGCGAGGGAAGGCGGTGGAGCTCGGGGACCCTTTTATAGGGGCATGACTAGGGCAACGATCGTGGAACGGACTCCGAGACTTGCGGGAGAGGCAGCGGCACATGCTTATCTGGAGTTGGGGCTCGGCTTGGACTCTGCGCTGACTCCACGTCGCGCTGGCGTTGGAGGGGAGCAGGGACTGCCGAATGGGCCTTGGGCGTAGGTGCACAGGGCCACAGGTCGGGGACGATGGCGATGAGGGAAGAAGCAGGGCGGTCCACCGGCGAGAGAGAGGGAGGGAGTGAGGAAGAAGGAGATGACAGGCAGGGCCCGTTTGGCAGCGGCACAGGGGCTCGGTCCCACGTGCAGAGAGAGCGAGCGAGGGGGGTGTGGCGCTTGATGGGCTGGCCTGCTCAGCCTGGTTGGGCCGCGAGTGGGCTGACGGATGGGAGAAGGGGGTTGGGGACTGGGCCACTTCGGCCGGATAGGCTGGTTTGCCTTTCTTCTCTTTTCTATTTCTTTGCCCTCTCTTTTCCTATTAAAACAAAGCCAAACTATGAATTCAAACAAATTTGAATTCAAAACCTTGGAGCATACAAGCAAAAAAAAATACGCCAGCATGAATGCACAAACATGATAGCTCTATGATGAATTTTAATTACTTTTTGGATAAAATAAATCATGAATTGCAAAGCTAAACATAGAAAACCCTAGAAAATTAAATAAAGCATATTAAATTTATTATAAAATGCTGAAAGTAAAATTAGGGTATTACATTCGAGCTGGAAGAAGCGGCATGATCACACTGCCACGGTCTAGCTCCGACCTAAAATGAAGCCATGTACACTGCCATGCTCCTCACTTTCCTGTCTTATCTCACCTTTTGCTTCCATTTCACCAAATCTTAGCCAGAGTTCAAAGTTTTCACAATGAAGAGGGTTTTCTGTACACCAAAAATAGGCTAAACCGACCTCTAGTCCACCAAACCAAGGTTGGCAAGGTTGCTTGGCTCAAGAGCCAGGCCGCCTGGCCTCTTCACTTTGCCACCTGGCTGCCTCACTTTGAATTTAGGAGTGATCTGATCCCCAACAGCTCAGAAACTTGGTGGAGTAGAAGAGATCGAGCCGCCATTGATTTAAAGGCAAGACTTCACCCCCCTTCCTACACTCTCACCATTCCCATCTCATCTCCACCTCGAAAACCTAAGCCATGGCCTCTAACAACACGCCCTACAAGAGCCTAGCCATCACATCCGGCACCACGGCAACCTACTCACTGGCATCCAAAGATGAACTCATCCCAAGAGGAGTCATCCCCATCACGGACGACATGATGGTGTTATACATCACGCTACTAGCCGCCCGACCACATCCTCTGGCCGCCCGGCTACGAGCGAGGCTGCCCGGCCTCTCCTGTATGCTCTCGCGGTGCAAGGAAGGCCTCCACCTCACCGATCAAGCCCATAGATTGGTTAAGTCAGCAATCCAGGAGAATGAGATCGAATGGCTAAGGAAGAAACACAAGTGAAGATCCAATTATTCGGAAGAAAGCACATGTTACAACCGCCAACCGACTTCTAATGACTTTGGGAGGTAATACGGATCATTGGATGGTGGAAGGCGGTGGATCCAAGGGATCACCAGGCCGCCCGGCCTTGGGTGGGGCCGCCCCGCCTCCCTACTAGGCGGCCTGGACTACTAAGTGTCCCCTCAGCCACCGACTTAACCTCCACAACCGCCTTAGGACAGCTATAAATACCCCCAAGGTGTTCACTTGTAAGTATGGTGGTGTAGTGGTAGAGTAGCACTTGAGAGCGTGAAGTGTATAGTGTTGGAGAAGTGAAGTTATCCCTTAGCTTGTAGAGAGAGTGCCTCTTGTATCAAGGAGAGTAGTAAGGTGAAGAGTGAGGGAGTGGGAATTCTCTTGCCCCCAGACTTGTATTCTCAAAGGAAGGATATTCAATTCTAGGATTGAGTAAAGTTCCTTATCCTCTACCTTTGTTATTTCATTCTTACTTTACTTTCATACTTAGTTTTATGCTAGCTTGTCTGTTTATGGGAACCTGGTGCATGCTTATAGCGTTGGCTATATAGTGTTGCTTACTCTTCTAGCTCATTACCAGTTAGTAGTGAACTCATCAAGTAGACACGATGGTGTTGTACTTAGAGTTCATCTTGGTTGTTTGACTATCCCACAGCTCTAGTTGGTAGACACACTAGGTGACAGCTTTTGTGTTATCAGTATTCCAATTTGGTACGTTCGGATAGACTCGCTGACAATATAGCCGAATCTTGTAGTACCCGCCTTTCTCGGCTGGATATTTAGCACTCTGGTGCCTGGCAGTGGTGCTACAGCTTTGGTGTCTATGTTTATATGACAAGTATAGTTCTATGCATGCTTAGTATAGTAAAGTGATCTAACATCTGTTGAGAACCTGCATCTCTGTCGTTTATCCTTCACATTCCTAGCTTCACTAGTTCGGTTAGTTGTGTTGTGTGTTACATACTCCTTGTTCCTCGTGGATTCAATACCTCGGAATACTCCTGGGTGAAAGGCTACAACGCATTTTGCGTGTGCTTGCGGAGTTATATCTAGTAGGCTAAGAAATGCCAACACAAAGCATAGCCGACAGAAGGGTTAAGGTTAGCAACACCACCAACACTGGGGCCAGACATAAGATCCAGACTCTTAGGAGTTGTTCCACTCATCCTGGCTTCTGCCTGAGTGTCAACCTCTAAAGCCTTTAGTTTGCTATAGAGCTCATCTGTGGAAAGGGTCTCATAGCCAGTTGACTTGACTATAGACTCTTTCTTCAGTTGCCAAATACTCAGATCCAGAGCATAGAGAAGCTTGCATGCTTGCTCATGGTCATCGTAAGACAACACCCCATTTCATGCATTCGCACAGATCTTGTTCACAATCGATTGAAAATGACTAAACATTCTGTTGACGCTCTCATCAGGTTGCTGGGAGAAGTTCTCATACTCTCTCTTGTGCACCTCAAACAACCTAGCCTTGACTTGACTAGTCCCCTCATGGAAGTTACTGAGGGTAGTCCAGATCTCATGTGCCATCTTCAAGTGCACTACCCTATCAAACTCAGAGCGGCACAAAGACGTAAGCAGAAAGTTCCTTGTCTTGTTGTTTGCTTTGTGTTCCCATTGTTGCTGATGGGTAATACGGTTCTCTACCACTTGGTAACTAGCATCCTAAAAAATATTCCAGATGTAGGAATGTTGGCTCTGAAGGAACGCAAACATGCCCTGCTTCCATAATGTGAAATCTGAGCCATCAAATCCAAGAATCTTGCCAACGGACTGATCCATGGTCGCCTCTCTGTGGATCTAGAACTGGTTAACGTATAGAAGACCCTAGATTGGCCCTGATACCAATTGAGCACCAAAAGAGCGACCTAGAGGGGGGTGAATAGGTCGGCACCTAGAAACCTACAACCTGAAAAACCCTCTCTTCTCTATTGTGAAAGGTTGTGTAGATGGAGCAAGCTACCAACCCTAGGACACAAAGAGGAAAGCTATCCGGAAGCACTACATAGCACTCGCTCAAACGCTGAGAGAAAACAATGCAAAATGAGCCTAGAACAACCGGCACAAATTCCATTGCACTGTAAGATGGGTCACCACCGGATGACCCACTAGACGGTCCTACACACACCCATCGGATGGTCTGGTGCCACCTGTTGCTGTGAAAAACCGACGAGTGGGAATGACGTGGCAAGAACACACCAGGAGCTGGAGATCGCGCTGTTCCTGCACTTGTTTCCCTATAGTGCAGCTCCGATCGGCTCTAAGCAGAGCCGATCTGGGTAGCGGTGGTGGTGCGGGTGTGCCACCTGGCATGACCTTGTAGCCAAGAAGGTTGGGTGGATGCGGTGGTTGGCTCTGGTTCTCCTTGTAAAGCGTACACAACAGATTTTAAACGTTAAATTCTTGACTGATCACTAGGATCGGCACCACGAGAGATCATGAACCCCGGTTGGCATACACATAGATGCTCAACGATCTATGAGGTATAAATAAAGCATTAGAATAACCAAAACCACATCCATGCGTAAGATGAATATAAACCCTATCTAAAAGCACGGTATAAGAGATCTGCATAGCCAGTCGGCTTCAAACTAGGACCTCCTAAGAAATTCTTCTAGATAAACAGATATAGGTTATGACGCGTATAGATAGGGTGCTCGTGATACGCTGGTCTATTGGAACATCGCATGCACGTATTGCAATGACACGTCGTGGGTTGTGACAAGTGACTAGGTAACATAAAACGAGTTACATGATGATTAATTTATGACATGAAGCGCGGGAAACATAAACAGATCGACAAACATGCGAAATAAATGATGTATCTCGTGGCAAGTGAAGCTCGGCACGAGATTCATCGAGATAACTGATGGATCTCCCACCGAGTAGAGCTTGACGCAAGATTCATCTAGATAACTGGTAACTCTCGCGTCAAGTAGAGCTTGACGTAAGATTCACCGAGATAACTAGCAAACCGTGCCATAAAAAATGCTTCAGTACACAGTTCACCATGTGGCTCATGCTCTAATGCCCTAATGAATCTAAGAAATATTAGAGCAGCATGACGATTACCTTGAAAACCCTAATTGCTTAGGGGTGGGGATGCGCTAAGAGAGATTTGAGACAATCACTGTTAGGGAATGTCTGTCGTCAACTTTATTTCATAAGTATGGGTAAATATTTATAGTCTGGAGACTTGGACGTCAAGTCTGATTCTAGCTAGAATAACACAAAAACCCTAACCTACTTGGGCTAAACCGACTCAATTTCTAATATACATGGCCCATCGGCCTTAGCTTTGACTAGCTGATCTGACCCAACAGCGGATCGGCTAAATTCTGGCGATAACTCATGCCCCCTGGTACTGACAATAACGTTTATTCTAGAACCATAATGGTAAAGAACCGTCCCCTCCTCCTTTCGAGCAATGATCAGGAACATTTATTCCCTACGAGGATTTGTGTTCATCATGTGAACTTCTTTGATGGATCATGGAGTCAAGCTTCGGATTCATTACTCTATCAGTTTTTCACAACTTGTACATGCCAATGCTCCTTGGTGACTAAGCATGGTGTCTTGGAAAGAATGGAGGCACGGAGTCATTTCTTTTTCGGCGTGCGAGGGGAAGAAACTATTCAATCCTGTCGTGTAGCATTCTATACTTCAGCCTGAGTAGTCACTTTAAATAAAAGTGACACCTAAAAAGGACTATCTTTGGCCTTTCTTTCATGCATGTCGATTCCCCGTGCCAGGCCATATTCATTGCGAGATCTTTTCACATTTCAACCCCTCATTCTTCACGATCCTAGCACATGGCCGAAAGACAAACAAGCACCCCCCTATGCTTGCACAACTCCCAGCTAAGCACAAGGAGGCTTATGATTGCATACTCGCCAAGCTAGCTAAAGAACTTATCGATCACTTCACTTGGACTCGAAGTGGCGGTATCAAGTGCATTTGATATCCAAAAAGCTTGCTTGATGGCATGGATGTCTGCACACCATCAAAAGTACGCAACAAAGCTTTTCGGAAAGAGATGAACTCTATGGTGAGCCAAGCCATGCTACGCCATGCAGAAGTATTGTTGAATTCCATGGAGAATATAGTAGCACGTGTGGTCAAAGCAGTTCTTGCTATTGAATACACACAAGAGGTCGGACCGCAGATCGACACTTCTTTTGCAGAGACTAAGTTTTACACTCGGCCGCCCTACATGCCTCCTATCAATGCTCCAGAAGGCACTAAGGCTGAGTTTATCATGCATGCACCTAGTAAACTGAATAATCAGCCCATATGCTATGATGTGTCGCCGGCGTTCATATCGGATGGCTATATGTGTCAACTCAGGTATAGGTTGCAACGGGAGGTAGAGGAACCTCCTTGTCCAATAAGCAAACAGCCTCACCCTATGGGCCGCGTAGGAGGTAGCAAGGACAAAGCTCACGATCAAGAGGTCACTGATTGGCAAGCGAGATATGGATCAGGGCCGGTTTTTAACAACCAGGCCAGCTTTTTTACTACCAACGGATCGGCTGCTCAAGCTGATCTGGATGAAATCCTCAGGAATCGATACGGCATGACACCGGTGAGAGGTGTTGTCATCTACTCTAAACCGTATCCCAAGGCCTACGATCAGTTGCTACCTCCACCCAAGTTCAAGGTACTGGAATTTTCTAAGTTTAGTGGCAATGATGGTACACATACTGTGGAACACATTAGCCAATATACGGCTCCATTGGGGATCACAGCGACATTTGAGCACATGAAGATCTAGCTCTTCTCGCTGTCTTTGACAAGTCCGGCCTTCAGATAGTATACATCATTGACACCTAGGGCCATCACAACATGGAAGCAACTGGAAAAGCTGTTCCACGCACACTTCTTCTCGAGGACTGAAGAGTCCTCATTCACGGATCTCATGCCACTTTGTCAGTGCCCTAGCGAGTCTGTGGGCCAGTACATTTAGCATTTCAAGGAAGCTAGGAATAGGTGCTATTCACTGCAGTTATCAAAAAAGAACTTGGCTGAGATGGCATACAACGGCCTACACCGAGCCACCAGGCTCGCTCATGGGCCGACGGACTTCAATTCCATTAGCCATTTGCTCTCCAAAGTGGAAGCCTATGAGCGTACACATCTAGAACAATACCTGGAGAGGCCGCGAAGGGCTATCATGTACCTGCAAGATGAAGAATCGGCCGATGAATAGGCAGAGGTGGCAAACGTGAAGTGGAATAAGCTAAAGCAGCCGCTGCCTTGTCAATGGCTCAAGCGTCCAAAAGCTCCTGCAGGCTATGATTAGATGTGGCCAAACAGAACAAATCTTTGACTTGCTATTCAAGGAAAAGTACTTGGATCTGATGCCTGGCCATAAGATCATACCAACTAAAGCACTCAAGGGATGCAAGTAATGCAAGTTCCACAGCACCCTTGATTCTCACAACACTAACTATTGCAAGGTCATGTGTCAGCAAATTCAGACCACTATTGAGTAGGGAAGGTCGACCTTTGTAAGGAGCTCGATGAAAGTAGACAGCACTCCATTCCCCAATGTCAATATGGTTAACGTGATGTATTACGCCCATGGTCAAACCAAGATAGCCGCTCCAGACAGTGTCAGATCAAGACCACAACTACAACTCAATCCTGCGAATTTCTACGCTGGGCTCGTGGTGCTGTTGAAGGCAATAGGGTCATCACTAAGAGCCGACCAAGCCTTCTTTCCCTGACCATCAACATGGTGAATGCAACGTCTGGTTCGTAGGACAAAGGCAAGACTAAGGCCGATCCGGACGACGATTGGCCGATAGAATTTCGACCAGAAGAGCACCTATCCGCTAAGGACATAGCCAAAAACTGACATTCTCGCCCTAACTCAGGCATCTTGATCAGCATATATGCTAGTCATCATGAAAGACACGAGCAACGCAGGGCACGAGAGCAAGAAGAGGACCATATTTGCGATCGACAGGCAAAGCATCGCTATGGATCAAATCATGACCTGCACGACTAGCACTGCTATCAAGAGTATCGCCACGAATGAGAGGAGCACTACCACTTCAAACATTGCCAAAATGAGGAGCGACACCATGTCAGGCATCGTCACGATGAGGAGCATGACTACCAAAGAGACTATAAGTTCAGGGAGTACTGGGACTGCCCATTCTTCCACTACTGCTGGAGTTAGGGGATGAAGCGCTTGCTAACTA
Organism: Paspalum vaginatum; assembly: GCA_030272315.1. NCBI lineage: Eukaryota > Viridiplantae > Streptophyta > Magnoliopsida > Poales > Poaceae > Paspalum > Paspalum vaginatum. The sequence goes on along the minus strand of CM059018.1, from coordinate 32,243,022 downwards.
TTGGCGTCTCTTAGCCTAAACAGATTTTACTCCGCAAGTGCACGGAGACTGATGTACCCTTTCACCCGGAGTTTTCCAAGGTATCGTAAATTTCCACAGGGAAGCGGTAGGCGAGAGAGTGTAATTGGATAAACTCAAGTCGAATGAACCGTAAACTTGAATAAATGTACCAACTAGTAGTTAGACAGGGGGAAGCCGATAAAGGATAGGTGTATGGTGGGGAAGTAACTAATCTACCAATATATCGATAGAAAGGTATAGCTGCCTGGGAGGACAATGAGTGAGATAAAGTCCCCAAACCCTATTCTATTCGGCTGCAAAGACTATAATGTGACTAAGGAAATTGAAGTAAACAAGTCAGGGTCTTGCGTTGAGCGAAATTCTAGCGCCCTAAGGAGCCAGGGGGTAGATAGTTGGCCACCGAAAGAGAACCTAGCTAATGCCTACGGGCCTCTCGAACGACAGGCCTGGACTACACAGGCACACAACACGCTGTCACCAAGTGGGGCTACTAAGCAAACTTATGTGGAGAGGATGGCACGCTATAAACGCACTCGAGCAGATTTCGAATAACAATAGACCGTCCTTGATCATAGGAGAGGATCTAACCAGAGCCTAGCGTACAGGTTGGATTATAGCACAGGCAAGAATAACAAGACTTGAACCAAAGTAACCATAGCCTAAGCCTAGAAAGTATGCAAAGAAAGGTACACCACACGTGCAAGAGACAGAAATAAAGTAAAGTAAATATATTATACTGGAGATGACAAAGGTACAAGGATACAAGCAACTTTACCATAGACTCAAAGATATCCCTGAGAACTCTGAGGCAAAGCTCGACTCACTCTAACTCCTAGGACTATCCTAACTACTAAGATAGGAATGACACACTCTAAGGTAGAATGTAGCTCTCTCTACTTCTACACACCTTGGAAATGAGCTCTAGGGGTCTATTTATAGTCCAATCAAGTGAGGGGGTATTTGTCGGTGGTGTAGGTCGGTGGCTGAGCAGCCACATGCATGGCCGGTCGGCCACCCCTATGGCCGGGTGGCCATAGGATCCACCGACCTTGGCACTCCATCGGCTAAGATTGCTTCCCCGAGTCGGTTGGCAGTCGAATTAGTTGACTCATGTGCAAAACGGGTCTGAGTGATGGCCAAACGGCCATGCTCATGGTTGGGCAGCCATTGGATTTACCGACTTTGGCAATCCAATATCTTGCCTGCCCTCTGCATGGTGGTTGACAGTTATTCCAATTTTGTTTCTTCGTGGATGATTGGATTTGGAGTGTGTTTCTTCCTAGGCCATTGGATGCAAGTCACTTGGATTGGTGAGGTGGCATTTGTCACGTTGAAACCTTGGCCCACACCTAAGTTTGTACACTTGACACGTTGTTCTTGCATGTAGGGTCAGAGTGGAGGCATTTGGGCTTGGTCACATGGCCGGGTGGCCATGCTGATTTGCCTGGGCCTACTGAGGGATAGTCGGGCAGCCATGGCCGACCGGCCATGCCCAGTGCCATTGACTGCCGGAGTCTATTTCCTCATCAATTTGCCTCATTTTCATGTGTATTTCATACCTGGACTCAAATATTTGTACACAACTCATGGAACTCATTAGTAGACAAGGGTTAGTCCAATAAAGTCACATGCTTTGCTTCATTTAAAGGATAGTTTTGACGGTTGAAATTGTGAAATAACAACTATCAACACCAACCATTAATGACTGTCCACAATGTTCGGCTCCCCGATGACCAAAAGCATGCACATCCGTGTTCCAATGGATGGGACACCCGCAATCAGCGCAATAACATCATCTGCAACTCTGGCCATAGGGGCGCGCGTACTGATGCAGGCAAACTAGAGCAGAGGCAGCCACAACGTGAAGGCATAGACGAGGTTCCTTCATCGCATAACCATTTAGGCTCAAGTAGGAAGCGTGAGGAGTGTCATCGACCCAGGTGGTGCCTGAAAGGACTCTCTCACTCGCAAAAACACAGAGTGCAACACCTGCGAAGCCTGGAAGAAGCCGAAGCAAACTACCTTCGGATTTTGAAGCTAGTAAATTTCGGGACCTGTCGTTGTGCCAACATACAAGCACAAGCTTCCACTAGTACTGCCCAAATGCCTAGGAGTCTGGAGGAGAAAGCAGGCAAGAACATGAGTACCCAGAGGACCCAATGGAAGAAGATGTAGAAGACGACCAGCTGAACGAGGAAATAGCCGATGGATCGACTCACGTCAATATGATATTCCTCTTGCCCGATGAATTTTGTAATTTCTCTACAATTCAAGAATCAGTAGCCCAGCTCAACCTTGGACTGGCTGCCATCATATTTGAGAAGCCGTTCAACAAGAAGTACCATCATCTGAAGCCACTATACCTCTAGGGTTATATCAATGGTAAACCAGTGAATAAGATGATGGTCGATACAGGTGCGGCCGTTAATCTAATGCCGTACGTAGTGTTCAAGAAATTTTACAGGAGCGAGGATGAGCTCCTCAAGACAAATGTTGTCCTCAACGATTTCAAGGGCGACCCGAGGAAGCTAAAGGCGTCTTCAACTGTTGAATTGACAGTTGGACACAGGACAATCAGTACATCCCTCTTCGTCGTGGAAACTAAAGGGCACTACTCATCCCTGCTCGTCGAAGATTGGATTCATGCCAACTGCTGCGTACCATCGACTATGCACCAGTGCCTCGTGCAATGGGATGGCGTCGAAATTGAAATTATTCCATAAGATGACTCCAACGACGTCACAGTTGCAGAATCTTCATTCTGGGGGACAGAAGGAGCGGAGTGCCTCACTGGAAGAGATCAGCTGGATTGGGATTATGTTGATGGGTCAAAAAATAGGCTTGTGCTGGTTCCAGCAGCCGGCATCGACGTTTAAATATATGCTCGATCAAGGTCAATCGAGGCGATCGGCCGATATTTAAACATAGCACTGACACAAGTTGTATGGCCGATCCAGGCGATCGCCCCCAAAAAAATTATTTGTACTATCCTTGTTCAACAATAAAACAGTATTAGACAATGATGTTCATCAGGGCATCATTTGTGAGACAAATCTTACAGTAGAGGCTGGGAAAAACCGATCTCCTCAAATATTTGAAGATATAGGCTTGGGGCAGATAGGGAGATGCGATGCAAATGCCAAGAACATTAGTCTTGGCCACCTAAGCTTGCAAGTCAATTCCTGAATCTCCTGAATCTTGTACGCTGGGGGCATCGGTATGCCACTCCAAGGGGCCAATGTAACATCATCAAGCCCCAAAAATATAGAAGAGCCGATGCATTGCCATCGACTTTGTTGCCATTGACTTTAGGTACCCCACAAAAAAATGGAAAAAGCCGATGTGTTGCCATCGACTTTAGATAAAAATACAGAAGAGCCAATGCGTTGCCACCAACTTTAGGTACCCCATAAAAAAATGGATAGCCAAAGAATCGAGACAAGGCCATTGGTTGTAGGCATGTATCATTGTCATCTTACAAAGTGCCATACCTAGGGTGCATGGATAAATCATAATTGTTCCAAGGTGTCCTCACTGACTACTGAAGGTACTGCTGAAAGGCCATGATGGCTTTTAAACTGAATTGAGTCAACAAAGGAATTGATTTCTCTATGAGATTCATTCATGCCTGGTATCACATGAGCGGTTAGCATTCGAACCTCGGCAAGGCTTCATGACATACTCTCCTTTAGTTTTTGTTTGTTGGCCTGAACCTTGTCAAGTTCAGATGATGTGGTCTTAATGTTGTCATTAATGGTTGAAAGCCTCTACTGAAGGCATTGGATTTCTTTGACAACATCCCCTCTTGATTTATGTAGATCTGTGAGCTTCAGAGACAAGTTTGACGAGGCTTTGTCATCATCTACGGCGTCCTTTTGCCTAGTTTAGGATTGAGCTATTTGTTCAGCAATATCTTTCCTTAAGCTGGGCTTGAGCTTTGTGGGATGCGATACGGGCTGCGACTGTTTCTACCTCTTCTCTAGAGAAGCCAAGGCTATGCCACTGGATGAATTACCTGCCTCAAATAGGTAGATAGTTGATCTGCTACCGGTTCCAATGTTGCACGAAGGACCTCACTACCTTTGACCAGCTGCACAACCAAACCACCAAGCAGTCTCACCATCTCTTGAAGTCGAGCAGTTACATCGGCTGACACAGACTTGGGTGGTGATGAAGGGCATGTTTGGACCCCTTGCCCAGCTTTGCCTAGCCTTGATGAGCAAGAATATGTGTTTGGTAGTATCTCTCAAACCTTGCTTTGCTAGGCAAGCTTGCTTGAGGAAACAAGGAAATCCTTGCTGAGCTAGGAGAGCCAATTGGGCTCTCCTGCATGGGCAAGGCAGCTCTTGCAATGAGGTAGCAGAGCTGCATGCTTCTGGATGTGCCTGAACTATGTATTGTTGTTGTCCTAATTTATTCAATGCTCTTTGATCCATGCATGTCTACTCACCGGTCAAAGAAAGAAAACCAAATGACATTTTTATCTTGCCTTGCTTTGCTGAGCTAAGTTAAGCTATCCTTGCTTAGCTTGCTTCTCCTAGTAAAAGAACCAAACATAACCGAAGTTCTTTCTTGCTCTTGCTCCAAGTCAAAGTCAAGAGTCGAAGGATCAAAGTTGAGCGGGGATGATAGTTTGCATGACTACAAAACAATAGGCTCACTGTAAAACACTCAAGGAAGGTGGCCTGAATAAGCAATGTACTTACCTTAGTATGACGGTGCACATCAGGTGCAGAGTTGGCCTTCCTGTTGAGAAGTATCACTGCCATTAGAGGAGAGGTTGACCGTAGACAGGTTTTGGGGTTTGTTTTTCTCGAAGCGGAGAAGAGTTGCTCCTATTGGTCGAATCTCCTGACTGTAACAAGGGCATATATGCTTGAGTATATATGCTAGCAAAGAAGAAAATATTGTTGCCGAGTACTTACAAGATGATTCGGTATGATTGGAAACAGGATTGTGTAGGAGAAGAACTTTGGGGCTCCTAGGTTTTCTGGTAGTAGGGTCTTTTGGTCGGTGATGATTTTGTGTCATCGCTCCTATGCTTTGAATGACCACTAAGAAGCAACACCTTGTACGTCAAGGCATGGTGCCGACTTTCAGTACAAAGGTATGGGAGCCATAGGCGAATAACAAAATGCTTCCCCTAAATCATCAACCAGCATGGGTCTTTCTTCATACTGCATCAAGAAAGGATGTGTTGAAATCAAGGTAACTACTGGCAGGATAAAATACCTCTTCTGTTGAAGGTTTGTAAGAGGAGTCAATGCAGCGGAGCTTTGTGCTAAGTGGTCCACTAGAACAGATGCATTTTCTAGCTATCCCACTAGATATTAAAACCTTCTGTCGTGTACGTGAACTTCATGTCTCATGGGATTTGGGGAGAACTCAGCAAAGAGGGCGTATGCGCGAAAAGTCAAGAGCCGTTCAGTAAGATCAGCTTAAACTGAGAATTTCTCATGAATGATAAAGTGAGGAGAGGTCTGATTTAAGACAAACTGGCACACAGGTGATGACAGGCTAGTAAGACTCATAACCAGGCTTAGTAACCCTATTGCTAGTACTCATACTCACAGGTAGCAAGTAAGGAAAGATCATGGTAGCATATTTCTGCCGAGTTTCTTCAGTCATCGGCAAAGTTGTCTAATCTGAAGGAGGGATTTTCAAAATTTTCTAAGTCTGAAATAGGCGTTAAAGGTGACTATAGTACGATCATGATAGAAACAACTTGAACCATCTAGCCATCTCTACTTCACTGGGTTTGCTGCTAGAGAGTCAATACAAGGCCTGATCGAAGGAAGTACATCGGATGAATTTGCCAGAAGAATCTAGAAACGATGACTCCTACTAGACAAGAGAAATCTGGGGCATGTTGTTGAAAGTACAATTGGTTCTAGAGCTGCAGAAACCACCAAGGGCCACTTGATTTGATACGTTCATTGCTCAATAGTTTGGTGGTGTTCAGAGAAAGGTGTCGGTACAAAATGCCTGAGGAATAGTTTTCCTAAAGCAAATTGTTGGCCGTTGGCCAGAGCATCAGCCAAGTTCAGATAATTTTTAGTTTTAGCAAGAGAAGGGCCAAAAAGAGGAAATGGTCTAGCCTAAGATTCAAAAAGGATGTGTGCTCTCTATGGTTGACCACCCCTGAACGTTTGTTGTGGTAATCAATATATTGGCTCTAGTTTTTGGTTGTGGCTTTGTCAACAATTTTGTGTTTACAGTCCCCAGAGAAAAAGGAGAAGGACAAGCCGAGCTGACATCTAAACCCAAAATCATGGTTACATCCATCAAAGTGGGGGTCATAGGACCGTGGCTTGAACAAAAAGCAGTTCACTGAGTTCGGACCAGAAGTAGCTAATTGCTCTCAAAACGTTTTCATGCTTCTCAATGGTAGACAGAGTTAAGGAGAGTGCATTGACTATCCCTATGTTCTACCAGATAGATGATTCATAAACTTGGCCACCCGTTTGTACCAATGCACCCATTCCGTCATGGGGAACGGCCAATGCCCTAAGTTGGCTAGTCCAGCGGTCTGGATCTAGATTCCAAGCTACGAAAGGGATTCATTTGGCCTCAGCTGAAATTAAATCCGATGGAGGTTCAGAAGATTCAGGGCCTAAGCTGAAAAGATTTTGAGGTTGGAGACTGAGGAATTAGAATGTCCTTTGGCCTGCTGCATTCATAAGAAGGAAAAAATAGGAATATGAATAATGCCAAAAATATCTTTTTCTGCAAAAGAAGAAGGGCCGGAGTATATACCTTTAGACCAAAAATCTTCTGACTGCAATGATTCCGCCATTACTGAGCTCGCTGTGTCTGCCATGTTCAGAATCTAAAGGAAAAGCTATATGACGCGAGGTTGTCTAAGGTGAGGTGCGCGTCGTGTTCTATTAAACAGCAGCATGGAACATCTGCTGAAATTTTAGACAACTGGGGCTGAGCCTAGGATTGTCGGCCAATTTACAAACAGAGTTACAACAGTTAAAAAACCAAGGTCTGATCCGATGCCATACTATCAGATCAGCTCATGTCAGCACGAAGAAGGAGACAAAAGGATTAATTAACATAATCCTTCATTCATTATTGGATATTTTTACAAAGAAGAATACTAAACAAAAGAGAGGGAGCTAATCCCCTTGGAGCCGATGCAACGACTACTAAACCCTAGATGGTTAACTAATTCTATGAGCTGATGTTGCATATTGGCTAGTGCAGCACCAACGACGGCTGTTCTTCACTGCAGGCACCGCTACCGTTGAAATCCTCTGTCAGCTGATTAATCACCACTTTTGAATCGCCGAAGACCTCTACTACTTCGGCAACTGAATCATGTAGCAATTACAAACCCTTGCAAATAGCTTCGTATTTGGTCTGGTTGTTAGTGAATTGTTCCTTCAACTGAATGGCAAACTCATAGACTTTTCCTCTAGGGGAGACAATGTACAATCCAGTGCCACAACCTGGGTCGCATGCCGATCCGTCAAAGAAAAGAACCCATGGCCTAACACCCACAAATTGGACTGGTGCCATAATCCTTTCTGTGACAAGATTGGCCAGAGCTTGCCCTTTTATAGCCCTAGCCGGTTGATAGCGGATGTCGAACTCAGAGAGTGCATAGATCCACTTGCCGAGCCAACCTTTGAGTATGGGAGCCGATAACGTATGCTTGATCACATCGGCTTTGCAGATTACCTAGGTCTCAGCGTTGAGCAAATAGTAACGCAACTTAGTGCAAGTAAAATATAAACAAAGGTAGAGGCATTCCATCTCAGTATACCTAGTTTTTGTATCCAAGAGACGCCTGTTAATATAAGAAACCACCCATTCTTTGCCTTTAAATTCTTGAATTAGCACAAAGTCGATGGAAGTTTCATCAGCTGCATGATAGACAACGAATGGTTTGTCTAGTTGAGGCGGCACTAATACAGGAGGCGATGTCAAGTACTTTTTGAGATAATCAAACGTCTTCTGTTGTTCTAGCCCCCAAATGAAGTCTTCGTCTTTTTTTATCTTGTTGAGAGGCATGAATGGATCGACGCACCCCGAGAGGTTTGAAATGAATCTCCTAATGTAATTTATCTTGCCGATCAAACTCTGCAACTCGGCCTTGGTCTTTGGAGGTTCCATAGTCACGATGGCGTCTTTGCTTTTGTTGCCAATCTCAACCCCACGCTCATGAATCATAAATCCAAGGAATTGACCAGCAGTAACTCCCAACGCACATTTCTTGGGATTCATTTCCAGGCTGTGGATCCTGTTGACACGCGAAACGGATCCGTGTGGCAGCACGATAACTATCGCCTTTCGTGACGACGAGCGATTGCTTTCCGAGCAAAGCAACAAAGATTCCTCGCTTTCGTGGAGAAGATCGACCTTTTTTCAGCGCAAAACGGCAAAGATCAGCCAAACCCTAGGGCTGCTAGGGCTTGGGAAGGCTAACGAACTAGTGTGCTGGAAAAAACAGAACGTAGAAGGAAAAGTAATGCTTTGTGTATTTGTCGATTGGATTCCCTTTTTTTTTAATCGGCCTATCACCCTTTATATACAGGGGCACCAGGTCTTCGGTGGATAAGTCCGGCTACAAAACTAATCTCCGTATCTATACAAACCAACCGGCCACGTGACATGGAAAGCTAACCTAATACATATACCAGCCGGTAACAAATCCTGTCGCGTAATTAACTTGAGTCTAGCCAAATGTATTTTCCATACGCACAGCTTCCCCTCCATCATTGGTCCCTGCAGCCAGAGATCGTCAACATGACCAGAAAAACTTCTCGTGCATCGTCCCATGCAGGCAGCTACCGAAGAAACATCCTGCTGCTCTGATAGCCAAATATTCAATAAAAATAAATCATTAGTGGCCGAGTTAGCTCATTCTAAAGTCAATTCGGCCAATAGAATATTTCAGCTATGATCTAAATAAACTACTTCTAATGACTAAAATCACCAGCCGACTTGATCAACCAAATTACACTATAAACACATGCCCCCTGTTTTTGGTATAATCGCATTTACCAAAAACAATAAGGTAATCAAGCATTTTACCTCAGAACGATGCATACCGCTACTCCTGCCATACCAGGGACGACGTACGAACCACATCGGCCATTTTTCTTATTTTCCTCAGGGCGATATTTAGATATCATATCGGCCATCATTTTTCATCTCAGGGCGATATGTTCAACGCTCATATCGGCTACCAGTTTTAAATCTCAGGGCGATATGTTCGAAAATCATATCGGCCAAAGCACTATCAAGCCTCTTGCCACACGTTAGGATAGTACTTCTTCAAATATTTTCCATTAAGAGCTTTAGGTAGCTTTTCTCCCTGCAAAGATTGCACAAAGTATGAATTTTCAGGAACAATCTCTACAATTTTATATGGATCCTTCCAACTCGGCGACCACTTGCCGAATCTGTTGTCTTTGGTTCCAATCGGTAAAATCGTTTTCCACGCTAAATCTCCAAGCTGAAACGATTTTTCCTTGACTCTTTTATTATAAGCTTTAGCCACTCTAATTTTATCCTTTTCAATTTCCCTCAAGGCTATCAATCTTTCCTCTGAAACATCATCTATTCTATCCATCATTAAACTATTATAGTCTACAGCCGACAATCCATTTTACCTGGCTATTCTAAGAGCTTGCAACTTAATCTCTTCCGGCAATACAGCCTACTGTCCATATACCAGCTCATACGGTGTCACTTGAGTTGCACCATGCTTAGATATCCGATGAGTCCATAAAGCTTCCGAAAGCACCTCATGCCATCTTTTCGGATGTTCTTCAATCTTTTTCTTTATAAGCTTAATTAAAGTCTTATTACTAGATTCAGCCTGCTCGTTAGCTTGAGCATAATATGGCGACGAATTTAGCAATTTGATTCTAAAAGATTCAGCAAATTCACGAAATTGATGGGACATAAAAGAAGCACCTTGATGCTTAGACACAAATCGGGCAAGTGTGAGTTTTGAAGAACTGATTTAACAACTACATCATCGATGCAAATCTTGACAAGCCGACCAATGAGATCATGAAAGATATAATTAATGGCCCATTGATAGGTAGCACCAGCATTTTTAAAACCGAAGGTCATAACAACCCACTTGAATAACCCAATGTTACCTAGGCAACAGAAGCTAGTTTTGTAAACATCTTCCTTGGCCATGAAAATCTAATTGTAACCCGCATTGCCATCCAGGAAGCTCATCATCTGGTGTCCCGCGGCAACATCTACGAGAATATCTACTACTGGCATTATCCGTCCTTGGGAGTTGCCCTGTTGAGATCTCTAAAGTCAAATCCATGTGACATATCTACATGACCTAATGAATCCAGCTTCTATCATCCTCTAAATTTCATCCTTAATTTCTGGCAAGATTTTAGGACTAAACCTTCTTGGTGATTGAGCATAAGGGAGGAAACCTGATTTGATAGGTAGACGTTGTTCTACAATGGAACGATCCAGGCCCAGCATCTCATGGTATTCCCACGCGAAGCAGTCTGAGAACTCTTTCAAAAGATCTACCAGTTGAGATTTGAATTATGGTGCCAACTTCTTACTGATGTATGTCGGTCATGGTCGGTTGCCTGGTCCAATATCAACTGCTTCAGCTCATCAGCTACTGTAAAACCGAACCCCAACTTCCCTTCATCTGCAAACTCAACGCTACCAATCATACATTGTGGGAGTCGGTCATAATTATTGGCCTGATGAATACCATCGGCCAACATCATCTTAAAGTACAAATATTTTTTGGGGCCGATCGCCTGGATCGGCCACACAACTCGACCGATCGTCTCGATCGGCCCTAATGGAGTATGTATTTAAATATTGATGTCGGCTGCTGGAACCAGCATTAGTCTTTTTTTTTACCATTTGACATAGTCACAATCTAGCTGATCTCTTCCAGTAAAGCATTCCGCTCCTTTTGCGCCCCCCCCCCCCCCCGAATGAAGATTTTGCAACTATGATCGTTGGAGTCATCTGCTGGAACAATTTCAATTTCATCGTCATCCCATTGTACGAGGCACTAGTGCATGGTTGATGGCACGCAACAGTTAGCATGGATCTAGCCTCGGCCGAGCAGGGCCGAGTAAGGTGCTTTAGTATCCATGATGAAGAAGGACGTATTGACCGTCTTGTGCCCAACTGATAACTTGACATTGAAGATGTCTTTAGCCCTTGTCGGGTCTCCCTTGAACTCGTTGAGGACGACATTTATCTTGATGAGCTCATCCTCACTTTTGTCTGATTTCTTGAATATTGCATACGGCATTAGATTAACTTCCGCACATGTGTCGACCACCATCTTATTCACTGGTTTACCATTGATACAACCCATGAGGTATAGTGGCTTTAGATGATGGTATTTCTTATCGATCGGCTTCTCAAATATGATGGTAGCCGGTCCAAGGCTGAGCTTGGCTACTTATTCTTGAACTACAGAGGAATTACGAAATTCATCGGGCAAGAAGAATACCATATTGAAGTTAGCCGATCCATTGGCATTTCCTCATCTAGCTGGTCGTCATCTGCATCATCCTCCATTGGGTCTTCTGGTCGCTCATATTCTTCTTGCTTCCTCCTCTAGATTGCTGGGCCTTTGGGAATCACTGGCGGGAGCTTGTGTTTGTACAACGGTATAGCGATAGGTCCTGAATTTACTTGCTTCAGTATCCAAAAATAGTTTGCTTCAGCTTCTTCAAACTGCGTAAGCGTTGTACTCTGTGTTTTTGCGAGTGGGAGAGTCCTTTAGGGCACCACCGAGGCCGATGACACTTCTCGTGCTTCTTGGTTGATTCCATTTGGGAACGTGGTGGAGGAATTGCGCACGCATATTCATGTCACGGCCGTCCTCGCTCAGCCTTGCCCGCATCCTTATGTGCGGGTCTCTCTAGAGAGAGCTATAGACGACATCGTGGAGCCCATGGGTGTCCTAGCCGTTGGAAGATAGACATGCATCCTTCTGGTCGTAGAGGAGTCAAGCATTTGTGGGCAATCGTCGATGGTTGGCAAACGTTCCATGCCCTAACTCCGGCAGTAGTGGAAGAACGGGCAATCCTATTGCTCCTTGAACTTGTAGTCCCAGCGATGGTCATGCTCCCCACCATAACGATGCCCGGTGTGGTGGCATTCCTCGTTTTGGCGACATTCAAGGCGATAGCATTCCTCTCATTCAAGGCAGTACTCTTGATAGTGGCACTCACCGTGCAGGTCATCGCTCGACCGATAGAGATCTCCTGATTGCCAATCGCGAATACAGTCTTGTTCCTGGTCACGCGATGGCGTTGCTTGCATCTTTCGTGTTGACTGTTGGTGGCTCTTAGCCTACCGGAGTTTACTCCGCAAGCGCACGGAGATCGCTGTAGTCTTTCACCCAGGAGTATTCCAAGGTATCATATTTATTTCCACAGGGAAGCATTGAGATAGATATATCAAACTATCATACATCCAGCTGTTACCACTCATACACATCAACCGATAACTATGAACGATCGACACCAAGCACCATGTGATACAAGCCAAGCACCGTTGGCAAGAAAATAGGTAAAGCTAGGAGGACAATGAGACAGTGACTGCGGTACAGTCTTCTATCTCTGCTGCATACAAGAGCTTTCCGTGCTAAAGGTCGAAAGGATCTCAACAAAGTTATGAACTTGCGTCGAGCGAAATTCTAGTGCCCTCTAGGAGCCAAGGGATAGATAGTTGGCCACCGAAAGGGAACCTAGCTAATGCCTACGGGCCTCCCGAATGACGGGCCTAGGATACATAGGTACACCACACGCTATCACCGAGTGGGACTACCAAGCAAATCTGTGTGGAGAGGATGGCACGCTACAAACATGTCAAACGGAGCTTGAACAACAATAGTTCATCCTTGGCCAAAGCAGAGGAACTAACCAGAGCCTAGCGTATAGGTTGGATTGTAGCACCGGCAAGCATAGCAATGATCAATCAAATCTAGTTCAACACAAATAAAGCCTTGAAATGGTGGACCAAAAGGAAAATGCAACTACACCATTCGAGTTAGTAATAGAGACGAAGATAATAAATAGAATAAGACTTTAAATGCTCATAATTAAGTCATACATCTAAAGGTAATGTAAAAGAATAAAGCTTTGGACATTACCGAATACTTTCGACCGACTCTGAAATAGCAAATCTTCTCTAACTCCTAACCAAACACTATTTTCAGAGTGGAGGCACCACCCGCGGGGCGCCTCATAGAGAGAGAGAGAGAGAGTTACATGGTGAATGGTAAAGTTTTGGAGTGGGGGAGTGCCCCCCTATTTATAGAAGTGGCAAGGTCGGAGGGGCAGCGAAGGCGGTTGGCCGGACGACCCTCTGATGTACCGACTTGATCAATCAATGCTTGAGATGCCCTCTGGAAGTCGGTAACCATTGATACACGTGTTGAACATGTGTAGGCGTCCAATGTGGTGACCGTGCAGGCCAAGTAATGGGTCGGAACGGCCATTTGACGTGGCTGGCCGGCCATGTGAGGTGGTCAGCCAGCCATAGGCATGGCCGGCCAGCCATCATTCTAGCCTTTCAGCCATCCCTGGCCCCATGTGTTGGCCTTCCGATGTTGGATTCAACTTGGTATTGTTCCTCCATGTGTATTTGGCCTTTTGGTAACATCCTTGGATGAATAAGATGAAGGGAAAGGCATTTTGGGAGAGTGCATGGCTGGCCGGCCATCTCTCACATCTCATGCATGTTGTCAATCTTGCGACGCCCATAACTTTTGCGTCCAGACTCCAAATTGAGTGAACCAAAACTCCATTTTGATTATCTTGACGAGCTCTTTTTAATGGTTTGGTTAATGAGGCATTTGATATACTTCATATTGATGTTATTTGCAATTCATTCTCAAGTCCTTTCGTGTGAATTCTCTCTTGCTCCAAATGATGATGTCTTGCATGAAATTTGAGCATCTCCCTCGGATACATCAAAAACCACCAAAACTTTTGGAATTCATTAGTGTTAGGTAAATAATGCATAGAACTTTAGTTAGACCCTATTTATTCACCAAGGACTTAGCCGCTAAAACCATGAAATAATAACCAACAACAGTGACCAACATAGATGCCGATCAGGATGCCTGCATCGGGGCAGGAACGCTGGTTTCTGGCTATGTCCTTGGCGGATAGCTGTTCTTCAGGTCGAAATTCTAGTGGTCGATCATAGTTCGAATCAGCCTTAGCCTTGACTATTGAGAGCCAATGGACCGGCTCCATTGCCTCTGGAGTGATGAGTGATGGTCAACAGTAGCAAGACCCAGAATGACTTGGGCACAAGACCTCCGATGGACTAGAGGTAGAGGAAAGTCCTAAGAAGGACTAGAGGCATGCTCGGCGTCTGTCGGCCATGGGAGTTCGGTACATGGAGGAGCGGCACGGCGATGGCAAGAGTAAGTCCTCTGAAGGACTGCGAGGCTGCCCTGTTGGATAGGGGATGCCGGGTGCCACCGCGGTGCTCCAACCCGAGTGCGTGGCGCGAAGAAGTGCGAGGGAGGCTTTGGCGGCTTCAGCTCAAAACCGCCAACCAAGCTACCCAAGCCTTGGTGAGTTGGGCCTTGACTCGCCAAGATAGAGAAGATGGGCCAAATCCGGCCCAGGCGGAGACTTCCTAAAGTTTCCCGGTTTCTGTCATCAAAATCAGGGGGTGGATCACGGATTGGACTACTGGCCACGTGGAGAACATCTGAGGATTCTGTGGAACTTACGAAGATCAAGACTTCATCGCGGTCGTCCATCCCGAAATATCCTGTAATCTTTCGTTTGAGTCCTTAGGGTTTGTCTAGTTGTAGGGACCTAAGTGCAAAACTGTCTAAACAGCACTCGGGTATAAATAGGTCCAAGATAGGTCATTAGAGGGCCTCTTGGCTGCTAGGATCAGTCTTTACTTGGTGTTTTTCGTCCTTAAGCCTTGAGCTCCTTTTATTAGGGAGGTTAGAGTAGGATTTAGCGTCCTAATCATGAGGGAAGGTGAGGGTGATTGCTTGGGATGAATTTCTGCTTGTATGCTGAATCTTTAGACCCATCTTGGGCACTTAATCAAAGCAAATTCATGCAGCAACCTTGTATTCTTCTCCTCCCCCTCTCTCTTTGGTTTTTGTGTTCAATTCTTGGCTTTTGGGTGTTTGTGTTGGCCAAGCTTGATTCCCTTTCCTTGATAATGTTTTGGACTTACCAGGACGTGGAGATCATGACTTAGTTCATCTCAATCCTGCTGGATTTCCACGAGAAAGCCTCCTTTGTGTTTTCCCCTTTCTTGCCCAAAGATTGACATTTCACGAGATCTGAAATTCCTGCTGATTCCGTTGTCACTCTGTGTTCATCTTTTGGAAAAAGCTTTGGATTAGGGTCCAAATAGCCTGTGCAGAATTTTGCGAAGTTTGGACAAGGTTTGGTCTGATTTGGGTTTGAAAACGCCATTTCTGCGACTCTACCGGACAACCGGAACCGGATTGTCTGGCAGCGCCCACCGGATAGTCTGGCGTGAGGCACTATCCGAGCCGTGCCACCGAACAGTCCCGCAGCAGGCACTGGATAGTCCGGTTCCACCAGACAGTCCGGTGTTGGCCACCGGACAATCCGTTCCAGCGAGGGAGATGTTGTGATTTTCCCACTTTGTTTTTTTTTCGCTGTGTTTCTGCTCTGGATTTTTGCATTCCTCACTGTAAGACCATTCTCTTTGCTTGCTGAGAGTCAGTGAGACGCACCTTGGTGCAGTGAGTGTCATGTGGAGGGTTTTGCAAAGTTTTGTTGCCTCAGTGCCACTCTTGGTTGGATCTTGAGTTTTCCTACATTGGTGCGTATCCTTTCAGTGGACAACACCCTTCCGCTGCTAGGCACGTATCTGTTTAGTGGACGGTGCCTAGTTCGGTTTCTCTTGAGCTTTGTAGAGCACTTTCTTAGGGGTTGTGATTTTGAGATTTCAAGTGCTCCTATTCACCCCCCCTCTAGTCGCACGTCTCGGTCCTACAATTGGTATCGGAGCCGGTTAGGTTTCTTCATACCTTTACCGGTGAGAAACTAGCAGCGACTATGACTCACTCCAGGAAGATTCTGGTCCTTGGCTCCGATGGCTACTCCTACTGGAAGGGTAGGATGAGGGCATTCTTGCTCAGCCTGGGTTAGGACATATGGGATGCTACTCAGAGTGCGAACTTTGTGGTGCTTCCAGTTGCTCAGCACACTACCCCAGCGATTGTGGCTCAGCATGAGGCGAATGCCAAAGCTGTTAACTTTCTCTTCTCAGGATTTGGTTCGGTTGATTATGAGAGAGTGAGCCACCTCGAGACTGCTCGTCAGATCTGGTCCCTACTGAGTGCACACCATGAGGGCACTGCTACTATCAAGGGGCATCTCGTTGAGACTTACAGGCGCGAATATGAGAATTTCGTTTAGAAGCCTGGTGAGTCCATCGATGACTTGTTTGGTCATTTTCAATCGATCATCAACAAGTTCCGCGTTAACTCTAGCCCTGAGAGGATCCCATACACCGACCATCAGCAGGCTGTCAAATTGCTGTATGCATTGGAAAGGAAGGTATGGGAGATCAAGGTTAACTCGATCATCTAGTCTGAGGCCTATGACACAATTGGAGTGGAGACTCTTTATAGCAAGCTCAAGGCCACAGAGGTGGATTACAAGTTGAGAGATTCTCTCGCTTGTACTGGCTCCAAGAGCTTGGCCTTGGCTTCTCCCTCCAGTGAGGCTGCTACTAACCCCCAACTTCACAACTTTTCGTTTTATGCTCTTATGTCTGTTACAAAGGAGCAGTTGGCGTCACTTGGGGATGATGAGCTTTGCCTGTTGTCTAGCCGCTTTCAGCATGCCTATGACAACCGGATGAGCAAGAAGAGGGGCAAGAGGCCCAAGTGCTTCGAGTGCAGAGAGGTCGGCCACTTCATCACTGAATGCCCAAACAAGCAAAACGACTACTACAAGAAGGGAAAGAGCCACTCCCGTGACTCCAACAAGTACCACTCTGGCAAGCACGACTACAGCAAGCGTGACCACACAAAGCACTGCTCTGGCAAGATCAAGAACTTTAGGAAGGCTTTCAAGAGCTACTAGAAGGACAACCGGAAGCGGGACAGGGCTTTCTTTTCCGAGCTTGGTGGTCTGTGCGGTGGATCGTCCTCCTCCTCGTCATCATCAAGCTCAAGCGATGAGGAGATCGTCACCAAGCGGGACAAGAGGAGGGACCAAGGCGGTCTAGCTAGACTCTGCTTCGTCTCCACCAAGTGCAAGCGCAAGCACAAGATGCACCGGAGATCCTTTTGCTCCATGGTGCTTGAAGACAAGGATGACAAGGGCGACAACAATGACTCCTCCGATAAAGAGGTAACTCCTGAGCAAGCTGAAATTCGGGAGATGTTGGAGGCAAATAGTCGTGAGTTGAAAGCCTAGGATAAGATGTTGGAGAGGGCAGCCAAGAAGCTGCAGAAGCAGAAAGCCAAGTTGGCTGATGCTCTAGCTGAGATAGAGAGGCTGAAGAGTGTGCCAGCCTAGCCTAGTGAGTCTAAGTGCCCTATCTGTGAGACTTTGGTGAGAGATCTCTGTGAGCAGAAGAGCAAGTATGCTCATCAGGTAGAGGAGATGGATAGGCTGAAGGTAGAGTTAGGCAAGCTCCAGTCTAAACTGGATGAGCCTATTTTGAGTGATGAGCCTAAGTGTGAGATGTTCCCTCACCTAGCTATTGACATAGCTGAGCTGAAAGTTAGGTGTGTGTCGGTACCCAGCTAACCGGGTACCCGCTTACACTAGACAAAGATCACTAAGGAGGATAAGTACTGCAGTACAAGGAGGGCCTAAGACCGTGTACAGATGGGCCCGGCCTACTCCTTGGAAAAGCTGGGCCGCGCACCCGGCCCACAGGGGAGGCCCTGGACCTCCTTCGAGGACCGAGCCTCCCCCAGCCACGCGAGGAGTCCCTCAGGGGAAGGTGAGGTCCGGACCTCTCGGAGGTTCGGAGCCCGTACCTTCAGTGGTCCGGGGCCGCCTCGTGCCCACAGGGCACGGGGAGGTCCGGAGCCAGCGCCCTCGGTGGTCCGGGGCCGCCACGTGCCCACAGAGCATGGGGAGGTTCAGAGCCAGCGCCCTCGGTGGTCCGGGGCCGCCACGTGCCCACAGAGCACGGGGAGGTCCGGAGCCAGCGCCCTCGGTGGTCCGAGGCCGCCACGTGCCCACAGAGCACGGGGAGGTCCGGACCCAGCACCCTCGGTGGTCCGGGGCCGCCACGTGCCCACAGATCACGGGAAGGTCTCGCGCTGCCACGTGCCCACAGGGCGCGTGGTGGGGCCTTCAGGCGGGCGCCTCGCCCACCTGCTGCATTTATTGCGGGCAGGTGGGCGTGCCCGATGCCGCTGACACCGCCGCTGTCAGGCAGGCACGCCCCGATGCTGCTGACACCACGAGTGTCAGACGGGCGTGCCCCCGTTGCCCGCCGACGCCGCCGCTGTCGGGCGGGCGTGCGCCCGTAGCACGCTGACACCGCCGCTGTCAGACGGGCGTGCCCCCATCGCCGCTGGCACCGCCACTGGCAGGCGGCGGTGGCGAAGCAAAGGGGCGTGCCTGTCTGAGGCGCGACGGCGATAGCAGGGCACTACAGTTGATTTCCCCAGCTACACTGGGGTCTATATTGAGTAAACAAGTACGCTGTACTCATCATTTGCCGCGCCACGCGCGGCGGCCGCGCTCAGCCTAATACTAGGTAGCGGCGCTACAACGCTACTACGAGCGCCCTGTCCTGTCACGCGTGCGCATCGCCTGCCCCTCGGCTTCTGAAGCCTCTCAGCGGGTTTAGCAGCCGATGGGACAGGACGGCATAAGGCAGGACGGCGCGGCGCCGTATCCAGATGACAGGACGATATGGCGGATCTCCAGGCCATACCAGGTCGCGTCGGTGGTACAGGCGCAAAGCATGGGAGCGTTGGACATCAGGCACAAGATAGAGCTGTAGCATAGAGGAAATGGGCCGGCACCAACTGTCGAGGCCCGGCCACCATGTACATGCCCCCCTTGGCTATAAAAGGGGAGGCATACGCGACACACCGGGGACAAGTCTCCTCAGACTAGACACACACACTCTCGACAGGCTCTTAGTCCAGACAGGAATACAAGAACACACCCACAGTGGACGTAGGGTATTACGCTCCGGCAGCCCGAACCACTCTAAACCCTCTCGTCACCATCGTGCCACCATTGACCAGCTAACAATGATCGCTCCCCCTAACTACTCTTAGTACTTAGGATCTCGGCCGGGTGCATTCCGCCACCCGACCAGGAGCACGTCCGCTCCGACATTTGGCACGCCAGGTAGGGGTACAGCATCAGTTAGCATCATCCCTCACCGCATGATGGTTCGCATCCGCGACATCCATGAGGATGCAGCCGCATCAGAGGAGGTGGCCTCGACTGGGTCGCAGGCCTCCCTCCACCATTCTGAGGGTGCGGCGCGGACACCGCGGGTCCCTCGACGCCCCGCGGGGGGCGCCACTGCTGCAAACACTGCAGTAGCGAGCGCGGTAGCGGCAAACGCCGCCACGGCGAACCCCGCTGCTGCCAGCGGCCCGCTCGCCGCAGCCAGGGAGCTGCTTCGTAACCCCCCGGGTCTGACAGCCTCTCCTAGCGCCCTGGCGCAGTGGCGAAGCGATGTGGATCGCCTGATCCACCTAGCTGAGGTCACCCCTGGCCTAGGTAGGACTGGATCGCGACCCCCTCCCAGCAGCGGGGGGAGGTCGAACCGCCGCAGGCAGCACGATGCGGCAACATCCGCGCGCTCCCCCTCAGTTAGGAGCGCGCAGACGGAAGACCTGCGAGCTGAGCTCAACCGCCGGCGAGCAGGCACCCCCACCACCGTGGAGCAACCACGGGTGCAGCCAAATGCCGCCAAGGGCAAGAACCTTGACGCGGCGTTCGCCGCTGTAGCACCTAAGCCCCCGGCTTACGTGCAACCCCCGGTTGGCGTACAAACGCCACCAGGGGTCGTATCGGCTGGAGTTGGCTGCGCCGCGCTCGCGGACAGTCTCCGCTCCGCGCGCTGGCCGCAGAAGTTCCGGCCGCACCTACCGGAAAAATACGATGGGAATACCAACCCGTCGGAATTCCTGCAGGTGTACGTCACCGCTATCACAGCGGCTGGCGGAGACGACACCGTTATGGCGTCATACTTCCATGTCGCCTTGTCTAGGCCGGCCCGGACTTGGCTCATGAACCTCTCCCCCGGGTCAATCTGATCCTGGGAGGAGCTCTGCACTCTGTTCCTGGCGAACTTCATGAGTGTGTGCCAGCAGTACGGTGTGGAGGCCCATCTCCATGCAGTACGTCAGGAGCCTGGCGAATCCCTCCGAGCATTCATCGCTCGTTTCGCCAAGGTGCGGGGGACAATCCCTCGCATCTCTGACGCGTCCATCATCACAGCCTTCCGGCAAGGTGTCCGAGATGAGAAGATGCTGGAGAAACTGGCGACCCGCCAAGTACAGGACGTCGCCACCCTGTATGCGCTGGCGGACAAGTGCGCTAGGGCCGCAGAGGGGCGTGCGTGGCACTCCCCACAGCAGGACAGGACTGCCCAGCCAGGCGCCTCTACCGGTGCCGCCCGAGAGGGCGGTAAGAAAAAGAAGAAGGGCCGACGCCCTGAGAGGTTCCTGGAAGGGGCCCCTGTCGCAGTGGCAGCACCTGGAGGCTGCGACACCGGCGGCAAGCGCCCGAGGCAACAGGCGCGGAACAGTGGCGGCTCATGTCCTGTTCATCCCAACAGCGGTCACGATGCCGTCGACTGCCTCGAGATACAAAAGCTCGTGCAGCGGCGTCTCAGTGAGCGCCGAGAGCGTCCGGCCAAGGACGACTCGCCCCCACGCCAGTGTCCTGGCAAGGGGAAGGCTACCAGCGACGGTGGGCCCACCGCTGGGGGCAAGGAGATGGGCTACCAGCCCCCGGAGCGAGAGCTCAAGAGCGTCTACGCTCTAGGACACTCCAGCTCCGAATCCAGCGACAATGAACGTCGCAAGAGGCTGTACGTTATGTACGGCGGAAGCTGGGCGGTCTCTTCCCGGTGGGACGTGAAGGCCCTGCACCGAAAAGTCCTCTCGGTCAGGCCGAGCATCCCTGGGGTGGCTCCACACCACAAGTGGAGAGACACCACCATCTCCTTCGGGCCGGCCGACTGCCCAGAGAACATGGCTGGGGCTGGCGTACTGCCGATCATCACGTCGCCAGTGGTCGCCAACATACGGCTCCACCACGTGTTGATCGACGGCGGAGCCGCCCTCAACATCATCAGCCACGCAGCCTTCAAACAGCTGCAGATTTCGGAGTCACGCCTGGCTCCGACGCGCCCATTCTCCGGTGTGGGTCCAGTGCCGATCTACCCAAAAGGGAAGATCGACCTGCCGGTCACCTTCGGGACCCCGGAGAAATTCCGCACAGAGAACGTCCAGTTCGATGTCGAGGAAGTCAACCTGCCGTTCAACGCCATCATTGGCAGACCGGCACTGTACCGCTTCATGGCCGTTGCCCATTACGGGTACTTGGTCGTGAAAATGCCGTCCCCGGCGGGTGTTCTCACCGTGCCGGGAGACCACCACGCAGCCGTCGCCGCGGTAGAGAAGCTCCATGCTCTCGCTACTGACGTAGCGAACCCGGCGGGGGACAACCCCTCGACCTCTCGAGCCAAGGTTCCTGTTAAGGAACCGAAGGTGCCCAAGGTACGCCCTTCCGACCCAAAGGACGTGCCGGTCAAGACCGTCCAGATCGGGGCGGAACCCTCCCACACCACCCGCATCGCAGGGAATCTGGGAGAGAAATAGGGAGACGCGCTCGTTGCTTTCCTCCGGGCAAATGTCGACGTGTTCGCCTGGGAACCGTCGCAGATGCCTGGGATCCCTAGGGAAGTGATTGAGCACCGTCTGAAGATCAGCCCGGATGCCAAGCCGGTGCGGCAAAAGCCACGGAGGCAGTCCGTGGAGCGCCAGGACTTCATCCGTCAGGAGGTCCGGAAGCTCCTGGACGCGGGCTTCATCGAGGAGGTCCATCACCCCGAGTGGCTGGCCAACCCGGTGGTCGTCCCCAAGGCGAACGGGAAGCTTCGGATGTGTATCGACTACACCAGTCTCAACAAAGTATATCCTCCAGACCCTTATCCCCTCCCACGCATAGACCAGATAGTAGATTCCACCTCCGGGTGTGAACTTTTGTCTTTTTTGGATGCGTACTCTGGGTTTCATCAGATCCAGATGGATGAGGAGGATAAGAGGCATACAGCCTTCGTAACAGTAGATGGGTTGTATTGTTACGTTGTAATGCCATATGGTCTGAGGAATGATTTACCTACGTTTCTGCGTGCCATGAATTTCACGTTCCATGACCTGATCATAAACATAGTAGAGGTCTATGTCGATGACATTGTCGTCAAGACCAGGGTAGGGTCGACCTTGATAGAAGACCTGGCCCTTGTTTTCGACAGGTTGCGCACAACGCGCACGAAGCTGAACCCCGAGAAATGCGTCTTTGGCGTCTCGGCTGGTAAGCTGTTAGGTTTCCTAGTGTCACATCGCGGCATTGAGGCAAACCCAACCAAGATCAGG
The DNA here is from genome assembly GCA_030272315.1 of Paspalum vaginatum. Lineage (NCBI taxonomy): Eukaryota > Viridiplantae > Streptophyta > Magnoliopsida > Poales > Poaceae > Paspalum > Paspalum vaginatum. The sequence continues at coordinate 32,220,398 of CM059018.1, read as the reverse complement.
GCAATCGAGGCTATGTGGCCGCCGGCCTGCATCAAGGACCTCCAGAAACTCACTGGGTCCTTGGCAGCCCTCAGCCGGTTTATCTCAAAGCTAGCCGAGAGAGCCCTGCCCTTCTTCAAGCTTTTGAGGAAGTCCGGACCATTCATATGGACTGAAGAGGCTGAACAAGCCTTCCAGGAGTTGAAGCAGCATCTCACTACTCTGCCCGTTTTAGTGGCGCCAGAGTCTGGTGAGACCCAGTTTCTCTACCTCGCGGCGACATCCGAGGTAGTAAGCATGGTCTTGGTCGCCGAGCGACCAGCCCATTCCTACAAGGGAGACACCGGGGTCCCCCAAGTGGAAGGTGGTGGTCCGCCCACCACAGGAGCTGCAGCCGGCCCAGATACCGGAGGTCCGGTTGGCACGCTGCCCTGCCAAGGCGGTAAGCCACCCGAAGCTGGAGGCCAAGCCGCCCAGGGGGCCAGCCTGGCAGGGGGAGGTGGCCTCGGACCTACCACTAAGGTCCGGACCACCCAGAAGCCAGTATATTACGTCAGTGAGGTCCTCCACGGGGCAAAGGCCAGATATCTGGAAGCTCACAAGTTCGCCTACGCATTACTTATTGCTTCCAGAAAGTTGCGCCATTATTTCCAGGCGCATAAGGTTGTCGTGGTGACCTCTTACCCATTAAGAGCAATCCTGAGCAATTCTAACGCCACTGGGAATATTGCCAAATGGGCCGCGGAGCTGGCAGAGTTCCAACTCGACTTCTAGCCCCGAAGTGCTACCAAGAGCCAAGTCTTGGCCGACTTTATCGCAGAGTGGACTCCCACCACCTCGGGATCTGGAGGTCCGCAAGCCGAGGTGGAACCTTCCCTGCCAGACAGGACCGCCCGGGTTTTCACCGAGCCGCACTAGACTCTCTTCTTCGACGGGTCCGCCCGCGAAAAAGGGTCCGGAGCAGGGGTGGCCCTCATGGAACCGAACGGGGATCAAGTAAAGTACATAGTATGCTTCGAATTCAAAGCCACTAACAACATGGCGGAATACGAAGGCTTGATCTTCGGGCTCATGATCGCTCAGTCACTAGGAATCAAGCAGCTCCTGGTTAAGGGGGATTCCCAGTTGGTGATCAGACAGGTCCGGGGGGAGTGCTGCTGCAATAACCCCCAGCTCGCAGCATACCTCATGTGAGTGAGGGAGCTCGAGAAGGACTTCGAGGTCCTGGAACTGCAGCACGTTCCCAAGAACCTCAACTCAGTGGCAGATGACCTCTCCGCAAGGGCATCAACTCGGGGCCCAGTACCCGAGGGCGTCTTCAAAAGACAGCTGCTGAGACCAACCGCCCAGCCAGCCGAACTGGGCGAAGGGGGCAGAACTAGCAGTCCCGGTGGTCCTCCATCTCTGGAGCCCACCAAGGATCGTGTGGACTGATGACCCCGGCATGTCATCAGCAACACATCCAATGGCTCAGGGCAGTCCCGATGCACGGATCTCAGAGATCCGGGACTACCTGAAGGACAAAATCCTTCCCGAAGAACGTGTGTCTGCTGAGCGCATAGTGCGGTTGGCTAAACGCTACACGCTAGTTGAAGGGGATCTCTACAGGCGTGGCGCCAATGGCATCCTCATGCGATGCATAACCCGGGAGGAGGGCCGCGATTTACTCGCGGAGATCCATGGAGGCGAGTGCGGGAATCATTCAGGGTCCCGTACGCTGCTCGGTAAAGCCTTTCGGCATGGCTTTTACTGGCCGACAGCGCTCCAGGATGCAGTTGAGCTAGTAAGGTCCTGCAAGGCGTGTCAATTCCACGCAAAGTAGATACACACACCGGCTCAGTCTCTGCAGATGATTCCACCCTCTTGGCCCTTCGCGGTATGGGGGGTGGACATCCTGGGACCTTTCCCTAGAGCTGTCGGTGGGTACCGATACCTCTACGTCGCCATTGACAAATTCACAAAATGGCCTGAGGTAACCCCAGTAGTAAGCATCACCCAAGGAACTGCAACAGCTTTCCTTAAGTCCATTGTGTGCCGGTTCGGCGTCCCCAGCCGTATCATAACGGACAACGGGACCCAGTTCAGGAGCCAGGTCTTCCAGGACTACTGCGACGACGTTGGCATCCAGTTATGCTTCGCCTCTGTAGCACATCCTAGGAGCAATGGACAGGTCAAGAGAGCTAACGCAAAAATCCTCAAGGGGCTCAAAACCTGCACCTTCAACTGCTTGGAAAGGAACGGTGCGAAATGGGTTGATGAGCTCCCCTGCGTGCTATGGGGGAACCGGACCCCACCCAGCCGAGCAACCGGGGAAACCCCATTCTTCCTGGTATACGGGGCCGAGGCATGCCTCCCACAAGAAATACTCTTGGGCTCCCCACGGGTCCAAGCTTTTGATGAATCTTTGCAGGAACAAGCTAGGCACGACGACGTCGACCTCGTCGAGGAGCAAAGATGGCAGGCTGCAATCCGAAACGCACGGTACAACCAATCGCTCAAACGCTATCATGAGCGAACCGTGCGGGGCAGGGTACTCCAACCTGGAGACCTGGTCCTGAGGCGCATCTTGAGCCGAGAAGGGCGCAACAAACTCTCCCCCAGCTGGGAAGGCCCCTTCAAGGTGACAGAAGTTAGTCGCCCTGGTTGCGTTCGCCTCGCCACGGAGGAAGGAGTTCCGCTGCCGAATCCTTGGAACATAGACCACCTCCGTAAGTTTTATCCGTAGGCAAGAAATTCAGGGCAACCCCCTTTCTTTTTGTAAGCTAAATAGGACCACCATGTGGACCAGAGCGGTGAAGGTCCGCCCTTGTAATCCCGACCTCTGGCTGACATCACATGACACCCTGTATCGCTTGATTAAAGAAAGAGTTTAGCCCTGAAATCCTTGTCTACGCTGTTACCCTACTGCTTACTCAGCTACCATCTCTTCAATTTCTCCTAACCCCTGCGTGGAACCCTACTCCTGCCAAAAATCTCCTTGGAACCAGCAGGACTTAGCAGCTTGAGTGTGAAATGGTTAGCACAGAGGCTGGGAAGGAGGTCCGGAATACTGGGTGCCAGGTCCAGAGAAAAGGGGCTCGCCTTGGTAGCACGGGGCTGTCAGCTGCTTAGCCTGGTCTCATACCCTAAGCACTGAACACTCCCTACCACGCTGTGAGTTCCCCCCAGTATCAGGAACATCGCACTTAGTGCTCCGGACCACCCCCTACGCTAATGGCACACCCCCTAACCTCAGCAGCAAGGTCCGGTTGCGACTCCAAGGACTTCGAGGCAGCGCGGTTACCTTTGTTTCGCTAGGAGAGGTCCGAACGACTGCAGGACCGGACCAGAGCTAAGATGTTTTGGACTAAGGATGGTCCAGGGCTGTGTCGCAGTTTTGCCTGGTTCCGTACCCTTAACTCACACACCCTGCTATCCCACGAACAAACATCCTGGCCCCTGGCCCGGACAGCAAACGCTCCGGGCCTCAAATAGCGGAAAAGGTCAACTCAGAGTAGGTCCCGTAGGTGCGACACTGACGTTTGCCGTGAGTTGCATGCAGGTCTGGCCTCTGACTCGGTGGTAGCCAGCCTCAAAACTTAGAGCCTACCTACCAGGGGGCCAGGGGGTCAGGTAACAACACACCAGCATGCAGCGGGGAGTAAATGGAGATAAGTCGCAACTACCATTCTTATATTACTTGCCCATACTAATGTTTTACATAAAAAAAAGCAAAAAAGAACAAAACAAAACAGCAAAAGCTGTTGCCCTACAGCGCTGGGGAGGCTCCTGTCCCCGGTGCATCCGGGTCCTCGTCTGCAGGGGTCTGCTGGAACCGGGCGGCAATGACCTCCACCGCCTCCTGCACGCTATCTCGGGCGGCGGCCTCCGCTTCCTCCACCGGACCTGCAATGACCGGGTCCAAGGAAATGGCGGGGTCGTGGCTCCGGAAGCAGACCAGGAGGTGCTCCACCACAAGGCGGCACAGCTCGCGGCCCTCTGCTTCAAGGCGCTCCCTGAGCGTGGAGTCCAGGCGCCGGAGTCGCTCCACCGCCGAGTCAAGGACAGGGAAGGCGTCCGCAATAGTGGACGGCGGCTCTGTCACCCGGATCGGACTCAGTCCGAGCGGTACCAGAGCCGAACTCGCCCCCCCGGCCCAGTCGGCGATGCGTTGAAGGCCGGCGCGCATCTGCTCCCGGTCCTCCGCCGCCGCCTGCTAGGCAGCACCCTGCTTCAGCTGCTCCAGGGCGGCCCGCTCAGCCAGCAGCTGCTTCTCCTGGTCCGCCAGCTCTGCTTCCCGGGACTTCACCCAGTCCTCACGGACCTTGAGCGTGGCAGCCTGGCGAACGGCGGAGTCCCTGAGAGCCTTGGCCGACGCCTCCCGCTGAGCAACGGAGTCCTCACGGGCTGCAACTGCTGCCTCGCGCTCGACAAGCCTCAGCTTCATCTTGTCGAGCTCAGCGTTGACAGCAGCCTGCCGCGCGGACACCTCCACCAGCTCTTGACGGCGCTGCTTCACGCCTTTCCACGCGGACTCCAGCTTCGCCTGATCGAGCTTCAGCCGCGCCTCGCCCACCTCGGCCTACTTCTCGCGGACCCCAACCGCGCGCTCTCGGCCAATGAGCCTCTGCAGGTCCTCGTGGAAGGCCGCGCGGTCGGCATCAAGCTCGGTGCGGGCAGTGGAAAGCTCCGCACGGGTCCGGGTGTGCTGGGCGGTGGCGGCTTCAATCTGCTCCCCCAGGCGGGCCCGCCAGCCGTCCAGACCCTCGCGCTCCTGCTGCAGCCGGGCCCACTCCAGCTGGAGCGCTTCCTGGGCGTCGTCCAGGGCCTGGCGCGCCCGACGCAGCACGCGAGGGAGAGGGGCTCCACCCGGCTGGGGCAGGGGCAGGAGCCGCCTACCCAAAACCTCCTCCAGTTCCCCCTCAGCAGGGGGCGGAGAGCCGGGGCTGGCCGTCGGGGCGACGGGCGATGAAGGCTCCGAGATTCGAGCGTCAGGAGCCACCCCCGGCACAGGCTCCTGGGCCGCAACGCCTTCCGGCATCGGGCTGCCTCGTGCCTGGGGCTGCACATCCGGAGCTGCCCCCCCAGCAGGCACTCGGGGTGCGGTCTCGGCCCCCGAGGCCCCCCCGGGCGTCGGTCCACCTGGGGCCTGGGGCCGGACAGACGGGGCAGCCCCCGGTGCAGGCCCCTCAGTCGTAGCCCGGGCCCGTGAGGCATTCTCCGCCGTCGGACCACCAGGGGCGCACTTCTCCACTGTGGCCGCCTGGCCACCAGAGCCGCTGGGGGGAGGAACGCCGGCCGGGCGTGTCAGCCTAAACAAAACACCCGGCGAAAGGCTGAGAAGCCTGAAAAAGCTAGCCGTGGTACCGCGAAGTGTTCGAAACTTATCTAAAAGACTTACCTCAGAGTAGGCGCCGACCAGCGGCCACGAAGGCCAGAGCCTCGCCGCGGCTGCCGTTCCGCGGCCGGCGCTGCCGATTGCGGCTGTTGCCGTGGGTCCGAGGCCGGCGGTGCCGGAGAGGGCCGCCACTGCTGGTCCGGCGTCGGGGGAGGTGCCTGGCGCTGAGGGTGCCGCTGGTCCGGAGGCGGCGGTGGCACTCGCTCCCCTTGCCCAGAGGAGCTTCCTTCCCCCGACGTCCGCTGACGCTTCGGGTCGGGCTCCGAGACAAAGGTCCCGTCACCGCGGACCAGCCTTCGCCGCGTCTCCTCACCGCCCGCCGGTGGAACAACGGGGGACGATGCCACCGGCCCCTTGCCCTTGTCAGCAGGAGCAGTGCCTCTGGCACCAGAAGCCCCAACCGGGGCGTCGTCGATGTGGACCCCCCGGTTGGGGTCGCCCCCAAGCTGCCGCGCCGCGAGGCCGCCGTCGTCGAGCGTGGGCATCTCTCGGAGCACCGCTGTCCGCAAGGCCTGGTCGCGGCAGAGCGGCACGATGGCGGACGGCAGGCGCAACTGCTCCGGAGAGAAACTCACGTCCGTGACGCACCGCACCCATTCCTCCAGCAGGAGCGGCGTCAGATCGTGGTCTTCGCCACGCACCACCCGGCTGCAGTCGTTGGAGCCGGTGTAGCTCCACGCCAGCCTTGGCCGCATCTGCATGGGGGCGAGCCTTCGCCTGAGGAAATCCGTGAGAACGTGCATTGAGGTCAGCCCGCCGCTGACGAGCTCGGTGATCCTGGCCAGCACGGGGGAGAACTCGGGTGGCAGATCCGTCGAGGCACCCTCCGGGAGGGATGCGTCGGGACTGCTATCAGGGAGAGCCAGCCGGTCGTTCGGCTCCGCCCTGATGATCACCCAGTCGTTGCGCCAGTGCTCCCACTTGGCGCTGGCGAAGGTGGGGAGGTAGGTCGACCTTCCCCCGGACCCCTTCAGCAGGAAGTAGTAGCGGCCGATCTCCGTCGAGCTCCTCTCGGAACACCTCACCAAGAAGAAGTGGCGGAAGAGCGTCACGCAGGGAGGAACCCCCACAAAAATCTCACAGAGGTGGGCAAAGATTGCCACATGAAGGATGGAGTGGGGGGTGAGATGCTGGAGCTGCAGCCCAAACGCCTCCAACAGCAGCATGAAGAAGGAGGAGATCGGAATCCCCAGACCACAGTAGAGGTAGGGGACGAAGAGGACGAACTCCCCCGGCTGCAAGTTGCGGTGGGGGAGGGAGCCCGTGCGAACATTGTCGCAACGCTCCGCGTCCGTCCAACCGAGCAGGCGGCGGACGCGGGTGAGGTTCTCCTCAGTCTCCCGGAAGGATTGGTGGCCCGAACCCATCGCTGAGGAATCTGGCGGTGGGGAAGAGAAGGAGCACCCAGCAGACAAGAAACGAGAGCTCTGCTGTGAGGAAGATGAAGCGCCGCGGCGGATGCGAGGGGTGCAAAGGCAAATGGCAGAAGGATGTGCTCGGCCGAGGGTCGAGAGCCCTATTTGACGGTTGCCCCCAATCCTCCGCAAGCCGCGGACGTCAAGTGTACGCGCGCACGGACGCACCCACGGACCTCCAGGTCTATGACAGCAGGGGCCCGAGGAGGCAGTCACGACAGGCGGTTAGAAGAGCAAGTAAGGCAGGAAGGCGAACCGGCGGCCGCTCGCGGACGCGCGTCTCGGCGCGACGCGCGGGGCCCCTGCCTTTTCCGCTTCATGCACGGCTGCCCACGTAACTATCTGCCCCGCCTTAATGGCAGGAGAAGGAGTAGGTGAACCGCCGTGCGGTTCCCGACGCGGGCCTGCCCCCACGTTCCCCGGGAGATTCCCACGATCGGGCGCCCCCAGATCGTGGGGGCCCACGGGGCCACCCCGCGGGGTCGGGTGGACTAGGCCCCCTCCAGGGTCAGGCGAGTCAAAGCCTCGACCAAAAATCAAGTGGTGGGCCCTGCCAAACTACGAGCTTAACAGCTAAACGCCGGTAACCACTCATGGCTCCCGATGGCTTGAGTAGTAAGCGATGATGGGCTCACCTCAGGTTCGAAAAACTCACCAAAGGCGAGCCCAGGGGCCACTGTCGGTACCCAGCTAACCGGGTACCCGCTTACACTAGACAAAGATCACTATGGAGGATAAGTACTGCAGTACAAGGAGGGCCTAAGACCGCGTACAGATGGGCCCAGCCTACTCCTTGGAAAAGCTGGGCCGCGCACCCGGCCCACAGGGGAGGCCCCGGACCTCCTTCGAGGACCGAGCCTCCCCCAGCCACGCGAGGAGTCCCTCAGGGGAAGGTGAGGTCTGGACCTCTCGGAGCTCCGGAGCCCGTACCTTCGGTGGTCCGGGGCCGCCTCGTGCCCACAGGGCACGGGGAGGTCCGGAGCCAGTGCCCTCGGTGGTCCGGGGCCGCCACGTGCCCACAGAGCACGGGGAGGTCCGGAGCCAGCGCCCTCGGTGGTCCGGGGCCGCCACGTGCCCACAAAGCACGGGGAGGTCCAGAGCCAGCGCCCTCGGTGGTCTGGGGCCGCCACGTGCCCACAGGGCATGGGAAGGTCTCGCGCTGCCACGTGCCCACAGGGCGCGTGGTGGGGCCTTCAGGCGGGCGCCTCGCCCACCTGCTGCATTTATTGCGGGCAGGTGGGCATGCCCGATGCCGCTGACACCGCCGCTGTCAGGCAGGCACGCCCCGATGCCGCTGACACCACGAGTGTCAGACGGGCGTGCCCCCGTTGCCCGCCGACGCCGCCGCTGTCGGGCGGGCGTGCGCCCGTAGCACGCTGACACCGCCGCTGTCAGACGGGCGTGCCCCCATCGCCGCTGGCACCGCCGCTGGCAGGCGGCGGCGGCGAAGCAAAGGGGCGCGCCTGTCTAAGGTGCGACGGCGATAGCAGGGCACTACAGTTGATTTCCCCGGCTACACTGGGGTCTATATTGAGTAAACAAGTACGATGTACTCATCATGAGCCACGCCACGCGTGGCGGCCGCTCTCAGCCTAATACTAGGTAGCGGCGCTACAACGCTACTACGAGCTCCCTGTCCTGTCACGCGTGCGCATCGCCTGCCCCTCGGCCTCTGAAGCCTCTCAGCGGGTTTAGCAGCCGATGGGACAGGACGGCGTAAGGCAGGACGGCGCGGCACCGTATCCAGACGACAGGACGATATGGCGGATCTCCAGGCCATACCAGGTCGCGTCGGTGGTACAGGCGCAAAGCATGGGAGCGTTGGACATCAGGCACAAGATAGAGCTGTAGCATAGAGGAAATGGGCCGGGACCAACTGTCGGGGCCCGGCCACCATGTACATGCCCCCCTTGGCTATAAAAGGGGAGGCATACGCGACACTCCGGGGACAAGTCTCCTCAGACTAGACACACACACTCTCGAGAGGCTCTTAGTCCAGACAGGAATACAAGAACACACCCACAGTGGACGTAGGGTATTATGCTCCGGCGGCCCGAACCACTCTAAACCCTCTCGTCACCATCGTGCCATCATTGACCAGCTAACAACGATCGCTCCCCCTAACTACTCTTAGTACTTAGGATCTCGGCCGGGTGCATTCCGCCACCCGACCAGGAGCACGTCCACTCCGATAGTGTGAGAGACAGCTTAAGGAGTTGGAGGAGCTTAGGGCTAGACCCATGCTTTTGGGTGCGTGCATGGTCTGTCCTACCTTGGAGAGTGAGCTTGAGTAATTGAGGGCTGGCCTTGACTGACTTTTAGCACCCCCTGACACTTGTGAGAACTGTCTCACTTTGAGGTTGATGTTTGTGGATAGGGATGCCGCCATTAAGAAATTAGAGAAGTCTACTCCCTCTATTTTCTCTTTAGACTGCCCCACTTATGCTGCCCAGACCTTAGTTCTGGAAGATCTGAGAAAGGAGAAACAGACTTTGGTTGATGAGAACAACCATTTGAGAGAGGTGCTCAATTGGATGTATGCTAGAGAGCACCAAGAGAGCTGAGGGTGATATGAGTGGACTTAGTTTAGGAGAGTGCAGTACTTCAGATGAGAAGAAGAGTTCCCCAATTAAACTTAAGACTACCTTCCCTCAGCATATTCCTACTGTTGATGGGGTTTACCACGAGCCTCCCAAGGCTGCCCCAAAGAAGCAGTTTTGGACACCCAAGCCCTCACAGGCTAAGCAGGACAAAGTAGTGACTAAGATTCTCAAGCCTTCAATGAGCAAGGAGAGAGTCCAACAGCCTGTTCCACCCATGGCTACTCCACCTAAGCCCAAGGCCCAGCCTAACCCTATCCCTAAAAGGCCTGTCTACCACTGTGACTTTTGCCAGCGGAATGGCCACTTGGAGGAGTTCTGCTTCAGGAGGAAGCGAGTTGAGAGGCAGGAGAGAGCCTAGGGGAACCAGGATCAGTTCTACCATGGTGGTAGGCAGGATCCTCCCTACCGCGGTGAGAGAGGAGGCGGCTTTCAGGCCCGTGCTCCTGGTGGTGAGAGACGCTTTGCCTGTCAAGCTCCTAGTCGTTTTCAGCATGGCTATGGACCTCGTGACCGAGGCTTTGGTGGTAGAGGGTTTGAGAGCTCATGCTTTGGAGGTTGTGGGTACCCAGATAGACGTGATGCTTACTTTGACCATGTTTACCCTACTCTAGAGCAGATGGCTCGGCACTGGTTTAGCAGTTTCACTAACCCCAGTGCTGGACCATTTGCTCACTCTTGCTTTCCTTGATTTTGCAAGATCGAGGTCTAGAGGACATATGGATCACGGACTCCGGCTGTTCTAGACACATGACAAGGCACCGCAGATGGTTCTCCAGCCTCAACCCCGTGAGCACCAAGGAGTATATCACATTCGGGGATAATGGTCAAGGCAAAGTGTTGGGTGTTGGTTCTGTTGCTCTTTCTGGCAAGCTTTCCCTAAGAGAAGTTGCTTTGGTGAGGAATTTGGGGATCAATTTGGTTTCTGTCTCGCAACTTCTCAAGGAAGGGTTTGAGGTTTGCTTTAAGGAGGGTTCTTCTTGTGTGCTTGATGCTAAGGAAAACCTTGTTTGTCGGATTTTGCCCTGTGGGCAAGTTTTTAAGGTTGACCTTGCATCTGTTTCTAGCCCTCCTCGGTGTTTGGTTGCTAGTCCTTCTGCTAATATTTGGAAGTGGCATAGGAGGCTTGGCCATTTGAGTTTTGATCTGCTAGCCAGGTTGAGCTCAATGGGACTGATCCGAGGATTGCCCAATTTGAAAGCAGAAAAGGACTTAGTATGCCACCCTTGCCGTCATGACAAGATGGTTGTCGCTTCTCATGCACCTGTCAATCAGGTGATGACCTCTTACCCAGGTGAGCTGCTACATATGGACAAGGTTGGTCCTGCTCGGGTACAGTCAGTCAGTGGGAAGTGGTATGTGCTTGTAGTTGTGGACGACTTTTCTCACTATTCATTTGTGTTCTTCATGGAATTCAAAGATGAGGCTTTTGGTTTTGTTTGGGATCTGGTCTTGAGGTCAAGGAATGAGTCATAAGGCCATGAGGGCTATCCGCAACGACAATGGCGGAGAATTTCGTAACTCTCATTTCGAAACCTTTTGTCGTGATCTAGGTCTTGATCACCAATTTTCGTCTCCTTATACCCCACCGCAGAATGGTGTTGTGGAACGAAAGAACCGCACACTTGTTGAGATGGAACGGACGATGCATGATGAGCATAGGACTCCGCGATGCTTTTGGGCTGAGGCTATGAATACGGCCTGTTACATTGCCAACCGCATCTTCCTACGAGCTTTCTTAGGGAAGACGTCGTACGAGCTACGGTTTGGTAGGCAGCCTAGCGCCAAGCACCTGCGTGCATTTGGCTGCAGATGCTTTGTGCTCAAAAAGGGGTGGCATTTAGACAAATTTGAATCTCGCTGCTTGGGTGGTATTTTCCTTGGGTACGCCTCTAGCTCTAGGGCATATAGAGTGTGGATCATTGATACTAAACAAGTGGTTGAGACCTGTGAAGTTTCCTTTGATGAATCTATGCCTTGCACAACCCCTGCATTTGAGCTTTTAGGTGATGATGACGAAGGTGCTCCCATCTTTGAAGAAGAGGAAGGCGAAGTAGCTGCTGGTGATGCAGGAGCCACTGCACCAGCTGCAGCTCCTGCCCCCTCTACTACGAGCTCTGAAGATGAAGGAGTACCCTTGCCTATGGCTTCCTCCTCGCTCCCCTAACTGCAAGCTCGAGCAGAGGCTGGTCCCACTGAGGATACAGGGGAGGTGACCTCCAAGATTGTTCCATCTCGGCAAGTCCAGCGAGATCACCCTCCAGGCAGGATGATTGGAGATCTACACCAGCGCGTCACACGCTCTTCGATTAACTCTCTAGCCTTTTTCTGCCACTCCGCATTTGTTGCTTCTTTTGAACCCCAGGATCTGTCACATGCATTATCTTATCCTAATTGGGTGAATGCCATGCATAAGGAGTTGGAGAACTTTGAGAGAAACCATGTCTGGGATTTAGTTGAACCTCCACCAAACTGCCACCCTATAGGAACCAAGTGGGTCTTCAAGAACAAACAGGGTGAGGATGGGATGGTTGTGAGGAACAAAGCGAGATTGGTTGCCCAGGGTTTCTGTCAGAAGGAGGGAATAGATTATGAGGAGACCTTTGCTCCTGTAGCTCGTTTAGAAGCCATTAGGATTTTGCTTGCCTTTGCTGCCTCTAAACGCTTCAAATTGCAGCAGATGGATGTCAAGTCAACCTTCCTAAACGGTTACATAGAGGAGGAGGTATATGTGAGACAACCTCCTGGCTTTGAGAGTGCTAAGTTTCCAGACCGGGTGTTTAAGCTGAGAAAAGCCCTTTATGGTCTGAAGCAAGCTCCAAGAGCTAGGTATGCTAGGTTGAAAGCTTTTCTGCTCAAGTCTGGGTTTGTGATGGGTTCAATAGACAAGACCATGTTTCTGTTGAGTTGTGGCGGTGACACCCTTCTAGTTCAGATATATGTTGATGACATTATCTTTGGTGGTTCATCTCATGCTTTGGTGTCTAAGTTTGCTGAACAGATGAGCAGTGAGTTTGAGATGAGTCTCATGGGTGAGCTTCAGTTCTTCCTCGGGCTACAAATCAAGCAAGGCCTGGAAGGAACCTTCGTCCATCAAGCCAAATACACGAAGGATATTCTAAGGAAGTTTGACAAGGGAGATCTCAAGCCCCTGGCGACTCCCATGTCAACACAAACGACACTTGATGGTGATGAAGAAGGAGAAGTGGTGGACCAAAGAGAGTACCGAGGGATGATCGGCTCACTTTTGTACCTTACGGCGACCAGGCCAGACATTCAGTTCGCGGTTTGCCTCTGTGCACGATTTCAGGCCTCACCAAGGACATCACACCGTCAAGCGGTGAAGCACATCTTCAGGTACCTGAAATACACTCCTGAGCAGTCTTTGGTTCTCTTCAGCTTCGTTGTTCTCTCTAAGAGGGTATTCGGATGCTAACTTTGCGGGTTGTCGGCTGGAACACAAGTCTACTTCCAGCACCTGCTAGTTTCTCGGTTCTTTTCTTGCCTCTTGGTCCTCACGCAAGCAATCTAGTGTAGCTACTTCCACCACAGAAGCTGAATACATTGCTATAGCTAGTTGCTGCTCCCAGCTGCTTTGGATGAAGTCCACCTTGAGTGACTTTGGTCTCAGTTTTTCGAAGATCCCTCTCCTAGTAGACTCTACTTTTGCTATTTCTGTAGCTAAGAACCCCGTCTTGCACTCCAGAACCAAACACATAGACGTGAGGTTTCACTTCTTGAGAGATCACTATGAGAAGGGAGATATAGACTTGATCCTTGTGGAGACTGACAACTAGTTGGCCGATATCTTTACCAAGCCCTTAGACCTTAGCGTGTTTGCTCGCTTGTGTGGGGAGCTTGGTGTTTGTTACCCCTTTTAGGTTGGGGTAAGTTTGTTGTAGTTTAGGTTATTTGGTTTGCTTTTTCTTTGCTTTTCCTTGTTTTTCTTGCATTTTGTATCATACCATGCATTGCATTGTAACATATGCATTTTCACTTACACTTGCACTAGAGCTCTTCTGGTATGATGAGTTAGTCCTTGCTTGTGCTAGATTGTATAGTTGCTTGCATGATCATGGTTGGCTAAGCTCCTTGAATCTGTCTAATATCATCTGTGACCTAAGTCACTTTTGTTTCTTGAAAATCAAAAACCATGATCACCACTTGACTTGGCTACCTAGCATGTGTACGAATGTTGAACGCTATGCTATCTTTTCATGCTTGGATATGCTAGTCGAATGCCTTTGTTACACTGATGCCTAAGCATTTATGACACCTTGTCCAAATCTGAAATCTGAATTAATTTTGTTTACAAAGTGGTGTCCTATGAGCGAAATTGAAAAGATCCAGGTGGGTTCACTTGTCACACTGATCTAGTTTGAGATAGCTTGCCTCTGCACTTTGGCATGAACTTGGACTAGGCTTGTGTATGACCAAAACCTTGTCTTAAGCTTCTGATGGTTCTCTGAACCTAGGCTTGGCATTGGTTGGTAAGAAGTGGCAAAAACAAGTGACCCCTGGCATATGATCTGATTTGCTTGAAGTTAAAAATTACTAAATCTGAAATCTGCAAGTCTCTAAATTGCTTATGTCTTGTTGTATATGCTTTGATTGAGAGTAGCACACCTTGTATGTTTTGCTAGCATCTTGCTAGATGCTATTCATGTTGGTGATGCTTTCCTTTCAACAACCCTGAAAAACATGCTCCTGATCTGTATAAGATAGATTCAATTGAGCTTGTTTGCATGCTTCCTTGTCCTCACTTGCTCTGTATGCTAGAACTTGTATTTACTAGCTTTTCATCCCTGCTAAGCTCTTCATGGTACACTTCCTGCATTTCATGGCATATTTTGAGGGGGAGTTGTCCATTTCAGGGGGAGTTGAGTTCTATGAACCCTTGATGTGTCCATTGTCAACAAGGGGGAGAGAATAGATATTGACCTTTGAGGGGAGAGATGGACCAAGGGGGAGAACTCTGTAGAGATCTAGTTGAGGGGGAGTTTGAGCTTGTAGCATGCTCTTGCATCGGTGCGTTGAGCCTTTTGCCTATTTCTAGAGGAGCCGATGTTTTGCCTAAGCATGACTGTGTTGAGACGGTTTGCCTCTTTCTTGAGGGGTCATGCCTTAGTATGATCGACTATGTTGAGCGGTTTCCTTTGTCTTAGGGGGTCGATCTTTGGCTTTATTTTTGTTGTCTCAATTTGCCCTTTTCTGCTTGTATTTGGTTTTTGGGCATCTTGAGCAACTTCTTCTTTTCTTCCTTCTTTTCGGTTTTACGCTTTTCTTCTTGTCTTTGTTCAATTTCTGGTTACAGGTTGAAGGTGTTGACAATGCACTCATCAAGGGGGAGATTGAGAGCCAATGGATCGGCTCCATTGCATCTGGAGTGATGAGTGATTGTCAACAGTAGCAAGACCCAGAAGGAATTGGGCACAAGACCTCCGATGGACAGGAGGCCCTCCGATGGACTGGACGTAGAGGAAAGTCCTCCAAAGGACTAGAGGCATGCTCAGCATCTGTCAGCCATGGGAGTTCGGTACACGGAGGAGCGGCACGGCTGCCCCGATGGACAGGGGATGCCGGACGCCACCGCGGTGCTCCAACCCGAGTGCGTGGCGCGAAGACGTGCGAGGGAGGCTTTGGCGGCTTCAGCTCAAAACTGCAAACTAAGCTACCCAAGCCTTGGTGAGTTGGGCCTTGACTCGCCAAGATAGAGAAGATGGGCCAAATCCGGCCCAGGCGGAGACTCCCTAAAGTGTCCCGTTTTCTGACTTCAAAACTGGGGGCGGATCGCGGATTGGACTACTGGCCACGTGGAGAACATCCGAGGATTGCGTGGAACTTACGAAGATCAAGACTTCATCAAGGTCGTCCGTCCCGAAATATCTTGTAATCTTTCGTTTGAGTCCTTAGGGTTTGTCTAGTTGTAGGGACCTAATTGCAAAACTATCTAAACAACACTCGGGTATAAATAGGTCCAAGGCAGGTCATTAGAGGGTCTCTTGGCTGCTAGGATTAGTCTTTACTTGGTGTTTTTTCATCCTCAAGCCTTGAGCTCCATTGTTAGGGAGGTTAGAGTAGGATTTAGCCTCCAAATCATGAGGGAAGGTGAGGGTGGATTGCTTGGGACGAATTTCTGCTTGTATGCTAAATCTTTAGACCCATCTTGGGCACTTAATCGAAGCAAATTCGTGCAGCAACCTTGTATTCTTCTCCTCCCCCTCTCTCTTTGGTTTTTGTGTTCAATTCTTGGCTTTTGGGTGTTTGTGTTGGCCTAGCTTGAATCCCTTTCCTTGCTGATGTTTTAGACTTGCCAGGACGTGGAGATCATGACTTAGTTCATCTCAATCCTGTTGGATTGCCACGAGCAAGCCTCCTTTGTGTTTTCCCCTTTCTTGCCCAAAGATTGCCATTTCATGAGATCTGAAATTCCCACTGATTCCATGGTCACTTTGTGTTGATCTTTTGGGAAAAGCTTTGGATTAGGGTCCAGATAGCCTGTGCAAAATTTCGTGAAGTTTGGACTAGGTTTGGTCTGGTTTGGGTTTGAAAACGCCATTTCTACGACTCTACCGGACAATCTGGCAGAGGCCACCGAACAATCCTGTTTCAATCGGATAGTCCGGCAGTGCCCACTGGACAGTCTGACGTGAGGCGCTGTATGGGCCGTGCCACCGGATAGTCCGGCAGTAGGCACCGGATAGTCCGGTTCCATCGGACAGTCCGGTGTTGGCCACCAGACAATCCGGTCCTCCTAGGGAGATGTTGTGATTTTCCCACTTTGTTTTTTTTTCGCTGTGTTTCTGCTCTGGATTTTTGCATTCCTGACTGTAAGACCATTCTCTTTGCTTGCTGAGAGTCAGTGAGACACACCTTGGTGCGGTGAGTGTCGTGTGGAGGGTTTTGCAAATTTTTGTTGCCTTGGTGCCATTCTTGGTTGGATCTTGAGTTTTCCTGCATTGGTGCGTATCCTTTCAGTGGATGGCACCCTTGCGCTGCTAGGCACATATCTGTTCAGTGGATGGTGCCTAGTTCGGTTTCTCTTGAGCTTTGTAGAGCACTTTTCTTGGGGTTGTGCATTTTGAGATTTCAAGTGCTCCCTATTCACCCCCCCCCCTCTATTTGTCCTATGAACTAGACGTGGCATTCACCATGTTGATGGTCGGGGAAAAAGGGCCAGGTACAGCTCTTGGTGACGACCCTGCCACCTTCAACAGTGCCACGAATCCGGTGTAGAAACTTGCAGGAATCAGTTGTAGCTGCAATCTTGATCGAACCACTGGCTGGAGCGGCTATCTTGGTCCGACCATTAGCATAAGACATCTCATTAACTATGTTGGCATTGGAGAACGGACGTGTTGTCCACTTTCATTGAGCTCCCAGCATAGGGTCAACCTTCCCTGCTCAACAGCAGTTTGAATATGCTGACGTAGGACCTTGCAATCATTGGTGTTATGGGAATCAAGAGTGTTATGAAACTTGTAATACTTGCGTCCCTTGAGTTCCTCAGCTGGTATGACCTTGTGGCCAGGCGTCAACTCCAAGTACTTTTCCTTGAGTAGAAAGTCAAAGATTTGTTCTATTTTGGCCACATCGAAGTCATAGCCAGCGGAAGGTTCCGGACGCTTGAGCCATTGACAAAGCTGTGTGGGTGCTTTGGCTGAGTCCACTGCACGGACTAACACCTCGGCCTCTTCATCGGCCGATTCTTCATCTTGCAGGTACGTGATAGCCCTTCGTGGCCTCTCCTAGTATTTCTCTAGATGTGCACGCTCATAGGCTGCCACTTTGGAAAGCAAACGGCTGATGGAATTGAAGTCCATCGGCCCATGGGCGAGTCTGGTGGAATAGCTCCTCTAGTTGTTTCCATGTTGATGAAGGCCCTAGGTGTCAATGATGTATACCATCTGAAGGCTAAACCCATCAAAGACAAGCGAGAAGAGCCAGATCTTCATGTGCTCGGTTGTAGCTGCGATCCCCAATTGAGCCGTGTATCGGCTAATGTGTTCCACAGTACTGGTATCATCATTGCCACTAAACTTGGAAAATTCTAGTACCTTGAACTTGGATGCAGGTGGCAGTTGGTCATAGACCTCGGTATATGGTTTAGAGTAGATGACAACACCTCTCACTGGTGTCACGCCATATTAGTTCCTAAGGATCTCATCCAGATTGTCTTGAGCAGCCAATCCATTGGTAGCAAAAAAGCTGGCCTGGTTGTTAAAAACCGACCCTGATCCATATCTTGCTTGCCAATCAGTGACCTCTTGATCGTGAGCTTTGTCCTTGCCACCACCTACGTGGCCTATAGGGTGAGGCAGTATGCTTGGTTGATGAGGAGGTTCATCTCCCTCCCATAGCAACCTGTATCTGAGTTAACACATATAGTTGTCCGGTATGAACGCCAGCGGCACATCATAGCATATGGGCTGATCATTCAGTTTACTAGGTGCATGCATGATAAACTTAGGCTTAGTGCCTTCTGGAGCATTGATAGGAGGCATGTAAGGCAGCCGAGTGTAAAACTTAGTCTCGGCAAAAGAAGTGTCGATCTGCAGTCTGACCTCTTGTGTGTATTCAATAGCAAGGGCTGCTTTGACCACACGTGCTACTATATTCTCCATGGAATTCAACAATACTTCTGCATGGCGTAGCATGGCTTGCCTCACCATAGAGTTCATCTCCTCCCGAAGAGCTTTGTTGCATGCTTCTGACAGTGTGGAAACATCCACGTCATCAAGCAAGCTTTTTGGATATCCAACGCACTTGGTACCGCCACTTCGAGTCTAGGTGAAGTGATCGATAAGTTCTTCAGCTAGCTTGGCGAATAAGCGGTCATAAGCCTCCCTGTGCTCAGCTGGGAGTTTTGCTAGCATAGGAGGTGCTTGTTTGACTTTCGGCCACATGCTAGGATCTTGATTGGCCGAAAACACCTTGTTGCTCTTCTTGGAAGGTTTTGGAGGCATCTTTTGGTAATGAAGTTGACAAAGGTAGAGAGGCAATGGACTAGCTCCACTACCTCTGGAGTGATGAGTGATTGTCAATAGAAGTCAAGACCCAGAAGGACTTGGGCACAAGCCCTCCGATGGACTGGAGGCCCTCCGATAGATTGGAGGTAGATGGAGAAGAAAGTCCTCCGAAGGACAGGAGGCATGCTCGGCGTTGGTTGGCCATAGGAGTACGGATACACGAAGGAGCGGCATGGCAACGGCAAGTATAAGACCTCTGAAGGACTGTGAGGTGACCCCTGATGGATTAGGGATGTCAGGGTGCAACCTGTGGTGCTCCAACACGAGTACATGGCGTGAAGACGTACGAGGGCATTGGCGGATTCGCACAAATCCACCAATCTACCACCAAGTTACCAAGACTTTGCGAATGGGCTCAATTCTCACCGACATAGAGTGAAGTGGACCGTTCCTAGGCCCAGGAAGGAAATCAAAAAGTTTCTCAGTTTCTGACTTCAAAACCTGAGGGTCGAATCGACGGATTTGGACTACTGGCCACATGGACATCATCCGGAAGATAGCGTGCAACTGAAGAAGAATAAGACTCCATCGCGGTTAGTCTGTCCCCGAGAAAGTTGGGTCTTTTCCAGATTAGCCCCTATGAGCATTTCTGTAATATAGGGGTCTTAGTGTAAACTGAGTCAGTTAGGCCTATACCTAAGTGGCTGGTCATTTAGGTGACTCTTCTACCTCTATAAACCCTAGGCTTAGCTTTCCGACTAGCCAAGTGCTTAGAGTGAAAACTGGTGCTAATCTAGGATTTGTAGTCTCCTAGAGCTAGTACTTTGCATTAGTGGGAGAATGAAGGGTGGTAGGCTGTGAGGAACCTTGTAAGATCTGAATTCAACTTCTAATACAAGGAAGATTCGTCACCAATTCAAGCTTATGTGTGCAGCCATCTCCTTCCCCTTCTGTAGCTTGGTTTTTGGATCAAACTCAAAGGCTTTTGATGTATTGCTTTGCCCATTGAGTTAGTCCTCTTCTTTTGGCTCTTTTGGACTTGCTAGGACGTGGAGATTATGACTTAGTTCATCTCAATCCCGTAGGATTGCCACGAGCAAGTTGTTCTTGAGTTCCCCTCTTTCTTGCCCAAAGATTGTCTACTCATGAGATATGAAATTCCCGCTAATCCCTTGGTCATTTTAAGTTGATCTTTTGGGAATAGCTTTGGAATAGGGTCCAGATAGCTTGTTCAAAATCTCATGAGATTTAGACAAGATTTGGTCAGATTTGGGGTTGGAAAACTCTTTTTCTGTGACCCAACCGGACTATCTGATAGGGCCACCAGACTCTCCGGTTCCACCGGACAGTCCAACAGCGCCTACCAGACAGTCCGATGTTGGGCCTGCCTGGGGCGTTCCACCAAACAGTGCGGCAGAGGCCACCAGACTATCTGGTGCCACCGGACAGTCCGGCGTTGCCAAGGTTGCAGTCAACACCTGTGTTTTGCATCGGTTTTTGCTTGTCCCACTGTCTGACCATACTCTTTGCTCTCTATGATCTAGTGAGTCGCATTTCGGATGCGGTGAGTGTTGAGTGGTGATTTTGCAAGTTCTGGTGTTCAGGGTGATTTGCGATCTTGGTGATCGTTGAGTTGCTTGCTCTTCTGTGTCTGGTGCGTATCCTTTCATGGACGACACCTTGCGCCTGCTAGACACGTATCTGTTTAGTGGACGGTATCTAGCATCAGCTCTTGAAAGCTTCTCTTAGCACTAGTTTGGGGGTCGTGATTTTGAGTTTTCAAGTGCTCTTATTCACCCCCCCTCTAGTCGCACGTCTCGGTCCTACAAGTGATATCAGAGCTGGTTAGGTTTCTTCATACCTTTACCGGTGACAAAGTAGTAGCGACTAAGGCGGACTCTGGGAAGGTTTTGGTTCTCAGCTCAGATGGCTATCCCTACTAGAAGGGTAGGATGAGAGCTTTCTTGCTTAGCCAAAGCAAGGACATATGGAATGCTACTCAGAGTATGAATTTTGTGGTGCTCCCCATTGCAGAATATACAACACCGGCGCTCATTGCTCAGCACGAGGCGAACTACAAGGCGGTGAACTTTCTCTTCTCTGGACTTGGTTTGGCGGACTATGAGAGGGTGAGCCACCTTGACACCGCCCGTGAGTTCTGGTCCCTGCTCAGTGCACACAATGAGGGGACAGTGACGGTCAAGGGTCGTCTTGTGGAGACTTATCGGCGCGAGTGTGGGAGTTTCGCCCAGAAGCCGGGAGAGTCTATGGATGCCTTGTTTGGTCATTTTCAATAGGTCATCAACAAGCTCTGTGTCAACTCTGCCCCCGCTGCCTCCCATACACTGACCATCAGCAGGCTGTCAAGCTGATGTAGTCCTTGGACAGGAAAGTGTGGGAGATCAAGAAGAACTCCATTCTTGAGTTAGTAGGGTATGACACCGTGGGTGTAGAGGATCTCTATAGTAAGATCAAGGCCACAGAGGTGGATTACCTGAAGATAGATATTCTCGATGGTACTGGCTCCAAGAGCATGGCCTTGGCTTCTAGCTCCAAGGAGATAGCCACTAACCCCCCACTTCACGGTTTTTCATTCTCTGCTTTGATGTCTGTGACAGAGGAGGAGTTGGCGTCACTTGGGGATGATGAGCTTTGCTTGATGTCTAGTCACTTTCAGCGTGCCTATGACAACCGGATGAGCTAGAAGAGGGGAAAGAGGCTCAAATGCTTTGAGTGCGGAGAGGTCTACCACTTCATTGCCGAGTGCCTGAACAAGAAGAACGACTACTACAAGAAGGGCAAGAGCCACTCCCATGACTCCAACAAGTATCACTCCAGCAAGCACAACTACGGCAAGTGCAACCACTCCAAGCACCGCTCCGGCAAGCTCAAGAACTTTAGGAAGGCTTTCAAGAGCTACCAGAAGGACAACCAGAAGCGGGACAAGGCCTTCTTCGCCGAGCTTGGTGGTCTTTGCAGTGGAATGTCCTCCTCCTCCGCATCCTTGTCAAGTTCAAGTGATGAGGAGATCGTCACCAAGCGGGACAAGAGGAGGGATCAAGGCAGTCTAGCTGGTCCCCGCTTCATCTCCACCAAGTCCAAGCGCAAGCACAAGGTGAACCGGAGATCATTCTGCTCCATGATGCTTGAGGACAAGGATGACAAGGGCAATGACAATGACTCCTCCGATAAAGAGGTAACACCTAAGCAAGCTGAGATCCTTGAGATGCTGGAGAAGAATAGTCGTGAGTTGAAAGCCAAAGATAAGATGTTGGAGAAGGCAGCCAAGAAGCTGCAGAAGCAGAAAGCCAAGCTTGTTGATGCTTTGGCTGAGATTGAGAGACTAAAGAGTGTGCAAGCCCAGCCTAGTGAGTTTGAGTGCCCTACCTATGAGTCCTTGATGAGTGACCTTTGTGAGCAGAAGAGCAAGTATGCTTATCAGGTAGAGGAGATGTATAGGCTGAAGGTAGAGATAGGCAAGCTCCAGTCTAAACTGGATGAGCCTACTTTGAGTGAAAAGCCTAAGTGTGAGTCTTGCCCCCACCTAGCTGTTGACATAGCTGAGCTGAAGGTGAAGTGCGAGAGGCAGCTCAAGGAGTTGGAGGAGCTTAGGGTTAGACCCACGCTTTTGGGTGCGTGCATGGTCTGTCCTACCTTGAGGAGTGAGCTTGAGTAGGTGAGAGCTGACCTTGAGGTGCTTTCAGCACCTCCTGACACATGTGAGAACTATCTCACTTTAAGGTTGTAGTTAGTGGAGAAGGATGCCACCATTAGGAAGCTAGAGAAGTCTGCTCCCATGATTCCCACTCTAGACTGTCACTCTTGTGCTGCCTAGACTTTGGTTCTAGAGGATCTGAGAGAGGACAAGTTGATCCTTGAAGAGGACAACTGTAGGTTGTGGGAGGTGCTGAGCTCGATGTATGCCAGGGAACCTTAGCTTTGGATGATCATAGAGGCAAGCAAGCATGGTGAGGGTGACACTAGTGGGCTTGGGTTGAGAGAGTGTAGTACCTCGGGTAAGAAGAAGAGTGCCCCAATCAAGCTTAACACTGCCTCTCCCCATCCTGGTTCTACTGTTGATGGGATTTACCACGAGCCTCCTAAGGCTGCCCCAAGGAAGTCATACTGGACACCCAAGCCAAGCTGGACAAGATTGTAGAAGAAGTGCTTAAGCCTTCAGGTAAGAATCAAGCCTGGCAGCCAGCACCACCTAAGTCTTCACCACCACACCAGAAGCCCAAAACACAGCCCCAAGAGACCTATCTACCACTATGAGTATTGCCAGCTGAATGGTCACTTGGAGGAGTTTTGCTTTAGGAGGAAGCGGGTTGAGAGGTAGGAGAGAGCCTAGGGGAACCAAGATCAGTTCTACCAGGATAGTAGGCAGGATCCTCCCTGTCGCGGTGAGATGAGAGACCACTTTGCTCCAGGTGAGATAGAAGGCGGCTTCCAAGCCCGTGCTCCTGGTGGTGAGAGATGCTTTGCTGGCCGAACTCCTAGTCGTTTTCAGCGCCGCTATGGACCTCATGACCGAGGCTTTGGTAGAGGGCTTGTGAGTTCATGCTTTGGAGGTCATGGTTATCCAGATCATTGTGATGCATACTTTGACTATGCTTACCCCACCTTTGAGCAGATGGCTCGGCACTGGTAAAACAGTTTTACTAGCCCCAGTGCTGGACTGTTTGCTCACTCTCACTTTCCTTGATTTTGCAGGATCGAGGCCTGGAGGACATATGGATCATGGACTCCGTCTAATCTAGGCACATGATAGGGTACTACATATGGTTCTACAGCTTCAACCCCATGAGCACCAAGGAGTACATCACATTCAGGGATAATGGTCAAGGTAAAGTATTGGGTGTTTGTTGTGTTTCACTTTTTGCCAAGCTTTCCCTGAGAGAAGTTGATTTGGTGAGGAGTTTGGGGTTCAATTTGGTTTCTGTCTCGCAACTTCTCAAGGAAGGGTTCAAGGTTCACTTTAAGGAGGGTTCTTCTTGTGTGCTTGATGCTAAGGAAAATCTTATTTGTCATATTTTGCCCTATGGGCAGGTTTTTAAGGTTGACCTTGCATCTGTTTCTAGCCCTCCTCGGTGTTTGGTAGCTGGTCTTTCTACTGATATCTAGAAGTGGCATAGGAGGCTTGCCCATTTGAGTTTAGATGTGCTAGCCAGGTTGAGCTCAATGGGTCTGATCCAAGTATTGCCCAATTTGAAAGCAGAGAAGGACTTAGTGTGCCACCCTTGTCGGTCGTGGCAAGATGGTTGCCGTTTCTCATGCTCCTGTTAGTCAAGTCATGAACTCTTTCCCGAGTGAGTTGTTGCATATGGACATGGTTGGTCCTGCCCGGGTATAGTCGGTTAGTGGGAAGTGGTATGTGCTTGTCATTGTAGACGACTTTTCTCACTTTTCATGGGTGTTCTTCATGGAGTTCAAAGATGAGGCTTTCGGCCTTATTTGGGATCTGGTCTTGAGGTTAAGAAATGAGAGTCATAAGGCCATGAGGGCTATCCGCAGCAACAATGGCGAAGAATTTCGGAACTCTTGATTCGGAACCTTCTGTCATAACCTAGTTCTCAAACACCAATTCCCGTCTCCTTATACCCCACCTTAGAATGGTGTCATGAAATGAAAGAACTGCACACTTGTTGAGATGGCACGGACGATACTCGATGAGCATAGGACTTAGAGATGCTTTTAGGCTGAGTATGAATATGGCCTGTTACATTGCCAACCGCATCTTCCTATGAGCTTTCCTAGGGAAGACTTTGTACGAGCTATGGTTTGGTAGGCAGCCCAGCATCAAGCACCTGCGTGCGTTTGGCTACAGATGCTTTCTAATCGAAAAGGGGGGCATTTGGACAAATTTGAATTTCGCTGCTTGGATGGTATTTTCCTTGGGTACGCCTCTAGCTCTAGAGCTTATAGAGTGTGGATCCTTGATACCAAACAAGTGGTAGAGACCTGCGAGGTATCCTTCAATGAATCTATGCCTTGCACAACCCCTGCATTTGAGCTTTTAGGTGATGATAAAGAAGGAACTCCCATCTTTGAAGATGAGGAAGGTCAAGTAGATGCTAGTGATGCAGGAGCCACTGCATCGGCTGTAGCTCCTGCCCCCTCTGCTATGAGCTCTGAAGATGAAGGAGGGCCCTTGCCAATGGCTTCCTCCTCGCTCCCCCAACTGCGAGCTCGAGGAGACACTGACCCCACTAAGGATGTAGGGGAGGTGTCCTCCGAGATTGTTCCATCTCGGTAGGTCCAGCGGGATCACCCTCTACAAGGGATCATTGGTGATTTGCAAACGAGGACCTTGAGGTCCCAGACAGGTTCTATCACCTTCTTTACTCATGCTACATTTGTTGCCTCCTTTGAGCCCAAGGATGTTGTACACACTCTTTCTGATGGTAATTGGGTTAATGCCATGCATGAGGAGTTAGAAAACTTTCAGAGGAATGAGGTTTGGGTTTTAGTAGAGCCATCGCCATAATGCAATCCTATTGGTACAAAATGGGTTTTCAAAAATAAGCAAGGGGAGGATGGCATTGTTGTGTGGAACAAGGCTAGCCTTGTGGGTAAGAGTTTTCATCAAAAAGAGGGGATAGACTATGAGGAAACGTTTGCTCCAGTTGCATGCCTGAAAGCTATACGTATTCTCTTAGCCTTTGCAGCTTCCATGGGTTTTAAGCTTTTTCAAATGGATGTGAAGTCTGCTTTTCTAAATGGTTTCATTCAAGAAGAAGTTTATGTCAAGCAACCCCCAGGTTTTGAAAATGCTAAACACCCTAACCATGTTTACAAATTGCAAAAAGCCTTGTATGGTTTGAAACAAGCCCCTAGAGCCTAGTATGATAGATTGAAAACCATTTTTTCTAAACCAAGGTTTCAAAATGGGGAGTGTTGATAAGACTTTGTTCCTCCTCAAGCATGGTAGTGATCTTCTTATTGTCCAGATATACGTCGATGATATCATCTTTGGTGGCTCGTCTCACTCTCTTGTTGCTAAGTTTTCTGAGCAGATGTCGAAGGCATTTGAGATGAGCATGATGGCAGAGTTGCAGTTTTTCCTTGGACTACAAATCAAGCAAGGCCGTGAAGGAACCTTCATCCGTCAAGCCAAGTACATGAAGGACATTCTGAAGAAGTTTGATATGGGAGACTCAAAGCCTATCTCAACTCCCATGTCAACACAAATGGCGCTTGATGCAGATGAAGAAGAGGAGGTGGTGGACCAAAGAGAGTACAGATGGATGATCAACTCACTTTTGTACCTGATGGCAGCCAGGCCGGACATTCAGTTTGTGGTTTGCCTTTGTGTGCAAATTTAGGCCTCACTGAGGACATCACACCATCAAGCGGTGAAGCGTATCTTTAGGTACCTGAAATACACTCCTAAGCTTGGTCTTTGGTTCTCTTTAGCTTCGTCACTCTCTCTTAGGGGGTTTTAGGATGCTAATTTTGCGGGTTGTTAGCTGGAGCACAAGTCTACTTCCGGCACCTACCAGTTTCTTTGTTCC
This sequence comes from Paspalum vaginatum, assembly GCA_030272315.1. Lineage (NCBI taxonomy): Eukaryota > Viridiplantae > Streptophyta > Magnoliopsida > Poales > Poaceae > Paspalum > Paspalum vaginatum. The sequence continues at coordinate 32,194,544 of CM059018.1, read as the reverse complement.
TCTTTTGTCTCTTGGTCCTCACGCAAGCAATCTAGCATAGCCACTTTCACCATAGAAGCCGAATATGTTGCTGCTGCTAGTTGCTGCTCTTAGCTACTTTGGATGAAAGCTACACTGAGTGACTTTGGCCTGAGCTTTAGGAAGATCCCTCTCCTAGTAGACTCTATATATATTATTTCTGTAGCTAAGAACCCTATCTTGCACTCCAGAACCAAACACATAGACATGAGGTTTCACTTCCTGAGAGATCACTATGAGAAGGAAGATATAGACTTGGTCCATGTGGAAATCGAGAACCAGTTGGCCGATATCTTCATCAAGCCCTTTGAGCTTAGCGTGTTTGCTCACTTGCGTGGGGAGTTTAGTGTTTGTTACCCCTTTTAGTTTGGGGTAGCTTTGCTATAGTGTAGGTTTTTGATTTGGTTCTTCTTTACTTTTCTTTGTTTTCCTTGCATTTTGTATCATATCATGCATCGCACTGTATCATATTCATTTTCACTTCATTAGCACTAGAGCACTTCTCAAATTACAACTTAGTACTTGCTTGTGCTAGACTGTAGAGTTGCTTGCATGATCATGGTTGGCTAAGCTCCTTGAATCTATCTAATATCATTTGTGAGCTAAGTTACTTTTTGAAAGGACCTTGATGTCGTCTAGAGGGGCGGTGAATAGGCGTAACTAAAAAATTTACACCACTTAAAACACACTGTCAGTCCCAACACCGGATAGTTCGGTGCTTTCTACCAGACAGTCCGGTAGAACCGGATAGTCCAGTGATCCTCACCAGATAGTCCGGTATCACACAGAGACTTAAGCCTTACAAATGTAAATATGTGTGAAAACACTTATTGGGCTATGTGGAGCTATGCAAAATGTTTCTAAGGTAATGTTGAGCTCAGCAACCTTTAATCCTTGCACTCACAAAGAAAACTTGCACACGAATAATAATGATAGCAGAAGTAATAATGTAATGCAAGTAAATAAATCAACCACAAGCACAAAGCTTGGGTCTCCTAGTAGAGCCATAGCACACACGACAAGAGATTTTATTCCTAAGGTTCGGGCACACCCGCAAGTATCCGTACGTCCTCGTTGAGACGCCCACCAAGAGCTTGTGTCTTTTTCAACTCACGGCCTCCTCTTCACAACCACCAAGGCTATGAAGGTGCTCACTGCAAATGCTCTGAGAGCGGGGGCTAATCACCTACAAGAGAAGTGGCACCCACAAGCTAGGTGCCCTTCGGGTCGCTCTCACCGTCTAGGAGGAGACCTCCAAGAACAACAAAAATGCTTGCCAACTGTGCTCAGAAGCTAGATGCTTACAATGTAGCTCACACAATCTCACAAATCCTCTCCCAACTCAAGAATCTCACTTGTTTAGCTCAATCTCACAAAGAGAGTGTTGGGGAGTGTTTCTTAGGGCCTCTGGATGAATATGGATGTGGAGGGAAGTAGCAACCCCAACCAGAAGTAAGTGGAGGGTATAAATACCCACCCTCACAAAACTAGCCGTTGGCTTGTGTCAGACCATCACCAGACAGTCCGGTGAGCCCTACCGGATAGTCTGGTAGAGGCTGACTAGCCGTTGGGATTCAAACCCCCTCTACCAGACAGTTCGATAGAGCTCACCGAATAGTCTGACGAGGGGTTCCCTAACTAGATGGCTAAGGCACTGAGCCTCGGTCACTAGATAAGAAATGTGTAGGCGTTATCCCTATTTGAGATACACCTAACTAGGAGATAAAAGCACAAGAAAAGGTTTAGAGAGCTCTCACAATAAGGCTTGGGCAATTTCGACAAGGGGTATGCCACACTCAATGCCATATGCGCTACAAGAGATGCACTGGCCGGGCACTCTCTGAAACTAGCTATGAGCACATGTTGACTAGTAACTTCCGAGCTTCGCTTCCCTCTTGATAGTACGGCATACCTATACTCAAGATAAATATAAATCTAGACGAAATCCACTTGACTCTTGACTTGATGAATAATGTCGTCTTGGAATATATCAATAGAGAGGGATAGCCAAGCTGAGCTTCTTCCTTTGTGAGCAATAATCCTTTTTGAGCTGAATAGTTGAACTTCAATTTAGAAAGCCTCTTCAATAGGTAGATGGAGCACATTTTCTCATTATCCATTCAATATACTTGATCTTGATCATAATTGGCTTTGATATGCAATAGTGTGTATCCATGATCAGCCACTTGTTATACATGAGAAATCCAATTTAAGCTAGTGATGTCCAAATGGAAGAGATAGAACCCAAGTCACTTTTCTCAATATGAAAGCCAAGTGCCTCAAGGTGCATCAATATTAGAAAACCAGTGAAATCCCACACTTAGGCAATGCAATCCATTTGAGATGGCTGCTCTTCACAATGGCACGATAAGATGATCAACAATACAAGTAACCAAGCCATCGTGAGAGACTATAACAAATATAATGGTCATTTAGATGATCCAAGAGTAAATCCAACTAAATGAGATGATCCATGACCAAATATCCTCATTGGGTAATAGATATTCAATAATGGTCGATCAATCATATAATAAGTGTAATGTTCATCCAATATGCTTGACTCCCAACACATGAGACTATCCATGCTTCATCATGAGATATGTCTATTAAAGTTTACTCTTTTACACTTTGACATTATGAATTAACCTGTGAAAACCTAGTCAAGTGACTTCACAAAGTAGTTAGACATTTAATCACATTATCACTCAATACACCAAAACTACTAAGGAGGCTTGCTAGCACTTACAATCTCCCCCTTTTCGGATGATTGATGACAACCCCGATTAAAGCTTACAAGAGATAAATAAATTAGGCGCACTGAATACTCAGATATTTGGTATGCTCACCCTTTATATGTGCTTGAGTTACAAAAACTCAGATTTGAGCCATAAATGCCCAATAACACATATTTGTGCAAGAAGAGCTCCCCCTATATCTCAGCATTCCAAAACCACAAAGACAAAAAGGAAAACACAGTGTAAAACAAATAGGAAGACTTGGTTGTGCAACCACAGCCTGTCATCGGATAGTCCGGCAGCCATCACCGGACATCGGATAATCCAGTGACTACAGTCTGCACAGACCAAATCACGACCACGAAAGCACAAAGCTTTCTAGCATAAGATTAATCACTTAGATAACATCTAGTTCACACAGAGCAACAGGAGTTTTGAAAAGTTTTACAAAACGAGTGTGCAACACATGACACTAGGAATTCGATACAAAAGTTCAACCCTTGAACTAGAGAGTACAGCTGAAAATAAATCGAAAACTTCAAGATCTGCTCTGAATAGTGCACTAAGTCCGCTTGCTGTTGCTGCTCATCTCATGATACTCCCCCTGCAACCAACCAAGCACTAAGCTTTAATGCACAGATTCTCCCCCTTTGTCATTAAGCATCAAAAAGGTTAAGAGTAAGGGAGAAAAGTACCTCAATGGCTCACTGAGTGCCCTGATCCCAGCTTGCTCTAGAGCTGCCACCTAGAGGTCCCGACTGGAACTGACTGCAACTCTGAAATAATGCTCCACAAGAGAAGCCCTGCCCACCCTGACCCATGAAGAAAGGTAGTGATCCTCAGAAGCTCGAGGAGGCCAAGGTGCTGGAGTAGCCCTGGGTAGCTGGCTGTCAAGGCATCACTCAAGCCGAACAAGGACTGAGCAACAGGACTGGGCAACTCCTGTCATAGAGTCAGGTGCAGAAGGAGGTGGCTATTGATAGACCTGAGGCGGTGGAGGCACTGAGAAGCCTCTAGACTGAAACTGAGCTGTGAGATAGGCTACAAAGGGATCCTCTAGTTCATTTGGCTCACTATCTGGCTCATCCTCAACTAGCCTGTCTAGAGAGGGAGGTGGCTGCATGTTAAGAGCTTTTTGAATGCTCTTAAGCCTGTTCACGTTCTCAATGCGTCTCTCTAGCTAGCTGCTTCCTTGCTTTGCTATCCTTGTACTGCTTGGCCTGGAAGCACTTGAAAGCACCCATGATGGCTCTGAAAGCCTAAGCTACTGGAGAGGTGCTCATCCTCTCACCTAAGTGTTGTCCTCTGTCTCTCCTCCTCTGAGGTGACTGCCTCTGCTGCTTGTGGCACTAAGGCTTGCTAAGCCTGTGATGGCTTCTGAACCTCGGAGGTATAACTGAGGGAGCTAGCACAATGGGATATTTCACCTTCTTCACATGGAATGGCAGGTGCTTGGTGTCACAGATGTACGTTGTACCGGATCACTCTGTCAATCATGTCCATGATGAAGGGAGCATATGCACAACTCCTATATGGTTCAAAGGATATGGCCTTAATCTTCTCCCATATGAAGTTGGTCAAGCTGAAAGGCAGTGCATCTTCCCTCATCCTAGCAAGCAGATTCTTGGCATAGTGAGAAATGTTTGTAGCATCACCAACACTGAGGAGCCAGGGTCCTTCTAAACATTTGTTCATGATATCCATAAAATGAGTAAAGACCCTGTGAGTGTCCAAAGTTTCCATGATTGTTTGGAGGATACATGAACTTCATCTCACTATCAGGGAGACACTGCTCTAGGTGAATCTTGGGCCTGTTTAGATCAACATTGTTCCTCCCAAGCACCAAGGCAAAGTCACGATATGTGATAGAACAAATGTCACCCTTTGTCATCTATGCCATGCTCCACTTCCATGGATCTGCATCAGTGTCATCAAAGTACACTGTGGCATAGAACTGGGCAATGATCTCTTTGTTCCAATCATGCTTGAAGCCCATGACCTTCTGAATGTGCTGCCTCTCACAAGCTGCAATCACCTGATCAAATATAGGATCTTTCTTATCCTTCATGTATTTCTAGTCAACCCATTGATCAAGTGTAACTGGGTACTCCTTGGAGAGAATCACTGACTCATAGTAGTCCTCCTGAAACCTAGGTATGAAACCTCCAATCATAAGAGTTCTTGGCCTCTTTCCTATAAATCCCTTCTCATGGTATCTCTGATTTCATTAAGTTTGCCCCTTTTCTTGTAATCCATAGCCTTTCAGTTAGGCAGTCTGCTAGGGCTTTGACATTTTCCTTGCATAAAATCAGCCTCGAGAGGTGCTGCCCCTTCCGCTTCTTTTACCTCATCATCACTACTATCTTTGAGTGGTTTCCCTTGTCTTAGGGGGTCGATCTTTGGCGTTGCTTTTGTTGTATCAATTTGCCCTTCTCTGCTTGTGTTTGGCTTTTGGGCATTTTGAGCAACTTTCTTCTTTTCTTCTTTCTTTTCAATTTTACATTGTTTTTCTTGTCTTTGTTATATTTCAGGTTACAGGTTGAAGGTGTTGAAAAAACACTCATCAAGGGGGAGATTGAGAGCCAATGGATTGGCTCAATTGCCTCTGGAGTGATGAGTGATTGTCAATAAAAGTCAAGACCCAGAAGGATTTGGGCACAAGATCCTCTGATGGATAGGAGGCCCTCCGATGGACTGGAGGTAGATGGAGAAGAAAGTCCTCCTAAGGATAGGAGGCATGCTCGGCATCGGTTGGCCATGGGAGTTCTGTACACGGAGGAGCAGCACGGCGACGGCAAGTGCAAGACCTCCGAAGGACTGCGAGGCAACCCCGAGGGACAGGGGATATCGGGTTCCACCACGGTGCTCCAACCCGAGTGCATGGCGTGAAGACGTGTGAGGGTGATGGCGGATTCGCTCAAATCTGGCACCCTACCACCAAGTTACCAAGACTCGGCGAATGTGCTCAATTCTCGCTGAGATAGAGTGGAGTGGGCCGTTCCAGGCCTAGGAAGGAAATCCTAAAGTTTTTCGGTTTCTGACTTCAAAACCGAGGGTCAATCGGCGGATTTGGACTACTAGCCACATGGACGTCATTCGGAAGATAGCATGTAACCGAAGAAGATCAAGACTCCATCACGGTCATCCGTCCTCGAGAAAGTTGGGTCTTTTCCAATTCAGCCCCTACGGGCGTTTTTGTAATATAGGGGTCTTAGTGTAAACTGAGTCAGTTGGCTTGTCATTTAGGTGACTCTTCCACCTCTAGAAACCCTAGGCTTAGCTTTCCAACCAGCCAAGTGCTTAGAGTGAAAATCGGGTGCTAATCTAGGATTTGGAGTCCCCGAGAGCTAGTACTTTGCATTAGTGGGAGAATGAAGGGTGGTAGGCTGTGAGGAACCTTGTAAGAACTGAATTCCACTTCTAATACAAGGAAGATTTGTCACCAGTTCGTGCTTATGTGTGCATCCATCTCCTTCCCCCTTCTCTAGCTTGGTTTTTGGATGAAACTCAAAGGCTTTTGATGATTTGCTTTGCCCATGAGTTAATCCTATTCTTTCAGCTCTTTTGGACATGCTAGGATGCCAAGATTATGACTTAGTTCATCTCAATCCCACAAGATTGCCACGAGCAAGTAGTTCTTGATTTTTCCCCCTTTCTTGCCCAAAGATTGCCTACTCACGAGATATGAAATTCCTGCTAATCCCTTGGTCATTTTGAGTTGATCTTTCAGAAATAGCTTTGGAATAGGGTCCAGATAGCCTGTGCAAAATCTCATGAGGTTTGGACAAGATTTGGTCAGATTTGGGGTTGGAAAACTCTTTTCCTGTGACCCCACAGGACTATCCAATAGGGCCACCGGACTCTCCAGTTCCACCGGATAGTCCGGCGTTGGGCCTGCCCGGGGCATTCCACCAGACAGTCCGATAGAGGCCACCAGACTATCCGGTGCCACTGGACAGTCCGGTACCTGCCACTATTTTGGTTGCAGTCCTGTTTCCACTGTTTTGGTGCTTCTGCCGTGTTTTGCATCGGTTTTTGCTTGTCCCACTGTGTGACCGTATTCTTTGCTTGTTTTGATCTAGTGAGTCGCATTTCGGTGTGGTGAGTGTCGAGTGGTGATTTTGCAAGTTTCGGTGTTCTGGGTGACTTGCAATCTTGGTGATCAGTTGAGTTGCTTGCTCTTCTACGTCTGGTGTGTATCCTTTTAGTGGACGACACCTTGCGCCTGCTAGATACGTATCTATTCAGTGGATGGTATCTAGCATCAGCTATTGAAAGCTTCTCTTACTACCAGTTTGGGGGCTCATGATTTTGAGTTTTCAAGTGCTCCTATTCACCCCCTCTTGTCGCACGTCTTAGGTCCTACAAATGTGAGGTCCCTACCAAGCGTGCCAAAGGGTGTGTTGCCGCGAAAAACCGATGGGCGGGAGTCCCGTGGTGAGAGCACACCAGGAGCTGGGGATCGCGCTGCTGCTGCACTCATCTCCCTGTAGTCCTGGCTCCTGATTGGCTTCAAGTAGAGCAGATCCTGGGTAGCGGTGGTGGTGTGGTCATAGCCACCTAGCTTGACCTTACAGCCAAGGAGGGTTGGGTAGATGCTGGTGGTTGGCTCTAGTTCTCCCTGTAAAGCATACACAATAGATTTTAAACTTTAAATTCTTGTTTGATTACTTGGATCAGCACCACGACAGAATCATGAACTCTGGTTGGTGTACATGTAGATGCTCGATGGTCGATGAGGTATAGATAAAGCATTATAATAACCAAAACCACATCCATGAGTAAGATGAATATAAACCCTATCTAAAAACACGATATAAGATATCTGCATAGCTAGATCGGCTTCAAACCAAGACCTCCAAAGAAATCCATCTTGATGAATAGATACAGGTTACGACGTGTATAGATAGGGTGCTCAGTGATACGCTGATCTATCAGCATCTTGCGTGCACGTGTTGCAGCGACAAGTCACTGGGTTGTGACAAGCGACTAGGTAATGTAAAATGAGCTACATGATGATCGATCTATAACATGAAGCCCAGGAAACATAAACAGATCGACAAACATGCAAAATAAATGATGTATCACGAGATTCATCGGGATAACTGATGGATCTCATGTCGAGCAGAGCTTGATGTGAGATTCATCTAGATAACTGGTAACTCTCGCGATTCACCGGGATAACTAGCAAACTGTCCCATCAAAAATGCTTCAGTACACGGTTTACCATGTGGCTCACGCTCTAATGCCCTAATGAATCTGAGAAATATTAGAGCAGCATGACGATTACCTTGAAAACCCTAATTGCTCAGGGGTGCGCGATGCACCAAGAGAGATTGGAGACAACCGCTATTAGCGAACATCTGTCAGTCAACTTTATTTCATAAGTATGGATACATATTTATAGTCCGGAGACTTGGACATCAAGTCCGATTCTAGCTAGAATAACGCAAAAACCTAACCTTGTCCCTTGAGCAACCTTTTCTTAGCCCATTAGCCGTGGATCTGCTAAATTCTAGCAATAACACCACCACCGGACTGAACTGGCCTAAGGGTTGATCCCTTTGCTCGAGCACCACAGGACTAGTCTGATGCACCACCACCGAACGGTTCGTTGCTCGCAAAAAGGTCGAGTGAGGCTGAGCCTTGTTGACTCCACCCAGGCAAAAACCTCAGGCACTAGGATGGTCATCGGTGCCTCACCACCGGATGGTCCGGTGGTAATGAAATAGGGCAGCCCGCGAATCCTTAAGAACGATCCAAATCTTGACCAAATGGACTCCAAACTTCACCAAATTTTACAAGGACTTTGTCTAGGCCATGGAGAAGCTATTCCCAATAAATCAAGCTAAAGCCCTAAGATTTCCTCCACAGATTTGACTTATTCCCGAAGTGAAGTCCAAGAGGCAAGAATGAAAAAGAAGGGGCTACTCATGGATCAAAAGATCGGGCAAGGGAAACTACAATCCAACCACATCCTAGCAGTCCAAAACACTAGCAAGAGAAAGATCTTGGGCTTGGTCAAGCACAAACACACCAAAAGACCAAGAAACCAAGATGAAAAGCCAATCAAGAGAGGGGAAGGAAGCACATACAAGGAGCTACACGAAATCCATTTATTGCTGCCACAAAGTGGTCTCAAGGTCTGATTACAAGATGGGAAACTCATTCTCCAAGCATCCACCCTCTCCTACCCACTAACTATAGGGACTAGATCACTCTAATATCACTTTGCATGAAGCTCTTGCTTGGGAAATGAAAACCTAGGGTTTTAAGGCCCTAAGCACAATCCAACCAGCCCAGAGAGGTGGCTAAGGGTGGCCATCTCCTTATTTATATTACTGACTAAGCCCTAAGGTAGTTTTGCAACTAGACCCCCTAAGATACAAACTCTTACACTAAGAAGGCTTGTAGGGGCTAGAAAAGAATGTAATAACTTGGATGAATAGCCACCATGGAGTCCTTGCAACTTTGGTTTCTCCAGCCTTGTCACGATGTCCTCCATGTGTCTAGTAGCTCATCCCTTGAGGGTAACTCCAATTTTGGTGATACTGGCAACTAGCCCCTGGTTTTGACTGGTGGAACCAGGAAATGATCTTGGGCCCTGTTTTTTATGCTCGCACCAGGAAACGATTTTGGGCTTCAACGCTTGAGTGATTTTACGACTCACGACACCGTCTTGGCACCCAAGGTCACACTTATGGACCGAACCTAACTTGGACCATAGCCCAAGCCACTTGCCAGTCCATTTGGCAGGGATTTTGTCACACCAAGTCCACTCTGGCACCTCCTCTTAGTCCACTCGAGTAGGGCTTTCCTCCAGGTCACGCTTAGGAGGTGCTTGCTCAGTGCTTCAGCAAGCCTTTGGTGTTGACAAGCGCTCATTACAGCTAGGATGAAAGACCAAACTTAGTACACTTGAGTCCCTCAACAGCAGCCGTGATGATGGGACCCGAAGAATGAGCAGCAATGGCAGTGTTGGCTTGCGATGAAGAAATTTTTAGAGAAAGAGCTCATGGATGCACCTACACAGGACAATGCAAGAGTGGGCGTATCTCTTCAGACAATGAGTACAAGCCTGCATATATAGCTCATGGCCGAGTAATCCTAGTCGGACGATTACTTCACCAAGAGAATATGGGACAATCTCACAATGGGACCCACTTTCGGCCTGATGAGAAGTCAAGACAGCGTACATCTTTGTAAGCCAACAGAAAAATTTGCTCGGATAAAAATATTTCATTATGCTCGGGGGCAGATGGAGCTGATTTATTATCTACAATAGCTGATAGCAAGACATGAAGATTCAAGCAACAAGCTGCAGCTTCGGCTCATAAAGGAGTAATTATTGAAGAAAGAGCAGAGCACAATCAGTAATGATGAGCAGCCAAAGTGTTGTGTCTCTCTGCCAAAGTGAAGATGAAGCCGCAAACCCGACTCACATTGAAGACCAACTTATTCGCGAAGCCATTTCAGACTGAAGGGATGGGCTACACAAAAACTGGACGCCTAGGCCACATACGGCCTCCGTTTTCGGGTGTTCTACATATGGATCGAAAGCTAAAGAGATAAACTTTTTAACCCAACAAGAATCACGTCCAAATATGCTCGGAGTCGGTAGGAATTAGCTAAAACAGTGGGGCATCCTAAACCTGCTACGTCGGGCATCGGCTGATATTTAGATATTATTTCATTCAGTTCATCCTCGCTAGGTGTACAGGCAATGCTTGAGTGTCAAAGAGATAGCCGAATTGAGACCATCGGCACTTGATTGGTATGAGACCAAGCAACAGTTCATATGGGAGGAGCTGAGGCTAGTCTACGTGTGATCGGCTGGTGGTGGAGCACACATCTCTAGGCTGCATAAAGATTTCAGAGCTGGTGATTGTTGTGCCATCGATTGCACTCGGGGAGGGGGCAGCAGAGGCTGACTCAAGAAAATTAAAAATGGAGGAATGGCTGGCACAATGCTATCAGCTATGCAATCAGAAGGGCACAAGTATTGTGAAGAGGACTGTGACGATGTCTAGCCATCGGCTCTTAGAAACACTGACCACAAAGCAAAAAATTATGAAGCTGTCATGTCTCTAGCATCAGTCATTACTGGTCGGACAGGTCCGGTCATCGGTGCTCTCATGGTGCCATCGCATCGCTGTTTCGGTTCCCACACTAGAGAATCCATCACCACAGTCGATTGATCCGACCACCGGTGTTCCGACAACATGAGCACTGACTGACTGCTTCAAATCCTAGCTAGGGGCATCCGTCACTTCAGCCGGATGATCCAGTCACCGGTGTTCCTATGGCACCATCGACATTAGCTACTTTGGCTCCTGTGCCGGAGTGTCCATCCTCTTGGCCAGCTGATTTAGCCACCATGCTCCTACGCCAGCTATCATCATCAGGCTGCTTCAGGCTCTCACAGCAAAGCATTCAGAGAATCCTCTAGGACTACAAACTGCAGATTGGATTTCGGATTGACTTCATCCTAAGGTCAGCATGTATTATTTCCATTTTATAATTCATTGGTCTACTTCAAGCTTTGTATATTCGGCTGGCCAATAGCCGATACTTGGGATGAGATTGTATCAGGGAGAGCAGATATCAGATATGATGACAGCCATCGACTCATCACTAGCTGATTCAATCACTCACTGATGACATCCAGAATCTGCCACGGCATACGTCTTAGCAAGACAACAAGGAAATCGGCTTGTCTCAAATATTTTACAGCAACCGATGGTGCAACACCTACATCAATATCTTCATCGACAATGGCCACCTCAAATGCCAAGAACGAAAGCAGTCACGGTCGATCCTTGTGCAATCGGTCGATAGTACAACACACACCCTTTGGTTACAGCAAGATTACATAGTTGGTGATATCGTGCCATTGGCTATGCTCGGGGGGCAGTGGAGATTGCCTTAAGTGGAATGGCTAGCACAATGATGTCGGCTATGTAGTAAACATCAGAGGAACGAGTATTATGAAGAAGGTGCAGTGCATACGACAGTGCCGATATTTGGGCATCGACTTCAAAAAAAGGACCACAAGGCAGAAAGACCACGAAGCCATCAATGTAGCTGATCAATCTGGTCGATCGACTGCTTCTGCGAAACCATCACCGTTGACTACTTCGGCTCCCATGAAAAGCATATGTCATGTCAGCCGGTCGATCCGGCCACCTGTGTTCCTGCGACATCATCAACATCAGCTGCTTTGGCTCTTGCACCGAAGCACCTGGTCAATCCGACCACTGGTTCCCACGGCACCATCGACGTCGGCTACTTCGGTTTCTACACCAGAGCAGTACATAGCCTCAGTCAGTCGATTCGACCGGCATTGCTCCTACGGTGTCATCGTCATCGACTGCTCTAGCTCCCACGCTGAGACATTTGAAGAGCTCCTTGGTACTGCTAGTTAGATTTCATATCGGCATCATCCTAGTGAGTCAGCAGACCATATGAAATTTTTGCTATCGGTTCATTAATAGCCGATTCGACCAGTATGACTCAAACCCACAAGTTCATTATCATGCACCGTGTACACTCGCCACTTGCACTAGCTTCGTTGTATGGTTAGTAGCTTTTACTTGTGCTTCGTGTATGTGCTTTGAGGTGTGGATGCTATTTACCATGTGTAGTTAACTTCATTTGAATACGTTGAATACTCGATGCTGAGCATGGCTTTTATTCTTTGAAAATCCGAAAACATGGGCATCGCTTTACCTAGGTACTAGTATGTGTAGGCTGATTGCTTTTGCTATCTTGTACATGCCTGGTAGCTAAGTCCTTTACTTTGGAATCAATTATGCAACTTGAGTCTTAATTGTGCTAAATTGAATTAAAATTAAAAAGATGCCCATGTTGTGCTTAAATGAAAAGATCCAGGCGGGATTGCTTCGTCTCACTGATTTAATTAGACTGCTTGCTTTTGCACTTTGGCAAAAACTTGGACTAGGCTGTGAATGACCAAAAAAATGCTTTAAGCTTCTGATGGTCCTATGGATCTAGGCTTAGCATTGGTTGGTAAGAAGTGGCCTGACAAGCAAATAACCATGTTACATAACTAAAGGCTTGCTTGAAATTCAAATCTTATAAATTTATCTGCAAGACCTAGGAGCAAGAGAAATCGAGTTTGCTAAAGATCCTTGTTTTGGAAAGCTCACTTGTGTAGATACTCGCTAGTTTTGGCTTATCATGCTTTATCGTGCTAGTTGGCTAGGCTAAGTGGTGATGCTTTTACTTTGAAAATCCTAAAACTGCTTGCTCATGTTCTAATATAGATATATTCTCTTGAGCTTTTCTATGAGGTGTCTTCATGCTAAACCCTTACTGTATATACATGCTAGCACTTATAAATACTTCTAGACATACCTAGAAGCTTTCACTTACACGCCTTGCATGACATAGCATATTTTGCGGGGGAGATGTTTTTTATCCTTGGTGTTGGTTTGGCTTATATCAACTTTTTGCCAAACGAAATATGATCCATCGGCTTTTAACAGATTCATAGTTTTTTTCGGTAGTGCCATTCTCAGCAACAAAATGTTTTGCAAGGCAGCCACGGAGTCAACATTCTTATTCGGTCCAAGTAGGGTTGACCAAGCTGTCCTGCTAGATAATGGATGTCTTCATCAATTTTTCCGCGTAGTCAGGGGAGGTCTGTATGCATGTTCGGCCAATCAGACGATCGCAGGTTGGCTGCCACCTATCAGAAGAACTGCCATTGGCTAAATAGATGAGGAGCAGGAAGTACTACAAGCGGCATGACTGCCGTCCACAATTGTAAGTCACCGGCTAATCTAATGAGAAGCGGAAGGTTAAAGCCGATCCAAGCGATTGACTACAAGAGCCAATGAAGCACAAGAGTGATCCCACAAATCAGCATCAACCTCAGAAAGGGAGGCTCAAGACTAGTCTCCAACAATATTAGGATTGGTCCTAAGCAGCCGGTCGATAGATCAATAAAGTAAGGGACTCAAGTGTACCGAGTCTGGTCTTTCGTCCTAGCTGTGATGAGTGCTTGTCAACAATAAAGACTTGCTGAAGGATGAGCAAGCACCTCCTAAGCATGACCTGGAGGAAAGTCCACCTAATCGTGACCTGGTGGCGGCGCCTGAGTGTTACCGTGGCATGACAAAATCCTTGCCGAGCGGACTGGCAGGTGGCTTGGGCTACGGTCCAAGTTAGGCTCGACCCATAAGAGTAACCTTAGGTTCAGGATGGTGCCATGAGCCGTAAAATCACTCAAGACTGGAGCCCATCAAGTGTTTCCTGGTTCAAGCATCAAAACCAGGGGCCAAAACTGTTTCCTGGTTCTATCGACAAAACCATGGACAGGTTACCGGTATTCTAGAAACTGAAGTTACCCCCGAGGGATAAGCTACTAGACACGCGGAGGACGTCAAAGCGAAGGTGAAGAAACCGAAGACATCGATGACTCCATTGTGGCCGTTCATCTGAGTTATTGCGGTCTTTTCTATCCCCTACAGGCCTTATTAGTGTCAAAGTCTGTAATATAGGGGGTCAAGTGCAAAACTGCCTTAGGGCAATAGAGTTGTAGTATAAATAAGAGGTTGGCTGCCCTTAGCTACCTCTCTTGGCTGGTTTAGGGTTTACCTAGAGCTAGGTTAGACTCTAACTTACGTCACCAAGCAAGAGCAACAAGATTAGTGAGATTTGAGAGATCTTGCCTCCATTTTTAGAGGGTAGGAAGTGGGTGGCCGCTTGGGTGATTGAAATTTCCATCTTGTATTCTGAATTTGTGACCTCCTTGAGGCATTAATAGATGGATTTTGAGCAGCTCCTTGTGTGTTCTTGCTTCTGTCTCTCTTGATTGGCTTTTGATCTTGGTTCCTTGGTCTTTTGGTGAGTTTGTGCTTGACCAAGTCTCAGATCTTTCTATTACCGGTGTTTTAGACTGCTAGGATGTGGAGAGATTGTTGTTTTAGTGTGCCAAATCTCAGATCCACAAGCAGTTCCGTGATTTTTGTTCTTGCCTTGTGGACTTCACTTTGGGGACAAGTCCAATCCATGGAGAAAAACTTAGGGCTTTGCCTTGATCTATTGGGAATAGCTTCTTCATGGCCTAGACGAAGTCCTTGTGAAATTTGTTGAAGTTTGGAGTCCATTTGGTCAATTTTAGGATCGAGTCTTGAGGATGGCTGCCCTGTTTCATACCACCGAACCATCTGGTGGTGAGGCACAGAACCGTCCGGTGCCTAGGGTTTTGCCTAGGCGGAGTTAATGAGGTTCGGCCTCACCGAACTTTTTTCGAGCACCGGACCGTCCAGTGGTGCTCGACCAGAGGGTATAACCTTCGGCCCAGAATGTCCGATGCCTAGCCACCCAATAGTCCAGTGGGTTGCCGTTAGACCGTCTGGTGCCAAGGCGTTGAACCGTCCGGTGGCTTCTACCTGTTGTACTTGACTTGTTTTGCGTTACTTTCAATCGGCGTTTGAGCGAGTGTTCTTGTGTGCTTCCCCGTGGCTTTCCTTTAAGTGTCCTAGGGTTGGTAGCTTGCTTTAGCTACATAACCTTGCACAAAGGAGAAGAGAGGATTTTGGGGTTTCAAGTTTTTAGGTGTCGACCTATTCACCCCCTCTAGGTTGCTCTTTGGGTCCTCAATTGATATCAGAGCCAAGTTAGGGTCTTCTATACCTTAACCGGTTCTAGATCCACAAAGAGGCAACCATGGATTTATCAGTTGGCAAGATTCCAGGGTCTGATGGCTCAGATTTCACATTCTGGAAGCAACGCATGTCTGCATTCCTTCAGAGCCAACACTCGTCCATCTAGGATATTTGTCAAGATGCTAGCTACCAAGTGGTAGACAACCATGTTACCCAACAGCAACAATGGGAACATGAAGCAAACAACAAGGGAAGGAATTTCCTGCTTACTGCCTTGTGTTGTTCTGAGTTTGATAGGGTAGTGCACTTGAAGATGGCACATGAGATCTGGTGTACCCTCAATAACTTCCATGAGGGGACTAGTCAGGTCAAGGCTAGGTTGTTTGAGGTGCACAAGAGAGAGTATGAGAACTTCTCCCAGCAAACTGGTGACAGCATTGACGGAATGTTCAATCGTTTTCAATCGATTGTGAACAAGATCTGTGCTAATGCTAGAAATGGGGTGTTGCCTTACGATGACCATGAGCAAGGTTGCAAGCTTCTCTATGCTCTAGATTTGAGTATCTAGCAACTGAACAAAGAGTCTATAGTCAAGTCAGCTGGCTATGAGACCCTTTCCACAGACAAGCTTTATAGCAAGTTGAAGGCTTCGGAGGTTGACTCTCAAGCATATGCCAAAATGAGTGGACCAACTCCTAAGAGCCTAGCTCTTATGTTTGGCCCCAGCTGTGGGGGTGCTGCTAACCCTAACCTTTCTGTAGGCTATGCCTTGTCTTTGATTTCAGCTACGGAGGAGGAGCTGGAAGCCCATGATGATGAGAAGCTATGCTTGTTGTCCAACAAGTTCCAGCACATCTACTCCAATAGGATGAGGCGCAAAAAAGGTGATAAGCTCTAGTGCTATGAATGCGGGGAAGACGGACCAGTTCATCGCTGACTGCCCCTAGAGGAGAGCTCAAGAGAAGTACTCTGCCGACAAGTACAAGGGCGAGTACATCTCCAACAAGAAGAAGGGCAAGAACAAGGGCGACAAGAAGAAGCGGCTGTTCTTCAACAAGAAGGAGTTCGTCAAGCACTACTAGAAGCACACCCAGGAGCGCGACCATGCTTTCATCGCTAGCCTCAGCAACTGTGACGGTAGCTCAAGCGACTCTGGCTCCCACAGCGACGATGATGATGAGAAGATCATCGGGCATGCTGGACTCTACTTCTTCGGCGACGAGATTGGCTACTACACCATGGCGCTTGCAAGAGATCAAGCCGGCTCCACGGACTTTGACGTATGCAACAAGTCCAACACTGAGCCTTTGGTGAGCGATGATGATGATGAGTCTACGTTCACTGCTTTGAAGAACCAGGATTGCTTGCTTAGAGTGGCTGCTAAGGATCTTAGGCTTGCAAAAGCTAAGATTGCTACTTTAGAGGTTGAGCTTGAGACTGTCAAGTCTAAACATTCATGTGCTTTGGATGACCTTGTTGTGACTAAATGAGCTTGTGCTATTGCTGATGAGATAGAATGTAGTGATTGTCAGGTCCTAGCTGTTGAGTTGACTAAGTTACGCTCTAAGCATGCTAGTAATGTAAATCTGCTTTTCTCTACTACTGCAGCTTTAGAGGAGTTGAAAGCTAGGCGGACTTTGCTTGCTACTTGTGTTGTTTGCCCAACCCTTAGGAAGGAGTTGGAGGACACTAGGGCTGCTTTGAGGAAGTCTAAAAAGGCTGCTAGCCCTACTAGTGCCGATTATCCCAAGTGTGATGGCCTTAGAGATAGGCTTGATGAGTTGGCCATTGAGAAGGTTCGGTTGGATGATGAGAATACTTATCTTAGGACCATTCTCGGTTGGATTTCAGCTAAAGAGCCGCAGCTTGGTATGATTATTATATCTTTCAAGTTGAGTGACAAGTTGGGGTTGGCTACCACACCCAAACTGTTTTTGATCAACTATATGGGAATATTGGTGATTTGAGTGGGGTTCCCATTAGCGAGAAGTTTCCAGTCACCCATGACAAGACATACTTTGAGCACAGAAATCCTAGGGATGGTGTGTGGATAGAGAAGACAAGGGAGCCACCCAAGAAACAAGTGTGGACTCCCAAGCCCAACTTTGTTAGGAACCCACTTGACACTCCACCTGTGAGGAATATAGTTGACTCACCTCCTGAGAACTCCAAGCAAGGGGCTAAGAGGAATGCTCCTCCTAAGCCTACTCCTAACCAAATAGCCAGCCTAAGACCCAGAGCCAACCTAAGGGTGCTCCACCCAAGAGGTACGTGTGTGACTACTGTGATAGGGAGGGTCACTTAGTGGAGGTTTTCTACCACAGAATGAGAGCTGAGCGTAGAGAGGTTGAGTTCAGGAACAAGGACAGGTACTACCAAGGTGGTAGGCCTGATGTGGCGCCAGGTTTGTTCGCGTGTTTTGGATTCTCGAGAAAATCATGTCTGCCCTGTTTTGCCTTCTGGGAAGGTTTTTCGCTCAAGCTCCCCTGGTCCTTCTCGCTATTTGGTGGCTAGTCCCTCCTTTGTTTTTTGGAAGTGGCATAGGAGGCTAGGCCATTTATGATTTGATTTGCTTGCAAAGCTTAGCTCAATTGACCTGATCTGAGGATTGCCTAAGTTGAAGAGTGAGCCTGACCTTGTTTTCCATCCCTGTTGCCACGGGAAGATGGTTTCTACTTCTCATACACATGTGAATCAGGTGATGATGGCTCACCTTGGAGAGTTGCTTCATATGGACACAGTGGGTCCTGCTCGGGTGAGGTCTATTGGTGGGAAGTGGTACATTCTTGTGATTGTGGAAGATTTTTCTCGCTGGTCTTGGGTGTATTTCATGGAATCGAAGGATGAGGCTTTTGAGTTTGTTCATGACTTGGTTTTGAGGTTAAGAAACGAATCCAATCATGCCATGAGAGCTATACGCAGTGACAATGGCTCAGAATTCAAGAATGATCATTTCAAAGACTTTTGCCATAGCCAAGGTCTTGAACATCAGTTCTCGTCCCCATATGTCCCCTAGCAGAACGGTGTGCTAGAACTCAAGAATTGGACCCTTGTTGAGATGGCTAGGACGATGTTCGATGAGCATTGTACTCCTAGGAAATTCTGGTCCGAAGTGATTAACATTGCGTGCTACGTTTCCAACTGCATTTTCCTCTGAGCTCTTCTTCATAAGACCTCGTATGAGTTGCGGTTTGGGTGGCAGCCAAAAGTGAGCCGCCTACGAGTGTTCGGCTATAGGTGCTTTGTGCTCAAGTAGGGAAACTTGGACAAATTCGAACCTCGCAATTCTGATGGAGTTTTTCTTGGCTATGCCACGCATTTGCGTGCATACCGCGTTTGGCTCTTGGACTCTAATAGGATTGTTGTGACTTGTGAAGTTACTTTTGATAAAACTATACCTTGTACAACCCCTAGCTTTGAGCTTGCAGGTGATGCTGAGTTAGGTACTACCATCTTTGAGGAAGAAGAGGAAGAAGATGGAGGTGTTTCTGGTGCTACTACGCCTGCTGCAGCTCGAGAACTTGCTGCTTCACTTTCAGAGGATGAAGAGGGAGCTCCAGTACCTTCTCCTTCGACTACTTGGGAGCCAGCTCCACAAGATCCACAAGTACATGCAGCAGGGCCCACTAAGGATGCATGGGAAGTGACCTCCGAGCCACAGCCGTGTCGGGTGGTCCAGCGGGATCACCCTTTGAGGAACATCATCGGTGGACTGCATGAGAGAGTTACAAGATCTAGGTCCACTTCTCTTGCAGTTTTTGCACCCTCTGCATTTGTTGCTTCTTTCGAGCCCCATGATGTTGGACACGCTATGTTTGATCCTAATTGGGTCAATGCCATGCATGAGGAGCTAGAAAATTTTGAGAGGAACCAAGTTTGGGTTTTAGTCGAGCCTCCACCACACTGCAATCCTATAGGTACCAAGTGGGTGTTTAAGAACAAGCAGGGCGAGGATGGAGTTGTGGTAAGAAATAAGGCTAGGATAGTTGCTCAGGGTTGTTGCCAGAAAGAGGGGATAGATTATGAAGAGACTTTTGCCCCTGTAGCCATATTAGAAGCCATTCACATCCTTTTAGCTTTAGCAGCTTTGAAAGGGTTCAAGCTATTCCAAATGGATGTGAAGAGTGCATCCTGAATGGGTATATACAGGAAGAAGTCTATGTGAGGCAACCCCCAGGATTTGAGCATCCCAAGTATCATAACTGAGTGTTCAAGTTGCATAAGGCTTTGTATGGCCTAAAGCAAACTCCCCGGGCTTGGTATGAGAGACTTAGGAAATTCCCAGTTGCCTAGGGTTTTGAGATGGGGAGTGTGGACAAAACTCTGTTTTTAGCAAAAGCATGGCAATGACCTTTTGATCATTCAGATATATGTGGATGATATCATCTTTGGTGACTCTTCTCATTGCACTTGTGCGCAAGTTTTCAGAGCAGATGAGGAAGGAGTTCGAGATGAGCATGATGGGAGAACTTCAGTTCTTCCTAGGGCTCCAGGTTAGGCAGACTCCATAGGGTACGTTCGTCCACCAAAGCAAGTACATGAGGGATCTACTCCAGAAGTTCGAGATGGCGGATGCTTCGCCGTAGATGACTTCGATGAGTACATCCACCATGCTGGACAAGGATGAAGATTGCAAGGAGGTTGATCAGAAGGTGTACTGAGAGATGATCGGTTCATTGATGTACCTGACTGCCACGAGGCTGGATATACAGTTCGCCGTAGGTCTATGCGCTCGTTTTCAGGCGTCTCCAAGGGCATCACACCACACCAGCTCTGAAGCAGATCCCGAGGTATGTCAAGTTCACCTCGGAGTATGGTTTGTGGTACTCTGCGGATTCATCGCTTTCCCTTCTCAGCATATTCTGATGCCGACTTTGCGCGGTGCCGGTTGGATCACAAGTCGACTTCTGGTACTTGCCAGTTTTTAGGTACCTCTTTAGTCTCCTGGTCCTCTCGCAAACAATCTAGTGTAGCTCAATCCACTTGTGAGGCCGAATATGTAGCTGCTCCTAGTTGTTACTCCCGAATTATATGGATGCTTGCTACCTTGAGAGACTACAGCCTTACCTTTGGGAGGATAGCACTCTTGTGTGATAGTTCTAGTGCCATTAGCATTGCTAAGAATCCAGTGCTTCATTCTAGAACCAAACACATATATGTGAGATATCACTTTCTGAGAGATAGCTATGAGAAAGGCCTCATTGATGTAGTGCATGTAGTGAGTGAAAACCAAGTGGCTGACATCCTAACTAAACCCCTAAGACCTAGATGACTTCACCCATTTGCGAGGGGAGTTAGGGGTTTGCTTTCCCTTTTAGTCAGGAGGGTTTTGTTAGCTTTTAGGTTTTGTTTCAAGTTTCTTTTGTTTTGGTTTTCCTTTTGCTTCTTTATTCCATTTTGTATCATATTCATGCATTGCATCATTGTACACTTGTAATATACACCTGCACTTGTGCTCGATTGGAATGACTTGCTAGTTTTTGCTCGTGCTATGATGTACAGTAGTATGCTTGATCATGGTTGGCTAGAGTTCATTTGGATCTATTGTATCCTATGTGAGAGCATAGACACTTTTGTTTTCCTTGATAATCATAAACTTGATCACCACTTGACTTGGCAACCTAGCATGTGTAGGAAGTTGAATGCTTGTGCTATCTTTCCATGTTTGGTTGTTCTAGTTACATACCTTTGTTAGTTAATGCCTAAGCTTTCATGATACCTTCTCTAATCTAAAATCTAAACTAAATGCTTAAAATGGTATCTGGTTAAGCTGAAATGAAAAGATCCAGGTGGATTTGTCTTGTCTCACTGACTTGGTTTGAGATTGCTCACTTTTGCACTTGGGTGAGAACTCAGACCTAGCTGTGAATGACTAAAACAGTGTCTTAAGCTTCTGATGGTCTTTCTAGGCCTAGGCTTGGCATTGGTTGGTATGAAGTGGCATGACAAGCAAATAACCCCTGGCATATACTTAGAACTTGCTTGAAATGAAAATACTGAATCTGAAAGTGCAAGTCTCTGATTTGCTTATGGCTTGTTGGATATGCTTAGTTTAGGATTAGCACACCTTGTATGCATTTCTAGCATTTTGCTATTCATGCCTATCTTGCTAGATGCTATTCTTGTTGGTGATGTTTTCTTTTGAACTAAACCTGAAAATTATGTTTGCTCTTGACCTGAGTAGATAGGTTCTCTTGAGCTTGTTGCATGCCCCATTGCCCTCACATGCTCTGTATGCTAGAACTTGTATCCGCTAGCTTTCCATCCCTTTTGAGCTCTTTGTTACACCTAGTTGCATTTGCACTACATTTTTCTCATGGGACTTGATGTGTACATTGTCAACAAGGGGGAGAGGTAATAACCACCTTGAACAAGGGAGAGAGTACCTTGTTCAAGGAGGAGAGTTAGGGAGAGTGCATCATTCCAGAGGGTAATTGCATTGTGAGATGGGCTAAGATGCAGGGGGAGTTAGAGTTTTAGCATGCTCTTTTGGCCAACTGTGTTGAGCCTCGCCTCTTTCTAGAGGAGCTAGTCCTTTTCTTCTAGCTTGACTGTGTTGAGCCCTACCTCTTTCTTGAGGGGTCGTGCTGTGTTGATCGGCTGCGTTGAGCAGTTACACTTGTCTTAGGGGGGCCGATCTTTTGGCTTTGTTCTTGACTTGTTTTGCGTCGGTTTCTATCGGCGTTTGAGCGAGTGTTCTTGTGTGCTTCCGCGTGGCTTTCCTCTAAGTGTCCTAGGGTTGGTAGCTTGCTTTAGCTACGCAACCTTGCACAAAGGAGAAGAGAGGTTTTGGAGGTTTCAAGTTTTTAGGTGTCGACCTATTCACCCCCCCCCTCTAGGTAGCTCTTTCGGTCCTCATAAAGGCACGAGGCCTGGTTCAAGCAATCAGTCCATAAAAAATCATCATGATGCCTTTGGATTTAAGTTGAGGACCAACAATGCCAGCTGACGAAGGGCCGATCCATCGGCTTGGGAAGCAAGATCGGAAGCATGAGGAATACAAGTTGAAAAGCTGATCATTCTTGGGTGATTTGCAGCTGAACACATGGGGAGATTCTGATATATTTGCCCAAACTTGGGGGGCATGTGTTGCCACCAGATTTTGACCAGGACTGGTAGGCCAAAATGCCAGAAGAAGTCCACGGTGAAGAAATCCACCTGCCCAGGCTTATATCATAAGTTTGGCCAAATATGACGATAATTGTGTGCCCGAGGCCCAAGCCGAGATAAAGTCATAGGTCTAATCCATGTTGAAGCCCAATTTATTTACGAGACAGGTTCGTACTGCAAAACAAGCGCTCAAGACACATACTGACTCCGTTCTCGGCAGTTCTATATAGTGGATGGAAAGGTAAGGAGATAAACTTTCCAATGCCGCAAGAATCACATCTAGATAAGTTCAGAGTCGACAGGGAATTGCTGAAATAATAAGACGACCAGAATCTGCCAGGATTATACGGCATGTGTCGGCTGATACTTGGAAGCTTCATGAAGATCCAGGACCTGGTGGAAGGAAGAGTCTAGATCACGTTATCTAGTCATAGAATCCTTGTTAAGTTGTAATCTATAGTTTAGGAAAGAGTTTGAATCTATTTAGGGATGGGTGTGCCTTGGGAGTCAAGTCATCTGCATTATAAATATGTAACCAGGCACATCATATAAATCATAATCCACATGATCAATACAACTCTCGGTGCATCGCCACCCCTTCTCGATCAGGGTTATTATCTCCAGTTAAGCATCACGCTACCCCCAATGGAGTCGTCTGGGTCGGCTAGGGCAGCGAAGCGCTTATCGGAACCATGACGGAGCTTGTACTGAAGCGTTTTTGATGGCAAGGTCTGCTAGTTACCTCAGTGAGTCTCACACTAAGCGTCGCAGAGTGCAAGATTCGCTAGTTATCCCAATGAATCGCACATCAAGTTTCTCTTGGCTTGAGATCCGTCAAGTCATCACGTGTGCCGCCGATCTATCTATCCGTTTATGCACGACCAAGCGTACACGGCTTGTTCGGTTCCTACACTCCACGACATGACGCCGCAACATGTGCACACGGTAGCTTGAGAGATTGATGTACGCTTGGCACCCTGCTTTACATGTTTTCGATTGTATCTTCTTTCCTAGGTGAATCCCCTAGGGGTCCCGATCTATGTTGTGCGTATAGTTAGATCTATCTAGTTATACGTTTAGACGATGTCAACCTAGGGAGTCACGTCTTCTGGATCATGCTTTAAGCAGAATAAACCGCGAGGAGGCGAGTCGCCCTTACCGTCTTCAAAGGAGTAGAGCAAAAAATGGATGACATCATCAATAGAGGTTCTTAATAGATGATATAATTTTTAACTTAGTTGATATAGATGATGCGAATAACTTGCCGTTGAGAAAAATAATTACAGATAGATTCCATGCAACTGTTGAAAGGAAAAAAAACAAGATATCGGTTAAGAATCCAGAGGAATATAGATAAATCATCCCGTAGTTTTTTCTCACTGATCATCTTCATATAGTACATGAATATACGAATACATCACGCACAGTGCATAATACTCAAATCGATCGCCATGCCTTATATAGGAATCAGCTAGTCTCATCACATAACGGAGCAGCCATTGGGGTTGTCGTCGCTGAAGATCGTGGCGAGGTGCTCCTCCCGCCCGGCGGCGGGCGCGATGAGGGCGTCCACCCTGCGCACGTGGCCCGGCGGCGCCTTCTTGTCGTACACCGGCGGCGCCACGTAGAGGTTGGTGTAGGGCACGTAGGGCCACAGCTCGGCGCGCTTGCCCGTGGACTGGACGCGCCTCAGTACCCGCTGTGGCTCTACGAACCCATGCACTGTCACCTTTTGCTGCTTCCGGTTGATCTCCACCGACTCCACACCTGTAGTCATGCAACGTAACTACGTATCCAGTTACTTAAGTGGTCAATATATATGGAGTCCGCCCGAAAAGCAGTATGAATCCACGGCAACACTAATCAATACAACTGGTCGTTCGAACACATTTCCATAATCTTAAAGAAGTTGGTAACGAACAAAAGGACAGCGGGTAACCTGTAATCTAGTTTGGGTACTATTGGATTGTAGTGGTTTTAAAGTGAATTGAAAAGATTGTAGTGTATTTAAATTTACAATAGATTAAAATTTCCCTCAATTCCTCCCATCTACTACTCTAATGCCTCTCAATCCTAGAGTATTCAAACTAGCCTTTAAAATCCGAGTTTGACTCCTGGCCACCATCAGCAGCATCAGGTTCTTAAATTCATGGTTCACTCCGCTGATCGATCAATTGCCCCATGATTTGATTTTGCATATCACGACATTGGCTTGCTGCACCATGTACGTTAGGAAAAACTTGCTAGTATATAGAAATATGGCATGTAGTAGTTTTTTTAAGAAAAGTTCATTTTACAACAATCAACTATAGGCAGTTAATTCTCTAGTCTCCAACTGTTGGATACAACTCAAATCATTCACTTTTCAACTGTCAACTATTAAAAACGACTTCAATTTAGGCTCAAATTGGTCGTGCTGATGCTATGACCAATGACTAAAATTGTCTTAATAAATTGGTAGAGTATCCTACAAACTTTGACATTTTCACTCACGCTATAGAGGAGCTACAACCTAAAATCTTTGTATATTCATGTAATTATAATTTATGTATAAAAATTAAGTAAAATAGTTTCTTGTGTGCTATTTAAAATTCCATTCCCTTCAGAGGAAATGGATACTCTAATGTCATATTTGCATTTGATATCTTTTACATTCATTAAAAGGAGTACACTGCCTCCATCCTAGAATATACTCTAAACTTACTTATGTTCTAATCTAAACAGGGGCATGATTTTTTATTTTGCTAATTTCTAAGTGTCTCTTTTTAAGAAAATTCAGTTGCACGTAGCTAGGAATACTATTAAGAGCCTAACACGATTTGTTAATGGAATTCAATTTGACCAATGTATAAGGTATAAATTTTCAGTTATATTATACTTTATTTCGCTCATAAGAGTTGTTTACATCAATTCAATTTTTTTGAAGCCATTTATTTTTTTTCTAGAAGTCAAATATTATTGTGCCAGAACTACTATAAATGCAAGTCAAGATTAAAATGAGAACTGTTTAATGGTTGAATGTGTAAAAGGAGTCTAATTTTATATTTGAAGTTCAAAGGTGGACCTTAGACCATAGCTGAGACCTATAAATAAACTTTTCTTTATTTTTATTTTGGAAAAACATCTCATAAGTAGAAGTTTATTTATTCAATGTATTCGCTTTGTCCTCAAACATAGCTAGCTTTGAAGTTAGTTTAAAATGTCCTATAATATAGCTGCATTTGAGTTCTCAACCCTGATTGAATGGGTGAATGGATAAAAATGATGCAGTCAATTCTATATCAGTCATTATAAAAATTCGTAATCTTGTATCTATCTGTCACTAAAGTTGTTGTTGCTTATACCATGCCTTTGGTCCATTTTGGCATAGACCTCAACGCCACAGCCGTCGAGCGAAAGGAAACAGACGTTAAGTGGAGTGGAAGTACCTGATGTGGGAGACGGCGCTCGGGCTCAACGTACGCCTGTACTGCTCCCACCGCCTCAGTGCGGCCAAAGACGTGCGGCGGCTGCCGGTGTTGGCCTACTACCACGGCGCCGGCTTCTGCTTCGGGTCCGCCATGGTGCTCTCTGCCTGGCCGCTGAGCTGCCCGCCGTGGTGCTCTCCTTTGACTACCGACTCACGCCGGAGCACCAAGGATGAAGGCTCCAAGGCCATGTCCTGGCTCGCCTGCACCGACCCTTGGCTCACTGCTGCCGCCGACTTCTCACGCATCTTCCTCGCCGGTGACTCTGCGGGCGGCAACATCGCGAGCCACGTCGCCGCCGCGCTCGGGGACGGGGGCATCTGCTGCTTCGTGCTCATCGCGTCGGCCATGTTCGGCGAGGCCCGCATGCGTGCGGAGCTCAAGAGCCCGCCGGTCGCGTTCCTCACTGTGGAGATCTGCGAGTGGTACATGCGGCTCCGCCTCAGCCTGATGCTGCCTCGCGCCACCGCTCGCGGCTCCGTCTTCATTGCGGGCTCGCGGTGCGCGTCAGTGAGGAGGAGGAAGGCGTGGAGGAGGCGGTCGTCGTTGGCGGCGCGGACCCCAGACTGGGGCTCCGAGAAGGCGGAGGAGGTCGGCGAGCACGGCGCGGAGCTCGTGGATGTGGGCGAGGTAGGAGGAGGGCGTGACATTGGCGGGGGACCAGGCGCGGTCGGCGGTGGTCTGGGGCATGCGGCAGGATGGGAGGCTGGTGGAGCGGATGTGCTTGGAGCCTTGGACTTGGAGGAGGAGCAGCGTGTCGGGCTGAGCGGGTTCAGGAGCAGCTCCAGCGGTGCAACGCAAGGAGAGGAGCGGTTTTTGAGTAAGATGATATTAGGATGACAGTTTGTGTCCCGCTGACGTCCGTTACCCTCCACTCGACGGGAGCGGTGTTGAGGTCCAAGCCAAAATCGACCGAATGCATGGTAGGAACAACACTAATTAGCTTGGATGAATTGACTTAAAAAATATAATTTCCTTTATTTAACGGTGGAGACATGCTAGGGAATACTAGCCATAATATTTTGCCACTCACCACTAGCTGTATTCTAGAATGATGGGAGTATAATTAAGGGATTATGATTATGCAATTACTGTGAGACAACTTAAAGGCAGTGTGACATATTAAAGGAAGCCTCTAATGCACGCACATGCATGCGTTAGTCATTCTGCACGCACACTCTGAAAAAGGTAAAGAAACACCCTCCATTCCCAAATAAGGAAAATCAGGGCACAACAGCGTGCGGGGAGGAAGCGCGGGGGAGTAGATGCGCCAGTGAAAATATAACGAAGGATTTTCACTGGGCAAAAAAAACTATATCATTTTTGCCTGATGATTGTAGCATTTTTTACTATTGAAAATCACCGTTTTGCCTAATGAAAACATACAAAATTGCTTAATGGACGATGCTTAGTCATTTTTGCCTAATAAAAATAGCATTTTTGTCTAATGAAAATCACTGTTTTGTCTAATGAAAATATACAAATTGCTTAATGGACGATGGCGGTGGCGGTGGCCGGCGAGCAGCTCCGGTGGCAAGTGTGGGGCAGGGAGGAGCGCGTCGACGGTGGCCAACAGCTCCAGCTTGTGCGCGAGCGGTGACCGCCGCATCTGGCTGTCGCGAGCCGAATCCCCGCCTGTCCGGCCGCCGCGGGGCCACCCGAAGGTGCGCTGTAAGCAGATGGAGGTGGCCGCCGGCGCAGTGGGTCGAGGTGGCCGCCGACACACCTCCTCCTAGCTGAATCTGAGCGCCGCGGGTACCTCCCCGCCAGATCCGGCCGCGTCCTCGCCGGATCCGGCCGCCACGGGTGCCCATGGAGGAGGTGGAGGGGTGGACCTGCTCTTCCACCGAGACAGAGGAGGAGGGGACAGGCGGGAGGAGGCGACAACGGTCGTGGATGGCGAGCGCGGAGGAGGAGGCGGTCTGTGGCGGAGATGGAGCGAGCGGGAGCGGTAGCGGAGGGCGGAACGGTGGGCGGCGGGCGCTGGAAGAGCGGGGAAGGACTGAAGGAGGAGCGCCATGGCTGGAGAGAAAGCGAGGGGAGGAAGTCGTCTCTGGATGCCGCGTGCGTGCAAGCGGACAAACGCACGCATGGTGGTAAGGAAGTCTTTACCCATATTAAATCGTTTTAATATTATGTGTCATACATGAAACCACCTATAAGATGGAATATACATGTCATTACTCACATGTGGAACTCAAGTGGAATATAGGATAAATTAGACTTATGTAACGTGGCGTGGAATTTGGGGCTACTGAGATACCATTGGCTAATTGTTGCTGCTAAAAATGAACACTTTTATCTCGAAACAGGTGTGCTAAAGATATGCGATAAAATCAGTACCGCGACTGCAATTAAAGCCATAATATTGTTGATTGTTAACACGCCAATCAATAATGTTCTTTACCCCGCTGACTACTAGCTAGTTCATTGATCTTTACCACGCTAACCATTAGCTATGGCTACAAATTAGTTTTAGCCTACTCAAATACCACCACAGTTCGGCAGGAAGAACAGCTGAATTAGATCCGGAGGGGAACATCGTTGCTAAACATGGGAAGATTGACGTGATTATATTGACCACACCATTTCTTGGACCCCATAGTGTTGTGGGGTGTACCTATCCATAATGCATAATTTTGCGATTTGATGGCCCATAGTCTACTCCATTGTTACAAAATTTGGGGCAGTAAAAAGTTGAGGCTAAATCAAATGCGTACCTCTCATGCTGGCAAGGATGTTCCTGACCTTGAGCTCGCAACCTTCACAGTCCATCCTCACCTTCAGCTCCACCGTGTGGAACTGCCTCCTCTTCCTGCTCTGCCTCTCCCTGCTGGCGCCCACCAGCTCCGAAGCCACACCTCCCATTACGCCCTCGGCTCGCTATGGTGGCGGTTCTGCTGCCTCAGCTTTCTAATAATACAATCTAAGCTAGTCAAGAAGAATCACTTGCACTAACTCTGTTCTTCCTTGAAATGGCCAAGCAATGCAAGGTCTGAAGAAGAGAGAAAGAAATTACTGATTAAACATTTGCTTAATACACTTGGATCTGTAAAGGCTAGCTTGCTTATAATGGAGTGTGCCAAGGCTCAGGTTTATATATAACTGACCAAGCACATGCATGGCTGCGACTCCTGCAGCCTGCCTATGAGCTTGTTGACGGGAAGGTGGCTTTCCATCAAGATGCCAAAGATGAGTTATTCTTCCTACCTTGGCTGCTGCTACAGCACAGAAGATCTCACGAATCAGACAAGATTGTTCTAATCTAATATCCTTGCATTGGACTTTTTTTTGCTTTGGAAAGGAGAGATAGATCACTAAGCTCCCAAATAAAGGTGTATAATGACCGACCATTTCAATAAAGCACACCACTCTTATCATATATTCCCAAGCTAACATGTCCAAAGGCATCAGTCTACAGTCTTCCTGCTTAGGTCTCAAATTCAGTATGAAGGGAGCCGAACCTTTTTAAACAAACAACGCACGAGAGGAAGATGCCCATTATAGTAAAAAGACAGTTTTGACTACCATGACTACATTTCTAGAATAACTACTTTTTCTAGTAGCTTGAAGGAATTCATATGCATTTTTATTTCTGCTGAACTAAAATGGCGAAAAAGGAAAACAACCGATCATCCATTTGTAGTGGAATTTCTGCTGATCATCTGAGTTTTGACAATTATAACTCCTCTTTTTTTTACAAGGGACAGTAATTATAACTATGATCCATCCATTTGTAGTGAAATGCTTTGATTAAACATGATCATTACATTTAGCGACAATTATTCTGTGACAAGGTGATTTTTCTTTTAAAAGATTGACACGAGTTCTAGAATGCCGCATGAATTTTTGCACAAAATACTGCAACACCTGCTGCGGATAATTGATCGAACGATTTTCCCTGGACAGCTCCCAAGCATGAAGTTACAGAATATACATGTGGGTGATTTTGACTCTGTTTTCTTCCCTGTTAAATGCATATGATTAATTGGGAAACAAAAATCAGACAAACATTGGGACACTGATTTAAGGACTGTATCAAGCTTTGTTGCCATTGCATCAGCACACACTATTAGGTGAGCCGGAAAGCATGAAAGGTGATGGAATATGAGAACTTTGGTGGTGATGAAGCGGTGTGTTAAGAGTGTGGGGCTGATCTGGAAACAGTGACCTTCTACCCAAAATGGAACATATACGTTGCAATTATTGGCACAACACATTGTCATGTCTGCTAAGGAATGCCTTTGCATTGTGTAGACCCCTTCACATGTGGGATTGTGATCCAGCACATCTATCTAATCTAGCAATTATATTAACTTATTTCTCTCATGCATGTACCTCTAACATATAACCCAATTTCAAATTATTCCGAGATCATCACTCAACTTACTAGAAGGGAAAAAGAAATCATTAAAAAATGCACCAAAAACAAAGCTCATTTATATGGTTCCAAGAATCAAGCGGACGTTTTGCCGAGGAATATGCATGATTTCTTTGCCAATATACACTTTTCATAGCCTTGTTTCGATGCCCGAGTGAGATTGCGCATCCTTTTGCTTGGTTGTGAAATATGTGGCCATGAATCTGTCAATATCACTGCGTCGCATAATTTCGATCGATCATTCATGATGCATATCATGTATTCTCATGGGAAGAAATAGTAGCCATCACTAGCAAAAAGCTTTTGATAAGCGGCGATATGATCTTTGAGGCATCAAAATAGAGCCACTCTTTTGGAGAGGAATTTGAGATTTTTGGAGCATCGTCGGCCTGCCGGGCGGTGGAAACGACTGATCAGGACTTGAGAGGATGTTAGTTTCGTAGGGCATGTAGCCGTCGCTATCGGCGAGCTCATGGCCATCACCAATAATAAGTAGGCTGATTCCCGCTGGCCTCCGCTCTTTTTTTGGATGAAGTTTCCTGCGTAGCTTGTTTGGCGCCCACCAGGCCGGCAAAGAGGTCACTCGTCGTTGCTGCCCCACAAGAAAATGTGCACAAAGACATGGGTCGTGCAGCAAGCAGAGCTGTCGTATCTTGTAAGTTTTGTGATAAATTTGAACATTGGTTGAACCTCCACATGGTGAATAGCGCAAGCACCTATCTCAAAACGCAAACGTTGGTATTGTCTCTGTTCGAAATTTGCACGGATCAGGTAGTGCTAGAGTAACAAAGTTGGGGAGGTTCCTACGTTCCAAAATTGGCATGGGCACAGGAATGTTGAAAAGAAACGAGTTTCTCTAAACTATGAAAACAAAATTTTGCAAGAACATAACTGCACCAGTGGTCTAGTGGTAGAATAGTACCCTGCCACGGTACAGACCCGGGTTCGATTCCCGGCTGGTGCATTAATTTTTTTTACACGATTTTCCAAGCATTTTGACAATCTTTCAAGGTTTTGATTCGTTTTGCTTCTCTATTTGATTGTTCTCTCAATCTCCCTGCCCTCTATATATTTAATAGTCACTGTAAATCACTTCTTTAGGCTTACAGGATTTCTGAGGAAATGACACGATACATGTTTTAAGAGCATGCACCAACCGGGATGTTCTAAATGATACTGCACCATGCACATGAAAAATCAATGGCATTCGCTCTCATAAAACATAAAAGACAGAATATTTGAGTACTCCTTTTTGTTTTGACTTATGGCATTAGTTCCACTAATAACACTAACATTTCGCATCCAAAATATTTAAGTAAAATAAATCACCAGCTGACTGTTGTCAAGGTTATTGCTATATTAACAGAGGAAATGATCGGTGAAAACCCATGTGGGGTGTAGAGCCATCACACAAGGTCCTAGAGGTAGGCAATAAGGTAAACTACCCAGATGGAAACCTGAAGTGAAAAAGATTACATAATAAATACCAAGGTTGCAACCAGCCATCATCCATTCATTCTCTGATTCTCATCTCGATTTGTTCATGCAGCGGAGATAACTGAGTTTCTCAGCCAATCACCTTAGAAGCAATAATCAGCCATGAATATTTGCTTGGAAGGTTATAGCAATTTCACATCTGCTCAGTGAAGACAACTGATACGAAGGCAGACTACTATTTCACTTTCTTGTTGGCATCCCATTGCATTCTAAGGTGACTCATGTGAGCACTGGCCAAACCCCAACTGTGAAGACTGAATCAGAGATCAACCAAAATAAGTATAACAATGACTGCTGGTGAAGCTTCACAAATGTGAATGGTTAGGGATTCTTCTATTTCCTTCTGTACTCATAAGGTGATTGGTGACTTGGCGTAGAACCTGAGTTTCTGTGCCAACACACAGCCAGATAACGTGGCAATAACTCTCATTGTTGCCATGCCAAACTAAAATCCAAGAGATAGGTCCACTGCACAACTGAGCACACTTAGACCTGATAGGAATCTGAAGATCGTAATGTGCAGCATGTAAGTACAGCTCTTGAATGACTAATTAGTTAACCTGACAGAGAAAATTCAATATGGGCATGCAACTACTGTGAAGATAGTGAACCTGGACCATCGACAGATGTGGTAACCATCTATATATTAACTTAAAAAATCAAGAGATGGTGAACTGATGTGGCAATACTATTTGGTCAAATCTTCACAGGAATTTTCTTTTTCTATAGGTCAACATAAACTATTAGTTGAGGCCCATTTAGCACTGAATGAAAAATATTAAGTCTAAGGAGCAAACAGAAAAGCCAGCTTCGCGAATGGCTAAATGTTTTCCAAAGTTTACTATATATAACTAGCTAATACTCCCCCCCCCCCCCACCCCCATTTCGAAATATAACTGATAGAGCTCAACTTGCGCCAGAGGTGGCCGGTGAAGACTGGATCGCGTCACTGACAATGGACAACGCAAATCCATGGAGGCGGACGATGTTGTCGAAGAAGGGCGCGCGAGCAACAGATGCTGCCATGTATGGGTGACCCAGCGCGATGAAGTGCGCATTGGAGAACCAATCGACCACTATGAGAATGACAAACTTTCCGTGAACCTTCGGTGGTCCTTCAATGAAATCCAGAGAGATGTCCGCCCATACTTGGGAAGGGACCTCGAGCGCCTAGAGTAGGCCAAGTGTAACGAACTGCATATATAAATATATACACATTATGAAAACAAAGCAGGAGAAATATTAGCTTTGATATAGCACCACTCATCCAAAGTTGATACTACTAAGTTTCAATATACACTGCAGAGATACAAACCAATAAGTCTATTAATAAGTAGGTACCATATAACCAAAAGACAGTTTCAACTTTCAAGTATTAGTAAAAAAAAGATATGAGCATACCAGTGGCGGAGCATGATGTACAATTTAAGGGGGGGTGGGGGGCGCAAAGACGACAGCCAAGTTGATGTATACTCCTACAGCCTTGTGTGCAGTTCTTCCTGACTCCAAAGTGATGGCAGCCAGTCTCAATAAACAACTATAGCCGTCATATCCAAGTGCAGTAAATAACAACAGCAGCCAGTGTGTAGTCAAAGTGATGCGACATCAACCAGTCTTTGCTACGTTGCTACGCAAGGCAGACACGCTTGAAAAATATTTCGGAGGAAGGGGGGCCACTGCCCCGTTTCACCTCTGTGAGGCGCCGCCACTGGAACATACATCCCTAGTGATTGTCAAATTAAATGGAAACTAGTACAACTTGATTTAACAGGAAAGAAAAACAAGCAACCTTAAAGGGGCAGAAATCAACAATTATTAGAATGTTGTCTTTCAGTTGAACTCCATTTATTTTTATAGCTTCTATATTCAGAAAAAAAACAATATCATGTAATAAGTGTTTAAACGCTTCAGCAGTGAAGGAAACATCATTTTCGTTGAATTTAGTAAACAGTGACTAATACATAGGTAAACATAAAGTGCCATGAATTCCATAATAAATTAGAGAACAATGCTAAGGTTAAGGTAAGGAAAAAGAGTCAACTATACCATTCTGTCCATTGTATCCTTGAGTTGCAATTACAACATTTCCAAAATAATATCATCGGTCATCCTTGCAAGTTGCAACTTGGGAAGTAATGAATGAGCATGACGCCTTAGTTCTCCAAAACAGAGTAATAACAAAATTTGGCCCCAGCACACTTGTAGAGAAGATTAAAGATGAAACCAATGACTTGGATCTTGGCAGGGGTAAAAAGTTCAGTGCAAATTATACCTAGCATTTAGCAGCTAACACCGTTTACTGCTGCATATTATCATCTCTTTTTGCCTCTTTAGTCTTACTCTGAAACTCCTTTTTGTTTTTGCTATTAAAACAATAGGCAGCCCCCCAATCTGCTCATTTTAAAACAATGTGATCAAATTGGACTTGCTGCAATCCTATCAAACTCAGAGTTAGTTTTTTCTGTGCCATCAATGATTATTCCTTTATCTGACATTTCCTTCTTCAGAGATTCTACCTTTGATTCATTCCCACACCTCACATAGGTCTCGAACATGATGCCATATATGCTTTGGCTAGGGTCAACATTCTTCTGCAACATTTGCTGATAAACATTTTCCATATCATGTATTCTCCCTGCACTAGCCAATGCACTAAGAAGTGCATGGTATGTTCTAAGTGTAGGTTTAATGCCATACTTGTGCATTTCTTGGTGAAGCTCCAATGCTCTATCAGTATCACCCTTGTTGCAGCATGCTGATATTATAGTGTTGTAGCTTACAACATCAGGTCTCAGTCCATGATTTGTTAAGTTATAAATCAATTCTTCAGCTTCATCTATTTGTGAATTTTTGCAAAGGCCTTTTAACAGCAAATTGTAGGTAACTATACTTGGAGAGACCCCATGACTCTTCATCTCCTCAGCTAGAAGGAAAGCCTGGTCAGTGGCACCAGATTCTATATAAGCATCAATGATTGAGTTGTACACCTGCGCATTTGGTAAAACATCTTTGTGTATCATATCATTCAAGATAGCTACAGCTTCTGGGATTTTACCATTCTTGCAAAAAGCATTGACAACTGCACCAAAAGAGACAACATTTGACTTTACCCCCTTCTCTTGCATATCAGATAGAACAATAAGACATTTCTCGAGTTGCCCAGCCCTCCCATAAGCATCAATCAGCGTATTGAAAGTTTCCACACCTGGATCGACTCTGCTCTTCTCCATCTCTATGACCAAATCCTCTGCTTTGGTGATCATATCCGCCTTGCACAAACCATTTATTAGTGCATTGTAGGTGATGTGATCTGGACTAACATGGCTCGATTTCATCCGCTCAAAGATGGAGAAGGCCCCTTTAAGATCATGAATCTGACAATAGCCATTGATTAGAGTATTGTAGATCACTCGTGTTGGGACCAGTCCTGTGTGTACCAACATATCCAACACCTGTTCTGCCTTTGTGACCCTCCCATCCTTGCATAGACCATTCAGCAAGATACTGCAAGTGTAAGCCCCAATCGTGACACCCTTCTTCAAAGACTCTCCAAATAAAGAAAGCATGGTCCGTGAATCTCCAGTTCTTGTGAGACCATCAAACAAAATGCTATAGGTGAAACCATCCTGGCACCATCCTATGTGATGCCATCTCATCCAGCAATGCTCCCGCCTCATCCATCCTGCCAGCACGGCACAGCCCTGATAGCAGCACATTGTAAGTGACAACATTCGGCTTCAGGCGATCATGGAGCATTTGATCCCGCAGCCTGAAACCAGCCTCCAGTTCCCCACCCTTGATGTGCCCATCGATCATCGTATTGTACGTGATCTGGTTCGGCATGACGCCCCTCTCCGCCATTTCATCGAACACCTCCAAGGCGTCGCCGCCCTTCCCGGCCCTCCATAACCCCGCGAAGACCACATTGTACGAGAACGCGTCGGGTGCAGGCGCGCCTTCGTCTCGGCCCATCCGGCGCAGCATACCGACGGCCTCATCGAGGTCGCCCGCCGCGACGCAGGCCTGGACGGCCTTGTTCCAAGCGAAGGTGTCCGGGCGCGCCCCGGCGGCCACGAGGAGGCCGAACGCGGCGCGCGCGTCGGCGTGGCGGCCGACTGATACGAGGGATTCGAGGAGGAGATTGCAGGACGACAGGGACGGCAGCGGCGCGCGCACCGCGCCGGCACAGGTGCCGTCGGCCGCGCTGGCGAGGAGGGAGAGCAGGCGGAGCGCGCCGTCGGGTTGGCAGAGACGGGCGGAGGCCACGACGAGGGCAGAGGCCGCATCGCAGAGGAAGGAACGGGGCCTCGCCCGCGTGTCGTCCTGTGTGTCGGCTGTGGCGACCGGGGTGGCGGCGAGAGCCTGGTATAGGTCAGGGACATTGGCGGCGGGGGGATTGGAAGGAAAGGAGGAGGGGCTTGGCATGGTCAACGGCGCGGTGGAAACGGCCGGCCGCGAGGAGGGAGGCGAGCTCGCTGAGAGAGGCCGTGGAGGTGGAGGTGGAGGAGGAGAGATGGCGGCGGCGCGGGAGGCGAGACATGTTCACATTTGCGAGCGCCGCTACTTTGTCCCCATCGCTCTGTGGTTCGTCTGCGGTTCTGGAAACCAGGCGGAAACGCGTGCTTCACTGCCCGTGCTTTGTATCGCTGGATGTAAATGCAAATGGTAATGTAATGGATTCAAATAGCAAGCTCAATGCAGTAAATGTTGCAAAATGAATTTTGTTGCCCCGCTGGCTGTCAGGCTGTTTCAAGTGGGTTCTGCGATACAAAACTAATACCAACGCTACCGCAGACAAAGAGCGAGATAGTTGGAACAGTGACAGAGATAGGTTGATGGTGACTATTCCATCCATGACAGGGAGGGGATAACACCAGGGCGGGGGCGACCTGCAGCCACGATCCAACGCCAAGTGAAGGTCGCCATGTATATCTCATGTCAGCTAATAGAAGCTAGGAAGGAACGCTGCATGACACAGCA
The DNA here is from genome assembly GCA_030272315.1 of Paspalum vaginatum. NCBI lineage: Eukaryota > Viridiplantae > Streptophyta > Magnoliopsida > Poales > Poaceae > Paspalum > Paspalum vaginatum. The sequence goes on along the minus strand of CM059018.1, from coordinate 32,157,721 downwards.
TGGACACAGGTGACTTTGTTTCGTGTCCTTCCGCGTTGCGGCCTTCTGGCACTACCACCTCCTCCGTCTCTCTAATCCTCAGCAGCTAGACTCTAAACACTTGCACACTCTCTTGCCGTAGGCTATTCATTGCAACCCGTATTTGATGTTTTGGACAGCTGCTTAACATGTCTAACGGTGTGGTTCAAGATCATATATCTAACCGTATTTGTGTTGTATAGATCGTTATATCTATGATATCAGATGGTTTAAATGCTAGTATAGTTTTTAGCCTTTCATTGTTTAGCCCTCTATTTGTCGCGTTTCTAGATCCGCCACTGGTCCATGGGATGTGCATACATGGAGTATCATGCTTGATGTTGATCCGTGCCATTTTGTCTCTCGTAGATGTATTTTCTCCGTAATTTTGTTTTCATTCGCTTGTATTAGCCATATGTAGCACTACATCTGTTGTCGTGAGACAGGACATAAAGCTGCGACTCATGCTCTATAATAATTATAGTAGTTTTGGAACGCGCTTGCACCCGCCAATACATGTGGCATGTTGCTAGCCACTCCTTTTTCTTTTAATATTAGTGAAAGGAACGTGTCGGGATATCCGACCCAAGAGGAGGAAGAGGTGAATTGGGTCACTAATCGTTCTTCTAAAACCTAAGGCTATCTAATGCATAAGATAAACACATTGTGTCCTACGCATGGTAGTTAAGTCTAAGGTTTATCTATGTACTCTCTAACTTACCCGAATGACGTGCAACCTAGAGTCAAACCTAATCAAACTAACTAGGAAAACTAAAGGCACACAAGCAAGTCAATACGGAAACGTAAATGCGGTAAGTAAAGAGATAAGAGCATAGGGGTGCAAACTTCCAAGAAGACATGAGTATTTAACGTGGTTCACCACTAAGGACTACGTCTATGAGCTCGCCGCCGAAGACAATATCCGAGCCGAGTACTAAAACTCTTCCGATCACGTCTTGCGCCCCGCCACCAAATTGCTCAAGGCAAGCAAAGCTAAGTGCCACTAAGCCACAAAGGCTTAGCCACCACCACCGCTTCTCTCGGTCACAAAGCGCTAGATTCTTCACTACCGAGTTTGAAGGGTCTCCTCGTCCCCGCACAAGTTGTCACCATCACTCCACACCAATGAAGGAGGGTCTAGCAATGAGTACAAGTGGCTTGACCGTAGCCAAGCCTTCTCCCTAGCTCACGCAAGAGCTGCACTCAAAAATAGCTCGCAAGTTCACTCTCTATAAGCTATAACCTAGCTGGGATGATGCACTAAGCTCACTTTTGGTGGTCGGAGTGGATGATATGCTTGAAATACACATCTACACTTGTTGTGGTCTTCAGTAGCTTCAACTCACTTCAAATGGCCAGGTGGGGTGACTTATATAGTTTCCAAACATGAACTAGCCTTTGGCAAAAAGGCTGCAACAAAATGCATAGATAGGATGGTACGGTCTATAGTACGGTCAGTAGGATGGTATAGTATGGTTCATCGTACTTGCCAACTAGCCGTTGAACTAGCCGTTGCTCCAATGGTACGGTCGATAGTACGGTCTGTACAAATGTATGTTACGGTCCATACAACTTGATTTCCAATTGTTTTCTTGTCCTTTGAAATGGTACGGTCTATTATGCGGTTCGCAGGAGAGTACTATACCATCCGTGTATTCTTAATTTTTTTTCTAAATTCACAACCTCGGGTAACTTGGTATGGTTGATAGAACGGTACGTAAGAGAGTACTATACGGTCCATGTATTCCTGATTTTCCTTTCAAATTCACAGTCTCTGGTAATTCGATACGGTTTCTAGTACGGTCGGTAGAAATGTATGGTACGGTCCTCACAAAAACTGTGAGGTTTTTTGTTAGATCATACCCCTCGGACCATGCCTTTGATTCTTTTTCTTCCCTTCATCCCTTAGACCTAAAATACCTAAGAATGCGCATATAGACAAATTCATTAGTCCAAGTGTTGGTTGTCAATCAATCACCAAAACATAACTATGAAAATATGACACATGAGGCTATTTTCCTTGCAATTACATTCAATAGTTTGATCGACACGGCACATCCTGGTCCAAGTATATTGGGTCCACGACTGTTACATCCCATTTTTCACTCTTTTAATATTTATTTTTTGTATGATTGGTCGTGTCTGTTTCTGCATATACAGGTCCGTCCACACCCTATGTACACCCACGACCAAAGAGGTACACACCGTGCAGCCAGAGACATGCGTGCAGCCTTTGATACACTGAAGCACCCTTTGGTACACTAGAGTGCCCTTTGATACACTTGAGTTTCATCCTAACATAAGGTTCTTTTTTCAGCACGATCATGAGAAAGTGTTTACCGTTTAAATTAAGATTCACACACACAGGAACATGATCATTGAAAAAGGCAAGATTCATACAATATTCATTTGCATAAGTACATTCCATACAAATTTAGATCGTAAATAAATTTGTACACACAACTTCAAATCTGTAGATGTGAACCAGCACACATGAATCACGAGTACAACACCACCATGAGCTGCTGCATAGCGCTAAAAGTTAGAATTGAAACAGCTGACACCAAGCCATTCAGAAATGGAAATGGGAGCTTCATTAGTGTAGTAGTTTTCTTGCAAGAAGTTCATTCTTGAACCAAGCAAAGGAGCAAAATTATGGTACAGAGGAGGATTGAGGGGGCAGGGGGAGCTGGTTTCTAGGCCTTGGCATAATTAACCAAAACCGAAGAACCGAAACGAAAAACCAGAACCAAAACTGAAGTAACTGAACCGAACAAGACTGATATAAACTTTGGTTTTTGGTTTGAGATAACCGAATTAACCGAGAGAATTTTCGGTTCTAGACCTCAGATAACCGAACTAACATTTAGAACCAAATTTTGTGACAGCCCATGAAAATGTTAGGCCCAAGCCCAACAAGCCAAACTCTAACTCCTAATTCCACACCTTACCTCTCACACTAAGGCACTCAGCCGGCTGCCGCCTCCCTTAGTTCATCTCCCTCACAGCCCTCTCGCCCTTCCCCTCGGCGCTCATCGGCTCTGGCTCGGCCATCACTCCCCCAACCCCTCACGAGCACCCCACCGTCACCAGTCGACCACCGCACACCAGCATCGTACAGGCGTAGCCACAACCCCATCAGGCGTCGGTCGTGCCCCATGCGACACCTAGCCATAGGGTGAGACTTGGAGGCGATGAGGACACGGCTACATGCCTCGAGACGGTGGTGGCGGTGTGGGGCTAAGCCACATTGCCACGACGGTGGGATCTAGAGGCGATAGCGGCGCTGAGCCAGGCGATGACGGCACGACGACGGGATCTAGAGGCGGAGGCAAGGCCTAGAGGAGTGGAGGTGGCGGCAGCGGTCCAAGCGCGCGACGGCGACGTGACGATGCCGGCGGGCCAGGCACATGATGATAGTGGGCTAGGTGCACCCCGGCGACGGCACTACAGTGGGTTTGGAGGGCGGTCGCTCGACGCGAGCAAGGAGCACAGAGTAGTAAGCTCGAGTTGTCGAGGCTTGAGATAGCTTGGTTAGTTCAGTATAACCGAGAACTGAACCGAACTAACCAAGAACCGAACTGCTTGGTTCCTCTTTTTCTATGACCTATTTCGGTTCCTATTTTTGGATAACTGAAGTTTATAAATAACCAAGGAACCGAACTGAACTGAACCAAAGAACCGAACGCATCATACTGCTTCTTGTCCTTCTCCCTCCAATTCTCGCATGCTCAACGGAGTGCAAGGGATTCCGTAACCAAAAAGGGAGAAAGGGCATAGAGCAGAGGCAACTCTTGATCAAAACAAGCTACTACCGGTTACTGAACTTGATGAGACCTCTCCTTTACTGGTGGTCTAAACTCCTTCTTCCCCCACCCCTAGGCCCTAATCAACAAGAACAGGTGAGCTAGGCAGGAGCTAGCGCTCTCGGTTCCAGGTGCCCACACCTTCTCCCCGATGAAGCACACCAGCTATGGCAAAACCGCCGGAATTAACGTAAGTTTAATACTTAAGTATCAATCTTAAGTTAATGTCGGTGGTTTGCCTTCCCATCAGATCAAGCTTAAGGGTGACTCTCGAAGAAGTCTACATATTACAATAATTTACAAAAAAAAAAATATTTACATAACAACATGGAGTTTAGTACAATACTGTTGTTCATACTTTAACAAAAATAGAGTATAACTTTTAAATATAGCAAAAGGATGGTCTACTCTTGACAAAAGTACTCTTTAAAATAAGTTGCATCCTGCCCAAGATGCAAGGTCACTGAGGAGCCGAAGAAGGATCATATTCAAAGAGGATATATTCAAAACCTGAAGAAGGTAAAAGAGAAACAATTAAGTAAAATTACTCAGCAAGTTTTACCTGACCACAGGGCTTGAGCCCAACTTCTAACCTAAGGTTGATCTTGGTTAGGTCAACTCACACGCGGTAAGCCTAAAAGTAGATCCTTAGATTTTAGGGTGTTAACTTCTTTTAATTCCTACTTATGATCTAGGTTTAACCTATTTTATCAGCAATCAAACAAACATTCTGATAACATTTCTTAATAAAACATTACTCTTTTACAACTACGATGTTGGTGATGATTCGAATCTTACACCTGGTAAGCTCAGTGATTTAAATCGATTTTATACTCTTGAGAATAATACTCAATTACCCGTCATATGCATGTACAACGACCCTACATATGACAACCTAACATCTATGGCCACCTAGTCAGAACCATCCCTACCGAACGCGGGTGTACAATCCACTGACACTTGCCCATCTTCTTCCTTCCAGTTGGTCTCGCATAGTTCCAACTCTTAGGTACAAAGGATGAAAGGTTTATCAGAACCCGCTAAGGACGACAAGTGAAAGAGGCGCGTTTGAAAGCCGAAAACTGGCCAAACATCGGACGGCCTTATACGACGTAGATAGGATCATGATCTGAATTATATGTTTATTCATTAACTTTCCTTATTTACCATTTCTCAAAAGCATAACTGATCCGTCCAATGTCTTCAATTAATATCTATGGAAACTTTCGTGATTCCTCTCAAAGCAAACATGACCTATTATTAAGCTTGACTAAGCATCTAATCTAATACCTATAGGATTTATTATGCTTGAATCACGAATTCAGTATGCACTAGGGTTTCAATCAATTCCTAACTCTAATGCATATTCATAATTCATTAATTAAGACTCAAAATAAAAGGGGGTAAATGCACCGGGGCTTGCCTGGATTTAAAGTATTGGAATCAAAAGGGGCTTCAAAAGATTCCTCTTCAGAGACTATAGAGGGTTCCTGGACTCCGGCTTCAAAGACCTCGGGTGTAAGAATTTCAGAAGATTCTTCGATAGAAGGTGAAGGAGTTATCGTACCTAAATGTATGATATGTATGGATTTTAAGTATGAGCATGATCAACCTGTAAATAAAATAATTATAGAAATTTCTAAAAAAAAGGTAGGGCACTGAAATCAAAATTTAGGCCTTCTCTTAAATTTAAATAATTTTCCAAGTTGAAAAAATGTTCTAGGGTTTTAAAATAATTTTCTAAGATTTTAAAATAATTCTTAGTATTTTTAAAAGCTTAAAATAAATTATTAGAACTAAATAAGTATTTTAAAGTAATAAAATAATTTTATAAAGTTTAGAATAAATCCTAAAATTTTAAAAGCCAAAAATGAATTATTAGGAATAATAAAGTAATTATTTAATTATTTTTATAAATAAAATAAAATTTAAAGATTTTAAAACTAATTATCAAATTAAATTTAGTTTAATTTGATATTTAGATTTAAAATCTTTAAATTTCAGAAAATATAAAAGAAAATAGGATTTAAAGAAAATAGCTCAAAAGCCCAAATTATCCTTTTATAAAAGTTCTATTTCTACCCCTTTAGAATTTGGCCTGGCCTAGTTAGAAACCAGGCCGGCCCAATCCCTTCTCCCCTCTTTTTCGGCCCAAAGTCAGGCCAACAACCCTTTTCCCCCTTTCACTGCCAGCCTAGGCGGCTTGGCCCAAGGCACGGCCCAGCTGGCCGACTTGGCCAGCGCAAGGTGCGAAGGGTGCGCGCGACGCGTGCGTGCATTGCGTGCACACTGCGGCGGCGCCGGCGACCAACCAGCGTGGCGGAGGCCGCGGCTCGTGCCGGCGGCGACCAACAAGCGTGGCGGAGCTCTCCTCTCTTCCCCTCTCCTCTTTTCTCTCTTTTCCCTCTTTTCTCTGCTCGAAGCGGCCATGGTGGGCGCGGTCACTAACGCCATGGGCGACGAGGGCTCGATTCGAGCTCGCGGGGCCTAATCCTCAATGAGGATGGGCTTGGGAGGTAGAGGAGGCAAGGGCAAACGAAGCCCTACCCTTTAATGGCGAGCGGCGGTAGCGTAGGCGGCGGTTGGCGGTGAGAAGGGCAGTGGCGGAGTGAGCAGCGGTGCGGGGGTTGAGGGAAGGTTGAGGGCAAGGATGGCTTAGGGCTTAGGTTGGGGTGACGAGGGAAGTGCCCGGCGAGGCCTTAAATAGGGCTCAGGGGCGGCGGAGCAGCGGCGGTAGCGGCGAGCTCATCCCCTCCATCCCGAGGAAGAAGATGAGGGGTGGGGGCGAAGTTCCTGCGGTCTGGCCCAGGTGCCGGCGAGGCGCAAGGCCAGCACCGGCTCACGGTTTTGGCCGGGCCGCCCATGCGCGGCGCGTGGCGCCCACAAGCCAAGGAACCAAGGGCTGGGCCGCCGTGGCTTGGGCCACCGGCTTGGCCCCTGTTTCCTCCTTTTTTTTATTTTCCTTATAAATATCCCCTAATTTACACTTTTAACCTTTTAAATAAGAAGTTTTACTCAACGGTCCAAATACAAAAGTGAAACAGTATAATTTATACTATCACTTTGCACTTTTGCCCTTGGGTAAGAATAATTTTTGAAGAGGTTTGAATTCAAATTTGATTTGAAACAATTTAGATTTTTGATTAAATTTTGAAGCAATATAGATGATGACATGTTTAATGCACTTAAATAGGGTTTAAGATACAGAGTATCACACCAACCCTAGTGTGCTGCTGCGTCCTTATCATCGTTGCTAGCCACCAACACCACATCATCCTCTTCGGCGTCCATGCTGCTTCCCATGCGGATTTGTATGGCTACACTCATGTGTAGGTACTCCTACTCTCGTGCGTCGACACGTGTCCTGCGGTTCGCCGCTGCCTGTCGCCGCCCGCGCGCGTCTCCTCTTCCGTCGTCGCCGTCTCGCCGGGGAACAACTCACACGCGCGTTGCCGTGGCACTTCGGGTTTGGGGTTCGAGGTTAGGATTGTGGCCGGCAGGGTCTTCTCCACCGCTGACCTTAGAGAGATGGCTAGGGGTGGCCGGCCGGCCCGACGGTGGTGGCTGGGTGGCCGGCGGCTGAGACTGGCATCGAGGGCACTACCGATCAGGCGAGGTAGGCCGGCGGTTGGGTAGGGTAGGCCGGCGGGCAGGGTAGGCTAGGTCGTAGGGTGCGGTGGCGCGGTGGCTAGGGCGGTGGGCGGCAGGCGAGGAGGCCACGGCGAGGGTGCCGAGGCTCTGGCGGCCTCTGGGCGGGGCAAGGGCGGGCGCCGTTGGGCGGAACGCAGACACGTGCCGAAGTCCCAGCGTGTGAGTACCTGCGCTGCTTCCCATTGCGTCCGCATGGCCGGAGTTCGGGGGCGGGCACCCGCACCACCACCCCCAGTGTAGCCCCTCTGTGGGCACACATTCCTCGCTACGACCGTACCGCCACTCCCGCACCACCACCAGCAGCAGATTAGCAACCGTCATGGGTCGAGGTCCGGGGAGCTTGTCGTCATGGAGCATGGGTCATAGAGGAGCTCAGGTCTTCCTCTGACTTCCGCACTTCTAGTCCACGGGGTCGATCCGGCGGAGTAGCCCCGTGACCAGCGCCTTCGACTCTGCGACTGCTACATGCACATCCGCCCGACGCTGGATTGCGGAGGAGCGACTCCGCCAACCTTGTCATGTCCACATGTGACTCTAGTGTGGCCCCATCCTACAGCACACGCGCCATGGATGCAGCCGTGGACACTACATCATCACTGGCGCCACACGCTTCTTGTTCAACTCGTGGAAGTCAAATGCCCTGATCGACGCCAGCATGCGCGCAACGGCCTCCGTGGCCTTGAGGGGTGGCTCCGCATTGCCCAACAATACGGAGGCCACCGCGGCGGCAACAGCGGCGGATGACGAGTTGCTGTCATCCCCAATTGTGGTGCCTAGGCGCGACGGTTGAGCGAGCGCACATGGGCAGTGGACACATGGCGTCACACACACACTAGAGGAACGCCGGCTTGCACAGTAGAAGGTGACATCCAACTAGCACATGCTCTCATGATGTAACACTGCCGACGTGAGCCGACGGCTAGTCTGAAGAAGCACCATGGCGCTGGATTTGGACCAGGCGGGGCCAGATCTAGTGAGGGAGATAGCCACTCACCATCGCACGGGTACAGGAGGAAGGGATTGTTGGAGGAGAGAGATATATGGGAGAGAAATGGGAGAAGAGAATGTGTTCAAATCATTTTGAATCCCTTTTGAATCGAAGCCATACAGGGGAAATCGGGTATCAAGCCAAAATTATCAATGTATTGCCTACATCGACGGGGATTCAGTGACTTGCGTCAGGCAAGTTACTGCGGTGACTTTCCCACCCCTGTGAACAGTTGGATCCGAAATCAATGCCTAGATCATCAAAAACAGTAATCGGAACCATGTCAAATGAACGATGCTTAGAACATCACCTGTGCTACCGTGACTGTGCCGCAGTGCTCCGAACAGTGCTCCGCTTTGTCATTTTGCGCATGTTACATGGTGAGGCAAGTCAGCCAATTCATGCCCTGCCTACGAATCTAACACTGTATTTGCTGTTTGATGCGATTTAATTCAGACATGTACATCCGATCACAAATCTCAAAGTGCCACAGTGTATGGAAACCAATGGTACATATAACCACCGTATCCATATGCTACGACTATAATTTATCCTAAATATTGCTGATGACTCACTCAGTCTAAGAGTGTATGATAGACGCGAATATACATGTGTGATGGGATGGACCAGCATAAAACATAAAGAGGCAGTGATAGAGGCGCGTGTCATGATGACTATTTGCCAACGGTACCTCACTATGCTCAGGTCTAAAGCTAGGCCAGACCGTTCGAGCTAGTGCAAACATGGCATGAAAAAGTAGTACAAAACATCAAGATGCGTCTTTTCATACGTATCATGAAAGTTGTATAAAACATCAAGATATATCTTTTTATCTAAATAATGTTTTATTTAACCATTATATAAATTTTAAGATACTTTAGTTATAACAATCTTTGTGCCGAGCTTAGACCGGCAAGGCACGACAGCTGCGCAGTGTGCTTTTGGGCCATGTCGGGCTTAGGTTTTGATATTTGGGTAGGCACGGTATGAAATTAATCTGTGTCATGACCCGAAACAACTTGGCACAAAGCACGATGTGCTCAGCATGGCCAATTCCTGGCTCTAATCATGTTGCGTGCATTTTCTCCATCATGCAGGGATGAAAACAGATAGAAAAAATTATGTACCGTATTCCCATTTTCTCCCGCTCGTTTTCGTACTTCCAATAAAAAACTGAAACAAGATGGTATTGACCGGGAACTACACCGAAAACAGTTGGGGGTGTTTCCCATCGGTATTTGTGTAATCCCGTTTTTTACTAGGATACTTTTACTTTTATCCCAGTTGGAATTTATCTGGGAAAGGCCAACTGAACTCAAGTCCTCCAGGTCTAGCAGCTCAGCTGTTCCAATAGAAACCCTAGGAATCCAATCAAACAAAGGCACTAGGCATGCCGTCCCAGAGCCACCACTCACGGTCTCCCATTTGACAACCGCTGCCTCCCCGGTCTCCCTCTAAGATGCTCAAGTTGACTTTTGACTTAATGTATTTGGAGGCTTAACATCGACATACTGTCCTACAAGGTATTCTTGTACGAACACACCTATATGAGCTGATTGTTGGTCGCGGTCTATGAGATGTGGGAAGTCTCTAAGAAACTCATAGAATAGACACATGAGTATGACTTATAAGCTCCACCTGCGGAGGTAGCCTAATGGTCGCCTAGTATCAGTCGGATTCTTGAGTAAAACTAGTTCGTGCAAAATTGTCAATTCAAGGCGAAGTCCATTGAGTAATTGTGAGCTGGTTTAGTTCTTAGGTCTAGATGGATATTTAACTTAACGGTCTCCATGGCAAAGCTGGTATATTAAACAACATTTGAGGTCATTTGAAGGGTCAACCATGTTGTGCTTTCGAGATCTGGTAAGGGATGGTTAGAGTTATGAGCCTTAGCCCATATTCTTGCAATGTAAATCGAATAAATCTCAAAGACCCATCTTGTATGAGGGATGTGGCAATATTGTCTGATATAGGAAGTTGAGAGAGGTTGAAGCCAACTTATATAGCATGCCTCTTGGCCTTCCTTGAATGGTAGAATGGAAGAGGAGCTAGAGTCACGCGCGTATTCATATATTTTTCACGTGAATATCTACGTGACTTGTGACTGTCGACTAGAGAATTTCCTATCCTTAATTTTTCCCCCATTCCTGTAATCAAATTCGCTCCTATCTTTTGCACTAAGTTCGAACTGAATCAATCAGGTCGTGAGGTCGTGAGCGAGTCGGTTTCCTTTTTTTCATGTGAGGTAATCCCCGGCTCACTCGTCTATACATAAGAAGGGGAGCGTTCTCCCCTCTTTGATACGAGAGAAAAACCAATCTATGGTTTTTTGGCAAGCGTGCTCTTCTACTCGGTGATGTGCGACCTCAAACTTCTGCATCCCTTACACCGACGTGATGACGGTGTGCGGGGAGAACAGTGTCTCCGAAATCTCGCTCCGCTAAAGAACCTACACGGGTTGGGGTGAATCAGGTTTTTGGTAGTGATCACACAACTGCTCGCCGAGTTGATCTACTACCCTGTACGAACTCTGTCGACAAACCCAACTCATCCGCTAGAGCGATCCCCGCTGTATGTCGCGATGCAATCTTTTTTTGCGTTTTGTTCAGATCCATTCGAGATAGATTTAATCTGCTATATGGACCTGTTGTTCTTTGCGATGTGTGGTTTATCTCTGATCTGCTTGAGGAATTATTTACATATGTAAAGTACATAATTTCCTTACATTCTTACACTTTTGCATGTTTGAAATTAACCCCATTCCAACGCCTATATTTCAAACTTGTGTGTCTACGTTATGTTTGTAGTGTTTTTCACGTCTATATGCATACTCTGACGAGCTGAGCCTAATAAGTTCATAATATCTTAGTCCACATAAGGAGTGTTCATTTCAACATTCTGGAACCGCAGCATTGTGCAATAGTGGCATGTGTTGTTTGATCGGGGAAGTGAATAGTTCAAAAAACCCCTTGGGGAAAAGTGGGCAGCCTGATATATGAGAAGCGAATAATCAAAATACAGTTGAAGATTAGACATGCTCAATTCAAGAAGCGAAGAAATTAAAATACAATTGGGGGTTAGACAACATGCAGAATCGCACAAAACATCAATGTATCTTAGTTAGCTCGTATTCCTAAGAAAAACGTTATTAAAAAATTGTGGGAAATTGTCACTCACCATTGCCCTCCTGACTTGTAGCGATATGACGGTCTAGCGGTCTATCTTAGTTGTCCACACCTCAACGTTCTCAGTCATGGTTGTTCTGGTTTTCGCGTGATTTGGTCATGTAAGACCGGTTTCAATGGGGTGCTCTGTATAGCCCCCCTACCACAAATTTAGAGGATGAAGGATCCTCTACGCACCCTATCGGTGCACCATATACGTGCTCTTTAGAATGGGAAGAGGAGAAAAGTGCTACATCCATGAGGGTTGTACGGCCGTCCCCACCCTGCCACTTGTGGGGCTCGTGGAGGCAGTGGCGTGGGCCCGAAGGGCCGTCGAGGTGAAAGTAGTGTTTCAAAACGGCGTGGCGTGGAGTCTATCGATGGCATGGCACGACCGGGAGTGGAGGTAAGGCGACTTTGGCGCCGCAGACCGTGGCGGGAGGCGAGACGGCAAGAGGCAAGGCAGTGGGTGGCAATAATGAGGCGAGGTGATGGATGAAGGAGGGAGAGTAAATGGTGGCTGGGGGATGTTTTTGTAAGTAAAAAATAACAGAATATTAAAATTTGAGATACATAGATGCGAAATAAGGGGTGTTGTAGAGATTTTTTATGTAGGGATGAAATCATTTTAGATGTAAGTAAAATATTTTTTAGAAAAAGTCTTCATAACCCTGAGCTATACTAGGTAGTATACTTAAAGCCCCCAAACTCAAAAACCAGATGTTTAATCTTCTAAATTTTGGAAAACCGGACAAAGCACCCCCTATGCGGATTTGGAGGGTTGTTTTGCTACCGTGGAAGCCAGGTCTGCGCCACGTCGATGGAAACGTGGCGCGGGGCTCACACACGTCAGCTCCTCTGCCGCTCTCCGTAGACATGGCTGAATCAGATCGCCATTTAAGAGAAAGATTGAACCTTGGGCGACTGCGCACCTGGTCACGCCCCTGTAGATGGAGAACGACCGCAGCACCACCGGCGCCATTTCTTGGGCCTCCTGCGGCTGTGGGCTGCTCCTCTTCTTGCTGCTGCACTTCAGCCACCACAATGGCAGGACGTAGCGAGAGGAGGCGGCTTCTCTGAGGGAATAAGTGTCAGCAAAGATAGCATGCCTTCTGCATCGCGCTACCATTACTACACTATCTTACTGGGCATTCCGTGGCCAAGCAAAGCACGGTGAAATGGATGCGCTCTACGACGACGTGAGCTCTCCTCTGCCGCAGCGTTGTATCCGCACCTCCAGCACCGACACCTCGTCCGCTTCGTCTTCGTCTTGCAGCACTGCTGCCGCGGTGCTTGGTAATGAAAAACACCCTACGCGCAATTAGCACGGCTCTGCACAGCAAAGCCAAAGCCTCACAGAACGGCGATCAATCAAGCGGCAACCCCGACGCCGCCGCACGCATAACTTCCCGCCTCCAGTCACCCTCGCTCATCCTCGGCGCGAAGACCTTGACCATGTGCAGGTGGACGTCGCGCGGAAGCTCACCCTGTCGCACTACTCCGACGGCGGCGACGCATGCCTAGCGTACTCCGTCACGGTTTCACGCGCCGTTTCGTTCTGGGCACAGCTGAAGAACATGGCGGGGCGGGCGCAGGAGTGGCGCAGCTCCAGCGCCGCGTGTTGAACACGAACGGGCCGTCGGACCAGCTCAACCAGGGGTCCAGCCTCAGGCTGGGGCGGCGAGATGGCCTGGGACCCGGGGCTGGAGAGAGGTGGCGTGCCGACACAGCCCCGAATGGGGTGGTGCGAGGTGGCGGGCGGGTCGGGGGTGGTGCGGGGAAGCTCGAGGAGCGGCAGATTGATCGGGGCCGGAGCGGCGTGCGGCGGCCAAGGGCGCGGGGAAGGGCGACGAGAGAGAAGACGTGCATTAGAGAGATGAATGAGCTGACGTGTGGGCCCTGCGCCACATTTCCATCGAGGTGGCACTGATATGGCTTTCCACGGCTGACAAAAGCCGCAATGCCCGATTCACAAGCGCTCGTCAATCGGGAATCAAGCGAACGATCCACTCCGCGCAGGGAGCTTGTGGGGAGCGGGAGCAGGTGGGGTCCGAGCGGGATACAGGCGCAGGGACCACATGCGGGGAGCGGGAGCAGGTGGGGCCTGGACGGTATAGCGCCGGGGCGCCCGATTACCTATCGATCTTCTCGGACGACCACCAGGTGAGGCGTCGGTGTTTTCTTTTTTTATTCTTTTCTTTTTATTCTTTTCTCTATTCTTTTCAAACCATATATTTTATGATATAATTTTATTCACGAAAAATTATGCTGACATAATCTTATTCACAGAAAATTATGCTGACATAATTTTTTATTCACGGGAAATTATGCTGATATATTTTTATTCACGAAAAATTATGCTGACATAATTTTATTCACGGAAAATTATGCTGACATAATTTTATTCACATGCTAACATAATTTTATTCATGGAAAATTATGCTGACATAATTTTATTCATGGAAAATTATGCTTTTATGACATAATTTTATTCACGGAAAATTATGCTGATATATTTTTTTATCCACGGAAAATTATGCTGACGGAAAATTATGCTGACATAACTTTCCTTCACGTGTATCTAAAATTACACCAAAAAATTATGATCATATCTTTCATTCCATATATAGTGTAAAAATTTATGACGATAAGTTGTGTGCATAAATTTAAAATTTATCAAAAAAGAAATTTAGAAAATAAGCATAACAGAAAAAAAGAAAAAAAACGGCAAAGGTGTGTTGGGAATGGGATCGGGCGGTGCACAGCGCGACGGGCAGGGCGCCGCACGTGGGCGTGGGGCCAGTGGGGGCGTTTGACGGGGAGCAGTGGGGCCAACCGGTGCGCAGGGGCAGGGGACACCTGCACGGCTGCACGTGGACGTGGGGGTGTGGCTGTGGGGACCATCGCTCACTAGTTTCTAGCGTAGCTATCACTCGCTAAATAGCGGCCCCCGACAAAAGCACCCACCAAAACTGTTCGGGAGGGTCTTTTGTCTAGTTTTTCAAAGTTTGGGGAGTTAAATATTCGGTTTTGAGTTTGGGGGTTAAATATATTGCCCAGGGGTTATGTGGACTTTTTCCAATATTTCTTTGGGAGCCAATTTTAAAGGATATCGGTGCAGTGAGCCTGAGTCCACCATGTGTGTTTGACTCAATCTTATTGGCTGGAGTGTCAAACTAAAAAAAAGTGAGAAGAGAACATTACGGAATGAAATAGGCTAGTGGTCTCCGAAGTTGGCTCAAGGTGTCGAGTAGGTCTCCGAAATAAGGAAATCTCAATTCCAAGTCCCTAAATGTTGGGGTTAATCTAGCTTCGAACATACGACAAGGTAGACCTTCGAACTTATCATAGGGCCGAGCTCCGAAGCTCACACCAAGAGCAGCTTTGAAATTCTAGAATGAGTAACTTCGAACTTCATACCAGGGGTACTTTCGAAATTACACCAACATGCAAGAAATACATAGTCCGTGAGGGAGAGGGAAGCAGCTTCATCCTCCTTTTTCTCTTACCCATCCTCCCCTTTTATAGGAAAGAAGGGCAGGCATGACCACTTGGAGTGGCAAGGTGGGACAAAACATGCATTACAAGTGTTACATGGGTCTCTTGGGCCTTTTACCCTAAGGGAGGAATGGCGCTAGCTATCATTCTTCCAATAGTGGCCCCTCATCTACTAGGTTTTGGCTGGTACAATAAGACCCTAGTTGATGCTCAAATAAGGAAAAATGCCAACTATAGTACAGTTCGGGTTGTGAGATAAGGTCCTCACAACCTCCACCTGTGTGTCTCGTTAAAAACTCCACTCCAAGAAACCCGGTGGGAAAAAAGGGACGTGGAGAAAAGAGTACACATATCTGGTGGGCTAAACCAAACATTGTGCATCTTCTATGTCTTTCGAGTGATACGGCCACATAGCTGGAGATGCTTCGTTTTAGTGTGCTCCCTCATGCTTCGCTTTTGATGCCTTCGTATTGATGGAGTCTTTGTGTCCTTCGAAGTTGCTTCATTTGCAATACTGAAGTTGCTTTAGTTTCTTTCGTCTTCATGGAGTCTTTGAGTCCTCCGATCTTTATGTTTGAACTCGTTCTCGTGCAATGCCAAAGTAGATGATGTAGTCAAGGTGGATACCTCTATCTTCATGTGGTCGATGTAGGTGTAGTCGATGTAGTTGATGAAACATTTTTCGCTTACGGTCTTTGGACAAGACCAAAGAATCAACCCTCCGGTGCTCCGCTAGCCCCTCTTGGCCGGAGAGCGTGAGTGAAGGTGTTGTAGTTGATGCAGGCGAAGCCGCTAGGTCAAAGTTGACAATGGATCCCTTTGTCCGAAACTGATGAGGGTGAAGCCCCCTAAGCCGAAGTTGTTGGCAGGAACTCTTAGTCGGAAGTTGATGAAGGCATAAGGGAAGCCCCTAAACCGAAGTTATTGACGGAGCCGTTGGTCCGAAGTTGAGGAAGGCGAACATTAGGCTGGAGCTGATGTTGCATCAAATGTTGATTAATGGCCAACCTGGGAAGACTGTGCTGCAAGGTTTTTGCATGATATCGATGTAAATTAACATACCCTTCTTGGGGTATTTTGTTAGCAATAGAAAAGCTTTGATTCAAAATGCACACGCCAACCCCTAAGGGTGCGGGAAGGTATAAAATTAGTTTAAACATATATTTGTAAGCATAGGAAATACTTCATATGGTTGAATCTACGAAGCTTGATGAATGTATTGTAAATGGAAATACTCATAGTGGTAGAAACCTGCATTTGTTAGTGAACGAAATATATATGTGTTAATAATAAATTAACATGTGTAATGGGATAACTATGAAGGATTATATTAATGAACCTGCATAGTTAGTCAAGAAAAAAAAATCCATTGACAGAAATTATAACAATGATTTATGAGTGGATAGGGAAGAATAAAATACTCACATTGGTATTTGACATGAAAAAAATGATAAGCAATTTTGCAACTGCAACCTAATGAATGTCTGAAGTTAATATTGACATGGAAAACTGAGTCCCCTTAGGGCAATTCACTGACTGGTGAGAACATTGGTGAAGACTGAGCCACCTGGACCCTCAGGCCAATTCAATATGAAAGAATGCCGAAGATCTCTTGGCTGTCGTAGACATTAAACTCTTAGAACTCCAAAAACGGCTTTTGCAGTTCTTGCTATTAAGCACCGAAGTTTCCTTGCGGATAATTGAGTCCAGCAAGGAATCTTTAAAGTGTCACAATCGATATCCATTCTTCAGAATGTTTCAATTTCCCTTCAAAATATCTTATTCTGAAGATGAGGATATTTTCTAGAGGTAACATCCGATGATGATAAGAATTTTTTCTGAAATAGGAACTCAGAGACCTTATTTCAAAGATAGCAACCAATAGTCTGCTTCGATGATAACATCTATAATTGAATTCTGATGTGGATTTTCTGAAAAGGTGACAGAATGGAATTCCCAAAGATGACAGTAATGGAATTTGAAGATTGTCTTCGATTTTGAGATCCTATGCTTGAATCCTGTCCCTCAAGATTTATTAAAGCATTACGTGATATTTGACTTTTGTTAATTTCATAAATCCTCTGATATCGAGACTTACTGAAAGCATTCAGTGTTGAATATTGGAAATGATAACACAACTAGAATCACAATTCTAAAAGTTACTTGCAACTGCTCTTGCATATTGCTAGACCAGCATATTTTGGAGGGCTCTTGAAACAAGGCGAAAAAAACTATTGCAATGAAAACAAATAAGTGGTTTTAGCCAAAGTCACGCCTTTTGCGTGCTCACTGCGACCTCAGCTGATTTTTGTAAGATATTTGTTTCTGCCTTGCTCACTTTGTGTTGAGTCAAGGTCTTTCTTTTCTTTCAAACATGTGTGATTAAATCGTAAAGGATGAACACTTAGCTAAATTTTCATCCAAATAGTTAGTTCGAAGTTAATACCCAGAAGGTAATACCCAATGGGTAATACCCAAAAGGTAATAGCCGAAGGTAATACCTGATTGATCTGGAAATATCTGAAGGGCAATATCCAACGGGCAATACCTGAAGTGTAATATCCGAAGGCAGGTACTTGATTGATTCTGATAATATCTGAAAGGCAATATCCGAAAGGTAACACCCAAAGTGTAATACCCGAATGTGTAATAGGTCTGAGAATCCGAAGCCGAAGGTGAGATCTGAAGGTAATATCCAAAGGTTAATATCCGAAGGGGTAATACCCAATGGTCAATAACCGAAGATCAATCCAGAGATGAACATAGCTCAAAATCCGAAGCTTAATTCAAGGATGATATCCATATGTAATCGAATCTCAATATCTGAAGCTCAAAATCCAAACCTCAAAATCCGAAGCTCAATTCAAGGATGATATCTTGATGTAATCCGAAGCTCAATATCCAAAGCATAAATATCCTAAGCTCAAAATCCGGAGCTCAATTCAAGGATGATATCCAGTTGTAATCCGAAGCTCAATATCCAAAAGCTCAAAAATCCTAAGCTCAAAATCTAGAGCTCAATTCAAGGATGATATTCAGATGTAATCCGAAGCTCAATATCCGAAAGCTCAAAAATCCTAAGCTCAAAATCCAGAGCTCAATTCAAGTATGATATCGAAATGTAATCTGAAGCTCAATATCTGAAGCTCAAAATCCGAAGCTTAAAATCTGGAGCTCAATTGAAGGATGATATCCATATGTAATCTGAAGCTCAATATCCGAAGCTCAAAATTTGGAGCTCAATTCAAGGATGATATCCATATGTAATCCGAAGCTCGATATTTGAAGCTTAATATCCGAAGCTCAATATCCGAAGCTCAATTCAAACATGATATCGAGAGATGTAATCTGAAGCTCAATTCAAAGATGATATGCAGAGATGTAATCCGAAGATAATATAGAATTTTTTTCGAAGATTAAGTGTGAAAATAATATCCAGAAGCGTAATCCTAAAATAGTGTTTGGAAATAATATGCAATTGATTAAATCCGAAGCTGATGTTAAAAAGCTCCTTTTTTGAAGATTGAACTTGAATTCTGAAGGTGATATAAGAAAAATGAACTCTGAAGATGGTGTCCTTGAAACATGGGTTTCGAAGACGATATTTATAATTGAATTCGGATTGAGGGGAGATAAACTTGTTCCTATAGAAATGGTTAGTCGGGAGATACTTCATTAAATTATAGAACATTTCAACAATGTGCTTCTCCCCATCCGAGAAGATAAAAGAAGAGAAGCACTTCCTGCAAGACAAGTTAGTACTTTAAATGGAGTTATTTCAACGGCAAAACAGAAACTTTGAAATACTTCTTATGTTTGCATCATATGGGAAGGTAGAACCTGCTTTGGCACTTAGGTATAGTTAGAGCGAACAAAAAGATGAATGAATGAGCAAGCATCAAACTTCGTAGTCATTGAACTTGTGAGCCGAAGTTGGAAGCATACTTATTATTAGATCATACAGTAGAAGGTAGATACTTAGCTGATCTGGATCACCGATGCTTCGAGTGCATATTTCGAAGATGATAACCAATTGTTTGCTTCGGAGTCAATTTTTTTGGAGATGATATCAAAGACTTGCTTCGGAGATGGTATCATCCAAAAGCTTGCTTTCAGTGTTCCAAAGATATTAGTCCGAAGATGATAACCGAAATCTCCCTGAAGGAGCTATCCAAAAGTTCAATCTGAGGATGGCACCGGAGATACAATCCGGAGATAGGAAAATCCAATCTGAAAATAACGGCTGGAAATTCAACCCGAAGCTTGATATCCAAAATTTTTCTGAAGGTACTATAGAGTCCAATTCCAAATATGATACTTGGACATTCAGTCCAAAGATGATGTTCGAAATCGCACTTCTAAGAATATACGAAGTCGAATTCCGAAATCCTAGGTCCATGCCTGCAAATCTAGAACCAATAGCTTAACATTTGATTAGTAAAGTATACTCAATAAACTGAACGCAGAAACTTCAGAGCCCAAAACCTCGATCTTCCGGGCCAACTTTAGAAAAAAATAAATTTGCCGAACTTGGCGAAGCCAGGGAGAACCAGGTCCAAAATTTTCTGGTAGATTTCCGAAATGTACTTATTTGCCATGTTTCGAGTTCGTAAGAAAAAGTTATGTCCGTTTTACTGAAGGGCACGAAAAAGAGCTTACTAGGAAGAACATGTCATGCAAAAAGAGATAGCTCCTTCTCAAAGTTTACCGAGGTGCTTGGGATACTTATCTGAGCCAAAGAAGCGAGCAGCACTGAGTCAAACATCTCAAGCAATTAACTCCGGAGCTCATATATTTCAAATTCCGAAGCCATGAAATCCAAAAGGTGAACATTTGAAATCCGAAGCAATTAACTCTGAAGCTCATATATTCTGGATTCTAGGGCTGGGCAATCGGTTAAACTGATGAGTTTGGTTCGGTTTCATTGGTACGTGCAAAGTTCAGCGTTCGATGGATTGGAAACCGATCGGTGCAAGAAAATTTAAGAAACCGACGAGTTCGGTTTCGGTTTCGTCGGTGCGGTGTCGGTTTTTTACCGAAACTCAAGTCATCGTACCAGCCCGCCCCTCGTCGCCATCCACTCATCCTCACTATTGGGCCCACATGGCTATCGCCATCCACACCGCTCTCCCGTGTTGTCGCCGCAGCCGATCGTGGTGTCGCGGCTGCTCACCCGCACGAGCCTGCGGTGGACGATCCCTGCTAGCCGCCACGCCCGCGCGCCGCTCGCTCGCACAGCCGTCATGGTTTCCAGTGTCGATCCAATCCACACGCTGCAGAATGCGGAAGATACAGCAAGCAATCAAGTTCAAGCATATAATATTGTAGAGAGCAGCTCCGTTCCCAAGCCCCATCCTCTGCTCTGCGATGCTACCTAGTCCATCATCGGCTCCGTCGCCGAGCGTGTGGTCTGGATCGAGGACCGCGATTCGCGAAACCTCGAGAGGATCAAGAATGGGAGGAGCCAACCGCAACTACAGAATGGGCCGCCCTGGGTGTTTGGTGTGGTATTTTCTATGTGGGCTGGTGGGCTGGTGGAACGAGGCATTTGTCCATGAGCAGAGTTCGGTTTTATTCAGCAATTCAGGTGTGCATGCATGCAAAACTAACACCAAACCGTAACACCAAAAAAATCGATGTTTCGGTTCGGTTCGGTTTTCGGTCTCCGGTTTAAAAATGCCCACCCCTACCGGATTCCGAAGCTATGAAATCCCAAAGGTAAGTATTTAAAATCCGAAGCAATTAACTCCGAAGCTCATATATTATGGATTCTGAAGTTATGAAATCCCAAAGGTGAGTATTTGAAATCCGAAGAAATTAACTCCAAAGCTCATATATTCCAAGTGCTGAGAGACAAAGTCTTGTTCATGGCAATTACTCCGAAGGCCATAAAGAAAGTTGAATTCCCATGTCCCAATGCAAGGAGAGCAGTGAGATCCTATGCCAATGAATGAAATCTGAAGTTATGAATTCCTTATCCGAAGGTGCAAAGGTTGCCCTGAGTACTTCAAATTCGAAGTAATTAACTCCAAGAGTTTGTACCAAGTACTTCATGTCCGAAGCTATTATCTCTGAAGCTCATATACTTTCAATGAAAGAGTGAAACCCTCTTCTCACCAGTGCTCCCCCTCAAGCCGAAGCACGGTGGGCACCAAACGTTGGGGCTAATCTAGCTTCGAACATACCACAAGGTAGACCTTCGAACTTATCGCAAGGCCTAGCTCCGAAGCTCACACCCAGTTTCGAAATTCAAGAATGAGCAACTTCGAACTTCATACCAGGGGTAGTTTCAGGAATTGCACCAACAATGCAATAAATACATAGTCCGTGAGGGAGAGGGAAGAAGGTTCATCCTCCTTTTTCTCTTACCCATCCTCCCCTTTTATAGGAAAGAAGTGGAGGCACGGCCACTTGGAGTGGCAAGGTAGGACAAAACAAGCATTACAAGCGTTACATGGGCCTCTTGGGCCTTTTGCCCTGAGGGAGGAATGGCGCTAGTTATCATTCCGCCAACACTAAAGTTGGCCAGTTGTGTCATCTGGTCCCTAAAGTTGGCGTTTTGTGTCATCCTAGCTCCTAACGGGTACAATCTCAACCCGCTAGGCCTAGGGCCCACATGTCAGCCTCTCCCCCACCTTCCTCCACCAGTATCGGCTGCACCTGCATAGGGGATAGGAGCGGAGCGCTGGGCGGGGAGGGCGTGCCAGTCCGCGCGGAGTTATTGCGCGGGCAGGGCGCCCCAGCCACGTAGGGCGAGGAGCCGCCGCGTAGGCCATGGCAGGCGGGGAGCTGGCCGCGCCGGTCGCGGATGAAGTCCGGCACAAGCTGCTCGCCGCCTCCACCGCACCGGGAGACGGGCGCATCCCATGGAGTAGACGGGTATAGCGAGGCCCGCCTAGTGCGTGTGCAGCGCCGCCAGGCTAGGCCCCGATGGCCTGCAGCTAGCGCTGAGGCGGATCAGGTGCGCGACCCACTCCAGGAAAGGGAGCGGAAGTGCGTGGCGGAGGTGGAGGCAGAGGTGGCAGTGTCGTTGACGAGGTGCTGGAGAAGAGGAGGGAAGGCGACGACGAGCAAGCGATTTGATGGGCCGCCTGTCGTCTCGCATGCTAGGAGTAGTGGCCACCAAGTTCTACACCGCGCCGCTCAAGGAGAGAGACGATGCGGAGGCGGCGACCTCCATGGTCGGCGTGTCACCTCGGAGGATGGCACGCCTGATTGAGCAAAGAGGCCGATCGTAGCGAATCCGTAGAGGAGGAGCCCGCTAGGTTGGGACGGGTGGCCGAAGCCTGGAGGAGTGGACGCAGACAACGGCACTGGAGGTACGATAGTGGGAGAGTCATACCGGCACGGGCAGCAAGACTAGGACGGGCAGATGAGAGGTGGGGGAGAGGCTGGCAGGAAGGCACAGCGGCGGTCGCGCAGGGTCAGAAACGGGGACATGCGGGCAGGTGAGCAGCGGGCGGGGGAGAGGATGACATGTGGGCCTCGGATTGTAGGGGTGGGTGTTCGGTTCTCGGTTTGGTTCCTCGGTTATTCTAGAATTTCAGTTATCTAGAAATAGGAACCGAAATAGCATGTAAAAGAAATAGGAACCTAACCGAGAGGGCGCTGTCGTGCCGCCACGTAGGAGGGGATGCCGCCACGCCGTCGTGCTAGAGGGGGACGCCGCCGCGCTGCCGCGTAGGAGGGCACCGCCGCACGAGGGGAGTCGAGGAACGGGGAGACGACGACTCAGAGCTGGGTTGCTGGGTGCTGGGCGGAGACCACGTGAGAGCCTCACCGGAGGCGCGAGGCGGGGGTACCGGGGTGACACACTAACAGGTGAGAGGCCACCGCGGGGTCATGGGGATCTAGGGTTTGGTGGTGCTATTGGGCTTAGGCCGATTGTCTTAATGGGCCTTTTTACTAGTTAGCTAGTTAGTTAGTTAGTTTGGTTCTTTCGGTTTTTTCGGTTCTTTGGAGCTTAGAACCGAAAATGTCTCAGTTCTTTTGATTTCTAGGAGCCAGAGGCTGGAGCCGAATTCAAATAACGGTTCTTTCGGTTCCGATTCTTTCGGTTTTTGGTTCCGATTCTTTCCGTTTGGTTCTTCAGGTTTCGGTTCTTTTCCTACCCCTACCGGATAGTATTGAGGCCCACACGGGGCAACGTGGCCTGCCACGTAGGCATAGCGGGTTGAGATTGTACCCGTTAGGACTTGGATGGAAAAAAAACCAACTTTATGGATCCAAATAACACAACAGGCCAATTTTAGTAATTCGGAATTGATGTTTTCTTAGTTCGAGGATCTATTTCACACTCCGAACCAACTTCAAGCGGTGCATTTTACTCAACAATACGTATTGTATTCGATGCATTCGTGGACTTCATTGCATAGACTAACGCTTTCTCCCTTGTGCACAAGAAGTCAAGAGTCATCAACACAGTTTATTCTTAAAAAAAGAGTTTGGAAAACTCCGCCGGCTAACCCTTCCTCGTCAGTCCTCACTCGCTCGGCCTTGCGCTGGAGCTGCTACTTCTGTGCACAGTCGAACCGCCGTCGACGACGAGGTTGTGCCCGTTGACGTACTTGGCCTCGTCGGACGCCAAGTACAGAGCCGCCCTCGCGATGTCCTCTGCCTCCAGCACCGCCCCGTGGATCATCAGGTTCACTTCTTTCTCGACCATTCGTCTAATCTCCTCGGCGCTCCTCTCGGGGAACCACGAGCCGACGGCTCCCAGAGCCAGCGGCGTCGGGACAGCAGCGGGCGAGATGGCGTTGACGCGCACCCCGGAGCGCGCCATCTCCGCCGCCACACCGCGCACAAGGCCGATGATCGCCGCCTTGGACGCATCCGTACGCGGGCGAGCCCATGCCGCCTACCATGCCGGCGACGCTCGCGGTGCAGATGATGCTGCCGCTGCGGCGCGGGACCATGACGCGCGCGGCGTGCTTGAGCCCGGCCAGCACGCCACGGGCGTTGGTCGCCATCACCCGGTCGAAGTCGGCGAGGTCGACAGCGCCGAGCGGCGGCCGCCCGCGGGACCCCGTGACGCCGGCGTTGTTGAACATGACGTCCAGCCGGCCGTGGCGGGCCACCGCGAGGTCCACGGCCGCGGCGACCTGCGCCTCGTCTCTGACGTCGCAGTGTGTGTAGCACGCGGCGTCCCGCCCGAGCTCCGCGGCGACGGCGTGGCCCAGGTCGTCCTGGACGTCGGCGATGACGACCCTCGCGCCGTTCCTCACGAACTCGGCCGCCGCCGCCTTGCCGATGCCGCTGGCGCCCCCCGTGATAACGGTGATCTTTCCAGCCAGCCTAGTGACCAACTCCACAGCAAGAATTAGGGTGCAGCTCCACGAGTCCTGAATGGAAACTAGAAACTAGAAAGTTGTGCACAGATCATCGAGTGAACCTCTGACTCTGAGAGCTCGAAGACGAGGTGCAGAAGGCGTTGATGAGGCCGAACGACGATCCTGGCCCAATGATTCTGCTCTTCTTCTCCCTGCAAAACACGAAACCGTCCAGTTCGCTTATAGGAGTTCTTGCATTGCAAACATTGTTAATTGGAACTAACCAAAATTTTTCCACGTAGGAGTGTATTCTATTACCTGAGAATCAATTGCAAGGCTCTGATGCTGAACATCTTGCCGCCCACGCGCTAGTTAATTGTTCGTGGGCAGCTCAGTAGTGCAGGCAGGCAATCACAAGCTGGGCGATGATCGACAAGGTATAGGGTTGCGGCTGTTCAGAGCGTGGCGTGGCTTCTTATCGTGCTGAGTTCTCGATCGTCTTGTGCCATGTTTTTCACTACTGGTCGTCGATAGGTTTTGACGTGCTTTGGAAAGAATGCAAGCCCCCGGCCTACTGGCCACGGTTAGTCATGGAGCGAGATGTCAGTGATGACACACGGAGAGACAAACGGTGGGCGCCGTAGGTTACCATGCTTATTTACTTGCTTGATTTAGAGGCTTAATTTGGGTACTCATAGATCGGAGTGGATTGAAAGACATTGAGAGGGATTTTGATCTACCGTGGATTTAAACGCACATCAATCCATTCCAAGAAGGGAATGTGCAATGGAGTGCTTAGAGGAGGTGCTTGGAAAAAAACAGTTTATTTTCAACATGCTAGTTGCACCCGGTGCTTAAAAATTGCCCCAAGGTTATTAAGTTAGCACTGATGCTTAATGAGGGTTAATAAGGTAAAGTTTATCTAAACACGTGTTTGCATTGTACAACTTAGCTTTTATACCGGTGCTTAGAGCTATGATGTTATAAGCACATATATCTAAGCACCATGCATTGTGCTTGCCCTAAATGAGTTCCTAAACTAAGCCTAAATAGTAATCGATATAATGTTCAGATATATTTTGAGAAAAAAGTTCATAGCATTTTTCTGTGAAACTATCTTTGTGCCAAAATAATTGATATAACATTTAGATATATTTTTGAGAAAAAATGAAGATTTATTCAAATGCAAAAAGTGGTAATAAAATGTCATAAATCATGTCAAGCTGTATAATTTGTATATACATTTTTATGTTCATTTGAGTAGCGCCAGAATATTCACTCCCAAACGTGTTATGTCTTTAAAAGTCTTCAAAAAATCATAACTTTTCATATGATCTTATATGGAGACAAAATTTATATATAACTTGTGGTGCCCGATGATCTATATATGTTGTTTGTAACTTTTATGCTTGTAGAAATCTGATATTAAAATAGTCGATACATTGCTTAGATCTTTAAACAATAAATATAGATATGAACATCATTGCATCAATTCTTTACTCTCCAGAATGCTTCAAAATGAAAATGCTATAAACTAATATAACATTGTGAATCTAGTTTATCTAAATAATTTTCATATAACGGTGGGGAAGCCTAGAATCGCATGGCCTAATGGCGGCCCAAGACACAATGTGCAGCTGCGGCCTGAAGCAGAATAGCTGCAGGACACTCCAGTACAGCACTGGGCCAGCAACGGGCTTTTTTTGTTTTGTTTTGTATTTTCTACTCTAATCCTCGCAATACTGGGTTCAACATTTTTGTCAACCTGATTCAACACTTTGGATAAGACAATTTAACGTTTTTTGTGTTTTACAACATTCAGACAATCAGACAAAGTAGATTCGACGTCCCTGCTTCGACATTTTGAGAACCATCTTTTAATATATTTTTAGGAATATCGAAATGCTGAGAATGTATGTTGACCAATATATAGTCAGTCTCAGTCGGGGTATTCGCGATCGTTTCTGTCGTCGCTGACTCGCCGTGCCGATCATGGTTCAAGGTTCGTGCAGATGGCCAGATGCGTCTGTCAATTTGAATTTTGACCCAAAGGTCGATCCAACCCCTTTCAAAACTGTGCGCTCTGGCACTCTTTTTTGAAAAGAAAATCTATACAAACAAATAAATCAAGAACGCTCTCGGTGACAAACTAAAAATAAGAATGAACTAAAGAACCCGGAGCTACGGGCTCATTGGTGCTGATGAGCGTGTGGGTGTGGCCGAGAGGATGGAGTTGAGGCGCTGCAGCTTGAGGTCCTGCCGGAACTGCCGGATGAACCGCTCCGCCCTCGCGTTCAACTCCGCCTTCCCTTCCACCTCCGCGTACGCATGCCCACGGCCACGGCGGTTTGGTTTTGCAAACTCTGCCACCACCGCCGGCCCCCTCTCTTCCCGCCGTTGTGCCGGTAGTCTTGGCGGCGGCACCGCACCAGTAGTCGCCTCGGCGTCGGCGGTGGCCACGGCAACAGCTGCTGCTGGATGTGGTGCTGAAGACGGGGGTCCCTGCGCGTCACTCTGCCGGCAAAGCGCGTGCCGATCACCATCCGCGACCACGGCCGTCTCCTCCGCAGCAGCTGTGGCGGCGGCAAGCGC
This sequence comes from Paspalum vaginatum, assembly GCA_030272315.1. NCBI lineage: Eukaryota > Viridiplantae > Streptophyta > Magnoliopsida > Poales > Poaceae > Paspalum > Paspalum vaginatum. Next base: position 32,130,735 of record CM059018.1, on the reverse strand, counting down.
CTTCGCTGGCGCTGGTGCCGCCGCCGTGCCCACGGGCTCTTGCTCCGCCGCGGCAAGCTCAGGCTCAGGCTCAGGCACCCACCACTCCTCTCGTACCTGTGTTATCTTGTCAGCGTCAGCTTCCGGGGATGCGTACCAGCCTCTGCACCACTCTCCGGCGGCGGAGTGGACGGAGAAGGATCGCCGAAGGCGGTCGAGGACCATGGACGACGCGCTGCGGCAGAGCCTACGCCCGCTCTGCTGCGCGCGGGACGACGTGACCGCGATGGCGCCGATCAGCACGTTCAAGAAGAGGAACCACCACGCTGCTGCGCCGGGGCTGGTGAGCCACCACCACGCCAGGTCCGTGGCCGCCATGGATCGATCGATATATCGGTGGGTCAGCAGATCTCTAGCTCTTTGTTCTTGCTCGCTGCCGATCGAGTTTCTTGCGCTGCGGTCTTTGGACGAGGTGAGCGAGCAACAGGAGAGGTTTATATACGCAGCGCAGGCCGCACAGGCTTGTACAGTGACACGGCTTCGTGACGCGTAGAAAAGCTACATGCATTGATGTGGATGCCAAAAGTTGCATTGGAGGCATCATCAGCGTTGCTTTTGTTTGTTCCCCGCACCTTTACTACTTACACAATGCATGCATGTTTTGCTCGTGCCAGTGGTGGGGACGAACGGATTTTGTTCGATTATATTCCTCTTGCCGCAGCAGCGCTCCGCGAGAAGATTCGCGAGGGATTAAACTAACAGTCGTACTTACTATGTTTTAGTTAAACCTGCGCGTTTGTTTACTACAGTCGTGTACTGCTTTTGATGCTTAATCAATTGCTCCAAGACACGGGTTAAAATGGACTGGCCTGACCCTCTGGTCGTCTCAAGTCTTTACTACTAACTGTTGGTGGACTTTATTTACGCGTGGAATTTCTCTCTCTCGTACGTCGTTCTTCTGTGATACTCCACATGACCCAGGTTCCAGGTAGCCAGTAGCCCTACCGAAATGTAAGATTATCCTTTGTACTATAGCGTGCATGTTCTTGTTTTTTTTTTTTGTTATTAAAAGAAATCCGTACGTACTTGCTTCCATTTTGTGGTGTTAACCAAATGAGAATATAAAATTAATAAATGCACTAGACCAGCGCGCGCAGGACTTCAAATGAATACAGATAATCAGATCCAGTTGATTGATGATTAAATATGACCGCTTGTGTGTTGCTGTGATGACATCAGGCGTGTTTGGCAATAAAGTTTTCAAAACTATGATTTTAGAATATTATGGTTTCTAGATGCACATGATCAAAATATCGTAGTTTTCCAATAATACGGTAGAAACACAGTATTTCTTAAAACCGTACGTTCTTTAGGTTGTCCAGTTTTGAGTCCGGATTCAGCGCTCGCGTTCGTGGCCGTGCCCTCTCCCCCACCATCGCCCTCTCCCTCCCCCCGCACCGGCGAGCAGCCGCACTGGGAGACGTGAGGCCGCCGTGGCAGCGGACGGGCGGTGACGCGGGAGGCGAGTGGCTGTAGGGACGATGATAGGAGGCGGGGCGGCGGTGCGCCGGGTGGAGCGAGGCCGACGCGGAGGAGCGTGGCGGCCGGTGCTGAGCATGGCGCGCGCGGAGTTCACCCGCGGGCGGCAACGGTGCGCTGGGGAGGAGGCTGGCTGCGCGGGCGCCGGCGCCGCACCGGGGAGGAGGTGGAGGAGAGCCGCGGCGCCTCGCCGGGGAGGAGGAGGTCGTGCGGGTGGTGGTGGCGCGCCGAGGAGAAGGCCGGCCGCACGAGCGCTGGCAACGCGCCGGGAAGGAGGAGGCCGCGCGGACGGCGGTGGCGTGCTGGGGAGGCCAGCCGCACGGGCACGGGCGGCACGCCGGGGAGAGGAGGTCGCACGGCCACCGGCAGGCGCTGGGGAGGAGGCCGGCCGCGCGGGCGCCGACGCCGTTCCGGGGTGGAGGAGCCGAGGAGATGGGCGGCATAGGCGAGCTCGACGAACAGGCGGGAGGAATAGCATGCGGGGAGCGCCGGCAAATGGCGCGTGCCAAAGAAAACGTAGAAAAACCGAGATCCAACACAGTATCCAAAACTTCCAAAAACACTATGGTTTTGGCTATAATGTAGTATTCAAAATAGTATTTTGGAAAGGCTAACCAAACACTTTTGGGATAGAAAAACTACGGTATTCTTCAATACTATGGTTTTGTTGCAAAACTGTAAAAATACTGTAATATCAAACCAGTCATCAAACACAGTGTAATTATTGGTTAGGAGGCAGTAGGTAAGAAACTCTGGAGCATCAATATGTAGAAATTCACGCAACTCTTTTTTTAATTCTACCCATTTATACATACTATATAAATACTATATAAATGAAGAACACTAAGTATTTCTCTTGTCATGCAGTCTATCCACATCATCGTAGGGTCCACTAGCCACTACGCATTGGTCACTTAGTGGTTTCATCGATTCTCTGTGGTTAACATCGCTCATGCTTGAGCTTAAATTATACACATATATTTTTTCTAATATTTTAGTATTTTATTTATTGCATCTCACTTCTATACATACTGTATAAGTGAAGCCTACTAAGTATTTTTCTACATGCAGCATATCCACATCATCATAGGGTCCACTAGCCACACGCACTACTTATTGATGGTTTTATCGATTCTCTATGGCTAACATCACTTATGCATTGCTTAAAATTATATAAACATATTTTTTCTAATATTTGAGTATTTTATTTATTGCATCTCACTTTATAAATCATGTCGATCCATTTTAATACTACGAAATCCCGGCTGCAACGCGTGTGGTATCATCTAGTTGTTTATATAGCGGCGGCCTCCTCTAAAAAGCTATAACAGAATCTGTTTTATTTAGCGGTTTCATAAAAAACATAAGTAATTTCAAATATATATCGAAACATTGGACTACACAAAGTTTTTGAAAATCAATACTCAAGTTGCCATGGGGACATGAGCCCATAGTAGACTGCTAAATTAGGAGATGCTACCTCCACCGATGAAACTAATGTGTTTTGTTTTCTTTATACCCTTGACTAGAATTGCTTTCCATGTACTGAAGATTTAACCGTCGGCATTTTAAGACCAAACATAGATAACAACTTTAGCTCATTTGTGACACAGACTTGATGGAATTTAATGAAAGCAGTCATTTGTAACGTATTGAGGGGGGTTCTCTGTAATTTTTTCAATATAACCTCCTTCCCCAACCCAAGAGTTTAGCCTGTTCTTGCTTCAGGGAGTTAGTATTAGAGAGGTTGAGATCCACCAAATCCAAGCAATAGAAGGTTGTTTTTTTTGGGTTGGGGTGGGTGGGGGTGGGGGGGGGGGCACGGAGCCTCCCATCTCATGTTTGCACTTCATGCATTGGCTTCATAGTGGCGCACCAAGCCTTGGAGTATAGGGTATGCCAGAAAAAAAAAACAGCAAAAATAACCTTGAATGGGATTCAAACTCAAGTCTCGGAGACCAAGACAACAGGTCAATAACCACTAGGATAACTAATGTTTTGTGCTTTTAGGTATGCCTTGGCATATATGGACCACCCCTTGGGTCCGCCACTGGCTTCATCTCATAATTGAATTCACCTCACCGTCGTCTATGGTGTTCCTTGCATAAGGAATTCACACAAATCTTTGTGCCTACTCTTGATTTAGTATTTTCTTTACTATATATGTTGACTTTCTTGCCATCTTGCTTTCCACTGGCATTACTGATTGTTGTTCGTGATATATGTATGAATTTTGATTGGCGTGAGGGCCTAGATGTGTTTTCTGATGTACTGGTCTTGGAATCATGAAGGCTGGCAAATTAGTGAGTAATTGTTCCTTCTATCGGGTGTGGCCGTGTGGAGTTTCAAGCATCTGTTGAAAAGTTCGGACCATCCTTTTTTTATGTTTAGTTTACATCAAGTTTCATGGCATGAGCTATTTAGTAAAACTTGTATGAAATTAGCTCACTAATTCGATTGCTTCCTCTGCCTCTTTTCTGCTACACGTTTCCATCAGAGCCCTTTCCAATTTCTCTTCGAACTTTCTAAGAGATCTAAGAGGAACCCATCAGAGATTCACAACATTCAGAGTAACCTCGAGTTCATCCATATATAGTGAAAGATTAAGACACCATTGTTTGATATTGTTCAGAGAGTCTGCTACTGGTGTCCCTTCATCCCTCTTCAATTCTTCATACAGCGTGATGCTCTATCCTCCTTTTGAAATAATCCTTTACAATGCAGGGCAGTTCATTATGCTCTCTCAATTCGGGTAAGTGTTTTCGCAGTACACCCGCGATGAGCAAACAAAATTAGATAGGCCACACGTAACAAACAGAACAATTGACTCTGGTGACGGGAGAGCTACTGATGCTCAGTGGCCGGTGCTGCGCCAGCGCCGCGGCGGAGCGCGCGGGTGTAGTTCATGATGGAGTTGAGGCGCTGCAGCTTGAGATCCTCCTTGAACTGCCGGATGAACAGCTCGGCCCGCGCGTTCAGCGTTGCCTTCCCCTCCAGTGCTTCCTGCCTGCACGCCCGCGCGCGCTGCATGGGCACGGCTGTTGCTCCCGCCACCTTCGCCTGGCTCTCGGCCACGGCCGCAGTTGCCTCGGCTGCAGCCACGGCAGCATCTCCTGACGACGGTGACTGCTCGGCGTCACCCTGCAACGACGACGGCCCGTCCGTCTTGTCGGAGCTGGTGATGGACTCGTCTCCTCCTGCTTCCCCTTCTTCCTTCGCTCTCTCGGATGGCTCGTCCGCAGCGGCAGGCGCGCTCGGTGGTTCCGCTATGGCCGAGGGCTCAGGCTGCTGCTGCTGCTCGTCTGCTTCGAGTTCCAATGAAGTATGGTAGCACTCTTCCAAGCTGGAGGGCTGGAACTGGAAGGACAACATGGAGAAGGAGCGGAGACGGTCGAGGACCATGGACGACGCGCTGCGGCAGAGCCTCCGCGTGGACGCCGCGCGGCCGCCCTGCTGCCCGCGGGACGTGACCACGATGGCGCCGATGAGCACGTTGACGAAGAGGAAGAACACCGCGCCGGGGCTGATCCAAGATGACAAGTACTCCATTGCCAGCCAGCCGCTCCTGGTCCTGGGTGTAGTGTAGTCTCCCCGGCTCCGGCGCTGAGCTTTTGCCGATTAGCTATGTGCCTATGTATGCTTGGTTTTGTGTGCAATCTGCGTACTGCACAAGTGGTAGAAGCAGAACCAGTGTATATATAAGCAGGTCTCCACACACAGAGTGACAGATACACCTCTCGTTGCTGTTGTGCTATTATTAATGATATAAGAAACTAAAAGGATAGACGATAAATAAAGCGTGTGTGATGTGAGAGCTTGTAAATTAAAGATTCTTTTTGCAAAAAAAAGCAAGTTTATGTGCTCGCCTACGCGTAAGAGCCCTAGATGCCGCAGCGTTGCTTTTGTTCGTTCGTTCCCGCGTTGTCAATGTGTAGTTCGTGCGAGTTATGGGGACGAACGAATAAAACCCTGATTCTTTTTGCCACAGCTGCAGCCTGCATCGTGCAATAATAAAGTTCGCCATGAGGTGAACAATGATTGTTTAACCTGCATTTTGACTGCCATTTACTGACTTTTAGATTTTATTTCGAGGCCTTACACCAAAGGATGGTTAGCATGCATGATACTATATTCTCTGGACTTCATTATTAGTACCTAATTTAATTATTAGTGGATTCGTAGCATGGAATCCTATCTTTTGCGTTGTTTCTTATATTACAGATATATACACATCAAGGCAACCAGATTGGTTGCTGTCGCACTGCATATGCTTAGTCGCTAAGCATAGGAAAATGGAAGCGGCCCCGTTGGACGGAAATATCGGACGTGGGCCCTATGCAAATCCACGATTTTGCAGTGTTGAAATTTGTATTTTTCAAAGTCGAAGATATCAATTTCTAATGTTCCATCGAATATTGCAGTAGTTTCTTTGGATCTGGATAAATGTGATGAATTTTTTATTCGTTTTATGGATGTTACACTACTTTTTCGATTTTGAACATATGCATCTCTTGCGTTGCAGAAATCTTACCATTATTTTTCCATGTTGTGTGAAATATAAACAGATGTTTTGATGAGATTTTTTTCCTTGAATCAGATGGATGCGGTGATTTTCTAATACAAGTATTGAGGTTGCAAAAGTTGATTTTGAGCGTTGTATATACTATTTTTTTTTACATTGAGGATATATTTTTCCGATGTTTCACGGACCGTCTGACAACCAGCCCCCGGATCGGACCTCTGGGCGTTAGCGGTGCTGGTAGAAAATGGTAAGCCCGCATTCTGACCACAGGCTCTCATTCCATTTTGGTTGGGATCAGGTTTTATGGTTTCAGAATTTCTGAAATTTTGGACCAAATTTAGATACATCTATTTTTTTCCAAAAAATTGCGATAACATCCTCAGAAAATATTTAGAGAAAATTTTTATTTGCCATCCAAAGAAATCAGTGTATCCATTGTGCCATTGGAAACTTTTGCCTTCTCTATCTGCCATCCACTTTACTTTTCTCTACCCCACTGCTGTTATATCAACCGTGAGCGGAGGTGAAGCATCCGTGGTGATAGTTGGCTTGACACCTCACCGCCGACTAACAAACTTCTCAACACGCTGCCCAGCCCACTGCCGCTTCCTCACCGGGCTCCACCTATCTGTGTAGGCCGGCTCGCTCCATGCCTCCGTAGCAGAAGCGTAGGCTGACGAGTAGACGTAGGCGAAGTCCATGCGGGGTCCGCCGTGCCCACGAGGACGATGCAAAGCAGTGCTGCATTCGAGCCACGGGTCTGACAGGTGCTAGTGGCGGACGGCGAGCGGGTCCTAGATGGCGAGGATAGAGAGAGCCCAGCATCGGGGCGGCGAGCTGGAGGAAGCCCAGCATCGGGGTGGCGAGCTGGAGAGGATAGAGAGAGGCAGCCTGATCTGGAGAAAAGGGAGGGATGCGCCATGATCTGAGAGAGGAGGAAGGGCGACACAGCGGCGTTCAGGGAGGGAGGTCAGTACATGGCATTCTTGGAGGAAGGCGGTGTTGAGCCGGCAGGGCGATGGCCAGTGGCGCGGGTCTCTCAGGGCAGGCAGGCGGCAGCCGGTGGCGGGGGACCTCCTAGGAAGGTGGGCAGGCTGGGGACCTCCTAGGCGGAGGGTTGCACTACACCTGCACCTTCCGAACTTAACAACAGCTCACAGTGGACTTAACGGTAGTGATGAATAGGGAAAGAACAGTCATGGGAAAGAGAAGTTTTGTTAAGTGGATGATAGATTGAGAAGGTAGAAGTTTTCAGTGGCACACAAGGCATACTAATTTCTCTAGATGGCAGATACGAAATTTTCTCATGCAATCCTTTATCTCAATTGCGTATAACAAACAATAACTATATGTCATAGTTTATAGCACCCATTAGATGGTGCATAGATCCATCTTCGGATGTCATCCTAAATACAATGTAGTACAAGTCCAAAGTTTATCAAAACATTAAACGGTCCCACATATTACATGTTCCGAACACAAACAACCAACATAGGTATTGAATGAATCATCTAAAAATATAAGAGTGCACAAGAGGACCAACAAAATACCAAAAAAGATTGCAGCTGCACATTTCCTTGGAGGCTCCAATAATAAAAATGATGTTGATGATGATAACAACAACAACAACAACAACAACAACAACAATAATAACGATGATGATGATGATGATGATGATGATGATGATGATGATGAGGAGGAGGAGGAGGAGGAGGAGGATGAGGAGGAGGAGGAGGACGTACGTCCTCACCATGGCTTTGTAATTGGAAGGGAGACGGTGCCTAGGGATAGGTATAGCGGCTATCACAGGCAGATGATGGACTATTTCATCGATGACCCTGTTTATGGCGAGAACTTCTTCCGTTGCCAATGTCATTCCTTTGATAGTTCTCTACAACTTCCCAATGTGAAAAGCTCCATTCAGTGACATGTACTTTTGTCTGTAGATTCCAAACATTCAGAGGTATTGTTCATTGATATTTTGTCATGCTTGTTCCATGAAAAATGACTACTTGTAGTGGAAAGTCAATCCTACAGGCATGCCGAGATTTGCCATGGTACAGAACAGTAACTGCCATCTTGCATATGTTTGCATATGGAGGGGCTGTGAACCAGTTTGTTGAGTATTATTGTATCAGGGGAGCACCATCCTTCAATGTGTCGATCACTTCACTAGGACAGCAGTTGATCTCTATGGGGAATAATCCTATCTTAGGCCACCAAATGTTGCTAATATTGATAGGCTTCTTTAGAAAGCAGAAGAGAGAGGGTTTCCTAGCTAGCATGATTTGTAGTATCGATTGTATGCACTAGGACTAGGAGAAGTGCACTACAACTAGGCTTGGCTAGTATAGGGCCACTAGAAGAAACCCACATTTATTCTTGAGGCTATAGTAGGCTATCTTAGAATTTGGCATGCCTTCTTTGACAATTTGATCGAGTATATTTGTGACAAGTTTGGGGCTCGGTAGGTCACTAGTTTTAAATTTGCAATAACATGTATGATATGAGAATTTTGGAGAGGAGGTAGGTTTACCATGAAGAAGGTTGATATATGTATTATGCTTGCCCATGAACTCAAGTATGTGGACAACATGAACTTAAGTGTATGTTCGTATTTAGGTCTGTAGCATGAACTTAAGTGTCCTTGTAGAATTTATGTGTGTTGGATGAACTTAAGTGTTTGTACTAGCACGAACTAAAATGTGTGCTCTTTGTTGAACTTTACATTTGTGGATTATTGCCAAATATCACTAGGTCTTAGTAGTTGAACTATTTTTTCTGATAGTTTATTTGTTTCAGCAGACACTCATATAGGTGGCATGATAACTTCAGTCATACAGGTGGCATGACAACTCCAGTCGTAGTGTCATACAGGTGGCATATAACACACATATTGCATATGTTCAGGACCACCCTAGCCATGCACAACTTAGTAGTAGGTTCCACTATTACACCTGGTGCCCACTAAGGCTAATGTAACCATCACCTCTTAGTCTTATTGCAGAGATCTTTTGCTTGTTGATATAGTAATTGCAAACCCTTGGTCCCATCTCTCTCAACATCCATGTTCATAACCCATTCACCCATATCTTCACCTTGGCTTTCTAGACTTACAATTGCTCTTCCTGTAGATTGAGTTTACGATCAGAGCAAGAAGCGATATCCTTTGCTTCCTCCTTACTTGTGGCCTCAACCTAGTTCTTCATAAGCATTGCAGTCCATGGACATTTTTTGCGGCAAGGCAAGCTAAAGAGGAAGAGATGCTACTATGTGTCATCTTTGCCTCGTCCCTGCCAATTGGCCTATCAGTTAGGAGAGGCAGGAGCATGGTTTATGTGTTTGCCTTTGTCAAGTTCAATAGGAGGCTTTGTGAGAAACAATGACCCTAAGAGGTAGAGGTTTTGATGATTAATGACAACTTAATATTGTTACTAATGAGTTCATGACATGAAGGGTATATATTATATATCGTGCTCATTGGTTGTTAAAAAGAGGCACCTATTTTTCAAATCATATGATGGATGGCTTTGGACTTGAAGATCTAGCATGAAGATCAAGGATATAATAGCTCTAAGTGCCATTAAGTCGAAAGAAGGGCGCTTAGGGGTTGTTTTGCTAATTCATAGACAGTTGTACTATCAATGGGGGTCGAGGTGAAGCTTGAAAGATTTCTTTCAATTAGTTCTACTAAATCTCAAGTGCGTCTTACTCCTAAAGCTCATCAACTAAAATGTGCTCACAAACACTCACCTTCACTTAAATGTTTCAAAGAAACTCCCTCGAACAAATTTCATATCGTTCTCGGTTCAAAATAGCAAAAAACTAAGTTTATGTACGCACCGGACCGTTCGGTGCTCAAACACTGAACCGTCTGGTGCTCAAGCACCAAACCATCCAATGCGTTATATGCGTTGTTGTCTATGTTGTCTGGGTTCTGTGTGCCTTGTGCGCACAGGACTGTTCGTGGTCCTCCCACCGGACCGTCCGGTGCTTCCACTGGACAATATAGACAGGGAGAGTTGTCCTGGGCATCCCAGTGCTCTAGTGCGCACCGGACCGTCCGGTGCATTCACCAGGTGTTCTGGATCGGGAGGTACATTTTCATCGTTTCTAAGGCTTTTGCAAGCACCGGACCGTCCGGTGGTATACGCCGGACCATCCGGTGGTCGTTGTATCCTTGGCAGGAATTTTTTGGGGTTCAATTTTAATACACACCAGACCATCTAGTGGTCCAACCACCGGACCGTCCGGTGGTCGCACAGAAAACGGTTTTCAGCAGTAACTGCTAGTTTTTGAGTTGGCCTCTATATAAAGGACTCCTCCTCCCTCCATTTACCACCTTTGCGACCAGAAAACACTCACGCTCACACAAAGGTCACCCAAGCACCATTTTCACACAAATCTTTTAGCTTTGGGGCAAGATATTTGAGAGGAAGAGAGCTTCTTGAAGGAAGTTGAATTCAAGTGAAGACTAAGGCTTGTTACTCTTGGTAATTGTGATCACCTATATGGCTGCTTCTGAGAAATTGTGGAAGAAGCGGTAGAAGGCCCTTGCAAGGGTATTGTGAGCGGTTTGGAGCCGACCATTTTGGAGTCGAGAAGGGCATCCCAAAGAGAGCACTTGGTTCATGGATTAAGGGGTTGCTTGACCTTTGCGATGGTCACCTTACCATCCTCTTTCCTTGTGAGGGAGAGGTCTTAGCTCCTTGTGTGCTACGCGCGAGCAAGGCCTTGTGAGGGGCGCCAAATGAGGATTAGGGAGGAGTCGCGACTCCTTGATACCTCAGGAAAAAGATCGCCATGTCATCTCTTCTCTTTACATTCTACATTTACTTTCTTGATATTTACATTCCGCAACTTACATTCTTAGAATTGCATGATTGGCTCTAAGTTGCAAACCTTTTTGTTATCGTGTAGAACTCTAGTCACACTTAGTTAGGAACCAGGGTGAATTGGGACTTGATCGATAGGATTTAATTTCAAGTTTCGAAATTTGAAGTCTAATTCACCTCCCCTCTTGGACATCTTGATCCTTTCAATTGGTATCAGAGCTGAGTGCTCATTGATTGAGGTTTCACCGCCTTGAGCAAGATGTTCGGTGGGGAAGGACCCCCCGCCCATGTTCGATGGCGAGGACATTCCATATTGGAAGATCGGTATGGAGTCCTATATGGAAGCCATTGACACATCGATTCGTATCGCTACCATCACCGGCTTCCCCGCCATAGTTGATACGAACAAGGCCACACTTACGGAGCTTAGTTATGAGAGGTGGAATGCCAAGGCTCGTAACATTCATTTCCGTGGCTTGAGCAAGGATGTCTTCAACCGATTGAGGAACATCAAGGATGCCCATAAGCTTTGGGAAGAGATTTGCGCTCTTCATGAGGGAACCAAGAGTGAGAGAGAGGAACGACATAGCATGCTTAGCAAGAAGCTCAATGATTTTCGCATGCTTCCTCATGAAAATGCAAATCAAATGTACTCACACTTGAACATTCTTGTAGAGGAAATTAATGGTCTTGGTTTGACTCAAATTGCTGAGGCCGATGTGGCAAGAAGAATATTAGACCTCCTCCCAGTTGACAAGTATGGCCACATCATCACCTATCTTCATCAAACCGACCTCACCAAGGCAACTCCTTCCGGTGTGCTTGGCAAGATCAACACACACGAGATGTACATGAACATCACACCGGATGAAAGTGCTTCTTCAAAGAAGAAAGACATTGCTCTCAAAGTAATCTCATCAAAAGAGAAGAAGTCCACATCCAAGAAAATCATCATGGTGGACAACAAAGAGGAACAAGAAGAAGATGATAGTGAAGAAGAAGTTGCTTTGCTTATTCGCAAGGTCACTAGTGCCTTAGGATGCCTTGATAAGAAAGGCATCAAGTACTCCTCAAGCAAGAAGAAATTCTTTCCATCCAAGAGAAGCTTGAAGAAACGGAGTGCTAAAATTATGGCAAGCTTGGCCACCACTCTTTCCAATGCCGTGAAAAGAAGCAATTCAGGAAGAAGGAGAAGAAGCAAGAAGAAGAGCAAGAAGAAAGACAAGAAACAATTCAAGAAGAAGCTCTTCAAGAAGAAAGGAAAGGCTTACATTAGAGAATGGATGACGGATGAGGAAACATCAAGTAATCCGTCATTCGACTCAAGTAATGTGAAGATGAAGTGGTTACGAGACTTGCTATTGCCTCCATCTCTACACCGCCACAGGCTTCATCGACCTCTTCATCCACTTCTCACCTATGCCTCATGGCTAAGGGTGACAAGGTAAAGACTCTTGATGATTCTTTCGATGTTGATGATGACTTGCCTTCCTATGATGAACTTGCTAGTTTAGTCCAACAACAAAACAAAGCAATTTGCAAGATGAGTGCAAAACTTGATAAGCCAAAAGTTGATAAGAAGGCACTCTTGAGCAAGTGCATTGAGCTTGAAGCTAGTGATGATCAAGGCAAGCTTGAGAAAATGCAAAAGAAAATTGATAGCCTTGAAGAATGCAACAAGAAGCTTGTTGAGTCCAAAGAGAAGCTCACATCAAGCAACAAGCAACTTGTGATGGAATGAGATGCTCTTGATAATGGCTAAAAGATGATCAAGAAGTCTCACATTGAGCAAGCTCATGAAATCAAAGAGCTCAATGAGACTATTTAAGAAGTCAACAAATGCTACAAAGAGTTGACATCATCACAAGAAGAACTTAGTACGAGGCATTAATTGTTGCAACTTCGCAATATTGAGATTGATGAAGCAAGAAAGCAATTAGAGCTCAACCTTCAATCTCTACACTCAATTCACGAGATTGATGAATCTCCCAATGGCATCAAGTCTTGTGAGAAGACATGTGTGCCCAACAATGATCATGAGAAGCTAGTGATTGAATTGAAGCAACTTAAGGGCAAGATGAGTGAATCTCCCAATGCACTCAAGGATTGTGCTAAATGCAAGAGCAAGACCTTACTTGAGAAGGATGCAACCATTCTCATCAAGCTCAAGGATGAGAATGACAAGCTAAAGCAAGAAGTAAAAGATGTATCCTCCGATTACACCACCTTGCTTAGAGGGAAAATGAAATATAGTGAGATGCTCTCCTATAGGGCCGTGAACTATGAAGGAGTTGGTCTTAGCTTCCCACCTCTCAAGCACACATGCAAGCCAGCTCCTTCAATCAAGATAGAGAAGCCAAAATGGTGTATTGATTGCTTGACTGAAGGTCATTTTGCTTTTGAGTGCAATGCTCCACCCAAGAAGCCACTTGCAAAGCAATTGAGAGCATTTGCATTCAATGCTCACTATGTGGTCAAGAGCAACTCAAGAGGACAAGTTAAGGTTCATTTCATGGGAAAGAAGGACGAGTCTAGGCTAAAGAAGCTATGGGTGCCCAAGTCACTCATCCCCAAGTTGTCTCCTTCGCCTAATGAGAAATGGATACCTAAGCCTAAAGTTGCATGTATTCTCAAGTGGATGCCTAAGTCTCAAGCTTGATTTGCTTGTGTGTAGGTGAACTACAAGATCGGTGGATCATATTGGGTGATGGATAGTGGATGCACACAACATATGATCGGTGATTCTCGGATGTTCACCTCACTTAGTGACAAGGTAGAGGGGTTTGACAAGATTACATTTGGTGACAATCCAAAGGGCAAGGTTGAAGGTTTGGGCAAGATTGAGATATCAAGTGATCATTCAATTTCCAGTATGCTTATAGTTGATTCTTTGAACTTCAACCTTTTGTCTGTGGGTGAATTATGTGATTTGGGTTTCCAATTCCTATTCATACCAAATGAAGTGATTGTGAGCAAAATTGATAGTCGTGAAGAGATCTTCAAGGGTTTCTGTCATAACAATCTATACCTTGTTGATTTCAACTCAAAGAAGGCCAATTTGCAAGCTTGTTTCTTCTCCAAAACTTCCAAGGGTTGGTTGTGGTATAGAAGGCTTGCTCATGTGGGGATGAGCACACTCAAGAAAGTGATGAAGAAAGACTTAGTTCGTGGTTTGAAGGATATCACATTTGAGAAGGACAAATTGTGTAGTGCTTGTCAAGCCAGCAAACAAGTTGCAAATACGCATCCAAGCAAGACATTCATATCCACTTCAAGACTACTAGAGTTACTTCACATGGACCTTTTCGGTCCCACAACATATACAAGCATTGGTGGCAACGATTATGGTGTTGTGATAGTTGATGACTTCTCAAGATACACATGGGTATACTTTCTTGAGGACAAAACCGAAGTGGCACATGTCTTTAGCAAGTTTGCCAAGAGAGCTCAAAATGAATTCAACACTTCAGTTGTGAAGATTTGAAGTGACAATGGCAAAGAGTTTGACAACACCAACATTGAAGAATATTGTGTTCAAGTCGGCATCAAGCATGAGTTCTCCGCTACCTACACCCCTCAAAATGAATTTAATGCTTCAGTTGTGAAGATTAGAAGTGACAATGGCAAAGAGTTATAGAATATTGGGATCAAGTCGGCATCAAGCATGAGTTCTCCGCTACCTACACCCCTCAAAATGGTGTAGTTGAGAGAAAAAACCGCATTCTCATCACTCTTGCAAGGTCTATTCTTGATGAATATGGCACTAATGAGAAGTTTTGGGCTGAAGCCATGAACACCACTTGCTATGCCTCCAACCGGTTATTTCCTCACTGCCTTCTTGACAAGACTCCATATGACTTGCTAAATGGGAGAAAATCCAATATCTCATATTTCTAGGTGTTTGGGTGTAAATGCTATATCGACAATAAGCACCAACACTTGGAGACGTATGATGTGGAATTTGATGAATCTAATGGCTCCCAAGGAGCACATGTTGATGTTGCGTAAGTAGATGAGGAACTACTTGTAGAGGCTATCAAGAATATGCCAATCGGTGACATCAAGCAGTAATGGTTTTCAATAGTAACGGCTAGTTTTTGAGCTGGCCTCTATATAAAGGACTCCTCCTCCCTCCATTTACTACCTTTGTGACCAGGAAACACTCACACTCACACAAAGGTCACCCAAGCACCATTTTCATACAAATATTTGAGCCTTGGGGCAAGAGACTTGAGAGGAAGAGAACTTCTTGAAGGAAGTTGAATTCAAGTGAAGACCAAGGCTTGTTACTCTTGGTGATCGCGATCACCTAGACTGCTTGCAAGTCGTGCCTTCCGCGAGCTTTTGAGAGATTGTGGAAGAAGTAGGAGAAGGCCCTTGCAGGGGTATTGTGAGCGGTTTGGAGCCCACCGTTCCGGAGTGGAGATGGGCATCCCAAAGAGAGCACTTGGTCCGTGGATCAAGGGGTTGCTTGACCTTTGCGAAGGTCACCTTACCATCCTCTTTCCTTGCGAGAAAGAGGTCATTGCTCCTTGTGTGCTACGCATGAGCAAGGCCTTGCGAGGGGCGCCAAATAAGGATTAGGGAGGAGTCACGACTCCTCGATACCTTGGGAAAAAGATTGCCGTGCAAATTGTTGATCAACCATCCTCAACAATGGCGCCTCAAGTTGGTAGTGAACTAGATGATCCACTTCCAAATGAAGATGTTCATGTACCACTAGAGCAAGTTGGAGAACAAGCTCAAGATGTAGATGCACTAGGTACAAGCACCTCAAGTGGCACTTCAAAGAAGAAGTCAACTCACAAGTGCACACCCACAAGATCTCATCATTGGTAGTACACCAAGGGGGGTCCTAACAAGATCTCGCAACATTGCCTCATTTTGTCAAGCCTACTCATTTATCTCTAGCATTGAGCCAATGAATGTTGATCAAGCTTTGAGCGATCCGGATTTGGTTAATGCAATGCATGAAGAGCTCAACAATTTCACAAGAAATGAAGTTTGGACACTTGAAGCTAGACCCAAAGGTGCTAGAGTGATTGGAACTAAGTGGGTGTTTTGGAACAAGCAAGATGATGAAGGCAACATTATGAGAAACAAGGCAAGATTAGTGGCAAAGGGTTACTCTCAAATTGAAGGAATTGACTTTGGAGAAACTTTTGCACCGATTGCAATATTATAGGCTATTCGGTTCTTACTAGCTTATGCCTCTCACCATGACATGAAGCTATATCAAATGGATGTGAAGAGTGCATTTCTCAATGGATACATCAATGAGCTAGTATATGTTGAGCAACCACCCGAGTTTGAAGACCCCAACAACCCCAATCATGTGTATAGGTTGTCCAAAGCTCTCTATGGATTAAAGCAAGCACCTAGAGCTTGGTATGAGAGGCTTAGGGACTTCCTTATAGAAAAAGGGTTCAAGATTGGCCGAGTTGACACCACCCTATTAACCAAGAAGATGGATGATGATCTCTTCATTTGTCAAGTGTATGTTGATAACATTATCTTTGCCTCAACAAATGAAAAGTTTTGTAAGGAATTTGGCAACATGATGGCTAAAGAGTTTGAGATGTCCATGATTGGTGAGCTCACCTTCTTCCTTGGGTTTCAAATCAAGCAATTGAAGGAAGAGACAGTCATCTATCAAGAGAAGTACACCAAAGATCTACTCAAGAGATTCAAGATGGATGATTGCAAGCCAATTAGCACTCACATGGCATCCAATGTACATCTCGACATCGACGAAAGCGGCATCAAGGTGGAACAAACCCTCTACCGGTCCATGATAGGTTCATTATTGTATTTATGTGCTTCTAGGCTAGATATCATGTTTAGCGTGTGCTTGTGTGCTCGTTTCCAAACTGATCCCAAAGAATCCCACCTCTCCACGGTGAAAAGGATTCTTCGGTATCTTAAGCACACCTGTAGCATAGGTTTGTGGTACCCCAAGGGTGCTAGTCTTAAACTTTTGGGCTACTCAAATTTGGACTTTGCCGGATGTCGAGTTGAGCGCAAAAGTACCTCCGGGGATTGCTACTTGCTAGGGCTATCGCTCGTTTCTTGATCTTCCAAGAAGCAAAACTGTGTGTCCTTGTCCACCGCGGAGGCAGAGTATATAGTGGCTGGGTCCTCTCGTGCCCAAATTCTATATATGAAGCAAACATTTTTGTACTTTGGTGTGAAGCTTGGTAGTGTTCCTCTCGTTTGTGACAACAAGAGCGTCGTTAAGCTTGCCAATAACCCAATTCATAAGGGACCACGTCGCGAAGGGAGACATCCTCTTGTGGAGTGTGGGAACTAAGGAGCAATTGGCGAACATCTTCACAAAACCATTAGATGAGAGTAACTTTGTTAGATTGCGAAGTGAGCTTAACGTGATAGATGCTAGAAACGTCATGTAAGTTGCCATGCCATATAATTTGCATCCATATGTATATGCTAGTCACTTGCCTAACCGCTGCAATATAGAGATGAGCAAGGGTCTTGCATGAGCCGGTGGTCTAAGTTTCACTCATGGCATGTGGAATGGCTCCTCTTGAAGAAGCTTGTGGGGGAAATAATATGGCAAGTGTAGATTTAAATTCTTGCGAGCATTGCATTCCTTGTCATATAGATGTGCATGCATATTTAAATTCCTATCCATGCTTGTTGGTAGCTTGCACTTGCAGTTGCATCTAGTAGTGTCACAAAGGGGCACTCTTGATGATATCGAGACTTGTTTCAAGTGCAAGCATCTCAAATCATGAAAGGAGATCAAATTAATGGTTTGGCATTGTTCTTCATGCCTATTGAGTCAAGTTCTCATGGGACAGGAGTTAATTTCATCTCTAGCTCTCCTAGGAAAATACTCATACATTTCTTTGGATCTTAATTACTGATTTTCTTGGATTTGTAGTTCATGCTTCAGAAATAAAAAAAATTATATAGAGCATGAGAAAATGCACCTTTTTTTTATTCTTTGAGGGGCAAAAGTTTCACCTTGGATTGCATTTATTCGATTATTAGAAAGTTGGACAAGAAAAGGAGCTTTCGAGTGAAATTTCTGTCTTTTACTATGCACCGGACCATCTGGTGACCTTGCAGCGGACCGTCAGATGCGTGGTTTGTATCTCCCCGAGTCCTTCTGCCTACATCGTCCGGTGGTTACCACCGGACCACTTCAAATCTTTTGGCCCTGTCTATATTGTCCGGTGGTGCACCAGACGTTATCACCGGACAGTCCGGTGTGTGGAGCTGCTGGTTATTCCCTTAGCGTATCCATTGGCTATTTCGTCCAGTGCTCACTAGACCGTCCGGTGATTGGATCTCGCGCGCAGTAGCTTAGGGTTATATGCTTTTATTTCATGGGCCCGCCTTCTTTCCTTTTCTTCTCAAGCCCACATCGTCTTTAACCCTAGCCCCCCACATCCCTGCGCACCTCTGCCTCCCTACCTCGCGCGCCGCCCACCTTCTCACTGCTGCCGTGCGACGCCCTATGCTCCAACACTGCTGGCCTACGTTGCTCTCCCCGCGCACTGTGCATCCTCATCAAGCCGCTCTATGAGCCATCTCCGCCGCCACGCGACGCTGCGCTAGCTGCCGCCACTCCCCATTGTTGCCCCTGTGCGCCACCACCACCGTGCCTCCTTCATGCCACCACCCGTGCCCTCTCCATCGCTACCTTCATGCTCCCTCATTGCTGGTTCTTTGCAGCTAAGAGCTGCTGCTGATCCCATTCTTTGGTTCCCTCCTCCTTCCTCATTTGTGGTGAGCATCTCTCTCTTCTCTCCTTCTACTACCTTGCTCACTACATCATCTCAGTTTTTAATTTCTCAGAATGTGTAGCATGTCCCACTAAAATGGAATAAACTCTCATATTGATTGTGCATATGGGAACGAGAAAGTTGACTCTAGTGTGAGATGGTCACACACTTTAGTTAAACTTTCTCCACTAACTGAAAATCAATGTGCATGCTACACTTTCACAAATCTATCTCTTGCTTTAGCACTTACCTTGTCTAGATTACTTTCTTCGCATCTATCTACTCTGTGAATGAATTACAGATAGGAAAGGACAAGGGCAAGGCACCAGCCATCGAGCTGAGCAAGAAGTGCAAGCACACTCAGGCAGAGAAAGAGCAAGAGTAGGCCAAGAGAGCGGTTGACACTTTTGATACAATTCAGAGCTGTTGGGCTGGGGGTATAAGGATTGGAGAGTCATGACAAAACCCTACTCGCAGTGCTCATCCATAGGTGGAGACTACCCCTCACCATGCTCGCACCAAGTGAGCAGCTCCACCCAGTCGGACCTTCAAGGCATCAGCATTGTGGTCTCACCTTTGTAGCGGTATCATTGTAGAGCAGGAGGCAGAGGAGATTAAGGCCCATGCTAGGGCCCAAGCAGCAGCAGCAGCACAATCACCTGTAGAGACAGAGGCACCATAGGCAGAGCAGGCAGAGGCAGATGTTCCGCATGGTCAGGAGGAGTATTTGTTTTTCTCCATAGCCACTCCTCCTACCCTCACAGGTGATGCACAGTTTTCAGACTATAGGGGTTATAAGGGCTGCAATCTCAAGAAGCTTCATTATAGTCTATCAGATACTCAGTGGCACCCCGAGCAGCGAGACCCCTGAGTTGACTGGAGGTTCTAGACCCTCATTTAGGCCTCACTCTACGAGAGCTACAGGTGAGCAGGCATGGGCTTATTCAAGCATGTTGTGCTCAGCATACCAAGGATGGGCAATGTAGTCAGACAGAATATGTATAAGTACTTCACACATCTACTGGGCCTGGTCGATCTGCTCAAGCATCGGTGCATCTACGTGAAGGATTGGGTGTGCATGTTCTATGCCACTCTCTTTGTTGGCCCCAGGCGAGAGTTCATTCAGTTCATGTTTCTGGGGCAACCGATCAGGCTCTACAGGCAGCAGGTGGTAGCTCACCTTGGTCTTATACTTTGAGATCACCACCTACACACAGATGTCTATGAGGACTCAAAGCCCCCTCGACGCTCCAAAGTCGGGGGACTACTCTTACTAGAGACAAGGTGGTAGTGTGCTTTAGAGAGCACTTCAGAGAGCGGGTTCCTTCAGAGTTGACACTCGTGGTAGATGTTCTTCACAGAGCTCTAAGGAGGAGCTTGATACCCAGAGACGGGTATCATGAATTCATGTTTGTGTTATCAATCTTCTAGTAGCCGAGATGGAGGATGCTATCACTGACGGCATGGGTTCTCACAGGAGCTTTCCCTATGCTCACTTCATCTATTACTTGTTACATCAGATTGGTCATGACCCTTAGGATGAGCTGACACCGCACTTCAGACTCTACAATCAGGTAGGACGCACGTTCACAACATACAAGGCTCGTGCCCTCTCCTGCTCCTTGTGCTCGAGCTCAGGGGCTAGAACCCCCAGTGGTTCCCACGTCACCACCGTCAGCTACAGAGACAGAGACAGCTGGAGGCACGTAGATCGAGAGCAATGACTCTGACTCTGACAGTGACCTCACACCCCACTTGCCACACCTACCTCATGATCATGAGGTAGGTGGCTCGCATGCTCCACCACCTCCCCCATCTGTGTCTGCTTCACAGGTTGCCACTCCCTTAGACCTAGCTTCTATTCTTCAGATGACGATAGCACAGCAGCAGCGCAGTGATGAGCGCTTCGAGCGCATGCAGAGGCAGAGCGACGAGCACTTTGAGAGACTCCAGCAGTAGTCAGCTGAACAGTAGACCAAGATTGTCGAGACCGTACACACCCTTGTGTTAGATCTTCGCATAGATACTCAGCGGCAATTTGCCTCTCTTCATCAGAATTTCTCCTCACAGTTACCCAGAGCTTCTTCTCAGTTGCCTGCAGCGTCACAACACCTCCCTCCTCCTGGCGTGAGCCTATAGAGTCCGTTTGTCACCCTAGCCTCACTTAGCACATCTCCACTCGATTTCTCATACTCAGAGATGCTAGCAAGTGGTCGTCGGATGGAAATGACTCAGCTGCAAGCATGCACTCTTCAGTTTGACTCGTCACCGCCGACGCTCCCGGACTTGCCCTCGACCGCACCTCAGCTTCAAGACAGTCAGCTTCAGACGTCAGGGCAGCCACCTCTGCTTGGAGCACCTTTAGTGTCAGAGCCTGCGTCGTCTGTGCCTCAGTTTTCAATATAGGTGCCTGTGTCTCAGCCTGTGTCTTAGTCGACAGAGCTAAGCTTCCACTCCGCGTCTACTACCTGCTCTACACTAACGCCACTGCATGACTACCACGATGACGACAGCTACCCCTTCTGTCACTGCCTCGCCTGCAGCTCCCAGTGCTCGACCCTCAGATATCGAGTGGGTAGTTGATGATGCCGCTGCAGAGTCCGACGATGACTGCGATTCCTCCCTCGACTCCTACATTCTCGCAGCCACTCGCGGTCTTCCTCCTGATGCTCCTCCTCGGTCGAGCTCTTAGGACTCCCTTCTTGGTATTTGGTGCCAAAGGGGGAGAGTTATCTTTAGGGGAAGGGAGAGGTAGAGAGTGAGTAGAGTTAGGGGGAGCTATGAGAGTGGATTTGGACTTATTTTGGATGTTGATCATGGACATGATGTTCGGATTCTGTGCTTGATGCTTGTATTATGTCCATGTATCTTCATATGTGATATTTTGAGTGTACGCTTACTTTTATGTTATTTACTTTGAGCTTTGTTTATTTTGCTATTTACCTTTACAAGCTCTACTCTTGTGTTGTCATCAATCACCAAAAGGAGGAGATTGTGAGAAACTAATGACACTAAGAGGTAGAGGTTTCGGTGATTAATGACAACTTAATATTGTTACTAATGAGTTCATGACATGAAGGGTATATATTATGTATCATGCTCATTGGTTGTTAAAAAGAGGCCCCTATTTTTCAAATCATATGATGGACGGCTTTGGACTTGAAGGTCTAGTGTGAAGATCAAGGACATAATAGCTCTAAGTGCCATTAAGTTGAAAGAAGGGCGCTTAGGGGTTGTTTTGCTAATTTGTAGACAGCCGTACCATCAAGGGGGTCGAGGTAAGTAGCTTGAAAGATTTCTTTCAATTAGTTCTACTAAATCTCAAGTGCATTTTAGTCCTAAAGCTCATCAACTAAAATGTGCTCACAAACACTCACATTCACATAAATGTTTCTATACGCACCGGACGTCCGATGCTCAACCACCGGACCGTTCATTGTGTTATATGCACTGTTGTCTATGTTGTCTGGGTTCTGTGTGCATTGTGCACACCGGACTGTCCGTGGTCCTCCCACCAGACCATCCGGTGCTTCCACCGGACAATATAGATAGGGGGAGTTGTCCAGGGCGTCCCAGTGCTCTAGTGCACACCAGACTGTCTGGTGCATTCACCGGACGTTCTGGATAGGGAGTTATGTTTTCATCGTGTCCAAGGCTTTTTCATGCACCGGACCGTCCAGTGGTATACACTGGATCGTTCGGTGGTCAGTTGTATCCTTGGTGGGAATTTTCTTGGGTTCAATTTTAGTACGCACCGGACCGTCCCGTGGTCTAACTACCGGACTGTCCGGTGGTCGCGCAGAAAACGGTTTTCAACAGTAACGGCTAGTTTTTGAGCTTGCCTGTATATAAAGGACTCCCTCTCCCTCCATTTACCACCTTTGCGACCAGGAAACACTCACGCTCACACAAAGGTCACCCAAGCACCATTTTCACACAAATCTTTGAGCTTTGGGGCAAGAGACTTGAGAGGAAGAGAACTTCTTGAAGGAAGTTGAATTCAAGTGAAGACCAAGGCTTTTTACTCTTGGTGATCATGATCACCTAGACGGCTTGCGAGTTGTGCCTTCCGTGAGCTTCTGGGAGATTGTGGAAGAGGCGAGAGAAGGCCCTTGCGAGGGCATTTTGAGTGGTTTGGAGCCCACCGTTCCAGAGTGGAGAAGGGCATCCCGAAGGGAGCACTTGGTCTGCGATCAAGGGGTTGCTTGACCTTTGCGAAGGTCACCTTGCCATCCTCTTTCCTTGCGAGGGAGAGGTCATAGCTCCTTGTGTGCTATGCGTGAGTAATGCCTTCTGAGGGGTGCCAAACGAGGATTAGGGGGGAGTCACGACTCCTCGATACCTCAGGGGAAAAAGATTGTTGTGTCATCTCTTCTCTTTACATTCCGCATTTACTTTCTTGCTATTTACATTCCGCAACTTACATTCTTAGAATTTCATGCTTGGCTCTAGGTTGCAAACCTTTTCGTTATCGTGTAGAACTCTAGTCACACTTAGTTAGGCCCCAGGGTGAATTGGGACTTGATCAATAGGATTTAATTTCAAGTTTTGAAATTGGAAGTCCAATTCACCCGCCTCTTGGACATCTTATCCTTTTAGGCTTCCCATTGCTTGCAAAAATGGAAGCGAGCCAATCCTTGTCAACTAGTGGACCTTGAGCCACTCATTCCATTTCATCTCATTGTGTAACATACACCAACGTTTTTAAATCGTCTAATTGATCCTAGTCGACAAGGTCTCGATCAACAATTGGTCATCAATCATGCTCGATTAGTCAAGCCTAGTTGACCCTAGTCATTTCTATAGTCCTGATGTATATATATACAAAGATCGATATTCTATTTGTATATTTGTACTATATAGTATGTATTATAAAGTAAGAAGGGAGGCTATGGGCAGTCAGTACTTAGTAGTCACTTGTCAGATATGATCTGTAAAGTGTTCAGATACCATACTGCATAGTACTAGAGCAGTAGAGCTATATATGGTAGCAGTAGAGCACACAATTAATTGTTGAACCATAGAGCAAGCTTACAGCCGTACATAACTAAACATGTTCAGTGCATAATTAAAACAATGTCCTCAACTGATAAAAAGTAAAGGCTTGGCTCAACACAATGATAAACACAATAAACAATAACATATTGTAAACCTCAACCTTCTGGTAGTGAAAAGTTCAAACCATGGACCCCAATTACAGGTATCCTGAAACAACCCAATACATAACCGCAACTCTAGTTGTTTTTTGTCCTAACCAGATGACTACTCGCAGACGACTAACTAACTAAGTGCTCTAGCCTACTCGAAGCTAGGGTATCGATCATGAAGACTAATCGCGATTAGTCTCATGACTTGATAACATTGACAGCAACTAGCAATGTAGGAACTTAAAAGTTCAATAAGAGATGTTTTGCATATTAGAATTAAAGGGTACTCCAAATCTATTATAAAAAGATTATGGTTTAGTGTTTCTTACTTTTTTTGTGATAATCTGATCATTTATCGGACGTTTCCTCGGGGTACAGTAACAAAGAGATTAAATGATTGAGCCCTTCTATATAATGATTGACAGCCGTATATATAACAATGATCATAGCGCTAGAGCGTAGTTCCTTACCTTGTCACCTTCAGTTTTGCCACTTTGGTGTTTCCTTTCGGTCAGTGTTGAACCCAAATAATCTTGAAGTATCCTTCTGATATCATCCCACCTATGCTGCATGGAAGACTTGGACCTTGAGCAGTAATGTTTTTGATGTAAGCAATTATCTTGCCTAGTAAGATCCAATTGACTAGTTTACTCCCACAGTAGGATCCTTGCCCGGATTCAAGTATGGTGAGCATAAGATTTCATCCTCCTTTGTGGTGAAGTTCTTCAAATGTGTGGGACCACCTATTCTTTTTTTTCTTTGAGTGCGCTAAGATGTGCTGGCACGATAGGGTTCACATTCTGGGATCCCTCAAAATGAGATACAGACAATATAATTAGTGATGTAAAGAAAATGGGCCCTAAGCTTCGTGTTTAGTAAGCCTAACATTATTTTTGTGGTTGAGTGGGCAACATGGACCATTTGTGGCTAATGTGTGTACAAGTATATTTGTTTAAGTCTCAGGATGCAAGAGATGGACTTGGGGAACAAACACCAGTCCCAGGATGCAAGAGATGGACTTAGGAACAAACACCTCAAAGGAGAGATTAAAGAGAACTTGAGAAGATGCAAGGCATCAAGGATAAAAGCCATGCATGCTGGATGGTCCGGCAAGAAGGAAATGTCGTCAACTGAAGGCTCAATACATGCACTGGATGGTTCGGTGTACACATCGGACTGTTCGGTAGTCCATCACCAGACAGAAGCGGTCGAAGAAGTGTCTGCGTGCAAATTGCACACACTGGACAGTCTGGTGTAAGATACACCAGATGCTCCAGTAATCACACCGGACGTTATAGGCTGAGATATGCAACAAATTAGGACTCGAGTGATGACATGCACCAAATGGTCCAGTACTTCACACCGGACGGACTGATGATTAGTGATGTTCAAACAAAGTTCTAGTGGTTAACTCCAATGGCTAGTTTGGGTGTACGCACCGGACGATCCGATGGTGTACACACTGGATGGTTCAGTATGTACAACGATCTGTCTCATGAGAACAGTATGCGAGGTGCAGCTTTCTCCCAATGACTAGATTTGTGGTTTAGGATATTTATACCCTCTTGTCTGGCCTCCACTATATAGTAGGTAACTCCTAGGTTTATTGTAGTGTCGAGACATATATTTGAGAACCCAATTCATCAAGAGAGATAATAGTATATACTTTAGCATATCTAGTGTTTGCAAGCTTGTGCTTAGACCTTGCTTAGCGAATAGCCCTTGGTGTGTTGTAGTGGGATTTGTGAATCTCTTAGTATTGTGCTTGTTCGCACAAAGACTTGTAAGTGTAGGGCTCCACTTGAGAGTTGGTGTGCACCGAAGATATCCGAAGTTACCCGATCGTGAAGCTTGATCTTGCATGGGTCACCTTGCCAATCTTGATCCTTGCATGGATCAAGGCCGTAATCCTTGCACGGACTAATAGGAGCAAAGCTTTGCGAGGGGATCTAAACGAGGACTAGGGAGAGGCCTATGCATTCTTATAACCTTGGGGAAAAAAATCTCTGTATCCAACTTGTGTCATCGTTGCCATCACTATCTTGCATCCCTCTACCCAACTCTTTAGTTTTCGCATTTATATTTTTGCAATTGTGTGCCTATTTTTCTAGATTAGCTTGATAGGTTAGTATTACAGGTGATACTAGATTGCAAAACTTATCTTTGGTAGAGATAAAAACACTTAACAAAACCTTAATACACACATACTTTCTTATGTTACATAGGTTTTGTTTAGTTTATTTAGAGAGGCTTATTTTTTATAATCCTTCATTTCCTTCTTAGGATGTCGGCTCAAGGTGATAGCACGTGATCCTTTGAAGTGCAATCACACATTCAGCAATGTTTGAGAAGATAATCCAATGCTACCGGAATTTCAATGCCGTACCTCGGGAGGGAAGTTGTTACGCTGCTGTTTAGTTGACATGTAGCGTTCACCTATGTCGATGCCAGGGGTGTAATTCACCTCACCCAATTGCAGAGAAGCAACACTCATTCATTGCCACAAATCATTCATTGATCCCCTCTCACATATGCACATCCAGGGTCTCTTTGGAACCCAGGATTTTTTTCCTATTTCCTACGTTTTTCATGTGAAATTAAATTGTTTCTTGTGAAATTCCTACACAGTTACTATGACATTCCTGTGTCTCAAAGGAGGCATCTATATGGTGAAGACTAATGGTAGATGAGGATAAAAATACCTATTGAAGTCACTTGAACACACACATAGAGGATATTTCATAGAGTCTGAGAATCATACATGTATATATAGACAATAGTGTGCACCAAGCATACAGGAGCCTATACACTGACGGCTCAAACACAACTCATGGAATTGAGGACATCTGCAGACGTGTGAGTAGGACATTATTATAACTACAATGTCAAGGATTGCACAATCAAATCAAATTTTGTTTAAGGTTCTTTATTGTTTTCTCATATTTTTTTCTCAGCCAATGCCAGCTAAATATGGAGGAAAACATAGGAGCATGCAATGTCTTCATACAATCTTCTTCATGTGGTCTGGAAAATCATTCGCAGCACTGGATCTATGGGAGTATCTTATAAAATCCCTAAATCTACAGTGTTGGATCAAAATACCCCAGCCTCTGCACTTCATCCACCTCCGCATCAAGCTCTATACCACCAACCCAGACCATGTGAGAGCGAAGAGCTCACCTTGCACCCCAGCCTCTGCACTTCATCCACCTCCGCATCAAGCTCTAGACCACCAACCCAGACCATGTGAGAGCAAAGGGCTCACCTTGCAACGACCATCGCTTGGTTTGTGTGGATGTGGTGAGGAGAGATAGGATGTTGTGAGGAAAGAGAACGAATGGATATGCGGTGTGTCTGGGGCAGCTCTTTTTTACGTGGGCACATCCACACTCTCCTAGAAAGGGTTACAATGGCACACAATACCTTTTTTTTTTCCGCAAATGCAACCCAACAAGATGTTGTTTTTTCCGCATGTGCAACACGATGGGAGCGCTGCTAGAAACAACCTTTACAGGTCTTTATTCACACAATATCTTAACCATCTTTAGAAATTGTTTTAGCCGCCTGTAAAAATCATTTCATAAATCAATCATTTTATGACCGTATCGCTCGTGCATGGAGAAAATTAAAAAAATGAAAAAGAAACCCACTACTAATATAGGAGAGTAACTCTGAAGAGGCTGCACCACTGGACACTACTGCTCTATAACTTTTTGTGTTAAAAATGAAAGAGATAAATATCAGGATTCAAGATTCATTATTCTTTTCCTTCTAGATAGTTGCATTATTACCAAATCTCCATAGTCCCATATCACACTATTAATAGTAATTTTTTCACTAAAACTCTAACCTGCTTATAAAGGTTCTTGTGCTCGTATAAAAACTCTTAAACGAGGCGGTGCATCTGACGGTTGACAAAAAAAGGAACAATCCTACTATAGCTTCTAAATCCTCTCAGAAAAAAAATTATTCCCACATGCATTGGCGTCGATGCATGCGAATAATGGAGAGCTCATCATCAGAAGGCAGAAAAGCCTAACCCTAGCCTGCAATGCGACGACTCAGCTGCCATTAGTGTTGCTTCACCTGCGGCGATGTCGGTGGCATCCTGCTCCTGTAGCTCCACATTGACGTCGACATTGGCGTTCACGTCCACCGCCTTCATGGCAGCGCCAATGCTGGCGTTCACGTCCACCGCCTTGATGTCAACGTCAACGTCGGCATTCACGTCCACCACCGGCTGCAGCTCCTGTCGCATGTCGAACGCGTCGACGAGAGACGCCGCCGCCTTGATCCCGTAATCCTTGTGGTCGTCACTCGGGCAATTGACGTCCAGGTGCTGCTGCCCTATTTCTTCTGGCTCCACCGGAGCCAGATTCTCGGCAGCGCAGCCATCGTCGAAGTCGAAGTGTTGCATGTTGTCAAGGTTTATGTCGATGGTAGGCTTGCTGCTGGCATCGTCGCTGGCGGTGGCGTCATAATAGAAGTAGTCGAAGAGCTGTTGCTGCTGCTGCTGCTGGCCGTGCTCCTGCTGGCTATGGCCTTGATCGCTGGGGCGGACGACGTCGGTTTGAAGTATGGCTGTTTCGGCTTCATGGTTCGCGTACAGCGCGTCCACAACCTCCTGCTCGGCGTTGAGGAGGAGCGGCTGGTTGGAGGACGTGACGTCGAGGTCGCCCATGCCGCCTTCCTGCGGAGGCATCGCGGTGGCTGCTGTGGCGGCCTGGCGGCAGAGCGCGAGGTGGTGGAGGACGGCGGTGAGCTCAGCCGTGTCCATGTCGAGCTGGCGCTCGAGGTTGAGAATGAGGCGGTAGCAGCCGCCGGCGGGGTCCTGCGCGCGCATGTCAGACTGGTAGATGAGGGTGCCCATGGCGTCGGGGCAGAGCTCGGGCTTGAGCTTCTTGAGCGTCTTGAGGATGTTGCTGACCCCGAAGAGGCGGTGCGCGTTGAGGAACCGGCGCTGCTGGTCGGCGGGGAAGTATGGCGCCAGAGGGCAGTCGGGGTTGCACTTGCGCCGCTGGTACTTGCACGCCGCGCACGCCTGGTTCGTGCTCCCGCTGCCGCTGCCGCCTCCTGCGCCGGTGGTGCTGCTGCCGCGAGGGGAGCTGCTCGCCGAATGCGGTGAGCGCGTGCTGCTGGGGCTGTGGTGCTGCGATGTGATCGTGGAGGTACCGGTGGTGGTGGTAATTTGCAGGCGCGTGGCGGCTTGGGAAGCGGTGGCCGTGCCAGGAACAGCGGAGGAGGTCATTGTCTCGCCGTGCCCGCTGGCGCAGGTGGCGGCAATGGCGACCGTCGTGCTAGCACCGAGGTCGGGGGCGTCGGTGGAGGGATGGCGCTGGCGCCGTCGTAGGAATAGGAGAGGCCCCGCGGGCTGTCCGCGCCATTAATTAGTTTCCGCTTGCTTTGTGATGCCTATTAAAAGACAGGGATCCATGCAAGGATTCGTGGACATGTCCCGTCGTCAACAGACGGGCGTTGGATGAGTGTGGTGCAGGATGTCCGATGATCCATGCAGGGACATCGCGAGTGATCGAGCTCAGTCTCCGAAAATGGCGTATGTTGACTCGATCAGGTGGTGTATTTGATGTATGTGGCCATGTGGGTGGATCACATATCTCTTCTATAATGTGAAAATAATTGAAACACTTGAAGTGAGAGGTTAAAAACATAGAGAAAAATGAAAGGAGACAACACATTATAGAAGACAACGGTAGACCTTTTGTTGATTAAATTACGGGCCCCTTTGCTTATCCAATGAGCAATCCCAAATTTTATTAACCGCAACTAATAAAAAGGTAAACATATACACCATTAGTTGTTGCTATCATCCGATGTCAATCTAAATAATTTGTATCAAATACAACCAATAAAATTTTAAATTCCACAATAAAAGATATGTCCACCATAGGTTGTAAAATGCAACTACGATCTATATAAAAGTTTCAAAATTAGCATGTAAATTGGTGAGAAAAAATGAATTATGGTGTTCATATATAGCGGATCCTAGGTCGTAACAATGAAATTTATTTTACCTTTTAATGGCACAGACAGTAAATGAAATTATACATAGCAATCTCCAGCCGCCTCGCCTCTCCACCCACGGTGATGCCCCTGGTATCTCAAAGACACTAACAAAAATTTAGACACATACTAATGATGATTTGTGACTTAATCATGTCTATAGAGCACCATGAACTACGTAAAAGTCACTAAATCAAAAAATTTCTATCCACCGGAGGATCGAATTCTCAGGCAGCATAGTTAAAAATCCAAAAGCCTTCATGTCAAACTCCAGATACAAAAGATTTAGCACTCATTTTGTAGATCAGTTTTGCTTTTTAGATGATGTTCAAAATCTCACATTAAAAGCTTCAAAATCTCAACTCAAATATAGTCAAACAAGTTTTAAAACATACATCATTTTAATCGTGATCAAATTTGAGTAGTTGTAAAACTTTCAAGTTTGGTAATAACCATGTCGTAGTTCCTAAATCAAAGTTGAAGCACAAGATCTACACTATATTTTTGCTTCACTAAACCTTTCCAAAAAATGTCATCTTCTGAGTTAAGTGTTGCCATGAACCTTGATCAAAACAGCGATGACAAATCAGCTACTTAGAATTTCTTTTGACTCTTCAATTTCTTTTGATTCTGATATGCAACTTCAAAATCTCCCTTATGACAAAATGGAATTAAACCCATCATGTTTCAAATGTATCTGACCTTGTGTAAGGAAAATGGCCTCTTTGCCAAATTTACATATATATGTTTTGGTGATTGACAAAAAAACAACACTTGGACTAATAAACTTGTGTAGATGCACATTATGGTCCAACAGCTGAAACAAGACGAAGAGCTGAAGGCAAGGCCCGAAGGGCCACCCCAACGGAGGTTCTCTTAAGGTCATACTAATCGCCGGACCAATTCTTCCGAAGAGGCTGACAGATGGACACTTGGTGAAATAAGAGGACCAGAAGGTTCGACCTTGCCAAAATGAATGGAGTGAATGTTTCTAGTAGATGACGTGGAGTAGTCTATAAGATACAAAGACCAGAAGGTCGAGGACCAAAATGTCCAACCCGTGAAGCCCGGATCATTTTGGCGGAAGATGTGAAAACTAGTGAAATATAGAAGAGTTACATGGACCGAAAGGTCCGACCCCCACTGGTTAGACAATTGGTCGGACCATTGGAGCATAACAGCTAGTTCAATGAGTCCTTGGCAAATGTATAAGACTCTTGATTTCTGCTATGTATGCTGATTGAAACCCAAAACCCTTTTCTTAAATCTTGTAATTGAATAATTAAGCAACTAGTGTTAAACAAAATAATGATAATGTCCCCCTTCATATATAGTTGAGGTCTTTACATAGCTTTTACATGCTATATTTAGTCACTAAGAGTCAGGACATAAGACCATGTTGTATACCATGTTTGTGCTAATTATACTAAAAACAATCTTAACATGCCTATTTTATGATCAGTGGAGTGATAGGTGTATATATGATTGTATAAGAGTATGTTTGCTTTATGTGTAAAAAGGAACTCCGTGCTGAAGTACTTTATCAATCACCTTTCTATCTATCCTTGAAACGATTGCATATATATGTGCCTGATATTCATGCATCGCATGTATTGCATCATGCATATCATTCATATAACGACGTTTATTGTGGATATGTGAATGAAGAAGATAATTGTGAAGCTAAATCAAGCAACAGTGACCAGAAGACCAACTAAGGCCCACTCAGTTGTGTTTAGATGGAGGAGCAATCCAGGGAATCAAATGATTGCCTGGGGCAGAGCCTCACAATCCGACGAACTAAGTTTGGATTGGTTTGTTGTACCTGTTTGAAAATCAAGGGTAGGCATGAATGAATTAGTCTAGCAAGTTTAATCTTAAATTTAATTAGTAGAGCATCGTGCATTAGGAATTGTTTGAAACCTATTGCATTTGAAAATTCCAACATCCAGGCATTACCACCTAAACTAGTATTTCTAGGGACGAAGTGCTTACACTTAATAGCTTTGATAGAAGGTGTCATTGAAAATATTTGCTCGTGAGATGATACGGTATTACTCAAAAGTGGTTGAAAAATTATGGTTTTGAGATTGAATGGTTTGATGTGATACAAAAGAGACCAGACAAAGATATGGGTACATTAGGATGAGAAATGAGAGAATGTTTTTTGTACCTATGCCTAAGTCGCATAAGGCCCATTCGTTCGTTCAATGTGCGTCTGCTAATCAACATACTTCACTAGAATGCCTATCTGGAGAATGGGACCAGTGAAGTCTTTCCTAGGCTCGTCCGAAGGGTTAAAACAACCTTTTGTTCACTGGTAGGTAGATGTTGGCCTAGGGGAAATTGGTACTCATGGCAGAGGGGATATGTCTATAGGCTTATCGTGGGGCACAACCTAGGGGTCAGGCAGGAGTGAATCGGACTTGGGACAAGATAGGTTAAAATAGGGAGTATATGTGGTGATTTGATGGTTAATAAGCATATATCCTTAGAACTATAGAATATTCCGTAGAATTAATATCGATCTGAATCAATGCTGCTCACCGGAGGTGAAAACGCCAATAACATCGACGGGCAACATAGTAACAATTTAAATATGGTTTTCATTTACTCATGTTCACGGCTAGGATCTCAATTCAACATGCTTGTACTTGTATGTTTATATTCATGGAAGTTGCTAATTTATGTTGATATATAATGGATATGTTATAAATTAATTACCTGTTAACTCATAAATGATTTAAAAAGAATGGCTAAGCGTCAATGGCTAGTATGCAAGAATTGCGTCAACCGTAAGCCTTTAGGTCTGCTTATCAGATCAAGTCCTATCTGACTATGTAGTTGCACTCATGGTTTGCTGCCTACATTTGAGCACATGTATGTAGTTCACTTGCATGGTCAAGGATGACTCGTTAGGCATGAGATCCTGCTTTGGCGTTCCTCTAACGCTGCATTCAAGAGTTATAGAAATCAAGTATTCCACTATGAGTTAATCTGAGAAGTTACTTTAAATTTTCACAATAGTTTTATGTTATTTGAGAAATCGTTTTGTAATAATCAAATCTATGTTTGTATGAAATGAGATATTATTGTAATTGTTGTGGCGCTTTCAAAGGTTTAATATGTATGATGTCGATATCCTTAGATGATAGTTACATTGAGTGCCCATTGGGTTACACTACAAGAAACACGTTAAAGTTCTTCGGCCGGATACCCACGAATTTAGGCCCATACCCACGAACTTACGCTAAATTCATCGATCAACCGTGAAACTTAAGCATCAAAATTAACTCATTGAAATTATACGATTAATTTCATCGCCCCCCACGAACTTAAGTTAATTTCGTTGGTGCACCTACGGCCGACAAACTTACACGCTGGACACCAGCCACAGTAGTTTAATTTCGTTGGCGCACATGGCCGACGAATTTACATGTTTTTAATAATAAATAAAGTGATAAGCCACCTTGCCAGCCGAGCCTAGCCCAGGCTTGAGGCAGCGGCAGAGGGAGGCAGATCCACGGCGGTGGCTCTACGGCGGCGACGATGAGAGGCGGATCTGCGGCGGTGAACCGACGGGTGGGAGTCGCGCGGTGAGGACACACTAGAGCCAAGGATCGTGCTGCTATTGCACTCATCTCCCTATAGTGCGGCTCCGATCGGCTCTGAGCGCAGCTGATCTGTGTGGCGGTGGTGGTGCGGGCGTGCTACCTGGCTTGACCTCATAGCCAGGAAGGTTGGGGGATGCGCTGGTTGGCTCTGCTTCTCCCTGTAAAGCGTACACAACGGATTTAAACGTTAAATTCTTGCTTGATCGCTCGGATCGGCACCACAAAAGATCATGAACTCCTGTCGGCAATCATGCCGATGCTTCGACGGTCGATGAGGTATAAATAAAGCATAACAATAGCCAAAACCACATCCATGGAAGAGATAAAAGTAAACCCTATCTAAAAGCACGATATAAAAGATCTATGTAGCCAGATCGGCTTCTAACTAGGATGTCCAAAGATATCCATATAGATAAACAGATACAGATTACGGCGTGTATAGATAGGGTACTCGTGATACGCTGATCTAACGGCATGTCGTGTGCACAGGTTGCAACGCCATGTCGTGGGTTGTAACAAGCGACTAGGTAGGGTAAAAAAACGAGCCACGTGATGATAGATCTATGACATTCGGTGCGGGAAACATGAACATATCGATAAACATGAAAAATATGCTATGTATCCCCCTTCGAGTGAAGCTTGGCACGAGATTCATCGAGATAACTTATGGATTTCGCGCCAAGCAAAGCAAAGCGTGGCACGAGGTTCACCGGGGTAACTAGCAAATAGTGCCATAAAAACGCTTTAGTACACGGTTCACCATGCAGTTCACGCCCTAATGCCGTAATGAATCTGAGAAATATTACAGCATGACGATTACCTTGAAAACACTAATTGCTTGGGGGTGGCGGTGCGCCGAGAGAGACCGGAGACAACCACTGTTAGGGAACGTCATTCGTCAATTTTCTTATGTAGGATATAGGTACATATTTATAATCTGGAGACTTGGACGTCAATTTCAACTTCTTCTAAAGTTAAAAGAACCCTACTTTAAAAAGACTAAACCTAACTCGATTAGAACTAAAATAAGATACATGGCCCACTAGCCCTTGGAATCGCCTCTCCCTTGGACGACCAAACACAGCCATCAGCCGGTCCGTCCATATATGGATCGGCTTTTCCCAGCCCATTTAGCCAACCAAGCCCAAATGTTAGACATCTAAATTCTAGCGATAACAGGCGGCGTGGGGTTCGGAGGCGTGAGGTCAGGCGACGTAGGCCAAGCGGTGAAGAGCGGCGGCACGGCGGAGGCGAGGAGATCCCGTGGCTTAGAGGCGGGAGGACGAGCAGCTTTGCGGTGGCACGGGGACGGAGATGGGAGGCGGGGGACTGACCTCTCCAGTCTTCCGCGCGGACCCTGGCTCCCCCCTTCGCCTTGCTTCGGTCGTCCCTCATCAGCGGCGGCGAGGAGGAGGTCCCGGTCTGCCTCAGACCTCCCTCGTCATCGGAGGCGCTCAGGGAAGGGCCGCGAAGCAGGGCATGGTGGCAGCGGTCCGCGCCGCGGCGTGTGGGGGCAGGCCCCACGGCTGGATCCAGCAGCAGCAGTCCTCCCCATCATTGGAGGCGCTCGAGGAAGGGGCGCGGGTCAAGGCGTGGCGGCAACGGCCTGCGCCGCGGCGTGCGGGGGCAGACCCCGCGGCTGGATCTGGCGGCGGCGGTCCTCCCCGTCATCGGTGGCGCGCGAGGCAGGGGCAGCCACAGGCGAGCGGGGGCGGCAGCTGCATCTCGCGTGGTGGGGGAGGGAGGAGAGAGCAGGCGTGGCCGTGTGGGGATGAGAGAGTGAGGGCACAGGGTGGGCACAATCTGTTTTTTTAAGGATTAAGTTCGTCGGCCTCCTGCTGAGCCCACGAAGTTAAGTTAAATTCGTGGGTTTAAAGGGACCGATGAATTTAATGAAAGTCAAAAAAAATTTGCGTTAGATAAGTTTGTCAGACATAGTTTAGGACTAACAAATTTAAATTGCACCAAAACCAACAAATTTATGTCAGCTGATTGGTGCCCGACGAAGTTAAAAAAAAAACCACGAACTTTATCGCGTTTCTTGCAATGTTAGTTTGACGGACGATCGGCTTGGGTTTAGTATAAATGCACTGTGAGTAACGAGGTAGCAGATGTGTTTAGTCCAGATTAAATTAGCGGTTTCGCCACACCTATTGCCACCACTTCCATAGCATCCTCTAACCGACACCGGCCACAGTAGTTTAATTTCGTTGGCGCACATGGCCGACGAATTTACATGTTTTTAATAATAAATAAAGTGATAAGCCACCTTGCCAGCCGAGCCTAGCCCAGGCTTGAGGCAGCGGCAGAGGGAGGCAGATCCACGGCGGTGGCTCTACGGCGGCGACGATGAGAGGCGGATCTGCGGCGGTGAACCGACGGGTGGGAGTCGCGCGGTGAGGACACACTAGAGCCAAGGATCGTGCTGCTATTGCACTCATCTCCCTATAGTGCGGCTCCGATCGGCTCCGAGCGCAGCTGATCTGTGTGGCGGTGGTGGTGCGGGCGTGCTACCTGGCTTGACCTCATAGCCAGGAAGGTTGGGGGATGCGCTGGTTGGCTCTGCTTCTCCCTGTAAAGCATACACAACGGATTTAAACGTTAAATTCTTGCTTGATCGCTCGGATCGGCACCACAAAAGATCATGAACTCCTGTCGGCAATCATGCCGATGCTTCGACGGTCGATGAGGTATAAATAAAGCATAACAATAGCCAAAACCACATCCATGGAAGAGATAAAAGTAAACCCTATCTAAAAGCACGATATAAAAGATCTATGTAGCCAGATCGGCTTCTAACTAGGATGTCCAAAGATATCCATATAGATAAACAGATACAGATTACGGCGTGTATAGATAGGGTACTCGTGATACGCTGATCTAACGGCATGTCGTGTGCACAGGTTGCAACGCCATGTCGTGGGTTGTAACAAGCGACTAGGTAGGGTAAAAAAACGAGCCACGTGATGATAGATCTATGACATTCGGTGCGGGAAACATGAACATATCGATAAACATGAAAAATATGCTATGTATCCCCCTTCGAGTGAAGCTTGGCACGAGATTCATCGAGATAACTTATGGATTTCGCGCCAAGCAAAGCAAGCGTGGCACGAGGTTCACCGGGGTAACTAGCAAATAGTGCCATAAAAACGCTTTAGTACACGGTTCACCATGCAGTTCACGCCCTAATGCCGTAATGAATCTGAGAAATATTACAGCATGATGATTACCTTGAAAACACTAATTGCTTGGGGGTGGCGGTGCGCCGAGAGAGACCGGAGACAACCACTGTTAGGGAACGTCATTCGTCAATTTTCTTATGTAGGATATAGGTACATATTTATAATCTGGAGACTTGGACGTCAATTTCAACTTCTTCTAAAGTTAAAAGAACCCTACTTTAAAAAGACTAAACCTAACTCGATTAGAACTAAAATAAGATACATGGCCCACTAGCCCTTGGAATCGCCTCTCCCTTGGACGACCAAACACAGCCATCAGCCGGTCCGTCCATATATGGATCGGCTTTTCCCAGCCCATTTAGCCGACCAAGCCCAAATGTTAGACATCTAAATTCTAGCGATAACAGGCGGCGTGGGGTTCGGAGGCGTGAGGTCAGGCGACGTAGGCCAAGCGGTGAAGAGCGGCGGCACGGCGGAGGCGAGGAGATCCCGTGGCTTAGAGGCGGGAGGACGAGCAGCTTTGCGGTGGCACGGGGACGGAGATGGGAGGCGGGGGACTGACCTCTCCAGTCTTCCGCGCGGACCCTGGCTCCCCCCTTCGCCTTGCTTCGGTCATCCCTCATCAGCGGCGGCGAGGAGGAGGTCCCGGTCTGCCTCAGACCTCCCTCGTCATCGGAGGCGCTCAGGGAAGGGCCGCGAAGCAGGGCATGGTGGCAGCGGCCTGCGCCGCGGCGTGTGGGGGCAGGCCCCACGGCTGGATCCAGCAGCAGCAGTCCTCCCCATCATTGGAGGCGCTCGAGGAAGGGGCGCGGGTCAAGGCGTGGCGGCAACGGCCTGCGCCGCGGCGTGCGGGGGTAGACCCCGCGGCTGGATCTGGCGGCGGCGGTCCTCCCCGTCATCGGTGGCGCGCAAGGCAGGGGCAGCCACAGGCGAGCAGGGGGCGGCAGCTGCATCTCGCGTGGTGGGGGAGGGAGGAGAGAGCAGGCGTGGCCGTGTGGGGATGAGAGAGTGAGGGCACAGGGTGGGCGCAATCTGTTTTTTTAAGGATTAAGTTCGTCGGCCTCCTGCTGAGCCCACGAAGTTAAGTTAAATTCATGGGTTTAAAGGGACCGATGAATTTAATGAAAGTCAAAAAAAATTTGCATTAGATAAGTTTGTCAGACATAGTTTAGGACTAACAAATTTAAATTGCACCAAAACCGACAAATTTATGTCAGCTGATTGGTGCCCGACGAAGTTAAAAAAAAAACCACGAACTTTATCGCGTTTCTTGCAATGTTAGTTTGACGGACGATCGGCTTGGGTTTAGTATAAATGCACTGTGAGTAACGAGGTAGCAGATGTGTTTAGTCCAGATTAAATTAGCGGTTTCGCCACACCTATTGCCACCACTTCCATAGCATCCTCTAAGCTGGGAGGTCGAAGGAAACTCATCAAACAAACCCACACCTCTAAATTCAGACCTCGAATTTCATACCAAATGACTGCCAACATTTTCACTAAGAGTTGGAAAAGGCTCGCTGGAGCTCGAACGGAGATATAGGTCGGGCGTTTGGGCACACAAGAAATGAGTGGTGAGGATGGACAGATGACCATTCAAGTGTTCTTCAGCTTTTTCTCCTCGGAAACAGACGAGCCAAAGTGAACATCGTGGCGCATGCCATGCATGTTTCAGGCCGGTAATCAAAAGCCCTGTTGAACTCAATAAAAGAGATAATCACCAAGGTTGTCAAGGAGATCGCACCAGGGGAGTACAGCCGCCACGGGTTCACATAAAAGCTGAGATGACTGTCCATCGGCCGAAGCAGTTTGAAGTAAGGCCAAGCCTCGGTACTTGGTGTACCTAGTTGGCGGCGATATTAGTCAGGCCTTTTGCGTTAATAATTTTAGCACCCGTCGCATCGGATATTTGACGCTGGTTAGGAATATTAAATATAGTTTAATTATAAAACTAATTACTGGAGACTAAACGGTGAGACGAATTTATTAAACCTAATTAATCTATGATTAGCGAATGTGATGCTACAGTAAAAATTCGTTAATAATAGATTAATTATGTTTAATAAATTCGTCTCGTCGTTTAGTCATCGTCTATGTAATTAGTTTTTTAATTAAATCATATTTAATATTTTTAACTAGCACCCGAACATTCGATGTAACATGTGCTAAAGTTTAGTCACTGGATCCAAACACCCTATCGTGCAGTGAATGACACGCCTACTTCCTACATCTCAGAGTGATACGAATGCAAGATACAATTCGTGGCAGTTTTAGATAATCGAATAAATCCGGCTTTAGACCGGCCTCTAGGAGAGACATGCGATCAAAATTATTACACAACTCATATCACCACACACAGTCTAAAATTACAGTCCAATCCAAAACACAGAAGCCCAGCCATGAGAAGCGAAAAAAATCATAGATGTGGACTCTACCACTTTTCAAGCCCTCGCTATTGCATCTCTTCCCTCCTCAGTGCGCTGCTGGAGCCCGTACGTCCCTCTGAACAACACCTGCGAGAATGTTTTCGGATTGCTTTTGTTAAAAACTAGATTATTTCTTATGAGCCAGATTGTCAAACAAAAACCAGCGGCTCCAATTAGCAATAACATAGATAGATTTCTTCCACGTTGGTTGAACCATGTATTAAATAAGTGATCCACACTGCAGGGTGAATTAAAACCAAATATGAGCTGAATAGCACGCCAGATAAATTTAGGCGGTAGAGAAAGAAGTGATAGACGCTTGTCCCCCAGGTTTTAATTAGTTTTAGGGTTTGTTTGGTTAGCCTAAAATTGAAGAGAACTGGACAGGAGAATGTAAGTTAAAATACTATCCAATACCTCACTAACAGGGAGGCAGAGATACGACATTACAGAGGCAGGGGTGGCAGAGGAAGTAAGCCAACGTGGCGAGACTCGATGGTTCGTGTGGAAGTTGGCTCGCTCAGTTAAGCCTGTCTACACTCGTGCGACTCTATCCAGCCACTCCAAAAGAGAATATTCTGTCTAATCATCACGATTTTGAAATATAGTCAACAATTCCCTGTACTCATATTGACTCTATATCTCCACTCTATACCAAC
This sequence comes from Paspalum vaginatum, assembly GCA_030272315.1. Taxonomy (NCBI): domain Eukaryota; kingdom Viridiplantae; phylum Streptophyta; class Magnoliopsida; order Poales; family Poaceae; genus Paspalum; species Paspalum vaginatum. The sequence continues at coordinate 32,091,057 of CM059018.1, read as the reverse complement.
TACTGCAATTTTTTTATTTCTACCCACTCCCTCCGTTCTCTCTCTCCTGCTCCTCCCGTCCCCATCCATCCACAGCGCCGCTCCTCCCCTTCACCACCACCGTGCAGTCGCCCCTCTCCTCCCGATCTCCGCCGCCTCCACCCCTACCGGCCATCGCCGCCCCCACGCCATGGCCCGCTCCTCCTCGCCATGTCCCGCCCTGGATCCCTCTGCTCTGTGCCTCTTTCCCCTCCTCGCTGGCCGCCGCCGCCCGCCTCCTTCCTTCCGGGTGGCGCTCGCCGTCACCTCCTCCCCACGACGTTGGCCGTGCCGATTCGGGCCGCCAGTCTCTCCTCCTGCTACTGCGGCGCCCGCCAGCGTCCTCCTCCACGCAACATGGCGAGAGGCTCGAGGCGAGCCCACGCCGCTGGCCACGGCCACCACGCGCCCGGCCATGGAGGGCCACTGCCATGGGCCTTCGCCAACGCCACGCCGCCCTCCTCCGACGCGGGCGGATCCGGCCCGACGCACGGCGCCCCCATGCCCGCCTGGTGGTGCCTCTCCGCCTCCGGGCCGACGACCTCCCCTTCCTCTGCTCCATCGGCGCTGCCTCCCCTCCACCGAGGCACCTCTCCTCCACCGCACCAGCCCTCCCCACCATCAGCGTACCTCCTCCTCGCCACCAGTGTGCCGCTCCCACGCCGGCCTCACCTGCGGCTGCCTCCTTTCCCGCGCAGGCCTCCTCCTCCCCGCCGGCCACGGCGCCATAGAAGGACGCCGCGGTGGGGGATTTGGGCGACAGCTTCCTCCCCGCCACTGGGGACGCACTGGCGCAGTCCCTTTGCCGCCGCGCCACCGGTGGCCTCGCGGGCTCTAGTGCTCGAGCTACTGCCTGCCGGTCATTGGTCCCTGCCGCGTGCATCCGACGTGGAGGAGAGAGGGGGAGGATGGCGTCGCTGCAGTACGACACTGGCTGTGGCACTGGAAGAGGCGCGCAGAAGGATACTGCGCCGTGTCGCGTTCCCCGCTGCAGGCGTTTCGGACGGTAAAAAGGGACTGCATCCCTTTTACCGTCCGTGAGTATGGACAGCCTAACAGATTACAGATATATTCTCAGGCACGTAGAGTATTAGTTTGGGATAGTACCTAGAATGAGGCTGTTCGTTTGTCGGTTGACTACGGGGCAGTGTACGCGGCGCGGCGGTTTTGTACCAAAGCAGAGTATGGACGGAGTTGATGACAGGTGAAGTTGGCCGGGTGGTTGGGTACCACAGTGTTCCAGCCCATACAGTGTGAATGTCTATTCCCCGTTTACGGCATTGTCGTACGTAGCATTTGCACACGTGGCGTATGTAAAGCAAAAAAATATGGGAGGGGTTCAAACCGACAATGATGTCCTTTTAGGAAAGAAAATACATCTGTGTGGTTTCAATTAACCGTGTGTACGTTGGTAGGTAGGGGTGTGTGTGTTACATATCCTTCCTGGCAACATGGTAGAAGAAGAGAGAGATGACACACAGCGACACAGGAAATCGTAGATACACGTGACCGAGTTGTAGCAGCTAAATAAAGCTGATCACCTCCCCTGGGCGAATCTTCTCGCTGGTTGCTGCGGTGGCTCTGCCTACTCGGTATGGCTACTTGTTAATTAACAACTGATGGAGCTCGTGCCACATGCAGGCAGGCAGGCAGCAGCCACACAACACATGCAAGCAAAAGAAACGAAGCGACCGCGACGCCGGCCTCTGCTTTGCCGTTCCGAGCTCGGACAGCACCGCGGCGGATCTACGCGGCTTACCTGTCCCGCGCGTTCCCACGCAGCCACACTTGTTTGCTTGCTTCCCTGACACTGACAGCCGCGGGAAGCTGTCACCCAACACGCGCTTCAGGCAAACTTCAAGGCCCGTGTCGTGTACTCGTGTGCATGTATACAGCAGCTACGTAGTGCTACATATATACACACACAACCAGCAACCAGCATACCTCGCCTGTGACCTGACTACCTGAGGCAATACGAACTCGAGCGCACAGGAAGCGGGACTACGGGAGGAAGCTGATCGACCGCAACCCAGGCCCAGCTCGCGATCGATGGCGCTCCTAACGCTCCCGTGGTGGCCGCTGTCGCCGTGGCTCAGCCCCGCCGCGGCGTGGTTCATCTTCTTCAACGCCGTCGTCGGCGCCATCACCGTCATGTCCTCCTCCTCCTCCGGCAGCAGCGCGCAGGCGCCGCCGTCGCCGCGCAGGCTCTGCCGCAGCGGGTCCTCCTCCTCGTCCGAGCACCTGGACCGCCTCCGCTCCTTCTCCGTCTTCTCCGTGCACCCCGCTGCCGGCGGCGTCACCGCGGCGGCTCTTCCGCTGGACGACGCCGGCGGCAGCGACGCCTCGTCGGACTCGCACTGCTGCTACTGCCGCTCGCGGTCGCGGCAAGTGGACGTCGCGCCCGACGCTCGGGCCCAGCTGATGCGCGGTCCGATGCCGGTGGACAAAGGCGCAGCAACTGGTGGCGCGACGGCTACGAGCGCGCCTGTGGCGGCAATGGTAGAAGCAGAGGACCACGTCCCGGCGCCCGCACCGGCGGCACCGGCGGACCCGGAGGACACGGCAGAGGCAGAGGCGGTGCTGCAAGATGACTCCATCGGCTTGGACGAGGCGTACGCGCTAGCCCAGCGGCACCGCGCCGCGCAGCCGCTACCGCCACCAGCTGCCACTACTACTCCGACGCCGTCGCCCGCGCAGAGGACGAAGAAGAAGCCAGCGGCGAAGGTGGCGGAGGCGGGCGTCAGGCGGCGCGCGCAGGGTTGCGGCGGCGCAGCAGCAGGGGCGGAGGCGCTGCTGGAGGGGAAGGCGGAGCTGAACGTGCGCGCGGAGCTGTTCATCCGGCAGTTCCGGGAGGACCTCAAGCTGCAGCGGCTCAACTCCATCCTCAGGCACACGCAGGCCCTCGGCTCGCCGACAGCGGCGGCGGCGCGGTAGCTTGCTTGCCCGCCGCCATGGTAAGCCATGCTTCGTGCGTTGTTCAGAGTTCAGACGGACGTGCATGTGCGCTGGCATACAGTTTTGGATTATTGTTTTTTTACTGTAACATCACGTACAGCTTACCTGAATAAGAAAATATTTTTTATTTTTTCACCCTTTCTCCCTTCTCTGCCGCCGTCGCCGTCTACTTGCTTATTTCCTCGTCGGCGTCCGTCCATAAAAAAATCAACTGTAAATGGATCCCATATGTCATAAATATGAAAAACAGAAGATAATGACCTTACATGTGGCTATACATATACCGTCAACCCGAAACTGATATTTTGGAAAGAGATCAAAAGCAGTTATGGATCCGGTTGTGGATCTAGATAGCATCAAAAACTAAGTCTAAGGACCTAGATTTATGATATTTAAGTTTATGAATCTAAATGACATACCTTATCAATTTCGAAAACCGGTCATATATTTTACTCTAATAATGCCAAATGAAAAATATGCTCTGCATATTTGAAAATACAGTTACCTCTTATGGCAGTTACTGTTATAACAGTGTGAAGGTACATAACGTAGCCAGAGTAATCAGAATGCCAACAACGCAGAAACGCTCAAATGGTGGCTACAGGAGCAGCTGATTAACTAATTCTAATTATTTATAACATAAAAAAGGTTAATGCTACCAACTGGGCCAATAATCGTCTCTCTAGTCGTAGTTTCTGCCTACTCAGCTTGCCTTGATTACTGCTGCTGTTTTGATTAAAAATCATTCCACTTGCAGCAGCCAAGCCACACGTGCAGGGCGAGCTTTTGAGTTTTGCCTTCGGGACAAGCATTGCGGCGGGTGTACGCAGCGTACCTGTTCCGTCCGTCGGATCCACATGCGCTTCGGACCTTTGAGAGAAAGTGTACACGTGCACAGCTCACCTGAAGCAACAAAGTGTTGGCACTTGTCCTTACCAAATATTACAAACGTTAAGTCCTTTTATCCGCGAGCATGTGTTTCGGGATTAACCGATGGGTACCGAATAGTCCGGTAATTCTGGATAGTCCGGTGAGGCGCGTCTGACAGTCCTGATGATTCCCTAGAAGCTTGGGTAGAATAGCATCATCATCTCAGTAGGGACCTCATCAAGAAGGATGGCGGCTAAGTTGCTCTAAGATCGGCCAGCCACCTAGAACGCCTCTAAATTGCCGTCGAGACACGGAGAGAATGGCAAGATAGATCGAAAAAGTAGAATAAAATAGATAAAAGGTAAAACGATAAAAGTCGATGTAATTGGTTCGACGGTAGTGCCTCACTCGGCCGTAGCCCTTTATATTTATAGGGAAGGATGGTCTTACCCATTTTACAAGTCAAGATTCGATCCAGATTGCGCATAAACAGCGGACTCTACTCGGACTCGATATTACCGGATTGTCCGACAAAGACTGTCGAACTATTTGGTGCCACCGGACTATTCAGTCTTAGGCACCAGACTGTTCAGCATAGGCAGCCAGCCTAGGCATGTCACTTTTGGTGCTCAACACATGCTCCTTTGCCTTTTGGCGAATGTTCTGAGTCAATTGCAATCTTTTGCACCAAAAACAACTGAGGGCGATGGATAACATAATACAACGGTCATATTCTGCACACTAGAAACAGAAGGTGTATCTTTGACCAGATTCTCATTAATCGGTCGTTGCAGTGTTCCATACTAAAAATTTGAAGCAGGATATTGAGAATATGGATGCAACCACATATTAACATAAGAAGAAGGTGGGTAATAGTAAACATATGGCAAAGACCAGGCGAAGTCGGTCCTAATGGATAACATGCCACGACGGGAGAATTATTCATTGATTTTGATTGCACGTTACCCGTATGTGAAGATTTCAAAGCTGCACAGCTGTCTGGTCGATCTTTTTTCTTGGCAGCTCTTTCCTGAAAGGTTGGACCGACACCTAAAAATGGAGGTGAATTAGTATTTCTAAAACTAAAACTCTCTAAAAACTACAACTACTTAGCAAAACCTAAGCAATATAAATCTAACTATGTGCATTATGGTTTTACTAAATGTTGTTAATTCTACTATGGCCAAGTCTTGCAACCTAGTTCCACCTAGAAACTAACCTATCAAGATAGTCTAGGAATGTAAGCACACAATTGCAAGAATGTAAATGCTGAAGCTAAATAGATAAGTATAGAAAATGCAAACTCCCGATAACGATGACGAAGACTACGATGGTACACGAGGTAGACACGGAGATTTATTCCCGAGGTTTGGGGAGTCAAATGTGCCTCTACCCCCTACTCCTCATTTGGCGCTCCCCACAGGGCTTTGCTTTTACGTAGTCCTCAAAGGAATACAGCCTCACCCACTCAAGGGTGGAGGCTGGCAAAGTGACCTTCACAAAGGTCAAGCAACTCGGTCAGGTCTCCAAATATCCCCGGTACATACCCAAACGAGTCCTCTCGCATAGTCATGGACCGGCCTCGCCTACACATGGGTAGAGGATTGTCGGCGCCGTTGGGGTCTTCCGCAGGCCTTCTCACGGAGCCACCTTGTCGTCTCCACTAAGAAAGCTTTTGGTCAACGTGCCGAGGGCATTCTTCCCTCTCACAAGTAAGGTGACGGCCACTCCACACTTCAGATGGTCTTGCAAGACTTGCAAGCCCCACACATACAAAGGGTAGATGTGCACGCAGGCACGGGTAATACAAATAGGCCTAAGCAAAGATGCTATGCAAGCTCTAACTATGTCGGGGTGTGTCTCTTTTGCTCTAGTGATGGTTGGGCTCTAAAAAGTGTCTTTACACTACAAATGGGCATGAGAAATGTGTATCAACACTACAATAAGCTTAGGAGTTACCAAAAATAGAGTGGAGGTCGGGCAAGGAGGTATTTATAGCCCAAGCCTCAAAACAACCCGTTGGAAGCCTTCTTCCCTTTTCTATGCGACCACCGAACCATCTGGTGGTGCCACCACTCCACCACTGGATCGTCCAGTGTGTGTAATTGGCTAGCCGTTGAGTCAACCGTTGGACTAACAATTCGACCGTTGGAACCACCGGACCATCCAGTGCTGCACCACCGGACCATCCAGTGCTGCACCACCGGACCGGTGCGTGTTCGAGCTTCGACCTTCAACTTGATATGCCCTCAGTCCAGAACGTCGAGTGGATCACCGGACCGAGCACCGGACAGTCCGGTGCATGTAAATGCCAAGACACGATCGTCTTCATCTTCTCTGCCCAGAATGTGTGGTGGTATCACTGGACCGTCTGGTGGTGTACCACCGGACCGTTCGGTGCGTGTAATTGCACTAGGTCTTGAATCTTCCAACTTCGGGCTTCTTCTTCTCACCGGACCATCCAATGGGGCTCCACCGGACCGTTCGGTGAGTGAAAAATCTAGCCCGCTGAGCGATTAGTGGGAACGCTGTGTCAGGACAACCCCTTGCATCTTGATGGAGTCTTTGTTCTTTTCTTGAGCCTTTTAAGTAGTCCTTTGAGGTGTTTCTACCCCAAGTCCATATCTTGCACCTTAGGACTTAAACAAAAACACTTACACACAAATTAGTCCCAAATGGTACCTGTTGTCACCTCAACCACCAAAATCATATTAGGGAACGCAGCACAAGACATAGGGCCCATTTTCCTTACACTTCCTTCTGATACTTAGCCAAGAGTTCAGAAAAGTCAGATTCTTCTTGTCTTTTGCCTTGGGATCACCTCTGAATCCTTTGGAGCCACCGGATAGTCCGGTGACAAACATTGTATAGTCCAACGAGGTGCATCGGATAGTCTGGTACTAACCACCGAAAGTCCGACACTCGCAGAACCTTCTGCCTTGGCCTTGTCTTGCCCCCCGAGCCCTGACGCTTTCTGCATCGGCTATGTGCTAACTCTTTTTTAGGGGATCTACTTTCTTTGTTCCTATGATTACATTCGTTCCTTTGGTTGATTCAGCTTGATGTGGCCGAACTAAAACCTTCGCATCCTGCAAGTCAATGGTATTAATAAAAAATGGTTGTTGATCAATTTGCATACCCTTGAATGTCAAATGTCCCTCATTAATGGCCATCTTGTATCTATCGACGAAAAACATTGCAGTCATTTATCACATGAGAAGATGAATTATGCCATTTACAATAAGCCTGGTTCTTCAACTTATTAAGAGGTGGCATAGCATGTGACAATTTAATCTTTCTGACTTTCAATAACTCATCGAATATCTTATCACACTTAGCTGGATCCAAAGCAAGTTTACGCTCTTCTTGCCGGTTTACAAAAATCAACTTCAGGGAATCACAAGTGCTAGGTTTGTTTATAGATAACAACACAAATTCAGCAGCATAAACGTCCTTGTCCTCATCATCCGAAGTGTTACAATCAGTACTTGTTGACGTCTCATAGCGTAACAGATTTTACTCCGCAAGCGCACGGAGATTCGATGTAGCTTTTTCACTCAGAGTATTCTGAGTATCATAAAAATCCACAGGGAAGCAAGGGCGGATAGGTGGAATGAAATGTCAAACTTTCAACGGTACTATATAACTTAGATAAATACAGCTATTCTTACAATAGGGGTAAGATAAACAAGATAGTGTACGGTGGTGTGAGAGAACAGGGACCAAAGAGTCAGCAAAACTAGGTATAGTTGCCTGGAAGGACAACGAGCAAGATTGAGATATCCAAACTCTATTGCTTAACTACTGCATAGGAGTATTCGCGATTGAACTAAGTTATTCGAATATGAACTAGGGTCTTGCGTCGAGCGAAATTCTAGACTATACCGAGGAGGCACGAGGATAGATAGTTGGCCAACCGAACGGCAACTGGCTAACGCCTACGGGCTTACCGAATGATGGGGTCAGATTACAAAGACTCTCTAATGCTATCACCAATAGGGGCTACCAACCAGAATCTGCGAGGGTAAGATGGCACACTAAACTAGTGATCAAGTGAGAACTTGATAACTAAAGTTCATCCTTGATCAGAGGGTGAGAACTAACTTAACCTTAGATCAGAGCCTAAGGCAAGTTTATAGCACCGGCAAATCTGGCAAGATTCAAAGAACTTAAGGACAACACAAACCTAAGCCTTGGTCTAGTATGCAAAAAAGGTACACCACACTAGGCAAGTGTAAGAAATAAAGTAAAGTATAACTGAAAGATAGAGCAATGACTTGTATTTATACTGAAGTAGCAAGAATACAAAAGATAGGAAGATACAAGAGCTTTACCAAGACTCGAAGCAAACTTCAGAATCCCTGAGGCGAAAGCTCAGACTTTATTGTAACTCCTAGGACTAACCTATTGCTATGAGACTAAGATAATGGTATGCTCCACTCAACTTTCACACTTCACAAGTGAGTCCTAGGGACCTATTTATACCCAAAACTGAGTGAGGGGTATTTATAGTCGAGGTAGGTCGGTAAGCTGGTTAAGTCAGTGCTTTAGCGGACACATGGCAGGCCAGGTGGCCTGGTCCTAAGGCTGGGCGGCCTCTTGATCCACCGACTTTGCTATCCAACGCTCCTGGTTGCCTCCCGAAGTCGGTTTGAGGTCGATTTGGTAGTTAAACTTGTGCTTTTCTCTGGTTCATTGGATCCTCCTTGTGTTTCTTCCTTAGCCACAGGATTGAAGTGCCTTGGATCGATGACTTCACCTGGTCCAAGTGTTGGATCGATGAGGTGGCGTGTCTTCTGACACTTAACACGTTTGTTTTGCGGTTTACACCTTGGAACTGTGTTGACATGGTGTGTAGGTCCAAGTGCATGTAGGTCGAAGATGATCTGATTTAGCCACTTTCACTGGTCGGGCGAGCCAAGGGGGGAGGCCGAGCGGCCTGGCCCACTGGCCAGGAGGCCAGGGTCATTCCTAACTTAGCCAAATTATGCCTGTTTTTAGCTGTTGTTGCACCTGCACTCAAATATTCAACACAACTCGTGGAGATTTGTCAGTAGCAAGGGTTTTGTATTCACTTTGATACATTTTCCTTCATGATCATGGATGGTTGACAGGTTGAAGATACTGCAATAACGACTGTCAACACTCCCTAAGCTTAGACCTTTGCTCGTCCTCGAGTAAGGCCAAGATGGGTTATGGATCAGGAGTTACTGCAATATCGATGTTCAAGAGGAGCTATGCATAACCGACACTCATGCTTTTATTTCGAACCATAGTGTATGTATCGATCACCCTTTTCTCATACCTGTGGTGCATCTTTTTGACTTACCGTGTCTTGGGCGGTTGAGAGAAAGAACGACTTCGTTAGAGGCTTCAGCTCAAAACATTTCTTTTTGGACTCCTATCTCAGGTGTTTTGGAATATTTTCAAAATAAAAGCAAGTTTCCCCAGAGGTACTCTGGATAGCTCAAAAGTGTATCCTCACCAAAAAGGGCCAAGAGCACGGCCAAGATTTTTTCTACACTAAAGCTTTTGTGGAGCTCAGGGTGATGGAAAAACTTAGCTTGCTTAGGTTGTTTATTTTGCAAAGCCAAAGATTGGACCAAAGAAATGTACTGCATCAGCAAATCTTGTTTACCATTGGAGCTTATTTGGTGGATGGATGGGTGGATCTCCTTGTTTTTCTTCCCCTTCTCCTTCTTTTGTGATGGGTATGAATATGGAGCCATTTTATATTTTCTCTCTTTTTGCCATGCTTTTCTTTTTCATACTTTTGCCATGCTTTGACTAGCATGCTTTTATTTTTCTTTTTGATGGCTCCATATCCTCCCTCATTTTGATTTGGAAGGAGTAAGGTTGAAGTTATTTTTGTGGAGATGTATGGATGCATACCTAGAGTAGGTAAATGCATGTGGGATGGTGAAAATTTTTGCTCCAAAGATTCACAAGATGGTGATGATTCCATTCAATGAGACTCAAAATTTGACAAAGCTCAGAACAACACTAAGTAGCTGATAAGCCAGGCTCAGATATTTCATTGTATTTGGCTCTGGTAGGTGTTCAAAACCAAAGGGGGAACTTTATTTTCATTTTTCAAACGAATATCCTAAGATGTTCATCCTACTAAGAAAATGTAGAGCTGATCTAATACTTAGTCATGTCATTTCTCACAACAACTTAGACAAGGTTTATGCAAATGGCAACCACAAGGTAAAAGATCAGGTTCACAACTTTATACACACGGGCTCAAAATTAAGCTAAGTATGGTATGTGCATAAACAACTAATCAAGAGCATGATATAGCAACTATTCATCATTTCCATATGAAGGCAATATATCAAAGGTGAGAGTTGTTTTTATTGACTTTTTTTACTTACTCTTCGTGTCGATGGGACTGGTGTTGCTGTCGGGCTGCTGATGGGTAGGACTGCTGGTACTGGTACTGCTACACGGGAGAACGAGGTCAAGGATCGTGGGGACTTACTCTGAGATGGGTGGCCAAGGAAGTGTCGAGGAAGCATGCTCACGTCGTATCCGTTTACCATCCCCCCAAGCTACAATGAAGCTAGGGGTTCTAGTAGTAGTAGTGATTGAAGAAGTCGTGAGCTTCGTTGATGCCAGTTTCCACCTGTTCTTTGATTTCCCAGAGAACATTGGTGTTGGCACGAAGCTGGTCATCTATTGTCGCAGTATGTTGGGCAATGGCATCAACCTACTGGTACAGCTGAGGGTCGTATTGACCTCCCAGGTTCATCTCCTCCATGGCGGAATTGATTCCTAACATGTTGTCGGAGGCGAACCGGGCTGATGCAGAAGGTCCTACGTTCCTATCAAAAGCTTTGGACGTACCTGCCCCATAGCTCCCGGGAGCATACGATGGTTGGTGGTATGGACCTATACCACTAATGCTGTACCACGGCTCTGGGTTAGCCATATTGTCGAAAGTCTGATAGTTGCTAGGTCTGCTCTTGATGGTGTTGCCATGTGGGGCAACCATGATGGGTTGGCTGATGCTTCCTCCTTTGGCTGATGCTTTCGTCATTGGGCTCTTGTCATGACACCTGCAAAGCTTTGGCGTGGTTCCTCCATGTTGAAGCTGCATGGTTAGCTAGCTACTTTGTACAGGTCGAACTGAGGTGCTGGAAGCGGCAGTTTAAAACTGTGGCCAAAGTAGGTCATGATCAATTGACCGCCTTCTTTCCACATAAAATGCACTTTTATAAAGTGTTGTTCCCCCACTAAGTGTGATAGGTCATCGGGAATGTAGGTGAGCTAGACTGTTTTCTAAGACGCCCAGTCCAGATGCAATCCGTGTGACTGAGTGAGGTGATAGTGATGGGGGTGTTGTTCTGCCATAGTTCCATCTAGTGATGGAACATGTCTATGATAGGAGCATACTGCTTTTTCTTGCACATCGCGTAGAGGCATTTCAAATCCTCGTTGTGGTGTAGCGAGCCTCGCTACGCAGAAAGACGATGAGAGAAACCCAACGGGTCAAGATTCTCAGAGTAGGATTGTGGATTTTTGTGGTGCTATGCTTCCCCGAAACATCCTCACCACAGATTTCCCGCCAAAAGGTTATTTGGTCACACCCCGTGGTGCATCGGCTAGGGAACAATTTGAGGAGAACCCTAGGAGATCTCTAAGCCTTCTTGGGAAAATGGCAAACTCTGAATTGAAAAGGTAGAAATGGATGGTCGTACCTGTGCTGAGTCGCTCCATGCGGAGGGTCATCAGGAACTCTTTGGTCAGAAGGATGGATCCTTCTTCATCAATGTTCCAAAAGGCCACTCCACCCCGTGTACTTGAATGCTTGTGTGAATTGGTCTAGCATGCCGATGTTGGAGAGGAAGAAGGCATCGAAATACCTTGTTCTCCCAAAGTGCTTGGGGTCAACGCGTTCCAATATATCCGCCTCGCCATCATCGCGTGGTACAATGTTGTGGACGGTTAGAAGTGTACGCTTGTGGCTGGGGTTGTGATGATGTTGCCTTGTCCTGGTGGTGGCTAGCACTGATGGACATCCTGTCACACGCTGCTGGAGTCCTCAAACTTCCACTCTAAGAGTGGGAGCATGATGGAAACTTGAGGTGTATGCCCTTCCCCGTGTTGCTCAGGGCTCTCTTGGCTTTCCTGAAAAATGAAGACATCCTGCAAAACAGACACAAGAGAATACCCGCAGGAAAACAACAGATAAAAATTAGTGTTAGCGGTTAGTAGTCCAAAAGTCAGTCGTCCTTGTGGGGCAGAGCCTCCACAAATCGTCCAACTAGAACGAGAGTACAGCATGACCAAAATTCATATTTTTTCTTTTTTTTTTCTAAATATGGATATGAAAATAAACAAACTTATGCAAAACTCGGAATTTAACATACAGTGGTCAAATTCAAAGAAAGTGAATGCATGAGAAATTAAATATGCAATGGAGGGTAACGCCAGTTTACCTCCTAGCGAGGGCAAGTCATACCTTTTCTTCAGAGTCAGCGCTTGACGGAGACCTTGCGCCCGTCTGCACTGCAACTTTTCCTCGCCAAATTTTCTTTGTTGCCATAGCCTTATGGTTCTGAGTGTTCCTTTTCTTCTGGCTTAGCTTTTGGCGTTTCTTCTGCTTTTTTCCTGCCATTCTTTGGATGTGTTTGTTGTTTTGGTGGTGACCTTTGTGACAGGAGCTTTGCCTCCTACTTCCTTTGTCGGCGGCTTGGACATCGAGGCACGTCTTAGTGACTCTGATCGGCTTTGAGCTTGCGGGCTTCTCCATCTAGTAGGACTTTCTCCATTACTAGGATGAGACAATCCACTTTCTACTGGCTTGGCGAGAGCTCGATCTTGGGTCTCGGCGTGTCCCTTGGTGCCTGACATTTGAATATTTTCACTTGTCGGCATTGTTCGACCTTCGGCTTGAAGGTGGACGTTTCCCTTCTGCCATTGATGTTGAGGTGAACTTCTCTAGCTCCGACATCAATGTTGGCTTCAACGGTGCTTAAAACAATCAGCCCGAGGATGAGCGGCGTTTTGCTGTCTATTTCCATATCTAGCACCACAAAGTCCACCAGGATGAGGAAGTTCTAGATTTTGACCAAATATCCTCGGTGATCCCGACGGGGTAGCAAATTGACTAATCCGCCAGCTGCAGGCACATGGCAGTAGGGGCAAGTGTGGCATGTGTTAGTTTATCAAAAACTACTTTTGGCATGATGCTCACACATGCTCCCAGGTCACAGAGAGCTTGATCGAAGTGTTGGGTCCTGATTGAGCATGAGATGGTTGAGTTCCCTGGATCCTTTTTCTTTTGCGGCGGCTGGTTGAGTATTGCAGCGCTACACTCTTCCATGAGGTGCACGACTTCTGTGGATGGCAGTGGCTTCTTGTTGTTGAGGATGTCCTTCAGGTACTTAGCATACGTAGGCACCTGCATCGCATCTAGAAGTGGGATGTTGACATATAATTTCTTGATTACCTCAATGAACTTGCCAAACTAGTCATCAACGGAGGTCATCTTCTGGCGTTGAGTGAAAGGGAGCATGGTAGTGTCGTTGAACTCGTGTGGAGCCGACTTGGGTGCTTTCTTCACTGGTTGTGGCTCACTAGCCACTTCTTCCTCGGGTTTGGTGGGTTTTGCCTGCTCCTTCAATGCATTTCTAGGATGTGGGTGGTCTTGTAGTAGACCTTCCACCCCTAGTGGTTACAACATTGATATGTTCCTTCGAGGGTGGCTCGAGTTGTCTTAGAAGCTTACCCGAAGTAGGACTAGGCATAGCGGCAGCAACCTGAGCTATTTGTGTTTCTAGAATTTTATTAAAGCTCAGTTGGTTCTTCATGGCACTATTAAGAGTTTCCATTTGTAAGGACAAAGATTCAATAACTCTATCGTGGGCATAGAATTTCTTGCTTATGCTATCGTTCACAACTTTTTGATTGAAAAGATTTTTATTGAACTACTGAGAACTACCAGAAGACGTACCTTGCCCGGAGAAGGGTAGATGTGGGCGTGAATTCCAACCTGGTTGAGGACGAGGCCATTGTTGAAGCTATTGTTGTTGATGAAGTTAACGTCCTCCGATCCATTTCTGGGGCAGCTATTCCCCGTATGCCCGATATTCCCGCAATGCTCGCAAGTGATGCGAGAATCCGGTTCCTAGACCAGCACAGCTTTAGGAGCATCCTCCAGCTTCTTTAGCAGGAGGAGCATGTCGGTGCCAGTCAATATGGTGGACTCCGCTGGGCAGTGGCAAACCTAGAGATCGAAGGAAGCCTAGGCAAAAATCCATAGCAACGATTTCCTCTTGTGATTTTGCCCAACCAACACAAGAGTTTTACTATCAAATGCACATGTTACATCACAGTAACTTCCGGCCGGCAGCCTGGGCAGGTGCCCAGGGTCGCTAGGCCCTAGGTCCGCCACTGTCCATGGGGCTTATTGTTCGCCCTCTCCTGTTTCCATCCTTGGTTGCTTGCCATCTTCTCAATGAGAGTGCGGGCAGCAGTGACACTCAAGGACAAGAAGGATCCTCCAGTGGATACATTGAGGTGTTCTTGCATGGACCGGTGTAGCCCTGTGGAAGAAATTATGATGATTAACCACTGTTCCATACCATGGTGGGGGCAGACGGCGATGTACTCTTGAAGTCTCTCCCAAGCCTCTGCCACTGTTTCATCTGCGAGCTGTTGGAAGCTCGAGATTCGGTTCCTCAGTGAGCTCATCTTCCCCAGAGGGAAGTACTTTGCAAGGAAGGCATTTGAGCATTGTCGGGGTTTTACACCGGCTAGTGCACCATGGGATACATCACGAGGTGCTTTTGAGGGTCAGCAAGGTCGACGTAGCTCGATGGTTCACCAGAAAAGTGACAGAACATGAAGATTTATACAGGTTCGGGCCTCAAGATGCATAACACCATACGTCCTGTTTGTGGCGAGATGTATTGCTTTGAGTACTCAAGATTACAATGAGGGCTAGGGTTTTTGTGCAAGAGCATGGTTTGGTGACTTGCGATGGGTTGAGATATACTATGTAGGGGTCCCTCATCTGCCTTATATAGTCTGATGGATTCTTGGGTTACAAGTTAGGTTCCTTCTACATCTCCTAGTCAGTTTAGATTACAAGAGATCAAATAGAATCTCAGTTTCCATCGTATCTCCCCTGATTTTCTGTGAATCTCAGACCCTGAGTCCGAGTCAAGTTTCCTTCTATGCTTCCTTGAATTACGACAGTCCTTGTCTTGACCTCCAAGCTTGCCCGACCGTATTTAGGCCTGAGCTAAGCAACCGGCCCACAAGATCTGCCATTCGCCCTTCTTAGGCCCACCAACTGACCCATGTCCTGGATCCACGTCATGGGGAGCTAGGGGATATCCATCCCCCACAATCCCCTGAGGCTCGAGTCAATTCAGAAGATAATTAACTCGAGACTCCCATGCCATCCTTCAGCTTCGAATGAAGAATGCCACCGAGTCAATTAACTTACCCCCACAATGGTTCCACTGACTAGGTGCACCCATTAGGTGTAGCCCCCCGAGCTTTAAGCTGACTTGAGTAGCAATCAGCTTAAAGATCCAGAAAAATAGCAGATTAGACAGCCCTGCCTCCAGATCAATCACCTCCTTATTTCATTGGTTGCACCGACTAGGTGCACCCAATGGGTATAGCCCTCGAGCTTCAAGCTGACTTGAGTAGCAATCAACTTGAAGGTCCAGATAATTTGAAGTCTCCAAAGTACGAACTCCCCCAAGTCAATCAATGCAGCTTTTCAATGGTTGCACCGACTAGGTGCACCCATTGGGTGTAGCCCCGGAACTTCAAGTTGACTTGAGTAACAATCACCTTGAAGATCCAGGGAATTCCCCGACTCATTATCGCCCGACTGAAATCTCCATGCTTTTATCTCAATAGAAAATTTCGAGAAAAAATTCCCCACCCATTGGGTCTAAACCGAGAAACTGCCAAGAATACGAAGAGCCATCCCTTTCTTTGTCTTATATGTATAACCTCGAAAACACAACCGCTCATAGATCCAACCTTCCTTGAACTGTCACACATGTAGATCAGCGATACATGTGCATCTTGAATACTGAAACGCCATCCCTGTGCATGTACTTGCAGAAGCCGAAGCAGCGCTTCGCCCGCTATATAACCAAGGCATGAGCCCTTCCAGCAATCAGACCTTCATTGCCTTATGCATACACCACAGCCCATTGCAAAACACGACCCTTCATCCTTCTAACACCATTGCCGACAACCGCCGCAGGAACCTCCCAGAGTTCTCTGACGAGGAAGACAAGGTCTTCTCTGGCGGCTTCGGCAATGAAGACCCACCTAGCGACGCCGATCCCCACGGCGACAGCGACAACGACAAGAGGAAGAAGTAGAAGGAGGAGGAAGAAGACGACTCCTCCTCTGACTCTGACCAGTACAACTAGAAGGAGAAGGCGATGCTCTGGGGCCTCAACCACCCTAGCCTTCGGCAGCCCGAACGATGACGACAGCGACAAGGTGGACAGCGAGTACGATGAGGACAAGGACGATGAGGACGGCTGACGACAGCGACGACGGCGGCGACGATGACGATGATGACGATGACGGCAGCGTTGACGGCGATGACGGCAGCAGCGACGAGGACACCGCCCTGCCCCCTAAGAAGCATCGCCGCGTCGGCAATTAGATTAGCATGTAGTTAATTAGGAGTTTGATGTTCTGTAGTGAAGTCCCCTGTATCCTTAGGAGTAATATGTAATGAACTTTATCGTCTAATGATGCTTTAAGTTCTCATTTGTAGTCACTCATCATGTGTGTAATAACGCTACTATTCTCGCCCCTTGGTCAACCGCAGTAGAATTTTCTGTACAATTGAAACATACTTCACCATCGAAAACGAACCCGTCGGACAAAACTGCCACCATCCAAGCACTTGGTTAGAATTGCTATCTTCGAGTCAAATAATTTGCCTGAGGAACAACTACCATTTAACACCCTTGAACCGAGTGACAACACCCGACTTAACTCATCCGAGCAGACGATATCCGACTGAATTCCATATAATCCCTATAACTACAACGCCGACTGAAACCGTGCCAACTTAACATTACGAGAACTGCTGACTCGCCAGACTCACAGTGGATAAATACTAATGGCGTGAACTCCCTTAATGAAAACAGAACTTCCCAACTTAACACCGTTTGGTATTAAAGAGGACCAATACCCTAACGGTTACTTCCACTTGAATCCTCATTCCCCAATTTCCGCAATTACTCCGCTGCCAATGCCAATGAATTTGAAATCCTAGCCCAAAGCCCCTTGAAGTTGCACTAGAATCCTCCTCAACCATGGCTCTGAAGAAGAAGATGATCAGCGAGCATGGAACACCAGCGAGGGACTCCCGCATGACGAGAACCAGCCAATCCCGTCACCATTCCTCGCATTCCGTAAGTCCTCCATCTCTGAATCTCATCTAATCCATCTTGTAGAATTGGGGGTTCTTCCTTCCAAGGAGTTAGGCGGGTGGAGAAGTTGTGAGGGTGAGAAGGTCCCCGCAGAAGATACCCGACGAATCCTTAGTTTTTGCCCCTTTCTTTGTGCATGGACTAGGGCTACCTCTCTGTTCATTCACGCTGAGGCCTGCTCAACTTCTATTCGATTGACTTGTCGCACCTGAACTCTAATTCCATTCTCCAAATCTCGATCTTTATCCATTTATGCGAGGCTTTCCTTGGGATTGTTCCGCATTTTAGTCTTTGGAAACATATTTATCATTGCAAACCCGGTACCCAAGACAGGGTCTTGCAAGTAGTTGGTGGGGCTAGCTTAGAACTGCGTAGGGGGCGAAGGTCAGTATACCTGGATATCCCACTCAAGGACATCAACAGGGGGTGGCACTGTGAGTGGTTCTACATGAGTAATCATGGAAATTCCCTGTCACCCCGGTCAGGCCGTCAGCCAAACACCAAGCTTGATCAGTTGGGAAGAAGCACCAACTGCGGAGGAAAGTGCTGAGGTAGAAATCCCGCTCAAGGATATTGTTGATTTGAAGGAAAACGGCCTGACTGCCCAAGCCGTAGCAATAGACTTCATTTTCCGGAGCATCCAGCCCATGAAAGATCGAGTATACCCAGCCTATCTGTATGTTGGAGAAAATGATCCCACCCGGGAGACCAGCCGAGCTATTACTTGTAGAAGAAATCAAAGCTCGGGTTAGTTTGATGCTAAGGGGTGATGTCCACAATGAAGGATCTCCACAGCCCTACTCTGCGTGGCACCCTACTCCATCTGTAAGTATCTTAGCTTGTCGACCAAATTAATTGTAAGATCTGATAATGCAAACACCACTGAATATATTTCCTGACTTAATCTTGCAGAGCAATATTGCCAAGTTCCTGTCCGACCCACCCCTAGCAAGGCACAGACAAAATGCTGAAACGAGGGTCAGAATTGATGACTGAAGAAATGGAAGCCATTGTTGCAGCGACACAAGGCGAAGGCAACAATGAGGCCGCCACATATATAGTCATCCCCTGTCCAGCTGAAGACTCTGATGCTGGATAAGATACTAGGGCACAGGAAGAGCAAGCCCCCAAGCATGGAGATGCTGGCGCTGAAGGCCTAGCTCCTGAGCATGCAACCATCACGAAAGAAGGCAGTCCTGCCTCAAAGGTGTCCAAGTGCACCCAAGCCAAGACATCCATCGTGAAAACCAAAGTCCCACGAAAGAAGAGAACAATCAGGGAGCAAGTCAAAACTCAGAAGCCCTCTTCCACCATACCTGACTTAGCATTGCCATCCAGGAGGCCAAGCAAGAAGCCCAAAGTACAGGAGAGAACTCGATAGTAGTGAAGGTTCTTCTCTAGTCCATATTGACTGGAGTATGCTAGTCGATGAAGAAGAGGAAGAAGAAGAAGAAATCCCCCTTCAACGTCACGAGAGGAGGTCGAAGAAAATGCAAGATGCACAGGCCACCTCCTCTCCGCTGACTCAACCAATGCCGATGGAAGAGGAGCTAAAACTATCAGATGTCAATATGGAGCTAGATCAATTTGTGAAGGCAGTCCTCCATCTGACTGAAGACAGTATCACGCCGCCACGGTATGTCTGATTCCTTTAACTATTATTTCATACTCCACCTCTGCCGTCGATTTCCCAACTGAATGAAATTCTGCACAGGCCTTCCGTGGAGCAAGACATAGTGCCTCTGGAGCTTAGGACTAGCCTGACTAAAGCCCCTGAGCTTGAAGCCTCAGAACGCCCAACTGAAACTGAGCCGGAAAGCGCAGGCCGCCAGCAAGACAATATTGACACGAGGCCTCCAGTCGACTAGCAAGACACGCTCAGTAACCTAGGAGGAGGAAACACTCTGAGCAACCAAGAACGTCCCATGGATGAGCACAAAACAATACATGAGGATGAGACAACTGCCAGAGGTGACCCAACGGATATCGAGACCACGCTGCATACTTCCGTACCGGTGCCGAGCTCCCGAGGATAGAGATGCAGGGCCAACAGGTGACACAGGCGCCATTGCCGACACTACTACACTCGAACTGGTGACCCCCGACTTGCAAATCACCATGGGTCCTTCCAAATCACTGCCATTTGTAGCCTTTGAGGTAAGGCATCATCTTCACTGTAATGATCTTTGCTGTTAGTACTCGTAAGAAGCTGAACCCCTTTTTTGCAGGATTGGCTTGATCAAGCTTCTCGATGGTGCGAAAGGCTCGCTCCCATACTTGGGAGTAACATGACCAAGCTACGTCGACAATTGGCTGACTCCGAGGCAACTAGTGCAGATGAAGCCGCTAGTAAGTGTCTACCCCCCTAGGTTTTTATTCAATCTATCGTCTGGCATACTTATATTTGTACATGCATTGGACTGCAGCTGCTGCTAAGAAGATTGCTGATCTGGAGAATGCATTGGCTCAGCATGATATCTCACACCGCAACATTGTACTTGAGCGTGATGAGGCCCAAGACACTGCTCAGAATTTGCAAGCGCAAGCTGGAACTGGAGAGAAAGTAGCAAGAGGTAACTCGCCAAGAAACCCAACTAGCATATTCTTTACTTACAGAAGCCTATAAGTTGAATCGGTCTGCAGGATGAGACACTGCAATCCAATGAGAGAAATCCAAGAGCTCCAAGAATCATGAGATGGATTTGAGAAGTCCTTCCAGAATACTTCCAGTGCATTGGCGGTACTTGAAATGAGCCATAAATTGACTCGGGAAGATCTTGAGAAGAAGACTTCTAAGTTAATTGAGGCCAACATAATCCGGGTTGAAATTCAGAGCAAAAACAAAGACCTAGATAAAGTACTGAAGTCCACAAGGCAAGCTCTCTAAGAATCCCAAGAACTATCAGAGAAGTATCGCAAAGACTTGGATCTCGCAACACGGAATTACGAGTTTGCCTAAGAAGAATTGTGAAAAACTGATCGCAGCTTATGAGAAAACCAAGGAGCTAATGAAGTCCACAATGTCTGGGTTGACCACTATGCTGAATATATGCGCCCCAGAGGTTGGGGCCCCATGACCAGTGTCAAATCGAGTATCAACTCTGGTGGAGGACATCAAGAATCATCTCCATGGGAGGCTGAAGTCAGTTCTGCAGCACGTCCTCTTGATGTTGAAGATAACCCAGCTAGATCTGAACTTAGCCAAATTATCAGAAAAGGTTGCGGTCAATCCTAGTGATTCGACAATAGACAACTGTGCTGCCGAAATTAAATCTGTACCCAAAAAGCTCATAGCAGAGTTTGAGCCATGAACTAGAGTTCTTGGTGCTACATTTATGTAAATGATGCCACATCCTTATGCGCGTTCACATAAAACATAGAGTTTCTCATAAAGCATAGAGTTCACGCGCGTATTGTCTCGAGACCAAAAATGTAGGTGAATATCCGACTTAAACCTTTACGTTTACTCGAATCGAATACTTTCGAGCGTGCAACAGCGTAGGGTCGGATTGCACCCTTTTCATAAGAGTAAGCGCGGGCATGTAGCACTGGCTGTCGGTCCGCGACCTAAGCCAATTGCCCTGTAACGAGGGTCGGATTGCACCCTTTTATGAGGACGCGAAGGCATGTAACACCAGCTGTCGGTCTACGACCTAGGCTGATTGCCCCGTAAGGAGGGCCGGATTGCACCCTTTTATGAGAATGCGAAGGCATGTAACACCAGGTGTCGAACTACGACCTAGGCTGATTGCCCCGTAAGGAGGGCCAGATTGCACCCTGTTCTGAGTGAGTGAAGGCGTGTAACACCAGCTGTCAATCTGTGACATAGGCTGATTGCCCCGTAATTAGGGTCGGACTGCACCCCATCTTGAGTAGGAATAGGCATGTAACACCAACCATGAGTCAGGTCAGGACCCATGATTGATTACCTAGTTATGTGAGGACGAAAATGTTACCACGAGAAGCATCATGTAGTCACATCGTAGAAGGAAGACACATGCACAGAGATCATGCATTTATTCATTATCTAAATACATCCGATTGAACACGAGCGAGGATGAATTAACTCGAAGTCACAACAACCATGATACTAATCAAGAGTACAGACGAGGGTACAGAGCTCTGAGGTTTGTAGGGGACCTAGGCATAGAACTTGTAAAGATGCTCAGTATTCTAAGAGTTCCCAATTGGAGTGACGTCCATCTCAAACAAGCAGTAAGATACTGGCCGAGTGACTTCTGTGACGATGTAAGGTCCCTCCCTAGGGAGGGGATATGCCTAGCCCCCTTGAGGACTCTACGGAGGACCAATTCCCTGACTGAAAAGACATGAGGATGCATATTACGTTCAAGATAACACCATAGAGTCTGCTGATAGCGCGCCGACTGAATCACCGAATTGAGTCGCTCTTACTCAAGCAAGTCAACTTCCTCAAGCCGAGTGATTTCTGCCTCTGCGATATCTTTGAATGCCAGCCGCGGTGCTCTATGTGCTAAATCATTAGGCAGCACTGCCTCAGAGCCGTACACCATGGAGAAGGGCGTGTTTCCATTGAGAGCTTTACTTGGCTGCGATTTGAGACTCTAGACTATGTATGGGAGTTCCCTGATCCATTTACCTGCCAGCTTTTCATCTTTGTTGAACACTCTTCTTCAAAGCATCAAAAATCATCCTGTTTGCATGCTCAACTTGGCCATTGGTGCGGGGGTGCGCTACCGAGACATATTTGATAAGTATAGACTTTGCACTGCAGAAATCGAAGAATTCTGATCACTACAGAAATCTGTGATAATGCTATTCGGGATCCCAAAGTGGAATATAATCTCCTGAATGAATTCTGCCACCTTTGCTGAAGTTAAAAACGCGATCGGTTTGACCTCAATCCACTTAGTAAACTTGTCGATGGCCACCAAGACGTGAGTATATCCGCCTTGAGCTCTCTTGAGCGGCCCGATCTTGTTGGGCCCCCAGCATGCAAAGGGCCACGAGACAGGAATGTTCTGCAGCTATTGAGCTGAAAGGTGATGTTGATTTGTGAAAAACTGACACGCTTCACAATGCTTAACCAATTCTGCAGCATTCTGCTTAGCTGTAGGCCAATAAAATCCGGCTCTGAATGCCTTTCCAACCAGCATCCTAGAAGCAGCGTGATTGCTGCACTGCCCAGCGTGGATTTCCATCAATAACTTCTACCCTGAGATATGTCGATGCACTTCAAGAGAACTTCAGCTGTGTCGCGCTTGAACATATCGTCGCCGATCAATGTGTAGTTGGTCGCGCGCCGGATGAGTCGCTCAGTTTCTTCTCTGTCGTCAGGCTCATCACCGTCTCTGATGTACTTGATGATTGGGACCCACCAGTCAGCCGTGGCTTCCTCCAAGCTCAGAACGTGCTGTTCTGGGGGTTCTAACTCTCGATCAATGGACAGACAAGATAGTTCCTAGACGAACACACCTGGAGGAATTTTGGCTCAGGAAGAGCCGAGCTTCGATAGTAGGTCGGCATCTGTGTTGTTGTTGCGGTCCACGTGATGAAATTCTAGCCCATCGAGCTTGTCCTCCAGTTTGCAAACTTCCGCGCAGTATTTTTCCATCACTTCCATGGAGCAATCCCAATCTTTGCTGACTTGACTAATTGTGACCAGAGAGTCCCCATAGGCCATGAGGTGCCTGATGCCAAGTGAAATTGCGATGCGCAACCCGTGCAGCATGGCTTCATATTCTGCTACATTGTTGGACACCGTGAAGAGGATTTGCAGCACATATTTGAGTTTTTCACCTTTGGGGGAGGTTAAGATGACTCCTGCCCTAGCTCCTTCTATTTTGAGTGACCCATCGAAGTACATCTTCTAGAATTCTAAAGGCTCTGGGTCATCTGGTACCTGGTTCTCTGTCCACTCGGAGACGAAGTCAACCAGTGCTTGAGTCTTGATGGCGGTGCGTGGGCGGAATTCGATGTCATGTGCTCCCAGCTCACACGCCCACTTGGGGATTCTTCCAGTAGCTTCTCCATTTCACAGAATCTCGCCGATGGAGAACAAGGTGACCACCACGACTTTATGCTCCTCAAAATGATGATGCAGCTTGCGAGCTATGATAAGGACCGCATATAGTAATTTCTGAACCTGAGGGTACCTTATCTTAGACGGGCTGAGTACTTCATTGGTGAAATAGACCGGGTGTTGAGTCGGCTGAACATGTCCTTCCTTCAGCCTCTCGACCACCAAAGCAGTACTGACCACATGAGTCATGCAGGAGAGCTACAACATCAAATCATTAGCTGCATGGTCTGCCGTGGCTCGGTTTGGTGTTTCAATACTGGAGGAGTCGTCAAGAATTTTTTGAGGGTTTCGAGTGCTTCCTGAGCCTCCGGTGTCCACTGGAACCTATCCACCTTCTTAAGCAGCATGTAAAATGGCATACCATGCTCTCCCAACTATGAGATGAATCGGCTTAGAGAAACCATACACCCTGTGAGCTTCTGAACCTTCTTCTGTGACTTAGGGGGGCTGCATCCGGAGAATTGCATCGATCTTCTCTGGGTTGGCTTTGATTCCCCTCTTGCTGACGCTGAACCTGAGTAACTGCCTAGCTGGGACCCCAAATATGCACTTAGCATGGTTAAGCTTCCAGCGGGACCTCCTGAGACTGTTGAAGAGTTGCTGTATGTCATTAATGAAGTCTTCTGGATCCTTTGTCTTGATCACCACATCATCGACGTAAGTGTTGACAATCGTAATCTCACGATGTCTACCAGTCAATTATCCACTAAATGAAGCAAAACATGTGAAATAATAGGACTAACCCTAGCTACTAATGAGTTCCACAAGATGTACATGAATATTTGGGTGCAGGTACCAAAATATGTGCAAAATGGTTAAAAACAAGCCAAAGACCAAAGATGGGCAACAATGGCGAACAAGCCATGGCCGCCCGGCCATGACCCATGGCTGCCCGGCCATGCCCTAAGCCTACCAGTGGCCGCCTGGCCACTGGTCAGGGGCTGCATGGCCACCCGGCCATGTGGCATGGCCGCCTGGCCACCTCACTTGCCACGTCTTTTATCCTACTTGCAAACAAACAAAAGGCAGTGAAGATCCAACCATACAAAAGAGTATCCAATATATCTAAGGGTCGAAAGAGCATCAAAACATAGATCGGTGACATCATCAATCCAAGGGACCCAATGTGCAACCAACCAGGGAAAGACAAGTGGCCGCCTGGCCACTATTCTTGGCCTCCTGGCCATCCTTCGGACATGTTTTGCATGTCCAAAAATCGTTTCAACCGTCAACCGACCTAGGGAAGCAATATCAAGCATTGGATCACTGAAGTTGGTGGATCCTATGGCCGCCCGACCATAGGGGATGGCCGCCCGGCCATGTAGGTGGCCGCCCGACCACCGACCCTGGCCGCCCGGCCACCAACCTATCCCCAAACTGACCTAGCGTGTCTATAAATATCCCCCTCACTCGGTAGTACTATAAATAAACCCCGAGAGCTCATTTGTAAGGTGTGGAGTTGAGTTCAAGTTCTATCTTAGAGTGCTACACTATTCCCTTAGCAGTAGGGATAGTCCTAGGAGTTATAGTTGAGTCGAGCTTTGCCTCAGAGTCTCCGGAGTTATCTTCGAGTCTGTGGTAAAAGCTTTGTATCTTTGTATTTGGATTATCTCCAATATAATTTCAGTTATATTTTACACTAAGTTCTATCTCTTGCGAGTGTGGTGTACCTTTCTTTGCACACTTGCTAGGCTTAGGTTGTGTTTTACTCAGTTATTTAATTCTTGTTATTCTTACCGGTGCTGTAACTCAACCCTAGACTTAGACGCTAGGCTCTGGCTAGATCATCTCCTCTGATCAAGGACGATGTATCATTGTTCAACCTTCGCTTGAACACGTTTATAGCGTGCCATCCTCTCCACGCAGCTTTGTCTAGTAGCCCCACTCGGTGAAAGCGTGTGGTGTGCCTGTGTAGTCCAGGCCCGTCATTCGGGAGGCCCGTAGGTGTTAGCTAGACTCTCATTCGGGACCAACTATCTACCTCTGGTACTTATTGATGGCACTTAAGCACGACAAACCTTATACTGCAAGCGACAGCATCGTGTGTAGCTTTTCCCCAGGATGAGTATCTTGTATTTTGTCAATCCAGGAAATTAACTAATTGACAACTAATTAACAAGAGTTTAAGGTAAAACAAAGATATTAGAAGCTATCTAATCTATCTCTAATCTACGTCTAATCTATTTATAATCTATGTCTAATGTACCTCTAATTTATGTGAGAGTTAGATGATAAGCAACTAAAACATAATTAGAACATCCGAATAGGAGGAACTAAACAGAGTCTAATCAAGCTCTAATTGGATCCAAAACAAGCATGATAGGAACAACCAAAAGATTAGAGCATTCGAGATAACTAGCAGCTCAAGGCAGATATAGGCATGGTCAAGCCTGCTCCTCATAGCATAATTAAACCAAGGTCATTAACCAAATCACCACAATCGAGCTTAACCACATGTCACATAAGTCAGGATAATCGACGAGAAGCTCTCATAAGGCATACACTTACGCATAGTCTAATAACATAATAAACATAACTAGACTTCTAATCACCATGATCACAAGAACTAGCTACTCAACCATATCATTAGTAAGCAAGATCAAAGACCAAGATTGCTAGAAGAACATACCCTTAAGAACATGATCTAATTAACATGCATCTATACCTAAAGTTAATTAGAGCTAGAACAAGCATAATTAGAACAAGAAGATCATAATTAGACAAGATCAATGCTGCATTAATAAATTGTAACGTACTTACAACCATGGCCATAGAGCTTGATGATACAATTAGACCTCTGGAGCTAAGTAATTAGAGAGCCATGCAAGGCCTCTAATCACCTCTAGGAACTAGAAGAACCTCTAATCCCTAGCGTAGAACTCGACCCTCAACTCTCCTCTGGTGGATGTCCCTCTTCTCTACATCTTCTCGCCTTGATAATGAATTGGATGCCCGACCTCGGGGCCTATCCTCGCTATTTATACCCTGGGGAAGGTGCTGTAAAAAGAAATCGTGAACCGACATAAAAAGACCCTCGGTCAGCCGACTTAGGGGGGTAGGGTCGGCCGACCTCTTGCCTTTTTGGCACCTCTCGTGCTCATCTTTTTCGACGTCAGTTGTTGCTTGATTTGATGAATAAATGGACACTGCATGTGGGCCCTAGGTCTCTGGAATCTTCGGTATAAGTCGGTTTGTGCCAAATCTTTCATGTTTGAGCATATCTTCATGATTTTCTGAGATCCTTTGGCAAAATGCTTCCACATCTTTCCTTATAATATTGAATCAAAGCATATCCCCGAAGATCTCCTCTAGAAGCTTCAAGATGGAGGTGGCTCGGCCAACCTAGGGGGCTAGGGTCAGCCGACCCAAGCTATTTTGAGGGCTTTTGGGCCTTCATCTTTCTCAAGGCTCTTCTTCTCTCGAAGTGGATCAATTCTGAATATGCAAAAATAGGCCTTAAAACTTGCAAAAATCAAGTATAGTGCAATTCCAAAACAATATTGCAAAATCCACAATTATCGGTGATAAATGTTAGTGAAAGACATAGTTGATGCTCATATTTAATGAAAAACCATGTAAAATGATGCAATTATTTCGTCAATATAGAGCGTCAACGGTACCTTCGAGACTCTAGAATTTCGCTCGATGCAAGACCCTGACTTGTTTATTTGAATATCTTGGTTATGCACGGATAACCTTTGCAGCTGATTAGAAATAGAGTTTGGTGACTTTATCTCGCTCGTTATCCTCCCAGGCAACTATACCTTTCTACGGATAGCTACTATAGACTTACCTCTCCACCAATACACCTATCTTTGTCACGTTTACCCCTGTTTGACTTCTAGTTGGTATAAATTATCCAAGTATTACATTCCATTCGATTTGAGTATATTCAATTACACTCTCTCGCCTGCCGCTTCCCTGTGGAAATTTACGATACTCAAAATACTCTGAGTGAAAGGTTACAACGGTCTCCGTGTGCTTACGGAGTAAAACCTGTTGATGTTAAGTGATGCCAACAAGCTTTTCTGGTGCCATTACCGAGGAAGCAATAGGCAGAGAGATAATTGATATCTCATTTCGAACCCGGTTTACTTGATAAGTTTACCGCTAGTTGTTAACAGGCTCACTTTGCTCTGTTGTATTGTTTTGGTTGCAACAGAGAGGTGTATGACTGGTTTCGACCTGCCGGAAAACTACCACAATAACCCAGAGTCACTGCACAGGAGAGTCCATCCAAAGACTATCCACGGGCAGAGACCTGTACCAAGGGAGCTAGAACCAAGCACATCTACCAGCACTCCAGTTACCACCACTATGGCTGAGAAGACCATTTGTGAGTTCTCCATCCCCTCAATCAACAATGTTCCTACGGGACCTGAAGTTCAAGTGGGAGAGAACTTCGAACTCAAGCCAGGGGTGATCCATATGGTTCAAGCTATCCCATTCTATGGACTGGCTACGGAGGATGCCAATAATCACTTGCAGCAGTTTCTGGAGATCTGCAGCATGTTCAACATGAAAGGAACATCACCGGACGCCGTCAAACTTCGTCTCTTCCTGTTCTCTCTTGTTAGGAAGGCAAAACAGTGGTTCTACATCAACCGAGCAACACTAACATTGTGGAACGCATGTTCCAATGCATTTCTTGCGGAATACTTCCCGCCGGGAAAGACTAATGCATTGAGTAACAAGATTTCGAGCTTTCAACAGCTCGCTGATGAAACCATGGCGGAGGCCTGGGAGAGACTTCAGGAGTACATCGCAACCTGCCCCCACCACAGAATGCAAGAGTGGCTCATTATTCAGAGTTTCTTTCACGGGCTTCAACGCTCAACACAAGAACACCTGAATGCAGCCGCTGGAGGATCCTTCCTGTCCTTGAGCATCACTGCAGCCAAAGGGCTAGTTGAAAAAATGGCCACCAATCAAGGATGGAGAGAAGAGAGGTCTAGTACCCGATCCCGTGGCATCCATTAGATTGAGAGCACTGACATGGTGGCTGCTAAGATGGACTTACTATTGAAAACGCTAAACGATACTCTAGAAGCCGCTCCGGTCCAAGCCCTCGACTCTCATATGACTTGCGAAGTCTGTGGGAACACAGGACACTCGGGGAACAGCTGCCTCAAGACGCGACCCGAAGACGCGAACTTGATAGGGAGCAATAACTTCAACAATGGGAATCATCCTCAGCCAGGATGGAGCACACGACCACATCTCCCTTTCTCCGGACAAGGTAACTCTTCAGGATGTTCACAGCAGTTTCCTAAAGGCAATTTTAATTTTGATCAGAAAGCTGTGAATGATAGCATTAGTAAAAAGTTCCATGCCAATGGTAGGATGTTTGAATCTATATCTCTGCAAATGGAAACTTTGAATAGTGCTATGAAAAACCAACTTAGCTTTAACAAAATGTTAGAAACTCAAATAGCTCAGTTGGCTTCTGCTTTACCTAACCCAAATGCGGGTAAGCTGCCTGGGCAACCTGAAGCTCCTCCTAAGGAGCACATAAATGTTGTAACCACTAGGGGTGGAAAGTCCACACAGGACCCCCCCCCATCTCCTAGTCGTGCATGAAAAGAGCAGGAGAAGACAACCGAGTCCAAAAGATAAGGTCGTAGAGGAAGATACACTTGGCAAGGAGAAGACAGCATCGAAGCATCTACCCCATGAGTTCTACGATACTACAGTGCTGCCATTTCCTCCACGAAACAAGAAGGCTGCCACTGATGAACACTATAGTAAGTTCGTTGAGGTCATTAAGAAGCTTTATGTCAACATACCTCTGCTAGATGCAATGCAGGTACCGACATATGCTAAGTATTTAAAGGATATCCTCAACAACAAGAAACCCCTACCGTCTACGGAAATAGTGCATTTGACATAAGAGTGTAACGCAGCTATACTCAAGAAAAAGGACCCGGGAAGCCCCACCATCTCATGCTCGATTGGAACCCAGCACTTCGACCAAGCATTGTGTGATCTTGGAGCCAGTGTTAGCGTAATGCCGAAGGTCATCTTTGATAAGCTGAGTCACGCTACACTTGCTCCCACGGCCATGTGTCTGCAACTCGCGGATCAATCCATTCGCTACCCAGAAGGCATCGCAGAGAACGTTCCGATGAAAATTCGAGATTTCCTCATCCCGGTAGATTTTGTGGTAATGTACATGGAGATTGACTCAAAAACACCGCTCATCCTTGGGCGGCCATTTCTGAGCACCACGAAAGCGAACATCGATGTTGGGGCAGGCAAGGTTCACCTCAACATTAATGGCAAGAAGGAGACATTCGCCTTCAAGCCAAAAGTTGAGCAGTGCAACAAGGTGCACACTTTCAAGTGCCAAGCACAAAAGAATGCACCCAAGGTCAAGACAGGGGCCAAGAAGCCAAATTCAGAGGTTGACAGTCTCATTTCATTTATGCTGAGCAAATTGAAAAGCGAGGCCGACATCCAACAAAAAGAGTATGAAGCTGCCATGAAAAGCAGAAAATTGAGGCAACAAGAGAAAAGACATGGCAAGCCTAGTCCCGCAACAGGAGGCAAAGCTTCTGTGAACAAGGTCTGCGCTGAGAGCCAATTGCATACAAGACAGCACAGAGAAGGCGAACCGCCTATGAATAAGGTCGGCACTGAGAGCCAATTGCATACGTAAAGACAGTGCAGAGTTAGCGCCGAGAGCCAATTGCATATGCCAGGACAGCACAAAGTTAGCACTGAGAGCCAATTGCATATGCCAGGACAGTGCAGAGTTAATGAAGCACAAAGAAAAGAAGATCTTAACTTTGATGCTTACATAACCCCGAGAGGTAAACGATGGTCTGCCCTCGCCAACAGGTAAGTTGGCATTACCATTTGACGGCATGTTTATTTTCCGCTTAATTCAATTTTCGCACTCCACTGCATGTTTAAATTTAGTCTGGCATAAATTCTATTTTTCTTAGGCACAAGTTTATACCCTTTTCTGAAATTTTCAAAAAAAAAAAAATGGCCGCCCGACCACAGGGACTGGCCGGCCGACCGCACCACTGGCCGGCAGACCACCACCTGCGGTCGTCCGGCCACCACCACCAGCCCATACCCCATCAACCAGCTCAATGATGCACCTAAGCCTGGCTGCATGCGCGCACATGGGCACAAGGACCCTCTGCATGGCCACCCGGCCCCTCTCTGCACCCACCGTCAAAAATTTCTGCACCACTCACATCCCCTCAGTACACTACGAGCATGCATGGCTGCCTGGTGCCTTCTGCATGGCCGCCCGGCCAAGGGCAATGGCCGCTCGGCCACCCTGCTTAGCCGCCCGGCCACCCTGCACCCACATCTCGCCTATAAATACAACTCCCTGCTTCATAGCTTAGTGCACCATGCAGCAAGCTGCATACTCTCCTCTCCCTCTCTTAATCTCTCGCTTAGTACCTTAATTAAGCCCTCTAGCCTTAGTTAAAATAATGCCCGAATAAAATTTGGTTAGCCAAATAAAATTTTGGCCACACTCTCTCTCAAATTTCCATAGAAACAAGAACATTTTGTGTAGGCTCTGCCCCACAAGGACCAGTTTATTTTTCGGATGATTAACCCGCTAATGCATATATTATCTTGTCGTCTATCCTTCGGGTATCGTGTTTTTGTTGTTGTCTTGCAGGATGAACCGCATATTCAAGAAGGTGAAGAAGGCCGTCAGCAAGGCAGGACAACACATCCGCTGGTCGTCCTCCGAGGGTTCTAGTTCGGCAAGCAGACATGCTGCTTCTAAGACATCCCCATCAGCACAGAAGAGCCAGAGGAAATTCCAATGTCCTCCACCAACCGGCCAGTGCTACTCCTCGACTCGCAGCTCGTACCACGCAGCCAAGACGAGGCCAAGGTGTTAAGACTTTTGCATCAAAAGTTTTACACCTTGACCAAATGCTTCGATGAGGACCTCCTTGTCCACACCGGCATGCGAGGCGAGTTCGATGAGGTGTTCCAAGCTATCGGCTGGGGAACCTTTGCAGAAATTCCAGAAGGAGAAATCGTCCTCCTCACAAAGGAATTCCTCATGACGCTCCGCACCGACACCCGAAGGGAAGGTACATTTGTCTGGTTCTGACTATTCTATACTGACTATGAGCTTACACTGCGTCAATTTAGCAACTTGCTAGACTTCTCGCCACAATGCTCTATGGCAGAAGACTCCACAGGCTTTAACTTAGTAGACTTTTGGAGAGAGTTAGCTGGGGCTGACTCTCGAGGGAAAAAGAGCATCACAAATATTCAACATCCTACCATGTGGTTTCTAGCTCGTTGGCCTACCATGGTTGTTTTCCCGCGAGATGACTCCCGCTGTGTCACAGTAGATGATATTAAGTGCCTCTATGCTATGTGGAAGCAACAGAAGTTTGCCCCTGTGAGTAGTATGATCAATCACTGGCAAGGGCTGGTTCACATTGGCACTACCATTTCCGATCATGTCATTCATGATGAGGATCGCCAATGGTTTGGGAGTATTAGCTAATGCTTCCATGTCATATATGCCTAATGACGCTTCTCGCATAGTCAAAGATTCGCACTTCTTTCATGCGCATTTCCTGAGGACAGACACATAGGGGAAATTATATCATGACGTGCAAGGGTTATAATTTTGAGCCGCCGATGCCAGCGCCGCAGTTCAAATTGTATTCTATGAGATCACTAACCATGCAGCAAGCACCCGAGCCTGCAAGGAATAGTGTCTCCTGGAGTAATGACTCGTGCCCAACGGCGTCAAGCCGAGGAAAGGATCCACAAGGCATACGAAGATGCACAAGAACCAGGTGCTGAACTTGCATGGGCTCACCCAGCCGCAGGACCCTCCTAGGCTCACCCAGGTGCTGGACCCTCTCACCAGGGAGGCACACCCGCCTGGGGCAACCAGGAAGAATCATGGCATAGTTCATGGGACTTTCGTGATACCATCAACACATACGACGCCGTCATACTACGGCGGAGGTGAGCAATTTTATGGTCATGGTGTAGGTCCATCTAGCTCCGCTCGCTACACTGGCGACGGGTTCGCGGGGCAACATCAACACCCTCTTCGGGGCATTGGATCTCCAAGAGCACTGCACCTCGGGGATAATAGACGACCTCCACCAGATACAGGACCAACAAGGAGCCACCCACAACATGGTCCTGGAGACAAGGGCAACAGTTGAACGCATGCAGGAGCAAAACCTCATGTATTACAACTGGCAAGGTTTCTACCCCGACTGAGCTTCGTTGAAGCTTGGGGGGAAGAACCAACAATTGGGAGGTACGCATGTCAACCCAATCCTTTGTGCATTTCCGTATGATTCCCTGAAGTCAACTTTGCCCCACCAACCGTCTGCTCTGCCCCACCTGAGAGCAGTGCCCACTGTATCCGTAATTCCTAGCATGTTTAGTTTTAGTTAGTTTAACTCATATGCAAAAAAAAAAGTGTCAAATAACTCCCATGCTTAGATGACAAATTCACATGCTAGCTTCATTTTGGAAATGATGAATAGTTGCTCTATTAAGTGAATGGTTTAATTCTTGCATGACAACTTATGCTCAGCTTAGTCCCATGTTGGTAAATAAAAAGAAGTGAACCGATAGTTTTACCTTGTGGATGCCATTTGTGATAGCAAACTTAAGTTGTTGAGAGATATGATATGACTTACATGTTGGATGATTCTTTTGTGTTCTTAGTAAGATGAATATCTCATGCTTTTATTTTGAAAATAACAAAATAGAGCTCCCCTTGGTTGAAATTCCTACCAGAGCCAAAAAATGCTTCAAATATTAGAAACCGCTACAAAGAGCTGCTTAGATATGTTTTGAGCTTTGTCAAATTTTGAGTCTCATTGAGTAGAAATATCATCTTTTATTAATAGCTGGAGTACAAAAATGCAAGTGATCCATTCTGGACTTTGCACCCACCAAAAAGTCTCAAAATACTTCTCATATTCCCTAAGCCTTCAAACTTCAAGGAGGAAGGGTATGGATCCAAAAAAAAATATGCATGCAAAAGCACGGCAAAATGAAAAGCATGCAAGTTCAAGCATGGCAAAAATAAATAAAGGCTCCATATCCGCTCCAAATATATAAAAGGCTACAAGGGATGAAAATTAAGAGAAGGAGACACATTGCTCCACCACTCATACTCCAGTGATCAAATAGAAGAAATGATAAAGTATACTCTTTGGTCCAATCTTTGGCTTAGCAAAATAAACATCCTAAGTGTGCCACATTCTCCCCCACCTAAAGCACCACAAAGGCCTAAGTGTAGGAAATGGTAGCCGAGTTCATGACTCTTGGTGAGGAAACACTTCTGAGCAATTGAGAGTATCCTTGGGGAAGCTTCTTCTGTTTTGAAAATCTTGAAAACACCTGAGAAGCACATTTGAAAAGAATGAGTTAGAATCACTCCTGCAATAAAGTTGTTCTGTCTCTCAACCACCCAAGGCAAGGTAAGCAAAAAGATGCACCACAGGTATGACATGAGGTAGACTTCAATTATCTCACTGCTCGGGGCAAAAGTTTGAGTGTTGAGTTGCATATAAGAATTTCACTTCATCATCGATACTGTAGCAACTCCTGATCCACTTTCAGTCTTAGATTTGCTCGAGGACGAGCAAAAGTTTAAGCTTGGGGGGTGTTGACGGTCGTAATCTCACGATGTCTACCGTCAATTATCCACCAAATGAAGCAAAACATGTGAAATAATAGGACTAACCCTAGCTACTAATGAGTTCCACAAGATGTACATGAATATTTGGATGCAGGTACCAAAATATGTGCAAAATGGTTGAAAACAAGCCAAAGAGCAAAGACGGGCAACAATGGCGAACAGGCCATGGCCGCCCGGCCATGACACATGGCCACCCAGCCATGTCCCAGCCCACCTATGGCCGCCAGACCACTGGTCAGGGGCTGCATGGCCGCCCGGCCATGTGGAATGGCTGCCCGACCACCTCACTTGCCACATCTTTGATCCTGCATGCAAACAAACACAAGGCAGTGAAGATCCAACCATACAAAAGAGTATCCAATATATCTAATGGTCGAAAGAGCATCAAAACATGGATCGGTGACATCATCAATCCAAGCGACCCAACATCCAACCAACCAGGGAAAGACAAGTGGCCGCCTGGGCACTATTCTTGGCCGCCCGGCCATCCTTCGGACAAGTTTTGCACGCACAACAACCGTTTCAACCGTCAACCGACCTAGGGAAGCAATATCAAGCATTGGATCACTGAAGTCGGTGGATCCTATGGCCGCTCGGCCATAGGGGGTGGCCGCTCGGCCATAGGGGGTGGCCGCCCGGCCATGTAGGTGGCCGCCCAGCGACCGACCTATCCCCTAACCGACCTAGCGTTTCTATAAATACCTCCCTCACTCGGTTGTACTATAAATAGACCCAGGAGAGCTCATTTGTAAGGTGTGGAGTTGAGTTCAAGTTCTATCTTAGAGTGCTACACTATTCCCTTAGTAGTAGCCTAGTAGGGATAGTCCTGGGAGTTAGAGTTGAGTCAAGCTTTGCCTCGGAGTCTCCGGAGTTATCTTCCAGTCTGTAGTAAAAGCTTTGTATCTTTGTATATAGATTATCTCCAATATAATTTTAGTTATATTTTACTCTATGTTCTATCTATTGCGAGTGTGGTGTACCTTTCTTTGCACACTTGCTAGGCTTAGGTTGTGTTTTACTCAGTTATTCAATTCTTGTTAGTCTTGCCGATGCTATAACTCAACCCTAGACTTAGATGCTAGGCTCTGGCTAGATCCTCTCCTCTGATCAAGGACAATCTATCATTGTTCAAGCTTCACTTGAACACGTTTATAGCGTGCAATCCTCTCCACGCAGCTCTGTCTGGTAGCCCCACTCGGTGACAACGTGTGGTGCGCCTGTGTAGTCTAGGGCCGTCATTTAGGAGGCCCGTAGGTGTTAGCTAGACTCTCCTTTGGGACCAATTATCTACCCTTGGTAGCCTTGAGACTTTAGAATTTCGCTCGCCGCAAGACCCTGACTTATTTATTTGAATATCTTGGTTAGGCACAGATAACCTTTGCAGCCAATTAGAAATAGAGTTTGGTGACTTTATCTTACTCGTTGTCCTCCTAGGCAACTATACCTTTCTACGTATAGCTACTATAGACTTACCTTTCCACCAATACACCTATCTTTGTCACGTTTACCCCTGTTTGACTTCTAGTTGGTATAACTTATCCAAGTATTACATTCCATTCAATTTGAGTATATTCAATTACACTCTCTTGCCTGCCGCTTCCCTGTGGAAATTTACGATACTCGGAATACTCTGAGTGAAAGGCTACAGCAGTCTCCGTGCGCTTGCAGAGTAAAACCTATTAAGGCTAAGAGACGCCAACAGTAATCCTCGACACGCTTACCCCAATGTTTGGCCAAACACGTCTGGATTGCACGTTGATACGTCACTCCGGCGTTTTTTAGCTCGAACGACATAGAGGTATAACAAAACACCCCAAAGGGCGTGATGAACGCGATCTTCTCCTGATCCTCGAAAGCTAGGCTAATCTGATGGTAGCCCAAGTAACAGTCTAAGAAGCAAAGGAGGGAGGATCCTGCAGTAGAATCGATGACTTGATCTATTCCTAGGCAGCCCGAAAGGATCCTTCGGGCAGTGCTTGTTGAGATCAGTAATAATCAACACTACATCCGCCAGTCTACTTTATTCTTTTTAAGCACTAGTACAGGATTTGCCAGCCTCTGGGGATGCATGACTTCTCTAATAAACCCTATAGCTTAGAGCTGAGCCAATTCCGCACGGATCGCTTCCCTCTTGTCTGGGGTGAATCGGCGCAGCCTCTGCTTGATCGGCTTCACGTTGGGGAACACCTTGAGTTTGTGCTCGGCCAGTTCCCTCGGCACTCTAGGCATATCTGTAGGCTTTCATGCGAACATGTCCCAATTGTCCATCAAGAACCGGACGAGCGCGTCTTCCTATTTGAGAGGGAGAACTGCACTGATGGTCACCGTCTTCGAAGCATCAGGGAGGTCAAGGCTCACGTCCTTAGTCACCACAGTTACCTGAATACCTAAGCTAGGGACTGACTCATGAGTCAGGATCGGCAGATCAACCTTTGAGAGTTGAGCTGCATCATCGATGAGTCAGCGCTGAGCTGCCGCAGTAGTTGCCGCAAAGGCCATCTGGAAAGCCTCCTGAGCGCAGAGAGCAGAGCCCTTGAAGTCTGCCCGCACGGAGAGGACTCCACATAGGGCCGGCATCTTCAGGACCAAGTACTAATAGTGGGGGACAGCCATAAACTTGGCCAGCCCGGGCCACCCAATGATAGCGTTGTAGGCGGAGTCAAAGGTTGCTACCTCGAAGAGAAGAGTCTCTGTACAGATGTTGTCCTCTGTTCCAAAGGTAATGGGAAAGTTGATGTGCCCCAGCGGGTATTCTCCTTCGCCAGGCATGATCCCAAAGAACAGGCTATCTGACTCTTACAGATCAGTTGATAGAAAGCCCGAGAGACAGCAGAGTCTTAGGGAACATCACGTTGATGCTGCTTCCTCCATCGATCAGCATCCTCATGAGTCGGCTCTCATGGACCACCGGGCTTACCAGCAGAGGGTATTTGCTCGGGTGGTCGAAGTAAAGCTAGTGATCTGCCTGATTGAAAGAGATGAGCATGTCTGACCAGTTGTATGGTGTTGGAGGCTCTTGAGTAGCCGCCATAACTCAGCGGTTGACCAGCTTCTGCTGTCTTTTGCTCTCTAGGGAGCCGTGCCCACCCCCCCCCCCCCCCCGTTGATGACGTTAACGTGCCAGTTGACATTGGGGAAGCTAGCGCTGTTGGCTCTGTTCTGCTGGGACACCTGGTCCCTAATCACATGGCAGAGGTGGCGGCGGAGGCAGAGGTATAAAGGGCCTTCCGAGGGGCGATCGAAGCCTTGAAGTCCTTGCAGTCACGCAGGGTGTGGTGCATCTCTTTGTGATAGGGGCACCGCGCGTCGAGGAGCTGGTCGAGTGATCGCTTGCCCCCTTGGCGTGGAGGGACGCGCGAGCGCATGGGCGGTGGCCCCATAGCATGGACTTCCTCACTGAGGTCTCTTGTCCCAGTGATGATCCTGCCACGGGGGATCTTCACGCTTCTCTCTCCCCCGATCTTCTCGACAGTGCGTTGACCAAGTCTCGAGCTCGCTTGTCCACAGTAATGTATCGGTCGGCGTCGCGAAAGAGCTGCTCGGATGTGACTGGGGCTTTGTGCAAGAGAACCTTCACAAAAGCCTCAGTCATTGGAGCCGTGGAAGAAGTCTTCAATCACCGCCTTATCAGCGTTGTTGAGGATACGGTTCCGCATCGACTGGAAATGCTTCAAGTACGAATGGAGACCCTCACCGTCTTTGCGCTGGATGGACTTGAGATCCCATGGCTGTGCCGGCTTATCTAACAGCGACTGAAAGTTGGCGATGAACAGCCAGTAGAAGTCATCCCAGTTGTCAATGCAGTCATGCCGGAGGTGGCGCAGCCACTGAAGCAAGTCCTGTCCTAGCACGATGGGGACATAAGTAGTCATCACATCCTCGCTTGCCCCAGCGATGCTAGCTGTAGTGGAGTACACAGCCAGCCAGCCAGCTTGGGTTGAGCTTTAGCCTCATACTTGTCAACGTTAGAAACTTTGAAATTCTAAGGCTACCCTACCCCGCGAAGCCGACTGGTGAATGCCAGGATACTGACCATGCCACGATAGGGCTGGTTCACCGCGCCCTCCATCTTGAGCAGCTCCTTCGTGGCGTTGCGGAGATCGAGGGTGAGCCCCCCAGTCGGTCGTGAACTGAGTGTTGGGGCATCGGGCTGTTGACAGAAGCTCTGCCTGAG
This sequence comes from Paspalum vaginatum, assembly GCA_030272315.1. NCBI lineage: Eukaryota > Viridiplantae > Streptophyta > Magnoliopsida > Poales > Poaceae > Paspalum > Paspalum vaginatum. Next base: position 32,052,871 of record CM059018.1, on the reverse strand, counting down.
TGAACCCTGCCTCCATCATCTTGGTGAGGGGCCCCGTAGTCCCAATCGTAATCATTGCGATGCTGAATTTCTTCCGTGTGCCGATCCGCGCATGATATCTCGATGTTGCGGCACGCGTCGCGTCCCGCATTAATGACGTGATGGGCGTCAGGGGTCGCAGGGGCGTTGGTAGAAAGGAGATGGTTAGCCGCCTAAGTGAAGATCCGACGGTAAAGTTCTGTGTTCGGAGTGCGAGGGAAGACGTCTGCCAGCTACACCAGTACTCCCCCTGCTTGACTCGGGGTACCCATGGCGGTGGCGAACTCAGGCAACAGATTACGTCCTAGAACTTGTGCTGCATGGGGCTGAGTGCGGTCCTCCCCGTCGCGCGCCCTCCCGTGATAGCATTCGTGCTGCTGGGCTTGCACGCGCCGGCATTCTCACCGTTGACCGTTCCTTTAACGACGAAACTCAGCCTCTTCTGGTGCCTCCCCAGATTCAGGATGCCTCATCCTGGGAGACGGGAAGGATCGGATCTTGATTTCCCACTTGATGATGGCGGCGGATATTGCGACGCTAGTTGCGACGTCATCTCCTCTGGTGCTGTTGCTGGGTTTCTTCATTCATGGAGGGCTCATCGTCAGAGACGGGGTCATCCTCCGGTTGTTCGTTGATGATGAGGATCTCGGACAAATAGGTGGGCGAGCTCGCTTGATCATCGAGGAGCGTCAGCGCTCCCCCCAAGTGAAGCCCAGGGACAGAAGATGTGGACCCTGTTGCCCCGTGGTTGGCCCATCCTCGGGTGCAGCGGGAGACTCCAGATTGCCAATCATGTGTGGGCAAGAAGCCTCGCCGCCATCTTGAGGAAGAGGTGGCCGAGACAACTGTTGTGAAGATGTTGGAGGAGAAACTCCTGACTTAGCCACTGGACGCAAGCTACGCCAAGTGGCGGTTCTGGCAGTTGGGGAAGAGCTGATGATAAGCCCCAAGTGAAGATCGATCAACGGTTCTTTGACTGCGTGGTAGACTTCATCGCCCACGAGTGACGTGGATGCTGACCCTGAGACAGGGCCTCCCAGAGCTTCCTTGCCTCCCTCTTAAGAATGAGGTGGCCGAGGTAGCTGTTGGCGGTGAAGGTTGGTGGCCTCCCATCGCGCATCCTCATCGTCTTTGAGGAGAGCCATGGCGTGAGGGATGAACCGCAAGTGTGACAAGCTTGTCTGGTAAGTGGCCACGACGTTGCAAAGGCCATGAGGGAATCTGGATGGAGCCCGATCTGGCGTGTGGTCTGAGGCCCTGCGGTGTCGACCCTCAGTTGGCGGCGGGATCGAGACTGCCCGACACAGAATGGTCACTGGCGCGGGAGCTGGAGACATACGGCGAGTCTTTGGTTGCTGTGGTTTCCTCCCCCGACTGATCTAGGTCTAGACCCGGGTTAGGGAGGAAGAGAGCGCGGTGCGCCGAGTTGGTGACGAAGTGGCCGTCGGTTGAGGTGAAGAAGCAGGTGCAGACTCGCACCGAGCCGATGTCACAATTGTCTGTCATGGACCCGAGCTATGTTGACTCGGGGTGTGCCTTGATGATCCGCCCCGCGATGAGGCGGATGGAGCCGGAGTGGTCTCAATGATGGATTAACATGCCGATACCCGCGGACGAGCTGGCCCGATGCTGGTCACTGTGACGGCCGGCCGTTGGCTGACCGCCCGCTGAACAAATCTTGGAGCTGATGAGGTCGAAAGAAGCTTCGGAGTTGGTGATGGAGCCTTACGGCTGTGCACCTCTTTCGTGGTACCGATGAGTCAGTGCAGATCGTCGGTCTTGTCAGCGATAAATGAGATAGATCCAAAACAGATCATCTCACCAGGAGCGAACTTGACGACGTCGGTGGAAAAGTTAGCCATGGAGCTAACTCAATGTCAATATCGCTGAGTCCCCTACTTGGCACGCCAACTGTCGGGGTTTTACACCGGCAGCGCACAACGGGTTACGTCACGAGGTGCTTTTGAGGGTCAGCGATGTCGACGTAGCTCAATGGTTCGCCGGAAAAGCGACAGAACACGAAGATTTATACATGTTCAAGCCGCAAGATGCGTAACACCCTACGTCCTATTTGTGGCGAGATGTATTGCTTTGAGTAATCAAGATTACAATGAGGGCTAGGGTTTTTGTGTGAGAGCGTGGTTTGGCAACTTGCGATGGGTTGAGATATGCTATGTAGGGGTCCCTCATCCACCTTATATAGTCTGACGTATTCTTGGGTTACAAGTTAGGTTCCTTCTACATCTCCTAGTTGGTTTAGATTACAAGAGATCAAACAGAATCTCAGTTTCCATCGTATCTCCCTTGATCTTCCGCGAATATCAGACCCTGAGTCCGAGTCAAGTTTCCTTCTATACTTTCTTGAATTACGACGTCATTGTCTTGACCTCCAAGCTTGCCCGACCGTATTTAGGCCTGAGCTAAGCAACTGGCCCACAAGATCAGCCGTTCGCCCTTCTCAGGCCCACCAACGACCCATGTCCTGGATCCATGCCACGAGGAGCCAGGAGATATCCATCCCCCACAAGCATGCCTCCCAGGTTGCCAAGTTTGTGCGGTTCACGTAGAACCACTGTTTTTCCTTCCCCACCAGTGAAAATGGGAAAAGGCGGAGTCGAACAAAATTGGCAGTCACACCTTGATCGTGAAAGTGTTGCATATCTCTAGGAATTGCTGGAGATGGCTATTGGCATCCTCTGATGCCAATCCACAAAATGGAGTAGCTTGGACCATGTGAATGACACCTGGCTTGAGCTCAAAACCTTCTCCAACCTGCACTTTAGGCCCAGTGGGGATGTTGTTGCTGGATGGGACGAAGAACTCGCGAAGGGTCTTTTCGGCCATAATCAGTGTCGGTAAAGTTGTACTCATGCATCCAAACTCCAATGCTAATGGCACAGACCTCTGCCGATGGATTGTCTTTTGACGAACTCTCCTCCTGAGCAGCGACTCCGTATTATTGTGGAAATTTGCCGATAGGTCGAAACCGGTCATACACCTCTGTCACCCAACAATAAAGTAGACAGAGGAAAATGAGCCCACTAAGAGATAGTGGTATGTTATCAAGTTATAAGTACAGGGGTTCGAACAAATCAAACTTCTATTGCCAATTGCTTCCCCGGCAACGGCACTAGAAAAAGCTTTTTGACGTCTCTTAGCGTAACAGATTTTACTCCGCAAGCACATGGAGATTCGATGTAGCTTTTTCACTCAGAGTATTCCGAGTATCACAAAAATTTACAGGGAAGCAAGGGCGAATAGGAGGAATGAAATGTTGAACTTTCAACGGTACTATATAACTTAGATAAATACAGCTATTCTTACAACGGGGCTAAGATAAATAAGATAGTGTACGGTGGTGTGAGAGAACAGGGACCAAAGAGTCAGCAAAACTAGGTATAGTTGTTTTGGAGGACAACGAGTGAGATTAAGATATCCAAACTCTATTTCTTAACTACTGCATAGGAGTATTCACGGTTGAACTAAGTTATTCGAATACGAACTAGGGCCTTGCGTCAAGCAAAATTTTAGACTACACCAATTAGGCATGGGGGTAGATAGTTGGCCAACCGAACGGCAACTGGCTAACGCCTATGGGCTTATCGAACAACAGGGTCAGATTACAGAGGCTCCCTAATGCTGTCACCAATAGGGGCTACTAACCAGATCTGCATGGGTAAGATGACACACTAAACTAGTGATCAAGTGAGAACTTGATCACTAAAGTTCATCCTTGATCAAAGGGTGAGGCTAACATAACCTTAGATCGGAGCCTAAGGCAAGTTTATAGCACCGGCAAGTCTAGCAAGATTCAAAGAACTTAAGGACAACACAAACCGAAGCCTTAGTCTAGTATGCAAAAAAAGTACACCACACTAGGCAAGTGTAAGAAATAAAGTAAAGTATAACTGAAAGATAGAGCAATGACTTATGTTTATACTGAAGTAGCAAGAGTACAAAAGATAGGAAGATACAAGAGCTTTACCAAGACTTGAAGCTAACTCTAAAATCCCTGAGGCAAAAGCTCAGACTCGACTCTAACTCCCAGGACTAACCTATTGCTATGAGACTAAGACAATGGTATGCTCCACTCAACTTCCACACTTCACAAGTGAGGCCTAGGGACCTATTTAGACCCAAAACTGAGTGAGGAGTATTTATACTCGAGGTAGGTCAGTAAGGTGGTTAAGTCAGTGCTGGAGCGGACACATGGCAGGCCGGACAGCCTCCTAGGGGGTGGCAAGCCGGGAGGCCTCTTGATCTGCCAACTTAGCCATCCAACGCTTTTGGTTGCCTCCCGAAGTCGGTTTGAGGTCGGTTTGGTAGTTAAACTTGGGGCTTTTCTCTAGTTCATTGGATCCTCCTTGTGTTTCTTCCTTAGCCGCAGGATTGAAGTGCCCTGGATCGCTGACTTCACCAGTCCAAGTGTTGGATCAATGAGGTGGTGGGTCTTTCGGCACTTAACACGTTCGTTTTGCGGTTTACACCTTGGAACTGTGTTGACATGGCATTGTTGTGCTTGTAGGTAGAAGATGAGGTGATTTGGCCACTTTCACTAGCCGGACGGCCAAGGGGAGAGGCCAGGTAGCTTGGCCCATTGGCCGAGTGGCCAGGGTCTTTCTTGATTTAGCCAAATTTTGCCTGTTTTCAGCTGTTCTTGCACCTGCACTCAAATATTCAACACAACTCGTGGAGATATGTCAGTAGCAAGGGTTTTGTATTCACTTTGATACATTTTCCTTCATGATCATGCATGGTTGATGGCTGAAGATAGTGCAATAACGACCGTCAACAGTACCAAGCACATAAACAGGACGATTGGACCTTTTATCCTTAAACCGGCTTTCATTAGCCATAACTTTCTGCAATACTTGGTTAACATCACCAAAATCATGCCCTTCTACATTTTCCTTATGAACATCAAGTAAGCCATCATAAGCTAATTTAGCTAAATCTTTATCAGAAATTGTCAAACCAAAGCATCTATTTCTAGTATCTCTAAATCGTCTAATATATTCAAAGATAGATTCATTTGGTTTTCGCTTAATCGCTGAAAGATGTGACAATCGTAACTCAGTTTTCCTAGTAAAGAAATAATCATGAAATTCCTTCTCTAAATCTTGCCTAGTATGAACTGAGTTGGGAGGCAATGAAGTGAACAAATAAATGCAGCACCAGATAGAGACATAGGAAATAATCTACTTCTTAAGACCCCACTACTGCTGGCCTCGTCACATTGTATAAGAAACTGGCCAACATGCTCTAATGTGGTCCTATTATCTGCACTAGTGAATTTGCCAAAATCAGGAACTTTATACTCTGGTGGATATGAAATATATTCATAGTTATCAGTGTACGGCTTATGAAGGTTCTAGATTTACTTTTAAGTTCCAAGCCGAAAGACTCTCTCATAACTCTCACCAATTCGGCTTTAAAATTATCTCTTTCTATCTCATTAGCCGAAAGACGCTGCATTGGTTCAAAAACTCTATTGGTAACTAGCAGTGTGGTGGTATATGCTGGATGTGACGTATAGCTCCGCATGACATATGAACTTTGCGGAACTGAACTAAAACCAAAAGTACCAACATGTGCAGTGTATGCAGTAGTAGGATGTGGTATTGAAGTACTAGCATGAGTAGTCGGAATCCCTCCACTAGCCGAATTCCCCAGGATTTTTCAACTTTGCATATGATGTATTGGTGTGGCGAAAAGAGAGACTCCATGTATAAGCACATTAGATAAATCAAGAATCATGCTAGTAGTAGCACCTTGATTGGTAGTAACATTGGAAGTAGATGCATGTAAATCATTGCCGATAGTTGTCCTAAGCTTGGCATCTATACGTTTGTCAATGACTTCAAAAATATTACTAGTCATAGCATCAAATCTATTATTTATACAAGCAGCAACAGCACCATCAATAACACTAGCAATTCTTGTATATAAATTTGAAGGAATAATTGCACTAGATGTTGCATCAAAGTGTTCCATTATTAAGGGGTGGGTAATTATATACCTTGAGTTGAGTGATCGTGCCATGTCTGCCCTTCTTCTCATAACAAGAGAGAAGTTTCTACAACTCTTTTTCCTGGCGTCGCTTCGTGCGCTTCTGATTTTCCTCAGCCTGCAACTTCAACCTCTCTTCGAATCATCGCCAAACATATTCAGGAATCTCCTCAAGTGTGGGCTTGATGATGTAGTTGACAGTAACTTCGGATGGATTCATGGAATCATCCATTGAAGCCAATGGTTTTGGATCTGTTGCTTCTGTCCCAGCGGAGTCGCCAAAAAGTATGTTGGCACTTTGTCTTGGCCAAATATCACAAACGTTAAGTCTTTCTAAGCCCCGAGCTTGCGCTTCGGGATCAACCAGCAGGTAGAATAGCACCAACCTCCCGGGAGGGACCCTGTCAGGGAGGATGAATGCTAGGGTTGCTCTATGATTGGTAGGCCACCTAGAATGCCTACAAATTTCCGTCAAGACATAGGGAGAACAGAAAGATAGATTGGAAAAATAGGGCAAAAGAGATAAAAGGTAAAACGATAAAAGTGGATGTAATTGGTTCGATTGTGGTGGCCCAATCGACCGTGGCCCTTTATATTTATAGGGAGGGATGGTCCTACACTTTTTACAAGTTAAGATCTATCTAGATTGCGCATAAACCGCGGACTCTACTCAGAACTCGATATTACCAGACTGGTCGGTAAAGACTACCAGACTGTGCGGTGCCACTGGACTATCCAGTCTTAGGCACCGGACTGTCCGGCATAGGCAACCAGCCTAGGCGTGCCACTTTTGGTGCTTAACACAATGCTAGATGAGAAATTTGGTCTCTGCCATCACACACCACTAATTACAAAATTGTTAGCGTTGTAGCTGAACTCAAATATAAATAGGGAAGGCAACAATAATAATCAAAATTAAATTTTATTATTGCTTCTACATCTATTTTGGCAGAAATATCCATTGCAACAACCTCCAATGGCTCACTTGCTTGGATCCTCACACCGTAGCAATGCTTAGAATTTCATCCAGTATGCACCCTTAAAGGTAGCCTGTATAAAGGATGTAACATGTTTGCTTCTCAAATATCACATCATTACGAGTGAACCAAATTACCCAAAAGAGGTTGCCACACCCAAAACTGTTCTCACTCATTCTTCCCGATGCACATTAACCAATGCCCAAGCAAATGAGATATAGAATTAGCTGGAATTAGCCCCATACAAATATGGACAACTCTCCAAATGGTTTTGGTATGATGGTAACAAAACACACAAGTGTTCAATTGTTTCCTTGTTACTACATAAACAACATTTTTTAACTTCTAGTCAAATTCCTCTTATCAAGGTTATCCTTGGATGAAATTGCTTCACACTATAAGTACCATAAAAAATCTTAATTTCCAAAGGAAATTCCAAATTTCATATGAATTTGCTAGTGAAATGGGTATCCTGGTTAATCAAATGATTATACATCAAGGGAACAGAAAAAGACTATGTCAATGTGAGGACCGGACGGGCAACCTAGAGGGGGTGAATAGGTCGACACATAAAACTTACAACCCAAAAAAACCCTCTCTTCTTTACTGAGCAAGATGACGTGGCAACTCGGTGCTACTGACCCCTAGGAATCAAAGAGGACGCGGAACAGCGGAAGGAATCGCTCTAGCGTTCACAAGATGGAAGAAAGCGATCGAAGTCTAAAACCCTTGGAAGCAAGCTCCACCGGCCACTGTGCACAATCAAATGTCTCACCGGATGAACCAATGAGTTCGAGTATAGGCAAAATCAAAGAGTCACAAACCAAATCCGCATACAAAACACCCAAGCAAAAAGAGCCAAAGATGTCAACCAACCAGGGCAACACCGGACTGTCCGGTAACCCACACCAGACTATCTGGTAGCACGCCAGACTATCTGGTAGCACACCGGACTATCTGGTGTAGCACGCCAGACTGTCCGGGAGGGCAGCCTGCGCAGCCAAGCACCAGACTATCTGGTAGCACGTACTGGACTGTCTGGTAGCACACACCAAACTGTCCGGTAGCACGCCGGACTGTCCGACATAACTGCAGAACTTGGGCTCCCAATGCCTAATCTTCACTAAATCTTCTCCAAACTTCACGAAAATTGGCACAGGCTATCTTAGCACTATTCCAAAGCTATTCTCAAAAGATTTATTGAAAAAGATCATGGGATTAGTGGGAATTTCAGATCTCGTGAAGAAGTGAATACTTAGGGCAATAAAGGAGAAAACTCATGAACGACTTGCTTGTGGCAATCCTATTGGATTGAGATGTTCTAAGACATAATCTCAACATCCTTGTAAGTTTAAAACAACAAAAGATAAGGGAAAAATCTCATAGGCTAACCAAAGCACCAAAAGCCCATAAGAAATCATCCAAAAACCAAATAGAAAGGGGAGGAGATGCACACTCAAGTTGCTGCCTGAAATTCCGTCTATTGCAAGCCCAAATTAGTCACAAGGTTTGAATACAAAGTGGAATTTCATTCTCTAAGCTGTCTCCCACTTCTTACCCTCTAACTAAGGGGCTAAATCATTCTAAAACTCTCTAATCTTGAAACTCTTGCTTGGAAACGAAAATGACCGCCTAAACCTAAACCTAAGCAACCCCTAAACTAGCTAAGAGAAGTGGCTAATGGCAGCCACCTCCTAATTTATACCGCAAACTAAGCCCTTAGACAGTTTTGCATTTGGCCCCTATATTACAGACTCAGACACTAACAAGGCTTGTAGACGCTAGAAAAGACCACAATAACTGGGATGAACGGCCACAATGAAGTCATCGACGTCTTCGGTTTCCCCGCCTTCGCTTGATGTACTCCACGTGTCTAGTAGCTCATCCCTGGGGGATAACTCCGATTTTTGAAATACCGGTAACCTGCCCTGATTTTGACGATAGAACCAGTAAACGTTCTTGGGCCTCTAGTTTTAACGCTCAAACCGAGAAACGATAGTGGGCTTCATACATATAGTGATTTTACAGCTCACGACACTGTTCCGCAACCAAGGTCACACTTATGGGCTGGGTCTAACTTGGACCGCAGCCCAAGCCACCTGGTAGACCACTCGTCAAGGATTTTGTCACGCCACGGTAACACTCGGGCGCCGCCACCAGATCACGCTTAGGAGGTGCTCGCTCGTCCTTTAGCAAGTCTTCGATATTGACAAGCACTCATCACAGCCAAGACTAAAGACCAGACTCAGTACGCTTGAGTCCCTCACAATGTAAATTCCACATAAAAATATCTCTTCCATTAGACAACTGAATATTAAATATTTTTGCTAGCAAGTTGTGCCAAACTGTCAATTGTCCCCCACTAAAGCTCTAAGAAAGGTAATATTAGGCAGCATTTTGGATCATGGCATCCGCCACAATGTTGTGTACGTAATTAACTATATTATACAGGCCCCGAGGTTGTTCTTTAAGTGGTTTTGATCCTACCTAAGTGTCTGCCCAAAATAGAGTCTGTGAACCATCTCTTATATGAAATGTTCCAAACCCCAGAAAGTATCCCCTGGAATTTAAGGTATATTTCCAAAAATGTGAGTCAGGTTTAATTTGGACCTACAATAAGCACTTTAAACTTATATGTTTATTTCAATGGAAGGTTTACAAGATCACATCTTCATTGAGTAATTTAAACAACTACTTACTAATGCGACTTTTATTTTCAATCCTGAGATCTATGTACTATAGCTCCTTGATTTTTGGGACAACACAGAATATTCCACCTAGCTAGGAGGTAGTCATGTTTATCATAATTGCCATACAAAAAAAAGAACCTAGACCAATAAAAGTTCGGTGGACACCTTTTAGGATTTCAAAAAAGCATCATAAACATGGGAAGCCTACTCAATACTAAATTATCTAAGTTTATGGACCTTTAAACTTATGGGCTTCCCTAGGCCTTCTTTCTCCATCCTCGGCCTTCTAGGAGTTGGGCCTTTTCTCCACTTGTGGGTTCCAAATTATATTGATTATTAATCATGTTTTCTCCCTAAACTTCAGCATTAAGTCTATGTGCAAATAAACTTTCCAAGTTCTGTGTATCTTCCTCAATTTTCTTGTGATTATTATATTGTGAAAAAAAACACGAGATATAGTAAAAATGGGTAACTATTAGCTGCCAAGTGGCTTCATAATAAGGTTTATCTCTCAAATCATATGAAAATACCACTAAAATGAGACATGAAAGTCGCTCTTATGGCTCAAGGATGACTTGACGTTTCTTTGAGAATGTTTAACCCCTGACTTGGGCACCCATGCGGTGTAAGTTTTTCATGTGGCTTGCTGTAAGTAATCGTTGTTGGACGGCAGATCATCTCGCCAAGCGAGGCCTTCCCCACTCGGAGGTCTGCCCTCTCTGTGACCAGGCTACAGAGACAATCAATCACATTCTTTTCGCCTATGTCTTCAGCAAGCAAGTCTGGACCTTCGTTCTGCACTCGCTAGGTTTGGTTGGCATTGTACCTTCAGTGGCGGATGGCCGTTTCACTTCCTGGTGGGCGCGGTCCAGCAAGCGAGTGCCTAAAGATATGCGAAAGGGGCTTAATTCTCTTGTCATCCTGGTCGCTTGGGAAATCTGGAAGAGTCGAAACTCGTGTGTGTTCGAAGGCTCTCAACCAAACATCCAAAAGTCCTCCTTTCAGTTAGAGATGAGGGCTTAGTGAGGTGTATGGCTGGAGCTACCAATCTCCAGGAGCTTCTTAGTAGGTTGCTTAGTCCGGCAGCAGCCCAAGCAATGCTCGTCCGGGACGTCGGTGTTGGTTCTGTGTAGGCGTCTAGTGTTGGTGTTGTACTCGGGCTGGGTTATGTTAACTCACCCTCTGTATTACTTTCTTCCTTAACGACACACAGATCTCCTGCATAGTTCGAGAAAAAAAGAGAGAATGTTTAACCCCTACATCAAGTATTCAACATGGCATCCACGTTGTCAACTCTATCAAAGTCTTGTAGAGACTTTCTAATGAGTCCGTCACGCGAGAAATTTTAATCATTGCTTCCACAAAACTATATTTGAACTTTTGATATTTTTTTCATACTTTACCACCTAATAGATGTTCCAATCTGCCTCTGATGGTAGCTTCAACATCAAATAGTGAGCCTTTTTCCCATAATCAATCCTTCCTTCCATGTTGCAACAAACATTTCGCCTTCACCAAACACATGGCTCAACAAAGACCAACAAAAGGACACTACGTTGGCGATGCTTGGGGGAGATATCAAATAATTACACCTCTTCCTTTATATATTCAAACTCCCCTTGTTATATTTAATAGTTCTAGCACGAAACAAATGTACTAAATGATTCATCTACAAAATCCCAAACACTCCGACAAGTCTAAGATAAAGTTAGTATAAACAAATTATTTCATACAACTATATGTACTCCTCTACTTCTAAAAGTACCCAATTAAATACATTATAATATCAAATCCATGACTTAAAGGACAAACCAGCTCATGAAATAATACGAGAGAATGTGCCAGGTATATTATCACCTAGTGCTACGTTCAAACTAGACATTTAAATCAAATCAAAATACTATTTTTCTCTCAAACCCTAAAACACCTAACCTATCAAGTGCGTTCAATACAGAAAGAAATCTAGGTAGGAGATGGAGGCAATAACTTCAATGGAGGTCAGGAAATAGTCAATGATAGGTAGAGAGTACAATCGGTGGCAAAGAACATAATGACCTTGGTGTTCCAGCTCTTTTGAACAGAGAAGGAAGAACGACAAAAAAAAATAGACCATGGGCTAATTATTATGTCCGCCCTTGGCACGTAGCCGAGATGACGCACCAAGGGGGTCACTACTCTTATGTACCAACTTAGCATGGCACCTTGACCGAAGTCACAATTGACATGTCAAGACAAGACCCGTAAAATGGCCTTACTAGTGGTCGGTTTTTCGCACAGTGCATTGGAATGGCTGCCTCATGCCGTTAGTACCGACTAGTCATCAAGGGAGCCAAAACTGCAGATAAAAATTAACGAGCACAGGTTAGTGATAAAATACTGATTAAAAGATTTAAAAATGACGTTGATTTAAAAGACACGAGGTGTGTTTAGGACTAGCTGAATGGCTGCTTCATGCCGTTAGTACTGACTAGTCATCAAGGGAGCCAAAACTGCAGATAAAAATTAACGAGCACAGGTTAGTGATAAAATACTGATTAAAAGATTTAAAAATGACGTGGATTTAAAAGATAAAACACGAGGTCTGTTTAGGACTGGCACAGCCTACCGCAGAAAGCAACGGTTACAGTCATCGTCCTTCGAAATCTGGTCTTTCAGAGGAACACAAACAATGGTGGCGTTTCCCATGTGGGTCATCAGATATGAGTTTACCACAATTACGTAGGTATAGAACACTATAAGTCGGTAACTAATTATCATGAGAGAATAGCACAAAATACAAAAAGTCTTATATTCATCAGGCCTAGTATTAAAAAAAGGAGCGCAGGGGCACGAAACTTTATTTTAAAACTGCACTAGCCGGGAATCGAACCCGGGTCTGTACCGTGGCAGGGTACTATTCTACCACTAGACCACTGGTGCTGCACGTCTAAGTTTTTTATAGGTTCTATTTGGCCAGTAATTATATGTGTATGCAATTATGCATCCTGCGTTCGTGTTGGTGCCTTCGTATTCCAATAGATGCCTTCTGCTATTTTTCATGTAACAAGTGACAGTTCTATCATACCATCCATAGGGCATGGCCGCATGGGCATAACAAAAGAATGAGATAACATGTCAGCCTAATTAGCAAAGCAAACGAACCTACACATGTTAGCCTTAGGCCCTTAGCAAAATACAGCTGAGCGCGGGAAGCAAGCTAGGAGCCAAACTGTCAAAGACAAGGCTTTTATATGAAGGTTATCTTTGCCCAGGCTCGCTTGAAAGTTTATGGGTTCACCACTGATGTCGGCCAAAAAGCTGATCGGACTCAATGACCTCCATTTTATCTTATTGGTCACACCTTTTCAAATACATTTTATGAGAGAAAAAATGAAACCTTCAGGCCTTCGGTCGTTTGGGCTGGTATTGCCTGGCATTGGGGTCCAATCCACATGGAACACCCGGACCAGAAAAGATGCGTTCGGTTCGGTTAAACCCAACGTGGATTCTAAGCCGGTCTCAGGTGGCCAGGAACGAACCCACACGCGAACTCGCAAATACTCACGTGGAGGCGGAGGTGTCGCGAAGAAGCGCGCGGAGGTGACTGCGCACGCGAGGCCACGGCGTGGCGACAGAGCAGGCGCAGGACACCGGATCCAGCCTCCCTTCGCGATGGCGCCACAAAGAAGCTCCGGTGGCAACATCGACGTGGTGGTGTCCCATCCCTCCATTCGGCGTCCATCTCCTTCCATCTGGGGTCCATCCCCTTCGGTTGCCGCCTTCTCACCGGTAATCACGTCCTCCTCCACTTTCTTTCAGGGGCGGAGGGCCCATTATGGTGCACTATGGCACGCGTCGTACCTTGGTCCAATCCAAACTCTTATACCCCCCTTATATTTTTAGCCCATCCCGCAGCAAATGGCCCATGTACTAACCGGCCAACAGCCCAAAGGCCTCTTCTCACGCTAATTGAGAACCTTGGACGGGAGGGAGCGCTCCGCCTAGAGCCGCCAAGCCTAGTTAATTTGTTGTCGCAGCAACCAACCGTTCCGTCACCGAAGGATTTGGAGTGGCGCGGTTTTAGTTTTTGAGCCTGAATTGTTTCTTTGGCCATGCATGGTCTTTCCACGTCTTTTTCTTTCTTTCGGCCATTCGCCATTCCCCTCCCGTACGTTTCTCATCTTTCCGCTTCGTTTCTCTCTTCCTTTTCCTTTTATTAGTTTCTTTCTCCTTTTTCCCTTCCATATTGTTTCATTCTCCATTTTATTTTGTATCTCTTCCTCTATTTCGTTTATGTTGTTTCTTTTCTCTTTATTTTCATTTCTTTCTTCTTCTTTAATTTTATTTACTTATATTCATTTCTGTATTGGACCCTATAAATTTATTGATTACATATTTTATTATGCATGTGTATCAGGTTCTATAAGTATAGATTTTGTTCTGTATATACATATTATTTTGTTTTTTGAAGTTATATAATTTGCTCTAGGTGTACAATCTTTATTCTTAGAGTTAACAAATTTTGTCCTAATTGTACACTTTGTTCTTTGAGTTCATTTAATTTGTTATAGATGTATGTATAATTGTTCTATGACCTAATATGACTCTTTGCAAGTGTACATTTTTTGTTTCATGATCTTGTTCCGCACATGATATGATTTGTTCTATGCAAACAAAATTTGTTCTTTAAGTTTATATAATTTGTTTTAGCTGTACAATATTTATTCTAAGAGTCCGCACAATTTGTTCTAGCTGTACTTATTGTTGTTCTTTCGGTTCATATAATTTGTTCTAAGTGATATGTATGGTTCATTCTAGATGTAATTTTTTTAAAATAATATGTTGTTTATTTAACCAATTTTCTTCTGCTTGTAATTTTTTTCAATTGAACAATCAAAAACATATGATTATGACATATGTATGATCTATTCTTGTTGTAGTTATTTTCTTCTATTCGTATTGCACGTAGAATAGTTTATTATGCGTGCAACACTTTATAGTACATTTCAAATAATTTATTATTAGTGTAGAACATTTATATTGCGTGCACAGGACAATTGGTTATGTGGTAAAAAAATACACCGGAAGACTACCTCCCTAGATGACATATACTGAATCATTACTGAGCGTGCACGCCGCGAGGCACACCGCACGCTGCCCTCCACTCTTGGTCCTCCTATTTGCTTGTAAAAGACTGCTGCCATCAAAAATCAATACAACTCATTTACCATATAGAACATTTTATAATACATGTAGAACATTCGATTTTGCTTGTAGAAAATCACTTTTGGTATAGAAATTTTTTTCATTTTGCACGTAGGATTTTATTTTTACAACAGAACAACTAACATTATAAGTAGAACTATTGTAGAGCCTTTTATTTTATCTTTTCATATAACCTTTAATTTTGGGTACATAACAAGTAAAATTGCATGTATACCAAGTAAAAGTGTGTTATCAAGTTACGTGCATGCAAACCAATTTATAATGTATTTAAAACATTTTATAATGTATATTGAATATTTATTTAGCACATAGAATAATCTGCTATGCATGTAGAACTTTTTATTTCGGACAAAGAACAATTAACATGGTGTGTGGAACAATTCATATTGCATAGGGAACATATATCAGAACGCGCTATATGTGGAATAAAGAAAAAATGATAATGTTTCTAGGTGTACAATTTTTGTTATATGCGTATAAATTTTCATTCTGGTTTCATAGTGCATAGATTTAAATATTGTAGCTTAAAGAAATAAATTTTAAGATATTACCTAATATGTGTAAGTGAGATATCATTTTAACAATTTTATTACAAGAAAACAAATGGTGCAATCAAAATTCCATTTGTATTTCTATATTGATAGTTATTATTATCTTAGTTTATATCTTCATTATGCACATAGAAAAATTCATAATGTGTGTACAATAATTTATATTATGTGTGGAACAATTCATTTTTTTCATAGAACAATTCATGTAGAACAATTTATATTGTATGCAAAACAATTTTTTCACATAACACAATTCATCATATATGTAGAATAATTTATATTGTATGTAGAACAATTTATTTTCGCATATAACAATTCAATATGCCGTGTAGAACAATTTGTATTTTGTGTGAAACAATTAATTTTGCAAATAGAACAATTTATTTTGCATGTAGAATAAATCAGATTGCATATAAAATAATTTTTTATGCATGCAGAACAATTTATATTATGTGTGGAACAATTTATTTTTTCCATAGAATAATTTTATTGCGCAAGTAGAATAATTAATGCTACACGTAGAATAATTCATTATGCGTGTAGAATAATTTATTGTAGAAAAATTCAAATTGCACATAGAACAATTTGTTATGAGCATAGAATCATTAATCCCGTGTATAGAATAAATGATTATATGGTATAATATTTCGTTTAACAATTCATTATGTGTATAGAACAATTGATTATGTGCATAGAACAATTTATTTGTGAGTAGAATAATTCATATTATATGGAGAACAATTGATTAGGTGAGAAAGAATTAAGCAAATACTCAAGAAGTAGCCCAGGGCTCGAAATAAACCACACAGAATGACGGCTCATGGCGGAATAAACACGTAATGAAAGAAACAGCCCAATATAATGAAATTGGCCCAACGAAAGAACTTGCCCTAGGCTTGGTGTAAAGGCACGGCCACCCGAACACACAATGAAAGAAACGGCACAATACAATGAAATCGTCCCAACAAAAAAAACTTGCCCAAGAATTGCTGAAGAGGCGCCGCTGTGTGGGTTTGGTGACACTTCGCGAGTTTGTTGCCGCATCGACAAATATCCGTCCCCACTCGGAGCTCCTCGTGCGCCGCAATCCCCCGCCCGCGCCCCACGCCGCGCATTCCACCCGTCCGCCTCTCGCGCCGTTCCGGCCGCTGCCCAGCCTAGTCGCACCTCTCGCCCTCCCTCTCCTGTTCTTGCTCCGGCCTCCGCTCTCCGTCTCTTGCCTGGTCGCCCGGGCACTTTTTTCATTTTGACCCTTCGAAAAAAGAAATTGCAAGAATATACCCTTCCAAAAACTATTTGCACCTGATGATTTTTTTCGGCGTCATTGTGCATGGCGCCACAATGGCGCCACAATATTTGCCACATAAAAACCGTTCGTGGTGTTATAGAGTCATCTGGTACATCATTTACCACGTTAAAAGCGCCGCAAGATAATACTGCGGCGCCGCAGGCCCTTTGTCTATAAAATTCGTATATTTTTCATACGACATTGGATGGAGATGATCTTTATATGAAATTATAGCAATCGATAAGATCTATAACTTTGTAGTTTTGAGATTTTTCATTTGACATCATTTATATGCTTGAAAAATCATTGCAAATCTAACTGTATTTTGTGCAATCTTTGTTTGTAAAAAATTATGTTTTTTACATTTCACGTCGGATGAAGATAATTCTTATATGAGAATTGTATATCTCAATGAAATCTACAACTTTGTAGTTTTGAGTTTTTTCATTTGAAGTCATCTAAATGGTCTAAAAATTCATTATAAATCTAATTCTAATATGCACACTCTTTGTTTTAGAAAAATTATATTTATACACGTGACATCGGATGAAGATGATTCTTATATGAAAATTGTAGTTCCGACCAGATCTACAACTTTATAGTTTTGTGTTTTTTCATTATGTACTAAAACATGATATTATGACATTTTATGATGTAATTTGTACTAAAACATGATATTAATAACCAAAGAAAGTAATGTTTTGTGAATATCTAATGGTTTAATGTGTTTTTTTATGTTGCATGGCAAGAAGAATAAAAAAATGCTAAGAAGAATCACCCTTTCCACTTAGAAGGATAACAAATGAGAAGAATCATGCTAATACTCCGAAATGTAAAATGAATATAACCTCTTGCCGACATGGGAACAAATTTTATTTTGTCTAGTATATCTACCGACTGATTTCAGATTATTATTATTGGAGAGATAGCTAGGAAAATGTGAGGAGCAAAAAGGAACATCTGATTTGATGTGTTCCCAATAGCCACGAGATGTTCATCTTAGAGTGATCCT
Organism: Paspalum vaginatum; assembly: GCA_030272315.1. Lineage (NCBI taxonomy): Eukaryota > Viridiplantae > Streptophyta > Magnoliopsida > Poales > Poaceae > Paspalum > Paspalum vaginatum. The sequence goes on along the minus strand of CM059018.1, from coordinate 32,035,121 downwards.
TTTGTGACAGTTTCTAATTGGTGCACGAGTAAACACAAGGTTGCAATATTTTATTTCTAGAATCTACAGCATGCCACGCCAAGCTTTGGAGATCATAATGATGGAGATATTGAAAATCATGTGTCAGGAGGTTTAGCGATGAATTGTGTTAACGGCTCCTAGCATAAAGTTACTAAACAAAAGCTAATTTTCTAGCCTCCTCCAACCATTTTTTTCTCTCACCATATAGAAACCATAAAATTTTGAAAGGGCTACATATGAAGTTCAGTTTCAGGTGAATACCTCAACGATATTAAAGCCTCAGAAATATATTTTATCTAAAACAAAGAGCCAGCATAATACAACTAGATTTAAAATAATTTTTAAGGCATCTAAATGATTTAAATGAAAAAACATAAAACTACAAAGTTATAGATTTCATCGAGAGCTACAATTTTCATATAATAACACCTTCATCTGACGTCACATGTAAACAATATAATTTTTCTAAAATAAAGAGCATGCATATTATAGTTAGATTTATAATGAGTTGTTAAATCATCCAAATGACTTTAAATGAAAAAACTCAAAACTATAAAGTTGTATATCTCACTGAGAGATACAATTTTTATATAATAATTATCTTCATCCGATATCACACGTAAAACTACAAAGTTGTTGATCTCGTCAAGTTCTACCGTTTTCATATAAAAAACATCTCCATCCGACATTGTATAAAAAAATACAGATTTTACCAGATGTAAAGCTGGCTGTCGGATGGCGCCACATTATTGTCTTGCGGCGCCACCACCGATAGCGCCGCAAGCTTTTTAATATGGCAAATAACATGTCAGACTATTCTATATAACCCTAAACAGTTTCTACGTGGCAAATATTGCGGCGAAATTGGACGCGGTGCCGTGCACAATGGCACCAAAAAAGAGTCATCCATTGCAAAAAGTTTCTGAAAAGCTCTATTCTTGCAATTTCTTTCTTCAGGGTCAAAATGAAAAAAAAAAGTGCTCGCTCCGGGCTCGGTGCCCCGGCCGCTGGCCAGTGGCCACCGCTGGGGCGGCGCCCCCGCTCCGCATCCGTGAGTGTGAGATTACTGCGGACTGCGCTGCTTGCTTGTCACCCGGCCGCTGGCCACCGTAGTCCATAGCTAGCGCCCCTCCGTGTACGCGAGATCCCCTGCGCAGTCTGCCCGGCTGCCCCGGCGAGGCGGCGTCCATCACTCAACGGCCACTGGGCAAACCAGCAGTCCACCACCGCAACTGCAATTGAGTCAAGCAGTAAAAAGGGAAAGAGAAAGGCACAAAGCAGAGCTAAGGGCGTAGGATGCACCGTGACTGTGTTGTTGCTTATGGGACCAATTGTCTAATTCAGTTTCACTGATTCACTTCAATGATGTTGTTGTCTGCAGATCTAAAGAACAATGTTAGCTAGACATCTGGAAGCACAAACCCTAGTAGCCGTGGAAGTGGAGTTATTCATGAAGCATTAGAGGGGGGATGGTGAAAACTCATTTGAGGAATACTGTCGATGAGGATGCCGCAGGGCAAGAGGCTCTACGAGTGCCGGCTGAACAAGTTCAAGTTCAAGAAGATTTACTAGTATAACTCTAGACCCCACTTGTATATCCTGTAATTTATATTGCTTCTATTGTTTTACCACTAATTTATGTTTTCTCTTCGTTTGTCTGCTCGTTTTGGTCCGAGTGTTGATTAGATGTGTATCCTACCATTTTTTCTTCATTTAAAGTACTTCTTAACAATGTTCTTGTTTTGAAACTTTCTTGACCAGGTTCTTGTTGATTATATTCCACCGTCATACCTTATTTTTTGGGCGTCCTCCGCCACTGCTTCCTTCCCTCTGCTCACCATGAACTAGGGATTTTGATGCTAGGGTTCTGGATTATTCTGTCCTAGGGTTCCTGATGATTCTTGGAATTCGTCCTGCTAGGGTTCTTGGTTCTTAGCAATGCCGGAGGCATAGCCCGGCTAGCCAGGGCAGCTGCCCAGGGCTCACCGGGGATAGGCCATGATCTAGTAAATGGTCCAGAACTAATTGAGATGGGATTCTAGCTGATCTAATAAATTGACCTGATCTTGTAAATTTACTAATTCAGATGGGATTATGTGCCAGAACTAATGTGGCTACAATAGATGGTCCGACTTTGATGTTGGGTGCTGGTCTTGAACAGAAGTTTCAGTTTTCTGTATGTCACTGTCAATCTGCAAACAGGAAGAAATATCAATGTGCCAATGTTATGCTTTGATCTAAAACTCAGGGTCTAATCTTATAACTATTGTTAGTAAGTATGTTAGTTTTCCACATAACGACTAAGTATTTTAGCAGCCTACATGAGGGTTAACTTTGGATCATCGTTAAATGTAGAACTGATGCAAGGGCTCTGCTCTGCTTAAATTCAGAAGCAAAACATTACTTATTGCATTTGTTTTGGCATGTTACTGCACATTTGCGCTATTTGAACAACGCTTGCTTCATTTCTTTCATTCATGTGACATTTGTGTCGGCTAGACAGCTGAACTGGGAGCCTTTAATCTGAAGAACCCAAAAAAATGTTCTGGTGTAAGATGAAAATCCCTGTTTATATCGATTTATATTGCGATTTCAGATTACTATGGTCTATGGCATATGCTAACACCTAGTAGGCCGTGGTGACTCCTCCATGGCACCAAGTCCCTAGTTTCTTTGTTTGTACTTGGTTCATTAGGAACGTCCATGTCTTGCTTCAATTTCTTAATTCGAACAAAGCAAAGAAGTTCTGTAAATATTCTCTCATATTTGGGATTGACTTGTTAGCTTATGTCTTGTTTAATGGAAATCCTTCAGTTCTAACTGGTTAACTGAGGCAGTTAAATGACCTTTTTTTTGAAATATCATTGCTACAAAATTTAGGTTGCTTAAATCTAGCCCAAACAGTTTGCTTTGTTGGTGAGAATCTAATCCTCATTTCCCTTTATCTTTGCAGGCTTTGCATCTTGAGGTCACTTCTGCTCTTACTACCCCAAGTTCTAAACTTGTTTTATTTTAATTCTGATCATGATGAGGACATGAGAAGGCGTAGTGCTTTGTTGGAGGGAAAGCACAAGACAGGTCTGGGAACATGACAGTGGCAGCAACTCTATTCTACTTTTGTGGTGTAATTCCTAAAAAAGCTATTTAAGGCATGTCATTTACTATGATCAATATAACATTGTTCATTTGCTGGCAACAAGTCAATTGGTCATGTAGAAGTATTGCTTGCTCTATTGTGTATGTTATCACTGTGATGCATGGATTGTGGGTCTACAAAATATTTTTGTCATGTTGAATACACCTATAGTCATGAGACCAATCCTGTAGAAACTGAGCATTACATGGTTATTTTTCTATGCACAAACAATATTTGTTAGCTGATCTCTTTGTTCTTTGAACCTGTCGGATGTTTCGGTATTGTCATATTGTATAATATTCTAGTGAGAATTGTTTTTTGGGAGGTTTTAGCCAAACCAGAGGGATTAACCGAACAAGTTTTTGAGGGTATGGATTAAACCCCCAAAGAGATTAAATCCCCACAGGGATCAAGTGACAAGCATGGGTTTCGCTCAATCCCAGCCTAGGTTAGTTCCCCTCGGGGAATCAATCCACAACAACCGAACAAAAGTGTGAAGGAGGGCATTAAATGGAGTGAGGAGATATAAGAAAGGGACCATGTTTTTCACATCTGACATTCAATTTAGAGGAACTACCACAAAAAGGGTCAATACCAACAGTCAACAGATATGGCAAGGCAAATACGGTTGCCCAAACTCAGCAAACAAGCATGACGCAACGTCAAAAAGAGCACGTTAAGGAGAAAACTCTGCTTTTGTGATTAAAATAGACGATGTTTTCATAGAACCGCCATTTCAACTATAGAAACAACTGAGTAAATACTCCCTGCGGTCATTAATGTATGAACGTCATATATTAATGACCGCAGTAGACCTTTCGGAGTAATCATAATGGTCATGGAAAAACCATTTGTCCAAGAATTACTTCAGACCATATAACATCTCCCTGGTATGGTTGTATGGAGGTGTGTATGTGTGTTTGGATACGACGTTTGGAGCCATGGAGGTGTGTTGAGGTGTTGTGGAGCTTTCCAGCATTTATATTATTACGAACATGGCCAGGGTTTTTTGGCTATAAATATTTGCAAGTATATCAATATAATAAGTAATAACAGATATAAAGAAGATTAATAGAACAAAAAAATAATGAATGTATAAAATTCACTATTACAGCAATACAGTAAAGATGTAAAATTCTGAAATAAAGTATTTTGACATATTTGTTAAAATAAATTAGTATGATCATACAGCAAGGTAACAGTTAAAATTCCTTATTAAGCAATGATCACACACACTATTGTAATCAATGCATGAAGCAAACTGCTACAGCCACATACCGTGGTAAATATACTGTAGGTTGGATGGCGCAGTTGCCAGAGAAAAAAACTAAGATATATACTTCTCTTCTTTTTCCTGAAGTTTTTTTTTTTTGACAGAACAGGAGGGGTTTCCACCTACCGAAATTTATTAAAAAACAATCGTTTTCCTGAAGTTACGATAAATACAGAACATGGCAGATGGATGTTGTCGGTACCCAGCTAACCGGGTACCCGCTTACACTAGACGAAGATCACTAAGGGAGGTAACTACTGCAGTACAAGGAGGGCCTAAGGCCGCGTACAGATGGGCCCGGCCTACTCCTTGGAAAAGCTGGGCCACGCACCCGGCCCACAGGGGAGGCCCCGGACCTCCTTCGAGGATCGAGCCTCCCCCAGCCACGCGAGGAGAGGTCCGGACCTCTCGGTCCGGAGCACGTACCTTCGGTGGTCCGGGGCCGCCTCGTGCCCACAGAGCACGGGGAGGTCCGGAGCCGGCGCCCTCGGTGGTCCGGGGGCGCCACGTGCCCGCAGAGCACGTGGAGGTCCGGAGCCAGCGCCCTCGGTGGTCCGGGGGCGCCACGTGCCCGCAGAGCACGTGGAGGTCCGGAGCCAGCGCCCTCGGTGGTCCGGGGGCGCCACGTGCCCGCAGAGCACGTGGAGGTCCGGAGCCAGCACCCTCGGTGGTCCGGGGCCGCCACGTGCCCACAGGGCACGGGAAGGTCTCGCGTTGCCACGTGCCCACAGGGCGCGTGGCGGGGCCTTCAGGCGGGCGCCTCGCCCACCTGCCACATTTATTGCGGGCAGGTGGGCGTGCCCGATGCCGCTGACACCGCCGCTGTCAGGCTGGCACGCCCCGATGCTGCTGACACCACGAGTGTCAGACGGGCGTGCCCCCGTTGCCCGCCGACACCGCCGCTGTCAGACAGGCGTGCCCCCGTCGCCCGCCGACGCCGCCGCTGTCAGACGGGCGTGCCCCCATCGTCGCTGGCACCGCCGCTGGCAGGCGGCGGTGGCGAAGCAAAGGGGCGCGCCTTACCAAGGCCCGGCGGCGATAACAGGGCACTACAGTTGATTTTCCCAGCTACACTGGGGTCTATATTGAGTAAACAAGTACGCTGTACAAATCATGAGCCGCGCCACGCGCGGCGGCCGCGCTCAGCCTAAATACTAGGTAGCAGCGCCACAACGCTACTACGAGCGCCCTGCCCTGTCACGCGTGCGCATCGCCTGCCCCTCGGCCTCTGAAGCCCCTCAGCGGGTTTAGCAGCCGATGGGACAGGGCGGCGTAAGGAAGGACGATATGGCGGATCTCCAGGCCATACCAGGTCACGACGGCGGTACAGGTGCGAAGCATGGGAGCGTTGGACATCAGGCACAGGATAGAACTGTAGCATAGAGGAAATGGGCCGGGACCACCTGTCGGGGCCCGGCCACCATGTACATGCCCCCCTTGGGCTATAAAAGGGGAGGCATACGCAACACAGACCCAGACAGGCTCAGAGACTCCTCTGAAAGCCCACAAAGCACAAGCACACGAGGCCACTGTCTTCGCCAACAGACAGGAATACAAGAACACACCCACAGTGGACGTAGGGTATTACGCTCCGGCGGCCCGAACCACTCTAAATCCTCTCGCCACCATTGTGCCACCACCAACTTAGCTAACAACGATCGCTCCCCCTAACTACTCTTAGTACTTAGGATCTCGGCCGGGTGCATTCCGCCACCCGACCAGGAGCACGTCCGCTCCGACAGATGTGGTGACAAAGAACTGTACTCTCCTAGATCTACCCATTATACAGGTAAATGGGATGAATGCAGTGGTCCTTGCATCACATACGTGGTGTCCAAGAAAAACAAGCCTCCCTCAGTGCAGTGCTTTGATTTTTCGCAGTCGTCGTAGTGGTAACAAAGTCTATGAGGCCAGGTATGGCACACCAAAACTTCCATGGGAAGTACAGAGCTACAGAGGTCTCCACTGACTTGCTGGGCACATGCACATGCACATGAACCAGCTCCCCGGCCACACACCCACCAATAAGAACCCTACCTAAGCCCGATTCGTCCATTGTATGGCTTGAATAATTTGCTGCGAGAGGTTGCTGCCATAAATGGATAGCCTCGAGCCAGATCAGCACATCAATACTTTCATGATTTCTGTCTCCTCGTGATGTCTTGCTTACTAAGTGATTGCATCACATTAACATGTGCATTTTATGGTTGTGGAGACGCATCCATCAGCCGTGGTGCAGAGTCTATTTCACAGGGAGATCACTTTCCTAACAGAATTGCTTCTTCTAGCTGGGAAAGATGAGGATGGACGATTGCACGAGCCAGCCGGCGCGTGCTGAAATCACGGGTCTTGTCGCGCGCTGTGATCGGTTGAACATGCTTGCAAGTTGGCACTGCAGAGAGAATGACAGAGGTATTAAGTGGAAAATGAGTAATCATTTGTACTCTTGATGTCCAGTATCTTGGCCATAGCACATCGCCATCTCCTGAGGGTTATCTGGTAGACAGGCAAAAAAAAAAGCAGAAAAAAGGAACTTTCATAAGCAATACAGTTTTATTTGGAATCAGACTAGGTCTAAGAACACTGTCCATCCCTTCCACAAAATAAAGGAAATGGCTACAGTTTATGAATTCCGATGCATATTCTAGATTTTCTATTGAACACTCAAATCATTGAGCAAGAAACTGCAGTTCTGATATGGACGCTTAACTAATGGGAGACAAGCTAAACAGTTCAGATCTTCAAAACCACCCTTGCTCATGATATCCTATTACAGACCGTGTGACCTGCACTGCTGTAACGGAACTGGTTTTCATTGCGTTTTTCTTTTTTTTTTTTTTGAAGGGTTATTCTGCGCTGTATGCTGTAGGACTTGTGACAAGTTGAGAACGAGACAGTCTAGGCACCCTAGTTGTATGCAGGGTTCTCCTTTCCGTCGGAAACCGCCGGAAAACCGGAAAAAATTCCGTTTCCGGTAGTCTACGGGAAATGAAATTCTGAAAAATTTTGGAATTTTCCGTTTTGAATTTGAAAAATTCAAAAAAAAATATAAAAAATCGGGAAAAAATATGATAAAAACCTAGATGTTTTTCTAAGCAAATAGGACTAGAACACACTCAAATCTAAAATCATTTACTAGGTTAAAATTGTATTTTAGTTGAAAAACAAGGTTATTTGTAGTCTAATGAGGTAGGGTTTATAGCTTTTTAGTGTTCGTACTATCAAAAAATTGAAAGAATATATCCTTTTGAATGGAATTAGAGGTCTCCTTTATTTCTCCTTGCACTTTCATCGTATCTTCATTACTTATCAATATCAAGTGGCTACGTGATATGCATGGATATTGTTTATTAGATTCAATTTAGGTTTTCATGTGGACTATGCAAATTATGTATTGTAAACTTATATTATGGTCTATGGATTGTAACTATGTACTCGTGTTATTATGATAAATTTAGTTTTCATGCATTTTATTTGTGATTTCATGTGATAATATGCATTTGTTATGAATAATTTGTGTGTAATATATTTAATATGCATTGTACATTGCAGTATACAAAAGATACAAATAATATCTATCAAATTATTTAATTCTTGGAGCATTTTCTAGTCAAAAAATGCCATTTTCCATCGAAAAGTCCGGAATTCCGCCGGAAAGTAGCGGAATTCTGCCAGAAAATAGCGGAATTCCGACGGAAAGTTCAGGAATTTCGTTTTTGAATTTGAATTCGTGTTCCGGTCGGAAAATTCGAAATCTGGCGGGATTCCGTCCGGAATTTCTTTTCCGGAGGTGTCCGGGATTTGTGTTCAAAACGAAATGGTTAACCCTGGTTGTATGGCCTAGTTTTTTTAAGGGTTATTCTGCGCTGTATGCTGTAGGACTTGTGACAAGTTGAGAACGAGACAGTCTAGGCACCCTAGTTGTATGGCCTAGAAGGCTCTCCTGGCGCCCTAAACATTCCAGCTATTTAATTACTGGTCCTCAACACAGGTTCAAAATAAAATGAGGATGAGCTTAAGTAAGCTGCTAGAGATAGCATTACTCCGATAATTCATACCAGTTCCCAGGAAAGAGATTTCTCATCTTACCTTAATTTTGTCTGCAATCTGTTCCTCGAAGAAACCTTAGAAGGTAGAAGGGTTGTTGTAGGTCTCCTGACAGTTTCAGAGCTCAGACCAATGAATTAATCCAGCCATGCTTTAAAAGGATGAGATGGGAGCAAATTTGCACACTGTTAATGTCTGTGATATTAAGATTTTACTCCATCTTACTTCTCTTCATATTGAGTATCACCATTTTGACCGTTGACGTCACGTCCATACATTAATGATGTCCATACATAAATACTTTAAAGAACTTCGTTTAGTTGGTGAGCGTGACAACTAATTGCTTCATTACTTATTACAGTCGAGCATCAAGTTAACATCAATAAGTTCAACCAAGTCACTAAGTCAGCTCGTCCATTGCTGTCGAACTAAATTTGCCTACCCTCATCTGCTACCATCTAGTATCACTGTTTAAGATGTGATGGTGACAGTGCATAAGTAGTACAGAATCACAATAATCTATCCTTGCATTGAAGAACCTCTTACGATTGGATTCTTCAAAGGAGGTTTGATTTCGATCTCTCTTTCATGTAATATAGTATATCTTATTGGCGTTTACCTAAGGATGCTAAGAGATGTGGCTCTTCTGTGTGTCTCGTTATCTCACCTGATACAGGTTCCTAACAATATATATATCAGTCTGATGGCCGTTCTATCTATCAGCCTAAACAGTCTTTTTCCCTTTTTATTTGAAGGAAAATTCTATTTTATATGCCATCTATGTGTTTCTCTATGTTTAAAACACCTCCAGCTTTCAATAAATGATAATACCTCCGTTTTTAAATATATGGTGTTGACTTTTAGATATCCACATGACTATTCATCTTACTTAGAAGACTTATATAAGTATCAATTTTTTTGTGACTTGTTTATCCACAGTAGTAGTTTGCACATGACTTATATTCATATATATTTATGCAAAGAAAAATCAATAAGACAAATGGCAAAAGTTGTGTTCAAAAGTCACGGTGCGTGAGTACAAGGTAAGATGCATTAGGGTAGAGATATAGCCAAGGCCAATCCACAACATGCTGGACAAGGCTAAAGGGGATTTGGTCAACTATAACATTGAATCCATTTATTGTAATATGATTTTATCACTGTGGTATGGCATAATAATAGCAATGTACTAGCTCAAGAACAACAAACTAACACTTGCTCCCCGAGCGGAAAGTAGCAGATAAAGCAATGGTGACAGTTATCGCCCTTCAAAATGTGGTCTTTCAGAGGAGCACAAAATAGTAGTGATATTGGCAAATCTCAAATGGGCGTAATAGCCACCTTTAAAATTATTAGTAATATAAATAATATACATGAGTTTCCTTAAAAAATATCAGTACTATGTCTTAGTGTTTTTAACACTATGAACCTAATTCAAGGAATTCTGAAGCAATCATGTTAGTATTATTTTTGCAACACTTTAAAAGAACCTTATCCATAAATAGCCATAAGCACTCCTTTAAGCTTAGTTTAAAAAACAAGGAAAATCCATTCTACGGCCTTGAATTGAGCAAATCATCTGCAAAATCCATTCTACGGCCTTGAATTGAGCAAATCATCTGCAACCTTCAACTATGAAACCAGACAATCAAGACCATCATATTGTCAAAACCAAACAATATATACACCCCCTGAGAGCGGTTTCAATGGTGGTTTTCTATTTTTTTAAGATCTTGTTTAATATATAAAATTCATGATAAATTCATTTATTAGATATCAAATATGTACCAAGTAATTTCTACAAATAATATATCCACTAGTGCTCTATTTTGAGTTATGTGGAATTTATTTGCTCAATTTTTAATGTTTCATTTAGAGTAATAAAATAATAGGTGTGGGAATAAATAAGTTTTAAACATTTTCAAAAAGAAGACCAACAGATAGAATATTTTGACAAAAAATATGGTATAAGTTTCATATTTATCTGATATAAAATGATTTAATTCTAAATTTTTAGATATTTAACAAAATTTAAAATAGGAAACCGCCACCAAAATCAGCCTCATGGGTGGTCATGGTTGTTTGTTCCGGTTTTGACGGCTTGATGGTCTTGGTTGCCTAGTTTTGTGTTCAAGATTGTAAATCAGACAACTTACACAGTTCAAGATTGTAAAATGCACTTTTCCTAAAAAATAAAGTTAAAGTGAAAAGAGCAGGATCAATATGGTATTATATTGAAAGAATGAACAAAAAATGGATCATTTTCTTATTAAGATGGGGAAAGGTGGATCTATCATGGTAGTCATATAAATAAACAAGCAATAAACACAAACCACAAACGTTATGAGAAAACCATGCCTGAAAGTTTGATCCAAAGCTAGATTATTAGAAGGAACAAACGAGGGCTATTTCATTGGAAAACCATGTGTCCCTCTATGAATGCTGACTAGCTTGCATTCAGGCACTAAAATAGAGATGACGAAAGTTCCAGTCCTGCTCTAAATAATGCAAGACCGTACTTTCGTACTTGTGACTTGTGAGCATTTGTACCAGACATTATCTTCCACTAATATTTCAACATTGCTGAATGTGGCAGCGGCTAGTGATGAAGGACGAACTAGGGCAGAAGAGGCTCTGCTAATTGACAGCTGCCAACCATTGCAATTTAGAGATGAAAGAGGATAGGATAGACGAACGCACGCCTGTCAGGCCTGTAAATCAGTGCTCGTGTGTATATTCACAGCAGTTTAGTTGTGGTTGGTTGGCTGATGAAGTCCATAAATCCGAGCTGTACTAGTACAGTCCCGCCTGTGCATTGAATGGCAATTAAATGGTGTGGGTGAGCTCTCGAGTGTGTGTACAGTAGGCCAGTAGCAACACCCCTCCTCTTTATCTCCCATTCTGTTGCCTACAAAAAAACATTGCAATGCAGACTCAAGGTTGTGCGGTGGACGAAGTCGCAGGGAAACTAGGAAGAAGGCAAGTACAGAGAATCAGAGCTGTCTGGGTGAAAGGGCAAAAGGACTAAGGGCATAGCCGACTGACTGAGCTTGGTGTCTCCTCCAGGTTCCTCTCGAGGCTGCCATGGATTTGATCAGCAGAGCGGTAGCTTTCAAGGCCCTGGTGTTCCTCTGCTTCATCAGATCATCTCAAGGTACATTTCGCTTATTCCTGCTTCTATGTTCTTCATAGAAACTTAGACATTACTGAATCAGCTCCCTTCGAATTACGTTGGTCACCTCCAGTTTTTAGAAAGGTGCCCCCTTCAGAGATGCTGGAGTTTGATGATTGACAGCTTTCTTTCATTCCTTCCTTCTGTCTGTCTATCTGCCAGTCAGCTTTTCCTGTTTCCCATGGTTTAACTTGCCATTTTAGCTTCACTCAGAGGTCAGAGGGGTAAAGGAATAACGTGCTGTCAGACTGGTACAAATTAACCATGCCGCTTGGAGTCAGTACTGTCTAATTTTACTATTTTAGTATGGTTTCTTAGTCCTTAAATGGCACCTACTTATAATATCTTAACTTAAGTAATGGGACATAAAAAAATTGTTAAGTAATAACACAAGAAAGTTGGAGACGTGAATGGATCCCCAACTTTTTGACATTTGCAACCAGTAGAATTATGTTGGTTATTAAATGTTTAACCTAACCAGATTGAGATAGTGACGGTTCAGAAAATAAAGAGATTGAAATCTTACTCTTCAACCAAGTAGCTTCAGAGAATGACCAGGAACACTTGAATTTGCAGGAACAGATCATTTCACCAAACTGAATCTGCCTCCCTTCGTGAAGGCAAGCAAGTTCTCCACATTTCAGCATGAGGTATATGACTATATCATTGTTGGTGGGGGCACAGCTGGATGCCCATTGGCAGCGACGCTGTCCCAGAAATACAAGGTCCTCCTACTGGAGCGAGGTGGGTCTCCATATGGCAACCGCAACATCACATTATTGGAAAACTTCCACATTAGCTTGGCCGATGTTTCGCCGCAATCACCAGCACAAGGTTTCATCTCCACTGATGGCGTGATCAATGCACGTGCAAACGTCCTAGGTGGTGGAACCTGTATCAACGCCGGCTTCTACAGCCGGGCAAAACCAAGGTACACAATAGTGATGTGCTTATTCACTGTATTCTTTACAATGCCTATTTGACCACAGTTAAGTTTCAGTTGCTATAAATTTTAGCGACATGCAATGAATCTTCGTTTATAAGTTAAAACATATAAATTGGCCAAGAGAAGAAGCCTAACTTAGTCTAGTAGACGCACTTCTTCAAAAATATTTACTGGTCATCTACTCCTGATACTCATGGACTAAACAGTACTAACTCAACTGCTATTTACACTGCAAACATTACAAGGGAGCCAATTGGTCATGCCAATATGTAATTCGGCAGACCTAACCATAAAAATTCAAGAATTTACACTAAAACCATAAAAATATTTATCTCTGCACCTGAATGGTCTCTACAAAACTTTTTGATGTCACAATGCTGAAATTTATTCAGAATTTGTGGGAGAGACAATAGACAGTGATTGTTGGAACATATATATATTTCCATGCTGGTAGTAAGCTAGAATGATTCAATTTCCTATTACAAAAACTGAAAAAAAATTACGAATAGCCTGAAGGAAAGCTGGAGGGCTTCTTATCATGTGGTAGCATAGTTTTTTTTTTAATGTAAATGGCAGGAGCTCTGCCTTTCATTAAAGAGGGAAAGAAGTTTCAGAGAAATAAACAACATGCTCCAGGAGCACACTTCCTGCTGGGAGAGAACAGCAGGAGACTAAAACCAGCAGGAGACTACACACCAGGCCAAGCTGCTAATGAATAGCAGCAGCGCTCCTGAAGAGTGAAAGGCACTCTTTAATTTTCCCTGCCACCTGCATCGCCGACAGCAAGCTATGCTCAAAGATCCTTCAGTTACGCTCTTGCTAGATGTTCACATATGGTAGCATAGTTAGGAACAATCTAGCCAAATTTCACTAAGGTTCATGGAAAGTCAAAAGTGCACATAGCTTCACAGGATTTCTTGCATGACCTAAAGTTCTGAAGAATGTGCGCCACCTAAGTCAAATGATCAATGCCAATAGTTGCTGAAATTTCCTTCGTAGATATGTCTTGGTGAAAGTTAAGGATATGATTTCTGTACCTGTCATGTTAATATTACTAGCATTAATGTTACCGTATAAGTTTGTAACAAGCATTCATGTGCTTGTCTGTTTAGCTTCGTGCAGCAGGCAGGTTGGGATGGAGAACTGGTCAATCAATCCTACCCTTGGGTTGAAGAGAGGATTGTTCACTGGCCCAAACTTGCACCTTGGCAAGCTGCACTCCGGGATGGGCTGCTGGAAGCAGGGGTCTCACCATACAATGGATACACTTATGACCATCTATATGGAACCAAGATTGGGGGCACCATATTTGATGAGGCTGGATACCGGCACACAGCTGCAGACCTGCTTGCTGCTGGAAATCATAAGAACCTTAGGGTGCTGCTTTATGCTACCGTGACCAAAATAGTTTTCAACACGAAACAAGGTAAGCTTATTTAAGTAAAAGAAGTTATAATCACCCCAATTCAATAATAAACAAAAGTTACTAGCATACCTCAAGCAATAAGAATGGGCAATACAAACACATATATTATTTACAGTAACCTCATCTCTTGCACAGGGTATAAGGAACCAAGGGCCATTGGAGTTCAATTCAAAGATGAGAATGGCAGGCACTACCAAGCTTTCCTCGGAGAAAAGAGGGGTAGTGAGATCATTGTTTCTGCCGGTGCAATTGGCAGCCCACAGTTATTGTTGCTCAGTGGAATTGGACCAAGGAATGAACTTAAGAAGCACAATATTTCTTTAGTCCTCTGCAATGAACATGTTGGTAAAGGAATGGCAGACAATCCAATGAACTCGATCTTTGTACCTATGAAGAACCCAACGAGGCAATCTCTGATTGAAACTGTTGGAATAACCGATGCTGGCGTGTTTATTGAAGCCAGCAGTGGATTCAGCCAGTCAGATGATAGCATCCATTGGCATCATGGAATCATGTCTGCTGAGGTTTGGTGTCTGTTTTGCCTTTTCTTTTAGTTGCATGTGGCTTTCTTAACTTATTACTATACCAAATCCTGATTTGTGACACTAAATAATTTTGTGTAGAAACAACACCGTACACTATTGATCCTAAGAAAACATGCTCTCTACATTGTCTCGATGGTAGCCAACTTCATAAGTTTTTTGGAAAGTTTATGGGTGCTCAAGATAATATATAAAAGGAATCTAGTTCCAAGTACATGGAAAACCAAATTATTCAGCAAAAAATATGTGAACTTGTAACGGCATACCTATCATTATAATTTTCAGCAATTCCCTGTTATCAATGTTCTAAAATAGAGTTTTTATTTACAAATTATATGTAGCCAGTAAGTAAGAAACAGAGCAGAACTTTTGAGAATCACGATAGCTTTCAAGACTACCTCTAATGAGTTCTGCAACTTTGATGCAGATAGGGCAGCTATCAACAGTTCCACCAAAGCAAAGAAGTTTTGATGCAATCCAGAAGTATGTACATAACAAATATAACTTACCCAAAGAAGTATTTGATGGAGGTTTCATTCTTGAGAAGATCGATGGCCCGCTATCTACTGGCAGTTTAGTACTTGTCGACACTGATATTGGTAGCAATCCCAGTGTCACCTTCAATTATTTCCAGCATCCACAGGATCTCAGTCGATGTGTCTATGGCATAAAAACCATTGAGAAAATACTGAAGACAAACCATTTTACTAACCTTACTGCCAACAGTGTTGGATATCGAATGGAAACGCTGCTCAATATGAGTGTATCAGCGAACATAAACTTGATACCGAAGCACACAAATGACACCACATCTTTGCAGCAGTTCTGCAGGGACACAGTAACAACCATCTGGCACTACCATGGTGGATGCCATGTGGGCAAGGTGGTCGATCAACACTACCGGGTGATTGGCATCTCAGGCCTCCGTGTGATAGATGGGTCAACGTTCTCTAGATCACCAGGAACGAACCCGCAAGCGACAGTCCTAATGATGGGCAGGTACAGAACAAAAAAGTGCATATCGTTCTCCTCTATAACCAAACAATTCTGACTTCATGCGCTGATTTTTATTTTATTGTATTTGGTGTGCAGATACATGGGGGTGAAGATTCTGAGGGAAAGATTAGGACGAGCAGCTGGAGTATAACAGGTTACAAGACCTTATCCACTTCATCATACAAGAATGTGACATAGGAGATAAGTACATAGTGATTTTTGAAGCGATTCATCAAATTGCCAAAGAAAGAAAAGCTAGGGGTTCCATTTCATTTGCATTGTTATTTTTCATTTGGAAGTGTATGGTCTATCACAGATTTATACTGGCTCCACATTTATAACACTCTTGCTTCATTAAACCTCACAAATGCTCATATTACAGTGTTCAACATATTGGACAATATAAGACCATTTCTCCACAATGTAGCCACATAATCTGTCAGAGTGATCAGAAGTAATTGAGCACAGGTGGTGGCAGGTCTGAGTGAGGGCGAAAGTTGAACATTTTATTTTTATCCTGCAACCATTAATTCGATATTTTGACTGAACTAGGAATTTCTGAGCTAAGGAAAAATCTTGAGTTTCCAAAAGAGAAATAACATATTTCAACACCAAACCTATGACGTGTGTTCTAAGTGAAAGGGTATTCAAGGAAGCAAATCTTATCAATTAAAGACAAGGAAGAAACATGGAACCTATTATAATCAGGCGTCCATGCCGATCGAGAAGGTCCCCAGCGGCCTAGTCCACACCTCAAAATCATGTCCCTGGGCTCACTCCATTGAATTGGTACTTCGAAGGCTGCCCCAGAGCGAACCTGACAGAGAAGGAAAACGGCACTGTCACTCTCAACGGCATAGCTGTGAAGGAGAGCACGAGGAGTACGTACGACACAGCAAGATCGACGCCGCGTACCACCGCTCAGCGCGGTTGACGCTATCGATAGTGGTACGCCTGCGATCCGCAGGAGGCACATTGTATTTGTATTGTAGCGGCAGAGCTGGTCTGCGGGAGGGGGTGATTCGTCAGCTGATACGGCGTGGCTGGAGCATTACCGCGAACATCTGATGTGCATCGCCGGTCAGGTAGACACCGCGATGGTCTTCCATGTGACAGCCTGACAGGAGATGGCGAAACAAGGAGTGGCCTGCGCAGTGCCGAGAGACAGGTTGGTTCCGAATCCATCGCGGCGGATGCCGACGCTGGAGCATCGGGGCGACGGAAGGGGCAAGCTCCCCCTGACGAAGATGATTTGTTAATAAAACCTGTAATGATCTTCATAATTTTGATGATTTTGCTGTGTAAAATGTAGTTACCTCCGGACTTACTTGTTTGACGCCAGCTAGCGTACTATTCGGCGACGCTTAAAAACGAACGGCACAACTTTTTCAGGCTTGCTTGAGCTTTTGTTTCTGCGAGTCTTAGGTTTTGATCTATCTTGGAAAGAGAAAACAAATATAGTGTATCAAAAGAAAATAAACATGTGTGTTTCTGCTCTTTATGTTTCAATTTATAGTCTACTTTGGCTTTGTCATATGGCAAATATTTCTATCTCTGAACCAACCTTTTTTAAAAACAGCATTCACGCCCACAAAAATAAATACATGTATTAAGCTATTTCCAGTTGTGCCTGCATATTGGTTTTTCAAAATTTAATGATGCACTATTATAGCACCGTAGACAGAGAGAGGGATAGTTGGAATGGTGATGAAAGATAGGAGATGGAAGAGCTGCTGGAAATAGCCTTACTAAAACACATTTCATGGTGGATACAATGGAATTACTGTGATATTATAGATAGTTATGTTTTTAAAAAGAATGGCTACGTCGTGGCACCCATGGAACAACCACATGGCCTATCACACCAAGATCCATAGCCATTTGGTTGAGCAATGGGCCATGGCAAGATCAAATCTTTGGTGTGATGGCCCATTTTAGTCTCTCCTTAGGTTAAATATTGTAAATTTAGGTGACCAATCTTATAACTAAATGGTATATTTAAATAGGTTGAAAAACTCAGGCATGTATCAAAATGTTACCGTAGAGATCATTTCTGATTGCAACCACAATACAGTTGAAGGTATAAAATGTCTTACAAGCACGGTTTGAAAATGCATAAATTTAGGGCTTCTTTGAGAGAGTGCTCCGCTCCACGAAATTCAACTCTACTTCACATACTCTATCATGGAACAGCTTCATCTTGAAGTTAGCTCTAGCTTTAAGGGTGTTTGGTTTATAAGATAGCTGATAGCTCCAGTTTACGTGATGCAAGGTTTTTATTATGAATATCGACACTGCTGCGCCCCACTGTCCATGCCCGACCCCAATGCCAGGGGCGGAGAGAAACGGGAGGCTGGAGAGCTACAATCCTGGTTGCAGTCCAATAATTTTATGATATCTCTATGCATTTTTTTTGTCCAACAGATGTAAAATAACCCAAGTGACACTGTGTAATTTTTTTCTAACAAACAAAAGTTAATCCAACAAACCAAGTTTTATATGAATTATATCCTTTGTATAAAAAAATGTCAACCACCAAATAACAATTAATTACTCTTTTAAAATTAGCCCTCTTTCGTCCATTCCTGCTCCGCCACTGCCTGATGTGTTTGCACCCCACCGCTTGCGCCCAGCCCTGATGGGCCTGCTCACCGCAGCAGCTAAGATCGCCCAGGCGACGCACAAAGAAGCATCATCGTGTTTTTTTCTTTACAAACTGGTACGGGTGGGATGCGTGTAACCAGTGCCAATGGGTAATTATTTTCTAACTCCATAAGATAGTTTGAAAACATGTTTTTTGAAGCACTTTTTTAGGAGCTCTATGAAAACATAATCCTCATAGTGGCGTTAATGAATGATGTGAATTCAAACATCTCTACACAGGAGGATATACTGCTGAACCCTGACAGATACAGAGGTTCAATTTTCAGAACTGGTTCATATGTGCAATATTCAGAGAGACCACAATATTTACAGCAAACAAAATTCTTTTTAAAAATGCTCTTGGTGCAGAATGGACATCATTTACATCTTTGCACCAGCATGATTTCGAAGTCGACAGATCCTATTGTCAATAAAACTGATCATTTGACACCATTGTCGAAGGTGCATTTGGATTCTGGAGCTTCCACTCTATCTATGGATCCTACACAGCGAAATACATGCTTATCTAGCTATCCTCGCAGGAGAACCACCATAACTTTACAACCTCGGAAGCAGCCACCCAAGAGTCCAGCCAAGAATAAACCCAGCACCAGCAAGACCTAACCCGACAGCAAATAAGATTGCGTCAAAGAAGCCGTCTCTGCTCTTCTGCCTTCTACCTTTCCTCCTAGTCCAATCTTTCTGGTCTCGACCCTGCGTAGGTTTCTCTTTTAGGGTCATCCATGGAAGTTCAGGCATGATGGCTGCTATCTGATGCTCTTTGTGCTTGATCTGGAGGACAATATTCTCCAGCTGCATTATTTTCAGCCACTGATTGCATGCAAAGAGATGTGAGGCCTGTTGGAACAAAAGCTTGATGACATCATCTTTCTCATTGTGTGCTTTCTTGGCAGCCACGTCAGCTTCCCTAGCACGGGTTTGTGAATGGCGCAGTGCCTCCAAAATCTTATCACGCTCTGATGCATTCTGGAGTGTTTGTTTGCTTTCTGGTCTGGTTGTGCTACTGCTAGAAAAATCTTGTGCCACACTGCATGAAAATGAGATGAAATGAATGTGACCATGATACTAAGCAAAATTACAAAAAGATGGAAGACATGTAAAAGTCTTCAACCACTGAGAAAGGATGTACAGTGTATGCATGCGAATTGTGTACCCTTTTATAGACAATAGACATGAAAAATTAACCCAAGTCTTAGTAAATTTTAACGACAAAAACCAAAACTGAATTAGATTGCATATCCCACCGCTAGAAGGTAGCAACCCACTTGAGTCTGGGAAAATCCCGGCTCTAGTTTCCTACCATCAGATGAATTAACCAGGTGGTCAGAAGATTCCTCCAGAGTCTCCCGCATCGTTCCCGGAACGGATCCAGAGACACGAGCGGAGCCTTAATTTAGCGTATAAGCGGGTTCGCAGGCTAACCCACCTACATCTTTCTAGAACCAAAGTTATCAAGCTTGATTATCATTTTGCTTGCTGATTCTACTTGTAATATGCTGTTGGTGAATCTTCTAAACCTCAGATCCAATATGTGAAATGAAACAAAATAAGGTGCAAGTCCAGATACAGTTAGGAAAAAGTACAGCTAATGGCGTAAAGATAATTTAGTGAAGCTGAAGAATGCACACCTGTGTGTATCATTCCTTCCATGCTGCTCCCAAACTCCATTACCATTTAATAAATCCAACTCATCTGTACTTCCTGTGCAATAGCTGCAGCTGATATGGTCACATTGATTAGGAACAGGATGTGGCACTCTTCCTGCAGGAGATGATGGCCCCCCATAATCACCTATATGTTTGTGAGCATATGGCTCTGTACTGTCAACACGTACAGTCTGGGTAGGTCTTGGTAGATCACAATTCTCAATGTGCTGTGTTGCTCTTTCTGCAACCAGTGAAGCCAGCTCGCTCTCATCAGCAATCTGCCACCATGGTCGTTTCTTTTCACCTCCTTTCCAAGGAGCATCCATATCAAACTTAACATTCTCTGGGTTCTTCAAAGGTGGTGGATCAATACATTCAAAATCTGGGGATTCATTATCTTTGTATAAACAGACAGTATCTCTGTACTTAGACCCTTGGGTATAGCAACCAACAGTATTCAGCTCTTCCAATCCTGTTTTAGGAGAATACTTCGTGAAGGCTGACGGAACCATCCATGGAGGCTCAAAGACACCCCCACTATTATCGTCGCTGGTGTCAGGTGCTTCACAAAGTATTGTCTCCCTATGTTTAGGTTGTAGTGCTGAATCCTCCACTTCCTTCTTATCAATGTCCCTGCGAAAACAGCACAATCGCTCAATAGCAAGATCCTTCTCGGTCCCAAAATTTGGCTGCAACTGAACCCACCATCTGACATCATGTGGCAGATTAGAATTCATGGGATTCCAGCTCAAGGGCATGAAATTGGGGATGGGACGATCTTTAGAATTTTTAGAATTCCCATTGTTTGTACCATGTTGCTGTTCAGCCGATGGCGGACAGCAGGCTAGTTTTGGGGCTCTCTTTCTGTCCTCCTGAGCCAGGCAACGATTTGCAGCGCGTTGCCAGGCAGCCCTTGCTTCAGCAGCAGCCATTATTTTCACCAGTCACAAAACTGTCCGCTGAAACAGAACCAAGAAGTTGGATCAACACCCATCTCAAAACTGCAATCACATTATCCAGGCTATAAATAAATGATTATATCAGAGAACACTGACATGTAAGCATACATTATCCAGGTAATACAGTTTTCAGCTTAATGGCTACACAATTAAGTAGCTTATGTTTCTGTCCCCCAGACAACATATGGCATAAAAGCAGTAAGAGCAAAAGGATGCATAACTGAATCGACAAGAGATATTGCAATTTAGTTCACTATTTTTTTTAGCTTATTAGGAATTTAGGGTAATTAATGTAATATGAAGACCAAAAAGAAATCAGCTGAATTGACTATCGTGGCATGGTTAATTTTTGATCTTCCACTTTGTGAAACTCGATAGAATATAACAACAGGCACTTGATACCTTGTGATTTTACAGAATAAACAGTGGATCATTTTCGTAATGATTCACCGGCCAGTTGTAATGGTCCCCGAAACTTGTGATAAAGTCAAACGAGCGTCTACTGCAAGCAGATTGAGCCCTCTTTCTAAGCATTAGTAAATCTAGAAAGTATTTCTGGAAGGCTCACGGTTACATTGCAGAATTACTGTTTTCAGATAGCACCACTGAACAAACAGGCCAATTATGGATCCATCTTCCGATGGTGTCTTTTGGCACTGAACGCTGGCTGTGGTTGCTCTAGAAATTCCCCAACCTGAGCCGACACCAATGAATGGGGCCCTACTTGCAGCCCCGTCATTAAAACTACAGACCTTGGAAATTTCAGAACCCACAAAGGTAAAATTCTGCGTTTTCACAGCAGAAACCAGGGAGACGAGGGCCATGACAGACCAGGGCGATTCCACCGAAAGAAAACGTCTACTACCAGGCATAAAAAGCTTGGATCTGCGCACAAGCAAAACAGTGACCAAGAGCCAAGCTCCCGGTTCTTGCGAACAAGCACAGCCAATTCTACGAAAAGAAACTGACCTCGCAATCAATTCCACCGCGGGGCATCAAGGCCGGGGACGGATGATCTGGGGAGGAGAGTCAGAGGAAGACGCACCGGCGGGGAGAGGGCGACCGACGGTCGCCGCGGCGTCGGTTCCTCGTGTTCTTGGGCGCGGCGGGGGTGGCTAACCCGTCGGCTTTATCTTTATGGGTGGGGGCAAGGGAGCGAAAACAATGGATGGCGAGTGAATCCGACGAGTCCCCACGGAAATGGAGGAAAACGAAACGATGGTCGATGGCTAGCGGATTGGGTGGAGTGGCAGTGGGGGATTCTTGCTGCTCCGGCCTGTCGGTTTTCGCCGCGGGGATAATGACGTGTAAAAAGCGGCTGGGAAAGGGAAGGGGAGGAGGAGTTCAAGCGCACAATCCCAAAAGCTAATCTTCTTCGCTTTCTACTGTTCTTTTACCAGAAGCGTACGTCCGGAGCGTCAATAAAAACGACCTCCTCCTCGTCCTCCTCCTGTGACTTCTGACTTGCGGCTCCGCTTCCTCGTGAAAACGCTTGGATCAACTTGATTTTACCGTTCTCCCCATCGTGTTTTTCTTTTTTCGCTTAGGTCATGTTTGATTAGTAGAGAATCCAAAAAAATTAGAGAAGAATTAAAAGATATTGCGTGGTATTTTCATTTACGAGGCATTCAATTCCTCTTAGCACCACACAATCCCTTTAAACTTTACATTAACAAAAAAAAGCCTTAGGCGGGTTGGGATTGGAGGGGATTATCTCCTTAAATCAAACTAGAGCTGAAGGATAAATTTGATTTAATAGGACGCCAGACTTATCCTAATTTGGACAGGAAAATTGTTTTATTTGAGACAATCGTGTCAACCGTTGATGCAGCAAAGATGTGATTTATTTACAACAAGGGTACTTCAATAATCTTACAAACAGGAAACTGACCTCCTGGCCTACGCCTGCGGCCTGCGGGCTCTCCACAAGCGTGGTGTGCAGAATGCAGCGGCAGAACTGGCCACGAGGACGCGAGCACCCAAGGGATGCTATTGCTGGGTATGTGCGCCAGCCCCTTCCCAATCTTTGGCAGTGCTTCGAACCTTGCATGCATTGTGGTGAACCTATCCAGTCATCCACGACCATGGACAGACAGAAGGTTGACGACAGCAGCGGCGGCCAGTAGATCGGCCATGGTGTTTGCGATGGTGTTCGGCGTGCTCGGCATGGACGGACAAAAGGTCGACTACTGCAGCAGCGGCCAACAGGCACGGTCGTGGGGGTTCGCGATGATGGTCGGCGTGTTCAGCATGGATAGACAAAAGGTCGACGACGGCAGCCAGCAGAGGCCGTGGGGTTCACCATGATGTTCAGCGCGTTTGTGGCGCTGGGCGCCATGGTGGTGAAATGGTACAACTGGTCATAGGACTAAGAGTGGCACAGCATGTCCGCGTCTTGGCTGGTGACTTGCTGCTCATCCACCTAGTGCACTAGTGCAGTAATTCACCACCGGCGAGGCCGCCGGCAGCTCTCGTCAACAATGGGGCTCGTCCAATTCGCAGAGATCCAGCAGTGCCGATTTATTCTACTACAAATATACCCTTTAATTATGTTGTGGATTATGAAAATTAAAGTTTTTGGCCCACTATTTTTTAGTTTCGGCCCACAACTTAAGTTCTTTCATATAGGTTCCTCCTCTATTTTAACTATTGGATCTAGACCAATGAATGGCTACGGTTAATGGCTACGGTTAATACCAAGCACTATAAAATTGCTCTATATAGAAATATATTCCGTCTGTTCACAAATGTATAACGCGATTGATTTTTTTTCCAGAACTTCGATCATTCGTTTATTCATGAAAATTTATAAGTCCATCTGATGACCACACTTCACCTAAGTATCTTTGCGAAATTGACGAGGTATATCCCTAGATAGATGGTGTCACTATGGACTAATACTCCCTACGGTTCAAATTGTAAAAAGTTCTAGCTTTTTTTATCGGTCCACATTGATATGGACGTTGATAAATCTAGATAGGTATCGAGCAAACATACATGAAGTAATTGATGAATCTAATAGATGCTTAGAGCCTCTTACAATTTGCCAATTTGGGATGGAGGAAATACAAAGATTGTATTCTTCGGAAGTCCTAAAGTAAATTAAAAACATGTGAGCATAAATCTAGAATTTAAATCCAAGCGGGGTATAGTTCTACTGCATACGATCCAGATAACTGAGCATGAGTTTGCAAACACATAATTAATATATAATTCTACATAGCTATACATATTAACTGAAAAAGACAACACCGCCTTGGCGTCGGACGGCACAGCACTACCTTGCCAGTGACGTCTGCATATCTGTCCCCGGATCAATATGGCTATAAAATTTTCCAATTCGAAGAGCCCACTCCCGTCAGCTCAGCTCGGAACGTACTGCCTCGACTATAGAACGAAAACGCACTGATAGAGCGCGAGACGGCCAGCAATTATATATAACCTTGTACACATAACACATGACTGAACGTGATGAGAAAATATGTAAGCAGGTGTTAGGTTAGGTTAGGTTTAGCAGCAACACAGTCAAATACTCCATCCATCCAAGATTCACAGGCGCATAAGCCCCGGAAAAGTTTCCAGGATTGATAGGCGCATAACGTTTCCCAGCGCAGAAACGTGGACCATGTTGCCTCGTATTCTAAAGATATATTTAATGTTACCACACGTCACTTCAGCTGCCAACCACCGAACCGTTCAATCGAGTCCTGGCTATCTATGTAGCTCAAGCTGACCATTCTATCATCCCTCACCATTCCCTCCTTTGCTCAAGCGTACAGACCATTCTACATCATCGTCCCTCCTTTGCCGGCAATGGACGCCGATCCAAGTGAAGCCGGCGACGGACGCGGACCAAGTGAAGCAGGCGACGAAGCATGTCTCCGCCGGCAACCATGAACCATCTGCATGCAAGGCAACAGGGGAGATGGGAAACGCGGGGACGTAACGGCCTGCCCAGGAAACGAAGCGTCCATGCACGCATCCTGGATAAATGAAGGCGCATGCACAGCGTGCATTAAATACTCCTTGGTCTTGGTGATAGATGTATATGCGCCTATAAATCTTGGATGGAGGGAGTAGTCAATAGTATGTGACGCTAGGCCAAGAGGGACGACTACCGGCTGGCGCAGTAGCGAGACGGCGAGAGTGAGCATTGTTGACGGCCGGCACTCTCGCTGGTTGCAGTTGTAGGTCATTTGGTGGATCCTAACTTTAGGTAAGCATATATTTTCACACTGTGTACTTCAACCTGCTCTCTCAGTCCTAAAAAAATTGACAAAAAATATGAAAATAATATTAATATTTAAAATTATATGGTATAATAAATTAAACCATGCATACTTGTATCGTGCCATAACTATTTATATTTTTTATATAAATTTGATTAACTCTAGAAAGTTCGATTTAGAACAAAACAAAAACAAAGCTGTTCTTTGCAACGAAGTAAGCAGTTAAAAGTAGGCAATAAGTCTTGTCTTTTGGAGAGAAAAGGAGAGAGATATTGTGATATTTCGGACTTTTTCTAACTCTAAAATGCCTTTTTATCTAACCCGTTAGTTACAGGGTCCTAGTTATGGATCAAACACCCTGTGCTATTACCCATCAAACTACCACTATTTAAGCCAGCTAATTTTAGCTATTACTCCATTCATTATTAGATATTTCTCACCATTGATTTTTGCCCGTCTTTGTTATTCATATTATTAAAAAAATATAAAAGCAATTAAAATATAAGTTATGCTCAAACTATATTTAATGATAAAACATATGATAACTTATACTCTCTCCGTATTTAAATATAAGTCGCGGTTGATTTTTTCCAAAACTTCGATCGCTCGTCTTATTCAAAAATTTTCATAGATTATCATTTATTTTGTTGTAGTTTGTTTTATTATTGTATAAAGTTTGAGTGTGACTTGTTTCTTTATATGTTTACCCAAATTTTTTGAATAAGACGAATGATCGAAGTTTTAAAAAAAATCAACCGCGACTTATATTTAAATACGGAGGGAGTCATAACTAATATAAAGAGATGGATTTGTACGTGGGGGCGGTCATCCTCATGGCAGCCAAGTGGTTGAGAGTTTGTGGATTAGCCTCACCTATCGCCCGACATCAGCGAACTCTAAACACATCATGTTAAAGAGATGGACTTGTGGGCGGTCATCCTCATCACGGCAGCCAAGTGGTGATTGCGGACGGTGGAGCACCCTGCTCCTTTTTGTTCGGGTGGAGGAGTGCCGGCCGGGCGGCAACCTGCCTCTGTTTCTACCTTTCCACGCAGTTTTCCTAGTATCAGAAGTTTGGTGAGTGGCCGCTGGCCGGGGTCCCATCACAAACCGTGGGCGTTTCCAGCGGTCGCTGGAACGCGCTCTCGATCTCGACACGCTGCGCGGGCGGCTCTCGGCGCTCGGGAGCCGCCGAGTCGGTGCCGTGCACGTCGCGGGCAGGCGTCTCGTTCCTGTGGGTCAGGCGTCTAGAACACGTACGGCCATCAACTCCTGGCTTCTCCTCATCACTGGGCGCTTCACTGCTTCTGATGAAACGGGCCCCACGGATCTGTAAGTACAGTGTCAGCCGACTCTCAGGCGAACAGTCGGAACAGAAACTTTGAACCCAATCATTTATAAGCACACCATAGGAGTATAAAGTTTGGTTATAATTCATCTAACTAGCAGTGTGATAAACCAAAGCATATATATAATACAGAAATCCAAGAGCAAAGTTCAAGACTCAAAGAGGGTCCGGAACTCCAGATGATCAGCACACAACCACGCATCTCTACCACTTAAGACTATCTCTAACTATCACTATTCCAACCATCATTTCTTTTGTCGTTTTGTATATTATAGAGAGTCTCCATAGGCAATTCATTGGAGACAGACTAACAACCAATATTGGAGATAGCCTAACAACCAATATTTAGAGATCAGATCAGTACCGACGCGGGCTTGCAACAGATGCAGATTAGGTACCTGAAATAAGACCCGCCAGCAAGCCAGTAGAAATCTACCCTGCGCACTTGCTGACTACACTGACGATAGGCATTAAGTTGAGAAGCCACGTCACACTTAGAGCCCTTTTGGCATGGCTTCACGTGTGACTCTGGCTAATCATAGTTTTGGGTGAAGCTCTATTAAACATTTTTTTAAGAAACGGCTTTAAGGAGAAGTCATAGAAAAGAAAAGCCGTTTTTACGTTAGAGAAAATAAACCACTAAAACATAGGCTTCTTTGGCTCATGGGTTGAAGCCATTTTCTAGAAGCCCTACCAAATGGGATCTTAATGTCAAAGAAGTAAGTCCACTTAGGTATGGGAACTGTTGACACAATTTCACTTAGGCTCTGATCTTTATGATTGCTGGTGCCTGACAGAGTTGCACAATTGATCTCCAACAGTGGCAAAAAGTATTTGTCCAGATCAAGACTATTGTTGGCAAAAGGAATAAGGTATATCTTAGAGATGGCAATGGGTACCCGAAACCCAGGTATCCGACGGGTTTTACCCTGATATAACAGTGGGTATGGGATGACTCCTCCATCCGTGGGTACGTTAATGGGCACAATCTTGTATCCGTCGGGTATGTGGGTGCGGGTACGGGTACAGACTACATATACCCGCGTACCCATGGATAATTTATACCCGCCTCATCTATACATTTATTTAACATAATTAAACAAACATAAGTGTATGTTGGATAAAAATATAATCAACTTGCAAGTTTCAATATTCTTTATTATTGTCTTCAATTTATTTACTCATATTTAGTGATTTATTATTTTAATTGTGACATTATTTATTATATTTGTACTATTTAAATATGTCTTTAGTGGGTATTTAATCGAGTATGGGTTATCCGACGGGTTTTTTTACCCACGCGGATATGGGTAAAAGTTCATACTCGTGAGCGGGTATGGGTATTGTAGTGGGTACGATTTTTGTTCGCGAGTACGGATATAGAATTGTAATACCCGACGGGTTTTTACCCGTTGCCATCCCTAGTGTATCTACCTTCAGCTACAAGTCAAAAAAAAAAAACATGTAGCACAGAATAAACAAGTCAAACCTCTATTCAAAAACAGAACTATGAAACAGCTTCATGCTAAGCAGAGATGGTTGGAACCCTTCCCACAAGAGATCAAAACCATAGACTTGATGCCCTGTGTGTCTCATCATTATTAATAGAGCTTAATCGGCCAAGAATACAACCAAGGACACCAAACAATAATTCGTTTTTTATAATTTAATCGGCCAAGTAGCAAACTGACAATGCTGCACCGATATCATGTGCACAGAATAAACAATCAGTGCACAGAATAAACAAGCCAAACCTCTATTCAAAAACAGAACTATGAAACAGCTTCATGGTAAGCAGAGATGGTTGGAACCCTTCCCACAAGAGATCAAAAGAGAAAAGCTATAGATTAATCGATTGTTTTGTTTGTTTGGTCAATCGATTTTTCATGAACCGTCGGATCTGCGTTGGATGGACAGAAATTACAGTGTATGACCACCGTAATTATAGTATATGACTATTGTAATTACAGTGTATTGCCACCGTAATTTTAGTATGTCGCTACTGTAATTACAGTATGTCACCGTAATTACGGTAAGGACGAGGCAGGTAGAAGAAAAAGAGAGTGGAGTGAAAATCTGAGCCGTTGGACCGCGATCTGATGGTCAAAATAATCGATTGACGGTCAATCGATTGCTACCTAGACAGACTCGATCAAAACCATAGACTTGATGCCCTGTGTGTCTAATTTTATAGTGGCAGCGGACATGGAACCGACTCATCCAAAAGTGCTTAACTAGTGTGGAATTAAAACATGTAACCAAGCAAGAATAAAAAAAAGCGAAGGCTAAATGGATCAAGTGAATGAAAGTAACTGTAACATGTGCCATCTAACAGTGCCAAATTAGTGTGGAATCAAAACATGTAACCCAAGCAAGAATTAAAAAAGGGCGAAGGTTAAAGGGATCAGGTGAGTGAAAGTAAACTGTAACATGTGATGCGCTACTACATCTGTCCGAAATATACATTTCTGACAGCACAATACAGATGCATAGCCACGGTCCGCTGTCCGCATAGCTAGGAATGCATTTATTTTGGTGGTGGCAGTAGAATACAACCAAGGACACCAAACAATAATTCGTTTTTTATAATTTAATCGGCCAAGTAGCAAACTGACAATGCTGCACCGATATCCACAAACCTAGTCTTATCTTTCTCCTCACCAATTGATATGACTCATGAGGACCAAGAATTACAGACTAAATCAGCAAACTGCTGCAGTTCAGAATTCTCTTACGCCTAAGAGCATAAGCAAGCAGAATTGTAGAATCTGGACTCAATACCCCTAAACCCCACCAAACTTGTGTGCATCTTCTCCACAACAAGTCTTTATACAATTTTTAGGATTTTTCGACCACTGCAATAAGTTCAGCACCTCAAGGCAAAAACAAAAAAGAGGTCGGGCTTCGACAAGCAGGAAAGCAACCATAGGCAGAAACAAATGCATTCATATAACATTACTAAAAAAGTACTGACATACATGCACTTATTTTAATTTCACCTAGTCACTCAAAAAGGCTTCAAAATCATGGAAGGTTAAATAGACAGCAAGTTTATCTAAGTACCTGTGGAATAACAGCTCTGTTTCGTCTGGGGAAACTCACAAAAGGTTGAACATTACGATTACTTTTCTTTATCAGCTGTAGTATCTCTGAATATACATGTCATCAACTATGATTAATACTCCATTTACTAGCAGTAGCAGTAACATCTCATATCATCGTCTTAAGAACAACGGCAAAGTAAAACGCAAGTAAACAGCGTCAGAGGGACGTTGTTTTCTGAAAACTACACTACAGCTAGTAGTGGACAATGCCTTAGTAGAGCCTCCCAGAGCACTGTGCAGAACCACACTGACAAACTTTCGATTTTATTCTTCCATTCTCATCTTCGACATGATCTATTTCATAGCTATAGTTATAGGTCAGCTCCTGTAGGGGTGGAATTGTCTCCGCAGCGAAGAACATAATATGGGGCATCCTTTTGTCATCATGGTCCCAAAGAACATTTTGTGTGTAAAGATTTGGTGAACAACTGTGGTTGATGAATCTTCCAATATTTCCATACTCAGATGCATCAAGTGTGAAACCCACATCTTCCATGGCCTGAGAGCCAGAGTCAAGTCCAATATCAAACAAATAATCGTTGTTCCTTTTCTTGTCAGCTTCCTTGCCATACAGCAGCTCACCAACATACTCGCATATGAAGCTGCCAGAAGAAATGGACCGTAGGGATCTTACACCCCACCCTGTCTTGGCTGTCCTGAATACTTCCAGTGGTATTTTCATACCATGCTGACTCACCCTGTTCTGGCATGAAGGAGGGCACTTACAAGATGGGCCACACTCAAATATCAGGGGCTTTTCATTGACAATTGCACCATTTAAGTTAAATGGGATTTTGCCTCCATTCTTCACAGCACAGGCGCAGGTCGCAGAGTCTGAGCATCCATTCATACAGTCACAACCGTGATGGTGTGTTTTTGTAAGCCCATTTGGATATTTAATTCTAGTGGCATATCGGAGAGGTGCAGGTCGCACATCATCAACTGTGTTGATGACACAGATGGGAGTCCCCTCCTTCCCTTGAGATACATCAGGCATGCATAGTCCTGGACGTGTTTTGGACTTCATCATCCCTTTAGCTATGTGCATTGGAAGTTCTGGTTGCCCAGGAATCTTTTGTA
Source organism: Paspalum vaginatum (assembly GCA_030272315.1). Taxonomy (NCBI): domain Eukaryota; kingdom Viridiplantae; phylum Streptophyta; class Magnoliopsida; order Poales; family Poaceae; genus Paspalum; species Paspalum vaginatum. Next base: position 32,004,532 of record CM059018.1, on the reverse strand, counting down.
ACTTGTACTTAAACATCTTGGAACCCGGTCGACCGTCGATCCAGAAATCTACCACACGATACAGCCCATCGTAAGTGAACGTTGAGACTTTTTTGGCCCTCGAGTGACTGCCTCCCTCGGTATTCTCAACCTTAAAGCCATAAATCACCCTGACTGGAGTCTTTGTTTTGATGCAATTCTTCAATGCAAGGTTCCCACTCTTTAGCTTCTGATCCTCATTATCCTTCTTACTACGAGTAGGCTTGCCACCAGAGCCGGTGTATATCAACTCTCCTGAGCAAGAGAGCTCATCTGGATAACCTCCCGACGCAACGATGCTTATTGCAATGTGCTCACCATTTCTATATGTTGTGGTGTCAATGCCTCCCTGGGGAGGTCGGTGTAAACCAACCATGGCAAGCTGAACTCTATACAGGAACTGATCACCAACTTCTACTCCAGGAACTTGTCCCACAATAGGACTGGGTTTTGTAAAATCCGGTAATTTCTTTATCACTCTATCAGCTTCGAGATCAATCCTATTACTCTTCAGAGTTTGCTGCTCCACAGCTTGTACTAAAGCTCGGCAAACCAATTCAAACCTCCTGCACAGCTTCTTGAAATTGCTCCTAGCATCTGCATCCAGAGATCTATATGGCTCTTGACACCTTGTGGAAGGACGACCTAAGGAACTATTGAGATTTAGTTCAAGTCTTCCTTCATTTAGAACCAGGGCCTTCAATATGTCGTCATCTTCCAAGTTGGAAGCCACCTCATCATCCAGCTTCCCAATGCTACCCGATGCATGTGCAGAGGCAATCTTCATTCGATGATGAGCTTGGACTTTTACCTTGACTTTCTTCCTGGGACCAAAGAATTCCCTATTTGTGGTAGTGTCCTTTTCCTGTATCACAGGAATTTTGCCTGAAAACATGGGAGCTTGCTGAACTCGATCTGTAGTAAGCTCATCCTGAATCATTTTAATTGGCTTGACTACTTTTCGAGGTGTAAACCTAACCTTACTTCTCATCATAATACCATCGCCAGGCACTGCTGCTGCAATATCACTCTCAGACACCATCAACTTTTGTTTGGAAGAATCTTTAGCCAATGATACAGCAACAGCATTGTGTGAAATCCCAATTGATTTGCCTGTTACCTCAGCATCTTTGGTAACTAAGCATGATGATGTCTTCTCCCCACACATCAACGTGTTTCCACCTATCTTCTCAATGGAAACCTTAGCCTGCATTGCAGAAGCTTTCACAGCACCAATTTCAGAAATAGAAGCCCTATGTCTACAGGCTGTAGAATCATTCCGAGCAACACTTGTCATCAGTGTACCATCGCCACACACTCCTGCTGCATCAGAAGGTTCCGTCTTCATCATAGCATTTTGAGACACTGTCTTACCCATCAGATTTTGTTTGGACGAATCTTCAGCAAAAGATGCAGCAACAAAATTGCAAGTCCCGGTGGATTCGGCCTTCACCTCAATATTGTTAGCAACTAAGCAAGATGATCCCTTCTCCCCACATTGCAATGTACTCCCACCTGTATCCTCATTAGATGACTGCACTGTTGAAGATTCCACAGCACTCATTTCTGGAACGTAAGTCCCATGTGTACAAGCTGAGGGGTAGTCATGTAGAGCAATACTGGTGGTAGGAACTTGAACTTGTTGAACCAAAACCTCAGGAGGAATCTCGCCCTCCTCCAAATCATAATCCTGCGCTGCTCCATCGCTAGTACTACTGCATGGAGGAGCAATTTCCATGTCACGCCTGTGCAATGCGGAAGTACAGCTACAATCTGTAGACACCTCCTTCTCCAACACACCCAAATCACCATCAGCAGTCCTAGATTCCAGCGGCAGGCTCACTTCACCAATCCCTCCACCAACAAGCAGCGACAACACCGCATCCTTCCCGCAGCCAGCAGGGAAGCTGCGATCGTCCAAGAACGTCCTCGAATCTGCCCTCAAACATGTGTGTGGCAGCAACTCCTCCCTCCCCAGTTCACCACTCCCTGCTCCATTTCCCCTGCCCTCCAGCACCAACACTGCACCCAACAGATCATCCGGGGCAGCCACAGCACTCGGGCGCAAAGCCTCTGATGATCTCACCACACCTGCTGCCTCTTGGCCATGATCACCACCACCGTCGGCCACTGGACCACGACCATCGACAGAGAAGTTGTTCAGCAAACTCGTAGCAGCCGGAGCAGCAGCACTGGCCAACAGGGCACCGCCCGCGAGAGCAGCAGCAGAACCGACGTAGGCGGAGGCGAGCGAAGAAGCCGCGTGGGGCCCGCAACCGGGCCGGAATTGCCGCGCCGCGGAGACCGCCACCCGCTTGGGCGGTGGGTGCGCGGGCGGCAGCGGTAGCGGTAGGCGCCTCTTCGCCCCCACGTCGGCGATGCCCCGTCTCCTCCCGCGCCACCGCAGACGCAGAGGCGTCAACCCCAGCCGTACCGTCGCCGACCAGCCCGACCGCGACGGCCGCCGCATTCGCTCCCGAAGCCGCGGCCGCGGCCGCCACCCCGCGCTCCAGCAGGCCACCGCCGCGCCGCGCGTCCCCAGCGCCGTGACGAGGAGGAGGAGGAGGAGGAAGCGGGGGCCGACGAGGAAGAGGACGAGGTACAGGGCCGCGGCGGTCGGTGCGCTGGGGCACCGGCCACGCCCCACGGCCGTCGACGCGGCCCGTCGCACCCGGCGGCCTCCGCCGCTGCTCCGCGGCCCTCGCCGCGTCGGAATCCATCGCGACGCGCCCGCGATCGGCCTGCTGTACATCCCCCCACCCGAGCGCACACCCACGCAAAGGCACAAGAGCAAAATCAGCACCGACAAAAAGCAGCAAGGGCCGCAGCGGCAGAAACCGGAGCGGGCGAGACGAGGCGTGGAGCGGCGGGAGCACGCCGCGCTCACCTCTCGGCGGTCGAGACCTCTGGCGGCGGCGGCGGCGTCGAGCGGTGGACGACGAGGAGGAGGCCGATGGCGGCGAGGTGGTGGAGCCGAGGAGGCGCCGAGGCGGTTGGGGTTTTTCGGTTCTGGGGCGAGGCAAAGACCGAAGAAGACGAGTGCGTGAGCAGGAGGAGAAGACAGAAGAGGTACGGGTGGGCCCCGGGGGTTGGCTGGCTCGTGCTCCGAGGACTGGACTCGCAGGCAACGCTGCTGCCTGGTGCTGTGGTGGTTTGATCATTCGGACCTGACCGGGTGATGGCAACCGGTACCAGGCCGGATGGCTCGGCACGTGGCACGTCGCAGGCTCGCAGCGCCGCCCGGTCCCCGCCCATTGGGCACGGACTTGATTCGCCTTCGGTAGTCATCTATGGTCATAACTCATAAAAAACTTTGCATGCACGTGTAATGTCTTATCAATGGCGTATTTGATTCTTGTCAAAATGTGTCAAATCCAAACAAAATTATATTTTGATCATGTTGGAATTATATTAAATTTTAGCCAAATAATGTACTCTCTCCATCCAACTTTGATCGTCATATAAGGAGGAAAAAGTTTCCGACAATGGTCGTCGTCCAAGGAGGAAAAAGCTTCCCATGCGCTTTGTATTCCGGGCGAGCAGTAAATGTCGTTCAACTCCAGCGGCCGTTCATTTTTCCCAAGGCTAATAGCACTTGTTTTCTCCAGCAACCGGCATGCATGCGTCGAGTAAAAATGGATTAGCCTTGATCACCACCACTAATTCTGCATGGAAAGCTGCCATGCATGCGTCGAGTAGTAAATGGGATACGGACGCAGTGCTATCTCTGCGTTGGAGGCTTATATACGACGATCAGAATTGGATGGACGGAGTACTTCTCATTTATATAAGTAGGTGAATATTCTGCGCGTTGCTGCGGGATTTTATGAACAATTTAAATGAAATTGGGTGAAGAATCTTAAAGAGCATATAACAGTTCTATCTATGTGTACAAAGAAACTACGTAGTTTGGGAAATAATCATGAACAGTTTCATGGAATCTAAATAGCATGTAGAATAGAAAACAGAAGTAATAAGAAAAAAATGGCGGATCACATGATAACAACAAGGAAGAGTGAACTGAAATGCAGTAAAAATCATATATATCCTAAAGAAGAAGAATGGGTTATTCATGCAACGGTGCTAAGTGCAAGCATCCGGAGAGAAATTAAATACTTATAGCTAACTTCACTCCTGCCAGTTTCTATACATTTGAGGGAGTTGTAGCAAGAAAGTTATCCCAAGACACTGAACAATGACGGGAAATAGCTGAAGTAGCAGAGTAAGATGCACAAAAGTGAACGGCGACACTAATCGAATGACTGGAAATAGCTGAAGTAGTAGAGTACGACAGACAAAAGTAAATAGCGGAACTGATAAGTGAATCAGCCATCAAGACGCATGAAACATGTCATTATACATATTTAAATATGGGTTTCTCCTAAATACCACTTCTTTCTCGATCCTTAGTTCCTCGTAGAAAGCCCACACGAATCTACTCCCGGCCATCCTGAGACGGCACGGCACACGGGGTATGGGCCTGCACGACTTCTTGTGGTTCGGCTCCACACCGAAGGCACGGAAAGGCCGCGGAGGAAGCATGCTCCCACGACGACGACGACGAAGTGGCGGCTTGGCCAGCTCCTTTTCCTTTTCTCCATATGAGCGGACGTAGCCACGAACTGGCCGGTCTGATGGTTCCCAAGAGTAGCCACGGCTGTACGCGAAGCCTCCGATCCGCGTCGTGCGGTCACAGCCAGAGGTGCGGCAACGCTGGCTCTCGTCTTGCGAACTCGTCCCTGATGTCGTTGATGAGGGCAAAGGCACATCATCGGTTTGATTATGCCTCCATGGATCCTAAAATGCTTCTTTTATACTCGCCGGTAAAATGAACGGGCAGGAACTAATTGGGGATCAGTTTCGGAACTGGATGGATAATGGCGACTCCGTTCTCTGAACGGAATACCAATAGGTAGGAGTACAACAGAAGATGGGTGGTTTCTTCTTCTTGATTGCACTCATACGGCAGCCATCTATGGTAACTACCGTTTCCTCTTAATTGCTTTCCGTTCTAGTTTATGCTGCTTCCGTTACCTAGACCCGGACTCCAGGTGAATGAATCTCCGGTGCCAACCAGTGGACGGGTCTGGTACGCGGGGATGGGATCACGGGAGGCAGCCAGGCAGGCTCGACCCCAACGCCGGCCTAGCCGCGCTACGACTGCCCGGCGTCATGGCTGCTGCAATGCTCCCGAGTTTGCAGTGCAGCGGCAGTCAGGTGCTGGAACGCGGCTGGGTGCAGTTGGATCACCCGGTGGGCAGAGCGAACGAAGTTAATGCAAGAGTGACGGTTGGGCATGCGTGCTAAGAGAAATAGACTTCGAGTCTGTTTATTTCCCCGTGTACCCCCAATCCAGCCTCATTTGGTGTACCTTTTCAGTATTTGTTTCCCTGCACAGGGGTTTTATGCAGGTTTAGACAATGCAAAGTGGCTCCATATGCTGCATTGCTGGAAACCTAGGAATCAGTCGTTTATCTTATGCGCCGGCGGAGTGCAGAAGCCTGCACCCGCAATGCAACTTAAACGCACTTCTCTGCACTCGCAATGCACCCTCGGTTGAACCATTTTCTTTCTATCCTTCGCCCCCTCAGGTCCTCTTCCTCCCGCTACACCATAGCCCGCCTCCTCCGCTGTGCACCCCATGTCCGCTGCCTCCATCTCCCCATCCTCATCCATCGCCGCCTGTCCCTCCTCCTCCTCCAGCGCCGGCCGCAGTTGCGGCGGTGGGCGAAAGATCCTCCATGGCACCACCATCGGAGTTCATCTGTATGGCTAGCTCAGGCTGACTGCGGAAGAGGAGGAGGAGGAGGAGGCCAAGAGGGGGTGGAATCTGTCGCGGCGGCGGCCGGGGAAGAGGAGGAGGAAGCCGGGGAGGCATGAGCTCACCACGCGGATCCGGTCGGTGCTCAACCTGGCCGCGATGACGCCATGGCCGGCCCGACATGGACACGGCGGCGCGGGCTCGCCAAGGCCAGATGTGGCGGTGAGGGGATGACCTCGAGTAGGAGAAGGTAGATCCGGACTTTGGGGCAACCTTAAGCCTGGGAGGAGCCCCCCGTCGCCACCGGCGGCCATAGGCAGAGGTGCGACGATAGGAGGGGCATCTGGGAGAGGCGGGAGGGAGGGAGGGAGGGAGAAGGGAAGGGAGATGCAGGCACGCTGGCTCTGGCGGCGCTGCGGGCCGCCGCCGCCCTCCGGCCAACGCCGGTGGTGCTTCGTCGGTCGCCGGTGGTGCTCCGGCCATGGTGATGCTCCGCCGGGGTGAGCCAATCTCGGGTTGTGCAGAAAAACAAACATAGCCCAACTATTGCAATGTGCCCAATGTATGTAAAACAAACACAATCTTTTCCAACCCATATATGATATACATGCAGAAACAAACACTAGGACATTGCATATGTTATCACATGTTCTCCTTATGCTGCATATCTTCTGATACTGGCCACCCCTGGTGCAGGAAACAAACATACCCTTAATGAATCTAAGTGGGTTGTGTTTATATAGGTTATATAGATTTTTTTGAGTCTTAAATAAATCAAATGGATCTATACAACTCGTTAAGGCAATAATAGGATCGTCCACACCCTTTCGGCGGTCCACCCCCTCCAACCCAGCCCATGCTGTAGGGTGCAGCAACCGCCATGGCTACCACCTTTCGCACCATGCCGCTTCTAGCTTGTGGCCTCACACCGAATGCAGCGAACCGCCTCTGTCCGCGCGCCCGCCTGACGCCAGACCCGTGCGACGCCGCTGCGGACCCCGTGCTCCCCCCTCCCACCCGCTAACTCCAACGCCGCGTACCATCACCTTCCACCCAACCGCCGCGCTGACCCCAAGCCCCTGCCGATGCCGGTCCCACCACCCTCGCACGCCCACCCCCGGCCCGCCATCGTCAAGGACCGTCGCCTAGCTTCCTCCTCACCGCAGCGGCATGCGCCGGTCTGCACCCTTGCTGACGCCCTGACCCCACGCGACCTGCACGCCGCCGATGACACAAACCATCGCCTCGGCACTCTACGTCGTTGAGCGCCCATCAGCCACCAGCTCGTTCGGCCATCGTCGATGCACGCCCTGCCCCTGCTGCGACTGATCCTCAACATCAATGTGGAAGCCTGTGAGTCCTCGACATCCAATATGTCCGATCAAATATCACAACCATGCCGGCCCTCTGATTATCATCCCAGCTCCATTTTGTTTCGTACAAATTAACTGCAAATGTGAATGATATCTCTTTGGTTTGGCTGAATGAAACAAATGACGTCGTTGGATTGTACTCTCTCTGTCTCAAATTAATGAGAGGTTCAGTAATATCCATAATGTGGTCTTCAATTAGTTGAGACAAACAGCTCTTGATTTGCATCCAAAGAATCATATCCTGCCTAAGAGATCGTTCATAGATATTTAAACTTTGTAACTTGAACAGTTTCTCCAGATGGGCAAAAAACTGCATTAGCTGATTATAAGTCGACCCTACCAACATAGAGACTTGGCATATCAATTACTAATATGAGCTTGCGACCCGACTGCAAACCAAATCTTTATGTCTTCTTTGTTCTTTCTTATTTCACTGTCACTTTCGTTCTTTTTCAACAACGTTTAGTTCAATACTAAATCGGTTTATGGACTACTAATACCGGTCTTCTCTCAATTGCAATTGCAAGTAGTCTATTGGAACAGTAAAGGACACAAGGACGCACGATCATCTCCATCTCGCGAAGGTGATTGATTGTTGCAGGTCACCTATTCATATCACTTCCCCGTGATGTTATCTGCATGATAAGTATGATTAAAATTATATGACAAATGAAGAAATGTAGCTACAGGTTGTGACGCCCTGGACTGTTAGTTCAGGTCGTCATGGTTGTAGAATATTCCGGTAAAAAATGGTTGCCGCATTCAATTAGGAGATGCCCAACCATAGGCTCAGATATGGTAGTTCAAAGAAATGGTAGTGCATCCCATTACATGAAAGAAAAGCATGTGGGTGTCATAACTTATGTACTGAACAAAATAAATGTGGTGCAATATTTGAAGCCATAGATAGTAGACATGTATATTAGGCGGGATGTGAGTTTATGGCTGCTTTAACCGTGATACCCAAGTCAAAGTACCAAAAGAAAATGTAGATCCAGCTGACCATGATGATTGGCTCTATAGGAACAGTTACTATCATTCACGGAGCATTAATAATGAAAACATGTCCAATCAAATATAAAGGAATCTTATGCTTGTTATCAAGAGAAAATTCTTTATTCGACACTGAAAAACTCGCTCGTTCCTTTCTTGGCCCTGGAAACTGAATCCGTCCCTATTTGACACCGAGAATTTTTTTTCATCCCCTATTTGACACTCCGCTGTTAAAAGGCCTGTAACGGTGTCAAATGGCAAGGGAAATGTCAGATTTGACCCTGGGCTGTCTTAGTATGCAACGTTTCATTCACACAGGTTGCTGTATGAATGAGTCTGTATTTTTTTTGCATCAATTAATTTGAACATGACCTCTGCAATATATATTTTGCTCAAATTATTTTCTGCATCTATTTATTTCATGAATGAATAACATATCAATTACCTAATAATTTTGGTATGACCTCTCTATAATTGGCATGACCTCAACAGATAACATAAATATCTCATCAAATTCAACAGATAATACAAATATCTCATCAAATTCATGTTATATGAATGCAAGGTTAAGTCCACGCAAGCACAACCACCAAACATTGTACATAAGTTTACGTCCATACAGAAACGATCACAACACACCAGTCTCACAAAACATTGTACACAAGTTCAGTTTCCGGTGAATTAAACAAGGAGACAAGTCACAGACTGAGCCTTCTTTTGCTTCTTGTGGCCATTGCTGGGCTAGCAGGGTCAACACGCTTGCTTCTTGTGCCCATTGCAGGGCTGTCTAGTGGCAGCATAGGCAACTTTGCTGTTTTTTTCCTCTTTTTTTTGGCAGCTTGCTTTGTAAGGGGGGACACTTAGTGGGAATGGGCTCATGTTGGTTTGAACCACTTCTAGATTTACACCTGTATATGTATGATATCATTATTACAAAGAAAAATGTTGAACCTCTCATAAGAAAAAGTTGTCCAAAAAAAAGGTTATGAGGAAGCAAAGCTTACAATTTTGTGACACTAGAATTGGAGGTGCCTTTTTTTTCCTTCGTTTGGCATGTAGTCTCCAAACTATGCCTATGATTTGAGAGAAGAAAGTTATTTTCAACAACTCTCGAAACTAGAACCGGACATAATTCAGATTTAGATGAAGGTACATTTTTGATCCTACAGAACTGGAGGCAGCCTTTTTCCTTTTCTTTTTGGGTTCAGGTTCAATGCTTTGGCTATGGGAGTAGGAATGAACTTAGAAATCTAGTACGAATATACTGAAATAAGTACAAGTAGAAGTTTCCTCACCTTGGTGGAAAAGACATACAAGTGGCTGGTGTTTCGTCATCGAAAGGCATGATGGATGATTGTGCTGATTTTGCAGTCCTTGGCCTTTTCTTTGGTGGTCCCTACATGAGCCATCATAGCAGCAAGGTTAGTAGTTCCTCTACTTGATTTTGGTAGTTGTAAAAAGCACACAAAGTTAGTAGTTAGTCAAACTATTACCTCATAGCTATCATAGCAGTATTATCATCTGGGTTTCCCTTCTTGCAGTTGTGCCAATGATGGCCGTAGTCCTTACAAATGGGACATTGGTGCTGCCTTTTTTTTCTCATTCTTCTCAGTACATCCTTTATGCCTCTCAGTTTTAGGCCTCCTAGCAGTTGCCTTCAACAGTGGTGGGTGCACGAAGAAATTGTGAGTGGATTTAGGCAATTGGCTTTTGTCTGGCATAGCTGGAATCAACTGCTCATATGCTGTTCTACATTTGTCAGTGGAGTAATACAACTCCACATACTTCTCTAGTCATGCATCATCTTATGAAGTGATGAAGGCGAGTGCATGTTTGCATGGAATACCACTGACCCGCCATTGCCTACAAGAACATGTCCTATCGAGCAAATTGTTGACGGCACTTAAGCACGCCAAACCTTATACTGCAAGCGCACAATATCGGTAGCTTTTTCCAGGATGAGTATTTTGGGTTTTGTCAATCCAAGGATAATTACGCTTAGGCTATTATTAATCTAATATTAACTTAATTACTAGCTAGTTCTAATAGATCTAAGCAAGCTTAAAAAGGGATTAAAACTACTCTAGTTATACTTCTAATTATGCTCTAAATATACTCTAATTACGGTCTAAAAGAGATCTAAACTATAGCATAAAATGATAAAACAAGTATTAAGCTATAAACGAGATAGATATGATTTAAACATAGCGAAAGGATCCACAAGAGATATGAGACAAACAACTTATGCACTAAGAACCACCTTGAAATAAGATCTATCATTAAGCAAAGATTAAGCATGATCATGAATGTCAAAGGTTTACTCGAACCTTTCTCCAGCCCTACTGTCACTAGAACCAGTTAATCGATGAACTAGTAAACCCTAACCATCACTAAGCATGAGTAGATTCAATCAACTAATTAAAGTAAAAAGATCTACTAAAAGAACGTGAAAACGTTTAAATCTGGCCAAATAATCATGTTGGAATTAAGCATTGCAAAGCTATGGATCATAAACCATGCATAAACAAGAAGCTAAGTCTAAAAGACAAACTTTATTAATCAAATCATCAAGCTTTTATCAAAGTAACATAAGAAGTACGAGAAATTACTCGAGATACATCATGAACTTTGAAGCATAATTCGTCGGGATGAACTCGACGAAGAACATGTCGAAAGATGAACTCGAGCAGCCCTCGGGAGGGCCCTGGTCGGCCGAGCCAGACCCCTAGGGGTTGGCCGACCACCAGGCCTCCTGCCTCCTCTTGCTTCCTCCTTTCACCGAGATGTCCTTCTCGCCGAGTTGAACCCCTTTGGCCCCCGAACTCTACCCTAGACTCTCGACATTAGAATGAATTGGCATTGAATAATGATGCCCCTCCCCTTGGGAGACCATATATTTATACTCCGGAGAGTCCTCGATACATGGAATCTAATAGGTCGATTCTAAGAGTCCTAAGACACCTAAAACACCTATTTCTAGGTATATACAAGCCTCTAGAAGAGTCCCGGTCATCCACATCTTCCCTTGCTTGGAGATGAAGTCATTGTCCTGGTCCTTCCTGAAATCAGCTTTCCATATTCTGCAGCTTTTATTATTTTGACCATAACTCCCTCATCCGAAGTCCAAATAATGCAAACTCTACTCTAAATTGTAGAGCTCGAAGAGGTCTACAACTTTGGTGTTCAAACTTTCTTCATTTGACGTCGTTAAGGTCTCCAAATTGGGTCCGCAAGGTGCTGCTGTTCTGAAATCCGAGAATATCTCGAGATTTAATTAGAGTTTGGATTGGACTCTTGATAAACCTTCCTTATCTTCATATTCTTAATACTCAAGCAATCTTTATCCTCCGGAACCTTCTCCATAATGGGCTTGGGCCTTCTTTTGGACTTTAATTGCTCTTCTTTAATTAATCATCTCACCTCCCTGGACCTGTAGCATAAATCCTTTCTTCGAGAAATCCTCAAATTTATATCAATTATACCCTATTTTCCTGCAAAAATCAATATTGAACAAAAATAAAGAGCATTCTCGAAAACGGGGTTATTTGTTAGAAAAAAAGACTAAATCAAAAGATTAACTCTTGAAAAGATATAAAATTATATAAAAATAGAGCATAATTTTAGTCGAAATCTTGCGTCAACAACATCCCCACACTTAGATCTTGCTCGTCCTCGAGCAAAGGATCGATAAAAACTCAACTAAAATTTAAGCAAATTCTAAATAATTATTTCTCAACATAATCTTACCTTAGAAATCAATCAAATCATAATATGGGACTTTAAATCAACTTTTATGCATATAGACCCCCAAAAAAATTATGAAAGTCAAACGAATCATAGCGATGCCAAAGTTTTCTTTCAGAATCATAAAAGAGGATTTTTAGAAAACAAAAATTCTTCAAAGATCAAGAAATTATTATGCCATTTTATTAAGCTCTCAAAAGGCACTCTTTATAAGTGGGTATCCTATAAAATTTTACTCTCTTTTCTCTCTTCTCACAGGAGTTTATGAAGAGCTTGGTAAAGGCTTAGCAAAGCTACTCATTTTATTGTCTAGTCAAGATATCTCTCTAAAGATCATCTAATCATCTTAAATTAACTTGGTCATTGAAATAAGAGAATAAATAAATAAATATAGAGACAAGGAAAAAAAATATAGATAGTGGACATGTGCAATAAATGAAGTGGAATTCTTTTTGGAATTTGCACATGGTTAGAAAAGTGAAAGTTTTTGCTCATTATACTAATAGGACAATAAGACTTCCTTTCTTACTTCTCCAAATTAACCTAATTCTACTTTTTCTTTCTTTCTCCCCCTTTCTCCTTTCCCTAATTCTACTTTATTGTTTTTTAATTCGACCACTTGGTCCTTTTTCTCTCCTCTCTTTTGTTCTTTTTTTTATAATTATTTATTTATTTTTTTATTTGGCGCCTCACACTTCTTCCTTTTTTTTTACTTGGTGCCTCCCCTACTTTCTCAATAAATTTTTCGATCTATTCTACTCTTAGATAACTAATGATCAAAAACTTCACTTATATAGGTAAAGATAGAAATAATTAGATGAAACAGGTTTATAAGGTAATAGAAATTGCTCTATTGATGTAAGCAATGTAATATTAGGCTAGCAAAAAGATGAAATAAAGCTGACCAAGATTATTGAAGAGATCAAATTTTCTAAACAAATCAAACTTAACCAAACTCATATGAGATAGCTTGCTTATAAATTGGCTTTCATAATCTAAGCTCTACTAGGAATTTTAAGTCTCTCTTAACAAAGGGATGTAATACTTGATCAAAGAAGAGAGGTTTTATGAAAAATTAAATACACCTCTAATCTTTTTCTTAATTAAAAACCTTGGCAAAGCTATAAAACATAATTCTCTAATAAATATATGGGTTATGCATTACTAATCAATCTAGTAATCACCACATTAATCAAATCATGAAAACTTTAAGCAAAATTAAATATCAAAGTAAAAATAAAGAACAAACTTAAATAAAGCGAGACAATTATCAAATCACACATTTTATTAATATAATAAGACATTAACATAGACTTTATTAAAACACAAATATAAAAGATAACACTTTTTAAATTGACTCTAATAAAAACTCACTTATAAAAACTCACACATAAAACTCTATATAAAATTTATTTATTTTAGATGTTTTTTTATCAAACGTTTTATTTAGAAGTGGGGAGACTCTACTAACCTCCCCACACTTGAACTAAGAAAAAGCTCTTAATTCCCCTAATCATCGTAGCAGTGCTCATCATTGCCTGAGTCATCTAGAGTATCATTTGGAAAACGTTAGAGACTATGCTATCAAAAATTGAATCGAATCCGACTCGAAAACACCCTAGGTCGGTCGACTTTGACCCCCCTGGTCGGCCGACCTGGAGCTTTCCCCTGGCCAAAGGGCCCCAGGTTTTGTCGGTAACCTTATTTCCTAATTTAAAATATATATAGATAGAAAATTTTGAAAAACACGAAACTAAACTCTACTACTTATGTACAAAGGTGCAAAAACTAAATAAAACTAGGGATTTAGATCATGGTAACGTACCCTTACTTCCTCAAATTCATATGTATCATTATAATTGATTTGAAACTTGTCCTCTTCAAGGAAAACCTTAAGTCTTTGACCGTTGACCATGAATCGATTCCCTTCTAAATCCATAATTGTAACTGCCCCGGTAGGTGATACATCATGTACTATATAAGGTCCATCCCATTTACTTTGCAGCTTTCCTTTTCCAAATAATTTGAATCTTGAATTGTAAAGAAGAACCTTTTCACCTTCCTTAAACTCCTTCTTTTGGATTCTTTTATCAAACCATCACTTAACCCTTTCCTTATAAATACTGGCGTTGTGATAGGCCCGTAATCTAGCTTCATCAAGGGTACTAAGTTGAATCCTTCTTTTGATCAAAGCAGCATCTAAATCCAAATTTAATTCTTTAATTGCCCAATAAGCCTTAGTGCTCCATCTCCACTGGTAAATGACATGTCTTTCCATAAACAAGCTGAGAAGGTGTCATTCCAATAGGGGCTTTAAATGCAGTTCTATAAGCCCAAAGAGCATCATTGAGCTTCTTTGACCAATTTTTACCTCCTTTAATTACTGTCTTTTTAAGAATTTCCTTTAATTGTTTATTTGATGTCTCGGCTTGACCATTTGTCTGTGGATGATAGGCTGAAGACACTCTATGCTCGATTCCCATCTTTGCTAGATACTTAGTAAATTCTGCTCCAACAAAGTGCAATCCTCCATCTGAGATAATAACTCTAGGAACTCCATATCTTGGAAAAATATTATCTTGAATCATTTCAATGGATTCCTTTGTAGATGCATTCTTGCATGGTATTGCTTCTACCCATTTTGAAACATAATCCACAGTTACTAAAATGTACTCACATCCATATGAATTCTCAAATGGTCCCATGAAATCCATTCCCCATACATCAAATAAATCAATCTGTAAGTTATATGTGAGAGGCATTGAATTCGTTGCAGTGATATTTCCAATCCTCTGACACTCAGGACAAGAAGCAACAAATTTTCTTGCATCCTCATGCATTTCTGGCCAATAAAATCCACTCCCCCATATCTTAGCTTGGGTTCTGAAATGTCCATGATGTCCCCCATATTCTGCAGAGTGGCATTTCCTCAAAATTTCCTCTCTCTCCTTTGCTGGCACACATCTTCTAAGGACTCCATTAGATCCATATCTATATAAGTAGGGAGCACTCCAATAGTATTTCTTCACTTTGGCCAGAACTCTTCTCTTGGAATTATAGTTGAGGTGTGGTAGTGGTTCTCCTCTTATAGCTCTAATCACATCTCTCATCCATGAATCTTTATCTAGGACTGCATAAAGAGTGTCATCTCTTAGTGCATCTTCTATTGGTGGACCATCCTTTCCATGATTCATCCTAGATAAGTGATCCGCCACTACATTCTCAACTCCCTTCTTGTTTCTGATCTCTACATCAAACTCTTGTAGCATTAATATCCATATAATTAAACGAGGCTTAGCATCCTTTTTGGTAAGTAGGTACTTGATAGCAGCATGATCAGTGTAGACTATAACCTTTGAATTAACTATATAGGATCTAAATTTCTCAAAGGCAAAAACTACTGCTAACAACTCTTTCTCTGTAGTAGCATAATTCACTTGAACCTCATTGAGAGTCTTGCTGGCATAATAAATGGCATGTACTTTTCCATTTTTCCGCTGTCCCAGCACGGCTCCTACTACATAATCACTTGCATCGCACATGATCTCAAAAGGAAGATTCCAGTCTGGTGGTTGAATGATCGGTGCACTAATAAGCAACTCCTTAATCTTTCTAAAGGCAACTTCACACTCCTCAGTGAACCCAAATAGAATATCCTTTTGAAGCAGATAAGTAAGTGGCTTAGCTATTTTTGAAAAGTCCTTAATAAATCTCCTATAGAATCCAGCATGCTCAAGAAAGCTCCTTAGAGACTTAATATCAGTGGGTGGTGGCAATTTTTCTACCGCCTCTATTTTGGCCTTGTCTACTTCAATTCCTTTCTCGGATATGATGTGTCCCAACACAAGTCCTCTTCTAACCATAAAATGACACTTCTCCCAGTTTAACACTAAGTCAACTTCTTCACACCTTTTAAGTACTTTCTCTAAATTCCTTAAGCAGTGGTCAAAATCTATGCCATGAACTGAGAAATCATCCATAAAAACCTCCATAATGTCTTCAATAAAATCTGAGAATATTGCCATCATACACCTTTGGAAAGAAGCTGGCGCATTACATAGACCAAATGGCATTCTCCTATAAGCGAAGGTTCCGTATGGACAAGTAAAGGTAGTCTTGTGTTGATCATCTGGATGGATAGGGATTTGGAAGAAACCAGAATATCCATCTAAATAGCAAAAATGAGTATTTTTTGCAAGTCTCTCTAGCATCTCGTCTATAAATGGTAGCGGGAAGTGATCCTTTTTAGTGGCTTTATTGAGCTTCCGGTAGTCAATGCACATCCTCCAACCAGTCACTGTCCTTTGCGAAATTAATTCATTTTTCTCATTTTTAACTACGGTTAAACCTCCTTTTTTAGGCATACAATGGACTGGGCTTACCCATTCACTGGTTGGTACTGGGTAGATAATTCCGGCGTTTAAAAGCTTGATAACTTCCTTTTTTTACTACAGACCTCATCTCATTACTCAGCCTCCTTTGATTGTCAACCACTGGCTTGTGATCTTCCTCCATTGGAATCCGGTGAGTACAAAATGCTGAACTGATTCCTTTTAGATCTGCTAGAGAATAACCAATTGCCTTCTTGTGCTTCCTTAACACTGCCAGCAGCCTCTTCACTTCCTCTGGACTCAGCTCATCACTAACGATTACTGGGTAGGTCTTATCTTCTCCCAAGAACTCATACTTAAGTCCATCAGGTAGTGGCTTTAACTCTACATCTGATGCCTCCTGTTGATTAAGGTCACCTATTTGCTCTACTGGAATGTCTCGGGTTTCCTTAATGTTTTGTTCCAATTCATTAGTGGCAATGGTTGTTTCTTCGGAGAAGAAACCTTCATCTTCTCCTTCTAAGACTAGTTTTAAAGGCTCTCTAAAAGCATTTATATAATTAATACTCTCTATCTCCTCTATATCGGGAGTGAGATTAATGGGCACTTTAGATGCCGGTAGGAAATCAAAGTCATATTTTAAACCATTAACAATAATTGTGACTTTTCCTTTTTCATTATTAATCACAGCATTAACCAACTTAAGAAAGGGTCTACCAAAGATTAAATTAACATTATCATCATAGACATTAATCACATAAAAATCAGTTGGTATAATTTTATCAGCAAAGTTAACTTCAACATTTTTAATTAAGCCTACAGGTTTAATTATTTCATTACTAGAAAGTTTAATCTTACGATTAGTAGAAACTAAACATGGTTTATCATATAACTTAGAATAAACTTCATAGCTCATTGTACTTGCCTAGGCAGTGGATGTTGTTGAAGTCTTCTTTGTTGATGGAGCATGAAATTCCAGTTGAAGATTCCTCAGTTGGTAGATGGACGATAACCTCCTCAGTAAGTGATGACTCCGGCTTGACTCTGATCAATTTGCTTCACTTCAGAGACAAAGTCACTATCCAGCTCCTCCTCTTGGAATAATTTCTGCAGCATCTCCACTGTATCTTGACTATCAGAATTCCTCCTTAGTGGTAGTTCTAGTGGAAACAGCTCTTCTTCCTCCACTAAGTCTTCTGGTGGTAGTGGTCCTGCACACTTGAGTGTATCTCCAAACTTCACTGGCATCCAGCTCATTTTCTCGAACTCTGTCAAAAGCTTTGCACTGGTAAGACTTCTGTTCTCCACACTGTTGATATCCTCTTGAGGTGCAAACCTTTCAAACTCTTCCTTATCAAATGCATATGAGACTGGAGTTTTTCTTGACAGGTAGCTGGTCTTCAATTATGGCAGGTGTAGGCTCCATAAGCTCTTCACTTGGCTCCTTCACTCTTCTGTCTTTTCTTTCTCTTTCAATCTTGGAAGTCAGAAAAATGTTGGACAAGATTCTGGTGGCTTCACTACTTGACTGGCTCATGAGTGATCCTCCTGCGCACGTGTTCACATGCTTGAAGGCTTCTGACGTCAGCCCAAAGAAGAATATCTGAATAGCCATTTCTGGCGTCACTCCAAGTAGTGGTCCTTGCAGCAGCAGATCGTTGAGTCTCTCCCAAGCTTCGTCGATGTCTTCATCCTCCTTCTGCTCAAAGTTCCAAACCTCCTTCCTCAACTTGTGCACTCGAAGTATAGAGAAGAACTTGGTGAGAAACTTTTGTTTGCACATTTCCCAATCTCATTGAGCTTCAACTGAGGCAACTTGGTACCATCTTTTAGCTTTATCGACAAGGGTAAATGGAAAGAGGTTCCACTTAACCCACTCCACTAGGACTCCTGTCTTGGTGGAAAGTGTGGCACACTTGGTTGAGCTTCTCCAAGTGCTTGTAGGGATTCTCATCGTCTTCTCCACTGAACAGATTTTCTGCAGCAATCCGGATGATTCCTGGCTTGAGCTCGTAGGATTCTACCTTCGGCTTCTTGTATGATTCTTGAAACTTCAAGTCTTTAGCTTTTGGAGTTGAAAACTCTCTGAGCGTTAAGTGCTGAAGATCTTCAAGGAACGTAGTCATATCTGACATAAAAAATAAAACAAAACACAAACGAAAGATCTATGACAGCAAAATTGCTGGGTTAGTTTGAATTAAAAATGAACACAAGAACGAACGATGAACACAAAAACTAAATTAGAGAATCAAGAACGTAATTAGATAACTCTAAGTAACCAGAACCAAAAATTAACACATAAAATCTAAACACAAGATAAAGAATTAGCACTCAATTAGAAAAACTATTAGCACACGATTAAAACAAGATTAACACACAATTAGCAAACTAACTAACTTTCAAAACTAGTAGTAAAAATGTTAATAAAAGGTTTATAATAACTTAAACAATAATTATCCCTGGCAACGGCGCCAGAAAAGCTTGTTGACGGCACTTAAGCACGCCAAATTATACTGCAAGCGCACAATATCGGTAGCTTTTTCCCAGGATGAGTATCTTGGGTTTTGTCAATCCAAGGATAATTACGCCTAGGCTATTATTAATCTAATATTAACTTAATTACTAGCTAGTTCTAATAGATCTAAACAAGCTTAAAAAGGGATTAAAACTACTCTAGTTATACTACTAATTATGCTCTAAATATACTCTAATTACGGTCTAAAAGAGATCTAAACTAAAGCATAATATGATAGAACAAGTATTAAGCTATAATCGAGATAGATATGATTTAAACGTAGCGAAAGGATCCACAAGAGATATGAGACAAACAACTTATGCACTAAGAACCACCTTGAAACAAGATCTATCATTAAGCAAAGATTAAGCATGATCATGAATGTCAAAGGTTTACTCGAACCTTTCTCCAGCCCTACTGTCACTAGAACCAGTTAATCGACGAACTAGTAAACCCTAACCATCACTAAGCATGAGTAGATTCAATTCAACTAATTAAAGTAAAAAGATCTACTAAAAGAACGTGAAAACGTTTAAATCTCGCCAAATAATCATGTTGGAATTAAGCATTGCAAAGCTATGGATCATAAACCATGCATAAACAAAAAGCTAAGTCTAAAAGACAAACTTTTTTGCTCAAATCGTCAAGCTTTTATCAAAGTAACATAAGAAGTACGAGAAATTACTCGAGACACATCATGAACTTTGAAGCATAATCGTCAGGATGAACTCGACGAAGAACATGTCGAAAGATGAACTCGAGCAGCCCTCGGGAGGGCCCTGGTCGGCTGAGCCAGACCCCTAGGGGTTGGCCGACCACCAGGCCTCCTGCCTCCTCTTGCTTCCTTCTTTCTCTGAGATGTTCTTCTCGCCAAGTGGAACCCCTTTGGCCCCCGAACTCTGCCCTAGACTCTCGACTTAGAATTAATTGGTGGTGAATAATGGTGCCCCTCCCCTTGGGAGGCCATATATTTATACTCCGGAGAGTCCCCTATACATGGAATCTAATAGGTCGGTTCTAATAGTCCTAAGACACCTAAAACACCTATTTCTAAGTATAAAGAAGCCTCAAGAAGAGTCCCAGTCATCCACATCTTCCCTTGCTTGGAGATGAAGTCATTGTCCTAGTCCTTCCTGAAATCAGCTTTCCATATTCTGCAGCTTTTATTATTTTGACCATAACTCCCTCATCCGAAGTCCAAATAATGCAAACTCTACTCTAAATTGTAGAGCTCGAAGAGATCTACAACTTTGGTATTCAAACTTTCTTCATTTGACATCGTTAAGGTTTCCGAATTGGGCCCGCAAGGTGCTGTTGTTCTGAAATTCGTTAGAGTTTGGATTGGACTCTTGATAAACCTTCCTTATCTTCATATTCTTCATACTCAAGCAATCTTTATCCTCCGGAACCTTCTCTATAATGGGCTTGGGCCTTCTTTTGGGCTTTAATTGCTCTTCTTTAATTAATCATCTCACCTCACTGGACCTGTAGCACAAATCCTTTCTTCGAGAAATCCTCAAATTTACATCAATTATACCTTATTTTCCTGCAAAAATCAATATTGCATAAAAATAAAGAACATTATCGAAAACGGGGTTATTTGTTAGCAAAACAAGACTAAATCAAAAGATTAACTCTTGAAAAGATATAAAATTATATAAAAATAGAGCATAATTTTAGTCGAAATCTTGCGTCAACACAAATTCACCACAAACCTAAAGCCACTTCCTCCCAATGCAGTTACCTCTGCCACTTCCCCCTCTGAGCATTCTGTCACTTCCAAGTTTAATTCTCTACTCTGTTCTTTTAACTTTTTGATTATGTGGGGCAAAATGCAGCCATCTAATTTTTTTGCAACTTTCCTCCATTGATTCCACTTAATCATAATCAATTGCCTTATCTTGTCCATCAAGTCATCCAAGTGTAATGATTTGAAATACTTGATCCAATTGTTAAAGCACTCAGCAAAATTGTTGGTCACATAGTCCACCTTGCATATGGTCATGAATTGGCTCCTAGTCCACAACTTAGTGTGGCATCTCCTCAGATAATTAGTAGCAGCTAGCTTTGCCTTCTCTATTGCTGTCCAATGCTTCTCAAACAAGTACGGGTTCCATTAATAAGCAGCAGCCCAAAGATGGTCATCAAATACCTTCCCACGATAGTTCTTTTTGAAGTTATTGACCAAGTGGAACATGCATTCCCTATGTTCAGCCTCTGGAAACACATCAACAACACCTTTCATCATTGCCTACCCTGCATCAGTGCATATGGCTAACCCCATTGGTGCACCAATGGCCTCTCTAAGCTTAGTCATGAACCAAATCCAATTGTCATTTGTTTCTGAATCAAACACTTCAAAACAAACAGGATACAACCAATTGTGCCCATCAACCGCTGATGCACTAGCTAACTGTCCCTTGAACCGCCCTGTCAAGAATGTGCTATCTACTGCCAAATATGGTCTACAACCATCGATGCAAGGTTTTAAGGCACAGAAAAATCTTTGGAATCTGATCTTTCCATTTATTGTGTAATGCTCAATAGCTACCAAGCTACCAGGGCAACAACTCTCAACTTGGGCTTTGAAACTATACAGATTGTTAAAACTTTTATCCCAATCACCATAGAGTTGGTTTATTGCTAGCTCTCTGCCCATATATACTCTCTTGTAAGGAACATGTACCTTGTGATGTTCTTTCAGCTTTTTTTGCAACGCCCTTGTCTTCAAAGTAGCATATTCAATTAGAAAGTCCTTCACCTTGTGGCATACCCAATGCTTTGTTGCATTTCTCACTTTCATGTTCCTTCTTGTACTCAAGCAATTATGAGCACAAGGATTTACCCTTACCTACATAAGAGAGCAGAAGTAAGACAAGTACCATAGCAAAAGAAAAAATGGAAACAAATAAGCAAAAGAAGGATAACTTACCACAACGGCCGACTGGTCATCCGTTGTAGAAGCATGTATCCTCCACCCGCATTTGTCTATATCTCTCCTAGCACAATAGGCCCTGAACCTATATGGTGCATTTTTCTCTGTTTTAAACTAAAATTCATGTTTTACTGCATGCTAGCAAAGAGCTATTTTAAATTCATCCATACTACCATATATAGTGCCAACTGTCATTGGAGGGTCTTCTTTATCATAATCTACATTTGGAGTATTATTTGCCTCATGATCCACCTCATTATCTACCTCATCTTCTACCTCATCCTCTGACTCATCCTCTACCTCTACCTCTACCTCTACCTCTACCTCTACCTCTACCTCTACCTCATGCCCATCTTTATCTTTACCTTCATCAGAACAAGCAACTATATGTAGAGGATGATCATGTCTGCCCTCTAAGTACATAACCTCCTCATCAATACCAACATGTTCATTGTCTGCAAACGGATTTTTAAGGTAAGCATCCTCCTCATCTTGTTCTACCTCGATGTTAGGCTGACCATGGTCATCTAAATCCCACACACTGATGGGCACAAATGGATCAGATGGGTGACAGTACTGAATAAACATGTGCACAAACTTTGACTTTGAGTGCTTAGGAAACATTGACATTAGGTCTTGGTCTGATTTCACTTCTGGAAAATTTTTCATTGACTTATCAAAATATTGAATATGTGCTACTTCCAAATACCCTAGAGGGAACTCTTCTACAATTGATTCAACAAAGTCCTTAAAGTTTATCAAGTCCGAATCAATGACCTTGTCAATCAGTAAACATCCTACATCCTTTCTAGTCTTTTTTTGATTGCCAAGCATTTTAATTTCCAACACATAAGTCGTGTTTGGATCCATCCTGGTTGCAAACACAACATCCCTAAAATGAATACTACCGATCTTATGCAAATATTCCTACAGACATTAAGAGTAGCAATTAGCAAATATACCCTTCAAATTGCGAAGGAAGCTCTCGGGAGAGGCTGCTGTCGTCTTGGGAGGATGCCGCGTGGTGGGAGGATGACGCCATCTGGGGAGGCCGCCGCCGCCGCCTGGCTGCCGCTGGAGGGCGCTGGCCGCGGCCGCCGGTCCCTGGCTGCACGTGGGAGGGCGCCGCCGCCGCAAAGGGTGCTGGGCGTGGGCGTGGGCGCGGGAGGCCACCGCCGCGGTCCCGCAACCCTAGCGTGTGCGGGAGGACACCGCCGCGGGAGCCTGTGCAGATGGGCGATAGGGTTCACGGGTTGGGATTGGCTCTGGCTGTGCACTGGCTCGGGGTCTTTGGGTTCAAAAGGGTAGTTTCGTCCACGCCTAGAAAATATGACAGCTGGGTACGGTTTTTGACGGTAGAAGCTGACGGAGTGTCAAATAGGGAATGAAAAAATTCTCAGTGTCAAATAGGGTCGAATTCAATTTCCAAGGCCAAGAAAGGAACGAGCAAATTTCTCAGTGTCAAATAAGGAATTTTCCCCATAGATTTAAGACTACGTGCTTACTATGATTTTTGCTGTGAGTGTAAAATCTCTACTCCTATTGAGGCTCTCTCATTGTTCCACGCCGAATCATTCTGCCTCTCCCCTGACGTGCTGCTAGGGATGGCGACGGGGAATTTCCCATCGGGAAATAGCTCCCTGTCCCCGTAAAGGAAAAAGCTCCTCATGGGAATCCCCACGAACATTAGCGGGAGATATTTCTTCCCCGCTCCCGTTCCCCACGGGGAATAAATCCCCACGGGGATCTCCGTTCCCGCTTAAATTATAATTAATAGGTATATTTTTAGTTATTACTACAAAACATTGTCACTTATATACATTGTCAAAGGTAAAAAATTATTATATGTACATCATAATAAATATATCTGTACAATGAGTAATCACTTGACAAGATAATTATTTATTTTATTATTGATTATTATATGAAAACATCATCATGTGCAATGTCCCCGCGGGAAACGGGGATGGGAATGCTTCCCCGTCCCATTTACCCGCTGCGAAGAGAATTTTCCCGTATACATTTTCGCGGGGAAGAAACTCTCCCATCCTCATCTCCTAATGAAAGAATTCCCCATGGGAAATCAGGGATCGGGTCCCATTGGCATCTATGCGTGCTGCCCCTATGCCTACGGATCTGCGCAAAACAGCCTCTGCCCCCGCGCTCGCCTCCCGCCCCGCGAGACAGCTCATCCATCCCTCCGTCGCGTGGCAGTGCGACGCACTCGCCCACCCCATGCGCTCTGGCCCCGCGCTCATCGACCCCTGCAGGCCTGCACGCCGCCATCCCACTCCCGGGCGCCGTGCTTGCCCACCCGCTGTGCGCTCCGCATCGTGCCCCGTGCGCCGCTCCGCGGTTCAGTACCACTTGTCATCCGCCACCGCAAGTGGAGCGGGGCTCTCATGCGACGCGGATTTGCAACGCTCAAGCGCAAGTACACCCATCCTGGGAGATCGACACGCGTCCGCGCCAGCTCGCCGCGCGCTCCGCCCGCCATTGCCCTACTCACCGGCCCCCGCCCCACCCCGCCCGCCGCCGCCCGGAGGCCGCTGCCTCGGCGAGCATGTTGATTCTATTTTTGTTGCCTAAGATCATTCGTTTTTTACAGCCTTTGTTTGGTTTTTTGGTCAAGTATATGTCAGTGCAAATGAAAATATGCCTTTTGTCTTATTTGTTGTATTCATATTCTAGATTCGTTCTTCACATCCTAGCTACTGCATGGCAGTTATTGGATATCTAGAGCCAAAATTAGCCGCCCTTCAATTGACGGTGCAGGAGGGCATAGTTTAGATGAATGTAATCATTGGACCATGCTGTTATGATCGGCAAGGCAAGCACTGGGTCATCCATCAGCTAGGCAGCTAGCGTACTTAGATTTCTGCAAGAGCATGTTGTGCCACTCATCTCGGACAAACTTAAGCAAATAAAGAGGCATTCCTGTAGGGAAAGGCAGTTTATAGGTCTCTAATCTGAAGGCTTTGAAAGGGGTTGATTTACAAAGCACAAACGGTACGGTATTTAGCCAGATGCAAGGTAAAGGTACATGTACATGATTTGGTGGAAACTATTTTTTATCATTTTGGTGTTTATAAAATTGTAGGGCCATCCCATCCCAATTATCCATCATGTGATTGAGGAATAGGTATTCGTCATACACTGACATGCTTTGTAAATTGGAACTTATCCATTTCATACATGTAATGCATATTAGACATCATTGTGACTCAATGACATGTTATGCAAATTGAATTTTTATCCATGTAAGTTTTATCGTGTGCCTGCATATGAAGTTAGTCACAACAATATATGAGGAATAAAACATTTATCATCTGCCGTAGCAATGCACGGGCACAAATCTAGTAATAAAATACGTTTGTTGGTCAAAATTGATGAGTATTGAACATGGTCAAAACGTGTCAAATTTTTGGCCTTGGCACATTTTGGCCAAGAACGAAGCAACCCTTTGGCCGGATGAAACTTCTGTATGCCATGCTGTATATTTTGGCCATATGAAACCTTTATACGGCATAGCGTGTATTTTGGTCGGATGAAACTATATAAGATCATGCCGTTTTAGCTTATTATTGTTGTTTTTGCTGATCCTAGTCCCCAATTTTTAGTTTGGTTCATTTGATCTGTTGAATTGTCCATCCTTGATGGTCTTTAAGCAAACAAGTGATTGTTGTGTCTCTTGTCAAGCGATCAAAACAACGAGTCTGGAATCTTGCTAGCAAAAGCAAGTTCTTGTCAAACAAATCAAACCCAAGTTGCTTGCCCATACTAGCATAAGAACCAAACAAGTGCCTTGCTGCAGGTAGCCTTGCTAGGCATGGGTAGTTTCTTCATATGAGCAAGGCAAGAGCTAGCAATGAATCTAAACATGCCTTTGGCATATGCAGCAATTGGTGCATAGTGTTGTGCATTTTGTAAAACCTCTACCTTATTTTCCGAACTCTTTCACAATATACATATGTATAAAGTGTTGTCATGTCTTGTCGATTGCGTAAGATGCACATGCATAATCATCTATACGAATTGCTGCACTCAGCCATTCAAGTCACCACGTAACGTGAGTGTTTAGCGAAAAGGACAAAGAAGGGCATTGTAGAACAATTACTACAATAACACTGTAGCACGAGTATTGTTTAGAGCACTTCGCGTTTAGTACTATAGCAGACAATGTTTATGATGATCTATCCATTGAACTCAGATCCAATGGTCAAAAGGGTAGGAAAGTTACCGGTGTGACTCGTCACTGAATCCCACTCGATTGGGCACGCCACTAATCACGGAAGGACCGTGTGATTGAAGTGCAAAAGTGAAATCGAACACATTAAACAACTAATCAATAGATAGATAAGTTATTGGTATAGTTTTGTTTGGAGGCAAGAATATTGGAGGTGAATGAAGTGGATTGAATTCTTCTCTGTTCAAATTTGACTAGCAAGAGATTGAGTCTCCTTCAGATCAATAGAAGCATTATTCTTTTCAACGAGAGATTGCTTGTTACCGGTACCTTATATTAAATGAAAATCAATTTCTCTATATGCACATGTAGGCGGCCCTTCATTTAGTGAAAAGTGAACAATCGCTACTCTTTACAACGAGAGAGATTGCATATTACTACTACCATATATTATGATGCCCAAACTTACATGCTTTCAATACCCTGCGCTTCGAAGGACGCTGGTTGTCCATTCTTCTGAGATGAAAGTTAAAAGTCGAATTTTCGTGGATTTGAAGTTTATAATATAAGTTTAAATGGTTTTAAAAATAATTATAATCTATGCAAGAAATAAAATGACACATCCATATATTTCTAAAAAATCACGACTTGAGCTCCATGATTTTCTAGAGTTCTTAATGACCTGCTCCACTAACTCAAAATTTTCGGAATCTGCAGCAGTCCCAAACAGGGACTTAGATAGTGTAGATTGGAATTTTTTTAGAAACCGGATATGTGGCGTTGATCATTGCTAACGGATTTCTTGCCTGCAATGCCATAAACCTGAGCCTGCCAATAGGCCTTTCAGATAAGATTGAAACTAGACACATTTATTTCCGCCGTTTCTTATGTAGAAGCCTTGCCCGTCGGGATGCGATGGTTCCGTTGGTCTTGGCAGAACGACGCGCTTGCAAGAAATAGAAGTTTTCCGCGCACTCGATTGTTGGAATCGATGAGCTGGCCAACACTTCGTATCACAACTAGTACTACTCCTTTAAGCTCAAGCAGCGGTACTTTTATGTGCAGCGAGATGATCATAATACGCCGGTTTCTAGCGCGGTTTTCTGTTTTATAGAAACAATAAGAACGTGTTTAATATATCAATTTGTGTTCTATTTTATAGCTTTTTAAAACCTAAAACTCTTACTAAGATAAACGAGACCAGCGGATAGGCATGACACGAGTACACGACGGGGAACAAAAAGAGCAAAAGACGGGGGAAGTTTGTTTTGTCACAAATTTTATATGTACGAAGATCTTTGCATCGTCTATCCACGGGTATTTCTGGTTGAATTTTTCGTAGAAGTTTGATGTAGTTTTGAAAACATGCGTGGTCGCTTGTACAAGAGGTGTTTCATTCGTGGGCAGAGGAACCCTGGATGTGCGAAGTACTGTGGTCCGCAGTGTTCATCATCCCTCAATCAATCTGGTCTTCACAATGTTCCGTCGTCCACGGGCGCTTTCGACACGCTTGTGCTCGCCCTTTCCACTTCTGGCGGCACACAAGCGGGACCCGAAGCTGGCCCTCTGCTGCTACAAAAGATAGTGGCCCCGTCGGGTCCGTATAGACCCACACGTTGACGCCTACTCGGGGACGATTCCTCTGCGTGTTTGGATCATCGTATGCCTCATTGGCTGCCAGGCCAACGCTACATCCCTACGTCCTCGGCGCCTTGTGCTTGCCGAGCAAAACGACTAGTTCGGCAAGACTGCGGGCCAGCCGGCGACCAGTCCATGACCTCGCCGCAAGTCGGCAACCGGGCAGCGCGTCCGTCAACAGGATTGGGTCGAGGGGGCGATACGATACGGGTCGATCTCCAGCGGCACTGCGATTCTGGTGCCCTAGGCCTAGTCACCTCGTAGGTGTTCGTCGATATGTCTTTCGGGATAGATGAATTTCAGATTACGTCAAGGACACAAGGTGGTGTTTGGTTAGGGCGGCTCCAACGGTGGTTAGCTATTTGCCTTCGAGATCATTCCGATTCAAACTAGAGCTAGCATAAAAGATTAGAGCTAGCATAAAAGATGAGTACTCAAGTTTTCTATCTATTAGCACAATTCCCAATTTTAATCTAGGTCCCACACTTTGTATTTTTTATGTTACTTCTTTGCATATCAGGGCAACCGGCAGCGTGCTCCATCCAATCACGGAGCAAATGCGCTTTGGGACGTGCGCTCCTCGCTAGCGACGAACAAAACGATAGCTATTCTTTTTCTTTGCATCTTCTCTCCTCCACGCAAGTAGAAATCAGACATGGCATGTGAAATAACTAGCTGAGATGTACCGTTCGACAAGCCCTAACGTAAATGGATTATGTGGGGACCAGCGGTGGGATCTCTAATTCCTTGCATCGTTAGGATGGGAAAAAAATGGTAACACCGTTTCCAACGAACTAATTAAAAAGATTGTCTATCACTGTTCTAACTATTTATCTCTCTTTCTACATACAGTGTTGCTACCGTGTTAATTTGTACTATCCTGTGCAACAACCAAGGCCTCCTGACCATCCATATTTGATGTAACGGACAACTCGGTCGGTTAGGTGGCTTTGCAGAAAAACGCCGGCCTCATCAAAATATATTTTCATATAGATCCCTCCCTGCTTCCCTCGCTAATCTCGCCGAGGTTTCGTTTTCACGGCCGCTGCAACTCAGACGAGAGCAATCGCTATGGCTCAGCCGCAAAGTGTCGTACGACGTCGGCACCGAAGGCCATCTGCGCGCAGCCACCATCGCAACTAGCGCCATGGTGAAACCACACGAGGCCGACGCCCAGGACCATCAACCTGCAGCGGCCATGGATCAACAGCTAGCCTGCCACGGCAATGTACAGCTTACAAGCTTGAAGCTACTAGATACTAGACAACTTGACTGCTGTATAATGATGACTACATTGCCATACATTCAGTACTGAAGTCCCACATATTGCACAAATTCAACATTGACGGCGGCCTCATGGTAGAAGCAGCATTCGATGGATCTGGACAGCGCGGCCTCATGGTAGAAGCAGCAACCACGACGGCAGCCCCGTCCTCGTCCGCAACCAGCAGGCGCCGGTCTGTCCCGGCTCCAACTCTGGCAATCCGCGCTGCCTGCTCCAGCTGCTGCTCCACGCCGCCTCTCGCCAGTGCGCCACCTAGGCGTCAACGCGCTGCTGCCCTTCCTCCAGCTTGGAGCCGCACTCGGCGAGCTCGGCCAGCGCCTGAACCTCCACCATCCCCATGACCGGCGGCCGCAGGCGTGCCGCCGTGGGCGTGCTGCAGGCTTGGGAATCCTCCCGACCTGTCGTCGCGCTGTTCTTGAGATTCGCCAACCCCAGCTCCTCCACGTCGGCAGCACGTCCCTTGAAGGTGCGGCCACCACGGCGAGGAGCTCGGCGAACTCCACCGGAACCGCCGCCGCGCCGCGCTTGGAAATTCGCCCGACCCGCCGCCTGTCTCAAGAGTCGCCCGCCAGCCGCCACCCTGACTTGTGAGTGATTAGAGGGAAGGAAGAAGGGAATTATATGAAAACATACTTCGATGATGTGGGCGCTTTTATGCAAAACTACCTAGCCGATCGAGTTGTCCGTTAGATCAAATATGGATGGTCAGAAGCCCTTGGTTGCACGGTTACACGATGTTGGTTGGTTGCACAGGATACGCTGCCATCTATTTACTGAAAACGGTTTAAGGACATCTATTATTATTAGCAGCGGTTTGTATGTACAAGGTTGAGATGTGTGTCCACCTGTATTTTATTTGGACTTAATACTCGCAGAACATGTACAATTGAACATTTTGAAAAAAAATTCCCTTCGACTGTAAAAAATTTGCTACAATGACCGTGTGAACCTATACTGTGAGTGATGTACGGTTTGCAAAATTTTCCCTTCAATTGTACCAAGATCGATCTTGTTCTCATTTTAATCAATTATTATTCTGCTGATCTTAGTACTTTTCTTGTTCTTAATTAACTAGACTCACTTTGTTTTCGAAATTTGTTGATATATCTTATTTGAACTCAACATCAATGTCTGAAAAATGTCTCAACTTGTTTAAAACTCAAACTGAAATTTCTAGCTATACATGCATGTCTGAAAATGATGTTATGAAAATACTAAATTTTCATACATGTCTGAAAACACAAATCTAAAATGCAGTTGATGAACATAGTCCAGATTATGTTTCCCAACCCTCCTTGCATGTAGTTTTTGGAGTACAGATCTGTACTTTGTTGTCCATGAGATGCATTGCCTTAAGGTATGCAATTTTTTAGGTTTTAAGCCGTATGGAACTGAAAGGAAAGTGCAGAGTTCATAGCATGTTGGATTGTTGGTAGTATTTTTTTTCTTTGTTAATTTGGAAAAGAGAAATCTACTTATTACAATGACCGGTTGTTTTTACGTGTTTTTTGACTGTTTAGTTTTTACATCTAGGACTACATCTCTAGCTGGATGTTACTTTTTTTTTTCAAGTGAATTTAACAAGTCACCTGTATACCTAATTGATTCCCTTCCCTATATAATTTGGTAATGAGACGGTGAGACCTGAACATTTGTCATCCCAACATGTTAATTAAATTTGAGTTTATTCTGAATGCTGAAATAAAAAATTTGTTGTTTAGTGTAATATTTGCTGCAGTAAATTATTATTTTTCAATTCATCTCCATTATTTATTTATTTTGTTTGAAAGATAGGCTATCACTTTGACTAAGTTGGGGTAGATTCACGTTCGCCGAGCTCTGGAAGACCAGCAAACATTCAAGCTTCAGCTGGTGCTCAAGGTGGATGGCTTTGGCCGAGTCTGCAACAGTTGGGTCAATAAGATGAATTTCTATGTGCAGAATATAAGTTCCGAGCCTCATTCACATCTACAAATTTAAATTTCTATGTGCAGATTTTGTGTGTACAAACGTGTTTAAGGTCTAGTTTCCGGTTTTTTATACGTGAATGTACATGGTATGTATCTATGAAAAAGTCTCGGATTGACAACCCATGGAATCTTTAGATGACCATTTTCTATTCTCAACGGTGTATGTCATATGTATTTTTAATTATCTCATGTATATAGATTGTCATTTAGTACAGTGCTAAAAGATTTGTATACCATAGTGTCGGTACCCAGCTAACCGGGTACCCGCTTACACTAGACGAAGATCACTAAGGGAGGTAACTACTGCAGTACAAGGCAGGGCCTAAGGCCGCATACAGATGGGCCCGGCCCACTCCTTGGGAAAGCTAGGGCCACGCACCCGGCCCACAGGGGAGGCCCCGGACCTCCTTCGAGGACCGAGCCTCCCCCAGCCACGCGAGGAGAGGTCCGGACCTCTCGGGCCGGAGCCCGTACCTTCGGTGGTCCGGGGCCGCCTCGTGCCCACAGAGCACGGGGAGGTCCGGAGCCGGCGCCCTCGGTGGTCCGGGGCCGCCACGTGCAGAAGCGCGTGGAGGTCCGGAGCCAGCGCCCTCGGTGGTCCGGGGGCGCCACGTGCCCGCAGAGCACGTGGAGGTCCGGAGCCAGCACCTTCGGTGGTCCGGGGCCGCCACGTGACCACAGGGCACGGGAAGGTCTCGCGTTGCCACGTGCCCACAGGGCGCGTGGCGGGGCCTTCAACCGGGCGCCTCGCCCACCTGCCGCATTTATTGCGGGCAGGCGGGCGTGCCCGATGCCGCTGACACCGCCGCTGTCAGGCTGGCACGCCCCGATGCTGCTGACACCACGAGTGTCAGACGGGCGTGCCCCCGTTGCCCGCCGACGCCGCCGCTGTCAGACGGGCGTGCCCCCATCGCCGCTGGCACCGCCGCTGGCAGGCGGCGGCGGCGAGGCAAAGGGGCGCGCCTTACCAAGGCGCGGCGGCGATAACAGGGCACTACAGTTGATTTCCCCAGCTACACTGGGGTCTATATTGAGTAAACAAGTACGCTGTACTCATCATGAGCCGCGCCACGCGCGGCGGCCGCGCTCAGCCTAATACTAGGTAGCGGCGCTACAACGCTACTACGAGCGCCCTGTCCTGTCACGCGTGCGCGTCGCTTGCCCCTCGGCCTCTGAAGCCTCTCAGCGGGTTTAGCAGCCGATGGGACAGGACGGCGTAAGGCAGGACGGCGCGGCGCCGTATCCAGACGACAGGACGACATGGCGGATCTCCAGGCCATACCAGGTCGCGTCGGTGGTACAGGCGCAAAGCATGGGAGCGTTGGACATCAGGCACAAGATAGAGCTGTAGCATAGAGGAAATGGGCCGGGACCACCTGTCGGGGCCCGGCCACCATGTACATGCCCCCCTTGGGCTATAAAAGGGGAGGCATACGCAACACAGAAGGACAGACCCAGACAGGCTCAGAGACTCCTCTGAAGGCCCACAAAATACAAGAACACACCCACAGTGGACGTAGGGTATTACGCTCCGGCGGCCGAACCATTCTAAATCCTCTCGCCACCATCGTGCCACCACCAACTTAGCTAACAACGATTGCTCCCCCTAACTACTCTCAGTACTTAGGATCTCGGCCGGGTGCACTCCGCCACCTGACCAGGAGCACGTCCGCTCCGACATTTGGCGCGCCAGGTAGGGGTAGCCCATCAGTTAGCTTCATCCCTCACTGCATGATGGTGCGCATCCGCGATTTCCATGAGGATGCAGCCGCATCAGAGGAGGTGGCCTCGACTGGGTCGCAGGCCTCCCCCCACCGTTCTGAGGGCGCGGCGCGGACGCCGCGGCTCCCTCGACGCCCCGCGGGGGGCGCCGCTGCTGCAAACACTGCAGTAACAAGTGCTGTAGCGGCAAACGCCGCCACAGCGAACCCCGCTGCTGCTAGCGGCCCGCTCGCCGCAGCCAGGGAGTTGCTTCGTAACCCCCCGGGGCCGACAGCCTCACCTAGCGCCCTGGCGCAGTGGCGAAGCGATGTAGATCGCCTGATCCACCTAGCCGAGGTCACCCCTGGCCCGGCTAGGACTGGGTCACGACTCCCTCCCAGCAGCGGGGGGAGGTCGAACCGCCGCAGGCAGCACGATGCGGCAACATCCGCGCGCTCCCCCTCAGTAAGGAGCGCGCAGACGGAAGACCTGCGAGCCGAGCTCAACCGCCGGCGAGCAGGCACCCCCACCACCGTGGAGGCAACCACGGATGCAGCCAAGCGCCGCCAAGGGCAAGAACCTTGACGCGGCGTTCGCCGCTGCAGCGCCTAAGCCCCCGGCTTACGCGCCACCCCCGGTTGGCGTGCAAACGCCACCAGGGGTCGTATCGGCTGGAGTTGGCTGCGCCGCACTCGCGGACAGTCTCCGCTCCGCGCGCTGGCCGCAGAAGTTCCGGCCGCACCTGCCGGAAAAGTACGACGGGAATACCAACCCGTCGGAATTCCTGCAGGTGTACGTCACCGCTATCACAGCGGCTGGCGGAGACGACGCCGTTATGGCGTCATACTTCCATGTCGCCTTGTCTGGGCCGGCCCGGACTTGGCTCATGAACCTCTCCCCCGGGTCAATCCGGTCCTGGGAGGAGCTCTGCACTCTGTTCCAGGCGAATTTCGCGAGTGCGTGCCAGCAGTACGGCGTGGAGGCCCACCTCCATGCAGTACGCCAGGAGCCTGGCGAATCCCTCCGAGCGTTCATCGCTCGTTTCGCCAAGGTGCGGGGGACAATCCCTCGCATCTCCGACGCGTCCATCATCACAGCCTTCCGGCAAGGCGTCCGTGATGAGAAGATGCTGGAGAAACTGGCGACCCGCCAAGTACAGGACGTCGCCACCTTGTACGCGCTGGCGGACAAGTGCGCTAGGGCCGCAGAGGGGCGTGCGTGGCACTCCCCACAACAGGACAGGACTGCCCAGCCAGGCGCCTCTGCCGGTGCCGCCCGAGAGAGCGGCAAGAAAAAGAAGAAGGGCCGACGCCCTGAGAGGTTCCTGGAAAGGGGCCCCTGTCGCTGCGGCAGCACCTGGAGGCCGCGACACCGGCGGCAAGCGCCCGAGGCAACAGGCGCGGAACAGTGGCGGCTCATGTCCTGTTCATCCCAACAGCGGTCACAGCGCCGCCGACTGCCGCGAGATACAAAAGCTCGTGCAGCGGCGTCTCAGTGAGCGCCGAGAGCGTCCGGCCAAGGACGACTCGCCCCCACGCCAGCGCCCTGGCAAGGGGAAGGCTACCAGCGACGGTGGGCCCGCCGCTGGGGGCAAGGAGATGGGCTACCAGCCCCCGGAGCGGGAGCTCAAGAGCGTCTACGCTCTAGGCCACTCCAGCTCCGAATCCAGCGACAACGAACGTCGCAAGAGGCTGTACGTCATGTACGGCGGAAGCTGGGCGGTCTCTTCCCGGCGGGACGTGAAGGCCCTGCGCCGAGAAGTCCTCTCGGTCAGGCCGAGCGTCCCTGGGGTGGCTCCACACCACAAGTGGAAAGACACCACCATTTCCTTCGGGCCGGCCGACTGCCCAGAGAACATGGCTGGGGCTGGCGTACTGCCGATCATCACATCGCCGGTGGTCGCCAACATACGGCTCCACCACGTGTTGATCGACGGCGGAGCCGCCCTCAACATCATCAGCCACGCAGCCTTCAAACAGCTGCAGATTCCGGAGTCGCGCCTGGCTCCGACGCGCCCATTCTCCGGCGTGGGTCCAGTGCCGATCTACCCGAAAGGAAAGATCGACCTGCCGGTCACCTTCGGGACCCCGGAGAAGTTCCGCACAGAGAACGTCCAGTTCGATGTCGCGGAAGTCAACCTGCCGTTCAACGCCATCATTGGCAGACCGGCACTGTACCGCTTCATGGCCGTTGCTCATTACGGGTACTTGGTCGTGAAGATGCCGTCCCCGGCGGGTGTTCTCACCGTGCCGGGAGACCGCCACGCAGCCGTCGCCGCAGTAGAGAAGCTCCATGCTCTCGCTACTGACGCAGCGAACCCGGCGGGGGACAACCCCTCGACCTCTCGGGCCAAGGTTCCTGCTAAGGGACCAAAGGTGCCCAGGGTACGCCCTTCCGACCCCGAGGACGTGCCGGTCAAGACCGTCCAGATCGGGGCGGAGCCCTCCCAGACCACCCGCATCGCAGGGAATCTGGGAGAGAAATAGGGAGACGCGCTCGTTGCTTTCCTCCGGGCAAATGTCGACGTGTTCGCCTGGGAACCGTCACAGATGCCTGGGATCCCTAGGGAAGTGATTGAGCACCGTCTGAAGATCAACCCAGACGCCAAGCCGGTGCGGCAAAAGCCACGGAGGCAGTCCGTGGAGCGCCAGGACTTCATCCGTCAGGAGGTCCGGAAGCTCCTGGACGCAGGCTTCATCGAGGAGGTCCATCACCCCGAGTGGCTGGCCAACCCGGTGGTCGTCCCCAAGGCGAACGGGAAGCTTCGGATGTGTATCGACTACACCAGCCTCAACAAAGTATGTCCTCCAGACCCTTATCCCCTCCCGCGCATAGACCAGATAGTAGATTCCACCTCCGGGTGTGAACTCTTGTCTTTTTTGGATGCGTACTCTGGGTTTCATCAGATCCAGATGGATGAGGAGGATAAGAGGCATAAAGCCTTCGTAACAGTAGATGGGTTGTATTGTTACATTGTAATGCCATATGGTCTGAGGAATGCTTTACCTACGTTTCTGCGTGCCATGAATTTCACGTTCCGTGACCTGATCAGAAACATAGTAGAGGTCTATGTCGATGACATTGTCGTCAAGACTAGGGTAGGGTCGACCTTGATAGAAGACCTGGCCCTTGTTTTCGACAGATTGCGCACAACGCGCACGAAGCTGAACCCCGAGAAATGCGTCTTTGGCGTCTCGGCTGGTAAGCTGTTAGGTTTCCTAGTGTCACATCGCGGCGTTGAGGCAAACGCAACCAAGATCAGGGCAATCGAGGCTATGCGGCCGCCGGCCTGCATCAAGGACCTCCAGAAACTCACTGGGTCCTTGGCAGCCCTCAGCCGGTTTATCTCAAGGCTAGCCGAGAGAGCCCTGCCCTTCTTCAAGCTTTTGAGGAAGTCCGGACCATTCATATGGACCGAAGAGGCCGAACAAGCCTTCCAGGAGTTGAAACAGCATCTCACTACTCTGCCCGTTTTAGTGGCGCCAGAGTCTGGTGAGACCCTGTTTCTCTACCTCGCGGCGACACCCGAGGTAGTAAGCATGGTCTTGGTCGCCGAGCGACCAGCCCATTCCCACGAGGGAGACACCGGGGTCCCCCAAGTGGAAGGTGGTGGTCCGCCCACCACAGGAGCTGCAGCCGGCCCCGATACCGGAGGTCCGGTTGGCACGCTGCCCTGCCAAGGCGGAAAGCCACCAGAAGCTGGAGGCCAAGCCGCCCAGGGGGCCAGCCTGGCAGGGGGAGATGGCCTCGGACCTGCCACTAAGGTCCGGACCACCCAGAAGCCAGTATATTACGTCAGTGAAGTCCTCCACGGGGCGAAGGCCAGGTATCTGGAAGCTTACAAGTTCGCCTACGCATTACTTATTGCTTCCAGAAAGTTGCGCCACTATTTCCAGGCGCATAAGGTTGTCGTGGTAACCTCTTACCCATTAAGAGCAATCCTGCGCAATTCTAACGCGACTGGGAATATCGCCAAATGGGCTGCGCAGCTGGCAGAGTTCCAACTCGACTTCCAGCCCCGAAGTGCTGCCAAGAGCCAAGTCTTGGCCGACTTCATCGCAGAGTGGACCCCCACCGCCTCGGAATCTGGAGGTCCGCAAACCGAGGCGGAACCTTCCCAGCCGGACAGGACCGTCCGGGTTTTCACCGTGCCGCACTGGACTCTCTTCTTCGACGGGTCCGCCCGCGAAAAAGGGTCCGGAGCAGGAGTGGCCCTCGTGGACCCAAACGGGGATCAAGTAAAGTACATAGTATGCTTCGAATTCAAAGCCACTAACAACATGGCGGAATACGAAGGCTTGATCTTTGGGCTCATGATCGCTCAGTCACTGGGGATCAAGCAGCTCCTGGTTAAGGGGGATTCCCAGTTGGTGATCAGACAGGTCCGGGGAGAGTGCTGCTGCAATAACCCCCAGCTCGCAGCATACCTCATGCGAGTCAGGGAGCTCGAGAAAGACTTCGAGGTCCTGGAACTGCAGCACGTTCCCAGGAACCTCAACTCAGTGGCAGATGACCTCTCCGCGAGGGCATCGACTCGGGGCCCAGTACCCGAGGGCGTCTTCAAAAGACAGCTGCTGAGACCAACCGCCCAGCCAGCCGAACTGGGCGAAGGGGGCAGAACTAGCACCTCGAAGCTAGCAGTCCCGGTGGTCCTCCATCTCTGGAGCCCACCAAGGATCGTGTGGACTGATGACCCCGGCATGTCATCAGGGACACATCCAATGGCTCAGGGCAGTCCCGATGCACGGATCTCAGAGATCCGGGACTACCTGAAGGACAAAATCCTTCCCGAAGAACGTGTGTCTGCTGAGCGCATAGTGCGGTTGGCTAAACGCTACACGCTAGTAGAAGGGGATCTCTACAGGCGTGGCGCCAATGGCATCCTCATGCGATGCATAACCCGGGAGGAGGGCCGCGATTTACTCGCGGAGATCCATGGAGGCGAGTGCGGGAATCATTCAGGGTCCCGTACGCTGGTCGGTAAAGCCTTTCGGCATGGCTTTTACTGGCCGACAGCGCTCCAGGATGCAGCTGAGCTAGTAAGGTCCTGCAAGGCGTGTCAGTTCCACGCAAAGCAGATACACACACCGGCTCAGTCTCTGCAGATGATTCCACCCTCTTGGCCCTTCGCGGTATGGGGGGTGGACATCCTGGGACCTTTCCCTAGAGCTGTTGGTGGGTACCGGTACCTCTACGTCGCCATTGACAAATTCACAAAATGGCCTGAGGTAACCCCAGTAGTAAGCATCACCCAAGGAACTGCAACAGCTTTCCTTAAGTCCATTGTGTGCCGGTTCGGCGTCCCTAGCCGTATTATAACGGACAATGGGACCCAGTTCACGAGCCAGGTCTTCCAGGACTATTGCGACGGCGTTGGCATCCAGTTATGCTTCGCCTCTGTAGCACATCCTAGGAGCAATGGACAGGTCGAGAGAGCTAACGCAGAAATCCTCAAGGGGCTCAGAACCCGCACCTTCAACTGCTTGGAAAAGCACGGTGCGAAGTGGGTTGATGAGCTCCCCTGCGTGCTATGGGGGATCCGGACCACACCCAGCCGAGCAACCGGGGAAACCCCATTCTTCCTAGTATACGGGGCCGAGGCATGCCTCCCACCGGAAATACTCTTGGGCTCCCCACGGGTCCAAGCTTTTGATGAATCTTTGCAGGAACAAGCAAGGTGCGACGACGTCGACCTCGTCGAGGAGCAAAGATGGCAAGCTGCAATCCGGAACGCACAGTACAACCAATCGCTCAAACGCTATCATGAGCGAACCGTGCGGGGCAGGGTGCTCCAACCTGGAGACCTGGTCCTGAGGCGCATCTTGAGCCGAGAAGGGCGCAACAAGCTCTCCCCCAGCTGGGAAGGCCCCTTCAAGGTGACAGAAGTTAGTCGCCCCGGTTGCGTTCGCCTCGCCACGGAGGAAGGAGTTCCGCTGCCGAACCCTTGTAATATAGAGCACCTCCGTAAGTTTTATCCGTAGGCAAGAAATTCAGGGCAACTCCTTTTTCTTTTTGTAAGCTAAATAGGACCACCATGTGGACCAGAGCGGTGAAGGTCCGCCCTTGTAATCCCGACCTCTGGCTGACATCACATGACACCCTGTACCGCTTGATTAAAGAAAGAGTTTAGCCCTGAAATTCTTGTCTCCGCTATTACCCTACTGCTTGCTCAGCTGCCATCTGTTTCAATTTTTCCTAACCCCTGCGTGGAATCCTACTCTTGCCAAAAATCTCCTTGGAACCAGCAGGACTTAGCAGCTTGAGTGTGAAGTGGTTAGCACAGAGGCTGGGAAGGAGGTCCGGAATACTGGGTGCCAGGTCCAGAGAAAAGGGGCTCGCCTTGGTAGCACGGAGCTGTCAGCTGCTTAGCCTGGTCTCATACCCTAAGCACTGAACACTCCCTACCACGCCGTGAGTTCCCCCAGTATCAGGAACAGTGCGTTTAGTGCTCCGGACCACCCCCTAAGCTAATGGCACACCCCCTAACCTCAGCAGCGAGGTCCGGCTGCGACTCCGAGGACTTCAAGGCAGCGCGGTTACCTTTTATTTCGCTAGGAGAGGTCCGAACGACTGCAGGACCGGACCAGAGCTAAGGTGTTTTGGACTAGGATAGTCCAGGGCTGTGTCGCAGTTTTGCCTGGTTCCGCACCCTTAACTCACACACCCTGCTATCCCACGAACAAACATCCTGGCCCCTGGCCCGGACAAAAAACGCTCCGGACCTCGAATAGCGGAAAAGGTCAACTCAGAGCGGGTCCCGTAGGTGCAACACTGACGTTTGCCGTGAGTTGCATGCAGGTCTGGCCTCTGACTTGGTAGTAGCCAGCCTCAAAACTTAGAGCCTACCTACCAGGGGGCCGGGGGGTCAGGTGACAACACACCAGCATGCAGCAAGGAGTAAATGAAGATAAGTCGCAACTACCATTCTTATATTACTTGGCATACTAATGTTTTACATGTAAAAAAAAACAGCAAAAGCTGTTGCCCTACGGCGCTGGGGAGGCTCCTGTCCCCGGTACATCCGGCTCCTCGTCTGCAGGGGTCCGCTGGAACCGGGCGGCAACGACCTCCACCGCCTCCTGCACGCTGTCCCGAGCGGCGGCCTCCGCTTCCTCCACCGGACCTGCGATAATCGGGTCCAAGGAAATGGCGGGGTCGTGGCTCCGGAAGCAGACCTGGAGGTGCTCCACCACGAGGCGGCACAGCTCGCGGCCCTCGGCTTCAAGGCGCTCCCCGAGCGTGGAGTCCAGGCGCCGGAGTCGCTCCACCGCCGAGTCAAGGACAGGGAAGGCGTCCGCAATAGTGGACGGCGGCTCTGTCACCCGGATCGGACTCAGTCCGAGCGGTACCAGAGCCGAACTCGCCTCCCCGGCCCAGTCGGCGATGCGTTGAAGGCCGGCGCGCATCTGCTCCCGGTCCTCCACCGCCACCTGCTGAGCAGCACCCTGCTTCAGCTGCTCCAGAGCGGCCCGCTCAGCCAGCAGCTGCCTCTCCTGGTCCGCCAGCTCCGCTTCCCGGGACTTCACCCAGTCCTCGCGGACCTTGAGCGTGGCAGCCTGGCGAGCAGCAGAGTCCCTCAGAGCCTTGGCCGACGCCTCCCGCTGAGCGACGGAGTCCTCGCGGGCCGCAACTGCTGCCTCGCGCTCGACAAGCCTCAGCTTCATCTTGTCGAGCTCAGCGTTGACAGCAGCCTGCCGCTCAGACACCTCCACCAGCTCTTGCCGGCGCTGCTCCATGCCTTTCCACGCGGACTCCAGCTTCGCCTGCTCGAGCTTCAGCCGCACCTCGCCCACCTCGGCCTGCTTCTCGCGGAGCCCAACCGCGCGCTCCCGGCCAGCGAGCCTCTGCAGGTCCTCATGGATGGCCGCGCGGTCGGCGTCGAGCTCGGTGCGGGAAGTGGAAAGCTCCGCACGGGTCCGTGTGTGCTGGGCGGTGGCGGCTTCGATCTGCTCCCCCAGACGAGCCCGCCAGCCGTCCAGGCCCTCGCGCTCCTGTTGCAGCCGGGCCCACTCCAGCTGGAGCGCCCCCTGGGCGTCGTCCAGGGCCTGGCGCGCCCGACGTAGCACGCGAGGGAGAGGGGCTCCACCCTGCTGGGGCAGGGGCAGGAACGGCCTACCCAGAACCTCCTCCAGTTCCCCCTCGGCAGGAGGCGGAGATCCGGGGCTGGTCGTCTGGGCGGCGGGCGACGAAGGCTCCGAGGTCCGGGAGTCAGGAGCCGCCCCCGGCGCAGGCCCTTGGGTCGCGATGCCCTCCGGCACCGGGCTGCCTGGTGCCTGGGGCTGCGCGCCCGGAGCTGCCCCCTCAGCAGGCACTCCGGGTGCGGTCTCGACCCCCGAGGCGCCCCCCGGCGTCGGTCCACCTGGGGCCTGGGGCCGGACAGACGGGGTGGCCTCCGGTGCAGGCCCCTCGGTCGTAGCCCGGGCCCGCGTGGCGTCTTCCGCCGTCGGACCACCAGGGGCGCACTTCTCCGCCGTGGTCGCCCGGCCACCAGTGCCGCTGGGGGGAGGGACGCCGCCCGGGCGTGTCGGCCTAAACAAAAACGCACGGCGAAAGGCTGACAAACCTGAAAAAAGCTAGCCGTGGTACCGCGAAGTATGCGAAGCTAATCTAAAGGGCTTACCTTAAAGTAGGCGCCGACCAGCGGCCACGAAGGCCAGAGCCTCGCCGCGGCTGCCGATCTGCGGTCGGCACTGCCGGTGGCTGCTGTTGCCGCGGGCCCGAGGCCGGCGGTGCCGGAGAGGGCCGCCGCTGCTGGTCCGGCGTTGGAGGAGGTGCCCGGCGCTGAGGGTGCCGCTGGCCCGGAGGCGGCGGTGGCACTCGCTCCCCTTGCGCAGAGGAGCTTCCTTCCCCCGAGGTCCGCTGACGCTTCGGGTCGGGCTCCGAGACAAAGGTCCCGTCGCCGCGGACCAGCCTTCGCCGCGTCTCCTCACCACCCGCCGGCGGAACGATGGGGGGCGCTGCCACTGGCCCCTTGCCCTTGTCAGCAGGAGCGGTGCCCCTGGCATCAGAACCCCCAACCGGGGCGTCAGCAATGTGGACCCCCCGGTTGGGGTCGCATCCAAGCTGCCGCGCCGCGAGGCCGCCATCGTCGAGCGTGGGCATCTCCCGGAGCACCGCCGTCCGCAAGGCCTGGTCGCGGCAGAGCGGCACGATAGCGGACGGCAGGCGCAGCTGCTCCGGAGGGAAACTCACGTCCGTGACGCACCGCACCCATTCCTCCAGCAGGAGCGGCGTCAGGTCGTGGTCTTCGCCACGTACCACCCGGCTGCAGTCGTTGGAGCCGGTGTAGTTCCACGCCAGCCTTGGCCGCATCTGCAGGGGGCGAGCCTCCGCCTGAGGAAGTCCGCGAGGACGTGCAGTGAGGTCAGCCCGCCGCTGACGAGCTCGGCGATCCTGGCCAGCACGGGGAAGAACTCGGGTGGCAGATCCGTCGAGGCACCCTCCGGGAGGGGTGCGTCGGGACTGCTATCCGGGAGAGCCAACCGGTCGTTCGGCTCCGCCCTGACGATCACCCAGTCGTTGCGCCAGTGCTCCCACTTGGCGCTGGCGAAGGTGGGGAGATAGGTTGATCTTCCCTCGGACCCCTTCAGCAGGAAGTAGTAGCGGCCGATCTCCGTCGAGCTCCTCCCGGAACACCTCACCGAGAAGAAGTGGCGGAAGAGCGTCACGCAGGGAGGAACCCCCACGAACATCTCGCAGAAGTGGGCAAAGATTGCCGCATGAAGGATGGAGTGGGGGGTGAGATGCTGGAGCTGCAGCCCAAACGCCTCCAGCACCAGCATGAAGAAAGAAGAGATCAGAATCCCCAGACCACAGTAGAGGTAGGGGACGAAGAGGACGAACTCCCCCAGCTGCAAGTTGCGGTGGGGGAGGGAGCCCGTGCGAACATTATCGCGACGCTCCGCGTCCGTCCAGCCGAGCAGGCGGCGGACGCGGGTGAGGTTCTCCTCAGTCTCCCGGGGGGATTGGTGGCTCGGACCCATCGCTGAGGAATCTGGCGGTGGAGAAGACAAGGAGCACGCAGCAGACAAGAAGTGAGAGCTCTGCTGCGAGGAAGATGAAGCGCCGCGGCGGATGCGAGGGGTGCAGAGGCAAATGGCAGAAGGACGTGCTCGGCCGATGGCCGAGAACCCTATTTGACGGTTGCCCCCAATCCTCCGCAAGCCGCGGACGTCAAGTGTACGCGCGCGCGGGCGCACCCACGGGCCACCAGGTCTATGACAGCAGGGGCCCGAGGAGGCAGTCATGACAGGCGGGTAGAAGAGCAAGCAAGGCAGGAAGGCGAACCGGCGGCCACTCGCGGACGCGCGTCTCGGCGCGACGCGCGGGGCCCCTGCCTTTTCCGCTTTACGCACGGCTACCCACGTAGCCGTCTGCCCCGCCTTAATGGCAGGAGAAGAAGTATGTGAACCGCTGCGCGGTTTCCGACGCGGGCCTGCCCCCACGTTCCCCGAGAGATTCCCACGATCGCGCGCCCCCAGATCGTGGGAGCCCACGGGGCCACCCCGCGGGGTCGGGTGGACTAAGCCCCCTCCAGAGATAGGCGAGTCGAGGCCTCGACCAAGAAATCAAGTGGTGGGCCCTGCCCAAGTATGAGCTTAACGGCTAAACGCCGGTAACCGCCAACGGCTCCCGGCGGCTTGTGTAGTAAG
This sequence comes from Paspalum vaginatum, assembly GCA_030272315.1. NCBI lineage: Eukaryota > Viridiplantae > Streptophyta > Magnoliopsida > Poales > Poaceae > Paspalum > Paspalum vaginatum. The sequence continues at coordinate 31,961,430 of CM059018.1, read as the reverse complement.
CGACGGTGGGCTCACCTCAGGTTCGAAAAACTCACCAAAGGTGAGCCCAGGGGCCACTGTCGGTACCCAGCTAACCGGGTACCCGCTTACACTAGACGAAGATCACTAAGGGAGGTAACTACTGCAGTACAAGGAGGGCCTAAGGCCGCATACAGATGGGCCCGGCCCACTCCTTGGGAAAGCTAGGGCCATGCACCCGGCCCACAGGGGAGGCCCCGGACCTCCTTCGAGGACCGAGCCTCCCCCAGCCACGCGAGGAGAGGTCCGGACCTCTCGGGCCGGAGCCCGTACCTTCGGTGGTCCGGGGCCGCCTCGTGCCCACAGAGCACGGGGAGGTCCGGAGCCGGCGCCCTCGGTGGTCCGGGGCCGCCACGTGCAGAAGCGCGTGGAGGTCCGGAGCCAGCGCCCTCGGTGGTCTGGGGGTGCCACGTGCCCGCAGAGCACGTGGAGGTTCGGAGCCAGCACCTTCGGTGGTCCGGGGCCGCCACGTGACCACAGGGCACGGGAAGGTCTCGCGTTGCCACGTGCCCACAGGGCGCGTGGCGGGGCCTTCAACCGGGCGCCTCGCCCACCTGCCGCATTTATTGCGGGCAGGCGGGCGTGCCCGATGCCGCTGACACCGCCGCTGTCAGGCTGGCACGCCCCGATGCTGCTGACACCACGAGTGTCAGACGGGCGTGCCCCCGTTGCCCGCCGACGCCGCCGCTGTCAGACGGGCGTGCCCCCATCGCCGCTGGCACCGCCGCTGGCAGGCGGCGGCGGCGAGGCAAAGGGGCGCGCCTTACCAAGGCGCGGCAGGCGATAACAGGGCACTACAGTTGATTTCCCCAGCTACACTGGGGTCTATATTGAGTAAACAAGTACGCTGTACTCATCATGAGCCGCGCCACGCGCGGCGGCCGCGCTCAGCCTAATACTAGGTAGCGGCGCTACAACGCTACTACGAGCGCCCTGTCCTGTCACGCGTGCGCGTCGCTTGCCCCTCGGCCTCTGAAGCCTCTCAGCGGGTTTAGCAGCCGATGGGACAGGACGGCGTAAGGCAGGACGGCGCGGCGCCGTATCCAGACGACAGGACGACATGGCGGATCTCCAGGCCATACCAGGTCGCGTCGGTGGTACAGGCGCAAAGCATGGGAGCGTTGGACATCAGGCACAAGATAGAGCTGTAGCATAGAGGAAATGGGCCGGGACCACCTGTCAGGGGCCCGGCCACCATGTACATGCCCCCCTTGGGCTATAAAAGGGGAGGCATACGCAACACAGAAGGACAGACCCAGACAGGCTCAGAGACTCCTCTGAAGGCCCACAAAATACAAGAACACACCCACAGTGGACGTAGGGTATTACGCTCCGGCGGCCCGAACCACTCTAAATCCTCTCGCCACCATCGTGCCACCACCAACTTAGCTAACAACGATTGCTCCCCCTAACTACTCTCAGTACTTAGGATCTCGGCCGGGTGCACTCCGCCACCTGACCAGGAGCACGTCCGCTCCGACACATAGTATTATAAACAACAAAATAGGGGTGCTTGAAACATTGATAAATCTTGTCCTTTCCAAACGGTAAGTAGTGGATCTCAGGTGTACTTTAAACCATAAAAGATTACGACAAGTACATTTTCCAACAAGGTTATGATAATTGTGCACAAACTCTAAACCTTAACCTAGTCCGAAACTCTAAATCAGGGACGAAAACACCATGAATAAGTAGTTAATATATAGGAACTCATATTTACCATAAGGTTTTCGCGTGTACGATATACGAAAAATTTATGATAAGTATACCAAATGATGCGCACGTTGTTTGTCTTTTCTAACGTGGTACTAATGTATACCATAAGTAAAAAAATAATACAATATAGATAAATTCTACGCATCTAAATGCACTATAAATAATAAACCGCAACCCTAAACCAAAACACCAAAAAACATATAAATCACAACCTTGAAAGGACGGACCATAAACCACAAATCCTCCACACTACACCTTAATCCTTAATACCCAAACTCCAAATCCTAACCCCAAACCATAAATCCATAAAAAACTTATGTGTACCAAAAGACTCCGATAATATACCAAATGGTGCATAGTTTGTCTTCTCTAACATGATACTTACGTATATGAGAAAATAAATACAAGTAGGTGTATATTGACGAATCTTACACAAATAAATACCTTCTTTACAATAAATTGCAAAACCTTAACACAAAACTCTAAACCCTAAAACCACCCTTAAACCAAAACCCTTAAACTCTAAACCCTAACCCTAAAACCTAAACCCTAACCCTTAAACCCAAACCTAAACCCTCGAACCCAAAATCTATAACCTAACCCTAAACCCTAAAATCTAACCCAAAACCCTATAATGCTGAACCCTAAACCATTAAACCCTAAAACCATATGAGAAAATAAATACACTGAAGCGTCCCAATTTCCAAAATGGGACTAAAATGTACTTTATTACCAACCCAAGGTTTGTTAATCACATTCTTACATCAGAGTGATACAGATCCACCCTAACGGGTCAGACCACAAAGAGGCACAATCTTGAAAATCTAAGTAGCAGAATTTAAAACGTAGGTCCATCTTTTTCACGCCACAGTTGGAAAACAGCTCATAACCCATACTCGTTCTCGGACCAATATATGTCCATAGCACTGAAAAAAATAACAACAAAGTAAGGGTGAGTACCTATATACTCAGCAGCCCACCTTCCTCCATAGGGAGTTGGGGAAAGGCTAACTATATATGCAGGATATATCCGGAGCTTAAGATAGTTTTGCACAAAAATATTTGTACGCAGGGTTTGAGATAGTTGTCAAGTTTTAATCTTTCTAAAAACTGAGTTTTTTTCCAAAAAGGATTGCCACTGGACTTGCCGGTCCAAAGTGGCTCATGGCTTTCCAGCCAACACACTTTTTCACACATCCAGCATCCACTACTTAACTAAATACCATTTTATTCAATCACACACCAATTCTATTTTATTTTATGAAAACTGCTAACTGAAATACCAAGCCATAACTCATCCATATCAGTGAATACGGACTATTCGAATAGGATTTTTCTCTGATCAGAGTTTGTACTAATTCTCACAAGTTGGACTCAGCGGCACATTACCATCGTAACTTGCCCGAATTCCAAACTAAGCCGTTGCCTTTGTTTAATCACCTAACAGAACTTTACGGGTTCAGGCATCCGAGTCACTCTAGTACCCCGCGGTACTTCCGTTGACACCCACCCTTCCCCTAACCCCTTGTGCGCCAACACAGAAGCTACTAGGCTATCCACTCCAGCTTGGGCCTAGCCAATGCCTCATACAGAGCGAGTGGTTGTACTAAAAGAATTAGGCAAGATAAAAATCATAACAATTCTTACTAAGAGCTTAGGTAGAACCTTTCCCACTTTTCAATGCTCGACGGTGTGGCGGAACCGCCGATTTAATCCGGGCTAAGCACACCTGCCACCTTTGGCTTGCAGTGCGATTAGACCGAACTAAACCCGGTCGTCCGTCGAGAGTCATTCGGCTCCCGATATTACCTTTTCCCAGAGGAACCGACATCATACACATCCAGCCCACAATGAAGCCACAACAGATACATCATCTCAGGCAGTTGAATATAGCACATATAAACTTATTTTACATACCGGTTCGAAATAATAATACAAGTTTCAACATATTACCATACGAAAGGCAAGTTGGAATCAGATAGTGGAAGCGAAATTGAAAACATCTCTCAGCGGAACTGAAATACATCACTAGTCTTCATGCAACGTTGATTGAGGCGAGCAGCACCGAGCCCACCGGTACTACCCTCCTCCAAGCGGTATCCAGATGTCGCCGGTACCTATTCTCAAAAGGTGGGGGCAAACCCTGAGTACCCTCAGTAGGGCTTAATGGATTGGCTTACGGCTGACGCAAAACTTGCTTACTAGCATGTGGATCCTTAGCCATTGATTTTTAAACATTGGTATATCAACATAGAGTATCAAGATTCATCTTTTGCATATAACTCCATAATAATAACTTGCAGAAATGTAAGCAATACAATACAAACATGTAGTATTTGAAAACATGAGTAATAAATATGATATATTTAAGTAGTTACTACGTTGAACGACAATGGTATTGGCATTCCCCCACCTGGTGGGCATTAGCGATTAGAATCGATTTTAATTCCCGAGAATAACTATCATGCCAGGGGTATATGCTTACTAGCCATCGCGTTTCCACATATAGCCCCAATCTTAACCTGCCACGTCCCAAGTTCGATTCACTCCCGCCTAGCCCCCGGGTTGTGCCCCCATGACGAGCCTGCCGACATCTCGGTCTCCCCGCCATGAGTACCAAGCTCCCCCGGGCCACCTTCCTCTCAACCTAGCGGGTAGGAACGTGTCTCTATGCTTCGGACGAGCCCAGGAAAGACTTTACCGGTCCCATTCCCCGGATAAGCATTCTAGCAATGTTATGCCGACCAATGGGCGAACAACGGACGGGCCTTAAATGACTCGGGCGGAGCCAAACGCACACCACAAAATAAAATTATTCTCCGCCCGGTCTCCATTTAAGTCATGAGCATAATATTAATTCTTCGATGGTAAAAGTTTTTGTGATTTTTGAAACCACTTACGCGACGAGTGACTCCTTTCACTCGTGTCTACTCGCACCTAGCAACTTTAGGCAACTCGTCCTATGGACTCTAGGTATAGGTGCTAGGGCCAGGGCGGCCAGGGAGTCTAATGCAAGGGTTTTCAATCAACTCCTAATGCGGATGCGTAATCATCAATCAAGATAATATTTGCTGGAAAATTCATGGTCCTGCCTACCTTTCTCACTAGGGTTAGTAGCTGCCTCCTGAGCGAAGTCGGGCCTCTACTGCTGGTCTTCCGGCTCCTGGTGCAGCTCTTCCTCGGGCTCCTCTACGATCGGTTGGTCCGGCGGTGTCCTTCACTCGCGGGATCTATATGCATGACATGGTGCAATTGGAGCATGTATTAGTTCTATACTTGCTTCATGATGCGAGTGCAATGCAAGAAATCATGATTGATAGAATAAAATTATGCATTTTCGTGATGAAACTTGTTTAGCGTTAAGGAACCGTACAAGCCATCATTTATGATAACTTAGCTTGTCACAACGTGGGGGTGTGTGACTGAATAGCATCGATTCATGCGAAATGGCCGATGCTTACTTAAACACCTATTTTCCACCTAGCTAGCTTAGCATTCCTAGCGTGCATTTCTCAACAGTAGTGAAGACCTACATTGCATTCCAACTTAGTGGCTAAGGTTTACATACTCCTAAGTTTCCAAATATGATCTATGGTAGCATTTATTAATATACTAGTCTCACATTTTCTATTATTTACGTAAATAGGCATTATTTCTACCATTTCCAAATCAGAGCCAAAACCTTACATGCACCACCTCCTACTCTAACAGTGAGTCATGTTCATAACCTAGAGCTCATATCAAGCCCCTAAAGTCACCTTGAGCATTTTTCACCATATCAACCCTTTTCTTAAGTTAAATATATGCATAAATGCAAGACAAGGGCAAAATAGTAATTAAATAGTCAATGCTAGGGCTACCAAAATTTATACAGAGTCTACACATGTTAACAAGGCCTCTGCCCAAATTTCATAATTTTTGAAGCTCATTTTACCCACATTTCCTATTTATCAAGGTTTTTCATGCATGCACAATAATAGGGGCAAAAAGGTCTTTTCATACCCAACCATCATACCCATTCTGTAGATCTACTTAATAGGAGTACACTGCAACAAAGTTTGTATTTTTCTGATTTTTATTTGATTTATTACGAATTTCCAAAGTTTCAGCTTAAGAAAATACATTTAAAAAAATGAAAACCCTAGATCGGAGGCCTTGTACGCAAATAATTGTAGATCCAGGGGCTACCACGTAAGTTCTGCGAGACACATACAACAGCGCACAAAATAGAACCGCAAAAATATAGATCGACAGGGACTAAATTGCAAAGTGGGCTGAGTCGTCTTCTACCTTCAGCCCGGGACGAACCGCGCGCGGGGAAAGGGAAAGGCGGCACTCTACCGGCGGCGTGGCGACCGAACTTGGAGCCGAGCCACTTGCGGAAGGTGTCCTAGGCGTAGGTCTTCGTTTTCCCCAAGACGGAGGCGCTTGAGGAGGGTCGAGGGAGCGGGGAACGGGCGTGAACCGAAGGCCGACGGTGTCGAGTCTGACGACGGTGGCTCGGTCTGATCCAGCGAAGGAGTGGCAGGGTAGGGCCACCGTCGGGTCCGTGAGCTGTGAGGTGTCGAAGCGAATCCGGCGCAGGTGGTTAGGGCTACGGGGAGGCATCGGAGCGGCCCGTCCACGGTGAGGTCGGCAGTGCTTCTGCGCATCTCGGTGGCACACGCGTGGGAGGAGGCCGGAGGTGGCATCGGGCTTCATGGACACGGGGAATCGGTGGAAGAGAACGGGGAGAAGCCGAGGCTCACGCTAGAACTGAGGAAGGAGGTGTAGAGGGCGGAGGCGCGAGCTCGAGGATGAGCTCCGGCCGGGGCGGCCATGGCGGCAGTGCACTGGACGCAGCAAGGGAGAGGCGGAGAGCGGAGCAGACGGGGCAGGGAACAGAGGGGTGGCGAGAGCGCGGAGGGAGCTGGCATAGCAGGCCGGGTGAGGGCGGCACAGTGGCCATGGCGGCCAGGAGGCCTGCGCCGCGTGGGCGCGGTCGAGCGGGGGAGGAAGAGAGAGGCGCGCAGGGTGGGCTGGGTCCATGGACCGGGTGAGGCTGACAGGTGGGGTCGGGGTGAGGAGGAGGGTGAGGGGTTTACGGACCGGGTGCAGGATGTGAGGGAGGCAGTGGGGCCCACGTCAACTGTCGTCCAACCAAGAACCCAAGGCTCCGCCGTGTGGGGCCCGGCTATCAGCGACTCATGGAGAAAACAAAATTCGAAAAATAGAAAAAAACCCTGTTGACTGCAGGAAGACCTGTCTGAAACTTGAGTTTTTGAGTATTCTGGAGTCCGAATTTGAAAAGGACCCAATTGAATGAAATGTTGTACCTTTTGAGATATGCAACTTTGTCAAAAGGAGTAATACCAGATTCCAAGTTTAAATATGATTAAATTTGAATTTACCCTGCTGACTCCAGTTTGACCAACAACACCTTCCAATTTGAAAATTCCATAAGTCCATTTTAGGTGCACTTTCACATAAAGACTTATATACCAAAGTTCTTCATATTTTCATGCCCTACATCTTTATTACATAGAGTTTTATATGATCATGTCTTTTGGTTGCTCAAAATTTGAATTTTCCACTCAGGCCTAGTTTGACAGATTTCACTAGAAGACAGAAAATGAGCTAAAACACCAGGCAAACCTTCATGCATGTCAACATACAAAATACCAAAATTGTTACTCATCAAATTGTCTTCAAGTTTGGTATTTAAAGTTTAGCTTAAATCACAATAGATTTTGAAATACAACCACAGATGTGTTCAAAGGTTTGGTCAAAATGCAGGTTTACTCCATGTAGAGTATTTCTTGTTTCTAACTTTTGAAGCATCAAATAAAGTCCAATCATTTTGAAGTCAGATGCATTTGAAAGGTGATAAGTTTAATTTCATTTCATAGAAAGGAAGATTTTGAAGTTGTATAGTCAAATCGAAAGTAATTTCAGAATGAAGTTTGGGAAAGAGTGCCAACCCTAGACTTAGCAAAATTTCCTGAGTGTAGGTTAACTGGGCTGGGTTCGAACTTTTGAGCCCCTTAACATCTGATTTTTAAAATGCTCAAAATAGTATATTTGAAGGCAACATCTTGAATTAAAACTTTCGTATTGGATGTCTTGCACGAAAATGTGTAAGCGTTCAACTACTCAACCAAACTACGAGGAGTTTGGCATATCCAACTTGAAAATTTCGACTTAGCGGTTTCCTGGCCGGGTTATCGCTCCTCTCTAAGCACGATTAAATCCAAATTCTTGATTAGCACTAATCAAATCGCGTATCAAGGCTTTTGAGATGCCGGGGGCATCACAACCCACCCCCCTTAAAGAAATCTCAGTCCCGAGATTTGAGTGAGGTGCGGCTGTATCACCTATCGCGTATTGCAAGGAGTATGGCATCGTGGTTCGTGTCTTTTCGAATGCACATGGTAATATCCCAATTTTCATCCATTGGCTTTGTCAACTAGCTTGTGAATGGTTAGTGCCTCTTTAACACAAGTAGTCACAGAGCGTCATCTAATAAGGCTTGGGGTCTCTCTAAGGTACTCGACAAGTCGTGCCATATATGAGAGCGAATGAACAAACCATGAAGAGAATGTGGTCAGTGAGCTAGTGACAATGGTAGACGCAATTGAGAGGAGTTACTTCCTGACTTCGATACCAACATTTGAAACATGGTAAGTACCTGATTTATCCAAATAATGAAAGCAAAGTGTACACAGTCAGAAATTGAACAAGGCAGGGTCTTTTGATTGAAAGGAGTATCATCGAATACGTTTTTGAGAGACACATTCATTTTATTTGACAGGGACTGTGTCCACATATAAAATTCCAAGTCAACATGTTTTCAAAGAGTAAGATGTGGTGAAACGTAGCACATTCTACTCATCGGGACAAGAAAGGCACAAGAGGGAGAAGATAGGCCGTATTCGCCTAAACAAGGTGATGATTTGTACGATTTCTTAGCGTTGGTCATGATTGATCAAGAACATGGCAGTAGCTGACGTGTTCTTACTAGCGAAGCAAAATGCTAGTAAGCTCCCTTCTAAGAGGAAGAAAACCACTCATAGGGAAATGACGATATGGCAAGAGTACTAGCCGAGGACAAAAAGCTAGTGTGGAGGATGTTCGTAAGGTACACACTCGGAGGATAAGGTTCAACAAATGAATAGAAAATATCGACGGAGACAATGAGAACGAAGTTGACTGTTCTCACCAATCGTCAGGGCAAGGTCAAACAAGGATATGAATTAATACGAACGAGTCGTGGGTTTGAGGCGGATCATCCCTACTGGTCAAGGAGGCAAGGTGAAACAAGGCAATGGAAAGATGTCATGAGATGGTGGAAATGAGACTTATTACTTCCACAGAAGCAATGAAAAGGGTGTGGATAAGCAGTGGGTGGAGGTTGGCTACTCCCACATCTCAGGAAAAGCATGGTGCAACAAGGCAATGAAATGATATATACAGGACAATGGAAATGAAATCGAGCATCCCCACAAATCAAGAGTAGCAAGATTCGAGATCAATCAAAGGATAAACACCGATTATGAATGTTCCACGATTGAAGCGATGTCATGCCTTCGCATGTATTAATGCCAGCGCGAACCTAATAGCACAACCATGTGACGGCCGTACACATAGGACTCTAGGTCCCGTCGAGGCATCCAAGACTGCCTAAGGAGACATCACAACAAGAGTGGCTCAATCATTCCACTTACAGAGTCATAATCAATACAAGGTTATGGTAAATGAAGAGGAAGTCCGATGTGATATAAGAGCTTAGGGCGTTTGAATCCCATTGTAAATGAGGTTCCTTGATTTGCAAAGTTTTGGAGCAAGTAATTAACGAATAGTGGAATATAGTGCAAATAGACTAGGATTTCTCCGATCACAAGAGTTCGAAATGTATGAACGACAAGGGTTTTAAACCTGAAAGTTACCAAAGCTCAAAGCTACTACATCACAGTAAGACTAAGAGTACATTAACCATGAAAATGAGTCACCAGTAAATTTTTCAGAGCTGGATACACGAGGTTTGCTTGACCTACAAGAGTCAGGTTCCCTCATTACAAAAGTCTGACTCGAACACTACCCCACCAACCGACACTCAGTTAGTACTGCCTAAACGTAAGATTGACGCGTCCAGGTCGAAGACTGGTTTCTTCCTTCAGCCACGTCGGTGCGGTGTTAGGCTTCACATGAGAGATGCCATGGAATAGCAGTCTTGATCTTCCACCGAGTATAAGAACATCGCCGGATTCGAGGTTGACCTTAGTCGCTCTATCCTTGTCTCGAGTATCGCTGAACAGGAATTCTGCCGTGTCACCTATGGAGACTGAGATGACAGGTAGACCTTGGTTGATGCTTCTTCCTGATTCATCCTTATCTTGATGGAGTCCGAGCTTCCCGACGTTGTTGTAGTAGTTAATGATGCATATGTCAGGATTGATTTGAGGAAATTCATTTGCGGTTGAATTTGCAGTTTGAGCAATTGTCTTGAAAGCTTCTGGTATTGTAGGGACGTGGGCACCATCGCACGGACGCGTTGGCCCATAGAAACCTGTAGTTGGATCCCAATTCTTCCCTAGACACATCATCCATAGCTTCATCTTGGCTCCGTTCTTGAAACTAGGCCTATAGAATCCTCCTGGAGCAATACCTAGTTGTCGACACGTACGAACTATCTTGACTTGATCTTCAGGCTTGACGAATCCCTTCAATAAAACCAGGCCAGGTCACAGATGTTGAACTGAAGCCGTGTTAGTAGAAGATTCTCCCGCTTTTCTCTTCTTCTTGAGACCTTCTGGTGCTGTTGTTCTAGCCTTCGTGGGCTCGGGGTGATCAGGGCATAAGTCGAAGGGCTGCGACATCTGTAGCAGGAAGAATAAGGCTCCCGTAAGTTCAAGGGTTTTGAAAACTTGGTGTGGTCATAGCGTATCTCGCGTTTACATGCTCAGAAAATATGCCGACAAGTGATTCTATCGCAAGATGATGGCACAAGGCTATACTTCTTTTCTAACGTGTGTAGCTTACAGCTAGACTTCTGAGGGTCGATCAACGGATTCTAAAGATCTTAGGAAACGGTAGTCGTACATTAGTCTATACTCTACCTCGGTGGTGTAGAAAGTTTTGGTTAGTTCTATTTTGAAATAGTTCAAGTTTTCGAATTTGCGAGCTACGGAAAATCTGTCCAAATAGTTTCTGTATATTCGGATTCTTCCCTTTACTTTATCAAGCCATACCCCACTAGCTAAGCCTCTTCTTGGTATACGAAGAATACAAAAAACGTTTGCATAGTTGTTAACAATGACCATTACACACGAAGTTTTCATATAATAAGGTTGGAATACGTTGTAGTCTCGAAAACTTTGAGACGGGTTTGATTCTTGGACCGACCGACATGTTTATTGTATTTGGCCTGCATTTACTAGACGCTTCATATCTAGAATGAATGATGTGTAGAAAAATTGCGACAACCTAAGTGTACTACTCGAGTCGCGTGCTTAGTTTCTGCTAGTTCTACTTGTACTTTGAGCTACATATCAATACAGTAGTAACACACACTCAACGCAATATGCTCATAGTCACTCTCAAGCAACAAAAGCAATGCATGTGAGATAAGGTAAGATAAGATGCCATGATGCATGATTCGTCCTATTCGGTCTCACATCACACACCTTATGTATCGTTTACATATCTACCGGGTATTCGGTGATATATATGCACGGCACTCCCTAATGCAACTAGTCGTTCTCTACTCGTTCTTAATTTCGCACGCGGTTAGTGTACCTGCAGAAAAATGCACGCTCATACCACATCATCACCATCATCATACATTACCACTCTAACCCTAAAAGTGGCATCCACGAATTTTTTTAAGCTACGTCTGGTGGACGACGTAGTGGCGCCATTTCTCCCAACACACCCAACGTTCCTCCAGTACTGGGGAATTGCTGGGGAGAGAAATGGTGGCCAACAAGATCTAGTTATAATTTTGGTCGAAGGAAAAGTGGTCACGAAACACTCCAATGCCGTGACCACCCCCCTTAAAGAGTTTTGCCCTATCAGCATGAATGCAGGGTTCGCAACAGTCCGCAAATCCCAATAGCGTTCCACCAGTACTGGGGATAGCTACGGCCGAAATGTTGCTTCCCAAAGCGCCGAATATGGATATGAGTTCTATCTAGGTCAGAATGTTAGCGATGTCACCTGGTAATACACTAACATCCTTAATATGGGCATATCGGATACTCTCATTTTTCAAATACTTGAAAAGGGTTTTCGAAAATAGGTTTGTAAATCAAAACTAGATGATATGACAGTTGTCTGTGTATGATCGGCTCTGATACCAGCTGTGGCGGAACCGCCGATTTAATCCGGGCTAAGCACACCTGCCACCTTTGGCTTGCAGTGCGATTAGACCGAACTAAACCCGGTCGTCCGTCGAGAGTCATTCGGCTCCCGATATTACCTTTTCCCAGAGGAACCGACGTCATACACATCCAGCCCACAATGAAGCCACAACAGATACATCATCTCAGGCAGTTGAATATAGCACATATAAACTTATTTTACAAACCGGTTCGAAATAATAATACAAGTTTCAACATATTACCATACGAAAGTCAAGTTGGAATCAGATAGCGGAAGCGAAATTGAAAACATCTCTCAGTGGAACGAAATACATGGCGTAGTACGGCGTCATGGTGGCATGACGGCGGCTTCCGGCCAGGACAAAAGATTACGTGGAGTGTATGGGTAGGTAGAGCTTGATTTTAGATGAATTTAGGCGAAAGAATCATCCAAATCGGAGTCGTAACAGAGGAGATATGAATCTTGTATTTTCGGAAAAAGAAAAGGGAAAAAAGAATATTCTTAGAATATTCCAAAATCCGAATATCTTCAAACGGGAGAATAAAATCGTATTTTTGGATTCTGGAGGAACAGAAAATATTTTTAGACTGCTTGCGACCAGAATTTCAGGCTAGTGTCGACGGTCCACGCATACGGTGTCGATGTGGTACCGGCTTGTAGACGGCTCTGAAAGCTTCTAAAACCATGACATTAATTTGGGTGGTAGATATAGATTTTAAATGAATTTAGAAAGAAGAATTAGGAGAATCAAAGTTTGTATGGTCGAAAGATTAATTCGGAAATAAATGGATAGGAGAAAAAGAATGGTACACAGCCTAGCATGAACTTCACGTGATCAGGAGGTAGTCTAATTACGTTTTAGGCCAGTGGCTTGTGTGAGCAGAGCACACGTGGGTGCCGGTGGGGATAAAAAGGCTAGACGGGAGGTGGAAAATAATAGAGGCAAAAGCAAAGCGGGGCTAGGCCAGAGACAGAACAGCGGTGCTGCTGCTCGGTTTCTTATCTTGCGCCGATGCAAGAACAGAGGCAGCTTGTCCGTGCTCGCCGGAATGGGGTTTCTAGCCTCTGTTCTTCGATTTGAGCGTATCGGGAGAAAGACGAGGACGAGAGGATTTAGCTCTGGTGGTTGTCAGCGTGGTGGTGGTGATTCTCTGTGCCAGTTTAATTGGACCGAGATGGCTCAGTTGTGGAGAATAGAACGGAGAAATTGGAGCAGCATGGAAGGTGTTCGCGGCGGGCAATGCACGGGTGAGCCGGGGGCTGGTCACGGCGGTGGTGAGCTTGGTGTGGATGGAGGCATGGTGGTGTGGGGCTATTTATAGCCGGTGGAGGAGAGCTTATCATGACGTGTCGCGGAGATGGAAGATCCAAGTGGCGCGGAGATGGAGGATCCAAATGGCGCGGAGATGAAGGGAATAAATAGCGTGGAGAGTATTTGCGATATTTGAAATTTTGTTGAGCTCATATTAACACACTCAAAACAAATAAGCAAATAACAAACGTTTTCGAAAATTTGATTTTGAATTATGGAGAGATTTGAAAAAAATTATAGGTGCTAAATTTTGGGACGTTACATACACATAGGTGTATATTGACGAATCCTACACAAATAAATACCCTCGTTACAATAAACCGCAAACATGCATTAATCCTAAACCCCATACCCTGTACCCTAAACCCCTAAACCCCCAAACCCTATACCCTACGAATCCTACACAAATAAATAACCTCTTTACAGTAAACCGCAAACCTTAACACAAAACTCTAAACCCTAAACCCTAAACCCAAACCATAAGCCATAAAACATAAATGCTAAAACCCTAAACACTAACCCATAAACCTTAAAACAATTAATATGTGGGTATTTAGATTTACCGTAAGGTTCTCGCGTGCACGGTGTACCAAATGGTGCATGGGTAGTTTGTCTTCTCTAACAAAGTACTTATGTGTACCATATGAGAAAATAAATACAAGTAGATGTATATTGACGAATCCTACATAAATAAATACCCTCTTTACAATAAACTGCAAACCTTAACCTTACTGAGCATCATTTTATGAGGGGCTTAAAGATCAACTTTTAATGAATTATTTGTACTGCTTTTGATCTATCTGTAATACCTAATATTTTTTAAAGAGGTGCCTACTAGTTTGAGCTTTTAAATATCCAATATTATTTGTGGAAAAAAATAAACATATCAGCGTATAGGTATTTTATTGGAAAATGCTCTATCCATAAATTTAAATATGGTTTTCGTTTATTATGATTGATTTTTAATGTACAAACGGATATATTTGTGTATTCAAATTTATTTATGAAGCTAGGAAAGGAGCAGCTAGAAAAATATTTTTACATGTACTATCCGGTATCTAGTTAGGCTAAAGTAAACTAAACATAAGATATATAAGTTCTACACAGATATACACAAATAAGTGACTATATTAGCAAATATACAATGTCCAATCCAACTCAGAATAAATGGCCTTATAATATTAACTATTATAATACATAACAACAGTTTGACTCATAATAAATGATCTTATAATATTTACTATTATAATACATAACAAGAGTCCAACTCATAATAAATAACCTAATAATATTTATTATTATAATACACAACAACGTTGGTTTCAGATATATACACGAAAACGAATATTAACAATAAATGGATCACAACAATCCACGTGTATATCTAGCTTGGAGCAATATATGTACTCACATGTACTCAGGTTGTACATCGACATCGACATCTACCTTAGTGTGAACAGTTGTGTAAACTTATGGAGAGAAAGCACGTAAGTGGGCAGTACGGGAAAAGAGAAAAAACTAGTGTGAACGCTTGGAGAAATGACATAAAGATGTAAAAGTAGTGTGAACGTATGAAAAAATTAGTGTAAACACATGAGGAAAAGTAGCTGTGAACAGAATATTTTATATGAAAAAATAATGTACAACAAAAGACAGTCTTAATGCCTCATCAAACAAGTCGTGTCAAACAGATAAAAGATTCTGAATACCTGACACCGTGGGAGAAAAATAAATACAAATACGGGAAAAAATACAAGGCAAGAAGAGAAAGCTGCACAGATACACATACAACCTAGAAGACGTCGTAGTACAGGTTGCGAACTGCCAAGATTAAAAACACATGTGCAAACCGCTGTAAAGTTCATTTTGTCAAATGGTAAGAAATGCATTATGCTGCTTGGCTATAGCTCAAATACTCTATTTAGACTGTACATGCATGGAACAACGAAAGAAATGCCAGACATGGTCCCAGTCCCCCCACTTGTTGCTTGCAGCAGGTCTTTCTTTCCACGGCTTGTTGGCTGGCTGCAGCCATAACGGAAGAGCAAGAGCTAGGGTTATAAGAAAAACCGATCTGAGCATGTGGGAGAGAGAAAGGAGATAGGAGAAGGGAGAGATGAGAGAGAGGAAGAGGGCGCCCACCGGTGGACGGTGGTGGTTCTGGGCAGCGGTGAAGCTGCCACGGGACCATGCGCAGGAGACGAAGAGAGCGAGAACCGGAGCCCCACGCAGGAGAAGCGTGTCGGTGCCGCACGAGATATGAAGCGCTCGACTCTTCCTCGCGCTCATGGATTGCAACGCCGGTATTCCACGCCGGTACCGTTGCCCCCTCTCAGCGCGCAGCCTCCCGCAGCCGTTACATGGCGCTGTGGGAACGGTACCGGGCCGACGGGCTGTCAGATTGCAACGCCGGTATCCGATAACGCTCAAAGAATGGGTGGGATTGAAGTTGAGTAGCACGGTATCGCATTATGCAGTAACATGTTGCAGAGTGAGGCCAACCAAACATCCGAATTGCAATTCAATACCCTCCGTAGTTCGATACCATTACATTTTCTCCAAACTAACGCTATCCAAGTGTGTATGTCTAAGAAATGGTGTATGGCGGAATGATTTTTTTCCCTCCTATAGCTTTTATTCATTGATTAGAAGAAACTGCGTATGAGATGTAATGACATTGATGGAATGATCAAAAAAATTGCCAAGGATGACCCTTGCCTGGCTGTTTCTCTGGCAGAAAATGAAGGTGGCTTTTGGTAGCATTTGGACCACAGCATTATTCTCCTCCATCCTTTCAGCCAGTGGAATTTATGTTACTGTTTATGGCAATAGCTGAACCATTCTTGCAATCCATTCCATTCAGTCATAAGACAAAAGACCAGGTGTTTTAGCCGCATAATCCCAGTTGATTGACTTATATCCAGGTGACATATAATGGATGAGATATAGAAATAATTAATCTTATCCACTTAAGAGCAAAATCTAAACACAGGATATAAAGAAATAATAGTATGGTTTATCCATTAAAGAGCATAGCATCAGTTGTAATTTTGATACCGCAGTAACTAATACTAAAATCTTGGCAAATGTTGACAAAATATATAAGCAACTATTTTCTATCATAATGGATGATTGCTGAGTTTCACCTTTTTGTGAACTGAACACATGTTCCTCTTTTGAGTGAAATTTCCGTTAACCTGCACCATGTTGGTTCTTCCATCTGCTGGCACAGGATGACTAGGTTGGAGGAGCTAGCTGAATTTGTGAAGTGATGGCTTGCGCACTATGAGCTTTGTTAGTATTAGTAAATCTGATATGCTTTCCTGACCTTTTTTCAGACACAATTGATAACGTACTGTAAAACATAGAATAAGCACTGGTCAAAACTTTCCGTGCTTGCAGGTTGTTGAGATCAATGAAATATAAGCTTACAAGAAGTACCTGGATTGATCAAGCTGCCAATTGTCTGTTAAAGTTAAGGTTAATACTGGCTACAGAATATTGTTTCAATGCAAATATGTTTCTTTTAGTCTGATAGATGTTCCATCACTGGGATATACCCTGGACAGTAGTGTGCGCCTTGTGCCTTGATGTAAGAACAACAGTGACTATTCACCACTCTTACCATGATGTACGTGTTGTCTAACACTGATGACACACTGAAACATGGTTTCAGTTTGAGAAACATCATTTTCATATCCATATTGACAGTACATTTTGAGAATCGTGCTTCATTCCCTCGTATATTTATTTGACAATAGAAGCTGTATTCTAATAATATTTTCTCTTGCTTCTATGTTGTATACTTAACACACTTAACTGGTCATGGGCATCATATCAATCCAACTTAGTATAACATATCTATGGACTTGTTTGGATCACGCCCTAGACAGCCCCTGCCTGACAGGCAACCCATGCATCCTGGCCCCAAGCGTCCAAAATAGGACGGGGTGCGGCAACACCACACCTATGTTTCTAGTCAAGTTTTTACAAGACTAGGCAAACAAGGCACACGCTAATAGCTGCGCAAATTCACCCCCGAATGGACATTTCGTCTAACACCTTGGAGCCAGCCTTTGCACCAGGGCATCAAAGTAGCAAGGCCACCATCTAGGATCCGTGGTGGCGTGGCCTCCACCCATCCACGGCGGCAGAGCACCATGGCGGCGTGGCCACCACCTAGGCTCCACAAACGGATGCCACGATATGGGGCTCCATTGCTGTTACGGCCAGCAGGTCACCATGGCGGCTGGTGGGGGGGACCATATATCGTTGTTGTGAGGGGAGCAAGAAAGTGGGCGATGCAGGAGATTGGCATGGGGGAGATGGAGGGACCTCATCGTAGTAAATTTTTATTTGCTGCGGGGGTTAAATGCAAATGTTAGACACCTCTTTCTTTGGCCGCCGGTTTCAATCTGTACGCCATGATGGATGCATGGTTGCACAGTAGCACTCAAGGTCATGGCTGTTGCACCAGATATGGTGCTTTTTATTTTAGAGCGTGCGGAGTACGTTTTTCATTAAGGAGAAAACTGAAATACAGCGACCAAGCAACGCAAAGAAAGAACACACGATGGCTCACAACGAAGCACAAAGATGGACAGAGATACAACGCCATCACAAATAGAGATGTCAATGGGGAATTCCCCATCGAGGAATGCCTCTCCATACCCGCCCCCATGGGGGAGGGGGATTCTCCATCCCCGTCTCCGTGAACAACAACGGGGATAGAATTTTCCCCACCTCCATCCCCACGTGGGGAATAATCCCCGCGGAGATCCCCACCCCATTTCCTCTCATTTATTTTCCCTTGTATCATTATGTTATTGGTCATCGATGAAGGATATAGGGGCTTGAAATTATTATGATTACCCCTAAACAAGAGTTTTATGGTTGGGTAGGAGAATTTTTTTTGAAGTGGATAGTAAAATATATTGTTAGATTTGAGAGATGACAAGCTAAACAGGGATCCCCACAGGGAATGGGTACAGGGAATGCTTCCCCATCCCCGTCCCCGCCAACCCAATGCGGGAGGCTTTTTTCCCATAAAACTCCCCATGAAGAATAAAATGCTCCCATCCACGTCCCTTAATAGGGGAATTCCCCGCGGGGAATCGGGGATTGGGTCCCTATTAACATCTCTAGTCACAAAGGAAGACAAAAACTTAACCCCAGAGCTAGGAGACAACTGAAGCAACCACGAGAGAGGGCCTGTGGTCCGGTGGAAGTCATCGTTGACTAGTTCAGCCAGAAGCTAAGCTGTACCGATTTCCTCCACCAAACCACCACCATCTCCCATAGACAAATCAGCAACAGCCGAAAGAGTGCACTAAGTGTCATTGTTGTCGAGCTAGGTTGCACCTCAACCACGTAAGAGCGTTGACTTCACCATAGCGCACACCTCCAAGCAAGACAACCACCGCGAAAGAGCGACACTAGTTGCTGAAGGCGAGCACACCACCACCAAAGCGCTGGAGGTGAGAAGCCAAAGGTCGGGGAGGAAGCTCCTGCAAAATGATGCCTTCAAGAAAGAAACAACTTCACAACATCATCATCCGTCCACCAAAAGATCATGTACACCAAGCACACAACAACCCTGAGCAAGGCAGGAACCAGGTTTTCACCCAAGGAGCTACAGGGGCTGGAAGCACCAAGACAATGCCCTCAAAAGGGAAAACTATGCTAAGAGCAACCGTTGGTGGCCCAACAAAATAGGCAAAGCTTTCGCCAATGACAAACCAACCCCGACTACTCACCAACCATAAGGAGCTCAATGAGGCAACAGCACAACCATAGAAACTCACAACAAGGAGACCCTACCAGGGCATCCACCAATGGGCTAGGGCAGCGACCACAAAGAAAGGAGCTGACTAGAGCCTAAGAAAGCGACCGAGAGCACACACGCAAGCAGCCAAAATCTAAGCAGAGTGACCAAGAGCTAGGGGAAGGAAACGCCTTATAGAGCGATTGTGAAGTAAGCAACTAGAGGAAACACCAGGAGACCTAGCAGCGACCGGACGAGGGAAAGGACAGCCTAGCAACCCCTGCACCTATGACCAACGGTGACATGACCGGTGTAGGAGCGGGCAACCGCTGGCATGCCCTAGGCCACCAAAGGAGGGGGCGACAGACCAAGACACCACCATCATGCCTTGCTGCCACCTGCCCAGGATATCGTGCCACCATCGCGGAAGGACAGGGATGACTACCCTCCACTGCTGCCCATAGATGGGGCTAGGTGCGCACACGCAAGCGTGCATGCCTAGCGAGAAGAGGGAGAATGAGGGGATAGCTGATAGGTACGAAAGAGAAGGTTGGGTCGAAACAGGGAGGGGAGGGGACAGATGTTTTCTCTTTATCTTTTCTTATTTTGATTTTGAATTTTTGGTGGGAATTTTGAGAGGGGGCTTTGGTGGAGCATTTTGAAGAAGTAAGGGAGGAATATTTGGGGTTTGTGAGGAGTAAAATTCAAATATTTTATAGGATTTTTTGTTGATCTCATTTAGCACACTCACAGAAACACATTTTTTAAAAATTGATTTTGAATTAAAGAAAGATTTAGAGAAAATTTTTAGGTCGATTTTCAGGGTGTTACATCCCAGAACCAACTGATCCACAAATAGTTGAAAGGGTCATTGTGCTAGTGGAAGAATCTCTGTTGGCACCACCATTCTCCTTTGAGGAGGAATTCTTCATGGACTTTGGCTAAAGTAGACCGATGCTTCACTAAGGCTTCTCCATCGGTTCACATTCTCCACGAGGAAGCGAGACATATGAGAAAAGACTTACTCTGGCTTACATCAGTCTAAGTCATGGATGGCTAGAAAACAACCGGGCAGATAACATAATGATCAAGTTATATCGAGGGCATGGTCGTGTCCAAGGCCTAGTATCTAGCTAGTATGACATCATTTATTATCCAAGAGTGGGGTAAACATCATCCCCAAGACCAAACCAAATGTGGCCTCCCTAATCTCCTCTATAAAGGAGCGTAAGAAACTGATTCTCAAATAGAGTAACCTGGGGAATATCAAAGATCCTTGACTTAAGATTGAAATTAGTAACTTATGTTGCTGTAAAACTTAGCTATGTATGCTTTCGGATTCGCTTGTCCTTTATCTTGCCTTGGCCATGAGCTAGGAAGATGATTCTTTTCTTACTTCACTTACTATTTACAATCATTCAGAAGTAGTGAGTATTACATTAGCCCAGAAGCACATCCTTAGCTTTGGATATGAATGTGCAAAATATTGTTTTGTGTACCGTAGACTAAGTGAAATTTGAAATATAAACGGCGGGATAAACGAGCCAGTAGACAACAACCTAGATCACCGATCTACCCATTTCACTACTCATGTTTAAAATCCACAGATATTGCAATGTATCTGCAATATTCTACATGTCTATGCAATATTGTATGTCTATATACATTATCTATTCTAGTGATCTCAGCTGCAAAAGCGGAAGGATTCTTTCCGATGGTTGGGATCGTTGCCTTCTAATCTGTAGCCACGACCTGGTGGCAGTAGCCATTATTGTTGCAATGTACTCTTTTTTTTTCCGAATGTATCATGTGGTTAACTTTTTCACATCATTAATATAATAATTCCTTATTAGAAATATCATAAGATATTATTCATGTTGTTGTGATTTGTTTTACCATTACAGTCCCTCCATCCAATTTATAGGCCGTTTAATTTTTTTTGACACCAATTTTGACTAACACATCTTATTTAAAAAATCATAATTATCATTTAGTTTCATTGTGATTTAGTTTAACATACAATATACTTCAACTATGAGTTGATTTTTTCCATATTTTCGTAATTTTTTTTGAATAAGATTAGTTGATGTCAAAAAAAATCGCACAACCTGTAAATCGGGACAGAAGGAGTAGTTAGTATGAATTATTTTTACATGGTTGAATAACTTTCTTATAAGACAAATAATGTAAGTTGTGGGGAAAAAAATCCATCGCGTCGTACATGTATGAATAAAGATAGTAATTTATATTTCTCTACCTCTAAAGCTATCCGCACTCATACTATGTTTCTCTATTTAAAAAGATTATTCCGTCTTAATCAGCTACTCTATCTCACAATTTTTCACAGTCATGTTTACCCTATATCTCTACCCTATACAAATTACCACATTTTCCCTCTCCTCCCCTCACCTCCTTCCCGCCGCGTCTCGTCTGACGGCGGGAGATGGTGTCTGCGTTGGTCAGGTGCATGAGAGAGAAGAAGATAGAGTATGAGAGAGACGACGCTGTATTTGAGGTTCTTCGAGTTCATTCGAAGTTTAGGATGATATTTAGAGTACACCGCTGCAGCATTTTTCTACCATATACCTCAACTCTATAGCTTTAGGGCGGGTGGTGGAGCTGCCCACTGCAGACAGCCTGATAGATTTTTTTCTTATTGCAATGTAACGCGTGAAATAATCAAATTGTCAACTTATGTGTTGCTTTTCTGCCGGTGGTTTGCTGGTTTGGTGTCAACCTCCGAGACATCCTCTACGCAATCCGATGTATCCTTGCAGCCGCTAAAGTCAACCCACCTGGCATGGGCCCACACGCAGCACGACACGTACACACACTCGAGGAGTAGTCGAGTCGACTGACGAGTCGGCGGCAAAGACCGACGAGTGGAGCCACCCTCGGCGCACGCGCGGGCCCCGCCACCGCCCTCCGCTCCCTGTCTCCCTCCCCGCCACGTCGCCCTGGCCGCCACGTCGCCGCGCCTCCCTCCCGAGTCCCGAGTCCCGACGCTTCTGTGGCCTTCTCCCTCCCCCCACCCCGGATCCCTGCGGCCGCAGAACTGAAGAAGCTTCCCAAATCCTCGGCCCCCCGCTCGCGTCTCCCACCGTTCTCCAGCCCGTTCGCGCGCCTCGCCTCGCTTTTCCTGTGCGGTGCCGTTGTTATATAACCCGCGCCTCAGCGCGCTCTGGTGAGGTTCATGGGGCTCGAGATGGAGGTGATGGCGGCTGAGGCGGTTCCTGCGGCCGTGCCTGCGGCGGCGACTGCGCAGGGCGTGGAGATTTACCCGCTCAGCCGCTACTACTTCGGCGCCAAGGACGCCGCCGCCGTGCCCCGCGGCCTCGAGAGCGCCGCCGACCGCGCGCTCCGGCTCAAGGCCAAGTGAGTGGCCCGCCTCGCCTCGCCTCGCCTCGCTCTCCCTCTCTGCTGGTAATAATACATACTCATCAGTGATCACCTCCCTCCGCGTGCAGCTTCGCGGCGCACGGGCTCCGCACCAGCGTCCACGGCGTCCTCCTGGTAAAAAAACATCTTCTTGCGGCGGCAGCAGCGGCAGCTAGCCGTCGGGCTCGCTCTGATTTTTGGCTGCTGCTTTGGCTGCAGGTGGAGCTGTTCGATCACCCGCACGTGCTGCTGCTGCAGGTCCGGAACTCATCCTTCGTGCTCCCGGGAGGCCGCCTCAGGCCAGGCGAGGAAGGTACACGCCATGTATTGGCCTGTTGTGTACTGTGAAATTCCTTGAAAATCTGCAAGTGATTGGGTAGTGTCTGCCCTGAACGCTGACAGGTGTGTTTCTTACTTTCTTATGCTGATTGCGATTCAGATGTCCAGGGTCTCAAGCGCAAACTCTCCAGCAAGCTGTCGGTAGTCGGCGATGGCCAGGACACCGATGAAGACGAGGATGATTGGCAGGTAACCATGGTGTAGGAAAATTCCTAGGAGGATAGATTGTTCAATTTCTTGCAAATCAGTACAATTGTGCAGTGCTGTACTGTTTGTTGCATTTGATGCCAAGGTAGGATGGCCCAAATGTTTGATCATTTTGACACTTGCTGTTCGCTAGATTGGTGAGTGCATTGGCATGTGGTGGAGATCTGAATTCGAGGCCATTCCGTTCCCATACATGCCTTCAAACTTCCGCGCACCAAAGGTAACCTAAAGGGAGAACTGTCATCATGCATGAATCCTTTACTGGTATATTCTTCTAACCTGGATGAGGAACCTCATTGGTCATTGCCCCCTTGAAGGAATGCATCAAGCTCTTCCTGATCAGGCTGCCAATGTCTCGGCAGTTCATTGTTCCCAGGAACATGAAGCTGCTGGCCGTGCCTCTGTCCCAGATTCATGGCAATACTCAGGTATCTAGGATTCTAGTACGCTCCAAGCCTCCAACCAAAAGGTTTTGGAGTTCCGTTTCAGGGCCAAATTTGCTCTTTAACGTCCGGTTGATCACCGTGTGTAGGTTTATGGTCCAATCATATCTGGGATTCCGAATCTGTTGTCCAAGTTCTCCTTCAACGTCATCAGTGACTGAGATGTGCAAAGCAGGACTCTTTAGTAGAAGATACATGGATATTTGGCTAGTCATAGAACAGTATGCGATACAGAATATTGTATTGACCACTAGTTCACCTGTAATGTTTCTTTTAGATTATGCCCTGTAATGTTTCTATATTCTGTTTTTCCCTTTGGCTGAAATACTGACGTGTATTGAGTATTGTATAGTGTTTTTTGTTACCTGTCATTACTATGTGAAAACGATTCAGTTCTGTATAATAACTCATGATTTAATGCCTTGCAATCCTGAACTTAGCACACCACTCCAAGAACAGGCAAGAAGCTATTTTCATGGTGTTTTCGGTTATGTTTTC
This sequence comes from Paspalum vaginatum, assembly GCA_030272315.1. Classification (NCBI taxonomy): domain Eukaryota; kingdom Viridiplantae; phylum Streptophyta; class Magnoliopsida; order Poales; family Poaceae; genus Paspalum; species Paspalum vaginatum. Next base: position 31,937,396 of record CM059018.1, on the reverse strand, counting down.
GGTTCTGCTTGTTTCAGGGGTGCGAGATTCGCACTTGCTTCAGGGGTGCCGAGATTCGCATTACACTATCATTTTCTGATCCATAATCATATATATCCACATCACACTTGCATTCATACATCAAGTCCAGAACACGAGTCGATCAATCAAATACACATGCCCAAGAATTCTCAGTCTTCTTATTCAATTAAGAATTATTCGAATGCAACACATAGCAAGCCAAAGTCCAAATCACCACACATTTCAAACACAAAGTCAAGCCAGTTCTAATGACAACCGGCTAGAACAAAATTTAATGTTAAACTTGGCGATGAAAACAGAAGATACATCAGTAACTATTTTTGTCAGCTTAACTCAGGCCGACGAAAATAAAGTATTTTCATCAGTTGCCTAAAGAAACCAACTAAAATGCTTCTAGCTGAAGAAAAAGCATCGCTTTCTTTATTCTATATGGCTGATGTATTAATATGGTACTAGTATTATTTTTACAACTAGTTCAACAACCCGTGCGAGGGTTTTAGGGAATATAAATAAATTTAATTCATAACAATATTAGAGCTGATTATTTTAATTCATCTTTTGTAATGTCATTGTGGGTAATGTATATGCAAATTTAAAAAATATTTTAATTTATATTTTATGATAGCATATTGGGTAATTTATATGTAGATTTATGGTTTATTTTAATTCATATTTTATAATGGCATGTTGAGTAATTTATATACAAATTTTAAGGGTATTTAATTCACATTTCATAACGGGCATGATGGGTAATTTTTATATAAATTTAGGAGATTATTTTATTTCATCTTTCATAGTGTCATCGTGGGTAATTTTTTAGAAACTATAATAGATCTAATAATCAATTATTAGAGCTACACGATAGATGACGGGATGTTTCTAATTTTTGTGAGAATACTTAGGATTTATCTTTTTTCTAAAAAAAATAGATCTATTAATAGAGCTACATGATGGGTGATAGGATAATAATTATGTAGAAAATAGATTTAATGGCTACTAAGATTTCAATCTATGATTGATGATAGGATATTTCTGATTATTATGAGAATTTTTATGATTTTGTTTTTTATTTAGCGTATCTTGTGAGAATTAATAAGATGCTTCAAAGAGTCCCCAATTAGTAATAGCAAGATTAGGCAAAAAAATACCTGTTTCATAGAAAGGTTTGTAGCATTTTTATGAAAAAAGTTATGGGATTATTTAGTAGTGTAAATTTGTAAGTGGAAAAAATTTTGACAAAAAACCGAGAGTAAATTTGATAATAGAAAAAATATGCCAAAAAGAAAAAATTTGCTTTCATTGAGAGTTAAACTCAAAACATTTCGTAATGGCAGACATGGGTAATTAATTAAAAAACCGAGCTAAAATATGGAAAAATCTGCCAAAAAAAAAAGATAATTGTTTTCGTCGATGGTTGAACTCAAAACCTTTCATAATGGCAGAGGTGTGCAATTGCTTAGAAAACAAATCTAATAGCTATTAATATTCTAATCTGCCAATTGATGGTTGGATGTTTCTGATTTTTGCGAGAATTTCTAGGATTTATTTTTTTGTTGCGTTTCGTGAGGATTAACATGTAAGCTTAAAAAAAAGCCTCTAATTAGTAATTTCATCTTTCATAATGTCATGATAGGTAATTTTTTAAAAATTATAATAGATCTAATGACTTTTATTATTGGAGCTACACGATGGATGACGGGATGTTTCTGATTTTTGTGAAAATTCTTAGGATTTATCTTTTTCTTAGAAAACAGATTTATTATTAGAGCTACATGATAGGTGACAGGATGCTAATTGTATAGAAAATAGATCTAATAGCTATTAAGATTCCAATCTACAATTGATGATAGGATGTTTCTGATTGCTATGAGAATTTCTATGATTTTATTTTTTTTATTTACCGCATCTTATGAGGATTAATAAGAAGCTCTAAAAGAAGTCCCTAATTAGTAACAGCGAGATAAAGCACAAAATACATATTTCATATAAAGTTTCTAGCTTCTTTATAAAAAAGTTACAGGATCATTTAGTAGTGTAAATTTGTAAATAGAAAAAAATTGACAAAAAAACTAAAATTAAATTTGAAAATATATAAAAATCTATCAAAAATAAAAAAATTGCTTTTGCTGAGTGTTGAACTCAAAATCTTTCATAATAGCAAATTGAATAATTACTTAGAAAATAGAGTTAAAATATGGAAAAATCTGCCAAAAAAAAAGAAAAAATTTGTTTTCGTTAAGAATTGAACTCAAAACATTTCATAATGACAGAAATGAACAATTACTTAGAAAACAAATTTAATGACTATTAATATTTTAATCTACCAATTGATGGTCAGATGTTTCTGATTTTTAGAAATTTCTAGGATTTATTATTTTTTTTGGTACATTTCGTAAAGATTAACGTAAAAATTTAAAAAAAACTCTAATTAGTAATAGTAAGATGTTTCTAGATAGACCTTTACTTATGCATCCTGGACATAGCACACAGCTCTTTGAAACAAAACGGCATGGCTTTCCCGCAACACAGATAGCATACAAGCTGTACCACCAAAAGCAACACTACAAGATCCACCACTGAACTACGCCCAGTAAAATATCCAACAGAACTATCATGTGTTCTCCCTTGGGATGATCACTATCTATAGCAAGCCACTTTTACACCTTGTGCTGCAGGGACATGTGCGCTGTCTGAGCAAACTCGTTTACTGATGTTCTCGATCCATCCTGAACTGAACTGCACATTATCAGGACTTCAGTGCACCAGGAAACAACGGCATGATGCGACCGGTAAAAAACTAGGAAACTTCAGTGGTTTTAGCGACCTTCAAACGACTCAGGAAGCCTCAGCAGCTTTCTTCTTGTAAGGTGAACTGATTATACAGAACAAACATGCCATAGAGATTATATGTTCTCATGGGTGCTGGTGAAACAATGGAGTCACGAATCACGATGAAGTCAGATGATATGAGTGAGCTTGATGGTCAACTCTTCACCTTATGATCCCACAATTGCTTCTGTGGGCAGGTTTGCTACTGCACGGTAGTTCAGGTTGCCCAGCAATCCTTTGTAACTTGTACTTAAACACCTTAGAGCCCGATTGACCTTCTCTCCAGTAATCCACAACATGGTATAGCCCATCGTATGTAAATTTTGATGTTTCTTTGGTCCTTGAATTACCACCAAAGCCATGAATCACTCGAACAGGAGTCTTCATTTGGATGCAGTTCTTCAAGGCTAGGTTGCCCCTCTCAAGCTTTTGATCCCCCTCGCCCTTTTTACCAGAAAGCTTTCCTCCAGAACCGGTGTATACCAATTCACCCGAGCTAGATAGCTCATCAGGATAACCTCCAGAAGCAACAATACTAATTGCAATAAGCACATCATTTCTATCTTTTGTAGTATCAATTCCTCCTTGGTATGGGCGGTGGAGACCAACAATGGACAACTCAACTCTGTATAGATATTCATCACCAATTTCAACTCCAGGAACGCTTCCAATAATAGGCCCATGTTGGGAGTATCCAGGTGATTTCTTGATCAAGTTAACAGCTTCAAGGTCTATTCTTTTAATGTTCAGTGAATGTTGTTGTGCAGCTTGCACTATAGCCTTGAATATAAACTCGAACCTCCTGCATATCATCTTGACCTTGCTCCTGGCATCCATATTCTGGGAAAACTCAAGCTTCTTATGAGCAGCTAGTGCTTTCGAAATTTCACATGCCAAGTTAGAAGGCAACTTCATCTGTAGATCTGGACCTTTTATCTTCACCTTCTTCTTGGGACCAAAGAAGTTCCTACTTGTGGTAGCCATCTCACTATCCGTCTGAGCACACTTGTCCACGGATGTGGGAGGTTGCACAACTCGATCTTTAGTAAACTCAGCAATGTCCTCAGAATCATTTGTGGTCACAAGCCTTCCAAGTTCAGTTTTCTTCTCCCTGTCATTGGAAAAGGGTCTAGGCCAAGAGTCCATAGCAGATTTCTGAATCAATTTCCCAGGCTTGACTACGTTTTGAGTAGTAAACATGAACTTGTTTCTGATCATAGCACCTTGGTCAGACACCCTCGGTGCAACATCAGAAGATGCCCTGACCTTCTTGGGACTTTCAGACACTCTCTTGACCTTCAGCTGTTGTCTGGAAGTACCTTTAGCCAAAGATTCAGGAACACCGCTGCAGGGCCTCCGATCAGACTTGTTCATCACCTTGGCATCTTTTGCTATGTCACAAGCTACAGACTCATGCTGAATAACATCAATAGAAGTTTGAGATCGTTGAACCACAGGCCGCATCTCAGGAGTCTCGCCACGTTCCTCCGTATGCTCACCCTGTACTGCTCCATCAGTAATAGCACCGCTGCATGGAGCAGCCACAGTTTCCTTGGAGCGTTGGCCTGCTGCAGAAGTAGAGGGATCTGTAGCGACCACTCTGACCCTACCGCACCCAGGCGGGAAGCGGCGGATGGCAGAAGCCATTCCCGGCTTAGGTAGCAACCACCTGGATGGCGCCAACTCCTTCCTTCCAAATCCACCACTCCCAGCTTCAGCACCACCCTGCCAATCAGTGTCCAGCATAGCACCAGCAGCAGCCAGACTGCTCGGGGGTAAAGGCTCTGGTGATCGCGGTGGCGCAGCCTCAGGTCCGTGACCACCACCGGTGTCCGCGTGTGGAGCAGAAACAGCCACAGGAGACACCACCATCACATTCGAAGGAGCCGCCTTCTGCAACGCATCAGAACCACCATCGACGCCTGCAAGCACGAGCCGCGAACCGTCGCCCGCGCCAGCGAGCGGAGCGGAAACAACCACAGCAGACCCCTCCGTCACATTCGTATCAGCCTTGCGGATGGAGAGAGAAGGAACCGTCTTCTGCAACTCCAGCGCATCGGAGCCACCAGCGCCGTCCGCGCCCGCGGCCCCGAGCCGCGAACCGTCGTCCGCGGCAGGGAGCGGAGCGGCGTCCCTCCCGCAGCCGGGCGGGAAAAGGCGCCTGGCCGACACCAGCCTCCGCTTGGGCGGCGGGTACGCGCGCGGCGCGGCGAAGCTGCCGAAGCGCCTCTTGCTGCCCACCTCGCCGGCTCCCGTCTCCTCCCGCGCCACCCCAGGCTTGCCGCCGCCGTCCACAACACCCGCCGCGACCGCATTCCCAGCCTGAGCCCCAGCCCCCGCGCCCGCGGCCACCGGCACCACCTCGCGCGTCGCCACGCCCACCTCCTCAACCGCCTTGCCCACGCCGCCGGCGCCGCTGTCGCCTGGAAGACCTTCGGGCGCGCGAGGAGGAGGCGGAGAGCGCGAGCGGCGGCGGTCGCCGAGCTTCTGCGGAGAAGGCGAGCCGCGCACGGTGGAGGCCGCCGCCCCCGTCGCCTGCTCCAGTCGCGCGGCGTGGGGGTGGAGCCCCTCCGGGTGCGAGTCCATCCGGGGCCGCCGGCGGGTTGGTCGGCCGCCCCTGCCTGCGGCTGCGACACGCTGACGCTCGGTCGCTCCCCCACCCGGCCCTACCCCTAGCTGAGCACAAACACAAACCCCATAAACCCGTTAATCAGCAGCCACCATTTCCAAACAGAAAGGCAGCGCAAGGCAGAACGAACGCAAGCGCGCGGGAGACGGAGTCACCTCTGCTGCGGCGGCGACGGTGAGCGAGGTGGCGGATTGGTTTCGGTCCGAGGCGACGGCCGACGAGACGACTGGCGGTGTGAGGAGAGGAAGCGGTGTGTTTCGTCTGCTCTCGGGGTGGGGGTGGCGCTGTAGGCGTGCCGTGCACCTCCTGCTGCCGCCTGGACAGGTCAGGGTCTGGTCTTGTCAAGTCTGATCGGACGTGGCCAGCCCGGTGGGCTCGAGCCAGATTGGCCCAGCAAACCCAATCAGCTTTTTCCTACGGTTTTCGACCGTGGTCACATGCGTACATCCGTACGGTGCATACAGAGTTCAATCATTATTTTTTTACTCTATGCACAAATAATATTTTTCACGTATATTTTCACGCCCCAGTGACCTTAGCTTTACGAATTACGATAGTCGATAGTACTCTACTATGCTTTATTCGGTGTAATCGGACCAGATACGGACGGATTATTGCTGATACTGTTTTGTTTTCATATTTTTTTCGAATTCCGAATTCAGATATTATCAAATATGCTCATCTAAAACTTAGATAGCTATCACCGTAATATTTATTCAACTTTGAATACTCGGATACGAATACGAATCGAATAATAAATATTCGGACTCGGATTGGATTTCAGCCCTTCTAAATAGATTCGGACTTAAATACGGACGGAGTCTGGTGTCTATATACTACTGCTCTAACTTATAACATTTTTCACATGTCTATTTGCACGTCTTAACTTAAATTGTGACTATACGAGTATCTACATCCTGCAGTATTTAGCCAAAAAAAATGTATGTACATGCTCGTGTACATGCGCCTGGAATAGTTGATGACGTGCCCCTTGCATTCTACCAAGTATATATTAGGTCCAGTATAAATTTTGCAGTAGCTAGTAAGGCTATCTCCAACGGCATGCTTCATTTTGAGAATTTCGCCACTGTTTCGCACTGTAGATGACGTGGTGTACAGAGTGGTATGAGATTTGAGAAAAATGAATGGGAAACCTTATTGAAGATAGCCTAAAATCGAAATGCTATGTCGGAGAGACCCCGCGCCCACTGCATTTTTTTATAAAAACCCAAATATATTGAAACTTGAGGAAACAGGGTACAGCTTTTTGGGAGCTGAAGTCTCAAGAACATGGTCGTAGCTTCGTAGCTACCATTGTAGAGTCAGTACAATGACTCATGAAAATGCTCATAAACAAGAGTACAGGGGGATCTAAACATCTGGACTTCGGTCTTCTGTAACCACGAACACAGGTGATGTCTACAGCTGGGGCGTCGGGCCTGAAGGAAGAAAAGGCCATGTTGAAGACATTGGGGATCCTCATACTCGCACGCCGATAGGACAGCAGGCGCACCCCTTAGACTGTCTGACCGGACAATGCCTTAGAGGATTAGATGTCTTGAGCCGTAGATGTAGAATGAGTGTCACCGGACTCAAGATGATAGCTTCACAACTTTTGACGTTAAATTTGAGAACCATCATCGACAAAATATGGAGGTCAACTCGAACGTCAAGAGCTGCTTCACCACTTCCATGTCTGTTGTCAACAGAAGAGTGGAAATCGAAACCAAAGTGCTCTGTACTCATCGTCGTGTTCATAGGCCCACGTAAAGAAATATTAGAGGCTTGTGAGTTGGGCTTAGATGCTGTAGAGCCGCTGGTGGGACACGTTGACGGACGCGTGGGTGGGGAATTGACGCGTGGAAGGCCTTAATCCCCGGTGGGCCCTACCTTTGCAAGCGGAGTCCAGGAGGACTTGTCGCCTCAGGAACGACGGCGGGATGGCCGCCGCAAATGTAGGCGCTGATGGCCTAGGGGCACAAGCACCGACAGCATCTTGGCACCGTCAAGTGCGCCCAGCAGAACATATGCTCCCACATCGGAGAAGGCCGCCAGGGAAGAACACAACAAGGACACATGCCGCATGGGACGCCATGGATGGCGCCCCAATAGCTCCAAGCGGGAAGACGTTGTACGGAGATAAAGGGCTTTATTCTTGTACTCACCTCGCCGATCTGGTGGAGATTGCTGCTAGGAGACATCTCCATGAGCAATCCGCCCGCCACCATGAGAATGAGGAAGAGGGGGGACTCCATTCCTAACCTGACTACACCCATGAAGGACAAACTTATTTTACTAGGAAGGCTAGAACGAGGAAGAAGGCAGGGGGAAGAAGTGGGAGCCATCCCACCACCCTTTCACCGCCGATGGGGTTGCCGAGGGGGAGGAGGGAGGGGGCGGGAAACCGAAACTCTTGGGGTCTCAAGGGTGTTCCCAAGGGAGGCGTATTGCCAAAAGTTGGTTGGTCACTTCATCCCGTGCCCACTACATTAATTTTCATTTGCCCGATGCATGCTATATTAAGCTATGCCTAACGGAAAGAGTAAAGAGAACTTTTACAGTACAAATCGATACTGCAGCACTAACCGTAAACAGAAAGAAAAGTAATTGAAAGAGTGATAGACAATCAATCTGCTAGGATGGTCTTAAGAGATGCATGTACCCGTCAGTCAAGACAAAGCAGACGAGATTACCTAGCACGAGTACGATGCGGTGCGGAGCAGCTCATATAACTATACAAGACGCACTTGTTTGAGCACACACATCCTTTGGCCAATAATATGCGGTGGGCACAAGGGGTTGATATCAATAGACCCAAGTAATCTTCTTTCGGCTACACCCTCTCATGAATGCACGGGGCATGCGCACGCAAAAACCATCCATGAACGAGGGCTCCAAGTCTCCAACGGAGTAGAAAGGAGGACAACCACCGATCAAAGTACCAGAGATGCACAAAGTTAAAAGTAGCAGACAGTTCAAAATTTAAAACGGATGGAACAGCTGAAATGTGAAATTGAATTCACTTCTGTACAAACTTAGTCTCTTTATTTCTCTCTGTCTTACAATCTTGTACTTAGCACACCACTCTTCTGAATAAACGGCGCCACTTGAACATATGCAGGAAACTGCGCAATACGCCATAAGGGCCAACCACGCCAAGCAGAGCATGCACATGAGTCGATCACACTGAGCAGCAGCAACCTTTCTGTAGCGGGCGGCATGCCCACATGTTTAAGCCTTGCCCTGCAGCAGGTGTTGCACTGTCTGACCCAGGTTGGGCTCGCTCCTGATGCTCTCAATCCACCTCGCGCTGATCCGCACCCTCTCGAGGCTCTGCTTCAGTGCTCTCTCAAACGAAGGCTTGATGCATCCAGCAAAGAACTCGGACACCTCAGCAGCTTTCTCCTCGGAGGTAAACTAACAATGCACAACACATAAAAAAGGGTGGCATCACTAAACGATAAGAGTGGGAGGAACAGCAAAAGTTCTCCAGTGTACCGGCGAAATAATGGAGTTCACGAAGTCTGATATGAGCGAGCTTGATGGCCATGTCTTCAAAACATAATCCCAGTTTTGCTGTCATGGGACAAAATATGGGCATGAATTTCAAATATCCAGCATGCTTTCAATTATACTTAACGAAAATAACAAGATAAATTGTTAAACAAGGAATCGCATACAAGCGAGTGAAGCCAGCTCCCTCTTTTATGTTGGACATATTCACGATGCATATTTTACTTTTAGGTGGCTTAGATGCACATTTAATGTACTGTGTAAAAAGATCAACAATATTCAAAGGCGGACCCAGAGTTTAAACAGAGCCTGGGCGAAATCAAAGTAGCTCTCTCTCTTTACTCTAGCAGAACAAGATTGCCCTAGAAATTAAGATCATGAACAAGCTATGCCCTTGGATCCCAGCACTGGAGCCCGGGCAGGCGTGACCCTCCCAGCGCCGGAGCCCGGGTAGGCGCCCAGGGTCGCCGGGCACTGGGTCTGCCACTGACAACATTCATGCTTTTGCAAACAACTGCACGCCATATACTCAGATTCAATACGTCCTAATTTTATAGCCAATGGGCCAAGTTCAGGTAAATGGGATTTCGTTTGACGGACAAGGGTAGATGGTCATATTCTCCTATTCCTGGTTTCGCCACATAAGTGCACAGTGTATGGGACCAATTGTGCTAGCTGGATAAGGGATTTGATTGTAAAGACATGCATAGCAGTATATCACTAAGGATACTTATCATAATTGTATTTTTCTTATTCCATAGTAATATTCAGCATTTACTGCAAGCAACAACAACAAACTTGTATTAGTTGCAACCTGCAGACGTATGAGTACCATGAATGTACCCAGATTTATAAGCAGTGGATCCCCCTATGTCTGTGAATTCATTAATGCATGAATCAGCAGAAAACCTTTTTATACATGCATAGCATACTTCATGATACGCCATCACAGTAATTTTACAACAGAGCATACTCAAGTTTTGAAATGCCTTAGATATGTGCATATTTTATCAGAAATTAACAGAAAAGCCTGCTTAGATGCGATACAACTATAACATACCTTTAGCCAGGTCCATGCAACTTCTCGTCCTTCTAAGCTAATCCCACCAAGGATATAGAATGAATCCTGATTCCGCACCTAATAAGAAAAAAGAAAGATTAGATTGACTTCTGTACATACAGTTGTCTGGGCCATGGTTTTGGAAAATGACTGGGCCAGCGATTGTACTGGCAAAAACATAACTATTGCATGCCTCGTCTGCTCTGACAAAAAAAACTGTCCATGCAATGGAACTGGTACATACCGGTTCATTAAACCAGCGATCAGACTAAACTACAGGACACGGGAAAAAGTTGGAAGTGTCTGCTGGAACCAAACTTGAGGCGTACAGGACAGCTGAAGCAGCTGCCAACACTTTGTAAGCAAATGAGCAATGCTGGGTTTCCGATTGACCAAAACAGTTCTTAATTTCCTCTTATTACTTTATTATTTTATATGTGAACAAGTGGTCCAACCAGTGAGCCAGCGATTGAACTGACGTCCACCAATTAGATCAACTATGTTTCAGAATTAAAGCTACTTTGACTAATAACTATTTGGAATAACTCATCTATGATATGATAATATGTATAACAGAAATGGTGTGAAGTTAAACCTCATCAGTAAGCATAAAGTTCAATGCCTCAACAACCATATCCTTATCTGGCGATGAAGACAATGAGCCTGTAAACAGTGACAATAATTTTAGGATGACCCATCTCATAAAAGAAAAATCAATGTTTCTGCACAAGCTGGACAGTCGAAAAGTCAACACAAACCTAAGATTCGTGACTTCTCTTGTGGTTCAGCTGTTTCTCTGTAGATCTTGAGGAGAGCATCATATCCAGATCTGCTTGATGTACTAACAGTCCGCATCACAGCAAGGTATGCAGCCTGTAGGATGCATATATTAGACTAAAAAAAGGTACCCCTGCAACATAATGTAGGGAAAACGCGAGGAATATGACCTTTCTAGTATCTGGCAGAAGAAGAGAAGTTTTGCGGTCTTCAAAGAAGATGTGGAAACGACGAACTCCCTCATTTATAGTGTCATTATGCCCAAGTCTGACCAGGGCAATCAAGAGCAGAGATCTAAGCATTACATCCAGATGGCTCTCGCCGTCTTTGGGGTCCCAGCCTAATTTTCTGAAACATTGGGAGCCTTTTTAATATAATCACAAGGAAATATCAAGAAAGTTTTTAGTAAATTAAGGTGAAGTTAGTTCTCTGGGCATATGGACAGACACGAGACGCATAATTAAACACAGAAACCTAAAACAATTAATCAACATGGTAAGAACAAATAAATGTGAAGTTTGTTGGCCTACTTGGAGGCTGGCAGAAGAAGGTTGATCAAAAGTTGTTTGATATCTTTGTTCAAGTCAGGAGTAGCATCAACTGATACTTTAGAAATGCTTAAGCATACCTGGTAAGAAAGAGAATAGGTACTAAATTATCAATGGAGCATCAAATGCCACAGAAATAATTGCAGACATAACATTTAAGAATCACTGAAGGTGCACATTTCACTTACAGAGGTTACATGTGAAAGTACAGTGTAATCAGACTCGTCATCATAAGCATTCAGCAGTTGCAGCAATGATGTCAGTGTTTGCTTGCGAGCAACAGAAAGGGCGTATGAATCCTCAACAATACCTGCAAGGATAATGTGCTTCCTTGTCAAAAAAAAAGCTTCAAAAAGAACACATCGACGCTAAAATTATCTTATGTTTACCAATCTTATCCATCAATGAGAGCTTCTTGGCTTTGATTGCTTTTACAAGTCCAGCCGCAAGTTCATCATCATACTTGACTCTGTAGAATCCAGTTTGATCGATGTTCAATTTGATCCAAATGTTCTGACTCTTCTCTCCATCAGCACTTTGAGAGGAAGTGAATTCTTCAATTTGAATCTTACCAGTCTTGTCTTTCAATAAAAACTTCTTTTGTGTGTCATATGAGCCACAGCATGATGTTATAGGTACAATCCACATGCCAGGACCAGAGGATCCATCAGAAAGAAACTGTGCCTGTAACGGAACAAATAATTCAGTGACGACCTTTCAGTACAATGTAACTAGTGAGGTGGACAAGGAGGTGCATTTGCTAGTTCATTCCTTTCTTTCATGTTGTAATGGCTGCCTTCTGCGAAATTACATCACAGCCAATATGCCAACATAAAAAAATGTTGCAAGGTCAAATGACTGAGAATCATGATGTAGAAATGATGTTCACAGTATGCTCTACGGTCTCAAGATGCTACTTTGGTCACAACTTTATATTACAACATGTTTTAAAAATCAAATAAATTTACAATATTATGTTTTATGTTTCCAAGCTAAATAATGTAAAAGCTATTGACAGTCCAAGTTTCAAAAGTTTGACCAGATAAAGTAAAAACATCAAGTCTTTATGAACAGAGGGAGTATTATATTTTTATTTTGAAGCCAGTATTTGTTCTAGATTACTGCTTACAGTACCTTGTGTGTTATCTAATTTTAGAAACTATTTGTTGGCCCAAAAACCTAATGCAAGGAAAACAGAGGTATCACCGTACCAGAAAAAAAAAACACCGGCTAAATAGGTCAGCAAAGGCTAACTAAACAAATAGAAATGGAAAAACTAGCAAGCTATATGCATACACATGTATTCAGCTCTCCATGAATATACGGAAGATGAAACATCTGTCAGCAAACCTGTTCAAGTTCTAAATCATGCCCATTAAGTTTTGCATAAATAACAGGATATCCTTGCTGCTTAGTCCATGTAGTCATCAAATCCTTAACAGGCTCCCCAGTTTCCTCCTCAAGAACAGCCCATAGGTCTTCGGTCTTGGCATTTGAGTAGGCATACTTCTTTATATATGAAGCCAAAGCTTTCTGAAACAGTAAACATAAACAGAGTTGGCACCAGCAGAATAAATGTAGGAATAGAGCTAGATTGACAAACACGGATTACAAAAGAAAAAAAGACATCTTGCTTATACTACGAAAAACAATAGGCAGAATTATTATAACATGATCAGTAACAGAACCAGGGAAAATAATCATGATTTCCTGGAGAAATTTGGTTTGCAGATTTATTAGGATGCCTTAGTTAAGATGCGCTTCATCACAATAGCTACAGTGGCAAGTAGCCTTCTCATTAACGGCTTAATGAAGAAAATGGAAGAAATAATAAACAGGGGTAAGATGCGACGTTAGACCAGTGAAGATGAACAAATAGGATAGAACTCATAGAAAACAGCAACAAACCTGAAAACGCTCTGCACCAAGGTAACTCTGTAGCATACGAATAACAGACGCTCCCTTGTCATAGCTAATGGAATCAAAAATTGCATCAATTTCACTGGCATGGTTGACTTCAACCTGAACAGACAAGAAAATGTTTGGTTGAGATAAATAGAAGTAGAGACAAAAGGATATGCTATTGTAGTGAAGTTAGAAACAATAAGGAACACTTGACAAAATACTAAAAATTGCTTCCAAGTCCTCTAAAATTAGTAAATAACAATATAATAAGGAACACTTGACAAAATACTGAAAATTGTTCCCAAGTCCTGTTAAAGTATATAACAATATAATGTGTGCACTGGTATGTGTCACTGCATACACATTCGACATTGGAAGCGGCAGCTCTTTCAGGGCTGGGGATGCCAACAGGCAGTAAGAAATGCACATGGTAGATGAGACAGGCGGGTTTCGTAAGATGTCACTGCCTGAGATTGTGGAACTGATTGAGACGGCGAAGGCATTATGGTACCACCAGTTAAGATGGTAGTGGTGAAGATGAGAATGGTAGTTGGGTTTATTATGTTTTTTCTCTCAAACACATCGTTACCTACATCGTTTTTTCTCCATGATACAGCGTTAAAAACAATTAGATGTTACCTACATCTGCACATTTTACTCCATTGCTATTAGGTATGCATAAAGAGATTCGTGCCCGTTGGACCATACTTGATATACTACACGCCCAAATTACTACGCAGACACATGCAGTATGCTGCAATTAAAATGGATAATTTTAATCAAACTTTTTTCTAACAGTCAGAACTTTATTGAACTATAATAATGTCAAAGGTAAGTAATGATTCAATCACTGGATATGCCACATGTGCTTCCGATTAATCTATTATGTGACATGAAATTTATCTTAGTGTGAACATTTCCATATTTTCCAGTAAAAATATTTGCAACTACCAGCAAAACATTCTTTTACCAAAAAAAGATACTGAAAAAGTGCAATCAGTTCCATCAACTAGAAATGGATCTGTATGAAGAACAATACCTCGATAGGGTGAGACTCTGCAAGTGCATCCAGTCTGAGGCCAGAGGTCATTTCATCAAGGAATTGCGTCCAGTTATTCCATTCAGGAAATAAAGACTCTACTGCTAAATAGCTTACCTGTTGGAACATAGGACTTACTAATAAGAAATCTAGTGACATCAATAGACCATTATTATAATTGTTCAATAATGATGGAAGGATTTGATTACCCAGGAAGCAAAACCCTCATTTAGCCACAAGTGAGTCCACCATTCCATGGTCACAAGGTTGCCAAACCATTGGTGAGCCAACTCATGTGCAACAGTAATCGCAACCTAAATAAAGATGTTAAAGAAATGGGAGATTTACATGGCTATAATATATAGACAGCAATCGAGCACGATACAGGTTCTCCATTAGCCAATGAAAAAATGAATTTGATAAATGTAGCCCTTACATTTTGTTTGTTGGATGCTGATGATAGTTGCTCATCATACAGTAAAGCTGTGTCACGGTAAGTGACTAACCCATAGTTCTCCATGGCCCCAGCAGAAAAATCCGGGATGGCAATCATATCCAACTTGGGTAGAGGATAAGGAGTGGCAAAATAACTGGGGGGGGGGGTAGGATTAGTGATTCTGAATTTCTGATACCACTCCGATCCATCGATATTTGAATTATTGAAGAAATCTTCTGCCCCATTAGGATACATTACTCATATATAAACCTTAGAATCAAGACTCTTAGAAGCTTACTCTTTATATAGATCCAGTGACTTCACAGCAACATCTAGTGCAAACTTTCCTTGATCAGTCTTGCCAACTTGAGTATACACACGAACTTTGGTTCCTAATTGAATTAGCGAATTTATATAAATGTATAAGTAGGGAAAGAAGAACATTAGCACTGACTTTGAAAGAAATTGACAAAAATAATGAACAATTAAAATAGATCTTGTACCCTCTGATGTTGAACTCTCTATGTAATCGAATAGGCCAACAACTATAGCCACAAGATAAGTTGACATAAGTGGAGATTCCTCATAATAAACAGTCTTGATAGGCCCACTGACTGTCTCCTTAACCACTGGCATGTTGGATAGTGCTACCAGCTCAGATGGAACTTCTAGTGTTAGCTTGAACTTAGCCTGAAAAACACATATAACAAAACAGTAGATAAGTAATTTTGAAGAATAAAAGAAAGTTCCATTAAAGAGTTTTTTATAACCAGTATGAAGACTCGGTACAAACTGAATTTGCTGGATATTGAGAGTACATCAAAACATTGGTTCAGAAAATGAAATAGCATCTTAAGTCACCTTAAAGGCAGGGTCATCCCAACATGGAAAGCACCGCCGTGCATCAGCAGCTTCAAACTGTGTAACAGCCATGTTCCTTGACTCCCCATTGTACAAATATTTGCTGCAAAAAAATGCCACCAGAAAGATATAAAAAGATGTCATTTTATACTGAAAAGGGGCATTACAGTATTCCACAAGAACCAAATATATTAAAAATATCCCAAAATTACACAATGGAGTTAGAAAGATTAAATAATCCATGGTTAAAGTTTCAGGAAATAGTTATGATCTCAATCATAATCTTGGTGGCACACTTAATATGAACAAATTAGCTGCATCCTATATGGAAAGAGACAGGGTACGTAAGGTTAGAGAGTCATATTCATATATGGTTGCCTATTTGCCATTTTCCAGGTTAGTCAGATGGTACCTCCTGTTTCCCAGTTTCCAGGTTAGTTAGATGGCACCTCTTACATAAATAAAGGTAGCCTAGTCCTTCTTTGAAGGAAATTGAGCAAGAATATTCAAAAGAGAGCTCTTTCCCAGATGGCTAAATCAGAGACTATTCGCGCAGGGAGAATCCTGGTGATTTAGACGGTGGTCTGCCCTATGATACACCCTATGTATCCACCGTTCCTCTTGTTACCATAATAGCTACCACAGCCACATCATGACTAAGTTCCTGAATCCTAATGTGCAGGATTTCCTTTTTTTTAATATGGACATGGTGGTCATATCACCATGGCGACCATGGTCTTAGCACTTGTC
This sequence comes from Paspalum vaginatum, assembly GCA_030272315.1. Taxonomy (NCBI): domain Eukaryota; kingdom Viridiplantae; phylum Streptophyta; class Magnoliopsida; order Poales; family Poaceae; genus Paspalum; species Paspalum vaginatum. The sequence continues at coordinate 31,921,028 of CM059018.1, read as the reverse complement.
AGCAGTGGAAGATGAACTGGAGAAGTGGCTAAAACCATCCATGGTTGCCTACCCCAGCCAGAAAACTAGCCAGAGAATAGGTCCTGGAGCACCATGTGTGCTATAGCTACGTTAGTACGGTGAGCAGGAGATGGTACAGAGAAGACATATTGGGCAGAGCTACAAGGATCAGTGGCATAGTCTCCAAGACAGCACTTTCCAATTGCATTTTTTTTTTTTGCTAAATACACAGTTTCAAAAAGTGAAATTGTATCTTATGGAATTACTTACCATATTGGATACTGTAACATCAACCAAGTGATTTTTCCATATATTATTAATAATAGTCGATGTTAAAAAAAAAGGTTGGCCAGATAGAATCCTAAAACAAAAACTGCATTTGGGATCAGAGGTAGTACTAAATACAATTTCAAGCAAATAAACAGCGGGTGGTACTAGGTTTGATCAAACTGCTAGAACAAGATCGTGGTACTAAAGGTTCCAATATATAGGTCACTGTTTCATGTGATGATAGCCAATATAGCTCCCCTAACTACCTCTCACTTTTTCACACAATCTGCGAAGCAACAAGAACCCATCCAGATGTCCCTGGTAGACACAACCGGCGTGCTAGGGAAGCAATTGCAATGCGCATCTGTCAGCACTCAAGACAACAGCCTATGAGCCTATACATAGTAAGAAATCTGGAGTGTGACATGCACAGGGAAACTAGTAAGAAGCAGCGCACCTCCTGTAGAAGCCCCTCATCTGATCGTTGAGCGTGGCGGTGAAGTCCATGGCGAGCACGCCCTCACCGAGGGGCAGGTCCCGGTCGAAGCCGACGACGAGGATCTCATCCTCCTCGAACTGCACCGCATCCGTCGGCACCAAATCCTGCAGCAACCCAAAATCCCCGGTAAGACGCGGTGAGACTCGATCGGACGAAGAGAGGACCCTGAGGTCGGGTGGGGTCAGCCGGTCCGGCGCGTGCTTGCCTGGAAGCGGATGGATGCGCGGTCGACGTCGAGCTCGGCGGCGTTGAGGACGATGAAGCGGGTGGGCGCCGACACAGCGACGGCTATGGCGGCGGCGCCCCTGAAGGTGCAGGCGGCGAGGTCGGGGCGGAGTCGGAGGTCGTAGCGGAGCGGGGCCGCGAAGCGCGGGAGGCGCGCCTCGCCGCGGAACTGGTCCGGCGAGTCCGCCATTGCCGCTCGCGGGGGCGCAGGCGGCGGCGGAGGCGGATGGAGTGGCGGACTGGTGCCTGGGAGAGGGACGGGGAAAGCGTGGGGAGACGGCGAAGGAATCCAGGCACAAGCTGACAGGCAGACCGGGGTAGGGACCACCGCGCGAGTGGAATTTTCTTTGTGTTTTTTCCCCAAAAAAATTCTCTTTGAGTTGACACGAACGGAGCCGTCCAAAAGGTGGGTTGCTTCCGGACGGGGACAGTCTCGGCGTTTTTTTTATTTTTTATTTTTTTTACAAAAATATATTAAGTTTTGCATTTTTTACAAAAATATATCTCCGGCACCTAGGGTCCGAGCGCTAGGATTCCTGGCGCCTGGGGTACTAGGCGCCAGGTCTATGGCCCAGCCCTGGCGCCTGGAGCTTGGGCGCCAGGTCTTAGGCGCCTAGGCCCTGGGCGTCAAGTCCTAGCCCACTCTTTATTGCACTCCCGTGGGAGCTGGCGCCGGGGGTGGGGGGCCTAGCTCTCGGAGGCGAGGCGGTAGGGGCCTGGCCCGGGGGCTGGGCGCCAGGTCCCCCCAAGGGTATAAAACCGCGCGGCTCCTAGAGGGGCTCATTCCCACAACCAGAGAAAGAGAGAGGACAGGGGGGAGGACGGCGAAGCCCTGCTAAAATTTGACCGTGGATCAGGTAAATTTTTTGCTCATTTTTAATCACTTAATTATGTATCATATTAGGTTTATATGGAGCACTAAATTTGTATAATATTTTTAGAAAGTAGAATTTAGAGTACAATATATAATTTATTTTAGTAGATCTGCATGTTATGATAGTAGTAGCGTTAGATTTGTAGTAGTTTATTTCACTATTTGTATATTTATTTACGGTTAGATCTGCAGTAGTTTAATAACTGCTAGTGATATTTATTTAGATATGCTATATGCTAGATGTGCAATACGTGAAACAGTACTTATATACTTTAAAAGTAGGCCGGGTTTATTTTTCTGTTTAGATATGCTATAAATAGTAATTTAAGTATGTGACTAATGTCATTTTAGTAGTTAAACCAGATTATTTTATAGGGATATTATTAATTATTAGTAATATTTAAGTATATAATATTTGTGAAAATTGATTAGTTGTATATATTGCCAGATATATCAACCAATTTACAATTTGAAACGTATTACGGTGAAGGTAGTGTAGTTGGAGGTCCATATGGATTAACATTGAACGGATTTAGTCGTATGTTCGAAGGTATAGATAAACCTTGGGATAAAACATTTAGTGCCGTGTGCCGGTGGCTAGAGCATGGGTTTAAAGTGAACGCAGAAACACATGTGCTCACAGTCCAAACTCTTGTGACATGGGCAAATGAAGGTGTTTTCTGAGAATTGATATTGATTCGTAACACATCAGATTGGAAGGTGTACGTGAATACGGCTATTCATCGTGGGTGGCCTCTTGCTATGCTTGTCCAGATCCTTCCAAATGTCGTTGTTCCATCTGAAGGCAATGAGAAACACCCATGGCGGGATACATGAACAACAAGGGGTGGAACATAGCGAAGGAAATGCCGATGTCCACATTGAATCTGAAGATTCAATAGAAGAGCATAGGGCGGTTATGTGAACTGGAAGCACAAGCACGGACAGAGAGGGGCATAGTAATCAGGAAGAGGCACAAGGACAGGCAGATGAGTGGGAGAGGATACCAAGCATTGTGCAACAAATACAGAATGAAGATGAAGAGTTTGCGCAGGTGCAAGAATCTGGTGAATCTTCTGATGAAGATGAGGAGTACCCAATACCAGCAGAGTGGTGAATCTTTAGTGTATGATATATGCATTGAGTTACACTGCCTTGACAGAGTTATGCGACAGTTCGAATACGTACAGCCGTTTCCGGTACCACGTGCGCTTGATCGGGTTCCACGGGCTGAGCACAGGTACTTCACAATTAACAAAATCCTAGACAAGAAAAAATAATGTATGTCACAGTGTAACTGAACATGTCATATCTCATTTCAGGTTGACTAGGTTTGGCCAACTTTATTCGGCCACTTGGTTGCAGAAGATACAGCCCTACGTGGATGCATGGGACCAAGCCGACACGTACGTCGTTGTACCCGTCGGTCCACACATAGATGCGTGGTATCAACATTTCCTAGGGTGGTACCAAGCTCGCACTCAGTGTCGGATCATATATGCTGAGACCCAATAGGTCGCACACATTGCAACCTCGATGGATGCGTATGCCCGCCATAGGGATGAGGCCCTTTCAGAAGCAGTAAGTCAATATTTTCATTCTATATGTCAATGTAAGACGCTATGTAACATACCGCAAACTCGGTGTTTTGCAGATGCAGATATGCTGCCAGCTACAGTTGGATGCCCACTCAGCATTGCTGCGGGTACAAGGCGGCAACCATTTTTCCGCGACCGAGCATCTGCAGGGGTTGACTAGGGCAAACGAAAGTTTACTTTCATGATGCAAGTTTCCACCCATCCAACATGCACACAGGTAACTACAACAATTGTATTAGTTACAATAAAAAGAATATGTACTGTCCCATGCCGCATTGTTTGTTTGTGTTCCAACGCTCTCCTGGCCGTACATGTCGATGGATGCTCCATCCACGTCGTACACGCCGATGGGTCCTCCTCCACGGATGTCGTACACGCCGATGGGTACTCCTGCACTGTGTGCATTCACGCCGATCCATCCACAGGCAACGGGTCTTATTAAATAATACTTTATTTGGTTTTCTGTTTTTGTCGTATCTAAGGAACTTGTCTTTACGAGCGCATAATATTTTTTCGCAGGATTTAACGTGTCTGCTGTCGCAGGCCCTTCTCGCACACAGAATATATTCATGGGAACTGAGATCCATGAGAACGAAGTGTTCTCCTGCTCAGATATTGATAGCGATGGTGCAAGGGACCGATACGATGTCCTTGCCGCGTCCCAGCTGGGCGGTGCTCCACTGTTTGCGACACAGGAGGCCACACAGACACCTCAAGTCCAGCCACGTCCAGAGCGAGTGATGAGGTCTCTAGACCATCACACCTACCCGGATCACGTGCACGCGCAGCAGAGGGCGAGGCAGCGGCGTCATAGGGGCGGCTAGTAGGGTACATATGTATGCTTCACGTGTTTCTTTTGATGAGATGCTATTCCATATGTGACTGTAGGGAATCGACCGGTATGCATTTATGTGACGGTTGTTTTTGCCCCGTGAGCTACAGGGGTACGCTTTATTGCATTGGATTCTCTTGATCAGGGCATCGAATTCCCTTCGTCTCTGCCCCCCACTGCACTCTTTCCTACTACTTTTACGATGCCGGATGCAGAGCACCATCTTCATCACGTCATTGCACGAAATATGTCATCGACCCGGTATAAACGTAACCTATTCAGGCACAAGTGCCTCATCATGATAATCTTTTCAGATGGAAGTGACACAACATAGCCCAGTACCATTTTCAGGTCGATGTGAACACTCAATAGGCTTTTCAGGTAGAAGTGACGCAGCATAGCCCGGTAGACTTTTCAGGACGATGTGAATACTCATCATGCTTTTCAGGTCTCAATAGCCTTTCATGCAGTGTGAGCTGAGCACTCGTTGAACCACCACTGCTGCAACACAACTATAAATACACCCTCACACTTCACATACTACACAACACAAACAACACCTACCCAGTTCACAAATCAACAATGGCCGTACCAACAGGGAGAGGCCGTGGCCGTGGCTGTGGGAGGAGGGCAAACTCACCTCACCACTTCGTCTGGGAAGGAAGCTTTGGGCCTGAGATGTATGATCCTTCACTAGACGAGTTCCTTCTAGAGCGAATTCACGCATTCGTGGGTGGACGACGGCTTAGGCCTTATGACGATCGGAGGGAGGAGTGGCTAAAGTGTGGCCACGGGAAGGACTGCATTGTGCAAGTATTCGATTCCTACTTAGATGGTGGCCGTCGGTTCTATCGTTGCCCCAATGGTTATGTATGTGTAACTATAATTTTAATTTTTTTTTCCATTAGCAAACCTAAAATAATTTGTTTTTCGGGACTATTACGATATGGAAAACTGCTGCTTTGCTAGGTGGGTTGATCCTCCAAACCATCAACACATCGACGAGTACATCAGTTACCTCAAGAACCGCATCCATGACCTCGAGTGTAAGGTCAAGTCGCTTGAAGAAGAAGATAAGCAAAAGGCACCTTTGGTTGTCAGCCTCAAGGATGACCCCCTTTGCCCAGATCCATTCTGCAAGTGTCCATACCACCCGAGGAGTAGTTGGCCCCCTAAGTCACCGCCATCTGGGGGGCATGGATTCTACGAGGAAGGGGGATTCTCATAGTTCTCAGCCATACATTATGTTTAGACTTCGAGCATAATATTGTCTAGTCATATCTAGCTTCAAAATTCCCTAAGGCGTGTATAATTTTATAGAGCTATTTAGGCACTATGAAAACATGCCAACACAAACATGTGGGAGGTTGTATGTAGGTCATTAGTCACAGTGAATGCATGTTGAACATGCACCGTAGTAGTAGAATCAACTATGCTGAAACCATGTACTATGTTGTTGTTTATTGTATGCAAACTCTGAGCTGGGTCCGTTTAATGTGTTATCTTCATTTTCATTCAATTATGACTAATTTAAATCGTGTTTGCTTCATCCACGGATTCTTTCTCGCATATTCTTACAGATAAAGCTTTTTTTCTAAATAAAATTGCAAAGAAATGCAAAGAAAAAAAGTAAAAAAAAACAGCCTGGTTGGGGACCTGGTGCCTGAACAATGGGCACCAGGTGCGACACCCCCCTCCGATAAGGCCACCCTCCACCTTGGCACCTGGTCCCTAGGCGCCAGGTATCCGGGTGCCCGGTGCCCGGGCGCCGGAGGTATATTTCTGTAAAAGATGCAAAACGTAGTATATTTTTGTAAAAAAAATATATAAATATATAAAAATAAAAAATGCACAGTCTCGGCAGCCCCATTTATAATATAGGCCCAATCGACTTTCCCGAAGGTGTTTGGATTCCTGGCTTAAAATTTAGTCTTCTGTCACATCGGATGTTTAGACGCTAGTTAAAAGTATTAAATATAATTTAATTATAAAACTAATTACACAGATGAGAACTAAACAACGTAACGAATTTATTAAGCCTAATTAATTCATGATTAGAAAACGTGATGCTACATGAACCATTCGTTAATTATAGATTAATTGAGCTTAATAAATTCGTCTCGCCGTTTACTCTTCGTCCGTATAATTAGTTTTCTATTTAAACCATATTTAATACTTTTAACTAGTATCCAGACATATAACGTGACGTGGACTAAATTTTAATTTTGGATACAAACACCCCTAAGCAGTGGTAGTTGTGGCCCAATCGATAAATATTCTTCCTAAATCACAGAACCGCGGCCCGCGGCGGTGGCCCTGCGCGTTCCTGTTGCCTTCGCTTGTTGCACGAAAGATTTGGACTTGGCTCAGGAATCAGAATGGCTCTGTTTTGATTTTCATGCGAACTACGTTGCGCCGTTGTTTCATTGGTGCCGGCTTTGTTTTGTTAACTATACTCCTACAGCTAGGTGTTTGGAACTTTGGAGCCAACGAGTATGAATTTACGATGATTCTTTCCGGAAGTTTCCGCGCGTCTTCCACTTCTTCCCGCTTTGCCCATAGTGCCGTCACTTCTCATTTCTAGCTCTTTCTTTTAGGCTGTGCTCTACCTTCTATTTTATAGAAATGTTAGGAGCGTAGTTAACTGTTAGTTTATACCATTGCCACATTTATACAACCAACTTATTAGCATATTACGTATCCATATGACGTTAGCTATGTGCCTATGTGGGTGTACAAAACAATTACCTAAATGCTACTCTATAGACGTTAAAAGGCTTATTTTCAGCGGTTTTTGGCTCAGTGACGACCATGCCGGATCTGGTCGTTCCACACACATAGCACACACCTCTCGACTGTCCATCTCAATCAACGGCATGCAAGGCCTGTTGTGGACATGCGGGTAGTCATCCCTCTTCATTGCGTTACAGAAAGCACGCATAACCATTTATTCGTAAAGACTTACGGTTTGAATACATGAATTTATTAGTCGCAACAAATTGATAGGAGATATCAATTGATGTGTCATTTGACATGGTTTCTAACTTCGTTGGTCCATACATGACGTGGATAGCTTGCATGTTGAGATAAAATATTTTTTATAAAATAGTAGTCTTCAATTATATATAGGTTATATAAATTTCTCCAAAAATTTACCACCCATCGTGATAAATAATGTAAAGAGCACTCTAACGTAAAAGCGTTAAAGTAAGCCATGATGTCACGTAAGGCCGAATTTCAAATTTGCCCTCCCAACCATAAGCTTGAATTTGCCAATAAGGACACCTTTATTGAGTTGGTCTCAAGATGGCTCTATGTTCTTACTTGGCGTTTGGTTCAGCTAAATGTGACGTAATTGCATTGCAGGGGATAATCAATTCCATTACAGCTGTTTGTTTGCACTTCTCTGTAATCAATTGACACTGCAATCAAATCCCATACCATACAAGCCTGTTACCGGTCCTTTCACTCCGTAATCAGAAAGCAGAAAGCTTCGTCATGCAGCTCTGTTGTCTGATAACGTTACCATAGCTCAACCAAACAAAGAGAACCATCACCTATTCCACTTCCAAATGGACCGCAATCCCATTCCATTTACGTTTCCATTACCATTCGATGAACCAAACAGCTCCTTGTTTTGAACCAACCCTGATTAGCGATAGCATATTCCCATCCTCCTCTACTTTGCAGGGAAAAAAAAAGGCTACATCTATAAATTTAATTTGAGAATATCATGTCCCGGTCTATGCCATCTTCGCACAGTGTTAACTCTCCTCAGCTGTTCTTTTTTCTTGGACGTTGAGGCTGAATGAAGAGTTCATCAGCTTGTTTCGACACAATAAAGGCTAGGTCACCTAACCCTTCACATCCTCTTTCCCGTCAATTTCGTGCCACCAGAGCCATAAGGCCCATAACCAGACCACGACCTTGATCTGCATTTTTATCTCAATGCCCAAATTCTCCTTTAGCACTTCATGCACCTATTGTTTAACTTATAGTACCGACTAATATCATCCAACTTCAGCTCCTGGCGAAGTCGTTTCACATGTGTACACTTTAAAAACAAATGGACTGTTACATTTTACATCTTGATTTCAAGAATAGTTGATTTAAGGATTTGCAAATCCTAATAAGTCGCCTAGACACGCCACACGCTTTTTTTTTTGTTTTACAATTAATAACAATTACATGTGAATGGACGATTCATGTTGCTTGTGCAGCTTCTTCAATACTATAACTGTATTATCTGAAAACCGATGCCTCAGCTAGGTCCTCTCATCGCCCGGAACTTCCCTTGGAAATCATCTGCATGCTGTATGTATCACCCGCTGGTCGGCGGCGGTGCAGTTGTTTCACTACTGGCTGGCGCTTTTCCCTCGAGCTCCAGAAGTCTAGCCACAATCTCCTGCTTCTTGGCCTTCAGGTCATCGATCTTCACATCCAGCTTCTCAAGCTTTGCCTTCAGCTTGGCGGCATCAGTGATCTCCCCAACCTTCTCCTTCTCTTTGTCCTTGCTCTTCTCTTTCTTTTCTTTCTTTGGCTTCTTTTCCTTCTTGTCTTTCACCGGTTTCACCTCTTCAGTGTGATCCTTCTACATTTCATTGAAAATAATGCAATAAAATGCAGACACTTACCATGGTTCATCGACATCATAATCCAAGCAAAATCAACTGTGAATTCTTGATGTGATACCTAAAATAAGGGGGAAAATATTGCAATTGATTACCTTGACCTCCTTTGGTTGCTCATGGTGAGTCACACCTTCTGCTTCCATCTGCAATCTGCATTATTGTAAAAGAGCAAGCAGTCACAAGATATTAGTTTAAGTCCCAAGAATTGAGCACCACGCATCAATTAAATAAATTATCCTTTATCCATCAACCAGGAGTGCATTTTATTTCCCTAAACAAGAAATTGAAAGTGCTGTGCAAAAGGAGGATAGCTTTACTTCACCAAGAAATTAAAGCTCAGCTGTTGTGAGATTAACCTTTAAAAAAGGGTGCTCTCGTGCTGTTCAATCGATCCCTGAAAGTATACCAAAGAATGAAAGAAGGCGATGCTTAAGTTATTATGATCTATGCAAATTAATTGTAACCGGCAGCAATCATTTCTATAAATAGGGTTGTGTGGATTTGGGCATATATTGTGCGGTTAAGAGTGGAAGTCTCGCCAAGCCAAATAGCATCCACTATAGAAGATAAAATTCATTTATGCAAAAATAGTACTTTCTTATGTAGAAAAGGACAGCACTGCGATGGATTTCCGCATGTTGAAGACCAGACCAACTAGAATCACCAGCATAAATTATAGCTTGTTGTTAATCAAAGATATCATTTAACAAATGATAACTGAGGATGGTTGTTGCCGTGTAGATATTTCTGTAGATTGTACATGAAGATGCTGTATTTTGTTGTATATAACTAAGATATGTCAGCTACAACCATCCAACGTGATCCTCCTAATGTAAGATACAGTAGCAGCAATTGCTACCATATAAATCAACACGCAGATAGCAGAGACGAACTGCATGCTTCCATGACTAGATGTAGATGATAATGACGAGCTCTTCCACCGCTTCCATCCTGAACCCCTTTGTTGGCCAAGCCATCTCTACCTTGCTGCCATTGGATTAATCTGTTCCATAGATGCCTTGGGGGCCTCGAAGATGAAGAGAGGAGGGGGCAAGATCAGGCGATGAGAAGAACCCAACAATGAGCTGTGATGAGGCGAGCGGTGCGGGAACACGAGAGTGGGGGCTCGGAACGCAGCAGACAGGTGGCGGTGGCCAGGGAAAGTAGCAGACACAAAAGGGACGTGCCAATCCGTAGAAGAGCAAGGCCTCGTTCGTTTTTCCCAAAATCCAAGGAGATTGGGTGGTATTGGCTGGTATTTTGATCTGTAAGGGATTCAATCCCCCTTAAAATTATCCAATCTCCTCCAATCCACTTGGATTTTCTTCTAACCGAACAAGTCCTAACAGAGAAGGCGAGCGGGGCTGCGGGATCTGTTTCACCAGTCACCACATGGTTGGGCTTTATTGCATTTTAACTAGGGTGGGATCTGATTCCATGGTATCGATTTAGAACATGCTGAAACCAAACAGAAAACAACGTAATCAGTTTGCACCGCTATTGGATACCGAAAAAAAAACGAACCAAACAGAACCTAAGGTTTAGGAATTAAGGTATGGACATTGCAGTTGGCTCACCAAAGGATGTTGAACCAAATTCCCAAATTGTCTTGTCAATGATAGTGATACCAAAATGGAAGAATTTCCTCGAGACACACCCTACAGCTTGTACAGATTTTGGGTATTAGTTCTACTCTGTCAGGTGAAGCATTAAAAGAAAATGCTTCGCTTACCAAGTTACAGTAGTCTAAAGGTAATACTTAAATAATTGTGTCACACTGGACTTCAAAAATCCTGAAGAAAACATGTAATATTGCTTTTTTTAGGGCCCCTTTGGATTGGAGGATTTCTTCCCCAATCCTGCGTATTTTCTGTATTTTTGAACTGTTTCATGTGAAATTCCTATGAGATTCCTGTGTTTTTTCCGTGTTCCAAAGGGGCTCTTAAGGGTTCCAGGACAGTATTCAGGTTTGGACCATGTCAAGGACACTGAATAATATGGGCAATGAGCATTGAGCAGACAAAACTGAAGGCTTCCATCAGGCTGCTTCCTACAGCCTAATCTGATGTGGATCCAAAGCTCAGAAATTGTCGAGATAAAAAAGGATAAACAAGGTATTGCTCTATTGACTGAGACCATTGAAGCGAGAAATGTCATTTGTTGAAGGAAATAAGGCATTTCTTTTTTGTCTAGACTTACATTTATAAATCTTTGTAGTTTGTAGACTACAAGAGTTACTATGGTGTGCACATCAGTATAGAGGATGCCTAATATGAGTTGTTATTTAGGATTACTCTAAGTGACTGATAATACAATAACAGATAGCTCCTAACTATATCTCAAAAACTAAACAATGATTGATAATACAGTAACAGATAATTCTTAACTATACCTCATAACAACAGTGAAATAAGCATAGAACTTATTTCTTGATACAGACATTGAGCAATAAAATCAGGTTTTGCTTTTTGAGTCCATTTCTAGATGAAGTTTAATTGAAATGTAAAAATTTATATAAGAATATACTAAAATTGTGGTCTGTTTCCAGCCCACATATGAATTGGCTACAAATAGGATTATACTGGAAAATAGAAGTACTGCAATGGTTGTGGTTGATCATGAAAAACACTCAATTACTCAAATTATGCATCCATGCTCTATAATATAAAAATATGGATTATAAAAAGTAAATAAAAATGATATCAGGATATACTTGGAGCTGCAACCATCATCTACCAGATTGCCCATCAAGATGCTCAGTTTTGAAGGCAATGCCATTGATACTAGTTCCTTCAGTAATATGCATTACAAAACTTTTACCATGACAGTATCAAACACTGATGCTCAACTATTTGGGAATCTAATAGTTTCACTGAAGACATGGAAATTTAAGAACCTAAGCTTACAATAGGTTCAAATGAGTATGGTCTTCTCTAGGAAAATCAGCAAGCTATTTATATATAATTTAGAAACTAAGCCACTTTTTTCAGATAATGGACTTGGCTGAATTGGGCTGCCAATCTATGTCATCTCCAGTACATCTAGTAGGATAGAAGGGCGAGTCCTTCTGAGATGTGCATAACCTTCTGTTTTCACCACAAGATCCATCTCCTCCTCCATAAACTCAGCGCAATCACCTTTCAAACGGTCGCAGTTATGCTGATCAGCTATGGCCAGGGTAGTTGCCACATTCTCCACATCAAGATCCTCAACAAGAATGCTTGCGCACAACAACTTCAACCTTTCCATGGCATATCTATCCGCAGCCGCAAGCAAATGCCTGGCAATCTCACAACATTCCTCAGAATCAAGGTCATCCCAGTCAGGCAGCGTATCAGTATAGATGAACTGCAGCAGGGACCTGAAGACATCAGGTTGCATGTCTTCCACAGTTACGCACCGGGCCCTACTCTCCTTCATCTGTCCATACAGCTGTGCTTTGAAGACAGGGGACCGGGTGGCGAGCACGATCTTGTGCGCGGGGAAAGTCTCACCTCCTACACTGAATGTGACATCTGCACCCTCCTCTGACAACAACAAGTTGCCGAAATGCTCTGGCAAGTCCGAGGGTGGCACAGCAATCTCAAAGTCCTGCAAGGTTTCTACTCTTGATTCTTTGACGACCGAGACAGTACACTCAATTGTCAAGCAATCGTCCACTATGTAGCCAGTTGATTTGCACTCCAATCTTTCTTCTCTCTATGGGAGCAGCGTGCAATCCCGTCTCGATCACGACACACCATCTCGTGTACACTCCAGCATTGGTTGCAGAAAACACACTCTCCGGCAACCCTGTAGTCTGGTTAACCAAACATAGGTTATAGGACGCCCGCACATTAGAGCTCTTGCTCAAGAGTTTCAGATAGACGTTCGCGTAATCTTTGCTGGCCGCGTCCAAATCCAATCCGTCGGGGGTAGAAGCAGACGGCCCAGGTGTAGCCGCCGACGGTGAAGGTGCCCGATTGGATGGACTTGCCGACGCCCATGCCCTTGTTGAGAGTGTACCCGATGATCTTGAACGAGTGCGTGGCTGTCTCCACCTCCGTGGTGTGTCTCGACGCCGTCCTTTTGGATTTGGAAACCATCCTCTCCCATGCAGATTCGAAGACCCCAAGAAATCGTAAGAAAGGGTGTCCTTCCTGCAAGAGGAGGTTCCTTTATTGTGGCGAGAGGAAGAGGAGGCAAACCTGTGAAGATTACGGGAGGATGCGACTTGTGAGCGGCGGCCGGCGGCAGAGGAACGACGGAGAAGGAACGCGAGGAGGCGGCTTTGGAAAGGGTTCCGCTTTTCCTTGGATTTTTAGTTTTAGGTAACTACTCCAAAATCTATCTTTATCTTTACTGATAAAGAGCGAGTTAACTTCATTATTTTTTCACACCGTGGCTTTCTACCCGCACGTGGTGTTAACCATTGGATCTGTTAAGTTTTTCAGATCTAATGGTGCATCTAACGCTTAGATACGAGGTGGATCCACACGAAATAACATGGCCCACTATTGTTACCGTCGATGCGGCATAACGCGTCAGAACGGTAGTTCCTGCAGTAATAAATCAGCTACTTTTCTCACGTCTGGAATTATACCCACACAACCAAGTTAATATATGGCGGTGGTATATGGGAGGGCCACAACAAATGACAAATACGTCGCAGGGCAAAGCCCATACAATAAAGGCCAAATACGAGACCCAAAGCCAAAGATACATACACATACACACATATACATAAATACATACACATACACCGGCAACTTATCGATAAAAGTACATCTTAATGATCCAAATCGTGAACACAAATATAAATAAACATAGACATAATCATCGCTCCAATCCGACTAACGGCGACGGTGGATCAAAGAGAGAGAATGGGGCAGGTCAATCAACAACAGCGGCAGATCAAAGAAAAAAATCTAGAATCGCAGAGTGGAGAAAAGTCACTACAGAGCAACAGTCAGATCAGATGGGAAAGAAGATCATATAAAGAAAGGAAGCATGGGCACTCGATCCACGTGAGAGCTGCTGTGATTGGATGCTGGCTGAGCACTGCAACAAAGAAGATTAGATCAGAGAGACAGAATAAAAAGAAAGGAAGCGTATATGAGAAAAAGAGATAAAACAAGGCAGGGCAACAAGAAAGGACGCCGAAACGCCGCTCCTCGGCCTCGCCAGTTGCGCGGATCTCGCACGTGCGTGTGCGCCGCCGGACAACATGCAAGGCTGGAGAGAGGAAAACACGAGCCAGCAGAAGAGAGCGAGGCAGGCAAACGAGAGGAGCTCATCGGCGCTGCTGCGTGCGAGAGAGAGGGAGGGTGATGAGAACAGGTTTTCAGGGTTTGCGGTCATATATATATACGCTGGCTTGATCCAATCCAGGCCGTTCACTCAATCCAATGGCTCGAAGTGCTTCCGCATCGCGCCGCAGAAGATTCTGGCCGTGCGGTGAGTTCGGGCCCATAAAAATTTTAAGCCTAGGTTTTATTTTGAATTTTTTTTCTTTTGCAGGTTTGAGTCTAAAGCTATGTAGTGGATCTATATTTCAATACATAAACAAATATGTATGCCCTTCTAATATATTTCTTACTCCTGAGAAATTTTAAGCCTAAATTTTATTTTAAGTTTTTTCTTTAATATCATTGCATCATTTTCTGGTTTGAGTCTAAGGCCGTGTATGGAAGCTCCTGGATCGTGCAATCTGCCCCCTAAAATCCAGTACAATCAAAAGCTAGCTTGCACCGCTTTGGATTTTGGGCTGTTTGGAACCACACCGTCTTCTATGGACCTTTTTGTTTAGGACATACGAAAATGACTAAAATGCCCTCAACATAATCCAACACACGTCTCTGACATGCTGAATGATGCTGTAGGGGGATGAGGACAAAATGGTAATTTTGTCTACACCGGTAGAAGCTGCTGTCTCACAGCTTCCCGGATTCTACAATCTGGCACCAAAAATTGTGGAAGCTACCCCAAAAATTGGGGATGTTTGGAGACAAAGGTAGATTCTAGAAGCTGGATTCCACAATCTAGGAGGTTCCATACGCGCCCTAAGGCTATCTGCAATGGAATCATCTATATTTTCATAAACAAATATGTATGCCACCTTTTCATATAAACTTGTTAGGCATTACGTAACTTTTGCAACATAATCATATAAACTTGCCACAACCCACAACAGAAAACTTTTTTCTACACGATCCAATAAACTTGCCACATAATCATATGAACTTGCTGAAAATTACATAACTTGCTACATAATCACTTAACTTGCTACGGCATAATTTCTGTTACAAAGATTCCATAAACTTGCCGTATAATCACGTGAACTTGCTATACATTATATAACTTGCTGCATCTTTCGTACATAACTTGTTGTATCTTTTTCGTACATAACTTACTGCACGGGAGGCGTCGGCGCTGGATTGTTCGCAGGAACGACGGGGCGGCGCGACCTCACACCGGGAGATGACTGGGTGGTGCGGCCTCACGTCGAGGACAACGGGGCAGCGGCCGGCGGTGTCCTCGCGTCGGTGGGGACGAGGGAGGCAGGTTGCTGGGCGATGGTTGGCCGGGGACTGAAGCACGGGATCGGCCGAGGGGGGAGGCACCGTAGCTGGGGAAGAAGGCGCCGTGACCAGAAGAAAGCTCGGCGGAGGGGGCGGCATGGCTGAGGAAGGAGGGAGGCGCTGTCAGGACGGGGGTCGCACGCTGGAGATGGCGCGACAGGTCGCGCCTTAGTGTGTCCCTAAAAAAAATGTAAAAAAACATTTTACCTGCCTTATCACGGCCCCCAGAAGACTCGAGAGGCCTCCACACTCCCAGACCAGCGTCGAGTCATCCGTTGTGCTGTGAATCATCTTCCTCCGGTTCTCTCTCTCAAGGTCGCCTCCCACGCTGTGTCCCCGCCATGTCTTCTCCGGCCGACTCCCTCCTGCGCACACCGCCGCTCGCCTGCTCCACCATGGCGCGTCTACCTGCTCCGCTCCCCCCCTCCTCTTCCGCGCTAGCTGCTCTACGGCCTCCTCGAGAGCTCATTCCATCTATGGTTCTGCTCGTTCATCTCCTTAATGACTCATTCCGTCTATGTTTCTTGCCTTGGCCATGCAAGATTCTTGGTTTTTTGCTACACATGCATTTTCTTAAACCTGCTTCTGGGTCTTGTTTGTAACAATGCATATTAATACATGATTATTCATAGTGAACATGACGGTTTAGGATTATAATCCGAAAATATATGTGTTATTTGTTGACATTGATATCTTTATGTTAAGGCCTTGTGGATTTTGACCTGAGGAGAAAAGTCTAATGGGCTGAGCTCAGGTGGATTTTTGATTTTTGAGATCATCTTACGATTGGGCCGTCATGGACTTTGCCCAAGGAGGGGAGGATCGAAGGGAAAAACAAGAGCATGAAGTTCTTGGGAGAACCACGCCGGTGGATAAGAAGCTCGATGAAAAAAATATAAACCATAGGCAGGAACGCGTAAGATGATTTAGGCCACATATGGATCCGCTGGGATTAGGCAATCCAGCTTTTAAAAGCTGATTTTGATCCAAACGGTCATTTAACTTGCAGCAGTTTTCAGTCTTCAGCTTTTAAAATTTTGGAAGCTAGACCCTCATAGCTTTTAAAAGTTGGAAGGTAGATTGTAAAATCACATGGCTTCCAAACGCGGCCTTAGTTACGTAAAGTTACATGATTCCATGTCATACGGCAAACTAATAGAAACTCGGAGGGAAGGGGACAGCAGCGGAGACACAAAACCAAAGCACCAGATAGATAAAATCAAAGGATTGTGGGCCCAATTCTGCTAGATTTAAAATATAGGAGGATCTAACGAGTGGGTATGGATTTGGGTACATAATACTCCCTCCGTATTTAAATATAAGTCGTGGTTGATTTTTTTTCAAAACTTTGACCATTTATCTTATTCAAAAAATTTGTGTAACCCTATAAAAAAATTAGTCATACTCAAACTATCTACAATGGTAAAACATATCACAACAAAATAAATGATAAATTATAAATTTTTTTGAATAAGACGAATGGTCAAAGTTTTGAAAAAAAAGTCAACGCGACTTATATTTAAATACGGAGGGAGTAATTTGGTATAAAATATATTTATAAGACTCGTTTTTTTATAGAGTAGATAAAACTGGCTTTTACAAATTTTGACCTAGATGGAGAAAACCTACACAGAATGAAAGCACGGCGTTTGTTCATTCTTCATTCATCATTTCATCGGATGCTGTTGTGTATGAGCTGCACACGGAATAAGCTGCTCAAATATCATCTACACTACTCAGATCAATTGTCAATAGTACCGGAGGGGCTCCCCAAGCAAGTATTTAGTTTACGTTGAGCATGGAAATTGCACAGATGATATTCCCATCTAGAAAAAAAATCTCAGGATTTCAAATTTCAATGTCATAATCTTGGGGGAAAAGTCCATTTTTGACCATTTAACTATTGCCAAAGTCCGGATTTAGTCATCGAACTCTAAAACCGGGTATATCCGACTATCCAACTATGGAAAACCAGATATATTTGGTCCCCTGGATGGTTTCAGGGGCGGTTTTCGTTTTTAAAAACAATAAAAATTATATTTAATCTTAAATTTTTTATAAAAATTCATTTTAAATCTAAAAAAATATAAGAAACTAGTACCAAAATGTTTGTAAAAATGTAATCTATCCATTAGTACTCTACTAAGAGTTATATGGATCTCATTTATTATCCCTTCTACTATTTTATTGTTCATATACACATATAATATTTATATGTATTATTGTTTTGAACTATACTAAATTAGGAGATGAACCAAAAGATTATATTTTTAGAAAAAATTTGGTACTAGTTTCATATTTTTCTGATTTAAAACGAATTAGTTGTGAATTTTTTAAGAGTAAATAGATTTGTTTTATCTTTTAATCTTCAAAAATTCATAACTAATTCATTTTAGTTCATAAAAATATGAAATTAGTACTAAAATGTTTCTAAAAATGTAATATTTTGGGTTATCTCCTGATTTAATATAGTGCAAAACAATAATATATATAAATATTAGACGTTGATATGAACAATAAAACACTAGAAGGGGTAATAATGAGATCCATATAACTATAAGGAGAGCATTGATGGATAGATTACATTTTTAGAAACATTTTTGTACTAGTTTCATTTTTTTCAATTTAAAATGAATTTGTTATGAATTTTTAAGATTAAATATAATTTTTATTGTTTTTAAAAATGAAAACCGCCCCTGAAACCATCCGAGGGACCAAATATATCTGGTTTTCAATAGTTGAATGGTCGGATATACCCGGTTTTAAAGTTCGATGGCTAAATCTAGACTTTGACCATAGTTGGATGGTCAAAAATGGACTTTTTTCTAATTTGGGCGGAGCAAATGAAGATAAGATTCACTCGTTTGAAATGTATCACAAATAGTTTGATGAATACGTTATATGACGACATGACAGATTTTTTACAGTACCAGGTCTTTTATCCTTTTTCTAGCACGATCCATCTAGATAATAATAATCACACGTAGCAGAAGAATTAACAAGCTGTACAGAAGCACCAAGGACTCACGTTACTACTTTATACCCCAAGTTTTTCCTTACGTTGCTACTTGGACTTGTTTACCGATGGTTTTCGAGTACTCTCTCACACCAGACTGGCCTGAAGCTGACCATCCCTTATCTGCGCCGCGATATCTTTGACAGCGCCTGGTCCATGAGGGATGAAGACCGACGAGGACTTGGATGAGGCTCCAATCTCCTTCATCGTGTCAAAGTATTGGGTAACCAGAACCATGTCCATCACATCCTTTGCTGAGGTCCCGGGCACGTTCTCAGAGAAAGCAAGAACACTGTCTCTCAGCCCATCCACTATAGCCTGGCGCTGCCTTGCGATACCCAGACCGGCCAAGTACTTGGATTCTGCATCACCTTCAGCTCTCTTGATCTGTAGAATCTTCTCTGCCTCAGCTTTCTCGTTGGCAGCAACCCTCATCCTAGCAGCTGTTTTGTTAAAGGACAAGAGCAGTTCAGAAATACTGTGAACAGAGATACATCCTACTCAATGTTCATGAAATGATAATGCTATACAAGTACAACATATCTTCTGAGATGTTTGTAAGTTGGGCAGATGGAAGGTTACTGAAGTTGTATTCAGTAAGCACATGGATATAAACAAGTAAATTCATCAAAAAAGTAACCTTGTAATATCATGATAACATATATAAGAAAACCATTAATTTGGTTTCTATGTTTATATCATGATCAACGAACATAACATCAATGGGTATGCTACTGCCCTTAACATCATTATAGGTGGCATCTTGATGACAGCTCTTAGGAAGCTGTGCCATTCTTAAGGCCATGCCACTGAGGCATAATTTGGTTTTTATATCATGATCAATGAACATCAATGGGTATGCTACTACACTTAACATCATTAGGTGGCATCTTGATGACAGCTCTCATTAAGCTGTGCCATTCCAAAGGCCATGCCACTGAGGCACGAATTGATCGCATTACAAGAAATCCACATGCAAACGATGTTTCAACTATTGGTATTTGGTAAAGAACTATGTGGAACTTGCCTGCATTGATCTCATTCATGGCTCTCTTCACATGCTCATCGGGCTCAATATCAACAATCAGAGTCTGCACAATCTCATATCCATACATAGACATTGCCTATACAGTGAATAAAATGGTTAGCCCAAAACAAAACTTGCATGCTCTAGAATACCAACAAAAGATGAACACAAACCTTTTCAAGTTCATCTTCTACAGCTTTAGCGATTTCATTCTTCTGCTCAAATGCATCATCCAAGTTCATCTTTGGAACACTAGCCCTGATGACTGAACATGAGGACCAGTGTTCTATTAGCATTCAATGGGATAACTGAGGATGAATAGAAATAGAACTAATGGTGTTCAGGTGACTACTACAGCACTACATGAGTATAGAATGAGACAAGGAAATAAATGTGTATCGAATCGAGTTATGTATGTGGTGGAATGATGATTTTTGCAATTTTGAAGAAGTAGAAGCCTTACCGTCAAAGACATATGATTGAATCTGCTCCCTGGTGTTACTCAGCCTGTAAAAGGCATCAGATGCCTTGTCAGCAAGGGCACGGTATTGCACAGATGCCACAACGTTGACAAAGACATTATCCTGCAGATCATTACAACATTATATCCATCATCAGCAAGAAAAAAGCAGAAAAAACAATTAATGGCATACTCCAGAAAGAAAATTTGAACAGAGTGCAAACTTCACAAAAACTACCTTTTCCCATTCATGGTTCATGGTAAGCAATCTAACAAATAATAAAGAAAAAAGGTATAAATTTTGTGGGGAACCTTTGTCTTTGTTTCGCAGCGCACATCAAGCTGCTGCACACGCAGTGACAGATGCCCAGCAATCTGCTTGCCTATGCACCATGGTAAGAAGTGGCATCCAGGCTGTAGGATCGCATCAAACTTCCCAAAAGATTCCTTGATAGCTATTGTTGATTGATCCACTTGAATGCAACCAAGTGCTTGACCCATGTCTTATCTATAAAGTTACAGTGGATTTTGGTCAAGTCACGCGCTAAAGAACAAACAATAGAATCTCAACATATATGCACAATCATGACTTAGGGCTCATAGTTGAGGAGACTTCTCCAATTAAATTCACTGGTTCAGAATTTTATGTATAGGCAGCTTGCATACTTATCATTAAAATATAGCATCAATAGACTAAATTAATAAATAAGTCATGATAAATGTATGCTGGATAGCATGGATTGGGTAATTCATTCATACGGAAGATTTGACCAATTGTAACTTAGAGCAAGGACACAGTAGCACAAAGCCACAAACAATATATTGGACATGCTGAAAAATCATGTGTGTGACATGAGCTCAACAACAATTTCTGCAGGATAAAGATAGCCATGCCCCTAAATCTACTGAATTCTTAACACCACAGTAACACAGCCCAAAAAACGGCACTTAGGAAAAGATAACCGCTGAAAAGAAAAATAACAAACTAGCACAGGCAAGATGCAGTATGAACTAGAGAGATGAAAAGAAGAACATGAACCTATATGCTTCTACAAGCTTGGTGAGGAGAGGAAGGTTTAATGAGCTTCAGTTTTTTTTCTTGGTTCCTGCAGGAGTAGAGGCACGATACTTATATAGTCGATTGTAATGAAGACAAGTGGAGACGCTGGACGACGTGGGAGGTTGATATACATACATCATATAAAGAGCCAAGATGGCAGCACAAGCAAGGAAACCAACGCTGGAAGTTGGGCGCCTGCACCGGCAGGGACGAAATAAACAAGACGTTTCTAACGATTCGTTCTGCCGTCAAGTCAATGCACAAACCTGCAAGCCTTATCCGGCGACTAGTGATCGGCACGTCACAATCTGGCCAGCTAGCGCCTCTATGGCCACCGAAGACAAGTAAAGACCTAACCTGCTGCCACATCTTTCTTATCTGCGCCATTGGAAACTACCCAACGGTGCCCAGCAATTAAGGAATTGGTAACTCCACTAAATCTTGTGACAATATGTTGCTGTAAAATGTTTGTTTAATTTGAACACCTGGGAATGGGAAGAGGGGGAGACACCAAAGCCGCGGCCACATAATTAACCAATCACAGGACAACAGCTGCGGTCGAAACCGAGGAAGGATGGTCAAAATCACCAACCTCGAGTCGCCAGAAAAGAAAAGAAAAAAAACGCGTAGAAATCTCCAAGAAACCAGCCACGGATTCCTTCGCCGCAAGAACGCAACCCCAGCCAGCGCAGCAGAAATTCCCAACAGCGCGTGTCAGATCACATGAAGGAAACCTATCCGGCCCGCGGCGGCGGGCGCCGCGGAAAAGGAATGGTATTTACGCAGGGGTTAGGGCGAGGGGGAGATGGGGGACGGTGCGGGCGGCACAGTTACCTTCCTCCGGGAGTGTCGCCACTGGCCAGGTGCAGAAGAGAGGGAAGAATGGTTTGTTTGGGTCGTCGGACCTGGATCGCCGTTATTACGGGCTGAATTGCTGCTAGTTGGAGAGGAAGGGCGATATGAGTGCAGGGAATTGCGGACTGCGACCTTCCAGTCCCAGACTCCCAGTCTCAAGTTCCCGTGGGCGCTGGGCGGCCGCGGCTCTCCCCTCGGATCCCCGATCGCTATCCTAACCGGGGCCAGAAGCAAAAATATACCTTCTTTCCTTCAGTTTTATTTATATATTTTAAAATCGTGATATGATGTTTGACCTGGGATGTCTTCGGATGGGGCGCGGACTATGAAGTCCATACGGATGGTTCTGTCACTCATTTTTTGATTTGGGATGGACCGTCCCATGAGTTTGGTTAGTAGGATAACAGCATCTCTGTTTTTTGGTTTGGCTATAGAGATTGATGTATATTGGTGGATATCAATTTTTAGCACCGTTAGACACACCTAACTACAATATGTGGCTTCCACCTGTCAACCATCCAAACCTCTTCCTTGCACCGCGTCCTCAGTTGCCTCGCGCCGTCACTTCATGCCTGACGCTCTCTTCACTTGCCGACGCCTCGTGCTGCCACACCTCGCCCCGCCTCGCGCTTTTCCCTGCCACCGCGCCCTGCCTTGACCTCTCTCCGCCACCATGCCTCGAGCCTCCCCCGCCGCCTACGCCACTCTCTACCTCACGCACGTTGCTCGTTTATTCCTCGCTTCGCACTGCCGCACATCGCCGTCGCTTCGCCTTGCCCTGCCGTCGCCATCATAGCTCCGCCTCAAGCTTGCCTGGCCCGCACCGCCTCCTTTCTAATACAACACCAACGGAGACGATGTCAGACCCAAATCGAAGGGACGGGACAGCTCGCATAAAAAGAGAATATTCCCCTAGTGGGTGGTCCTATCACCTTGCTCCCTCAACCAAACACTAGTGGAAATGGGGCGATCAGCGCCACGGGGGAGACATACCCCATAAGGTTGACTAAAAGAGGCTCTGGTCCATCAAAGCTGTGAACGAGGTGATAAGCAATCCCATTCCAACCACGCACGAGGCCCGCGGCGCACTCAGGCCCTAAGCAAGGGAAGAAGGAAGCCATCGGGCGGGGGCACGTGGCGTGCCCCAGGAAGCCCTAGGGCGAGGTGACTGGGGTCGTCTCTGGGGGGGATATGTGGCACACGTCCAACAGCCCTAGACGATGCCCCCCTGTCAACAACGGGACTGGCGAGCAGGGCCCACACGCCAGTGAGGGAAGACGAAGCAGTCAGATAAAGACGCCCTCGTCCCACATTTATGATGGGGTAGATGGGTAGATACGAGGTACGGGAGCACGTCCGCGCAACCTCTCGACGTTGTGCGAGGATTGATGGGTCGGACTGCCACAATCGCCGTAATAGTGGCAACTGTGTCTCCATCCCTACGGTTGTCCTGCTTACCACGGTCATTCGAAACGTGGCAGCAGTAGGAGGAGCTGTGCACCTTTTTTTGGTAATGACAGGGGATTTGGGAAGAAGCTACCCTTCCCCAATGACAGTCGGGCCCCACAGCAAAGGAAGAAGGAGGCGGACCCACAACACAGTGATAGGGAGAGATAGTGTCGGTGTTTAGTACCAACAACCCACCACAGGGTTAGACCTGTGAGGGTTTTGAGATTGAAAGGGGTGACGAGGAGATTGCTAATGGTGTATAGAATGCAGAGACACAGCGATGTATACAGGTTTAGGCCGCTGTGGAGCGTAATACCCTACGTCCTGTGGTGGTTTGGTGGATTCTATTGCCTGATGATTTGAGAGAATCAAGAGAGTTCCCTCGATGCCGTAGCTCCCCTTATATAGACCGAGGAGCTAGGGTTAGAAGGCGCATCTCTAGGAGATTGCCTACTGATAAGTACACAAGATTACATGCCGAATATATAGGATAAGGTCCTAACAGATATGGTTCTAGCCACCTTGATGCTTCTACTTGCACTTGCTTTCCTTCGATCCGTGGCCACCAAAGATGACAGCCACCTCGTTGTTGATGGCGGGGAAGCCACCTTCTCTGTCGCCGTTGTTGTCGTCAGGCTTCTTGCTGTTGCCCTGCTTCTTCCTTGTCCTTGTCGTCGTGGCCCTCTCCCTTCCGTGAGGGTATAAAGCCTTGCTTGAGTAGGAACTATAGGCTTCAGCAGTCACAGTATAGGTGGCGCATCCCCGAGCGGACTGTGCATGGCTTGTCGCGGGTCAGGTCCCGCACTGTCAGTAGGGTGGTGGTAGGTGCTGCAGAAGTTGGCGATGAACTTTTCATAGAGCTGGGACTAGTTGCGGATGGAGCTTGGAGGTAGGTTCTGAAGCCACTGGAGTGCTTGAGTCCTCAACATGATGGGGATGTAGGCCAGCGCGACGTCGTTGTCCCTGTGCGCGGCCTTGATGCCGAACACGTAGAGTCGCATCCACTCTTCTAGGTTCTTCTTCGGGTCATACCATTCTATATTTACAAGTTTAAATGTGGCCCTACCTAGAAATCGACTTGATCCTCGGAGTGAAGGTGTGGATCCCGTCATAGTCGTTGAGTGGTGGGTTGTCGCGGAGCAGGTCATAGCTGGCGGTACTAGGTGATGGCCCTATTGGGCCGGGGGCTGTCATCGTGCCGGCCCTTGTTGCCCCACCCAGGTTCCTTCATATGAAGGGTGGGGGCGTTGCCCCTCAGAATAGGGACTTGTGTTCGCTTGTCCCACTCTTTGCGCCGCTTGAGCTCATTTTGCCTAGGCTTGGAGCCGTCTATCGCTGATGCAATGGCGAAGATCTTTTTGCCCTTCATTGAGTTTCCAGAGGTCGTCAGTGCCTCCTTGTGGAGGCTTTGGGGCGTGGGAGGATGGTGTGCCGTCATCATTGAGCTTGAGCCCCTTGAGGGTGAGTTGTTGCAGCTTCTTCTTATGCACTGACGGCGGTAGTTTCGCCACTGATCGTTCCCATCACCGCGATGCAGAGATCCTGTTGGAGTAGTCATAGGAGGACGCGACCTCCTCAAAGTCGTCATAGAGGTATCGGGTAGCACTGGCAGCTAGTCCCAAACGCCTCCTGCAGTCTGCAGCTTCTTGGGTAGCGAGTTCTTCTTCGTCGGTGGTGGCCTTCTGCTTGCAGCGTCGGTCGCGGTCGAGGTTGTGCTAAATGTGAGTGTTGCGCTGACTGGGTTTTTCTCTCGCCCTAGAAACTTCGTCGGGGGAGATGGGCCAAGGGAGTTCTACTTCACGAGCTCTCTGCTTCCTTCGTTGCTTGTCGACGTTGCGGATGCGACGATCCTGGGCAGCCCCCGGTGTTTCTTCGTTAAAGGAGGGTGAATCAGGAGGGATCAGAATTTCTTGTTCGTGGACCTCGGCCATGAAGACCTCTTGTGAAGGATCATATGCATTTTTTATTTTAAGTTTAAGATTTAAATTATTTAAATTTAAATTTGAATTTAAATCCATCAAAAAACACATTTTGTCCAAAAGTAAAAGTACAAAGTGGTAATGTAATTTTACCCTTTCACTTTTGAATTTGGACTTTGGAGTATTTTTCATTGCATAAGGGTTAAAATTGAAAGGGTTAAATGAATAAATAAAATAATAATAATAATAGGGGAAAACCGGCGGCTCAAAAGCCGCAGCTGCCCGTCCCTCAGTTTTTAGCCTGGTTAAGCCTTGGGCCGGCGCTGGCCTCTCATCCTCTCGCTACATGGGCTGGCCCATGGTTTCGCTGCCTCCGTCGTCCTCCTCCCGTTGCCCTTCGTCCTCATCCGCCGTGAACAAAGCAGGGGAAATTCCCTTCCACCGTCGCCGTGTCGCCATCCCCAGCCACCAATCCACCGCCTCCTCGCTGCCCTCCCCACCTATTTAATACCCCACAGAGCACCGCCCCATCACCCATAACCCTAGGCCTACATCACCGTCCCTGTTTCGCTGCCTGCACAACCCCCGCACCAGCTGCATCTCCATGCGCTGCACACTTCACCATTGAGAGCCGCCTCCCTCGCCTTTGCTCATCATTGAAGGTATGATTACGTGTTCCTCACCACCCTCATCCTCCTCCTATAACTCTCGTCGGGGATTAAGTTGACCCAAACTCGATTCGAGCTTGGTGTCCACCTATGGCGTGGATGGCCATGGCCATCACGTCGCCCAAGCTCTTTCTCCCCCCACACGTGAACCCTCTTAGATTCCTAACCTCGTGCGCTGGGTGCGGAACACCGCCGCGCATCTCGCGCGGTAGGTCTCCGACCCCGACGCAGCTCGTCACCGCCGGGCGAGCGCCTCGCCGCCGCGTGCACCACATGTGTGCGTCGCGTCATGCCATGGCTGCCTTGGGTTGAGTGGAAGGAAAGAGAGGAGAGAAGAAAGGGGGAAAGGAGTGCTGCGCCATCGCACATGTGGTCGTCGCCGGTGAAGGCCGGGACGCCCCGCCTCTCGTTGTGTCGCCGGCACTGCCGCCACTGCGTGTGCGCGTTGCGCGCCGTGCGTGCGCGAGCGCGTCGTGCGCCAGTGCCTGTGCCCTGGCCTGGGCTGCGCTCTGGCGAAGGCCAGATGGGCCAAACTAGTAGGCCGGTTCGGCTGGGCTAGGAAAAAGAGAAGAGAGAGGCAGGCTGAATTGGCTATTTGGGCCAAGAAAAAGAAAGGGGAGGAGTATGCCGATTGGCCGCTTGGGCTGAAATGAGAGAGGGGGAGAAAGTGGGCCGCCTGGCCTTTGGGCTGGGCCAAATCGAAATAAGAGAAGGAGGAAGTTTAGGCCGAATGTTTAATTCAGGGAGTACAATAGAACTTTTGTCTAGAAAACTATTTTGGGCCTTGGGCTTCTTTTCAAATCCTGATTTTCTAAATTACACTTTCCTTATCTCAATTTGCTATAATTTGGATTTAAATTTCTAAAAAGGATTATGTATTTCTTTATTTTGATAATTAATTTTAAAATCTTTAAAGTTTTATTTTATTAAATAAAAGTAATTAAATAATTATTTTATTATTTTAAAATTACTTTTTAATTCGTAATAATTCATTTTTTATTTTTAAAATTTTAGGATTCATTTTAAAACTTTATAAAATTATTTTATTACTTTAAAATATTTATTTAATTATAATAATTTCTTTTAAGCTTTTAAAAATATTAAGAATTATTTTGAAATCTTAGAAAATTATTTTAAAACCATAGAACATTATTTTAACCTTAGAAAAATTATTAAAACATAAGAGAAGGCCTGAATTTTGATTTCAGTGCTCCATCTTTTCTTTTTAGGAACTTCTATGGTTCTTTTAATTACAGGTTAATCATCCTCATACTTATGCATCGCTCATATCATGTATTTAGATACGATAAGTTAAGTAGATCGCTGATGAAAGATTCAAAGAGGAATCCAGAAGGAACAATGTTGACCACAACAGTACCAGGAGGAACGTTGACGATTACGATGTTAACTTTGCAAGCCTCAACCTTTTGAGTAATCCAGGCAAGCCTCGGTGCATTTACCCCTTTTTTATTTTGAGTCTTAATTGATGAGTTATGAATGTGCATTAGAGTTAGGAATTTATTGAAACCCTAGTGCATACTGAAGTTATGATTCAAGCATAATGGATCCTATACGAATTAGATTAGATGCTTAGTCAAGCTTAAAGATAGGTCACGTTTACTTTGAGAGGAATCTAAAAAAGTTTCTTAAGATGATTAATTGAAGACATTGGACATAATCAGTTATACTTTTGAGGAATGGCAAATAAAGAAAGTTAATGAATAAACTTGATTGAGATCCTGATTTTGTCTATGTCATATAAGGCCGTCCGATGTTTGGCCATATTTTCGGTTTTCGAACGCGCCTCTTTCACTTGTCGTTCTTAGCGGGCTCCGATAAACCTTTCATCCTTTGTACCTAAGAGTTAGAACTATGCGAGACTAATTGGAAGGAGGAAGACGGACGGGTGTCAAGAGGATTGTACACCCGGGTTTGGTGAGAATGGTTCCGACTAGGTGGCAACGAGGATGTTAGGTTGTCATATGTAGAGTCGTTGTACATGCATATGACGGATGATTGAGTATTATTCCTAGGAGTATAAAATCGATTCGAATCAGCTGGGCTTACCAGGTGTAAGAGCTGAATCATCACCGACATCGTAGTTAAAAGAATAATGCTTCTGTAAAGGAATGATTTTGTAAAATGTTTGACTTGATTGATAATAGAATAGGCTATAATATAGCATAAGTAAGGATATAACTAAAATAAAAATAAACTTAAAAGCTAAGGATCTATTTATAGGCAGCTGCAGTGTGAGTTGAGCTAATCTGATCGTCCATAGGTTACAAAGTCGGGTTTACATCCAGTGGATCGGATAAATCTTGCTGAGTAATTAGTACTTAAGGTTGTGGCTTTAACTCTTTTTTAGTAATAAAGTTTCTAGTTTATTCCTCTTCCACAAGAAGGCACTAAAATCAGATGTTCTCCTTGACAGCTTCTTTATACCTCTTAAAGTTGAGGAAATAAAGAAGAAGATGTAAAAGCCTGCTTTTGTTTTATGAAGTTGACTGTGAAACAATATCAGTTGGCTCGATGTTGATTTCACTTAAGATTACTTTTGAAATGAACGAGTTCCACTAATTGGTTTTTGTCTCCACTGTAATTCTATTATTTGTTTTCAAATTGTAAAGACTTTGCTGTTCTTATTATCACTTGTTTCATTTTTATTAAAGTTTATTAGTAAACTTCTTGTATTGTAGAAATCTAAGGACTCTTTATGTGTCGCCTAGTGTATATCCGATTCTGTCTGGCGTAGTCAAGGTTTTTTAAGATCTGACGGACTACCGAGTTTAATTCGGTTTAGGCTCAAAATTTATGTTATGTGCTTAAATTAGGTCCGCCACTATTCTGTCAAGTTATATTTTGGTTTTCTAGCGTCGATTAGCCTGAATTTCTACCTCGGACAAAGCATTATATTGTCAGTCGACTAATACTGGTTTTCTTAATAAAAGGCAAGCTGCATTAACATCCTAATTATTTTAAATCGTATATCTATTTTCATAATACATTTTTATTATCAGACTGCTTCGTACTTAATTCTTAAAGTTGTGTTGCTCATTTATTTTTATGATTTAATTTTAATATTATGCTCTATTCATGTATGCTTTTATGTTCGTACATAGTTTATCCTCCACGTCATGCATAGTCACAGCACATTGTTTCTATTACCTCACTCTCGCGTCGCTCAAATCAAGCAGCTTAGTGTTGACGGCACTTAATCACGGCAAACCTTATACTTCAAGCGACAATATCGTGTGTAGTTTTTCTCAGGATGAGTACCATGGGTTTTGTCGATCCAGAAAACGAACTAATTGAGAACTAATTAACAAGAGTTTATGGAAAACTAAG
The DNA here is from genome assembly GCA_030272315.1 of Paspalum vaginatum. Taxonomy (NCBI): domain Eukaryota; kingdom Viridiplantae; phylum Streptophyta; class Magnoliopsida; order Poales; family Poaceae; genus Paspalum; species Paspalum vaginatum. The sequence goes on along the minus strand of CM059018.1, from coordinate 31,891,737 downwards.
GGTATAAAACACGACTATAATCTACCTCTAAACTATCCCTAAGCTACATCTAATCTACGTCTAAACTATACTAATACTGTAAGATAAACAATTAGAACAGAACTAGAACACCAATTAAGGGGTATTAACTAGAGTCTAATCAAGCTCTAATTGGATCCAAGACATGCATGATATGGGCATCACAAATAGATAAGAACAATGAGATAACTAGTAGCTCAAGATACAAATAAGCATGATCAAACATAAACTTCATAGCATGATTAAATCAAGATCAATTAACCTAACTCCCTAGATCGGCTTAACCTTTCCCCGGGATCTACTGTCACTGGTAACCAGGTAATCGACGAAAAGCTTTCAACTGGCACATAATTAGAGATGCATCCCCAATTATTTTATATAGTCTAATAATATAATTAGTACAACTAGAACCTCTAATCACCATGATCAAAAAAACTAGATATACAACTATATCATTAGTGAGCTAGATCGACGATCAAGAATGCTAAAAAAATATAACCTTTAAAGGCATGATCTAATCAACAAGCATCTAGATCTAAAGCTAATTAGAGTTAGAACAAGCATAATTAAAAAAAACATGCTAATTAGACGAGAACAATGCTTCATTAACAAATTGTATCATACTTACAACCATGGCCATAGCTCTTGATGATACAATTAGACCTCTAGAGCTAGATAATTAGAGCACCCCACAAGGCCTCTAATTACCTCTATGAACCAGAAAAACTCTAATCCTAGCCTAGAATTTCGACCCTCAGCTCACATCTAGTTGTTGTCCCTCTTCTCTATATCTTATCGCATTCATAATGAATTGGATGCCCGACTTCGGGGCCTATGCTAACTATTTATACCCTGGAGAAGACGTGGGAGAAAAGGAATCGGAAACCGACCTACGGTTGGGTAGAGTCGGCCGACCAGAAGGCCTAAGGTCCGCCGACCTCGGCCCTTCCTTCGTCCGTTTCCTTTCATCTTTCGCGGGACGTTGCTTGCCTGCTAAGAAATATTTGTGCGGGGTCTTTTGGACTCTTGAGCTTTTGGAATCTGTGTAATGGGCTGAGCTTTGACGGATTCTTGTAGCCTTTGACATATTTATCATCTTTAATGAATAAATATCTTTATTTTCTTGTAGCTCTTTGACATTTTATTGAATCTTCTGGTTAGGGAACCTTGATCTACACAGAGGGGCTATGAGTACACCAAGTCTGCCTTGTTATTCACCTTCAATCCATGTCATCTAGCGGTCTTTTCTTACTCGAAGTGGATCATGGTGAATTTCGCGAAAAATTGGTCTAAAATCTGTAAAAATCACATGTAGCATATATCCAAGACAATATTGCAAATCCACAATTATCGGTGATAAATGTTAGAGAAAGATAACGTTGACGCATAAAATTAATGAAAAACCATATAAAATGATGTATAATTTTCGTACATAAGCCGCGTTAACATCCCCACTCTTAAACCTTGCTCGTCCTCGAGTAAGTCAAGAATCAGCGTTGCCTTACATTAATTTTTTCATACCCTAATCTTAATTAATCAAACTAACAAGCTCTCTCAAAATTTTAAGTTTGAACCATCAAATCATGAAAGAAAAGATATTCAACTAAACTCATCTCACAGCGAAAGAATTAGCGAGAGTTTAAATTTATCATAGACACATTTCCACATTTTAGCAATAAGTTTTTTGAAAAAGATAATCAAACATTATGAGATAAATTCTTGCAAAGCCAAGGAAACACACTCAACTCTCCGGTCTCTCAATATCTAAATGGTATTCAATAAATATATATAAAATGTGGAAGTTTATCTGTAGCTTGGTATGAATCTTAATTAAATCTTGTTTTCAAAATATTGTCAAATTAAGAAAGAAATATGCTGGTTTTACTGAGACTTGTCAAAAAGGTCATGGAATAAAATAATGTTGAGAGGGAAAAGATGGAACACACACATTTAGAAAAGTGGACATGTGCGAGTGTCAATGGATGATCTCGAGGTACAAATGAAGTCCTTGCTATCGGATTGCACATGGTTGGAATATTTTCTGAAGTATATATACAGAATATCCCTCGCTAATACTAAAAACAACCATATATAAAACTCTAAAAAATACTTAGAAGATCATTGAGGGGCACAATATATATATATTTTTTATTTTTAGACGACCACTTGGTCTCTTTTCTTTTTTTTATATATGGCGACCACTTGGTCTTTTTTTCTTTTGCCCCCTCAAAAAAAACTTTCTCTATATATAAAAAAACTATATATGGCAGCTCTCCATCCCCACCCTTGAATAATGCTCACCCTTGCCCTTGAGTATATATCTAAACAATTTAACTTAGAGTATGGAGCTGTCTAATAAAAAGAATAATATTTAATCTCTTAAATACTCCAGAAAATAATGGGTTGTGGTTAATGAGGATACACAAAAAGATAATATTGATTTAAGGATTGGATATCCAGCGAAGTTTGCAATCTCTCCAATGTAGAGAGGACACAATGCATAGATAGAAAAGGCTAGCAAAGAAAAGATACGCAAAAATGAATGACCAGCTTCTAAGTCTCGTACCCTAGATTACAGTCTTGATCCAACTCATTTAAAAAACAAATTTGATAAATCTAAGATTTAAAAATATATGGCTTTGGCAGGAATGGCTATGGCAAGATAATCTAATAAAGTTGATCATGGCATTTATAAGCAGTAAAAATAAACAAGGAGATGATCATGATAAAGATTAAACTTTGCAAAAATTAAATCATATGGGTATTTATGAACAATTATAATCAATCACAAATTTGCTAGTTAGTTTAAATAAACATGTATTATGAGAGCCCGTTATTTTTGACTAATCAAAATCAAAGCATGATAAAGATAAAGCGACAAGTTTCATTATTTTCTTGAAAACAATGTTATAATTAATTTATTAAGCATAGATCATCATAAAATGAAAGCATACATTTTGGAGTTAATTAAACAACCAAGCTAATTATAATGCAAAACATACAATTTAATCTAAATGTAAAAGGGTGGTTTATGCATGAAATATGAAAAATAAATGCGGAAAGTTTATCCACAGGAGACATAATTAACAAAAAACTTTCAATTAAACTTATGATGATGGTCTCAATTTAAATCTGAACACCATGTTTACAATTAATTTATCAAGAAAGACTCCGTCGAGTACAATAAAGCATCCGTCATTAAGTTTATGAAAATTTTAATACTAATAAAACAAGTATGGAAAAATAAATGATAATGCAAATGTTAGGTAGAAAACATAAAATTAAGTTAACTAGCCACAAGCAAAAGATTCAAATGGTAGTGTCATGCTTCCCATTTCTCTATTAAAAGCCTCTAAGACTCTTAACACTAAAAACAAATAATTAAACGGGCTGTATCAAGAAAAACACTTAATTTAAAGTCATAAAGGTAGACTTCTTACTTACCTTCGTTGAAGTGAAGCCATGTCCCTATAGTAAGAATCCAAAGTGTCCATGCAGCTTGATAACTTGATTGTGCAGCTTCATCGTGTATAGTATCACTTGTGTGCACAATCCTCTGCTTGTGTGTTCATGTTCCAATGTCTTTGAAGCTCCTTCCAACTGAACTTGAACATGAAAATTTTATGAAAGCATTCTCCAAGGCTTCTTCATCATTGTTGTCTCCATCTTCCTTAAGTAGTCATCAACATTGTCGCTGCCACGACCTTCCTCGTTGTATAACTCATTGGTCTCAAACAGAACATGACTCAAATAATAGATCCATTGGGCAGCATCTGAAATTATCTTTCCAACGAGTATTTATGCGTTAAAATCCGATTCCGTATGAAGGAGTTATGCCCGTTTTATTCAAGCACTCCGTTCTGTACAGACTTCGATTCAGCTCGCGCAGCCTTCAATGATTTGGACATTGCTCTTTGTAGATATATCCAAATTGAGTGATTTTTGTTGCGTTGGAAAGATGACTTCATAGGCTTTCCAAATATAAGAAAATATTCTGTGTTTGCCTTCTGAGGTAGAGCTCCATATTGATGACATCTTCAGCTTCTGTGTTCATCTCTCACAATGTTGACAATCTTTCAACCTTTTGGATTTGGGTTCTGGTGGAAATTGTCTGAGTCCTACCATTGTTGATCTTGAAGCTTCATGGGCTTGATTCTTGTCTTCAATCTCTTCTGCATTCAGTCCATTCACTCTTAAATTTGAAACTCAATCAAATTTTTGCAAATTCTGATGTTGTTTCTCAAATCTTTATCAAATCCTTGCATCAATCATCATAAATTTGTCTTGTACTCTTTCACCAGATTGGTCTCATTGTTTCAAATGAAGTGTGAATTTCTTTGCATGGTTAGCTCACATTGCACACACATATATATATAATATAATAACATCATGGTTTTAATTAGAGATAAAAGTGGAGTCACATGGTTGATTGGGGTTTAAATAAACATTTGATTCATAAATCAAAGACAACTATAAATTCAACTTCAAATCACTTAGCAAAGCACTTAAGCATATATAAATCATACATGATCTTGATTCATAAAATCAAACTAGGGATAAACAACACGATAGGTTCCTTATGATTTTGGCCAAATTAGAGAGATGATTTTGAAAGAAAAATAAAATTAGGCTTAGATAAAATTCTAACAAGGGTTATTTTTTAGAGAGACCAAATATTTTAAATTTTTAAATTTTTTAAAGATAATATTGTGCACATGTAATAAATCATGTGAAATATGCACATGTTGAAGTTTAAAATTTCAAAAGCAATTTGCACATAAATAAACCTAGACCGAACTACTTGTGGTGGAATAAGTAGTCAGTCCCATTCTACTTTTATACAAACCTTGGCTCTCAAATTTTTTTTATTTAGACACAAAACTTGATTTCTACACTAAACGCTAAACTTGAGAATTGACAAACTAGCAAATTTTAACCATCTCGGAACATGAGTAGATTCAATCAACTAATTAAAGCAAAATGATCTACTAAAAGAACATAAAAACGTTGGACCGACGCAACATAATCGAATTAAGCATCGCAAAGATATGTATTCAAGAAGCTAGTCTAAACGATTCTCAAAATATGGATAAAGGGAACAAAGGTTCTTTAAAAAAAAACTAAAAACAAAATATAAGTAAGGATACTAGGATAACAATCAACCAAACAACACTTTAATGATTCTTATGAAATATCTCTAATCAAATATAGGTAAATTATAATTATATTTATGATTAAAACAAGAATTAACTTAATCTTGAAGAAATGAAGTTCAAATCTTAACTCCATGGTGACTTCATCTTCTTCCTCGGGACGCCATGATTGTATGCACCATCAAGTGTTGGAAAGGAATGCTTCTTGTGTTTTTCGAAATTCAGCTTTCTTTGTCATGCTCTTTTAGTATTTTGACCATAACCTCCTCATCCAAAGTCTAAATAATGTAAATTCGGACTCTATCTTGAAGATCTCGAAAAGATCTACAACTTTGATATTCAGACTTTATTCATCCGACGTCGTTAAGGTCTTCGAATCGGCCCCACAACGTGTTGCTGTTCTGAATTTCGAGAGCATCTCGAGATTTGGTTGGAGCTTGGATTGGTCTTGAGATAAACCTTCCGTGTTTTCATCTTCTTTGTACTCAAGCAATCTTTAGCCTCCGAAACCTTCTTGACTAATCATCTTTGCTTCTTTTATCTGTAGCTTAGAACAAACAAGCTCCAAAGAACATTAGTCTTAAAAATTTAATTGACACAGCAAGCATACCTTGATCACCATAGTTACTCCTTCATAATAGCTGTAGTAAAACTCAATAATAGATCATAACCACTAACAGCGTTAGCATCTACTATTAAAGAGTTAGGTTAGAAAAGATATATATTTCTTTATTGTAATGAGGTCTATTTTTCCTGTAATGTTAGTCAAAGAAATATATATATAGGAGAAACAATATTTTAATAGAGTTTATAAAAGACTAAACTTATAGAAGAGCTAAACTTATTCTAAACAAAACTATTTAATTATAAAATTAAATGCAAGAAATTAAATAAAGTAGAATAAACTAAAATAAAATAAAATGCACAAAATAATAGATAAAAGGCTAAATTAATAAAATCACAAAAATAAAAATCTAATAAGAATCTAAATTATGACTGAACACAAGAACGAACGACGAACTCAAGAACATAATTAGAAAATAAGAATATAACTAGAGTACACTAAACAATTATAGAATAAAATTAGAACATAAAGACTAAACCCAAACTAAGAAACATGCTAACTAATTAGAACACAATTAGAAAGCCTAATAGCACACAATTAGAACTAGACGGGCACATAATTAGCAAACACAAACTATTAGTAAAAGACAAAATTAGATTTGAACGTAAACTCAAATTAATTAGAACTCGATTAATTTGTTCTCCGGCAACGGCGACAGAAAAGCTTGTTGACGGTACTTAAGCACGGCAAAACTTATACTGCAAGCGACAGTATCGTGTATAGTTTTTCCCAAGATGAGTACCATGAGTTTTGTCAATCCAAGAAATGAACTAATTGAGAACTAATTAACAAGAGTTTACGGTAAACTAAAGGTATAAAACACGACTATAATCTAGCTCTAAACTATTCCTAAGCTACATCTAATCTACGTCTAAACTATACTAATACTATAAGATAAGCAATTAGAACAGAACTAGAACACCAATTAAAGGGTATTAACTAGAGTCTAATCAAGCTCTAATTGTATCCAAGACATGCATGATATGGACATCACAAATAGATAAGAACAACGAGATAACTAATAGCTCAAGGTAGAAATAAGCATGATCAATCATAAACTTCATAGCATGATTAAATCAAGATCAATCAACCTAACCTCCTAGATCGGCTTAACCTTTCCTCGAGCTCTACTGTCACTAGTTAACCAGGTAATCGACGAAAAAGCTTTCAACATGCACATAATTATAGATGCATCCCTAATTACTTTATATGGTCTAATGATATAATTAGCACAACTAGAACCTCTAATCACTACTGATCAAAAGAACTAGATATACAACTATATCATTAGTAAGCTAGATCAACGATCAAGAACGCTAGAAGAATATAACCTTTAAAGACATGATCTAATCAACAAGCATCTAGATCTAAAGCTAATTAGAGCTAGAACAAGCATAATTAGAACAAGAACATGATAATTAGACAAGAACAATGCTTTATTAATAAATTGTATCATACTTACGAACATGGCCATAGCTCTTGATGATACAATTAGACCTCTGGAGCTAGATAATTAGAGCAGCCCACAAGGCCTCTAATCACCTCTATAAACTAGAAGAACTCTAATCCTAGCATAGAATCTCGACCCTCAGCTCTCCTCTAGTTGTTGTCCCTGTTCTCTACATCTTGTCGCCTTGATAATGAATTGGATGCCCGACCTCGGAGTCTATGCTAACTATTTATACCCTAGAGAAGACGTGGGAGAAAAGGAATCGGAAACCGACCTACGGTTGGGTGGGGTCGGCCGAACAGAAGGCCTAAGGTCGGTCGATCTCAGCCATTCCTTTACCCGTTTCATTCCATCTTTCGCGGGGACGTTGTTTGCCTCCTAAAAAATATTTGTGCGGGGTCTTTCGGACTCTTGAGCTTCTGGAATCTTCGTAATGGGCCGAGCTTTGACGGATTCTCGTAGCCTTTGACATATTTATCATCTTTAATGAATAAATATCTTTATTTTCTTGCAGCTCTTTGACATTTTATTGAATCTTCTGGTTAGGGAGCCTTGATCTACACAAAGATGCTATGAGTACACCAAGTCTTCCTTGTTCTTCATCTTCAATCCATGTCATCTAGCGATCTTTTCTTACTCGAAGCGGATCACGGTGAATTTCGCGAAAAATTGGTCTAAAAACTATAAAAATCACATGTAGCATATTTTCAAGACAATATTACAAAATCCACAATTATCGGTGATAAATGTTAGAGAAAGATATAGTTGACGCATAAAACAATAAAAAACCATATAAAATGATGTATCATTTTCGTACATAAACCGCGTCAACACTCACCACCCTGTGTACATGAGCCAGCAATATCAGTCCACTTACTTAAAAAGGTTTACTAGTTTAGCTTGTGTCACCTCCATGTGGACCTTTAAAAAAAACCAACAGAATTTATTACCATGGTCGATGGATAAATCAAAATACTACTTGACAGGCGCGGCAAATAATTGGCTAACGGCAAATTCAATTACCGTAGCAGTTAAGTTTGCTTGCCCTATAAACAGCAGCCTGACCATTCGCTGCTAGCCATCAAGTATACAAGCAAATCCTCCATATACATATACACATATCCATCGTACACAAATATTATATATTAGTGTTAATCTAGATAATCAATATACTACTTGTATACTATAGCGATGCCATATTTCTAGTATAGCAGTAGATATTCCGTCAAGTTATATTTTGGTTTTCTAGCGTCGACTTAGTCGAATTTCTACTTCAGACAAGACATTATATTGTTAGTTGACTAATACTGGTTTTTTTAATAAGAGGACAAGCTGTGTTAACAGTTTAGTTATTTTAAGGTCATAAGTCTATTTTCATAGTTCATTTATATTATCAGACTGTTACGTATTTAATTCTTAAAGGTGCATTGCCTATTTATTTTTATGATTTAATATTAATATTATGCTCTATTTACACATGCTTTTATGTTCATATATATTTAAAATAAATATACTTTGTTTAATTATTCAAGACTAAATATTGCCGATCATTAGTTTGGTAATTTTGCTATGAGAGTGGTAGTGACTGTGGAAATCGATACTATTTGTAGCCCGGTATGATTGGTGAAAGATTCAGTCATGATGCCGGACGGTTATTGAAAGACATAACCTGTATTTTATTTACCTATATGATGTAGCACGTGCAACTAAAAGTATCAGTTATGATTATCCTCAGAAAAACTCTGATTTACGATATGATTAATTTTAGTAATCTCTTCGGAGTCTAAAAATAAGGAAAATAATATAAATTGTAAATATAAGTTATTTACGAAGATTATTATTTAATTATTTCTTGCTGAGTATTTTATACTCATACTTGCTGTGGGTGTTACTTAGCGCAAAATCAAAAGTACGTATTGAAGGCATCGCCAACTAGGACAAAGACCAGGGGAATTATGGGCGAAACTACATATATAATATGTTATAATTTTGTTGTAAATAAGTAAATAAATTGTATTCATAATTATGTATATTGTAATAGTTTGATATAAATAAAGTTTCCGCTAGTTACTGTGTATACCATTAGATTTATGGATGTAAATTTTAAGTTTAACCTCGTTATGGATTGATAATCCATAATTACTGTGGCGGTTGTCGCGTGGGCCCGGTTTGAGGGCAGTGATAGTTAAAGTGGTACCAGAGCTGTAGGTTGCGTGGTTTGTGAAATGTTTAGAAAAATGTGCGATGCATCTAAGCATTTTAATTTTTTATTGTATGTATATTTTGTTAATCATTGGTAATAAACGTTTCAATTGTTATTCCTTCCGTAGATGGCAGATGGAATGGATTTATACAGTTGATTTTAAACAGTTATTGGAGACTATCACCGCTGACTTTGGTTTTCCAGCTCCATATTTTGGTTGTACTCAAAATGGAGAATACCTTAATGTTTTTGTTTATGTCTAATATCGGCCTGAGAACCGATCCATTGGATCATCATTTTCGTACCTTCTTTGGAATGTACAATTTTGTGTCCAAAGCAATTAGAAAGGCTTCCCTTGCCGCTATCCATAAGATGTGCCATCATTTACCAATTCATTTAGATGATCTTCACTTCACTATAGCGAAGTTTTGGAACTACCAAACATTGTGGCATTTTATGACTCATGTACTCAAAATCTTTAGAAAAATCTTATTTTTATTGATAACTATGTTAATAATGTTCGAGAATGGCGTATGTATGTTAGCGAGAAAGGTGCATAAGTTAGAAGGCATAGGAGTAGGATTTTAGCAAAGATTATGTAGCGAAGTGGGATGCAGACTTTGGGCTCTGGATTCATGGGCTGGTGGTGGTGTGCTGGCTTTTTAGTTCGACTTGCGGATCTCACAAATGATTCCTCGTTTTGCAAGATGGACGAGGACTTTTAGGATTTTGGCTAGAAATACACACTCGACAAGGATAAGGAGGAAAATGGCTAGGTTTATCTTGTTGTGGTGGGATTGGCGGGTGGTTTGGGTGGGTTTTCTGAGTCTTTCTTTCTAGGGGAGAGGGTGGTGGATTTCTCAAAGGAAAAGGAAACAAAGTGGGAGGGTGACGGCGGCGATAGTGTAGTAACTGAAGGAGGAACTGTTCTACCCAAGAATCATAGAACATGGGAGGAGTTGTGGCTGGTTTAGCTGGAGGAAGAGGAGTGGTGGTGGGTTTGCTCCGCGGGGTGAGTGAGGAACTGAGCTCAAGGGAGGGGGCTTTATGAACGCACATAGGGGCGGTGGTTGCGGTGCGATGTGCTATGCACTGAGGTGACACAAGCGGTGGAGGTGGAGCAGGTGCACATGGCGGCATGTGAGTGAGGGTGGAGTGGGGGACTGGGCATTCCATGGACGACGGAGTGGGGACATGTGGCGGCAGTGGTGGATGGTGGTGTAGGGGCCATCTTTGGCTGAGCGCGAGCGCGTGGGTGCGCTGCCAAAGACGGCAGGGGTGAGTGGGGGCCGGGGCATCGGATGCAGCGGGTACGGCGAAAAAGGCAGGGCAGTGGAGAGATGTGAGTGGAGGGGGATTGTGGTGGATATTGTTTGCAGGGGGTGGACTTTGGTACGGGATGTTTCCTTTGATCTTATCCATTTTTCTAGGGCACTATTTCCTTTCGTAGTGCCTTCCTTGGGCATAGCTTTGTTAGCTGCTGACCGTCTTTTATTTTGACTAGAGCTTGCTCTGGTTGTTTCTTTTAGAAGGCAATTCTTCAACCGATGGGCTTTAAGGTGAGAAAGAGACAGTAGAGGTGAGGGCTAGTTCTAATGTCGATTTTATTCGCACTCAAACAAGGCAACACTTGATTCTGCTTGAGATAGCAAGAGACAAACCACAACAGCAAAACACAAGAACGAAAATGAACATACTAACGCGATTACTCGAGCATAAGTGACTTAAACTTTTGACTCCTAGAGGCTCCGTTTGGTGATGGTTGCTGGACACTGGATCCTTCTCCTGGAAGCGAGAGTGTCAGGAGGGTGCCAAAGGTTTCTCTATCCTCCTCTTGGTCGATGGTTACTGGGGCTCTTACTTGATTTTGCTGTTGCTCAAGTAGGGAGTACTGGAAACTAGATTGTTGACTTGGCTCCGATTGCCTAGGAGGGTTTGATATTCCTCCTAGCAGGGGGTACTGCATTCCCAATGGTGATGGGTAATGGAGGTCAAGCAAACTCCGTGTTATCGCGCTGCTTGGATCAGGGTTGGTTCTTTGCCTTTGGCGCAGCAGTCTTGCTATGTACTGGGACAAAAGGCCTTCTGTTATTCGATTGCGAGCTTCCAACCTATCGTGCATGAGGCTTAGCTTGTCATATTCATCATCCAAGGCTTGTAGGTGAAGAGCAAGGTAGGCTATGACGGGATCCTCAGTTTCCTTCATTATCTTCAAGGCTTCAACTTTTCTGGCCTAGCTTGTGGTCAACTTGTTGAAGGGTGGGTAGAATCTCATATGGTTGTCCTGTATTCCCCTATGATAGGTAGAGCACAATTTTCTAATTGCATCACGAGCTGTAATGTGACATGCATCCATAAACCGATGACTGGTAGCTGTGGAATGCCATACTTCGAGGGTACTCATTTTTGTTGTCCACTCTCGATGATTTCTCTACCTAGGTACTCAGGGTAACCGGAAATCCGGAGGTACCTTATCGTATCCCTTAGGAGCTCTGAAAAACCTTTTACATCCTCACATAGGCTGACACGTCTGGCAGTTGCCATCTGAACAAGACTCGCATGACTTGGTCCTAGACCAAAACTACTATACAACACACAAACAAGCAAGACAACGTCTACATTGCACGCGATCTATATGGGTAACTCTTACAAGGATGTTAACCAAAGTGAATAAAAAACTTTACTAACCAATTGTAAGAGTGATACTAGATACAACTAACTTCAGACCACGCGGCTTCATTTCCTGCCAGGCTTGGAGACCTCATTCTGAGTCATCTAAGCTGATGTTGATGATGTCCTCTAGCGGTGGCTGAGTTGCGACAACTGGGTTGTCTTCTTCGGTTAGTCCCCTAGGAGAAGCAATGCCCGAGGGTTCTAACCTTGCTTCTGTTGGCGAGATTGTTGGTGGAGCCTTTGGTTTGCTCAAGGAGACAGGACTTGGAGGTGGGGCTCTGGGTAGCTCTTCTTCCAGGCACCTGAGATCTGGTATGGGGATCTTTCCTAGGGTGGGGCGTTTTGTTAGCTCTGGTGGAGGATTTGGGAGGGGCTCTAGAGGGTTTGGTTGGCTCTCAGGCTCGGGGAAGATGACTGGTATGCCTTCCAACACTGGGATCTCTACTGAGAGGTCCATGCACTTTCTCTTTTTAAGGGTCACGGGGCGACCGTCTAGGATGAGCTTTTCATCTGCCATTGCTACCTTGTAATGGAGTGGTCCTAGGTCCTTTGAGCCCTATGGTGGTCCCCTTAAATAGGCTGTGCATCTTTTTGTGGCAGTGTCTGGCACCTTCTCTTAATTGGTGGACATGTGTACTGTTGCCACATAGGTCTGCCTGAGAGGTCACTTGTCGACTGTGCTATACTGAGCGGATACTTATGGCGAAGGGGGTAGGATTCACTATGGATGTCATTTCCTTTACTTAATTTTCTATGCCTTGGTTGTCCATGGGTGAAGTGTCTTGACCAGGGTGGTCCATATCTTAGGGTTGTGCTAGGTGTCTTTGTGATGGTGATGTTTCCTTATGGTGAGCACTATTTCCTTTAACATCGACCCATCACATCCGTCCATCGTATCCTGGCTTTATTGGTGTGTTGCACAAGCCACCACTTCCTTCTGCTAGAAGCTTGACTCCTTGCTGATGGCCGTTGGGGTAGGAAAGGGCTAAAACTTTTTTAAAATAGAGTAAGATGAGGAGCAAAGGTATTTTTCAAATAGTTTAGGACTCAAAAACCATTTTTCCAGTCTAAGGGTTACGTCCTACGGCCAACTACGGCTCTGATACCACCTGAAGTGCCCTAATTTCCATAATGGGACTAAAATGTGCTTTATTACCGTCCCAAGGTTTGGTAATCACATTCTTACATCAGAGTGATACAGATCCGCCCTAACGGGTCGGACCACGAAGGGGCACAGCCCTGAAAATCTAAGCAGCGGAATTTAAAAATGTGGGCCTAATCTCGCATTTGGGAAGCAGGTCGTAACCCTTACTCGTTCTCCCTCCAATATATGTCCATAGCACGGAGAAAACCAACAACAAAGCAAGGGTGAGTACATTCGTACTCAGCAGCCCACCTTCCTCCAAAGGAACTTGGAGAAGGCTAACACTATATGCAATGATATATTTGGAGTTCTGGGGAGGTTTTGCATAAAAGCAGTTTGTATACAGGGTTTGAGATAGTTGTCAAGTTTTAATCTTTCTGAATCTGAGTTTTTCCCAAGAAGGTTTGCCACTGGACTTTTCGGTCCCACATGGCTCATGGCATTCAAGCCAACACAATTTCCATACATCCAGCACCCACTGCTGAACCAAAAACCATTTTATCCAATCCCAAACCAATTCCACTTTATTTTATGAAAACTGCTAACTAAAGAACCAAGCCATAACTCATCCATACCAGTGGACTCGGACTATTCGAATAGGTTTTACTCTGATCAGAGGTAGTACTAATTCCCACAAGTTGGAGTCAGTGGCACGTTACCGTCATAACTGCCCGAATTCCAAACCAAGCTGTTGCCTTTGCTTCATCACCTAGCAGAACTTTAGGGGTTCGGGCCATCGAGTCACTCCAGTACCCCGCGGTACTCTCGTTGACACCCACCCATTCCCTAGTCCCTTGTGCGCTAGCACATAAGCTACTAGGCTATCCGCTCTAGCTCGGGCCTGGCCTATGCCTCATACAGAGTGAGTGGTTGTACTAAAAGAGTTAGGCAAGATGAAAATCATAACGGTCCTTATAGAGAGCTCAGGTTGAACCATTCCCACTTTTCAATGCTCGACAGCGCGAATAATCCACCTACCCGGTATTCTCCACGAATCTCGGGACACGGGGTAATCGCGAGTCGCTAAGTTACCCGTTCATACCCTGCCCATAAAATAGCAGATCCCGACCCGTTGGTCGTTTGCCGGGGTTCTTCCCCATTTTATTTCAAAACCACACCACACATTCATTTTCCGATACCCATCATATTCTATATCCATAATCCAACATAATGTCAAGACCATGATAGATAATTTAAATGAGCGATCCCACATATGAGTGCTACATCTAAAATAGGCTTTGGTGGCTATATAGTTTGCTGGGTTACCTTAGCAAGCGAAACATGCAAGTTTTTATATGATTATCAGGCCGAGGGTTGTGTTTGTAAAAACATAGGAAATTCATACATCAAGTGGGGGTTCTAATGGGCTTGCCTTACAACTCTAAGGGTGATTGGCTGACATATAACTAGTATACTTTGTTTGGTTTCTTGGTTGAATGTCCCAGTGATTGGACTGCTCGGCCTCTCTGGGGCTTCCTACGTGCATAAACAAGAAACACACAAATCGAGGCATAATATGAGCTCAACGTGTTTGATGGTGTAGAGCTTGGATTGAGGAGATGAGGGTCAGCTGGGTTCTTACTGGTGGTATTACTGCACGTGGTTTGGGTGTAGCGAGTTTTTGGGCGAGTTGGTGGGCTCGGTAACGACAGTTACGGAGACGCCATGGTAAGGATGGTGGATCCTAGATGCGGGGTTGGCGACACTGAAGGGGTGGTGGTCGCATGTTGATGTTTAGAAGGGTGAGGATCTCTTGTGGAGTAATGGAGGGAGCAATGATGTTTTGATGATTTTCGGTATTGCCATCATCTGAATTCAAGGCTCGGATATACCAACGCAGGAATCTTGTGGGTTTATGGAGAATAGGAGATCAACGGCATCGATCACCAGGCTCACAATATATGTGGGACCGGTGTAAAGCACTGACTGGGCATAGGACGGCGTCATGGTGGCATGACGGTGTCTTTCGGCTAGAGGAAAAAGATTATGTGGGGTGTATGGATATGTAGAGCTTGATTTTAGATGAATTTTGACGAAAGAATCACCTAAATCAGAGTTCAAACGGTAAAGATATGGGGTATTTGGTGTGGAGGGGTAGCAATATTCTTTTCTGAAAAGATCTGGGGGTGGATTTGGAGTTTATTTAGTAGGAATTTAGGATTTTAGCCTATAGGCGAGACAACCTAGGCCAGGGTTTTTTTTGTCCCAATGGCCTTCTTGGCCCACGCGCGCAAGGTGGGCGTGTGGCCCACTGGCCTCTCGGGCCAGCCCAGTCCATCGGGGGAAAGGGGCGACAGCGCGTCTTAGACGCCATGGGGTTGGCCCACATGGTAGCGGCAGGCGAGGGGTGAGATGACGTCATGGGGGAACAACGGCCCGTTTAAGCTCAGGTGAACCGGTTTACTCCGGCCCGACGGAGCTCGCCGCCGGGTCTCACCGTCGGTGGCAGTTCCGGTGATGAGATCTCCGGCGGGAGCACTGGCGTGAGGTGGCAAATCTGGTGGTGGGGTTGGAGTGGGGGTAGGTGGTCGGGGAGTGCGGTCTCCTCGTCACGGGGGCACGTGCCGCGCTGGCTCTGGTGGTAGTGAGGAGGTGGCGGCGAGGTGTTGGAGAGGCTGTAGGTGCTAGGGCAAAGCTCGCACGAGCTCCAATTGGAAGATAGTGCGGCGTGGTGGCGGTGAGCTCGCGGCGGGCGGGGAGCTTTCTGGTAGCGCACCGAAGCAGGGGGAGAAGAGGGTGGATGGAGGGGCTTGCCGGCATGGCTACTTATAGCCGGTGGGGAGCAGAGGCAGGGGCTCAACGCGGCGGTGTGGCAAAGTGGCGCGCGGTGCATGTGGCGGCGTGACGCGATGGGGGCCAGGGTCCATGTTGTGGTGTTGCAGTGCCGCGATGCGGCAGGGCTGGGCGCGGCGCTGTCCAGGGTCGGGCACGGCGGCACCGGGCCGTGCGGCGGGGACCGGATGTGAGGCGGGGTCGGGCGTGACGTGCCCAGGGTCGAGGTGCGGTGCGGCTGGGTTCGGGGTGCTTACGGCGTGCGGCGCGCTGGTGGCGTGGTGCGTGCCCGTCGCGGGAAGAAGGAGGTTGGGGGAAGGGGGGCTGTTGGCTAGCGGGCCCAGACGACAGCGAGAGAGGGGTGCCGACAGGTAGGTCTGACGAGCAGGCAGAGGCGGCGGGGAGGAGGGAAGAGGTGGGCTGGGGGAGAACTAGGCCATGAGGAGGTAGCTGGGCCAAAGGGTGGCTGGCGGCCCAAGAGAGGAAGGAGGGTTTTTCTTTTTCTAATTTGGATTTTGAATTTGAATTTAGAAAGGAATTTGAAGGGATTTCTGTGGAGGAAAATTTGGGAAATATTTTGTAGAGAGATAATTTGAAATATTGGAGATTTTGTTGAGCTCATATCAATACACTCAAACAAACAACCAGGGTTTTCGAAAAGTTGATTTTGAATTAGGGAGGGATTTAGAAGAAATTTTCCAGTGCTAAAATTCGGGATGTTACAATTTAATAGGAATATTTTGGTGGAATAATATGAAAAGAGATATAGCAAAGTTTATCTCAGAATGCGATGTATGGCAACGAGTAAAAGCAGAACATCAAAGGCCAGGCGGTTATTTACAACCTTTGGAAATCCCAGTTCAGAAATGGGAGCAAATTGGTATGGACTTTATAGCCGGATTACCTCCTACATCAAATGGATATAATTCTATTTGGGTAATCGTGGATAGATTGACAAAAACTGCACATTTTATACTAATCAAACAGACTTATTCATCGAAAAGACTGACAGAGCTATATATCAAAGAAATAATATCACTTTATGGAGTACCGATAACTATTGTTTCGGATATAGATCCTCGTTTTATATCTAAATTTTGGAAAAGTTTACATAAAGCATTAGGTACAAGACTTGGTTTTAGTACGTCATATCACCCTCAAACTGATAGATAAACAGAAAGAACAAATCAAATTCTAGAAGACATGTTGCGATTATGTGTTATAGATTTTGGAGGATCATAGGACAAACATTTACTACATGTAGAATTTGCCTACAATAATAGCTATCAATCAACTATTCAAATGGCACCATACGAAGAATTGTTTGGGAAAAAATGTCGAACACCAATATGTTGAAATGAAGTGGGAGAAAACAAAATTCTTAGACTTGATATAATTCAAGAAACAGAGGAAAAAGGTAAACTTATAAGGAATCGAATGCAGATAGCCCAGAACAGACAAAAAAGCAATGCCGATAATCGAAGAAGAAATCTAGAATTTCAGGAAAATGATTGGGTATATTTAAAAGTCTCTCCAATGAAAGGAATTAAAAGATTCGGAATCCGTGGAGAATTAAGTCCAAGATAGATTGGACCATACCAGACAACGAGAAGGATTGGAAAATTTGTCTATCAACTAAAATTTACCACAAAATTTGCAAGGAGTTCATGATACATTCCATGTCTCAATGTTACGGAAGTGTCTACGAGAACCAACCGATAGAGTTGAGATGCCACAAATACAGTTGCAAAATGACCTCACATATCAGGAATATCCTATTTGTATATTAGGATCTATTGATCGAAAGTTACGACAATGAACTATCCCAATTGTTAAAATACAATGGAGTTTCCTATCTTTTTGCAAAATGGTGAGTGAAATTTCGGGATGAAATTTCTTCTAAGGGGGATAGGATGTGAGGAACTGTATAATTATTGAATAACTAGTTGTGTTTGATTTTCTAAATGACATTTTTATACTAATTAATTATACGATTGATAGTTTATGATATATTGTTTTGACAAGGTGGAATTATAATTTTTGCCGTGTCTCATATATACGTATATGTTAGATTAATTTAAGTAGTATTTTGTGACACACATAATAAGTGGTATAAGTACGTACCCATGTGAGAATTACCCATTACTTGTATAGGATAAATACATAATATTTTTTACTAAGAGACCACTTGTCAGATCAATTACTTATGGTTGAAGTTTATTAGCACTCATAGTTTTGCTAAGTGGATAAACATAAAACCAAGAGGGTAGCACTTCGTTATTTATTTAGCACATAGTTTATCCTCCACGTCAAGTGTGGCGGAACTGCCCAACTTAATAGTTTAAGCACATAACACGAGTTTTGCGTGTAAACCGGATTAAACCCGGTAGTCTGTCAGGTCCACAAAGGGCCCTGACTACGCCAGACAGGATTGAAGATACACCAGGCGACCCATAAAGAGTCCTTGGGTTATTCTAATACAAGAAGTTTAACAATAATCTTTGATAGAACAAAACAAATGAGATAAGAACGAAAAGTTTTTATAGATTGTATAACAAAAGTATAAAAACTTACGGCGGAGGCGAGAACCAAACGATGGAACTCTGTTATACAGGTGATAACATTACGTGAAATCAACATCGAGCCCACTGATGTTGTTTCACTTCAAACAATTTACGAGTAGAAAAGGGAGCTTAAGCATCTAGTGTCTTCATTTCTTCAACTTTAAGAGGTATAAGGAAGACGTCAGAAGAACACCTAGCTTCAGTGCCTTTTTGCAGAAGAGGGATGAGCTAGAGACTTATACCTGAATAAGAGTTAAAGCCACAATCCTGAGTACTAATTACTCAGCAAGACTTATCTGACCACTGGGTGTAAACCCAACTTGTTAACCTTTGGCCGATTTGGTTAGGTCAACTCACACTGCAGCGGCCTAAAAATAGATCCTTAGCTTTTAAGTTTCTCTATTTTAGTTATATCCTACTTATGCTATGTTATACCTGTTCTATGATCAATCAAGGCAAACACTTGCAAGATCACTCTATACAGAAGCATTATTCTTTTTAACTACGATGTTGGTGATAATTCAGCTCTTACACCTGATAAGCCCAGCGATTCGAATTGATTTTATACTCCTGGGAATAATACTCAATCACTCGTCATATGAGTGTATGATGACCCCACATATGACAGCCAAACATTCATGGCCACCTAGTCGGAACCATTCTTACCGAACCCGGGTGTACAATCCATGGATGCCCTTTGATGCTCCCATCATCTCAAAAGTCTTAATACGCAGTTAGGCAAAAGTTAATTATGAGTTAGGAGATAATCATGTTTTGAGAGGAACAATGACTAGGCAAATAAATCTCGAAGTCAAAAATTTTCTAGTGGAATATGCAAAACCCTGTGTTGTTTGCTTGGATAGTTAAAAATCTATATGTTTTCATGCAAGACATCAAATACAAAAATTTTAGTTCAAGATGTTGCCTTCAACTTTACTATTTTGACCATTTTCAAAATCGGATGTTAAAAGGTTAAAAAGTTCAAACCAAACCCAGTCAGCCTATACTTAGAAAAATTCATAAATCTAGGTTTTCAGTCCTTCCCAAACTTCATTCTGAAATTACTTTTGATTTCACTGTAGAACTTCAAAATCTTTCTGATTATGAAATGAAATTAAACTTATCACCTTTCAAATGCACCTGATCTCAAAGTTATTGGATTTCATTTGATACTTCAAAAGTTTAAAACAAGAAAGTTTGCACATAAAGTAAAGCTGCAGTTTGACCAAACCTTTGAATGTATATGTACTTATAGTTCAAAATATAATGTGACTTAGACCAAACTCTCTATACCAAATTAGTAGACAATTTCATATTGAACAACTTTGGTACTGTGTGTTGTGACATGCATAAAGGTTTGAATGAGGTTATGGGTCAATTTCTGTCAACATGTGAAATCTGCCTAAACTTGACCTGAATGGTAAATTCAACTTTTTGTGCAACAAAAGTGCTTATCAAACAAAACTTTATATATGAAAATTGTATATCAAGAAGTTTTAAACAACATTGGTATTATACACTTTACATGAAAATGCTCCTAAATGGATGTTTCATATTTTGAACTTCAAGTCATAACCTGGTCAAAGCTGAGGTCAGCAACTTAAATTTGAATTTACACCAAAAACATCCCCATAACTTTGTATTCATGCTTATAACAAAGTTGTAGAAGATGAAATTGTGAATATATCTTGGACTGTGATCTTCCCTTAAATCGGCCAATTAGATGATCAAACAGGCAAATTTCAGAAACTCATTTTCCTAGTCAAACACGATTTTTCCATTTTCGGTATTTTCTTTTCCTCCCTGTGTCACTTACCCGGGACCCACCCGAGTTGGACGCGAACGCCCCCAGGACTCAGCCTCCACACGGCCATGGCCGCCGGACCGTGGCGACACGCGGCCGACGGGCTCCGGCGCACTGCCTGTCCCTTGCCCACGCCTTGCCCCTAGCCTCGGCTTCCTTGAGGTCGAAGCCGCCTCCCTCTCACTCCCTGCACATCTCCCCGCCTCTGCCCTCATCCTCCATGGACAGAGCACTACCAGGGTGCCACCCACCATGGCCACGCTCGGTGAGCTCGTGCGCGCCGCCTCCCTCGTGCCTCCTCGCTCCCAGCCCGCACGGGCACCACCCCGCGCCATCCTCCTCCACCAACTCCGCCGCTTCTTAACGACTCCTGAGCCCTCCACCACCGAATACCCACGCGTGCCGCCACCGCGAAAGCCATGGCCTCCGATGCGCTCCCACGGAAGCCCACCGTTGGGACCTTTCCCCACCTGAAGAACACCACCGTCGGCCTCGCCATCTTCACGTGCATCCCGGGCGCCCCTCACGGCTGTCGATCCGCCCCCTCCCCGGCCGGATTCACCCCGCGCCACCGGACCTCGTCCCTGCAATTCACCTCGGTTCATGCCACGTTCCCCAGCCACGCCGTTCGTCCCGCGTGATGAAATCTGGGGGAAATGAATCCCCTCCACCGGGAACACGTTCCCAGACCACCTCGGCGCCAACACCGGCCTCCACGGCACGAGCGCAGCCGCGCCGTTTTTCCCCCTGCGCGCGGCCTCTCCCTGGTCCAAGGTAGAAGAAGGGGGGTTTTTGCGAAAACCCCCTATGTTTTCCTTTATTTCATTCCCATTTGAGTCACTATGTATTGAGTCATGGAAATCTTGCATGCAGGCCCCTGAAGTCCATGATTAATCGTGTTAAGGTCCCTGGTCATGAAGATTTTTGATTTAATGCATTTCTTTAAACTGAGAACTTTGAAATTTCATAACAAATCTCAGAAAAATGATAAAAATGTGAAATCAGTTTTGTTAGAAAGATAAAAATGGTATCTATGCAGTGGACTAGGTCTTGTATGGTAACATGACTGTTTTACCCCTGATTTTATGCATGCCTTGTTTTAGTGATTAATAGTTAAAGTGATGTAAATGAGCTCCTAAAAATATGAAACTTGGACTGTGAGCTCTTTATGTCTTGTATGACCACATATATTTTTGGTTGCTACTAACATTTGCGACAAATGACTGATTTGCCCCTAATACTAATAATTAGTAGATTTATGTATATGAAAATGCATGCTACATAAAACTTGTCCAGAAAAAATCCGTAGAAATTATATTGTGCTCAATTGGTCCAGTGCAGCCTAGAAATAAAGTTTCATGTGTTTTACTTACTGCTTACTATGTGTTTTGAAAAGGACAAATGCTATGTTGGCTTAAACAATAAAATAGAAAAATGCTAATAGGTTACATAAATTCCAGCAAAGTCCTTAAAGCTATGTTACTTTGTAAGTGTATTTGTGTGAGTTATTCCTGTATTTTGGTTGCTGTTTCATGAGAGGTTTATAAGTAGTTATTTAAATATGGTCAGAAATGGAGGAAATAAAAATGGGATGTTAGTGCACTCGTGATTGCTCTTATAAACTCCACTTGGTATATTTAATTTGGTTGTGTCAAAATGAAACCTTGAATATAGTCCACATGCATGTTGCATCCTCATATGCCTAGATTGGAAATCTCTAACCACAAAAGTATTGCATTGTCGAAGTATAGATGACAATAAGTCAAAATATATGTAACTGGTTCACTTGTGTACTTGATTCAATGCTTGTTTACATTTGGTATGATAATAGTGAATTGGAATTAGCAACCTATCTATCAAGTGTTCCTCTCTTGTACCATGCATGTTATGTTGACTAGCTGAACTAGAATAAATGCAACAAGTTATGCATGTATTTTAGTAATCTAAGGAACCAAATAACTATTGCTTGTCTTCCTAGGGTCAAAACTTTAACATGTCATCCTTAGGATTAGCAATGTGCTAGTTGTGTGTGTATGATTGTTTGCTTTTATGCTTGCTCTATGACCACAATAGCACTTCTTTCTAAAGTAATTAGCAATCGCCTTTCTGTCTATCCATGAAATGATTGCTTGTGCATGTGCGTGTGCGTGGTCTTCATGCATCTCATTCGCTGCATCATGCATATCATTCATATAGTGACGCATATTGCAGATACGTGATCAAGAGACAATCGCAGGGAGCTATTTCAAGCAACGGTGTCCAAAATACCAACTAAGACCCAAATACCACATGGAGGCCCCTGAAGTGGTATTTGGAAGGAGGAGTTGTCCAAGTGATCAAGGGGTTGCCTGGGGCAAAGCCCCACAACCCGGCAAACTAACTCTAGTTTAGTTTGTTCAAAGTTATTTCAACAACAAAGGTAGGCCCTTAGGCATATACACCTACTTAGGGAGTCTCACCACCCTTTATTTGATTGTACATTTATGTTCAGGAGTTGTTTGAAACCCCACCTGCATAAATACCTGATATCCTATGTAGAATGGATAGGTCGAAATCTATGCTTAGCCATGTTTAGATGGTAGAAGTCGAGTGAAAATGTTCACTCGCGAGATGATAGGACTCAAAGATGTTTTACAAAAATTTAAATGCGAAAGCAATATGATATGATGTGATGAAAAGATGAGACCAGGCGGAGATATGTGTATATTACGATGAAAAATGATGTGGATGGTTTGGTGGACTCCGCCCGAGTCGTTTAAGGCTCGTCCGCTGTTCGCTTGTTGATCGGCATAACATTGCTAGAATGCTTAACCGGGATATGGGACCAGCGAAAGTCTTACCTGGGCTCGTCCGAAGTTTTTGAGGTGCCGCCCATCCACTTGCAGGAGGCCGATGGGCCCGAGGGTGCTTGTACTCGAGGGAGGGCTGACCCAGTGCACTGTGGTAACGCTCCTGAGAGGGCACAACCCGGAGGTTAGGTGGGGGCGCTTTGAATCTTGGGACAAGACATGTGGAGATGGGGCTATATGTGGGAATGCGATGGCTAGTAAGCATATACCCTTGGCATGATAGTTATTCCCGGGAATTAAAATCAATTCGAATCACTGATGCCCACTAGGTGTGGAAATGCCAATATCACTGACGGGCAACGTAGTAATAACTTTAATATCTTATTCATTTTATCATGCTTTTTATATTATATGTTTGTACTTGTATGTTTACATTTATGCAAGTTACTTTATGATGACATATATGTTGAGATGATGAGATATATGAATTATGGATCATGATGATAATTATAATGAATAAAATGTGGCTTATGCTTTAAAAATGGATGATGCTTGAAAGTAAGGACTCACTTTTAGTAAGCTTACGCGGGTTAGAGTCAAGTCCACAAAAAGTCTTGCATACTCTCAAATGTGTCGGGCTGATACCATCCACGGATAAGTCCTACGAGTACTCCACGTACTCATCGTTTGTTGTTGATATTTTTCTTTCCAGTAACTTCGTGATCGAGAATGCACGTACTCATCGTTTGTTGTTGATATTTTTCTTTCCAGTAACTTCGTGATCGAGAATGACAACGGTAGACTCAATGTCATGACTCGATGTTTTATTTTCCGCTGCATTGCACTTAGATATTATTATGTATTCCGTTGCGAGATATTTTGAAGCTCTTTTGTCCATATGTTTTTATATTATTTTGAGCAAAGTATTTGTACTAAATCAAACTTTGTTGTATGAAATGATGAGTTGTTGTAATTGTTGTGGCTTTTTCGAGGGCTTAACGTGTGTGATGTCGGCATGCCTGGGTGATGGTTACATCGAGTGCCCTTTTTGGATAGCTCGACGGACTACCGGATTTATTTCAGTCGAAGTACACTGCGAGCCAAAAGTGGCATGTGTGCTTAGCTCAGATTAAATCGGCAGTTCTACCACAGCTGGTATCAGAGCCGATCATACACGGACAACAATTATAACAACTTTATTTTGATTTTGAAAAGCCTATTTTCTAAATCTTTTCGAAGTATTTGCGAAATTGAGAGTATCGTGTATATGCCCATTATAAGGATGTTACGCTATATATACAGGTGGCATCACTGACTTGTCTATCTTGGACTAGTGGAAGCACCATATTGCATATTTGGTTTTGGGAAGCAATGTTTCGGCCGTAGCAATCTCCCGTACTGGTGGAACGCTATTGTGATTTGCGATTCATTGTGAACTCTACATTCATGCTGCCTAGGTAAAGCTTTTAAGGGGGGTGGGCATGCTATGGAGCTTTCATGCCCACCACACTTACATTCGGTTTTGAGATCCATCTTCTTCTCGACAATCCCCAGTACTGGTGGAAAGTCACGCTTTGAGAATAAGGTGCAGCGGCCCACTCAACGTTGTCCACGCAGCGTGACAAATCGCGTGGATACCACATTAGGTGGAAATGAATGAGCATGCATTTTTTTTGCAGGTACATTAATGCCGAAATGCGTAGCATGAACGACTAGAACTCGACTAGTTACATGTAGGGAAAGTTCGTGCATATATGCCACCAAAATATCGTTAGTTATGAAAGTAAGGATTTGTGAGGACCGATTGGACGATCATGCATCATTTCATCTCATCTAATCTCATGTGCTTTGCTATGTGTGTTTCATTGAAAGTAACTAGATTCATATTATGTTTATACACGTGATTGTTTGAAAGTAACAAATTTTACATGAGATTTGTATGAGTGTTGCTACTATTTTGTAGTGTAGATCAAATTGCAAATATAACTATCAGAAACTTTAGATACAAAACTGATAGAGTATGTAAATTGTGATCACTTCGTTATAGAACTCTAACTTTAAAAGTGCTTATATTGTCAAGTACAAACTGAAATGTGACCGAGTTAAAAATATGCACCACGATAACCTACTGTTAGAAATCTGAAATCTGGTGCTAATTTAAATGGATTAAGTAAAAACTTTTTATATGAAATCTATAGTGCATAACAAAACAAACAACTTTTGTATATTGATCTTACTGCAGAAATGCTATTAAAGATGACCTTTAAGCACTTTAAGTCGTAATTTTAAATCTGTACAGGCTATATGATGTGAGCAAATGGAAGTTTTGGGCTTGATCTGAACAAAATTTGTTAAAGCTTATTATACCAAAGTTGTAGTCCATGAAGTCTGTAACATGTTTTCTATTGAGACCGTGACTCAAAAATGCTTCTAACTTGACCAAACATCTGAATCTAAAACGGGACTCAAATCTGGACAGACTAGGCCGCATCTTAGTAATATGGAGTTTCACCTATCTTCCCCTCACTACTAATACAAACTTTATATACCAAAGTTGGAGAGAACTTCAAAAGGAACGGCTTTGGTATTCTAATCTTGGTCTAAAACAGCTTGTTTGTTAAGTTGTAATAGGATTATTACAGAACCTAAAATCTGGACAGATTTCGGCTAGCTGAATAATTTGAGTTCCCGGTCCATTTTGAATTAGAACTGACAAACGTTTGCTATATCAATGATGTAGGGTATAAACTTTCGCATGACTTTCATGTTTCGAGTTTCTATAAAGACCAAATATTTAGCTTCTGAAGCCGAATTGCAAACTGAACCTGCTAGAAACAAAAATGTAAAATGAGTCTCATTGTTGCGGTCGTCTCGGCATTCGTCCTAATTTATTTAGCTCGTAAATACAACATAAACCCAAGTCTTTTAAGAGTTTTAGAAGCCAAATTGCCATGGACTTAGGCCTTTTCAGCCTCATCAAAGCTACCACAAGAAGGGAGTCTAAAGAAAGACAAAGCTGAAGAGCACTCCAACGACACGGCCTCCGTTCAACATCTGCAATCTGGGATCAATTTGTTGAAGGAATTCGTCGAGCTCGAAGATCAAGTTAGATAGTTTATACTTGACAACGATTAGCTGTTGGTACAGTAGGATCCTATAGGCCCACCTCTAAGACTTATGCACGAGCCTCTGCAATACTAGAAGTGTTCAAGAAGATTGTTCAACGCATCGTCACTGAAGCAGGAATTTTCTCCAATCGACCCCAACTTACGCTACATCAGTTTCTACACCTACACAACAAGTTAGAACTCCACCAAGACAAGAATGAGTTTAGAAGAAACCTCGATCAAGAATTAACCACCGCTTACATATCATAGGCAACGCTGTAGAGTTCCTATTTGGTTACATGAGAGATAAAGAGAAAGCGTCCCGGATCAACCTCAACTCCAACAATGTTTTCAAATTTGGTGATCAATCAAGACTACAACCCCATGGTGTCTCCCATGTGAAGCTTGACATTGCCTCAACGCCAATAAAAGAAGAAGCTAGCCTTCATTCTAGACATTAAATCTTACGATTAGGCAAAATGGGGTGAGTGTCGGTTAGCATAATAACACGTCCAACTCGGACCATGATTATCTGAATATTTGACTCCTTTGTATCGGCTCCAGAGTTCCATGTGTTTCTAATCCTTGAAACTTTTGCATTCGAAGCTCCAATATTCCATGCATTTCAAGCTCTTGCACTTCATGCAATTCAAACTCTTATAACTTCTTGGAATCGACTCTTGTGCTCCAATCTCCACTGACCATGCACTTTAAGCCTTACACTCTGTGCATCTCAAACTGTTAAAGTCCTCAAGCTTTGAGTATTTGTCACTCCATGAGATTCTAGATTCCATGTAATCGATACAACTCAATAGCTTGTTGTCCATATAGATTTCTTGTTCTCATGATTCCTACGCTTCCAACCTTTGTATTCTATGTGTTTTGCCTCCTTGATCCATGTCATCTGAATATTTGAAATCCATGTGCTCTAACCAATCGTGTTATATGAAACTCCTTGCTCATGTCTTGCTATGACTTTATATTATTCATGTCCCCTACAAGTGGGTGGTTATGACGCTCTTGATGCGGTGTATACATAAGCAGTCCTTAGTGCCGCGACGGAACCTACGGTCCCATGTGTACGGCCACTAGGGGCACACTGGTATCGAGACATGCGAAGATGTGACATCGTTTCATGCGTGGAATATTTACACCCACATTTCCTTGCTGCGATCAACCTTGTTTTACTCATTTTGTAGAAATACCTGCTTCCATTTCTACTACCTTGTTACATACCTCCATTGCTTTGTTTCACCTCGCCTTTCTTGAGTTGTGGGGGTAGCCAACCGCCAC
Source organism: Paspalum vaginatum (assembly GCA_030272315.1). Lineage (NCBI taxonomy): Eukaryota > Viridiplantae > Streptophyta > Magnoliopsida > Poales > Poaceae > Paspalum > Paspalum vaginatum. Next base: position 31,864,142 of record CM059018.1, on the reverse strand, counting down.
CCACTACTTATTCACATCTTTTCATTTGCGTGTGTGGAAATGATCGATTCTATTTCCACTATTTCGGTGCATCTTTCCATTGCCTCGTTTCACTTTGCCTTCTTGACTAGTGAGCATGATCCGCCTCAATCCCACGACTTGCTCATATTTATTCATTACCTTGTTTAACCTTTCCTTCAATAGTTTGTGGGAACAATTGACTTCGTTCTTAACATTCTCAATTGTTTTGTTAGTAAGTATACGTCAACTACTTCCATTTTCTTGGACAGCCCTACCAACTCTAAGAAATCATACAAACCATCACCTTGTCTAGGCGATTACGACCTGTCTTCTCCCTCTTGTGCCTTTCTTGTCACAATAAGCTGGGTGTGCTATGTTTCACACGTCTTACTCGAAGACATGTTGATTTAGTATCTTATATGTGTACACAGTCCCTATCAAACAAAATGAATGTGTCTCTCAAAAACACAGCCAACGACATTCCTTTGAATCACAAGATTCTGTTTTGTTCAATTTCCGCCTGTGTACATTTTGCTTTCATTGTTTGGATAAATTAGGTACTTATCATGTTTCTAATCCTGTATCAAAGTTAGGAAGTAACTCCTTTCCTTTGCTTCTATCATTGTCACTCGCTCTCTGACCACATTTTCTTCATGGTTTGTTCATTCACTCTCATATATGGCACAACTTGTCGAGTACCTTAGGGAGACCACCTATCCTTGTTAGATTGCGCTTTGTGACTACTTGTGTTAAAAAGGTACTAACCATTCACATGTTAGTTGACAAAGCTAATAGATAAAAATTTAGATGTTGTGACGTGCATTCAAAGAGACACAAACCGTGATGCCGAGACCAATTGCATTACACGGCAAGCGGGTTGTGCCTCACTCAAATCTCGGGACAAGTTTTCTTTAAGGGGGATGGGTTGTGATGCCCCCGGCATCTCAAAAGTCTTAACACATAGTTAGGTAAAAGCTAATTATGAGTTAGGACTTAATCATGTTTAGAGAGGAACAATACTAGGCAAATAAATCACGAAGTCAAAAATTTTCTAGTGGAATATACAAAACCCAGTGTTGTTTGGTTGGGTAGTTATAAATCTATACGTTTTCATGCAAGACATCAAATACAAAAATTTTAGTTCAAGATGTTGCCTTCAACTTTACTATGTCGACCATTTTCAAAATCGGATGTTAAGAGGTTCAAAAGTTCAAACCAAACTCAGTCAGCCTATACTTAGAAAAATTCATAAATCTAGGTTTTCAACCCTTCCCAAACTTCATTCTGAAATTACTTTTGATTTCACTATAGAACTTCAAAATCTACCTGACTATGAAATGAAATTAAACTTATCACCTTTCAAATGCACCTGATCTCAAAGTTATTGGATTTCATTTGATACTTCAAAAGTTTAAAACAAGAAAGTTTGCACATAAAGTAAAGCTGCAGTTTGACCAAACCTTTGAATGTATATGTGCTTGTAGTTCAAAATATAATGTGATTTAGACCAAACTCTCTATACCAAATTAGTATACAATTTCACATTGAACAACTTTGGAATTGTGTGTTGTGACAGGCATAAAGGTTTGAATGGGGTTGTGGATCAATTTCTGTCAACATGTGAAATCTGCCTAAACTTGACCTGAATGGTAAATTCAAATTTTTGTGAAATAAAAGTGCTTATCAAACAAAACTTTATATATGATGACGAAATTTTAAACAACATTGGTATTATACACTTTACATGAAAATGCTCCTAAATGGCTGTTTCATATTTTGAACTTCAAGTCATAACCTGGTCAAAGCTGAGGTCAGCAACTTAAATTTGAATTTACACAAAAAACATCCCCCATAACTTTGTATTCATGTTTATAACAAAGTTGTAGAAGATGAAATTTTGAATATTTCTTGTACTGTGATCTTCCCATAAATCGGCCAATTAGATGATCAAACAGGCAAATTTCAGAAACTCATTTTGCTGGTCAAACTCCATTTTTCCATTTTCGTTATTTTCTTTTCCTCCCTGTGTCACTTGCCCGCGGGACCCACCCGAGCCGGATGTGAACGCGCCCAGGACTCAGCCTCCACGCTGCCACGGCCGCCAGACCATGGCGACACGCGGCCGACTGGCTCCGGCGCGCTGCCCGTCCCCTGCCCACGCCCTGCCCCTGGTCCCGGCTTCCTTGAGGTCGAAGCCGCCTCCCTCTCACTCCCTGCTGATCTCCCCACCTCTGCCCTCACCCTCCATGGACAGAGCACTACCAGGGCGCCACCCACCATGGCCGGGCTCAGTGAGCTCATGCGCGCTGCCTCCCTCGTGCCTCCTCTCGCCTAGCCCGCACGAGCACCACCCTGCGCCATCCTCCTCCACCAACTCCGCCACTTCTTGAGGACTCCTAAGCCCTCCACCACTGACTCCCCACGCGCGCTGCCACCGTGAACGCCATGGCCTCCGATGCCCTCTCGCGGAAACCCACCGTTGGGACCTTTCCCCGCCTCAAGAACACCACCGTCGGCCTTGCCATCTTCATGCGCATCCCGGGCGCCCCTCACCGCTGTCGATCTGCCCCCTCCCCGGCCGGATTCACCCCGCGCCTCCGAACCTCCTCCCTGCAGTTTACCTTGATTCAAACCACGTTCCCCGGCCACTCTGTCCATCCCGCGCGATAAAATATGGGGGAAACGAGTCCCTTCCACTGGGAACATGTTCCTAGACCACCTCGGCGCCAACCTCGGCCTCCATGCCACGAGTGCAGCCGTGCCGTTTCCCCCCTGCGCGGCCTCTCCCTGGGTCAATTGAAGCCAAAGACCCAAAAAGACTTGGCCATAAGACTTCCGATGGATAGGAGGCCCTCCGATGGACTGGAGGTAGAAGGAAGTCCTCCGAAGGACTGGAGGCATGCTCGACGTCGGTCGGCCATGGGAGTTCGGTACACGGAGGAGCGGCATGAGTAAGACCTCTAAAGGACTGCGAGGCAACCCCGATGGACTGGGGATGCCGGGTGCCACCACGGTGCTCCAGCTCGAGTACATGGCGTAAAGACGGCGCGAGGGCATCGGCGGATTCGCTCAAATCTGCCACCCTACCACCAAGTTACCAGACTCGACGAATGGCCTCGTTCTCGCCGAGATAGAGTGGAGTGGGCCGTTCCAGGCCTAGGAAGGAAACCCTAAAGTTTCCCGGATTCTGACTTCAAAACCGAGGGTTGATCGGCGGATTTGGACTACTAGCCACGTGGACGTCATCCGGGAGTTAGCTTGTAGGTGAAGAAGATCAAGACTCCATTGCGGTCGTCCGTCCCCGAGAAAGTCGAGTCTTTTCCGTTTTGGCCCCTACGGGCGTTTCTATAATATAGGGGTCTTAGTGTAAAATGTGTTGATTAGGACAGGGCTATAAATACCTAAGTGGCTGGTTATTTAGGTGACTCTTCCACCTCTAGAAACCCTAGGCTTAGTCTCCAACCAGCCAAGTGCTTAGAGAGCAAATCGGGTGCTTAGCTTAGGATTTGAGAGTCCCCTAAGCTAGTACTTTGCATTAGTGGGAGGATGAAGGGTGGTAGGTTGAGTTGAGACTTGTAAGAACTGATTTCCTCATCTAATCATGGCAAGATTCGTCCTGAATTCGTGCTCATGTGTGCAGCCATCTCCTTTCCCCCTTTCTAGTTGGTTTTTGGATGAAACTCAAAGGCTTTTGGTGATTTGCTTTGCCCACGAGTTAATCCTGTTCTTTTGGCTCTTTTGAACTTGCTAAGATGTGGAGAATATGTCTTAGAATATCTCTATCCTACTGGATTTCCATGAGCAAGTCATTCTTGAATTTTCCCCTTTCTTGCCCAAAATTTCCCCTCTTCATGAGATCTGAAATTCCCGCTAATCCCTTAATCTTTTTGAGTAGATCTCTTGGGAATAGCTTTGGAACAATGCTAGGATAGCCTGTGCAAAATTTCATGAAGATCCGAGAAGATTTGGTCAAGTTTAAGGGTTGCAAACTCAAAGCCCGAGGCTGTATTCTGGGCACACCGGACAGTCCGGTGCAACTTCACCGGACAGTCCGATGGACCTAACAGTCTCCAAATGGGCTGAATTTCTAGTATGTTATTCCCCATATTTTCCTTAGCCTGTGTTTAAAATTTCATGATTTTTGGAGCCAGTTTTGTTAGGTTTTGGCAATTTTCTTTGCAGCCCTGTCTGTCTGAAAATTCCCTGTCGGACTATCCAGTAGGGCATGTCAAACAGTCCGGTGGCAGCAGTGGTTTTGCTCTTGGATTTAGTTTAAGTTGTTCCTATGGTCTGTGGCTTGTTCTATGTGGGTTTGAGGGTGCCTTGGATCATTCCTAAGGTCTTTAGCACCTCATTTGCTAAGATATCTTGGTGATCACTAGGCGTGTTAATTTTGGTTGGTTTGTGTTCGTTTGCTTCTGTGTTTTTGCCTCAACCTCGCTTTGGTGGTTCTCGTTGTATGCCTATACTCTTTTGCATGCTGTGTCAGTGAGACGCATCTAGGTGCGTTGAGTGGCTGGCGAGACACTTCGGCGTGAGTTATTGCTCCGCTTCGCTTGCGGTCTTTGTGATCGTTGAGTTGAGTGCTTCCGCTTGCTTGGTGGGTATCCTCTCAGTGGACGGCACCTTGCGCTACTAGACATGTATCTGTTCAGTGGACAGTGTCTAGTTCTTCTCATAAGCACCAGTTTCAAGGAGTTGTGAATTTGAGTTTTTAAGTGCTCCTATTCACCCCCCTCTAGTCGCACGTCTCGGTCCTACAATTGTTATCCGAGCCGGTTAGGTTTCTTCATACCTTTACCGGTAAGAAATGAGTAGCGACTATGGCGCACTCTGGGAAGGTTTTGGTTCTCGGCTCGGATGGCTATCCCCACTGGAAGGGTAGGATGAAAGCTTTCTTGCTAAGTCAGAGCGAGGACATATGGAATGCTACACAGAGTACGACTTTCACGGTGCTCCCTGTTGCCGAGCGTACCACACCGGCGTTCGTTACTCAGCATGAGGCGAACTACAAGGCGGTGAACTTTCTCTTCTCTAGACTTGGTCCGATGGACTATGAGAGGGTAAGCCACCTTAGTACCACCCGTGAGATCTAGTCCCTGCTCAGTGCACACCATGAAGGGATGGTGACAGTTAAGGGTCGGCTTGTTGAGACTTACCGGCACGAGTATGAGAACTTTGTTCAGAAGCCGAGAGAGTCTATCGATGCCTTGTTTGGTCGTTTTCAGTGGATCATCAACAAGCTCTGTGTCAACTCTGCCTCCGCTGCTCTCCCATATGCTGACCATCAGTAGGCTGTTAAGCTGCTGTATTCCTTAGACAGGAATGTGTGGGAGATCAAGAAGAACTCCATTCTTGAGTCGGTAGGGTATGACACCTTGGGTGTTGAGGAGCTTTACAGCAAGCTCAAGGCCATAGAGGTTGATTACCAGATGACAGATATGCTCACTGGTACTGGCTACAAGAGCTTGGCCTTGGCTTCTAGCTCCAAGGAAGTTGCTACTAACCCCCCACTTCACGGTTTTTCGTTCTCTGCTTTGATGTCTGTGACAGAGGAGCAGTTGGCGTCACTTGGGGATGATGAGCTTTGCCTGGTGTCTAGTCGCTTCCAGCGTGCCTATGACAACCGGATGAGCAAGAAGAGGGGCGAGAAGCCCAAGTGCTTTGAGTGTGGAGAGGTCAGCCACTTCGTCGCTGAGTGCCCAAACAAGCAGAACAACTACTGCAAGAAGGGCAAGAACCACTCCCGCGACTTCCGCAAGCACCGCTCCGGCAAGCATGACTACGGGAAGCGTGACCACACCAAGCACCGCTCTGGCAAGATCAAGAACTTCAGGAAGGCTTTCAAGAGCTACCAGAAGGACAACCGGAAGCGGGACAATGCCTTCTTCGCCGAGCTTGGTGGTCTTTGTAGCGGATTGTCCTCCCCCTCCTCCTCATCCTCGTCAAGCTCAAGTGATGAGGAGATCGTCACCAAGCGGGACAAAAGGAGGGACCAAGGCGGTCCAGCTAGCCTCTGCTTCGTCTCCATCAAGTCCAAGCCAATCACAAGGTGAACTAGAGATCATTTTGCTCCATGGCACTTGAGGACAAGGACAATAAGGGCAACGACAATGACTCCTCCGATGAAGAGGCAACTCCTGAGCAAGCTAAGATCCTTGATATGCTAGAGAGGAATAGTCATGAGTTGAAAGCCCAAGATAAGTTGTTGGAGAAGGCAGCCAAGAAGCTGCAGAAGCAGAAAGCCAAGCTTGCTGATGCTTTGGTTGAAATTGAGAGGCTGAAAAGTGTGCAAGCCTAGCCTAGTGACTTTGAGTGCCCTACCTGTGAGTCCCTCATGAGTGAGCTTTGTGAGCAGAAGAGCAAGTATGCTCATCAGTTAGAAAAGATGGATAGGCTGAAGGTTGACTTTGGCAAGCTCCAGTCTAAACTGGATGAGCCTACCTTGAGTGAGGTGCCTGAGTGTGAGTCTTGCCTCCACCTAGCTGTTGACATAGCTAAGCTAAAGGTGAAGTGTAAGGGGCAGCTCAAGGAGTTGGCGGAGCTTATGGCTAGACCCACGCTTTTGGGTGTGTGCACGGTCTGTCCTACCTTGAGGAGTGAGCTTGACCAGGTGAGAGCTGACTTTGAGGTGCTTTCAGCACTCCCTGATACGTGTGAGAGTTGTCTCACTTTGGGGTTGCAGTTGGTGGAGAAGGATGCCACCATTAGGAAGCTTGAGAAGTTTGCTCCTGTGATTCCCTCTCTAGACTGTCTCACTTGTGCTGCCCATACTTTAGTTCTAGAGGATCTGAGAGAGAAAAAACTGACCTTGGTTGATGAGAACAACCGTTTGAGAGAGGTGCTCAGTTGGATGTATCCTAGAGAGCCCCAACTAAGGATGATTTTAGAGAGCACCAAGAGAGCTGAGGGTTATATGGGTGGACTTGGGTTAGGAGAGTGCAGTACTTTGGATAAGAAGAAGAGTGCCCTAGTTAAGCTTGAGACTACTTCTCCTCAGCCTAGTCCTACTATTGATGGGTTTACCACGAGCCTCCCATGGCTGCCCCAAAGAAGCAGTTCTGGACACCCAAGCCCTCACATGCTAAGTTGGATAGGGTAGTGACTTAGATCCTCAAGCCTCCAGTGAGCGAGGAGAGAGTCCAGCAGCCTACTCCACCTAAGCCCAAGGCCCAGCCTAACCCCAATCCCAAGAGGCCTGTCTACCACTCTGACTTTTGCTAGCGGAATGGCCACTTGGAGGAGTTCTGCTTCAGGAGGAAGTGAGCTGAGAGGTAGGAGAGAGCCTAGGGGAACCAAGATCAGTTCTACCAGGGTGGTAGGCAGGATCCTGTGGCGGAACCACCGATTTAATCCGGGCTAAGCACACCTGCCACCTCTGGCTTGCAGTGCGATTAGACCGAACTAAACCCGGTCGTCCGTCGAGAGTCATTCGACTCCCGATATTACCTTTTCCCAGAGGAACCGACATCATACACATCCGACTCACGATGGAGCCACAACAGAAACATCATCACAGGCAGTTAAATAGCATAAAAGTAGATTTATTTACAAACCAGTTTTTACATAAAATTCCAGTCCAACATAATATTATACGGTAGCAAGTTTGAAAGTTTCTCGCAGCGGAAAATATAAGTTTAGGTCACCATGTTATCACCAAAAGTTTTGCATTGGAGGTACAACATCGAGCCCACCGATGTTGTCCTCGTGCCATTTAGTCACTTCATCCTACATGCGGGCATGCCCCGCCTCCAACACAGGTGCACACCATGAATTCCATACCTGCGCTCAAAAGGTGGGGGCAAACCCTGAGTACTAATTACTCAGTAGGTCTTAATGGACTTGGCTTACGGCTGACGCGAAGCAGCTTACTAGCAAGTTGATCCTTAGCCTTTAGTTTTTAACAGCTACTTAATTAACATAAACAACAAGTTTCATTGTCTGCTTGATTACCAACATAAAAGTAAGTCTTTGCAAGATAACAACTCAGCTCAAACATGTAGTATTCCAAAAACCATAAGTATTAAGGTACCGAGAGTTTAAGTAATTACTACGTTGCCCGTGTGCACTATCAGCATTCCCACAACTGGTGGGCATCAGCGATTCGAATCGATTTTTAATTCCCGGAAATAACTATCATGCCAGGGGTATATGCTTACTAGCCATCGCGTTCCCACATATAGCCCCCATCTCCACCTGTCTTGTCCCAAGATTCAAAGCGCCCTCACCTAACCCCCGGGTTGTGCCCCCTCAGGAGCGATACCACGGCCGCACCAGGTCAGCCCTCCCTTAGGAGCGATACCATGGTCGCACCGGGTCAGCCCTCCCTCGAGTACAAGCGCCCCCGGGCCCATCGGCCTCCAGCAAGTGGATGAGCGGAGCCTCGAAAACTTCGGACAAACCCAGGTAGGACTTCACCGGTCCCATTTCCCGGTTAAGCACTTTAGCAATGTTATGCCGATCAGCAGGCGAACAGCGAACGGGCCTTAAACGACTCGGGCGGAGTCCGGGTGCGACATCATGAAAACGTAAATACTGAAATAAATCTCCGCCCGGTCTCCATTTAATTTCATGAGCAATAATAAACAATGATATGACTGTAAGTTTTTGTAACTTTGAAAACACCTACGTGACGAGTACACACACTCGTGTCTACTCGTACCTAGAAATTTCTAGGCATACTCGCCCTACGAACTCTATGTATAGGTGCTAGGGCCAGGGCGGCCAGGAAGTCTAATGCAATTGGTTTCAAAACAACTCCTAATGCATATGCGTAATCATCAAGTATAATTTATTTGCTGGGTAGAGTATGATCCTGCCTACCTTCTTCACTAGGGTCAGTAGCTTCCTCCGGAGCGTAGTCGGGTTCCTGCTGCTGGTCCTCTGGCTCTGGGTGCAGTTCCTCTTCTGGCTCCGTCACGATCGGTTGGTCCAGTGGTGGTTCTTCGTTCGTGGAATCTATATGTAGGACATGATGCAGTTAAAGCATGTATTAGTGCAATGCTTGCTTCATTATGCGGGTGTAATGCAGTAGATCAGTGAGCTTATGATTCGTGGTACAGAGTTATGCATATTGAGGTGAAAGTCGTTTCATACTAAGAAATCGTACAAGCCATCATCTATGACAGCTTAGCTTGCCACATAAAATAACGTGGGGTGTGCGTAGCGAAAATAGCACCGCTTCATGTGAAGTGACCGAAACTTCCATACAAGTGCATTATTTCTACCAGCTTTCACTTAGAGCCAAAACCTTACATGCATCATCTCCAATTCTAGCAAGTTATCCCATAACTATAGCTCATATCAACCTTAAAGTCATATTTGAAACATTATTCACCAAATTAACCTTTTTCTTAAGTGTAATATGTGCCTAGAGTAAGACAAGGGCAAAATAGTAAATCAACAGCAAGTGCTAAGGTCAACAAATTTTATACAGAACCTATATATAATAACAAGGTCCCTGCTCAAATTTGGCTATTTTTGGAGATCATTTAGTCCTTATTTCCTATTTATTAGAGTTTTATATGTTTGAAAAGAAACAGGGGCAAAACTGTCCTTTCCTACTCAACCATCATACCCATCCTGTAGATCTATTTATTAGGAACACAATGCAACAAAGTTTGCTATTTTTGGATTTTTATACACTTTATTATGATTTTTCAAAGTTTCAGCCTTTTTAAAAGCATTTTAATCGAAAATACACAGACTCTGGACCTATCTATAAATATCCATAGTTTCTGAGGGTTCCTGTGCAAGATTTACAAGACTCAGTGTACAGTGCTCGGTATGGAAACGTAAAACTGTTAAACCCGGAGGGCGATAGTGCAAAATGTGCGTCTTCCTCCTCCCGTCGTCTTCTTCCTCGCGACGGGAGGGGAACTCCGGCGGCGCGCGGCCAATCTCGGCCCTGCGGGGCTCGGGAGCTCGCCGCGGAGTGCCGGGAGAGAGAGAGGAGTACGGGGAACCTTATCCACTACCTCAGACGGCGGGGGAAGATCGCGGGGAGGGACGGCGACGAGCGCCCCTGGCCGGCGAGGTGCGGCGGTGCAATACGCCGGGGTGGAAGGGTCTCGGGCGATGCGGTCTGGGCGGGAAGGTAGAGTCGAGGGCGGCGAAGCTCGGCGTGGTGACGGTTGAGCTCGGGAGCGGGCGGAGATGGCTGGGGGCGAGCTCGCGCGAGTTCCGGCAATGGCGGACGCGCGAGGTCGGGAGGGAAAAGCAGAAAACTCGAGCTCGGGGAGGAGAACTCGAGATATAGGGCCGGCCTTGCCCTCGCCCCGGTGGCGCGTCGCGCGCGCTGTCCGCGCGCGGCAGTGGCGCGTGGCCGCGGCGGCCGGGACGGCCGGCGCGTGGCCACGGCCGCTCGGCGCGCAGCGCCGCGTGGGCGCGCGCGGGCGGGGAGAGAAAAGGGAGGCGCGTGGGTGAACCCGGTCTATGGACCACGGTGGCTGACAGGTGGGGCCAATCCCAGGATTTGTGAGTACGGTGTATAGACTCAGTGCATCGAGCGAGGGAGCGGGTCCGTGCGCTATCGCGGGCGGCTGACAGGTGGGTCCCGCTGGTCATAGAGACGAGAAAATAAAAGAAAATCGACCCCCTTTGACCAGCTGACATGGTTTCTGAATTTCGCAAATTTGACCAATTTAGGAGCCGAATTTGAAAAAGACCCAATTGAATGAAATGTTGTACATTTTGAAATCTACAACTTTGTCAAAAGGACCTATACCAGATTCCAAATATAAAATGATTTAAATTTGAAAATAACTTGCTGACTCCTGTTTGACCAATTAAAACCCCCAACTTGAAAATTATAAAAGTCCATTTTAGGTGCATTTTCATGAAAGGTGAACTATACCAAAGTTGCATAGAATCTCATGATCTACAACTTTGGTATTCATGACATGGCAAGATTTTGAATTTTGTTTCACAAAATTTTGAATTTACCTAACAGGGCTGAATTTGGCAAAAGTCACATTTTCACATAAAATGACCCAAAACTAGATTTCAACATTCATGCATGCCAAAACACAAAATACCAAAGTCATTCCTTATAGGATTACCTACAAGTTTGGTATGTAAGGTTTTATAAAAATCACAATTGTATTAAAGTTATATCCACAATTCAAACACAGCTTTTTCTGAAAACTAAGTTTAGTTGCTCAATTGACCTACTTTATGCACGCTCTCAAGATAAAAGGCCTTGGAAAAGATGTCATTATGCTAATGATTTTAGTGTAATGCATTTGAGATGCCTAGGGCATCACAACCCACCCCCCTTAAAGAAATCTCGTCCCGAGATTTTTGAAGTGTCGTGGATGGTTAAACTGGTTGTAGTTAGTGTTGGGTGCACGTATTGAGTTTAGACCCAGAAGCTAAGCTGTTGTAACGTACCGAGTTGAGGTGGATGGCAGAAAACCAGGGTACTTAGTGTGTAGGTATTCTTCTTGCTCCCATGTGGCTTCTTCTTCGGAATGATTACTCCATTGAACTTTGTAAAAGTTGATTGTTTTCTGACGAGTTGATCTTTGCTTTTTATCGAGAATTTTTATGGGATGTTCTTCGTATGTGAGATCTGATCCAATCTGAACTTGAGAGGTATCTACCACTTTCTCCGGCACTCTTAAGCACTTCTTTAGTTGGGAGACGTGAAACACATCATGAACTGCAGCCAGATGTGGTGGTAGCTCTAACCGATAAGCGACGGCTCCGCACTTTTCAATGATCTTGAATGGACCGACGTACCTTGGTGCTAACTTTCCTTTCACCCCAAACCGTTGTACCCCTTTCATCGGAGATACTTTGAGATACACATGATCCCCCTCATCAAAGACTAATGGCCTCCTCCTTTTATCCGAGTAACTTTTCTGTCTGGATTGTGCTCTTTTGAGATGGTGGTGTATGAGTTTTACTTGTTCTTCGGCTTCTACCACTAAATCAGGGCCAAAGGTAACACGCTCTCCTGGTTCAGACCAGTTTAGTGGTGTTCTGCATCTCCTACCATAAAGAGCCTCGAAAGGAGCCATTTCCAAGCTCTTTTGATAGCTATTGTTATAAGCGAACTCCGCCAGGGGAAGGCATTCATCCCACTTGGTGGAATATGTCAGTGCACAAGCCCTTAACATATCTTCTAGAATTTGATTCACCCTTTCTACTTGACCACTGGTTTGAGGATGGTAAGCGGAACTGCGTACAAGAGTGGTGTCTAAGGCAGTCTGCAGTTGCTCCCAGAAGCGGGAAACGAACAGAGAACCCCTATCTGAGGTGATAGTTCGCGGGACCCCGTGTAAGGATAGGATCTTGGAAAGGTACAACTCAGCGTACTGCTTTGCTCGATAGGTGGTCTTGACTGGAATGAAATGAGCAGATTTCGTGAACCTATCGATAATTACCCATATGGAATCATATCCTTTTTGGGTACGAGGTAAGCCCACAATGAAATCCATGTGTATATCCTCCCATTTCCATGCTGGGACATCTAGTGGTTGAAGCATTCCAGCGGACTTTAAGTGATCAGCTTTTACTTTCTTACACACGTCGCACTCAGATACGTACTTGGCGATCTCTCGTTTCATGCGGGTCCACCAAAACTTTTGCTTCAAGTCTTGGTACATCTTATTGCTGCCCGGATGTATCGTGAGTATTGAGGAGTGTGCTTCGTCTAGTATTCTCTTCCTCAACTCCATGTCCTTGGGTACCACTAGACGATTCTTGAACCACAGGACGCCTTGGTCATCAAGTGTGAAACATGCCTTCTTCTCTTCACTAATACCTTCACGGATATATGCCATACCCTTATCTTGTTTCTGAGCTTCTATGATTTGTGACTTGATTGTGGGCTCAATAACGACATTATAGAGTTCCGCATGCTGTCCTGAAGATGTTTCAATGTCACTCATCTCACAGCAGATTATTCTTGCTGTAGGTCGGACTTCTATCACATTGCAATGAACTTTTCGGCTTAGTGCATCTGCTACCACATTGGCCTTGCCTGGGTGGTAGTGTATCTCCAGATCATAATCTTTTATCAGCTCTAACCATCGCCTCTGCCTCATATTGATTTCGGGTTGTGTGAAAATATATTTGAGACTCTTATGGTCAGTGTAGATGTGACATGTGTTGCCTAACAGATAGTGTCTCCAAATTTTTAGTGCATGAACGACTGCAGCCAACTCAAGGTCATGTGTTGGATAGTTGGCTTCATGTTTCCTCAGTTGGCGGGAGGCATAAGCAATTACTCTTCCTTCTTGCATCAAGACACAACCAAGTCCATTACCGGAAGCATCACAGTACACCTCAAAAGGCTTGGTAATATCTGGTTGAGCTAGCACTGGTGCTGAGGTTAATAATTTCTTCAAGGTTTGGAAAGCTTCTTCACAACTCGGATTCCAAATGAACTTTGCATTTTTCTTGGTCAATGAGGTCATGGGTTTTGCAATTTTGGAGAAATCTTTGATAAAGCGGCGGTAGTAGCCCGCTAAACCAAGAAAACTCCGGATTTCAGTCACGGTCTCTGGTTGTTTCCAATTTAGCACATCTTCTACTTTGTTAGGGTCAACTGCGACTCCCTTTTCAGATAGCACATGGCCCAAGAAACTCACTTCTTTCAGCCAGAATGCACACTTGCTAAACTTGGCATAAAGCTTATGCTCTCTGAGCCGAGTGAGCACGATCCTCAAGTGTTCTTCATGTTCTTTTTCATTTTTGGAGTAGATTAGTATGTCATCTATGAATACCACCACGAACTTATCAAGTTCATTCATGAACACCGAGTTCATCATATACATGAAGAAAGCCGGTGCGTTGGTTAACCCAAATGACATGACCAAGTACTCATATAAACCATATCTGGTAGAGAATGCTGTCTTGGGTACGTCCTCTTCTCTAATCTTCATCTGATAGTAGCCAGACCTTAGGTCAATTTTAGAAAAGACCTTAGCCCTAGCTAACTGATCAAATAGAATGTCGATGTGTGGCAGTGGGTATTTGTTTTTGACGGTCACTGCATTCAGTGGCCGATAGTCAACGCACAATCTTTTCCCACCATGATCCTTTTTCTCAACAAAGAGAGCTGGACAACCCCACGGTGATGAACTAGGCCTAATGAACCCTTTGTCTAATTGTTCTTGTAGCTGTACTTTCAATTCCTTCAAATCATCAGGTGGCATCCTGTATGGTCTTTTTGACACAGGTGCCGTACCTGGAACGAGCTCAATGACAAATTCTACATCCCGTTTTGGTGGTAGTCCCAGAAGTTCTTCTGGAAACACGTCCGGGAATTCACACACTACTGGTATCTTTTTAACCTCTTGTAGTTCAGTCGCATTGACCGTGGGGGTCATGTGTTTTTGGTTTGGCAAGTGTATCCGTAGAATCTTGCCGCTGACACTAGACCTTAACTGCACTGTCCTGCTGCCAATATCCAGGACTGCATTGTTTTCTGTCATCCAATTCATCCCTAAGATGATATCAATCCCCCGGTGTGGCAGCACCACAGGATTGATTATGAAATCTTCCTTTCCTATACTCAGCCTTAACCCTTTTACTATCAGATTTGTATTTATCGGGTTCCCAGGCGCGGTGATTTGATATTTCTCTTTTATACGTGAAGTCTCTACCCCGTGCTTAGATGTATATGATTGACTAATGAAAGTATGAGTAGCTCCTGAATCAAATAACACGACGGTCGGCTGACCGTTGACCATGAACGTACCGGCGAGAACAGGCTCTCCTGCAGGGATCTGCTCCATGTGCACATAGTGCACTCGACCTGTCTTGGGTACGAATCCCTTCGGCTTGCTCTGTTGGTTTCCACCCGCAGGAACAGGACCTTGGATCCTGCGAGGCGCTCTGCAGTCCTTAATGAAATGGCCGATCTTGCCGCAGTTGTAACAAGGAGCGCCCGGCCCCGGAACAATGGGAGCACGGGGAGTTGGCAACTGTGCGGGTGCTCGATAAATGGGGTACTGTTGCTGCGGTGCCGCCCGATGAATCCACCTTGGTTGGTTGGGTCGGACCACATAGCGAGACTGCTGATAATTTTGCTGTTGAGGTCTGTACGCGGTCTTCTGCTTCTGTGAAGGGCCCGTCGCTGATGTGTTGGCTATCCTTTTGCGCTTCTGATCCTCGTTAGCAGCACGGAGACGATTCTCCATGTCGAGAGCAGTGTCTACCAGCTCAGTGAAGCTCTGGTAACGCCGTGCCAAGTGAGTCCGGAGGGTAGGGTCAAGGCCCTCTAGGAGTCTCTCGGCCCGCTCCGGCTCAGTAGCAACATCTCTCGGAGCATACTGTGAGAGGTGGATAAAGGTCTGCACATATTGCATCACGGTCCGGTTGCCCTGCTTGAGGTCTCGGAATTCGCGACGCTTTTGCTCCATCAAACTTGCCGGGATGTAGTGAGCCCGGAAAGCTTGTCGGAACTCCTCCCATGTGGGCTCATGGCCCTCTTCCTGCATGGCGAGGAAAGTGGCGTACCACGCTCCCGCAGGCCCATGAAGAAGCTGAGCAGCAAATCGAGCCTTCTCTCGCTCATTGATCCCTGGCAGAAGGGTAAACTTGGACTGGACAGTGCGAAGCCAGTCGTCTGCCGCCAGTGGCTCTGGGCAGTTGGTGAAGACCGGGGGTCGCAGCCCCTCGAAGTCCTGGTAAGTAATGCCACGTGGCCTGTACTCCCGCGGCTGTTGTTGCCCACGGGCTTGACGGTCTTCTGCTAATAACCGAATCAGCTCAGCTTGTTGGACCACCAAAGTGGCCAGCTCCGGCGGGGGTGGAGCGCCTTGCGCTGACTGCCCTGATGACTGCCCCGTGCGAGTGTTCACCATCTGCAAAATGGAATCATATGGGTTCAGCCCAATAGCCCATGTGCAGAAATACGGTGACAGCAAGATCATAGGACTATAGGCAATTTGTGAGCACAGGTAAACTTGCCACAAAGCAGTTAGACTTTATCTCTCAAGGCCAAGCTTAACGACATCGCATCATTCACATTATCCATGCGCACTCAACAGTTACTTCAACCATACTTATAAAGTCTTAAAAACTAAGGGTTTACTAGTACACACATGGGCCATCTCATCCATCACATCGGAATACTAACTTAAGGTTCTACATCGGGTTACATGACGTACATAAGTGAGTTCTCTCGACCTCACCATTGTTTAGTACAGTCATGGCAAACTGCACGGAGCGATATAGTACAAAACATCGCTCACAACGTGCACCATCTACAAAAAGTTTCACCAAACCATGCCATTGTCAAACTCTCTAACGCCCGTTACGCGCGTCAGATACCATGCTGCCCTCATCCTCCACCACAGGGGCAACTGAAGGGTCCGGCTCGTACTGCGCCAGGCGCTGCTGTGCCTCGGCCAACTCTGCCTCCAGCTCCTCAATACGGTCCTGAGCATACATGTGCTGGTCACGGTAGTGGAGGACACGGTCCTCGGCACGGAGGTACATCCCGTGTACGCTGTGAGCAAACTGCATGGTCGCAGCATAGGGCCTGGTGTCAATCCGCTCCTCCAGCATGTTGTGACGACGGAGCCACTCGTCGTCGTAGCCGTCGGTGGGGAGGTAGCGCAGCACTGACATCCCTGCTGCACCCGAGGAGCTGAGTGAAGTGATGGCTGCTAGGGTGACCTTGTCGTAAGCGTCCTCCTCATTGGCCCCGTAGACGGTGAGCGTCTGCCGGACCGCGGTGTGGCTCGAAGGAAGGACAACACTGGCCATGCAGTGTCCCTCCGCGTGCACCGTCTGCACTGAGAAGAAAGGGCACGGCCTGCGCCTCACCTCACGCAGAGCCCGACAAAGGATCTGCGCAAGGCCGTTCTCCTCACGGCAACGGGTGTGAACCATCCCATTCTCAAGCTGAGGAGGGGTGTGGGTCACTGGTGGGAGGGGAGCAGCCCTTCCCTCCTGTACGCGGAGTCCCCTCGCACTGGTGGCCTTACGAGCGGTTTGCTTGGTCCTGGCCATCTGTTTTTAAAAGAGATTTTAATCAGTGATAGGCATAGGTTGCATATAACTTTAACGGTTAAGTGGGTGATGGGTGCGGAAAACATCATTGGACTTTCCTTTTACTTATTTGTCTTTTAGCGATAAACCCCTAAGTATGAACAAGTAAAAGTAAACATGATGCATGACTCGTCCTATCCGTTCTCACATCACACACCTTATGTATAATGTATATATCTAACGAGTATCCGGTGACATATATGCACGGCACTCTCTAATGCAACTAGTCGTTCTCTATTCGTTCTTAATTTCGCACGTGGTTAGTGTACCTGCAGAAAAATGCATGCTCATACCATCATCATTACCATGACCAATCATTACCACTCTAACCCTAGAAGTGGCACCCACGAATTTCTTTAGGCTACGTCTGGTGGACGACGTAGTGGCGCCATTTCTCCCAACACACCCAGTCTTCCTCCAGTACTGGGGAATTGCTGGGGAGAGAAACGGTGGCCAACAAGATCTAGCTATAATTTTTGGTTGAAGGAGAAGTGGTCACGAAACACTCCAATAGCGTGACCACCCCCCTTAAAGAGTTCTGCCCTATCAGCATGAATGCAGGGTTCGCAACAGTCCGCAAATCCCAATAGCGCTCCACCAGTACTGGGGATGGCTATGGCCGAAATGTTGCTTCCCAAAGCGCCGAATATGCACATGAGTTCTATCTAGGTCAGACTGTTAGCGATGTCACCTGGTATTTCACTAACATCCTTAATAGGGGCATATCGATACTCTCACTTTTCAAATACTTCGAAAAGGGTTTTCGAAAATAGGTTTGCCAATCAAAACTGGATGATATGTCTGTTATCTGTGTATGATCGGCTCTGATACCAGCTGTGGCGGAACCACCGATTTAATCCGGGCTAAGCACACCTGCCACCTCTGGCTTGCAGTGCGATTAGACCGAACTAAACCCGGTCGTCCGTCGAGAGTCATTCGACTCCCGATATTACCTTTTCCCAGAGGAACCGACATCATACACATCCGACTCACGATGGAGCCACAACAGAAACATCATCACAGGCAGTTAAATAGCATAAAAGTAGATTTATTTACAAACCAGTTTTTACATAAAATTCCAGTCCAACATAATATTATACGGTAGCAAGTTTGAAAGTTTCTCGCAGCGGAAAATATAAGTTTAGGTCACCATGTTATCACCAAAAGTTTTGCATTGGAGGTACAACATCGAGCCCACCGATGTTGTCCTCGTGCCATTTAGTCACTTCATCCTACATGCGGGCATGCCCCGCCTCCAACACAGGTGCACACCATGAATTCCATACCTGCGCTCAAAAGGTGGGGGCAAACCCTGAGTACTAATTACTCAGTAGGTCTTAATGGACTTGGCTTACGGCTGACGCGAAGCAGCTTACTAGCAAGTTGATCCTTAGCCTTTAGTTTTTAACAGCTACTTAATTAACATAAACAACAAGTTTCATTGTCTGCTTGATTACCAACATAAAAGTAAGTCTTTGCAAGATAACAACTCAGCTCAAACATGTAGTATTCCAAAAACCATAAGTATTAAGGTACCGAGAGTTTAAGTAATTACTACGTTGCCCGTGTGCACTATCAGCATTCCCACAACTGGTGGGCATCAGCGATTCGAATCGATTTTTAATTCCCGGAAATAACTATCATGCCAGGGGTATATGCTTACTAGCCATCGCGTTCCCACATATAGCCCCCATCTCCACCTGTCTTGTCCCAAGATTC
This sequence comes from Paspalum vaginatum, assembly GCA_030272315.1. Lineage (NCBI taxonomy): Eukaryota > Viridiplantae > Streptophyta > Magnoliopsida > Poales > Poaceae > Paspalum > Paspalum vaginatum. Next base: position 31,845,413 of record CM059018.1, on the reverse strand, counting down.
AAAGCGCCCTCACCTAACCCCCGGGTTGTGCCCCCTCAGGAGCGATACCACGGCCGCACCAGGTCAGCCCTCCCTTAGGAGCGATACCATGGTCGCACCGGGTCAGCCCTCCCTCGAGTACAAGCGCCCCCGGGCCCATCGGCCTCCAGCAAGTGGATGAGCGGAGCCTCGAAAACTTCGGACAAACCCAGGTAGGACTTCACCGGTCCCATTTCCCGGTTAAGCACTTTAGCAATGTTATGCCGATCAGCAGGCGAACAGCGAACGGGCCTTAAACGACTCGGGCGGAGTCCGGGTGCGACATCATGAAAACGTAAATACTGAAATAAATCTCCGCCCGGTCTCCATTTAATTTCATGAGCAATAATAAACAATGATATGACTGTAAGTTTTTGTAACTTTGAAAACACCTACGTGACGAGTACACACACTCGTGTCTACTCGTACCTAGAAATTTCTAGGCATACTCGCCCTACGAACTCTATGTATAGGTGCTAGGGCCAGGGCGGCCAGGAAGTCTAATGCAATTGGTTTCAAAACAACTCCTAATGCATATGCGTAATCATCAAGTATAATTTATTTGCTGGGTAGAGTATGATCCTGCCTACCTTCTTCACTAGGGTCAGTAGCTTCCTCCGGAGCGTAGTCGGGTTCCTGCTGCTGGTCCTCTGGCTCTGGGTGCAGTTCCTCTTCTGGCTCCGTCACGATCGGTTGGTCCAGTGGTGGTTCTTCGTTCGTGGAATCTATATGTAGGACATGATGCAGTTAAAGCATGTATTAGTGCAATGCTTGCTTCATTATGCGGGTGTAATGCAGTAGATCAGTGAGCTTATGATTCGTGGTACAGAGTTATGCATATTGAGGTGAAAGTCGTTTCATACTAAGAAATCGTACAAGCCATCATCTATGACAGCTTAGCTTGCCACATAAAATAACGTGGGGTGTGCGTAGCGAAAATAGCACCGCTTCATGTGAAGTGACCGAAACTTCCATACAAGTGCATTATTTCTACCAGCTTTCACTTAGAGCCAAAACCTTACATGCATCATCTCCAATTCTAGCAAGTTATCCCATAACTATAGCTCATATCAACCTTAAAGTCATATTTGAAACATTATTCACCAAATTAACCTTTTTCTTAAGTGTAATATGTGCCTAGAGTAAGACAAGGGCAAAATAGTAAATCAACAGCAAGTGCTAAGGTCAACAAATTTTATACAGAACCTATATATAATAACAAGGTCCCTGCTCAAATTTGGCTATTTTTGGAGATCATTTAGTCCTTATTTCCTATTTATTAGAGTTTTATATGTTTGAAAAGAAACAGGGGCAAAACTGTCCTTTCCTACTCAACCATCATACCCATCCTGTAGATCTATTTATTAGGAACACAATGCAACAAAGTTTGCTATTTTTGGATTTTTATACACTTTATTATGATTTTTCAAAGTTTCAGCCTTTTTAAAAGCATTTTAATCGAAAATACACAGACTCTGGACCTATCTATAAATATCCATAGTTTCTGAGGGTTCCTGTGCAAGATTTACAAGACTCAGTGTACAGTGCTCGGTATGGAAACGTAAAACTGTTAAACCCGGAGGGCGATAGTGCAAAATGTGCGTCTTCCTCCTCCCGTCGTCTTCTTCCTCGCGACGGGAGGGGAACTCCGGCGGCGCGCGGCCAATCTCGGCCCTGCGGGGCTCGGGAGCTCGCCGCGGAGTGCCGGGAGAGAGAGAGGAGTACGGGGAACCTTATCCACTACCTCAGACGGCGGGGGAAGATCGCGGGGAGGGACGGCGACGAGCGCCCCTGGCCGGCGAGGTGCGGCGGTGCAATACGCCGGGGTGGAAGGGTCTCGGGCGATGCGGTCTGGGCGGGAAGGTAGAGTCGAGGGCGGCGAAGCTCGGCGTGGTGACGGTTGAGCTCGGGAGCGGGCGGAGATGGCTGGGGGCGAGCTCGCGCGAGTTCCGGCAATGGCGGACGCGCGAGGTCGGGAGGGAAAAGCAGAAAACTCGAGCTCGGGGAGGAGAACTCGAGATATAGGGCCGGCCTTGCCCTCGCCCCGGTGGCGCGTCGCGCGCGCTGTCCGCGCGCGGCAGTGGCGCGTGGCCGCGGCGGCCGGGACGGCCGGCGCGTGGCCACGGCCGCTCGGCGCGCAGCGCTGCGTGGGCGCGCGCGGGCGGGGAGAGAAAAGGGAGGCGCGTGGGTGAACCCGGTCTATGGACCACGGTGGCTGACAGGTGGGGCCAATCACAGGATTTGTGAGTACGGTGTATAGACTCAGTGCATCGAGCGAGGGAGCGGGTCCGTGCGCTGGCGCGGGCGGGTGACAGGTGGGTCCCGCCGGTCATAGAGACGAGAAAATAAAAGAAAATCGAAAAAGATAAAACCCCCTTTGACCAGCTGACATGGTTTCTGAATTTCGCAAATTTGACCAATTTAGGAGCCGAATTTGAAAAAGACCCAATTGAATGAAATGTTGTACATTTTGAAATCTACAACTTTGTCAAAAGGACCTATACCAGATTCCAAATATAAAATGATTTAAATTTGAAAATAACTTGCTGACTCCTGTTTGACCAATTAAAACCCCCAACTTGAAAATTATAAAAGTCCATTTTAGGTGCATTTTCATGAAAGGTGAACTATACCAAAGTTGCATAGAATCTCATGATCTACAACTTTGGTATTCATGACATGGCAAGATTTTGAATTTTGTTTCACAAAATTTTGAATTTACCTAACAGGGCTGAATTTGGCAAAAGTCACATTTTCACATAAAATGACCCAAAACTAGATTTCAACATTCATGCATGCCAAAACACAAAATACCAAAGTCATTCCTTATAGGATTACCTACAAGTTTGGTATGTAAGGTTTTATAAAAATCACAATTGTATTAAAGTTATATCCACAATTCAAACACAGCTTTTTCTGAAAACTAAGTTTAGTTGCTCAATTGACCTACTTTATGCACGCTCTCAAGATAAAAGGCCTTGGAAAAGATGTCATTATGCTAATGATTTTAGTGTAATGCATTTGAGATGCCTAGGGCATCACAACCCACCCCCCTTAAAGAAATCTCGTCCCGAGATTTTTGAAGTGTCGTGGATGGTTAAACTGGTTGTAGTTAGTGTTGGGTGCACGTATTGAGTTTAGACCCAGAAGCTAAGCTGTTGTAACGTACCGAGTTGAGGTGGATGGCAGAAAACCAGGGTACTTAGTGTGTAGGTATTCTTCTTGCTCCCATGTGGCTTCTTCTTCGGAATGATTACTCCATTGAACTTTGTAAAAGTTGATTGTTTTCTGACGAGTTGATCTTTGCTTTTTATCGAGAATTTTTATGGGATGTTCTTCGTATGTGAGATCTGATCCAATCTGAACTTGAGAGGTATCTACCACTTTCTCCGGCACTCTTAAGCACTTCTTTAGTTGGGAGACGTGAAACACATCATGAACTGCAGCCAGATGTGGTGGTAGCTCTAACCGATAAGCGACGGCTCCGCACTTTTCAATGATCTTGAATGGACCGACGTACCTTGGTGCTAACTTTCCTTTCACCCCAAACCGTTGTACCCCTTTCATCGGAGATACTTTGAGATACACATGATCCCCCTCATCAAAGACTAATGGCCTCCTCCTTTTATCCGAGTAACTTTTCTGTCTGGATTGTGCTCTTTTGAGATGGTGGTGTATGAGTTTTACTTGTTCTTCGGCTTCTACCACTAAATCAGGGCCAAAGGTAACACGCTCTCCTGGTTCAGACCAGTTTAGTGGTGTTCTGCATCTCCTACCATAAAGAGCCTCGAAAGGAGCCATTTCCAAGCTCTTTTGATAGCTATTGTTATAAGCGAACTCCGCCAGGGGAAGGCATTCATCCCACTTGGTGGAATATGTCAGTGCACAAGCCCTTAACATATCTTCTAGAATTTGATTCACCCTTTCTACTTGACCACTGGTTTGAGGATGGTAAGCGGAACTGCGTACAAGAGTGGTGTCTAAGGCAGTCTGCAGTTGCTCCCAGAAGCGGGAAACGAACAGAGAACCCCTATCTGAGGTGATAGTTCGCGGGACCCCGTGTAAGGATAGGATCTTGGAAAGGTACAACTCAGCGTACTGCTTTGCTCGATAGGTGGTCTTGACTGGAATGAAATGAGCAGATTTCGTGAACCTATCGATAATTACCCATATGGAATCATATCCTTTTTGGGTACGAGGTAAGCCCACAATGAAATCCATGTGTATATCCTCCCATTTCCATGCTGGGACATCTAGTGGTTGAAGCATTCCAGCGGACTTTAAGTGATCAGCTTTTACTTTCTTACACACGTCGCACTCAGATACGTACTTGGCGATCTCTCGTTTCATGCGGGTCCACCAAAACTTTTGCTTCAAGTCTTGGTACATCTTATTGCTGCCCGGATGTATCGTGAGTATTGAGGAGTGTGCTTCGTCTAGTATTCTCTTCCTCAACTCCATGTCCTTGGGTACCACTAGACGATTCTTGAACCACAGGACGCCTTGGTCATCAAGTGTGAAACATGCCTTCTTCTCTTCACTAATACCTTCACGGATATATGCCATACCCTTATCTTGTTTCTGAGCTTCTATGATTTGTGACTTGATTGTGGGCTCAATAACGACATTATAGAGTTCCGCATGCTGTCCTGAAGATGTTTCAATGTCACTCATCTCACAGCAGATTATTCTTGCTGTAGGTCGGACTTCTATCACATTGCAATGAACTTTTCGGCTTAGTGCATCTGCTACCACATTGGCCTTGCCTGGGTGGTAGTGTATCTCCAGATCATAATCTTTTATCAGCTCTAACCATCGCCTCTGCCTCATATTGATTTCGGGTTGTGTGAAAATATATTTGAGACTCTTATGGTCAGTGTAGATGTGACATGTGTTGCCTAACAGATAGTGTCTCCAAATTTTTAGTGCATGAACGACTGCAGCCAACTCAAGGTCATGTGTTGGATAGTTGGCTTCATGTTTCCTCAGTTGGCGGGAGGCATAAGCAATTACTCTTCCTTCTTGCATCAAGACACAACCAAGTCCATTACCGGAAGCATCACAGTACACCTCAAAAGGCTTGGTAATATCTGGTTGAGCTAGCACTGGTGCTGAGGTTAATAATTTCTTCAAGGTTTGGAAAGCTTCTTCACAACTCGGATTCCAAATGAACTTTGCATTTTTCTTGGTCAATGAGGTCATGGGTTTTGCAATTTTGGAGAAATCTTTGATAAAGCGGCGGTAGTAGCCCGCTAAACCAAGAAAACTCCGGATTTCAGTCACGGTCTCTGGTTGTTTCCAATTTAGCACATCTTCTACTTTGTTAGGGTCAACTGCGACTCCCTTTTCAGATAGCACATGGCCCAAGAAACTCACTTCTTTCAGCCAGAATGCACACTTGCTAAACTTGGCATAAAGCTTATGCTCTCTGAGCCGAGTGAGCACGATCCTCAAGTGTTCTTCATGTTCTTTTTCATTTTTGGAGTAGATTAGTATGTCATCTATGAATACCACCACGAACTTATCAAGTTCATTCATGAACACCGAGTTCATCATATACATGAAGAAAGCCGGTGCGTTGGTTAACCCAAATGACATGACCAAGTACTCATATAAACCATATCTGGTAGAGAATGCTGTCTTGGGTACGTCCTCTTCTCTAATCTTCATCTGATAGTAGCCAGACCTTAGGTCAATTTTAGAAAAGACCTTAGCCCTAGCTAACTGATCAAATAGAATGTCGATGTGTGGCAGTGGGTATTTGTTTTTGACGGTCACTGCATTCAGTGGCCGATAGTCAACGCACAATCTTTTCCCACCATGATCCTTTTTCTCAACAAAGAGAGCTGGACAACCCCACGGTGATGAACTAGGCCTAATGAACCCTTTGTCTAATTGTTCTTGTAGCTGTACTTTCAATTCCTTCAAATCATCAGGTGGCATCCTGTATGGTCTTTTTGACACAGGTGCCGTACCTGGAACGAGCTCAATGACAAATTCTACATCCCGTTTTGGTGGTAGTCCCAGAAGTTCTTCTGGAAACACGTCCGGGAATTCACACACTACTGGTATCTTTTTAACCTCTTGTAGTTCAGTCGCATTGACCGTGGGGGTCATGTGTTTTTGGTTTGGCAAGTGTATCCGTAGAATCTTGCCGCTGACACTAGACCTTAACTGCACTGTCCTGCTGCCAATATCCAGGACTGCATTGTTTTCTGTCATCCAATTCATCCCTAAGATGATATCAATCCCCCGGTGTGGCAGCACCACAGGATTGATTATGAAATCTTCCTTTCCTATACTCAGCCTTAACCCTTTTACTATCAGATTTGTATTTATCGGGTTCCCAGGCGCGGTGATTTGATATTTCTCTTTTATACGTGAAGTCTCTACCCCGTGCTTAGATGTATATGATTGACTAATGAAAGTATGAGTAGCTCCTGAATCAAATAACACGACGGTCGGCTGACCGTTGACCATGAACGTACCGGCGAGAACAGGCTCTCCTGCAGGGATCTGCTCCATGTGCACATAGTGCACTCGACCTGTCTTGGGTACGAATCCCTTCGGCTTGCTCTGTTGGTTTCCACCCGCAGGAACAGGACCTTGGATCCTGCGAGGCGCTCTGCAGTCCTTAATGAAATGGCCGATCTTGCCGCAGTTGTAACAAGGAGCGCCCGGCCCCGGAACAATGGGAGCACGGGGAGTTGGCAACTGTGCGGGTGCTCGATAAATGGGGTACTGTTGCTGCGGTGCCGCCCGATGAATCCACCTTGGTTGGTTGGGTCGGACCACATAGCGAGACTGCTGATAATTTTGCTGTTGAGGTCTGTACGCGGTCTTCTGCTTCTGTGAAGGGCCCGTCGCTGATGTGTTGGCTATCCTTTTGCGCTTCTGATCCTCGTTAGCAGCACGGAGACGATTCTCCATGTCGAGAGCAGTGTCTACCAGCTCAGTGAAGCTCTGGTAACGCCGTGCCAAGTGAGTCCGGAGGGTAGGGTCAAGGCCCTCTAGGAGTCTCTCGGCCCGCTCCGGCTCAGTAGCAACATCTCTCGGAGCATACTGTGAGAGGTGGATAAAGGTCTGCACATATTGCATCACGGTCCGGTTGCCCTGCTTGAGGTCTCGGAATTCGCGACGCTTTTGCTCCATCAAACTTGCCGGGATGTAGTGAGCCCGGAAAGCTTGTCGGAACTCCTCCCATGTGGGCTCATGGCCCTCTTCCTGCATGGCGAGGAAAGTGGCGTACCACGCTCCCGCAGGCCCATGAAGAAGCTGAGCAGCAAATCGAGCCTTCTCTCGCTCATTGATCCCTGGCAGAAGGGTAAACTTGGACTGGACAGTGCGAAGCCAGTCGTCTGCCGCCAGTGGCTCTGGGCAGTTGGTGAAGACCGGGGGTCGCAGCCCCTCGAAGTCCTGGTAAGTAATGCCACGTGGCCTGTACTCCCGCGGCTGTTGTTGCCCACGGGCTTGACGGTCTTCTGCTAATAACCGAATCAGCTCAGCTTGTTGGACCACCAAAGTGGCCAGCTCCGGCGGGGGTGGAGCGCCTTGCGCTGACTGCCCTGATGACTGCCCCGTGCGAGTGTTCACCATCTGCAAAATGGAATCATATGGGTTCAGCCCAATAGCCCATGTGCAGAAATACGGTGACAGCAAGATCATAGGACTATAGGCAATTTGTGAGCACAGGTAAACTTGCCACAAAGCAGTTAGACTTTATCTCTCAAGGCCAAGCTTAACGACATCGCATCATTCACATTATCCATGCGCACTCAACAGTTACTTCAACCATACTTATAAAGTCTTAAAAACTAAGGGTTTACTAGTACACACATGGGCCATCTCATCCATCACATCGGAATACTAACTTAAGGTTCTACATCGGGTTACATGACGTACATAAGTGAGTTCTCTCGACCTCACCATTGTTTAGTACAGTCATGGCAAACTGCACGGAGCGATATAGTACAAAACATCGCTCACAACGTGCACCATCTACAAAAAGTTTCACCAAACCATGCCATTGTCAAACTCTCTAACGCCCGTTACGCGCGTCAGATACCATGCTGCCCTCATCCTCCACCACAGGGGCAACTGAAGGGTCCGGCTCGTACTGCGCCAGGCGCTGCTGTGCCTCGGCCAACTCTGCCTCCAGCTCCTCAATACGGTCCTGAGCATACATGTGCTGGTCACGGTAGTGGAGGACACGGTCCTCGGCACGGAGGTACATCCCGTGTACGCTGTGAGCAAACTGCATGGTCGCAGCATAGGGCCTGGTGTCAATCCGCTCCTCCAGCATGTTGTGACGACGGAGCCACTCGTCGTCGTAGCCGTCGGTGGGGAGGTAGCGCAGCACTGACATCCCTGCTGCACCCGAGGAGCTGAGTGAAGTGATGGCTGCTAGGGTGACCTTGTCGTAAGCGTCCTCCTCATTGGCCCCGTAGACGGTGAGCGTCTGCCGGACCGCGGTGTGGCTCGAAGGAAGGACAACACTGGCCATGCAGTGTCCCTCCGCGTGCACCGTCTGCACTGAGAAGAAAGGGCACGGCCTGCGCCTCACCTCACGCAGAGCCCGACAAAGGATCTGCGCAAGGCCGTTCTCCTCACGGCAACGGGTGTGAACCATCCCATTCTCAAGCTGAGGAGGGGTGTGGGTCACTGGTGGGAGGGGAGCAGCCCTTCCCTCCTGTACGCGGAGTCCCCTCGCACTGGTGGCCTTACGAGCGGTTTGCTTGGTCCTGGCCATCTGTTTTTAAAAGAGATTTTAATCAGTGATAGGCATAGGTTGCATATAACTTTAACGGTTAAGTGGGTGATGGGTGCGGAAAACATCATTGGACTTTCCTTTTACTTATTTGTCTTTTAGCGATAAACCCCTAAGTATGAACAAGTAAAAGTAAACATGATGCATGACTCGTCCTATCCGTTCTCACATCACACACCTTATGTATAATGTATATATCTAACGAGTATCCGGTGACATATATGCACGGCACTCTCTAATGCAACTAGTCGTTCTCTATTCGTTCTTAATTTCGCACGTGGTTAGTGTACCTGCAGAAAAATGCATGCTCATACCATCATCATTACCATGACCAATCATTACCACTCTAACCCTAGAAGTGGCACCCACGAATTTCTTTAGGCTACGTCTGGTGGACGACGTAGTGGCGCCATTTCTCCCAACACACCCAGTCTTCCTCCAGTACTGGGGAATTGCTGGGGAGAGAAACGGTGGCCAACAAGATCTAGCTATAATTTTTGGTTGAAGGAGAAGTGGTCACGAAACACTCCAATAGCGTGACCACCCCCCTTAAAGAGTTCTGCCCTATCAGCATGAATGCAGGGTTCGCAACAGTCCGCAAATCCCAATAGCGCTCCACCAGTACTGGGGATGGCTATGGCCGAAATGTTGCTTCCCAAAGCGCCGAATATGCACATGAGTTCTATCTAGGTCAGACTGTTAGCGATGTCACCTGGTATTTCACTAACATCCTTAATAGGGGCATATCGATACTCTCACTTTTCAAATACTTCGAAAAGGGTTTTCGAAAATAGGTTTGCCAATCAAAACTGGATGATATGTCTGTTATCTGTGTATGATCGGCTCTGATACCAGCTGTGGCGGAACCACCGATTTAATCCGGGCTAAGCACACCTGCCACCTCTGGCTTGCAGTGCGATTAGACCGAACTAAACCCGGTCGTCCGTCGAGAGTCATTCGACTCCCGATATTACCTTTTCCCAGAGGAACCGACATCATACACATCCGACTCACGATGGAGCCACAACAGAAACATCATCACAGGCAGTTAAATAGCATAAAAGTAGATTTATTTACAAACCAGTTTTTACATAAAATTCCAGTCCAACATAATATTATACGGTAGCAAGTTTGAAAGTTTCTCGCAGCGGAAAATATAAGTTTAGGTCACCATGTTATCACCAAAAGTTTTGCATTGGAGGTACAACATCGAGCCCACCGATGTTGTCCTCGTGCCATTTAGTCACTTCATCCTACATGCGGGCATGCCCCGCCTCCAACACAGGTGCACACCATGAATTCCATACCTGCGCTCAAAAGGTGGGGGCAAACCCTGAGTACTAATTACTCAGTAGGTCTTAATGGACTTGGCTTACGGCTGACGCGAAGCAGCTTACTAGCAAGTTGATCCTTAGCCTTTAGTTTTTAACAGCTACTTAATTAACATAAACAACAAGTTTCATTGTCTGCTTGATTACCAACATAAAAGTAAGTCTTTGCAAGATAACAACTCAGCTCAAACATGTAGTATTCCAAAAACCATAAGTATTAAGGTACCGAGAGTTTAAGTAATTACTACGTTGCCCGTGTGCACTATCAGCATTCCCACAACTGGTGGGCATCAGCGATTCGAATCGATTTTTAATTCCCGGAAATAACTATCATGCCAGGGGTATATGCTTACTAGCCATCGCGTTCCCACATATAGCCCCCATCTCCACCTGTCTTGTCCCAAGATTCAAAGCGCCCTCACCTAACCCCCGGGTTGTGCCCCCTCAGGAGCGATACCACGGCCGCACCAGGTCAGCCCTCCCTTAGGAGCGATACCATGGTCGCACCGGGTCAGCCCTCCCTCGAGTACAAGCGCCCCCGGGCCCATCGGCCTCCAGCAAGTGGATGAGCGGAGCCTCGAAAACTTCGGACAAACCCAGGTAGGACTTCACCGGTCCCATTTCCCGGTTAAGCACTTTAGCAATGTTATGCCGATCAGCAGGCGAACAGCGAACGGGCCTTAAACGACTCGGGCGGAGTCCGGGTGCGACATCATGAAAACGTAAATACTGAAATAAATCTCCGCCCGGTCTCCATTTAATTTCATGAGCAATAATAAACAATGATATGACTGTAAGTTTTTGTAACTTTGAAAACACCTACGTGACGAGTACACACACTCGTGTCTACTCGTACCTAGAAATTTCTAGGCATACTCGCCCTACGAACTCTATGTATAGGTGCTAGGGCCAGGGCGGCCAGGAAGTCTAATGCAATTGGTTTCAAAACAACTCCTAATGCATATGCGTAATCATCAAGTATAATTTATTTGCTGGGTAGAGTATGATCCTGCCTACCTTCTTCACTAGGGTCAGTAGCTTCCTCCGGAGCGTAGTCGGGTTCCTGCTGCTGGTCCTCTGGCTCTGGGTGCAGTTCCTCTTCTGGCTCCGTCACGATCGGTTGGTCCAGTGGTGGTTCTTCGTTCGTGGAATCTATATGTAGGACATGATGCAGTTAAAGCATGTATTAGTGCAATGCTTGCTTCATTATGCGGGTGTAATGCAGTAGATCAGTGAGCTTATGATTCGTGGTACAGAGTTATGCATATTGAGGTGAAAGTCGTTTCATACTAAGAAATCGTACAAGCCATCATCTATGACAGCTTAGCTTGCCACATAAAATAACGTGGGGTGTGCGTAGCGAAAATAGCACCGCTTCATGTGAAGTGACCGAAACTTCCATACAAGTGCATTATTTCTACCAGCTTTCACTTAGAGCCAAAACCTTACATGCATCATCTCCAATTCTAGCAAGTTATCCCATAACTATAGCTCATATCAACCTTAAAGTCATATTTGAAACATTATTCACCAAATTAACCTTTTTCTTAAGTGTAATATGTGCCTAGAGTAAGACAAGGGCAAAATAGTAAATCAACAGCAAGTGCTAAGGTCAACAAATTTTATACAGAACCTATATATAATAACAAGGTCCCTGCTCAAATTTGGCTATTTTTGGAGATCATTTAGTCCTTATTTCCTATTTATTAGAGTTTTATATGTTTGAAAAGAAACAGGGGCAAAACTGTCCTTTCCTACTCAACCATCATACCCATCCTGTAGATCTATTTATTAGGAACACAATGCAACAAAGTTTGCTATTTTTGGATTTTTATACACTTTATTATGATTTTTCAAAGTTTCAGCCTTTTTAAAAGCATTTTAATCGAAAATACACAGACTCTGGACCTATCTATAAATATCCATAGTTTCTGAGGGTTCCTGTGCAAGATTTACAAGACTCAGTGTACAGTGCTCGGTATGGAAACGTAAAACTGTTAAACCCGGAGGGCGATAGTGCAAAATGTGCGTCTTCCTCCTCCCGTCGTCTTCTTCCTCGCGACGGGAGGGGAACTCCGGCGGCGCGCGGCCAATCTCGGCCCTGCGGGGCTCGGGAGCTCGCCGCGGAGTGCCGGGAGAGAGAGAGGAGTACGGGGAACCTTATCCACTACCTCAGACGGCGGGGGAAGATCGCGGGGAGGGACGGCGACGAGCGCCCCTGGCCGGCGAGGTGCGGCGGTGCAATACGCCGGGGTGGAAGGGTCTCGGGCGATGCGGTCTGGGCGGGAAGGTAGAGTCGAGGGCGGCGAAGCTCGGCGTGGTGACGGTTGAGCTCGGGAGCGGGCGGAGATGGCTGGGGGCGAGCTCGCGCGAGTTCCGGCAATGGCGGACGCGCGAGGTCGGGAGGGAAAAGCAGAAAACTCGAGCTCGGGGAGGAGAACTCGAGATATAGGGCCGGCCTTGCCCTCGCCCCGGTGGCGCGTCGCGCGCGCTGTCCGCGCGCGGCAGTGGCGCGTGGCCGCGGCGGCCGGGACGGCCGGCGCGTGGCCACGGCCGCTCGGCGCGCAGCGCCGCGTGGGCGCGCGCGGGCGGGGAGAGAAAAGGGAGGCGCGTGGGTGAACCCGGTCTATGGACCACGGTGGCTGACAGGTGGGGCCAATCACAGGATTTGTGAGTACGGTGTATAGACTCAGTGCATCGAGCGAGGGAGCGGGTCCGTGCGCTGGCGCGGGCGGGTGACAGGTGGGTCCCGCCGGTCATAGAGACGAGAAAATAAAAGAAAATCGAAAAAGATAAAACCCCCTTTGACCAGCTGACATGGTTTCTGAATTTCGCAAATTTGACCAATTTAGGAGCCGAATTTGAAAAAGACCCAATTGAATGAAATGTTGTACATTTTGAAATCTACAACTTTGTCAAAAGGACCTATACCAGATTCCAAATATAAAATGATTTAAATTTGAAAATAACTAGCTGACTCCTGTTTGACCAATTAAAACCCCCAACTTGAAAATTATAAAAGTCCATTTTAGGTGCATTTTCATGAAAGGTGAACTATACCAAAGTTGCATAGAATCTCATGATCTACAACTTTGGTATTCATGACATGGCAAGATTTTGAATTTTGTTTCACAAAATTTTGAATTTACCTAACAGGGCTGAATTTGGCAAAAGTCACATTTTCACATAAAATGACCCAAAACTAGATTTCAACATTCATGCATGCCAAAACACAAAATACCAAAGTCATTCCTTATAGGATTACCTACAAGTTTGGTATGTAAGGTTTTATAAAAATCACAATTGTATTAAAGTTATATCCACAATTCAAACACAGCTTTTTCTGAAAACTAAGTTTAGTTGCTCAATTGACCTACTTTATGCACGCTCTCAAGATAAAAGGCCTTGGAAAAGATGTCATTATGCTAATGATTTTAGTGTAATGCATTTGAGATGCCTAGGGCATCACAGATCCTCCCCGTAGTGGTGAGATGAGAGACCGCTTTGCTAGTGGTGAGAGAGGAGGCGGCTTTCAGGCCCGTGCTCCTGGTGGTGAGAGACGCTTTGCCGGCCGAGCTCCTAGTCATTTTTAGCGCGGCTATGGACCTTGTGACCGAGGTTTTGGTAGAGGGTTTGAGAGCTCACTCTTTGGAGGTCGTGGGTACCCAGATCGTTGTGATGCTTACTTTGGCTATGCTTTTCCCACCTTTGAGCAGATGGCTTGGCACTGGTTCAACAGTTTCACTAATCCCAGTGCTAGACCATTTGCTCACTCTTGATTTCCTTGATTTTGCAGGATCGAGGCCCAGAGGACATTTGGATCATGGACTCCGGCTGCTCTAAGCACATGACAGGGCACCGCAGATGGTTCTCCAGCCTCAACCCCGTGAGCACCAAGGAATACCTCACATTCGGGGATAATGGTGAAGGCAAAGTGTTGGGTGTTGGTTCTGTCGCACTTTCTGGCAAGCTTTCCCTGAGAGAAGTTGCTTTGGTGAGGAATTTGGGGTTCAATTTAGTTTCTATCTCGCAACTTCTCAAGGAAGGGTATGAGGTTCACTTTAAGGAGGCTTCTTCTCGTGTGCTTGATGCTAAGGAAAACCTTGTTTGTCGGATTTTGCCCTATGGGCAGGTTTTTAAGGTTGACCTTGCATCTGTTTTTGGTCCTCCTCGGTGTTTGGTAGCTGGTCCTTCTGCTGATATTTGGAAGTGGCATAGGAGGCTAGGCCATTTGAGTTTTGATCTGCTTGTCAGGTTGAGCTCGATGGGTCTGATCCGAGGATTGCTTAATTTGAAAGCAGAAAAGGACTTAGTGTGCCACCCCTGTCGTCATGGCAAGATGGTTGCCGCTTCTCATGCACCTGTCAATCAGGTGATGACCTCTGACCCGGGTGAGCTACTATATATGGACACAGTTGATCCTGCTCGGGTACAGTTGGTCAGTGGGAAGTGGTATGTGCTTGTCATTGTAGACGAATTTTCTAGCTTTTCATGGGTGTTCTTCATGGAATTCAAAAATGAGGCTTTTGGTTTTGTTTGGGATATGGTCTTGAAGTTATGAAACGAGAGGCATAAGGCCATGAAGGCTATCCACAGCGACAATGGCGGAGAATTTTGTTACTTTCATTTCGAAACCTTCTATCGTGACCTAGGTCTTGATTATCAATTCTCATCTCCTTATACCCCACCTCAGAACCGTGTTGTGGAATGAAAGAACCCACACTTGTAGAGATGGCGCGGATGATGCTTGATGAGCATAGGACTCCGCGACGCTTTTGGGCTGAGGCTATGAACACGGCCTGTTACATTGCCAACCGCATCTTCCTACGAGCCTTCTTAGGGAAGACTTCATACGAGCTACGGTTTATTAGGTAGCCCAGTGTCAAGCACCTACGTGCATTTGGCTGTAGATGCTTTGTGCTCAAAAAGGGGGGCATTTGGACAAATTTAAATCTCGATGCTTGGATGGTATTTTTCTTGGGTACGCCTCTAGATCTAGGGCATATAGAGTGTGGATCCTTGATACCAAAAAAGTGGTTGAGACTTGTGAAGTTTCCTTTGATGAATCTATGCCTTGCACAACAACCCCTGCATTTAAGCTTTCAGGTGATGAAGAAGAAGGAGCTCCCATCTTTGAAGATGAGGAAGTTCAGGTAGATGCTGGTGATGCAGGAGCCACTGCATCGGCCACAGTTCTTGCCCCCTCTGCTACGAGCTCAAAAGATGAAGGAGGACCTTTGCCGACGGCTTCCTCCTTACTCCCCCGACCGCAAGCTCGGGCAGAGCCTAGCCCCGCTGAGGACGCAGGGGAGGTGACCTCCAAGATTGTTACATCTCGGCAGGTCCAGCGGGATCACCCGCCACATGGGATCTTCGGTGATTTGCATGTGAGGACCTTGAGGTCCCAGACAGGTTCTATTGCCTTCTTTGCTCATGCTGCATTTGTTGCCTCCTTTGAGACCAAGGATGTTGGACATGCACAATCTGATGGTAATTGGGTTAATGCCATGCATGAGGAGTTAGAAAATTTTGTGAGGAATGGGGTTTGGTTTTTGGTAGAGCCGCCGCCACATTGCAATCCTATAGGTACAAAATGGGTTTTCAAAAATAAGCAAGGGGAGGATGGCATTGTTGTGCGGAACAAGGCTGGACTTGTGGCTAAGGGTTTTTGTCAAAAAGAGGGGATAGACTATGAGGAAACATTTGCTCCAGTTGCACGCCTAGAAGCTATACGTATTCTCTTAGCCTTTGCAGCTTCCATGGGTTTCAAGATTTTTCAAATGGATGTGAATCCTGCTTTTTTAAATGGTTTCATTCAAGAAGAAGTTTATGTCAAACAACCCCCTGGATTTGAAAATGCTAAATACCCTAACCATGTTTACAAATTGCAAAAAGCCTTGTATGGTTTGAAACAAGCCCCTAGAGCCTGGTATAAGAGATTGAAAACCTTTTTGCTAAACCAGGGTTTCAAAATGGGGAGTGTGGATAAGACCTTGTTTCTCCTCAAGCATGGTAGTGATCTTCTTATTGTCCAGATATACGTGGATGATATCATCTTTGGTGGCTCATCTCACTCTCTTGTTACCAAGTTTTCAGAGCAGATGTTGAAGGAGTTTGAGATGAGCATGATGGGAGAGTTGCAGTTTTTCCTTGAGCTGCAAATTAAGCAAGGGCATGAAGGAACCTTCATCCATCAAGCCAAGTACACGAAGGACATTCTGAAGAAGTTTGATAAGGGAGACCTCAAGCCTATGGCGACTCCCATGTCAATACAAACGACGCTTGATGCTAATGAAGAAGGCGAGGTTGTGGACCAGAGAGAGTATCGAGGGATGATCGGCTCACTTCTGTAACTAACAGCGACTAGGCCGGACATTCAGTTCATGGTTTGCCTCTGTGCGCGTTTTTAGGCCTCACCGAGGGCATCACACCGTCAAGCGGTGAAGCGCATCTTCAGGTACCTGAAATACACTCCTGAGCTTGGTCTTTGGTTCTCTTCAACCTCTATGCTCTCTCTCAAAGGTATTCAGATGCTGACTTTGTGGGTTGTCGGCTGGAGCGCAAGTCTACTTCCGGCACCTACCAGTTTCTCAGCTCTTCTCTTGTCTCTTGGTCCTCATGGAAGCAATCTAGCGTAGCCACTTCCACAACAGAAGCCGAATACGTTGCTGCTGCTAGTTGCTGCTCCCAGCTGCTTTGGATGAAGTCCACCTTGAGTGACTTTGGTCTTAGCTTTAGGCAGATCCCTCTCCTAGTAGACTCTACTTCTACTATTTCTGTAGCTAAGAACCCCGTCGTGCACTCTAGAACCAAACACATAGACGTGAGGTTTCACTTTCTGAGAGATCACTATGAGAATGGAGATATAGACTTGATCCATGTGGAGACCGAGAACCAGTTGGCAGATATCTTCACCAAGCCCTTAGAGCTTAGCATGTTTGCTCACTTGCGTGCGGAGCTTGGTGTTTGTTACCCCTTTTAGGTTGGGGTAATTGTGCTGTAGTTTAGGTTTTGTCTTGCTTTTTCCTTGCTTTTCTATGTTTTCCTTGCATTTTGTATCATATCATGCATTGCATTGTATCATATGCATTTACACTTCACTAGCACTAGAGCCCTTCTGGAATGGCTAGCTAGTACTTGCTTGTGCTAGGTTGTACAGTTGCTTGCATGATCATGGTTGGCTAAGCTCCTTGAATCTGTCTAATATATTTGTGAGCTAAGTCATTTTTATTTCTTGAAAATCACAAACCATGACCACCACTTGACTTGGCTACCTAGCATGTGTAGGAATGTTGAATGCTATGCTATCTTCTCATGCTTGGATATGCTAGTCGTATGCCTTTGTTGAGTTTATGCCTAAGCATTTATGACACCTTGCCTAAATCTGAAATCTGAATTAAATCTGTGCCTTTTTTGTGTCTTATGAGCTGAAATGAAAAGATCCAGGTAGGTTTACTTGTCACACTGATCTAGTTTGAGATAGCTTGCCTTTGCACTTTGGCATGAACTTGGACTAGGCTGTGTATGAACAAAACCTTGTCTTAAGTTTCTGATGGTTTTCTGAACCTAGGCTTGGCATTGGTTGGTAAGAAGTGGGAAAGACAAGTGAATAACCCCTGGCACATGATCTGATTTGCATGAAGTTACAAATTGCTAAATCTGAAATCTGCAAGTCTCTTAATTGCTTATGGCCTGTTGTATATGCTTTGGTTGAGAGTAGCACACCTTGTATGTGTTGATAGCATCTTGCTGTTCATGCCTACCTTGCTAGATGCTATTCATGTTGGTGATGCCTTCTTTTCCAAAATATTGAAAAACATGCTCCAGGTCTGTATAAGATAGATTCAATTGAGCTTGTTGCATGCTTCCTTGCCCTCACTTGCTCTGTATGCTAGAACTTGTATTTACTAGCTTTTCATCCCTGCTGAGCTCTTCATGGTACACTTCTTGCATTTCATAGCATATTTTGAGGGTTAGTTGTCTAATTCAGGGGGAGTCAGATTCTATGAACCCTTGATGTGTCCATTGTCAACAAGGGGGAGAGATGTTGACCTATGGGAGTGTTCATGGACCAAGGGGGAGAATTTGTTGAGGGGGAGCTGTGCATTCAGGGATTTGAGCTTTTAGCATGTTCTTGCATTGGTGCGTTGAGCCTTTTGCTTCTTTCTGGAGGAACCGATGATTTGCCTAAGCATGGCTGTGTTGAGCCGGTTTGCCTCTTTCTTGAGGGGCCATGCTTTAGTTTGATTGACTGTGTTGAGCGGTTTCCCTTGTCTTAGGGGGTTGATCTTTTGTTTTCTTTTTGTTACCTCATTTTGCCCTTCTTTGCTTGTGTTTGGTTTTTGGGCATTTTGAGCAACTTTCTTCTTTTCCTCTTTCTTTTCGGTTTTACGCTTGTTTTTCTTGGCTTTGTTCTATTTCAAGTTATAGGTAGAAGGTGTTAACAATGCACTCATCAAGGGGGAGATTGAGAGCCAATGGACTGGCTCCATTGCCTCTGGAGTGATGAGTGATTGTCAACTGAAGCCAAAGACCTAGAAGGACTTGGGCACAAGACCTCCGACGGCTGGAGGTAGAAGGAAGTCCTCCGAAGGACTGGAGGCATGCTTGACGTCGGTCAGTGATGGGAGTTCGGTACACGGAGGAGCGGCACGACGACGGCACGAGTAAGACCTCCGAACCACTGCGAGGCGACCTCGATGGACTGGGGATGCCGGGTGCCACCGCGGTGCTCCAGCCCGAGTACATGGCGCGAAGACGGGCTTGGGCGTTGGCGGATTCGCTCAAATCTGCCACCCTACCACCAAGTTACCTGACTCGGCGAATGGGCTCGTTCTCACCGAGATAGAGTGGAGTGGGCCATTCCAGACCCAGGAAGGAAATCCTAAAGTTTCCCGGTTTCTGAGTTCAAAATCGGGGGTCGATCGGCGGATTTGGACCACTGGCCACGTGGACGTCATCCGGGAGTTAGCTTGCAGGCGAAGAAGATCAAGACTCCATCGCGGTCGTCCGTCCCCGAGAAAGTCGAGTCTTTTCCGTTTTGGCCCTTACGGGCATTTCTGTAATATAGGGGTCTTAGTGTAAAATGTGTCGATTAGGCCAGGGCTACGAATACCTAAGTGGCTGGTCATTTAGGTGACTCTTCTACCTCTAGAAACCCTAGGCTTAGTCTCCAATCAGCCAAGTGCTTAGAGAGCAAATCGGGTGCTTAGCTTAGGATTTGAGAGTCCCATAGGCTAGTACTTTGCATTAGTGGGAGGATGAAGGGTGGTAGACTGAGTTGAGCCTTGTAAGAACTGATTTCCTCATCTAATTAAGGCAAGATTCGTCCTGAATTCGTGCTCATGTGTGCTGCCATCCCCTTCCCCCTTTCTAGTTGGTTTTTGGATTAAACTCAAAGGCTTTTGGTGATTTTCTTTACCCGCGAGTTAATTTTGTTCTGTTGGTTCTTTTGAACTTGCTATGACGTGGAGAATATGTCTTAGAATATTTCTATCCCGCTGGATTTCTACGAGCAAGTCAATATTGAGTTTTCCCCTTTCTTGCCCAAATTTTCCCCTCTTCACGAGATCTGAAATTCCCGCTAGTCCCTTGATCTTTTTGAGTAGATATTTTGGAAATAGATTTGGAATAGTGCTAGGATAGCCTGTGTAAAATTTCGTGAAGATCTGAGAAGATTTGGTCAAGTTTAAGGTTTGCAAACTCAAAGCCCGAGGTTGTTTTCTGTTCAAACCGGACATTCCGGTAGACCTAACGGTCTCCAAATGAGCTGAATTTTTAGTATGTTGTTCTCCATATTTTTTTCAGCCTGTGGTTAAAATTTCTTGATTTTTGGACCCCTTTGGTTAGGTTTTGGCAATTTTCTTTGTAGCCCTTTCTGTCTAAAAATTCCCTGTCGTACTGTCCGGTAGGGCATGTCGGACAGTCCGGTGGCAGCAGTGGTTTTGCCCTGGATTTGGTTTAAGTTGTTCCTAAGGTTTGTGGCTTGTTCTAGGTGGGTTTGGGAGTGCCTAGGATCATTCCTAAGATCTTTAGCACCTTATTTGCTAAGATATCTCGGTGATCACTAGGCGTGTTCATTTTGGTTGGTTTGTGTTCGTTTGCTTCTGTGTTTTTGTCTTAACCTCGCTTTGGTGGTTCTGGTTGTATGCCTATACTCTTTTGCTTGGGCTGTGTCAGTGAGACGCATCTAGGTGCGTTGAGTGGCTGGCGAGACACTTTGTCGTGAGTTGTTGCTCCGCTTGGCTTGCGGTCTTTGTGATCGTTGAGTTGAGTGCTTCCGCTTGCTTGGTGCTTATCCTCTCAGTGGACGGTACCTTGCGCTATTAGACACGTATCTGTTAAGTAGACGGTGCCTGGTTCTTCTCATAAGCACCGGTTTTAGGGAGTTATGAATTTGAGTTTTAAAGTGCTCCTATTTACGCTCCTCTAGTCACACGTCTCGGTCCTGTAAAGTATACCTGTCACCACATCATCCACGTCACAGATACAAATTTAATTTAACGTAATTTAATTTAAAGGGATAAATAAGTAAAGTACAGGTATTGCGAATTCATACTTCCATAATTCTTATATTTGCATAAAAATTATGTTAATTACATCTCCGAAGAGAACACCCCTGATTAAGAGCTCCAACATGAAAATAAAAAATATACAGCATATGGTTTCCTATTACATAACTAGAACACAAAATAAAAGAGAAGTCTTCAGCTCCGCTTCCTTGATGGTCAACAGTTGTGTGATGATGGTTTGACATATCCCTTTTAATTTGAATATAGTGTGGCATTTATTTATTTATTTATGCATGAAATCTGCTTACATATTAGGACTGCATACCATATTTATTTCTAATTTATTTTCACTACTAGCATATTTATACGTGCATCATAGTGTATTTCAGGCAGATTGGTCATGTATTTAGTTGCATATTTGCATCAACATGGAAGTTATACTTTCGACATATGAAATGACCATTTAATTTTAATTTAACCAACTTAATGAAATATAATGTTTATACATAGGAATTTCGATACCCATTTCTATGCATTTTAATAGGAATATTTACTTCATAGATGTTTGTCTATATTCATCTTGCTAGGGACGTAGCCTATATATGAATGCGATGTTTGTTTGTTTCCTTTTATGCCAAATGCATTTGAACGGCGGTGATGACGCATATTTGAGTTTACTTCTTCGCAATGTCTATTTGGAAAATTATTATACACATCCATTGTTTGTATCCACTGCATGGACCAAGCAAGAATCAAGAACCATATGGTCTATCAGTCTATACTTGTATCACCTAACCGGACCGAACAAAGAGGCATAAAGGTAATTTCAACAATAAGATGATGAATATAGAACATTGAATTTAATTTACCCGAGACTGAATCCAATATGGAGGATCAAACCAAGGTGACGAAATTATTATGCACAGCTATTGTTTGTATCCACTGTAGGGACCGAGCAAGATTCGAGAACCATATGGTCTCTCAGTCTATACTTGTATCGTCTCACCGGAATGAACAATGAGGCACGATAATATCCATCTATAAGAAAATAATATGATAAATATATGACATTGAATTTAATTTTCCTAGACCTGTATCAACATGCAGAGTCAAGCTCAGGCGATGAATCCGTTATGCACATCCGCTGTTTGTATCCACCGTAGGGACCGAGCAAGATTCGAGAACCATATAGTCTCTTAGTCTGTACTTGTATCTACTAACCGGACCGAACAAAAGGGCATAACAAAGACTCATCAAACATTGAATTTAATTTTCATAGGCGTGTATCAACATGCAGAATCAAACCTAGGCGATGAAGTTATTATACACATCCATTGTTTGTATCCATTATAAGGACCGAGCAAGATTCGAGAATCATATGTCTCTCAGTCTATACATATCCACCAATCGGACCGAGCAAAAAGACATAACAAGAACTCATCGAGAAAGAACAACGTGATACGTAACGGAGAAGATAGAGTTGCAAGAAAGAGAGGCCGATGGAGACTCTCACTGTGTAGCAATTCGATGCACGGCGCCACCTCACAGGGTTGACGTTTGACGATAGCAGCCCGACGATGCACTTACCCTTGATGAACGGCAGGTGCTTGTGGAGGACGTTGCAGCAGCAGCAATCGCCGGCACCTACCTTTGCCTTCGGTCCTCACGGCACGGCAGCGATTTGGCAGCGTATATGCGTGAGCAGCAACGCGGCAGCCTGACGGTGTGTTCTTCCTGCGTTTTAGTGGCCTTCACTTACCGGCAGCCTGGTGGCGAGAGCGATGGTCGACGATGATTTTTCCTCTCAATGTCTCGGCGCTATTTATAGAGCCAGAGTGCTGCAGCGCAGCTGAGGTGAGGGGGTTGGTCCGCTGTGCCACGACGCGAGATTCCTGGCGACGTGGAACATGCAGCTCTATCTTGCCGCGCGAGCAAACGTGAGAACGTGTGGGTGTGTGGGTCAGTTCGCCGGCTGAAACAGGTGGGCGATGGACCTGGTCAGTGCTTGGCATCTGTTTCCGAGGTGTACCATGTCCGTGCTGGACTCCCTGCATGGCATATGGACCATTTTCTAATCCTTCGTTACAGTGATAATCGGCATGTGAACATGATGGTGCCCAACTGCTCTGCTCGCACGAGCGGCCCACGCAAATTGGAGTGTTGGACTGCATTCATAATACATATACGGAGTTATCTGCAACAGATTTTATTTAATTATAACAGGTGTTCAGCTGATACGTTCTTCAATTATTCTCTGTTGCTCATCGCGTCAATTGCATGATGTATTATTTATCACACAAGACCACGTGGTGGATTGTGCCACCCAATTGATTGGTTGTTCAATTAACCCACATAATATTTAGCTCATATACTATCTATATCCTTGGAGTACTGCATGTCCATGCAAAGTGCAAAGTAGCACGACGTACGGATGCAATCTATACTCACGTGTGCGGCATAATTCACTTGGTAGCAAAGGGCCGGGGTGTGGTTTTATTTTCTTAATCCACGTTATCAACTGCGTGTGAGTATGCATTTGAGTCTGTTTGCGTCCACGTATATTTGTGGTGTTCTTTTACAATTTACTCGGCCAAATAATAAATCGTTAGCCAGTGTGGTTCAGACCACATGTATGTGTGGGCTTGACTTAACAGGTCTTAAAAATATTTTTTTTATATGGCGGCCACCCATGGGGTCCCTTGTACACATATTTATATGGGTGTACAATTTAACACCATATGCATTTCAATCTCTTAGCATCCTATAATTTTAGAGCCCAAGGGATATAATAAAATATAATATATATAGTTGTTTAAATAAATTCTTTTTATTTTGTATTGAAATTTTGGTTTTAGCTATGGCATTATTTATAATTTTGGGAGGCCAAAATCCGTGTCACGGATTCCCCCTCGAGGTCCGGATGCGGAAATTTCATGTTAACGGGTCCAGATCTCGAAACTTATAATTCTTTACATGATCGTTTTGTTTGTTAATGGAGTACAGCTTAGACATATAGTCGTACTTGATATATCCGATTACATTTTGCATGTATTGCATGGCATATCCCGATCAGATATGTGTATTATGTTATGCTAGAAGCAGAATTTTGTGCTTCGTAGCCAGAGATCAGCACTTCTTAATCTCTCCCCGTGAAGACAGTGAGTGTATTGATGAAATGTTTTATTTTGTTTGATATTTAACTTAATTTAGGCTGCTTTATTGGAGCACGCATATTTTTTGTTGCTGAGCAGGTTTTTTTCCGCCCAGAGTTTAGGCTCACAAACTGTTGGAACAATCCTCTTTTTTATTTTTTCGTGTTTGAGCCATGAAGTGAGGTAGAATTTATTTATTTGATTCGTTTATAGTTTAGGCTCATGAAGAGATGGAGCATATTCTGTTTATTTATTAACTTATTTCGCTAACAGTTGAGGCTCATGAGGCATGGGAGCATATATATTTTTGTTCATTTATTTTGCTAACAGTTTACGCTTATGAAGCAATGGAGCGTATATATTTTTATCCATTTATTTGCTAACAGTTTAGGCTCGTGAAGTAATGGAGCGTATTTATGTGTTTATTTATCTCATCGCTTTGTATTTAGGCTCATGAAGTTATTTTATTTTTTCATTTTGCTAACAGTTTAGGCTCTTGGAGCATTGGAGCGTATCTATTTATTTATTTTCTTGCTTACAGTTTAGGCTCATGAAGCTAGTGTTGGAGCATTTTATTTTCTTTTTTTTTGCGCTTACAATTTAGGCTCATGATGCATTGGAGCTAGTTTTGTTTATTTGTTTATTTTCTTTTATTTGTTTATTTGTTTATGACCGCAAGCACTAGGTCACCCTGCTTGAATGACCTCCTTTTCAAGTGTTTATCAGAAGCCTGAGACATTCTAGCTTGATATGCCTCTAAGCTTTGTAATGCCTGAAGACGTTTCTCCTCTAGGCTATCTAGCTCCATGAAGCGTAATTTTGCTGCTTCATCTTCCGCGAGCTTTTCATGAATAGGGACTCTTAAAGAAGCGATTTGTATTTCTAATGGTAAAACTGCTTCTCCCCCATACACAAGGGAGTAAGGGGTCATACCAGTTGGTGTGCGGATTGTGGTTCTATACGCCCACAACGATTCGAGCAATTTTTCATGCCGGTGTCTCTTGTTTTGTGAGACCACCTTTTTAAGCAACCTGCATAGCACTTTGTTGAATGCCTCTGCCTGGCCATTGGCTGCAGGGTTGTACCCTGTGGAGAAGTGGTGTTTGATTTTGAATTTGGCAGACATTCTCTCCACTTGTTTGGTTCTAAAAGAGGGTCCGTTATCAGATATTATCCACGCTGGGACACCGAAGCGATATATGAGATTGGTTCTTATAAAATTTTCTATGTTCTCGCTTTGACTTCTTTTAATGCCACAGCTTCCGTCCACTTTGAGAAGTAATCTGTAGCAGCTAAAATAAATTTGTGCCCTTCGGAGGACGGCAGGTGAATAGGTCCTACCACATCCATCCCCTACATTTCAAAAGGCCAAGACATATTAGTTGGATGTAGAGGTTCATGTGGTTGGTGTATGAAATTGCTATGTATTCGACAATCGTGACATCTTTTTGCAAACTTTATGGCGTCATCAAACATTTTGGGCCAATAATAGCTTAAATGTTTTAGTTGATAGTGTAATTTAGGTCCTGATTGGTGTGCTCCACATACCCCCGCGTGGACTTCATTTAAGGCCTCTGCGACTTCATTCCCTGTGAGACAACGAAGCAGGATGCCGTCGCTTGAACGTCGGTATAGTGTATCATTTATACACGTATAGTTTACGGATCTTTTTTCGAACCCGAGATCTCTCGCCTGAATCGAGAGGTAGGTAACCGTGGAGTAAATATTCCAAAAAGGGTGTCCTCCAGTCTTCTAGCTCAATTTCATACGAGTCTATGGGCATTGATGAGAGAGGGATTGCATCATCTTCTTTATTAAATACTGGGAGGATTCTCCTTTCTTCTACATGAATATCCATAGTTTCGTTAGAATTTAGCACCATACTAGCAGCCAAACTTGCCAATGCATCGGCTTTTTCATTTTGGCCTCGCATAATATGCTCAACTTTTAGGTTGACAGATAGAGATATGAGTTCTTTAGCTTTTATGAAGTACGGTACAAGTCCCTGCTTTTTAACTGTATATGTGCCCAATAGCTGGTTCACTATTAACTGAGAATCGCCATAGACCTGAAGTGTGTCTAGCCCCATTTGGAGGGCAATTTCAAGTCCGACGATAAAGGCTTCATATTCATCTGCATTATTTGATACTGCTGAGGTCAGCGTAAAGGAGTATGGAATGATCGTCTTATCGGGTGTGATGAAAACCAACCCCGCGTCTGCTCCTGATTTTCTACAAGCGCCATCGAAATACATTTGCCATGTAGGATTGTCTACTATAGTAGTGAAAACGTCTTCATCGGGTAAATCATCGTCGATGGGAAAATTATCAGGGATAGGGTGTGCTGCTAGGAAATTAGCTAACCCTTGACCTTTTATGACACAAACACAATATCAAATTGCGAAAGGAACATCGCCCACTTAGCCAACCTTCCTGACAACGCCATTTTACTCAAAATATGCCTGAGTGGATCAGCCCTTGAAACAAGATGCACCGTATGCTCTAGCATATAATGGCGAAGCTTTTGTGCTGCAAATACAAGTGCCAAACATATTTTTTCTATGTTTGGGTAATTGCATTCTACCCCCAACAGGGTACGGCTAAGGTAATATAAGGACACATCTTTTCCTGCATCATTCTCTTGTGCTAAAAGAGCACCTAATGAGGTAGGCATGGCCGCTGTCTATAAAATTAGTGGCCGTCCTTTAACTGGCACACATAATATAGGTGGATTCGTTAAATATTTCTTTATATCCATGAATGCATTTTGGCATGTCTGGTCCCACTGAAATGGAACCCCTTTTTTCATTATCGAGAAAAGGGCTTGCATCTCCCCGATAGGTTCGAGATAAACCTCCAAATATATGCCAAATGGCCCTAGAGGCTTTTTAGTTCGTGTAAACTTTTTGGTGGTGGCATCTTAACGGTTGCCTCTATTGTAGCTGGGTCGACTTCAATCCCACGCTTTGTCACAATGAAACGGAGGAATTTTTCAGAGGAGACTCCGAATGCGCATTTCATTGGATTCTTTATTAACTTATGTTTTCTAAGGCGTTCGAACACCGTTTCTAAATGTTTTAGGTGATCTTCCTCGTGCTTAGATTTTACAACGATGTCGTCTATATAGCATTCAACGATGTTGTATAATAACCCATCCAAGATAATGGTCATGGCACGTTGGTATGTGGCTCCTGTATTTTTTAGACCAAAGGGCATCACTTTATAACAATATATGCCTTTAGGTGTTCAGATAGAGGTAAGTTCTTCATCTTCTGGAGCCATTTTTATTTGATTATACCTAGAAAAGCCATCTATAAAAGAAATTATTTCATAACCCATCGTCACATCTATGAGGATCTCAGAGATTGGAATCGGGAAATCATCTTTTGGACATGCTTTATTCAAGTCCCTAAAGTCCACACATATACCAAGTTGGCTAGATGTTGATGTCTCTTAGCGTAACAGATTTTACTCCGCAAGCGCACGGAGATTCGCTGTAGCGTTTTCACTCAGAGTATTCCGAGTATCGTAAAAATCCAAAGGAAAGCAAGGGATAATAGGTGGAATGATATGTTCGAACTTCAAACAGTACTATAACTTAGATAAACACCAGGCTATT
The DNA here is from genome assembly GCA_030272315.1 of Paspalum vaginatum. NCBI lineage: Eukaryota > Viridiplantae > Streptophyta > Magnoliopsida > Poales > Poaceae > Paspalum > Paspalum vaginatum. The sequence continues at coordinate 31,818,016 of CM059018.1, read as the reverse complement.
CTTACAATGGGGGTAAGATATAACAAGATAGTGTATGGAGGGAAGAGTAAATAGGGACCAAAGCAGTAAACAACTTGGTAGTTGCCTGGGAGGACGAGTGAGATTAAGATATCCAAACTCTATTTCTTAACTACTGCAGAGGAGTATTCGCGGTTGAACTGAGTTAAACAAACACGAACTAGGATCTTGCGTCGAGCAAAATTCTAGACTACACCGAGGAGGCACGGGGGTAGACAGTTGGCCAACCGAATGACAACTGGCTAACACCTATGGGCTTACCAAACGACGGGGTCGGATTACAGAGGCTCCCTAATGCTGTCACCAAGAGGGGCTACCAACCAGATCTGCGTGGGTAAGATGGCACGCTAAACTAGTGATCAAGTGAGAACTTGATCAAGTGAGAACTTGATCACTAAAGTCCGTCCTTGATCAGAGGGTTAGGACTGTCTTAGCCTTAGATCAGAGCCTAAGGAAAGCCTATAGCACCGGCAAGTCTAGCAAGATTAAGATAACTCAAGAGCAACACAAACCTAAGCCTTGGTCTAGTATGCAATAAGGTACACCACACTAGGCAAGTGTAAGAAATAAAGTAAAGTATAGTTGAAAGATAGATCAATAAAGTATATTATACTAAAGTAGCAAGAGTACAAAGATAGAAATAAACAAGAGCTTTACCAGACTCGAAGCTAACTCTGGAATCCCTGAGGCAAAGACTTTGACTGAACTCTAACTCCCAGGACTATCCTAGTGGTACTAACTAGACAATGGTGTATTCCACTCAACTTCCACACTTTACAAGTGAGAGCTCGGGGGTATTTATAGCTACTAAGGGAGTGAGGGGTCTTATAGGGTCGGTATGGAGGTTGTGGAGGTAGTTACTAGGCCGGGCGGCCTAGTGGGAGGACTGAGCAGCCCTACCCTAGGTCGGTCATCCTGGAGAACCATCAGAACCACCGCCTTTCTTCATCTTGTTGTCCATCTTCACTCCCCAAGTCGGTTGTATGGCGGTTGACGGTTAAAATGTGTGCTTTCTCTCTAGCCATTGGATCCTACTTGTGTTTCTTCCTTAGCTGCAGGATTGAAGTCCCATGGATTGCTGACTTCACCAATCCAAGTGCTGGATCGATGAGGTGGCAAGCCTTCCGGTACTTAACATGTTGGGTTCTCGGCTTGGGCATTGGAATTGTGTTGACACGTCTTTAGTGTGCATGCAGGTCGAAGATGGGCTCATTTAGGGCACAATCACAGGCCGGGTGGCCAGGGGGGAAGGCCGGGCGGCCTGGCCTCTTGGTCAGTGGCCTTCCTGACTTAGCCATATTTGACATGTTTTCAGTTGTTCTTGCACCTGCAATCAAGTATTCAACACAACTCGTGGAATTATGCTAGTAGCAAGGGTTAGTCTACACTTTGATGCATTTTCCTTCATGTTCATGGATAGTTGATGGTCATAGGTAGTGCAATAACGACTGTCAACACCTCCCCATGCTTAGACCCTTGCTCGTCCTTGAGTAAAGCCAAGATGGGTTATGGATCAGGAGTTGCTGCAAATATCAATGTCCAAGAATAGAAGATAAACATAACTAATACTCATGCTTTGGTCTCGAACCATAGTGTATGCAGTGATCACTTTTTCCCTTACCTGTGGTGCATCTTTTTGACTTACCATGTCTTGAGCGGTTGAGAGAAAGAATGACTTTGCTTGTAGGCTTCAGCTCAAAACATCTCTTTTTGGATTTCTATCTTAGGTGTTTTTGAAGATTTTCAAAATAAGTTTCCCAGAGGTACTCTCGATCGCTCACAAGTGTATCCTCACCATTAAGGCCAAGAGCACGGCCAAGAACTTCCTATACTAATGCTTATGTGGAGCTCAGGGTATGGAAGAATTTAGCTTACTTAGGTTGTTTATTTTACAAAGCCAAAGATTGGACCAAAGAAATGTACTACATCAACTAATCTTGTTCATCATTGGAGCTTATTTGGTGGCTAGATGGATGGATCTCCTTATTTCCTTTCCTTTTCCTCCTTTTGTATGTTAGGTATGAATGTGGAGCCTTTTTGTATTTTCTCTCTTTTTGCCATGCTTGACTAGCATGGTTTTCATTTTCATACTTTTGCCATGCTTTGATTAGCATGGTTTTATTTTTCTCCTTTTGATGGCTCCACATCCTAGCTCGTTTTGATTTGGAAGGAGTAAGGATGAGGATATTTGCTTGGAGATAAAATGGATGCACACATAAAGTGGATGAATGCATATGTGATGGTGGATTTTGCTCCAATGACTCACAGGATAGAGATGATTCCATTCTATGAGACTCAAAATTTGACAAAGGTTAAAACAACATTAAGTAGCTTAAACAAGCGGCTCAGATATATTCAGCGTATTTGGCTCTAGTAGGTGTTTAAAATCAACGGGGGAACTTTATTTTCAGTTTTCAAAAAGAATAACATGAGATGTTCATCTAACTAAGAAAATGTAGAGCTGGCCTTATTACTTAGTCATATCATTTCTCACAACAACTCAGACAAGTTTTGTGCAAAATGGCATTCACAAGGTAAAAGATCAGGTTCTCATGTTATACACACAAGCTCGAAATTAAGCTAAGCATAGTTTGCATAGACAACTAAGCAAGACATGATAGAGCAACTAATCATCATTTCCATATGAAGGTAGTATATTAAAGTTGGGAGTTCATTTTATTGACACTCTTTTTTTTCTCTTTTTTTTAGATAAGCAAAGCATAAAGGAACAAATAACTAAACATTATTATTGCTGATTTACTCTCGGGTATTACAAGTGTTGCTGACGGACTGCTGCTAGAAGGACTGGTGCTATCGGACTGGTAGGACTGGTACTGCTGCTGGTGCTGTTGTTGGGAGCTGATGCTGCAAAACAAGGATGAGAATCGGGGGGCCTTACTCTATGATGGGAAGTGAGGAAGCATGCTCATGTTGGTCTACCATCCCCCCAAGCTTCAATGAAGCTAGGAGTTTTGGTAGTAATAGTTGTGGAAGTCCTGAGCATTGATGAAGCCGGCTTTCACCATTTTATTCAGGTTCTGGAGCATGGTGCTGTTCTCCTAGAGCCGTTGGTCCATTGTTTCGGTGCGTCAGTAGATGTCGCCCACCTGCTGGTATAGCCTTTAGTTATACTAGCCCAGGTTCATCCCCTCCATTGTAGAGTTGATGCTGGCCATGTTGTTGGTGTGGAATTGGGCTGATGCAGAGGGACCTCGGTCTCTGCTGATGTGGTGCGATGCACTCTCATCACCATGATATTGAGTACCGGGCGATGGCTGGTATGAGCTTTCGTCACCGTTGCTGGTAGGGTACCATGGCTCGGGATTGGGCTGTACCGATGAAGCCGTGATAGCTCCGAGTCAGCATGTGCAGATGGTGTGTCATTATGGTGTGCCTAGGATGAGCCTATTCCGGCTTCCTCTTGTCCTTCTCTTATGCATTCTTCACTCAGGCGTCGTTGGCCTCTAGTCATGACGCCTCCAATGCTTTGGCGTGGTGCTTCCATAGTTTAGCTACATGGTTAGGCTTCTAACTTTGTATAGGTCATACTACAGGCGCTGGAAGCGGCAGTTCGAAATTATGCCGAAACCAAGTCATGACTAGATTCCCTCTCTCATCCCGTTTCATGAATTGTGCCTGGATGAAGTGCTACTCCCCAATCATGTGTGATGTGTCATCAGGAATGTACTCAATCTGGTCATTCTCTAGGAGGCCCAGGTTGAATGCAATCCTAGTGACTAGTGATGTGATGTTAATGGGGGTGTTGCTCCTCAACATTTCCGTCCAATGACAGACTATGTCGATGACCGGGGCATAGCGCTTCTTTCTTCACATGGCATAGAGGCACTTGAGATCTTCGTTTGGTGCACAACGTACTTCACTACGTGGGAAAATGACGAGCGAGACCCTAGTGAGCTAGAAGTCTCAGACTAGGGTTGTGGATTTTTGTGGTACTATGCTTCCCCCTCACGTACTCGCCACAGATTTCAGTCTAAGAAGTTTTCATGCTATACCCCGCAGGCTCCTCTGCTAAAGAGCAGTTCGGATGGAAGCCTAGGAGAGTGCTAAACCTCCTCGGGGTAAACAGAATAATCATGTATTGAACAGACGGAAATGGATGGTGGTTGTACCTGAGTGCTTTTCCATGCGCAGAGTCATCAGGAACTCCATCGTGTGAAGGATGGATCCTTCTTCTATGATGTTTGCGAAGTCCAACCATCCCACATAGTCGAATGCCTACATAAACTAAGTCCATCATACCTATAGAGACGAGAAAGAAAGCATTGAAGTACCTTGTCCAGTCCAAAGGTCTTGGTGGTGAGACATTGCAACTTCTGTGCCTCAAGTGTCGTTCTATATGGCGATGTCTTGGAGCGTCAATAGTCGGCGCTAGCGGTAGAGCTTGTGATGATGTTCCGTCGTCTTGTTCCTAGCCTTGGGCTTCACTGATGGACATCCTGTCAGACACAGCAGGTGTCCTTGAACTTCTACTCCGCGAATGAGAGCGCGAATGCTCATTCGACGAGGATGGAAACTTGAGGTGCAGGCCCTTCCCTGTGTTGCTCAGGGCTCTCTTTGTCTTCCTAAAAAATGACAACATCTGCAAAACAAATATGCAAGACAAGAGAATACCCAAAGGATAGAGCAGTTATAGATATTATCAGTTAGGCATTAGCAGTCAAAAAGTTAGTTGTCCAGAGGTTAGTCATTCTTGTGGGGCATAGGCCTCCACAAACCAGTTCAACGAACGAGAGTGTAGCATTTATTTTATTGGGCAGAATTTTGAAGTGCTGAAAATTAAACTAAGTGCTTAGACTAAGAGTGATTAGAGGGAGAAGGAGAAAGAGCTCATGCTGCTGAGTGGTGCAAGGAGCTGAAGGGAGCATGCATGCGTATTTATAGGCGTGCAGGGAGTGCAAGCATGTAGCAGCAGGGGCCGGGCACTCTGGGCTAGAGGCCGGGCTGGCCCGAGCTAGAGGCCGGGTGGCCTGAGCCTATGCCCCTTAGGCTAGGTGGGTGTGTGCAGGTGGAGATGGGACGCGAAACGGTTCGAAGACGAGGACCGGACGGCAGTCGGTGGGAGGCCGGGCGGCCAGTGCCCTTGCCACCTTGCGATTAGTGCCTTTGGCACTTCGTGCATGCATGGAATTAGAGGGGACAGAGGGCACCAGGGGGCCGGGAGGCGTGGTGCAGCTGCACAGAGGGAGCAAGGGGGGTCAGCCAGGCCCTAGGTGGGGCCGAGGCGGCCTCCCATTTTTTTTGCAAATATAGGAGATAAAAATAAATATCTGATGCAAAGGAAAATTTAAACTAATGCAAGACTTTTAAATTTAAGAATGCAGTGGTATAACGAAAAATAACTGTGAGGGAATTAAATATGTAGCAAAGGATAATGCCAGTTTACCTCCTGGCGTGGTCAAGTCATACCTTTTACTTGGAGTCAGTGCTTGATGGAGACTTAGTGGCCGTCTGCGCTGCAACTTTTGCTCGCCATACTTTCTTGGTTACCACAAGCCTTTTAGTTTTTGAGTTTTATTCTGGGTCCTTTCTGGCTTGGCTTTTGGCGCTTCTTCTTTTTCTTTCTTCCGCCATTCTTTAGGTGTGTTCGATGTTGTGGCAGTGACCTTCGTGACAGGAGTCTTGCCTCCTGCTTCCTTTGTCAGCGGCTTGGCCATTGACGGCACGTCTTTGTGACTCAAGCTCTGCGATCGGCTTTGAGCTTTCAAGCTTCTCCATCTAGTAGGATCTTCTCCATTGCTATGATCAGAGAGTCCACTTTTGACTGACTTGGCGAGAGCTCGATCTTCTCTCTGGGCGTCTCCTGGGGTGCCTGACATTTGAGTTTAAACATTTTTACCTGTCTGCACTGTTCTACCATTCGACTTGAAGGCGAATGTCTCCGATCTGCCATTGATGTTGAGGTGGACTTGTCTAGCTCCAACGTCAATGGTGGCCTCAGCAGTGCTTAAGAAAGGTCGCCCAAGGATGAGCGGCGTTTTGCTATCAATCTCCATGTCGAGCACCACGAAATCCACTGGGACAATAAAGTTCCAGATTTTGACCAGAATGTCCTCAACGATCCTATTCGGGGTAGCGAATCGACTGATCAGCTAGCTACAGGCACATGGCAGTAGGGGCAAGTGTAGCATGCGTGAGTTTATCAAAGACTACCTTGTAGCATGACGCTCACGCTTGCTCCTAGATCGCAGAGAGCTTGATCAAAGTGTTGGGTCCCGATTGAGCATGAGATGGTAGGGTTCCCTAGATCCTTGTTCTTTTGGGGTGGCTGGTTGAGTATAGCAGCACTACACTCTTCTGTGAGGTGCACGACTTCGGTGGACGGTAGTGGCTTTTTGTTGTTGAGGATGTCCTTCAGGTACTTCGCGTACGTAGGCACCTGCAGTCGCATCTAGCAATGGGATGTTGATATATAATTTCTTTATTACCTCCACAAACTTGCCAAACTGGTCATCGACATAGGTCTTTTTCTGCCTTTTAGGAAAAGGGAGCACGGTGGTGTCGTAGAACTCGTGTGGAGCCGACTTTCGTGCTTTCTTAATCGGTTGTGGTTCAGCCACTTGATCTTCCTTCTCTGGTTCTGTTGGCTTCTCCTGTTCCTTCCCTGCATTCCTAAGATGTGGGGTATCTTGTGTAGACCTTCCACCCCTAGTTGTTACAGCATTGATATGTTCCTTTCGGAGGTGGCTCAGGCTGACCCGAGAGCTTACCCGAAGTTGGACTAGGCAAAATGGTAGCAAGCTGAGCTATCAGAGTTTCTAACATTTTATTAAACTCAGCTGGTTCTTCATGGCGCTATTAAGAGTTTTCATTTGAAGCAACATGTTTTCTAGAATTCTATCGTTTGCAAGGAATTTCTTACTTATGCTATCGTTCACAGCTTTTTGATCGAAAAGATTTTTATTAAACTGCTGGGAACTGCTAGAAGACGTACCTTGACCAGAGAATGGTAAGTGTGGTCGCGAGTTTCAACCTGGTTGAGGACGAGGCCTGTTATTGAAGCTATTGTTGTTGATGAAGTTTACGTCTTCCGATCCATTTTCGGGGTAGCAGTTCCCCGTATGGCCGGTATTCCCGCAATGCTCGCAAGTCATTTCGAGAATCCAGTGCCTGGACCGGCACAGCTTCAGAAGCATCCTCCAGCTTCTTTAGCAAGAGGTCCATCTTGGCTAAGAGATGGCAATGGGTACCCGAAACCCGAGTACTCGGCGGGTTTTACCCGATATAAATGCGGGTTTAGGATTACTTCTTCATCCTGTGTGTACATTAATAGGCACAATCTTGTACCCGTCGGGTACGCAGGTGCAGGTATGGATGCATACTATCCCATACCTGTGTACCCATAGGTAATTTATACCCACCTCAACCATGCATTTATTCTACATAATTAAGCAAACATAAGTGTATATTAGGCAAAAATATGGTCAACTTGCATGCTTCAATATCATCTATTACCGTCTTCAATTTATTTACCCATATTTAGTGATTTATTATTTTAATTATGCTATTATTTATTATATTTGTGCTATTTTAAACATGTGTGTAGTTGGTATTTAATCGGGTATGGGTTACCCGACAGGATAAAATTACCCTATCGGGTGCGGGTGTGGGTAAAATCTCTTACCCGCAAGCGGGTGTGGGTTTTTTGCAGAGTAAGAATTAGTTTCGCGGGTACGGGTATGGGATGGCACTATCCAGCGGGTATATACCGGTTGCCATCCCTAATCTTGGCAGCCAACATGTCGGTGCTGTCAATATGGTGGACTCCGTGGGGCTTATTGTTCACCCTCTCCTGTCTCCATCCTTGGTTGCTTGCTATCTTCTCTATGAGAGTGCGTGCGGCAGCAACACTCAAGGACAGCAAGGATCCTCCAGCGGCTGCATCGAGGTGTTCTTGCGCAGTCCAGTGTAGACCGTGGATGAAGTTCTGGATGATCAGCCACTCTTCCATACCATGGTGGGGGCAGGCGGTGATGTACTCTTGAAGTCTTTCCCATGCCTCCGCCACCATCTCATCAGTGAGCTATTGGAACCTCGAGATTCCGTTCCTCAGTGAGCTTGTCTTCCCCAAGGGGAAGTACTTTGTAAGGAAAGCATTTGAGCATGCCTCCCAAGTTGCCAAGTTTGCGCGGTTTAGATAGAACCACTGTTTTGCCTTCCCGATCAGTGAGAACGGAAAAAGGCAAAGTTGAACAGCATCGACGATTGCACCCTTGATGGTGAAAGTGCTGCATATCTCCAGGAACTTGCTGGAGATGGCTATTTGCATCCTCCTAAGCCAATCCACAGAATGGACTTGCTTGGGCCATATGAATGACTCCTGGCTTGAGCTCGAATCCTTCTCCCACTTGCACATCGGGCCCAGTGGGGATGTTGTTGCTGGATGGGATGGAAAAGTCACGGATGGTCTTCTCAGGCTCAGCCATTGTTGGTGTCGGTTGCTTTGTGTTTGTGGATCCAAACTCAAATAATAATGGCACAGGCCTCTGCCCATGGATTGTCTTTTGACGGACTCTCCTTCTGAGCAGCGATCCGGATTGTTCTAAAAGTTTGCCGGTAGGTCGAAACCGGTCATACACCTCTCTGTCAACCCAACAATAAATAAAGTAGACAGAGGCAAATGAGTCCGCTAAGAAATAGCGGTATGTTATCAAGTTATAAGTACCTAGGTTCAAACAAATCAAACTTCTATTGACAATTGCTTCCCCGGCAACGGTGCCAGAAAAAGCTTGTTGACGTCTCTTAGCGTAACAGATTTTTCACTTAGAGTATTCCGAGTATCGTAAAAAATCCATAGGGAAGCAAGGGCTAATAGGTGGAACGATATGTTTGAACATCAAACGGCACTATAACTTAGATAAACACCAGCTATTCTTACAACGGGGGTAAGATATAACAAGATAGTGTATGGTGGGAAGAGTAAATAGGGACCAAAGCAGTATGCAACTAGGTAGTTGCATGTGACGACAACGAGTGAGATTAAGATATGCAAACTCTATTTATTAACTACTGCAAAGGAGTATTCGCGGTTGAACTGAGTTAAACAAACATGAACTAGGATCTTGCGTTGAGCGAAATTCCAGACTACACCGAGGAGGCATGGGGGTAGATAGTTGGCCAACTGAATGACAACTGGCTAACGCCTATGGGCTTACCGAATGACGGGATCGGATTACAGAGGCGCCCTAATGCTGTCACCTAAAGGGGCTACCAACCAAATCTGTGTGGGTAAGATGGCACGCTAAGCTAGTGATCAAGTGAGAACTTGATCACTAAAGTCCGTCCTTGATGAGAGGGTTAGGACTGACTTAGCCTTAGATCAGAGCCTAAGGAAAGCCTATAGCACCGGCAAGTCTAGCGAGATTCTGATAACTCAAGAGCAACACAAACCTAAGCCTTGGTCTAGTATGCAATAAGGTACACCACACTAGGCAAGTGTAAGAAATAAAGTAAAGTATAGCTGAAACATAGATCAATAAAGTATATTATACTGAAGTAGCAAGAGTATAAAGATAGAAACATACAAGAGCTTTACCAGACTTGAAGCTAACTCCAGAATCCCTGAGGCAAAGACTCAGACTCAACTCTAACTCCCAGGACTATCCTAGTGCTACTAACTAGACAATGGTGTGTTCCACTCAACTTCCACACTTTACAAGTGAGAGCTCGGGGGTATTTATAGCTACTAAGGGAGTGAGTGGTCTTATAGGGTCGGTATGGCGGTTGTGGAGGCAGTTACTAGGCTCGGTGGCACCACCCCAGGCCGGGCGGCATGGAGAATCGTCGGATCCACCGCCTTTCTTCATCTTGTGGTCCATCTTCACTCCCCAAGTTGGTTTTATGGCGGTTGGCGGTTAAAATGTGTGCTTTCTCCCGGGCCATTGGATCCTACTTGTGTTTCTTCCTTAGCCATAGGATTGAAGTTCCACGGATTGCTGACTTCACCAATCTAAGTGCTGGATCGATGAGGTGGCAAGCCTTCCGGTACTTAACATGTTGGGTTCTCAGCTTGGGCCTTGGAATTGTGTTGTCACGTCTTTACTGTGCTTGCAGGTCGAAGATGGGGTCATTTGGGCACAACCACAGGCCGGGCGGCCTGGGGGGAGGCCGGGCGGCCTGGCCCCTTAGTCAGTGACCTTCCTGACTTGGCCATATTTGACATGTTTTCGACTGTTCTTGCTCCTGCAATCAAGTATTCAACACAACTCGTGGAACTATGTTAGTAGCAAGGGTTAGTCTACACTTTGATGTATTTTCCTTCATGTTCATGGATAGTTGATGGTCGTGCGTAGTGCAATAACGACCATCAACACTAGACTTCTTTTTTGCAGGTACAATGCTAGAGACCCATTTCGGGTACCTGACTTCTCTAATAAACCCAGGAGCAATAAGTTTATCGACCTCTGCTTCAATTTGCGGAAGAAGATCCGGTAGATACTGTCTTTGTCCATGTTTCACTGGAGGAAACATCCTTCTCTACGGCTAATTTATGCACCGCGAATGTTGGGTCCAAACCTAGGCATTTATTCATAAGACCAAGCAAAAACATCTCTATTTGCAGAAAGAAATTTATGGTATTCTTCTTACTCTCTTTGGAAAGATGTTTACTGATGAATATTGGATGAGGATCCTCAGATGTATCAATATTTATCTTTGTGGAGGAGCTGTTGTAGCGTCAATAGGTTCAACTGAGGTCATATGAACCTCATAACCCAATCCATATTTTTCTTCTTTTAGTGTTTGGTCTCTATGCAAGGTGTCAAGTTGGGCACGTGACATCACCTTTTTGAATGGCGCCAGCTGCCCCCGACCATCGCATAGAGAAGGACCAATGGATATATCATACCGCATTTGTTGCATCATGTAAAGAACTTTATTATCATACAATGAGATGGACAAAGTGCCGTCATCTCTATTTAACAAAGTAACATGTGCGGCGATTTTATTTTTATTGTGCCGCTCACTTTGAGCTTGTTTTATTTTATATTGCACCCATGGAGGTAGAGGGGTTGAGAATGTAATACCTTTATTATGATGCTACTTTATTTATGATGCGAAATATTGGATCACCTTTCTTTCTTTGGTTGCTTGGTACATACTGATACCCTTTTTGGCTCGAGGAAGACTGTCCCTCATTTTTATTCAAGGTGCCTTGTTGTGGCACTGTTGACTTTGGTTTTGGAATTTTGTCCACAGGCTCAAAATAGGATTTTGCGTCCACATAGTAGGATTTAGCCACTGTGAACGGCTTTTTATCTGCGAAGATTCGCATTATTTCCCCCGATGAATTCCTATATTTGATGCACTGATGGAGAGTAGATGGGATGACTCCATTTTGATGCAACCATGGGCGGCCAATAAGGGCATTGTATGAAGTAGCGGCATCAATCACATGGAAGGTTACATAGGTCATGAGGCTTCCCAGCTTTAAGACTAAGGAGATTGTTCCCAATGCCCCTTGGCTAGACTGATTAAAGCCATGGATCATCACATTAGACCTGCTCAAATCTCTAGTCGAGTACCCTATCTTTTTAATAGTGCGCACGGGCAACAAATTAATGGCTGAGCCACCATCAATCATTATACGACTAACAGGTAGGTCATCAATTTCTCCAAACATGAGAAGAGGTCTGTTGTGTTTCATATCCCCTAACAATAGATCCTCATCATTGAATGTCATGTTTTGAGCTTGAGCTAGCTGCACTTCTACCTAGGAGACTTCAGCACTATAGTCCTCTGGAAATGAAAGTGTAGTAACAAGAGCTTTGCGCAATTCAGGAGAGAGACACAGGGCATCATGCACAGAAAGCATAGCTGGTATTTTCTATAAGTGCATGATTACATCATACTTGACTGACACAACAGGCATGTGGTCGGCCAAATCATCTAGAGCTACATCTTTATTCTGGATATTTTTTTGGAGGAGGACGTGAACTAGGAAGTTGACGGCCTGATCTAAGCTTAATTTCATCAACTTCCTGACCCTCTTCTTGTGGAAAGCATAGGGATTCCTCATCATCCTCAAAACACCTATGACAAAACTAGCACACTTTTGAGGAGGGTCGTTCCTGTGCTCCTTAGCATTGGGAGTGAAGCACAGGGGTTCATCTTTCTCCATTATTCGTCGTATAGCAAGTTGTCTTGAGAGTTGCTGCCGACGCTCTCCTAATCTTCTGGCAGTAGATGGCCCACCCCTTGGGGTGTGAATCCACCTACGGAGAGCCTTGCTTTCATGTTAGCGCTCAGCGTGCTGTTGCGGATGTCCTGAGATAGGAATATTAACATACTTAGGTTGGGATATCAACATACATTGATGATAAGTTGGCGACATATTTGGGGCTGCACAACTCACCGAATTATCATGAAAGGTGGCAACATTTGTGGTGGCCATTTTCTTTCCTTTCTTCATGCTTTTGAGGAGGTCTGCATCTATGGTGCCCTCATCTATCAATTTCTGGATAATATTTTTCACCACAAAGCAATCTTTGAGTGTATGGCCCAAACTGCGGTGATAGTGGCAGAAATTTCGTTCCTTGAACTTGGAAGCCTCCTCTGGCCTTTTCGGTTTCGGGAGTTCTATGAGATTTAGCTCCTGCAAACCCCTGAATAGATCATCTACCTCTTCTGCTGGGAAGGAATATTCCTGGTTTTGGCACTCGCTTAGAGTTGGCCTTTTGGAAGCTGATGTCTCCCCCCTATTGTGGTTTATTTCTGCGATTCCCCCAGTGCTTTGGAATCTTTGAGAAACTGTTGTGGCTTCCATAGTGTGCACGTGCTTTGGCTTACTGGGGTCCTTGTCATGATGAGTCCCCCGGTCAGCTGGTTTGTTGAACGGCCTAGCATGGCGAGACACATGCTGCATATAATTTTCAATATCTGTGGCTTTTGAGGCCAATTCTTCAAAGGTGACTGGACGAACACCTTGCAAACAAATTGCCATATTTGGACTTAAATTATTCATGCACATACGAACCGCTTCTGGTTCTGTGATTGGCTGAGGGCAGTGAAGGCTCAAATTCATCCATTGATTGTTGAAGTCGGCTGCCTTTTCATGAGCCCCTTGCAGAGTTTGTGTCAGCTCTGTGATCCCCACCGTCCTTTGAGTGCTATAAAAGCGCTCTAGGAGGGCATCTTGCATCTGTTCCCATGTTGTGGTTGAGCCTGGTGCCCGCTTGCTGTACCATGTGAAGGCTGGTCCGGACAGTGTTTGCACGAACTAGCGGAGCAAGAGAGCTCCATTGTGCGATGTGTCTTGGCAGGCAGCTAAGAAGTGAGCAACATGTTCATAGGGAGATCCAGTTCCATTGAATTTGCTGAACTGTGGCTGACGGTAATTGTTTGGGAATGGCACCATGTCGACTTCATGTGGGTATGGTTTGACATACCCTGGACGCATCGAGTAGTGTGTTTGCATATATTGTGCTTTAACACCTTTTGAGATCATCCTCTGTATGGCTTCAAGGGTGATCTCTGGTTCACGCTACCGGTTGCATTGGCTTGTGGAACCGTCCGCCCCGTCGTTACGGTTTGAGTTGTTAGCCACCTGTTGGCGGAGAGCAGCTAACTCATCATCCCTTTCCTAGAGTGCAGCCGTGAGCTGATTGATTTGTTCTTGCACCGAGTGACTTTCATTCGTCGCAAGGACTTGCTCGAAAAAGTTTTCCTCACCCTCAACTCTTTGGGGAGAGGGTGGTCCATCATCATTCGGGGCGTTTTGATTGCCCCCACCAGAATTTCTTAGACTTTGAGTCACCGGGCGGTGGCCCAATGGAATTTGCTGACGAGGTTTCTTTCTCTTGAAATGCACCAAGGCAGAAGAGGCATCGCTAGTGCTCAAGGTAGCTTCTGTAATCCCCACCGGCATGGAAGAAAGTACCTCAAATTTATTGTTTGATTCTTTCTTTCTAGTGGGCCACGGGAAAATGCGTGGCGCTGTTGTTGGTGGTGGCGTCGATATTTTCACTTCTTGACAGCCATTAGCATGACTTGATGATGCAGCCCAATGTACCCTACTAGCCATGGAATCGGCTGGTAGAGCCATCTCTCTTCTCCTGTAGCCGGCACGTCTTTCACACACGTTGGCAGCTTGTTTGGCATATTTTGCTCACCGAGAGTCCCTTTTGATGAACTCTTGGTACTCTTGCCATTTGGCTAAAACTTCTGCTCGGCGCATGATTTCACCCTCTGCATTGTCAACGGATGAAGATATACCTGGCAACAATTTTCTTAGATCTTGGCATATTGTTCTTTCTATGGATGCCTCAATCTCTCGCCTTGCCGCATCTTGAATTTTGCGGCGATCCCTTCTATGCAGCGCTAGAAGTGAATCACAGATGAAGGTGCATTGTTTATTAGTCATGGTATCGACTGCATTTGAGAAGTCGCCCATGCCCAATGAATATATGCGCGTCATTTTTTTTTTTTGACAATTTAAGTCGAAGCCATATACTGTAATTATGTCGGAACTCAAAGATGAGGGGAGAAGTAGGTCCTACCGGGCGTGCCAGAATTTGATGCCGGGAAACGGACGGCCGAAGGCCCCGCCTCCACGTCACAGAGACAAATTTAATTTAACTTAATTTAATGGGATAAATAAGTAAAGTACATGTATTGCGAGTTCATACTTTCATTATTCTTACATTTGCATAACAGTTATGTTAATTATATCTCCGAAGAGAACACCCCTGATTAAGAGTTCCAACATGAAAATAAAAAATATACAGCATATTACATGATTAGAACACAAAATAAAAGAGAAGACTTCAGCTCTGGTTCCTTGATGGTCAACACTTGTGCGATGATGGTTTGACATATCCCTTTTAATTTGAATATAGTGTGGAATTTATTTATGCATGAAGTCCACTTACATATTAGGACTGATACTATATTTATTTCTATTTATTTTCACTACTAGCATATTTATATGTGCATCGTAGTGTATTTTAGGTAGATTGGTCATGTATTTAATTGCATATTTGCATCAATATGGAAGTTATACTTTCGACATGTGAAATGACCATTTAATTTTAATTTAACCAACTTAATGAAATATAATGTTTATACATAGGAATTTCGATACCTAGATCTATGCATTTTAATAGGAAGATTTACTTCATTGATGTCTGTCTATATTCATCTTGGTAGGGATGTAGCCTATATATGAATGCGATGTTTGTTTGTTTCTTTTTATACCACATGCATTTGAACGGTAGTGATGACCCATATTTGAGTTTACTTCTTTGCGATGTCTCCTTGGAAAATTATTATGCACATCTATTGTTTGTATCCACGGTAGGAATTAAGCAAAATTCAAAAACCATATGGTTTATACTTGTATCGCCTAACCGGACCGAACAAGGAGGCATAAAGGTAATTTCAGCAATTATATGATGAATATAGAACATTGAATTTAATTTACCAGGCTTGAATCTAATATGGAGGATCAAGCCAAAGTGACGAAATTATTATGTACAGCCATTGTTTGTATCCATTATAGGGACCGAGCAAAATTCGAGAAGCATATGGTCTCTCAGTCTATGCTTGTATCGCCTAACCGGACTGAACAATGAGGCACAATAATATCCGTCCACGAGAGAATAATATGATAAATATATGATATTGAATTTAATTTTCCTAGGCCTGTATCAACATGAAGAGTCAAGCACAGACGATGAATCCGGTATGCACATCCGCTGTTTGTATCCACCGTAGATACCGAGCAAGATTCGAGAATCATATGGTGTTTCAGTCTGTACTTGTATCCACTAACCGGACTGAATAAAAGAGCATAACAAGGACTTATCAAACATTGAATTTAATTTTCCTAGGCCTGTATCAACACGTAGAATCAAACCTAAACGATGAAGTCATTATGCACATCCGTTGTTTGTATCCATTATAAAGACCGAGCCAGATTCGAGAACCATATAGTCTCTTAGTCTATATTTGTATCCACTGAACGAACCGAACAAAAGGTCAACTCATCGAGAAAGAACAACATGGTACATAATGGAGAACATATGGAGACTCACTGTGTAGCAATTCGATGCACGGCGCAACCTCACAGGGTTGACGTTTGACGATAGCAGCCCGACGATGCACTTACCTGATGAACGGCAGGTGCTTCTGGAGGACGTCGCAGCAGCAGCAATCGCCGGCTGAAACAGGTGGGCGATGGACCTGGTCAGTGCTTGGCATCTGTTTCCGAGGTGTACCGTGTCCGTGCTGGACTCCCTGCATGGCATATGGACCATTTTCTAATCCTTCGTTACAGTGATAATCGGCATGTGGACATGATGGTGCCCAACTGCTCTGCTCGCATGAGCGGCCCACGCAAATTGGAGTGTTGGACTGCATTCATAACACATATACGGAGTTATCTGCAACAGATTTTATTTAATTATAACAGGTGTTCAGCTGATACGTTCTTCAATTATTCTCTGTTGCTCATCACGTCAATTGCATGATGTATTATTTATCACACAAGACCACGTGGTGGATTATGGCACCCAATTGATTGGTTGTTCAATTAACCCACATAATATTTAGCTCATATACTATATATATCCTTGGAGTACTGCATGTCCATGCAAAGTAGCACGACGTACGGATGCAATCTATACTCACGTGTGCGGCATAATTCACTTGCTAGCAAAGGGCCGGGGTGTGGTTTTATTTTCTTAATCCACGTTATCAACTGCGTGTGAGTATGCATTTGAGTCTGTTTGCGTCCACGTATATTTGTGGTGTTCTTTTACAATTTACTCGGCCAAATAATAAATCGTTAGCCAGTGTGGTTCAGACCACATGTGTGGGCTTGACTTATGATTTCTTTAGTCTTTTTTTATTTTAAGTCATCTAACTTTATACATGACACTCGAGTTGTTAGCGTCATGTTGCGTGTATATATGCAGATTTTCCTGATCGACCAATTATTTAACAGGTCTCAAAAATATTTTTTTATATGGCGGCCACCCATGGGGTCCCTTGTACACATATTTATATGGGTGTACAATTTAACACCGTATGCATTTCAATCTCTTAGCGTCCTATAATTTTAGAGCCCAAGGGATATAATAAAATATAATATATATAGTTGTTTAAATAAATATCTTTTTATTTTGTATTGAAATTTTGGTTTTAGCTATGGCATTATTTATAATTTTGGGAGGCCAAAATCCGTGTCAACGGTTGGGTTGTAAACTCGACTTTGATTACTTTTTTTAGCTTTTTCTTTTGTATCTTGTTGCGTTATCGAAGGTGTTGATAGGTATACACCTTTTTGAGGGGATATTAACCCTACTGGTATTGGTTTTTGTTTTGATGCTTGGTTATTATTGAGAGTCTGCTTTGAGTTAGGGCATTCAGAATATCGATGTCGTTCTTGGGCGCATCCAAAACATCTGCCTTGACTATATTTACATTGTCATGTAAAATGATTCTTTTAACAAATCTTACACTTTGGGTAAGTGAACTTTTGATTTGATTTTATATCATTGAATTGTCCAAATGTACTTGGCTTTTTAAATTTGTTTTTTTTTTGGTTTGATCCTTGATACTTTTGTGAATGTTTGTTTCGTTTTGCTTCATAAGCAGCCCGTTCATCTCGATAAAATTATTCTGCAATATGGGCTTTATTCACTACTTCACGAAGAATGTCAAGCTCAAAAACTTTGACACGACCACGAATTATGGGATTAAGTCCCTCCTCAAATCTGTGTGCCTTTTTAATTTTATTTTAAAAATTTTGAAAATTTATTTTCATACTCAGCCACTGTTTTGTTACCTTGTTTGAGATCAAGAAATTCTCTTTCCTTTTGTCTTAGTACGCTACTTGGGAAATATTTTTGATAGAAAGCTTGCTTAAATCTTTCCCATGTGAGGTTTGTATATTCAGGGTATGATTTTCTATGAGCAGTCCACCGATCAAAAGCTCCTTCTCTCAGTATGAAGGTAGCATATGCAACTTTTTCGATATCTGAACATTTCACAATATCAAAACATTTTTTCATATTTGTTATCCAATTTTCTGTAACAAGTGGGTCTGTTGTGCCAGTGAATACAGGAGGTTTAAGATGGTGAAAATCTGTATTGTGATTGCAATGTTCTGTAGAATTTTCATCCACTCAAGGAATTTGTTGGCTGAATTTTTGAATCAAAGTATTTTGTTGTTGTTATATCACTTGTTGCTTTCCCAATATTGTTATTAGCATTTGGGGTATTTGTGCTGTTTTCGCTGGTAAATTTTTAAAGAAATTTGAGATGACATGTTCAGTTGCTATATTTTGACCTGACATTTTGGTTGTTTTGTCCTTATTATTGCCGGTGGACTATTCTTGGGCCATCTAATTTTAGTATTATAAAATTATAAGTTTAGATGACAAAGGAAAATATACATAATTTATAATACTATACAAAACTATATATATACAAAGTAAAATATCACTTTTAGAGAGAGGCATCATACAACAAAAATTCTCTCTCTTGCTATGGCATATGAAAACACAAAGAGGTATAAATAATCAAAATTCCTCTTCGTGAAGACTTTTCTTCTTTTTTTTACTAACAAACACACAATTAGTCATTTATGTCAAACAAAACTTGATACTCTTCTTCATTCTGGATATTAATAATGTCCTGAGAATTGTATATAGTCATCCTCGGTGCTAGAATTATATGTTAGATTTACAGGGACTGAATTCTCCAAATCCGATGGCAAAATGTTTGGTTGCTCAAGGATTTGATAAAGTTCACTATAAGTCTTGTGTAACTTGAGCACATTTCTCGCTAGCATGCGTACGCTATTCTCGAACGTTATTAATATAGTTATCAATAAAAATAAGATTTTCCTCAAGATTTTGAGTGCATAAGTCATATAATGCCACAAAATTCAGTAGTTTCAAAACTTCTCTATAGTGAAAATCATCTAAATGGATTGTTAAATGATGGGACATCTCACGGATAGCGGCAAGGGAAGCCTTTCTAATTACTTTGGACTCAAAAGTGTACGTTCCAAACAAGGCATGAAAAGGATGATCCAATGGATCGGTTCTCGGCCGATATCGAACATAAACAAAAGCGTTAAAGGTATCTCCATTTTGAGTACAACCAAAATATAGAGTAAAAAACCAAAGTCAGCGGTGATAGTCTCTAATAACTGTTTAAAATCAATTGTATAAACCATTACATCCGCTATCTACGGAAGGAATAACAATTGAAAGTTTATTAGCAATGATTAACTAAATATACATAAACTGAAAAATTAAAATGCTTAGCTTATAAATAAAATGCATCGCACATTTTTCTAGATGTTTCCCAAACCGTGTAACCTACAACTCTGGTACCACATTAACTGTCACGCCCTCAAACCAGGCCCATGCGACAACCGCCACATAATTATAGATTATCAATCCATAACTATGTTAAGGCTAAAATTTACATCAATAAATCCAGTGGTACACAGAGTAACTAGCGGAAGCTTTATTTATATCAAATTGTTATATTATACATAATTGTGAATACAATTTATTTATTTATTTACAACAAAATTATAATATATTATACATGTAGTTTCATCCATAATTCCCCCAGTCTTTATCCTAGTGGGTGATGCCTTCAACGTGTACTTTTGAACACCCAAAGCAAGATAACGTAATCTGGACTCTTCCTTCCACCGGATCGGATCTTCAAGAAGCTTCCAAATATCAGCTGAAACATGCCATATAATCCTAGCAGATTCTGGTCATGCTATTGTTTTGGCAATTCCCTTCGACTCCGAATATATTTGCATGTGATTCCAATTGCATTGGAAAGCCTATCCTCTTATCTTTTCATCCATATATAGAACATCCCAAATGGAGTCTGTATGTGGCCTGGGTGCCTATTTTCGTGTGGTCTATTTCTACAGTCTGAACCAATCTTGCGAATAAACTGGCCTTCAACGTGGATTTGGCCTGTGACTTCATCTTGACTTGGCCTTGGGTACGCACTTATCAATATATTTGGCCAAAGTTAAGATAGGAGTCTGGTCAAGTGATTTCCTTCATCATGGTCTTATGCTAGCATTTTAGCCCAATTAGACTAGGTCAAAATTTGACGGCAACAGATGGGAGTATCTATCCACCTCTTGACCAGCAGGGCCTCAGCATATGGCGTTGTCGTGGTGACTAGGTGCCAAAGCAACTTCATCGCCGTCCTTGATGAGGGTTGAGGAACGACTCCAAATATGATGGAGACAGTGCTATTTGTAGGTTAGAGCTCGGGCACGCGATCCCGGTCACCCTTATCCTTCCCTGTAGGCTCACCCCCTCACACTGAGGTGGCTTCTCTTTCTGTTGCAGTAGCCATTGGTCCCTCTATCCTAGTTGTTGCTGCAGCTTCCACTTGTATTGGTCTACAGCCTCCATGGTTGCCCAACAATCAGAGGCGTGATGCCTTGTGGTGTTGTGCACCAGGCGAAAGGAGCCCCGGTCCTGACGCCGAGGGGCTGGCTGCCTGTCATTGTCGTTCAAGGTCTGAGGCTGCTAACTCAACTCCACTACATATACCCCACGCGAGGCTAAGCTCCCAGTTTCGCTTGGGCCGGGATCCCCCTGTAGTAGCCCCCAGGCCCCTGGTGGGGGCTGGGTTCGCCTACTGTGGTGCGTGCCATGCCCTGCATTCCTCCGCATTGGCACACTTGTCCACAACAAGAATAGGTCCACAACATCCACGAAATCTCTTGTGGTGAACTTCCCTAACATCTTCTCATCATGCACCACCTGACAAAAAGCTAGAATGATATACGTAGGGTTTATGTGCAGAGTGGTGTTCCTCACCTGACTAAAACATTGTATGAAGGATCGTAGGGTCTTGCCCGGGCACTGGGACGAACTATTGGACACATGGAGGACATCGGGAGAAGGCAGAGAAACCAAATAAGACAAGACTCAATCGTGTTTGTCCTTCCAAGTTACTAGCAGTCTTTTCTAGCATCTACATGCATTTTAGTGTAATTGAGTTTGTATCAAAGGGGGCAGTTTACAAAACTGTCTAGATCTAAATCTGTAGTATAAATAAGAGGTGTGCTGCCTAGCTCTCTCTCTTGGCTGGTTTAGGGTTTGCTTAGGGCTAGGTTTAGACCCTATTTTCAACACCAAGCAAGATCATCAAGATTAGAGAGATTTGACTAATCTAGCAACCAAAAAAGAGGGAAGGAAGTGGGAGGCTATTTGGAGGACAAATCCCCATCTTGTAATCTGAATATTGAGACCTTTTTAGGCGATTTATAGATTTATTTCATGCACCTCTTGTGTGTGATTGCCCCCATCTCTTGATTGGCTTTTGGTCTTGAATCTTTGGTGTTTTGGTGTGTTTGTGCTTGACCAAGTTTGAGATCTTTCTTTTGCTATGATTTTGGCTTGCTAGGACATGGTGGATTAGTGCTTTCAAATGCCAAATCCATTGGATCCATGAGCAGCCTCAGTGACTTTGTTCTTAACAATGACCTTCACTTCTTGAGGAGTCCAATTTGTGGAGAATCCAAGATCTTTTGGAGTGGGACTTTTTGGAAAAGTTTCTTTGTGAAGTTTGGAGCTCATTTGTTCAAGTTTTGGACAAGTTATTGGTGGATTCGCGGGCTATTTTCTGCATCTTGAAAAGGCTAATTTTTGTACCAAGATTGTCTGGTGGTGAACGGCGGATAGTTCACAAGTGGACAGTCCACAGTTCAAAGCCGATTCCGGAGATTTTGAGGCCTTGTTGCCAAGCATTCACTGGACCATCCGGTGGTTCAACGGTAGACAATCTGCGATTGAACAGCAGATCCCACTATCCAGTGCATGCACACCGGACCGTCCAGTGCATGCAATCATCGGATTGTCCAGTGCATGCAATCATCGGACCGTCCAGTGATGGCTATGGGTTGCAAGTCCCACTACCCAGTTCATCTGGTGGTTGCACCAGACCGTCCGGTGCATGCAATCATCAGACTGTTCAATGAGTGGTTTTTTGGAGCTGTTTTGCTCATTTTCTGTCTGTTCATTTGAGCATTGATTCAAGTGCTTCTACTGAGCTTTCCTCGACATGTCCTAGGGTTAGTGGCATCCCATTTCTACGTGATCTTGCACGGTGTAAGAAGAGAGGATTTTTGGGGTTTGTGTTTGTAGGTGTCAACCTATTCACCCCCTCTAGGTCGCTTCTCGGTCCTTAGTCTTCTTTGGAAACCAAGGTGTGTCTGATCCAAGGTTACCAAGTGCACCACATAGCCGGTAGAGGAAGTCGCATGCTGAATTTGTCAGCTCTTGCACCTTAAAGAATTAGAGCCTGGTGCCAGCATCTGCTGGCACCCCAGGGAGATTGAGAGCCAATGGACCGGCTCCATTGCCTCTGGAGTGATGAGTGATTGTCAACAGTAGCAAGACCCAGAAGGACTTGGGCACAAGACCTCCGATGGACAGGAGGCCCTCCGATGGACTGGAGGTAGAGGGAAGTCCTCCAAAGGACTGGAGGCACACTCGGCGTCTGTCAGCCATGGGAGTTCGGTATACGCAGGAGCGGCACGGCGACGGCAGGAGTAAGTCCTCCAAAGGACTGCGAGGCTACCACGATGGACAGGGGACGCAGGGCGCCACCGCAGTGCTCCAACCCGAATGCGTGGGGCGAAGGTGTGCGAGGGAGGCTTTGGCGGCTTCGGCTCAAAACCGTCACCCAAGCTACCCAAGCCTTGGTGAGTTGGGCCACGACTCGCCAAGATAGAGAAGATGGGCCAAATCCAGCCCAGGCGGAGACTTTCTAAAGTTTCCCGGTTTCTGACTTCAAAACCGGGGGCGGATCGCGGATTGGACTACTGGCCACGTGGAGAGCATCCGAGGATTGCATGGAACTTACGAAGATCAAGACTTCATCGTGGTCGTCCGTCCCAAAATATCCTGTAATCTTTCATTTGAGTCCTTAGGGTTTGTCTAGCTGTAGGGACCTAAGTGCAAAACTGTCTAAATAGCACTCGGGTATAAATAGGTCCAAGACAGGTCATTAGATGGCTCTTGGCTGCTAGGATTAGTTTTCTCTTGGTGATTTTCGTCCTTAAGCTTTGAGCTCCATTGTTAGAGAGGTTAGAGTAGGATTTAGCCTCCTAATCTTGAGGGAAGGTGAGGGTGGTTACTTGGGATGAATTTCTGCTTGTATGCTGAATCTTTAGACCCATCTTGAGCACTTAATCGAAGCAAATTCGTGCAGCAACCTTGTGTTCTTCTCCTCCTCCTCTCTCTTTGGTTTTTGGGTTCAATCCTTGCCTTTTTGGGTGTTTTTGTTGGGCAACCTTGAATCCCTTTCCTTGCTGATGTTCTGAACTTGCTAGGACATGGAGATCATGACTTAGTTCATCTCAATCCTGCTGGATTGCCACGAGCAAGCCTCTTTTATGTTTTCCCCTTTCTTGCCCAAGAATGGCTATTTCACAAGATCTGAAATTCCCACTGATTCCGCGGTTACCTTGAGTTGATCTGTTGGGAATAACTTTGAAATAGGGTCTAGATAACCTGTGCTAAATTTCGTGAAGTTTGGACAAGGTCTGATCAAGTTATGATTTGAAATCATATTTTCTACGACCCTACCGGACCATCCGGCAGAGGCCACCGGACAGTCCGGTTCCACCGGATAGTCCGGCAGCGCCCACCGGACAGTCCGGCGTGAGGCGTTGTCTGGGCAGTGCCACCGGACAGTCCGGCAACAGGAACCGGATAGTCCGGTCCCACCGGACAATCCGGTGTTGGCCACCGAACAGTCCGGTCCTACCAGGGAGCTGCTGCGTTCTTCCCAGGTTGGTTTTTCTGCTGTGATTTTGCTACGGATTTTCGCATTCCTCCCTTAAGACCATTCTCTTTGCTTACTGTGAGTCAGTGAGACGCACCTAGGTGCGGTGAGTGTCTTGTGGCGGTTATTGCAAAATCCGTTGCTCCGCTGTCACTCTTGTTCGGATCTTGAGCTTTCTTGCATTGGTGCGTATCCTCACAGTGGACGGCACCCTTGCGCTGCTAGGCACGTATCTGTTCAGTGGACGGTGCTTAGTTTCTGTTTTCACTTGGGGGTTTGTGATTTTGTGATTTCAAGTGCTCCTATTCACCCCCCTCTAGTCGCACGTCTCGGTCCTACAATTGGTATCAAAGCCGGTTAGGTATCTTCATACCTTTACCGGTGAGAAACCAGTAGCGACTATGACTCACTCTGGGAAGATTCCGGTCCTTGGTTCCGATGGCTACTCCTACTGGAAGGGTAGGATGAGAGCTTTCTTGCTTAGCCAGGGCCAGGACATATGGGATGCTACTCAGAGTGCAAACTTTGTTGTGCTTCCAGTTGCCCAGCGCACTACCCCAGTGATTGTGGCTCAGCATGAGGCAAATGCCAAAGCTGTTAACTTTCTCTTCTCAGGACTTGGTCCAGTTGATTATGAGAAAGTGAGCCACCTTGAGACTGCCCGTCAGATCTGGTCCCTGCTGAGTGCACACCATGAGGGCACTGCTACCATCAAGGGGAGTCTTGTTGAGACTTACAGGCGCGAGTATGAAAATTTCGTTCAGAAGCCTGGTGAGTCCATCGATGACTTGTTTGGTCGTTTTCAATCGATCATCAACAAGTTGCGCGTTAACTCCAGCCCTGAGAGGATCCCATACACCGACCATCAGCAGGCTATCAAGTTGTTGTATGCGTTGGACTGGAAGGTATGGGAGATCAAGGTTAACTCGATCATCGAGTCTGAGGCCTATGACACAATTGGAGTGGAGACTCTTTACAGCAAGCTCAAGGCCACAGAGGTGGATTACAAGTTGAGAGATTCTCTCGCTTGTACTGGCTCCAAGAGCCTGGCCTTGGTTTCTCCCTCCAGTGAGGCCGTTTCTAACCCCCAGCTTCACAACTTTTCATTTTCTGCTCTTATGTTTGTTACAGAGGAGCAGTTGGCGTCACTTCGGGATGATGAGCTTTGTCTGGTGTCTAGCCGCTTTCAGCGTGCCTATGACAACCGGATGAGCAAGAAGAGGGGCGACAGGCCCAAGTGCTTCGAGTGCGGAGAGGTCAGCCACTTCATTGCCGAATGCCCAAACAAGCAGAACGACTACTACAAGAAGGGCAAGAACCACTCCCACGACTCCAACAAGTACCACTCTGGCAAGCGTGACCACACCAAGCACCGCTCCAGCAAGATCAAGAACTTCTGAAAGGCTTTCAAGAGCTACCAGAAGGACAACTGGAAGCGGGACAAGGCCTTCTTCGCCGAGCTTGGTGGTCTGTGTGGCGGATCGTCTTCCTCCTCTTCGTCTTCGTCGAGCTCAAGCGATGAGGAGATCATCACCAAGCGGGACAAGAGGAGGAACCAAGGCGGTCCAGCTGGACTCTGCTTCGTCTCCACCAAGTCCAAGCGCAAGCACAAGATGCACCGGAGATCCTTTTGCTCCATGGCGCTTGAGGACAAGGACGACAAGGGCAACGACAACGACTCCTCCGATGAAGAGGTAACTCCTGAGCAAGCTGAAATTCTTGAGATGTTGGAGTCAAATAGTCGTGAGTTGAAAGCCCAGGATAGGTTGTTGGAGAAGGCAGCCAAGAAGCTGCAGAAGCAAAAAGCCAAGTTGGCAGATGCTTTAGCTGAGATAGAGAGGCTGAAGAGTGTGTCAGCCTAGCCTAGTGAGACTGAGTGTCCTACCTGTGAGACCTTGATGATAGATCTATGTGAGCAGAAGAGCAAGTATGCTCATTAGGTAGAGGAGATTGATAGGCTGAAGGTAGAGTTAGGCAAGCTCCAGTCTAAACTGGATGAGCCTATTTTGAGTGATGTGACTGAGTGTGAGATGCGCCCCACCTAGCTGTTGACATAGCTGAGCTGAAAGTAAGGTGTGAGGGACAGCTCAAAGAGTTGGAAGAGCTTAGGGCTAGACCCACGCTTTTGGGTGCGTGCATGGTCTGTCCTACTTTGGAGAGTGAGCTTGTGCAGTTGAGAGCTGACCTTGAGATGCTTTTAGCATCCCCTAACACTTGTGAGAACTGTCTCACTTTGAGGTTGATGTTGGTGGATAGGAATGCCACCATTAAGAAGTTAGAGAAGTCTGCTTTCCCTATTCCCTCTCGAGACTGCCCTACTGGTGCTGACCAGACTTTAGTTTTGAAGGATCTGAGAGAGGAGAAACAGACTTTGGTTGATGAGAACAACCGGTTGAGAGAGGTGCTCAGTTGGATGTATGCTGGAGAGCCCCAACTTAGGATGATCTTGGAGAGCACCAAGAGAGCTGAGGGTGATATGAGTGGACTTGGGTTAGGAGAGAGTAGTACTTCGGGTGAGAAGAGGAGTTCTCCAATTAAGCTTAAGACTGCCTCTCCTCAGCCTAGCCCTACTGTTGATGGGGTTTACCATGAGCCTCTTAAGGCTGCCCCAAAGAAGCAGTTCTGGACACCCAAGCCCTCAGAGGCTAAGCTGGACAGAGTAGTGACTGAGATTCTCAAGCATCCAGTGAGCAAGGAGAGAGTCCAGCAGCCTGTTCCACCCAAGGCTACTCCACCTAAGCCCAAGGCTTAGCCTAAACCCACTCCCAAGAGGCCTGTCTACCACTGTGACTTTTGCCAGCGGAATGGCCACTTGGAGGAGTTTTGCTTCAGGAGGAAGCGAGTTGAGAGGCAGGAGAGAGCCTGGGGGAACCAGGATCAGTTCTACCAGGGTGGTAGGCAGGATCTTCCCCGTCGCGGAGAGATGAGAGACCGCTTTGCTGGTGAGAGAGGAGGCAGTTTTCAGGCCCGTGTTCCTAGCGGAGAGAGACGCTTTCCCGGTCGAGCTCCTAGTCGTTTTCAGCGCGGCTATGGATCTTCTGACCGAGGCTTTGGAGGTAGAGGGTTTGAGAGCTCACGCTTTAGAGGTCGTGGGTGCCCAAGTAGACGTGATGCTTACTTTGACTGTGTTTACCCCACTTTTGAGCAGATGGCTCGGCACTGGTTCAGCGTTTACACTAACCCCAGTGCCGGACCATTTGCTCACTCTCGCTTTCCTTGATCTTTCAAGATCGAGGCCTGGAGGACATATGGATCATGGACTCCGGTTGCTCTAGGCACATGACAGGGCACCACAGATGGTTCTCCAGCCTCAACCCCGTGAGCACCAAGGAGTACATCACATTCGGGGATAATGGTCAAGGTAAAGTGTTGGGTGTTGGTTCTGTTGCTCTTTCTAGCAAGCTTTCCCTGAGAGAAGTTTCTTTGGTGAGGAATTTGGAGTTCAATTTGGTTTCTGTCTCGCAACTTCTCAAGGAAGGGTTTGAGGTTCGTTTTAAGGAGGGTTCCTCTTGTGTGCTTGATGCTAAGGAAAACCTTGTTTGTCGGATTTTGCCCTATGGGCAGGTTTTTAAGGTTGACCTTGCATCTGTCTCTGGACCTCCTCGGTGTTTGGTTGCTAGTCCTTCTACTGATATTTGGAAGTGGCATAGGAGGCTTGGCCATTTGAGTTTTGATCTGCTAGTCAGGTTGAGCTCAATGGATCTGATCCGAGGATTGCCCAATTTGAAAGCAGAAAAGGACTTAGTATGCCACCCCTGTCATCATGGCAAGATGGTTGCCGCTTCTCATGCACCTGTCAATCAGGTGATGACCTCTTACTCGGGTGAGCTGCTACATATGGACACGGTTGGTCCTGCTCGAGTACAGTCGGTCAGTGGGAAGTGGTATGTGCTTGTAGTTGTGGATGACTTTTCTCGCTATTCGTGGGTGTTCTTCATGGAATTCAAAGATGAAGCTTTTGGTTTTGTTCGGGATCTGGTCTTGAGGTTAAGGAATGAGAGTCATAAAGCCATGAGGGCTATCCGCAGCGACAATGGCGGAGAATTTCGTAACTCTCGTTTCGAAACCTTTTGTCGTGACCTTGGTCTTGATCACCAATTCTCATCTCCTTATACCCCACCGCAGAACGGTGTTGTGGAACGAAAGAACGGCACACTTGTAGAGATGGTGCGGACGATGCTTGATGAGCATTGGACTCCGCGACGCTTTTGGGCTGAGGCTATGAATACGGCCTGTTACATCGCCAACCGCATTTTCCTACGGGCTTTCTTGGGAAAGACTTCGTACGAGCTACGGTTTGGTAGGCAGCCTAGCGTCAAGCACCTGCGTGCATTTGGCTGCAGATGTTTTGTGCTCAAAAAGGGGGGGCATTTGGACAAATTTGAATCTCGCTGCTTGGATGGTATTTTTCTTGGGTACGCCTCTAGCTCTAGGGCATATACAGTGTGGATCCTTGATACTAGACAAGTGGTTGAGACCTGTGAAGTTTCCTTTGATGAATCTATGCCTTGCACAACCCCTGCATTTGAGCTTTCAGGTGACGATGAAGAAGGCGCTCCCATCTTTGAAGATGAGGAAGGCGAAGTATATGCTGGTGATGCAGGAGCCACTGCACCGGCTGCAGCTCCTGCCCCCTCTGCTACGAGCTCTGAAGATGAAGGAGGACCCTTGCCTACATCTTTCTCCTCACTCCCCCGACCACAAGCTCGAGCAGAGGTTGGCCCCGCTGAGGACACAGGGGAGGTGACCTCTGAGATTGTTCCATCTCGGTAGGTCCAGTGGGATCACCCTCCAGACAGGATGATTGGAGACCTACACCAGCGTGTCACACGTTCTTTGGTTAACTCTCTGGCCTTTTTCTGTCACTCCGCATTTGTTGCTTCTTTCGAACCCCGGGATGTGTCACATGCATTATCTGATCCTAGTTGGGTGAACGCCATGCATGAGGAGTTGGAAAACTTTGAGAGAAACCATGTCTGGGATTTAGTTGTACCTCCACCAAACTGCCACCCTATAGGAACCAAGTGGGTTTTCAAGAACAAACAGGGTGAGGATGGGATGGTTGTGAGGAACAAAGCGAGACTGGTAGCCCAGGGTTTCTGTCAGAAGGAGGGGATAGATTATGAGGAAACCTTTGCTCCTGTAGCTCGTTTAGAGGCTATTAGGATTTTGCTTGCCTTTGCTGCCTCTAAAGGCTTCAAATTGCAGCAGATGGATGTCAAGTCAGCCTTTCTAAACGGTTACATAGAGGAGGAGGTTTATGTGAGACAACCTCCTGGCTTTGAGAGTGCCAAGTTTCCAGACCGGGTGTATAAGTTGAGAAAAGCCCTGTATGGTCTGAAGCAAGTTCCTGGTATGCTAGGTTGAAAGCCTTTCTGCTCAAGTCTGGTTTTGTGATGGGTTCAGTAGACAAGACCTTGTTTCTGTTGAGTCGTGGCGGTGACACCCTTCTAGTTCAGATATATGTTGATGACATTATCTTTGGTGGTTCATCTCACGCTTTGGTGTCTAAGTTTGCTGAACAGATGAGCAGTGAATTCGAGATGAGTCTCATGGGTGAGCTTCAGTTCTTTCTCGGGCTTCAGATTAAGCAAGGCCCAGAAGGAACCTTCGTCCATCAAGCCAAGTACACGAAGGACATTTTGAGGAAGTTTGACAAGGGAGATCTCAAGCCCATGGCGACTCCCATGTCAACACAGACGGCTCTTGATGCAGATGAAGAAGGGGAGGTGGTGGACCAAAGAGAGTATCGAGGGATGATCGGCTCACTTCTGTACCTGACGGTGACCAGGCCGAACATTCAGTTCGCGGTCTGCCTCTGTGCACGTTTTCAGGCCTCACCAAGGCTATCACATCGTCAAGCGGTGAAGCGCATCTTCAGGTACCTGAAATACACTCCTGAGCTTGGACTTTGGTTCTCTTCAGCTTCTTTGCTCTCTCTTAGAGGGTATTCGGATGCTGACTTTGCGGGTTGTCGGCTGGAGCGCAAGTCTACTTCTGGTACCTGCCAGTTTCTCGGTTCTTCTCTTGTCTCTTGGTCCTCACGCAAGCAATCTAGCGTAGCCACTTCCACCACAGAAGCTGAATACATTGCTGCTGCTAGTTGCTGCTCCCAGCTGCTTTGGATGAAGTCCACCTTGAGCGACTTTGGTCTCAGTTTTAGGAAGATCCCTCTCCTAGTAGACTCTACTTCTGCTATTTCTGTAGCTAAGAACCCCGTCCTGCACTCCAGAACCAAACACATAGATGTGAGGTTTCACTTCTTGAGAGATCACTATGAGAAGGGAGATATAGACTTGATCCATGTAGAGACTGAGAACCAGTTGGCCAATATCTTTACCAAGCCCTTAGACCTAAGCATATTTGCTCACTTGCGTGGGGAGCTTGGTGTTTGTTATCCCTTTTAGGTTGGGGTAACTTTGGTATAGTTTAGGTTTTGTTTTGCTTTTTCTTTCTTTTCTCTCTTTGCTTCTCTTGCATTTTGTCTCATACCATGCATTGCATTGTAACATATGCATTTCACTTTCACTAGCACTAGAGCTCTTCTGGTATGCCAAGTTAGTACTTGCTTGTGCTAGATTGTACAGTTGCTTGCATGATCATGGTTGGCTAAGCTCCTTGAATTTGTCTAATATCTTTTGTGAGCTCAGTCACTTTTGCTTCTTCCAAATCAAAAACCATGATCACCACTTGACTTGGCTACCTAGCATGTGTAGGAATGTTGAATGCTATGCTATCTTTTCATGCTTGGATATGCTAGTCGTATGGCTGTGTTGCACTGATGCCTAAGCATTTATGGCACCTTGTTCATATCTAAAATCTGAATTAATGTGATTTACAAGTGCTGTCCTATGAGTTAAATTGAAAAGATTCAGGAGGGTTCACTTGTCACACTGATCTAGTTTGAGATAGCTTGCCTTTGCACTTTGGCTTGAACTTGGACTAGGCTGTGTATGACCAAAACCTTGTCTTAAGCTTCTGATGGTTTTCTGAACCTAGGCTTGGCATTGGTTGGTAAGAAGTGGCAACGACAAGTGAATAACCCCTGGCACATGATCTGATTTGCTTGAAGTTAAAAATTGCTAAATCTGAAATCTGCAAGTCTCTAAATTGCTTATGGCCTGTTGTAGATGCCTTGGTTGAGAGTAGCACACCTTGTATGTTTTGCTAGCATCTTGCTGTTCATGCCTATCTTGCTAGATGCTATTCATGTTGGTGATGCTCTCTTTTCAACAACTCTGAAAAACATGCTCCTGATCTGTATAAGATAGATTCAATTGAGCTTGTTTTGCATGCTACCTTGCCCTCACTTGCTCTGTATGCTAGAACTTGTATCTACTAGCTTTTCATCCCTGCTGAGCTCTTCATGGTACACTTCCTGCATTTCATGGCATATTTTGAGGGGGAGTTGTCCATTTCAGGGGGAGTTGAGTTCTATGACCCTTGATGTGTCCATTGTCAACAAGGGGGAGAGATTGGACCAAGGGGGAGGACTCTGTAGAGGTCTAGTTGAGGGGGAGGTTGAGCTTTTAGCATGCTCTTGCATCGGTGCATTGAGCCTTTTGCCTCTTTCTGGAGGAGCCGATGTTTTGCCTTAGCATGACTGTGTTGAGCCAGTTTGCCTCTTTCTTGAGGGGTCATGCTTTAGTTTGATCGACTGCGTTGAGCGGTTTCCCTTGTCTTAGGGGGTCGATCTTTGACTTTGTTTTTGTTGTTGTCTCAATTTGCCCTTTTCTGCCAGTATTTGGTCTTTGGGCATCTTGAGCAACTTCTTCTTTTTCTTCTTTCTTTTCGGTTTTACGTTTTTCTTTTGTCCTTGTTCTATTTCAGGTTACAGGTTGAAGGTGTTGACAATGCACTCATCAAGGGGGAGATTGACAGCCAATGGACCGGCTCCATTGCCTCTGGAGTCATGAGTGATTGTCAACAGTAGCAAGACCCAGAAGGACTTGGGCACAAGACCTCCGATGGACAGGAGGCCCTCCGATGGACTGGAGGTAGAGGGAAGTCCTCCGAAGGACTGGAGGCACACTCGGCGTCTGTCGGCCATGGGAGTTCGGTATACGGAGGAGCGGCACGACGATGGCAGGAGTAAGTCCTCCGAAGGACTGCAAGGCTACCCCGATCGACAGGGGATGCCGGGCGCCACCGCAGTGCTCCAACCCGAATGCGTGGGGCGAAGGCGTGCGAGGGAGGCTTTGGTGGCTTCGGCTCAAAACGTTCTTCCCAGGTTGGTTTTTCCGCTGTGATTTTGCTACGGATTTTCGTATTCCTCCCTTAAGACCATTCTCTTTGCTTACTGTGAGTCAGTGAGACGCACCTAGGTGCGGTGAGTGTCTTGTGGCAATTATTGCAAAATCCGTTGCTCCGCTGTCACTCTTGTTCGGATCTTGAGCTTTCTTGCATTGGTGCGTATCCTCACAGTGGACGGCACCCTTGCGCTACTAGGCACGTATCTGTTCAGTGGACGGTGCTTAGTTTCTGTTTTCACTTGGGGGTTTGTGATTTCAAGTGCTCCTATTCACCCCCCCCTCTAGTCGCACGTCTCGGTCCTACAGGCATTCAGCACTAGCTCCTGAGCCTCCAGGGTGGCAAGGAATGCGGTAGCATCCATGTATAGCTCCTCAGTGGTAGACGTTCTCTCTCCTAGAGATGTCACCATGGCCTTGAGCTAGGCCTCATAGCACTCTACGTTGCCAACCTTGGCTTGGTGGGTGCGCTCCCGGTCAGCCTGGCGCTCCTCTCGCTCTGCCAGCTCCTTGGCGCGTAGCTCCAATGCATAGGTCCGCTCTAGAGCATGCTCAAGCTCCTCCTCAGTAGTGGCGCGAGATTTCTCGACCTCCCCCTCTGAACACTGGGTGGGCTCTAGAGCCATCCTGACCCATGCCTCCTTCCTACAGGTCGCGAATTCGCGGTGGGTCAGCTCTTTCTAGACTTAAGTGACCCGAGAGCAAGCGTCTGCCACTGAGTCGGCGAGTGCGGCTTGCGCAGCACTCAACTGTGTCCCCCATGCTTGTAGTGACCCCATCCTTGACTAGGTGGCACGCTACATGTCCATGGCGATGGAGAATGTGCACTGCAGGGACTCCTCCTGGTCTGGCAAGGGGCTCCGTGCCTTTAGTGCTTCGCCGCTGGAGGTCCCGGCCTTGGCATGGACCATCCAGGGGGAGTGATGAGTGCGACATGGATGCAACCAAGACCCCATTAGGAGGACCAACGCCCATGGCTCTTCCGGTTCCGGCTCGCTAGGAGGCGAGCAGGCACAGTAGCAGCAACCCTGTGTAATGCCTTGAAAATCGCCTTTAGAATTTTTTTTGAACTCCTCTTGTTGGGCACCTGTCATCATTGCAAGAAACAACAACGGGGCAACATCAAATA
Organism: Paspalum vaginatum; assembly: GCA_030272315.1. Lineage (NCBI taxonomy): Eukaryota > Viridiplantae > Streptophyta > Magnoliopsida > Poales > Poaceae > Paspalum > Paspalum vaginatum. Next base: position 31,784,812 of record CM059018.1, on the reverse strand, counting down.
ACAAGGATCTCTCTCTTTAGAGTCCTTTGATATTATGGAATCACCTTCGTATAGCATTTGCTTCGGGCCATGCTTCGAACCAGGGATCAATGGCGCCTTCTGACTTTCCTTTGAACCAAGACTTATGTTCCACTGCCTTTTCTCATTGCAAAACGCACAACAAAAAAGGCATACGAAGCAAAGAGGCTAGGACCTTCGGCCCCCAATAGTAGCCCCTCGTGAGATTAGTTAATTTTTCCATGATGAGCTCAAACTGCGATTGAGTAATAGAAGCCAAAGGTCCAGTTTATGCTTCGGATGTACGAGACACTTCCCTCCCTAGATGTGCGACTTTTTGGCTTCCATGCCTAGGATAGTATATAAGCGATGGGGGATCGATCATGACCCCCCTCCCCCTTTGGCTGACACATCGCTGTTGCTCCTGCATTCATTACTCTAAAGCTACATTCTCCATACCTTGTAACACTGTTATGCTTTTTTGAACTTCGGGTTGTTGCTGTTGCTACCTGTATGTTTCGAAAATTTCTTTGCTTTGTGTTTTGTTTGAGCCATGTATTATGTTTTTGATTCAATGGTAACCTTTATAGGTTTATAATGGCACGAGTTCGCATGACTGCCGTCCAGGGACCAACTCCAAAGCTGAGTTTCATGGAGAAACGCATAGTGCAGCTGGTGAAGAAACTCCTATTAACCTATCTCTAGTGCACAGCAGGAAAGAATACTAGTGATGCTACAAGGGGTTCTGAAGATGATGAGCCGGTTGACAAAGAAGAAAGGGATCTGGAAGAGGTTGAAGATGAAGATGATAACACGATTCTTTAGTCCCCAAAAATTGCGTCACATGGTTTTTGGGAAATCTAGCATCGTTGACAAAGAATTTAAGTATTATCATAAGATGGGCTTTGTCAAGAACCCTAGTCATTGTCGATGCCCAACTGGCGAAGAAGTTCCAGCTCCAAGATCGAATGAAATCATCTTGTTTGAGAATTTCTTTGATGCTGGGTTTTGGTTGCCAATGCACCCATTGGAGCCAAAGGTATTAGAGCGTTTCGACATATTTTTTCATCAGCTAACCCCCAACTGCTTTCATTCTGTTGGGTGTTTACATATGGATGTTGGCCAGGCAAGGTTTGGAGCCAGATCTTGAACATTTTTGCCGATCACATGAGTTGCACTACCAGGCCAAAGCTGACAAGGTAACCCAACTTCATCCGAACTTTCGGATGTTACAACTTTCGAAGCTACAAGGACTCACCTGGCCCTGTATTAGAATATCGAAGCAAATGGTCCTAGTGGATGATCTCAAAAATGGTTCTATTGCACAGTCAATGCAAATGAAGAAACCCAAATTCGCTCCGTGCTTGATGAGCCCTTTGAGGCTTTCATTTGGCTTCAAGAGACCATTTTGTGCACAATCCAATAAAACTATATCAGCATTGTGCCGCATATAGGGTTGTATGTCCTCAAGTTCACATGCGCTGCTTGGCCCAAGAATTTGCGGCATATGGAGGGCTGCCTCTTCGAAGCAAGTTTACTATGCCTAAACCCGAAGGACAACTTGACCCTACACAACTTGTTTGCCTACCATATAAATTTAAGCCTCTTGACAAATACAAGAATCCAGATGAAGTGTGGTGAAAAGGGGTTGAAAAAGTGTCTACAATGCTTGGCAATTACACCATTGCTGAGTACGAACGTCTGCATCGTGCTTTCGGCGGCCGTGGCAAGGTTCATCTGAATCGTGTATTCAATGCCTTTGGCATGGACTATCCTAACTATAAACACTTTCGATTTGGACACCATAGCTCTAAAAGGTAAAGGCCTGAAATGTAAAGCTAAGGATACTTGCCTGAAACAACTACAACTGATCCTGAGAGTGCCGAGAAGAAGAAAAAGGAAGCCCATCGAACTTTTAAGATCCAATGTTTTTTATTCTAACAAAAGCCCTCCAAAACCAGTTGGCGCTGAAGGCATTGGGACGACAGGAGATGAAGCTCCTAATGCGTCGGAGATGAACCCTATATCCCGTGGAGTTACCTCCGAAGCGAATAAGATTTTTGGATTGATGATTGGCAGCGGTGGCCCAATACATGTCTTGAGCCCCCTTGGCTTACGCACCATTGAAATGGCAAAAAAGGCTTTGTCCCCTACTGCCTCAGCTATGGAATCTGAAGGGATCCCTCGAATCCCTACACCTTTTGATTTAGCAGACTATGAGGATTCCACAGTGGTATCACCCAGATACGAGGCAACTGGTGAAATGAAAGTCAAGACAACTAGCATTGAACAACCCTTTTTTGAGCATGTGACAACAACTGTCTTGATGAAAGATAAGCTTCGAAGAAAGTTGATTATGAAGGAATTACTTTGGAAAATATTGCACATGTCTTGGCAAATTTGAAAGAAAAGCCTATTAATGTTGACGTATCTAGCAAGTCTAGGGAGCAAACACCTGAGGGTACCTCTGATGGCAATAATATTTGTTTGCTTTGGATATTTGGATTTGAGGATCTCGACGAAGAAGAAATCAAATGGCTATGCAAACTTACCAATGAACTTGGATACAGAGAAGATTGCACTATCTTTGGTGGCAATTTTGTGAAATCCTTAGGCTGTCTGGGATTTGAAGCCGAAATGACTGTGGCAGATGGACTGGGAACTCGTTCTGCTTTCCGAATGCTGATAAAGAGATAATTTCTTTTCCATCTGAAATACTAGCCGTGCAACTTAATGCCATCTGTATGAAGGTGCATTTCCTTTGTGCATTGTTCTCCTAAATTTTTGTTCAAAAACTGCATTCTTATAACTTTGTCCTTTATTTTGTTTCTAGGGTCTTCTTCTTTCGAAAACTCTTTTGAAGAAGCAATTATTGGAAAATACATTGAAGAACGCTGAGATTGAAGATCTTTCGGACATGAATTGACAATGTTGCCCACCAACACGAAGCAAACGAGAGGAAAGATGGTGACGCACATGACAAAATTGTCCAAGAGCTGAGAAACGAAGTTGTCTTGCAATGGACCAATGTAAAAGAGCTTGAAGATAAAAATTCAAAGCTTATGGTTGAATTAGAAAAACAAACATCTGCTGCACAAACTGCAGAGGGTATGATAGAAGTTCTTAAAAAGGCTGCTGAGCTACAAACACAAGAAATGAACAAGTTTCGCACCAGCATTGCAATGCAAAGATGAAGAGCTTAAGATCCTACGTGCAGAGCTTGAATCTTTCAAGCAGAAAAAAGGTGAAGAAGACAATGCTCTTTTTGATAAGATTTCTTCTTGTGCATCAGTTGTTCACTTGGTTATATCCAACGCCGAAACCCATCCTCGGACTCAAAGATTTGAAGAAGGTGATTCCCTTGGGGTTTTGCATTGGATGGAGAAAGAGGTGGCTACGATACCCGAACTCACACTTTTGTATAGAGGCTATTGTGTCATGTCCGGATCTAAAGCCGTTGCGTCATCCCTTGAAGCTCAGGGTTGTTATCATGTTGACAGGGCGGCAACACCAGCCTTTCCTCTCTGTATCGTTGACGATGTGTTTAAATGCACTCGGGATTGCGAGAACGTCAGTCGACGTGTATATAACCTGTTGTGGAAATAAGGACTTAAGGCCAGGGTTGCGGAACAGATTCGTGAACATCGGAAGAAGGTAGGCTATTGCTACTTCTTAATATATTTTTTACTAACTTTTTGCCTCCCTTTTCTTTTTTTAGCCTACCTGCTATCTTCGACATTTTTTGTTATCAGGCTGAAGAAGCGGCCTTGAACCATGCTGAGAAATCAACACCCAACAGCTGAGCTTCAACATGCCGCCAAAGCTAAAAACGTGGAGAAAAACATTGCTGACATTCATGATGTGACTTCGGCAAGTGAACTTCCGAAGCAAGAACAACCCTTCGAGCCGAGACTAGCCCCCGAAGCTGTCTGCAAAAGAATTCGAGATGTAACTTTGAACATCGATGATTTTGCTGGCGTTAGCTTTTTAGTTGCAAACACCTGTTTGTTGATGATGGCTGTAATATTTGACATGTGATTTTGCTGGGTGCCAGGCACTAGTATCGAACATTCCCTGCGAAACAATGATTGTATATATGGGTCGAAGCCCTTCTGAATTTGTTCTAGAAGTCTTGAGCCGCTATTATGCAGACTGCATTCTAGATGCTGTTGCAGATAACTTGTTTGATGAGATTGTGACAAAGGTGATTGAAGAGGATTGATCGCCCCCTTATCTTTTACAAAGTTATGTAACATTCTTATGATGGGATTGTGTGTATGTATGAAGTAGATGTATGTATGTATATATTCTGTTGCCATTTTGGTCAACACGTGAGGCCTGTGGGCATATCAAGCCCTTTCTATACAATTTTTTATAACTTGAAGCCCACTGATTTCAAGAGCAAAATCGAGCCAGACTTTATTGATGGATTGAAGGAAGCTTTAGATACAGAGAAGTAAGTAGCAGGACATAACCGCAATATAGTGATGCTACAGATGTACAAATTTTATATGCACTGGTCACCTCCTGACAATATCAACGATATCATCGAACGGTGAGCAAGCCATCTTTGTGACACCAACGAACCCACTATTGCTTCTACATGCTTAATTGTGAAAACCCACGTGCAGCAGCTAGACAATTATGTATCGACACACTGGTGCTGGCGTATCTAGGCAACATTGATACTGAAACCATTGTCATCTGCCTCTGAGATGCATTGAGGCAGGCAGCCTAGGTAGGGCGACAATATCACCTATTCAGTTCGTGAATAACTCCATTAGGAGCATATCACGACCTGATCCGCAGTCAGGGATAACCTAACGGAGGAGAAATAGGAGAATCTCACGACTTGATTGGTCTCGCACTACATGACAAAGAATACCTATACGAAAAAATGCTTTGTGTACCACTAATTTCATAGCTTCAGTCTTCAATCTTGAGAAAAACAATGAAGACAACGAGGTCAGAATAACTCTGGTATATTGATGGTTGACAGCTATATGAAGTAGTGCTTTGAACGGTAGAAATATCATGACTCGGGGATTTTGTTGTGCTAAATGAGGAAGCATGAGGCCTCTATTTATAACTACTTGGAGGTGGTAACCGGTTGGAAGAAGTCCCCACATGAACGGAATCCAAGGCGTTGCCATCATATGTGAATAGGGTTTATGACTATTGGTTTGACTAACATATAGTGTATCCATGGAATCCGATGTTCTCACGGTCCACAGGCATAATAAAGAATTCGTAGTGCGGTGTCGATTTGTAAGTAGAAAGAATAGGGAATCCTATGCTCTTTATCATTCATGAGCAAACAGTTCTCAAGTCACTGACAACACTTCACAATATATTTCATTGCTTTGTTGTCCACTGTAGCCTTGTCCGGCTTTTGTGGTCTAATTTTCACTTTGTGTCTTGTCGTACTTTTCCCGACTGAAGGTCACATTAATCAAAGTGCGCATTTTTACTGGAGCCACGCCTTTTTTGGCTCGCGTGATTTCATTATTTCATTTTATGCAAATTTAGCGATACCCTTCGGTGATGAACTGAAAGTTCGATCCTAAGTTTCGTCATGCTAAGAAAAAAATTTTCTAGGGAAATATTGCTTCATTCATCCGAAGCTTGGTTACATGCATCTACCCCATTAAAAAACCTTACGCAACCTTTTGCTAGGGGTTTCCCCTGTAAGAAAAAAGGGTGCAAGTGCTTTTTTGTTACTTCTTGCATAAAGGAAAAGAAAAATCTGCATCTACGGATAGTAGCACTAAAGGTCGCTTATATTCCATGACCTTGGCACCTCTTTGCCGAACATGTCTTCGAGTCTGTATGACCCTAGCCTATTCGATGCTTTGACCAAATAAGGGACATCCCACTTACTTTCTAGCTTACCTGGTTGTATCTGTATTTGCTACCCTTCGAAGGACAAAGTTACCTGGTTCAATGGATTTGAACTTTACTTTCCTATCTCTCCACTTTTTCGTCTCCATTTGTTATCTTCGAATATTATCAACTGCATTTGAGCCTGATCAACTCCTGCAGCATCCTTATCAAGCATATGCTCTTCTTTTTCAACTTCGGGTTTGATTGCTCTTAAAGACTTATGCGTTAGCTCTTCAAGGGTCATCACTTCTTCTCTATACAACAACTTGAATAGGGTGAAACCCGTAGCTCTCAAAACTGTGGTGTTGTGGCTCAAGACCACATTTGTCATTTCATCCACCCATTTTCCTTTTGGGAGCCCTATGGCGGAACCGCCGATTTAATCCGACCTAAGTACACCTGCCACCACATGGCCCGCAGTGCACTTAGACCGACTCAAACCCGGTAGTCTGTCGAGCTACCCAAAAGGGGCACTCGATGTAACCATCACTCAGGGATGCCGAACATCACAAATGTTAAGCCCTCGAGAGAGCCATAACAATTACAACAACCCATCATTTCATACAAACATTGCTTGATTTAGTACAAAACCATTTCTCAATGATATACATGCATATCGAAATAGAGTTTCAAAAACACACTCGCAGCGGAATACATATGATTATATAAATGCAAATGTGCAGTGGAAGTAAAACATCAAGGCATGACATCGAGCCCACCGTTGTCATCCTCGATCACAAACTGTCTTGTTCCTAAAAAAATATCAACAACAAACGATGTATATGTGGGGTACTCGTAGAACTTACCCAAGGGAAGTATTAGCTCGACACATTTGAGAGTATGCAAGGCTTTTTGTGGACTTGACTTCTAACCCGCATAAGCTTACTAGAAGTGAGTCCTTAATTTCAACTTTCATTCATTATTAAATCATAAGCATCGTTTAATTCAACTTAATCATCATCTTGATCCATTATTCATGTAAATCAATAATCTCAACCCATATACCGTCATAATTTAACTTGTGGAGATGTAAACATACAAGTACAAGCATGTAGTAATAAAAAGCATGATTAAATAAATAACAATATTAAAGTTATTACTACGATGAACGTTAGTGGCATTGGCATTCTCACACCTGGTGGGCATCAGCGATTCGAATCGATTTTAATTCCTAGGAATAACTATCATGCCACTGGGTATATGCTTACTAACCGTAGCATTCCCACATATATCCCCCATCTTATCCTGTCTCGTCCCAAGATTCGAAGCGCCCCCACCTAACTCCCTGGGTTGTGCCCCCTTAGGAGAGATACCACAGCGTACCGGGTCAGCCCTCCCTTGAGTACAAGCGCCCTCAGGCCCATCGGCCTCCTACAAGTGGATGGGCGGCACCTCGATAACTTCGGATGAGCCCAGGAAAGACTTTCACCGGTCCCATATCCTGGATAAGCATTCTAGCAATGTTATGCTGACCAATAGGCGAACAACGAATGGACCTTAAGCGACTCTGGACGGAGACAAATAATACAACAACTGCACAACACAGAAGTAAACTTATTCTCCGCCCGGTCTCATCTTTCCATCACATCATATCATATTGCTTTTGAATTTGGTATTTTTGTAAACCATTTTTTAGTAAAGCCCTAGCATCTCACGAGTGAATATCTTCACTCGACTTCTACCGTATTAGCATGGCTAAGCATAGACTTTGACCTGTCCATACTACATAGGATATCAGGTATTTATGCATGTCGGTTTTCAAACAACTCCTGATCGTAAATGCACAAACAAGTATAGAGTGGTGGGACTCCCTAGGTAGGTGTAGATGCCTAAGAGGTCTACCTTTGTTGTTGCAATAACTTGAACAAACTAATCTAAAGTTAGTTTGCCGGGTTGTGAGGCTTTGCCCCAGGCAACCCCTTGATCGCTTGGACTGCTCCTCCTTCCAAATACCACTTCAGAGGCCTCCTAGGTGGTATTTGGGTCTTAGTTGGTATTTTGGACACCGTCGCTTGGAGTAGTTCCCGCACTTGTTTCTTGATCACTGTATCTGCAGTAAGCATTGCTATATGAATGGCATGCATAATGAGACACATGAGATGCATGAGGATCATACAGATAAACAATCGTTCCATGGACATACAAAATGTAATTGATAACCTAATTTAACAAGAAGTACGTTAATGACATAGCCAGTTGGCAGTCTACAATCAGCTACATACAAGGCAATGCATGGAAGGAGTATATGAACAGCATCAAAAGGTTATAATTTCTCCTATCATGTCTCATACAAGCAATGCATAGAGCAAGTCTTGATTTTTAGTTATGTAATGGACTACTAGTTTTGAATAATTATTCCTAGCACTATTGACATCAGTACTTAGCTCTAATTGTTTAGTTACCCAACTTATAAACTAATGCATAAGGTGACTAGCAAGTAAAACATGCAATGTAGCGTAAACATGAGAAATCATAATTCATTTAAGCCCATTAGCTTCCCTTTTTTATCATATTCATTCTTAAGGCTATTTAAATGACTACTTGTAGAACCTCAATATGACAGCAACAAAACACATGAAATATCTAGACAAGCACGTATACACAGCAACATGGCTACCAAATCTTTGGTGCAATATTTTTTTGAGGATACTAAATACCACTCTTCCATGTTATTGTTTAAATTGCCCTAGCACTTGTTATTTTCAAAATACATGGCAAACAGTAAGTAAAACACATGAATCTTTATTTCTAGGCTACACTAGATCAAATAAGTACAATACAATTTCTATTGATTTCTCTAGACAAGTTTTATGTTGCCTTGCATTTCTGTATACATAAAATATACTAGTTAATAGAACTAGGGGTAGATCTGTCATTAACAGTGATGATTAGCGTTAACCAAAAATACATGTGAACACATATGGTACAAACAACACTTATGCCAAGTTTCATAATTTTTGGAGCTTATGTACCTAGTTTTGTTAATTAACTAATAATTCATTGCATACAGTGAACGTAGGGGTAAAACAGTCATTTCATAGCCCTAGACCTAGTCCATTCTATAGATCTACTCACAGGCAATCCAGCAAAGTTGAGTTTATCTTATTTCGATTTTTCTATGATTTACTATTGATTTTTAAAGCTTAAATAGTCTATTTATGCACTAAAATTGGAAATCATACCTGCTGAGGACAAAAACCCAATTAACCTTGAACTTCAGGAGCCTGCACCAAAAAGAATCAAGGCTCAGTGCATAGTTATTGAAATAGTGGACAAAATAAAGGAAAGTAGAAGGGGTTTTCTGCAAAATCGTCATTCTTCTCCTACCTCTCGCTAGCGTGCACAGCCGGCGAACAGAGGGTGGAGGCGGGGCTTCGCTGGCGGCTTGGTGGACCGGATTTGCACCAAGGGGGTCGAGGAAGGCGTTCCCGGAGAAGGGGAGCATTTCCCCCAAGGTCTCGCCGCATGTGGAGGTCAGAGCAAGCAGAGAACGCGCCATGAACCCGGGGACCGATGGCACGGTGACATGGCGGCGCGGCCCCGGATTTTGATGGGGAGACGGTGAGCCGCGGCTCCGGGGAGCACGTGGCCTACATGACATCGAGGCGAACCCTACTGGCAGAGGAGTGGTGGTGCAGGGACGGCCGGGAGATGGCGCCCCATGGCGATGAACCAGGACTGAAGGGAGCGGCGCGGGTGGCGCACATGGGGGAGGCCGCTAGGGGCGATGGCGGCGGCCTAGGCTTTGGTGGCTTGATGGCCAGAGGCGTGGCGAAGCTTTCACGGGAGGTGGATGGAGGGGAACAGCTCCGGAGAGGCCGGCGCGCGAGCTCGAGCCCACGTCGGCAATGATGGCCGGCGCTCCACGTTTATGCGGAGAAAGGCCGAGCGGAGAGGGAGCCACGCAGGAAGAGAGAGGGCGAGTGCGAGACTGGAGGCTGGTTCCTTTGGCTTGAAGGGAAGCTGGGGCAAGGAGTAGAGAGGCGCGGCCTCTGTCGATGCCCATGGCACTCTTGGGTAGGGGGCGCTCGCTGGATGTGCGTGCTAGAGCGGGAAAGGAGAAAGAGGGAGCCGCGATGGACTTGGTGCATGGACCGTATGGCACTGACATGTGGGACCTGCCGGAGAGGCAGAGAAACGGTCAAATGGACAAGGCTCGCAGGCATGGGAGGCAGTAGGGCCCACAGCAGCTGTCATCCTGCTGGGATCCGAGCGACCCGACAGGTGGGGCCCTGATCAAAAAGTAAAAAAGAAAAATGAAAATGTAAAAACCAGGTTTGACCGCTGGAAACCGCATTGGAATCTCACCTTTTTTATCAAACTAACGGCCGAATTTAGTTACGGTCAAAACACAATAACTGTTCATAATTTGGTAGTCTACAACTTTTCCATAAACATGAATACCAAGTTATGTTGATGTTTTTGGTGTAAATTCGAATTTAAGTTGCTGACCTCAGCATTGACCAAGGTTATGACTTGAAGTTCAAAAATATGAAATATCAATTTAGGAGCATTTTCATGTAAAGTGTATGATACCAAAATTAGTTTAGAATTTCATGATCTACAACTTCCTTATAGTACAATTTGGCATCAAAATGAAGTTTGTTTCCTAAAAATTTGAATTTACTACAAAGTCCTGCTTTGCATCCATTTGTTGCAGCTGAAGTTTATTTCGTTCTAAAACCATATCAAAACCCTTATGCATGTCAGTAATTAAAATACCAAAGTTCTTTACATTTAAGCCCTCTACATGTTTGGTATAGAAAGTTTGGTCTAGATCACAATAGGTTTTGAAATATAAGCACAAATATGTTCATAGGTTTGGTCAAACAGTAGTTTCACTTTATGTAGAGTCTTTCTTGTTTCCCACTTTTGAAGTATCAAATGAAGTCCAATCACTTTGAGATCAGATGTATTGGAAAGGTGATAAGTTTAATTTCATTTCATAGCCAAGTAGATTTTGAAGTGCTATAGTGCAAATCATAAGTAAATTTTAGATTGAAATTCAGTGGAAAAAGCTGAAAATTGCAGGTTTATGACTTATTCTAAATAGAGACGGTTTTGACTTGAACTTTTGAACCTCTTACCATGTGATTTGGAAGATGGTCACAATAGCAAAGTTGCAGCAAACATCTTAAGCTAAAATTTTTGTATTTGATGTTTCACATGAAAGCTAGTAGATTTTAAACTACTCAACTGATCAACGCGAGGTTTTGCCTTTTGAAAAGAAAATTTTTTGACTCAGTGATTTCTTCACCTAGGTCTTGTTGCTCTATAAATATGATTAAGTTATAATTCATCATTAGTGTTCATCTAACTGTGTGTTAGAACTTCTGGGAAACCAGGGGCATCACAAGCCCCACAAGCCTTTTTGATATGCCGGAGAGTATTATACAATTTGCTATTTCAACCACACCATTTGATTCCGGGTGTCTCACAGAAGCAAAGTTGAGACCCGTACCGATCTAGTGACAAAATTTCCTGAATGCTTCGGCATCGAACTGAGTCCCATTGTTGACTGTTAATTGTTGACAGCACTTAAGCATGCCAATCCTTATACTGCAAGCGCACAGTATCGTGGTAGCTTTTCCCCAGGATGAGTATCTTGGGTTTTGTCAATCCGGGAATAATTATGTTTAAGAAACTATCTATCTAATATTAACTGAATTACTAACTAATTCTAATAGATCTAAAGCAAGCTTTAAGAGATGATTAAGACTACTCTAATTATATCTTACTTAATAAACTAAATATGTTCTAAACAGGGTTTAAACTATAGCATAAAACGATAGAACCAGGCTTAGGCTAAAAACGTGGAAACGATAGGTTTAACATGGCAAAAGGATCCACAAGAGATATGAGACAAACATCCTTCATACTAAGAACAACCTTAAAACTAGATCTAATCATAAGCATAGAATAAACATGATCATGAATGTCAAGGATCTGCTCGAACCTTTCCCCGGGCTCTACTGTCACTAGTAACCAGGTAATCGACGAACTAGCAAACCCTAACCATTTCTAAGCATGAGAAGATTCAATCAACTAATTAAAGTAAAAACATCTACTAAAAGAACATGAAAACGTTTAATTCGGCCGAAAAACCATGTTGGAATTAAGCATTGCAAAGATATGGATCATAAGTCTTGTATAAACAACAAGCTAAGTCTAAAAGACAACATTTACTGATCGAATAACAAGGTTTCATCATAGTATCAAAGAAAGTACAAGGAATTACTCAAGATACATCGTAAACTTTGAAGCATAGTCGTCGGGATGAACTCGACGAAGAACATGTCGAAAGATGAACTCGAGGCCTCCTCGGGAAGCGCCTGGTCGGCAGGTCGGCCGACCGGCCGGCTTCCTGCCTCCTCTTGCTTCCTCCTTTCGCCGAGATGTACTTCTCGCTGAGTTGAACGCTTCTCGCCCCCGACCTCTTCCCTAGACTCTCGACTTGTAATGAATAATGCGGTGGTGTTCTCCCCTCTCCCCTTGGGAGGCTCTATATTTATACCCCGGAGGGAACCCTATACATGGAATCTAATAGGTCGGTTCTAAGAGTCCTAAAACAATTAAAACATCTATTTCCATGTTTATCCATGCCTCTAGAAGAGTCCCGGTCGTCCATATCCTTCCTTGCTTGGAGATGAAGTATCGTTTTGATCCTTCCCGAAATAATCCTTCCATATTCTGCAGCCTTTGGTATTTCGACCATAACTTACTCATCTGGAGTCCAATGAATGCAAACTTGGACTCTAAATTGTAGAGCTCGAAGAGATCTACAACTTATTCAAACTTTCTCCATTTGAAGTTGCTAAGGTCTCCAAATTGGGCCCACAAGCTGCTTCTATAATGAATTTCGAGAAGATTTCAGGATTTAGTCCTTCAAGCAATCCTTATCTTTTTAAGACTCTTCTCTTATTGGGCTTCTTCCTCAATTGGGCTTTCAATTAGTCCTTTCTTCAGAGCTTCCCCATAGCATAAATCCTTTCTTCGAGAAATTCTCAAATATCCTCAATTATTCCCTATTTTCTTGCAAAAATAAATATTGCACAAAAACAAAGAGCATTCTCAAAAACGGGGTTATTTGTTAGTAAAATAAGAGTAAATGATAAGATTGACTCTCGAAAAGATATAAAATCATATAAAAATGATCCATAATTTTAGTATATAAAGAGCGTCAACAATATCCCCACACTTAGATCTTGCTAGTCCTCGAGCAAAAAGATCGATAAAAGAACTTTAACTATGTTTAAGCAAATTCTAAATAATTACCTTTCAGAGATAATCATGCCTTAGAAATCATTCAAATCATAACATGGATCTTTTCAGATTAACTTCTATGCACATAGATCCCCACAAAGAATTATTAAGATCAAATGAATCATAACAATGCCAAAGTTTCTTTTCGGAATTATCAAAGGGGGTTTTTTAAAGAAATTTTTTTTCAAAGATCAAGAAATTACTATATCCCCCAAATATTAAGCTCTCAAAAAAGGCACTCTTATAAGTAGCTAATCCTATAAAATTACTCTTCTTCTCTCATCTCACAAGAGTTTAAGTGGAGCTTGGTAAAGGCTTAGCAAAGCTGTTTATTCTATTGTCTAGCTAAGGTATCTCCCTAGAAATTATTCAATCAACTTTTAAACTACCTTGGTCATCGAAAAAGAAGAAAATATAAGAATGGATAAGTAAGGACAAGGAAAAAGAAGATATAGACAGTGGACATGTGCAACAACAAATGGAGTGGAATTATTTCCGGAAACTTTGCACATGGTTTGGAAAAGTAATAGTTTTTGCTCATTATTTAACAAGATAATAAAACTTTCTTTACTCCTTCAACTTTTCTAATTCTACTATTTTTTTCTTTCTTTCTTTTCTCCTCTTTCTCCTTTTCCTAATTCTACCTTTTTCATAATCGACCACATGGCCATTTTTTTCTCCCTCTTTTCTTTTTCTGGGCGCCATCTTCCTCTCTTTCTCTCTCTCTCTCTCTTTTTTAAGTCTGTATATGGCGCCACTTTCCCTTTTTACCATCTTTTTGGACAAATTGCTTTTCATGGAACATTGAGTATTTGAGCAAAAACTTTACTCTATATAGGTCAAGATAAAGTAATGAGATAAAATGGGCTAACAGGATTAAAGAAATTGCTATATTATTGTAAGCAATTGAATATATAAAGGCTAGCAAAAAGATGAAAGTAGATGACCAAGATAATTCTAAGTGATCAAAATATCTAAAAGAATCAAACTTAACCAAACTCAAATAAGACAACTTGCTTTTTTTTAAACTGGTTTTAATTCTAAGCTCTACTTAGGAATTTTAGCTCTCTATTAACATAGGGATGTAATTCTTGATCAAAAAGAAAAATAAATTTTAATGAAAAGATAATACTCCTCTAATTTTTTCTTATTAAAACCTTGGCAAAGCTATAAAACATCATCCTTTAATAAAGATATGGGTTATGCAATTTTAATCAATCTAGTAATCACCATATTAATCAAATCATGAAATTCTTAAACAAGATTAATCATCAAAGCAAAAATAAAGAATGAACTTAAATAAAGTAAAGTAATTTATTCAATCACACACTTTATTAATATAAAAGACTGTCAAACACAAAGGCAGTCTAATCCAACCGTCAAACCAAGCAGCCAAGGGCCGAAGGACCACCAAACCACGGATTGGTGACGTCACTAAACCAGGAAATGACCCATGCAACAAATCAGAGCAGGACACGTGGTCGCCCGACCTCATGCATGGTCGGCCGACCATGCAAGGCCCTCATTTTACATGTGCCTCAACCGTTTCAACTGCCAACCGATGTGGGAAAGCAAGATCAAGCCGTTGGATAGTCAAGTCGGTGGATCGGACGGTCGCCCGACCATGGGGCTAGGTCGGCCGACCCCCTACATGGTTGGCCGACCACCGCCTTACCCCCTAAACCGACCTAAGCCACCTATAAATACCATCCTCACTTGCTGGACTATAAATAGACCCCGAGAGCTCATCTGTAAAGGTGTGGAGACGTTGAGAGCTACATTCTACCTTAGAGAGCGCCATTTCCACATCTTAGTATTTAGGATAGTCCTGAGAGTTAGAGTGAGTCGAGCTTTGCCTTGGAGTTCTCGGAGATAGCTCTGAGTCTGCGGTAAAGTTCTTGTATCTTTGTACTCTTATCTTCAGTATAACATATTTATGCTTTACTTTATTTCTATCTCTTGCAAGTGTGATGTACCTTTATTTGCATACTTGCTAGGCTTAGGCTGTGTTATCTTGGTTAGTCAAGTCCTGTTATTCTTGGCGGTGCTATAATCCACCATGTACGCCAGGCTCTGGTTAGGTCTTCTCCTCTAATCAAGGACGATCTGTACGTTTATAGCATGCCATCCTCTCCATGCAGATTTGGTTGGTAGCCCCACTCGGTGAAAGCATGTGGTGTGCCTCTGTAGTCCAAGCCCGTTCATTCGGGAGGCCCATAGGTGAGAGCCGGGTTCTCTTTTGGGTGTCAACAATCTACCCCCTAACCCCTCGAGGGTGCCAAAATTTCGCTCGACGCGAGATCCTGACTTATTTACTTAAGTTTCCTTAGTTAACCACGACATAGTCTTCGCAGCCGAATAGAATAGAGTTTGGAAACTTTATCTCACTCATTGTCCTCCTAGGCAACTATACCTCGCTACATGTATCTTTACTTCTTCACCATACACCTATCTTTATCGGACTTACCCCTGTATAGATACTGGTTGGTACATTTATTAAAGTACGGTGACTTCAATTTGAGTTTATCCAATTATGCTCTCTCGCCTGCCGCTTCCCCGTGGATAAATACGATACTCGTAATACTCTGTGTGAAAGGCAACAGTGGTCTCCGTGCATTTGCGGAGTAAAACCTATTAAGGCTAAGAGACGTCAACACCGTGCTGGCACACGGGCCGATGGCGCTGCCTAGGAACGGCATGGCTACAGTTACACGAGCCGTGCCATGCCAGAGGCATAGCCAGCGGCCCAGCATGGCAGCGCCGTGCCGTGCCGTGCTCGTGCTCTTGCCACCGCCGTCGCCTTGAGCTCGCCGCGGTTGCCATCGCAGGCCTAGACTTGAGCGCGCTGCCGATGGCCGAGACTTGAGCGCGTCACCGCCGTCGACTCAAGCGCATAGGCATTGCCATCTTCGACGTGAGCCGCTGCCGTCACCGATTTGCACTGTGCTCTTTCCGAAAGAGCAAACAGAGATGGAGATTGGAGTGGGAACCGAGAAGGAACACTACAGGAATCTGGTTAATTTTCGGCGGCAAAAAGTTTATTTTCAGCGGTATAACTCCGTCAAAAGGGAATTGCCGAAAATAAGACACCAGTTATTTTCAGCGGCGACAGTAGGCCGCCGAAAATAGACCATCGGAGGCTAATTTTCGGCGGCAGCCATTAGCCGCCGAAAATAGTACCATTATTTTCGGCGGCCAGACGGAGCCACCGAAAATAGTGCTCAACTATTTTCGGCGGTCCATGTATGCTGTCGAAAATAGGATAGGCTTATTTTCGGCGGCCTGCCCCCCTGCCGCCGAAAATTAGCCATTCCCAGTGCGAAAACCCCAAATTGTGTTTTTTCCCCAGATTTTGACATTATATACAAAACACACATATCAACAATTGTTCACATCCACAACCATCCTCATACACAAATATATATCCATACACAAGTCTTCAAACAATGCATACAACCAAACAAAGTCCTCAAATCCATTTAGAAAGTCCAAACGCAAGTCCAATTCTCAAATTGCATACACAAGTTCACTTCTCACTCACAATCAAGTCCAATTATCAAATTCCATACACACTTCTCACTCACAAGTGCATTCCAAACGAGTTATTGAACTCACATTTCACCTGGCTCGTTGAAGTTGTGGCCACTACCTCCGAAAGTGAAAAGATTGTTTACAAAGTCGTGCTGTCTAGATTGTTGGCAAAGAAAACAAATAACACAAATAAGGTCTCAATCCAAGATATGGGACAACATATAGAGACATTAGTATAGCTTAATGAAAAATGATGAAACGAACCTCAGACGTAGAGGAGTTTGGTAAGCATTGGACGTCTGCATTCCCGATCCCTATAATAAACTAATTAAGTTAAGCTATAAAGTTTGCTAGAATTGAAAAAACTACGATCACTTAGATAGTTAAGGTTGAGCAACTTTCACCTGAGCCGCCGGAGAAAAATGCATCTCAAATGCTGCCCACTGCGGCGGTACTGGTGGCGGTGTAGGTTCTGACATGACAAATGTCATCCCATGCGCGTGGTATATTGCCTGCAGAATTCAACACGTTAGTAACATGTTTTTATAATGATAGAATAGTAATAGTTGACTTTCATACTCACTTGAATCGCTGCCATCTTTTGTGCGTGAAGGCATTCTATATGAGCTTGTTGCTGCCTTTGAAACTCCTCTTGAGCTTTCTGAAATGCATTACGCTTCTGAAGCTCTTGATGCAGCCTCTCATTCTCTGTCTCAGACGTCGCGCGGCGGCGGAGGAGCGTGCGGGCGAGCGGCGGGGCAGCGCGTGCACGAAGGAGCGCGCGGGGCAGGCGCGTGGGTTAGGGGCGCCCTAATTTTCGGCGGCGTAGGGTGGCCGCCGAAAATAACACCTCTATTTTCGGTAGCCTGGCCCAGCCGCCGAAAATAAGGCCCCCATTTTCGGCGGCTGGGACGGACCACCGAAAATGGTACCCTTATTTTCGGCGGTCAGCTTGGGCGCCGAAAATAGAGGTATTATTTTCGGTGGCTGGGTCTAGCCGCTGAAAATAAAGACATTATTTTCGCCTGGTCGCCGAAAATATTGTTTGCCGCAGAAAATTTTCGGGTTTCTTGTAGTGGAAGGATGGGAGCGCTCTGGATCGAAGGGAGGGCAGAGTCGGAGCGAGCGCAGGAGCGGGCGGACCAGCGGAGCCAGGAGCAAGTGCGGGCGGCCGGGCGGGCGAGCGGAGTCGCGACGCTAGTCGAAGACTCGGAGGAAGGCAGGCGGCGGCGGCCGGTGTGGAAAAGGTGTGGGAGGTTAGGGTTTCCTGGTGTTTTATACTGCAGAGTATTAGGCCATGGTGTTAGACGGGTCGATGCTGGGCCGGCTTCTTACACGGGCCGTGTTCGTGCTTGCACCGCGGGCTGCTCCACGAGCCCAAGCACGGCACGACCGTTGTGCCGGGCCGGCACGGGCATGGTGCTTACCGGGCCGTGCCGTGCTCGTTTCGGGCTTCGCCGTGCTGGGCCACGGGCCGCCCGACGGGCTGGCCCGATATGGACATGTATAGTCGTACCCCATGCCCGTGGGTCGCCGGAAATCTTCCGGTCCACCTCCAGGTGGACCGGATCCACCATCCACTCACCCTTCCCTGTCTTCTATTTTAGACTATTATTGTGCCTAATTTGGCCCATATATTATTTCCCCATTGTGTTTTTTTTATTTTTTCCATGTTAATTTGTATTTCTTTTCTTCTTTTATCCTGTTTTCAAAAATATATATTTTATTTTTCTTTATTAATTTTTATAATTTTTTCAATACGAAGAATATTATCATTCCAAAGATAGAATATTGTTTTTATAATAGTGGAATATTTAAATTATGAAGATAGAATATTTTTTTTGTTTTACTATGAAGTAGAAATATTTCTTTTGTAAAGGTAGAATATTATTTAATTATATTTTTACTACAATAATCATCTTGTGAAGGTAGAATATTTCATTCTCAAAGTTAGAATATTTCTTATTTTTCTTAAGTAGAATATTATTTTTTGTGAATCTAAAAATATTTTTCTGTAAAAATAGAATATTTTCCTAGTTCACGTAGAACATCAGTATTGTGCACTTAAAATTTTTTATAAATACAATATTATTTTTATGAAATATAAGTTGGGCCGATTTTAAGTTAGATATAGGCCAAATCAGAAATTAGATCTAATAACAGAAAAACTTAAAGTAGGAAGAGGGTGAGTGGACGGATGCATGGTGCACCTAGGTGGAGGGGAAGAGCCCCCGTGGGTCGCTCGCTCGTCAGTGCTCCCTCGCCGTGAGGCCACAACGTGATTAATGTGGACGTTGCATGATCGCGGGAAGCGATGCCAGAGATGGACGCCAGCAATGCCGCCTGGTGGTGGAGACTGGAGAGTGCCTAGGCGGGCAAGCTGTCTCGCCAAGCGTCCATCGGAATTGGAATCGGCAACTTGAAATGAGATGCTCCTTGTGCGTAATCCTCGGCAGCTTCGAGCAAAGGTAGCGACTGCAGCGCAATGATAGTTGCTGTGCAATGATGCAATTGAGACATCCAAGCCGCTGCTGCTCATCTAATGGTGGCTGCGCGTTTTGCAGAAGAGACCCCCCTGCGCGTCTTCCCCCTACACAACATCTTGGGCAATAGCCCCCCTGCGCAATGTTCTCCTAAAGAAACTGTGCACCATGGCTGGATCGGCTCCGGCCGTCCTGCGCCCGCCGCCGGCACTCCATGCCTCCATGGCGATGCCATGCACCGGGACCCCCAGGTCTGTCAGGCGCGCAAAGGAGCTCTGTCACCCTCTAATTCAGGCGTCCCTTGCCCATGGCGCCCAGCCATCAAGTCCGGCACTCCCGCCATGGGCGGCCTCCTGCGCTACCGCTCCGCTAGTGCCCCTTCGCGTTGGTATACCTCTGTTGTCCGTCCATGGGAGACCTCCTGTGTCACTGCCCCTGCCGACCTCCAGGCCGCCTGACCACCACCTGCGCCTCAGCCCAGACGGTCAGCAATGGTCTTCAATGGTGATGCATTTTCAGAAAATCTTGTGCATACACTTGTGGTTGTATTCAGTTTCCCCTTTCATTCTGTAGGCGTGCTGCTGTAATTCCAGTCAGAACTCAGAAGAGATATTCAGTCAGAAGAGATATTATGCTGTTGCAATTTCTGTTAGAAGGGCTATTTTTGTTGCTGGTGCTGGATGATCCTTCATGGTCGTAGGCACGTAGCTGTGTGTCAGGTTGAAGACTGCAGACAAATCGGTATGCTCCAACATCATTGCGTCAAGCATCAGAAGAAGGATGATGTTCCATATTTGAAGATAGGAATAACATGACCTTTGTTCAGTTTTTGCTGAAGGACCGGTGATACCATGATTGTGCAATGGAAGCTTGACCATGTAAAAGAATTGAAGAATTGAAAGTCAGATCAAATTGAAGGGACATCAGTCTTCCTTGGAGGGACATCGTTGTTTGCAGAACCGTCATGGAGGGGTTTCGTAGTCTGACCTTGATTATTAGAGGAGCAGCGCCGTACATTATAGACAAGGATCCATGACTGCGGCAATAGAACAAGGTGGCAGTGCAGCTCTATGGTGGGGCTGATGGCCCTAGGGACGGCGGAGCTTAATGGAGGGGCCAACAGCCCTGGGGAGCGACAGAAGGCATCGGCCATGGAGAAGCAACGGCCAATGTAGAAGATGCAGAAGGTAACGGAGCGGCGGAGGATGACTTAATTAGGCACAAGGGGTTATTGGCAATTTGTGCATGAGGTTGAGAGGAGCCCGTGGTGGCTTATTTGTAAAATTAGCAGCAACAGTAGGATGCAGATCGTCCAGTCTACAGGCCCCGATTCCACTGCTGCGCTTATTGCATAGCAGTCGGTGCCTCGAGCGAACCATTTTTTTATCCCAATTAATAGAAGAATCTTTATGTAAGACATATCTGATTGGGTATGCCTGCTACGTTGTTTATCCAAGGTTTGTCGAACATGTTGTTTCTTCATTATTTTTTCGCTTATTATTAACTGAAGTTCTTTACACAAAGATGATATTATCTGTGAAATTAGCTGTTAAACAAGGTCTTAGAAAGTGGATTTGCTCACCTCTGCTCAGATGGATTAGCTCTCTCTCTCGACAATGGCTATAACGACCTAGACGCATGCCCTTGTGACAGAACCTAGCAGGCCCTTATGCCTGTTCTCCTCACTGGTTTTGATAGTTAGGGTTTGCAGAGTATTCTCCTTTGACGGTCACCTGTTACACAGGTTCATTTAAGCATGTCAATTAAGTTTGCATACTACCGAAGTGACATGCACAGACTACCGCAGCTGATCCTATTGCTTCCTGAGTCCTAACATTCTGCACTCACAGTGCCCATATAGCCACGAAAGGTTATTGGGGAACGCTACCGTCCGTGCGTCCGGAGGCGCTAGACGCGTCGGACGGCTGCTCCAGCCGTGGGTCTAGACGTTATTTTTGCAACGTTAAAATTATTATTTTTAGGTATTGGAGATATCTATTTATAATGTTGTATCGAGTGTTGCAGTTGTTTGTTTTGAATCTAGACAAACATGATGAATTTTTTTCGAGTTATGGATGTTGTGGCAGTTCAACCTGAACGTTGCAACACTATTTTTCGATGTTGAAGATATGCATCTCCAACATTGCGTGAATTTTGTCGTTGTTTTTCTATGTTGTGTAAAACATGAACCGATGTTATGGTGGGATTTTTTTTCCCTTAAATTGGATGGACACAGTGATTTTTTTAATCTAAACATTGATGTTGCAAATGTTGATTTTCACTGTTGCATATATTATTTTTTGACGTTCAAGATGCAACGTTTTAAACGTTGCAGCCACTGTCGGATGGCTGGCATTGGAGCACTTCCGAAGGTTATTAGTTCTGTCCACCTACACTGAATAATCCTGATGAGAATACAGAGAAGGCAAGATCCAGCCCAGTTTGTTTATTTCTCCATTGCAGCTCCACCAGCCATGCCCGTAAGTAGTCATTACTTCCTTACCCATTACAACTCCTTTTTGTAAACCTACATGCACGATTTACTCCTTCCTACACAACACCGTTGGTTCAGCTGCATCCTATTCATCAACTGAACACACTGAATCTCCATTATAGTTCAGAATTCAGAATACAACTATGCCTGCGATTTATAAGCCTTCAAAAGTCAGTATGTGATGTCCATTTTCGTTGTCTTATCTGTATATGTAAATCATTTGCACCTATTTTAAAAAATTATCATTCCATTGCCTCAATAGTACACAGAGAAGTGAACACACCTGCATCACCTCATGTATGGCAAATTTTATCATGTGTGTGTGTACCTACGGACCTTTCATGCTCACTCTGTAGTAATACATCCACCACAATGCTACATTTTGCAGGATACATATAGAAATCGGAAATGCTCTACCAAGTCGAAATCACAATTTGCATTTATAGTCCATGAATCATATTTGAGCTCATGCCCAACCTTAAGGCACCAATTTTAATTCATTTTTGTTTTTCAAGACTGCAACCATGGTCTCCAACGTCGGTGATTCTTCTGTAGGAGCTTGACTCAGTGCGTCTAAGAACCCTCTGCCTATGTAACTTTTTTCGCACACTAATAAGTCTTTGCTGCTATGGTCATGATCTTCCATATGTAAACTCTGTGCGTGTGTATATATGACTCATGTGTCGCTGATTAGGTGTGGTTTCGGTAATATGGTTTGTTCTTCAGATTAACGTGAAGTAATGGCCACCAAAATTCCATGTGTTTCGGCAAGACAATTTGTTAGTAATATAGCACAAGAATCATATAGCAACATTTATATTTTCTCTTGTTTTATTTAACTTTTTGGGAACATATAGCCATGCTTAATGGGCTGCGCAATGATAATTTTTAAGCCGTTGCAATGCACGGGTATTTTTTTTCTGGTATACCTAATAATAAAGAAAGCGAGGTTTTTGAACGAATGTCGTGTCGTTAGTTATAAGGTTTTTGAACGAACGTATGGTTCTAGGATGCAGGTGGTTTAGGTACAGCATACTGGCTATCTGACCATAGGCGGTCATAGGTGGCGTTTCGGACAGGACCTTTAGTATACCTGTGCTAATTGGTGGAACCAGCATCGTGCCATAAGCTATCGTGGTGTAACGTGGGGTAAAGCCCTCCAACTCTCGTGGCGGTGTGAAGTATTCCACCCCTGCAGTCTTGAGAACAGTACTTCGGTTAGCATCTACGAAGGCAAAGGAATTGATGTATGTGGCGGGGCCATTACAGGCCTAGTACTGAACACAACAGATAGTCCGGTGGATGTCACCAGATAGTTTGGTGTGGTGTTGGACTTTCTGATGGGAGCACTCGACAATTCAGCGAGCGTGGCCGGTAGGGCTGGCTTGCCCAGCAGTGAAGGTGGTGGTTGTGGTTGCCCAGGATATGAATTTAAAGTCATGCCATATATCGGTTGAACCTGCTGAATCGGCACCGATGTGCTAGGTGCAATCGATTTTGTGCTCAGCTCATGCGAAGGAAACGTAGGTGTAGTTGATTTTTCTTGAGCATGAGTGAATTTTCTATACAACGAATCTCCCACATCCAAGAGAATCCAGAAACCGATCTTTGTGTTGATTGTGTAGCTTTTAAGATCACAAAATATTTGCATAGATGCAATGTTACTTGCGTTGGGGGCTATTGAAGAAGACTACGGTACCAGGGCGGTGAGGTCGACTTCCTGTTCCTTGGTTACTTTGGTCCGCTGTGAAGTTCGAGAGGAACTCCTCTCGCACTCGAGCCTGACGTAGCTGGGCTTCCTTGCCCAACCTCTTCATGTGATATCTGAAGAACTGTCGATCGGCGGCCGACAACTAAGTGTCAACCTCACGATGTTGTCCGTGACGACATGAGATGAATCCATAGGACTGGCCATTGGAGCCGATTCTTCCAAGTCTGTTGTCTAGTTCTCCAACGGAGTTGAAAAAAGTATGTTGACACGGTTTTGTACAAAATACTCCAAGAACCCTAGGGCTTGCTTGCTACTGCAAAACCCTCGATCGGGTCGCCCTGACCATGCCGGATAATTCGGTGAGCCTTACCTGACAATCCAGTGAGGGGCTTGGGCTCGGGTAAAACCTAGATCAAACCCTCAGGGAGGGATCCCGTCAGAGAGGATCGATGGTCGGGTTGTTCTAGGGTCAGCAGGCCACCTAGAACCCTTTGAGTCGATGCAAAGCCAAGAAGAGGAAGCAATTGGGATTGGTGGAGTTTGGGATTGGGAAATAGATATGCATAAAAGTAGATAAAAAATAATAGATTGATTCGACTGCTGATGCCTCAATTGGCCTTACCTCTTCATACTTATGTGGGAGGATGGTTTTGACCTTATACAAGTTGGAATCTACGAGAACACGCACAAAACACGAGATTCTGATCGGACTCGACCATACCGGGCTGTCCGATATCTCCTACCGGACTATCCGACCCAGCCAATCGGATAGTTCGGTGAACGGCCAATGGCAGGTCTGTCGAATTCTAGTGCTCAACATGTATACAATGTTTTGTTATCCATTAAGCGCTCTGGTCACCTCAGCCTTATTCCCATAGAAAAAAAAACTGTACATTTTCCAATGCAAATCTCAACCCTAAGAAGCTATAGATAACGACTATGAGAGCACGTCGAAGGCATGGGCGTCCTTGGCCACCCTGACGAAGACGTCCTCCAGCGTGGCGTCGGCCACGCCCCACCCAAGCACCGGGAACGCGCGCCGCGCTGCCTCCACCGCGCCGAACACGCGCCCCAGCCCGACCTCCCGCCGCGGCAGCGCGAACTTCTGCGTGCCGGACACGCTGTAGATCCTCGTGTACCCCGCCGGCGACAGCCCGCTCACCAGGCGCTCCACCGCCGCCTCGTGCTCCGGCGACGTCGTCATCGTCAGGATCCGGGTGCCGCCGTACCTCGCCTTCAGCTCCTTGGGACTCCCAATGCACTCGAAGCTCCCGTTGATGAAGATACCGATGCGATCGCACAGCTCCTCAGCCTCCTCCATGGAATGTGCTGAGTCAAGGAGTGCATGTAATTAAGGCTCCTGCCTGACGGTGAACAGTTCAAGACAATGCATGCACAGCGCAGCGCAGATCGGTCGTGAAGGATTATTACTGGTAAGAATGATGGTACAGTCTTTCTTTGCTCGCTTGATAATCTTCCACAGATCGTGCCTTGACCTCGAGTCAAGTCCGGTGCTCGGCTCGTCCATGTAAACAACCTATATATATAAGGAAAACAATGTAAGTTCATGATAATTATTAGTACTGCTGCTGAATTTTTTTTCTTTCTTTCAGTGTTCCTGCATGTGTGTGTGGATATATAGGAGGGGAAATGAATGATTTGGACCTTAGGATTGCCTATGAGCGCGATGGCCACGCTGAGCCTTCTCTTCATTCCCCCACTGTACTTGCTTACAGATTTGTCACCAAAACCACTGTGGAACAGATTTACGCTCTTCAGGGATTCCTCCACTGCCTGCGTCAGGCAATGTAGATCACAATCAAAGAAAATAGAATTCAATGATTGCACATATGACAAATCAGATGATCTACTCTTAACAAAGAATGTAATTTTTCACCTATAAATACTGTAATTTCAGATGCACATAATGTACTATGAGGCCGCTAGACTGTAGACTAAGTACAACACTTGTTCTAGTTCATGGCTTCAATCAAACTACCTGTGTTAGAGCAGCACCTGTAAGATTCTTCATTCGACCATAGAACATCAGATGCTCTCTTCCTGTCAGAATCTCCCAGAGTAAGCTGCACCACACGATTACCATATCTTTAGTTAGCATCACACACCGACAAAATCACCTTCTAGAAAGGAAAAAAACACCACCACTGACACAGTTTCTTTTGATCATACTCATGCTGTGGACATACACCAATGTTTGCATATATTTCGTCCATATCTGTCCTCAGATTCATTCCATGTATGTAAGCAGTTCCATAAGTCGGTTTCACAAGGCCAATCATCTGCACATGCATCCAATAAGCAATGTGGACATTAGTTCTTTTTGTTGTTGCACTATGATGAAAGAATATGAAGCACTATTGGTAGGATTGTTATTTTCCTCATAAACATAGTAGCATCACTCTTTTTTTTAGCTCAAATCACTCTGCTTCCTGAAAAGCATTACTCTGTTTCTTAATTAATCCTATGTTTCTCAGAAAACTTATTTTTTGGAAATGGAAGGATTCTCTGGCAAACCAGTCTGACATCACAGAACAAACATACACAGGAAAACTAGGAATTATTACTTACCATGTTGATGAAGGACGTCTTCCCTGCCCCGTTGGGACCAAGCATCCCAAAACACTGCCCTTTGCGCAAAGCTAATGACAATCCTTTAACAGCATGCTTGTCAGGGTTCCCATTCTTTCCAGGATATACTTTCTTTAGATTATGGCAGATGATTGTATTCCTCATGTCCATATCCTTTAATAACCGTTTCACCACCTTACGCTGAAAGTAATTTTTTAAGAATAAATCCAGAAAAACATCCCCGTTCAGTAACTTGGTTATATTCTTAACTAACCTCTAGAAACACATCAGGCTTTATCATATCGACATGGACCTTCCCGGATCCCCTCTTCAATTTGTTTGGTTTCTTTGATGGTGAGGAATGCTTTGTGGATAGAGATGTAAAGAGAAATAGAGGCTGCCATGCAGGTCTACGGTCCAGTAAAAATGCCACAAGAAGGAGAATTGTCCATTCAATAGACATTAGAATCAAAACATCTTTCATCCCGTTAACTGGATCGTCCAAGTCCACCCATTGCATTCCAGGTTTTCCCATACTTCTTCCTGCAGCAGCATATTCAGCAAGCTCGTATATTCCTCGATAGAGGGAGAACCCAGGAACAAGCTCCATTATTACAAGCCAATGTCCTAAACAAGAAGAAAAGCTTGAGATGCTAATCGAAGCTTTATTTTGCAGAATTTATATAAAAGTTCTGAAAAGTGGAGTGAAAAAGGTTACTTGGGAAGGTAACATCCTCGATGAATATCTTCAAAAGAGCTTCACCGAGAAGGCTAGAGCCAAATACATATATGTAACCAATTACTGTAATCCATGCACACACATACACAAAAGGATATATCAAGATTAGCCCATCAAGAGGGGCATATAAGTTTTTAAAGAATGCAGTTTTGTTTACTAACCACTAGCGGTTTTGACACATGAGAAGAAAGATGCAAGTAGAAAAGCGAGCACGATCTGCAGGTTGATACATCCAAAGTAGAACAGAGATTGTATGATGTAGCTATTTCGTCTGAATATATCTAGCCCTGCAAAAGCAAGGAGAGTTCTCTACATGATTTACCAGTAAATTTTCTTGAAGGAATCCAAGAAATTCAATAACATGAAGTTAATTGGTACCTATAATTGACCCAGAGATCATGAAGAACATCATGTATGCTGATGAAAGGGTTAAGAAATAGGCATAAGATATCAACCAATAAGGTGCATCCTTCAGCCCATGCATTTTCATCATCAGTCTTAGTCTCTGCTGCTTCTCGTAAACAAGGTATGTCAATATCACCTATAAAAAGATTGAAATAGCCGGTGAACATATTTATGAGATCTCTGAAGCTCAGTAACAGATCGTGGAAACAACAAAATCGACTCACTGGAAGGAGGAGTTGAACCGTCCAGGTAAAGAACAGTGCATCTAGGAGAGTGGTGAGGTCTAGCCTCATTTTAATTGCAGCTTTGGGCATTTCTTTCAAATACTCGAGTCGCATTGCAGCATTTTTTCCATTAAAAAAGTTCAGATATGCAGTGGATACCTACAGCGGAAAGGCATAATTAGTAGTCATAAAAGTATGGTCATACCTTCTTGACTATCGTAAGAAAGAACTGAGAACAATTTTTTTGAGGATCAGAAAACTTGAAGTGATGGCAGGCGGCATAAGGCCATCCGAATCAGCACATCAAACATTAGGATTTCTATTAGAACTATTTTAGTTTATAAGCTATTTCTCACTCCAAAAGTTAACAGAAAAAAAATTGTTGTCAAGTATAAGTACCATATTAACCAACCGTGAAACACGCAAAACTGTCATGGAATGGTGCCCATTATCTCTGCTGAAGCTGGAGTTGTACCAGACATATACATGGAAGCGCCTCTTGCTCGTATCTAGGAAGTCATAGCCTGTACAGAAATATTTTCTTGCCTTATAGCTCCACTAATAGCCCAGTTGAAAAATAATATACTGCATTCAGATGAGACTACCCGCAAGGAACGCGTTAGACCTTCTCCTCTTATTCCCACCCTTATAGCCCTTGAACATATGATGATTTATCACCGATGAATTATCGCACCACAACGATAACGCTTCAACGCACTGCATTTCTGTATTCCATTTCATAGCGAAGATAGGAGTAAAGTTATTGGCTTATTGTACATACTTCTGCATATATAAGAGAATAAAATGCTGGCATGTAACTCTGCAGAGAGCATTAATTCTACTATATCCAAACAATTAATCACGGGTTTTCAATAAACCACAGTAAACCAAAATTTACCAGATTCCAGTGGTATCCCATCAAAATTTCCTGAAATGTTTCTGGGTGAATCTAACAAGCACTGGGGCTGGAGCACATACATGGTCTCTGTTGGAACAAGACCCTGTTCAATGAACAGAGTATGTGCCGGCAGCGAGCTTGAACCCTGGAAGGAGAAACTCAGAGTCATTCCTACCACCAAAGACCAGACAAAAACAAAAAAGAGGGCTTTCACGTAAGATGCTTCTGATGAATTGAATAATGGTCGATCGAGGAACTTACGGGGACTACTATCGAGAACTCATCGAGATAGTCGCTAGAATTTGAAGCCCCACGCCCGAGTAAGTATTTTGAAGGTACAGATGGGAAGAGCAACCTTCCAAGGCCTGCCAAAAAAATAATAATAAATTTCAGCGAGAGCAAAGCAATTACAGTAGCACCCAAATATGCACAAGATCTCCGTGCAAATCCTGACTGACACAGTGAGATGTTGATCACGTGTGTGCACTGAGCCACTGGCTGAAGACAGAACCTTGGGCGAGCTGGCGGTTCCGGCCGGTGAGGAGCACGGTGGCGGGGCAGTCCTGGGACGCGTTGCACGGCTGCCGGTGCAGCGGCGTGAGGGCGCGCGCCTCGGCGGGCGGCACCTGCAGCAGCGCCGGCCACCTCGCCGGCGTGGGCACCGCGCAGCTGAAGGCCTGGATGGGCGTGGAGTACTGGATGCCGCACAGACCCGGTCCGGCGCAGCCGCACTGGAACGGGGGCCTCGCCAGCTCGCTGTCCACCACGCGCTGGATGCAGACGAGGAGCACGCAGAGCAGCGCCGGGAAAGCGGCGATCGCGGCGTTCGTCCTCGCGTTCCGCCTCTGCGAGGAGCCGAGGACGATCAGAGCAAACAGAGAAGGAACAGCATCGGTGATCTGTTCTGAACAGTTAGATACGTGACGAGGAGACGAGACTGCATTACCTGGAATGAGAGGTTCTTGAAGAAGAGGGCGTGGACCTGCCTGAAAAACCTTGCAAGCCCGCGCGATCGCCGAGACTCCATGGATTTCAGTCAAGCGTCTGCGTGCTGTGCAGCTTCCTTCTAATAGTTTGTGACGCCGGCAAGAACGACACCTGATCGATCAGTGCAGTTCACTGAAACCTCGCTCTCACCCTTTATATATAGCACAGGCACGCACGACACGAGGGAGTGATGACTGATGAGCAGCAGAGGCCAGCTAGCTGCTGTGCTTCAGGCCGGCGCCGGGAATGCCTCGTCGCGCGCGCCGCCCGGCGTGGCCGTCACGCGCGCCGTGCGGCGGCCTGTCGTCCGCGTCCGGGTATCAGGCGCAGACGCGGCGGAGGAGGATTACGGGTGAAGCTTTCGGTTCAGTTGCTCCATGGAAGCTGATGCATGGCGTCCGCTTGAAGAAACCTGCGCCCGCTTCAATGCAGCGACCGTTGCCTCTCAGCCGGCCGGGTGTTGGATGGCAAGGGCTTCTTTTTTAACCAACGGAGCTGTTACATTTACAGTTACACTTAAACAAGGCAATGTCTACCATTGTACTCTAGCTGTAGCTTGTAGTGATATGTATATATATACATATATATAAATTAGACAAGTGGCCAGAATGGAGCTTCAAGGTGCAGAGACTTGTCCATGAAAAAAAACTTGTGTGTTCGTTGCCGCATAGAACTGTAATTCCAATGGAGCGAGAGCGACATTTTCAGAACTGGGGAACAGATCACTTTCGGTCAATGAACCAGCTCCTAGGCGATAATCCTTATTGGACTGCTTCCGTGGCTGCGGTTTCTCTCATGAGTTCGTCATTCAGGGAATGTAACTTCATCTACCAAGCACATCATGATCCACTTTCCTGCAGTATAATAGAAACCACTTGCATTTTTCTTCGCTCTGTTGCACAAGAGAAGTTACGTTGTCATCTCCTCTCAGTGACAATTAGTGTAGCACAAAACAATGCGCTTGGTGTTTAGATGCTTCCGGATGAGGACTAAGTGCTTGCCTTGAAGTTACCTCCATGAGACATGCCACTCCGTCGCCACCATCTCTCTCTCTCTCTCTCTTTATATATATATACACACATGTGTGTGTATATATGTGTGTATGTGTGTGTAGAATGATGTAATCAGCATTGCTGCCTGCGAATTCAAAGACGGATCAAATCCGAAAGCACTAACCAACATAAACATAAGCAGATCTCCAGTATATTACTTCAAACTTCAGGCCAGTCGCCGATTGTTACTCAACCTCACTTTGAAACCAGAGCATATCTTAAGAGTGTTTCTTTGAACATGTCAACCGAGTCACGTGCAGACGTTTCTCAGAGGGAGAGTACTGTGGTAAACTGGTAATGTAATTTATGAATATATTTCTAATTATAAAAGGTACAACCCTGATTGAAACGATCAGTGAATTCCGATCTAATTTGTCCCTATGACATTCTTAAGCACCGTGAAGTAAATAATGCTATTAACCTTTTTCTCGAATCTTATCTTACTCCCTCAATCCCATTCCCATAAATAGGACATGAATGCATTTGAAAAGTCAAACTTTTAAATCTTTAACTAATAGCTTAATTAAAAATATTTATATTTAGTGGATGCATGTTATAGATTTGAATTTGTATCAAAAGTACTTTAAGATAATGGTAATTTTGTATTTATTAATAACATATTTAAAAAAAATAAATGGTCAAAATTTTATTTTGAAGACCGTGCTAAAAATGTATATACCTTATATGCTAACAAACACTACCTACGAGTTACACTAGAAAGTATAAATAAATCTATAAGTTTTCTAAAAAATCGAAAACATATGGTAACAATAGTAGTTAATAGATTTATTCTATATTTATATTTTCTAAAAAAATATTTGCAATGCCACTATGAAAGATGAAATAAATTAACCCCTAGGTTTGCATATAATTACATATTTATGCCATTATGCAATATACATTAAAATAACCCCCCAAGTATGCATATAAATTATCCACTATGATATTATAAAAATATGATTAATGTAACCCTTGTATATATTATGACATTGTATAAGATAATTACTCTACTATATATACCATTGTAAAAGATAAAGGTGAATTAGATTCATTTTAGATGGATAAACAAAAAAAATATGTATATGAATAATCTATTAGAGTATGAATACATGATAGAATAACAATTTTCACTAATTTTGGGTCAAGTTTACTATTTCAATTTTTAATGATGATGGGCTGTTAATAAGATGATTGAATTGAGACGCCAAATGATTGTTTTATGACCTCCCAAAATAGTTAATAAGCTTATTGTTCAGGTGCTAGTGTCCATAATTTATCCTTGTGGCTGAAATCGACGCCATTAAATTAAGTATATTGCCCACTTAGATGCAGTAAACTAACTGGCAACATGGCGACTTAGGTCATTCTCAGTGGAAAGTTTTATTAGAGTTTTATTCTCATTAAATACTATGGATATATCAATAGTTTTGGTGACGTGACAATGTATTTATGAAGAAAGATAGAGAGAGTTTTATGAGAGGAGAGAACTCAAGATGTATACGTATCTAAAAAATTCTGATTTGACACTGTTGGTAAATGTGCCACAAAACCTTTCACTGGGAATGGTCTTATAGTCATGTATTCTTTTTTCTTAGGAGGTTTGATCGTAGCTCGGCACAAGCTGATCTCATATACGCGCAGCCAGGCAGGGGCACAGGGCCCGATATGGTCTATTGTGGCGTTGATCATACCTTGGCCTAGTCAAGCCCATCCTTATGATTTTTTTTCATTTTCCTCCCTATTGCTCAGCAATCAGCCATTCAGCCTAGCGACATATGGTTTTCTCTTATAGCTTTATAAGTGTTATCACAGGAAATCGGCGGGCGGTCGTCCTGCAGATGAGCACATGAGGAGCCGGGAAATCGCGCTACTGCTGCGGTTGCCTCTCCTAGTGCGGCTCCGATCGGCTCTGAGCAAAGCGATCAACGGTTGTGCAGCGTGCCACCTAGCTTGACCAACAGCCAGGAAGGATGGTGGATGCGGCAGTTGATCTTGATTCTTCCTGTAAAATGAACAAAACAAGTATAAACGTTAAATTCTTGCCCGGATCGCTCGGATCGGCATTACAAAGTTGTGGGAGTCTATCGTCAAGTTTGCCAATCTTGCATGAAGTATTATAGAGTATTTGAAAGCCGCATCCATGACAAATAATAGATAAAAATCTGTCTATAACCATGATATAAAGGATCTGCCCCATGAAAGAGAAGCAATATAAGCCGATCTAAACACACATGAACATAACCAGAGCTTCCAAAGAAACACATCTAAATAGAGCCGGTACATCTACGATATGTATAGGCAGGGTGCTTGATATATGTTAATCTATCGGCATGTCACATGCATGTGTTGCAGCGCACGTCGTGGATTGTAACAAATGGTTAGGTAACGTATAACAAGCTGCATAGCATGGATACATAAATAGATTGATAGATATGCAGGGTAGGTGATGGATCTCGTATTAAGCAAAGCTTAGTGCGAGATTCATCAGGATAACTAGCAAACCTCGTCCTAAAAAATGCTTCAGTACGAGGTTCCCCATATGGCTTACGGCTTGAGGCCCTAATAAATCTATAAAAGAGACATCTGAGTAGACCCTAATTGCTTAGGAGTAGCGATGCGTCGAGAGAATATGGAGACAATCGCTGCTTGGGAACATATGTCATCAAAATTTTTTTTTTTTGAAACGAAGCGAAATATGTCATCAATTTCATTACATAGAACGTGAACACATATTTATAGTTCAGAGATTTGGATAACAAGTCTAACCCTTATTAGAACAAAACCCTATTTTAACTAGGCTAACCCTAATTCGAGTCAAATTAATGTAATATGTGGCCCATTGGCCCTCTGGATGATACATCAACCGCCTCTGCCTTGGACGATCCATCTTGCCCCATTAGCCGATCCAGCCTACATCGGGATCGGCTGATTTCTAGCGATAACACACGCCCCTAGTTTTTGTCATAACAATTATACCAAAACAAAAACAAAACAGTATGTTCGATCCTAGCGGGTCATTGGGTCATACTTTGGATCCTCTGCGTTTCTCATCTTCTCCTGCCAGCTCTCCTTAATTTGTGTGAACCAAGCCCTTCTCTGCAGATGCATTGGGCGTGGTACTTTGGAAAGCACGGAGTCACGGGCTCCAGCTTTTACTCTGGCGTGCTGATTGACAATTGTTCTAGCCTCGTCGCGTAGTCCTCTTCCTATCGTTTCACCGAAAGCAGCGTTGAACAGAGCTCTCTTTAAATTTTCTGCATGTGTGCAGATTCCCCATTGCCGGCAACACTTATTGCTGAGTTTTTTTTGAATATCTAAAATCAGCCAAATGTCCTTGTGTAGGTGTATAAATAGAACGCCTCTCCCGTCTATGGATTCATAAGTCCTCAATCCACAACCACCTCCATCAATTACTTTCAAGAATATCACTACCAACTCCAAGACGTCGAGAGCAAACCATGGCTGATTTACCCCCAGATTGAAGATAGGGACTAGGCAACAAAAATTTGAGCTTACGTAGCCATCATTGAAGAAATCTTGGAGACCCATCGGTAGTCACAGTCTCGTGTCGGCATATTCCTGGTTGCAGGTTACACTAATATGCCCCATGTTTCTTTTCATCTAGATATGCTAGATTGTCCTGGCGACAATGAATTCATCAAAGCTGACAGAAAGCATCGTCGATCGGTCTATCGCACGAGTTTAGGTATGGAACCTCAACCGTGGATGATTCCTAAAGTGTCAGCCATTAAGCCGACTGTATTCTTGGAGTACAAATGAATCCTCATGTACTTTCTTGCATGGTTGGTCGGATAGGGTGCCAGAGTATAAACCTCGTGAAGTTCAGTCTTCTAGGCTGGGGTCACCCTTCATGGTGTTGTTAGATGTCCTTATTGTGATTATGCACACCAGAGCATCCTAGCTTGCATACATAGTTCCGGTTGCCTGCAAGAAACTTTTAGAATAATCCCGCCTGCTTCGCAGGACATACACCCTAGGTTTCTTCCCACCATCGATCCATTGCCATTGAGTTGAGTTGATACGTCGACGGGGTTATCTTTTCCAGAGAGGCAGTGAATACCAAGAAGATCTGTATCCTGAGCTCACTTCATTCCAAATGATGTAAAGTTGATGAATTTAATAAATACCTTATCATTTGGATATAACGACGTCTCCCATCGGCTCGTTACTTGATGTGAAGTAACCATCCTAAAGGCGATGGCAATGCATCGGCCTTGGATCTTGAATCACTTTAATTTCGAGAACACTTATCGGCTTTTACCTTGTTTCAGATTCTTGTCTTTATATCCTTGATTCCAGATTTTGAACTGTTAGACATAGAACTTGTCATTATCACCTCTGTATTTCTGTAGTCGATGAGAAATCATCGACTATTTTCTCTGTATCCAGAGGCGATGACAAGGGATCGGCTGCTGATGTTACTAAATGATGGGGACCAGGGGGTTCCCGATCTTCCGTCAGACGGAGGATAAGTCGATTTGGCGGCACGAGACACTCACGATCCGGCTCCCGATCGGCATGATCAAGCCCCTGCAATCGCAGCACCATGCGTCCTCTGGTTATCAACCGTACGCTGCCCGGTTGACCTCACCACGAAGGCTAATCCCCGCCAGTGAATCGAGAACACAAGCAAGAACGAGAAAGATGCAACGAAAATTGCGGATGAATGATTAAGTTCACAAGTGGGGTCTCACAAAGAGCCGGAGTATTCTGCAAACGGCGACACTGTTCGATGACAGAAACAACTAAGCAAAACCCAAAACCCTAACTTGGGTTGCGGCTATAGGTTTTATAGACCTTAGGGTCAACCAAAGATTCCTTAGACGTGGACTCAATAGGCTCTCACACGATACATGGCCCAATGGCCCAAAATAAGGGCGACACACCCTGGACAGATTCTGTCTGTCAACTTCCAACGTGATTTCCTGTCGACCCCGAACTCCAATAGGCCTGAAACTGGTGGCATTGGAAAGCTTATATTTTTATCTTTCCAGGAATATATGGATCACTAAAAATAGGAGCCCGATTGTGGTCTGGGCGATGATTTTGGTGCAGACTGTTCCTGGAGACCGAGGAGGCCTACTCCGAGATGAATTGGGCCTCCAACTTGACTTGGACGCCCCCCTTGCCTTCCTCCTCGCCCTTGCTGGTTCCCAAGGCCTTCATGATCCTCTCCAAAGTTTCTAAGTACAACATAATCAATAGAAACATTAGGTAGCATACTATTCTCACAAGTATATAAACTAGAACTTAGGAACGAGCTCACCTATTGATTTATTTGTCGTGCTCGTGCTCTTGTGAGAGGACCTTGCATCATAACTGAAGGAACGATGTCCTCATCATCCTCCCCCTCTTGAAGTGGAGTCGTCCTCGACTCAAGCTCATCTTCTTCTCCCAAGTACGGTTTCAAATCTGCAATGTTAAATGTGGGACTAACCCCAAACTCGGGAGGCAACTCAAGTTTATATGCATTGTCATTTATTTTCTCTATTATCTTGAAATGACCATCAGCTCTAGGCATCAATTTAGACTTCCTCAAATCTGGAAAACGATCCTTCCGCAAGTGTAACCACACTGAATCACCCGGTTCAAGTTTAACTTTCTTTCTACCTTTATTACCCGCTTCCCTATACCTTTCATTCATCTTTTCAATATTTTCTTTAGTGGTTTCATGCAGTTTTAGTATAAAATCAGCACGTTCCTTAGCATTAGGATGAACTCTCTCACTAGTAGGTAAAGGAAAAAGATCAATAGGAGCACGGGGGTTGAAACCATACACTACCTGGAAGGGACTTACCTTGGTGGTGGAGTGCATTGCCCTATTATATGCTAACTCAACATGCGGCAAACACTCTTCCCACATCTTCAAATTTTTCTTCAAAATAGCCCTTAACATGGTAGATAAAGTTCGATTTACTACCTCGGTTTGACCATCGGTTTGGGGATGACACGTTGTAGAAAACAGCAACTT
Organism: Paspalum vaginatum; assembly: GCA_030272315.1. Classification (NCBI taxonomy): domain Eukaryota; kingdom Viridiplantae; phylum Streptophyta; class Magnoliopsida; order Poales; family Poaceae; genus Paspalum; species Paspalum vaginatum. The sequence goes on along the minus strand of CM059018.1, from coordinate 31,748,564 downwards.
CGTCCCCAATTTATTCCACAACGTTCTCCAAAAGTGGCTCAAAAATTTAGCATCACGATCTGAAACAATAGTAGAAGGCATACCATGCAAGCGAACGATTTCTTGAAAGAATAGGTTAGCAATATTAACGGCATCGTCGCTTTTATGACAAGAAATAAAGTGAGCCATCTTAGAAAATCTATCAACCACCACAAAAATACTATCCCTCCCCCTCTTTGTCCTAGGCAGCCCTAAAACAAAGTCCATAGATATATCCTCCCATGGAGTACTAGGAACAGGAAGAGGCATATATAAACCATGTGGATTCAATCTTGACTTAGCCCTTTGACATGTAGTGCAGCGGGATACAAACCTCTCAACGTCTCGCCTCATCTTTGGCCAAAAGAAATATGTGGACAACACAGCTTCCATTTTCTTGGCTCCAAAATGACCCATCAAGCCGCCTCCATGAGCCTCCTGCAACAAAAGGAGATGAACGGATCCAACTGGAATGCATAGGCGGTTAGCTCGAAACACAAACCCATCATTTATCACATATTTGCCCCATGTTTTTCCCTCTTTACAATGCAACATGACATCTTTAAAATCTTCATCATAAGCATATTGTTCTTTAATTGATTCTAATCCAAATATACGATGATCAAGTTGGGACAACATGGCATATCTCCTAGACAAAGCATCAACAATCACATTATCCTTCCCTTTCTTGTGTTTGATAACATAAGGAAAAGATTCAATGAATTCAACCCACTTAGCATGTCTACGGTTCAGTTTCACTTGGCTTCTAATATGTTTTAGTGATTCATGGTCGGAATGAATAACAAACTCTTTGGGCCATATATAGTGTTGCCACGTTTCTAAAGATCGAACAAGAGCATACAATTCTTTATCATACATGGAATAATTCAAAACAGGACCGCTTAATTTTTCGCTAAAGTAAGCAACGGGTTTATTTTCTTGCATCAAAACACCACCAATGCCTACACCACTAGCATCACACTCGAGTTCAAAAGTCTTACCAAAATCAGGAAGTTGCAGCAATGGAGTATGAGTAAGTTTTTCCTTCAAAAGATTAAAAGTATCCTCCTGTGGCTTACCTCAATGGAACGCTACTCCCTTCTTTGTCAACTCATTTAATGGGGCAGCGATGGTGCTGAAATTTGGCACAAAGCGACGGTAAAATCCAGCAAGTCCGTGGAAGCTTCGTACTTGTGAGACCGTCGTGGGCGTTGGCCAACTTCTAATAGCTTGCACCTTGGCTTCATCTACCTCAATTCCCTGCGGTGTCACAACATAGCCAAGAAAAGAGACTCGATCGGTGCAAAAGGTGCACTTCTCGATGTTACCAAATAAGCGCGCAGCCCATAAGGCATCAAAAACAGCACGTAGATGATCCATATGTTCATGCAAAGACTCGCTGTAAATCAATATATCATCAAAGTATACCACCACAAATTTCCCAATGAAAGCTCGTAAAACCTCATTCATTAAACGCATGCAGGTGCTAGGTGCATTAGTTAACCCAAAAGGCATGACTAACCACTCATATAACCCGAACTTGGTTTTAAAAGCTGTTTTCCATTCATCTCCCAGTTTCATTCTTATTTGATGGTATCCACTGCGCAAGTCAACCTTAGAAAAAATTATAGAACCACTTAACTCATCAAACATGTCGTCCAACCTAGGAATAGGATGGCGGTACCTTATGGTAACGTTGTTAATGGCTCTACAATCTACGCACATGCGCCAACTACCATCTTTCTTAGGAACCAAAATAACAGGAACGACACATGGACTAAGGCTTTCACATACGTACCCGCGGTCCAAAAGATCTTTTACTTGTCGCTGAATTTCCTTAGTCTCCTCAGGGTTGGTCCTATAAGCAGCTCGGTTTGGCAAACTCGCTCTAGGTATCAAATCAATTTGGTGCTCAATCCCTCGAATAGGTGGCAGCCCTGGAGGTATCTCAGTTGGAAAAACATCCGCATACTCCTGCAAAAGGTTAGTGACCGCAGGAGGCAAAGTATGGTGCATATCTTCCAAAGAAAATAAGGCATCTTTGCATATGAAAGCATAGCACATAGCAACAGCATTAATTTCAGCAAGATCATTTTTTGTAGCAAGTAAGACAGGGTTCTTCAATCTGATTTGATTTGCTACATGCTGAATTTCAGATTTATCATCATTGGTTTTCTTATCACTAGCAAGCTTTTCTTTATCAAACTTAATAATTTCAGCGGGGGTCAAAGGTAGAAGTGTAATTTTCTTTCACTTATGCATGAAAGTATATTTATTACTTCTACCGTGGTGAAGTGCATCGGTGTCATATTCCCAAGGACGACCCAATAAAAGAGAGCAAGCTTGCATCGGTACCACATCACAATCAGCAAAATCAGCATATGAACCAATGAAAAAATGAACTCGACATGTTTGTGTTACCTTAGCTTTGCCGGAATCATTTAGCCACTGAATATGGTATGGATGTGGGTGCGGGCAGGTGGTCAAGCCAAGCTTCTTGACCAAATCTGTACTCACCAAGTTATTGCAGCTACCGGAATCGATGATGACGCGTGCTCGCCGGTTGTTGATGATGAAAAAAAATTGGAACAAGTTGTGCCGCTGCTGCTGCTCGGCTTGCTCCATCTGTGCACTGAGAACACACTGCACAATGATGGCATGGGCAGCAGCAGAATCCTCAGCACCATAGGTGCCTTCATCTTCAACATCGTCGTCTATGGTGGCGTTTTCATCCTCAACTTCAGAGGCGCTGATGTAGCCTCCGTCATCAGTAGCAATGTATGCCCGTTTGCTAGGGCATTCCCTCTGGACATGGCCAATCCCTTGGCACTTATGGCAGCGAATCTCTGTCGATGTACGGCCTGTGGAAGCGACGGAGGAGGAGCTCTTGGCAGGCGCAGACTGGCAGCACTTCGCTGCTGCCCGGAGCACGTGCGGAAGGTGTGGTTGTCGCTGGTCGTGAGGCCGTTGAAGGAGGCGGTGCAGCCGGATGAAAGGTGGAAGGGGGTGCTGTCCTTGCTTGCCCCATTGACGTCTGGGGCGTGAAGGTGGTGCCGGCGTTGCCCCTGCTCCTAGATTGGCGTCCCTGCAACTCCTTTCCTGCTAACATGGCAAGATGAAACAAACCATTGACAGTAGAAAAATCTTTATTGTCAACAATATCCTGAATTTCTCGCCGTAACCCACCATAAAATCGACAAATTTTATCCTCAGTTTCCTCTTTAACCCCACAGCGAATCATACCCTTTTGCAATTCAGCATAATATTCTTGAACGGTCATGTCTCCCTGTTCTAAGCGTTGTAGTTTCTTACGCAAGTCACATTTATATGAGGAAGGAACAAACCAGTTCACGCATAGCCTCTTTTAACTTATCCCATGTATTGGGTTGTAAACGAAGGGTGCCTAATTCAGTCCACCAAATAATAGCAAAATCTTTAAATTCACTAGTGGCTTGCCTAACCCGATGTTGTTCAGGAACTAGATGGGAATTAAATTTTTGCTCAACGGTCATCTCCCAATCTAAATAAGCCTCGGCATCATAAACTCCAGAAAAAGAGAGGATTGTGAATTTTACCTTGGCGAAGGGATCATCATTGTTGTTATGGTTACCTCCCTTCTTACCCCCATACCTTTCTTGTTGCGACGAAGGCGGTTGTGTAGTCGATGTTGCATCGAAGTTTCGCCATCCTCGTTCTCCTCTTCTTCCTCAAACTCCTCGTCTTCATCATCTCCGTCATGGGCGTCGTCTTCCTTGTCATTGTCGTTATCATGAACAACTCTCTTGGTACTACCTGCAGGAGGAGGGCGCTTTTCGATGGCTTCCACCCTTTTCGTGAGTGATGATACGCTTCGAGCCAGGGTGTTGAGGGACTTGTTGGTCGCCTTATTGCCGTCGGTGATCGTTGTTGTGATCTTGGCTAGCATCTCTGCCAATTCAGTATGAAGAACACAATCTTGGAAGGAAATTTCCTCATCATCCTTGTCATCCTTATTGTCTTTCTTGCCACCTACCATAATTAGCACTAGAAAAACAAAAAGACAAACAAAAGCACAAGTATGACAAGCCCTAAAAGCAACTGGGTGGGTGGGATCTCACGCTCTCAAGCAATCTTATCAAGTTCTTACCCGATTCTTACCAACACAGCGAGGGACGGTGCAACCGGTGGCTGGTTCGTGATAACGTAAGGGCGTGAGCGATGCGATTGCAAAGGTCAAACCTGTACTGATCAGAAATGTATGTGGAGCTTTGGGAGGCTTTATATGGTAGAAAGGATTAGCACAAATCGAAATTAGATAGCAAAATTGAATAAGTGTCCAAAGTACTTGTCAATGTTGCTAGCCTAAACTTCTTCCTAGAACTAGCTCAAGCAAACAAATCACACCGAAGTACAAGGGACACAAAGGATGCAAACACTTCTGAATTTTTTTTCTTTTTTTTGTGCGGCTCTTTTTATGCACTTGCCTTTTGAATTTTTTTTTCACAAAAGTGCTGCAAAAGCGAGATACAACTCCACACTGTCACAAAACTCCCGTCTGTAAATCACAGATTTTCTACCCGAACATGTACAGAGGATTTCAGCACTCTTAATGACCTCAAATGCGAAAATTTACGATAACAAAGTTGTAGCTCTACTTTTTCTCTTTCCTATCAATATATGGAATGCCTCTTTTGGATAAGGGAAGCTAAACATATTGACCCCGAAATAAATACTATTCAGAAAATTCTGGGTCACAAACAGATTTGCTTCCAACTATAATTAGGCACTGATAAAGGCGTTTTCTGGAAAACTCACAATTGACAAAGTTGTATATAATTTCATAAGCTTTCCAGAAAGTACAAGAACACTAAAATCCGAGTTCGTATGAAGGAGTTATGATTGAAATACTGAACTGGACAGAAATTAATCCGAATTGGACGCGATGACGTGATGGAAAAGGACACGGTGACCAGGATGCAAAACTCAAACCAATCTAAGAATTCAATCTAAACCAGCAACAAGACCACGAATATGGACACAAACTCAATGATGCGGACTCCAAAATCAAAAAGCGCAAAGGCTAAACTTGGCTATGGGACAAGATGAACTACAAACCCTAACTTTTTATGTGGCTTTTTGTGGACTATGGGATGAAACAAAACTAATCTACTAAGGATAACGTCAAGCAAACCTAACGGTAAACCTTGCTCTGAATACCACTTGATGGGGACCAGGGGGTTCCCGATCTTCCGTCAGGCGGAGGATAAGTCGATTTGGCGGCACGAGACACTCACGATCCGGCTCCCGATCGGCACGATCAAGCCCCTGCAATCGCAGCACCACGAGTCCTCTGGTTATCAATCGTGCAGCTACCTGGTTGACCTCACCATGAAGGCTAATCCCTATCAGTGAATCGAGAACACAAGCAAGAACGAGAAAGATGCAACGAAAAATTGCGGATGAATGATTAAGTTCACAAGTAGGGTCTCACAAAGAGCCGGAGTATTCTCCAAACGGCGACATTGTTCGATGACAGAAACAACTAAGCAAAACCCTAACTTGGGTGGCGGCTAAGGTTTTATAGAGCTTAGGGTTGACCAAGGACTCCTAGACATGGACTCAATAGACTCTCACACGATACATGGCCCAATGGCCATAAATAGGGGCGACACACCCTGGACAGATTCTGTCCAGTCAACTTCCAACGTGATTTCCTGTCGACTCCGAACTCGAATAGGCCTGAAACTAGTGGAATTGGAAAGCTTATCTTTGTATCTTTCCAGGCATATATGGATCACTGAAAACGGAGCCCGATTGTGGCCTGGGCGATGATTTTGGTGCAAACTATTCCTGGAGGCCGAGGAGGCCTACTCCGAGATGAATTGGGCCTCCAACTTGACTTGGACGCCCCCCTTGCCTTCCTCCTCGCCCTTGCTGGTTCCCAAGGCCTTCATGATCCTCTCCAAAGTTTCTAAGTACAACATAATCAATAGAAACATTAGGTAGCATACTATTCTCACAAGTATATAAACTAGAACTTAGGAACGAGCTCACCTATTGATTTATTTGTCGTGCTCGTGCTCTTGTGAGAGGACCTTGCATCATAACTAAAGGAACGATGTCCTCATCACTAAAGGCGATGACAATGCATCGGTTTTCTTTCATTTTTTTAGTGCTGATGGTGAGACATCGGCTTCTGGGGTATCGTGCAGTCTCCCCCCAGCGTGTAGGATTTAAGAGCCAATCCACAAACTTGGGTAGTACTTTTTCAAATACTTTTCATTCACTTTCCTACTAAACTTTACTCCTTCAAGAGTTTCCACACGGTAAGCTATTTCTACTATATGATAAGGACCATGCCAATTAGGCGACGACTTGCCGTATACCAGGTCCTTGGTTCCAACTGGCAACACCAGCTCCTAGACGAGATCACTGACTTGAAAACCCTTCGGCTTGACTTTCTTGTTGTAGGCCCATGCTGCTTTTGCCTTGTTTTCTCTAATCTTCTCCAGTGCCCACAATCGGAGTTCTGTCATGTCTTCAGTATTGATGTTCATGAGGGATGCATACTCATCGGCAAATAGGTTATCTTGAAATGTAACACACCTTGATCCGATGTTGATCTCCTATGGCATCATAGCCTCTTGACCGTCGATAAGTTGATATGATGAACACTTAGTAGGACCATGACACGACTTGCGGTTTGCCCACAATGCTTCTGCTAGACGATCATGCCACTTCTTGGGGTACTAATCTATCTTGCGCTTGATCAGCTTGATCAGGCTTTTGTTAGATGCCTCGGCCTGTCCGTTGGCCTGAGCATAGTATGGCGACGATCGGATCAATGTGATGTCCATCTCTTTGGAAATTTTTTTGAATTCCTCTACTATAAAAACAGAACCTTGATCCATCGTGATTGTTTGGGGGTATGTGAAACCTATATATGATGTGCTCTTTGATGAAGTTGATCACATCCTAGGCTGTGACGTTCTTCATCGGTATGGCTCCTACCGAAATAGTCTGTTGCTGCCAGAATCCACTTGTGTTCCCTTGTTGGTAGGGGGATTAATTTGGCCGATCATATCCATGCCCTAGCCTCAGAATGGCCATGGTTTGATGATTGGATGCAAAGCATTGGGCGGGGCAATCTATACAGGCCCAAACCTCTAACAATCTTGGCAGCCCTTGTAGTATTTGAAGCAATCTTCTGGCATGTTGGCCAACAGAAGCTGGATCTCCTGATTAGTCACTTCATTTTGTGAGCCAATTGGTGAGTGCCACTGAGTCCCTTCAGTGTACATCTTGCATAGGTCTTCAAGACCTCAGCTGGACCAAGGCACTTTAGTAGCAAACCATCAATGGTGTGGAAGTACAAGTCATCACCAATCATCACGTGCCTTAGAGCTTTGTGTCGTGTCTTCTTATCTGCCCCCCAAGCTGGATCCTTCAAGTAATTGAGGAGATTGGCTCTCTAGTTTGTAGTAGATGATTTCAAAATGTCGATTGCAGATGTCATCATCCTGAGGCACGTACTCGGAAGCCATTTGCGTGAGAGTGTTGGCTTCAATCATTCTGTTCTCTGGGTATCCAGGTAAGGGTCACAATCTAGAATTTGGACATCAAGTCCTGACACTACGAAGTATGGGTATAAAGAGTCAATGTCACAGTTGAAGTCTTCCGTCAGCTGGTTCACCACCACCTTTGAATCGCTGAAGATTTCTACTAGTTCAGCGCCTGCTTGAACCAACAACTCTAAACCTCTGCAAATAGCTGCATATTCAGTCTAGTTATTGATGTATTTCCCCAGCAACTGAACAGCAAACTCATAGGTTGCTCCCCGAGGGGAAACGATGTGCAATCCAACGCCACAACCTACTTCGCACGTTGACCCATCGAAAAAATAGGACCCATGGTCTGTCACTTACGTACAAAGTTGGCGGCATGATCCTTTCTGTAATGAGATCGGCCAGGGCCTAACCCTTGATAGCTTTGGTAGACTGGTAACGAATGTCGAATTCAGAGAGGGCATACATCCACTTGCCAAGCCAACCTTTGAGGATGAGAGCAGACATCATATGTTTGATCGCATCGGCTTAGCAGATCACTTGAGTCTCGGCATTGAGTAAGTAATGGCATAACTTGGTACTAGTGAAGTATATAAACAAAGACGGAAGCACTCCATTTCAACGTACCTGGTCTTTGTGTCAAGGAGGCGGCGACTGAGATAAGATACAACACTTTCTTTGCCCTCAAATTCTTGAATCGACACAGAGTCGATGGAGATTTCATCGGCTGACAGATAGACAACAAACATTTTGTCTAACTATGGTGGCACCAACACTAGTGGCGATGTCAAGTATTGCTTGAGATCATCAAATGCCTTCTATTGTTCTACTCCCCATACAAATTCATTGTCTTTCTTGATCTTGATGAGAGGCATGAATGGGTCTATACTTCCAGCAAGGTTTGATATAAACCTCCGGATGTAGTTTAACTTCCCAATCAGACTCTATAGTTGTGCCATGTCTTGTGGGGGGCGCCATTGTTACGATAGCGTGCTTGCTCTTGTCGCCGATCTCGACACGACGCTCATGAATCACGAACCCGTGGAACTATCCGGCGGTGGTGCTGAATGCACACTTCTTGGGATTCATCTTCAAGCCATGGATCCTTGTTCATTCTAACACATGCCGCAAGTCGGCTAGATCTGTGGCATCCAGAGCCGATTTGACAACTACGTAGTCGATGTAGATCTCAACTAGTTGGCCGAAGAGGTCATGGAAGATGTAGTTCATGGCCCGTTGATATGTAGCTCTAGCGTTCTTAAAACCAAAGGTCATGACAACCCACTCAAGAAAGTCGATGTTGCCCGGACATTGAAATACCGTCTTATAAATATCTTCCTCAGCCATGAAAATTTGGTTGTATCCTGCATTGCCATCAAGGAAGCTCATCATCTTGTGCCCTGCCGCTGACATCAATAAGAATATCGGCCACTAGCATTGGGTATTCATCTTTGGGGGTTGCTTTGTTGAGATCCCTGAAGTCAACGCACACTCGCAGCTGACCATTCTTCTTTCGAACAGGGACAATGTTCGATATCCATGTGGCATATCTACATGGTCGAATGAAGCTGGCTTCTGTCATCCTCTGAATCTCATCCTTGATTTTAGGCAATATCTTGGGATTGAATCTCCTGGGAGGTTGAGCATAAGGACAAAAACCAAGTTTGATTGGAAGACGATGTTCCACGATTGACCGATCCAAACCTAGTCATCTCATGATATTTCCATGCGAAGCAGTCTGCGAAATTCCTTCAAAAGTTTGACCAATTGAGATTTAAATTCAGGACTAAGCTTCTTACTGATATATGTCGGTCGAGGTCGGTCGTTTGGGCTAGTGTCGACTTCCTTCATTTCATCGGCTGTTGTGAAACCACAACCCAATTTCCCTTCATATGCGATCTCAGTGCTACAAACCATGAAAGACAATGGTGGGTCAAAGCGGAGACGGGCCTGATGGTAATCATTGACCAATGTTTCTTCTTTATTGCCAAAATTGTGTGGAATTATTTTTTTGGGGATGATCGCTCGGATCATCCCTACAACGTATATTAGTACACAATTCTTTAAAACCTGGCCGATCGCCCAGATCAGCCTCAACATGAGTACAAGTATCTACACATTGATGCCGGTTGCTGGAACCGGCGTCGGTCCATTTTTTGATCCCTCTACAAAGTCCCAGTCTTGCTGCTTCCTTCGAGTCAGGCATTCTGCACCCTTTGCCCCTAGAACGAGGTTTCTGCTATGGTGACATTGCTGGAGTCATTAGCTGGCACTACCTCGACTTCATCACTGTCCCATTATATGAGGCATTGGTGCATGGTTGAAGGGACACAACAGTTGGCCTAGATCCAGTCACAGCCAAGCAGGGCTGAGTAAGGCCCTTTAGTGTCTAGAACAAAGAATGACGTGTTGATAGTCTTGTAGGCCGATTGTCAATTCAACAGTTGAAGACGCCCTTTGCTCCCATCGGTTCACCTTTGAAATCATTGAGGACATCATTGGTTTTAATGAGATGATCGTCAACCCTATCGAACTTCTTAAACATGGTGTATGGCATGAGGCTGACCGATGCGCCGGTGTCGACCATCATTCCATTGACTGGTCTGTCATTGATGTAACCCTTCAGGTAGAGCGGCTTTAGGTGATGGTACTTCTTATCGACTAGCTTCTCAAAGACAATGGCCACCAGTCCCAGGCTGAATTGAGCTACTGACTCCTGGATCGACAAAGGGTTGCGACATTCCTTAAGGAGAAAGAACACCATGTTCACATCGGATGATCCATCGATCATCTCTTCTGCAAGTAGGTCATCATCATCATCTTCCTCTTGAGTCTCCACTTGCTCTGGAGATTGCTACTTCCTTCTCTAGACTATAGGACACCTAGGTAAGACTGGTGTAGGTTCGCGTAGGTATGAAGGTATGGCTGCTGGCCCTGAATTGATTTGTTTTAGCAACCGAAGATAATTTGCTTTGGCTTCCTTCAGATTGTGCAGGCGTTGGATCCTGTGTTTCTGCGACCAGGAAAGCTCATCATGGCACCATCTGGGTTTGTGAGATTCCTTACACTTTTTGCTTGGCCCCTATGGCTGATGCTGCGCTAGCGAAGACTCGTGTGTGCCTTCACATTGTGGTCGTTCTGGTGCTGACTTGCCTGTATATTCATGTTAAGGTCGTTCCAAGGGTAACTGTAGGCAATGTCATGGTGATGGTTGTGGGCCTCCTAGACGTTGAAACACTGAGACCCCCCTGTCTGGGTGCTGAGGAACTGAGCACTCTGTGCAATCTTCGATGGTCGGCAAGCGTTCCATGTCCTAGCTCTAGTAGTAATAGTAATGGAAGAACGGTCAATCCAATGTTCCTTGAACTTGCTATCCCCATAGTGGACGCATCCTTCAGCGTGGTGATGTCCATCATGGTGACATTCCTTGCTGTGACGACGCTCGAAGCGATGGTCCTCCTCCCATTCAAGGAGGTACTCTTAATGGTGGGTCGCAGTTCAGGCGGTGGTGATACTCGTGCCACCAGTAGTGACGACCATGACGACGATCGTCCTCGTAGCACTAGCGCTTCTCCTATTGCTCGTGGCAATGAGCGTACATGCCAATTAAGATCCTAGAATTGGGATGTTATTCTGGTGACCTCCTTCGCCGAAACATGTTATTCTGGGTTGAACACTAGGGGTTGATCATCATCTGGATCGGCCTTGCCTTTGCCCTTTGAGCTGGATGCTATGCTGGCCGTATTGGCCCAATCGTTATTGTGATCGGCTTTGCCCCTGTTCTTTGAGCTGGATGCTACGTCAACCATGTTGATGGTCGGCAAGAAGAAAGGTTGGTACTAGTTGAGCGCGCTTCTTGTGACAACTTTGCCCTTGCTCTACAGCCTCTTGGATATGCTGGAGAGAATTGGAGGATTCTCTCGTCATGACTAGGACAGGCTCTCCTTGAGAGAAAGACATTACTTCGACCATGTCAACATTGGGGAACAGCATCTTGTCCACTTTCATCGGGCTTCTGGAGTAGGTTAGCCATCCTTGCTCGATGGCATTCTGGATCTGCTACCGCAGGGCCTTGGAATTGGCTATGCTGTGAGTCAATCGTGTTGTGCCACTTGCAATATTTGTGACCCCTTAACTCCTCGGCTGAAAGAATTTGATGTCTGGCCATTAGCTCTAGATGTTTTTCTTTGAGGAGTAGGTCAAAGATTTGCTCCATCTTAGACACGTCGAAGTCATAGCCGACTAGAGCTTCTGGACATTTGAGCCATTGACAAGGCAATGACTAGTTCGCCTTGGACCATTGCACAATTGCCACCTCAGCCTCATCATCGGCTAATTCTTCCTCCCAAGCTTGGAGGTACGTGATGGGTCTCTAGGGCTTCTCCTGGTATAACTCTGGATGCAAGCATTCATAAGCTGATACATTGGAGAGTAGTTGGCCGATGGAATCAAAGTCGGTCGGCCCGTGGTTACCCTTGCTGGTGCATAGCAAGTCGTTGTAAGCGATCTTTGCCAAGTTTCTTTCTCACAAATGGAGCAAATAGCACTTGTTCCTAACCTCTAGGAAATGCTGTATGTACTGGTTGACAGACTCTTGGGGGCATTGGCGCAAAGAGATGAGAGATGAGAGATGAGAATGTGGCTTCATCTGAGTTAGAGAAGAACTGAGCATGGAATTGTTCCTATAGCTACTTCCAGGTTGTGATGGATTCAGGTGCCAGAAATGTATACTAGCCAAATGTTGGTCTAAACAGTGATAGAGAGAAAAGCTGAATCTTCATATGTTCGGCTGATGCTGCAATTCCCAACTGATACGTATCAGCTAATGTGTTCAACGTTACTTGTATTATTGTTACCAGCTGAACTTAGAGAACTCAGGTACCTTGAACTTGGGCGTAGGAGGAAGATAATCGTAGGCCTCAGGGTATGGCTTTGCCTATGAGATCACGCCTCTCTTTGGGTTGAGTCCATTCAAGTCCCTCAATCTCCTATAAATGAGCCGAGTCAGTGACACCGACCTAGTTGTTATAAACTAGCCTTGAACTGTATCTGACCTACCAATCATTTAGCTCATGGTCAATGGCCCTATCCTTGCCGCTGCCAGTGCGGCTTGCCTAGTAAACTTGCTTGTTTGGTGTCAGCCGCCGATAAGCTCTTCTCCTTCTCGCAATATCCACTATCGGAGTTGATAGAGGTAGCCTTCCGGTATGAAGGCTAGAGGCTCAGTCATAGCACGTAGGCTTGTCATTTAGGTTTCGCGGTGCATGCAGGATGAACTTGGCTTTGGTGCCCTCGGGGGAGTTGATCGGAAGTATCTGGAAAGGCTGAGTGTAGAAATTGGTTTCCCCAACGTAAGGGCCGAGTGCTAGCCCAACTTCCTGAGTGTATTCACTAGCCAGAACAGACTTGACCATGAATGCTACGATGTTCTCCATCGAATTGAGCATAGCTTCAGCTTGGTGCAGCATGGCATGGTGGAAAATCGTGTTCATCTCCTCTCAGAGGGCCTTTCTGCGTTCCTCTAAAGGTACGGAGATGTCCATGCCATCGAGAGCCAACCCAGGATTGCCGGCACACCTGATGCTACCGTTACGAGTCCATACGAAGCGCTTAAGCACCTTAGCTTGCAACGCTTCTAAGACCATTTCATACTTCTTACGATGTTCGCCAGTGAGGTCAGCAAAATTTGGCGGTCCTGTGTTGCCTTTATGGATGAATGTCCCATCTTCCAGCACGGTTCCATTGGGGTTGACTATTTGTGGAGCCATGTTCGATGAGATGGTCCCACCAAGCGTGCCAATATTGTGTTGTCACAGGAAATCGGCGGACGATCATCCTGCAGACGAGCATACGAGGAGCCAAGAAATCGCGCTGCTGCTGTGGCCACCTATCCTAGAGTGGCTCCGATCGGCTCTGAGCAAAGCCGACCAGTAATGGTGTGGGCATGCCACCTGGCTTGACCTACAGCTAGGAAGGATGGTGGATGCAGCGGTTGATCTTGATTCTCCCTGTTAGATGAATAAAACAAATATAAACATTAAATTCTTGTTAGATCACTCGGATTGGCATCACAAAGTTGTGGGAGTCCATCATCAAGTTTGCCGATCTTGCATGAAGTATTATAGAGTATTTGAAAGCCGCATCCATGACAAATAATGGATAAAAACCTGTCTATAACCATGATATAAAGGATCTGCTTGCCCAGATCGATTCTTGTTATGCATGAAAGAGAGGCAATATAAGCCGATCTAAACACACATGAACATAGCTTCCAAAGAAACTCATCTAAATAGAGCTGGTACATCTATGACATGTATAGGCAGGGTGCTTGATATACGTTAATCTATCGGCATGTCGCATGCACTGTGTTGTAGCACACGTCGTGGATTGTAACAAGTGGTTAGGTAATGTATAACAAGATGCATAGAAAACTGATCTACTACTTGAAGCATGGATACATAAACAGATTGATATATATGTAGGGTAGGTGATGGATCTCGCTTTAAGCAAAGCTTAGTGCGAGATTCATCAGGATAACTAGCAAACATCGCCATATGGCTCATGCCATGAGGCTCTAATGAATCTATAAAAGAGACATCAGAGCATCATGACGATTACTTTGAAAACCCTAATTGCTCAGAGGTGGCGATGCGCCAAGAGAATATGGAGACAACCGCTGCTTGGGAACGTATGTCGTCAATTTCATTACATAAAACATTGATATATATTTATAGTCCGGAGACTTGAACAAACCCTTATTAGAAGGAAACCCTATTTTAATTGGGCTAACTGTTGACGGCACTTAAGCATGCCAAAAGTTATACTGCAAGCGACAGTATCGTGGTAGCTTTTCCCTAGGATGAGTATCATGGGTTTTGTCAATCCGTGGAAACAACTAATAGAGAATTAACTAACAAGAGGTTAAGGTAAACTAGCAATTAGATGATATCTAAACTATGTCTAATCTACGTCTAATCTATATCTAATCTATATCTAAACTAGTCAAAGTTAAATGATAAGCAATTAGAACTCAACTAGAACAATGATCAAGAGGGTATTAACCAGAGTCTAATCTAGCTCTAATTAGATCCAAGACAAGCATGATTAGGCACATCAAAGAGATTAGAGCAACGAGATAACTAAGAGCTCAAGGTAAATATAAGCACGATCAAGCATGTACTTCATAGCATGATTAAACCAAGATTAATGATCAAACCCCCTAGATCAAGCTAAACCTTTCCCTCCAACCACTTGTCACATAAGTCAGGGTAATCGACGAGAAGCTCTCAACAGGCATACATGATTAGAGAACTGGCTTCTAATCACTTCGCATAGTCTAATAACATAATTAGCATAGCAAGAACCTCTAATCACCATGATCACAAGAACTAGCTACACAACTATATTACTAGTAAGCAAGATCGATAATCAAGATCTCTAGAAGAACATAACACTTAAGAACATGATCAAATTAACATGCATCTAGAACTAAAGCTAATTAGAGCAAGAACATGCATAATTAGACCAAGAATATGATAATTAGACAAGATCAATGCTTCATTAATAAATTGTATCATACTTACAACCATAGCCATACCTTCCCTTGATGATACAATTAGACTTCTGGAGCTAGGTAATTAGAGCACCATGCAAGGGCTCTAATCACCTCTAGGAATTAGAGAGGCTCTAATCCCTAGCCTAGAACTCGACCCTCAGCTCTCCTCTAGTTGATGTCCCTCTTCTCTACATCCTATCGCCTTGATAATGAATTGGATGCCCGATCTCGAGGCCTATACTCGCTATTTATACCCTGGAGAAGACGTGGTAGAAAGGAAATCGGGAACCGACGTAAAAGACCCTAGGTCAGCCGACTTTGGGGGGTCTAGGTCGGCCGACCCGGACTCTTCCCTCGCCCATTTCCTTCCATCTTTTGCGAGGACGTTGCTTGTCGCCTAAGTAATGTTTTTGCGAGGGTTCCCGGAATCTTGGGGTTCTAGAATTTTTGCTCTTCTCCGCGAGTTGACGAAGTCTTCTGGTTTTGGATAAATATGAAGTGTCTTGGCACCTTCCATCTAGACTTCTTCTAGTAGCTTCCCTTCCTAGTGTAGCATATGATGTCTTTGTTGACGGCACTTAAGCACGGCAAACCTTATACTGCAAGCGACAGTATCGTGTGTAGCTTTTCCCCAGGATGAGTACCATGGGTTTTGTCAATCCAAAAAACGAACTAATTGAGAACTAATTAACAAGAGTTTATGGTAAACTAAGGGTATAAAACATGACTATAATCTACCTCTAAACTAGCCCTAAGCTACATCTATTCCACGTCTAAACTATACTAATACTATAAGATAAGCAATTAGAACAGAACTAGAACACCAATTAAGGGGTATTAACTAGAGTCTAATCAAGCTCTAATTTGATATGGGCATCACAAATAGATAAGAACAACGAGATAACTGGCAGCTCAAGGTAGAAATAAGCATGATCAAGCATAAACTTCATAGCATGATTAAATCAAGATCAATCAACCTAACCCCCTAGATCAAGTTTAACCTTTCCCCGGGCTCTACTGTCACTAGTAACCAGGTAATCGATGAGAAACTCTCAACAGGCATACATAATTAGAGAACATGCTTCTAATTACTTCACATAGTCTAATAACATAATTAGCGCAACTAGAACCTCTAATCACCATGATCACAAGAACTAGATATACAACTATATCATTAGTAAGCTAGATCAACGATCAAGAACGCTAGAAGAATATAACCCTTAATGACATGCTCTAATTAACATGCATCTAGACCTAAAGTTAATTAGAGCTAGAACAAGCATAATTAGAACAAGAAGATGATAATTAGACAAGATCAATGCTTCATTAATAAATTGTATCATACTTACAACCATGATCATACCTTCCCTTGATGATACAATTAGACCTCTGGAGCTAGATAATTAGAGCACCGTGCAAGGCCTCTAATCACCTCTATGAACTAGAAGAACTCTAATCCTAGACTAGAAACTCGACCCTCTACTCTCCTCTAGTTGTTGTCCCTCTTCTCTACATCTTGTCGCCTTGATAATGAATTGGATGCCTCGACTCGGGGCCTAGACTCGCTATTTATACCCTCAGGATGACGTGGGTAAAAAGGCAAGTCGAACCGATGTTCGGAGAGGTGGGGTCGGCCGACCAGGAGGGTCAGGGTCGGCCGACCCGGACTCTTCCTGCGTCTTCTCCTTTCCATCTTTCGCGGGGTAGTTACTTAATGCATAAGTAGTATTTGTGCGGGGCCTTCGGGACTCTTATGCTTCTGGAATCTTTCGTAATGGGCCGAACTTTGACGAAGTCTTCTAGCCTTTGACATATTTGACATCTTTATTGAATAAATATCTTCATTTTCTTGTAGCTCTTGACACTTCATTGAATCTTTTGATTAGGAAGCCTTGATCCACACAGAGGGGCTATGAGTACACCAAGCCTTCCTTGTTCTTCATCTTCAATTCATGTCATCTAGAGGTCTTTTCTTACTCGAAGTGGATCATGGTGAATTTCGCGAAAAATTGGTCTAAAACCTTTAAAAATCACATGTAGCATATTTCCAAGACAATATTGCAAAATCCACAATTATCGGTGATAAATGTTAGTGAAAGATATAGTTGACGCATAAAATCAATGATAAATCATATAAAATGATGCATAAATTTCGTACATAAGCTGCGTCATAAGTCTTATAGAAGTTCCCCGAATAAGAAGCCTTGATTAACACAGAGGGGGTCATGAATCAACCAAGCCTTCCTTGTTTATCACCTTCTAGAATACCATCTCAGAGGTCTTTTCTCACTCGAGGTAGATTATGATGAATTTTGCGAAAAATTGCTCAAAAACCTGCAAAAATTAAGTATAGCAAAATTCCATGACAATGTTGCAAAATCCACAATAATCGGTGATAATTGTTAGTAAAAGATATGATTGAAGCTCAAAATCAGTGAAAAATCATATAAAATGATATAAAATATTAGTCTAAATGTCGCGTCAACACTAACCCTAATTCAACTCAAATTAACGTAATACATGGCCCGTTGGCCCTCAGATGACACATCAACCGCCTTTGCCATGGACGATTCTGTCGATGTTTATTATTGGCAATGCACCACAGATGTGCCACGGGATGCTTTTAATGGTGTCTAGATCGACTGTAGCCCCATAGTCACACAAAACACATGGAAGAACGCGATTTAGACAAGTTCGGTCTAGCAAAATCGCACAATGCCATACGTCCTGTGTGCGATAGTTTGTATTGATGTATGGGAGAACTAGGGTCTGGGACGAATTGAGAGAGCCGCCTTTTAGGGATTGGAGAGAGAGATCTCGCGTTGGAGGTGTCCCTAGCCTGCCTTATATAATCTGGTGTGGCTTGGGTTACAAGTCGGTTTCCTTCTATGTCTCCTAGATGGTTCAGATTATAAGATATAACATAGAACTGCGATCCATATCTTTCCTAATGAGTCCTTTTCTTGCCCGCCAAGGTGTTCAGCACCTCAGGCCTGAGTTAGTCGATTAGCCCCTAGGATTGGGCCCTCTGTCGGCCCATGCACCAAATATATCGCCTGATGGACCAGGGGATATCTATCCCCCACAAGCCCCCGTGCTTTAAGTTGATTTGAGCAACAATCGGCTTGATGGTCTTGTAGAAAGTCTTGTTTGAAGTCTTAGCATAATCAGGTTGAGGGTCGAGCAACTTATTCCTCCGAGTGATCTTGGTGAGGCGGCAAAGTGGTAGGCGAGGCCCTCGAGTCAATGAGGTGGTCAGCGAGGCACGTAGCGGCGCATCCCCCGAGCGGATGGAGTGGTCGATGAGGCGCGTGGCAGCGCATCCCTCGAGTCAACGAAGTGGTCGGCAAGGTGCGCAGCAGCGCAACCCCCAAGAGTCGGCGAGGCACGCAACAACATAGCCCCCTCCCCCTAAGTCGATGAAAGAGTTGGCAAGGCAGGCAGCAGCCCATTCCCCCAAGTCAAAAAAAGAGTCAGCGAGGTGGGAAGCAGCCCAACCCCCCGAGTCGACGAAGGATTCAGCGATGCGAGCAGCAGCCAAGCCCCCCAAGTCGACGAAGGACTCGGTGAGGCAGGCAGCAGCCCAGCCCACTGAGTCAATGAAGGAGTCGGTGTTGCCGTGGGAAACCGGTGGGCAGTGTACCAACGGGTCAACACAATGCGAGCCGGGAGGTGTATGTGGACGTAGCGGTCGCTCCTCCTTGCTGCTGGTTCCCAATCGGCTAAATGGTTAGCCGACTGCTGGCTACGGTGGAGGTTGGGCATACCACCTAGCTTGACCTTACAGCCAGGAAGGTGGTGGTGGTGACGGTGGTTAGCTCCTGTTGTCTCTGCATGAACAAACAAAACAGGGTAAACTTTAAATACTAGCCGTATCGCTCGGATCGGCTCCCCCGCGTTGGGTCTTGACATCGGCAAACCTCCATCGATACTCCACAAGCCGATCCAATGCTGCTTAGGTGATGTATAGAAGATGCACAGAAATAAAGTGATTTGCTTACCCAGATCGGCTCTTTGATAGAAACCAGCGTAATAAATAAACAGAGTATTATTTCTAGATAGGAACAGATTGAGGTGCGAGAAAGTATGGAATACCAACATGAAGCCTCTTGTATCATGCAAATCTAACAAAATATGGTGGTGGCTTGACGCAGCATATATTGCAAAAGATGATAACATCAAAGGATAGCGTGATGGTAAATTGTGCACGATCCGATCTATGTCGTGAAGCTCATAGAATAAGTAGATCGGGTCGATGCACATGATAACTAGCAGATCTACCATAGGCAGAACACCGTAATGCCCTATCAACATCTACGAGAGAAGTCAATAGAGCAGCATGATGATTAACCTTGAAACCCTAATTGCTTAAGGGTGGCGATGCGCCGAGAGAATGTGGAGATAACCGCTGTTGACGAACGTGAGTAGTCTCTGTTTATTTCATAGGTACGTGTACATATTTATAGTCTGTAGACTTGGATAGCAAGTCTATCCTTTCCTAATTTATCTCCGAATCTTAACTAAACTAGAGTCCCGATCGGACTCTCTACCAAAGAAACTATCTTTCCTAAGATACACGGGCGCTTGGCCCAAAAGGCAAAATACACGCTATCTCTCCCTTGGATAGTCCACCTTTTAGCTCCAAACTGATCTAGGCCCATTAGCCTAGGTAGGCTAAATTCTGGCACCAACACATGCCCCCCTGGTTTGGCAAATAAATATTTTTAGTTCAAAACCAAATGAGGATGGATTTCCTACCGATCCGTCACGTCGAATCTGAAATGCCACGTTACCAAATGAGAAATGGGCGCTGACCATCCCATCCCATTGGACTTGAAACGCCACGCGGTCTTTCCTATAATGATGACCGTTCGACGCCTTGGTAATCGTGTAGTGCCTCTTCATCCTCCTCTGATCTAATACTTAACAAGTACATAGGTTCCCCTATTTTCTTCACATCAGCAACCATCTCTTCTTCCTTCTTGAGCCAAAGAAAGCCGAGAGACCCCTTGATCTCCGTCATGTCAACTAGGGGTAGCAACATCCCAGAACATCCTTCCTCCCCTTCCATCGCAGGGCCCTCGGGTCCTCCTTCCCCGGTGGAGCGCTTCTCCTCCTACTTGGAGAGCATGGCGTCGGTGCTCCTGGCACCCGCCGTGCTGACATTGGTGCCACCACCTCCTCCGACCATTGTCCTACTCTGCCGAAGATCATTGTCATCTCCAGCGACGACTCTGGCACCGACTCCGATGCCGGCCGCAGCAGCGGGTGGAGCACTTCCCCGCCGGCGCTCTATATCCACAACGATCAGATGGAGTCGCCACCGCCGATCATTCCCCTCCATCTCCCAGAGTATTACCACGACGCAATGTCATGGAGCTCTGGGTCCTCCGAGTACGGTGACTTAGAGATGAAGAGTGACGAGGACCTCGATGTTCTCACCATTGGCCCCCTTCTCTCTTCAAGCTTTGACAACCTCTTCTCTTGGGATGATGGAGAACAAGGGGATGGAGAAGGCCGAGGAGCCCGAGGAGGAAAACAACGACGACGACGCGCCAGAGGAGCCGGACGAGGATGAGGACCTCCTCGCCTAGGGAAATGAAGGTCCCTCGGACCTTGAGCTCTCTGACGGCGAAGATGCCAATGACGAGGCGGACAAGGACAGCGAGGACGCTGGCGACAGGTTGTCCGAAGATAGCGATGCTTGAAGCGCTTTTGGTTTTAGTTTTAATCAGATAATTTTACCTTTTAGCCACTGCGTCGGCTCTTAGGAAGAATCCCCAAATTTTGGGCAAGCCGACAGTCATGAAATTGGCCCTAGGGACCCCCCCTTTTATATTTTGTCACTGATGTATATATCCCTTAGTAAGAATATATAAACTAATGAACTTTCCTTTACTGATTCCTTTGTCCAAAATCCCTCTGAGACTCCTTAACATCGGCTTCAGCAGCAACGTACTGAGCCGATCTTGAAGATTCACTTTCGAAGATTGGCACAATTAGATCGACTCAGTGGCATCGGTTTAGTGGCAATGCACTAAGCTATGCTCAAAAATCGGATCCTGAATCAGCATCGACTAATAGCCAATGGTGGTCCCACACTCTGACCATCCAGCCAAAGGCACGAATCCTTTGGCCAAATTCCAAAAATCTCGTGCTACACCGTTGGGTATGGACAGTCCCTTATAAAAGGCAAGCGAACCAATCCCAAAACCTGCCTTCCACCTCTTGATGCAAAAACACTTTGCCATTACAATCCATCTTTAACCGACCTGGTGAAAAGGCAGCGTACAGCAGCACGGTTGAGGAAAAGACTCTCTGCGAGCGAATTTTTGATTTGAAGGTAACAATTTCTAACTCCCCGCATTTTGTGGTAGCCTTTCTCGCTCTGAGTCTTCTAGCTTTTTTATGATTAGGCCGATGAAATTTTACTCCCTTCATTAGCCAATTCCACAACTTTTAGTCTAGGGCCCAAATCCTATGAACCCCCGCATGACCTCGTCAAAACTGAGACCAAACGCTTGCCACTTGTTCATACCACTCCAGACCTAGATCTGTGGTCAGATCAACTACGAGCCTGGCATTCCCAATGGAGGGTTGGGTCAATTGGTATAAACGTGTCGAACGGGCATACGGTTCCACCTGGCAATTCACTCGTATAGCCGATGCCTTAACTTTGTCCCTTTCTCCAATGGAGAAAGATGATAACTTGCTTAGATCCATCGGCTATTTCTGGTCGGATAGCTTGAACTATTTTTTGTTCGGCTCTGGCCCCATGACCTCAACATTGATGGACGTTGTCATGATTCTGGGCCTCAATGTGCATTCCTCCTGTTCATCTCCTTTCTCCTTAACTGAATGTCCTCATAAGAAAATAGTGGAGAAGAGCAGTACCCGAAACTAGAGCCAATACATCAGTCGGCACAATAAACAAACCGGCCCTATTTTAGTGAAAGAACACATTGCCTTTCTGAACCTTTGGCTTGACCATTTTCTTTTCAATGGTCCTTCTTTGGCCCCAACAAAGAATTATCTGAACCTGGCCAATGCTCTAGCCAATGGCCAATCTTTTGCCCTAGGAAAACTTTTCTTGGGAATTCTATATCGCCACCTGCCTCTGAACAACCAACGCATCTTGTTGAATCAGCATGTGAAGATAGGAGGACCTTGGTGGTTTGTTCAGCTTTGGTGCAAGCTCTACATTCGCACTGAAATTCTAGACTTCCCTCGATTAGAATCCCAATCTTTGCTAGATTCTTCTGGTAAGTCTATTCGTTGTACTTCATTTGGCCAAGCCCAGCATCAGCTACTTGTAACCAATACTGCTACTGCAGAAATGGCCAAGTGGTACAAATGCTTCTATAGCTCCCAGAACACACCTTCTTATGATGCATATGCTGAATTAGAGCATTTCAAAAATCCATCTTTCTTCAGACTAGACAGTTTCCCCACTGATGAAGAATCCCGAGCCATATTCAGCATCATGATCACTCAGTGCCTCCTCCCAGTCAGTATGAGCACTAGCAATAGGATCAACAAACCAGGGTATGAATCATACCAACCTGTCTTAGCTGCTAGTTAGTTCGGCTTAAATCAGACTTCCCCACGTCTGATCATTCATGAGAGAATTCAGAGCTGAGCTGATCTGACCGACTCACTGGTAGCTTCCAAAGCCTATGCCATCTTTTCTGACTTGAAGCTACAAGTGCCTGGTGATCTGGAGTTCATACATACTTCCGCTAGCTTCAACTTTTGGTGGGATTACTGGAGACCCCACCTCTTTCAAGGCGCAGTTGCATCGGCTCTTGTGACAATCGACTCAGAATACCAAGCCACACCAGAAGAGGTATGTTCTCTTCGGCCTTGATTCTTTCCCTTCCCCCATGATTCCGGAATCTAATCGAGTTTTCCTCTAATCAGTTACAAGAAGGTCCAAGCCGAACCAATGAATCGGGCCAGCCATTTAAGTATATGCAAATGGCTCCACTGTCGCTGTATCAAGCCAATGCACCTTCTCTCGATAAAGTCATCTTTGCTACCCCTGGCTTCAAATGGCAACGAGAAGGGAGAGGGCCCAGCCAGCTGAGATTTAAAAAGGCATCCATCAAGAAGCCAGTTGCTCCCTCGGCCCCATTACCTCCTGATTCACCAGTAAATTTTCTCCTGATTCCTTAGATTTTTTGTCACCATCTGCATTGATTCAAAGAACTCCATGTATAATGCAGGATGATCACATCCGTAGTCAGGAGCACGAAGCCGATGTAGGAGGAGCTTTGCTCGAACGTTGTGATGCCCTACCTGAGGACACATCCGGCCATGCAGGAGACGAAGTAGAGGCTGATTTGCTTGAGGTAAGACCACCACATACTTTATCTTGTCGTCTTTACCTCAAGACTGCCTGATCTTACTACCCCTTTCTTGTCAGACCTTCAATGTGGCAAAATTGTTGAACTTTGATCCTTCCACCATTGGTGAAACATTGATAACCGAGAGCCTGCCCGTGTCGCCTTCATCTGCTGCACACCTGGTCGCCAAACTCGAGGACATTGTGAAGTGATTGGAAGCCCCAATCGAACAACTGGTCATTGACTGTGATGAGATCTGACCAGTCTTTGAGTCAATTGCCGATGAACTTCCTTTAGACCTAAAGCAGGCACTTCGGCCTACGGCCCATCTGGGCTTCTTCCATGAGCATGTTCTGGCGGCTACCACGCGCATTGCTTCTCGTGCTAGACAGCCAGCTTTGAAGGCAGAAATCATCAGGGAATGTACGGCAACAAACCAACTCAAGGTGGCTCTTGATGATCAAAGTGTCAATATGTGACTGCTGTCAACCAGGGAGGAGCTCGACGTGAAGAAGATCAAACTCAATGAAGAAATTAAATGCCTCCATCAAGAATTATCCGAGGTTGAAGCAACCATCATAGCCAATGATGTGGACATGGAAAAGATTGCAAGTGAAAAGCAACAACTGTCCACAACGCTCAAGACAAACCTAGCACGCATCCGTTCGCTGAACAAGAATTTGATCATCGGCTCTGATGAACCAGATCGTCAAATTATCAACTCAGCCGACGAGGTTCGGTTCAAGTGTGATGCCCTAGGCATCTCAAGTGCATTACACTAAAATCATTAGCATAATGACATCTTTTCAAAGACATTTTATCTTGAGAGCATGCATAAATTAGGTCAATTGAGCAACTAAACTTAGTTTTCAGAAAAGCTGTGTTTGTATTGCGGATATAACTTAAATACAATTGTGATTTTTATAAAACCTTACATACCAAACTTGTAGGCAATCCCATAAGGAATGACTTTGGTATTTTGTGTTTTGGCATGCATGAATGTTGAAATCTAGTTTTGGGTCATTTTATGTGAAAATGTGACTTCTGCCAAATTCAGCCCTGTTTGGTAAATTCAAAGTTTTGTGAAACAAAATTCAAAATCTTGCCATATCATGAATACCAAAGTTGTAGTTCATGAGATTCTATGCAACTTTGGTATATTTCACCTTTCATGAAAATGCACCTAAAATGGACTTTTATAATTTCCAAGTTGGGGGTTTCAAATGGTCAAACAGGAGTCAGCAAGTTAATTTCAAATTTAAATCATTTTATACTTGTAATCTGGTATAGGTCCTTTTGACAAAGTTGTATATTTCAAAAGGTAAAACATTTCATTCAATTGGGTCTTTTTCAAATTCGGCTCCTAAATTGGTCAAATTTGCGAAATTCAGAAACCTGATCAGTTGGTCAAAGGGGGTTTTTCTTTTTTTGATTTTCTTTTATTTTCTCGTCTCTATGACCAGCGGGACCCACCCGTCAGGCCGCCCGCGCCAGCGCACGGATGGATATTCCCCGCTCCCTCGCTCGATGCACCGAGTCCATACACCGTACTCTCTATTCCTGGGGTTGACCCCACCTGTCAGCCACAGTGGTCCATAAACCCGGTTCACCCGCGCACCTCCCTCTTCTCTCCCCGCCGCGCGCGCCCACGCGGCGCTGCGCGCCGAGAAGCCGTGGCCACGCGCCGGCCTTCCCGGCCGCCGCGGCCACGCGCCGCTGCCTCGCGCGGACAGCGCGCACGGCGCGCCACCGGGGCGAGGGCGAGGCCGACCCTATTTCCCGAGCTCTCCTCCACGCGCTCAAGCTCTCTGATTTTTCCCCTTTCACTCTCGCGCGTCCGCCATTGCCGGAGCACCGCGAGCTCGTCCCCAGCCCCTTCCGCCCGCTCCCGAGCTCAACTGTCACCGCGCCGAGCTTCGCCGCCCTCGACTCTACCTTCCCGCCCAGACCGCGTCGCCCGAGACCCTTCCACTCCGGCGTATTGCACCGCCGGACCTCGCCGGCCAGAGGCGCTCGTCGCCGTCCCTCCCCGCGATCTCCCCCGCCGTCTGAGGTAGTGGATAAGGTTTCCCGATTCCCTCTCTCTCTCCCCGACACCTCGCGGCGAGCTCCCGAGCCCCGCAGGGCCGGGATTGGCCGCGCGCCACCGGGGCTTCCCCTCCCGTCGCGAGGAGGAAGACGACGGGAGGAGGAAGATGAACATTTTGCGCTATCGCCCTCCGAGTTTAACAGTTTTATGTTTCCATACCGAGCACTGTGTACTGAGTCTTGTAAATCTTGCACGGGAACCCTCAGAAGCTATGGATAATTATATATAGGTCCTGGATCTGTTGAGTTTCGTTTTAAAATGCTTTTAAAAATGCTGAAACTTTGAAAAATCATAGTAAAGTGGATAAAAATCCAAAAATAGCAAACTTTGTTGCACTGTGTTCCTAATAAATAGATCTACAGGATGGATATGATGGTTGAGTAGGAAAGGACAGTTTTGCCCCTGTTTTT
Source organism: Paspalum vaginatum (assembly GCA_030272315.1). Lineage (NCBI taxonomy): Eukaryota > Viridiplantae > Streptophyta > Magnoliopsida > Poales > Poaceae > Paspalum > Paspalum vaginatum. The sequence continues at coordinate 31,722,603 of CM059018.1, read as the reverse complement.
ATTCAAATATATAAAACCCTAATAAATAGGAAATAAGGACTAAATGATCTCCAAAAATAGCCAAATTTGAGCAGGGACCTTGTTATCATGTGTAGGTTCTGTATAAATTTTGTTGGCCCTAACACTTACTTTTGAATTACTATTTTGCCCTTGTCTTGCACTAAGCACATATTAATTTTAAGAAAAAGATTAATATGGTGAATAATGTTTCAAAATGACTTTAAGTTTGATATGAGCTATAGTTATGGAGTAACTTGCTAGAGTTGGAGATGATGCATGTAGGGTTTTGACTCTAATTAGTAACTGGTAGAAATAATGCATCTTTATGTAAACTTCGGTCGCTTCACATGAAGCGATGCTACCTCGCCACGCACACCCCCACGTTATTTTTATGTGACAAGCTAAGCTATCGTAGATGATGGCTTGTACGATTTCTTAGTACGAAACAACTTTCGCCTTAATATGCATAACTCTATACCATAAATCATAAGTTCACTGATTTACTGCATTACACTCGCATCATAAAGCAAGCATTGCACTAATACATGCTCCGATTGCATCATGTCATGCATATAGAGTCAGCGAACGAAGAACCACCGCCGAACCAGCCCAACACAGAGGAACCAGAAGAGGAGTTGCACCAGGAACCAGAGGGCCAGCAGCAGGAACCCGACTACGCTCCGGAGGAAGCTACTGACCTTAGTGAAGAAGGTAGGCAGGGCCATACTCAACCCAGCAAATAATTTATACTTGATGATTACGCATATGCATTAGGAGTTACTTGGAACCAATTGCATTAGACTCCCTGGCCACCCTGGCCCTAGCACCTATACATAGAGTTCGTAGGACGAGTATGCCTAGAAATTGCTAGGTACGAGTAGACACGAGTGTGTGTACTCGTCACGTAGGAGTTTTCAAAATCACAAAAGCTTACAGTTGTATCACTTATATTTGTTGCTCATGAAGTAAATGGAGACCGGGCGGAGATTTTACTTCAGTATTCACTATTCATGATGTCGCACCCGGACTCCGCCCGAGTCGTATAAGGCCCGTTCGCTGTTCGCCTATTGGTCGGCATAACATTGCTAGAGTGCTTAACCGGGAAATGGGACCGGTAAAGTCTTTCCTGGGCTCGTCCGAAGCACAGAGACACGTTCCTACCCGCTGGTTGAGAGGAAGGTGGCCCGGGGGAGCTTGGTACTCATGACGGGGAGACCGAGATGTCGGCAGGCTCGTCATGGGGGCACAACCCGGGGGCTAGGCGGGAGTGAATCGAACTTGGGACGAGGCAGGTTAAGTTTGGGACTATATGTGGGAACGCGATGGCTAGTAAGCATATACCCCTGGCATGATAGTTATTCCCGGGAATTAAAATCGATTCGAATCGCTGATGCCCACCAGGTGTGGGAATGCCAATGCCTTTGACGTTCAACGTAGTAATTACTTAAACTCTCGGTGTTTAATACTCATGGTTTTTGGAATACCACATGTTTGAAATGAATTGAGTACATTACTGCAAGTTACAGTTATGTTAAAGGTTATACAAATGGTGAAATCTTACTATTTAAGTTACACATATTACTGTTTAAAGACTAAAGGCTAAGGATCCACTTGCTAGTAAGCCGCTTTGCGTCAGCTGTAAGCCACTTCCATTAAGACCTATTGAGTAATTAGTACTCAGGGTTTGCCCCCACATTTTGAGCGCAGGTATGGAGTTTATGGTGTGCACTTGTGTTGGAGGCGGGGCATGCCCTCACCTAGGATGAGGTGACTGAGTGGCACGAGGGCAACATCGGTGGGCTCGATGTTGTACCTCCAATGCAAAACTTTTGGTGATAACATGGTGATCTAAACTTATATTTTCCGCTGCGAGAAACTTTCAAACTTGCTACCTTATGACATTATGTTGAACTAGTATTTTATGTAAAAGCTGGTTTGTAATAAAGCTTAATTTCCGCTATTCAACTGCCTGTGATGATGTATCTGTTGTGGCTCCATCGTGAGTCAGATGTGTATGATGTCGGTTCCTCTGGGAAAAGGTAATATCGGGGGTCGAATGACTCTCGACGGACGACCAGGTTTAGTTCGGTCTAATCGCACTGCAAGCCAGAGGTAGCAGGTGTGCTTAGCCCGGATTAAATCGGCGGTTCCGCCACATCAAGGCTCTTGTTGCAGTCTGCCAGTTTATTCATAAACTTTCTGCTCCATCGTCTGTATAATGAACTCGTAACTAGAATTTTCGTTTCATCTGGCATGCCTCTGTTTGGCATGCCCCCCGAGCATATTTGACAACGGATAGAATCTTTATTAAACATTTTTAGGCGATGCATAATTTGCATCGGCTCTAATCGAGGCCAATGGCGTACATCGGCCCACACTTTGTAATCTTTCTTTTTATTATTATTATTATTCTCTTAAGGCGATGTTAACACATCGGTTCTGTCAGGTCCGGATGGCCTCGCATCGGCCTTGTATGAAATAGATCAGGTTCCGATCCATAAGCTGGGATAGTACTTTTTCAAGTACTTGCCATTGATGTTGCTGCTAAACCGTACTCCTTCCAGTGTTTCCATCCTGTGGGAGTTTCCTGGAGTGGTTTCTACTATACGATATGGCCCGTGCCAGTTAGGCGACCATTTTCCATATGCTGGGTCCTTTGTTCCAACTGGCAAAACCAGCTACCCACACAAGATCTGCAACTTGAAAATTCTTCGGCTTCACTTTTTTGTTATGAGCTCTTGCCACCTTGGCCTTGTTGTCCTTGATCTTTTCAAGAGTCCAGAGCCGTAGTTCCATCATATCAACCGTGTTGATGTTCATGAGCGCTGAATATTCATCGGCTATCAGGTCATTTTGAAACGGAACCTGTCAAGAGCCGATGTTGATCTCCCAAGGCATAACAGCCTCCTGGCCATAGACCAATTGATAGGGAGTGCATTTGGTAGCCCCATGACATGATATTCGATATGCCCATAATGCTTCGGCCAGCCGATCATGCCATTGCTTGGGATATTCGTCAATCTTTCGCTTGATCAGCTTAATGAGACTTTTGTTTGACGCCTTGGCTTGACCATTAGCCTGAGCATAATACGGTGAAGACTGTACCAAGGTGATGCCCATCTCTTTAGCAAATTTTTTGAATTCTTCTGCCAAAAAGATAGACCCCTGATCTGTGGTGATGGTGTGTGGTATCCCAAAACGATGAATGATGTGTTCTTTGACAAAATTTATCACATCCTTGGCCGTGACATTTTTCATCGGTACAGCCTCCACCCATTTGGTGAAATAATTGGTTGCGGCCAAAATCCATTTGTGGCCCTTGCTAGTTGGAGGGTTGATTTGTCCAATCATGTCCATGCCCCAGCCTCTGAATGGCCACGGCTTGATAATAGGATTTAATGGTCCAGCCGGTGTTATCTGTACGGCCCCAAATTTTTGACACTCCTAGCATGCTTTATAATATTTGAAACAATCCTCTAGCATAGTCAGCCAATAATAGTGATGAGAACATATATAACATGCATATGATCAGGGCCCAAGAAAAGATGGAGTTTGAAGCCCAATCCGAGTTGAGGTCCAATTTATTCGCGAGGCCGGTTCGGACTGCAGGAGTAGGCCTCAGCAAAACGGACGTCTAGGCCACATATGGGCTGCGTTTTGGACGTTCTACATATCATTGGAAAGCTAAGGAGATAAGCTTTCCAACCCTTGTGGTCCCACCTCCGAATTCAATCAGAGTCGACAGGAATCATCAAAACAAGATGACGGACAGAATATACCAGGTTGCTGCTGGACCGGTTTTTGGGCTCGCTAGCCTTGTACGCCCTTGGGTTGCTCGGCCACCCCCTTGGCCACTTCCTAGACCACTCTTGTATATATTTTGTAGCCGTCATTAGATTAGATGGGTTTTGCTTAAGAGTATTCTGTCGTGAATAGTTCACCGTTCGTGTATCGGTTTGTGAAACCCTAACTTGTGCACAAGATTAATCTTGATTGCGTTTATTCTTCGTTCTTGTTTGTGTTCTCTCGGTTGCATTGCAGGAATAATAGCCTTCTTGGCGAGGTCGATTGCGCGCATCATGCGGTCAATAACCATCAGAGCAGCGGTGTAGTGATTGCAAGGATTCGATCGATTGCTCGGAGCCTTTCTTCACCAACGTCGAGTTCTCCACCCCTAAACCGACTTACCCATACCTTCGGAAGATCGGGAACCCCTATTTTTCTATCATTTGGTAATCAGAGCTTCAGGTTTTTCATGAGGTATATTATCGTGTGTCCCTTAGTTTGAGTGATTTATATTCCTAAAGTCCAAAAAAAACCATAAAAAATTAGGGTTTGTAGTTCATCTTGTCCTATCACCACATTTAGCCTTTGCATAATTTGATTTCAAAGTCTGCATCTTTGAGTTTGTGTCCATGGTCATAGTCTTATCGCTGGTGTAGATCACGTTCTTAGTTTGGTTTGAGTTTTGCATCTTGTCACCGTGTCCGTTTTCATCACGTCGTCACGTCCGGTTCGGAATCCTCTCTGTCCAGTTCAGTATTTGCATGATATCTCCCTCATACAAACTCAGATTTTTGTGTTCTAATACTTTCTGAAAATCTTGTGAAATTATCTACAACTTTGTCTATTGGGAAGTTTCCAGAAAACATGGTTATCAGGGTGTAATATCTGTTGGGAGTAAATCTGTTTGTGACCCAGAATTTTCTGAGCAGTCTGTATTTCGGGGTCAATATCTTCGTCCTCCCTTGGCCAAAATAGGTGTTCCATATACTGTAAAGAAAGAGAAAAATCTAATCTACAACTTTGGTATTTTAAGTTTTTGCATTTGAGGCCATTAAGATTGTCTAATCTGCTGTGCAACTCAGAGTAGTAAATCTGTGATTTATAGACGAGAGTTTTGTGTTTGTCTGGACTTGTATCTTGTTTTGCTTTGCGGCACTTTTGAGATAAAAAAAGCAAGAAAAAGTCAAGTGCATAAAAATAGCTGCAAAAAAAAAAAGGAAAAAAAAATCAGAAGTGCTTGCATCCTTTGTACTTCGGTGTATCTCTTGCTTTGCTTAAACTAGTTTTGGAGCACATTTAGGCTAGCAACTTTGACAAGTACTTTGGACATTTATTCAACTTTGCTATCTGATTTCGAATTTTGCTATTCCTTGCTACATATTGTGCCTTCCCAAAGATCCACATACATTCTCTCGAGCAGTATAGGTCGGTTTTACAATCATCCCACGCTCCAGGTAGCCATCGTATTTTGCGTTGCACTGTAAGAACATTTGCAAGCGGTTGTTAAACGTTTAGAGTGTGAGAGACTCCATTTGTCTACTGTCATTAGATAAGGTTAACTTTAAATTTTTGTGTGTGTTTTTTTTTATTTTCTAATAACAATGACATGTTACACATCTGTACATGTTGGAGCCATAAAGATGCTTGAGATTCACACCATTGTTGCTGCCCTTTCTCCCATAGGTGACTCTATTCTTAAATCTCTATCTACATACGATGGTTTTAATGCTGTGGAGTATATTAAGTGAAAAAGTGAAATGGATAATATTTTTGCGCAATGTCATATGTGTGAAAGATGAAAGATAAAAAATGCAGTTAGTGTTTTAAAGAATCATGCTTTAATTTGGTGGAACAATTTACATGTTAATGATAAACCTCACACATGGTCTAATATGAACATTTTGATGAGAAAACAATTTGATTCTTCATGCCATATTGTTCATTCTTGTGTGACTAACCTTTTGCAGGATAATGTGAATTTTCTGCCACAACACCTTTTAAGTTCTCAAATGGTGAAAGCGGAGAACAATCAGTCCAATAATTTATTTCGATTTGTGTTTATCGTAATGAAGAGACGTTGTCGGATCATCATTAATGGTGAGACTTGCTGCAACTTGTTAGTTCTGAGTTGGTTGAGAAACTTTGCTTGGCCACAGAGCAACACCCATATCCATATTATGTCCAATGGCCTAATTCCAGTGGTAAGTTTCAGGTAAATAAAATTAGCCAGATCCAATTTTCTCTTGGCAAGTATCATGATAGCGCTTATTTTGATGTTGTGCCTATGAAAATAACTGTTTTGTTATTTGGTAAACCATGGGTACATGAAAATAATGATTTGTACGATAATGCTGATAATATATATTCGTTCAAATATAATTGTAGAAAGATCAAATTGCTTGGTATGAATCCTGCTCAAATTTTAGAAATTGAACTTGCGAGGGAACAAACTAAGAAAATAGATGCTATTAAAAATGATTTGAGTAATTTTAATGATGACATGCCTTTAGATAAATCCTAGTTACCTTTATTGCGAGGTGATTGTATTGCTGATTCTTGTGATAAAAAAGAGTTATGTAAAGATACTGCTATTATTTCCGTGCCAATATATGAGAATAAACATGATATTAGTTCTTATAAAATAAATACGTATGCTGAAAATAAACATTTTCTTCCTATTGCAAGTTTGCATGATGAGCTGAACTTGTTATCTTCTTTAAGTACTTTGGGTTATATTGAATTGGATATTCTATGTAATCTAAACTATTTGGAGAAAAAACTTTCGTTCATTGATGGTTTTTCATGGTTTTCTAAAAATACATATCATATTATTGGACGATATAACTATGAAGGAGAATATATGGTGCATCGTGTTTATATATGTTCTAATTTTGACTCTCATTTTATCGATGAACATCAAAATCAAGTAAACCGCTGCTGTAAAACTAATCGTATCATACCGAGATCCACTTGTTCTTCTTTGTTTGATTTGTCACAACAGGATCGATTTCATGAAGGAGAGCATGCATGGATGATTTTACGAACTGCTACAATTACTTCCGCTCGCATCGACAATTTTGAGTCAAGGACGACTCAAAAACAAGAAGGGGAGAATGATGAGAACATATATAACATGCATATGATCAAGGCCCAAGAGAAGATGAAGTTTGAAGCCCAATCCGAGTTGAGGTCAAATTTATTCGCGAGGACGGTTCGGACTGCAGGAGTGGGCCTCAGTAAAACGGACGTCCAGGTCACATACGGGCTGCGTTTTGGATGTTCTACATATCATTGGAAAGCTAAGGAGATAAGCTTTCCAACCCTTGTGCTCCCACCTCTGAATTCAATCAGAGTCGACAAGAATCATCAAAACAATATGACGGACAAAATCTGCCAGGTTGCTACTGCACCGGTTTTTGGGCCCGCAAGCCTTGTACGCCCTAGGCTTGCTCGGCCACCCCCTTGGCCACCCCCTAGACCTCTCTCTTGTATATATTCTGTAGCCGTCATTAGATTAGATGGGTTTTGCTTAAGAGTATTCTGTCGTGAACAGTTCGTCGTTCGTGTATCGGTTTGTGAAACCCCAACTTGTGCAGAAGATTAATCTTGATTGCGTTTATTCCTCGTTCTTGCTTGTGTTCTCTTGGTTGCATTGTAGGAACGATAGCCTTCTTGGCGAGGTCGATTGCGCGTATCACGCGGTCGATAACCATCGGAGCAGTGTTGTAGTGGTTGCAAGGATTCAATCGATTGCTCAGAGCCTTTCTTCACCAACGCTGAGTTCTCCACCCCTAAACCGACTTACCCATACCTTTCGGAAGATCGGGAACCCCTATTTTTCTATCAAATAGCCAGACCTTCTGATCAACCATTTCATCTTGTGAGCTGATTGATGAGTACCACAAGTTCCTTCGTGTACATCGTGCATGATTTTGAGCGCTTCTATCAGGCCTAGGCATTTGAACAACAAGCCTTCAATGGTTTTGAAATAAAGTTCTTCACCAATGAGTGCATGCTTCAGAGCTCGCTGTTGTGTCTTCTTATCTGCCCCCCGAGCCAAATCCCTCAAGTAATTGAAGAGATCGGCTCTCCAATCGGCTGACGTCAGTTGCAAGGTGTCGACACAAACATCGTCGACTTGCTCTGCATAGCCAGAAGCTATTTGCGCGAGTTTGTTAGCTTTGGCATTGTCGTCCCTTGGTATCCACTTGAACTAAACATAACAGAATTTTGCCATCAACTCCTGACAACAGAGGAGATATGGATATAGCAAATCACTTGCACAATTGAAGTCCTCCGTTGACTGGTTAATGGCGACTTTTGAATCACCGAAAACTTCGACTGCTTTGGCGCCTACGTCCAGTAATAGCTCAAGGCCTTTGCACAAAGCTTCATACCCCGTCTGGTTGTTAGTATGATGCTCCTTGAGGCGAAAGGCGAACTCATATTGTGCCCCCGAGGGGAGATGATGAGGTGCCCAATGCCACAACCAGCGTCGCACGCAGACCCATCGAAGAACAAAGCCCAGGATGATATGCCGATGAAATGGGACTATGGAGCCGATCGCTCTGTAATAAGATCGGCTAACACCTGGCCTTTGACGGCTTTCACTGGTCAGAACTTGATGTCAAATCCTGACAAAGCGAACATCCATTTGCCGAGCCTCCCTTTGAGGATCGGGGCTGACAACATATGTTTGATGACATCGGCTTTGCAGACGATCAGCGCCTCGGCGTTGAGCAGGTAATGCCGCGGTTTGGTGCATGTAAACTATAAGCATAAACATAAGCGTTCCATCTCGGAATACCTGGTCTCTGCGTCGAGTAATCGTCGGCCGAGATAGTAGACGACACGCTCCTTGCCGTCGACTTCTTGAATCAAGACAGAGCCGATGGAAACTTCATCGGCTGAAAGGTAGACAATGAATGGGAGGTTGAGTCGAGGTGGGGCCATCATTGGTGGTGCCATTAGGTACCTTTTCAGGTTGTCAAACGCCAGTTGTTGATCAGGGCCCCACACAAACTCACTGCTACGCTGTGTCCTGACCAAGGACATAAACGCTTCAAGTTTTGCCGAATGGTTAGGGACTAACCTCCTACTGTAGTTAATCTTGCCGATCAGCTGCTGAAGCTCCTTTTTGGTCGTTGGTGGTGTCATTGTCTCAATGGCATCCTTACTCTTTGAACCGATCTCTATACCTCGTTCATGGATCATGAACCCAAGGAATTGTCCAGCAGTGACGCCGAACGCGCATTTATCAGGATTCGTCCTCATGCCATGTTTATGAGTACGCTCGAGGACTTGACGTAGATCAGCTAAGTGGTTCTCCTACAACACTGACTTGACCACCACATCATCAATGTATACTTCCACGAGCCGGCCGATGAGATCATGGAAGATGTAGTTCATGGCCCATTGGTAAGTTGCTCCGGCATTACGTAAGCCGAAGGTTATGACCACAAACTCGAACAAACCTTGTTGGCAACATAAAGCCATCTTGTAAACATCTTCTTCGGCCATAAAGATTTGATTATACCCGGCATTGCCATCATGGAAGCTCATCATCTTGTGACCAGCTGCAACATCGATGAGAGACTCTGTAATGGGCATCGGGTATTCATCCTTTGGGGTAGCTCTGTTTAGATCCCTGAAGTCGATGCATATCCTGAGCTTACCGTTTTTCTTCCAAACGGGAACAATGCTCGATATCCAAGTGGCATATCGGCAAGGGCGGATAAACCCAGCGTGAATCATCTTCTCTATCTCTTATTTCACTGTATCAATGATTTTCGCGTCGATTTTCTTGGGATGTTGAGCAAATGGTCAAAAACCGGGTTTGATCGGCAGCCGATGTTCAACAATAGACTGATCAAGACCTGGCATCTCGTGGTACTCCCAGGCAAAGCAATCTGGGAACTCCCTAAGCAGCTCAATCAACTTGGTTTTGAACTCTAGGTCGAGCTTTTTACTGATCCATGTCGGCCTTGGTTGATCCCCTGAGCCGATGTTGACCTGTTCAAGCTCGTCAGATGGTGTGAAACCAAAACCGAGCTTGCCCTCCTCCGCGAATTCCTGAGTGGATCCTGATGACACCGGAGAGGGATGAGAGTACGCAACTTCTGATCTTTCTTCATCATGAGTTGATTGATCATCGCAAAAAAGAACATCCTTATTGGAAGAAACATGTATTAAATTAATGTTTTGGTGCCGATCAAACAGATCAACCAATGCAAAAATCTTACACAAAATATGATTACAATTTTTTTGGGGCCGATCATGCAGATTGGCCACCACGGGTCGTGAGTCTGTAGAAAGTTTACACCAACCAATGAGCCGATTAGAAGGATCGGCAGATACACTAGCTATTTCATCATCTAAGGTTGGTCGCCGGTTGCACGAACCGGCATGATCCCGTTTTTTGCTAAGGTCGATAAAGCCCCAGTCCGAATGTAGCCAACCCGAGAGGCAGTCTGCATGTTTTGTCCAAAATTGTGCCTCGGACAATGCTACGTCGCAGGACTCGTCAGCAGGGACTACTTCGATCTCGTCGCCGTTCCACTAAATTAGGCATTGGTGCATAGAAGATGGGACACAGCAATTGGCATGGATCCAATCTCAGCCAAGTAGGATAGAGAAAGGGCCGTGATCGTCGACGACGAAGAACGAAGTGTTCATGGTCTTGCTGCCAACCGTCAGCTCAGCATTGAGAACTCCTTTGACCTTCGACGGGTTCCCTTTGAAATCTTTCAGCGTGACGTTGGTATCAACAAGATCCTCCATAGACCTGCCAAGCTTGCGACACAAGGAATATGGCATGATATTAACGGTCGCACTTGTATCAACGAGCATCCTGCTGACGGGCTTGCCATTGACGAACCCTTTTACGTGTAATGGCTTAAGGTGCCGATATTTTTTATCAATCGGCTTCTCAAAAATAGCAGTTGCGGGGCCGAGGCTGAGCTGCGCCATAGACTCGGCCATTTGCTCCTTGCTGTGGGGGTCAGAAATCGTTTGGCAAGTAGAAGACCATGTTGACATCCGCCGCGGCCTTTTTTAGACCTGCGTTGACTTCCCATTCAAAGTCATCCCCATGGTCCGATTGGCTATCGCTGTCCATGTCCAAGGTGTCATCCTTTTCGTTCACCTTCGACAAGCTGGTTTGGCTGGCGCTTCAACCACCTCAGACTGTAATTTGCGCTTCCAGACGAAGTTGCGCTCTAGACGCAAGCTTCGAATGTCAAAGATGCCACCAAACTTTTTCAGCTACCGAAGGTACTCCTCCTTGGCAAGTTCCAAGCAACACAGACATTGAACCCTGCGCTTTTGTGACCTAGATAGGCCCTCTGGACACCATCTTGGCATGTGGCATTCCTCTCGATGTCGGCCATCATTGGCCTCCTGGATCAGTGGTCCGCGCTGCTGCGGGGGAGGTGGCGCCCGCCTTGGAAGTGGGGATGCTTGTCGCTTCTTCGACGGGGACTCGGGCCATCGTGGCGGTGGAGAGGGGCCGCGTCCACGCCGCGGCGAAGGCATGCGGTCGTGAGGCGGCGAGGGCACGCGCCTCAAGCGCTCAAACACCGGCGGCCTGTCGTGCCTGGTCCTGTAGGTAGAATAATTTGCGCATTCATTAGGGGTTGGGAGCCTGCTCATACCTTGGCTCTAGCAGTAATAGCAGTACAGGCAGCTCCAGTGCTCCCTATGGTTGGCGAGGTTGAGGCGTTCGTCGCGTTCCCGCGAGCTCTCCCATCGTCGTTCGTCACAACTGGGCGAGCGTGGGTACTCCCGATGATGCTCCTCGCGACATTGGCATGGCCTGCGGTAGTACGCTTCTTCCTCACGACGGTGCTCCTCGTCACGCTGGTGGCGCTGTGAGTACAATCCCATCAACGTCCCAGAGTTTGGGCGTAATCGACGATTTCTTTCGACTGTCCTGGCCGAAGTGTGCTCTTCGGCCTTAAACTCAAGAGGTAGGTCATCGCGCGGGTCAGCCTTGCCCTTCCCCTTCTCTTCCGCAGTGGCTCAGATCATGTTGATTGAGATGGATGGCCCAGGGCTGGGCTCTTCCGTGGCACAGTGAAGGACTCTCCTCGCGGCGATCGCTCCGCGCATTCGAGCACCGAAAGCCGATTCAGTTGAGCCGATCGGCGAATCTTCCCATTCCCAGGGTGGCAGGACTGCGTGTACTGAGTTGACCAGGAAAGGCTTTGTCTCGATCTTCATTGGAGGACGGGCAAAAACCAACCTTCCCTGTTCGATGGCCCTCTGGATTTCGGTCCTCAAGACCCTGTAGTCATTGGTATTATGACCATCGAGCTTGTTGTGCCATTTGCAATACTTGTGGTCACGTATTTCTTCGGTCGAGGGTGTTTGATGCCCGGCCAGTGGCACCAAGTGCTTCTCTTTGAGCAGTAGGTCGAAGATCTGCTTAGTCTTAGACACGTCAAAGTCAGAGCTAGGAGTGGGTTTGAGCTGCTTTACCCACTAACATTGTAGCGGCTAGCTCTTCCTCGACCATTGGACGAGGTATGTATCCGCGTCATCCAACGCGTCATCTTCACTAGCTTGAATGTAGCCGATGTTTCTCTTGTGCTTCTCCTGGAGGATTTCGGGATGACTTCGTTCATAGGCCGAAACTTTGGACACCAAGTGGCCGACAAACTCAAAATCAGTCGGCCCGTAAACCTCTTTGATGGCCTTGTTCATGCCCTTGAAAGCAAGCTCTGCCAATGACCTCTCCGGTAGGTGGAGAGAGTAACACCTGTTCCTCAACTCGTGGAACCGCTGGATGTATTGTTGGACCGATTCTCTTAGATACTCGTAGATGCTAGCCAGGTCGGTCAGAGTTGCCTCATTAGAATCGGATAAGAACTGGGCATGGAACTTTTCTTCCAGCTACTTCCAAGTAGTAATTGATCCCGGGGCCAACATGGTGTACCACCCAAACACTGGCCCAGTGAGCGACAAGGAGAAGAGCCGAATCTTCATGTGCTCGGCTCGAGAGGCGATGCCTAGCTGTGCCAAATACCGACTGACATGCTCAATGGTACTAGCGCCATCGTTGCCGCTGATCTTGGTGAAATCCGGGATCTTGAATCTCGGAGGGGGCTCTAGGAGATCGTATGCCTCCGGGTAAGGTTTAGCATAAGTAATTGCCCCCCGTTTGGGCGCCATCCCGTACTGATTCTTCAAGATCTCCTGCACAGCACTATTGAGATTGCCTGCGGGAGTATATCCGGCCTGATCGAGTTGGATCGGCCCAGTTCTATAGGCCCGTTGCCACTCAATCATCTCCTGATCGGCCGATTTCATCGGCCTTTGGTGTGGTTGAGCCTCCGGTGTACCTTGCGCTTGAGCTGGTCGCTTGTTGACAACTACCGGATTGGGGTAGGAGTGGGGAGGCCGCTACCCTTCTTCCAGCTGTCGGTACCTGAGCTGACAGAAGTATTCCTCAGGGATGACCAGTGGTGGCGTGGAGTAAGCACGACGCTCCAGGGGAATGCCGTCGCGTGGAGGGTGCATGAAGAATTCGGCAACGTTATCCCCCTGAACCTCAATATGAATGGGGGTGAGCGGCTTGGAGTAGAACATGGCTTCTCTAACATGACCGTTCAGCTCAGGGCCGGTGATATGCAGTGGTTCACCAGCCAAGGCAGCTCTGATAGTCTTGACCATAATCTTGTCCATGCGGTTTATGGTCGCCTCCGACTGCCGTATGAGGGAGTGAGCCATGATCCTTTGGATCTCTTCGCGGAGTGCTTAAATGCGCTGCTGTGACAGAGTCATGAGGTCAACCTTGTCCAGGAGCGACTCGGGAACTCCTTGGATCCTGATGGCGTTGTGACGACTGCGTCCGTACATGGCAAGCACCTTTTTCTTGAGATCCTCGATGATTGAGGCATAATGCTTCTGGTGGTTCTCGGGCAGATCTCCCACCCTGTCGATGGGCGTGACTCCGTCATCATTTTCAGTTCTCTTGCCTCCAGCCATAACGATCGAGGCCCACTGGGCATGCCAAAAATGTGTTGCCGCGGGAAACCGGTGGGCAGTGTACTAACGGGTCAACACAATGCGAGCCGGGAGGTGTATGTGGATGTAGCGATCGCTCCTCCTTGCTGCGGCTCCCAATCGGCTAAAAGGTTAGCCGACTGCTGGCTACGGTGGTGGTTGGGCGTGCCACCTGTCTTGACCTTACAGCCAGGAAGGTGGTGGTGGTGACGGTGGTCGGCTCCTGTTCTCTCTGCATGAACAAACAAAACAGGATAAACGTTAAATACTAACCGTATCACTCGGATCGGCTCCCCCGCGTTGGGTCTTGACATCGGCAAACCTTCATCGATACTCCACAAGCCAATCCAACGTTGCTTAGGCGATGTTTAAAAGATGCACAGAAATAAAGTGATCTGCTTAACCAGATCGGCTCTTTGATAGAAACCAGCGTAATAAATAAATAGGGTATTATTTCTAGCTAGAAACCGATCGTGGTGCGAGAAAGTATGGAATACCAACATCAACCTAAATAAGCCTCTTGTATCATGCAAATCTAACAAAATATGGCGGTGGCTTGACACAGCATATATTGCAAAAGATGATAACATCAAAGGATAGTATGATGGTAAATTGTGCACGATCCGATCTATGTCGTGAAGCTCAGAGAATAAGTAGATCATGTCGATGCACATGATAACTAGCAAATCTTGCCAACAACAACACTTAGTACAAGACCTACCATAGACAGAACACCGTAATGCCCTATCAACATCTACGAAAGAAGTCAATAGAGCAGCATGACGATCCTTTCCTAATTTATCTCCGAATCTTAACTAAACTGGAGTCCCGATCGGACTCTCTACCAAACAAACTATCTTTCCTAAGATACACGGGCACTTGGCCCAAAAGGCAAAATACATGCTATCTCTCCCTTGGATAGCCCAACTTTTAGCTCCAAACCGATCTAGGCCCATTAGCCTGGGTCGGCTAAATTCTGGCACCAACAGTCGGTGAGGCGGCGCATCAACGATGCAACTCCCGAGCAAACGAAGAGTGAGTCGGTGAGGCAGCGCGGCAATAGAGCGACCTCGAGTGGACGAAGTAGACGGCGAGGCGGCGGCACAGCCCCCGAGCTAACGAAGAGGTCGACATTTGACAGAATAGTTCTGAAGAATCGATCATTTAGGGGTTGATTAGGCCCGCTATGGATGACTAAGAATAGCCCCTAAGTCGGCTATTATGGAAATCCGATGCCTGAGTTTGCCCTTTTGAGATCATGATTTTGTGAGCACTTAGCGAAGGCATGTAGCATGAGTGGGTCGGGATTAGCGACACCAACCAACTGTCCTATATAGAGGGTCTAGAGGTACCCTTTTCTGAGTTAGTGAAGGCATCTACACCGAACTTGAGTCGGACTCTAGGACCCAAGTTGATTGCCCAGGTACCCTTTTCTGACTTAGCGAGAGCATGTAACACTGAACTTGAGTCAACTCCGCGACCCAAGCCGATTGCTCCGTGCGAAGGGATTTGAGGTACCTTTTTCTGACTTAGCGAGAGCATGTAACACTGAACTTGAGTCAGACTCCGTGACCCAAGCCGATTGCTCCGGAATGAGCTAGAATATGACAACTGCGCATGAAATCACGCAACAGAGCCATGAGTACAACAACAAAGGCAAGTGCACGATGTATTGAGGAATTTCTGAGTGGCCAGTAACAATCCAGCCGGCACATAAGCATCGCGGGTGATCCAAAGATAATTTAGGTAATCTATGAAAATAATCTGAGTGATTCGTGAGTAAAATAATTCGAGTGATCCATAAATAAAATAATCTGAGTGATCGATAATAAATCAATTGATTCAATAACTCGTGTATTCCAGAGATAATTCAATTGTGATCCATAGCTCGGATATTACAGAAATAATTCAATTGTGATCGAATAGTTCGGATATTGCAGAAATAATTCAATTGTGATCAAATAGCTCGAATAATTAAAAAATAATTCAATTGATGTGAGCAATGTAAGCAAACCACTTAAATTGTATGACACACTGCAATCAGTTGTTGGTGTGTAGCCCTTCACCATAGAGAATTTATTATCTCGTTAGCAGAAATCAAAGATAGTCAATCATGGCACTTGGTGTGCTGCCCAACGCGTTGTACATATTTACGTCGATATGAAATATTTTTTCTTAAAATAATAATCATAAGACAATCCGAATAATATTGTTTTCAAAGAATACTCAAACATAAATAATTTGCGAATGACCGGACAAGGTGGTCAGATAGATGAAAATTTAATTAGCATATTTAAATACATAATAAAAAATGACTTAGTTGTTTGGTTCGGCAGGCTGCCGACTGGTTTGGATAGTATTCGGAGGTAATGCGCTTGGAGAAACTCAGGAAGCGAAAGTATTCAGTTGCCATGTCGTTATGCTTGATTTGCACATCATACAGACCCTTTTTGATTGAATTCCATAACTGCCATTATGATCCTTGCGGGACTTGACATACTAGCGCAGGCTGATTTGGTCTCGACCTCTGATTCCGATAATGACTTTGATTCTAGTAATCTGATGGGAGGTCACCTTCTTAATTCGTGTGCACTGTGTGAGAATAGATCAACAGTGCTCGCCGACGAAGAAACAGGCCTCCATCTTAATTTCTTGCTTGAGTAGTGGGGCCCGGATTTCTGTTGCAGACTTAGATTGCTAGTTGTACTTGTACTCGTTCTTTGATGATAGCTCTTTGATTCACGTGTTAAGTGCAGGCGATGTTCTGATCTTGAAAATATAACAGGCAACACTTGATCCGATCTGCACATTGGATAAATTCCGGCTCCAATACGACTAACTGAAGGACGAACGTGACGCGGTTTTTGGAAGGCGATAAAGTTGCTGATGCAGCACCGCAACCGTACGTTAGTGGAAGGCAAAGCGAGCGGGAGACTAATGCGGCGCTCGACGCTGGTAATGGCGCCAAAGGTGACGCCGTGCGGAACTACGTCGATGTAGACTGATTTGCTGAGGATGATCTCGTAATCTCGCGCAACCAGCCCCTGGCGCGAGGTTGATGTACATTGCCTCTGCCATTGTGTGCTTGTGAGGTCAGATCCAAATCGAACCATCGATGATAAAAATATATATGGAGCTTAACCTGATGTCGATGTAGGCGCTTCTAACTGCCGCGTCAACTATCGGTGTTTAGTATCGGCAATGCACCACGGAATATACCACGTGATGTTTTTAATGGCGTCTAGATTGACTGTAGCTCTATAGTCACACAAATCGCAAGGAAGAATACGATTTAGACAGGCTCGGACCAGCAAAATTGCACAATGCCCTACGTCCTGTGTGTGGTAGTTTGTATTGATATACGAGAGAACTGGAGTCTGGGACGAATTGAGAGAGCCGCCTTTTAGGGACCGGAGAGAGATCTAGCGTTGAAAGGGTCCCTAGCCCACCTTATATAGTACAGCGTGACTTGAGTTACAAGTCGATTTCCTTCTATATCTCCTAGATGGTTCAGATTACAAGAGACCACGTAGAATCCGCAATCCATATCTTTCCTAAAGAGACCTTGTCTTACGCGTCAAAGTGTTCAACACCTCGGGCCCGAGATAGTCGGCCAGTGAAATGCCCCGGTTTCTATAATGAGACTAAAATATGATTTATTACCATCTTAGGGTTTGGTAATCACATTCTTACATCAGATGAAACTCATAACGGTCCTTATGGAGAGCTCAGATAGAACAATTCCCACTTTCCAATACTCGACACCGCGAACAATCATCCACCTAGTCTTCTCTATGAATACCGAGACATGGGGTAACCGCGAGTCACTAAGTTACCCGTTCACCCCCTGCCCTTATGGCTATTTCGGCATGTAGCCGTATTCCGACAAGGTTGGTTGCCAGGGTTCTTCCTTATTTTATTTCAAAGCCACACACACATCCACTCCTCCATCCGCATCATATTCCGCATCCATAATCCAATATAACGTCAAGATTATGATAGATAATTAAATGAGCGATCCCACCTATGCACGCTATATCCAAAATTGGCTTAGACGGTTGTATATTTTGCTGGGTTACCTTAGCAAGCAAAACATGCAAGTTTTTATGTGATTATGAGGCCAATGGTTGTGTTTGCAAAACATAGAAAATTTATGCATCAAGTAGTGATTCAAATGGGCTTCCAACTCGAAGGGTGATGTGCTAACGTATGATCAATATGATTTTTCCTGTTTCCTGGTTGAATGTCCCAGTGATTGGACTGCTTGGCTTCTCTGGTGCCACCTACGTGCACAAACAAGGTACACACAAATTGAGGGATAATATGAGCTCAACAGGTTTGGTGGTGTAGAGCTTGGATAGCGGAGATGAGAGTCTGCTGGGTTCTTACTGGTGGTATTACTGCAAGTGGTTGGGGTGTAGCGAGTTTTCGGACGAGTTGGCGGGCTCGGTAACGACAGTTATGGAGATGCCAAGGTAGAGGTGGTGGACGCGAGAAGCGGGGTCGACAACGCCAAAGGGGTGGCGGTCACATGTTGGTGTTTTAGAGAAGATCTTCTTGTGGAGTGGTGGAGAGAGCAATGATGTTCAGATGATTTTCGGTATCGTCATCATCTGAATTCAGGGCTTGGATACACTAAGACAGGAACCTTTAGGATTTATGTGAAATAAGTGGATAAGGGCATTAATCACCGGTCACATAAAAATTGTGGGACCGGTGTGAAGCACTGACTGGGCGTAGGACGGCGTCATGGTGGCATAACGGCAGCTTTCGGCTAGGACAAAAGATTATGTGGAGTGTATGGGTAGGTAGAGCTTGATTTTAGATGAATTTAGGCGAAAGAATCACCCAAATCGGAATCGGAACGGAGAAGATATGAATCTTGCATATTCGGAAAAAGAAAAAAACGAATATTCCTGGAATATTCCAAAATCCGAATATTTAGATTCTGGAGGAACAGAAAATATTTCTAGACTGCTTGCGAGCAGAGTTTCAGACTGATGTCAACGGTCTATGCCTACAAGGTCATGCTACTAATCAGGGTGGTAGATATTGATTTTAGATGAATTTAGAAAGAAAAATCGATGGAATCGGAACTCGTATGGTTGAGAGATTAATTCGGAAATAAATGAACGGAAGAAAAGAATGGTACAAGATTGGACCTACTAGCTTTGAATGACACGTGATTAGTGATGGGCTAATCACTGGTGGGTGGTGGTTGGCGTAGGAAAAATAATGGGTGGGTCTACCTGTCATTCACAGGAGAGGGAGGGCTGTTATAACAGGCATAGTGGCACGAGCAGGCCCGAGCAGCGCCTCTGCTCGGCTGCTTGCCTCGCACCACCATGAGCAACGGGTAGGGGCTCATCGGCGTTCTGCTGGACGGAGTTCCCAGCCACCGTTCTCCGATCCAAGGGTACCGGAGGAGAGAGGAGAGCGGCGCGATTCCGTCCCGGGGGTTGTTGGTGTGGTTTGAGTTGTCGCGGAGGGCGCACCGTGGGCAGCCATTGGTGGCAGCCTAGGAGCTCGTGGGGAGCTCGATACAAGCAGGGAGAAGGGGGGCGCGGCTTGGGGGAGGTGGAGGGAGGTGGTGAGGTGCTCACGGTCGGAGCAATCGAGCTATGGCGGCCGATAGGCGGAGAATTTGGTGACTGTGGTGGTGAACACGAAGGAGAAGCAAAGAGCTGCGCGTGCGCAAGAGGGGGAAGGCAAGGAGGAGGTGTCCGCAGTGGGCAACGCTCAGGTGAGCCGGGGGCTGGTCGCGGCAGTGGTGAGCTCGGTGTGGACGGAGGCATGGCGGCCTGGGGCTATTTATAGCTGGTGGAGGAGAAGGCCGATGACGTGTGGCGCGAGGATGGAGGGCCCAAGTGGCCCAGAGATAGAGGGTCCAAGTGGCATGGAGATGGAGGGTCCAAAAGGCGCGGAGATGGCGGGTCCAAATGGCGCGAAGATTTTGGAATTGAATTTTGGAAAGAATTTTGGTGGAGAGTATTTACGATATTTGGAATTTTGTTGAGCTCATATTAACACACTCAAAACAAATAAACAACAACCAAAGTTTTCGAAAATTTGATTTTGAATTAAGGAGACATTAGAAGAAAATTCCGGGTACTAAATTTTGGGGCGTTACAACCGGCCCCTGGATTGGGCCCTCCGTCGGCCCATGCACCAAATATATCACCTGAGGGACCAGGTGATATCTATCCCCCGTAGATCCATCTTGGCCCATTAGCCGATCCAGCCTACATCGGATCAGCTGATTTCTGGCGATAACAATACGCCACTGTGAATCCCCATTCTGTCTCCCCCTTTATTGCCCCTTTGTCCACGAGCGCCAAGATCTAACTGCACTAGTGTCCAGCTCATGCACCACCAAAGCATCGGCGGTGAGCTTGCTGCTATAGACATCAAGGAACGGCTTCACCACCATGGACAACCAACAGATGGCCGTCACCAAGGAATTCGAGGACGCCATCGACAAGATCATCAATAAGATCACAAAGGTGTCCACCAAGCTGACAAGCCTCGACAACTACGTCAAGACCTTGCATCTTGACCACGGAAGGTTGACAGTCTTTGTCAACAACATGTGTCCACCAAGCTGACAACCCTCGACAACGACGTCAACACCTTGCATCTTGACCAAGGAAGGTTGATAGTCTCCGTCAACAACATGCAGACACAATAGCTCGAGATGCAAGGCAAGTTTGCTGAGAAGAAGATTGAGGATTCTAGACCACCTTTCCAACCACCGCAATCAACCACCCACAAGCTCCGTTTTCCCCACTATGACGGCTCGAAAGATCCATTGGGCTAGCTACACATGTGTGACTAGTTCTTCTGGTCCCAGAACACCCCCGATGACCAGAAGGTCTGGGTGGCTTCCTTGCACATGGAAGGTGCCACAAGTCAATGGTACTACCGATTGGAGAAGAATCGAGATGGGTCCCCTAGATAGCCTGAGTTGGTGGACGCCATCAACAAGTGCTTCGGTGCAGTCAATGCAGATCGATGTCGAGATGCAGAAACCCACATCCTTGGAGGATGCCATGGACCTCATGCGCTCTGTTGAGCGCTATGTCTAGGTGGACAACGAGCCAAGCCGATCCCCAACGCGTGCGCCAGCATGTTACTGGCCTAGTCCACCGCTGGCCGCGTCGCCTCATACCTGGCTGTGGCCCACTAGTTCTAGTGAACCAACTCCTACCCCAAGCGCAACCATGAAACCATCGGCCGGCTCCTACTCGCACACCTCTCGCCAGAGGAGATGGCCTAGCAGTGGCTTGATGGCCTCTGCTATAACTTCCCAGAGAAATTCAACAGCGAACACTTGAAGCATTGCTCCATGAAGGGCATCTATCTATTGATCGGGGACTCTGGGGACTTCAATGATCTAGAGGACCAGGTGAGCAATGACAACGTCAAGATCTCCCTCCATGCCTTGGTAGGCCTCTAAGCGAGGCGCACTCTCCATCTCAAGGTGGCTCTCAGCTCTTAATTGATCCGTGCGCTGGTGGACTCTGTATCAACGCACTCCTTCATCTTCAATGAGGCCACACGTCATTTGGACATCCAACTAGCCATGTGTCTCAGGCTCATGGTGGGCATCACCAACGGGGACTGTATCCCTTTAATCGGCATATGCTCCAATGTTGCAGTCACTATCAGCATCATACTCTTTGTCCTTGACCTCTACATGTTACCCCTTGATAGCTACGAGCCGGTGTTGGGATGTGACTTACTCTGCACCCTAGGGCCAGTCCTCTAGGACTTTGAACAACTCTCTATGTGTGGGGGATGAATATCCCCTGGCTCCTCACGGTGTGGATCCAGGACATGGGCCAATGGTGGGCCTGAGTCAGGTGAACGGCTGGTTTCCTGGGCCGGATGCCTAACTCAGGCCCAAATATGGTCGAGAAGACTTGGAGATCAAGGCAATGACGTTGCAATCCAGGGAGCAAAGAAGGAAGCTCAGCTTGGATTCAGGGTCCGAGATTCCTGGAGATCGGAGATGATATGATGGAAACTAAGATTCTGTTTGATCTCATGTAATCTAAATTGACTAGGAGATATAGATGGAACTCAACTTGTAATCCAAGACTCCGTCAGATTATATGAGGCAAATGAGGGACCCCTATGTAGAACATCTCAACCCATCGCAATCCACCAAACATGCTCTCGAGCAAAGCCCTAGCCCTCAATGTAACCTTGAGAACTCGAAGCAATACATCTCACCACAAACAGGACGTAGGGTGTTACGCATCTTGCGGCCCGAACCTGTATAAATCTTTGTGTCTCTATCACTTTTTCGGCAAACCATCGAGCTACATTGATCTCACTGACCCTCAAAAGCACCTCGTGGCCTATCCCGTGGTGCACTGCCGGTGTAAAACTCCGACAGTTGGCGTGCCAGGTAGGGGCTCGGCGACATCGACTTCAAGTTAGCTTCATGGCTAACCTCACCAACGACATCATCAAGTTCACTCCCAGTGAGATGGTCTGCTTTGGATCTATCTCGTTCATCGCCGACAAAACCCACTATTTGCACTGACCCATCGAAGCCTCGGAGGAGGCATGCAGTTTCAAGGCTCCGTCGCCAACTCAGAAGCTTTCCTCAACTTCACCAGTTCCTGGATCTGTCCAACGGGCAGCTAGCCAGCGGTCGGCCATCACGATGACCAGCGCTGAGCCAGCTCGTCCTCAAGCATCGACGCGCCAGTCTGCCATCAGGACCACTGTTGGCGTCTCTTAGCCTTAACAGGTTTTACTTCGCAATCGCACGGAGACCGCTGTAGCCTTTCACCCAGAGTATTCCGAGTATCGTATTTTTCCACAGGGAAGCGGCAGGCGAGAGAGTATAATTGGATAAACTCAAAATAAAGTCACCGTACTTTAACAAATGTACCAACTAGTATCTAGGCAGGGGTAGGTCTGATAAAGATAGGTGTATGGTAAAGATGTAAATAAACTACCTAAGATACATGTAGAGAGGTATAGTTGCTTGGGAGGACAATGAGTGAGATAAAGTACCCAAACTCTAATCTATTCGGCTGCAAAGACTATGTCGTGGTTAACTAAGGAAACTCAAGTAAACAAATCAAGGTCTCACATCGAGCGAAATTCCGACGCCCTAGAGGGATCAGGGGGTAGATAGTTGACCACCGAAAGAGAACCTAGCTATCACCTATGAGCTTCCTGAACAAACGGGCCTAGACTATAGAGGCACACCACACGCTGTCATCGAGTGGGGCTACCAAGCAAATCTGCATGGAGAGGATGGCACGCTATAAACGCACTCAAGTTAAACTTGAGTGACAATAGATCGTCCTTGATCAGAGGAGAGGACCTAACCAGAGCCTGGCGTACAGGTTGGATTATAGCACCGGCAACAATAACAGGACTTGACTAACCAAGATAACCACAGCCTAAGCCTAGCAAGTATGCAAAGAAAGGTACACCACACATGCAAGAGATAGAAATAAAGTAAAGCATAAATATATTATACTGAAGATAAGAGTACAAAGATACAAGAACTTTACCGCAGACTCAGAGTTATCTCCGAGAACTCTGAGGCAAAGCTCTACTCACTCTAACTCCCAGGACTATCCTCACTACTAAGATGTGAAAATGGCACTCTCTAAGGTAGAATGAAGCTCTCAACTTCTCCACACTCCTACAAATGAGCTCTCGGGGCCTATTATAGTCCAGCAAGTGAGGAGGTATTTATAGGTGGCTTAGGTCAGTTTGGGGGGTAAGGCGGTGGTCGGCCGACCTTGCCCCATGGTCGGGCGACCGCCCGATCCACCGACTTAGCCATCCAACAGCTTGATCTTGATTCCTCACATCGATTGGCAGTTGAAACGGTTGGTGCATGTGTAAAATGAGGAAATTGCATGGTCAGCCGACCATGCATGAGGTCGGGCGACCACGTGTCCTACTCTAATTTGCTGCATGGCCCTTCTCTTGGATTAGTGACATCACCGATCCGTGGTTTGGTGGTCCTTCGGCCCTTGGATACATTGGATGCTTGGTTTGACGGTTGGATGAAACTGCCTTTGTATTTCTTTGCTGGTTTGGATCGATGACATGGCATGTGGGCTTGGCTAGCTGGTTGGGCGGCCAGGGTGCATGGTCGGCCGACCCTTCCTCTGGGTCGGGCAACCCAGCAGGTGGTCGGGCGACCATGGCCCCAGTCGGCCGACCCAGCCACTTTTACCTACAGTGCCCATCTTTGATCCTTGACACGTTTTCAGCTGTTTCATGTGTATTTTTGTACCTGCATCCAAATATTCATACAAAACTAGTGGAACTCATTAGTAGTAGGGGTTAGTCCATTTTATTCACATGCTTTGCTTCATTCGGTGGACAATTGACGGTGGAAATCGTGAAATTACGACCGTCAACACCCCCCAAGCTTAAACTTTTGCTCGTCCTCGAGCAAAGATACGACTGAAAGTGGATCAGGAGTTGCTGCAATATCAAAGATGAAGAGAAATTCTTATACATGACTCAATACTCAAACTTTTTTCTAAGTAGTGAAATAATTGAAGTTCACCTTGTGTAATGCCTATGGTGCATCTTTTTGCTTACCTCGCCTTGGGCGGTTGGGAGACGGAACGATTTTATTGCAGGAGTACTTCTGACTTGCCCTTTTTGGATGTCCTTCTCAGGTGTTTTCTAAATTTTCAAAACAAAGAAGCTTCCCCATGGTACTCTCGGTCGCTCAAAGGTGTTTCCTCACCAAGGGCCATGAGTTGGCCAACATTTTTCTACACTAAGGCCTTTGTGGAGCTTTAGGTGGCGAGAATGTGGCACACTTAGGATGTTTATTTTGCTAAGCCAAAGATTAGACCAAAGAGTGTACTCTATCACTTCTTCTATTTGATTCTTGGAGTATGAATGGTGGGCGTCTCCTTCTCTTGATTTTCATCCCTTGTAGCCTTTTATGAATTTGGAGGGGATATGGAGCTTTTATTTATTTTTGCCATGCTTGAACTCGCATGCTTTTCATTTTGTCGTGCATTTGCACGCTTTTTTGTTTTCATTTTGCCATGCTTTTGCATGCTTTTTTTTTCTTTTAGCTCCATACCCTTACTCCTTTGGATTTGAAGGCTCAAGGATTATGAAAAGTATTTAGAGACTTTTTGGTGGATGCAAAGTCCAGAATGGATCACTTGCATTTTATGCTTTTGTACTCCAGCTATCAGCAGAATGTGATATTTCTACTCAAAGAGACTCAATATTTGACAAAGCTCAAAACATCTCTAAGTAGCTCTTCATAGCGGTTTCAACTATTTGAAGTACTTTTGGCTCTGGTAGGCATTCATGATCGAGGGGAGCTATATTTTGTCATTTCAAAGATAAAGAACCTGAGATGTTCATCCTGCTTGGAACATGAAAGAATCATCCCACATTTAAGTTATATCATCATCTCGCAATAACTTAGGCTTGTTATCACAAATGGAATCCACAAAGTAGAACTTTGGGTTTACTTCTTTTATTCACAACTCAAAACTAAGCTAAGCATAAATCACATGCAAGAATTAAATTATTCACTTGATAGAGCAACTATTCATCATCTCCAAAATGAAGCTAGCATGTGAATCTATCGTTTGAGCATGGGAGTTTTTTTTAAAGTAAAGTAAAACTGAAAATGAAGCAAACTAAATTAAAAAGATTATTGCTAGCTATCTCTCTCAAAGCGATACATGGGTGGTGTAGTAGGCAAGGGGATTGGCATACGTACCGTTGATTAGGTTCCGCCCCCAAGCTTCAACGAAGCTACTAGGGGTAGTACCCGTAGTACTGAAAGAAGCGCTGGGACTCGTCGAAGGTGCGCTGGGCTGTCGCTTCTATTTCTAGGAGGCGGTTGTAGTGCTTGTTCTGGGACTGGTGGATAACTTGAGTATGCTCATCATCCTAGTTAACTTGCTGCGCCATCCCAGCAGTGCGTTGGTCTTGGACGGTCAGGGTACCAAAAATGGTGGCCAAAGGATCCTCTGCAAAGCGTGCTGACGCAGATGGTATTACTCCGTATGGCCCTGACCCAGATCCACAGTAGGTTCCTCCTCCACCAAACTGCTAAGAATGTGCTTCACTAGAATCGTATCCCCATGATGTGTGTGCAGATCCTCCTTGGGGTTGCCAAGTGTGGTCTTCTTCCTGAGTTTGCCAGGATGTGCCTGCTGCGGTATGGAACCATGTAGGTCCCGTCCCTGCAGCTTGTGCCTCCTCTGCTTGCTTTCATATGCGTTCCTCTGCTGCTCTCCTCTGTGCCCTTGTCATGACTCCTGCAACACTGTGTCAGGGCTCCTCTAATGGTATAGAGGGTCCTTCTACTGTGCTTGTCATGAGCATTTCATCGAAGCACTTGGTGAGGCTGATGGGCTTTGTGTGGAGTCGCTTCAGCAGGTCGGCTTCGCCTTCGTTCCGTGTTTGGATGTGGGAATCCAGCAGCAATACCGGCCTAGTGTTTGATGATGTTGCTTCTTCCTCTGGCGGTCCAGCACTTGAGGAGCCCCTGTCGGATGTCGTTCGGACACTGTGTCCCTGTGAACCAGAGGACATGAGGTGCTCTGCCGCCTTGCTGATTCTATTCCTAGTCCTCTTCAATGCGCGCTTCATTCTGCACAAAATGGACACAAGAACAACTACACGATGACAGAATAATATTAGCGTTAGTCGTTAGTTGTTCCTGTGGGGCGTGACACCACCACAACCCGTTCTCGTGCTTGCCAAGGGAGAGAGGGATATTTAGGAGCTGAAATTTATTTGGCTAACATGATTTTATTTGGGACTTATTTAACTAAGCACTAGGGCTTAATTAAACACTAAACAAGAGAGCTTTGAGAGGGAGAAAGGAGCTGCAGCTTGGTGCATCGAGCAAGGAGGTTGAGGGCTGTATTTATAGACAAGATGCAGCGGGTAGGAGCTCGGGCGGCCATGGCCTTGGGTCGGCCGACCAGGGGGCTGGTCGGTCGGCCTGGGCCTTGGTCGGCCGACCACTTGATTGTGTGCTGCACAAGAGAGAGCAAACGGGAAGGAAAAAGGGAAAGCTGCGCGCGCCAAAAACGTGAGTGAAGGTGGTCGGTCAGCCCTGATGTACATGTTGGGCGACCACTTGATTGCAGAGCGTGAGAGAGAGGAGAGAGCAAGGGGTTGCCCGGCCATCTTATTTGGTCAGGCGGCCACTCATTGTGCTCATGAGTGTTGACGTCTCTTAGCGTAACTAATTTTACTCTGCAAGCGCACGGAGATTCGCTGTAGCTTTTTCACCCAGAGTATTCTAGGTATCGTAACAATCCACAGGGAAGCTAGGGCTAATAGGTGGAATGATATGTTCGAACTTCAAACAGTACTGTAACTTAGATAAACACCAGCTATTCTTACAACGGGGGTAAGATAAACAAGATAGTGTATGGTGGGAAGAGTAAACAGGGACCAAAGCTGTAGACACCTAGGTAGTTGCCTGGGAGGACAACGAGTGAGATTAAGATATTCAAACTATATTCCTTAACTACTGCATAAGAGTTCGTGGTTGAACTAAGTTAAACAAACACGAACTAGGATCTTCCGTCGAGCAAAATTCTAGACTACACCGAGGAGGCGCGGGGGTAGATAGTTGGCCAACCGAACGGCAATTGGCTAATGCCTATGGGCTTACCGAACGACGGGGTCGGATTACGGAGGCTCCCTAATGCTGTCACCAAGAGGGGCTACCAACCAGATCTGCATGGGTAAGATGACACGCTAAACTAGTGATCAAGTGAGAACTTGATCACTAAAGTCCGTCCTTGATCAGAGGGTTCGGACTGACTTAGCCTTAGATCAGAGCCTAAGGAAAGCCTATAGCACTGGCAAGTCTAGCAAGGTTTAGATAACTCAAGAACAACACAAACCTAAGCCTTGGTCTAGTATGCAATAAGGTACACCACACTAGGCAAGTGTAAGAAATAAAGTAAAGTATAACTCAAAGGATAGAGCAACAAAGTACATTATACTGAAGCAGCAAGAGTACAAAGATAGAAAGGTACAAGAGCTTTACCAGACTCGAAGCTAACTTCGAAATCCCTGAGGCAAAGACTCAGACTCAACTCTAACTCCCAGGACTATCCTAGTACTACTAAACTAGACAATGGTGTGTTCCACTCAACTTCCACACTTTACAAATGAAAGCTCGGGGGTATTTATAGTCACCAAGTGAGTGGGGGGTATTTATAGGGTAGGTAAGGGGGTTATGGGACAGGTGGCAGGCCGAGCGGCCAGGTAGGGAGGCAGAAGGTTTCTTCTTGCACATGGCATATAGGCACTTGAGGTCTTCATTGGGTGCACAACGAACTTCACTACGTGGAAAGACCACGAGTGAGACCTAGCGAGCCAGAAGTCTCAGAGTAGGGTTGTGGATTTTAGTAGTGCTATGTTTCCCCTTAACATGTTCTCCGCAAATTTCCGTCCAAAAAGTTTTCATGCTGTAGCCCGTGGGCTCGTCTCCTACTGAGCAGTTGGAGGTGAAGCCTAGGAGGTCAGCGAACCTCCTTGGATGAACAGCGAACTCAATATTGAACAGACGGAAGGAAATGGTCGTACCTGTTGAGCGTCTATCCAAGCGGAGAGTCATCAGGAATTCTTGAGTGAGAAGGATGGGTCCTTGTTCCGTGATGTTTGAGAATTCCAGCCATCCCACGTTGTCGAACACCTGCGTGAACGATTCCAACATACCTATGGTGACGAGGAAGAAGGCGTCGAAGTACCTCGTCCGCCCAAAAGTCTTAGTGGTGAAGACCTGCAACTTCTGTGCTTCCTCGTCGCTTTGAATGTTGATGTCCTGCAAGGTGAGAAGACGGCGCGGTGGCTGTGATGACGTTCCTTCATCATGCTCCTGCTCTTGGTGGCTTCTGGCACCACTGATCGACATCCTGTCAGATGGCGCTGGAGTCCTAGAACTCCCGCTCTGCAAGTGAGAGCGCGATCCTGACGAGGACAGGAACTTGAGGTGCAGCCCCTTCCCTGTGTTGCTCAGGGCTCTCTTGGCTTTCCTGAAGAATGAAGACATCCTGCAAAAAATACTAAGAGACACAAGAACACACAAATTACAGCAACTAAAAATATTAGCGTTAGCGGTTAGTCGTCCAGAAGTATGTTGTCCTTACGGGATAGAGCCTCCACAAACCGTTCAAAAAGCGACGGTGTAGCACTTATTTTATATGGGCAGAATTTTTTTTATTTTTTTATATATATTTTTTTCGAGATATAAGAAGTAAAAATAAATACTTATGCAGAGGAAAAAAAATTTAAACTAATGCAGTACTTTTAAATTCAAACATGCAGTGGTATAACGAAAAATTCTAGCGCGGAAATTAAATATGCAGCGAAGGGTAATGCCAGTTTACCTCGTGGCGAGGGCAAGTCATACCTTTTGCTCGGAGTCAGCACTTGACGGAGATTTAGTGGCCGTCTGTGCTGCAACTTTTGCTCGCCATACCTTCTTGGTTGCCACAGCCTTTTGTTTCTGAGTTTTATTCTAGGTCTTTTCTGGCTTGGCTTTTGGTGATTCGTCTTCTTTCTTCCGCCACTCTTTGGGTGTGTTCGTTGTTGTGGCGGCGACCTTCGTGACAGGAGTCTTGCCTCCTGCTTCCTTTGTCGGCGGCTTGGCCATTGAGGCACGTCTTTGTGACTCGGCTCTGCGATCGGCTTTGAGCTTTCGGGCTTCTCCATCCAATAGGATCTTCTCCATTGTTGGGATGAAAGAGTCCACTTTCGACTGACTTGGCGAAAGCTCAATCTTCTCTTTAGGCGTCTCCCGGGGTGCCTGACACTTAAGTTTAAATGTTTTTATGTTTCGGCACTGTTCTACCTTCGGCTTGAAGGCGAACCTTTTCCGTCTGCCATTGATGTTGAGGTGGACTTGTCCAGCTCCAACGTCAATAGTGGCCTCAGCGGTGCTTAAGAACGGTGCCCCAAGGATGAGCGGCGTTTTGCTATCAATCTCCATGTCGAGCACCACAAAATCCACTGGGACGATGAAGTTCCGGATTTTGATCGGAATGTCTTCAGCGATTCTGTCGGGGTAGCGAATCGACTGATCCGCTAGCTGCACGCACATAGCAGTAGGGGCAAGTGTAGCATGCATGAGTTTATCAAAGACTACCTTTGGCATGACGCTCACACTTGCTCACAGATCGCAGAGAGCTTGATCAAAATGCTGGGTCCCGATTGAGAATGGGATGGTTGGATTAATTGGATCCTTCTTCTTCTGGGGTGGCTGGTTGAGTATAGCAATGCTACACTCTTCTGTGAGGTGCACGACTTCTGTGGACGGCAGCGGCTTTTTGTTGTTGAGGATGTCCTTCAGGTACTGTGATGCCCTAGGCATCTCCCGAGCATTATCAAGTGCATACTTTGTTTAATTATTTCTCATAAGCATCATTTTATGTCATACTAATGTGCATTTGAGTAAACATGGAGAAAATAGCTAAGTAGTGCATTCAGTTTCGCAAAAATGATGCTATAATGTGAGCATAACTTAAATCCTAGGGAAGTTTAGGTAGAACTTCTTATACCAAACTTGTAGGTCTTAAGGTGGTAAACAACTTTGTCAATTAGAGCTTGGATGGAAAATGGGCTTATCTAAGTGCAAAGGGACTTTTGGTGTTACCCAACAAACATACTCCAAATCTGGCTTATTTAGAATTCTTCATTTTTCTATAACCTAGAGTCCTTTTCATGTAAAGGTCCAATTGGGAAAGTTTTAGGTTATGAAATCTTGAACAACTTTGTCAAAAAGACTTTTGGGAGAAAATGGCTAGAAATAGGACTTTTGAATTATCTAAGGAAAATAGTTCTCAGTCCAAACTGAGGGCTGACAGTTAAACTCGAATTTAAATCAAACATAGAGCCAGAATTTGAAATTGGTGCTTTCGACAAAGTTGTAGATCTCAAAAGGTACAACATTTCATTCAATTGGGCCCTTTTCAAATTCGGCGCGTAAATTGGTCAAATTTGCGAAAATCAGAAACCTGATTAGTTGGTAAAAGGGATTTTTCCTTTTTCGGAAATTCTTTTCTTTTTCCGTCTCTATGCCAGGTGGGACCCATCCGTCGGGCCGCCCGCGCCAGCGCATTTCATCGGCTCCCTTGCTCCGTGCACCCGGTCCATGCGATTTGTTCTTCATTTCCGACCTTGGCCCCACCTGTCAGAGTCACTGGTCCATGGACCCGGTTCACCCGCGCGCGCCCTCTTCCCTCACCGCCCGGGCGCGCCCACGCGGCGCTGCGCGCCGAGCGCCGTGGCCACGCGCCGGCCTTCCCGGCCGCCGCGGCCACGCGCCGCTGCCGCACACGGACAGCGCGCACGGCGCGCCACCAGGGCGAGGGCGAGGTTGACCCCTTTTTCCCGAACCCTCCTCCACGCGCTCGGGCTCTCTGTTTCTTTTCCCTTTTCGACCTCGCGCCGTCCGTCATTGACGGAGCTCGCGCGAGCTCGCCCCCGGCCACTCCTACCCTCTCCCGAGCTCAACCGTCACCGCGCCGAGCTTCGCCGCCCTTGACTCTACCTTCCCGCCCAGACCGCGTCGCCCGAGACCCTTCCACCCCGGCGTATTGCACCGCCGGACCTCGCCGGCCAGGAGCGCTCGTCGCCGTCCCTCCCCGCGGTCTCCCCCGCCGTCTGAGGTAGTGGATAAGGTTTCCCGTCCTCCTCTCTCTCTCCCTGACACCTCGCGGCGAGCTCCCGTGCCCCGTAGGGCCGGATTGACGGCGCGCCACCGGAGCTCCTCCTCCTGTCGCGAGGAGGAAGATGACGGGAGGAGGGAGATGGAGTTTTTACGCTATCGCCCTTCTAGTTTAACAGTTTTATGTTTCTATACAGGGCGCTGTACGCTGAGTCTTGTAAATCTTACGTACAAGCCCCTGGGGTTCTGAAATAATCACAATCTAGCCCCTGGTTCTGTTGTTTTTCTTTTTAAGTTGATTATTTCGGCAGAAATCTTTGAAAAATCCTAGAAAATTCAATAAAAATCAGAAAAATACCAAATCAGTTGCATTGAAATCCTTTTGAATAGATCTGTCTAGGGAATATGATGGTTGAGTAGGAAAAGACAGTTTTGCCCCTGTTTTTGTGCAAGCATGAAAAACCTTGATAAATAGGAAATATGGGTAAAATGAACTCCAAAAATTGTGAAATTTGGGCAGAGGCCTTAGTATTCTGTGTAGGCTCTGTATAAATTTTGGTAGCTCAAATGTTCACTGTTAATTACCATGTTGCCCCTACATGTGATTTTAGCATAGAAATAAATGAGGAAATGTTGTTTATATAGAAATTAGGCTCTAAATAGTTGTATGTATTTTATTTGTGCTCCTTATAGCATAAAGAGCTCACTACTGATATGGAATGCCATGCATGTCAAAATTAGTTAGTGTTTTGATATTGATAAGTTCATGCATGTTTAAAATTAATAAATAGAAAATATAGTTTAAATGAAGGTCAAAATTTCTGAATTTAGGGCAGCAACCTTGCTAGTATGGCCTAGGCTTAGTATAAGAGTTGGTAGCTTGAATGCTTGCTATATTATCCTTACCTAGTAGTTAAGCATATAGTGAACCATGAAAAAGAGTTCTAGATGATAGTAGACACCGGTCTTTCCGCATAAATCGATGCGATTCAGTCACACCCCCACGTTGTTTTATGTGACAAGATAAGCTATCTTAGGTGATGGCTTGTACGATTTCTTAGAAGTTAAACAAGCTTTATCACGAAAGTACATAATACTATTCCATAACCCTTGCTTTCTTGCATTGCACTAATACATGCTCCAATTGCATCATGTCATGCATATAGAGTCCGCGAACGAAGAACCACCGCCGAACCAGCCCGACACAGAGGAACCAAAAGAGGAGTTGCACCAGGAACCAGAGGGCCAGCAGCAGGAACCCGACTACGCTCCGGAGGAAGCTACTGACCCTAGTGAAGAAGGTAGGCAGGACCATACTCTACCCAGCAAATAAATTATACTTGATGATTACGCATATACATTAGGAGTTGCTTGGAACCAATTGCATTAGACTTCCTGGCCGCCCTGGCCCTAGCACCTATACATAGAGTTCGCAGGACGAGTATGCCTAGAAATTGCTAGGTACGAGTAGACACGAGTGTGTGGACTCGTCACGTAGGTGTTTTCAAAATCACAAAAGCTTACAGTTATATCACTTGTAATTGTTGCTCATGAAGTAAATGGAGATCGGGCGGAGATTTTATTTCAGTATTCACTATTCATGATGTCGCACCCGGACTCCGCCCGAGTCGTTTAAGGCCCGTCCGCTGTTCGTCTGCTGATCGGCATAACATTGCTAAAGTGCTTATCCGGGGAATGGGACCGGAAAAGTCTTTCCTGGGCTCGTCCGAAGCACAGAGACACGTTCCTACCCGCTGGTTGAGAGGAAGGTGGCCTGGGGGAGCTTGGTACTCATGACGGGGAGACCGAGATGTCGGCAGGCTCGTCATGGGGGCACAACCCGGGGGCTAGGCGGGAGTGAATCGAACTTGGGACGAGGCAGGTTAAGATTGGGGCTATATGTGGGAACGCGATGGCTAGTAAGCATATACCCCTGGCATGATAGTTATTCCCGGGAATTAAAAATCGATTCGAATCGCTGATGCCCACCAGGTGTGGGAATGCCAATATCACTGTCGGGCAACGTAGTAATTACTTAAACTCTCGGTATTTTAATACTCATGGTTTTTGGAATACTA
Organism: Paspalum vaginatum; assembly: GCA_030272315.1. NCBI lineage: Eukaryota > Viridiplantae > Streptophyta > Magnoliopsida > Poales > Poaceae > Paspalum > Paspalum vaginatum. The sequence goes on along the minus strand of CM059018.1, from coordinate 31,689,066 downwards.
CATGTATGAACTGAGTTGTTACCTTACTGAAATTTACTATTATGTTGGCAATCATACAGACAATGAAAACTTGCTGTTATGTTAAATAAGCTGCTGTTAAAAACTAAAAGCTAAGGATTCACTTGCTAGTAAGCTGCTTCGCGTCAGCCGTAAGCCAAAGCCATTAAGACCTACTGAGTAATTAGTACTCAGGGTTTGCCCCCATATTTTGAGCGCAGGTATGGAGTTCATGGTGTGCACTTGTGTTGGAGGCGGGGCATGCCCTCATTTAGGATGAGATGACATAAGTGGCACGAGGGCAACATCGGTGGGCTTGATGTTGTTACCTCTAGTGCAAATCTTTTGGTGGTATCATGGTGACCTATAAACTTATACTTTCGCTGCGAGAAACTTTCGAACTTGCTACCTTATAACTTTATGTTGGACTTGTATTCTATGTAAAAACTGGTTTGTAACTAAGTCTAACTTTATGCTATTCAACTGCCTGTGATGGTGTATCTGTTGTGGCTCCATCGTGGGTCAGATGTGTATGATGTCGGTTCCTCTGGGAAAAGGTAATATCGGGGGTCGAATGACTCTCGACGGACGACCGGGTTTAGTTTGGCCTAATCACATTACAAGCCAGAGGAGGCTAATGTGCTTAGTCCGGATTAAATCGGCGGTTCCGCCACAGCTGGTATCAGAGCCGATCATACACAGACAACAGACATATCATCCAGTTTTGATTTGCAAACCTATTTTTGAAAACCTTTTCGAAGTATTTGGAAAAATGAGAGTATCGATATGCCCATATTAAGGATGTTAGTGAAATACCAGGTGACATCGCTAACATTCTGACCTAGATAGAACTCATATGCATATTCGGCGCTTTGGGAAGCAACATTTCGGCCATAGCTATCCCCAGTACTGGCGGAGCGCTATTGGGACTTGCGGACTGTTGCGAACCCTGCATTCATGCTGATAGGGCAGAACTCTTTAAGGGGGGTGGTCACGCCATTGGAGTGTTTCGTGACCACTTTTCCTTCAACCAAAATTATAGCTAGATCTTGTTGGCCACCGTTTCTCTCCCCAGCAATTCCCCAGTACTGGAGGAAGACTGGGTGTGTTGGGAGAAATGGCGCCACTACGTCGTCCACCAGACGTAGCTTAAAGAAATTCGTGGATACCACTTCTAGGGTTAGAGTGGTAATGATTGGTCATGGTAATGATGTTGGTATGCGCATGCATTTTTCTGCAGGTACACTAACCACGTGCGAAAGTAAGAACGAGTAGAGAACGACTAGTTGCATTAGAGAGTGCCGTGCATACATGTCACCGGATACTCGCTAGTTATATAAATTGTATATAAGGTGTGTGATGTGAGAACGAATAGGACGAGTCATGCATCATGTTTACTTTTACTTGTTCATACTTGGGGGATTATTGCTAAAAGTCAAATAAGTAAAATGAAAGTCCAACGATGTCTTCTGCACCCATCACCCACTTAACCGTTGAAATTATATGCAACCTATGCCTATCACTGATTAAAGTCTCTTATTTAAAAACAGATGGCCAGGACCAAGCAAACCGCTCGTAAGGCCACCAGTGCGAGGGGACTCCGCGTACAGGAGGGAAGGGCTGCTCCCCTCCCACCAGTGACCCACACCCCTCCTCAGCTTGAGAACGGGATGGTCCACACCCGTTGCCGTGAGGAGAACGGCCTCGCGCAGATCCTTTGTCGGGCTCTGCGAGAGATGAGGCGCAGACCGTGCCCCTTCTTCTCTGTGCAGACAGTGCACGCGGAGGGACACTGCATGGCCAGTGTTGTCCTTCCTTCGAGCCACACCGCGGTCCGGCAGACGATCACCGTCTACGGGGCCAATGAGGAGGACGCTTACGACAAGGTCACCTTAGCAGCCATCACCTCACTCAGCTCCTCGGGTGCAGCAGGGATGTCAGTGCTGCGCTACCTCCCCACCGACGGCTACGACGACGAGTGGCTCCGTCGTCACAACATGCTGGAGGAGCGGATTGACACCAGGCCCTATGCTGCGACCATGCAGTTTGCTCACAGCGTACACGGGATGTACCTCCGTGCCGAGGACCGTGTCTCCCACTACCGCGACCAGCACATGTATGCACAGGACCGTATTGAGGAGCTGGAGGCAGAGTTGGCCGAGGCACAGCAGCGCCTGGCACAGTACGAGCAGGACCCTTCAGTTGCCCCTGTGGTGGAGGATGAGGACAGCATGGTGTCTGACGCGCGTAACGGGCGTTAGAGAGTTTGATGGTAGCAATGTGTGGTGAAGCCTTTTGTAAATGGTGCACGTATGAGCGATGTTTTGTATTATGCCGCTCCGTGCAATTTGCCATGACTGTACTAAACAATGGTGAGGTCGAGAGAACTCACTTATGTACGTCATGTAACCCGATGTAGAACCTTAAGCTAGTGTTTCGATGTGATGGACAAGATGGCCCACGTGTGTACTAAGTAAACCCTTAGTTTATTAAGACTCTAGCTACTGGATGCACATGGACAATGTGGAATGATGCGATGCCTTTAAGCTTGGAAAATGGCACAATTGAGTTTGAAACTCAGAGTCCAGCTGCTTCTATTGTGCAAAGCCTAAGAATTTAGGACAACTTTTCTAATGATGATCAGACCTAGTCGGTCGTTCTGGTAATCAAATGGTTAAGAGTCAGAAGCTACTGTTACTCACGCGAATTGCACAACCCGGTGACAGCGTGCTATTGCTTGGCCTTGCGAGACAGAGTCTAACTGTTTTATTATAAATTTACCTGTACTCACAAATTGCTTATAGCCCTATGATCTTTCTATCACCATGTCTTTGCGCAAGGGCTATTGGACTGAACCCGTATGACTCCATTTTGCAGATGGTGAACACTCGCACTGGTCAGTCATCGGGGCAGTCAGCGCAAGGCGCTCCACCCCCGCCGGAGCTGGCCACTTTGGTGGTCCAACAAGCTGAGCTGATTCGATTATTAGCAGAAGACCGCCAGGCCCGTGGGCAACAACAGCCGCGGGAGTATCGGCCACGTGGCATTACCTACCAGGACTTTGAGGGGCTGCGACCCCCAGTTTTCACCAATTGCCCCGAGCCACTGGCGGCAGACGACTGGCTTCGCACCGTCCAGTCCAAGTTCACCCTTCTGCCAGGGATCAACGAGCAAGAGAAGGCTCGGTTTGCTGCTCAGCTCCTTCATGGGCCTGCAGGGGCATGGTACGCCACTTTCCTCGCCATGCAGGAAGAGGGCCATGAGCCCACATGGGAGGAGTTCCGTCAGGCTTTTCGGGCCCACTACATCCCGGCAAGTTTGATGGAACAAAAGCGACGTGAGTTCCGAGACCTCAGGCAGGGTAGCAGGACCGTCATGCAGTATGTGCAGACCTTTATCCACCTCTCTCAGTATGCTCCGAGAGATGTTGCTACTGAGCCGGAGTGGGCCGAGAGACTCCTAGAGGGCCTTGACCCTACCCTCCGGACTCACTTGGCACGGCGCTACCAGAGCTTCACTGAGCTGGTAGACACTGCTCTCGACATGGAGAATCGTCTACGTGCCACTAACGAGGATCAGAAGCGCAAAAGGATAGCCAACACATCAGCGACGGGCCCTTCACAGAAGCAGAAGACCGCATACAAACCTCAACAGCAAAATTATCAGCAGCCTCGTTATGTGGTCCGACCCAACCAACCAAGGTGGATCCATCGGGCAGCACCGCAGCAACAGTACCCCATTTATCGAGCACCCGCACAGTTGCCAGTTCCCCGTGCTCCCATCGTTCCAGGGCCGGGTGCTCCGTGCTTCAACTGCGGCAAGATAGGTCACTTCAGTCGTGACTGTAGGGCACCCCGCAAGATACAGGGTCCTACCCCAGCTGGTGGAAGTCAACAAAGCAAGCCGAAGGGACCCATGCCCAAGATGGGTCGTGTGCACTATGTGCACATGGATCAGATTTCCGCCGGAGAACCGGTGCTTGCTGGTACGTTCATGATCAACGGTCAACCGACCGTCGTGTTATTTGATTCTGGGGCCACACATACTTTTATCAGTAAAACATATGCAATGAGGCATGGGATAAAAATGTACAAGTTGAAAGAAAACTATCAAATTACAGCACCGGGATCACCTATTGAAACCAGTTTGGGGGTTAGACAACTTAAGCTGAGCATTGGCACAGAAAATTTTATCATCAACCCCGTGGTACTACCACACCAAGGGATTGATATTATTTTAGGTATGAATTGGATGAAAGAACACGATGCAGTCCTGGACGTTGGCAGCAGGACAATACAATTAAGGTCAGGCATTAACGGCAAGGCTATGCTGATACACATGCCAAATCAAAAACACATGACCCCCACGGTTAATGCGACTGAACTACAAGAGGTTAAAAAGATACCGGTAGTGTGTGAATTCCCGGACGTGTTTCCGGAAGAACTTCCTGGATTACCACCAAAAAGGGATGTAGAGTTTACCATTGAACTCGTTCCAGGCACGGCACCTGTGTCAAAAAGACCATACAGGATGCCACCTGATGATTTGAAGGAATTGAAAACACAGCTACAAGAACAATTAGACAAAGGGTTCATTAGGCCTAGTTCATCACCGTGGGGTTGTCCAGCTCTCTTTGTTGAGAAAAAGGATCATGGTGGGAAAAGATTGTGTGTTGACTATCGGCCACTGAATGCAGTGACCGTCAAAAACAAATACCCACTGCCACACATCGACATTCTATTTGATCAGTTAGCTGGGGCTAAGGTCTTTTCTAAAATTGACCTAAGGTCTGGCTACTATCAGATAAAGATTAGAGAAGAGGATATACCCAAGACAGCATTCTCTACCAGATACGGCTTGTATGAGTACTTGGTCATGTCATTTGGACTAACCAACGCACCGGCTTTCTTCATGTATATGATGAACTCGGTGTTTATGAATGAATTCGATAAGTTCGTGGTGGTATTCACAGATGACATACTAATCTACTCCAAAAATGAAAAAGAACATCAAGAACACTTGAGGGTCGTGCTCACTCGGCTCAGAGAGCATAAGCTTTACGCCAAGTTTAGCAAGTGTGCGTTCTGGCTGAAAGAAGTGGGTTTCTTGGGTCACGTGCTATCTGAAAAGGGAGTCGCAGTTGACCCTAACAAAGTAGAAGATGTGCTAAATTGGAAACAACCAGAGACCGTGACTGAAATCCGGAGTTTTCTTGGTTTAGCGGGCTACTACCGCCGCTTTATCAAAGATTTCTCCAAAATTGCAAAACCCATGACCTCATTGACCAAGAAAAATGCAAAGTTCATTTGGAATCCGAGTTGTGAAGAAGCTTTCCAAACATTGAAGAAATTGTTAACCTCAGCACCAGTGCTAGCTCAACCGGACATTACCAAGCCATTTGAGGTGTATTGTGATGCCTCCGGCAATGGACTTGGCTGTGTCCTGATGCAAGAAGGAAGAGTGATTGCTTATGCCTCCCGTCAATTGAGAAAACATGAAGTAAACTATCCAACACATGACCTTGAGTTAGCCGCAGTCGTTCATGCACTAAAAATATGGAGACACTATCTGTTAGGCAACACATGTCACATCTACACTGATCATAAGAGTCTCAAATACATTTTCACACAACCCGAAATTAATATGAGACAGAGGCGGTGGTTAGAGTTGATAAAAGATTATGATCTGGAGATACACTACCACCCAGGCAAGGCCAATGTGGTAGCAGATGCACTAAGCCGAAAAGCCCATTGCAATGTGATAGAAATCCGACCTACAGCAAGAGTAATCTGCTGTGAGATGAGTGACATTGAAACACCTCCAGGACAGCATGCAGAACTCTATAATATCATTATTGAGCCCACAATCAAGGCACAAATCATAGAAGCTCAGAAGCAAGATAAGGGTATGGCATATATTCGCGAAGGTATTAGTGAAGAGAAGAAGGCGTGTTTCACACTTGATGACCAAGGCGTCCTGTGGTTCAAGAATCATCTAGTGGTACCCAAGGACATGGAGTTGAGAAAGAGAATACTGGATGAAGCGCACACTTCAATACTCACGATACATCCCGGCAGCAATAAGATGTATCAAGACTTAAAACAGAAATTTTGGTGGACCCGCATGAAGCGGGAGATCGCCAGGTACGTATCTGAATGTGACGTGTGTAAGAAAGTAAAAGCTGATCACCTAAAGCTCGCCGGGATGCTTCAGCCGCTGGATGTTCCAGCATGGAAATGGGAGGATATACACATGGATTTTGTTGTGGGTTTGCCGCGTACCCAAAAGGGATATGATTCTATATGGGTGATTGTCGATCGGCTCACCAAGTCGGCACACTTCTTACCCGTCAAGACTCATTATACTACCGCTACCTATGCAGAGCTATATATTGCATGGGTTATTTCCCTACATGGGGTGCCCAAGACCATCACTTCCGATCGAGGTTCGATATTTGTGTCCCGCTTTTGGGAACATTTGCAATCCGCTCTCGGAACCACTGTGATTCGAAGTTCAGCATATCACCCTCAAACCAGTGGTCAAGTAGAAAGAGTAAATCAAATCCTAGAGGACATGTTAAGGGCCTGTGCACTAACTTACTCCACCAAGTGGGATGAATGCCTCCCCCTTGCGGAGTTCGCTTATAACAATAGCTACCAAAAGAGCTTAGAAATGGCTCCTTTCGAGGCTCTTTATGGTAGGAGATGCAGAACACCGCTAAACTGGTCCGAACCAGGAGAGCGTGTTACCTTTGGCCCTGATTTAGTGGTAGAAGCCGAAGAACAAGTGAAACTCATACACCACCATCTCAAAAAGAGCACAGTCCAGACAGAAAAGTTACTCAGATAAAAGGAGGAGGCCACTAGTCTTTAATGAGGGGGATCATGTGTATCTCAAAGTATCTCCGATGAAAGGGGTACAACGGTTTGGAGTAAAAGGGAAGTTAGCACCAAGGTACGTCGGTCCATTCAAAATCATTGGGAAATGCGGATCCGTCGCTTACCGGTTAGAACTACCACCACATCTAGCTGCGGTTCACGATGTGTTTCATGTCTCACAACTAAAGAAGTGCTTAAGAGTGCCGGAGAAAGTGGTAGATACCTCTCAAGTTCAGATTGAACCAGATCTCACATACGAAGAACATCCCGTAAAAATCCTCGATCAAAAGCAAAGATCCACCCGTCGAAAAACAATCAACTTTTACAAAGTTCAATGGAGTAATCACTCTGAAGAAGAAGCCACGTGGGAACAAGAAGAATACCTACACACTAAGTATCCTGGTTTTCTACCATCCACCTCAACCCGGTATGTTACAACAGCTTAGCTTCTGGATCTAAACTCAATACATGCACCCAACACTAACTACAACCAATTTAACCACCCACGTCACTTCAAAAATCTCGGGACGAGATTTCTTTAAGGGGGGTGGGTTGTGATGCCCTAGGCATCTCCCGAGCATTATCAAGTGCATACTTTGTTTAATTATTTCTCATAAGCATCATTTTATGTCATACCAATGTGCATTTGAGTAAACATGGAGAAAATAGCTAAGTAGTGCATTCAGTTTCGCAAAAATGATGCTATAATGTGAGCATAACTTAAATCCTAGGGAAGTTTAGGTAGAACTTCTTATACCAAACTTGTAGGTCTTAAGGTGGTAAACAACTTTGTCAATTAGAGCTTGGATGGAAAATGGGCTTATCTAAGTGCAAAGGGACTTTTGGTGTTACCCAACAAACATACTCCAAATCTGGCTTATTTAGAATTCTTCATTTTTATATAACCTAGAGTCCTTTTCATGTAAAGGTCCAATTGGGAAAGTTTTAGGTTATGAAATCTTAAACAACTTTGTAAAAAAGACTTTTGGGAGAAAATGGCTAGAAATAGGACTTTTGAATTATCTAAGGAAAATAGTTCTCAGTCCAAACTGAGGGCTGACAGTTAAACTCGAATTTAAATCAAACATAGAGCCAGAATTTGAAATTGGTGCTTTTGAAAAAGTTGTAGATCTCAAAAGGTACAACATTTCATTCAATTGGGCCCTTTTCAAATTCGGCGCGTAAATTGGTCAAATTTGCGAAAATCAGAAACCTGATTAGTTGGTAAAAGGGATTTTTCCTTTTTCGGAAATTCTTTTCTTTTTCCGTCTCTATGCCAGGTGGGACCCATCCGTCGGGCCGCCCGCGCCAGCGCATTTCATCGGCTCCCTTGCTCCGTGCACCCGGTCCATGCGATTTGTTCTTCATTTCCGACCTTGGCCCCACCTGTCAGAGTCACTGGTCCATGGACCCGGTTCACCCGCGCGCGCCCTCTTCCCTCACCGCCCGGGCGCGCCCACGCGGCGCTGCGCGCCGAGCGCCGTGGCCACGCGCCGGCCTTCCCGGCCGCCGCGGCCACGCGCCGCTGCCGCGCACGGACAGCGCGCACGGCGCGCCACCAGGGCGAGGGCGAGGCTGACCCCTTTTTCCCGAACCCTCCTCCACGCGCTCGGGCTCTCTGTTTCTTTTCCCTTTTCGACCTCGCGCCGTCCGTCATAGACGGAGCTCGCGCGAGCTCGCCCCCGGCCACTCCTACCCTCTCCCGAGCTCAACCGTCACCGCGCCGAGCTTCGCCGCCCTCGACTCTACCTTCCCGCCCAGACCGCGTCGCCCGAGACCCTTCCACCCCGGCGTATTGCACCGCCGGACCTCGCCGGCCAGGAGCGCTCGTCGCCGTCCCTCCCCGCGGTCTCCCCCGCCGTCTGAGGTAGTGGATAAGGTTTCCCGTCCTCCTCTCTCTCTCCCTGACACCTCGCGGCGAGCTCCCGTGGCCCGTAGGGCCGGATTGACGGCGCGCCACCGGAGCTCCTCCTCCTGTCGCGAGGAGGAAGATGACGGGAGGAGGGAGATGGAGTTTTTGCGCTATCGCCCTTCTAGTTTAACAGTTTTATGTTTCTATACAGGGCGCTGTACGCTGAGTCTTGTAAATCTTACGTACAAGCCCCTGGGGTTCTGAAATAATCACAATCTAGCCCCTGGTTCTGTTGTTTTTCTTTTTAAGTTGATTATTTCGGCAGAAATCTTTGAAAAATCCTAGAAAATTCAATAAAAATCAGAAAAATACCAAATCAGTTGCATTGAAATCCTTTTGAATAGATCTGTCTAGGGAATATGATGGTTGAGTAGGAAAAGACAGTTTTGCCCCTGTTTTTGTGCAAGCATGAAAAACCTTGATAAATAGGAAATATGGGTAAAATGAACTCCAAAAATTGTGAAATTTGGGCAGAGGCCTTAGTATTCTGTGTAGGCTCTGTATAAATTTTGGTAGCTCAAATGTTCACTGTTAATTACCATGTTGCCCCTACATGTGATTTTAGCATAGAAATAAATGAGGAAATGTTGTTTATATAGAAATTAGGCTCTAAATAGTTGTATGTATTTTATTTGTGCTCCTTATAGCATAAAGAGCTCACTACTGATATGGAATGCCATGCATGTCAAAATTAGTTAGTGTTTTGATATTGATAAGTTCATGCATGTTTAAAATTAATAAATAGAAAATATAGTTTAAATGAAGGTCAAAATTTCTGAATTTAGGGCAGCAACCTTGCTAGTATGGCCTAGGCTTAGTATAAGAGTTGGTAGCTTGAATGCTTGCTATATTATCCTTACCTAGTAGTTAAGCATATAGTGAACCATGAAAAAGAGTTCTAGATGATAGTAGACACCGGTCTTTCCGCATAAATCGATGCGATTCAGTCACACCCCCACGTTGTTTTATGTGACAAGATAAGCTATCTTAGGTGATGGCTTGTACGATTTCTTAGAAGTTAAACAAGCTTTATCACGAAAGTACATAATACTATTCCATAACCCTTGCTTTCTTGCATTGCACTAATACATGCTCCAATTGCATCATGTCATGCATATAGAGTCCGCGAACGAAGAACCACCGCCGAACCAGCCCGACACAGAGGAACCAAAAGAGGAGTTGCACCAGGAACCAGAGGGCCAGCAGCAGGAACCCGACTACGCTCCGGAGGAAGCTACTGACCCTAGTGAAGAAGGTAGGCAGGACCATACTCTACCCAGCAAATAAATTATACTTGATGATTACGCATATACATTAGGAGTTGCTTGGAACCAATTGCATTAGACTTCCTGGCCGCCCTAGCCCTAGCACCTATACATAGAGTTCGTAGGACGAGTATGCCTAGAAATTGCTAGGTACGAGTAGACACGAGTGTGTGGACTCGTCACGTAGGTGTTTTCAAAATCATAAAAGCTTACAGTTATATCACTTGTAATTGTTGCTCATGAAGTAAATGGAGACCGGGCGGAGATTTTATTTCAGTATTCACTATTCATGATGTCGCACCCGGACTCCGCCCGAGTCGTTTAAGGCCCGTCCGCTGTTCGTCTGCTGATCGGCATAACATTGCTAAAGTGCTTATCCGGGGAATGGGACCGGAAAAGTCTTTCCTGGGCTCGTCCGAAGCACAGAGACACGTTCCTACCCGCTGGTTGAGAGGAAGGTGGCCCGGGGGAGCTTGGTACTCATGACGGGGAGACCGAGATGTCGGCAGGCTCGTCATGGGGGCACAACCCGGGGGCTAGGCGGGAGTGAATCGAACTTGGGACGAGGCAGGTTAAGATTGGGGCTATATGTGGGAACGCGATGGCTAGTAAGCATATACCCCTGGCATGATAGTTATTCTCGGGAATTAAAAATCGATTCGAATCGCTGATGCCCACCAGGTGTGGGAATGCCAATATCACTGTCGGGCAACGTAGTAATTACTTAAACTCTCGGTATTTTAATACTCATGGTTTTTGGAATACTACATGTATGAACTGAGTTGTTACCTTACTGAAATTTACTATTATGTTGGCAATCATACAGACAATGAAAACTTGCTGTTGTGTTAAATAAGTTGCTGTTAAAAACTAAAAGCTAAGGATTCACTTGCTAGTAAGCTGCTTCGCGTCAGCCGTAAGCCAAAGCCATTAAGACCTACTGAGTAATTAGTACTCAGGGTTTGCCCCCATATTTTGAGCGCAGGTATGGAGTTCATGGTGTGCACTTGTGTTGGAGGCGGGGCATGCCCTCATTTAGGATGAGATGACATAAGTGGCACGAGGGCAACATCGGTGGGCTTGATGTTGTTACCTCTAGTGCAAATCTTTTGGTGGTATCATGGTGACCTATAAACTTATACTTTCGCTGCGAGAAACTTTCGAACTTGCTACCTTATAACTTTATGTTGGACTTGTATTCTATGTAAAAACTGGTTTGTAACTAAGTCTAACTTTATGCTATTCAACTGCCTGTGATGATGTATCTGTTGTGGCTCCATCGTGGGTCAGATGTGTATGATGTCGGCTCCTCTGGGAAAAGGTAATATCGGGGGTCGAATGACTCTCGACGGACGACCGGGTTTAGTTTGGCCTAATCACATTACAAGCCAGAGGAGGCTAATGTGCTTAGTCCGGATTAAATCGGCGGTTCCGCCACAGGTACTTAGCGTACGTGCGTACCTGCATCGCATCTAGCAATGGAATGTTGACATATAATTTCTTAATTACCTCCACAAACTTGCCGAACTGGTCATCAACAGTAGTCTTTTTCTGCCTTTGAGGAAAAGGGAGCACGGTGGAGTCATAGAACTCATGTGGAGCCGACTTTGGTGCTTCCTTAACCGGTTGTGGTTCAGCCACTTGATCTTCCTTTTCTGGTTCGGCTGGCTTCTCCTGTTCCTTCCTTGCATTCCTAGGATGTGGGGGGTCTTGTGTAGACCTTCCACCCCTAGTTGTTACAACATTGATATGTTCCTTCGGGGGTGCCTCGGGCTATCCCGGGAGCTTACCCGAAGTTGGACTAGGCAAAGCGGCAGCAAGCTGAGCTATCTGAGTTTCTAGCATTTTATTAAAACTCAGCTGGTTCTTCATGGCGCTATTAAGAGTTTCCATTTGAGGCGACGGGTTTTCTAGAATTCTATCGTTCGCATTGAATTTCTTACTTATACTATCGTTCATAGCTTTTTGATCGAAAGAATTTTTATTGAACTGCTGAGAACTGCTAGAAGACGTACCTTGACCAAAGAAAGGTAGGTGTGGTCGCGAGTTCCAACCTGGTTGAGGACGAGGCCCATTGTTGAAGCTATTGTTGTTGATGAAGTTAACGTCCTCCGATCCATTTCTGGGGCAGCTGTTCCCTGTGTGGCCGGTATCCCCGCAATGCTCGCAAGTCCTTAGATAGAAAGAGTACAAGAGCTTTACCAGACTCGAAGCTAACTTTGGAATCCCTGAGGCAAAGACTCAGACTCAACTCTAACTTCCAGGACTATCCTAGTGCTACTAACTAGACAATGGTGTGTTTCTCTCAACTTGCACACTCTACAAGTGAGGTCTAGGGGGGTATTTATAGCTCCTAAGGTCGGTGAGGCGGTTAAGAGTCGGTTACCAGGCCGGGCAGCCCCACCCTGAGCCGGGCGGCCCGGGTAGCCGTGAGATCCACCTCCTCTCTTGATCCTAGGGTTCATATCCTCTCCCCAAGTCGGTTGCATGGCGGGTATGGCGGTTACAAGTGTGCTTTTCCCTCAACCGTTGATCTTCATTTGTGTTTCTTCCTTAGCCACAGGATTGGAGTGTTGAGGATTGCTGACTTCACGAATCCAAGTGCTGGATCAATGATGTGGCATGGCCTTCCGGTAGATTTCATGCGGCTTTCATGGATTCCACCTTGGAGTTGTGTTGACACGTCGTTTATGTGCATGCTGGTCGAAGATGAGATGATTTGGCCACTTTCACAGGCCGGGCGGCCCAGGTTGAGGCCGGGCGACCTGAGTGGAGGCCAGGCGGCCTGAGTGGAGGCTGGGCAGCCTAGCCTATTGGCTGGGCGGCCAGAGCTTCTCCCAAACTTAGCCAAATTTACCTGTTTTCTGCTGATCTTGCACCCACATTCAAATATTCAACACAGCTCGTGGAGATATGTCAGTAGCAAAGGTTTTTCCATACTTTGATGCATTTCCCTTCATATTCATGGATAGTTGATGGTCGTAGATAGTGCAATAATGACCATCAACAACGTTCAGTTTATGACCGACTGGGGGGAGATCGCCCTCAGTCTCCGCGACGCCGCGGCGGAGCAGCTCAAAATGAAGGTCGGAACGAACCAGCCCATCATCGTGTGGTCAGTATTTCGGCTTTCACCAGTCGGCTTCGTGGAGTAGCATGGCCTCAGAACTTCAAAGTCTCCAACATTGACAAATACGAGGCGAAGCTCGACCCCAGCGGCTGGTTGGCTGTATACTTGACTGCAGCTAGCAAAGCAAGGGTAAGCAAAGATGTCATGACTGCCTATGTCCCGATCGTCCTGGGACAAGATGCGCTACAGTGGTTGCGTCACCTCAGGCGCGACTGCATCGACAACTGGGACGACCTCTGTCGGCACTACATCGCTAACTTCCAGTCACTGTCAGGTAAGCCGGCATAGCCCTGGAACCTCAAGTCCATCAAACACAAGGACGGCGAGGGTCTCTGCTCGTACCTCAAGCATTTTCAGTCGATGCGGAATCGAATTCCCAACATCGCTGACGCGGCGGTGATCAATGATTTCTTCGGCGGCTCCAATGATGAGGCTTTTGTGAAGGCCCTCCTGCAGAAGTCTCCAGTCACATCCGAGTAGCTCTTCTGCGACGCTGATCAATACATTACCCCAGACGAGCAGGCTCGGGACCTGGTCGATGTGCATCGAGAAGATCGGAGGAAGCGCGAAGAACCCCCGCGACAAGATCACCGCTAGGACAAGAGACCTCGGGAGGAAGTCCAGGCTGTGGGGCCACCGCCCATGCCCCTGCGCGTCCCTCCAAGGCAAAGGGGCAAGCGTTCACTCGACCAACTCCTCGACGCGCCGTGTCCCTACCACAAGGAGATGCACCACACCCTGCGTGACTGCAGGGACTTCAAGGCTTCGATCGCCCATGGCAAGCCCTTCATACCTCGGCCTCTGCCACCACCTCTGCCACATGATCAGGGACCTCCACCTCAGCAGAACAGAGCCAATGGTGCTAGCTTCCCTAATGTCAACCGGCATGTCAGCGTCATCATCGGGGGGCATGGTTCCCTAGAAAGCAAGAGACAGCAGAGCCTGGACGACCGCCGAGTCATGGCAGCCACTAAGGAACCTCCAGTGCCATACAACTGGTTGGACATGCCAATCTCATTCAGTCGGGCGGACCATTGGCTCAAATACAATCACCTGGGCAAGTATCCCCAATTGGTGAGCCCAGTGGTCCATGAGAGCTGACTCATGAGGACGTTGATCGATGGAGGAAGCAGCATCAACGTCATGTTCCCCAAGACCCTGCTATCTCTCGGGCTCTCCATCAGCGATCTGCAACAGTCAGATAGTCCGTTCTTCGGGATCAAGCCTGGCGAAAGAGAATACACGCTAGGGCACATCAGCTTGCTCGCCACCTTGGGAATAGAGGACAACTTTCGCACAGAGACTCTCTGCTTCGAGGTGGCAACTTTCGACTTCGCCTACAATGCCATCATCGGGCGGCCTGGATTAGCCAAGTTCATGGTGACCCCACGAGGACTTCTCTCCATGCGGGCGAACTTCAAGGGCTCTGCTCTCTGCGCTCGGGAGGCTTTTTAGATAGCCTTCGCTACAACAAGCACGGCAGCTCAACGCTGACTCGTCAATGATGCGGCTCAGCTCTCGAAGGATGATCTAACGATCCCGACTCATGAGTCGATCCCCACTGCGGCTATCCAGGTGATCGTGGTGACCAACGAAGTGAGCCTCGACCTCCCTAGTGCCTCAAAGACAGTGACCATCAGCGCAGTCCTCCCTCCCAAATAGGAAGGCGTGCTCGTCCGGTTCTTGAGGGACAACTAGGACATGTTTGCATGGAAGCCTGCAGATATGCCAGGAGTCTCGAGAGAACTGGTCGAGCACAAACTCAAGGTGTTTCCCAACCCGAAGCCAATCAAGCAGAGGTTGCGTCGATTCACCCCAGACAAGAGAGAAGCAATCCGTGTAGAGTTAAACCAGCTCCAAGCTACCGGGTTTATTAGAGAAGTCATGCATCCCGAGTGGCTTGCAATCCCTGTACTTGTTCTCAAAAAGAATAAAGTAGACTGGCGGATGTGTGTTGATTATACCGATCTCAACAAGCATTGACCGAAGGATCCCTTTGGGCTACCTAGGATAGCTTAAGTAGTCGACTCTACGGCCAGATGCTCCCTCCTTTGCTTCCTAGACTGTTACTCAGGCTACCATCAGATTAGCCTGGCCATGGAAGATCAGGAGAAGACCGCGTTCATCACGCCCTTTGGGCCGTTATGCTACACCTCTATGCCCTTCGAGCTGAAAAACGCTGGAGCTACATACCAGCGTGCGATTCAGACATGTCTGGCTGAGCACTAGGGTAACTGTGTCGAAGCTTACATTGATGACGGGGTAATCAAGACAAAGGATCTGAAAGACTTCATTAGCGACATTCAGCAAGTCTTCAATAGTCTCAGGAGGTTCCGCTGGAAGCTTAACCCTACCAAGTGCGTGTTCGGGGTCCCAGCTGGGCAGTTACTCAGGTTCGTCATCAGCAAGAGGGGAATCGAAGCTAATCCAGAGAAGATCGATGAAATTCTTTGGATGCAACCCCCCTAAGTCACAGAAGAAGGTCCAGAAGCTCACAGGGTGCATGGCCGTGCTAAGCCGATTCATCTCACGGCTGGGTGAGTGCGGTATGCCATTCTACAAACTCTTGAAGAAGATGGACAGATTCCAGTGGACACCGGAAGCTCAGGAAGCACTCGAGGCCCTCAAGAAATTCCTGACGACTCCCCCATTGCTGAAATCAACAAACCGAGCCACAACAGACCGCGCAGCTGAAGATTTACTATTGTACCTCTCTTGTATGACTCATGTGGTCAATACAGCTCTGGTGGTTGAAAGGGTGGAGGAAGGACATATTCAGCCAACTCAACACCCGGTCTATTTCATCAGCAAAGTACTCAGCCCGTCCAAGATAAGGTACCCTCAGGTTCAAAAATTACTGTATGCAGTCCTTATCACAGCTCACAAGCTTCGTCATTACTTTGAAGAGCATAATATCGTGGTGGTCACCTCATTCCCCATCGGTGAGATTCTGCGAAGCAGAGAGGCCACAGGAAGAATCGCCAAGTGGGCGTGTGAGCTGGGAACGCATGACATTGAATTCCGCCGACGCACCGCGATCAAGACCCAAGCCTTGGCTGACTTCATCTCTGAGTGGACAGAGAACCAGGTACCAGATGACCCAGAGCCTCTGGAATTATGGAAGATGTACTTCGATGGGTCGCTGAAGATAGAAGGAGCCGAGGCAGGTCATCTTAACCTCTCTAAAAGGTGATAAACTCAAGTACGTGCTGCAGATCCTCTTTACAGTATCCAACAATGTAGCGGAGTACGAAGCTATCCTGCAGGGTTTGTGCATTGCGATTTCACTCAGCATCAGGCGCCTCATGGTCTGTGGGAATTCTCTAGTGGCGATTAGTCAGGCCAACAAGGACCGGGACTGTACCACTGAAGTGATGGACACATACTGTGCCGAAGTTCGCAAGCTGGAGGATAAGTTTGACTGACTAGAGTTTCATCATGTGGACCGCAACAACAATGCAAATGCCGACTTACTAAGTGTGGTTCTTCCTGAGCCAAGATCCCCCCAGGTGTGTTCATCCAGGAGTTGTCTCACCCATCCATTGATCACAACTTAGAACCCCCAGAGCAGCATGTTCTGAGCTTATAGGAGCCTCCGGCTAACTGGCGGGTTCCAATCATCAAGTACATTAGGGATGGTGATGAGCCCGATGACAAAGCAGAAGCCGAGCGACTCGTCTGGCGTGCGGCCAGCTACACATTGATCGGTGACTATTTGTTCAAGCGCGGCGCAGCTGGAGTTCTCTTGAAATGCATTGACGTGTCTTGGGGCAGGAGTTTGTTGATGGAAATCCATGCTGGGCAATGCAATAATCACGCTGCCTCCAGGACGTTGGTTGGGAAAGCATTCAGGGCCGGATTCTATTGGCCGATAGCCAAGCAAGATGCTATAGAGTTGCTCAAGCGGTGCGAGGCATGTCAATTCTTCGTAAATAAACATCACTTGCCAGCTCAACAGCTACAAAACATTCTCGTCTCATGGCCCTTTGCATGCTGGGGGCTTGACATGATTGGACCGCTCAAGAGGGCTCAAGGTGGCTACACTCATGTCTTGGTGGTCATCAACAAGTTCACTAAATGGATCGAGGTCAAACCAATCACATCTCTGACTTCAGCAAAAGCAGTGGATTTCATCCAAGAGATTATATTTCGCTTTGGGATTCCGAATAGCATTATCACAGATCTGGGTTCGAACTTCATGGGTTCAGAATTCTTCGACTTTTGCAATGAGAAGTCTATACTCATCAAGTATGTCTCGGTAGCACACCCTTGTGCTAATGGCTAAGTCGAGCGTGCCAATGGGATGATTCTGGATGCCCTGAAGAAAAGAGTCTTTGACAAAGATGAGAGGTTGGTAGGCAAATGGATCAAGGAACTCCCATACATAGTCTGGAGTCTTAGAATGCAGCCAAGTAAAGCTATCAATGGAAACACACCTTTCTTCATGGTGTATGGCTCGGAGGCGATGCTGCTGGCTGACTTAGCACATGGGGCACCGTGGCTAGCGTTCAAGGACATTGCAGAGGCAGAGAGCACGCGGCTTGAGCAAGTCGACTTGCTGGAGGAAGAGCGACTCAATTCGGTGATTCAGTCGGCACGCTATCAGCAGACTCTACGGCGTTATCATGAACGTAATATGCATCCTCGTGCCTTTTCAGTCGGGGAATTGGTCCTCCGCAGGGTCCTCAAGGGGACTGGGCGCCACAAGCTATCCCCCCTTGGGAGGGGCCTTACATTGTCATGGGAGTCACTCGGCTAGGGTCCTATCACTTGTCTGAGATGGATGGTACTCCAATTGGGAACTCCTATAACATCGAACATCTACGCAAGTTTTATTCTTAGGCCTCTTGCAACCTTTGAAGTCATGTACTCTCGTCTGTAATCTTGATTAGTCATGATCTCAAGTCGACTCGTCCTCACTCATGTTCGGTCGGATGTACTCGGATAATGAATAAATGCTTGATTTCTGTGCATACTTCTTCTCTCTATGGCGTGTGTGCATGGGATTTCTAGTCGTAATGACCTCATCCTCAAATAATCAGGCAATCAGCCATGGGTCTTGACCTGACTCATGGCTGGTGTTACATGCCTACTCCTACACAAGATAGGGTGCAGTCCGACCCTAATTACAGGGCAATCAGCCTAGGCCGTATGACTGACAACTGGTGTTACATGCCTGTGCTTACTCAGAAGAGGGTGCAATCTGACCCTCCTTATGGGGCAATCAGCCTAGGTCATAAGACCGACAGCTGGTGTTACATGCCTTCGCGTCCTCATACAAGGGTGCAATCTAGCCCTCCTTACGGGGCAATCAGCCTAGGTCGTAGATCGACAGCTGGTGTTACATGCCTTCGCATTCTCATGAAAAGGGTGCAGTCTAACCCTTACCATGGGGTAATTGGCTTAGGTTGCGGACCTACAGTCAGTGCTACATGCCCACGTTTACTCATGATAGAAGGGTGCAATCCGACCCTGCGCATCGTGTGTTCGATAGTTTTCAATTCAAGTTAATGCAAAAGTTTAAGTTAGATACTCGGTTACGTATTTTAATCCCGGGATAATGCGTGTCTGAACTCTGTGTTTCATTGAAAGGCTGACTCAAGGGCTTGTTTTTCTCATAACGTCATACACATCAACAAACAGTTAATCAGATTTCATGTCATCTAAAAGTGCTAATCTTGTTTTCTTACATATTAACATCCATAGTAGGTATCATTCACTTACAATGTCACAGCAGGCAAGAACTTCAGCTTACGGCTCAAATTCTGTGATAAGTTTTTCCGCTATAGACTGAATCTCGGAGGCATAATTATCGATTGTCGTATCACTTGGGTCGACTACAACCTTTGCTATCAGCTCGTTCAAGTCCAGCTCTGGCAGGGATATCTTCATCATCAGCAGCACATGTTGAAGAACTAACTTCAACCTTCCACGTAGGTGATTCTTAGTGTCTTCTACCAAGGTTGACACCCAGTCCGATACCGGCCTTGAAGCTCCAACTTCTGGGGCACATATGTTCAGCATGGTGTTCATCGTAGCCGTTGCAGACTTCATCAGTTCTCTGTTCTTTTCATAAGCTGCCTTTAGTTTCTCGCAGTTCTTTTTGGCAATAATTCCACACTGCAAGTTCCAAGTCTTGGCGATGCTTCTCTGACAGTTGCTGGGATTCTTTAAGAGCGTACCTTGTGGACTTCAATACCTTGTCTAAATCTCTATTTTTGCTCTGGATTTCAATCTGGATTTTGTCGGCTTCAATTAACTCAGATGTCTTCTGTTCAAGTTCTGCCCGGGTTAACTTGTGGCTTGTTTCGAGTACTGTCAAGGCGTTGGATGTATTCTGGAAGAATCTCTCGAAACTGTCTCACGACTCACTAAGCTCCTGGATTTCTCTCTTTGATTGCAGTGCCTCATCCTGCGGACTGATTCAACTTATAGGCTTCTGTAAGTAAAGAATATGCTAATTTGGTTTCTTCACGAGTTACCTCGTGCTGTTTCCTCTCCAGTTCAAGCTTGCGCTGCAAATTTTGGTTTATCTCAAGCTTCGTCACGCTCGAGTACGACATTACGGTATGCAACATCGCGCTGAGCTAGTGCATTTTCCATATTAGCAATCCTCTTAGCAGCAGCTGCACTCAAATGCATGAGTATATGAGAATATGTCGGGAGATAGACTGCATGGGAAGCTAAGAGGGCAGATACTCACCAGCGGTTTTAGCAGTGCGGGTTGCCTCGGACTGGGCCAGCTGTTGACGTTCTTGACCATATCACCTCCAAGTACTGGAGTGAGTTGTTCACGCCATCGTGCAGCTTGATCAAGCCATTTCTATAGAAGGGGTTTGGTTCATTAGTAATATTGATACTGGTGTCAAAGATCGTTATGCTCAAAATAGTGACTTACCTCAAAAGCTGCGAACAATCTCGGTTCGTGAGACCAACAGTAAGTTGCAATTCCGGGGCCTCTAGATCAAGTGAAGTAGCCCCTTCAGTGATGATGGTGTCACCTGTTGGCTCAGCGCCTTTGTCTTAGGGGCTTGGCACTGGCACTAAGATGTCTGGTATATCTTCGGCGTCGGCAGGCTCGTCGCCAGCAGTTGCCTCATCCTCATGCCTTATGTCATGCCCATCTATGGCATGCTCTTGGTGGCCCAAAGTGTTTCCTCCTTCGGGGTTGCTGAGTGCATCTTGCGAGTTGATCGGAGGCCTTGTACTCATATCATCTTGCGGATCACTTGCACTTTTCAGCTCTGTTTCAGTCGGCCGTTCTGGGACATCAGGATCGGGGGCTTCGGTTGTACCGGACCCAGGCTCGGGGGCTTCGGTCACACCTGATTTGGGCTCAGGGGCTTCTGTCGAGCTAGCATCAGGCCCAGGAGGCACCGTATCTTGTTCTGAGGAAGGCCTGCACAAAATTTTGATTTAGTCAGGACATTGATGATAGAAGTGGGAATAAGAGATAACAGTTAAAGGAATTAGGCATACCGTGGTGGTGTGAGACTGCTTTCATCTAGGAGTGGGAACGATTTTACAAATTGATTTAACTCAGGATCAATGTCCGATAAGTTCAACTCCTCTTCCATTGGCATATGTTGTTGAGTCGGAGGGAGGTTGTGGCTTTAGCATCTTGCATTCTCTTGGACCTCCTCTCTCGATGTTGAAGTGGGACTTCTTCTTCTTCTTCCTCTTCTTCTTCCTCCATCAGCATTTTCCAATCAATATAGCCAAGAGAAGAGCCTTCATTGTTGTCAGTTTTCTCTTGTACCTTGGGTTTCTTGCTCGGTCTCTTGGATGGTGATGCTAACTCAGGCACGGTGGAAGAATCTTTCTAAACTTTAACTTGTTCCCTGATGGTTCGCTTTTTTCGGGGAACTTCGGCTTTTGTTGTCGACGCCTTGGCTCGGGTGCGCCTGGACACTTTTCAGGCAGAGTCGCCCTCTTTAGTGGCTATGGTACGCTCAGGGGCTAGGCCTTCAGTGCGGCTCCTTCATTCTTAGGGGCTTGTTTTTCTTGAACCCCAGCATCTTCTCCAGCGTCGATGTCTTCGGCTGGGCGTGGGATGATTATGTATGTGGCGGCTTCATTGTTGCCTTCGCCTTGTGTTGCTACAACTACAGCCTCCATTTCTTCAGAGGTCAATTCTGACCCCCGTTTTAGCATCTCGTATGTGTTGTGCTGAGTAGGGTCGGACAGGAACTTGGCAATATTGCTCTGCTAAGATGGAGTCAGCAAATATGTTCAGTGATGTTTACATTATCAAGATGCATAAGTGAGTCGGTCAGCAAGCTAAAATACTTACAGATGGAGTAGGGTGCCATGTAGAGTAGGGCCGTGGTGATCCTTCATTGTATACTTCACCCCTCAGCATCAAGCCAGCTCGAGCTTTGATTTCTTCTGCAGTTATGGCTCGATTGATCTCTCGAGTAGAATCATTTACTCCAACATACAGATAGGCCGGATATACTCGGTCTTTCATTGGTTGAATGCTTCGGAAGACGAAATCTATGACTATAGAATGGGCAGTCAATCCGTTATCCTTCAAGTCTGAGATGTCTTTGAGCAGAATTTCTACTTCAGCATTCTCTTCTACAGTTGGTGCCTCTACCCAACTGCTTAGTTTGGAGTTCGGCTGATGGCCTGATCGTGGTGGCAACGAATTGGCATGATTGCTCATGTAAAACCCCCTCGGAATGCCATCCTCTGTTGATGTCCTTAAGTGGGATGTCTAGGTACACTGACCTACACCCCCTATGAAGCTCTAAGCTAGCTCCTCCAACTACTTGCAAGATCCTGTCTCGGGTACCAGGTTTGCAGTGATAAAGATATTTCCAAAGACCAAAGTGGGGAGCAATTCCAAGGAAAGCCTCGCACAAGTGGATAAAGATTGAGATTTGGAGGATGGAGTTCGGGTTTCGATGCGACAAGTCAATGGAATAGAAGTTAAGCAAGCCTCGTGCGAAAGAACGGAGAGGTAATCCTAGTCCGCGCACGAAGAAAGGGGCAAAAACCAAAGACTCATGGGTATCTTCTGTGGGGACTTTTTCACCCTCACAATCTCTCCACCCACCCAACTCCTTGGGAGGAAGAACTCCCATTTCTACAAGGTGATTTAGATGAGATTCAGAGATGGAAGACATACGAAAAGCAAGAAATGGCGACGGGATTGGCCGGTTCTCGTGGTGTGGGAGCCCTTCGCTGGTGTTTCCGCGTTCACTGATCGTCTTCTTCTTTGGAGCCATGGATGTGAAGGATTCTGGTGTAGTTCGGGAAGTTTTTGGATAGGGGTTTCAAATTCATTGGTACTGGCAGCGGAGTAAATGCGGAAGTTGGGGAATGAGGATTCGATTGGAAGGAACCGTTAGGGTATTGGTCCTCTTTAATACCTAACGGCGTTAAGTTGGGAAAGTTCTGTTTTTTCCTTAAGGAAACTCACGGCGTTGGCATTTTTTCCGTGACTCTGATGAGTTAGCAGATGTCTTAATGATAAGTCGGCACAGTTTCAGCCGGCATGGCTTTTATTTGGATTATCTGGATTTCAGTCGGAAATTGTTCGGTCGGAAGAGTTGAGTCGGATATTTTCATTCTTTTCGAAGGCATTTGATGGCAGTTATTTTTCAAGCAACTCATCTGACTCGGAAGATCATGATTTTCACTAAGTCTTTGGATGGTGATGCTCTCATCTGGAGATCTCGTTTTCAGTGGCTAAATATGTCCATGCAATCTGACAGTGATTACTCAAAGAAGGAGCAGATTCTATTACTGCAAAGATGAATTCATGAACAAGAGAAACACAAGGCATTCATTAAAAAGACATAATTCATTATAAGATTACTCCTACGGACACATGGGACTTCATTACGGAATACTACATTACTAGGTAACTACTCCTACTCTAATTGCCAACACGGCAGCGCTTCTTGGGAGGCAGGGTCGCATCCTCGTCGCTGCCATCGTCGTCGTCGTCGTCGTCGTCCTCATCCTTGTCGTCCTCCTCCTCGTCGCTATCCTCGTCGTCAGGACCGCCAAGCATTGCCTTCTCCTTCCAGTTGTACTAGTCGGAGTCGTCAGAGGAGTCATCGCCAACCTCCTCCAGTTGCTTCTTCCCCTTGTCGTCGTCGCCACCGTCGTCGCTGTCACCATGGGGGTCGGCGTCGTTGGGCGGGTCCTGTTCGCTAGGGCCACCGGTGAAGATCTCATCCTCCGAGTCAGAGAACTCTGGGCAGTTCCTGCGGTTGCTGGCCATGGTGTTTGCAAGGATTCGAGAGTGTTTGGCAGTGGGTTCTGATGTGTGCACAAGGCAATGAAGGTGTGATTGATGCACGGGCTTAGGCCTTAGTTATATAGCGGGCAAAGAGCCGCTTCGACTTCTGCAAGTACACGCACAGGGATGGCGTTTCATATTTGGGGTGGACACGTGTTGTTGATCTACAGGTGCGACGGTTCATGAAAGTTGGATCTGTGAGCGGTTGGGTTTTCAAGGTAAAAGCATATATGACAAGGAAAGGAATGGCTCTTCATATTCTTGGCAATTTCCCAGTTTACACCCAATGGGTGGGGAATTTTTTCTCGAAGTTTTCTGATTGGGACAAAGGCTTGGAGACTTCTGTCGGACAATAATGAGTCAGGAGAGATCTTTGGACCTTCAAGCTGATTGATACTAAAGTCAACTTGAAGCTCGGGGGCTACACCCAATGGGTGCATCTAGTCGGTGCAACCATTGAGAAGATGCATTGATTGACTCGGGGGAAATATATACTTTAAAATTTTTAGATTATTTGGACCTTCAAGCTGATTGCTACGTAAATCAACTTAAAGCTCGGGGGCTATACCCATTGGGTGCACCTGGTCAGTGCAACCAATGACATGAGAGGACAATTGATCTGGATGCAGAGTTGTCAAAATCTATTATTTTTTTTGGATCTTTAAGCTGATTGTTGCTCAAGTCAGCTTAAAGCTCGGGGGCTACACCCAATGGATGCACCGAGTCGGTGCAACCATTGGAGAGATATGAAAGTTAACTCGGCAGCATATTTCACTTGGAGCTAAGGCTGGCTTTGGGAGTCTCGAGTCAATTGCCCTCTGAATTGACTCGAGCCTCGGGGGCTTGTGGGGGATGAATATCCCCTGGCTCCTTACGGCATGGATCTAGGACATGGGCCAATGGTGGGCCTGAGTCAGGCGAACGGCTGGTTTCATGGGCCGGATGCCTAACTCAAGCCCAAAATACGGTCGAGAAGACTTGGAGATCAAGGCAATGACGTTGCAATCCAAGGAGCAAAGAAGGAAGCTCAGCTTGGATTCAGGGTCCGAGATTCGTGGAGATCGAAGAAGATACGATGGAAACTAAGATTCTGTTTGATCTCATGTAATCTAAACCGACTAGGACATATAGATGGAACTCAACTTGCAACCCAAGACTCCGTCAGATTATATAAGGCGGATGAAGGACCCATACGTAGAACATCTCAACCCATCGCAATCAACCAAACACACACTCGAGCAAAGCCCTAGCCCTTATTGTAACCTTGAGAACTGAAAGCAATACATCTCTCCACAAACAGGATGTAGGGTGTTACGCATCTCATGGCCCGAACCTGTATAAATCTTCGTGTCTCTGTCGCTTTTCCGGCGAACCATCGAGTTACGTTGATCTCACCGACCCTCAAAAGCACCTCGTGACCTATCCCGTGGTGCACTGCCGGTGTAAAACCCCAACACTATGCCCTTCTGGTGTGATGATCATTGGGTCCAGTGGCTCGGCGCCCCTACTACCATGACACCCGGCCTCGCGGTGACAGCTGCCACTGACGTCTTGGCCCTGCTGCTGGAGGAATTCAAGGTCCTCTTTGCCGAGCCAACCGGACTGCCGCCATAGCGTCTGTTCGATCAGCACATCCACCTACTATTGGAAACTGCACCAGTGGTGGTTCAGTCATACCGCTACCCACAATTGCTGAAAGATGAAATTGAGTGACAATGCTCAACCATGCTCTAGCAAGGCATCATCTGCGCCAGTACATCGACCTTCTCTTTTCCGGTGCTGTTGATGCACAAGCGAGATGATTCGTGGTGCTTCTGCATCGACTACCGAGCCCTAAACTCCAAGACAGCGTGGGACAAATTTCCCATACCGGTGGTTGATGAGCTACTCGATGAACTCCAAGGCACCACATTCTTCTCCAAGCTCAACCTCTGGAGTGGCTATCACTAGGTGCGCATGCACCCCGCTAACAACGAGAAGATGGCATTCCGGACGCATCACGGCCACTTTGAGTTCCTATTCATCCCCCACCTTCCAAGCTTTGATGAACTCAGTTCTATAGCCGTTACTCCATCGCTGTGTCCTGGTTTTCTTTGATGATATCCTCATCTACATCAGTTCATGGTTGGAGCATTTGCACCATGTCTGAGTAGTCCTCGCCACCCTCCAGGTGCACCGGTTGGCTCTGAAGCGCTCCAAGTGCTTGTTTGGACAAACCAGTATGCACTACCTTAGCTATATCATCACCAAGGACAGCGTGGCCATGGACTCTGACAAGGTCAACACTATCTGCACTTGGCCTCTACCTTAGTCAAGACGTTGTGTGGCTTCCTAGGCCTCACAAGGTACTACAAACGGTTCATCCACAACTATGGTATCATTGCCGCCTCGTTGATAGCTCTCTTGAAGAAAGAATCCTTCCATTGGATGCCCATTGCCTCGACCGCATTCAACGGCCTTAAGCAGGCCCTCACCACGTGCCACGTCATTCAGCTTTCGGACTTCTCAAAGCCATTCATAGTGGATTGCGATGCGTCGGGCACGGTGTTTGGCGCTGTTCTCCATCAAGGCGCCAGTCCCATTGCCTTCTTCAGTCGCGTGGTGGCTCAAAAACATGCAAAAGTGGTAGCTTATGAGCGGGAGCTAATTGGCCTAGTCTAGGTCATTAGCCACTGGAGGCCTTATCTTTGGGCACACAAGTTCCTCATCCACACCGACCACTACAGCTTGAAACACTTGCTTGATCAATGCCTGTTGACAATTTCCCAACATACATGTGTAAGCAAGCCATTTGGCTATATTTTTCAGGTGGCATACAACCCAGGCAAGTAGAACGCGGCCACCGATGCCCTCTCTCGGCACTATGAGGATGACGTGGGCAGCCTCCAAGCTCTCTCTCGGCTGTGCTTCGCCCTTTTCAATGACCTATGGTAGGAGCTACCACACCACTAGAGCTACTGACCAGACACTAGGAGATCATGGAGGGTACAGTTGGGGCTGCTTGGAGCATCATTGACGGTATAGTCACACACCATGGCCACATCTTCGTGCCTAACTTGTCGGTATTATGGTCGCAAATCCTAGAGGCAGCCCATAGCGCGGGGCATGAGGGCAACCGACACACTCTCCATTATCTCCGAGCTTCCTTCTACAACCCCCATGCGGCTAAATTGGTGCGTGAACATGTCTGTGGGTGTGCGGTCTATCAGCGCAACAAGACAGAGCACTTACATCACGTGGGTATCCTTTAATCTCTCGATGTTTCGCATATGGTGTGGAGCGAAATTGCCATGGATTTCGTGGAAGGGTTCCCTAAGGTGGGGGGGGGATCCATGGTCCTAATGGTGGTCAATCGCTTCTCCAAGATGGCACATTTCATTGCCCTTGGGCATCCTTACACAACATTGATGGTGGAATGAGCATTCTTCGAGGGGATCATTCGGCTGCATGGGTTTCCTTGCTCCATTGTGAGTGATCGGGATCTTGTCTTCACAAACACACTATGGTCTGAGTTGTTCTCCCTCGCCGGTGTCAAGCTTTGTCTTAGCTCGGCCTTTCGTCCATCGATGGATGGCCAATCAGAAGTCACTAATTGGGTGCTTGAAGCCTACCACAGGTGCTTAGTGGGTGACCATCCATGTAGCTAGCTTAGATGATTGCCTTGGGCGGAATTCTGCTATAACATTGCATATCAGTTCTCACTGCGGACAACACCATTCCGTCTGGTTTTCAGGCGCGACCAGCCTACACTTCCGACGTATAAGCTGGGCCTAGCTAGGGTGGAAGCCGTCAACCAGCAGTTGCAGCACCGAGACGAATTCCACCTCGACATCAAGGAACGGCTTCACCAGGCCCAAGACCTCATGAAGGCGCATCATGATTGAGCTCACCGAGATGTTACTTTAGAGGTGGACGAATGAGCATGGCTGCGTCTGAATCAGCGATCCGCTACGGCCATCACTGACAAGACCAGCGCTAAGCTTGCTCCTCACTTTTATGGGCCATTCCAGGTGGTGGAACACATTGGTCAGGTGGCCTATCGGCTCAAACTGCCGCCGCGGGCTCACATTCATGATGTCTTTCATGTGGCTTTCCTCAAGAAGCACCATGGTGATCCACCCACAACACCAGCTGTACTACCTGTGATCGCGCACGGCTGTGTGGTTCCTACTCCATCGGCGGTGCTCCGTGCCCATCCAAGCCATGGGTCGTGGTCCAGCCGATGCTACTTGGGAGCCATTGGACAGGTTCAAGGAAGATTACCTAGGCTTTCAGCTCGAGGACGAGCTGTTTTCATAGGGGAGCGGAAGTGTTATGAACTCCTTCTTCGGCAAACAATACAAGAGAAGGCCCAAAGGCCCAGGCGTGAAATAGCAGTGGCTAGTATCAATTATATTTGTAACAGTTTATTTAGTTTGTTGAGTCGTCAGTTATTAGATAAGAATAGACGAGTCCTAGAAAGTAGGAGATATAATCAGCCGGCTTCTATTTAAGAGGAGCCAGGTCAAAGATATAAGTTAAGCAGAAAATTAATAAAAGAGTCTCAGAGCCTCATTAGAAAGCGAGTCCTTAATCTATCTACTATCTACTGTACTCCAATAATATAGCCATATCACACCACTTGGTTTGTTGTCGGTTTTTTAAGATTTGTTATTGTATGATTTTTGACTTTTGTTGCAATAGGTTTCTAGATTTGTTTCAGTGGGTTATTTTTGTTGTAATATTTGAACAACGTTGCACTGACTCATGGGTGATTTTTAATGCTGGGAGGGAGTGCACCAGTGGAATTTGTGTTTCAATTGCTTTTAGTTAATGTTGCAGATGAGTATTGTTGGTGCAAAGAATATGTGGGTGGATCACCATGGTGCTTCTTGAGGATAGCAGTTGAAACATAATTTAATTTTTTTTGTTTTACGGTGTTGCATATTACTTTTTTTTAAGGATCCAAGTAGTACTTTTCAAATGTTGTAGTATTGCAACGCGAAAATTAAGTATTTAGTACTCTCACAATGATATGTGCTTGTAGTTTTTCCGATTTTCACTTGAGATCTGATTATTTTGAGCCATAATTTTGCCAGCCTACATGCTCATTTTCTATGTTTTTTTGGGTTAAGTGGTTTGGATTGAGCTTTCACCGTCAAATGCTCGTGAGATTGTGGACAACTAAGGTTGTTACGGAAAGAAAACAAATTTGCTTACGCCAGCGGGCAGCCATCACCAGCGAAGCGTTTGGAGGCGAGCGCGCGGATCAGACGCCCGGACTCTATCGTCCCCGGAAGAAGATACAGAACCTTGATACACCTTTCAAGCTTTTACTTAACACACAACTAAGTAAAGAACAAATAAATCCTAAAACCAAGTTAGGATCATTCAATCCAAAGACTAGATAGCCGTCATCCTCATTAAGCAGGATCAAAAGTGTGGGTCTACATTTTTTCACTCTACTTGAGCCAAAGGCTTTGAACCCAAATTTGTTTTGAAGTATTTGCCGCCACATCCCATCTGAGGTGAGCAATTTATATAGCCATTTGCTAAGTAATGCAATATTTTTATTGTTCAAATTTAGAATTCCAAGAACGCCCTTAGTCTTTGGTTGACAGGGAATACTCCATTTAGCAAGTTTGTACTTCTTTTTTATTTTGGTCCCCAAGGCAGAGACATCGTAGGGGCCAAGCCCACCTATAGTCGAAAAAAATTAGATACATCATCCTCTGAATTTTAAATTGAGTACAGTGCACACTAAATTTTTCAAAACTGGTAAAAAACCGTGGGTGGTATTAGAAGGAGGTTTTGTATGTGGCAAGCCAGGTTGGTTCCAACAGCCACATTGACGGTAGGCCCACCTTGTCAGCCTATCTACCATCCCATCTCTTGCCGCACTCGCCAATCTTGCTTGCCCGCCGCACTCATCGGCAACACCCCTGATCTACCTCGCCACCAACACCCTCTCCGAGCATATCTAGCTCTGTCCTGGCGCTCTCCATTCTCTCTACCGCCGTCCATAGGGTGCACCAAAGCTGCTCTGCCCAGGCGCCCTCCATCGTCTCCGCGCCGGCCACAAGGCGCGTAGGAACCGCTCTGCCCTGGCGCCCTCCATAATTCGCCGCTGACCATATTCTCTCCTCGTACGCCGCCGCTTTCACCCGCACGGAAGCCATGTGGACGCACACCATGGCCACATCCTTCCCCACCGTCTTCTGCTACTTCTCCTAAACCGGCACCACTGCCTCCTCTTCTATTTAGTTTTCACCATCCAAGACCTCACGGTTAGGGAGCGTGCAAGCGGCCGGCCGTGGCCCAAGGGCTGAGCGTGAGGGCGACAATGAGCATAGGAGGGTGGTGACCACATCCCTAGGGAGCGCTTGGGTGGAAGGCGATCATGGCCCTGGGCACCACGCGGGCAGGAGGTGGCTGCTGCCTTGGGGAGCGCGTACACGGATGACAGCGGTGGCGAGAGCATGCGAGCCACGACGGTGGCGTTGAGCGTGTCCTTGGTGCGGATGCGGTAGGCTGGGCACTAGAGCGTGTCCTTGGCCACCCCCGAGCAGAGGTAGGATAGGTGAACCCATAGCGGCGTGGGAGGCAGGAAGAGCGGGATGTCGTTCGCACTTGGCAGCGAGCAACTCGCGATGGGAGCGGAGCTGAAAGAGCGTATAGACAGTGACGAGCGTGGCTGTAGCAGTCTCATTTGGTGGTGCATAGGATAGCAATGCCTGGTGCATGGACGCCCGCGTCGTCGTGTTGCACACGAACTGTGCCGCCCGCTCCGCGGGGCACAACGCCGTCGGTGAGGAGACGGAGCAAAAGGAGTGAGATAGTGGGGACTGGGGAGCAGGCATTTCAGCGCTCCCATGATCCCCAGTTGATCATGTGAGGTGGTCAGGAGCTGGCAGGGGGCGAAGGCTGCAACGGCGAACCGGCGAGTGCGCTCCCTGAGGCAAGGTTGGGTGGCGCCGATTGCCGAGGCAGGGGAGACTAAGAGACTGAAGAGGGAGGAGAACAGTAAGAGCCTGTTTGGATCGAGGTGACTAAAAGAAAAGAAATTAAATTTAGTCACTTTGGTGACTAAAGAACCAAACACTAAGAGCTCAAAGATGACTAAATTGCTTTAGTCTCTTTCGCCACCAAGGAGGAGCTAAAAGGTGATTAAATGCAACAGCTAGTTTATTTTAGCCCTTTGGATCCAAACAGGGTGACTAAAAGTGCTTAAAGTCACTGCTTTAGTCACTGGATCCAAACAGGGATAGCTAAAGGTTTAGTCACTTTAGCTTTAGTCACTTGAATCCAAACAGGTCCTAAAGCGAGTTGGAGCGGCATCAGCATCCACAAGGCAAAACTGCCCACCAAAACTGCTTGGGGTGATTTAACTGGTATTGTATGCTTTAATGTGTTAAAAACCGGTTTTGAAGGTTGGGGATGAAGTAGACAACCTAGTATACCTTGGCGGGTTATGTAGACTTTTATTCCAAAAATTTCCACTAAAATTTTTCAAATTCAAATTTAATTTCAAATTTTTGTACTATTGGCCTCCCTTATTAATAAAAAAATTTGAGTTTCTGGCTCTGCCACTGCTCGTCCCCTTGCCAATAGGATGTAGAACAAAAATAATCCAACTTCTTAAGGATTCCTTCGGGTATTTAGATGAACAACATCGCGTACATCGGAAGGCTACTAAGCACTGAGTTAATCAAAGTTAGATTCCCTGTAATTGAGAGGTGCATCCACTTCTCGCTGCTAAGTCTCTTCTCAAAACGCTCCTCGGCCTTTACCTAGTCACAATTTTTTAATCTTTTAAAGTGAATTGGGATACTAAGGTAGTTTATCGGAAAGTTTCCAGCTTCGACCCAAATAGCTCCATATATAGGTCCAGGTTATCTTGGGCTGTCTTGGAGTAGAATAACTCACTCTTGTGGAAGTTGATCTTTAGGCCCGATGCTCGGTCAATAGCAAAAAGAAGAAGTTTCATATTGCGAGCTTTTGTCTAGGTCATAATCAAGAAGAGTATAGTGTCATCCGCATATTGAAGCATCGGGAGTCCCTCTTCTACTAGATGGGGAACCGCTCTTTCAAACTGCCCATCCATTTTTGCTCTGCTAATGAACACTTTTTAGCATATCTACCATGATATTAAACAAAAAGATGTGACAACGAATCTCTTTGTCAAAGGCCTTTTTTCGTTTTAAGATAATGCCCGATGTCATCATTGACATTCACCGGTACACTCCCTCCTAATATGGAAGTCTTAATCCAAGATATCCATTTGGATGAAAAACCTTTCATTCGGATGTTTGGAATAGGAATGACCACCTCACTTTGTCATAGGCTTTTTCAAAATCTAGATTAAGAATTACCCCATTCTATTTTCTCGATGCAGTTCATGTAATGTTTCATGTCGAATCACAACCACCTTAAGAATATTTCGACCCTTCAACAGTTTTGCGTCGGGGTGATAACCTTGTCTGCTACCGAGCTCAGCCTATTTGTGTTCACCTTAGTAAAAATCTTATAGCTCACATTTAGTAGACAAATCTGTCTATATTGTTTAATGACATTTGCCTCCTCTGCCTTCGGTATCAGGGTAATAGCCCCGAAGTTAAGACCGAAAAGCGGGATGTCTTATTTAGTAAGGTCACAAAACATCTACTCAGGTCACCCTTGACAGTTTCCCAAATATGCTGATAGAATTCAGCTGGAAAGCCCCCCGAACCAGGTGCTTTATTTAGTTTCATCGAGAAAATAGCCTCCTTGATTTCACTTTTAGAAAAGTCAGTCCTAAGAAAGTTATTATCCCAATTAGAAACTTGGGATATATCTAGGTTTTTGGATTCATCTAAAGTGAAGAAATTTTCTTCCAGTTCACTAAATAAACCCTTGTAAAACTCAGTGAAGCTTTTGAGACTAGGATGACCTTCAACTTTGGTATCCTGCTTTCAAGTGAAAAGATTATCTTCTTCCTATGTTCCCATTAGCTATCATACCACTAGGTCATCTCATCGAACACTAGTTCTTCCTTGACCAATCTGATGAAGACATCTTCTAGTTATATACTCCCTCCGTTTCAATTTACAGGTCGTTTGACTTTTTTAGCATCAAGTTTGACCGACTCGTTTTATTCAAAAAAATTGCGAAAATATAGAAAATTTTAAGTTGTCGTTGAAGTATATTATATGCAAAACTAAATCACAATGAAAACAAATGATAATTCTAAATTTTTTTGAATAAGACGAGCCGGTCAAATTTGGTGCCAAAAAAGTCAAACGACCTGTAAATTGAAACGGAGGGAGTACATCCCATCCTAGCACAGGGAATGTAGACTGAGCCATTTCCACCACCCTAAACATCCCATCTAGCCCAATCTCGGCAGTTTTTGTGTGCCAGAAACATGGTAGATTCTTTTGACGCGCCAAGTAAGAGCTGCTTCATCACTAGCCCCTCCACCTCGCCTTCATGTTTTGGCTCTGTCATGATCGTCATTGTCCGAGTTCTGCCAAACCTTGCCTTTGCTTGTACCTTTAGCTTTATTGATAGTTGCATGTTCAAGAATAAGTAATTGTTTATATTTTTCTATTAACTTAACCTTTAGGTTTTTGGATACCTTGGAATATGACAGGGATTTGGAAATGGTTGAAGAATGAGGTATTTTATAGGAACAAGATTTATCCCACCAATTACAACTATAATTCCATTCTTCCATTCAAACATACGATAAATTCTATCCCACCCCTCGTCTATTTCCCTACCCTACCTCTCTCATCTCATTATCCAAGATTGAATTAGGTGACGTTTGGATAATAGGATAGAGTTTATTCCATATATGTATACACGGATAAAGAGATAGTTGCGAATTGTGGGATAAATCTTATTCTTATTTCATACCACATTTCTCTGACATTTCTTCCAAAACATTGTAAATACTGTTTAATATGGTATGGAATCTAGAGGTCATTAGATCAATTTTGGTGGATACAACAAAATAAAATAAATGCAAATTATTGAGAAAACAATGTCACCGCGGGGCACCAAACCCGTTCCATTTCCTCCCAGCAACACATCAGGCATATAGAAGTTGTAGATCCTATTCTCCTTCCCAGATACACAATAGATGAAAGAAAACATGAGGCACAAGATGTAGGTGGAGCATTTAGTCTCGTTCCTTCTTCGTATTATTCATAGTTGTACAGTGGTGTTACTTGTATATAAATGTGTATGATACTCTATGATCAAATTGAATTAATAATGTAGAGACTTGTATGATGGTGAAAGATCTTGGCAACATCGGATGATCTCTAAATTTATATTTAAATCCCCCACATTTTTTATTATGATAGGTCATATAAAATAGCCTCCTAAAATTTATAACTAAATTACCCAACTTTATCATTAGATAAACAAAAACAACCAAACCAACATATAAAATACCAACATATGCAATTATTGAAAAATTAAATAAAAAATTTACCTAGATAAGTTTCTAAAATACCAACTTCTACAACTATT
The DNA here is from genome assembly GCA_030272315.1 of Paspalum vaginatum. Classification (NCBI taxonomy): domain Eukaryota; kingdom Viridiplantae; phylum Streptophyta; class Magnoliopsida; order Poales; family Poaceae; genus Paspalum; species Paspalum vaginatum. The sequence continues at coordinate 31,655,132 of CM059018.1, read as the reverse complement.
AAATTTGTGTACCGACTTTTTTAACACGTCTCCTAAGATTATATCTTGTGCGAGAGAGGCGGTGCATTTAGTACAAAACATACATGCAGTTCTGCATTCCTTTATATCTTTTTGCCAAACTTGATTTATTTTTCTAACATTGTAAGCATTAGACAAAAAGAACAGAGTACATCTATATATGTTAAGCGGTAGTATGAGATTAAAATTACATAAAAGCAAAAATCTTAAGTATACAAAACATACATCTCAAACTCTATCCTAGAATAATACTATTACCAAAGTTCAAACAAACATATTTATGCACACTATCTCAACAAGCATAATCACATTAACAACAAATGTACTGCTTATGCTACCACACTGAACGTTTGTGCTCTCTTGGCAACCTTTATGAAGACATCCTCCAAGGTGGTGTCAACCAGACCCCAAGCGTATATGCTGATTCGGCTTTTTGCGCTCTCAACGGCATGGAATACATCTGCAATCTTAAGCTCCTGCTTTGGAAGCTCAAATTTTTGGGTTCCTGAAATATGGTATATCCTGCTCGCATTTGGTGATAAGCGGTGAACAAGCTGTTGAACCTCCTGCTCATTCTCCAAAGATGTTGTCATTGTGAGCACGTAGGTGCCACCATATCTAGCTTTCAGCTGTAAAAAAGTGCATGTAAAAATTTGCAAAGTTCAATAAATAGACACATAAACACAAAAAGAGCAACTGTCTGCTTCATACAGGTAAAGAGGTAAGTTACCTCTTTTGGGTTACCAAGGCACTGGAAACCACCATCAACAAAAATTCCGAGCCTATCACATAATACTTCTGCCTCCTCCATTGAATGTGCTGTCAAATTTACTTGATTAGTTTACCTATTTATCTATATAAGTAACTAATATAATATTAGGAGAGCTCCATATGTACTTGTAAGAATGATAGCACGGTTTTTCTTAGCCTCCTTCACAACACTCCACAAGTTGTTTCTTGATGCTGGATCTAATCCAGTGCTTGGCTCGTCCATGAAAACAACCTAAAATAAAAATTAAATTCCCAATTCCAGATGCCATTGTATACTTTGCACTTAAAAACATTTATAGAAGAGTATTACTTTGGGATCCCCAATTAATGAGATAGCAACACTAAGCCTTCGTTTCATGCCCCCGCTGTACTTCCCCACTTGTTTATCACCAACACCACCATGAAACAGATTAACACTCTTCAGAGAGTCTTCAACTGCCTGCAGTATAGAATACGTAAACTCAACATATATGTGAATTTTTGGTGGAACATAGATTCAACGAACTAGCTCTATTCAGACTATTTCTATGTGAAAGGTAAATAGAAACTGACATTAAACTATGCCAATTGCAACTATACCTTTAATAATGCAGCGCCTTTAAGATTCTTTAGTCTCCCATAAAACAATAAGTGCTCTCTTCCCGTCAATGTTTCCCAAAGTAAGCTGCATTCATTTCAAACCACATGAGCACTGATGCTCACCAAAATGCAACAATAAAGTCTATAAATAAGTATTAAATAGAAAACATGAGTCTTAGGGGTAGGGCCTTATATTACTCATGCTGTGGGCATACGCCCATGTTAGTATAGATGGCACCCATATCAGTCTTTATATCCATTCCATGTACATAGGCAGTACCAGACGTTGGTGGAATAAGCCCAATCATCTGCATGGAAAAATATGACTCTGAGGAATGCATAATATCACCTAAATTTTGTATGAAAAATCAAAGCAGTAGGTTACGATGGTGTACCATACTGATGAAGGATGTTTTCCCAGCACCATTTGGGCCAAGCATCCCAAAACACTGGCCTTTTGGTATGGCAAGAGACAACCCTCGGACTGCAAGTTTGTCAGGGTTTCCATCTTTTCCATGGTAAACTTTCTTGAGGTTATCAGAGAGGATTGCTTGGTTTGCAATGGGTTCCAACAGAAGTTGCTCAACCACCTCTCGCTGAACATAATTTTTAAAACTAAGAAATATAGCGAGTATTATTGAGACATAATGTAAGAGAGTAACTTACTTCTTGAGCAACATCAGGATTATCCATTTCAACGACTACTTTAGATCCTTGCCTCCCAAAGCTATATCTCCGCAATGATAGAGCGCGCTTCTTAAAGCACTTGAAAAAGAATAGGGGATTTTTCCAGAATCCACCACCAAGTGACGAGACTTGATCCACATAGAATGCCAATGGGAGCAGTATTGCCCACTCGACAACCATTATAATCAAAACACCACGCATTCCATTAAGGGGGTCATCTAAGTTAGTCCATTTCATACCATCGGTCCCCATTGCATTTGCACTGAATGCGTATTGACCGAACTCATATAACCCTCGGTACAATGAAAATCCAGGGATAATCTCCATTACAAGTATCCAACCCTCTTTGTACATAAACAAACATATAGTCATGCATAAAACCTAAATAGAGTTATCAAATGATAGTAAGATTGAGCCTTACTTGGAAAACTAGTATCCTCAACAAAAAAGCGAAGAAGAAATGCCCCTAGTAAGCCAGAACCAAATACATATATGTAACCAACCACTGCAGAACAATGATTCTCAAATCATTCAATAAGATCAATGGATTTTAAGCATCAAAGGATTTCTTCAGAAGCAACATTGTCAAGTACGAACCTGTGGCTATTTTGACAGCAGAAAAGAAGGAAGCTACAAAAAATGCAAGTGCAATCTGCAGGTTTATGTAGATGAAGTAGAAGACAATTTGAATGCTGTAGTTATTTGATCTAAAGAAACGTAGACCTGTATAGAGGAAAGTTGAATTCGAATTACACAATTCATTTGCAAAATTTGCATATGCTCGGACAAATTTCTAGTTAATTACCGATTAAGGAGCCAAAAATCACAAATAGTATCATGTAGATAGCTGACAAAGCAAAGAAGTATGCATAGGAGATAAGCCAGTAAGGACCATCCTTCAGACCATGCATCTTCATCATAATTTTCAGCTTCTGTTGCTTCTCATACACGAGATATGTTAATATGACCTGGAAAAAATTGTAATATTTTTTACTCAACATTCAAGCTATTTTTTGGCGCTTTCATTAAAAAAGGTCCTATCTCGCACTCACTGGAAACAGAAGTTCAACGATCCATGTGAAGAACAGTGGACCAAGAAGAGAAGAGAGATCAAATTTCTCCTTTGTTCCTACTTTAGGCATCTCTTTAACATACTCGAGCAGCATTTCCACTCCATTTCCTCTAAGAAAGTTGATGTATGCATTGGATGCCTATAGGAAAGAAAGCATCACTATTACAGCAGTTGAAATACATATAAGTACCAGTGTATCACTAGACATGAAGTTAAGTTATAAACCTACCGTATTAACCAAGCGTGGAACTCGTAGTAATGAGATAGGTACATATGCAGTGTCGTTGTTATAGGTAGAGTTGTACCAAATATTTATTTCAAGACCATTCCTATTTGTGTTCAGGAAATCATAACCTGGAGAGAAGAAACTTACACATATAAGAAAAATGGATCAACAGAATAGCGTTGGTTTAAGTCAGCAGAGCAGAAGGTTAGATTACCCGCAACAAATTCATTTGTCTTTCCTCCTCCACTACCTCCACCTTGTTGCCTGTAACCCTTAAAAAGTTCATCATTCACAACTGATGCACTTTCACGCCATAATGACAAACCCTGAATGCAGTCTACGTCTGAAAATTTGGAAAAGAGACGATCAGATGTACATTTTTAGCTGGTCCAGGAAGGTATATATGAAACATTGAAAAACTTGGATTCATAATTTCTAAAAGTGATAACAGAATAATTCAACATGAGAACAAGAGCATTGCTAGCAAAACAAAAAAAAAATCCTAGTTTGTTTATGGGAACAAAATCAGTAAATCAAATTCCAGAAGACCGAGCATGTAAGATTGGCACTTTATTACATTTGATGACACTTAATAAATGATCAGTTAGTCCGTTTGTGAAAACAGACAAATAGAACAAACAAATTATATCAACGAATTGTAATTATTAGAAATACTCCGAGATTATCAGGTCCAATATTATCTGATTTGTGCCTTGTCTAACTTAAATTACATTCTTGATGAAAAGTAGGGAACCCAACGTTGGAAATGATACTTACTGAACTGAAGAGGTATGGTCCCAGCACTGGATGAAACTGTCTGCGACTGATTGGGCAAACACTGAGGTTGCACCAGATACAAATTGTTCCCTGGGATAAACGCCGGCTCTATTAGCTGGGTTGTCCAAGGCCACGTGTCCGATCCCTAAGAAAACCAATCCAACCAAGAACTCCAGTCATTACCAACCAAAAGGAAAAACATAACACACAGCACAACAAACTACATATTCAAGGCACGCGATTAGGGATGAACTCACAGCAACGATCTTGGAGAGATCATCAAGATAGTCCGTGAGATTGAAGGGGGAGGTTGAAGCAGGAAACAGTCCACCCGAAAGACCTGTCAATGCGAAGACGAATTAACTAACACAGACTAGAGCACGTGGATTACGAACAAGAAATCGGCTGGCAATGACTTGTACTCCGTAGCATGGACACCATGGTGACATATAGAAGGAAGAAGAGAATACACTCCTACTTTGAGCTAGAGTGCGGTTGCTGCCGGTGACGAGGACAGCAACGGGGCAGGAGCCTGTGTCCCGGCACGTCGGGTCAGGCAAGCCGTCGAACGGCTGGCCGGCGGTGCTGACGGCGCGCGACTCGGGGCGCGGCACCTGCACCAGCGCCGGCCACGGGGCCGGGCTGGGGATGGGGCAGCTCCCGACCTGGTCCAGCGTGGAGTACTGGGCACCGCACTCGGTCCGGCGGCACGCGTCGCCGGCGGCGGCCGGGCCCGGGTCGACGCAGGCGCAGCCGCAGCGGTACTTGGGCTTGTCGAGCTCGCGGTCGATGACGCCCTGGATGACGACGAGGATGACGCAGAGGAGCACCGGGAAGAACGTGACGCCGATGTTGGTCTTGAGGTTCCGCTTCTGCGCTCAAATCGTCACACGTCACACCCAGCCCAAGAAGGCGTTCGTCAGGCACTCGAGCCGCACGTTCACCGACGAACGAAACGAATCACCCGGGTGGTGGTGAAGTCAATGCGAGAAACAGAGCAGGAGGAAAACAGGGGAGGACCTGACCTGGAAGCAGAGGTTCTTGCGGAGGAGGGCGTTGGCCTGCGTGAGGAAGCTCGCGGGGCCCCTCGAGGGGGCTGCCGGGGCGTCCATTGGCGAGCGAGCAGGAGCTCCGCCGCCTGCTTGGCGTGGTTCGTTGGAGAAGACGAGTCAATGGCACTGGCAGCCAGCAAAGACATCGTGCTCCGGTTTTATAGCCTGCCGGAGCCGTTGGCCTTGGCTCCCGCCAATTCCGCCACACGCCGTCTGTCTCTTCAGCGAGGCGCAATTAAGAAAAGATGAAAGGGCTTAGATGGAACCTGCAACAGGTGAGAATAGATTAAACTATCTTGCGAGGGCTTAACTTCTAAAAGGTGCTTTGCAATTTGCCTCAAGGCCAAAGTAGTTTTCTCTGTTCGTTTGGTTGACTTCATGACAACCGAAACTGCGACTGCGACTGTGTCAGATGCTAGTTGGGTGGGCCCACCCGACACGTAGGCATTGCTGTCCATGTCCTTGGTACATGTACTTCCATGTACTTGCATGTTGTGGACAGCCACGCATCTAAGATACAGGCCCTACAGCTAGGTTCGGTCCATGCAAAAGCTACGCGTTTCGTTGCCTGATTTCTCAGGTGCTGACCATGTGAATAGCTGTTTGTAGGGAAAAATATTGCTGATACCTATACATACGTCCATATGGACGTGCCGGGCGGTCTCGGCATAAGCACGGCTGGACACGGCATGGCTTCACCGTGTCCAGGCACAGCGTGCCACTGGCGCTGTCTAGGCACGGCACGGCACGGCACGGTTCACTTTACACGGGCGTGCCGTGCCAAAGGCACAACCAGCCCGGCAGTGCCGTGCCGTGCCGTGTCTATGCCTGACTCGCCGCGCCGCCGGGCATCGAGAGGAGGCAGCGAGGCAACAAACTGGCGAGGGCGAGCACGGCAGCGGGCCGAAGAAGGCGAGCACGCCGTCGGGGAGGGAGATCCATCGCCGATATGAGTGTGTCGTCGCCGATTGGAGCGCACCGCCGCCACGGTTGCCAATTGGAGCGCGCCGGTGCCGTCGCCGATACGCATCACCACGATTCGCCATCGCCGATTTGGAGAAGGAGGCAGGAGGCGGCGGCTGTTGTGGGGATGGGAAAAAAAGGAGCCCCCAGCTGCCCAGCATCGTCACCATTGCCGATGCGGAGCGCCACGGTGGAGCTGAGGCTGTGCTACCCGAACGCGCGCTCGTGGAGGCAGGAGGCTCGACACATCGGAGAAGGAGGCAGGAGGCTGGGGCCGCTGGGCGGTCGGCGCATCGGAGGAGGCAGGAGGCGGCGGCTACTGTGGGGACGGGAAGAAGAGGAGGTTAGGGTTTTCGTTTTTATATACTGGGCCAAAGTTCTAAACGGGCCAATACCGGGCCGAGCCAGTTAGCAGGCCGTGCCCGTGCCTGCACCGTGGGCCGGCCTCGCGGCCCAAGCAAGGCACGGGCCTCGTGCCGGGCCAGCACGGGCACGGCGGCCTACATGCCGTGCCGTGCTTGGGCTGGGCTACGCCGTGCCGAGCCGCGGGCCGCCCGGCGGGCCGGCCCGTTATGGATAAATATACTGATACCGTATTTGTTTTTATATTTTTTTTGTTCAGATTCGGATCGGATACGGATATAGATCAAACGTGTCGGATAAAACTTGAATGGTTATCGATATCATATTTATCCAACTTTGAATACTCGAATACGGATACGGATACGGATCGAATATTAAATATCCGAATTCGAATACGGATCAGAACTCGAATAAAGACGAATAATATCCATACCATTTAGACATGTTTGGTTTCCAGGCCCGATGCACACACCATCTCTTGTCTCCAACTACTGCACCCTGCCCCTTATAAAAAAACTACTGCACCCTGCCGGGGCTCCGAAGAAATGAGAAAAATTTTCGCATCCCACTAGCGGCTGGCCAGGCTCGACGGCTCGTGGCCTCCTTTTGCACATTGACAGTGACGGTGACAACCAGGCCCCTTTGTCGCCGCAAGAGACCAATCACCATGCCACTGTATCCGGCAGACCCTGAGGCCCGTTTAAATGTTACGGTTCTAAAAATCTGTCTCGCCAAACTGCGGTTTCAAAAGCCATAGCCATGTTATACTATAGTATTTAAATACCACAGTTTTTTCTGCTTTAGAAAAACAGATATGTGTTTGGCTGTCACCTGCTAGCTGCAGGCATTCACGACCGCTTGTGAATGCTAGCCGCCCTACCTTCGATGTTTATATAGAATTGACCAAAACTAAAAAAATATCATTATGTGTATTAAAATATTTCTACATATCTTTATAGTGTAAAACGGCATAATAATCAATAAGATTGCACAATAGATAACCATGGTTCGTGTCTTTTGTAATCCAGATCCAAAGAATTTGCTGAAACAAAATTAGATAAAATAAAGTTGAATCCTAATGGGGAAAAGAATGACAAAGCACGTGGCTAGAGGCCATTTGAATACAGATCAAGGTCGATCTTCAGCGGGCCATGATGCGCAGATCGACGGAGTCACGGAGGTGACCCGTGTGCCTTGCTCCGGCCAGTGAACCAACAGCGGCGAGCGGCGATGGACTCCAACCTGCACGAACCAGCGGCCGACTCCGACCTACGGTAGCGGTGACAAGCAGCCGACCCCAACCTATGGCAGCAGCGGCGATCGGCGGCCAACTTCTGTCACCAGGCGTCATCCGAGAGATACACACACGACGGTAACGTGTGCATGCGCCGAGCTCTGGCCAAAAAAAAAGGTTGGCGCAGAGTTTCCTAGACCAAAAAAACTATAGTTTTGCTAATACCACAATCTCTAAAACTCTGAAATCTGTTACATCCAAACACTTCACATTCAAACAGAACGTTTTGAAAAAATCAACCATGTCAAATAAAAAAGAATGGATACAGTACTATAGGAGACACTTGAAATCTACACATATCGGCAAAACGGTCAATCCGCTATCGTTTCTTGGACATTAAGGTAAAGTTAACATTTGAAAAATTCTTTGAAATATAGTAGTGGCACTGCTAGCTAAGGGATTCGGATTTTGTTATCGAAGTTTTTTCGTCTCTTGGCGAAATTGACAAAAATTTGCGGCAGTTAGGGATTTGGATTTTGTAATATATTTTTTTCATCTACCACCAAAATTGATGATTTTTCACGTGAAATTTTTTATCCTACGTAAACATAAATGATTTTATGAACGAAATTATCTAAACAAATTATTAGCGAGTTTATAGCTATACATCTATTAATTAGATTGAAGAATATACAAAACAAGAAAAAAGTTTAGATCTCAATAAAACTCATATATATTGTTCTAATACAAATCTTATAATTTTATTTCACTCACCATTGGAATCTCCAACATTTGTAATTTTTCAATGTCTGCTACTAATATGAACAACAATGCAAGAGGGTTAATGCAAGTCTGCCTATTTAAATCTCTCGAGTGAAACACCAAGTGTTTACTTGGGTGAATTGAACTGCGTTCGCATGTTAAAAAAATTGCTCGCTATGACTACATATAGCAAAATCAAATTTGAGAGATATACAAGCTGCTTTGCAGAAAACCTATAATGCTTCCCACTTTGTTAACAACCTATTTGCCTCTGGAGGTAGCTGCCACAACTCCAATGATTCACATGTGATCTGATAGCTTTGTTTGACTTGTGCATTTTCGTTGCTTATGCAACTTGTGTTGGACAACTTAGATTTGTTTAAGTCTTGGACTTAAGTTTGTCACTTGTGTTGGACTTGATTTATGTTGGACTATGTTCATGTGGAGTTTTTGTTGTCCGATGGATGTTGAAAGATGAGAATATATTTTGTCTTCTCAATTGATGATGCGTGCTATTATATGCACAATAAAACTGTGGATTTGGATCATAAAACTAACATTTGTTTTTATGGAAAGTCTAATCAGCCTGGGAAAAAGCTGACGAAAATAGACCTTAATAATTTTCATTGGCCAGCAAAGCCCGTCCTCAATTTGATTTAATAATTTTCGTCGGCTAGGAGAATTGAAAACGAAAATTAGCCTATGCACTTCATGGCCCGCTTGCCGACAAAAATAGGCACAAACCCTAACCCTAACACTCCGTTCCACTAACTTTCCCACGAAAATTAGAGCAATTTTGTCGTAAGCACTGCAGACGAAAACTTCAGTTTTTTATGGCTTTTGTCATGTTTTTGTCGGGGTTCCCTGGTTTTGTAGTGAAATCAACGAATACCTAGTCGTTTGCAACGTACAAACCGTGTGGCTCTCGCACGTATGTACACAAAAGGGGACAGTATAGCATTTTTGTCTGCTGACAAAATAAAGCGTGAGAATTAATTATTTTAGTTCTGTTATTTTTATGCGTAATCCCCGAGGAAAATCTATGGCTGCCTGCCAAAGAGACTACTGCATGCCACTTGCTAGCTTACCATGGTCATGGATGTACTCCCTTTGTTCGTATTTGTATGACGTCCAACAAGCCAAAAATGTGCTAGCTAGCATCTTACAAAAAGAATCGGAGGGAGTAGAATATACAGTACGTAATAATGACAGATTAATAGTCAAACAACAGGAGCTATAGCTAGCGTAAGGGGAAGCTGCCTGCTACTTGCTGCGAGCTATGAGCGAGCAAGTGAATGAACGAGGTGCTCTATATATACCGATATATATATGCACACGTTTCTGACGTCAAACCGAACTGTGTTTACTATGTACGAAGTATACGTACGTGTAACCTGTGGGTTCGATCAGTTACGTACTATAGTTGTTTCAATGAATTCAGTGTATGAATGGTCGTCAGAGCGTTAGTGTGATTTTCTGCGAAAGTTCATCATCTGGTAATGTTTGATGGAATGTGCGAATAACTGAGATTCTAATAAAGGTTTTAGTTTACATCACTCAAGTTATTATCCAGTGCAATCCAACGATGTTAACCTTAGCATCGATCTGTTGCGCCAACTAAAGTGTTCGAATTCGATTGGGCACTGATCTCATAAGTCCGATCAATTAGGATAGACTTTTGCTAGCTTTCAGTGTGCCAAACTAACCGCACGCGCTAACATGAGGAGCAATCGAGTTCCATGAAAAGTCTATGTTTGCTAACCTCTCATAACAGTAACTAGCTACAAGATGAGCCTATATATATCTAGTTTATAAGCACAATTTTTATGCGACTTGCTTGCTGAAACCTCAACTGCAACAAGATACGCACTAGACAAAGTATTATTGCCGTGTTGACTTATTCAGATAAATTAGTACGGAGTACATATTATGTACTACAATTGATCATCTTGTCTTGTGGTTGGATTAGAAACAAACATTTTTATTCCTAATCATTTTTTTAGATGATAAAAGATCAGTAGCTCAACCTCCAAAAAATGTTATGAATTGAAGGTACCGATGATAATTGGTATTGTATTTTTTATTATTTTAATATTTTTATATTTCTATTCAGAAGAAAGGGTACATGTATATGTATGATAGTTTATTTACAATATATAATGGAAGCTAGGATCTCTTTGTAATTTTCCATTCTAGCCGCCTCTCGGCCCATTTGTATATTGGTACTCACTCCCCTCAGCACTTCTTTTTTGGAAGCTAGCCTCAGCACTGTGTAAGTATAATGTGCCCCAGAAACAATATCTAGTGATACAAAACCTGCATCCTTAAACATCAGTAGTTGGGTAGTGTAGAGCATTCATGTTCTATCCACGTGATCAACGTAGGTAGTACATTGGAATTCATCGCTTAGTTTAAGTCAAAGAATGACGTCTCGGACCTAACCACCCCTTTCTTCATGCCCAAGCACCAAGTTTTCCGATGCAACTAAACTATACACTAGTGGGATTTGAAATTACTGACATAAACCTTATATATGCAAACCAACCACAACTTGGAAGGGCCCTATCTATATCAATATCTGTCTCGCGACGTGCGACAACAAGCTCTCGCAGAGTCCAGCTCGCTGATCAGGACGTAGTACATCAGGTCAATGGCATCATTTGCTCACATGCACATGTAGTACTAGATATAAAGTGTGAAATAATAATGGAAGCTATTCTCATCAACTTATCTGTCATCGCTAGACAAACCCTTGGGCTTATTGTACTTACTAGCGAGGAGAATCGGAGAATTGAGCTTCGGTCCTAATGATTGTTGATAAACTTGGCATCGAGTCCTCTCTAGGTCACGCTTCAGATGAGTTCAAATTTGACATACAAATCGGTCAACATTACACCCTGTAATGATGACGTCTTTAATATTGGTTGGAAGGGTCGTGGCCCCTGGAGAGGTATCTAATGCGAACCAGTACTAAAAGGTACATCTTTAAGTGCGTGTTCGTAATACCAACCGGTACTAATACTCGCAAAGACTTTTAGTACTAGTTGGTATCATTTACTACCAGTTCGTAACACCAATCGGTAATAAATCCTTACCGATCGGTAATGTCTCACAGATACGTACAATAAAAGAAGTGCTTCCCCTAATGTGAATGTGTTGCAGTGGTTGGATGGTTCCCGTGTGATGCTACTGGTCTTGAGTCTGATTTAACTTTTTACGAACTTTCAGTACCGGTTCCTATAGCTAGCACTAAAGCCTAAGAGGCATTAGTGCCGATTGTGAGAAACATGACCATTGGAGGTATGGTTTCGGTAATTAATGACAACTTTAATTGTGTTAATAATGAGTTAATAACAAGAAGGAGACATTTATAATGAACAAGCTCATTGGTTAACCAAAGGGGACCCCTCAACTTCGATTTCATCAACTATGGCTTTGGATTGGATCATCCAGCAAGAAGATCGAGGAATGCTGGCTCTAAGTGTCGTAGAAGAAGAAAGAAGGACATTTATGGATCTTTGCTAGTTTGTAGATAGTCGTACTATAATGGGGGTCGAGGTGAGTAGCTGGAAAGACCTTTGCTCAATGTCGTACTCAATTTTGAGTTTATCCTGGTAAAGTTCATAAACATAAAAGTGCTAAAACTCACTCTCTCAAAAAGAAATCGTCGCAAATCAAGTTAAAATCAGCGCAAAACATAAACTTTTGTACGCACCGGACAGTCCGCGCATAGGATCAATAGGTAGTCCGCGCATAGGATCGTCTGGTGTGTTCCCATCAATGTTGCTCTTTATCGTCTGCGTTCTGTGTGTTTTGTACGCATGGGACAGTCTGATGTCCACCACTAGACCGTTTGGTGTGTTTACCGAACTTTTTGGATCGAGGGAGTTGCTAGACTATTCTTGTGTGTCTTTGTACGCACTAGACCATCTGGTGTGAACACAGGACGATCTGGCCCGAGGGTGCGTCAGTGCTTCGATCTTCATCGTTTGAACAAACCGGACCGTCCGATGTGTACCACCAAACAATCCGGTGAGTTCAATGACTAGTTGGTGCCAAGTGGGGGATTTAAAACCTTGTACGCAACCGACCGTCTGGTGGGCCAACCACCGGACCGTCTAGTATGCACATAAATTTGCACATAGATCCAGTAACAGCTAGTTTCTTTGGCTCTCTCATATTTAAAAGAACTCTTGCCCTCATTTGCCACATTTGCAACCAAGAATAATTCACAAATCTTTGAGCTTGAGGTTAAGAGACTCGAGAGAGAGTTGGCCTCGTGCGTGAGGTTGATCAAGAAAAGACCAATGCTAGTTATTCTTAGTGATCGTGATTACCTAGACAACTTGCGAGTCGTGCCTCTTGGCTAGCTTCTCGGAGATTGTCAAAGAAGCAAGAGAAGAACCTCTTGCGGGATTGTGTGTGAGTTGCCGCCAAATCCTAGCCGATCTAGGATCGCCAGTTAAATTGGCTGATGTGCTTACTGGGCCGCCCAGTACTGAGGTGGATTACTTGTAACGCTTGGGCCCAACGGGCCGTGTATATTATATAGAAAGTAAATTAGGGTTTATATAGTTCTATGTGGATGTGTCATCCAAATCTTTGGACTAAAAATATCTAACCCTTTGTTCAGAATAAACACGACGACATATATTGCTAGTAGCGCGTGTCTCTACCTGTATTATTGGGTTTCAAAGTAAGTGGCATGTTGCTCTAATATTTTCTCTCGTTGATCGTGTTAGGGCTGCTTATCGTCGAGCGACTGTCATGGTAGATCATGTACTAAGCATTGTTGTTAGCAAGATCTACCTAGTTATCACATATGCTATCTGTTGGGGCCGAAGGACCTAGCCCTTCATGCTTCGGATGCTCTTGATTTGTTTTGAGTTTCAGGATGAGATGAAAAGAAGACAACCAACATATTTGATGTGAAGTGCTTCGAAGTTGTTGGAATTTCTGGTCCGAAGTCTGAAGATCAGCTTCCAATTCGAGAGACCTAGGGAGAAAGTCATTCGAAGGCGTCAAGACGAAAGAGGCTCCAAAGATGGAAGGAATAGGCAAGGAGGTGTCGACAGGCTGGAGACATCTTGTTGAAGCTTGCGTGTTCGAGTTGGCTTCGGACTAAAAATTACTAAACACACCTTGTATCATGAATAGAAGGGCCATTGCCAAAAGGATATGCCCAAGGGCAATTATGTAAAATTAGTGTAAAGTAGACTGCCGGTTGACCCCTATAAATACCAGGGAGACCAACCGACAGGGACATGCTTTTTGGCAGTGACACTTGTACGCCTCACATTGAAGGTGACGTCAGCCCTAATTTTGGGTTCGAAGGTATAAAGAATGTTCTCTCTTGTGTTATCACATTCACTTTTAGTTTCGTCCCTTTAAGTTTCTAATTTCAATTACTTTGTATCAGGCAAAGAGTTCCCATTCCTATCGTTGTTGTTTGTTCTGTATTGTTTTGATCACAAGGACTCCAAAGAGAGAGAGAGATCCTTCGTATTTGATGTTGCCCTATTGTTGTTAAAAGGTGCGATGACGGGTCCCCAACATTTGGCGCCGACCCGCAGTGTGCCCTCACCACGGAAGAATGAAATTATTTCATCCGCAGGCGATGCGAATTCCTAGGGGGAACATCGGCACAAGAATGCCAAAATGCCAAAGATCCTCCTAGGGATGGCGAAGCACATGTGGAGAATGAAGTCGATATGGAAACACAAGAAGATGGAGAGACATTGAAACAACAAATTGCAGAGCAAAAAAGAAAGATAGCTCAGGAACTAGCAGCGTTATCCAGACATCGATGACGAGGAGCTTGCAGAGCTCGAACAAGTGAATGAGGAACTACAGATCAGGGCGTAAAAGTTAGCAAGGCTGAAGCAGTTGGAATCTCAGATAGAAGAAGCTTTGGAGTATGTCCAGGATAACCAGCACTAGAGATCAACAGCAGTATGGTCAAGCAAGGCAAAACCATAACCAAGATTCAGCAGGAAATTACATCTTTGATGCCTCATCACCCTTGTCTCAAGAGTTACAAGCTGCTCCTTGGCCAATCGGTAACATACCAACTATGTTACCCAGTTACGATGGCCAGTCAAACCCAAATCAGTTCTTGCTGAGTTACGAAGCAACAGTGGCTTCTTTCGGAGAAAACACAACCATGTTGGCAAAATCGTTAGTGATGACATTTCAGGGAATTGCTCAAATGTGGTATTCATCTTTGAAGCCTGGACCAGTTCACTCTTGGCAATAGTTGAAAGAGGCTTTACTCACAAATTTTCAAGGTTTTCATTCCCAGGTAGTCACATCTCAGACATTGTTCGCATGTAAACAAGAGCCTGGGGAAGCACTACAAAGCTACTTCCGAAGGTTCCTGAACATCAAAGCTCAAGCAACAGGCATATCCGATGAAATTGTCATCGATGCTGCTACCAATGGACTCAGGATCGGCCAATGTGCACAATATTTCGCAAGAAAGCCACCAAAGTCAGTAGCTGTACTACATGAGAAAATGAATGAATTTTGCAGAGCAGATAATGATCTTCGGCTCAGGCAAAAAGATCAGCAAAAATCAAAAGAAACAAATCAGCAGTTCAACAAGCGGAACATGTCAAGCTTCGGAATGGACGATCGGACCAAATCTCAAAATGTGTTCAACATTGAAGAAGAAAAGCCCGATTTCAAACAAGAATCAAGGCCATATCGAGGAGGTCACAACTTCAGGGGTGGTCAAGGAGGATGAAACTTTCGGAGGAAGGAACAATGAGGGGAAGGTCATCAAAGAAGCTATTTTGCATATTTTGTGGAGAGGACAAGGGTCACACCACCAAGTATTGTGAGATCACAATTCAGAAGAAAAAAGAATTGAGCGAATCATCTTCGTAGACCACCCTGAAAGAAACAAACCAGGTTCAGCAATACTATCCAGGTCAATTATGCAATACCAAACATCCACAGCTCTAACATACACTCAAAAGCAAGCTCTTCCACCACCGCCTTCGGGCACACCATCATCTTTGGCTTATAGCCATCAACAGGCCTTACTGCCACCACCTTCGGGGTGCTTTCCCACACTCACATACCCCCAACAGCAAGCTTTACCTCCTCCACCACCAGGTCCGCTGCCACAGCAGCAGTGGTCTGTTTCGAATCATTACCATCAGCAAGCCCCCACAAAGTTACTCAGTCATGCCCCTGCAAGCAACAAGCTTTTCAAGAGAAGGTAAAAGAAGAAGAGGTTGTCGAAGTGCAAACAGTCAACAGCATAGTACCTGCTACGAAGCATATATTCCCGATCATGGGGGGCTCAAGTCTCGAGGCTGAGTCCAAAAGGAAAAAGAAAGAACATCAAAGGAGAGTACATCATATCAGAGTACAAGGGCCTTACATCAAAAGAAAATGGTCGCACGTACCAATCACGTTTGATCAAAGTGACCCTCAGGTTGAAGGATTATCTGCACAACGACGCAATGGTGATAAATTGCATTATTAGGGGATATGTAATACATGTGTTCTGGTAGATAATGGAAGTTCTGCTGACATCTTAATGGTAAAAGCATACAGACAAATGAATCTTGGTGACTTGGCCCTGGAGCTTGCCACAAATCCGTTATGCAGTTTTGGTGGAAGAAAGGTAGAGGCCTTGGGAAAAATAACATTGCAAGTGTCCTTCGGCGAAATTAGGAATCCGAGGAGAGAGTGGATCACTTTCGACGTTGTGGATGTCAACTATCCATACAACGCAATTCTTGGCAGAGGAACCCTTAACAACTCCGAAGCTGCGTTGCATTCATCGTATCTAGTTATGAAGATACCTGCATACAAAGGTCTAATCTCTGTTTATGGAAGTCAGGAAGATGCAAGAAGAGCTGAAGGAAACTGGTACCCAAGGAGACAGAAAAATACATAGCATAGAAGAAGAGAGAGAGACGTACCAAAAAAGCAAGCAATAAAAGAAAAAGCAGAAAACAGTAGAACAGCCAGAAGCAAGTTGTTCTTGATGAAAATAGACCAGATCAAACAGTCTTAGTGGGAACTCAGCTCACAGAGTCAGAGGAGCAGGAACTAAAGTCATTTCTTGAATAAAATAAAGATGTGTTCGCTTGGTCAGCAAAAGACCTCTGTGGCATAGATCAAAATATCATAGAGCATGCCTTGAATGTGCGTCCGTCCATAAGGCCCAAGAAATAGAAGTTGAGAAAGATGTCAGAAGATAGAGCCGAAAGTGCAAAATCAAAAGTCAACTAGGTTGCTCAAAGCTGGGATCATCAGACCCATAGAATATCCTAGAATGGTTAGCCAATGTTATCATGGTAAAAAAGATAAGTGGAAAATGGTGCATGTGCATTGATTTTAGCCGACCTCAATAAAGCATGTCCAAAGGATGAGTTTCCTCTCCCGCGCATTGATAGTCTTGTGGATGCAGCGGCAAGCTCTGAGATGATGAGTGTTCTGGATGGATACTCAGGGTACCATCAAATCTAGCTTCAAAGGGACGACGAACCAAAAACAAGCTTCGTCACTCCAGCAGGAACGTATTGCTATATCAGAATGCCCGAAGGTCTCAAGAATGCTGGTGGCAGTTTTAATAGAATGACAGCAAATGTGGTTGGAGATCAGCTTGGTAGAAATGTGTTAACATATGTTGATGACATCATAGTTCAAAGTATCAAAAGGGGAGACCATATTGCAGACTTAAGAGAAAGTTTCGTCAACTTCAGAAAAAGCGGGGTTAAAGCTAAATCCGGAAAAGAGTGTCTTTGGTGTTTCAAAAGGAAAGTTCCTAGGATGTCTAGTATCAGCAAAAGGCATTGAGGCAAACCCCACAAAAATTGAATCTATCCTTTGGATGCAACCCCCCTCATCAAAGAAATCCATACAAAAGTTGACAGGAAGGCTGGCATCACTTAACAGGTTCATATCTAGATCAACGGAACGAAGTTTGCCGTTCTTCGAAGTCTTGCGTGGAACAAACCCATTTACATGGGGGAGAAGCAACAAAAAGCATTCGAAGACCTCAAAGAATACCTGGTGCACTTGACTACATTATCATCGCCTAAACACGGGACTCCTTTGTTGCTGTATGTTGCTGCGGCACCTGGCAGTAGTCAGCGCTGCTCTTGTGCAAGAAAAAAAGTCAAAGGGCAGAAAAAGCAGAGACCAGTGTATTATGTGTCTGAAGCACTTACGCCCACAAAGATTGAATTATTTAGAAATTGAGAAAGTGATCTATGCAGTTGTCATGGCTTCAAGAAAGCTTCGTCACTACTTTCAGACCTTCAACATCATTATGCCTTCATCGCAACCACTCAGAGATGTCCTTCGAAATAAAGAGGCAAGTGAAAGAATTGGGAAGTGGGCAACTAAGGTGAACGAGTTTGTCATTGACTTTGTGCATAGGACCTCAATCCAGGTCGCAGTCACTAGCAGATTTTGTCGCTGATAAAACTCTGACAGAGGAAGAAATAGAATTTCCCTCCGAATATCAAATTTGGCATGTGTGTTGTAACGGATCGTTTACATCCACAGGCACTGGGGCAGTGGCAGTAATCCAGTCTCCTTCAGAGGTAAAGTCATCCTTCGCAGTAAGGCTTGAATTTCCAAGTACAAACAATATTGCAGAATATGAAGCAGTAATGCTAGGTCTGAGAAAGTTGAAGGCGTTGGGAGTGAAAAGGGCAGTTTTGATGTCGGACTCTCAAGTTATATCAGAGCACATCGAAAAAACATCACAAGCCAGAGAAGAAAAGTTGCAGAAATACTTGCATACAATCAGAAGAATGGAATCATACTTCGAAGGTTTCACAGTGAAAAAGATTCATAGAAATGACAATGACGAAGTAGATACATTAGCCAGAGCAGCTTCGCAAGGAAAGCCGCTGCCACCTGATGTGTTCTTTGAAATACTCAGGGCACCTTCAATCGAGTTGCAGGAAAGAGCAATTTTGTCTATCTCACTAGTAGTTAGCGAAGATTGGAGATAAAAAATCATAGCTTATTTAAACAATACTCATCAGAACGATGATGAAGCTTGGCTTGCAAGAATGAGTCAGCGAACCAGACAATACAAAGTGGTCAATGGTGAGTTATACAAAGAAGGGGTCTGTGCACCACTACTTAAGTGCCTTGCAAGAGATGAAGGAAAAGAGCTGATGAAAAAAATACATTCAGGAATGTGCGGGGCTCATGTGGGCCTGAGGAAATTACTAGGGAAAACATACAGAATGGGTTTCTACTGACCAAAGACAGCAACCGATGGTGAAGAATTGGTTAGAACATGCGACAACTATCAAAGAATGGCAAAGAATCAGAATCAACTAGCTTTGTACACTCAGTTAATTGAGCTAACATGACCATTACAAAGATGGGGCATGGATCTCATTGGCCCAATGCCAACCGCGAAAGGAAATCTGAAATATGCTATAGTAGCTGTGGAGTATTTCACTAAGTAGATAGAAGCAAAAGCTTTAACAATGATAACTTCGGCAACGGTGAAACGTTTCTTCTGGCAAAACATAGTGTGCCGCTCCGGCACCCCAAGAGCATTGATAGTTGATAATGGGACTCAATTTGATGCAAAATCATTTAGAAAATTTTGTCACCAGATTAGCACGGGCCTTAACTTTGCTTCGGTAAGGCATCCAGAGTCAAATGGCGTGGTCGAAAGAGCAAATGGCATAATATTATCTGGCATATCAAAAAGGCTAGTGGGGCTCACAAAAGGAAAATGGGTAGAAGAAATGACGAAGGTAGTATGGAGCCACAATACCACGGTTTTAAGAGCCACAGGTTACACCTTGTTCAAGCTACTGTTTAGGGAAGAAGCAATGACACTTGAAGAGTTAAAGCTTAAATCTCTAAGAACAATAAAGCCCGAAGGTGAACAACAAGAACAATTGGTTGACAAGGATGCAGTCGAGTCGATATGACTCGAAGCAGTGGATAATATTCGAAGGTACCAAATGGAGACTAAGAAATGGAGAGATAGAAAGGTAAAACTCAAAACCATCGAGCCAGGTAATTTCGTACTCCAAAGGATATCAAATGCAAATACAGTGAGAAAGCTACAAAGTAAGTGGGATGGCCCCTTTCTAGTGAAGGCATCAAACAAGCCAGGATCATATAGGCTTGAGGACATGTCCGGCAAAGAAGTGCCAACGTTGTGGAATATAAACGACCTTTGGCGGTACTATCCATAGAAATAGATCTTTCTTTTTTCCTTTTATGTAAAAGTAGAAAAGATGTTCTGCACCCTTTTTTCTTACAGGGGAAATCCCGAAGCAAAACAGGCGTAAGGTTTTTTAATGGGTAAGATGCTCGTAGTCGAGTTTCAAACGAATGAAACAATATTAACCCAGAACGACATGTTCAATGGATCAACGAAACTTTGGATTGAACCTTCGGTTCATCTCCGAAGGGTATCGTCAGAGGTACATGAGATAAAGTAAATAAAAATCACGTGCGCGCCAAAAAAGGTGTGGCTTTAGCTAAAGCGCGCAAAAAGGCGCGCTTTTATTAAAGTGACCTTCGTCGGTAACAATACGACAAGGCACAGACCACAAAAGTCGGACAAGTCTGCGGTGGATATTAAAGAAACGAGAATGCATTTTCAAAAAAAAGAGAGACCTTCGTCGGTAAAAATACGACAAGGCACACACCACCAAGGCCATCAAAGGCTGCAGTGGACGATCAAATAATGTATTGTTGTTAAAACTTGAGAACCATTTCGCTCTTGAATGATAAAAAGCTATCAGATTCCCTGCTTAGGGCTGATGACAAAAAGCATTGGATTCTCTGCTCTGGGGCCAACGATGAAGAGCATCAGATTCCTTGCTGTTGTTGTGTGCAAATCGACAACGCATGCAAAACAACTTTGCGTCAGTCAGAAAAATAATCATATGGCAAGGCGCATTGGATACCCCTTTAGAAAGGGACACATTGTCACCTGAAGACCGGCTCAAACCTACTATAAATAGAAGCACCGTGCTCCTTCACTCGGCACAAAACCAAGCCTAAGAGCCGTTCATTTCTAACCACCAAAAGAATAATACTTCGCATAAGAGTTGAGTGCCACCGAATCTAGGCTGATCTACCGTCACTGCTTTGAGAGGATCGACGGCTTGAATCATGAAGTCCGCAGTAGACAAAGCATTTCTTCATATAGGTGTTTTTTGTCATCCGATATAAAATAGTTCAAGTCGTGAGATTCTCCTAACTTCCCCCATTCGTCGGGATGTTTTTTAGCCACAGATCAAGCCGTGAGATACTACTAATGGAGTTATCTATGGAATGAACATGTCACATTGTCACCAACCTTAACATACTCAGAAGGTAGGTGGCAGAGGTTTTGGCAACAATGCTACCTAGATGCACTAGCAGCAACGTATCTATGCGCGACCCTCTAGCTGCCGCACACGGGTTTTCAAACCTAGTGTGTGAAATAAATGGTGCAGCCGTCGATGTCACAAAGCTTGCTGCTCAGAATTCGACGATGCTGCTGATAGTTGTTGTAAGGTGATGGTGCATCTAAAATTTATACATTTGCAGCATCGTTGTATCGTGGATATATCCGTTGTTTGTTTATTGTATCCGAAGCTTCCTTCTATCCATCAATAAAATTTGCATGCATCTTTTGCTTCGTACGCAGCTCGGCCCTATGCTAAGAATGTAATAGTTCATAAAAAATTCTTAATCACATCAAGCAAAGTGTTTCGTAAATAGATGTTTTTATGTTACACAGCTTTGAAAGAGTTGAGGTCGCATCAAACTACATCTATTTTAGTCTTCCCCTAAAATGACATCCACTACAATTCCATCAATGATATTGATCTAAGACGATGTCCAAGACGCAGTCTGCGTGATAACAGGCTAAGAATGTCTAGTAAAAATTCAGATAGGCTTTGACCCGCATACATAGTCACTGTTCCACAGGAAATGTTTGATAACGGTGCCTGGCACCCAGCAAAAACAAAAGTCAGGTATTACATCTTGCACCGCTCGACATATACGGGCATGATGTGTGAGGTTAAACCTCCGTATCTCGACTAGTCAACTTTGGATCCGGCTTGGGGGCTTCGTCCGTTGACGGAGGTTGTACTGGCTAAGGGGTTTCGGAGGAGGTTCCAGTTGCAGTAGTATGTGGTGCATCAGTCCTTTGACGGCACTACTCAGCACGCCTTCGAATTGCATCCTTCGCTTGCAAAATGCGAACACCATACGAAGTAGTTAGACTGCAAAGAAAAAGGAGGGGGTAGGAAGTCCAAAAAAAAAATAGCAGCAGTCTACCTCCTTCCATCATTCGCGGATCTGATCTGGAACCTTGGCCTTAAGGCCCTTCTTCCACAACAAATTGTAAAGACGTCATCCGATGTTCTCGCAATCTTGGTTGCACCGAAAAACGTCGTCGTCTGAGCACAACTGAAAGGAAGGTGCACCGGCCCTGTGAACTTGGTCGCAACCCACATTCTGAAGTGAAGAAGCAACAGCTTTAGCACCAGCCATGGTGCAATAACCTTTGTAGGTGTTCATAAGTTCAGCTATCTCTGTAACCTCACTGTCAATCCAGTTCAATGCCCCACGCTATCGCCCGTCTCAAATCTTCGGGTCCGGCAGTGGGCTCCAATGTGGGACACAATGAAATCAACAATGGTCGTACAAGATGATATTTTCTCAAAAACAGCCTTGTCGTCTGTCTCCTTCTGTCGAGAAAGAGATTCGAGTTGGGCTCGAAGAGCTGTTAGCTCTTCGTCCTTATCTTCAAGTTTTTTGAGTTGCTTTTCCGCTTCCAGCTCGTGTAACTTGACGGACTTCTTAAGAGACTCCACTGTGCTTTCGGCTTGTTGCCGTGATTCTTTTTATTGAGTTCGGAGCAATGTGGTTTCCAAGGCAGCGGCTCTTTGCTTGTCCTAGTTTAGCTGAGAATTTGGAGTTGCTATCTTCGAGCTCCTTTACGCCGGTACATTGCAGGACAACTTCGTCCGTTAGCTCCTGAATGGCTTTTTCATGAGCCTCGCGCTCTTTTTTCTGGTTCAGCTCATGTTGGCGAGCAATGTCCTTGATCCTTTTTTCAAGGAAATCAATCTTTGCATCTGTCGCCGAGCTTTCTAGCAACATCCTCTTCGGGAGGCACTTCGAAAGAAGTAAACCCTAAACATCAAAATAAAACCGAAGTTATATATATATATATATATATATATAACACAAAACTTGTACCTTCGTGCAAACGGCGGTCAGTTGTCCAGCCAGCTCCGCGCTTGATAAGGATAAAATTCCTTCCTCAGCGTCACGGAAGCAAAATGAATTTCCCAGAACACCAGCAACATTCATTTCAGCTTCGGATCCCAAACATTGAAGGGATTTTATAAAATCACCGCCGAAGATAGTGCAATCTTTTTGTTATGACCGGCATCACATAATAGAGGAGAAATAGGCAGTGTGGATAATGGATTAGCCAGATATTTTGAGAAGTTATTTGTTCCCTTAAAAGTAGCAGATTAGAGATTGGTTGTTAGGCTATATAAACATATACTATCAATGTGAAAAGGCAAGCAAGGCAACGATTCATTGCCCTTGCTGCCCGTGCCGCTAGCTTCCATTTATTACTCCATCACCCTCACTCTCTCTCTGTTCCACGGATCATCCTCGCCAGCGAGGTTGCCAGCCTCGCCCACCTGTCCACCATCAGTACGACCTTCGTAGCGGATCAGGCTCTATCAACCTGGTATCAACGATGACGGGATCGATCCATGGCGGTGACCATGACTCATCCTCGACTGACTCCCAAAACATGGAGGTCCTAGCCAAAGGTCTCATGGAGGTCCAGTGCCAGCTTGCATCCTTGTCGGAGATCCAACGCCAACTTGCGTCCTTGCTGGAGATACACAGCCGAGTCGGCAACTTCGCTACCTAGATGTCACAGCTCTCCTCCCGCGTGCGAGCATCGAGGGTCGCGGCGCTGCCGCCTCGTCCTCCTCCGCCGCTGCTGCCTCCACCACCCTATCCCCTGCAACATCTTTTCCCTACGGGCTGCCAGGATACGACAGCATCCCACCAGATACCTCATCGACCATCGTCACCACATTGCCCATCCTTCACCTAACAACACCACTACCCCATAGCGCCACCACGGTCCTGCCATCAACCACCACATCACTACCCATCAACCTAGATCCCGTTCCCCCACTCCCCATCACTTATACCCCACGATATCCGGTATGTCGCACTGCCGCCCTCCGAGACTCCGCCACACACTGGGGTCCCATGCTACCACAAGCTATCATTTCCCATGTTTGACGGCAAGGAGGATCCTCTCGGTTGGTTGAACCGGTGCGAGCAGTTTTTCTGGGGCCAACACACGCTCGAAGAAGACAAAGTATGGCTCACCTCAGTACCACCTCCTCGGCGTCGCACAGCATTGGTACTACATGATGGACCAAGATGCCACGCGCTTGGCAGCGCCGTCGATCACCTAGCCTTGCTTCAAGGAGCTCTGCCACCAGCGCTTTGGGCCGCCTGACACACAGCAACCCCTTGGGAGAGCTGGCTGTTGGCGGTTCTTAGCCTAACAGATTTTACTCTGCAAGCGAACGGAGACCGCTTGTAGCTTTCACCTGGGAGTATTCCAAGGTAACTTATTTATCCATAGGGAAGCATTGAGAAAAAACAATGATTCATCGATCATCTAGCTTTATCTATCTAATTCATTACAAACAATAGGTGGAGATATATGAAAGATAAACAAAAGACAAAAACCAAACACCATGAGATACAGGCCAAACATCGTTGGCATGAAAATAGGTTTAGCTAGGAGGACAACGAATCAAGACTAAGGTTTCGGTCTTCATTCTTTACTAGCATACAAGAGCTATCCAGTGCTAAGGTCGAAAGGACTTCAACAGAGGCAATACTTGCATCGAGCGAAATTCTAGAGTCTCGAGGGTACCAAGGGTAGATAGTTGGTCCCAAAGGAGAGTCTAGCTAACACCTATGGGCCTCCCGAAACGACGGGCCTAGACTACACAGGTACACCACAAGCTGTCACCGAGTGGGGCTACCAATCAAAACTGCGTGGAGAGGATGGCATGCTACAAATATGTTCAAGCGAAGCTTGAACAACAATAGTTCGTCCTTAGCTAGAGGAGAGGAACTAACCATAGCCTAGCGTTGAAGTGTAGGGGTGAATTGTAGCACCGGCAAGCACAACTGAGAACCCATCAATTCTAACTTAGCACAACTCAGGCCATGATGCAACGCTCTAACTACTCATCACATCATGTAACTAACTGAAAGAAGAAGAAGTGCATTAACTAAGAAGGTAAAGCACTAATCATCATCGGGAAAGTAATGCAACAAATATATAAGTAAGAATGTAAATATGTTACCAGGGATTCCCGACCGACTCTGACACACGAAGCTTGCTCTAACTCCTAACTAAACACTGAATTCAGAGCAGAGGCACCACCCGAGGGGAGCCTCCAAGTGAGGGAGAGAGAGTTTATATAGTGAAAGGTACAAGTGAGAGTGAGGGGGTGCCTCTCTATTTATAGGTGGAGGAGAGGAGAATATTCCTACTGCCTACATGCAAGATTCCTCGTCCAACTACTCCTTGGGAACCACTTGTACCCCCAACCTGACCTAGGAAGGTCAGTAACTTTCTTCCCCACATGCTGGTGCAAGAAACCGGTTAAGAACCGGCCATTAAGGCAGTGAACCGGCTGTTTGAAGAGAAAATCGGAGCTTTGCAGTTAATCTGGCTCAAGAACCAGGCCAAACTGGCAGTTGGACAGGTCAAAACCGGCATGAACTGGCGCTGCAGGCCATTCTCCTGGCGCCACGTGTCTGGGCGGGGGTTCAACCTGGCAAGCAGGGCAAGGCCGCTCCCCCGCGCGTCTCCTGGGACCGCCACTTAGGCGCCGCCTGGTTGGCCCTGGGCCGAGCGAGCCGCTCCCCCCGCGCGTGGGTGCGCGCTGCAGCTGTGAGCCAGTCACGTGGCGTGCTCCAGTTGGCTGTGCCTGCTATCCGGGTGGATTGCGATCCGCGTCTTCCGCCCAGGCGCCAATGGTTGGCGGCCACGTGGCTCTGCCTGGGCTTCTCCCGCCTTGGCTGTGCCACAGGGTGCATTATTTTTGTATTTTTGATATCTTTTGCATAGGAGCTCCAAATGATGCAAATAATATGTCCATTTTGATCATCTCGACGAGATCTTTGCAATGGTGTAGTGCTTGAGGTCATTTGAGATGCTTTTTAGTGATGGTATTTGTAGTTATTTCTCAAGCCCTTTTATGTGCTACTTCTCTCTTGCTCCAAATGGTCTTCTTTTGCATGGAATGTGAGCTTCTGCCTGTGATACATCGAAAACCACCAAAACTATGTGGAATTCATCAGTGTTAATTAAATAATGCATAGAACTTTAGCTATACCCCATTTATTCACCGAGGAATTGACAGTCGAAATGGTGAAATAACGGACCGTCAACACCCCCCAAGCTTGAACTTTAGCTCGTCCTCGAGCAAAGCTAAGACTTAGGCTCAGTGGATTCAGGAGTTGCATCAATGCCAATGTCCAACAAGTATTAAGTGCACAAACCAACACTCTACATTTATGTCTGAACAAACTGGCATAAATGGGCCCCAACCTTTTTATCCATACCTGTGGGGCTTCTGGCATTTCTTACCTTGTCTTCGGCGGTTGAGAGATGGAACAATCTCAGAAGAGTGTCACCAAACTTTATCTCTTTTTTGGTTTCATGCTTCGGAGGGTTTTGAAAAATTTGAGATGAAAGCATTAAGTTCCTCAAATGGTACCCTCGATCACTCAAGTGGTTTTAGATTCCTCACCAAACCATTGGCCAAACTTTTCCCTATCAACTTAAAAAGGCTGATGTGGAGCTCATGGTAGGGACTTGAAATGACACTACTTCGTAAGAACTCAAAATTTGACAAAACTCAACATAACAATAGGTAGCATATGTAGAGATCTTAACATGTAATGCATTTGGCTCTGGATAGGTAATTCAAACCACTAAGGAACTTTTCATTTTAATTTTCAAAAAGAAAACTCCGAGAATTCACCTTACTAGGATCAAGATGGGTTAAACTCAAACTTTGATTATATCACATCTCACAACAACTTAGACATGGTTTTGAAAGCACTTGCTCCCACAAGGTTAAAGATTAAAGGTAGGATCACGACAAATGCCAATAAGTTTAAAATTTAGGAGAGTGTCAAGTTGTATACAAAATACTTACAAGGAATTAACAGAGCAACTATTCATCATTTCCTTTAAGCAAGGGTATAAACAAAGTTCTAGCATTATAGGAGTTAGTTTATTTATCCTAAAAAAAAGAAATATTTTTGTTGTTTTCAGATTACGCAAATTTTTTATAGGTGTTTTTTTAATTTGTTGGAGAAAGTAAATGTTTTTTTTGTGTCATGGCAATTTTCAGGATTTAAGATATTCAGTTCAGTACAGAGCATTCGGGGTACTCACCTGGATAGTCTTCCCCCAAGCCTAGTTCTTGCAAATAAATGCAAACTCAAGGCTTAAGATCATCTGGCTGTGATGAGACGAAACACCTTTGCGAGTGAGAACACGTTGTCGACCATGCTTGACTTGCCTTCCTTTCTGCTCATACTCGGGCATATTCCATTGAGTATTCCTTCCAAATGTACTTGGCCCTCCATCACTCGGGTGTGCCTCCTCGAGATTCTCCTTCTCTCACCAGGAAGATTGCCGAGGGTGGAATCCTGCATGGTAGACTTTGTTCTGCTTCTTCCCATTGTCTTCAACATGGTTGAAAGGGAATTGATCCAGAATTCCATACGCGTCGAGAGGTCCATCTTGAATTTGAGATTGTGAGTGCTATTGATCTGATGAACTTCGGTGGGAGGTTGTCGCGGTGCTCTTCTTCCATCCTTGACCAGATGTCATCATTGAGACTATGGAAGAAAGCTCTCGTGACGGGCACATCTCTAGAGAAACTCCTTTGCTTCTGTTATTGGCGTGTCAACAAGCATTTGACAGCTTGAGACCCTTGTTTCACAAAGCTTCGGTTTTCCTCGATAGATGATGCTGCACACTCAGAGGCAGATGTTGTCTGGAGCAACTCCAGTGACATTGAAACCACCACCAACATCTTGGAGACAGGTGGAGGTGTTCAAATCCCTTGATGGATTCCATGTAGCGGATACACCCGAGCTTTGATGACAACTTGGTTGCCAAATGTGCTTGGTGGAGGGCAATTAGGTTGCTTCACAAGAGGAGAAGTTTGGAATATCCTCTTTGACTCATGCAATTACCGAACCAAATTACTTGGTGTGGCCTGGTGTCTTTTCCCCCAAGCTTGGATGTTGCAATGAATTGCGGTCTCCAGCTTGCTCCTATTGCTTGCTCTTCTTCTTCTTGGGCATGATACTTGTCATTCATGACATGTCCCGCATAGCCATTGACCATCATGTCATGACGTAGACGTTCTCTCCCTTTCCATGGACGATGTCCACTTTTGCATTTGTGGTGCTTAAGACGGAACTCTGGCTACGATCAGAGGTGTCTATGCCCGCCGTTTGGGATCTACACCACAACTCCATGGGTACACAATCCTCCCGTGGGTGTGTGGGCCACACTTACTCCAAGGGTAAGTGGGTCCACAACTGCAATTTAAGACATAGG
The DNA here is from genome assembly GCA_030272315.1 of Paspalum vaginatum. Taxonomy (NCBI): domain Eukaryota; kingdom Viridiplantae; phylum Streptophyta; class Magnoliopsida; order Poales; family Poaceae; genus Paspalum; species Paspalum vaginatum. Next base: position 31,626,959 of record CM059018.1, on the reverse strand, counting down.
GATAGCATAGTATAATGTGACATTGAATGTTACCTTATCATGACACTGAAGCTTGCATTAGCGCAAGCTTGCAGTTGGTAGTGTTGCCAATACTACCGCATCATGATGCTATCATTTTCCCAAGGGAAGCAGAGTGCGAGATGGGCCCAGGGCCATAGTTCTCAGTAAATGCTGGGGTAAATGCCTCCTACAACAGGTTAGTAGACAACATATACGAAGGAATAATACATATGCAACATATTGTCCAAAGTTGTCTACAGAGTGCTAGATGGGAATTCCACTTGAAGACATAGTACAAAACTGTGTTGTAAAACCATGACTTTTCCATCTCCAAAGTTTTACTCAAATCCTCGGTCTAAAAAAAAGGGTCAAAAATGATGCTTCATTACTGGGATCTTGTGTCTTCAAAGGACTTTGTGGGATCAAACCATTTGAGAATCGCGGTTTCTGTACTAGCGAACAAATCCTCAGCACCAAAGTTACACAAAGCACATTTATCCGATGCAACCCCTTTTATTTTTGCATCAATTGATAAAAAGAGGCCAACCCAACCTAAGCACCACGCTTAATTTGGAAGTTGGTCTCTGGGCACACAAATGGACCAAGCTATGTTCTCACTGTAAACTAAGGCAGCATGAAAACACATTTCATGACAAGATTTACTCAATGGATAGAGCGAAATTGGAGCATGGTTTTTTTCTTTTTCTATTTTTTTGTTTTTGTACGGAAGTAACAAAAAAGAAAAGATAAAACTAGATGAAAGATAAAACACTTTTCTGACTTGCGCCAGAAAGCTTGTTGGCGGTTTTTAGCCTAACAGATTTTACTCCGCAAGTGAACGGAGACCACTGTAGCTTTCACCCGGGAGTATTCCAGGGTATCGTGTTTATCCACAGGGAAGCATTTAGAAAGAACAATGATTCATCGATCATCTAGCTTTATCTATCTAATTCATTCCAAACGATAGGTGGAGATATATGAAAGATAAACAAAAGACAAAAACTAAACACCATGAAATACAAGCCAAACACCGTTGGCATGAAAACAGGTTTAGCTAGGAGGACAACGAATCAAGACTAAGGTTTCGGTCTTCATTCTTTACTAGCATACAAGAGCTATCCGTGCTAAGGTCGAAAGGACTTCAACAGAGGCAATACTTGCATCGAGCGACATTCTAGAGTCTCGAGGGTACCAGGGGTAGATAGTTGGTCCCGAAGGAGAGTCTAGCTAACACCTGCGAGCCTCCCGAATGATGAGTCTGGACTACACAGGCACACCACACGCTGTCACTGAGTGGGGCTACCAAGCAAAACTGCGTGGAGAGGATGGCATGCTACAAACATGTTCAAGCGAAGCTTAAACAACAATAGTTCATCCTTAGCTAGAGGAGCGGAACTAACCAGAGCCTAGCGTCTAAGTCTATGGGTGAATTGTAGCACCGGCAAGCACAACTGAGAACCCATCAATTCTAACTTAGCACAACTCAAGCCAAGATGCAACGCTCTAACTACTGATCACATCATGTAACTAACTATAGAAGAAGAAGTGCATTAACTAAGAAGGCAAAGCATTAATCATCATCGGGAAAGTAATGCAACAAATATATAAGTAAGAATGTAAATACATTACCGGGGATTTCTGACCGACTCCGACACACGAAGCTTCCTCTAACTCCTAACTAAACACTAAATTCAGAGCAGAGGCACCACCCGAGGGGTGTCTCCAAGTGAGGGAGAGAGAGTTTACGTGGTGAAAGGTACAAGTGAAAGTGAGGGGGTGCCTCTCTATTTATAGCCGGAGGAGAGGAGAATATTTCTAGTGCCTACATGCAAGATTCCTCATTGGACTGCTCCTTGGGCACCACTTGTCCCCCCAACTGACCTAGGAAGGTTGGTAACTTTCTTCCCCACGTGCTGGCGCAAGAAACCGGTCAAGAACCGGCCACTAAGGCAGTGAACCGGCCGTTAGAAGAGAAAACCGGAGCTTTGCAGTTAATCCGGGGAAGAACTGGCCAAACGAGAAATTGGGCTGGTCAAAACCGGCTTGAACCGATGGCACGGGCTTTTCTCCTCGCGCCACATGTCTGGGCGGGGGTTCAACCGGTGGCAGCGCAAGACCGCTCCCCTGCGTGGCTCTTGGGCCAGCCACTTTGCGCTGCCTGGTTGGCCTCGGGCCGAGCGAGTGCGCGCGTGCCTCCTCGGTGCCTCTAATGCTACCGCTGCCACCAGTGGCGTCATCATCGCAGGCGGCTCCGGCTGTCCCCAATCCACTGCCATGCCCCTTCAAGTGCCTTATACCGGCAAAGATGGCCGATTGACACCGCAAAGGGATTTGCTACAAGTGCAACGAGCCCTATGTTCGGGGCCACCGCTATCCTCTACCTTGAGGTCACCGACTATGATGAGGACAGCGATGAACCTCAATACTAGGATGTGGCTATGGTGTCCCCGCTTGTGGGCTCCCTCCATGCTCTCGCGGGGCTACGGACGGATGACACTAGGCAAATCGCACTGGTGATAGGCGGCTATCATCTGTTTGCCATGCTCGACATTAGCTCTACACATAACTTCATCAACACTGAGGCGGCAACGCGGCTAGGACTACACCTGGCAGCATGCCCCAACCTCTGTGTCACCGTAGCTAATGCTGACAAGGTTGCCTGCGACGGCCTGGCACGCGACGTCATGTTCCTCATCGACACGGGGCCATTCACTGCGACGGTCTACGCGATTAACCTCGGCAGCTATGACCTCGTTCTTGGGGTCGACTTCCTCTGCACCCTGGGCCCATCCTTTGGGACTTCGAAGCCCACCATCTGGCATTCTGGTGCACAGGTCACCGTGTCCTATGGTGCGGGGTAGAGTCTCCTCGTCCGGCGACCACGGCGACGGCGGTCCACACGCTCCGCCAAGACCCACAGCCGATGCTGCATCGACTGCTTGACACCTTCATTGACGTGTTCACCACACCGACTGGCCTTCCACGGGCCCGATCATGTGACCCCGCATCCATCTACGACTGGGTACGGCGCCAGTGGTCGTACAGCCCTACCGCTACCCCCAACTTTAGAAAGATGAACTGGAACGCCAATGCGCCGACATGATTGCCCAGGGCATCATCAGGCCTAGTATGTCGGCGTTCTCCACACCGGTGCTGCTGGTCAAGAAAGCTAACAATTCATGGCGGTTCTGCATCAACTATCGCACACTCAATGACCACACTATCAAGGACAAGTACCCTATCTCGATCATCGACGAGCTCCTCAATGAACTCCACGGCGCATGTTTCTTCACCAAGCTCGATCACCGTTCCGGCTGCCATCAAGTGCGCGTTCACCCGGACGACATCGAGAAGACAGTGTTCCGCACTCATCATGGCCACTTCGAGTTCCTTGTCATGCCCTTCGGCTTGACCAATACACCGGCCACCTTCCAGAGCCTCATGAATGTTGTGCTCTGGCCGTTTCTCTGGCAGTTTGTCCTGGTTTTTTATGGTATTTTGATATATAGGCAGTTGTGGTCCTCTCATCTACAGCACATCAAGGTGGTCCTCGACACCCTCCGTGCCAACACCCTATTTGTCTAGCAGTCCAAGTGTTCCTTTGGTGATGTCCATAGCGTAGCTCGACCACATCATCTCAGCAGAGGAGATTGCCATGGATGGTGACAAGGTGGCTACTGTCACCTCCTAGCCCACGCCGCGATCTGCCCATGGACTGTGCGAATTCCTCGGCCTTGCAGGCTATTACCACAAATTCATCGAGTTTGGGTTCATTGCGGCACCTCTAACTTAGTTGCGGACGAAGGACGGCTTCCTCTGGTCACTAGCCGCAACGAAGGCATTTCAGGCTCTCAAGCGCGCCCTAACCACGGCCTCGGTGCTACAGCTCCCGGTCTTTGACATGTCCTTTATTTTGGACTGCGATGCCTCAGGGGTCCAGGGTTCGGCACCGTCCTCCACCATCACACTGGTCCCCTAGGCAGTTCTTCAGCCTGGCCATTCGCTCCACACCATCTCAAGCTGGCTACATACGAGCGCCAATCGATTGGCCTCATGCAAGCTATTCGGACACTGGCGGCCGTGCCTGTGGGAGCATCGCTTCTTGATCCACATCGACCACTACAGCCTCAAATTCCTCCTCGATCAGCTCTTGACGACAATTCCGCAGCACCACTGGATCAGTAAGTTATTTGGCTTTAACTTCGTAGTGGAGTTCCGTCTAGGACGCCTGAACATGGTGGCCGATGCGCTCTCACAACGCGACTGCGGAGGACACCATCGAGGTGTCAGCCATGGACATGCGGTGTGCAGCTGTCTTGGGGCCCTCATTCCTGCCTCTATAATGATCTTCGCCAGGAGCTGACCATTGACCCGGACAGCGCCAACATCAGCGTGCAGATTGACTCCGGGGCACTCGGCCCATCCCTCGTGTTCGCGATGGCCTCATCCTGCATGGCGCCAGGGTCTATGTGCCGGCCACGTTGGGCCTCTTGCACCAGATCTTGCAGCTGGTTCACACCGACCATGAGGGGTTCCAGAAGACCTTCCATCGACTCCGTGCCAACTTCTACATCAACCATGATCGGGCGCTCAGTTCGCGACTTTGTGCAGGCTTGTGCTACCTGCCAACTGCAACAATACAGAGCATCTCCACCCCACTGGCCTCCTCCAACCTCTGTACGTGCCCATGCAGGCTTGGTCCGACATTGCAATGGACTTCGTTGAGGGCCTTCCCAAGGTGAATGGCAAGTCGCTAATCCTCACGGTGGTGGATCGCGTCTCCAAACTGTGCCCACTTCATCGCCCTAGGCCACCCATATACGGCTTCCTCCGTTGCGCATGCATTCTTCACTGACATCGTTTGTCTACATGGGTTCCTAACTTCAATCGTCAGTGACAGGGACCCCATCTTCACCAGCAACCTATGGCGCTGATCTGTTCAAGATGGCGGCATCAAGCTCTGCATTGAGCACCGCTTTCCATACGCAGACGGATAGGCAGTCCGAAGTGATCAACCGCACAATCGCCATGTACCTCCAGTGCATCATGGATGACAGGCCTCGCGTGTGGCTGGATTGGCTCCCGTGGGTGGAATACTGCTACAACACATCCTACCATACTGCTCTGCAGGCTACCCCGTTCCAGGTTGTGTATGGGCATGAGTTGCCAAGCGCTCACACCATACACCATCCGGGTCTACACACACCCAGTCAGGGGATGATCTGCTCCGCGATCGTGATGCCTTCCTCATAGAGGTCCGCGACCGTCTTCCCCAAGCTCAAGCTTACACCAAGTGCCAGTGTGACTGGCGCCACCAGAACTTGGAGTTCTCAGTCGGGGACTGGGTGTGGCTACTTGCTGCACCGACAGGCGGCCTGCTTGATCTCATGCCCTAATGTCAAGCTTGGCCCTCGCTATGCTGGTCCCTTTCAGGAGCTTGAATGTGTTGGTATTGTCGCCTATCGTCTTCAGGTTCTGGAGGGCGCCTGAATTCATGATGTCTTCCATGTTGGACTACTCAAGCCATTCCATGGCTTACCCCTGATGGGTCCTCCACCATTGCTGCCAATGTCTCATAGCTGGCTTCTCCCTGTGCCATTCATGGTCCTCGGGGCATGACGCCAACGCGACATATGGCACCTTCTCATCCGTTGGGAAGGGGCAACTGCAGAGGATGCCACCTAGGAGCCGCTCGATCAGTTCTGCAGTTCCTACTCGGCATTTCAGCTCGAGGATGAGCTGTTCCTCGATGGAGGGAGAGATGTTATGACCGGCATCACATACTAGAGGAGAAATAGGCAGCGTGGCTAATGGATTAGCCAGATATTTTGAGAAGTTATTTGTTCCCTTAAAAGTAGCAGATTAGAGATTGGTTGTTAGGCTATATAAACATATACTATCAACGTGAAAAGGCAAGCAAGGCAACTGATTCATTGCCCTTGCTGCCCCTACCGCCAGCTTCCATCTATTACACCATCGCGCTCACTCCCTTTCTGTGGCACGGATCATCCTCGCCAGCGATGTTACCGGCCTCGCCCACCTATCCACCATCAGTACGACCTTTGTAGCAGATCAGGCTCTATCACTTTTTCATAAGTCAGCAATGGTGCGTAGTCTATTGTCTTCTTCTTGGTCCACATCTTCGGACCCAACGATGCGAAGCAAACCGACATGATTAGCAGTTGAATTTTCTTCACATGTGGTCTAATTAGCTCTTTCAGATTGCTCAGCACCAGTAACTTCCAAAATGTGGGCTATGTCTTCTGAAGCAGTTTCGGGTTCACCATCCTTGCTTGAAATCTTCATCCCAAGGACCTCAACACTAGCTGTCTTAATGTCCTTGACTGGCAGTTGTCGAGTCTTAGGCATTACAGCTTTGTTTTTGTTAGTTGCTTTGTATCGAGGAGAAGCGCCTGTAGAATCTTACTCGTCTACTATATCAAATGGATTCAGGGATGTGAGGAACCCTCTTAGAATCAGCAGGGGGTAATTTTCCTTTTGCCAACTGAACGGTGTGCAATCCAAGAGGTCTCAAAACATGTGAAGGGCCACTACTCCCAATCATCAGATCCAAATATCCTGTTGGCCTCAGAAGTAAGTCCATGGGACATGGTATGGATCTCTGAAGCTATAGGAATCTGTTCCTTTGTGGTTGCAACATCTTCTGCAAGAACAACCCTCAGAGGCTTTTCCTCAAGATAAAAAACACTCGAGCTTTTGAGAGTCTTGTGAGATACCTTTTTCATATGAATTTTGACTCTTTTTCCCTTCTTGGTGGCCTCGGTATCGGCTGCAACTGCTCCTACAACATCAACTAGCCTTACGCTTTGGTCCTCTATTCTTCGGAAGCCATGTTGCCTAAATCAAAATATGCGTAATCAGGGTAGTCCACTCTGAAAGCATCAAAAACCCGGTTCGGCCTGAAGCTTAGTACAATCACCGAAAGCTTGACACAAGCGTTTATATTTAGCCTTTGTGTAGTTCCCAAGCATCACATCAATAGCTTTCTCAATTCCTTTACGCCAGGCTTCATTCGGAGATTTGTATTTGCTGAAGGGTTTAAACTTATATGGAAAGCGAACCAGCTTTGTATAATCAAATCCATTCGTCAGGCTTGGGCATGGTAAATCTACTTTGAAGAGGCAATACTCCATAGGCTGCAAATTCTTTAGCGAGACAACGCGTGTGAATCTGAGAACATACAACATTGTATGCCTTGTTGGCATGCTATTGTCTCTTCGGACTGGGCACAAAGTGGTCTCTTGAGCCCAAATGTCTGCTTTAGTGGGCTCATCATGCACGGAGTGAATTCTGGTTTATTCTCTGCATTAACAGTATAATAGAACCATTTTCGAGACCAATCACTGACCTATTTGCTTCGATAAGCGGTTACAGGGCTAGGGAAGTCCTTGTGACTGCGGAAAGTGTAACACCCAAAGTTCGGATGGAGGTTAGTTACTTTATCAGCCTTCGTCTGATAGTGTAGCTCACGAGTACGGCAGAAATGTTCAAGGACTGGCTCCAAACCCTAGCTAACCATTATCCAGATGTACACACTTAACTGAGCAAAAGCGTTGGGAGTAAGTTGATGGAAGTATATACCAAAACGTTCCAATATTTTTGGTACCAAAACGAAGCCCAGCAGTGAAGAAGCTTTCAAACAGGACGATTTTGTTCAGATGTGGAGCCGGAGTCTCTTCGTCAAGTGGCTTTCGGCATCGTTTGGGATCCTTGATAAAGTCCATCTTCTTATAGTACTCAAAGTCTTCCTCGGAAATGCTAGACCTCCTGAAAACTATGTGACTTGGCTTTCGAGGGCGTAGAATTACACCTTCATCAGTCGTCGTCCACCTCCTTCCATATACCCCTCTTCATCGTCTGCCAGCCCTTCATTCCTCAGAACCTTAGGTGATATCTTCGGCATCCTTTTCCATATGCCCTAGTGACAGGTTGGTTGGGGTCTCTTGACTGGCGGCGCTTGCGGGTCTCCTCAACAGACTCAGCTTCGGAGTCAGAATTCGGGCGTGCAGTAGAACGAATCCTCGCCATTTGAAGCGTGTAAAAAATCAATCAAATTAAAAACTGGACAGCCGTGCCAAATAGAATCCAAATCAAAATAGGCTTTCAAATCTCGCACTTAGCAAATCCTTTGAAGCTCCAAAAGTGCCCAAAGCAGTAAAGTCAAGCTTCGAAGCAATGAGTATAGCTTTAGAGCAGGCAAATCAAGGAGCTGCCAGTAGGGCAGTCGGCTAAAAGGGGGGCCGCGATCGGTCCCCCACAGGCTTATATACTGCCCATGGCATGAAAATCGAAAGGACGAGCAGTGAACAGTTGTGAGTCAATAAGAAGCCAACGTGTGTCACCTGCTTCCCTTGTCAATTACTTTTGTTCGTGTCTTTTCTTTTCCGTTCTTTTTCCAAAATAATCTCAAAACGGGGGGAGAACGCCTTGGGCACCCGAAGCATGAATCAAACCTTCGGCGTGTTTTACTCGATCACTGGTTTGAGCTCATCTTGGAAAAATGAACTAATCCCGCGAGGGGCTACTATTGGGCCGAAGCTCCTTGCCCCTCATGCTTTCGGATGCTCTTGATTTGTTTTGAGTTTTAGGATGAGATGAAAAGAAGACAACCAACGTATTTGATGTGAAGTGCTTCGAAGTTGTTGGAATTTCTAGTCTGAAGTCCCTGAGATTTGTTTCCAATTCAAGAGACCTAGGGAGAAAGTCGTTCGAAGGTGTCAAGACGAAAGAGGCTCCGAAGATGGAAGGAATAGGCAAGGATGCGTCGACAAGCTGGAGACATCTTTTTGATGCTTGCGTGTTCGAGTTGGCTTCGGACTAAAAATTACTAAACACACCTTGTATCATGAATAGAAGGGCCATTGCCAAAAGGATATGCCGAAGGACGATTATGTAAAATCATTGTAAAGTAGAACTACCGGTTGACCCCTATAAATACCAGGGAGACCAATCGAAAGGGATAGGCTTTTTGGCTAGTGACACTTGTACACCTCACATTGAATGTGACATCAGCCCTAATTTTGGGTTTGAAGGTATAAAGAATGTTCTCTCTTGTGTTATCATATTCGCTTTTAGTTTTGGCCCTTTAAGTTTCTAATTTCAATTACTTCGTATCGGGCAAAGAGTTCCCATTCCTATCGTTGTTGTTGTTGTTGTTGTTGTTGTTTGTTATGTATTGTTTTGATCACAAGGACTCCAAAGAGAGAGATCCTTCATCTTTGATGTTGCCCTGTTGTTGTTAAATGGTGCGATGACACGTCCCCTAACACTATCGATCTACCTCTTATTCCATGCTTCACTGATGTAGATTGGTAACATATGGCTAGGTGCATATTGCTCGTTCTGGTTGCTACAATCCACGATATGCACTGCAACATATGCATACGGCAATTCGAGAGATCGATATGCACCTAGCAACCTGTTTTTACATGTCCTAGGTGTGTTCTCCATTCTGGATGAATTTATTTGGAGGTTCGTCAATCTAGCATAGTTAATCGTCGATCATGTTTTAAGAAGGTTTATTATCTTCTTGTTATCCTTCATGCTTATTTATACTAACCCACAAGAAGGACACTCAATTGAGATGAGTCGATTGGTCAAGATGTCGGAAGGTGATCTCAGCGATCTAGCTGGAATTTAACGTTTCAGTTGTATTGTGTATATGCACGGTGATTCTTCGATGACAACTTCGCCCACAACACCCTCCCTATCTAGTAGGTCAAGCTAGGTGGCACGCCCAAGATCCACCACTGCTAGACCGTCCCCCCACGACGCCAAGTATGATCAAGCGGCGTCACAGGAGAGATGATAACAAAAGCAAGCATGATCTCCCAACTCATCGTGTGTCAGCAGTCATACAATTGCCTATCGATTTCCTGCAACGACGGCATGGTTCGGAGTCCACTCAGGAGCAGAGAAGGACATCCATAAAGAGATCACTTGATCCTTGTGTAGATCAAGGGGGAGCTTGGCCCTTGCGTGGATGCTCCAACGAGGACTAGTGGGAAGTCGCGACTCCTCGATACCTCGGTAAAATAGCCTTTCCTCTTTTCATTTACTTTCTTGCAATTTACAGTTCAGCACTTACTTTTCGCATTTACATTCCTAGAATTGCATGATTGGCTCTAGGTGGCAAGTATTTTTGATATCGTGTAGCAATCTAGACGCACAGGCACTAAGGTGAATTGGGACTTGATAGATAGGATTTAATTTCAAGTTTCGAACTTAGAAGTTCAATTCACTCCCCCCTCGACATCTTGATCCTTTCACCTGATTTGATAGTACTGGTTGGGAATCTGATACTAAAATGAATGGGACTTGATCGACATGATTTAATTTCGAGTTTCAAATTTAGAAGTCCAATTCACCCCCTCTAGGACACCGATTTCACTAGTACTGGTTGGAAATCCATGGTACAAGTCACAATTGTAGCTAGGAGTAATGTCATATGTACTAGTTGTAATGGCCAATCCCTCCGATAACATTGGTACTGGTTCATGCTATCTACAGGAAATACTAACCTATATTTTCCATAGGAACTTCAACACCTTCCTCTCCACATCACCTCATGTTTTGCACACCCTCCCTATAAGCTCTTCATCAATTTCTATTACTCCTATTGATTAACCATTTGGAAATACTTGGCGGTGTTTAGTCCCAGCGACCCACCATAGGGTGAACCACAGGATAGGGTTAAGAACAAGGAAGATCAGCGATGAGATTGTGAAGGTCACACACAACGATGAACACAACGATTTAGACAAGATCAGGTAGTCAAATTGTTGTACCCTATGTTCTGTATGGGGTTGTATATGGTATTGCTTTTACATGGTATGCAACAAAGTCAGTAATGCACTACAGGAATCTGATAAATTTTCGGCGGCCAAAAACCGGCGAAAATAAGGCCTTTCCTGCCGAAAATAGCTATTTTCAGGTGGCAAAATGCTTATTTTCGGCGGTATATTTCTGCCGAAAGAGGATTGTCCGAAAATAAGTCTATTTTCGGCGGCAAACCGCCAAAAATAGTCTTATTTTCGGCGGCAACAATAGGCCGCCGAAAATAGGCCATCGGAGGCTAATTTTCGGCGGCAAGCTTCTGGCCGCCGAAAATAATACCATAATAATTTTCGGCGTCCCAAAAACCATCGCCGAAAATTTTCGGGTTTCTTGTAGTGATGTATGGATGTGTCCTTTCTATGGAATCCCTAGCTCCTATTATATAGTCATGGAACTAGGTTTACAAGTCAGTTACAAGAAAGAGTTCTAGCCGAAATACGACTTAGAAAAAATAATCAAATATAATGTAACTAATTCAGATCTCGACTCTATATCTAAGTTCTTCCTTCGCAGAGCAAGCCATCTCGTTCCATGGGCTTCAAGGTAAAACACTCGGCGCACCTGCCAGAGTGGTATTATTTGGTATACTTAGGGTACCCTTGGATATGTGTTACCCACAATACCAACCAATAAAAACAAGACTACCCGTAGTAAACATTGTGTTAGTTTTCATAGAATTAGAAATTTACACATGTTAGAGCAAAGAAGAGGAGGAAAAAGAAGTACATTGCCATGAGTGAACATCATGTGGCAAATACATCTCCAACTATGACTCTAGCACCGAGCCCAGGAGAGGACATCAGTCATTCATGGCTCATTCACGACGCTGTGGTGATGATAGTAACAATGATGACAACAATGACAAAGAGGACGGACAGTGGCAAATATGATGATGATGATGATGCTGTTGACAACAACCATGACAATGACAATGATGATGAGCACGGGTGAACAATGGCAATGATAATGATTGAAAGTTACACAAACCTCGGGCTTGCTGTCCTAAGAGGAGAGTCAATTAGGATTCTAGAGACTAAAGGTTCACTAAAAAACAACATATCAAAACCTATGCAATATAAAGCAAAAAAGTACACTAAGATTTTGCTAGGTATTGCTACCTCTAGGAAAAAACTTGCAATATAATTTCCATCTAAAAATTTAATATAGTCAAGCTTGTCTAGGAAAGTGAAGCACAATGATGCAAAAATGAAAATGAAATAGCTAAGGAGAAAGGTAGAAGATTCAATTGGAGACCTAATGACGACAAGGATGGCAACCAATTGGAGACATGGAGATTTTTCCCAAGGTATTGAGAAGGCATGCAAGTCTCCCCCTCCCCCAATCCTTGTTGAAGCCTCGCGCAAGCTACACTTCACGGCAAGGACTATGACCTCGATCCCCCCAAGGATCAAGGTCGGCAAGGCGGCCCTCGCAAGGGTCAAGGCTTCTGGTCAGGTAACTTTGGATATCTCTAGTTCACCTCCACTCGCAAGTGGGGTTGGTCTTCCATGGGCCTCTCTGATACGCTCTCTGAGCTATCTCCACTAATATGTTCTTTGGCCAAAATGTCAAGGACGTCCCTTCCTCTCACAATGAAAGGTGGTGGCCACTTTACACTCTAGGGTCTCGCAAGTCTTACAAGCCCCACACTTGAATGGTGAGCTCAAGCACAAGATCATTAGTAGGTATGCAAACCTCACAACCAAACTTGGTCACAACCAAGAGTAATGCGCTAACAAAGGCCAAAGGATGCACTCTCAAGTGCTAAGCTATTGTCTAGATGAACTATGATTGCCTTTTTGATCAATTGGGATCTCAAATATGTGTCTCAATACTATAATATACTTAGAGTCACCAACCATACTGTGAAGGATGAGCAAAGTCTAATCCTTCAAACTATCAATTGAGAGAATGCTACAGCTCACAGACAGCTCTCATTGTAGCACTAGACTATCCAGTGTGTGCACCACCGGACCATCAGGTGTGTACACCTCGACTAGCTACCCTGCTGGAACTGATTGTTGGACCATGACTTAACCTTTCGAGACAATTCGGTGGTCGATGACTAGTGTTTGGTGCATGTGTAATCGTTGGAGGTCTTGAGTTGTATACACAGCACTACTAGAATACGGGCTAACAACGAGCCCACCCCCTAGTTTGGGTAACCTTAGATTAAGAGGGATTAGGATGGATTGCAGTGTGCTTAAATCCACAATAGATCAAAATCCCCCTCAATCCCTTCAAATCCGCTCCAATCTCCCTCAATCTGAGATTATCCAAACTAGGGCCTTAGTGGGTTCTTAATTGGTACCGAGTTCCCCTTCCTCCAATTGCGTGACTATGGATAGAAATAATACTAGTATATAACCACGGGAGTGCAAATCGATTTGATAAAACACAGCAGTAGAGTGCAGAGAAAAAAATTAATACTACTAGTGCTAGATGCAAACCTAGAAAAAGGAGCCTCCTTGAAGTATTTATAGATGTGTGGAGCAAGATGCAAACATAAAAAGGAGCATCCTAGATGCATAGATGTGTGGAGACATAGGTAAAAATATGTTTTGGTTGGGGTTTGAATGTTGGCCAATAGCCTCAAAACTCAAATGCATGTCACCAACACCTACTAACTACTATCTAGTAGAACCTATTGTTTCTTGTGTTAGTGTTGGATAGTTATATTGATATAATATATTTATAGAAAATAATAAAAAATAAAAACAGACTTTGCTACACAAGCATGGTCCAGACCGGTGCGGGCTTTCGTGCATGCTTTTTCGGCTCGTGGTAGGGCTAGAAAAAAGCCGAGCTTGGTTCGGTTCGGCCATCCCACGAGCTCATTTGCAGGGCTCAGCTCGGCTCGTAGCCGGCTTACGACGAATAGGGCCGCCACGGGCAGCTTGTTGAGGAAGGAATGGGAGTTGGGTGGCGGCCCCAGGTTGAGGAAGGCCAGAGCGAGCAGGTTCGGCTCGGTTCAATGTTTTGACGAGTTGAAAAAATAGGCCCAGCTTAGCTCCTTCCAGGCTCGCAAGCCGCTTCGAGCCCAGGCCGAGCTTCGAGCCGCAAGCTGAATTTGCAGCCGTAGCCCGCGGGCTTTTTAAACATCAATAATGCCTAAAAGCGTACAATCACAAGCCATCACCATACAAGAATCCAAGTAAATCTCCACATGGGAGTTTGATTTTATCTTGTGCTCGGCCTAACGGAGTTGTCCAAGACACAGTAGAGGAAACGTGCGTGGACACCGGTCGCGTTAACTAAGAATTGTTCAACAACACATGCCATAGATTTATTTGTAGTGCCATGGCTCATTACGTCGAGGGGTATGTAGGAGCTAGCTGCTAAGCCTACTACCCCTATTAGCAGTAACCGTATCGGCAATGGTCGTCGTGCGTGCGTCGAGCCGCATGCACGTCCTGTCGGAAACTAATAAGCAGCTGGCAGCGTTATTAGTTCATTCGATCGATGGGGTAGCTGCAGCTATTATAGTTGTTGTAAGCGGTCACAAAGGCACAGGATCCCGTCCGTGGTCCGCTAGTACGCTTCTTCCATGGAAGGCGAGACACTCCGGAGCTTATATATGGAATTGCAGGGAATCAACGCAGCTAGCTCCAAGTCTGACGCAGCTACGATGTCGACGATCTGTCGGTCGCCGACAGATAAGTAGGACATCCGATCCATGTTGTCTGTCCGACCAGACAATAACGATCGTGGCACTGTCCGAACGAACATCGTCGTCGTCGTACTATACATCACCAGCGTAGCTCGCTCGACCGATCGCAATATAATAATGCAGGACCAGGACGTCGTCGGCAAGGTCGTCGAGATCAGCATCGAGTGCGCCAACGGCCTGGGCAGCCTCGCCGCCGGCGACGTCCTGTCCAAGGACATCGTGATCGGCGACCACGAGTGGACGGTGCTGTGCTGCCCCCGCGGCGCGCCGCCGCCGGGGGCGGGCGCCGGCGAATTCTTGTCCGTCCAATTCGTCAACAGGACCAACGCCAGCAACGCCCTGGTGCACTTCCTCGTCATCGTGCTGGGCAGAGCCGCCGCCGGCGCCGGCGCGCCGCCTACCGTGTTCTGCTCGTCGACGCAGGGGTTCGAAGAATACCCGTCGCAGGGCCCGGTGCCTCGCAAGTTCTCGAGCTTCGCCATGGGGGCGGGGAACAGCGCCAGGTGCTACGTCAGGACGCGCGACCTGGTCGACATGTGCGGCGTGTGCGGGCACATCACCGTCACGTGCGGCGTCACGGTGCTGCGGCACAACCTGACGCCCGTGCCAGAGTCGACCTACCTCGCCGACATCCAGGATCTCCGCGAGAAGAACCTATTCGGCGAGCCGGACGTGAAGTTCGCCTTCGGCGGTGATGGCGGCGACGGTGACGACGGCAGCAAGAAATTCAGCTTGCACCGCAGAGTGCTCTCGGCTCGGTCCCCTGTCTTGAAAGCACAGCTTGAGGGATCCATGGCCGAGGGCAGCATGGCGGTCATCCGGCCGGGAAACCACATCAGCGTCTCGACCTTCGTGGCCCTGGTGGTCTACCTGTACCATGACAGGCTCCCGAAGGCCAGCGAGTGCAGAGGCTACTCGGTCGAGCTGTTCCGGCAGCTGCTCGCGGCGGCCGACTGGTATGGCATCGAGAGGCTGAAGCTGATTGTGCGCCAGGAAGCTATGGGACGACTACATGTCGGTCCACACCGTCTGCAAGACGTTGTGGTACGCTCGCACGTACAACTGCCAAAAGCTCAGGAAAGCTTGCGAGGAGTACATCGCCTGCACCTCAGAACAAATTGTTCGCCTTCTCGGAGGAGTTCCATTGGCTGCGGACAAATGCGACAGATTTATTTGACGAAATTCATGCGATGTACAGTAGAGTCTAGGTAATCTCGTGGAGTCAGTCTTGGCGTGACAGCAGATAAATACTCTTTTAACTATAGGGTAAGATGGATGTACAGTAACTAACCCAGCCCGTTTTCCCACTCGTGTCGTGTTTGTTTTTCTCCAGAAAACACACACATGACCTGCGGCTGTGTTAGAGTAAATTATACATTTATCTGTGTACACGTGCTATTATATGGTTTCAGTTGTGTTGGGTCTTGGTTCGCTTTTTAATTTAGAGTTTGTAGAAATATATCTCTCTCTCTAAAGAGTAATAATGAGTGTTTAATTTATACAATAGTATAATTTATTTGTCCATTAACAAAAGTTAGAGTTCTCTCTGACCTGTATAGTTTTCCCCCCTTGGCAATTGTTGGTCTTATGTGTAATTTTTGGATAAAACTTCTAGGTAGTGTTTGGTTCGGAGACGAGGCAGGATGGAGTGGCTCCATCCTAGTTTTTAAGGATGGTATGGTTCCAACTCTATCTTAGTTTTCATTGTTTCGTACAAAGGATTGAGGTGGGATAGGATGAGATAAGGACTCACACCGTTAGCTAGTCCATTACTGGGCCCTACATGTCATACATGGACTTATCTTCTTCATTGTGCACACCAAACCTCGCCGGTGCGAACTGGTTGAGGCGAGGCCCACGGGAGCGGTGAGCTTGGCGGATGCAGCGGCTGGTGTGGACGAGACTGGCGAGAGCGCGGAAGCCCGGCGACGGATGAGGTCGATAGGAGAGCCACGGAGGCCTGGGGGCCAAGGAGACCGGCTGGAACGGCATCATATCCGGGCTCGGAGGAGGCCAGCCGGAGCAGCAGCTTCTGAGGGCGGATGAGGCCGGCTGGTGTGGCGCCGATTGGGGAGGTGGTGGTCGATCGGAGCGGCGGCAGCCGAGGCCAGGTGTGGCGACATCTGTGGTGGCGGCGGCTCGGGGCGTAGGTCGGTCGCGAGAGGCAGCACGAAACGGAGGCAAGAGGCGTCTCAGAGGGACGATGATGTTGTCCCTTCTCTTTTGAAAGATGACCCCATCCCAGATTTGAGAGGAATATTCCTCTAGAGGGATTACTCAGTCCTAGTTGTCCTTCTACTGAAACAGTCTTAAAAAATGGAGCCATCCCATCACACTGACGCTTCATCATACCAACCAAACACTACCCTAGAGGACTAGAGGACAGTAGTGATCCGACGATATAGGGGTGCCTGATTAGCTTTGCTTTTAAAAGATCAGCCTCCTCCGTAGTAAGGCTTTTGGTGCACAGTTCTTTCATGAACACCCTAATTAACTGTAGCTAGCGTACAGATATGTGCATTGCTACATGCACCTGGCGGCAATCAAGGAAAAGATGGAAAGGAGAGAGAAATAAGGAATTCAAAGAAATGAGACCCACTTGATTGATGTCGTTCTTTTTCATTGATTTCAAGACAAGAAAATTACCTGGTGGTGAATGTACAAACGCCAACGCTACGCCATGAATGTCCAGACACGTGACGATCCTTCGGACGGAGACATGGCCCAGCCACATCCACAAAGCCCACACGGCGTTCGGTTAGTTGAATAAAAAATAGATGTACCTCCACCAGCCTAAATATCTCCTTCTCCGATGATGCTCCAATCTTTCGTTTCTAGGCAGCTGGACCACATCGCCATGGCCGTCCCCTCGTCGCTCTCTCCGCCACTGAGGCCCGTGCCAGGTGAGCTCCTCGTTCTTGGGCACCCCGAATCCTCCTCCTTCCTCTCATTCGCCTCCCATTGCCTTGGTGTTGCACCCCCTTTCATAGGTTCTCCGCCCTCCCATGTCTACGACCGCGAGATGAAGCATGGGCGGCTGCGAACTCCGGTGAGGGCCTGGATCTGCCCCGCCGCATCCTCCTCCACTTCCCTGGCCACCTCCGCACAACACCTTCGTTGTGGCCAACGCTGGCGCCTAGGAACGAAGCATGAGGACTCGACGAGGGAGAGGAGAGCTAGACGCTCAAGCAAAAGCAGGCAAGTCATGTTGCAACTTGTGAATTGAGATGTTGTGGTTTGTGATTTAAGATGTTGTGCTTTGTGATTTGAGATGTTCGCATGAGATTATACGATTTCATCGGATAAATTTTAGTCTTGCAAAGTTGCTTCTCTAATGTTGCCAGACTTTATCTTGGAATGTTTCATTACAACGAGATGTTTTAGGATGGAATTTTGGAGATGTTGCATGCGATGATATGAGATGTTTCATCGGATCAATTTTAGTGCTGCAAAGGAGATTTTCTCATGTTGCAAAGTTGTTCCACGCTCTATTGTTCAACGTTCTTTTTGGATCGAGTTCCAGATGTTGTGAACTGATGTTTGTGGTTGCATTTTTTTCCCTTGAATTGGATGGACCTGGTGATCTTTTTGGTCTAAATATTGATGTTACATAAGTTAATTTTCAATGTTGTGTATATTATTATTTGATGTTGAGACTGTGCGTCTTTTATGTTTCGAGGACCTATCCGATGTCAGTGCCCGGATTGGACCGTCCAGGCACCTAGCAGCTCGCATGTACAAAATGAGGTGAGAACATAAAAGATCAAAGGGTCGAAACATTTTCCTTCTATTACTTTTAAGCACTTTCCTAACCCTTTCTGATCCTTCCCAACCTCTCTAGTGGGCCAATGTGAGGGTACAAATATTTTCGTTGAGTGAAAATTGTTGAGTATATGGGCTTTGCCCATCTATTAAATCCTAGAAAATCTCAAAGGCCCATGTGTTAGAAAGAGGAGGAGGGAGAAGGAAGATCCCACACGCGCGTGCTCACCTCGCCTCACCGGGCTCGGGCACTAGCATCAGCTGGGGCAGGGCGATGGATGTGGGCACGCGACACCTTTGTGAATGGTCCACCGAAATCCGGTCTGCGGGAGCGAGGCTTCCTTTTGCTGTTTTTATTTTTGGTGACTTGGGCGTTAAGACTTAGAGTCCTGACTTGAGCCTTAAGTTTTGGAGTCCTTTTCCAATTGAGATCATGATCGCGATACGAGATCGGATCGCAGGCTCCTGTATAAAACAGTCCTACCGGTGTTGCCAAAAGAACTACCGAAAAAACCTAAGGTTTTGCCACCGCTCGCTGCTGCGCCGCCTTCGTACCCTTCTCTGTCCCGAGCACCGACATGCATCGCCAATCGGGAGAGCACATCTCCGGAATCCTTCGCCTTCGACCTCCTTGCACCAGGGAGAGGGCGAATAAGGTTTTTGGGAAACGCGCAGCGTGACTACTCGTCGTCTTCACCACGGGTCGTGCATCTGCTTCCACTGCCGAAGGTCATCGCTGGCGACTTGTCCATGGTCTCCTTCGCCGTGTCGACTACAGTACCCATGACGTCCACAACACGGTAATCGTCGACATCGTCAGTACGGAATCGGCTCTAACTGCCGATAGGTATCTAATCTATCTAATAATTATGATCTGTGAGATCTTCGCTGTGTTCATTCTATCTAGTATATTAGATGAGTGCATGCTAGTTTGTGCCATGTTTTGCATGAGTTTCTTTCGGAATTTATTTTAGATATTGTTTAATTCCTCGACAATCTAAAAACCTTATTGTAGATAATTTTCTGAATTATCTATGACTATGTTTGTTGACGCGCTGAGGCTAGAGAAATTCTCTGGTATGCACTTTAAGAAGTGGCAAATCAAGTGCACCCTCTGGCTTGAGGCTATGAATGTGTTCTGGGTGAGTAAAGGCAAGCCTGAGAGTAACCTGTCAGATGCAGATCTGAAGACGTTTACTGATGCCAATACTCTCTTCATGGGATGCATTCTGAGTGTCCTTACTGGCTGTTTGTGTGATGTGTATATGCACATAAAAGATGCAAAGGAGTTGTGGGATGCACTGGACGCTAAGTTTGGTGCATCGGACACAGGCAGTGAACTGTATATCATAGAGAGCTTTCATAGTCAATGAAAAATCAATTGTCCAGCAAGCTCATGACATACAGTGCATTGCTAAGGAACTCGAAATCGTTAAGTGTTCTCTTCCTGATCCATTTGTGGCTGGGTGTATTTTTGCAAAACTCCCTTCCTCGTGGAGGAGTTTCGCCACAGCTCTGAAGCATAAGAGGATTAATATGTCAGTTGAAGAACTGATAGCGTCTCTTGATATAGAAGAGAAGGCTCAGGCTAAGGATACTAACGGAGGCGAGGGTCACTTCGTTGCCAACATGGTTCAGAACCAGAGGAACCAAGGCAAAGGAAAAGGGAAGCACAAGCCTAACAAGACTACCAACTTCGAGAAGAAGAAGAAAAGGCTGAGCTGCCTTGCTTCACATGTGGTGAACTTGAGCACTTTTTCAAGAACTGTCTAGAGTGTGCAGACCATCGAGGGAAAAGAGGCAGCAATGGGCAATCGTCCAAGACTATCAACACTGTGACCGCTAGCAATACTGAAGATGCAGGGTATGGTAATTTACCTACTGTCCTTTTCAGTTTTCAATCTTCCGATTGGTGGATTGATACGGGTGCTAATGTTCATGTGTGTTCTGACATTACTATGTTTTCTTCTTACCAGGTCACAAGAGATTGCTCCGTGTTGATGGAGAACAGGTCCGCTACTTTTGTTCTTGGCACTGGTACGGTAGATCTAAAGTTTACTTCGGAAAAGATCGTGTAGCTGAAGAACGTGCAACATGTCCCCTTCCATGAACAAGAATTTCGTTAGTGGCTCCCTTCTATGCAGAGATGGGTTTAAGGTAGTGTTAGAGTCCAATAAAATAGTCGTGTCAAGACATGGTTTATTTATTGGTAAAAGCTATGATTGCGGAGGCTTGTTCTGCTTATCTCTTTCAGATTTTAGCAATAAGTGTGTGAACCATATTTGCAGTGGTGTTAACGATGATGCGAGTATTTAGCACACTCGTTTATGCCACGTTAATTCTGGTCTTATGAAACAGCTTTCCAGTATGTGTTTAATTCCGAATTTCACTTTTGCCAAAGGTTCTAAGTGCCATAGTTGTGTGCAATCAAAGCAACCTTGTAAGCCTCACAAAGCTGCTGAGGAGACAAACTTGGCACCTCTAGAACTCATACATTCTGATCTATGTGAGATGAATGGTGTGTTGACAAAGGGTGGAAAAAGATACTTCATGACTTTGATTGATGATGCGACTAGATTTTGCTATGTTTATTTGTTGAAATCTAAGAATACGTTAGACTACTTTAAA
Source organism: Paspalum vaginatum (assembly GCA_030272315.1). NCBI lineage: Eukaryota > Viridiplantae > Streptophyta > Magnoliopsida > Poales > Poaceae > Paspalum > Paspalum vaginatum. The sequence goes on along the minus strand of CM059018.1, from coordinate 31,606,042 downwards.
ATTTATAAAGCTGAAGTTAAAAATCAACTAGAGAGAAAGATTAAACGTCTTAGGTCTGATTGTGGTAGCAAGTATTTTCCCAAAGTTTTTGATGATTTTTTGTGGAACATGGTATTATTCATGAGAGGATGCCTCCCTATTCACCTAAATCTAACGGAGTTGCCAAGAGGAAAGATCGCACGTTGACTGGCTTCGTGAATTTCATGTTAGACACCGCTAGTTTTTCTAAGGCACAGTGGGGGGGAGGCAGTATTGACTTCATGTCATGTCCTAAATAGAATACCTAACATAAATAAAGACAAAACTCCTTACGAGGAGTGGGTTGAGAGGAAACCATCACTTTCTTACCTACGTACTTGGGGATGCTTGGCGAAAGTTAATGTGCCTATTAACAAGAAGCGCAAGCTAGAGGACCTAAGATGGTGGATTGTGTATTTTTAGGATATGCTCAATGAAGCATTGCTTATAGATTTTTAGTAGTGAAATCTGATGTGCCTGATATATATGTTGATACTATTATGGAGTCTTGTGATGCTACATTCTTTGAGAATATATTTCCTATGAAAGATATGCATAGCACTTTTAGGTTTTTTTCTGAGATAACTCCTGAACTTAATGCACCAACTGAGGTTCTTGAACCACCACATGATATAATCCTAGAGGAGGATGACAATGAAGCTCCGAGAAAGAGAAAGAGACAAAGGGTTAAAAAATCTTTACGTAATGATTTCATTATGTACCGTGTGGATGAAACTCCTATGTCCATATGTGAGGTGTATGCATCTTCAGATGTAGATAATTGGAAAGAAGCTGTTAAGAGTGAGCTGGACTCGATTCTCTCCAATGAGACTTGGGAGTTAACTGAATGGCCCTTTGGTTGCAAACCAGTGGCCTGTAAGTGGGTGTTCAAGAAAAAGCTTAGGCCTGATAGCACTATTGAGAAGTACAAGGCTAGGCTTGTGGCCAAGGGTTATACCCAAAAAAGAGGGCGAAGATTTCTTTGATACTTATTCACCAGTTACTAGAATGACTACTATCCGTGTACTACTTTCCTTGGCTGCCTCATATGGTCTTATCTTTTATCAAATGGATGTAAAGACAACTTTTCTTAACGGAGATTTGGATGGGGAGATTTATATGGAACATGCTTAAGGGTTTATAGTAAAGGGTTAAGAAAGCAAAGTGTGTAGATTATTGAAATCTTTGTACGACCTGAAATAAGCTCCTAAGCAATGGCTTGAGAAGTTCGACACCAGCTTAACATCAGCGGGTTTTGTCGTTAATGAAGCGGATAGATGTGTGTACTATCACTATGGTGGGGGCAAAGGAGTTATATTGTGCCTGTATGTTGATGACATATTGATTTTTGGCACAAACATTGATGTGATCAATGAGGTCAAGTCTTTCTTATCATTGAAGTTTGATATGAAAGATCTAGTAGAAGTTGATGTGATTCTAAACATCAAGCTTATAAAGAATGAGAGTGGGATTACTCTTCCTCAAACTCACTATGTGGAGAAGATTTTGAGCCAGTTCGGCTATATAGAGAGCAAGCCTTCTCCCACTCCCTATGATCCCAGTGTGATATTGAGAAAGAACAAGAGAATTGGTGTCAACCAATTGAAATATTCTCAGATTATTGGTTCGCTCATGTATCTCGCTAGCGCTACTAGACCCGACATATCATTTGCTGTGAGCAAATTGAGTAGGTTCATGTCCAACCCCAGTTCAGATCATTGGCATGGACTTGAAAGGGTTATGTGCTATTTAAAGGGAACAATGAGTTATGGGATTCACTATTCAGGGCACCCTACTGTGCTTGAAGGATATAGTGATGCGAATTGGATATCTGTTGATGAGCTATATGCTACCAGTGGATATGTGTTTACATTTGATGGTGGTGCCGTGTCATGGAGGTCATGCAAACTGACCATTTTGACAAGGTCAACCATGGAGGCAGAGCCAACTACTTTAGATACAGCTACTGTAGAAGTAGATTGGCTACGTGAGCTCTTGATAGGACTTGCCAGTGGTTGAGAAACCAATACCGGCTATTCTTCTGAACTGTGACAATCAAACTGCGATTGCTAAACTGAACAGTGATAAGGATAATGCAAAGTCATCAAGACACATGAAAAGATGAGTTAAGTCTATCAGGAAGATGAGACACTCAGGAGTAATAAGTGTGACTTATATTCAAACTAACAAAAACCTGGCAGACCCCTTTACCAAGGGACTATCACGGAATATGATAGACATTGCATCGAGAAAGATGGGTATGAGACCCGTATGAGTTTCCATAGTTGTAACCTAGCCTTTTTGATCGGAGATCCCATGAATTAGGTACTAGGTGATAACAAGCTATGGGTGAACTAAGGAGAGTAATGAATGACCCTCTCTATGTGGAGATGCAACACTCTCAAAAAGTTGTGTGGCAGGGTGACTTTATGTTCTTAATGTGTTTCTTTTGGCTTTTAACTAAGCGAAGATGCTGTCCTACAGAGCATTCTTGGATGAACACACATATATGAGCTCGATTGTAATACATCGCAGTCTATGAGACTTGGGTGATCTCTAGTAAGCTCATGAAGAGACTAGGGAGTACGACGCATATGCTCCACCCACGGAGAGGGCTACTGGCAGCCAGGTACTAGCTATGACTTTAAGTGAAACTTATTTGCACAAAACTTGCAATTCAAGGCATAGTCCATTGTTCAAGTTGTGAATGAGTATAACTTGAAGTTCTAGGCAGAAGTTCAACTTCACAGTCTCTGCTGAAACACTAGTATATAAATAGTAGTGAGTATTGACAAATCTCTAAATGGGCATTTTAGATCTGGTGGGGCATTGTTGAATATATGGGCTTGGCCCATATACAAAATCCTAGAAAATGTCAAAAGCTCATGTGTTAGGAAGAGGAGAGTGTGGAGCTTTTAGTCCCACTTTGCTAGTTGTTGGCGGTCATTATTGCACTACTTTCCACCATCAACTATCCATGAATATGAAAGAAAATACATCAAAGTGTAGATTAATCATTGCTACTAACATATCTCCACAAGTTGTGTTGAATAATTGAGTGCAGGTGCAAGAACAGCTGAAAACAGGCAAAATATGGCTAAGTCAGGGAAACCCCAAGCTACCGGGCCAGTAGGCCAGGCCGCCCGGCCTTCCCTCAGGCTGCTCGGCCTCCTGCTTGGCTGCCCGGCCTGTCATCATGGCCAAATCACCCCATCTACGACCTACATGCACATAAATGATGTCTCAACACAATTCCATGGTTGAAACCGTGAAAGTAACATGCAAAGCACTAGAAGACCCGCCAACTCATCGATACAGCACTTGGATCGGTGAAGTTAACAATCCAGGACACTTCAATCCTATGGCTAAGGAAGAAACACAAGTGAAGATCTAATGATCCGAAAGAAAGCACAAGTTGTAACCACCAGCTGACTTCTAACCAACTTTGGAAGGCAATGTGGATCATTGGATGGAGGAAGGCGGTGGATCAAAGGGAAATCCAGGCCGCCCAGCCTTAGGTGTGGCTGCCCGGCACCCCTACTAGGCCGCCTGGCCTGCCACTTGTCCCCCCTCAACCGCCATACCTTCCCACACCGACCTACACCATGTATAAATACCCCATCCACTCGAGTGGGTATAAATAGGTCCCTAGGCCTCACTTGTGAAGTGTGGAAGTTGAGTGAAGCACATCATTGTCTTAGTCTTGTAGCAATACGTTAGTCTTGGGAATTAGAGTCGAGTCTGAGCTTTCGCCTTGGAAATTCCGGAGTTAGCTTTGAGTCTTGGTAAAGCTCTTGTATCTTTCTATCTTTTGTACTCTTGCTACTTCAGTATAAATACAAGTCATTGCTCTATCTTTCAGATATACTTTACTTTATTTCTTACACTTGCCTAGTGTGGTGTACCTTTTTGCACACTAGTAAGGCTTAGGTTTGTGTTGTTCTTTAAGTTCTTTGAATCTTGCTAGACTTGCTGGTGCTATAAACTTGCCTTAGACTCTGATCTAAGGTTAAGTTAGCTCTCACCCTCTGATCAAGGACGACCTTTAGTGATCAACTTCTCACTTGATCACTAGTATATCATGCCATCTTACCCACGCAGATCTGGTTGGTAGTCCCTATTGGTGACAGCATTAGGGAGCCTATGTAATCTGACCCATCATTCGGTAACCTCATAGGCATTAGCTAGTTGCTATTCGGTTGGCCAACTATCTACCCCCATGTCTCCTCAGTGTAGTCTGGAATTTCGCTTGACGCAATACCCTAGTTTGTGTTCAGTTAACTTAGTTCAACCGCGAATACTCCTATGCAGTAGTTAAGGAATAGAGTTTGGATATCTTAATCTCGCTCGTTGTCCTCCCAGATAGCTATACCTAGTTGCTGACCGCTTTGGTCCCTATTTACTCTTTCCACCATACACTATCTTGTTACCTTACCCTCGGTGTAAGAATAGCTGGTATTTATCTAAGTTATATAGTACCGTTGAAAGTTCGACATTTCATTCCACCTATTCGCCCTTGCTTCTCAGTTGATTTTTACGATACTCAGAATACTCTGAGTGAAAAAGCTACATCAAATCTCCGTGCTCTTGCGGAGTAAAATATATTACGCTAAGAGACGTCAACACTAGTGGAAGGGAAGTTTCACTGACTTAAAAGTGCAGACTCTCCCCTCCTACTAAGTCATGGTGTGGAGGGAGAAGGAAGAGCCCACACGCGCGCGTTCGCCTCGCCACGTCGGGCCAGGCTTGGACAGGGGCGGGGCGATGGGCACGCGGCACCTGCATGAATGGTCCGCCGAAATCAGTCCTTATCCGATCAAGATCGTGATCACGACACCAAAAAAACCCTAAGGTTTTGCTACCACTTGCTGCGCCGCCTTCGTAGCCTTCTCCGTCTCGAGCGCTGACGTGCATCGCCGATCAGGAGAGCACGTCTCCGGAACCCTTCGCCTTTGATCTCCTGCACTGGGAGAGGGCGATGCACGTCAGCGCGTAGCGTGACTGCTCGCCATCTTCACCACGGGTCGTCCATCTGCTTCCGCTGCCGGAGGTCATCGCCGGCGACTTCTCCACGATCTCCTTTGCCGCGTCGACTACAGTACCCGCGACGTCCACAACACGGTCATCGTCGGCGTCATCAGTACGGAATTGGCTCTGGCTACCGATAGGTATAACAAGATTGATGTAATCTATCTGATAATTATGATCTGTGAGATCTTCGCTGTGTTCGTTCTATCTAGAATGTTAGATGAGTACATGCTAATTTGTGCCATGTTTTGTATGAGTTTCTTTCATAATTTATTTCGGATATTGTCTAATTCCTCAACAAAAATTTTTTGCGAAAACTTGCACTTTTTAGTGTAGATATTCATAGTAGTACACCCACCCTTTTGTTACAATTTGTTTTTAAAATTTCAATTTTTGTACTCTTATATTTTGTTCAAAAGAACACTCTTTTCTGTGATGGAAGGGCCATATACAGCATTGCAGCTTATCAGTGGGCTTATACTCTACCTGTGATGAAACCGGATTGGATACTGGGGATATATGTGGATTTGAATACAGAAATTATTTTTTGGGAGCTGATTCAGATATGAACAGTGTCAAAATACTCTAGCTATTGATATACATCTCATCCCCATACTAACACCCAACTTTGAATCTCCGGATACGGATATGGATTGAATATTAATTGTTCAGGCTCTGATATCTGGCGTCCCCTTCGAGGTGGATGGATAGTAAGAAAATATCCGTCCCAGTTTTATGGCAAACTCTACCTGACTGCGGATGATTTCTTTGGTGTATGGATTATGTTAGACAATGAACACTGAGAGGGTGTGTGTGCATGCGCAAAGATATGCAATTCCGATCAGTTGTATATTTTCTAAATTTATCCACAAATTAAACTTTTAATGTACACCACCTTCTCATTGTTGTTTACCTTAAAAAGCGTCAAACAAAGAACATAGGGAGTATATGTCTTTTACTCCATCCGTCTCAGTTTGTAAGGGGTTCTAGACCTCAACTAGATCATTCATTTCTCCATGTATGTGTTTTCAATTTGTATCTAAATTTATCAATATCTGTATGAATATGAACAAATAAAATAGAGTTATGACCTCCTACAATTTGAGACGAAGGGAGTGCAATTTTAGATCTGTCTCAAAGTACAGAGCACAGGTTGATGGGGATTGCTTTCATCAAACCATCACGCTATCCTAATCTATAAAGAAAACAGGAAACTTCATTGCAAAGCTGCCGAATAATAACCCATTCAAAGATACAGCGCGTTGACATGTGCGGGCAAATCTTTACATGCATATATATAGCACGCATCTAATATCTATCAAGCTGACATTTCTGATCAGTTTGGCGCTTTGTACATACGGGTGCACGTATACACACGGCTAGCTCGCCCTTTATTTGGTCAACGCGCTAACCGCGGGTCAAGATGAATATCCCAATAAGAAAAAGATGAGCAACAACGACCAAAAAAAGGTGCAGTTCAAAATATTGACTGTACCGTACGTACCTCCACGAAGAATGAACGTACCCCAAAGCCGGCCGGCCGTTCGCGCGTCCAACTGTCATGATCATTAAGCGCGTGCGTATGATTAAGTTTAATGTTCTACATATACACCTCCGCTTTGGTATAGTGTAGCGCCCGACGAAATTAGTAAAACCGACGACTTTAACGTGTTTCCTGTAGTGAGCTAGCGCTAGACCAATCGATCGCTCCTGCGCGACTACCTGGTTTAGTTGAGTCATTAGGGCTTGTTACATCAATGTATAAAGAAATAAAGTCAAATCAAGTACGTTCACAGCACGTGTATGTAGCACTACTAGTACTCTATATACTTCCTCCGTATTTAAATATAACTCATTGGTTGATGTTTTCAAAACTCTGATCGGTCATCTTATTAAAGAAATTTATAAATTGCTATTTATTTTTTAATTTGCTTTATTATGGTAAAAAGTTTGAGCATGACTTGTTTTTTCTATGCTTACACAAATATTTTAAATAAGACAAATGATTAAAGTTTAAATAAAAATTAGCCACGACTTATATTTAAAAATAGATAGTTTATATAGCAAGAAAAAGTCAAAGACAAGAGTGCACCGGGAAACTTCCGTACACTTGTGTCCTGCCCATTCCTCGCATGCATTATTGGATTCGATTATTAGTAGCGCAGCGCGGGTGCTGTGGCTGTCGCTTTTAGTTTGCCATTAGAAACCACAAGCTGTGATCGAGTGTAGACAAATCTTCAGTTTTGAAATGGAGCAGCGAGAACGTCGTCGATCGAGTACTTCGTTGCCTAGTTGGTTTCTCCTTGGGGATTCGATTAACTAACTCGACGACGTTGATTAGTCCAAAGTCCACACATACATACTTTATCATCAAATCACGGTTCTTAATGCAGTTCAGCATCGTTTCTTGGACACTAAGCTAGAGTCGTGTCATCACCCTGCCCATGCACATAAGGATATTATTGTGCCAGTAGTCCATGTGGAATACTGTAGTCCATTCGATGAATCGATCATTTGATGGTTGGCCAGGCCGGAGGCAGGCCGTGGAACATGCATGGGCAAAAATTTTAACAGCCTACTTGCAATTGTGCTTAGTATTATATTGATGAACAGTGATGTGTGCTCATTGTCAAAACAGGAATACATCACAAGTCCTAAGACTGAGTCCAACAGATCGTGTAAACGGTCGTATATAGTACAAAATGACACTGTTTATAGACTAGTGAGATAGTTAGAATAGTGGATAGAAGAGTATGATAGATGATTTGCTTGGAGTTAGTATAAACGTCGAACTGTATATGCTCCCTCTGATTTTAAATATGCCCATGCATGCATGTTCCACGGCAGGGACTAACATGCCACGTATATTTAAAACCAGATCGAGGGAGTATGAACTGAATTATATATTTACAAACATGCATGCATATACATCTGTGGGACCACTAACGACTTGTTAGCTTAGTGTGATATATCATTTCTATGAATTGGACATATGCATATGCTGGAACACCGGTTTCGGAGCAATTACCGTCGATTTGATCGGATCTATACTGTATGTGCCATTAATAATGTTCTTCGTAGCACATGTCTCGTTGCCGAGCAGTAAGATCGCATTGGAGACGTACTGCCAAAACCACAACCAACGGTGTCGTGGTACCATAATCAGGTCGCCTAATCAGCGGCTTGCGGCATTTTGACGTTTTTACACAGGGCCATCAGAGATGGAACAGCCGGAAATTAATTAGGTTGGGTTGTCAGCTGCTCGCATGCATTAATTACTACTGGTGCAGTAACGATGCATGCATCAACAACCGGCGGCACACGGGTCATTGGAAACGAGCACTTTGTTTTAGAAGAACATGACAAGGAGCATCTAACCACCCCTAGCTTTATCACCAAGCATCCAAGGTTTTCTATAATTATATTCACACGACACGAGCAGCTAGACAGTGCGAGCTAGCTCTAGTACCATGATCTGATTGGCCGTTTTTTGTTTCGGAAGGATTGTTCGATACATATATAACCAGGTTGCGCGCTATTAATTAGTGGATCTTATATATGTGCAACTTTCATTGGAACCTTACAATATATATAATGTGCATGCAGTGATGATCGATGATGACAGCATTCACATAAGTATATCAAATCGATCGAGATAGAAACAGCTAATCGCATCAACATAAATGTGCAAAATAAATGACGACGATGATGTATTCAGGAGATATTGTCTCTCTTCCAATTTACAAGTTTATCTTAATTTTGTTGGAGTACTTCGTCTAGCTGTCGATGGACGGAATATAATTAATTCGCTTGTTGACTAACAGGCAGGTCCCGTTACGTTACCAGGCAGAAAGTTTGTCAGATGCTGAAGTTGTAAAAGCTTTATAATTTTGTCAATAACTGAACCTTGGAGGGGCTTCATTGAAAATTATTCCCTGTCAAATGCTGGCTGACGTCAGGATTATATGAAGAGAACACGCTTCTTTTAAGTGTATGTACACTAACGCAGCTATATGATCAGACGACCCTCCAATCCTCCGGCCTGTAGCATATATATGCTTTATTCTAAACAAACAATAACAATAATTGCATATTCTTATAGTCTTCTTCACTCCAATGAACAAAGTAACTTACTAATTACATGTAATCGCATCTGTTCAAAGCGGAAGCTAGCATGCATTATGCATGTTCCCGTGGAGTGCATGTGCGCCTGATGTACGTGTTCCTCCAGCGGATCGGAGCGTATGATGCAGCTGACTTTGTTAGGTCGTCGATGCATTGCGTATTGAGGCCTGGTATGTCAGCTGGTTTTTAGTAGGTCAACCTATTAGCGTGGAACGAAACTCCCAGGAAACTACAATGGCAACAATTCTTCACTGTCGTCATCTCCATCCAATCATCTAAAACAGTTTGAATTCTTCCTAGCTAGCTACCTACCTTGCCAGGTGTTCTGAGTTTACAAGGAAAAACAGGATACAAAACTTACGCCAAGTCCAGCAAGCCTGTCTATATAGTTGTCCATAGTACAATAATAACTCTAGATACAGTAGGAGTTTGAAAATAGCCAATGAGATAGACAATGTGTTAGAGTCAGCCTTAGAAAGAACAGCAATGCAAGTTCACGTACACGGGCCATGGGATTTCATTCCGTAACGTGTGAGTTTGACCATGCGACACCCACAACGCATAGGATGTTACTCTTATTTGTCATTACTAACTGATTTTTACTAAATATGTAATTAAGATAGTGCTCGGTTGAGAGACAGTTTCAACCCAAATTTTAGAGATGGAACGATTTCATCTCGACGTTTGGTTGAAGGAATAGAATTGGTCCCGATGATTTTGTTTGTTTGGTTGGATGGAGATAAATGATGGAATAGCTCTGACCAAGGTTTAAAATAGCGTGTTATGCTAAATAGCGGTAACTTATTTCGAGCCGCTACGCCGCTACAGCGCCACTATAGACAATAGCGTTTTAAAAAAAACAGAAAAATAGGAATAAATATGAGCACTAATTTAAGGGAACAGCATGACAAAAAGTGAAGTTGTCGTACACAACACACAACAACAAGACAACACTTAAAGAGAGAAAACTTATATAAACTATAAGTTAACAACTTCCATGACAAATAGATAATACTACTAGGTACAAAATAGTGGACCGAATGTCTCAGACTTTGTCCCACTAACGAAATTAGAAATAGCGCCGCTATTTTCTGCGCTACGCTAAGCTATAATCGGTTGTAGCGCCTATAGCGGTGAAAATCAACAAAGCTTAATGCGCACTATTTTAATCTATGGCTCTGGCTATGTCGTCCACTGTTAACAGTGGGACCATCCAATTCACATATCCTTTGTCTTACTCTTAACCGTGCAGTGGCACTATCATTCTTCTCTGGATTTGCTCAGCAGGAGCTGCTAGCTATATATAGGCTCATTAGCCTATAGCACTGCCTCACACTCATCCGGTGGCGGACCCATGATTTTGCAAGAGCCTGGGCGGGTATTAACATTTAAAAAACAAAAACGGTGTGGGCTGGTCATCTGTCAGTGGTGAAGATATTCATTTTCAATATCGCATAAATTTTGCTGTTGTTTTTTCATGTTGCGTGAAACATGAATCAATGTTGTAGTGTGATTTTTTTCTTTTGAATCTGACGGATGCAAAGATTTTTTAATCTAAATATTAATGCTGCAAAAGTTGATTTTCAGTATTGCGTATACTATTTTTCGACGTTGAGATTACATGTTTCCGATGTGACACCGATCGGCCATCTCCCGGATTGGACGTTCGGGTGCTAGCAACACCATTTAAAAAAATACACTGTCCTTAACATATTAAGAAAAAAGAGACATGAAAACAATTGTTTCATTAAGACACTAAAATTAATTGTGTCCGACAATTTTTCCATCGAAAATACCGATTGTATCGGACCCTTCAGAATATATGCTCTCCTAACTTGTTCTTGAAATTCAGGGGCATACTAACAAATTTGCTTCATAAGGCTGGTGCCACCAGAAGGTGCGTATAGGATATGCACAACATTGTTTGCGCTCCATAGATAAAGTGGAGTTCGAAATATAGACGATGGGACAGATGAGATGGTGACACCAGCCTAAGAGCCGGGTCACAGAGGATTTTAATAGGATTAAACTCAGTTGCTAGCTTGCTGCATTTATCAAATTTAGTTGAGTCCCTGTATGAACGGTTGCTGCTTCACATGACTTGTCCAATATTCCTAACCATGTTGTGATATAAGCATAGTGAGGAACTCAAGTGTACCGAGTCTGGTTTTTCGTCCTAACTGTAATGAGTGCTTGTTAGCACCGAAGACTTATTGAAAGACAAGCAAGCAGAATTCCACCTAAGTGTGACCTAGTGGCAGCACTAGAGAGGACTTGGCGTGACAAAATCCCTACCGAGTGGACTAGTAGGTAGCTTGGGCTGCGGTCCAAGTTAGGCTCGGCCCATTAGTGTGACCTTGGGTGCGTTCACGGTGTCTTGAGCTGTAAAATCACTCTACTGGATGAAGTCCACTATCGTTTCTTGGTTCGAGGGTTAAAACTAGGGCCTAAGAGCGTTTCCTAGTTCTATCATCAAAACTAGGGCAGGTTAATGGTATTCCAAAAACCGAGGTTACCCCTGAGGAATGAGCTATTAGACAAGTGGAGGACATCGAGCGAAGGTGGAGAAACCGAAGACGTCGAGGACTCCTATCGTGGCCACTCATTAGAGTTATTGCGGTCTTTTCTAACTGCTACAGGACTTTTTAGTGTCTGAGTCTGTAATATAGGGGTCAAGTGCAAAACTGTCTTAGGGCTTAGTCTGTAGTATAAATAAGAATGGCGGCCACTCCTCTTGGCTGGTTTAGGGTTGCTTAGGCTTAGGTTTAGGCAGCCATTTTTCGTTTCCAAGCAAGAGCTTCGAGATTTGAGAGTTTTAGAGTGATGTAGCCTTATAGTTAGAGGGTAGGAAGTGGGAAGCAACTTGGAGAACAAGATTCCACCTTGTATTCGGACCTTGTGACTGATTTGGGCTTGCAATAGATGGAATTTCGAGCCTTAGCTTGAGTGTGCATCTCCTCCCCTCTTTCCCTTTGGTTTTTGGGTGATTTCTCAAGGGCTTTTAGTGCTTTAGTTTGCCTATGAGATTTTTCCTTCTCTTTTGCTATCTTGGAGTTGCAAGGATGTGGAAATTATGTCTTAGCGCATCCCAATCCTGCAGGATTGCTACGAGCAAGTCGTTCTTGAGTTTTTTTTCTTTCTCGACAAATATTTACACCTTTATGAGATCTGAAATTCCCGTTAATCATGTGATGTTTTCCAGCAAATCTTTTGGGAATAGCTTTGGAATAGTACTAAGATAGCTTGTACCAAATTTCATGAAGTTTGGAGAAGATTTGATCAAAATTAGGCTTTGAAAGCTCTTTTTCTATAGTTTTGTCGGACAGTACGGCATGCTACTGGACAATCCAGTGAGTGCTACCAGGACAGTTTGGTACATGTTACCAGATAGTCCAGTGCTTGCCTGCGCAGGTTGTTCTATCAGACGGTTCGCGCGTGCTACACCGGATAGTCTGGCGTGCTCACTGGACAGTTCAGCATGCTACCGGACAGTCCGGTGTGAGCTATCGGATAGTCCGGTGGGTGCTATCGGACAGCCTGGTACATCTTACTGGATAGTCCGGTGGGTGCTATCGGACAGCCTGGTACATCTTACTGGATAGTCCGGCGCTCGGCTATGCAGGCTGTTCTACTGGACAGTCCGGCGTGCTACACCGGATAGTCCGGCGTGCTACCGGACAGTCCGGTATGGCATAGGCTTGCCCGATTGTGGGTCCACTCATGCACTCATCCCGCCTACCTCTCGCAACTGCCGACTATTTGGAATAGAGCTAAGATAGCTTGTACCAAATTTCGTGAAGTTTGGAGAAGATTTGGTCAAGATTAGGCTTTGGAAGCTGTTTTTCTGTAGTTTTGTCGGACAATCCGGTACGTGTTACCGGATAGTCTGGTGCTTGGCTATGCAGGCTGTTCTACCAGACAGTCTGGTATGTTCCACCAGATAGTCCGGTATGTGCTACTAGACAGTCCAGTGTTGCCCTAGCTGCAGCCTTCTTTGGCTCTTTTCGCTTGGGTGTTTTGTCTACAGCTTTGGTTGGTGACTCTCTGTTGTATGCTCATACTTTGACTCATTGGTTCATCCAGTGAGGCACTTGACTGCGTAGAGTGGCTAGCGGAACTCAGCTTTCTAAGTTTTAGGTCTTGCTAGCTTTCATCCGTCTCATGGGCGCTTGAGTGATTTCTTCCACTGTTCTGCTTCCTCTTTGAGTCCTAAGGTGAGTAGAACTCAGTTGCTACGTGATCTTGCTCAGTAGAGATGAGAGGGTTTTGGAAGTTGCAAGTTTTAGGTGTCGACCTATTCAGCTCCCCTCTAGGTCGCCTTTCGGTCTTCACATAGTTGGTAGAGAAGCCTGGGCAAGCGCCCAGGCTTGCCCAACTGTGGGTCCACCCATGCACTCATCCCGCCCACCTCTCGCAAGTGCTGCCACCGCCTAGCTTGTCATTGTTGTGGTTATTGTGGTGGTTCCCATCCCCACGTAAGGGTAGAGACAGAGAGATCGGAGAGTGGCAGGCGTTACGTACAGTATGAGCTTGCATGATCTCTGGAATTTTATGGCATAGGCTTGTGCGTCATCTCAAGACAATATTCCCTTTTAATGACCACTATAGTCCAATGTCCTGTGAACCAAACACCCATAAGATAGGATGGAATGGTTCTATTCCAACCCATCACCCTACAACAAAAGCCTCAGGTAAATAAAGAAGTATAATAAGGGGCTTATAGCCCATCTACATTGCAGTTTTACTTAGGTGGAGGAGAGAGTTAAGTGAAAAGGGAGAGAGCAAGCTCTCATGTAAGAGTCTGCCTACTCACGAGGTCGAAGACAAATACAGTAAATGCAAAGAGAGAACTATGATATACCAATAACCAATCTTACATCCCACTTATTATATGAATCAACTCTAGTGATGGCTCTAGATGATATGGCAAGTTTATAAAGTTGGGGCTCTACTATTAGCATTGCTCATAGAGACACTTTTATATAGACACTTGGTTATTTGTCCTAAAAAATATGGCCCAATATGTTGGATAGACACTTTCCTTGTGGCACTTTAGAAAACGTCTCTATTGAAACACTTCTTGTGACACTCATTTAACTCACTCTATAAAATGTCAATAGAGATTTATGTAGAGATAATTTTGAGATACTTTGACTTTAACCTTACCTCATAGAGAAAAAATCTTAGTCATTGGTTATAATACTGTAGATACAATATTTCAATGTTTAAGGAATGCATACAGTGCAGTACATATAAGAATTGTACCGGACATATAATCAATATGTTGTGTGTTAGCTTGAGTTGGCTAGCAAGTAGTGATTTCACATATATACATTTGCATGAGGTCTTGAGCTCAAAGTATCTGTCACTCCAAATATACATATTTTTATTACACATTTTTGGTGTGCATAGAGACATCAATATCTTCACTGCTTGCCTAACTCTTCAATCAAAGTGACAATGTCTATAGCAGTACCAAGATGACAATTTGGGTGCCTCTACAATTACCTGAGACATTATATGATGTCTTTAAAAGATCATAATGGAATCTCTATAGACTGCTTGTATTATATTGACCCCAAACCAAACAGACTCTAAGGGTCTCTCTTGTGAGGATTTTAGTGAAAGATGATGGACAACTAAAAGACACTAATAGGATATTTGAGCACATGACATGAAAGGTACACAATGAAATGTTGAAACGTGTATTTATGATTGTGATAGAGAGCAAGGGATCAAAGCATATATGGTTGGAGGCTACCCCTCTCCACAACACATTTGTGATTCTAATGCAATGATTCAAGATTTTTATTAATCCTTGAGTATAGGAAAATCCATACTATAAAGAGGGATCCATGAGGTAGTGCACTTAGTGCCATTGTGCTCACTTGAGTCACTTTCCCTTCATTCCAAAAAATTGCCAAAAAAATCACCAAAACACTCCATATTACACTCAAAATTTCTATGCACATCGATGTTATACCGATGTGCATGGGTTCTAGGACCGGTCTACCTCCCTTCAACCTATCATGCAAGCTATCATGTGTCTCACTGATTCCATGGGTGTGCATGCTCCTTCGATCAATGTGCAATTTGGACCGACTGGCCTAGAGCTCCTATGAGAGTTTTTCTGTTCCATCGCTTCGACCGGTGCACAACTGGTTTGACCAATATTCCACTTATTGCAAAATAACAGGTAGTTGAGAATGGTGGGGGTATTCTACCTCACCACCTTCTCTCTTATCTCTATCTCTCTCACACTTTCACTAACCATAAGACATGTCCTTCATTGAACATTCATTCCGCTTCCTCTCTCACTCTCATGATCTTCATTCCCTCCATTGATTGCTTGTGAAAATTGATTGGGACATCGACATAAAGCCCTAACTCATTCACTACCTCTCTCATGAGCTGGGTGGAACTTTGCAAATCCTTTGTTGATTTGTTACTCTTTGAGCCTTGTGTTGCTAGCTAGCTGGTAGGTGTCGCTCTTGTACCACCATCCCCTCTTATGTTGTCGTGCTCTGAGAAAGTTTGTATTACCTAATTATTGAGCAACCATAGTAAGTGACATTTCTTTACATTTGTTGTCGGTCAGGGGATGATTATGGTTGAAGATACCTAACTCTTCGTGGATGCCTCAATAGGGAAGTTGGCACCCTTGGGTGTGACCGAAACTTGAATCTACATATATATGTCCCTCTGTGCTTACTTATTTTGTTATTGTTTTGTTCATATTGGTGCTCACATTGTGTTCGTAAGAATTTTCCTGAATCTACTTATTACGTAGGTTTGGTGCTAAGCCTCTCTCAAATCTACTTATAAACATGTTTGTTTGTGTTCCTTAGCCTAATTGAATTTGATCTGAAAGCATACGGAACCACAATTGTAGCACTTACCTTGGAGTATTCTAGTGAATCATAAAGTTCCTCGAGGAAGAGACAAGAAAAGGTAAATTAGATAACTAAACTTGAAGTAACTGCAAACTTGGTAAAGTAAACCAACTAGATTTTAAATGGGGTTAAGTCTATAAAATGACAATGTATGAAGAGAGAATAATCAGTGACCACAGGGCTGGAAGAAAGGTAGGTGCCTGACAGCGAGACAAGAATAATTTTCCAAACTCTAATCTAGTTATGCTGCTAGAGATTTTATTTGCTAGAGAAAAGGGTTGGCTAGAGATTATTCTAGGATTCAGGACATGATCTTGTGTTGGACAAATACAAAGTCATAAGGAGGCAAGAGATAGAAGGCGCCACCAAAAAGGAGTCCGCTTGTCGCTTACAGACTTCCCGAACGACGAGATGGAATACAAAGGGCACTCACTTGATATCACCAAGTGGGACTACCACCGTGTTGCATGGAGAAGGTAGCAAACTACACTAGTGCTCAAATGGAACTTGAGCACTAAAACTCTCACTCAATGTCTAAGAGAAGAACTAACCAGCCAACACTAAATGGCGCTACGAGTGGATTTGTAGTTACCGGCAAGTCCAAAAAAGAGCAAAAATAACTCTTAGTTGAGCACAACAAACTAGCATTTATCAATGCACAAAAGAAAATGAAAGACTACTAGCGTACAGTATATTGAAAAAACTGAATCGAATAACTTCTGGAATAAAATACTCAATATGCTGAAGTTATACAACTCAAAGATGAAAGATAGAAAGGCTTTACAAGGACTCCAAATATGATTCCGAAAACCCCCCAAGGCAAAGCTCGGACTCAACTCTAACTACCTTGACACACTAACCTATTATACTCAAGAAACCAAGGAGCTCTCTAAGGTATGCCTAACTTCACTTGTCTTTCCTTTCCAAGTGAGCTCTTTGAGGGTATTTATACCCTTCCAAGCATGAGGGGTTGCTTATAGGTGAGCTAAGGTTAAGGTTGTAAGTCGGTGGCTGGGCGGCATGTGAGCAACAAGCCTGCCATGTAGTGGGGCAGATGGCGAAGTCTCGAGCTGGCTGACCCTCCCCCGTGGCCAAACGGTCCTCCGATCTACTTACGTGCTGACACATTGTGCAGGATACCTTTTGAGAAGTAGTGATAGTTATTTCATTTGGGGGTGTGTCAGTCAGTCACAACACTTGACTGCCTTGCTGATGCACGTCACAGATTGAGTGCTCCCATATTGTTGTCATCACCGATCCTTTTGTTGGATTGATCATGCTATTTTCTTCTAGGGTCTAGCATGCTTCCAGCATGGTGTTGAGCACCAAATTGGGCAGGCTTGTATTGGCAACCTCCACCAGACTGTCCGGTGGGACCAGACTATCCGGTGGAGCGCGTCAGACTATCTGGTGTGGTCCAATCCGAGTGGAATCCCTTGATTTGTGCAAGATCCGCGGAGTTTGACTTGTACAAGGGTCAAGACCACTGTTCCCTATAAATATGAAGGGGCAAGGCCGATTGATGCATCCACAATCGAACCAATCTATTATTTTGTCTACTTTTCTGCATATTTCTATTCCCAAACCCTAATTCTCTTCTCAAGCCCTAACCTTCGCTTCTTGTTGACTCTACATCGACCTAAAGAGCTCTAGGTGGCCTGTTGACGCTAGAGCAAACCCTAGTATCGACTCTCCCCGATGGGGTCCCTCCCGGAGCTTGGTCTACCCAAAACCCTACCCATCACCGGACTGTCCGACGACGTCCACCGGACTGTCCGACGTGGACAGGCTGACCTCACGAGCCTTGCTGCAATGTGCAAGCTCTAGGGTCCTTTGAGTGTTTGGCACGAAAACATGTCAACACACTTTTTGGTGACTTTGCTGGGGAAGAAGAAGATTCTTGATTCAAGATCAGCTCCAATGGCTGGTACCGTGAATCCGTCTAACATCTCCACAACAAACATCGTGAGGCCGACTCTAGACTAGTTGTCGACTACTGACCGAAAGGCATTCAAAGATCACATGAAGAAGCTAGATGATGAAGGTCAGCAATGCCAAGCCTAGGTCCATGAAGAGTTAGAGTAGAAGTTCCTATCCCACTTTGACAAGGTTCATCATGAGAAGGTCACCAAGGTGAAGGAGATAGACTTCAACACGCTGGTGCCTTCATTTTAATTAGCACCGGTCCCCACTGTAAGTGACTCACAATCCGCACAACTTTTTCAATCTCTTAAGTGTTACATCGATCAGCGTGAAGATTGGTTCATGAGTTATTTTGGGAATATGGGAGACTCTGTATAGGAAAATTATGCGTGCTCAAGAAAAATCTACTACTCCTGCTTTCCCTCGCACGAGAATAGCTTAGAGTCAGTTGCACCTAGCCCATCGGCGCCAATTGGATCTCAGCAGATCTAGCCGACATATGGTATTCCTCTCAACTTTTATCCAGGACAGCCACAGCCGTTGCCCTCACAGATGGGGAAACTAGCCTAATCGGTTGCCCCCGCCGGACAGTCTGGTGCCATATCGGACTATCTGATGCATCCCAACGGACTATTCGGTGTAACTCACCACGCACATCGATCCCCTCAGCTTCGGTAGATCCTAACTGAAGTACTGTTATAAAGATAGTAGGAGTAGAATACTTCACACCACCACAAGAATTAGAAGGTTTTGTTCCACCTTTCACCACATTGGCATATGGCATAGGACCGACCCCTCCGATCGGTTCTGGTATACCTAAAGGACCCATCCCAGATGCAACCTATACTCGCTTATGGTAGGACAGCTAGCATAATGCACCTAGGCCACCACTGATTTCACAACAGAAGATAGGTGACTCACCATGGATAACTAGAGAGATGATTTGGCGAGAAATGGCTGAGGCTTTTAAAAGC
Organism: Paspalum vaginatum; assembly: GCA_030272315.1. Classification (NCBI taxonomy): domain Eukaryota; kingdom Viridiplantae; phylum Streptophyta; class Magnoliopsida; order Poales; family Poaceae; genus Paspalum; species Paspalum vaginatum. The sequence goes on along the minus strand of CM059018.1, from coordinate 31,587,081 downwards.
AAACTAGGTGTTAGCATATCAGGCCCTGGTACTCCCTACCAAAAGCCCTATGATTGCCGATTTGATGTTCATGCTTTCCCTCCTGGTTTTGAAGTGCCGGATTTTGTAAAATTTTCTGGCAGTGACAGTAAGAGTACTAGGGAACACATTAGTCAATTTTTAGCCCAGCTAGGGGATTTAGCCGATAGAGAAGCCTTTAGGATTTGACTGTTTTCTTTGTCTCTTACCGACAGTGCTTTCTCATGGTATTCTTTTTTTCCTCCGAACTCCATTAGTATGTGGGATGAGATGGAGGCAAAATTCCATGAATACTTTTTTCGGAGGATTGCGAGCTGGAGCTAGTCGATCTGGCAAAACTTCGGCAGGGACGGGAGGAATCGGTTCATGACTTTGTAAGAAGATTTAGGGAAGCCAAGAACTGGTGCTTTGATCTAACTACATCAGATAAGCAGCTAGCTGGGTTGGCTTTTGAGGGACTAAGACTATATCTTAAGGAAAAATTAGGGGGCATATGTTTCCTTTCTTTAGCCCAATTGCACCAGCATGCTTTGGCTGTTGAAAGCCAGAGTAAAGAAAGTCAAAAGGTTGCCCGTCATAATATGAATCTAGTGGAGTATGATTCGGCTAGTTCTGATGATGAGACTAAGGAAGTTTATGCAACTCAATTCGTTTGGCCAGCTAAGGCCAAACCTTTTACTTGCACATCTTTGCGACCGATTAATAAAAATCAAAAGAAGAAATTAAATTTACTTTTGATGTTGCTAAGTGCGATAAAATATTTGATGAATTTCTTAAAAGTAGAGACATTACTTTATCGCATACTATTCCTTCCATAGTTGAGTTGAGAAAAGGGCATATTATAAATGGCACAATTCGTTTTCTCATGCGACTAATGATTGTAATGTTTTTCATCAACAGGTACAATTGGCTATCAATGAAGGCTATTTGAGTTTTCCCGAGATGCAAATTGACAAGCATCCATTACCCATGAATACTCTGGACTTGAATGGCAAGAAGCTCTTGGTTCAGCCAGAAGTGGCCGATGCAAGTAAAAGCAAAACTATGGTCATCGGTAGCTCTCGAGTGATCGAAGAAAATACTAAAATTTTGTCCAGGGAGGTGGTCAGGCAGAAGATCACCAGCAAGTTCACCGGTGCTGGGAGGCAACAGAACCAACAGGAGCTCCCCAAGGCAGTGCCATCGGATAGTGCAGTGCTCAAGACCGGACAGTCTGGTACGCCGGATAGTCCGGCAATGCTTACCGGACAGTCCGGTGGCCATCAGTAGCGGCCGAAGACCTTCAAGGCAAGGCAGACAGAGGTGGGCCAGTGGAAGAAGCATCAAGCAAGGACCTCTGGTAAGCTATACAGATCTGGTCCAATGTTTGATCAATGCTTTCCAAATATGTGAAGAAGGCCACTCCCACAAATCGGCCATACAAGTGACCAAGATCACCACTGCGAGAAGCGAGGCATGTTCAGCACAAGAAGCTAACAGAAACGGCTTAACAAGTGGTTCAACTTGTACAACCAACACCTGTTAATCCACCTGTGATGTGGGTTCCTCCACAAGAATTTCAGCCAAATCTAGCCTAGAGCAATATGACTATGTACCCACCACTAGGGGTGTAATTGGATCGAATATGGACGGATATCACTGATACCGTATTTGTTTTCATATTTTTTCTTTGGATTCGGATCGGATACGGATATTGATCAAATGTGTCGGATAAGACTAGAATAGTTATCGACACTATATTTATCCAACTTTGAGTACTCAGACACAGACATGGATCGGATCTTAACCCTTCTAAACGGATCGGAACTCGAATACGGACGGATAATATCCATACGGATCGGAGTAAAATCTGTTATGCTAAGAGACGTCAACAAGCTTTTTTGGCGCCATTGTTGAGGAAGCAATTGGCAATAGAAGTTTGATTTGTTTGAACCTATGTACTGTATAACTTGATAATATACAACTATTTTCTTTGTGGGCTCATTTGCCTCTGTCTACTTTATTGTTGGTTGATAGAGAGGGGTATGACTGGTTTCGACCTACCCGCAAATTTCCATAACAATCTGGAGTCGCTGCTCAAAAGGAGAGTCCATCAATAGACAATCCACGGGCAAAGGCCCGTGCCATTAGCCTTTGAGTTTGGATCCACGAGCACAACTCAACCAACACCAACTATGGTTGAGAAGACTATTCGCGAGTTCTCCATCCCATCCAGCAACAACATCCCCACTGGGCTTGATGTGTATGTTCGAGAAGGTTTCGAGCTCAAACCCGGTGTCATTCGCATGGTCCAAGATAGTCCTTTCTGTAGATTGGCTTTCGAGGATGCCAATAGCCCTCTCCAGCAGTTCCTAGAGATCTACAGCACTTTCATAATCAAGGTGCAACCCCCAATGTTGTTTGACTTCGCCTTTTCCCATTCTCACTAGTGGGGAAGGCAAAACAGTGGTTCTACCTGAATTGCAACAATTTGGCTACATGGGAGGCATGTTCAAATGCCTTCCTTGCAAAGTATTTCCCACTAGGGAACACAAGCTCATTGAGGAACCGAATCTCGAGCTTCCAACAGCTCACTAATGAGATGGTGGCGGAGGCATGGGAGAGACTTCAAGTGTACATCACCGCATGTCCCCACCATGGTATGGAACAGTGGCTCATCATCCAGAACTTCCTCCACTAACTACAGTGGTCCACGCAAGAACACCTCAATGCAGTCGTCGGAGGATCCTTCCTGCCTTGAGTGTCATTGCTGCCCACACTCTTATTGAGAATATGGCAAGCAACCACGGAAGAAAATAGGAGAGGGAGAATAATAAGACCCGCGGAATCCACCATATTAACAGCTCAGATATGCTCACTGCTAAGATGGACCTCCTGCTAAAGAACTTGGAGGATGCTCCTAAAGCTGTGCCAGTCCAGGCACTAGATTCTCGCATGACTAGTGAGCATTGTGGGAATATCGGCCACACAGGGAACAACTGCCCTGGAAATAGATCGGAGGATGTTAACTTCGTTAACAACAACTTCCACAATGAGCCTCGTCCTCAACTAGGTGGAATTCACACCCACATTGTGGGGAATAGATATCCCCTGGGTTCTCATGGCATGGATTGAAGACATGGGTCGCTGATGGGCCCTTGATAGGCTAGACGACAGATTTCATCGGCCATCTATTTGACTTGGGCTCAAGAATGGCAATGACGAACACAACTTGGCGATCAAGGCAAGGGTGGTGCAATTAGGGAAACCACAAGAGAGTACGTGATTCGGACTCTATTTCCAAAATAGTACGAGACTTGAATATGGAAAGGATATAGATCACGGATTCTATGTGGTCTTTTATAATCTAAACCATATTGGAAATATAGAAGGAACCTGACTTGTAACCCAAGAACCCGTCAGCCTATATATGGTGGGTGAGGGATCCCTATGGGGACAACACATCACAACATCATACACCAAACCTCAGGCTAGCTATGCTCTCATTGTAATCTCCAGAACTCAGATCAATTCAAATCGCCACAAACAGGACATAGGGTGTTACGCATTCCGTGCCCCGAACCTATATAAATATTGTTCACGTCACATTTCACGCGAACCATCGAGCTATGGTCGATCTTGCCAACCACAAAAGCACTACGTGTTACATCCCGTGGTGCACTGCTGGTATCAAACACTGACAGTTGGCACGCCGGGAAGGGGAGGCGACATCGACATCATCGCTAGCTCCATGGCCAATAGCTCTAGCAACTTCACCAAGATCTCTCCGGGCGAGATGGTCCGTTTTGGATCTATCTCGTTCATCGTTGACAAGCACAACGATCTGCATCGTGTCGAAGGTGCGATGGAGAAGGCACGCAACCGCAAGGCCGCTATGCCAACTCAGAGGCCACCCTCGGTCATTCCCATGGCAAGATCCATTATGCCTGGGGCCAAGATTTAGTTGGCACCTGTATCGACACACTTTACGCTGACTCATCCCCGACTCCAGGGGCCTCGATCCATGACTAGACACCCTCTGGTCCCACCTACTTCACCCAGACGGAGGCCACTAAAGAGCACCACAAGCCACCTTGGCTTGGGCCTATGACGCATCACCACGGTATCAGTCGAGCGTGGATGTACATCGAATCCTCTGCCCCGGGCGACTGCGACATCATCACCGACTCGGCGTACACCGCTCCCAACTTCCTCGACCCAAGTCTAGACCCAGATTAGATGAGGGAGAGGGGGCATGAGTCGGGGGCCCACGCCCCATGAGGCTCCCGTCCACAGACCCCACGGCCTCAGGCACCGACTCCAGATCAGGCGAGCCTACTCAAATCCTCGACAGGGCGAAGGTCCAATCCCGCCTTAGGCCATGAGGAGGGTTGGGCTGCATCTCGAATCCCCCACAGACTTCCCAATGCTGCTGCAACACACCAACGATTCTTCTCCCACGCTTTTGTTCCCCTCAAAAGCAATGAGGGCGCATGGGGGGCGCCCACACCAGAACAAAAGGCTGCATCACAAGCTGACGACGATATGTACAACGTGGCTGATGAACCACTGAATGGTCTCTGGCTGGGGCTCATCATCAACTCCACCCATGCCGACAGGACCGCCAGCTGGCGCAGCTCGCACCCGTCAGCACCACCAACGGCACCTTCGTCAACACCCGCACTACTAGAGTAGCATCGGCGGCTACCTCGACCACCTCTTCACCAGGAGGGCAGGAGGGAGCAATGCCAGCACATGGTTTGCAACATGGAATATCTCGACATGATCGAGGGAGATTTGATCGTACCTGCAGCTATAGAGATCACGGCCGTGACCTCTGATCCCTGCTCAGAGTTGTCCATGCTCCTCGAAAACCAAGCCAGCTCACCACAGAGCACGTCCCTCCACTTCTCTGAAATCCTCGCCATTGATGGGGGCTGGAGGAAGAAGCCGTTTCCTACAATGAGCCGACTATCGATGGAGAGAACCCATAGCAGCGCAACGTGTGCCGACGCAAGAACCGACGCCGCAACACCCAGCATCACCACATCACTAGGAACTAGGACTCGATTCAGTTCATCTCGCTTGACGAGGTGTCTTCGGTCAACGAAACTTCAGAGGAAGGGGAGCAGCACCGACAGAGAAATGCACGACGATGAGAGCACCGGGCCGCTCAGATGGCCCTGCGAGATCATGAGCAGGCCCCCCGTCATCGCGTGCCACCCCGACATCCATCTATCCCTGGGCGCAACTTGTTCCTAGAATTCACCAAGACCATGCAGACTCCGAGTCAGGTGGGCGGTGCACTGGCTCAGATCGCTCACGATCGATGATGTGGTGATCAAGACAAAGGATTCAGACCACTTCATTGATGACATACCGCAAGTCTTCAATAGCCTCAAAAGGTTTTGCTGGAAACTTGACCCCGCCAAGTGTGTGTTTGGGGTTCCATCTAGGAAATTACTCAGCTTTGTTGTCAGCAAGAGAGGAATCAAGGCTAACCCTAAAAAGATCGATGCTATCCTCAGGATGGAGCCTCCTAAATCATAGAGGTTCAGAAGCTGACCGGATGCATGGCAGCCTTGAGTCGATTCATCTCACGACTAGGTGAGATGGGCATGCCCTTTTTCAAATTACTTAAGAAGGTGGACAGTTTTGAATGGGCACCAGAAGCACAGGAAGAATTGGAAGCTCTCAAGAAGTTTTTGATGATTCCCCCGATGCTCAAATCCCCAAACCGAACCTCTAAGGATCATCCGGCTGAAGACGTGCTTCTTTACCTCTCCTGCATGACTCACATGGTCAGCGCCGTGTTGGTAGTCGAAAGGCTAGAGAAGGGACACACACAGCTGACTCAACACCCGATTTACTTCATTATTGAGGTTCTCAGTCCATCCAAAATAAGGTACCCTCAAGTTCAGAAATTACTTTTTGCTGTCCTTATAACTACTCGCAAGGTGCGTCTTTATTTTGAAGAGCACAAAGTGGTGGTGGTCACTGAGTTTCCGATCGGTGATATACTCCGCAGTAGAGAATCCACGGGGTGCATCACCAAGTGGGCATGTGAATTGGGGGCGCATGATATTGACTTCCGACCACATACCGCAATCAAGACACAAGTTTTGGTGGATTTTGTCTCAGAATAGACTGAAAATCAAGTTCCGAAGAATCCAGAGCCAATGGAAATCTAGAAGATGTATTTTGACAGATCCTTGAAGCTAGAAGGAGCAGGGGCAGGAGTTGTTTTTACATGAGCAAAAGGACAAAAGCTCAAGTACATGCTACTGACTCATTTCCCGGTATCCAACAATGCAGCGGAATATGAGGCATTGCTGCACTGATTACGTATAGCTATATCACTCGGGATTAAGCGTGTGGTGGCATACATGGATTCTCTGGTCATAATCAGCTAGGTCAACAAAGTCTGGGATTGTTCCACAGAAGCAATGGACAAATATTGTGCAGAGGTTCATAAGCTGGAAGATAAGTTTCGGGGGATCGAATTTCAGCATGTAGACCGCGATCAAAATGTGGATGCTGATCTATTGTCAAAGCTTGGCTCATCCCAAGCCAAAATACCTCTAGGCATCTTCGTTCAGTAGCTGTCGTGCCCGTCTATTCATCAAGATAGAGAAGATGTACCCCCAGAGCAGTGTGTGTTGAGTATTGAGGAGAGCCTGACTGACTAGAGGGCCCCAATCATCAAATATATCAAGAATGGAGATGATCCAGAGGACAAGCCAGCAACTGAGCGACTAGTCCCACGTGCAGCCAGCTATACCGTAATCGGTGACGATCTGTATAAGTGCAGCACGGCCGGTGTCCTTCTAAAGTGCATTGATATATCTCGCGGCAAAAGTCTGATGCTGGAGATTCATGCTGGGCAGTGTGGCAGTCACGCTGCCTCCAAAACATTAGTCGAGAGAGCATTCAGATCTGGATTCTATTGGCCAATGGCAAAGCAAGATGCGGTTGATCTCATTAAACACTGTGAGGCATGTCATTTCCTTGCTAAGCAGCATCATCTCCCAGCACAACAGTAGCAGAACATTACTGCCTCTTGGCCCTTCTCATGCTGGGGGCTCGACATGATTAGGCCATTCAAAAAAGCTCAAGGGGGATACACTCATGTCTTGGTGGCCATCGACAAGTTCCCAAAGTGCATTGAGTACAAGCCAATCGCTTCCTTAATAGCCGCCAAGGCAGCTGAATTTATTCAGGAGATTATATTTCACTTCAGAATCTCTAACAACGTCATCACCGACCCGGGCTCTAATTTTACTGGCATGGATTTCTTTGACTTCTGCCAAGCCCAGTCTATCTTGGTTAGATATGTTTTAGTAGCACATCCCAGGGCCAATGTCAGGCTAAGCGTGCCAATGGCATGATCCTTGATGCATTGAAGAAGAAGATTGTAGGACCGAGACGTGCGACTAGAGGGGGTGAATAGGAGCACTTTAAAACTCAAACTCACAACCCCCGAAACTGGTGCTTGAGAGAAGAACTAGACACCGTCCACTGAATAGATACGTGTCTAGCAGTGCAAAGGTGCCGTCCACTAAAAGGATACGCACCTAGCGAGAAAACCGCGAGCCAACTCAACAGGGGCTCCAAGACAACGGATCTTGCAAGTCCGCCACACGACACTCACCGCACCAAAGTGTGACTCACTGCCTTACAGCAAGCAAAGAGAATGGTCTAGTAGTGGGGAATGCAAAACTGAAGCAAAAACACAGCGGAAGAAGTAAGCAGCAGAGACACAGCTCCTATCCTAGACATGCCGGATAGTCCGGTGTTAGGAGTCGGACAGTCCGGTTCCATCGGACAGTTTGGCAGGGGCTACGAGATTGTTCGATGCAGACCTTGCCTAGCTCCCAATGCCAGATAGTCTGGTGAGGGCCACCGGATAGTCCGGTTCCACCGGACAATCCACTGGCTCTACCGGATAGTCTGGTAAAGTCACAGAAAAGGGGGTTTTCACACCCAAATATGTCCAAATCTCGTCCAATCTTCACAAGATTTTGCACAGGCTATCTGGACCCTATTTCAAAGCATTTCCCAAGAGATCAACTCAAAATGACCATGGGATCAGCGGGAATTTCAGATCTCGTGCGATGGCAATCTTTGGGCAAGAAAGGGGGAAACTCAAAGGAAGCTTGCTCGTGGCAATCTAGGAGGATTGAGATGATCTAACTGATAATCTCCACTGTCCTTGCAAGTCCAAAAGAGCCAAAAGAATAGGATTAACTCACGAGCAAAGCAAATCACCATAAGCCTTTGAGTTTCATCCAAAAACCAACTAGAGAAGGGGGAGGGAGATGGCTGCACACATGAGCACGAATTGGGGATGAATCTTGCCTTGATTATGAGTGGAAAACAGTTTACAAGATGTTCCTCACAGCCTACCACCCTTCATCCTCCCACTAATACAAAGTACTAGCCTAGGGGACTCTCAAATCCTAAGCTAAGCACCCGATTTAATCTCTAAGCTCTTGGCTGGTTTGAAACTAAGCCTATGGTTTCTAGAGGTAGAAGAGTCATCTAAATGACCAGCCACTTAGGTATATATAGCCCAGGCCTAACTGACACAGTTTACACTAAGACCCCTATATTACAGAAATGCCCATTAGGGGCCAAAACGGAAAAGACTCGACTTTCTCGGAGACTGGACGACCGCGATGGAGTCTTGATCTTCTTCGGATGCATGCTAACTCCCAGATGACGTCCACATGGCCAGTAGTCCAAATCCACTGATCGACCCTCGATATTGAAGTCAGAAACCAAGAAAATTTAGGGTTTCCTTCCTGGGCCTAGAACGGCCCACTCCACTCTATCTCGGCAAGAATGAGCCCATTCGCTGAGTCTAGTAACTTGGTGGTAGGGTGGCAGATTTGAGCGAATCTGCCAACACCTTCGCCCGTCTTCATGCCATGTACTCGGGTTGGAGCACCATGGTCGCACCCGGCATCCCCTGTCCATTGGGGTCGCCTCGCGGTCCTTCAGAGGTCTTACTCCTGCTGTCGCCGTGCCTCTCCTCTGTGTACCAAACTCTCATGGCCGACCGACGTCGAGCATGCCTCCAGCCCTTCGGAGGACTTCCATCTACCTCCAGTCCATCGAAGGGCCTCCTAGTCCATCGGAGGTCTTGTGCCCAAGTCCTTCTCGGTCTTTGGCTTCTGTTGACAATCACTCATCACCCTAGAGACAATGGAGCCAGTCCATTGGCTCTCAATCTCCCCCTTGATGAGTGCATTATCAACACCTTCTACCTGTAACCTGAAATAGAACAAAGACAAGAAAAAACAAGCATAAAACCGAAAAGAAATAAGAAGAGAAGAAAGTTGCTCAAGATGCCCAAAAACCAAACACAAGCTAAGAAGGACAAATTGAGGCAACAAAAAGAAAACCAAAGATTGACCCCCTAAGACAAGGGATGATGACAACATGTACAACATGCATATGATCAAGGCCCAAGAGAAGATGGAGTTTGAAGCCCAATCCGAGTTGAGGTCCAATTTATTCGCGAGGCTAGTTCGGACTGCAGGAGTAGGCCTCAGTAAAACGGAAGTCCAGGCCACATACAGGCTCCGTTTTGGACAGTTCTACATATCGTTGGAAATCTAAGGAGATAAGCTTTCGAATCCTGGTGGTCCCACCTTTGAATTTGATCGGAGTCGATGGGAATCGTCGAAACAAAATGACGGACAGAATCTGCCAGGGTGCCGCTGGATCGGTTTTCGGGCCCGCTGGCCTTGTACACCCAAGGGTTGCTCGGCCACCCCCTTGGCCGCCCCCTATACCTCTCTCTTGTATATATTCTATAGCTGTCATTAGATTAGATGGGTTTTGCTTAAGAGTATTCTGTCGTGAACAGTTCGCCTGTTCGTGTATAGTTTTATGAAACCCCAATTTGTGCTCAAGATTAATCTTGATTGCGTTTATTCCTCGTTCTTGCTAGTGTTGTCTCAGTTCCATTGCAGGAACGATAGCCTTCTTGGTGAGGTCGATTGCGCGCAACACGCGCTCGATAACCATCGGAGCAGTGGTGTAGTGATTCCAAGGATTCGATCGATTGCTCGGAGCCTTCTTCACTAACGTCGAGTTCTCGACCCCTAAATCGACTTATTCATACCTCTCGGAAGATCGGAAACCCTAATTCCCATCAGTTGGTATTCAGAGCATCAGGTTTCCCTTGAGGTATATTATCGTGTGCCCTTAGTTTGAGTGATTTATATTCCTAAAGTCCACAAAAAGCCGTAAAAATTAGGGTTTGTAGTTCATCTTATCCTATCACCACCTTTAGCCTTTGCATAATTTGATTTCAGAGTCCGCATCTTTGAGTTTGTGTCCACGGTCATAGTCTTGTTGCTGGTGTAGATCGTGTTCTTAGTTTAGTTTGAGTTTTGTATCTTGTCACCGTGTCTGTTTTCATCACGTCGTCACGTCCGGTTCGGAATCCTCTCTATCCAGTTCAGTATTTGCATGATATCTCCCTCATACGAACTCGGATTTTTGTGTTCTAGTACTATCTGGAAATCTTGTGAAATTATCTACAACTTTATGAATTGTGAGATTTCCAGAAAATATCGTTATCAGGGCGTAATATCTATTTGGAGTAATACTATTTATGACCCAGAATTTTCTGAGCAATCTGTATTTCTGGGTCAATATCTCTGTCCTCCCTTGGACAAAATAGGTGTTCCATATACTGTAAAGAAAGAAAAAAAAAAGCTAAGCTACAATTTTGGTATTCTAAGATTTTGCATTTGATGCCATTAAGATTGTCTAATCTGCTGTGCAACTCATGAGTAGTAAATCTGTGATTTATAGACTGAGAGTTTTGTGTTTGTGTGGAGTTGTATATCTTGTTTTGCTTTGCAACACTTTTGAGATAAAAAAATAAAAAAAGGACAAGTGCATAAAAATAGCGGCACAAAAAAAAGAAAATAAAAAAATCAGAAGTTCTTGCATCCTTTGTGTCTTTCGTACTTCGGTGTATCTCTTGCTTTGCTTAAACTAGTCTTGGAGCATATTTAGGCCAGCAACTTTGACAAGTACTTTGGACATTTATTCAACTTTGCTATCTGATTTCGAATTTTTCTATTCCTTGCTACATATTGTGCATACCCAAAGATCCACGTACATTCTCTTGAGCGGTATAGTTCGGTCTTGCGATCATCCCACGCTTTAGGTGTGTTATTACCTCTTGGCCGCTGTCGCTTCTTCCAGGAAGCCATCGTATTTTGCGGTGCATAGTAAGAACATTTGCAAGCGCTTGGTAAACGTTTGGAGTGTGAGAGACCCCACTTATCTACTGTCATTAGATAGGGTTAACTTTGAATTTTTGTGTATGTTTTTTTTCTACTAACAATGACAGGTTACACCTCTGTACATGTTAGAGCCATAAAGATGCTTGAGAGTCACACCATTGCTGTTGCCCCTTCTTCCATAGGTGGCTCTATTCTTAAATCTCCACCTACATATGATGGTTTTAATGTTGTAGAGTATATTAAATGGGAAAGTGAAATCGATAATATTTTTGCGCAATATCATATGTGTGAAAGACGAAAGATAAAAAATGCAGCTAGTGTTTTAAAATATCATGCTTTAATTTGGTGGAACAATTTACATGTTAATGATAAACCTCACACATGGTCGGATATGAAAATTTTGATGAGAAAACAATTTGATTCTTCGTGCCATATTATCCCTTCTTGTGTGACTAACCTTTTATATGATAATGTGAGTTCTCTATGCACAACACCTTTTAAGTTCTCAAATGGTGAAAACGGAGAACAATCAGTCTAACAATTTATTTCGACTTGCGTTTATCGTAATGAAGAGACGTTGTCGGATCATCATTGATGGTGAGACTTGCTGCAACTTTGTTAGTTCTGAGTTGGTTGAGAAACTTTGCTTGGCCACAAGAGGCAATACCCATGTCCATATTATGTCCAATGGCCTAATTCCAGTGGTAAGTTCCGGATAAATAAAATTAGCAAGATCCAATTTTCTCTTGGCAAGTATCATGATAGCGCTTATTTTGATGTTGTGCCTATGGAAACAGCTGCTTTGTTATTTCATAAACCATGGGTACATGAAAACAATGCTTTGTATGATAATGCTGATAATATATATTCGTTCAAATATAATGGTAGAAAGATCATGTTGCCTGGTATGAATCCTGCTCAAATTTTAGAAATTGAACTTGCGAGAGAACAAAGAAGATGGATGCTATTAAAAATGATTTGAGTAATTTTAATGATGACATGCATTCAGATAAATCCAAGTTACCTTTATTGCAAGGTGATTCTACTGCTCATTCTTGTGATAAAAAAGTGTTGTGTGATGATACTGCTATTATTTCTGTGCCAATACATGAGAATAAACATTTTCTCCCTATTGCAAGTATGTATGATGAGCTGAACTTATTATCTTCTTTAAGTACTTTGAGTTATATTGAATTTGATGTTATTTGCAATCTAAATTATTTAGAGAAGAAACTTTATTTTGGAGTTGATTTGCCATGGTCATCTAAGCATACATATAATGTTGTTGGAAGATATAATTGTAAAGGAGAATATATGGTGCATCGTGTTTATATATGTTCCAATTTTGACTCTCTTTTTATTGATGAACATAAAAATCAAGTAAACGGCTACTGTAAAACTAACTGTATCACGTCGAGATCCACTTGGTTTTCTTTGCTTGATTTGTCACAACAGGATCGATTTCAAGAAGGGAAGCATGCATGGATGATTTCACAAACTGCTACAATTATTTCCGCGTGCATCGACGACTTTGATTCGAGGACGACTCAAAAACAAGAGGGGGAGAATGATGAGAACATGTACAACATGCATATGATCAAGGCTCAAGAGAAGATGGAGTTTGAATCCCAATCCGAGTTGAGGTCCAATTTATTCGCGAGGCCGGTTCGGACTGCAGGAGTAGGCCTCAGTAAGACGGACATCCAGGCCACATACAGGCTTCGTTTTGGACAGTTCTACAGTATCGTTGGAAAGCTAAGGAGATATGCTTTCCAACCCTAGTGGTCCCACATCTGAATTTAGTTTGGAGTCGACAGGAATCATTGAAACAAGATGACGGACAAAATCTGCTAGGGTGCCGCTAGACCGGTTTTTGGGCCCGCTGGCCTCGTACACCCTAGGGTTGCTCGGCCACCCCCTTGGCCGCCCCCTATACCTCTCTCTTGTATATATTCTGTAGCCGTCATTAGATTAGATGGGTTTTGCTTAAGAGTATTCTATCGTGAACAGTTCGCCGTTCATGTATCGGTTTGTGAAACCCCAACTTGTGCACAAGATTAATCTTGATTGCGTTATTCCTCGTTCTTGCTTGTGTTCTCTCGGTTGCATTGCAAGAACGATAGCCTTCTTGGCGAGGTCGATTGCGCACGTCACGTGGTCGATAACCATCGGAGTAGTGGTGTAGTGATTGCAAGGATTCGATCGATTGCTCGGAGCCTTCTTCACCAACGTCGAGTTCTCCACCCCTAAATCGACTTATCCATACCTCTTGGAAGATCGGGACCCCCTATTTTTCTATCAAGGGAAATCACTCAACGCAGTCGATCAAACTAAAGCATGAACCCTCAAGAAAGAGGCAAACCAACTCAACACAGTCGTGCATAGGCAAAGCATCAGCTCCTCTAGAAAGAGGCAAAAAGGCTCAACGCACCGATGCAAGAGCATGCTAAAAGCTCAAACTCCCTGAATGCATAGCTCCCCCTCAACTAGATCTCTCCAAAATTCTCCCCCTTGGTCCACGAACACTCCTATAGGTCAACATCTCCCCCCTTGTTGACAATGGACACATCAAGGGTTCATAGAATCTGACTCCCCCTGAACTAGACAACTCCCCCTCAAAATATGCCATGAAATGCAAGAAGTGTACCATGAAGAGCTTAGCAGGGATGAAAAGCTAGTAAAAATTAGATCTAGCATACAGAGCAAGTGAGGGCAAGGAAGCATGCAAACAAGCTCAATTGAATCTATCTTATACAGATCAGGAGCGTGTTTTTTAGGGTTGTGGAAAAGAAAGCATCACCAACATGAATAGCATCTAGCAAGATAGGCATGAATAGCAAGATGCTAGCAAGACATACAAGGTGTGCTACTCTCAACCAAAGCATATGCAATAGGCCATAAGCAATTTAGCGACTTACAGATTTCAGATTTAGCAATTTGTAACTTCATGCAAATCAGATCATGTGCTAGGGGTTATTTACTTGTCTTTGCCACTTCATACCAACCAATGCCAAGCCTAGGTTCAGAAAACCATCAGAAGCTTAAGACAAGGTTTTGGTCATACACAACCTACTCCAAGTTCATGCCAAAGGGCAAAGGCAAGCTATCTCAAACTAGAACAGTGTGACAAGCGAAATCACCTAGATCTTCTTTTTCAATTCAGCTCATAAGACACACAAAGTGCACAGATTTAATTCAGATTTTAGGTTAGGCAAGGTGTCATAAATGCTTAGGCATAAACTTAACAAAGGCATATGACTAGCATATCGAAGCATGAAAAGATACCATAGCATTCAACATTCCTACACATGCTAGGTAGCCAAGTCAAGTGGTGATCATGGTTTTTGATTCTCAAGAAATAAAAGTGACTTAGCCCACAAATGATACTAGACAGATTCAAGTGGGCATATTGGAGGAAGAATGACTCAACACAGTGATTCAGTCGGCTCGATATCAACAAACCCTGCGGCGCTATCATGAGAGCAACATGCACCCTAGGGCATTCTCAGTCGGCGAACTGGTCCTTCATAGAGTCCTCAAAGGTGAAGGGCATTACAAGTTGTCTCCTCCTTGGGAGGGCCCGTACATCATCACGGAGGTTACTCGCTTGGGATCATATCGATTGTCCCAAATGGATGGGACTCTAGTTGGGAATTCATGGAACATCGAACATCTCCACAAGTTTTATTCATAAATCATCGCACCCTTAAAGCGATGTGCCCTGATTTGTACTCATGATCAATGAAGTAGTGGTTGCGCCCTCAAAGCGACCTATCCTCGGTTGTAATTCTATCAGTCATATTCAACGAACAAAAGAATACATGATTTCTGTGCAGATGCTCTTTGTCAACATATATCTCGCTCACTTTCATAGTCAACATATTCGTAGAGCAATCGGCTTAGGTTGTATTCAAATCTATTGCCGGTGTTACATGTTCCCGCTCATTCAGTACAAGGTAACCTCTAAACCCTGTTCGCAGAGCAATTGGCCTAGGTTGTATCCAGATCTATTGCCAGTGTTACATGCTCCTGCTCATTCAGTACAGGGTAACCTCTAAACCCTCTTCGCAGAGCAATCGGCTTAGGTCGTATTCAGATCTATTGCCGGTGTTACATGCTCCTGCTCATTCAGTACAAGGTAACCTCTAAACCCTCTTCGCAGAGCAATCGGCTTAGGTCATATTCAGATCTATTGCTGGTGTTACATGCTCCTGCTCATTCAGTATAGAGGAACAGCTTGAGGCTGGTACTACTTACTTGCAACTCAGTAATGTGCAATTAACTTAGGATTATTCTGTCGTCAAGGCAGATTTCTATACTCCATAATTCGGGCATTCAATAGATCCCTTCAATCTTTATTCAACAAAGACTTATTACAAAATGATTACATCTGACATTACAATAAGAGCTTGGTCAAGTGCATCTGACATTACAACAAGAACACGCCCGGCTCAAGAACATGACTCAAGACGAGAAAAAGATAACCTACATATCTGCCTCCATTAAGGCTCGTAGTCAGCAAAACTACAGGTGATACAGATCAGGCGCGAAGAGGCAGCAATAGGTGTACCTCCAGGCTTCTCAAAAGGTAGGATACAAGCACCCATAGTTGGCCAAACAATACCAACGGGGGCCCGGATGCTATTAGCACAAGAGAGGAACAGCCATTCCATATGAGGCAGGCAAGGCATTGCCTGAAAAGGGAGCTTCACCTTTCTCTTTGCTGGAACCTTTAGTCGTCTCATCCAAAAGTTATTGGAGCACCACGCGCAAGCATGCCAACATAAGATCTCTCCTCAACACTGAGAACACAGACGGCTCCCGGCTTCAAGGGACGATCTGCCCTTCACATCAGCACGGGAAGCGGCCGTGCTCCAGACGACAGCATAAGCTAAAGACCTTAGGGTCTTCTAATATCTTGGCATCCACCACACTTGAATTTCACACCATGGGCAAGAACAAGGATGGAGGATAAGGGCTAGGTGGAGATCGAACTTCTCCATATTCTTTGCAAGCTTCAAAGAAGGAAGAGAGGTAGCTGGTGGATGTTATGTTTTAGCCCACAACCCACTAATAGGTGGTGTCTAGACGCTAGGAAAAAGTGAGGGTTACTATAGAAAGAAGGTTTATAAAAAAGGTACAGTATAGGCTCGAGGAGGGCTAGATGGTCATGGGATGGCAGCAATTCTAGGCAACTTTCCGGGATCACGAGAAAACCAGTCAGGCCCCAGATTCATGGATCAGCACAGCAAAGATGGAATCAGTAACAGTCAAGGCACAGAAAAAGGAGCGCTTGATAAAAGTACCTGTTGGTTGGCGGATACGCACAGATTCACGCATGTACAGTATTCTTTACTTTCACAAGCGGTCCCTTCCACATACGGTTAAGTCACATGCATATAGTATTCAAGTATGATTGTTGTTGGCACAACAGGTATGAAAATCACTAGGAGGACATATCGTCATGTTATGGATAGTAACAAAAGATTCGGGCTAAATATGCAAGTCTATCATGGCGCTTTGCTTAAAGGACACTAGGGGATCCAGTCGATATATATGTGAATAAGCAAGGGATAACATAACGACAACATCCAACTAAAGATATGTTCAGTTACAGCTCAAGTTCGTTCATAAGTTGCTCAACTACATCGTGGGCCTATATTGCATAAGTAGCAAATATGGCATCATTTGTCT
This sequence comes from Paspalum vaginatum, assembly GCA_030272315.1. Lineage (NCBI taxonomy): Eukaryota > Viridiplantae > Streptophyta > Magnoliopsida > Poales > Poaceae > Paspalum > Paspalum vaginatum. The sequence continues at coordinate 31,570,120 of CM059018.1, read as the reverse complement.
CGATAGCTACATCTCTGGTCAAGTTGGACGAGGCCATATCGGGCTTGGTCACCTTGAGAACTATCAATGCTTGTTTTAGGATTGATTTGAGCTTGTTCTGAAGATGAGCCTTGATATCTTCAGCTGCAGTTGACATCAAATCCTGAAGAGATTGTGAGGTTCCGGTTTGCGGAGCACGGATGTCTAGGATTGTTGTCATAGATGAGGCCATTGACTTAATGACCACTTTTGCCCTTTCGAGAGCAGACTTCAGCTTATCACAATTCTTCTTGGTGACCTCATAATTTTACTAAGCAGGCTCCATCTCTTTAAGCCGCTGGTTTGACTCTTTGAGGGCTCCCCTTGTTGAGCTCAACACTTTCCCAAGCTCTTCATTCTTTTTTTGGAAGTTTGATCGGACCTTCTTAGCTTTAGTTAACTCAGGATTCTTCTTTTTGAGATCCTGCCGAGTCAATCTATGACCCGATTCAAGTGATTTCAAGGAGCTGGCTGTCTCGCATAATGATTTCTCGAAACCATCACGGGATCCTTGGAGTTTATGGATTTCTTCTTTCAAGGAGGAGCATTTTTTCTTGAGCTGCAGTGCTTCATCCTGTGGACCAGTGTAACTTATAGGATTTTGTAAGTAAAGAGTGTGCAAGCTAGGTTTCTTGTCGTGTTGCCTCATACCCTTTCTTCTCGATGTCAAGTTTCCTCTGCAGATTGGCAGCGGTATCCTGGGCTTCATCATGCTCGAGCGTCATGTTATGGTATGCAGTCTCGCGTTGGGCTGCAGCATCTTCCAGCTCGATAATCCTCTAGGCAGCAGCTACAGAAAACTAGGCATTCAATATAAAGTGATGAAATTCAAAGAACAAGCGCTAGCAATTAATATTGTACCAGCAGCCTCAGCAGCATGAGCGGCCTTTGAGTCAGCTAACTGTTGTTGTAGTTTGGTAATGTCTAATCCCAGCAAAGAAGTGATTGTTGGCGGCTCTTAGCCTACCGGATTTTATTGTGCAAGTGCACGGAGACCACTGTAGCCTTTCATCCGGGAGTATTCCGAGGTATCGTATTTATTTCCACAGGAAAGCATTGAGATAGAGATATCAAACTATTATTCATCCAGCTGTTATGACTCTTTCACGTCAACCGATGGCTAGGAAAGATTGACACCGAGCACCATGGGATACAAGCCAAGCACCGTTGGCAAGAAAACAGGTAAAGCCAGGACGACAACATGACATGGACTGCGATATGGTCTTCTATCTCTGCCAGCGTACAAGAGCTATCCGTGCTAAGGGTCAAAAGGATCTCAACAGAGTTATGAACTTGCGTCGAGTGAAATTCTAGCACTCTCGAGGGGCCAAGGGTAGATAGTTAGCCACCGAAAGAGAACCTAGCTAATGCCTACGGGCCTCCTGAACAACGAGCCTGGGCTACACAGGTACACCACATGTTGTAACTGAGTGGAGCTACCAAGCAAAGCTGCGTGGAGAGGATGGCACGCTACAAACGTGTTCATCCTTGGCCGAAGCTTGAACAACAATTGTTCATCCTTGGCCAAAGGAGAGAAACTAACCAGAGCCTAGCATATAGGTTGGACTGTAACACCGGCAAGCATAACAACATCAATCAATTCTAGTTTAGCACAAACTCAGGCCTTGAAATGGTGGACCAAAAAGAAAATGCAACTACACCAATCGAGTTACTAACAGAGGCAAAGAAAATAAATAAAATAAGACTTTAAATGCTCATAAATAAGTCATACTCCCTCCATCTCATAAAACAAGGTGTGCATGTAATTGGAGAAGTCAAACATTAAAATCTTTGACTAACAATTTAGTAAAAAATATAAATTTTTAGTGTATGCATGTTATATATTAGGATTCATACTCAAAAGTACTTTGAGATGATGATACTATGGTATTTATTGATATCATATTTTGAAATAAATAAATGGTCAAACTTTTGCTTTAAAGACAGTGGCAAATACATGCACGTCTTGTTTTATGAGATGGAGGGATATATCAGAAGGTAATGTAAAAGAATAAAGCGTTGGACATTACCGAATACTTCTGACCAACTCGGATATAGTAGACCTTCTCTAACTCCTAACTAAACACTGATTTTAGAGTGGAGGCACCACCCGCGGGGTGACTCCTAGAGAGGGAGAGAGAGAGAGTTACATGGTGAAAGGTACATTTTTGGAGTGGGGGAGTGCCCCTCTATTTATAGGATGAAGAAGGTCGGTGGGGCATTGGCCGGGCAGCCACGTGGATGGCTGGCCGGCCATCACGGTAGCCAGGCAGCCAAGTCCTATGGCTGGGCGACCATCCTAATGGCCAGATGGCCATCCGATCCACTATCTCGCTTGATCCTTCGGTTGGTATTCACTCCTCAAGTCAATGGCGGTTACATCAGTTGTTGCAGGTGTAAAATGGGCTTCGATGCATGCCGAGCGGCCATGTGTTGCCTCCTGGTTCGATGCATGTTGCCTTCTCTAGATTGCTGATGTCACCAATCTTTTTGTGATGGCCTTCTGACACTTTGATTCATTGGATTCTTGATTGCATGGTTGGATTTGGCTCAACTTGTGTTTCTTTGCATGCAGTTCGAAGGACAGCTTTTAAGAGATGGCCGGACGGCCATCAATGTTAGATTAAAATGCTGCATGGGCTAGCCCACCAATAATGATGGCTGGGCGGCCATGTAAGATGGCTGGCCGGCCATGGAGGATGGTCGGGCGGCCATGGGTGATGGCCGGCCGGCCATGCACTTTTGGCCGGCTGCCTCTCCCTTGCCACTTTCCCTTTGTTATGCTCATTTCCTTCGTTGTTTTGATCATGACAAGCTCCTGCATGCAACTTTGCGTCGTGGGACCATGTGGTGCGGCCGGGAATCCAATGTGATGGCCGAGCAACCATGGGTTGTGGCCAGGCAGCCAAGATGATGGCCGGGTGGCCATGGTTGGTGGTCGGGTAGCCACGGAGATGGCTGGCCGGCCATCTAAGGTGGCCGCGCGGCCATGGAGCATCCCTCTCAGCGTTGTTAATTCTTGCGACGGCCATAACTTTTGCGTTCGGACTCCAAATTGAGTGAACCAAAACTCCATTCTTTATTATCTCGACGAGCTCTTTGCAATGGTTTGGTCCATGAGGGCATTTAAGATACTTCATAGTGATGTTATTTGCAATTCATTCTCAAGCCCTTTTGTGTGAATTCTCTCTTGCTCCAAATGATATTCTTTTGCACAGAATTTGAGCATCTCCTTGTGATACATCGGAAACCACCAAAACTTGTGGAATTCATTAGTGTAAGGTAAATAATGCATAAAACTTTATCTATACCCTATTTATTCACCGAGGACTTGGCGGTCGAAACCATGAAATAACTACTGCCAACAGTGATCGTCTCATGGATCAAAGTAGCTTGATTCAGCCAATTCTGTATGACATCATAAATTAATTAATGTCGGTGTTCAGAAGGGAAGTAACAAGAGTGAGTTGTTGGTTTACCACAACAAACGCCAGTGGATTTGATGAAGAAGCAGCCATGGTTAGTTGAAGATTGGTGTCAGGAGGGCAGAGAACTAATGTACTGGTAGACGCTCCCATGGTCCCAGCTGATGTCATTTCAACAGCACGGGGGCCGGGCGCTGTCGCGGGGGTCTCCAGCACAATATCTGCACCAGTTGGATCCGTTTCACCAGCGGACTTGTCCTCATGGCACTGCATACCTGTTGACGACGGGTTCAGATGAGCAACATCAGCCTCTGTGTCGATCGAACATATCTCTTCAGCCCGTGAAGCTTCGGTTCTTGTGCTGGCCAAGTTATCATGCCAGTTTACATTGGTGCCGCCTTTCATATTTTGATCACCATCTTTTTCGACCTCTTCCCTGATTTCAGTCATAACAACCTCGAGGGCTATGGTTGAGTTGGACTTTGACTTAATTTCTTGGATCCCTTGCTCAGCTATGGCTTCTTTCTCTTGCTCGCCCCTGGAACATGGAGAAAATTGGGGGCTCGAGCAAATACCACCCTAATCCATGGTTGTTTCTAAATTAGATGGATTAGTCAGTCTTTCATAGCTTTCAGATAATGGCCGCGCTGGCAAGGCATGTACATTAGTTGTATAACATAAGCTCAGGAGATGATATCATGGTTAAAACGATAGTAAGACAGGGATACACACCATAACGGCTCGAGTTCATCACTCATCTTGAGGTTTAATAGGAATTGAAGAGCGGCATTTATACATTCATCAAGCTCATCGTCAATTAATGACAAGTCTAGTTCTTCTTCTGTAGCCATATGTTTCTCAGCTGGTAAAGAGGAGGTGCCGAGATCATGTTGTTTCTTTGATCTCTTCTCACGGTGTTCAAGTGGGACTTCTTCATCTTAATCTTCTTTGTCACACAGTTGTCCCCAATTGATGTCAGAAGTGGATTTCTCATCCATCACCTGCCATTTAGTGGTCTTCTTGATTGGTTGTGGCTTGGGTTTCACAGTAGCTACTTTTGTACTTGTTTGTCTTGAAACTTGATGAGCTAATGATTTCAACTCAGTGACACCTAGATGCTCAGGGGCTGTGTTAGTCGACCCAATTCCCATAGGCTCGAGGGCTCGGTCATCTTCCCTATCAGCCTCAGCTGTATCTTCAGCATCTTGATTCGGTCGTTGAATGACAATGAGTGTTGCTGCTTCATTGTTGCCTTCGCCTTTAGTGGCCGCAATAACAGCCTCCATTTCTTGAGGAGACAAGTTGTACTCTCACTTCAATATTTTTTCACCACCTTGCTGTGGTGGGTCAGACAGAAATTTATTGATGTCACACTGCAGCAACAAAACAGGAGAATTATTAGCTCAGTTTATATCAATTACTTGTGCAGTTGCGTCATTCATACAGCTGTTTACTTACTGAGAGGGATGGATGCCAGGCAGAACAGGGCTGTGGAGTTCCCTCATTATAAATATCAGCCCTCAACATTGAACCAACTCGTGTTTGGACTTCTTCTTCAATAGTCACATGGCTGGTTTCTTTGGTGGGATCATTAGCCCTGACATATAGATATATTGGATTGGCTCGGTCCTTCAGAGGCTGAATGTTGTGAAAGACAAAGTCAATCACCACAACTTGAGCAGTTAAACCTCTTTCTTTTAGGTTGGCAATTTCTTTCAGCAGTATGTCAACTTCATCAGCCTCTTCTTGAGTTGGTGCCTCTTCCCAACTAGGCTATTTCGTGTTGGGCTGCCATCCTGTCTGAGCTGGCAGTGAGTTTCCATGATTTTCCATCATGAACCACTCGGTGTGCTACCCCCTATTGTTGTCTTTTAGGGGAATATCTAGGTACACTGACCTTCGCCCGCAGCACAGTTCAAGACTTGTGCCCCCCACAACTTGCAAGACCCCATCTCTGGTACCAGGTTTACAGTGATACAAATGTTTCCATAGACCGAAGTGTGGGACAATCCCCAGGAAGGCCTCACACAGATGGATAAAAATAGCAATTTGCATAATGGAGTTGGGATTCAAATGAGTAAGATCAATGGCATAGAAATTGAGGAGTCCTCAAACGAAAGAATAGATAGGTAATCCCAATCCGCGGACAAAAAAAGGGGCAAAGACTACTGATTCATGTGTATCCTCAATTGGAGCTCCTTCTTCCTTGCAACTTTTCCACTCGGCTAACTCTTTTGAGGGAAGAACATTCATATCTACTAATCGGTGGAGGTCGGATTCGAAAATGGTGGACTTACAAAATGTGGCAAACAGGGATGGAATTGCAGAATTTTCATTGTGCGGGAGTCCTTTGGTGGTGTTTCCGCACTTGCTCACAGTTCTCTTCTTGGGTGCCATTAGTGCTAAGGGAAGAAGTTTGAATGAGGATGAAGGCGAGTGAAGTCAGGGGTTATGAACTCACAAATGGCGGCAGCAGAGTAAATGAAGAAGTTGGTGAATAAAGATTCGTGGAGAGAGAACCATTAGGGTGTTATTCTTCTTATAACCCTAACGGTGTGGACCAACACGACATTGTTCTGTTCTGTCATAATAGCGCTGTCAATATAACGGCGACAGATTCACATGTGACTCAGGCACGACCTTGAGTCGAGCAGCTCAGTGGATTCTTTGGGTTTTTAGTCGGCAAAGGGCCTCTTATAAGCACTAGTTTAGGTTGATGTCTTAGGTCGGGCTTAGTTCAGTCGGCTAGAAATCGTTCATCAAGATCCATTCAAAGAAGTGTGCAGATTTCTCTATTACAATTACTCGGGGGGGGGGGCTTCACTTGGATTTCATTGTCACATATTCATCTGTCGGATTGAATGTCGTCCATACAGAGAAAACAATGGCCACCACACTTAGAAGCATGATGATTATCATTTAGGAAGACAATTTAAGGATCAGCAAACAGGGATTCATTTAATTAAAAATTACTATATACATTGGGAGAATTTCAAAAGTAGCACTATTGCTACACTATGTGTTATTAGTACCCTAACTGCTACTACCTACGCGTCGACGTGGTGGTGCTTTATTGGGCAGGGACTGGTGTCCACGCCGTCGTCGTCATCACTATCATCATTGTCGTCACTGCCGTCGCTGTCGTCATCGTCGCTGCCGTTGCTCTCCTCATCCTCGTCGTCATCCTCTTCGTCATCTGGGCCAGTGAGCGCAGGGTGGTTAAGGCCCTTGAGTATGGCCTTCTCCTTCTAGTTGTAGCCCTCGGAGTCAGAGTCAGAGGAGGGTGGGACGGCGACTTTGCTGTTGTCCTCATCGTCATCGCTGTCGGGGATCGCCGGCATATCTCCACCGCTGTAGTCCCCAAAGAAGGCTTCATCATCCTCATCAAACTCATCCCAGAAGGGATCATTCGCTGGTGGTTTTGAAGGGCCAGCGGGCTTCTTTCCCTTGCCGTTGTTGCCTGCCATGGCACTAATGGTGGAGAATATGCTTTCTTGGAAGGAAGTATATGGGATGTGCTGAAGATGCATCTTAGGGTCTGGTTATATACTGCGGAGTGCATCGCTTCACGTTCCTAGCAGTATGTGCACAAGGAAGGTGCTTTATATTATAGACAGCACACGCGTAAGAAATCTAATATGCAATGACGGTTCGGAAAAGTTGGATATGATGGCGGTTGGGTTCTCAATGTGGTGTAGTTATCATGGCAAATGGTGAAAATAAATGTGGGAATTATAGTAAATTTTTCTGCTCTACTTATATACATTGGGTGGGGAATTTTATCGAAAATTCTGCCAGGCCAAATTTGAGAATTTCACTCAGATGTGACCTTAAATGACTCGGAGAAAATTATGAAGATTGAACTTCAGTCCAATGCAACTAATGAGATGAGTCAGAAGGAGATTTTTGGATTTATGGATCTTCTAATCGATTGTTACTCAAGTCAATTCAAAGCTCGGGGGCTATACCCATTGGGTGCACCTGGTCGGTGCAACCAATAGAAAGGAATCTTGACATAAAAAGAAATTTCGTTGACTCCAAGGAATCTATTGTTATTGATGGTTTTCTTTGGAGTCTCGAGTTAATTGCTTTCAGAATTAACTCGACCCTCGGGGGCTTCTGGGGGATAGATATCCCGTGGGTCCTCATGGCATGAATTCAAGACATGGGTCACTAATGGGCCCTTGATAGGCCAAACGGCAGATTTCATGGGCCGTCTATTTGGCTTGGGCTCAAGAACGGCAATGACGAACAAAACTTGGCGATCAAGGCAAGGGTGGTGCAATTCGGGAAAACACAAGAGAGTACGTGATTCGAACTCTATTTCCAAAAGAATACGGGACTTGAAGATGGAAAGGATATAGATCGCAGATTCTATGTGGTCTTTTGTAATCTAAATTGTATAGGAAATATGGAAGGAACCTGACTTGTAACCCAAGAACCCATCAGCCTATATAAGGTGGGTGAGGGATCCCTACGGGGACAACACATCATGACATCGTCCACCAAGCCTCAAGCTAGCTACGCTCTCATTGTAATCTCGAGAACTCAGATCAATACAAATCGCCACAAACACGATGTAGGGTGTTACGCTTTCTGCGGCACAAACCTATATAAATCTTGTTCCCATCGCGTTTCACGCGAATCATCGAGCTATGATCGATATCGCCAACCACAAAAGCACTACGTTATACATCCCATGGTGCACTGTGGGTATCAAACACCAACACACATCTACCTTTCTCCAGGCAAGGTAAGTCTTCTGGTACTTCAGAGCAGTTTAACAAGAATCCTTTTGATCGAAAAGCTGTGAATGATAGCATAAGTAAGAAATTCCATCCTAAAGATGGAGTTTTCAAAACTTTGTCTCTGCAAATGGAAACTCTTAATAGTGCCATGAAGAACCAGCTAAGTTTTAACAAAATGCTAGAGACTCAAATAGCTCAGCTTGCTACCGCTCTGCCTAGTCCTACTTCGGGGAAGCTTCTGGGACAGCCCGAGCCACCCCCAAAGGAACATATCAATGTTGTAACCACTAGGGGTTGAAGGTCTACACAAGACCCCCCACATCCTAGAAATGCAGGGAAAGAGCAGGCAAACCCTACTGAACTCAAGGAAGAAGAAGTGGCTAGTGAGCCACAACTGGTGAAGGAAGCACCCAAGTTAGCTCCACATGAGTTCTATGACACCACCGTGCTCCCTTTTCCTCTACGGCAGAAAAAGACTCCTGTTGATGAATAGTTTGGCAAATTTGTTGAGGTAATTAAGAAATTATATGTCAACATACCATTGCTAAATGCGATGCAGGTGCCTACGTACAATAAGTACCTGAAGGACATCCTCAAAAACAAAAAGCCACTGCCGTCACGCTATACTCAACCAACCACCACAAAAGAAAAAGGATCCAGGGAACCCAACCATCTCGTGCTCAATAGGGACCTAGCACTTTGATCAAGCTCTATGTGACCTAGGAGCAAGTGTGAGCATCATGCCAAAGGTAGTTTTTGATAAACTAACACATGCTACACTTGCTCCTACTACAACGTGCCTACAGCCGGTAGATCAGTCGATTCTCTACCCCGTCGGGATCGCCGAGGACATCTCAGTCAAAATCCAGAACTTCCTCATCCCAGTGGACTTCATGGTGCTAGACATGGAGATTGATAGCAAAACATTGCTCATCCTTGGGCGACCATTCCAAAGCACCGCTGAGGCCAACATTGATGTTGGAGCTGGACAAGTTCATCTTAACATCAATGGCAAAAGGGAAACGTTTGCCTTTAAACCGAAGGTGGAACAGTGCCGACAGGTAAAGACATTCAAATTCAAGTGTCAGGTACCCTAGGAAACACCAAGAGGGAAGATCGAGCTCTCACCAAGCAAGCCAAAAGTGAACTCTCTCATCCGAGCAATGGAGAAGCTCCTGCTAAATGGAGAAGCCTGTAAGCTCAAAGCCAATCACAGAGTTGACTCACTAAGCCGTGCCTCGATGGCCAAGCCATCGACAAAGGAAGCAGGAGGCAAGACTCCTATCACAAAGGCCGCTGCCATAGAAACGAGCACACCTCAAGAATGGCGGAAGAAACGCCAAAAGCCAAGCTAGAAGAAAAGAAAAGAAAAGAAGCAACACTCAGAGCCAAAAGGCTATGGCACCAAGAAAATTTAGCGAGCAAAAGTTGCAGCGCAGACGGCCGCTAAGTGTCCGTCAAGCGCTAACTCTAAATAAAAAGGTATGACTGCCCTCTCCAGGAGGTAAACTGGCATTATCCGCCACTGCATACTTAGAATTTCCGCGCACTTTCCAATTCATTTGCATTAAAATTTATTCCGACCATTGCATGTTTAAATGTCCTAATTTTTGCATGACCTTTTTACATTTTATCTTGCATACAAAAAAACAAAAACTTAGGAGGCCGCCCAGCCCCACTTGGGAGGACTGACCCCCTGCTGCCTTTCTTGGCCCTAGGTGCGCACCGAAGCCGCCCGGCCCCTGTTGAAGGCTGCCCAGCCCCCTTGCCTTGGACGCCCGACCCCCATTTTGCTCCCTGTGCATGCACCACTGACGCAAAGTGGCCAAGCCACTAGGCATTAGGCTGCCCGACCCCTTTCCACCAGCTACACGGCCTCCCTTGTGCGTCTCTCGTGTCTCCTCATCACCAAACAGCCCAGCAGCCTATCTCCCTACTCCCACTCGCACTGTCTGGTCAGAGGGTAGGCCGCCCAGCCCCTGCCTCTGCCTGCATGCATGCACACGCACCTATAAATATGAGTGCATGAAGCCCCTTGCTCCTTTCACCATCGGCAGCGTAATCACTCACTCTCTCCCTCTAATCACTCTCTTAGTTTAGGCACTTAGTGAATTTCAGCACTTAGAAAAATTCTACTCAATAAAAAAATGTGCTACACTCTCATTGTGTTGGACGGTTTGTGGAGGGTCTACCCCACAAGGATGACTAACCTCTGGATGACTGACCCCTGTACAGCTAACTACTAACGCTTAATCATTTTATCCCTTGGGTATTTCTCTTGTGTCTATGTTTTTCGCCGGATGTCGTCACTCTTCAGGAAGACCAAGAGAGCCATGAGCAACGCAGGGAAGCACATCAGGTACCCGGACCTCGTCGAACGAGCGCCCATGGCCCCGTTCACAGAGCGGAAGCTCTAGGACCCCGGCGGTGTCCAACAAGATGTCTATCAGCATGTTAAGTGTTAAGTACTGGAAGACCCGCCACCTCATCGATCTAGCACCTAGATTGGTGAAGTCAATGATCCAGGGCACTTCAATCCTGTGACTAAGGAAGAAACACAAGTGAAGATCCAATGATCTAGAAGAAAGCACATGTTATAACCGCCAACCGATCTCTAACCGTCTTAGGAATTGATATGGATCGTTGGATGCAGAGAGGCGGTGGATCCTAGGGAGGACCGGGCCACCTGGCCTTGGGGGGCCGCCTAACCCCTCTACATGGCCGCCAGGCTGCCAAGTGCCCCCCCAACCGCCTCAACTCCCAAACCGACCTACTCCATGTATAAATACCCCTCTTCCTCGAGTGGGTATAAATAGGTCCCTAGGCCTCACTTTTGAGGTGTGGAAGTTGAGTAGAACAAACCATTGTCTTGGTCTTGTAGTAGTAGGTTAGTCCTAGGAGTTAGAGTTGAGTCTGAGCCTTTTCCTCAGGGCTTCCAGAGTTAGCTTCGAGTCTAGGTAAAGCTCTTGTATCTTTTCTGGTCTTGTAGCAATAGGTTAGTCCTAGGAGTTAGAGTTGAGTCTGAGCCTTTTCCTCAAGGCTTCCGGAGTTAGCTTCGAGTCTTGGTAAAGCTCTTGTATCTTTTCTATCTTTTGTACTCTTAATACTCTAGTATAATATACTTCATTGCTCTATCCTGTAGTTATACTTTACTTTATTTCCTACACTTGCCTAGTGTGGTGTACCGTTTGCATACTAGACCAAGGCTTAGGTTTGTGTTGCTCTCAAGTCATTTGAGTCTTGCTAGACTTGTCGGTGCTATAAACTTTTCTTAGGCTCTGATCTAAGGTTAAGTTAGATCTCACCCTCTGATCAAGGATGAGCTTCACTTCATCACTAGTTTAGCGTGCCATTTTACCCACGCAGATCTGGTTGGTACCCCTATTGGTGACAACATTAGGGAGCCTCTATAATCTGACCCCGTCGTTTGGTAAACCCGTAGGCGTTAGCCAGTTGCCGTTCGGTTGGCCAACTATCTACCCCCCATGCCTTCTCGGTGAAGTCTAGAATTTCGCTCGACGCAAGACCCTAGTTTGTGCTCTAGTAGCTTAGTTCAATCACGAATACTCCTATGCAGAAGTTAAGGAATAGAGTTTGGATATCTTAATCTCACTTGTTGTCCACCCAGGCAACTTCACCTAGTTTGCTGACTATTTGGTCCCTGTTCTCTCGCACCACCGCACACTATCTTATTTATCTTAACCCCAATGTAATAATGGTTGTATTTATCTAAGTTATACAATACTGATGAAAGTTTGACATTTCATTCCACCAATTCACCCTTGCTTCCCTGTGGATTCTTATGATACTCAGAATACTTTGAGTGAAAAAGCTACATCAAATCTTCGTGCGCAATAAAATCTGTTATGCTAAGAGACGTGAACAACAAGTTTCTGTTTTTGACAGGTTAGCACCCTTAGTGCATGATCGATTGAGTATGCCACAATACGATATGTGGATGCAAAATCAGCAACAATACCAGAATTATCGACCTCCAATGCTGACAAATCTGGCAGGGGCATGGGGGCAGCCACCAAGATTTACTACTCAAAATTTTCAGCAACCGCCACCAATGTTCCAACTTCCACCAAAGCCGGTTCAACAAGCTCTAGTACCGGTTCAACATGTGGCATTGTCGGCTCAAACAGCAAAATCACAAGCACTAACTATAGCTAGCAATGTTAATGTTGGGGCAAACAAACGCCGATTGTTTTCGGGAAATCGGCCAATACAATGCCAGAGGAGGCTCCGTCTAAAGAAGCTTTGGCAAATGGTTATGAATCAGGCTCCTACAAATCTACCTGCAAGCCACCACCAGGTCCGAAGTATTTCATGCCTCGATGGTGTCCTTCGGGTTTGACTCACTCTCAAAAGAGGAAGTTGCAATGATTGCGGGCTAAGGAGAAGGAGCAGGAGGCTAAGAAAATCTTCAACGCAACGCATCCTATGTTTCCTCCAAAATAATGGAGGCCAAAGCCCACTGAAACTATTGTACAAGCAGCTGACTAGAGTCAGCTCCAGACGTTGAACTGTCCGGTGATGACCACCGGACTATCCAGTATATCAGACTGTCCAGTGGCTTCTGCCGAACTATCCAATGATCAGCAGGCAGTACTAGAGCCTGCATTAGTGCCACTGGTCATAGAGGATTTCACATCTATTGTTCTAGAGGAAGAGGCTCCAGAAGAGGAGATGGTCGACTATGAATCTTCTCCAGAACATCCAGGTATGAATATCAATATGGTTACTTTCTCCGTCGATTACAACATTATCAGTGAAGATGAAGAGGTGATGGCTCAATTTAATTTTAGACCAAGGGATGTTGTGTTACAAAGCCGACAGAATTGGTTAATCACTTGAAACAACTTTATGTGCAGGGTCATATATTGATGGGGCTCCAGTTTCTCGGATGTTGGTCGATGGCAGTGCGGTGGTCAATTTGATTCCATATGAACTATACATGAAGCTTGGGAATCTAGATTCTGAGCTGGTGAAGACCAATATGATGCTCAGCGGTGTGGGGGGCAAGAACCCCATTGAGGCCAAAGGAGTTGCTTCCATGGAGCTTACCATTGGGAGCAAGACAAGCACTGGTGCATTCTTCATCACTGAAGTAGAAGGTAATTTTAGCTTAACTCTTGGTAGAGATTGGATCCATGCAAATCAATGTGTGCCTTCTATTTTACATCAATTACTTATTCAATGGCTCGGTGATGAGATTGAGGTGGTACATGCTGATCCATCGACCAGCATTGCTATGGCTGATGCTCCTATGATTTGGGCATATGATAATGCCAGGTGGTTGATGGGAGTTGATGTATCGGATTTCCAATTAAGTGTGTCTAAAGAGGGTTTTATTCCTGTGATGTCAGAGCTGGTTGAAAATCGGCTGAATCATATTGTGTAAATCCAATGTATACATCAGCAGGAGATGGTAACAAGAGCGACGACATGATGGAGTCTAGGCAATAGGCAGTCCCTGACTAATGTTGGACAGTCCAAGAGCTGCTACCAAACTATCTAGTGATGTGACGGATAGTCCTGTAGGTTCCACCGGACAGTCCGGTGAAGACCAGAAAGCTGGTTGTAATTTTCATTTTGATTCTCTTGTAATCGAAGAGTTTAAGGACTTAGATAAGTTAGGACATGGGTTTACGTCGGCTGATCCTCTCGAAGAGATAGACATAGGTGATGGAACTATTCCAAGGCTAACATTTGTAAACAAATACTTGAAATCCGATTCTAGGGATAAATTGATCGGGTTGTTAATAGAATATGTTGATTGTTTTACTTGGATTATATTGTAATGCTAGGATTAATCCATGATATAGTTGAACATCGGCTACCTATCAAGCATGGATTTCGACCTTTCAAGCAACGACCCCGACATTTCGGTCTTGACATTTATCCTTGCATTAAAGATGAGATCCACTGGCTCTTGGAAGCTAATTTTATTAGACCTTGTAGGTATGCTGATTGGGTGTCTAACATTGTGCCGGTGGATAAGAAAGACTCTGACAAGCTCAGGGTGTGCATTGACTTCTACAATTTGAATAAAGCTACACCCAAAGATGAGTATCCTATGCCTATAGCCAACATGTTGATCAATAGTGCTTTAGGTAACAAAGTTATTAGTTTTGTTGACGATAATGGTGGATATAATTAAATCATTATGGCTGAAGAAGATATGTCTAAAATGGCCTTTGTATGTCCTGGCGTTTTTGGCTTGTTTGAGTGGGTTGTTATGACATTTGGTTTAAAGAATGCTAGTGCTACTTATCAAAGGGTTATGAATTTTATCTTTTATGAGTTGCTAGGAATTATCTTAGAAGTCTATATAGATGACCTAGTTGTTAAATCGGTAGCTTTTGATTCTCATTAGCCGATTTACGCAAAGCCTTTGAAAAAATGTGCCGGTATGGTTTAAAGATGAACCCACGCAAATGTGCTTTTGGTGTGTCGGCTGAAAAGTTTTTAGGCTTTATCATTCATGAGCATGGCATAGAAGTTGATCCTAATCTTATTGAAGCTATTCGGAAAGTTGCAGCTCTGATATGCAAACTCGATATGCAGAAATATCTTGGCAAGATGAATTATCTACGGCGGTTCATCTCTAATCTTGCCGGGAAGGTGGATGTGTTCACTCCAATCCTTCGGTTGAAGAATGATGCTAATTTCACTTGGGGGCAGAGCAGCAAAGGGCTTTTGAGAATATCAAGGAGTATTTATCTTCGGTGCCGGTGCTTAAGGCGCCAAGGAGTGGTGTTCCTTTCAAATTATATATTGCTGCTGAAGATAAAGCTATTGGTGTTGTTCTGACTCAAGAAACCGAAGGCAAGGAGCATGTGACCACATATTTGAGTCGAAGGTTGATTGACGCCGAAATGAGGTACACGTTCATTGAGAAGTTGTGCTTATGTTTATTTTATGCATGTACCAAGTTGAGATATAACTTATTATCTAGTTCTTGTATAGTTGCTTGTCAAACCAATGTTATTAAGCACATGTTGCACAACCCCATCATGAGTGGTAGAGTTGGTAAATGGGCTTATGCTTTAATAGAATATGACTTGGCTTATGAACCTTTAAAATCTATGAAAGGCCAGGTTGTAGATGATTTTATAGTAGAACATCGGATTGATGATTCTTGTGAACTAGATACATTTTATATTATTCTTACTCCATGGAAGCTTTACTTTGATGGATCGGTTTGTGATGAGGGGCGAGGTATCGGTGTAGTACTTGTTTCACCTGAAGGTGCTACCTATGATTTTTTTTCTAGCCGATTGGAGTTTCATTGCCAATAATCAAGTCGAATATGATCATTGTTATTCGGTTTAGAGTTATTGCATTCCATGGGAGTAAAGCATGTTCAAGCTTTTAAGGATTCTCAGTTAGTAGTCTAGCAGGTTGCGGGAGAGTTTCAATATTTTGATGGAGTTTTGAATTCTTATCTTGAAAGGTGTTGGGATATCATTCATTCTTTTGATGAATTTGAAATTCATCAAACATTTAGAACTAACAATTCCAGGGCTAATGATCTGGCATGGGGAGCATCTGGTTATCATATATCTAAAGGGAAATTTCATATCTCTGAGAAACCGATGCCCAATGAGGTTTGTGTGCTGAAGTTGCACATATCGGATTGTCTGATAGGTTGTACCGGACTATCTGGTAGACTGTTGGACTGTCGAGCAAGGGACGTCGGACTATCCGGTGCAATAGAGAGGACTTTGATTTTGGCTTTGGATGATCCGGCAAGTGGTGAAGCTGATCTGGATGATTGGAGGAAGTCTTTTGTTGCATATTTACGAGATCCAAGTGTCCGATTAGATAAAAAGGTTTGGCAAACTGCTTTCAAATATGCTTTGATTAATGATGAATTGTACCATCAAACTGTTAGTGGTGTTATGCTCAAGTGTTTAGGTCCTGATGATGTTGTGTTGGCTATGGTGGAGGTGCATGAAGGTGTTTGTGGTACTCATCAATCGGCTTTGAAGATGAAGTGGCTTTTGAGAAGGGCTGGGTTTTATTGGCCTAGTATAATTGCCGATTGTTTTAAGTATTACAGAGGGTGTCAGGTGTGCTAGAAGTTTGGTGATCTACAAATGGTTCCTGCTGCCAAGATGCATTCCATTATCAAGCCTTGGCTGTTTAGAGGATAGGGCCTATATTTTATTGGAGAGATTCATCCGTCATCTTCGAAGGGACATCGCTTTATGTTAATGGCTATGGATTACTTCACCAAGTGGACTTGAAACCGATGCCTTGAAGAACATGACGCATATAGAGGTAATTGAGTTCATTACTGAGCATATCATTCATAGATTCGGTATTCCTTAGACTTCAACTACAGATTAGTGTGCTACTTTTATGTCTAAGGAGGTGTGTGAATTTTCTGAATCTTATACGATTAAATTGCTCAAATCTTCTCCATATTATGCTCAGGCCAATGGCTAGGCTGAGTCTAGCAATAAGGTAGTTATCAATCTTATCAAGAAAAAGATCATCAATCATCCTCGGCATTGGCATGAGGTCTTGTCTGAAGCTTTATGGGCACATAGAATTTCTAAACACCATGCTACTAAAGTTTCTCCTTTTGAGCTTATGTATGGTCAGGATGTTAAGCTACCTGTAGAGGTTTAGATGTCGGTGAATATCATGACTTGATGATGGACAATATTGATGAAGTGACCGACACGCAATTGATGACTCTAAAGGAGATCGAGAAGGACAAGCTGATGGTTGCCAAGGCATACAACAAGAAGGTGAAGGCCAAGTCTTTTCAGATTGGAGAGCTCGTGTGGAAGATGGTGCTGCCATTGAGGACCAAGGACAGAAGATTCGGCAAGTGGTCTCCAACTTGTGAAGGGCCATACAAGGTGACGCGGGAAGTTCCTGGTAATGCCTACATATTAGAAGATCTGCAAGGTAATGAACTACCCAAGGCGTTGAATGGTCGCTTCTTGAAGAAATATTATCCCAGCATGTGGCAAGATGCTTGAGAAAGGCCGATGTGTTGCATCGGATGTTTAGTTGTGCTTCAGAATTGTTATGTTATGAGAAATTTGTTGATTCTCGAAGATGTAAGTAGTTATAGTGCTTTTAGTTCATGACCTTCACTAAAAGGCAGAGGAGCATGTGTTGAGCACCAAATTGGGTAGGCTCATATTGGCTGCCTCCACTGAATTATCCGGTCGAGTTTACCGGTGATGAGAACATGTACAACATGCATATGATCAAAGCCCAAGAGAAGATGGAGTTTGAAGCCCAATCCGAGTTGAGGTCCAATTTATTCGCGAGGCCGGTTCGGACTGCAGGAGTAGGCCTCAGTAAAACAGATGTCCAGGCCACATACGGACTCCGTTTTGGACATTCTACATATGGTTGGAAAGCTAAGGAGACAAGCTTTCCAACCCTAGGTGGTCCCACCTCTGAATTTGATCAGAGTCGATAGGAATCATTGAAACAAGATGACAGACAGAATCTGCCAGCGTGCCGCTGGACCGGTTTTTGGGCCCGCTGGCCTTGTACACCCTAGGGTTGCTCGGCCACCACCTTGGACTGCCCCCTATACCTCTATCCTGTATATATTCTCTAGCCATCATTAGATTAGATGGGTTTTGCTTAAGAGTATTCTGTAGTGAACAGTTCGTCGTTCGTGTATCGATTTGTGAAATCCCAACTTGTGCACAAGATTAATCTTGATTGCGTTTATTCCTCGTTCTTGCTGGAGTTCTCTCAGTTGTATTGTAGGAACGATAGCCTTCTTGGTGAGGTCGATTGCGCGCGTTACGCAGTCGATAACCATCGGAGCAGTGGTGTAGTGATTGCAAGGATTCGATCGATTGCTCGGAGCCTTCTTCACCAACGTCGAGTTCTCCACCCCTAAACCGACTTATCCATACCTCTCAGAAGATTGGGACCCCTATTTCCCATTATATGATAATCAGAGGTTCAGGTTTCCCTTGAGGTATATTATCGTGTGTCCCTTAGTATGAGTGCTTTATATTCCTAAAGTCCACAAAAAGCCATAAAAATTAGGGTTTTTAGTTCATTTTATCATATCACCACATTTAGCCTTTGCATAATTTGATTTCAGAGTCCGCATCTTTGAGTTTTTGTCCATGGTCATAGTCTTGTTGCTAGTGTAGATCGCGTTCTTAGTTTAGTTTGAATTTTGCATCTTCTCACCGTGTCCGTTTTCATCACATCGTCACGTCCGGTTCAGAATCCTCTCTATTCAGTTCAGTATTTGCATGATATCTCCCTCATACGAAGTCGTATTTTCGTGTTCTAGTATTTTCTGGAAAGCTAGTGAAATTATCTACAACTTTGTTAATTGGGAAGTTTCCAGAAAACGTCGTTATCATGGTGTAATATCTGTTGGGAGTAAATCTATTTGTGACCCAAAATTTTCTGAGCAGTCTGTATTTCGGGGTCAATATCTTTATCATCCATTATCCAAAAAATGTGTTCCATATAATCTAGAGAAAG
This sequence comes from Paspalum vaginatum, assembly GCA_030272315.1. NCBI lineage: Eukaryota > Viridiplantae > Streptophyta > Magnoliopsida > Poales > Poaceae > Paspalum > Paspalum vaginatum. The sequence goes on along the minus strand of CM059018.1, from coordinate 31,551,432 downwards.
ATAAAAAGGAGATCTACAACTTTGGTATTCAAAGTTTTTGCATTTGAAGCTATTAAGATTATCTAATCGGCTATGCAACTTTGAGTACTAAATCTGTGATTTTCAGATAAGAGTTTTGTGTTTGTGTGGAGTTGTATCATGTTGTGAAACCCCAACTTGTGCACAAGATTAATCTTGATTGCGCTTATTCCTCGTTCTTGCTGGTGTTCTCTCAGTTGCATTGCAGGAATGATAGCCTTCTTGATGAGGTCGATTGCGCGCATTACGCGATCGATAACCATCGGAGCAGTGGTGTAGCGATTGCAAGGATTCGATCGATTGCTCGGAGCCTTCTTCACCATCGTCGAGTTCTCCACCCCTAAACCGACTTATCCATACCTCTCACAAGATCGGGACCCCTATTTCCCATTATTTGATAATCAGAGCTTCAGGTTTCCCTTGAGGTATATTATCGTGTGTCCCTTAGTATGAGTGCTTTATATTACTAAAGTCCACGAAAAGCCATAAAAATTAGGGTTTTTAGTTCATTTTATCCTATCACCACGTTTAGCCTTTGCATAATTTGATTTCAGAGTCCGCAACTTTGAGTTTTCGTCCATGTTCATAGTCTTGTTGCTAGTGTAGATCGCGTTCTTAGTTTAGTTTGAATTTTGCATCTTCTCACCGTGACCGTTTTCATCACGTCGTCACGTCCAGTTCGGAATCCTCTCTGTTCAGTTTAGTATTTGCATGATATCTCCCCAATACGAAGTCAGATTTTCGTGTTCTAGTACTTTCTGGAAAGCTAATGAAATTATCTACAACTTTGTCAATTGGGAAGTTTTCAGAAAACGTTGTTATCAGGGTGTAATATCTGTTGGGAGTAAATCTGTTTGTGATCCAGAATTTTCTGAGCAGTCTGTTTTTCGGGGTCAATATCTTCATCATCCATTATCCAAAAATGTGTTCCATATACCGTAGAGAAAGATAAAAAGGAGATCTACAGCTTTGGTATTCAAAGTTTTTACATTTGAGGCCATTAAGATTATCTAATGGGCTATGCAACTTTAAGTAGTAAATCTGTGATTTTCATATAAGAGTTTTGTGTTTGTGTAGAGTTGTATCTTGTTTTGCAGGGCTCTTGAGAAACAAAACCAAAAAAAAAGGCAAGTGCATAAAAAAGAGCGGCACAAAAAAAAAAGTAATCAGAAGTATTTGCATCATTTGTGTCTTTTGTACTTCGGTGTATCTTTTGCTTGCTTAAACTAGTTCTATCAACACGTTTAGGCCAGCAACTTTAACAAGTACTTTGGACATTTATTCAACTTTGCTATCTGATTTCGAATTTTGCTATTTTTTGCTACATATTGTGCCTTCCCAAAGGTCCATATACATTCTCTTGAGCAGTATAGGTCGGTCTTCCAATCAGCCCACGCTCCAGGTATGTTATGATCTCTTGGCCGCTGTCGCCTCTTCTAGGTAGCCATCGTATTTTGCGGTGCACAGTAAAAACATTTGCAAGCGCTTGGTAAACGTTTGGAGTGTGAGAGACCCACTTGTCTACTGTCATTAGATAGGGTTAACTTTGAATTTTTGTGTATGTTTTTTTTCTACTAATAATGACAGGTTACACATCTGTACATATTGGAGCCATAAAGATGCTTGAGAGTCACACCATTGCTGCTATCCCTTCTCCCATAGGTGACTCTATCCTTAAATCACCACCTACATATGATGGTTTTAATGCTGTGGAGTATGTTAAGTTGGAAAGTGATATAGATAATATTTTTGCGCAATGTCATATGTGTGAAAGACGAAAGATAAAAAATGCAGTTAGTGTTTTAGTTTTAAAGAATCATGCTTTAATTTGGGGGAAAAATTTACATGTTAATGATAAACCTCACACAATGGTCGGATATGAAAATTTTGATGAGAAAACAATTTAATTCTTCATGCCATATTGTCCCGTCTTGTGCGACTAACCTTTTGCAGGATAATGTGAGTTCTCTACCGCAACAACTTTTAAGTTCTTAAACGATGAAAGCAGAGAACAATCAGTCCAACAATTTATTTTGACTTGCGTTTATCGTATTGAAGAGACGTTGTTGGATCATCATTGATGGTGAGACTTGCTGCAACTTTGTTAGTTCTGAGTTGGTTGAGAAACTTTGCTTGGCCACAGAGCAATACCCATGTCCATATTATGTCCAATGGTCTAATTCCAGTGGTAAGTTTCGGGTAAATAAAATTAGCAAGATCCAATTTTCTCTTGGCAAGTATCATGATCGCGCTTATTTTGATGTTGTGCCTATGAAAACAACTGCTTTGTTATTTGGTAAACTATGGGTACATGAAAACAATGCTTTGTACGATAACGCTAATAATATATATTCATTCAAATGTAATTGTAGAAAGATTAAATTGCTTGGTATGAATCCTGATCAAATTTTAGAAATTGAACTTGCGAGGGAACAAACTAAGAAGATGGATGTTATTAAAAATGATTTGAGTAATTTTAATGATGACATGCCTTTAGATAAATCCAAGTTACCTTTATTGCAAGGTGATTGTACTGCTGATTCTTGTGATAAAAAAGAGTTGTGTGATGATACTGCTATTATTTGTATGCCAATAGATGAGAATAAACATTTTCTCCATATTGCAAGTATGCATGATGAGCTGAACTTATTATCTTCTTTAAGTACTTTAGGTTATATTGAATTTGATGTTCCTTGCAATCTAAATTATTTAGTGAAGAAACTTTATTTTGGTGCTGATTTGCCATGGTCATCTAAGCATACATATAATGTTATTGGAAGATATAATTGTAAAGGAAAATATATGGTGCATCGTGTTTATATATGTTCCAATTTTGACTCTCTTTTCATTGATGAACATAAAAATCAAGTAAACGGCTGCTGTAAAACTAACCGTATCATGTCGAGATCCACTTGTTCTCATTTACTTGATTTGTCACAACAGGATCGATTTCAAGAAGGGGAGCATGCATGGATGATTTCATGAACTACTACAATTACTTCCGTGCGCATCGACGACTTTGAGTCGAGGACGACTCAAAAACAAAAAGGGGAGAATGATGAGAACATGTACAACATGCATATGATCAAGGCCCAAGACAAGATGAAGTTTGAAGCCCAATCTGAGTTGAGGTCCAATTTATTCGCGAGGCCGGTTCGGATTGCAAGAGTAGGCCTCAGTAAAACAGACGTCCAGACCACATACGGATTCCGTTTTGGACGTTCTACATATGGTTGGAAAGTTAAGGAGACTGGTGGTCCCACCTCTGAATTTGATCAGAGTCGATAGGAATCGTCGAAACAAGACGACGGACATAATCTGCCAGCGTGCCGCTGGACCGGTTTTTGGGCCCGCTGGCCTTGTATACCCTAGGGTTGCTCGGCCACCCCCTTGGCCGCCCCCTATACCTCTCTCTTGTATATATTCTGTAGCCGTCATTAGATTAGATGGGTTTTGTTTAAGAGTATTCTGTCGTGAACAGTTCGCTGTTCGTGTATCATTTTGTGAAACCCCAACTTGTGCACAAGATTAATCTTGATTGCGTTTATTCCTCGTTCTTGCTGGTGTTCTCTCTGTTGCATTGCAGGAACGATAGTCCTTCTTGGTGAGGTCGATTGCGCGCGTCACGCGGTCGATAACCATCGGAGCAGTGGTGTAGTGATTGTAAGGATTCGATCGATTGCTCGGAGCCTTCTTCACCAACGTCGAGTTCTCCACCCCTAAACCGACTTATTCATACCTCTCGAAAGATCGGGACCCCTATTTCCCATTAACCTGACTGTCCGGTGGGACCAGACAATCCAGTAGGGCGCGCCGGATTATCGGGTGTGGTCGAATCCAAGTGGAATCCCGCGATTTGTATGAGATCTCGCGGAGTTCAACTTGTACAAGGGCAAGACCACCCTTCCCTATAAATATGAAGGGGAAAGGCCGATCGATGCATCCATAATCGAACCAATTTATTATTTTGTCTAATTTTATGCATATCTCTATTCCCAAACCCCTATTCTCTTCTCAAACCCTAATCTTTGATTCTTGTTGACTCTACGTCGACCTGAAGAGCTCTAGGTGGCCTACTGATGCTAGAACAAACCCTAGTATCGTCTCTCCTTGACGGGGTCCCTCCCAGGAGCTTTGATCTTGGTCTACCCGTAACCTGCCCATCACCGAACTGTCCGGCATGGACAGGCTGACCTCAGGAGCCTTGGTACAATGTGCAAGCTCTAGGGTCCTTTGAGTGTTTGGCGCGAAAACGTGTCAACACATGGCACACACTATTGGGTTGTGCAAGACATGTCTTCCTTTTCATGCAGGTCATGTTTTGAGGTAATTGCGCTACTTTAAGGGCCAGCTAGCCATAGCAATGGGCCAACTAACCAAGGAGGGTGGCCAGCCTGACACTTGGTTGGCTAACTAACTCTCTTTCACACTTAGCCAAATTCTTCTATTTTTTGTCCCTTTTCATTTCCTGCATCAAATATTTGTAACGCAACTAGTGGAACCCGATTAGTAGAAATTATTAGTTCAAATATGTCACAAACTTACTCTTTTCAGTGGTTGTGATGGTTGAAATCATTAAATATTGACTGTTAACAATCTTCCCAAAGGCTTACATACTTGTGTTGTCATCCTTGGTTCTCGCAATTTAGAGATCAATTTTAGTTTTCCCTTGCCTGACCAACCCAACTGGTTAGCACCGGTCAACCAATCTGATCCACACCAGTCGGACCGGCCATTGCTGTCATTTTCGTTTCAATTGTGATTTATTTTCAGCTTCTCCTATTCACCATCTTAGCTTCGGGTCATCTTCCTCTTGCATGCAACTCCCTGTGGCCCCAAACTGTGGCTCCAACTCCCTTGTCTCTATCACACCACCCTACCCAACCTCGATGGATCGGCGCCTTCAGGACCACTAACTCATCACACTTAGGCTATTCTTGCAAGAACGTCCATCCAACCGACTATATTTCAAACTCCTCTCTGTGTATAGTGCACGCATAGCAGTCGAGTGTTTTGGGTGGGGGGTTTGCGCGGCCTGGTGAGGGCAGTCTTATGCCCCTGCCACCACATCCGCTGACCAGCTAGACTACGGGAAACAGTGTGAGTGGCACCCTCACCACCTCCCTTCTCCACACCCACTATCCACCGCCATAGCTACTAGGTAGTTGCGACAATCCCCTGTCCCCAAGTGTAATCGGGTAATTATTCGGATAGTCTTTTATCATCCATGGTGAACAAATAGGACATACTTTCTCCGTCTCACAATAAGTGATGTTTTAGGATTTTTGGGACAAATTAAGGAGAGTGAGATACGAAGCATGTGCCCCTAGTTAACAGATTAATCTTTTCCTTTTTGTGGTGTCTGCAAGCATGCAGATTAATTTTCTTTTAAAGGAAACTAACCTCCTAAAACATCCCTTATTGTGGGATAAATTTTGAATCCTAAAACAACACTTATTGTCAGAAGGAGGGAGTATAATTTTCCATCCAAATTGATATTCTTATTTTTTTTGTGTTAAGATTGTTAATTTCCAAAAAAAATGAATCCTAAATCTATTCTATATTTGCTAAAATGAGTTTGGATATAATCAGATTCGGATATGATCGGATACAGATACTTTTTAACATTTTTCCACATTGGAGAAAATGAGCCATAATTTTTTTCCATCCAATTTTATATTTTTATTTTTTTAATGAAATTGTTAAAATGCATAAAATTGAGTACAAAACTCAATATGTATCTATTTGAGAAAATTCAAATTTGTTTAGACAATTTGGACAATTCAGATATCCATTTACACCCCTACCCCACACACACCCTCATCCATAGTCCCTAGATTGTAAATCCACATTTTTGGTACAATATTTGTGACCAACGAGGAAGCAAGATTTAAAGGTGGATCTCAATATCGCTATTACTAATTAAAGGCTCTAAAATAGCATTGATTATGACAAATACCATGAAAAAGATAAATCTGACAAAGTTTCACAAAAATTAGAACATCTAACATCCATCGAGTACCTCAAAGAATAATATTATCTAGATCTATTATATTTTGTATAAAGTTTCCCATTATGGTATTATGAAATATAATTTAAAATAATATTAAAATTTGTAGATAAATTATCCACATTGCAATTTAATAAAAGTTGATAGAAAAAACCTCTTAATTTATTTATCGATTACTCGCTATGCTATTAGAAAAAATATCAAGTTGATGTGAATCAGAGTATATCTCAGTTGGTTAGGTTCTTTATGTGGTCGAACCTGCTCACCACAAACTTCAAGTCCTTGGCATGGGTGTTATCGACTTTGGGCGTGATTGGTTGGTTGTGTCATGGTAGCCAGGCTCCCGCATGCATTGACCATGCTTGAGCGCGCATTCGGTTGCCTGCATGTGATCTGAATGGTTGAGCCTGCTTGTGCACATGCACTCCAAGTCATTTTAGTCCTTTTGCCTGCATGCGCAGATACGTGGGAAAAACCCCTTATCTCGGGGGCCCCTTTGTTCGTTCAGTGATAGGTGACATTCCCATCGATAGCGAGGTGATTGTGGTGACTTTGTCAATTTCGAGATGAGATGACGGTCTAGCCCAATTCCATAGATGTGCTCATAGGGTTAGTGTGTGTTTTCACAGGGCTGAGTGTATACGTGTGTGAGCATCTGTGTTGTACTTTGGTTTTAAAAAAAAAGGGAAAAATATTAGGTTGATGACTTCCTCAGTTGTATGGTTTTTTTCTTCCATTGCCAACCTATCTCACCGTTTATAACTGAAATTGACTAGCATAGATGTATGTATAGCACGCACACTGTGAATCGTGTCTCATTATATATATTTGACGGAGCTACGTGGATCGTGCAATGGGTGGAAGGCATCGAGGGAAAGCAAGTGGTGGACCGGCCAGTGAATTAAGGAATGATGGGAGGAAAGAGAAAGAAAGAAAAAATTAAAAGGAAAGAGGCCGCCAAATTGATGTCTTTCATTTTTCATGAATTTTAAAATAAGGAAAATACCAGTGGATATGGGTAAAAGACAAGGTGAAAAATAAAAAATTAAAGGGTTCTATCGGCTTTAGATATTTTCTAACCCTTTTCAATGCTTTAATTTTGAACATGTACATTGGACCAATGTGAAAGATAAGAAATTTTCGTTGGCTAAAAACTAGTGCAAAAGCTTTCTCTTCTACAATGTAGATAAAAAATATAATTACTTTCCCTGTTATAGTGTAAATAAGAAATATAATTATGCCTTTTTCAGTTTGTTTGTGTGGCTTGCACACTGCCCTTTTTCCAGACCCTCTTAATTTATACACATATGGCCCAATATCAATTTATGTCCCGCCGTGCTATCCAATTTATTCAATCCAAAAACATATCTTTTACTATGATTATATAAAATACATTGAATGGATTCAATTCTAAAAACTATCGTAAAAACTGTAAAGAAAAAGCTATACTGTAATCATGATGCTACCCAGCAAATTTCATCTAAAATTGTGCATGCACCTCCACCAATATAAAAGATAAATTAAAATGGTCCTATAAATTTTTATATAAATTACCCACATCTGCAACATGAAAGACAATATAAAATAATCTCTCAAATTTGTATATAAATTACCTATTTCTGCTATTTGCATTTAATAGTGGTGGTTCACGATGGTTTGCATGACAACATAGAATGCCGCTGCAAATGCTAGTGGGTTTGATGATGTAGATAGTTGTATAAAGAAATAAATGCTACTGCAAATGTTGGTAGGTTCAATGATGTGGATAGCTTGCATAGCATAGAGAAATATAATGTTAATGTGATTTGTGAGTTTTATATACGACTCTCCACCTCGCTGTTTATGCTGCATTGCCATCAAGCTTTTTGTAATTTATTCATCAAATGGATTGGGTTGTCGTTCTTGGTACGATGCAGCATTTGACTCAAAGATTGTGGAAAATTCAAGTCGTGTTGCCTTCCATCACTACGATTCATGTGTCTACCAAAACCAATAATCAACAGCAGTCAAAAGCTAAAACACGTTTGCATGTGAAGTACAAATCTTCTCTGATTGAGTAGTGTACCATCACTTTGAATAATGACATTCATCACTTAGAATAATGATATTCACCAACTTGTTGTTAGGTCAACGCTAACCCAGAAACTCCCAAGCAAATTCCGGCAACTAACCAAGTGTACTCTCTAAATTCTTCACCTTCAAGCTACTCAAACCGTTACTCATGCAAGACCAATTTGGTTCAACACGTTTTTTATGTACCTAGATAGTAGGGCTTTCCAAAGAAAATAAGGAAGAAGTAAAACACAAAAAATAAACAAATATATCAACACTGTTCTAGGAAGTGAAGTACTAAGTGGTTCAAACATGTACAGCTCTCCAAATCAAAATTAATCTGCCATGGAGAATTCACAATGCATGTTGACAAAACAAGGTTCCTTAACATAGTTCCCAGCAAAATGGATATTGAACTAGGCTATCCTTGCTTAATTAATTAGCTTCTGGCCATCACTTGCACAGAAACGATTTTTGCAAACGCACCCCACGAAAGGTTTGAAGCGGTCCGAAATGGGAACCGTTTCTGACATTTGCTGGGCGGGGGCAAGCTCATGGACCGCCTCTGAAAATCGATTTTCAGGGACAGTGCAATTTACCAACCGTCTCTAAAAACAGTCCACTTTTTAGGGGCGGTGCACCTTACCAACTGCCTCTAAAAATCGATTTTCAGGGGCGGTGTAATTTACCAACCGGCCCTAAAAATCGATTTTCAGACATGGTGCGTTTTACCAACTGTTCCTTGAAAACGGTCCATTTTTAGGGACGATGCATCTTACCAACTGCCCCTAAAAATCGATTTTTAGGGATGGTTCACCTTACCAATCGTATCTACAGATCGATTCAACGCAAGTACAAAAGGTACGCGTCGCTTTCTTGCGCTCATGTGATGGTGCGGTTTGGTGGTGGGAGGGTGCTACGCGAGGCAGGTTGCAGGTTAGATTCTTGGAGAGTGCTTGCATGGTATAATATGCAAAAAAAGTGTGCTCACCTTGCTTGTGTGTGTGGGTATTCCTTCCTAATTAGTAATATTTTTTGTTTTTTATTTTATGTTATTATTTTTTAAAAAAAATTAGAGGCGGTGCAATTTATGAACCGCACCTAAAAATCGATTTTTAGAGGTGATGGACCTTACCAACCGCCCCTAAAAATCGATTTTTAGGGGCGGTTGGACGGTGCGTCCCCAATAACACCTATTTCCAGTGATGGTTGCGCAGGGGCGGTTCACATACCTGCTTCTAAAAATAGTCTCCCAACCGCCCCTGTAGTTGCTTTATGTGCTGGTGCATCCGATCATGTAAACAAATTATTCTTTAGTTTTTCGAAAGAAAAAGTAATAGTCTTATATGGATATGATCTAAAGAGAAAACTATGCCTGCTTATATCTAATTAATGTCATGTATATATATAGCATCTTGTGCACAATGTTTGGGCCGGGGCAGTGATGGAGTAAAGGATGTATCAACCTACCTACCTCAGCATGCACATGGCAATATCCTCACTTTAATTAATTCTGAAGCCCAAGCATGCATGACGATGAGCATCTGACGATTCTGACCACCTCTTGGCTTCATCTCCAAGAATAAGATCTCTCTGATGCTTTTAATAAGTTTTTATCAGAAAAGTTCGCTAATGTTACTAGCTAGAGACTACTGTATAAATATAATGCTGCTCCCCCGTTTGTCTCAATGTATAGGTTCACACTATTAAGTTTGACTCGCTCGTCGTATTAAAAAAAATCATAATTATAATTTATTTTCATTGTGATTTAGCTTTGACTATGAATTAATTTTTTCTATATTTTCACAAATATTTTAAATAACATGAGTTGGTCAAACTTGGTATAAAAAAGTGAAACAACCTATAATTTGGGAGAGATTAAGTATTATATATAGAATATAGCATTGCTTGACCCTGAAACAACCTCATTTCAAACGAAGTGCAACTTGTGAGATAGAGCACTGTATATCCAGTCCTGTTATATATATCATTCTACCTTGCAGTGGGCGACATGCTAAGATCAGGACGTGCATAAGTCAAATACATATTCTTAAAAAATCCGATACATATAACGGATTCTAACGCAGTGACCTCACACCAATGACTTTTTTTTACAAACACACAGACGCGTATATACACTTATCTCTATATGAACTTCCACGTTTGGAAAGTTTCATATGCATATATCCATGGAAAATTCTCATGTTGACTGACAGAACGCGGCCCGTTACTGCACCCAGAGAAGTTTTGGTGAGTTTGATGCGTGGTCTTCCTTTGCAGCCGGAACTTGATGGTATTACCTGGAAGATCGAGGGCTTACAAGGAATGGTTTCCCTCTCGTATTCTCTCCTCTGCAGGGAAAAGTTAGTCGAGTTTGAGTTTCTTGCATTTATACTTTTCAGATTATATCTTCCAATCTTTTCAGATTACCACTAGCTTCCAACATGATGGATAAAGAACTACAAAGTAGTACAACCAGTAGGCTACAACCCTTGTGTGAGTAATTTAAAATACAAATGCAATTGATCAAACACCGAGTCTGCATATTACTAGATTTTGCTCGAAAATGATATGATCAAGTAGACATAGGTCATACGCTACTTTTTACTCTCTACAGTGTCAAGATACTTGATGTTTTGGACGTGATCTCCCGTACTAAGGAGCAATTAAATATGATTGTTCTTTTTTATAGTACACCTAATAAATAAGCCATGGTTCCATACTAAACACAAAACTACAAAAGGATATATAGTAGCCTAGATAGTAGTGGTGCAGCTCCCAAGGCTCTTGAATCCACATTTTGAGTCCTCGTGTGGGCTGTTTTTGTCATTTTTTTGTTGGCGACCTCATGCATCATTTACTCATGTATGGGAAATATAAGCAAACCAGCTGGATTAGGTATACTATTCCAAAATAAGCTTCAAATGCTTCAACATCAAGTATTTGTATCAAAAGTGAAACCACTTAAACATCAGTATTTTGACACTGGAGAGAGAATATATTGTTGCATTTATGTAGCTATACATATGATGTTTTTTGGGTTTCCCTCTTGTCTATGCCTCAGAGCATAGCATCTTTTTTTTTATTCAAACAAACCTGTATTACTTAGTAAGGAAAACGTACACAAAGCAGTACAAATACAGGCCCATGATAGGAGGATACAGAGTGGACCGCTGTCCAACACAAATCGCACAAAAGACCCTACAGGAAAAAGAAATTACATCGAAGTCCTCAAGATCTTTTGGGCTATCCGAGACCGCTGCTTGATGCTGCCACCCAGCTCCGTCGTCGCCAAGGCCACCGGCAGAGGAAGAAGACGATGCCAAGAACACCATGACCAAGGGGAGCACCCTCGCACAAAGGCTTACACACGAGCCGCAACAAAGACGCATCGCTATAGAACATCGGCCGGGGACGCATCCCATACTCCCTTGGCCACGGACTCATGTCCGTCGCCGGCAAACAGCGAGGAAAGGACACAGGACCGCCCACCCCGCCAACCAAAGCCCACCAGCCACCACTCTGCAAATTTCATCCCCACCAAACCTAGGAGAGGAACCGAGAAACGAACTCCTACTTTGGAGCGACCAAGATCTTGAAGCTTTACCTCAGCGAAGCTTGGAGACCCCATCGACCCCACCCCTAACAAGCTCCTCGGTGATGCCGGAGGAAGCGCCATCGAGACGGGGACAGAGCTGGAGGGATTTATTCCCCAGGTGACGCCTCTGCCTCACTGCCTCCACCTAGGAACCCAACCCTAGGATAACTAGGACCTACTCTACATCGCCGGGCTAGGAGACGCAGTTGCCCCACACATCTGAAGGCCTAGAAGGCCTGCCGGAGGCGAAGAGGAATTGCGTTCCCGCTGGCGAGAGCACCACTGGCACCTTCTTTCGGCCCTCTCAACTGTAGCTGGCCGAGAGTGTTCTAAAAGTCTCAGAGCATAGCATCCATTACATGACATAGTAAATGCTCACCGAGGGCGCCGCGTCCAAAGTCCAATATGAATAAATATGTCCGAGGACCTTCCGTTTCAGTATATCTATATATAAGCCTGTTCCTTTTTTCGGTGGATTCCGCTTTTTATCTCCGCAAAAGTTATCTAGAAATTCCCAACTGTTTATTCGATTGGATCAACACAGACGTTCTGCTGCGTTTTCCTTCAACGCCACAAAAGCTGAAAGCCAAAGCCTTATACACGACCCTCTCTACTGGCCCTTGTTCTAAAAGAGTTGCATGCCAGGTCCCTATGAAGTCTTCCTTAATTTTTAAAGCGATCATGCAGGTCAATCAGCACTTAAGGTCCAATTCTAGACTTAGATTTACATGGGAAAAAAACTACTTGAAAAGTGAAAGGACTCATGATCAATTTGAGATTCTGTGGACCTAGATGGTACCACAGGATAAGTTTAGAGTATATTTGAATGTAGCACCCAACTATCTCTGCCAAACACGTTGGCTGGCGAAATCGCGGCGGTGAAATCGGCTGCCCGAGATTGACCACGATTTGGCAAGGAAAATGAACTACAACTGAGGCAAGCAGCTTTGAACCGTCAAAAAACGGTGGCGAACCAAAGCACAGCTCCAGCCAGTGATCAACGGGCAATGTTTGGCATGGCTTGTATTGGCCAAAATCCAAACACCCCGTGATGTGTAATTCACTCTTGCTAAAATAAATAAACCTAGCATGGATTGTGTTGTCCAAAATCCAAACGCCCGTGTGATGTGTAATTCACTCTTGATAAAATAAATAAACCAATAAAGAGTTTATAGCGCATTTGGTCCAAAGTTTTGCTGGAAAAATTGTAATCCACTAAAAAGTAGACATCTCATATGCTATTTTTAATATATTATTGCCTCATGTGGCTATGCATACGATCTTTTTATGTTTTACTAGTACGTATCATTTAAGCCATATATAGTGTAATAGCATCCTTCCCATGGCATAAGAGATTCTCACTGGAAGCCACATCCAACCACTTCCCATTAAAATGGCGTCTATTAATTTAATTTTGGATAGACATGAAAATAACTTCTCTTTCCCTTTTCCCCAGAGGAATTCCCCTACATCCATAGTCCAGAAATTAAAGGCAATACATTGGCACCTCCAAAGTCCAAACTAATAGTATAAATGAAGAGGTATCAATCTCTATATCTACTTATATCTAATATAAAGACAAAATGTATCCATCTCGAAACAACACGTTCTTGCATGACCCTCTGGTAGGCATGGTCAGCGAAACAAATAAATAAGTAGAATTGCATATATAAACCCCCGAAATTTGGTGAACCACATTTTTTTCACTTAATTTAAACCTCTTTAGCCCCCCACACCTAAATTAAGTACTAGCTCCGTTATAATCTACATGCGGCGTAAAATTATTCTGTAGAATCTAGATCTATCTCGGAAAAAAAAAAAGCTGCTCTCTGAACCTGCGGACTGCGGCTCGTTCAGCCGAGAAGAAACGATGTGCTGCACGCAGACAGGTGGGCCCCGCTAGACCCGTCTTCCTCCCCTCCGTCGCTGGCAGTTTTCAAATGCACCCCTTATAAATACCCCCAACCTCGGACTCCTCCCCGGAAAGCTCCGAGACCAAGCGACCGAGAGAGAGAGGGGCGCACCAGCCAAGAAGGAACTCCCCCGCGGCCCGCGGCCGCGCTGTCGACGGACCGATCCGGTCCAGCCCCATGGAGCTCCTGAGCGGCGGCGCGCTGGCGTGGCAGCAGTACCGCTCGCTGCTCCGCAAGAACGCCACGCTCACCTGGCGCCACCGCCGCTCGGCGGCGCTGCAGCTCTTCTCCTCGCTCGTATTCATCTTCCTCATCTTCTGCATCGACCGCGCCGTCCGCTCCCGCTTCTCCGACACCACCGCCTACCGCAACGTCCCCGACCCCGAGGCGCTCGTGGCGCCGCCGATCCCGCCCTGCGAGGACAAGTTCTTCATCAAGACCCCCTGCTACGACTTCCTCTGGAGCGACGGAGGGAGCGCACGCATCAAGGGACTCGTCGACGCCATCCGGAACAACAACCCCGGCCGGCCCATCCCCGCAGACAAGGTCCTGATTGATTCCTTCCGCCTGTGTATTAATTTATTTATTTCTACGGGCATGCGTTTAATTTCTTCGGTTATCGGTTTGGTTTAGGGGAAAATTGGACTGGATCTTAGCGTGCGCGGTTCGGTTCGCCTGTTTTTCCGGCGAGGAATGTCGTGCTCTCACGTTTGTCATGATGAATTTTTCGGCTTTTTTTAGACTAGTACTAGTTATTATTGGTATGAATCTGGATTTTGGTTTTTGAGTGGGGAATGATTCGATTTTATTTCAGGGGCCCCTTTTTTCTAGACTGGAAGAAAGAAATCGGTGTGAGTATTTCGGCGTACATGTTTAGCGTCATGTTTTCTGAAGGTTATTTGGTTCTGGCTTCTGGGAGTTGGATGAGTTTAGAGAATTGGTTACTGGGTACGGTGTGACCAATGCGTAGCATGCGCCGAGATTCGATTTCTTGAATATAAAAATAAATTTAATCCATTCTAAATGTGTTTATTATCGTCCGCTTTCACCGGTTGTTTTGTTTTATTCCTTTTATTTAAACATTTTGGAGCAGGCAGTAGAGCTGTTGGATAGTTTGACGGTGAACTTAGATCACCATTTAGTATATCTTATATCTGCATCCATCTGGCTTCTACGATGGAAGCGGGTCACTTCAGAATTTAGATTGTAGACTTTACGGGCGTTCCAAAGAAAGTGTGACAAGGATGCCCGCTTTGTTGTTCATGTGATTCGGGAAACTCTCGGGTCCACACGGAACAGCTAATTTGGTTGATGTTGTTTCATGTCACTTTCATGCTCCGGTATGTCTTAAGGCCTTTTCTTGGAAACAAAGATGGTGAGGATTCACCTCGGATTTTAACTAAGAATATGTTCAGAATTCTATCTGGTGTCAGTGAACTGGTGCTAGGTTTCTGTAAATTATTATATTAGTTTAAGTGCTGAAATTCTATTGATCAGGAACTTGAATGGCATACAAAAAAGATTCTATGCAGTTGGGAATCCAGGCATTCATGAGTCTATCATGTAATGTGAACTCAAATTCCGCTGCTGCAATGTTTTTCTTCTATATGCTATAATCAGATAAAATATGGCATTTGAGACTAGTGTAGTTTTGCCTTCTCATGATTCTCTGCAGTTTGTGATTTGGCATAAGGTTGGATTTAGTCCAGATGTCGTACTCCCTCAGACTCAGAGTCCAGATTCAAATGTTAAACTATATCAAGCTTGCAACTTCACCCCAGAATTGACAAATACTCAACATGATATCTGATCGATTCTCAATGATTATCTCAGGATCTTAGGTTTTAGGACTCCGGATGATGTTGATGCCTGGCTGTTTCAAAACCCAATGCGCTGCCCTGGTGCTTTACATTTTCAAGATATAAATGCCACCCAGATAAAATATGGTATTCAGACAAACTCTACTCCAGTAGCACGGAGAGGAACATACGAAGACCCCACCTTCAAGTTCCAGATACCACTTCAAGTTGCAGCTGAGAGGGAAATGGCAAGGCTGCTTATAGGAGGTATTAAATCTGGGCTTAGCACGATTAGTCTTATGCTTAGTGAAAACAATTCCAGTTCATTTGTAACTTTTAAATGTTTTTTGGCCACATATTTTTCCAGACTGTTTATTGTACGCTGCATAAGTAAATGCTAGTTATATATTTGGTTCCATCAGTTAATTGCGCTTGGGGAATAATTAAAAATTCTTAAATGTAACAGACCCAAATTTTAGCTGGACTGTGGGATTCAAGGAATTTGCTCACCCAGCCACAGAAACCTTCTCTACCATTGCTCAAGCAGGGCCCACTTTCTTTCTTGCCATTGCAATGTTTGGATTTGTTTTCCAAATCAGTGCTTTGGTGACAGAGAAAGAACTAAAGCTTCGTCAGGTTCAAACTTTACCCTGTCGTCATCCAGCATTTTAGGATTTACGGTTATTTATGCTTGAAATGACCCATAGTTTTGACATATTTGCAGGCTATGTCTACCATGGGGCTCTATGAATCGGCCTACTGGTTATCGTGGTTCACTTGGGAGGCCTTTCTTACTACACTTTCAGCACTTTTTACTGTGCTCTTTGGGATGATGTTCCAGTTTGACTTCTTCCTTAATAATAGTTTTGGAATCCTATTCCTGCTGTTCTTCCTGTTCCAACTGAACATGGTAAGTTTGAAATTTTGTTAAGTTTGTTAGGAACTCATCACATTGATGAATTTTGCTTGGATATTTTGTAATGCTTATCATAGAATCTTAAAAGCATGTTTTATTGAAATGGTCCCCCCTTCATAAACATCTATGATTTTCCCTGCAGCTTAGTTTTGCATTCATGATATCCACATTCGTGGCCAAAGCAGCATCAGCTACTACTGTTGGGTTTGCCATATTCATTATTGGGTTCTTGACTCAGGTAATGTTTTGTTAACATGATATTATTGATCCATTATAGTTTCTCAGTAAATATTCAAATACCTTTGTTATTACCTCCCTTTGCAGCTTGTTACTACCTTTGGGTTCCCATATTCAAATGATTACAAAAAATTATACCGGATATTGTGGTCTTTCTTTCCTCCCGATCTATTTGCCCAAGCCCTCAACATTCTGGGTAAGGCAACAGCCACACCTGAAGATAAAGGTATTAGCTGGAATCAGCGTGGGGAGTGCCCATCTTTTCAGACGGACTGCGTCATTACTATTGTACGTGCAAAACTTTGCATATTAGATACTATGTCTTCTGCTTCCTAGATTTCAAGCTCTGATTGTTCACAAATATCTGACAGGATGATATCTATAAATGGCTCATCTCCACATTTTTCTTGTGGTTTGTCCTGGCAATCTACTTTGACAACATACTTCCAAATGTGAATGGTGTCCGGAAGTCACTTTTCTACTTTCTTATGCCTTCATACTGGACGGGAAAAGGAGGCAAGATGCAAGGTCAGAGATTGAAGTGTCCGGTAGATCTTCACATTGTACGAACTGTAATTTCTCACACTTATAATTAATCTGCATTCCAGAGGGAGGCCTCTGTAGCTTTTTTGGTTCAAGCCGTCCAGCTGATGATGCTACCCCTACTGATGAGGATGTTCTCGCTGAGGAAAACTTAGTAAAGGAACAAGCTGCAAACAATGAGGTAGACCCTGGTGTTGCAGTTCAAATACATGGTCTACGGAAGACTTATCCAGGAACTTTCAGCATTGGTTGTTGCAAATACTCAAAATCTAAGCCATTTCATTCTGTCAAAGTAAGTTATCTTTTATATACTGATACTTGCATACCTTAAACGCAAAGCTTGCTTGTTTCTGATATGATTATTCGTAACCTAAAAATTTCTTCAGGGCTTATGGGTGAATCTCGAGAAGGACCAGCTATTTTGTCTTCTTGGGCCCAATGGAGCTGGTAAAACAACTACTATCAGCTGCCTGACTGGAATCACACCAATTACAGGAGGTGACGGTGAGTATCATTCATGAAAGAAGCATTCTGATTTATTTTTCTCAAAATAACAACCGGACATGCTAATGCTGCACACTAAACATTTCACAGCATTCATTTATGGTCATTCTGTTCGAAGCACTGTGGGGATGACAAATATTCGTAGGATGATTGGAGTCTGTCCACAGGTACTGCTGTAGACATTTTTGTATTACTGTTGCAAGAGGTGATGTATTTGAAAAAAGAATATAAAGATCTGTGTTTTATTACTTTGCAGTTTGATATCCTGTGGGATGCACTAACAGCTAAAGAGCACATGGAATTGTTTGCCAGCATCAAGGGATTACCTCCATCTACAATCATGTCGGTATGTTTTTTTAATAATTTTTTACTTGTTCTCTCTAAAACTCATATGGTCTTGCATTTTGATCTTTCTATGGTTGATCACATAATATAGGTAGCAGAGGAATCTTTAGCCAAAGTGAAGCTCAGCCAGGTAACAAATGTTAGAGCAGGGAGCTACAGTGGAGGAATGAAGCGCCGCTTAAGTGTTGCAATTGCTCTAATTGGTGACCCAAAATTGGTCTTTCTTGACGAACCGGTAAGGACATAGCAAATTATCCTTGATTTGTTTCTTAGACTCCCCTGCCACATGTCAACCTAACCATGTAGATCCTATGTAGACTACTGGCATGGATCCAATAACAAGGAGGCATGTTTGGGACATCATAGAGGAGGCCAAGAAAGGAAGAGCTATTGTATTGACCACCCATTCCATGGAGGAGGCTGATATTCTAAGTGATCGGATAGCTATAATGGCAAAAGGGAAACTGCGGTGCATTGGGACATCAATAAGGCTGAAGTCGAAATTTGGAACAGGGTATATTGCTAACGTTAATTTCTCTGGAAATGGCCACATGCAGAGCCCTAACATCAACAACACCACCGAGGCTCCCATTAATCCTAACATAGAAGCTGTTAAATGGTTCTTCAAGGAAGTACGCGTCTCACAACTAACTAAATAAGATCGACTAAACATTAATTCTTTACCATATTGAAATGTAAATTCCACTTTCTTTTGTGTGGAAACAGCGGCTTGATGTTGAGCCAAAAGAGGAGAGCAGGGCATTCTTGACATTTGTCATCCCCCATCACAAAGAACCACTCCTGACGGTAATACCTTGGCACACACAGCTCTGATATACATCGTTTTTATTTTTGATGTAAATGATACACTATCCACCTCCGCAAACAGAGATTCTTTGGGGAACTGCAAGACAGGGAGGGGGAGTTTGGAATATCAGACATTCAACTTGGTCTCACTACACTTGAAGAGGTCTTCCTGAACATTGCAAAGCAGGCAGAACTGGAGAGCTCTACCGCTGAAGGCACCCTGGTGACTCTTAACCTGTCATCAGGTTCAACAGTTCAGGTTTGTGCTAAGTAATCCTAAATATACTACTGCACTTACGAAACATAACCTGTCATTTAGTAATTGCGTGCACAGTTTGCTTATGCGAGACATCATTTGCTGCATGTTTTCAATTCTTTGATGTTGCCTCTCTGAAAATGCAGATTCCAAAGGGTGCTCGTTTCGTTGGTATTCCTGGAACTGAGACAGAAGAGCATCCAAGAGGCGTCATGGTTGAGGTTTACTGGGATCAGGATGAAAATGGATCGCTCTGCATTTCTGGCCACTCTGAGGAGAGGCCCGTGCCTGTCAATGTTGAGCTAAGGACGCCGCCCTCGCTTTCTCGTAGGGCCTCAATCTCCAGAGGAGGTCCAGTCGGGTACATCATCGATGCAAACCAGGTCCCATGAAAAGAAAGAGACGTGTCTGGGTGCAAACTGCAAAGTGAAGATTGGCTTTCATGTAAATTATTATCTTAGGTGATACATATAGGAATATCTGCTATGCATGTCTTGTCTGTATTAGAGCCTGTGGTAATTAGAAGAAGCGCTAGTGAAAGTTTCCTACAGCGTGATTATTCCCCTGCTTGGTAAACAAAGGCTTGGTAAATGGTACTACAACTGAAGCTGCTGTATTGGCTACCTTAATGTCTAACCATCTGAACTGATGAATGTTCTCCCATAAACTTATGAGCAATGCGGCAAATAGAACAGATTAACAGAAAATGAGGAAAGAACCTTTCAGAAAAAGGTAAATGAGAAAAGCGCGAAATTCAGACTTAACCCTTTTCCCTGGTAGGCTCTTTAGTTACTTGCCATGTACTGCAGCATTTAGTAACTTTGTAAAACTTAAAGGTTGAAACCCCACATGTTGCAACCACAATGGAAGCAGGAGTAGCATCTGAGACCTGATTGAATGGGTAAGATCGGTGCCATCTTTAACCTGTGTTGTAGGCTGCTTATAAATGCAGCGCACGCAGTGCACATAATACTGTGCCTGAGTGCGAGAGGTAGCACATGGACGTAAAGTTTAGTACTCTGCTAGGATCAGACTCCTTTTTTTTTCTTTTGCTGCAATAGTCAGGAAATGACGATGAAGGAAAATGCAGGAACACCACCTTCACGGCTTCACCTCATCTCCTAATGAAGAGAGAGTCAGGCTCACGCAGGCGAGTTTGAGCGGCATCAGGAAGCCAGAATGCCCAAATTATGGTACACACTAGCTTCAGCTTCAGTGTGTACATGACTAGATGACTTCATCTCTGATGGCTTCGAGCTTCATCAGAACCGCACTGTGGCCAAGAAGATCATTCTGGTCGGTGGGTTTAAGGCTCGCCATGCATCATATCATATATTATATCATCCATGATGAGAAGGCACCCAACCGGGCTGATGGCAAAGTTGGAGCGACAGAGTTACGAGTGCTAGCGATGTGGCGGGTTCTGAGGTCGGTCATGTTTCGCCGATTGCCAAAACTGCCACCAACAGTATCCCGACGGCCGGATCCACAGTTCGACAGCACCACACGTCCACACCCATCCCTCGGCACTCGGCATATGCCTACGCTGTGCATATGCCTACGCCTGCACGCAACCTTTGGGTCACAGCAGCTAGCGGTGCTAGGGATTCTCTAAAGATCGTTGGGTATTTCAATTTCAGCAATGTTCAATGTCCAAAACAGAAACGATTTAATTAGCCTATTTGGATGCGGTACGCTAATTATTAATAATAGGAAATTAAAAAATGGTTTGGTTTTAAACATGCCTAGTTAATAAATCAGCTAATAAGTGTGCATCTATTAGCACCCATTAGTTGGTTAGATGCAATTAATGCAAGCTAATATTCAGCAGCTAATTTTTAGCTCATCCAAGCATAGTATGCCTTGCCGTCTTGAATTTGTAAGGAGCTAAGAGAAACTCTATCGGAAACAAGGTGGTAAATTTATGGATGTGAAAAGGGAGAACTTTCCTTTAGCAAGGTGGTGGAAATAGTATCATCTTATCAGATGAGAAGGCCTGCCAAGAAAGAAAGAGAGGTGGTTTAGGCATTAAAAATTTGGAGAAGAGTGAATTGCACGTCAGGTCTAAATTTATCCCACAGTAGCATTCAAATCTATGAAATCATAAAGTGATCATCTGAGTCTTTTAAATTTTCAAGTGGTTCTTTATGTGTAAAATGGACCTTGAATGAATTAAGAATGGAAAGTTGATGGATCTAAGTTAAAAAGCTAAAGCACCTAGATGATTACTTTGGAACTTAATGGATCTAGATGTACTGCAAAATAAGTATAGAACATGACACGCAATTCACTCTTTGGAGAAATTGAATATATTAGTATTATGTGCAAATGTGGTGGATGCCAAAAACTAAAACATGGCTTTGCCAAGAAATTGAATTAAAACAATAAATGTAAACAAGTAGAGATGAAACTGGAACGGATATTTCCCAACACAATGTGCCACAGATCTAATGGTGTTAGTTTAATATCATAAATTAATTCATGTCATATATAGCATTATTTTTCTTTAAACTTGGTAAACTTATGATTATTATTACTCAGGATACTCAAGTAGAACTCCTAGCTCGACTCCCAATGACAATCACTTCCGCGGAGTCAAACGCATACAATCTTGGGCGGCACTCCTCCCTCACGGTCTCCACCATGGCATTTTACTTTCTTTCTCCCCTGCACCCTCCCTCGAGTCTCGCCTTATCATCAGGGACACCCTCCGCCATACTTCGCCTCCCAATTACTCACCGGAGTATGGTTGGCATCAACGTCTCTCACTCTTCTGGATCAAATCCAATGGTCAGAGACCCACGTGCGCATGTGCAGGCTACCGACAGCGAGCTACGTGTCTGCAACGATGGGGAAGAGGTGGCAGTGGTGCGCCAAGTGGTGCCAGGTTTCCATGGCAACAGCCCAAGCAGCCGCGCGCATGGGCGGTGAGCATGCGGTAGGCAGCGGCGGCAGTGGTGGTAAGGGTGGCAAGCGGCGGCATAGGTGGCTGTGGCACGGTGACAGCGGTGAGGAACGGCAGCCGCGGTGCAGGTAGTGCGTAAACGGCAGGCGACGGCGGTGGCATGAGAGGCGGTAGGCAGTGGTGCATATTGAGCAATTAGGCGGGCATAGAGAGGAGAACTGACATGTGGAGCAAGTGGATCTATCCTCTTCCTCCGCTAGGGATCAATATTTTAATCGCGGCAATGTGTTGCTTGACGCGATGCAAAAATGTACGCCCGCAGCCAGTCGATCGTGCGGTATCCGCTAGCCACTTAACATTGTTTTACATGTCCATCAGCCAAATTTGCCAAGAAAAAACGATCCGCAGATTCGAGGCATATGCATGGGTCATGTGTGCGTAGAAGTATTACCCATCAGGATTAAAATTTCCCGTGGCATTTGTTTGCTGCGGGTAGTTTAATTTTTTGGAAGACAGTGGGCAGAGGGTGTATGACAGTATGAAGTTATTTTGCAGTTTGCACAGAAAAGGCATTCCATGGTATCCTAGAATTAAGTGCTTCTTAACTTGATCCGTTTTTCAGTTTCATTTCTCCTGCCACACAGGCATGAATCAGCTACACGGTCTGGCGTTTTCCTGAGACTATGCAGAAACAATGTAATACTCAAACATACAGAGAGTAAAGTGTGACACTGGCTTGCTTAAAAATAAATGAATCAACTGCTGAGTCTAAATTACAGAATCTGGCTACGACGACAGTAGTCTAAACGAGCGATTGCATTATCAATAAAACAAACGAGACAACAATTATTCAAAATAAGAGCACAATAAAATGAAGATTTACCAGTTCCACTTCAACAAATCACCTCCAGTCAAGAGCTCAAATTGTTACCTACTGCACTAAAGAGCTAGGCCACGCCATGATGTAGGGACACGAGCGGCCAGCAGGTTCAGTATAACAAATGAGCTCTTCCAGCTTCCTTGTTTCCAGGCAGAAGGATAGGTACAAACGAGGTACAGAAGAAGTTCTAAATTTCGCAAAAGTTGAGAGGCAGACAACGCAGTCAAGAAAACGTGTCGCACACATTGTTTTAAACAGCGAGATATGAGGTTTAGCGACGCATTTCTAAAAAATGCAAATAGTGGGCTATAGCCGGCTATAGCGGGCTAAATGAGACTATAGCGCGTAACTTTTGTTTGCTAAAATAGCTGTAGCGGAGACTATAGCCGGCTATTTAAAACTTTGGTCGCACATCGAGCCAACCATGATCCCACCGTGATGAGGCCTGCTGGGTAGCCCGAAGAACCTCTCCCTCCAAATCGATCACATTGTCAAGCATCCACTTGTCAACGCCATCAGTGTCTGCTCTCCGGATCCAAATGTGCAGCGTGAATTCAGTTGCAGCAACGATACAGAGCTTCCCATCCTTGGTATCCCCAGCCCTGCAGCGGTCGTTGCATCGCCCCTTCAAGTACGCCGGCTCATCGATGAAGGAGAACCGCAGCGTCGTGGTGTCGAGCACCGCCATGAAGGCATGCTTCGTGTTTGATCAGCACAGGAACTGCTGGCCGCCCCCCGAGGAACCTCTACTTGCCGGTGCCGCGCTTTGCCTGCTCCGGCGCAGGTTCGGACCAGGGGAGAATCTGCCACTCCCTGGTTGTCGATAAGAAGACGGCCGCGCGCAGCCGCCACGTGTCGTGGCATGAGGAGACCACGCGGAACGACGACCTGTCGGGGGCCTCGTCGGAGGGGGTGATAGCAAGCAGTGCTCGTCGTGAGGGATGCACTTGCCGCGGTAGCCATCGTAGATGTCATCATCAGGCAGCATGGGGACGAGAACCATGGCCTGGGTGAGGGGGTTGCAGGCGGCCATCTGCCGAGGACTGGGTCGTGGTAGGGGATGCGGGCGAGAAAGACGCCGACGCCGCAGACGGCGGCCACGAGGCCCGGGTCGGAGAGGCGCCGGATGGGCGTGAAGGAGGGAATTTTGAGGCCATGGTGGTCGAAGAAGAAGCCGAGAAGAGGGCGCCGATGCAGCGGGCAGAAGCGGCGGCGGAAGGCGGGGCAGGAGCGGACGGCGGCAAGGAAGGTACGGCAGGCGAGGGTAGCGCGAACGAGTGTCACAACTACAGAGTGAAGAAGTATTCTGTTGAGGGCGCTTACTTGAGCAGGAAACTACAGTAGTTGTTTTTCCGTTTTCCCTTCCGTGTGGGCCATGGGCCTTGTAATGGCGAGAGAGAGTTTAAAGGGAGAGAACTGATTGATTGTGAACCTTAAGAAAAAACAAAAGTAAAAAAAAAAACACGAGACCGGAGGAATCCTTCCTCGGCTCTTCCCCGATCTGTGCGCTGTATTCTCACGCCAGCGGTGATCTCCTCACCGTCGACCACGGATGTTACAGTGGTATCAGAGCTGGTCTATCCATGGTTATTTCCTTTCCGGTGATGACGATCTGTTACATGAAGCTCGGCGGCATAGGCGGTGGGGATTCTCTGATCTAGAAGCCCTAGCGCAGGCGACGGCGGGTGGCTTCTGGTGGAGCGGGCGTCGGGGTGCAGATGCGTCGTAGTGCCTATTCAATTCTAGATTGAGTGGATTCGATGATTGGTCAGGGTTGCACGGCATCTGTTCGTGCGTAAAATTCCGCAGCCAATTTTCGTCATCGGATTCACCGGAGGCATTGGTAGGGGAACGTCCGTCGACTCGGGTTGTGCGGCGAGTCCATGCGTAAAATCCCTTGGTCGCGCCTCGTTCCTAGGTGGAGGTGTATTAGATCGGGTAACTATTTGGGGCGGATTTGTCCAAACCGATTACCCTTTCTATTTCTTCTGCGTGCTTTTCTGTCAGCCATCACGGCTCCGCAGAAACCATCTATTCAGACCCAACTTATCATGACACAGATGGATGAGCATCAAACGCAGGAGGAGGTTCGCTGGAATCAGATGATGGAGAATTTCGATTTGCTCTTTTCTTGTGTCAATGACATTGGGGCAAATCAACAACAATTGAAGGCTCAGATGGAGCAGCATGCCAAGCATTATGCCGAACAGCATCAAATTCTGGCCAAACAGGTTCAGGCAACCGGTCAAGCAGTCGCGCAGTTAACTCTCAATCATTTTGAGGACGATGCCAGATCCAATGATAGCAGAATTTCTTCCATACTGCACCCTGATAAGCACCAGCACCAGGAAGACTTTAACAATGATATATTTGCTGATGCTCATAGCAGGAACAAAGCCAAGCAACAGAAGGTACCCTCAGATTCCTATCTTCCTCGCTCTGCTTTACCTAAGCTGCATTTTCCTACCTTTGATGGTCACCACCCACGGATTTGGCTGGATAAGTGCAAGGATTACTTTGCTATTTTTGACATTACTGAGCGGTTGTGGGTGATCACAACAACAATGCATTTTGAAGGCAATGCAGCTAAGTGGTTACAGGCTTATAAACAATCTCACAAGTTGAATTCATGGTCTACTTTTTGTGTGTATGTGGTTGAGCAGTTTGGTGCTAATGATTAGAGAACTGCAGTCACAGATCTTTTTGCAATACGCCAAACTAGTACGGTTGAGGAATATACTGCTCTTTTTGAGTCACTGCAGTTTGATATCAGCATGCATAATAGCCAGTATGATGATCTTTTCTTCGTTTCCAAGTACATCAGTGGCCTTAATGATGATATTCGGGGTACGGTGGAATCACAGGTCCCTCCTACGGTTGGTAGAGCAGCTGTAATTGCTAAAATTCAGCAAGGCATTGTCGAGCGGCAAAAAACTCGCCAGCAGAAATCCTTTGGTACTTCCAAAGTCCAAGCATCTCACTCCAAGGGAGAGATCAAGTCACAGCCCCCGCAGTCCTCAATGTGGCGTGAACGGCAACTGCGTGATTATAGAAAAGCTCATGGTTTATGCTTTCATTGTGGAGAAAAATATGAACCAGGCCATCTAGATGTATGTACTAAGAAAACCAAAGCTCACCTGAATACATTGGCCATTAATGATCTGGACCAGAGGCTTACTGAAGAGGTGTTGAACCAATTGGCAGTAGAAGATGCTCTATCTGCAGAATTCTGTTAGCTCTCCTTGAATGCACTTTCTTCAGTGGATAATATGGGTTGTATCAAGCTCAGAGCATTGGTCCATAATACTTCTATGCTTCTCTTGTTGGACAATGGTAGTTCTCACACCTTTGTTAGTACTTCCTTTGTGCAGCAGGTGGGAATTCCGACTGTGAATATACCACCACGACAAGTGGCTCTGGCTAATGGCACTACCATTATTGCTGATAAAATGGTGTCGGAATTACACTGGAGGTGTCAAGGACATAGTCTACAAACATCTATGTTGGTGTTGGATATGGCTCCATATGATGCCATTTTGGGGTATGACTGGTTGTCCGCTCATAGTCCCATGCAGTGTGACTGGGCTGCGAGAACAATTTCCTTCAATCTCAATGGCCAGCAGATTCAACTGCAGGGCCTGAAACCACCTTCTCTTCAACTTACGGCTATGACACCTGAACAATTGTGGAAAGCTCCTAGAGCAAATGATATTTGGGCTTTTGCAGTGGTCGACTATACTCCATCACTTTCCTCCACTGCAGTACCTGATCCTTTTCAGTTATTGCTCAGAGAGTATGAGGACGTTTTTCAGGAGCCAAAACAGTTACCACCATCTAGAGCTTATGACCATTCCATTCCTCTGCAACCTGGGGCTACACCTTTCAACTGCAGACCATATAGATACTCTCCTTTACACAAAACTGAGATTGAACAGCAAGTCCAACAATTACTGGAAGCTGGTCTCATTACACACAGTAGTAGTCCCTTTGCTTCTCCTATGTTGTTGGTGCAAAAGAAGGATGGTCAATGGTGTTTCTGTGTGGACTACAGAAAGTTGAATGAGTTGATCATTAAAAACATATTTCCATTACCTGTGATAGAGGAAATTTTGGATGAACTTCATGGCTCCTGCTATTTCACAAAATTAGATATGAGGTCCGGTTACCATCAGATTAGGATGCTGGAATCTGATGAGTACAAGACAGCTTTTAAGACACATCAAGGGCACTATCAATTCAAAGTCATGCCCTTTGGTCTTACTAATGCCCCTGCCACATTTCAATGTGTGATGAACGACATTCTCAAACCCTTTTTGAGGAAGTTTGTGTTGGTATTTCTGGATGACATTTTAATTTACAGTCCTACTCTAGAATTACATGCGGATCACATCAAACAAGTATTAGAGGCTATGAGAATCCATCAATTATATCTCAAACCATTCCAAATGTTCTTTTGCTCAAACGAGTATTGACTACCTTGGTCATATCATTTCGGGTCAGGGGGTCTCTACTGATCCAGCAAAGACAGTAGCAATTCAAAATTGGCCTCAGCCTTCTACAGTGACCCAGCTATTGAAGCACAAGGCGTTCTGTTGGTCTGACAAGGCTACCCAAGCTTTTCTTCAGCTTAAGACAACTCTAACAACAACACCAGTGTTGGCTTTGCCTAATTTTCATATACCCTTCACAATCGAAACTGATGCATGTAGTGAAGGCATTGGTGCAGTTCTCATGCAGAAGGGACAACCAATAGCATTCTTGAGTAAAGGCCTCAGTGACAAGCATAAGAGTCTTTCCATATATGAAAAGGAATTTTTGGCCCTCATTTTAGCTGTGGCGAAGTGGCGTCCATACTTATAGCGCCAGAAATTCACTATCCTAACGGATCACAAATCCTTGGCTTATCTCACTGAACAACATCTACACTCTGAGCTCCAAAGGAAAGCCATGACCCAGTGTTGGCGGCTCTTAGCCTACCGGATTTTACTCCGCAAGCGCACGGAGACCGCTGTAGCCTTTCACCCTAGGAATATTTCAAGGTATCATATTTATCCACAGAGAAGCATTGAGATAGAGATGTCAAACTATCATTCATCCAGTTGTTACTACTCGTTCACGTCAATTGATAGCCAAGAACGATTGACACCAAACACCATGGGATACAAGCCAAGCACCGTTGGCAAGAAAGCCGGTAAAGATAGGAGGACAACGAGGTGAGAGCTCGGATTCCTGATGAGGACTTTCTATACTATAGTGAGCCAGTTAGACTAAGCTAGACCAATATGTTGCTCTGACGGAGGTAATGACTTATCTAGTTGTCTGGGATACTTACTTCGCCACCGAGCCTGCTAACCACTTCCGGGCACCAAAGTGCTGATAACCCAGATGAGAAAGGCGGGTGTCGCAGTAACTCAGCTATGCGGCTACAAGCGACCCGAACGACGGGGGTGGACTACACAGGGTACACTCCCGCTGTCACTAGGAGGACCTACCAAAGCCCGGTGCGCCTAGTCTACATGCACACCGACTACCCAAAACTGCGTGGGGTCTAATCACTTGCGAAACCAAGGTGACCGCAATTGTAGACATCACATCTACGTTTGCAGGCACTACTTCTACTGAGGCTATCAGGTAGAAGTATACACAACCTGTATAGTCAAATGCTATAAAGAGCATACGAGGAATCTATAAGCATGACAAACTAAATATTCATCACCTGCCAGAGCAACTCTAACTATAGTCTAAAAGACATTACTATGCTAAGGCATGAATATACCGAAAGCAAGAGTAAAGTAAACGCTCACAAAAGTAAAGAAAGATAAAGATATTAAATAGCTCAAGTCTTACAGGAAAAGATAGAAAAAAACTCATACTGAACTCCTGCAGACGACTCCGGAACGACTGGACCCCTACCTCTAACTCCTACCTAAACACTACTTTCAGAGTGGAGGCACCTCCCGTGGGGCACCTCCTAGAGGGAGAAAGAGAGATTTCACATGGTGAATGGCACAAGTGAAGTGAGGGGGGTGCCTCTCTATTTATAGGTGGAGGAGATCGAATATTCCAAGGCATCCTATGCATGATTCTTCCCTCAAACACTCCTTGGGTGCCACCTAGCCTCCCAACCAACATAGGAAGGTTGGTGGGACTATTCCACATGTGTAGGCATCGAAAACCGGTCAAGAACCGGACCATAAGTGCCTGAACCGGCCGTTGTAGTGGAAAACCGGCAGTTACAGATATTTTCTGGTCAAAAAACCGGGCTTCTGGGAGGTTGAAGCGGCGGGCGAAGCTCCTGGACGCGCCACGTGTCCCCCTGGCTGCCGAACCAGCGGTTGAGCGAAGCCCTTTTATGCGCTTGATTCTCTCTTGCTCCAAATGATATACTTTTGCATGAAATTTGAGCATCTCCCTGTGATACATCAAAAACTACCAAAACTCGTGGAATTTGTCAGTGTTAGATAAATAATGCATAGAACTTTATGTATACCCCATTTATTCACCGAGGAGTTGATGGTCGAAACCGTGAAATAACGACCGTCAACACCCGGCTCATGGGCCTTCAATTTACCATCCAATACCGCCAAGGTAAAGAGAATGTAGCTGCGGATGCGCTCTCCTGCATGGGACATTTATGGGCAACACAAGCTGTTTCAGTAGTTCAACCTCAGTGGATTCAAGAGGTGTTAAATTCTTACACAACTGATTCCAAAGCTCAACATCATATCACTCGCTTGGCTCTTCACAGTCCTGATGATAATGGGTATTCTCTTGATAATGGTCTCATTCGCCTGCATGGCAGAATTTGGATTGGGCATAATTCTACATTACGCACTAAGCTGATTTCAGTGTTACACAATAGTGCTTTGGGAGGCCATTCGGGGATTCAAGCTAGTTATCACAGAGTCTATCAACATTTTACTTGGCCTAAATTGAAGCAAGATGTGGAAGAGTTTGTGAAACAATGCCTCACTTGTCAACAGGCCAAACACGGCTTATCTCACCCTTCGGGATTGCTTCAGCCCCTCCTAATTCTTGAAGGTGTGTGGCAGGATCTCTCCATGGACTTCATTGAAGGTCTACCAAAATCAGAGGGCTATAGTTCCATCCTGGTGGTGGTGGATCGTTTGACCAAGATGGCTCATTTTATTGCATTGCGTCATCCATATACAGCACAGGGTGTGGCTCGTATTTTTTTGGATTCCATTGTTCGTTTACATGGATTTCCTCAATCAATTGTCAGCGATCGGGATCCTATTTTCATCAGCACCTTTTGGCGTGAGCTCTTCAAGCTGTATAAGATCAAGCTTAATCTCTCCACGGCATATCATCCTCAATCAGACGATCAAACTGAACGCATCAATCAATGTCTGGAGATGTATCTTTGGTGTGCCATTCATGACTCACCACAACAATGGAAATCCTGGCTTTCTTTGGCCGAGCTGTGGTATAATTCCTCATTTCATACGTCTCTTGGCTGCTCCCCGTTTAAAGCACTATTTGGTTATGAACCCAATTTGGGGATTTCTGTTCCCGTGTCCACCTCAACTCCCCCTTCAGTGACAGAGTTAGTAAAAACTCGGGAGCTCCATCTTCAGGCACTAAAACAACATTTAGCTGCTGCTCAAAACCGCATGAAATTGCAGGCTAATCGTGGTCGTGTCGATCTGGAGTTTCAACCTGGGGAATCTGTCTTGCTCAAACTTCAACCATATACCCAATCATCTGTGGTCTCCAGGCCTTATCCCAAGTTGGCGTTCAAATATTATGGCCCTTTCGAAGTGCTCGAGCGTGTGTGTCCAGTAGCATACAAATTGGCCTTACCTCCAGATTCTCAAATTCACCCAGTCTTCCACGTCTCACAACTCAAGCCGTTTACGGCTGATTACTCTCTAGTTTTCAGTGACCTGCCTGTGCTTTTCAGATCTGGAGGCTCGTGCTGCTACACCAATGGAGATTCTTGATCATCGTTTAGTTAAGAAAGGTAATGCATCTATTGTTCAAGTGAAGGTGGCCTGGTCAGGATTACCACCCTCGTCAGCTACATGGGAGGATTATACTGTGCTCAAGACGCGCTTTCCTGATACACTCGCTTGGGGACAAGCGCAATCTTCGGCGGGGGGAGCTGTCACAACTACAGAGTGAAGATGTATTCTGTTGATAGCGCTTACTTGAGCAGGAAACTACAGTAGTTGTTTTTCCGTTTTCCCTTCCGTGTGGGCCATGGGCCTTGTAATGGCGAGAGAGAGTTTAAAAGGAGAGAACTGACTGGTTGTGAACCTTAAGCAAAAACAAAAGTAAAAAAACACGAGACCAGAGGAATCATTCCTCGGCTCTTCCCCGATCTGTGCGTTGTATTCTCACGCCGGCGGTGATTTCCTCACCGTCAACCACGGGTGTTACAACGAGGGAAGGAAGGGACAGGAGGCGGAGGAAGATCTCGCGAAGAAGGTCCATCGGAGAGGGCACAAATGGTGGTGGGCGGTGACTGGGTTTCCGCCGCTGGCGGCGGCTGGGAATAGGAGACCATGGCGACTCATAGAGGGGATATCTGATTTTTTGACAAATAAAAAGAGAAAGTTTCCTAAAGAATATCTTTTTCTCATTGCGGCATGCCACCGTAACCACTTTTGCTGATGTGTCCCGCCACCTGGTTCTGCCAACATGGCATGACACAATGTTCCCGCTTTCTCAGTCCCTCTTTGACATTCGGGACCCACCTATCATCATCCCTCACACCGGCTTTTTTCTTCCTCGGCAGTAGTGCAGCCTCTGCCCTGCCTCCTCTCCCTCCCCGATGCATACGCCTGCGAGCCCCCCTCCCCCCACCAGTGCTCATGCCGCCACCAGCCCCGCACCCCATGACCCCTTGCGCGCCACGACTCGCTGGCTCGCCGCGCCGCCACCAACCTCGCGCGCTGGCGAGTGTGGAGGCGAGCTCCTCGTGCTAGCGCTGTCGTTGCGGTCTCAGCAGCTCCGCAATGGGCATGCTCCCGACGGTCCAGGAGCGTTCCACGTCGCCCGAGCTACTCCGCGCCCTGCCGCCACGTGGGGGAGAGGTTGAAGGCGATGCCACCGCGTGGAGCTTCCGCGCCGAGTGCGCCGAGCTCAAAGCCTGTGCCGACAAGTTGGTGACGTTGCTGCGGCAGGCGGCACAGCCCCAGACCTCTACGACGCCAGACCACCCGCATCATGGCCGGGGCCACCCCGCGCCTCGCCTAGCGTGTGCCACGGCGGACAATGCCGTGCCACCTAGCGAGTGCCGCGGCGCTAGGCTGGTGAGGCTGATCCCGCCGTCGCACCTCTTCACCACCCCTTCCCCGGGGGCCGGGGCTCTCTGCCCTTCCCACGTCGACGACACCATCTCCGTGACCCGCAACCCCGCCGGTAGCGACAACCGCCGCAACATGGCTGACTCCCCTAAATCAAATTAACTCCCCTCCAACCAACCAAACAACAGGTGAGCAGGCGCGGCCTCCGCAAGCGCGAGGAGCGTCATGAGTGGGACGGTGGCAGTAGGAGCAAGGCGCGGGGACGGTGCTCGGCCGGCAATGGTGCTCGTCGAGGGGTAGAAGCAGAGGGCAGGAGAGATAGGAAGAAGTGCAGAGAAGTCATTTTACCTTCGCCACGCCGGCAGGCACAGGTGGCGGGACACGTCAGCAAAAGTGACCACGGTGGCGCGCCATATTAGAAAAAGGATATTTCTGTAGGAAACATTTACTTCCCAATGTCAAATATGTAAAGTCGACCAGAAAAATAACAAATGGAGAGTCGTCGTATGTTATAATGGCAAAAAATTTAGATTATCCATCATAGATGTCCATCCATCCCAGGCCACGGCCCGTGTCACAGTACAGTGAAAACCGGACCTGGGCTGGCTCGTGCATGGCACGGTGTTTTTAATTATATATATGTGTGTGTTATATATATGTGTGTATATATTTAATATTATTTTACATATCTACATTTTAAACTAGCAACATGTATTTTTAGTCATATGGGTGCAATTAATGCCATGCAGGCTTAACAGCCACGATTCAAATCTCCATATGCGTTGATTTTAATTTCCTTTTTGTTATTTTGTCAAATACAGCATAACGGATCATGGCACGGCTGCTTATAATAGCGGGCCATGGCGGATCCGTGTCGGACCGGCACGCCCGCACCATCCGACATCTATATCATGCCACGATGGACGAAGCCGCATGAGCCTAAGCATCAGTTTAGGCCTGGCAGTAGTGGATTGGTTTGAATTTACAGCAGATTTTTTGTAGAAATATCATTTTTTTTTAATTTGAAATATGTTTACTAGCATTAAGAGCATCTTCAAGAGTCTTGCTATCAACTCACTCCGTTCCAAAATAAGGATACACATAGGTTTGCTCTAAATCAAATATTTTTAACTTTGACTTTGAATAACAAAAAATTATCATAAATTGAACGATGTAATTAGTAGAATTATGGTTAAACCAACTTTCGTAGCATGTAAGTTTTCTATCTAAAATAAATTACTTTAATGTTTTTTGTCAAATAAGACAATATTTGACTTTAAACAAAGCTGAACGTAGCTATGTTCTAGAACGGAAGCAATATCTTCTTATAATCAAGTCCAAGGGTTTAGCATTAAAAATACCTTCAAACAATCCCAACGCTCATTAAATTTATGGGCATCCTAAGTCATCTTCTCATTTGGGGTTATTCGAAGTCCTCCCTACATGATTTAGCGATTTAGGAGAGCTGTTGTGAGAAAAATATTTGTACATTAAGATGACCCGATATAAGGCAGTAGAATATTAAATTTGGATGATTATTGGAGGGACTAACTTTTGAGAACACAAAGGTTGGACGTAGTTAAGCCGTGACCGGGAGTGAGTGCGCGACCCCTTCTCATGCATCACGTGTTTCTATCAGTGTTACATGCTGCCCGTAAATGCTTTTACTACGTTCCTGGGTAGAAATCATGAAAGAAGATGCCGCTTTCCTATGGACATAGAAGAGGATGAGTTCTTGCATTTTCTTTAATTCACCGTAACTCTCTCATCAAACATCCGTTTTAAATTCCGCTTGCACCGTTCTACTTCTTGTGACAAGATCTACGAAACAAGATCCATATTCGATATCTTTTGAAGTTATTTTATGTTACTAGCAAGTTATGTTGTTTGTAGTTATCTATAGTATTAACTTATGTACAACTGTGTAGCAAGTTATGTACTGCGTGGTACAAACTTTTGCATGAATGTATTAATTTAGCATCAACTCATATAAAAACTCAGGGTAGCAAGTTATGTTAGATTATTTTTATTTTTACAAATTATGTAAAGCTATGTACTAATTTATATTAGGCATAAGCAAAATAAAAAATCAATTTGTATTGGAACCATGTTGTAATTTATATATAGATAATATGACAAGTTATATAGGGATGATGTATTAATTTATGTAGAGATAGTGTCACAACGTGTCTAGATACTATGATAGGTAACATCATGTACGTAATTAGTGTTAAGAATAAACTGACGGTGGTGATCTCATCCGGAGGAAGAACGAGAAGTGTCCAGAAGATTAGAAGTTACTAATCACCTCTAACGAATTCCATCACGTTGTAAACATGATTAGGGTGAACGGACGCGTAGCCTTCCATTCACCATGTATAAATGTGTCGATTGTTAATGAGAAATTACATATACATTCATTCTCTAATTCACTCTCTCAATCTCCCCAATCAAAACACATTATCAGCATGTAGACTTCACCACCGTCGTCGATGGAGAACGGCGATGCAGTAACCGTCTTGCAGTAGAACCCGACGACCGGAAAGAAGGAGAGCACAGTAAGAACGCTGGCGACAAGAACAACCAAGTTAACAAGAATGTCGATGCTTACCCTTCACCGCCTCGTGAAGAAGCTCTGCCGTGCCGTCGTCCATGAGTTCATCCGCGCTTGTCATGCCGGAGTGCTTGACGATGACCGTTCGTCATCCACCACGCCATCATGCACATGAGCGCTGACGGTTTCACCGGCGTGTGGCTTCTTGCCCCTTGTGGACCTGCTCGCCGCGAACCGCCTCGCCGTGGACTGCCTCGTCGTCGTGCACAAGTGCTACCAGTGGCGGTGGCCCCTCCATCTTTGGCACCAATGGCGGTAGCGCCGACCTCCAACCGTACCCGCCGGGCTATTGCCTGGTCCATGGGTACAGGCCTTGCATACTCCGCGATGCCGGCGTAACAGAGGACACCATCACCACTACTCTTCTCCAAGACACCGACGCCTCCACCAACCCGCCGCTCCAACTCCGGTTGGAGGAAAGGATAGACCTCGATGGAGGGCCACCGACGCCTGCGCCGCCTGTCATCGGCCGCCATCCAACCATGGCGGCTCGGACGAGATGCCCACCCTTCTACACCGACGCTGAGGTCGCCTCCCCACCGCCTTCCACCCTCTCGGTCTGCCACCCTCCTTGCTCCATGCCGCCATGCTAGAGAGGCGGCCACGTGCCGCCTAGGGCTCTGCCCCATCAAGGAAGAAGCCTCGAGCACCGGCGGCCCCACCAATGACGCTGGGAATGGCGGGTTCCGCTTCCCCTCCGAGGAAGAGGAGGAGGACTCCATGTCCTAGATCTACAGAGGGGGAGAAGAGGGCTCCGGCGGCTGTGCTGGCTTGATCCACGAGCGTGACGGCAAGATATGGCAGTTGCGACAATGGATCTGGTGCGAGACGGCGGTGACGACACCTGCAGTCCACTGGAGCAGCGACGGAGGAGAGGAGAGGAGGCTGAACGAACGGGCGGCTAGGGTTACGAAACCCTAGCTGGCGTTTCGTCCGATCTTTATAGCGCGCCGGGGGAAGCTTCGCGCTAGGCCGGGCCTTGGCCCACCTCACCCACTGCTGCACTGGGCCAGCAGGCCGCAAGAAGTGTAGAAGTCCCATTTACTCCATCGTTAATATGGCTATGGTCTAAATCAGGCTCATACCTGCTTAATTTGTATATATGTGTTATTTTACATATTCTAGCACTTTTATTTTTCAAATTTTAATCTAGTATTAGATAATATTTGTTTAAATATTATGTCTCTGTTGTAATATATAACCGTGAATATATGAATGTAAATATGTGTTAGTATATATTTTTGTCTTTTATGTATGTTTTTTACATAAATTGACACTACACAATTAAACTCTCACAATCAAATATATAAGAGTTTCACCAAAACTCTCACATTTTACATATATTTGAGTTGTCTTTAGGGTAAAACAGAAAAAAAACATTCACATAATTTACAAAATTGATATAAATAACACATGTAGCATCAACTTATATATCTCTTACATTAATTTTGAGAACCAACATAGGGTGATAGAGACTTGGGCATTAGCTGCGTCTTATTTATAATTCTGAATATTTCTACCCAGAGACCATGCCTTTTGAACAGCAATTTAAACTAGCTATCACTAAGAGTTGTACATTATGTCTCAACATAATGACTATCTATACATGTTATTCTCATAAACTAATGTTAATTTGGATACTTGGTGTACTCCCTAATGGAGATTACCTTAATTATGAGATTACACTAATATGTGATAAATCCGTAATTTTGGAGGATGTAACACGTTCAGGTATCTAAGATTTTAAGATATATAATAATTTTGATATTACAACACCACCATTAAGGTTTAGATTTACCACATAGGTAAATTAATAAATCGATGGTTATGCATTGTAGGAAAAATACAATGTACCAAAGAATTTGAAGAACTTGCTCTTGATGGGAGCAATTATCTGCATCAGATATGAAAATTGCGTTTGCATCTCAGAAGTTTTTACCTACCATTAATGCACCTGTACAAAATGGTCCAGAGATAACTGACCCCACGAAATATACTGCATTGCTCTTACTAAAGGCTTCTATCCATAAACATCTAAAGAAATAGTATCTTTTGGAAGAAAATCCTCACACTCTATGGAATACATTGCGAGAATGTTACAAACAGCAAAAGGAATTAATATACTCCGATGCAGACCATGAATAGAATCACCTAGGCTTACAAGATTTTAAATCCGTATCTGATTACGATCGTAAAGTTCATGACATATGCACGTGGTTGAAATTTTGCGATAAAAAACCAACGGATGCAAAAAAAAAAGAAAAACATTATCTACTATGCATCCAGCGGATAGGCTATTATGTAACCAATATCGTAAAAGAGAACCATCAGGTCTATACACGGCTTATTCACTCTTTAACTCGGGCCGAGAAAAATGATAAACTTCTTCTGAAAAATCATCATTTGCGTCCAATTGGTTTCAGCACCTCTACCTGAAGTTAACTATGCATAGAATAAAGCTACGAATAACGAAAGAAAATTTAGTGGGTTTCCACCCAGAAATCCAAATATTCCTCCTGGTCGTCGTGGTTGCAATTTCAAAAAGAACCATAGACACGAAAAAAGAGGACACGCGGGAATGCACCGATCACAAATGACGAACCTAGACTTTGTCATAAATATGGTTGCAACACACATTTCGCAGCCACTTGCCGTACTCTAAACATTTGGTAGAACTTTATTTAAAGTCACTCCGTAGTGGAAACAAAAGACCAAAATATGAAGCTCACTTCAATCAAGCTATTGAGGAAAAGAATAAGGCTGGTTGTTTGACTCAGGTTCACCATGAATCACCCAACAACAATGCTTTTACTCAGCAGATGGACAACATGATGATTGAATCCAATTCGGACAACATATGTGAAGATTTAGTTTAGGATACCTAAATATAAAATTTGATACCCGATTATTATAGTGTTGTAATAAGATTATGGTTAAAACTCAAACAATTTGGAGTTTAAACTTATTTATAAGAATAAGAGTTGTACTACCGTTAGTACAAAACAAATGTGTGTCATAATTTTATTATTATGTTTTAGATATTAGATACCATATGTATATATAAATAAATATAAAATAAAGAATTAATTACCTTATTCTTGTTATATAAAGATTTTAATGAAGTAATATTGACATAGAAGATATTTCATATCATCTATTTTTCCCACAAAGTTTTTAAGATAATAATAGACATAATAGGATAGATATAGATCATGCAAATTAGATATAGATGGATTCGATCAAGAGGAGTGTTAAGAACAAACCGATGGTGGTGATCTCATCCAGAGGAAGAACAAGAAATGTCCAGAAAATTAGCAGTTACTAATCACCCCTAATGAATTCCATCACGTTGTAAACATGATTAGGGTGAACGGATGCGTAGCCGTCCATTCACCATGTATAAATGTGTTCACTGTTAATGAGAAATTACATAGAGATTCGTTCTCTAATTCACTCTCTCAATCTCTTGATCTCCCCAATCAAAACAATTAGCAAACCTACTGTTGCAACGCATGGGCATATATGCTACTAACTATTAAAATACAAAATTGATATATACAAACAAATATAAAATGTGTATGTACAAAAAGCATTTACCAACTATAATTTTCTACTCATCTGTGAAACATAGCAATTGATAGAACGGCATGGATAATAAGCTCAATCATGATGTATCGGTGTATTATTTAATTCATGCAAAGCATTTTTAATACTTCTTTCAACATGATTTATTGTTACCATTCATTCAGCTGCAACTTCATATATGATAAAATATGAATCAACTAGTCTACTTTAATGGTTATTTCTATGTTTGTTAATTAAATATTTTTGTTACATCCGTCTGTATCTGCACCAATTTGTCTCTTAATATATCTCATTGCTATGTAACATATTGCAACTTTTAGATTGTTATAATTCATTATTTCCAGTGAGGTAGGCCTAGTTCAAGATTTTAAACATGGCCTCTGATTTTACTAGCACCGCCCTAAATGCTCCATGGTGATGAGGTATATATTTGATTGGTAGCCATTTTTTGTTTGTTTAAGATAATGCATGGTGGATGCCCAATTAAGACGCATAAATTTATTAGAGAAGCATAAATATAGAACACACACACACACACCAATTCACACCTGATTTATCAGTTAACTCTTGATGTCAAATTAAAGTTTGAATAAAAATTTAGCTTCCACATACCAGGTGTGATGATTCAGTGCAGTTCACATGTTGATATGGCAACATAAAAATGTTAGGGGCCATTTGGCAGTGCTCTATTCCTAAATTTTAGGGAGTGAATCCGGCATGCTGCTCTCAAACGGGTAAAACGGCCCACTCCGGAAAAACCTGCTCTCCACCTATTCTCCACCATGAGTTCCCCAAGTGCCAGGATAAGCAATTTATTAGAAAATAAAGCAAATAAATCTTGAATCATGTGAAAGGTTACAGAGACGCCTATTGCTTGAGCTTTGTGAAACTTGGGGTTATCCATATAGGAATTGGCCAATTCAACCAGGGCCGTGGAGAGACTATCTCCATGGCGCTGTTATCCGCCAAATTATACATTCGAACATCTCGACGATGATCTTGGTCATCCATCAGCGAATATTCATCATCATCAGTGAAATAAACATGGTTGGGCAGAAGCATTGGGTAATCCTTTGTGGACAGACACCACGAGTACTTATGCCCGATAAACAAAGCGTCATCCGTCAAGGAGTCGATATCCACATCATCGTTCTTTTCAGAGTCAAGCTTGAACATTCCAATACCTGTCGTGTGTGTTTCCGGTGAATCTTCAATTGGGCAGCTTGTGGTCCTCAAAATTTGCAGCACATCACCGGACGAGGATCGAGCAATATAAATATTGTAAGCTGATGTGTATGGCAAGGTGTCCTCAAACATGATATTGCGTTGGACACATGAATCTTCAATGGTGTAGCAATGAACCCCGCCTTGAAGATTCATCACATAGAATGAGCCGTCATGGTATATGCAGTCGGAGTACATGGACTCACGGAACGAGGTGGTGATCCAGTGCCACTTTTTGCTTCCAAACCTCGCAAACGAGAGCTGCCTGTATGGATTGTGGACCATCAAGACGATGCAATCACCCCGTGAGGGGTCGCAGGACAGCACCACCTTCAGATACAGAGCTCGACGGAGCCGGTCCACGGCGTAGGGCTGCGGCGGCCGGTGCTCCTTCCTCGGGAGCGCGGCGTCGTAGAACGAAAGGTCGTACCTTTGGAGGCTGCCGGAGTCGTCAAAGACGGGGCTTACTTTATCAAAAAAAAAAAAAAAAGACGGGGCTTACCTGCTCTACGGTGACGACGGGAGGAAGCGCGAGCTGCTCGCCGGTGGCGGGGTTTAGGAGATGGAGCTCGGACTGGGCGTCGGCGGTGACGAGCCACCCGTGGGATGACCCGACTATGCTGCGCTCGGCCATGGGCGGTCTGGAAGAGGAATCGTGTATGTGTTCCCGTCGGCGAGGCTGTAGAGCTCGGCGGCGCGCGCCCCGGCAACGGAGGTGGAGTAGAGTAGGCATGGGGTCTGCGGCCGCGAGTACGTAGAGGCCGTGGCGATGGAGGATCGGCGGCGGCGCGCCACGAGGTGCAGACGGCGGCGGAGCCGAACGGATCAGGGAACTCAAAGTGAACCTGGATGATATTGAGAATGTCCGCCGGAAGCTCGCGGACAAATCGGCACCGAGGGCCTGCGATTCCTCCATTGGAGACGATTCGGTGGTGGAAACAGGTGTCCGATTTGAAGGCCGCCGCCTTCCGCCAGGATTTTATAGATTGGTGATATGGCAACGGCCATCGGAATTTTACCCGCGACCGCGACTCCGCGAGCCAAGGCGAGCCTGCCCCCCCCCCCCCACCCCCCCCCCCACCCCCCGCCCCCCGGAAATTGAAACTGGGGTACGTTTCGCCATGCCAAATTTCTTAGAAAATGTTTTTATCGTGTTTAAATTTAGGCTAAATTTTGACCGAATAATAAGTTTTTTATTCGGAGTTCTTTGGATCCAAACAACTCATCAGAATGAAAAATTACTGTTTGACTAAATTTTACCTAATTTAAACATAGTCAAAATTTACCTAAATTGTGGGCCGAGAACCGTGTTTATCACATATTTAAGATTAAATAAACCCTAAGGGCCTGTTTGGATTGAGTCCGAAGTTGGTCAGAGCCAAATTTTGATCAAATTTTACCAAATAATATGTTTTTTCGTAGGCCTTATTTGGGCGAAAAAAAGCCTATATAAACAAAAAAAATTGTATTTGGTCAAAAGCTTTTTTTAATTCAAATACGGTCAAATTTGGCGGTCTCAATCCAAACAGATCCCACGTCGAATTCGCTAGAATTAAAATAAGGTATTCAAAAAATCTGCATCTATCCAGAAGAGTTACTTGAGATCGAGACTACTTCGAAAAGGAAAAGAAAACAAACGGAAAGTGAATTTGTTAGGTAAGCTTGCTGTCGATTAAGTTGGCAAACCAAATTTTTTGCACCTAAACGAAGCAAGCACTCATCTTCTGCCGACACCTCTCCGACCAAAATCGAAGCAGACTACAAGCGCGCACTAGACTAGCCCCAAGACCGATCAAACACTCCTTGCAACAAGGCAGCAGCATGGCGCGGTTCTTCCGCGACGACCCCTCCCGCTCCAGTGATCTCGCAGCACCTGCCACCGCCGCCACCTCCTCTGCGGAGCTTCTCCCCTCCCCGTTGCCCGACCTCGGGGTGCCCCTATCCGCCGCCGAACTCCGAGACACCGCCTACGAGCTGCTCGTGGCCGCCTCTCGCGCCGTAGGCGCCAAGCCCCTCACCTACATTCCCCAGTCCGCGTCCATTGCCACCACGCCGTCCTCTTCCTCATTCCTCCAGCGCCGGGTGAAGGGGGCGCTCGGGATCGAGGCTTTGGCGTCCCCCAAGGGCGGGAGGACGGTGGCGTTGGAGCTGGTGCGGGTGCGGATGGGGGTGACGGACCAGGCCGACGCGAGGATCCGCCGGGGGCTGCTCCGCGTCGCCGCCGGACAGGTTAGTACCTCGGCTTCCTGGAAACGACAATGCAGCTTGATTTCTTCGTCAAAGGTAGCTTTTTTAGGTGGTTGTTGCTGTGTCGGTTGGTTCGGGTTAGTTTCTTTCGATTGGCAGATTAGTACCTGGTTGTACGTCAGACTAGTAGTATGGTGTCCTTGGGATCGGGAAATTGAGATTCCTGGAATGATGAGCTGGGGGCAATTGTTTTTCTTAGCTATCATTTTTATGATTTTGTTTGCATTTTTTAAAGGAACGTGTTTTGTTTGTAACTGAGGTAGCAAGTTCAATCGAGGAAAATAATATGTTTTTCTTATTCTAACTGGAAAGTGAGAAGATTTCGTTCAGAACGTTTGGTGTATTTTTATCATGTCTACTGTAGCAAGTAATGAAGTCACATCATTTTCTTGAGATGAGTATTTGGAGTTTGGTAATGCCCCTTGGTCTCCGTACATAAGTTAATTTGTACTTGCGCAGTTGGGCTGTACATGATACTTGAATGCTTGCCTAATTATGATGTTTCTTCCTTTTTGTACCTG
The DNA here is from genome assembly GCA_030272315.1 of Paspalum vaginatum. Classification (NCBI taxonomy): domain Eukaryota; kingdom Viridiplantae; phylum Streptophyta; class Magnoliopsida; order Poales; family Poaceae; genus Paspalum; species Paspalum vaginatum. Next base: position 31,509,186 of record CM059018.1, on the reverse strand, counting down.
ATCATGTGTGCTTCAGTAATAAAGGGTATTCACCAGCATATAATATTCAAAACAGTCATATATGCCTTCTTTCCTCTTGGTATGACTTATGAGTTGTATTGTGGTGTAAGTAAGTAAGTTTAATTACTATATTTCTGGTGAAACGTCCAATTATTGTGTAGTGCAATTTTATTTGACGGTATTAAGGTGTCCACTTAGTTATTTGGATGGTCTTCCAAGATTTTATTACCAAGAATTCTTATAATATTCTTGATTGCTCTGCTGCTCTTGGACTGTTATAAGAAATCTGGTGATGATGTTTTCATTAATATATGCTTTGCGCTGACATCCTAAAAGGCATGAGCTTTGTATCCTTTAGGTTCTTATAGATTTGTTTGGTAACCTGGCTCAGTTTCTTCTGCTTTTGTTTTTGTTTTTGTTTTTGTTGTTGTGGATTTCAGCACTAGCTTTACATGAAGAAAAATGTGAAATGTAGCTTTCCCTCTGGACATGTCAAATTTTAACTGTATGCTCCATTTTCCTTTTCCGTCATTTTGGATGATGGACACTCTTAGACAGTATTGTTTGTTCTGAAACTACCAGTCTTCAGTAAGCATTCTGTTTGAGGGAGTGAATTATTTGAGAGCAATATTGACAGGTATAAGGCATTATTTTTGGTTTCATAGACCTGCACTTATCTGTCTAGAAAATTTTAGAGAACTATTTCTGCTGTGTGTACATATAGGCTTTACGTATGCTTATTTTTCACCCTTTTTGCTTTCCTTGAAACAGCTTGGCAGAGGTGCAGAATCTATGGTTTTGCCCTTAGAGTTCCTGCAGAAGTTTAAACCATCAGATTTTCCTGATCCTGTAGAATACAAGGCTTGGCAGACTAGGAATTTCAAGCTTCTTGAGGCTGGTTTGCTGGTCCACCCACTTGTTCCTTTAAAGAAATCAAACATTTCTGCAAAGATAATGCGGCAAATAATACATGAAGCATATGATGGGCAACTTGAAACTGGGCGGAACTCAGAGTCCATGCAAAGGCTACGCAGTACCGTTTTGTCCCTTGCATGTAGATCCCTTGATGAAACTTCTGATGAGTGCCACTGGGCAGATGGCTTTCCCTTGAATCTCCACATCTACAATATGTTGGTAGAAGCTTGCTTTGATGCTGAGGATGGCACTGTGGTGAATGAGATTGACGAAGTAATAGAGCTCTTGAAGAAGACTTGGCTTATTCTTGGAGTCAATCAAATGATTCACAACCTTTGCTTTACTTGGGCATCGTTCAACCGTTTTGTCATGTTGGACCAAGCAGATAATGAATTGCTTTCTTCTACGGAGAATCTATTAGTTGAAGTTGCAAAAGATGCTAAAATAACAAAAGACCCAGATTATTGTGATGTATTGAGCTCTACTTTAAACTCGATAATGGGCTGGACAGAGAAAAGATTGTTTGCTTACCATGAAACTTTCAATACTAGTAATATTGATTCCATGCAATATATTGTCTCAATAGGAATCTCAACTGCAGAGATTCTTGTTGTAGATACATCCTACGAATACCATAATGGAAGGAAGGAAGAGATTGATGTTGTGCGCTGCAGGATCGAAACATATATACAGTCATCACTCCGCACTGCTTTTGCTCAAGTAAGTTCTAAACAGGATGACTGTTTGTGCTCCATTCTTTCATTATTTAAGTATGAGTAGTTGAAAAATCTTTTATGTTTTCTGCCGTTATCACAATATGTGCCAGATTCTGTAAAGCATGACTGAAACCTTCGACATTCTGTACTGCTGAATGCTTATGCTATATTGCAATCATAGTTATGGTGCAATCGTGCAATCAAGCAATGTCAAGTATCCAATCAAAATCTAATGGTAAGGTATTTTCAACAAATTTCAAAGGGAAGGAGAGATTGCATATGAATTTCATATGAGAGGATATAAATGTAAAATAGTAGTCACCGTTGGATGTAAAATGAGTGTTTCGGATTGTTTGATTGCACGATTACAGCAGATGGATGATTGCACAGGATATTTTTCAACACATGCCTACATACCTTTTGTTTTAGTAGAGTATTTATGAATTGCTTGATTAGGATGCCAAACTTTCAACACTTGTACTGGTGCTTATAACTTGTGTAGTGTTGATTTGTGCAGAAAATGAAAGAGGTTGATTCAAAACGATCAAAGAACCATATGCCTGTTCTGTCAGTTCTTGCAAAGGAAATAGGTGACCTTGCTATTAAGGAGAAAAATATATACAGCCCCATATTGAAGAAATGGCACCCCCTTGCTGCAGGTGTTGCTGTTGCAACCCTTCATACCTGCTTTGGGAATGAACTGAAGCAATTTATAGCTGGACTTACAGAGCTCACATCAGATACAGCTCAAGTGCTTAAGGCTGCTCACGAGTTAGAAAAGGATCTAGTTCATATTGCTGTTGAAGATTCTATGGACAGTGATGATAGGGTCAATTCACTAAGAGAAATGCCACCTTATGAAGCTGGATCTGTAATGTCTAATCTGGTGAAAGCATGGATGAAAGAACAAGTAGAGAAACTTAAGGGATGGGCTGACCAGAATTTGCAGCAGGAGGTGAACTTTTCTTTAGTCCACTGTTTTATCTTTTATGCAATGTAACCTTGATACCTTATTTACTTCTAAACCTTTCACATTGTTGTTTGCTTATTTAGTATTGTTGCAAAGTAGCCTTTTGTGATTTGTTTTTCATAGATGGTGACTAGATTAGCATTTTTTATCACTAAATCTCCATGTAATGTAATCCAGCAAATATATTGTTGTTTGTTATATGGACAGTAGAAATTGAAGAATATTTTATTTACTAATGCATGCTTTGTCATCAATATGATGCATTAGTTCTGAATAACCAAAACCCCAAATCTGTTGATGCATATCAGGCATCGATTATTATGCATCAAAATTTCTCCACATGAGGCCTTGGTACCTGAATCATAATTGGCTACGTGAGCATTCATGATTCATCCATTCTCAGTTTTCTCAAAAGGCAGATGTAACACGAATAGAAAAGGGTGTTTTATAACACTACCTCCATTCAGTAATGTATGATGTTCAGGCAGCTGCAGGTGACTTGGTTCTAGTACTTTTGGCTAGTCTGAAACGTCATATATTAAAGTATGGAGGAAGTATTTATTTATGCAACATTTTAGGGAAAGGCAACTTGAGAATTGATATTATTGATCCACTAATCTTTTGAATTGCCATGCAGACTTGGAACCCAAAGGATAATGACAGGGATAGTTTTGCTCCCTCCTCTGTGCAGATGCTGCATATAATTGAGGAGACTATAGACAAATTTTTTGAGTTGCCTATAACATTGCACTGTACTCTGCTTCCTGATCTGACAGCTGGACTTGATAGATGTGTACAATATTATGTCTCTAAAGTGAAATCTGGCTGTGGTAAGTGTATGGTGAACATAGCTTTTGCCTACGTTAACCCCGTGGTGAATCCATGCTTTCACAATTTACAGGAACACTGAGCAGTTTTTTCCCTCAGCTACCTCACTTAACGAGGTGCGATGTTGGATCCAAATTATTGAAGAAAAAGGAAAAAACACAGTTTCCTGTGAAGCGAGGATCACAAGTTGGGTCAACCACAGGAAATGAAGCATCAAGTTTGCCTGGAATGTGTGTACGAATAAATACTCTCCATTACATCCAAAATGAGCTAGAGAACCTGGATAAGAAGATGAAAACGTACATTCAGAATGTTGGGGCGGGTCAGCCAGATACCACTGATGGACTGAAGACCAACTTTGAGCCATCTCAGGCAGCATGCCAGCAGGGAATCAGACAGATGTGTGAGACAACTGCATATATGGTAATATTTAGTGATCTGAGTCACGTTCTTCTGGATACGCTCTATGACGGTAGCCCTGCATCAAACAGGATACTGCCTTTGTTAAAAGAGCTCAGTCCTATCCTTAGGGTGATATCTGCCACAGTGCTTAAGGGAGTGCGAAATTATCTGATAACTGCATTGATGAAGGCCTCTTTTGATGGCTTTTTGTTGGTGCTTCTTGCTGGTGGGCCAACACGTGCTTTCAGCTGTCAAGACTACCAGATAATAGAGGACGATTTCCGAGCCCTAAGAGGCCTGTACTTAGAATATTGTGATGGCCTGCCACAGGAATTAGTTGTCAAGGCTTCCTTGGAGGTGAAGAACATTCTGCCACTCCTAAGGACAGACACTGCCACTCTCATTGAACGGTTCCAGCAGCTACTTTCTGAATCTTGTGAATCCACAACAAAATCTAGGTTCCCGATGCCTCCTGTGCCTGCCCATTGGAGCCCAGATAACCCCAACACGATATTGCGTGTTTTGTGCTATCGAAATGATGAGGCAGCTACAAAGTTCCTCAAGAAAGCATATAATCTACCAAAGACGCTTTGATTTATGGAGAAAAAAATAGCCCATTGTGTATGTTTCCAGCTTGCAAATATATGAGGTAAACAGGATTGTACAGCCTCCTTGGGGGAAGGATACCACAGCAAGAACATGCAAGTAGAGAATTGTGAAGTCTGAATGTGGCGGATTTCATGGATGGAGACAGGAGATTTTGTTTCGGATTTGGTCGCTAGCTTCCGGTGCCTCGTTTGATGATCAATTGATCGGGGTTATCTGTTCTGCGGCCCCTGGCATTTATGTGCGTGTTATATGCTCTCCTGTGAAGAGGAGATATACAACAGAGTGGTCATTATTTGTATGAAAAATGTTTACACATCTAAAAAATGGTTACAGTACTTGGCTATTATGTTTGCCATCAGAGGAAAAGGATGGCATATTTGTGCATGTGTGATGCTTAACTTCACTGCATTCGTGTTACAATAATGTTCGAGAAATTATACCTGTATTTTTTTGAATCATAAAAAATAGGAGTAATATTTAACGTGGTTATGCTCCATCCGTATACGATTTATAGGTCGTTTGACTTTTTTTGACACCAAGTTTAACCAACTCGTTTTATTCAAAAATTTTGTGAAAATATAAAAAAAATCAAATCATAATTGAAGTATATTATATACTAAATTGAATCATAGTGAAAATAAATGATAATTATGAAACTTTTTGAATAATACGAAAAATCAAACTTGGTGTTAAAAAAATTCAAATGACCTATAAATTGGGACAGAGAGAGTACTACACAAAGTTAGGCTGCTCATATTTCTCTTTTCCCTTATCATCTTTTTTCCCTTGGTGTTGGACCACCAATCGCCATCGTTGCTAAAAGAAAGCTCAGTGCTCTCTTTGGGGCGGTTAATGTGTCAAAAAGCTATGATTTTAAATCGGTTGCTCATTTGCTCATTTTCGGGTTAGCAATAAAAGAAACAGGGTCAACAATGCTGCTGGTGTAGCAACTATGTAGTGTATTTGAAAAAGAAAAAGTCTATTTTTGACCATCAAACTATCGTCCGAGTCCTGGATTTGGACATCGAATTCTAAAACCGGATATATCCGACCATCCAACTATTAAAATCCAGACATATTTGGTCCTCGAGGTGGTTTCAAGGACGGTTTTCATTTTTAAAAATAATAAAAATATATATTTAATCTTTAAAAATTCATAACTAATTCATTTTAAGTCAGAAAAATATGAAATTAGTTCCAAAATTTTTCTTAAAATGTAATCTTTTGGCTGATCTACAGATTTAATATAGTGCAAACAATAAAACATAAAAATATTAGACATGGATATGTACAATAAAACATAAGGAGGGGTAATAAATGATATCCATATAACTTCTAAGTAGTGGGTAGACCACAGTTTTTAGAAAAAGTTTGGTAGTAATTTCTTATTTTTCTGATTTAAAATGAAATTAGTTATGAATTTTTAAAGATTAAATAGATTTTTATTATTTTTAAAATTGAAAACCGCCCTTGAAACCACTTAGGGGACCAAATATATCCGGTTTTAAAAGTTGGTTGGTCGGATATACCCTGTTTTAGAAGTTCGATGGCTAAATCCAGGACTTGGGCAACAATTCAATGGTCAAAAATAGACTTTTTCTATTTGGAAAACATGTAACCCACTTTGTTTTCAAGGAGCAACATGGTCAGGGATGCAAAAGGTGATGGCGAGGGTGGTGCAGATGCTAATAAGATGGATTGCATTGTTCAAACAGAGCTGCCTCTAGCCCAACAATGCATTGGAGCTTTTGAGTCAAAAGCGAGTTTCCCGGCAAGTCTGGTTGTGTGTAGGAGTCAAGTTTGGTATCTTTGATGGAGCAAGATCACCTGGATTATGGATTTATGGTATACCAGGAGGAATCTGGAGACAGGGACGAGTGACATAGGTATAGAGATAAACGATGAATAATTGCTATGTTTTGTAAGCCAACGCACTATTAAATACTCTCTCCATTCTTTTTTATTTAACGCGGTTTTGGCTTTTTTTTTTAAATAATCATTTGTCATGTTCAAAAAGATTATGCAAACATATGACACATAAAGTCATATTCAAAGTACACCTATGCAAACATATGAAACATAAAGTCATATTCAAATTACACTTAATGGTGAACCAAGTAACAACAAAATAATGATAAGCAATAACTTTTTTAATAAGACAAATGATCAAAGTTTTGAAAAAAAATCAACCGCGTTGAATAAACAAGAACAGAGGGAGTATGTCTAAGGGCCTGTTTGGATCCAGAAACTAAAGCAAAATGAGCTAAAATTTAGTCACTTTAGATACTAAAGAACCAAACACCAAGTGACTAAAAAGGACTAAAATGGTTTAGCTCCTTGGGAGCTAAAAGGGACTTAAAACCCCCCTCCCTTTTTCTCACCCTTGCCCTGGTCCCCACCCTCTCTCTGCCCTTTCTCTCTCTACTCTCTCTCCCGACGCCCCGTTCGCCTCACACCGCCACCGCCGCCCCCGTCTGCCTTGCGCCGCTGTCCGCCGTCGGCCCCGCCTCGCGCCACCGTCCGCCGCCGTTTCGCTCTCTTCCCATCGGCGTCCGCATCCCCGTTCTCGACATCCTGCTTTGTCCTGCCACGGCGGGCCGGCTTGGAGGTCGTAGCGGAAGGGATAAGAGGCCTAATGCCGCGGAGCTTGATCCAGAAGTAGGCGAGGCATTGGACGATGCGGTCCACGGACTGCACCATGAAGAGCAGGACGCAGAAGGTGGAGAGCTTCTAGATAGCCCGTGCGATGTAGTCGACGCGGAAGTCAAGGTGTGAGGGAAGAAAGGAGCAAGGAGCACCCACAAGAGGCATTTGGGTGATTTTGCATAGCAATAAAGATTTTAATCTTTATTTTAGTCACTGGATCCAAACAGAGGTGACTAAAAATTTAATCACTGGTTTGATTCACTTAGGCTTTAATCTATTGGATCCAAACATACCCTAAACCATAAACCGCAACACTTCGTCGCAGAGTAAAGGGAGGAAACCTTTTCCCGAAAAAAATCTGTGAGCGTCGCCGTCAAAATGCGTTGACTTTTCTTCGTGTCGTAAAATTGGAGACAGTAAAAACAAGACAATTCAGTGTACGACCGATTTTTATACTGCCACGGCCACGCGAAACGCCGGATCACTTGTCTTCCCGTGGGTCGTCGTCGTTGGTGGTCGTGGCCTCGCGCCAGCCAACCACGCAACCCGCTTCCTTATCAGTGCCTCTGCGGGCCCACGTGTCAGTGACGCACCTGCCCGGGAAAACCCATCTTCCCTCCCGGACCCGGAGCCTGCTCCGCCAGTGTCCCGCCTCTCCCCAACCCAACCCAACCCTAGCCAGGCCAGCCACCCTCTCCGGCGATGCTATCCACGGCGGCCCCCTCCACCTCCTTGTCTGCCGCCGCCTTCCCCTCCTCCCGCGCGCGCCGCCGGCGCTTCCGCGGCCTGCCGCCACCAGCCGCCGCGGCCGCGTCTGGGGACGCGGGGCCGGTGGAGCGCTTCGCCACCGCCAGCTCCATCACCGACTACCTCCGCTACCGCCGCCCCGAGTTTACGGGAGGGGGGCGGGGCGGAGGAGTGGCCGGCGGGGAGCTGCAGACGGCCGTCGTGCGCTTCCAGAAGCGCTTCCCGTGGTCGCTCCTCCACCCCTTCCTACGCGTGGGTCTCTCCTGCCTCTTCGCGTGCCTCTCTTTTAACTCTTATAGCTGCCTCCTAGCGTCAACTGCACACCACAAGGGATGTTGAGCCAATGAATGCCCTGGAACTTTTTATGGACTTTCTCTAGTTTCTCACCAGTTCTGAATTACTCTTATGCTGCAGGTTGATTTGGTTTCCACGGTCCACATTGCTGACAAAGAGTATGTGCTCACTGCTCTGTTTCGTGTCCAAGTATTACCTCCTCCTCGCATTAAGTAGTTGATCTCATGTTGACATACGTTGCCTGTGCATTATCATCATTCACTTATGCAAAATTCCCTGGGTACATGAATGTTCGTATATAGCTACTAAGTGAGTTACCTGATATCCACAAATTTTTCCTCAGGTACTTTGATAGACTGCAGCAAGATCTTGAAGATTATGATTGTGTTCTGTATGAAATGGTTACGAATCGGGAGAATTTGAACAATCCAAAGGGTCCAATTGCTGCTAAGAAGATGAAATCTTCGCGTAGAGGGTTTAGTATTCTTGGTTTCATACAGAAGCAAATGGCTCGGATCCTTTCGTTGGACTATCAGTTGGACTGTCTTGATTACGGCAATGAGAAATGGCAGCATGCTGACCTTGACTATGAAACCTTCAAGCAGCTTCAGGTAATAATTGTATTTATTTCATCTCATTAGTCTTTTGCTTTTTGAAATGTTTCCTCACCACATTAGCTATGGTAACTACTGTTTTGCTTGTCCTACTAAGTACTTATGCAATGAGAACCGTCTAGCATGCATGTTCCCCTGATTAGCAAAATTGTGTGTTATAATGTTTCCTGATTGTGTTTCTGGCCATTTTTACTAGATTATGCTTTAATTGCAGTGTCGTCTTTGTCTTCCAGAGTGAAAGAGGAGAAAGTATTCTCACATTTGCAGTAGACATGACACTGAAATCAACCAAAGCCTTGGTGCAGCCAAGTAACTTGCCAGATGGTCTTGACTTTTGGAGATCAAAGTTACTATGGGCCTCACGTGTGCTACCAATGCCACTTGTTGGGCTACTCGTCATCACTGGGCTTTGTTTGCCGGCAGAAAACCAAGATGGATTTCCTGAGCTGGAGGCATTGTCTAGGCTAGATTTTGGAGCTGCACTGAAGATTTTCTTGGCAAAGCAACTGACATCAAAGTGAGTACTCTGAGACCAATCGATCAAATAAAGTGTAAGTGAGGAATGCACTGATTATTTTTGTTTCTATTTTCTTCAAGTTTCACAGCTGTGACTGCACCCGTTGAGGAGAAATCAGTTATCATTGGGGAGAGAAACAGAGTTGCCACTGAGAAGATAAAGGAAGCAATAAACTGTGGGTACAAGAGAATAGCTGTCCTTTATGGCGGCGGACACATGCCAGACCTGGGGAAGCGTCTTCGAGAAGAACTCAATATGATCCCAGCTGACGTGCAGTGGGTCACCGCATGGTCAATAAGAAGCCGGGAGCTAGACAGCAAATCCCTTCCGTTCTTGAAGACAATGGCTGAAGCTTCAGGCTGGCCTTTGAATAGATATGAGACGCTTGCTCTGCTCATCTTTTCTTCAGTTCTCGCGGTGGATCTTTGGTTCTGGGAGCTCCTCTTTGGTACTGCAGTTAATTGGGCATCTTTAGCTGGTTCCTGGATTGACCAGCTTAATGGTTCGTTCTGACCAACAACTACAGATGGAGACAAACAGAAACCTAGTGACACTACTTAGAAATGGCAGTGTAAAGAAAGTAGATTTCTGTTTGTTTCGATTTCTAGTCCAGCTAGCTCTGGAATAATACATCAACCATTGTAGATAAAACATTGCATTTTTCATCCAATTGGAATGGGATTGGTGGTAATCGGTAAAGGTGATATACTTTCTTTAGCTTTCTCATCGGACTTATCTTAATGGTGTTTGAATCAAGCAGATATTGTTAAATATTTTTATTGCTCACTTCTCATGTCATACGGGGTAATAAAAAGTGGGGGTAGACTATAAGTAGCGTCGATATTACAAGGCGATATCATGCTTGGAACTTTGCCAGACCCTGTCCTGGCATGTGCTGCGTATGTTTCTGCTCTAGTTAGATGATATCACCGAAGCTATGTCACCAGCAGGCCTCTCCAGCTGGTTCTGCCCCAGCGCAGCAGCACAGGCACCCACGAATGCTGCGTTAATGTATGTTGCCGGCTCGGAGTGCGTGGAATCCCCCCTGTTGTCAGCGAACTGGTCGTTCCCGTCAGGTCCGCCAACAATGGCACCAACATGGATGTTTGGATTCGGGTTGCTTGTTGGGAACCATGATGAGAACCCCTCATTGCAGGTGACCTTCCTTGGGAGAACCTTGATCGATGGGATCGATGCGCCACGGTGGTGAATGCGCCTTGGGAACTTGGAGGTGAAGCCGGCCATGTAGGACATGCCCATTGGATTGTCTCCCAGGATGTAATCCACCTGAAAACCGGAATCGTGCCGGATACTGTAACAGCATAACCCGGCAAAAAAAATCTGAAAACATGTGGGAAGTACCAGTGTTCCTTACCTGTGATGCTGCAAACGAACTGATCTGATCTGGAGAGAAACTTGCGCCGCTGCACTGGACATCACCGGCGCCTGTGGTACTCAGGGCCTTGGAGTAGATGAACAGTAACAGGGTTGCAGTCGTTGTGTACTGCAGATTGACTGAATCGCGTGTAAAGAGAAGCCCTCCTGCAGTGGGAGATGGATGAGAGAATCCATTCAGAGTCTATCGAAGATTTAGAGTATCAGGTCATTTAACTTGATCCATAACTATATACCAGGGGTGGTGTGTATCTGCGTGTTGCCGCTGTTGGGCATCACAGCGCAGACAAAGGAGTCCAGGCCCCTCTTGTAGCCTTCCAGCTCTGTCCTTCCAGACAAGTACTCCTGATGAAAGAACGAGACATTGAGATGGACTTGATGCAAAAAAAAAAAAATCTTTGGGAAGTTGAAGTTTTTGGATGATCAATTGGGATATGAAAGATAACTACTAGCCTGTGTCGCAAGCAACTGTGCTCCAGGATACTTGTTGTCCCAGCTGAACTCGGTTGCGCTGCCGCCCTGGTTGTTCTGCAGGAAGTCGAGGTACTTGCTGTCCTTTGTCGCCCGGAAAAGCCATGCCGAGGCCCAGAGGAGCTCATCCTGGTAGTGGGGAAATACTAAGATAATGATCAGTAAACAGAACTCGTACAGAGTTCTTGCCTTGCAGATCAAGTGTGTTCACACTTCACTCGGAATGAATAGTAATTTGACAGTAGTTAATCACCTGGAAGCCTGAGTAGGAGCAGTAGAATGGGCAGGACGACTGGAAGGATCCCCTGTAGTTGTTGGCGAAGTCGAAGAGCTGATATGTTGGTGTTCATAGAGTAAAAACACAGTTACTAGAAGTACTCAGAAAATAGTGGGTTCCAAGAAAATTGTTCTTTTTTATCTACGAAATTTTGTTAGATGGACTAGAGGTTGAGAAATACGTACGCACTTCAAAAATATAGAAAAATCTTTAAATGTTTTTGGGGAAAGAAGTATTCCGACCGAACCCCACAAAAAATTCTGGATTATTGAAGGCAGGCAGCGGGATCAGTTCGTGGTCGAGATCTCGACATTTTTTTTTGGTGACAAGTTTTATTTGGGTTATTTACATTACCGTTGCAAGCAAGAAAGCTGTTGCTCGCTCGTGAAAAGCAAATTGTTTACTTTGGTGATGTATCGGCAAAATGAGACGAAACCGCAAATCATGCAACGAGAAAGAAACCAGATGCTCGGATGCATAGACGATCGATAGATGCGTCGTGCGTGCATGGAAAAGATCGATATATGAGACGCAACGACGCACGGATCTGGATGCGGCCAGGAGCTGCGTGGCCAAAGTCTTGTCCCTGTCCTCCCTGAACACCACGTACGCGGCGGCGAGCGCCGCCGCGGCCTCGCCGGCGGCCTCGGACCCAGGCGAGTTCTCCGTGATCTTGTACAGCGTCCTCGGCGTGTCCATGTCCTCCGGCCTCTCCCAGCACTGGTGGTCGGCGTTGCCGTCGCCAACCTAGAAATTTGAATCCATGGAATAATAATGAGAAGGATCCTAGTCTCTCAGTGTCTCAGATGGGTCGATCATCATCATTATATACTCCTACCTGAGTGTAGAGTGTGGTCGGGGAGGTGTGGGCTCGGAGGAGGAAGTCGGCGCCCCACCGGATGGCGGACCGGAGGTGGCGGAGCTGACCTGCCGCCGCCACCTCGTCGCGGTACTCGACGGCGCTCCAGCTCAGGAGGGTGACGGTGAACGCCATTGGGAAGCCGAACTTGACGTTGTCTCCGGCGTCGTAGTAGCCGCCCGTCAAGTTCACCTGAACCACCACAACGTTGACAACGATCAACGCCAGCTTTTCTTCGTGGGGGGTGAAATACTGTTACTTTCAAGTCAGAGCACTGTGGATCATGCATGCAGCATGGTGATCGATGCGTCCTCGTGCAAGTTATTAATACATGTGTTGTTCCTTGTAATGTAAAGCAAAACAAAACCAATGCGATATATATAACGCTGAAATAGCAAAGCAATATATATTATGTATATATATCCATGATCAAAAGTAAGTGCTACTGCGCTAGTTTACGTTTTCGCCTTGGCCGTCGGTGAGCGCCGAGTCCCCGCGCCACTTCACCCTCTGGTTCGCCGGCAGCCGCCCGGACCTCTGCCCCTCGAAGAACAGGATGGCCTTCGCCAGCGCGCCGTGGTAGTTCGGCGAGCTCAGGCTAAGGCCTTCGCCGGCGGCGGCAGTGTCATCATCTCCAACTCCAAGCCCTACGCCAATGCACATCAGTGCCATGAGCACCCACACCTTCACCGCCATGCTACTTGCCACCATGTATATGAGCTAGCTGCTAGCTTGATCTGCCACAGAGATATCAGATACTGTGTGTGCGTGCGTGTCCTAGCTCTCCCAACTATTGTACTGATGATGCAAAGTGCCATGGCTAGGGCAGCGTATTTATAGTGTGAAGAGTGCAGCACTTGTGCAGAATTAATTGATTTATTTATTTTGCATTGCCTTGCTGTGATGAACGGGAGAACGAACCTCTCACAGTTAGGTCGTTCCAATGGCCCATGCTGCGTTGCTCCGATCTACCTAGGGAAGTTAGGCCAAGCAATGGATCTTTTTGATACGCATACTAATTTAAAACTTTCTTAATTAGCTAGCTAGGTTTAGCTTATGTAAGAAAAAAATGGTGGTTGCCGGATTACGTCAGTCAGTCAGTGCCCACACGATCACTAGCTATAGCTCCCTGGATCGAGATGGGCAAGCTTGATCACTTCGCCTCCATGCATGCATGCATGTGAAAGCAAACAAAGCATCTTGGCCGCTCATGCAAAGTTTGCTTGACACTATCTTCGTTTCCTTTACATGGGCCAGCAGGTGTATCATTGGCTTGGTGTAGCAAGGGATGAACTTGCAGTTTCTGGGAAGGCCATATCAGATGGCGTATTGCAGGATGCAGCCTGTGTCGTCGTCTGTAATGATTGGCGATAACAAACTGTACCAGCATTGAATTATCCGTGAGCAAGAATTTAATTTTTTTACATAATAATTTTATGCTATTTTAACAAACATCCATTATTCCATACGGGTATGAAATAGAACTGCAGAGATGACCAAAATATAGATGAGCATGGTTCCTTTTTTTTGCGACCATATGCTTCAAAATCTTGAAGCGGTGATGGAGATAAAATTTTTAGTGACCATATATATGCTTCAAAATCTTGAGACGGTAAAAGTTTTATTTACTAGGCGTCGTAGCCATTTGATATCCTTTTATTTCCACTCTTCTGCAACTTCATTTAAAAAGTTGTGGCTCTATTATGGTACTCCAGTCACCCCTAGGAGGTAAGAGGCAAAATGTATCACAAACCTTGATTAATAATGGATTTTTTTTATAAGGAAGCTTTATTGATCTTAGTAAATCTTATCATTGTGATTACAAAATACTAACCTCTATACAGCTAAGGTATACACAGCCAAACTCACACGCACAGTACCAAAAAGCTAAGGTATCAACTAACAAAAGAAAAGACAAACTACAACTCGCTCCAATGTCTTCAAAACAACCACCAACAAAGTAACACTGGAACTGCGATGAAGGCCATCTGACGACAACGCCTCAAAGGAGGACAACATACACGCACGCACGGTCGTTATCGCGGTCCAACTAGTAAAGATCAAACCAAAGGTTTTCACCTCAGAGAGCACATCTTCAACCAACAAATAATGCCTCCAGCAAGGTCATTGCCAAGCATAACCAATTAAGGTCAAGCTTAGGGATATCTCCCCAAAGTTGAAGATCGAGATTCCAAAGCTACCACCACCCTCATTCCGAGCTAGCATTGTCATATAGATTAATCTTAGCCAATAACGACGGCCGCAGACTCTATGCCAGACAAACCACTTTTAGATGATAGATACTACGATGACTTGTTCGCGAACTAGCCGGTAGGCATGCGACCACCAAGTCCGTAGACTACATCTAAAGATGGAATGCATCGCTTGAGCAAGCGAAACCGTGGATCGATGCTAAGACGACTCATGTCATAATGTTTATATGAACAACACAAGCAATGAAGACGTAGAAGCAGAGAATAGTCACCAAATTACCAAACGCCCCAACATGTCGAAGCCACCCAACACCATTGGCGATGAAGTGGCAGCGACGAGCAACGACCTGGTGCAGCAGGCGACCCCCCAAAGCGCAGCGATAACCTGCATCCACATTGTACGGTGGCGGCCACCGCGAGCCAATGACGAAGCCCCAGTGGCGATGCGGGGCAAGCAGACCAACACTCTCGCTGCACCGCGAGGCGCCGAGGCAGCGGCAATAGATGAGCCACCGGAGGTCTGTGGCCACCACCGGCAGGGGAGGACCAGGGGAAGAGGAGGCAGGAAGGAGGGAGCGGGCGAGCGGGAGGGGTGAGGCGACAAGCTCCTCGCCATTGTCACCCCGTCGCCCGCATGAGCCTCGCAGTCTCGCAGTGGTGGGCTCCGGCAGCGGTGAGAAGAGGCCGGGGATGGTGCCACTGCCACCACCAAGGCCTCCGGACGCACCACCATCTCGCGCCGCTAGGAGACCGGCGTCCACGCCTCCACCCTTCGATTGGCACCTTGGACGAATGCGCGCGAAAGCCTAGATCCAGGCACAAATCGACGAAGAAGGGCCTCGCCGCTGCCGTCCCTGGGACCCACGCCGGCCTCCGGTGGTTCCCTCCGGCGACGGCGAAGGGGAGAGAATGGGATGGGAGGCGGCGGCGGCGCTAGGGTTTGGGGGCGCCCCCATGTCACCCGAGCGAGGACGACGTAGGGGCCCGTGGGCTGGTTCGCTGGAAATGGAAATGAAACAACTTAAATGACTTAGTGAATTGTAGTTGTCAGGTTATGGGTGTGTCACATTACTCGTTAGATCACTTAGTGGGGTGTAGTCATGTAAGAGTGTGTAATGTCACATGTTAGATCACTTAGTGTAGTTGTGACGTTAGGGATATTAACTCTATTAGATTAGATAATACGTTGTCACGTTCAAAACAACACGTTACAAAGAGGTCATCTTATGCATTTCATATCTAATTGGAAGGG
This sequence comes from Paspalum vaginatum, assembly GCA_030272315.1. Lineage (NCBI taxonomy): Eukaryota > Viridiplantae > Streptophyta > Magnoliopsida > Poales > Poaceae > Paspalum > Paspalum vaginatum. The sequence continues at coordinate 31,493,461 of CM059018.1, read as the reverse complement.
ATCATATGTGTCACATTCAAAGAAAAACATGGTACAAGAGTTCACGTCACGATAAATAAAAGAGATCACGCTTCATAGACCTGTTTCGATCAACTAAAAATTAGCCGCAAAAAATTAGCTAGCATTGGCTACCTCCAACTAGTTAATGTGTGCTAATAGATTCCATACCTATTAACAAAATTGTTAGCTAGACATGTTTGGATCCAAATTAAACCAGCTAATTTTCTGTAATTTCGTGTAACTAACAATTAGTTGGGTACATGGGACTAAGATCTCACGTAGAATAGTTGTTCAAAGGAAACATGGTATATGAGCTCATGTAAGGGTTGTTGTCACATTAAACAAATAGAATACATTCGGGTTCATGTTAAAGATCACATAGCGTAGTTAGATTTATTACACAATGTTATCCATAATTTTATATTTTTAGAATAAAAATCGATAAATATATGTGTGTGGGCGGGCGCGTTTATTATCTTAATATATTGGAACTGCTTCCTAGGTTGTAATACCTCATATTATCTATCTAGATCTAACAAATGAATGGCAGACACAGTGATTTTAGTGTACCATATAGTAAAGCCCAAGTTGTGGCAAACACAAAGATTGGAATGCTAGTAATGCACTGTGCATGGTATTTCAATGCTTTGCTTTCACGTTTATGTCATAGAATTTAAATGTTTGGAGTAAGATAGATCAATAGGTTGTACAATATTTTTGTGTAATTGATTGTATGCCTCATATAGTATACATCCGCAAAAAGAAATCTTCCGGATAATAATGTAGCCTCAGAGTATGTTTGAGCGAAACGGGTATTGATCGAATAATACAGAAAAGTGTTCTTCAGAAGCAGAATTTTGATACACCAGATTTAGCCAATTTCTTCATCTTGCTCACACGTGGCTGTTGATGAGATGTGCTTTAATTTGTTGCTGCATGCATTTAGTGGAGTTATCTTTGTGACACGTGCTGATCATAAATCCTAGTGGTGAAGGCTTATTATTAGTCCATGCAGGCATTCATGAGTGTAATTGGAAAGGTAGCCTGCCCAACATACTGAAACTGAAGATGCAGAGGACACACAATAATCAATTGAATTACACGGGATTGAAATGCAGATCTATCTGTACATGGGCATGTTGGCGTTAGAATCCATTTATAAACTTTCAAAATTTACGTGTTACAGCGATCATGTCTAAAGAGATAATTAATTGACCACCACGGTATATAAGTCGATCAACTTATTACTTATGTAAAAACTGTCAAGATTTCAGAAATTCGAGTAAAATTATTTTCCAAAACATTTGGCTGCTGGGGTCAATTATTTGATCTGAGCCCCAAGAATATACACGAAAAATCTGTGAATTATTATGCTCTTTGCTTGTGCAATGGAGCAAACAGCAACAGGTTAGACTATACCGGAGATGTTGTAGAGCACCTCATCACGGCACGGCGCCTGACTGTGTCATGTGTCACCACAAGTAGTGGTGCTACAGTACTAGTCAAGATCCAAGTAGTACTGTTCTTGATTCCTCATCTCCAAATAAATCCAATTCCATTACGCACATCTCGAGCTAGACATAGTTTTAGAATAAGCTGGAGCAGCAGTGCAATCATAAACAAGATCGTGAGAAGAAACGTGCATGCCGCTGCCATGCATGCATGTTTGAAAGCTCAAGGCGAGAAAACGAGGTTTAACACCCAAAAAAGAAGTCATGGGGCATGTGCATGAGCGACGGCTACTGCACCCAAGTCTCAACTACAGTACTAGATACTCCATATACCGCCATGCAATGTGGATTTATAGATATTAGATAGCAAGAGAAACAAACATGAGTCAAGGAATTAATTAACAATGGCAATGTTGATCCATACGGTTCAGATGGAGGGTATGCACATGTAACCTTTTGGCTGTGCTAGTTCAGTTGTGGTGCTGGGATTATTAGGGTTCGTGGCAAATAGCAGCGAAAATGGCCAGATAACATGGCAGGATGCAGACAGCCAGCAGAGAATGGTGGATGGATGATGCTGAAATGTAAACGAGGCACAAGGACATTAGACCTATGGAGAAGCAGAAAAGGAACAGAGCAAGAGAGCAAAACTAAGACGTGGTGGCGAAAAAATAAAAACGAGCCGTTGCCGGGGATCGAACCCGGGTCGCCCGCGTGACAGGCGGGAATGCTCACCACTATACTACAACGACGTTGTCATTAATGTTTCCAGTCAATATAAATAAATACTTTCTACTGGAACCACCACAATTAAAAAGTTTCTTCGTCGTCAGGGAGTACACATTGTTTGTGCACCGATGCGATGCGTTCTTTTAAATGCTTGTGAAATCCTTGTGTCATAGCATAGTCTGGGAGAGTCCCCGTGATTTTACACAACTCCTTGTTTATTCAACTTAACACTACAGAAATTCCGGTACCAGTCGCGTATCCTAATACTCGGTTCGGATGCAAAACTTTGTCTTATTCATAACAAGTACAAAAACAGTACACCGTACACATCGCTCCAGTTCTCCAAACATACATGGGTATAATCAACAGCTCTCATTTTGCCTCCATCGTTGTCTAGGGTCGGAGTCCATATACATATTGATCTCTTTACATCCCAGGGAGGAAACAAGAGGGCAATTTTTGAATCAACTATTACATTTGATTGTCAACGAATAAAACAAATAGCTTTAGCCTTTGGATGTGGGGATCAACCCCCAGAACAAAAAGGTATACCATACTGTACAGCGTACACTGGATCGCAATCATCTCGGAGGAGGTATTGAGAATGTTGTTGGCCCGGACGAGTATGACGGTGCGAGCGGAACTGTTGAGAATTCAGAGTCAGGACGACCGGACAGATATGGCCTTGTGGAAGGGCCAGGTGCCAGGTTTGAGGGATGCTGTGATGGTTGGTGGACGCTCGAAGAACTACTTGTACTAGTGGCAGTTTGGCTGTCTTCCTGTGATTGCCTGGCAGCTTCTGAGGCTTCCCGTTTCTCCCTTTCTTCAGTCTCCTTGAGCAGAAAGTCCACCCATAGATCTGCGAATGACTGCACATAATGGCACAAGGACATCAGTATCAGCCAGCAGGTTGTAACATAATGTGAAGTGCAGGTTCGTGGTTCTCAATATCTGCTGAATTTCACAGATGACAGTAATAGGACTGCGAAAGAACAAACAAGGTATCAGACATAGATCACACCTGGCTATCCTGAGATGCTTGAGTAGATTTGCTAGATGAACCTCCGCCAACAATTCCTCCAACTAGGCGTCCCGGGAAACCCAAAACACCACGCACAACACCCTTACCAGCATTATTCTGCGCAAAGCCAATCCTTTGCTTGTCTTCCTCAGAGAAACCAAGCATGCGAACCATAAGGTCCAAAACCTGGGCATAACCAACAGTAGAATATTATTTTGATGTAGCTATTCTTGGTTTGTCTAAAGTCAAACTATCTCAGGTTAGAGCAAATTTATTGAAAACATATTCAAATCTATGTCATCAAATATGCACACCATGAATAAATATTTCAGGTTGGTCAGATTGATAGTTTGACTAGACCAAACCTAGAAAAGAAGAAATAGGTATATTTTGGGACAGATGAAGTAACAATTTTGTACTTGAGAAGTTTATGACGCTAAAACATACAGAGGAGACACACACCTCTTTGCTGTGGTTCCGTTGGAAGTAGGTGACTAGCAGTTTGATCACAATCCGCCTGCAAGCAAAAGTTTAATTATTTGATCTGTTCCATATTATCACATACTCCCTCTGTTTTTAAATGTTTGATACCATTGACTTTGGAAAGACATTTTGACCCTTCATCTTATTCAAAATTTTAATATAAATATATGTCATACTTAAAGTACCATTATTACTAATAAAACAAGTCACGGCAAAATAAATGGCATTGTCATATATTTTTGGAATAAGATGAATAGTCAAACATTGACTCAAAATTCAACTGTCATTTAAAAAAATGGAGAGTACATAAAAGGATCATCAATTCTTATTTGAAAAGTTGAGGGGAATAGGTTAAAACAAGAGAAGAAAATTCCATTGGACTTTTATTACTTTTCCGCATTTGTCATAATTTCTTTTCAAGAAAGTTATGAAAAAAATGCCTTCTAGTCAGAAAGTAACTACCTCTATCATTGGTACACATAAAACCAGCTGCCCTCCATATATGCATTCACTAATATCATACTTCAAAGAAAATGTAACCATAGAAAAGATGCCCAACCTGTCAACAGAGTTATCTGAATCTAGCGACATCCTATTTACTGTTGTCATGCTTTGTTCTAACGCACGTCGCAATCTTGAATTGTCATCCTCAAGCTTCTGCATGGAGCGCTTCCCATCTGCTAACATCCTCTCTGCTTGTAAAAGTTTGATTGCTACATCTTCCTTCTCCCTTCTTGAAATCTCAATTGTTTGATTTGCCACCTATATCAAAAGTATGCTTCCGTAAAATTAATAGGTACCTTGAAAGCATGGGCACATTCATTATATTTAGGCATTCATATATTAGTGAAGTTAGTCAGTGCCTGCTAAAGTTTTTACATGGTATGTTCTGTTTTTTACCTTCAGCGACTCTGATAGTTTAGCCAATTCTTCCCTAGCAGCAGCTAAATCACCTCCAAGCCGATCCTACATAATTAAAGACCACAATTAAGCTGACAATTTGTGGAAAATAGCAAGTTTCAAACTACAAATGGCCCAAAGAATTCAGTCACCTTGGCCTCGCTCTCAGCATAGTACTGTCCAAGGGCAGTCTGAAGATTTAGCAGCTCGACATTTTTTGATTCAAGTGCATTCATACAATTTGCAAGTTTGCACTTCAAATCTTCTATTTGTTCATTTGACCTACGGTGTTCTTCATTTATGACCTTTTTGCTCTCCTCCTGTTTTGCCATCTCAACCTTTAAAGCCCTGTCTAACTTCATTATATGAGCTTTTTGCTGCTCAGAGAATACCCGCAATTCTTCAATTAGTTTACTATCTTCATCCATCTTTTCTTGGTCTTCGATATCCTGATGATAGTGAATTGTTAGTCACCTTGCATGTCATATTATCCATTCCATTAAACAGTTTATCACATTTTGCATAAAGATATTGCACATAACTTGAGCGTAAATAGTGAAATGAATCAAGGGAACGCACGGTATTCTGCCTTGTTTCATCAATACAGCAAAAATGCAAGAAACTATGGTTACCTTATCTAACAAATGCTGCTTCAGCCTAGCCAAATCCTGCACTGCTTTGTCCCTCTCACGGGAAACATCCTGCAGTGTTCTCTTCAAAGAATCCATCTCTTCCTTAACCTTCACAGTGGAACTACAAGCACATCAGTACTTTTATTCTCATTGCCATTTAGTTGTGTATGCATTCGGTAATATACACTAACAAATATTGTATTGTTGGCCCATAGCAACGTACAAGCTACATGTCTTAGCAGTTTTCAGATGACTCTTACTAGCAAACAGTGTAGAAGGTTATATTTCATTTCAGATGACTCTTACTAGCAAACAGTTTCCAGATGACTCTTACTAGTAACTTAACAAACTTAAAAAACATTAAAGTTTTGATTTAACATCAAAGTTCTAAATAGAATAAATGGGAAGTGTTGTTGCCATCCAACCAATAAAAAGTATGACACATACTGACATATATCTTGCAGTTACCATCCAAATTATATAAACGAAGCACGGCATAGAGCAATATTGTACCTTTTCCGAGTCAGAAATCTCGTTAATATCTGATGTACTCTCAACAGTTTTTTGTGAGGTCCTCTTCATACCCTTGAGATCTGCCTCAAGCTTCACCTTTTCTATCTGCAGAAGCAAATATTTTGTTGTCAAAAAATGCTGTTATATGATCATTGCATTTAGCACTGTTAGTACAGCAACACTAAAAGCCTGCTGTAGCACAATCTATTTAGACCTTTAGGTCAGAGTTCTCCTTCTGTAGAGCCATCAACATATTTCTCAAGCTCTGAAGAGATCCGTCCGACACATGCTCCTTGTCCCTTCTGCTTAACTCATCTTGGACGCGTCTCAACTCTGATTTCTTGTCACTCAGTTCCTTATGCAGCTCTTCCATGGTGGTTGATATCTGCCAAAGTACATAAGAAAATGATCTTCACACCCATGGAATCACATCCATCACCAATATCGATACTGCTGACACTGAATCAAGCTACATAGGCATCTACTTTAATACGAAATAGACTTACCCTCTCTTTGTTCACCTTGAGTTCATTTAGTTGCTGCTGAAGAAATTCATTCCGCTTGGTTTCATCTAAAACGAGGAAACAGAAGATTTAGAAAAATAAAGCCCAGTAAATTTTATATAGACTGCTGACTGTTTTAAGAATAACAGTTTGGACTTAGCTCAAACATACCTTCCAGCCTTCTTTTAGTTTCAGCTTCATTCTCAGAATAGTTGCTGAGTTGTCGTTTCAATTTTTTTATTTCATTTTCAAGACTAGCCTGCTTGGTAGCAAAGGATGCCCTCTCTTCCTCCAATACACTTCCCTGTGGCATGATTCAAATTGATAAGAGTAATGATTTTACACTAAACACAGTATTTCTTTGCATGTAATAAACAAGGATATCAAATTCTTCCTTTTAACACTTTATCATAGGACAAAAAGAATCGCATCACAACTTCTAAATAGGATGAGGGTGTAAAGAGAACACAAGCTATCAACATATAAATTATATCGTGTAATAAAACTGTATACCTTATGATACCCTGTCACCGAATGCAGACCATTTGGCTGCATACCGTGAGAAGAACCACCACCATACCCATTCTGCTTTGTGAGGTTCAATGAATTTTCCTGAACAGCATTCCTTTGCGCCCTAGGTGATCTTTCCAAAGTACCCTGTGAGATTGGAAAGTAATAATGTATCGTAGCATCATATTGCATAACAAATGACAAATGGTAGCTCTAAGAAAGTGAATAAAAACACACAATTACATTAGAATTGGCTGAAACTGCCTTACAGCTCTCCAAACTTCTTTTAAGAGACCCATTTTCTTCACGAAGTTTTCCCAGTTGTTCCTATAAAACATACACACCACATGTAAGAAAGCTAGTAAGCTAAATAAAATCAGTAAAATTATTTATGTTTCTTGTGACATGAATGCTATACATACATTGCCTTCTTGGGACGTGTTAAACTCGCTAAAAATGATTTTGGCATTAAAAAAACAATGTATCCAGTAAAATGATCTTGCAAGCAGATACACAGAGAAGGGAGAAACAGAGACCTTTAAAGAAGGCATACCTCTTTTTCCTTCAACATTGCAGCATAATTGAAAGATAATGCCTTTATTTCAGCCTCTGAAGCTTGAAGCTTTTGGATGTCATCCCTGAGTTTAGATATCTGCAATTGAAAATGAAATTACATCAATTCCAACGGAAGGTATTGGACTGTTTACACAATTTATCGCGCAGGAATGGAGCCAGAAGATCTGCTCTTAGAACTAGTAGAATCTATTGTGACACACCAAATTTAGCTTACTTTGCACTTCAATATTTGGAGAGAGTGGCTACTCAGTAGTAATGAGAAAATAAAAAAAATCAACAAGTTTCATTATCTACATATATAGTCCACCAGTCCGCATGTATCTTATGTGAAATATGTCCTGTCAAAGATCAACACTAGCTAACGCATTTTTGGCCACACAGTTATCCTATAAAAGAGCTTAGTTATCACTGCTTGTAACAATCTACTAGAAGAACCACTTGACATATTTGCTACATTTCTGTGTCAAGTAGCATGAGAAAGCTAAGGTTACCGGCATTGTACCAACTTAGAGAGATGATATCATCAGCTACCACCCTGAACTTGTGCACCGTAACTCAAGCCACATTAATCGCCTGAGCAATCAAACGGGGGCAAAGGCACCCACCTCACTATCAGCACCCCCTTAAACCCGGACACGAACAATCTGTACACTCATTTTTCTTCCAACAACAAGAGCTTGTTCATCAATGCGAAGTTTCCTCTAACGCCTTGGCTGTGCGTGCGGGTTTTTAGAGGAAACTATGCGTGCAGGTTGAGTGGTTCTAATCATACTATCTAAAAGGCTCATAAGTTGGACTCCCCAGAGATGAGCTTTCTGATCCCGTTGAGATATACGACACACCGGAGCTCTATTCAAACCATTTCACAACAGAGAAATTTGCCGCGGGAGAGGAGTGTTTACGTCGTCGGGCTCGGCGGCGTCAGATCCGGGGCCTGGGCGGGAGTACCGTCGGCGCCTCCCCGACGACGGCGGTGTGATTGAGAGGTTCCCAGCCCTCGTTTCCGAGGCCTGCAGCGCGGGAACCTCGTCGGCCGCGGCGTCGTCGACCTCGCCGGCGAGCCGGGAAAGGCTCTCCCGGTAGGTCGCGATGGAGCTCCGCATCTCTGCGGCGGGCGCCACCGCTGCTCCTCGTGGCGCGGGGCCGGGCCGGAGTGGATCCGACGAGGCAGAGGGTAGGATTTGGGGGCGGTGGCGGGGAGATCTGAGACAGGTGGGAGGAGACGGGAGCAACGGAACGAAGACAAGTTTTTCCCTATTCTTTTACTTTGAGTTAAATGCACCATTTCATCCATTTTTGTAAATGTATCAGTTTGGTCCACAAACTTAGAAAGTGTATTTTTGGATCCGTAAAATTTCTAAAGGGACTCAAATAGTCCATATCCTTTCGTTTTATGTTCTATTTTCTATTTAGACCTCTGGAACTCTTTTCACTCTCTCACATGTGCCATTCTTCCTCTCGCTCCGCCACTCAGGATGCGCAGTTGCCACTCGCCCAGCCCGTGCGCCCCTCCTCGTCATGGGCCCATGCCCTTGCGTTTGCCGTGCTGCCTGCCCGCCTGTCCCGGCACATAGCTCGTCGATGCGCGGCGACGCGGACTCACTGCCGGAGGAGACACTGCCGCAATGAGCACCGTGCGTCCTCGCCGTCCGCGGCCTCGACGCGGCGCGCGGCCTCGTCGGCCCCGCACCCGCCCGTGATACCGATGTCCCCTTGCGTCCTCACCGTCCCTGTACACTGTCGCGACGGTGCACGCGCCCTCTCCAGCCCCGCGCCTGCCCGCGCAGCCACCGGCCCCGTGCGTGTGCTCGCTTCCCCGCACCCGCCTGCGCTGCCGATGTCCCCGCGCGCGTCCTCACCGTCCCCAGCACAACCTCGCATTCGATGCGGACGAGCGGCTTGGGCAGCGTCGCAGACGCGCATGGGGATGGCGGCATCACGGTCGGGCCTGGGGCTGGCGAGGGCGTACAGAGCGTTGCGGCCGCGCATAGGGAGGAGAGGACATGAGGGGACGTCGGCATCGCGGTCATGCGCGGGGACGGTGAGGACGCGCGCTAGTGGCAGTGCATCGCGGCCACGCACGAGGAGGCGAGGACGCGAGGGGATGTCAGCATTGCGGGCGGGCGCGGTGACGGCAAGGACGCGCGGCGCCTGGTGCGGCGGCGTCTCCTCCGGCAGTGGGTCCGCTTCGCTGCCTCGAGATATGCGCCGGGACAGGCGAGCAGGCGGCACGGCAGGCGCTAGGGCACGTGCCCTAGGTGAGACGCAGACCCGCGGCGAGGAGGGGCACGCGGCCTGGGCGAGCGGCGACCGAGCGAGGAGCGGCGGAGCTGAGCGCGAGGAAGAAGAGCACATGTGAGAGAGTGAAAAGAGTTCCAAGGGCCTAAATAGAAAATAGAACATAAAACGAAGAGGTATGGATCTATTTGAGCCCATTTAGAAAGTTTGCGGACCAAAAAATACACTTTCTAAGTTGATGGATCAAACTGATATCTCCAGAAAATTGATGGACTATTAGTGCATTTAACTCTTTTACTTTTGTCTTAAATACTACGCAGGCAAAGAGCCCTCTCGTTGAACATGCTGTAGAAAATTAAGTTTGAGGAGGCTACGACTTGTGTGCAAGTAAGGACATCGTGCCAGGGTGCAAGCAGGTGATCCAGGCCTCTGGATGCGCATCCAACGGTGGCTGCAAATTTATCAAAGAGACCCTTCCACGCCGTTCTTTGAGCCCAAAGATAAATATAAAAATAGAAGTACTGCAGCCCGGCGTTCTCTTCGCCTCCGTCCGCACCAGTTCAACTCCGGCATCCCTTCATCAATGATGACCATGCATGCAGCATGACGAATCCATTGAGATATGTTCATTCAAGGTGGCACTAGGAAGCATACAAGGTTCAAGCGCCGTTCGGGGCGACGGCGACGCTCCAGCCTCGGCGGCAGCGCACACGGCAACGGCTCCCACGCGTGCGAATCGAAGAGCAGATCGCCTCCCGTCGCTCGCTGGTTGGTGCCCCCGCTCCTACCTTCAGTAGCTTTGCCAACAGGTCATGAGGAGTCGGCGGCGGCACCTCCTCCGCTTGACGTCTTTTGCACCTATATTTTGTTTTGGTTTGAAGATGCAAGCGGCTTAGGTTGGCTTCGTTTTGAATGGATACAGTTTGGTTTGGTGAGGTTCCTACCGATGGCATAAATATATCTGGTTTGGTTTGGCTTTGGTCTAGGCATCGCACCATTACCGAGCTTCGGAATCTATACTATAGTAATATTGTATGCATAGTAAAGTTTGAAATAGTCCTATACATTGATCTCTTCTGCTGAAATCAGCCTAACATTTCAAATTGTCCTCGTCCCTTGTCTTGAATTCACCTAGCTTCCCCACCAAATTATGATCTAAGACGTCCACCCACTGTTTGAGTTTATCGCCACACGAAAATCGTTACCATCCAAGATTCGGTGGCACCTCATCATTATCGTTCATCTCTTTTTTCGGAGTTTATCCCTTGCATTGTTGCACGAAGAACGACAAATGATCTTATTTTCCATGTCGAAGAGCATGTCAAGAGGAATAGTTTTTTTTAGAAATACAGTACATGCTCACATACACAACACTCACCCCTATAAATGTATGCACGTACACCCACCCCTATAAGCACCTCCGAACGACTGGGCCGGCAAATCTTGAGATTGACGAAGTCACCACGGACGTCTCGCTGTCGACGGAAACGTCGCCTACCACTGAATGAATAAAGCCGTTAAATTTTAGAATAATTCACTCCCAACAGGAGTCGAACACAGCGGGTGCCGCTTGGGATAGTTGTCTGCATAAAAAATACGCAATCTCTAATTCAAACAAATCGGCTCCATAAACTTTAGCTCTAGGAAATAAAACTGAATTTATGGACCAGCTCTAGGTTTTTGTGCCGTTCTTCGAAGTGTGTTAAAAATACATTTAAAACTTGCTCATAGAGTATTTGCTCATAAAGTATAGGACAACGACTCACCATGCCACGAGTTACACAATTTTTGCGTACTAGTTCGCGCAATAGAAAAAAGACACATGCCCGGCTCTTGTCCCACTCACTCATATTTGTTCTCATCCTGCCACTGCTCGTCAAGGTGAGCCACCACGGGCATCAAAGCCAGCGAACTGCGAAGTGAACCCTTGCGATGCCTTGTACAAGTTGATGCCTAGGATGATAAGGTCTAGCATTTCGCACGCAGACATTGCTCATTCTAGGGCCTCATATTTATGGATGAGAACCGTTGGAAATTGTGTGTGTGTGTGGGGAGGGGGGGGGGGTATTTCATATCAGATTCATATTCATATTTTTTTACTCGAGAATCAAAAGAAAAAACAGATAAATGGCGCTGGTCGAAAAACGAAACAATTTTGATTGCATACAATGGTTAGAATTTGTTAATATTGGGTACAATTTCTGTTATGGTATGTTTATACTTGATACTTGCAAATGAATGGATGCATGGAAATTATAATTATGCAACCAATCTAACTAATTTTGTCTTCTACCAACATTTTTTAAAAATAACTGCGCACCAGATTTTAAATGGGGGGCGTAGTTATACCAGATTTTATCAAAGATTAGATTTTTTTGAAAACATGTAAGATCTGTTGGGGCACTTAGGCTGAACCACGTGCCCTCTCAGCTTTGCTGCCTACCTGGGCTGACCCTAGTGCAGCCTGTTGGTTTTGGGCCTTGCGAATGAAGCTCACATGCTCAACAGCCCGCATGATGCGTGCCCGGGTTTAATACGACCTCGCAAGTGAAGAGTGAAGCGTTCGGTCGTACCAGTACATGATGAACCCTAGGAACTGGCCCACGCGTTGCCACAGGTGTGTTATTTTTCCGTCACCCTATGTTCTGAAATACGACATATTTTTTAGTTTGCTAAATAAAACTATTTCAAGTTTGATATGTGTGTCGTCTTGTACTTGTGATTTCGATGCAACCAATCAATGTTTTCATCAAGAGATTTATTCTCGGACTCCGAGATATCCGGTTTAAATGGGAGTCGTGCAATATTAGAGCCAAGAATTAGTACTGTTGAAGTAAAATGGACATTATTGTAATAACCACCTCGTGCACTCGATGTATTTGTTAATTCGGGAGAGCACAACATGCACCGATTGTATGTTACTGTCGGAGCGGACGTGCTCCTGGTCGGGTGGCGGAGTGCACCCGGCCGTGATCCTAAGTACTGAGAGTAGTTAGGGGGAGCAATCGTTGTTAGCTAAGTTGGTGGTGGCACGATGGTGGCGAGAGGATTTAGAGTGGTTCGGGCCGCCGGAGCGTAATACCCTACGTCCACTGTGGGTGTGTTCTTGTATTTCGTGGGCCTTCAGAGGAGTCTCTGAACCTGTCTGGATCTGTGTATCTAGCTCTTTTTTTTTTTGGAGATGGAGCAGCGTATCGCGTATGCCTCCCCTTTTATAGCCCAAGGGGGACATGTACATGGTGGCCGGGCCCCGACAGGTGGTCCCGGCCCATTTCCTCTATGCTACAGTTCTATCTTGTCCTGATGTCCGATGCTCCCATGCCTTGCGCTTGTACCGCCGTAGTGGCCTGGAGATCCGCCATATCGTCCTTCCTTACACCGCCCTGTCCCATCGGCTGCTAAGCCCGCTGAGGGCTTCAGAGGCCGAGGGGCAGGCGATGCGCACGCGTGACAGGACGGGGCGCTCGTAGTAGCGTTGCAGCGCCGCTGCCTAGTATTAGGCTGAGCGCGGCCGCCGCGCATGGCGCGGCTCATGATGAGTACAGCGTACTTGTTTACTCAATATAGACCCCAGTGTAGCTGGGGAAATCAACTGTAGTGCCTTGTTATCGCCGCCGCGCCTTGGTAAGGCGCGCCCCTTTGCTTCGCCGCCGCCGCCTGCCAGCGGCGGTGCCAGCGGCGATGGGGGCACGCCCGTCTGACAGCGGCGGCGTCGGCGGGCGACGGGGGCACGCCTGTCTGACAACGGCGGCGGGCAATGGGGGCACGCCTGTCTGACACTCGTGGTGTCAGCAGCATCGGGGCGTGCCAGCCTGACAGCGGCGGTGTCAGCGGCATCGGGCACGCCCACCTGCCCGCAATAAATGCGGCAGGTGGGCGAGGCGCCCGTCTGAAGGCCCCGCCACGCGCCCTGTGGGCATGTAGCAACGCGAGACCTTCCCGTGCCCTGTGGGCACGTGGCGGCCCCGGACCACCGAGGGTGCTGGCTCCGGACCTCCACGTGCTCTGCGGGCACGTGGCGCCCCCGGACCTCCGTGGGCGCTGGCTCCGGACCTCCACGTGCTCTGAGGGCACGTGGCGGCCCCGGACCACCGAGGGCGCCGGCTCCGGACCTCCCCGTGCTCTGTGGGCACGAGGCGGCCCCGGGCCACCGAAGGTACGGGCTCCGGACCGAGAGGTCCGGACCTCTCCTCGCGTGGCTGGGGGAGGCTCGGTCCTCGAAGGAGGTCTGGGGCCTCCCCTGTGGGCCGGGTGCGTGGCCCAGCTTTTCCAAGGAGTAGGCCGGGCCCATCTGTACGCGGCCTTGGGCCCTCCTTGTACTGCAGTAGTTACTTCCCTTAGTGATCTTCGTCTAGTGTAAGCGGGTACCCGGTTAGCTGGGTACCGACAGTGGCCCCTGGGCTTGCCTTTGGTGAGTTTTTCGAAACTGAGGTGAGCCCACCATCGCTTACTACACAAGCCGCCGGGAGCCGTGGGTGGTTACCGGCGTTTAGCCGTTAAGCTCATAGTTGGGCAGGGCCCACCACTTGATTTCTTGGTCGAGGCCTTGACTCGCCTGTCTCCGGAGGGGGCCTAGTCCATCCGACCCCGCGGGGTGGCCCCGTGGGTTCCCACGATCTGGGGGCGCGCGATCGTGGGAATCTCTCGGGAAACGTGGGGGCAGGCCCGCGTCGGAAACCGCGCAGCGGTTCACCTACTTCTTCTCCTGCCATTAAGGCGGGGCAGACGGCTACGTGGGCAGCCGTGCGTAAAGCGGAAAAGGCAGGGGCCCCGCGCGTCGCGCCGGGACGCGCGTCCGCGAGCGGCCGCCGGTTCGCCTTCCTGCCTTGCTTGCTCTTCTACCCGCCTGTCATGACTGCCTCCTCGGGCCCCTACTGTCATAGACCTGGTGGCCCGTGGATGCGCCCGCGCGCGCGTACACTTGACGTCCGCGGCTTGCGGAGGATTGGGGGCAACCGTCAAATAGGGTTCTCGGCCATCGGCCGGGCACGTCCTTCTGCCATTTGCCTCTGCACCCCTTGCATCCACCGCGGCGCTTCATCTTCCTCGCAGCAGAGCTCTCGCTTCTTGTCTGCTGCGTGCTCCTTGTCTTCTCCACCGCCAGATTCCTCAGCGATGGGTCCGAGCCACCAATCCCCCCGGGAGACTGAGGAGAACCTCATCCGCGTCCGCCGCCTGCTCGGCTGGACGGACGCGGAGCGTCGCGATAATGTTCGCACGGGCTCCCCCCCCACCGCAACTTGCAGCTGGGGGAGTTCGTCCTCTTCGTCCCCTACCTCTACTGTGGTCTGGGGATTCCGATCTCTTCTTTCTTCATGCTGGTGCCGGAGGCGTTTGGGCTGCAGCTCCAGCATCTCACCCCCCACTCCATCCTTCATGCGGCAATCTTTGCCCACTTCTGCGAGATGTTCGTGGGGGTTCCTCCCTGCGTGACGCTCTTCCGTCACTTCTTCTCGGTGAGGTGTTCCGGGAGGAGCTCGACGGAGATCGGCCGCTACTACTTCCTGCTGAAGGGGTCCGGGGGAAGATCAACCTATCTCCCCACCTTCGCCAGCGCCAAGTGGGAGCACTGGCGCAACGACTGGGTGATCGTCAAGGCGGAGCCGAACGACCGGTTGGCTCTCCCGGATAGCAGTCCCGACGCACCTCTCCCGGAGGGTGCCTCGACGGATCTGCCACCCGAGTTCTTCCCCGTGCTGGCCAGGATCGCCGAGCTCGTCAGCGGCGGGCTGACCTCACTGCACGTCCTCGCGGACTTCCTCAGGCGGAGGCTCGCCCCCCTCCAGATGCGGCCAAGGCTGGCGTGGAACTACACCGGCTCCAACGACTGCAGCCGGGTGGTACGTGGCGAAGACCACGACCTGACGCCGCTCCTACTGGAGGAATGGGTGCGGTGCGTCACGGACGTGAGTTTCCCTCCGGAGCAGCTGCGCCTGCCGTCCGCTATCGTGCCGCTCTGCCGTGACCAGGCCTTGCGGACGGCGGTGCTCCGGGAGATGCCCACGCTCGACGACGGCGGCCTCGCGGCGCGGCAGCTTGGAGGCGACCCCAACCGGGGGGTCCACATTGCTGACGCCCCGGTTGGGGGTTCTGATGCCAGGGGCACCGCTCCTGCTGACAAGGGCAAGGGGCCAGTGGCAGCGTCCCCCGTCGTTCCGCCGGCGGGTGGTGAGGAGACGCGGCGAAGGCTGGTCCGCGGCGACGGGACCTTTGTCTCGGAGCCCGACCCGAAGCGTCAGCGGACCTCGGGGGAAGGAAGCTCCTCTGCGCAAGGGGAGCGAGTGCCGCCGCCGCCTCCGGGCCAGCGGCACCCTCAGCGCCGGGCACCTCCTCCGACGCCGGACCAGCAGCGGCGGCCCTCTCCGGCATCGCCGGCCTCGGGCCCGCGGCAACAGCAGCCACCGGCAGTGCCGACCGCAGATCGGCAGCCGCGGCGAGGCTCTGGCCTTCGTGGCCGCTGGTCGGCGCCTACCTTAAGGTAAGCCCTTTAGGTTAGCTTCGCATACTTCGCGGTACCACGGCTAGCTTTTTTCAGGTTTCTCAGCCTTTCGCCGTGCGTTTTTGTTTAGGCCGACACGCCCGGGCGGCGTTCCTCCCCCCAGCGGCTCTGGTGGCCGGGCGACCACGGCGGAGAAGTGCGCCCCTGGTGGTCCGTCGGCGGAAGACGCCACGCGGGCCCGGGCTACGACCGAGGGGCCTGCACCGGAGGCCACCCCGTCTGTCCGGCCCCAGGCCCCAGGTGGACCGACGCCGGGGGGCGCCTCGGGGGTCGAGACTGCACCCGGAGTGCCTGCTGAGGGGGCAGCTCTGGGCGCGCAGCCCCAGGCACCAGGCAGCCCGGTGCTGGAGGGCGTCGCGACCCAAGGGCCTGCGCCGGGGGCGGCTCCTGACTCCCGGACCTCGGAGCCTTCGTCGCCTGCCGTCCAGACGACCAGCCCCGGATCTCCGCCTCCTGCCGAGGGGGAACTGGAGGAGGTTCTGGGTAGGCCGCTCCTGCCCCTGTCTCAGCCGGGTGGAGCTCCCCTCCCTCGCGTGCTGTGTCGGGCGCGCCAGGCCCTGGACGACGCCCAGGAAGCGCTCCAGCTGGAGTGGGCCCGGCTGCAACAGGAGCGCGAGGGCCTGGACGGCTGGCGGGCCCGTCTGGGGGAGCAGATCGAAGCCGCCACCGCCCAGCACTCACGGACCCGTGCGGAGCTTTCCACTGCCCGCACCGAGCTCGACGCCGACCGCGCGGCCTTCCAAGAGGACCTGCAGAGGTTCGCTGGCCGGGAGCGCGCGGTTGGGCTCCGCGAGAAGCAGGCCGAGGTAGGCGAGGCACGGCTGAAGCTCGAGCAGGCGAAGCTGGAGTCCGCGTGGAAGGGCGTGGAGCAGCGCCGGCAAGAGCTGGTGGAGGTGTCTGAGCGGCAGGCTGCTGTCAACTCCGAGCTCGACAAGATGAAGTTGAGGCTTGTCGAGCGCGAGGCAGCGGTTGCGGCCCGCGAGGACTCCGTCGCTCAGCGGGAGGCATCGGCCAAGGCTCTGAGGGACTCTGCTGCTCGCCAGGCTGCCACGCTCAAGGTCCGCGAGGACTGGGTGAAGTCCCGGGAAGCGGAGCTGGCGGAGCAGGAGAGGCAGCGGCGGGCTGAGCGGGCCGCTCTGGAGCAGCTGAAGCAGGGTGCTGCTCAGCAGGCGGCGGTGGAGGACCGGGAGCAGATGCGCGCCGGCCTCCAACGCATCGCCGACTGGGCCGGGGAGGCGAGTTCGGCTCTGGTACCGCTCGGACTGAGTCCGATCCGGGTGATAGAGCCGCCTTCCACCATGGCGGACGCCCTCCCTGTCCTGGACTCGGCGGTGGAGCGACTCCGGCGCCTGGACTCCACACTCGGAGAACGCCTTGAAGCCGAGGGCCGCGAGCTGTGCCGCCTCGTGGTGGAGCACCTCCTGGTCTGCTTCCGGAGCCACGACCCCGCCATTTCCTTGGACCCGGTTATCGCAGGTCCGGTGGAGGAATCGGAGGCCGCCGCTCGGGACAGCGTGCAGGAGGCGGTGGAGGTCGTTGCCGCCCAGTTCCAGTGGACCCCTGCAGACGAGGACCCGGATGTACCGGGGACAGGGGCCTCTCCAGCGCCGTAGGGCAACAGCTTTTGCTGTTTTGTTTTGTTTGTTGTTTTTTTTATGTAAAACATTAGTATGCCAAGTAATATAAGAATGGTAGTTGTGACTTATCTCCATTTGCTCCCTGCTGCATGCTGGTGTGTTGTTACCTGACCCCCTGGCCCCCTGGTAAGTAGGCTCTAAGTTTTGAGGCTGGCTACCACCAAGTCAGAGGCCAGACCTGCATGCAACTCACGGCAAACGTCAGTGTCGCACCTACGGGACCTACTCTGAGTTGACCTTTTCTGCTATTCGAGGTCCGAAGCGTTTGCTGTCCGGGCCAGGGGCCAGGATGTTTGTTCGTGGGATAGCAGGGTGTGTGAGTTAAGGGTACGGAACCAGGCAAAACTGCGACACAGCCCTGGACTATCCTTAGTCCAAAACACCTTAGCTCTGGTCCGGTCCTGCAGTCGTTCGGACCTCTCCTAGCGAAACAAAAGGTAACCGCGCTGCCTTGAAGTCCTCGGAGTCGCAGCCGGACCTTGCTGCTGAGGTTAGGGGGTGTGCCATTAGCTTAGGGGGTGGTCCGGAGCACTAAACGCACTGTTCCTGATACTGGGGGAACTCACGGCGTGGTAGGGAGTGTTCAGTGCTTAGGGTATGAGACCAGGCTAAGCAGCTGACAGCTCTGTGCTACCAAGGCGAGCCCCTTTTCTCTGGACCTGGCACCCAGTATTCCGGACCTCCTTCCCAGCCTCTGTGCTAACCGCTTCACACTCAAGCTGCTAAGTCCTGCTGGTTCCAAGGAGATTTTTGGCAAGAGTAGGATTCCACGTAGGGGTTAGGAAAAATTGAAACGAGCCGTAGGGTAATAGCGGAGACAAGAATTTCAGGGCTAAACTCTTTCTTTAATCAAGCGGTACAGGGCGTCATGTGATGTCAGCCAGAGGTCGGGATTACAAGGGCGGACCTTCACCGCTCTGGTCCACATGGTGGTCCTATTTAGCTTACAAAAAGAAAAGGGAGTTGCCCTGAATTTCTTGCCTATGGATAAAACTTACGGAGGTGCTCTATATTCCAAGGGTTCGGCAGCGGAACTCCTTCCTCCGTGGCGAGGCGAACGCAACCGGGGCGACTAACTTCTGTCACCTTGAAGGGGCCTTCCCAGCTGGGGGAGAGCTTGTTGCGCCCTTCTCGGCTCAAGATGCGCCTTAGGACCAGGTCTCCAGGTTGGAGCACCCTGCCCCGCACGGTTCGCTCATGATAGCGTTTGAGCGATTGGTTGTACCGTGCGTTCCGGATTGCAGCCTGCCATCTTTGCTCCTCGACGAGGTCGACGTCGTCGCACCTTGCTTGTTCCTGCAAAGATTCATCGAAAGCTTGGACTCGTGGGGAGCCCAAGAGTATTTCTGGTGGGAGGCATGCCTCGGCCCCGTATACCAGGAAGAATGGGGTTTCCCCGGTTGCTCGGCTGGGTGTGGTCCGGATCCCCCATAGCACGCAGGGGAGCTCATCAACCCACTTCGCACCGTGCTTTCCCAAGCAGTTGAAGGTGCGGGTTCTGAGCCCCTTGAGGATTTCTGCGTTAGCTCTCTCGACCTGTCCATTGCTCCTAGGATGTGCTACAGAGGCGAAGCATAACTGGATGCCAACGCCGTCGCAATAGTCCTGGAAGACCTGGCTCGTGAATTGGGTCCCATTGTCCGTTATAATACGGCTAGGGACGCCGAACCGGCACACAATGGACTTAAGGAAAGCTGTTGCAGTTCCTTGGGTGATGCTTACTGCTGGGGTTACCTCAGGCCATTTTGTGAATTTGTCAATGGCGACGTAGAGGTACCGGTACCCACCGACAGCTCTAGGGAAAGGTCCCAGGATGTCCACCCCCCATACCGCGAAGGGCCAAGAGGGTGGAATCATCTGCAGAGACTGAGCCGGTGTGTGTATCTGCTTTGCGTGGAACTGACACGCCTTGCAGGACCTTACTAGCTCAGCTGCATCCTGGAGCGCTGTCGGCCAGTAAAGGCCATGCCGAAAGGCTTTACCGACCAGCGTACGGGACCCTGAATGATTCCCGCACTCGCCTCCATGGATCTCCGCGAGTAAATCGCGGCCCTCCTCCCGGGTTATGCATCGCATGAGGATGCCATTGGCGCCACGCCTGTAGAGATCCCCTTCTACTAGCGTGTAGCGTTTAGCCAACCGCACTATGCGCTCAGCAGACACACGTTCTTCGGGAAGGATTTTGTCCTTCAGGTAGTCCCGGATCTCTGAGATCCGTGCATCGGGACTGCCCTGAGCCATTGGATGTGTCCCTGATGACATGCCGGGGTCATCAGTCCACACGATCCTTGGTGGGCTCCAGAGATGGAGGACCACCGGGACTGCTAGCTTCGAGGTGCTAGTTCTGCCCCCTTCGCCCAGTTCGGCTGGCTGGGCGGTTGGTCTCAGCAGCTGTCTTTTGAAGACGCCCTCGGGTACTGGGCCCCGAGTCGATGCCCTCGCGGAGAGGTCATCTGCCACTGAGTTGAGGTTCCTGGGAACGTGCTGCAGTTCCAGGACCTCGAAGTCCTTCTCGAGCTCCCTCACTCGCATGAGGTATGCTGCGAGCTGGGGGTTATTGCAGCAGCACTCCCCCCGGACCTGTCGGATCACCAACTGGGAATCCCCCTTAACCAGGAGCTGCTTGATTCCCAGTGACTGAGCGATCATGAGCCCAAAGATCAAGCCTTCGTATTCCGCCATGTTGTTAGTGGCTTTGAATTCGAAGCATACTATGTACTTAACTTGATCCCCGTTTGGGTCCACGAGGGCCACTCCTGCTCCGGACCCTTTTCCGCGGGCGGACCCGTCGAAGAAGAGAGTCCAGTGCGGCTCGGTGAAAACCCGGACGGTCCTGTCCGGCTGGGAAGGTTCCGCCTCGGCTTGCGGACCTCCAGATTCCGAGGCGGTGGGAGTCCACTCTGCGATGAAGTCGGCCAAGACTTGGCTCTTGGCAGCATTTCGGGGCTGGAAGTCGAGTTGGAACTCTGCCAGCTCCGCAGCCCATTTGGCGATATTCCCAGTAGCGTTAGAATTGCGCAGGATTGCTCTTAATGGGTAAGAGGTCACCACGACAACCTTATGCGCCTGGAAATAGTGGCGCAACTTTCTGGAAGCAATAAGTAATGCGTAGGCGAACTTGTGAGCTTCCAGATACCTGGCCTTCGCCCCGTGGAGGACTTCACTGACGTAATAGACTGGCTTCTGGGTGGTCCGGACCCTAGTGGCAGGTCCGAGACCATCTCCCCCTGCCAGGCTGGCCCCCTGGGCGGCTTGGCCTCCAGCTTCTGGTGGCTTATCGCCTTGGCAGGGCAACGTGCCAACCGGACCTCCGATATCGGGGCCGGCTGCAGCTCCCGTGGTGGGCGGACCACCACCTTCCACTTGGGGGACCCCGGTGTCTCCTTCGTGGGGATGGGCTGGTCGCTCGGCGACCAAGACCATGCTTACTACCTCGGATGTCGCCGCGAGGTAGAGAAACAGGGTCTCACCAGACTCTGGCGCCACTAAAACGGGCAGAGTAGTGAGATGCTGCTTCAACTCCTGGAAGGCTTGCTCAGCCTCTTCGGTCCATATGAATGGTCCGGACTTCCTCAAAAGCTTGAAGAAGGGCAGGGCTCTCTCAGCTAGCTTTGAGATAAACCGGCTGAGGGCTGCCAAGGACCCAGTGAGTTTCTGGAGGTCCTTAATGCAGGCCGGCGGCCGCATAGCCTCGATCGCCCTGATCTTGGTTGGGTTTGCCTCAATGCCGCGATGTGACACAAGGAACCCTAACAGTTTACCAGCCGAGACGCCAAAGACGCATTTCTCGGGGTTCAGCTTCGTGCGCGTTGTGCGCAACCTATCGAAAACAAGGGCTAGGTCTTCCATCAAGGTCGACCCTACCCTGGTCTTGACAACAATGTCATCGACATAGACCTCTACTATGTTTCTGATCAGGTCATGGAACGTGAAGTTCATGGCACGCAGAAACGTAGGTAAAGCATTCCTCAGACCATATGGCATTACAACGTAACAATATAAACCATCTACTGTTACGAAGGCTGTATGCCTCTTATCCTCCTCATCCATCTGGATCTGATGAAACCCAGAGTACGCATCCAAAAAAGACAAGAGTTCACACCCGGAGGTGGAATCTACTATCTGGTCTATGCGCGGGAGGGGATAAGGGTCTGGAGGACATACTTTGTTGAGGCTGGTGTAGTCGATACACATCCGAAGCTTCCCGTTCGCCTTGGGGACGACCACCGGGTTGGCCAGCCACTCGGGGTGATGGACCTCCTCGATGAAGCCTGCGTCCAGGAGCTTCCGGACCTCCTGACGGATGAAGTCCTGGCGCTCCACGGACTGCCTCCGTGGCTTTTGCCGCACCGGCTTGGCGTCTGGGTTGATCTTCAGACGGTGCTCAATCACTTCCCTAGGGATCCCAGGCATCTGCGACGGTTCCCAGGCGAACACGTCGACATTTGCCCGGAGGAAAGCAACGAGCGCGTCTCCCTATTTCTCTCCCAGATTCCCTGCGATGCGGGTGGTCTGGGAGGGCTCCGCCCCGATCTGGACGGTCTTGACCGGCACGTCCTCGGGGTCGGAAGGGCGTACCTTGGGCACCTTTGGTTCCTTAACAGAAACCTTGGCCCGAGAGGTCGAGGGGTTGTCCCCCGCCGGGTTCGCTGCGTCAGTAGCGAGAGCATGGAGCTTCTCTACTGCGGCGACGGCTGCGTGGCGGTCTCCCGGCACGGTGAGAACACCCGCCGGGGACGGCATCTTCACGACCAAGTACCCGTAATGAGCAACGGCCATGAAGCGGTACAGTGCCGGTCTGCCAATGATGGCGTTGAACGGCAGGTTGACTTCCGCGACATCGAACTGGACGTTCTCTGTGCGGAACTTCTCCGGGGTCCCGAAGGTGACCGGCAGGTCGATCTTCCCTTTCGGGTAGATCGGCACTGGACCCACGCCGGAGAATGGGCGCGTCGGAGCCAGGCGCGACTCCGGAATTTGCAGCTGTTTGAAGGCTGCGTGGCTGATGATGTTGAGGGCGGCCCCGCCATCGATCAACACGTGGTGGAGCCGTATGTTGGCGACCACTGGAGATGTGATGATCGGCAGTACGCCAGCCCCAGCCATGTTTTCTGGGCAGTCGGCCGGCCCGAAGGAAATGGTGGTGTCTTTCCACTTGTGGTGTGGAGCCACCCCAGGGACACTCGGCCTGACCGAGAGGACTTCTCGGCGCAGGGCCTTCACGTCCCGCCGGGAAGAGACCGCCCAGCTTCCGCCGTACATGACGTACAGCCTCTTGCGACGTTCGTTGTCGCTGGATTCGGAGCTGGAGTGGCCTAGAGCGTAGACGCTCTTGAGCTCCCGCTCCGGGGGCTGGTAGCCCATCTCCTTGCCCCCAGCGGCGGGCCCACCGTCGCTGGTAGCCTTCCCCTTGCCAGGGCGCTGGCATGGGGGCGAGTCATCCTTGGTCGGACGCTCTCGGCGCTCACTGAGACGCCGCTGCACGAGCTTTTGTATCTCGCGGCAGTCGGCGGCGCTGTGACCGCTGTTGGGATGAACAGGACATGAGCCGCCACCGTTCCGCGCCTGTTGCCTCGGGCGCTTGCCGCCGGTGTCGCGGCCTCCAGGTGCTGCCGCAGCGACAGGGGCCCCTTCCAGGAACCTCTCAGGGCCGCTCTCTCGGGCGGCACCGGCAGAGGCGCCTGGCTGGGCAGTCCTGTCCTGTTGTGGGGAGTGCCACGCACGCCCCTCTGCGGCCCTAGCGCACTTGTCCGCCAGCGCGTACAAGGTGGCGACGTCCTGTACTTGGCGGGTCGCCAGTTTCTCCAGCATCTTCTCATCACGGACGCCTTGCCGGAAGGCTGTGATGATGGACGCGTCGGAGATGCGAGGGATTGTCCCCCGCACCTTGGCGAAACGAGCGATGAACGCTCGGAGGGATTCGCCAGGCTCCTGGCGTACTGCATGGAGGTGGGCCTCCACGCCGTACTGCTGGCATGCACTCGCGAAATTCGCCTGGAACAGAGTGCAGAGCTCCTCCCAGGACCGGATTGACCCGGGGGAGAGGTTCATGAGCCAAGTCCGGGCCGGCCCAGACAAGGCGACATGGAAGTATGACGCCATAACGGCGTCGTCTCCGCCAGCCGCTGTGATAGCGGTGACGTACACCTGCAGGAATTCCGACGGGTTGGTATTCCCGTCGTACTTTTCCGGCAGGTGCGGCCGGAACTTCTGCGGCCAGCGCGCGGAGCGGAGACTGTCCGCGAGTGCGGCGCAGCCAACTCCAGCCGATACGACCCCTGGTGGCGTTTGCACGCCAACCGGGGGTGGCGCGTAAGCCGGGGGCTTAGGTGCTGCAGCGGCGAACGCCGCGTCAAGGTTCTTGCCCTTGGCGGCGCTTGGCTGCATCCGTGGTTGCTCCACGGTGGTGGGGGTGCCTGCTCGCCGGCGGTTGAGCTCGGCTCGCAGGTCTTCCGTCTGCGCGCTCCTTACTGAGGGGGAGCGCGCGGATGTTGCCGCATCGTGCTGCCTGCGACGGTTCGACCTCCCCCCGCTGCTGGGAGGGAGTCGTGACCCAGTCCTAGCCGGGCCAGGGGTGACCTCGGCTAGTTGGATCAGGCGATCTACATCGCTTCGCCACTGCGCCAGGGCGCTAGGTGAGGCTGTCGGCCCCGGGGGGTTACGAAGCAACTCCCTGGCTGCGGCGAGCGGGCCGCTAGCAGCAGCGGGGTTCGCTGTGGCGGCGTTTGCCGCTACAGCACTTGTTACTGCAGTGTTTGCAGCAGCGGCGCCCCCCGCGGGGCGTCGAGGGAGCCGCGGCGTCCGCGCCGTGCCCTCAGAACGGTGGGGGGAGGCCTGCGACCCAGTCGAGGCCACCTCCTCTGATGCGGCTGCATCCTCATGGAAATCGCCGATGCGCACCATCATGTGGTGAGGGATGAAGCTAACTGATGCTGCCCCCTACCTGGCGCGCCAAATGTCGGAGCGGACGTGCTCCTGGTCGGGTGGCGGAGTGCACCCGGCCGTGATCCTAAGTACTGAGAGTAGTTAGGGGGAGCAATCGTTGTTAGCTAAGTTGGTGGTGGCACGATGGTGGCGAGAGGATTTAGAGTGGTTCGGGCCGCCGGAGCGTAATACCCTACGTCCACTGTGGGTGTGTTCTTGTATTTCGTGGGCCTTCAGAGGAGTCTCTGAGCCTGTCTGGATCTGTGTATCTAGCTCTTTTTTTTTTTGGAGATGGAGCAGCGTATCGCGTATGCCTCCCCTTTTATAGCCCAAGGGGGGCATGTACATGGTGGCCGGGCCCCGACAGGTGGTCCCGGCCCATTTCCTCTATGCTACAGTTCTATCTTGTCCTGATGTCCGATGCTCCCATGCCTTGCGCTTGTACCGCCGTAGTGGCCTGGAGATCCGCCATATCGTCCTTCCTTACACCGCCCTGTCCCATCGGCTGCTAAGCCCGCTGAGGGCTTCAGAGGCCGAGGGGCAGGCGATGCGCACCCGTGACAGGACGGGGCGCTCGTAGTAGCGTTGCAGCGCCGCTGCCTAGTATTAGGCTGAGCGCGGCCGCCGCGCATGGCGCGGCTCATGATGAGTACAGCGTACTTGTTTACTCAATATAGACCCCAGTGTAGCTGGGGAAATCAACTGTAGTGCCTTGTTATCGCCGCCGCGCCTTGGTAAGGCGCGCCCCTTTGCTTCGCCGCCGCCGCCTGCCAGCGGCGGTGCCAGCGGCGATGGGGGCACGCCCGTCTGACAGCGGCGGCGTCGGCGGGCGACGGGGGCACGCCTGTCTGACAACGGCGGCGGGCAACGGGGGCACGCCTGTCTGACACTCGTGGTGTCAGCAGCATCGGGGCGTGCCAGCCTGACAGCGGCGGTGTCAGCGGCATCGGGCACGCCCACCTGCCCGCAATAAATGCGGCAGGTGGGCGAGGCGCCCGTCTGAAGGCCCCGCCACGCGCCCTGTGGGCATGTGGCAACGCGAGACCTTCCCGTGCCCTGTGGGCACGTGGTGGCCCCGGACCACCGAGGGTGCTGGCTCCGGACCTCCACGTGCTCTGCGGGCACGTGGCGCCCCCGGAGCTCCGAGGGTGCTGGCTCCGGACCTCCACGTGCTCTGCGGGCACGTGGCGCCCCCGGACCTCCGTGGGCGCTGGCTCCGGACCTCCACGTGCTCTGAGGGCACGTGGCGGCCCCGGACCACCGAGGGCGCCGGCTCCGGACCTCCCCGTGCTCTGTGGGCACGAGGCGGCCCCGGGCCACCGAAGGTACGGGCTCCGGACCGAGAGGTCCGGACCTCTCCTCGCGTGGCTGGGGGAGGCTCGGTCCTCGAAGGAGGTCTGGGGC
Source organism: Paspalum vaginatum (assembly GCA_030272315.1). Lineage (NCBI taxonomy): Eukaryota > Viridiplantae > Streptophyta > Magnoliopsida > Poales > Poaceae > Paspalum > Paspalum vaginatum. The sequence goes on along the minus strand of CM059018.1, from coordinate 31,467,441 downwards.
CTCCCCTGTGGGCCGGGTGCGTGGCCCAGCTTTTCCAAGGAGTAGGCCGGGCCCATCTGTACGCGGCCTTGGGCCCTCCTTGTACTGCAGTAGTTACTTCCCTTAGTGATCTTCGTCTAGTGTAAGCGGGTACCCGGTTAGCTGGGTACCGACAGTTACCATCATGAAGTGTATCAGATTGAGGCATCACTTGACGGATAATGGTGCCTGCAACTTTTTTTTGCTGATGGTATTCACAACGTCTTTTTAGTAAAGTTTGCTTCTGATCTGCAAGCATTTGCGCATACCTCTCCCTATCACGTTGACTGTTACGCTCCCTAGGATCATCGATCGCCTCCTGTTCAACCGTGTAGTTGGATATATCTTTAAATAGAGGGTGATCGTTCTGTTTTTTGGAAGGCGTCATCAGCGAGAGTTTTCTAATTAGATGCCATTGTAACAGAATCCGTGTTTTTCCATGGGGAATAAAGAGTTTCCTAATTAGATGCCATTAAAACAGACTGTGTGTTTTCCATGGGGAATATTTTGCACTTTGGTTTAAAAAATGAAATATTGTTACATTACTAAATGTTTTTTCCTATCAGGCAGTCCATTCTCGATTCATGAGCGGTCCATTCTTGTGCCTGTGTGTTGCCACACGGTGAACAAAATTTCAATGCAACAAGTATGTAATCGTGTGTTGCTATGGAATGACAACAACTGACACAATAGGTATATTTCTCGAGTGCTGCCATGGAACATTAATCCATACACGGCATTATTCCTTCACATGTTCAAAATTTAGGACAGCTCCCCTATCGTTACACCATCGCAGCTCAAATATTCGATCTCCCAAATTCCAAAAGTGTGGATAGATACCAATTTACATGTATTCAATATGCGGTTAAAATTTAAGGAAGCAAGTTCATGCCTTGAAAGCAAGGGTCAACCAAATGTGAAACAAAATTCAAATATCAATAAGTGTGCAAATATGATAACATGAGGCTATCAGAAGTCAAAGGTTAAAAGCAGGAAAATATTTGATTTTAGCTTCATGCGAAATGAGAGAAAATGCTTTGCCGGCTTCAACTGTAGGTTGAGTTCCTCTGAAAACACTATCTTGATGTAGAAGTTGGTGACAAGAGGATTCTCTAGGTAAACTACACCACCAGGCCTCTGTATCAGATGGTATTAACTATTAAGCCCTTATTAAGTTAATCTGTGCATGCATGACCTGCATATGTAAGGTAGCTAACAACAATGTGGTCATTGTGGTCAGCTCCTCGCCCCTGATGATTTTATTCGATGAAGCTGCCTGAAGTGTGAGATTTCCAAAAGTTAATAACTTGATCGGAGCTGCCATTCTCCTATTGCTGGACCCTCAACATGAACATGAAAGTTCAGTTGAAATGAAAAAAATGTTAGTCACACCGGAAGAAGACAATCAGCTGGATTATTCAATCATTGCACACACACATATGGGATTAATAATCCATCTATAGTAGCAAAGGAATAAAGTAAGCTTAGGACAACTTAAACTGTCATCTGATACTAACATCGGCTAGAGAAAAAACAATTGTGGGTATGTATTCTAATTCGGTAACGATTCCTATGCATCAGCAGCAGTAATACACCTAGGATCTTCTGATGGTGACACAACAAAACAACATGATGGTTGGAGTTTGATTGCATTTATCTTGACTGTAGTGTTAAGTTTATGTGCCACTAACAAGCTCAGTTATTAGATAATCTCTTGCATTTTTGAAAGACAACTGATTGCCTCTAATGTAGTCTCAAGTTTCACTGAACTTTGCATCAGCTCAAGGAATTTTTTTTGATAAAGTTGGTCAAGGCAATTGCATCAGCTCTAACCATAGTCTGAGGCAAGTACCTTGTCATTGATCAAGGAATATATCAATATACCGTGGCTCATTTCATGGGTGAAGAGTCGAGCAGTAACGAGCAGTAGTCTGTGAAGAGTCACATAACACTCTTTTAGTGGAGTTCAACGGCCTTGCAAACAGTGGCGGAGCCAGGATACAAACGTAGAGGGGGCCAATTTAGTTCATACGAAGCAATACATAGACAAATGCCGCCTCATAAATCTAATGTATTTCGATGCAATCATTATTTAAGCACCTAGGATGACATTACATATATATGACTAACTATAGTTAGGCCACATTTCGCAAAATACAAGTGACCGAGGAAACTAAATTGAATCGTATGGACTAGGAAATTAGGGGGGTAGTATAGTAAGAATAAAATTAGGGAAACTAAATTACGCAATTGGATTGGCCTAATTAAATAAAGAAGAACCAAGATGCAAGCTGCAAGCAGCCATAGCCCATTGGGTCAAATCGCTTTGCTTATCTGGAGATGCAAAGCAGCGAGGTCTGCATATGTCCGCTGACCGCTTCTAAGTGCTGACAGCTAGTCCCTTGCGTCTTGCGCAGCGGATGGAGACAGGGGATTGCAGATTGCGGGTGGCCGGCCGGCGATGCGTAGACGCCCGACGCCCGACGCCGGCTGTCAGCCGAGTCGCCGAGATGCGGACGGGCGAAGCGGAGGACGGCGACTGCCGACTACCAGCGTCGACTTTCTCACTTGGTTTGCATCAGTTGGGCTGTGGTTTGTCACATGTGCGCTTTAATCTTCGTAAAATTTTCTAGGCCGAGGGGGGGCCGTGGCCCAGGTTGGCCGACACACAGCTCCGCCCCTGCTTGCAAATGGTAGTGATCAGCAAGTTCCCGCAAAGAATTCAGAATAATCCATCCGGTTAGTATCTATGCAGTGATAATGTTGGAACGAAAGATCGCGGCACACGTTGATTCTGCCACCGCCGAGCTCGCGGCGCGAGCGGTCATCGCCGCCACCGGCTCGCAGCATGCGAGGACGCCGCGCCGGAGGACATGGCCGCCGCTGAGCTCGGCATGCACATGTACGCAACTGTTGAGCGCGCCGCCGCGGCACGGCCGCAATCCTGCCGTCGCCACCGCGCGAGGACGTCGCTGCTTCCAGGCTCACAGCGCGCGAGGACGCCATCACTATCAAGCTCGCGCTGTGTGAGCGGATGTCGCCGCCGCCGAGCTTAGGGCGCGGGTGGCCCCTGGCGCCACCAGGCTTGCAGCGTGCGAGGACGCCGGACTCGCAGCACGCGGGGAGGACGCTACCGTCACCGTGAGCGCGAGGAAGATGCTGCCGTCACCGACCTTCACGGGGCTGAGGAGGCCGCCGCCGTCGTAGAACATCGCGGCGGGCAGGAAGGGGCGTGGGGCTGGCGCGAGGGGGCCTATCGGCGGGTGGGTGGGGGCGTGGGGCCATCGGCATCGGCAGCGGGCACGGTGCCGGCGGGCTGGAGGCAGGTGGGAAGAATTGCGGGGCCGGTGGCGTCGGCCCCAGAGGACGGCGGCGTCGGGTGGTAGGCGGTGCGGGGGGGGCAGGTGGCGGGTGAAAAGGGGCATGAGGCCGGCGGCGGCGTGGGACACGGCGCGCATGGCCGGACGGGACACGAGGGCAGTGGGCGACAGCGGAGGTGGATTCCACGAGCCGGGGCCGACCGACTGGTGAGGTGAGGTGAGGTGAGGTGAGGTGAGGCGAGGCGAGCAGAGACGGGGCGGCGTGGGGACTCGAGCCAGCGGTGAAGCGGAACGCGAGGGGCAGAGTGGAAACACTCCTTATTCTTAAGTATTAGAGATTAGAGATTCATCATGAATTAGGCTTTACTAATTTCAGCTTCAGACCAGCTCCACCTAGTTAGAGTTGGAAAAGAAAGTGTTTAATTTGCAAATTAGATCAGCTCGGGGACCAGATCACCAGATGTTTTTTGTGTGTGTAGATGGTCTTTCATGCCCTTGGCTGTTAGATGGGGTTAACGTGTGCCATAAACTTTTTGACATGTTTTTTTGTGGTGAAGGCTGAGCTTCAGCTTTAGGTTGATTTGAGAAAAAGACCATCATCTCACCGTCTAAATTTAAACTCTACTTTATATAGTGTTATATTGCAGATTCTGTACTATGTTTTTTTTTCCTTCGGCTGAACACATCTTTACATGCTTATGGAATTGGCCAATATGTATGTAATACTCCGTATTTAAAACACCTGAGTACATTGCAATTTACCCTAATTTTTCTTTTAAAAAAAATTGATTCAAATTCAAATTTGAGGCCTTTTCAAAATTTTGGAGTTTTCAAGGGACAAAAATGTGAAAAGGTAGTTTAATTTAAGCCCTTCCACTTTTGTATTTGGACCCCTGCCGAAAAAGGTAAAAATCTAGGGTTAAAAATGAAAATAGTAAAAGTAAAAAAAAAAGGGGAAGCCCCGCGGGCCAGCTGGCCAGCCCGCGGCCACGCGCCCCCTGTCAGGCGGCGCTGACAGGTGGGACCCGTGGGGGCGGGGTCTTCTTCCCCGCCTCGCCGAGCGGGGGAGGCTGTCTGCTCCCCACCCGCGCCAACGCCGCGCCCGCGCCCTCCGCGCCGTCGCTGCCGCGCCACCCCGCCGCTTCGCTCCACGCCCCTCGCCGTTGCTCCGCCACTCCACCTCGCCGCTCACCGCCATCCCGTGCCGTGCCTCCCGTGCTCCGCCGGCGTCACCGAGGTGAGCGCCGCGCCATTCTCCCGTTCCCCACCCTCCGGTTTCCCCTAGCCCAAGCTAGTAGGCGCATCGGGTGCGCCACGCCCGCGCGCACGTCGCGTGGGGGATGGTTAGCCCTGATGGCCCCTGTCGCCGCTGTGGGGCAGCCTCGCCGCCGTGGCGCGGCGAGCGCCTTGGCCGCTCCGTCTGTGGCGGCTGGCGTGGGGCAGTGAGAGAGAGGGAAGGTGGGAAAAGGGGGGGGGGGGAAAGAAAGAGCGACTCACGCCGCGTCCAAGGCCACCGCCGGCGAGGCCTCTCGGCCTCTGCCGCGCCGGGTGGTCGCCGGCACGGTGACGCGCAAAGCGCGTTGCGCTCGCGCTGCGCGCCGAGCGGCCGGGCGGCCGAGCGAGGCCGGTCCGCTGGGCTGCCAGCCCAGCTGGGCCGCCCTGCCGGCCTGCGCGGCCGCTGGGCCGAGCCGAAAGCGGGTGAGCTGGGCCGCGCCTGGGGAAAAAGGCCGCCGGCCCACTCTTGGCTGGGCCAGGCCGAAAGAGAGCCCAAGCGATTTTTGGAGGGGGAAATTAGAACTTTTTATTTTGTTTTTTTTTTTGCTGGGCCGAATTCCAATTTCTAATTTTGTTTTCTTTTGTTATTAATTTAAATTGTTTATTTATTTTATTTTAATATTAATATGTTTATATTAATTATTAAAATTATTTATTAATTCATATAAATATTTTGGTAATTCTAAAAAGAAATTAAATTAGAGTTTATATAATTTTAAAAAGTTAGCATTTATTTAAAAATGCAGAAAAATTCATAAAAATGTATTAAAAATATAAAATAAATTCTAAAATCCATTTAAATTATTCAAAAATTCCCAAAAAATTCATTTAAGCTTTTAAAAATATTTAAAAATATTTAAAAATATCAGGTAATTCATTTGAACCCTAGGGCAATCAACTACACCCGAAAATACAGATGTTTAACCCTAACCACCCTTTTTCCTTTAGAAAATTGTGCATTTTACTTTTTCAACAGGTTGATCATCCTCATACTTTTAAAACTCATGCATGTCATCAACCTAGGCACGTTGGTCCCACCACTTCCAGTTGAAGAGTCTTCCAACGCAGCGGAAGCTTCGGAAGCTGGTGTGGCCGAGACGTCCTTCACACCAGCAGGAGGAGACTCCGAGTCACCGACAGAGACAGATCCCGTGACTCAAGGCAAGCCCCGGTGCATTTACTCAGTTTTCTTTAAGTCCTTAATTTAAATCAGAGTTATGCTTGTGCATTAGAGTTAGGAATTGATTGAAACCCTAGAGCATGATTACTCATTATCCAGCATAAAATCCTATACTCAGTAGATGGCTTAGGTGGCATAGGCCTAGAGCGGAATTCTTTTACAGCAATTTATTGGTTAAGAATAAGAAGAATGTTAATAATTTGACAGGCATGCGGCGGGATCAGTTTCGCTTTCGTACTTTACATGTTATGATTATTTGCTATGGACCCTGATCCTGCCTGTGTCGCATAAGGCCGTCCGATGTGTGGCCTGGTTGGGCCGAACGCGCCTCATTCACTTACCGTCCTTAACGGGCTCCGGTAAGCCTTTCGTCATGTTGTACCTAAGCGCGGAACTAGACGAGACCAACTGGAAGGAGGAGGTTGGGCGGGTGTCGAAGGACTGACACCCGAGTTCGGTGAGGATGGTTCCGGCTAGGTGGCACTGGATGTTGGGTTGTCGTTTGTGGGGTCGGTATACACACATATGACGGGTGTCTGAGTATCCCTCTCGAGAGGTGGAAAATCGATTCGAATCGTCTGTGGCTTGCCGGTTGTAAGCTGCCTGATCGCGACCAACATCGTAGTAAGAGAACTGATCCTGTTAATAAAGAATGCTTTGACAAACATGTTTGTTCTTGTTGGTTAGTAGATTAAGAATAACTTAGCATGGTCAGGTAATAACTAAAAAGTGAACCAAATTCTAAGAGCTAAGGACTAACTATTAGGCCTGCCGCAGTGTGAGTTGACCTAACCACCCCGGCTATAGGCTAGAGAGTCGGATTTCGACCCAGTGGTCGGGTAAGTCTTGCTGAGTAATTAGTACTCAGACTTCTTGCCTATTCTTTTTACAGGAGCAGAATATACTTGGTTCGAATGGGATCTTACCTTACTCCTCCCTTCTTCTGAAACAAGCTCTCCTACGCCTTGAGCAGAGTAAGGTGTGTGTTGGATAAAAACTTGTGATCTATGGTAACTTTTGTTAAAATGGCTGAAGAACTTATCAGCCGGGATGTAATAATTACCAAACTCTATATGTAATATTTCAACTCTATGTAATAAATGTGGCTGTGTATGTTGTAACCTGTGGACTCCTTCGAGGGTCGCCCCAAAAATCAAGCTCGATCCGGATGGGAAGGCCAAGTCAGGATACCTACATCCTGAAGCACTACCAAGGTTAGTTCGGGTCTGGTGATTACATACTAAATCCGGATTAATCTGGGTAGTTCTGCCACAGCTGGTATCAGAGCTGAGCTTGAGGGGTGGGTTACTATTTTAAAAACTATTTTTCAATTTATAGTAAGTAAGCCCCGTATAAGGGTGTATTTTAAGATATGAATTAACGAAACCATCTTCCTTAAAAATGAGCGTGTAGAGAACATTAAAAGATCTGGTCTTAAAACATGTCATGCATCATAATTGCATTAGAGTTATTTATTTTTCTGTCCTTAGGAGCAAGTAGATCAATTCAAAATGAATTATTAACAAAAGGTTTTGTTGTTCTAGTTCAGATGCCGCACACTTTCGTCCCTTACGAGGATGCCAGGGGTTGCTGGCACCAGGAGTGTCCAGAGAACTGTCCTTTAGCTATGACTCTCCACCATCGTCTTCAAGGGTTGGGTTATCTTAGTTGCCCCCGTTACATTGTTCGTCATGCTGATCTAGGTCTCATGGGTGAGACAAGGGTGCGAGTGCGTATGCCTCAACACCCTAGATTTTCAGAGGAGGAAGTATGGGAAGTTGAGGGTAGTGGGATAACCCCTGGAGAGGCTTTTTCTGATGCCGCTTATAGGGCTCTAACTGAGCTCTGTACGAGGCATCTGAGTGAGTTGGAAGGATCTGAAGTTATGTTTCTTCCTCCCAATGACCGATCTCAGCCCAAGTGGGAAAGGAGATTGAGGAATCTGAACCATAGTGCACGAGACTTGCGAAGGCGCCAAATGCGTGAGCAAGTCCACTACACTTCCGAGTTGGCGGATCTTTATGATCAGCGCCACCAAACCTATGAGAGTATCAGAGAGGGTTTCTTGGGTCTAAGGGCACAGAATGAGCACATGTTAGAACAACAGCATAGGGATTCTTCTGAGATCATCAGTTTGGGTCTTCGTCAATACGAGGACCAACGTACCATGAGAGACTTAAGGGATCAGTTGCACACTGCTAACCTAACCATTCAGGATCAAACCAACACATATCGAACTTGACCACACCATCATAGATAACCTTAATGAGCAGGTGATTGCACTACAACTGCAAAATGATCAGCTTCAGGCAGAACTAGAAGAGAGTTCTTCAGAGGAGGAGCCCATGGAGTTAGTTCCTGAGGGGTCAGGGGCTACTCAGGGATCCTCAGGGATTGTTTTCGGTTCCGTTGGACCACCTGCCCCTGCTCCTGGTACAGGGTACGATTCAGATGCGGACGAAAATTCAGTGGGCCAGAGCGGCACTTGAAGGATGAGTTGTTGTGGGTCCGGTGTTTGGGGTGTTTGAAGTTGTACATTTTGTAAAATTTTTGTAAAATAGTTGCCAGTGTGCGTTGTTGCTTGAATAAGCCAGTGGGGATGGTATGGCTGTATAATAGTAGTAACTAAGGGTGGTTTGAAACTATTATGAAAAATATTATGTGTATCTATGTTGGGGTGTGTCTTTGTTTTTCAATAAAAGAATGTAGATCCTTTGTACCTGTCTCTTCTCAGCTGTTCAGCGTAATGGTAAGCTTACGGTTGTCTCCACTCTATGCTCCGCAGATGTCGGGCGATCATTCCGGTGAAATCCCTCCACCACCCCCAGCTCATCTCACCATGGCAGATGTCTTGGATCGCCATGATCGTTTAATTGAGCTCTTAGCTCAAAGTCAGCTTGCTCAGCACCACTTAATGCAAGATAACCCGCGCCGTGGGCGGGAGGCTGGAGTGACTTTCCTGGACTTTCAAGATCTCCATCCCCCGACCTTTCAGTCCGCACCAGATCCAATGGATGCCAAGCATTGGGTACGGACCATAGAGGGTATGTTTGAACTTCTGCCAAATCTTTCAGATCAACAAAAGGTTATGTTTACTGCTCGGAAGTTACAAGGACCCGCTGGAGCCTGGTGGGCAACCTACCAAGCTTCCTTGCAACCCAACCAACAGCTTACTTGGCAAGAATTCCCAAGGCTTTCGAGGACCATCACATCCCTGAAGGTCTCGTGGAAATGAAAATGCAGGAGTTCTTGAGCCTGCAACAAGGTAACAAAACAGTCCTAGAGTATCTTCAAGCCTTCAACCATCTAGCTCAATATGCTCCTACCTTGATTACTGGGGATGAATCCAAAAGGATGTACTTTTCACGAGGCTTATCTCCTCGTATGAGGGCAAAGATGAATATGTCCTACCCCAGTTTTCATCAGATGGTGAATGATGCTATCCAATTGGAAGAAAGACTCCGGGTGTATGGAGAAGAGAAGAAATGTAAGAGAGCCACTGAGGGAGCGAGCAGTCGGCCACGGGTGGTTTATCAACCACCCCGGTATGCCTTTCCCGCTCCTCGTCCTTCATGGATGGTTCGGTCAGCTCCACCGCCGAATCAGCCCCCACGCCAGTGGATTATGAGGCCACAGTCACAGCACCCTCGTCCTCTGGCACTTGGTTCCCCTGCCCCTCGTGCTTCAATGCCGGGCTATACCTGTTATAATTGTGGACGGCCTAACCATTTCGCGAAGGACTGCCCATATCCTCGTCAAGGTCAAGGGTTCAGCCCATTTGCCCCAACCTCCGGTGGGAATCTCCAAAATACCTTTAAGAAGAAGGGCCCTGCCCCGAAAGTGGGCAAGGTACATTATATGCATATGGAAGAGTTGCCAGAAGGAGAAGCAGTCATGATTGGTACGTTTTTAATCAATGATCTGCTTACTCAAGTTTTATTTGATACGGGAGCATCACATACTTTTATCAGTCATGCATATGCATATCGTCGGGGTTTTTCTGTATTCTCCGTTAAACAAGGGTACCTCATCACGGCTCCCGGTCAACAATTGCTAACTAACCAAGTGGTTAGGGACTTGCAATTGGAGTTAGGTGGAAAATTTTTCAAGATCCAACCCATTGTGCTACCAGGGCATGGCATACCAGTCATCCTGGGGATGAACTAGATGAACGCTCATCAAGCCATTATGGATATCACTGCTCGCACCATACGGGTTATTTCCTCCGATAATACCCCGGTGCAAGTTTTGCTTTCCCGAATAGAAAAAGAGATGCCAATAGTAAATATGGTTGTCAGCCCTGAGTTAGCATCTATCCCGGTGGTGCGGGATTTTCTGGATGTGTTTCCCGAAGATCTTCCGGGACTACCCCCAGATAGGGAAATTGAGTGCTCCATAGAGCTAGTCCCAGGCACGGCTCCCATTTACCGGAAACCTTATAAAATAGCTGCGAGAGAGATGGCTGAAATGAAAGTACAGCTCGAAGACCTTCTTAAAAAGGGTTTTATCCGTCCTAGTACTTGTTCTTGGGGTTGCCCAGCTCTTTTTGTAGAGAAAAAGAGGGACAAATCTCTAAGAATGTGTGTGGATTACCGCCCCCTCAATGCGGTGACCATTAAGAACAAATATCCCCTTCCTCGAATTGATGTGTTGTTTGATCAGCTATTGGGAGCCAAGATCTTCTCAAAGATCGATCTGAGATCAGGGTATCACCAGATTAAGGTCAAAAAGGAAGATATACCCAAAACTGCATTTTCTACCAGATATGGTCTTTATGAGTATCTGGTAATGTCCTTTGGGCTAACCAATGCCCCGGCATACTTTATGTACCTGATGAACTCCATCTTTATGCCGGAGTTGGATAAATTTGTGGTGGTCTTTATCGATGACATTTTGATCTACTCTAAGTCCAAGGAAGAACATGAACACCATTTGCATGTGGTGTTATCCCGGTTGCGGGAACATAAGCTATATGCCAAGTTCAACAAATGTGCCTTTTGGCTAAATAAAATCTCCTTCTTGGGTCATATCTGTGGCGGAACCGCCGATTTAATCCGGGCTAAGCACACCTGCCACCTTTGGCTCGCAGTGTGATTAGACCGAACTAAACCCGGTCGTCCGTCGAGAGTCATCCAACTCCCGATATTACCTTTTCCCAGAGGAACCGACATCATACACATCTGACTCACGATGGAGCCACAACAGATACATCATCGCAGGCAGTTGAATAGTAGAAGGTTAAACTTAGTTACAAACCAGTTTTTACATAAAATACAAGTCCAACATAAAGTTATAAGGTAGCAAGTTTGAAAGTCTCTCGCAGCGGAAAGTATAAGTTTAGATCACCATGTTATCACCAAAAGTTTTGCATTGGAGGTACAACATCGAGCCCACCGATGTTGTCCTCGTACCACTCAATCACCTCATCCTAAATGAGGGCATGCCCCGCCTCCGACACAGGTGCACACCATGAATTCCATACCTGCGCTCAAAATGTGGGGGCAAACCCTGAGTACTATTTACTCAGTAGGTCTTAACGGATTTGGTTTACGGCTGACGCGAAGCAGCTTATTAGCAAGTGGATCCTTAGCTTTTAGTTTTTAGCAGTAACCTATTTAACATAAACAACAAGTTTCATTGTCTGTATGATTGCCAACATAATAGTAAATTTCCGTAAAGTAACATCTCAATTCACACATGTAGTATTCCAAAAATCATGAGCATTAAGCATCTGAGAGTTTAAGTAATTACTACGTTGCCCGTGTGCATTATCAGCATTCCCACACCTGGTGGGCATCAGCGATTCGAATCGATTTTTAATTCCCGGGAATAACTATCATGCCAGGGGTATATGCTTACTAGCCATCGCGTTCCCACATATAGCCCCAATCTTAACCTGCCTCGTCCCAAGTTCGATTCACTCCCGCCTAGCCCCCGGGTTGTGCCCCCATGACGAGCCTGCCGACATCTCGGTCTCCCCGTCATGAGTACCAAGCTCCCCCGGGCCACCTTCCTCTCAACCAGCGGGTAGGAACGTGTCTCTGTGCTTCGGACGAGCCCAGGAAAGACTTTTCCGGTCCCATTCCCCGGATAAGCACTTTAGCAATGTTATGTCGATCAGCAGGCGAACAGCGAACGGGCCTTAAACGACTCGGGCGGAGTCCGGGTGCGACATCATGAATAGTAAGTACTGAAATAAAATCTCCGCCCGGTCTCCGTTTACGTTATGAGCAACAATTTCAAGCGATATAACTGTAAGCTTTTGATTTTGAAAGCACCTACGCGACGAGTCCACATACTCGTGTCTACTCGTACCTAGCAATTTCTAGGCATACTCGTCCTACGAACTCTATGTATAGGTGCTAGGGCCAGGGCGGCCAGGAAATCTAATGCAATTGGTTCCAAGCAACTCCTAATGCATATGCGTAACCATCAAGTATAATTTATTTGCTGGGTAGGGTATGGTCCTGCCTACCTTCTTCACTAGGGTCAGTAGCTTCCTCCGGAGCGTAGTCTGGTTCCTGCTGCTGGCCCTCTGCTTCCTGGTGCAACTCCTCTTCTGGTTCTTCCGCGACGGGTTGGTTCGGCAGTAGTTCTTCGTTCGTGGAATCTATATGTATGACATGATGCAATTGGAGCATGTATTAGTGCAATGCTCGCTTTATGATGTAAGCGTAATGCAGTAAATCAGTGAACTTATGATTCATGGTATAGAGTTATGCATATTGGGGCGAAAGTTGTTTCGTACTAAGAAATCGTACAAGCCATCATCTACGACAGCTTAGCTTGTCACATAAAATAACGTGGGGTGTGCGTAGTGAGGTAGCATCGCTTCAAGTGAAGCGACCGAAGCTTTCATAAAAGTGCATTAATTCTACCAGCTTTCACTTAGAGCCAAAACCTTACATGCACCATCTCCAATTCTAGCAAGTTACTTCATAACCATAGCTTATATCAAACTTAAAGTCATTTTGAAACATTATTCACCATATTACTCTTTTTCTTAAGTTTAATATGTACTTAGTGCAAGACAAGGGCAAAATAGTAATTCAACAGCAAGTGCTAGGGCCAACAATTTTTATACAGAACCTATACATGATAACAAAGGTCCTGCTCAAATTTGGCTATTTTTGGAGATCATTTAGTCCTTATTTCCTATTTATTAGGGTTTTACATGTTTGAGTAAAAACAGGGGCAAAACTGTCCTTTCCTACTCAACCATCATTCTCATTCTGTAGATCTATTTATTAGGAACACAATGCAACAAAGTTTGCTATTTTTGGATTTTTATACACTTTATTATGATTTTTCAAAGTTTCAGCCTTTTTTAAAAGCATTTTAACCGAAATTAAACAGATCCAGGACCTATCTGTAAATATCCATAGCTTCTGAGGGTTCCTGTGCAAGATTTACAAGACTCAGTACACAGTGCCCGGTATGGAAACATAAAACTGTTAAACTCGGAGGGCGATAGCGCAAAATGTCCGTCTTCCTCCTCCCGTCGTCTTCCTCCTCGCGACGGGAGGGGGAGCTCCGGCGGCGCGCGGTCAATCCCGGCCCTGCGGGGCTCGGGAGCTCGCCGCGGAGTGTCGGGGAGAGAGAGGAGAAGACGGGGAACTTTACCCACTACCTCAGACGGCGGGGGAGATCGCGGGGAGGGTCGGCGACGAGTGCCCCTGGCCGGCGAGGTCCGGCGGTGCAATACGCCGAAGTGGGAGGGTCTCGGGCGACGCGGTCTAGGCGGGAAGGTAGAGTCGAGGGCGGCGAAGCTCGGCGCGGTGACGGTTGAGCTCGGGAGTGGACGGAAGTGGCTGGGGGCGAGCTCGCGGTGCTTCGGCAATGGCGGACGCGCGGGACGGAAAGGGGAAAAAGCCAGAGAGCGCGAGCGCGTGGAGGAGAGCTCGAGAAATAGGCTCGGCCTCGCCCTCGCCCCGGTGGCGCGCCGTGCGCGCTGTCCGCGCGCGGCAGGGGCGCGTGGCCGCGGCGGCCGGGAAGGCCGGCGCGTGGCCACGGCCGCTCGGCGCGCAGCGCCGCGTGGGCGCGCGCGGGCGGGGAGAGAGAAGGAAGGCGCGTGGGTGAACCAGGTCTATGGACCACGGTGGCTGACAGGTGGGCCAATCTCAGGAACAGGGAGTACGGCGTATGGACTCGGTGTATCGAGCGAGGGAGCGGGTCCGTGCGCTGGCGCGGGCGGCCTGACAGGTGGGTCCCACTGGTCATAGAGACGAGAATTAAAAGAAAAACGAAAAAGATAAAACCCCCTTTGACCAGCTGACCTGGTTTCTGAATTTCGCAAATTTGAACAATTTAGGAGCCGAATTTGAAAAAGACCCAATTGAATGAAATGTTGTACATTTTGAAATCTACAACTTTGCCAAAAGGACCTATACCAGATTCCAAATATAAAATGATTTAAATTTGAAATTAACTTGCTGACTCCTGTTTGACCATTTGAAACCCCCAACTTGGAAATTATAAAAGTCCATTTTAGGTACATTTTCATGAAAGGTGAAATATACCAATGTTGCATAGAATCTCATGATATACAACTTTGGTATTCACGACATGGCAAGATTTTGAATTTTGTTTCACAAAATTTTGAATTTACCAAACAGGGCTGAATTTGGCAGAAGTCACATTTTCACATAAAATGACCCAAAACTAGATTTCAACATTCATGCATGCCAAAACACAAAATACCAAAGTCATTCCTTATGGAATTGCCTACAAGTTTGGTATGTAAAGTTTTATGAAAAACACAATTGTCTTAAAGTTATATCCGCAAAACAAACACAGCTTTTCAGAAAACTAAGTTTAGTTGCTCAATTGACCTAATTTATGCATGCTCTCAAGATAAAATGTCTTTGAAAAGATGTCATTATGCTAATGATTTTAGTGTAAAGCACTTGAGATGCCTAGGGCATCACAACCCACCCCCCTTAAAGAAATCTCGTCCCGAGATTCTTGAAGTGTCGTGGGTGGTTAAATTGGTTGTAGTCAATGTTGTGTGTATGTAGTGAGCTTAGATCCTAAAGTTAAGCTGTTGTAACATACCGATTGGAAGTGGACGGTAGAAACCCAGGATACTTAGTGTGCAGGTACTCTTCTTGCTCCCAAGTGGCTTCTTCTTCTGAGTGATTACTCCATTGAACTTTGTAAAAGTTGATTGTTCTCCGACGAGTTGATCTTTGTTTTTGATCGAGGATTTTTATAGGATGTTCTTCGTATGTGAGATCTGGTTCAATCTATACTTGAGAGGTATCTACCACTTTCTCCGGTACTCTCAAGCACTTCTTTAGTTGTGAGACATGAAACACATCGTGAACCGCAGCTAGATGTGGTGGTAGTTCTAACCGGTAGGCGACGGCTCCGCACTTTTCAATGATCTTGAATGGACCGACGTACCTTGGTGCTAACTTCCCTTTCACCCCAAACCGTTGTATCCCTTTCATCGGAGATACTTTGAGATACACATGATCTCCCTCATCAAAGACTAGTGGCCTCCTCCTTTTATCCGAGTAACTTTTCTGCCTGGACTGTGCGCTTCATCCAATATTCTCTTTCTCAACTCCATGTCCTTGGGTACCACTAGACGATTCTTGAACCACAGGACGCCTTGGTCGTCAAGTGTGAAACACGCTTTCTTCTCATCACTAATACCTTCACGGATATGTGCCATACCCTTATCTCGTTTCTGAGCTTCTATGACTTGTGCCTTGATTGTGGGCTCAATAATGATACTATAGAGTTCTGCAGGCTGTCCTGGAGGTGTTTCAATATCACTCATTTCACAGCAGATTACTCTTGTTGTAGGTCGGACTTCTATCACATTGCAATGGGCTTTTCGGCTTAGTGCATCTGCTACTACATTGGCCTTGCCTGGGTGGTAGTGTATCTCCAGATCATAATCTTTTATCAGCTCTAACCATCGCCTCTGCCTCATGTTGATTTCGGGTTGTGTGAAAATATATTTGAGACTCTTATGGTCAGTGTAGATGTGACATGTGTTGCCTAACATATAGTGTCTCCAAATTTTTAGTGCATGAACGACTGCAGCTAACTCAAGGTCATGTGTTGGATAGTTGGCTTCATGTTTCCTCAGTTGGCGGGAGGCATAAGCAATTACTCTTCCTTCTTGCATCAAGACACAACCAAGTCCATTACCGGAGGCATCACAGTACACCTCAAAAGGCTTGGTAATATCTGGTTGAGCTAGCACTGGTGCTGAGGTTAACAATTTCTTCAAGGTTTGGAAAGCTTCTTCACAACTCGGATTCCAAATGAACTTTGCATTTTTCTTGGTCAATGAGGTCATGGGTTTTGCAATTTTGGAGAAATCTTTGATAAAGCGGCGGTAGTAGCCCGCTAAACCAAGAAAACTCCGGATTTCAGTCACGGTCTCTGGTTGCTTCCAATTTAGCACATCTTCTACTTTGTTAGGATCAACTGCGACTCCCTTTTCAGATAGCACATGACCCAAGAAACTCACTTCTTTCAGCCAGAATGCACACTTGCTAAACTTGGCATAAAGCTTATGCTCTCTGAGCCGAGTGAGCACGACCCTCAAATGTTCTTCATGTTCTTTTTCATTTTTGGAGTAGATTAGTATGTCATCTATGAATACCACCACGAACTTATCGAGTTCATTCATGAACACCGAGTTCATCATATACATGAAGAAAGCCGGTGCGTTGGTTAGTCCAAATGACATGACCAAGTACTCATACAAGCCGTATCTGGTAGAGAATGCTGTCTTGGGTATATCCTCTTCTTTAATCTTCATCTGATAGTAGCCAGACCTTAGATCAATTTTAGAAAAGACCTTAGCCCCAGCTAACTGATCAAATAGAATGTCGATGTGTGGCAGTGGGTATTTGTTTTTGACGGTCACTGCATTCAGTGGCCGATAGTCAACACACAATCTTTTCCCACCATGATCCTTTTTCTCAACAAAGAGAGCTGGACAACCCCACGGTGATGAACTAGGCCTAATGAACCCTTTGTCCAATTGCTCTTGTAGCTGTGTTTTCAATTCCTTCAAATCATCAGGTGGCATCCTGTATGGTCTTTTTGACACAGGTGCCGTACCTGGAACGAGTTCAATGGTAAACTCTACATCTCGTTTTGGTGGTAATCCAGGAAGTTCTTCCGGAAACACGTCCGGGAATTCACACACTACTGGTATCTTCTTAACTTCTTGTATTTCAGTCGCATTAACTGTGGGGGTCATGTGTTTTTGGTTTGGCATGTGTATCAGCATAGCCTTGCCGTTAATGCCTGACCTTAATTGTATTGTCCTGCTGCCAACGTCCAGGACTGCATCGTGTTCTTTCATCCAATTCATACCTAAAATAATATCAATCCCCTGGTGTGGTAATACCACGGGGTTGATAATAAAATTTTCTGTGCCAATGCTCAACTTAAGTTGTCTAACCCCCAAACTGGTTTCGTTAGGTGATCCCGGTGCTGTAATTTGATAGTTTTCTTTCAACTTGTACATTTTTATCCCATGCCTCAATGCATATGTTTTACTGATAAAAGTATGTGTAGCGCCAGAATCAAATAACACGACGGTCGGTTGACCGTTGATCATGAACGTACCAGCAAGCACCGGTTCTCCGGCGGAAATCTGATCCATGTGCACATAGTGCACGCGACCCATCTTGGGCATGGGTCCCTTCGGCTTGTTCTGTTGACTTCCACCAGCTGGGGTAGGACCCTGTATCTTGCGGGGTGCCCTACAGTCACGACTGAAGTGACCTATCTTGCCGCAGTTGAAGCACGGAGCACCCGGTCCCGGAACGATAGGAGCACGGGGAGCTGGCAACTGTACGGGTGCTCGATAAATGGGGTACTGTTGCTGCGGTGCCGCCCGATGAATCCACCTTGGTTGGTTGGGTCGGACCACATAGCGAGACTGCTGATAATTTTGCTGTTGAGGCTTGTATGCGGTCTTCTGCTTCTGTGAAGGGCCAGTCGCTGAGGTGTTGGCTAGCCTTTTGCGCTTCTGATCCTCGTTAGCGGCACGGAGACGATTCTCCATGTCGAGAGCAGTGTCTACCAGCTCAGTGAAGCTCTGGTAGCGCCGTGCCAAGTGAGTCCGGAGGGTAGGGTCAAGGCCCTCTAGGAGTCTCTCGGCCCGTTCCGGCTCAGTAGCAACATCTCTCGGAGCATACTGAGAGAGGTGGATAAAGGTCTGTACATATTGCATCACGGTCCGGTTGCCCTGCTTGAGGTCTCGAAACTCGCGACGCTTTTGCTCCATCAAACTTGCCGGGATGTAGTGAGCCCGGAAAGCTTGTCGGAACTCCTCCCATGTGGGCTCATGGCCCTCTTCCTGCATGGCGAGGAAAGTGGCGTACCACGCTCCCGCAGGCCCATGAAGAAGCTGAGCAGCAAACCGAGCCTTCTCTCGCTCATTAATCTCTGGCAGAAGGGTAAACTTGGACTGGACAGTGCGAAGCCAGTCGTCTGCCGCCAGTGGCTCTGGGCAGTTGGTGAAGACCGGGGGTCGCAGCCCCTCGAAGTCCTGGTAAGTAATGCCACGTGGCCTGTACTCCCGCGGCTGTTGTTGCCCACGGGCTTGACGGTCTTCTGCTAATAACCGAATTAGCTCAGCTTGTTGGACCACCAAAGTGGCCAGCTCCGGCGGGGGTGGAGCGCCTTGCGCTGACTGCCCTGATGACTGCCCCGTGCGAGTGTTCACCATCTGCAAAATGGAATCATATGGGTTCAGCCCAATAGCCCATGTGTAGAAATACGGTGACAGCAAGATCATAGGACTATAGGCAATTTGTGAGCACAGGTAAACTTGTAATAAAACAATTAGACTCTATCTCTCAAAGCCAAGCTTAACGACATCGCACCATTCACTTTATCCATGCGCATTCAGCAGTTACTACAACCATACTTATAGAGTCTTAAAAACTAAAGGTTTACTTAGTACACACATGGGCCATCTCATTCATCACCTCGGAACACTAGCTTAAGGTCCTACATTAGGTCACATGACGTACATAAGTGAGTTCTCTCGACCTCACCATTGTTTAGTACAGTCATGACAAACTGCACGGAGCGATATAGTACAAAACATCGCTCACAACGTGCACCACCTACAAAAAGCTTCACCACACAATGCCATTGCCAAACTCTCTAACGCCCGTTACGCGCGTCAGACACCATGCTGCCCTCATCCTCCACCACAGGGGCAATTGAAGGGTCCTGCTCGTACTGTGCCAGGCGCTGCTGTGCCTCAGCCAACTCTGCCTCCAGCTCCTCAATACGGTCCTGTGCATACATGTGCTGGTCGCGGTAGTGGGCGACACGGTCCTCGGCACGGAGGTACATCCCGTGTACGCTGTGAGCAAACTGCATGGTCGCAGCATAGGGCCTGGTGTCAATCCACTCCTCTAGCATGTTGTGACGACGGAGCCACTCGTCGTCGTAGCCGTCGGTGGGGAGGTAGCGCAGCACTGACATCCCTGCTGCACCCGAGGAGCTGAGTGAGGTGATGGCTGCTAAGGTGACCTTGTCGTAAGCGTCCTCCTCATTGGCCCCGTAGACGGTGATCGTCTGCCGGACCACGGTGTGGCACGAAGGAAGGACGACACTGGCCATGCAGTGTCCCTCCGCGTGCACTGTCTGCACTGAGAAGAAAGGGCACGGCCTGCGCCTCATCTCACGCAGAGCCCGACAAAGGATCTGCGCAAGGCCGTTCTCCTCACGGCAACGGGTGTGAACCATCCCATTCTCAAGCTGAGGAGGGGTGTGGGTCACTGGTGGGAGGGGAGCAGCCCTTCCCTCCTGTACGCGGAGTCCCCTCGCACTGGTGGCCTTACGAGCGGTTTGCTTGGTCCTGGCCATCTGTTTTTAAATAAGAGACTTTAATCAGTGATAGGCATAGGTTGCATATAACTTCAACGGTTAAGTGGGTGATGGGTGCAGAAAACATCTTTGAATCTTTCATTTCACTTATTTGACTTTTAACAATAAACCCCCAAGTATGAACAAGTAAAAGTAAACATGATGCATGACTCGTCCTATTCGTTCTCACATCACACACCTTATGTATAATGTATATATCTAACGAATATCCGGTGACATGTATGCACGGCACTCTCTAATGCAACTAGTCGTTCTCTACTCGTTCTTAATTTCGCACGTAGTTAGTGTACCTGCAGAAAAATGCATGCTCATACCAACATCATTACCATCATCATACATTACCATTCAAATTCTAAAAATGGTATCCACGAATTTCTTTAAGCTACGTCTGGTGGACGACGTAGTGGCGCCATTTCTCCCAACACACCCAGTCTTCCTCCAGTACTGGGGAATTGCTGGGGAGAGAAACGGTGGCCAACAAGATCTAACTATAATTTTGGTTGAAGGAAAAGTGGTCACGAAACACTCCAATGGCGTGACCACCCCCCTTAAAGAGTTCTGCCCTATCAGCATGAATGCAGGGTTCGCAACAGTCCGCAAATCCCAATAGCACTCCACCAGTACTGGGGATAGCTATGGCCGAAATGTTGCTTCCCAAAGCGCCGGATATGCATATGAGTTCTATCTAGGTCAGAATGTTAGCGATGTCACCTGGTATTTCACTAACATCCTTAATATGGGCATATCGATACTCTCATTTCTCAAATACTTCGAAAAAGTTTTCAAAAATAGGTTTGCAAATCAGAACTGGATGATATGTCTGTTGTCTGTGTATGATCGGCTCTGATACCAGCTATGGCGGAACCGCCGATTTAATCCGGGCTAAGCACACCTGCCACCTTTGGCTCGCAGTGTGATTAGACCGAACTAAACCCGGTCGTCCGTCAAGAGTCATCCAACTCCCGATATTACCTTTTCCCAGAGGAACCGACATCATACACATCTGACTCACGATGGAGCCACAACAGATACATCATCGCAGGCAGTTGAATAGTAGAAGGTTAAACTTAGTTACAAACCAGTTTTTACATAAAATACAAGTCCAACATAAAGTTATAAGGTAGCAAGTTTGAA
The DNA here is from genome assembly GCA_030272315.1 of Paspalum vaginatum. Taxonomy (NCBI): domain Eukaryota; kingdom Viridiplantae; phylum Streptophyta; class Magnoliopsida; order Poales; family Poaceae; genus Paspalum; species Paspalum vaginatum. Next base: position 31,446,630 of record CM059018.1, on the reverse strand, counting down.
AGTCTCTCGCAGCGGAAAGTATAAGTTTAGATCACCATGTTATCACCAAAAGTTTTGCATTGGAGGTACAACATCGAGCCCACCGATGTTGTCCTCGTACCACTCAATCACCTCATCCTAAATGAGGGCATGCCCCGCCTCCGACACAGGTGCACACCATGAATTCCATACCTGCGCTCAAAATGTGGGGGCAAACCCTGAGTACTATTTACTCAGTAGGTCTTAACGGATTTGGTTTACGGCTGACGCGAAGCAGCTTATTAGCAAGTGGATCCTTAGCTTTTAGTTTTTAGCAGTAACCTATTTAACATAAACAACAAGTTTCATTGTCTGTATGATTGCCAACATAATAGTAAATTTCCGTAAAGTAACATCTCAATTCACACATGTAGTATTCCAAAAATCATGAGCATTAAGCATCTGAGAGTTTAAGTAATTACTACGTTGCCCGTGTGCATTATCAGCATTCCCACACCTGGTGGGCATCAGCGATTCGAATCGATTTTTAATTCCCGGGAATAACTATCATGCCAGGGGTATATGCTTACTAGCCATCGCGTTCCCACATATAGCCCCAATCTTAACCTGCCTCGTCCCAAGTTCGATTCACTCCCGCCTAGCCCCCGGGTTGTGCCCCCATGACGAGCCTGCCGACATCTCGGTCTCCCCGTCATGAGTACCAAGCTCCCCCGGGCCACCTTCCTCTCAACCAGCGGGTAGGAACGTGTCTCTGTGCTTCGGACGAGCCCAGGAAAGACTTTTCCGGTCCCATTCCCCGGATAAGCACTTTAGCAATGTTATGTCGATCAGCAGGCGAACAGCGAACGGGCCTTAAACGACTCGGGCGGAGTCCGGGTGCGACATCATGAATAGTAAGTACTGAAATAAAATCTCCGCCCGGTCTCCGTTTACGTTATGAGCAACAATTTCAAGCGATATAACCGTAAGCTTTTGATTTTGAAAGCACCTACGCGACGAGTCCACATACTCGTGTCTACTCGTACCTAGCAATTTCTAGGCATACTCGTCCTACGAACTCTATGTATAGGTGCTAGGGCCAGGGCGGCCAGGAAATCTAATGCAATTGGTTCCAAGCAACTCCTAATGCATATGCGTAACCATCAAGTATAATTTATTTGCTGGGTAGGGTATGGTCCTGCCTACCTTCTTCACTAGGGTCAGTAGCTTCCTCCGGAGCGTAGTCTGGTTCCTGCTGCTGGCCCTCTGGTTCCTGGTGCAACTCCTCTTCTGGTTCTTCCGCGACGGGTTGGTTCGGCAGTAGTTCTTCGTTCGTGGAATCTATATGTATGACATGATGCAATTGGAGCATGTATTAGTGCAATGCTCGCTTTATGATGTAAGCGTAATGCAGTAAATCAGTGAACTTATGATTCATGGTATAGAGTTATGCATATTGGGGCGAAAGTTGTTTCGTACTAAGAAATCGTACAAGCCATCATCTACGACAGCTTAGCTTGTCACATAAAATAACGTGGGGTGTGCGTAGTGAGGTAGCATCGCTTCAAGTGAAGCGACCGAAGCTTTCATAAAAGTGCATTAATTCTACCAGCTTTCACTTAGAGCCAAAACCTTACATGCACCATCTCCAATTCTAGCAAGTTACTTCATAACCATAGCTTATATCAAACTTAAAGTCATTTTGAAACATTATTCACCATATTACTCTTTTTCTTAAGTTTAATATGTACTTAGTGCAAGACAAGGGCAAAATAGTAATTCAACAGCAAGTGCTAGGGCCAACAATTTTTATACAGAACCTATACATGATAACAAAGGTCCTGCTCAAATTTGGCTATTTTTGGAGATCATTTAGTCCTTATTTCCTATTTATTAGGGTTTTACATGTTTGAGTAAAAACAGGGGCAAAACTGTCCTTTCCTACTCAACCATCATTCTCATTCTGTAGATCTATTTATTAGGAACACAATGCAACAAAGTTTGCTATTTTTGGATTTTTATACACTTTATTATGATTTTTCAAAGTTTCAGCCTTTTTTAAAAGCATTTTAACCGAAATTAAACAGATCCAGGACCTATCTGTAAATATCCATAGCTTCTGAGGGTTCCTGTGCAAGATTTACAAGACTCAGTACACAGTGCCCGGTATGGAAACATAAAACTGTTAAACTCGGAGGGCGATAGCGCAAAATGTCCGTCTTCCTCCTCCCGTCGTCTTCCTCCTCGCGACGGGAGGGGGAGCTCCGGCGGCGCGCGGTCAATCCCGGCCCTGCGGGGCTCGGGAGCTCGCCGCGGAGTGTCGGGGAGAGAGAGGAGAAGACGGGGAACTTTACCCACTACCTCAGACGGCGGGGGAGATCGCGGGGAGGGTCGGCGACGAGTGCCCCTGGCCGGCGAGGTCCGGCGGTGCAATACGCCGAAGTGGGAGGGTCTCGGGCGACGCGGTCTAGGCGGGAAGGTAGAGTCGAGGGCGGCGAAGCTCGGCGCGGTGACGGTTGAGCTCGGGAGTGGACGGAAGTGGCTGGGGGCGAGCTCGCGGTGCTTCGGCAATGGCGGACGCGCGGGACGGAAAGGGGAAAAAGCCAGAGAGCGCGAGCGCGTGGAGGAGAGCTCGAGAAATAGGCTCGGCCTCGCCCTCGCCCCGGTGGCGCGCCGTGCGCGCTGTCCGCGCGCGGCAGGGGCGCGTGGCCGCGGCGGCCGGGAAGGCCGGCGCGTGGCCACGGCCGCTCGGCGCGCAGCGCCGCGTGGGCGCGCGCGGGCGGGGAGAGAGAAGGAAGGCGCGTGGGTGAACCAGGTCTATGGACCACGGTGGCTGACAGGTGGGCCAATCTCAGGAACAGGGAGTACGGCGTATGGACTCGGTGTATCGAGCGAGGGAGCGGGTCCGTGCGCTGGCGCGGGCGGCCTGACAGGTGGGTCCCACTGGTCATAGAGACGAGAATTAAAAGAAAAACGAAAAAGATAAAACCCCCTTTGACCAGCTGACCTGGTTTCTGAATTTCGCAAATTTGAACAATTTAGGAGCCGAATTTGAAAAAGACCCAATTGAATGAAATGTTGTACATTTTGAAATCTACAACTTTGCCAAAAGGACCTATACCAGATTCCAAATATAAAATGATTTAAATTTGAAATTAACTTGCTGACTCCTGTTTGACCATTTGAAACCCCCAACTTGGAAATTATAAAAGTCCATTTTAGGTACATTTTCATGAAAGGTGAAATATACCAATGTTGCATAGAATCTCATGATCTACAACTTTGGTATTCACGACATGGCAAGATTTTGAATTTTGTTTCACAAAATTTTGAATTTACCAAACAGGGCTGAATTTGGCAGAAGTCACATTTTCACATAAAATGACCCAAAACTAGATTTCAACATTCATGCATGCCAAAACACAAAATACCAAAGTCATTCCTTATGGAATTGCCTACAAGTTTGGTATGTAAAGTTTTATGAAAAACACAATTGTCTTAAAGTTATATCCGCAAAACAAACACAGCTTTTCAGAAAACTAAGTTTAGTTGCTCAATTGACCTAATTTATGCATGCTCTCAAGATAAAATGTCTTTGAAAAGATGTCATTATGCTAATGATTTTAGTGTAAAGCACTTGAGATGCCTAGGGCATCACAATATCCTTTCTGGCGATGGGATAGAAGTCGACCCCGAGAAGATAGAAGAGGTTTTACACTGGAAAACCCCAAGTACTGTTACTGAAGTTAGATTTTTCTAGGCTTGGCTGGCTATTACCATCAATTCATTCAGGACTTCTCCAGAATAGCCAAACCAATGACCAAGCTGTTACAGAAAAATGTGAAGTTTGTTTGGGGACCCGAGTGTGATCGGGCTTTCCAAAGCTTAAAGAAATTACTTACTTCTACCCCGGTACTAATCCAGCTGGACGTCACCAAACCTTTTGAAGTATATTGTGACGCTTCGGGCATTGGATTGGGATGTGTGTTAATGCAAGAAAGAAAAGTCATAGCTTATGTGTGGCGGAACCGCCGATTTAATTCGAACTAAGCACACCTGCCACCTCTGGCTTGCAGTGTGATTAGGCCGAACTAAACCCGGTCGTCCGTTGAGCTACCCAGAAGGGCACTCGATGCAACCATCACCCAGGGATGCTGACATCACACACGTTAAGCCCTCGAAAGAGCCACAACAATTACAACAACCCACCATTTCATACAAACATAGATTGATTTGTTTAAAAATATTTACTCAAAATGGGGTACAATCATACTGAAATAGAGTTCCAAAATAACCTCGCAGTGGAAACCGTAACGTAATACTGATATACTCTTGCAGCGGAAAATAAAACATCGAGCCATGACATTGAGCCCACCATTGTCATTCTCGATCATGAAGCTCCTGAAATAAAAATATCAACAATGTAGGGGTGAGTACGTGAGGTACTCGTAGGACTTACCCGTGGGCGGTTTCAACCCGACACATTTGAGAGTATGCAAGGCTTTTTGTGGACTGGACTCTAACCCGCGCAAGCTTACTAGAAGTGAGTCCTTACTTTCAAGTATCATTTATTTTTAAAGTATAAGCCTCATTTGATTCATTATAATTATTATCCTCATCCATAACTCATATATATCATCATCCCAACACATATGTCATCATAAAGGAGCTTGCGGAAAGGTAACATACAAGTACAAACATGTAATATAAAAAGCATAATTAAATGAACAAGATATTAAAGTTATTACTACGTTGCCCGTGTGCGATACCGACATTCTCACACCTGGTGAGCATCAGCGATTTGAATCGATTTTTAATTCCCGGGAATAACTATCATGCCAGGGGTATATGCTTACTAGCCATCGCGTTCCCACATATAGCCCCAATCTCCACCTGTCTTGTCCCAAGATTCAAAGCGCCCCCACCTAACCCCCGGGTTGTGCCCCCTCAGGAGCGATACCACAGTTCTCTGGGTCAGCCCTCCCTCGAGTACAAGCGCCCCCGGGCCCATCGGCCTCCAGCAAGTGGATGGGCGGAGCCTCGAAAACTTCAGACAAACCCAGGTAAGACTTTTCCGGTCCCATATCCCGGATAAGCACTCTAGCAATGTTATGCCGATCAGCAGGCGAACAGCGGACGGGCCTTAATCGACTCGGGCGGAGTCTACCAGACTATGCATGTCATTTCTCATCGTAATATACTCATATCTCCGCCCGGTCTCATCTTTTCATCACGTCATATCATATTTCTCTCGTATTAAATTTTTGTGAAACATTTTGAGTCCTATCATCTCGCGAGTGAATATCTTCACTCGTCTTCTACCGTCTAAGCATGGCTAAGAATAGACTTCGTTCTATCCATTCTACATAGGATATCAGGTATTTATGCAGGTGGGGTTCCAAACAACACCTGAACGTAAATGCACAATCAAATAAAGGGTGGTGAGATTCCCTAGGTAGGTGTATATGCCTAAGGGGCCTACCTTTGTTGTTGATAACTTGAACAAACTAACTGCCGGGTTGTGAGGCTTTGCCCCAGGCAACCCCTTGATCACTTGGACAGCTCCTCCTTCCAAATACCACTTCAGGGGCCTCCAGGTGGTATTTGGGCCTTAGTTGGTATTTTGGACACCGTTGCTCGAAGTACCTCCACGCACTTGCTTCTCGATCACGTATCTGTAGTGAGCGTCGCTATATGAATGATATGCATGATGCAGCGAATGAGATGCCTGAATGTCAAGCACCCGTATGAATAACCATATTTCACATAGCTAACTTAGAATTCCTAGCGTGCATATCTCAACAGTAGCGAAGACCTATATTGCATTCCAGAAACAGTGGCGAAGTCTTACATATTCTTATGTTTCAAATATGGTTCATTGTGGCATTTATTGGATATACTAGTCTCACATTTTCTATTATTTACGTAATTATGCACTATATCTACCATTTTCAAATTAGAGCCATAACCTTACATGCACCACCTCCTACTCTAGCAATGAGTTATGGTCATAACCTAGAGCTCATATCAAGCCCCTAAGGTCACATGGAACATTTTTCACCATAGCAAACTTTTCTTAAATTAAATACATGCTTAAATATAAGACAAGGGAAAAATAGTAATTAAACAGCCAATGCTAGGGCTACCAAAATTTATACAGAGCCTACACATGTTAATATGGCCTCTGCCCAAATTTCATAGTTTTTGAAGCTCACTTTACCCATATTTTCCATTTATGTTGGTTTAATATGCATATACAAAATCAAGGGCAAAAATGTCTTTTCCTACTCAACCCTCATACCTAGCAGATAGATCTTTTAACAAGGATAAAAATGCAACCTAGTTTGTATTTTTCTGATTTTTATTTGATTTATTACGAATTTCCAAAGTTTAAACCGAGAGAAATGAATTTAAATAGAAAAGCCCACTAGGGGGACTAGATCGGAAATATTCGTAGCCTCCAGGGTCCTGCGTGAAATATGTCTAAGACTCAGTGCACAGTAATCAAACAGGGCGCATAAAAATGAAATATGACAGGGGGATTTTTGTAAAACAACCATCTTCTTCAGCCTTCTTCTTCCTCGTTCGGCCGACGCGCAGGGAGGGGGAGACGGCGGTTGCGCCGCATCGTGGGGGCCGGGATGGGCGTCGCGGCGGTCTGGGAACGCGTTCCCGGTGGAGAGGATTCGTTCCCCCCAGGTCTTGATCGGTGGGGAGGCACGCCGAAGCGGGGAACGCGGCGTGAACCAGGGAGCGTGGCCGCGGCATGGTGGTGGCGGCACGGCTCAATCCGGTGGCTCCGGTGTAGAAGAGACGCCCCCGGGGGGTGCGCGAGTTGGGCGGCGATGAGGGGAACCCGGAGGAGGGGGTTGGAGGCGCAGGGACGGATCGAGGGAGGCCGCCCACGGCGAGGCCGGTGGCGCGGTGGCGCATCTCGGTGGTCGCGCATGGGGGGGAAGGTGGAGGAGGCGATTTTGATGTACTAGAGCAATTGGATTCGGTGGAGTGGGACACGGCGGAGGTGGAGCGCGTGGTGGGTGGACGGGAGGCGGCCCGAGCTGGCAACGCAGCGAGCTCATTGTGCCTGTCAATGGCGGGCGGCCATGGCGGGTGACGAGCTCGCAGCTCGGGGCGGCGGAGAGGAGTAGCAGGGAGATGAGCAGGGAATGAGAGGGAGGTGGCTTCGACCTCAAGGAAGCCGGGGCGAGGGGCAGGGCAGGCCGGGCGGGGCAGGCGGCGCGTGGCCACGGCGTGGCGCGCTGGCGTCCATGGCGTGGCGCGCTGGCGCCCTTCGCCCGCCGCGTGGGCGCAGGGGAGGGAAGGAGGAAGACGGCATCGCGCGGGTGGACGCGGTCCGTAGACCTGGTGGCAATGACAAGTGGGTCCGAGGCGAAGGGACAAAAGGGTCGGTCCATAAACCGGGTGTACCAATCGACCGACACCGGGACCAAGTGGGGCCCACAACGCCTGCTGCCCGCGGGATGGGTTCCGAGGCTCTGCCATGTGGGGCCTGGCTGTCAGCGACTCATGGAGAAAACAAAATTCGAAAAAATAGAAAAACCCCTGTTGACTGCAGGAAGACCTGTTTGAAACTTGAGTTTTTGGGTATTCTAGAGTCCGAATTTGAAAAGGACCCAATTGAATGAAACGTTGTACCTTTTAGGATCTACAACTTTGCCAGAAGGAGTAATATCAGATTCCAAGTTTAAATATGATTAAATTTGAATTTAACCTGCTGACTCCAGTTTGACCAAGGTTTAATGCAAACTTGGAAATTCCTAAAGTCTATTTTATGCTCATTTTCAGAGAAAGAGTATTATACCAATGTTGTGTAGTTTTTAATTATCTAAAACTTTCATATATGATGTTTTGCATGATAGGAACTTTTGTTCTATTGAAATTTGAATTTTCCTTACCGATCAAGTTTAGGCAGATTTCTGCTTTTTCATTAATCGACTCAAAACTCCACCTAAACCTTTGTGCATGTTACCACACTCAATACCAAAGTTGATCCACATAAAATTATCTACAAGTTTCTTATAGAGAGTTTGGTCCAAATCACATTATATTTTGAACTATAGTCACAAGTGTACTCAGGGGTTTTGCGAAACTGCAACTTCAATTTTTGTATGGTCTTTCTTGTTTCAAACCTTTGAAGTATCAAACGGAGTTCAATAACTTTGATATTAGGTTCATTTGAAAGGTGATAAGTTTAATTTCATTTCCTAGTCAGGTAGATTTTGAAGTTCTATAGTGAAAACAAAAGTAATTTCAGAACGAAGTTTGGGGAAAGGCTGAAATGCAGATTTGGGAGTTTAAGTGTGGACTAAGTTTGACCTGATTTGACTTGGCCTTTTGAAGCTTCCAGTTCAACACTTTTAACTTGTACCAGAAGGAAATTTGATCTATATAACAAGAACTAAAACTTTTGTACTTGGGGTTTCTCATGAAAACCTTTGGTTTTTGGACTAAACACCTAAACAACATGAGGTTTTGTACATTTGAGTAGAAAATTTTTGACTTGTGATTTCTCCACCTTAGTTCTTTCCATCTTTAATCATGATTTAGTTATAAGAAATCATTATCTTAAGTCAAAATATGAATTAGGGCCTTTGAGATGCCGGAGGCATCACAACCCACCCCCCTTAAAGAAATCTCGTCCCGAGATTTGGAGGTAGCGGGGTTCTACAGCTTACGTCGGAAATGTAAACGGTTTCGGCACGCGGTTCGTGTATTTCCGTATACTTATGGTAACATCCAAATCTCCACTGGTTAGCTTTGTCAACTAGCTTGTGAATGGTTAGTACCTCTTTAACACAAGTAGTCACGAAGCGTCATCTATTAGGCTAGGGTGGTCTCTCTAAGATACTCGACGAGTCGTGTCATATAAGAGGGCGAGTGAACAAACCATGAAGAGAATGTGGTCAGTGAGCAAGTGACTGTGATTGAAGCAAAGGAATGGAGTCATTTCCTGACTTTGATACTAATATTTGAAACATGGTAAGTACCTGATTTATCCAAATAATGAAAGCAAAGTGTACACAGTCGGGAATTGAATAAGGCAGGGTCTTTTGATTGAAAGGAGTATCATCGAATGCGTTGTTGAGAGACACATTCATTTTATTTGACAGAGACTGTGTCCACATATAAAATTCCAAGTCAACATGTTTTCAAAGAGTAAGATGTGGCGAAACGTAACACATTATACTCAGCCGGACAAGAAAGGTACAAGAGGGAGAAGATAGGCCATATTCGCCTAAACAAGGTGATGATCCGTATGATTTCTTAGCGTTGGTCATGATAGATCAAGAAGATGGCAGTAGCTGATGTGTTCTTACTAGCGAAACAAAATGCTAGTAAGTTCCCTTCTAAGAGGAAGAAAACCACTCATAGATAAATGACGATAAGACAAGAGCACTAACCGAGGACAAAAGCTAGTGTGGAGGATGTTCGTAAAGTACACCCTCGGGAATTAAGGTTCAACAAATGGATAGAAAATACCGACGAAGACGGTGAGAACGAAGTTGACTGTCCCCACCAACCTTCAGAGGCAGGGTCAAACATGGATATGAATTATTATGAACAAGCCGTGGGGTTGAGGCGGATCATCCCCACTGGTCAAGGAGGTAAGGCGAAACAAGGCAATGGAAGGATGTCATGAGATGGTGGAAATGAGGCTGATCACTTCCACAGAAACAATGAAAATGTGTGGACAAGCAGTGGGTGGAGATTGGCTACTCCCACGCTCAAGAAGGGCAAGGTGAAACAAGGCAATGAGATGATATATACAGGATAGTGGAAAATGAAATCGATCATCCCCACGAATCAAGAGTAGCGAGATCAAGTAAAGATAAAAACCGATTATGAATGTTCCACGATTGAAGCGATGTCATGCCTTCGCATGTCCTAATGCCAGCGCGAACCTAGTAGCACAACCATGTGACGGCCGTACACATAGGACTCTAGGTCCCGTCGAGGCATCCAAGACTGCCTAAGGAGACATCACAGCAAGAGTGGTTCAATCATATTAGTTGTAGGATCATGAATATTACAAGGTCGTGACAAGAAATGAACAAGGAGATTGGAGCACATGAATCTCAATGTATGGAGGATATGAACCAAAGAGCTGAAACACATTGACTTTGATGGTTTGGAGCATCAGAATCACGAGAACTAGAAACACCTGGCCAACCAGCATTGCTAGGGATATGCAAGCGAGGGTTAACTTTCGACTGAGGTATCTTCTGAACTCTTTCCTATCTTGGTGGAGCCTCTACTTCGTGTGTTGGTGTAAAAGTTGACGTTGCGTACGTCAAGGTTTATTGGAGAAATCTCTTTCTGCTTCAGCGGTGTGGTGTTGAGAAATCTTTATTCGACCGCTTTGAGATAATAGGGGAATTTGTACATTGTCTTTGTAGTTGTAGGCATGCCTATTAAGTCCTATCAAACTAGCACCTAGATGCTAACATGTTCGAACTATCTTGACTTGATCTTCGGGCTTGGCGAATCCCTTCAGCAGATTGATCCCGGACTGCAGACGTTGAACGGAGGTCGTGTCGTTGGAATGCTCTTCAGCTTTGTCTTTCTTCGAACTCTCTTCTTGTGGTAGCTTTGATGAGGCTAAAAAAGGCCTAAGCCAACGGCAATTTGGCTTCCACCCTTGAAGGACTTGGGTTTATGTTATATTTACAAGTTTATAGATCACCTTTGATAGCATTTCTGTAGTAAGATCAATATACAAAGGTTGTTGTTTTGTTATGGATTACAGATTTGATATAAAAAGTTTTACTAAAACCATTTAGATTAGCCACAGATTTCAGATTTCTAATAGTTGGTCATCGTGGTGCAGATTTTTATCTTGGTCACAATTCAGTATTTACTTGACGATATAAGCACTTTTTAGAGTTAGAGTTCTATAATGAAGTGATCACAATTTACATACTCTATTAGTATCGTATTTAAAGTTTCTGATGGTTATATTTGCAGTTTGATCTACTTCAAAATGGTAGCAACACTCATACAAATCTCATGTGAGATTTGTTACTTTCAAACAATTACGTGTATAAACATAATATGAATCTAGTTACTTTCAATCAAACACACATAGCAAAGCACATGAGATGAGATGAAATGATGCATGATCGTCCTATCCGTCCTCACAAATCCTTACTTTTATAAATAACGATGTTCCGGTGGCATATATGCACGTGCTCTCCCTACATGCAACTAGCCGAATTCTAGTCGTCCAAGCTACGCATTTCGTGGTTAGTGTACCTGCAAGAAAAATGCATGCTCATACATTACCACCTAGTGTGGTATCCACGCGAATTCTCACGCTGCGTGGACAACGTTGAGTGGGCCGCTGCACCTTCTTCTCAAAACCTGACTTTCCACCAGTATTGGGGATTGTCGAGAAGAAGATGGATCCCAAAACCGGATGTAAGTGTGGTGGGCATGAAAGCTTCAAAGCATGCCCACCCCCCTTAAAAGCTTTACCTAGGCAGCATGAATGCAAGGTTCACAATGAATCGCAAATCATGATAGCGTTCCACCAGTTCTGGGGATAGCTATGGCCGAAACATTGTTTCCTAAAACGCCGAATATGCACATGAGTTGCTATCTTAGTTAGTCAAGTCGGTGATGCCACCTGTATATATAAGCTAACATCCTTATAATGGGCATATACGCGATACTCTCGTTTTCGTAAATACTTTGAAAAGATTTTGAAAATAGGCTTTCAAAATCAAAATAAAGTTGTTATAATTGTTGTTCGTGTATGATCGGCTCTGATACCAGCTGTGGCGGAACCGCCGATTTAATCCGAACTAAGCACACCTGCCACCTCTGGCTTGCAGTGTGATTAGGCCGAACTAAACCCGGTCGTCCGTCGAGCTACCCAAAAGGGCACTCGATGCAACCATCACCCAGGGATGCCGACATCACACACGTTAAGCCCTCGAAAGAGCCACAACAATTACAACAACCCACCATTTCATACAAACATAGATTGATTTGTTCTATTGAAATTTGAATTTTCCTTACCGATCAAGTTTAGGCAGATTTCTGCTTTTTCATTAATCGACTCAAAACTCCACCTAAACCTTTGTGCATGTTACCACACTCAATACCAAAGTTGATCCACATAAAATTATCTACAAGTTTGTTATAGAGAGTTTGGTCCAAATCATATTATATTTTGAACTATAGTCACAAGTGTACTCAGGGGTTTTGCGAAACTGCAACTTCAATTTTTGTATGGTCTTTCTTGTTTCAAACCTTTGAAGTATCAAACGGAGTCCAATAACTTTGATATTAGGTTCATTTGAAAGGTGATAAGTTTAATTTCATTTCCTAGTCAGGTATATTTTGAAGTTCTATAGTGAAAACAAAAGTAATTTCAGAACGAAGTTTGGGGAAAGGCTGAAATGCAGATTTGGGAGTTTAAGTGTGGACTAAGTTTGACCTGATTTGACTTGGCCTTTTGAAGCTTCCAGTTCAACACTTTTAACTTGTACCAGAAGGAAATTTGATCTATATAACAAGAACTAAAACTTTTGTACTTGGGGTTTCTCATGAAAACCTTTGGTTTTTGGACTAAACACCTAAACAACGTGAGGTTTTGTACATTTGAGTAGAAAATTTTCGACTTGTGATTTCTCCACCTTAGTTCTTTCCATCTTTAATCATGATTTAGTTATAAGAAATCATTATCTTAAGTCAAAATATGAATTAGGGCCTTTGAGATGCCGGAGGCATCACATAATGCATCCCGTCAGCTGAAGAAGCATGAAGAAAACTATCCCACCCATGATCTAGAACTAGCAGCAGTGGTTCATGCCTTAAAAATTTGGCGCCACTACCTGCTAGGGAACACTTGTCATATCTATACGGTTCATAAAAGTTTAAAGTATATCTTTACTCAAAGCGAGTTGAATATGCGGCAGCGCCGCTGGTTGGAGTTGATCAAGGATTATGATTTGGAAATCCATTATCATCCTGGAAAGGCCAATGTGGTTGCGGACGCTCTGAGTCGTAAGGCTCATTGCCATTGTCTTACCTTATCTCCTGCCACAGAATCCCTTTGTGAGCAAATGGAAAAGATGAATTTAGAAATGATACAACCTGGAGCAGGGATGGCTCTTCAATTGGAACCCACTCTTAAGGACCAAGTGATTCAAGCCCAAAAGGTAGACAAAGGGGTCCAACATTTAAAACGAAGGCTTGCTGAAGGTGAGGAATTACCTTTTGAGATTAAAGAAGGAGATATACTCTGGTTTCAAAATCGTCTGGTAGTGCCCAAAGACACTGATCTTAGAAGGAAGATTATGGAAGAGGCTCATACCTCACGTTACACTATTCACCCGGGCAGTACCAAGATGTATCAAGATTTAAAGCAACGTTTCTGGTGGACCCGAATGAAAAGCAGATCACTTACGACCCGCGGGACCTTTACAACCTTTGTCAGTCCCATGTTGGAAGTGGGAAGATATCCATATGGATTTCATTGTGGGCTTGCCTAAAACTCGCAAAAAGAAGGATTCCATTTGGGTGATTGTGGACCCGTTAACAAAGACGGCCCACTTTATTCCTGTGAATGTACAAAATTCAGTCCCACAACTGGCAGAGTTATACCTGCAACGCATAGTAGCGTTACATGGGGTGCCTAAAACTATTGTTTCCGATCGCGGTCCGCAATTTGTTGCCCACTTTTGGGAACAGTTACAAACAGCTTTAGGTACTACCCTTATTCATAGCTCGGCATACCATCCTCAAACCAGTGGCCAGGTGGAGAGATTTAATCAGATCTTGGAGGATATGCTTCGAGCATGTACATTGACTTATGGTTCCGATTGGGAATCCTGTTTACCCTTAGCGGAGTTCACTTATAATAACAGTTATCAAAAGAGTTTGGAGATGGCTCCTTTTGAGGCTCTTTATGGACGGCGATGTCGAACCCCTTTGAATTGGTCGGAACCAGGAGAAAGAGTAACTTTTGGCCCTGAGTTAGTAATGAATGCTGAGAAGCAAGTCCGGTTTATCCAAGCTAAGTTGAAAGCTGCACAAGCTCGCCAACAAAGTTATGCGGATAAACGAAGAAGACCTTTGGTATTTGAAATAGGAGATTGGGTATACCTTAAAGTATCCCCGATGAAGGGAGTTCATCGATTCGGTGTCACTGGTAAGTTAGCCCCTCGGTATATTGGACCTTTTCCAATTATCGAGAGGTGCGGTCCAGTGGCTTATCGAATCGAACTACCCCCTCACTTGACAGCAGTCCACAATGTATTTCATGTGTCTCAGTTTAAGAAATGCCTGAAGATACCTTCAGAAGAGGTAGATCATACAGAACTACAAGTGGAACCCAATCTAGCATACAAGGAGTACCCAAGTAAGATTTTGGATGTTAAAGAGAGAGCTACCCGCAGACGGTCAATCAAGTTTTACAAGGTGCAATGGCGACATCATACCTCAGAAGAGACTACATGGGAGCTTGAACAACTCCTACAAAAGGAATATCCAGATTTCTGGCAACAGTTTCAGAAGGGGCAAGCTAGTAAGTTCTTTCCTCGTCTCAAAACGTTTCTTCCTACCCTCTAGTTACTTTTAAATCTCGGGACGAGATTTTCTTAAGGGGGGAGGGCTGTAATACTCCGTATTTAAAACACCTGAGTACATTGCAATTTACCCTAATTTTTCTTTTAAAAAAATTTGATTCAAATTCAAATTTGAGGCCTTTTCAAAATTTTGGAGTTTTCCAGGGACAAAAATGTGAAAAGGTAGTTTAATTTAAGCCCTTCCACTTTTGTATTTGGACCCCTGCCGAAAAAGGTAAAAATCTAGGGTTAAAAATGAAAATGGTAAAAGTAAAAAAAAACGGGGGGGGGGGGGGGGGAAAGCCCCGCGAGCCAGCTGGCCATCCCGCGGCCACACGCCCGCTGGGCGAAGCCTAGCCGGGGGTGGCCCCCCGCGTGGCGGCCAGCCCCCCCCGCCACCCGCGCCCCCTGTCAGGCGGCGCTGACAGGTGGGACCTGCGGGGGCGGGGTCTTCTTCCCCGCCTCGCCGAGTGGGGGAGGCTGTCTGCTCCCCGGCCGCGCCAACGCCGCGCCCGCGCCCTCCGCGCCGTCGCTGGCGCGCCACCCCGCCGCTCACCGCCATCCCGCGCCGCGCCTCCCGTGGTCCGCCGGCGTCACCGAGGTGAGCGCCGCACCGTTCTCCCGTTCCCCACCCCTCCGGTTTCCCCTAGCCCAAGCTAGGAGGCGCATCGGGTGCGCCACGCCCGCGCGCATGTCATGCGGGGGAGGGTTGGCCCTGATGGCCCCTGTCGCCGCCGTGGGGCAGCCTCGCCGCCGTGGCGCGGCGAGCGCCTTGGCCGCTATGTCCGCGGCGGCCGGCGTGGGGCAATGAGAGAGAGGGAAGGTGGGAAAAAGGGGGGGGGGGGAAGAAAGAGGGACTCGCGCCGTGCCCAAGGCCACCGCCGGCGAGGCCTCTCGGCCTCCGCCGCGCCGGCGCACCGGCAGCGCGTAGCGCTCACGCCGCGCGCCGAGCGGCCGCGCGGCCGGGCGAGGCCGGTCCGCGGGGCTGCGCGGCCGCTGGGCCGAGCCGAAAGCGGGTGAGCTGGGCCGCGCCTGGGGAAAAAGGCCGCCAGCCCACTCTTGGCTGGGCCAGGCCGAAAGAGAGCCCAGGCGATTTTTGGAGGGGGAAATTAGAACTTTTTATTTTGTTTTTTTTGTGGGCTGGGCCGAATTCCAATTTCTAATTCTGTTTTCTTTTTGTTATTAATTTAAATTGTTTATTTATTTTATTTTAATATTAATATGATTATATTAATTATTAAAATTATTTATTAATTCATATAAATATTTTGGTAATTCTAAAAAGAAATTAAATTAGAGTTTATATAATTTTAAAAAGTTAGCCTTTATTTAAAAATGCAGAAAAATTCATAAAAATGTATTAAAAATATAAAATAAATTCTAAAATCCATTTAAATTATTCAAAAATTCCCAGAAAATTCATTTAAGCTTTTAAAAATATTTAAAAATATTTAAAAATATCAGGTAATTCATTTGAACCCTAGGGCAATCAACTACACCCGAAAATACAGATGTTTAACCCCAACCACCCTTTTTCCTTTAGAAAATTGTGCATTTTACTTTTTCAACAGGTTGATCATCCTCATACTTTTAAAACTCATGCATGTCATCAACCTAGGCACGTTGGTCCCACCACTTCTAGTTGAAGAGTCTTCCACCGCAGCGGAAGCTCCGAAAGCTGGTGTGGCCGAGACGTCCTTCACACCAGCAGGAGGAGACTCCGAGTCACCGACAGAGACAGATCCCGTGACTCAAGGCAAGCCCCGGTGCATTTACTCAGTTTTCTTTAAGTCCTTAATTTAAATCAGAGTTATGCTTGTGCATTAGAGTTAGGAATTGATTGAAACCCTAGAGCATGATTACTCATTATCCAGCATAAAATCCTATACTCAGTAGATGGCTTAGGTGGCATAGGCCTAGAGCGGAATTCTTTTACAGCAATTTATTGGTTAAGAATAAGAAGAATGTTAATAATTTGACAGGCATGCGGCGGGATCAGTTTCGCTTTCGTACTTTACATGTTATGATTATTTGCTATGGACCCTGATCCTGCCTGTGTCGCATAAGGCCGTCCGATGTGTGGCCTGGTTGGGCCGAACGCGCCTCATTCACTTACCGTCCTTAACGGGCTCCGGTAAGCCTTTCGTCATGTTGTACCTAAGCGCGGAACTAGACGAGACCAACTGGAAGGAGGAGGTTGGGCGGGTGTCGAAGGACTGACACCCGAGTTCGGTGAGGATGGTTCCGGCTAGGTGGCACTGGATGTTGGGTTGTCGTTTGTGGGGTCGGTATACACACATATGACGGGTGTCTGAGTATCCCTCTCGAGAGGTGGAAAATCGATTCGAATCGTCTGTGGCTTGCCGGTTGTAAGCTGCCTGATCGCGACCAACATCGTAGTAAGAGAACTGATCCTGTTAATAAAGAATGCTTTGACAAACATGTTTGTTCTTGTTGGTTAGTAGATTAAGAATAACTTAGCATGGTCAGGTAATAACTAAAAAGTGAACCAAATTCTAAGAGCTAAGGACTAACTATTAGGCCTGCCGCAGTGTGAGTTGACCTAACCACCCCGGCTATAGGCTAGAGAGTCGGGTTTCGACCCAGTGGTCGGGTAAGTCTTGCTGAGTAATTAATACTCAGACTTCTTGCCTATTCTTTTTACAGGAGCAGAATATACTTGGTTCGAATGGGATCTTACCTTACTCCTCCCTTCTTCTGAAACAAGCTCTCCTACGCCTTGAGCAGAGTAAGGTGTGTGTTGGATAAAAACTTGTGATCTATGGTAACTTTTGTTAAAATGGCTGAAGAACTTATCAGCCGGGATGTAATAATTACCAAACTCTATGTGTAATATTTCAACTCTATGTAATAAATGTGGCTGTGTATGTTGTAACCTGTGGACTCCTTCTAGGGTCGCCCCAAAAAATCAAGCTCGATACGGATGGGAAGGCCAAGTCAGGATACCTACATCCTGAAGGACTACCAAGATTAGTTCGGGTCTGATGATTACGTACTAAATCCGAATTAATCTGGGCAGTTCTGCCACGTTTATTAAGTACTTGCATTTATTAGCACATGTACTGCGTCCTAGCTTTTTGTGAGGAAGTGGAAAAAATCTGCATAGTACCTGAATGATACGTGGGCCCGTGGCCTATAGAGATCAGTGCAACATGAGGTTGTGTTTAGTAGGACCAAAAGATGGAGCAAAGAACACAATCTGCGGTGTAGTAATTTAGATATGTATGGTGGGATAGTTTTTCTGCTAGAATTAGCTTGAATGTGCAGCCCTATCCGGCGGCAGGAGCAACACCGCCTGGCGGACCGTGGGATCCCATCCACTGGCGGTTGCCAGTTGCAAGCCAAGGCAGGCTTGACGCCATGGATGGATGGAGTTGAGGTGAGAAATAAGAATCGATTGGACCCCTAGTCTCCTCATGTGGTAGAGGCGTGTGAAGGGGTTAGCTTCGATGGCCAATCGTGCCTTCACGTCGACGAGCACAGGACTAGCAGCGGCAGGAGATGGAAGACGTTTGGCGTTTGCACGAGAGATGAGGGCAGTGCGACGTTCTATTTTTTTTCTTCGGAGCGAACCGGGTTCGTGTAAAGAACAGCATTTCTGAGTAATTGCCTCTCAACTTCGCAGAGAGGTATAGAAGAAATATATTTTGAGAGTACCTCTTGAGGTGCACGATTCGAGTTGGCTGCTAATTTAGTTTCTTTAGAGTTGGAATTCGTAGAGTTGGCACCATTTAGTTGAAGTTGGAGTGGTGCTCGAATAAGTGAAGTTGAGCGGTTCCAAACAGACCCGCTTAAACGCAATGGAGCAGTTTGGCTCATCTCCACCCAACGCCCATTCTGCACGCCCTGTACAATGACGATTATTTTTTTCCCAGGACACGCATGTGCCATGAGCCACGTCGCTGTAGTTGGTGGCTATAGGCGTGATTGGTTGCCTGTATTTGCCTCAACCAGGTCCACTCGATGCAAAATTCGCTTGTTGGCTACCAGCATTGACAACTGGACCTGGCTCGCCACATGCAAAATCCCTTGCCCAGGCTCCACGGAAACGAAAATATTTCCTTTTCTCGAGCGGTGCGATCAACACGAGGGAGTCTCTGGAGTTACCGCCAGCATTCGCCATATTTTTTCCGGACCGAGCCCACGTAAATAGCAGACATCATCCGTCTCCAAATTCTAATACTCCTCGGGAGCTTGCAATTTTGCATGCAGCGGCGCATCGGGAACTTGCATGCAACGTCTCATCTGTGCACCTCGCATTAACTCAAGGGCAAATACGTCTCAAACATGCGGTTGGAGCCAAAACGGTTACTTTTATCATCCACCTTTCAGTAGGCTAGAACGACAAGCATTTGGGACCTAGATGGAGTCTGTGAGACATTACCAACCCTCCGAATAATACTTTTTTTTAGCAAATCCAATACATGAACGATAGCTTGCCAGGTCGGTGAGCTGTTGGAAGCAAACACTACTAGGTGGCCCTGGTGTGCAGGCAGCCCAAGCTACATGTCCTTAAAAGAAGCTACTTCCAACCCTGTGATCCTATTTGGCACTGTTTAAGCTTTCTCAAAAACAGTCGTTTCGAGCTAACTTTTAGCCGTTTATTAAAAAATTCAAGAAAAAAAGTTATGGTGTTTGCCATATGTTGAGCACCAAATTGGGCAGGTCTGCACTGGTTGCCTCCACCGGACTGTCCGGTGGGACCGGACACTCCGATGGAGTCAAGTCCGAACAGAATCTCGCGGATTGTGCGTGATCTCGAGGATTTCGACTTATACAAGGATCAAGACCACCCTCTTCTGTAAATATGAAGGGGTAAGGCCGTTTGAGGCATCCACAATCGAATCAATCTATTACTTTTATCTACTTTTATGCACATTATATTTTCCAAACCTTAATTCTCTTCTCCAACCCTAATTTCGCCTCTCTTCAACTCTACGCCGACTTGAGTAGCTCTAGGTGGCCTACCGACGCTACAGCAACACCTAGCATCAATCCTCCCTGACGGGGTCCCTCCCGGGAGCTTTGATCTAGGTTTTACCCGAATCCTTGCCTATCACCAGATTGCCCGGCGACGTTTACTGGACTATCCGGTGTGGACATGTCGACCCCGAGGAGCCCTGCAGCAGCGAGCATGCCCTTGGGTTCTTTGAGTGTTTGGCGTGAAATCGTATCAACGCACCTTTTGGCAACTTCGCTGGGGGAGAAGATTGGTGATCCAGAATTGGCTCCAATGACTGGCCCGGTGGATCCATCCGACGTCTCCAAACATAACATCGTGAGGCCGACCTTCGAGAAGTTGTTGGCCGAGGACCGGAAGGCATTCAAAGATCACATGAAGAAGTTGGACAATGAAGCGCAACAATGCCAAGCCAAGATCCGTCAAGAGTTGGAGCAAAAGTTCCTATCTCACTTCGACATGGGTCGCTTCGACAAGGTCACCAAGGAGAAAGAGATCGACTTCGACGCCCTGGTACCTTCGTCATCGTTGTCTTCCTTAATCCCCACTGTAAGTAACTCACAATTTGCGCAACTTTTCCAATATCTTAAGAATTACATTAATCAACGCGAAGATAAGTTCATGAGCTCACTCGGGGATATGGGGGGATGTGTTATACCAGAAATTTGCTCATAGTCAAGAGAATTCCGTCGCACCTACTTTTTCCTTCACATGAGCACAGCATAAGATCGGTTGCGCCTAGCCCATCGGCGCCAAGTGGGGCTCAACAGTTCCAGCCGACATACGACATGCCTCTAAACTTTTATCTAGGGCAGCTGCAGCCATCGGGCAAACCTGCTCAGCCGGTTGCTCTTGCAGGACAGTCCGATGCGCTCATCGGATAGTCCAGCGCCATGCCAGACTATCAGGTGCCTTCCACCGAACTATCCAGCATGCCCCATACAGGGACTGTCATGGCCCCTCCGCGGACATCAATCCCCTTGACTTCACTAGATCTTAATTGAAGTATTGTTTTAAGGACGACAGGAGTAGAATACTTCACATCGCCGCAGGAGTTAGAGGGTTTTGTCCCACCTTTTATCACAGTCGCGTACGGCACGGGACCGACCCCACCGATCGGTTCTGGTGTGCCTAAGGGACCCATACCAGATGCAACATACAATCGCATGTGGTGGGACAGCCAGTATACCACCCCTAGGCCACCACCGGTATCACATCAAAAGACTGGGGACCTGCCACCAATAACTAGAGATATAATTTGGCGGGAGATGGCTGAAGCTTTTAAAAGCAAACTAAGAGTTAGCATATCAGGGCCTGGTACTTTGTATCAAAAGCCCTATGATTTCTGATTTGATGTTCCTTCTTTCCCTCTTGGTTTTAGAGTGCCGGATTTTGTAAAATTTTTCGGCAGCGATGGTAAGAGTACTAGAGAGCACATTAGTCAATTTCTAGCACAATTAGGGGATTTAGCTGATAGAGAAGCTTTTAGGATTCGGCTATTTTCTTTGTCTCTTACCGGTAGTGTCGCATGGTATTCTGCTTTGCCTCCCAATTCAATTAGCACGTGTGATGAGATGGAGGCAACGTTTCATGAACACTTCTTTTCAGAAGATTATGATCTGCAGTTAGCCGATTTGGCAAAACTTCGGCAGGGATGCGAAGAATCAGTTCATGACTTCCTTAGAAAGTTTAGGGACACTAGGAATCGATGCTTCCAACTAACTGCATCCGATAAAGAACTTACTTGTTTATCTTTTAATGGTTTATAGCCTTATCTTAGGGAAAAGCTAGAGGGCAATCGATTCTTTTCTTTGGCTCAGTTGCATCAACATGCTTTATCTTGTGAAAGCCGAAGTAAAGATAGTCAAAGGGCTGCTCGTCATAATGTAAATCTTGTAGAATATAATTCGGCTAGTTCTGACGATAATACTAAGGAGGCTTACGCAGCTCAATTAGTTTGGCCAGCTAAGGCCAAACCTCTTACTTGCACATCCTTGCGTCCAATTAACAAAAATGGGCAAGAGGAAGTTAAATCTACTTTTGATATTGCTAAATGCGATAAAATCTTTGATGAATTGCTTTAAAGTGGAAATATTACATTATTGCATACTGTTCTTCCTGTAGATGAGTTAAAGAAGAGGGCATATTGCAAATGACATAATTCTTTTTCTCATGCAACGAATGATTGTAACATTTTCCATCGACAGGTACAATCGGCTGTCAATGAAGGCCATTTAAACTTTCCTGAGATGCAAATAGACAAACAGTCATTCCCCATGAATACTCTAGATTTGAATGGCAAGAAGGTCTTGGTTCGGCCGAAAGTGGCCGATGCAAGCAAAAGCAAAACTGTGGTCATCGGTAGCTCTTGGGTGATCAATGAAAACACTAAAATTCTATCCAGGGAGGTGGTCTCGCAAAAGACTACAGACGCCAAGGAGAACTTAAAGATCGCCAGCAGGTTTATTGGCGTCGGGGGGAGGGGGCAGCAGTTCTAGTCGAGGCCCTCTGAGACAGGACCACCGGACAGTCCGGTGCACCCAACAGTTCGACGTACTCTGCTGAATAGTCCTGCGACCACTAATAGAAGCTCAAAACCTTCAAGCCTAGGCAGCCAGAGGTGGGTACATGGAAGCAACATCGAGCAAAGGCCCCTGGTAAGATTTTCAAATCTGGTCTGACATTTGATCAGTTGCTTTCAAAGTATGTGGAGAAGGCTGCTCCTAGCAATCAGCCGTTTAAGCGACCAAGATCGCCACCCTGTGATGTGAGGCCAGTGCAAAACAAGAAGCCGACAGAAATGGCTCCACAGGTTGCTCAGCTAACTCCATTAGTACTTATCCATCCACCCATGCTATGGGGACCTCCACAAGAATTTCAACCAAATCCAGCATGGAACACATTGACTATGTATCCACCATATCCTTACAATCCTCACTACTACCAGTACATGATTGATAGGTTAGCACCCTCAGTACATGATTGATTGAATATGTATCAATCCGGTCTATGGATGCAAAATCAACAACAATGCTAGAATTATCGGCCTCCAATGCCGACAAATCTAGCAGGGGGCATGGAGGACAACCACCAAGATTTGTTGTACCCCCTCCCTAAAATTTTGAGTTTCCACAAAGACTGGCTCAACAAGATCCAGTGCTGGTCCAACCAGCGGCACCACCGGCTCAACCAGCAATAGCACAAGCACCTCAAGCTACAACTGGTAACGTCAATATTGGCGCAAACAATGTGGTCTTTAATGAGAATTGCAAGATGCCGATGATTTTCGGGAAATTGGCCACTACTATGCCAAAGGAAGCTCCACCAAAGGCAACTTTGGCTAATGATCATGAAGTAAGCTCCAGTAAGTCTACCAGCAAGCCACCACTAGAATCGAAGTACTTCATGCCTTGATGGTGTCCTTCGGGCTTAACTCAATCACAAAAGAGGAAATTGCAATGCTTGCTGTTGACGTCTCTTAGCGTAACAGATTTTACTTCGCAAGTGCACGGAGATTCGATGTAGCTTTTTCACTCAGAGTATTCCGATTATCGTAAAAATCCACAGGGAAGCATGGGCGAATAGGTGGAATAAAATGTCAAACTTTCAACGGTACTATATAACTTAGATAAATACCAGATATTCTTACACCGGGGGTAAGATAAATAAGATAGTTTATGGTGGGAAGAGTAAACAAGGACAAAAGCGGTCAGCAACTAGGTATAGCTATCTGGGAGAACAACGAGCGAGATTAAGATATCCAAACTCTATTCCTTAACTACTGCATAGGAGTATTTGCGGTTGGACTAAGTTAACTAAACACAAACTAGCGTATTGCATTGAGCGAAATTCCAGACTACACCGAGGAGGCACGGGGGTATATAGTTGGCCAACCGAACGGCAACTGGCTAACGCCTACGGGCTTACTGAATGATGGGGTCGGATTACAGAGGCTCCCTAATGCTGTCACCAATAGGGGCTACCAACCAGATCTGCGTGGGTAAGATGGCACGCTAAACTAGTGATGAAGTGAGAACTTGATCACTAAAGCTCATCCTTGATCAGAGGGTGAGAGGTAACTTAACCTTAGATTAGAGCCTAAGGCAAGTTTATAGCACCCGCAAGTCTAGCAAGATTCAAAGAACTTAAAGACAACACAAACCTAAGCCTTGGTCTAGTGTGCAAAAAGGTACACCACACTAGGTGTAATACTCCGTAATATTTTAAATACTTAAGTGCATTTGCAATTTACCCTAATTTTCTTTCAAAAATTTGATTCAAATTTAAATTTGAGGCCTTTTTAAAAAAATTTGGAGTTTTCCAGGGGCAAAAATGTGAAAGGGCAGTTTAAATTAAGCCCTTTCACTTTTGTATTTGGACCCCTGTCGAAAAATGTCAAAATCTAGGGGTAAAAATGAAAAGGGTAAAAGTAAAAAAAAAAAAGAAAACGGGGGAAAGCCCCGCGGGCCAGCTGGCCAGCCCGCGGCCACGCGCCTGCTGGGCAAAGCCCAGCCGGGGGCGGCGGGCTGCGTGGCGGCCAGCCCACCCGCCACCCGCGCCCCCTCCCGTCAGTCGGCGCTGACAGGTGGTACCGCGGGGGCGGGGTCTTCTTCCCCGCAGCGCGCGGGGAGCGGCACTCCCCCGCTCCCGCGCTGCGCCGTTCCCCAGCCCCGCGCCGTCGCTGCTGCCTCCGTCGCTGTCACCGCCGCTACACCGCGCCGGTAAGCACGCCCCCACCCCACTCCTCTCCTCTGCGCCAGGCCGAGCGCCAGTCCGAGCTCGTCAGGGCTCGGAGCCCGCATGGCGCCGCGGCCACCGGGTGCGCCGGTGCGCGCATCGGGTGCGCCGCGACAGCGCGCACCCCGCGCAGTAGAAAATAGGTCACCACGGGCACCACCGCCGCCGCGAGGCTACCTCGCCGGCGCGTTGCGCCGGCGGGCGCCATGCCGCGGCGGGCGGCGACCCCACATCGTAGAGAAAGGGGGAAAGAAGGGGAAAAGAGGAGGGAAAGAGAGAGGAGCTCGCGCCGCGCCCGAGGCCACCGCAGGCGCGCCGCGCGCCGGGCGGCCGGGCGAGCCGGGCGAGGCCGGTCCGCTGGGCCGCCAGCCCAGCTGGGCCGCTCGCCTGGCAGGCCGGCCTGCCGGATCGCGCAGCGGCCGGGCCGAGCCGAAAGGCTTCGGCGGGGCCGCGCCTTAGGGCAGGCAGGCCGCCGGCCCATTTCGGGCCGGGCCAGGCCGAAAGGGGAACCCAGGCGATTTTTGGAGGGGGAAATTAGAACTTTTTGCTTTCTTCTTTTTGTGTGCTGGGCCGAATTTCAACAGTATTTCTGTTTTTCTTTTTCCCTTTTAAATTTAATTTGTTTATCTATTTTGCTTTAATATAATATGTGTTATTTTAATTAGAAAAATTATTTATTAGTTCATATAAATAATTTGGTAATTCCAAAAAGAAAGTAAATTAGAGTTTATATATTTTAAAAATTTAGCCTTTATTTAAAAATGCAGAAAAATTCATAAAGTGCATTAAAAATATAAAATTAATTCAAAAATCCATTCTTATTATTCAAAAATTCTTAGAAAAATCATTTAAGCTTTAAAAATTATTTAAAAATATTTAAAAATACCTGGTAATTCATTTAAAGCTTAGGACAATTATCTTTATTCGAAAAATATCCATGTTTAACCCCAACCACCCTTTTTCTTTAGAAAATGGTACATTTTACTTTTTCAACAGGTTGATCATCCTCATATTTTAAAACTCCTGCATGTCATCAACTTAGGCACGTTGGTCCCACCGCTTCCAATTGAAGAGCCTTCCACTGCAACGGAAAATCCGGAAGCCGGTGCGACCGAGGCATCCTTCATACCTGCAGGGGGAGACTCCGAGTCACCGACAGAGGCCGATCCTGTGACTCAAGGAAAGCCCCGGTGCATTACCCAGTTCCTTAATTTCTTAATTTTAAATCAGAGATATGCTTGTGCATTAAAGTTAGGAATTGATTGAAACCCTAGAGCATGATGACTCATTACCCAGCATATAATCCTATGCTCAGTAGATGGCTTAGGTGGCAAAGGCCTAGGAAGGAAATCTTTTACAACAAGTTATTGGTTGAGAATAGGAAGATGGATAATAAATTGACAGGCATGCGGCGGGATCAGTTTCGCTTTCATACTTTACATGTTATGATTATTTGCTATGGACCCTGATCCTGCCTGTGTCGCATAAGGCCGTCCGATGTGTGGCCTGGTTGGGCCGAACGCGCCTCATTCACTTACC
Source organism: Paspalum vaginatum (assembly GCA_030272315.1). NCBI lineage: Eukaryota > Viridiplantae > Streptophyta > Magnoliopsida > Poales > Poaceae > Paspalum > Paspalum vaginatum. The sequence continues at coordinate 31,420,821 of CM059018.1, read as the reverse complement.
GTCCTTAACGGGCTCCGGTAAGCCTTTCGTCCTATTGTACCTAAGCGCGGAACTAGACGAGACCAACTGGAAGGAGGAGGTTGGGCGGGTGTCGAAGGACTGACACCCGGGTTCGGTGAGGATAGTTCCGGCTAGGTGGCACTAGATGTTGGGTTGTCGTATGTGGGGTCGGCGTACACACATATGACGGGTGTCTGAGTATCCCTCTCGAGAGGTGGAAAACCGATTCGAATCGTCTGTGGCTTGCCGTTTGTAAGCTGCCTGATCGCGACCAACATCGTAGTAAGAGAATTGATCTTGTTAATGATGAATGTTTGACAACATCTTTGTCTTGGTGGATCCTGGTGGGTTAGTAGAATAGGATAATTTAGTATGATCAGGTAATAACTAAAAGGGTGAACTAAATTCTAAAAGCTAAGGATTTACTATTAGGCCTGCCGCAGTGTGAGTTGACCTAACCACCCCGGCCTGAGTTAGGAAGTCGGGTTTCGACCCAGTGGTCGGGTAAGTCTTGCTGAGTAACTAGTACTCAGGCTTCTTGCCTATGCTTTTTCAGGTGCAGATTACACATGGTTTGAATGGGACCCTTATCTAAATCCTCCTTTCTTCTGATCTAAGCTTGGCTACATCTGAAGCAGCTAGGTGTGTGTGTGAGTTGAAGGAACTTGGGAACTATGCTACTTTTGTTTAATGGCTGAGGAACTTATCAGCCGGAATGTAATAAGTACCAAACCTTATGTGTAATATTTTAACTTGTGTAATAAATGTGATGTGTATGTTGTAACCTGTGGACTCCTTTGAGAGTCGCCCCAAAAATCAAGCTCGATCCGGATGGGAAGGCCAAGTCAGGATATCTACATCCTGAAGGACTACCGAGGTTAGTCCGGATCTGGTGATTAAGCACTAAATCCGGGTTAATCTAGGCGGTTCTGCCACACTAGGCAAGTGTAAGAAATAAAGTAAAGTATAACTAAAAGATAGAGCAATGACTTGTATTTATACTAAAGTAGCAAGAGTACAAAAGATAGAAATATACAAGAGCTTTACCAAGCTAACTCCGGAATCCTTGAGGCGAAAGCTCAGACTCGACTCTAACCCCTAGGAGTAACCTATTGCTACAAGACTAAGACAATGATATGCTAAACTCCAATTCCACACTTCACAAGTGAGGCCTAAGGACCTACTTATACCCACTCGAGCAAGAGGGGTATTTATACATGAGGTAGGTCGGTTTGGGCAGGTAAGTTGGTTGGAAGCAGACACTTGGCAGGCTGGGCGGCCTGGTAAGGAGGCTGGGTGGCCCCACCCAAGGCCGGGTGGCTAGTGCCTCCCTCGGATCCACCGCCTCGCTGCATCCAATGATCAATATTGCCTCCCTAAGTTAGTTAGAGGTCAGTTAGCGGTTGCAAACTTGTGCTTTCTTCTGGTTCATTGTATCCTCCTTGGGTTACTTCCTTAGCCATATGATTGAAGTGCCTTGGATCGCTGACCACCAATCCAAGTGTTGGATTGATGAGGTGGCGGGTCTTCCGGTACTTAACATGTTGGCTTTGCGGTTTCCACTTTGGAATTGTGTTGACACATCATTTATGCGCATGCAGGTCGAAGATGAGGTGTTTTGGCCACTTTCACTGGCCGAGCGGCCAACGGGGGAGGCCAGGCGGCCTGGCCCATTGGCCGGGAGGCTAGGTCTTGTCCTATCTTAGCCAAATTTTGCCTGTTTTTATCTGTTCTTGCACCTGCACTCAAATATTCAACACAACTCGTGGAGATATGTCAGTAGCAAGGGTTTTGTCTTCACTTTTCCTTCATGCTCATGGATGGTTGACAGTTGAAGATAGTGCAATAACGACCGTCAACACTTGTGGGCTAAGGAGAAGAAGGAGAAGGAAGCAGAGAGGATCTTCAACGAAACACACCCTGTGGTCCCTCCAAAGCAATGGAAGCCAAAGGCCACCAAAGCTCCTACTCAAGAGGCTAACTAGGGTCAACCCTAGATGCCGGACTGTGGCGAAACCGCCGATTTAATTTGGTCTAAGCATACCTGCCACCTCTGGCTTGCAGTATAATTAGACCGAACTAAACCCAGTCGTCCGTCGAGAGTCATTTGGCTCTCGATATTACCCTTTCCCAGAGGAACCGACATCATACACATCCAGCCCTCGAGAGAGCCACAACAGTTACACCATCACAAGCAATTGAATATAGCATAAGTAGACTTAGTTTACAAACTAGTTCGAAATGAAATACAAGTTCCAACATAATGCCATACGAAAGGCAGGTTCAAAACAGATGGCGGAAGCGATTTCAAAAACATCTCGCAGCGGAAACAAAATACTTTAGTAGTCTTCATGCATTGATGAATGAGACGAGCAGCACCGAGCCCACCGGTACTACCTTGCTCCAAGAAATTGTCTAGATGTCATCGGTACCTGCACTCAAAAAGTGGGGGCAAACACTGAGTACTAATTACTTAGTAGGTCTTAATGGATTGACTTACGGCTGACACAAAGCTTGCTTACTAACATATGGATCCTTAGCCATTGATTTTAAACAGAGGTATAATATCATAAAGTAACAGGTTTCATCATTTGCATATAACTACATAACAATAATAATAACAACTTGCGGAAAAGTAAGCAACACAACAGTACAAGCATGTAGTATTTGAAAACATGAGTAATAGGTATAATATATTCAAGTAGTTACTACGTTGCCCGTCGGTGATATTGGCATTCCTACACCTGGTGGGTATCAGCGATTCGAATCGATTTTTAATTCCCGAGAATAACTATCATGCTAGGGGTATATGCTTACTAGCCATCGCGTTCCCACATCCTATCTTAACCTGTCTCATCCCAAGTTCGATTCACTCCCACCTAGCCCTTGGGTTGTGCCCCCATGGCGAGCCTTCCGACATCTCGGTCTCCCCGCCATGAGCACCAAGCTCCCCAGGCCACCTTCCTCTCAACCAGCGGGTAGGAACGTGTCTCTGTGCTTCGGACGAGCCTAGGAAAGACTTTCACCGGTCCCATATCCCGGATAAGCATTCTAGCAATGTTGTGACGATCAACAGGCGAACAGCGGACGGGCCTTAAATGACTCAGGCGGAGCCAAATGATGCAACAACGCACACCACAAAATAAAATTATTCTCCGCCCGGTCTCCATTTAAATCATGGGCATAATATTACTTCCTCAATAGTAAAGTTATGTGATTTTTGAAACCACCTACGCGACGAGTGACTCCATTCACTCGTGTCTACCCGCACCTAGCAATTCTAGGCGACTCGTCCTATGAACTCTAGGTATAGGTGCTAGGGCTAGGACGGCCAGGGAGTCTAATGCAATGGTTTTCAATCAACTCTTAATGAGGATGTGTAAATATCAAGTAAACAATATCATATTAGCTAGGAATATCATGGTCCTGCCTACCTTTGCCTATGTTTCACCAAACCAACAAACTAAACTACGTTAGTTTGCCAGGTTATGGGGCTTTGCCCCAGGCAACCCCCGGATCACTTGGACTGCTCCTCCTTCCAAATACCACTTCAGGGGCCTCCAGATGGTATTTGGGTCTTAGTTGGTCTTCTGGACACCATGGTTCGGAATAGCTCCACGCACTTGCTTCCCGGTCACGTATCTGCAAGAGCGTAACTATATGAATGCCATGCATGATGCTACGAGTGAGATGCATGAATGTCAAGCACACGCTTGAGCAACCAATTCATAGATAGGCAGAAAAACGATTGATAAACTACTTAAGCCAAAGTACTTTTGTGAACAAGGAGCAAGCATACACTCATACAATTAGATGTTCCTAAAGCAACATATGGATCGATCATAGGTTCAATTACCAATTTTAAACTGTCCGTTATACCACATGCAAGCAAAGCATCAAACAAGCATATAAGTGAATAAATTATACACTTTTGTATTAGGTTAAGTTATTGTTATCTACATTGAAGCATTACTGACGGTGGCGTTGCTTTGGGGATTGAAATTTGGTGGTCATAGATGTAAGATAGACACTTGTTTATGGTTTGCTTTGCATTAGTTGCTTTATGGTTTTGATGACAACACGCATGCACAAAATGTGAGACTCCCTTATGCATAATTTCGCACACATCAAGTATATTGGATAGGAGAAATCACAACTAACACTTACATGCTCATTAATATGCCCCCTCTTTATCTTCTTCATTTTTAAACCTACTAAAGTGACTATACCAAAGCTCCTCATGAAACAGCACCCAAAATACTTGAATAAATCACATTAGCATTCTTGCACAATAACATTGCTACATGAATTTTCGGTGGGATTTTTAGAGCACTTTAAAATGCACTTTTCTATTTTATCAATCATATTAGCATAACATTTATCATTTTCAAATCACATAGTACACAACAATTATAAATTCTCCAAAAATACTTTCTGGAATCTAAACTTAAATACTAAGCATCATGAATTTCTTCAGAATTTAACTTACATTAAAACACTGATGAAACTTAACATGCAGGGCTTCCCATTTTTCCACTAAGCTAGAAACACATCAAAGAGCATGTACAATTTATGGTATAATTTTTGGAGCATACTTTGTATAGCAAATATTTTCTATTGCAAAAATGCACTTAAATGTATATATGGGGGTAGATCTGTCATTTGTATTAGGAGCTAGGGGAATCAAAAATACTAGTGCACAATACATAACATAAATAGCACATAGTCCAAGTTTCAAAATTTTTGGAAGTTGTTTAGTCTACTTTTATCATTTATTCATTTTTAACATGCATGCACAAAAACAGGGGCAGATCGGTCATTTCATGGATCACCCTCTTTTCCATTCTGTAAATCTACTCATAAGGAACACAATGCAACAAAGTTTGCGTTTTTAGGATTTTTATTTGATTTACTAGGAATTTCCAAAGTTTCAGATGTAGAAATTTACATTTAATTTGGAATATGACTGATCAGGGACCTATACGTAGTTTCTCGTAGATCCAAGGGGTTTCCTGCAAGGGAACGAGACTCAGTTAATAGTGCATTCGAGTCGAACAAAGATAGATGGAACTTCGAGCGGGTTTTCGCAAAACGCCAGGGTCTTTCTTCTACCTCCAGACAGGGAGGGGAGGCGCGCGGCTGCCCATGCTCCCGGGCTTGGCGATGCGTGTGGAGGCGCGGACTTGAATCCGACGAGCCCCAGGATGGTGTTCCCGTATACGGGGCTTCGTTTCCCCTAGGTCTTTGTCGGCGGGAAGGCGTGGACGACCGGCGCGGAGGCGGTGAACCGGGGTGGCAGCGGTGCACGGCTCGGAGGCAGCGCTGGCTCAATCTAGCCGCTCCGGTGAAGGAGGGGGCTAGGGCCGGGTCAAAGATAAATTGAATTTACTAAGCAGGTCAAGTTTGGACAGATTTTATATGCTGACAGAAAAAGACCCAAAACACCATTCAAACCTTAGTGTATGACAAAGCACCAATAAACAAAGTTGTTAATCATGATATTTTCTACAAGTTTGGTATATAAGGTTTTATCTATATCTCAATAGATTTTGAAATACAGATATAGATGTGTTCAAAGGTTTGGTAAAGCAGCAGGTTTACTTTATGTAGAGTCTTTTTTGTTTCCAAATTTTGGAGAATTAAATGAAGTCCAATTAATTTAAGGTCTGATGCAGTTGAAAGGTAATGAACCCAATTTCATTTTACAGAAAGGCAATATTTTGAAGTTGTATAGTGAAATTGAAAGTAATTTTAGAATGAGCGTTGAGAAAAAGTGTCAACCCTAGATTTAGTAGAATTCCTAAATGTAGGCTGACTTGATTTGGTTTAAACTTTTGAGCCCCTTAACATCGGATTTTTAGGAAGATCTAAATATCAAAATTATAGGCAATATACTAAACCAAAACTTTTGTATATGATGTTTCGCATGAAAGTGTATAGATTTTTAACTACTTCAACCAAACAGCACAAGGTTTTGCATATTCAACTAGGAAATTTTGACTTAGTGATTTCTCCACCTACTTCTCAGTCCTCTCTTAGCATGATTAAGTCTAAATCCATCATTTGCATTCATCTAATTGTATGTCAAAGCTTTTGAGATGCCGGAGGCATCACACAGACTGTCCGGTGACATCCACTGGACTATCCGGTGCACCATACAGAAGAAGAGGGTCAATAAGAAAAGATGGCCTCCATACCCAAAGCTTCTCCAAAACATCCAGGTAGTGGATATTAATGTAATTTCTTTCTCCGCTGATTATAACATTATCGGTGAAGATGAAGAGGTGATGGCTCAATTCAACTTTATACCAAGAGATGCTGTGTTTACAAAGCCAATAGAATCGGTTGATCAATTGAAGTCACCCTATGTGCGGGGTGATATTGATGGAGCCCCAGTTTACCGAATGTTGGTCGATGGTGGTGTGGCAGTCAATTTGATGCCGTTTTGAATTGTACAAGAAGCTTGGGAAGCTATATTATGAGATGGTAAAGACCAACATGACGCTCAGTGGTGTAGGGGACAAGAACCTCATTGAGATCAAAGGGGTTGCTTCCATATGGAGCTTACCATCGGGAGCAAGATGATCGCCGATGCTGTTCTTCATCGCCCAAGTAGAAAGGTAACTTCAGTTTGATTCTCGGAGAGAGATTGGATCCATGCCAATTCAATGTTTGTCTACTTTACATCAATTCCTTATTCAATGGGTCGGCGAATGAAATTGAGGTGGTCCATGCTGATCCATTCAGCCTGATTGCTACAGGTTGAATGTTCCTGTGATCTGGGCATACGACAATGCTAAGTGTTTAATGGGAATTGATCTTTCGGACTATCAATTTCTAAGTGTGTCCAAGGAGGATTTTGTGGCGGAACAGCCAAACTTAACCTACTTTAAGCATATAACATGAGTTTTGCGCCTAAACCGGATTAAGCTCGATAGTCCGTCAGGTCCCCAAAGGGCCCTAACTACGCCAGATAGGATCAGATATACACTGGTTGACCCTGCAACAAACCATTGGATTACTTCAACATAGGCAATTATATAAAATAAATTTCAGTAAAAAATATTGAGTAGAAATATGAACCGGAGTAATCTACCACAAAGATATAGAATAGAGTTCAAAACTTACATCAGAACTGAGTACCATCAAGTGGAACTCTATATGACATGAAAATAAATATGTGAAATCAACATCGAGCCCACTTGATGTAGCTTCACATCAACTAGCTTCTAGAATCTAAATCTGAAAGAAAAACATAAATAACAAACCTTGAGTACTAGGTACTCTGCAAGACTTACCCGACCACTGGGTGTAAACCCGATTTTCTAACCTATGGCCAAAGCTGGTTAGGTCAACTCACAGGCAGCAGGCCTACAATTGAATCCTTAGCCTTTAGGTGTCAACTTCTTTTAGCTATTCCTATTTATAATAGATTATACCTATTCTAATGGCAAACAAAGCGAGCACTTTGCAATATCATTACTTAGCAAAAACATTACTCTTTTTAACTACGATGTTGATCAAGATTCAGCTCTTACACCTGGTAAGCCAAGCGATTCGAATCGATTTTATACTCTCAGGAAATAATACTCAACACACCTGTCATATGCATGTACGACGACCCCACATATGACAACCTAACATCCTTCTTACCACCTAGTCTGAACTGCCCTCATCGAACCCGGGTGTACTCCGACACTTGCCTGTCTCCCACCTATCCAATTGGTCTCACCACAGTTCAACCCTAGGTACAAAGGATGAGAGGTTTATCGGAGCCCGTGACGAGGACAACAAGTGAATGAGACGCGTTTGATGCCGAAAACATGGCTCAACATCATACGACCTTATAAGACATAGGATCAGGATCTCAATCATGTTCATTTATTAGACTTTTCACATTTACCAATTTCTCAAAGCATAACTGATCCTGTCCAATGTCTCCAATTAATATCTCAGGAAGCTTTCTTGGATTCCTCTCAAAGTAAACATAACTTATAATTAAGCTTGGCTAAGCAATCGAATCTAATACGTATATGATTCATTATGTTGGAATCATGAATTCAATATGCAGCTAGGATTTCAATCAATTCCTAACTCTAATGCACAATCATACTCATAATTAAGACTCGAAAATAAAAAGGGATAAATGCACCGGAGCTTCCCTGGGTTATTAGAGAATTGTCATAGTCAGGAATAATTAGAACTCTAAGCTTCTGGTGATTACTCCTCCAAAGAATACCATGGCTTCATGAGGGTGTACTCCAAAACTGCTTCTTGCACGACATCTCGCTTTATAACTAGCAGTACCTAGGTATGCATGAATAAGCAATGCATTAATGCAAGAATGCAAAACAAACATGCAAAGGTGCAAGAAACATGCGCAGGAGTAAAAGACATAAATTACTTAGGGAAAGGTAGGATGCATGGACTGTGATAAAAGTTGGGAGTTACAGATGAACCTTGCAGTTAGTTTACGTCTCTAAACACTAAGTCAAATTTAAAGACCTACATGGCTAAGGGTCTTAATGAGGATAGTTTGTTACTTGTGAGTAAATAAAGCCTAACCTAGTAAATTAAAACAGTGAACCTTCATTTCAGCAACAAGACTTCCATACTAGCATATAAATATTTCTTAAAACAAGTATAAACCCATAACAGACAAGCACTGAGGTTCCAAATGAACCCAACTAGAGGATAACACACACGTACAAGCGTAAACATGAATGAAATTGATCAAACCAAAGAGAAATAAAGGAACAAGCCTCTACTTGCCAACTCATTCAAACATGTTACTGTAAACTTAGTATAGTGTTTGGATTACTACAGCAGTTCATATTAATCAAACATGACTAACTCTAGACTTAGCTTATTAGATAGCACATAAGGACTGACTCAAACAGCCACTCCAACACCCCAAATCCTGCACACTAGCAATCCCCAACCAAAAAGGAAGGCATGCAGATTTAAGGAAAGCTAAACTGCAGTCTTAAGATATATATTACTTTCTAGATAACTATCTTGGACAAAAGAATGCACAATTAAATGATCAGCTATAAAGATGCTAACAGACGTCCATTCCTAAATTTTAGAGCACATATCTGTAAAATAAGCATTACCGGATATATAGCATGTTGATGTTGGAGACTCATCAAGGCAATGAGGGACACTCCATTAAACAGGTTTCTATTCTATCGTACTCACGAAAGGAGAATTAAATATCAAGCCAGCTAAGATCTCATTATACAAGGTTAACGAAATAATTTAATTTACTAAGCATGACAGTAACCTTTTCATGGTTCCCAACTAAATAGCAACACGCTAAAACTCTAATCACAGATAGAGGTGATCCTACAACACAGGACACACATATGCGGCGAAAATCAATAATATCTTTCGAAGGAAAGCGCATCGCACAATTGGCATTATTATGCATAGATGTACATAATCAAACTGAATAACCAATTCATGATTCCTTCTCGAATCCTGGAACTGCATATCAATCAAAGTTAAAAGAGAGAGGTGGAGCAACCTTAGGGCTGCTGATGCTGTCTCTTGCTGCTGCACGTACAGGAGGAAAAGATGAAGCAGGTGCTGCTGATTGTGCGTGAGGGCAGCTGGAAGGGAGGAGCAGGGGATTGGGGCTGCCGACCGAGGAAAGAGGGTCACGGTGTCGTCCTGCCCTAGCTGCTGCTGCATATACAGGGGAGAACACAGGGAGCTGGCCAAGGAGGGAAGATGCAGGGAGAGGAGGGGGTGGCCAGCAGGAAGAAGCAGGCGCCGGGCTGACGAAGGCAGGGCTGGCCAGCAGCTTTGCTGCTGCCGCCCATGGAGGAGGCGCGGGTGGAGGAGAGGAGCAGGGAGGGGCACCATGATGAGGTGCAGGGAGAAGGGTGCCATAGGAAGGGAAGGAGCAGGGAGGAGGGCACCATGGGAAGGGGGGAGGAGGGTGCCATGGTGGAGGGGGCGAGAAATGTGTGGGAGAGGACGACCGAGGGCGGCGCTGTTTCTGCGAGAGGAAGAGAAACAGCGCTCCTTCTCTCTCGAGGAGGCCGGGGGCGGTGGGAGATGTTTCCGGGCTGTGGCCTAGTCGTCAGGGGGAGGGGAAGTAGATGCTGGTGGGGCCCGGATGTCATAGGAAGAGAAGAAGATAATTTCCTTTGAATTTTCGATCAGAAAATCCCTTCTGTTTAACCGCTAGATTAGCAAATGAAAACAATGGAATTTGAAGAAAGTTTATATTCCAAAGTCGCTTAGAATTTTATGATCTAAAATTTTGGTATACAAAGATTTTCATGAAACCACACAGAAATTGGCAGAATTTTGAAACAAAGTGCTAAACAGATTTTACTTGGACGAAAACATTTGTTTTGGATGACCTAGGTTTTCCTTTTATGATTACTACCTTCATGGCTCGAAAACAAAGCAACACAAAATTCACTCAACCAATATTCATACAAGAAAATTTTACATGATGTGTAATGCAAAACAAAATACCCGGGGATATCACAGATTTTATTCCTGCGATGTTAGAGCTGATTGAAAATCGGCTGAATCATGTTATGTAAATCCAATGCATACATCAGCAGGAGTGAGGACAAGGAAGAAGACATGATGGAGTCCAGGCAGCAGGCAGGCCCTGACATCGGACAGTCCAGTAGCAGCTACCAGACATCCAGTGATGCGCCGGACAGTCCGGTAGGTTCCACCGGACAGTCCAGTGAAGACCAGAAAGCTGGCTGTAATTTTGGTTTTGATTCTTTTGTAACTGAGGAGTTTAGAGACTCAGATAAGTTAGGACAGGGGTTTACATAAGTTGATCCTTTGGAAGAAGTAGACATAGGTGATGGTACTATTCCAATGCCGACATTTGTAGACAAAAACCTGAAACCTGAGAGTATGATGATTGTTTTGCTTGAAATTACACTGAGATGCTTGGATTAAGCCATAGCATAGTTGAGCATCGGCTGCCTATTAATCTCGGGTTTCTACCTTTTAAGCAAAATCCGTGGCATTTCGGTCCTGACATTTACCCTCATATTAAAAATGAGATTCACCGGCTCTTGGAAGCCAACTTTAATAAACCTTGCAGGTACACTGATTGGGTGTCTAACATTATGCCGGTGGAGAACAAAGACTCCAACAAGCTTCTGGTGTGTATTGATTTCCGCAATTTGAACAAAGCTATGTCCAAAGATGAGTATCCTATAACTATAGCCAACATGTTGATCAATAATGCTTCTGGTAATAAAGTCATTAGCTTTCTTGTTGGTAATGCCGGATATAATCAAATCTTTATGGCTGAAGAAGATACATCTAAAACGGCCTTCGTATGTCCTGGTTTTATTAGTTAGTCTGAGTGGGTTGTTATGACATTTGGCTTAAAGAATGCTAGCGCTACTTATCAAAGGGCTTTGAATTTTATCTTTCATGAGTTATTAGGAATTATTTTGGAGGTCTATATTGATGACATAGCTATTAAATCGGCAGCTTTTGATTCTCATTTAGCCGATTTATGCAAAGCCTTTGAAAAGACGCACTTGTATGGTTTGAAGATGAACCCACGCAAATGTACTTTTGGTGTGTCGACTGGAAAGTATTTAGGCTTTATCATTCATGAGCATGGCATAGAGGTTGATCCTAATCGTGCTTGAAGCTATTCGTAAAGTTGCAGCTCCGATATGCAAACTTGATGTGCAGAAGTTTCTTGGCAAGATGAATTATCAACAGCGGTTCATCTCTAATCTTTCCAGGAAGGTGGATGCTTTTACTCCTATTAATCGGTTAAAAAATGGTGCTGATTTCACTTGGGGGCGGAACAGTAGAGGGCTTTTGAGCAAATTTAGGAGTATTTAGCTTCGGTGTCGGTGCTTAAGGCTCCTCAGAGTGGTGTTCATTTCAAATTATATATTGCCACCGAAGATAAAGTTACTGGTGTTGTTTTGACTCAACAAAATGAAGGCAAGTCAAAGGTTAATTGACGCCAAAACAAGGTACACGTTCATTGAGAAGTTATGCTTATGTTTGTTTTATGTGTGTACCAAGTTGAGATATTACTTGCTATCTAGTTTTTGTGTAGGTGCTTGTCAAACCGATGTTATTAAGTATATGTTGCGTAATCCCATCATGAGTGGAAGATTAGGAAAGTGGGTTTATGCTTCGATAGAATATGACTTGCCTTATGGACCTTTAAAATCTATGAAAGGCCAGGTTGTAGCTGACTTTATAGTAGAACATCGGATTGATGATTCTTGTGGACTAGATATGGCTTATATTATTCTTACTCCATGGAAACTTTACTTTGATGGATCGGTTTGTGATGAAGGGTGAGGTGTTGGTGTAGTGCTTATCTCACTAGAAGGTGCTAATTTTGATTTTTCTAACTGATTATAATTTCATTGCACTAATAATCAAACTGAATATGAAGCATTATTGTTCGGATTAGATTTATTGCATTCCATGGGAGTAATGCATGTTCAAGCCTTTGTGGATTCTCAGTCGGTGGTCCAGCAAGTCTCGGGAGAGTTTCTATGTTTTGACGGAGTTCTGAATTCTTATCTTAAACGATATTGGGATATCATTCATTCTTTTCATGAATTTGAAATTCATCACATATTTAGAACTGACAATTCTAGGGCTAATGATTTGGCATGAGGAGCATCTGATTATCATATATCAAAAGGAAAGTTTCATATTTCTAAAACACTGATGCTCAGGGAGGCTTGTGTGCTGAGGCTACGCACACCGGACTATCCGGTATGATGTAACAGACTGTCCGGTAGCGCACCGAACTATCTGGCATGAATGCCGAACTATTTGGTGCAATGGAGAAGACTTGGATTTTGGCTTTGGATGATTCGACAAGTGGTGTAGCCGATCTGAATGATTGAAGGAAACCTTTTGTTATATGTTTACAAGATCCAAGTGCCAGAACAGATAGAAAGGTTCGGTGAGCTGCTTTTAAGTATGCTTTGATTAATGATGAATTGTACCATCGCATCGTTAGTGGTGTTATGCTCTAAGTATCTAGGTTCTGATGATGTTGTACTGGCTATGGCGGATGTGCATGAAGGTGTTTGTGGCACTCATCAATCGGCATTAAAGATGAAGTGGCTTTTGAGAAGGGCTGGGTTTTATTGGCCTAGTATGGTTTGCGATTGTTTCAAGTATTACAAAGGATGTCAGGTATGCCAGAAGTTTGGAGATCAACAGATGGTTCCTGCTACTAAGATGCATCCTATTATCAAGCCTTGGCCATTCGGGGGATGTGGCTTAGACTTTATTGGAGAGATTCATCCATCACCTTCCACGAGACATCGGTTTGTGTGGATGGCTACAGATTACTTCACCAAGTGGACCGAAGCCATTGCCTTGAAGAACATGATGCACAAACAGGTAATTGAGTTCATTACTGAGCACATTATTCATAGATTCGGTATTACTCAAACTTTAACTACAGATCAAAGTGCTTCTTTTATGTCTAAAGAGGTGCATGAATTTGCCGAATCTTATAAGATTAAGTTGCTCAATTCCTCTCCATATTATGCTCAGGCCAATGGTCAGGCTGAGTCTAGTAATAAGGTAGTTATCAATCTTATCAAGAAAAAGATCGTTGATCACCCTCGACGTTGGCATGAGGTCTTGTCTGAAGCTTTATGGGCTCATAGAATATTTAAACATCATGTTTCTAAAATTTCTCCTTTTGAGCTTATGTATGGTCAGGATGCTATGCTACCTGTAGAGGTAAATTTGGATGCATACAGGTTTGTTAGAAAAAAATGACTTGGATGTTGACGAGTATCATGATTTGATGATGGACAATATTGATGAAGTGACTGACAAGCGATTGATGGCTTTCAAGGAGATTGAGAAGGACAAGTTTATGGTTGCTAAAGCATACAACAAGTAGGTGAAGACCAAATCTTTTCTGGTTGAAGAGCTCATGTGGAAGATGGTGCTACCATTGAAGACCAAGGATAGAAGATTCGACAAGTGGTCTCTGTGATGCCCCCGGCATCTCAAAAGCCTTGACACGCAATTAGATTAATGTTAATCAAGGATTGGACTTAAGCATGCTTAGAGAAGAACAACAACTAGGTCAGTAAACCACTAAGTGAAAAATTTTCAAGTTGGTAGTGTGAAATTTTCCGTTGCTTGGTCGAGTAGTTAGACATTTATACATTTTCATACAAGACTTCAAATACAAAAGTTTTAGTTCAAGATGTTGCCTTCAAATATGCTATTTTGAACATTTTCAAAATCACATGTCAAGGGGCCCAAAAGTTCAACCAAACCCAGATAGCCTACACCGAGGAAATTTTGCTAAGTCCAGGGTTGACACTCTTTCCCAAATTTCATTATGAAATTACTTTCGATTTGACCATACAACTTCAAAATCTTCCTTTGTATGAAATGAAATTAAACTTACTACCATCCAAATGCACTAGACTTTTATCTAATTGGACTTCATTTGGTGATTCAAAAGTTGGAAATGAGAAATACTCCACATAGATTGAAACTGCAGTTTTATCAAACCCTTGAATACAATTGTTCTTATAGTATAAAATGTAATATGATCTAGCCCAAACTTTCTATACCAACCCTGTAGACAATTTTATGAGTAACAACTTTGGTATTTTGTATTTTGACATGCATAAAGGTTTGCCTAGTGCTTTGGCTCAATTTCTGTCTTCTAGTGAAATCTGTCAAACTAGGCCTGAGGGGAAATTCAAATTTTGAGCAAACAAAAGGCATGATCATGCAAAAATTTGTATATGAAAGGTGTAGGAAATGAAATTATGAACAATATTGGTATAAAACTCCTTACATGAAAGTGGTTATAAAATGGACTTTTGGAATTTCTAAACTTAGGGGTGTTGTTGGTCAAACTGGGGTCACAGCTTTTGAATTCAAATTTCTCATAAAATTTGAATATAACATTGTGTCACACATTAAAACAAAGTCGTAGATCATGAAGTTAAGATCACTTCTTGTATTTTGAGTTTTCATTGATTCAGCCGTTAAATGTTTCAAAAACTCAAAATTCAGACAAGGGTTGCTATTTTCGAATTTTCTTTCCATCCTTGTGTCGCTGACACGCGGGCCCCACGCGCCAAACCGGCCTCGGATTCCAGCTCACGGGAGCGGACTGCGCCGTCCGTGGGCCCCACATCAACCCTCAGTTCGTGAACTTAGCCCATGGACCATGGCCTACTTTGATACCTCGGTCCCACCTATCGGCGCCCCGCAGCCCATAGACCGCGTCCACACACCCCGGCCCCTCCTTCTCTGCTCCAGTGCACCCACGTGGCGGGCAGGAGCTGCCCGCTCCTTGCCATGGCCGCCGGCCTGGCCATAAGGCCGAGCCGGTCGAACCTGCGCCCCGCACCCTATCCTCCGGAGCTCACTCGCCCTCACTCTCCCCGCACACGCACCCCATTGCCCATCCCTGGCTCCCTCTCTGCCTCTTCTTGCCCGGGCGCCCAGGACCCCGTGGCACCATCGCCGCCATTGGAGCTCGCCCCGAGCTCGTGCGCCAGCCTCCTCCGACTGCCTCCGCTCCCAGTGGTGAGCGCCTCCGCACCACCCCACTCCGCTCCACTGAATCCGGCCACCCTCGGAGCGCGTTGAAGCCTTCTCCACCTCCGTCCGCGTGTGGCCACTGGGACGAGCCACCGCGCCGAGACGACCTCGTCGTGGAGGGCCCCGTCCAGCCACCCCCCGCACCTCCAACCGCCTGTGCCGGACTCCCCACACCACTGCGCAGCTCGCGCGCCGCCTCGGGTCGCCGCTCCCCCACTCCCCCTTCAGATCGAGCCACCGCCCCGTCCTCCGCGTCGCCCGGCTCCACATCCAGTTCACCGGCGTTCCCGGGCTGCTCCGACCTCCCTGCACAACGCCGCCTTAGGGAAAACCTTCCCCAGTGCCAGGAACACGTTCCTGGACTGGCTCGGCTCCAAGCGCACGCCCCCACGCGACGCGCCGCACGCAAGAACCCCGGCGGCCGCGGGCCCCTCCCTGTGGAAAGGAAGAAGAAGGTGGTTTTGCTGACAAGCCCTTGTGGTTTTTGTCATTTTGTCTACTGTTTTATGAGTCTTGGCAAAACTGTGAATAGCCCCTGGAATCTATTGTGTTTACGCATTTTGACCCGAGCCCTTCCATTTTGTAGAAAGCCCCTCCTTGTTTTTCATTTTTGCGCACACTATTTAGTCCTATTAACTGAGTCTATGATTACTTGCATGCTGCCCCCTAACGATAAACTTAATTTCATAGAGGCCCAATTATAGGGTTATATTTGACTCAGAATTTGGCATATGAACTTTGAAATTCTCTAGAAATTAGTAGAAGGACTAGGCCTAGGGCAGTAAAATGACTGTATGGCCCTAGGTTTGTTGCATGCAAGCTAAATCAAAATAAATGTCAAAGAGTGGTCTAAATGACATCCAAAAATTGTGACACTTGGTCAGTAGCCTTATCATGTTATGTAGGATTATGTGTGAATTTTTGGTGACACTAGTATATACTGTTGAATTACCGTTTTGCCCCAGCTTTTGTGCATATATTGTTTTAGTAAATAATTATCAAATGTTGGATAAATGAGCTCCTAAAAATATGAAACTTTGATAGAGGCTTTAACATGATTTTTAGGCTCTGATGTGATTGGTACAACCCTAGCTTACGCTGTTTAATTACCGTTATGCCCCTATGTTGAATTTAGTGCATTTTTAGATTTATGACAATGCATGCTACATAAAGTATATCCCGAAAAATCTTCACAAATTATATTGTGAACACTTAGCTCAGTTTAGTCTCCTGTAAAGCTTTCATGCACATTGCTTACTGTTTACTATATGATGTTGAAATGATAAAGGTGATGCTAATAAGATTGATAAATTAGAAAAGTAGTATTTAACGAGTTCCAAAAACATCACCCGGCATGATATGTTTGACTTGCTGAATGGAAATAAACACCACCCCACCTCGTGCATGTACCTTAGTAATTTAAGCAACTAAATATCTATTGCATATTTTTACCGGGTCACAGCATTAACATGTTTCATTTACGATCAATAAATTGCTAGTGTATGTATAAGATTGAGTGCTTGCTCCCCGTCCACAAAAGTACTCTTGCTTAAGTAGATTTATCAATCACCTTTCTGCCTAACCATAAATTGATTATCCAATTGTGTGCTTAATACTCATGGATCTCAACCACTGCATCATGCATGTCATTCATATAGAGACGTTCATCGCAGATACGTGATCAAGAAGCAAGTGCGTAGAACTACTTCAAGCAATGGTGTCCAAAAGACCAACTAAGACCCAAATACCACCTGGAGGCCCCTGAAGTGGTATTTGGACGGATGAGTTGTCCAAGTGATCAAGGGGTTGCCTGGGGCAAAGCCCCACAACCCGACAAACTAATGTAATTTAGTTTGTTGATTTGGTGAGACCAAAGCAAAGGTAGGCAGGACCATGATTTCTCCCAGCTAATATAATAATTGATTGTTTGATTACGCATCCGCATTAGGAGTTGATTGAAAACCTTTGCATTAGACTCCCTAGCCGCCCTGGCCCTAGCACCTATATCCAGAGTTCGTAGGACGAGTTGCCTAGAATTGCTAGGTGCGAGTAGACACGAGTGAAAGGAGTCACTCGTCGCGTAGGTGGTTTAAAAAATCACAGAAACTTTTACTAATGAGAAGGTAATATTATGCTCTTGATTTAAGTGGAGACCGGGCGGAGAATAATTTTATTTTGGGGTGTGTGTTATTGTACTATTTGGCTCCGCTTGAGTTGTTTAAGGCCCATGCACTATTCGCCTATTGGTCGGCATAACATTGCTAGATTGCTTAACCGGCATATGGGACCGGTGAAGTCTTACCTGGGCTCGTCCGGAATTTTTGAGGTGCCGCCCATCCACTTGCTAGAGGCCGTTGGGCCTGGGGGCGCTTGTACTCGAGGGAGGGCTGACCCAGTGCGCTGTGGTCACGCTCCTGAAGGGGCACAACCCGGGGGTTAGGTGGGGGCGCTTTGAATCTTGGGACAAAACTGGTGGAGACGGGGACTATATGTGGGAACGCGATGGCTAGTAAGCATATACCCCTAGCATGATAGTTATTCCCGGGAATTAAAATCGATTCGAATCGCTGATGCCCACCAGGTGTGGGAATGCCAATACCTTTGACATTCAACGTAGTAACTACTTGAATATATCATATCTATTATTCATGTTTTCAAATACTACATGCTTGTATTACTGTGTTGCTTACTTTTCTGCAAGTTACTATTATTATTATGGACTTATATGCAGATGATGAAACTTGTTACTTTATGATATTATAACTCTGTTTGAAACCAATGGCTAAGGATCCATATGTTAGTAAGCAAGCTTTGTGTCAGCCGTAAGCCACTCCATTAAGTCATACTGAGTAATTAGTACTCAGGGTTTGCCTCCACCTTTTGAGTACACGTACCGACGACATCTGGACAAGTGCTTGGAGGAGGGTAGTACCGGTGAGCTCGGTGCTGCTTGCCTCGATCATCATTGCATGAAGACTACTAAAGTATTTTGTTTCCGCTGTGAGATGTTTTCGAATTTGCTTCCGCTATCTGATTCAAACTTGCCTTTCGTATGGCATTATGTTGAAACTTATATCGTTATTTCGAACTGGTTTGTAGAAATAAGTTTACTTATGCTATATTCGACTGCCTGTGATGATGTAACTGTTATGGCTCCATCGTGGGCTGGATGTGTATGATGTCGGTTCCTCTGGGATTTGGTAATATCGAGAGCTGAATGACTCTCAACGGATGACTGGGTTATTTTGGTCTAATTGCACGGCAAGCCAGAGGTGGCAGGTGTGCTTAGCCCAGATTAAATCGGCGGTTCCGCCACAGTCTCTAAGCTGGGAAGGTCCATACAAAGTTAAGCTAGTGGTTCCTGGTAATGCTTACATGTTGGAGGATCTACAAGGTAATGAATTGCCCAAAGCATTGAATAGCCGTTTCTTGAAGAAATACTACCCAAGCATGTGGCAGGATGCTTGAGGGAAGCCGATGTGTTGCATCGGAGGGTTAGTTTGCTTTGGAATTGTTATATTATGAGAAATCTGTTAATTCTCAAAGATGTAAGTAGATCTGGTGCTTTTAGTTCATAACCTTCAGGCAAGGGGGGCATGTATTGAGCAACAAATTGGGTAGGCCGGCACTGGCTGCCTCCACCGAACTATCTAGTGGGGTTCACCGGACTGTGCGGTGGGACCGAACTATTCGGTGGGTTAGAGATGGCAACGGGTACATACTCGCCGGGTAGTTCTATTCTATACCCGTACCCATCAAATGTATTTATACTGCTAAGAAACCCACACCCGCACGCGGGTATAAAATCGTTTCCGTACCCGTACCCGGTGGTTAAAAAAAACTTGACGGGTAACCCGTACCCAATAGGACACCCACTAATAACATGCTTAAAAACACTAAATTAATAAGTATATTGCATAATCAAAACCATATAACATAAAATATAGGCAAATAAAAATATATAATAGTGACAATAAACAACAAGTATGTGCATTAGTCCTTTTAGACCTACATATACACTTATTTGTGTTTAATTAAGTATTGGTTTGTGTATAGACTATTCTGGTAGAAATTACCTGCGGGTATGTGGCTATGGGTACTATACACCCATACCCACCTACCCAACGGGTACAAGATCTTACCCGTGAGCATACCTATGGGTGAAGAAGTCATTCCATAGCCCCTTCATATCGGGTAAAACCTGTCGGGTAATCGGATTTCGGGTACCCGTTGCCATCTCTAGGTGCGTTACGTCGGACTCTTCGATGAAGTCTAGTCCAAACAAAATCTCACGGATTGTGTATGATCTCAAGGATTCTGACTTGTATAAGGGTCAAGACCACCCTGCTCTGTAAATATGAAGGGGTACGGCCGATTGAGGCATCCACAATCAAACCAATCTATTACTTTTATATACTTTTATGCATATTCTATTTCTCAAATCCTAATTCTCTTACCCAACCCTAATTTCGCCTCTCTTCGAATATACGCTGACTTGAGGAGCTTTAGGTGGCCTGCCCCCTAGCATCAATCCTCTTTGATGAGGTCCCTCCCGGGAACTTTGATCTAGGTTTTACCTAGAGCCTTGCCCATCACTGGACTGTCCGGTGACATTGTAAGCATCTAGGCCCCTAATTGGTATTTTGGTAATTAATGACAACTTGTGTGGACTAACAAATATCTTTGAGAACACTGAGAATGTAGGTTGGTCCATGCAAAGGAGAGATACAATAAGAGCTTTGGAAGCTTGAGTGGAATTCTGGTGATGGAAAGCTCAAGGCAAAGGTATATGATAGGTTTTCATTTGACCGGTCAAGAGATGATTAGAGATGAAAATTGACCGAACTAATAGGCTAGATAGCTGTACTATGAAGAGGGGTCAATTGTCTTTACTTGACTGGGTCTCTAGTGCCTCATCGATCATATAGTTGATGAAATTGCATGAGGGCTAACACTGTTTCGGTTTGCGAAAGAAAAACTATATTCAAAATCTTGTTTGAAAGAAGGCTGAAACTCTGTACTGCGGATTGTCCGAGACCAAGGGGTGGACTGTCCGCAAGGCTCACAATTCTGTGGTCAGATACTGGTGGTTTCTGTGGTGGACAAGAATGTCCACAGGTGGACTGTCTGGCCCTGGGTCGTGGACAGTTCGTGGTTGAGAGATAAAAATCCACTAGTTTGTTGTGTCCCTGTCAATATTTTAAGGTTGAATGGTAGACTGACCGGCCTTGAATGGCGGACTGCCCGCAGTGCTTTTCTAGCACTTGGGAAGGGATTTGGTAGCCCTTGTTAAGGTTTTTCTTGTTGAACGGCGGACTGTCTTCGCTTGTAAGGCAGACTATCCGCAGTTCATTTTCCAGCCAGCTGCCCGAGGGCAGAGTTGCTGCGGTTTGAATTGGTTGAATGGTGAACTGTCCAGGCCCTGTGAGGCGGGCTGTCCGCGGTTGTTTTTTAGTGACTTTGGCAGGCATTTATTGCACAATATAGTCGTTCGATTTCAAGTGCGGACTATTCGAGTTTTGTACTGTGGACTGTCCGTGAACTCCCAATTTTCGCGAGTTTCTCTCATTACGGCTAGTAGAGGAGAGGGGGTGTATATATATCATGTGCCTGGGGGCTGGGCATCTCTCTTGGCTATTTAGAACACTTGTTGAGCATTCTTGAGCCTTCCCTCACCTCTCTCTCACACTCTTGCTTTGGGATTGCATTCTAGTGACATAGAGAGGCACCTAGTGCACTGCATCAAGTGTTTGATCTTTGGGGCACTAGGGAGATCATCAAGCAAGGTCATTCGCTTGTTACTCTTGGAGGTTGCCACCTCCTAGATGGCTTGGTGGTGGCTGCTGTGAAGCTCTCTAAAGGAGATTGTGGAGGAGCCCCGGTGGAGGTTGTGAGAGTCTTTGTGCTTGCCTCACCAGAGTGGTGAAAAGCAACTCTAGTGGATACCTGTTGGCGGTTGTTATTTCATGGTTTCGACCGCCAAGTCCTTGGTGAATAAATGGGGGTATACACAAGATTATATGCTTTATTTACCTAACACTAATGAACTCCACGAGTTTTGCGGGGTTTTTGATGTATCACATGGAGATGCTCATATTCCATGCAAGACAACATCATTTGGAGCAAAAGAGAATTCACACAAAAGGGCTTGAGAATGAATTGCAAACAACATCAATATGAAGTATCTCAAATGCCCTCATGGACCAAGCTATTTCAAAGAGCTCGTCGAGATAATAAAAATGGAGTTTTGGTTCACTAATTTGGAGTCCGAATGCAAAAGTTATGGCCATATCAACATTGATAACATGCATAGGCTGTGAGAGATGGCCGGGCAGCCATGACTTTGGCCGGGCCACCAAAGGCATGGCCAGCCGGCCATGCACTCTCCCAAAATGCTTCGTCCATCATCTTATTCATCCAAGGAAGTTATCAAGAGCCCAAATACATGTGGGGGGAACAAGCCCAAGTCAAATCCGATATCGAAAAGCCATCACAAGGTGCAAGGAAGTGGCTAATGCTAGAAAACATGGCCAGTCGGCCATCACCCATGGCCGCCCAACCATGCAACATGGCCGTTCAGCCATCCACTATAGCCGCCTGGCCACGTCGAGGCACCTGTTGACGTCACTTAAGCACGGCAAACCTTATACTTGCAAGCGACAGTATCGTGTGTAGCTTTTCCCCAGGATGAGTATCGTGGGTTTTGTCAATCCAAGGAACGAACTAAAGGTAATCTAATTAACAAGAGTTTGAGATAAACTTAAAGGGGTGAAAGGTGTAAAGTTAAATCTAAACCAATCCTTAACCTATACTAGATATGTTAATATATAAGATAGACGATTAGAATATCATTAGAGAACTAATTAAAGGGTATTAACTAGCTTCTAATCAGGCTCTAAACGGATCCAAAGCATATGCGATAACGGGCATCACATCTAAGATAAAACAGCGAGATAACTAGTAGCTTAAGGCAAACAAGCATGTTCAAGCATATTCATCATAGCATAATTAAATCATGATCAACCAATCTAATCCCCTAGATCGAGTTTAACCTTTCCCCGGGCTCTACTGTCACTAGTAACCAGGTAATCGACGAGAAACTCTCAACAGGCATACATAATTAGAGAACGCGCTTCTAATTACTTCACATAGTCTAATAACATAATTAAAGCAACTAGAACTTCTAATCACCATGATCACGAGAACTAGAAACATAAATATATCATTAGTAAACTAGATTAGAGATCAAGAACGCTAGATAAATAACACCCTTAATGACATGGTCTAATCAACAAGCATCTAGATCTAAATCTAATTAGAACTAGAACAAGCATAATTAGAACAAGAACTTGATAATTAGACAAGAACAAAGCTTCATTGATTAACTGTATCAACATTACATCCATAATCATACATTCCCTTGATGATACAATTAGGCCTCCAAAGCTTGGTAATTAGAGCACCGTGCAAGGCCTCTAATCACCTCCAGGAACTAGAAGAACTCTAATCCTAGACTAGAAACTCGACCCTCTGCTCTCTCTAGTTGTTGTCCCTCTTTCCGCCGACTTCACGCCTTGATAATGAATTGGATGCCTCGACTCGGGGCCTAGACTCGCTATTTATACCCTGAGGATGACGTAGGTAAAAAGGAAAGTCAAACCGACGTTTGAAGAGGTGGGGTCGGCCGACCAGGACGGTCAGGGTCGGCCGACCCAGACTCTTCCTGCGTCTTCTCCTTTCCATCTTTCGCAGGGTAGTTACTTAATGCTTAAGTAATATTTGTGCGGGGCCTTCGGGACTCTCATGCTTCTGGAATCTTCATAATGGGCTGAGCTTTGATGAATTCTTCTGGCCTTTGTCATATTTATCATCTTTAATGAATAAATATCTTTATTTTCTTGTAGCTCTTTTGACACTTCATTGAATCTTCTGGTTAGGGAGCCTTGATCTACACAGAGGGGCTATGAGTACACCAAGTCTTCCTTGTTCTTCATCTTCAATCCATGTCATCTAGCGGTCTTTTCTTACTCGGAGTGGATCATGGTGAATTTCGCGAAAAATTGGTCTAAAACCTGTAAAAATCACATGTAGCATATTTCCAAGACAATATTGCAAAATCCACAATTATCGGTGATAAATGTTAGTGAAAGATATTGTTGACGCATAAAATCAATGATAAATCATATAAAATGATGCATAAATTTCGTACATAAGCCGCGTCAACAGCACCTAGAGTCCCAGGCAGCTTTTCAGCCCAACATTGATGGCCGCCCGGCCATGCCAGAGTGGCAATCCGACACGTCCTTCGACCTGCATGCATAGAAACACAAAAGGAGACAAACCAACTATGCAACCTAGTATCCGATGAAACCAAGGGTCGAAAGGCCATCACACAAAGATTGCAATCCAAGGGAGACAACATGCAGCAAATTTGGGAGAAACATGTGTCCACCTGGCCATAAACTTGGCCGCTCAGCCATGACTTTTACCCGTTTTGCACGTGCACCGACTTTGGTAACCGTCACCGACCTTGGGGAAGCAATTTTCAGCTAGTGGATCAACAAAGGCAGTGGATCGAATGGCCGCTCGACCACTTACATGGCTGCATGCCCATCCACGTGGCCGTCTGGCTAACCGACTTACCTTCCCCACAGACATTCCCACTCCTATAAGTAGAGGGGCACTCCCTCCACTCCAAAATGTACCACTTTGGAGATTTTCTTGTACCATTCACCATGTAACTCTTCCTCCCTCACTTGGGGTGCCCCTCGAGTGGTGCCTCCACTCTGAATTCAGTGATTAGTTAGGAGTAAGAGCAAGCTTCGTGTGTCGGAGTCGGTTGGAATCCCCGGTAATGTATTTACATTCTTAATTATATATTTGTTGCATTACTTTCCTGGTGATGATTAGTGCTTTACTTTCTTAGGCCATGTTTGATATCAAAGCTTTCCAATACTGTAGTATTAGCATACTATGGTCTTCAATTGTATGTGACAGAAATACTATGGTTTTGACATACCACAGTTGTCCTGTAGTATTTTCGAAATCTGTGAATTGTTTGTTAGCAAAGTATTGATGTTGTCTCTTCCCCCTCTCCTGTTCTCTCTTCCATTCCTCTCTCTGCTCTTGGCTCTTATCCCTGCATGGGCCACAGGAAGGCAGAGAGTGTGGAGGCAAAGCCAGCGCAGGGGGGACGGCACCGCGGCGCGACGGCACGGGGAGGCTGGCCGCCGCCGGCGACGAGAGAGCAAGGCCGACCAACGAGGAGGTGCGTACAGGGAAGCGAGGCAGGGATCCACTTCCCCGCGGCGATGACGGCGCGGTCTCCCTCTCCCTCGCTGCCCTCTCCCCTTCCTCTGCTAGTGGCGCCACGATGATGACGGGTAGCATGAGGTGGCACTGCGGCGATGAGCGGTGGTGCTGGATGCTGCAGTGACTGGCAGAGGCTCGGGAGGCGGCGACGACGAGCAGTGCGAGGGGGCGCCGTGGCGACAGGTAGCACGAGGGGGCGCAGCGGTGACGGCGGTCGGAGTGGAATGGCCAAGGCGTGTTGCGGCGGTTGGAGCAGAGCGGTGCGGCGGTGGCCGAAGTGAGCGGTCGGTGTGGACTGAGCGGGAGGCGTGGGACAGGAGGCAAAATGTGTGAGAGGAGCAAACACTTTGGTCCAAACCAAAGTTTCCTATACTACAAAAAGATTGTGGTATTGGCAATACCCAGTATTAGATACATAATTTTGGATTGAGCTGCCAAACACCTAGAAGGCAAAAATACTATGGTTTTCTCCAATACTATAGTATTTCCTGAAAACTACAAAAATATTGTGTTGCCAAACACCCCCTTAGTTATTGCATTTCTTCTTTGTTTAGTTACATAATGTCATCAGTAGTTAGAGCGTTGCATCATGGCCTGAGTTGTGCTAAGTTAGAATTGATGGATTCTTAATTGTGCTTGACGGTGTCGCAATCGACACCTAGCCCTGACAGCTAGACTGGACTATTCTAACCCGATGCGCATGGGCGAACTGTGAACACGTTTGTGGCGTGCCATCCTCTCCATGCAGATTTGCTTGGTAGCCCCACTCAGTGACAGCGTGTGGTGTGCCTATGTAGCCTAGGCCCATTGTTTGGGAGGCTCAAAGGCGTTAGCTAGGTTCTTTTTCGGTGGCCAACTATCTACCCCCTAGCTCCTCGAGGGCGCTAGAATTTCGCTCAATGCAAGTATCGCCTCGGTTGAAGTCCTTTTGACCTTAGCACGGATTGTTCTTGTATGCTAGTAAAGAATGAAGACTGAAACATTACTCTAGACTCGTTGTCCTCCTAGCTAAACCTGTTTTCATCCCAACGATGTTTGGTTTGTATCTCATGGTGTTTGTCGTTTGTCTTTTGTTTATCTTTCATATATCTCCACCTATCGTTTGGAATGAATTAGATAGTTAAAGCTAGATGATCGATGAATCATTGTTCTTTCTCAATGCTTCCCTGTGGATAAATATGATACCTTGGAATACTCCCGGGTGAAAGCTACAATGGTCTCCGTTCACTTGCGGAGTAAATCTGTTAGGCTAAGAACCGCCAACAATACCGAGGTTTGGAGAGGTTCATTGGTCTGAGCCGTCTTGTATGCCAAGTGGATTCTTGGTTGGCCAAGTGAATTCTTGGTTGGGAGCGGTAGGATTTCATTGAATCCACCACAACGTGGATTAGGGGTGACCGGCAAGTCACCGATACCGCGGGATAAATTTGGTCTCTTGTGTGGTGATTTCTCTTGCTCTATTTACATTCAAGTCTTTACTTTGAGTATTTACTTTACTAGAGATTGAATTGCTATATTGTCACCTTAGGTTGCAAACCCACTTAGCTAAACATAGGCTAGAAGATTTAATTCTCTTGTGGTGCTAATTAAATTTGCCTAGTGTCTTTGTTTTTAGTTGATACCGTCTATTCACGCCCCCTCTAACCGATAATCTCGATCCTACAGACATCCACCTAACTGTTCGGTGTGGACAGGTCAACCCCGAGGTGCCCTACAGTAGCAAGCAGGCCCTAGGGTTCTTTGAGTGCTTGGCATGAAATCATGTCAAACCCATAAATGCTTCATAGTAGCTTTTCCTATTAGTAGGTACTCTTCACAACTCTAACCACCTATAGTGGGACCCCTTTTGCTTGCCCCTCACACATGTAAAGTGGATCTTGTGGACACCAGCCTCCTCACACACATGGAGTGGAGCTCACCCTTAGCTCATTACATCCTCATGCATCAAAGCGGAGTAGCAATACCGCATGGAGCTATGAGGGGCTGGTGGAGCCACACATAGAGTGGATCTCATTGATGCTGGCCTCCTGATGCGCACGGAATGTAGCTCATCTGCCTCCTTATGCCTGAAGCTAGGACATCAATGCCAAATGGAGCTAGGCGAAGGGAGGAAGATATTGTCGGTGGAGATAGAGTGACGACATCACTATGGGGCAAATATGGAGGAATGGTATGTCCATGGAGATCGTGGAGCTTGGGAGGGCACTCCTCCATGATGGAACTCGTTGGATCTATCATGATTTAGCTGGATGTAAGGGACTAACACTAGTAGAGAGAGGTCAAGAGAGAAGGAGGCCTACACTACCATCCAAGTCACCAAGATCACATTTAGTGATTTCAATCACCAAGAGTAACAAACTAAGATCCCTCACTTGATAAAAAATTCCAACTATTGAGTATTAAGGATGCAAACTAGTCTATCTCTAATCAAGTATTTATTCTTCTCTTGAGTGATCGCAAAGATCTTTAGTTGGGAAGTTAAATCAAAAGGCTATATCAACAAGTATGAATGAGTGTATAAAGCTTAAGATGTCAAAACATATCCAAATGTACCCATTGAAGGGGTATATGTAGGCAACCAAACAATTCTAACCGTTGGGAAAACGTTGCCACAAAATCTACGAGCATCAGTTAAACCAACATAACATTTCTTTGTAACCAACGCTCAATATCCATGCAAATACAACCCAACAACAATATTACTTCCACATGACTAGAAATATTACAGTAGCAAAACAATAGAATCGGACACAATTTGTAGGTTTTGTAGTTCATCTGCTTGTACTTGCATGTCAAAATGATGAGCTTCTACCTCAGATGTCCATCCCAACAAAATATGCACAAGCTCACAAGAATGATGAATATGTCAACCAGAACATGACAATCAGGTGTTAAGTAAAAAATAATGGTCAATACTCTGGGAACCACAAGCATAATATATTGGTTGTTTAGTCTGACCAAATCACATGATATTTAGGTGTTAGGGTTGACATAATTTTTAGAACTATCTATGACCAAGAAAGAGTAGAGTCGTGCTTTTGTGCCGACGATAAGTAGATTCGTAGTAGGTTTAAGGGGCTTCACGAGATACCGTCCTCGAGTGGCCAAACCTCAGGAGGCTTAAGAGAAGATGAGAGAGAGGTTTTTAGATTGGTTCAGGAAGAATCCCTATGTCCATTATGGTGTTGAGATTGTATTGCTTGAGTTTTTGGTGTTACAAGTCAGGAGTGCCAAACTCTCATGCTTGTGATCCTAGAATTATTGGAGAGCTAATGCGTATGAGTCGGTGGTCGTTTCAGTGCCTTTGTGTGGCAAATTGTCCCTTCTTATATAGTTGAGGCAGGTAGGCTCAAATGCCTTTGTGTGGTGCTCTTCCCTTCTTATATAGGTGAAGGAGGTAGGCTTACATGTGAGGGAGTATAAAAGAAACTGAAGGCGGTACAACAGCCATAGGGTTTGACTTGTAGGCTTCTATGTTGTCCAGTGCAGTGGTAGCGTCAATGTGGACTAGCCACGGGGAGCGCCAAGCGACCTTGCCCAAGATTTTCGTTCGTAATGATGGCCTTGCTGACTTGTACATGGGCAGTTGATTAGGCGCTACTTCAGCTACCGGAGCCGCCCCCATTACACTTGGCCCAGTCGGGGGCAGCTCGGTCGGTTCATGCCTTGTCTTAAATGCCACACCATTGCACCCTGCATGGAATCTGATGGGTGCTCTCCATGCCTCTGTAAAGTGTTATGATTATGGGAGGCGTGTTACAATCGGCGGTTGTCAGGCGGCGCCGCAATGGGCTCATAGACTGGCGCCAATGTGCCAGACGCATGCATGGAGGGTCAGGCCCTCAAAATGTGTCTCCCAAATGAGTAGTCGCTTCTTGTCAGGCACATGTGCTGGAGGGTAGACCCTCATAAATATGCCTACCATGGCACGGTGACCGGAGGTTGTTCGGGCAGTAGGTCACCTGACTGAGGGGTTGTGCTATCAAGCACCAAACTGAGGGGTCTCATGGTCGGGCAGTAGGCGCCAAACCGTGCAACCAAGGGATCGCATGTTGGGCCGTGGGTCACGCGGCCGGTCCTGATGAGGCCTGCCGTTGGCCTAGCGGTATTCAAAGTTCGGTCCAGTGGTGTTACTAGGGCGTTTGGGATACCTCGGGTATGGTACACATCAAGTAGTTAGTACTCTTTCGTCCTATCTCATAGTGGTGTATATGCCCTATATAATCTGATGGGCAAGTAGCTTGAGAGATGACCATATAGCAAGAGATGTGGAGACAACTCTTTGGTAGAAAGAGAAGATATTATGAGGAAATGAAGGCAGCAATGGTTAGGAAGAAATTATTCTAATGAATGGTCACTTATCCACACTTTAATCCTTTCAGGAGAAAAACATGATGAAGAACTTCTGTAAGGTCATAAGGTACGAGCTAGGTGAGAATTGCAAATGAAGAAGAAAATTTTCTGCAAGCTAGTTGTAATGAAAATGACTTGGCATGCCACATTTCCATATATTTGTTCTAGTGATTAATTGACAAATAACACTTG
Organism: Paspalum vaginatum; assembly: GCA_030272315.1. NCBI lineage: Eukaryota > Viridiplantae > Streptophyta > Magnoliopsida > Poales > Poaceae > Paspalum > Paspalum vaginatum. The sequence continues at coordinate 31,391,385 of CM059018.1, read as the reverse complement.
GACTAATAAACTTGTGTAGGTGCACATTCTTCGGTGTTTAGGTCCAAAGAATGAAAGGAAGAAGAAGTACCAAGGCAAGGCCTAAAGTGTTGCCCCAAATAGGGGTTCCACTACCAGGCCCAAATAGGCGTTAACGGGGAGCCACCCCTTGTGGGTCTCTGAAACCTTAGAGATTTGTGAGGAGATCAGAAGGTCCAACCCCTTATGGTGGGTCTAACCCTCGGACCATATTTTCCAAGAAGGGGCTGAGGGATGGACATCAGGCAAAATATGAGGACCGAAAGGTCCGACTCTCCAAGGATGAACGAAGCAGACCATTACAATAGGAGATGTGAAGCAGCCAAGTGTTTCAAAGCACCAGAAGGCCCAACCATTGAATGGGGTGACACAGATGATTGTGTGATGCTAGAGGATGGGGTGACTTAGGAGGATAGGGCAGCATGGGAGAATGCGGCTATCATGGGAGACAGGGGCGGCACGGGAAGGTTGGCTTTGGTATGGTTCATGAGATCCATACTGTCAAGTCCGTGCACCCAACAATTAGGAGTATTGTCACTACCCCCTTTGTGTCTCAGGTGGAGGCTGGCTTCACTTAAAGAAAGCCGAACACCAATCCCTTACCCACGAGACTCTAGACGGAGGCAACGACCAGGAGAGACATCAATGTAAGAGGTTCGGGCCGCCAAAGCATAATACCTTATGTCCTCTATGTTGTTGTGTGTATTCACCAAGACAATGGTGTCAAAGAGAGCTCTAGCTTTGTGTGAGTGGTTGGAGTCAAGAAGCATAAGCCCTGAACATGGAGCAACTCTCCCCCTTTTATAGTAAATGGGAGACTACAATGACAGGTGGGCTCCCAGCACTAGAGGGAGGGCCCACTATTCCTCTTGGCCATCATATGCTATGGTTCTAGCCTCATCATTCCAGGGTGCTACACACATTTCGTAGTTGTAGGTATCTCTCTTCTGCCCCTCTACCCTCTAGCCACCATTGGACTCCAGTAGGCAATGTGGAAGGTAGCAGTAGCTTGCGCCTTGTGGCGTATCGTGACAGATAGACCTAGTGGGGCAGTAGTCCCTGGGATCCTATTTGCTAGCATGTTGCATGTGCCACTCCAAGTGCACATGTTCCGGTGCACATGGTGGAGTTAATGCTCCATATGGGTCTTGTCCAAGCCTGGCGCATTGACTATGGGAGTATGTTTTGTTGTCTTCCCGTTGGCCTACGTCGCAAGGAGGGATCTGGAACCATGTGGCGCCACCGAAGCCCCAGATGGGTCTAGCATCTGCTGTGGGAGGCTAGGCTATCTGCGATGCGTGTTGCCTCCGGGGCCCTACTAGGGCAGGGCCCAGTCGCATTCCCACATCTAACCCACCAACTGTTGGGTGGATCCTCAGGCGAGATCATTTGTCATTCCTGAGGATATATATATGGTCTTCCCAAAACACTAACACATACTAATTGAGAGGTCGCCATACCTATTTTTTATTGCTTGGTCGCCCCTCGCATGTGGTTTCTTGACAATGCCAACATCATCGACAACGGCGGCATAACAGGCGGTGAACTGGCCATGCACGCATGGATAGGAAGAGGAAAGCGCGGGGCTAGCGCCAGAGTATGGGAAGAGGCATGCATGTGAGAAAATATTAATTTAGAGCTATGTATCAAATACTCCAAAAGTATTGTGGTTTGGGTGAGACCAAGTATCTAAAACATTGTTTTATAAAAGATGAACCAAACAGTTTTTGTCTAGAATCTATAGTTTTCTTAGATAACATGGTGTTATGTTTGAACCGTATAAAAAAACCATGCTTCCAAGATTACCTTGGTGGACAAAGATTACCACTTAGCCCAAAGAGCTCGAGACTGCTGGGCGCTGATGTGTCTCGATGTCTGACTTGATCTCCTTGTAAATAAGTAGTAATAATATGCTTAGCTAGATATTTTTCTTTTTCAAAACTGGTGTTTTTTACTCCATCCACAGTCGCAAAAACATGACGTCCCAACCGGAAAACAAAAGCACTTTCAAAGTAAAAAGTCTCACTCTTACACTAACTCGACTGCAGCCTGGAGGTAGCATTTCGTTTGTACACTCTAACTCTAGATTGCTGTCGCATCGGTGGTTGCGAGAACAGAGCGGTACGGTGGTTAAGGTGGTGCATTCGACCTCGACGCCACCGTTCTTGTTCGCTTGTGTGGCCACCGGCCCGTAGTACGCAAGGCCTGTTTGAATCCGTACGGATAATGAGAATCCGCTAATCTTTAGTGTTTTGGATTCAAACGGGTCTAGATAATAGAGAGATAATGATTAGCTAGACTTCTAGATTCTCATTATCTAATTATCTACTGAAATACTAGATAATACCAGCTAATGAGAGATAATTGAATTTTTTTTTCGTTATTCCACCTATTATCTAATCTATTAGCTGTAGATCCAAACTACTACCGCCTATTATCTATTAAAATAATCATTATCTAGTTAATATTGACTTTCTACCTATTAGTTAGATAATGAAAATCTACCGTGGATAAAAAAGGGTGAGCATTCACCACTCACCACCAATCGCCGAGAACAGAAAAGGATGGTAGCGTACGTGCATCAAGACAAATATAACCACAAGTCTCTTTCTTGCTAAACTGAACTGTTCCGGCCTGGCCCGCAGCCGCAGAGATGGGTGGGTAGCGATGAGCATGAGCTGGTGCTGGTCGAGCTCAGGCACGATGAGGAAGCGCCAGGATGAGCCCGCGGCCGAGCCGCCGTCGAGCGTCGCGCTCGTCGTCGGATCGACAGGCATAGTGGGCACCTCCCTCGTCGACATCCTCACGCAGCAGGACACCTCCGGCGGACCATGGAAGGTCTACGCGCTGTCCCGCCGCCCCTGGTCGCGCTGCCGTCGCCCTCCTCCTCCCTCACGCACATACACGTCGACCTCACCGACCCCGCCCGCAGTCGCCGAGACCCTCGCGCCGTTCACCGACATCACCCACAGTATTCTACGTGGCCCTGGCCTCGCTCGCCACGGAGGAGCTGATCCGGGAGGCCAACGGCGCCATGCTCTGCAACCTGCTCTCCGTCGTCGTCCCCAACTGCCCGGGGCTCGCCCACGTCAGCCTCCAGACCGGGACCATGCACTACCTGGGCCGCCTCGAGTGCGCCGCGGAGACCCCCGCCCTGGACCCGCCCTTCACCGAGGACATGCCGAGGCTCCCCGTCTTCTACTACGACCAGGAGGACATCCTCTTCGACGCCGTCGCCCGGCGCGGCGGCGGCGGCGCCGTCACCTGGTCCGTGCACCGCCCCAACATCATCTTCATCTTCTCCCCGCGCAGCGGCAAGAACCTCATCTGCACGCTCTGCTTGTACGCCGCCATCTGCCGCAAGGAGGGCGCCGCGCTGCGGTGGCCCGGGTCCCGGGCCGCGTGGGAGGGGTTCTACACCGCGTCCGACGCGGACCTCATCGCCGAGCAGCACGTCTGGGCGGCCCTCGACCCCGTGGCCAAGAACCAGGCCTTCAACTGCAGCAACGGGGACATCTACAAGTGGAAGAATCTGTGGCCGGTTCTCGCCGGGCGATTCGGGCTCGAGTGGAGGGGGTACGAGTGCGAGGAGCAGCGGTTCAAGGTGTCGGACGCCATGGCCGGCAAGGAGGCCGTGTGGGCGGAGATCGTCGCGGAGGAGGGCCTCGTGCCCACGCGACTCCACGAGGTGGCCAACTGGTGGACCATGGACGTCACGGCCGATCAGTTCGGCCTCAACTTGGAGATCCTTGACTGCATGAACAAGAGCAAGGAGCACGGATTCCTTGGCTTCCGCAACTCCGTCAAGTCCTTCAACTCCTGGATCGACAAGCTCAAGGCTTGCAGGATTGTTCCCTGATGCATTTCCATTTGTCTGTTTGCTAGGCGTTTCCGACAATGCATGCTGCATCATCTGTCTCGTCAATACCATGTCCACACAGCCTCTCAGCCACAGCTACCGACAGTCTCCTATATATCCATCTAAATCTAAAGCTTCTAGTCTGCTCATCGACTATTTATCATTTCCGTTTTCGCATGTAAGCTTCTACCAATTCTTAATGTAATGTATGTCGTGAAGGACTGGAACAGCAGAGGGGGAGGTGAATGAGAACCAAATAAATTTTCTTCTAGATCCTGTTTGTGGAAGCAAAGCGGATAGAAGAAACTCTACTGCATACAACTCTATGATTTCAATGGTTTGCTGGCCACCATTCTTTTGTATCGATCATCGTTTGTGGTTGTCGGTCTTTGTGGATAGTCAGCGTAAGTGGACTTCAGAGATTTGTGAAATACTTTAGATACTCTATTCATCAACTTCTTTTGAGAAGGACAACGGAGTTTCTATAAACTTTGATCATCTCATTTCGTGGTATATGAGAATAGGTGTGGTTGCATCAAGCTTTCACCGAATTTGGATATTTTGTTTTGTTAGGCGGTGAGAGTTGTATATTAAATTTAAAATTCTAGATTGCTTACAGCTTTCTATTTTATAAGTGCAGAGACCGAAACATTATTTTATCTTGAAATAAAGCTTCCTTTATCAAAAAATATAGCCCTCAAAGGGTCTACAATCCTAGAAATATTGCTATCTAGGAATGCATGGAAAAAATGTTGGAATTGAAGGATCGCACTATGGGCTCTCTGGTGTATTGGTGGACAATCTGACCTAGGGTGTGCCGGTGTGGACACTGAACAGTCCATAACAACGGAATAGCTTCAGAAGCTCTCTTTCTCTTTCTCGTGCCGATGTGGACGGTTCGTGAGACAGTCGTCCCTCTATAGGGACTTAGCCAATTCTTAAACGTACCACACATTGTCTGCGAGTCTGTGCTTACTATGGGTGCCCTCTGGCAAGCTTGGCTCACCAGTGCCATGCGCCCAAAGAGGGTTGTGTGCGTGCGTGTGGGTGCATAGAGAGTGGTGAGAGGCTCACCCAAGGACGAGCTATCCCAGGGTAGCAGAGAGGGGGCAATATGGTGGTGAGCTTGGCACCATGGTGAGGAGGGCGTGGCAGCATCACTAGGAGCTAACTCCAGTGGTGTGGATGGCGGAGGAGTGGGGCAAGGCGATGGCGAGGTAGGGCGGTGTGGGGACGATGGCAGTGGATCTCGGCCTCCACTAGGGTGAGTGAGGGATTGAGAGAAAAGAGAGAAAAAGGAGGGTAGGGGAGGGCATTGAGCCATTGGCAGGTGGGCATGCCCTGGGCATGTTTTCTTTTGGTTCAATAGTAATGGACCTAACCATAACCAAAGTTGTTACTTCATATGCATCAAAAAACCTAACTTTACACCAACATAAGCAGAGCCAAGAGAAAGAGACAACCAAGAATATTGTGTCATCTCCATCACGTTTAATCAATTTCACAAAATATTAAGGATGTGATCATGTGAACCGGATATTTTAATTCTAGTGTATGACTTTTGACAATATAGTCCAGTTTGCATAAAGTAGCTTACTAGTAGTACACAGAATCATCTCCGATAAAACACAATCAGTTTTGCTAAAATTTAGGTGCCGTGGGTCTAACTTTTAACATGGAGCTCTCAGATTTTTCATGGTAATTTTAGGTTTGCTATTATTGGATCATTCAGATGGACTTGAGGTTGAAATTAGTTGGATTTCAAATTAATCATTTTGTATTGGGTTAATCTTACTTGGATGAGAGGAATTTCATTTTGATGAAACTTGAGATACAAGGTTAACAATCTGATGTGGAATAAAACATTGGATCGAGAATGGCCTCAAAAGAGAACGGGTTGCGAGGATATTGTAGATTTATTACTAGCGTCGCATTGTATAGTACTCTCTCCATTCTTTTTTATTTGACGCGGTTGATTTTTTTTTCAAAAAATTGGTCCTTCGTCTTATTCAAAAAATTCCATTACCTATTATTTATTTTATTATTACTTGGTTTATCATTAGGTGTACTCTGAGTATGACTTGAGTTTCGTACGTCTACTTAAACTTTTTGAATAAGACGAAGGTTTAAAGTTTAAAAAAAAATCAATCACGTCAAATAAAAAAAGAATGGATGGAGTATTTATGAAGGATATTATTGTAGATGCAGGTGCTTTTGCTTGGCAATCACTATTAACAGAAACATGTCATGTGGTTGTCCGTGTGGATCTCTGTTAATCCGAATGTAAAGGAAGAAGAGGTTCCTATTTGGGCGCAGAACTGATCAGAGTCAAGCGCCAGCCAGAGAATTCGGTGACCCACAGAAATTATCTTGGATTAGCTAGTGCTTATTATTGACAATGCATTGTGCGGCAGCAATCGTGTCTGCGATCTTTAAGGAAACACCTAGCTTATTTTTATATACGATGATGAAGGAATAAGGAGCAACGACGGTAATATACTGAAATATATATAGTTGTAAAATTAACATCAAGTAGCTAGCTGGTGCGTACAGTTGAGTGATCATTCCGATCCCCAAGACCCCAAGGCAAAGGCATTAGCATTATTAGGCAATTAGGCATGGCACGGCGACGTGGTGATGGTGGTCACCTCCCTCTCTTGTGCCTCGCCGTCGTCGTCGTCTTAACAACGGCTGCCCCTGCCGCCTATGCCATGTTCTACTTTGATTTGCGTTCCGACTTCGGCTTCGGCGGCGGCGGCGGCTCCACTTCCAGGTATGACTCGTGGCGCCGGGCTGCCCTCGAGAGCAAGGCCAGGCACGCCAAGAATTCCGCCAAGCTCGCAAAGGCCCTCGGCAAGGAGGTGCCCGCCGGCGGCGACGTCACCGCGGCCGATGTGACCACCGTCCCGTACACCCACCAGGGCCACTGGCTGACGGTGGGCGTGGGCACGCCGCCGCAGCCCAGCAAGCTGATCCTCGACATGGGCAGCGACCTCCTCTGGACGCAGTGCAGCCTGGTGGGCCCCACGGCGGCGCAGGCGGAGCAGGTCTACGACCCCTCCCGGTCCTCCTCCTTCTCCCTCCTCCCCTGCGACAGCAAGCACTGCCAGGAGGGCTCCTTCAACACCAAGAACTGCACCGACCGGAGGTGCTACTACGAGAACGACTACGGCGTGCTGGCGGCCAGCGGCGTGCTCGCCACCGAGACATTCACCTTCGGCACCAACCACACCGTCTCCGTGCCCCTCACCTTCGGCTGCGGCAAGCTCACCAACGGCAGCATCGCCGGCGCCTCCGGCATCCTGGGCCTCTCCCCGGGCCCCCTGTCCATGCTCAAGCAGCTCTCCATCACCAAGTTCTCCTACTGCCTCACCCCGTTCCTCGACCACAAGACGAGCCGGCTCATGTTCGGCGCCATGGCCGACCTCGCAAAGTACAACACCACGGGCAAGATCCAGACCGTGCAGCTGCTGAGGAACCCAGTGGAGGATCTGTACTACTACGTGCCCATGGTGGGGATCTCCCTGGGCACCAAGCGCCTTGACGTGCCGGAGGAGACGCTCGCGCTCAAGCCCGACGGCACCGGCGGCACGGCCGTGGACTCGGCGACCACGCTGGCGTACCTCGTGGAGCCGGCGTTCAAGGAGTTCAAGAAGGCCGTCATGGAGGCCGTGAAGCTGCCCGTGGCCGAGAACCGGACCATCGACGACTACCCGCTCTGCTTCGTGCTGCCGCGCGGCACGTCCATGGAGTCGGTGAAGACGCCGCCCCTCGTGCTCCACTTCGACGGCGGCGCCGAGATGGTGCTCGAGCGGGACAACTACTTCCAGGAGCCCAGCCCCGGGATGATGTGCCTCGCGGTCGTGCAGTCGCCCTTTGAAGGCGCGCCCTCCGTCATCGGCAACGTCCAGCAGCAGAACTTGCACGTGCTCTACGATGTGGCCGAACGCAAGTTCTCCTATGCGCCCACCAAATGCGACCAGATCTGATCTCTGCTGTATGCTACGTTACGTACGACATGAAGATACTAGTGCTTGTGTGCTAGCTAGTGTGTGTTTTCTGCATGCATATCTTCAGAAATTCAGAGGCCAAGATCGTTTTTTTTAATTTTTTTTCTTGATTACCTGTTAAAGAAGCTCCTTTGTAGGCTGACATTTTTGTACGTACTGTTGTAGCCAATGTATGAAAACAATAACGAGGCCTGTTATTACAGAGAAAAAGTTAACAAATAGTGATGAAGTGATTAGAAGTCAGGATAATTTCATACTGCTTGCTCATCAATGGGCTACATATATGCTGTTGTGTCAGGGGAAATCTATCAAATAAAGTTATGTGTATATCATTATTATATAGATGGTGACTTAATGATTTCATTATCAAGTCGAAAATTTAGGTAGTTACTTAAGTGTTTGTAGTGAGGATTGGGATGGTAAAGGGCACAAAACATCTCAATCTAGATTGATGGAGCAACACACATTGTAACCACTACTACAAGAGAATATTCCTATTTTCATAGGCTACTGGAATGGTCTTGACGTTTGATTGGTGGATTCAAAGATTTGTGATTTTGGGTAGGAGAGGAAGAACACTAGAAAGGGGAAAGAACCGGAGGAACTGGAGCAAGAGAACTCTCTTATCCTCCTCTGCCTTTCCAGCTAGGTAGTGTTTGGTTCGAGTACCAAATAGGATAGATGATTCTATCCTAGTTTTGTGCGATGGGACAGTCTCATGTCTATGTTTGGTCCATACCACAGAGTCATTTTGATTTTTGTTTCGTTTGAGGGATTGAGGAGGGATGGGGTGTGTGTCATTTAAATAGGGTTAGCAGCACTATTCAATGGACCCCACGTGTCATAGTCAAAATGGAGGTCTTTCTTCCTACAACCACTGCTTCACCCAATGGAGCAGCAGGAATGAAGGATTAACAGAGGAAGTGGCCCGCCGGGGTGACAGGTGGGGCAAGAGGCTGGCTTGGCGACGGACCCCGCGGCAGCGACTGGGTGAGGCTGGCCACGGCCGACAAGCCTCGTGTCGGCGGCTGGGCGAGACCTACTGGGGCAATGGACCCGGCGCTGACGCCGGGCCACAGACCCCGTGCGGCTGCTGGGCGAGGCCGGCTAGGACAGCCTTGGGCGGCAACCGCGAGGGCCTTGGGCTGCGACGGTGGTTGTGATGCCCTGGGCATCTCCAGAGCATTATCATGTGCATCCTTTATTTAATTACCTCTCATAAGCATCATCTCATCTCTTGATAGCATGCATTTGACTCATATGAACAAGCATGATGGAAATAGCTAAGTGATGCACTCAGTTTTTGCATTAATGACACTAGAATTTTGGGTATGGCCCTAGTTGTGTTAAGATTTAGGTGAAACCTTTTAAACAAAACTTGTGGGTCATGTTGTGATAAAAAACTTTGTTAATTGGAGCTTAGATGTAAAATGGACATAGCTTAGGGTAAAAGGCCTTTTTCTCTCAGCCAAGAAACACACTCAAAATCTAAATTTCATAGAAATATCACTTTTTCTATAATTTACAATCATTTTCATGCAAAGCCCCAATTTAGGAAGTTGTAGATCTTGGAATTTGGATCAAAGTTGGTATAAAACACTCCATGAGTTTTTGGCCACAAATAGGGCTTTTAAATTTTTCTTTAAAAGGGCTGGGTAGGGCAAATTCAAAAATCTGAGGAAAATTTAAATTTAAATCATACTTAGACTCGGATTTTGAACTTGAGATTTTTGAAAAACTTGTAGAGCTAAAAGAATAAAACATTTCATTCAATTGGGCCTTTTTCAAATTCGGCTTCTAAGTACCTCAAAATAGCAATTTTCAGAGCCTTACCAAAAACAGAAAAAAGGGGGTTTTCTTTTTTGGGAACCCAGGCCAATGACGGGTGGGCCCAGGGATCCGCGGGCGCGTGCGCTGCCGAGCCGGCGGCCGCCACGCGTACGCCAGCGTATAGTTAGCTTGACCGTGCAGCGGATCGCCCCCGCCGCGCTCGCCGTTAAAGGGGAGGCCGCCCTTCTCCGCTCGTTCTTTCCGCGCGTCTCCGCCTCGCTAGCCTCACTCGCTCTCGCCGTTCCGCTCAGCTGCCATTGACAGAGCTTGAGGGAGCTCACTCCGAGCCGCCTCCGCCCATCCCCGCGGCCGTCCATCACCACGCCGCTCTTCCTCTCGCCTCTCTCCGCCGTTCCCCGCAGTCCGGAGCCGACCTCCACCTCCTACCGAGCCGCATTTTCTCGCCGAAGCTCCGAGCTCCCTACCTCCTCGTTGCCGGCCCTCTCCACTGCTCCGTTCATCGTTTGAGGTAGGGGGTGAGTTCCACCGCGACCTCCTCTCTCTCCCCAGCCTTTCGCGGCGAGCCTCCGTGCCCCGCAGGGCCAGATTGGCCGCGCGCCGCTGTCGCCCTTCCTCCCGTCGCGAGGAAGAAGACAACGGGAGGTAGGAGACGACGGTTTTGCAGATCCGACCCTGCGATATTAGGGTTTTACATTCTAGACCACGCGCTGTTGAATGAGTCTTGCGGATCTAAAGTTTTAGCCCCTTAAGTCTAGGGTTATTTGCGCATGGATCCTAGATCTGTGGATTTTCATTTTAAAAATACATTTAAAACGGATGAAACTTTGAAAAAACATAGAAAATAGAAGAAAAATCCAAAAATAGCAAACTAAGTTGCATTGTAATCCTTGTAAATATATCTATCTGATGGGTATGATGGTTGAGCAGGAAAAGACCTTTTTGCCCCTGATATTATGCATGCTTTGTAAATCATTATAAATAGGAAATGTGGACTAAATGGTCTCCAAAAATTATCAAACTTGGACAGCAGTGTTTTTAGGGTACATAGGCTCACTATGATTTTTGGTAGCTCAAGTGTTCACTTTTTTAATTACTGTTTTGCCCCTGCATGTGATTTTAGCATAAAAATAAATGAGAAAATGATAACCATATAAAAATTATGCTCTAAATGGTTTTACACATTCTATTTGTGCTCCCTATGGTATACATAGCTCACTGTTGAAATGGGGTACTGTGCATGTCAAGTATAGTTAGTGTTTTGAAAATAATAAGTCCATGCATGTTTAACTTAATAAATAGGAAATGTGGTTTAAATGTGGGTTAAAAATTCTGAAATTTGGGCAGAAGCTTTGCTAGCATACCTAAGCTTAGTATAAAATTTGATAGCCCAAATACTTACTGTTTGTTTACTGTTTTGCCCTTGCCTAGTAATTAAGCATATAATTAGCAAAACAAAAGGGTTCTATATAAAAATAAGTTACAGGGGGCTTCGTGGTATTTATCTGGGCTCTAGCTGATAGTGCACACGGGCAACGTAGTAACTACTTAAACACTCTATATCTAATACTCATGATTTCTGGAATACCACATGTTTGAATTGAACTGTTCACCTTACTGCAATTTACTATTATGTTGGTGGTTATACAAATGATGAAAACTTGTTACTTATGTTACACATGACACTGTTTAAAACCAAAGGCTAAGGATCCACTTGCTAGTAAGCCGCTTCGCGTCAGCCGTAAACCAAATCCATTAAGACCTACTGAGTAATTAGTACTCAGGGTTTGCCCCCATATTTTGAGCGCGGGTATTGAGTTCATGGTTTGCACTTGTGTTGGAGGTGGTGCATGCCCCCACTTAGGATAAATCGCCATGAGTGGCACAAGGGCAACATCGGTGGGCTCGATGTTGTTACTTCTAGTGCAAATCTTTTGTGATATCATGGTGACCTCTGAACTTATCATTCCGCTGCGAGAAACTTTTGAACTTGCTACTTTATAACTCTATGTTGGACTTTTAATTTATTAGAAACCGGTTTGTAACTAAGTCTAATGTTATGCTATTCAACTACCTGTGATGATGTATCTGTTGTGGCTCCATCGTGGGTCAGATGTGTATGACGTTGGTTCCTCTGGATAATGGTAACATCGGGGGTCAAATGACTCTCGACGGACGACCGGGTTGAGGTGGCAGGTGTGCTTAGCCCGGATTAAATCGGCGGTTCCGCCACAGCTGGTATCAGAGCCGATCATACACAGACAACAGACATATCATCTAGTTTTAATTTGCAAATCTACTTTCGAAAACCCATTTTGAAGTATTTGAAAAATGAGAGTATCGATACGCCCATATTAAGGATGTTAGTGTAATACCAGGTGACATCGCTAACATTCTGATCTAGATAGAACTCATATGCATATTCGGCGCTTTGGGAAGCAACATTTCGGCCATAGCCTTCTCCAGTACTGGCGGAGCGCTATTGGGATTTGCGGACTCTTGCGAACCCTGCATTCATGCTGATAGGGCAGAACTCTTTAAGGGGGGTGGTCACGCCATTGGAGTGTTTCGTGACAACTCTTCCTTCGACCAAAATTATAGCAAGATCTTGTTGGCCACCGTTTCTCTCCCCAGCAATTCCCCAGTACTGGAGGAACGTTGGGTGCGTTGGGAGAAATGGCGCCACTACGTCGTCCACCAGACGTAGCTTAAAGAAATTCGTGGATGCCACTTTTAGGGTTAGAGTGGTAATGTATGATGATGGTGATGATGTTGGTATGAGCATGCATTTTTTTGCAGGTACACTAACTACGCGCGAAACTAAGATCGGGTAGAAACGACTAGTTGCATTAGAGAGTGCCGTGCATATGTGTCACCGAAATATCACTAGCTATGTATGTATATCTAGTGTGTGATGAGAGGCCGAATTGGATGAGTCATGCATCATGTTTACTTTCATTGTTCATATTTGGGGTCATTGCTAAAAGTCGAATAAAGTAAATTGAAAGCTCAAAGATATCTTCTGCACACATCACCCCTTTAATCGTGGAATTATATGCAACTAATACCTATTACTGATTAAAAGTCTCTTTTTAAAACAGATGGCTAGGACCAAGCAAACCGCCCGCAAGGCCACCGGTGCGAGGGGACTCCGCTTGCAGGAGGGAAGGGCTGTTCCCCTCCCATCAGTGACCCACACCCCTCCCCAGCTTGAGAACGGGATGGTCCACACCTGTTGCCGTGAGGAGAACGGCCTCGCGCAGATCCTTTGTCGGGCTCTGCGTGAGATGAGGCGCAGACCGTGCGCCTTCTTCTCCGTGCAGACAGTGCACGCGGAGGGACACTGCATGGCCAGTGTTGTCCTTCCCTCGAGCCACACCGCGGCCCGGCAGACGATCGCCGTCTATGGGGCCAATGAGGAGGACGCTTACGACAAGGTCACCTTGGCAGCCATTACCTCACTCAGCTCCTCGGGTGCAGTAGGGATGTCCATGCCGCGCTACCTCCCCACCGACGGCTACGACGACGAGTGGCTCCATCGTCATAACATGCTGGAGGAGCGGATTGACACTAGGCCGTATGTTGTGACTATGTAGTTTGCTCACAGCGTGCACAGGATGTACATCCGTGCCGAGGATGTGATGCCCTGGGCATCTCCAGAGCATTAGCATGTGCATTCTTTGTTTAATTACCTCTCATAAGCATCATCTCATCGCTTGATAGTGTGCTTTTGACTCATATGAACAAGCTTGATGGAAATAGCTAAGTGATGCACTCAGTTTTTTCATGTATGACACTAGTAAATTGGGTATGGCTCTAGTTGTGTTAAGATTTAGGTGAAACATTTTATACCAAACTTGTGGGTCATGTTGTGATGAAAAACTTTGTTAATTGGAGCTTAGATGGAAAATGGACATAGCTTAGGGTAAAAGGCCTTTTTCTCTCAGCCAAGAAACACACTCAAAATCTAAATTTCATAGAAATATCACTTTTTCTATAATTTACAATAATTTTCATGCAAAGCCACAATTTAGGAAGTTGTATATCTTGGAATTTGGATCAAAGTTGGTATAAAACACTCCCTGAGTTTTTGGCCACAAATAGGACTTTTAAATTTTTCTTTAAAAAGGCTGGGTAGGGCAAATTCAAAAATCTGAGGAGAAATTTAAATATAAATCATACTTAGACTCAGATTTTGAACTTGAGCTTTTTGACAAAGTTGTAGATATGAAAGAGATCAACATTTAATTCAATTGGACCTTTTTCAAATTCGGCTTCTAAGTACCTCAAAATAGCAATTTTCAGAGCCTTACCAAAAACAGAAAAAAGGGGGTTTTCCTTTTTGGGACCCCGGGCCACTGACGGGTGGGCCCAGGGATCCGCGGCCGCGCCCGCTGCCGAGCCGGCAGCCGCCACGCGTACGCCGGCATACGGCCAGCTCGGCCACGCCGTGGATCGCCCCCCCTGCCGCGCTCGCCGTTGAAGCGGAGGCCGCCTTCTCCGCCCGTTCTTTCCGCGCGTTCCTCGCTCGCTCGCTCGCTCGCTCGCCCTTGCCACGACGCGTCGCCATTGACGGCCGAGCTCCAAGCTCGAGCTCGCGCCCTTCCCTCTGCCGCTCCCCGAGCCTCCACACCTCCACCGCTGCATCCGCCTCGGCCCCGCGCACCTCACGCTCGAGTCCCCATCGCCATTCCCCTCTCGGACGCCGAGATCCGTCCTCGCCTCGACGTCGCGCCGCGCCGGTTCACCCTCGGTTCACCACCGCCGTCTACCTCGTCCACACCGTCTCCGTCGTCACCGTCACCTCGAGGTAGAAGCCCCGCACGGGGAACACCATCCCCGACCCGCGTCGCGGCCGCGGCGAGCCCCGGCTCGCCGACGCGCGCGCTTCTTCCCGCGCGGCCGCGGGCGTCGCGAGGAAGAAGGGGGCCAAGGAAACTTTAGATCTGGCCCCTGATTTTCTCATATTTACGAATCGGTCCACCGCGCTGTGCCCTGTGCCTTGTAAATCTTGCATGTCAGCCCTCAGAAGCCACGGATAATTATGTATAGATCCTGGATATGTAGATTTTCGATTTAAAATGCATTTAAAACTACTGAAACTTTGAAAAATCGTAGAAAATTAAAAAAAATCCGAAAATAGCAAACTAAGTTGCATTTTAACCTTTGTTATCAGATCTATCAGTTGGTTATGATGGTTGAGTAGGAAAAGACAGTTTTGCCCCTGTTATTGTGCATGCTTGATAAATCAATGTAATTGGGAAATGTGGACTAAATGGTCTCCAAAAATTCCCAAACTTGGTCAGCAGTGTTGTTAGGGTATATAGGCTCACGGTGATTTTTGGTAGCTCAAGTGTTCACTTTTTAACTACTGTTTTGCCCCTGCAAGTGATTTTAGCATAAAAATAAATGAGGAAATGATAACCATATAAAGATTATGCTCTAAATGGTTTTACACATTTTATTTGTGCTCCCTGTGGTATAGATAGCTCATTGTTGAAATGGGGTACTGTGCATGTCAAGTATGGTTAGTATTTTGAAATTAATAAGTCCATGCATGTTTAAATTAATAAATAGGAAATGTGGTTTAAATGAGGGTCAAAAATTCTGAAATTTGGGCAGCAGCTTTGCTAGCATACCTAAGCTTAGTATAAAATTTGATAGCCTAAATGCTTACTGTTTATTTACTGTTTTACCCTTGCCTAGTAATTAAGCATATAATTAGCTATAGGGGGGTTTGTGGTATTTATTTAGGTTCTAGATGATGTAAGTAGCTCATCGCTGAAAACGTGAGGCCATGCATGTAAGGTTTGACCCTATTTTGAAAATGGTAGACATAATGCGTATTTAAGAAAATAATAAGGAAATGTGAGACTAGTATATTAACAAATGCCACCATGAATCATATTTGGAAACTTAGGAGTATGTTGACCTTAGCCACTAAGTTGGAATGCAATGTAAGTCTTCACTACTGTGTTATAAATGCATGATAGAAATGTTAAGCTAGCTAGGTGGAAAAGTGTTGTTTGAGTATGCTCGGCCATTTCGCTTGAATCGGTGCTACCCCGTCACAACCCCACGTTGTTATGTGTGACCAGCTAAGTTATCATAGGTGATGGCTTGTACGATTTCTTAACGCTAAACAAGTTTCATCACGAAAATGCATAATTTTATTCCATCAATCATGATTTCTTGCATCGCACTCGCATCATGACGCAAGCATTGCACTAATACATGCTCCAATTGCACTATGTCATGCATATAGATCCCGCGAGCGAAGGACAACCGCCGAACCAACCAATCGTAGAGGAGCCAGAGGAGCAGCTGCACCAGGAGCCGGAGGACCAGCAGCAGGGCCCGACTACGCTCTGAAAGAGGCTACTGACCCTAACGAGGAAGGTAGGCAGGACCATACTTAACCCAGCAAACAAATTATACTTGATGATTACGCATATGCATTAGGAGTTGCTTGAAACTAGTTGCATTAGACTCCCTGGCCGCCCTAGCCCTAGCACCTATACACAGAGTTCGTAGGACGAGTATGCCTAGAAATTGCTAGGTACGGGTAGACACGAGTGTGTGGACTCGTCGCGTAGGTGCTTTCAAAGTTGCAATAGCTTACTATTACGTCAATTAATATTGTTGCTCATGATTTAATTGGAGGCCGGGCGGAGATGTATTTCGGTATTTACTTTTCGTAATGTTGCACTATGGACTCCGCCCGAGTCGCATAAGGCACACCCGCTGTTCGCCTATTGGTCGGCATAACATTGCTAGAGTACTTATCCGGAGAATGGGACCGGTAAAGTCTTACCTGGGTTTGTCCAAAGTTTTCGAGGCTCCGCCCATCCACTTGCTGGAGGCCGATGGGCCCGGGGGCACTTGTACTCGAGGGAGGGCTGACCCAGGGCACTGTGGTATCGCTCCTGAGGGGGCACAATCCAGGGATTAGGTGGGGCGCTTTGAATCTTGGGACATGACAGGTGGAGATTGGGGATATATGTGGGAACGCGATGGCTAGTAAGCATATACCCCTGGCATGATAGTTATTCCCGGGAATTAAAACCTACTGAGTAAGCTGCTTCGCGTCAACCGTAAGCCAAATCCATTAAGACCTACTGAGTAATTAGTACTCATGGTTTGCCCCCATATTTTGAGCGCAGGTATGGAGTTCATGGTTTGCACTTGTGTTGGAGGTGGCGCATGTCCTCACTTAGGATGAAACAGCATGAGTGGCACAAGGGCAACATCGGTGGGCTCGATGTTGTTACTTCTAATGCAAATCTTTTGTGATATCATGGTGACCTCTGAACTTAACATTCTGCTGCGAGTAACTTTCGAACTTGCTACTTTATAACTCTATGTGGGACTTGTACTTTATTCGAAACCGGTTTGTAACTAAGTCTATTATTATGCTATTCAACTGCCTGTGATGATGTATCTGTTGTGGCTCCATCGTGGGTCAGATGTGTATGATATCGGTTCCTCTGGGAAATGGTAATATCGGGGGTCAAATGACTCTCGACGGACGACCGGGTTTAGTTTGGCCTAATCACATTGCGAGCCAGAGGTGGCCGATGTGCTTAGTCCGAATTAAATCGGCGGTTCTGCCACAGAGGACCGTATCTCCCACTACTGTGACCAGTATATGTATGCGCAGGACCGTATTGAGGAGTTGGAGGCAGAGTTGGCCGAGGCACAGCAGCGCCTTGTGCAATACGAGCAGGACCCTTCAGTTGCCCCCGTGGTGGAGGATGAGGACAGCATGGTGTCTGACGCGCGTAACGCGCGTTAGAGTGCTTGATGTTAGCAATGCGTGATGAAGTCTTTTGTAAATGGTGCACGTTATGAGCGATGTTTTGTATTATGCCGCTTCGTGCAATTTGCCATGACTGTACTAAACACTGGTGAGGTCGAGACGACTCATTTATGTACATCATGTAACCCGATGCTAGAACCTTAGGTTGGTGTTTCGATGTGATGGGCGTGATGGCCCCACGTGTGTACTAAGTAGACCTTTTGTGATGCCCCCGGCATCTCGAAAGCCCTGACACACGATTACATGAACACTAATGGTGAGTTAGGATTTAATTATGCTTAGAGAGTAATGAGGATTGGTGGAGAAATCACTAAGTCGAAATTTTTCTATTCAAAATGGAAAGTCTCACGTTACTTGGTTGAGTAGTTAGACATTTATACATTTTCATGCGAGACATCAAATACAAAAGTTTTAGTTCAAGATATTTCCTTCAAATGTGCTATTTTGACCGTTTTTAAAATCAGATGTTAAGGGGCTCAAAAGTTCGAACCAAGCCCAGTTAACCTACACTCAGGAAATTTTGCTAAGTTTAGGGTTGACACTCTTTCCCAAATTTCATTCTGAAATTACTTTCGATTTGACTATACAACTTCAAAATATTCCTTCCTATGAAATGAAATTGAACTCATAACCTTTCAGATGCACTAGACCTTGATATGATTGGACTCCATTTGATACTCCAAAAGTTGAAAATAAGAAAGACTCTACAAAAGGGAAAAGTGCAGTTTTACCAAAACTTTGAGTATGTTTGAAATGGTATTTCAAAATCTGTGGCGAATTGGATAGAACTTTATATACCAAACTTGTAGACAACTTCATGATTAATAACTTTGGTATTTTGTGTGTTGACATGCATAAAGGTTTACAAGGTGTTTTAGCTCATTTTCTGTCTTCTAGTGAATTCTGTCCAAATAGACCTGAATGGAAAATTCAAATTTTGAGCAAACAAAAGACATGATCATGCAAAACTTTGTATATGAAAGTTGTAGAAAATGAAATTGTGAACAACATTGGTATAGAAAAGTTTTCATTAAAATGCACCTAATATAGACTTTTATAATTTCTAAGCTGAGGGTTTCAAATGGTCAAACTCAAGTTAGTTGATTTAATTCAAATTTAAACCAAATTTTACTATAGAACTTGGTATACGTGTCAGTAGCAAATTTGTAGAGATACAAGTTTCCAATACTTTTTGTATTTTGAGTTTCATCTAATTAGGCATCTAGGGTGATCAAAAATGCGAATTTCAAATATGTCTCCAGCCGGTCAAACCATCCTTTTCCTTTTTCCGAAATTTCATTTTTTCGTCGTCTCTATGACGGGCGGGCCCCACATGGCGGAGCCCTCGGATTCCCGCTCGGACGACAGCGGACGTGGGCCCCACCTTGGCTCGCTCCGCAGACCGGGTCCATGAACTCGACGCTCATGTTCCTCCATGGGGCCCACCTGTCATTCACTCCGGTCCATGGACTCGGTCCACGCTGCCCTGCTCCCTCCTTCTCCCCACTCCCGCTCGCCCACGCGGCGGCCAGCGCCTGCCCGCGCCGCGCCATGGCCGGCCGAGGCTGCGCTGCCCTGACCCTGCCAGGCCTCATCTAGACGGGGATGCGGCTCCCTTCACTCGCCTGCCTATCTCTCTCTCGCCCACTGCCTCCCTCGTCCCCTTGCCTCGACGCCGCTCCGCTCTCCTGCCCAAGCTCCAGTGCACTGCCGCCATGGCCATGGAGCACGAGCTCCACCGCACCGCCTCTCCAGTACACCTCCTGCCCCGATAGCACGAGCACCGCGGCCGCCACTGCCTCCTCCCTCTTTACCCCAAGATCTCGGCGCCAGAAATCACTCCACCACCCCTCCCCACGCGAACGCCATCGCTCATCGCCGCCTCGGCCGCACCTCCTCGCGGACACCCACCGTCAAGCACCTCCCCACGCCTCCAACCGCCTACGCCGGACTCGTCACTCCACCGCGTTGCTCGCGCACTGCCCTGGGGCGCCGTTTCCCTACTCCTCCACCAGATCGAACTGCCGCCCGTCCTCCGCGTCGCCCAGCTCCACGTCCGGTTCACCGGCGTTCCCCGCCCGCTCCGGACTCCTCGTGCGACGCCGTCTTGGGGGAAAGGAAGCCCTTCACCGGCAACACGTCCCTGGGGTGGCTCGGCTTCAAATCCGGCCACCCACGCACCGGTGCACGCGCAAGAACGTGGCCCGACGCGCGCCTCCGGCCCCTGTCGCGAGGTAGAAGGAGGCAGGAAGAAGAAGGTGAAATAGCGAATAGCCCCCTGCGTTTTTGTCTATTTCCGTTCGAGTCCAACGCGCTGTTCACTGAGTGTTGGATATTTTCCATGTTGGCCCCAGAATCTATGTATAATGATGGTTAGATCCGGAATTTGGGGTTTTTCCTTTTTAGATTGGATATTTTCGGCATAAACTTTGAAAAATCATATAAAATCAAATAAAAATCAGAAAAATACAAACTTTGTTGCAGTGTACTCCTATTAAGTAGATCTACAGAATGGATATGATGGTTGGGCATGAAAAGACATTTTTGCCCCTGATATTGTGCATGCATGAAAAACCTTAATAAATAGGAAATGTGGGTTAAATGAGCTTCAAAAATTATGAAATTTGGGCAGAGGCATTGATAGCATGTGTAGGCTCTGTATAAATTCTGGTAGCCCTAGCATTGACTGATTAATTACTATTTTGCCCTTGTCTTGTATTTAAGCATATATTTAATTTAAGAAAAGGTTGCTATGGTGAAAAATGCTCCAGGTGACTTCAGGGGCTTGATATGAGCTCTAGGTTATGAACATGACTCACTGCTAGAGAAGGAGGTGGGGCATGTAAGGTTTTGACTTTGATTTGAAAATGGTAGAAATAATGCATATTTACGTAAATAATAGAAAATGTGAGACTAGTATATCTAATAAATGCCACGATGGATCATATTTGAAAAATAAGAATATGTAAGTCTTAACCACTGATTCTGGAATGCAATATAGGTCTTCACTGCTATTTGAGAAATGCACGCTAGGAATGCTAAGTTAGCTATGGAAAAAAATGGATGTTTAAGTAAGCTTCGGTCGCTTCACATGAAGCGATGCTACCTCGCCACACACCCCCACGTTGTTATATGTGATAAGCTAAGTTACCGTAGGCGATGGCTTGTATGATTTCTTAATGCTAAACAAGTTTCACCACGAAAATGCATAACTTTAGTCCCTAAATCATGATTCCTTGCATCGCACTCGCATCATGAAGCAATCATTGCACTAATACATGCTCCAATTGCACCATGGCATGCATATAGATCCCGCGAGCGAAGGACACCCGCCGGACCAACCGATCGTAGAGGTGCCCGAGGAGGAGCTACACCAGGAGCCGGAAGACTAGCAGCAGGGGTCCGACTTCGCTCAAGAGGCAGCTACTAACCCTAGTGAGGAAGGTAGGCAGGACCATGATTTCTCCCAGCTAATATGATAATTGATTGTTTCATTACGCATCCGCATTAGGAGTTGATTGAAAACAATTGCATTAGATCTCCTGGCCACCCTGGCCCTAGCACCTATATATAGAGTTCGTAGGACGAGTTGCCTAGAATTGCTAGGTGCGAGTAGACACGAGTGAAAGTAGTCACTCGTCGCGTAGGTGATTTCAAAGATTACAAAACTTTTACTATTGGGAAAGTAATATTATGCTCATGATTTAAATGGAGACCGGGCGGAGAATAATCTTATTTTGTGGCGTGCGTTGTTGTATCATTTGGCTCCGCCCGAGTCGTTTAAAGCCCGTCCGCTATTCGTCTGCTGTTCGGCATAACATTGCTAGAGTGCTTAACAGGAGAATGGGACCGGTAAAGTCTTTCCTGGGCTCGTCCAAAGCACAGAGACACGTTCCTACCCGCTGGTTGAGAGGAAGGTGGCCCGGGGGAGCTTGGTACTCATGGCGGGGAGACCGAGATGTCGGCAGGCTCGTCATGGGGGCACAACCCAGGGGCTAGGCGGGAGTGAATCGAACTTGGGACGAGATAGGTTATGTGGGAACGTGATGGCTAGTAAGCATATACCCCT
Source organism: Paspalum vaginatum (assembly GCA_030272315.1). Taxonomy (NCBI): domain Eukaryota; kingdom Viridiplantae; phylum Streptophyta; class Magnoliopsida; order Poales; family Poaceae; genus Paspalum; species Paspalum vaginatum. The sequence continues at coordinate 31,369,822 of CM059018.1, read as the reverse complement.
GGCATGATAGTTATTCCCGGGAATTAAAATCGATTCAAATCGATGACGCCCACCAGGTGTGGGAATGCCAATAACACTGTCGGGCAACGTAGTAACTACTTGAATATATTATATCTGTTACTCATGTTTTCAAATACTACATGTTTGTGTTGTATTGCTTACATTTCTGCAAGTTATTATTATGGAGTTATATGCAAAATATGAATCTTGATACTCTATGTTGATATACCACTGTTTAAAATCAATGGCTAAGGATCCACATGCTAGTAAGCAAGCTTTGCGTCAGCCGTAAGCCAATCCATTAAGTCCTACTGAGTAATTAGTACTCAGGGTTTGCCCCCACCTTTTGAGAACAGGTACCGACGACATCTGGACAAGTGCTTGGAGGAGGGTAGTACCGGTGGGTTCGGTGTTGCTCGCCTCGATCATCATTGCATGAAGACTACTAAAGTATTTTGTTTCCGCTGTGACATGTTTTTTTTAATTCGCTTCCGCTATCTGATTCAAACTTGCCTTTCGTATGGCATTATGTTGATATTTATATCTTTATTTCGAACTGGTTTGTAAAAATAAATTTACTTTTGCTATATTCAACTGCCTGTGATGATGTAACTGTTGTGGCTCCATTGTGGGCTGGATGTGTATGATGTCAGTTCCTCTGGGAAAGGATAATATCGAGAGCCGAATGACTCTCGACGGACGACCGGGTTTAGTTTGGTCTAATCACACTGCAAGCCAGAGGTGGCAGGTGTGCTTAGTCCGGATTAAATCGGCGGTTCCGCCACACCTTTAGCTTGCTAAGACCTTCTAAATATGGTCGCAGTAGCTGCTGGATGCGTATGGACAATGTGGAATGATGCAATGCCTTTGAGCTTGGAAAATGGCACCCGAATCTCGATTTGGTTGCAATCTGAAATTCTAGAGTGCAGCAGCTTATACTGAGCATAGCATGAAATTTGGTGGGTTTGGAGAAGAACCTTGAATACCAATCTTGTTGGGAACTCCTGGTTGCACAGCTTTGTCAATTGGACCTTATACCGAATGTGCTTTGTTTGAAAGTTATGTCCAAAAACATATAGGTTCAGAAATCTGGACAGATTTGACACCCTGTAGTAAGTTGTATATTTCGACCACTTGCGAACGGAATTAGCTAAGACCTTATATAACAAAGTTGCAGAGCCTAAGATTCAGGACGACTCCTCTAATGGTGATAAGACCTAGTTCGGTCGTTTTGGTAACCAAAACGTCGAAATTCAGAGCTGCTGTTTACACACGCGAAACTGCACAATCCGGTGGCAACGTGCTATTGCCTGGCCTTGCGAGATGGAAGCTAACTGTTTTGTTACATGTTTTCATGTATTCATAACATGTCTATGGTCCTGTGATTTTTTTTATCACAACATCTTTGCACAAGGGTTATTAGACTGAACCTATATGGCTCCATTTTTGCAGATGGTGAACACTCGCAATGGTCAATCGTCGGGGCAGTCAGTGCAAGGCGCTCCACCCCCGCCGGAGTTGGCCACTTTGGTGGTCTAGCAGGCTGAGCTGATTCGTATACTAGCAGAAGACCGCCAGGCCCGTGGGCAACAGCAGCCGCGGGAGTACCGGCCACGTGGCATCACGTACCAGGATTTCGAGGGGCTGCGACCCCCAGTTTTCACCAACTGTCCTGAGCCACTGGCGGCGGACGACTGGCTTCGCACCATCCAGTCCAAGTTCACCGTTCTGCCAGGGATCACTGAGCAAGAGAAGGCTCGATTTGCTGCTCAGCTTCTTCATGGGCCTGCGGGGGCATGGTACGCCACATTCCTCGCCATGCAGGAGGAGGGCCACGAGCCCACATGGGAGGAGTTCCGTTAGGCTTTCCGGGCCCACTACATCCCGGCAAGTTTAATGGAACAAAAGCGTCGTGAGTTCCGAGACCTCAGGCAGAGCAACAGGACCGTCATGTAGTATGTGCAGACCTTCATCCACCTCTCTCAGTATGCTTCGAGGGATGTTGCTACTAAGCCGGAGCGGGCCGAAAGACTCCTAGAGGGCCTTGACCCTACTCTTCGAACTCACCTGGCACGGCGCTACCAGAGCTTCACTGAGCTGGTAGACACTGCTCTCGACATGGAGAATCATCTCCGTGCCGCTAATGAGGACCAGAAGCGCAAAAGGCTAGCCAACACATCAGTGTCTGGCTCTTCACAGAAGCAGAAGGCTACATACAAGCCCCAACAGCAATACTACCAGCGGCCTCGCTATGTGGTCCGACCCAATCAGCCAGGGTGGATTCACAGGGCGACACTACAGCAACAGTACCCCATCTATCGAGCACCAGCACAGCTACCGGCTCCCCGTGCTCCCATTGTCCCGGGGCCCGGTGCTCCGTGCTTCAACTGCGGCAAGATAGGTCACTTCAGTCGTGACTGTAGGGCACCCCGCAAGATACAGGGTCCTACCCCAGCGGGTGGAAGTCAACAGAGCAAGCCGAAGGGACCCGTGCCCAAGATGGGTCGTGTGCACTATGTGCACATGGAGCAGATTCCCACCGGAGAACCGGTGCTTGCTGGTACGTTCATGATCAACGGTCATCCGACCGTCGTGTTATTTTATTCCGGGGCCACACATACTTTCATCAGTAAGGCATATGCATTGAGGCATGTGGTAAAAATGTACAAGTTGAAAGAAAACTATCAAATTACAACCCCGGGTTCACCTATTGAAACCAGTTTGGGGGTTAGACAACTTAAGTTGAACATTGGCACAGAAAGTTTTATTATCAACCCCGTGGTGCTGCCACACTAGGGGATTGATATTATTTTGGGTATGAATTGGATGAAAGAGCACAATGCAGTCCTGGACGTTGGCAGCAGGACAATACAATTGAGGTCAGGCGTAAGTGGCAAGGCTATGCAGATACATATGCCAAATTAAAAACACATGACACCCACAGTAAATGCAACTGAACTGCAAGAAATCAAGAACATACCCGTAGTGCGTGAATTCCTGGATGTATTTCCAAAGGAGCTTCCTAGACTTCCACCAAATCGGGATGTGGAGTTTGCCATTGAACTCGTACCAGGCATGGCACCTGTATCAAAAAGACCATATAGAATGCCACCTGATGATCTGAAGGAACTGAAAACACAGATACAAGAACAGTTAGACAAAGGGTTCATTAGGCCTAGTTCGTCACCGTGGGGTTGTCCAGCTCTCTTTGTTGAGAAAAAGGATCATGGTGGGAAAAGGCTGTGTGTTGACTATCGGCCACTAAATGCAGTGACCGTCAAAAACAAATACCCGTTACCACACATTGACATTCTATTTGATCAGTTAGCTGGGGCTAAGGTCTTTTCTAAGATCGACCTAAGGTCTGGCTACTATCAGATAAGGATTAGAGAAGAGGATATACCCAAGACAGCATTCTCTACCAGATACGGCTTGTATGAGTATTTGGTCATGTCTTTTGGGCTAACCAATGCACCGGCTTTCTTCATGTATATGATGAACTCGGTGTTCATGAGTGAACTCGATAAGTTCGTGGTGGTATTCATTGATGGCATACTAATCTACTCCAAAGATGAAAAAGAACATAAAGAGCACTTAAGGATCGTCCTCACCCGGCTTAGAGAGCACAAGCTCTATGCCAAGTTCAGCAAGTGTGCATTCTAGCTGAAAGAAGTGGTTTTCTTGGGTCACATACTATCTGAGAAGGGAGTCGCAGTTGACCCTAACAAAGTAGAAGATGTGCTAAATTGGAAGCAACCGGAGACCGTGACTGAAATCTGGAGTTTTCTTGGTTTAGCGGGCTACTACCGCCGCTTTATCAAGGATTTTGCAAAACCCATGACCTCATTGACCAAGAAAAATGCAAAGTTCATTTGGAATCCAAAATGTGAAGAAGCTTTTCAAACATTGAAGAAATTGTTAACCTCAGCACCAGTGCTAGCTCAACCGGACATCACCAAGCCATTTGATGTGTACTGTGACGCCTCCGGCAATGGACTTGGCTGCGTCTTAATGCAAGAAGGGAGAGTAATTGCATACGCCTCCCGTCAATTGAGAAAACATGAAGCAAATTATCCAACACATGACCTTGAGTTAGCCGCAGTCGTTCATGCACTAAAAATATGGAGACACTATCTACTAGGCAACACATGTCACATCTACACTGATCATAAGAGTCTCAAATACATCTTCACTCAACCTGAAATCAATATGAGGCAGAGGCGATGGTTAGAGTTGATAAAAGATTATGATATGCAGATCCACTACCACCCAGGCAAGGCCAATGTGGTAGCAGATGCACTAAGCCGTAAGGCCCATTGCAATGTGATAGAAGCCCGACCTACAGCAAGAGTGATCTGTTGTGAGATAAATGAAAATGAAACACCTCATGAGCAACAAGTAGAACTTTATAATATCATTATTGAGCCCTCAATCAAAGCACAAATCATAGAAGCACAGAAGCAAGATAAGGGTATGGCATATATTCGTGCGGGTATTAGTGAAGAGAAGAAGGCATGTTTCACGCTTGATGAATAAGGCGTTCTGTGGTTCAAGAATCGTCTAGTGGTATCTAAAGACATGGAGTTGAGGAAGAAAATACTTGATGAAGCGCACACTTCAATGTTTACGATACATCCGGGCAGCAATAAGATGTATCAAGACCTAAAACAAAAATTTTGGTGGACCCGCATGAAACGGGAGATCGCCAAGTGCGTATCTGAGTGCGACGTGTGTAAGAAAGTAAAAGCTGACCACCTAAAGCCCGCTGGATTGCTTCAACCGCTTGATGTTCCAGCGTGGAAATGGGATGATATACACATGGATTTTGTTGTGGGTTTCCCTCGTACCCAAAAGGGATATGACTCCATATGGGTGATTATCGACAGGCTCACGAAATCTGCTCATTTCATTCCAGTCAAGACCACCTATCGAGCAAAGCAGTACACTGAGTTGTACCTTTCCAAGATCATGTCCTTGCACGGGATCCCGCGAACTATCACTTCAGATAGGGGTTCTCTGTTTGTCTCCCGTTTCTGGGAGCAACTGCAGACTGCCCTGGAAACTACTCTAGTACACAGTTCTGCTTACCATCCTCAAACCAGTGGTCAAGTAGAAAGAGTAAATCAAATCCTAGAAGACATGTTAAGGGCCTGTGCACTAACTTACTCCACCAAGTGGGATGAGTGTCTACCCCTGGCAGAGTTTGCTTATAACAATAGCTACCAGAAGAGCTTGGAAATGGCTCCTTTCGAAGCTCTCTATGGTAGAAGATGCGGAACACCACTAAACTGGTCCGAACCTAGAGAGCGTGTTACGTTTGGCCCTGATTTAGTGATAAAAGCTGAAGAACAAGTGAAACACATACACCACCATCTCAAAAGAACCCAATCCCGACAGAAAAGCTACTCGGATAAGAGAAGGAGGCCACTAGTCTTTGATGAGGGGAATCATGTGTATCTTAAGGTATCTCCGATGAAAGGGGTACAACGGTTCGGGGTGAAAGGGAAGCTAGCACCAAGGTACGTCGGGCCGTTCAAAATCATTGAAAGATGCGGAGCCGTCGCTTACCGGTTAGAGCTACCACCGCATCTGGCTGCGGTTCACGACGTGTTTCACATCTCACAATTAAAGAAGTGCTTAAGAGTGCCGAAGAACGTGGTAGATACCTCTCAAATTCAGATTGAACCAGATCTCACATACGAAGAACATCCCATAAAGGACCTCGACCAAAAGCAAAGATCAACCCGCCGAAAAATAATCAACTTTTACAAAGTTCAATGGAGTAATCACTCAGAAGAAGAAGCCACTTGGGAACAAGAGGAGTATCTACGCACTAAGTATCCTGGTTTTCTACCATCCACTTCCACTCAGTATGTTACGACAGTGTAATTTCAGGATCTAAACTCAATACATGCACACGACACTATCTCCAATCGACTTAACCACCCGCATCACATCAAAAATCTCGGGCCGAGATTTCTTTAAGGGGGGTGGGTTGTGATGCCCTGGGCATCTCCAGAGCATTATCATGTGCATCCTTTATTTAATTACCTCTCATAAGCATCATCTCATCTCTTGATAGTGTGCATTTGACTCATATGAACAAGCACGATGGAAATAGCTAAGTGATGCACTCAGTTTTTGCATGAATGACACTAGAATTTTGGGTATGCCCCTAGTTGTGTTAAGATTTAGGTGAAACCTTTTATACCAAACTTGTGGGTCATGTTGTGATGAAAAACTTTGTTAATTGGAGCTTAGATGGAAAATGGACATAGCTTAGGGTAAAAGGCCTTTTTCTCTCAGCTAAGAAACACACTCAAAATCTAAATTTCATAGAAATATCACTTTTTCTATAATTTACAATCGTTTTCATGCAAAGCCCCAATTTAGGAAGTTGTAGATCTTGGAATTTGGATCAAAGTTGGTATAAAACACTCCATAAGTTTTTGGCCACAAATAGGGCTTTTAAATTTTTCTTTAAAAAGGCTGGGTAGGGCAAATTCAAAAATCTGAGGAAAATTTAAATTTAAATCATACTTAGACTCGGATTTTGAACTTGAGCTTTTTGACAAACTTGTAGAGCTAAAAGAATAAAACATTTTCATTCAATTGGGCCTTTTTCAAATTCGGCTTCTAAGTACCTCAAAATAGCAATTTTCAGAGCCTTACCAAAAACAGAAAAAAGGGGGTTTTCCTTTTTGGGACCCCGGGCCAATGACGGGTGGGCCCAGGGATCCGCGGGAGCGCGCGCTGCCGAGCCAGCAGCCGCCATGCGTACGCCGGCGTATGGTCAGCTGGGCCGCGCCACGGATCGCCCCCGCCGCGCTCGCCGTTAAAGGGGAGGCCGCCCTTCTCCGCTCGTTCTTTCCGCGCGTCTCCGCCTCGCTAGCCTCGCTCGCTCTCGCCGTTCCGCTCAGCCGCCATTGACAGAGCTTGAGGGAGCTCACTCCGAGCCGCCTCCGCCCATCCCCGCGGCCATCCATCACCACGCCGTTCTTCCTCTCGCCTCCCTCCGCCGTTCCCCGCAGTCCGGAGCCGACCTCCACCTCCTACCGAGCCGCATTTTCTCGCCGAAGCTCCGAGCTCCCTGCCTCCTCGTCGCCGGCCCTCTACGCTGCTCCGTTCATCGTTTGAGGTAGGGGGTGAGTTCCACCGTGACCTCCTCTCTCTCCCTGGCCTTTCGCGGCGAGCCTCCGTGCCCCGCAGGGCTGGATTGGCCGCACGCCGCCGTCGCCCTTCCTCCCGTCGTGAGGAAGAAGACGACGGGAGGTAGGAGACGACGGTTTTGAATATCCGACCCCGCGATATTAGGGTTTTACATTCTAGTCCACGTGCTGTTGAATGAGTCTTGCGGATCTAATGTTTTAGCCCCTGACCCTAGTGAGGAAGGTAGGCAGGACCATACTTAACCCAGCAAACAAATTATACTTGATGATTACGCATATGCATTAGGAGTTGCTTGAAACCAATTGCATTGGACTCCCTGGCCGCCCTGGCCCTAGCACCTACACATAGAGTTCGTAGGACGAGTATGCATAGAATTTGCTAGGTACGAGTAGACACTAGTGTGTGGACTCGTCACGTAGGTACTTTCAAAGTTACAAAGATCTTACAATTATGTCAAATAGTACTCTTGCTCATGACTTAAATGGAGACCGGGCGGAGATTTATTTCAGTACTTACTTTTTTTAATGTTGCACTTTGGACTCCGCCCGAGTCATATAAGGCCCGTCCGCTGTTCGTCTACTGATCGGCATAACATTGCTAGAGTGGTTAACCGGAGAATGGGACCGGTAAAGTCTTTCCTGGGCTCGTCCGAAGCACAGAGACACGTTCCTACCCGCTGGTTGAGAGGAAGGTGGCCCGGGGGAGCTTGGTACTCATGGCGGGGAGACCGAGATGTCAGCAGGCTCGTCATGGGGGCACAACCCGGGGGCAAGGCGGGAGTGAATCGAACTTGGGACGAGGCAGGTTAAGATTGGGACTATATGTGGGAACGCGATGGCTAGTAAGCATATACCCTAGCACGATAGTTATTCCCGGGAATTAAAATCGATTCGAATCGCTGATGCCTACCAGGTGTGGGAATGCTGATAGTGCACACGGGCAACGTAGTAACTACTTAAACACTCTGTATCTAATACTCATGATTTCTGGAATACCACATGTTTGAATTGAACTGTTTACCTTACTGCAATTTACTATTATGTTGGTGGTTATACAAATGATGAAAACTTGTTACTTATGTTACACATGACACTGTTTAAAACCAAAGGCTAAGGATCCACTTGCTAGTAAGCCGCTTCGCGTCAGCCGTAAGCCAAATCCATTAAGACCTACTGAGTAATTAGTACTCAGGGTTTGCCCCCATATTTTGAGCGTAGGTATGGAGTTCATGGTTTGCACTTGTGTTGGAGGTGGTGCATGCCCCCACTTAGGATGAATCGGCATGAGTGGCACAAGGGCAACATCGGTGGGCTCGATGTTGTTACTTCTAATGCAAATCTTTTGTGATATCATGGTGACCTCTGAACTTATCATTCCGCTGTGAGAAATTTTTGAACTTGCTACTTTATAACTCTATGTTGGACTTTTAATTTATTTGAAACCGGTTTGTAACTAAGTCTAATGTTATGCTATTCAACTACCTGTGATGATGTATCTGTTGTGGCTCCATCGTGGGTCAGATGTGTATGATGTCGGTTCCTCTGGATAATGGTAACATCGGGGGTCAAATGACTCTCGACGGACGACCGGGTTTAGTTTGGTCTAAACACACTGCGAGCCAGAGGTGGCAGGTGTGCTTAGCCCAGATTAAATCGGCGGTTCCGCCACAGTCGTGGCCTGCAGGATGGCGGCGACCTTGGGCAGTCACGGTGGTGGCTTGGTGGCTGGCGATGGTGGCTTGTAGGGCGGCACCGGCGGTGGATGTAGAGTGACACGAACACTGCACGAGCCACCATGAGCGAGGGATGATGTTGTCCCATGGTTTTTTGGGGACAATGATGTGTCCTGAATATTGCAAGAATATTCTCTACCGAGGATGGTTATGTCCTAGCTGCCTCCAAACCAAACGCCCACAAGGACGGGATCATCCCATCCCACTATATCCTTCGAACCAAATGCTACTTCTTCTTAGTGCTTTTACATTTTAGACCTTGCATTACACCATATTAATATCTACACACAACAACACTCCCTATTAAGATTGAGGGAATACATCATATAGACCCATCTTGTTACAAAATACAGAAGACACTCTTTCATGTAGGCCTTTAGTTAGGACATCAGACACCTGACTAACTGAACTCAACATAAGGCAGATAAATCATCCCTCTATCTAACTTCTCCATCATAAAGTGCAATCAATCTCAACATGCATGCTTTGATCATGATAGACACGATTATTGGCTATATCTGTAGCTGCTTTGTTATCACAGTATAGCATTACGAGGTTGCTCCTAAAAAGTTTCAACTATAATAAAAGGATTTGCAGCCATAATAGCTCACACACACCATGGGCCATGGCATGAAACTCAGCCTCAACAATACAACATGCTACAACAGCATTTTTTTGCTTCACCAAGCAACCAGATTACCTCCAACAAATGTACAATAACCCAAAGTGGACCATCTATCATCCAATGAACCAACCCAATCAGCATCAGCGTAGCAATCTACTAATAAGTTTCCTTGTCGAGTATATGATCCTTCACTGGGCAACTATTAGGAGAACACAATATGTGATAAACAACACCCATATGAGATGATCTAGGATCATACATAAATTGACTCATCGCGCTTACCGCACGGGTCGAGTGTGAGAAAGATAAGTCTTCCAACAAGCCTTTGATAACAATCTTGATCTACTGGTGTTCCTATATCTTTACTCAAACTGTGATTTTGCTCAATATGAGCTGTTGTAGGACGACATTCAAGCATATCAACCTCCTTTAACAGATCAATCACATATTTCCTTTGATAAAGAAACACCCCTTCTGGTTCCCATGAAATCTCAATTCCAAGAAAATATCTCAATCGCTCCAAATCATTTACTCTAAATTCTTGTGCAAGACATTTCTTTAAATCAGAAATATCAACATAGTCATCCCTAGTTATCACAATATCATCCACATACACTAGTTACGATCGGTACTTTGCCATGAGTGTGTTTATAGAATAGTGTATTATCAACATTAGTTGGAGACCTCTCTTGAGCATTGATTGTCTGAAACGATCAAACCAAGCCCAAAACACACAGCGGAGACATTACAACGGCCCAAGTTCGACAGACACAGTTGGGAAGCAAGTGTAGCCCCTACACGTTCTTGTTGACTTCTTCTCTATAAACTAACAACAAAGCAAGTGTTAGTACATACGTACTAAGCAGACTACCTACACAAAGGAACTTGGAGAGTGGACTACAACTATATGCAAGAAATTTGAGAGGCTCTGGATATTTTGCAGAAACATGAGCCTTTAGTGCAAGGTTGTTTTATAAACCATTTTATAAAAACACTTTTTCCTTCCCCGGATAGAAAACTAGATAAGTGCATCTAGAAACACCATGGGACCTTACCAGTCGATGTAGCTCATGGCTCAACCGGCCAAACTACACACCACTTACACTTTTCTCAAAACCAGCCACTACACTCATTGTCCACCATGGACCACGACATCACCTACCTAGACCTTTTAATCAAAACACTTTTTCTTTTTAAAACAAATTACTAGTTGTAGGAACCAAGCCATAAACCCTCCATACCGGTGGACACCAACTATTCGAATAGATTAAACTCTGACTAGAGGTGCACACTTACCCCCACAAGTTTGGACTCAGCGACGCTAATCGTCATGGTCTCCCGATTCCGCCCAAAGCCTACCCTAGCACGACTTCACCCGCACAGCATCACGAGATGACCAAGGCCACCCTACGCCGCCATATGGCATTCACACGACCCAATACCCATCCCATAGCCTCCCGCTACTCCCAGCTCACTTGATAACTGCCAAACTATCCATGCAGACTCAGGCTAAACGTTGCCTCATACATCATCGAATGGTTGCAGCTATAAAAGAAATAGGCAATATAAAACCACAACTTAGTCCTTTACACGAGATAGGGTGGACCTTCACCTGCTCATATAGAGCATCCACATCCCCGGCCTTTCATTCAAAAGCACCGGCCTTAGTTATGCGAAAACTATGATAATGGCACCCAGCGTCCACCCTACTTCTAAGCTATCATAGCCGACCAAAGTCACCGAGGTTCTTCCCCTTTTTACCAAGGCATTTTCCAAAACCCTTTTCCAAGCCTTTTTCATAATATCGCATAATTAAGGAGTAAATACTTTGTTTCCTAAGCATGCTAAGACTAATACAGCTTAAGGTCGCCATCCTACCATGTTTACCTTAGTAGCAAAACAATATGCAACACATTAAATGTCGGACTCATGGTTGTGTTCATAAAACTGGATAATTTATACATCAAGTGAGGATCAGTACTGCGTGTGGACGCACACTTACTAGTACTTCTATGACACTGGCATGATGAGAGTAAGAGGAAGAATAAACGGTACAGAGGGCCAAACCACTCAAACCCAAACTAAATCGAATAATCAAACCAATCTATTCCGACGGTGACCTCTAAACTGAACCACTCCATTGGCTTTTTCAGCTCATCTAAACAAAATCACGTTGGCCTAACAACAAAACCAAATTGTCAAAACTAGGTTCAGCACAAACCGCTAGCAGCTGGTGACCTCTACACCTAATCCACTCCATTGGCTTTTCAGTCCATCTAAACAAAATCAAGTTGGCTCAATAAGCAAAACCAAACTGTCAAAACTAGCCCAACAACAAAACTAACCTAGTCAAAACTAGGTTCAACACAAACCGCTAGCAGGTGGTGACCTTTAAATCAAACCACTGCATTGGTATTTTTTTGAGCCCATCAAACCAAAACAAAATCCAAACTGGCCCAATAACAAAACCAAACTGTCAAAACTAGATTGAACACAAATCGCTAGCAAGTTTAGTGGTAGTAAGGACAACTAGGGCCAACCGAATTCAGTCAAGTTTATTTATTAACATGTTCTAGACAAAGTACAAAATGATATGTTTGGTAACTTTCCAGCAACAAATTTGTAGGTGCTTCTATCACATACAAATACATGCGACCAGACATCCACAACTATGAAAGCTATGATATTTATTTGGCTCAAAACATTTTAGCGCTTCCTTCCTTGGCTCAAAAAAAAAATTTTGTTCCCTAACTCAGAATTTTTGTTTCGTTCTTTTCTTACACTTCCGTCCATTTAGGAGCCATAACGGTGTCAAATAGAGTAAAAAAAATCTCCAAAAATACTTTCTAGGTTCCTATACATAACCAACCTACTTCCAGGGTTTTAATGGAATTTATCACACACATTAAATAAACATTTCTATATGATCTAACTTTATTTCAACATCATTATCATTTTCAAAACATCCATTAAGATTTCTATTCTGAAGGTTCAAACTTTTACGATGAGCTACATATACAACAAAGTGAACAAAGAAATTTTTGTGTAATATTTGGAGCACTATTCCTATAGCAAATATTTTCCAATTTAATTTTATATCTAAAAACAAAGACAAGGATAGATCTATCATTTAACTGTAAATTCTAGGGCTGCAAAAATCACCATAGAAGCCAAATTATCATATGAAAACTAGTGTCCAAGTTACATGATTTGGAGTTCATTTAGCCCTTTTTGTATTTCTTTTGTTTTAGATAACATGCAATAAACTCGAGGGTGTAAAGATCTTTTCATAGATCCCCCATTTTCCATAGATCTACTAACAAGAAATACAACTCAACACAGTTTGAATTTTTAGCATATTTATTCGATTTTTAATAAATTTTCAAATAGACAGAAATGCCAAGCAAGAAACAAAATAAAATTTCTTTGGACCAAATAGGTAATTCTCTCATATCATTATAACCCTGCCAAATAAGCAGATAAGCTTGCCGCAGAGCTTTTAATAACCAATAAACCATGTTGAATGATCGTGCACGTACATAGGTCTTGCCAAGTACCAACAAACTAAGACAGCAACTAGAAGCCCAGTCAAAGACCAGACCTAGTCGAGAAAGCATCGACACGTGAGGCTAAATCGTGCAAAATTTCTGTAGTTTCAAGGGTATTATTGATCAGAGTCAGGGGTACTACACCTTCAATCACAGGGACTACCTATGTTAACCAAAGCAGCTTCAGCATAAGCTTAGACGATGGTCTAAAACCCACCAGACAAAGCTGGAGCCTGCTCTAGCATGGCAAAACTGAGATATAATCTTCGGCTGAGATGGACCGTGTCCACAGGATAAGCCTGTTAACTCTTGGGCACTCTGATCTTCCAAGTTACACCTCACCCTTTCCGTCCAAAGCTCAGAACTAGGTGCACTTTGGGGGAGCCAGGATATGTCTTGTTTTACAAAGTGAAAAGGGACTTCCTTCGACGAAAGTTGGGTCATGAGGTGTGCCTTTGGTGAAGAGCATACTTGACAACCTCATAGAAGGAAATGACAATTCCAACTGATGGACCAGCACGTGCAACGCGTGGACTGACGCCAGTGAACAAACCTTTCATGCCTCCAGACCTGCCAGACATAATAAAATCAATATAAGAGAGCTGCAAATCAATTATTATACTATGGACATAAATGTAGCAACAATAAGTCATTATGTTATACATCTGGAACCTACTACAGTTACTTTGAAATATCAAAACTAAACATGCAAGTGGCTACAACATTCTTCCTTAGTAGTTCCTTAAATTAATGATAATACAGATCTCCTATACTAAACCACATGAAAGATGAAACTATTCTGCAATAATGTCCAGGTTCAACATACTAGTTCTTTTACAAGTCAGGGTGAAAGTTCAAAGGAAAAAGGAGCAGGTTCAACATCATTGAATTTCGATCCAACACGATTTATACGCAAGGGACAAATGAGAACAGGGTATAAGCAACACATGACTTTGTACTGATTGAATGAATGGGCCATGTGAACTTGTCATGCTCAGCGAGATGACACATGTTTTAAAGTATTCTGGTTTCAGGTCAACCCACATGTCATACACCTGATTATTGAGGTAATAAAAATTATTAAGGGAGTAGGCTCTGGCCCTGGGCACAGGGCCTCTAGTTCGACAGCCGCAGGAGCACATCATCTACAAGATAGGATTAGTCTGTTAGCTATTTCTTTGTTAGTCGATTGGCTTGGATTTCTCTCAGCCATTAAGTTAGCAAGTTGTTTAGATTGATTGGTTAGGACTGGCTCCATATAAGATAAGCCTGGTAGAACAATGAAATCAAGCAGGAATCTAAAAGAAACAGTCAGCCTCTAGAGGGAGGGTGAGTAGTCGATTTTTTCTGCTATTCCATCAGAAGTCAGATCCATATCATTTGGTATGAGAGATTCAATTCTCTCCCCCTGCCCACCACTCCCCAGATCACATCCTCCTCATCCATAGCCTGTTAGGAATAGCAAGACGCATGAGCGTCCCCAGAATCCACATCCCGGTATTTGCAGTGGCTGCAACCAGTGATTCGATGCATTGCAGGCCCCAGGCTTGGGCACAGGGCCACAGTTCAGCAGGAGGAGCATGGCATCTAGAGAAGTTAGGATTAGTCTGTTTCTTTGTTAGTCAGTTGGCTGGGATTTAGCTTAGCCATTAAGTCAGCAAGTCATTGGTGGATCAATGAAATCAAGCAAGAAGATCATAGTTCATGGTTCCAATTAACTAATCTGTATGCTGGGTTAAAAGCAGGAAACCAACCCAACCAAAATACAACTGTACTGCCCATAAAAAAACTACTTTATTTTTGGGGGATGGGGCATTTCCTCACCTCCATATCTCAGTTAATGTTTGTCTTGTAGTCATCCTCATTGCCTTCACAGTATCCTTCTGAAATTTAGATGAAATAAATAAGAAGAAAAATAGAAACAGGAACAAGATATGACAATAGGCAGCAAGGAAGTCACAAGTATGCCAGAACATAAAACATGAAAAATAAAAGGACATAGTACAAAGAGTATAAAGTAATACACAAACCTCTATCTGTCTCCTTGTCTTTGCAACATCCAGAGGGCATGTAGCACCAGCAGCAATACTACCTGCTACAAAACCAGCAGCAAAATTTGCTCCCAATACACTAGCTGCATTGCCTTCTCCAACAAGACCAAGTAGTTCTCTTCGAATCTGTTCATGCCGTTAGCAAAGCGAGATGTATGTCATGCAAGTGACGCATGAATTTAGCAAATAAGAGTCGTCAAGACCAAGAAAGCAGGAACTTACAGGCTCAAGAGTTGACCAGCATATAGCAGAGAAAGGAACATCCCTAGCAAGTTGTGCACCCACCCCAGTCCACAGAACACGGTAGTTTTGTACTGTATCAGAAATAAAAAATGAACTGTTAGAATCAAGATTAAAACATGAGTTGGCGAGTGTCAAAATGAGAAAGATAATATTGACATGTCATCCCAATTAAAAAGAATATGTATAATCTACTAGTTACAAAAATAGATAAAACCAACATACCATTCTGATTTGAACTCGCAAGCGGTGAGATAACACCAACCAACGTATTCCACATTCCAGGAGGCTTTACACCAGGACGAAATTCTTTATATGCCTGTTTCAATAGACAGTGGCTACTTGATATTTCTAAATTTGAATGGAGGGACAAATGTTACATAAGACTGACTTGTGCCCAGAGACAATGATCTGAGTTGAATACTTGAATTGCGTTTATATAAGACATAACATCTAAACTGTAAAGTACTGATCTGGCATGAACCCATATACGAAACATTTCTGATGAAGGTACCTGCATACGTGTCCTTGCCAACTCAATCGGAGAACAAGCAATACATGCCAACGAACGTGCCACTGATCCTGCTACCAGTGGGGCATATGGTGTCAAGCCAGGAGCATTACTTCTTGTGAAATCCTCAATCCAGTTGCGGAATATATCATAACAAGGCAAGTATATCCCGACCTGATTGTGATCAAGAAAATTAGTAACAGGCGTAATGGTTTAAATATAAGGTAACATGTTTTTAGAATGTTACATTATGTAAAGGGAAAAAGGGACAAAATAACAGGCAGTGAGGGGTAATGTAATCAAGAAAATTGCTAGATGACACAGCTAAAAACTCAAAACTGCATAAAGTGATAACACCATGTGCCCTCAGTTAGACAAGTACAAATTTGTTTCAAGAGATAAACTTTATTCTACAGAAAATGAACTATATAAATACATCATCATACTAAGCATCAAATGGACTGCATATTTATTCAAAGCTATGTGTAAATGATATGTATACGTCAATAAGACAGATTGAAACTACTAATTAGATGTTCCGCACACAACAGAACAGCACATAACATTTAAAAACACAGTAATGATCAGCACGATGGAATGTAGTAGAGGACTACTTACTGTTGGTACAGCTAATGCCAAGCCTGCATTTGTTCCTCTCCATAGTCTACTGAACCCCTCCTGAAACAATCAAGTAAGCGCTGCCCTGAGTTATATACCACTACTTGAAAGAGAGAAACTAACAAAAAGAATTAGCACTGAGCTACCTGTCTAACCACTTTCAAGAATACATCAAGTGTTCCCTTGTACTGGAAGCAATCAGGAGGACAAACTGGTTCGCTTCCTAATATTATACCACGTGTGCACGAAGGAGAGCATCTGAATTCAGACAAGATCTGGAAACACTACAACAAATCAGCAGCAATCCTCAAATCTATGACACTAATTTGGGGGGTCAAAGCCGCAAGAATGGAATGGGACTTGACTACTGACATAATATCATCAACAGCCTTTCTATAAAAGAAATTAATTATAATATCAAGAGCAATGCAGTTTTCCAATAGAACTGCAGTCAGCAAAGGCAATAACATTGACAAACAATTAACCAATCAACATCAATATCCACTAAAAATGGATTATCTACATGCAGAAGTCCCAAAATTGGTTGCATCAACAAAACAGGTGCTTACTATAATTTAGAGTCACAGGCTCATGGCCAGAATAATCACAATCATCATCCTACTAATCAGCAGTACAGTTGAGAACGAACTGGTCTTGCAGCAAGATAAATAAAATAAGTGGTACATATACCAAAAAAAAAAAAAACACAACATAACACAACCTCCTCCCACATTGTGAAACCACGGACCACCCCTATTGAACTATCCAAGTATACACACCTGCTTGTTGAACAAGACGTTGGGGGAACTGAACTTAGAAGATCCTACATAATGCGACCAATTCAGTTGGCAAACCAAGCCATGTCACTTTGCTTCATACATGCCCTTCTAGCTAAGCTAAGCATGAAAATTGGGCACCACAAACCAAGCATATGCGATGCTTTTGGCCCAATCAAGCAAATGAAATAGATTTGCTTAACGGATGAGCATCGAGGTAAACATTTCCATCACATCAATGACCTAGTCAACCCCACAGTGACCAAGTTGCCGGCACTACACCAGAAACACAAGCTCCATCTAGGATACAACCCTAATGTAGTCGCCCCCAAATACAAAACCTACACTGTTGGGTCATGGACAGCCGAGATCAGGCCCTGAAGTAACCACTGCCAAATTCAAACCTCACGCAACGCAGAATGAAACCGGATTCCTTACCGCATCCGGGCCGAGCGCCGCCATCTGGGGCGGATGGTGGTAGAGAACGCCGGCCGCCTGCGCCTGCAACCTCGTCTGCATTCGAGGCGCAGGGGGAAAAAACGCATTAGCCGCCGAAACGGAGGCCCAAGTCATTCGGGGAGGGGAGACCTACGTGAGCGAGGGAGCGCCCGGGGAACCGACCTTGGCGACGTCGAGAGGGTTGACGATGACGGCGGAGACGAAGGCGGCGCCGGCGGCGGAGAGCGCGCGCTCGAACATCCCGAGCTCCTGGTCCGCCCCCGCGGCCGGCGCCGGCCCCGAGGAGGAGGAGGACGGAGAGGACGAGCCCTGGTGCGACGGCGTGACGCCGCCGGTGAGGTCGACCCGCGCGGCGGCGGCGGTCATCCAGGTGGGGAGGGAGCCCCTGGAGCAGCCCACCATAGCGCCGGCCTGGCTCGGAAACCGCAGCTCACGTCGGCTCCTCTCTCTCTCTCTCTCTCTCTCTCTCTCTCTCGGAGGGAGGAGGGAGGAGGAGGAGGCGGCTCCCTGGAATAGAGGAGGCGGAGCCGCGGCGGCAGGGGAGGGGAGGGGAGACCGGGAGAGGGAGGGTCGGTGTCGCTTTCTAGAGAAGTCCTGTTGAGTCGATGGAGGGTGTGCCGTCTAGGTTTTTCCCGTTCGGTGCAGGCAAGTTAGTTAAAAATACTGTATTATGGCTGAATATTGCGAGAAAAAAACACTGTTCTACGGCTGAAAAGAAGCTGAAAGTAGCTCAAGCGAACATGGCATTAGATTCTTTCTAAAAAAACCTTTGAATTCAGGTGATTGTTTTTCTAATATTTCCATGTCAAAACCGTCAAAGTGATCTCAACGCTCAGCGAAGGTGATATTAGTTCTAACTACATATGTTACCTTTGAAATTTTATTACACATCAACTAATTAGTTAGCAATGAATATTACTCTGCATTTCACTAATATTAGCAAAAGAAAAAAAAAATCCAACTAATAAGAATCCCATTGTACAACCGGTATGGATTAGTCTCATTCTTTTGCAAGACAAAAACTCCAAAGTGTGGCATAATCCCTACTTTGGTGGCCATTTAGCAGATAGATCCTGAGTATCACATAGAACTCAGACACTCTTTGGAATTTGAAATCCTACAAAACACCTAAAAATAATCCAAGCACGTCTTTAAAAGAAGTTATTTGTTACATATCCCTTTTGGTCCATTATGTTTCGTTGCTTATTGGTTTCTTTTTAATTCCAAACCTTATGCATGTGCTAAATAAAGCATTACCTCACTTTTTCTAAATATCTTGTCATCATTGGTTTTGGAAATGTGTAAAATTCACTTTATTTTAACTTATTTTGTCATTAATGGTATTTTTAAACGGCTTATATCTTTGTACCTTTGTGCAAACAAATTGAACAAGACATACGGTCAGATGTTGTATCAAAAACTAATGGAGTCATATGTTAGGACAGTGGTAGTAACTGATATACACATGGCATCGGCCGTATGCCCTTTTCACGCTGTTCATTTTTTTCAGGAAGCAAGCATCCTAATTCATCACAAAACACTCAATGATCTTTTTTCTGTTGTAGCATAGATTGAAGCATGTTAATTTTTCCAATTACTCCATTGAACACATGAATAGCCAAACCATTTTCCGTGTGTAGTATTAAATGATTTCTGAAAATGTACTCAGAAACTAATAGTCGTTGTAATCCTGTCACTATTAATTTTACTGAATGAGCGGTCATAACCAAATTCTCTCCAACTATTTTGCTGCACCATTGGTCCATTCACGAGGCCAGAGAAATTTTGACAAATGGAGACCAAAATGATAGACCAAATAGCTTTCTTGACCAACAAACCACAAGAAAAGCTGACCGTTTGGCCTGTTTATTGTGCATCACACGTCTACTCACTGCATGACGCCACTGCAACCGTCAGCCGCAGAAAACACTGGACCAGCCAAACCCTCTAAAAATGCCTACACTTGGTTGAAAACTTGTGCAGTTGTGCGTCGTGCGTTCGTGACAGGTTCAGAATACAATTGTAGGAATTTACAAAAATTCTGTGAGATTTTAATTTAAATTTAAAATAAAAAAATTTACTATGTATTAATGGAAGGGGCAGTAGTTTAATTTCCACAAGTTCGGGGGAATAACTCCGGGTTGAGCATGGCCTTTGAACTGTAGTACTCCCTCAGTCATCAATGTGACGGTTTTTTTAGTATAAACTAAATAAAAACGTTATATGACTGGAGAAAACGTTATATGACCGGAGGGGGGAGTACTTGTTAAACGTGCTTCACAAATAAAAAATTAGAAGAATAGCGGATGAGAAAATTTAGTCTCCAAGCATTTAAGATAGGCAAAACTTCCATGCACTACACTTAACAATAAATATAAGATAGGACTACCGGAAAATCCAGACAATTGCAGATGGCAGATTTTTGACTTCAAAAGAGTATGCTTATGCATCAAAATTTCACAACCGTGGCACAAGTCCGAAGGCACATCACATGTATTCTACGGAGCAAAATAATTTCCTGAATTGCTATTGATATCTGTCACTCCAACAATGGCAGTGTCTGTCAGAAAAGAATGGTAAGGGTGGGGGCATCTACAAATGGCAAGCAAAACCAGGATACAAGCTGCAGGTGGGTTCCATACTTCCGTTAGAACTCATGATTCTAGTATTGTGGTCCTGCAAAGAAAATATGCAAGACTTGTTCTTTGGAAAAGATGCTTGATTGGGTATGAATTTGGCTCACACAAGCTTCCTCCAAAGGTGCCACAGAAAATGGCAGACCAAAACAAAAATTTCTCAATTCCGACGCAATCTCATTCTCCTCATTTTGTATGTATCCACCAGACTACTGAGCTATGTTTGCAAAACTCTTCCTCAGCAAGTTGCTGTTCGTCATAGCGCTGAACACATTGCACCTGTGAAATAATCTTAGTGGTTAGCCCTGCAAAATATCTGGGAATTGGTGGTGAGATTACCACCAATGCAACAACTATTTATATCAATAACTCAAAGGAAAAAAAAAACTCTTTATACGAATAGTACACAAGCACAAATGCATTAGTTTCTCCAATCTCAAGAGTCCAATCTTCACTGCCTTTGCCTATATCATTCATCCACTAATCTCATAGTATTTAATAAAGTTAGTAGGCCACATACTATAATGATTGAGCTACAGATTTAGAACCTAAACAGTACCTAAATCTGCAGACCAGCAAGGAAACTCAGTGCACATGCAGCAGGAAAACAGCCAGCTGTTTTTTTTTTTTGGGGGTCCAAAACAAGCTAGTTTGCATCATCCTATTTTCAACTAAACCTTTAGGCTTTAAGCCATTGCAGTCAGTCCAAAACATATGCAACCCCACAACTTGGCAAACCTGCTATGGTAATTAGTAAGCTCAAGAAAACTGAAACTAAAAAATTTGGGTTAACTTGTTATCAGACAGTAAAGCTCTGCTGATCATAAACTGCCAACTTTAGCCAGTTCATCATGGGAATTTGTAGTCCAGAACACACGCCGAGGCACAAGCGTTAGCTTTAGTATCTTAGGACATTTGCAGCCGTAGCAACTGCAACGTAGTTTTCCCCTATCATTTACTTCTACATAGAAAAATATCAAGGAGAATATAATTCTTTTCTGCCCATTTAAATACATGCTGCTTCTCTTGTACTCGTAGCCTCAATACTCACAAACATAATGACTATCCAAATACAGGCTTCAAAAGTCAGTGAGTCTGACAAAGTGCGTAGATAAATAAAAGAGTGAAGTCTATTTACCCCCCCGCCACCCCCACCCCCGAACTTGTCAAGCAGTTTGGAAGCAATCAAGAGTCAAACTTGCCAATTGACAGTAAGAAAAATGGATAATTAGGAATAGCATAAACATATCAAACAGAAGGGAATCAACATCATTACATCAAGGTTAAAAGATGCCACAGAGGCCAACCAACCTGAGGGCCATGATGAGCAACACAGTTTTGCTTCATTTACATGCTTCACAGCAAGCCCAATCATCCACGATCCTACACTAACATCGTCATGGGCATATGTCCGGAGAACAGACCTATCATCATCCATAGAAAACAATTAATGAAATTACTTATTAAAACATTTTCTTGTTTCTTTTCAGATCCTTGTTGAAGGATATAGACTTAGGGTGTGGTATACAGGTTGCATACTTGTTTATAGAAATGAACTGAGCTACAGCCCTTGATATGACAAACATTTCACCAGAAGCATGTCGAAAGTACCTATTATATATTTGATAAAAGGAAATTGATGAGCCACAATAGTAAATTAGTAATTGATTAAAATATTAAAACCAGTACATATAATACACATAATAGGAGCTAAAATTGCTAATACAAGGATACTTACGATTTCCCATCTCCAAATTTCCACCAGTCTGGTTCATACCACTTATGAGTCCTGTTTCAAATGAAGCTCTAGATTAGTTTGTTAAACAAATAAGAAAAAGCTTAGACAGAGAAAAGAAACTACCAAGTCACTGAAAGGTATTGTTGTAAACACTCACGAGTCAGAAAAAACCTCGCCAGATTTCATACAGCCTATGTAGACACGTGGCTTGTCCCAGTGAGTTTCAAGCATTGCACTCAAAGTATCTGCAGAAATACAGCATGTTACTCTGTGTAAAGTACAGTTCCTAAATATTTCGAAACTGGATCTACACAAGCCTACAAACAATCGCTGTCAGAGGCAATCCAGTATCCCTGAACATGCAGAATACCATTTTAGCAGGTTAGTAAAGTTCAAAAGCTTAATAGTCATTACTTGTTCATGTAGATGTATCATATGTAATTGAAGTTGTTGCAAGAAGAGCCAGAAAAGCCTTTGTAAATCTCATCTCAGAATTTACAAGCCTCCTGATTGAAAAGGTAGGAACGCATATTTCCAAATTTCGAAAATGATTGGCCACACAATTAATGTGGTTCAGTCAGGTGCAGGTGGCAAGCCTAGGCCTGGCTTGAGACTTGGGCCAGTGTTCGGAGCAGGCCTATAAAGGTCCCGTTGAAAAAAATAGGAGAATTTAGCTTTTACTATTGGCCTGTAGACTAGAGCCATGGACTTTGCCTGAGTGTCAGGCCCACCCCTGGGTTCAGTTATCATAATTTTTCAATAGTCAAACTAAATTATTGGATATTTTTGAAGCGGTGACACCTAGTACTGCTGAAAATTAGTTTAATTGGTCTCGCTGGCATATAAGGGTAAACATTAACAACCAGAGTTGGGCCTTAGGATAATGCTCGGATACAAAATGCATTTGGAACATGAGGAAGTAGCAAAGGTACTAAATGCAAACCACTAATAGAGCTCCTCAAAGTTAACAGATGGCACATACCAACATTTATGTATATGTCATCATTGACCTTGGCATAAAATGCAGCATTGAATGCCTCTGCAGCATTAGCAAAGAAACTTTTTGTCTTCTTAGGAAGCTCTTCATCAGACTCTATATGATCATCCTGCAATGCCATTTAATAGTGAAGAACCAAAAAATAGATCGACAGACCAAGCTAAAATACAAGAGCCTTTTATAATCACAACCTCCATCTCAACACAACTTAGTTTATTTATATCAAACTTTGATACTACAAAAAATCCAAGGGACTGTATTGTAACTTTACTAGGCAACTGTTAATTCTGCAGGATTTCAAACTGCACAAACTGCACATATAATGAGAAACAGGAACCGCCAGAAGTATATGAATTCTTCAATCCACAATGGAAAAGAGCATAATAAGCACGCAAAAATTAAGGTTGCCATGGACATGCATTAACATTGAGTACAGATTCAATTGTTCAATCAGGCTTACCAAGATCAAGAAATCCTTGGTGCTCCTATTTTCATCATCAATCTCCCTATCAAAAGTATCTCCTCGATTTGCACTATGTACAAAATAGATAACTATCAGATATCTAGATTTCATATGTTTATTTTAGTAGGGTAATGGGTATCAGACTATCAGGTACCTTCTTCCAACAATGAAACGTACTACAATGCCTTTTTCTTCTTCTAACTTCTTCAGCATTGAACCTGTGCAGAGAGGTCAAAGCAAACCATAAGTGAGGATATTGCATCCAACTGTAGGCTACGAAAATATAAAAGAACAAAATTAGTTTTCTCTTTATCAACAGAAAGTAAATTTAGAACATTAATTTAAATATAAGGCACCACAGCCATAGTACTTCATTGCGAGAATATCAGAATAATCAGAAGTTCAGAACTGAATTTTTTTTTCTAAACTCATTCAAGGATCAGACGGTATTAACTTTGCAACAAGCAGATCTGCATCCAAGTTGTCCATGCTGCAATGGCTAATCTTCAGGATACCATTTAGCAATTTTCACTAATAGGTATGTATACAATCCTCAACTTAAGCACTTGTACGATATATCTGCCTTCACATAGATCACTAGCTTGCATCTACCGCAATTTAATAAAAGCGCTGGGGGTGTCATCTTTCCAGCTGATGCACCAAAGAACAAACACATGACACACATTCTGAAAATTGGCATAAATACAAGTTTTGTCTAACTGCAATATATCTGATGGTAGAAGCGAGAATTCTTACTTTAAAGTACTATATAAGCAGTTAAGCACCTATGTAACATAACTATTGGAACTAAATACGAACTTTGTAATATAACTATGAGAGGTGAATTTCCAAATCTAACAGTATTAATATGTTTTTATGGGTTATTAACATTGCTATGTGTGTCGGAATACCAAAAGGCTAGATGTAAGAAAAACGCAAGAATGAAGTGTACCTGTGGGAAGCCATGATTTCCTGACAGCATCACGGTAGTTTTTCCTACCGAAGCTGGTCATTATTCCAATAACAATCAGCGGCTGTTTTTTCGAATGAGTTCCATTTGTCTCAGGGGTATATTTGCCAACAAAACCTTCATGCTTTGCTGCAGCCAGTTCCATCTCAAGTGATGCCAACCTCTTCGCTTGCTGCCTACAAAAAGGAGGATGTGCACACAGAAGCCGTTACTAAAGCTCCAAAGTCCTTCTAATATATAAAAAAAATCTGCATGTTTGGAGCACCTGCTCCAATTTACCACAAAGCACTTTTCCAAGAATGTGCCAGATAGCACATGAAAGGCAATATTTGCATATTACTAGAACCTGAAATTGTTGGAAACTGTACCTGCAGGCAACAACCTTCAATGTATCATCCACAGATATTGCTGATTGGCCCTGAATCATATACACAAGACAGTTAATGGGGCTCTTAACTCAGCGTCACAACTGACAAGTTGATAGTTGCACTAGAGAACAAAAGTGCAAGATCTCATGTGCCTACCTGGCCTGTTCGCCTGTCGAGCTCATTAATCAGGTAAACTCGGTTCTGTGCATCCTGCCACAATCTGAAATTCCAGAGTTCAGCAAATTTCCCTTTAGAACAGCAAAAGGACAAACATAACCATTTGTATGTACAAAGAAACAGAAAGGAGCTCTCTAGTTTTTTCCCCCGTTACTATGACAAGCAGATCAATGCTTGAGAACTAACATTGGTCTACAATATATAGCAGCAAAAGAAAAAAAAAGAACAATACACGCATGAACTTTGACACTGCAGGATCCGAAAGCTGCAGAAACAAGCACTAACTTCGCAACAAAAAAAAAATGAGGCTCACACTGTATTCTGTTTAAGTGATGAAAACTTCAGCGGTAGTTCTCAAATGGTCAAATGCGCCACCGGCGGATCAAAACCTCCGTATCAAGATCACCGTAATAAGCAGCACAGTCCAAGCATTTCTCCCGCCAGCCTCCAGAGCAAGCAATACAGTACAGGGATCTAGAATCCCCCGAGAGGCAGAGGCGATCGTAACGCAGCAGACCGCACGCAAACGGCAAACCGAACAATCATCAGGACAAAAAAAAAAAGCCGAGGCAGGCAAGCATTTCCACCACGGAACTAGCGCGGCAGCCGGCGAGCGGGAGGGCGGACTCACCGGCCGGCGACGTAGAAGGAGGCCATGGTGGCGAACATGGCGAGCATCATGGCGGACATCGGCGACCGCAGCGGCCCCGCGGCGGACGGCGCCGGCCGCCGCACCGGGCCCTCCCGGATCTGCATCGGGATCTCGGGCTCGGCGACCTTCCACTGCTCCCGCGCGCGCACTCAGCACGGGCCCGCCATGGCCGCCGCCGCCGAGATCTCCGAAGCCGCCTTCAGAAACTCGGCGCCGAGGGGGCACGGAGGAGTGGTGGCGCGGGCAAGGCAAGCGGGGGCGAGTGGTGCTGGCCGGTTGGTGCGTTAACGGAACGGTTTGTGTGGGTTTTTCTCTTGCAGCGATTTGGAATTTGGAGAAGCAAGAGGCTACGATGAAGCCGTGCCAAGGAAGGAGACGACGTATGCCGGGGCAGGAGAAGAACGAAATATCCGATTAGCACTAAAGTATGGCATGACTCCAAATGATACGGTGTTTACAAAGTAATCAAGTGATAATCCTATTATTTATTTACGAATATAATTCATCGCTTTGTCTCGGTGCTAGACGTACTACCAAAACCATATACGAAGTAATTGAATGGACATTGATGAAGAAATAAGGGGTAAAGTTTCAAAGCTTACAACTTTAGACAGTAATTAAGTGGTTTTCTTTCCACAAAGAAACAGGGACATAACTCGTCTAGTTTATTTTTAACTTATAACATAGGATATTAGATAGCAGTAGCATAGGATATGAGATAAAAAAAACTTGCATACTCATAGCTAATTTAACTTTTGCTATGAAATATCAATGGTGCTCTCCTCTCGCACCCCACCAGGCCTAAACCTAACTAGGCCTAACAAATTCATTCTCCGATGAAATTATAAGGTAACGCGTTATTCAAACAACTCACATGACGTGCATGTGCATTTGGTGTTATATTTGTACATCAACCATAATGATCTAGGTACATTTGTACATACGTGTTCCTTTTACAAGTTGAGAGAAAAATGGCTCACAGAAGACGTACAAATAACATTTTTCAGCTCTCGTTAGGGGCCTGTTTGGTAGGGCTTCCACTCCAAATTTTTAAGCTCAGCTTCCCACTTCTGTGGGCCAAACAGGTACAAATCTGTAAACTCCGGCTCTAGAAAAAAAGATGGAGTTTGAGCCAACTCCTGGGTTTTTTTTGAGTCATAAAAAAAAGCTTCAAAAACACAAATTATGTACCTTCTCATTGAGTGGTAAAGAAATTACCCACATTGCCACTGATTACACAAGCCTGGGTACCGATTCAAAGGAAGTAAAAAAAACACACCGCTCGGCAGCCCACCTCGGCACCTTCATCCCCGTCGCCTCTCTCCTGCCGCCGCTCACCAACATCCCCGCCGCCTCGAGCAGCACCGCTAGCCGCGCCGCGCCGCCTCCTCGCGCGCCGGACGCGCTGCCCTCGCCTCGCCTCCCCCATCGCCTCCTCGCCCTCGACCGCCTCGCCTCCTCGCCCCGGGGTGCGCTCTGCGCTAGCGGGAGGCTCTACGCTGGCGGAAGGCTAGCCCTCGCTCCGCGCTGGCCAAGAGGGCGTGCACTCGCGTCGCGCCTCCTTGCCGGCCGGGCAGCTGGCCCCTCCGGCCCAGCGCGCCAGGCCTCGCACGCCGTCGTGCCCCGCCGGCCCCGCACGCCATCATTCCCGGCAACAACGCAGGTGGAGGCGTCCCCAGCGGTGGTGGAGGCGGCCTCTTCCAGCCCTTCCTCCACCACACCAATGACGGCGATGAACCAGGCACAAGTGGTCTACCAGTCGGCGGCCGCACAGTCCAGTTCTTGTCGAGGACGACGGGGCATGTGAAGGCGGCGGCAAACAGCCTGCAAGGCAGCGCGCACACGCACTAAGTGACTAGTGGACCCAATAAACAAGGGTAACACAGGCATCCTCATAAATAATCCTTCTGTTTTAGAGAGTGGAGTCGATGGTAGAGCTCCACCTTGCCAAACACCCTCCCCACCCACTCCAGCTCCTAGTGGTAGAGCTGCTCCATAGTAGAGTTTTTGGAGTGGAGCTCTACCAAACAGGCCCACTTTAGTTACGAAGAAAATTCATACCCTGTCTTTAAACTTGTATCGATGTGTCATGCCGGTCCTATAATTTTACAAAGTGTGTCATGCCGGTCCATAACCTTATTTCAGGTCTCATTTTGGTCTAAACGGATTGTGGCCTCACACTGCAGCCTACAACCGATATGTGGGCCCTACATGTCAGCCTATGTAGTCGCGCCTCCGCCATGCTCACCTCTATTACCTGCCGCCGCCATGCCTACCTCGTCGCCCTTCGTCGCCATGCCTGCGGCCTGCCTTGCTGCCCACCACAGCCCTACCGCTCGCACAAGGCGTTGCCTCAACAAGGCATGGAGAGAATGAGGAGATGGGGTAGAAGGCGACCATTGTGGCCGGCAATGTGGCCACACATTGCGGTGGTGACCGATAAGGTGGTGCACATGCGACGGTAGCTAGTGCGACGGGCGTGCAAGGCGGAGAGGCCGGTGACACGGCCATGCGAAGGTTGGAGGCATGTGCACCATTGCATGTGCCTAGCTCGCCAGCTCCTATCCAATGCGCGTGCCCAGGCCCCTTGCTCGCTAGTGCCTCCTGGCCGACGCACGCACCTAGGTCCCTTGCTCACTGCGCAACAAGGCCGCCACATGCAGCCCCACTCCCGCCCACGCCAGCATCCGTGCTCCCACCCACCCCACACTCACACGGTTCTCCAACACTTCGTAATTAGCTCTCAAGCAAATATCCTGAACGCATGAATGTTGGCTCTGGAGGAATGCCAACTTGCAGATCTTCCAATAAGCATAGTCCTTGCCATCAAACTCTAGGATCTTGCAAACTGAGTGATCCATGGTCACCTTCTTCTGGATCTAGAACTGGTTAAGGTATAGAAGACCCTAACTTAGGCTCCAATGCCAATTGAGGACCGAGAAGGCAACCAAGAGGTTAGGTGAATAGGTCTAGCCTAAAATTTTCTGTGACCCCGAAAACCCTCTCTTCTCAAACCGTGCAAAGTCACATAGCAAGATGGTGCTACTGCTACCAACCCTAGGACATGTAAAGGAAAGCACAGTGGAAGTGCTCGCTCAAACGCCAAAGATAAATGACACAGAACGAACCAACACACTCCTAGTAGTATGTACCGGATGGTCCTATGTGAACAACTGCAGGAGCGAAAGCCTGCCGGGCATTGAAAACACAGGACGATCCGATGGTCGCACCACTAGACGGTCGGAAGGTAGCACCAGACGGTCCGGTATGACCACCAGACAGATTGGGCAACGCACCGGCAGGTCCGACATCCACCACCGGAGAGTCCTAGTGTGCACTAAAACCTAGAAAGTGGCCGGACCTCGTAAACTTCACCCACAAGCCACACAATGCACCAGATGGTCCGGTGTGCACACCACCGGATGGTCCAGTGTGTACAAAAAGTGCAGCCTGAGCCTGGGTAGAACTCCAAACTTCAGCAAACTTTGCAGGAATTTTTGTCTAGGCCATGGAAAACTTTTCCCAAAAGATTACCATGTAAAGTCCCTGGATTCTCCACGGATTCAACTAGCCACGAAGTGAAGTTCAAAGGCAAGAACAAGAGCACGGGGATGCTCATGGATCAAAAGGATTTGGCACTTGGAAACCACAATCCAACCACGTCCTTGCAAGCCAAAACCATAGCAAAAGAAGAATCCAACCTTCGCCAAAACAAAACACACCCAAAAGCCAAAGATTGAGACCAAGATCCAAACTAGAAGGAAGAGGGAAGGTGGAGAAGACTCAGCGGCAGACAGGAGAGCGGCAGCGGTGCTGCCACGAACCGCGGCAAGCGGAGGACAAGAGGGAATGAAGGGGGAGGCCTGCGGAGGGGGCCTGTGCCTAGGACGATGGCTGGTGTGGCCTAGCACGCCGCACGGGCAGCCATGGGGGCGGCGCTGCGCTGTGCAGGCGGCGACGTGGCAACGACCGGCTTGGTCTCGCAGCGCTGACCGGGCGGCGACATGGCTGCGTCGGCTTGGCCTTAGGCGGGCGACAACAATGGGGCAGCGACCAGCCTGGCCTCGGACTAGCGGTGGTCACTATAGGAAAAGATTATTTTTCCGAGGGCCGGAAACCCACGAAAATAGCCCAAAATCCACGAATTTAGCATATATTCGTTGGCATGGCGATGAATATTTTTCGACGAAATTAGGTTGGACGAATTTATGGAAGTAATTTCGTCGGCTTTCTGCAGGCCGACGAAATTATCGCCATGGGGCTGGATAATTTCGTCGGCCGATGAACTTATGTAGTGCCACGTCATTTATTTTTGTTGGCCATGTAGGCCGACGAATTTACAGCATTTTTCAATAAAAAATTATTGACATACTTAGAAAATTCCAATAAATCACAGAAAAATTCAAAAAAAAAAATCCTAAAATACTCATGCACTATCATGCAGTCACATTCAATCCTACAAATCAGCATCTCATATCCAAGTGATTCATGAAACTTAGAAATAAATACCAAACACCACAAATCAGCATTGGGTAAATTGCTAGATCAAACAAACTGCACTACAGTTCCGTTGATTTCAGTACTGGGAAACAAACTTAAAAATGTTCCAAACACGATGTGAGAATCAGTTGACAAATGACATCGACCAGAATGGTTCCTGCTCTGCTGCTCCAATGCAGTACCTACAAAGGATTCAGAGTTTAGGGTTAAGACCAAAAACAGGGGTACCACTAAATGCATATTGACGGAATGAGTTCTATGGGTGTTAATTTAATCAAACTGCGAAGGAACTAAACCACCGGGGAGGCAGGGACAGAGATTCATTTCATCTACATTGTTTTAACTCTATCGTACCATATAATATATAAGTCACAGAGCGATTAAGAAAGCACATGTCACTGAAGCAACAAAATGTGTTGGATCTTTTATTTGGATTGTCAATTCCACCCTACACCTACCATCAACAAATCACGTTCCCTTATCGAACATACTTTTCTTGCAGTATTCACATCTATAAGTCAATGCATGAGATGTGACAATAGAGTAATAGACTAAGCAGGGAGCAATGTAACCAAATAGGATAAATTTAAGGGCTGTCTCAGCTCTATATATGGTTACTAAGGTTGGTCAGACAGCTAAAATAATCATCTTTCTTTTGCATTAGTTCTGGTTTATCACAAACTTAGCTACCAAGTGTATAACATACCTTTCTCTGATGTGTCTTAACCTCCTTTTCACTGTGTCCATGGACCATGTTAGTTGGATCTAAATCTTCTTTCCCATCTTCTCCTGCCAACAATAGAATCATTAGAAATTATTAGATTTTAGAGAGAGCAAATCAACGAACAAGCTGCACTAACTTTGTAAATCATAAGAACAAACTTGATGGTTTATATCTATATGAAAACTGTTGTTGAATATAATATCACTTTGGTCGTCTTAGGGTATGAGTGTATTTGCCTCAACTAAAACCATATGACTCACAAGCTTGATTCACAAGAATAATGTCACTTTAGTAAATTATATACAAGCTTGATTTTTATATATAGAAAGCAGCAAAGCATGGGCCTGCTGTAAGTTAATTCTACAATACAGCAGTAGAATCATATATTTGATGAAAATAAAACACTATTCTTTTAGGACATAAAGTCACTTTGGTTGCCTAAAGCATCAATCCATACACACTAGTAGCTACTCATCGACCTCGATTCACACAGCATATATCTCGATCATCTAGCTTGACGGCTGAGGGACAAATAACATAGAGAAACATAGACATTTGATAATCGAAATGTAACTGTCTAACCTGAAATAAATTGGTAGACCCCCACAAGACCTGGTTATAAGATGAAATAGTATTTATATCATCACTTTATATTAGTTGGAAGAAGCCCAGCATTGTCAATGTCAAATTGCAGAGCTTTAGTGACTTGAGGTTGTATCTTACAGCAAGTTTCATCATATAACATGGTGTAGAGATGTTGCTGAAGGCATGGTCAATGTTTAATCACCAGATCATCTTGCGGCTACTGATAATGTTCCTAGAGTGACATCATCAAATGTAATATTAGTGAAGTTCTAGGAAAAACCGAAATGCTAAATGAACATATGCAGAAACAACATGCTCATCGTTTGATCGCCAGGCCATCTCGTTGCCTAAGTGCACAATAAAATTTGAGAAATTGTCTA
Source organism: Paspalum vaginatum (assembly GCA_030272315.1). Lineage (NCBI taxonomy): Eukaryota > Viridiplantae > Streptophyta > Magnoliopsida > Poales > Poaceae > Paspalum > Paspalum vaginatum. The sequence goes on along the minus strand of CM059018.1, from coordinate 31,337,902 downwards.
AACTATCGCAGCACAATCAAATTCCATACACATGCTACTAACAGGAAAAGGCAAACAATACTGCAGCTGTAACTAACATACTGCTGCAACTGCAACTGCCAAGGAGCGCAGGCCAAACAATACTGCGTCTGGTAACAAAATTTTATTTTGTTCGAATGTTATTTTATTCTATGAGCTAGAGACGAACACCACAAATATACGGTACCTTGGAGCCAGGATCATATATGCATCGTATTAAACTAGTATAAGGCCACGCGCACGGTCACATGACACACAAAGTTATAGCAGAATGTAGGACTATATAGTCTAAACATATGTATATCTCGTGATGGCTAATTGGTAACTTGTCAATGCTGAGGAAAATTGACCATACCTGCTCTTCGTTGCTTGCCACTATCGCTTCCTCCTCGTGCCCACCAAATCCACCCTGTCTCCATGGTCATGGGGCTCAAGATTTTTCAATAACGACACTAATAAGTCCTGTAATTTATGTCTAATTCTTGTGTCTTGACCATCTTTCAAATAACCCCTAGAAGAGTCACAAGCTTTCAATATAGTAATAACCTCGCTGGCATGTGTGTGTGTGAGGGGATGCGACATTAGCAAAGTCACCGAGCAAGATCACTTTGAAGCAGTCAAAAGGGGTAGTTTGTCTAGTTTACAAAGTTTAGGGGTGTACGGACGATGGCACCGGGCCACCAAGGATGACGCCACATAGCTGCACGAGGAAGCTACAAGATTTGTTAGAGTAAAAATTATATGTAGGATTTTACTTATTGTTAAGTGAAATAGTTGTTGCCAGCAACCTATTCAGATTGTGCGTATGACAATGCTTGCCTGTCTAAGACCGTGTCCAGCAGATTGTGTAAAATGCAGTCTGTAGTAAAAAGACGCTGACAGAGTGAAGTTTGAAATAGACAAGAGAATAGACGATTTGCTGGATTCAGATGACTCAACATGCTTTGATTAATAAACCTCTCCTGCTACCACTAGTACATGTCATGTTTGAGATTTACTTTAAGATCGTCAGCATTAATTTGGTTTATGGATAATATGATTAAAATTTGGTCCAGAGCAGTGGTTGTCTGATAGCAAAAAATGCTGGAGGAGTGAGCCAAAGGCTCTCATCCTCGGCGTTGCTTGCACCTTGGACGGCTAAGATGCAGTAGTAGTTGTCGCTTTGCTTCCGCTTCCGGCCCCGTTGCGGTGTGAGAATGGAGCCGTAGGTGGAGTTGAGCCGCCGCACCGCTCCAGGAAACCGCGCTATCGAACGACTCTATTCCTCAAGCCGCGCGCTTCTCCTGTCCTCTTCCAGCGCCGCCGCCTCCCTTCCGCGGCAACAGCTCCCCTCTCCCTGTTGTCGCTCGGACGTGAACAGCTCGGCCCTACGGCATTCGCCTAGGTCTTCTACGGGCCCTTCGCCGGCGACGAGCACCCATCAGTATGTCCACCCCCATCTATTCCCTTCCTGCTGTCTAAAACTACCTGAATTCAGATCTGGTCTAATTACAAGCGTAGGACTAAGTTCGATCTTATTGCAAAAAACAATAAAATAAAATGAAATTGGGTGCGCATGTGTGGTCCTTTTCAGACGCAAGCAGAATTTCCTGACCGGGTTGACCCTGAATGTGTATTTATTCTCCCTTCGCTCGTGATGTACCTTATTCAGTGACACACGTTGCTTAACTGAGCAAAACATTGTTTTAACTATATCTCTAATCTCTTAGGTTTTAACCAAACAGAACAAGGCTCTAACTTGTTTTGCTTGGATCGGTATTTGCATCATGTGGATAAGTTTTTATCCTGTATTCATGTGAACTTTTATTATATTTTATCTCATTAGGGATCGTGCTTACTGTTTTTGCATCATGTGAATAATGTTATGGCACTGAATTTTGCCAATTCCCTCCCCCATCCACTTGAAGTTGTTGACATTTGATGGTTATGCGACAACCTTTCAATTCATAATATTGTGACTGCTTTCTCATTGCTCATGCCAATTAGTTAGGTCAATCCTAGCCTGCACTTGTTCATTTTGAAAACTATTCATTTCATATTTTCAAGTACTTTTTTGCCCCCCTTCATGAAAAGTATGGTATTATCAGTATAATGATGATCCTTGGGGCAATGTTGTCACATATATTTCAACTCCCTAAACAAATGACTCGTATACCTTCATACTGATTCATCATTCATAACATCATCCAACATCCTAGCTATGATGTCACCCGTCACGTACCACCTCCCCCTCGCTGATTTAATTTTGATGGTAGCATTATCTGACAAGATGACATAATCAGATTAGGGGGTTTTATAGTTTAGTATTAGTTTGTTTACTTTGCTGTATTTCATAGTTTGTTTGTCAGAGATCTGATGCATTTTATGGAAATACCATTTCATTCTGCTGCGCACTGACATGACATGTTGAGTTATTTATTTTCTATTCTTTAATAAGGATGTTGCATCAGCTTTCATCGCTACTGATTCAGAGTCCATACTAATTTTTACCCACTCTGCCACTAATCCTTTGGCCCCAATTTTCATTGATATTTTTCAGTACATCACATTAGTCTTGTGGCTGCAAAGTTCTGTTCTGGAGGAGCAAGATGGAGGTTATTATGATAATTTTATTTGTCATTCTTTTAGCAGTAGGAGCTCTCTTTGTGATCCCAAAGTCCCAAAATAAAGGTACAAGTTGCAGAATTGTTGTAGTAACTTGACCTAGTTGGATCTGAAGTTCTGAACCCCTTTTCAACTGCAGGTAGACCAAAGGGAACTGATTCAGGAGCTGGAATGGTAAGTTGTTCACCTTTCATTTTTAGCTGGCTAGTTTTTTGAGCCTGCAGATACATGCTACAAAATATTTTTTTCTCAGATTTGCACTATAATACTACAATATTTTATAAAGCTTGAAGAAATTACTGTCTCTCTACATTCAGACATCTAGGAGCTATACCAAGGAAGAGATCTCTAAACATAGCACAAGGAAGGACTGTTGGATCATCATCAAGGACAAGGTTGTATAAATGCAGTAGCCATTCAGCTTGTCCCTGTTCAATGTCATATGCATGAAAATCGGAAAGTTCAAACATTTTGATCTTCTAAATTTGCCTTTGGTGGTTTAACCAGGTCTATGATGTCACTCCTTATGTGGAGGAACATCCAGGTGGAGATGCCATTCTAAATAATGCTGGCGGTGATTCCACAGAGGGATTTTTTGGGTCTGTTATTTCTTATATTCCTTGTTATACTTCATGTCATGCTCTCTTGTTATACTTCGTGTCATGCTCTGTCAGTGGTTCAGGGCCTTTCATGGAATTGTTTCTTCAAAAATTTGAAATTCATGTTTTTATAGGTCATCCAAAATTTAAGTATTGTGCCTTTCTATTGTAGGGTTTTTGCTATCCTCTTTCCATGGTGGTATGGGTTCTAGCTATTTGTCATATTAAAGTTATGATGATCTATAGGACTAAATTAATGAAGACTTAGCCCCAAATTTTAGTTTTGTTCCTATTACAAAGTACAAGCAATATTCCATGAAACCTTAACACCAATTTAGATATCCTGTAAAGAACAAGACAATGACGGTTTTGCTGTAATGATAGGCAAAATGGCCAGGTTTTTTATGTCCCATGTTTCCATCCAGGTATTGCCACTGCTAGCATCTTCTAAATTAATACTGTTGTCAAGTAATTCCATAAAAAAAGTGTTATATGATATAGAAAGCCTTGTCTTATTATTTTGATGTTGTTTACTCTTGACTCTTGTGTAGAATTCATGTTAAATTACACTGGGCTGACAAATCAGCCCAAACCTGTTTGCATTTTGAGCTGAACTACTTGTGTTGTGTCCAGATTAATTAGCTGTTTGGATCAAGGCATCGTAACGCAACCATATTACAGGCGTTAAAGAATAACGTTACAGGTGTTTGTTTCCACACCATCCGCAATGCGTTAGGGCGTAATCAAATAACGGACAATTCATTTCTCATTCAGCTCCTCCCTGGCGGGTAACGCGATCATTACTGCCTTGTGAACTGTGATACCTGTTTTACTGTATCTACCAAACAAAGGCTACCATCAGTGATCCCACCCCCGAACACCCTGTGATCTGATTCCATTTCCAATTACGTTACCGGAGGGTGAACCAAACGCCATCTAAATTGTATTGGCTTCTGCAAATGAGATCCTTATTTAGCTCACTTTGGTTTTCTGCAAACCTACTACCACTAATTGCAAGATCATTCTGTAACTGAAATGATGGTATTGATGGAGCATGTCTTTCTTACCTTGCCTTTTCCTGAACCGGAATGCATCATAAATACGCCTTTGCTGATGCCACTTGCATGCTTCTGCATGAACGGACTCAAATCTCTGGTTCGTTTTTGTTTTCCTTCCTTCCTCAAGTTCCATGACATTCTTTTATCTTGACCCACAGGCCACAGCATGGCACTAGAGTCTTTGATATCATCGAAGATTTCTGCATCGGTCAGTTGAAGGCTTCATGATCTCGATATATGGCACCTTGTACTGAATTCGTGGAATTTTGATGGCATCAATTTATGAGTAGCTACATATTAGCCATTTTTCAACCTTGCAACTTTGAGATGTCAGAATGAAATTCTGCAATTGTGATCAGGAGCTGTGATGTAGTAGGTCCATATTTTTCTGCTGGGACAATGGGAACATCAATTCGACCACCGGCTGTTGTCTTTCTACACTTTTGATGTTGTTGGACGGAGCTTCTGGAACGTTTGTAATTGTTTTGGTCAATAAGAATCTATTTTCTTTTCTCACCATCGCATATGAATGGAGGAAAGGTTGCAAGATTATTTCACTTGGTTCAGAGGAATTGGCTTGGCGTTGTACACGCATGAAAAGCGAACGATATCAAAACAGGGTGGTTTCTGAGAATAAGATCGTTCCATAAGTAAAATTTTGATTTTTTTTCTTTTCTCTTGCTGACTGAAATCAACAAAATTGAACCCAACAAGTAGAGAAAAATGGAAAACGAAAACAAGTTGAAAAAACAAAAAGAAGGGGAATGAAACAAAGCGATGCTATTCAGATACTCTAAAAAGCTCTGCTGCTTTTTCTGCTACTGCACAGTTGGTAGGAAGAGGCTGCTCTGCTCTTCCCTCCTGTCATGGAGACATGGACTGGGCTGCTGCCGATCACTCACGGGTAGAAGAGGCCCGGCATTGCGGCGTCCATGCCGTTGAAGCTGTGGTCGAAGCCAAAGCAATCCAGCGGCACGAATTCGTTGTCCAGCGCTGGCGGCGGCGGCGGCAGGTGCGCGCCCGACGAGACGGCGGCGAACGCGGAGACCACCTCCTGGAAGGTCGCCGTCGGAGGCCCAGTCCCTGTAGCCGGCGGGCAGCGGGCACGGCGACACGTCCTGGAGGTTGCACCATCCGTTGGAGTCGGAGCCGACGGGCGACGGCCAGGGACCACGGCGACGACGCGCCACGCACGGGGCAGCTCTCGGGCGTCATGGGCGGGAGCGCGGCGTTGGCGGCGGCGCCGATCGCGGCGTCCGCGGTGGCCACGGTGAGGCTGGCGGCGAGGCCCTGCAGCGCGGCGTGCGCGTGCGGGTTGTGCTGCGGCTGCGCCCTCTTGGCGCCGGCGCCGGCGGCGGCGGGCCTGCAGGTGTGCTCGCCGTGGTAGACGACGTCGAAGAGCGACGGGTCGTCGTCGGTGCGCTGCACCTGCTTGGTGGCGGGGCAGCTCTGCGAGTTGCGGTGCGTGCACCGGTAGTAGGCCCGCGGGTGCTTGGCGCCGAGGATGTCCTTCTGCCCGTACTTGCGCCAGCTGTGCCCGTCGTCGGCGGGCCCCTCCGCTCCGGCGCCGGCGCCGGCGCTGACGCGCACCTGCTGGCTGGTCCACCGCGCCGTGGCCTTGCGCTTCTTGGGGCTGACGGTGGCGGCGGGGCCGGGGCGTGAGAAGGGGTGGTGGTGCGCGTGGTCGGAGGCGGCGTCGCTGCTGAGCGGGCTCCCGGCCCCCGAGGACGGCGGCGGCGAGTGGAGGTCGGGGCACGCGCGGACCATGCCGATGGAGCGGTCGGTGAGCGCGACGATCTGGTGCGCGAGGTGGCGGCAGAGCTCGAAGGAGGCGGGCGAGGGCGAGGGCGCCTGCAGCTGCTGGTCCAGCTGCCGCACCAGGTCCTGCACGCGGCCCAGCTCCGAGACCAGGCGCGCCCGCTCCACGGCGTCTGCCATTGCTGCAAGAACCGAGTTGCGTGAGACGGAGAGAGGAGCTAGCGTAGCTGAGTGATCGGACTGCAGGAGTGGTGGTGAGGTGAGACCGTGAGAGGAGTGGAGGGAAGCGGGGTGTGCCTTTATAGCAAGGGGGAAGCGCGTCCGGTCCGGGAATTTCAAGTGAAGTGCTGAGCTGAGGCGAGGCGAAGAAGGGCGATCGTTTCTTTGACCGGCCGAGATCGGGGCGACCGCGCTGTGATTGGCGCTCGCCTTGCCGGGTCGCGGGTCTTGCCCGATACTCTCTCTGCCTCCGCTATGCTCCCTCCACTGTTCTGTACGGACCTGGGATGCTTGGACTGACCCAGCATCTTGGACATCCACTAATCCATTTTGCACTTAACGATACTTTGTTTTCCGGTGTCTAATCGATTATCTAAAAATGTATACGCACAACCATTTGCACGATCTGTTGGACCTAGTCTTTTTATCAAAAGAAACCAAATAAAAAACCCACTGTTTGGCAACTTTTCCTTGCAATTGCAACTTCCCTTGCAGTGGCTATTGGCGCCTCCCCATGCCAATGCTCGCTACTGGATCGGAGCCTTATACGCCAGAGGTAGAGGGTGACATGGAGATGAGTGACACCAACACGTAGGGTAGGAAGGCGACCGGGCATAGAACTGGAGGGCAACGACTGAGGAAGGTGCGGCAACGGAGGGAGAAGTGATGCCGCCGTGGAGAGAGCAGCGCTGGTGCGCTGGAGGGATCTACAGTGCCGGTGAGGAGGGAGGAGCAACGACAGAGGGAGCGGCGGTGGCACGTAAGAAGAGGGCAATAGTGTGAGTAGAAGGATCGGGGAGGAGAAACACATGACAAGAACCTCGGAGGAGGCTTTCTGGTTTTATGTGCCTTGCTAGTTTTATTGGATGGAGAAATAGCTGCCAAAATAATAAGCCCATAGGAAGCTACGCGTTTGGAATGGCTTATGCTCCTTTCCACATAGATAGAAGCTAGACACTCATCTTCACAAAAGAAAATGTATCGTTGCACTCATATTTGAACTTGAATTTTGAAGTTCAAACACAAATCTCCGATCCACCTACTTTTTGTAGCAAACACCAATACTTCATGTAGATTACTCCTAAAGACTCGATAGTAACAGAGAATGTTATTTAGTCGGCGCTCATCCTTGATATATGACTAATGAACAAGAGAAAGATAGTTGAACCAAAAAGATCGTGAACATCTAAGGCGTGAGTTTACAAAGCTGCGTTGCTCTTCCTTTCATTGTAAATGCACTTGTATGTATGTGTGATAACAACATTGAACATCACTTTCCTATGTTCTTGAGTGTAAGATTATTTCTTAAAAACAAACCTTTCTCGAATTGCAACTCCATGGCATATACCCTTCGACGGAAGTTGATGCTATTGGGTTCATAGTGAAAAGTAATTACTTATCACCTTATCATTACGTTTTTTGCCACATGTTATTGTAGAAAAGGAATAATTGTTAGTTAAACCACTATCTAGAAAACAGAACGTGCCTTACCATTAAAGACGAAAGGCCAAGGGTGTACAGACCAAATTCAGGCTAAACCCCAGTAGAATAAGGTAAACCTGCGGCACGACGCAAATTTCTTAGATGCCCAATTTCGTCTAGCAGTAGTACTCTTCTGGAAGCTCTGCTCCGGTAACGATGCTCGTTAACTAGTACTCGTAATCGTGAAAACGACTTGCCTTGCGCTGCTGAGCTGAGCCCCCCTTCGTCGAAACCTTATAGTAGCAATAATTAGTAGTACTATAGGAGTCGCTAATCGTCAGTCTAATCCCCTTCACTTTAGCGGTTTGACTCGAGTTGTTGTTATAGTCGTTTGACCGTTGAACACACCCAACAGCAGGGGGGCCGTCGCTCTGCTCGGGTCGGGTCGGGCCGCGGGCTCCTGCAATGGGAACGACGGGATCCGGCGCCCGCTAGCGGGCGGGACACGGCGCACCACAGCCATCAGAATCTTGGACCGGTTCCACGGTCTTTGCTAATCCGAGGGGAGGCCAGTGGCCAGGCAGGCAATTTGCTGCAGCTGCAATCCAAGTGAGGGTTCAAAGTCAAATACATGACCGGTTCAAACCTCCCTGTGCCCAACATGCTATAAATGTCCTTTCCCTTCTTTTTTCTTTTCCATTTTCCTTTTTTTATCTCTCCTTTGATCCTTTCCCCTCTGTATTGCAAGTCAAAAGGTAGTACAGTGCTAGTATAAATTTCGTTTTGGGTTTCTTTCTTTCTTCCTTGCCTGCTTTCTTGGCTGCAGCTGCAGGCATGGTTTGTTGTTGGTTGGTGAGCGAGAGCAGCTGCCGTTTTGTTGTGGCTTCACTGGAGTGCTGTATAATACTAATAATCCGACGCACGGATGTTGTCAAATCCTTACGAGGTTTCACGCTGTTCTGTTAGGTTCAACAACTCGCCGTTTTATTTGTTTCGTTTCACCTGAAAATTAGGATAGGCCAAACAAAACCAGGGCAGGGCATGCAGGACCCTACGAAATGTGGCCGAATAAATTCAGGTTTTGTCTTTGTGTGAAATGCCTTCAATTTGAGGTCCCTTTGAAACAAAAAAAAAAAAAATCGGATGATCCTATAACGTATGTCTCTGATAACATCGGATGATCCTATATATACAGAAGAAAGTATTCTGAATTTAAGAATGAAACCAAAAGGCACATCGGACGGAGAAGAAAGTCTAATGAATAAACAGATCATAAATCCAATCTTTGTTGACCAACGTGATTCTGCAGCATGTACGTATGTATATACTAGTACAACAACTTACACATGGAGTGATCAGAGCAGAGCAGGGCCAGAGATTGACAGTCAGAGTGAGATGATAATGATTGTTGTTAATCTACTGAAGTGGCGGGGATGGGGTGAAGTGATGGTCAGAGTTTAGGAGCGGCGAAAACAGACAACACTGATGACTACGTGGAAGCTTGACCAACGACCGGCCGACGTGTACACCGGGAATCTTCAGCCTCTTTGCGCGTCGCTGGACTAAACAAAACGCAACCAAGTGCGTCTCCGATCCGCATGACGTCAGAGAGAGAAGAACACCACGGGGCCTCGTGACGTCACGGAGATAGGGAGGGGCTCGCTCGTCCTTGGTAGTTAAGCATGACAGCTGCTTTTTTGGGGGTTTATTTAAAACAGCATTAGTAATTAATCACTGACATGGAAGAAAAGGCTTTCACAAACACACAATGGGTGGCCGCCAGTATTTTTATCATCAAAAAGAAAAAAAAGTATGGACAAAATGTACACAGTTAGTCAATTAGTACAGCATTACAGAGGATGTAATAGAGTATGTGGTTGACACTTGGAGTTTTGTCTGCATTGCATTGGTTGTCATACTAGATTATTGGTTTTGTTTTTTCAAAAAGAGAAAAGAACAAATGGGACAAATAATAAAATAAATAAGACAAATCGGGCCCTCGTCAACATCACGTATATCCAAAAGCGCATTTGGTTGCTCTTAAGCATTCTGTTTCCCATGTATGCAGCATATAATTATTAGGTCTTTCTCGTCTTCAGTTCTTCTATGTTTTAACGTACTTCGTTACATACGTACGTACGTACACCACGTACGTACACACACCCCAATGTCAAAGGCCAAAGCACATGCGATGAGCGATGTGATGTATCCTATTCATAAGTAATTAAGTACGTATCCCTTCTGCATGTGTCCTGCGTCATATGGGTAACCCAAGTTGAGTTAGCTGTATGTTGTCGTTGGAACGTTGATGTAATGGTAAATTACAGGCAACAGGGGGGCACACAGATGCTGAAACGACGACAACGCATCGGGTGTTGAGTGAAGATATAGTATTTGTTCAACTGGCACATATGTGTACTCATCTTGTTCGTCGCGTGGTGATTGGTTCCATCTTTAGATAATCAGATCAGGATCTCGCGTTGCTGTGACTTCAAGTTGCAAAAAAGCTACCATGTGGCTAGCTCCTCCTAACTTATCATTGTGATGATGAAGTCAAACCATTTCTTTTCATATAGGCTAATTGTATCATACACATTAAATGACTAACATATTACTAATAAGGACTTTTTTTAGTAACATGGCCCATAGTACTAGTTATTAAAAGAAGAGGGAGAATGGATCAACTCCAGTGTGATAGAGGTCTATGTCGTGGATCTAGTCCCCGAAGTCCATAACCACTAAGGTTCTCAAGTTATTGTGTAGATCGGAAGAGTTCGTGGATGGATCTAGTAATCCGTGGTGAGAGACAGAGGAAAAGGAGGGAGTACCTTCTGGTGCGCAAGGCTCGACCGGTGCTGTGAGGGCAACGGGGTTTCCCTCCTGGTGGCGGCGGCGGTCATGGCGATGAGGGAGACAGTTGGCGCCGACGGTGGTCTTTCCGTCAGCACCAGCACTTGGGTGATCGATTCTATTGGGTGAGGAGGCAGCGAACGTTGGTTCGCGTACTCCTTTAGGTCTATCTTTTGCAGTGGTGCTGAGTGAAAGAGGGCCACAACCAAAAAGGGGATTGGGCCTCCGATCAAGGTCTGGTTCTATATCTGGGTCTGGTCGTGACGTCTCTCTTCCAAGTCCGAGATCAATCCAACACAATGGACTTGTATCTTTGTGGAGATACAACTTGAGATCAATATCCATGATTGTAGAAAATGTTTTTTTGTTTTGTTTTGGCTCTACTCTCATAATCACAAACATGCATACATAAGTTAATAGTCAGAAACAACTTATGATACAATGCATTATACGAGTTGCATTATTTCTGATAGTATCCTTGGAACTAGTTTTTTGGGCTTATTTGCTCTCGCATCTATGACCCACGAAGGCGAGAAGCAGAGAGAAGCTTGCAGTAAGGTGATTTTTGAACGGCAAAATTCACGCTTTTCACGTAAGGTGCGCTTGCATGCTTTGGTATCAAAACACCTTAGTCATACGGGAGAGAGAGTTATGTTCCAATTATCTTCCATGTTAAACGATCTTATCCAATTTGCCTGTCTTATAGTTGACTTATATTTCCTCGAAATAAAATTACATTCCCCTCCTTTTTTGTCTGTCTTATATTTATTGTCTCCACTGGCTAGGTAGACATTGGACGCGCGCGGCGAGTGGAAAGGACAGCGCCGCGATTTCTCCTCTCTCCCCGTACCCGCAGCAGCTGATCGAACATGGTGGTTGCGTGCGTGCAATATAATGCAGCTGCAGGGTGGCCGGGAACACACACATGCGCACGCTTGTTGCTGACCGGTCTGATAGGTGATGATCCATTCCATTTGATTAATTACTCTAAACCCTCATCGGAACAGAAGCTTCGTTCTCTTCATCAAATCCGCCGGCGGCATGCATCATGCATGTAGAACAGAGACGACCAGGTATCCTGGTTCCGTACTGACTGGTTATATGGGGCGGCCGGATTAATTTGATCCAAAACCTCATAGATTTGGTTCATATTCGAAACAAGTTGTACGAGGTATAGTATTCTTCTGTGTCAAGGAAAAACAGAGGCTATTTTCTTCAAAACTGCAAATTGGTAGTCAAAGTTGCCGCAAAAAACTACAGATTTGAGAAGATTTATCACAAAACTAAAGATTGAGCATGTCAAAATTTTCATAATGTAGTCTTTAAAAGAGAAGGATAAGTAATCCCAATCTATATGGGGATAATATCCCTTACATACGTTGTTTAATAACAAAAGAGGCGAAATCCTTTCAGGATTTGACCTAATTAAACATTGTCTATTTCCCAACCATATATCTACACCTACTTGGATTAATAAATCAAACCTCTAGTTTGTCTTGTTGCTAGTGATCTTAAGTTGACCAATATTATGAAAACGGATGAGACGCAACGGCAGCTGCGCGAGAAGGAAGAAGTAGCTGGAAGATAAGGGTGGAGATGCGTGTTAGCAACATTAAGTTAGACGAAAGAAAATACAAGTCATACGTTGCATTGCATGCATGCGAAATGGCGTCCTGTGGACGTACGGACGTGTCCATTGTCAAAGGGCGTTGGCTTTTGGGGCACAGGAAAGAACACAGCACAGTACAGCTGCGGCCATATGCATGGGTTTGACATTGCCTTGGTGGTCTGTGGTCTCATGGTTCTCAAAGCAGCCGGCAGTCTGGCAACACGGCTTCATCCATGTGAATTTTATAATGGAGAGTAGGAGTACGCCCATGCGCATTTGGCTCGGAGAAATTAGTCCCAACTGGACTGGAAATTCAACCTTAACGCACGCACCGTTTCGTTTCCGCGTTACAACATATGCCAGTGGCGGCTGACAACCAAGAAATGAGGCATGACCGGCCAGCTAAGAGTGCTAACTAGTAAAAAAAATAATGAAACAAGGGCAAAAAAAAAAAAAAAAAAAAAAGGAAGAACGAGACTCGAACGCAAGAGCCTTGAAAGTGTGATACAACACTGTAACAACACCACTGCAGCACAAATGCTGTTCTGTTTCAAGATGAAGATATAATAATTTTGTCACGTGAGATACCATATTGCGCCATAACGAATCCTCTGCTACTGCAACATGCCATCTCTTGCGGTGTGCTATAGAAGACAAGACTAAATACCTGCAAAGCAGCTAGTCCTGCCAATTTTATGACATAAAAAAGTATATCTCCATAAAAAAAGTATGCAATTCTAGCTACGTATCTAGACTCAGTACTGATCATCCACTTGATAAATAACACTCCATCTATTTTAAATCATAGCTCATTTATTTTTGTCTCAGATCAAGCTTCGCTAACTATGCATAAATTTTAGAGATGTGTAATTTGGAACAAAGAGGTACGGTCATAGAGACAACTTACCATTTAATTTACCTATGAAGCGTTTTAAACTTTGTAGTTGTAATATATCACATTGTTTCGAACTTGCATTGCAATATGCTTCCTCACCACAACAAAAAGGCTTAGGTCCTAATTTTGTTTACAAAGTATTTTTGAAGTGTTTGAATGCAACAAACCTCCTAGTTTTTAGAACCATGGCATTGTTAAAAACTCTAATCTATAGGGTTTTATAAACACAACTGAACACTATTTTTTTTTAAATAATGTTTTGCATAAGCTTGTAAACCATGACTTTAATACCATTATTTTCTAAAAAAAAATGGCACCAAACAGATTAAACAGGCTTAAACCACCCACTCAAAGTTATTTTTGGAAATATTAAATTCATATATGGAATATCTCGAAGAAATGATTGTCAGAAAAGATCAAAGTTTGAAAGAGAATCACAATTTGGATCTTCATATGTGGTTTGTGAACTTATCATGAACTCATCTATGCCCTTGAACTCTTAATATGTATTTTTAGTCTCTGAATTGTCTATGAAATGCCATATAGATGCTAAATCCATGAACTCAAAATGCATTTTAAGTCTCGAGATGATCCCATCATCCGAGTGTAAACGGGCCTTACCTATGTAAGGAAAATGGATCCTAAGCCTTGTATTTAGTCCTCTAATATGATTTTGGTGGTTGAGGTGACAACACGTACCATTTTAGGACTAACGCATGTGCAAGTATTTTTGTTTAAGTCCCAAGATGCCAGAAATGGACTTGAGGTACAAACATCTCAAATGAGGAGTTAAAAGGTTTAAGAAAAGACCCAAGACTCCATCAAAATGCAAGCATGATGTGCGACACAAGGGTCCAGTTGGCTGGAATTTTTCTTGCATCGGCCGGTCCAGTGGTGCCCTACCGAACGGTCCAGCGAGTTGAAGAAGCCCGAAGTTAAATACTCAAGACCCGATGCGATTTACACGCACCGGACAGTCCGGTGGTCATACCACCTGACATTCTAGACAATAGAGAAGGAGTGACCGCATCCCGACATTTACACGCACCGGACGGTCTGGTAGTGCAACACTAGATGGTCCAGTGGTATCAATGGTAGAATTTTCAAATCTAATGGTTGACTCAACGGCTAGCCAGTTATACGCACCAGACGGTCCAGTGGTCATACAGAAAAGTGAAGACTGCTTCCAACAGCTAGTTTTGAGGCTTGGACTATAAATACCCCTTTGCCCTGTCTCCACACCATGGTTGGTGACTCTTGAGTTCATTGTAGTGTTGAAACACATTTCTCAACCCTATTTGAAGTGTAGAGAGACATTTTATAGCCCAACCATCAGAAGAGCAAAAGAGACACATCCCGGCATAGCTAGAGCTTCCAAGCATCTTTGCTTAGGCCTATTTGTTTTACCCGTGCCTGCGTGCACGTTTACTTTTGTAAGTGTGAGACTCGTAAGTCTTGTGAGACCCTCCGAAGTGTCTAGTGGCCGCTACCTTACTTGTGTGAGAGAGGAACGCCCTCGGCACGTTGGTCAAAAGCTTCCTTAGTGGAGACGACGGGGTGGCTCTGAGAGAAGGCCCGCGGAAGACCCCAATAGCCTTGACAATCCTCTAACCTTGCATGGGCGATGCCGTAGTCTGAAGGACTACGTGAGAGAAGGGCACGGGTGGGTGTGTACCCAAGATATCTAGACTACATGAGAGTAAAGCCATGCAGGGGGCGCCAAAAGAGTAGAGGTAGAGGCACGTTGGCCTCCCCAAACCTCAAGAAAAAATATATGTGTCTTCATCGTGGCTATCGTCGTCATTGTCTTCGGGAGTTTGCATTCTCTCTGCCTATATCTTTAGCTTCTGTATTTATATTTTTAAAATTGTGTGCTTACATTTTTAGACTAGTTTGATAGGTTAGTTTTTAGGTGGAACTAGATTTAGCCACGGTATAATTAGCAACACTTATCAAAACCATTGTGCACATAGATTTATCTCGCATATATTTTGCTTAATAGTGTAGTTTTTAGAGATCCTAATTCATCCCTTTTTAAACGCCGGTCCAACCTTCAACTTTCTTCCACTGCACCCACGATATGGCATGCTACAATTAATCCCCCACAATAGCTCAATTTCACCACTAAATGCTATGCAAAGGTTCACACTGTATCGGAGTGAAGTTTAAAATATGAATGGTAGAAAGGATAGCACTCAGCCTACTTGCAGCTCAGGGTACCTTCGTTTCCCAATCCAGCACGCCACCCCATCCCTATTGCCAGTTGCCACCCCTACCTCAAGTCCATGAATGCCACAACACAACCTTTGCAGAGACGCTGCAGCGCGGACAATCCCGATCGTGCAATGTCGAAGTCTTAGAGCAGCGCACACAGACAACGTTGATAGGGCTGATCTTGGTCCTCAAAACTCCTAAAAATAGTCTCAATGACACTTGGGACAAGTTCAAGAACACCCATAAATTTTAAGCGTAGTTAAGGAGAGAACACAGATACGAGTTCTGAGACCAGCCAAAAATTTCACTTACAAGAGTGTAAAGCTAAACGCCTAATTACCAGCAAACAACGCTACCCTACCCATGTGCCTCCTCATGTTATACACAGAAAGTAGATGCTATTTAGCATTGATCAGAGGCATCTACCTGAATCCTGTTGATGTAAAGCTCCACACTTGACTACCAGAGACGTTATAAGCACACATACAAGAATACCATAGCTGTTCTGGAGTTCATGTAAATTGGTCTGCTTCCACAACAATACCAAACAATATAACAATATCATTCAATCCGAAGGCTAACATGATAACATACTTTCAACAAAGAAAACAGTAAAACATAGCAACACTGCTAAAACTCCATGCTAATCTCAGTCTGACCTGACCCATAAAGGTAGCATCACAACAACTTCCATTGTTCACACAGTCACTAGTCCCAAAACGAAAAGATTCATCACTAGGGAAGCGCTTCCTAGTCTGCCTTATGGTTCCCGTTGCTGGTGGGTGACCTGGACCGATCTCCACGCCTTCTTTGGGAGTCTCTTTCATGTGAGCTGCCCCTGCGGTCCCTGGAGCGAGAGAGCTCCCTCCGGCGGTCCCTCGAGCGAGAGCGCTCCCTTCGGCGGTCCCTCGAGCGAGAGCGCTCCCTCCGGCGGTCTCTCGAGCGAGACCGTTCCCTTCGATCCCTTGAGCGTGACCGTTCCCTTCGATCCCTTGAGCGTGACCGCTCTCTTCTGCGGTCCCTTGAGCGAGACCGCTCCCTTCTGCGAGAGCGGTAAGGTGATGGGCTTCTTTGAGATCCTCCTGCATAGTAAAATATTATAAAAAATGGAAACAAAAATGTTGCAAACAGTTTATTTCCTTTACGAATGCTCTAAAGCAATCACACTGGTATAAGAATGTAAAAAGATCTACACAACCTGGTTTGGTACATACCATCGCCAGAAATTTTCCATGGCTAGGTTTGTGATTTTGACAAGCTTAAAAATGTAACTGAATAGAAGAAAACAATGGCCTATACCATAGAGGTGTGATCGAAGCTTTGATTGTGTGGAATCATGCCAACTAAAACTAGAGAACAACATAGCAGTTCCAACTATAATCACAGGTTACAGGGAAAATAACCATTGAGATGGGTATTGGAATAATAAATCACTAGTATTAAACAATAAACAAACAGAAAATAGCCTACAAGCGAAACAATATTGAGAAAGATGAACTCTTGTTTAGATGTTAATAAAAAAGAATTGCACATTTGACAACTGCAAACAAATAGAATGAAGTCTATTCAAACAATACTTAGCACAGCATGCATTGTGGTCATACTGTGCAGAGAGACAGGACAGTGGTCAATTTTTGTTCATACCTCTTCTTCCGCAGTATTTTCCAGGAGTAGGAGTCCTTTCTCGAGTTCTTTTAGCCTGAAATGAAATCACAGACAGATGCATTAGTTGTATCTGCAATGAAACGAGCAATAGGATGGCAAATGAAGCAGCCAGTTCAATCTTAACTTGAAAGACACGGGTTAAAGGAACTGATAAAGAAACTAAGCTATGCCCTCTGCATGGAAAACATATACTCATGGATAATTAAGCTTGTCAACTCTCGATCAAAATTCTTGCTATACAAGTAGATGAATAACGTTACGTAGAATGCCAACTCAACCAAAGATGATTTTTGTGCGCCTGTTCCGAGGTCGATGCAGCCATGGTCCAAAGATGCGCCAGATTATGCCTCTTTGGATGTCCAAAAAATCAGGACACTGTTGGTGAAGTTTGCGTCAGACTTGGCAGTAGGCGTCATGACATGGCAGCAGCATGCACCATGCAACCTCAGTCGATGTAGACAAACCGTGGAGCCTGTTGGATCATGAGCGTGATGTTGAAGATGGCGGTTGTGGTAGTGGTGGCGGTGATGGCGTGGTGGCGCAGTGGTGGCGTGGTGACGCAACGCACAAGGCTCCAAGATCGCTCTATGGCGGCAGAGCTCGTGTTGATGTAGCATGTATGCAGTGTCGGTGAGGGAGGTGCAGACAGCAAGCGGTGATGAGGTCTCAAGGTATGGTGATAAGCACCATCATGTCAGCTGCACATCCCTTGGTGACAAGCATGGTCGAAGACTGCACATCCCGTGCCAACCAGGTTGACGTTGAGGCACCCCAGCACCATGTCAAACTGGAAGTTCATAAGTCAGCACGAGAGGAGTTAAGACCCCAGTTGAAGAGCCAGAGAGCACATCACAAACCATTTCCTTTCAATTTACTCTGGCCCATTTCACCTGAGTGGAATTTTCAGACTCGGCTGTTCCAGAATATATACTCTTCCATCACATGTGAAGAGCATATTTCTACTCTTCTAACAGTAACATACCTCATCTCAAAGACTCTTCACCAAAGTTTTTAACAAAACAGAGCATATTGTTCATTGAAGTTTTTATGTCAATAGAACATACTTTCCATGGAGCATAAGATTATGTACAAAAGTTGAAGACACCAATGATTTCAAGACTAAAACAGGGGAAGGAGGGAGGACATAAGACCAAAAATATGTTTGACATAACAGCTTATGTTTTTAACTGTACCATGATTTTGATGGAGTTTCCTAGTTTACTACACAGATAGCATGATTGAACTAGTAGTAACAAATGTACAGTACAATAGAAAAATGTACAAGAAACAAACCATTAAATTAGTATCTAACCTTCTCTACAGTGACCAGGCGGCCTTCAAGTACAGTGCGGTGCAGATACTTGATGCAGCGTCTTGCATCTTCAACTGTATCCATAGTCACGAAGGCAAAGCCACGGGATTCTTTTGACCGAGGATCAAGAACAACATGACAGTTTTTAACCTAAATTGAAAGATGGAACTAATTAATGTAGATAATAGAATGGTTACACAATATGATTATACTCGGATAAAAAAATACAAAGCACAATAAGAATACAAGAACTAACAAATTTTGAGACCATACCTTTCCTTCTTTACTAAAGAACTTCTCAAGTTCATCTTCAGTTACACGAGTAGACAATCCCGTCACATAAAGATTATTCCCTGGATTTCTATCGTCTTGGCTCCTGTGCACAATAAAGATTTGAACATCAGCACTGCACCATTGCCCATATACATGCCATCAGAACTAATATGATATAAAATTTGCTAACATAAACTTGCCTTGATCGACTCCTATCCCTTGACCTTGACCTTGATCTACCACGTCTCCTAGGAGGAGGAGACCTTGAATTGCTGCGTCTCTTCGGACTCCTTGGACGTGGAGATCTTGAGGTACTCTTTGGAGGAGGCGACCTTGAAGGGCTACGTCTCTTTGGAGGCGGCGAGCTTGAAATGCCATTTCTATCTGCAGGAGGTGTAATGGACCGCGCAGTGTATCTAAAACAAAATTTCAAAACCAGAACACATACAATTATAACAAGGCAATCTAAAAAAGTGAGAATTAGAACATGTCCACTATGTAGGGAATACTAACCTTACTTCCTTGGCTTGTGACATCTAATAAAAAAAAACACAGCATAGGGTGTAAGTGTCACATAAACAAACCATAAATTATAGATCGAAATACAAATACTTATCACAGGAAGAAAAACAACAAATAGATAAGCCCAAGACAAGCAACACTAAAAACAGCATTCAGCTTAACCGTTTATGGAAACAAAATGGAACCTTTTGCCTTCTAAATAGTACATATTTAAGTAATGCAAAACGAAAAGAAACACTGTTGTAATGGAAGATAATGAACATTGGAAAGTCAAAAACCAAACTGAGCCATTATGGCAAAAGGGTGATAAATTTCGTCTTTGCCTCATAACTATACTAGCCTAATAACCTGAACCAAAGTTTATAAGCTTACATTTCCAAATGCTTATTCTTCATGTTTCATTTTTACCAAGGAACAATTCATATAATTACAGAAAAAACAGTTGGGTAGTTTATGAAAGTCCAGTCACATGAGGAACAACAGTGTAGAAGTGTACATGCATTAGGAAGCTGTCAAAATGTAACCGTAAAAAAATCACAAAAATACATGCGGAGCTGTTCTTTATAGCTAATTCCATTCTGCTTACTTACATCAGACCAAAATCTGAAACCAGAAATATAAAAAGGAATAAATAAATTTAGTTACGTACCACACTATCCACTAATTATTCTAGAAAATGCAAAAAAAAAAAAAAGAATGCATGTTGATGTTGCAGAGCATACATGACGACAGAATTATGATCGAATAACTCCACCAAAAGTGATTAAGGAAAAAGGGCACCAAGTAACGCTTAAATTTAAGATCTTAGCATTTGAAAACTACATCAGCAAGTAAACAGAGTGTTTTGTAGCAAGTGGGGTTCCTGGGGATTGTTGGTCATCACCATAGCAAGTTAGATTGAGAAGCAACCAGGAAGTGTCATAGTCTATTCTAAACTGATATATGATATCACAGTAATTTATCAGAATGTGAGGAGATAAGTGCTAAGTACCTTGAGAATTAAACTGCAAACTAAAGCCCCAGGTGAAGAATAGAGGAACCTACAAATGATGGTCTACCTGTAAGAAGGAAAGAGTAAGTGAGCATATAAACACGTAAAGTAATCATCTCTGGAATCAGCACGTACACAGTACGTATATGGTTTCAATCTATTCCAACTCAGAAATCAGGGTTCGTTTAAGTTATGTGATATTAGTTGTTTTACGGTTACCCACACGGACCCTAGGGGAAATTTACGGATTGACATGTTTTAATTAGAAGAGTGAAGGGAAATAATACTCCAAAACCGCAAGCAAGTAAGCAAACGAATTTCCAATCGTCTCCACTTTCTGATTCACGTGTTCATGGCTTTCAGACTAATAATCTTAGATCCGAACAAACAAACAACGAGTCAGAATCAAGCACTGCCATACACGGAAGGAGCCGGACCAGATCTGGCTGAGGCTGGGACCGGAAGTCAGCCAAGGCACCTTCCCCACGCCCCGAACCCCCTTCCCAAACCAGTCAAACAAAAAACACAGGGCGACATGAACCCGTAGCAAAATTCGAATCGAACGAAATTTCAGCTTTCAGCTTAGTTCGCGGGTAACGCTTTCCTCTCCCGGCCGGCCGCGCCCCAGATCTGGCTCCGCAGGCGGCGCGCTCGTAGGACCATGCTCGGTAGCTGTCTCGGACAGCGACGAGCCCAACCAGATCTACTAGCCCATCGGAGCGGTGGATTCGCCACGAAAACGTTAGATCCGTGGGAACGCAAAGCCCTAGGAGGAAGAGGAGGGGGAAGGAATACCTGCAGGCTCCTAGAACCAGCCCGTCGCCGCCGCTGGCGCCGTCCGTCGTCTGATGTCTGCGAGGGGGAGCCGCAGCCCGCAGAGCACGGGAGACGGATGGGTCACCCGCTGGCCGCTGCAGGAAAATTCGGTTCACACGTGACCTCCTCTTCTTCTGTTTGCCCTTGAACGGGCTCATGGGCCGGAGTCGAGGCCCACCAGCCTCGGCGAAGCCTGAGCTTTTGGTGCACGAAATGGTTTCAATAGCAATAGGCCCACAGATTTGCTTCACGGGGGTGTTCTCGCACCGACGTGTTGAATTTATTGGGGATTCGGTTCCACGTGGCAGGAGCTCAGTACAGGCGGCATGACACGTCACCACAAGATGCGCCCTTTAAACGAGGCACCCACCCACCCGCAGCTTTCTCCAGACTCCAGAAGTCCAGAGGCAGCGAGCTGCGAGCATCGGTGTGCAACCATGTCCGGCGCGCAAGGAGCTCAGCCAAAGGGCGCCTTCACGGCGACCACCTACACGTCGGCGCCTGCGGCCACCGTCGGCGGCGGTGCCCAGGAGAACCGGCAGACTCCAAGGACGGATCTCCGGTCGGGCCACGACGACCGCGGGCTGCCCGTCAGGAAGCTCGAGGACACGCTTGAGGACGCCGCGGGCAAGGGTGGGCCGGTGTTCGGCGCCGGCACGGAGGACGGCAAGCCCGACCTCGGCGTCACCGGCACCGGCGGAGGCTAGACGATGACATAGTACTCTGTTCACTAGCGTATGAAAATTAATCATGTAACAGCAATCAGTTGAATAAGATATGAAAATTATTAGCACAAAGTAGTTGCTACGCATGCGCGTTGAGAGCAGAACTTCTGTGGAATCGGAGGAACAGCTAAGGGGACAAATTTTCAATCGTACAGGCGTTCACTTTCAGAATCAAGAAAATCGAAACGTATAGGCACTACAAGTCGACAAAAGGTTACTGACAAGCTCAGCGGAAGCTCTGGTTTGTTTCACAGCAGATAAGAGATTTGCTACAGGTCGAAGCAGGATTTCTGTTTTTTTACACAGTACCGTAGCATGGAAGCCTCAAGCCTGGTTACCATTTCCTGTTCTGGGACACGAGAAGATAGGGCCTATGTCGATGCGGTTGGCATGGATACAGGCAGGAGTGCACCTCTACTCTCTAGAGGAGCTTCAGCATCTTAAGCCGCTCCTCATGCTCCGGATCAAGCTTCGGCGGCGTGTAGTTGCCGTGAAGGTCTTCCACCACGTATTCCTGCATATCAGAAATGCAACGTTCAAAAACCCAATTGCCACAAAATTGAACCAACAATTAAGGTTTTGACAGGATCATCATCGTGCTTTTGAAAGCTTATAATTTGAGAATGGATCGATTATGGCATTTGCTTTCCCTTGGTTCTGCAAGAACAGGCGTTTGAGGGAAGTTGCTTGCCTTTGTGAGCTCCCTTTTGGTCAGGATGTGATAATGCCTCTGCCAGATCCTCTGGACAGCCATGGTGGCCGCTAGGAAGCCGTAGGCGATACCAAGGATGGCAAACACGACAATGAAGACCAACACCAAAGCAAAGCACGCCTCCAAGGAAGCAGGCAGGCAGTCTAGGATGCCCCAACCATAGCAGCAGTTCCGGCATCCAGCTAGGCATGGATCCTGGTTGTCGTTGAAGGATGAGCAGTGTACTATCAGCCCAAAGAATCCAAGCAGCACAAAGAAAACCACAACGCCTACAATTCAAACACGCAGCCATCACAGAGTACAAACTTTGATCAGAGGCGGGGTTGTGCAGATAATGGATATCAAAACTGATGATTTGAGTACCTATGCAATAGTAGAATGGTATGGGGTGCTTTGACAGGAAGCGATCCCAACCATCACTGAAACTGTTCCGGAAACTTCCATCCCTGTCTAGAAAGTATGCAACTGCGCCAATAGTAGCAATAGTCTGCAACAATGAAAAAAAAATGCAAATAAGTGGTTTTCACTTGCTCAAACTTGGATATCAAAACACATTGACCTAACACTGCAATCATCTTTCTTCAACGACATATCTCTTCTACAAAGATTCACCATACATATCCAGGAGTTGAGTGAAATAGCTAACAAACTTGGTTCTTAATTTCTTACTGTTTAACTGAACAAATAGAAAGAACAAAACTGACGACTGAGGCGTAGAACAAAGTTTTAAATGTAGGTAGTAGTAACTTGATATAAGTTGCATAGGATCGTAAATATATCAAACTTGTTTGCGAATGAAGCACCCACATAAATTAAGTGCTTTAAAATTCTGAGAGACTTACAAGTTGTACAGCAAGAAACACGAGTAGAACATCCCTGGCAACAAAGATCCGGAACTTCATTTTACGCCATGAGTTATCCTCCCAGGTCTCCACACGAAGATGAAACTGAGCTTTGCATGTTGTGCAGTGTGAAAATGCAAATCCTTCCTACAAAGGTATAAAATATCAGAACCAGAACTAGAACATACTCCTAACTTCTGTCTCCAGTCATTCCATATAAATAAAAAACAACTTAATGAATATAATAGCACCTAGCTAGGAAATTGGTGCAAGGAGAATCACTGAAGGGCAGTAAGGAGCACAAGTTCAAGCATAACTTAATAGAAGGTTTAGTGTAGCTAGACATCGCATTCTCCAATTTACCCTCTGAATCAAGCTAAAAAAAAAGATAGCTTGAAGAGATGCAGCTCGGCTTCTAATGAATAATGCACTGCCAGTGCATGTCAATAATCTGATTCTGATGGCATCTTTGCAATGTCAGAATCTGTCATTTGAAAGAAAAAAAGGGTTAATGAAGCAAAAGGCTTGGGTTTTTGTGTATTGCAGGAGCACAATCATCTACTATCACCAGACCCCAGAAGGTAAACAAAACCTAAAATTTCTGTGGCTTTGTTGTTTCCTGCTCTTTCTGCAGTACACATGGCCTAATTAATGACAATGCATTAATCTGTATATAGCACTTCAACCAGTCCACCACTGCCTTGTGTTTGCTTTCTATGTAATATGTTCCCTCTATCCCGCACATATGTTTTCACGTGCAATTACCAACTTAAAGGCATATATTTTTGACACTGGAATTGAAAAGCACACAGCACACATCATGTTCTTGAAATAAACCGATATGGAACTATGGAGATGTTAGGAAAGGACTGGGTGTACCTTAACAGAGCGCCAGTGGTCAAGGCATGAACGGTGAATGAACTGCTGAGTTCCCTTGCACATGCAAGGTGATATTAGCTCATCACCTGAAATAAAAACATTAAAAATCACAAGCTTACAGTTAGACTATTTGTTTGTTGGATAGGAAAAGAAAACTGAAGCATCCAACCCATATATGTTAGGATATTAATTTCATTTTGTTCACACACCAAGGCTGCTGAACTCCAAAATGGTTGTTGTTCATCAAGAGCAAAAATGGAATTTATTTCTTGCAAGTTACTGGCAGAATTAGCATTTACCGTTCACTTTAGTTCTCAACTGTCACAATAGCCTTGCAGATATTCTCCGAGACAATCATTATGCATAACAAGCCAGGTTTCGATTTCTACCAAATATATAAGAAATGCAAAAACTTCTGTAAGCTAGTTAGCTGTGCATATTGCTTATTGTCCTAACGGCCTAATACTTGTGGTAGCTGGTATGGCTTGGAACTTCAGACCAGATATATCAGCATCATTCCTAACACTATTTTGTTGCATGCATAATATGACCTGACCAAATCATATCATATTCAACTAGACAAAATAGTTGTTTTTACTTTTTAGATCAGTAGACAAAGTGAGCAAGAAACTAAAGGTTTGAACACTCTTCATTTTTTTCTCCTTGCTACAGCCAGACAGCAAAACTGCTTTGAGGTAGCATATAGGATCATCACCTATCTCAGACTCTGCCTCAAGGCAAATGCGGCAGCACGCAGCTGAAGAGCCATCCGTCTCTTCATCCTCAATCTCCAGTGGGCTCACAGTTGCTGGCTGTGGTGGTGACAGCTCTGCCTCCCTGTTCTCCCTCCCGAGAAGAGGGTCGGAGTCATTTGGAGCCACCTCTTCCAACACCTGGTTCGTGTCCATCCCGTGCCTGTTCTTCTATTCCTCTAGCCTCCACTGCAACAAATTCGATCACCACAGCAGTCAAGAACCACATAACTGTGAATTAAATACAGTTTCAGGAGCAGCACCGCAAAGAGTTGCCATATGGACCGGGAGAATTTGCAGTAAAAGGTCTGGGTTCTGAAAGTCATCGGTGATCGGTCCAACCAAGTTGAACAATTGACTAGTTGATTAAGAACATGTGACTTAGTTGCACTTATACAAGACTTCTCACGGAACAAAATTGCGCATGAGAAACCGTAGTAAGTTTTAGTCAAAACTACGATGCTAAAACACAGCAACGATTGAGTTTATTTACACCAAATCAGCGCACACAAATTGGACCGCGAGGGAATAATCCCATCAGGAAAGGCGATTACTAAGAAAGAAATACAATGTTTGACATGATCGCATGAAAATCCACATGAAACAGCGAATCAGCCTTCAATCCTTCGGCCCCAATCCTCGGGTGGGAAAATTCCAGGCTGCAAAAGCACGAAGGAAATATACTCCCAATCTCTACCCAAACAAAGGGGGAAACGAGACGGGGAAAAAACAGCAATTCGCCCGTGAGGGAAGCAAAGGTGGATCAGTACATCGAGCACCTCCAGAGCACTAGCGCACGACCAGAGCGGATTCGTAGGAAGTCCCAGGGCCCCCACCATAACGCAACCGATCTCCCCAGAACAAAACGACCGCAGGGAAGGCGACTCACCGTCCGATCGCGATTCGCGAGAGACCACCAACGTGCATACGAATTGGCTTCAGAGAAGCGAGAGGAACCCTAGGCCCTCTGTGGAGCGCGCCTCCTTTGCCGCACTCGGGGGTCTCGGAGGATTCGAGGATTTTCGTTGGGGAGCGGCGAGGGCAAGCCGGCAAAGAACGCGAAGCGAGAGAAAGCGGAAGGAACAAGTGAATAACAGCAGACGTGGAGGTGGTGATTGAGAATATGGTCTAATTGTCTGAGAAGCACCTCGACGGAAAAGGAAACTGCGCGTGCGAGAGGGATATCCCCCACGGGCCACGGGCCAAAGACAGTCTGCAGCAAGGGGTAGCGCAGGAATCCGCTGCAACGGGCTATTTTTTTTACTGATATCTTATTATTTTATATTTGACGAATTATTCAAAAAAATTATAATTTGTGGACAACCATTTAACAACAAAACATTCAATAGCAAACAATAGTTTGCAATAACACCAAATAAAATGTTCTCAAAATTCTTGTTCTGAATAAAAAAGAGCAAGAACAAATTTGAGTTCTACCACAAATTACAAACATATCTAAAGTATCATCAATAGGATTGGACGCTGAGATGAAACAAAAATAAGAACCACCTTATACGGGACAATGATGTTCTTCTAAAGATCCTATAATGCTACCAGTTAAAGCAAAAATTAAAATGTAGTCCCTTCACACACACATATATATATATAATTCTTTGAGTTTGTCCTGAGTCAAATAATCTTATGTTGACCAAGTTCCGAAAGAAAAATATTAATATCTACCACACCAAAGAAGTAAATTATGAAAATATAGTTTGTGACGGATCTAACAATGATAATAAAAACATTATTATTCTTTTTTATAAAGTTGGTCAAATTTGGAATTGTTTGACTTAGAAAAAAATCTAGAAAACACAATATTTCACGACGGGGGGAGTACATCAATATCTAGTCCTATGAGTCCTGAAGGAGATTCTGGTCTACCTTGTTCGTTATCTGTAGAGGGATGTTTGACTATGGCTCTTAAAAGAATTGTAAGAACAAACTAAATAGAAAACATGTTACTTGTATACTTGTAGTTCACTGAAGGTATCCCTTTTGAATGGAAGCTTGAAGTTGCTCCCTGAAAGAAAGCTCTTACTACTCCGGTAGTTCCAAGAAGTGGAGCACTTAAATCTTAAAAAAAATCATTGGCAATTACATAGCTCTTCTCCCAGCTTGAGTGTGTTCTCAGCTCAAAATGGAATTAGATAAATCGCAGTTAACGGCGCACTTATGAAAGAGGAATTCCATATTTGGTTATTTGATGAAGAACTGTTCATAAATATTGAAAGCTAAACACCTCTTTCAGATCAACCTTGCTTGGCTAACCATACATACTAACAGTGAGTCAGTGACTAACTACAGTGAATTTCGATGGCATTAAGGAAGCAAGATTTGCATCTAGCTCTGGCACATCATCTACTACTCACAAACTGTCGTTGTCCCTTGCATCTTCTATAATCAGCATCAATGAACTCCTTTTAGATCTAAACATTGCAATTTCCAAATCTATTTGGGTTTGTTCCTGCCATGTTCGTGTCTCAAAAATGCAGAGAAAGAAGTAGATATCTAATATATGGTTTAAAACTAGAAGGTCATGGCTAGCTCAATTGTTGCAGTGATCTCCTGCTCCCCTTTCCATCTTATTTCACCAACACAAAAAGGAATTTCTAATTTATCCTGTACAAATCCACCCGTATTGCATCAAAGCATCCACCTGAAAACAGCAGTCAGCAAGAGGACGGCTTGAAGAAAAGAACAACATTCCACCACCTGGATTTGAGATCAAGATATCGGAGGGCGGAAGGATGCTCACGTCAGCTCAGTTGCCGATTCGACACAACCACTGGTTGGGAGAGACTGGCGCAGCGGCGGGTGCGTCTGCGTGGGGGTGGATAGCCGGATAGGAGCGTTTAAGCGGCGGCGGGTGGCGTCCGTGAGGACCGTGGCACTGGCGTGGGATGGCCCGTGGCCGAGACTTTGCTAGCACGGTGGAGTGACGTGCGTCCCGCGCCGCCCGGCCGTCCGTCGCGCGCATCGCCCCCTCGCCGCCCGTTGTCCGCGCGTCCCGGCGTCCCCGGCACCCAGCAGGCCGTCGCGCGTCGCCCGCGCTTCGGCGGGCGGCGGCGGCGGCGCACCGCGGCAGCACGCCCCCGGGCTCCGGCCTCCGCCGTCGGGCAGCCTCGGCGGTTGGCGCCTCGGCAACCCCACACCTCCGCGGCCCCCGCGCCCTCGGCAGCAGCGCGTCGCCCCGTGCCCCGATGCCCCGCACCCCCCTCGCCGTCCGTCGCTGCGCGCCTGATGCCCCGCACCCCAGCCCCTCGGCGTCCGTCCGGCCCCACTGTGGAAGTGCAGAACGGGAAGGGTGGCATCACGGGTCGGGGCAGGGCGAGATCTTGGGCTGCCGCGGGTTAGGGATCGAGGTGGGTCCGGGGCAAGCGGCGGGGATGGGGCGAGGCCGCGAGGGATCGCACGCGGGGGTTGGGGAGTGACCGAGCGAGCATGGTGTGTGACAGCTGGAGGGAGACGACGGAGTGGGGTTGGAGAGGCGGAGATAAGACCGCAGGGTGTTTGATCCGAAGGAAAATCTTTACCTCATGTTATATCGGATCTTTCAATGCTAGTTAAAAATATAAAATATAGTCTAATTATAAAACTAATTATACAAACGATGATTAAATGCTGAAACGAATTTATTAAAACTAATTAATTCATGATTAACGAATGGTTACGTAGCTTCACTTTTGCTGATCATATATTAATCAGGTTTAATAAATTCGTCTCGTTATTTAGTCTTTATCGATGTAATTAGTTTTATTATTAGACTATATTTAATATTTTTTAACTCATGTTCAAATATCTGATGCGGCGAGGGCTAAATTTTAGATCCAGATCTAAACTGGGCCACAACGGGCAACTTGGAAAAAGAAAAGGCAGCTACCGTTCCGCGGGGCAGGGCTCTCCTATGGTCCAAATCAAGCGCTTGTCGTCTACGCCAGGCCCTTCTGCGCCAAAAGGTCCCATTTGGAACCAGTTTCACGTAGGAAAACCGGAGGAAGATAAAATGAAGAAAAGAAAAGGAAGCATGGCGTTTGGAACTAACGATCCAGGAGAATGCTTACCTAGGGAACACTGTAGCTGCAATACGGTTTCATAGGAACCAAACATCCGGTCCTATCTCAGCTTTCGTTCCGTGCACGGAAGCCCGAGGCACTGCAATATCTTGACGAGAGCAGGTCGCTATCTTCATGTGGCAAAGTGTGAGTTAGTGAGTAGTGTCCATTCATGCATTAGGTCCCACATCTTAAAGCATAAATAAAGGGAAAAATAATGTTCCCTGTGTTTCCTACGGTGATGTTTCCTTCCTTCCAAACACTGCACTCTATTCATTTCATGTGTTTTTATATTTCTCTGTTTCCTATAACTTCGCGATTCCATTTCTATATTTTTTCCATTCCTTTGTTTCATGTTCTTTTGTTCTAAACAGGGCGCAAGTGCTTGCCGTCCTATGCTATGGCCTTATCTAACATCCACGGTGGTGCGGTCGCTCCTCGCGTCATGGCCTGAATAGAGGCGGAGTTGGAGGGAAACGGCCCGTCGATGGCTGGTGTTGGTGGTGGAGTAGTGCTTGCATGGCAGGGAGGCAGATCCAGCGGGTTGAAGAAGAAGGGGCTGGCAAGGGATGACTTTGATACCCCATATTTTAAACCCTAAATTGAGTACATTAAGAATGTCATCATATGCATATCTTGCATATCTTAATTTAGGCAATGGAAAGGAAAATGCATCATTTAAACATTTCTAAATCCTTTGCAAAAATAAGAGTGAATTTTTCTTCTTTTCAATCTTTATTCCAATTCAAAGGAAATTAAAAGTAATATTTGAATTTCAAACTCTTCAAATTATATGTATTTATTATTAAAGGTATAATTTGAATTTCACTCTTTTATTTCAAATCTTGAATTAGTTATTTTGGGAATTTATTAAAAGGGTATTTAGATACTTAATAAATAGAAAAAGGAGGGTGGGGGAAACAGGGGGAGCCGGCGGCCCAAAGCCACGACGGCCCACCCCTGTCTCCCAATGGCCCACAGAGCCACCCGCCGTCGTCGTCTTCTTCCTCGAACAGAGAAGGGGGGATTAGCTCCCGCCGCCCCCGTCCTTGACCGGCGCCGCCCCTTGCTTCACGCCCTGCGCCGCCGTCTCGATCAAACCGTAGGCTAGCGCTAGCCGCGCCTGAGAGCGCCACCGAGTCAAGCCCGTAGGTCTGCACTGCCCTGCCCATCATCTCCTCTTGCAGGCAGATAGTGCCACCGCCATAACCGAGCTCATCCCCGCCGCCGATTGCCGCCCTCCACCGCCTTCCCCACCTATAAAAGCCCCTTCTGAGCACTATCCTCACCATCTCAACTCAAGCCCCTACTCATCTCTGCCTCCCAATCTCTCTACTACTCTCCCGTCGCTCGCCTCCCCGCCGCTGTCCACCTCACCGCCGGAACCTCCTCCACCGCCTCTTCTAGCCAATTAAGGGTAAGACCCTCTGTTGCTCAGCTCCCGCTATCCATTCCGTTTATCCTCGTTGAGGATTGGGCAACGCTCGAGCCTAATCGAGCTCGCGCCTTGCTATGGCACCGGTGGCGCGCTCGTCGTACCATCGCAAGCAGAGAGAGAAGAGGAGAGGGGGGAGGGAGGAAGACTAGTGCCATGCACCGCCGCTCGTTTGGTCATCGCCGGCGTCGCTCGGGGTGCACCACCGTGCGGTGTGGTTGCCGGCGTCGCCAAGGGCGTGCGCCCGTGCACGCCACACGAGCGTGTCGTGCACGCCCTACGCCGCGCCCTTGTTTGGGCCGTGCCCTAAGCAAAGGCTGGGCAGGCCGAGCCCGTGGGCCAAGCCGCCAGGCCAAATAAAAGGGGATGGGGAAGCAGGCCGGCGACTGGGCTAATGGGCCAACGAAGGAGAAGGGAGAAGCAGGCCAATCTAGCCTTCGGGCTGGGCCGAGCTGATTTAAGAGGGAGGGAAAATTTAGACCAAGGGAACTATTTAAGGGGTAATAGGACTTTAATGAAAGGAACTTTTATGGGCTTTGGGCTTCTTTGAAATTCTGATTTTCTAAATTCATATTTTCTTTATTTCAATTACTACAAATTGAATTTAGATTTCTAAAAAGAATTATGTATCTCTTTTATTAATAGAATATAATAATTTTATTAAATTAATATTTAACAATTTTATTTTAATATTAAAAATATGGAAAATATTTAAAATTATAAAAATTATTTTAAAACCTTAGAAAGTTACCTAAATTTTTGGGTAAGCCTAAATAGTAATTTTATTACTCCACCTTCTCTTCCTTTCAATAATCTTTATTTCAGGTTGATCATCCTCATCTCTAATTCTTGCATATCATGCATTTAGGTGTGCTAACTCCTACAAACCCTGTGGGAGAAACTTCTGAAGCCACCATTTCTGAGATTTCTGAAGTAGAAGCTCAAGAACCACCTGTAGTATCTGAAGAAGGACCTTTTGAAGCTACTTTTGATCTTGGTACTCTAATACAGGCAAGCTCCGGTGCATTCACCCCTTTTAAATTTTATGTCTTAATTATGTGTATGACTGTGCATTAAGTTAGGAATTGATTGAAACCCTAGTGCATATTGAATTCTTATTCCATCATAATGAATCCTACTCATATTAGATTAGAATGCTTAGTGAAGCCTAATTATAAAATATGTCACTTTGAGAGAAATCCAAGATAGAATATGTTACTTTGAGAGGAATCAAGAAAGTTTCATGAGATACTATCGGAGACATCAGACTGGATCAGTTATGTTTTCGAGAAATGCTAAATAAGAAAAGATAATGAATGAACATGATTCAGATCCTGTCCTGCCTATGCTCGTATAAGGCCGTACGATGTTGAGCCGTGTTTTTGGCATCGAACGCGTCTTATTCACTTATTGTCCTCGTCATGGACTCCAATAAACCTCTCATCCTTTGTACTTAGGGTTGAACTGTGGTGAGACCAGCTGAAAGGTGGGAGACAAGCGGGTGTCGGAGTACACCCGGGTTTGGTGAGGACAGTTCAGACTAGGTAGCAACAAGGATGTTAGGTTGTCATATGTGGAGTTGTAGACACGCATATGACGGGTGTTTGAGTATTATTCCTGGGAGTATAAAATCGATTCGAATCGCTGGGCTTACCAGGTGTAAGAGCTGAATCTTGATCAACATCGTAGTTAAAAGAGTAATGTTTTTGTCAAATAATAATATTGTAAAATGCTTGCTTTGTTTGCCATTAGAATATGTATAATATATTATAAATAGGAACAACTAAAAGGAGTTAACACCCTAAAATCTAATGACTCAGTTGTAGGCCTGCTGCGTGTGAGTTGACCTTACCAAACCTTACCATAGGTTAGAAAGTCAGGTTAGATCCAATAGTCGGGTAAGTCTTGCTGAGTATTTCTACTCAAGTTTCTTCTTATCTTTCCAGATGCTGGATTTCTCTTCTTTGAGTACGATCCTACTTCTTTTTCCCCGTAGAACTCTTGAAGTGTAGAAACTACATCATTGGGCATGATGTAAAGTTTCTTTAATAAACATTGTGGATACTTTCAAGAAGTGAATTTTTGTATTACAAGTTCAAGAACTGGTTTGTAATAACTTTATTTGTTTTGTAATATATTTCTTTTTAAATTATGAAATGTTGTAATATGTGGACTCCTTCGAGAGTCACCCCTTAAGCTCGATCCAGAAGGGAAGGCTTATTAAGGTTTTAAATCTTAATAAACTACTTAAGTTAACTAGAGACTAATACTTAACAATAGATTAAGTGTTAGACTCATGTTAATTTAGGCAGTTCTGCCACAAGGACGGTGCTGCAGGACGGATACTGTCGTGCGGTTCATCGTCGTTGAAGGAGAAGGTGCGCTAGACGGATCTACCCCACCGCTAGCGATGAACGTCGTAAGGAGGAGGACGAGGCCGTTGTTAACCTGGTTTCACGCCAAACACCACAAGAACCCTAGGGCTTGCATGCAGCGAAACAAGGCGCCTCTGGGTCACTCTGTCCACGTGGACAGTTCGGTGATGGCCAGAGCTTCAGGTAAAACCTAGATCAACCCCTGGGAGGGACCCTGTCAGAGAAGATTTATACTAGGGTTGTTCTAGAATTGGCAGGCCACTTAGAACCCCTCAAGTTGACGTAGGGCCAAGAAAAGGCAGCAATTAAGGTTTGAGGAGAGAATTAGGGTTTGATAAATAGACATGCATAAAAGTAGATTAAAGTAATAGATTGGTTCGATTGGTGATATGTCAATCGGTTGTACCCCTTTATATTTATAGGGAAGGGTGGTCTGGACCCTTGTACAAGTCGGAATCTACAAGATCACACACAATCCACGAGATTCAGTTTAGACTCGACCATATCGGACTGTCCAGTACCTCTCACTGAACTATCCTATGATGTTGGAATGTCCAATCCTACTCACCGAACAGTCCTATGAGCGGCCATCTACAGGCCTACCCAATTTTGTGCTCAACAATCGTGGTAGGGTGGATCTGACCTCGCTGTCCATCATCGTTGATGAAGAAGGAGGTGCGGCCTGGAGGAGGTGGTCTGCCTCGCATGATCATCATCGTTGATGGAAAGAAGGTGGTGGCGGGGCGAATGAAGTGCACCAAGGAAGAGGTAGCAGCGATGGCTTCCATGGAGGAGCAGGCAGGGCCAACGGTGCTAGGAGGCAGCAATGCAGGAGGTGGAGAGAATGGGTGGGGAGGTGATGGGCTGGTGGGTGGGAAAAGCTAAGTGAAAATTGGATCCATAACATTAAAAGATGAGATTTACTATTCGTCAGCGCATGCTGGGGAAAAAGGTGAGAGAAGGGAGCTCATCAGGGAAGAAGGAGAAGAAGAGGAAGAAAATCTCACTCGACAGTCGACGCAGTGAAAGAAGGGATCTCTCCGCCTCGTCTCGCTGCCGCGTCATCATCGGGGCTTCGGGGTTTGGGGTTCGGTTGCCGAGGCCAGTGGTTCTTCTCCACATTCGGCCTTAGAGGAGAGGGCCAGGGGCAGCAGGCAGCTAGGCAGTGGTGGCGGGAGAGACGGCGGTGGAGAGACCATTAGAGAGGGCGCCGCCAGTTGGGCGGGTGACGAAGGCGGTTGGGAAGGGTTGACACTAGGGGCGAGGTGGCCACTAGGTTAGCGGTGGGCGGCGGTCGGGTCGGTGGATGCGGAGGGTGCGAAGCGGCACGAAGAGGCGGCATGAAGCGCCGCCCGTGAGGTGATGATATTGAAGGCGGCAGTGGCTGGCAGGATGCGGTACTGAGGAGGGGCTGTCGACAGGCAGGTGGCGGTGCGAGGGAAATGGGTGGGCGATGGCAGTAGACTTCGCATGGCGCATCACCGAGAAGAAGAAGAAAGGTGAGGTCGCGGGAGGAAGAAGGAAAAGACAAAGGATAAAGTGGGGTAGTTGGACCATTGGATCGAGATCCTTGTCCATTATTAACTGATGGGACACAAAAAATCAGCCATTTAAGAAGGAGACGCGCCCTTAAAAGATTACATCTTTAGATATATATACCATTAAAAGCTTCATTTTTAGATTTATAGCATCAAAAGTTGGCAACATTATAGCTATCTACCACTCTGTTGGCTGCCGTTAGTATAAGTGTATACGATTTGATGTTTTTGGCCTGTGTAGTATTTATATTTCCCATTTTGCCCCTATGCCATGCAGCTGTTACCTAGAGGTGGTTTAAGGGTCCTCAATTTTGCCTGGACACTATAAGAATTGGGCCGAAAACGAATCGGATTATATTTCTATTCATTTTTAACTCAAAATCAGCGAAAAGTCTCATTTGGATTGTCATTTGGATCATGACCCTGTGTCACCCCTACTTATACATAGGGGTTGGTATTCGGTCTAACCGAAAACTTCAGTTTGGTTCTTCGGTTATTTCAAAACTTCAGTCATCTGAAAATTGGAACCAAAATTGCATCCGATAAAAATGAAGACCGACCAGCTTGGTCTTCGGTCTTCTCAATTCAATCTTCGGTTAGACTGACCTGCGGTATATCATAGCAGCCAAGCAACAACTAAGTAATTAAAGTTGCAGGAAAATTGAGCAGCATAACCCCTATTTCAGGCACATACAGGCAATAGCAAGACAATATATAACATTACATTTGACAAAAGCAAAGCAAAGCATCTAGAATTCCAGATTCAAATTGTTCACAATACATGAAAGTTGTTCACGAATAGGACCATACATACAGGGGTGGAGCTAGGAATTGAACTTAGTGGGGACCAAAGTTGGCAAGTAACAAAAAAAATATAGAAAGAATGACTATTTTCATCAATATAACAAACATTACATCATTCAATTATACTAATATAGATAAATAACTGCTGATTACTACACATATCATTAGAAAAATGCACCTAAAAATCATGGTTAGTAGAAAAATTAGACCGAAAAGTCATCATTTGTAGGAAAAATAAAATACATATTATATAACTTTGGGAGTCTTAGGGGGTGCTTAGCCCCCCTAGACCCCCCTCTCTCCGCCACTGCATACATAATATAAGAGAGTGGTTCAGATTCAGCCTTCAAGAAAAGCAAGCTAATTTTAAGAGGCATTCAGGCAAACAACAATCAACAATTCAGCATGCAGGGTTGCAAGACACTAGCCATAAAGCCCACAAGGATCAGCACAGCTGGTGCAGAACATGTTGTTGACGCGGCTTATGTACGAAATTTATGCATCATTTTATATGATTTATCGTTGATTTTATGCATCAACTATATCTTTCACTAACATTTATCACCGATAATTGTGGATCTTGCAATATTGTCTTGGAAATATGGTACATGTGATTTTTACAGGTTTTAGACCAATTTTTCGCGAAATTCACCATGATCCACTTCGAGTAAGAAAAGACAGCTGGATGACATGGATTGAAGATGAAGAACATGGAAGACTTGGTGTACTCATAGCCCCTCTGTGTAGATCAAGCCTCCCTAACCAGAAGATTCAATGAAGTGTCAAAGAGCTACAAGAAAATAAAGATATTTATTCATTAAAGATGATGAATATGACAAAAGCCAGAAGAATTCATCGAAGCTCGGCCCATTACGAAGATTCCAGAAGCATTAGAGTCCCAAAGGCCCCACACAAATATTACTTAAGCATTAAGTAACTACCCCGCAAAAGATGGAAAGGAGAAGACGCCGGAAGAGTCTGGGTCGGCTGACCCTAACCCTCCTGGTCGGCCGACCCCACATCTCCGAACGTCGGTTCGACTTGCCTTTTTATCCACGTCATCCTCAGGGTATAAATAGCGAGTCTAGGCCCCGAGTAGAGGAATCCAATTCATTATCAAGGCGTGAAATCGGCGGAAAGAGGGACAACAACTAGAGAGAGCAGAGGGTCGAATTTCTAGTCTAGGATTAGAGTTCTTCTAGTTCCTGGAGGTGATTAGAGGCCTTGCACGGTGCTCTAATTACTAAGCTTTGGAGGCCTAATTGTATCATCAATGGAAGGTATGATCATTGATGTAATGTTGATACTGTTAATCAATGAAGCTTTGTTCTTGTCTAATTATCAAGTTCTTGTTCTAATTATGTTTGTTCTAGTTCTAATTAGATTTAGATCTAGATGCTTGTTGATTAGACCATGTCATTAAGGGTGTTATTTATCTAGCGTTCTTGATCTCTAATCTAGTTTACTAATGATATAGTTATGTTTCTAGTTCTTGTGATCATGGTGATTAGAAGTTCTAGTTGCTTTATTTTTGTTATTAGACTATGTGAAGTAATTAGAAGCGCGTTCTCTAATTATGTATGCCTGTTGAGAGTTTATCGTCGATTACTTGGTTACTAGTGACAGTAGAGCCCGGGGAAAGGTTAAACTCGATCTAGGGGATTAGATTGGTTGATCATGATTTAATTATGCTATGATGAATATGCTTGAACATGCTTGTTTGCCTTAAGCTACTAGTTATCTCGCTGTTTTATCTTAGATGTGATGCGCGTTATCGCATATGCTTTGGATCCGTATAGAGCCTGATTAGAAGCTAGTTAATACCCTTTAATTAGTTCTCTAATGATGTTCTAATCGTCTATCTTATATATTAACATATCTAATATAGGTTAAGGATTGGTTTAGATTAAGGATTGGTTTAGAGTTAACTATACACCTTTCGCCCCTTTAAGTTTATCTCAAACTCTTGTTAATTAGATTACCTTTAGTTCATTCCTTGGATTGACAAAACCCACGATACTCATCTTGGGGAAAAGCTACACTACGATACTGTCGCTTGCAGTATAAGGTTTGCCGTGCTTAAGTGACGTCAACAAGCTTTTCTGGCGCCGTTGCCGGGAAACTAATTAAGCGAATCATAATTAACTTGAGTTTGTATATATTTAACTTTGTCTCTTTCTTTTGCTAGTTTATTTAGTTAATTTGTATAGTTTTAATCTTATGTAAATGTAATTAGCAATCAACTCTAATTATCAATTTTTGTGTTTTTAGCTTTTATCCTTTAATTTTAGTTTTTATTTTCGATTTAGCCTTTATCTTTTATGTTTTAGTTTTTATTTTGTTTTTATTCTTGCGCCATATATGTTTTTCTTTTTATACTTTTTAAATTTCGAATTTATTTTCTTATCTTTTGTATAATAATTTATATATGGCCGAATTATTGTTTTTCTAGTTTATATATTTTTCTAGAATATATATTTTCTTCGTATATATTCTCTGCCACTAACATTAGCGGGAATGGATGGACCGATGTCCAACAAACCGACTAATTGTGTGGATGATCCAGAGAAGCTACTAAAGAAGAGCCGAAACTCTGCCAAATTTCCGCGGAAGCAAGGCGAGACTCTGCCGAAAATGGGTGACGAGAACCAAGAGAGGAAGCTACTGGACCTGTGTGTGCCGACGTTAGTAGATTTGAAGATCAGAGATCTCACTCCACCTCAGAGAGCATTTGAGATCAGAAGTTCAGTGATCAGCATGGTGCAGAATCAACCATTCAGTGGGAAGATCCGAACCAACACTTGAATATGTTCTTGCAGATCTGCAACACCTTCAACATCGATGGAGTCACCAACGATCAGATCAGAGCAAGACTATTCCCGTTCTCACTGACTGGGAAGGCTCACCAGTGGCTATCCACACTTCCAGAAGCTATGGTCAACAACTGGCAGCAGTTACTACAAGCTTTCATCGCCATGTACTTTTCACCTGGAAAGACTCAAGCCCTGCGCAACAAGATTTCAACATTTGTGCAGTACCCCACGGAGACATTCGGTGAAGCTTATGAGAGATTCAACGACTATGTGTCAGCCTGCCCTCATCACAACTTTCAGAAATGGAACTTGATCCAGAAGTTCTACGGTGGACTCAACACAGTGTGTAGAGCTCAGATTGACGCATCGTCCGGAGGATCAATTCTCAGTCTCACTCCTACAGAGACCGAAGCTTTGTTCGAGAAGATCACTTAGAATGGAACTTGGGGCACAGGAGCTGACAGGGTGGCACCACAGCCTGCCCTCACTTCATCCACTGGAGTGGCGAAGAGTGTGCTTGAAGTGGACAAAATGGCGATCCTAGGTGGAAAGATCGACTCACTCATGAGAAGGTTCGAGAAGATAGAGAGTGGCGACTAGAGGAAGTGAAGTCTACAGAAGCCATGATGACTTGTGAAGAGTGTGGAGAGTTTGGCCATTCAAGGGAAGGTTGCCTAAAGGAAGCTAAGGCACTGGACTATGCAAGAAAGGAAGGTTGGATTCCTCCATCCAACTACAGACAGAATCGACCACAGTTCACTGCTGGATCAGCTGTTCAGAATGCCATTCCTTTACGGATTCAACTCAAGGACTTCATGGAAGAGCAAGCCAAGATCAACAAGGATACACACTCCAAGTTCAAGGCTATGGACAAGGTGCTGGAGAACATAGATGGCAAGATCACCACTGTGGGAAGTTCAAACCAACAGCTAGTGGGGATGATGAAGATTTTGGAGAATGAATTCTCTCAACTTGTAGAGCATCTCCCAAACAAGAATGAAGGAAAGTTGCCAGGACAACCACAGTCAAAGGAATCACTCAAAGCAGTCACTACCAGATCTGAAAGGGAGACAAGAGATCCGGAAATGACTACAAGACTTGCCAGTGAAGTGGAAGTAGAAGCTGAGAGTGAAGACGAACCTGCAGTGACAGTGGAAGACACGAGGATACTACCAGAAAAGAGCAGAGTTCGAGTGAACAAGTCAGATGAGCATTTCAACCAGTTTCTTGAAGTGATCAAGCAGCTGTATATCCATATGCCATTATTGGATGCACTCCAAGTTCCCACTTATGCCAAGTACTTCAAAGATATACTAGCTAACAAAAGGGAAATGCCATCTGAATGTGTGAAGTTGACGACTGAGTGTAGTGCAGCTATCATGGATACTCCTTTGCAGAAGAAGGCAGATCCGGGATGTCCCACTATCCCGTGCTCTATTGGTGCACTCAACATTGATAAGGCTCTTTGTGATTTAGGAGCAAGTGTAAGTGTCATGCCTAAGTCAGTGTTTGACAAGCTGAAGCTGCCACAGCCAGAGCCAACATCCATGTGTCTAGAGCTAGCAGATCGCTCAGTCAGATATCCAGAAGGAGTCGCTGAGAACGTGCTAGTCAAGATTGGAGCAAATCTTGTACCAGTTGACTTCGTTATTCTGGAAATGGGAGGAAGCTCAAGGTCACCATTGATGCTTGGAAGACCTTTTCTCAGAACAGCTCAAGCCAACATCAACGTGGGAGAAGGGATGATCAAGTTCAACATCAATGGAGAGTCAAGCTCGTTCAAATTCCGTCCAAGATTCGAGATGTGTCAAGCAATAGAAGAGGACGAAGCTTGAAGAAGAAGACTCATCTGCAGTGTTTACACCGGACATTGGATGGCGCCCAGAAGAAGTTAGGCTGAAGGACTTATCTCAAGCGCTTATGGGAGGCAACCCAGGTATTTTAGAAAGTTTTTTAGTTTAGTTTATTAGTTTTTCTTAGAAACAGTTTTTAGTTTAAAACTTTTAGTTTTAAAGTAAACCATGGTCATAATTAATAAAGAGTTTAGATTAGTTAAAATTTGATTTTGAATTTTTATAAAAAGGTGGCTACTCTCACTTACGTAGCTGTCTAAATTTTGAAAATTATGAAGCCTTTGCCGATTTTTGAATTCGATTCGATTTTGAAGCGATTTATTAAAAAAACAGAGACCTTTTTTCTTAGATTTTAATCTTTTATTATTATAAGATTTCAAAATCTTCTCTCTAATTTATCAAAAAACTGGGCGTATACCTAAGCCACGCTAAAGAAATGAGATGGGTATATTCAATTCAATTCATGAATTGAATTACTTATCTTTATTCTGAAATCAACTCGGTAAAATTATCGAACATTTGTTTTTATGCAAAACAAAACATAGGTTTTAGAATAGCGACTTAAATTATTTTATATCCCAAAATTAAAATCTATGTTGAGTGTTATAAACATTGTGTGCTTTTAACCTACTATAGTAGGCATACTTATGAATATGTTTATATTGCATAAATGCAAATTAAGGACGTAGAATTAGTGAAGATAATCAACTTCTTAATAAGAAATATTTAAATTAGGCAACATAGGATCCTCTTTTAGTATAATATAACTAGCAAGCTTGATATGGACAGTAATTAAGAGGTTTTGATAGAAAAGATTTAAAAGGCTATCACCTAAGGAGACAAACTTTAAAGCCTTGATTGGTTTTCTGTCAAAAGCTGCATGCATATCGACAACCTTGCTGTATAAGCCAGCTTTTATTGCTAAGAATCCTATGGGTAGCTTACAGGAGAAGTTTGGACGCGAGCAGGTCCAGAAGGAGCCTGGCTCGGCCGACCAGACTCCCACAGGTCGGCCGACTCCAGCCAGCCCTTCACCAGATCGACCTCCCCTTTAAGCCACCTATTTGCCTATAAATTAGAAGTTGATGTCGCTGCTTTTCAACACCAGAGCCACTACCACCGGTTCAGAAACCCCCAGGAGAAGAAGTAGAGTTTTAGTTTTGAGAGAAATATTTGAGAGGTAGATGAAGAAATTCCTCAAGAAAGCCTTCAAGAGTACCCCATCTAGAGGAAGCCCTCTTCGAGAGGAGGAGAGTTCATCAAGGCCCACATGAAGGAGATACTCTGTCTCTGAGATGAGAAGTTCTGACTCTAATCGCAGTCTTCATCACGATCAAGGCCTACGTGGGTGTTCTTCCCGCTTCTCCGTCAACACTGAAGAAGATCTAGAGCCAACAAGAAGGAGGACCCGTTCTTCTACCCGAGCTCAAGAACAAGCCCCTCAAGCGATGGACGTTGAAGAGGATCAATGGAAGTACTCGTAGGAAGGATTCTCGCTCCGTACCGCTATTGAAGAGCAGAGGTATAACAGTTGCCAGCATCGCATCACCTCCAATTATTATTTAGACTTCGATTTCCTGGGCTGTCTAGATTTTTCTCCTAGCATAGAGAAAGCTTTTCAGAATTTGGGCTGGAGCAATTTCATTCATATTTCTGCTACCTACCAGAGGGACATAGTTTTAGAAATCATGACCACTATGGATATAGTCAGTTCCTCTGATTATAACCATGCCTTGAGATTTAGATTGAAGGAAGATTTGGTAGAAATGTCCTTTGATATGATTGGTTCTTTGTTGGGATTTTGGGAGAACTCACCTGAAACTATTGAAGTTAACCAAGACATTCTATAGAGTTTTTGGTTACAAATTGTTGAAAATTCTTCCAAGGAAAGAATGAGAATAATTAATCCCATAATCAGAATCATCCATAGATTCATGACTGCAGAGTCATAGAGAGGCTAGATGACACTAAGGTGCAGAGTGCTGAAATAAAATGGCTTTACATTGCACTTTGTCAGCCTATGGGGATTAATCCAATACATTCCATGATTAACCATTGGATTGTTCAGAGGAATAGAAACACTGGATTACTTGGGTTTGGACACTATCTTACTATGCTTGCTTTTGCGCTAAAACCCGATTTAATGTTTGATCCAAGTTACACAAAGTTACCTGCTAGCATTGATGAAAATTCCTTAAGGAAAGGAAAATATATTTATGAAAACAAGAATACTGATTTCTTTGTTAGCAAAACCAATTTCAGAATTCCTAGTCCTAGACTTGCCTTATTTGCCTAAGGAAGGATTGATTGGTTGGAAAAATTTATGACTAAGGAAGGAGAATCAAGCCAGCAACCGCCATCATCTGGATGGGGCGTCTGGGAGACACCATCTGCACAACCTAGTCAGCATTTTATGGCTGAGGAGTTTAGAGCAGGATCATCATCTCAAGTGCATGTGCTTAATCCAATGCCAGTTAACTCGTTTGATCCTACTTCTACCCCGGTGTTCATTCCTTCAACATATTTTCCCCCGCCTCTAACTTTTGTTCCAAGGAGTGCAAGACGTCATACTCCTGAATTTATTGCACCTCAGAGCATGCTTCAACAAGCATTCTATGTCATAGAAAATATGACTTTAGAGAATTATCAGATACTTGATCAAATTAGAGCAAATACCGATCAGTTTGAGCGGAACACTCAAACCATAGAAGAGTAATTGCACCATTTGAGGCTATGGAGCCAGAGGCTTCAACAGTGAAGATCATTGGTTTGCCTTAGTTTTTATTTATTTCTTAAAATTTTCGTTATGAATTTTATTTTATTTTTGTTATTTTTGTTTTATCAATTTATGTATAATTATAAGTTGTTTATGTGTGAGTTAGTTTTATCATGATTATGTATTTCTCTATGATAAGATGAAATAAAATAAAATGTTTATTTTCTTGTAAGCATATGTCATTAATTAAGCTGAATTTATGCTCTCATTAATGCAATTTAATTGAATTATGATTGGCATTTATATAGTAGATATGATATTTCATAAAGACCCACATGTTATTCAAAGTTTAGATTTCAATTCCTTGCCATAATGAATCTCCTTTAAATTTTGTTTTGAGCTATCAACATTAAGACTAAATTTCTTATGATTATTTTATATAGGCCATACCTATTTAGAGCTTTATTGTTAAACCGTAGTTTTTATCAAATTTAATTCTCGATTGAATTGGATTAAGATTCGAATATAGAGAATGAGATTTCAAAGTTGGTCATTCATTTTTACTTATCTTTTCATTTGCTAGCCTTTTTATCCATGCATTGTAGCTTTTATCCATGCATTGTAACTCTCTACATTAGAAAGATTACAAACTTCGCTGGATATCCCTCCTGAAACCAAAATTATCATTTCATATATTTTCCTTGATCACGACCTATTGTTTTCTATAGTTTTAGAAATAAATATTTTAGTTATATCCCACTTATATTGGTGTTTTAAATACTCAAGGATGAGTATTATCTAAGAGTGGGGATGGGGTCTTGTTTAAAAAAAAAGGAAGAAATGACCATGTGGTCGCCAAAAAAAAAGAAAGAAAAAAAGAAGAAAAAATAAAGGGAAAAAGACTAAGTGGTCAAAAGTAGAATCAGGTAAATATACCGCCCCTCTTTGTTTTCTTAAAGATCTCTGTATAACTTAGTTTGTTGTCTAAAAAAAAACTCTAGAAAATCTTTCAACCAATGGCAATCCGATAATAAGGACTTCATTTGTGCCTTGAGATCATTTAATTTATTTGCCTATGTCCCCTTTTCTATATATACTCTCTTCTAATCTTTTCATCATTATAAATTCCATGACCTTTTTGAGAAATCTCAGTAATACCAGCAGATTCCTTTCTTAGTTTGATAATATATCAAGATTAAATTTTGATTAGGATTCATACCAAGCTCCAGATAAGCCTATACTTATAGATTTTTATAGTTTATTCCACATATATATATACACTGAGAGCCTGGAAAGATGAGAGTAGTTCTTGGGCTTATATATTTTAATATTTGATACTCAAACCTTTTTGAAATTTTTTTGAAAAATAAAGAGATTCGTTATTGATGAGTTTTTATTTCTTTCCACATATGATTGTGGAGTACGCTTACATGAATATCTATTTACTTGTATAAATTGTTGCTCTAAACATAGAAAAATTTGAGAGTTTTAAATTTGGTTTGATCATTTGATTTATGATTATAAATGAACTTTAATTGTAAAATTTGACTTACTCGAGGACGAGCAAGGTTTAAGAGTGGGGATGTTG
The DNA here is from genome assembly GCA_030272315.1 of Paspalum vaginatum. Taxonomy (NCBI): domain Eukaryota; kingdom Viridiplantae; phylum Streptophyta; class Magnoliopsida; order Poales; family Poaceae; genus Paspalum; species Paspalum vaginatum. The sequence goes on along the minus strand of CM059018.1, from coordinate 31,293,993 downwards.
TTGACGCGGCTTATGTACGAAATTTATGCATCATTTTATATGATTTATCTTTGATTTTATGCGTCAACTATATCTTTCGCTAACATTAATCACCGATGATTGTGGATTTTGCAATATTGTCTTGGAAATATGGTACATGTGATTTTTACAGGTTTTAGACCAATTTTTCGCGAAATTCACCATGATCCACTTCGAGTAAGAAAAGACCGCTGGATGACATGGATTGAAGATGACGAACAATGAAGACTTGGTGTACTCATAACCCCTCTGTGTAGATCAAGGCTCCATAACCAGAAGATTCAATGAAGTGTCAAAGAGCTACAAGAAAACAAAGATATTTATTCATTAAAGATGATGAATATGTCAAAAGACAGAAGAATTCATCGAAGGTCGGCCCATTACGAAGATTCCAGAAGCATAAGAGTCCCGAAGGCCCCGCACAAATATTACTTAAGCATTAAGTAACTACCCCGCGAAAGATGGAAAGGAGAAGACGCAGGAAGAGTCCGGGTCGGCCGACCCTGACCCTCCTGGTCGGCTGACCCCACCTCTCCGAATGTCAGTTCGACTTGCCTTTTTACCCACGTCATCCTCAGGGTATAAATAGCGAGTCTAGGCCCCGAGTCGAGGCATCTAATTCATTATCAAGGCGTGAAGTCGGAGGAAAGAGGGACAACAACTAGAGAGAGCAGATGGTCGAGTTTCTAGTCTAGGATTAGAGTTCTTCTAGTTCCTAGAGGTGATTAGAGGCCTTGCACAGTGCTCTAATTACCAAGCTTTGGAGGCCTAATTGTATCATCAATGGAAGGTATGATCATGGATGTAATGTTGATATAGTTAATCAATGAAGCTTTGTTCTTGTCTAATTATCAAGTTCTTGTTCTAATTATGCTTGTTCTAGTTCTAATTAGATTTAGATCTAGATGCTTGTTGATTAGACCATGTCATTAAGGATGTTATTTATCTAGCGTTCTTGATCTCTAATCTAGTTTACTAATGATATAGTTATGTTTCTAGTTCTTGTGATCATGGTGATTAGAAGTTCTAGTTGCTTTAATTTTGTTATTAGACTATGTGAAGTAATTAGAAGCGCGTTCTCTAATTATGTATGCCTGTTGAGAGTTTATCGTCGATTACCTAGTTACTAGTGAGAGTAGAGCCCGGGGAAAGGTTAAACTCAATCCAGGGGATTAGATTGGTTGATCATGATTTAATTATGCTACGATGAATATGCTTGAACATGCTTGTTTGCCTTAAGCTACTAGTTATCTCGCTGTTTTATCTTAGATGTGATGCGCGTTATCGCATATGCTTTGGATCCGTTTAGAGCCTGATTAGAAGCTAGTTAATACCCTTTAATTAGTTCTCTAATGATGTTCTAATCGTCTATCTTATATATTAACATATCTAATATAGGTTAAGGATTGGTTTAGAGTTAACTATACACCTTTCGCCCCTTTAAGTTTATCTCAAACTCTTGTTAATTAGATTACCTTTAGTTCATTCCTTGGATTGACAAAACCCACGATACTCATCTTGGGGAAAAGCTACACACGATACTGTCGCTTGCAGTATAAGGTTTGCCGTGCTTAAGTGACGTCAACACATGTCCAGATGTCCCAACTCCCAAGTCCCAAACAAGCAAGCCTGAAATAGAGTTTGCAGAAATCAACCCAGATAACAAATAACAACATATAGAATGAGATAAATGTACCGAGGGTCTGAGTGACTCACAAAATCAGGAACGCTTCGATTTGGAGACTTTGCTTTTGCATGATTTGAAAGATTTGCTTGGTTGGGTCTTGGTCTTGGTGGTGGTGGTAGCATTGCTCTCCCTACTTATGCCTTGGAAGCATTGTTTTTGATGATTGCTTTGTCTTTAAACTCTTTAATTAGCTCTATAATGTTAGAAATGCAAGGTAATAAATATTTTGTTCATAAACATATATAATAAATAAAACATGACTTATTGCTTAGTTAGTTCTTCAATATTCTTAGCAATATTGGTGGGTGTAACCCTCCTAAGCCAATCTTGGATATAAACAAGAGCTTCCACCATAAAAGGAGTAAGTGAAGTTATGAAATCATCCGATATACGTCCACTTGTGCTAAATGCAAATTCACTTGCAACTGTTGAGATTGGAATGGCCGGCACATCACGAGCCAATCTAGAAAGTACGGGAAATCTAGAGGACTGCCCTTTCTACCAAGCAAGAATGTCAAATTTTTTGTATTATCTTCACACTCAGCTAGGTATTTCAGTTCAGTCTTGTTTCCTATATTATAGGAGCTTGTGCCATTGTTTAGCCTCATCCTGTTAGCAACAATAGACTTCATCATTCTACCACTCCCTCCCACTTGTTTAGGCTATGGTGACTCGCTATCAATTGATTGGGGTGTTCCATCACTAGGAGAAAATGTGGCCCTATATTCCTCAAAAAGGCCATGCAAGCCTTTGTTCACTTCTTCCCACACCTTCTCTCCAATGATCTCACCATAGATTTTCTGAATGGCAAGTTCTCTATACTCTGAAAGCTTGTACCTAGGATCAAGAACAATAGGCACAAAAATCAGCAAGTTGATGTTCTCCTTCTCCTTTCCCTTCGCCATGTCATTCTCATTCTCTACGTGTCATGCCATTGTCCCCTATACTTGTCAAACTTATCTTCCATTCTCTTATGCGTTGCTACTTGGACATGATCATTGATGTGCAGATAGTTTTTCACCATAATGTTTCCCTCTCCAATCTCATGGAAGTAGGTGTGAGAAGTTACACTTAGTGATGTTGAAACCCTTTCAGTGATATCAACCAAATGGCTTAGGAATTTAGACAATTTCGTTGCATTCTCCCAATCTTGCTCATCGGGAACACACAAACCCTTATCACTAATCAATTCAATTGTATAGTATGGATCCTCCTCTACATACCTTGCAGACACCTTTTCATAAGCGCGGGCAGCTTTCAACATATCATAGGTGGAGTAACACTTGGTGAAAATGTGATGCCTCCGGCATCTCAGAGGCCCTAATTCATATTTGACTTAAGGTAATGGTTTCTTATAATTGAATCATGTTTAGAGATGGAAAGAATTAAGGTGGAGAAATCACAAGTTAAAAATGTTGAATTGGAAACTTCAAAAGGCCAAGTCAAAGCAGGTCAAACTTGGTCCACACTTAAACCCCCAAATCTACATTTCAGCCTTTCCCCAAACTTCGTTCTGAAATTACTTTTGTTTTCACTATAGAACTTCAAAATCTACCTGACTAGGAAATGAAATTAAACTTATAAAGCTTTCAACTGAACCAAATATCAAGGTTATTGGACTCCGTTTGATACTTCAAAGGTTTGAAACAAAAAGGACCATACATAAATTGAAGTTGCAGTTTCACAAAACCCCTAAGCACACTTGTGACTATAGTTCAAAATATGATGTGTTTTGGACCAAACTCTCTATGACAAACTTGTAGACAATTTTATTTGGATCAACTTTGGTATTGAGTGTGGTAACATGCACAAAGGTTTGCTAGGAGCTTTAGAGTGTTTAATGCGAACTAGTGAAATCTGCCAAACTGAGAACAGTTTAGTAAATTCAAAATATTCTGAAACCAAGTTCTAAATTTGACCATGACTTGAATACCAAAGTTGTAGGAAATAAAATACTAAGCAACTTTGGTATAGTTCACTTGGCATGAAAATGCACACAAATAGGCTAAACAGAATTTATAAGGTTAAAGAAATAGTTGGTCAAACATGAACCCCTGATTTGAATTCATTAAAACTCAAAAAATTTGAATGTAAGTGGGTACTGCGTATTTTGACAAAGTTATAGATCTAGAAGATTAGAACAACTTTTGTATTTGGGGTTTTGGCAAAATCGGACCATAAGGTGTTCAAAAACAGAGATTTAAAACATGACTTCAGCTGGTCAAAGGGCTCTTTTCCTTTTTACCAAAAATTTCCTTTTTCCTTGTCTCTATGACGGGCGGGCCCCACCTGTCGGGTCGCCTGCGCCGGTACCCGGGTGGGTCCCACAACTCCACGTTTCCCGCACCCGGTCCATAGGCCATCTTCATTTTACTTTGCCCCGGTCCCACCTGTCAGCGACCTCCGGTCCATGGACCGCGTCCACCCGCGCGACGCCTTCGTCCTCCTCCCCTCCCCTGCGCCCACGCGGCGGGCGAAGGGCGCCAGCGTGCCACGCCATGGGCGCCAGCGCGCCACGCCACGGCCACGCGCCGCCCTCGCCCGGCCTGCGCTGCCTGCTCCTTCCCAGCTGGCGTCCTCCCCAGCCCCGCGCCCACTTCCTTGCCTCTTCTACGCCTGCTCCAGCCCGCCCCGCGCCTCCCAATCCGCGCCGCCATTGGAGCAACCGAGCTCTGGTCGAGCTCGGGCCGTCTCCCCTGCTCGCCCGCACGCCTGTAGGCCACCACCGCCGGACGCGCCTCGGCCTCACGCACCCAGAGCACTAGGTGGCGTCGCCGTTCCCTGCCCCCACGTCGAGAACCACGAGCGCCACCACCGCGGCCGCCATAGCCGCCGAGCCTCACCGTGGGGAACCCCTCTCCGGTGTCCTTCTCGCCTCAAGAGCGCCACCGCCGGACTCCCCACGCCACCGCGCAGCCCGCGCGGTAGAGCTTGGCCACCGCCTCCGCCGGTGCCGCGAGATCGAGCCCCGGCCACCGAGCTCTGCGCGTCGCCGCCGCCCACCGGTTCACGGCCGTTCCTCGGCCACTGTAGCCTCCTCTCACGACGCCGTCTTGGGGGAAAGGAAGCCCCACGCTAGGAACGTGTCCCCGAACCTCGTCGGCTCCAAGTCGGCGCCCCCACGCGACGCGCCGCACGCGAGAACCCCGGCGGCCGCGCGCCCCTCTCTGTCGGCCGAAGGTTGAAGAAGGAGGTTTTACACAAAACCCCCTGCGGTTTTGATTATTCATCGCCCTGTTTCGACTACTATGCACTGAGTCTATAACCTCTTCTGTGCAGGTCCCTAGGAGTTTGGGAAATAACGTTTGAGTCCCCAGGTCTATGGTTTTTCTATTTATTCTTTTAAAAGCGGCAGTAAACTTTAGAAATTCATAGTAAATCAAGTAAATATCAGAAAAATACAAACTTTGTTGCAGTGTACTCCTATTAAGTAGATCTACAGAATGGATATGATGGTTGGGTATGAAAAGACCTTTTTGCCCCTGTTATTGTGCATGCATGAAAAACCTTGATAAATAGGAAATGTGGGTAAAATGAGCTTCAAAAATTATGAAATTTGGGCAGAAGCCTTGTGAACATGTGTAAGCTCTGTATAAATTTTGGTAGCCCTAGCATTGACTATTTAATTACTATTTTGCCCTTGTCTTGTATATTAAGCATATATTAATTTAGGAAAAGGTTGCTATGGAGAAAAATGCTCCATGTGACTTTAGGGGCTTGATATGAGCTCTAGGTTATGAACATGACTCATTGCTACAGTAGGAGGTGGTGCATGTAAGGTTTTGGCTCTGTTTTGAAAATGGTAGAAATAATGCATTTTTAAGTAAACAATAGAAAATGTGAGACTAATATATCCAATAAAAACCACCACACTTACCTTAGAAATCGTAATGACTAAATAACTAGTGCATGTTTGATCGGCTCACCACACCATGTTAGCTTTATGATTGACAACTTGATTTTTGTATATGTGTTCTTGTGAGATTGCACATACACGCTTGCTTTGGGTCCATAAAAGTAATATTAATGCTAGTGCCAGTCGGGGTGTTTTGATTGAGCTAGTAATCCATTACATGCGTAACTAGATGTTTGCCTCATATTTTGCTTAATCAGTTGTATGTTTGATGATCGTGCATCTCATTCACTATGTCATGCATAGCATTCATAGAGCGACGCTCATTGCAGATACGTGATTGAGAAGCAAGTGTGAGGAACTACTTCGGGCAACGGTGGTCCAGAGGGTCAAGTAAGTCCCAGACACGACCTGCAGAGCCCATCAGTCGTGTTTGGAAGGAGGAGTTGTCCAAGTGATCAAGGGGTTGCTTGGGGCAAAGCCTCACAACCCGGCAAACTAACCTAGTTTAGTTTGTTGGCTTGATAAGAATAAGCAAAGGTAGGCAAGACCATGATTTCTCCCAGCTAATATGATGATTGATTGTTTCATTACGCATCCGCATTAGGAGTTGATTGAAAACAATTGCATTAGATCTCCTGGCTGCCCTGGCTCTAGCACCTATATATAGAGTTCGTAGGACGAGTTGCCTAGGCTCTGCTAGGTGCGAGTAGACACGAGTGAAAGGAGTCACTCGTCGCGTAGGTGATTTCAAAGGTTACAAAACTTTTACTATTGAGAAAGTAATACTATGCTCATGCTCATGATTTAAATGGAGACCGGGCGGAGAATAATTTTATTATGTGGTGTGCGTTTGGCTCCGCCCGAGTCGCATAAGGCCCGTCCGCTGTTCGCCTATTGGTCGGCATAACATTGCTAGAGTGCTTAACCGGGAAATGGGACCGGTGAAGTCTTACCTGGGTTTGTCCGAAGTTTTCGAGGCTCCGCTCATCCACTTGCTGGAGGCCGATGGGCTCGGGGGCGCTTGTACTCGAGGGAGGGCTGACCCGGTGCGACCGTGGTATCGCTCCTAAGGGAGGGCTGATCCGGTGCGGCCGTGGTATCGCTCCTGAGGGGGCACAACCCGGGGGTTAGGTGAGGGCGCTTTGAATCTTGGGACAAGACAGGTGGAGATGGGGGCTATATGTGGGAACGCGATGGCTAGTAAGCATATACCCCTGGCATGATAGTTATTCCCGGGAATTAAAATCGATTCGAATCGCTGATGCCCACCAGGTGTGGGAATGCCAATACCATTGACGTTCAACGTAGTAACTACTTGAATATATTATATCCGTTACTCATGTTTTCAAATACTACATGTTTGTATTGTATCGCTTACATTTCTGCAAGTTATTATATTGGAGTTATATGCAAAAGATGAATCTTGATACTCTTTATTGATATACCACTGTTTAAAATCAATGGCTAAGGATCCACATGCTAGTAAGCAAGCTTTGCGTCAGCCGTAAGCCAATCCACTAAGTCCTACTAAGTAATTAGTACTCAGGGTTTGCCCCCACCTTTTGAGAACAGGTACCGGCGAGATCTGGACAACTGCTTGGAGGAGGGTAGTACCGGTGGGCTCCGTGCTGCTCGCCTCGATCGTCGTTGCATGAAGACTAATAAAGTATTTTGTTTCCGCGGTGAGATGTTTTTGAATTCGCTTCCGCTATTTGATTCAAACCTGCCTATTGTATGGCATTATGTTGAAACCTATATCTTATTTCGAACTGTTTCGTAAAATATGTGTATAAATGCTATATTTAACTGCCTGAGATGATGTATCTGTTGTGGCTCCACTGTGGGCTGGATGTGTATGATGTCGGTTCCTCTGGGAAAAAGGTAATATCGGGAGTCGAATGACTCTCGACGGACGACCGGGTTTAGTTCGGTCTAATCGCACTGCAAGCCAGAGGTGGCAGGTGTGCTTAGTCCGGATTAAATCGGCGGTTCCGCCACAGAAAACATCAAGACTCAAGAATGCATTGGTGTCCACTTTCTCCAAAATATCACACTCTTTAAATTTGACTAACCTAGATGTGCCATTCTTCACAAATCTCACTACAGCACAAACACGTTTGACGGATTCTAGTACCTCTTTCAAACCATCTTGCACAATCAAATTAACTATATGCGCACCACATCTCATATGAAGGTACTTCCCTTGGCTATGCTGGTTTTTAAACTATTCATGTCTAGCATTGTCAGCAGTCACTGTCATTACTTACCTAACACCCAATCATGCAATACTTTTTGCAAGTGTTTGCCAATATCATCCCCTTTTTGCTTTTCACCTTAAAAACTGATTATTTTCTTATGCAAGCACTAATCATTATCAATAAAGTGGGTTGTCACGGTCATATAACTATCTTGCTGGTGTGATGTCCAACCAACGATTACGAGGGACACTCTCTGACAATTTTCTTGGGAAAACATTTTCAATTTTTTCCTTTTTCTCAAAGTATATCTTTTTGGTGTCCCTAGTGCATGTCCTTCTAGAAGCCAAAGTGAACCGTGGGCAAGCAAGAGCCATAGAGTTTTTGAAACCAGATTTTTCACCATGGGCAAATGGTAGCTCATCTTCAATGATGATTTCAAAAAAGCAGCCCTAAGAAGTTAAGGGTCATACTTCCAAGTGGCTACATTATTTCCATCGTTTACTTGCAAAACACCTTGATGCGCTCTAAAAGGATTAAGGAATATTAAAATGTCTACGCATGGCAAATGTACCACTATACACTAGATGCGCCTTGATGTCATGCTTGCAGTACTTGAACTTGCCCTTCACCACCACATCGTCATTATCCTTTATTTCGGTGAAGTGTTGCCAGATTTTGCTTCTTTTTGCAATCTCCTTTCTCTTCTTCTCCTCCTCGACATCACAGTCAATGATCTCATTCTCTTTGCCCTTTTCCACAGCAGTGTTGTGCGCAACAACCTCCTCTTTTACAGTAGCAGCAGCCTCCTTGTCGGCAACAATAACAGCCACAACAATGGAAGGGTCTTCAAACTCTGAATCATTCTTATGCTCCTCAGCCCAGCAAGCCATCTGTGCCTCTATATCCTCCTCAGATTCAGACCGAGACATCTAAGATATAAGTAACAACTAAACTAAATTAGAATAAGCTTTCTACCCTATAACTATAAGGCATAAAGCATACATCAGAATAAGCATGAAGCAAGTGGCAACCACTAATCAGATCAGATCTACCTAGCCATAGTACTTCTACCCTAAAGGCCTAAACAGTATAAGCATGAATCAGTCCCATACTCTTGTACAGATCTCCCCTAATACTACTGATGTTTGTAACTAGTTACACTGCAAGATGCTACTGATGCTGCCGTCGTGCGGCCGATGGGCATGAGGCCTACAGGTGCGGGGAGGCCGTGGTGGTGTGGTGCGTCGGCGCAGCATGCACCTAGCCAGTGGGGCGGCCTGCAGGATATGCCGAAACGCCAAGGCGGCAAGCTGCCTAGTGCCCGAGCAAGCAGGGAGGTGCCGGCAGGGAGGCACCAGCAGCGGCAGGGGGGCAAGGAGGCACTGGCGCTCTGCGGTCTGCGGAGTTCAGACTGTGGCCTGCGGGTGTGGAGGCTGGCTGGGCGGTGGCGGCCAAGCGGCGAAGGGTTATATACGTGAGACAATTCCCTGTGTGCCACTGGAAAAAATTGTCGACCCCTATGTGCCATCGAAAGTTTTTATTTTCCTCGGTTGCCATCGGTTGAAATTTCCTTCCCTTATATGCCACTACAGTCAGCTTTTGGCTAACACCATTAGCTACAGTACCCAAGTGCCCACATGTCATGAACACGATCTATTGATAAAAACTTGTAAATTCAACTATAAATCTCAGAAAAATCCAAAAAATATGAAACTTTTTTGCTAGCTTCATCTTGATGAGCTTGACATGATAGAGCTACTTCATGCAACTGAAATGACCATATTGCCCATGTCTACCGAATGTGATGTTAAATAAATCCATAAATCATAAAAAAAATACTAGTGTGCATATTTTGACATGTATGTTCATATAAAAACTAGTGTTCATATGACCACTAGTGATTTATGATTTATGGATTTGTGTAACATCACATTTGTCATAAACATGATATGCAAAGTAAAATATAAACCAAGGGCAATATAGTCATTTCAGTTGCATGAAGCGGCTCCATTATGTCTTGCTCGTGATGATGAAGTTAGCAAAATAAGTTTAATATTTTTTGGATTTTCTATGATTTATAGCTGACGGCAGTGGCATAGGAGGGAAGAAAATTTCAACTGATGGCAACTACAGAAAATAAAAACTTTCGATGGCACACGAGGAATTGTCTCTGTATACGTAGGGTTACGCATAGCTTGTAGGTTGATCAGTGGGCCGATGGGCAATGGGCTGATGGGGCTTGTTGTAACTTCGGTTTTATTGGTTACTTCGGTCATTCGAGGTCTGACACCGAAATACCCTCAGTTACTTCGGTTATTTGAACCCTGAGACCTAAATTAATTTCAGTTTTCTGAGTCCGGTTTTTTTTCCGGCTCTTCGGCTTCGGTTATTTTTGCCTACCCCGACTCATACCCACACCCACGCTGTTGACGATCGTTATTTCACCATTTCGTCCACTAATTCCTCAGTGAATAAATGGGTATAGGCTAAATTCTATGCATTATTTACCTAACACTGATGAATTTCACGAGCTTTGATGGTTTTCGATGTTCCACAGAAAGATCTCAAATTTCCTGCAAAAGAAGATCATCTGGAGCCAGAGAGGATTTGTGGATAAAAGGGCTTGAGATAAGAATTGCAAATACTTGTGTAGAGCTCGTCGAGGCGATTCCAACGGATATATTATTTGTCTCATTTGGAGCTCCGATGAAAAAATTATTAAAATGACAAAATTACAGCACTGCCCCACCGTACGCAGCCCACCATGGGCCAACGTATGGCAGCAGCCCACCAGCGCCTCAACTAGGCCTCTCCCCTTTGCTCAGCCCAGCCAGGTCCATGGGGCACCCAAGAATGGTTTGGATTTAATCTGAATTTTTTTATTTTTTTATTTATTTTAATTCGTTTTTGCAAAAATATTTATCCGTTCGAAAAAATTGCAGATTTGTACTTATACCGCCGTTTGGGTCGGCGTTATTTAAATATTGCCAAACCACACGACGATTTATCTACGTGACGCATTAGGGCTGGCTGGACAGGCGGTGCTGCCATCTAAATGCCGGGCCAAAAAGCGTTTTTAAAAAACCGCCGTGCAATACGGCGGTATTTAAAAAACGCCTTTCGATGCGACGTTTTTTAAAAAATGTCGTGAGGGGCGGCGGTTTTTACCCCATGGCTATTTTTAGAAAACTTAGAATATTTTTGTTGCAATTGGAAATAGAAGAGTAATTTAAGAACTTTTGACAAAATTTTTGAAAAAGATACTATTGTTTTGCAAAATTTTAAATTTCGTTCGATATATCTGAAATATAGGATGCATGAGTGTATGAAACAGAGAAAAATCGTTTCCGTTAAAACACATAGATGGTACGCAAAATAGAAATCCCGGTGGTATATTGAATACAACACAAGATACACAAGTAGACTAATTTTGTAAATTGTAACGATGACTCAATTAAATCCCGGCGTTACATTGAATACAACATAACATCGACACATAAGCTACATTAGTGAAATGGAACGATGACTCAACTACGTGGAAGAACGACGTAAACAAATTCGGATACAATTGCAATGGCACGTCAACGTGATGCCTTAGGTAATTTAAAAAGTTGGGATGATAATAATAGCAACCGATTCGTCTGCGCGAATCGGTTGGAATAGTACTACGATGGGCCACTGTTGACGGTACTTAAGCACGCCAAACCTTATACTGCAAGCGCACAGTATCGGTTGTAGCCTTTTCCCTAAGATGAGTATCTACGGTTTGTCAATCCGTGGAAAACTGGGATTAAACTACTATTAATCAGGGATTAATCAATTGCTAGCTAGCTCTAATAGATCTAATAAGCTAAAGGATGATAAACGGTTATCTAATCACAAACTAGATATAAAACTAGACTGAAGAATAAACTAGATCAAAGACTAAAGCTAGCCAAGAACAAACTAAGCAAGATCAAGATAGGCTAAATACGACTAAGGGATTAGCAAGAGATATGAGACAAACTCTTTATAAACTAAGAACCACCCTGAGCAAAGATCTAACATGCAATATAGAATAAACATGATAATAAATGTCATAGATTTACTAGAACCATTCCCTCCAACCACTTGTCACGTAAGTCAGGGTAATCGACGAACTAGCAAGCCTAAACCACGTCTAAGCATGAGCAGATTCAATCAACTAATTAAAGTAAAAAGATCTAATAAAAGAACATAAAGACGTCTAATCTTGGCTAAGAAATCATGTTAGAATTAAGTATTGCAAAGACATGGATCATATATCATGTATAAACAAAGAACTAATAGCCAAAGGATAATTTCATTAATCGAACTCAAGGTTTATCATAGCAAATAAGAAGAACAGAGAGTTTACTCGAAGAACATCATGAACTCGACGCTCAAAGTTGTCGATTTCGACGAGACGAAGCACGTAGTCGAAGATGAGCTCGAAACTCCCCGGGAATAGCTGGGGTTGGCTGACCCTGGGGGGGTTGGTCGGCCGACCCCCTCTACTCCTGCCTCCTCTCGCTTCCTCCTTTCGTTGAGATCTCCTCCTCGACGAAACTGGCGAAGATGGACCCCTAAACCTAACTTTGGAGCTCTGTTTACAATGAATTGGTTGACCTCTCCCTCTAGGGAGGCAATATATTTATACTCCGGAGAGTCCCCTATACATGGAATCTAATAGATCTGTTCTAAGAGTCCTAAGACACCTAAAACACCTATTTCTATGTATATACAAGTCTCTAGAAGAGTCCCGGTCGTCCATATACTTCCTTGCTTGGAGATGAAGTCATTGTCCTAGTGCTTCCCGAAATCAGCTTTCTATATTCTGCAGCCTTTAGTATTTCGACTATAACTTCCTCATTTATAGTCTAAATGACGCAAATTCAGACTCTAAATTGTAGAGCTCGAAGATATCTACAACTTTGGTATTCAAACTTTCTTCATTGGACATCGTTAAGGTCTTCGAATTGAGCCCGCAAAGTACTGCTGTCCTGAAATCCGAGAATATCTCGAGATTTAGTTGGAGTTTGGATTGGACTCTTGATAAACCTTCCTTATCTTCGTATTCTTCATACTCAATCAATCCTTAGCCTCTGGAACTTCCTCCATAATGGGCTTGGGCCTTGTTTTGAGCTTCAATTGTCCTTCTTTTATTTATTATCTCTCCTCCCTAGACTTATATAGCATAAATCCTTCTTCGAGAAATCCTCTCAATTATTGCAATTATACCCTATTTTCCTGCAAAAATCAATATTGCACAAAAACAAAGAGCATTCTCGAAAACGGGGTTATTTGTTAGCAAAACATAACTAAATCATAAGATTAACTTCTGAAAAGGTATAAAATTATAAAAAAATAGAGTATAAAAATCGTTGATATCTTGCGTCAACAGCCTCTAGGATCGTAGTAGCTGGCACCTCCAGAGGGCTGCGAACTGGGGGCCAACTTGGTTTCGGGTGGTATGGGCACTTGCAGAATGGGTCAGGGCATATGGGATCATCTTCGAGACCAACCACCGATGCGTTTGCCTCTGCCTTGTCTTCTAGAGAACTGACCTTGCACTCCAGGTCGTGGATCTTGTTCTTGAGGTCACTGATATGCTGTGCGACGTGGTCATGGTTCGAAGGATCTACCCACTTCGTGAAGCAGCAGTTTCCCATGTCACGTGAGTTCTGCAAGGAGAAATATGTTTACACAAAATTGATTCTTTTTTTAAGAAATTGAGTAACGAGGTACTTGAGCACTCACATAGCCAAAAGGGCTTCTAAAGAAACGACGGCCACCATCGATGAACTCATCGAACACTTGCACAACACAATCCTCACCACATCGGCACTTAGGCCACGGCTTAGGCCGTTCGTTGTAAAGCCTAAGCTTGCGCCCTCCAACAAAATCCTCTTTTCCCTCTACCGGGAACTCCTCAAGTGGATGTTAATAAAGTTCTAGGCCTACTGGATCACCGAAGAGGGACTCCTAGCTACGACGGCCTCCACCTCTCCCTCCTCGGTCTCGGCCTCGGCCTTGGCCATGATCACGACCCCTTTCTCCCCGCTCCGCCATTCTACTTTAGCTGAGGAGAGGTGTGTATGTGTTGTGTGTATGAAATGAATTGGTGCTGTGAAGCTGTATTTGTAGTTGGCCGGGAGGATGAGGTATTGAGAGGTCACCTCGAACTGAAAAGCCTGCAAAGGTTGTATAGGTGTAGTCACATCGAACTGAAAATGCTACAAAGTCACGCCAAACTAAATAGCATGTACAGGTCATGTCACTTCGAACTGAAAAGGCTACGAGCCATCAACAGCATGTAAGGAATCACGTCAATCTGAAAAGCTAGAGTATTAATAGGTATAGAAGCAACCCTAGACCATGTAGGGTAAGAGTCACACAAAAATAGTGGTAGCAGCCATGAACAACGCACTAGATACGCCCCCTACGCGCAGCTCTCTGGGCAGCATGGGTGTGCTGAGACCCGTGACTGAAGGGCTCAGGTCGTCGTCGCCTACGTTTGCCAGGGATGGTCTGCTCCGCTGCAGGCTCTTGTGAAGGCTGAGTGGCCTGGAGTGGTGCGTCTGTGAGCTGAGACGAACCAATCTCGTTGGGTGTCGGGTCATGGAATAAGAAGTTCGCCAGCCGCTCAGCTTCGCCTGGTGGACTATGTGGAGCATGGTCAGAAGCTCGGCTGCCTGAAGACTCAGCGTCAAATCCTGCAATAAATCGCACGGATTAGAATTGAAATGTAACATTTTGCAAATGCGTAGATATGTGGAAGGCATGTACCCCAGTGAACCGCTGTCGCTGATGGCCCCGCGACATCCTGATAGTACAGTGGCCTACCAAACGAGGACCCAACATGGGACCCATACTGCGTACCTACAGTTTGAAAGATGCATAAGAATGTCCAAACTGTATACCTAATATTTCAGCAACGGCACGTACCTAGGGGTGGGTAGCTAGGTGGAGTCTGTGCGTACACCGGCACCTGATGTGGTCGAGGCTAGGTGGGGGCAGGTGTACGGAAAGTAGGCTACTGTGGTAGGGGGACAACGTCATCATTACGGCACGACAACGACCTCAACACTCGTGAACACAACTCACCTATGTGCCCGTACGCTGTCATGTGATCCTGTGGCGACATGGTGCTGCAATGACGACTGTACGAGACAACATCAGCATGGATCTGCCGGACAACGTCGTGCTGTTTCAAATAGAGTGCATTAGATGTCAATGAAATAGAAACATGAAAGTGTTTAAATGTGTATACGATAATTGAGGCACAAACTTACAACTAGAGCCGCTCCCTGGTCTCTCGCAACAGGGTACGTATCTGTGAGTTGCGGTGTGCGTCATGGCAAATTCTGGGACGTAGGCAACACACGAACCTGTGTGCGTGGGAGGTACCAACGGATGTACTGACCCACGACTGCGTTGTCATGTGGCCTGCCCTCCATGACGACGTCATCCAAGGCCTGGGCCCACCGCGCCCCGAACTTGGCAAGACGTGGTGCCCAAACCTGACCAATCGTCTGGCCTTGCCTAGTGAACCTGAAACAACAAATAGTTACAATGATGGAATGATGATCGGAACTGTTATAAACAATGCCACTTAAGTACAAATTGATGGACTTAGCGGTGCACGTGAGGCGGCAACAGGCTCTGAGGCACAACACGCTCCTGGTACAAGTCAAACTGACGGAGCACGCACCGCGTGCTCCTCGACGTAGATGTCGAACACAAGTGGCTTGCAGGTCCTCCAGTAGGCAGCGTCGCGCTCACACAAAAGCGATAGTCCATCAGGTGCGTGACTTGCCACCGCCTCCTGAGAGTACAGTGTCCAACGCACCTCATCGTCATGGAGGATGTCGAACTATCCTACGAAGTCAGGGTACGATCTCTTAGTCTAGACGTGTGCGTAAGAAGGCTGCGAAAGTATGCAAATGAGTATGTTGCTTGTGAGAACTAATAAAACACGCAAAAAAGAATGGAAAGACCAAGTTACGTACTCGGCGGAGGCACCACAAAGACCCCATTGTTGGGTTGTCTACGTCATTCAAAGGGAAGCCGTAGTACGGCTCCTGGGAGATAGCTGGCTGCCCTATTTGGAAACTCTCGTGAGCCCAAAGCTGTAGGAGCAACAGGCATCCCCCGTAGATGGGCTCCACAGAGCCACTCTTGAAGCAAGTCGTGCAGAGACCACGGTACGTGGCCACAAGAACTACGGATCCCTAGCTGAAATGTGGGATTGCCTCCAGTGGGGCGTCGGCCACGTACCATGCAAACTACAGTAAGTGCTTCGGCACGAAGTTGCCCACGGAGCTACAGAAGAGGACGTAACCCATCAACCAAATCACGTAGGCCTCTAAGTGTCGCTGAACCTCATATGGCGTCGTACCCAGTTGACACGTGTCCTCCTATAAACAATTATAGAAAACGTCATAAACTACATGATGTGAAAGTTTGTGGTACACTACGGCTATATATGATACTCACCGTGAACTGCAAAATCTAGCACTTAGGTGGCCCGCCCTTATGAGTCTCTGCGAACTCCTTGTACTGGGGTGTCGTGTCTCTACGCTGGACAACAGCGAACTAAGCAAGCAAGTCGTCATGCCAGCCTGCGCCGACGTCCGTGGGCCCCATGGCATCACCCTGCAATGAGAGCCCCAGCAAGTAGGAGACGTCTTGCAACGTAGGGGCCATTTCGGCGACGGTAAGGTGAAAAGTGTGTCTCTGGTCTCCACCTATCGACCAGTGCCGCAAGAAGAGAGTAGTCGTAGCTGAAGCGCGGGCCCTTTCCCTCAACCAACCGAGCAACAGGGAGCAGTCCTGCCGCACGAAGCCTACAAACAAACTCATTGGTGCATACCATTTAACTTGTACGTATGACATAGATCGCCACGTAACATACCTAGGTAGCCAACGAGGGTCCAACGCCATCGTCTCTATCGGGACACGCGCGCGAACCTGTCCAAGTGGTGCACGCAACACAGCACTGAAATAGGATCGATGCTTCTTGTCCATTGTGGCATCAAGAAGCTCGGGAGTGATGTAACCCTCTGCGGCAGCCATCGCTGCAAACGGTTTGAATCTTTAGTCCATAATATAATTGATGATAAGGAAACACATAATTGAAACATACAAGTACATTCAATTAAATTTAATACAAGAGTTACACAACTAGAGTTGAATCGTTCACAAGAGGTTCACAACATCATACTATTACAACCCTTCGTAACGACAAAGTACGACTGAACTAAAAATAATGCACGACTTACATAACCAGAGTTCATAATAATATTACATACCATCATACACACTAAGTACCATTATATAATACCACCATGATTGCGTCGGCCATAACTAGATGGTCCCGCCTCCGGTATGTTCGACACGGTTCCTTGAGGTGTATTAGTGCATTTTTTGTAAGTGTGTCCGAAGTCATTGCATTTGGAGCAAATGACAACTCTTGGCCCCGCTTCGGCCTCGTCCATGTTGTTGCGAATGCGATGAGTTTTGCGCCGCCCTATCTTTTGTTTCATGTCAGGGTGAGGATTGGGTATGAAATCAGGGGCACCCTCTGGAGTACTGGTGAAAGTCCCCGCAATGGCTTAGCCATATATCTCATGCCTCTAGGTGTGATAGATTGCTTCCTTCATGTAATACGACGACACGAACAGACGTGCGAGCAGACCTCCATCTTCCTGACATGCAGCTATAACATGTGTACATGGCCTGTGGTATAACCTCGTCTTGTGGCAGCTAAACACACAGTGGTTATTGTAAAGCACACATTCTTGCATGTGCCTCTCATGATTGTCTCCTTTTCGGCCTTTGTCCCGACAAAGCACCTCGAATCGATACTCAGCCACACCCATGTTCCTTACACGATGTCCTGTGGCTTTCTTTTTTGCTTTCTCTATATACTCAAAGAATATCTGCCCATATATGGGGCGGTTGTCCACAAACACCTTCTCTGCTGCATGATGATGTTCCCGAAAGTATTGGGTTGTGCGGTATATGTAAAATTCCACAATCCCAACTAGTGGCATGCTTCTGCTACCACGTAGGACGCAATTGTACACCTCCGCGAGGCTAGTAGTCATAATACCATAACGAGCACCTCCTTCATCATGCAACAAATACCACTTCTCCTTTGGCTCATGCTCAATCCACTCAGAAAATGACTTTATCAAATGACCTGGCCTCCGTCGCACATTAGGACCTTTGAGGCCCACATTTTCCATAACAATTTGCTCTTCATGTTGGGAATTTTCACCCCTCTGACTTAGTTCTGTGGTCTGCTTCTTCATGTGTTCATCAAGCTTTCTCCACAATACAATGAATTTCCTTTCTTGATTCTGGCTACACAGCCTCTTAAAAAGTTTTGTCAGTTTTTTGTTCTTGAACTGTTTCTGAAAGTTAGCTCCCATATGTCTCATGCACCACCGACTCTTTAGATCGACCACGTTGGTGTTCTTCCATGCTCTACAGATCCTTCCTATAAATCTTGCACTGCTTGCATAATGCCTCCATGGCGGTCATGAATGACACAAACATTCGGCCGATCATGAAGAATACTTGCTTTGATCTTCTCTAAAAACCAATACTAGCTGTCCCAATTCTCACTCTCAGCAAACACAAAAGTAAGTGGGAGCACCTGATTGTTTCCATCAGCCACAATGGCAGTCAGCATTATGCCCTTGTACCTCCTTGTTAGGAAGGTCCCGTCGATGCATATCACTGGACGGCAGTACTTGAATGCCTCAATACACGCCCCCAAAGCAAAGAATGCACGCTGAAGAACACGCTTTGTTTGGTCCTGAGGCAAAGTATAGTGCTTAATCTCAAAGTAACTCCCAGAGTTACGCTGACAGAGTGTGTTGAGCAGATGTGGGAGGTTGTGGTTCCCATCACATTTCCAACGCCTTCTGTTTTGTCCGAAAGGCTTTGCTGTAGCTTATTTTATATTGGAAGTCGTCCTCTATGCAATTGATTGTTGCCTTCAGCTCATATGCAGGATTATTTACTATCTTCGAGTACATATGCTGAGCCACAAAATCAGCTATCAAGTTACGGTGCTGACTCTCAAGCTCTTCAAGGATGCATGTATGGTGTTTGATTCTTGAAACTGCCTAGAAAGTATCATACTTTCCTAAGTATGCATGGACCCTAAAAGGATAATCATCTCGTATGCTCCGCACATCATACACTTGTGGGCTGCTCTTCTGAACCCTGAACTCCTTCTTCAAGCACTTAGCCGACCATCTTTGCACGACCTCTTTCAGTTCTATCTTGCTATGGTAAATAGCTCCCACAGATACTTCATTCTCACTGTATTCCCATGGTACCGTTTCACTCTCGTTCACTAGAAGTTGCGAGTGATCACGGTTGGCCCATTGATTTGGACCTTGGTTCAATGTATCATCTTCATGATCTGAATCTTCATCCATAGAGACATCAGCCTCGGTATCCTCCCGTTGCATCTGTTCAACCAAACCTGGAATTTCTTCACCCCTGTCAACCTCACCTCTTGGTTCACGCACAGTTTCACTACCTTCACCTTGCTCACCCGTATATACGCCCATCTCATTATGGTTATTCATATTGTTTTCCACCACTTCTTCAACTACAATGTTCTCAGCAGAGCCCCCCTGATTTTCTGCTTCAGCATTCACCTTCTCGTATGCTTGCACGAACAGAATCAGAGGTAACCCACGTTGTGTACTTACCTCAACAAATCTCTTCCATAAGCTGGTACTTTCTATGAGAACTAATTCCCAATATACAGGGGAATCCCTTCTAGTAGTCACTGCTGAGATGCTTAATTGAAATTGATCAAGATCCAACTGAAAACATTTCATGAACCAATTATACACTGAACAGAATGACCTCTCACTTGGTTTATCAATCCATTTTGTTACTGACGGAAACCCACTCACATCTACCCCAAACTGACCATAACGTATCTTCCCTTGACCAAAGTATATCTGAAAATATGCTTTCTCTGACATGCTTGACCAAATGCGTCAATGAAAACAATATTTAGCACATATGCGACCACCTTCTGAAACTACGATTATTTTATATTTTCTAAATTTAAAACTATATTTACACCTCCATCTGTCACTACATAATCAAAAATTTAGTACTACTTATAATACATAGAATTAAACTAATATTACAATATCTAATATTAATACTATGTGAATAACTACTGATATTACCTTAACTAGTCCTATTCCTACATAAAATACTACATATCTAAACTAAAATTCTACATAAAATACTAACTAAACGTAACCTAACTTTATCTAAACAAACATTAACATTACCTAAACAACTAAATTATCTAAACAATTATCATCACAACTACTAACTAATCAAGTTTTGAGAAAAAAATTACCTGAAATGGCACCTTCCTCCCTCTTCTTCTCTCCCTCTCTTGCTCCCTGCTTCCTCCCTCCCGCGCCGCGCCCCCGGCCTCCTCCATGCGCCCCTTGCCTCCTCCGCGCCCCCTGCCTCCTCCTCCGCGCCCCTCTCTCTCTACGGCGGCGGCGGCTGCTCACGCGAGGAAGAAGACAAGAGAGAGGAAAGGAAAAGGAAGTGGGCCGCGGGCCTATATGGCCAAAAATCGCCGTGGCGGGCGGTGGTTTTTAAAAACCGCCGGAGGGGGCGGCGGTATTTAAAAACCACCGGTGGGGGTGGCGATTTTTAAACACCGCCGGCGGGAGTGGCGTTTTTTGCCTGCGGGGCCCATGCCTGGGCAGCTGCTGCCGCGCTGCCATCATACCGCCGTTTGTTACGGCGATTTTTAAAAAACACGTTGTGAAACGGCGTTTTTTAAAAACCGCCGTGTCCTACGGCGGTGTAAGTATAAATCTGCAATTTTTTCTAACAGCTAATTATTTTTGCAAAAACAAATTAAAATAAATATAAAAATAAAAAAATTTCGGGTTAATCCCACCTTGGGAATCCATGGAAGATCCCCCTCACCTCAAGCTATATATAGATGGCACCCCCTCACTTCCAAAATATACCATTCACCATGTGTACTCTCTTTCTCCCTCTCTATGAGGTGCCCCACGGGAGGTGCTTCCACTCTGAAAATAGTGTTTAGTTAGGAGTTAGAGAAGGTCTGCTGTATCGGAGTCAATCGAAAGTATTCGGCAATGTATTTCATTTGCTTATCTTGAGCACTATTTTCCTATTATTTACAAGTGCAAGTACTTTATCTTTCTACTTTATGCACTTATCTTTGTCTCTGTTAGTAACTCGAGTGGTGTAGTTGCATTTTCCTTTTGGTCCACCATTTTGAGACCAGAGTTGTGCTAAACTAGAATTGATTGATCGTTGTTATGCTTGCCGGTGTTACAATCCAACCTATACGCTAGGCTCTGGTTAGTTTCTCTCCTTTGGCCAAGGATGAACTATTGTTGTTCAAGCTTCGCTTGAACACGTTTGTAGCGTGCCATCCTTTCCACGCAGATTTGCTTGGTAGACTCACTTGGTGATAGCGTGTGGTGTGCCTATGTAGTCTAGGCCCGTTCGTTTGGGAGGCCCATAGGCGATAGCCAGGTTCTCTTTCGGTGGTCAACTATCTACCCCCTGACCCCTCGAGGGCACCGGAATTTCGCTCAATGCAAGTTCATAACTTTGTTGAGATCCTTTTGACCCTTAGCATGGATAGCTCTTGTATGCTGACAGAGATAGAAGACCGTACCACAGTCCCTGTCTCGTTGTCCTCCTAGCTTTACCTGTTTTTTTGCCAACGGTGCTTGACTTTATGTCATGGTGCTTGGTGTGAATCGTTCCTAGCTATCGGTTGTCAAGAATGAGTAGTAACAGCTGGATGAATGATAGTTTGATATCTCTATCATAATGCTTTCCTGTGGATAAATACGATACCTTGGAATACTCCCGGGTGAAAGGCTACAGCGGTCTCCGTGCGCTTGCGGAGTAAAATTCGGTAGGCTAAGAGCCGCCAACACACGCGAGAACACAAAGAGCCTTATCCCCACACGAAAAAGCATATGCCCTATAGTGCTTCTTCAGACTGACCTCCTGGTGGCATGCTCCTCCGCGCAGCTCCCTTATAGGGGCGCACCTCCTCCACCCTGTCTTCCGCAGCACTGTCAGTTGGCAGCATGTCCATGGCGCCGTGGCCCTTCAAGGCAAGTGCAACCACATCCTTAGGCGTGCCTAGGCCATAGTTGTCACCGTTCCTTGCCTAGATTCACACCCATTGCGCCGACACAAGTCGAGAGCCGAAATCGAGCGATGCCATGCCGCCACTGCTCGGTGCTCCAGGTTCGACGTGTTAGAGCTGGTGGATCGATCTAGCTCCAAGAGCCCCAGCACTAGTGGGTTCTAGCATGAGTTCATGATATTCATGTGTAGATCTAGAAGGGAGAAGGAGAGAGGGAGAGATATCACCTTTGGTGTTGGGGAAGGGCGCGACCGGTGGTCCATTGCCAATGGGGTTTCCTTGCTCACGCTATCGGCTTTCCTCAGTGGCCTTCTCCTCCTGTTCCTTGAGGCAGCGCTCCTCCGCTGCCTTAGCCTCCTCTTTCCTCCCCTGCTGCTCCTGTGCATCACCAGCATTACCATTCGTAGGGTCAGCGGTGGCGACAAGCGGAGACGGAAGGCATTACCGTTCGCGAGGTCGGCGGTAGCGACAAGCGAAGACGGAAGTGGCACTTCTAGTCACTAGGTGCACTGGGAGATTGGGTCCCTCAGTGGTGTCGGGCTAGGGTTTCTTAGTCCAGCTAGATGTGTCGGCATCCATGCCGTCCCCTAGGCCCTCTTTATATGGTGCACTGTGACCGGAGGCCACAACCATAAGGGGCAAGTCGGGCACCCGATCAGGACACGGGATTATCTCCGGATTGGTCTCATACCGTTCTAAGATCAAATCCAACATCCCCCCATTTGATCTCAGTCTCATCAATTTCAAAATCATTCTATGCTTTGTCCCTCGATAGATGAACATATCAAGACCAATGCGTTCAAAAAGCCAGTTACGTGCAATTGAATTCATTGACTACAGTACATCTTTCTATCTTAGAACTACGCTTTCTGTGATATGGTTGTTTCAATAGCCCTCAATCTAGAATCATAGGCCTTTCTATAAACCCATGCCAGCTAATTGTTTATTCAACACTTTGGGTGAAACTCCTTTAGTCAGTGGATCTGCAAGCATTTCTTCGGTTCTTAAATGCTCAATGTCAATAGTGTGATCCTGGATTCTTTCCTTCACAACATAAAACTTAATGTCAATGTGCTTCGTTGCACCACTTGACCTGTTGTTGTGATAGTAGTCTGCTGCTGATGAATTGTCGTAGTATATCTTGAGTGGTTTTTCAATGCTATCCACCACTCTCAAATCGGATACAAATTTCTTTAGCCACATGGCCTGTCCCGTTGCCTCAAAACAAGCAATAAACTCAGCGTACATTGTCAACGATGCAACGATGGATTGCTTGCAACTTCTCCATGATACGACCCCTCCTGCCAAAGTGAACATGTATCTAGACATTGACTTCTTGGTGTCTTTACACCGTGCCCAGTCTGAATCTGCATAGCCTACTAACTGTAGGGCGACTGTCTTTCTATATGTCAACATGAGGTCTTTCGTCCCTTGCAAATATCGCAAGGCTTTCTTCGCAGCTATCTAGTGAGCTCTTCCTAGATTTGATTGGTATCTTCCAAGCATCCCGGTTGTGAATGCCTAAGTCAGGGCGTGTGCACACTTGCGCATACATAATGCTTCTGATCGCTGAAGCATATGGAACCGATTTCATCTGTTTTTTCTCATACTGATTCTTGGGACACTGAAAGTTCCCAAATTCATCGCCCTTGGCTATTGGAATAGGCCCTGCATTGCAGGCTTGCATACCATATCTTTTCAAGATATTTTCAATATATGTCTTCTGAGACAATCCTAGTATGCATCTATTTCTGTCTCTGAGGATTTGAATCCCCGAGACATAGGACGCCTCCCCCAAATCTTTCATATCATAATTCGAGCTTAGAAATCTCTTCATCTCTAGCAGCAAATCCATATCACTGCTAGCTAGTAGGATATCGTCCACATACAAGACTAGGAAAATAAACCTTCCATTTCGGAACTTTGCATAAAAAGAATTGTCATCATCATTCTCTTTGAAACCAAACTTTCGAATGGTCTCATCAAACTTCAAATACCACTGTCTTGAAGCTTGTTTCAATCCATAAATGGATTTGTTTAGGTGGCATCCCATATTATCTTTTCCTTGGACAACAAAACCCTTAGGTTGAGCCATGAAAACATTTTCATTAAGCACTCCATTCAAGAATGTTGTCTTTACATCCATTTGGTGTAATTCCAAATCAAAATAAGCAACTAGTGCCATAATAATTCTAAAGGAGTCTTTTGATGAAATAGGTGAGAAGGTTTCGTTGTAATCGATTCCCTCTCTTTGAGTGAAGCCTTTCGCCCCCTGATCGGGCTTTGTATCTTTTGATGTTCCATCTGGAGTCTCTTTGGTCTTATAGACCCATTTACAGACTACTTTCTTTGCTCCTTTGGGAATTTCTTCTACGTCCCAGACTTTATTCATATCTATATATCTCATTTCATCTTCCATAGCGGCAAGCCACTTGGATGAGTTGGGACCTTTCATGGCTTCTTCATATGCAGTGGGATCTCCCGCTAGGGCTATATCCTCACTAACTTACACCTCGCAATCTTCAGGGATCGCGATCTCCTACCTCTTTGTGACATTCTCACGGGCACATCTTGTTCCTCCATTTGCGGTTGCTCTAGTGGTGGATTGTCAGGCACTATTTCTTGTTTTGGTCCCGCAGCCTTAGCTGTAGCAGGAGCCAGAGGCTCAGGGATTGCAGCAGGAGACGGAGGGTCAGGGGCTGGGGTAACTTCTTGTTCATTCTTCGTTGTGCTCGATGAACCAACATCCACAAAAGTGGTTGCAACAACAGTTGGGTAAACCGGTGGTGCTACCTCAGCAAGCATCGAGAAGTAAGGTTCTTCCACCATCAAAAATGGGACATACGTCCTCTTTTCTTGAAGGTTCACTTCTCAAGGTGCCGTGCTGTTGGCGTTTATTAGCCTACAGAAATAAATCCCGCAAGCGCACTTAAACACGTTGTAGCTTTTCACCCAAGAGTATTCTAGGGTATCAAAATCCACGAGGAACGAGGAGTAACTCAACGTAAAATGGATAGGACCGAACAGTGAAACCAGCAATTGCAGAGATAATTAACAGAGCAGAGCAGGATCACTACTTTAGATAAAACAACTTAACTTTACTAAACAAACTAGAACTCTCCTCAGCAAGCTTACTTGGACACCGAGGCCATAGAACCACTTCCGGGCACCAGAGTGCTGATAACCCAGACAACAAAGGCGGGCGCTACAAGACTCAGCTATGCGTCGATGACAACTTATCCAAACGATGGGGTTGGACTACGACAGGACACACACCTGCTGTCACCAGGTGGGACTACCAACCAAAACTGCGTGGGACAAGACACCTTCCAATTCAAACTCTAGTCTAGACACCACGTCTACACAACTGAGTTTACTACTACATTGGTTCGAAGCCAGAGAGCAAGCACAACTATATAGCTAAACTACACAGAGCACACTTGGCACCCGTAAACTACTAACCAGGGACTAAGAATGTAAGTAAAGTAAGTATGAAATAAATAAAACAGAGGAGCAAAGAACTTTACTGTATCCTAGAAATAGAGTAATATTTCCTCTGAGATTAAGAGCTCGGGAACATAATACCCAAGAGGAATCTGACTCCTTCACTCTACAACTCGCTACTCACTCTTGATACAATTGGATCTCTCTACAATGCCAAGGGTGGCCTCACTACTATACTCTACACTCAACTACACAACCACACTATTCTTCTATTGATCCACCACCCCTTGCAGGTGACCTCCCAGGGGTATTTATAGCTTGGAGACCGAGAGGGGTACTTATAGGTGCACTAGGTCGGTTGTGGGTGTAGGTCAGTAGGCCGGGCGGCCATGGGGTGGCCGGCCGACCATAGGTGGTGGTCGGGCGGCCATCCGATAAACCGACTTTGTTGATCCTGTGGCTGAGATGCATTCCTGATGTCAGTTGGTAGTTGCCCAAGTCGGTTTGCATGTAATATGGTTAAGTCACATGGTCGGCTGACCGCATGATTTACCAACTTAGTGCATCCGACGGCTGAGAGGGCTTCCCCAAGTCAGTTGGCGGTTGGAGTAGTTGATGCATGTGCAAAACGGGGTCGGTGCATGCTCGGGCGATCACATCCTATGGCCGGGCGACCACCTGATTGGTTGCATGTAACTTCCCTTGGATTGCTGATAGTCATCGATCCTTTGTATGATCGAATTCCGATGCTTGGATGCATTGGATACTTGATCCAACGGTTGCATTTGACTTGGTTTGTGTTTCTTTGCATGCAGGTCGGCTATTGGCCAAAATGACATGGTTGGGCGGGCATGTGTTATGGTCGGGCGACCATGCCTCTTGGGCCAAAAGCCTGTGTTGGACTATTGAAGGGCGGCCCATGGCAAGAGATGGTCGAGCGGCCATGTTGGGTGGTCGGGCGACCATGGGTGATGGTCAGCCGACCATGCCCAATTGCATGGTTGCCTTCCTTTGTGTCATTTCACATGTTTTTCTTTGTTTCCTTCATTGTTTTGAACGTGAGAAGCTCCTGCATACAATTTTCATGCACAACTCGTGGAACTAGTTAGTGATATATGAAAACTTGGTAAATCATACTCTCAAACATGAAATGTTGGTGGTCGAAATGGGTTTTATCGACCGCCAACACATGCTCCCCTGGATCATGTCATTTTCAAGAAACACTGCGTGTCTCGTCTCAACAAATTTTGTGTCTATCTGGACAGTAAAATCTAAAGCCTTTCAACTTTTTAGGGTAGCTAATTCATTGTCCTTTCGTCTAATTTCCCCTGTGAAGGGTTAAATATCTTGGCCTCAGCTGGGCAGCCCAAACGTGTAAATAATTCAATGTGGGCTTTTTGCCCGATCCATAACTCGTGTGGCGTCTTAGGTATAGACTTACTGGGAACCCAATTAAGTATATGAATGGAGGTTTTTAATGCCTCAATCCACAAACTTACCGAAAGTGTCGTGTAGCTTGTCATACTCCGCGCCATGTCCATCAAGGTGCGATATCTTCTTTCTACTACTTCATACTGCATATGTCGACTGTAGCACTCCCCTCCATAGTTAGATCTCACAATCTTTATCTTTAAGTCATGCTGATTTTCAACTTCAGCTTTGAATATCTTAAATTTGTCTAACGCTTCTGATCTATCTTTGATGGGCTAAATTAAGCCATATCGAGAGTAATCATCTATGAACGTTATAGACGAGTACATAACCATCCACAGGCCCTTTCAGGGAAAGAACCATAAATGTTTGTATGGATTATCTCCAATACTCCCGAGCTACGTTTCGCGTTTTTCTTAATTTGCTTCACAAATTTTCCTTTGATGCAATCAATGCAATGCTCTAAGTCTATGAAGTCTAACAGATGGAGAATATCTTCTTTTATCAATCGTTCTATCCTCCCCCTTCGAAATGTGGCCTAAGCGACAATGCCACAATTTCGACGAAGTTTCTCCATCGTTTCGTTTTCTTTTATTTGTCGCAGTCATTTTGGGTACAGAGTTGGATGCATCAATCTCATTAACAACATTGCATTGGAAAAGCAAATAAAGCATGTCTCGTCGGATGGCGAGACCAACATCTTTGTTATTGCATCGAATAACACATCTATGATTCCCAAAATGATAATGTATCATCTCATCATCAAGTCTAGAGACAGAAATCAAATTTCCTCTTTAAAGAGGGAACAAAAAGAACTGTCTCTCAATAACAGTACAAACCATTATCTAACTCTAGAGAAAGATCTCCAATGGCTTTAACTGGGGCTTTTTTTGTTAGCAACTCTAACACTTTTTCTGCTCTCTTCCAGCATCCTCCTTGTTTGGAAGCCCTGTAAAGAATTCGCAACATGCACAGTTGCACCTGAGTCAATCCATCTAGGCATTAGTGAAAAATTCTAAGTACAGAGATTCATCAATAAAAGTCACTTGATATGTACCTTTCTCTTTCTGGGTGAGAGACCTCAACCAGTCTAGGACAATCCTTCTTGCAGTGCTCCGTTTGCTTGCAATGCAAGCAAGTGTCAATAGGCACAGGGAAGAACTTGTCTGGATTCTTCCCTCTGCGATGGTTGTGGTTGATGGCAAGGGGGCATGCTGGAGGATTGTCTAGGGTCTCCTTGAGACCCTTTCTTGAATCTTGGCTTGGAGTTCTTGTTCATCTTCTTAGACTAGGTGCGAGGCGTAATTGAGAGAATCACCCTTTGACTCTTCAGCTTTTCTTTTTCTTGCAAGCATTGTGCTATAAGCTGGTCAATTGTCCATCTGTCCTTCACAGTGGTGTTGTAGTGCACATGAAACGTTTCATATTCTTTCGGAAGCGATTTTATGATCATGTGCACTACAAAGTCCTCAGGCAAATCCCTACCCTAGTACTTGTGCACCTTAGCAGCAGTACTTGTCATCTTCTGGATATAAGCTTGCACTCTAGAACTGTCACAGCCGCATGTTGGTGAAATCATCTACCAGTGCGCTAGCGTATGCCTTGGAGGATCCAGGTGACTGAGTTTTCAGTATTTCCAGAAGCTCCTTAGCAGCAGTGCACTCTAGTATACACTCCTCAATGGAGCCATCAAGGCAGTTTCTAATAATAATCAAACACTTGGTGTTTGATTTCTCACTTCACTTTGTCGGTGCTATACTGCATCATCTTCTACTCATACTGGGCTCAGTGGGTTTGTCATTCTGGAGGGCAAAATCTAAGTCAGCCAAATTAGAGCACCATGTCAATTTTCTTTCACCAAGAGGGATAGTTATTCCCCTTGAGTGGATCAATCGTCCCCAAATGAGTGAGGAGCATCACAACATTTAAGCCTTCATCAAAATGAAATATAAATCAAATTAGATCAGTGCTCGAAAGCAATACATTCTCATGCATGAATTAAAATCAACATTGGTCAAAATTAAAGCATGCATAACGACAATCTCTATTCTAGATTCATCAGTTGGATGAAAATAGAATAAAATCATAAAATAATCATGACTCATCATTAAATTTAACGTTGGTTAAATAAATAATGATAAAGTCATACAATTTCTAATAACATGCATGTCTCTAAATAAAAATTCACGTTGATTTCAAATTATCCAGAGATAATACATATTAAAAAACATATCATTAGGCGCGAAAACATAGTCAAAATCAAAATTCTAATTATGTAAATTCAACTCCAAGCATAAGATCTATTCATAATTTAAAGGCATGCATAAGATCTACCCTAGTCCTTTATTTCCTCACTTCATTTTATACCCATACCCAACAGGTAGTTTCCATATCTTAAAACTAATGAAAAAAAATCAATCAAGCGGTTCTCTTTTTTTTAATTCCTTCCCAGGTCCTTTTTCCTCCTTCCTTAATTGTCGTCCAACCAATTCTTTCTTTTCTTTCAACGTATTAGATTCACCACGTGCATATTGCACTTACCTCTACGCTAGTGCTATAAAAGAGCGAGTTTTAATTTTTTTACCTATGATGGTTCCCCTGCATCCCTCATGTTAGTCCCACCACACAGGTTGGAAAAAAAGTGGTAAAGGATACCATTTTTTCAAGAAATTATTTTCCTCCGACGGCTCTCTCTGAATCTACACTATAGCGAGTTTTCTGAAAACCTTTTTCACCTAAGAAGGCTAATATATACCCCTCACGCTGATCCCACTGCGCAGTTTGGAAAGGTCCAAAACCAATAGAAGGATGATGTTTCTACCCGTTGATTTTTTATTTTCTCACCATATTTTAGTACCCATACCCTCCTACTACTTTTCGTCTCTTGAAATTAATGAGAAATAAAAGACATCAATCAAAGCAAGTCTCTTTCCTTTTTTTAATTCCTTCTTTCTTTTCTTCCTTTCTATTGCCTTAATCAAGCAAGTCTCTTTTTTTTTAATTCCTTCTTTCTTTTTCTCCTTACTATTGTGTGTGTTGCAGTATGCCAGTAAAGAGAAAGTTACAACAAACATCCATTATTGTTGATAGCTTAAGTTTAACCTTTTCCAACCAAATAACTGAGGTTTTGATATAATACCATGATACTTGAAAAATACTATAGTATTTCAAGCTTATAAGTGTTTGGTTGGTCTATTTAGTATTGCCAAACAACACTTATTTTGGAGTATTAAATACTGAAGCATGAACCAAAGTTTCCAAAAGGATGGTATTCGTGTCACCAACAATTGTAGACTATGGTATTCTAAAACCATAGAATTTTAAAACTTTAGTAACAAATCAGGAGCGAGATCAGTGAAGACGAGTTGCGGCCTTAAAGATTTGTCAAAACAACACATTTTTATTTGCATAATTATTTTATCAAAACAAGCTATGCGAATGAAAACTTATGTTATTCGATAATTTTTAGTAAAAAATTAAATACACATAAATTGTAGTCTAAATTTAGACTTAGCCACTATAGTCTATGGACCATGACTAAACATACCCTATAAGTCAACACAAATTACTGGTGCTAGTCATAGACTATAAACCAAACATACCCTTTCTAAAAAAACAAACATACCCTAGATTCCGTTTGATTGGGATTCAGATCGGGATAGGGATAGAATATGAATTTGACTAGAAAGAAATAAGAAAGGCATAAAATCTATCACATCATTCACATTTATTTCTTTATTCATGTATCTAGATTTTGGCATGGGTCACCTGACCCTAACAACGCGACGGGTGGATTTGAGCCCTATTTTTTTTACCTGCAACGGCGCGAGCTAGAATTTTTGACTTTAAACCCAACCCAACCAAATAAAACCAATCAAAGGCAAAAAAAAAAAAGAAAAGAAAAGAGAAAACTCAACCCCAAAAGTGCACGGATCCATCCAAACTGGTGCTAGGCACAAGTCACGGGTTGTCTGATATAAATGTATGATCCGATACGCGACCTCGACGTTGCACGTGTCTACTATATCCAACACGAAATACTCCGTAAGATTTACCACAATCCAAACACCAGTGGACGCTGGTTGTTTCGGTGGTTGCCTAGGAGCTAGCACTGGAGGAGTGAGAAAGAGAGCAAGAGAACTTGCTTCCTTGTATAATCGACCGTCTCGAAGGGTTAGGTTACTCCCCCGTTCCGCCGCCGTCCCAACTGCCAGCGAGATGGCGACCGCTACCAGCGACCTCGACCGCTGCGACCACCGCGGCCACCGCCGACCCATCTCCACCCAATCCCGGTGAGCGCCCTCTCCTTTAGCATTCTCATCCGATGGTTCAGGGGAGGCGCGACTGGCCTCGCGTGGTAGGATTGCGTTTGGCCGAGGACCTCGCCCAGGGCGCCCTCGCCCCAGAGCGTAGGGTCTCCACAGCTTCCGAGAGGTAGCGATGTGCGATCACACCGCGTGCGTGCCCCCACGTCGCGCGAGGGCGGTTATGGCCGGGGCAAGGAACTAGAGGCACCGCATCGAGGAGTAGCGGTGGCGGGGATGCAGATGGAAGAAACGCGAGAGGACGCGTTGGGGCGGGGCAAAAATCTGCGAGGCCGGAACCCGGAATTCGCTTCAGTCGTCACCCGATTTCTTCCCACCTAGAAGCCTTGTGGTCTGGGCACGATTGCTTGTGGTGTCTGTCTGTTTATTATTCGATTGGTGTCGTGGCAGTTCTGGATTCAATGGATCTTTTGTAGCTCGTGGGAGACCATCATACACTTAGGATAAGTGCTTATCTAGGTGGACTGCGTGTCAATTCTGCTGTTGTTTTTGGGCTTGAAACGTATTGTTCCATGTGTTTCTCACTTTCTCTTTTATTAGTTCCGTAACTGTTTGCAGGTCATTTAGCGAATCCAGTGCTGACCTCTTTGCTGTTACCTGTGCCTTTAGGAATTTTTTTATGGGATAATTATTGGGTCCGGTGCGTGCTTTTCTGTGACTAGCGATTTTTACCTTACATTATGTCAGATTTGTTTCCTTTTGGGTCTTAAGAAGTTATTTTAGTGTATCCTCTTTTTACTGGTAAATGGGTGTTCATGTTCTGAATTCTTAGTGCTGTGAATTTTTATGGGTCTGTAGCAGCAGGTTAGTATTGTATAATAGCATGTGTGGGGACACAATTAACATTTATTCGTCCTTCATCAATTATTAATCCTTAAACTGGTATGTAGTAAGGCTAGTAATTGATGATTGACCTGGGTTCCTTGTAGTTGTGCTGAAGGCCAAATTCCCTTCACTCGCATGCACTGCGCTGCCTGAGGCCTTGTTCGGTTGGAGGGGGATTGAGAGGATTCAATCCCTTTCTATTCAAATTTGACTAGGGATGGATTTAATCCCCTTCAATCCCCTCCAATCCCCCTCAAACCGAACAAGCCCTGATTGTGTGATGTCTCATTGTCATTGTTTAACTGTATACATCCCAACTGGAAATGTATTTTTAACCCCTGTGGTGTCAAGCTTGAGTCAGTTGAAGTCATGCTTTCTGTAATTCACCTTATGTTTTAGCCTTCAATGGTAATTTTCAAATACTTCTAACAACTGCATCCACCATACTTTTTTTACTAACGATATGCGTTGGATTTGATGAGACATGTTATGCATAGGCTGTTGTGAGATCTGGTGCAAATGATGGTGGTCAAGTCAAACAGCATGGCTTGATGGGTATTAAGGTATTAGAAGGTGTAGATAGTTATTGGTTGAGGTGAGGAAACTAGAGGGCTTGGTGCACATCAGGGATGTATCTATTTGGGAATAAACTTGCTAACATTGCCTAATTGTAGAGTATAACATGGCTCCTATGAGTAGAGTTAGGTAGGTTCAGTCAGGAAGTGGAATAGACAAGTTGAGTAGAGTTAGTGACAGACCAGTAAAAATAAAACTGATAATGATGCGTTTGAGATAAATTTAGAAAATTGCAAGAGTGTTATCGTAAACGCTAAACAGCCGGTCACACACTGTTCAGCGTTTTTTCGAGCTAAACGCCCCATTCAATGGGATAAATGACTGGTTAAACCAAAACTGCTAGTCATCGTGTAGCATTAAAACAGAGTTTAAGCAGACTAAACTGTTGTTTAGGCGATCAATGATGTGAATTGTATTGCTTTAGCCACATGGCTGTTTATGTAGGAGTACATGTAGAGGGCAAAGAGCCTCCTAGAGATAAGGCAGGTTATCACTTGATTACAATCAATCCTAAACTAATCATATCTGGATTGCCAAATATCCTCTTAACACTGTTGCGCAATCTACTATCTCTGTCCAACACACCCTATTCATCTGCTCAGGCACATTGTAGAACTTGACTTGGACTCTGGTATTTGATTTAGCTTGTAAATATCACTTGGAACCTAAGTTGGAAAAAATAGTTTTTTGAAACTGTCTTGTTTACGCTTCATTGTCCTTCAGTTTTCAGTTTAAATTTCAATTTCCCTTAGTGTTGTCAAAAACGTAAAGAGGCTTGGGTCAAACTTCTCACTGCTACTAATATATGCATGTTTGCTTACCTATATGATTGATTTTGGGTTTTCTGTATAGTCGATTGACCCCTTACCATATTTTGCATAAATCTGTTCATATCTATAAGCTGGTCAATTGAAAAAAAAACAAGAATCAGTGTGTTTCTAGCTTATGTATGTTGATATTCCGTATCTCAATCTGTGTGTATAATTTCTGTTGGTGAATTTTTTGTGAAAAATGAAATTGCAACTGTTCAATTTAATGAATCGGTGGTTGTGTTACACAGAGAAATATATGCATAAAAACCGCTTGCAATCATTTGCTGCACGAACACATAAGATGCTGCCGGTCTACAGCGTTGAGTGTGAAGGCGAGTATCATCAGCCTAAGTTCAGATGTACAGTGGAAGTTGGTGGTAAGCAGTTTTCATCAGCTGGTAGTTTTAGTCGCAAGAAGGAAGCAGAGCAGGATGCTGCCAGAGTGGCTTATGAGAACTTGGTAACAGTTGGAGAAAATGACGTTAAAGAGATGCTTGGGATGATTGATCAGGTATACTTTTTGAATCCACTCCTGTTCTTGTTATTTTCCATCTTTCACCTCGTGGGAATTTTGTTACACATATCTTGTTGGATGATTTTTGTGGATATCGTGACAACATTAATGATTGTGGAATTTCCTGATCTATGTAAATGTGAATAACTAACTTATCTGAAGAAAAATTTGAACAAGTTGTGTCTCGAACATTTATGTGCATACTTCTTGCTTATGCATACCTAATACCTTTTGTTTCACGAACACATAGGAGAACTGCTGGCCATTGTATTAAGAGAAAAATGTATTAAGAGAAAAATCGTTCTGATTATAAATTGGAGTAATCCATACATGTTTGGCGCAAATCTGAAAAGAGAATGACCTACAGGTGCACATCACCACACAAGTGCTCCAAAAGGCAACACCCCTGGGAACACAAAAGCTTGGCAATGTGGTGTATTGGCACCAATTTTACAAGTATGCGTACACTCAGTTCTGTTTTTCAGTGGGAAAGCATGTGGTGCCTATGCTCCAAAGGGCTTGGATGCCTCCGATAAGTTTCTAGCTTGTGTACTGGACACAGGCATGTGGTGTGGGTGCAGTTGTTTCAGGGTCAGGCCCAGCTATAATCATGGGTATTCAAGTGAATGCCCATGATCTTAGTAAAACCAACTTATATATACTTTGTATATGTATTTAGCTAAATAAAATGTTCTTTATCCTTCTAAATTTTGAATATTCAATGTTAATTCGAATGCCCATAGTCTAAAGTCTGGGCCTGCCTCTGGGTGGTTTGAGCGTGTACCATTTTCTACCCCCCTGTCTCACAAAAATAAAAGAAAATCCCTTTTGAGTGCTATACTTTCCAGATGCTAGTGCTCAGATAAAATTACCATTTTACTTTACTGGCACCAACTTTACAAGTATGCATGCACAGTTCTGTTTTCAGCAGGAAAGCTTGTGCCTATGCTCCAAAGGGTTTGGGTGCCTCTGATAAGTTTTTAGTTTGTGTGCTGGACACAGGCATATGGTGCGTTGGTTTGAGTGTGTAACATTTTGTACCCCTCTCTCTCTCAAAAAAAAAAAAAAGAAACAAGAAAAAGAAAAGAAAACCCCTTTTGAGTGATATACTTTCCAGATGCTAGTGCTCAGATAAAATTACCATTTTAGTATTGCATGACTATTTATTTATATTTGTGGGTTGCAATCTCTCGTCTTTCAGTTTTGTATATCTGTTTTTTTAATCCTTGTGCATCTAATGCATCCATCCCTTTTTCTTCTGTTCAGGATGCGGTGTTTTGCAAATCGATTCTTCATGAATTTGCTGTCAAGACAAAAACCACATGGCCTTCTTACTCTGTGGTTCGTCTCGAAAAGCCCTTTACCATGTTTGTTGCATCTGTGGTGTTTGATGGGACCACTTATACTGGTGACTCAGCACCCAACATGAAGGATGCAAAGCAGAATGCAGCTCGCAGTGTGATCAAGTCAATTTTTGGTATCTTGTGTTCCCTTGGTTGTGATTAGAAATCAAGCACCAATGAACCTATTAACTTGTCATCACATAACTTAATAGTTCAATTCGATGTTGCAGCTACAGGTAACACTTGTATGTTGGAAATTATTAGATCAAAGAAGCATCTTATCACTGCTGTCAGATCTTCTGGAAACACCTCGACTACTTTTACTCCTATAAAGTTCACACGCGCTGTTGCATACACACCATATGGTACATCTCTATCTGCACACACAGGATATGATTTTTCTAATGTTACAGCATGTCTACAATCTTCTCAAGCTCAATTCTTAAATGTTGCTTTCTCCTGCAGGTGGACCAGATCATGTAGAACCTATGTCACAGGATGGATCTTCCTCATTAGCTGTCCAAGGACATAGCATTGCACCAACTGTTGGGCCATCTGACAAGCCATCTACAAAAGTCGTAACTGTCTCAAAGAAGCGCAAGGACAGAGTTGAAGGACCTGATGTCAATGAAGCCAGGGTTGCCAAAGAGCATTAACTTCTCACCCATCAGCATAAGGTATTTTTTAGTTCACAATTTCTAGGGCATGTCATTACAGTAAAGCACCCAATAGGAAAATTGTCTATCAGAACAAAACAAGGACAGAAATAGCAAAACCGATTAATATTACTGGAAATGGTGTCATTCTGTACCATGTAGTCATGTACTTCAGTCATATGCTGCGCTTGCATTCATCAATCACTTGCTCTGAATTCCGTAGGTGTTTAGCATTGGAAAACAGTAAGAGCATATGGAATATGATTTTGCCTGACTTGTAAGATTAACAATGACAAGCAGGTTAGGAATTAGGTTTAAGGTTTGAGGAAAATAATTGGCGTGTTCAATCTGCAGCAAGCCAGCAACCATGCATAATCTTCAAGACTTCATGTAGTGGATGAGGCACTTCAAGAATAGTGGTGGAGACACTTAAAAAATAGTGATCGAGGCATTACAAATTGCTTGTAGCAATAAAATGATGCCATTCTGGTTGCTTGAGGCATTTTGTTATGTTGCTGATTTGATCATTACTAGATGAGATATATTTTCTCATATGCTGGTAAAGCAGTGCTGGTTGTCATAACGAATATTTGTAATTATTCCTCAGGTATCTGTACTTTCTGGTTGTTTCTTTGTTCTGCCTATCACTGTTCAAGATCCTTTTATCATTGAATTAACTGATAATCTTGTTTTATCCTGCAGGTTCACAAAGGTCTGCCTCATGTATGGTGTACTTAGGGGTGATTCACATGGTGTCATGTAGCATGTGCGTACCTCCAGTAGGATGTTTCAACTGACATTGGGTTGGTGTGTTGTTCATATTGCTCTAAAAGCTGTAGCCTGTAGGGTTCAGTCATCTTTTGCCGTTGCTGAACAGAACTATTTTACTCACATCTGTAGTCACAAGGTGCCATGTAGCATGTGCCTGCCTGCAGTAGGATGTTTCAACTGACATTGGGTTGGTGTGTCGTTCATATTGCTCTAAAAGCTGTAGCCTGTAGTGTAGGGTTCAGTCATCTTTGCCGTTGCTGAACAGAACTATGGTCCACTGGTGTACTAAGCCTTGGGACTTATGCAATAGCCTAAAGATATGACCTGAGGCCGTTTGGCCTCAAGTTCGTAACATGATATGCTGCGACGTTTGTGATATCTCTGCACCTGTGCACCATGTGTTTGCGGATCGAAGCATTGAGTATCACTGCTTGATTCAATTATTTTTGATCTGGCCTTTGACTGAACTTGTGCGTTCTGGTTAAATTTGTAAGTGCAGTTGGGTTGAGTCTCAGGGAATTTTACTGGAGGAATCTGTTGACAGGAAACGGTTCAGTGAAAACATTGAAATATCAAATATGAAATTTTTTTTCCCATGTTGGGGCCTTGGTTTTGAAGCAGCGTAAAGTAATATGTATTCCAGAAGGTTTGAGTTCCAAATACCTAGAATTATGCAGAGATCTGAATTTAATCTAAGCCATCCCTTTTGGAACGCATGCAGTAATCTCATATGAAAAAAGTTCAATTCCTTAGAAAAAATAGCAGAAAACATGAAAAATTCCTACGTTTCAAATGAGCGTAAAGCTATCATTTGTGGCGAAATAGACATATATAAGGGGTGTTTGGATCCGGGGATTAAAATTTAGTCTACGTCACATCAAATATTTGATGCTAGTTATAACTATTAAATATGGTTTAATTAGAAAACTAAGGAGTAAACGACGAGACGAATTTATTAAGTCTGATTAATCAATGGTTAATGTAGCATCACATTTGCTAATCGTAGATTAATTAGGCTTAATAAATTTGTCTCGCCGTTTAGTTCTCATCTGTATAATTAGTTTTATAATTAGACAATATTTAATACTTCTAGCTAGTGTCCAAATATCCGATATGACGGGGGCTAAATTTTAGCCAAGGGATCCAAACACCCCTAAGTAGGCACTGCTTAAGGATGCAATAGAAAAAATTTTTTTGCATCAAGCATCAAATCCAAAATTACAACACCAGTGTCCAAATCAAAATATTTTCTTTTCTATAGATTTTCTAATATTAAATCTAATAAGGGCTTGAAGTGCCTCCGTCCTCACAGGGGACTAAAATGTGCCTGTTACCATTCCTAAACATTCAGATAAGTACACATCCGCCCTAGATCCTACCTAATGGGACAGTCAAACACACGCAACGGAAATATTACGGAGGCCCAACTTTCACGGTACTAGTTGGGAAGTAGGTCGTAGCCTTTACTTGTACTTGTACTTGAGAATTTATTCTCTGTAAACCAACAACGAGCACGGTGAGTACATACGTACTCAGTATTCCAGCTTCACCAAAAACATTGGGGACTGGCTACAAACTACATGCAAGGTATATGGGGAGCTTTTGAACATTTTGCGGGAAACGAGCTTTTACGCAGGGATGTTTTTGTAAAACATTTTCAGAATCATGTTTCCCCCGAAGGGAAAACTGGATAAGTATAACCAAAATGGGACCTTTCCCGAGGAAAGATCACTAGCGAGAAGAAGACCAAAACAATGAGGAGGAGCTATGCAGTGGTGATATACCACAAGGGGGATTTCTATTCGGGAGATGGGCGTTCATGCCCTTGAAGGATTTTGTGGTGGAGTGATGGGCTAGTATCTTCTGTTTTCTTCCCAAAGGAAGGGGGCGATAGATTTCCCAGTGGAAGAGAAAGCAGAAAGGAGATGAAGATAGCGAGAGTGTAGAAACTTAGGAGTAACTGTACTACTGAAAAACCATCGATCATCTATGGTCTGGTTGCTTTTGGCTCATCTTGTGGGGGATTGGGTTGTTAGCTCTGCGGCTGTGGATGGAGTGGGCCCGGGAGGGGGAGGGGCTTTTATAGGCCTGCGAGGAGCGGCGGTTGTGGTGCGGCTGTCTATGCACCGAGGGGACGAAGCGGTTGAGGTGGAGCAGGTGACACGTGGCGGCACGCAAGAGACCAGCATGCAGGGGGCCGGTACTTGCCAGCAATGGAGCGGGGTGCCCACTAACGAAAGTGATTGGCAGGTGGCAGTAGTGCACACGCACACAACAAAAAGGGGAGGTGATTGGGTTGCAGGGGCGGATGCAGTGGGTGCAGCAGAGGCGGCGAAAGCGACTGATGTGACAACTGTGGAGAGTACCATTGCAGGGGTGACTATGGTTTGTTTTCCTCCGGTTTCCCTTTTCCATGGCCAAGTTCGCTTTTGTTGTGTTTCTTTGACTCTAGCGGTTCTTTGTCAGTACTATGGTTCCTTGGGCAGAGTACCGCAGTTTGCTATCTGTACCTTCTTGATCGGACTATGGCAAGTTGCTTCAAGGAGAAGCTTTCTGGTGGCTTCTGCAAGAAGGCTCACTCTTTGCAGACACATTGGGGTAAGGCGAGAGGGAAGAGCATTTAGGTGAGAGTTAGATCCAAGGGTGATGTTTCCTTCAACATGACCACTCATAAAATGAAGGCTAAGGCAAAACTTGCTTCAAGCAACAAGGGCAAGGTTCAAACATAATACCAACAAGGTAAGAGTGCCTAGTACTGAGTTTTTGAAACACACATGCGAGTAACGATGGGGAAAGCACATTACTGCTAACACGTCTACTCGAGCACGACTGGCTTCATCTTCTTGGACCCTTTGTTTAGCGGAGGCGATTGGGAACTAGATCCTTCTCCTAGAAGCGAGAGCGCTAGGAATGCACCCATGCTTGCTCTTTCTACTTTGCTGAGGGGTTGCACGGGATTCCCTTCATGGGTCTGATGTTGTCCTTGCGCTAGATGCTGCGGTTCTCTTAGGTGCTCTTGGTGCAGGCGAGCAGCAAGGCCTGACACAGCTTGCGACTCTACAGAGTGATGTGTCCTTTCTGGGATTGGGTAACTCAAATAATGAAGCGCCCCAGTTTCCATAATGGGACTAAAATGTGCTTTATTACTATCTTATGGTTTGGCAATCACATTCTTACATCAGAGTGATACAGATCCGCCCTAAACGGGTCGGACCACAAGGGGTGCAACCCTAAAAATCTAAGCAGTGGAATATAAAATGTGGGCCTAATCTCGCAATTGGGAAGCAGGTCGTAGCCCTTACTCGTTCTCGCTCCAATATATGTCCATAGCACTGAGAAAACCAACAACAAAGCAAGGGTGAGCACATACGTACTCAGCAACCCACCTTCCTCCAAAGGGATTTGGGGAAAGCTAACATTATATGCAAAGATATATCTGGAGTTTAGGGAAGGTTTGCTTCAAAGTAGTTTGTATGCAGGGTTTGAGATAGTTGTCAAGTTTTAATCTTTCTGAAAACTGAGTTTTTTCCAAAAGGGGTTGGACTTTCTGGTCCAACATGGCTCATAGCATTCCAGCCAACACATTTTTCCATACATCCAGCACCCATTGCTGAACCAAAAACCATTTTATCCAATCCCAAACCAATTCCATTTTATTTTTTTGAAAACTATTAATTGAAGAACCAAGCTGTAACTCATCCATACCAGTGGACACGGACTATTCAAATAGGTTTTGCTCTGATCAGAGGCTGTACTAATTCCCACAAGTTGGACTCAGCGGCATGTTACCGTCGTAACTGCCTGAATTCCAAACCAAGCCGTTGCTTTTGTTTCATCACCTAGCAGAACTTTAGGGGTTCGGACATCTGAGTCACTTCAGTATCCTGCGGTACTCCCGTGACACCTACCCCTCTCCTAGCCCCTTGTGTGCTAGCACAGAAGCTACTAGGCTATCCACTCAAGCTTGGACCTGCCCAATGCCTCATACAGATCGAGTGGTTATACTAAAAGAGTTAGGCGAGATAAAAATCATAACGGTCCTTCCGGAGAGCTCAGGTAGAACCATTCCCATTTTCTAATGCTCAACAACGCGAGTAATCCACCTACCCGGTATTCTTCACGAACCCCAGGACATGGGGTAACCGTGAGTCGCTAAGTTACCTGTTCACACCCTGCCCTTTTAAATTGGT
Organism: Paspalum vaginatum; assembly: GCA_030272315.1. NCBI lineage: Eukaryota > Viridiplantae > Streptophyta > Magnoliopsida > Poales > Poaceae > Paspalum > Paspalum vaginatum. The sequence goes on along the minus strand of CM059018.1, from coordinate 31,253,135 downwards.
GGATCTCGACCCGTGGGTCGTTTGCCGGGGTTCTTCCCTATTTTATTTCAAATACACACATCCACTTTCCCATACCCTTCATATTCCACATCCATAATCCAACATAACGTCAAGATTATGATAGATAATTAAATGAGCGATCCCACCTATGCGCACTATGTCTAAAGTAGGCTTAGGTGGCTATATGGGTGTATTTCACTGGGTTCCCTTAGCAAGCAAAATATGCAAGTTTTTATGTGATTAACAAGCCATGGGTTGTGTTTTCAAAATATAGGAAATTTATGCATCAAGTGGGGATTCCAGTGGGTTTGCCTTACAACTCGAAGGCTAAGGGGCTGACGTATGATCAGCATGCTTTCTCCGGTTTCTTGGTTGAATGTCCCAGTGATTGGACTGCTCGGCCTCTCTGGGGTCTCCTACGTGCATAAACAAAAAACACACAAATCGAGGCATATTATGAACTCAACGGGTTTGGTGGTGTAGAGCTTGGACTGAGGAGATGAGGGTCAGCTGGGTTCTTACTGGTGGTATTACTGCAAGTGGTTGAGATGTAGCGAGTTTTCGGGCGAGTTGGCGTGCTCGGTAACGACAGTTACGGAGACGCCATGGTAAGGGCGGTGGACGTGAGTTGCGGGGTCGACGGCGCCGAGGGGTTGGCGGTCGTATGATGATGTTTGGAAGGGAGAAGGTCCTTTTGTGGAGTGGTGGGGAGAGCAATGATGTTCAGATGATTTTCGGTATTGTCATCATCTGATTTCAAGGCTCGGACAGACCAAGGCAGGAACCTTTAGGATTTATGTGGAATGGTGGACAACGACATCGATCACCAGGCACACAATATATATGGGACCGATACGAAGCACGGACTGGGCGTAGGACGGTGTCATGCTGGCATGACGGCGGCTTCTATCCAGAGAAAATAATGTGTGGAGTGTACGCATAGGTAGGGCTTGATTTTAGATTAATTTAGGCGCAGGGATCATCTAAATCGGGGTTCAAACGGAGAAGATAGGGAATATTTGGTGTGGAGGGGGTAGCCATAGACTTTTTGGAGACTTCAGGGGGGTAGATTTATACTTTTTGTTGGTGATCTTCTGGGATTTGGCCCGCGGGGAGAAAACTTGGGCCGGGGTAGGATTCTGTCCGATGTGGCCTTGTGCAACCCGCGCGGGAGGCCCGTGGCCAGCTGGGCCGGCCCACGGGGTGAGGGACGGCGCGGCCTACGCCATTAGCCGGGCCCACGCAGCAGTGATGCAGGAAGGCTACGGTGTCAGGGGCGAGCATCGGCCAGCTCCGGTCGCACCGGGGCGCGGCGGGCGGCGGCGGTTCCCCACCGTCTGGCCAGTTCTTTGGTCTAAAATGGTGGTGCGAGGTCGAGGCCGGTGAGCTAAACACGATGGTGGGGTCAGGGGCGTATGGTGGAGGCCGGAGGGGGTTTCTACAGCAGCATCGCGGGTGCGCGCACCGGCGGTGGTGGGGATGCGGCGGTAGGGTGGGTAGGAGGCGGCGAGGTGCTAGGCTGGAAAAAGGGGAGTGGGGCGGAGCCAGTTCTCGCTCGAATCGATTAGAGCGGTAGGGAAGGGCGTGGATTTGGTGGTGGCGTAGGGGGAGGAGGGGGAGCTCGGCGAGCTCGCTGGGGCGCGGCACCATGCCATGACTTCCTGGGGTGGATGTTCGGGCCGAGTGGGGGTGTGCGGTGAGGAAGTAGCGAAGGCAGGCTAATTATAGCCGGCGGGGAAGGAAGACAATGGTGACCGCAACAGGCTGGCATCAGCCCGCGCAGGGGTGGGCGTGAGGTCGGCGCGGCGACAGATGGCGGCGCAGTGTTGGCGGAACCGGGGGGAGCTAGGTAGGGACGAGAGCAGTGCGTTCGTGCTAGGGACGGCACGACGGGACCGAGCGGTTCGTGGCGACGCAGTGGCGCGATGCGGCAGGGCCGGGCGCACCGTGGCAGGGACCGACGCGGCGCGGTTGGGGGAGGAGGGGTCGAGCGCAGAGCGGCCGGGCTTGGGCACGGCGTGTGGGGTCGCAAGCGCGCGCAGCGCGCTGGGGGAGAAAGAAGGGGAGCAACTGGCAAGCTGGGCCCGCGAGGCAGCGACCGAGGCGGTAGTGGGAGAAGGAGGTGGGAGGCGGCCTTGGGCCGGTGGTGTTGGGCCAAAAGGAGAGAGGGTGGAATGGGCTGAGCTGGTGCCCCAAGGTGAGGAGGGGGGAGGCGGCGGCGGTTGGGCCGAGTGGGGTGGCCTTAGGCCGGTTCGGCCAGGCTGAGGGGGAAAGAGGAGGAGGGGGGTGGGCTGCGGCCCAGGGAGGGCGGAGGGGTTTTCTCCTTTTTCAGATTTTGATGTTGGAATTTTGGGTTGGAAATTTGAGAAGAACTTTGAGAAGATTTTTGTGGCATATTTGCGAGGGAAATAATTTGGGAAGTTGGAGATTTTTTTTATCTCAAATTAATACACTCAAAGCACACACACAAACACAAACAAGGTTTTCGACAAATCAGTTTTGAATTAGGGGGAGATTAGAAGAAAATCTGGGGCTAAATTTCAGGGTGTTACAAATCTACCCCACTTAAAATGAATCTTGTCCTCGAGATTCAGGCTTAGAGGGTTTACAAGGGATAGCTTTACTTTAGCTAGATACTTTGCTGATTACAACAAGAACTTGATACTTCTCACGTAATGGTAGGTGGAATTTTTTACAACAGCTGATTAGATCACTTCATCCCCTCTGTCGTTTCATTTCCCTTTCCTTCTCTGGGGGTGTCATGCAAGCCTTCCACATACAAAAGAGATGTTTTGATCTTTTTACCTTCATGAACTTGGGAAGGTTATCCAAGGGGGTGTTGATTCCATCACAGTAGACCCCTGTGTTTTATTACCTCGCCTGGCAGCTTCTAGCGATGGCTTCCTAGAGAGTAGCAGAAATTCAGCAAGGGACTTTCTGCTCTCTAGATGGTGGCATACTCCAGGTGACTCATCCAAATGGATGGATCCGTCAACCTATGGGGTCCGGATTATCCTGCACCAGCGCTAACAGAAGGAGGGCTACCCCAATTAAATAGGGCGGACACCCCTACTTGAGTAGGTTAGGCACTCCTATGGAAGTGGGAAGCTGCTGCGTATTCCAACTATTGTTGTTGTATCAGCAGATGGAGGGCAGGCTGGAGAAGAAACATCTATCTAGGATAGCCTTCTTCCCATTACACTTCTTCTTGCTCCAAGCACGTCTTCTTCTATCCTCTTGCTTGTCTTCTGCCCTGGTTTGGGCTTCTTGACCTTGGCACAGCTTTGCTAGCAGGAAGCTCCTTCTTGCTTCTGCTCGGCCCGTGGGAGGGTTATCAACCGAAGGGGATTAGGAGGCATAGGACTAGGAGTACGGCGAAGAATATGTAGCGAGGTGGGATGCAGACTCTAGGCTCTGGGTTCATGGCTGGTGGTGGTGTGCTGGCTTTTTATTTCAGCTTACGGATCTCACAAATGATTCCTCGTTTTGCAAGATGGATGAGGACTTTTAGGATTTTGGCTAGGAATACACACTCGACGAGGATGAGGAGGAAGATTGCTAGGTTTATCATCTGGTGGTGGGATTGTTAGGAGGTTTGGGTGGGTTTTTGAGTCTTCCTTCCCAGGGGAGAGGGCGGTGGATCTCCCAAAGGAAAAGGAAACAGAGTGGGAGGGTGACAGTGACGATAGTGTAGTAACTTAGGAGGAACTATCCTACCCAAGAATCACAAAACATGGGAGGAGTTGTTGCTAGTTTAGCTGGGGAGAGAGGAGCGGTGGTGGGTTTGCTCTGCGGGGTGAGTGAGGAACTGAGCTCAAAGGAGGAGGGGGGTTTATGGGCGCGTGTGGGGGCGGTGGTTGTGGTGCAGCGTGCTGTGCACCGAGGTGACATGAGCGGTGGAGGTGGAGCGGGTCCACGCGAGCAGCATGCGAGGGAGGGTGGAGCGGGGGAGGGGGGACTGGGCATTTATGGACGACGGAGTGGGGACACGTGGCGGCCGGTGGTGGACAGTGGTGTACGGGCCGGGCCAGCTTTGGCCGACTGCGGGCGCGTGGGTGCGCTGCCAAAAGCGGCAGTTGGTGGCAGGGGTAAGTGAATGGAGGGGGGTCGGGTATCAAATGTGGTGGATGCTGCGGAAAAGGCAGGGGCGGTGGAGAGATGTGAGTGGCAGGGGACTTTGGTGGATACTATTTGCAGGGGGCTGTGGTGCGGGATGTTTCCTTCGGTCTTATCCATTTTCTTAGGGCCACTGTTTCCTTTAGCTGTGCTCTTAACTCTGTTTTCTGTCATTGGCATTGTGCTTTCCTTGGGCAAAGCTTATCAGCTGTTGCCTGTCCTTTCCCTTTAACTAGGGTTCTCTTCTAGTGGCTTCTTTCAGAAGGCACACACTCTTCAAGCTGACGGGTTTTAAGGTGAGAAAAGATAGCAGGGATGAGAGCTAGTTCTAATGGTGATTTTATTAGCACACAAACAAGGCAACGCTTGTTCCTGCTGACATAGCAAGAGACAAACAACCACTACAAAACACAAGAATGAAAACAAACACACTAACGCGACTACTCGAGCATAACTGACTTCAACTTCTTACTACTAGAGGCTTCGTTCGGTGATGGTTGCTGGACACTAGATCCCTCTCCTAGAAGTGAGTGTCAGGATGGTGCTCAAGCTTCTTCTATCTTCCATATCCAAGAATTTTACTAGGCTCTCTTCCTGATTTTGCTGTTACTCAAGCAGGGAATACTAGAAACTAGCTTGGTGACTAGGCTCTGATTTTCTAGGAGGGTCTGATAGTCCTCCTAGTGAGGAATACTGCATCCCCATTGGTGACGGGTAACGGAGGTCAAACAAGCTCCGTGTAGTCGCGCTGCTTGGATCAGGTTTGGTTTCTTGCCTTTGGTGCAGCAGTCTAGCTCTGTACTAGGACATGAGGTCTTCTGTTATTCGGCCAGTTGGGCCGACCCACGGGGCGAGGGACGGTGCGGTCTACTGCCATTAGCTGGGCCCACGCGATAGTGATGTAGGGAGGTGACAGCAGTCAGGGGCCGAGCGTCGGCATGCTCCGGTCGCACTTGGGCGCGGCGGGCCGGCGGTGATTCCCCGCCAGTCTGGCTGGTTCTTGGGTCTTGGACAGCGGTGCGGGATCGAGGCCGGTGAGCCGAACGCGATGGTGGGGTCAGGGGCGTATGGTGGAGGCCGGAGGGGGTTTCTACGGTAGGCATCGTGGGTGCGTGCACCGGTGGTGGCAATGGGTGTGGCGGTAGGGCAGGTAGTAGGTGGCGAGGGGAGTGGGGCAGAGCTAGTTCTCGCTCGAATCGAGTAGAGCAGCAGGGCAAGGGGTGGATTTGGTGGTGGCGTGGTGGGAGGGGGAGCTCGCGAGCTCAGCTGGGGCAGCGGCACCATGCCGGGACTTCCCGGGGCAGATGTTCGAGATGAGTGGGGGTGTATGGTGAGGAAGCAGCGAAGGCAAGCTAATTATAGCCGGCGGGGAAGGGAGACGATGGTGACCGCGGCAGGCTGGCATCAGCCCAGCGGGGGTAGGGGCGAGGCCGACGCGGTGACAGATGGCAGCGCGGTGTTGGTGGGACCAAGGAGAGCTGGGTGGGGTCGAGAGCAGCGCGTTCGAGCTTGGGACGGCACGGCAGGACTGAGCAGTTCATGGCGATGCGGTGGCACGATGCGGCAGGGCTAGGCTTACCATGGTGTGTATCAACGCGGTGTGGTTGGGGGGGGGGGGTTCGGGCGTAGCGTGGCCGGGCTTGGGCACGGCGCGCGGCATCGCTGAGCGCGCGCGGCGCACTGGGGAAGGAAGAAGGAGGGCAACTGGCAAGTAGGGCCGTAAGGTAGAGACCGGGGCATGGGCCCGAGGCGGTAGTGGGAGAAGGGGGTGGGAGGCGGCCTTGGGCCAGTGGCGTTGGGCCAAAAGGGGAGAGGGTGGAATGGGCTAAGCTGGCGGCCCAAGGTAAGGAGGGGGGAGGCGGCGGTGGTTGGGCCGGGCCGGGTGGCCTTGGGCCAGTTCGGCTAGGCCGAGGGTGAAAGTGGAGGAGGGGGAGTGGGCTGTGACCCAGGGAGGAGGGAGGGGTTTTCTCCTTTTTCATATTTTGATGTTGGAATTTTGGGTTGGAAATTTGAGAAGATTTTTGTGGCATATTTGCGGGGGAAATAATTTGGAAAGTTGGAGATTTTTGTTGAGCTCATATTAATACACTCAAAGCAGACACACAAACACAAACAAGGTTTTCGAACAAATCAGTTTTGAATTAGGGGGAGATTAGAAGAAAATCCTAGGGCTAAATTTCATGGGCGTTACAAATAACGGGGGTCGAACATACTTTATCTTAAACCATTGGTGGGTCAATGGTTGTTCCTGGCTTCAGACATAATGGCTCAGTCTTATATTTGGATAGGTGGCCTTCTCCTGCCCGGTTGTGGGTAACTAACCCATTGTATGGAGGCTCAGCTTGTCATGCTTTCATCCAAAGCGAGCAGGTAGAGAGTGAGGTATGCTATGGTAGGATCCTTGGACTCTTTCATCCGCTTCAAAACTGCTGACCCTCTTGATCCAGCTTGAAGTTGGCTTGTTTATAGGTGGGAAGAACCTCATGGGGATTACTTGGGCAATCGCATGGTAGGTCGAGCACTAGGTTCTTAGCGCATCACCAGCGGCAATGTGACATGCATCCAAAAACTTGTGACTAACTGTCGTGGCATACCATCGAACGATGGTGTGGTTATCCTTGATGTACACCGCGGACATCTTTGTTCTCCTCCAACATGGAAATCTTTCCTATAGAACTCTAGGCATCTCGGGACCTCAAACCAGTTGATAGTTTCTCTCAGGAGCTTGGGTAACCCATCTTCTTCTTCTTCTTCACAAAGATTGACACAAGTACACTACTGGCCCTATTCATCTCAGAGGGGGAAGCGGGAAAGACGGGAGGCTTTATGATGCAGAACTCATCTAACACTAAAATAGCAGATGCAAAACACAACAACAACCAGAGCTACCAACCGGCAACTACTACAACGCACGCAAACTACCAAGGCTCAACTCTTACAAGGGTACTAACCAAATTGATGGAAAATCTCCACTACCCAAATGTAAGAGGAGGATTTGACACAACTAACTAAGGACCACACGTCTTCTCTTCCAGCAGGACTTGGAAACTTCATCCAGAGGTGTCTCCCTCGTGGGTGAGGAGCGAGCCGATGTCGTTGATGTTTGGGTGGCAGCTGAGTCAAGAATGACTGGAGGTGGGCCCTGTTTGCTCAGGGCAAGCCTCTGCGGGCTATGGCGTTGGTGGAGTTGTTGGAGGCTTCTCCTTCTCTAGATACTCTGGAGCAGGTGATGAGATCTTCTTCAAGGTGAGAGGCTCTGTTAGCTCTATGGAGGAGCTTGGGAGGATTCTGGGTTGTCCGGCTTGCTCTTAGCCTTTGGGTGTGTGACTAGTATGTCTTCTAGAACTAGGTTTTTCTTTGAGAGGTCTCTGTCCTTCCTCTTCCCTTTTAAGGGAACGGGGATTCCTGTGAGAGTTGGAGGTTTCTCTGCAATTGCTTGTTGCACTATGGTGGCTCTTGGGTTCTAAGAGTCTTCCGCTGTAGGCTTCAACCAGCTCACAGAGGTGCTCGTCCTTGACCCATTTCAAGGTCTCTGTTGTGGCTGCTTCACTAGCTTTCCAAGGCAGCCACATAGGCTTGTGCGGTAGTGAGTTTCACACAAAGCTATCAGACACGCAGCTCTGCCTGCTCGGCCTGAGCGATCACTTGCTGATGGTACCACACCAAGTTGTCAGTAGCCGGGTATCCATGGTGAGTAGGTATGCCATCAAGTACACAATGGTAGGATCATTCTCTTGCTGTCGATGGCCTTCCAATGCACGCATCCTGGCCATCCATAGGGTATAATCTCTTTGCCAGGTCGGGAAGTACCTCAAGGGCAGTGTCAGATAGTTCTTTCTCGTAGATCTGGCACATGGTTCTTAAGGCTTTCCTGGCGGCAATTTGGTAGGTATCCTCAAACCTATGCCATGTGGCGGTGATGTTCCATTCTTGATGGTGAGCACTTGATCCCATGAACACCATCACGACAAACTTATCTATGCTATGTTCCTAAAAATCATGATATCGTACTCTAGCTTTTGCTTGATTCCAAGGCATGCTGCACAAGCTCTCAACGACTTGGGGAAACCTTCCTCTGTTAGGTAGAAGCTTGTCTGGGTGCAGCTTGCCATCTAGAGACAATGGAAGGAGAGGAGAGGAAAGAGGGGTAAACCCTTTTGGAACAGAAATAGGACAAGAAGCGTAGAGGTTTTTCAAACTGGTTTTGGATTCAAAACCTTTTTCCAACCTAAGGGTTATGTCCTATGACCAACATGTGGCTCTGGTACCACCTAAAGTGTCCCCGTCCCCACGGGGACTAAAATGTGCCTATTTCCATTCCCAGGAGTTTAATAACCACATTCTTACGTCAGATAAGTATAGATCCACTGTAACAGGACAGACCAAAAACTAGGGAAATCCACTCAAAGAGTAGAACCGCCCCATGATACAAAGAGAAGGATCTGCAGTACGCAGTCCAGACACTTAGCAGCAGAAATATAACAGAGGCCTAACTTCCACATGACTAGTTGGGAAGTAGGTCTTAGCCCTTACTCATATTTGGGAACTTCTTCTCTTTAAACCAACAACAAAGCAAGGCCCACCTTCATCAAAGAACTTTGGGGACTGGCTATAAACTACATGCAAGGTATATGAGGAGCTTGAGGACATTTTGCGGAAAATGAGCTTTTGATGCAGGGTTGTTTTTGTAAAACATTTTAAAATCATTTTTCCTTCCCTAAAGGGAAAACTGGATAAGTATATCCAAAACATACGCGACCTTTGCACCCACGTACACCATGGCTCATCCAGCCGATCCACACAACACTTTCTAAATACCAGCCACTGGACTCACTGTCCACCTAGCCCACGACATCCACTGCCTGGAACTTTCAACCAAGTTATTGTTCATTTTAGTACTAATTATCTAGTTGTAGAAACCAAACCATAACTCGTCCATACCAGCGGACACAGACTATTCGAATAGATTTCAAATTCTAGCCAGAAGGGTGTGATAATACCCACAAGTTGGACTCAACAACATTCACCAGTCATGAGTACCCAAATTCTGAAGTAAGCCTTTTCCAAACATGACATCACCCACACAACACCACTAGAGGACCAAGGCCACCCTATTGCCTCACAACACCAAACCCATTCATGACCTCTCGTTGCACCCCAGCTCACCTGGCAACTGCCAGACTATCCACGCAAGCTCAGGCTCGATACTACCTCACACAACGTCGAGTAGTTGTACCAAAATAAGGGTTCCTACTCAGGGTAGCACCCTGAAACCCCCACTACATTTGTGAGGACTGGAAGGACTATTCTCTTAAGACCATTGTTAGTGTTCCTTAGCCTAATAGATATAAATATGCAAGCATATGGATACTGATGTAGCTTTCACCCGGGAGTATTCCAAGGTATCGATTTACACAAGGAGCGAGAAGTATACTAACCACAATTCTAGTCTAACTGGGACGAACAAGAGGAAAAAGAAGGTAAGAGGATAGCGAGTTTTTTCTACTTTAGTTTTACTATTCAATCTATACTAACAAATCCTTACCAAGCTTGACAAACCACTTCGGACACCAAGGCTATAGAACCACTTCAGAGCACTAGAGTGCTGATAACTCAGATGAGAAAGGCAGGTTATATAGGTAAAGACTATGTGTCGATGAACAATACGAACGATGGGGGCGGAATACATAGGGTACACTACCACTGTCACCAAGAGGACCTACCACTAGAACTGTGTGGGATTGCACACTAACCAAGGTAAACTTCTAGATTAGACACTGCGCATACTTCTAGATCGTTACTACTTCCACTTGCTGTAGCAAGCTAAAGTCTCACAATAGATATATTAAACTATAAGGTGTGACAAGGAACCTACAGTTAGATAACCAAAAGCTAAGATTGAAAGTAAGACTTAAGCTAAGTAAAAGTTGAAAGTAGAGAACAAGGAACTTTATTTGAACCTAAATTGAATTCCTCCGAGGTACAAGCTAGAAGAGAGAAGCCAACACTAGGGCTTCTCTCCCTCACTCTCACCTCAGCAATCTCCATATTCTAAGTATAAGATGGATGGGACTAAGCATATGATTGCCGCCTTCTCCTTGCTTCATTGTGTCCTCCAAATGAGCCCCTGAGGTTCTTTTTATAGCCTCCCAAGGTCAGTGCTTGAGAGGGGGGGGGTACTTGTAGGCGAAGTGGGTATGGCGGTTACAATATGGTGGTGCCCATGTAGGCCATCCGACCAAGGTAGGGCCGGCCGTTCAGGTCCCTAGCCACCCGATGAACCGCCTTTCCTTTCCAATGCCCTGGATGACTCCCTAAAGTCGGTCATGCTGAGGCACGTGGATGGCATGCTGCCCGGCCACACCTTAGGCTAGTCGAACTCCCTCTTAGCCCTCCGATGCACTGCCTTTGGTCTTGTATATTGTGGATGAGCTCCCAATGGCAGTTGCCAATAGGTACATACCGTTTGGAGTCGTTGAAGGCCAAAATGGTGGGCCAATTTGTCCATATGAGCGCCTTCCTACCTTGGACTCAATTTGGGCTTGATCCTCAAGTGTATATGGGTCTTTGGTAACTTGGGTGATAGGAGTGAAGAGTGGGGCATTTGGAGGAACTGTAGGGCTGGCTGTGTAGGACCAAAGACTGCGTACTAGAGAGGGAGTGAATAGGAGCACTTTAAAACTCAAATTCAACCCCGACACGACTTGCACCGAAAAACTCATGCACCTGGCACCACATACTAAACAGATACGTACCAGACACAAAGCAGAAGCACTCACTCAAACACCCAAATAAACGGACGCAAAACGAGCCAAAAACAGTCTTGCAACACAGAACGGACAGTACAGGTCTTACAAACCGGACAAACTATCGGACAAGTGAGCAAGGCGGTCACTTCATAAAGAAAAACAACTGACTGGACAGTCTGAAGCCTTGCAAAACAATAGACCAGACAACTTGGGATGGAGTGCACCACTGCAGCAAAAACTCCACAGACTGGACAGTCTGGTTGCATAGACTGTACAAACCCTCAGAAAATAGAGTCTATCCAACCCCCAAAACGATGGCCAAGCATTGAAATCTCTATACACAGACCAAACAAACTCTATCAATAGATTGGAAAATACAATTGTACTAACCATACAAACCTTTGTATTGTCAGGTCTATACAACTTCGCTGCCCGAAGCAGGTACGCAGAAAATAGCCCACGAATCAACCAAAACTCAATCAAAACTGGCTCAAATCTCAACCAAACTTCACGATATTTTTCATGGGCTATCCTAAAGCCATCCCAAAGCTAATCCCAAATGATTCACTTGAAAAGGATCTAGGGTTGCATGGGAATTCATAGATCTCGTGAAGGTGGTGAGTTGAAACCGAAAAAACTAAGAAACGTCAAGAACGTCCCTTGCTCGTGGTTCAAAGATTCTAGCACTTGGCTAGTGAGATTAACCATGTCCTAGAAAGGCAAATCACCGGTAAAAAAAAGGTTCCAACCTTGTGCAAACCAAAACACTCGAAAAGCCAAGGATTGAAGCCAAGATCCAAAAGAGAAAGGGAGGAACAAGTACATAAAAGGGGTTGCACGGAATCAAATCAATAGATGCCCAAAAGGGTCTCAAGATTATGCAATACATGATGGATTTCGTCCCCAAGCTTCCACCCTCTCCTACCCTCTTGATGTGGATGTTAAATCTCTAAACTTGGAGCTCTAAGCATGGGGGCGAAAATAGCTCTATCAACAAAACCCTAACCAGTCAAGAGCACCTCTATTGAGCAGCCCTTAGCCTATTTTTACCCTAAGAAATTTTTGGTAATTTTACACATAAACCCTTACACTTGCCAATGCCCTTAGGGGGCTAAACAGAAAATGACCCAAAATATCGGGGACGAATGATGACGATGAAGTATTGATCTTCTTCTTCTCCACACCTTCTTCCCTATGTGCTCCATGTGGCCAGTAGTCCAATTCGCCTTTGCACCCCCGATTTGGAAGTCAGAAACTGAGAAACTTTAGGAAGTCTCTGCCTGGGCTTGGAACGACCCACTTCTTCTATCTTGACAAGTTTTAGGGCCAACTCACCCAAGTCTTTGGGTAACTTGTATCGGGTGGCTGGTTTTGAGCCAATGCCGCCAATGCCCCTCGCACGTCCTCATGCCATGCACTAGGGTTGGAGCACCACTGGTCACGCCCGGCTTCTCTAGTCCATTGGAGCTGCCTCACAGTCCGTTGGAGGACTTACACAACTGTCACTATTCCTCCCCTCCGTGTACCAAACTTCCATGGCCGACCGATGTCAAGCTTTGTCTCCAGTCCTTTGGAGGGCTTTTGCCTCTATCCATCGAGGTCTTTTGCCCGAGTCCATCCGTGTATTCATCTTCTACCTCCACTCCATCGGAGGGCCTCCAGTCCACTAGAGGGCTTGAATCTATTGACAATCACTCATCATAAAAGGAGAGCAATGAGGCTAGTCCATTAGCTCTCAGGCTGGCCTACACTTACATCAGCCAGCTATGGTTTGATGGAGATTCCTGGTTCAACTCCAAGTCTAATCAGCTCTAGCATAAGCCGGTGTAGAGTCCGATCAGGAACTTGACCTATTGGGTCCGTCTAAGAATCTCACAGATGGTCTGCGCTGTTGGACCTCAATCAGGATTCATGATACTTGATCCGCAAGCAAATAGAATCCTACTGGGCCTTTACGTGGCTAAATTCCATTAGTGGAGACTATATATATGCATGAGAGGGCACAGGCTTATGGCAACAAATTTTGTGCGCGTGAGAGCCATCGCAGAAAAGGTTTACGTGAAACCCTGGCCATGCCCTAGTCCAATCTAACATGATCCTCCGCCAAGTTCATGGTGCTAGCACGCCAGAACTTGGCATCTACTTCTCGTACATTTGGATACCATAGATGCGTTGCTACTGACTGCTACGCTCATCAACCGACTGGTTGCGAAGCCGGCTGAGTGGTTCTTGATCGAGATCGGCTAAAGGACTTGGCATTGGCTACCGCATCGACTCGGTGCGCACGATTCAGCACTCGGCTTGCCTTGGCTCAGGCACTCAACTAGCTTCGACTCCTCTTCTGCTACCCTGGGCGTCTAGTGGTAACAATCTATGATCTCTTGCTTGTACGTGTTCCTGTGTTTTACTGTGGTAGAAGAAGAAAAAAATTCATTCTATGGTAGCCTACGCCACAACCTTACAATGGTATTTCGAGCTGATCGTACGTAGCTTTTTAATCTGGATCAATGTAATAGATTGGCTCTATTACTAGTAGTAGATTAGATCTATTACGGCTCCATGATAACAGATTGGATCTGTTATAGGCTCGATGCATCGATTTATTGGATGGATTGATGGTAACAGATTGGATCTATTACAGGCTATCTGCATCGGTTCATTAGATGAGTCGATGCAATGTACATGGATGAAGCTTGCACTCAGCTTGATTGGATCAACCCAATGAGTTTTCGTAGATTTGATCTATGGTCCATATTTTTGTTATTACTACCTATTCTTCCTTAAATTGGATGTGTTAGAATAGATTCCATTAACAAAATTCAAGAATTCTTGATGCCCTTCCAATCGCTACAACTACAAGGATTTTGGTCGTTGTTTGGTGGGTCTAGCCAAAACAGGTTGCCTTCAACTATCTTAATCAAATAGGGTGATGTCGAAACATCCACAGCGTATAGGGTTGGTTTGCTTGATGAGGCTATCAAATCGGATTTGGGCCTTGGGCATGGCGTTGGATGTCTTGACATGTGATGTCGCCCAACAAATGAGAATCACATAGGATGTGATTGACAATGGTTGTCTACCAGTTTCGTTAGGTTTCTAGCAGTGATGCCAAAGCTCGCTATAAGCTTAGATAAACGCGTGAGAGCCAATGGATCGGCTCCATTGCCTCTGGAGTGATGAGTGATTGTCAACAGTAGCAAGACCCAGAAGGACTTGGGCACAAGACCTCCGATGGACAGGAGGCCCTCCAATGGACTGAAGGTAGAGGAAAGTCCTCCGAAGGACTGGAGGCATGCTCGGCGTCTGTCGGCCATGGGAGTTCAGGTATACGAAGGAGCGGCATGGCGATGGTAGGAGTAAGTCCTCCGAAGGACTGCGATGCTGCCCTGATGGACAGGGGATGCCGGGCGCCACCAGCGGTGCTCTTACCCGAATGCGTGGCGTGAAGGCGTGTGAGGGAGGCTTTGGCGGCTTCGGCTCAAAACCGCCACCCAAGCTACCCAAGCCTTGGTGAGTTGGGCCACGACTCGCCAAGATAGAGAAGATGGGCCAAATCCGGCCCAAGCGGAGACTTCCTAAAGTTTCCCGGTTTCTGACTACAAAACCGGGGGCGGATCGCGGATTGGACTACTGGCCACGTGGAGAACATCCGAGGATTGCGTGGAACTTATGAAGATCAAGACTTCATCGTGGTCATCCGTCCCAAAATATCCTGTAATCTTTCGTTTGAGTCCTTAGAGTTTGTCTAGTTGTAGGGACCTAAGTGCAAAATTGTCTAAATAGCACTCGGGTATAAATAGGTCCAAGGTAGGTCATTAGAACCTCTCTTGGCTGCTAGGATTAGTCTTCACTTGGTTATTTTCGTCCTTAAGCTTTGAGCTTCAGTTGTTAGGGAGGTGAGAGTAGGATTTAGCCTCCTAATCTTGAGGGAAGGTGAGGGTGGATTGCTTGAGACGAATTTCTGCTTGTATGCTGAATCTTTAGACCCTTCTTAGGCACTTAATCGAAGCAAATTCGTGCAGCAACCTTGTGTTCTTCTCCTCCCCTTCTCTCTTTGGTTTTTGGGTTCAATCCTTGGCTTTTGGGTGTTTTTGTTAGGCCAAGCTTGAATCCCTTTCCTTGCTGATGTTCTGGACTTGCTAGGATGTGGAGATCATGACTTAGTTCATCTCAATCCTGCTGGATTGCCACGAGCAAGCCTCTTTTGTGTTTTCCCCTTTCTTGCCCAAATATTGCCATTTCACGTGATCTGAAATTCCCGCTGATTTCGTGGTCACCTTGACTTGATCTTTTGGAAAAAGCTATGGAATGGGGTTCAGATAGCCTGTGCAAAATTTCGTGAAGTTTGGACAAGGTTTGGTCAAGTTTGGGTTTGAAACAGCCTTTTCTGCGACTCTACCAGACAATCCGACAGGCGCCACCGGACAATCCGGTTCCACCGGATAGTCTGGTGTGAGCTATGTCCGGGCTGTGCCACCGGACAATCCGGCAGCAGGCACCGGATAGTTCGGTCCCACCGGACAGTCCGGTGCTAGCCACTGGATAGTCCGGTCCTGCTAGGAGCTGCTGTGTTCTTTCCAGTTTGGTTTTTCCGCTGTGTTTCTGCTCTAGATTTTTGCATTCCCCACTGTTAGACCATTCTCTTTGCTTGCTGTGAGTCAGTGAGACACCTCGGTGTGGTGAGTGTCGTGTGGCGGTTTGTTGCAAAGTCTCATTGCCAGTGTGCCATTCTTGGTTGGATCTCGAGTTTTACCGTTTTGGTGCATATCCTTTCAGTGGACGGCACCCTTGCGCTGCTAGTGCACGTATCTGTTCAGTGGACGGTGCCTAGTTCTGTTTCTCTTGAGCCTTGCTGAGCACCTTCTTGGGGGTTGTGATTTTGAGATTTCAAGTGCTCCTATTCACCCCCCCCTCTAGTCGCACGTCTCGGTCCTACAACGCGGATCTCATCCACTATGTCGTGAAAGGGAATATGATTCGTAAAACATATAGTGGGAGTATCTTTTGTTAAAATTGTTTAATAAAAGATCTAAATAAAACATTGCGCTGAAGACTTTGCACTATTTACTTCCTGTTATAGTGATCATGGCCACTAATCCTGTTTTGAGTTTTGGTTTTAATTTGCATTCTATTCTTGATAAAGAGAAGTTGTCTGGAACAAACTTTACTAATTGGTATCAAAACTTGAGAATTGTTCTCAAGCAAGAGAAAAAGGAATATGTTCTTGAGTAGCCCTATCACTCGATGTTCGTTGTCTCATGGTTGCCACTATGTCCCCTAAGCTTCAGAAGCAATATGAGGACTCGGATGACTACCATATGATTGAAGGGCTCTATGGCATGTTTGAGAAGCCAAGCAAGGGTCGAGAGATTTAACACCTCGAAGGCCTTGTTCGGTTGTAAGCTAGCTGAAGGGAGTCCAGTCAGCCCTCATATGATCAAGATGATAGGTCACATCGGGGCACTCAACAGAGTTGGTTTTGAGCTTGAGCTAGAGCTTGCAATGGATGTGACCCTCCGATCTCTGCCTCCCTAGTTTTCGTCCAATCTCTGCCTAGAAGTTTTGTAAAAAGTGGAGTTGGACGTGCATGTCGGCAACGAAGCAAAGGTTGTTGTGTTGGTAGTCGGCACATATCACTTGTCGCTTCCATCAGGGTTAGTGATGGATTTAAATAATTGTTATTTTATTTCAGCGTTGAGCAAAAACATTATCTCCTCTTCATGTTTAGAGGAGGATGGTGGTTATGAGATGATAATATAAGAACAAGTATTGTTCTATTTATTTCAATAACATGCTCTATGCACATTGTCCATTAGTGAATGGATTGTATGTTCTTGACCTTGAGGATGAGCCCATTCATTAACATTAATGCTAAATGACTCAAGCCGAGTGGTTTGAATCTTGCTTTTATTTGGCATTGTCGCTTCGGCCATATTAACGAGAAATGTGTAGAGAAGCTCCATAGTGATGGGCTACTCGAACTCATTTGATTATGAATCGTTTGAGACATGTGAATCTTGTTTACTTGGCAAGATGATAAAGGCACCCTTCACTAGTTAAGGTGAGAGGGCGTCCGAGTTGTTGGCCCTTGTACATACTGATGTATGTGGTTCGATGAGCTCAGTTGCTAGAGGCGGTTTTCACTATTTTATTACTTTTACTGATGACTTTTGTAGGTATGGCTATATCTACTTGATACGACATAAGTCTGAGTCATTTGAAAGATTCAAACAGTATCAAAATGAAGTACAAAACCACTCGGGCAAGACGATAAAATTCCTACAATCGGATCGTGGTGGAGAATATGTGAGCCAAGAGTTCAATGATCATCTCAAGAGTTGTGGAATTGTTCCACAGTTGACTCCACTCGGAACACCTCAGTGGAATGGTGTGTCTGAGAGGAGGAACCTGAGCCTTGTTGGACATGGTGAGGTCGACGATGAGTCAGACTAATCTTCTGTTGTCTTTCTAGGGTTATGCTCTAAAAACTACTACGTTCACACTGAACAGAGTTCCATCGAAGTCTGTGGAGAAGACACCATACTGAGATATAGACTGGAAAAATCCTAGGTTGTCTTTCCTTAAGATTTGGCGTTGCGACGCTTATGTTAAACGTTTGACGTCTGACAAGCTCTATCCTAAGTCAGGAAAATGCTACTTTGTGGGCTATCCCAGGGAAACCAAAGGATAGTTATTTCTATAACCGGAAGGAAGCAAAAGTGTTTGTTTCCTAGAATGGTGTCTTTTTAGAGAAAGAGTTTCTCTTAAAAGATGAAACCAATTGGAACCTGGTGCAACTCGAAGAGGTTCGAGAAACACTAGAGAGGTTCTAGTCCGACTGATTTCCAACATGAATGAGTCAAATGTTGAGCACGCTGTTGAAACACCATTAGCCCCATGTAGGTCTTAGAGGGCACATCGTGCACCCGACCGCTACATGTTCCTCAACATGGGTCGGCACGATGTATTGTTGTTGGACAATGATGAGCCTAAGACTTACAAAGAAGCTGTGATGGGACCCGACTCTGAGAAATTGCTGGAGGCCATGAGATCTGAGTTGAAATCCATGGCTGACAACAAAGTTTGGAACTTGGTCAAGCCACTCGATAAGGTGTGACCTATCGAGTGCAAATGGGTTTTCAAGAAAAAAAGATAGACGTTGATGGAAATATTAACATCTATAAAGCACAGCTTGTGGAAAAAAGTTTCGTTAAATTCAAGGTGTTGATTATGATGAAACATTTTCGCCCATAGCTATGCTAAAGTCTATCGGGATCGTCCTAGCAATTGTCGCATATCATGACTATGAGGTGTGACAAATGGATGTCAAAACGGCTTTCCTTAATGGATCTAAGTGAGGATGTGTACATGACATAGCCTGAAGGTTTTGTCGATCCAGAGAATGCTAGGAAGGTATGCAAGATTTTGAAGTCCATTTATGGACTCAAGCAAGCATCTCAGAGTTGGAATCTACGTTTTGATGAAATGGTGAAAGGGTTTGGTTTCATCAAAAATGGAGAAGAACCTTGTGTATACAACAAGGTTAGTGGGAGCGCACTCGTCTTTCTGGTCATATGTAGATGACATTGTTGATCGGAAATGACATTCCTATGTTGGAAGGTGTGAAGGACTCATTGAGAAAGAGCTTCTCGATGAAGGACTTGGGAGAAGCAGCTTACATCTTGGGCATAAAGATCTATTAAAGATAGATCTAAACGCTTAATTGGATTAAGCCAAAGTACATATATTGATAAGATGTTGAAACGGTTCAACATGCATGATTCGAAGGAAGGCTTCTTGCCCCATGTCACCTAGCATGATCTTGAGCAAGACTTAGTGTCTGTCAATGACTGATGAGCAAAAGAGGATGAGTGAGATCTCATATGCCTCCGCAATTGGATCCATCATGTATGCCATGATATATACTCGCACAGATGTTTCCTTCGCTCTAAGTGTTACGAACAAATATCAATCATGTCCAGGTGAAGGTCACTGGATTACTGTAAAAAATATCCTTAAGTACTCGAGAAGGACTAAGGATGTTTTCCTTGTGTTTGGAGGTGAGGAAGAGCTCATTGTAAAGGGTTACATAGAGAAATTCATTGTATTAATTTAAGCTAAAAGGGTCACTTTCTAAATTTAAAATTTGGGGGTGTGACACAAACTCTAATCTTGGGCATAAATGTGAGGCCGACACTGTAACCGCAAGATGGCTAGATTGCTTGTTTTGGGTATGCGGCGTTCCTGTCGATACGTGGAGAAGCGTCCATAGTTATGCCACGAGGATATAGACTACGGATCAACCTTGTTAACAAATATTTTGTCTTTGGAGTCATCTGTGATCATGTATGAATATCTCGGATAAATCCATAAACACTTTGGTATCAGAGTCCATGGTTGTAAACTTAGAAAAATGCCAGAGAGTCGCCAATGACAGGAGTATGTGGTATTCTCCATATAGTCATACTGGTTGTGTGATGTGGAGATTTTTACTCGTGTCAACGGCCTAGATAAATTATTCATGAGGTCAACGATGTTGTGTGACAAAAGTGTTGGGTGTAACAGAGGAGATTGTTACATTTAGTCCCACATCGATAATTAATGGTGGAGGTCATATGAATCGGAAGCAACCTTCACCTAATGCTCTGATCTTTTGGGTTGAGTTAAACCTAGAACTTTATATGTTGGTGATTCCAAGGAATATGGTTTGGTAGGCTCGTGGGACTCGAGCGAGCTAGGCAAGAATCCGTGCCACTCTAACACCAACCATGCTGCAAGATGTACCATGATGTTGTACCAAATACACCTGCTAAGTCCTATCCTTGTTGATGTTGTACCAAATACACCAGCTAAGACCCATCCTTGTTGGAAATACTTGGTACACTCTCATTGACAGAACAAGACCAACGGTTAGCACCTCATTGATTCAGTTATATTTACGGTTCAAGAGATTCACAAATATCAATAATAAAGGCTACGAATTTCGATTGAAATAATATATTGTGCTATAGAACATGGAGGAAGAAACCACAGCATATCGATGGCCGATGTTTTGATGGGTTTAATAAAAACCATACTGCAAGAATGCAGGTGTCCTTGATAGGACTTCCATAGAAGCAACATGTTAAGAAGCAACAACATGTTAAGCTCGATATTTTGCTATTGCCATGGTCTGGTAGTGGATATATGGCATAAATTTGTTCAGCTACCCGAGTTTCCACTCTTAAGAAAATGCAGTCAGAGCTTTTCAGGGGGCATTTGTAAAATTAGAAACGGCTAACTTATTTTCGAGCACAAGTGAAAATCAACCAATTTATTTTGTCTGGATGCAAATCTTAGCACCAGAGGTACCCCACCCACCATCAGGAGACCGATTCAAAGTTTTTTTTGTCAAACGTGCGTCTTTGTATTAAGAACAAGGTAAGGATGACTTCTATATATTTCACTTGAAAGACAAATAAGAGGGCATTCTATTTAAGATTAGTATAACTAGTAAGGTATCTTTTATATTTAAATTGGAGACCCCTACCACAAGATTTTTCTAGCAAGCCATGTTATCATAAAGCCACATCATCGTAAGGCCCACTAGCCACTAGAACTTCATCAATCTTCTATGCTAACACTTATGCATGCGTTAGGAAGAATCCACCAAATATATACACGAATTTTTATTCGTAATTTTGATATTTAATTTTATTTACCATTTCTCAATGTATGGATCGTATTGCTATTCAACGCAAAAAATCTCCGCAGCAACGTGCAGGATATCATCCTAGTTCGTCTAGATACAACAGACACGTACATACAAATTGCTCAGTGATTTGAAAAATTGCTGCCTAGGAAGCTACTTAGTGACAACTTCCTCACTCAAGAGGAGCCTCGATAGGTGTCGATTCATATAAATTCTAGGTACAACAGACACGTACATATAAATTGCTAAGTGATTTAAAAAATTGCTGCCCAGGAAGCTACTTAGTGACAACTTCCTCACTCAGAGGAGCCTCTATAGGTGTCGATCTTACTGGGTCCAGGACTAACGATTGCAAGAATAACAAGGGCGCCCAACAGCACCAGAAACAATCCCAGCCAGTTCATAAACATGGCTTCCGTGGAGAAACGATCAATCATTTTGGCATTTTGCATAAAGATTGACTTCTCCAGGAGTCCACTCACACTTGTGGCAATAGCAAGAACATAGATGAATATACCAAAGAAGACATGCCAGGGAAGCAGAGATGCCCGACCACTTCTTGAGCCACCAGGGTACAAAAAAGTCCAAAATCCAGTAGCCCACTACAGAGATTCAAAGATAAGGACAGAGGTGGAGAACATTTGACGAGAAGTTAATTTTACGTAGGAGTTCATATCTTACTCTACCTGCAAGCTGAAGAATACGACGCAAGTAAGGCCCAACCATGAATGAAGTGTATATAGGTGGTCAATTTTTCTTTCATCGTGGAACTTCCAGACAGCCCAAAGACCAATTAGACTAAGAAACATAGCAAGGAACTGCAAGGCAAGGTGCACCAGCTTTTTCAGTTTCTTGGTTCCTGGCACAGTTTTATAGGCCAAAAGAGCTGCATGCATAAAAATAACCAATCTATTAAAATTTGTGTCCAAAATGTAAGAACAGAGTACCACAGAAAACTATTTTTGCATTTGCAGCAGAGATTCAATACTTAAAATGAATTTGAATCATGCTACAGGGATATCCTACTTCATGTTAGCGAGTTGGTCCAATAGGCAATCATGATTTTCACATGTATCAACAAAACTGGAAATGGTTTATGCAAGATGTTGATAATGCCAGCCTATTCGTTGGGAAATTGATTAGTTGGATGGTATTTTGGAAAGCAAGCAAAACTAACATTTTTTTTATAACGACAGTATCATGAAAACATTATTCTAAAATATCAATATCTCATTGTATTGTTCACAGCTCAGGTGTGGACATGTCCTGACCTTCACCATTCAGCGCTACCAAACCAATCAGCATAAGCACAGGGTGAACCTGAAACAGAGGACAGAACTTTGTCATCTTGAAATATTTGTCTAGCAGATCAACAAACAATTAGAAGCAATGGTCCAAGTTTTACACATTGACCATCAGAACACACTAGCCTAGCGCAGGATCATCATCTTTCTATCTGTAGCTCTCGCAACTAAATGTCACGAGTAGCAGAAGGAATAAAACATTGTAATAACCTCTACTTACACTAAATTGCAATGACATATTTCGTGCACTCACAACTCAACTAGTTGAACATTTCACTAACACTAATGGAAAGGGGGAAAACATAGATGGAAAAAAAAACTAAAGAGAGATGCTATTCATTTGCGGATAGATTTTATTTTTGTCGGAGCATATAGGAGTATGAATGCATGTCTTGTCCACTAAATTAGCCACGACTAGACTGCATGAAAAAATCGTGTAAATAGGAAAATTTCATCTATGAACTAGCACATCGCCCCTCTAGTAGTACCACGGATTCAACACTTGATCCGCGGTAGCAAACGAGGAAAATGAGAGAATAATCGGACAGAGACAAGGGGCCTTTTCTTTTGGTGTCCATACATTGAAGAGGGGGAGCTTGCTCTCCTCGTCGGTGGAGAGCGCCATGCCGCCGCGGAAGTGGACGGCCCAGTAGAAGATGCCCGCCGCAGCGGCTAACCCGAGCAGCCGCACGAGCTTGAAGACTGGGAACCTTACCGGCGGCGCCGCCGCCATCGCCTCCGGTGGCGGGATCAGAAAGGTGGAACGAGATCGGACGAGAAGGGGAGAGGGGAACGAAGGAAGACTCGGAACGAACGTTTTGCTGGGGATCTGACCGGGCCTCGTGGAATAGAACAGATGGTCGTTTTCCTTGTGTGGAGGCGGCTTTCTCCCACTCCCAGTACACTAGTACAGCTACAGCATGCCGCGTCTCAACCCATGGTCTACGCAATACGCTTTTGCACTCGCACACAACGCATAATTAGCATTTAGCAATTGAGGAAAGAGGAGGGTGTTTGACCAGCCAGCCAAGGTGTATAGCGTTAATACAATAATAACTCAACGAGAGGAGTAACTGAAGTCAACATCTAGGTTGAGAGGTCCTGGCAATTGTCTTGTCTCACTTAACACTTCTCTTTATAATCGTTTGAGTTTTGTAATAAAAAGGCATGTACTCCCTTCAGTCCCAAATTCAAATTATAAAGGCTCTAGCATTTTTTTATTTGTCTATATTTATATAGATGTTAATGAATCATATATAGGAGAAATTGATTAATCTAGTTAAGGTCTAAAATCCTTTACAATTTGAGATGGAAGGAGTAGATGCCGCATGAAAATGGGGTTCATACTACTAAAAGCTATGGAATTATGGAAATATTTGATGCAACAGAAATGAAAATCATGCAGCACCAGAATTTCTTCCACGACATGCCTAAGAACTGATCGCCGTAGTCATGATTTTTGCAATGTGGCCGGCACCCACCTTTTATTTTCTTTTATATTTGAAACTCAAATCTAGAAATCAAATCCCCGTATGGACAAATCAATTAGACAAATCTACCTTCCCCGCTGCTCTAAAGACTAGGAGTAAATTCCCTTTATGCCACTGGAAATTATATCGATTCTTTGTGCTACTAGAAATTATATCATTCCCTCTATGCCATCAGTTTTAGATTTTGATTCTCTCTGTGCCATCGCCGTCCTCCTTGCATCGTATGAGCTGATCCATGGAGATGCCTCAAGTTGATCCCAGCAATCCAGTTAAAATTTAACGCCAATCTGTTGTTCGTGTGTCTGCAGGCGATTCTCCGATGCACGCGCACCCCCACAACCTCCCTAGCTAAGTAGGTCAAGTCTGGTGGCACGCCAGAATCCCCTCTCACCACCTCGACCGAACTCAAGGACAGTCAGAACCGCCACTAGGAGGAGGATCGACCGCAGCGGCAGCGTACCTCTCGGTTCCTTGGTGTGCCAATCGGCTGAGGCCATCGGCTTTTGGCGACAACAGGTGCATTCCAATCATACCATCCACTCCAACCACCAAAAAATAGCTTAGTGCTTAATCCAGACTAGATTAGAAGCTAATCACTATTCACATCATCTTAGTGGATGTTAAAGTAGCTTCTAATTTAGTAGATTCATAGATGATGTGAATAGCTAGTATGTTGAGAGAAATAAAATTAATGATTTTTAGTGAGCTTTACTTATTAGTGGATAGTGATGTGGCTTCAACTTAATTGACTGATAGATGATATAAATAGTTTACATGAAGACACACAAATTTATTATTGTTAGATTCTTCCGGCCTCTGCATAACTAAGGTGCACAGCTCTAAACCAAAAAGATAAATGACATAAGAAATGTCACTAGCATAGCAAGCTACACACAATGCAATTTTTAGTTTCACTGACAAAGCAACGCTTGGACAAAGACGAAGGCTCTCTTAAAAGCAACATCTTTCAGAAGCAAATGCAGAGGCACGCCGTCGTTGCCATGTTCCAACTAGCGAAAATCAGACCAAAGATTTTCACCTTAGAAACTAAATTCAGTCCAAACAATACCTTCACCCGCGAGGTTGTTGCTAGGCACAACCAACAAAGGGCTAGGCTTAGAGAATTTTCTCCAAAGTTGAAGAAAATGGTACCAACAAGTAACACCTAAATAAAAAAATCACCAATGTTGCTTCTTAGGTTGAAACGTAGATAGTACATGCACAAAGCCAACTTATGTGGACGATGATAGTAGGAGCGATGCTATGGTCCTGTTAAGGACGACTGGTCGGAGCCAAGTCATGCTCCGAGTACCCACTAGCAGCCTATATTGAGTTGTCCGTTGGGCTTGGCTATCTTTTGCACGTTTTTCTTTACGCTTTGGATGTTTGGGTTTGCTACTTTGCTTGGTGATCGGCGCACGGTTCATTGTGTTTGCAGAATTTCAAGCGAATGTAATAAGATCATGTTGGAGATCGGCTAGCTGTCAATTTGGAAACTTGCTGTTGAACATCAGCACAGAGGATTAGTAAAAGAGAACTTTCCAATGAAATTCGAACCAGAGTTCAGCTAGTTCTTGGCGCGATTTTTTGTTTGCATATATATATGCTGGTCGATCATAGTTGAAAGTTTCATGCTAAGTTAAACTTTTCTTACTCTAACTAAACTGAGAGGAAAGCGAGCCTACATCGACTATATCACGTCTCCTACTAGGTAGTTTATCAACAAAACAGCAACATCGATCTCTTGCATGTGCATTGTGGCCATACATCGTTGATTACTAAGCTCCAGGACGCCAATGCAGTAAAAACCATGTTCTGTCCCATCGATCAGCCATGCTCTCGGAACCGGATTAACCAATCCGCCATTGAACAAATCAAACTCTCTGTCGCACTTGAACGAGTCGACCAATTGAGATTAATTGCTGCAATAATTTTATGTTGACGCTGGGCCCCGTAAGAGCGTCGTCCTGGCAAGCACACGCCATAATACTGGGGGAAAGTTCCTGAGGAATTATTCCTTTTTCTCGTGAGCATCATTGGCTCATTGCGCGGGTACATCGTCACTAGCGGCGGCAGCATTATTTACTACTGTATTTGGTTTATCTGTTGCCGCCACCATACGCGTCAAAGAAACCGCATGGTTTCCTTCGCGGCCGCTTTTGTTCTCACCTGCTGAATCTTTGTACAGATAAATTAAGCTTCAAACAATGTCAGCATCCACTTTAATTTACAATTTTAATCTGAACTCAACTCTGTTGCTTTCTCTCTCCTCCTCACTATATATACGGGAGCCTGTACTTCCGTTGCAGCTCCAAGTACCATTGATCAAGAGCACGCACGGCAGCACACCCAAGGGTGCAGAGAGAGATAGAGACTGCGACAATGGAGGCAATCGACTTCTTCAGCGTGAGCGAGTGCAAGGGCCAGAAGACCATCGACGGCGAGCAGGTTCCCCTCGTCCTGGCTCCCTCCGACGACGCCAGGGGCAACGGCTACGAGGCGCTGGTGGAGGTGCTCAAGGCGAACCGCGAGTGGGTGGAGGCCAAGGTGGTGGCCAACAGCGGCGTCCTGCTGCGCGGCTTCGACGTGCGCGACGCCGCCGAGTTCAACGCCGTCGTGGAGGCGCTCGGGTGGCCGGACATCCGCTACGTCGGCCCGGCGCCGCGCACGCACGTCCACGGCCGCGTCTGGACCGCCAACGAGGGGCCGCTCGAGGAGTTCATCTACTACCACCACGAGATGGTCCTGGTATGTATATTAGCTTGATCACCATCTCGTCCAGCATTTCGATGGCCATTATTGATCTGATCATATATTGATGCGCTTATTACTCGGAATCAATTAATTGCCAGATCAAGGAGTTCCCCGGCAAGGTGATCCTTTTCTGCGAGGTGCCGCCGCCGTCGGGCGGTGAGACGCCGTTCGTGCCGAGCTTCCGGGTGACGGAGCGCGCGCTGGAGGAGTTCCCGGAGATGGTGGAGGAGCTGGACGCCAAGGGGCTCCGCTACACCTTCACGGCGCTGAGCAAGAACGACACCAAGTCCATGCGGGGCCGCGGCTGGGAGGACGCCTTCGCCACCTCCGACAAGGCCGAGGCCGAGCGGCGGGCGCGGGCGCTCGGGATGGACGTCGAGTGGCTCCCCGACGGCGGCGTGCGCACGTTGCTGGGACCGCGGAAGCTCACGCGCGTCTTCCCCGGGCGCAAGGGCCGCCGGATGTGGTTCAACACCGTGGTGGGGATGCACGGCAAGGAGCTCAGCTCCGCCACGCTGGCCGACGGCTCCGAGATCCCCGCCGACTTCGTGCGCCGCTGCAGGCGAGATTCATCGAGGAGGAGAGCATCCAGTTCCGCTGGGAGAAGGGAGACATCCTAATCCTCGACAACCTCGCCACGCTCCACGGCCGCCGCCCCTCGCTGGCGCCGCGCAGGGTCCTCGTCGCCACCTGCAAGTGAACGAACATGGAGCTGACAGTCGGTCCATGATGCCAATTACTACTACGCTGCAATAATAAGATTATTATTATTACTACTACGATATATATTATTATATTATTGGTTGAGTTGAGGAGCGTCGGCAATCGTCGTGACTGCTGTAGATGGCGTGCCATGTGTGATCTCGTAATGTTTTCTAGGGTTTTTCTTTTGAGTAATGAGTAGTAATGGAGTATCGCAAGTATGAATGCATCAACTCATGCCTTGTATCGGGTCGACCTCCGTGTTGACCCCTCAACTATATAAGAAATGGATTCATATGGTTTTCAGTTCATTTTATTCATGATTTATGTGACCAAACCAGGCGAAACTTGACGTTTGTCATATTCGTGCACAGTTTTTAAACTGCCGTTCCCACCCACAACATTATGTACTATTTGCTGTTCTGCCCCTTCCATTTCAAATTATCACTTTGTTAGGATTGGTAATTTCTTATTGATAAAATACTTATAATAATGATTCTGTATTATATACATGGCATATTAATGGAGTGATTGTCAAGGAAAGCCCTAGCCAAATGAAATACACCAACTAATTCCAAGCGGATAGAAGACATAAATCCACACAACAAAACCTCAAAAACAATGTTGCATTGAACTTTCAGTAGAGTGACAGCAGTTTGGGTCACATCCAAATGGCTAGAATTGATGCCTCGAAGGCGCTCAGCAACAAGACAACAATGTAGAGCTGGCTTCCACACACCAAGAACACACAGACAGAACACGCAACGAGCACCTGGTCAATCCCGGTGACGATATGCAACAATAGGTCATTCAATTCAGTAACTATCACAGCGGGCACATATGTCAAGTTAGGCTATTACAATGACAGCGGAATACCTTTTGGCACGGCACATAAACCGCATCATGAGACTACAGGCATTAGTCAGGGATTCAGTATTCGATACAGTAAGGACACCATCAGTAACTAACCACTTTGGTATTATTAGCAACAAGGCAACTGCAATCACACTGGATTTACATTGTACAAGAAGCACGGAAACCTAAATCAGGATCTAACGAGTCACAAGCAGGCATACAGGTTCCTAGTAAATGCCAGCAAAAGTGCCCTGGTTTTTCGATTATACTGAGGCTACACAGCACTTGAGTATTAACTGTCAATGCCATGTTCAGTTTGCGCCTGTGGCTGCAGATGGGCTTGCAGCTGCGCTTGTGGGGCCTCCTGTGATTGCAGATGCACCTGAGGTTTGGGATTGGGAGGGTTGCTCTGCTGATGAATGCAGATGCACTTGTGGGGGCTGTTGTGGCTGAGGGTGCAGCTGCATTTGTGGGGTTTGCTGCGGCTGAAGGTGCAGCTGCACTTGTGGGGGCTGATGCGGCTCTGGGTGCTCCTGCACTTGGGGTTGCTGTGGCTGAGGGTGAAGCTGCACTTGTGGGGGCTGCTGTGGTTGAGGGTGAAGCTGCACTTGTGGGGGCTGCTGTGGTTGAGGGTGCATCTGCACTTGTAGGGGCTGCTGTGGCTGAGGGTGCAGCTGTAGTTGAGGTTGCAGGCAATGCTGTGTCGGCGAATGCAACTGCAATTGAGGTTGCATGGGTTGCTGTAGTTGAGTATGCAGCTGAAGTTGAGGTTGCGGATGCTGCTGTGGCTCTTGTTCTGGATCCTTCGGTTTGGGGGCTCCATTATTCATCCTTGCTCGGGCCTCAGCAAACATCCTTTGTTGTTCAGCAACAGCTTCTTCCTCTGTCATCTCAATCCCAGTGAACTTGCTAGCTTTTGGAGAGTCCTGCTCCAGGTACATATTGGTATCATGTATGGTACACAAGGTTAGAAATTAGAATAGGAATTAATAAACAGCCCTGTGAGTCAGTAGTACAAACCAGAGTATCAAGTTTGTGCTGTTCATATGCAGCATAAACTTCATCAATGTACTCTCTGAAGCCAAGATCCTGAAATAAGAAGAAATATGATCAGCTAAGAAAACTCAAATGTTGATTAGTAATATATTGACAGCTAGAGGAAAAACATAAACACTATATAAAAGGGTAGTACTGCAACATATTAAATCACATCCCCCCTGCATCTATACGTATAAACATTATGTTCAGTAATTAACTTCAAAGATGTTGTCATGATCTTATTACACAAGATCAGTTGAACTCAAATGTTTACCTTCTAAATCATACGGTGATCGCTAATATGCTCCTCTTAAACACTGTTCCCAAGCATATTATTATATTTATATTAGAGTTTGCATAAAATTGAATGATACAGATGATGCTCTTCTATATTAAACAAGCACATGCAAAAGCACGTTTATACGAAATTAGAGCCAAATAATGAAAAGCTAGAGTTGCCCAACAACCCAAAAAAACAATCAAGGGTAACCTCATGCCTGAACCCGTGTTTACCTTATTCTTTGAGAAATTTATAACATAATAAATTACAAAGGGAGAAAATACTAACACTTAGAGCCTTGAGAACATGCTCAGGAGCGATCGTTTTCTTCTCTTCACGGCTGCAGACTTCATTAGATTCAGATGACAGGAGATTGATGAACTCTGAAAATTGTCCGCACTAGTTAAGCTAGAAGAAGAGAAACAAACTCTATGCTTATTACAAAAATTAATAACTTTTTTTGACGAAAGAAGGCTGTAAGAGATGTCACCATTTAAACAGGAAAAAGGTGATGCACTACTTGAGCAATTTATGAAATTTTCTTGTGATATATGGTAAAATTACTCAATTACTAGGAAATTTTCGGTTTACTGTGCAAGAGGTCACCAGGGAAAGATAATATAGCATCACCCCGTGAACATGAATATGGTCAAGGCATGTATATTTTCATGAAGACAGCAAAATATGATACTATATAAACTTAAAAAGTCTGGCCATGCTATCCTTCTAAAAAATATTAATATTTTACTATCTTTTATTATTCACAAGATGACATCCAGGCTCGAAAGCTCCCACACAAGGTGGACTTGAAATAGTCGTATTTTACACAACCAAAGTGATCAGACATATATTTTATTACACTGCACTCTGCAGGGCATTTTGCATGCTGACACTCTTAGTTATCTTTGGAACTGCAACGAGAAAGTTTAGTGCTCCTAATCGATACTTCATAAAGGTGATTCAGGCTGTCATTTACAATGTGATGTGCAGAGCCCAGTTATTCAAAAGATGATTCTTGCATCATCGAGCAGACAAATTGTACCATATGAAGATGATATAAAGGTGGCATATACTAATATAGTATGCATGTCTTACCTACACAGCACTCAACAAGAAGATCTTGTGCATCTCTTGCCACTCGAACATCAGGTGGAAGCATCTCTTTAATTATCTTAAACATTGTTGCTGAAATGAAAAGAAGAAAGTTCACTCGCTACAACATTAAAAAAAAACTTCACAAACAAAAAGGAGTAAACTGCTCGCATCCAGGTTGAGGGAATTTTATTTAAACCACACAGCATAGGTTAGAAGAACACTATAAGCATAGATGTAACTCTATATGATTGTCCATTCACACTTATATGGCACAACATCGATTAAAGATAAATCCAATACTATCATACAATAGTAAGCATCAAAAATATAATATATGACATGGAAGTCCTAACAAAAGCATACAAAACTATTAATCAAAGCCTTATTTCCCTATGTTAGCACAAACAGCCATACAATTCACAGACAAACAGATTCCTGATTTCATATACTGGGACACTGGGTCGCAACACGAATCAAACTATTACGTGATGTAACATTTCCAGCTACGGAAGCACCAGACTTCACTGACCAGAAATCATCAAACCGATACGAAGTTACTAACTTTCAAGCGAGGTAGCACAAAGACACATTTAACATGAAATTTTAGGCATTACATGACATACACGCAGATTTAAAAGTGAGGCCCAAATCAACTAGCTACGGAAACATGAATCGCACTACCTGACAAACAAGAAACCAGGGGCAACAACTCGAACTATCAACCAACTGATACTAGTATACTCCCCTTTAAAAGAAACACTAAGCCATGAAAGTATCAACAAGACCGCCAGATTTAACCCTTCACAATCCACGAAATTCAAGACTTCAACGCAAACCACAGGACAACCATCCTACAAATGGCCTCGCGCAGAAATCGAATAGTACCTATGCCAAACTGAACTTTCCTCACAACATCGCCCAGCATCCTAGCGTACCATCTCACAAGAGACATATAACCTACGCAAACCAAACCAGCTCACGAGATCATTCAGAGAAAGAAGAACACGCCCAACCACACGAGACCCCCTAGTGGCGTCAAATTTGAACCCAAAAGGAGCCCGAACCCTGCTTCTACGGGGCCACCGGAGGCAAGTGAGCTTACATTTGGGGAGGGAGACGTCCTCCTTGGACTTGCCCACGATGTCCGTCGGGTCCATCTCCAGGCGCGGCACCGAATCCGCGCAAGGGAAGGCGGACGAGGCAGTAAGTGCTCCCTGCAGGCGAATTCGAGGAGAATTCGGCTCGGGCAGCGTGGAATCGATGAGCTAGGGTTAGGGCGCGCGGCGAGGCGGGGACGAGGACGAGGGGAGCGAAGATTATAGACGAATAGAGGGGAGAACTAAGCGCTGACTTTGCAATTCGACCCCGGATTTGATCAGTATTGCGGTCACAGGTCTAGGCTGGAAATCCAGAGTGCCCTCCGCCCCCTCTCTAAGAAGTATTATAAGATCACCTAAACAGGGCTGCATGAGTTGCTACGTTCTGTTTACCTTTTCCTCATAGTCCACTCAGAGTATTTAGCCACGCAAGGTGGTCCCTGCTGATTCACACGGGATTTCACGTGTCCCATGCTACTCGGGTTAGAACGTAAGCTAGCCACGTCAAACTATGGTGAGTTGAAGGACAGAAAAAGAGAGATAAGAGAAAGCGGGTTGTGCACGACTAGCCGGCTGTAGCACAGGCTCCAAAAATATATTAGTGAAAGGATGTGAGAGTGAATGTGGCTCAGATATTAATTGTTCGGCTTGTATATATAGTCCACTTATTATACAATGATGATGCTATTAAATTATCTATAAATAATGTGGCAAGGACATAAAACCAATTGGCTATTATTATTAACCTCGGTATGAGTCCAAGTATTTGCAATATTCATTTATAGTCCCTAATGTCAAGTGTGTTTTCCTATACAACCCGTATGGCCGTATGGATGCTGGGGTACTTGCATTGGGCTACTGACATTCAAATCTAGTACAGAATTCAAAACTAGAAGCCGCATGCCCGAGTTCCACCGTTTCATTGGTCAGGGCATTGGAGGCTAGAAACATAGCCCTTTTCCCGTGGTATTTAGCCAAGGTAAAATATCCCCACCACGAATTAGAGCCGACACGCTCTATGTGTTGCGAGATGGGATAGGCTACCATAGCGAAAACTTTTTCTTCTACGGTGTAAATGCAAGAATTCATACAAATAAGAAATCATAAATCATTATCACTAGACGCGCGATGTAATGGAAGACTAGTTGATGTAGCCGAGTGTCAATGTCATGCGTGCCGAGTCGATGTGGTGAGAAGAGCCGATGACGATTTGTCTAGTCGACCTCGATCAAGAACCACTAGGCTGCCCTCTAAACCAGTCGGATGATGAGCGTAGCAGTCATAGTAACGCATCTACAGTATCCACACGTACGGAAAGGCGGCGGTGAGTTCTGGTGTACTAGCACCACGAACTTGGTTGAGGATCTAGAGAGATAAGACTACGTCACGGTGTTGTCGCAGCCAATACACGAGGAGCCAGGAGATCTCCCTGCTATTGTAGTCGCCTCTCTTGTGATGCGGTTCTGACATGTTCCGAGTGATGGAGACTAGTCCAAAAAGAAGGGTTTCAGGGTGTGCCACCTGGTTTGAACTTCTAGCCAGGGATGAGGGTTCTTGTTGGAGAATCTCCTCGCAAATACACAATAGAACGAATGAACAAAGTTACGGTCCGATCGCTTGGATTAGCTTAGATCGATCGCCTCATATTAGCAGATTGCCTTCTTGTGGGGTTAGTCTAGATAAACATAAAGTATAATAAGAAGATTGTAAATCTGCTTAAAGTATGATCTAGGCGATCCATTGCCCTAGATTAACGTGCTACGCATGTAAACAAATGGCAAGAACGAGGGTTAGAGAGCTATCCTGACTAATCATGCTAAAAACCAACCTAACACCAGATAAACAAAGAAAACCCATCTATAGGAACATCCCGAAGATGATCGAGGCTAGATAAACAGGAAACTCACATATAGGTACGCCCAAAAATTGGTCTAAAGCATGCATCGTCGAGGACCACCTTGGGAACATCCCCAACCATTCGCCATTGCTCAAAAGCACATGAACATTGTTCCAAACCTCCAAAGAAGTGTATGTAGAGCAGAAGACACATATAGGACATGTAAAACAAGGGTAGGGGGTGCTAGGTGTATTATATCAATCTCTCTAGTTGTCATATGCATGTGTTGCAGCGTACATCGTGGATTGTAGTAACCGGACGAGCTATATACACCTAGCCACATGTTAACGATCTATAGAATGAAGTATAAAACAAGAAATAAATCGATAGCATGTGAGATAACTAGATAGATCTTGCTAACAACAACGCTTAGTTACAAGATCTGCCATCGTAATCCTAAGACCCTAGACATTCACGAGGCAATCTATGAGAGAGAACATTAAGGCTGCATTACGCTTACATGGAAAACCCTAGAACAGGGGTGGCGATACGCTAAGTTGATGGCAAGATACGCGCTGCATGGAACGTATGTCGTCGTATTTATTCATAAACAGAGGTTACATATTTATAGTCCAGAGACTTTGGACGACACGTCCATCTGACAAGATAAACCTTAATTTTCTTTCCATCTAAAGATACATAGCCCATCGGGCCAATTGATACAACTAAACAGTCTCTCGGCCCATTAAACCCATTCAGCCAATCATCTAACAATCCTAGATCGGCTAGGATTTGGCTGCAACAGTTACATTCTCCTTATGGTGTGTTCATTCGCTCTCTTATGTACAAATTGCCATATACATTAATAAGATAAGATCTTCCTAAATGGCGTCTTGCAACTAAATCCATTGAAAAATTCATGAACCGCAATGCAAAGACCATTTACATTTTCCTTAAAGATGTAAAACCCAACCTCATCCAAATCTTGGGACAAGATTTCTTTAAGGAGGTGAGTTGTGATGCCCCTAGCATCTCAAAGGCACTAAATACAGTTAGATGAATGCTAATGATGAATTAGGACTTAATTATGCTTAAAGAAAAACAAGAAGTAGGTGGAAAAGTCACAAAGCTAAAAAAATTATTTTCAAAGAGTACGGACCCTCATGTTGTTCGATTGAGTAGTTCAAAATCCGCAAGCCTTCAGGCGAAACATTAAATATAAAAGCTTTAGTTTTTTATATGTTCTTCGACTTTGCTTTTTGGACCATGTTAAAAAAAACTCAGATTTAAAAAGTTCAAAAGCTTGTGTCAATTCTGGGTAATTTAGCTTAGAAAACCAAGGTCATATCATTTCTGATCCAATTTGATTCCTGATAAAACTTTCAAATTTAGTAAGTACCTTTGCTCAAATTCCATATTAAAGTATAGTGCAAATATAATAAGTTTTTGTAACACTGAGGATGTTTCGGTACTATCATTTATCTATTTTAATGGGCACAAACTTTATTCGAATTAGCCCAAATTGTCCAATGCTTAGATATTCTCCTAAGTCTAGGGTTCCCGTTATTTTCCCAATTTTGATTCCTCTTTTGAATTTACTATGCAACTTTAAATATCTCTGATTATGAAATGAAATTAAACTCATCACCTCTGAAAAGCATCTGGACTTTAAGTGGTTGGATTTCTTTCGAAACTTCAAAAGTTGCAAACAAGAAAGACTCTACATAACTTGAAACTGCTGCTAGACCGTACCTTTGAACATGTTTGTTCTAGTATTTCAAAACCTGTTGTGATCTAGATAAAACTTTCTATATCAAATTTGTAGAAGACTTTGAAGCGAATAACTTTGGTATTTTTACTTATAACATGCATAAAGGTTTAGATGGGGTTTGTGGCGGAACCGCCGATTTAATCCGGGCTAAGCACACATGCCACCTCTGACTCGCAGTGTGATTAGACCAAACTAAACCCTGGTCGTCCGTCGAGAGTCATTTGACCCCGATATTACCATTACCCAGAGGAACCGACATCATACACATCTGACCCACGATGGAGCCACAACAGATACATCATCACAGGCAGTTGAACAGCATAATAATAGACTTAGTTACAAACCGGTTTCAAACAAAGTACAAGTCCAATATAGAGTTATAAAGTAGCAAGTTCAAGAGTTTCTCGCAGTGGAATGATAAGTTCAAAAGACACCACGATATCACAAAAGATTTGCATTAGAAGTAACAACATCGAGCACACTGATGTTGCCCTTGAGCCACTCATGCCGATTCATCCTAAGTGGGAGCATGCGCCACCTCCAACACAAGTGAAAACCATGAACTTCATACCTACGCTCAAAATATGAGGGCAAACTCTGAGTACTAATTACTCAGTAGGTCTTAATGGATTTGGCTTACGGCTGACGCGAAGCTGCTTGCTAGCAAGTGGATCCTTAGCCTTTAGTTTTAAACAGTGTCGTGTGTAACATAAGTAAACAAGTTTTCATCATTTATATAACCACCAACATAATAGTAAATTGCAGTAAGGTAAATAGTTCAATTCAAACATGTGATATTCAAAAATCATGAGTATTAGATACAGAGTGTTTAAGTAGTTACTACGTTTCCCGACAGTGATATTGACATTTCCATACCTGGTAGGCATCAGCGATTCGAATCGATTTTAATTCCCGGGAATAACTATCATGCCAGGGGTATATGCTTACTAGCCATCGCGTTCCCACATATAGTCCCGATCTCCACCTGTCTTGTCCCAAGATTCAAAGCGCCCCCACCTAATCCCGGGTTGTGCCCCTTCAGGAGCGATACCACAGTGCTCTGAGTCAGCCCTCCCTCGAGTACAAGCGCCCCCGGGCCCATCGGCCTCCAGCAAGTGGATGGGCGGAGCTTCGAAAACTTCGGACAAACCCAGATAAGACTTCACCGGTCCCATTCTCCGGTTAAACACTCTAGCAATGTTATGCCGATCAGTAGACGAACAGCGGACGGGCCTTATACGACTCGGGCGGAGTCCAAAGTGCAACATTAAGAAGAGTAACTACTGAAATAAATCTCCGCCCGGTCTCCATTTAAGTCATGAGCAACAGTAATAATTGACTTAATAGTAATCTATTGTAACTTTGAAAGCACCTACGCGACGAGTCCACACACTCGTGTCTACTCGTACCTAGCAATTTCTATGCATACTCGCCCTACGAACTCTATGTGTAGGTGCTAGGGCCAGGGCGGCCAGGGAGTCTAATGCAACTGGTTTCAAGCAACTCCTAATGCACATGCGTAATCATCAAGTATAATTTGTTTGCTGGGTTAAGTATGGTCCTACCTACCTTCCTCACTAGGGTCAGTAGCTGCCTCCTGAGCGAAGTCGGGCCCCTGTTGCTGGTCTTCTGGCTCTGGGTGCAGCTCCTCCTCGGGCTCCTCTACGATCGGTTGGTCCGGCGGGTGTCCTTCGCTCGCGGGATCTATATGCATGACATAGTGCAATTGGAGCATATATTAGTGCAATGCTTGCTTCATGATGCGAGTGCGATGCAAGGAATCATGATTTATGGAGTAAAGTTATGTATTTTTGCAATGAAACTTGTTTAATACTACGAAATCGTACAAGCCATCACCTACGCTAACTTAGCATATCACATATAACAACGTGGGGGTGTGTGACGAGGTAGCATCGATTCATGTGGAGCGACCGAAGCTTACTTAAGCACCTATTTTCCACCTAGCTAGCTTACCATTCCTATCATGCATCTCTAAATCAGTAGTGAAGACCTATATTGCATTTCAAATCTGAGACTAAGACTTACATACTCCTATGTTTCATAATATGAACCGTTGTGGCATTTATTAAATATACTAGTCTCATATTTCCTATTATTTACTTAAATAAGCGTTATGTCTACCATTTTCAAAACAGGGTCAAACCTTACACGCACAGCCTTAAGTTTTCAGCGGTGAGCTACTTACATCATCTAGAACCCAAATAAATACCACAAAGAACCCTGTAGCTTATTTTTATATAGAAACCTTTTCTTTTGCTAATTATGTGCTTAATCGCTAGGCAAGGGTAAAACAGTAATTAAACAGTAAGCATTTGGGCTATCAAAATTTATACCAAGTCTAGATTTGCTAGCAAAGCCTCTGCCCAAATTTCAGAATTTTTGGAGCTTATTTACCCTACATTTCCTATTTATTAGGGTTTTACATGCTTGCACAAAATCAGGGGCAAAAATGTCCATGCACTCTCCTACATCATACTCAGCAAGTAGGTCTGTTCAAGAGGAGTTCATAGCTACCAAGTTTGTCCATTTTGGATTTTTCTTTGATTTAATCTGATTTTTCCAAAGTTCTAGCTAAATATGAAAAATAAAATCTCAAAACACTAGATCCAGGGGCAAACTTGTACTTTCCTACTCAACCATCATATTCACCAGATAAATCTATTCAAAAGGAATACAATGCAACTAGTTTTGTATTTTTTGGATTTTTATTTGATTTTTTTATGATTTTTCAAAGTTCTCAGTTCAAATAATATCAAATATTTCGAAAAACAACAAATCCAGGACTTAAACGGAATTATGTATAGACTTCGGGGACCTGCACGTAAGATCTACAAGACACAGTGCACAGCGCGGTGGACTGAATCGCAAATATGAGAAAATCAGGGGCCGGATCTAAAGTTTCCCCAGGCCCCCTTCTTCTTCCTCGCGACGCCCGCGGCCGCGCGGGAAGAAACGCGCGCGCCAGCGAGCCGGAGCTCGCCGCGGCCGCGACGCGGTTCGGGGATGGTGTTCCCAGTTCGGGGCTGCTACCTCGAGGTGACGGCGTCGACGGAGACGGTGTGGACGAGGCAGACGGCGGTGGTGAACCGGGGGTGAACTGGCGCGGCGCGACGTCGAGGCGAGGACGGATCTCGGCGTCCGGGAGGGGAATGGCGATAAGGTCTCGAGCGTGGAGTGCGCGGGGTCGAGGCGAAGGAAGCGGTGGAGGTTTGGAGGCGCGGGGAGCGGCGGAGGGAAGGGCCCGAGCTCGAGCTTGGAGCTCGGCCATCAATGGCGGGCGCGAACTGGGCGAGGGCGCGGAGCGAGCAGGGGAAGGTCAGGGAGGCGTGTGAGGGGGAGAACCCGAGGAAGGGGAGAGCCCTCCACCTGATGCCGCCGGTCGGCGGGTGGATCCGTGGCCGGAGGCCGCTGACAATATGCCGGCGTCCACGCGGTGCGCGCCGGCCCGGCAGCGGTCTCGACCCCGGATCTGCGGCCCCACATGTCAGCGAGAGCGAGGTCCGAAAAAGGAAAGAACAGTATTTTCGTTTTTGTTTAGCCTCTGAAATCTGCTGTTTTGACCTATTTCTAGGCCGAATTTGAAGAAAGCCCAATTGGATGAAATGTTGATCTCTTTCATATCTACAACTTTGTTAAAAGGCTCAAGTTAGAATTATAAGTCTAAATATGATTTAAATTCAAATTTATCCAGCAGCCCTAAGTTTGGACAGAGAACTGTTTTTACTTAGAAAATTCAAAAGTCCTATTTATAGCTATTTTCTCCCAAAAGCCTTCTTGAGAATGTTGTTCAAAATTTCATGGCCTACAACTTTCTCAATTGGACCTTTGCATGAAAAGGATTGTAGGTTATAGAAAAATGAAGAATTCTAAACATTTCAGGTTTGGATTGTGTTTGTTGGGTGACACTAAAGGACCCTTTTCACTAAGTTAAGTCCATTTTCCATCCAAGCTCCAATTAATAAAGTTGTTCAACACTAATAAACAAAATTAAGGATGGGTGGCCCAAAAGTTTTCAAAACGAAAAAAAATGACCTACAGGTTTGGTATAAAAAGTTTCACCTAAAACTCAATAGGATTCAAGTTATGCTCACATTCATAGCGTCATTCATGCAAAAACTGAGTGCATCACCTAGCTATTTCCATCATGCTTGTTCATATGAGTCAAATGCACACTAACATGAGATGAGATGATGCTTATGAGATGTAATTAAGTAAAGGATGCACATGATAATGCTCTGGAGATGCCCAGGGCATCACAGGGTTTTGGGTTGATTTATGTCGAACTGCAGAAACAGGCCAAACTAGACCTGGGTAGTACATTCAAATATTTGTGAAATAAAAGTCATTATCATGAGAAACTTTATATACAAAATATGTAGATACAAAAATTATAAACAACATTGGTATTTTACACTTTACATGAAAATGCCCATAAATATTTTTCCATGTTTGGGTTTTGCAATACCTTAGTCTCTATGAAATGTGGGACCCACACGTTTGGACCTTGGATTCCCACAGGGGACGTGTAAGCTATGGGCCCCACTCTGCATTCACTCCGCGGACACGGTCCATGTTGTGGAAATTGCCGCCCCCACCTTTGTACCACCCGTCACCCTCAGCCGGTCCACGGACCCCATTCACCGCACATCGTCCTCCTTCCTCCCCAACTAACTCCCACAACAATTCCATCGCCACGTGGCCATCGACCTCTACAGCTCGCCCACTACCCTCACCTCGGTTCCTTAAGGTGGAAGGCACCTCCGCCCTCACTCCTCACTCGCCATCTTCCTGCGTTCTCCCTCCGCTCTCCCTATGTTCTCCCACTTCGGTCTCTGCTCCCTTCTGTCATGGCCTAAAACCACCGGGGGCCTAAGCGAGGGACACACAAGGGATCCGAGAAGTATGCTGCCACTGTGGTCGACCCCTCCAAGCGGATCCGAGGGTGGTGATGACACTACCAGGTGTTGTCGATGCCTAAAGCCTGCTCGGGGGGCCCAAGCGAGGGACACGCAAAGGATTTGGGAAGTACGTTGCCGCTGCGATCGACCCGTCCAAACGGATCTAGGATGGTGATTCTACCAGGCATGCCACCCGGCTTGACCTTCAAGCCAGCAAGAGTGTGATGGTCGGAGGATCGCCCTGCAGATACATAGACAAGCAAACGAGCTTAAAATCCTAGGCGATCGCATGGATCGGCTTAAGGCCTCCGAGTGGATCAGCTCATATGACTTGATTGCCTTCTTGCTGTTGATTGGTTAGTATATCAATAAAGCAGCAAGAAGATAAACCCTACTTAAAGCATGATCTAGATGATGCGACTCCTCTAGATTAACGTGCTATGCATATAACCATATGAATCTAATCAAGAAAGATCCTTAATAGAAACATCAGTCACATGCATGAACATAGATCCGAAACCCCAAGGAGGTTCATCCAAAAACAGAAGATACATGTAAAACATGTAAAGCAGGGTGCTAAGCGTATATCAATCTCTTGAGGTGCTACGTGCACATGTCACGGTGCATGTCGTGGAGTGTAGCAACCGAACGAGCTATATACGCTTGGCCGCACGGTACCGATCTATAGCATAAAGCATAAACGAAATATTAGATCGATATCATGCCAGATAACTAGCGAATCTTGCAACTTGCAAAGTTCAGTATGAGACTCAATGAGGTAACTAGCAAACCTTTCCATCAAACTTGCTTCAGTACAAGGTTCACCATGGATCCAGGTAAGCGCTTTGCTGCCCTAGCTGACCCGGGCAACTCCGCTAGGGCAGCATGGCACTTAATTGGAGAGATAACCCTAGGAGCCAGGGGTGGCGATGCGCCGAGAGTTGATGAAAGAGACACCACTGTTGGAGAACAATATCATTGCTTTGTTATGAACAAAGGGTTACATATTTATAGTTCGAAGACTTTACTCTCAAGGCAAATTCTTTCCTAGAAAGACTCAAACTATTTCCTAGCTAACATATTACAACACAATAAGTACTCTATGACTAGGTAACATGATCTAGACTCTTCCTTCCATTAGTTCGGATCCTCACGAGACTTCCAAATATCAGCGAAACATGTCGTATTAATTATCGCATGTTCTGGACATCTCATTATTTCCGATATTCCCGTTGACTACCGGCATATCTGGACGTGATTCTACTTTCTTGGAAAGGTTATCTCCTTAGCTTTCCACCCATATCTAGAACACCCAAAATAGAGTCCGTACGTGGCCTGGGCGCCCGTTTTCGTGCGGCCTACTCCTGCAGTCTAAACCAGTCTCGCGAATACATTGGGCTTCAACATGTGTTAGGCCTGTGACTTCATCTAGGCTTAGGCTTTGGGCGCACACTTATTAGCATATTTGACCAAACTTATAATATAAGCTTGACCAAGTGGTTTCCTTCATCGTGGTCTTCTGCTGGCATTTTGGCCCAACTAGACTTGGTCAAAATCCGGTGACAACACATGCCCCCCAAGTTTGGCCAAATATGACAGAATCTTCCATGCCTCAATTGTAGATCACAAGAGAAACTTGCCTTCTTATGTTCTGATCTTTCCCCCTAGTCGATAGATCGGCATTCATCAGCTAGCATTGTCGGCCCTAAACCTGAATCATTAGGCATCATCATTTTTGTGGCTGATTCTTGAACCGGCCTTACACCTTTTCTAATTTGCCAATCGGTCACAAGAACCTATCTTATTATGTTGTTGGGGACTAGTCTCAAGTCTCATGTCCTGAGATTGGTGCCGACTTGTGGGATCACTCATGTGCTTCATCGGCTTTTTTAGGTTGATTGCTTGGAGCGGCCTCAACCCTTTTCCTTCGTGTCGAGATCGGTTGATGATTGTAGACCGCAGTCATGCCGATTGCAGTACTTCCTACTCTTCACCTATTCAGCCAATGGCAGTTCTTCTGATAGGTAGTAGCCGACCACCGGTAGATATTCGGCAGGCAGCCGATTCTCCATTGGCTGAATAATAATGTGGACTCCGTGGATCGCCTACAAAACAATCGGTTGCCAAGATAGGCACTATAGATAACATTATGAATTGGCTACAAAGCCGACTGATCATATTTGGTTTGACAAAAAGTCGATGCAAGCTGAACCAACAAGGATAATAAACTCTTCCCCAGAAAAATATGCTATGTCATGCAAGGAGTGTAAGTGAGAGCTTCCAGATATGTCTAAAAGCAT
The DNA here is from genome assembly GCA_030272315.1 of Paspalum vaginatum. Taxonomy (NCBI): domain Eukaryota; kingdom Viridiplantae; phylum Streptophyta; class Magnoliopsida; order Poales; family Poaceae; genus Paspalum; species Paspalum vaginatum. Next base: position 31,211,137 of record CM059018.1, on the reverse strand, counting down.
TTACGAGTGTTAGCATGTACATACAGTGAGGGTATAGCATAAATACACCGCATAGAAAAGCTCAGGAGAATATATCTATATTAGAACATAAGCAAGCAGTTTAAGATTTTTAAAACAAAAGCATCACCACCTAGCCTAGCCAACTAGCATGATAAGCAAAAGCTAGCAAGCACACATACCAGTGAGCTTTTTTCGCTCTAAGGATCTTTTAGCAAACTAGATTACTCATGCCCCCCAGATCTTGTAGGTTAAACATATCAAATTTAAATTTCACGCAAGCTTTTCGTTATATGCTAGGGGTTATTTGCTTGTCGTGTCACTTCTTACTAACCAATGCTAAGTCTAGATCCATAGAACCATCAGAAGCTTAAAGCAAGGTTTTAGTCATTCATATCCAAGTCCAAGTTCTTGCCAAAGTGTAAAAGCAAGCAGTCTCGAAATAAATCAGTGAGACAAACCAAACCTGCCTGGATCTTTTCATTTAAGCACAACATGAAAGTCTTTAAATTTAATTCAATGTAGCACAAGATTACCATGTAAGCATTAATATTTAAGTTGCATAAATGATTCCAAAGTAAAGGACTTAGCTACCGGGCATGTATAAGATAGCAAAAGCAGAGAACCTACACATACTAGTAGCCAGGTAAAGCGGTAATCATGTTTTATATTTTCAAAGAATAAAAGCCATGCATAACATCGAATATTCACACATATTCAAAAGAGCTTAACTACACATGGTCAAGGGCATCCACACCTCAAAGTACATATATGAAGCACAAGTAAAAGTTACAAACCATACAAGGAAGCTAGTGCAAGTGACAAGTGCATAAGCTACATGACAATGCAAAGGTGGGTTTGAGTATTACCAGTTGAATCGGCTGTTGGTGAGCCAACGGTTGCCATCCCATCTGGTCCACGCTCACCTTGCTACATTCTCATCCTAGGTATCGGCCATTGGCCAGCCGAACATCCATAGACTGCAATACACCAATGAAGCACAAAATGAAAACAATACATGCTGACCTTAGGATGAAGTCAATCTAAAATCTGATAAGCAGATTGTTGTCCCAAGGAGTTTTTCGAATGCTTTGTTGAGGGAGCCGGAGCAGCCGATGATGATGGCATTGTTGGAACACTGGTAATCGGATCGGCCAATGCGACGAACGCTCTGGTGCAGGAGCTAAAGTAGCCGATGGTGATGACGTTGTAGGAGGACCGATGGCTGGGTCGACCGGCTGTAATGATGGCACTAGGGACATGATGGCTTCATAGTCTTTTGCTTTGTGGCTCCGTTTCTCGAAGCCGATGGCTAAACATCGGCACACCCTCTTCATAATACCCGTGTCCATCTGATGTTCAGTGCATAGCCGACAACATTATGCCGCCCATTCCCCTATTTTTTATTTTCTTGAGACACTCTCCACTGGCCGCAAGCGCAATCAATGGCACAAAAATCATCAGTTCTGAAATCTTGATGTAGCCAAGAAGTGTGCTCCACCGCCAGCCGATCACACGTGGACTGTGTAACACCCTGAATTTTACTTTCAGCAGTTTAAATAAAATTAATATGCTTTATTTAATTTTCTAAGGATTATGCCTAGCTTTGCATGTCATGATTTATTTTATTTGGGCAAGTGATTAAAATATATCATAGGTCAACCTTGTTGATGCATTCATGCCGACATGCATATTTTTATTTGTGTGTGAAAAACTGTTCTAAATGCGTTTAGTTATCGTCGAGTTGTTTCTGGGGATTTTCCGGATTTATCTGGAGGTTTTTCCTATTTTCCCTTAGCAAACTACTCTTATTCGAAGTTCTTCTGATCCTTTTCTTGAGTTCTAAATATTTTATTTGAGTTCATTGGGTGCCAAAACATTTCTAAGAATTTTTTCTAGAATTTTTGGAGACATCGAAGTATTTTTCGGGACACGAATAACGATTCTAGATTTTCTGGGAATATTCCGAAAAGAGGTCGATTTAACTCGGCCCAAACCGGTGCATATATATATTCATCGGAACCCTCTCGTCGCGCTCTTTACCAAACCGGTCTCTGTTTTTCAATCCCGGCTCCCTAGATCTAAGGAAGAAGCTCGAAAGTTGCTCCAACTTCGGCGAACTTTCGGCGAGGATTTTCTCCATACACGGACGTCTCCGGCGAAATCTGAGAATACCACGGTGTTCGTCTCGACGAAGAATCTTCGTCAGCATAGTCTCCGTTTTGTGAGGGCATCACGCCGGTGTTCTGTAGATCTAAGTTTTTCTAAACTGCGGTCCGTCCTTTCCCTTTCTTGTTCCCCTCCGGTCAGCTCGTTTCCCGTGTACCACCCGGGTCCCACCGTGCGGCCCCGCACCGGCAGCACCCCGCCTGCTCCTGCGCGCCGGAAGCGCTCTGGCTCGCCTCGTGGACCCCACCCGTACGGCATGTGCCCCTGACCCTGCATGCTCCCAGCTCCCTCTGCCCCTGCATGCCCCGTACGCCCGCTCGCTCTGCCTGGGCCCCGCGCCGCCTGGCACGTACGCGCGCAGGGAGCGAGCCCCTGCTTTTTCCCTGCCACGTGTCAGCGCCGCAGTGGCCTTCCTCGCCGTCCTGTGTTCCATTCGCTACACCAGACCGCAACGCCTCCACACCAGATCGGCGTGATTTTCTGCAGCCGCATCTCCGCAGCCAAGCGTGTGTCACAAGATCCAACCAATCGGGGAGCGCCACGTCGTCGCTGCCAGCGCGTTTTTGCAACATAGCCCCTGCAGTTTCGGAAAATGAACCCGCAGCTCTCACCAACAGTAGCAGGCCCCTGTTTTAACAGTTTAAACCCCGGTTTTCGAAAATAATTTACAACGAAGCCCTGCAACATTCAAAAGCTCGTAACTTCTCCGTTTTAAATCCGTTTTCGGTGATTTTCGTGCTCACGTGTTCGTAGTGACACGTAGAATAATTTTATAATTATTTTATTCTATTTTTATATAATGGTATACTGTTTCTTATCTTTTGCCTTGTTTGCTTGCATGCGTGATTATGTGGATGCTTGTATGGCGCTATGATCGTGCGTAGACGTTGATCCGCCTGTTGAGTTTGAAGAACCGCCTCCAGAAGCCTCTGATCAGCAGAAAGGAAATTTTGAAGAAGTCAAGTATAACATAAATAACACCCAATAACTCTTTTTAATCACTGCATGTGCATTTAATTTTGTATGACTATAAGGATATTACCTTAGCTACTTTTATCCTGACATTCACCCTCGGGAATGCATTTGGTTATGTTGTGCTAGGTGCAAGCGCGAACTCGTGTCCTTTTGGTTAATTAATTTTGACTAATGGTTCTATGCAATTAATTGTTGGGCTTGACCATGAAGCGGTTCATGTCCATTTTAATAATCTGCTTTTCAGCAACATGGTTTAGGGATGCCTGAGCAATGTGCTCGTGTGATTTTGCGGCTTCTCTCCTTAAGGACCGATTCACAAAGCGACCACCTGGGACAACAGTGCTATAATAAGGCCGGAATGGGACAGACTTAGTTGATTAATTGGATTATTTTAGTTTGTTGTAACTTACCCGCGGGGCAAGAGGGGAGGTTAGTTTTTGTGGTCGCTACTCTGCCTTTGGTTGAGTGTGCTTTACGTGAAGTATGTGCTTCTTCCTTTGTGAGGCGGACACCACCGTTGCGACCCTGAATCCTTAGCGGTTACATCTTACTAAACTGATCTTTGTAAAGGCTTCGTAGTGTGCTTGCTAGTCATCTCACCTAAGGTGTGTGATGAACCCCTAGCGTAGCGCATGACTTGTGGGTAAAGATGTATAACCTCTCTCGAGTGTAAAACTGACATGTCAGCTGTGTTCACGGTTATGAGCGGCCCAGACCCTTCCCAGTGATTAGTGGTTTATCTTGGTTTTGGTTATGGTGATGGTTATATCAACTAAATGTTATTTACTTCTTTATGCAATATCTTTGGGTTAATTGTTCTTTAATCAATAATAGTAAACATGCTTTAAATAAAGATGTTCAATTTAAAAGCTCATGCAGTCTGTCAGCTAAACCTAGAGCCTCATGGTTTATGTTATATTTGTTGAGTACGAGTTGCTGTACTCACACTTGCTTCTTTATATCTATTCCTTGTTGGGGGAAAAATCCAACCGCTGCTCAGTTGATGGAGATGCTGAAGATTATGTGCAAGACTACGACGAGTATTAGGCGCTTCGTTCACCAGTCGACGTCCCTGTGGCGCCCTAGTTATATTTTGTTTTACGCTTCCGCAATGCTACGCTATACTCTGAGTTAAAGACTTGTGTCACTATGTAATAATGAGATGTTTTAATGTTATATATGCTTTTATCTTTGACATGTGTCTATGGTACATATGTAATTTGTCATGTTTATGCGAGACTTGATCCTGGCGCATATATATTTTGTACGGTTTTGTTCATTGGAAACCGGGCATGACAGACTGGCCTCGGCTCCTCCCATATGAATACTGCATGACCTTGTACCTATCAAGAGCCGATGGTCTCGATCGTCTATCTCTTCGACACACAAGCATTGCCTGCACACCTAGTGAAGATGAACTGACAAAATAATATCTAAATATTGGACGATGCCCGACGTAGCAGTTTTTGGATGCCCTACTATTTTAGAAATTCCCGTCAACTCCAAGTGTATTTGGACGTGATTGTTGTTGTGTTGGAATGCTTATCTCCTTAGCTTTCCATCCATATGTAGAACATCCAAAACAGAGTCTGTATGTGTCCCGGGCGTCCATTTTCGTGTAGCCCATCCCTGCAGTCTGAACCGGCTTCGCGAATAAATTGATCTTCAACGTGAGTTAGGCTTGCAACCCTTTTTTCACCTAGGGCTTGCTCGATGGAGGCATATCTTGGGTGCTTGATGGAGTTGTTGATGATGAAGGTGGGATCCCACCGGGCGTGCCAAAATGTGTTGTCGTTGCCTAAAGCCCGCTCGGGAGGCCTGGGCGAGGGACACACAAGGGATTCGGGAAGTCCGCTGCCGCTGTGGTCGACCCCTCCAAGCGGATCCGAGATGGTGATGCTAACAGGCATGCCACCTGGCTTAACCTTAAAGCCAGGGAGGGTGTGATTGTCGGAAGATCACCCTACAGATTCACAGACAAGCAAATGGGCATAAAATCCTAGCCAATCGCGTGGATCAGCTTAAGGCCTCCAAGTGGATCGGCTCATATGAGCCGATTGCCTTCTTGGTGTCGATTGGTTAGTATATCAATAAAGCAGCAAGAAAATAAACCTGACTTAAAGCATGATCTAGATGATGCGACTCCCCTAGATTGACATGCTATGCATATAACCATATGAATCTAATCAAGAAAGATCCTTAACCAAAACATCGGTCACATGCATGAACATAGATCGGAACCCCCAAGGGGATTCATCCAGAAATAGAAGATACATGTAAAACATGTAAAACAGGGTGCCAAGTGTATATCGATCTCTCGAGCTGCCACGTGCAGATGTTGTGGCACATGTCGTGGAGTGTGGCAACCGAACGAGCTATATGTGCTTGGCCGCACGGTACCGATCTATAGCATGAAGCAAAAATGAAATAGTAGATCGATATCATGCGAGATAACTAGCAAATCTAGCTTAGAATGAGATCACTGAGGTAACTAGCAAACCTTTCCATAAAAAATGCTTCAGTACAAGGTTCACCATGGATCCAGGTAAGCGCTTCGCTGCCCTAGCCGACCCGGGTGACTTTGCTAGGGCAGCATGGCACTTAACTAGAGAGAATAGCCCTAGGAGCCAAGGGTGGCGATGCGCCAAGAGTTGATGAATGGGACACCGCTGCTGGAGAACAATATCGTTGCTTTATTATCATCAAAGGGTTACATATTTATAGTCTGAAGACTTGACTCTCAAGGCAAACCCTTTCCTAGATAGGGTTGTTGGTGCTGCGATTGGTCGTTGGGTGCAGGTGCTCGTGCTCACTCTGTTAGAGGATCACCTGCAGGCACACAAACAATAGATCGGTATTAAATTCTAGCCAGATCACTGGGATCGGCTAGAGGCACATCCATTTGATCGGCTTGCAAGAGCGGATCACCTCCTATTGCCCTACATGGTTAGTTTGATGACAAAGCACGTACATGGAGCTTGACAAGAACCCTATCTGTAGCATGGTCTAGACGATGCAACCCCTCTAGGTTGACATCTGCTACTCTCCCAACTAGATGAATCTAGCCAAACCACATAGCATAGATTGGAACCCTCAAGGGGGTTCACCTACGGAAAGAAGATCTAATCTAGAACATGTAAAATAGGGTGCTAAGCATACATTGGTCTCTCGAACTACCGTGTGCACACATTGTGGCATTGTGTCATGGGATGTAGCAGCCGAACAAGCTATGTGCGCTTAGTCGTGCGCTGCCGATGCATTACGTGAAGCACAAACTGACAGATAGATCGACAGCGCACGTGGTAACTTGATGGACCGGTGCGAGGTTCATCAGTAGTAGATGGATCTCACGCCAAGCGAAGCTTGCGTGAGTTTCATCTGGATAACTACCAGATCTCACCATAAAAAATGCTTCAGTACAAAATCTACCGGGTAAGCAAGCGCTTCAGCATGCCTTACAACGACCACGAGGAAGGATTAGAGCCGCATGGTACTTACTTGGTTGAAAAGCCTGGGAGCCAGGGGTGGCAATGCGTTGAGAATTTATGTGAGGAAACACCGTTGCTAGGGAATAATGTCTGTTTGTTTATTAAGGTACATGAGGTCATGACAAGTTTGACCCTTTCAATCCTAACTTTAAGTTTCTAAGCTTAAGATTTTCCTACTCTACGATACACGGTGTGATGGGCCAAACGATACATCTTGCCAGCACCATGTGAGTGGCCCATTAAGCTCATAGTAGTCGATCTGAAGGCATATCCTAAACCGGCTAAGATCCAATGTCAACACATGCCCCCTAGTTTTGACAATAATCTGATTATCTTGAAACTAAAGTGCCTTTGAAAGCATCGCTCTTCAACTCTTTGGGTTGGGGTGTTGCGGATCCATATCTTCAGTCACTTTCTGTCTATCGCGACGTGCTTCACCTGATGAGAATCAAGTCATGGGTTCCCACTTTTCTTGCATGGCCGCAGGAGTAGATGGCTTTGTACTGCTTGAACTTTGTAGACTTGCTTCCGTCGGTCCGTCCGTGTAGTTGTATCATCAAAAGTTGTACAATGCGAAGTCTGGCATTGCTTTTCCCCTGGTGCGTATGCGGGATTCTCACATTTGGCTCACTTGTTGCGCTGCCTTTTTGCTGTTCCATCCTCCTAGTTTGTGACAATCGGCCGACCACCCCTACTTTGGTGTATAAATATGCCTTTTAGCTAATGTCTTTCTTCCATGGATCCTCTGAGCCCTTCGTCCACCATCTCTAGTGTCGGTTCCTCTCAGGAAGTATACTATGACCCTCCAGAGAAGCAGAGTAGGCCTTGCCCTGATTTCCTTCCTCCTAAAGCTACCCTAATGTTTGAGAGCCAATGAGCCGGCTTCCTTGCCTCTGGAGTGATGAGTGATTGTTAATAGAAACCAAAGACCCAGAAGGGCTTAGGCACAAGACCTCCGATGGACGGGAGGTAGATGGAAGCCCTTAGAAGGACAGGAGGCATGCTCGACGTCGGTCAGCCATGGGAGTTCGGTACATGGAGGAGCAGCACAACGATGGCAGGAGTAAGACCTCCGAAGGACTACAAGGCGACCCCGATGGATAGGGGATGCCGGGTGCCACCGCGGTGCTCCAACCCGAGTACATGGCGCGAAGACGGGTGAGGACGTTAGTGGATTCACTCAAATCCGTCACCCTACCACCAAGTTACCAGACTCGGCGAATGGGCTCATTCTCGCCGAGATAGAGTGGAGTGGGCTGTTCCAGGCCCAGGAAGGTAACCATAAAGTTTCCGGTTTTTGACTTCAAAATCGGAGGTCGATCGGCGGATTTGGACTACTGGCCACGTGGACGTCATCCTAGAGATAGCTTGCAGACAAAGAAGATCAAGACTCTATCACGGTTGTCCGTCCTCGAGAAAGTCGTGTCTTTTCCGTTTTGGCCCCTACGAGCATTTCTATAATATAGGGGTCTTAGTGTAAACTATGTCGATTAGACCTGGGCTATATATACCTAAGTGGCTGGTGATTTAGATGACTCTTCCACCTTAAGAAACCCTAGGCTTAGTTTCCAACCAGCCAAGAGCTTAAGATTAAACCGGGTGCTTAGCTTAGGAATGGTGAGTCCCCTAGGCTAGTACTTTGCATTAGTGGGAGGATGAAGGGTGGTAGGCTATGAGGAACCATGTAAGCACTGATTTCCACTTCTAATCAAGGCAAGATTCGTCCCCAAATCATGCTCATGTGTGCAGCCATCTCCATCACCCTTTTCTAGTTGGTTTTTGGAGGAAACTCAAAGGCTTTTGGTGATTTGCTTTGCCCACGAGTTAATCCTATTCTTTTGGCTCTTTTGAACTTGCTAGGATGTGGGGATTATGACTTAGATCATCTCAATCCTGCTGGATTGCCACGAGCAAGTCACCCTTGAGTTTTCCCCCTTTCTTGCCCAAAGATTGCCATCTCACGAGATCTGAAATTCCCACTAATCCCATGGTCATTTTGGGTTGATATCTTGGGAAAAGCTTTGGAATATGGTCCAAATAGCCTGTGCAAAATCTCGTGAAGATTGGACAAGATTTGGACAATTTTGGGTGTGAAAACCCTCCTTCCTGCGACTTTACCGGACTATCCAATAGAGCCAGCAGACAGTCCGATGGAACCGGACTATCTAGTGGCCCTTACCGGACTGTTCGGCATCGGGTGCCCAGGCAGGGTCTGCACCGGACAATCTGGTAGCCCCTGCCGGACTGTCCGGTGGAACAAAACTGTCCTGGCCCCTGACACTGGACTATCCGGCGTGTTTAGGGCAGGAGCTGTGTTTCTGCTGATTGCTTCTTCCGCTATGTTTTTGCTTCAGATTCTTGCATTCCCCACTTCTAGACTATTCTCTTTGCTTGCTGTGAGACAGTGGGACACACTTTGGTGCGGTGAGTGTCACGTGGCGGACTTGCAAGATCCGTTGCCTCAGTCCCTTTGTTGTGTTGGCTCGCGGTTTCTCGCTTGGTGCGTATCCTTTCAGTGGACGGCACATTTGCGCTACTAGGCACGTATCTGTTTAGTGAACGGTGTCTAGTTCTTCTCTCAAGCACCAATTTTGAGGGTTGTGAGTTTGAGTTTTAAAGTGCTCCAATTCAACCCCCTCTAGTTGCACGTCTCGGTCCTACAATGTTGTTTAGAACTTCATGAGCTACAATTTTCCTATATAAAGTTTTTCATGATCATGTCTTTTGCTTGTTCAAAATTTGAATTTTCTAATTAGTTCTAATCTGGCAGATTTCACTAGTTGACAGAAAATGACCCCAAAACCCTAAGCAAAACTTTATGCATGTCATCACAAATAATACCAAAGTTGTTCCTCATCAAATTTTCTACAAGTTTGGTAGATAAAGTTTCATCCAATTCACCACAGTATTAAAGTTATAGTAGCAAATTCAGAGGCAATTTCAGAGAATCTAAGTTTAAATGATCCAAATGACCTAGTCCCTTCATGAACCCAACATGAAATGCTCATGAAATGATGTAATTAAGCAAATTATGCCAATGAATGCACTTGAGATGCCAGGGCAACACAACCCGGGCGATGATCGTCGTACGCGGAACGACAAAGAATATCATCATTCAATTCATCTTAAGAGTCTTGGCATAAAACCTGTGCCCTGTGTGATCGCCAAAGTATTGGTAGTCAAGCCAATTGTAATCCTAGGGTACAAATGAATCCTCATATCATTTCTTGCATGGTCGGCGGGGTATGTAGGGTGCTAGAATAAAAATAAATCCTTAGATAGTTCACCCTATCTTGCTGCCGAAGCTCCTCCCACCATAGCCAAGTGTTCCTCCACCCCTTAGATTTCCATCTACTGTTGGCTCAATGCTTTATTGAGTTAGGTTGAGTGCCGATGGGGTTATATTTTCCTAGGAGGTGGCGGTTAATTCTTCTGCCCTGGTTAGTTCTTGTCAGGTCTGAATCGTGTCCTTGTGGGTTCTAGAACTTCCAGGCTAAATTTCTTCGGCGTTGTGAGGATAAATTTCAAACCTGTGTGCCGAAAAACCCTTAATCAAACAAGGTGAAAGCTTGGGTAGGATATTTAGTCTTTGTCAAGAACCTGGCATTGGTTGATGCTAAAGAATTGCTGATACTGAATAAAGCCGGTTCTGATTCCTTTACGTCTGTAAGGAAAATGGCCTCATGCGCCATATTTCCAAAGTTGTGTTTTGGTGATTGATTGACAACCAACACTTGGACTAATGAATATGTCTAGATGTATATTCTCAGGTGTTTAGGTCCAAGGGATGATAAAGAAGAAAAGCTGAAGGCAAGGCCTGAAGTGCCGCCCCAACAGGGGTTCTGCCCAGACCATCCTATTGAACGGACCAAGTTCCCGAAGGGCTGAGAATTTGAAGCGTAGCGATTTATGAAGACCGGATGGTACCGTCTCAAGGGGTTGAATGGACTAGACCATTTAGCCAAGGAAGCAGAGTTGAGGAGACCAAGTTACACGGACTGTATAGTACGGTCTAGAACATCGGACTATAAACCGTACCAAGTTGGCTAAGGGTGTGAAGATTGAAGCCGTGGAAGATTACATTGGACCATATGGTACAATTGTGAAGACCGTCCATGGGCCGTCCTATTTAACCCGAGGCTGTGTACTTTGGGAAGGGGGGATTCCAATGATCAACAGACCATATGGTATGGCCCAACAGACCGTCCTAAACATCAGACCAAAGTACAGTGATGCAAGAATTCAGTGACCGTTGGAAAAGTGAATGGACCGTATGGTCCAGTCTATGGAAATTGTATAGACCATCAGCAGCCTGTTGGAGCAACGACTAGTTTGTGTTTGGGGGCTATATAAGCCACCCCACCTATCCATTTGAAGGGTTTTGGAGCCACTGAAGTTGAGAGCAAGTGTAGAGGTGTATTCCAAGCATATCCATCACTCCAACCACCATATGAGAGCTTAGTGCACATCCAAGCTAGGTTAGAGCTTAGAGAGAGTGAGCTTGCGAGCTCTTCTTGAGAGTAGCTCCTGCGTGAGGTAGAGGAGAAGCCTTGGCTGCGGCTAAGCCACTTGTATTCATTGCTAGACCCTCCTTATTGATGTGGAGTGGTGGCGACAACTTGTGCAGGGATGAGGAGACCCTACAAACTCCATAGTGAAGCATCTGTCACCTTGTGACCGAGAGTGGCGGTGGTGGTGGCTAAGCTTTGGTGGCACTTAGCCTTTGCTTACCATGAGCCTTGTGTAGCGAGCGCAAGACATGATCAGAAGAGTCTTGGTGCCGGCTCGTATATTGCCTTTGGTGGCGAGCCCGTGGACGTAGCCCTTAGTGGTGAACCACGTTAAATCTTCGTGTCTCCTTGGGAGTTTGTATCCCCTTGCCCTTACCTCTTTACTTATCGCATTTACTTTTCCGCATTTATTCTCTTGTGTGCCTTTAGCTTTCCTAGTTAGTTTGATTAGGCTTAGCTCTGTGTTGCAAGTCTTTTGGGTAAGTTAGAGAGCGCACAGATAAACCTTAGACTTAACTAGCATGTGTAGGACGTAATAGGTTTATCTTATGCACTAGATAGCCATAGGTTTTAGAAGAGCAATTAGTGACCCAATTCACCCCCTCCCCCTCTTGAGTCGGATACCCTGCCATGTTCCTTTCAACGTCTCCATGTACAGACTCCATGCTTTGCTTGCTTTGACTTATGTTTGTTTTTGGCCAAAACGTTCATTGTCCTCTGCGATCTCATCAAAAAAATTCTCGTGTCATCTTGCGGGATTGCAGTTCTGAACTTATGCCCCCCCGAGCATGAGCCTTGTCTAGAGGGTGTGCTTATTTTGTTCACCTATTTTTGTTCTAAAGGTGATGACTCAGCGTCGGCTAATTTTCTTGGTCTTATGATCTGGCGGTAACCCCCAAAAATTGATATACCCCCAATTTTTGACAACAAAATGTATTTCCTCTTCATTTGCCCCCGAGCCAAATTTCTCAAAGGATTTGGGAAAATCTGATGGTGAACCACCTCTTTTAGGATTTGGGGCTCTACTGGTTGCTCATGGGCATGATTTCCTCATAAATCTTTTTCAGCCGATTGCATAGAATTGGCCTCGCGGATGTAAAAGATTTATACATGTGTTCTTGCGTCGACCGATTGTAATTATTGTCCTTTGTTGGCGATCGATAAAATCCATTTCAACCACCAACATTTCATGATTACGAGTGTAATTTACCAAGCTTTTATGTACTAATAACCGGTTCCACGAGTTGTGCTCAAAAGTTGTATGTAGGGAGCTTGTCATGCTCAAAACAATGAAGGAATGAGCAAAACAAAGGCAAAGTGGCAAAGGAGAGCCAGTGGGACAAATGAGCATGGCTGCCCGGGCTATCTCTCATGGCCACCTGGTCATCCCCCATGGCCACCTCTCTTGGCTGCCTAGCCACCGGTCAGGATGGGCACACAAGTTGGCCTAGGCAGCCCTCCATCTCAAAGTTGATGGCCACCCGGCCATCCTACATGTCCTCCCGACCATGTCACTTGACACGTCCTTCGACCTGCATGCAAAGAAACACATTGTGAGTCAAATCCAACTGTGGGATCAAGTATCTAATGAGATAAAGCACTGGAAGGCGGCCACACAAGATCAACACGAGGATTGGTGAAGTTAGTAGTCCAAGGCAATAAACATGCATCCAATCCCAATGTGATAGATAGTCGCCCGGGCATGGGACATGGCCGCCCTAGCTATGCTTCGGGACATTTTTGACATGTGCACTTACTGACTTAACCACCACCGACTTGGAGAAGAATCCTTAGCTGATAGATCAACTAAGGCGGTGAAATGGATGGCCACCTGGCCATAGGGTGTGGCCGCCCGGCCATGCTCTGACCCCATTTTACACGTGCATCAACTACTTTAACAGCCAACCGACTCGAGGAGTGAACATCAGCTATGAGATCAATTAGGTCAGTTACTCCTATGGCCGCCCGGCCATGGGTATGGCCTCTCGGCCACCAACCTACCCCTACTACTGACCTTGCACACCTTCAAGTACCCCCCTTAGGCCTCTAAGCTATAAATACCCCCCGGGAGGTCACTTGTAAGGTGTGGTGGATCAATAGAATAGAAGTGTGGTTGTGTAGTGAGGTGTATAGTATAGTAGTGAAGCCATCCTTTGCATTGTAAATAGAGTTCTTTTGAATCAAGAGAGAGTAGCGAGTGGAGAGTGAAGGAGTTGGAATTATCTTTGGTATTCTATTTCTGAGCTCTTAATCTTAGAGGAAACATTACTCTATTTCTAGGATTGAGTAAAGTACCTTGCTCCCTGCTTCATTTATTTCATACTTACTTTGCTTACATACTTGGTTCTTTGCTTAGTAGTTTATGGGGCTTAGTAGTTTACGGGTACCAGTGCGCTCTGTTTAGTTTAGCTATACAGTTGTACACGCTTCTTTGGCCTTGAACCAGTTTAGTGGTAAACACATCCATGTAGACGTGGTGTCTAAGAGCCAATGGATCGGCCTCATTGCTCCTTTGGTATGATGAGTGATTGTCAATGAGCTCAAGCCCTGTGATGGACAGGAGGCCCTTCGATAGACTAGAGGTAGGAGATGAAGACCCGGATGGACTCGGGCAGAAGAGCTCGATGGACTGAGGTAATGGCTTAGCATCTGTCAGTCACGGGAGCTCAGTACACGAAGGGGCGGATTGGCAAAGGTGGTGTAAGTCCTCTGAATGGACAGTGAGGCAGCTCCAATATTGGAGAAGTTGGGTGCATCCGTGGTGCTCCAACCCGATTGCGTGGCGCGAAGACGTATGAGAGAGCTTTGGTGGCTTCGTCTCAAAACCACCACCCAAATTAGCCAAGACTTGGTGAGTGGGCCGAAACTTGTCAAGATAAAAGATTGGGCCAAGACCCAGCCCAAGAAGCCTGTAGAATAAAGTTTCCCAGTTTCTGACTCCAAAACCGGGGGAAGCTTCTGGACTACTGGCTACGTGGCGTATTGTTGACGTCTCTTAGCGTAATAGATTTTACTCCGCAAGCACACGGAGATTCACTGTAGCTTTTTTACTCAGAGTATTCTGAGTATCGTAAAAATCCACAGGGAAGCAAGGGCTAATAGGTGGAATGATATGTTCAAACTTCAAACTAGTACTATAACTTGGATAAACACCGTAATTCTTACAACGGGGGTAAGATATAACAAGATAGTGTGTGGTGGGAAGAGTAAACAGGGACCAAAGCTGTAAACAACTAGGTAGTTATTTGGGAGGACAACGAGTGAGATTAAGATATCCAAACTCTATTCCTTAACTACTATAGAGGAGTATTCGCGATTGAACTGAGTTAAACAAACACGAACTAGGATCTTGCGTCGAGCAAAATTCCAGACTACACCGAGGAGGCATGGGGGTGGAGAGTTGGCCAATCGAACGACAACTGGCTAACGCCTACGGGCTTACCAAACGACGGTGTCGGATTACAGAGGCTCCCTAATGCTGTCACCATGAGGGGCTACCAACCAGATCTGTGTGGGTAAGATGGCATGCTAAACTAGTGATCAAGTGAGAACTTGATCACTAAAGTACGTCCTTGATCAGAGGGTTAGGACTGACTTAGCCTTAGATCAGAGCCTAAGGAAAGCTTATAGCACCGGCAATGTCTAGCAAGATTCAGATAACTCAAGAACAACACAAACCTAAGCCTTGGTCTAGTATGCAATAAGGTACACCGCACTAGGCAAGTGTAAGAAATAAAGTAAAGTATAGCTGAAAGATAGATCAATAAAGTATATTATACTGAAGTAGCAATGGTACAAAGATAGAAGGATACAAGAGCTTTACCAGACTCGAAGCTATCTTCGGAATCCCTAAGGCAAAGACTCAGACTCAACTCTAACTCCCAGGACTATCCTATTGCTACTAACTAGACAATGGTGTGTTCCACTCAACTTCCACACTTTACAAATGAGCTACCAGGGGGTATTTATAGTCACCAAGTGAGAAGGGATATTTATATGGTCGGTAAGGCGGTTAAGGGGGCAGGTGGAAGGCTGTGCGGCCAAGTAGGAGGCTGGGCAGCCCCACCTGAGGCTAGGGCAGCCTAGCTTGCCCTTGGATCCACCACCTCACTCCATCTTGCTGTCCATTTTCACTCCCCAAGTCGGTTGCATGGTGGTTGGCGGTTAAAACATGTGCTTTTCCATTGATGGTTGGATCTCACTTGTGCTTCTTCCTTAGCCGCAGGATTGAAGTCCCATGGATTGCTAACTTCACCAATCCAAGTGCTGGATTGATGAGGTGGCAAACCTTTCGGTACTTAGCATGTTGGGTTCTCGGCTTCCTCCTCCCGCGTGTACCCATACTCGGGGTACCCTCAACTGCCCACAAAAGTACGGTGGGCCAAACTTGGCTAACCAAAGAACCCAGAGCCACAGGCCCCGGGAGCCGACGTTAGGCTCTGTGCCCCTCAACCCCTAATCGACGAGCGGTCAGGGGTCATGGGTCGTACCGCAACGCAGCACAAAAGGAGGAATTGCCTCGACCGCCAAGTGCCGGGTGCTCCCTCCCCATGCCCTCGGTTGTTCTGGACCCCCTTTGGGAGGATGTCAAAAGCCTGGGTGGACCCGGGCACCGAGAGTGTGTTAGGAGCAGCAGAAGGACAGCGGGCGCGTGACTCGCTCCTCTGCCCACATGGTGGAGATGCGTCGCCCTTGTGCCGGTAGGCTGTGGGCGCTGCTGCATGCCATCCGCCATCATGGCCCCACACAACAGGCAGAGGCGACCCGTCATGTCCAGTTCACATCCCCGTCGCCTCAACGGATCAAATGATGGAACGCGATGATCATGGCGCTTCGCCACTGAGGTCGGTCGAAGGGCATCGAGGCTCGGACGACCCCTGACCAATGAAGGTCGAACCCCCGCAGTCAATTGGAGGTCGGCGTCTGCCATGGCAGGGGCCACTTGTCATTCCCTTAGTAGTGTAGTACCCCCTCCTTTCTTTCTCCCCCTCTCATTGTAACAGCTCAAGGGCACCCTCCTCTGGCTATATAAGGAGGAGGAGGCCACCATGAGGGGAGAGGACCAAAACAACACACGCGCACGAGGAGCCCATGGCTCTCACTTTGTAACACCAAGAACAAGCAATACAAACTCATCACACCATAGTGGACGTTGGGATTCATCCCGAACCGTTCTAAATCCCAGTGTCCCTCTTGCATACGTTGCATCCGCGAGCCTCCAAGGCTTGGCCATTGGGACGGCAGTCCTGTGAAGCCCCTTAAGCCTACTACAAATCTATTGCTGTCATAGAAAACCACGACAGTTGGCACGCCAGGTAGGGGGATTTGCGTGCTACGAATTGCTCTTTGATGGCTTCAACTTCCTATGATGGGACCATCGCACTGGGGACGAAGCTCTCCTTCAGGATCCTGGACTTCATCACCTTGCCAGAGGGCGAACTGTGACTTATCGCCGGCACCGCTTCGCCGGTGGATGCGGCTACTACAGCCCTAGACAACACCTTCCAAGGCCTCACGCTGGTGGGCGAGATGCCGTACAGCCTCACCAATGTGGCCGCCACCTTCCAACACTCCTTCTGAGAGACCTTTACGCCCGGTGACTCTGAGGTGCGAGTCGCGAGCATGCCACATGGGGGGAGCGGATGATGACATGCTCATTATCCAATACCTACAAATCTACATCACCGAGTCCGTGCGAGCTTGGCTCGAGTACCTCCTAGAGGGTTGCATCCAAGGATGGCGCAGCTTGGAACGAATCTTTGTGAGTAACTTCCAAGGAATGTGCAAATGCCTTGGAAATTCCTAGGATCTCAAGAGCTACAAACAACAACCTAGAGAAATACTCTGGGACTACATTCGCCACTTCTCCAATTAGTGCAATGAGCTCCCCGACATCAGTGACACTGATGTCGTGGGATCTTTCATATATAGAACTAAAGACAAGGTGTTAGTCCGATAAGCTGGGGTGCTCCAAGCCCAAGACCATCAGGCAAACTAATGGAGATTGCTGGCGACCACTGCCTCTAGCAAGGAGGAGGTGGGAGCCATCTTCGACGACCGAGGAAAGGGGCTCGGTGGTCCACTAACCATAATGAAGAGCCGGGTCCCTCGTGAGATCACGAGGAAGGGAAGCAGGTGCTGAGATGGCCGGCGCTAATGATTAGCCGCCTCTATCACAGAGCGAGTAGGGAGGTTGTAGGCTGCTGGCCGACCACCATGATAGCACAAGGCACCCCATGCTCCACGTGAGTAGGAGAACTGACCGCCTAAACCCGGGGGCGAATGTTTTGAGAAGCTTATGGATGATTTGTGCCCACACCACAACTACCCCATACGGCACAAGTTCACCGACTGCGAAGTCATCAAACGCTTCCTTACTCAACAACAGCCGAAGGTGCCGGTTGAGGATGTGGCACCCGCCGTTGCCGCAGAGCCTAGCACTGACTAGTTCCTTGTGGTGGAAGGATGCCTGATGATCTTTAGTGGACCGACCATCTACACTGGAAGACGACAATTGAAACTTTATCAATGGGAGATCAGCCTCGCGGGGGCAGCCGCCTCCCCGCGCTACCTCCGCTGGTCTGAAACCCCGATCACCTTTGATGATGCCGACCACCCAGACTACGTGCCACAACTAGGGCGATATCCACTCGTGGTCGACCTCACATACGTCCTCATGGATGGAAGCAGCGGCGTAAACCTGCTATATGACGACGCTTTCGACGCTCTGTGAAGCACCCCACATCCATAATGGGACTAAAATGTGCTTTATTATAATTCCCAAGGTATGATAACCGCATTCTTACATTAGAGTAGTACAGATACACCCTAATGGGATAGACCAAACAGGGCACAGCCTGAATACACAACAGCAGCGGAACTTAAACGTAGACCTAGTAGGCAGTAACCCTTACACGTTCATGAACATGGCGACTTCGTATTCTTTGTAAACCAACAACAAAGCAAGGGTGAGTATGAAACATAGTCCGCAAGCCCACTTTCCTCCATAAGGAAATGGGGTAAATGGCTATCACTACATGCAAGGTGTATCTGGAGCTCAGGAATATTTGCCATAAATCATTTTCATATGCAAGGTTCAGTAGTTCAAGTTTTAATTTAGAAAACAATCTTTCCAATAAGGGAGCTACCACAGGACTCGCAGGTCCACGTGGCTCAAACCAAAACCATACCAAGTTTCCACCACACTACTAGGGCCATGCCCTTGTAGCTTCCTAATGCACACAACCACCAAACCCAACCACACCCAATATTATAAATCATCTAGTTGTGAAACCAAGCCATAACCCGTCCATACCAATAGACAACAGACTATCCGAATAGGTTTATACTCTGGCTAGAGGTGCACACTTTACCCACAAAGTTTGAATACGTGATAGGAGCGACCAAATCACATAAATCCTCTCAAGGTTTTTCCCCGCAAGGCTTCCCCAAACATCAATCATGAGAGCCATGGGACCACCAGTCGCTTCAGTGCTAGCAGACAAGCAACATCGCCTAGTGCCAGTAGACACACGACTCTCCCCTTCCCAGTCTCCCATTGCTACCCAACCACCGGCATCCACCAAGTTATTCCTCGTGAGTTTTGACCCAGTGTTGCCCACACAACATCGAGTGGTAGCACAAAAGAGAGTTAGGCAAGATGAGATGCTAACTCGGTCCTTCAGGGCAGAAACTCCCCCAATGCTCCCACATGAGCCACTCCATCCAAACCTCCCCACGAGGCCAAACCCCAAATAGATCATGATAACAGTACCCAGGCATTCCACCCTTTACACAATGGCATAGTTGACCGAAGTCGTCTGCCAGGGTCTTACCCCATGTTTTCCAAAAACAAACCACCCACACTCATACACTGTACCCACCACCGTGTTTCCAACAACAAGGAACCCAGAGGCAGAGCGGAATGGCTCGGCGAGCTCGGCTCGGTGAGGGGACTCCAAGGCGGGGCCGGAGAGGGGTCCGAGGTGCCGCCGTGTCGTGCATCGTGTGACTGATGGGCAAGGACCGGCAGAAGGAGGAAGAGGGGGCTGACAGGGTAGGACGCTAGGAACAGGGAGAGAGGGGATGGACGGGTAGGACGCTAGGAACATGGAGAGAGGGCTTCTCGGCCTGAGAGGCAAGCTGGCCCTGGCGGATGAGGGTGTTGGGCTGTGATGGGTAGAAGGGGCAGGCTAGCTCGGGCCTAGGGTAGAGGAGAGGGAGAGGGAGTGGGTGGGCTGTGGCCTAGGTGAGAGAGAGGGAAAGGAAATCCCTTTTTCTAATTTTGGATTTGGAATTGGATTTGAATAGGATTTTGTACAGGAATTTGAGGAGAGTTTTGGGAGAATATTTTTGGGAAATATTTGAGAGGCATATTTCCAGATATTCTTGGAGGATTCATGGGGATTTTTTGTTGAGCTCATTATTGCACACTCAAGCAAACATAATTTTGAAAAATGGATTTTGAGTTTAGATGGAGATTTAGAGAAAATTTCTTAGGGTCATTGTTTGGGGCGTCACACTCTGGTCTCCCCCGGTCCGACAACAAGGCGGTTTGATCTTCATTCCACTGGGGTACATCCTGGGCATCCAGGCCTACCCCTTGGGGCAGACTTACCTGCTGGTCACCTTCGGGAGCGTGGATAATTTTTGCAAGGAGACACTGATGTTTGAAGGGGTTGACTTCACCGGCGCGTACCACGCCATCCTGCGTTGCCCATGCTACGCCAAGTTCATGGCAGTTCCAAACTACACATACATCACCGTAGGGGCTAGGTTCGAGGCATCTTATAGCTGCGAACAAGACAACTGCGATTCAGCTGTCCAAGCCGTGGCAACGGTCGACCTAAAGAAGATCTGGGAATGCATCCTGGAGACTGCCCCGGACGCGTCATGGACCTGGGGTAGGGTCATTCAAGGCCACCGATGAGACCAAGATGGTGGTCGTCGACCCATTCGACCCCAGCAAGACGGTGTGCATTGGTGCCGCGCTCTCCGTTATTGACGTCTCTTAGTGCAACAGATTTTACTCCTCAAGTGCATGGAGATTCAATGTAGCTTTTTCACCCATAGTATTCCGAGTATCGTAAAAATCCACAGGGAAGCAAGGGCAAATAGGTGGAATGATATGTTCGAGCTTCAAGCAGTACTGTAAAATAATAACTACCAACTATTCTTACAATGGGGGTAAGGTATAAAATGTAGTTTATGGTGGGTGAGAGAACAGGGACCAAAGTTGTCAATAAAACATAAGGAAAGCTATCTGGGAGGACAATGAGTGAGGCTAAGATATACGAACTCTATTTCTTAACTATTGCATAGGAGTATTCTTGGTTGAACTAAGTTAATCAAACATGAACTAGGGTCTGGCATCGAGCGAAATTCCAGACTTCACCGAATAGGAACGAGGGTAGATAGTTGGCCAACCAAATGACAACTCGATAATGCCTACGGGCTTACCAAACGACTGGGGTCAGATTACAGAGGCTCCCTAATGTTGTCAGCCAATAGGAGCTACCAACCTGATCTACGTGAGTAAGATGGCACGCTAAACTAGTGATCAAGTGAGAACAGTGATAACAAAATATCTTCCTCGATCAGAGGGTGAGAACTAACTTCGCCTTAGATCAGAGCCTAAGGGAAGTTTATAGCACTGGCAAGTCTGAGAGCCAATGGACCGGCTACCATTGCCACTGGAGTGATGAGTGATTGTCAACAGAAGCAAGACCCAGAAGGACTTGGGCACAAGACCTCCGATGGACAGGAGGCCCTCCGGATGGACTGGAGGTAGACGAAAGTCCTCCGAAGGACTGGAGGAATGCTCAGCGTCTGGCGGCCATGGGAGCTTGGTACACGGAGGAGCAGCACGGCGACGACAGGAGTAAGTCCTCCGAAGGACTGCGAGGCTTCCCTCGATGGACAGGGGATGCTCGGCGCCTACCGCGGTGCTCCAACCTGAATGCGTGGCACGAAGGCGTGCGAGGGAGGCTTTGGCGGCTTCGGCTCAAAAACCGCCACCCAAGCTACCCAATGCCTTGGTGAGTTGGGCCACGACTCGCCAAGGTAGAGAAGATGGGCCAAATCCGGCCCAGGCGGAGACTTCCTAAAGTTTCCTGGTTTCTGACTTCAAAACCGGGGGCGCATCGCGGATTGGACTACTGACCACGTGGAGAACATCTCAGGATTGTGTGGAACTTACTGAAGATCAAGACTTCATCGTGGTCGTCCGTCCCTGAAATATCCTGTAATCTTTCGTTTGAGTCCTTAGGGTTTGTCTAGTTGTAGGGACCTAAGTGCAAAACTGTCTAAATAGCACTCGGGTATAAATAGGTCCAAGGCAGGTCATTAGAAGCTCTCTTGGCTGCTAGGATTAGTCTTCACTTGGTAATTTTCATCCTTAAGCTTTGAGCTCCACTGTTAGGGAGGTGAGAGTAGGATTTAGCTTCCTAATCATGAGGCAAGGTGAGGGTGGTTGCTTGGGACGAATTTTTTCTTGTATGCTGAATCTTTAGACCCTTCTTGGGCACTTAATCGAAGCAAATTCGTGCAGGCAACCTTGTGTTCTTCTCCTCCCCCTCTCTCTTTGGTTTTTGGGTTCAATCCTTGGCTTTTGGGTGTTTTTGTTGGCCAAGCTTGAATCCCTTTCCTTGCTGATGTTCTGGACTTGCTAGGACGTGGAGATCATGACTTAGTTCATCTCAATCCTGCTGGATTGCCACGAGCAAGCCTCCTTTGTGTTTTCCCCTTTCTTGCCCAAAGATTGCCATTTCACGTGATCTAAAATTCCCACTGATTCTGTGGTCTCCTTGAGTTGATCTTTTGGAAAAAGCTTTGGAATAGGGTCCAGATAGCCTGTGCAAAATTTCGTGAAGTTTGGACAAGGTTTGGTTAAGTTTGGGTTTGAAACAGCCTTTTCTGCGACTCTACCGGACAATCCGGCAGGTGCCACCGGACAATCCGGTTCCACTGGATAGTCTGGCAGGGCTCATCGGATAGTCCGGTGTGAGCTCTGTCTGGGCCATGCCACCGGACAATCCGACAGCAGGCATTGGATAGTCCGGTCCCACCGGACAGTCTCGTGCTAGCCACCGGATAGTCCGGTCCTGCCAGGAGCTGCTGTGTTCTTTCCAGTTTGGTTTTTCCGCTATGTTTCTGCTCTGGATTTTTGCATTTCCCACTGTTAGACCATTCTCTTTGCTTGCTGTGAGTCAGTGAGACACACCTCGGTGTGGTGAGTGTCGTGTGGCGGTTTGTTGCAAAGTCTCGTTGCTGTTATGCCATTCTTAGTTGGATCTCGAGTTTTACCGTTTTGGTGCGTATCCTTTCAGTGGACGGCCCCTCTTGCGCTGCTAGGCACGTATCTGTTCAGTGGACGGTGCCTGGTTCTGTTTCTCTTGAGCTTTGCTGAGCACCTTCTTAGAGGTTGTGATTTTGAGATTTCAAGTTCTCCTATTCACCCCCCTCTAGTTGCACGTCTCGTCCTACAATTGGTATCAGAGCTGGTTAGGTTTCTTCATACCTTTACCGGTGAGAAACCAGTAGCGACTATGACTCACTCCGAGAAGATTTCGGTCCTTGGTTCCGATGGCTACTCCTACTGGAAGGGTAGGATGAGAGCATTCTTGCTTAGCCAGGGCCAAGACATATGGGATGCTACTCAGAGTGCAAACTTTGTGGTGCTTCCAGTTGCTTAGCGCACTACCCCAGCGATTGTGGCTCAGCGTGAGGCGAATGCCAAATTTGTTAACTTTCTCTTCTCAGGACTTGGTCCAGTTGATTATGAGAAAGTGAGCCACCTCGAGACTGCCCGTCAGATCTGGTCCCTGCTGAGTGCACACCATGAGGGCACTGCTACTATCAAGGGGCATCTCATTGAGACTTACAGGCGCGAATATGAGAATTTCGTTCAGAAGCCTGGTGAGTCCATCGATGACTTGTTTGGTCGTTTTCAATCGATCATCAACAAGTTGCACGTTAACTCCAGCCCTGAGAGGATCCCATACACCGACCATCAGTAGGGTGTCAAATTGCTGTATGCGTTGGACAAGAAGGTATGGGAGATCAAGGTTAACTCGATCATCGAGTCTGAGGCCTATGACACAATTAGAGTTGAGACTCTTTACAGCAAGCTCAAGGCCACAGAGGTGGATTACAAGTTGAGAGATTCTCTCGCTTGTACTGGCTCCAAGAGCCTGGCCTTGGCTTCTCCCTCCAGTGAGGCCGCTACTAACCCCCAGCTTCACAACTTTTCGTTTTTAGCCCTTATGTCTGTTACAGAGGAGCAGTTGGCATCACTTGGGGATGATGAGCTTTGCCTGGTGTCTAGCCGCTTTCCGCGCGCCTATGACAACCGGATGAGCTAGAAGAGGGGCGAGAGGCCCAAGTGCTTCAAGTGCGGAGAGGTCGGCCACTTCATCGCCGAATGCCCGAACAAGTAGAATGACTACTACAAGAAGGGCAAGAGCCACTCCCGTGACTCCAACAAGTACCACTCTGACAAGCATGACTTCGGCAAGCGAGACCACACCAAGCACCGCTCCGGCAAGATCAAGAACTTCTGGAAGGCTTTCAAGAGCTACCAGAAGGACAACCGGAAGCGGGACAAGGCCTTCTTCGCCGATCTTGGTGGTCTGTGCGGCGGATCGTCCTCCTCCTCCTTGTCTTCATCAAGCTCAAGCGATGAGGAGATTGTCACCAAGTGGGACAAGATGAGGGACCAAGGCGGTCCAGCTGGACTCTGCTTCGTCTCCACCAAGTCCAAGCGCGAGCACAAGATGCACCGGAGATCTTTTTGCTCCATGGCGCTTGAGGACAAGGACGACAAGGGCAATGACAATGACTCCTCCGATGAAGAGGTAACTCCTGAGCAAGCTAAAATCCTTGAGATGTTGGAGGCAAATAGTCGTGAGTTGAAAGCCCAGGATAGGTTGTTGGGGAAGGCAGCCAAGAAGCTGCAGAAGCAGAAAGCCAAGTTGGCTGATGCTTTAGCTGAGATAGAGAGGCTGAAGAGTGTGCCAACCCAGCTTAGTGAGCTTGAGTGCCCTACTAGTGAGACTTTGATGAGAGATCTCTGTGAGCAGAAGAGCAAGTACGCTCATCAGGTAGAGTTGATGGATAGGCTAAAGGTAGAGTTAGGCAAGCTCCAGTCTAAACTGGATGAGCCTATTTTGAGTGATGAGCCTGAGTGTGAGATGTGCCCTCACCTAGCTGTTGACATAGCTGAGCTGAAAGTAAGGTGTGAGGGATAGCTCAAGGAGTTAGAGGAGCTTAGGGCTAGACCCATGCTTTTGGGTGCGTGCATGGTTTGTCCTACCTTGGAGAGTGAGCTTGTGCAGTTGAGAGCTGACCTTGAGGTGCTTTCAGCACCCCCTGACACTTGTGAGAACTGTCTCACTTTGAGGTTGATGTTGGCGGATAGGGATGCCACCATTAAGAAGTTAGAGAAGTCTGCTCCCTCTATTCCCTCTCTAGACTGCCCTACTTGTGCTGCCCAGAGTTTAGTTCTGGAGGATCTAAGAGAGGAGAAGTTGGTCCTTGAAGAGGACAACTGTAGGTTGAGAGAGGTGCTGAGCTGGATGTATTCCAGAGAACCTCAGCTTAGGATGATTATAGAGGGAAGCAAGCGTGAAGAGGGCGACAAGAGTGGTCTTGGTTTGGGTGAGTGTAGTACATCAGGTGAGAAGAGTGCCCCAATCAAGCTTCAGACTGCCTCACCCCAGCCTGATACTACAGTTGATGGGGTTTACCATGAGCCTCCCAAGGCTGCCCCAAGAAAGTCTTACTAGACACCCAAGCCACCACAGGCTGAGCTGGATAAGATTGTGAAGGAAGTGCTTAAGCCTTCAGGCAAGAAGCCAGTCCAGCAGCTTGCACCACCTAAGGCTACTCCACCTAAGCCTAAGGCCCAGCATAAACCCACTCCCAAGAGGCCTGTCTACCACTATGACTTTTGCAGCGGAATGGCCACTTGGAGGAGTTTTGCTTCAGGAGGAAGCGAGCTGAGAGGCAGGAGAGAGCCTGGGGGAACCAGGATTAGTTCTACCAAGGTGGTAGGCAGGATCCTCCCCATCGCGGTGAGATGAGAGACCGCTTTGCTGGTGAGAGAGGAGGCGGCTTTCAGGCCCATGCTCCTGGTGGAGAGAGACGCTTTCCCGGTCGAGCTCCTAGTCATTTTTAGCATGGCTATGGACCTCGTGACCGAGGCTTTGGAGGTAGAGGTTTTGAGAGCTCACGCTTTAGAGGTCGTGGGTACCTAGGTAGACATGATGCTTACTTTGACTATGCTTACCCTACTTTTGAGCAGATGGCTCGGCACTGGTTCAGTAGTTTCACTAACCCCAGTGCCGGACCGTTTGCTCACTCTCGCTTTCCTTGATTTTGCAGGATCGAGGCCTGGAGGACATATGGATCATGGACTTCGGTTGCTCTAGGCACATGACATGGCACCGCAGATGGTTCTCCAGCCTCAACCCCGTGAGCACCAAGGAGTACATCACATTCAGGGATAATGGTCAAGGTAAAGTGTTGGGTGTCGGTTCTGTTGCTCTTTCTGGCAAGCTTTCCCTGAGAGAAGTTGCTTTGGTGAGGAATTTGGGGTTCAATTTGGTTTCTGTTTCACAACTTCTCAAGGAAGGGTTTGAGGTTCGTTTTAAGAAGGGTTGTTCTTGTGTGCTTGATGCTAAGGAAAACCTTGTTTGTCAGATTTTGCCCTATGGGCAGGTTTTCAAGGTTGACCTTGCATCTGTTTCTGGCCCTCCTCGGTGTTTGGTTGCTAGTCCTTCTGTTGATATTTAGAAGTGGCATAGGAGGCTTGGCCATTTGAGTTTTGATCTGCTAGCCAGGTTGAGCTCGATGGGTCTGATCCGAGGATTGCCCAATTTGAAAGCAAAAAAGGACTTAGTATGCCACCCCTGTCGTCATGGCAAGATGGTTGCCGCTTCTCATGCACCTGTCAATCAAGTGATGACCTCTTACCCCGGTGAGCTGCTACATATGGACATGGTTGGTCCTGTTCGGGTACAGTCAGTCACTGGGAAGTGGTATGTGCTTGTAGTTGTGGACGACTTTTCTCGCTATTCGTGGGTGTTCTTCAT
The DNA here is from genome assembly GCA_030272315.1 of Paspalum vaginatum. Classification (NCBI taxonomy): domain Eukaryota; kingdom Viridiplantae; phylum Streptophyta; class Magnoliopsida; order Poales; family Poaceae; genus Paspalum; species Paspalum vaginatum. The sequence goes on along the minus strand of CM059018.1, from coordinate 31,184,905 downwards.
GGAATTCAAAGATGAAGCTTTTGGTTTTGTTCGGGATCTGGTCTTGAGCTTAAGGAATGAGAGTCATAAAGCCATGAGGGCTATTCGCAGCGACAATGGCGGAGAATTTCATAACTCTCATTTCGAAACCTTTTGTTGTGACCTTGGTCTTGATCACCAATTCTCATCTCCTTATACCCCACCGCAGAACGGTGTTGTGGAATGAAAGAACCGCACACTTGTAGAGATGGCGCGGACGATGCTTGATGAGCATAGGACTCCGCGACGCTTTTGGGCTGAGGCTATGAATACGGCCTATTACATTGCCAACCACATCATCCTACAAGCTTTCTTAGGGAAGACTTCATACGAGCTACGGTTTGGTAGGCAGCCTAGCGTCAAGCACCTATGTGCATTTGGCTGCAGATGCTTTGTGCTAAAAAAGGGGGGCATTTGGACAAATTTGAATCTCGCTGCTTGGATGGTATTTTTCTTGGGTACGCCTCTAGCTCTAGGGCATATAGAGTGTGGATCCTTGATACTAGACAAATGGTTGAGACTTGTGAAGTTTCCTTTGATGAATCTATGCCTTGCACAACCCCTGCATTTGAGATTTCAGGTGATGATGAAGAAGGCGTTCCCATCTTTGAAGATGAGGAAGGTGAAGTAGATGCTGGTGATGCAGGAGCCACTGCACCGGCTGTAGCTCCTGCCCCCTCTGCTATGAGGTCTGAAGATGAAGAAGGACCCTTGCCTACGGTTTCCTCCTCACTCCCCCGACCACAAGCTCGAGCAGAGGCTGGCCCCGCTGAGGACGCAGGGGAGGTGACCTCCGAGATTGTTCCATCTTGGTAGGTCCAGCGGGATCACCCTCCAGACAGGATGATTGGAGATCTACACCCGCGTGTCACACGCTCTTCGGTTAACTCTCTCGCCTTTTTCTGCCACTCCGCATTTGTTACTTCTTTCAAACCCCGGGATGTGTCACATGCATTATCTAATCCTAGTTGGGTGAATGCCATGCATGAGGAGTTGGAGAACTTTGAGAGAAACCATGTCTGGGATTTAGTTGAACCTCCACCAAACTGCCACCCTATAGGAACCAAGTGGGTTTTCAAGAACAAACAGGGTGAGGATGGGATGGTTGTGAGGAACAAAGCGAGATTGGTAGCCCAGGGTTTCTGTCAGAAGGAGGGGATAGATTATGAGGAAACCTTTGCTCCTATACCTCGTTTAGAGGCCATTAGGATTCTGCTTGCCATTGCTGCCTCTAAAGGCTTCAAACTGCAGCAGATGGATGTCAAGTCAGCCTTCCTAAACGGTTACATAGAGGAGGAGGTATATGTGAGACAACGTCCTGGTTTTGAGAGTGCCAAGTTTCCAGACCGGGTGTATAAGTTGAGAAAAGCCCTTTATGGTCTGAAGCAAGCTCCAAGAGCTTGGTATGCTAGGTTGAAAGCCTTTCTGCTCAAGTCTGGTTTTGTGATGGGTTCAGTAGACAAGACCTTGTTTCTATTGAGTTGTGGTGGTGACACCCTGCTAGTTCAGATATATGTTGATGACATTATCTTTGGTAGTTCATCTCACACTTTGGTGTCTAAGTTTGCTGAACAGATGAGCAGTGAATTCGAGATGAGTCTCACGGGTGAGCTTCAGTTCTTTCTCATGCTTCAGATCAAGCAAGGCCCAGAAGATACCTTCGTCCATCAAGCCAAGTACACGAAGGACATTCTGAGAAAGTTTGACAAGGGAGATCTCAGGCCCATGGCGACTCCCATGTCAACACAGATGGCTCTTGATGCTGATGAAGAAGAGGAGGTGGTGGACCAAAGAGAGTACCGAGGGATGATCGGCTCACTTCTGTACCTGACGGCGACCAGGCCGGACATTCAGTTCGCGGTCTGCCTCTGTGCGTGTTTTCAGGCCTCACCAAGGCTATCACATCGTCAAGCGGTGAAGCGCATCTTCAAGTACCTGAAATGCACTCATGAGCTTGGTCTTTGGTTCTCTTCAGCTTCGTTGCTCTCTCTCAGAGGGTATTCGGATGCCGACTTTGTGGGTTGTCGGCTGGAGCACAAGTTTACTTCCGGCACCTGCCAGTTTCTCGGTTCTTCTCTTGTCTCTTAGTCCTCACGCAAGCAATCTAGCGTAGCCACTTCCAACACAGAAGCTGAATACATTGCTACTGCTAGTTGCTGCTCCCAGCTGCTTTGGATGAAGTCCACCTTGAGCGACTTTGGTCTCAGTTTTAGGAAGATCCCTCTCCTAGTAGACTCTACTTCTGCTATTTCTATAGCTAAGAACCCCGTCCTGCACTTCAGAACCAAACACATAGACGTGAGGTTTCACTTCTTGAGAGATCACTATGAGAAGGGAGATATAGACTTGATCCATGTAGAGACTGAGAACCAGTTGGCTGATATCTTCACCAAGCCCTTAGACCTTAGTGTGTTTGCTCACTTGCGTGGGGAGCTTGGTGTTTGTTACCCCTTTTAGGTTGGGGTAACTTTGGTGTAGTTTAGGATTTTGTTTTGCTTTTTCTTTGCTTTTCTTTGCTTTTCTTGCATTTTGTATCATACCATGCATTGCATTGTAACATATGCATTTTCACATACACTAGCACTAGAGCTCTTCTGGTATGATGAGTTAGTACTTGCTTGTGCTAGATTGTACAGTTGCTTGCATGATCATGGTTGGCTAAGCTCCTTGAATCTGTCTAATATCATTTGTGAGCTAAGTCATTTTTGTTTCATGAAAATCAAAAACCATGATCACCACTTGACTTGGCTACCTAGCATGTGTAGGAATGTTGAATGCTATGCTATCTTTTCATGCTTGGATATGCTAGTCGTATGTCTTTGTTACACTGATGCCTAAGCATTTATGGCACTTCGCCCAAATCTGAAATCTGAATGAATGTTGTTTACAAAATGGTGTCCTATGAGCTAAATTGAAAAGATTCAGGTGGGTTCACTTGTCACACTGATCTAGTTTGAGATAGCTTGCCTTTGCACTTTGGCATGAACTTGGACTAGGCTATGACCAAAACCTTGTCTTAAGCTTCTGATGGTTTTCTGTACCTAGGCTTGGCATTGGTTGGTAAGAAGTGGCAAAAACAAGTGAATAGCCCTTGGCATATGATCTGATTTGCTAGAAGTTAAAAATTGCTAAATCTGAAATCTGCAAGTCTCTAAAATGCTTATGGCCTATTGTATATGCTTTGGTTGAGAGTAGCACACCTTGTATGTCTTGCTAGCATCTTGCTGTTCATGCCTATCTTGCTAGATGCTATTCATGTTGGTGATGCTTTCTTTTCAACAACATTGAAAAACATGCTCCTGATCTGTATAAGATAGATTAAATTGAGTTTGTTTGCATGCTTCCTTGCCCTCACTTGCTCTGTCTGCTAGAACTTGTATTTACTAGCTTTTCATCCCTGCTGAGCTCTTCATGGTACACTTCCTGCATTTCATGGCATATTTTGAAGGGGAGTTGTCCATTTCAGGGGGAGTTGAGTTCTATGAACCCTTGATGTGTCCATTGTCAACAAGGGGGAGAGATGTTGACCCTTGGGGAGAGAGATGTTGGACCAAGAGGGAGGACTCTGTAGAGATCTAGTTGAGGGAGAGTTTGAGCTTTTAGCATGCTCTTGCATCGATGCGTTGAGCCTTTTGCCTCTTTCTAGAGGAGCTGATGTTTTGCCTTAGCATGACTGTGTTGAGCTGGTTTGCCTCTTTCTTGAGGGGTCATGCTTTAGTTTGATCGACTGCGTTGATCGGTTTTCCTTGTCTTAGGGGGCAATCTTTGGCTTTGTTTTTGTTGTCTCAATTTGCCCTTTTCTGCTTGTATTTGGCTTTTGGGCATCTTGAGCAACTTCTTCTTTTCTTCTTTCTTTTCGGTTTTACGCTTTTCTTTTTGTCTTTGTGCTATTTCAGGTTACAGGTTGAAGGTGTTGACAAAGCACTCATCAAGGGGGAGATTGAGAGCCAATGGACCGGCTCCATTGCCTCTGGAGTGATGAGTGATTGTCAACAGTAGCAAGGCCCGGAAGGACTTGGGCACAAGACCTCCGATGGACAGGAGGCCCTCTGATGGACTGGAGGTAGAGGAAAGTCCTCCGAAGGATTGGAGGCATGCTCTGCGTCTGTCGGCCATGGGAGTTCGGTACACGGAGGAGCGACACAACGACGGCAGGAGTAAGTCCTCCGAAGGACTGCGAGGCTGCCTCGATGGACAGGGGATGCCGGGCGCCACCGCGGTGCTCCAACCCGAATGCGTGGTGCGAAGGCGTGCGAGGGAGGCTTTGGCGGCTTCGGCTCAAAATCGCTACCCAAGCTACCCAAGCCTTGGTGAGTTGGGCCACGACTCACCTAGACAGAGAAGATGGGCCAAATCCGGCCCAGGCGGAGACTTCCTAAAGTTTCCCGGTTTCTGACTTCAAAACCGGGGGCGGATCGCGGATTGGACTACTGGCCACGTGGAGAACATCTGAGGATTGTGTGAAACTTACGAAGAACAGGACTTCATCGTGGTCGTCCGTCCCGAAATATCCTTTAATCTTTCGTTTGAGTCCTTAGGGTTTGTCTAGTTGTAGGGACCTAAGTGCAAAACTGTCTAAATAGCACTCGATTATAAATAGGTCCAAGGCAGGTCATTAGAAGCTCTCTTGGCTGCTAGGATTAGTCTTCACTTGGTAATTTTCATCCTTAAGCTTTGAGCTCCATTGTTAGGGAGGTGAGAGTAGGATTTAGCCTCCTAATCTTGAGGGAAGGTGAGGATGGTTGCTTGGGATGAATTTCTGCTTGTATGCTGAATCTTTAGACCCTTCTTGGGCACTTAATCGAAGCAAATTCGTGCGGCAACCTTGTGTTCTTCTCCTCCCCCTCTCTCTTTGGTTTTTTGGTTCAATCCTTGACTTTTGGGTGTTTTTGTTGGCCAAGCTTGAATCCCTTTCCTTGCTGATGTTCTGGACTTGCTAGGACGTGGAGATCATGACTTAGTTCATCTCAATCCTGCTGGATTGCCACGAGCAAGCCTCCTTTGTGTTTTCCCCTTTCTTGCCCAAAGATTGCCATTTCACGTGATCTAAAATTCCCACTGATTCTGTGGTCTCCTTGAGTTGATCTTTTGGAAAAAGCTTTGGAATAGGGTCCAGATAGCCTGTGCAAAATTTCGTGAAGTTTGGACAAGGTTTGGTCAAGTTTGGGTTTGAAGCAGCCTTTTCTGCGACTCTACCGAACAATTCGGCAGGTGCCACCGGACAATCCGGTTCCACCAGATAGTCTGGCAGATCTCACTAGATAGTCCGGTGTGAGCTCTGTCTGGGCTGTGCCACCGGACAATCCGGCAGCAGGCACCTGATAGTCCGGTCCCATCGGACAGTCCGGTGCTAGCCACCGGATAGTCCGGTCCTGCCAGGAGCTACTGTGTTCTTTCCAGTTTGGTTTTTCCGCTGTGTTTCTGCTCTGGAATTTTGCATTCGGCACTGTTAGACCATTCTCTTTGCTTGCTGTGAGTCAGTGAGACACACCTCGGTGTGGTGAGTGTTTTGTGGCGGTTTGTCGCAAAGTCTCGTTGCCGGTGTGCCATTCTTAGTTGGATCTCGAGTTTTACCGTTTTGGTGCGTATCCTTTCAGTGGATGGCACCCTTGCGCTGCTAGGCACGTATCTATTCAGTGGACGGTGCCTAGTTCTATTTCTCTTGAGCTTTGCTGAGCACCTTCTTGGGGGTTGTGATTTTGAGATTTCAAGTGCTCCTATTCACCCCCCTCTAGTCGCACGTCTCGGTCCTACAAAGTCTAGCAAGATTCAAAGAACTTAAAGACAACACAAACCTAAACCTTGGTCTAGTATGCAATAAGGTACACCACACTAGGCAAGCGTAAGAAATAAAGTAAAGTATAACTCAAGTATGATCAATGAATTGTATTATATTGGATTAGCAAAGGTACAAAAGATTGGAAAGATACAAGAGCTTTACCAAGACTCGAAGCGAACTCCAGAATCCCTGAGACAAAAGCTTAGACTCAACTCTAACTCCTAAGACTAACCTACTGCTACAAGACTAAGTGAGGCCTAGGGACCTATTTATACCCACTCGAGCAAGAGGGGTACTTATAGTGGTGGTAATTTGGTGTGGGAAGGTAATGGCGATTACAAGGGGGTAGGTGGCAGGCCGGGCGGCTAGGTAGAAGAGACTGAGCGGCCCCACCCAAGGCTGGGCAGCCCCACCCAAGGCCGGACGGCCTGGTCACCCCTTGGATCCATTGCCTCTCTTCATCCAATAATCCATATTGACTCCCTAATGCGGTTTGAGGTCGGTTGGAAGTTAAATCATGTGCTTTCTTCCAAATCATTGGATCTTCACTTATGTTTCTTCCTTAGCCACAGGATTGAGATGCCTTGGACTGCTGACTTCACCAATCTAAGTACTGGATCAATGAAGTTGTGGGTCTTCCAGTGCTTTGCTTGTTGCTTTCGCGGTTTACACCTTGGAGTTGTATTGACACGTTTTACACCTTGGAGTTGTATTGACACGTCTCTTATGTGCATGCAGGTCAAAGATGAAGTGATTTGGCCACATTCACTAGCCTGGCTAGGGCTTCTTTCTAACTTAGCCACTTTTTGCCCTGTTTTCAGCTGTTTTTGTACCTACACTCAAATATTCATCACAACTCGTGGAAATATGTTAGTAGCAGTGGTTAGTCTGCACTTTGATGTATTTTCCTTCATGTTTATGGATAGTTGATGGTCAGAGATAGTGCAATAACGACCATCAAGACCCCGCAAGCTTAGACCTTTGCTCATCCTCGAGTAAAGCCAAGATGGTTTATGGATCAGGAGTAGCTACAATATCATTGTTCAAGGGTAGAGGCTATACATAACCGTCACCCATGCTTTCATCTCGAATCATAGAGTATGCAAAGATCACATTTTCTCATACCTGTGGTCCATCTTTTTGACTTACCATATCTTGGGTGGTTGAGAAAAAGAATGACTTCGTTGCAGGCTCCATGCTCAAGGCATTTCTTTTTAGATTCCTATCTCAGGTGTTTTTGAAAGTTTTCAAAAATAAAAGCAAGTTTCCCTAGAGGTACTCTCGATCGTTCAAAAGTGCATCCTTACCATAAAGGGCCAAGAGCATGGCCAAGATTTTTCCTACACTAAAGCTTTTGTGGAGCTCAGGGTGATGGAAAAACTTAGGTTACTTAAATTGTTTATTTTCCAAAGCCAAAGATTAGACCAAAGAAATGTACTACATCAGCACATCTTGTTCATCATTGGAGCTTATTTGGTGGTTGGATGGGTGCATCTCCTTGTTTCCTTTCCTTCTCCTTCTTTTGTGATGGGTATGAATATGGAGCCTTTTTGTATTTTCTCTCTTTTTGCCATGCTTTGACTAGCATGCTTTTCTTTTTCATACTTTTGCCATGCTTTGACTAGCATGCTTTTATTTTTCTTTTGATGGCTGCATATTCTCCCTCATTTTGATTTGGAAGGAGTAAAGTTGAAGTATTTTTTTGGAGATGTATGGGTGCATACCTAGTGTAGGTAAATGCATGCGTGATGGTGGATTTTTGCTCCAAGGATTCACAAGATAGTGATGATTCCATTCAATGAGACTCAAAATTTGACAAAGCTCAAAACAACAATAAGAATCTTATAAGCTAGGCTCAGATATTTCATTGTATTTGGCTCTAGTAGCTGTTTAAAACCAAAGGGGGAACTTTATTTTCATTTTTCAAAAGAATATCCTGAGATGTTCATCTTACTAGAAAAATGTAAAGCTGGCCTAGTACTTAGTCATATCATTTCTCATAACAACTTAAGACATAGTTTATGCAAATGGCATCCACAAAGTAAAAGGTCAGGTTCTCATTTTTATACATGCAAGCTCGAAATTAAGCTAAGTGTGGTATGTGCATAGACAAATAGTCAAGAACATGATAGAGCAACTATTCCTCATTTCCATATGAAGGCAATATATCAAAGGTGGGAGTTTATTTTATTGACACTTTTTTAACTGAATAAGAAAAGATAACTAAATATTATTATTGCTTACTTATCTCGCTGGTGGGACGGGTGTTGTTGTAGGACTGCTGCTGGTATTGTTGGGACTACTGGGACTGCTGCAAGGGAGAGTGAGGTCAAGGATCGGGGGTCATTCTCTGAGATGGGGGACGAGGGAGCGTCGAGGAAGCGTGCTCACATCACGTCAGTTTACCATCCCCCAAGCTTTAATAAAACTAGGGGTTCTGGTAGTAGTAGTTGTTGCGAAACTCGTGACCATCGTTAATGCAGGCTTCCATCTCTTCTCTGATTTCCCAAAGAATGTTCGTGTTGGAACGTAGCCGAGTCCATCCCGGAGGCTGCGTCGATCGATAGTATCGACGTGCTGGTGCAGGTGAGAGTCATACTGACCCTGCAGGTTCATTCCCTCCATGGCTGAATTGAGTCCCGCCATGTTGTCGGTGTTGAACCGGGTTGATGTAGAAGGTCCTACACTCCTATCAAATCTACAAAACGTACCTGCCGCATAGTACTCAGGAGCATATGGTGGTTGGTGGTATGAAGCTCCACCACTTACGCTGCTGTTGTACCATGGCTCTGGGTTGCTGTACCATCGGAAATCTGATAATTCCAGATCTATACTCGATGGTGTCACCATGTGGGGCATACAGGATGGATCTGCTACTGCTTCCTCATTAGCTTCTCATCGCCGCTACTTGGCCTAGTTGTCGTTGGGCTCTTTTCATGACACCTGCAAAGCTTTGGCATGGTTCCTCCATGTCGAGCTACACGGTCAGTCTTGCTACTAGTGTACAAATCGAATGGTGGTGCTAGAAGCGGCAGTTCAATGTTGTGGCCAAAGTAGGTCATGATCAATCTATCCCCCCCTTTCCGCATAAAATTCCCATTGATAAAGTGTTGCTCACCCACTATGTGTGATAGGTCGTCAGGAATGTAAGCAAGCTGGGCATTTTCCAAAGTGCCTAGTTTGGATGCAATCCTTGTGATAAGTGACGTGGTAGTGATAGGGGTGTTGTTCTTGCATAGTTCCATCTAGTGATGGACCATGTCTATGACCAGGGCATATGGGCTTCTTTTTGCAAATCTCATAGAGGCATTTAAGATCCTCATTAGCGGTGTAATGTGCCTCACTATGCGGAAACACGATGAGGGAGACCCAACGAGCGAGGAGTCTCAGACTAGGATTGTGGATTTTCATGATGCTAGATTTGTCCACACCCTCAGAGGAATGTAGCAGAGCCCTTCAAGAGGAGATGAACACCATGATCTCTCACGTCATGTTACGCCAAGCTGAAGCCCAGCTCAATTCAATGGACAATAATGTAGCACGGGTGCTCCCCTCCATCCTAGCCAGTGAGTATGCCCAGTATGTCAGGCATCGATTGACACTTTTTCTGGAGAAACCAAATTCTACACTCGGCCCCTCAATATGCTGTCTATCGACACACCAAAGGGCACCAAGGCTGATTCATCATGCATGCACCACAGAGCTTGAAAGATTAACCTACAATCTATGATGAACCAGCCATGCTTACATCCTAGATGGTTATGTCTGCCAGCTTAGATACAGGCTACTGTGAGAAGGCGAGCAGCCATATCGACGACCTCCATCGAGCAAGGTAACCTCACCATGCAAGTCACATAGGTGGTGGCAAAGACAAGACCAATGACCATGAACTCACCGCTTGGCAGGCACGTTTTGGCTCAGGGTCGGTTCTTAGCAACCAGACAGGTTTTACTATTGGAAAAAGATCCACCATCTCACAAGAATTGGTTGAGGCTCTCAAGACCCACTACGGCATAACTCAGGATAAGGGGCAACGTTACTTACTCCAAGCCGTACCTTGAGGTTAATGAATCAGTATCCTCCTCTGCCAAAGTTCAAAGTGCCAGAATTTTCCAAATTCAGTGGCAACGACAGCACCAGCACTATAGAGCACATCAGCCGATACATGACCCAATTGGGGATTGCAACATCAGCTGAACACATGAAAATTCAGCTATTTTCACTATCCCAGATAGGCCTGGTGTTTAGCTGGTACACGGCTTTGGAACCAGGATCTATCACAACTTGGAAACAGTTGGAAGACTAGTTCCATGCCCAATTCTTCTATGGGTTGGAAGAAGCCACCATCAACGACCTCAAGACTCTCCGTCAATGCCCCATAGAGTCAATCGGGCAATATATCCAATGCTACTGAGAGGCTAGGAACATATGTTATTAGGTCCACCTCTCAAAAAAGAATCTAGCTGAGATGGCGCACGCTGGCCTAAACAGGGCCACGAAGATCGCACACAGGCCAGCTGATTTTCACTCTATCGGCCAATTAGTCTCCAAGGTATCGGCTCACGAACATATGCATTCAGAGTAGTACCAAGAAAAGCTAAGAAAGATGATTAACTATCTTCAAAACGATGACGACGAACCGGCCGATGAAGAAGCCAAGGTGGTAGTAGTTGTACTATGGTCCAAGCTGAATCAGCCAATGCCTCATCAATGGCTCAAGCGCCCTGAGGTACCAGCTAGCTATGACTTCGGTGTATCCAAGACAGAGCAAATCTTTGATCTACTTCTCAATGATAAGCACCTGGAGCTGATGCCTGGCCACAAGATCATCCAATTGCCACAGGAAATCGATGGGCAATCGTCTTGCAGACGAGCACACGAGGAGTTAGGGAGATCACGCTACCGCTATGGTCATCTCTCCTAGTGCGGCTCTGATCGGCTATAGGTGGAGTCGATTAGTTATGGTTCAGCCATGCCACCTAGCTTGACCTTCCAGCTGGGGCGGTTGCGGTGGTCAGAGGATCGCCCTGCAGATACACAAACAATCAAATGGGCATAAAATCCTAGCCGATCGCATGGGTCAACCTCAGACCTCCGAGTGAATCAGCTCATACAAGTCGATTGCCTTCTTGCTATCGATTGGTTTAGTATATCAATAAAGCAAAAGCAAGAAGATAAACCCTACTTAAAGCATGATCTAGATGATGCGACTCCCCTAGGGTGACATCCGCTATGCACATATCTAGATAGATCTAACCACATGCGAAACATAGACCAGAACCCCCAAGGGGGTTCACCTAAGAAAGAAGATACAATCTAAAACATGTAAAGCAGGGTGCCAAGCGCACATCGATCTCTCGAGTTGCCATGTGCACATATTGCAGTGCATGTCATGGAATGTAGCAACTGAACAGCTATATACCCTTGGCCACACGTTACCGATCTAATGACATGAAGCATAAACAAGATAATAGATCGATAACATGCAAGATAACTGATGGGTCCCACGCCAAATAAGCTTGGTGCGAGATTCATCAGGATAACTAGCGAATCTCGCAAGCTGCGAAGCTTAGTACAAGACTCATCGAGGTAACCAGCAAACTTTGCCATCAAAAACACTTCAGTACAAGGTTCACCATGGATCCGGTAAGCGCTTCGCTGCCCTAGCTGACCCGGGTGACTCCGCTAGGGCAGCATGATGCTTAACTGGAGAGAATAACCCTAGGAGCCAGGGGTGATGATGCACCGAGAGTTGATGAATGAGACACCGCTGCTTGGGAACAATAACGTCGTTGCCATTATTACGAAGAAAGGGTTACATATTTATAGTCTGAAGACTTGACTCTCTAGGCAAGCCCTTTCTTAAAGCTAGACTCGAACTTTTTCCTAAACTAATAGATTACAAATTAATAAATCTGGGATTCTATTACTAGGTAACATGATCTGGACTCTCTATTGCATTGGTCCAGATCCTCATGAAGCTTCCAAATATTAGACGAAACATTCCGTATAATTGTGCTAGATTCTGGTTGTCCTATTGTTTCGGCATCTCCCATCGACTAATAATGGATTTGGATGTGATTCTAGCTGCATTGGAAAGCTTATCTCCTTAGCTTTCCATCCATATGTAGAACATCCCAGATGGAGTTCGTATGTGGCCTGGGAACCCATTTTCATGCAGCGTACTCCTGCTGTCCAAACCAGCCTCGCGAATAAACTAGGCTTCGACATGGATTAGGCTTGTGACTCCATCTTGGATTGGGCCTTGGGTGCATAATTATCATCATATTTGGCCAAACTTATGATATAGGCCTGGCCAAGTGGATTCCTTCACTGTGGGCTTCTTATTACATTTTGGCCTACTAGTCTTGGTCAAAATCCGGTGGCAACACATCCCTGCTGAAGAATTGAGGGGACACAAGTACTACAAGTGGCACAACATGCTAGACTCTCACAATAGAGCCGATTGCAAGGCACTACGCTAGCAAATTCAGAACGCCATCGAGCGAGGGAGGCTGACCTATTCTCGGAGCACGATGAAGGTCGATCAAACTCCGTTCCCACACGTCAACATGCTCGATGTGATGTCTTTCGCTTAGGGCTAGACCGGGCCTGCCACCCCGATTTGCAGCAAGATCAAGATAGCTACAACACATGAATCGGCTGAATCTCTGCGTTGGATCCATAGTGCTGTTAAATCAAGCAAGGTCATCACCAAGGGTCAAGCTAGCCCATTCTTCTTAACGATCAACATGGGGGACACCTTTTCTAGCTCAAAGGATAAGGACTAAGGCCGATCCAAACAGTGATCGGCAGTTAAAATTTGAGTATACCGGTAACATGACTGACATCGCTTCTAGCTACAAAAGCAAGGGCAAATTAAAGCCAAGGCGGATCCGAATGACAATCGTCCATTAAAGTTCCGGCCTGAAGAACACTTGTCCGTGAAGGATATCGATGTTGGCGGTTCTTGGCCTAACATATTTTACTCCGCAAGTGTACGGAGACCGTTGCAGCTTTCACCCAGGAGTATTCCAAGGTATCGTATTTATCCATAGGGAAGCATCGAGAAAGAATACAACTTCATCGATCACCTAGCTACTACCAACTCATTCATTCCAAAAGGAAACAAGAAAAGGTAAACACCAAACACCATTGTCGCGAATTCATGATTAAGCTAGGAGGACAATGAGTCGAGGGCTAAGGTTCGGTCTTCCATCTCTATAAGCTTACAAGTGCTATCCATACTAAGGTCGAAAGGGTCGAGATAGAATTATGGTCTTGCATCGAGTAAAATTCCAGACTACACCGAGGTGGCATGGGGGTATATAGTTGGCCAACCGAACAACAACTAGCTAACACCTACAGGCTTACCAAACAATAGGATCAGAATACAGAGGCTCCCTAATGCTGTCACCAAGAGGGGCTACTAACCAGAGCTGCGTGGTTAAGATGGCACGCTATACTAGTGCTCAAGCGATGTGTTGCATCTGTCACCATAAGAGAGCTCGAGCACTAAAGCTCGCCCTTAGCTAGAGGGTGAGAGCTAACCAGGCTCCAAGATCTAAGTCTAGGAGAGGCTTATCGCACTAGCAAGTATAACAAAGCTCAATCAATTCTAACTTAGCACAACTCAGGCCTCGAACTTGGCACTCCCAACTAGAAAAGGTGCTAGCAAATAAATGTAGCAGCAAACATACCAACTCTGAGAACTAACTAGAGACGAAGATAAGTGCATAAAGTAGAAATATAAAGTACTTGCACTTGTCATATATCATAAAGTAATGCATAAGGAAAGAGTCACAAAGTACATTACCAAATATTCCGATTGACTTTGAAATTGCAAAGTCTGCTCTAACTCCTAGCGGAGGCACCACCCTAGAGGCGCCTCCTAGAGAGGGAGAGAGTGATTACATGGTGAGATGCAAGTGAAGTGAGGGGGTGCCTCTCTATCTATAGGTGGAGGAGAGGGGAATATTCTATGTGCCTACATGCAAGATTCCTCCTTCAACTGCTCTTTGGGCACCACTTGTCCTCCCAACTGATTTGGATAGGTCAGTAACAGTGTTCTACACGTGACGGCATCAAGAACCAGCCAAGAACCAGATCATAAGGCCTTGAACTAGCCGTTGGAAGCTTGAACCGGACATTTTATAGGCATTCTGAGTCATAACTGTCGCTTGGGTTGCTTCGTACCCAGCTGGACCGGATGAATTGGTCCCGAACCGTGTGAACCAGAGGGATAACCGTGCCTTGGCCCTCTTCGCATTTGCCACATCATTGAATCAGTTGGGGTGAGCCAGCCGAGCCATACCCCAGCCTCTTCCTTGTTGCCACGTGGCCTAGGCCAGGGCGAATGGCCGAGCTGCCCCGCAATGGTGAGAGTGCCCGCGCCGCCCCCTGAGCGCCACGTGGAGGCCTCTGGTTGGGCCCGCCGCTTGGAGACGGATCACGATCCATGTGTCCCCCGCGCTGCCAATGAGCGCCTGCCACATGGTGCCTCCGGCTCTTCTCTGGCGCGCAGTTTGTACGGAAGGGCAGCGCTGGCATCACTGATGATGTCAGCATTTCCTTTTTAATTTTGAATTTTGATAACTTTTCCATCCGAACTCCAAATGCGACAAATGATATGTCCATTTTGATCATCTCGAACGAGGTTTTCGCAATGGTGTTGTCCTTGAGATCTTTTGAGATACTTCATAGTAAAGTTATTTCACATTCACTCTCAAGCCCTTTTTGTGCGCGAATCCTCTCTTACTCCAGATGATATTGTTTTGCATGGAATTTGAGCATCTCTTTGTGGAACTCAAAAATCACCAAAATTTGAGGAATTCGTTAGTTCAAGATAGATAATGCATAGAGTTCGGCCTATATCCCATTTATTCACCAAGGAATTGGTGGTCAGAATAGGTGAATAATGACTATCCAACAATCACTAGGAACTGCCGGTCTCGACCTGATTCTCGGGTCTTGATAGGAATGTACGTTTATCACCACGAATAGTGCGAGAAGCATCGGCTGCACTAATAAGAGAAAGACTGTTCTCATGGTCAGTGTTGACAGACATAATCTCACGATATCCACCGTCAATTATCCACCAAATGAAGCAAAACATGTGAAATATTTGGACTAACCCTTACTACTAATTAGTTCCACAAGATGTACATGAATATTTGGGTGCAGGTACAAAATTGCATGTAAAAATGGAAGAATCAAGCCCAAGAAGTGAAGATGGGCTGAAATGGGAAAAACCCATGGCCGCCCGACCATATCCCATGGTCGGCCGGCCACCTGGTTTGTCCGCCCAGCCATCTGCCAGGTTGCTAGACCATGTGGCTTGGTCAGCCGACCACCCGTCCGAGTCGGTTTGCCCGCACTTCACTCCTGCATGCAAAGAAACACAAGGCAACGACAATCCAACCGTTGTATCAAGCATCCAAAGAATCCAAGGGCCAAAAGACCAACAAACCATGGATTGGTGATATCACTAATCTGTGGGAAGAGCCATGCAGCAAATCAGAGGAAAACACGTGGCCGCCCGACCACATTTCGTGGCCGCCCGGACACCCTTCGGAGGCATCTTACACGTGCATCAATCGTTTCAACCTCCAACCGACATGGGGAAGCAAGATCAACCACTAGACTGCTTAAGTCGGTAAATCGGATGGTCGCCCGACCATAGGGGGTGGCCACCCAGCCATCAACCTACCTCTACAACCGACCTAGGCTACCTACAAATACCCCTCTTACATGTATGGACTATAAATAGGCCCCGAGAGCTCATTTGCAAAGTGTGGAGTTGAGTTCAAGTTCTATGTTAGAGTGCTAAACTATTCCCTTAGTAGTTAGGATAGTCCTGGGAGTTAGAGTTGAGTCGAGCTTTGCCTCGGAGTCTCTAGAGTTATCTTCGAGTCTGTGGTAAAGCTTTGTATCTTTTGGATTCAAATTATCTTCAATATAATTTTATTTATATTTTACTCTAAGTTCTATCTCCTGCGAATGTGGTGTACCTTTCTTTGCACACTAGCTAGGCTTAGGTTGTGTTTAATTTTGTTATTCTCGCTGGAGCTATAACTCAACCCTAGACTTAGACGCTAGGCTCTGGCTAGACCCTCTCCTTTGATCAAGGATGGTCTATCGTTGTTCAAGCATCGCTTGAACATGTTTATAGAGTGCCATCCTCTCCACACAGCCTTGCTTGGTAGGCCCACTCAGTGACAGCGTGTGGTGTGCCTGTGTAGTCCAAGCCCGTCATTCGGGAGGCCTGTAGGTGTTAGCTAGACTCTCCTTTGGAACCAACTAGCTACCCTTGGTACCCTCGAGACTCCAGAATTTCGCTCGACGCAAGACCCTAACTTGTTTATTTGAATAACTTGATTAGGCACGGATAATCTTTATAGATTATTAGAAATAGAGTTTGGTGACTTTATCTCACTCGTCGTCCTTCCAAGAAACTATACCTTTCTATGGATATCTTTGATTGGCTTATCATCCCACCATACACCTATCTTTGTCACATTTACCCCTGTTACTACTAGTTGGTATAAATTATCTAAGTTTACAGTTATTTCGACTTGAGTATATTCAATTACACACTCTCGCCTGCCGCTTCCCTGTGGAAATTTCCGATACTCGGAATACTCTGAGTGAAAGGCTACAGCGGTCTCCGTGCGCTTGCGGAGTAAAACCTGTTAAGGCTAAGAGATGCCAACAAGCTTTTCTGGAGCCTTTGCCGGGGAAGCAATAGGTAGATTGATAATTGATATCTCATTTCAAACCCTGTATACTTGATAAGTTTACCGCTAGTTGTTAGCAGGCTCACTTTGCTCTGTTGCTTTGTTGTGGTTGCAACAGAGAGGTGTATGACCGGTTTCGACCTACCGGAAAACTACCACAATAATCCATTGTCACTGCCCAGGAGAGTCTATCAAAAGACTAACCACAGGCAGAGACCTGTGCCAAGGGAGCTAAAACCAAGCACTTCTACACATACTCCAGTTACCACCACCTTGGCCGAGAAGACCATTCGTGAGTTCTCCTTCCCCTCAAGCAGCAACATTCCTATGAGACCTGAAGTTCAAGTAGGGGAGAACTTCGAACTCAAGCCAGGGGTGATTCACATGGTTCAAGCTATCCCATTCTGCGGACTGGCTATGGAAGATGCCAACAATTACTTGTAGCAGTTTCTGGAGATCTGCAGCACGTTCAACTTGAAAGGAGCATCACCGGACGCCATCAAACTTCGTCTCTTCCCTTTCTCTCTTATTGGGAAGGCAAAACAGTGGTTCTACCTCAACTGTGCGACACTAACAACTTGGAACGCATGTTCCAATGCAATTCTTGCGAAGTATTTCCCACTTCGAAAAACTAACGTATTGAGGAACAAAATATCGAGCTTCCAACAGCTCACTGATGAAAACATGGCGAAGACCTGGGAAAGACTCCAAGAGTACATCACAGCCTGCGCCCACCACGGCATGCAAGAGTGGCTGATTATTCAGAGCTTTTTCCATGAGCTTCACCGCTCAGCACAAGAACATCTGGATGCAGCCACTGGAGGATCCTTCCTATCCTTGAGCATCACTGCGGCCAAAGGGCTAATTGAAAAAATGGCCACCAATCAAGGATGGAGAGAAGAAAGGTCTAGCACCCAATCCTGTGGTGTCTATCAGATTGAGAGCACTTACATCCTCGCTGTTAAGATGGACTTGCTGTTGAAAAAGCTAAACGATACTCCAGAAGCCGCTCCGGTCCAGGCCCTTGATACCCATATGACTTGCGAAGTCTGTGGGAACACAGGGTACTCGGGGAACAGCTGCCCCAAGATGCGACCCGAAGAGTCAAACTTCATAGGGAGCAACAACTTCAACACCGGGAATCGTCCTCAGCTAGGATGGAGTACACGACCATATCTCCCTTTCTCTGGACAAGGTAACTCTTTAGGCAATTCACAGCTGTTTCCTAAAAATAACTTTGATAAAAAAGCTGTGAATGATAGCATTAGTAAAAAGTTCCATTCTAATGATAGAATGTTTGAATCTATTTCTCTACAAATGGAAACTTTGAATAGTGCTATGAAAAACCAACTTACCTTCAATAAAATGTTGGAAACCCAAATAGCTCAGTTGGCGGCTGCCTTACCTAACCCAAATGTGAGTAAGCTGCCTGGGGAACTTGAAGCTCCTTCCAAGGAGCACATAAATGCAGTAACCACTAGGGGTGGAAAGTCCACACAGGACCCCCCGTCTCCTAGTCGTGCAGGTAAAGAGCAGAAGAAGACAATTGACTCCGAAGACAAGGTCACAGAGGAAGATAGACCTGGTAAGCAGGAGAAACCAGCATCGAAACATCTACCCCATGAGTTCTATGATACTATGGAGCTGCCATTCCCTCCACAAAACAAGAAGGCTACCGCTGACGAACAATACAGTAAGTTTGTTGAGGTCATTAAGAAGCTTTATGTCAACATACCCCTGCTAGATGCCATTCAAGTACTGACATATGCTAAGTACTTAAAGGACATCCTCAACAACAAGAAACCCCTACTGTCAACGGAAATAGTGCATTTGACAGAAGAGTGTAGCGCAGCTGTACTCAAGAAAAAGGACCCTAGAAGCCCCACCATCTCATGCTCGATTGGAACCCAACACTTTGACCAAGCATTGTGCGACATTGGAGCCAGTGTCAGCATGATGCCCAAGGTTATCTTTGATAAATTGAATCATGCTGCACTTGCCCCCATGGCTATGTGTCTGCAGCTCGCGGATCAATCCGTTCGCTACCCCGAAGGAATCGCGGAGAACGTTCCGTTGAAAATCCTGAATTTCCTCATCCCCGTGGATTTTGTGGTACTAGACATGGAAATTGACTCAAAAACATCACTCATCCTTGGAGGACCATTTTTGAGCACCGCGGAAGCAACCATCGATGTCGGGGAAGGAAAGGTCCACCTCAACATAAATGGCAAGAAGGAGACATTCACCTTCAAACCAAAAGTTGAGCATTGCAATAAGGTGCACACTTTCAAGTGCCAGGCACAAAAGAATGCACCCAAGGTCAAGACCGGAACCAACTAGCCAAACTCAAAGGTTGACATTACATCTATGCTGAACAAATTGAAAAGCAAGGCTGACATCCAACAAAGAGAGTATGAAGCTGCCATGAAAAGCAGAAAATTGAGACAACAAGAGAAGAGACATGGCAAGCCCAGTCCCGCGATAGGAGGCAAAGCTCCTGAGAATAAGGTCAGCGCCGAGAGCCAATTGCATACGCTAAGGCGGCGCAGAGTTAATGAAGCACAAAGGCAAGAAGACCTCACTTTGGTGCTTATATAACCCCGAGAGGAAAGAAATGGTCTGCCCTTGCCAACAGGTAAGTTGGCATTATCATTCGAGGGCATATTTATTTTCTGCCAAAATTGGAATTCACACACCACTGCATATTTAATTTTCTCATCTAAATTTTTGCATTGCACCAGTTGACTTTACCATTGCATGCCTCTATTTTTGCAAAATTTATTTCGCATTTTTTGCAAAAAAAATAAATTAGTGGCTGGCCGACCACCCCCCTGGCCGGCCGACCAGCCTTTTTTCCCTTCCTTTTCTTTTTATTTTACCTCCTTTCTCTTTCTCTTTCTCTTCTCTTTCTTTTTCTTTTATCTTTTCCTTTTTTCCTTTTCCTTTCCCTTTCCCTTTCTCTTTTCCTTTCTCTTTTCCTTTCCCTTTCTCTTTTCCTTTCTCTTTTGTTTTTCTATCTCCTCTCTTTTCCTTCTACCTTTACTTTACCTTCTCTCGAAGCAAACATCAGAAATTGGGGGCAGCATCATGGCCGCTCGGCCTCCGTATGTGGCCGCCCGGCCTCCACTCATGGCCGCCCGGCCCCTCCACATTTTCCTTTTGGTGCATGCAAGTTTCCTTTTTCTCACTGCCTCTCTCAGTCACTCCTACGCGCGCTCGTAAGGTCGCCCGACCAAGCATCATGGTCACCCGGCCATGGGTGCAGGCCGCCCAACCAGGCAACATGGCCGCCCGGCCACTAGAGCTAGCCGCCCAGCCTCCTGCCTGCTCCATTTCACCTATAAATAGCCCCCTTGCCCTCCTTGCTCGATGCACCATGCAGTACTGCACTGCACTCTTTCCCCCTCTCTTAATCTCTCATTTAGTGTTTAATTAAGCTCTTTTGCTTAGTTAAAACTTGTGCTCAAATAAAATCCGTGCTAGCCAAATAAAATTCCGGCTATGCTCTCTCAGATTTCTGCAGAAATAGGACTGTTTTGTGGTGGCTCCGCCCATAAGGACACTGATTTTTTCATACGACTAACCCGCTAACGCTAATATTATTTTGTCGTCTCTCCTTCGGGTATAGTGTGTTTTGTCATCGCCTTTCTGGATGAAACGAATGCTCAAGAAGGAAAAAAAGGCCGTTGGCAAGGCGGGGCAGCATGTCCGTTGGTCCTCCTCCGAGGGATCCACTCCAGTGAACATGCATGCTGCTTCCGAGAGGATGTCCATGAGCACGGAGGAGCCCGAGGAATTCCCGATGTCCTCCACACACCGACCGATGCTGCTCCTCGACTCGCAGGTTGTACCTCACAACAATATCGAGGGAAAGGCATTAAGGCTTCTTCACCAGAAGTCTTACACCTTAACCAAGTGCTTCAATGAGGACCTCCTGATCAACACCGGCATGTGGAGAGAATTCGATGAGGTGTTCCGAGCCGTGGGCTGGGAAAACTTCACTGAAATCCCAAAAGGAGGAATTGTGCTCCTCACAAAAGAATTCCTCATGACACTGCACACCAAGACCCAACAGGAAGGTACGATTATCTGGTTCTGACTCTTCAATACTGATTATGAGCTTACGTTACGACAATTTAGCAATTTGCTGGACTTCTCACCACAATAATCTGTGGACAAAGACCCAATAGGCTTTAAGTCAGTAGAGTTTTGGAAAGAGTTAGCTGGGGCTGACTCTTCCAAGAAAAAGAGCATCACGAACATCAAGCATCCCACCATGCAGGTTTCTAGCTCGTTAGATTACCATGGTTGTTTTCCCGTGGGATGACACCCGCTGCGTCACAGTAGAAGATATGAAGTGCCTCTATGCCTTTTGGAAAAGGCAGAAATTTTCCCCCATTCTTAGCATGCTTTATCACTGGATAGGGCTAGTCCACGATGGCAACATCATTTCGATCACGTCATTTGTGACGAGGATCGCTAATGGTTTAGGAGCATTAGCAAATGCCACTGTGTCATTTATGCCCAATGACCCGTCATGCATAGTTAAGGAGTCACACTTCATTCACGCACACTTTCTGAGAAAGGACGCACAGGGAAGCCATGTTATGACGTTTAGAGGCTATGAGTTTGAGCTGCCGCTTCTGGCTTCGCAACTCAAATTGTACTCTATGAGATCACTAACCATGCAGCTAGAACTCGAGCTAGCAAGAAATAGTATCTCTGGAGTCATGACTCATGCCCAGCGACGCTGAGGTGAAGAAAGAATCTGCAAGATTTATGAAGATGCACCGGAACCAGGTGCCGAGCCGCATGGGCTCACCCAGGCTGCAGGACCCTCCACTTGGGAGAACCTGGGAGAGTCATGGCACAACTCTTGGAACTCTGTCGTACCCTCAGTACATTCAACGCCATCAACCCACTACGGTGGAGGTGAGCAGTCTTATGGTCATGGTATAGGCCCATCCAGCTCGGCACGGTACACCGATGAAGGCTATGGAGGAAACTTCAACACACTCTTTGGAGCTTTGAACCTCCAAGAGCACCACACACTGGGGATAATGGGCAGCCTCAACCAGATATGGGAGACACAAGCAGTCGACCACAACATGATCATGGAAACAAGACCGACTGTGGACCGCTTGCAAGAGCAGAACCTCATGTACTACAGCTGGAAGGGGTTCTATCCCGACTGAGCTTCATTGAAGTTTGGAGGGGACCTGACAAATGGAAGGTATGTGTGCCACAGCCACTTCTTTATGCATCACTGTGTTTTTCTCTAAAAGCCTACCGTTTTGCTCCATCATGAGAGTAGTAGTTTGTATCTTTGCTTTCAACATGTTTAATTTCAGTTATAAAAAAACTCCCATGCCTCAATGAGATTCACATGCTAGCTTCATTTTGGAAATGATGAATAGTTGCTCTATCAAGTGAATGATCTAATTCTTGCATGACAACTATGCTTAACTTAGTCCCACGTTGGTGGATAAAGAGAAGTGAACCAAAGTTTTACCTTGTGGGTGCCATTTGTGATAACAAGCCTAAGTTGTTGGGAGAAATTTATATGACTTAAATGTGGGATGATTCTTTCAAGTTCCTAGTAAGATGAATATCTCGGGTCTTTATTTTGAAAATGACAAAACTAAGCTCCCCTTGGTTAAAATTCCTACCAGAGCCAAAATTGCTTCAAATGTTTAAACCCACTACAAAGAGCTGCTTAGAAATGTTTTGAGCTTTGTCCAATTTTGAGTCACTTTGAGTAGAAATATCACCTTCTTTTGATAGCTGGAGTATCAAAAATGCAAATGATCCATTCTAGACTTTGCATCCACCAAAATGTCTCCAAATGCTTCTCATATTCCCTAAAGCCTTCAAATCTCAAGGAGAAAGGATATAGAGCAAAAAGAAAAAAAATGCATGCAAATGCATGGCAAGAAACAGTGTGCAAAAGCACAGCGAAATGAAAAGCATGCAAAGTCAAGCATGGCAAAAATAAATAAAGGCTTCATATTCCCTCCAAATCTATACAAGGCTACAAGGGATGAAAATCAAGAGAAGGAGACAGTTTGTTCCACCACTCATACTCCAGCAATCAAATAGAAGGAATGATAGAGTACACTCTTTGGTCCAATCTCTGGCTTAGCAAAATAAACATTCTAAGTGTGCCACACTCTTCCCAATCTAAAGCTCAACAAAGGCCTTAGTGTAGGAAAAATGTTGGCCAGATCATGGCCCTTGGTGAGGAAACACTTATGAGTGATCAAGAGTACCTTGGGAAGCTTCTTTTGTTTTGAAAAATCTTGAAAACACCTGAGTAAGGACATCAAAAAAGAATAAGTTAGAATCACTCCTGCAATAAAGTTATTCTATCTCCCAACCACTCAAGGCAAGGTAAGCAAAAAGATGCACCACAGGTATTATCTAAGGTGAGCTTTGATTATTTCACTGCTTGGGGTGAAAGTTTGAGTGCGAGTTGCTTATAAGAATTCTCCTTCATCTTTGATATTGCAGCAACTCCTGATCCACTTTCAGTCTTAGCTTTGATTGAGGACGAGCAAAAGTTTAAGCTTGGGGGGTGTTGATGGTCGTAATCTCAAGATATCAACCATCAATTATCCACCAAATGAAGCAAAACATGTGAAATATTTGGACTAACCCTTACTACAAATGAGTTCCACAAGATGTACATGAATATTTGGGTGCAGGTACAAAATTACATGTAAAAATGGATGAAAAAAGGCCAAGAAGTGAAGATGAGATGAAATGGGAAAAACCCCTGGCCGCCCGACCATATCCCATGGTTGGCCGACCACCTGGCATGACTGCCCGGCCATCTACTAGGTCACCTGACCATGTGGCTTGGTCGGCTGACCACCCCTCCAAGTCGGTTTGCCCCCACTTCACTCCTGCATGCAAAGAAACACAAGGCAATGATAATCCAACCGTTGTATCAAGCATCCAAATAATCCAAGGGCCGAAAGACCATCAAACCATGGATTGGTGATGTCACTAATCCGAGGGAGGAGCCATGCAGCAAATCAGAGGAAAACATGTGGCCGCCCGACCACATTTCCGTGGCCACCCGGACACCCTTCGGAGGCATTTTACACGTGCATCTACCGTTTCATCCTCCAGCCGACATGGGGAAGCAAGATCAACCACTGGATTGCGTAAGTTGGTAAATTGGATGGTCGCCCGACCATAGAGGGTGGCCATCTGACCATCGACCTACCCCTACAACCGACCTAGGCCACCTACCTAATACCCTTCTTACATAGTATGGACTACAAATAGGCCCCGAGAGCTCATTTGCAAAGCGTGGAGTTGAGTTCAAGTTCTATCTTAGAGTGCTAAACTATTCCCTTAGTACTTAGGATAGTCCTGGGAGTTAGAGTTGAGTCGAGCTTTGCCTCAGGAGTCTCTAGAGTTATCTTCGAGTCTGTGGTAAAGCTTTGTATCTTTTGGATTCAAATTATCTTCAATATAATTTTATTTATATTTTACTCTAAGTTCTATCTCCTGCGAATGTGGTGTACCTTTCTTTGCACACTTGCTAGGCTTAGGTTGTGTTTAATTTTGTTATTCAATTCTTGTTATTCTTGCTGGTGCTATAACTCAACCCTAGACTTAGACTGCTAGGCTTCTGGCCAGACCCTCTCCTCTAATCAAGGACGGTCTATCGTTGTTCAAGCATCGCTTGAACACGTTTATAGCGTGCCATTCTCTCCACGCAGCTTTGCTTAGTAGGCCCACTCAGTGACAGCATGTGGTGTGCCTGTGTAGTCCAAGCCCGTCATTCGGGAGGCCCAGTAGGTGTTAGCTAGACTCTCCTTTGGAACCAACTATCTACCCCTAGTGCCCTCGAGACTCTAGAATTTCGCTCGACGTAAGACCCTAACTTGTTTATTTGAATAACTTGATTAGGCACGGATAATCTTTACAGACGATTAGAAATAGAGTTTGGTGACTTTATCTCACTCGTCGTCCTTCCAGGCAACTATACCTTTCTACAGATATCTTTGATAGGCTTATCATCCCACCATACACCTATCTTTGTCACGTTTACCCCTTTTACTACTAGTTGGTATAATTTATCTAAGTTTACAGTTATTTTGACTTGAGTATATTCAATTACACTCTCTCGCCTACCGCTTCCCCATGGAAATTTATGATACTCGGAATACTCTTGAGTGAAAGGCTACAGCAGGTCTCCGTGCGCTTGCGGAGTAAAACCTATTAAGGCTAAGAGACGCCAACAGTCGGCGCGACTAGCAGCATGATCCTGCGTTGGGGCTACTATCGCCATGAATGAACATGGCTACCAGGGTTTCCACCATGATGGGGAAGAGTGCTATCGCTTTGAGTGCCATCGTGACGAAGAGCACATCTATGTCTAGCACCATCCGGGAAGGCACGAACATCCCAGAGACCACAAGTTTAAGGAGCATGGAACTGCCCGTTCTTCCCATACTATTGGGATCAAGGTATGGAACATCTACCTACCATTGAAGATTGCCCAAAGTGTTCGGCTCCTCGGTGCCTGGATGAGCATGTTTCAGTATTCCAATTATTGGGATGACCACGATCCGCTCCAAGACGTCGTTTGCTGTTGTCACCCGAGCGTTCAGGACATGAAGACGCAGGCAGGTTGGCCCCGGAATGGCCGCGTCACCAGAACATACACAAAGATCCACTAGCATGGTCTATAGCAGAAGAGTCAGGCAAGAAGCATGACGAATGTCACCAACCCAAATGGTGTCGCGAGGCACTCTCACTCACAAAAGCGTTGAGTTCAACTGCCTGCGTAGCTTGGAAGAAGCCGATGCAAATTACCTTTGGCTGCTAAAATAGGTGAACTCGGGACCAATCGCTATACCATCCTACAAACGCAGCCTCCCACTAGTGCTAGCTAGGCGACCCGCAATATGGAAGAGGAAGCAGCCAACAAATCATCAAGGAGAAGATGACACAGTGCCAATGGAAGATGATGAAGATGACCTCCTCGGAGTTGGGGAAGCTGACAGATTGGCTGATGTCAACATGGTTTTCTTCCTACCAGAGGAATTTCAGCAACCCTATGTCGATCCAAGAATCGATGGCTCAACCCATCATCTTTGAGATGCCGGTCCACAAGAAGTACCGTCACCTTAAGCCACTCTATCTCAAGGATTACATCAATGGCAAACCAGTTGGCAAGATGATGGTCAACAAAGGTGTGGCAGTCAACCTCATGCTGTACATAGAATTCAAGAAGTTTGACAGGACTAATGATGACATTATCAAGACGAATGTTCGTCCTCAATGATTTAAAGGGGGAGCCGACCAGTGCTAAGGTCATCTTTAACGTCGAACTAACTATTGGACACAAGACAATCAACTCATTCTTCTTCGTTGTCGACACAAAAGGACCATACTCGGCCTTGCTTGGCTGAGATTGGATCCATGCCAACTATTGTGTGCCTTCAACAATGCACCAGTGCCTTATCCAATGGGATGGTAACAGAAGCATCATTCTGGGGGGCACAAGGAGCAGAGTGTCTTAGAGGACTGGGTAGAGCAAGACTAGGAGTACGTTGAAGGGTTAAAAAATGGGCTTATGCTTGGTTCTAGCAGCCGACATCGATGTGTAGTACGCTTGTGTCAGGGCTGATCTAGGTGATCCGCTGATTTTTAAAGATATTTTCACTGATACACATTGTATGGCCATTCAAGGCGATCAGCCCCAAAAAATATTTGTAAACACTTTTGACAATAGTTTTATTGTGCATAATATACAATGTTGAATTTGCAGAAGAAGGGAAGCTGGGTTGCAATTTCATGGCAGTTGACAAACTGGAAGTAGTTGACATCGGACAAGGTGTCCATCCTCCACCAACATATATAATAAGAAGTTGGATCCTGAATTCAAAATTTAGTTAATTAATATATTGAAAGAATTCTCCGACTAGTTTGCGTGGGAATATCATGAAATGCTTGGTTTGGATTCGGTCTATTGTGGAACATCAACTTCCAATCAAGCCTGGTTTTCGTCCCTATGCTCAACCTCCTAGAAGATTTCAACCCCAAGATATTACCAGAAATCAAGGGCGAAATCCAGACGATGACAGAGTCCGGCTTCATCCGGCCATGAAGATACGCCACAGTGGATCTCAAACATTGTACCTGTTTGAAATAAAAGTGGGCAACTTCGAGTCTACATCGACTTCAGGGATCTCAACAGGGTAACTCCTAAAGATGAATATCCAATGCCAGTAGCCGACATACTTGTTGATGCCGTGGTAGGACATAAGATGTTGATCTTTCTTGATGGTAATGCAGGATCCAATCAGATTTTCATGGTTAAGGAAGATGTTTACAAGACAACATTTAGATGTCCAGGGAACATCGGTTTGTTCGAATCGGTGGTCATGACCTTCAGCTTCAAGAATGCTGGAGCTACTTATCAGCGGGCCATGAATACATCTTTCATGATCTCATTGGTCGACTGGTTGAGATTTACATTGATGACATAGTCATGAAATTAGCTTTGGACATTACTCATTTAGCCGATCTACACCAGGTATTAGAGTGAACAAGATGCCATGGTCTGAAGATGAATCCCAAGAAGTGTCCTTTTGGAGTTACCGCTGGACAATTCCTTGGATTTATGATTCATGAGCGCGATGTCGAGATTGGTGATAAAAGCAAGCACGCCATTGCAACAATGGTCCCTCCACAATACAAGACTCAGCTGCAAAGTCTGATCGGCAAGCTAAATTATATCAGAAGATTCATCTCTAATCTTGCTAGGGAGAATTGACCCATTCATGCCTGTTGTCAAGATAAAAAATGGCGATGAGTTCATCTAGGGGCCAGAGCAGCAGAAGGCATTTGATGACCTCAAGTTATATCTGACATCACATCCAGTATTGGTGCCACCACAGTTGGACAAACCCTTCATTGTCTACCTATTGGTTGATGAAATTTCCATTGGCTCAGTGATGATTCAAGAGTTTTAAGGAAAAGAGAGAGTTGTATCTTATCTCAGCCAGCGTCTCCTTGACACAGAGACCAGGTACACAGAAATGGAATGCCTCTGCCATTGCCTATACTTTACTTGCACCAAGTTGCATCATAACTTGCTCAATGCTGAGACTCGGGTAATCTGCAAAGCCGATGTGATCAAGCATATATTGTCGGCTCCCATACTCCAAGGTTAGCTACAGCAAATGGATGTATTCGCTCTCTGAATTTGACATCCATTACCAATCGGCTAAAGCCATGAAGGGACTAGTTTGGCCGATCTTGTTACGAAAAGGATTGCACCACTAGTCCAATTTGTGAGCATCAGGCCGTGGGTTCTTTTCTTCGATGGGTCGGCAAGTGACCTAGGCTATGGTATTGGATTATACATTGTCTCCCCTTAGGGGGCAATCTATGAGTTTGCCATCCGATTAAAGGACAATTCATTAACAACCAGACTGCATATGAAGCTATTTGCAAGGGTCTAGAATTGCTGCTTGATGCAGGTGCTGAAGTGGTAGAAGTCCTCAGCGATCCAAAGGTGGCCATAAATCAGCTGACAGAGGATTTCAATTGCGCTAGTGATTCTCTGTACAATTACTTTGTTAGTTGATAGGATTTGATGGCACAATTCTAGATGATCATGCTTAGTTGGATACCTAGGGAGCAGCACGACTGAAGCTAACAAGCCAGCACAGATGGCTTCCAGGTACGTACCTCAAAGTGATGATACTTGCATAGATATCTTGCAATTGTCTGCTACTAGATTGGAGAGCCGATCTGCTCAAATACTTGAAGGATCCAACTCAGGGGGCAGATAAGAAGGTACGCCACAAGGCTTTGAGGCACATGTTGATTGGTGACGAGCTGTACTTTTGGGCTATTTGTGGCTTACTCTTGAAGTGCCTTGGACAAGCCGAGGCATTAAATATCATACATGACGTCCATGAAGGTACTTGTGGTACTCACCAATCGGCTCATAAGATGAAGTAGCTGATCAGGAGATCTGGCTTTTATTGGCCATCCATGCTGGAAGAAGCCTTCAAATATTACAGAGGATGCCAAGATTGTCAGAGGTTTGGAGCTGTCCAGATGGCACTAGCTCATATGTTGAATCCTATCACTTAAGCCATGGCCATTCAGAGGATGGGGTACGAATCTAATTGGACAAATTAACCCACCAACCAGCAAAGGCCACAAGTGGATAATAGTAGCCACTAATTACTTCACCAAATGTATAGAAGCAGTGCCGATGAAGAATGTTACAACAAAGGATGTGATTGATTTTGTCAAGGAACATATAGTCTATAGATTCGGCATTCCCCAGACAATCATGACGAATCATGGTTCTATTTTTATAGCAGAGGAATTCAAACAAATTTCCAAGGAGATAGGGAATTACTCTGATCTAGTCGTCACCAAACTATGCTCAGGCCAATGGACAAGCCGAGACATCTAACAAGAGCCTGACCAAGCTTATTAAATGCAAGATTGATGAGTACCCTAAGTAGTGGCATGATCAGCTAGCAGAAGCATTATGGGCTTATCATATGTCATGTCACGGGGACTACCAAATGCACTCCATATCAGCTTGTCAACGACTAAGAATTTGTAATGCCATGGGAAGTCAACATCAGCTCATGACACGTTACTTTTCAAGATAAACTATCAGTCGATGATTACGCATCCCTCATGAACATCAACATAGAGGATCTGACAGAACTTCTGTCGTGGGCTCTGGAAAAGATAAAAGAAAACAAGGCAGAAGTCGTGTGGGCCTATAACAAGAAAGTTAACCTGAAGGGATTCCAAGTCGGTGATCTAGTCTGGGAGCTTGTTCTGTCAGTTGGTACCAAATATTCGGCATATGGTAAATGGCCGCCTAATTTGCACAGTCCTTATCGCATACTAGAAACTGCTCGAAGGAGTGAGCTTCAGGAGGAACATGAATGGAAAATACTTGAAAAAGTACTACGCAAGCTTGTGGATCGGCTCCTAAAATCCCACATTCTGATGGGCACCTGTATGCTATTCCCAAAGGGCCGGCATGTCACCATCGGCCCAAAAATATGAAGAGCCGATGCGTTGCCATTGACTTCAGACAGAAACAAAAAATAAAAGCCGATGCTTTGCCATCCACTTTAGACACAATGTATCAAAATTTTTTCCATACAATAGGAACACCTTACCACTCCAAAGGCTGACGTATTGCCATCGTCTATTACATCGATATTCTACCTAATAGCTTTCATAGATGGACTAATCCTTTGTACAAGATGATGTGAAGCTATGGTAGTCGAGCATCTTGGTCCCCAAGGAGAAGAGCTTGGAATCGATCTAGGAAAGTGGTGGCTATGGAAGATGCAGGTCATCTCTTTTAAAGTACTAATACCAGTTTTTATCAGTATATGCTACAACTTGAAGCTGTTCACACATGCTTTGAAGAATCAAGTAAGTAGACAGTTCAGGGAAAGCTACTGATAATATTAAGTGAGCTGACTTCAATAAGTTGCATATCGGCGTTCGACAGTTGATAGGTGTCAACCAATGTCTGGCACTAGACCTCGGACAGGTCATGGACCCAAACAAGACAAGAGCTAATGTGAGCTCTTTGGGTATCAGGAAAGTTCAAAAACCAAAGCCGATGCATTGCCGTCGCCTTCAGGAAGACTACTTTAGATCTTCACATGAAGTAACTAAATCAATAAGGAGTGCAGTCAGAAATTGTACATAGTCATGACCAAATGATAAGGTATTGGTTCATTATTTGCACATCATTTGGATCAAAGTGAGCTCAAGGTACAGATCCACCTAGTATCTACCACTTCCTTAGGAAATATAACCCCGTTGTCCCCTCAACTGAACTCAACGGTGAAGAGCTGACGATAGAGGGAAACCCATGGTGTATGTACAGTGGAGCAGGCGGAATTATTCTATGTGTTTCTTGCGAGGAATCGGAACTATACGTATGCAAGCTGGAGGCTTATATAGTCAAGTGACCAGAAGGTGGCACCCGACCATACCATGGAAAATGACCCCAACCCGGAAGCGTGAAACTCATGAGGATTCATTTATACTATGGCACCCTATCAGACCGATCCTACGAGAAATTACATGAGGATTCATTTGTACCCCGGAAGTACAGTCGGCTTGATGGCCAACACTTTGAGTATCATCCACGGTTGAGGTTCTATACCCAAAGTTGTGAGGTATACCGATCGGCAATACCACTTATAAGCCTTGATATAATCATTATCACCGGGATGGTCTTACATGTCTAGAGGAAAGGAAACATGAGGAATGTTAGTGTAACCTTCAACTGGGAACACGGCGACTTGAGATCGCGCTTGCCGATGGTTCTCTAGGATTTCTCCAGTGACAGCCATCGATTTGGGGTGGGTAGTCGTACTCTTTAGAAGAATCAGCAAAAGTGGTGGTGGATTGAGGGCATGGTAGATCCATGAGGAAGGTGCCAGCCAAAGAATCCTATTTATACACTTGGATAGGGGTATTTGGCCGATTACCAGAAGAATGGAGGGATCAAGACTGCAAAAGGGTTTCGTAAAGAATCTAGCCTAGCATGGGGAATCTACATGCATGAGGGAAGGGCTAAAAGCTGGTTCTTTTCGGCATGGCTTTTTCAATGAAGTGATTACTCAAGTTGGAGTGTGGAAGACTACATGATAGGATGGAAACAGTTTCCTCCCCTCCCCTCGCACACCGAAAAATAACTGAACCCATGACTCCATTCTTTCTGAGACGTGATGCTTAGTCACCAAGAAGTATTTGGCGTATACTGAGCTAAGGAGAACTGGCAGCATGAGGGATCCGAAGCTTGACTCCATGATCCATCAAGGTGATTCACATATTGAACGCAAGTCCTTGCAAGACAGAGATAAGTGTTCTTGATCATTGCTTGCTAGGGGGAGAAGTTGCTTCCTTAACTATCATGGTTCTGGAATAATCCTTATTGCCAAAACCAAGGGGGCATGTTTTATCGCTAAAATATTAGCCGATCGGCTAGTAGGCTGGATCAGCTGATGGGCCAAGGGAGGCTGCTCAAGGGAGAAGTAGTCGATGTAATAGTGAAGGCCAATGGGCCATGTATCTTAAGAATTAAGTCAGTTTATTCCAATTTAGATTAGGGTTCTGTGTTATTCTAGTAAGAATCAGACTTGCCGTCCAAGTCTCTGGACTTGTAAATATGTACCCATGTTCTACGTAATGAGATGACGAACACATGTTCCCAGCATCGATTGTCTCCATATTCTCTCAGGCGCATCGTCACCCCTGAGCAATTAGGGTTTTTCAAGGTAATCGTCATGTTGCCTCTAATGTTTCTTCGCGGATTCGTTAGGGCATTAGGGCAAAAGCCATATGGTGAACCTTGTACTGAAGCATTTTTTATGGCAAGTTTTGCTAGTTATCTCAATGGATCTTGCGTCAAGCTTTGCCTAGCGTGGGAGCTATTAGTTATCCTAATGAACCTCATGACAAGCCTCACTTGGCACGAGCTCCATCATTTATCTTGCACGTTTATCGATCTAGTTTATGTATCTAAGCTTCATGCAGTAGATCAGGTTCTCGTGTAGCTTGTTATGCATTGTCTAATAGTTTGTTACACTCCACGACGTGTGCTACGACACGTGCACAGCGACATGCTGATAGACCAATGTGTACTGAGCACCCTGTCTTTGCATGTCTTAATATGTTCCTGTCTATCTAGATGGACTTCCTTGGAGGTCCTGGTTAGAAGCCGATCTGGCTAGACAGATCTGTTATCTCATGTCATAGATAGGTTTTATTTTTCTTTTACCTGGATGCAGTTCTTTCATTATGCTTCTTCCTGACATAGGCATGTCTACTGACCGGAGTGCATGAGCTATCGTGTTGCCGATCCGAGCGATCCGATAAGAATTTAACGTTTACATCTGTTGTGTATGCTTTTTAGGGAGAACCGGAGCCAACCACCGCATCCACGTTTACAACCTTCCTGGCTGCAAGGAGCCGCCATCCAAGAGACAAGCATAGCATTAGCGCGATCGTTGGCTCCTCGCGTGTGCCCCTTCCTCAAGACGACACCCCTACCGGTTTTCTAAGGCAACAGTTGCTCCCCCTAAATGTGTGCAATAGTGTTTGAATCACATAGCTAAGTGTATGCACTTGTAATTCACAATCATGGGGATCAACATCTACAACTTGAAAACATGACACCAAACGAAGGGATACTAAGAATGAGAGAATGATACCACTTGTAATCCTTTGTTTTCGAAGCATGTGCCGTGGTCAAAATGATGCTTTCCATAATCCACTAAGTTAAGCTCTTGTAAGTTGCTTTAAGAATAGATAGTTAACACTAGCAACAAACTATATGTAGAGCTAGGAAAGCACAAGCTAGATACCAATTGCAATAAACAAACATGCTCATGCAATCCTAGAGAGGCATTTGAGCTACAATGATGCATGGGATTCATTTACCTTCCTCTTTACCTCATATGTAGGGAGGGGAATTTGGGTCATTAATTTTTAATCCCATACTTGGCTCCAATCCAATTGCATGATGCATCCCTACTTATGCACCCCAACATTTGCTAAGTCTCCAAATTCCCCATCGACCACTCTCTTCTCTAAGTCTTAGGGACCCAAACCTTTTGGGAGCCTTCCATGGTTTGAATTACTTCCTTTGGCACCCAAATAGGTTGGTTCCATCCTTGGTTTCTCCACTCCGTGGTATGAGCCACCATCTTACCCTTCTCAAGTATGTAGTTGTTTCTCTTTTGCTTTGCCTTGTAGGTGGGCTTGGTGTACACTAGTGAGGCCTTCCATTGTGGAGAGTTCTTGTTCCCCATTGCCTTCTTCTTGCCCTTATAATTGCTCATGGCCTTGTTCTTGCTCTTGTTCTTTTCTTGGGCCATCTCCACCTTGCATTGATAGGACTTGTGGCCTTCTTTCTGACACTTGAAGCAAATCACGGTTGGTCCCTTCTCAGGCTTCATCACGCCCTTGGAGGGGTTATCTTGACGAGGTCAGACTTGTTCTTGTGCCTCTTTTCCTTTAAGCCACCTTAAGTCCGCTCTTAGCCTTTCCACCTCTTGTTTGAGCTCATAATTTTCCCTAGCAATGAGATCATCACATGTTTCTACAACTACATTATTATTGCAAGGTGTTAGATCACAAGAGGTAGATGCATCCACCTTGACAATAGAAATTGCACAAGGAATACATGCATGCAATGAGTTTGTGATTGACTCATATTTTAGTTCAAGGTCCTCAAATTGCTTCTCGAACTCCCCATGCTCCTTAGTCTAACAAATTGAATTTGTTAAGCAAGTTCTCATACCTTGAGACGAAAGGAGGCATGGAGCTCTTCATTAGCTTTGAGGGCCGCAATTTGTTTCTTTGTTTTAGAATATATTCTTGTTGTTCTTTGATAAAGCTAATCATCTCACAAATCTTATTGGGCTCATCGTTAGAGGAGGAGGGATCATCAATTACATCACTATTACCTTCGGCCGTGAGGCATATGTGTGATGAACATGTGGTGAAAGGCTTGCTTGATTCATCACTTGAACTTCCTTTACCACCCTTCTTCCCCTTGATGATAGCCGGACAAGCTTAATGTATTATTTGCTTGCTCTTCTTCTTTCTCACCATCTTGAACACTCCTACGGCTACCGCATCTTCTCTTATGCGGGTTTCATAGCCTAGCATGTAGATTTTTCTCACATACTTGGCCATCTTTGTTTGGTAGAAGTGTATGGCCCTTGAGGTTGCTTCATCCTCACTCGAGATTGATCTTGAGGCTTCATCATCACTCTCATCCTCCTCTTCTTCATAACTTGAGCTTTACTCTTGCTGCCTTAGGTTGATGCTTGCATGTGTTCTTGATGGCAAGGCTCTTTTGGATTGAAGTAGGAGGTGGAGTTTTGCTTGTTTATCCCCATGGAATACTCACAGGAAACAATGGTGTTGACGACTTGGTTGGGTGTCTTGTTGTCTAAGTCTTCCTTGAGCAATATGGTCTTGATGATGTCATACTCGGGCTTGCGAAGGGAATGGATGATCTTGCAGTTCACCTCTCCATACATTATTTGCTTTAGACCTATGACATTGATGTCATTCACATGAGTGTTCAAACGTGAGAACATCTCATGAGCACTTTCATTAGCAAGTTGCTTAAAGCTAGTTAGCTCATTGGCGAGATCATGATATTTTTGGTTGTCTACATCCAATGAGCCCTCATGATTCTTGACAATTTGCTTCCATAGCTCATGACCATTAGGAGAAGCATACACACGATTAAACACATCATCACAAAGAGCAGATAATAAGATGGATTTGGCAATAGCATCAAATTGCCTCTCACGAGCGGAGTTGCTACGGGTGCCCTCTTTCATAACACACCAAACATCAAGCCCCTCGGGTTTGAAGATGTGATTCCATGAGCACCTTCCACCGAAGGAAGCCCTTTCCCATTGAAAAATAGAGACTTATCAGTACTCATCCCTTCCTCAGAAACTCACTTGGCGGTGAAGCCAACGGCTCCCCTATGAGCTATCTTGCAAATTTGCCAATTGAATTGGCTATTCTCGCAAGAGATGTGAGCCCTAGCTCTGATACCACTTGTAAGGAACATGTCGGGGTATCCGACCTAAGAGGGGGAGGGGGTGAATTGGTTTGCTAAATCGCTCTTCTAAAACTTAGGTCTTTCTAGTGTGTAAGATAGACCTATAGCGTCCTACACAAGCTACTTAAGTCTAAGGTTTATCTATGCTGTCTCTAACTTACCAAAAAGACTTGCAACCTAGAGCCAAAACCTTATCATACTAACTAGGAAAGCTAAAGGCACACAATATGGTAAATACGGAAATGTAAATGCGATAAGCAAACTCTTGGGGAGACGCGAGGATTTAACATGGTTCACCACTAAAGGCTACATCCACGGGCTCACCACCAAAGGCAATATCCGAGCCAGGCACCAAGCCTCTTCTGAATCAGGTCTTGCGCTCACTACCAAAGGCTCACAGCAAGCAAAGGCTAAGTGCCACCAAGCCACCAAGGCTTAGCTACCGCCGCCACCTCTCTCGGTCACAAGGCACCGAATTCTTCACTATGGAATTTGATGGGTCTCCTCTTCCCCGCACAAGTTTTTACAACCACTCCACACCAATGAAAGAGGGTCTAGCAACTGAGTACAAATGGCTTGGACAGAGCTAAGTCTTCTCCTCTAGCTCACGCAAAAGCTACTCTCAAGAAGAGCTTCGCAAGCTCACTCTCTCTAAGCTCTATCCTAGCTTGGATCAAGCACTAAGCTCTCATTTGGTGGTTGGAGTAGGTAGATATGCTTGGAATACTCCTCTACACTTGCTCTAAACTTCAGTGGCTCCAACACCCTTGAAATGGCCATGGTGGGTTGGCTTATATAGCCCCTAAACACAAGCTAGCCGTTGGAAAGAAAGAGGTACTGACGTAGTGTACTTCGGATTGTCTGGTCCATGCTTTTTCCCAACTTCAGACAATCCAGTCCATTCACTTTTCAAATGGCCATAAAACTAGCCATTACTGTACTATTGTTCCGAAGCTTTGTCCGGTCTCACAAAGCGGACTGTTTGGTCCATGTAAATATTTGAATCCTAGAAACCTAGCTGTTACTGTATGGTGGTTCTTTTGTCTAGAGCTTTGTCCACTCCACTCACTTTGGACTGTCTGGTCCATGTAATGCCTGAACACCTTCAAGAAACATAGCCTCGGGTTTCTTTCTCTAGGAGCTTTGTCTGGTCATCTAGATTGTATTGTCTGATCCATTGATCTTGGTTTCTTCTGCTGCTGTCTTCCCTGATATTGTCTGGTCAGTTATTATCATCAACTTCAGACTATCCGGTCTTCACATTTCTCCAAGCTTTCTGAATCTTCACCCCTTCGGGAAAACATGTTCGGAGGTATATCTGGTCATGCAAACAGGATTGTCCGATCCACACAAACCCTGTGACCTTTATCCCTTGGACCTAAATACATGTGAAGGCGCATCTAGAGAAGTTCATTAGTCCAAGTGTTGGTTGTCAATCAATCAACAAATCACAACAACGGAAATATGGCACATGTGGCCATTTTCCTTACACCAGGGCCTTTCAGTGTGCCAATTAACGCCACCTCTCCTTTTGCCTAGGGTCGATCATGGATGTCTATGTCCACGCACGTCGGGGTGTTAAATGCAAGGTTACAACACCTGGTACAAGGATGGAATATGAGCATCCTGTTCTCTTTGTGCAGCGCCATAATTATGAGCACACGCCTTGGACCTAATGGACTCCACCTACCAGAGGCGTGTGAGGATGGGATAGGTCCTTATAACTTCAAAACAGCCTCTACGATAGGTGTACTGATACAACGACGGGTCATCATAAATGCACCTTCCGTGGGGTCACTTCTTTAGCATTGCTCCTTTCTCGATCGATCCCATAGACTCGTTGGTCGATCGGGGGAAAAGGAGGTCACTCTACATCCCTCTCCGACCGACCATGTTCATGGGTCACTCAGCTGGAGAGGGGAGGTCACTCGTGCTCCTCTCGACCGACCTCGGTCATGGGTCACTTGGTAGGGGAGAGGAGGTCGCTCGCGCTCCTCCTAACTGACATCGGTCATGGGTCACTAGGTCGGGGAGGGGAGGTCGCTTAGGTGACCCATTGGGCCAACTAGGCCACTAGGCACTCAAAGTTGGTTGTACCGATGGCTCCCTTGTTTGCTCGGCCCATTGTTTGTGTGTAGGGTACCCGTGGTATAGGTATACGTCACTAGGCGTCTACCTAAGGGCACTGACTTCTGGGTGCCACTCTGAAGTTTGTATCAACTTCTCTTTGAGCACTGATAGTGTGAATCCTCATCATTCCTTGGTGGTTGGTAAGGGGAGGCTGGAGTTGAAAAAGACTCACCTCTAGGTGGGCAGGTGTTGGCGGTCGATAAAACCCATTTCGACCACCAACATTTCATGTTTTAGAGTATGTTTTACCAAGTTTTCACATATTATTAACTAGTTCCACGAGTTGTGCATGAAAGTTGTATGCAGGAGCTTTTCATGATCAAAACAATGAAGAAAATAATGGAAAACAAGTGAATGGAGCAAAAGGGAGGCAACCATGCAAACGGTGATGGTCGGCCGGCCATCACCATGGCCGCCCGACCATCTCTTGCCATGGGCTGCCCTCCAAAGGCCCAATATAGCCTTTTGGCCTAGGAAGCATGGCCACCTAACCATAACACATGGTCGGCCGACCATGTCACTTTGGCCAATCTTCGACCTGCATGCAAAGAAACACAAACCAAGTCAAATGCAACCGTTGGATCAAGTATCCAATGTATCCAAGCATCAAAAGGCCATCACACAAAGGATCGATGACGTCAGCAATCTGAGGGGAACAACATGCATCAAACCAGAGGTAAACACGTGGCCAGGTGACCACTTATCATGGACGGCCGACCATGCACTGACCTCGTTTTGCACGTGCATCAATTACTTCAACCGCCAACCGACTTAGGGAGTGCATCTCAGCCACAGGATCAACAAACTCAGTTTATCAGATGGCCGCCCGACCACCCCCTAGTGGTCAGCCGGCCATCCCCCATGGCCGCCCAGCCACCGACCTACACCCACAACCGACCTAGTGCACCTATAAGTACCCGCCTCGGTCTCCAAGCTATAAATACCCCCCGGGAGGTCACTTGCAAGGTGTGGTGGATCAATAGAAGAATAGTGTGGTTGTGTAGTTGAGTGTAGAGTATAGTAGTGAGGCCACCCTTAGCACTGTAGAGAGAGCCAATTGTATCAAGAGTAAGTAGTGAGTTGTGGTGTGAAGAAGTCAGATTCCTTTTGGGTATTCTATTCCCGAGCTCTTAATCTCAGAGGAAATATTACTCTATTTCCAGGATACAGTAAAGTTCCTAGCTCCTCTGCTTTATTTATTTCATACTTACTTTGCTTACATTCTTAGTCTCTGCTTAGTAGTTTATGGGTGCCAAGTGTGCTCTGTGTAGTTTAGCTATACTGTTGTGCTTGCTCTCTAGCTTCGAACCAGTGTAGTAGTAAACTCGGTTGTGTAGACGTGGTGTCTAGACTAGAGTTTGCCTTGGAAGGTGTTTTGTCCCACGTTGTTTTGGTTGGTAGTCCCACCTGGTGACAGCGGGTGTGTGTCCTGTGTAGTCTAACCCCATCATTCAGATAAGTTGTCATCAACGCATAGCTGAGTCCTGTAGCGCCCGCCTTTCTCGTCTGGGTTATCAGCACTCTGGTGCCCGGAAGTGGTTCTATAGCCTCAATGTCCAAGTAAACTTGCTGAATAGAGTTCTGGTTTGTTTAGTAAAGTTAAGTTGCTTTATCTAAAGTAGTGATCTTGCTGTGCTTTTTTAATTATCTCTATAATTGCTGGTTTTACTGTTCGGTCCTATCCGTTTTACGTTGAGTTACTCATTCCTCGTGGATTTCGATACCTTAGAATACTCTTGGGTGAAAAGCTAGAACGTGTTTCTGTGCGCTTGCTGGATTTATTTCAGTAGGCTAAGAAATGCCAACAAGCTTTTCTGGCGCTATTGCCGGGGAACGGTAGCTAATTTGACTAGAACTCAGGATCGTCCATACTCACACCATACATAACCACCACATATATCCCCACCAAATACCACATATCATCACCATATGGATTCCACGCCTATCTATCAACTCGCCGCTCCAAAGGGCGATTACTTGGAGCCTCCACCATCATCGACACCCATCACCACAGATGGTTATCAGCTACATCCTAGCTTGATAGCCATGGTTCGGGATCAATCATTCGGAGGACTCGAATTTGAATGCCCCTACTCACACCTCTGGGAGTTTGAGCAGTTATACATCTATTTGGTTATCTCGGGAATGTCTAGTGAAACACTAAGATGGTTGCTTTTTCCATTTTCACTAACGAGGGAGGCAAAAATCTAGTGCAATCAGATAGTTAGTAAAGTAGAATGGAGATGTGAGGAGCTGAAATTAAGTTTTTGTCTACGCTTCTTTCCGCCAAACAAGGTTGTCGATCTCCATTGCGAAGTTCTTTCATTCCGACAAAGAGATAGAGAATCCTTGGGGGCAGCTTGGGCACGCTTCAACTGTCTGGTCTCCTTCAGGACTAGACTTGGCTATTCCAGAGACAATGTTGATGCAACACTTCGTCCGAGGCCTCTCACCTGGTGCTGATGTTTGCCTCGAACTTAGCCTCAGGAGGAGTGTTCTCGCACTTAAAGGCATGCGAGGGAAGAAAAATTCTCGATAAAATCCTCGAGAAGGGTTCTAACCTCGGCACACTAGAAGAGCAACCTCCACAGAAGGCTCATGGGCAAATTGCTAATGAAGAGCGACAAATCCAACATCATCTCTCTCCACCATTACCTCCCAGAATTGAAGAGATCCCTAGAACCATCGTCACGGCAAACTGAGAGGGTCAGTTTAGCCTTGACGATTCCTCCGTCGGCACCTCTGTTCTCCTTTGAGGACGAAATCTTCATGGAGTTTGGCAACGCCTCTCGGTTGCCTAAACAAGACCAACGCTTCATCAGGACCACCAAACCAGCATACACACCACCATACCACAAAGAATATATGAAGGAGGACCTACTCTGGATTTCTGTGGCAATCAATCAAGAATGGCTAGAGGAGAGACGTCTAGACACAAGAGCAATCAAATTCTATCTGGACCCAGCGTCATCCCATGGTCAAGTATCAAGGCTTCAGCCACAAGACATCATATATGATCCAAGAATAGGAGTGAACATAATTCCCAAGTATGTGATGGACAGTTGTTTCCCCACACAGCCATTGTCAAGATCCACCATATGTCTACCATGGACAGATGGCAAATATTTGAAGTGCAATGGTGTGCTTCAGGTGATGCCAACAACCTTGCAGGATATTCAGGTGTTCCTAGACTTTCATGTCTTCGACATCCCCGAGGGATCTATACCGTTGATTGTGGTTGGGATCCCAATCGCCACCCTCACCAACTCAGATATATACAGAGGGAAGCTGCAACTTTAGTTAGGCAAGGAGGAAATCAATATGAATATCGATAGATCCCTCAATGCCAAAACAGAAGCCAAGCCAGAGGTTGACCCATTAGAATAAGTGATGAGCCTTTCACTTGAGGAAACTAGGTCAACACAACAGCCTAGAGGAAGAGGCTCTTAGCGACTTCAGTGCGGTAGATGAGCCACTTGAGTTCGAGGAACTTGGTGAATCATTGTGGCCCGAAGCTCCAAAAATAGAGCTGAAGCAACTAGCGCCTGGCCTGAAGTATGCCTTCCTCCATGGGAAAGAGGACATCCCGGTAATCATCAGTGACAAGCTGACAGAGAGTGAGAGCTGACGACTACTTTTAGTTCTGGAGAAGTATAGAACCGTGCTTGGATACTCACTCCAAGACCTAAGGGGAATCAGTCCCTAACCTGTGC
This sequence comes from Paspalum vaginatum, assembly GCA_030272315.1. NCBI lineage: Eukaryota > Viridiplantae > Streptophyta > Magnoliopsida > Poales > Poaceae > Paspalum > Paspalum vaginatum. Next base: position 31,143,901 of record CM059018.1, on the reverse strand, counting down.
ACCTATCGCATTCCTATGGAGGTTGACCACAAACCCATAAGGGAACCTCAAAGACGACTCAACAATGCGATGAGAGAGGTAGTTAAAAAGGAAGTGTTCATATTGCTACACACGGGTATCATATACCCCGTGCAAGATAGTGAATGGGTCCAGCCCCGTATAAGTTGTACCTAAGAAGGGAGGGATGATAGTTGTCAAGAATCAGAACAATGAATTAATCCCACAGAGAACTGTCACAGGTTGGAGGATGTGCATTGACTACAGAAAACTCAACTCCGCCACTAGGAAGGACCATTTTCCTCTTCCCTTCATTGACAAAATGCTAGAGAGGCTGGCAAATCACTCTTTCTTCTACTACCTTGATGGCTACTTTGGCTACCACCGGATTCCGATTCACCCAGAGGACCAGAGTAAGACCACGTTCACATGTCCTTATGGAACTTTCGCTTATCAGCGAATGTCGTTCGGGCTGTGCAATGCTCCAGCATCATTCTAGCGGTGCATGATGGCAATGTTCTCTGATTTCATTGAGAACATCATGGAAGTCTTCATGGATGATTTCTCAGTCTATGGCAAAAGCTTTGATGAATGTCTAGAGAACCTTGAAAAAGTCCTCCAGAGATGCAAAGAAGTAGACCTTGTCCTAAACTAGGAGAAATGTCATTTCATGGTCATAGAAGGAATTGTGCTAGGCCACAAAATCTCAGAAAGAGGCATAGAGGTAGATCGTGCAAAGGTCAAGGATCATTGAACAACTACCTCCACCTACAAACATTAAGGCCATCTAAAGCTTCTTAGGCCATGCTAGGGTTCTGCAGGAGATTTATCAAAAATTTCTCCCATATGGCCTAGCCTCTGACCAACTTGCTAGCCAAGGATGCTTCCTTCATGTTTGACGAGGATTGTCTCGAAGCTTTTCACAAGCTCAAGAGAGCACTGGTCATGGCACCCATAATTCAACCCCCCGATTGGAACAAACCATTCGAGATCATGTGTGATGCAAGCGACTTCGCTGTTGGAGCAGTACTGGGCCAAACTAATGACAGGAAGCATCATGCCAATCTTATGTGAGCAAATGCTAACTGGCCCGTAGCTGAACTACTCCACCGAGAAAGAACTGCTTAGCAGTGGTCTTTGCAATCGACAAGTTCAGATCATACTTGGTAGGATCAAAAGTCATCATCTACACAGATCATGCAGCTCTCAAATATCTCCTCACCAAGAAAGATGCAAAGCTGCGCCTAATCCGGTGGGTACTATTACTCCAAGAGTTCGACATAGAGATCAGAGATAAAAAGGGAGTAGGAAATTCAATTGCAGATCACCTCTCACAAATGAAACTTGAGGAAACATCGCCAATGCCGATCGATGACTACATGAGAGATGATTAGCTTCTAATGACAACAGCCCAACCATGGTATGCAAATCTGGTGAATTACATGGTTGCTGGCTACGTCCTTGAAGGAGGAAACAAGAGGAAATTGGCCTACGACAGCCGATTCTATCTCCGGAATGACCCCTACCTATACAAACTCTGCGCAGACGGACTCCTACGTCACTGCATTCCAGCTTGTGAAGCACCGTAAGTCCTTGATAGATGTCATGCATCCTCTTATGGAGGTCATTATGGGGCTTATCGGACTATTGCAAAAATCTAGCAAAGCGGGTTCTACTTGCCCACTATGTATGAAGATGCAAAAGAGTTCGTGTGACGGTGTCCAAGGTGCTAGTGCCAAGGAAATATAAATCCCAGAGATGCTATGCCACTCACGAGCAATCTTCAAATCAACATATTCGATGTGTGGGGCATAGATTTCATGGGACCTTTTCCCAAGAATGGAGACAAGGGGTACATTCTCATCGCAGTGGATTATGTGTCAAAATGGTTAGAAGCAATACCATGTCCCACAGCGGACTCAAGACACTCCATCAAGATGTTCTGGGAGACCATCTTTCCATGCTTTGAAGTACCACGGGTCATCATCAGTGATGGATGCTCACACTTCATTGACAAGTGATTTAGGAAGTGTTTCGCTGACCTCGGTGTGGACCACCGTGTAGCCACCCCTTATCATCCATAGACAAGTGGCCAAGCTGAGACATTAAATAAACAAATCAAGAACATATTGCAAAAGACGGTCAAAGCTATGGGAAAAGAATGGGTATCCAAGCTACCCGATGCTCTCTGGGCATATCGCACAGCATACAAGACTCCCATTGGCATGACACCATACCAGATGGTGTACAGCAAGACTTGTCATCTTCCAGTGGAACTCGAATTCAAATCTCACTGGGCGATGAAGAGGTGGAACATGGATCTCCAGTCGGCAAGCATAAGAAGACAGATACAACTGGCCAACTTGGAAGAATGAAGGGAGAAGGCATACCACAGTGCCAAGCTATATAAGGAGCGCACCAAAAGATGTCATGATAAGTGGATCAAGATCAAAACATTCAAACCGGGAGATAAGGTACTACTCTTTAACTCTCGTGTTTGTCTTTTTGGTCATGGGAAGCTTAGAAGTAAGTGGGAAGGACCTTTTACGGATCTTGATGCCGCCGATCATGGCACTGTCACCCTCTAGGACGATGGCGGAAGGGTTTTCAAGACGAATGGGCAACGCCATGAAATCTTTCTTGAGCCCGAAATGCCAATGCTCGAAGAAGTGGACGTCTTCGAGCTACATGAGGTAGTCTGATCACCCGTCCATGGTCCAGCTCAGACCTTAAAAGAAGCCATGTACATTACTGCTTTTCTCCCTTAAAATTCCATCTAATATCACCTTTTGCTGAAAATCTCAATAGAACCAATGTTCCACCTACGATTTTGGGCTTTAAGCACACCAAAAAGGGCATCCCCAACTTTTGGTACGTCCAACCAAAAGTGGCATGGTCAGCCGGCCCTTTGGGCATGACTGCCCGGCTCAGATAAGGTCACTCGAACCCAGGGAGTGGTCGCCCAGCCACATCCCATGGCTGCCCGGCCATCCAAAATTTGATTTTCGAGTTTTGGTAGCGCTTTTCCCATGTTTTGTGGTTCTGTTGAGTGGATGATATCGAGTGGTTCGATGATTTAAGGAGGGGAGTCTTCTTCTTCCTTTCTCATCTACCCTCCTCTCATCCCCACATCAACCATGGCACCCACTTCTCATGCTAGCAAGGGCAAAGCCACCATTTCCATCACCTCAGGCACTACTACGACATACTCACCCACCTCTGAGGGATCACCACAGTCCCCTATAGTTCCTAAGCCCTGAGAAGATTGCCAGCAACACACCTAGGCCAATAGGGCCCAGATCCCATGGCCACCCGACCACACCTAATGGCCGCCCGGCCATGGAGTCTGGCCGCCCGGCCAGGGCAGACAGCCCCCGTGGCCGGCTGACCACTTGCGATGGTCACCCTGGTATCTCCTCGCTGATCCCTCAGTGTAGATAGGCCTCCACATGGTCTATCTCCATCAAGGATGATTGCCAAGAAGGTGGCACAGCCATCCCTTCGTTCCACCTTGGTTGTAAACGCACCCGTGAAGTGTGTGAAGAGCCTCTTCCAGGAGGAGGTTGCTGGCCCGTCCAAGGATCCAGTAATCCCTAGGTGCATCCACCCACACCATCCTCGGGGTTAAAACCTCCACTGGTTATGGTAAGGTGTTTGTGCCCAGAATCCCTAAGCCGGCTGTCTCCATAGATGAGTCTATTGACTCGACTCCACCACGGAGGACGGTGAAGAGGGTGGCTGTCCCTCCTCCAATTAGGGGACCACCAGGACATTTTGAAGACTCAACTGGTGAAGAAGAAGACATGATGGCCTCCCTTGGGGTGGAGAACACAGCGCTCAAGGCAAAATTGCAGAATTTAGAGGAGCGCTGCGCTGAAGGTGAACTTTGGCGGATGGACATAGATGATAAGATAGATGTCCTTAGGAAGGGACTGTCCACCAAAGTCCGCTAGTCTTATAGAAGCAATGGGGCATCCTAATCTTTATGATCTACCCGCATCATAAACGCCCATGCTTCTAGTTCTCTTAGGCCCTTTTAGGTTTTTAATTCTAGGGCTAAATTTTGTTTTGTTTTCTTTAATTTCCCTTTGTAACAAGCGCCTACAATTTTATTTGATTCAATAAAGGTAGGATAGTTTCCCCTATTTGAATGATGAGTTTAGGTAGAATGGCCAAGCCATTCAACCTGCTATCACTAACCCTGCAGAAACCACGCAAAGAAACACTTTGTGCAGGGTGTCGCAACACTACTCAGAAAAATTCAGACGAAACGTGCGAGATGGCATGGTCGCCCGGCCATACACCATGGCTGCCCGACCATGTGAATTGCACAAAAAGATGTTACACCACGACATCACGTCTCCCTAGGGCTCACTCAGCAGAAACAAACCAACGCACGGGTCGAAACCCAAAATGGCATGGCCGCCCGGTGATGTACCATGGTCGCCCGACCATGGTCACAGGCTGGCTAGCCCATTCTTACCTCGAACCCACATCCTGGAGGTCAGGTTTGCACGATTGATTCCGAACACCTCTCAAATTTTGTGCTTTACACATGAAACCTTGTCAAACTATGCTCTACATGATCATAATGTCACAATCAACTTGTACTTGCACCATTTTATTCCTCATGCTAGATTAATCTTGCCTATGGATACCATCATGAATAGAGAACCACTTGGGTTTAGTTTATTGATTCATGTGAGATAAGATAATTGGAGTAAACTAAAGGAACCTCCCACACGAGTTATGAGTTTTATTTGAAAAAAAAGGGGCTCCATCTTGGATGATCTCAAGGTACCTATCATTTGTCCCACCAGTGCCACATATGAAAAAAAAAACCTTATACTTTCGTGCTTCCTTGATCATTTTGAGTCTTATCAAGTCTCATGCCACTAAAAGAGTTCAAATCAGTTGAGAATTTTGATCTTCACATGCACGTCCCATGAAATAAGTCTCTCAAAAAGTGGTGCAATGAAATGTCATTGATCCCATTCAAGTTCTGTTTGAAAGAAAGAGAGGCATGGGGATTAAAAAAAAAGAAAGAAAAAAAGTATAAGAAAAGATGGAATGAAAAGGAAGAAGAACTCTATGCCCTCTACTCAAACATGGGAATCGAACAAAACACCTACAAGAGACAAATCCCTACACTACAATTGCACATGGCCAATTGTCATTCGACAATACAAATATGACGGGAAAGCCTCATTCTCCAAACTACCTCAGCTCCACAAAAAGCCTTGGTAGCATAGGATGTGAGGAATACAAGAATCTAGCAAGGACACTTCGTCCTTTGAGTGACCGAGAGTTGGTCCTGAGATCAGAAAAGTTGGCATGCCCTGTTTTGGAAATCATGAAAACCTCCTTGCTCGTGTGACATAGGAACCTGAAGTTAACTCTGATATATTCTTGTTCCATGTTTCAACATTCAAAAACTTAGGTGTAGACACCTTTGAAATCCCATGCAGGATGAAATAGTCAAGAATAACCTTGTGCTTGTTATTGTGATTGTTGATGTTATGCCCTTTCCACATGTGCTTAATTTTCATCTTTGCTCGAGGACGAGCAAAGGTTTAAGTGTGGGGGGTGTTGGCGGTCGATAAAACCCATTTTGACCACCAAAATTTCATGTTTTAGAGTATGTTTTACCAAGTTTTCACATATTATTAACTAGTTCCACGAGTTGTGCATGAAAGTTGTATGCAGGAGCTTTTCATGATCAAAACAATGAAGAAAACAATGGAAAAAAAGTGAATGGACCAAAAGGGAGGGAACCATGCAAACAGGTGATGGTCAACCTGGCCATCACCATGGCCACCCGACCACCCATCATGATCAGCCGGCCACCCCAAATGGCCGCCCAACCATCTCTTACCATGGGCTGCCCTCCAAAGGCACAATATAGCCTTTTGGCCCAGGAAGCATGGCCGCCTGACCACTAACACATGGTCGGCCGACCATGTCACTTTGGCCAATCTTCGACCTGCATGCAAAGAAACACAAACCAAGTCAAATGCAACCGTTGGATCAAGTATCCCATGTATCCAAGCATCGAAAGGCCATCACACAAAGGATCGATGACATCAACAATTCGAGGGGAACAACATGCATCCAACTAGAGGGAAACACATGGTCGCCCGATCACTTATCATTGCTGGCCGACCATGCACTGACCTCATTTTGCATGTGCATCAACTACTTCAACCACCAACCGACTTAGGGAGTGCATCTCAGCCATAGGATCAACAAAGTTGGTTTATCAGGATGGCCGTCCGACCACCCCCTATGGTCGGCCGGCCAACCCCCATGGTCACCCAGCCACCGACCTACACCTACAACCAACCTAGTGCACCTATAAGTACCCGCCTCGGTCTCCAAGCAATAAATACCCCCCGGGAGGTCACTTGCAAGGTGTGGTGGATCAATAGAAGATATAGTGTGGTTGTGTAGTTGAGTGTAGAGTATAGTAGTAAGGCCACCCTTGGCATTGTAGAGGGAGCCAAATGTATCAAGAGTGACTTATGATTTGTAGAGTGAAGAAGTCAGATTCCTCTTGGGTATTCTTTTCCCGAGCTCTTAATCTTAGAAGAAATATTACTTTATTTCCAGGATACAGTAAAGTTCCTTGCTCCTCTGCTTTTTATTTCATACATTCTTAGTCTCTGCTTAGTAGTTTATGGGTGCCAAGTGTGCTCTGTGTAGTTTAGCTATACAGTTGTGCTTGCTCTCTGGCTTCGAACTAGTGTAGTAGTAAACTCGGTTGTGTAGACGTGGTGTCTAGACTAGAGTTTGCCTTGGAAGGTGTCTTGTCCCACACAGTTTTAGTTGGTAGTCCCACCTGGTGACAGCGGGTGTGTGTCCTGTGTAGTCCAACCCCATCGTTCGGATAAGTTGTCATTGACGCATAGCTGAGTCCTAGTAGTGCCCGCCTTTCTCATCTGGGTTATCAGCACTCTGATGCCCGGAAGTGGTTCTATAGCCTCGGTGTCTAAGTAAACTTGCTGAATATAGTTCTAGTTTGTTTAGTAAAGTTAAGTTGTTTTATCTAAAGTAGTGATCCTGCTCTACTCTGTTAATTATCACTACAATTGCTGGTTTTAATGTTTGGTCCTATCCGTTTTACGTTGAGTTACTCCTCATTCCTCGTGGATTTCGATACCCTGGAATACTCTTGGGTGAAAAGCTACAACATGTTTCCATGCGCTTGCTTATTTATTTCAGTAGGCTAAGAAACGCCTAATAGCAGCTCAATGAGGAAGTAGGGGAGTGTGACTGAACCTTGGGATAAAATCATGTGTCTTGTGTGTTGTGCTTCCTCTTTTACTCTTTTTGAAGTTCTTTTTTTTGGTGCAGGCTCTCCATGTAATAAAGCTCTACATGACAAAGGGAGCCATTGGATCCCTGTTTGCGTCTCTTAGCCTAAACAGATTTTACTCCGCAGGCGCACAGGAGACCGTTGTAGCTTTTCACATGAAGTATTCCAAGGTATCATAAATTTCCACAGGGAAGCGGCCGGCGAGAGAGTGTAATTGGATAAACTCAAATTGAATGAACTGTATATACTTAAATAAATGTACCAACTAGTAGTTAGACAGGGGTAAGCCAATAAAGGATAGGTGTATCGTGGGGAAGTAAGCAATCTACCAAGATATCAAAAGAAAGATATAGTTGCTTGGGAGGACAACGAGTGAGATAAAGTTCCTAAATTCTATTATATTCGGCTGCAAAGACTATTGTGACTAACTAAGAGAATTCAAGTAAACAAGTCAGAGTCTCACATCAAGCAAAATTCTAGCGCCCTCGAGGAGCCAGGGGGTAGATAGTTGGCCAGTGAAAGATAACCTAGCTAGTGCCTACTGGGCCTCCCGAACAACGGGCATGGACTATACAGGCACACAACACACTGTCATCAAGTGGGGCTACCAAGCAAATCTGCATGGAGAGGATGCTGAGAGCCATTGGACCGGCTCCATTGCCTCTGGAGTGATGAGTGATTGTCAATGGAAACCAAGACCCAGAAGGACTTGGGCACAAGACCTCTGATGGACAGGAGGCCCTCTGATGGATGGGAGGTACATGAAAGTCCTCCGAAGGCCAGGAAGCATGCTTGGCGTCGGTCGGCCATGGGAGTTCGGTACACAGAGGAGCAGCATGGCAACGGCAAGTATAAGACCTCTGAAGGACTGCGAGACAACCCCAATGGACAGGGGATGTCGGGTGCCACCGCGGTGCTCCAACCCGAGTACATGACGCGAAGATGGGCGAGGGCATTGCCAGATTCGCTCAAATCCGCCACCCTTCCACCAAGTTACCAAGACTCGGCAAATGGGCTCATTTCTCGCCGAGATAGAGTGGCGTGGGGCCTTCCAAGCCTAGGTGGAGACTTTCTAAAGTTTCCCAGTTTCTGACTTCAAAATCGGGGGCGGATCACAGATTGGACTACTGGGCATATGGAGAACATCCAAGGATTGGGTGTAACTTACGAAGATCAAGAATTCATCGTGGTCGTCCGTCTCGAAATATCTTGTACTCTTTCATTTCAGCCCCTCAGGGCATTTCTCGTTGTAGGAACCTAAGTGCAAAACTGTCTAAATAGCACTAGGGTATAAATAGGCTAAGGGCTAGTCATTAGAACTCCTCTTGACTGCTAGGGTTAGTCTTTGTCTTGTGATTTTCGTCCTCAAGCCTTGAGCTTCATTTCTAGAGAGGTTAAGTTAGGATTTAGCCTCCAAATCTTGAGGGAAGGTGAGGGTGGTTGATTGGGACAAAATCCTTTCTGTAATCTGATCTAAGACCTCTCTTAAGGCTTCTAATTGAAGAGATTTTGGCTGCAAGCTTGTGTGCCTTGTTCCTCCCCTTCTCCCTTTGGTTTTTTGGCTCCAATCTTTGGTTTTGGTGTGTTTTGGTTTAACCAAGGTTGGAACCCTTCTTTTGCTAGTGTTTTGCCTTGCCAGGATGTGGAGAATCTCATTGGCCAAGTGCTAGATTCATTGAACCACGAAGCAAGGGCTATTCTTGACGAATTTCGGTTTTTCAGTTTCAACTCACCTTCCTCACGAGATCTGCGATTCCCGTCCAACCATTAATCTTTTGGAGTGGACCTTTTGGGGTATGCTTGGGAATGTCCTTAGAATTGTCCATGCAAATTTTTTGTGAAGTTTGGTCAAGATTTGTGCCGATTTTGATCGATTTTCAGAGAGGTCTCGGTCTGTTTTCTGCATCCAGTTTCGGGCTGAAATGAGAAGAACTGATAGGACAATATGTTTGACCGCTCCATACACTTAGGATTGTCAGGTCTAGTAGACCTCGGACTGTCCGGTCTGTAATTGTTTTTGGGCTGTTTCATCTCCTTCTTTGGGCTTGTTCGGTCAGTTGATTTGGAGAGGGTTAGGATTGTGCGGTCTTGTGTTTTTGGGGTAGTTTTCTCGTGTTTTTGCTTCGCCTCTTCCTTGGCTCTTCCCTCTTGGTTTCTTTGGTGTTTTGGTGTTGTGGTTTTTGATCTATCCTAGTGTATGAGTGTTTCTTACCTCTAGTCCATACTCATCGCTTGGTGTTCTTCAGTAAGACGCACTTAGGTGTGGAGTGGCTACGTGGGTTCCTCGTTGCGGGAGGCGTTGCTTGGTTTGTCTTGCATTCTCTTGCTAGGTGTGTCGTGTGCTTCTGCTCGCTTGGTGTGTTCCCTTTCAGTGGGTGACATCAAGTACTTGCTAGATACGTATCTGTTCAGTGGATGGTATCTAGCGTTTTTCCTTGCACCAAGTTTGGGTTTGTGATTTTGAGTTTTTCAAGTGCTCCTATTCACCCCCCCCCCTCTAGTCGCACGTCTCGGTCCTAGCAGATGGCACGCTATAAACATACTCGAGCTAAGCTTGAATAACAATAGATCGTCATTGATCAGAGGAGAGGATCTAACCAGAGCCTGGCGTATAGGTTGGATTATAGCACCAGCAAGAATAAAAAGACTTGAATAAGCAAAGTAACCACAGCCTAAGCCAAGCAAGTATGCAAAGAAAGGTACACCACACTTGCAAGAGATAGAAATAGAGCGAAGTAAATATATTATACTGGAGATAACAAAGGTACAAGGATACAAGCGACTTTACCACAAACTCGAAGATATCTCTGAGAACTCTGAGGCAAAGCTCGACTCACTCTAACTCCTAGGACTATCCTAACTACAAAGAAAGAAAATGACACACTCTAAGGTAGAATGTAGCTTCACAACTTCTCCACACCTTGCAAATGAGCTCCATGGGTCTATTTATAGTCCAACCAAGTAAGGGGGTATTTGTAGGTGGTGTTGGTTGGTGAGGGGGGTAGGTTAGTGGCCAGGCGGACCACATGCATGGTTGGGCAGCCATAGGATCCACCGACCTTGGTGCTCCATCAGCTATGATTGCTTCCCTGAGTCAGTTGGCGGTTGAATTAGTTGATGCACGTGCAAAACAGGTCCAAAGGGTAGCTGGCCGGGCGGCCATTAGATTTACCGACTTTGTAATCCAACGTCTTGCATGCCCTCTGGGTGGCGGTTGACTATTATTCTGGTGTGTTTCTCTGTGGGTCATTGGATTTGGAGTGTGTTTTCTTCCTTGGCCATTAGATGCAAGTCAACGGATTGCTGACTTCACCAATCTAGGGGTAGATCGATAACATGGTGGCCTTCCCGTACTTGTCATGTTGGTAACTTGGCCCGCACTTGAGTTTGTACATTAAACATGTTGTTCTTGCTTGCAGGTTAGAGTGGAGGCATTTGGGCTCGGTTGGATGGCCGGGCGGCCATGCTGGTGCACCTAGGCTGCTGCTAGGGTGGCTGGGCGGCCATGCTGCTATGGCCATTGGCTGCCGAAGTCCATTTTCTCATCAATTTGCCTCATTTTCATGTGTATTTCATACCTGCACTCAAATATTTGTGTAGGACCGAGACGTGCGACTAGCGGGGGGAGGTGAATAGGAGCACTTTAAAACTCAAATTCACAACTCCTCGAAAACAGGTGTTTAGAGAAGAACTAGACACCGTCCACTGAACAAATAAGTGTCTAGCAGCGCAAAGGAGCCGTCCACTGAGAGGGTATGCACCAAGCGAGAAAAACCATGAGCCAACTCAACAAGGGCACCGAGGCAACGAATCTTGCCAAAACCGCCACACGACACTCACTGCACCAAAGTGCATCTCACTGACTCACATCAAGCAAAGAGAATAGTCTGGAAGTGGGGAATGCAAAAATCCGAAGCAAAAACATAGCAGAAGAAGCAAACAGTGAAACACAGCTGCAACCCAAGCAGAGCCTGGACTGTCCGATAGCAGCAGTCGGACTGTCCGGTGGCACTAGATAGTCCTGGTGACCTCTGCCAGACTAGTCCGGTGAGAAGTCCCGAGCAAACCCCTACACCAGACTATCTGGTGGGCTCTGCCGGACTGTCCGTTGGAACCGGATTGTCCGGTGGCCCTGCCGGATTGTCTGGTAGAGTCGCAGAGATGGGGTTTTCACACCCAAAACTGACCAAATCTTGTCCAATCTTCATAAGATATTGCACAAGCTATTTGGACCCTATTCCAAAGCTTTTCCCAAGAGATCAACGCAAAATGACCAAGGGATCAACAGGAATTTCAGATCTCGTGAGATGGCAATCTTTGGGCAAGAAGGGGGAAAACTCAAGGGAAGCTTGCTCGTGGCAATCCAGCAGGATTGAGATGAACTAAGTCATACTCTCCACGTACTAGCAAGTCCAAAAGAGCCAAAAGAACAGGATTAACTCGCGGGCAAAGCAAATCACCAAAAGCCCTTGAGTTTCATCCAAAAACCAACTAGAGAAGGGGGAGGGAGATGGCTGCACACATGAGCATGAATTTGGGACGAATCTTCCCTTGATTATGAGTGGAATACACTGCTTACAAGGTTCAACTCAGCCTACCACCCTTCATCCTCCCACTAATGCAAAGTGGTAGCCTAGGGGACTCTCAAATCCTAAGCTAAGCACCCGGTTTAATCTTAAGCTCTTGGTTGGTTAGAAACTAAGCCTAGGGTTTCTAGAGGTGGAAGAGTCATATAAATGACTAACCACTTAGGTATATATAGCCTCGGGCCTAATGGACATAGTTTACACTAAGACCCCTATATTACAGAAACGTCCGTACGGGCCAAAACAGAAAAGACTCAACTTTCTCAGGGACGGACGACCGCGATGGAGTCTTGATCTTCTTTCGGATGCACGCAAACTCCTTGATGATGTCCACGTGGCCAGTAGTCCAGATCCGCCGATCGACCCCCGGTTTTGAAGTCAGAAACCGAGAAACTTTAGGGTTTCCTTCCTGGGCCTGGAACGGCCCACTCCACTCTATCTCAGCGAGAACGAGCCCATTCGCAGAGTCTGGTAACTTGGTGGTAGGGTGGTGGATTTGAGCGAATCCGCCAATGCCCTCGCCCATCTTCGTGCCATGTACTTCGGGCTAGAGCACCACGATGGCACCCGGCATCACCAGTCCATCAGGGTCGCCTCGCAGTCCTTCGGAGGTCTTACTCTTGCCGTCGCCGTGCCGCTTCCTCCATGTACCGAACTCCCATGGCCGACTGACGTCGAGCATGCCTCCAATCCTTCGGAGGGCTTCCATCTACCTCCCATCCATCAGAGGGCCTCCTGTCCATCGGAGGTCTTGTGCCCAAGTCTTTCTAGGTCTTTGGCTTCTATTGACAATCACTCATCAGTCCAGAGGCAATGGAGCTGGTCCATTGCCTCTCAATCTCCCCCTTGATGAGTGCATTTTCAACACCTTCTACATGCAACCTGTAATAGAACAATGACAAGAAACACAAGCGTAAAACTGAAAAGAAAGAAGAAAAGCAAAAAATTGCTCAAAAGGCCCAAAAACCAAACACAAGCTAAGAAGGGCTAATTGAGGCAACAAAAAAGAAAACCAAAGTTCGACCCCCTAAGACAAGGGAAACCGCTCAACGCAGTCGATCAAACTAAAGCATGACCCCTCAAGACAGAGGCAAACTGGCTCAACACAGTCATGCCTAGGCAAAGCATCGGCTCCTCCAGAAAGAGGCAAAAGGCTCAATGCACCGATGCAAGAGCATGCTAAAAGCTCAAACTCCCTGAATGCACAGCTCCCCCTCAACTAGATCTCTCCAGAATTCTCCCCCTTGGTCCATGAACACTCCTATAGGTCAACATCTCTCCCCCTTGTTGACAATGGACACATCAAGGGTTCATAGAATCTGACTCCCCCTGAACTAGACAACTCCCCCTCAAAATATGCTATGAAATGCAGGAAGTCTACCATGAAGAGCTCAACAGGGATGAAAAGCTAGTAAATACAAGTTCTAGCATACAGAGCAAGTGAGGGCAAGGAAGCATGCAACAAGCTCAATTGAATCTATCTTATACAGATCAGGAGCATGTTTTTTAGGGTTGTGGAAAAGAAAGCATCACCAACATGAGTAGCATCTAGCAAGATAGGCATGAACAGCAAAATGCTAGCAAAACATTCAAGGTGTGCTACTCTCAACCAAAGCATATACAACCGGGCATAAGCAATTTAAAGACTTGCAGATTTCAGATTTAGCAAATTGTAACTTCATACAAATCAGATCATGTGCCAGGGGTTATTCACTTGTCTTTGCCATAAGACACATGAAGTGCACAGTTTTAATTCAGATTTCAGGTTTAGGCTTGGTGACATAAATGCTTAGGCAGAATCTTAACAAAGGGATACGACTAGCATATCCAAGCATGAGAAGATAGCATGGCATTCAACATTCCTACGCATGCTAGGTAGCCAAGTCAAGTGGTGATCATGGTTTTGGATTATCAAGAAGCAAAAATGACTTGGCTCACAAATGATATTAGACAGATTCAAGGAGCTTAGCCAACCATGATCATGCAAGTAACTGTACAATCTAGCACAAGCAAGTACTAACTAGTCATTCCAGAAGAGCTCTAGTGCTAGTGAAAGTGAAAATGCATATGATACAACTGCAATGCATGATATGATACAAAATGTAGAGAAAACAAAGAAAAGCAAAGAAAAAGCAAAACAAAACCTAAGCTACAACAAAGTTACCCCAACCTAAAATGGGTAACAAACACCAAGCTCCCCACGCAAGTGAGCAAATGCGGTAAGCTCTAAGGGCTTGGTGAAGATATCTGCCAACTAGTTCTCGGTCTCCACATGGATCAAGTCTATATCTCCCTTCTCATAGTGATCTCTTCAGAAAGTGAAACCTCACGTCTATGTGTTTGGTTCTAGAGTGCAAGATGGGGTTCTTAGCTACAGAAATAGTAGAAGTAGAGTCTACTAGGAGAGGGATCTTCCTGAAGCTGAGACCAAAGTCACTTCAAGTGGACTTCGTCCAAAGCAGCTGGGAGTAGCAACTAGCAGCAGCAACGTATTCGGCTTATGTGGTAGAAGTGGCTACGCTAGATTGCTTGCGTGAGGACCAAGAGATAAGAGAAGACCCAAGAAACTGGCAGGTGCCAGAAGTAGACTTGCGCTCTAGCCAACAACCCGCAAAGTCAGCATCCGGAATACCCTCTGAGAGAGAGCGTCGAAGCTAAAGAGAACCAAAGACCAAGCTCTGGAGTGTATTTCAGGTACCTGAAGATGTGCTTCACCGCTTGACGGTGTGATGTCCTTGGTGAGGCCTGAAATCGCGCACAAAGACAAACTGTGAACTGGATGTCCAGCCTAGTCGTCGTCAGGGACAGAAGTGAGCCGATCATCCCTCGGTACTCTCTTTGGTCCACCACCTCCCCTTCTTCATCTGCATCAAGGGCCATTTGTGTTGACATGGGAGTCGCCATGGGCTTGAGGTCTCCCTTATCAAACTCTCTCAGAATGTCCTTCGTGTATTTGGCTTGATGGATGAAGGTCCCTTCACGCCCTTGCTTGATTTGCAGTCCAAGGAAAAACTGCAACTCTCCCATCATGCTCATCTCAAACTCCTTCGACATTTGCTCATAAAACTTGGTAACAAGAGAGTGAGATGAGCCACCAAAGATGATATCATCCACGTATATCTGGACAATAAGAAGATCACTACCATGCTTGCGGAGAAACAAGGTCTTATCCACGCTCCCCATTTTGAAACCCTGGTTTAGCAAAAAGGTTTTCATTCTCTCATACCAGGCTCTAGGGGCTTGTTTCAAACCATACAAGGCTTTTTGCAATTTGTAAACATGGTTAGGGTATTTAGCATTTTCAAATCCAAGGGGTTGTTTGACATAAACTTCTTCTTAAATGAAACCATTTAGAAAAGCAGACTGCACATCCATTTGAAGAAGCTTGAAACCCATGGAAGCTGCAAAGGCTAAGAGAATACTATAGCTTCCAGGCGTACAACTGGAGCAAACGTTTCCTCATAGTCTATCCCCTCTTTTTGATAAAAAAACCCTTAGCCACAAGTCTAGCCTTGTTCCACACAACAATGCCATCCTCCCCTTGCTTATTTTTGAAAACCCGTTTTGTACCAAAAGGATTGCAATGTGGCAGGTGGCTCTACCAAAACCCAAACCTCATTCCTTTCAAAATTTTCTAACTCCTCAGGCATGGCATTAACCCAATTACCATCAGAAAGAGCGTGTCCCAACATCCTTGGGCTCAAAGGAGGCAACAAATGCAGTGTGAGCAAAGAATGGGATAGAACCTGTCTGGGAACTCAAGGTCCTCGCATGAAAATCACCAATGATCCCATGTGGAGGGTGATCCCGCTGGACCTGCCGAGATGGAACAATCTCGGAGGTCACCTCCCTGCGTCCTCAGTAGGGCCAACATCTACTTGAGCTTGTAGTCGGGGGAGTGAGGAGGAAGCTGTCGGCAAGGGTCCTCTTTCGTCTTCAGAGCTCGTAGTAGAGGGGGTAGGAGCTGTAGCCGGTGTAGAGGCTCCTGCATCACCAGCATCTACTTGAACTTCCTCATCTTCAAAGATGGGAGTTTCTTCTTCATCATCACCTGAAAGCTCAAATGCAGGGGTTGTGAAAGGCATAGATTCATCAATGGAAACTTCACAGGTCTCAACCACTTGATTGGTATCAAGGATCCACACTCTATATGCACTAGAGTTAGAGGCGTACCCAAAAAAATACCATCCAAGCAGCGAGATTCGAATTTTTCCAAATGCCCCCCCTTTTTGAGCACAAAGCATCTACTGCCAAAAGCACGCAGGTGCTTGATGCTGGGCTGCCTACCAAACCATAGCTCGTACTGAAGTCTTCCCTAAGAAAGCTCGTAGGAAGATGCGGTTGGCAATGTAACAGGCCGTATTCATAGCCTCAGCCCAAAAGCGTCGCAGAGTCCTATGCTCATCAAGCATCGTCCGCGCCATCTCTACAAGTGTGTGGTTCTTTTGTTCCACTACACCATTCTGAGGTGGGGTATAAGGAGACGAGAATTGGTGATCAAGACCTAGGTCACGACAGAAGGTTTCAAAACTGAGAGTTACGAAATTCTTTCGCCATTGTCGCTACGGATAGCCCTCAGGGCCTTATGACTCTCATTTCTTAACCTCAACACCAGATACCGAACAAAACCGAAAGCCTCATCTTTGAATTCCATGAAGAACACCCACGAAAGCACATACCACTTGCCACTGACCGACTGTACCCGAGTAGGACCAACCGTGTCCATATGCAGCAGCTCACCCTGGTAAGAGGTCATCACCTAATTGACAGGTGCATGAGAAGCAGCAACGACCTTGCCATCACGACAGGGGTGGCACACTAAGTCCTTTTCTGCTTTCAAATTAGGCAATCCTCAGGATCAGACCCATCGAGCTTAACCTGGCAAGCAGACCAAAACTCAAATGGCCTAGCCTCCTAGGCCCTTCCAAATATCAGCAGAAGGACCAGCTACCAAACACTGAGGAGAGCCAGAAACAGAGGCAAGGTCAACCTTAAAAGCCTGCCCATAGGGCAAAATCCAACAAACAAGGTTTTCCTTAGCATCAAGCACATGAGAAGAACCCTCCTTAAAGCGAACATCATACCCTTCCTTGAGAAGTTGTGAAACAGAAACCAAATTGAACCCTAAATTCCTCACCAAAGCAACTTCTCTCAAGGGAAAGCTTGCCAAAAAGTGCAATAGAACCAACACCCAACACTTTACCTTGACCATTATCCCCGAATGTGAATGTACTCTTTGGTGCTCATGGGGTTGAGGCTGGAGAACCATCTGTGGTGCCCTGTCATGTGCCTAGAGCAGCCAGAGTCCATGATCCATATGTCCTCCAGGCCTCGATCCAGCAAAATCAAGGAAAGCGAGAGTGAGCAAATGGTCCGGCACTAGGGTTAGTGAAACTGCTGAACCAGTGCCAAGCCATTTGCTCAAAGGTAGGAAAAGCACAATCAAAGTAAGCATCACGACAATCTGGGTACCCACAACCTCCAAAGCAGTGAGGTCTCAAACCCTCTACCAACGCTTCAGGTCACGTGGTCCATAGCCGCACTGAAAATGACTAGGAGCTCGGCCGACAAAGCGTCTCTCACCAACAGGAACACAGGGCCTGAAAGCCGCCTCCTCCCTCACCACCAGCAAAGTAGTTCCTTCTTCTTACCATGTTGGGGAGGATCCTGTCTATCGTCCTGGTAGAACTGTACTGGTTTCCCCAGGCTCTCTCCTGCCTCTCAGCCTACTTCTTCCTGAAGCAGAACTCCTCCTAGTGACCATTTCACTAGCAAAAATCACAATGGTAGACAGGTCTCTTAGGCATAGGCTGGGACTGGGTCTTAGGCTTCTGGTGAGGTGGTGAAGCCTTGGGTGGTGCTGGCTGCTGGACTTACTTCTTGCCTGAAGGCTTAAGCACTTCTTCTACTATCTTGTCCAGCTTGGCTTGTGGTGGCTTGGGTGTCCAATATGACTTTCTTGGGGCAGCCTTGGGAGGCTCATGGTAAACCCCATCAATAGTAGAGTCAGGCTCGGGTGCGATAGTGTTAGGCTTGATTGGGGCACTCTTCGTCTTAACTAAGGTACTACACTCTCCTAACCCAAGTCCACTAGTGTCACCCTCACCATGCTTGTTCGCCTCTATGATCATCCTAAGCTGAGGTTCCCTGGCATACATCCAGCTTAGCATCCTCTCTCAACCTATAGTTGTCCTCTTCAAGGATCAACTTCTCCTCTCTCAGAACATCCAGAATCAAAGTCTAGGCAGCACAAGTGGGACAGTCTAGAGAGGGAATCACAGGAGTAGACTTCTCAAGCTTCCTAATGGTGGCATCCTTCTCCACCAACTGCAGCCTCAAAGTAGGGACAATTCTCACACGTATCAGAGGGTGCTGAAAGCACCTCAAGGTCAACTCCCACCTGGTCAAGCTCACTCCTCAAGGTAGGACAGACCTTGCACGCACCCAAATGCATGGGTCTAGCCCTAAGCTCCTCCAACTCCTTGAGCTACCCCTCACACTTCACCTTCAACTCAGCTATGTCAATAGCTAGGTGGAGGCAAGACTCACACTCAGGCACCTCACTCAAGGTAGGCTCATCCAGTTTAGACTGGAGCTTGCCAAACTCAACCTTCAGCCTATCCATCTCCTCTACCTGATGAGCATACCTGCTCTTCTGCTCACAAAGGTCACTCATGAGGGACTCACAAGTAGGGCACTCAAACTCACTAGGCTGGGATTCTACACTCTTTAGTCTCTCAATCTCAGCCAAAGCATCGGCAAGCTTGGCTTTCTGCTTCTACAGCTTCTTGGCTACCTTCTCCAACAACTTGTCCTGGTCTTTCAACTCACTGACTATTCCTCTCTAGCATATCAAGGATCTCAGCTTGCTCAGGAGTTACCTCTTCATCGGAGGAGTCGTTGTTGTTGCCCTTGTCATCCTTGTCCTCAAGTGCCATGGAGCAAAATGATCTCTGGTTCACCTTGTGCTAGCTCTTGGACTTGGTGGAGATGAAGTAGAGGCCAGCTGGACCACCTTGGTCCCTCCTCTTTGTCCCACTTGGTGACGATCTTCTTATCACTTGAGCTTGACTGAAGACGAAGAGGAGGAGGAGGAGGATGATCCGCTACAAAGGCCACCAAGCTCGGTAAAGAAAGCATTGTCCCTGCTTCCGGTTGTCCTTCTGGTAGCTCTTGAAAGCCTTCCTGAAGTTTTTGATCATGCCGGAAGTAGTGCTTGGTGTGGTCGCGCTTGCCATAGTCGTGCTTGCTAAAGTCGCGGGAGTGGTTCTTGCCCTTCTTGTAGTAGCCGTTCTGCTTGTTCGGGCTACTCGGCGATGAAGTGGCTGACCTCTCCACACTCAAAGAACTTAGGCTTCTCGCCCCTCTTCTTGCTCATTCAGGTTGTCATAGGTACGCTGGAAGCAACTAGACAAAGCTCATCATCCCCAAGTGACGCCAACTGCTCCTCTGTCACAGACATCAAAGCTGAGAACGAAAAACCGTGAAGTGGGGGCATTAGTAGCAACTTCCTTGGAGCTGGAAGCCAAGGCCAGGCTCTTGGATCTGGTACCATTGAGCATAAATATCATCTGGTAATCAACCTCTATGGCCTTGAGCTTGCTATAAAGCTCCTCAACTCCCAAGGTGTCGTACCCTGCCTGACTTAAGAATGGAGTTCTTCTTGATCTTCCACACATTCCTGTCCAAGGAATACAATAGCTTGACAGCCTGCTGATGGTCAAGTGTACGAAAAGAGCAGTGGGGGCAGAGTTGACACGGAGCATGTTGATGATCGACTAAAACTGACCAAACAAGGCATCCATAGACTCTCCGGCTTCTGAACAAAGTTCTCAGTACTCGCGCCAGTAAGTCTCCACAAGTCGACCCTTAACTATCACCAGTCCCCTCATGGTGTGCACTGAGCAGGGACCAGATCTCACTGGGCAGTATCAAGGTGGCTCACCCTCTCATAGTCCGCAGGACTAAGTCCAGAGAAGAGAAAGTTCACTGCCTTGTATTTCGCCTCGTGCTGAGCAATGAGCGCCAGTGTGGTACGCTCGGCAATGGGGAGCATCGTGAAAGTTGTACTCTGTGTAGCATTCCATATGTCCTCGCTCTGGCTAAGCAAGAAAGCTTTCATCCTACCTTTTCAGTAGGGATAGCCATCCGAGCCGAGAACTGGAACCTTCCAAGATTGCGCCATAGTCGCTACTGGTTTCTCACTGGTAAAGGTATGAAGAAACCTAACAGGCTCTGATACCAATTGTAGGACTGAGACGTGCGACTAGAGGAGAGTGAATAGGAGCACTTTAAAACTCAAATTCACAACTCCCCGAAACCGGTGCTTAAGAGAAGAACTAGACAGCGTCCACTGAACAAATACGTGTCTAGCAGCACAAAGGTGCCGTCCACTGAGAGGATACACACCAAGCGAGAAAAACCGCGAGCCAAGTCAACAAGGGCACCGAGGCAACGACTCTTGCAAAAACCACCACACGACACTCACTGCACCAAAGTGTGTCTCACTGACTCACAGCAAGCAAAGAGAATAGTCTGGAAGTGGGGAATGCAAAAATCCAATGCAAAAACACAGCGGAAGAAGCAAATAGCGAAACAAAGCTGCAACCCAGGCAGAGCCGGACTGTCCGGTAGCAGAACCGGACTGCTAGGTGGCACCGGATAGTGCGGTGACCTCTGTCGGACTGTCTAGTGGGAAGTCTCGGGCAGACCCCTGCACTAGACTATCTGGTGGGCTCTGTCGGACTGTCCGGTGGAATCGGATTGTCCGGCGGCCCTACCGGATTGTCCGGTAGAGTCGCAGAGAAGGGGTTTTCACACCCAAAACTGACCAAATCTTGTCCAATCTTCATGAGATTTTGCACAGGCTATCTGGACCCTATTACAAAGCTTTTCCCAATAGATCAATGCAAAATGACCGAGGGATCAAGCAGGAATTTTAGATCTCGTGATGATGGCAATCTTTGGGCAAGAAGGGGGAAAACTCAAGGGAAGCTTTCTCGTGGCAATCCAGCAGGATTGAGATGAACTAAGTCATAATCTCCACATCCTAGCAAGTCCAAAAAAGCCAAAAGAACAGGATTAACTCACGAGCAAAGAAAATCACCAAAAGCCTTTGAGTTTCATCCAAAAAACAACTAGAGAAGGGAGAGGGAGATGGCTGCACACATGAGCACGAATTTGGGATGAATCTTGCCTTGATTATGAGTGGAATACAGTGCTTACAAGGTTCAACTTAGCCTACCACCCTTCATCCTCCCACTAATGCAAGGTGCTAGCATAGGGGACTCCCAAATCCTAAGCTAAGCACCCGCTTTAATCTTAAGCTCTTGGCTGGTTGGAAACTAAGCCTAGGGTTTCTAGAGGTGGAAGAGTCATCTAAATGACCAACCACTTAGGTATATATAGCCCCAGCCTAATGGACACAGTTTACACTAAGACCCCTATATTACAGAAATGCCTGTACTGGGCCAAAATGGAAAAGACTCGACTTTCTCAGGGACGGACAACCGCGATGGAGTCTTGATCTTCTTTGGATACACACAAACTCTCGAATGAGGTCCACGTGGCCAGTAGTCCAAATCCACCGATCGACCCCCATGTTTTGAAGCAAGAAATCGGGAAACTTTAGGGTTTCCTTCCTAGGGCCTAGGAACGGCCCACTCAACTCTATCTCGGCGAGAATGGGCCCATTCGCCGAGTCTTGTAACTTGGTGGTAGGGTGGTGAATTTGAGCGAATCTGCCAATGCCCTCGCTCTTCGCGCCATGTACTCGGGCTGGAGCACCGTGGTGGCACCCGGCATCCCCAGTCCATCGGGGTCACCTTGCAGTCCTTCGGAGGTCTTACTCCTGCCGTCGCCGTGCTACTCCTTCGTGTACCGAAGTCCCATGGCCGACCGACGTCAAGCATGCCTCCAGTCTTTCGGAGGGCTTCCATCTACCTCCCGTCCATCGGAGGGCCTCCTATCCATCAGAGGTCTTGTGCCCAAGTCCTTCTAGGTCTTTGACTTCTGTTGACAATCACTCATCACTCCAGAGGCAATGGAGCCAGTCCATTGGCTCTCAATTTGTACAAAACTCATGGAACTCGTTAGTAGCCAAGGGTTAGTCCAATGAAGTCACATGCTTTGCTTTATTTCAAGGACAGTTATTGGTTGAAAACGTGAAATAACGACCGTCAACACCCCCTAAGCTCATAATTTTTCTCGTCCTCGAGCAAGGCTAAGACATGGCATGGATAAATAGGTGCTGCAATATCGAAATTGAAAGAAAATTCTTATATGCAACTCAACACTTCGGCTTTTGCACCAATTAGTGAAATAATCGAAGTTCACCTCATGTAATACCTGTGGTGCATCTTTTTGCTTACTTTGCCTTAAGCGGTTGCGAGATAGAATGACTTTATTGTGGGAATAACTCGAGTAGTTCTTTTCAGATGTTTCTCTCATGTGTTTTCAAAGTTTTCAAAACAAAAGAAGCTTCCCCAAGGATACTCTCGATCGCTCAGATGTGTTTCCTTACCAATGGCCATGAGATTGGCCAACCCTTCCCTACACTAAGGCCTTTGTGCAACTTTAGGTCGGGGAGAGTGTGGCACACTTAGAATGTTTATTTTGTTGAGCCAAAGATTAGACCAAAGAGTGTAATCTATCACTTCTTCTATTTGATCATTGGAGTATGACTAGTGGAAAATTGAGTCTCCTCTTGATTTTCATCCCTTGCAGCCTTTTATAGATTTGGAGAGGGTATGGAGCCTTTATTTATTTTTGCCACGCTTGAACTTGCATGCTTTTCATTTTGCCGTGCTTTTGCACACATATATTTTTCTTTATGCCATGACTATGCACGCATTTTTCTTTTGCCTCCATACATTTCCTCCTTGAAATTTCAAGGCTTAGGGATTATTAGAAGTATTTAGACACATTTTGGTGGATGCAAAGTCCGGAATGAATCACTTGCATTTATTTCTTTTGTACTCCAGCTATCAACAGAAGGTGATATTTCTACTCAATGAGACTCAAAATTTGACAAAGCTCAAAACATTTCTAAGCAGCTCTTTGTAGCGGTTTAGAACATTTGAATCATTTTTTGCTTTGGTAAGAATTTTGACCAAGGGAGCTTTATTTTGTTATTTTGAAAGTAAAAACCTAAGACATTCATCTTACTAGGAACATGAAAGAATCATCCCACTTTTAAGTCCTATCATGTCTCTCAACAACATAGGCTTTTTATCACAAATGGCGACCACATGGTAAAACTTTGGTTTACTTCTTTTATTCACAAACTTAGGACTAGGCTAAGCATAAGTTGTATGCAAGAATTAAACAATCAACTTGATAGAGCAACCATTCATCATTTCCATAAAGAAGCTAGCATGTAAACTTTATTCATTGGAGTTTTTTTTTTTTTTTGAAAACTTTTATTCAAACTAAAAAAAGGAAAGAAACAACTATTACTAAGCAAACTTTCATTCGACAGAACGGTAGTGGTGATACTCATGGGACTAAAATGGGGAAGCTAAGGAGAGGACAGGGGGACTGGTGCACATACCCAAATATCGGTTGGATTCCCCCCAAGCTTCAATGAAGCTACTCGGGGTAGTAACCATGGTACTGGTAGAATCATTGGGTCTAGTCATAGGAGCGATCAATCATTGCCCTCATCTCAAGGAGGAGATAGTAATGCTCTCCTTGTTGTTGCTCGATGTTCTGAGTGTGCTAGTCAATTTGGTGGAGCTAGGTTGTCCATCCATGTTGTGCGCTAGTCTTGGATTTTCAGGGCTCCAAAGATGGAGCTCAATGGGTCGTTTGTGAAATGTGCAGATGCAGAGGGACCTGCACCATAGCCATAAAAGGTTCCTCCTCCACCGTACTACTCTGGCTGCTGAGGTTGTGCAGCAGCAGAGCTATGCTCCCACGAGTTGTGCCACGACCCATATTGGTGGTGCCAAGATTGGTCTCCACCCTGAGTTTGCCAGGATGGTTCGGCTGCGGTGTTGAACCACCTTGGGTCCAGTCCCTACGGCTTATGTGTCTTCCTATTCCTTACGCATTTGCTCTTCGGCTGCTTGCCTCTGTGCTCTTGTCATGACCCCAGTGACACTATGCCTTGGTGCTTCGAGTGGCATGAATAATGTGTTCACGGAGTAAAGTTTGAATTGTGGCGCAGAAAGCGGCAGTTCGTACTCATACCCCTTATAGGTCATGACAAGCTCCCCCGTGCTTGTCTTGCGCAGAAAATGTGCCTGGATGAAGTGGCTCTCCATCACTAGGTTCAGCGTGTCTTGGGGTAGGAAAATTATTCGGGCATTTGCCGGAAACCCTACCTCGGACGCAATACTCATCACGAATGATGTGATTGTGATAGTGTTCTCATCTCGAGCAAGCTCCAGCCAGTGATAGAGCATGCTAAGTACGAGTGCATATTTCTGCCTACGCCACTTGGCTTAGAGGATTTTTAAGTCCTCCATGGTCACGCAATGTGTGTCATCTCGGGGAAGGACAACCATGTTTATCCATCGTGCCAAGAAGCGCGTGGTGGGGTGCTTGATTTTTGTGATGTTGTGCTTCCCTACAGCATCATCCCTAGGTAGTTCTATCTAGAATCCGAAGAATTAAAGCCTGCGGGTTCAGCTTCTATGGAGCAGCGTGGTGAGAACTCGAGAGCATTGTTGAACTGACAGAGTGTCAACTCATGCTCAAACTTGAAGAGTCTGAAAAAGACAGTGGAGCCCGTGTGCAGAGTCTCGACTCGGAGGGTCATAAGAAACTCCTTTGTGAGGACTACTATGCCACCCTTGCATACCTCTGCGAACTTCTCCTAGCCCACAACATTAAAAACCTCATAGAATTCATCTAGCATACCTGTGCTCATCATGAGGGATTCGTCAAAGCACTTGGTGAGGCTGTAAGGCTTTGTGTGGAGTATCCTTAGTGTGTCGGCCTCATCTTAATCACGCGTTTGGATGTGGGAGTCGAGCAACAATACGGGGCAGTTGGTAGATAATGTCGCTTCCTCGTCTAGCAGCCCAATGCTGGAAGACCCTTGGTTGGAGACAATCTGTGGGTTCTGGCCTAGTGAGCCAGAGGATGTCGGGAAGCGAATGTGCTGCCCCGCCTTGCTGATGGTCGTCCTTGCCCTTTTTAACGTGCGCTTCATCCTACAAAATAGACAGGGCAATGACTACAAAACGGCAAGATAATATTAGCATTAGAGTGTTAGCCGTCCTTGTGGGGCATCACACCTCCACAAACCGTTCTTGTTCTTGCCCGAGAGAGGGGCTAGTAGCTAAATTTTATTTGGCTAACAAGGTTTTATTTGGACATTATTTTTAGCTAACCAAAAGAGCTGGACTAGCTACTTAAGCAAGAGATTAAGAGAGGGAGAGGTGAAAGCAGTGTGCTGCTGGTTGGTGCATCAAGCAAGGAGGCAAGGGGTGCTATTTATAGGCGAAATGGAGCTACAGGGTAGCTAGGCTGACGCAAACAGTAACTCTCGCATCAAGCTCTGCGAGATTTACCAGGACAACTAGCAAACCATGCCATCAAAAACACTTTAGTTCCCAGTTCACGATATGGCTCATGCCCTAATGAGTCTGAGAAACATTAGAGTAGCATGACGATTACCTTGAAAAACCCTAATTGCTCAAGGGTGGCGATGCACCGAGAGAGATTAGAGACAACCGCTATTAGGGAACGTTTGTCATCAACTTCATTACATGGATATGGGTACATATTTATAGTCTGGAGACTTGGACGTCAAGTCCGATTCTAGCTAGAATAACGAAAAAACCCTAACCTATTTGGGCTAAACCTAGCTTGACTTGCAATAACACAAGATACATGGCCTACTGGCCCTTGGAATCTCCTCTTCCTTGGGCGATCGATTATAAGCCCATCACCCGATCTAATTGCCAATCGATCGGCTAATTCAGCCCATTTAGCCAATTCGGCCCAAATACCAGTCGGCTAGATTTGGCCAATAACACATGACCCCCAAGCTTTGGCGATAATAATTATTCCAGTGCTAAAAGAAAATATGAAGGGGAAGGGCCACGCGGTTCCGCAATTTTTGTCATGTCAACCTGCACGCCTTCCTCGAAAACCACTCCCGATGTCTCCTCGACATCTTTTTGTGTAGTATTTAGCTACCGCCTTAGCTATAGATACTGTTCCCATCCCCTTCCCTTTTCCATCAGCAAGGAATCTCCAATTGAAAGATCATCACCGATGGAGTCATCCATAGGGAGCAACGCCACTTCATCACCACCATCGCCTTCTTCGCCATCACCGCCTCCCTTCATGGATGTGCCGCAAGGCTTTGCGCCCCTCACGACTGCAAGGCAGGGCTTAGCACCGCCAACCAAAGCAGCCGAGGTGGCGGAGGAGGCGCCGCTCAATAACATCGACAAGGCCTGGCTGTCCATCTGGGTCCTCGACATCCCCAGCCCTCTATTGGAGGTAGCACTTCGCATCGTCGTGGACCCAGACGATGCATCAGGTTCCCCATCATGGAACACATCCCCACTGTCGCCGCCGCCAGTTACCATCAGAGCTCCCTTCCGATTACAAGGATGATGGCTTCTGGGATTTTGAAGCCTCAGACTCCGACACCTCAAGTGATGCTACTTGCAGTTGCTCCAATGCCATCCTCGATTACTCCTCTTCCTCCAACATCGACATGCCATGGTTTGACGCATCGGAGGGGAAGCAAAAATGGCCACCTTCTCCATCTCCTCCAAGGATCCAACGTCCTTGTTGCCAATGAAGGAGCAGCAGTAGGGTAGTCACCCTAGTGGGATGTCTTAGCAGCCATTAGGGCTTCAATAGCTGTGGTGTCGGCTCCAAGGGGATTAGCCCCTTGTTTATTTTTTGCGTAATATTTTTCCTTGTAAAATTATCCAGTAATGAATGAAGCTTCATGTTAATTAGCCTTTTGTCTCTTTCTCCATACTGTCATGAGCCGATCTGATAGTGTCGTATCGAGTCTGTACTTTTATTCTTCGAAACTCTACTTGTAAATCGACCGACAGTCTTGGGCTTGGGCCCACTTGTTTGAAATTTCAGCTAATGCTCCATCGGCTCAACTTTGGCGAATAGACATTGAAATCAAACTTTGAACTTGCAACACATAATGCACACTTTACCTTAGCTTACCCCTCCAGCTACTCTCCTCGTGTAGCTTTTCCTTGTAGATCCTAAGCATGGCAGACACAACAAGCTCAGTAATGGTAGAGTCATTGCCTCAGAAGATTTTTGTCCTGAAGGTATTTGCTCCTGCCCTTTTTTGCAGAAAAAGATATTTCTCGTGTTCTTCACGTTCTCCTCTTTTTCTTCTTGTGAATGCGTAGCCCAATGATATCCTGATTCCTCGGTCTCTGACCTCAAAATCTTTCAGCTTAGGTCATCAAACTTTTGAACCTCTGTCAGATTTGATTTCTGTTGAAACCAAACGACTCGCTTTTGTAGCTCAAAATCTAGATCTAGAACGCTAGACTGACCAACTTAGGGCTTGGACATTCCCTATGGAGGAATGGGTGAATTGGTTCAAACAAGTTGCCAAATACCATGAGTCATCTGTTTGGCAGAACATAGGCATAGCCGAAGCACTTTCTCTAACTCTATCCCCTGTAGAGAAGCACGAAAATCTGCTAAGAGCAATTGGTTATTACTAGTCTGATTCATTGAATTGCTTCTTGTTTGGCCAAGGTCCCATGACCCCCGCTCTGATGGATGTAACCATGATTTTGGGCTTAGATATCATCTTGCCTTGTCCTTCTCCTTTTTCTCTGGAAGAATGTAGACATAAGATTGTCAACAAAGCCATGACCAAAAACTGGAGTCAGTACATTGATTACCATAATAAACGCTCGGGAGCGGTCGACCATAGAGAGCATACAACCTTTCTAAACCTTTGGCTAGACCACTTCCTCTTTTGTGGTCCTTCCCTTTCTCCTACTAAGAATTATCTGAACTTAGACGATGCTCTTGCTAACGCCCAACTATTTTCTTTGGGAAAATTGTTCCTCGGCATCTTGTACCGACATCTTTCTCTGAACACCACCAGGCTTTTGAGTAATGAACACAAATCAGGGTGGCCCTTGATGGTTTCTGCAGGCTTTGGTGTCAATTGTATTTTCAGCAACATGTCCCAAATTTCCCTTGCCTGTAGGAAGCATCCTTCCCAGATTCTTGAGGCAAACGTATCCCTGGTAGCAAACCCAATGAAACAGAGATGGCTAGATGGTTTAAATTGTTTTATCATGATCATACTGTAGCCACCTTCAGTGTCTATTCTAACTCAGAGAACTTTGAGAACCCTTCCTTCTTCAGAATAGACAATTTTGCCGATGATGAAGAAACTCAGCAGAAATATGTTACCATGATCTATTCTTGCCTGCTTCCTGTGAGTATGAGTACTAGTAACAAAGTCACCAAACCCGACTATGAGTCTTACTAGCCCGTCATAGTTGCTGGCCAGTTTGGCTTGAATCAAACCTCTCCTCACTTTTTCATACATGAAAAATTATCTGTTCAAGCCGATCTTACTGAATAGCTTCTGACTTTCCGCACATATTCCTTCTTTGTGGATTTCTCCCTGCCATTCCCGTGTGACATATTGTTCACATACACAGCAGAAGGTTTTAATACCTGATGGGATAGCTATAAGATACATCTATTTCGTGGACCACTCAGCACCAAGCTCTGCTGCATCGACTCCTCCTACAAACCTTTGCTAGAAGAGGTAATTTGTCTTGGCGTAGTTGTCTTGATTTCAACACATTCTTCACCGTTTCAAAATACTTCTCGATGCAGCGTGAAGAAAGGCCCATGCCGGTTGATGATTCAGGAGAAGCATTTTGCTATTCGCCTATGGCTCCCACGCCTTTGTACCAAAAGTTAGCACCACCCCTTGACAAGGTGTTGCTTTCTAGTGGTCGTTCAAAGCACAGGCGCGATGGCACTAAACCATCACCGGCCAAAAGACCCCGCTACCGGAAAATCAGGAGCTCCAAAGCAAGTTCTCCTACGCCTCCTGTTTCCAACCATACCGAATTATCTATAAGTACTTCGGCAACAAGATTTCCCCCTTTGCTAGAATATGTATCTAAGTACATATGCCTTATAGTCAGGAGATTTGACTAATAGGAGCCATGCCTCACCACTTCAAGGAAAGCAAACACCGGATATGGTCAATCTCTCTTCTAATGGTAGTGATGCTTCTCAACATAAAGCTGAT
Organism: Paspalum vaginatum; assembly: GCA_030272315.1. Classification (NCBI taxonomy): domain Eukaryota; kingdom Viridiplantae; phylum Streptophyta; class Magnoliopsida; order Poales; family Poaceae; genus Paspalum; species Paspalum vaginatum. The sequence continues at coordinate 31,114,764 of CM059018.1, read as the reverse complement.
TCTGCACCTAATGTTCACTAGCATACTGATGATGGAACTTCTCTAAACACTGAGGTATGTCCATTGCTCTTTCTTGTTACCTCCATTAGATCCTTTCTGTAAGAATTTGTCATTTTGGCAGTCTATCAATTTGTCAATGCTGCTCAACTTTGATGCTTCCACCTTGAATCTTAACTTGGAGCAAGAACAAGAGAAAACATCATCACCACCCAGGTCTGTATCAGCGGACGTAGCTGCTCGGCTCCAAGAGATGGCGAGATTGCTTGGTGACCCGGTTGTACAACTGGTCAGGGATAGTGAGGCTCTTCATGCAACATTGGAACCAATAGTAGATCAACTACCTACTGATTTGAGGCAAGTACTTCATCCAGTGGCATACCTTGGCTTCTTCAAGGAGGAGATGGAAACAGCTGCGTCCCGCATCGCATCTCGCGAAGCTCAAACTCCTTTAAGGAAAGAGATTGTCGATAGATGCACAGTCGTGAATCGGCAAAAGGCTGCCTTGGATGATAACACAGCTTCGTTAGATTTGTCTTTTAAGCTTGAAGATCCGCAGAAACCAAGAAGAGAAATTGCTAAAGAAATCCAGCACCTTCAGCAAAAGCTTTGAACTATTGATGACAACATCAAGACCACCTCGTCTGAGCTTGAAAAGATTCAGGGCAACAAATAGATACTGAGGGAGGATCCGTCATCTGGCCTCGCTGAGGTTCGGACGTTGACTTCTCGTGTGATACCTGGTATGAATGAATCTGATAGAGAGATCATTTCTTCTGTTGACTCAATCCATTTGAAAGCCATTACAGCCATTTAGCAATATCTTCAGTAGTTTGTGAGAACACTTTAGAACAATTGTGTTTTGTCTATGTGCCTTGAACATAACACTTTGCATGATGGTAGTAATATGTGCCTATAGTTGGTTACACAGCCTTGGCTTTTTTACGATCTCTTTTTTGTATGGGGTGCCTAAAGTCAATGGCAACACATCGGCTCTTCTGTATATTTGGGGCCTCATGACACTGCATCAGCCCTTGGGAGGGCCGTAATGATGCCCCCCAGCATACAGGATTCAAGATATTCTTGGGTGATCAAGACTAATGTTCCTGGACATTACATCGTATATCTCTATCTGCCTCAAGACAATCTCTTCAAGTTTTGAGGAGATCGGTTTTTACCACCTTTCACTATAAAATCTATCTTACAAATAATGGCCTGATGAATATCACCGGCCAACACTGCTTTATTGCTGAATAGGGATAGTTCAATTTTTTAAGGCTAATTGCTTGGATCGGCCTCACAACGTTCTATTGCTGTATTTAAAAATCGGTCGATCGCCTCGATCGGCTTGAATGGAGTCTATTTCTAAACATAGATGCTAGCTGCTAGAACCGGCATGAGCCCGTCCTTCCTCCCTCGACATAGTCCCAGTCCAGCTGATCTCTTCCAGTAAGGCATTCTGTTCCTTCTGTCCCCAGAATGAAGATTCAGGAACTGCGACATTGTTGGAGTCATCTGCTGGAACAATTTTAATCTCATTGCCGTCCCACTGTACGAGGCACTGATGCATTGTTGATGGCACACAACAGTTGGCATGAATCCAGTCTCAGCCGAGCAAGGCCAAGTAAGGTCCTTTAGCATCTACAATGGAGAAAGATGTGTTGATCGTCTTGTGCCCAATAGTCAGCTCGACGTTGAAGACGCCTTTAGCCCTTGTCAGGTCTCCTTTGAAGTCATTGAGGATGACATTTGTCTTGATGAGCTCATTGTCTTCTCTATCAAACTTCTTGAATACTATACATGGTATTAGATTGACCACTGTGCCGGTATCCACCATCATCTTACTCACGGGCCTACCGTTGATGTAGCCCTTGAGGTAGAGTGGCTTGAGGTGCTGATATTTTTTGTCGGCCGGCTTTTCAAATATGATGGCAGCCGGCCCTAGATTGAGCTGAGCTACTGATTCTTGAATGGCGGAGGAATTACGAAATTTATCGGGTAGGAGAAGTACCATGTTGACGCCAGCCGATCGATCAGCTATTTCCTCGTTCAGCTGGTCATCTTCCGCGTCTTCCTACATTGGGTCTTCTGGTGGCTCCTGTTCTTCTTGCTTCTCCTATAGACTGCCAGGCGCTTAGGTAGTTGCGGTGTAGGCCTGCGCTTGTATGATGGTATGGCAACGGGTCTCGAATTTACTTGCTTCAAAATCTGAAGATAGTTCGCTTCGGCTTCTTCCAAACTTTGCAGGTGTTGTACTCTACATTTTTGTGAGTGAAAGAGCCCCTTAGGGCACCACCTAGGTAGATGACTCTCTTTGTGTTTTTTACTTGGTCCTGGTTCAAATGTGGTGGTAGAACTGCATGTGTGTCTTCACATCATGGTCGCTCCTATTCTGCACGCGCGAACCATTCTGGCGAGAGCTGTAGACGACGTCGTGGTGCCGATCATGGGCATCCCAGCCGTTGGAATATAGACATACATCCCTCTGGTCATTGAGAAGCTGAGCATTGAGGGCAATCTTCGATGGTCAGCAAACACTTCATACCCATACCCTGACACCAACATTAATGGAAGAACGGGTAGTCCAAATGCTCCCTGAACTTGTGGTCTTTGTGATGATCGCATTCCTCGTCATAACCATGCCTGGCGTAGTGGCGTTCCTCATCTTGATGACGCTCGAGGCGATGATGCTCTTCCTGCACATGACGGTATCCTTGATAGCGGCGTTCGTTGTGTGAGTCATGGTTCGACCAGTAGCGACGTTCCGATTGCCAATCGTGGATACGGTCTTCCTCCTGGTTGCGGACCCTGCATTGCTTGCGTCTTTCATGATGACTAGCATAGTTGCCGATTAGAACGCCTGAGTCAGGGAGATAGCGCCGATTTTTGGCAATGTCCTCAGCAGACAGGTGTTCTCCTGGTCGAAACTCTAATGGCCGATGGTCGCTCGGATTGGCCTTAGCCTTGCCTTTGTCATGTGAGCCAGGTGTGGTACTCGGCATATTGATAGTCAAAGGAAAAGGACCCAGTGTAGAAACTCACTGGATTCAGTTGCAGATGCAATCCTGATCTGACCACTGGCTGGTGCGGCCCTCTTGGTTTGACCATGGGTGTGAGACATCACATTGACCATATTATTCTTGGGCAATGGAATGTTATCCACTTTCATCGAACTCCTCGCATAGGTCAATCTTCCTTGCTAGATGGCGGTCTGAATCTGCTGATGCAAGACCTTGCAGTCGTTGGTATTCTGAGAATCAAGGGTGTTATGGAACTTGCAATACTTGCATCCCTTGAGTTCTTTGGTTGGTATGATCCTGTGACCAAGCGTCAACTCCGAGTACTTCTCCTTAAGCAGTAGGTCAAAGATTTGTTCTGTCTTGGCCACATCAAAGTCGTATCCGACAGGGGCTTTTGGACGCTTTAGCCATTAACAAGGCAGCGGTTGTTTGTCTTGGTCCACTACACAATTGCAACCTCGGCTTCTTCATCGGCCGATTCTTCATCTTGTAAGTATGTGATAGCCCTTCGCGGCCTCTCTTGGTACTGCTCTGAATGTGCACGCTCATAGGCTGACACCTTGGAAAGCAAGTGGCCGATGGAATTGAAGTCCATCGGCTCATGGGCGAGCCTAGTGGCTCGGTGCAGACCCTGTACGCCATCTCAGCCAGGTTCTTTTCTGACAACTATAGTGAATAGCACATGTTCTTGGCTTCTCTGAAACATTGGATATACTGACCCACAAACTCGCCAGGGCGCTGGCAAAGTGACATGAGATCCGTAAATAAGGAGAAGAAGTGTGTGTGGAATAGTTCTTCTAGTTGCTTCCATGTTGTGATGGCGCTAGGTGTTAATGACGTATACCACCTGAAGGCCGGACCCATGAAAGACAACAAAAAAAGCCAGATCTTCATATGCTCGGCTGTCGCTGTGATTCCAAGCTAAGCCGTGTATCAGCTAATGTGTTCCACGGTACTTGTATCGTCATCACCACTGAACTTGGAAAATTCAGGCACCTTGAACTTGGCTGGAGGCGGTAGTTGGTCATAGACTTCAGGATACGGTTTGGAGTAGATGACAACGCCTCTCACCAGATTCACACCATATCTGTTCCTGAGAATCTCATCTAGATCAGCTTGAGTAGCCGATCCATTAGCAGTAAAAAGGTTGACCAGGTTGTTAAAAACCAGCCTAGCTCCATATCACGCTTGCTAGTCAGTGACTTCTTGATCGTGAGCTTTGTTTTTGTCACTGCCTGGATTACCTGTCTGGTGAGATTGTTTGACTAGTGAAGGCCATTGGTAAGGATGTTCTCCTTCTTTAAGTATCCTATACCTGAGCTTTTAGACGTAATTGTCTAGGATGAATGCTGGCGGTTTGTCATACGCTGTAGGTTGATCTTTTAGGGCTTGAGGTGCATGCAGAACGAACTCAGCCCTTGGTACCTTCTGGTGTGTTGATTGGCGGCATGTTGAGAGGTTGAGTGTATAACTTTGTCTCACCAACAAAAGTACCGAAAGTTGTCCCAACCTCTTGGTTATAGTCGCCGGCCAACATAGAGTGGACTACTAGTGCTACATTGTTGCCCATCGAGTTGAGAAGAGCTTTGGCTTGGCGCAGCATGGCATGCAAGATCATAGTGTTCATCTCCTCTAGAAGAGCCCTACTATGCTCTTCCGAAGGTATAGTGAGGTCCACGCCATCGAGGAGAGTCTCTAGATGTTAGGTGGTCCTGATGCCACCGCTCTGCGTCTAGGTGAAGTGGTCAAGGAGTTCCTCGGATAGCTCGCTAAGGTAGAGGCCATAGACCTTCCTATGCTCAAGTGGAAGTTGATTGTGCCTTGGCAGGGCATCCTTGTCTTTCAGCCATGCGGTAGGGTAATGGTGGGCCGAAATCTTCCTTGTGCCCATATTGGATGTTTCCCCTGTCATAGCTTGATGGAATAGTTGATGAAGGTGAGGTCCCACCAGGAGTGTCAAAGAGTGTGTTGCCATGGAAAATCGGCAGTGTGAAGGTCCAGCGGCGTGAACACACTAGAAGCCGGAGATCGCATTGCTGCTTCAATCCACTCCCTTCAGTGCGACTCTGATTGGCTCCGGGCAGAGCCGATCCTTGGTGGAAATGGTGGTGTTCGTGTGCCACCTGGCTTGACCTTGTAGCCAGGAAGGTTGGGTGGATGCGGTGGTTGGCTCTGGTTCTCCCTGTAAAGCGTACACAATAGATTTAAATGTTAAATTCATGCCTGGTCGCTCAGATCAGCAACATGAGAGATCGTGAACTCTTGTCGACATGTGTGTAGATGCTTCAACGGTCGATGACGTAGATGAAGCATTATGATAGCCATGGCCGCATTCATGAACGAAAATAAACCCTATATAAGAGCACGATATAAAAGATCGGCATAGCCAAATTGGCTTCCAACCTGGGCCTCCAAAGAGACACATCTAGATAGACAGATACAGATTACGACGTGTATAGATAAGTTGCCCGTGATACGCTGATCTATTGGCATGTCATGTGCACATGTTGCAGCGACACGCCATGGATTGTGACAAGCAATTAGGTAGCGTAAAACAGGCTACATGATAATCAATCTATAGCATGAAGCACAGAAAACATAACCAGATCGATAACCATGCGAAGTGAACAACGAATCTCGTGTCGAGCAAAGCTTAGCACGAGGTTCATCGGAATAACTGACAGATCACACACCGAGCATACCTTGATGCAAGATTCATCTAGGCAAACAGTAACTCTGCTTGACGCGAGATTTACTAGGATAACTAGCAAACCGTGCCATAAAAAACGCTTCAGTACACGGTTCACCATATGGCTCGCGCCGTTATGCCCTAATGAGTTTGAAAAACATTAGAGCAGCATGACGATTACCTTGCAAAACCCTAATTGCTCAGGGGTGGTGATGCGCCAAGAGAGATTGGAGACAACCACTATTAGGGAACGTCTGTCGTCAACTTTATTACGTGGGTATGGGTACATATTTATAGTCCGGAGACTTGCACGTCAAGTCTGATTCTAGCTAGAATAATGAAAAAACCCTAACCTATTTGGGCTAAACATAGCTTGACTTGAAACAACATAAGATACATGGCCTACTGGCCCTTGCAATCGCCTCTTCCTTGGGCGATCGATTATAGCCTATCAGCCGATCCAACTGCCAATCGATCGGCTAATTTAGACCATTTAGCCGATCCAACCCAAATACCAGTCAGCTAGATTTTGGCGATAACAGGCCGCCACCCTATGGCTAGGCAGCTGAGATTGTTTCCCTAAGTCGGTTGACGGTTGAATTAGTTGATCCACGTGCAAAACAGGTCCAACGGGTGGTCAGGTGGCCATCTCCATGGCCGGACGACCATTGGATTTACTGACTTTGGTAATCCAACATCTTGCATGCCCTCTGGATGGCGGTTGATTGTTATTCCGGTGTGTTTCTCTGCAGGTCATTGGATTTGGAGTGTGTTTATTCCTTGGCCATTGGATACAAGTCACACGGATTGCTGACTTCACCAATCCAAGGGGTGGACCGATGATATGGTGGCCTTTTGGTACTTATCGTGTTGGAAACTTGGCCCACACTTGAGTTTGTACACTTGACATGTTGTTCTTGCATACAGGGTCGGGGTTGAGGTATTTGGGCTCAATCGGATGGTCGGGCGGCCATGCACATGGCCGGGCGGCCATGCTGGTGCACCTAGGCTACTGCTGGGTAGCCGGGCGGCCACTGGGGGTGGCCAGGCAGCCATGGTGATGGCCGGCGCTGGCCAGCGATGCCCCTGTGCCTATTGGCTACCACAGTCCATTTCCTCATCAATTTGCCACGTTTTCATGTGTATTTCATACCTGCACTCAAATATTTGTACAAAACTCGTGGAACTTATTAGTAGCCAATGGTTAGTCGAATAAAGTCACATGCTTTGCTTCATTTCAAGGATAGTTGACGGTTGAAATCTTGAAATAACGACCGTCAACAATCACTTCACAAGAGCTCTATAAGTATTTACTTACTTGTCCATTACTTTCTGTCCGCTTACTGTGTTTCATCGGCTTGTCCGGTGATAGCCTCCAGATTGTCTAGTATTACCGAACAATCCGACGAGTAGCATCAGACTATCCAATGTTGAGGATTTATTATGTTTTTCCTAATTAGTGATTTTAGTCTAGCGTATTCACCCCCATTTAGGCCACATCTAGATCCTTACAGATCAGATTGTCCCTAAGGGGAATATTCTCCTCAGATGTGGGACAACCACAGCCTGCCAAATCAAGCAGAAGGGGATGTCCCTCCTGTCCCCATATCACTCCATGTTCCTCCATGAGAAGACGCGAGGAGGAAGTCTGGTGGTGCGATGCGAGGTGAGGCAAAGGGATGGTGACGCATAGGGCGATGGGACCATGTCGCGAGCTGTGGTTATGCGCCAGTGTGAAGCGAGGTGGAGGGGCAGCAAGCTGTGTGAGATGAAAGAGTGGTGACACAAATTGTCAGGGTGGTCCATGGTGCGACGCATCAAGTTGTTGTATGCCACAACGCGAGGTAGGGTGGAGGGGCATCTGCGGTGCGATGGGGCGGCGTCACACGGCAAGAGAGTGGTAAAAAGGGAAGGGCATCGACGTGACGTGAAAAGCGAAACTGCCAGGATGGGCGGTGGCAAAAGAAGGCAGTGACATAGGGGAAGAATGTGGGTTGTGTGCCTGACGATGAACCTGACATCTGAGAAGTGGGCTGCACACCAATAGTGCATAACAAAAAAACGGGTATGTTTTTATGGCTACTAACCAAAACAAAGAGGATGGTTCCATGCCTACTAACCAAACATCGGACAGGACGGTTCAATCCCGAAAACCAAGGATAGGACCATCCCATTGAGAGCCAATGGACTAGCTCCATTGCCTCTAGAGTAATGAGTGATTGTCAATGGAAGACAAGACCTAGAAGGACTTGGGCACAAGACCTCCGGTGGACTGGAGGCCCTTCCATGGACTGGAGGTAGATGGAGAAGAAAGTCCTCGGAAGGATAGGAGGCATCCTCAGCGTCGGTCAGCCATGGGAGTCCGGTACACGGAGGAGCGACAAGACGACGACAAGTGTAAGACCTTCAAAGGACTGCGACGCGACCCCAATGGACAGGGGATGCTGGGTGCCACCGCGATGCTCCAAGACGAGTGCATGGTACGAAGACGTGCGAGGGCGATGGCGGATTCGCTCAAATCTGCCACCCTACCACCAAGTTACCAAGACTCGGTGAACTGGCTCAATTCTCACCGAGATAAAGTGAAGTGGGCTATTCCAGGCCCAGGAAGGAAATCCTTAAGTTTCCCGTTTTATAACTTCAAAACCAGAGGTCGATCGGCGGATTTGGACTACTAGCCATGTGGACATCATCCAGAATATTGCGTGCAACCAAAGAAGATCAAGACTCCATCGTGGTTTTCCGTCCCCAAGAAAGTTGGGTCTTTTCCGGTCTACCCCTACGGGCATTTCTGTAATATAGGGGTCTTAGTGTAAACTGAGACAGTTAGGCCTAGACTATATATACCTAAGTGGCTAGTCATTTAGTTGACCTTTCCGCCTCTACAAACCCTAAGCTTAGCTTTCCAACCAGCCAAGTGCTTAGAGAGAAAACCTAGTGCTAATCTAGGATTTGGAGTCCCCTAGAGCTAGTACTTTGCATTAGTGGGAGGATGAAGGGTGGTAGGCTATAAGAAACCTTGTAAGAACTGATTTCCATTTCTAATACAAGTAAGATTTGTCACAAATTCATGCTCGTGTGTGCAGCCATCTCCTTCCCCCTTCTCTAGTTTGGTTTTTGGATGAAACTCAAAGGCTTTTGGTGATTTGCTTTGCCCATGAGTTAATCTTGTTCTTTTGGCTCTTTTGGACTTGGTAGGATGTGGAGATTATGACTTAGTTCATCTTAATCCTGCTAGAGTGCCACGAGCAAGTTGTTCTTGAGTTCTTCCCTATCTTGCCCAAAGATTGCCTTCTCACGAGATCTGAAAGTCCTGCTAATCCCTTGGTCATTTTGAGTTGATCTTTTGGGAATAGGTTTGGAATAGGGTCCAAATTGCTAGTGCAAAATCTCATGAAGTTTGAACAAGATTTAGTCAGATTTGGGGTGGGAAAACTCTTTTCTAGCGATCCCACCAGACTATCCGATAGGGCCACCAGACTCTCCGGTTCCACCGGATAGTCTGGCAGAGCCTACCAGATAGTCCGGTGTTGGGCCTGCCCTGGGCGTTCTGCCGGACTCTCCTGTGCCACCGAACAGTCTGGCGCTGCCAGAGTTGCAGTTCTGTTTCCATTGTTTGGTTCTTCCGCTGTGTTTTGCATCAGTTTTGCTTGTCCCATTGTCTGACCATACTCTTTGCTCGATGTGATACAGTGAGTCGCATTTTGATGCGGCGAGTGTCGAGTGGTGATTTTGCAAGTTTCGGTGTTCGGGGTGACTTGCGATCTTGGTGATCGTTGAGTTGTTTGCTCTTCTGCGCCTAGTGTGTATACTTTCAGTGGACGACACCTTCTGTCTGCTAGACACATATCTGTTTAGTGGACAGTGTCTAGCATCAGCTCTTGAAAGCTTCTCTTAGCACCTGTTTGGGGGTCGTGATTTTGAGATTTCAAGTGCTCCTATTCACCCCCCCCCCTCTAGTCGCACGTCTCGGTCCTACAAGTGGTATTAGAGCCGGTTAGGTTTCTTCATACCTTTACCGATGAAAAACCAGTAGCGACTATGGCGCACTCTGGGAAGGTTTCGGTTCTCAGCTCGGTTGGTATCCCTACTGGAAGGTTAGGATGAGAGCGTTCTTACTTAGCCAGAGCGAGGACATATGGAATGCTACTCAGAGTATGACTTTTACGATGCTCCCCGTTGCCGAGCGTACCACACCGGCGCTCATTCCTCAACACGAGGCAAACTATAAGGTGGTGAACTTTATCTTCTCTAGACTTGGTCTAGCGGACTATGAGAGAGTGAGCCACCTTGATACCACCCGTGAGATCTTGTCCCTGCTCAGCGGACACCATGAGGGGATGGTGACAGTCAAGGGTCGTCTTGTGGAGACTTACCTGTGCGAATATGAGAATTTTGCCCAGAAGCCAGGAGAGACTGTGGATGCCTTGTTTGGTCATTTTCAGTCGATCATCAACAAGCTCCGTGTCAACTTTGCCCCCACTGCTCTCCCATACACTGACCATCAGCAGGCTGTCAAGCTGCTGTATTCCTTGGACAGGAAAGTGTGGGAGATCAAGAAGAACTCCATTCTTGAGTCGGCAGGGTATGACACCTTGGGTGTAGAGGAGCTTTATAGCAAGCTCAAGGCCACGGAGGTGGATTACCAGATGATAGATATTCTCAATGGTACTGGCTCCAAGAGCCTGGCCTTGGCTTCTAGCTCCAAGGAAGTAGCTACTAACCCCCCCCCCACATCATGGTTTTTCGTTCTCTGCTTTGATGTCTGCGACAGAGGAGCAGTTCGTGTTGCTTAGGGATGATGAGCTTTGCCTGGTGTCTAGTCGCTTTCAGCGCACCTATGACATCCGAATGAGCAAGAATAGGGGCGAGATGACAAATGCTTCGAGTGCGGAGAGGTCGGCCACTTAATTGCCGAGTGCCCGAACAAGCAGAATGACTACTACAAGAAGGGCAAGAGCCACTCCCACGACTCCAACAAGTACCACTCTAGCAAGCATGACTATGGAAAGCGCGACCATGCCAAGTGCCGCTCGGGCAAGATCAAGAACTTTAGGAAGGCTTTCAAGAGCTACCAGAAGGACAACTGGAGGTGGGACAAGGCCTTCTTCACCGAGCTTGGTGGTCTGTGCAATGGAACATCCTCCTCCTCCTCATCCTCATCAAGTTCAAGCGATGAGGAGATCGTCACCAAATGGGAGAAAAGGAGGAATTAAGACAATCTAGCTGGCCTTTGCTTCGTCTCCACCAAGTCCAAGTGCAAGCACAAGATGAACCGTAGATTGTTTTGCTCCATGGCGCTTGAGGACAAAGACGACAAGGGCAACGAGAACAACTCCTTCGATGATGAGGTAACTCCCGAACAAGCTGAGATTCTTAAGATGCTAGAGAAGAATAATCGTGAGTTGAAAGCCTAGGATAAGATGTTGGAGAAGGCACCCAAGAAGCTGCAGAAGCAGAAAGCCATGCTTTTAGGTGTGTGTATGGTCTGCCCTACCTTGAGAAGTGAGCTTGAGCAGGTGAGAGCTGACCATGAGGTGCTTTCAGAACCTCCTAACACGTGTGAGAACTGTCTCACTTTGAGGTTGCTGGTGGTGGACAAGGATGCCATCATTAAGAAATTAGAGAAGTCTGCTCCCTCGATTCCCTCTCTAGACTATGACACTTGTGCTGCCTAGACTTTAGTTCTAGAGGATCTGAGAGAGAAGAAGTTGATCCTTGAAGAGGAGAACTGTAGGTTGAGAGAGGTGCTGTGCTGGAAGTATGCCAGAGAACCTCAGCTTAGGATGATCATAGAGGCAAGCAAGCATGGTGGTGGGCTTGGGTTAGGAGAGTGTAGTACCTCAGGTGAGAAGAAGAGTGCCCTAATCAAGCTTAAAACTGCCTCTCCTCAGCCTAGTTCTACTATTGATGGGGTTTACCATGAGCTTCCCAAGGTTGCCCCAAGGAAGTTATACTCAACACCCAAGCCACCACAGGCCAAGCTAGACAAGATTGTGGAAGAATTGCTTAAGCCTTCAGGTAAGAAGCAAGTCCACACCAAAAGCCTAAGGTTTAGCCCCAGCCTTTGCCCAAGAGACCTGTCTACCACTGTGAGTTTTGCCAGCAGAATGGTCACTTGGAGGAGTTTTGCTTCAGGAGGAAGTGGGTTGAGAGGCATGAGAGAACCTGGGGGAACCAGGATTAGTTCTACCAGGGTGGTAGGAAGGATCCTCTCCACCATGGTGAGATGAGAGACTGCTTTGCTCGTGGTGAGAGAGGAGGCGACTTTCAAGCTCGTGCTCCGGGTGGTGAGAGACACTTTGCCGGCCGAGCTCCTAGTCATTTTCAGTGCGGCTATGGACCTCATGATCGAGGTTTGGTAGAGGTCTAGTGAGTTCATGCTTTCGCTGTCGTGGGTACCTAGATTGTCGTGATGCTTACTTTGACTGTGCTTACCCCACCTTTGAGCAGATGGCTCGGCACTGGTTTAGCAGTTTCACTAACCCTAGTGCTGGACCGTTTGCTCACTCTCGCTTTCCTTGATTTTGCAGGATCGAGGCCTGGAGGACATATGGATCATGGACTCTGGCTGCTCTAGGCACATGATAGGGCACCACAGGTGGTTCTCCAGCCTCAACCCCGCGAGCACCAAGGAGTACATCACATTCAGGGATAATGGTCAAGGTAAAGTGTTGGGTATTGGTGGTGTTTCACTTTCGGCCAAGCTTTCCCTGAGAGAAGTTGCTTTGGTGAGGAGTTTGGGGTTCAATTTGGTTTCTGTCTCACAACTTCTCAAGGAAGGGTTTGAGGTTCGCTTTAAGGACGGTTCTTCTTGTGTTCTTGATGCTAAGAAAAACCTTGTTTGTCGGATTTTGCCCTATGGGCAGGTTTTTAAGGTTCACCTTGCATTTGTTGCTAGCCCTCCTCGGTGTTTGGTAGTTAGTCCTTCTGCTGATATCTCAAAGTGGCATAGAAGGATAGGACATTTGAGTTTTGATCTGCTAGCCAGGTTGAGCTCGATGGGTCTGATCCGAAGATTGCCCAATTTGAAAGCAGAGAAGGACTTAGTGTGCCACCCTTGTCATCATGGCAAGATGGTTGCTGCGTCTCAAGCTCCTATTAATCAGGTATGACCTCTTACCAGGGCGAGTTGTTGCATATGGACACGGTTGGTCCTGCTCGGATACAGTCGGTCAATGGGAAGTGTATCTGCTTGTCGCTGTAGACAACTTTTCTCGCTTTTCGAGGGTGTTCTTCATGGAGTTCAAAGATGAGACCTTTGGTTTTGTTCGGGATCTAGTCTTGAGGTTAAGAAATGAGAGTCATAAGGCCATAAGGGCTATCCACAGCGACAATGGCGGAAAATTTTGAAACTCTCATTTCGAAACCTTCTGTCGTGACCTAGGTATCGAACACCAATTCTCGTCTCCTTATACCCCACCTCAGAACGGTGTTGTGGAATGAAAGAACCGCACACTTGTTGAGATGGAGTGGACGATGCTCGATGAGCATAGGACTCTGCAACACTTTTGGGCTAAGGCTATGAACGCAGCCTGTTACATTGCCAACCGCATTTTCCTATGAGCTTTCTTAGGGAAGTCTTCGTATGAGCTTTGGTTTGGTTGGCAGCCCAGCGTCAAGCACCTACCAGCGTTTGGTTGCAGATGCTTTGTGCTCAAAAAGGGGGGCATTTGGACAAATTTGAATCTCGCTGCTTGGATGGTATTTTCCTTGGGTACGCCTCTAGTTCTAGAGCATATAAAGTGTGGATCCTTGATACCAAACAAGTGGTAGAGACCTGTGAGGTTTCCTTCGATGAATCTATGCGTTGCACAACCCCTGCATTTGAGCTTTCAGGTGATGATGAAGAAGGCACTCCCATCTTTGAAGATGAGGTAGGTCAAGTAGATGCTGGTGATGTAGGAGCCTCTGCATCTGCTGTAGCTCCCACCCCCTCTGCTACGAGCTCTGAAGACGAAGGAGGACCCTTGCCGACAGCTTCCTCCTCACTACCCCGACTACAAGCTCGAACAAAGGCTAGCCCCGCTAAGGACGCAGGGGAGGTGACCTCCAAGATTGTTCCATCTCGGCAGGTCCAACAGGATCACCCTCCACACAAGATCATTGGTGATTTGCATGCGAGGACCTTGAGGTCCCATACAGGTTCTATCGCTTTCTTTGCTCATGCTGCATTTGTTGCCTCCTTTGAGCCCAAGGATGTAAGACACACTCTTTCTGACGGTAATTGGGTTAATGCTATGCATGAGGAGTTAGAAAACATTGAGAGGAATGAGGTTTGGGTTTTAGTAGAGCTACCGCCACAATGCAATCCTATTGGTACAAAATGGGTTTTCAAAAATAAGCAAGGGGAGGATGGTATTGTTGTGTGGAACAAGGCTAGACTTGTGGCTCAGCATTTTTGTCAAAAAGAGAGGATAGACTATGAGGAAACGTTTGCTCCAGTTGCACGCCTGGAAGCTATACATATTCTCTTAGCCTTTGTAACTTCCTTGAGTTTTAAGCTTTTTCAAATAGATGTGAAGTCTGCTTTTCTAAATGGTTTCATTCAAGAAGAAGTTTATGTCAAGCAACCCCCTGGATTTGAAAATGCTAAACACACTAACCTTGTTTACAAATTGCAAAAAGCCTTGTATGGTTTGAAACAAGCCCCTAGAGCATGGTATGATAGGTTGAAAACCTTTTTGCTAAACCAAGGTTTCAAAATGGGGAGTGTTGATAAGACCTTGTTTCTCCTCAAGCATGGTAGTGATCTTCTTATTGGCCAGATATACGTGGATGATATCATGTTTGGTGGCTCGTCTCACTCTCTTGTTACCAAGTATTCTGAGCAGATGTGGAAGGAGTTTGAGATGAGCATGATGGGAGAGTTGCAGTTTTCCTTAGACTGTAAATCAAGCAAGGCCGTGACAGAACCTTCATCCATCAAGCCCAGTATATGAAGGACATTCTGAGAAAGTTTGATATGGGAGACTCCAAGCCTATGTCAACTCCCATGTCAAGAAAAACAGTGCTTGATGCAGATGAAGAAGGGGCGGTGGTGGACCAAAGAGAGTACAGAGGGATGATCGGCTCACTTCTGTACCTGACGGCGACCAGGCCAGACATTCAGCTCGAGGTTTGCCTTTGTGAGCGATTTCGGGCCTCACCGAGGACATCACACCGTCAAGTGGTGAAGCGTAACTCTAGGTACCTCAAATACACTCCTGAGCTTGGTCTTTGGTTCTCTTCAGCTTCGTCACTCTCCCTTAAGGGGTTTTCGGATGCTGACTTTGTGGGTTCTCGGCTGGAGCACAAGTCTACTTCTGGCACTTGTCAGTTTCTTGGTTCCTCTCTCGTCTCTAGGTCCTCATGCAAGCAATCTAGCATAGTCACTTCCACCAAAGAAGCCGAATATGTTGCTGCTCCCAGCTACTTTGGATGAAAGCTACACTGAGTGACTTTGGCCTGAGTTTTAGGAAGATCCCTCTCCTAGTAGACTCTACTTCTGGTATTTCTGTAGCTAAGAACCCCGTCTTGCACTCCAGAACCAAACACATAGACGTGAGGTTTCACTTCCTGTGAGATCACTATGAGAAGGGAGATATAGACTTGATACATGTGGAAACTGAGAACCAGTTTGCCGATATCTTCACCAAGCCCTTAGAGCTTAGCGTGTTTGCTTGCTTGCGTGGGGAGCTTGGTGTTTGTTACCCCTTTTAGTTTGGGTAGCTTTGCTATAGTGTAGGTTTTTTTATTTGCTTTCTCTTTGTTTTTCTTCGTTTTTCTTGCATTTTGTATCATATCATGCATTACATTGTATCATATGCATTTTCACTTCACGAGCACTAGAGCTCTTCTAGAATGACTAGTTAGTACTTGCTTCTGCTAGACTGTACAGTTGATTGCATGATCATGGTTGGCTAAGCTCCTTGAATCTGTCTAATATCATTTGTGAGCTAAGTTACTTTTATTTCTTGAAAATCAAAAACCATGATCACCACTTGACTTGGCTACCTAGCATGTGTAGGAATGTTGAATGCTATGCTATCGTCTCAAGCTTGGATATGCTAGTCGTATGCCTTGGTTAAGTTTATGCCTAAGCATTTATGACACCTTGCCTAAACCTGAAATCTGAACTAAAACTGTATACAAGATGTGTCTTATGAGATAAATTGAAAAGATCTAGGTGGGTTCGCTTGTCACACTGATCTAGTTTGAGATAGCTTGCGTTTGCACTTTGTGATGAACTTGGACTAGGCTGTGTATGACCAAAACCTTGTCTTAAGCTTCTGACGGTTCTCTGAACCTAGGCGTGGCATTGGTTGGTAAGAAGTGGCTAAGACAAGTGAATAACCCCTGGCACATGATCTAACTTGCATGAAGCTACAAGTTGCTAAAATCTGAAATCTGCAAGTCTCTAAATTGCTTATGGTCTGTTGTATATGCTTTGGTTGAGAGTATCACACCTTGTATGTTTTGCTAGCATCTTGCTGTTCATGCCTATCTTGCTAGATACTATTCATGTTGGTGATGCTTTTTTTTCAACAACCCTGAAAAACATGCTCCTGATCCGTATAACAAAGATTCAATTGAGCTTGTTTGCATGCTTCTTTGCCCTCACTTGCTCTGTATGCTAGAACTCGTATTTACTAGCTTTTCATCCCTGCTGAGCTCTTCATGGTACACTTCCTGCATTTCATGGCATATTTTGAGGGGGAGTTGTCTAGTTCAGGGGGAGCCAGGTTCTATGAACCCTTGATGTGTCCATTCTCAACAAGGGGGAGAGATTGTTGCTCCCAAGGGGAGTTCATGGACTAAGGGGGAGAATTCTGGAGAGAACTAGTTGAGGGGAGCTGTGCATTCATCTTGCATTTGTGAGGATGCATTTCAGGGGGAGTTTGAGCTTTTAGAATGCTCTTGCATCGGCGCGTTGAGCCTTTTGCCTCTTTCTGGAGGAGCTGATGCTTTTGCCTAAGCATGGCTGCGTTGAACGATTTCCCTTATCTTAGGGGGTCGATCTTTGGCTTTATTTTTGTTGTCTCAATTTGCTCTTCTCTGCTTGTGTTTGGCTTTTGGGCATTTTGAGCAACTTTCTTCTTTTCTTCTTTCTTTTCGATTTTACGCTTTTTTGTCTTTACTCTATTTTAGGTTACATGTTAAAGGTGTTGACAATGCACTCAGCAAGGGGGAGATTGAGAGCCAATGGACTGGCTCCATTGCCTCTGGAGTGATGAGTGATTATCAACAGAAGCCAAGACCCAGAAGGACTTAGGCACAAGACCTCTGATGGACTGGAGGCCCTCCGATGAACTAGAGGTAGATAGAGAAGAAAGTCCTCCAAAGGACAGGAGGCATGCTCGGCGTCGGTCGGCTATGGGTGTTCAGTACATGGAGGAGCGGTACGGCGACAGCAAGTCTAAGACCTCCGAAGGACTGCGAGGCGACCCCGATGGACAGGGGATGCCGGGTGCCACCGGTGCTCCAACCCGAGTGCATGGCATGAAGACGTGCAAGGGCAATGGCAAATTCGCTCAAATCCGCCACCCTACCACCAAGTTACCAAGACTCAGCGAATGGGCTCAATTCTTGCCGAGATATAGTGGAGTGGGCTGTTCCAGGACCAAGAAGGAAATCCTAAAGTTTTCCGGTTTCTGACTTCAAAATCGGGGGTCGATCGGCGGATTTGGACTACTGGCCACGCAAACGTCATCTAGAAGATTGCGTGCAACTGAAGAAGATCAAGAATCCATCGCAGTCGTCCATCCCCGAGAAAGTTGGGTCTTTTCCAGTTTAGCCCATGCGGGCGTTTCAGTAATATAGGGGTCTTAGTGTAAACTGTGTCAGTTAGGCATAGGCTATATATACTTAAGTGGCTGGTGATTTAGGCGACCTTTCTACCTCTAGAAACCCTAGGCTTAGCTTTCCAACCAGCCAAGTGCTTAGACTGAAAACTGGGTGCTAATCTAGGATTTGGAGTCCCTTAGAGCTAGTACTTTGCATTAGTGGAAGGATGAAGGGTGGTAGGCTGTGAGGAACCTTGTAAGAACTGATTTCCACTTCTAATACAAGTAAGATTCATCCCAAATTCGTGCTCATGTGTGCAACCATATCCTTACCCCTTCGCTAGTTTGGTTTTTGGATGAAACTCAAAGGCTTTTGGTGATTTGCTTTGCCCGCGAGTTAGTCATGTTCTTTTGGCTCTTTTGGAATTGCTAGGACGTGGAGATTATAACTTAGTACATCTCAATCCTGCTGGATTACCACGAGCAAGTTGTTCTTGAGTTTTCCCCTTTCTTGCCCAAAGATTGCCTTCTCACGAGATCTGAAATTCCTACTATCCCTTGGTCATTTTGAGTTGATCTTTTGGGAATAGCTTTGGAATAGGGTCAAGATAGCCTGTGCAAAATCTCGTGAAGTTTGGACAAGATTTGGGGTTGGAAAACTCTTTTCCAGCCACCCTACCGGACTATCGAATAGGGCCACCGGACTGTCCGGTTCCACCCGACAGTCCGGCATTGGGCCTGCCCGGGGCATTCCACCAGACAGTCCGGCAGAGACCATCGGACTATCCGGTGCCACCGGACAGTCTGGCTTCTACCACCGGATAGTCCGGCGCTGCCAGGGTTGCAGTTCTTTTTCCACTGTTTGGTTCTTCCGCCGTGTTTTGCATCGGTTTTGCTTGTTCCACTGTCTGACCATACTGTTTGCTCGCTGTGATCCAGTGAGTCACGTTTCGGTGCGGTGAATGTCGAGTGGCGATTTTACATGTTCCGGTGTTTGGGGTGACTTGCGATCTTGGAGATCGTTGAGTTGCTTGCTCTTCTGCGCCTGGTGTGTACCCTTTCAGTGGATGACACCTTGCACTTGTTAGACACGTATCTATTCAATGGATGGTGTCTAGCATCAGCCCTCGAAAGCTTCTCTTAGCACCTGTTTGGGGGTCGTGATTTTGAGTTTTCAAGTGCTCCTATTCACCCCCCCACCCCTCCAGTCGCACGTCTCGGTCCTACACCCATCCCATATTTTCGTTGAAGCAAATGTACGCACTGTAGAAATAGAAATGAAGGCTGAGGCGGTGTTTGGATATACCCACTAATTATTACTTGCTGAGAAATAGCTGCTTTTTGTCCAAAGATGCCCAGCTAATGAAGTAGCTAAAGGTGTGCAATCTATTAGCATCCATTAGCTGGTTGGGTGCAGTTATTTTTTATGGCTAATTTTTAGCTGAAATTAGTTTGTCTAAATAGCGCCCTGAGTAGTGTAGGAGGCAAACGCCGGTAGCCTAGTAGCTAAGGAATATTACGAGTTTGATTCCATATCCGAGGACAGTTTGGCAGAAATAAATAAGACTGATGAGGTTCGAACGTGAAAGTAGAAACAAATCGACGATCATTGGGCAAGCGCAGAGCACCTCTCTCCCCTTCTACCTGCATTCCTCGCCTCGCCATCGCCACCTTCTCCCTCCCTCCAGCGAGCTTGGTTCGCAGTCCCTGCCGCCATGGTAATCTCGGTCACCACTCCCTGTCGCTCTATACGCGACGCACTGTTGGGTGGCTTGCTTGGCGGCAGTGGCCGCCAGCTGTACCAGCCCCTCCGCTACGCATTCTACGACACCATGTCATGGGGCACCGGCCTAGACATCGCCCTCTCAAAGCAGGACACTAACTCGGTACCGGTCTCCACCAGCGGTAAGGCGCCGAAGAACATGCTCATTCTGATGAGTGACACCTGCGGCGGCCACGTGCCTCAGCCGAAGCCCTCGATCCATGACGCCTTCCACATTGAGTTCGGTGATGCCTACTAGGTGCTCTTCACAATTTTTTTCTGATTTTCCCGTAACCCGACTCCTGAACCCAGATCCAAACTACCCGATACCCGAAGTTTGTTCGGGAATTTCGGGTCGCAGATCTTAATACTCGAAGTTAGTTTGAGAATTTCGAATTCTACCCGAATATACCAAAATACACAGAATACTTCCTACTCTAGTGTCTGGCTCAGCCCACCGGCAATCGTTCCACAGCCCATCAGTTGGAGACATGTCCTGGCTTCTCGAGGGATCGAGTCCTAGCCCAGTGAATCTCCGCATCCTCGACTCCCTCAACTCTTCCATGCCAAAACGCCGCCACTGGCCGCCCGTCGTCGGCCGCCAGAGGAGGACGCAGATGGGCGTGGCGTGGCACGGCGTGGGGCAGCACCGCATGGCGGATGTCGGAGGTGCCTGCCGGGGAAGGACGAGGATGGCGGCGGCGACCAGGGCCGTTGCGGCGCTAGCCGGTGTCGACCGTGGGAGCGGAGGCAGAGGCACAGCTGCACAGCTGGCACAGAGGCGCGCGCCGGCAGCGGGGTGACCGCGTGGGTGCATAGGCTACGGGGAGGCCACGCGCTGGTGCCGAGGCGGTTGGGCACCCGCCACCTTCTCCATTCATCCACCCTTCGTTCTCGTCGTGTTCGGGAAAATCGGGAAAACCCAGAACCTGAACCCGAATTATCGGGGAAACTCCGGGTTCCATTTTTCTAGGATGATTTCGGGAGTCAGTTTTGGAAACCCAATATTTTAATTATTAGGATTACCTGACCCGAAATTTCCGGGTAACCCGAATGCCCACCCATAGAGGCTATCGCGTGGGCCCTCAGAGTGGAGCTCTACCATTACTGGAGGCGGCGCACGTCATATGTGGCAGGAATCAGGTTCTGCGGTCCACGCTGCTGTCCCTGGGATGGAATGTACTAGCTGTCCAGGTATGTACCATATGTGAATATGCCGATTCTAGACGATGATGCCTTCTTAGATGCGCATTTCATTTAAGGTTTCCCGCTGCTAGTGGCTGACGTGTCAAGCACCTTTGTTTTCAGATCAGAGGGTTCGAAAAACAGATGGAGAAGTGGATGGGCGTCTGTGATTGCATCATCACAAAAGTCTGTTCTTTATCCATGATGCTTTGTTTTACCTAACTACTTATATAATTACTTCCTGTGAATTTGAAGTTTTACTCTTTACTCTTTTTACTTATGTATGTTTGTTACGGCTTCTGCAGGCTGGTCCTGGCACAATTGCGGAGGCACTGATAAGAGGGCTTCCATTCCAGGACGGTTTGACAGAAATAAATAAGACTGATAAGGTACGAAGGCGAAAGTAGCAACCGATCGACGATCATTGGGTAAGCGAAGAGCACCTCTCCCCTTCTCGCCATCGCCACCTTCTCCCCTCCCTCCAGCGATCTTGGTCCGCAATCCTTGCTGCCATGGTAATCTCGGTCACCACTCCCCGTCGCTCGATACGAGACGCACTGCTGGGTGGCTTGCTTGGTGGCCGTGGCCGCCAGCTGTATCAGCCCCTCCGCTACGCATTCTATGACGGCATGTCATGGGGCGCTGGCCTAGCCGTCGCGCTCTCAAAGGAGGACGCTGACTCCGTACCGGTCTCCGCCGGCGGTAAGGCGCCGAAGAACGTGCTCATTCTGATGAGTGACACCGGCGGTGGCCACCGCGCCTCAGCCGAAGCCCTCCGCGACGCCTTCCACATTGAGTTTGGTGACGCCTACCAGGTGCTCTGCACTATTCTTTCCGGGCAGACCGCTTAGTGCTTTTCACCTCGACAACAAGAAATAAATCGATCGAGCAACAAACAGTTCCTTCCGGCAAATATTTTCTGTTTTTCTTTTACTGCTGAATTCGATTTATTACTGATGATCGGCGCAGGTGTTCGTGAAGGATCTGGGGAAGGAGTACGGCGGCTGGCCACTGAACGACATGGAGCGCTCGTACAACTTCATGATTCGACACGTGCGGCTCTGGAAGGTGGCATTCCACGGCACCTCCCCACGATGGGTGCACGGCATGTACCTGGCGGCTCTCGCCTACTTCTACGCCAAGTATGGTTGAGCTGTAGTTGATCACCTTATGCTAAGATAGATGGCTCGGTGTCAATGCTAATTCAGCGAAAGCAACATAGTGCCTGATAATACATTGACACTGTTGCTGTTGTTGATCGATCATGTTCTTGTGTTTGGTCCCTGATGCTTGATTTAGTCCTGATGAGCTGCTATGCCCTGAATTCTTAATTATGGAGGCAAATGGATTGTTTCAGCGAGGTGGTGGCCGGGATCAGGAAGTATAAGCCTGACATTATCATCAGCGTTCACCCGCTGATGCAGCACATACCTCTATGGGTGCTCAAGTGGCAGAGCCTACAGCCCAAGGTGCCCTTCCTCACCGTAATCACCGACCTCAACACCTGTCATCCAACTTGGTAACCACAGCTTGTATGCTCCTCATTTGTGCTGACAGAGTTTGCCAATCGGAAGCTTGTAGTGTTGACATGAACACTGCCATTCAGGTTCCACCACGGTGTCACAAGGTGCTACTGCCCCTCTGCCGAGGTGGCAAAGAGGGCCCTGCTTCAGGGCCTCGAACCATCGCAAGTGCGTATCATGGGGCTGCCCATCAGGCCCTCCTTTTGCCGTGCCGTGCTTGACAAGGTCTGCACTACATGCAGCGAATTAGCAGAACTCTCTGATCTGAGCGTGTCCTTCAGTCCTTGCATTGCCGGCTTACGTTTCTCTGCTTGGTTCACAGGATCAGCTCAGGAAAGAATTTGAATTGGATCCTGAACTGCCTGCTGTTCTACTAATGGGAGGTGGTGAGGGGTTGGGTCCGGTGGAGGCGACCGCGAGGGCCCTCGGAGAGGAGCTCTATGATTACCGGAGGCGGCGCCCGATCGGACAGATTATCGTCATATGTGGTAGGAATCAGGTTCTGCGGTCCACGCTGCGGTCCTTGAGATGGAATGTACCTGTCAAGGTATGTACCATTTGTGAATATTGCGATTCTAGATGATGATGCCTTCTTAGATGCGCATTTCAGTTAAGGTTGGTCGCTGCTCAAGGCTAAAGTGTCAACCTCCTTTGTTTTCAGATCAGAGGGTTCGAAAAACAGATGGAGAAGTGGATGGGCGCCTGTGATTGCATCATAACAAAAGTTTGTTCTTTATCTATGACGCTTTATTTTACCTAACTACTCCCTCCGTTTCAATTCATAAGTCGTTTGATTTTTTTGACACCAAATTGACCGGCTCGTCTTATTCAAAAAATTTCATAATTATCAATTATTTTCATTGTAATTTAGTTTAGCATATATTATACATTAACTATGAACTGAATTTTTATACATTTTCATAAATATTTTAAATAAAACAAACCGGTCAAACTTGGTGCCAAAAAAAATTAAGCGACATATAAATTGAGACGGAAGGAGTATATAATTACTTCTTGCGAATTTGAAGTTTTACTCTTTACTCCTTTTACTTATGCATGTTTGTTACGGCTTCTGCAGGCTGGTCCTGGCACAATTGCGGAGGCACTGATAAGAGGGCTTCCGATTATCCTGAACGACTTCATCCCTGGACAGGTCTGTGCTGGTTCGTTGTCTCATTTTAGTAGAACTTTTCAACGATCCTTTAGCCCTAGTTTGGTAACATCGGATTGAGGAATATTAGAAGGGATTGTGGGGGATTATTGAAGATTTAAACAGACTCAAATCCCTCCAAACCCTTTAAAAACCACCTTAATTCAAGATTACCCAAACTAGGCACAGGCTTCACTGAGGCTAAGCAGAGGTATTGTTAAATTAGTTTTGCTGACTAGTTACTCTCTTGTTATGTTGGCCACCTGAGAGTGACTGTTTCAGGATTTTGTTGGCTAGTATTTTACCTATGCCCAGAGACCGCAGTAAATTGATTTTTGGGCTATGATATGATACATTAATTGCTTTCTACTCCCTATGTCCTAATTTGTAAGGTGTTCTAGCTTTTTATTAGATTCATTAATTTCTCCATTTACGTAGATTCAATATGTATTTAGATTCATCAACATCCATATAAATTTGGACAAATAAAAAAAAAGCCAGAACACCTTACAATTTGAGACGGATGGAGTACTAAGAAATAAAAAGATCTAGAATAAATCTCAACCATTGATTTTAAGGTGAGGTTGAGTAATTCATAAACTGAAAAAGAAAAAAAAAACAGCATTATCTCCCATGTCTTTCGCCCGTTCAGTTCCAATCCCATTCGGTTCCAAAACATGTCATCACGTTAAAAAGAAACATGTTATCCGGAAAGAAATTTATGGATTTACGTACATACAGATCACAATAACAAATAACATGATACGAGAGAGCATGTTGGGGGTAGCAATTGACGCGCTAAAAGAATGTCTTACAATACATACATGTCCTAATAAAGAACGAGTTAATTAAAACAAATTTTACCTAAACGTTTCTAGCCTCTTATAATTTTCACCGTCAGATTTAATTTGGATTAAACATTGGCTCTAATTTTGTTGGGCCCACGTCTTAATCTAACCCGCCAAAACCACATCAGAAAACGACAGAACGCGGCATTCCTACCGTAATATTTGGTCCCCTTCGTAACTATCACCCATGTTTTTTCCTCACCTGGTTTTTTACCCACCCAATATGATCAAAAATATGAAACATACACGGCATGGATCATAACTTATCCTCCTCGTATTAGACCCAATAACATCACAAAATGCATACATCTAATTCGCTGGGCCCAATATCATAACAAGTACATACACAGGCCCAATATCATTACAAAATATACATACAATATTCATATACACGGATGTGTTTAATTCCAGATCGCTAATGCAACTATGCACAATCTTGCATATTAGTCAAAGAAAAAGGAGAGAGCACAACAGAATCAATAGCATGGGAGAGAAAGAGCGCCGCATAGAGGATAGGGAGACCGGCATCCAAGAGATCGAGGCTGCCACAGCTTGGAAAGAACAAGAAGAGAGAGGCCGCCATCCAAAGAATTGAGCATCCAAGAGATAGAGACCCTTGAAAGAGAGGAAGAAATCCTCCATCACATTTGCCAGTGCGATGCGGATCGAGCCGGGCTGAACACAGCCAAGATCCAGGCCCCACTGAGGCTAGACGAGGCGGCCCGCTGCGGGCCTAGAGGTGGCACCAGGGCGGGGGACGACGCGGCCAGCCTACCCTCCCTTAGATATAATTTATAGCTCTTATGTAACGTTTAAGGAGAACCCTAGCCCCATCAAAAGTGCGACTTTCCTAGTTGCCACAAACTCTTACGCGCGGATCAAAGAGAGGGCGTAAGAGTTTCTGTCGCTGCGCCTTTTTTTCACCCAAAAACATACCCAAGCCGTACCACCAGATATGGAATTAATCAAATACGAACAACCCTCTTGCCCCATAACAAAAGATAGTTCAATCAATCGTCATGGCCAAACAACAAAACACTCTGATCTTACATCAAATCAAAAAAGTTTAGTACCAATCGCCCCTAGAACATAGAGTAAACATACTAATAATAGTATAACATGCTCATCGAAGCATCAAGAGGAACAAAGCACCCAGGGAAACAACTGCCGACAGGGAGGGCCTCTAGAAGGAGGGAGAAGTCCGCACCAGTGCGAGCTGAAGCGACGGCGGTGCGGATCGAGGCAGGGGAGATGGAACAGGGGGCTGGAGGGGCGCAGCAGGGCGGATCGAGGCCGGGAGGGGGGAAGAGGGCGCCGCCGCTAGGCCACTCGACGGCATTGCGCTGACCCACTGGTGGATGCGCGATCCGGCGAGGGGCCCAGCGAGACGAGGGAACAAGAGGGGAGAGATTTTATGGGATTGGCTCTAGGTGGGGACCGCATGGAAAAGACCCATTTACTGGGTTGAGTTCAAGAACTGATTTTATTTTTCTATTGTTTCTAGCATTTTATGGTTTAATTCTTCTTTATACATGAATTTTGTAATTGTTCTAATAAACTTTTATTGCAGTATTAAGTGATGATATTGTAAATTAACTTTTCCTGCATTGGCTAAAAATATGTTGTTCCATTTTGTTAATGAACATACCAGCAGTAATTTTCTATAAACATTTCTAACAAAAATTTACTGCCTAAAGAATTAACAAATTGTTTTGCCTTATGAAGTAACAAATATTTTTTGCTTTTGAATATAAAAATACATTATAGTTGCTAGGGATGCACACTAGAGTTTTAATATTATCTTGGAACTCCAATTTTTCTATAAACTGCCTCATCGTGGATTTTTAGATTTAAATAATGAAACTTAATGCAATTCATTAATCGCATGACTTAATAAGTGGATAAATTAGTACAATTTAAATGTTCAAGTCCACAAACCTAAAAAGTCAAAATAGATCATAATTCAAGTACCTTAAGTTTTCTAAGAAAACAACCATTGAAACTGAATAATACATATTTAGTCACGTGCAGGACGTACATGCATTTTTACTTACTAGTATAGTTAGAGATCCTGTTTTTTTTCTCAAGAAATCTTGTTATCAGAAACTGCACCATGTTGTCACATTAGAAACACCACAAGATACATTTGTTCGTACAAGATATCACATGGGATAGCTTTTGTCATGTTAAAAAAACATAATAATGGAGATCAAATAGACTGTAGTTTCTGTTACGTAAGAAAAGCACTTTTTTTTTTGCAAGAAAGAACATGTCTCTACCACTTCTTAGAAATTTGTAAGGTTCCAACTTGCCTTGTTTCCGCTAACCCGCACTACGTGGTCCGCCTACCCCCAGCGTGCTCCTGCTCCCGCATGCCCACTCCCATACCGCCTACATGTGGCGTTCTCCCGGACTCTGTCCACGAGGCCACGCCGCCGCCACCGAGAGACGACCGGCGGGGAGGAGGACGTGGGGCCGCCACCGCCGGATCCACTCACCACAGCAGCTGGCGGCAATAGAGGACGCAAGGCCGATGCCGGAGGATCCGCTCGCGGTGGAAAAGCGGGCCTGCTATGGCATTTCTTCCATGCCCGGCAGTCGCCATGGCCAAGATCCGCCCCGAGGAACCACCGGCGGCGGCCATGGCAAGGAGGAGGCGCAGTGGGAAAGAGGCCGGTGAGGAGGTGGCGCGCCGGCCACGGCGCGGAGGGGAAGGAGGTGGCGGCGATGCGGAAGGAGGTGCGCCGGCCGTGGCGCAGAGGGGAAGGAGGCGGCGGCGTTTCTATACCAAACTAGGCAGCGGCGTAGGAGTGTGAGGATAGCGGGCAGGCCATGTGCGCTAGTCGGTGTCTTTCTTCGTGGCCAAGGTGTGGGGCAATGGCAGCTCTCCCGTCCCGTGCGCTGACGAGGCGAGCGGATGCAGCTCGAGGAAGGGGAAAAGGGAACAGAATCGCTCGCCTAGAGAGGGTCGTGCTGGGCTTTGCGGGTTGGGCCATGGGTGAGATGGAGCAGCTAACCTGTGGTCTGTGTTTTCTATTTCAAGTTATCACGTACATGTGGGTAGTTGCCTAAAAAAACATACATGTGGGTAGTATATCAAGCTTATTTTTCAAAAAAAAAAATATATCAAGCTTATGGTATCCTTTGTTCGATTAAGGTCTTCTTATTGCGCAAGTGTGCATGCATAAATAGTAATATTTGTTTGTGTTTAGCAAAAATATATGCTCAGTCTAGCACACGAATTAAAATCCAAGAACAACCAAATTACTCATGCAATGATGATCTAAAATTTATTTCCATGCGGAAAATTATTTATTCTTCATTTCACATAGGTGAGATTTGTCGTAACTAGTTATTATTTGAACTAAAGCTAGAGTTGGTTTATTTAACATTTAGCCATTACTTAAAAATACTTTACCTATCAATTTATTTAGTTAGATATTACACTATGGTAAGATATAACATTTTGTAGTTTAATATTTTATTTATATTTTGTCACCACCCCCACTCTGTCCCCTCACTCCCTCAACCCCACGCCCGGAGCGGAGATGAAAGTGTGTGTGGAAAGAGATAAAATTAAATGTGAATGTAGTTACGATTTTTGTATATTATATTAATATTAGAAAAAAGATTGTGTATTGCAACGGAATAAATCATTAGGGCATGTTGTCCTGCGCTCCGCCTAAGGAGCGGTCTTGCCTATCCGCATCCTCCATCCACCTGTGACTTTGTCGCTAGCCTACATACCTCTAGCTCTGGCCATCTTGCCACGAAAAAATAGTATCGAGGGGTTTACAATTTAAAAATTATAGCTATATACGCTACTTATAAGTTAAATTCATATAAAGAGTGACAAGGGTCTGTCTTTGTCATAGTGATATCGGTATAATATGTAATAGAAGCTCCTATAGTAACGCATAGGCCATTTGCTATAGCAACACATAGGCCATTTGCTAGTACATTACAACAAGGCTTGTCAAATCTTATTTTGTCACGTTAGAAAGATCATGCTACACACAATCACGTAGGGTTAAATCTTTTAGAAACAATTTTCCATATTTTCCCTATCTTCAATTTTTTTAAATAATAAATTAATGTATTTATTACTTTCATTTATTCCTTAATCTAGCTATATTCCAATCTAACAAAATGAATATACCACAGTTACTTTGGAGTACTAGTAATTGCTTAAATTTTTTTTATTGGTAAATATAAGCAATGCAAACCCTTGTAAAGAAAAAAAAACTTTGCATACTAACAACTGTTGCTTCTATGCAGGAAGTTGGAAACGTGCCTTATGTCGTGGACAACGGTGCCGGTGTGTTCTCCGAGGACCCAAGGCTGGCTGCAAGACAGGTTGCAAGGTGGTTCAGCACTGATATGGATGCGCTCCATAGATACTCCCGTAACGCGCTGAGGCTAGCACAACCTGAAGCGGTATTTGACATCGTCAAGGACATCCACAACCTCCAGCAACAACGTGTCGCGGTTACCCGGATCCCCACTCGTTAACCCCATCATTTCATACCATTAGTAAAATGTACGTGCATTCTACACGTTTACAGTAAAAATATACTGTATAATTAAAATTTAAAGTTATATAAATATTAATGTTAGTGTGTTATTTTTATTTATATAAGACAAGGTTTATTCTTACATGGTTTGTGTTCCACTATTGCTGCTGCGGCTCTCGTTCCTTCCGCTGTTGTAGGTGCTCATTCAGTTGATATGCAGAACGTCCTAATTAACGGAGCACATATGTTGTTTGGGGTCCATTTTCATGAAGTGTACTCATGAAGTCCAAACCAACGACGCGAATAAATTGGAATTCGATTTAAATTGGACTTCAAACTCTATCTTGACTTAGACCTCGGTCGTATGCCCTTTTGCTCAAGAGTGTTGGGGTTCCCTCAACTTTCAATGGGACCGCCTGCTGCCTATTAATGATCGAATCAATGGGACCTCCTGCTGCCTATTAATGATCGAATTTTACAGGCTGCTATCTCATTGGGATCCTTTTTTCTTAGAGGTTTGTATCATAGCTACGAGGAAGATTTGGAAGTTAAAAAACAGAAAGTTTTGATGGGCAGACTGCTCCATAGCCTTTGGATTGCGAAATTCAAATATGAAGATAAATGTAGGACTGAGGCACTTGAAAACTGAAAGATCACGACCCCCAAATTTGGTGCACCGAACGCTCACAGGAACCCACGCTAGATACCATCTACTGAACAGATACGTGTCTAGTAAAAACAAAATACTGTCCACTAAAAAGATACACACTAAGCGGAAAAAGAGCCACTATGCCAGAGAAGATCATCACAGACACGGCTAGAGTATCATCACAGACGCGACAAAAACAGGGCTGTAATTTTGCATCTGCGATGTGAGGTCATCACAGACGCGGATTTCCGCGTCTGTGATGACTTCACATCTGAGACGCGTTTTACCAAAACACGTCTCTGATTTAGGGTCATCACAGGCGCATTTTGACAAAAAGCGTCTTTGACGTTGGGTCATCACAGACATGTTTTGGAAACCCGCGTCTCTGGTGTTGGCTTATCACAGACGCATTTTCTGAACCAGCGTCTCTCATGATGAATTAAAAAAATAAAAAAAAGAATAGGGAAGCAATGCTCTAGCTTCCCTATTGTCTGCTTCTCATAATTGTTTCACATCAAGAAGCAATGCATTATATATATAGATCACTTGTACATGCATAACATATTTACAGTTTACATCACTTGCACATACTTCAACATGTTTATAGTTGATCCCACTTGAATAATACATCATTAGAAGTGCTAAGGCAAACCTATACAGCAATCTCTTTTCCTCCTGCGCCTCCTCTTCCTTTCAGCTCCAGCAGCAGCCTTCCTTCCTTGAACGCAGCAGCAGTACACACTCCTTCCCTGCAGTAACCAACTTCAACAATGAGAATGAAAGTATAGGAGGCAAGAAATATTGACTTGCAAATATTTTCTAAAGAATACAGTGCCCTCTTCTCCTAAAAACAAGATGAGACATTGAGATCCATTAATCAGTGCAACATTAGTTCTTGCAATTTGAGTTATTAATATGGCCGGCCAAGTTTTTTAGGCTGACAAAAATTGTTATATGGTATGGAGATATATCCTAAAGTATCAACAGGTCAAAGCATTAATTTAAAAGCACAACAATTGGCACTCATGGAACGAAGCAGCATATTAGAGTTGACAGTATTAGTCTATAGCTATTAGTCTATCTGCATTGCACAAATGGAAGTAACCAGTATTAGTCCATAACCAGTATTGCAGCGGATGACAGAAATGTACAATTGCATTGACTGAGGAAAATCAAGAAGCAGAGTATACTGCCATGAAAAGAAGATGCCTTAGAAGAAAGGAATGGGTTAGAGACATAGGTAATATGCTCACTTATCATTCTTGTCAGTCAAATATGTTCGTACTTGTCCTGAAATTAGACCAAATGAGAGTATATTCAGAGTCACACCTACAAAGTAGTGGTAGAGCAATAAAACAGGCACTTACCAAAACAGAGGGACAACCTTGGGCTGCTGCTGTTTGGCTCCTACTACTGCTGTTAGCATCACATAGAGCTGCAAGATATGTCCAAGTATATTTTGAAGTAGTTATTTTTTATATATACATACAAGAGTGAGTGGAATTCCTAAAAAAGCTTAACCTGAGTAACACATAGACTACTATTTGATACCTGTAGCTTTCTGTTGTGTGAGTGGCCCTTTTCACTCTTCCGTCTGGCATAACAGAGTAAATGAAACGGCAAGGATCAAATCAGTACGATGGGTAACAAAATCTAGAGAACTAACAACTTGCAATTAGCATAGATTGAACTTACAACCACTTGTCCATTTACTTGAATGAATTATAATGCAAAATAGAAGAATATCATCAGTTA
This sequence comes from Paspalum vaginatum, assembly GCA_030272315.1. Lineage (NCBI taxonomy): Eukaryota > Viridiplantae > Streptophyta > Magnoliopsida > Poales > Poaceae > Paspalum > Paspalum vaginatum. The sequence continues at coordinate 31,083,907 of CM059018.1, read as the reverse complement.
GTACAGGTTGAAAGGACTGACAGCAAGCAAAGAGAAGGCTGAGCAAAAATGTAAGCATCCACCATGCAGCATGCACAAGAGGAAACGATGGGCATACTTCACAAAATAGTTTTATAGCTGAAGGACAATGAGTAAAGAAAACTATAGGAAAGTAGTGCATCAGAATAAACAAAGCGATTAAGCAACAGAAATTAGCACGGGACAATGTTGTAACAAACTGAATAGGGGATGAACAGAAGGTAAACAACAAATGCTCTGCCACACTCTTATCTGACGGATCTAGACAACGACTGCAAAACTGAGGCTGATTGCAAAACTAAGGCTGCCAGCGGGAAGAAAGCCCAGGAGAGCAGCGGGTGATGAACGGAGCCTACAGATTAAAAAAAGAACACCAGTAATCGGCTGGAAGCTGAGCCGGTTGGTACAAATCTGTCATTGGAGATGGTCCATACAGACACCACACAACAGATAGGATACAGGCAGCTGCGGCATGAACTGACCTGAAACGGAAGGCCGGCAGAATGACTCAACGGGAAACAGTGCTACGTGTCCAGGGCGGAGCCCTCCCGACGGCGGTACAACACCTGCAAACAAACCCAGAAAAAGAAGGCACATATCAGAAGAGGGAAGAACAGATCAGAGGGGAGAAGAAGGCCCAATTGTCCAGGGATGTCAACGTCGCTGGTGCAGGCAACAACACATTGCGACGGGCGGACGAAAAGCCCTGAGGCATATGAGACCCAGGGAACTGGCGCCGCCCTGTGGACCTTTGACGGAACGGAAGTATCGGAAGGGAATAGGAGATTGGGGAATCACTGAATCGGTAACAATTGGGGGTCAACAAGGTGCAGGAAGCGGCCACCTGTGAAGCGCAGGAAGTTCGGCGGAGAGCACGTCTGAGAGCGGGGTGGAAGCCGGACGGAGGAGACGACGGATCCACATCGGGTGCCGGCGGCGGATCCACGGTAGGCAGCGCCTAATCCACAACAGGCGGCTGCGCCTTCTTCCGTGCCCGAACGCTCGCTTCAATCCTCACCAGCTCCGCCAAATTCCTCTCTCCTCGCCGCTTCTAGATCCGCGGCTCTGCACATCGACATGAGGGAGAGCGAGAGGGAAGTGGGGGTGGGCTGCCTGGCAGCCATGGAGGAGGGGGAGAGGGAGGGGGCGGCGGAGGGTAGTGGCCGAGGTTCCCGCGACGGCGAAGGTTGCCGCGGCGCAATCTCGCGCCGGCGGGTGGGATCTGGCCGGGACGACAGGTTGGAAGCAGCGGCCGAGAAACCCTAGCTGTGAGCGGCAGGGTTTCAAAAATCGCTCGATTTTCACGATAATTTTTACCGTTAGACCTTGGTCACATGAGGTGAAAAAGCGTGGAAAATACTGTTCGCGCACTTGTACACATAGTGAAAAAATAAAAAATAATAATTACGCTACTGTACACAGTATCGATGTACTTTTTGGTGACCTTGGTCTTACCGCTGACGACTGAAAACAGTTTTCAAGCCGAGATTTCGGAAGAAATCAGTTCAAAATTCAAAAATTCAAAATAATTTATAAAAGTGAATAAAAAAATTCTATAAAAAAACTAGAGCTTCTCAATATTCTAGAATGGTATCACTTGATGAAAATAGCCACCATTTACCTAAGTCAAAGAATATTTTTGATCGAAACCAATTAGGCAAATAATATATAGTTAGTCCATATTCTTTTTTTTATCCCCTACCAGCACTCTCATAAGGGCTGGAATAATTTTATGAACATCACGAGGCAACGGATGAAGAATGAAGATTTGTGATGGATTAAGTGACTTTATGTATAGACTACTTTTCATGTAATAATGTGCTTACCGATTTAGAAAGTTATTAACTTACAAGTTCCAATCTCATTTTAATTTGTATCTACATTGTATGAAACGCTTGTATGGAGTACGGATATCCAAAGTACCATGCATAGGAAGGCGAGTATCATATATCCACTTAATTCATGTGCTTATATTTGTATGTGCCCTCAAATGTGAAATATGAATGTTTGTGTAATTATTATACATTTTCATTTGAAATATGCTTATACAGCTAATTTGTCTTATGCAATGGCTTAAATACCCAACAACAAATAAATTATGTCCAGCTTTCTTATATTCCTCCTAAAAACATGTTTATCGGCATGCATAGCTGCTTTATCAGCGGTTTGTGTCGATAATCGCTGATAAATCATCAATAATCGATTTTTGAATTTGATCGCCCTTATCAGTTGATATTAGCGATTTTTCGTCGATTTTCAATCGATTACTGTTACCGATGCTTAGTGATAAACCGTGTACCAATGAGAATGTAAACCCTGGTGAGCGGGGGAGAGATGGCACCGAATGCGCGAGAGATAGGGTGCGGAGGATGGACGCCAAAGGTCACAGGCGGGACTTAAAAAAATCCAATGATTTTTTCTAGGTCCGTGGTCCTTCCTAACACAGAACACAGACGTGTGTTGTCTGAGCCGTGTCTGTGATATGTAGTGCGGTCATTGTAGACGTGAATTTTTTTTAAACCGTGTATGTGATTTATTTACATCACATACGCACACGCGTCTGTAATGAGTTATCACAGAGGTTTTCTAAAAAACGCGTATGTGATGATGGTGTCTTTTTTTACTCTTTCTGGCATAGTGAGCACGCAACTCAACGACCACAAAAATTGCAAGTCACCGCGAGTAACGAAATTTGCAAGTTCACCATTCGACACTCACCGCACCGAAATGCGACTTACTGAAACACAGTAAGCAAAAAGTATGGTCAGACAATGGGAAAAGCAAGATCGAAGCAAAAACACAGCGGAAGAGCAGAATCAAGAAAAAAAAAGGGCAGCAACCCTTGACTCATCGGACTGTCCGGTGCCAGGAGCCGGACCGTCCAGTGGCACCGGATAGCCCGGCAGCGGCCGCCGGACAGTCCAGTAGAGAACCGACGCTGGACTATTCGGTACACACTGCCGGACTGTCCAAACCAGATAGTCCGGTGGTTGTATCGGATAGTCCGGTACAGCCTCAGAATTTGAGTTTCCAAAACCTAAACCTGACCAAATTTTGTCCAACCTTCACGAGATTTTGCATAGGCAATCTGGACCCTATTCTCCACCTATTCCCAAAAGATCAATTCAAAATAACCTATGAGATTAGCGGAAATTTCAGATCTCATGAGAAGGCAATCTTTAGGCAAGAAAGGGGAAACTCAAGCTTGCTCGTGGCAATCCTGCGGGATTGGGACGTTCTAAAACATAATCTCCACAGTCCTAGCAAGTCCAAAAGAGCCAAAAGAATAGGATTACCACAGGCAAAGCAAATCACCAAAAACCTTTAAGTTTCATCCAAAAACCAAACTAGAGAAGGAGAAATGAGATGGCTGCATACATGAACTCTATTTGGGGACATATCTTTCCTTAGATTAGAGTGGGAAATTCAGTTCTTACAAGGTTGCTCACAGCCTACCACCCTTCATCCTCCCAATAATGCAAACTAATAGCTCTAGGGGACTCCAAATCCTAGATTAGCACCAGATTCTCTCTCTGAGCTCTTGGCTGGTTGGAAAACTAAGCCTAGTGTTTCTAGAGGTGAAAGAGTCACCTAGATAACCAGCCACAAGTCTATTTATACCCTAAGGCCTAACTGACTTGGTTTATACTAAGACCCCTATATTACAAATGCCTGGATGGGCTGAAATGTAAACAAGACGAATGGACGACTACGATGACGTGTTGATCTTCTTCTTCACGCCTCGCTTGGATGTACGCCATGTAGCCAGTAGTCCAGAAGCTTCCCTCGGTTTTCAAGTTAGAAATCGGGAAACTTTATTCTGCGGGCTTCTTGGGCCAGGTCTTGGCCCAATCTTTTGTCTTGATGAGTTTAGGGCCACTCGCCAAGTCTCGGGTAACATGGGTGGTGGTTTTGAGCCAAAGCCACCAAAGCACTCTCGTACGTCTTCTCGCCACACACTCAGGTTGGAGCACCATAGATGCACCTGGCTTCTCCAGTCCATCGGAGCTGCCTCGCGGTCCATCGGAGGACTTACACCACCATTGCCAATCAACCCCTCCGTGTACCGAGCTCCCGTGACCGACACACATCGAGCCTTTGCCTCAGTCCAATGAGGTCTTCTGCCCGTGTCCATCCGAGTCTTTGATGAGGGCATGACCAATACGCGTACGACCAAGGCCCGACATGACCAATACACTTACGACCAAGGTCCAAGCAAAGATAGAGCTAAAAGCCCAATCCACGTTGAAGTCCAATTTATTCGCAATGCCGGTTTGGACTGCTGGAGGAGGCCTCACGAAAACGGAGGCCCAGGCCACATACGGGCTCCATTTTGGACGTTCTACATATCGTTGGAAAGCTCAGAAGATAACCTTTCCAACCCTATTGGTCCCACATCAAAATACGCTCAGAGTCAATAGAAATCGTCGAAACAATAAGATGACCAAAATCTGCCAGGGTGCTGCGACGCCGGTTTTTGGGTCCGAAGGCCTTGTACGCCCTAAGGTTGCTCGGCCACCCTCTTGGCCGACCCCTAGCCCTCTCTTTTGTATATATTCAGTAGCTGTCTTTAGGTTAGGGTTTAAGTTTTGCTTAGATTATTCTGTCATTGAACAGTTTTAATGTGGAGAATACTCCGGTTTGTGAGATCCCAATTCGTGTGATTAATTTTTTCTATTCGTAATTTCAGTTGTATCTACCGTGTTCTTGCTTGTGTTCTTCGATTCACAGGTAGGGATAAGCCTTTGTGTGAGGTCAATCGTGTGTGCACGGTTGATAACCAGAGGAGATGTGGTGCTGCGATTGCAGGGTTCGAATCATGTTGATTAGAAGCCGGATCGTGTCTGTTTTCGCCTCCGCCAAATCGATGGTTATCTCCTGACAGAAGATCTGGGCACCCCAACCCCCATCCCCATCAAGTGGTATTCAGAGTGAGGTTTGCCATCAGGTTTACCTCTTTACCTTAGTTTAGATTGATTTTATCTTCATCCCATAGTCCACAAAAGCCGTATACAAGTTAGGGTTTGTAGTTAATCTTGTCCCCATAGCTAAGTTTAGCCTTTGCATATTTTCATTTTTTGGAGTCTGCATCTCTGAGTTTGTGTCCATAGTTGTGGTCTTGTTGCTGGTTTAGATCGTGTTCTTAGATTGGTTTGAGTTTTGCATCGTGCCACAGTGTCCTTTTCCCTCCTGTCATCCCGTCGTCCTCGGATTAGTTTCTGTCTAGTTCGGTATTAACATCATAACTCTCATATACTAACTCGGATTTTAGCAGTCTAGTACCATCTGGAAAGCCTGTACAATTATCTATAACTTTGTCAACTACGAGTTTTCCAGAAAAGGCAGTTATCAGGGCTTAATTCTATTTGGGAGAAAATCTGTTCGTGACTCAGAATTTTCTGAACAGTTTGTATTTTGGGATCAATATCTCTTGTTTTATTTACCCAAAAGAGGTGTTCCATATATTGAAAAAAAGAGAAAAAGAGATCTACCGCTTTGGTATTATAAGTTTTGGCATTTGAGGTTTTTAGGAGTGCGAAATCGTCTGTGCAAGTTCAGGTACAAAATATGTGATTTGTAGACGAAAATTTTGTGTTAGTTCATAGTTATATTCTGCTCTTGCGGCACTTTTCGAAAAAAAAATAAAGGAAAAAGGCAAGTGCATAAAAAAAAGAACTGCACAAAAAAAAAGGAAAAAAAAAATCAGAAGTGATTGCATCCTTCGTGTACTAGGTACTTTGTATGTGTGAATTGCTTGCTTGGACTAGTTTTAGGAACAAATTTAGGTCAGCAACTTTGACAAGTACTTTGAACACTTATTCAATATTGCTATCTAATTTCGATTTGTGCTAATCATTGCTACTGTATAAAGCTTCCCAAAACTCCACATATATACTTCTGATCAGTATAGGTTTAGCCCTTGCAATCGCATCACTCACGCCCTCACGGTATCACAAACCAGCCATCGGTTGTACCATCCACTACATTACAATGGTAAGAACAATTGTAAGAGCGTGGTAAGATGCTTGAGAGTGTGTGATTCCACTACATATACATAGTAGTTCGTAGAAAAATATATTTTTTATGTGTTTTCTTGTTTTCTGCTAACAATGATAAGGCAATAGCACTGTTCGGAAGGAAATACAGAGAAATTTGAGAGCTGCACCATAATCCAAACATCCATATTAAAAAGTTCAAGTATCAATTGGGAAACAAAGTTTGACCATTTAAATCATGAAATATCCTTTAGTAGATTGAAGCGTATAAAACAATGAGATACAACTTTAATGGCATATTATAAGAAATTCAAAACTATATTGTTGTGTTATGTTTTAGACGAATCCGATGAAGCAACTGAAATATATTTTTTAAATGATCTTAATGATAAAATTCGTGGCAATCTTGTTGATATGGAATACAATTCTCTACATGATTTAATTGATCTAGCGTGTGAGATTGAGAATCAAATTAGAAATGATACATTGTCGTGAAACACATATTGTGGATGGTTTGCCTGCTACTAAGCTTGGACAAGATGTTGTGAGTGTCGGTGTCTAGTACCGGCAGTGCATCGCAGGATATATCACGCAGTGTTTTCGTTTTGGCATCTAGATCGACTATAGCTCCACGATTCGTGTGAAACGTGACAAAGAACAAGATTTATACAGGTTCGGGCCGCTCAATCGCGTAACACCCTGCATCATATTTGTGCTGTTCTGTATTGCTTTGAGTACGAGAGTATAAGGAGGGTTTGAGGGTGAGTTGCCGATCTGAGGGTTGGAGGGATCTGGAGAGTTATGTGGGAGGGGTCCCTGGCCCGCCTTATATAGTCCGGCGTGGCTTGGGTGATAAGTTAGTTTCTTTCTATGTCTTCTAGACGGTCTAGATACAAGAGATGACATAGAATACATGATCCATATCTTTTCCAAAAAAATCCTTGTCTTGCGCACCAAGGTGTTTGGCATCTCGGATCCGAGTCAGTCGGCCGTTCTCTGGATTAGGCCCTCTGTCGGCCTATGCACCAACTATGTCATCTGAGGGACCAGGGGATATCTATCCCCTACAAGCCCCTGAGCTTCAAGTCGATTTGAGCAACAATTGGCTTCAAGGTCTAAATTCTGCTTTCTGAATGTCTTGCCTTGTCGTCTTCCGAGTATATTGCTTTGTAGTCTTTGAAAAAATTCTGATGGTATGCTCCATGCAGCCCTTGAGCCCTAAGCTGATTAGCATAATCAGGTTGAGGGTCAAGCGATTTATTCCTCCGATTGATCTTCATGAGGTGGCAAAGTGGTAGGCGAGGCATCGCAGCAGCCGAGTAGTGGGAAAATCATCCGCTAGGCAGGCGGCGCAGCCCTCAAGTCGACGGTGAGGCAACGTGGCAACGTAGCCCCCAAGCTGACGAAGTGGTGGCAAGGCGGACAACAGCCCAGCTCCTGAGTCGATGAAGTGGTGAATCGGCAAGGCGAGCAACAGCCAGCCCCGAACTCGATGAAGCGGTGAGTTAGCAAGGCAGGCAGCAGCCCAGCCGCCGAGTTGATGAAGTGATGAGCCGGCAAGGTGGGCAACAGTCTAGCCCCTGAGTCGACGAAGTGATGAGTCGGCAAGGCGGGCAACAGCCCAGCCCCCGAGTCGATGGTGCAGCGTAAAGTGAACTGATTTGCATTAACTCCCCATTTGAATTCCGAGTATAGTGAAGACATAGAGTGTCGGTTGTCTAGACCGACTGTCCCGTATGAAGAGTTTAGATGCACCCATGAGGACTAAATGAGCGAAAGTATGTAACACCAGCAATAGGTCGGGCTATGACCTAAGCCGATTGCCTCGCAAAGAGGGTTTAGAGGTTACCCTTTACTGAATGAGCAAAAGCATGTAACACCGGCAATAGGTCATACTACGACCTAATCCAATTGTCCCGCAAGGAGGATTTAGAGGTTACCCTTTGCTGAATGAGCGAAAGTATGTAAAACTGGCAATAGGTCGCGCTACAACCTAAGCCGATTGCCCCGCAACGAGGGTTTTGACTTTACCCTTTTTGACATTGCGAGGGCATATAGCACCGGCGGGTCAGACCGACTGCTCCGATGCAACGACGGTCATATAGAGTTCAGGATGCCCGTTGTTACATGCACAGATCTTGCCAGAAAACACTTTGACTTGTCAAAGCTCGAGATGTGATAGAAAATATTTGACTCGGGGAAACACGAGATGTAACAGAAAAGATTTGACTCGCTAAAACACGAGATACGACAGAAAAGATTCGACTCGGCGAAACACGAAATACGATAGAAAAGATTCGTCAAGGCACACGATGCACCTAGAAATAATTCGAGAAAGCACATGAGGTAGAAAATGTTTCAGTTTACCGATGTGCGTAATGCAAGGTATAAATGATCGGAAATAATCTGAGTGATATGAGGTAACATGATCGATCCTGAAATAATGATACTGAAAATAATATGAGTAGTTGAGTGACACTGAAATAATATGAATAATCCAAAAAGAATGATCATGAAAAATATATCAATGATTCAGAAATAACGATCCTGGAATAAATATAAATAATCTAGAAATAATGTGAGTAATCTAGAATTGATTTGAGTAATCTCAAGTGATTCAAGACGAGCGATCCAGAACTAATATGAGTAATCCAGAGATGATCCGCGTAATCCATAAATAATATAGATAATCCGAGTGATCCATAAATAATTGATTCAACAGGTTCGAATATTTCAGAAATAATTTAATGGTGATCCAAATAGCCGGATGATTAAGAAAATAATCCAATAGACCCACAACCCGGATAATTAAGAAATAATTTAATCAACATAAGCAATTATAGCAAACCACTTGGATTGGATGATGCACTCCTAAACAGTTGATGCCTTAGAGCCCTTCGCTATAGAGGACTTATTATCTTGCTCGCGAAAATTTAGAGTCAACGATAATCAACGATAGCAGTAGATGCACTGCCTTATTGTATGCCGAAGTGAAATATTTTTTCTAAAATAGTAATCAAAAAATAATCCGAATAGCTTTGTTTGCAAATAGAATACTTGAATATAAATAATGTTGGAGCAATGCGGATGAGGCAATCGGATAAGCTAAAAATAACTGCATATTTCAATGCATAATTTAAATATCAAAATAACTTATCTGTTTGAGGTAATTGAGCGTGTTGTCGACTGATTTTGGTAATGATCCGAGTGGAAGCTTTATATTATGTCTTCTTTTTTTTTCGTTGATGTTGTCAATTCTGATCGGACTTGAGGAGACAGGATGCAGCCAGACTGGTGTATGGAAATTTCGCCGTAATGACAACAGAACTTGTCGTGCTGGAGCAGATACCGTATTTGGAAATTAATTCCATCTCTTCATGACGTGTGCAGCAGCCAGCATATTGCACGTCTTGATCCGCATGGAGTAGGATTCTGCTGCACGTGCAACGAACTCTGATAGAAATCTGGCAACGCTGCTTGAACAAATAGGTAAGACGAGATGTCGATTTGACCACCGCATAATAGATTGAATCGTTGATGCGCTGAAATTGGTCTGCCAATTCCCTGGCAATCCTTGATTGGGACTCGGAACAATAGCAAGGAGAGGCTTGCTGGCTTTGATTTATTTGGGGCTTGATGATGCAACAGAGAAACGCGACTGCGTGAACACCAGCAGTCTGATATTCTGATGCACAGACCGGAGCAGAACTTTGGATTTAATTCTTGATTGGACTTTAGGACGATGTCGTTTCCACCGAGAACGATATCCACGAAAAACCGATCTGTTGAAGAGGATGGCGGCCGGAGGTGTTGCGCCGCATGTGGAAATCTTCCTCGACGAAGCTTCACGGGCCCCAATCATCACATGCGTAGCAGCAGCTTGATCCGTAAAGGGCTTCTCACGTTGGATCCTGCCCGCTTTAATTGATCATGGATGATGACGGCCATTGAACTTGCGGATCAATAATCCCGACGAAGTTGAACTCGATTTCGAAGAAAATCCCATCACAACCTCGTGGTCTTGCGAACCAGCCTCTCCCTGCGGTACATTCGGACGCAAGCTTTATGTGTTGATGAAAATCAACCATAGAACTAATTTGATGTCGATGTAGACGTCTCTACCTGGCACGACAACTATCAGTGTTTAGAACCGGTAATACACCACGAGATGTTTTTAATGGCGTCTACATCAACACGTAGCTCGAGGGTCACACAGAACACAGGGGAGAACGCAATTTATACAGGTTCGAGCCAATGCCCTACGTTCTATGTTCGTTGGTCTCTATTGTTTTTGAGATTATAATAAGGGCGTATGAGGTCGAGAGAGGATTGGGAGAGAGTTGCCGATCCGAGGATTTGAGGGATCTGGAGAGTTGTGTAGAGTTACGTAAGAGGAGTCTCTAGCCCGCTTTATACAGTCTGGCGTGGCTTAGATTACAAGTCAGTTTCCTTCTATGTCATTCTAGACGGTCTAGATACAAGAGATCACATAGAATCCGCGATTCATATCTTTCTCAAAAATCTTGTCTTGCACGCCAAGGTGTTCAGCACCTCGGGTTCCGAGTCAGTCGGTCGTTCTCTGGATTGGACCCTCTGTCAGGCCTATGCACCAAATATGTCATCTGAAGGACCAGGGGATATCTATCCCCCACAGCTTCCTGCTGTTTTCTCGAGCTTAGTCTTTTTGCTCGGTTTCTTGGTAAGCAATGTTGAGTTAGGCGCACTGGAAGCAGATATCTTGTTGGCCGCTTGTTGTTCAGTGGTTCTCTTCTTACATGGTAACTTGGGTTTCGCAACAGTTACCATGGTACGTGTCTTGCTTTGGGACAGGTCGAGTCAGTATGCTTTCTCCCGCAACTCTAAAAGGAGATAGAGTTCGGCGACACTCTACTGAGATTATTCTATCTCTCAATCGCCAAAGACAAAGTAAGAAAAGCCAAAAACCCCATAAGTACGGATAAAAAGGTTAGGGTACACTTATGCCAGTTTATTCATTTATAAATGGTAGAATGTTAGATTGTACATTTAATTTTTGCATGACATTGACATTGATGCAAATCCTGATCCACTGATCCTAAGTCTTAACTTTGCTCGAGGACGAGCAAAAGTTCAAGCTTGGGGGCGTGTTGGTGGTTGTTATTTCCCTATTTCGATTGCCAATTCCTTGGCGAATAAATGGTATAGATAAAGTTCCATGCATTATTTAACTAACACTGACGAATTACACGAGTTTTAGGTGGTTTTGGATGTATCACAGGGAGATACTCAGATTCCACACAAAATAACATCATATGGAGCAAGAGAGAGAGTTTGAGTACAAAAGGGCTTGAGGAAAAAAACCACAAATAACATCACTACAAAGTATCTCAAATGCCCTCAAGGACTTCATCATTGCGAAGAGCTCGTCAAGACGATTTCTGCCTCGTTTGGAGTTCATACGGAAAAGATATGGCGAGCACAAGTTTAAAGGTGTGCAACCACCGGCCATGCCAGGCCACCACCCATGGCCGCCCGACCATCACCTTGGTCGGCCGACCACTGCCCATGCCTGCCCAGCCATCACCTTGGCTACTCGGCCACACTACATGGTCCCCCGACACAAAGTTGCACGCAGGAAGCTCATCACTTTCAAAATAATGAATGAAATGAGGAAAACATGAGAAAGTGCCAAGTGAGAGGCAACGGGCTAAATCTGCATGCCTGGCCGGCCATCACCTATGGATGCCCGGGCCTTCTCCATTGCCGGCCATCCACCACGTATGGCCGCCCGACCATCATCCATGGTTGGCTGCCCATCAGAAGGCCCCTACAGCATTTTGGCCCAAGAAAGATGGCTGCCCGGCCATGTCACGGAAGCCATGCTTCGACCTGCATGCAAAAAAACACAAGTTGAGCCAAATCCAACCGCGGAATTAAGTATCCAATAAATCTAAGTGTCAGAAAGCCATCATACAAAGATTAATGACGTCAGCAATCTAGGGGAAAGCAACATGCAACCAACCAGGAGGCAACACATGGCCGCCTATGTCGGTGTACTGGTACCGGTAGTGCACCATGGGATGTACCACAGGATGCTTTTAATGGCATCTAGATCGACTGTAGCTCCATGGGCACACAAAACGCAAAGAAGAACGCGATTTAGAGAGGTTCAGGCCAGCAAAATCGCACAATACCCTACGTCCTGTGTGCGGTGGTTTGTATTGATATATGAGAAAACTAGGGTTTTGGGCGAATTGAGGGAGCCGCCTTTAAGGGATTGGAGAGAGAGAGATCCATTGGAGGGGTCCCTAGCCCGTCTTATATAGTCCGACGTGGCTTGGGTTACAAGTCGGTTTCCTTCTATGTCTCCTAGATGGTTCAGATTACAAGAGATCACATAGAATCTGCAATCCATATGTTTTCTAAAGAGTCTTTGTCTTGCGTGCCAAGGTGTTTGGCACCTCGGCCCCAAGTCAGTTAGGTCAGCCCCAAGATTGGACCCTCTGTCGGCCCATAAACCAAATATGTCACCTGAGGGACCAGGGGATATCTATCCCCCAGAAGCCCCCGAGCTTTAAGTCAACATGAGCAACAATCGGCTTAAAGGTCTTGCAGAAAGTCTTAGTTTGAAGTCTTGAAAAAAAAACCTAATGGTATCCTCCATGCAGCCCCCGAGTCTCAATCTGATTAGCATAATCAGGTTGAGCGTCAAGCGAATTATTCCTCTGAGTGATCTTGGTGTGGTGACAAAGTAGTAGGCGAGGCCCTCGAGTCAACGAAGTGGTCGGCAAGGCACGCAGTGGCGCGACCCCCGAGTGGACGAAGTAGTGAGTCGGCGAGGCGCTCGACAGCGCAACCCCCCAAGTCGACGAAGGAGTCAGCGAGGCAGGCACCAGCCTAGCCCCCTAAGTCAACAAAAGAGCTGGCGAGGCGGACAGCAGCCCCCCGAGTCGATGAAAGAGTTGGCGAATCGAGCAATAGCCCAGCCCCAAGCTGACGAAGGAGTCAGCGAGGCGGGCAACAGCCTAGACCCCCCAAGTCAATGAAAGAGTCGGCGAGGCGGGTAACAGCCCAGCCCCTGAGGTGACGAAGGAGTCAGCAAGGCAGGCAGTAGCCCAGCCTCCTGAGTCAATGAAAGAGTCGGTGAGGCGGGTAGCAGCCCAGCCCCTCGAGCTGACAAAAGAGTTAGCGAGTCGGTGAGGCGGGTAGCAACCCAGCCCCCCGAGTGGACGAAGGGGCCAGCTGAGGTGGGCAACAGCCTAGCCCCCCGAGTCGACGAAAGAGTCAGCGAGGCGGGCAATAGCCTAGTCCTCGAGTTGACAAAGGGGTCAGTGAGGCGAACAGCAGCCCAGCCCCCCGAGTTGACGAAGAAGTTGGCGAAGGCAGGGCAGCAGCCTAGCCTCCTAAGTCAATGAAAGAGTCAGCGAGGCAGGTAGTAGCCCAGCCCCCTGAGTCAATGAAAGAGTCGGCGAGGTGGGCAGCAGCCTAGCCTCCCGAGCTGATGAAGGAGCCGGTGAGGCGGGCAGCAGCGTGTTGACGGTTGTAATCTCATGATATCAACCGTCAATTATCCACCAAATGAGGCAAAACAAGTGAATAATAATGGACTAACCTTGCTACTAATGAGTTCCACAAGATGTACATGAATATTTGGATGCAGGTACCGAAACGCACACAAAATGGTTGGAAATATAGCAAAAACCAAGGATGAGCAACATTGGTGCAATGGCATGGCCGCCCGGCCATAGGGTGTGGCTGCCCGACCACCCCTCAGGCCATGCAGAGCCACGTCACCATGTGACATGGTCTCCCAACTGCTTAGGTTGCCACATCATCGATCCTACGTATAAACAAACACAAAGTGGTGGAGATCCGACCATACAAGAGAGCATCCAATGTATCCAAGGGTCACAAGTCGTTGGGATGAGGATTGGTGATGTCAGGGATCCGAGGGAAGTAACATGCAACAAATCGGGGGCAGACACGTGGCCGCCCGACCACGTGCCATGGCCGCCCGACCACTCCTCGGCGCATTTTTCACGTGCAACTAACCGCCTCAACTGGCAACCGACCTAGGGGAGCAATATCAAGCGTTGGATTTTTGAAGTCGGTGCATCAAGTGGCCGCCAGACCATGTAGGGTGGCCACCCGGCCACCGACCTTGGCTGCCCGGCCACCGACTTACCCCCTTAACCGACCTAGCACACCTACAAATACCTCCTCACTTTCTAGGCTATAAATAGACCCTGAGAGCTCATTTGTAGAGGGGTGGAGTTGAGTTCAAGTTCTATCTTAGAGTGCTACACTATTCTCTTAGTAGTTAGGATAGTCCTAGGAGTTAGAGTTGAGTCGAGCTTTGCCTCGGAGTCTCCAGAGTTATCTTCGAGTCTGTGGTAAAACTCTTGTATCTTTTGGATTCAGATTACCTTCAATATAATTTCAGTTATATTTTACTCTAAGTCTATCTCCTGCGAGTGTGGCATACCTTTCTTTTGCACATTTGCTAGGCATTGGTTGTGTTTAACTTTGTTATTCAATTCTTGTTATTCTTACCGGTGCTATAACTCAACCCTAGACATAGACGTTAGGCTCTGGATAGATCCTCTCCTCTGATCAAGGACGATCTATCGTTGTTCAAGCCCCGCTTGAACACGTTTATAGCGTGCCATCCTCTCCATGCAGCTTTGCTTGGTAGCCCCACTCGGTGACAGCGTGTGGTGTGCCTGTGTAGTCCAAGCCCGTCGTTTGGGAGGCCCTTAGGTGTTAGCTAGACTCTCCTTTGGGACCAACTATCTACCCCTGATACCCTCAAGACTCTAGAATTTCGCTCGACGCAAGACCCTGGCTGGTTAATTGAGTTTCTTAGTTATTCACGGATAGCCTTTGCAGCCGATTAGAATTAGAGTTTGGTGACTTTATCTCACTTGTTGTCCTCCCAGGCAACTATACCTTTTCTACGGATATCTTTGATAGACTTACCTCTCCCACCATACACCTATCTGTATCACGTTTACCCCTGTGTACTACTAGTTGGTATAATTTATCTAAGTTTACAGTTTATTCGATTTGAGTATATGCAATTACACTCTTGAGCCTACCGCTTCCCTATGGAAATTTACGATACTCGGAATACTCTGAGTGAAAGGCTACAGCGGTCTCCGTGTGCTTGCGGAGTAAAACTTGTAAAGGCTAAGAGACGCCAACAAGCTTTTCTAGCCCCGTTGCCGGGGAAGCAATTGGCCAAGAGATAATTGATACCTCATTTCGAACCTGTATACTTGATAAGTTTTACCACTAGTTGTTAACAGGCTCACTTTGCTCTGTTGTTTTGTTGTGGTTGCAACAGAGAGGTGTATGACCTGGTTTCGACCTGCCAGAAAACTACCACAATAACCCTAGAGTCACTGCTTAGGAGAGTCCGTCTAAAGACTATTCATGGGCAGAGACTTGTACCAAGGGATTTAGAACCAAGCATTTCAACTAGCACTCCAGTTATCACTATGGCTGAAAAGACTATCCGTGAGTTCTCCATCCCCTCGAGCAACAACATCCCTAAGGGACCTGAAGTTCAAGTGGGGGAGAACTTCGAACTCAAGCCGGGAGTGATCCATACGGTTCAAGCTATCCCTTTCTGCGGACTAGCCACGGAATATGCCAACAACCACTTGCAGCTGTTTCTAGAGATCTGCAGCACGTTCAACATGAAAGGAGCATCACCAGACGCCGTCAAACTTCGTCTTTTTCCCTTCTCTCTTGTTGGGAAAGCAAAACAGTGGTTTGACCTCAACCGAGCAACACTCACAACTTGGAACGCATGTTCCGATGCATTTCTGGCGAAGTATTTCCCATTGGGGAAGACCAACATGTTGAGGAACAAGATCTCGAGCTTCCAACAGCTCGTAGATGAAACCGTGGCTGAAACATGGGAACGTCTGCAAGAGTACATTGTAGCCTGCCCCTACCATGGGATGCAAGAGTGGCTGATCATTCATAGTTTCTTCCATATGCTCAACCGCTCAGCACAAGAACACCTGGATGCAGCCGCTGGAGGATCCTTCCTCTCCTTGAGCATCTCGGCGGCCAAGAATCTCATTGAGAAGATGGCCACCAATCAAGGATGGAGAGAAGAGACGGTCTAGTACCCGTTCCCGTGGCGTCCATCAGATCGAGAGCACTGATATGCGCGAAGATGGACTTGCTGCTGAAGAAGCTAAACGACGCTCCACAAGCCGCTCCGGTGCAAGCCCTCGACTCTCATATGACTTGCGAAGTCTGTGGGAATACAAGACACTCAGGGAACAGCTGCCGTGAGATGCAACCCGAAGATGCGAACTTCATCGGTAACAGTACCAACGGCTTCAACGGGAATCATCCTCAGCCAGGGTGGAATTCACGACCAAATCTCCCTTTCTCTGGACAAGGTAACTCTTCAAATTCACAGCAATTTTCTAGAAATAATTATGAATTTTGATCAAAAAACTATGAATGATAGCATTAGTAAAAAGTTCCATGCTAATGATAGGTTGTTTGAGTCCATATCTGTTCAAATGGAAACTTTGAATTGTGCTAATGAAAAACCAACTTAGCTTCAATAAAATAGCTTGAAACTCAAATAGCTCAGTTAGCTGCTATTCTACCTAACCCAAATGCGGGTAAATTGCCTGGTCAACCTGAAGCTCCTCCCAAGGAGCACATAAATGCAGTAACCACTAGGGGTGGAAAGTCCACACAGGACCCCCGTCTCCTAGTCATGCAGGTAAAGCGCAGGAAAAGAGTGCCAAGTCCGAAGAAAAGGTTGTAGATGAAGATACACCTGGGAAGGAGGAGAAACCAGCATTGAAACATCTACCCCATGAATTCTATGACACAACGGTGCTACCATTTTCCTCTAAGAAACAAGAAGGCTTCCGCTGACGAACAATATAGTAAGTTCGTTAAGGTCATTAAGAAGCTATATGTCAACATACCCCTGCTAGATGCTATGCAGGTACCGACATATGCCAAGTACTTAAAGGATATCCTCAACAACAAGAAACCCCTACCATCAACGGAAATTGTGCACTTAACGGAAGAGTGTAGCGCAGCTATACTCAAGAAAAAGGACCCTGGAAGCCCTACCATCTCATGCTCAATTGGTACCCAGCACTTCGATCAAGCGTTGTGTGACCTTAGGAGCCAGTGTCAGTGTAATGCCGAAGGTCATCTTCGACAAGCTAAATCATGACGCACTCACTCCCACAGCTATGTGTTTACAGCTTGTGGATCAATCTGTCCGTTACCCTGAAGGAGTGGTAGAGAACGTTCCGGTGAGAATACGGAATTTTCTCATACCAGTAGACTTTGTGGTACTGGATATGGAGATTGACTCAAAAACCCCGCTCATCCTTGGGCGGCTGTTTTTGAGCACCGCCGATGCAACAATCGACGTCGGAGCCGGAAAGGTTAACCTGAACATTAATGGCAAGAAGGAAACATTTGCCTTCAAACCAAAAGTGGAACAATGCAACAAGGTGAAAACTTTCAAGTGCCAGGCCAAGAAAGATGAACCCAAGGTCAAGACCGGGACCAATCAGTCAAATTCAAAAGAAGACAGTCTCGTAGGCATTTATGCTGAAGAAATTGAAAATCGAGACTGAGATTCAACAAATGGAGTATGAGAGGGCAATGCAAAGTAGAAGATCGAGGAGCCAAGAGACAAGGTACGACAGGCCCAGAATCTGCACCAGGAGGCAAAGCTCCTGAGAAGAGATACGGTGCTGAAAGCAAATTGACTACGCTAGAGTGGCCAACTCAACTAACACCCGAGAGCAAGGTCGGCGTCGAGGATAATGTGACTAACCCAAGGCGACGCAGAAGAAATAGAACACAATGAAAGGCAGCCCCTAGCTACAGTTTCTATGAAACTCCAAAGGGCAAGACGTGGGCTCCCCTCGCGAAAAGATAAATTGGCACACTACCCATCGACGGCATATTTAATTTTCTTGCCAAATTTTAATTCTCGCGTTCCATTGCACGTTTAATTTTGGTTCAATTAAATTTTGCATTTACGCTATTTTCCTAAAAATTCTACATTTTCGAAAAAAAAAATTTTGAGTGGCCGGTCGACCACATCATGTGGCCGGCCGACCACCCCTCTGCCTCCCTCTTCCTTTTTTCTTTGCGCAAAGCAGCAGTAGGGCAGCTGCTGCTGCCCCCTCTCTCATCCCTCTTCCACTTTCTCTTTTCTTTCCCTCTCCCTACCTTTTCTTTTTCTCTTTACCCTTCTTTACCATATCCTAATGCAAAGCAGGAAAGATGCAAGAGCATCATAGCCACCTAGGCCACCCCTTGCTGCTCACTCAACACTGCTAGGCATGCAGGCATGGCCGCCTCGGCCATGGATGCTGGCTGCCCAGCCTAGGCGTGTGGCCGCCCGGCCACCCCAGTGCTCCCACTCGCCTATAAATACTCCCCTCAGCATCCTAGCTCAGTGCACCAACCAGCAACACAGTTGCACTCTCCTCTCCCTCTCTTAGTCTCCCATTTAGTGTTTAACTAAGTTCCCTTGCTTAGTTGAAATAATGGCCGAATAAAAATTTGGTTAGCCAAATAAAATTCTGGCAACGCTCTCTCTCACTTGTGCAAAAATGAGAACGTTTTGTGGAGGCTCTGCCCCATAAGGACGCTGATTTTTTTAGACGACTAACCCGCTAACGCTAATCTTTATTGTCGTCTGTCCTTCGGGTATCGTGTGTTGTTTTTACTCTGTCTTGCAGGATGAAGGGCGTGCTCAAGACGGCAAAGAAGGCCGTTAGCAAGGCAGGACATCACATTCGCTGGTCGTCTTCCAACGGCATCCGGCCCCGCTAGCCGGCATGCTACTTCGAGAGAACATCCATCAGCACAGAGGAGCCTGAAGAAATCCAGACGTCCATCCGTCCACCGGCCCGTACTCATCCTCGAGTCGCAACTCGTGCCGTGTGGTCAAGAAGAGGCCAAGGCATTGAGGATTTTGAACCAAAAGTAATTATGCCTTGACCAAATACTTCGACGAGTACCTCCTCGTTGACATCGGCATGCGGGAGGAGTTCAACGAGGTGTTCCAGGCCATGGGTTGGACTGACTTTGCAGAAGTCCCATAAGGAGGAATCATCCTTCTCACCAAGGAATTTCTCATGACGCTCCGCACCGACACTCGAAGGGAAGGTACATTTGTTTGGTTCTGCCTTTTCAATACTGATTATGAGCTTACACTGCGCCAGTTTAGCAACTTGCTAGACTTCTCACCATAGTGCTCTGTGGCTGAGGATCCTACTGGCTTTAATTCACAAGAGTTTTGGAAAGAGCTAGCTGGTCCTAATCCTCCTAGGAAAAAGAGCATCACTTGCATCACACACCCTACCATGCGGACTTCTTGCCCGCTGGCTTACTATGGTCATTTTCTCGCGGGAGGATACCCGCTATGTCATAGTAGAGGATATTAGGATGTCTTTATGCCATGTGGAAGAAGAAAAAGTTTGCACTTGTTGTGAGCATGATCCGCCATTGGCAAGGCCTAGCCTCCAATGTTTCTACAATTCCTATCACTTCATTTGTGACTAGGATTGCCAATGAGTTAGGAGTGCTAACAAATGCAACTGTTACTTTCATGCCTAATGATCCTTCACGTGTGGTTAAAGATTCATACTTCATCCATGCACACTTCCTGAGGAAAGACACACAGGGAAAATATTACATGACATATAGAGGATGCGATGTTGAGCTGCCGCTCCCAGCACCGCAGTTCAAATTGTACTCTGTGAGGACACTAACCGTGCAGCTAGAACCCGCACCTGCACCAGAACCTGAACCAGCAAGAAACAGTGTCACCGGAGTTATGACTCGCGCCCAACGACGTCAAGCCGAAGAAAGACTCCGCAAGGCCTACGAGGAAGCACAGGAGCCAGGTGCCGAGCCTGCTTGGGCTCATCCAGGCGCTGGACCCTCCCAGGTTAACCCAAGAGGCACACTCGCTTGGGGAAGCCAGGCAGAATCATGGCACAGTTCATGGAACTCCATTGTACCTTCAGTGATCCCGACGCCATCCTACCACGATGGAGGTGAGCCATCTTATGAACAAAGTGTAGGTCCATCCCACTTTGCCCGTTACACTGGTGATGGGTACACAAGGAACATCAATGCCCTCTTCGGGGCAATGGACCTCCAAGAGCACCTGCACCTTGGGGATGATGGACAACATCAGCCAAATCCAGGAGACACAAGTAGTCGACCACAACATGCTCTTGGAAACAAGAGCAACTGTGGAACGCATGCAAGAGCAGAACCTGAGCTACTACAACTAGACATGGTTCTATCCTAACTAAGCTTCATTGAAGCTTGGGGGGAAGAACCGCATAAGCATAAGGTATGTATCCCATCTCGCCTCTTGTTCGTCTCTGTGCTCATCTATAAGCTGTGCCTACAAACGTCATTTCTGCCCACTTATGAGAGTAGTGCCTATGTATCTTTTAGTCCTAGTTTTCTAAAAAAAAATGTTTGTATCCTAATAACTCCCATGCTTAACTGTTAAATTCACTTGCTAGCATCATTTTGGAAATGATGAATAGTTGCTCTATCAAGTGAATGGTTTAATTCTTGCATGACAACTTATGCTTAGCTCAGTCCTATGTTGGTGAATAAAGAAAAGTAAGCCTGAGCTTTACTTTGTGGATGCTATTTGTGATAACAAGCCTAAGTTGTTGTGAGATAATGATATGACTTAGCATGGGATAATTCTTTCAAGTTCATAGTAAGATGAATTTCTCAGGTTTTAATTTTGAAAATGACAAAATAAGCTCCCCATGGTTTAAAATTCCTACAAGAGCTAAATATGCTTTACACGTTCAAAACCAGCTACAAAGAGCTACTTAGATATGTTTTGAGCTTTGTCAAATTTTGAGTCTCTTTGAGTAGAAATATCATCTTCTGTTGATAGCAGGAGTACAAAAATCAAATGCAAGTGATCCATTCCGGACTTTGCATCCACCAAAAGTCTCCAATTACTTCTCATAATCCCATAGCCTTCAAATTTCAAGAAGTAAGGGTATGGAGCCAAAAATAAAAAGCATGCAAAAGCATGTCAAAAGAAAAAAAAAGGCGTGCAAAAGCACGGCAAAATGAAAAGCATGCAAGCTCAAGCATGGCAAAAATAAATAAAGGCTCCATATCCCCTCCAATTCCATACAAGGCTATAGGGATGAAGATCTAGAGAAGGAGACAATTTATGCCACCACTCATACTCCAGTGATCAAACAGAAGAATTGATAAAGTATACTCTTTGGTCCAATCTTTGGCTTAGCAAAATAAACATTTTAAGTGTGCCACATTTCTTCCCCACCTAAAGCTCCACAAAGGCTTTAGTGTAGGAAAAATGTCAGCCAAAATCATGGCCATTGGTAAGGAAACACTTCTGAGCGATCGAGAGCACCAAGGGGAAGCTTCTTTGTTTTGAAAATCTTGAAAACACCTGAGAAGGACATCCAAAAAGAATGAGTTAGAATTTCTCCCACAATAAAGTTGTTCTATCTCCCAACCGCCCAAGGCAAGGTAAACAAAGAGATGCACCACAGGTATTGTATATGGTAAGCTTTGATTATTTTACCACATGGGGCAAAAGTTCGAGTGTTGAGTTGCATATAAGAATTATCCTTCATCTTCGATATAGTAGCAACTCCTGATCCACTTCCAGTCTTAGCATTGCTCGAGGACGAGCAAAAGTTTAAGCTTGGGGTGGTGTTGACGGTCGTAATCTCATGATATCAACTGTCAATTATCCACCAAATGAGGCAAAACAAGTGAATAATAATGGACTAACCTTACTACTAATGAGTTCCATAAGATATACATGAATATTTGGATGCAGGTATCGAAATGCACACAAAATGGTTGGAAATACAGCAAAAACCAAGGATGAGCTAACATTGGAGCAATGGCATGGCCGCCCGGCCATGAGCCATGGCCGCCCGGCCATGAGCCATGGCCGCCCGGCCAAGTGCCATGGTCGCCCGGCCATAGGGTGTGGCTGCCCTGGCCACCCCTCAGGCCATGCAGAGCCACGTCACCAGTGTGACATGGTCTCCCAACTACCTAGGTTGCCACAGCATCGATCCTACGTACAAACAAACACAAAGTGGTGAAGATCCGACCATACAGGAGAGCATCCAATGTATCCAAGGGTCACAAGTCATTGGGATGAGGATTGGTGATGTCAAGGATCCGAGGGAAGTAACATGCAACAAATCGGGGGCAGACACGTGGCCGCCCGACCACATGCCATGGCCGCTCGACCACTCCTCGGCGCATTTTTCACGTGCAACTAACCGCCTCAACTGGCAACTGACCTAGGGGAGCAATATCAAGCGTTGGATCTTTGAAGTCGGTGCATCAAGTGGCCGCCCGGCCATGTAGGCTGGCCGCCCGGCCACCGACCTTGGCCACCCGGCCGCCGACTTACCCCCTTAACCGACCTAGCACACCTACAAATACCTCCTCACTTTCTAGGCTATAAATAGACCCCGAGAGCTCATTTGTAGAGGGGTGGAGTTGAGTTCAAGTTCTATCTTAGAGTGCTACACTATTCTCTTAGTAGTTAGGATAGTCCTGGGAGTTAGAGTTGAGTCGAGCTTTGCCTCGGAGTCTCCGGAGTTATCTTCGAGTCTGTGGTAAAACTCTTGTATCTTTTGGATTCAGATTACCTTCAATATAATTTCAGTTATATTTTACTCTAAGTCTATCTCCTGCGAGTGTGGTGTACCATTCTTTTGCACACTTGCTAGGCATAGGTTGTGTTTAACTTTGTTATTCTTGCCGGTGCTATAACTCAACCCTAGACTTAGACGCAAGGCTCTGGGTAGATCCTCTCCTCTGATCAAGGACGATCTATCGTTGTTCAAGCCCAGCCCACCAAGCTGACAAAAGGGCTGGCGAGGCGGGCAATAGCCCAGCCCCCCAAGCTGATGAAGGGGTAGGCGAGGCGGGCAGCAGCTCGGCACCCCAAGCTGAAAAAAGGGGTCGGCGAGGCGGGTAGCAGCCCAGTCTTCCGAGTCGAGGAAAGATTCGGCAAGGCGGGCAGTAGCCCAGCCCCTAAGATGACAAAGGAGCCGGGGAGGCGGCCAGCAGCCCAGCCCCCCGAAGCTGACGAAGGATCCGGCGAGGTGGGCAGCATCCCAGCCCTTGAGTCGGCAAGCGAGTCAGGTGAGGTGGGCAGCAGCCCAGCCACCTGAGCTGACACAGGAGTTGGTGAGGCAGGCAGCAACCCAGCCCCCTGAGTCTAATGAAAGAGTGGGCGAGGCAGGGCAGCAGCCTATCATCCTGAGCTGATGAAGGACTCGGCGAGGCAGGCAGCAACCCAGCCCCCCAAGCTGAATGAAGGGCTTGACGAGGTGGGCTGCGGCCCAGCACCCTGAGTCAACGAACGAGTCGACTGAGGTGGGTAGCAGCCTAGCCCCCTGAGCTGACGAAGGAGTTGGTGAGGCGGGCAGTAGCCCAGCCCCTGAGTCCATGAAAGAGTCAGCGAGGCAGGCAGCAGCCTAGCCCCCTGAGTCGATGAAAGAGTCGGTGAGGCGGGTAGCAGCCCAACCCCGGAGCTGACGAATGGGCCGGTGAGGCGGGCAGCAGCCCAGCACCCTGAGCTAAAAAAGGGGTCAGCGAGGCGGGCAGCAGCCAAGACCCCGAGTCGACGAACGAGTCATCAAGGTGGGTAGTAGCCTAGCTCCCCGAGCTGACGAAGGAGTTGGCGAAGGCGGGCAGCAGCACAGCCCCCTGAGTTGACGAAGGAGTCAGGCGAGGCGGACAGCAGCCCAGCCTCCCGAGCTGACGAAGGTGTCGGCGAGGCGGGCAGTAGGCCCAGCCCCCTGAGCTGATGAAGGAGCCGGCGAGGCGGGCAGCAGCCTAGCCCCCCGAGCTGAAGAAGGGGTCGGTGAGACGGGCAGCACCCAGCCTACCGAGGTAATGAAGGGGTCAGTGAGGTGCAGCAGCCTAAGCCCCCCAAGTCCACGAAAGAGACAGTAGCCCAGCCCCCTAAGCGGACAAAGGAGTCGGCGAAGTGGGCAGGAGCCCAGGCCCCCGAGTCGACGAAAGAGTTAGCAAGGCGGTCAGCAGCTCAGCTCCTCGAGTCGACAAAAGAGTCAGCGAGGCGGGAAGCAAGCCTAGCCCCCTGAGTCGACTAAATGTGTCGATGAGGCGGGCAGCAACCCAGCCCCCGAGCTGATGAAGAAGTCGGCGAGGCGGGTAGCAGCCTAGCCTCTCCCTCGAGCTGACGAAGGGGTCGGCGAAGGCGGGCAGCAGCCCTAGTCCCCCGAGCTGACGAAGGGGTCGGCGAGGTGCAGCAGCCCAGCCCGCCGAGTCGATGAAAGAGTCGGCAAGGCGGACAGCTTCCCAGCCCCTCGAGCGGATGAAGGAGTCGGCGAGGCAGGGCAGTAGCCTAGCCCCACGAGCTAACGAAGGAGCTTGCGAGGCCGACAGCAGCACAACTCCCTAAGTCGACTGAAAGAGTCGGCGAGGCAGGCAGCAGCCCTGTCGTGAAGTAGCTCTTGTATTGTCCAGCAGCCGAGCATGCAGTTCCGAGTCGCGCCGGGTATGAGTTCCGAGTCGCACCGAGTATGATTTCTGAAGGTCCAAAAACTGAATGTCACAAGGGTTTAGATAGCTAGGACGGATCAACCGCGTGACCGTGCTAGCCCCCTCGGATGAAAGTATGAAAACTGAATGTATGAGACTGAATATGGGCACGTAGAAGCAATGACTTTCTAGTTTTGAACACGTGGATCGAGCCTTTGAGGACAACCTCTTTGAACATGGCGCGCAGGCAAAACTGAACATGCTGCCGCGCTGGACAGTTTTGAGTACATGAGTGCGGCGGTCATTTAGAGGTCATGACGCCCACGGAGTTAAGCGTAGAACTTGCAAGAAAATGTCCGATTAGTCAAAGTGCGCAACGCACCAGAAAATGCCGAAAAGTATTTGATGTGCCAGGAAAATGTTCAATGCACCAGAAAGTGTCAAAAAAAAATGTTCGGCTCGATGAGACAAGATGAAATAGAAAACATGTTGTGAAACGCGGCGTATGACTCGACCAGGCACGAGATGCAGTAGAAAAGCTTGTCAAAGCACACAACGTGCCACGAAATAATTCGAGAAAACATACGAGGTAGAAATTATTTCAGCTTACCGAGGTGCGTAATGCACGATTTGAATTATCAGAAATAATCTGAGTAATACACGAGTGATCCAGAAATAATCTAAGTGATCTGAAGTAAAATGACTGATCCAGAAATAATGATGCTGAAATAATATGAGTAGTCGAGTAATCCTGAAATAATATAAATAATCCAGAAATAATGATTCTGAAATAATATGAATGATCTAGAAATAACGATCCTGAAATAAATACGAATGATCCGAAATAATGTGAGTAATCCTAAGTTGATCCGAGTAATCTCAAGTGATCCAAGACGAGTGACCATAACTAATATGAATAATCCACAGATGATCCGAGTGATCCAAAAATAATCCAATGAATCCAATAGACCGAGTGATCTAAAAATAATTCAATAATAGCCGGATGATTCAGAAATAATATGAGCAACTTATAAGCAAACCGCTTGGATTTGACGACTCACTGCTGTCAGTTGATGACTTATTGCTCTTCGCCACAGAGGACTTATTTTCTTTTGACGGAAATTTAGAGTCAGCATAAAAATATCTCCTAAAATAATACCTAAGAAATAATACGAGTAATATCGTTTGCTGAAAATACTCTAATATAAGTAATATTTGAAATATTAGACCGTGCTAGTCGGATGAACGAAAAATTAATTAGCATAATTTAATACATTATTTAAATAATAAAATAGCTTAGCTGTTCGACGAAGATTGACACGATGCCGAGTGCTGTAGTCTAAGCTGAGGATGTAGTTAACGACGTCGGGTGACGTTTCAGGTCTTGCTAAATACTCGCATAATTGATGGTGGCTGCAGCAACAGGTGTCCATAGTCCTTGAAGAATTCTGATCTGGTCTTTAAGCCCGAGAGACGTGAAAGCTGATCGAAGTTGCTGTAGGTAGCGTTCTGTTTCTCGCTCTTTCTCGATGCACAGTACCCACTCAAATTAAAATAGTATTTCCTTTTTCTATCTTCTTCGGAATAATCCTCGACTCCGACGCCGATCAGAACTGTGGTACCGTGAGAGCATGAACAACCGAAGTTGCAAGTTGCGATCCTTATCCAACTCGAAGTGATGGAATGCGACGGAAGCGGAGCCGAGGGACGCCTATCTGGACCGGATTTGCCGAGTGGAAGTAAATCGCGATCCCATCTGGACTTCTAATTCTGGAACTCTATCGGCAGCAATAATATTCTTGATTTTTCCTTGACAACAATGATATGGAATCCGTAATTTTTAGCACAACAGCAATGATGCAACGCCAAGTCACGCCAAGTCGCCCACCATAGGACTTCGATCAGACCATCGACGTGCGTGATTTGTCTTCAATGAACTTGATAGTAGTGACAGATCCAATATTGGCCACGACTGCTGCTTCCCCTGGGGCGAGGTTGATGTAGATTGACACCGCCGTCAGATCCAAATAGAACCGTCACTGATGATGAAGGTATTTATAGAGCTAACCTGATGTCGATGTAGACCACCAAATGTCGGTGAATAAATGAGGTATAAATAAAGTTATCTGCATTATTTACCTAGCACTGACGAATTCCATGAGTTTTGGTGTTTTTCGGTGTATCATAGGGAGAAACTCACATTCTATACAAAACAAGATCATTTGGAGCAAGAGAGAGTTCGCGCATAAAAAGGGCTTGAGAACGAATTGCAAATACCATCACTAAAAAATATCTCAAATGCCCTCAAGGACTACACCATTACGTAGAGCTCGTCGAGACGATTCCAACGGACATATTATTTGTCTCATTTGGAGCTCCGGTGACAAAGTTATTGAAAAGACAAAATTAAATGGCACGTCATCACAACGTCAACACCGCCCCACCGTAGGCAGCCCACCATGGGCCAACGCACGGCAGCAGCCCACCAACACGTCAACCAGGCCTCTCCCCTCCGCTCGGCCCAACCAGGCCCATGGGGCAGCCCAAGAATGGTTTGGGGGTTAATCCCACATTTGGAATCAATGGAAGATCCCCTCACCTCAAGCTATAAATAGATGGCACCCTCTCACTTCCAAAATGCACCTCACCATGTAACCATTCTCTCCCTCTCTAGGAGGCGCCCCTTCAGGTGGTGCCTCCACTCTAGAACCCATTGTTTAGCTAGGAGTTAGAGCAGGCTCTGTTGTTCCGGAGTCGGCCGGAATCTTCGGTACTGTAATATATTTTATTTTCTTATCTTATGCATTACTTTCCGATATATGACAAGTGCGAGTACTTTACTTTTCTACTTTATGCACTTATCTTCTACTCTAGTTAGTTACTCGTATTTGGTATGTATATGCAGCTGCATTTATTTGCTAGCACCTTTTTCATTTGGGCATGCCAAGTTAGAGGCTTGAGTTGTACTAAGTTAGAATTAATTGAGCTTTGTTATACTTACCGATGCTATAAGCCTCTCCTAGACTTAGATCTAGGAGTCAGGTTAGCTCACACCCTCTAGCACGGAGGACGAGTTTTAGTGTTCCACGCTCTTTTATGGTGACAGATGCAACACATCGCTTGAGCACTAGTATAGCGTGCTATCTTACCCACGCAGATCTGGTTGGTAGCCACTCTTGGTGACAGCATTAGGGAGCCTCTGTAATCCGACCCCATAGTTCGGTAAGCCCGTAGGCATTAGCCAGTTACCGTTCGGTTGGCCAACTATCCATCTCCGTGCCTTCTCGGTGTAGTCTGGAATTTCACTCGACGCAAGACCATAACTCTTCTCGATCCTTTCAACCTTAATACGGATAGCTCTTGTGTGCTAGTAGAGATGGAAGACCGAACCTTAGCCCTCGACTCGTTGGCCTCCTAGCTTAAACATGAGTTCGCGCCAACGGCGTTTGGTTTGTATCACATGGTGTTCGGTGATTACCTTTTCTGGTTACCTTTTGGAATGAATGAGTTGGTAGTAGCTGGGTGATTGATGAGTTTGTATTCTTTCTCAATGCTTCCCTATGGATAAATACGATACCTTGGAATACTCCTTGGTGAAAGCTACAGTGGTATTCGTACGCCTGCGGAGTAAAATCTGTTAGGCTAAGAACCGCCAACAACGCCCCTGCCTGGCGTGCCAACAGTCGGTGTTTGGTACCGGCAGTGCACCACGGGATGCTTTTAATGGCGTCTAGATTGACTGTAGCTCCATGGTCACACAAAACACAAGGAAGAACACGATTTAGACATGTTTGGGCCAGCAAAATCGCACAATACCCTACGTCCTGTGTGCGGTGGTTTGTATTGATGTATGAGAAAACTAGGGTTTAGGGCGAATTGAGGGAGCCGCCTTTAAGGGATGGGAGAGAGAGATCCATTAGAGGGGTCTCTAGCCCACCTTATATAGTCCGGCGTGGCTTGGGTTATAAGTCAGTTTCCTTCTACGTCTCCTAGACTGTTCAGATTACAAGAGATCACATAGTAATCCGCGATCCATATCTTTCCTAAAGAGTCCTTGTCTTACGCGCCAAAGTGTTTGGCACCTCGGGCCTGAGTCAATCGGTCGACCCCTGAATTGGGCCCTACGTTGGCCCATGCACCAAATATGTCGCCTAGGGGGACCAAGGGATATCTATCCCCCATAGCCTAGCCATAGGGTGTGGCCGCTCGGCCATGCATCGAAGCCCATTTTATACATTCATCAACTGAGGTAACCGCCACAGTACTTGAGGAGTGAATATCAACTGAAGGATGCACTAAGTTGGTGGATCGGATGGCCGCCCAACCATCCCTCATGGATGCCCAGCCACCGACTATGGCCGGTGTCCACCCATGTGGCTACCCAGCCAACCGACCTTGCTACCCCACCGACCTTCCACTCCTATAAGTAGAGGGTCACTCCCCACTCCAAAATGTACCATTCACTATGTAATTACTCTCTCCCTCCCTAGGAGGCACCTCCACTCTGCTGTATCGGAGTCGGTCAGAAGTATTCGGTAATGTCCAACTGTTCATTCTTTACATTACCTTCCGATGTATGACTTAATTATGAGCATTAAAGGTCTTATTTAATTTATTACCTTCGTCTATGTTGGTAACTTGATAGGTGTAGTTGCATTTTCCTTTTAATCCACCAAATCGAGGCCTGAGTTGTGTGAAGCTAGAATCGATTGATCGTTGTTATGCTTGTCAATGCTACAATTCAACTCTAGACTTAGACGCTAGGCTCTAGGTAGTTCCTCTCCTTTGGCCAAGGATGAACTATTGTTGTTCAAGATTCTCTTGAACACGTTTGTAGCGTGACATGCTCTCCACACAGTTTTGCTTGGTAGCCCCACTTGGTGATAGCGTGTGGCGTGCTTGTGTATCCTAGGCCCGTCATTTGGGAGGCTCGTAGGTGATAGCTAGACCCTCTTTCGGGACCAACTATCTACCCCCTGGTACCCTTGAGACTCTAGAATTTCATTCGACGCAAGTTCATAACTCTGTTGAGATCCTTTCGGCCTTTAGCACGGATATCTCTTGTATGCTAGTTGAGATAGAAGATCGTACTGCAGTCCTTGACTCATTATCCTCCTAGCTTTACCTGTTTTCTTGCCAACGGTGCTTGTCTTGTATCTCATAGTGTTTGGTGTCAACCTTTCCTAGCTATTAGTTGACAGAAAGAGTAGTAAGAGCTAGGTGAATGATAGTTTGATATCTTTATCTCAATGCTTCCCTGTGGAAATAAATGCGATACCTTGGAATACTCCCGGGTGAAAGGCTATAGTGGTCTTTGTGCGCTTGCGGAGTAAAATTCGGTAGGCTAAGAACTGCCAACAATAGCAACAAACATAAAGTACTCAAACTAGGAGTACCAGTGAATTGTGACATAGTGCCCAAGCAAATACTAACGACACGAGGCAGTACTAAAGCATACAATTTTCAACCAAAAAACCACAGGGGCACAAATATCCCGATAGTCACAAAAGACTACTAAGAGAGCAAAAGAGCAAAGTAACCATAAGGAGCAGATATACTCCTGAGACTGCAGTCCCCCATCCATCTAACTGCTTGCATTATCATTGTTATCTTTCGACGATCCCAGAATGTCAAGCATTAGTTCCTCAGGAGCCACGCCACAGTTACTTCCCCAAGATTGCAGGACATTGATAGGGATAGGTGGTGGGATCACCTCATCAACCTTCTTTGGGGGCTTCTCTAGGTTGATCTACTTGTAGACCATACTACATTTCTTCCTTAGGTTATCAGATAGCTTAACATGCTGGAAACCATTAGCCTTGTTAAGTCTTGGACTCCTTCTGACCTGAGTTACCACTAATGGTGTAGCAGGGTTGGAAGCTAAAGCAATGGTGGTCAGCATGAGAGATGAGCTCTGGCTGCATGGTGCTGACACTCCTTGGGAAGTGACTGCCATAGTCTCCAAATATGGCATATCTGCCTGAGGAAGCTCTTGTTGTGTATCCTCCATCTCAACGTCTTATATATCAACACTCTGAAAGCACCCATGATCAGAGCTTGAACTATAGGCAACCTAAGAGTCAACAGAGTAGAAATCCTAAATTGCAACCCAGATGACTAGAAGTTGTGTTGCCTAGGTGGGCTGGAAGGGAACTATTGCCAAATTATTGCTACCAGAGACGGCCCAACAGAAGAGAACAACCTGCACTCTAAAGCATTCACAGAAATAGGGCTGGAACATGATAGGCAATGGCACTTGCTGTAGGGAATGGGCCATAGATAAAAGAGCAAACTTCACCACTATAGTAGGCTCAAAAGTATCAGTTTCCAAGATTTGCTCTCCTTCATTTTCCGGGCGAAAGACTGAACCCACCTCAGTATCCTCTGAGGAACTGCTCATATTCCCATTAAGCAAGTCTTCTAGGGTGAAACAAACAGTCAGGCCCGGTTGCTTTGAGAAAATGGGCAGTGGACCCAGACTGATCAAAATACATTGAATCATGTGGCTATGCTTCCACCTGATTTCCATCTTCCTCCATAGGTTGTACTTGATCATCCACTTCCATCTAAACATCTGCCTCTTGTAGTGGGTTCAGTTCATCAAGAACCTGCTACATATTATCATTGTTCACCCCAAATTGGGCCTGTAGAGCATCAGCAGCACCAGCCACGTCATGGACCCAATGCTGAGGGAAGTTGGGGTTGCCATGAACAACGTGCCCATGTAACGGGTGAGGATCACCATCGGTTGGCACAACATCCTCTTCCATTGGGAAATTATCGGGTAAGTGCCCCTAATTCCCCCCCCCCCTTAAAATGTACATAGGGGTAGACCATGAATGACCAACACCTCCAAGAACAAAACCTTGCGAAAGAATCAAGCTCCGTGGAATCCTATCTATCAAGAGAACCAAGGCATGCACCAAAACTTTGGACTTGTTTGGCCCGTCAATCCAGTTGAGGAGCCTACCAAAGGGGGCAACAGCCTCACGGAGGAAATCTGTATCTTGGTAATCAAGCGGAATAGCTAATATCATTAACCAACACATCCTCTCATAGTTGCAAACTTTTGGTTAAGACCCTCGTCATGCATGCGAACGATTAGGTGACCATCCCCAAATGGGATTGGACTCTCATTGAGCAAAATTTGGCGTTGAACAGTAGACCCTAGGCAGAAAAGCCCCAATCCAAGGGAGAGCGAAAAGCCGAGACAACTCTAACAGTAAAGACGACATCAATATCTCTGACATCAACAATTACCTCATCAATTTGATCAACAGGAGGGGCCAGATGCATGGTGATGATAGCATATTCCTCATGACGTCTGGGTGGTTCCCCTCCAAGAGCAACACCAGCACGAGCAGGCCGCTACTAGCCCTACTCAATCTGAGCGCTTTGAGAAAGAAACAACATTGGATCAACAACAAGGTTGGCTATCGAGTGTTCTTCCGACGATGCTTGCGGTGGTGGGGAAGCAGCTACCGTAGCGGAGGGAGACTCCGGGAGTTTCGCGGGCGTAGTTTTGGTAAGTTGCACAGTATCACCTTAGGGAGGCGAAGGGTCCGACGCCAAAGGATGAATGTGGGAGTCGAGGCAAACCTCCTCGTCTCCTTCACTGGCGTCCCTTGGGCTGGCTTTGGGGGACGAGGCCCACTTTGGAGCCCACACGACCTTGGGGATGGATTTGGTAAAACAGTGGCGCGTCCTGTGACCATCGTTCCAGCAGGCCCAGCAGTGAAAGGGTAGCCCACAAGAAGAGGCCTTATGGCCCAGAGCTAGGCATTTGCCGCATTTGAAACCCGTAGAAGCCGCGCGTTGATTTGGCCTTTCCGTCCCTCTAACGGCTTGGCCATCAATGGAGGCGGGAAACATGGAGCCTCCACGGGAAATGTTACCCCGTTGATTAAGCCCATGAAAATTAAGGTCCTCATTAATGCGGCCAAAACTTTTGAAAATTGAATTGGCTCCTGAAGAACAGTCTGATCAAGAACAAACGATCCAAATTTGAATTGACTAGCAGAAGACCCACGAGCACTCTGATCAGGATCAAAGGAGCCAAACCTGATTTGTTTTTGGGGTTGGGGGAGAATCTTGGATCAGCTTTGAGGCAAATCGAACAGACTTACGGGGAGATGAAGCCTGGCCCCTTTTCTTTTTTGATTTTCTGGAGAGAACCTCAGTCCATTCACGAGCCTGCTCTTGCTCCCAAAGATATTTCTCTCTTTCCTAGCGAGCAGTTCCATTGTTCCATAGATGGAAGTAAATATCAAATGATTTTCCAATGAAACGCCTCAGAGAGTAAACGGCAAACCCAACATTCTTGTTAGCAACTGAGAACCAGAAGACTTAACAACTTCACGTGGAAACCCAGAGCAGAACCACCAAGGCAAGATTGCAAAGCCAAGCTCACCGAGTCTTTAGTGAGACGAAAGAGAAAACGACAAAAGGTGGCAAGCATGAAGAAGGAACCATCAGGGGAGGAGGGGTGATGTACCAGAGCCGAAACAAAGCCGAATATCCTCCGCAAAGGCAGAGCCATGGGAGAAATCCAACATATCACCAAGCGTCGATGACGTCCCCATGGTATGCGTGGCCATCATACGAATGATCACCGGAGTGGAGCACCAGACACCATGGGTCACCAGGCTAGGTGTCGGCAGTTCCCCAAACCGGCCGTTTGCAAGGACAGAAAGCCGAGTTTTTTATGGTACTCAGCCGATTTAAACATTTGCGGTGTGTAGCGACCAGCTACATGTCTCTTAAGTGCCCAAAGGCAAAATTTGCCTAACAAAATTGAAAAGATATGACCAAGGACGTGAGATGAGACTATTAAATGGACTGGCACTGTTACCCAAGATGATATTGGCATGGGACAACCGATAAAATAACTAAGAATTTTAGTTAATATTGAATTCCGCATGACCCAAAACCTCATTAACAAGAGAGGACATGAGAGTTAATAGACATATTGCGCTTTACATCGACGTCAAGACAGAATTGTGGCCAAGGAATTCCGACGCAAAACACATTATCCTACAACCTTGTAGCTTGGGTTGACAAGGTTGTTCAAGCCTGAGACAACCTGGATTGACTCGATGACATCGCCAACTTTGACATCCGCCAAGTAATCCTCATTCTCGGTTACGTATCCAAATACCGCGTACCGTCCATCCAATATATTGGCATTGCTTGGTGTTAGCTCACTCTCTTTTAAGAGCCAAAAGACTTGGCTAGAAGCAGAATTATCATCGAATTCCTGTCATGGAATGCAGTTATCATATGTTAGAAGATGCTAGATATGCACATAGCCATCATTCAAACTGCATGTTTCTTACTTCTCTAGCCATAGCCATCGTTCCAAAAGCATTAAAAGGAAGTTTTGTTTGAGCCTTGTAGCGGCCAAGTTCCTGAAAATCGACCCCGTGTAGTGTAAGAAAAAAGCATATTCAAATACAGCTGCCAACAATTCTAATCATTGATGAAATGAAAGGATTGAAAACATAAAAGGCTGCTTCTGCTTACTTCAAGTGTTTCACCATATACAGGAGCCTTATCACCATCAACCATTATTTCAAGAGGTATTGTACGAATTTTGCCAGTGCTGGGGTCAATAAACCCCTCAGCTGGTCCCTCTGGATCTCCAGTTTGGACAACAAAACCATCAGCTGCAGAAGAATTAACACAGTTCAGAAAAAGCTCACTGACATCTAGGCACACTTGTTCACTTGAAACATTAAACATTATAATGGTTAGGTGAATGTCAAAGAAGTTTCCAGAAATTTCCAACCTTTATAATGAGCTCAGATCAGCGAAAATGCTGATGCTATCTGTTTTAAAGAGTACATAGTACTCCATACTAAATTATAGTTTGGATTTTTGGGTTTCGAATAGAGTCATGCATTATTCCATGTATGTGTTTTGTATATATGTCTAGATTTATCAACATTCATATGAACATGGGCGGAGGGAGAAAGGGCTAGAACCCCTTACAGTTCAGGATGGAGGAAGCATATGCTACACATGAAACTCACATCTAATAAAACTTAATGGTTATCTTGCAGTAACAAATGGTGGATACCGCGTGAAAGAGATTAATTGTTAGGAAGCACCCAAATATCAAATTACCTCTTTGGATTTCCATGCCATCATAGAATTTCCGTTCCACCAGATCCACAAAGTTCCCAGCAGTCACAGGAGAATTATATCCATCCAGAACTATCCGAAATACACAATCTTCTATGTTGGGATTGTCCTTAATTTTGACCTTCATATCCACAGTAGCTCTTCCTTTGAGAAGAGGCATGTTGCT
Organism: Paspalum vaginatum; assembly: GCA_030272315.1. Lineage (NCBI taxonomy): Eukaryota > Viridiplantae > Streptophyta > Magnoliopsida > Poales > Poaceae > Paspalum > Paspalum vaginatum. The sequence goes on along the minus strand of CM059018.1, from coordinate 31,049,029 downwards.
GTACTCCTCTGGTATTTCATAGGGAAACCCATCCACCATGTCTTCTTCTACACTGCAGAAATGCAATGTCCCAGGAAGATCTCAGCTGCAGAGTCAATGACAAGGTATAAATGAGAAGTGCTGTTTCATAACAGTTCTTACTAGCTATTTACTGGCTGTTCTCTATCATTAGAGAGTTATTTGTTAACATTAACATTTGCTTAGTGAACAAGAATATTATATTGATAGGCAGCACAAATTTCTGGCAAGATATTTTCACATCTGGCTTTCCGAAATAGATTTCAGATTTCAGAACTATTAATGCTTTCCTTAGCATTGGCAGGAAAAAAGAACATTGTAGGTTTGCTTCAAGAAGTAAGTTTACTCACGTTCCAACATACTGGAGAAGCTCTTTCTGCTTTGCAGCTACTGCATCCCTATTTCTGTCTTCAACAATCCTCTGAAGCTCGTCAAGTCCAACAGCCAATTTATCCAACAACTCTTCTCCATTTGCTCTTTTTGACTCAGCAAGACCAGCAAGAATTAAGTTTCTTCCATTGTTCAGTGCTCTCGATGCTTGTCTGACATTCTAGAATTAGAAGGGAAATTCATAAGTTCCAGAAAACAGGATTAAATCAAATTGAATCCAAGGCCAGAATGAAGATTGCCCATCTGCTAAAACCTAGACCAGTGTTGGAAGGTGCACAGAATGCATGACTTACTCTTTCAACTGAATCCAAGGCTCTAACGCCAGCAACCTTGAGGCTGTCGGTGATATCCTCCAGCGGCTTTTGAAGTTCACGAACAGCTTTATTATCTATTGGTAAAGCATATCTCAATAAAGCACCCGGATCTTTAATCGGGGGTCCAGAGATCAGAACAGAAACATCTGGAAGAACAGGTTCAAGAGGAGAAGCATAGGCTGTCGATCCTAATGTTGGTGCGCCAGTGATTAACCCAACTGACAATGCAACAGAAAGTGCACACTCTTTCCAGCTGAAGGAGTTTCTTTTCTGCAAGGTTGTAAGAAAAGCTTGAGAGATGTAATAGAGCATCTTAAAATTCATCATTACTCATGATGCAGATCCTTGGCATAAATTTTCACCTGCCAAAGCTTAGAATCACTCAGAGTTTTTTAAGGAAAGAAATAGGAAAGCTTTATGAAAGTCACTAACTTGGCTGTTAAGGTCCTATATCAATGAATATAAGATAGGAAAAATTTCACATAAAAAGTTCAAGGACCTAAATCAAAGAACAATGGTAGTTTACTTCGGCACAACTAGTGTTTCAGCTTCAAAATTTTGGGGAAAAAAACAGGGCAGAAATTGTTTTCCACAAAAACACACAGCACCAATTCAATCATGGCAATTCTCAGGACTTTCCACAAGATTAGTTGGCATTTCATGAAACTCTTTTCCACCCTACTGTTTATTTGATGGGTGAATGAAAAATCATCAACTTTCCTTAATTTCACAATGTCGCATCTTTTTTTACTGACTGCTCAACTCTACTCTCCACATCACAAATTATGTATAATTTGTAGAATTATGAATAGAAACATTGACCGACCACACCAATAGGCCCTTGTATCCTGAATATATTTAAAAAAAATCTAAACCTTGCTGCCTGTATCCCCACAGGAAGCTCAATAGTCCCTTTCCCCACATCTTACCAAACCATTTAACTGACGGACATGAAGTCATGAACAATTGCCGCAAAACAACAGCTTAAACTAACAAATTGTCAAATTGAGCCGGCAAAAGCTCAACATGCCAGCATCGCTATTCGCTAGGCTCCGATTGTCTGGCCGAAGTTGCAATGCAGCATCGCTGTACCAGCGAGTCACATTGCTACACAACCATCGAAATGTGTATCCCAATTCCACAAAACAACAAGATAAATTAGAAGAAATGCGGCTGGATCCCAGGCAACCGACCTCTCCGCCGGAGAGCGCGCAGCGGGCGACGGAGCGGCGACCGCGGGTCGAGAGGGGCGGTAGCGTCGGGCGGCTGCAGCAGCAGGAGGAGGAAGCGAGCGCCGCCGCCATGAGCTAGGGTCTGGAGGGAGCGGGGCGGGGAGTTGGGAGAGGGGGAGAGACGAGGCGCCGGGGGTGGAGACGAGAAGGTTCGTGCCGGGGGTGCGTCGCTGAGGTGGATAAGGCGCGGCGACGGAGGCGCGCGGCGATTGGTGGACTGGCCGCTGACGTGGATCGTAGATAAGGGCGGCCGCAATAGTCCGTCGAAATCGCCAAAAAGAATTAAAAAGCTTCAGACCGTATTTTACAGATGAAAACAAAGACACAGCCCTCATCGGGGACGTGCTGAGATAGGCGACGAGCGAGTCACTGTCGAGATTGTTTTCTCTCGCTATCTACTCTGAGTAAGACCGTCCTCTTCCTGCTTACTCTAGGTAAAGACCGTCTCCAAACGTCATAGCTTAAAAGTCTTAGCTTATTCATTATTTTTCTATTATTTTAATTCTTTTACTATTCTAACTATTTTTTTCTCTGTCTACTGTAGCACTACAGTATGACAGTCTTTATAAACAGTACATTGAAGACGGTCTAATATATCAATTATAATCATCGCACAAACAGCTAGGTTGAATTGCCTCCACCCTAAACATCTTAAGCCACCTTTTTCTATTTTATGACTATACTACGTTAACACATGTGATTTTTCTTTTTACTTTTTTTATATAGTGACTTTGCGTTTGTTTTATCAAACTCAAAATTGAGTTTTTCCTATTTCTTTAGAGTGTGACGGTGTCAAACTTTGTTGAACTTATGGAAGTTTGATTTAGAATAAAACTAAAGTGAACTGTAGTTGGAATGGATGGAAGTTGAATAAAAGTGATAATACCACTTAAATGTTTGTATTGTTGTAAAGTATCAACTATATTACATATGGGAATTTCTAGCAACAAAATTGCAGTGGGTTAGGAAACAAAACCTTCCACATCCTCGCACAATAAACATGTCCCGAAACCTTCGTAGCCCAATCTTTCTAAATTTAGGTCTAGTTTAGCAACTTTTAGATTGAATGGGTTGAAATGGACTAAGGGAGATATTGATCTATTTTTGAACTTAATCCCACTCCGATATGAGAATTCCCAAACTAAGTCTTAGCATGCCACTCAACTCTCACCGCACCTTCTCCTTCACACTTTCATCACCGACAGAAACATCCTCCTTTCTCCACTTTAAGATAGTTGGTGTTGTCTTCAACTTTAAGGCCTCAAGGAGACTTGCATGTGGCCAAGGTGGAAGGGACATAGACATGAGCTCCTTGCCTTTTCTCTTGTCACCTTTCACCTTGATGTGTCGAGCCGTGCTAGTGTCAATGGCAACAATATAATGCACTTCTTTCTAGCCACTAGTGGCCCTCACATTCCTCTTTCTCCTCCTCTACTAGGTGCTCAAAGAGAACTATTAATTAGGGAAATGTATTAATTTTCTATGCACTCTAGCTATTGGAATTCAATGACTAACGGTTGGTGACAAGGCATCAATTATTCACTCTAGCTATTGGCAACCGACAACTAATGGCTAGCGATAAAGCTTGAATTTCTTCCCCACCTCTCTCTCTCTTTAGAATTGGACAAGAAGGCTAGATAAGTTTGACATTTGTGAGAAACATGATCCTTAGAGGTATAGTTTCAGTGATTAATGACAACCTTAATCGTGCTACTAATGAGTTTATGACATAAAAGACACATCTATCGTACATGTGCTCATTGGATGACAAAAGAAGATCCCTCAACTTCGATTTTATCATCAACGGCTTCGTAGTGGATAATCTAGCAAGAAAATCAACTATTGCTATCCTTAAGCGTCGTAAAACAAGAAAGAAGAATACTTGGAGAATCTTTGCTAGTTTGTAGACAACAGTACTACCAACGGAGTCGAGGTGAGTAGGTTGAAATACCTTTGCTCAATGCTATACTCAATTCCGAGCACAAAACCCGAAGTTTTTGTATGCACCGAACAGTCCTGTGTGCACGCACCGGACCATGTCCGGTGCGTTCTAATCATTGTTGCCTAAGTCGTCTGTGTTTAGTGCATTTTTGTACGCATCGGACAGTCTGGTGGTAAACAATGGACCGTCCAGTGTGTTCGCGAACATTTTGGGCCGAGTGGCTAGGGCATCCACATGCATCTTTATACGCACTAGAACTAGACCGTGTGGTGTGAACACATGATGTTCTAGCCCGAGGACCAACCTGAACTGTGTTCTTTCCCATTTGAATGCATCAGGACCGTCCGGTGTGAGGTGTGTACCATTGAACAAGTTTGGTGAGTTCAACGGCTAGTTGGCGCCAACCAAGGGATTCAAAATCTTGTGCACACCGGACCAACCACTGGAATGTCTAGTGCATGATGTTTTTTGCACATAAAAGTACGAATGGCTAGTTTTTAGAGTTCTATTCTATTTAAAGCCCTTTGCCCTCACTCACTACCTATGCCGTACGCTCTTTCGGGTCGCTGTCTATGGTCCAGGAGGCAAAGGAGAAGGCTCTGTTCGCTCCTCCTAGCCGGCCACACCATGGCCGACTCCTTGGCTCGGCTCCCCGGGCCTGATCGGAGACATGGCTGGCTTTTCGGCTTGGATCTAGGCCTCCCCGGGCCTAGATCAATACCATGGCCGCCGGGTCTTAGGCCACGCTGCCGCCCACCATAGTCCACTTCCGCCTTGCCTCGAGCAGCCGCAATGGCCTTTCCTCTGGCCACTGGCCGTCGACCTCCACACGCCACCAAATCCGTGTCATCGCCACCCTCTCCCTCCTTCTTTCCTCTCCTCTCCTCGGCCACGAATCCACCATCATCCGGCAACCTTCTCTCCCTCTATCCTACAGGAAGAATGAGGTCGTTAGCCATGTGGAGGAGAGAGATGCGATAGGGTGGGTACGCCATCCACCCCATATTTGGCGTCGAAGGGGGAGGACTCGATGTTTAGGGTCGACGGTAGAGTACCCTGCTGTAGCTCATTTTATCCTAAAATCCTACCCTATCCAGGTTTAGGGTGAGGGTCGAATCGCCCACTGCGGATAGCCTTACTGCTGGAGTGCCATGTTGGTGAAGTAGTCAAACACCAACCATTCATTTTTTTTTCTAACATAAGTAAGGCTGACTCCAAGCAGATCGTCTATCCCATCTTCTATATTTAAACTATACTCTGTCTACAGTGTTATTTTCGTACTATAAATGACTATATACACGATTTATTGGACTTGGTCTAAGTAAGAAAGTAGGCATAGTAGTAAATTAGGAGCAAATCTTGTGACATAGTACTAGCATTAGATGGTTTTGGCAGGACGTCTTAATCGCAAACGTACAATTCGAATTGGATTTTGGCCTTGCCTTACTGAAAGCACAGAAAGAGGCCACGTCTTTGTATCCACTTATCCTAACGATCAGAGGACCACACACGCTACTTTCGTGCATATGATTTTGCTGAAGTTTTTCTCCTCAATAACAACTCACCAGTCACCATGATTTTACTCTTTCAAATGAAAAAAAAAATCATCGGGTTTGTTTTTCACATTGTCGCCTCTGTACTGAATTTTTCCCTTTTTGTCCTCGGGCACCAGAACAGCCGTGGATGAGAAGCAAAGACACAGTTCAATGAGAACGAAAAGATAAAACATCCATTGACATGTCAGTGAGACAAAGCAAGAGGACCACGCTGTTCACAACAACCATGCATCACACAGACACAGGTATATTGCACTAGTGGTAGTGACCACCAGTGAACCAGTGATGAAGCTCTCTCATCACATGCTGCAAAACTTACTCTGCATGTCTGAACCAGATGACAAATAAAGCAAGCACACCCATGATTGCGCATCACATTGTGCCATTCCACGCAGTGTGGCTAGCTACCTTATCTGAAGAAGCTGCTCCTCTGTTCCATGTTTGTTCAGAAGTGGTTTTCCCTCAAGAGAATAAGGGTCTTGGTGCAAGGCACCCACAGGAAGCAGCCATGGATTGTAGCCACACCATATGAGGATTGAGGAGGCTGCTGCTAACCAACCTCCAGTACACCTAAGCCCTCCGGCCGGCACATGACGTGCACGGCCTTCTACTTTCCAAATGGTTCAGCATAGAACCAGGCATATATCTTCTGCTGCCAAATGCAAGGTAGCAAGCGATTGCTTTTGCGTTCCGTTGTCAATGGGGCATCGAAATCCAGGACCAATGCTAGGGAGTATGGGACCATGACGATCAGTTATATTGATCGCTGTGGTGCGCCACCAGATGTAATTCTGGTTGTTTTTTCAGCCTTTGGTTTTGCTAAATTATATTAACTTGGTGTACTGAATGAACACTATGAGCTTGCTCTTGCTCAACAAAGCCCGCTGTGCCAAGGAGAAATATTGTTGAAAGGTCAAGACCATGAATGGCTTTCTAGAAACTACTGTGGACTGAGAGGTACAAAAGCAACTTAGTTTGTCTGTTTCTGTGTTTAAATTAAGATCAGATGAACAGATGCCAATCATGCCATAGTGCTTATGGGCCAAACATTACTGCCTAATGACCCACCTTTTGGACCATTGCTAAGCCTTTTATCAGTGATCAATCAGAATCTCAAAACCAAACAAAAGGAAGATGAGAAGGGGCAGAGGGATCAGGAATAAAGTCAATCATAGCAAGCAATTGCCTGTGACCTTGCCGCATAAAGGCTGGAAGCTTGCGGCCAGCTAGGTGTCACACTTCCTGCTTCAGCTAAACAAGAGGCACGAGGAATGCTTAATCCTATGCCCTGCCTTTTGCTTTCTGCAGTCCATTGAGGATGTCCTGGCTTTTTGGAGTCAATATTCTCTGCAGAGTGGAACTGGACCAAACAGGTTTTGCATCGAAACTGCACCGTTCTTTCTGTTTTCTCTGAAAAGGGTCAATTGAGGAATGCCTTAAAAAGAAGACTGCCACACCACCGAACTTTGCGATTGCTTGAACTGATTAACAATTCAGCATCCGGAGAGTTGTCTGATTGGCTATCCTGGGACTTTGAAGTGGACATGGATATGAAAGATGGTACTAAGCATAGTTGTTTGCAATACTATGGCAAACAGATAAAGGATAGGAGGGTTTGCCGATCTAGCATGACGTCAGCATGACCTGTGCTGAACTGCTGATTTAGGCTAATGAGCAGTGTAAGAGGGAAAATTGTACTCCACGATAATTTCATTATGCTTGAAGGCATACGAGTTGGAACTTTGAAGTGGACATGGATATGAAAGATGGTATTAAGCATATCTGTTTGCACTATGGCAAACAGACAAAGGATAGGAGGATTTGCCGATCTAGCATGACGTCAGCATGACCTGTGCTGAAAGACTAATCAGCATAGTGTAAGCGTGAAAAAAAATGTACTCCATGACAGTTTCACTATGCTTGAAGGCATACGTGATGGGTAAGATCCTCACTTTGTTTTCCTTGCAAGATCTTGACACAGTGAACCTTTGACAAAACGTATCCAAGAAATATTGGATTTTGATCAATTTTATTGGGAAGCCCTTGTAAGAGAACAAACTACTTTAAGGCCCCATTTAGACACACATAACGGTTAGCTGCTAAAAATAGATCTAGTGGATCCAAATGCCCTAGCTAACAGCCGAAATGAACTAACCAACTAATAAAAGGCTATTAGCTGGCTCCCCTAGCTAAATGCAACTAACTATTACCTCCGTTCACAAAAAAATAGAATTCAAGTTTATCCTGAGTTCCGGGTTGGAGCTAGGAATTTGACTTGGGAGGAGGGGGGCAACTGCCGACAAGCAACAAAATATATAGAGAGATAACAAATATTGCATCATTCAGTTATATGAATGTAGCTAAATAACTGCTATTTACTACAACACTTTAATAGGAAATACACCTAACAATCATGATTAGTAAAAAAATTAGACTTAAAATTCATCATTTATAGGAAAAATAGAGTACATGTTATATACTTTTTGGAATCTTGGGCGGTGCTTGGCCCCTAGAACCCCTCCTTCCGCCACTGCCTAAGTAATTTAAGTTTGACTAGATTTAAAATGTATCAACCTTTATGATATCAAATAAGTATAATATGAAAAATATCATTCATCGGAAATCTAATGATACATATTTGATAGACTATGTTTTGATACTCTTTTATATAAGCTTGGTCAAATTTATGATGGTTTGACTTAGAATAAAATTAGAATTATATTCTTTTGTGGATGATGAAGAGAATACTGGCTTGAGAATCTAAATGTAATGCAGCTAATATGCTAGCTAATGAAAGGTATTAGGTAGCTTCCCAGCTAGCAGCTAAATATATCGATCGAAACTGGACCTTAGTACTCAATAGATCATCTTCTCGCTCTTTTGTTCTTGGACAACATCGCCTTGTTTGCAAACCAACTACGGCTTTGTTTAGGTGACATCGGATTGAGTGGGGATTAAGGGGGATTGGAAGTATCGAGAGAAATTTTGATTTATTGGGGATTTAAATACACCACAGTCCATATATATCACTCCAATCCGATATTAGCCAAACAAAGCATAAGGAAAGCAACTTTAGTACCATCCGCTTTGCAGGATTTGCTGGCAAGACTATTCAGTGGCAGAGAATATATTATCCATAAGATTATTAACAGGAGCCTGGCATAGCTGCCATATGACTAGCCTAGTGATAGGCTTCATAATTTAAAGGTACAAACTTATATCAGCATGCATGCATTTCTAGTTACCAGATCTAATGGTGAAAGTATCGTCCACCAAGGTGGTTATTGTAAAATCTGCTTGGGTCCATGGACAATACCTGACCAACACAATTTCTGACATAGCTTCAGAAAGGATACAAAAGTAAAATTGTTTTACTCTAAGGTTGCAAAAGTAATACTGCTGCTTTACTCGTCTGGTCAATGAGTCAGCAGGATATGAAATTACAGGCTCCGATCATAGCGTACATCTCCTGTCGCAGAAACAGATCCAAGTGTACAGCACCAACCTCTGATGGAAAAGGTCAAAAATCCTTCATGGAAGAATGATTTCCAATCTAGTCTTTTGTTATGAAGCAAGGAAAACCATTGCTGTTTGTCATGCCATGGGTTCTCTTTCAGAAGCAGATGAAAGCTGCACAGGGTGTGGTGTGCCCACACTGGAGATGCATGGTAATATTCAGACATGCAATCATCAGCACCAGGAACTCACAGAGATTTTGTCACAAAGATGATTCTTTTGTTTTTTTCACCGGTAAATGATTCATGGCTAGTCAGCCTAAATTCCTTCACCAAACTTGCTACTCATCCCTTTGGTCCATGGTAGGCAGCCCTAGTGTGAGCCAGGGAGCTGCCACCACCACACACGCGAAAACAGAAACTTATAAAAAGATAAATGAAAAGAAAGGGAAAGGATGTCATAAGCTGCATGGATATGATGGGGGAGACAGTACACACCTTTGTGCTGCTACTGCCCTTGTGAACGAGGAGAGGGCTTGATATTGGGGCCCCCGTCTTGAGCTTTATTCATAGTGATTCAAAACACATGTCACGTCGGATATTTGGATAATAGTTAAAAATATAAAATATGATTTAATTAGAAAACTAATTACACAGACGAGTACTAAACGGCGAGACGAATTCATTAAGCCTAATTAATCCATGATTAGTGAATGGTTACTATAAGCATTACATTTGCTAATCATAAATTAATTAGGTTTAATAAATTCGTCTCGCCGTTTAGTTTTTATCTGTGTAATTTGTTTTATAATTAAATCATATTTAGTACTTCTAACTAGTGTCCAAACATCCGATATGACGGGCTAAACTTTAGCCGGCTGAAACCAAACGGGCTTTTTGGCCATTGCCAGATCATTGACTTCCTAAGATGCTCACCTCACCAGCCAGGCAGCCAGCCATGGAGTCCTCTTCCTCTGACCACATTGTGGCAGCATCCCAATGCCGAATGCATTGCCTGCCTGCCTGCCTGCCCCCATAAAAGATGTCATTTGCCACATTGAAGGTCACCACAGGGCCCAACCAACTGCTCTAGGCATGCTGGGTGCCCCAGCGCTGCATGCACTGCTTCTGATGACCCCGCATCCACCACCACCCACCTAGAGCAGCAGCACTAGGATCATCCAAGGGGACATATGGATCGTCCGTCGTCACTCACAATGGAACAAGATTTATTCTGCGTGTGCAGCGTCTCACATGTGCTGCAACCTCGCACTAGGTCGGCGTCGGATCCACGCCGACCCATTTATCAATAACCATGCGAGCAACCAAAAAAGATTTCCACTTCAGTTTCACAGTAACCTGCCGCAGGTTTCATCTGTTATGCATGCTTGTTCTTAAGAGTAGAGTGAGGGTGACACTGGCATGGCGTGTTCCATTCAATGTCCAGCGGCACTGAAATAAGTATAATAGAGTAATCTGAATATTCTAACAGCATTAGCCTGCCCTCGTGATCGCAAGATCACAGAGCAGCATCGGGCTAAGTACTCGTAGCCGTCACGGGGAGAGGCCCATGCCCAGCCTAGAGCTCGTGAGCACCAGCCAGCCAGCCAGCCACCAAACAAGTTGCCGCTCGCAATCTGGAGTGGACAGCGGAGAGGGATGCCATGCAATGCCGGCCAAAGCTTGTCCATTAAACTACCACGGCAGACGCGCTAGGCAACAACGCAGTCACCTCCCGGCTCTTGTCTTCCACCGCCGCTTGGTTACGCGCCCTGTTTCTGTTACTCACACGCAGCCATAGCACACGCACACAGGAACATCCAATGCAGTGCGCAGGGGCCTCAGGAATCAGGAGCCCAGAGCACTAGAATGTGCCCCCAGCCGTGTCACCTGCCTGCCACAAATGTGTCAATGTGGCCAACAAAACCACTCACTCGGATCATGAGGAATTCGATCATGAGATTCTCGGTGGAAAAAATGACATTGCAACCTGGAGTAGCTCGTAATGGATGATCATTATCACCGAACCAGATCATTTGGAGATGACATGTTCTTGAGCAATGCCAATGGCAGCCAGTACCAGAGTTTCAGCATCAGTAATTGGCAGGCGATGAGAAAAGGAAGTTTGTGTTCTTCTCTATCTCACTGTTCTTTGCAGTCACTTTCCCTCCCCTTCGGACACTGGAACAATGGAGATTGGAGCATGGCCCATGGTCCATAGTTTCAAAGGGCCACCTGAATCCGAACCATGAAGCTTCAGTTACAAGCTCACACTTTACAGTCACTGTCTTTTTGAGACCATGGAAGCGCTGTTTGCTTCTGATACATACACTGAAAATGACACTACCTGCATGAACCACACCCCCCTTTAGCTGAAATTTTGACCAAGCTTTACTTTTGAATAACTCCTTTGTTTTCACCACAAAGAACACGGATTAATAGCAGCAATTCGATCAAGAGGAATCTAATCACCCACTATCTCCCTCCCCCCACAAGATTTTTCCGGGATTTACAGTTTACATTTGATAATTCACCACGCCTTTTTCACCTACACCAATCGGATTATAATTCTTACCACCGTAAGGTAGGTTGAGAAAGGAGTGAAAAAAATTGCGAGAAAAATATTTCTTCTTAGTAGTCTTGCAAGAAGAGGATCCACACCGGCCCATGTCAACCCGCGACCGTCCACGTCATGTCGCCCTCGAAGATCCAGTGGCACACCTCCACCTCGCCGGGCTTCCCGCCGAGCGCGACGAACGCGCCGTGCGTCGGGCTCCAGTCGGACGTGTCGAGGTGGCAGATGGCGACGCCGTGGTTAATCTTCTCGTCGCCGGCGCCGTCGGCGGCGGACAGGATGTCGGCCTCGTACACCCGCACCTTGGGCACCGAGTGGCAGTAGTACACCAGGTACGGGAACAGGCTCTGGTGGCACGACACGGACCGCGTCACCCTGCCGCCGTCGACGCCCGTGACGGTGCCGAGCCGGATGTCGCCGCCGCTGCCGGCCGTGGACGCCGTGCTGCGCACCACGATGTCGCCGCCCAGCATCTCCACGGCGAAGTCCACGATGTCCTCGGCGGAGGTCGCGCACCGCTTCGTCTCGCCCTTGCTGGGCGCGCGCCGGCACTCGGCCACCGTGGACGCCACGGCTTTCCCCATCGACGTGTCGAGGGGCACCCCGAACACCTCCGACACGGCGCTGGGCTCGAACGGTATCTTCGCGGCGATGTCCCTGGGCAGGAACGCCCGGGGCGGCATCTTGTCCCTGATGTCCGGCATTGGCATCCGGTTCCCGGCCACGAGCTCCCGCTCCCGGAAGAACTTGCCGGGCTCCGGCGACCACTTCAGGTGCTGGTGATGCATTGACTCCGCTGCCTCCGCCGACACTGTGAGCGTGGCGGCGGCGGAGCTGGAGCCGCCGGAGGTGTTGTGGTACTCCTTGAAGGAGACGCCGGTCTTGGCGTAGCCCTTGAAGGTATTGTTATCGCCGGCGTACTCCTTGAAGGAAATGTGATGGTTGGGGTTGGTGCCCTCGCCGTAGCCCTTGAAGGTGGTGCTGCCCGGGTTGGCGGAGTTCCCGTAGCTCTGGAACTCGGCGGCGCCACCGTTGGCGCCCTTGGCGTAGGAGGAGAAGCTGTCGTCGCCGACGTTGGCGTCGTCACGGTACTTCTTGAAGGTGTCGACCCCGGCGTTGCCGCCGGCGCCGTAGTTGTGGAAGGTGTTCTCGGGGACGTTGCCCTCGACGCCGTAGCCCGTGAAGGAGTCGGTGGCGCCGTTGGCGGACTCGCCGTAGTTGGCGAAGGCGGAGGCCAGGACGTTGGACTCGTTGCCGTAGGAGGTGAAGGTCTGCCGCACGCCGTTGCCCTTCTTGCCGTACCCGGAGAAGCCGTTCTCGCCGTGGTTGGCCTCCTGGGAGTAGGACGCGAAGCTCCGGCCGCGGCCGTTGGCGCCGGCGTCGTAGTTGGTGAAGGTGGAGTCCGGGACGTTGGTCTCGGCGGCGTAGGCAGCGAAGGAGCCCGAGCCGCCCGTGGCGCCGCCCGCGTAGGAGGTGAAGTTGCCGGTGACGACGTTGCCGTCGGCCTCGTAGGAGGCGAAGCTGTCGGCGCGGTCCGTGGAGTCGTGCGCGTAGCGGCGGAAGCTGTCGGCGGCGATGTTGAGGTCCGGGGAGTACTTCTGGAAGGAGTCGGCGCCGCCGGTGCCGTCGGTGCCGTAGTTGGTGAAGTTAGCGTTGCTGTAGTCCTTGAAGGGCCCCCCGCCCCTGGGGCCCGCGAGCGACGCCGCGTCGGTGCCGGCGACGGCGCAGAGGAGCGCGGCCTTGGCGCAGAGCGCAGGGGAGGCGGGCGCGGATGTCGGGCAGCGCGGAGGGGAAGGATGCGGTGTCGGCGGCCGGGAGCGGGGAGAGCTTGGCGACGAAGAAGGCCGGGTGCGGGTGGTTGTTGGGCACCTTCCGGTTCCAGTACCGGATGAAGGCCGCCTTCGCCGTGAACGGGTTCACCGGCGCGGCGGCTCCGGCGTCGGCAGCGGCCGCATTGTGCAGTAGCAGGACGAGGAGGACGGTGGCGGAGAGGACGCGGAAGGGAGGAGGCCGAGGGGGAGAAGCCATTGGAGATTTGGGGATGGGATTGAGAGAGGAAGGAGGGAGAGAAGAGAGGACGGATTAATAAGGGAGAGTGGGAGTGACAGTGAGAATGTGATTGAGTTGAGTGAGTTTCAGGATGGCAAAAGGCAGTTTTTGGGAATAATTAGAACATTTTTTCCTTTAAAAAATCAATTCAGTTTTATTTTTATAGCATTTATACTCTGGGCCATACGTACTGAAATTTATTTATATTTTCCTTATTACCAGAGTTCTGTAATCGAAAAACAGTGGAGTTTGTATTCGTGTTTCCTCCTAGAACGCAGCAAACACATAATACGAGTATGTGAAGTTTTTTTTAAAAAAAAAGTTGCACGCGTTGCTGCCTGTCGATTCTGGTTTCGAAGAGGAAGAGGACGCGTTTTCGGCTGTGGAGGCGCGTGCGCTGGGTGGTTATGGCATGTTTGTTTCTTGCGTCGGCCAGTCACGTGCTGGCCTCCGGAGACCACTGTCTTTATTCTTTAACTTCATAAATATATATACTGTATTCATTAATATTTTCATTCTGGCGTTTGACCACGGATTATGATTCCAACTGGAATAGCTGTTGACAACTAGTACTAGTTAATACAGAGTAATTTATTTTCATATTGGTAAATGAGTGGTATCGACGTGTAACCAATATGTATTGAATCCCATTATGTTTTATTAAATAGGAGTATATTTCTCCCAATATATAAACTATCGGTATCTGTATCCTCTCTGAGTCCACTTAGTCAGAAACCATGTTGTACCATCTACTACCACGATGTTCATGCCTTATATTGATTTTGTGGCTAATAAATAATAACATTTCTGTATGCAAATTATTAGTAAATACCATGTTACAAAATTCACTTATCAGAAACACATTGTGGAATCATTGTTCCCCGATTCGACAGGAGCATTTTATAGGCTAACACTTGTTACCATTTTATATTACTATTAATTGGAGGCCCTAAATGGATCATATACGTTAATTTTATAATACACATAGAAAAATTCTTGTAAAAATAAAAAAAACATCTAACTATCAATATGATAGTCTCCGATAGTGATAGCCATTGAATCGGCCTTATTTTGTAAACAATCCGCACTAAACACATTGGCATTGTGTAATTTATATAATTCAAAGTAAACCCCCACAAATTTGTATTTAACTTACCCATCTATTACACCATGAAATATGATTTAATATAATCCCCTAAGTAAATTTAAATTACCCATATTTTCTATGATAATGTATAATCTCCTTAATCATTGAGTTTGCGCTTAAATTACTCATATGTGCTATTATTATAATAAAAAAACTCCCTTAAATTTACATCTAAATGACCAACATCTATTATGTAACGCCCTGTTTTTTTTTACCATGCAATTTTCTTCATAAATAAATTAATTCAATAGAATTTGAGTGTTCACGCATGACAATATAATTATCGTTTTGTTTTTTTAAGAAATCAAGTAAAATATATCATGGAAATAACTTGATTGAGCATACATGTTGCTGCATATTTTATTGGGTGGTTTGTATTTGTTCCGTTTGGATGCAAACCACTTTAAAACTTTTGCAAAATAATTTTCCTTTCCTTCTCAAAAAAATCTGGGCGTGGATCTTTTTTTCTTCTCTTCTTTTTTCCTCTCCCGTCTCGAGCCAGGGAGCAGCCCGGTTGCACCAGCGCAACTTAGCAGCAGACCAGCCGCCGTTTTTTTTTCTTTTCTTCTCTGCTCGCGAGTGCTTTGGACGAGTCCGTCTCGAGCCAGGCTGCCGCGTCGTTCTTTCCTTTTCCTTCTTTTTCCGCAAACCACGAGCGCCGCCAGATATAAAAGGGCTGATGAGTCCGACGCCCTAGCCCAAAAAAAAAAAAAAAAAACAATCGCTAGCCCTTGCCGCAGCCCTGCGTCCGAACTCGTGCGCGCTGTTGCCGACCCTCGCCGCCAGCAAGATTCGACGCCAAGCTTTACGGCAAGGTAGTGTGCTTTGCTGTTTGATTGTGGTTTTTCTCACGTTTTTGGTTCGCGGGTTTGCGTTTATCAACCAGCGCCGTTTCACGCAGGACGCCGCCGTATGTTCACACTTCCGTCGTCTCGTTTCCTACACAACTAGATCTACAATCGGAGCTTCGTCCCGAGGTGAGGGAGCTAGGCCACTTGATATGGCAAGGCGATTGCACGCCGATCTTATGCCGCCGCTCCATCACGTTATCCGCTGTCAGAGGTCGACGTGCCGCCGTCCTAGCCCTCTGATCTGTTTTGTCGCTTCGTCCGCCCCCTCTAAATCCAGCCGCGCAAACTCTAGCTACCGGAGCCGCAAGAACGCGTGCACTCCGACGAACCCCGCCACGCTAAAACTCCTAGATGGCGCTGGCCTTTTTTTCCCATGCTAGCTGAAGTCCCCGTACATTTAAATCTATTTCAAATTAAGTCTTTTATCTTGTTTTAATCAGTATCTTTTGCATTTAAATTCCGTTTTATGAAATTCTTGAACCTACGGAATCGTGATAAAATATAGATTAATTCTAAATGCTTTTTTGTCCTGTTTTTGTTGCATGGTGTACTGTTTTAATTACATTGTGTTTATTGCTTGTACTGTGTATAACGTGTAGGAGACGAACCACCTATTTTTGCTGATAACCAAGCTTGGGAAGCTCCTGAGCAAGTTGTTGCTGAGTAAGGCAAGTATTTTCTGATCTATTATCCTACTTATATTGAAAACTTATTTTATCGCACAATCCAGCATGCTCAACCTAAGGATGACTAGCTACTTATTTTCCTATTAATATTACATCACGTGAGAGGGCTGTGATGTGCAGAGTAAATATTAGCGCTCAACGAATATTTCATCCCCGCTGATTAATGATGATTGATTAATTAATTGATGCAACAATGACAGAGAGGAGATTTTTGGGTAACATGGAGGCTTGAGCATGTGGGTTTGCGACGCGCTTCACCCTAAGGATCGGTTCGCCGAAGTGATCACACAGGAAAACAGTACAAACACAAGATTTACATGGGCTATGGGCTTGACCAATTAATTAGATGAACTAGAATTTATGGCTTGCTTACCTGAGATATGGTGTATGAGGAGTATGAGGCATATGGGACTTTGCCCTTTGCCATTGTGGTGATTTTAGTTTATTTGACTATGTTGTTAGACACCTTTTGGAACAGAACTCTCGTATCTTTAAGTTTTTGGAGTAACCTATAACGGGATTCTTTGTAAAGTTCTCGTAATGAAACCCTAACGATTTATCAAAGGATAGTGAATAAATAGGGTCAGGTCCATCTCTGGCATATGGGAATCATGACTTGCGGATAAAGATGTACAACCTCTCGACAGTGTTTAAAACTGTTATAACAGCCGTGCTCACGGTCATGAACGGTCTGGATTCTCACATATTAGAGTTTTAAAAGAAAATGGCGTATGGTGACAACGGTATAAATGATGGTCATGATGACGGTTTATTCTTTTCTGTATCTTACTATTTATTTTTGAAAATACTTGAATTATGGGATTGGTTATGCTAAATATTGCTAATGTTAAAATTTGATCAACTAAAAGCGGACACTATGCCTATCCACTACAAAGTCCACTTTTAGCCCAAACGAAATACTTGCTGGGTACGATATGTACTCACCCTTACTTTATGTTTACTTCTACGTTGTATCCATTGCAACCGCTGCTCAGATTCTAAAGGAGGTGGTGATTATACATAGGAATTCCAAGACTACGATGAGTTCTAGGCTAGTGTGCCACTTGTCAGTCGCCTGTGGAACATGGTCGTCTTCCGTTGTCGTTTAGTTGTTTCGTTTCGCTAAGATACTCGTGTTTCGTTAAAAATATTATTGGTCTGTAATAATAGTTATACTATTAAAGTTAAAGCACTGGTTGTGATATTAATTATGTTTATGCTGTGTATGTGGTTGAACTCATCCTGATACATATATGGTTAGTACTTGGTTTTCTTCTTAAAAAACCAGATGTGACATATTATATAAACTAGATAAACACACAAAGTACTTGCATATATGTTTCTAAACTATCCACTTCGCTACCGAAACCATAAAAAAACTAACTCAGAGTAAACATATGATGTGTGCCACCCTGTGCATACGAGTTATAACTATATATTTATATTATTTTATATTCATGAACAATCTTCTTTAAACCGATTCATGTACTGACAATACTGATAAGAAATTGCAAAGTTCTTACTTTAGACAAGTTTATACATTTTGATCGGAAGATATCATGACATATGTTCATCGGTAGTTCTTTGAGAAACCCTATCATGGAACGATTGTAGTTCTTCTTTGAGAAACACTATCATGGAGCGACAGATAGGGTCACCCAAAGTGATCCCTTTGTGAGTAGAAGGGGTCGGTGTGTGTCCGACTAAGAACACAAGGGTTTAGAAAAGTTTGGGCCGCCGGAGCGTAATACCCTACATCCTCTGTGTGGTATATATGAGCAGTAGTAAGCCCTCACTGTCGGCAGGGACGTCGCTTATCACTGAATGGACAAAGCCGTTAAATAATGCTAACACCTGTGCTAGTTCGAGGGCTTAAACCCGGATGGATAGGATTGACCAAAGAAACCTAAGCCAGCTGAGCTACACTCCGAATTCATTGATAGTTTAATTGCAAGTGTTTTATTTTCTAGAAAAAGAACTACCAAACATAATTATTTGCTAAAAAAAATCAATTTTTGAGCGTAATGAATGTTTAAGTGATTATGCATGCCATTGTAGTGATTAAGGTTACAATCTAGTATTTATAATATATTGTTTAAAAGAATATAAAAATAATAGTTCATTTAAGGTAGAATAAACCTGTGAGTTTCTACTTAACACGTAAATAAATAAGAATTGCAGCAACTAAAATAAGATCAGAATGTGAAAAAGCCTCGTCTAGGTTTGAGTCCCCTCTAACTAACATTTAGTTGTCTATTTATTTATAGTAAAAAATGTATAGTTCTTCTGGGTATGTGTTGGCACCTGTCCTGGTCAAATATCACAAACGTTGAAATCCTCTGTGCCGCGAACTTGCAGCTGCAGGGTTGACTGGTGGACGCTGGACTGTCCGGCGGCATATGCCGGACTGTCCGGTAATGCCGGATTGTCCGGCCGCGTGCGTCGGACTATCCGGTGAGCCCCTAGGGAGCTTGGGTAGACTAGATCCAATCTCTCGGGAGGGATCCCGTTAGGGAGAAGAGATCGTAGGGTTGCTCTAGGATCGGCATGCCACCTAGAGTGCATGGAAAAGTTAGGGCAAAGAGATAAAAGGTAAAAACGATAAAATTATATTGATTGGTTCGATTGTGGTGTCTTAATCGGCCGTGGCCCTTTATATTTATAGGGAGGGATGGTCTTACCCCTTTTACAAGTCGAGATCTAAACAAAACTCGCGAAACTAGTGTATCCTAACCGGACTCGTGTCTACCGGACTATCAGGTAGAGGCCACCGGAGAGTCCGGTGCCACCGGACTATCTGGGTCTCTGCGCCGGACTGTCCAGCGTTGGGCTACCAGACTGGCACTACCACTTTTGGTGCTCAACATATGCCCCCCTGCCTTTTGACGAAGGTCATGAGCCAAAAGCAATGTTTTGCACCAAAAACAACTGAGCAAGATGGTTAATAAAATACATCGGCCATATATCACACTAACGGCGATAAAAGCAATTATCAGCCATAAAACTTGACTAGATCATGGTGACGCTGAAATAATCTTCTTGGACCTCCATACCTGCTTAGTAGCACGTGCTTCCTTCACAGGAATCATCACCTCCTTTTGCTGCTCCATTGATTCTTGTTGACGCAAACGTTGAAGCCATCTCTTTTGAGTATGAGATAAGCCTGAAGGACACCACTTCGGTCGTAGACATTCAGATCCTTGCATGCTTTCTTTGACCTGCACATTTGGAACAGTAGGCGCATCCTTGACTAGATTATCATAAATCGGTTGTTGCAATGCTCCATAATAGGGATATGAAGTAGGATATTGAAAATTTGGATGCAACCACATATTAGTATAAGGAGAAGGTGGTGAATAATAAACATATGGCCAAGACCAGGATAAAGTCGGCCCCAACGGATAACATGTTGCAATAGAATAATTACCAATTGAACTTGATTGCACATTACCCATACGTGAAGAATTTAAAATTGCACCACCTGGTCGGCCCTTCTTCTTGACATCCCCTTCCCTCTGATATTTAGTCAAGAGCTCTGCAAAACCCAGCTTTGCTTTATCTTTAACCTTAGAGCCTCCTCTAGACACTCTGGAGCCACCGGACAGTCCGGTGCTGTCCAGCAGATAGTCCAGACCTTGCAGTCCCTTCTGCCTTGGTCTGTCCTTGCCCCTCGATCCTTGATGCCTTCTACATCGGCTAGTGTGCTAACTGTTCTGGGGGTTTCTGACTTCGCAGTACCAATGATAACATTCTTCCCTTTAGTAGATTCTGCTTGATGAGGCCGAATTAAAACCTTTGCACCCTGCAAGTCAATAGCATTCATCGAAAATGGTAGTTGATCAATTTGTATGCTCTTAAAAGTCAAATGCCCCTCATCAATAGCCGTTTGTATCTACGGACAAAAAAAAACATTGCAGTCATTCATCACATGAGAAAAGGAATTATGCCATTTACAATATGCTTTCTTCTTTAACTCATCAAGTGGCGGTATAGCATGTGAAAACTTAATCTTTTCGGCTTTCAACAATTCATCAAATATTTTATCGCATTTAGCCAGATTAAAAGCAAGTTTACGCTCTTCCTGCTGATTCTTAGAAATCAGCTTGGGGAATCACAAGTGCTAAGTTTGTTCATAGATGACCACACAAATTTAGCAGCATAAACATCCCCATCCTCATCATTCGAATTGTTAGAATTAGAACCAAGCACATAAACAGAACGATGATGCTTCTTATCCATAACCCGACTTTCATTAGGTAGAGCTTTCTGCAATACTTGGTTAACATAAGTGAAATCATTGTAGGGTTACGGGGTAGGCTACCATAGCATGAAAATGATTTTCTACTACCGCGTAAAACACAGAAACACGTACAAGCAAGAGATCATAGATCGTTACCACTAGACGCGCAGTGCAGCGGAAGACGAGTCGATGCAGCCGAGTGCCGAGTGAACGCAGTCGGGTGCCGATTCGATGTACCGAGAAGAGTCAATCTCGAGTCAACCTGCCGATCTCGATCAGGAACCACTCGGCCGGCCTCGCAACCAGTCGGCTGATGAGCATAGCAGTTATAGTAGTAATCCACCATTGATGAGTCAAATAAGTCAGACTATTCAACAAGGGTGGCACAAATCTCACCTTGGGTCTGACTTGCGTCGTGTGGCAAAAGGAGATAGGACGAGTTGTATATCAAGGTTCGGTTGATATGATCATTGTGCTTTCGGGGGTCAACATGTGCTGCTAGGCACCGCTGTTGATCGATTGGCTTGAGAAAGGGTTTTTCGCCATAGCCGACTGCATGAGAACCTACAGGGTCACACACTTAAGATACTGTGACATCAGGATATTGCCTCTTGGCAAGTGGGAGATTGATGCAGATGTGCCCGCGCGGCAATTTCCTAGGTCCAACTACGAGTCGTATCAGCTCTGGTATGAGCCGATGCTGAGTCCAATCGGGACTCGACCCATCGGGTCTGACTCGGACGCTCACATATGGTATGCGCAGTTAGACCTCTATCGGGACTCGGATACTTCATCCACAAGAAAATAGAATCCTAATGGGCCTTTAAGGTAAAAGCCCATTAGCGGAGACTATATATATGCATGAGACGGCACGGCTTGTGGTACTGGTGTGTGCACTGAGAGCCATCGCGGAAAAGATTTCTGCGAAACCCTAGCTGTGCCCTAGTCAGAACTTGGCGTCGCCTTCCCGTACGTGTGGATACCGTAGAGGCGTTGCTATGACTGCTACGCTCTTCAGCCGACTGGTTGCAAGGCTGACCGAGTGGTTCCTGATTGAGATCAGCTGGGTGACTCAGGATTGACTCTTCTCATTGCATCGACTCGGCCCCCGCGACTCAGCACTCGGCTGCCTCGAACCGGCACTCGACTGCTTCGACTCGTCTTCTACTGCACTGCGTGTCTAGTGGTAACGATCTATGATCTCTTGTTTGTACGTGTTCTTGTGTCTTACGCGGTAGTAGAAAATCGTTTTCATGCTATGGTAGCCTACCCCGTAATCCTACAGTGGTATCAGAGCCGATCGTACGTAGCTTTATGATCTAGATCGCTGTAATAGATTGGATCTATTACCGTAGTAGATTGGATCTACTGCAGCTCCATGATAACAGATTGGATCTGTTATAGGCTCTATGCATCGATTCATTGGATGGATTGGTGGTAACAGATTGGATCTGTTACAGGCTATCTGCACTGGTTCATTAGATGAGCCTGATGCGATACACATGGATTAAACTTCCACTCGGCTTGATTGGATCAACCCGATGAGTTTTCATAGATTGGATCTATGGTCCATAGTTTTGTTATCACTACCTATTCTTTCTTGCATTTGATGTGTTAGAGTAGATTCCCTTGGAAAAATTCAAGAATTCTTGATGCCCTTCCACCGCTACACCTATAAGGATTTCGATCGTTGTTTGGCGGGTCTGCCAAAGTAGGGTACCATCAACTATCTTAATCAAATAGGGTGGATGTTGGACATCTGCACGTATGGGGTTGGTTTCCTTGACAAGGTTATCAAATTGGATTTGGACCTTAGGCATGATGTTGGATGTCTTGACATGTGATGTCGCCCAACAAACGAGAGTCACATAGGATGTGATTGACAATGGTTGTCTGCCGGTTTCGCTAAGTTTCTAGCAGTGATGCCAAAGCCCACTAGAACTTAGATAAATGCAGATATCGTCCACTATATGTCGTGAAAGGGAATACGATTGCAAACATATAGTGGGAGCATCTTCTGTTAAATTGTTTAATAAAAGATGTACACAAAACATTGTGCTGAAACTTTGCATATTTACTTCCTATTGTAGTTGATCATAGGCCGCTAATCCCGCTTCGAGTTTTGGCTTTCATTTGCAATCTATTCTTGATAAAGAGAAGTTATCTAGAACAAACTTTACAAACTGGTATCGAAACTTGAGAATTGTTCTCAAGCAAGAGAAAAAGGAATATGTTCTTGAGCAGCCCTATCCTGAGGATCTTGTGGCTGGTGCTACTACTGCTGAATGCAGAGCTTATGAGAAGCACTGCAGTGATTCGCTTGATGTTGGCTCTCTCATGCTTGCCACAATGTCCCCTGAGCTTCAGAAGCAATATGAGGACTCGGATGCCTTCAATATGATTGAAGGGCTCCGCGGCACGTTTGAGAGCCAGGCAAGGGTCGAGAGTTATAACACCTCGAAGGCCTTGTCTAGTAGTAAGCTAGCTGAAGGGAGTCCGGATCAGCCCTCATGTGATCAAGGTGATTGGTCACATCGAGGCACTCGACAGACTTGGTATTGAGCTTGAGCGAAAGCTTGCGACGGATGTGATCCTCCAATCTCTGCCTCTTAGTTTTGAGCCATTCATCATGAATTATCATATGAATAGCTTGGATAAGACTCTGACCGAGTTACATGGGATGCTTAAAATTACTGAGGATAGCATAAAAAAGATCGCAACTCATGTGATGATGATCCAAAGGGATAGCAAGAAGAGGAAGCTGCAAGGGCAAGGGCAAAGGTAAGGCTGAGGATAGGATCCAAAAGCCTGAGACTGTTGCTAAGCCTAAGGCTGGTCTCTCTCCTTCGAACAAGTGCTTCCACTGTGGGAACAGTGGGTATTGGTCGAGGAACTGCCAGAAGTACCTGGAAGAGAAGAAGAAGGGAAGTGAGACTTCCACTTCAAGTATTAATGTGATTGAAGTTAATCTTGCAACTTCTTCTAGTGAATCATGGGTATTTGATACCGGGTCGATGATTCATACCTGCAAATCGTTGCAGGGACTAAAACAGACTAAAAGTTTTGCGAACGGTGAGTTGGACGTGCGCGTCGGCAACGGAGCAAAGGTTGCTGTGTTGACAGTCGGCACATATCACTTGTCGCTTCCCTCAGGATTACTGATGGAGTTAAATAATTGTTATTATATTCCAGCATTGAGCAAAAACATTATATCCTCTTCATGTTTGGAGGAGGATGGTGGTTATGAGATAATAATAAAGAACAAGTGTTGTTCTATTTATTTGAATAACATGCTCTATGCACATTGTCCATTAGTGAATGGATCGTATGTTCTTGATCTTTAGGATGAACCAATTCTTAACATTAATGCTAAGCGACTCAAGCCGACTGGTTTGAATCCTGCCTATGTCTGGCATTGTCGCCTTGGCCATATTAACGAGAAACAAGTAGAGAAGCTCTATAAAGATGGACTACTTGACTCATTTGATTATGAATCATTGGAGACATGTGAGTCCTGTTTACTTGGCAAGATGACAAAGGCACCCTTCACTAGTCAGGGTGAGAGGGCGTCCGAGTTATTACAATGATCTAGATCATAAAGCTACGTACGATCGGCTCTGATACCACTATAGGATTACGGGGTAGGCTACCATAGCATGAAAACTCATACAAGCAAGAGATCATAGATCGTTACCGCTAGACGCGTAGTGTAGCGGAAGACGAGTCGAAGCAGTCAAGTGCCGGTTCGAGGCAGCCGAGTGCCGAGTCGCGCACGCCGAGTCGATGCAGCGAGAAGAGTTGATCCTGAGTCACCCAGCCGATCTCAATTAGGAACCACTCGGTCGGCCTAGCAACCAATCAGCTGAAGAGCGTAGCAGTCGTAGCAACACCTCTATGGTATCCACACGTACGGGAAGGTGATGCCGAGTTCTGGCGTGCTAGCACCACGAACTTGGCGGCGGATCTTGAGAAATTGGACTAGGGCACAGCTAGGGTTTCACAGAAACCTTTTTCGCGATGGCTCTCGTGCACACTCCGGTACCTCGAGCCGTGCCCTCTCATGCATATATATAGTCTCCGCTAATGGGCTTTTACCTTAAAGGCCCATTAGGATTCTATTTGCTTGTGGATCAAGTATCCGAGTCCTGATAGAGGTCTAACTATGCATACCATATGCGAGCATCCGAGTCAGACCCAATGGGTCGAGTCCCGATTGGACTCAGCATCGGCTCATACCAGAGCTGATACGACTCGGAGTCGGACCTAGAAATTGCCACGCGGGCACATATCCATCAATCTCCTACTTGCCAAGAGGCAATATCCTGATGTCACAGTCCCTTAAGTGTGTGACCCTGTAGGTTCTCACGCAGTCGGCCATGGCGAAAAACCCTTTCTCAAGCCAATCGATCAACAGCGGTGCCTAGCAGCACATGTTGACCCCCGAAAGCACAATGATCATATCAACCGAACCTTGATATACAACTCGTCCTATATCCTTTTGCCACACGATGCCAGTCAGACCCAAGGTGAGATTTGTGCCACCCTTGTTGAATAGTCTGACTTATTTTACTCGTCAATGGTGGATTACTGGACTAACCAGTAGTCCAAATGTGATTAACCATTAATGACATAGCACGGCCATGCATTTTCTAATCCAGCCACCTCGAGGGGCCCAGAGGCAATCTCTCCCGTTATGTAGGAGGAGCAAATTCCATCTTGATCCACTATCCATGTTTCGCAATGCACTTGAAAGTTACTTTTATAACCACCTAGTTACGGAGTAGCGTTTGGTAACCCCTAAGTACACTACTACGCATAGTGAGAAACAATGGTGATCTCAGGTCAAAGGATTTAGCGGGTATATCACTCAAGAGCGCTTGATGGCACATATAAGCATAACAATCCCAGCAACGTCTCGGAGTAAGTCAATCCAACACCATGTTCTCTAACATATATCCACATCATTGATTTGATATCCAATATCCATGATCCATGAGACATGATCATCAATCAATCCATGTGCTAGCCCTTGAATCATTACTGTCCCACATAAAGATTTTAGGCTAGGGACCATTCAGAACATGGCATTTAAACAAGAGTCTCACGAACGAGTCACGCGCTCGTTGATCCATTGTTTACAGCAGCATGTTCGTGGAACAAGTATGAATAACATTTATTCGAAATAAAACATAACAAATTATCATCCCACATACACTAGAGTCAACTCAGGTATCCAATACCCATTGCTTTCGTGTGTGCCTCAAATTTAGATTGTGGGAGAGGCTTTGTTAATGGATCAGCAACATTTAGATCCATGTGCACTTTACATATCTTCACATCACCTCTATCAATAATCTCTCTGATCAGGTGATATCGCCTGAGTATATGTTTGGATTTTTGGTGTGACCTAGGTTCCTTAGCTTGTGCAATGGCACCGATATTATCACAGTAAAGGTCCAATGGGCACGGAGCACTCGGAACAACACCCAACTCAGAAACAAACTTTCTGATCCAAATTGCCTCCTTTGCAGCTTCCGAAGCTGCAATGTACTCGGCTTCTGTTGCAGAATTGGCTACCGTATCTTGCTTGGAATTCTTCCAACTAACCACTCCACCATTGAGGCAGAATATGAATTCGTCTTGCCATCTACTGTCGTCTTTGTTTGTTTGGAAACCAGCATCGGTGTAACCCTTTACAACGAGCTCTTCCTCACCTCCAATCACTAGAAACGCATCCTTAGTCCTTCTCAAGTACTTAAGGATATTCTTTACAGCAATCCAGTGACCTTCACCTGGACATGATTGGTATCGGCTCGTGACACTTAGAGCAAAGGAAATATCAGGGCGAGTACATATCATGGCATACATGATGGATCCGATTGCGGAGGCATATGGGATGTCACTCATCCTCTTTTGCTCATCAGTAGTCGACGGACACTGAGTCTTGCTCAAGATCGCGCCACGAGACATAGGCAAAAAACCTTTCTTGGAATCATGCATGTTGAACCGTTTCAACACCTTGTCAATATATGTACTTTGGCTTAATCCAATTAAGCGTTTGGATCTATCTCTATAGATCTTTATGCCCAAGATGTAAGCTGCTTCTCCCAAGTCCTTCATCGAGAAACTCTTTCTCAATGAGTCCTTCACAGCTTCCAAGATAGGAATGTCATTTCCGATCAACAATATGTCATCTACATATAAGACCAGAAAGACTAGTGCACTCCCACTAACCTTCTTGTATACACAAGGTTCTTCTACATTTTTTATTAAACCAAACCTGTTTGACCACTTCATCAAAACGTAGATTCCAACTCTGAGATGCTTGCTTGTGTCCTTAAATAGACTTCAAAAGCTTGCATACCTTCCCATCATTCTCTAGATCGACAAAACCTTCAGGCTGTGTTATGTACACATCCTCACTCAAGTTTCTGTTAAGGAAAGCCGTTTTGACATCCATTTGCCACAACTCATAGTCATGATATGCGGCAGTCGCTAGGAGGATCCGGATAGACTTTAGCATGGCTACGGGTGAAAATGTTTCTTCATAATCAACACCTTGAACCTAATGAAACACTTTTGCCACAAGCCGTGCCTTATAGATGTGAACATTTCCAACAACGTCTATCTTTTTCTTGAAAACCCACTTACACTCGATAGGTCGTACCTCATCAAGTGGCTCAACCAAGTTCCAAAATTGATTGTCACCCATGGATTTCAACTCGGATCTCATGGCCTCCAGCCATTTCTCAGAGTCAGGTCCCATCACAGCTTCTTTGTAAGTCTTAGGCTCATCGTTGTCCAACAACAATACATCGTGCCAACCCATGGTAAGGAACATGTATCGGTTGGGTGCACGATGTGCCCTCTGTGACCTATGCGGGGCTAATGGTGTTTCAACAGAGTGCTCAACGCTTCACTCATCCTGTTGAAAATCAGTCAGATCAGAACCATTCTCCAGTGTTTCTCGAACCTCTTCGAGATGCACCTGGTTCTGACTGGTTTTATCTTTCAAGAGAAACTCTTTCTCGATAAAGACACCATTTCGGGCAACAAACACATTTGGTTCCTCCTGCTTATAAAAATAATATCCTTTGGTTTCCGTAGGATAGCCCACAAAGTAGCATTTGTCCGACTTAGGATGAAGCTTGTCAGATGTCAAACGTTTGACATAAGCCTCACAGCCCCAAATCTTAAGGAAAGACAACCTGGGACTCTTCCCAGTCCATATCTCATATGGTGTCTTCTCCACAAACTTTGATGGAACTTGGTTCAGTATAAACGCAACAGTTTCTAGAGCGTAACCCCAAAAGGACAATGCAAGATCAGTCTGACTCATCATCGACCTCACCATGTCCAACAAGGTTCGGTTCCTCCTCTATGACAAACCATTGCATTGTGGCATTCCGGGTGGAGTCAGCTGTGGAACGATTCCACACCTCTTCAAATGGTCATTATACTCTTGGCTCAGATATTCTCCACCACGATCCAATCATAGGAATTTTGTCATCTTGCCTGCGTGATTCTGTACTTCATTCTGATACTGTTTGAATCTTTAAAATGACTCGGACTTATGTCTCATTAAGTAGATGTAGCCATACCTACTAAAGTCATCAGTAAAAGTAATGAAATACTGAAAACCGCCTCTGGCCACTGAGCTCATTGGACCGCATACATCAGTATGTACAAGGGCCAATAACTCGGACGCCCTCTCACCCTGACCAGTGAAGGGTGCCTTTGTCATCTTGCCAAGTAAATAGGACTCACATGTGTCAAATGATTCATAATCAAATGAGTTGAGTAGTCCATCTTTATAGAGCTTCTCTACTTGTTTCTTATTAATATGGCCAAGGCCACAATGCCAGACATAGGCAGGATTCAAACAAGTCGGCTTGAGTCATTTAGCATTAATGTTAAGAATTGGCTCATCCTAAAGATCAAGAACATACAATCCATTCACTAATGGACAATGTGCATATAGCATGTTATTCAAATAAATAGAACAATACTTGTTCTTTATTATTATCTCATAACCACCATCCTCCTCCAAACATGAAGAGGATATAATGTTTTTGCTCAATGCTGGAATAAAATAACAATTATTTAACTCCATCACTAATCCAGAGGGAAGCGACAAGTGATATGTGCCGACTGCCAACACAGCAACCTTTGCTCCGTTGCCGACGCGCACGTCCAACTCGCCGTTCGCAAAACTTCTATTATGTTTTAGTCCCTGCAACGATTTGCTGGTATGAATCATCGACCCGGTATCAAATACCCATGATTCACTAGAAGAAGTTGCAAGATTAACTTTAATGACATTAATACCTGAAGTGGAAGTCTGACTTCCCTTCTTCTTCTTCTCTTCCAGGTACTTCTGGCAGTTCCTCGACCAATGCCCACTGTCCCCATAGTGGAAGCAGTTGTCTGAGGGAGAGAGAACAGCCTTAGGCTTAGCATCAGTCTCAGGCTTTTGGATCCTATCCTTAGCCTTACCTTTTCCCTTGCCCTTCCGCTTCCTCTTCTTGCTATCCCTTTGGATCATAATCACCTGAGTTGCGGTCTTTTTTATGCTATCCTCGGCAGTTTTAAGCATCCCATGCAACTCAGTCAGAGTTTTGTCCAAGCTATTCATATGTTAATTCATGATGAACGGCTCGAAACTAGGAGGCAGAGATTGGAGGATCACATCCGTCGCAAGCTCTGGCTCAAGCTCAATACCAAGTCTGTCGAGTGCCTTGATGTGACCAATCATCTTGATAACATGAGGGCTGACCGGACTCCCTTCAGCTAGCTTACTACCAAACAAGGCCTTCGAGGTGTTATACCTCTCGACCCTTGGCTGGCTCTCAAACATGCCGTGGAGCCCTTCAATCATATTGAAGGCATCCGAGTCCTCATATTGCTTCTGAAGCTCAGGGGACATTGTGGCAAGCATGAGACAACCAACGTCAAGGGAATCATTGCAGTGCTTCTCATAAGCTCTGCATTCAGCAGTAGTAGCACCTGCCTGCAAGATCCTCAGGATATGGCTGCTCAAGAACATATTCCTTTTTCTCTTGCTTGAGAACAATTATCAAGTTTCGATACCAGTTTGTAAAGTTTGTTCCAGAAAACTTCTCTTTATCAAGAATTGATCGCAAATTAAAGCTTGAACTCGGAGCGGGATTAGCGGCCATGATCAACTACAACAGGAAGTAAATATGCAAAGTTTTAGTACAATGTTTTATGTAGATCTTTTATTAAACAATTTAACAAGAGATGCTCCCACTATATGTTTGCAATCGTATTCCCTTTCAAGATATATAGTGGATGAGATCCGCATTTATCTAAGTTCTAGTGAGCATTGGCATCACTGCTAGAAACTTAGCGAAACCGGTAGACAACCATTTTCATTCACATCCTGTGTGACTCTCGTTTGTTGGGTGACATCACATGTCAAGACATCCAACATCATGCCCAAGGTCCAAATCCGATTTGATAACCTTGTCAAGCAAACCAACCCCATATGCGCGGATGTTCGACATCGCCCTATTTGATTAAGATAGTTGATGGCACCCTGCTTTGGCAGACCCACCAAACAACGATCGAAATCGTTATAGGTGTAGCGGTTCGAAGGGCATAAATTTTTTTTGAATTTTTCCAAGGGAATCTACTCTAACACATCAAATGTAAGAGAGAATAGGCAGTGATAAAAAACTATGGACCATAGATCCAATCTATGAAAACTCATCGGGTTGATCGAATCAAGCCGAGTGGAAGTTTCATCCTTGTCTATCACATTGGCTCATCTAACGAACCAGTGCAAATAGCCTGTAACAGATCCAATCTGTTACCACCAATCCATCCAATGAATCGATGCATAGAGCCTATAGCAGATCCAATCTGTTATCATGGAGCCGCAGTTGATCCAATATACTATGGTAATAGATCGAATCTATTACAGCGATCTAGATCGTAAAGCTACGTATGATCAGCTCTGATACCACTCTAGGGTTACGAGGTAGGCTACCATAGCATGAAAATGATTTTCTACTCCCACGTAAGACATAGGAACACGTACAAGCAAGAGATCATATATCATTACCACTAGACGCGTAGTGCAGCGGAAGATGAGTTGATGCAGCCGAGTGCCAAGTGAACGCAGTCGGGTGCCAAGTCAAGCACGCCGAGTCAATGTGCAGAGAAGAGTCGATCCCAAGTCACCCTGCCAATCTCGATCAGGAACCACTCGGCCGGCCTCGCAACCAGTCGGCCGATGAGCGTAGCAGTCGTAGCAATGCCTCTACGGTATCCACACATACGGAAAGGCGACGCCGAGTTCTGGCGTGCTAGCATCACGAACTTGGCGGCGGATCTTGAGAGATTGGATTTTGGCACAGCTAGGGTTTCGTAGAAACCTTTTCTGCGATGGCTCATGCACACATGCCGATACCCTAAGCCGTGCCCGTTCATGCATATATATAGTCTCCACCAATGGGCTTTAGCCACGTAAAGACCCATCAGGATCCTAATTGCTTGCGGATCAAGTATCCGTGTCTCGATAGTGGTCAAACTGCGCATGCCATATGCGACCATCCGAGTCAGACCTGATGGGTCGAGTCCCAATTGGACTCAGCATCGGCTCATACCAGAGCTGATACAACTCAGAGTCGGACCTGAAAATTGCCGCGCGGCACATCTCCATCAATCATGCCCTTCTAGCTTTTCCTTATGAAAATCAAACAAACCATCACAAGCTAAATCTGCTAAATCTTTGTCAAAAATTGTCAAACCAAAACACCAGTTTCTGGTGTCTCTAAACCTCCTAATATACTTAGAAACAGGTTCATTAGGCTTCTGCTAGACCGATGTAAGGTGTGACAAACGCAATTCGGTTTCACCAGTATAGAAATAATCATGAAATTTCTTTTCTAAATTTTGTCATGTATGAACCGAATTGGGAGGTAATGAGGTAAACCAAGTAAATGCAGCACCAGATAAAGACATAGGAAATAATCTAATCCTTAAAACTGAGCTACTATTGGCCTCACCACATTGTACTAAGAAATTGGCCGATATGTTCTAATGTAGTCCTATTGTCAGCACTAGTGAATTTAACGAAATCAGGAATCTTATATCCTGGATGATATGGAATATACTCATAGTTATCAGGGTATCGCTTTTGGTAGGTTCTAGCTTTACTTTTAGGTTCTAAACCGAAAGACTCCCACATAACTCTCATAATTTCGGCTTTAAAATTGTCTCTTTCTACCTCATGAGCTGAAGGATGCTGCATTGGCTCAAAAAAAGGAACTCTATTAATAGCTGGCGGCACAGTAGTGAGAGCCAATGGACCGGCTCCATTGCCTCTGGAGTGATGAGTGATTGTCAACAGTAGAAAGACCCAGAAGGACTTGGGCACAAGACCTCCGATGGACAGGAGGCCCTCCGATGGACTGGAGGTAGAGGAAAGTCCTCCGAAGGACTGGAGGCATGCTCGGCGTCTGTCGGCCATGGGAGTTCGGTATACGGAGCAGCGGCACGGCGATGGCAGGAGTAAGTCCTCTGAAGGACTGTGAGGCTGCCCCGATGGACAAGGGATGCCGGGCGCCACCGCGGTGCTCCAACCCGAATGCGTGGCGTGAAGGCGTGCGAGGGAGGCTTTGGCGGCTTCGGCTCAATACCGTCACCCAAGCTACCCAAGCCTTGGTGAGTTGGGCCACGACTCGCCAAGATAGAGAAGATGGGCCAAATCAGGCCCAGGCAGAGACTTCCTAAAGTTTCCCAGTTTCTGACTTCAAAACTGAGGGCGGATCGCGGATTGGACTACTGGCCACGTGGAGAACATCCGAGGATTGCGTGGAACTTACAAAGATCAAGACTTCATCGTGGTCGTCCGATCCCGAAATATTCTGTAATCTTTTGTTTGAGTCATTGGGGTTTGTCTAGCTGTAGGGACCTAAGTGCAAAACTGTCTAAATAGCACTCGGGTATAAATAGGTCCAAGGCAGGTCATTAGAAGCACTCTTGGCTGCTAGGATTAGTCTTTGGTTGGTGACTTTCGTCCTTAAGCCTTGAGCTCTATTGTTAGGGAGGTTAGAGTAGGATTTAGCCTCCTAATCTTGAGGGAAGGTGAGGGTGGTTGCTTGGGATGAATTTCTGCTTGTATGCTGAATCTTTAGACCCTCCTTGGACACTTAATCGAAGCAAATTCGTGCAGCAACCTTGTGTTCTTCTCCTCCCCTTCTCTCTTTGGTTTTTGTGTTCAATCCTTGGCTTTTGGGTGTTTTTGTTGGCCAAGCTTGAATCCCTTTCCTTGCTGATGTTCTGGACTTGCTAGGACGTGGAGATCATGACTTAGTTCATCTCAATCCTGCTGGATTGCCACGAGCAAGCCTCTTGTGGGTTTTCCCCTTTCTTGCCCAAGGATTGCCATTTTATGAGATCTGAAATTCCCGCTGATTCCGTGGTCACTTTGAGTTGATCTTTTGGAAAAAGCTTTGGAATAGGGTCCAGATAGCCTGTGCAAAATTTCGTGAAGTTTGGACAAGGTTTGATCAAGTTTGGGTTTGAAAACGCCCTTTCTGCGACTCTACCGGACAATCCGGCAGAGGCCACCGGATAGTTCGGTTTCACCGGATAGTCCGGCAGCGCCCACCGCACAGCCCGGCATGAGGCGTTGTTCGGGCCGTGCCACCGGATAGTCCGACAGCAGGCACCGGGTAGTCCGGTTCTACCGGACAGTCCGGTCCAGCCAGGGAGCTGCTGTGTTCTTCCCAGTTTGATTTTTCCGCTGTGTTCCTGCTCTAGTTTTGTGCATTCCCCACTGTAAGACCATTCTCCTTGCTTACTATCAGTCAGTGAGACGCACCTTGGTGCGGTGAGTGTCGTGTGGCGGGATTTGCATTGTTTCATTGCCTCGATGCCATTCTTGGCTGGATCTTGAGTTTTCCTGCATTGGTGCGTATCCTTTCAGTGGACGGCACCCTTGCGCTGCTAGGCACGTATCTGTTCAGTGGACGGTGCCTAGCTCTGTTTCTCTTGTGCTTTGCAGAGCATTTTCTTGGGGGTTGTGATTTTGAGATTTCAAGTGCTCCTATTCAACCTCCTCTAGTCGCACGTCTCGGTCCTACAGGTAGTATAAGGTAGATGTGGAGTATAGTTCGGCAAGGTAGTATGTGAAATCTGCGGTACCGAACTATAACCAACAACACTAATGTGGCGGAACCGCCAATTTAATCCGGGCTAAGTACACCTGCCACCTCTGGCTAGCAGTGTATTTAGACCAAATCAAACCCGGTCGTTCGTCGAGAGTCATTCGGCTCTCGATATTACATTTTTCCCAGAGGAACCGACATCACACACATCCAGCCCTCGATGGAGCCACAACAGTTACATCATCCCAGGCAGTTGAATATAGCATAAGTAGACTTAGTTTACAAACCAGTTCGAAATAAAATACAAGTTCAAACGTAATGCCATATGAAAGGCAAGTTCAAAACAAATAGCAGAAAAGTTTTCAAAAACATGTCGTAGCGGAAACAAAATACTTAAGTATTCTTCATACAATGATGAGCAAGGCGAGTAGCACCGAGCCCACCGGAACTACTCTCCTCCAAGCAACTGTCCAGAAGTCATCAGTACCTGCACTCAAAATGTCGGGGCAAATCCTGAGTACTAATTACTCAGTAGGGCTTAATGGAGGGGCTTATGGCTGACGCGAAGCTTGCTTACTAGCATTTGGATCCTTAGCCATTGATTTTAAACAGTGATATAATGACATAAAGTAATCAGTTTCATCATGAACCAATATATCATCATCATCATAGTAATAACTTACAGGAATGTAAACATACAAGTACAAACAGGTGGAATTTGAAAACATGACTTATCATATAACATATTTAGATAGTTACTACGTTGCCCGTGTGTGATATCTGGCATTGTCACACCTAGTGAGCATCAACGATTCGAATTGATTTTTAAATTCCCGGGAATAACTATCATGTCAGGGGTATATGGTTACTAGCCATCGCGTTCCCACATATACTCCCCATCTCCACTTGTTCCATCCCAAATTCTATTCCAACCCGCCATTCCCTAGGTTTAGCCCCCATGGAGCGTTACCACATACGGGTCATCCCTCCCATGAGTCAAGCGCCCCTAGGCCCCTATGGTAGGACCAAGTCTCTGTTCTTCGGATGGTTCAAGTAAGACTTTCACCGGTCCCATGTCACGGATAAGCACTCTTGCAATGTTATGCCGATCGGCAGGCAAACAGCGAACGGGCCTTATACGACTCGGGCGGAGTCCATTGCAAAGCATCATAAAAGTAAATAAATCATAAAAATCTCCGCTCGGTCTCCATTTAAATCACAAGCATAAATTACATATCAACTTTAATGTTTTGATATTTTGAAATCACCTATACAACGAGTGACTCCATTTCACTCGTGTCTACTCGCACCTAGCAATACTAGGCATACTCATCCTACGAAATCTATTATAGGTGCTAGGGCCAGGGCGGCTAGGAGTTCTAGTGCAATTGATTTCAATCAACCCCAAATGCGGATGCGTAATCATCAATCAAGATAATATTAGCTGGGAAATTCATGGTCCTTCCTACTGTTGCTTATTTTTATCAAAACCAACAAACTAAGCTAATGTTAGTTTGCCGGGTTGTGGGGCTTTGCCCCAGGCAACCCCTTGAATCACGGACAGATTTAATCAGCGACACACCATCTTTATCTTGATGGAGAAACCAAACTCCTGCTCGAGAGGTTACCGTAGTTAGCAATCCTATATGCATGATTAAGTGCAAAATGGATGCAATGAATGCTCATGATGCTAGGGAAATAGGAAAAACAATGCACAACATGTTAATAAGTTGAAAACATGCAACATATATTTTCCAATATATTTATTTTAACCTAATTCTCATGTAGCTCAAAACAGTAGCAATTAACTTCATAGCAATATTTTCTGGAACCTAAACTTATCTATTAACCACCATGATTTTTCTCAGAATTTATTTCGCACAAAAAAAGTCACTTTTTCCTATTACTCATTTTGACATGCAATTATTTGTCTTTTTCAAAACAGCAACCAAAACTTTTGTGAGTTTGAATGAGTTCAAATCTGGAGCTCTAGTTTGACCAACTATTCCTTTGATTTTTAAAATTCTGTTAAGCCTATTTGTGGGCATTTCCATAAAGAGTGAACTATACCAATGTTGCTTAGAATCTTATGAACAACAACTTTGGTATTCAAGTTATGGCAAGATTTTGACTTTTGTTTCACAAAATTTTGAATTTACTAATCAGGTCTAAGTTTGGCAGATTTCACAGTTTCACAGAAAATGACCCAAAACTATGTTGAAAGCTTTATGCATGTCATGACACAAAATACCAAAGTTATTCCTCATGGAATTGTCTACAATTTTGGTATGTAAAGTTTTACCAAATTCACAACAATATTAAAGTTACAACAGCAAATGCAAATTCAGTTTTAAGCAAATCGAGTTTAATTACTTCCAATGACCTAACCCATGCATGCACTCAATATAAAATGCCCTTGAAAAGATATAATTAAGTTAATGATGTCAGTATAATGCACTTGAGATGGCAGGGGCACAACAGCCCACCCCCCTTAAATAAATCTCATCCCGAGATTTTGATATGATGTGGGTGATTAAGTTAAAAGAGAGAAAAAAGTGCATTGTGTATGAATTCGAGTTAAATTTTGAAACTAAAGCTGCTGTAACATAACCATTTCAATTAGAGGGGAGGAAGTCAGGATGCTTGGCATGTAAATAATCTTCTTGTTCCTAAGTAGCCTCTTCTTCGGAGTGATTACTCCATTGCACTTTATAAAAGTTGATTGCTCTTCGGCGTGTTGCCCTTTGCTTTTGGTCTAATATCTTGATGGGTTGTTCTTGATAGGTGAGATCAGGCTCAATTTGAATTTGAGATGTGTTAATCACTTTCTCTGGCACTCAAAGGCATTTCTTGAGCTGTGAAACATGAAAGACATCATGTACTGCGGCAAGGTGTGGTGGTAACTCTAACCGATAAGCCACTGGCCCACATTGTTCTATGATCTGAAACGGACCAACATATCTTGGTGCTAACTTCCCTTTCACACCAAATCGATGTACTGCCTTTCATTGGTGAAATCCGAAGGTACACATGATCACCCTTCTCAAAGACTAACGGTCTCCTCCTCTTATCAGAATAGCTTTTCTGCCTGGACTGTGCTCTTTTCAAGTTGCTGTGTATGAATTTCACTTGCTCTTTAGCTTGTGTACCAAGTCAGGACTGAATGTGACACGTTCTCCAGGTTCGGACCAGTTGAGTGGGGTTCTGCACCATCTACCATAGAGAGCCTCGAAAGGAGCCATTTCTAAGCTCTTCTGGTAGTTGTTGTTGTAAGCAAACTCTGCTAAAGGTAGGCACTCATCCCATTTGGTAGAGTAAGTCAAAACACATGCCCTCAACATATCTTCTAGGATCTGATTTACCTTGGCCACTTGTTTGAGGATGGTATGCTGAACTTCGGATTAAAGTGGTCCCAAGAGCGGATTGCAAGTGCTCCCAAAAACGAGACACGAACAGCGAGCCCCGATCTGAAGTGATGGTCTGAGGAACAGCGTGCAAGGACACAATCCGAGAAATGTATAATTCAGCATATTGCTTTGCTCGATAAGTGGTTTTGACAGGAATAAAATGAGCAGATTTGGTGAGCTGATCAATAATCACCCATATGGAATCGTATCCCTTTTGAGTGCGAGGCAAACCCACAATGAAATCCATGTGCACATCTTCCCACTTCCAAGTTGGGACTTGTAATGGTTGAAGCATACCAACAGGCTTTAAGAGGTCAGCTTTCACTCTTTGACATACGTCGCACTCGGACACATATTTGGCAATCTCTCATTTCATCCGAGTCCACCAAAACTTCTGTTTTAGATCTTGGTACATTTTATTGCTTCCTGGGTGCATAGTGAACGTGGAGGTGTGAGCTTCATCTAGGATTTTCTTCCTTAGTTCCAAGTCTTTTGGTACCAATAAGCGATCCTTGAACCATAGGACTCCTTCGTCAAGCTCGAAACAAGCCTTCTTCTTCTCATTGATCCCATCTCTAATGTGCGCCATACCCTTATCTTTCTTTTGTGCCTCTATGATCTGATCTTTTATTGTTGGTTCAATGATGAGATTGTAAAGTTCAGCATGCTGTTCCATTGGTGTTTCAATCTCCCCAATTTCACAACATAGCACTCTCACTGTTGGACGAGCCTCAATGAAGTTGCAATGAGCTTTACGGCTTAATGCATCTGCTACCACATTAGCTTTCCCAGGATGATAGTGAACTTCCAAATCATAGTCCTTGATCAACTCTAACCAACGACGTTGCCTCATATTTATTTCGGGTTGAGTGAAGATGTATTTCAGGCTCTTGTGATCAGTGTATATGTGGAAAGTGTTGCCCAATAAGTAATGTCACCATTTCTTTAGTGCATGGACAACTGCAAGTAGCTCAAGATCATGAGTTAGATAATTCACCTCATGTTTCCTCGGTTGGCAAGATGCATAGTCAATCACTCTTCCTTCTTGCATTAGAACACAACCGAGGCCACTACTGGAGGCATCACAATACACATCAAATGGCTCGGTGATGTCCGGTTGAGCAGGAACAGGTGCTAAAGTTAGGAGGTTCTTCAATGTTTGAAATGCCTCTTCGCATTTTGGGCTCCACACAAACTTTGCACTTTTCTGGGTCAATGCTGTCATTGGCTTTGCAATTTTGGAGAAGTCCTTGATGAAGCGGCGGTAGTAACCCGCTAAACCAAGAAAACTCCGAATCTCTATCACGGTTTGTGGCTGCTTCCAATTTAGCACATCTTCCACCTTGCTAGGATCAACAGCCACACCCTTTGCAGACAAGATATCTAGGAATGCCACTTCCTTTAGCCAAAAAGTGCACTTGCTGAATTTGGCATAGAGTTTATGTTCTCTCAGGCGAGACAACACTATTCGCAAGTGCTCTTCGTGCTCCTTCTCATTCTTGGAATAAACCAAGATGTCATCAATGAATACTATCACGAATTTGTCAAGCTCATTCATGAACACCGAGTTCATCATGTACATAAAGAAAGCAAGTGCATTTGTCAACCCAAAAGACATGACAAGATACTCATAAAGCCCATACCGCCTTGAGAAAGCGGTCTTTGGTAGGTCTTCCTCTCGGATTTTAATTTGATGGTACCTGGACCTAAGATCGATCTTGGAGAAAACCGAGGCACCCCCAAGTTGATCAAATAGGATACCAATGTGTGGCAATGGGTACTTGTTCTTGACGGTGATAGCATTCAATGGCCGATAATCCACACATAATGTTTTACCACCATGGTCCTTCTTCTCAACAAAGAGGGCCGAGCAACCCCATGGTGACGAGCTTGGGCGAATAAACCCTTTATCGAGCTATTCTTGTAGTTGCACTTTTAATTCTTTCAACTCATTGGGTGCCATTCTGTATGGCCTTCGAGAGACAGGTGCTGTGCCAAGTAAAAGCTCGATGGAGAACTCAACATTCCTATCCGGTGGGAGCCCAGGAAGCTCTTCCGAAAACACATCCGGATAGTCGCAAACTACTGGGATCTTCGCAAGTGCTTGTGCCTCCCCTTGAGCTTCTGCGACATTGACTGTGTGAGGCATATGTTTATGAAGTGGCACATGGATAACCATGTTTGTCCCACTGTTTGAGCATAACTGAACTATTCTACTCCCAACATCTATCATTGCATTGTGTTGCTTTAGCCATTCCATCCCAAGAATAATATCAATCCCTAGTTGTCGGAGAACTAGAGGACTGGCGAATAAACTTTCCTTTCCTACTTGCAAACACAAGTCCCTCACTATGTGATTTGTAACTATTGATGATCCTGCAGCTGTGATGTGGTATCTCTGTTTTAACTCGGCAATTTCATACCCATGCTTCAATGCATATGCCTTGCTAATAAAAGTGAAAGACGCTCCAGAATCAAACAATACAACCGTAGGATGATCATTGACCAGGAACGTGCCTACTAGAACCGGTTCACCCTGAGGAACTTGCTCAAGCTGACTGTAGTGCAATAGGCCCATTTTTGGGGCTAATCCCTTCTCTCCTCCTGTAGGCACTGGCCCTTGAGTATGTTGATATGTGCGACAATTGCGACTGAAATGTCCAGCTTTTCCGCATTTGAAACAGGGGTAGCCGACATTTGATTTGGCAGGTGGCACTGCAGCAGTTGGATGGGGAGGTGCACTACAGGACGATGGGTGTAGTTGTCTCTCACTGTACTGCTCTTGCCATTGGGGTTCGGCAATGTAACATGTTTGCAGCTGTGCATGATGCACAACCTGTTGCCGCTGGGATGAACTCGACGGATGTGTGCTTGCAAGTCTTTTCCTCCGCCGGTCCTCCTGGGATGCACGGAGACGCTGCTCTATGTCGATGGCAACATCCACCAATTCGGTAAAACTGTCGTAGCGGCACCCCAAGTGAGTCAGTAGAGTGGGATCGAAGCCCTCCAACAGACAGGTAGCCCTACGCGGGTCGGTGTCGACATCATCAAGGGAGTACTGAGATAAGCGGATGAAGGCCTAGACGTACTCGAGTACTGACATATCCCCTTGCCGAAGTGCACAGAACTCTCGCCATTTGAGCTCGATGAGGCTAGGTGGGAGATAGTGAGCCCGGAAAGCCGCACAGAACTCATCCCTTGTGACCTGGTGCCCAGCGGGTTGCATGGCTAGGAAAGAAGCACACCAGGCCCCAGAGGGACCATGTAGACACTGCGCCGCAAAGCGAGCCTTCTGTTGCTCAGTGAGGCGGGGCAGCATACTAAACTTGGATTCAATGATTCGAAGCCAGACATTTGCATCCAATGGATCCACAGCAGTGGTGAAGATTGGTGGTTGTAGCGCCGCAAAGTCAGTGTAACTGAGCTCTTGCGGATCACGCCGTTGTTGCTCTTCAGTCAACAGGTTGATGAGCTGCTGAGCGACCTGAGTGGCCAACTCAGAAGGAGGTGGTGCATCGTGAGCAGCCCCTTGCGCAGACGTCTCAAGTGGAGTGACCATCTGCAAATACGAGGCCAATGGTGTTTAGTCTAACAACTCTAGTGCAATCGATGAGGTGATAAAAAGGTCATAGCATCATAGATATCGTATAAATACATGAAAGTATGTGAAACGAGATCGTAATAGATTGCAGGTAAAGTGTTAGTCCACTTATTGAAATTTTGTCAGCCATATAACATGAATTTCAGTGAGATGCTGTTACAATGTGGAGGCAGCACCTATGAATTTCGATCCTGGGATAGCCAAGTTTTGATCCTGGGACCTATGGGTTATGGGCCCACTAGCAACCATAGTCAACCTAGATAGGGTTTAGCTCAAACACTTTAAGTGGAACCTAGATGCATTGATAAAAGATCAAAGCATCATAGATGGTCTCTAAATACATGTAATACAAGAAACCATCAAGTTACACCCAAAGTGTTGATACTAATCCGTCATGAAATTTGTAGTGGTCAAGACTTATAGAGCTTTGTAGTGTAAGCTGTGCCACTAAGTGCGATCGCTCCCTCACGTGTATGGTAGCATATTATCTCTCACATCCTTTCATCCTCACTTGATATTTCTGCATTAATACGTGGGAGAAGTGACTTCATATACTTTAAGTTAATGAGAGCGTGGGAGTTTCAAATTTGGTGGGTAGAACGTGAGGAGTGATATTTTCATTCTTATTCGATTTTCTCTTGTGACTTTTAAAGAACCTAATTGATAGAAAAGCAAACTTAAGACATAGAATGAGAAAAGCATGAAGGTCATGATGCATGATTCGTCCTATTCGTTCTCACATCCCACATCCTATATTCAATATACATAACTATCGATATTTCGGTGACACATATGCACGTCACTCTCTAATGCAACTAGTCAT
Source organism: Paspalum vaginatum (assembly GCA_030272315.1). Classification (NCBI taxonomy): domain Eukaryota; kingdom Viridiplantae; phylum Streptophyta; class Magnoliopsida; order Poales; family Poaceae; genus Paspalum; species Paspalum vaginatum. The sequence continues at coordinate 31,007,604 of CM059018.1, read as the reverse complement.
CTCTACTCGGTCTTAATTTCGCACGTGGTTAGTGTACCTGCAGAAAAATGCATGCTCACATCATTAGCACTCTAAACCTAGAAGTGGCATCCACGCTTTTTGCGCCGCGTGGACAACGCGTCTGTAGGGTCCTCTGCTAGACCGGGCTGAGGCCTACGTAGGCAATATTGAGCATTGCTGCGTCACGAGTGATCACGACATACCCCCATACGGCGTGACCACCCCCCTTAAAAAAAATTCTATCCTACCAGTATGAATGCAGGGTTCACAACAGTTCGCAAATCCCAATAGCGTTCCACCAGTACTGGGGATGGCTATGGCCGAAATGTTGCTTCCCAAAGCGCCGAATATACATATGAGTTCTATCTAAGTCAGAATGTTAGTGATGTCACCTAGTAATACACTAACATCCTTAATATGGGCATATCGGTACTCTCATTTTCCAATTACTTGAAAAGGGGTTTTCAAAAATAGGTTTGTAAATCAAAATTGGATGATATGACTGTTGTCTGTGTATGATCGGCTCTGATACCAGCTGTGGCGGAACCGCCGATTTAATCCAGGCTAAGTACACCTTGCACCTCTGGCTTGCAGTGTATTTAGACCAAATCAAACCCGGTCGTCCGTCGAGAGTCATTCGACTCTCAATATTACATTTTTCCTAGAGGAACCGACATCACACACATCCAGCCCTCGATGGAGCCACAACAGTTACATCATCCCAGGCAGTTGAATATAGCATAAGTAGACTTAGTTTACAAACCAGTTCGAAATAAAATACAAGTTCAAACGTAATGCCATATGAAAGGCAAGTTCAAAACAAACAGTGGAAGCATTTTCAAAAACATCTCGCAGCGGAAACAAAATACTTAAGTAGTCTTCATACAATGATGAGGAAGACGAGTAGCACCGAGCCCACCGGTACTACTCTCCTCTAAGCAACTGTCCAGAAGTCATCAGTACCTGCACTCAAAATATGGGGACAAAGCCTGAGTACTAATTACTCAGTAGGGCTTAATGGAAGGGCTTATGGCTGACGCGAAGCTTGCTTACTAGCATTTGGTTCCTAAGCCATTGATTTTAAACAGTGATATATTGACATAAAGTAATCAGTTTCATCATGAACTAATATATCATCATCATCATAGTAATAACTTATAGAAATGTAAACATACAAGTACAAACAAGTGGAATTTGAAAACATGACTTATCATATAACATATTTAGATAGTTACTATGTTGCCCGTGTGCGATATCTGGCATTCTCACACCTGGTGAGTATCAGCGATTCGAATCGATTTTTGAATTCCCAGGAATAACTATCATGCCAGGGGTATATGCTTACTAGCCATTGCGTTCCGACATATACTCCCCATCTACACTTGTTCCATCCCAAGTTTGATTCCAACCCGCCATTCCCTAGGTTTAGCCCCCATGGAGCGATGCCACATCCGGGTCAGCCCTCCCATGAGTTAAGCGCCTCTATGCCCCATGGTAGGACCAAGCCTCTGTTCTTCGGATGGTTCAAGTAAGACTTTCACCGGTCTCATGTCCCGGATAAGCACTCTAGCAATGTTACGCCGATCAGCAGACGAACAGCGAACGAGCCTTATACGACTCGGGCGGAGTCCATTGCAAAGCATCATAAACAGTAAATAAATCATTAAAATCTCCGCCCAGTCTCCATTTAAATCACAAGCATAAATAACATATCAACTTTAATGTTTTGATATTTTGAAATCACCTATACGACGAGTGACTCCATTTCACTCGTGTCTACTCGCACCTAGTATTACTAGGCATACTCGTCCTACGAAATCTATTATCGGTGCTAGTGCCAGGGCGGCCAGAAGGTCTAATGCAATTGGTTTCAATCAACTCCTAATGTGGATGTGTAATCATCAATCAAGATAATATTAGCTAGAAAATTCATGGTCCTGCCTACCTTTGCTTATTTTTATCAAAACCAACAAACTAAGCTAATGTTAGTTTGCCGGGATGTGGGGCTTTGCCCTAGGCAACCCCTTGAACCACGGACATATTTGATCAGCGACACACCGTCTTCATCTTGATGGAGAAACCAAACTTCTGCTCGAGAGGTTACCGTAGTTAGCGATCCTCTATGCATGATTAAGTGCAAAATGGATGCAACGAATGCTCATGATGCTAGGGAAACAGGAAAAACAATGCACAACATGTTAATAAGTTGAAACATGCAACATCTATTTTCCAATATATTTATTTTAACCTAATTATCATGTAGCTCAAAATAGTAGCAATTAACTTCATAGCAATATTTTCTGGAACCTAAACTTATCTATTAACCACCATGATTTTTCTCAGAATTTATTTCGCACAAAAAAAGTCATTTTTTCCTATTATTCATTTTAACATGCAATTATTTGTCTTTTTCAAAACAAAAACCAAAACTTATTTGCAGTACTTGAAACTCTAAAAATGGACTAAATATGCAACATAGAGTATCTACAAATTTCAGTGGAATATTTGGAGCACTTTTTATGTAGCAAGTATTTTCACTCTTGAAAAATGCCCAAAATGCATGCATGAGGGCAAAACAGTAATTTAACAGTGTGTGCTAGGCTTGACAAAAATCACACAGCCTACACAGCATGGTAAAGCTACTGTCCAAGTTTCATAATTTTTGGACTCCATTTAGCCTAGTTTTGCCATTTATTTAGTTTGAACATGCATGCAACAAAGCAAGGGCAATAGGGTCATTTCGCCCATACGTATCAAATCCATTCTGTAGATCTGCTCAAGAGGAGTCCAAGGAAACAAGATTTATATTTTTATCATTTTTGGGTGATTTACTTTGGATTTTTAAATTTCATAGATCTAGGAAATGAATTAAATTCGAAATTTCACAACAGCGATACGCAATTATTCATTAACTTCAGGGGCTAGCATGTAAAAATCCCTAGACTCATTGTACAGCATTTGGATTAAAATGCGAAGAGGCAAAATAATAGGGGCCAAAACGGTGAAAGGGGGCTTCTTCCTCCCTGCTCATCTTCAACCTCGAGCAGGGAGGGGGCATCGCGATGGCGCGGCAATGGCCATTCTGGCCGGTCCGAGGTGCGGGGACTCGCTGCGGGTGCACGGGGAGAGAGAGAGGAAGGCCGGAGGAACACGTACCCCCTACCTACAGCGATGGGAGATGGCCGGAACGGCGCAACGACGGTGAGGAGAAAGCGCCGACGTTCGGCGGCGAAATACAGCGTCGTGGAGAGGGTGCAGCGGCCTGGACTAGGGGGATTCGGTAGAGGAGATGACGAGGAAGGCCAGCACGGTGATTGGAGGGTGCAGGGATGACTGTAGGGGCATCGGCCAAGCTCGCTCCGAGCTCGTTAATAGCGGGCGGCAATGGAGCTTCTCTGCGCGAACGAGAAAGAGCAGGAAGGGAGTGAGTGGACGGGCAGGGAGCGGAGTGAGAGCTGGGAGCGAGGGGGAGGCCGTGGCCTCGCCCTTTGGCCAGGCACGGGTAGTGGGCAGCGAGCAGGGCGGCCATGGCCGGCCACCGCGTGGCGAGCGGGTAATGCGCGGGGTCGGGGCAGGTCCCATTTGTCAGCGAGATAAAAGGAAATAAAATCCCGAAATTAATAAATGGGGTATTTGACTGCAGGGACACATGTTATAAATCCCTGTTTTTGAACATCCTAGGGTTCGATTTTGACAAAACTCAAAATACAAAAGTTTTTCTACTTTTCAATATCTACAACTTTGTCAAAAGTCTTGGTACTAGGTTCTATTCAAATTTTGTGAGTTTGAATGAGTTTAAATCTGGAGCTCTAGTTTGACCAACTATTCCTTTGATCTTTGAAATCCTGTTAAACCTATTTGTGGGCATTTCCATAAAGAGTGAACTATACCAATGTTTCTTAGAATCTTATGAACTACAACTTTGGTATTCAAGTTATGACAAGATTTTGATTTTTGTTTCACAAAATTTTGAATTTACTAATCAGGTCTAAGTTTGGCAGATTTCACAGTTTCACAGAAAATGACCCAAAACCATGTTCAAAGCTTTATGCATATCATGACACAAAATACCAAAGTTATTCATCATAGAATTGTCTACAAGTTTGGTATGTAAAGTTTTACCAAATTCATAACAGTATTAAAGTTACAACAGCAAATGCAAATTCAGTTTTCAGCAAACCGAGTTTAATTACTTCAAATGACCTAACCCATGCATGCACTCAATATAAAATATCCTTGAAATGATGCAATTAAGTTAATGATGTCAGTATAATGCACTTGAGATGCCAGGGGCATCACAACTAATAGGTGGAGTGTATGTAACGACAGGATGTGCCACGGAAATATCAGCATGATTAATTGGAATTCCTCCACTAGCCGAATTTCCAATAATTGTTCGGCTTTGGACATTAGGCACTGGTGTAGCAGAAATAGAGACTCTAGATGCAAACATATTAGACAAATATGGCATACTAGCAATTGGACATTGTTCGACAGTAGCATTAGAAGTATAAGCATGTAAATCATTGCCGAAAGGTTATCTAAGTTTGGCATCTATTCATTTATTAACGACATCAAAAATATTATTAGCTATAGCACCAAACTGATTATTTAGACTAGCAGCAACAACACCATCAACAACATTAGCAATTCTAGCATCTAAATCTGGTGAAACAATCACGCTAGATGATGCATTAGGGACTGTATCATCAATGGGAGGAGGATTGTATACTTAAAGTTGTGTTATCTCTCCTCGTCGCTTTTCGTAGCAGGAGAGAAGTCGACCCAGTTCGTCTTCTTCGCATTGTTTCCCGTGCTTCTCATCCTCCTCAGCTTGTATCTGGATCCTCTCCTCGCACGGTCACCGAACATATTAAGAATCTCCTCCAACTTGAGCTTGATGATGTTGTCAGCGGTTATATCACTTTTGTCAATTTTCTTACCACCGGCCATGGTAGCCGATATTTCTGCCTTCTCGTTCCCCAACGGAGTCGCCAAAAATATGTTGGCACCTATCTTGGCCAAATATCACAAACGTTGAAGTCCTCTGTGCCACGAGCTTGCGTTGCAGGGTTGACCAGTGGACGCCGGACTGTCCAGCGGCATACACTGGACTGTTCGGTAACGCCGGATTGTCCGGCCACGTGCGCCGGACTATCCGGTGAGCTCCTAGGAGCTTGGGTAGACCTAGATCCAATCTCCCGAGAAGGACCTCGTCAGGGAAAATAGATCGTATGGTTGCTATAGGATCGGCAAACCACTTAGAACACCTCCAAATCATTGTCGAGACACAGGGAGAACAGCAAGAGACGTTGGAAAAGTTAGGGCAAAGAGATAAAAGGTAAAAACGATAAAAGTAGATTAATTGGTTTGATTGTGATGTCTCAATCGGCCATGGCCCTTTATATTTATAGGGAGGGATGGTCTTACCCCTTTACAAGTCGAGATCTAAATAAATTCCGCGAAACTAGCGTATCCTAACCGGATTCGTGTCTACCGTACTGTCCGGTAGAAGCCACCGGACTGTCCGGCTCTCTGCGCCGGACTGTTCGGCTTTGGGCAGCCAGATTGGCCCTGCCACTTTTAGTGCTCAACAGTATGGTTGCGGGTCGAGAACCTTTGACACACAACAAAAAACTGTCTTTGCAAAATGGTGAAGGTAAGTTTCGTTAAGAGAGTGCTATAATTCCGATGAAAATGGCATTGTTGGCGACGAGATGGAATGGTCTTGGGGGGTAATCATACACGAATGGCTGGCATTTTGGCAAGAGCGATATACGTTTTTTGTTTGGAAAACTGCAGCAAACAACATTACGGCGGATACCTTTGTACCAAATTAAGCTTTCAGCTTTTACGCTTATTCACTCATGACTGGTAGTCTGGCGTGTCCAGCAAGGACTTGCAATGAATGAGATGTTTTGATAGACGTCTCCAAGGTCCAAGCCGACTAGGCGACGGCCCCGCCGGGAGAGTATTGGCCACAGCTTCAGACCAAAAGCCCGTGGACAAACTCAACGGGTCAGCCGGCTGAGATAGCGGCCCTGATCTTGGAGACACCGTTTCATTGTACCTGACTGTTCAGGCATGTAAATTACCACTTGGCTCATGTTCGGAAGGCAATTCCATTGCCATCCTGGCCATTTTTTGTGAAGCCTCTCGAGTGGCTACGCGTCACTCATGGAAGCACTTAGGCCTTGTGGGCGCTTTGGAAAGTCTGTAGTTCCCGCTCATTGAGAAACTTTAGCAAGTGAAATAACCTCATTATTTGTGGTTGGTTATGGGAGGCTCTTTATGACCAAACAGAGGAAATAAATTCTTGTTTATCCAATTTGGCTTACCTTGCCTTTAAGTTTTCTAGCTCTACTGTGCTTCTACTTCGAGTCTTCGACCTTGTTCGTTGTGCATGTGCATTGCGGATTTGTTATTGAACACCTCCACACGCATATCTCCAAGTTTAGTTTGAGCTAGACCTCGTCTATGCACGGCTAATTTCACTTTACTCTATGCCGTGCAGAAGTTCCACAACATAGTTTATTTACAGGAGTAGTTCTACGCTGCTAATTTTGTTTGAGCTAGACCTCATCTAAGCGTTGCTAATTTTACTTTACCTCATGTAAGTTTCACACTAGTTCAAAAATCGTCAAAATCATTGCTAAAATGCAGAAGATATGGACAATTTATTTACAGGGCAGTTCCAGACTTTTTGGATAGTTATTTACACGTTGGCCCACTCCCAGCGCACGCTCACGCTGCGCGCAAGATAGTGGAGGCCCACCTATCAGCTACTGCGGAGGGGAGACCGTGACGGCTACAACGTGTGGGATGGCGTTGTGGCTGGGCCCATGCGTTGGTGAGGTGGAGAGGGGAACGATGTTAGGGGGGGTGACGGCCAGTTGGGTTGGACCAGGGTGCACCTGGGCAGGGAGGCGGTGGTGGCGAGTTGGTTCCAGCGAAGGGGATGGCGGCACAAGCACCGAGGCAGGGCGGTGAACCCGGTGGCATAGTCCTAGAGGTAATTTGGGAAGCAGGGAGGGGTGTCCATGACAAGGTGGCGCACAGCGGCAAAGCTGTAGGAGGGTGAGGAGGCGGAGGGGAACGAGGCGGAGTGGATGCTCACCTCCAATGAGTGGGGAGGGCCAAGACGAGGGTGATTGTGGCAACGGTGCCCGGGGCTGAGGAAGAAGCGAGGTGAGGCTAGCTCCAGTGAGCTTTGATGGGAGGAACGACGGCTAGAAGGGTTATTTATCGACGGGGTGGACAAGTGGGTGTCCAGTGGCATTGATGGTGTCCCACTTGCTCCATGTCATGACGCCAATGGCAGGGGCGGTGCTAGCGTGGTGTGCAGTGGCGAGGATGGTGGCAGTGTGCATCATAGTAGAGGGTTGGTAGGTGTCGGCGGCAGCACGATCATGATCGGTGAGGCCAGAGGCACGTGCGGCGATACCGGGTGAGTGGTGGAGGGTAGTGGCGTGCGGGGTCGACTGGCAGAAGGCGCGTCTTTGTCGGGCGGGCGCGCACGAGTGTGTCGCGACGCGGCCGCGCGTTGCCCGGTCTCAGTGGGAGGAGGAAGAAGGGAGGCAAGTGGGGGGGGGGGGGTTGGGCCGTAGGGTTGAGCGGGCTGGGAGAGAGAAAGGAGGGAGCTGGTCGCGAGCCAGGTCAGAGAAGGGGAGGAAGGTGGGCTGTGACGCTGGGCTGGGTCGAAGGGAAGGAAGGAGGGAAGGCCTTTTCCAATTTCTGATTTTTTTGGTTGAATAGATTTTTGGGAGACTCAAGAGGGATTTTCTGGGGAATTTTTAGGTGGCGACTTTTGGGGAAATTTTTGTAGGGATTCTTGGTGGATAATATTTGGGTTGGAGAACTTGTATAGGATTTTTTTGTCGAACTCATCTTGCACGCTTTTTGAAACATGATTTTTGAAAATTGTTTTTGGATTAAGGAAAGATTGAAGAAAAATTCTGGGAGTGATTTCCGGGATGTTACAACAAAGTAAAGTTCTATGCATGAGACAATCAAATTTTTCATGTGGTACCGGAAATTTGGCACGCTCGGCTAGTCCACGTTGAAGCACCCTAAATAAGGGTATTGCTTCCCCTCAAGCCACAAGACTTACAAGCTCACTAAGTGTTTCTGTTCTCCAGGTCTGGTGTAGTACAGTTCAAGCCACATACAAATCCTCTTGGTCCGAATTTCCTTGGCAAGCTTTGCAAGGATCACTTCTGAGCACCAAGGCTGCCTAGGTGATGCCAATTATCAAGAGTAACAATCTTAGTCCTTCACTTGATCACAATCGTCAAACTATGTGGATGCACAAGAGCTCTCAATCTCGATGTGTTGTTAAATAAGTTGAAGCTCAAATGACTCTTGGAAGTGTACACATTATTGTTGGTGTTAAGAGTATACACAAATATAGGCAAGGGTAAGGTATATGTTTGCCTCAACCAAAGCTAGCCGCCGGAAGAAAATAGACCCAGAAAAGATGTTTTCACATTGAAGAATATGTCAAAGCTTCATAGGACATTTGGTTGCTCCTAGATATTAGCATTGAATAGCATGCGTACAATCTCATATTATCAAGAGGCCACTAGATACTGGGATTTTGTATTGTTGCACAAAATCCAAAACACTCTGCTTCAAGAGTAACGTATTTTGAGCAGAGTCTCACTATCCGGCTGCTACCAAACACGGCCTTACTCCTCGCAGGGGGCATTCCCGTCAGTACACAATTTGATTTCCCAAAACTAGTCGTTGCTCCTGATTTGTCAGTGATAACCTGTCTAGACCATCAACAAAAACAAAGCTAATGGCAGCCAAAAAAAATCTTGTACCCAAGAGGCTACCACAGACACAAGTCACAAGTCATTACTGCTACTAGTTGGAGACACAAACCAACAGTGATGTAGAGTATCACCGGTGGTTTTCATATAACTGGCAGACTGGCAGTGATAACCCGACAACGATAACCACTTCTGTAGCTGTGAATGAAAATGGTTCTTTTATAAAGAATTTTCACCATGGTTGTTTTTCGCTAATGCATTACATTAATACTGTAGATAATGGTATAAGTCAGAAGCAAAGATTTAAAGCCCATTTCTGAGTCAAAGAATGGTGGCCGGTGTCATTAGGGTTCTTCTCTTAGAGAAAATAGGTACTCGAGGACAAAAAGAAGCCAGCATATTTCCTGAAGAAACATGTGTTGAGCACCTAATTAGGTAGGGCCATGCTGGCCAATGCCGCCAGACAATTCGGTGGCGTATACCGGACTGTCCGGCGTCACTGGATTGTCCGGCAGGGTGCAGCGGACTATCCGGTATAGTCGAGTCTGAGACGAACTGCCAGATTTGAATGAGATCTTTCGGGATTCGACTTGTACAAGAGTTAAGACCACCCACCCCTATAAATATAAAGGGGCCAGGCTGATTGATGCATCCACAATCGAACTAATCTACTATTTTACTTTTATGCATATCTCTATTCTCAAACCATAATTCTCTTCTCCAACCCTAATCTTCGCCTCTCTTCGACTCTACGCCGACTTGAGGAGCTCTAGGTGGCCTGTCGATGCTAGAGCAACCCCTAGCGCTGATCCTCCCTGACTGGGTCCCTCCCGGGAAGATTGGTCTAGGTCATATCGTTGGTGATTGGCGCTAAAATGTATCAACACACTTTTTGGCGATTCCGCTGGGGAAAACAGAAGTAAATTCGAAGCTAGCCATCATGGTTGAGCATGCAGATGCATCTGAAGTCACACAAGGCAACATCATAAGGCCGGCTTTTGAGAATTTGCTGGCCGATGAGCAAAAGCGCTTCGACGACATGATGAAGGAAGCAACGGAGGGCATGATGAAGAGGTTCCTGGAGACATTCACCATGGATCGCCACCAGAAGGTGACCAAGGAGAAGGAAGTCACCCTCGACACCCTCTTGCCATCAATCTCTTCATCAACCGCTAATGTAAGTAACCCGGGAACCCTTCAAGCATTTGAATCTATGAAGAGTTACGTTGATTGGGGTCATAATCAATTGGCCGATCAATTAGGCGCATTACAAAACTCTATAGATGGATTGGTAAAGGCTCAAGGGAAATCCGTTGCTCCTACGTTCTCCTCGCATGAACCAAGTGTGGAATCGGTTGCACCTAGTCCATCGGCGCCGAACGGGTCTCAGCAGATCCAACCGATGTATGGCATGCCTGCAAATTTTTACATAAGGCAATCGAAACCTCCGTCTTTGCTGTTGGGCAAACCGGCTTAGTCAGTCGTGTCCACCGGACAGTCCGGTGCTTCCCACCAGACTATCTGGTTTGCCCAGTGCAGGGGCTGTCATGGCCCCACCATGCACAACGGTTCCCCAAACTTTGGTAGATCCTAACTGAAGGATTGTTTTAAATACGGTAGGAGTTGAATATTTGAGACCGCCGCAAGAATCAGAGGGATTTGTGCTGCCTTTCACTATGATCTCTTATGGTACGGGATCGGTTCCACCAACCGGTTTGGGTGTGCCTAGAGGTCCTATTCCTAACCTCCCTTATGAATAGATCTGGTCTGCACAGAACCCTACGGCTTCTAAATCTTACGGCCAAAAATCCAGTGCTTCCACATCGGAGGTTAAGGAGGAAATATGGCAAGAATTAGTGGCCTTTCTTAAGAAGAAGACAGGGATTGATGTATCGGATTCTACAGGCTCCTATCAGAAACCTCATGACTATAGATTCGATGCTCATGCCTTCCCTCTGGGGTTTAGAATAACGGATTTTGTGAACTTCTCTGGTAAGGACAATAAGAGTACTAGAGAGCATATCAGTCAATTCTTAGCGCAGTTAGGGGATCTAGCCGAAAGGGAAGCTTTCCAGATTCAGCTGTTTTCTTTATCTCTTACAGAAAATGCTTTTGCTTGGTACTCTTCTTTGCCCCCAAATTCAATTAGTACTTGGGATGAGATGGAGGCAAAGTTTCATGACCACTTTTTCTCGGAAGAGTATGAGCTAGAATTGGCCGATCTTTCTAAAGTTCAGCAAGGTCGTGAAGAATCGGTTCATGATTACCTGAAGAGGTTTAGGGATACTAGGAACTAGTGCTTTTAGTTGACTGTCTCATATGGAGAATTACCTGGGTTAGCTCTCGAGGGGTTGACGCCGTACATTATGAAAAAGTTAGCTGGCACACGATTTTATTCTCTATCTTTATTACATCAGCAAACTTTGCCTGTGGAAAGCCAAAGTAGAGAGAGCCAAAAAGACCGCACGTCATAACGTAAATCTTGTAGAGTATGATTCGGCTAGTTCCAATGATGATTCTAAGGAAATTTATGTAGCACAGTTTACTTGGTCTAATAAGAACAAACCTATTACCTGTCGTTCCTTGAGACCGATTAATAAGAATCGGCAAGAAGTAAAATTTACTTTTGATGTTGCTTAATGTGATAAGATATTTGTCGAGCTTCTTAAAAGTGGAAATATTACGTTGTCGTACACTATTCCTTCTGCTGATGAGTTAAAAAAGAAAGTATATTGCAAATGGCATAACTCTTTCTCTCACGCGACTAATGATTATAATGTTTTCCGTCGACAGATACAATCGGCCATGAATGAAGGCCGTATGAGCCTTCCAGAGATGCAAATTGATAAGCAGCCAGTTCCCTATGAACACTCTGGACATGAGCAGCAATAAAGTCTTGATTCGGCCGAAGGTGGCCGATGCAAGCAAAGGCAAATTCGTGGTCATCGGCTCTTCAAGGCTAATCGATGAAAACACTAAAGTTTTGGCTAGGGAGGTGATCAAGCAGAAAATTGTAGATGGCAAGGATACACTGAAGATCACCAGCAGGTTTCTCGGCGTTGAGGGGCAGCAGAACCAGCAGGGAGCTCCCAGGACAGCGCCACCGGACAGTCCAGCGCCAGCTACCGGGCAGTCCAGTGATGTCCACCGAATAGTTCGGCGCCCGCCAGCAGCGCCTTAGAACTTTCAAGCCAAGGAAGCCGGAGGTGGGGACATGGAAGAAGCATCAGGCAAGGACCTCTGGTAAGCTATATCAGTCTGGTCCTACGTTTGATGAGTTGCTGTCCAAGTATGTTAACAAGCAAAAGGCCGCTCCTCACAATCGGCCGTACAAGCGACCAGGTCACTGCCACAGGAAGCCGAGCCCATGCAAAATAAGAAGCCGACAGAAACGACTCCTCAGGTGGCTCAGCTGGTACCACCAGCACCTGTGGTCCCGCCAATGATGTGGGGTCTTCCGCAGGAATTTCAGCAAAATCTAGCCTGGAGTAGTATAGCCTTGTGTTCGCCTTATGCTTATAATCCTTATTGCTATCAGGGGTGGGGGGCACCACAAGGTTTTGTTTTTGACAGGTTGGCTCATTCTGCACATGACCGATTGTATATTCCTCAATCCGGTCCGTGGGCACAAAGTCAGCAACAATGCTAGAAGTTATCGGCCTCCAATGCCGACGAATCTAGCAGGGGGCATGGGGCGCAACCGCAGCCGCAGCCGCAACAGATGCAACCAAGATATGTAGCCGCTACTACTCAAAATTTTCAACCAAAACCGGTTCAACCTGCAAGAAACACCGGTTCAATCAGCACCTCAAGTGACAACCGGTGTTGTTAATGTTGGTACGAACAACGTGGTATTCAATAACAATCACAAGATGCCGATGGTCTTTTGGAAATCGGTTAATGCTACGCTGAAGGAAGTTTCACCTAAAGTTGTTTCGGTTAAGGATCATAAAGCAAGCTCCAGCAAGGTTATCAGCAAACCACCACCGGATCCAAAATATTCCACGCCTCGATGGTGGCCTTCGGGTTTGACTCATACTCAGAAAAGGACTTTGCAGTGATTGCGAGCTAAGGAGAAAAGGGAAAAGGAGGTAGAGGCAATTTTCAACAAAACACATCCTATGTTCCCTCAGAAGCAATGAAAGCCCAAAGCCGCTGAAGATCCCGCTCAAATGGCTAGACAGGGCCAGTCCCAGTCACCGGACTATCCGGCGGCATCTACCGGACTATCCGGTGCACCAGACTGCCTGGCGCCATCCACCGGATAGTCAGGTGGCTAGGAGGCAGTAGTGATAGGGGCTAACATAGCAGCACCAGCGATTACCAAGGGTCCTGCATCTGTTGTACCAGAAGAAGATGTACCAGAAGAGGAGATGGTGGACTACGAAGCTTCTCCCAAACATCTAGGTATGGACGTCAATATGATTACTTTCTCCGCCGATTATAACATTATCGGTGAAGATGAAGAGGTGATGGCTCAATTTAATTTTGGACCAAGAGATGCTGTCTTTACAAAACCGACGGAATCCATTAATCACTTGAAGCCTCTCTTTGTTTGGCGTCATATTGATGGAGCTCCCATATCTTCGAATGTTGGTTGATGGTGGTGCGGTTGTTAATTTGATGCCGTATGAACTATACAAGAAGCTTGGAAAATTAGATTCAGATTTAGTTAAGACCAACATGACACTCAACGGCGTGGGGGGCAAAAACCCCATTGAAACCCGAGGAGTAGTTTCCGTGTAACTTACCATTGGGAGTAAGATGATCGTCGCCGCTTTCTTCGTCACTGATGTAGAAGGTAACTTCAGTGTAATTCTTAGGAGAGATTGGATCCATGCCAATCAATGTGTGCCTTCTACTTTACATCAATTCCTTATTCAATGGATTGGCGATGAGATCGAGGTGGTTTATGCTGATCCATCGGCTTGCATTGCAACGGCCGACGCTCTGGTAATCTGGGCTTATGATAACACTAAGTGCTTCACGGGTGTTGATTTTTTCGATTACCAATTTCCAAGTGTAAGTAGAGAAGGCTTTGTCATCCTGTGATATTGGAGCAGGTCGAAAATCGGCTAAATCATAGCATGTGAATCCAATGGATGCATCAGCAAGGAATAAAGACCAGAAGGCATGAGGCACGTGGCACGATGGATTCTAAGCAGCAGGCAGTCCCTCCACAGACGCCGGATAGTCCTGGTAGCAGACACTGGACTGTCCGGTGAGGCACCGGACAGTCCAGTGAGCTCTGCCAGACAGTCCGGTGGGGGCCAGAATACTGGATGTAATCTTGTTTTCAATTCTGGTTGTAATTTTATTTTTGATTCTTTTGTAATAGAGGTGTTTAGAGACTTGGATAAGTTAGGACAAGGGTTTACATCGGCTGATTCTTTAGAATAAGTAGATATAGGTGACGGAACTATTCCACGGCCGACATTTGTAAACAAAACCTTGAAATCCGATTCTAGAAATAAATTGATCGGATTGTTAAGAGAATATTTGGATTGTTTTGCCTAGAGTTATACTGAGATGCCTGGGTTAAGCCGTGATATTGTTGAGCATCGGCTACCTATTAAGCCTGGTTTTTGACCTTTTAAGCAAAGGCCGCATCATTTCGATTTTGATATTTATCCTCGTATTAAAGATGATATTCATCGGCTTTTAGAAGCAAACTTTATTAGACCTTGCAGGTATGCAGATTGGGTCTCCAACATTGTGTCGGTGGAGAAGAAGGACTCAAACAAGCTTTGGGTGTGCATCGATTTCCGCAATCTAAACAAGGCTACACCCAAAGATGAGTATCCTATGCCTATAGCCGACATGTTAATCAATAGTCCTTCTAGTAATAAGGTTATTAGTTTTCTTCATGGTAATGCCAGGATATAATCAAATCTTTATGGCCGAAGAAGATACGTCCAAAACGGCTTTTGTATGTCCTGGCTTCATTGGTTTGTTTGAGTGAATTGTTATGACATTTGGTTTAAAGAATGCTGGTGCTACTTATCAAAGGGCTATGAACTTTATCTTCCATGAGCTGCTAGGAATTATCCTAAAAGTTTATATTGATGACATAGTCGTTAAATCGGCCGCTTTTGACTCTCATTTAGCCGATTTGCATAAGGCCTTTGAAAAGATGCGCAAGTATAGCTTAAAGATAAACCCACGTAAATGTGCCTTTGGTGCGTCGGCCTGGTAAGTTCCTAGGATTTATTATTCATGAGAATGGCATAGAGATTTATCCTAATCGCATAGAAGCTATTTGGAAAGTAGCAGCTCCGATCTGCAAACTTGATATGCAAAAGTTTCTCGGCAAAGTGAATTATTTACAACGATTTATATCTAATCTTGTCGGGAAGGTTGATGTGTTTACTCCTATTCTTCGGTTAAAGAATGATGCTGATTTCACTTGGGGGGCAGAACAACAAAAGGCATTTGAGTAGATCAAGAGTATTTGTCTTCGGCACCGGTGCTTAAGGCGCCAAAGAGTGGAGTTCCTTTTAGATTATATATTGCTGCTGAAGAGAAGGTGATTGGTGCTGTTTTGACTCAAGAAATCGAATGTAAAGAGCATGTGGTTACATACTTAAGTGGGAGATTGATTAACGCTAAGACAAGGTACACCTTTATTGAAAAGTTATGTTTATGTTTGTTTTATGCGTGTACCAAGTTAAGATATTATTTGTTATCTAGCTCTTGTGTAGTTGCTTGTCAAACCGATGTGATTAAGAACATGTTGCATAATCCTATCATGAGTGGTAGAATTGGTAAGTGGGGTTACACTTTGATAGAATATGATTTGACTTATGAACCTTTAAAATCTATGAAGGGCCAAATTGTAGCTGATTTTATAGTTGAACATCGGATTAATGATTCTTATGAGCTAGACTTGCATTATGTCACTTTCACTCCATGGATGCTTTATTTTGATGGATCGGTTTGTAATGAGGGTCAAGGTATAGGTGTAGTGCTAGTTTCACCTCAAGGTGCTACATTTGATTTTTTTTTTTAGCCGATTGGAATTTCATTGTACTAATAACCTAAGCCGAATATGAAGCGTTGTTGTTTGGTTTAGAATTATTGTAGTCCATGGGGTGAAGTGTGTCAAGGCTTTTGGAGATTCTTAGTTAGTAGTTCAACAAATCTTGGGAGAAAGCCAATGCTATGATGGGATTTTAAATTCTTATTTAGAGCGATGTTGGGATATTATTCGTTCTTTCGATGAATTTGGCATCTCTCATATATTTAGATCTGGCAATGCCAAGGCTAATAAGTTGGCATGGGAAGCATCTGGTTATCGTATTTCAAGAGGCAAATTTCATATTGCTGAGAAATCGATGCTCGAAGAAGGATGTGTACTGAAACTACGCACACCGGACTGTCCAGTAGGGTGCATCGGACTGTCCAGTGAGGTGTCAGACTTGTCCGATGATGGACAGCGGACTATCCGGTGGGATGGTAAAAGACTTGATTTTGGCTTTGGATGATCCGGCAAGTGGCATAGCCTGATCCTGATGATTGGAGAAAACCTTTTATGGCATATCTACGAGATCCAAGTGCCAGAACAGAGAGAAAAGTTCGGCGTGCTACTTTTAAGTATACTTTGATTAATGATGACTTATATCGTCGAACTTCTAGTGGTGTTGTGCTCAAATGTTTAAGTCTTGATGATGCTGTGTTGGCCATGGCTGGGGTGCATGAGGGTATTTGTGGCACTCATCAATCGGCTTTGAAGATGAAGTGGCTCTTAAGGAGGGCTGGATTTTATTGGCCTACAATGATTGCCGATTGCTTCAAGTATTATAAGGGGTGTCAGGTATGTCGAAGATTTGGAGATATTCAGATAGTACATGCTGCTAAGTTGCATCCTATTATCAAGCCTTGGCCGTTCAGAGGATGGGGCCTAGATTTTATTAGAGAGATTCATTTGTCATCTTCTAAAGGGTATCGATTCGTGTTGATGACTAATGATTATTTCACTAAGTGGACTGAAGCCGTTGCCTTGAAGAATATAACACATAAAGAGTTAATTGAGTTTATTATTGAGCATATCATTCAGAGATTCGGTATTCCTCAAACTTTAACTACAGATCAGGGTGCCTCTTTTATGTCTAAGGAGGTACGTGAATTCACTTAATCATATAAGATTAAATTGCTCAATTTCTCTCCGTATTATGCTCAGGCTATTGGATCAAGCCGAGTCTATTAATAAAGTGATTATTAATCTCATCAAGAAAAAGATCACTGATCACCCTCGGCGTTGGCATGAAGTCTTGTCTGAAGCTTTATGGGCTCATAGAATATCTAAGCATCGTGCTACTAAAGTGTCTCCTTTTGAGCTTGTGTATGGTCAGGATGCTATGTTACCTGTAGAGGTAAATTTGAATGCATACAGGTTTGTAAGGAAAAATGATTTGGATGTCGGTGAATATCATGATTTGATGATGGATAATAATGATGAAGTGACCGACAGGCGATTGATGGCTTTGAGAGAGATTGAAAAGGACAAGCTTATGGCTACCAAATCAAACAACAAGAAGGTAAAGGTCAAGAATTTCCAAGTTAGAGAGCATGTATGGAAGATGGTGTTGCCATTGAAGATGAAGGATAGAAGGTTTGGCAAGTGGTCTCAAAGCTGGGAGGGTCCTTTTAAAGTGAAACGGGTGGTTTCTGGTAATGCATATATGCTGGAGGATCTGCAAGGTAATGAACTGCCCAAAGCATTGAATGGCCGCTTCTTAAAGAAATATTTCCCAAACATGTGGCAAGATGCTCGAAAAAAACGATGTATCGCATCGGAGGTTTAGTTTTGCTTCAGAATTGTTATATTATGAAATATCTGTTGATTCTCGAAGATGTAAATGCTTCGGGTGCTTTTAGTTCAATGACCTTCACTGAAAAATAGGGGGGCATGTGTTGAGCGCTTAATTGGGAAGGGCCAGTAATGGTCAGCGCCGCCGGACAATCCGGTGGCGTGTACCGGACTGTCCAGCGTCACCGAACTGTCCGGCAGGGTGCACCGGACTATCCGGTGTAATCGAGTCCGAGACGAACTGCCAGATTTGAACGAGATCTTTTAGGATTCGACTTGTACATGGGTTAAAACCACCCTCCCCTGTATATATAAAGGGGTCAGGCCGATTGACGCATACACAATCGAACCAATCTACTATTTTACTTACTTTTATGCATATCTCTATTCACAAACCCTAATTCTCTTCTCCAACCCTAGTCTTCACCTCTCTTCGACTCTATGCCGACTTAAGGAGCTCTAGGTGGCCCGTCGACGCTAGAGCAACCCCTAACGCTGATCCTCCCTGACGGGGTCCCTCTCGGGTGGATTGGTCTAGGTCACATTATTGGTGATTGGCGCTAAAACGTGTCAAAGAACATGTACAATACTTTTAAGTCCTGGACATGTAAAACTACTTCCATCTCTAAAACAATGCAATTCTAGCATTCAAATTTTGTCCTAAAAAATATAAGTGCAACTTGTGAGCTATCTTTTATAAAAGGCATGCACATTAAATTGCTTGTTTTTTCTTTCTATGGTGCAGGCTCGTTAAATGGCTAGATTTTTTTTTCACTTTCTAGAACACATGTACATGATTAAATATGGTTCTCTAGGCCATTTCTCGTAACTACTAACTGTTTTTATTGCATTCGTTTCGAGGCAGATGCAGTACCAGACGTATTTCTCACAACAGGCCTTTGTCTTCTTCCACCCAAAACAATCCTACAACCCCCTCTCTCTTTAATATTTATTAAAGTGAGGAGGGAATAATATATATTTAGTATACTAGTCCATCAACCCGTGCACTCGCACGGGTTTGAATCTCTTGAATATGCTGAAATTTTATAGATAAATTTAATAACGGTAGAAATTGTAATTTAGCAATATATAGATATATTTTTATTTAATTTTATATAATACCATATGTGGGTGATTTAGATGTTGGTTTGGTTTTTTAGTTTATTTTTAGTATAAAAAAACTGAAGGTGGATGGGTAATTCAGATTCAAAGGTGTTATTTTAAAAAATTATCATATTAATGGCGGGTAAATTATATATAAATTTAGTGTGTTATTTTAGATCATATATTAAAAGATAAAAGGCAGGTAATATACATACAAATTTAGGCATTATTTTATATTATGTTACATAATAGCAACGGATAATTATGAAGACAACTAATATGTATAATGACTATTAATTTTTCTATCTAATGAATTGATAGTTGGATGTTTCAGATTATAGTGAGGATTTCTATGACTTATCTCTTTAGCGTGTCTCAAGGAAATTAATTTAGAGGCGCAAATTGATTTATCTATTTTATCTATTTTTTGCTCTTGTTCTAATACAACATCAAGATAAAATTAAGGGATTATATTAATTTCAATGGCTCATGTGAGGATTAGCAGGCTAATTTTTATTCTTTTTTCATAATGATATATGTGAATAATTTAGGCTCAGTTTAGTGTTACTCCATATAATTTATAATAGCATAGGTGATTTTTTTTAATACGCATGAGAGAGAGACATAGCTGACGTTACTTACTGGTATTTTTAATAATGATGGAGATGGCTAATTTAGATTAAATTTTAGTGGGCTGTTGTAGAACTATTTCTTTGATGTCATCTATTGTTATTGATATCAAGATATATGTACGTTTGATTACTTTTTTCAAAATATCAACTGTTGTTAATGTGGATATAGAATTTCGTGGTTATTTTAAATTGTTTTCATAATTGCGGATGAGTGTAATTTTTTAGAAACAGATTTAGTGGCTATTATTGTGAACCACAATTAGAGTTTATTGAACTGATGGCATGACGGCTATCTGTTACTATAATTAGATGTGTCCTAAAATATTTATACAGCGATCGCACACTAATTTGTAAATGTTCTATAGAGGTACTATTTGTAATTTCATAGTTTTATTTTTTACGTTTGCATTGTTGTGTTGAGCTATCTGGCTTCCACTGTCCTAATTGCAGGGGTTGATATGCATTTTTTATGTCATTTTAACATGTCCTAAAATCCCTCAGTACACTTATATTCTAGGATGGAAGGAGTATTTATTTTGAAGCAAAATGCATGCTCCTAGTCCTAGCTAGTGATTAGCATGCTTACCTTGGTTAATTGGGCAGCCAATAGCAAAAGATCGATATTGCTGCGGTTTTTGTCTTCAAGTACGTCCATTCACTCAAAGAGTGGATATTATGATAATGCGAAGGCGTAATGATGTATTCCTGCTCGGTGCTCGCTGTACTCGTCGGCTGGGATGTGCTTCGAACCACTGCAGACTATTCAAATCAGGCAGCTAGCTTGTTTCTCCACGCTGTCATCTGATGAGATCGATAAAAACAGGAAAAAATAATTAAATATTAGCTTGGCACATAGCGACATAGAGCTGATTCCACTAGTATTCGTGCATGGTCAGCTATTGACAACATCAATGATGCCAGCTCTAATGGACGCCAATCAATCTTCTAAGCATAGATGATCGCACAGCCATATTCCGATCGACCAGGTTCCTAGCGTAAATAGGGTGACGGCAAGTCCCAGCAGCTCTCCACCGTCCGAGGTCCCCTCCTGAAACCGGCACCTGACCACCGCGGCCACGACGTCGTCTCCGTCATCTCGCCGTAGGACCCTCGCAGAAAGCGTACATGTCCTTCGCGCCGCCAGGACAGGGTGTTGTTGCCGTGTTTAGATCGATTACTTGGAGATAAATTGCTTAATAATTGCATAAGTGGGTAATTTTAAGCAACTATTGGGTTTTTTAAGGCAACTTTTGGGTTTTTTCGGCCGTCTATCCAATGGCTATTATCGCTGGTGATTGGTGTATGCTATTAAATTGATGGCCAAATGTTTTGCTTTTTTATGAGAATTTCTAAGATTTCTCTATTTTTCTAACGCGTCTCGTGGGAATTAACGTGGAGCCTAAAAAAAGTTTCTAATTAGTAATATTAAAATTAAGATGGTTGTGTCCTACAGGTACATAGAATGAAGGAAGTTATGGTTCAAGTTCGAAGTCCCCATTTCAAATTCAAAGCTCCCCGTCAAAATTTAGGATTTCCATTATTTACTGTTTTAGCTTCACCAACAACGTTTTCTTTGAACTTTCTAATGCTATGCTAGCTCAACCTATATGGGCAAGAAGCAAATATGAAGAGCTAATTTAATGATTATTTGGCCTGGCCTAAAGTGGCCCGAGTCAAAGAATGGGTGGCGTCATTAAGACATAACTAACTTAACTAGAAATATTTGAGCGGGCAAAACTTAGACCAATTTTGTACTGCTCCTGCTGAAATACAAGTCATATAGGAGTATTCAGTAAAGGCTGATATACAGAACAGTGGAACTTGGGATCTAAGCTGATGCCCTAAACTCGGTTTGCCTCGCACATGCCGCACTAAATTGGCAGTTGCCAAATATCAATGCACACTCACCAACCTCACCTCTTGAACGAAATGTGCGTTGATGGGGATCTCAATCCATGTCTGCAAGGACAACGCAGTCATATCAATACATATGTACTGGTGATATGCATGCCGTTCAACCCAAGGACAATGCGCAGCGTTGGCTGATTGCACAACAGGTACACGAATTGATATTGGATGCCAGAGACCTTAACAGGTCTTGTTCTGGCACCACAAGAACTAGGGATTGGCTTTCACCAAACATCTGCATCCATGGTTCAGATTTCAGAACTTCAAATGCCATGGGGTCACCGCGCACACCTAGGACCTTGCAAGCAATGAAGCAAGCATATAGTACCACGCATTGCACTGCAGAGTCTTGCTTGGTTGCACTCTTAATTGCACACTCAGAGGGGCTGTTCAATGTACCACGGCTTCTGAGTACTGACGGAGTGACGGGCGACTGGGCGACGACGAGGAGTAATTGACAGCCGGCCTGTAGATATACTATATAGACTATACTGTGTTGCACGGCAGAGGGTGGAAATTGAATACATGGAGGAATGGCCACGCAGAGGGCTTGCCCAGGGCGTGCTAGCAAAAATCAGAGGCCCTGTACTAAAATTTAAGTAGGCTCTACTTTTTTTTTAGAAAAAACTACTCTCTTCGCTCATATTTTCATTTGACGCGGTTGATTTTTTAAACTTTAATCATTTGTTTTATTGAAAAAATTATATCATTTATTATTTATTTCGTTGTTACTTGATTTATCATTAGTGGTGGTTTGAGTATGACTTGTATTTTCATATATTTGCTTAAATCTTTTGAATAAAACGAAAGATTAAAATTTAAAAAGTCAACCACGTCAAATAAAAAAGAATGCGTGGAATATATACATAAACAATAATGCCTTGATCTTCTAAAGTGTAGCGATAGCTAATCCTTTTGCAGTTGATTAACGAACTCCATAGCGTGAGTGCGCGGCACTCCATAGCGTGGTAGTACCGCCATGGTGGCGAGTATACAATTGGGTGATGGGCAATCTACTGGTTTGTGGATTTGGGCATAACGAATCAGCGTGTCCCGAGTAAGGAAAAACTATGAAAACCAGGGTTCAAGAGCATGACCAATCGAATACTAAGAGACAACATTTTGTCAACATAATATGACATAGAAAATTTAGCAAACCTAAAATATCTAATGAACTAATAAAGTGCTAAAGAATAGAGCCCCTTAGAGATTAGGGCCTTGTTCCGGGTACACCTTGCCCATGCATTGGGCACGGGCCTGGGCTTTGCCCATGCTGCTATTCAAGTACCCTGGTTAGGCTGATTGTGGATATGATCGTGCATCACAGTGTTTAAACTCTGTAGATGCATTATACATAGAGGGGATTTTAAAATGCATAATGTCTTTTTGCACAACCTGCATTGCCCCGGCATCTGATTTCTTAAACCTAGGGGCTAGGGTCGGATCTTTTTGCCTGGCAGGCACAACCACAACTAGACCAGGGCGGCAAGCCGGCAAGCAAACAAGCCGATAGTGATTGGCGTAACTCCCCCCTTGCCGGTCAGGAGAGAAATCAACGATGCATTGTGACTCTTCTTTTGTGCAACTGTAGTACGATGACGATGAAGCATTAGATCTGAGCACCTTCGAAGTTTATATATAGGTTTAAAGAACTATAAGAAATTTACAAAGGATTTCAAAGGAAATGATTGTTTCTTTTTGTTGGCGACAAGTATTTGTTTGTTCAGATGGATAGGATTTGCCCTTCTCGTGAGAACGTTATGTATAACTTTATTCGCATTTGTTCTCTGAAATAAGCAAGGCTAATTTACAAGGAATTTGTGCCATATTTATCATTCAAGATTAGTGTTTTAATTTATTTTGAATGACAAAGACTTTGGATTATGTTGAGAAGAGAAATGTAGGCATTAGTGGGCTAAAATTATTCTACCGAAATGGCTCAATCACACCATGTATATCTGCTCCGAATCATACGGCAAAAGATTTTGCTTTGCCTTGATGTTATTAGAAAAAAATCGGTCTAGATTATAAGGAAAACTGGACAAAAAACATACAACTAGAGAGGCAGCAGCCTGCAAAACTTCGGGTCTAGAGCATGGCCACAGAAGACAACCTTACACAACTTTGGCTTGTAAACCATACAACTATGAGGGAACACCGCACAAATGCAGTCCTCAGACCGTATAACTAAGAGGATACAACCATGCCCTCACACCATTGATCACTCCACTACAACCAATGCTTGGACAATTGATCACAAACAACCGGTTGGATTGGCATATCAACCCAAACAACACAACACCTTTCACCAAAGCAATTCAACTCGACAACTTTGACTTGTTGGACCAAGACATCAATATGAGGCACACAACATTGTCACGGCTAGGCATGAAACTGGATCGGATACGGACGGATAAAATTATTTGTTTTTCGGATTCGGTTTACGGGTAGTGCCAAAATGTGCCGGATATTGATATATACCTCGTATGCATAATATTTTTAGTCTTCGGATATAGATACGGATCAGATATTAACTGTTCGGATTCAGATATTAGACGTCCCATTTAACCTCTGAAACCTCTCGGGACGGATTATCCAGCGGATAATATCCGTCCCGCTTTCATTCCTAGTCATGGCACTCAGGTCAACCATGCATCACAACACCACTGGACCTTGAGGCTCACCCACATCTGATTCGACCACCCCACTAGCTCCAAGCACAATACCGTCAGTACCACTAGAAACCTCTCCTTCTCCTTCCTTTTCATATTTTCTCATTTTTGTCCCCAACTCCCCATCCACCTTGCTGGTGGTTGAAAGCCACAAAAGTTGGCCAAGGCAACGACATCCAAAAAGACACATCTAGTGAGGTCATGACATCACTAACACCGCCATCACCCGACAAGAAGGTCAAGACTCTCACCGTAAGGGGCATATCGAATTATGCTTCTAAGAAAGTGAGCAGCATCTGAACGCATCATGATGCATATCCCGTGGAATAGGAAAGGATTTTTCTATGGCCCTAGGTCCTTAAGCACAACCCCTGATTGTGCATTGTCCTTGACGATCCCTCGGAAACTACTGCACATAATTGTTGAGCATTGGTGACATATGTAGGTGTCCCTACCACCACGTGCACTGTTAGTGACCCCACAGTGTACATGATTAGTACTAGCCATGACCCATGGGCGCATGAGGGCACCGTGGGCGACCCTAGCTGCATCGGTAGCATCCCATTAGCCATAGCCTGAGTAGAGGATGTCCCTAGTAGTCAGAGTCAAGACCAGGGGCAATCTTGTTTGTGTCCTCTCTCATTGGCTATGAGACTACCAGTTTGCCCTAGTTTTGGTCATCCTTTGGAGGTGTGGTGAACCACAACGCCTCGTTGGTGAGAGAAGTATTGTCCTATTTTGTGTAGATAAGGATTCAAGTCAAAGGGCCATGGGTTGCAATAAGTCCCTCTAACTTTGATGTTACTGTGATGGCATCTACTTCAATGGAGTCATGGGGTTAGTAAGGGTGTGGTATTCCAAGTCTATAGTTCTAGACCCTTGGGGTTTTGCACAAGAGGAATTCTCAGCTCATGGCTTTGGCCATTATTGGGAATAGGTGGGGCTAGTGAAGCGCAAGTTTGCTTTAGATGCACACATGGATGGTTGCTCAGTGTTGGCGCTCTATATTGACTGAAATAATTGCATGATTTTACAAATATTGTGCCTAACATTTATCACTGGTAATTGTAGACTTTGCAATATTGTTTTGATCTTGTGCTATACTCAAAATTTGCAGATTTCAAGACCTAATTTGAGGCCACTTTGACCCACCAAAATAGGCAAGGTCGGCCGACCCCACCCCACTAAGGTCAGCCGAGGCCCCCTTTTCTGGAAGTTTCTGGAGGAGATCTTCGAGGGCCAGCCTAGAATCGGTCTTATCAAAAAATTATGCTTTTTCTGGAATATCTAGATAAGTCATCGAGATATGCTCAAACATGGAAGATTTGGCACAAACCATCTTATACCGAAGATTCTAGAGCTCTGAAGGCCCACATGCAGTGTATGGACTTTTTAAAATCAAGCGACAACCGATATACTCAAAGATAGAAAGAATTGGCCATGGGCAAGGACTGGGTCAGCTGACTCTACCCCCTAGGTTAGTTGACCCCACGTGTTTTTACGTTCGGTTCTTGGTTTTCTTATTGTGGTACCTCCTCTAGGGTATAAAAAGAGAGGATAGGCCCTGAGGTCGAGCATCCAATTCATTATCAAGGCATAGAGGAAAAGAAGGAAGGGGCATCTATAAGACGAGAGCTGAGGGTCGAGTTCTAGTCTAGGGATTATAGTTTTTTCTAGTTCTTGGGGTAATTAGAGGTCTTGCATGGCTCTCTAATTACCTATATCTTGATGGCCTAATCATATCATTGTGGGAGGTACGATCATGGTTTTAACTCTGATATGTTTATCAATGAAGCATAGATCTTGTTCTAATTATCATGTTCTTGATCTAGTTCATCGTGTTCTTGATTTAGATACATATGTTGTTGATCATGTTCTTAAGGGTTATGTTCTTCTAGTGATCTTGATCTTTGATCTTGCTTACTGATGATATGGTTGCTTAGCTTGTTATTGTGATCATGGTGAGTAGAAGTCCTTGCTATGTTGATCATATTATTTGACTACGCTAATGTTAGAGTTGAGAACTAATCATATATGCCTTATGAGAGCTTCTCATCGATTACCCCGTTCTATGTGACATAAGGGCGGAAGAAAGGTTAAGCTTGTCTTAGCGGGTTTGGTTGATGATCTTGGTTTAATCATGCTATGAAGTTCATGCTTGATCATGCTTATATCTTCCTCGAGCTGCTAGTTATCTCGTTCCTCTAATCTTATGGATGTGCATATCATGCTTGTCTTGGATCCAATTAGTGCTAGATTAGACTATAGTTAATACCCCTTTGATCAGGTTGTTCTAATGTGTTCTAATTGCCTATATTCTAACTCTAACTAGATTAGAGGTAGATTAGATAACCCCTAAACCTAGAGTTTACCTTAAGCTTGAGATAGTTCATTCGTTATTGAATGCTTCCACGAATTGATAAACCCATGATACTCATCCTAGGGAAAAGCTACACCGATACTGTCACTTGCAGTATAAGGTTTGTCGTGCTTAAGTGTCATCAACACTTAGGATTGTAAAGCATGCAAACCTAGGATGGGAATCGGGAGTTGCGCTCTTTCCTTTTGATCTGCGCAATGCAATGATGCGGTGCACCTTGTTCCTTTCTCTCAGGCGGTTACTTGCAAATTAGCATCATGCTCTATTTGGGGCTTCACAGCCGGCCAATCTTGTGGGACAGGCTTCTTTTGCAGCTTATGTAGCTTGTTGTAGCTATTTCTGTTGATGTGATTTCGGGGAGGTTGCAGAGAATACCCCTTTCTGTCGTTTGTTTCTTTGGAGAACAAGATGACAAGATCCATGGTGAGATGTCCCTTGATATGAAGAGTCGAAGATGACATTGCAAGGTGTAGTTGTATAATTTTTTGTTTTCTTTGAATATCCTCATGGTCCCAACTATTGTACTCTTATGGATTGTTATTATTTTTATGTAATGAAATCAGATATCTTTTTTAGAAACTAACAACAACTTAGTCATAACACTCGACATCCATTAGCACCACGAGCAGATCCAGTGGTAGGGCGAGTGGGGCGTGATCCCCTACCACCTCCTAGGCCATGGAGCCCCTTGAGGCGCTTCTCCATTTTTGAGTAAGAAGAATTAAGAAAAAGAAACGGGAGAAGAAGGGAGGAGAAGAATTAAGAAGAAGAAAGAAAATAGGATAGTAATAAGAAAGGATAGGAGAAGAGAGGAGAAGAATTATGAACAAGAAATAAAATATGATAGTAAGAAGAAAGGAGAGAACAAGAGAGAGTGCGAAGAAGAAAAGAGACCCTCTTATGTTCTTCATTGACCGAACCTTTCCCCCTGGGGTCCTACCATTCTAAGAGCTAAGCAGTGCAATCGGTTGATGCGGGGCTATTGGTCGGCGCACGTGTGCTGGGAGCAAATAGCAACGTGCGAGGACAAGACCCACTAGAGATGCAAAAATCGTAGAGCTCAAACGAAACATGTAGCACTAACTATTGTTGCTACGTTTTCCTCAATTATTGTGTCAACCTACCGCATCAGGTCCCTGTTGCTTCTAGTAAATTCCTTAGTTCCCCTATCAACCATCACGTCGTGGACTTTTTTTATTTATATTTGAATATGTGTAGAAACCTTTCTGTCATAGAAAAATTCAAACCACGGTGCTAAAACCTCAACTTGTCCCAAATTTAAGTTATTGTACTGAAAATTTATAGTTGAACTCGAAAAACTTTTGACTCATATACCCAAAATATTTAATATTGCTAACTTTGTATTTGAATACAGAAACTTTGTAGTTGAACTCGAATAACTTTCGAATCCACAAACTTTCAATAATGCAAACTTTGTATTCGCATACTCAAAACTTTCTATTTGAATACTGAAAACTATCTACCGCATATGCAAAAACTTCTAATATCCATGCCTTTCTACTTGCGGATTTCAAATCACAAATTGAAAACTTTATATTTATGGTACAAAACTTTGAAATGACATATTCAAGATCTCTAATTCCAAATGTAAAAAAAAATGAATCCAAATTAAAAAATGTCAATATTTAGAACTTTCTACATCCCCAGATTTCACTCCACTATTAAAAGCATTGCACTTAAAAATAAAAACTTTGAATCACATATTCAAAATTTATTCATCTCTCTGAGAATTGAATATTTTAAATGTCTAAACCTCCATCTTTGAAATCACACTACCAGTAGAAAAAGAAAAATGTGGATACTGGATACATGAATCTGAGTCCATGTGTTGCCTGATGGCTAATGATCATTCCAACGTCATGCTTGGCATGCACAACAATTAAGATGGATGGAAACAAAGCAAAAAAGATGCTTGATCGGTTGCCCATAGAGGGTTTTGGACTAGAAAAATCACAAGTCTGAATATGAATCAGCGCGTCGCTATGGCTCAAGGCGCGCATGCGTCAAATACGAACTAGATGAATTCCCCATGCGTTGCTGCGGGAATTTGAGTGATATCATATATGTATTCCACACAAAAGCATCACATGCATCATACCATAGAAATTCGGTAGATGATATAAATAAAACACTTAGGCCCTATTTGGTAGCAAAGTTTTCTAATACTATGGTTTTGAAATACTGTGATTTATGTATGTACATGACATAGATACTATGGTTTTGAAATACTACAGTAAAATTACAGTATTTCTTAAAACTTGTGTACTGTTTGGTTACAAAGTATTTGAGTTCACTTCCAAGCAGACAAGCAAACGACCCTCTCTCTCCCCCACCGGCGAGCAGCCCGTATGCGCAGTCCCTCTCCCGGCGGCAGCGCCGGCGAGGACGGGAGGCAGCTCCACTCTGGCGACTGGCTTCGGTGGGCTGTGACGGGAGGCCGCTTCGGCGACGGCGGTCGCTGGCTCCAGCGGGGCGTGATGTGCCGCGCAATGGGAGGGAGCCGCGGGGCCGCACCGGGAGGCTGCTCCACTCTGCTCCGCGACGGGCCCTGGCCGGATCTATGCCGTCAGCCACTGGCCGTCCTGCGCTGTCACCGCCCACTCCAGTGGCCACCCCATGCCATCTCCACCCCGACCGCCCCTCGCCTTCGCTCCTTCCCGCCCCGTCGCCATCGGCCGCTGTGATGCCCCAGGCATCTCAAGCGTATTACATTAGAATCATTAGCTAAATTGCATCATTATATGAACATTTCATATTAGGGACATGAGTGGATTAAGTCTTTTGAAGCGAGTTAAAACCGATTTTTCTGCAAACTGCATTTTCATTTGCCCGGCAACCTTAATACTGTGGTGAATTTGATAAAACTATACATACCAAACTTGTAGACAATTTCCTAATGAACAACTTTGGTATTTTGTGTCATGACATGCATAAAGGTTTGAATAGAGTTTTAGGTCATTTTCGGTAAAACTGAGAAATCTGTCCAAATGTGATTTAAATAAAGATTTCAAATTTTTGTGAAACAAAAGTCAACATTTTGAAAAACTTTGTATATCAAAGTTGTAGTTCCTGAGCAACTGAACAACATTGGTATATAACATTTACCATGAAAATGCATAAAAATATGACTTGTAGAATTTTTAATTTGGAAGATTTTATTGGTCAAACTCGGGTCAGCAGGTTAAACTCGATTTAAATCATATTTATACTTGGAATCTGGTATTACTCCTTTTGACAAAGTTGTAGATCCTAAAAGGTAAAACGTTTCATTCAATTGGGTCCTTTTCAAATTCGGACTCTAGAATACTCAAAAACTCAAGTTTCAAACAGGTCTTCCTGCAGTCAACAGGAGTTTTCCATTTTCGAATTTTATTTTCTCCTTGAGTCGCTGACAGCCGGGCCCCACATGGCGGATCCTTCGGTCGGACGACAGCCGACGTGGGCCCCACTGCCTTCCTCACCGCATGCACCCGGTCCGTAGACCCCTCACCCTCCTCCTCACCCCGACCCCACCTGTCAGCCTCGCTCGGGCCATGGACCGAGTCCACCGCGCGCTCTCTCTCTTCCTCTTCTCCTCCCGCTCGCCCACGCGGCGGTCGGGGCCTGCGCGCCGTGCCACGCCATGGGCGCCATGCGCGCCACGCCGCGGCCACGCGCCGCCCGCTCTGCGCCCTCGCCCGGCCTGCCGTGCCAGCTCCCTCCGCGCTCACTCACTCCTGCAAGTCCTGCCGCGACCCCGCGTTCCACTCCCTGCGCCCTCTGCTTTTCGCTTGCTCCAGAGCTGCGGCCGCCATAGCCGGCGACCTCGAGCTCGCGCCCTGCCTTCCCCAGCCTCCCCTCGCCCCGCTAGCGCGTGCGCCGTGCTCACCACACCTCCTTCCACCTATCCCATGAGGTCTTGGAGCCTTTCCACTGCCTCTCCTGTCTCCTCCGTGCGCCACCGCACAGACACGCCCCGCACCGTCGGCGTCGCCGTGGAAGGCCACCACCGGCGCCTCCCGCACCTTCATAGTGCCTCCTCCAGATACACCACTTCCCCGCGCAGCTCGCACATCCATCCGTGGCCTCTATTCCCCATCAACGGCGCCGAATCGGGCCGAAGTGTGCCGCCGGACTGTGCTCCGCCGCCCATCGGTTCACCGGCGTTCCCCGCCCGCTCCGAGCTCCTTTCGCGACGCCGTCTTGGGGGAAAGGAACCTCTACGCCGGGAATGCGCTCCCGGACCAGCTCGGCTCGAAGCGTGCCCTCGCACGCGGCGCGCCGCGCGCGAGAATTTCGGCGGCCACGGGCGCCCCTGCCCTGTCGCGAGGTAGAAGAAGGTGGATAATTTGCAGAAATCCCCCTGTAGTACTCTATATTTTACATACTCTAACCCAGCCCTGTTCACTGAGTCATGAACATCTTCTGTACCGGTCCCTGAGAGATAGATTTAATTATAATTAGGTCCCTGGTCCTTAGGATTTTCGGTTTAAAGCATTTTATTAAAACTGAAACTTTGAAAATTCATAATAAATCATATAAAAATCAGAAAAATACAAACCTTGTTGCATTTTACTCCTCTTAGGTAAATCTACAGAATGGATAGGATGGTTGGGCATGAAAAGACAGTTTTGCCCCTGTTTTTGTGCATGCTTGATAAATCAATATAATTGGGAAATGTGGACTAAATGGTCTCCAAAAAATTGCCAAACTTGGTCAGCAGTGTTGTTAGGGTATATAGGTTCATTGTGATTTTTGGTAGCTCAAGTGCTCACTTTTAATTACTATTTTACCCCTGCATGTGATTTTAGCATAAAAAGAAATAAGGAAAAGGTAACCATATTGAAAATTATGCTCTAAAGGGGTTTTACACCTTTTATTTGTGATCCCTGTGGTATAAATAGCTCACTGTTGAAATGGGGTACTGTGCATGTAAGGTTGACCCTATTTTTGAAAATGGTAGGCATAATGCTTATTTAAGTAAACTTCGGTTGCCTCGCATAAAACGATGTTACCTCATCACACACCCCACTTTGTTATATGTGATAAGCTAAGTTACCGTAGGTGATGGCTTGTACGATTTCTTAATACTAAACCAGTTTCATCACGAAAATGCATCACTTTAGTCCCTAAATCATGATTCCTTGCATCACACTCACATCATGAAGCAAAGCATTGCACTAATACGTACTCCGATTGCACCATGTCATGCATATAGATCCCGCGAGCGAAGGATATCCGCCGGGCCAACCGATCGTAGAAGAGCACCAGAAGGAGCTGCATCAGGAACTGGAAGACCAGCCGCAGGAGCCCGACTTCGCTCAGGAAGCAGCTACTAACCCTAGTGAGGAAGGTAGGCAGGACCATAAATTCCCAGCAAATATGATATTGAATGATGTTTAGACATCAGCATTAGGAGTTGTTTGGAAACAATTGCATTAGACTTCTTGGCCGCCCTGGCCCTAGCACCTAAAATAGAGTACATAGGACGAGTATGCCTAGAAATGCTAGGTGCGAGTAGACACGAGTGAATTGGAGTCACTCGTCGTATAGGTGTTTTCAAAGGAAAGGCTTTCAAGATATATGGAAAACTTTAAACATGATTGTGATGGACATTGGGACATGATCGCAACAACTTGAATGGGGCCCTCAACCTCAACAGCTTCAACACATTGGGACATGGCCGCAAGTTCCAGCCAATCGTGCTCCATTCCAGCTCCCCACAGTGCGTGCCTTAGCCACTCCTTTTGTGGGTGCTTGCTACAACTGTGGGAAAACAAATCACCTCAGCAGAAACTGTCGTGCCCCTCGACGAAATCAGGGGGCAGTGCTTGTTACGGGCAGCCAACAGCAAAACAAGAGGAAGGGATCAAAGCCAGAGCTATCCCTAAGACAGGGTCAGGTGCACTATACCCACTTGGATCAGATTCCAGAGGGTGAACCAGTGTTGGCAAGCACATTCCTTGTCAATGAGCACCCCACAGTGGTTTTGTTTGATTCCGGAGCATCAAATACCTTCATCAGTAGGTCCTATGCAACAAAACATGGGTACCACATTGATGATATGAGGACAAAATATCACATCATAGCCCCGGGGTCACAAATTGACACAAATCAGATTGTGAGGCACTTACGCCTGCGCATAGGCGCCGAGGAATTCTATGTTGACCCTGTGGTACTTCCTAACCAGGGGATTGACATTATCTTAGGGATGGATTGGATGAAAGAGCATAACGTCATGTTGGATATTACTAGCAGGATAGTTCAGATGAAGTCTAGCCAGAATGGGAAGATCATGCACATTCATTTGCCAACTCATAAGCAGTTGTCACACACAGCAAATGCCATAGAAGTCCAGCAAATCAAGAAGATACCGGTGGTTTGTGACTATCCAGATGTGTTTCCAGAAGAGCTTCCCGGACTCCCACCGGATAGAGATGTCGAGTTTTCCATTGAGCTTATGCCTGGTACAGCACCTGTCTCAAGGAGACCATATAGAATGGCACCCAATGAGTTGAAAGAATTGAAAGTGCAGCTGCAAGAACAGCTGGACAAAGGTTTCATTCGCCCTAGCTCATCGCCATGGGGTTGCCCGGCCCTCTTTGTTGAGAAGAAAGAACCTGGTGGTAAGAGGTTATGTGTGGACTACTGACCACTGAATGCTGTCACAGTCAAGAACAAGTACCCACTGCCACACATTGATATCTTATTTGATCAACTTGTGGGAGCCTCAGTTTTCTCCAAGATTGATCTTAGGTCCGGGTACCATCAATTAAAAATCCGAGAGGAAGACATACCAAAGACCGCTTTCTCAACGCGGTATGGGCTGTATGAGTACCTTGTCATGTCTTTCGGATTGACTAATGCACCGGCTTTCTTCATGTACATGATGAACTCGGTATTCATGAATGAGCTTGACAAGTTCGTGATAGTATTCATTGATGACATCTTGGTTTATTCCAAGAATGCGAAGGAGCATGAAGAGCACTTGCGAGTAGCGCTATCTCGGCTTAGAGAGCATAAACTCTATGCCAAGTTCAGCAAGTGTGCTTTTTGGCTGAAGGAAGTGGCATTCCTAAGCCATATCTTGTCAGAGAAGGGTGTGGCTGTTGATCCTAGGAAGGTGAACGATGTGCTAGAATGGAAACAACCACAAACAGTGACAGAGATACGGAGTTTTCTTGGTTTGGCGGGCTACTACCGCCGCTTCATCAAGGACTTCTCCAAAATTGCAAAGCCAATGATAGCATTGACCCAAAAGAATGCAAAGTTTGTGTGGAGCACAAAATGTGAAGAGTCATTCCAAACATTGAAGAAACTCCTAACTTCAGCACCTGTTCTTGTTCAACCGGACGTCACCAAGCCATTTGATGTTTATTGTGATGCCTGTGGTATTGGCCTCGGTTGTGTCCTAATGCAAGAAGGAAAGGTGATTGCCTATGCATCCCGCCAGCTTAGGAAACATGAGGTGAATTATCCAACTCATGATCTGGAGCTACTTGCAGTTGTTCATGCCCTGAAGATATGGAGACATTACTTGTTGGGCAACACATGCCACATATACACTGATCATAAGAGCTTAAAATACATCTTTACCCAGCCAGAAATAAACATGACTATATATGTTTTGTTTTCAATACCACATGTTCGTATTTGTATGTTTACATTCCTGCAAGTTATATTATGATGATGAATATTTTGATGATGTTGATAATTACATGTTAACTTTTAATTACTATAAAAAGAATGGCTAAGGATCAACTGTTAGTTGCCAGCTTTGCGTCAGCCGTAAGCTCTTCCATTAAGTCCTACTGAGTAATTAGTACTCAGGGTTTGCCCCCACTTTTTGAGCAGGTATTGATGTCTTTTGGACATTAGCTTGGAGGAGAGCGGTACCGGTGGGCTCGGTGCTTCTTGCCTCATTCTTTATTGCCTGAAGACTCCTTCTTAAAGTATTATGTTTCCGCTGTGAGATTTATTTTGAACAACGCTTCCGCTTTGTAGTTGAATAGGTATTTGACTACCTATATTTGGTTTGTAAGCACTTTAACTTATTTTCTACTATAAACTGCCTGTGATGATGTAACTGTTGTGGCTCCATCGAGGGCTGGATGTGTGTGATGTCGGTTCCTCTGGGAAAAGGTAATATCGGGAGTCATTTTGACTCTCGACGGACGACCGGGTTTAGTTCGGCCTAATCACACTGCGAGCCATGGGTGGCAGGTGTGCCTAGTTCGGATTAAATCGGCGGTTCCGCCACAGCCGCTCCAGTCGCGCTACCCCCGGCCGGCACTGCCCCGAGGTGGAGGCGGACCGGCAGCAGGAGGTGCTGGCGGCGGGTGGCGTCGTCCATGGAAGAAGGTCCGGCGACGGATGTGGGAAGATGAGTGCAGCCAGACGTGGGCAATGGAGGCTGAGGTAGCAAGGGAACAATGCGCGAAGGAGCGGTGACAGAGGAAAACTTGGGTGGAGAGTAGAGTATCCAATACTCAAAAATACTATGGTTTTTCCTAAACCATTGTATTTAAAACAGTGTTCCAGCCAAACACCTTTTAGGCTAGAATACCATGGTATTCCAACATACTATGGTGTTGGCTGAAAACTCCGAAAATACTTTGCTTCC
Source organism: Paspalum vaginatum (assembly GCA_030272315.1). Taxonomy (NCBI): domain Eukaryota; kingdom Viridiplantae; phylum Streptophyta; class Magnoliopsida; order Poales; family Poaceae; genus Paspalum; species Paspalum vaginatum. The sequence continues at coordinate 30,972,702 of CM059018.1, read as the reverse complement.
AAACAGGCCCTTAGTGGATGGTGAGTGGATAGTGACATGGCATGCAACATAGTAGGGCCTTGAGATGACATTGCTTCATGCATGTCTAGAGATATAGGCAGTGGGGTACACCTATTTAGGTATAGAAGATTTGGTGGGTCAATGACCAACCCTACTGCAAGTCCAGTGCTGGTCGGTCCAATTGGGGATCACCAATGTTATCACTAAGAGCAGCACTGCACACCTGCATCAGGTAGCCACAGGAACTTAGGCTATCCACAGTGGGCGACTCTACCGCTCACCCTAAAGGTATAGGGTTGAGATATAGGGTAGAGAGGTGCTTCAATGGTGTACCCTAAAGGTCACTCTAAACTTAGAGTGAGCATGGAGAACACCAAGTATAGCGTCTTCTCTCTCCTACTCCATCTTCTTCTCTCTCCTCCAGCATGGACAACTACCTCTACCCGCGTGTGGTTGTGGACCCAGACGGGAAGAGCAGGCGCTGATGAGGCGGACGAGGCACCGCCGGGATTGAAGGTGAGAGCCAATGGACCGGCTCCACTGCCTCTCGAATGATGTGTGATTGTCAACGGAAGTCAAGACCCAGAAGGACTTGGACACAAGCCCTCTGATGGACTAGAGGTAGATGGAGAAGAAAGTCCTCCGAAGGACAGGAGGCATGCTCGGTGTCGGTGGGCCATGGGAGTTCGGCACACGGAGGAGCGACACAGCGACGGCAAGTGTAAGACCACCAAAGGACTACGAAGCAACCCCGATGGACAGGGGATGTCGGGTGACACTTTGGTGCTCCAACCTAAGTGCATGGTGCGAAGACGTGCGAGGGCGATGGTGGATTCGCTCAAATCCGCCAGACTACCACCAAGTTACCAAGACTCAGCGAACGGGCTCAATTCTCGCCAAGATAGAGTGGAGTAGGCTGTTCCAGGCCTAAGAAGGAAACCCTAAAGTTTTTCGGTTTCTGACTTCAAAACCGGGGGTCGATCGAAGGATTTGTATTACTGGCCTCGTGGACGTCATCTTGTAGATTGCATGCAACCGAAGAAGATCAAGACGCCATCGCTGTCGTCCGTCCTGAGAAAGTTGGGTCTTTTCCAGTTTAGCCCCTATGGCCATTTCTGTAATATAGGGGTCTTAGTGTAAATTGAGTCAGTTAGGCCTGGGCTATAAATACCTAAGTGGCTGGTCATTTAGGTGACTCTTCCACCTCTACAAGCCGTAGACTTAGCTTTCCAACCAGCCAAGTGCTTAGAGTGAAAACCGGGTGCTAATCTAGGAGTTGGAGTCCCCTAGAGCTAGTACTTTGCATTAGTGGGAGGATGATGGGTGGTAGGCTATGAGGAACCTTGTGTAAACTGAATTCCAATCTTAATCCAAGAAAGATTCATCCCCAATTCGAGTTCATGTGTGCAGCCCTCTCCCTTTCCCTTCTCTAGATTGGATTTTGTGTGAAACTCAAAGGCTTTTGGTGATTTGTGTTTTCCCATGAGTTAGCCCTCTTCTTTTGGTGTTTTGGACTTCCTGGGATGTGGAGATTATGATTTAGTTCATCTCAATCCTGCAGGATTGCCACGTGCAAGTCGTTCTTGAGTTTTCCTCTTTCTTGCCCAAATATTCCCCTCTTCACGAGATCTGAAATTCCCGCTAATCCCTTGCTCTTTTGGGAATAGCTTTCGAATAGTGCTAGGATAGCTTGTGCAAAAATTTCATGAAGATCGGAGATGGTTTGGTCAAGTTTAGGGTTTGCACGACTCCAACAAGTACCACTTCGGCAAGCACGACTACGGCAAGCGCGAACATGCCAAGCACCACTCCGACAAGATCAAGAACTTTAGGAAGGCTTTCAAGAGCTACCAGAAGGACAACCAAAAGTGGTACAAGGCTTTCTTCGCCGATCTTGGTGGCCTTTGCTGTGGAACGTCTTCCTCCTCCCCGTCCTCGTCAAGTTCAACCGATGAGGAGATCATCACCAAGCGGGACAAGAGGAGGGATCAAGGTAGTTCAGCTGGCCTCTACTTCATCTCCACTAAGTCCAAGCACAAGCACAAAATGAACTAGAGATCGTTTTGCTCTATGGCGCTTGAGGACTGTAACGCCCTAAAAATTAGGACCCGAAATTTCCTTCTAATCTCTCTCTAATTCAAAATCAATTTTCAAACACCTTGGTTGTTTGCTTTCATTTTGAGCGTGCTAATATGAGCTCAACAAAATTCTCAGAAATTTATTTTCGAAAAGTCCACCCAAAACCCCCTACCAAATCTCCCACAAAATCTTTCCCAAAATCTCCGCAAAATTCCAAAACAAATACAACATCAGAAAATAAAAGGGAAACCCCTTTTGTCCCCTTGGCCCGGCCAACCGGCCCATCTCCCTCCTCTCACCCTTTTTGGTCCACCTTCCTCCCCTGCCCAGCTAGCCCCACTGGCCCGCCTACCTTCTGTCCCACCCCTTGGGCCGGGCCGCCAACCAGCCCAACCTCCTCTTCTTTTCCCTCACTGACAACTGGGCCGCGCCTCCCCCTCTCCCTACCGTCTGGGCCCACCCGTCAGCACCTCCCCTTTTCTTCTTCTGCTGTCTCAACGCCACCAGCCTAGCGTCAGCGCATCGCACACGGCGACACCACGCACCGTCCCCCCTGAACCCAACGCCCACTGCATCAGGCCCCACCGCACCGCAGCCGACCCCGCCGCCAGCTCCGCCCTGGCCTGCCTCCGTCGCAGCGCCATCTGGCTGCAACACCTCCTCGCCACGCTCGCAGTGCACCACGCCAGCTCACCACTCCACCCCGCCCATTACGCTAGCCTGAACACCCGCCCCGAGGAATAGCTCTGGCGTGGTGACACGCCTCCCTCTTCCACTCCCCGCTCTACACTGCTCCGATGAGCCACTACCCCCCATCGCCAGCAAAATCCGCCACCACCCCAGCACTACCGCTCGATTCAAGCACAGGCAAGCCCCACCCCGACCCCCACCACCCACCTAGCACCTTGCCGCTCCTTCCTGCCACCCACCAGACCGCACCGTCCCAAGCGTCGATGCACGCACCTTTTGCCGCCACAGCAGAAACCCCACCACTAGCCACCAAACTCTCGCCCAAACCCCATCACAAGGTTCGCCTCACTAGTCTAGTCGTCGCAGCCCTGATCTCGCCCCAAGGACTGGCCTAACGGCGATGAACCCCCGCCAAAACCGCCGCCGGTGGCTCAGTCCATCCTGTTCCGGTTCGATCAGACCAGAGCCATCGGCCCCTTGACGCCGTCACCCCTCCTCCGACCTCTGACGCGTGGGCCCTGCGCCCACAGCGTTGGCCGCGCCGTTTCCTGACCCTGTGGGCCAGCCCAGTAGGGCGCATAGCGTACTAGGGCCGAGCCAGGCCACATCGGGCTGAATCCCACCCCAGCCCAAGTTTTCTCCTCGCGGGCATATTAAGAAGTCCGCCAAAAGAAAAGGTCCAAAAATACCCCGAAACTTTCCAAAAAGTTTATTGCTACCCGTCTCCACACCAAATATTCCATATCTTCTTCGTTTGAACCCCAAATTAAATGATTCTTGCACCTAAATTCATCTAAAATCAAGCCCTATCTATTCATACACTCCACTTAAATTTAGCAGGCTCCTGCCTTGGCCTTTTTGGGCTTTAAGTTCAGATGATGACGATACTGAAAATCATCCAAAAATCATCGCTCCCTCTTGTGTCCCACTCAAACCCTTGACACACCTCACCATGAGGCCGCCCTCTTGACATTCTCATTCCCATCGCTCAGTTTTGCTGCCCAAGCACTATCGCCATAACAGTTGCATTGCCCGCCAATAGGACCGACACCACCCCCCACCCCACTACCTACCCGAGCCACCACCTCTGGTAAGTTTCCAACCCTCCAAATAAACCCGAGATCTCCTGCTCACCACACCTAAAATCCGTGTTGAGCTCATGTTATATTCACTGTGTGTACGCTTTTCCCTATTTATGCACGTAGGTGGTACCTGAGAGCCAATGGACCTGCTCCATTGCCTCTAGAGTGATGAGTGATTGTCAACAGTAGCAAGACCCAGAAGGACTTGGGCACAAGACCTCCGATGGACAGGAGGCCCTCCGATGGACTGGAGGTAGAGGAAAGTCCTCCGAAGGACTGGAGGCATGCTCGGCGTTTGTCGGCCATGGGAGTTCGGTACACGGAGGAGAGGCATGGCGACGGTAGGAGTAAGTCCTCCAAAGGACTGCGAGGCTGCCCCGATGGATAGGGGATGCCGGGCGCCACCACGGTGCTCCAACCCGAGTGCGTGGCGCGAAGACGTGCGAGGGAGGCTTTGGCGGCTTCAGCTCAAAACCGTCAACCAAGCTACCCAAGCCTTGGTGAGTTGGGCCTTGACTCGCCAGGAAAGAGAAGATGGGCCAAATCTGGCCCAGACGGAGACTTCCTAAAGTTTCTCGGTTTCTGACTTCAAAACCGGGGGCGGATCGCGGATTGGACTATTGGCCATGTGGAGAACATCCGAGGATTGCGTGGAACTTACGAAGATCAAGACTTCATCGTGGTCGTCCGTCCCAAAGTATCCTGTAATCTTTCGTTTGAGTCCTTAGGGTTTGTATAGTTGTAGGGACCTAAGTGCAAAATTGTCTAAACAGCACTCGGGTATAAATAGGTCCAAGGCAGGTCATTAGAGGTACTCTTGGCTGCTAGGATTAGTCTCTGCTTTGTGATTTTCGTCCTCAAGCCTTGAGCTCCATTGTTAAGGAGGTTAGAGTAGGATTTAGCCTCCTAATCTTGAGGGAAGATGAGGGTGGTTGCTTGGGATGAATTCCTGCATGTATGCTGAATCTTTAGACCCTTCTTGGGCATCTATTTGAGGTGAATTCGTGCAGAAACCTTGTGTTCTTCTCCTCCCCCTCTCTCGTTGGATTTTGGCTCCAATCCTTGGCTTTTGGGTGTTTGTTTTAGCCAAGCTTGGAATCACTTCTCTTGCTGATGTTTTGGACTTGCTATGACATGGGGATTATGTCTTAGAACATCTCAATCCAGTTGGATTGCCATGAGCAAGTCAGTTTGGGTTTTCCCCTTTCTTGCCCAAATTTTCCCCTCTTCACGAGATCTGAAATTCCCACTAATCCCTTAGTCTTTTTGAGTAGATCTTTTGGGAATAGCTTTGTAATAGTGCTAGGATAGCCTGTGCAAAATTTCGTGAAGATCCGAGAAGATTCGGTCAATGTTTGAGGTTTGCAAACTCAAAGTTCGAGGCTGATTTCTAGGCACACCGGACAGTCCAGTGCAACTTCACCGGATAGTCCGGTGGACTTAACAGTCTCCAAATGGGCTGAATTTTTATTATGTTGTTCCCCATGTTTTCCTCAGCCTGTGGTTAAAATTTCATGATTTTTAGAGTCCGTTTGACTAGGTTTTGGCATTTTTCTTTGCAACCAGGTCTGCATGAAAAAGTCCTATCGGATAGTCCGGTGTGGACAAGGTTTTTAGCCCCCGGATTTGTTTTGAGTTGTTCCTAGGGTTTGTGACTTGTTCCGGGTGGTTTTGGGGTTGCCTAGGGTCATTCCTATGGTCTTTAGCACCTCATTTGCTAAGAGATCTTGGTGATCACTAGGCGTGTTCATTTTTGTTGGTTTGTGTTCATTTGCTTCCATGTTTTTGCCTCAACCTCGCTTTGGTGGTTCTCGTTGTGTGCCTATACTCTTTTGCTTGCTGTGTATCAGTGAGACGCATCTAGGTGCATTGAGAGGCTGGCGAGACACTTCAGCGTGAGTTGTTGCTCCGCTTGGCTTGTGGTCTTTGTGATCGTTGAGTTGAGTGCTTCCGCTTGCTTGGTGCGTATCCTCTTAGTGGACAGCACCTTGCGCTACTAGACACATATCTATTCAGTGGACGGTGTCTAGTTCTTTTCTCAAGCACCTGTTTTTGGAGGGGTGTGATTTTGAGTTTTTGAGTGCTCCTATTCACCCCTCCCCCTCTAGTCGAACGACTCGGTCCTACAGTACTAGCGATCTTAGTCAGTACACCTCTCGCGAGGGCCTTCACCGTGCTTGAAGGAAGCAACCGGCGCCTGCAGCAGATATTGTACCAACATACGCAGTGGATGGCACACCACCGCACCTAGCAGTTGGTATGCCAACGTGCCCGGCGAATGATGGTACAACAACGCATTCGGCAGACGCTACACCCTCGTCACCAGCGACCAATGCATCGTCTGTATCAACAAAACAATAGGTAAGCCCACTGGAATCCCCACTTGATGCATAAATTTCCTATGTTTTGCAAACAGAATCCTTGGCCTATTAATCACATAAAAACTTGCATGTTTTGCTTGCTAAGTTAACCCAGCAAGATATACAGCCACTTGAGCCTATTTTAGATTTAGCGCGCATAGGTGGGATCGCTCATTTAGTTATCTATCATAATCTTGACGTTATTGATGTGGAATGTGAAGGGTATGGGAAAGTGGATGTGTGTGTGGTTTTTGAAATAAAATAGGGAAGAACCTCGGCAACCGACCCTGTCGGAATATGGCTACATGCCGAAACAGCCATAAGAGCAGGGTATGAACGGGTAACTTAGCGACTCACGGTTATCCCAGGTCCCGGGTAGGTGGATCGCTCGCGCGGTCGAGCTTTGAAAAGTGGGAATGGTTCTACCTGAGCTCTCCCTAATGACCGTTATGATTTTCATCTTGCCTAACTCTTTTAGTACAACCACTCGCTCTGTATGAGGCATTGGCCAGGCCCGAGCCGGAGTGGATAGCCTAGTAGCTTCTGTGCTGGCGCACGAGGGGCTAGGGAATGGGTGGGTGTCAACGGTAGTACCGCGGGGTACTAGAGTGACTCGCATGCCCGAACCCCTAAAGATTCTGCTAGGTGATGAAATAAAGGCAATGGCTTGGTTTGGAATTCGGGTAGTTACGACGATAACATGCCGCTGAGTCCAACTTGTGGGAATTAGTACAACCTCTGATCAGAGTAAAACCTATTTGAATAGTCTGTGTCCACTGGTATGGATGGGTTACGGCTTGGTTCTTCAGTTAGCAGTATTCATAAAATAAAATGGAATTGTCTTGGGGCAAGATAAAATGGATTTTTGGTTCAGCAGTGGATGATGGATGCATGGAAAATGTGTTGCCTGGAATGCCATGAGCCATCTTGGACCAAAAAGTCCAGTGGCAAACCTTTATGGGAAAAACTCAGTTTTTAGAAAGATTAAAACTTGTCAACTATCTCAAATCCTGCATACAAACTGCTTTATGCAAAACCTCCCCTGAACTCCATATATATCCTTGCATATAGTAATAGCTTTCCCCAAATTCCTTTCGAGGAAGGTCGGCTGCTGAGTACGTATGTACTCACCCTTGCTTTGTTGTTGTTTTTCTGAGTGCAGTAGATATATAATGGTCCGAGAACAAGTAAGGGTTACGACCTCCTTCCCAACTATGGCATGAGGAAAATGGGACTACGTTTTATATTTCACTACTTAGATTCTCAAGGTTGCACCCCTTTGTGGTCCGACCCGTATAGGGCGGATCTGTATCACTCTGATGTAAGAATGTGATTACCAAACTTTGGGATGGTAATAAAGCACATTTTAGTCCCATTATGGAAACTAAGGCGCTTCAAGGACAAGGACAAGGACGACAAGGGCAATGACAACGACTCCTCTGATGACGAGGTAACTCCCAAGCAAGCTGAGATTCTTGAGATGTTGGAGAAGAATAGTCGTGAGTTCAAAGCCTAGGATAAGATGTTGGAGAAGACAGCCAAGAAGCTGCAGAAGCAGAAAGCCAAGCTTGCTGATGCTTTGACTGAGATTGAGAGGCGGAAGAGTGTGCAAGTCCAGCCTAGTGAGTTTGAGTGCCCTACCTGTGAGTCCCTCATGAGTGACCTTTGTGAGCAGAAGAGAAAGTATGCTCATCAGGTAGAGGAGATGGATATGCTGAAGGTTGAGATAGGCAAGCTCTAGTCCAAACTGGATGAGCCTATTTTGAGTGAGGAGCCTGAGTGTGAGTCTTGCCCCCACCTAGCAGTTGACATAGCTGAGCTGAAGGTGAAGTGTGAGGGGCATCTTAAAGAGTTCGAATAGCTTAGTGCTAGAACCATGCTTTTGGGTGTGTGCATGGTCTATCCTACTTTGAGGAGTGAGCTAGAGTAGTTGAGAGCTGATCTTGAGGTGCTTTCAGCACCCCTTAACATGTGTGAGAACAGTCTCACTTTGAGGTTGCAGTTGGTGGAGAAGGATGCCACCATTAGGAAGCTTCAGAAGTCTGCTCCTGTGATTCCCTCTTTAGATTGTAACACTTGTGTTTCCCAGACTTTAGTTCTGGAGGATCTGAGAGAGGAGAAGTTGATCCTTGAAGAGGACAACTGTAGGTTGAGAGAGGTACTGAGCTGGATGTTTGCCAGAGAAACCTCAGCTTTAGGATGATCATAGAGGGAAACAAGCGTGGTGAAGGTGACACGAGTGGACTTGGGTTAGGAGAGTGTAGTGTTTCGGATGAGAAGAAGAGTGGCCCAATAAAGCTTAACACAGCCTCTCTCCAGCCTGGTCTACTGTTGATGGGGTTTACCATGAGCCTCCCAAGGCTACCCTAAGAAAGTCATACTGGACACCCAAGCCACCACAGGCCAAGCTGGATAGGATAGTGGAAGGAGTGCTTAAGCCTTTAGGCAAGAAGAAAGTCCAGTAGCCTGCACCACCCAAGACCACACAACCACCTCACCAGAAGCCTAAGGTTCAGCCCCAACCTATGCCCAAGAGACCTGTCTACCACTGTGATTTTTGCTAGTGGAATGGTCACTTGGAGGAGTTTTGCTTCAGGAGGAAGCGGGTTGACAGGAAGGAGAGAGCCAGGGGAACCAGGATAAGTTCTACCAGGGTGGTAGGCAGGATCCTCCCCATCGCGATGAGATGAGAGACGTGGGCCGGCCAAGCTCCTAGTCATTTTCAGCACGGCTATGGACTTCGTGACCGAGGCTTTGGTAGAGGGTTTGTGAGTCCACGCTTTGGAGGTCATAGTTACCTAGATCGCCGTGATTCTTACTTTGACTGTACTTACCCCACCTTTGAGCAGATGGCTCGGCACTGGTTCAGCAATTTTACTAACCCCAGTGCTGAACCGTTTGCTCACTCTCGCTTTTCTTGATTTTGCAGGATCGAGGCCTAGAGGACATATGGATCATGGGCTTCGGCTGCTCTAGGCACATGACATGGCACCACTAATGGTTCTCCAGCCTCAACCCCATGAGCACCAAGGAGTACATCACGTTCGGGGATAATGGTCAAGGTAAAGTGTTGGGTGTTGGTGGTGTTTCGCTTTCTGCCAAGCTTTTCCTGAGAGAAGTTGCTTTGGTGAGGAGTTTGGGGTTCAATTTGGTTTCTGTCTCACAACTTCTCAAGGAAGGGTTCAAGGTTCGCTTTAAGGAGGGTTCTTATTGTGTGCTTGATGCTAAGGAAAACCTTGTTTGTTGGATTTTGCCATATGGACCGATTTTTAAGGTTGACCTTGCATCTATTTCTAGCCCTCCTTGGTGTTTGGTAGCTAGTACTTCTGCTGATATCAGGAAGTGGTATAGGAGGCTAGGCCATTTGAGTTTTGATCTGCTAGTCAGGTTGAGCTCGATGGGTCTGATCCAAGGATTGCCCAATTTGAAAGTAGAAAAGGACTTAGTGTGCCACGTTGTCGTCATGGCAAGATGGTTGCCAGTTCTCATGCTCCTATTAATCAAGTTATGACCCCTTACCCGGGTGAGTTGTTGCATATGGACACGGTTGGTCCTGCTCAGGTATAGTCGGTCAGTAGGAAGTGGTATGTGCTTGTCGTTGTAGATGATTTTTCTCGCTTTTCGTGGGTGTTCATGGAGTTCAAAGATGAGGCCTTCTGTTTTGTTCGGGATCTGGTCTTGAGGTTAAGAAATGAGAGTCATAAGGCCATGAGGGCTATCCGTAGTGACAATGGCGGAGAATTTTGAAACTCTCGATTCGAAACCTTCTGTCGTAACCTAGGTCTCGAACACCAATTCTCGTCTCCTTATACCCTGCCTCAGAATGGTGTTGTGGAATCAAAGAACCACAAACTTGTTGAGATGGCGCGGACGATGCTCAATGAGCACAGGACTCCGCGATGTTTTTGGGCTGAGGCTATGAATACGGCCTGTTACATTGCCAACCGCATGTTTCTATGAGCTTACTCATGGAAGACTTCGTACGAGCTACGGTTTGGTAGGCAATCTAGCGTCAAGCACCTGCGTGCGTTTGGCTGCAGATGCTTCGTGCTCAAAAGGGGGGCATTTGGACAAATTTGAATCTCGCTACTTGTATGGTATTTTCCTTGGGTACGCCTCTAGCTCTAGAGCATATAGAGTGTGGATCCTTGATACCAAACAAGTGGTAGAGACCTGTGAAGTTTCTTTCAATGAATCTATGCCTTGCACAACCCCTGCATTTGAGCTTTCAGGTGATGCTGTGGAAGGCTCCCCCATCTTTGAAGATAAGGGAGGTTAGGTAGATACTAGTGATGCAGGAGCCACTGCACTGGCTGCATCTCCTGCCCCCTCTGCTACGAGCTCTGAAGACGAAGGAGAACCCTTGCCAATGGCTTCCTCCTCGCTTCCCCGACTGCAAGCACGAGCAGAGGCTGGCCCCGCTGAGGACGCAGGGGAGGTGACCTTCGAGATTGTTCCATCTCAGCAAGTCCAGCGGGATCACCCTCCACACAGGATCATTGGTGATTTGCATGCGAGGACCTTGAGGTCCCAGATATGTTCTATCTCTTTCTTTGCTGATGCTGCATTTGTTGCCTCTTTTGAGCGCAAGGATGTTGGACACGCTCTTTCTGACGGTAATTGGGTTCATGCCATGCATGAGGAGTTAGAGAACTTTGAGAGGAATGAGGTTTGGGTTTTAGTAGAGCCACCGCCACAATGCAATCCTATTGGTACAAAATGGGTTTTCAAAAATAAGCAAGGGGGGAATGGCATTGTTGTGCGGAACAAGGCTAGACTTGTGGCTAAGGGTTTTTGTCAAAAAGAGGGGATAGACTATGAGAAAACATTTGCTCCAGTTGCATGCCTAGAAGCTATACATATTCTCTTAGCCTTTGCAGCTTCCATGGGCTTTAAGCGTTTTCAAATGGATGTGAAGTCTGCTTTTCTTAATGGTTTCATTCAAGAAGAAGTTTATGTAAATCAACCCCTTGGATTTGAAAATGCTAAACACCCTAACCATGTTTACAAATTGCAAAAAGCCTTGTATGGTTTGAAACAAGCCCCTAGAGCCTGGTATGATAGATTGAAAACCTTTTGCTAAACCAGAGTTTCAAAATGGGGAGTTTTGATAAGACTTTGTTTCTCCTCAAGCATGGTAGTGATCTTCTTAGTGTCCAGATATACGTGGGTGATATCATCTTTGGTGGCTCGTCTCACTCTCTTATTACCAAGTTTTCTGAGCAGATGTCGAAGGAGTTTGAGATGAGCATGATGGGAGAGTTGTAGTTTTTCCTTGGGCTGCAAATCAAGCAAGGCCATGAAGGAACCGTCTCCATCAAGCCAAGTACACGAAGGACATTCTGAAGGAGTTTGATATGGTAGACTCTAAGCCTATGTTGACTCCCATGTTAACACAAACGGCGCTTGATGTAGATGAAGAAGGGGAGGTAGTGGACCAAAGGGAGAACCGATGGATGATCAGCTCACTTCTATACCTGACGGCGACCAGGCCGGACATTAAGTTCACGGTTTGCCTTTGTGCATGATTTCAAGCCTCACCGAGGACATCACACCGTCAAGCGGAGAAGCGCATCTTCAGGTACCTAAAATACACTCCTGAGCTTGGTCTTTGGTTCTCTTCAGTTTTGACGCTCTCTCTTAGATGGTTTTCGGATGTTGACTTTGTGGGTTGTCGGCTGGAGCGCAAGTCTACTTCCGGCACCTGCCAGTTTCTTAGTTCTTCTCTTGTCTCTTGGTCCTCACGCAAGCAATATAGCGTAGCCACTTCCATCACAGAAGCTGAATATGTTATTGCTGCTAGTTGCTGCTCCTAGCTACTTTGGATGAAAGCTGCCCTGAGTGACTTTGGCCTAAGTATTAAGAAGATCCCTCTCCTAGTAGACTCTACTTCTATTATTTTTGTAGATAAGAACCCTGTATTACACTCCAGAACCAAACACATAGACGTGAGGTTTCACTACCTGAGAGATCACTATGAGAAGGGAGATATAGATTTGATCCATGTGAAAACCGAGAACCAGTTGGCCGATATCTTCACCAAGCCCTTAGAGCTTAGCGTGTTTGCTCACTTGCGTGGGGGCTTGGCATTTGTTACCCCTTTTAGTTTGGGGTAGCTTTGTTGTAGTTTAGGTTTTTGTTTTGCTTTCTCTGTGCTTTTTTCTTTGTTTCTCTTGCATTCTGTATCATATGCATTTTCACTTCACTAGCACTAGAGCTCTTCTAGAATGACTAGTTAGTACTTGCTTGTGCTAGATTGTAAAGTGCTTGCATAATCATGGTTGGCTAAGCTCCTTGAGTCTGTCTAATATCATTTGTGGGCTAAGTCAGTTTTATTTCTTCAAAATCAAAAACCATGATCACCACTTGACTTGGCTACCTAGTATGTGTAGGAATGTTGAATGCTATGCTATATTTTCATGCTTACATATGCTAGTCGTATGCCTTTGTTAAGTTGATGCCTAAGCATTTATGACACCTTGCCTAAATCTGAAATATGAACTAAAACTGTTTACAAGTGTTGTCTTATGAGCTGATTTGGAAACATCCAGGTGTGTTTGCTTGTCACACTGATCTAGTTTGAGATAGCTTGCCTTTGCACTTTGGTATGAACTTGGACTAGGCTATGTATGACCAAAACCTTGTCTTAAGCTTCTAATGGTTCTCTGAACCTAGGCTTGGCATTGGTTGGTAAGAAGTGGCTAAGACGAGTAAATAACCCCTGGCACATGATCTAACTTGCATGAAGCAACAAGTTGCTAAATCTGAAATTTGCAAGTCTCTAAATTGCTTATGGTCTGTTGTATATGCTTTGGTTGAGATTAGCACACCTTGTATGCATTGCTAGCATCTTGCTGTTCATGCCTACCTTGATAGATGCTATTCATGTTGGTGATGCTTTCTTTTAAACAACTCTGAAAAAACATGCTCCTGATCTGTATAAGATAGATTCACTCGAGCTTGTTGCATGCTTCCTTGCCCTCACTTGCTCTGTATGCTAGAACTTGTGATTACTAGCTTTTCATCCCTGCTGAGCTCTATTTGGTACACTTCCTGCATTTCATGGCATATTTTGAGGGGGAGTTGTCTAGTTCAGGGGGAGTTGAGTTCTATGAACCCTTGATGTGTCCATTGTCAACAAGGGGGAGAGATTATTGCTCTCAGGGGGAGTTCATGGACCAAGGGGGAGAATTCTGGAGAGAACTAGTTGAGGGGGAGCTGTGCGTTCTTCTTGCATTTGTGTAGATGCATTTCAGGGGGAGTTTGAGCTTTGTATGCTCTGCATCGGTGCATTGAGCCTTTTGCCTTTTTCTGGAGGAGCCGATGCTTTGCCTAAGCATGACTATGTTGAGCCGCTTTGCCTCTTTCTTGAGGGGTCATGTTTTAGTTTGATCGACTGCGTTGAGAAGATTCCGTTGTCTTAGGGGATCGATCTTTGGCTTTGTTTTTGTTGCCTAAATTTGCCCTTCTCTGCTTATGTTTGGCTTTTGGACATCTTGAGCAACTTCTTCTTATCTTCTTTCTTTTCGGTTTTATGCTTTTCTTCTTGGCTTTGTTCTATTTCTGGTTACAGGTTGAAGGCGTTGACAATGCACTCATCAAGGGGGAGATTGAGAGCTAATGGACTGGCTCCATTGCCTCTGGAATGATGAGTGATTGTCAACAGAAGTCAAGACCCAGAAGGACTTGGGCACAAGCTCTCCGATGGACTGGAGGCCCTCCGATGGACTGGAGGTAGATGGAGAAGAAAGTCCTCCGAAGGACAGGAGGCATGCTCGGCGTCGGTCGGCCATGGAAGTTTGGTACACGGAGGAGCGGCACGGCGACGAAAAGTGTAAGACCTCAAGAGGACTGTGAAGCGACCCTGATGGACAAGGGATGTCGGGTGCCACTGTGGTGCTCCAACCCGAGTGCATAGCGCAAAGACGTGTGAGGGAGATGGTGGATTCGCTCAAATCCACCACTCTACCAACGAGTTACCAAGACTCGGTGAATGGGCTCAATTCTCGCCGAGATAGAGTGGAGTGGGCTGTTCTAGGCCTAGGAAGGAAACCCTAAAGTTTCCCGGTTTCTGACTTCAAAACTTGGGGTCGATCGGCGGATTTGGACTACTGGCCACGTGGACGTCATCCAGAAGATTGCGTGCAACCAAAGAAGATCAAGACGCCATCGCGGTCATCCGTCCCCGAGAAAGTTGGGTCTTTTCCAGTTTAGCCCCTACGTTCGTTTCTGTAATATAGGGGTCTTAGTATAAACTGAGTCAGTTAGGCTTGGGCTATAAACACCTAAGTGGCTGGTCATTTAGGTGATTCTTCCACCTCTAGAAACCCTAGACTTAGCTTTCCAACCAGCCAAGTGCTTAGAATGAAAACCGGGTGCTAATCTAGGATTTGGAGAGTCCCCTAGAGCTAGTACTTTGCATTAGTGAGAGGATGGTGGGTGGTAGGCTATGAGGAACCTTGTGTAAACTGATTTCCCATCTTAATCCAAGGAAGGTTCATCCCCAATTCGAGTTCATGTGGGCAGCCCTCTCCCTTTCCCTTCTCTAGATTGGATTTTGGGTGAAACTCAAAGGCTTTTGGTGACTTGTGTTTTCCCATGAGTTAGCCCTCTTCTTTTGGTGTTTTGGACTTGCTAGGACGTGGAAATTATGACTTAGTTCATCTCAATCCCGTAGGATTGCCACGTGCAAGTCATTCTTGAGTTTTCCCTTTTCTTACCCAAATATTCCCCTCTTCACGAGATCTAAAATTCCTGCTAATCCCTTGAACTTTTTGGGTACATATTTTGGGAATAGCTTTGGAATAGTGCTAGAATAGCCTGTGCAAAATTTCATGAAGATCGGAGAAGGTTTGGTCAAGTTTAGGGTTTGCAAACTTAAGAAGCGGGGCAGTTTTCTGGGCTCACCGGACTGTCCTACACACTCCACCGGATTGGCCAGTGGACCTAATTTCCTCCAGATGGGCTGAATTTTTAGTATGTTATTCCTCATGTTTTGTGAGCTTGTGGTTAAAATGTCATGATTTTTGGATCCCGTTTGACTGGGTTTTGGCAATTTTCTTTGCGACCCAGTCTGCCTAAAATCTAGCTGTCGGACTATCCGATAGAGGGTGTCAGATAGTCCGGTGTTCCCTGGGTTTTTGGCAAATTCTTCATGTTGGTTTGATCCTAGGGTTCTTGCCTTGTTCCGGGTGGTTCCGGGGGTGTCTAGGGCCGTTCCTAGGGTCTGTAGCAGCTCATTTGCTAAGAGATCTTGGCGTTCTCTAGGTGGGTTCTTTTGTGCTATCTTTGGTTTTCGCTTTGGGTGGTTTGCTTCAGTCTTGCTTTGTGTCAATCACTGCATTCCCATACTCTTCACTTGTTGTTCTTCAGTAAGGCATGCTTCGGTGTGTTGAGTGTCTGGTGAGCGATTGTGGCAAGATTCGTTGCTTGTCTTGACTTGCAGTCGTTTGTGATCGTCGAGTCAGTTGCTTCCACTTGCTTGGTGTGTATCCTTTCAGTGGATGACACCAAATGCTTGCTAGACACGTATCTGTTCAGTGGACGGTGTCTAGCCGTTTTTTTGTGGGGTTCAAGTTTGGGGATCTTGATTTTGAGTTTTTAAGTGCTCCTATTCACCCCCCCCCTCTAGTCGCACGTCTCGGTCCGATAGAAGGAGGAGACACTGCCACACGGGATCCGGCCGCCATGGAACGGATCCGGCCCTGGGAGGCCGGGATCTGGGCTGAGGAGCCGGCGACTGCGGCGGCCATGGCGGGATCGGCGGAAAGGAGGCCAGGCGGGAGCCAGCAGCTTCGGTGGCCGCCATGGAGTGGATCCGGCCCTAGATGCACCTGATCCGAACTGAGGATCCATTGGAGGCGGAGCCGGATCTTAGCTTCTGCATAGGCGAGTATTTCCATGACCATCAGAGGAGGTGATGATGAGGAGCGGCGACCGGAGGAGGTGGCTGGGGTGGCGGAACACCACGCACAGGGGACACGACGGGGCCCTGCGCGGGGAGGAGGCGGCGGCAGAGCGCGGTGCTCTAGGAGGGAGCAGGCTAGCGGGGGTGATGGAGGAAGAAGCGATGGGCCGCTGCGCACTTGGAGGGAGTGGGGCCATAGAGGAGGCGGCGGCGCTGTGGGAGGGTGAGGTGGCAGTGGCGCTCCCAGAGGCGCGGCGGCGGCAGAGGAAAAGGCTTGAGGAAGAGGAGCCACGGTGGATATGGGGGATTGAGGAAGGGAAGAGAGAGGGATGGGAGTAAAAGAAATAATAAAATAATGTGGTAGTTCGTGACTGCGGAGGATTGTGAGACAGAGCAGAGAATTTTGCTGATTAGAATGGAATATTCTATATAGAGTTGGAATTTAGGGTAGGATGAGTGCGGATAGCCTTGAACAACTATGTGGTACGTAGGTATATCTAATATGATCAATTCTGATATTTTTATGCGTAAACCATTCATGTTAGTTATGTTTGTTTAAGTTAAATCATGCCTAACATATTGCGCAAAAAAATCCATAGAGAATAATATTGTTCTGATGTCCTTGATGTACTAAAGTGCTAACATATGTTTACAAACGTATGATGTGGTTGATTTTTAATTTTTTTCACAACTTCAATCATTTATTTTATTTATAAAATTTATTCCAACATGTAAAAACATAACTCATAATCAAACCATATTTAGTGATAAAATAAATTATAAAATATAAAAAATTTTGAATAAAAATGAATAATTGAAGTTGTGGAAAAAACCAACCGCATCATACATTTGCGAGCGGAGCGAGGGAGTTCTTATCTACTTACTATACACTCATATATAGTACGGATTAAGTCCTTCTAGAACCGTCATATTGAAATCTTCAGCAAACAAAACTTGGTTTGCATGGTGCAGATTTTAGAGCTTTTATCCATAGGACAAAATGCCTACCTGGCAGTGATGGACCACACCACTAGCCGTTGGTCCACGCGGCAACGCTGTAGCTATATAGAGGCTGCTAACCGGGAGTAGCAGAAGGTGATACGTGGCACGAAGTGGAAGCGTATGGTCGTGTGATTGTGAGATTTGAGGTGCAGCTGATCTGAACGAGCAAGAGGGGCCAAGGTTCGAGTTGAATGTTTCACAGCAGTATGGCTGCTTTCCGTGGATCAATCACATGGATCTTGTCTGGGGCTCCAAAGCTAGGACAAGCGTAGAAGGAAGGAACCACGCGGCTTTTGTGTCCTTGCGTGCACGGGCACGGCGCAGCGGCTCCTCTCGTAAAGGTTCGGATGGCTGCTGCGTCCAGCTGGCGCTATCACTATCTCCGTCTCTTCTCTCCAAGTCTCCATCTCTATCTCTATCTCTATCTCTATCTCTATCTCTATCTCTGCTATCTTCTCTATCTCTAATCCCTATCTTCATTTCTCTATCTCCATCTCTATCTAATAGTACAAAGAATAATGATTTTAGTCTGTCTACTCATAAACGTAGTAGATGGGACCGGTCTTATTGCACGATATGGTTATTAATTGATGCTAAGTTAATTCGAAGTCAAATTGTCTTCGATTATATGTCTACCTCTGCTCTACCAAATATTAAAGCCGGTTAGCTTTCTTGCCTGCCTGCCATGTGGGACACTTGATTGGTATATATAGTCACAGTAAAGATTCTACCATTCGTAAAACATGATGCTGAGATAGATTCCTACTCGTACACGGAGATAGAGTCCTAACTGATTTAAATTGGCGTCACGCCACGGGACCAAACAAGGTGGCAGCGGTTGTACTCATGCATGGATGCTCTTGCCTAGATTCAAGCATCGAGGCATGCAGTATCCACCGGCTAGCCGATTAGGGCAGTAGTAGTACTGACCTCTGCTTGCACCTGGGACAATAGAGGAGATAAAACTCTTGGTATGGTAGCTTTTATTAGTGGTGGCTACATGTATCGTCCCTATGATGATGCATGCCGATCGAGATTTAAGGAGGATGTGCCTTGCAGTCGGCACCATATAGCCGTTCTACGTGGGTATTATAGAGGAGTGAGGGTGTCATGCCCTATGTAGCTCATGTGGGATCGCATGTATTACTCCTTGATATAGAGAAATCCCTAGGGTATGAAATTGGCAAACAAAAATGCTAATTCACAATAGTTAAAAACCGATTGCTGTGTCTAAATGTAGTTGGTTAAAATTAAGGATGCATAGATTGATTGTACATATTTTGTTTATGGAATTGTTGTATTAGAAAGGTGTATATAGACAATGCTTTCTTTTCTAAATCAATGGTTGAGTTCTCCTATTGCAACATGCGCATTGTGTCTCAACCAAGTGCAGCTCAGCAGCTCGGCTATGTGTGGCGCTCCTCCATGGTCGCCAAGGACGCTCAACTACGTGTGGTGCTCCTCCATGGGTCCAACTCCAATCAAGTCCAACTCCGCTTCCCCCGCCAAGGCGCGGATTCATAACAATGAGCAAGCTCTGTTGTGTGGACGCAAGGTGCATTGAAGTCTGGTTCAAATTATTTAGTACAAACAGCCATAAATAAGTTAAGAAAACAAACATGGTTCATGTATCTGTACCTAATATAGATATAGTCGTTTTTTCCCTCGGCAAGGTGAAGTAATATTTAGGACCACATGATGGACTAAATTCTCATTTTGTGAGTAGGGTTGGCGAAGCCAATTCTTGTTTCTTGAGTAGGGTTGGCCCAATACAATCCTATTTAATATTCTTCAATTTTTAATGGTGCATTTCTTTGATTACTAGTATATTTGATTATCTTGTAACTATGGCACTATGAAATAATGTTATTTTCTCAAGGTTATAGAAATTATTTAGAGGTATCCAGTGATATTTTTTTTTCTCATTGCAAACCACGAGCATTTTTGCTAGTATATCTTCCAAACAAATAAAACATCTTTTTGACTAAAGCAGAGTTATATGCAAGGTGGTTGTCAGAGTTTGGATCATAAGCAGAATCGGTTTTTATGACATGACCAAATATTAGAGTCATGATATTATCATATTGTGATAAAAGCATACATCGTATATAAAACTTGAAATACCTTGTAAAAGTAAAACATATAATATTGAAACAATAATTATTTCTCGTAAAAACTATGTCTATATACCTAATAATAAAAAAGAGAGACAGGGTTTTTTGCCAAGAGATTTCGTCCACCTTCTGCTAACTAGATATTACCAATCTAATCGGAATCCGAATTGAACTCGAATTTATCTGCGACCCGGTTTGGACAGAAGCAGCTACAAGCCACATGAAAAATAGATGTGCAAGTCACGCACACATTCTACGTATCGATGGAAAGGTAAAAAGATAAACTTTCCAGGCTAACTGACAACATTCTAATTTTTTTTAGAGTTGACATGAATAAGTAAGACAAAATGACATGAATCATGTGTCAGAGTGCTGTGACAAACGCCATACTATACAAAAACGAACACCCAAATCGCATACATACTTCTTTTTCAATATTTTATATACATATCGATGGAATGCTAAAGAGATAAGTTTTCCAACCCAACTGACATCATTCTAAAATTCGCTCGGATTCGACGGGTCTTCTCGTAAATATCCACACGAAAAGAAGCTCCCAAGCTGTATATTACATGTTCTATATGTATCGACCTAAATTTAAGGGGACAACCCGTACAACTCTTGATATCACCGAGATATTCGCTTGGAGTCGACAAAGTCATCGAAATAAGATGGCATTACGAGAGAGGAATGTTTTTCTTTTGGTAAAGATTTGTTGCATTTGTGTCACTTCACGTCATGTATGTCCCATCTCTATCCTCATCTTCTCATCTGTTATGGCTTCTCTTTGAACATGATAGGGCCAAACCATAGTCGTCATTGTACATAAAATTTGGAAAAGCACATTAAATTGACACATGGGGAAAATAATATATTGCTCGATGCGAGTGTAAGTGCAACAAGGCTCCTTAGTGGTTTTGGTGTATCGAGTGACAATGCGATTAAAGATCTAACTTCTTTGTGAAGTAACTTAACAGGTTTTCACAGGTGTATTAAGTGTAATCAAATGTGGATGAATAATTCTAATGTATATATTTCATGTTGAAGCATGAATGTTCTCATATGTTGAGAGTCAAAGGATTTCATTGTATATTATTATTTTGCTAACACTAATGGACCTATATTGGATATCTATCCTTGAGGAAGGACATTTGGCCAAGGATCAACTCATTATTGGATTTACTCATGGATCATCATTTTGGCCATATCATTGTTGCATTTGTTCATTATGATTGGAACTTCACATAACATCTCACATGTGTTATGGTGTTAATTGGAAAATCAAATTGAATGCATTGCCTAAGTGCTGGGTATCTTTAGTCTATCATTCTTAATGCACTTCTAGGTTTATTGGTTATCATTTTATGGAAAGTGACATGGAATCTATCTCTTTCATTTGGATGTCACTATATTGATTGAGCTCTTCATAAATGACTTAGTGGCTAATCTTGAAGCATTCACATTGCATATCACAGCCACACATAATGAAGATCAATTATATTGAATGGTTAATGAGCAAATGTGCTCCATCTACCTAGAGAAGAGGTTTTTCCAAAATGAAGTCCAACTTATCAAGCTCAAAGAGGATTGCTCTAAACAAAAGCTCAGCTTAGGTTATCCCTCTTATTGGAATTGATCAAGACGGCATTGTCATCAAACTCAAGACTCAAGTGGATTCTAACTAGATTTATATTTTAATCTTGAGTATAGGTATGTCGTACTATTAAAAAGGAAGCTAAGCCTGGAATGTCACTTGTCAACATGTGCTCTACCTAGTCTCAAAGAGCCTCAGGCCATTTCATCACTTGTGATGACTTCGGCAGTTTGAGGGTGGCACACAGGATTATCCGATAGCCCTTATTGGACTATCAGGTAAAGGCAATGCCTTGAGTTTTAGTGTGAGAGCTCTCTGATTTTTTCTTGTGCTATAATTCCTAGCTAGGTGTATCTGTAATGGAGACTATTGTGGCGGAACCGCCGATTTACTCTGAGCTAAGCACACCTGCCACCTATGGCTTGCAGTGTGATTAGGCCGAACTAAACCCGGTCGTCCGTCGAGAGTCAAAAAGGCTCCCGATATTACCTTTTCCCAGAGGAACCGACTATCACACACATCCAGCCATCAATGGAGCCACAATAGTTATATCATCACAGGCAGTTTATAGTAGAAAATAAGTTAAAGTGCTTATAAACCAAATATAGGTAGTCAAATACCTATTCAAATACAAAGCGGAAGCGTTGTGCAAAATGAATCTCGCAGCGGAAACATAATACTTAATGAAGTAGTCTTCATGCAATGATGACTGAGACGAGAAGCACCGAGCCCACCGGTACTACTCTCCTCCAAGCAAGTATCCAAAAGTCATCAGTACCTGCTCAAAATGTGGGGGCAAACCCTGAGTACTAATTACTCAGTAGGACTTAATGGAAGGGCTTACGGCTGACGCAAAGCTTGCAACTAACAGTTGATCCTTAGCCATTATTTTTATAGTACTTAAAAGTTAACGTGTAATTATCATCATCATCAAAATGTACATCATCATAATATAACTTGCAGGAATGTAAACATACAAGTACAAACATGTGGTATTGAAAACAAAACATATATAATCATAAATACAGTTAGAATTATTACTACGTTGTCCGTGTGTGCCATTGGCATTCTCACACCTGGTGAGCATCAGCGATTCGAATCGATTTTAATTCCCAGAAATATCTATCATGCCAATGGTATATGCTTGCTAGCCATCGCATTCCCACATATAGCCCCCATCTCCACTCGTCCCATCCCAAGTTCGATTCAATCCCGCCATTCCCCTGGGTTTTGCCCCCTCAGGAGCGATACCACGGCGTACCGGGTCAGCCCTCCCTCGAGTACAAGCTCCCCCAGTCCTAACTCCCTCCAACAAGAATGGTAGGAACCTGTCTCTTTTCTTTGGATGGCACAAGTAAGACTTTCACCGGTCTATTATCCCGGATAAGCACTCTAGCAATGTTATGCCGATCAGCAGGCGAACAGCGAATCAGGCCTTAAATGGCTCGGGCGGAGTCCACCAAACCATCCACATCATTTTTCATCATAATATACCCAAATCTCCGCCCGGCCTCAATTTAGTTCCATCACAATCATGTTTAAAATTTTCCGTATAATTTTGAAAACCTTTTTTTTAAAACACCTATACGACGAGTGACTCCAATTCACTCGTGTCTACTTCGCACCTAGCATTACTAGGCATACTCGTCCTACGTACTCTATTGTAGGTGCTAGGGCCAGGGCGGCCAAGAAGTCTAATGCAATTATTTTCAAACAACTCCTAATGCGGATGTCTAAACATCATTCAATATCATATTTGCTGGGAATTCATGGTCCTGCCTACCATTTTCAAAATAGGGTCAAACCTTACATGCACAGCCTCACGTCTTCAGCGGTGAGCTACTTACATCATCTAGAACCCAAATAAATACCACAAAGCCCCCTATAGCTTATTTTTATATAGAACCCTCTTCTTTTGCTAATTATATGCTTAATTACTAGGCAAGGGTAAAACAGTAAATAAACAGTAAGAATTTGGGCTATCATATTTTATACCAAGCCTAGATTTGCTAGCAAAGCCTCTGCCCAAAATTCAAAATTTTTGGAGCTTATTTAATTTACCTTTCCTATTTACTAAGTTAAACATGCATGGACTTATTATTTTTAAAACACTAACCATACTTGACATGCACAGTACCCCATTTAAACAGTGAGCTATTTATACCACATGGAGCACAATTAAAATGTGTAAAACCATTTAGAGCATAATTTTTATATGGTTATCATTTCCACATTTATTTTTATGCTAAAATCACATGCAGGGGTAAAACAGTAATTAAAAAGTGAACACTTGAGCTACCAAAAATCACAGTGAGGCTATATACCTTAAAAACACTGCTGTCCAAGTTTGACAATTTTTTTGAGACCATTTAGTCCACATTTCCTATTTATAATGATTTACCAAGCATGCATAATATCAGGGGCAAAAAGGTCTTTTCCTGCTCAACCATCATACCCAACAGATAGATCTATTTACAAGGATTACAATGCAATTTAGTTTGCTATTTTTGGATTTTTCTTAAATTTTCTATGGTTTTTCAAAGTTTCAGCCGTTTTAAATGTATTTTAAAACGAAAATCCACAGATCTAGGACTCATGCGCAAATAACCCTAGACTTCAGGGGCTAAAACGTTAGATCCGCAAGACTCATTCAACAGCGCGTGGACTAGAATGTAAAACCCTAATATCGCGGGGTCGGATCTTGCAAAACCGTCGTCTCCTAGCTCCCGTCGTCTTCTTCCTCGCGACGGGAGGAAGGGCGACGGCGGCGCGCGGCCAATCCGGCCCTGCGGGGCACGGAGGCTCGCCACGAAAGGCTGGGGAGAGAGAGGGGAACAGGGGGAACTCACCCCCATGACCGGAATCGATGGGGAGGACTTGTAGGAGGCCGGCGATGGTGAGCAGGGGACGGTGAACTCCTGGCGACCAAATGCGAGGCGGTGGAGGGGCTATAGCCGACGAGGTCTAGGGGATTCGGCTGAGGAGAGGGAGGAGAAGAGTGGCACGGCTTCGGATGGCTCGCGGGAACGCACGTAGGGGCCGAGGTGCGAGCTCGCTCCGGGCTCTGATGGCGGTGGTGCGCGCAGGGAGGAGGGAGCAGCGTGGAAGCTCGGACGGAGGGAACAAATGGGGGGCGCAGGAGAGGGAACCGACGCCTCCATTTCACGGGCGAGCGCGGAGGGAACAGGCAGAGCAGGCCGAGCGAGGCGTGCTGGCTCCCATGGCGCGGCGCGGCCGACTTCGCCCGCCGCGTGGGCGAGCGGGAGGGGAGGAGGAAGGATGGGCCGGGGTGCGTGGACGCGGTCCAGTGGACCGAGACACCGACGAGTGGGGCCGGGCGAGGATGGAGAGAGAGAAGTCTACGAACTCGGTGCACGAACGGGGAGACCAAGTGGGCCCACAGGGGTGCGCTGTCCACCCCCACCGGTGAGAATCCGAGGCTGCTGACGTCGTCCGGTCCCACTTGTCAGTGACTCAGGCTAAAAAGAAAAGGAAAAGGAAAATCCGAAAATGGAAAAAGGGCCGTTTGACCAACTAACTAGGTTTCTGAATTTTGCCAATTTGACCAACGTAGGAGCCGAATTTGAAAAGGACCCAATTGAATGAAATGTTGCAACTTTTGAGATCTACAACTTTGTTAAAAGGACTAATACCAGATTCCAAGTTTAACTATGAATAAATTTGAATTTAACCTGCTGACTCCAGTTTGACCAACAACACCTTCCAATTTGAAAATTCCATAAGTCCATTTTAGGTGCACTTTCACATAAAGATTTATATACCAATGTATGTCATAGTTTCATTCCCTACAACTTTCATATACAAAGTTTTGCAGGATGTTGACTTTTGTTTCACAAAAATTTGAAATCTCTATTTAAATCAAATTTGGACAGATTTCTCAGTTTTACCGAAAATGACCTAAAACTCTATTCAAACCTTTATGCATGTCATGACACAAAATACCAAAGTTGTTCATTATGAAATTGTCTACAAGTTTGGTATGTATAGTTTTATCAAACTCACAACAGTATTAAAGTTACAGGGCAAAAGCAAATGCAGTTGCAGAAAAACCGGTTTAACTCGCTTCAAATGACTTAATCCACTCATGCCCCTAATATGAAATGTTCATATAATGATACAATTAAGCTTAATGATGCTAATGTAATACAGCTTGAGATACTTTGGGCATCACAACTATCACCTACGCTTTTCTTAACATAGTGACCAGGCTCTGTTACTTAGTGTCTCTGGTCAGGAGGACCCTCACAAGACTATCTAGTAGGCTCTATCCGGTGATGGCGCCTCAACGAGGACGTACGGACACTTGAGAGTGTGTCCGAACCTCGGAAAATAAATTTTGTGTCTCGTGTGTTGTGCTCTGCTGGGAGCTTGACCCAAGCCTTGTGCTTGCAGTTATTTTTCTTATTGCATTACTTGCTGCTTCTGCTCCTATTCTTGTGCAAGTTCCTCTGTGTGTGCAGGTGTGCAGTGCAGAGAAACCCATCATCACCACAGAAACACTAGTGACACCACTGCATAGCTCAATAAGTATTCAATTGTGCATTTCCATATTTGAGCTATCTCACTGTGTGTTTTCGGACTATTCGATGTGCTGCACCAGACTATCCTGGTGGAACCAGACTGTCCGGTGGGCAGCACCAGATTATCCGGTGTGAAGCTGACAGCTTGTTTTTAAGTTTTAATTTTTTAGATTAGTCTACTCACCTCCTCTAGGCGACATCAAGACCTTTCAGCGAGGCATACGCACCATATTGTGGCTAGATTATACCTATAGCAGCACATGGGTATTTATCTAATCTAGTAAAAAAGAGATGAGGGCTTTTCCCTGAAAAAGATTGCGTCCACCTACCCTATGTCGATCAAACAAGGCTAATTTAAATCTGAATTGAATTCGAATCATGGTTCCGGTTCGGACTGCATGAGTATACCATACAAAAATAGGTGCCAAGATCGTATACGAGCTGTGCTTTCAATGTTCCATGCATTGATGGAAAGATAACGAGAGATTTTTTTTCAACCCAACTCAAATAACCCCAAAATACACCCGGAGTCAACATGATTCGATGGAACAAAATCACATGAATAAAACTATCAAGGTACTGCAATAGACGCTACATAGAAACGGCCCCCCAAAATTGCATACTACCTCCATTTCACATGTTCTACGTATCGATGGAAAGCTAAGTAAAATTTCTAACCAAATTGACACCATCCCAGAAATAGCTTGGGTCAATAGGAGTCGCAAAACAAGATGCCATCATATGAGCAGAAGATTTTTATTTCCAAATGTTTGGTTTATGCCACCCCTTCCATATATGACTAGGCTCTATCCTCATATGCTATGACTTCTTTTTTATACGATTTGACCACACTGCATTCGTCGCTGTACATAAAAGAAACCACATTGAGAAGCTTACTGCAAGGTATATTTAATCTCTCATACAACAACAATACATGCAAAAAGAATTGGCAAGAATTGTTTCTCATACATGCAAAAATAATTGGCAAGAATTGTTTCTCATACAAAAATAATCCTTCACACAACAATAATATTATACCAAGAATTATCCCGCATGCATCTTTCAGAAATATTTCACAAAAATTCCACGTATTTCATAATAATTCACAATATTTATTTTCAAATCCACATTACATATCCAAATTAACATCACACATATCTAAATCCTAGAATATGCGAGGGAGCGCCATCTGCTTTGTTGATAGAGTGGGGCCAGGGGCAGAGCATCACAGGAGAGGAAGGTGGATCCCAGCCGAGGAGCGGCAACATGAGTTCAAGCGGTGAGAAGCCACTTGTTTGGCGAGCGCTCGCAGTGGCCCAGGTGGATGGCGTAGGGCGCTGCCCGTTGCCCTGATCAGATGAGATTTTTTTATTTTTTCTGTTTTTATTTGTTATTTACTCTAACTTATTTGTTTTTTTATCAGATTTTCTTTTACTTTGATTTTCCCATTTATTTATTCTTTATATTTACCTATATTTTTTGTTCTTTTTTATCTTTTTGTTTTTGTTTTTCTTTCTTTTTCTTCGTAATAATTTGGTAAAAATTATGATAACATAATTTATCATAACTGTACGATATAAAATTACGTTAATATAATTTATGTTCATTATAACAACTTTAGAACGTAAAAATTTATACTAGCATAATTTATGTTAGCATATTTTGTCATAACTATAACAACTTTAAGATGTAAATATTTTTTATGGTAAAAATATGCTAACATAATTTATGCTAGCATAATATACGGTAGCATAATTTATCATAACAATATGATATAATATAGCTTGTTGGTATTGTCACTGTATGACATAAAATTATGCTAATATAATTTATGCTTATTATAAAAACTTTAGGACGTAAAATTTTATGCTGGCATAATTTACGGTAGCACTAATTTGTCATAACTATATAACGTAACATAGTTTGTTGGTATAATTTATTAGCATAAAATTATGCTAACATAATTTATTTTTTATAGAATTATTTTCATTGTAACAACTTTAGAGTAAACAGCAAAATAAAAAAATCCCTGGATGCCGCGAGGCTTGCTCCGCTCGGGGGGACCAGCATCGCTCGCTCAATCCCACCCGAGCGAGCGCTCGTGAATTAGTCAGCCCCGTTCCAGGTTGGCCGCCAACTCATCTCAAGCACTGCCTACGTCGATGGAAAGCTCGTTGGTACAGGGCGCGCGTTGCGACGTATGCGGTATGCGCGCAATGTAAGATTCTGGCATCTCGAGCTCAAAGAAGACGACAAGCCTCCGAACTTTGTACACCGAGAACCAAAGCCCTCCACATCGCGACAATCTCAGCCAGATTCACTCTCGGCCGTCTATCCCAGCCAAAAGCTTCGTTTTCCTCGAGCGCTCCCCGCCACTCCCGACTGCCACATAACGGATAACAACACCACTGACCACCCAGTAAACTGACTGAGCAGCATCAGGAGGCCGATCGAGCAGGAGCACAGAGGAAAACTGAACACCCAGAGCTAGCGCAGGATCCGAGAGGAGCTCGGAAAAATGCAGGCGTTCCTCTCTTCATCGATCCCCGCCACTTCGTACTCGAGGTCGTCCTTCTTGCCGCAGCCGCCTCAGGCTCCCGTGAAGGTCGTCCTCCCGCCGGCGCCCAGGGGCGGTGCTGCTGTCGTCGCTGCTAATAAGAGAACAGCTAACTCGGAGGCTGGTCAGACAGGCCGGTGCGTGGCGGCCTCGGCGGCCTCGTCCCCGGCCACAACCACGGCGGCGACAGAGGTGCCCGGGGTGATGAAAGCCTGGGTGTACGACGCCTACGGGGACGCCAGCGTGCTCAAGCTCGACGAGGCCGTGGCTGTGCCGGCCATTGGTGACGATCAGGTGCTGGTCAAGGTCGTGGCCGCGGCGCTCAACCCCGTCGACGCCAAGCGGCGGGCCGGCAAGTTCCAGGCCACCGACTCACCTCTCCCGGTCAGCCAGCTCCTCTCCACATCCTTGAGAGCAAATTGCCGTTGTTCGATTTCTTCTGAGTCGATCGAATTCGTTTCTTGATGGGTTGACTTTGATGATCAATAATGCGCAGACGGTGCCGGGGTACGACATGGCCGGCGTCGTGGTGAAGGTGGGCAGCCAGGTGAAGGGGCTCAAGGAAGGCGACGAGGTGTACGGCATGATCAGCGAGAAGCCGCTGGAGGGGCCCAAGCAGTCCGGCTCGCTGGCGGAGTACACCGCCGTCGAGGAGAAGCTGCTGGCGCTCAAGCCCAAGGGCCTGGACTTCGCGCAGGCCGCCAGCCTGCCGCTCGCGATCGAGACCGCCAACGAGGGCCTCGAGCGGGCGGGGCTCTCCGCCGGCAAGTCCATCCTCGTCCTCGGTGGTGCCGGTGGTGTCGGATCCCTCGCCATCCAGGTCGTCGGACGACACACTGAAACTGCAGTGGCTGTTCGTTTCGATTTCAGCTCGACTGTTGAATACTGAACTGATCTTTCTGGCATGCACGATGCACTGAACTGCAGCTAGCAAAGCATGTCTACGGCGCGTCCAAGGTCGCCGCGACGGCCAGCACCAAGAAAATCGAATTGCTCAAGAGCCTGGGCGCTGACGTCGCCATCGACTACACCAAGGAGAACTTTGAAGAGCTGCCGGAGAAGTACGACGTTGTCTTCGACGCAGTCGGTAAGCAGATCACGCCCTCAGCAGAGACAACACAATTACACAGGCCGATCTGTGAGCCCATAGCTTAGTCGACCTGCTCTCTGCACCTTGGGTTTCAGGACAGGGCGACAAGGCTGTCAAGGTAGTGAAGGAAGGCGGCAGCGTGGTGGTCCTCACCGGCCCCGTCTCCCCTCCAGGGTTTCGGTTCGTGGTTACCTCCAATGGCTCCGTCTTGGAGAAGCTCAACCCGTACCTCGAGTCTGGGAAGGTGAAGCCGCTCATCGACCCGGAGGGGCCGTTCGCCTTCTCGCAAGTTGCGGAGGCCTTCTCCTATCTTGAGACCGGGAGAGCAACTGGCAAAGTGGTCATCTCTCCCATCCCATGAAAGCTGTAGATTGCAGAGTTTGTTATATTATGATGTAATTGACTAAGATCAATAAAACTTTTTTTTTTCCAAAAAAAATTGCGAGCCGGCCTGAGGTGCCAAATAGTCTTCAACCACATTTTTATTTCAGCAGGTACAGTCCATAGAAGTACAAAGAGGTGTACATTGTGCTCATTGCTGAGCCACTTATCAACGTTCCAGGTGCTATGTGAACGATAAATACAGTAAGAAGGCCATTCTGATGTTACATGAGTTTTCTGTATCTATGAAATTGTTGTTCCACCACTGGGAAAGGGATGGCATGTCTACTGCTTTGGGGACAATCTGATTGGGCAGATTGCAAATGCCATGCGTCGAGCTGCAAACGCCAAAGAAAACCGCTCGTCCTCACTTAGTGCCCTTTCTATGACATTCACAACAGTTGGGTCCTGCCAAGAGAGATACCAACATTTTTTCATAAAGTACTGATTCTACCAACTTTCCACACTTAAGAATGTTCATAAATTGCGGGGTAGACAGGTGGCATTTCAAGGCCACTGAAGGCAGTGGGTTCACATACTTTTATATGTAGCTGGCTTGGAGAAGGATGAATCCGAGCAATGTCACCAACTCTGATCACGTTGTTGACATTCCCATGTTCATCTGTTTCTGTCGGCAATGAAGTCGAATGCCTCCACTGCCCCCCAACTATAAACTTGTAATAGTACCTGAATGAGTACAGGGGTTTGTTTCAAGTTAACTTGATAACCATCAGCAGCAAAGAGAGCAGAAGATTGGTGGGATAGACAGGTGCTGTTTTATAATATCCTCAGCCACGAAACCAAGCGACAACTTACTTTCCATGTCGAAGTCGAATTTCAGCCTCATATCTCGACCCACCTTTGTGGTTGCACTTTAGTTTGTCTTTCCAGTTACTTGTAAAATCCCCAACCAATTCCACATCCTCGCCCTAATGAAATATTGCCACATGCATGTCAACCCTCCAAGTTATTTGATTGTCAAAATCACTGAACAAATGATACTCAATCTTCAGTAACAGTTTTGTATAGAAATAACATACCTCCCGACCACTATTCCATACAAAACACACTGAATGTGTCGGACTACCATCATGTCTTCCATTTTCAACTAAAGCAATAAGATCCCAAGTTGCCCAAACAATTGCCGCTCTGCAAGTATAATTGTATAAACAAATCTTTCTAGTTTCCAAACCAATAACCATAAATAACAGCAACTGTAACAGTGCCCATAGTAATGTAACCAGGCTGCTTTTATATTTAGCATCAGACCAGTACTAATAGAAATTTTGTCAAGAATCTCAGTCATATTACCTGTCAGGCCTACAGGAGTGCAAACCAGTGATGAACTTGTGAGCAATATGGAGAGGTGTGTCTTGAACCCAGTGTAAGTATGATATAACACATGCTGGTGATCTATCATATCCAGTGGTACAAGTCACATATATACGGTAGTTCTTCCTTATGAGGCGCAATAAAAGACCAACACAGAAAGGAAGCTTCTTCCTGAGGTCCAGGGAATCAACCTCCCTGAAAAAAGTAACCAGCATCCATAGTTTCGTGAAAATCAGATTGGAGCATGGCTGGCAAGCCTACCAAATCTATTGATCCAGGACAAATTTCACCAAAAGCTTGTTGAGGTCAGTGTCTTCTTAAAATAACAATTAAGGTGAAGCAGGATGAGCCTGCAACCTTGTTATCACAGGTAGCACCTGAACCTTAACAGACCAATGACAACGGACATAGGAAAAAAATATTGTACACATAAAAACAACACTGAAAATCAAACAGTACAGTGGCCAAAATATCACTTAATCATTAAAAAAACAATAAACATCAAGTTCAAACTACGAGAAACGCATCATTTGGCAACCAAACCATTATTGCTTTAACTAGACACTAACTGCAGCACAAATAATCTTCTGAAATCGAATATAAAGCTACTGCAGTTATTCAGAACTTCAGATAGCCTATACAAAGCTACAGCTGTTTTAATACAATTTTGTGTAGCGAAGAATCAAACATTTAAATACTTTCATCTTCAAAACACATAAACTAACAGCATACCTTATAGGATAGTTAACCATCAAGATGTTATTCTCCCGGCAAGAATTGTTGATTGCCTCAGAATTTATTCCCCAATTAATGCGCTCACTTTCACTTTGGAAATTCAGAACAGCAGTAATACCCTGAAGCCTTTTGAAGTATCAGAAACAAAACTGAACTATAGATAAAATAGAAGTAACGAATGGAATTGATCGGGGCACGAATATGACATGTATACTTTATTTCAGGAACCTACCACAGTTTCTGATAGCATCTTCACATCTTTTTCTGTTTGTATACATGATCCAACAAATATTTGTTCAGTAATCTGTCAAAAAAAAAAACGAATGCCACGGTTATTGATATTCATTAGCAACTGAAAGCATACCGGCACAACCTTAACTAGGTGCATATTTATGTACAAGAAAAATAACAAGATCGCGCAGAAACCTCCCTACCTTGCTGTATTGCATACCAAGTGAATGGTTGTAGTACAGTTCACCTTTAGCACGGTCTAATGCTTTGATGTACTCCTCCAAAGGAAAGCTACCATGTGCCCATTCAGCATTGACATCATCTTCATCAGAATATAAACCAACAATCTCAGTTATGCGATTTGCAAGGTTAGTGCTGCTCTGATTGGTACCACCTTTCTCACTAGACAGAACAGACCATCCTTGAGAAGTTAGCAACTTTGGAGAGAATACGGCAAAACCAGTTTTTCCATCCCCAGTAGAAGATTCATTCAGCTTTGTGGACCAAAGAGCACTATTCCAGGAAGCAATAGCAGCCCGGCCTCTGTTAAATAGGATGTGGTAATCTTCGTTCTGATGCAACTGGTGGATTGGAAAAGGAGCAAATGGCCTCTCAAGGACAAGGCTGCATGGTCCTGACTTGTCCCTCAGCGCAGTCCTGGATACAGGTTAAAAGGATCATATGAACAAAGCATAATCATGTTGTAGTTCCATCCAACATTCTTCAATTTGCCAGGAAATAAGTCATGTCCCTGAAATTCTCTATGCTAAGAATGTTTTGAGATAAGTTCATCTCTTGGCATTGCTGCAATAGATTAAGAAAGGTGCTGAACTGTTGATGTCTTTTAACATGAGAGAGGTGCTAAAGCACAGAGCTGAAGCATAACAGTTCTAAGTTCAATATAATTGTAACAGAAAAAAAAAGCTAACAAAAGCACTAGCGCCTTCGAACATAAACAATCTTATGTGTCGTCCTCACAGAAAACAACAGGGATCATTCGAAGCGCAAGCGGCACCCGTGTTTAATGAAACATAACGACATCACTGGTGCCGTACTCCGTGTCACCTAGGTCTTTGATGGTGACGAGGCCCTGGCCGTCGGCGCCCGCCTTCTTGAGCGTGTCGCCGACCATGATGATCCTGGACTTTTCGGCGTTCCCCTGCCAAAGACCATCACACGCAGCATGGAGGAGCAAGTCAGGAGTCAGTCAGTCGCCGGCTCACCGCTACCGACCAAAGGCTCCTCGTCCTCCCCCGCTACCACCACGGATCCGAAGTGGGAAGGAAGGACAGCCGCTTACCCCTTTCCTCAGTGAGTGGACGAAGACGCGGCCGTCGACGCCGAGCGCGAAGCGGACGCCGAGGGGGCGGTCCACCGCGACCATGTACTCGTTGAGGCGCATCGCCCCCGCGGTCCCGGCCGGCTCCACTCCTTCCACCGCCGCGGCGACTCTGAGGCTACCCCGCCGCCCTGTGCCGGGGGAGGAGCAGGAGAAGGAGAAGGACAAGGAGCGCGACGGCGCGCCTGGCCTGGGCGCCCGCGGGTCCGCCGATCCGACGCCGCCGCGGCGGCCTGAGGTGGCGGCGGTCGTAATGAGGGCGGGCGGAAGGATGAGGTGCAGGTGGGGCGCCATGGGCGGCGCGGGATGGGGATCGGCAGCGGTGGGGGGCACGGGATCAGAGGCGGAGTGGACAGTGGAGTGGGCGGATGGGAAATGTGTGGAACGGAACTGAAAACTGGGAAGGTCCAGCCGTTTGGGAGTTTGCGCGGGCGGGGGGCCCACGCCGGGAAGCGGTTCGTTTTTTATATTTTTTCCCCTTCCCCTTGACGTTCGGGCTTGTCACTGCCCCGCGGGTGCAAATGGCCTTTCCCACTGTTCGTTTGGCTGTAAACTACTGGTTGTGTGGAGCTACAACGAGTCAGCAACCGTAGACGCTGGTTGGATACTAATTGAATACTCTGGGTTGATATCGTAGAAATAGATAAGAGTTACCTTTAAACTTGTGATGCAGTGCTACATAGGTTTACAAACTCTCGAAATCATACAATTGGCACACAAAAGTTGTTTAAGTATGTCATTTAAGTCCATGACTTTAAAACATACTCTAAACATGTTTAAGTATGCGGTTTAGGTCTATGAACTCCCAAATCATACCCCTAAACTTGTTTAAGGATGCCATTTAGGTCTATGCGCTCTCAAATCATATCATAAAATTGTTTAAATATTACATTTAGGTCTATAGTGGTTCAAGATCGGCTTCCGGCCTATGTAATTAGCGATGTGGTGCCTTGACTAGGAGCTCGTGTGACCTGATTTGTGGGGCCCATTATCAGCATTATCACCTATTTCCTTGTCTCACCAATTCACAATTGTCTTCTTCCCCACCGCCAAGTCATCGCATGTGGCCACCTCGTTGTCGTCGTAGCGTATCGCCTCAATTATCTAATGTTGCGCCATTAGACCCCATTTCGTCTCGCAACAGGTTGGGTGATGTTATGCCCACGCATGCCTTACCTCCCTCACTCGCCACCACCAAGTCATCGTATGTGGCTGCCTTGTTGTCTCAGAAGCATATCGCCTCACTCTTGTTGCTGCTGCTAGCATTGATCTGCACAACCACGCGTTGCGCGTCAGTGCTGCGACACTTGAGCACCATGCCAGTCGACGTGCCAAACAAGCTCAAACCCACGCCGTCGCGCCATGGAGAGAACAAGTGGCATTGTGTCACCGCCAGCCTATCTCTTCTTCCATCCAGTTGCGTCGTTGTCACCTGTTGCCATCGGGCTAACATGTGGGCCCCACATGTCGTCTTCATGTGAGTCAGCATGCTACACGTGCCACATCGACAACCATCTAGGCAGGAGCTACTCCTAAACAATAGTCACTAATATTGACCTAAATGTTAGTGTTAAAACAACTTTATGGTACAATTTAAGAGTGCATGGACCTGTATAACATACTTAAACAAATCTACGGCATGATTTTGGGAGTTCATACTTCATAGACTTAAACTAGAAAATCATGCGCGGTGCCGCCGCGCTCGCACCTAGATAAGCCATTTATTTTTTTTCTAGGACCCGTTGTTAAACTCTTGATTTAAATTATTAATATATTTTTATATGAAAATAGGATATATCAGAATTGTTACAACCTTAGGACTCCAACGTAGTCTAGAGTAAAGAAAACAAAGCTATCCGAATAACCTGATGGCATGTAAATTGTTTCATACAACCTGATGGCAATTTTGGAGTTTGATAAATGTTCTGTCCCGTTCAACTGCAACGAACCAAGTACTTGATAGGAATTAAACGAACTCTGCATTGATGGTTTCATAGCGCAAGAACATAATATCAATACAAATGCCACAATAAAAGTACATATATTTCGGTCTTGCACATGCGTTTTTACATTGCCTGAACAGTATTGTTATCGTGGTCTTTATTGAACCGTCAGCTCATGGCTCATTGGATTAGTTGCTTCCATCATTGCTTGGATGTTGTACATTCCATTCTCACTATAATTGCTGAGCCTATATGGAAATTGCTGATAGAATCTGAGCATGGCAAGTGATGATCTAAGTCATGTTCTCCGATATCAATGGTTCAAACGTCAAATCAAGTGGTATGGGCACCTAAGATTAGTGCTTAACAGAATATGGTCGGCCTGATGCAACAATTTATAGTTTGAGAAATATTTAGGCAGTCATTACATTTTTGTGAAATGTCTTTAAACTATGCATGGAATCATATGAACCTGCAATCTTATAAAGCACTGAGATGACAACAAGGCAACCTTTTCTAGAGAATCAACCATCGAAGTATCCTAGAACCAATGCTTATCAATCTTTTCGAATCAAATTGAGCTATAAAGTTCAACGACCATTAGAAGTTGTCCATTTATATAAAATGTTGGCGGCACACTGTGGGATGCCTAAATCATCAAAACGGCATAATGTATTCATGATAATGCCTAGTATTTTCTGTAGGTTGCATAGAATCTTTGGACTGTAATCTACTTGGCAAAAATCTTAAGAAGTAAATAAGAAAAATGATGGCACAAATAGAAACACACCGCAGGTATCTACCCTGTTCCTCTTCTCACTTAGCTGTTGTGGCAGAACTGTTCAAATTAACGTCACATCGGTACCTTAGTAAGCCTAAAGCACCAATCTCCGGTTAATTCCGGTAGTCCGTCAGGACTTACAAGCCCTGACTATGCCTTCCCATCTGGATCGAGCTCATGTGTCGACTCTCGGACGGAGTCCAAAGATTACAATATCTTACATCTCATACATAGCTTAAAAGAAATAAATTATTACAATCAGACGGTTGATTAGTACAAGCTTTTATTGGCGCTAGAGTACACATTAGTTCTTTCTAAGGCTCAGTTAACCGGTTGAAACAGATATTCTCTTTTATTCAAAATGACTGTGGAAAGGGAAACTTGCATCCTGCCCAATGATGCAGCTCACCCCAAAAGGAAGACCTGGGGAGCGATGGAAGAAAGCTCTCACTTGCAGTGAGTGTTCAGCACATGAGGAAAAACATAAGCAAAGAAGCTTGAGTACTAGTTACTCAGCAAGACTTACCCGACCACTGGGTCTAAACCCGACTTTCTAGCCTATAGCCGGGGTGGTAAGGTCAACTCACACTGTGGCAAGGCCTAACTAGTGAATCCTTAGCTTTTAGAACTTAGTTACTTTTTAGTTATTACCTATCCAGACTAAGTTATACCTATTCTACTAGCAAACAAGAGCAAACACTTTGCGAAATCATTCTTTATCAACGAGATCAACTTTCTTACTACGATATTGGTCGCGATCAGGCTGCTTACAACTGGCAAGCCACAGACGATTCGAATCGATTTTTCCACCTCTCGAGAGGGATACTTAGACACCCGTCGTATGCGTGTACACTGACCCCACATACGACAACCCAACATCCAATGCCACCTAGCCGGAACCATCCTCACCGAACCCGGGTGTCAGTCCTTCGACACTCGTCCAACCTCCTCCTTCCAGTTCGTCTCGTCCAGTTCCGCGCTTAGTTACAACAGGACGAGAGGTTTACCGGAGCCCGTTAAGGACGGCAAGTGAATGAGGCGCGTTCGGCCCAACCAGGCCACACATCGGACGGCCTTATGTGACACATGCAGGATCAGGGTCCATAGCAATAATCATAACATGCAATATACGAAAGCGAAACTGATCCCGCCGCATACCTGTCAAATTATTAACATCCTTCACAATCTTAACCACTTAATTTTAGTAAAAGAATTCCGTTCTAGGCCTATGCCACCTAAGCTATCTATTGTGTATAGTATCTTTATGCAGGACACTGGTAACCATGCTCTAGGGTTTCAATCAACTCCTGATTCTAATGCACAAGCATAACCCATTCTTATTTAAAAGTTTTAAAGAAAATGGGTAATGCACCGGGGCTTGCCTTGGGTCACGGGGTCTGTCTCCGTCGGTGACTCGGAGTCTCTTCCTGCTGGTACGATGGGTGTCTCGGCCACACCGGCTTCCGGAGCTTCCGCTGCGGTGGAAGAATCTTCAACTGGAATTGGCGGGACCAACGTGCCTAGGATGACATGCATGAGTTTAAAAGTATGAGGATGATCAACCTGTTGAAAAAGCAGGCCGAATGCATTTTCTAAAGGAAAAGGGTGGCCACCGGAAATTATTATTTAGGTCACTGAGGACTTTAATAATTTTCCCCGGCCCTAAATATATTTTACCTAAGGAAATATGATTTTTAAAACATGAAATGATTTTTTTGGAATTTTATAAATGTTTTCCTAATATTTTAGAATCAATTTAAGTAATTTAAGCTCTTTTTTACAAATATTAATAAATAATAATTTTTCACAAATATTAATAAATACTTACCCCTAAATGGGTAATTAATTTGGATTACTAAAAGATTTAATAACTCCTAAATTTAATTAAATCAATTTTAGCAATCATTAAAAAGAAATCTAAATAATTCAAAATAATTGGAAAAGGAAAAACAAATATAGAAAAAAAAGGAAAAAGCCCAGCCTACAAAAGAAACCCTAAAAGTTCAATTTTTCCCTCTCCAAAATCCGCCTGGGCCCCTTTCTCATTGGCCCAGCCCACTAAGTAGGCCGGCGGGCGGCCCTCTTCCTGCGCGGCCCAATTCCCCCCTTCTTTCTGGCCCAACCGGCTCGGCCTGCTGGTTGGCCTGCCGCCTGGGCCCAGCCCAGCGCAGCGCGCGGCGCGGCGGCGCGCACCCCCGGCGCGGCACTACCAGCGGTGGCCGACCACCGGACCACGTGGCGACGGCACTCCGGCGATGCGGAGCATCCGCCCCCGTTCCCGCCCTCTCCCTCTCTCTCCGGGGCGCGGACGGGGCGACCATGGCGCTCGCCCAGCGCAACGGGCAGGCGAGGCTACCCCACGGCGGCGGCAAGGGTCACCGGGGCCAACACTCCCCCGCGCGACGTGCGTGCGGGCATTGCGCACCCGATGCGCCCGCTAGCCGGGGCTAGGGCGGCCCGGAGGGGTGGGAACGGTGGGAGGGGCGCGGCGGCTCACCTCGGCAACGACGGCGAAGCGAGGGGTGAGGGCACAGCGCGGGGTGGCGGTGAGCGGAGCAGCGGGAGCTGTGGCGGGGAGCGGAGCGGCTACGACGGCGCGGAGCGGAGCGGGGTGGCGGGCAGGGGCGGCGGAGCGAGCGGAGTGGGGAGGACGGGAGCTCCCTGCTCCTTTCCCCCGCGGAGAAGAAGACGGCGGGCGGTGGGGCCCGCCCGTCAGGTGCACAGGGGGAGTGGGCGCGCTGGCGCCCATGCGGGCCGCCCCGGTCTGCCCTTTCTTTTTTTTTTTTGCTTTTACCATTTTCATTTTTAACCCTAGATTTTGACCTTTTTTGACAGGGGTCCAATTACAAAAGTGAAAGGGCTTAATTTAAACTACCCTTTCGTATTTTTGCCCCAGGAAAACTCAAAATTTTTGAAAAGGCCTCAAATTTGAATTTGAATTAAATTTTTAAAAGAGAATTGTGAATGGATGCAATGCACTTAGATGGCCTTTAGATACGGAGTATTATTAGCTATGACCCCTGCTGCTTCTTGCAAGAGAAGGGTGCAGCCACTAATTTCGTTGGACGTAACGTTTCCTAGAGAATCAATCATGGAAGTATTAGAA
Organism: Paspalum vaginatum; assembly: GCA_030272315.1. Lineage (NCBI taxonomy): Eukaryota > Viridiplantae > Streptophyta > Magnoliopsida > Poales > Poaceae > Paspalum > Paspalum vaginatum. The sequence continues at coordinate 30,933,838 of CM059018.1, read as the reverse complement.
CTCAATGTAGGAATTTTCAGAGATAAGTTGAATCTCAGTGCTTATTCAATCTTGCTGAATTAAGTTGTAGCTATAAAATTTTAGTGACCATTAAAAGCTGTCAACTTGTATAAACATTCACAGCAACATTGTAGGTGATCAGTATAATGATTTTAGTGATTTGCTTCGGTAAAATGGAAATTAGGTAGTAATCGCTTCTAGTTTCAACTGCACTAGGTAAGCGTACCAGTATCTTGATTTTCAGTTGTCACTTTCCAACCAGTAAATGAGACGAATATAACAGTATAAGTATAGAAGGAGCTTGACAAAGTCGCACGGAACAAATAAGTAGTAGCATAGCATCTTTTCAATATATTTTATATGGGAAACTGTAGTAACAAATTAAAAGATAAATAGGTTGAAGGCTAGGGCATTAACTTTAACAATAAGCATGAGTAATTAATGGATAATCTATTATCCTGGCATAGTCGTATTTATTTTGCTAAATTTCGACATTAACAATTACTGGTGGATGGAGCACATGCTTGTGCTCTTTAGGTCTTAAAAAGCTTTGGCTTTTTAGATGAAAGAAGCTCTATTTTAAGACTAAATATTTTTCCAAGCTCTACAATTAGACACCATTTATTCAGCCTAATTCAAAATTAAAAGCATTGTTTTGGGAACAAATATATTGTAAGTTTAAAATTCTAAATTGAGATGATTCAAGCCTTCCATCGAATCCTTCCGATGCAAATTGGCAAAATATCGCTTGCTGCATGTTTTGTATACCTGCATTTACTGCATTTGCATGGCCTGCGATCACAGCCTGAGAGGAAAATTGAGGGCTGAACAGGTCTGTGCTAATTGAGAAGCAAGCCAAACCGATTGGAAGGGGGTACTCACTTTAGCTGCTCGCCCACCGTCGCCGCCGCCGGAGCCATGTCCAGCGCGGCAGTTCAGGCGGTGAAGCCCCGCAGAGCGGCGACCTCGGCCTCGGCCCCCGCTGCGTCTCCAGCCGTTATGGCTCAGCCCACGGCTGCGGCGGCAGCAAGGGGAGCGCGAGGGTGCGGTGGCACGGCGCGTGTGTCAGGGCTGGTGGCGACGATGGAGCATGTGCTGCTGGCACTGCATGAGACGGAGGTGGAGCGGGAGGTGTGGATCCGCAGCTTCTACGCGCAGATCGTGGCCGGCCTCGCCGCGCTGCGTGTCGAGGGAACCAGCGGCGGAGGCGCCGAGGAGTACGCCCGCACGCTGCTCCAAGCCAAGACCTGAGTCAAGGCAGCTTGGCTTGCACAGGGCGCAGCAGCTTGGTGCAGGCAGCGGCACGGCGCGCTAGCGCTAACCAAGCCTGTGGAGGGGGGGAGGCGGACACCGAGGGGTATGGATGTGTCGGCGCCAGTCGTGGTGGCTAGCGGAGGCAGGGAGGCGTACGCCGACGGGAATGGAGGCTGCGGTGGCGCCCGTCGCGGCGACCGGTGGAGGGGAGGGAGGCGGACGCCGAGAGGGGTGGAGGCGGTGGCGCTGGCCGCGGCGTCCGACGGACACCGAGACTCGAGAGGGGTGTGGTGCCCCGACCGGTGCTAGGCCGCGAAGGTTCGTGATGGTTCAGGTGCTACGATGCGGGGGTCTACACCCGAACCAACCTGCATCGAATGGCTAGTATTATTGGCTCACCAGATCTAACGGCTAATAGGATAACGGGCGATGTGGTCCTATCGAGTGCCCGGGTTTAGGGTCAGAATTCGGTATGTAGAGATGGCATACTTAAAACAAGTTTAGAGGGTATGATTTAAAAATTCATGGACCTAAATGGCACGCTTAAATAACTTTAGTGTGTAGAGAGTTCGTGGACCTATCTAACATTACCTCACAGTTTTAAGGGACGCCCATGCATTTAACTCAGTAGCGAATTTGATGGGTGGCTTTAGGGAAAATGAGGTAACCGCATTCCAAATACTTGATTCCCCTTAAGGCTATCCTCACTGGAGTCCAACCGTCTATATTTCAAACATCTTCTCTATCCACCGTGTGCGTACAATGCAAAATAATGTTTTAGACGCTCTCTTTGGGCTTTTCCAATGAGCATGGTCTAATAATACGACTTTCCTAACTCAAAGCAAAAATTAAATACTAATTAAGCATTTGTTTAATTTATGCACTTAAATGTTACTTGATGAACACAAGAGCAAATAGCAAATGATCTTCTCTTCAAGCCCTTACCACCACTTAGCAAACATATGAAATCATGTAAGATTGTTAACATTGCCTTGCCAACCTTTTATAATGCTTGATTATGAATGTATAATAAAAAATATTATTTTATTTCGTGTCACCCCATTTCGGGATCACAAGGATGGGATGTATCTATCCATATTTTAGCTGTGTTTGGTTCGATACATTTACGGATGGAATCGTCCCTAAAGAGAATATTCCTCTTTAAATATGGGACGACCCTGCCGATGAAGTCGATGCAAATAACCAAACGCACCCTAAGCCTCTAAAACCTATGAAAGGATTCAAGGTCTTTACGATAATCATTCATTATGTATGTGTGTTCACTATGGCTTTAGATTTATCATCATGACAAATAAAAAGAGATAAAACCCCTTATAATTTGGGGTCGAGAGAGTATATGTCTAATCATTGGGAGTATAATCGAATCGGATACGGACGTACATTGCTGATACCGTATTTGTTTTCATATTTTATCTTCGGATCAAGTATGGATATTAACAAATGTATCCGGATAGAACTTAAATGCCTATCGACATCATATTTATCTATTGAGTACTCGGATACGAATACGGATCGAATAATAATTTTTCAGACTCAGATACGGATCGGATTTCAGCCCTTCTAAACGGATCCAGACTCTAATACGGACAAATAATATCCATACCATTTATACCTCTACTAATCACGAGACATTATGGATGGCGAGGACATACACATGAAAAAATTGCTTTCAACCGACCAGCCGTGGACAGATATACGTATCAATTTCTAGCACAAGAACGGTATATTTACAATGCCACATACACTGTTATGGAATTCATATTTGCAGCTTTGGACATGACACATCCTATGGAAATCCTTATAGCAGTTTGTTCCATGATGGCCCATTGGCCCTTGACCCTCAGCACCAAGAAAAATAAGTCCCAGAGGGTTGTAGACCTGTGACTGACATGATCCCAATAATCAGTTTGTCGCTTTAAGTTCCTTCCGGTCCCACTTACATTCTGATGTTTAGCAGCCGCACTGCTATAAATCTGTAACTTTATCAGCACAAACCCAAGTATGTACAAGATCTAAGAGACGGACACCTCTGTTTATATACACTGCCTCTGAAAGCACGATCTAGAAACCGAAGCATACTGTATGTTAAACCAAACACTTGCTCCGCTCCCATTCAGGGTAACTGTCACTACCAATTCTTGGAGTTAGTCCTTTGAACTTGATCATGGTATTGTGGGTAATACAGTGACCGAGATATTTTGTAGATGAAGAATGGGATCAAGGCTGTCACCACAATCATTAGCGTGGATAGCCAGTACAATGGGCTCGATGCACAAGCTTCCAGGAAAACATGATATGCAGTGGTTGATATTGCTGGGGGGAATAGTCCATAGATGACCAGAAAGGTATACCAGATCAGTATGCTGCCCCAGATGACAAAATGCTGTATCCAGGTGAAGTAGCTTATGTAGAGAACTAGTTGGCAGTTCACGGTCCACACTACGCAAGTGTACATTGTCACTCCAAGGATATCAAATCCAGCAACGCGACCATCCTGTCGGATAGCCTGAACCAGGACAGCATTGAGGGATCCAAAGTATATAATTATTGAACAGCACATCCCATTTAACATCCAGCTGAGTATTCGGGACCAACTAAAGAATACATTATTCACGCCATCTTGATGTAATGAAGGAACCTGCGATATGCAAGGGAATAAAAATGATTAGGAAGAAAGAAAATCAACCAATGCAATGCTACAAACACTGACTCGAAGACCAAAGTAAGCTCACATATATACTACTCCATTCCAAATTGTAACGGGTTTTGGCTCTCATTTTCTCCATCCATGTTTACGTGGATGTTGCTGAATCTAGACACATACAAACCACATACTACCTCCGACTTTTTTTATATGATGCATTCTAGTAGAAAAGTCTACTGTCAAACGTCATATAAAAAACTGGAGGTAGTACATGGGATATGGATGGATCTATCAAAAGTCTAGAACCCCTTATAATTTGGAACAGAGGTAGTACAACATTACATATGAATCTGATAGGAGGTTACAAACCTCAAGACAAACACGGGAAGAGACATCCTTGTCAAAAACACCAAGGGCAATGACAGGGAGTGATGTGAAGGCAACATTATAGAAAGAAATGAACCAGTCATTGTACGCAGGTTGGGCAGAGAACATAGCATGGGCCTCAAACCAGAAAAGGGTAAAGCCAAATGTGATATTCTTGAAGAAAAAATAGCATATCTGCCCATATCACAAACAAAGTGCACACTGTTAAACAATGTAAAAGATAAACTAGGAGCCCAATATTATCAATGTAAAAAGTTAAGACATATTGCACGTCAAGAAAAGGTTATTATCTGGTTTCCATATTGCACATCAAGGAAAGGTTATTATCTGGTTTGTTGAAATGGCACAGAAGCTTAGGATGATAAAAAAATGATATTCTTTTGGGAGGTAAAAGAAAAAAATGAAGGCACATGATTTTATTGCAAGGAAATCAAGAATTTGTTTGCATTTTTTAGGTGAACCTGTTATGACATGTTATATTACAACCTCTAGTCCAAAACTAATGTTATCTTAGAACATGTATAACCAAATCCTTGGCAACAACTAAACATGTAAGTATTTTACTCTTTTCCATTAAAATTATATTAGTATATGAATTATCAAGATTACTTCCATAATAATAGAGTTAAACATATTATCACTTTATTAGGGTAACCTAATGACAAAAGTTGTGTCCTAGATACCATGTCAATGCCCTAACGGAGAAGAGAATGACACTATAGACTAGTTCAGTCATGAGTTGAAGCAAAAGAGGCACTGCTTTACCATAGCTGCAATCCGACGATAACACCAATGGCCATGTACAAGAAGTAACCGCTCTAAGAAACGAAACTGAGCTATTGCAAAGTCACTCGCCATCACAGCCTGTAATAAAAGTACTATCAAGCAGATAAAAAAACCAGTGCTAAGGGGAAAGGGTGTGAAGCTAGTTTGAGTAAAACTGCTAAAACCTAAATTTCAACTGAAAAGACTGTTGTCAATGTAATGTTCCATCAGATATTTCTTTGCAGTTTCAATGTATCAATATAGCTTAAAGAAATATTACCAGGTGATTTAGAAAAAGGAAAAAAAACAAAAAGTAATTTGGTTGAATATTATAAGTAAAAACTTGATAAATTTCAACTGCAGTTCTTTTGGGTCCATGTCAAGAATCAAAACATAAGAAAAATTCGTAACAGGATAAGCGACAGATTCAAAAGGAAAGCAGTTTCGTTCAAAAAAAAAAAAAACAGGAAAGCAGTGCATGGAACTACAGACCTGCATCCCTTCAGCACCACTTATTCCGACCCCAATGTCAGCCTCTTGTAGCATACCGACATCATTTGCTCCGTCGCCAATAGCTAGAGTAGTTTTACTTGTCCTAATTTTAACTAACCTGGTGACCTGCAACAGTACCAAGTAGCCATAGAATTTACAAACCAGTAGTTTCTATTCTGGACAAATTTAAATGCCTGGATGAACTTGTTGAGAAATAATCAGACCGATCCAATTATGGTTGATACTCACCAGTGCTTTCTGTTTTGGGGAAATCCGACAACATAAAACAGATGCACACTTGACTGCTAAATCCAGAAATGAGTTCTTAAGGCTGCCCGTGAGAGCATGTGCCAGAGCATTGCCATCAATGATAAGAGCAAATGAAGTCGAAGTTCCTTTCGGGAAAATCTTTCTTCCAGCGTCTCGTAATTTTCTATCAATTTCTTCATATGGAGACTGTAGATAAGATGCAAAAAGTCACAAACAGTAAAGTATACATGATGTAAACTGACATTATACAGCCCAAGGGTTTGCCCCTCTAAGCAGTCTAATAATATCCATACTTATATCATATATGAACATCTAGGACTTTGCTAGCATTTGAAAAAGGTTCAAAGTTCTGCTATTATTTATAAATACATGCAAGTAGCAAGAAACATTTTCTTTTGTTGATTTCATACCATTTTGTTTCCTTCTCCACAGCACCCCTCTGAAGCATTTGTACTTGAGTTATCCAGCGTGATAAAAATTTCCTCCATCTCTTTCCTCAATAGGTTACAAGCATAACTAGATACCAAGCACCAATATACATTAAACTTTAAGGTATTGAGGTATCAGTTTTGAGATATCTAACAGTATATGGAACTAACCCTATGTTGACAGCTGTTTCCAACTTGTCTCCAGTTAGAATCCAGATCTTAATTCCAGCTTGTGCAAGTTTGTGAATACACTCAGGAACCTGCAAGAAAATTAGAATTGATATATGAGTATCGATTACACATGGTATAAGAGTTGAAGTGTTGAACATTTGTTTACATTATGAACACTTCAAAAGCGGTAATTTTCCTCAATGAATATTAAAACAAGATTACAAGTGAAAGTATGTGACAAACAATCTAAAAGAAATAAACTATGTGGCACAGTGGCAGTGACCAAATAAAAGCCCAATGATTTTTTTTTTTTTTTTTTTGCACAGGACAAGAGAGTTTATTGAATTATTGCTCACTAAGCTTGGCTAATGAATCAAAAATAGAAAATAAGTTTGTCTGTTCAGATAAATATAAGACTCTTCAGAAAATAATAAGCACCAAGTAACAGTCAACACACCCCGTTTTGCAACCTGTCCTCCACAGCAGTAGCACCTAAGAGAACTAAATCCTTCTCAATATCTTCTGATGCCTTCTCCACAGAAGCATCATGGTCAGTATGTACAGAATTCTTAGCGGCTGTGTATTCCTGATTCCATAAAGCATATTGTTCCTCAGTAAGTTCACGATATGCAAGTGCCAGGGTCCGGAGACCTGCCTCAGAATACTCATTGATATGACACTTCGTTTTGGTCAGGCAAGCTTTTCCATTATCCTTGGAGAGCCTTTCAAAAATTACACTGAACCACAACAACGGAAAGACAATGATACACATTTCAACAGAACTTGGGCAAAGCATTAAATATTAGCGCGTAGAATCACAAGTTCGTAGAAAGATCTGCTGAAGAATAGCTGGAATTGTTTTATATGTTACTCAACTTTAAGGCTAATACTTCCATGATATGACCATGTAATAAGCTTATCAATGGTAAGTACAATGACAATATAACAGAAATTATCAAACCTGTCCGCTCCTTTGCAGAACAGAAATAGCCGACTGTCTTCTGTCCTAACAATAACAGACATACGCTTACGAGCACTGCTGAACTCTAAGATGTTGAGTAGTTTATAGGTTCTGAAATAAAAAATTGGCATCATGAAGGAGGCAATATTGACTGTTTTGAAGAATAATCACTAAGAACAATGGAAAAGATAAGCACCTATCCACCTTTGCACCATAGACCGGATCAAATTCATGCACTGATATGGTCGTCTGTGTCCTATGATAAAATTCAAAACCAAACTCTCTTGCAGCTGTAACAAGAGCTCCTTCATCAGGAGACTCAGCTTCATAGGGCATACCAGCAGCATTTCTATCTGCCACTGGAATAGCAGTATGACAAACAGCTAACACTCGGAAAAACATCTCTATAGCATCCCTAGAACATTCTTTGGCCCATCTTCCATTCATTAAACGGCCATCAGTGAAGTTAAATCCCTTGACTAATCTCTTGAATTCAGCAGGGTCATTGTGCCCATAATTGCCAGTAGTTTCAGTTATTTCTCCATAAGACGTCTCTACTTCTGTAGGCCTATTCCCATAAGCAACACCAGCGATAGAACATTTCAAGAATTCCATCGAATTGCATGTTAATGTCCCTGTTTTGTCAGACAGTATAGTATGAACTTGGCCAAGCTCTTCATTCAAATTTGAAGTGCGAGCTCTTGCAGGCTTATCAGACTCTGCACAATACATATTCTGGTCTTGATTTATGAATGTGCTCTGTAACACCTTGACAATTTCTATGGATATATACAATGAAATAGGCACCAAGCACACATACAGCATAAGGCTTGTCAGAAAATGGCAAAATGCTGCAAGTGATGCTCTGTTTGGATCAAAGAATATATTTGCTTGATCTGGTCTGAGATACCATGTATAGTTTCCGGGACTTATCTCATGCTTTGTTTTCATGCCAAACACAATTGACCCAAATGTTGCAATAGCAAAGAGAATCACAAAAAGGAGGTATATTATTTTATCCATTCTTCGTTCAACCGAACTCCTCTTTGATGGTGGCTCCATTGCATTTTGCATCACCTTTGTATCATGCCCCGTGAATATTACAGTGCCATATATATAGTTTGTATTACGGAGTTTTGAATCCCTTAGCAGGATCTGTTGTGGAGACAGAGGATATTGTTGCTCATTGTAGTACAATGTCCCTAAGAAAGAATACAGTTTCTCATTCGGATCCTCGCATTGAATGAAAGCCTTGAAACTATGGAAAAAGTGGTCATCATTCAACCCCATAGTCACCTCTAACGCCTGTTTCCGCTTCAAGTTTGTCTCTCCATCAAGATTCATCGTCTCAACATAGCATATTCCATCGTCAGAGCTAGACGAAAGAAAAAGAAGATCAGCAGGGAAGAACTCATCCTTTTTAACTTTAACTGTATCACCAACCCGAAGCTTCTTCCATTCTGTCTCATGAAATGATTGGGCCCCATCATACACCTCAACCTTCCTATTGTTCACTTCTATGTCCTGTGCAGCAGGAGGATAGTTCAGTAGAGACTTAAGAAAAGAATGTATATCATATTGCTAAAATTTTACTTCCACACAATATATTTCTGTCCAAATTTAAGAAGCACTGTGGATCAGCTAATGTCCAGTAAAATCATGCATGATAATCAAATAAGATCTTGTGTGTGACTTCACAATTTGGTTATGGCGAAAAAGACACCCGCAAATGAGTCTTGTGTGGGCAAAGGAAGTGCATGTGTCAAAGAGCATCATATCATCATCATAACTTTAAAAGTGCACCAAAGCAAGGTTCTGGAGGGACTACGGAATGGAAAGTTGTTTAAACACTACATGCAAGTTTCATTATTCTATCCAAAAGAAAAGAAAAACATAATGGTTGCTGAAGCCCATTTTCAACAGCAGCTCGGTAGGAGCAAGAATTACTCTGGGCATGTGCACAAATATGTTATGGCCCAAATGTAATGCCGCAGTAGGCAAGTAGTAAGCACGGGTAAACATATAGTTTCTCTTTCTCAAACATTGTGACCACAAACCAACCATTCTCATTGCGCCACAGCAGAAATTAATACAAGCCCTTCGGCCACCCATCCAGTCGCCCCAAGCATAATGTAACAAATCCAATCAATCCCCATTTGCCTACCCCGATCCCGTCAAACCAACCCACCCACTCACCCCGGCAGGCGGGGGATCAGCAACCACCAGTCCCAATGCCTTCCTCAACCGGTAGTGTGGAGTAGAGGTACAGCAGAGAAGAGCAGAGCGCACACTCACCTGCTGCTTGCGGCGCCAGTCCTCGACGGCCTCCTTGGCCATGGCGGCGCTGACGACGACGACGAGCGGGAGCAGGACGGAGACGGCGCGGTATGGCGCGAGCGGGCTGAAGGAGACGCATGCGACGACGAGGAAGAAGCAGTTGGCGGCGCGGCGGAACTGCTCGAAGAGCGACTTGGGCACGAAGCTCGTGGGCGTGTACTTGGTGGTGGAGATCGCGTTGTCCGGGTACGCCGCCTGGTGCGCGCCGCCCCCGCCATCGGCCGGGAACGAGGAGGGCGCGTTGCAGTTGCAGCGGACCGCGCGGGAGAACCCCGGTGTGGCAGGGGCGGGGAAGGGGGCGCTGGGTGTAGCGGCTGCCGCTGCCGGGGCCGCGGAGGCGAGTTCGACGAGGCGGCGCTCGTCGGTGTCGGTGGGCATGGCGGTGGCGGGGGTGGAGGATCTGGTTGGGGTTGGCACGGTTGTTGGGAGCGTCGCTCCTCGTCCTCGACGAGCGCGCTGGGTGATGTGTCGTTGTGGTGTGCACGGGCGGGGGTGGAAGTGGAAGAAGTGGTGGGGGAGTGGTGCGGTGCGGCGGAGCGGACAGGGCTGCAGGAGCCGGACGCGGCCGGCGCGCGTTGGGAAACTGGCGAGAGCAGGTGCGGCGGGGACGGCGTGGGGCTGGGCTGGGGCCACATTGCGACGCGCTTGGGCAGTTGCGCTTTAACTTTTTCCTTGTCCTCGTCATAGAACAGAAACGTGTGGGGGCCAATTTTCCTTCCTGGGGTGTCACGACGAAACCGGTTTCGAATCTAGCATAACTTCACGATCGAGCAATACCAGAAGCGGCGCACAGTCGAGTACACTAGGCAAAATCATGCATATAGACATCTCTGGCTGCGTTCTTTCTAGCGGGCAGCGGCATGGATACGCGCCGCGAGAAAGTATCCGTGACAGCCATCCGTTCTCGTGATCGGAGCATGGGAGATCGGAAACTTTTGGAAACAGCAGCGCGTATCCGCAGTCATCCGAAAGAAACGGTGCCTCTGAGGAACGGCCTTGCATATCCCGTTGTCTGTTTTACACACTTTAATATTTCGTTTTCCACGTACTTTCACAATATGCATTGGATTATCTAATCCATTTGCTTCCTATTTTGCACACATACACATACGAATAAATATGAATCGAATATATATTTTTTCAGAGATATAAAATACCACACCCAAGGTTATTAGCACTAACACATACATGGGTACACTCACAAATAAGGCCAAATCACCACTCCATGATTCAACAATGATCATAATTATCTTTAGAACTAGATATCAATCAAAATTTAAAAGAGGAGGCAAGAAAAACCTTTAGGGTTGCTGTTCTGTTGGAGAACCAAGGGAGTAACTGGACTTGTTGCTGTTGGAAAAACAGGAAGGGCAGTAGGGCTTGCTACTCACTTTGGCGAGGGAGAATTGCACAAGAGTTGGGGTGCTGCTGTTGTTGCTGCAACACTTAGAGAAGAAGAGGCACAGGGAACTAGCCGGCTACTGCTGCCACCACCCTCCGCAGGAGAAGAACAGGGTGCGGCAGGTGAGGCAAGAGAGGAAACTCGATAGGGAAAGAGGCAAAGGGTAGGGCCGGCCAGCAGCTCAGGGCTGCTATCACCCATGGGAAAAGGGCGCAGGTGGAGAAGAGAAGCAAGGAGGGGGCGCCATAGGGATGTGCGGAGAGAAGGGTGCCATAGGAAGGCCAGGAGAAGGGAAGGGCGCCATGGAGAGATGCAAGGAAGAGGGAGGAGGGCAGCAGCTGCTGCCCCATGGGGAGGTCCCAGGAGGAGAAGCCGAGTACGGCACGGAGGGAGAGGGGCGGTGTCGTTCCCTTGGGAAGAAGGGGGCTAGGGCTAGGGTTGAAAAATGGGACAGGTACCCGCTCGGGTAGCGGGTACGGGTATCAAAACGTGACGGTTTTCCGGATACGCATACATGTATTTTTGAATCGGGACGAATACGGGCACTACCCAGATAAAAGGTAACCGGATACGTGATGGATAATACCCGGATCTTCCGGTCAGATACGGGTACTTGGATCCCGAGTACCCGGTTACTGGATCAGCTATTCAGCTCCTCACCTTGTCAGGGAAATGTGGCTCATTGTAGCCCAATAGGCCCAGTCAAGGTAGGGTTTTGCGGTCGAGGCTTATCCACTTGGTGTCTCAGCCACCGGCCACTCGTTCGATGCCGCGCCCCCACCCCCTCCCATCCCCGCGTCGCCGCCAGTCCACCATGGCGCCACCGCAGGCGGCAGGCGGCCACGTCGAATAGCCGATAGCCGCCCTACTACCCCTGCCCTCCCATCCCCACGCCGGTGCCGCCCCGCTCCCTTCCATCCCCTCGCCGACATCGCCAGTCCACCACTGCAGGCGCTGGCTGCCTAGCCGCCCCTACCAAGCACCCCCGCCTACGCTAGAGTGCCAGACCGCCAGTCTAAGCCCGCCACAAGCCACCACGCCGCCGCCCCCGCTCCCTCCCATCCCCGTGCCAGCACCGCCAGTCCGCCACTGAGGCGCTAGGCGACCACGTTGGCTAGCCGCCCTGCCGCCCCCACTTGGCACCTCCGCCCCAGCCAGAATACCAGTCAAGCCCGCCACCAACCATCATGCCGACGCCCGCCGCCCCACACCTAGGACGAACACCCGGCACCGCACTAGTCGCTGACCGCCGCGTACTCGCCGTCAACTCGTCATCGCCGATTCGCCAGCAGCAGCACAACAAGGTGCCCATCCCCAGATCCCCTCGCCCGGCTCGATTCATAAGCGGTAGGCCTTCTAATCTAAGGTGACTAATTTTATTTCGATGTTGAAAGCCTTGTGGTCAAACTAGTTATGTGTTGTGATTGGCAGCACCATGGATGCGGATGACATTTATATCATTGAGAACAATGAGAATCATTCCAACGAGGATGAAATGCATGGTAATGAGGAGGGTGTTGGTGGCAACAGCAGCAGTGACCACATGGTGGAGGAGCATGTTCCTGCTGAACCTACTCCCGATGAACCCGTTGATGCTACTGCTAGTGAGGTGAATACCATCGTCCAACAAGTTGGTCGTGGAAAGAAGAAGTCCATGGATGGAGACAACCGTGCAGTGAAACAACGGCTACTAACATTGCCATCTCCACCTTTGAACAACTCAACAAAGGTAAAGGTGTAGCGATAATCTCCAAGTGCAAGATCAGCAAGTCAACCAGTAGTACCCCTACAAGCAAGTTTATGGCATCCACATTCAAAACAGGCACGTCAAACAAGAGTATGGTTTTAGTGTCAAAACTAGCCAAAGGTGTAGCTCTTTTGACTTTGTGTGTTTCATTTTCAAGTGACTGCAAATGTATGTTAACATATTCTTTTTTTGTTATAGTTGTGCAAGATGCAAGTGCGAGTGTGAGCGCAAGTGGAATTAGAAGCATTGCTGCAAGTGTCCCTTAAAGCATTGAGGTTGAGGATGAAGATGAAGGGGATGAAGAACAAGTGGGCAAGAAACAAGGGAAGAAACACACTTCATGGGTTTGGGAGCATATTCTATGAGAGATAAGTTTGATAAATATCTGCACTATGGCATATTCTATGAGATAATTTTGATAAATATTGGGAAATGAACAATATGGCTTTGGCAGTGGGAGCATTTCTTGATCCTAGGTACAAACACATATTGGTTGAGCTATACATGTCTAAGATGTATGACAGTGAGATGGTTGAGTTGGAGAAAGTGACATTCATGAATGTTATCAATGAATTATTTGCTTGCTATTCATCAGCCACCAATGCAAAGTCAACCAGTAACAGTAAGGGTACTAGCTCAAATTTGAAGGATTTTGTTCCAAATAAATATGTTTTGATGGATCATGAGGATGAGAATGAGGTTGATCTTGATGAGTTATATGCAGCAACAAACAATGAGAAAAATGTGTCAGAATTGGATCTGTATATGAGTGAGGGACTAGTGAAGGATAATGAAGCTGATGCACCATTTGATGTCTTATTTTGGTGGAAAGGGCAAATTCCTATTCTTTCTACCCTTCTCATGATGTGCTCTCAATGCAAGTGTTAACTGTTGCTTCAGAGTCGGCGTTTAGCTCGAGTGGACGCATTGTTGATGCCTTTTGTCCAAGGCTTAAACATGAAATTATTGATGCCTTGGTTTGTACTAAGGATTGGAAGATTGCTTCAGAGAAATGTTTTTTTACTTGTACATGTGTTTTGATATTTCTCAATGACTAAATGATGAAGACGACTACTAATATGTTTTGCTATTATCTATTTATTTCAGATTTGGAGTGTGAAATAAAAACCATAAGTGAAGCTATGGCTGGCTTGGATTTGGACGATGATGTTGTGACTTGATATCTTCAAGCAAGCATGGATTGCTTGCGCTTATCTTATGCCATTTGAAAACTATCTTGTTGTTGTATTGGACTATTATGTGATTTGAACTTATTTGAACTGCCTTGTATTGTATTAGACTATTATGTGATTTGAACCTTGTTTTTATATTTGAACTATTGTGTTGGGTATGATATGAACTTATTGTTGTATTGTGTTTTGAACTTACTTGAACTATCCGACAAATATCCGGTATCCAGTCTATTAATATCCGTATCCATTCGTTATTCGTTCGAATAAATATCTGGTTCCCATATCCATAACTGTCCCATTTTTAACTATCCGTATCCGCCCGTTATCCGATTGAAATATATTAGGGTAGTATACGAGATGACCCACTATCCGTCTATATCCATCCCTTTTTCACCTCTAGCTGGGGCGGTGGGATTTTTTGGAAAGAGGAGGTAGGGGGCGGTGGGAGCCTTCTGGGCTGAGGCCCACATGCCAAGGAGAGGATAGGGAGGGGCTGGTGGGGCCCAAATGTCATAGGAAGGAGGAAAAACAATTCCCTTTCGAATTTTCAACCAGAAAATCCCTCTTGTTTAAATTGAATATTAGAAAATGAAAACGGATGAATTTGGAGAAAGTTTGTATACCAAAGTGGCTTATAATTTTATGCTCTACAACTTTCGTATACAAAGTTTTTCTTCAAAACGAGTTAGAAATTAGCAAAATTTAGAGATAAATTCTAAACTGATTTGGGATACTTTGGGAGGAAAAGAATTTTGGGACCTAAGGGTTTCCTTCTTCGCTTCCTAGCATTCACGGTTCAACAAACACAGTTGCACACATATTCACTCAATCAAACATTCATGCATGAAAAATCTATAAGATGCTCATAGAATGCAAAAGAGATACCCGAGGTATCACAGCCCTTCCCTCTTAAAGAAATCTCATCCCGAGATATAAGAAGAGGGTTAGAATCATTCAACGATAGAAACAGAGTAACTCAGATTAATGACTTGGTCATGTTTCCCCAAAAGGAGGTGCTCATGCAAAAAGTTTCAGAAAGTACTCAGCTCATAAGACACTTTTGGAACGATCTCGCACAACGAACACAGTCATGTCCCCTTGAGGTTCTTATTTCCTTGGATTATCCTTTTCATCAAAATTTAGAAAAGCATGGTTGTTTGATATGGAAACTATGACAAGCTTTTCACGAGAGGATATGAAATTTGGGATGACTTACTAGCAAAAGAGAGTGCTCAGAGTGTCATCTTGGACAATAAAGGCCAGAACTTGAAGGATTAGGAGATATAACAACAAAGATAGCATTCTTTCTTCCAAATTGATGTGGATTGAGTACAGGTGTAAGGGCAATAGCTCTAGAATATCATGAAGGTTCAATATAGCGTTTGGACCATGAAGTGGAACTTAACTTAATAAGCAAGATAAAGAACAAGAGATTCATATCATAATCTAGTAATGGTCTAAGAGACTTTTACAAGACATTTATAGAAAAGTTATTCGATACTGGAATTTTCATCAAACTTTTGGATAGGGTGGTATCTACCAAATCATGTCGAAATCAGATAGTGAAACAAGGTGAACGCATATGCTTTGATTGTCAACAGGTTAGTACACTGAAACGAAACTTCAAGGACACTAAGACGATGCAGGTCAGTTCAAGGATTACCATAAATCCTATAAGGAGTAGAGTAGTGCTATTGTGCAAGGGAGCGGATCAAGGTGAAGGAGACAAGGATAACTTGATTAGAAAGAGGTAATGACTGGCGGACTTGAATAAAATGAATATAGGAGACAATCGTTAAGAATCCTAGAAGAAAGACCAGCTTGCACGATGAAGTTAAAACATCATAATTATGAAATTTCAAGACGGAAGCACTATAGGGGGTGTTTGATATGGACTGAACTATGAGAATGGATACAACCACAAAATATGATGAACACATTTGACCGGTTGCATAGGATAGGATGCCATCTAATGATGTTTACTTTATGGTGCAGGTTAATGAGATACATAACCTCTAAAAGTCACCTATGCTCAACGATCTCAACATGTGTATGTTTGCATAGTAAAATGATTTTAATAAAACAGTGCACATGTATAGAAAATTTATGAATAATCACAACAATTCATAGCACTTGTGCACATGTCATGATGCTCCAATTACAATGCTTATGCAAGATGAGCATTCGGAATGTATGAGACCAAAGAGTATGCTTGGGCACATATGACATGATGCACAATACAGGAGGCGTTCCCCATGCAAGCTGATGGTGCACATGAGCCATGATTGCACATGCCAAAGGATCATGAAATAGTGCATATGACCGATGAATGGTATGCATGCACAGTGAACATGATGCATTATGAAATGATCACGCCAGGATGTGTGCAATTGCCGTTAGATGGTACGAACTTCATGATGCTCACACAATACCTTGATGCACAGAACATGTCAATGGATTAGGGATGCACAAGCTGCAATGAGTTATGCATGGTGCACACAAGAAGTTATGTGATGCAAAAGCCGCAATGAATTATGCATAATGCGTACAAAACGCTATACGCTCCACAGTACTTGATTTATAATGCACATACAATGCGCAAGGTACACATTCCTCCTCGAACCAGACAAGGGTCACTTCTTACCTTGTATCTAGAAATTAGAATATAAAGAGAGGATATGAACAAGGCTAGAGAAAGGAAAAAAATTAAATATTTGCATACATGTCAGGTAGATTACTGCTGGAAGTAGGGCCACGTCCACAAGTACCAAGATACCAGCACACACGCTCTGGCACAAACATGTGGTTGCAGCACACATGTGGCCCGAGATACTAGGCGGCACCTTGAGTAACCAAGGAGAACACTACTACCAGAGTAACCCGTCGAGTCAAAACAAGGTAGGTAGCTTAAAGGGATAAATTGGAAGACAGAGCAGGAAATAGCTATTTGTCACTTGGTCAAAACTGACTCCTTTGTACTCTTAGTTCATAAAACATTATGGGGATCACAGTATGAGATACTACTAAGCAAGGTAGTGCCACAATAATGCATTCAATCCAACGACACAAGCGATAGAATGATTTCACAAAATGCAACACGCATGTGCCCCTAAGCAGTCAATTAAGCATATTGTGATGCATTGGTTAGGATGCTCACCTCGACACTCAGAACCGCATTATTCTTGCTCCACACAAACCTTCAATTTATCTAGCATACATAAGCTCTTTTTAATAAAAGGGTAGGAGGATTAGGGTAGTTGGAAAGAAAAGAGCAGAATTCAAATGGAACACCAGTCCAAAGTGCAGTTACACCATGAAATACCTAGATACCAGCAAGCATCCAGTGGCACATCTGTGTGGCTGCAGCCCATATGCATCCATAGGTACCATGCGACACCTTAGGTGGTTAGGCAAAGCTCTACCATAGAAGCAACTCAAGTGAAAATTGCATAAACGATTCTAAGAATAGATAGGAAAAAGCCACAAGCTAAATCAATCAAACAAGCACCACTCCCAACCTTAAGCATACAACATTTAACACACAAGGTGATGCACTTGCAACAATCCTCATGGCTTGACACTGCAAAATAATCAATATGCATTTATTAACAGTGCAACACACGCATGTCATACCGTAAGTGCTTAGACCAGGAAAGGATGCATTGAGAACAAACGATGCTATGCTGCTCATGGGTACCACAGTGGATAGATACTTATATGTGACAAACATGCAGTTAGCGAAACCATCCCTTGACTTTTGCTTAGGTTGAGCAAAAGTAAGAAATAAAGTTGTAACTTAGGGAATAGAATGAGTGTGATGGTTTGATGATACAATGATTATGTCAATAAGAACGGAGAACTTGAGATAGCCAAGGAAGTGCTCTGGGTCCATAAAGATCGAAAGGGCTGTCTCAAACCTTAGAAAACTTAAAACATGATGGAAACAATAGAATTTTTTAATGAGCATTTGATTGTACAAATATAGCAAATCATGAGAGTAAGAGATGGTTCAGCCATGCAGTGGAAGTGTCACTAGCATCTTGAAAATTTGCACCTTTGTTGATGGCACTTAAGCACGGCAAACCTTATACTGCAAGCGACAGTATTGTGTGTAGCTTTTCCCTAGGATGAGTATCATGGGTTTTGTCAATCCAGGAAACGAACTAATTGAGAACTAATTAACAAGAGTTTATGGTAAACTAAGGGTATAAAACACGACTATAATCTACCTCTAAACTAGCCCTAAGCTACATCTAATCCACGTCTAAACTATACTAATACTATAAGATAAGCAATTAGAACAGAACTAGAACACCAATTAAGGGGTATTAACTAGAGTCTAATCAATCTCTAATTGTATCCAAGACATGCATGATATGGGCATCACAAATAGATAAGAACAACGAGATAACCAAGGTAAACAAGCATGATCAAGCATATTCATCATAGCATGATTAAATCAAGATCAATCAACCTAACCTCCTAGATCAAGTTTAACCTTTCCCCGGGCTCTTACTAGTAACCAGTTAATCGACGAGAAACTCTCAACAAGCATACATAATTAGAGAACATGCTTCTAATTACTTCACATAGTCTAATAACATAATTAACGCAACTAGAACCTCTAATCTCCATAATCACAAGAACTAGATATACAACTATATCATTAGTAAGCTAGATCAACGATCAAAAACGCTAAAAGAATATAACCCTTAATGACATGCTCTAATTAACAAGCATCTAGACCTAAAGTTAATTAGAGCTAGAACAAGCATAATTAGAACAAGAAGATGATAATTAGACAAGATCAATGCTTTATTAATAAATTGTATCATACTTACGACCATGGCCATAGCTCTTGATGATACAATTAGACCTTTGTAGCTAGATAATTAGAGCACCCTACAAGGCCTCTAATCACCTCTATGAACTAGAAGAACTCTAATCCTAGCCTAGAATCTCGACCCTCAGCTCTCCTCTAGTTGTTGTCCCTTTTCTCTACATCTTGTCGCCTTGATAATGAATTGGATGCCTGACCTCGGGGCCTATGCTAACTATTTATAC
This sequence comes from Paspalum vaginatum, assembly GCA_030272315.1. Lineage (NCBI taxonomy): Eukaryota > Viridiplantae > Streptophyta > Magnoliopsida > Poales > Poaceae > Paspalum > Paspalum vaginatum. The sequence continues at coordinate 30,914,702 of CM059018.1, read as the reverse complement.
CCTGTAGAAGACGTGGGAGAAAAGGAATCGGAAACCGACCTAGGAATAGGTGGGGTCAGCCGACCAGAAGGCCTAAGGTCGGCCGACCTCAGCCCTTCCTTCGTCCGTTTCCTTCCATCTTTCGCGGGGACGTTGCTTGCCGCCTAATAAATATTTGTGCGGGGTCTTTCGGACTCTTGAGCTTCTAGAATCTTCGTAATGGGCCGAACTTTGACGGATTCTTATAGCCTTTGACATATTCATCATCTTTAATGAATAAATATCTTTATTTTCTTGTAGCTCTTCGACACTTCATTGAATCTTCTGGTTAGGGAGCCTTGATCTACACAGAGGGGCAATGAGTACACCAAGTCTTCCTTGTTCTTCATCTTCAATCCATGTCATCTGGCGGTCTTTTCTTACTCGAAGTGGATCATGATGAATTTCGCGAAAAATTGGCTTAAAACCTGTAAAAATCACAAGTAGCATATTTGCAAGACAATATTGCAAAATCCACAATTATCGGTGATAAATATTAGTGAAAGATATAGTTGACGCATAAAAATAGTGAAAAACCATATAAAATGATGCAAAATTTTCATACATAAGCCGCGTCAACAACATTCCCACTCTTAAACCTTGCTCGTACTCGAGTAAGTCAAGAATCATCGTTGCCTTACATTAACTTTTTCATATCTTAATCTTAATCAATCAAACTAACAAGCTCTATTGTAATTTAAGTTTGAACCAGCAAATCATGACAGAAAAGATATTCAACTAAGCTCATCCCACAACAAAAGAATTAGCAAGAGGTTAAATTTATCAAAGACACATCTCCTCATTTTAGCAATAAATTTTTGAAAAAGATAATTAAACATTAAGAGATAAATTCTTGCAAAGCAAAAGAAACACACTCAACTCTCGAGTCTCTCAATATCTAAATGGTATTAAAAATATATATATATAAAAGGTGGAAGTTTATCTGGAGCTTGGTATGGATCCTAATCAAAACTTGTTTCCAAAATATTGTCAAACCAAGAAAGAAATCTGCTGGTTTTACTGAGACTTGTCAAAAAGGTCATGGAATAAAATAATGTTGAGAGGGAAAGGATGGAACAAATACATTTAGAAAAGTGGACTTGTGCAAATGTCAATAGATGATCTCAAGGCACAAATGAAGTCCTTACTATCGGATTGTACATGGTTGGAATGTTTTCTGAAGTATATATACAGAATATCCCTCGCTAATACTAAAAACAACTATATATAAAACTCTCAAAAATACTTAGAAGATTATTGAGGGGCACAATATATATATATATATATATATATATATATATTTATTTATTTTTAGATGACCACTTGGTCTCTTTTCTTCTTTTTTATATATGGCGACCACTTGGTTTTTTTTTTGCTTTTGCCCCCTCAAAAAAAACTTTCTTTATATATAAAAAAACTATATATGACAGCTCTCCATCCCCACTCTTGAATAATACTCACCATCGCCCTTGTGTATATATCTAAACAATTTAGCTTAGAGGATAGAGCTGTCTAATAAAAAGAATAATTTTTAATCTCTTAAATACTTCAAAAAATAATGGGTTATGGTCAAGGAGGATACACAAAAAGATAATCTTGGTTTAAGGATGGATATCCAGCGAAGTTTGCAATCTCTCTAATGTAGAGAGACACAATGCATGGATAGAAAATGCTAGCAAAGAAAAGATACGCAAAAATGAATGACCAGCTTCTAAGTCTCATATCCTAGATCACAGTCTTGATCCAATCTCATTTGAAAAACAAATTTGATAAATCTATGGTTAAAAATATATGGCTTTGGTAGGAATGGCTATCGCAAAATAATCTCATAAAGTTGATCATGGCATTCATAAGCAGTAAAAATAAACAAGGAGATAATCATGATAAAGATTAAACTTTACAAAAATTAAATCATATGGGTTTTTATGAACAATCTTAATCAATCACAAATTTGCTGGTTAGTTCAATTAAACATGTATTATGAGAGCCTGCTATTTTGACTAATCAAAATCAAAGCATGATAAAGATAAAGCGGCAACTTTCATCATTTCTTTGAAATCATTGTTATAATTAATTTATAAATCATAGATCATGGTTGTAGTATTAATCACAATAAATCTAAACTACCACACCAAAAATAAGAGAAACACAAAGGGAACATCAAATTGATAGATATAGCTAATAAATTGCAGAATTAAAAAAAATAGAAGGTGTTAGAAATATGTTACCGGATATTCCTTCAATTTTCTTTGTCATTAAATAATTCCCTGCAAAATAATTCAAGTGCACGTACTACTCTCGAGGTAATGATCAGGGAGTATAAGCAATTTACCATAATCTAATAATATTCCCAATGATTTTTAACTCGTGACCTAGTTAATCTTAAAACAAAACTAATGTGTGTTCGTAAATGTAAGATGTAATTATGCAAAAGATAAGCATGTAAACAAAGACAATGATTAAATCAAATTCTAAACAATAAGTTTACAACATGATTGCTAAGTCTTTCCATAGCCATCAAAATTTTAATTAACCAAGATTAAAACACCATGTTTATTCAAGGTTATTAACTTAAAACAGCACAAGAAAACCAAAGCACATTGCAAAGCTTATAAACTAATCAAATGAAATTATGGATAACTAGCAAGGTTAATCAACTTCATCATAAGGATCAACAATTTAATCTAAGCACCATGCTTATATAAAATTGCTAAGGAAGACATTCGCGAAATGTTATCATGAACATAAAAGCACACATCATGAAGTTAATTAAGCCAATTAAAATGCAAAACATGCAATTTAATCTAAATGTAAAAAGGTGGTTTATGCATGAAATATGAAAAATAAATGCGGATAGTTTATCCACAAGAGACATGATTAACAAAAAAACTTTTAATTAAACTTAATGATGATGGTCTCAAATTAAATCTAAACACCATGTTTACACTTAATTTATCAAGAAAAACTCCGTCGAGTACAATAAAGCATCCGTCATGAAGTTTATGAAAATTTCAAAACTAATTAAACAAGTGTGGAGAAACAAATGATAATGCAAATGCAAAGTGAAAAACATAAAATTAAGTTAACTAGCCACAAGCAAAAGATTCAAAGGGTGGTGTCATGCTTCCCATTTCTCTATTAAAAGACTCTAAGACTCTTAACACTTAAAAAAACAAATCATTAAACGGGTTGCCTCCCGAAAAGTGCTTAATTTAAAGTCATAAAGCTATACTTCTTACTTGCCTTCATTGAAGTGAAGCCATGTCCTTGGAGTAAGAATGCAAAGTGTTCAGGCAGCTTGATAACTTGATTGTGCAGCTTCATCGTGTCTTGATCATAGTATCACGTGTGTGCACAATCCTCTGCTTGTGTGTTCATATGACAATGTCTTTGAAGCTCCTTGCAACTGAACTTGATCATGAAAATCTCATGTAAGCACTCCCCGAGCCTTCTTTATTATTGTTGTCACCATCTTAAGTAGTCATCACCATTGTTGCTGCCACCTCTTTCCTCGTAGTATATCTCATTGGTCTCGAACAAAACATACCTCAAATAATAGATCCATTGGATAGCCTCTGAAATTATGTTTCCAACGAGTACTTATACGTTAAAATTCGATTCCGTATGAAGGAGTTATGCCCGTTTTACCCAAGCACTGCGTTCTGTCTAGACTTCAATTCAGCTCGCGCAGCCTTCAATGATTCGCACATTGCTCCTTGTAGAAATCTCCAAATTGAGTGATTCTTGTTGCGTTGGAAAGATGACTTCATGGGCTTTCCAAATATAGGAAAATATTCTGCCTTTGCCTTCTGAGGTCGAGCTCCATGTTGATGACATCTTCAGCTTTCTATTTTCAGCTCTCTCAATGTTGACAATCTTCAACCTTTTGGATTTGGGTTCTGGTGAAAATTGGCTGAGTCCACCATTGTTGATCTTGAAGCTTCATGGGCTTGATTCTTGTTGTCAATCTCTCCTCCATTCAGTCCACTCACTCTTCAATTTGAAACTTAATTAAATTTTTTTGTAAATTCTGATGATGTCTTCAAATCCTTGTCAAATCCTTGCATCAATCATCATGAATTTATCTTATACTATTTCACAACATTGGTTTCATTGTTTCAAATGAAGTGTGAATTTTTCTGCATGGTTAGCTCATAGTGCACACATATATATAATAATATAATAGCATCATGGTTTTGATTAGAGATAAAAGTAGAGTCACATGGTTGATTGGGATTTAAACAAACATTTGATTCATAAATCAAAGACAACTATAATTCAAATCGAAATCACTTAGCAAAGCACTAAAGCATATATAAATCATAAATGATCTTGATTCATAAAATCAAACAAGGGATAAACAAAACGATGAGTTCATAATGATTTTGGCCAAATTAGAGAGATGATTTTGAAAGAAATAAAATTAGGCTTAGATAAAATTCTAACAAGAGTTCTTTTTGTAGAGAGACCAAAATATTTTGAAATTTTAAATTTTCAAAGATAATATTGTGCACATATAAATAGTCATGAAAAACATGCACGTGTTCATGTTTAAAATTTCAAAAGTAATTTGCACATAAATAAACGTAGACCGAATCACTCAAAGGAGGCACAAGTGATCGATCCCCTTCTACTTTTACACAAACCTTGGCTCTCAAGTTTTTATTTATAAACAAAAAGTTGGTTCTAACACTGAACACTAAACTTTGAGAATTGACAAACTAGCAAATTTTAACCATCTTTGAGCATGAGTAGTTTCAATCAACTAATTAAAGCAAAAAGATCTACTAAAAGAACACGTGGATATATCAACTTAGCTAGATCACATGTAGAGATAAAGCATTGCAAAGCTATGGATCAAGAAGCTAATCTAAACAATTCTCAAGGTTTGAATTAAGGGAACAAAGGTTTAACAAAAAGAACTAAAACAAAACACAAGAAGGGATAGGATCACAATCAACCAAATAACATTTTAATGATCATTATGGAACAACTCTAATCAAACATAGACAAACATTAATTATGATGATTAAAAACAAGAATTACCTAAGTCCTGAAAAAGTGAAGTTCAAATCTCATCATTGAGTCCATCTGGCTTCATCTTCTTCTTTAGAGTACCATGATTGTATGCACCATCAAGTGTTGGAGAAGAAAACTTCCTGTCTTCCTCGAAACTCAGCTTTCCTTGCTCTGCCCCTTTAGTATTTCAACCATAACTTCCTTATCCAAAGTCCAAATAATGCAAATTCGGACTCTATCTTGAAGAGCTCGAAAAGATCTACAACTTTGGTATTCGGACTTTCTTCATTTGACGTAGTTACATTGTTAAGGTATTCGAATCGGCTCCACAAGGTGTTGGTGTCCTGAATTCCGAGAGTAGCTCGAGATTTGATTGGAGCTTGGATTGGTCTTGAGATAAACCTTCCGTGTTTTCATCTTCTTTGTACTCAAGAATACTTAGCTTCCGAAACCTTCTTGACTAATCTTCTTTGCCTCCATTATCTGTAGCTTAGAACAAACAAGCTCCAAAGAACATTAGTCTTAAAAATTTAATTGACACAGCAAACATACCTTTATCACCATAGTTACTCCTTCATGATAGCTGTTGAAAAAGTCAATAATAGATCATAAGCCACTACCAGCGTTATCACCTACTATTAAAGAGTTAGGTTGGAAAAGATATATATTTCTTTATTGGAATGAGGTCTATTTTTCCTGTAAAGTTGGAGAAACTATATTTTAATAGAGTTTATAAAAGACTAAACTTATAGAAGGACTAAACTTATAGAAGGGCTAAACTTATTCTAAACAAAACTATCTAATTATAAAATTAAATGCAAGAAAGTAAATAAAGTAGAATAAACTAAAATAAAATAAAATGCACAAAATAAAAGATAAAAGGCTAAATTAAGAAAATCACAAAAATAAAAATCTAATTAGAGTCTAAATTATGACTGAACACAGGAACAAACGACGAACTCAAGAACACAATTAGAGAATAAGAATAAAACTAGAGGACACTAAACAATTATAGAATAAAATTAGAACACGAAGACTAAACTCAAACTAGAGAATTATAACACATTAACTAATTGGAACATAAAAAAACTATTAGCACACGATTAGAACTAGATTAGCACACAATTAGCAAACACAAACTAACTATTGAAACTAGTAGTAAAAGACAAAAATAAATAAACTCAAGTTAATTAAGACTCGATTAATTAGTTTCCCGGCAACGGCACCAGAAAAGCTTGTTGACGGCACTTAAGCACGGCAAACCTTATACTGCAAGCGACAGTATTGTGTGTAGCTTTTCCCCAGGATGAGTATCATGGGTTTTGTCAATCCAGGAAACGAACTAATTGAGAACTAATTAACAAGAGTTTATGGTAAACTAAGGGTATAAAACACGACTATAATCTACCTCTAAACTAGCCCTAAGCTACATCTAATCCACGTCTAAACTATACTAATACTATAAGATAAGCAATTAGAATAGAACTAGAACACCAATTAAGAGGTATTAACTAGAGTCTAATCAATCTCTAATTGGATCCAAGACATGCATGATATGGGCATCACAAATAGATAAGAACAACGAGATAACTAGTAGCTCAAGGTAAACAAGCATGATCAAGCATATTCATCATAGCATGATTAAATCAAGATCAATCAACCTAACCGCCTAGATCAAGTTTAACCTTTCCCCGGGCTCTACTGTCACTAGTAACCAGGTAATCGACGAGAAACTCTCAACAGGCATACATAATTAGAGAACATGCTTCTAATTACTTCACATAGTCTAATAACATAATTAGCGCAACTAGAACCTCTAATCTCCATGATCACAAGAACTAGATATACAACTATATCATTAGTAAGCTAGATCAACGATCAAGAACGCTAGAAGAATATAACCCTTAATGACATGCTCTAATTAACAAGCATCTAGACCTAACGTTAATTAGAGCTAGAACAAACATAATTAGAACAAGAAGACGATAATTAGACAAGATCAATGCTTTATTAATAAATTGTATCATACTTACAACCATAGCCATAGCTCTTGATGATACAACTAGACCTCTGGAGCTAGATAATTAGAGCACCCTACAAGGCCTCTAATCACCTCTATGAACTAGAAGAACTCTAATCCTAGCCTAGAATCTCGACCCTCAGCTCTCCTCTAGTTGTTGTCCTTCTTCTCTACATTTTGTCGCCTTGATAATGAATTGGATGCCCGACCTCGAGGCCTATGCTAACTATTTATACCCTGGAGAAGACGTGGGAGAAAAGGAATCGGAAACCGACATAGGAATAGGTGGGGTCGGCCGACCAGAAGGCCTAAGGTCGGCCGACCTCAGCCCTTCCTTCGTCCGTTTCCTTCCATCTTTCGCGGGGACGTTGCTTGCCGCCTAAGAAATATTTGTGCGGGGTCTTTCGGACTCTTGAGCTTCTGGAATCTTCGTAATCGGCTGAACTTTGACGGATTCTTCTAGCCTTTGACATATTCATCATCTTTAATGAATAAATATCTTTATTTTCTTGTAGCTCTTCGACACTTCATTGAATCTTCTGGTTAGGGAGCCTTGATCTACACAGAGGGGCTATGAGTACACCAAGTCTTCCTTGTTCTTCATCTTCAATCCATGTCATCTAGCGGTCTTTTCTTACTCGAAGTGGATCATGGTGAATTTCGCGAAAAATTGGCTTAAAACCTGTAAAAATCACATATAGCATATTTCTAAGACAATATTGCAAAATCCACAATTATCGGTGAGAAATGTTAGTGAAAGATATAGTTGATGGATAAAAACAGTGAAAAACCATATAAAATGTTGCATAATTTTCGTACATAAGCCACGTCAACAACCTTCCCCCTTAAAGTTGGACTTCCAAACTCCTTTTGACTTCAATCCTTCTGTTTATTTAGGAACCAAAAGCATTAAACACGGCACCACCATTCAAGATGCATAAATAAATAATTTTGAACACATAAAGTGGAAAGATCGTCACACCATACAAATGCAAGAATGATGCATGATTGTCCAATACGTCCTCACCAATCCTTATTGCTTATAACTAACAAAGATTTCAGTGGCATAATTACGTTCTCTCACCTATATGTACTAGTCGATTTCTACACGCTTAACCTACGGATAACGTGGTTAGTGTACCTACAGAAAAGGTGCAACAATACGAAATCTCATACATTACCACACTACACCTAGAAGTGGCATCCATGTGATTATACGCTACGCTGCATGGGCAACGCAATGGCACTGCCTGCTTTCTAGTACCCGAACGGCTTACCTCCGGTACTGGGGAATGCCGGGGAAAAGCATCACTACCAAAGAACCAATCGAATCATGTGTAGGGTAGAGGCCCAAACCAACTATGTGCAGTAGTAATTGCATAAAGCTACTGCCCACAAGAAGAGATAGATGGTCGCAAAGCTCCAAATAACCCGACCATCTCCTCTTAAGAAGCAAATCGTCCGACATATGCTTCGCGGTTAGAGCATATGGTTGAGCACCACTTGGCTCAAAGGGTTTTAACAATGCAAGATGATGCTTAGTTAGAGTATTGTTTAAGTTAGAAGCCACCTATAGCTAACATCCTTAATATATGGCTTAAATGTATATATTTTTCTTTTACAAGTCAAATAAGTTGAAAATAGGTTTTGAGAAACAAAATGGTGTTTGAAGTAACCCAATCTAGTGCATATTCGGCTCTGATATCAGCTGTGGCAGAACCGTCCAAATTAACCTATTCTTATTACTTTAGTTAGACTAAAGCACCAATCCCAAGTTAATCTTGGTAGTCCGTCAGGAGGTTCCTGACAACGCCATACTTCTAGGAATCAAATATACACTGGTTGACCCGCAAAGAGCCACTGGATTACTTCAACACAAGCAGTTGTACAAAAATAAAGTTCATTTATTACAACCAATTTGGATGGATTAAAGATACGAACGGGAGTAATACCCATAAATTTCATAGAACAGAGTTTAAAACTTATAGTGGAAATGAGTACCATCAACTGGAACTCTACTGATCACGACAAAACCATATGTGAAACCACATCAAGCCCACCGATGTTGCCTCACATAAAACAACTTCAAGGAGGTGAAATGGAACTTCCCATCAAGATTCTTTATTTCTTCAACTTTGAGAGGGAAAAAACCACCACAAGAGCATCGTCTTAACAGCTTCTTCAAGCAACAGGGATAAGCTCGAGAGTCTATATATGAAAGAAAAACATAAACAACAAACCCTGAGTACTAGGTACCTTTGCAAGACTTGGCCGACCACAGGTTTAACCCCGACTTGCTAACCTATGGCCGGAGCTGGTTAGGTCAATGCACACCTCAGCAAGCCTATTTATAGACCCTTAGCCTTTAAAAATTAAGCTTCTTTTTAGTTATTACCTTCTTAGTCTAGGTTGTACCTATTCTATTATCAAACAAAAACAAACACTCTGCGAAATCATCCATTATCTAGAACATCATTCTTCTTAACTACGATGTTGGTCGTGATCAGGCAGCTTACACCTAGTAAGTTCAGCGATTCGAATCGATTTTTAAACTCCTAGGAGGACACCCAAACACACGTCATATGCGTGTACATTGACCCCGCATGTGACAACCTAACATCCCAATTACCACCTAGTCTGAACCACCCTTGGTGAACCCGGGTGTACGTCGACACCCGCTTGTTCTACCTCCTTCCAATTGGCCTCACCACAGTTCAACCCTAGGTATAAGGGATGAAAGGTTTATCGGAGCCCAATTCAGGACGACACATGAAAGGGGATGCATTTAATACCACGACCAGGCCAAACATTAGACGGCCATATGTGACACAGGTAGGGCTCCATCCCTGCCAAATGTCTTCATTTCATCATATAAGGAAAACTTCTTATCTAGATTCAAATTGTTGAAAGTAAATACGACCTAAGATTAAGCCTAGCTCAGCACTCTAGTATATTGCGCATAGGACTGATTATGCTAGATTCAGGGGCTAGATATGCACTAGGGTATCAATCAATTCCTAACTCTAATGCACATACATAACTCATTGATCAATACCCAAATGAAAAAGGGGAAATGCACTAGGGCTTGCCTGGGTTACTCCGAGAATTTTGGTAGTTAGAAATAATTAGAACTTTAGGCTCCAGGTGATTACTCCTCCAAGAGCACCAAGACTTCATGATAATATACTCCGAAGCTGCTTCTTGCACGACATCTCGCCTTACAACTAGCGTACCTATGTATGCATGATATGAGTACTGCGTTACAATGCAAGAATGCAAGAATAAACCTGCAAGGGTGCAAGAAATAAGCAAAGAAGTATAGATATTTACTAGAGATGGAAGGATGCACAAATGACCAAACAACGCACACAAATATGAGGATGATTAACTTGTGGGGATAGAGGAAACAATGAATAAAAGAAAAGTAAACACACTTTGGTTTCATAAAGCAAGGGGTTGTCTCAAAACAATGATGCATGTGTAAGAACATAACATAACAAGTTTACACTCATTACAAACATATACTAGCAAGCTCCGGTCCAAAACACTATAACGTGGCTAGGCATAGAGAAGGCAACCAGCATACCACAATGTCAAGAGAAGCAAGTTACCAATGAACTGGGGCTTAGTTGAGTTGTCTAAAAACTAAGCTAAGAATAAAGACACTCCTATATCACCAAGAGCACACATACATAGCAGAAGTAACCACTATCTTATCTTTTAAGGGGAAACATTGATCAAGCTAGTGAGACAATTATCAAAACGAGGACCACACATGTAGATCTATATTCATGAAATCTAATTGGCCACCAAGAGATATAACCGTTAACCTTTATCCCACAAGGCAGCTTAGTAAAGGGGGAAACAACAAACAATAAGACCAGACAATTTCAGTTCACGCATAAGATATTCTGTAATTTGCATATTTATATAAGGTAGATCATGCGTCACGGAACTGTGATGCCCTGGGCATCTCCAGAGCATTAGCATGTGCATCCTATGTTTAATCACCTCTCATAAGCATCATCTCATCGCTTGATAGTGTGCTTTTGACTCATATGAACAAGCATGATGGAAATAGCTAAGTGATGCACTCAGTTTTTGCATGAATGACACTAGTAAATTGGGTATGGCCCTAGTTGTGTTAAGATTTAGGTGAAACCTTTTATACCAAACTTGTGGGTCATGTTGTGATGAAAAACTTTGTTAATTGGAGCTTAGATGGAAAATGGACATAGCTTAGGGTAAAAGGCCTTTTTCTCTCAGCCAAGAAACACACTCAAAATCTAAATTTCATTGAAATATCACTTTTTCTATAATTTACAATCATTTTCATGCAAAGCCCCAATTTAGGAAGTTTTAGATCTTGGAATTTGGATCAAAGTTGGTATAAAACACTCCCTGAGTTTTTGGCCACAAATAGGACTTTTGTTTTTTCTTTAAAAAGGCTGGGTAGGGCAAATTCAAAAATCTGAGGAGAAATTTAAATATAAATCATACTTAGACTCGGATTTTGAACTTGAGCTTTTTGACAAAGTTGTAGATATGAAAGACATCAACATTTCATTCTATTGGACCTTTTTTCAAATTCGGCTTCTAAATACCCCAAAATAGCAATTTTCAGAGCCTTACCAAAAACAGAAAAAAGGGGCTTTCCTTTTTGGGACCCCGGGCCACTGACGGGTGGGCCCAGGGATCCGCGGGCGCGGCCGGTGCCGAGCCGGCGCCCGCCGCGTGGACGCCGGCGTATGGCCAGCTATGCACGCCCACGGATCGGCGTTTCCGACCGGCCATAAGCGAAGGACGAGCTCCTCTACCTGTTCCCTTCGCCCACTCACTCTCCCGAGCCCTCTTCCTCGCTCCCAGCTCTCGCCAGTTCGCGTTGCCATTGACGGCCGAGCTCCAAGCTCGAGCTCGCGCCCTTCCCTCTGCCTGCTCCCCAAGCCTCCACACCTCCACCACTGCATCCGCCTCGACCCTGCGCACCTCACGCTCGAGTCCCCATTGCCATTCCCCTCCCGGACGCCGAGATCCGACCTCAGCCTCGACGTCGCGCCGCGCCGGTTCACCCTCGGTTCACCACCGCCGTCCGCCTCATCCACACCAGTCTCCGTCATCACCGTCACCTCGAGGTAGAAGCCCCACACGGGGAACACCATCCCCGACCCGCGTCGCGGCCGCGGTGAGCTCCGGCTCGCCGGCGCGCGCGCTTGTTCCCGCGCGGCCGCGGGCGTCGCGAGGAAGAAGGGGGCCAGGGGAAACTTTAGATCCGGCCCCTGATTTTCTCATATTTACGAATCGGTCCACCACGCTGTGCCCTGAGTCTTGTAGATCTTGCATGTTAGCCCTCAGAAGCTACGGATAATTATGTATAGGTCCTGGATCGTTAGATTTTCGATTTAAAATGCATTTAAAACTGCTGAAACTTTGAAAAAATCGTAGAAAAGTAAATAAAAATCCAAAAATAGCAAACTAAGTTTCATTTTGACCTTTGATATCAGATCTATCAGTTGGTTATGATGGTTGAGTAGGAAAAGACAGTTTTGCCCCTGTTATTGTGCATGCTTGATAAATCAATAAAATTAGGAAATGTGGACTAAATAGGTCTCCAAAAATTGCCAAACTAGGACAGCAGTGTTGTTAGGGTATATAGGCTCACTGTAAATTTTGGTAGCTCAAGTGTTCACTTTTTAATTACTGTTTTGCCCCTGCATGTGGTTTTAGCATAAAAATAAATGAGGAAATGATAACCATATAAAGATTATGCTCTAAATGGTTTTACACATTTTATTTGTGCTCCCTGTGGTATAGGTAGCTCACTGTTGAAATGGAGAACTGTGCATGTCAAGTAGGGTTAGTGTTTTGAAATTAATAAATCCATGCATGTTTAAATTAATAAATAGGAAATGTGGTTTAAATGAGGGCCAAAAATTCTGAAAATTGGGCAGAAGCTTTGCTAGCATACCTAAGCTTAGTATAAAATTTGATAACCCAAATGCTTACTGTTTATTTACTGTTCTACCCTTGCCTAGAAATTAAGTATATAGTTAGTAAAGGAAAAGAGTTCTAGATAAAAATAAGCTATAGGGGGCTTTTTGGTATTTATTTGGGTTCTAGATGATGTGAGTAGCTCACCGCTGAAAACGTGAGGCTATGCATGTAAGGTTTCCCTATTTCGAAAATGGTAGACATAATGCTTATTTAAGTAAATAATAGGAAATATGAGACTAGTATACTAATAAATGCCACCATGGATCATATTTGGAAACTTAGGAGTTTGTAAACCTTAGCCACTAAGTTGGAATGCAATGTAGGTCTTCACTACAGTTTTAGAAATGCGTGATAGAAATGTTAAGCTAGCTAGGTGGAAAAGAGTTGTTTAAGTGAGCTCGGCCATTTCGCATGAATCGTTGCTGTGATGCCCTAGGCATCTCCCGAGCATTATCAAGTGCATACTTTGTTTAATTATTTCTCATAAGCATCATTTCATATCATACTAATGTGCATTTGAGTAAACATGGAGAAAATAGCTAAGTAATGCATTCAGTTTCGCAAAAATGATGCTATAAATGTGAGCATAACTTAAATCCTAGGGAAATTTAGGTAGAACTTCTTATACCAAACTTGTAGGTCTTAAGGTGGTAAACAACTTTGTCAATTAGAGCTTGGATGGAAAATGGGCTTAACTAAGTGCAAAGGGACTTTTGGTGTTACCCAACAAACATACTCCAAATCTGGCTTATTTAGAATTCTTCATTTTTCTATAACCTAGAGTCCTTTTCATGCAAAGGTACAATTGGGAAAGTTTTAGGTTATGAAATCTTAAACAACTTTGTCAAAAAGACTTTTGGGAGAAAATGGCTAGAAATAGGACATTTGAATTATCTAAGGAGAATAGTTCTCAGTCCAAACTGAGGGCTGACAGTTAAATTCAATTTAAATCAAACTTAGAGCCAGAATTTGAATTTGGTGATTTTGACAAAGTTGTAGATCTCAAAGGTTAAAACATTTCATTAAATTGGGCCCTTTTCAAATTCGGCGCGTAAATTGGTCAAATTTGCGAAAATCAGAAACCTGATCAGCTGGTCAAAGGGATTTTTCCTTTTTTCGGAATTTCTTTTCTTTTTCCGTCTTTATGCCAGGTGGGACCCATCCGTCGGGCCGCCCGCGCCAGCGCATTCCACCGGCTCCCTCGCTCCATGCACCCGGTCCATGCACCCTGATCTTCATCCCCGTCCTTGGCCCCACCTGTCAGCCTCACCGGTCCATGGACCCAGCTCACCCGCGCACCTCCCTCTTCTCTCCCCGCCCGGGCGCGCCCACGCGGCGCCGGCCGCTGAGCGCCGTGGCCACGCGCCGGCCTCCTCGGCCGCCGCGGCCACCCGCCGCGCACGGCGCGCCACCAAGGCGAGGGCGAGGCCGACCCCTTTTTCCCGAACCCTCCTTCACGCGCTCGGCCTCTCCGTCTCTTTTCCCGTTCGACCTCGCGCCAGTTCACGCCGCCATTGACGGCGAGCTCCGAGCTCGAGCTCGCGCCGCTCCCTCCGTCGCTCCCCATGCCTCCCCACCTACCCCGCAACCTTCGCCTCGCTCCCGCGCACCTCGCGCCCTAGACCTCGTCGCCGTTCCCCGCCCGGACGCCGAGGTTCGACCTCGCCTCGACGTCGCGCCGCGCCGGTTCACCCTCGGTTCATCTCCGCCGCCCGCCTCGTCCACGCCGTCTCCGCCGTCACCGCCACCCAAAGGTAGAAGCCCCGCACGGGGAACACCTTCCCCAACCCGTGTCGCGGCCGTCGCGAGGAAGAAGAAGGGGGCCGGGCAAATTTCAGATCCGGCCCCTGCTTTTCCCCTTATTTGCGAATCAGTCCACCGCGCTGTGCGCTGAGTCTTGTAAATCTTGCGTACTAGCCCCTGGGGTTCCGAAATAATCACAATCTATCCCCTGGTTCCGTTGTTTTTCATTTTAAATTGATTATTTCGACAGAAACCTTTGAAAAATCCTAGAAAATTCAATAAAAATCAGAAAAATATCAAATCAGTTGCATTGGAATCCTTTTGAATAGATCTGTCTAGGAAATATGATGGTTGAATAGGAAAAGACAGTTTTGCCCCTGTTTTTGTGCAAGCATGAAAAACCTTGATAAATAGGAAATATGGGTAAAATGAACTCCAAAAATTGTGAAATTTGGGCAGAGGCCTTATTATTCTGTGTAGGCTCTGTATAAATTTTGGTAGCTCAAATGTTCACTGTTAATTACCATTTTGCCCCTACATGTGATTTTAGCATAGAAATAAATGAGGAAATAATAGCATATAGAAGTTATGCTCTAAATGGTTTTACACATTTTATTTGTGCTCCTTGTAGTATAAAGAGCTCACTGTTAAAATGGGATAACATGCATGTCAAGAATAGTTAGTGTTTTGAAATTGATAAATTCATGCATGTTTAAATTCAATAAATAGAAAATGTGGGTTAAACAAAAGTCAAAACTTCTGAATTTGGGGCAGCAACATTGCTAAGCTTAGTATAAGAATTTGATAGCTTCAATGCTTGCTGTATATTTGCTATTTTACCCTTGCCTAGTAGTTAAGCATATAGTGAATCATGAAAAAGAGTTCTAGATGATAGTAGACACCGGTCTTTCCGCATAAATCGATGCTATTCAGTGACACACCCCCACGTTGTTTTATGTGACAAGCTAAGCTATCTTAGGTGATGGCTTGTACGATTTCTTAAAGTTAAACAAGCTTTATCACGAAAATACATAATACTATTCCATAACCCTTGATTTCTTGCATTACACTAATACATGCTCCAATTGCATCATGTCATGCATATAGATTCTGCGAACGAAGAACCACCGCCGAACCAACCCATCGCGGAGGAGCCCGAGGAGGAGCTGCACCCAGAGCCAGAGGCCCAGCAGCAAGAACCAGACTACGCTCCGGAAGAAGCTACTGACCCTAACGAGGAAGGTAGGCAGGACCATACTCAACCCAGCAAACAAATTATACTTATGATTACGCATATGCATTAGGAATTGCTTGGAACCAGAAATTGCTAGGTACGAGTAGACACGAGTGTGTGGACTCGTCTCGTAGGTGTTTTCAAAGTTACAAAAGCTTACAGTTATATCATTTATTATTGTTACTCATGAATTAAATGGAGACCGGGCGGAAATTTATTTCAGTATATGCTTTTCATGAGGTTGCACCTTGGACTCCGCCCGAGTCGTTTAAGGCCCGTCCGTTGTTCGTCTGCTGATCGGCATAACATTGCTAAAGTGCTTATCCGGGGAATGGGACCGGAAAAGTCTTTCCTGGGCTCGTCCGAAGCACAGAGACACGTTCCTACCCGCTGGTTGAGAGGAAGGTGGCCCGGGGAGCTTAGTACTCATGACGGGGAGACCGAGATGTCGGCAGGCTCATCATGGGGGCACAACCCGGGGGCTAGGCGGGACTGAATCGAACTTGGGACGAGGCAGGTTAAGATTGGGGCTATATGTGGGAACGCGATGGCTAGTAAGCATATACCCCTGGCATGATAGTTATTCCCGGGAATTAAAATCGATTCGAATCGCTGATGCCCACCAGGTGTGGGAATGCTGATAATGCACACGGGCAACGTAGTAACTACTTAAACTCTCGATGTTTAATACTCATGGTTTTGGAATATCACATGATTGAATTGGGCGGTTTACCTTTCTACAAGTTACAGTTGTGTTGAAGGCTCTATAAATGATGAAAACTTACCATTCATGTTACACATGTTACTGTTTAAAACTAAAGGCTAAGGATCCACTTGCTAGTAAGCCGCTTCGCGTCAGCCGTAAGCTAAATCCATTAAGACCTACTGAGTAATTAGTACTCAAGGTTTGCCCCCATATTTTGAGCGCAGGTATGGAATTCATGGTGTGCACATGTGTTGGAGGCGGAGCGTGTCCTCATTTAGGATGAGATGACATGAGTGGCACGAGGGCAACATCGGTGGGCTCGATGTTGTTACCTCTAGTGCAAATCTTTTGGTGGTATCATGGTGACCTATAAACTTATATTTCCGCTGCGAGAAACATTCGAACTTGCTACCTTATAACTTTATGTTGGACTTGTATTTTATGTAAAAACTGGTTTGTAACTAAGTCTAACTTTATGCTATTCAACTGCCTGTGATGATGTTTCTGTTGTGGCTCCATCGTGAGTCAGATGTGTATGATGTCGGTTCCTCTGGGAAAAGGTAATATCGGGAGTCGAAGGACTCTCGACGGACGACCGGGTTTAGTTCGGTCTAATCGCACTGCAAGCCAGAGGTGGCAGGTGTGTTTAGCCCGGATTAAATCGGCGGTTCCGCCACAGCTGGTATCAGAGCCGATCATACACAGACAACAGACATATCATCCAGTTTTGATTTATAAACCTATTTTCGAAAACCCTTTTCGAAGTATTTGAAAAATGAGAGTATCGATATGCCCATATTAAGGATGTTAGTGAAATACCAGGTGACATCGCTAACATTCTGACCTAGATAGAACTCATATGCATATTCGGCGCTTTGGGAAGTAACATTTCAGCCATAGCTATCCCCAGTACTGGTGGAGTGCTATTGGGATTTGCGGACTGTTGCGAACCCTGCATTCATGCTGATAGGGCAGAACTCTTTAAGGGGGGTGGTCACGCCATTGGAGTGTTTCGTGACCACTTCTCCTTCAACCAAAATTATAGCTAGATCTTGTTGGCCACCGTTTCTCTCTCCAGTAATTCCCCAGTACTGGAGGAACACTGGGTGTGTTGGGAGAAATGGCGCCACTACGTCGTCCACCAGACGTAGCTTAAAGAAATTCGTGGATACCACTTCTAGGGTTAGAGTGGTAATGTTTGGTCATGGTGATGATGTTGATCTGAGCATGCATTTTTCTGCAGGTACACTAACCACGTGCGAAATTAAGAACGAGTAGAGAACGACTAGTTGCATTAGAGAGTGCCGTGCATATATGTCACCGGATACTCGCTAGTTATATAAATTGTACATAAGGTGTGTGATGTGAGAACGAATAGGACGAGTCATGCATCATGTTTACTTTTACTTGTTCATACTTGGGGGATTATTGCTAAAAGTCAAATAAGTAAACCGAAAGTTCAAAGATGTCTTCTGCACACATCACCCTCTTAACCGTTGAAAGTATATGCAACTTATGCCTATCACTGATTAAAAGTCTCTTATTTAAAAACAGATGGCCAGGACCAAGCAAACCGCCCGCAAGGCCACCAGTGCGAGGGGACTCCGCTTACAGGAGGGAAGGGCTGCTCCCCTTCCACCAGTGACCCACACCCCTCCTCAGCTTGAGAATGGGATGGTCCACACCCGTTGCCGTGAGGAGAACGGCCTTGCGCAGATCCTTTGTCGGGCTCTGCGTGAGATGAGGCGCAGACCGTGCCCCTTCTTCTCCGTGCAGACCGTGCACGCGGAGGGACACTGCATGGCCAGTGTTGTCCTTCCTTCGAGCCACACCGCGGTCCGGCAGACGATCACCGTCTACGGGGCCAATGAGGAGGACGCTTACGACAAGGTCACCTTAGCAGCCATCACCTCACTCAGCTCCTCAGGTGCAGCAGGGATGTCAGTGCTGCGCTACTGTGATGCCCCCGGCATCTCGAAAATCTTAACACGTGATTAGATTAGCGGTAGTCAGAGATTTGGCTTAATAATGTTTAGAGAAGAGCAACAATTAGGTTAGTAAATCACGAAGACAAAAATTTTCAGTAAAATATGCAAAACCCCTGAGTGCACTTGTGACCTTAGTTCCAAATAAAATGTGATTTAGACCAAACTCCCTATAACAAACTTGTAGACAATTCTAGGTAGATCAACTTTGTTATTGGGTGTGGTGACATGCATAAAGGTTTGCAAGATGTTTTAGCTCCTTTTCTATCTTCTAGGGAATTCTGTCCAAATAGACCTGAATGGAAAATTCAAATTTTGAGCAATTAAAAGTCCCTATCATGCAAAACATCATATAAGAAAGTTGTAGATAATTAAAAACCACACAACATTGGTATAATACTCTTTCTCTGAAAATGAGCATAAAATAGACTTTAGGAATTTC